>CM017778.1:14798168-24430087 GCA_008121275.1 Drosophila lowei | reverse complement strand
TGCTACAAGTGCGGGCACAAGGGGCATTACGCCAACAAATTTCCTAAGGGCCACCTCGCGTTTCTGTCAAGTGCCCGAACGCATCGACCAGAATAAATTAAAAACTAGGAATTTTACTTGTATGTACTATTATATAATAATCAAATAGATCGTTTAAAAGGACACGGCGCTGCTTACCAGGGCATGTTGTGCTTTTTGCCGGCTTTTTCGCCGCCGCCCGAATATGTATTATCTTTTTCCTATGTATTTTATACACGCAAGTTGTTGTCCCAATTTAAAGACATTATAGTGTAATTTGTTGTTGGTTTTCGCTAGATGACCATCGAAGGGAGGGGAGGAACGTTTGAGGCCAGCACAACCTTGTGAAACCTTGTGAAAGTCGTCAACAGAGCTGAGCAGGATAATGGCTTGGGTGCAGTTTTCCGGCTGGTTTACGTTTGTTTTTCTTTTTCCCGTTTTTTTCGCTTGTTCACTCTATCCTGCTTGGTGAAAATTTTCATTAAGTATTTGTACGATTCTTTTTATACCCGATACTCAAAATGAGTATTGGGGTATATTAGATTTGTGGTAAAAGTGGATGTGTGTAACGTCCAGAAGGAAGCGTTTCCGACCCCATAAAGTATATATATTCTTGATCAGCATCAATAGCCGAGTCTATGTCTGCCTGTCTGTCCGTCCCTATAAGCGCCTAGTGCTCAAAGACTATAAGAGCTAGAGCAACGACATTTTGTAACCAGACTTCTGTGATATGTCACTGTTACAAGTGTATTGCAAAACTTCGCCCCGCCCACTTCCGCCCCCACAAAGGACGAAAATCTGTGGCATCCACAATTTTAAAGATACGAGAAAATTAAAAACGCAGAATCGTAGAGAATTTATCTTCTAGACTGCAGAATCTGAATTGGATCGTATCATTATTATAGCCAGAATGAAGAAAACAATTTCATTTTTTCTCGCCCTGTCTCTCTCTCTAACACACACGTATCATAGCCGGCTTTGCATAGCGCAAAACATTAGCGCCTAGATCTCAGAGACTATTAGAGCTAGAGCAACGAAATTTTTTATCCAGATTCCTATAATATCGGACCTTGACGAGTTTGTTTCAAAATTTCGCCCCACCCCTTTCCGCCCCCGCAAAGTGCGAAAATCTGTGGCATCCACAGATCTCAGAGACTATTAGACCTGACTGTAGAGCTCTCACTGCTACAAAACTATTTGTAATTTTTCACTGCAGAACTCACTGTTGATAGCTCACTGCTACAAGTGTGTTTCAAAATTTCGGCCCACCCCCTTCCACAGCCTTAAACAACGAAAATCTGTGGCAACCACAATTTTGAAGATAGAAGAAAATTAAAAACGCACAATCATAGAGAATGGCCATATCTACCAGATTGCCGAATCTTGCCGAATCCGAATCAGATCGGATTATTATTATAGCCAAAAGTAACAAATCAATTTGCAGTGGCTACGCAGCGCCCGTCGACACGTTCTGACTGATTTTCTGTCTCTCTCGCACGCACTCTATGTCGTTTAATGTAGCCATACTGACTATGTATCGGGTATAAATGTAGAGTTGCGGTCGCAGCAGCAACTCACAACGTTCCCCCTCGTTTTTTTTTTGTTTCTATCCAAATGGCTCTTTTAATTTGCTTGTACAATATGAAGAATTTGGAACGTGGTGGCGGTAGAAAACTAAATTAAGACTAACTTGTGTATAGTAATTAAAATAAATAAATTGAGGGGGAACTCCTCTCGTGTTTAGTAGACGGCATTGCGATAGTTATCCACGAAATGCTGCACCAGGCCGGGCAGCTCGGGCGCCCGGCACAGATACTTGTGGCCGTACCGCTTGCTCCGGTCAAAGCGGTGGAACTCCACGGGTCCCCACGCCCGGCTTCGGCTGTCGAGGGCGATGCGGTACAGCTGGTAGCCCAGGTGGAAGGGCACTACCACGTCGTCCTCGGCGTGGATGATCATAATGGGCTGCGGAAACTCGTGCACGTGGATGTCCGACTCGAAGCGCAGCCGGTTGCTGTACATGGGTCGCGAGATGGCGAAGTCGAACCAGGGCAGGTGCTTGAAGATCCTTGAAAAGGGGTGAAGACGGATCTCGTCTCGGATGTTGGTGAACGGGCTCTCTAGGATGACGCCGCGTGGCGCCCGCTCCTTCAGATGGGCCAGCCTGGCGCACATGTGCGTGGCCACGCCCGTGCCCAGAGAGTGACCCCATATGATGACCGGATTGGAGGTCACATTCGCTATGTACTCGTACACCATCATGGCGTCCCGGACCACGCCCTCCTCCGTGGGAGAGACGGGATCCGAGTCGGCGTAGCCGCGATAGTCGAAGGACAAGACGTGGTAGTTGAGGTTCCGCAGCAGCTTGTACACCTCCGAACGGTGGCCGCTGCCCCGGGTGGCCGTGTTGCCGTGCAGGTAGATGACTACGGTACCGCCGGGCATCCGTAGCAGACGCTCGAAGAAAAGCTGCTGGTTTTCGGGCACGATCGAGGGGAACTCGGACTTGATGGCCGGAGCCAGGCGCCTGAGCTCCTGCTCGTAGTCGTCGTCCCTGCGCTCATCTGGTACGATGTCCTGGTCGAAGGCCTCCTCCACTTTCAGCTCCCGCTTGAAGCGGCGAACCGCGTTTCTCGGCAGCACGTGCCACACTCCAATGCGCACCCCATCCTCGTCCGATTCATTATCCTTGACGGTTATGTAGAAGTTCCGTGTCGCGTAGAGTCCGATGCCGGCAGGATTGGTGAGGTCGAGGCCCTTCGGGTAGGTGACTGCAATAAAGAGGATTGGCTTAGGATTGTCTCCTGGGATGGGGTGGGTAGTAGTCTCTACTTACTGAATGTGAGGAAGAGGATGCCGCGCTGGAGCGTCACCGAGTAGCGGAAAACCAGTGGCAGCACCACCAACACCAGGATAAAGAACAGCAGGCATAGTTGCAGGCAGCGCAGGCCCACCCTGTGGAGGAAGAGGTGTCAGTGTGTTCCCGTGTGATCTCAGCTTGCTTTCATTTCATAATGGAATGACGGGGGGATTGGGGTGACTACAAAGGGGGAATATTATCACAAGACGAGATACATAAAATGAAGATGAAAGTTGGCAATGTGGATGAGAGATGGAGTTGGTACAGTGGGAACCAGCGGAAACAGAATACGGAAGCGGAGCAGAGTCGGCGGTTCCCGAAATGTCAAACGTCACGATGACAAATATAAATAACGAGAAATCAGGAGGTTTTGTTTATACAAATGGAAGAGGGATACGATACGTTTACAACATCTAATCGAGCCGGGGGGGACTCGAGATCGGTGCGAGGAGCTCGATGATACTTACAGCCCAATTAGCCAACTAATGAAGATCGCTCCGGGAATGATTGTAGCATAGAATATTGTGTTTATAGTACTATAAAGCCCACTCATTGCTTTCGGTCACTTTTGCTCTAATGCTTATGGGAATTAAGATATGGTTTGCTCGATTCGATTCGGTTCGATCGGGAGTTAACGGATTCGAATGATTCTGACCGGTTGCGTACTTGAATTATTATCGTGTAATTATTTTGACGCGTGGGGAGAGAGAAGCAAACAGATTTCTAGATTATTAGATTGTTATTTGTGGGATTGTTGTTTAGGGAGGTTGTCCAAGGTCGTCCAAAAGCGAGAGGCATGCAAGGCGCACTGTGATAACCGAACCGAACCCGTGCGTAGCACAAACTGATCCCCATTCTTTTGCCAAAAATCCTTTAAGGCCAACCTATGTACCCGATCTGATACTGCTGATAGTGGCGATGGGTGTCGACGCGGGTATACATAGTGTGGTGCAAGTGGAAATGGATGTATTTAAACGATTATGTATATATGTATGTTTTTTCATATGAGGTCAATGAGGCAGTGAGTAAGTGGTGAGGCAATTTGATAATGACAGTCAGAGCGGCCGAGATATCAACGCAATACGACCGTGACTAATGACACTACTACGGATCGGCTGCCGCGCGAGGGCAGGTCGAAATCATAAGAGAACACAAACGGATTTCGTACGGCTACAAGCAAACTACGGAAACAAATTAATCGGGGGTCGGTTAGTGGGGACAAACACACAGGGATTCACCTCTTGAAGAAATGCCGCCTACGCGCAAAGAGCATAGCTGCAACGAGTGAACAAGAGAGTAGAGAGAGAGAGAAAGAGAGAGCGTTAGAAGTTTGCCAGTTCTGAAATTCAAATTCAAACAGCCGCCAAGAGCGCAAGCGATATCCACAGCCGATAGGCATGTCTGTCAACTGTCAATCGAGTGATCGAGAGAGGGAGATGGAGGCACTAACGGATCTGCAAAAACTTTCTTTTTGATTAAAAATAATAACTATTCGCACTCGCGTGAATGAAGCGCGTAGCGTTGTGTGTGGCGCGTCTGTTGATACTGGAGGAGAATGACGAGCGTGGGCCAGTCCCCCCCCAACAATTTTCGAGCTGATCGCTTGCCTTCCCGCGGCTGCTGTGGACTGAGATTGAATTGAACATGAATAACACATTTAGTTGGGATGCACTTGTGGCCAATTAATGCCTCAATTACCGCCGAGTGCCGGATAAGTGGGCATCTGACGGCGACTCAGACTTACCGAGTTTTATCAGTCCGGTCCGTGGAAATGAGTGCTAAGGAAATGCAATCACTGCGGTGCGTTCGTCTGGTTAGGTAATCCCTCTAATCCAGCAGCTGCATGGCGGCCTGCAAGTAAATGAAAAACTGTTTTCAACACTTTTGACGCGTGGTGGGGTGGGGGGTGTGGTCGAGGTGCAGCAGCAGCTGCAGTCTCAAGAAACCCCACATTTTCGCCGGGCCAAGTGGAATCCGTTTATGTGGCAGGGGAGGGGAGGTCAGTGGCTATCACTACGCCACCCATTGATGGGGTTAAGGGCTTTCGTCATTGTCTTTTCAAGGACTCTTTTAATGTGCACTGCCTTTTCACTCAATTTATGTAATAAAATCAAAGGATAGCCGAAGCACTTGTATTCTCACCACATACGCTCCAGGACTAGCCGAGATGTATTCCAAAAGCTGTTTTTGAGCTCCGGAAAACTTGCCAGTTTGTGTCGATTCCAGGTTTTAAGCAATTAATGAATTAACATTTGATTTTCAGGCGAACAGCTGATGCGAGACAGCTCGTCCTCACTTTCAACAGCTGATGCCTAGAGATGTGTAAATTGCGATTAAACTAAATGGAGATGCCACACTGCAGCTGTCTTTTGGCGCGCACCACTCCATGCACAAAAGTTGAGGCAACACTAATTTTCATACCCTGGGGAAAAGGATATTATAGAATTGAGAATATGTTTGTCATCCCAGGCTCCAATTAATGCATAAACAATTTAGTCTCTGTTTTAAACCTATTTCAACGATATTTTGCAGCTCATCGTCTCTCTACAGAGATCAAGAATAGGTATAAGGATATATATAAATACAAGATAATAATCATATGCATGAATATGTCTAAAACATATCAATTTGAGAAAATTTCTTTATTAATTACGTTTCAAAAACAGTTAAAACAGGATCTTCATATTAAATTAACGAAATAGGGTATACAAAGGTCTATACACGCATCATGTCTTTAAATACCAGCAACATTGCGACTGTTTTTTTTTGAACTATTTTGTTTAAGCCTTGTTTTAGTCAAAATACAATAAAAAAAAAAGGACTAAAAACTAGCCAATCTTGCAGAAAATTTATTCATCAACGGCCTAAAATTATGTGGGCAGAACTAAGGATTTTAGTTAGCCAGAATTATTCAACGGAATCTTTAAATTGCGTATATGAACGACTACCTCTTCCGTTTTTTTGTTTTGACCTATTTCACTAAAACCTTTTTTTGTTTGACCTATTTCGCTAAAACCTTTTTTTAGACAAAATCCAATAAAAGCAAGTATTTAGAATAATTCAGTTAAGTAAAAAATTGATGCATAAATCGTATAAAATTATGTGGGCATGGCAAAATGTTTTATCTAGCTAATAATATTCGACGGAATATCAAAATAGAACAATGGGAACGACTATCCTCTTTCGTTTTTTTTGTTTCCCATTTTTGCTAAAACCTTTTTTAGACTAAATGCAACTAAAGCAAGTGTTTAAAATAAGCCAGTCAATTAGAAAATAGGTGTATTAATTGGATAAAATTATGTGGGCATGGCTAAATGTTCTATATAGCTTATAATATTTGCCGGAACATCAAAATTAAGCAAAATGGTTTCCAATCCTTGACGGAGAACGATTAACCTATTATAAGCCAAGGGGGTATTTCAATTTTCCACCGAAAATAATGAAAATTGACTTATTTTAGCGCAGTTCATGTGAAAGATATCGTGGTGTTTTTTGAAGTTCAGAGGAAAGATGGCATGGATCTACAAGAAGAATTTACAATCATTAATATTTTCCGGCATTTACCTCAAGTAGTTGAACTATTTAAATATAGGGGGCTTAAGTGGGCTACGTTCGTTTTTTCATCGGTATATTTACTGTATTTTTTCATATTTGTGACGTATACCAGCCCTGTAAAACAAAAGAAATTGCGAATTAGAAAGAACACGCGAGAGGGGATTGCAAAAGCAACGGCAGGGCCGAAACTTGGACGACATGAAGAGCTTGGACGAAATCAAGGCGGAGTATCCGCTCCACTGGCACATCTGGAACGGAGACGTGGAGCAGCTGCAGGCCGAGCTACAAATCGACCAGGTAAATGGTGGGTGAGGTGGGTGTGGTTGTGGCTGTGGCTGGGCTGTGATTCTGGCTGAAGGCAAAGCCGGACAGGTGTGTGTGCGCACTAATTGAATTAGCGCATTCCCCGACAAACGACGGACGGCAGAGAAATAAATTGTTATTGAACCATAAATGGCACAATTCGTCAAATTTCAGAATGATAAGGAAAAAATCGATC
Source organism: Drosophila lowei (assembly GCA_008121275.1). NCBI lineage: Eukaryota > Metazoa > Arthropoda > Insecta > Diptera > Drosophilidae > Drosophila > Drosophila lowei. The sequence continues at coordinate 24,423,155 of CM017778.1, read as the reverse complement.
CGCGGGGACGCACCCCCCTGATGCTGGCGGTGCGATTGGCGAATCTTCCCTGCGTCAAGTGCCTTCTTGCAGCCAAGTGCAACGCGACCTATGAGCACGAAGGCTGGTCAAGTGAGTGCACCATTAGATAAGCTCTGGCTGATAAAGATGTAACACTCTGCCGCACATCTCCCCCCGCAGTTGTACAGGAGGCCGTGTGCACTGGCGACGTAGACATACTGACTGCCATCATCGAAGTGCGTGACCTGCAGCGGCACCTCCAGCGGGTTACACACGTGCCCAAGCTCCTGCAGCACCTCTTGGATGCCCCCGACTTTTACATTGAGATGAAATGGGAGTTCACGTCGTGGGTGCCGCTGATGTCGCGTCTCTGCCCCAGCGACACCTACAAAGTCTATAAGCGGGGCGCCAATGTGCGCATAGACACCACTCTGCTGGGATTCGACAACAACACCTGGCAGAGGGGGAACCGCTCGTACATCTTCAAGGGCGCCAGTAAGACTCCTACTTCCGAACCCAAGCACTGGCCTCACTCTTTCGTTTTCTCTTCCCCGCAGAAGAGACTGCCACGATGATCGAGATCGACCACGACACGAACGAAGTGATGGTGGAGCAGATGAGCAGCGATATCGGAGACATTGTGGCCATTCCCCCCGCCCTGGGCACTGTGCGCGCCCGCCTCAATGCGCCCGTCATCACCAACAATATCGAGATGGAAAAGATCAGTTTCGAGCGCAACAAGTGCGGCATCTGGGGCTGGCGCAGCGAGAAGTCTGAGGCCATCAATGGCTACAACTGCAAGGTGTATGGGGCCAGCAATGTGGAGTTTGTCACAAAGACCCGCATGGACCACCTGAGCGAGGAGCAAATCAAGGTAAAGACTTTCCCTGTACAATCTCCATTAAATCTCTTGCAACTCCAACGCCCCGCAGAACAAAACAGCACGGACGCCTCTTCACAGTCTGCTGGGCATTGCCGATGAGGACTACGTGCCCCCCACAGACATAGCCGCGGGACTCAAAGAGCGCGTAAGTAGAAGCCATTTATCGTATGGTCCATATGTCGTCTATATATGTTTTGGTTAACCACCTGTTACTGCAGACACCCTCGCCGCGACCTGGAGAGACAGCCTCCCTTTTGGCGGGCACCGAAAGCGGTGGGCGCTCCTCACCCGCCGTTTCCCAGAGCAATGGCGGCTCTGGCTGCGCATCGGGAGCAAGCACGCCCAGGTCGTTGGTCACGCCAGAAGAGTACTTCAGCGAGGTCGACCTGCATGGCCGGGACGTGGGCAAGCCCAAGAATCTGAGCACAAAGGTGCAGCGCTTCAAGGCCAACCTATGGCTGGCCGAGGAACATCCGATACGACTGCAGGAGCAGGTGCTTCCGATCCTGGACCTCATGTCTACCATGGCTAGTCCCCATGTGTCAAAACTGAAAGACTTTATAACTATGCAGCTGCCATCCGGCTTCCCGGTCAAGGTGGAGATACCGCTCTTCCACGTCCTCAACGCCTGCATCACGTTCGGCAACGTGTTCGCCATGACTACGCCTGTAGAGTACGTGGCCACCCTGGAGGAGCAGGACCGCGTCACCTGCCTGGTGGACGACCGCTGTTTCGATATACCCAGTCACTACACAAACCGAGGCGGCGATTCCCGGCGCCAGATCCCACTGGACGAGGACGACATGCTGCAGTACGCCATAGAGCAGAGTCTGGTGGAAAGCAGCGGCGCCTGCGGTGCCGAGGCCGACGATAAGGTTGACATTTGGGAGGTGTTGCGCGGACAGAGCGTTGTTGGATCGGACATGCTGCCCGAAGGACGACGAGCAACTGCAGCGGTAGGTTATGATTGACAGTTTTGGTCTCTTTACAGGATGCTAACCGGTGCAAACCGCCAACGCTAGTCACCCTCGCTTCTCCTCGCACCTGCTTTCACCTCACCACCATTACGGACGACACTCGCCGTCTCCCCACTCCCTCCTAGAGCCGCAGCCCCGCGGCCGCTCTGCTTCGGCGGGGGCTCAGTTCAAGAACGACCTCAGCTACATGAAGAAGATCTTCAAGTAGTCCTCCCCCACACCCTTTCACTTGTCCCCTCCGCCTGTACTGCTAGATCGCATCTTATCCGAGCTTTGTGTGTTTCCGTATTCCATTTCGTCCGCAGGGTGCTGCACGAGTCGCTGCTTGGGGCCCATGCTAACGCCAGTGGCTCGCCCGCCTCCGAAGACGACGACGATGGGGGCTTCCGTTACGTGGACCCCGACCTGGCCATGGCCATGCGTCTATCGCAGCAGGACCAAAAGAAGTACGAGCTGGAGCGACAGCGCGAGCAGGAGATGATCGAGCAGGCGCTCAAGCTCAGCCTGCAGGAACACTAGCCAATCAATCATACCAGAAAGCAACCAATCACCACTCGACGAAATCAATCACGAACTGGCACTCGCTTTTCCCTTGGTGGCGCAATCGATTCCAAAACAAAATTCAAGTTATATTTTCTAGTGTAACACTTTCGTTTAAGTTGTATAAATATTATTTAAGTTGCCTAATTAAGTTCCTCCCTGTCCTCGTTCTGGTTCTCCTGGATCCTTGTTTGAATTGTGATACAAGCAGCATCAGCAGGATTCGCCTGAGCCGCTTGATCTGATCTGGTCTCAACTCTTCCACTCGCGTGCGAATCCCATCCCCCACATAACACAGAACATACACAGAGTCCACAGCTATACGATTTGTACACCAGACATCTCTATACTATACTATTCTATGATATATATATATGAACATCGTTTGTATGGAATGTACGATAGATAAGCATTCATATTCATGTATGTGTATCTGTAGATCTTGTAGTCGTCTATTTAGCATTAAGTGCGTGTGGAAATGAACAAATGTCACATATCCTCTTATATTCACATTTTCCTATTTTCGTTCAGTTTAAAGATCGTTGGCTGACACCTACTAGTATCTATAAATATACACACACTATATATCTGTATTTACTAATCAGCATTATCACTACTTTGTACTAACGAATCACACACACATTCATTCTCTGTGCAAATGAGGTAATTACATACATATACACTATATGAAGTGAAGTACACGAAATCAATACGAATTGTATAATCCATCTCCATCTCTGGAGATGCCTTTACTAGATCTAAATGTACTTGAAACACTTTTGCTTGTCGTGCGGAATGCGAGTCTTGAACAGTACCGATTCCGCCCGATACTGAGTGTTCAGCAGAGGCGTGTAGCCGAACACCTGACTGAAGAAATTGATGCACTTGTTGCGGTTCTGAAGGTGTTTAGCTCTTTGGCTGAGCGCAGCCTTCATGCCACGGCGGCGAAAGTTCCACCGAGAAGTGATCTTCACCGGCGGCCGGCGGGTGATGTGCGAGACGAGGAAGTTCATGGCAATGTCCTCGCAGTTCATGTACTCGTCTACCTTGTCGCGGATGGCCTGTGGCAGGTGATAGGTGTACAGATACATGTAGTACTTGTGCAGGAAGGCCGCTCCAGTGAGCACCATGCTCAGCTCGCAGCTGCAGCTGTGATTGTATCGCCACATGCTGCTGTCCACATCCCAGGCATGGTAGCGGCCAGGCAATCCCACAATGCGGTCGCGGTGCTCGCGCCATACCCGGAAGCCGAACACAATCTCGTCTTGTCCGATTTGAACGTCGTCATCCACCGAAAGGACCGCCTCCGTCTCGATTACGTCCAACGGCAGGAAGCGGTTGTTGAGGGAGTTGCGCGGGCCGCGTACAACCTCCACTGGCACTCCAATTTCCGGCCAGAGAAGCTTGATCCGAGGCAACTTTCGACAGTTCCATACCACGACCACCTTGTGCAGATATGGCAGCCCGTAAAGGCGACGCAGCAAGCCGCACAGTGCGAGCTCCCGCTCGTAGGTCAATATGACGATGGTGAACTGCTCCCTGGGGTAGTTTCCACCGAGAGCTTCGCTAAACTCCTTACCGGCACCGCCAATGCCCTTACCAATTGGCCGGAATTCGGTGTAGGATCCAATAAACTTGGCATCGGAGGGAAGGGCCGGGTCGAAGGGCAGCTGGGGATACATGTAAAAGGGATCCACCCAGTCGTTCCAGGCCTCCTTGGACTGCATTCGCAGAATCGTGTAGTTTCTGCGGAAGGTGGGGCTCGGATATGGTGGCTCCATGGGGCCCAGAAACTCCTCTGGTAAAATGGTTAATCTAATCTTTGCCTTCAACGGCGCAAACGTATTGTTGAAGACGCTCTGGGCCACTACTGGTGGAACCGGGCGCGGTGGTATCCCCAGGCGGTCGCGTAGGCTGGCTATCACCGTGTCCACAGTGGCCTGAACGGAACTAAGGTACCGCTCCCAGATTAGTCGGCCCTGGCGCCGCAGAAGAAGCAAGTCCGCGTCCTGGACGGCTCGCAGGAGGAAGTGCAGCTCCGTGATGCGAGCCTTGGACATGAGGATTGCCGCCCGACGCCAATCCAGGGTTTCCGCATATGGCAGACGAAGCTCATCTGCTCCGAGGATGACGGGAACGGCCCCGGAGCGCAGCGCCTCATATAGTCGGGCTAGCATGAGGGTGGAAGCCACACGGCCGTTGAGCGGGGGAAGGATCAGAGCGAAGGTAGAGTCCTTCAGCAGCTGCTTGCGGGACGAATCCGATCCACAGAGAGTCCAGTCGGACACGGAGTCCGCCTCCTGCTGCTCCGTGGCGGGGACGCACTGGAACTGTAGCACGAACTGATCCTGAGTGGGTCCCTTGGACATGTCCGTCAAGTGTTCCAGTATGAAGTCGTTCAGCGGGTTGGAGCCTTGGGAGTCTGTTTTCGGTCTCAGCTCTCCCTGGAACGAGAGCAGGTACTTGCGGCGAGCGGGCACCATGCTGGCACACTCCTGCCAAACGTCTCCTCCGGGCGGACCCAGGATGGGGGCCACAATCAGATCGTATCCGGGCCGGAACTGGTCCAGCTCGAAGGCGCTCTGCACCACAATGGCTCGCATGGTGTTCTGCTGAAGCAGTGCATTCGTCCTGCGGGAGGAGAGGTCTCGGCGTGCCAGGTTTAGCAGCACATGGTTGCGGCCATCGCCGCCCCAGTAGGGCAGGTTGTACAGCTTCTGCATGTCAATGGGGCAGTCGTGTGTTTGGCTGGGAGCCGTCGGCTGTTGCTGCTTAGCCTCTTGGGCCGCGTATCGGTTGTTTCGCAGCAGGTCCTGCTCCAGCAGAGCCTCGCCTACCAGGACCAGGTAGATGCAGGCTTGCGTTGGATCCCTCACGATGTGCGCGTTGTAGCCGAGCGTTTGTTTGAGAGTTGTCTTGAGGAAGCCATCGATGTCGTAGCCAGTCCGCTGGATGTTGTGTTCGTCGGGGTCATAGAGGTACACTGGAAAGCCGGAGGTGAGGCTGCAACGGGAGTGGTCGAAGCAGTTGTGCATCGCACAGGACGCGGCTACGCCCGTCGTCACAGTATTCATCTTTCGGGGCAGGGAGTTGGGCAGGAGAGTGGGCGGGAGGGTAATTTTGGGAGTGTTTCGCACAGCCTCTTGCTGGGCCTTCTGCGCTTGCTTCACGCCGATTTTGAGCAGCTCCAGCATCTTCTGCTCCTGCAATCGCTCCCTTTGGAGCTCCACGAGATCCTTTTGGTACTTTCCGATGGCCCACTGCAGCTTATAGATGGACTGCAGCCTTGTCTCGGCCTCGGCCTCGGCAGTCTGGTCCAGGTTTAGTTGGTGAACTCTACTCATGCGGTATGTCATACAGGACACCAAAAACACCAGCACAAGGAGCAGTGCGATAATATTGCCGCGACAGTGGGGTAGCCATGCAGTCTTAGCAACAACCGGCGCTCCGTTCTCTTCGCTACTGCTGCGGGAGTTGGCCATATCGAAGGAACGAGCGAGTGTTACTTATCCTCCGATATACTCGTTTGTATTATACAAATACTACTTTCGTTCGATTTCGAAACATCTACTGAAATTCAATACCTGCTATATAGCATTATTTATTCTATATATTTTTCTCCCCAGGTTCAAAAATAACTGGAATTCAAGCTAGCAAGATGTTGCATGAAAGACCATTAAGCTGTTCTATATTGGGGTTTTTTCATGACAATTCTCTTTTAGGCTATCCTTCGTCTCTGACCGTGTATTCATATTTGTGTCCGGGTATCTCTCGGAATATAACTCCCTGTATCTACTACTGAATCGCTTAAAAACGAATACTATATAGTCTTAACATTTGTAGCTTTAGCTCTCTTAATTCAGTTTAATTACATATACTTTTTCTCGATCATTAGTCTAACATCTATATTTGCTGTCATGCGGCAGCACGCCTCGGTCGGGGATTCGCGCGTAGTTAGCATCGCCTTAGTATCGCTTGGGATGCATGAAGTGGGTGGGATGGTGAAGTCAACGTCCTAATATATCAAGATAAAACGTGATGAACGGATATACATAAAAGGAACAGGATTCGTCTAATTGATCATCCTTTATCGATACAGGCTGCAGATGCGTTCATTAGGCGCTATATACAGAGTAGTCAAGTGGGGGACATACTTACATACATAAATACACAGTAACTTAGGATAATTAAGCGAACGTAGACACACATAATTAAAAGACTTACGATCTGTTTTGGTATCTGAAAGCATCTCCGGCAGGCCGAAGTAGACACACGCACATCCATAGGCACATATGAGAGAGCACAGGATGAACACTTGCGTGGTTAAGCGGTCTGGGTAATCTCATATTGCTTATCAGTAGCTACGCTTTGAGTCAAAGTCCAGTGTTGTCCGTGGTCTGCGTAGTATATACATAACTTTGTGCTTAGAACTAGGAGTGGAGTCGGACTGGGAGCCGGGCCGGTGTCCAGTGCAGTAAGTGAAGCGGCCGTTACCACCGTTGTGGTTCATCGTTTCTGGATGGATACAGGTGTGGATGCCCCGACTAGATCTAGATCTAGATATACTTGAAACACTTCTGCTTGTCGTGCGGAATGCGAGTCTTGAACAGGATCGAGTCTGCCCGGTACTGAGTGTTCAGCAGAGGCGTGTAGCCGAACACCTGGCTGAAGAAATTTATGCATTTATGGCGCTCCTGGAAGTGGGTGTCGTCCTCGCTGAGCGAAACCGGGCAGCCTGGGCACCGGAACGTCCACCGAGAAGTCACCTTCACCGGGGGTCGCCGGGTGATGTGTGAGACGAGGAAGTTCATGGCAATGTCCTCGCAGTTCATGTACTCGTCTACCTTGTCGCGGATGGCCTGTGGCAGGTGATAGGTGTACAGATACATGTAGTACTTGTGCAGGAAGGCCGCTCCGGTGAGCACCATGCTCAGCTCGCAGCTGTAGTTGGAGTTATAGTGCCACATGTTGTTGCTGCTCACATCCCAAGCGTGGTAGCGACCGGGGAAACCGACGACGCGGTCGCGGTGCTCGCGCCACACACGGAAACCAAATAGGATCTCGTCATGCCGTAGGTGGGCGTCGTCATCAACCGAGAGCACCGCCTCCGTCTCGATTACATCGAACGGCAGAAAGCGGTTGTTGAGGGAGTTGCGCGGGGCGCGCAGAACCGCCACTGGCACTCCGATGTCTGGCCACCGAAGGTCGTCCAACGGCGGCTTTGGTGAGTTCCATACAACAACCACCTTGTGCAAATATGGCAGCCCGTAAAGGCGTCCCAGCGAGTCCATCAGCACCTGCTCCCGCTCGTAGGTCAATATGACAATGGTGAACTGTTCTCTGGGGTAGTTTCCACCGAGGGCTTCGCTAAACTCCTTACCGGCTCCTCCAATGCCCTTACCGATTGGCCGGAATCCTGTGTGGGATCCAATGAACTTGGCATCGGAGGGAAGGGCCGGGTCGAAGGGCAGCTGGGGATACATGTAGAAGGGATCCACCCAGTCGTTCCAGGCCTCCTTGGACTGCATTCGCAGGATCGTGTAGTTTCTGCGGAAGGCGGGACTCGGATATGGCGGCTCAATGGGACCAAGAGACTCTTCCGGTTCCGTGTCCAGTCCCACTGGCGGATCGGACTTCAACGGTATAAATGTGCTGTTGAAGACGCTCTGGGCCACTACTGGTGGAACCGGGCGCGGTGGTATCCCCAGGCGGTCGCGTAGGCTGGCTATCACCGTGTCCACAGTGGCCTGAACGGAACTAAGGTACCGCTCCCAGATTAGTCGGCCCTGGCGCCGCAGAAGAAGCAAGTCCGCGTCCTGGACGGCTCGCAGGAGGAAGTGCAGCTCCGTGATGCGAGCCTTGGACATGAGGAGTGCCGCCCGACGCCAATCCAGGGTTTCCGCATATGGCAGACGAAGCTCATCTGCTCCGAGGATGACGGGAACGGCCCCGGAGCGCAGCGCCTCATATAGTCGGGCTAGCATGAGGGTGGAAGCCACACGGCCGTTAAGCGGGGGAAGGATCAGCGCGAAGGTAGAGTCCTTCAGCAGCTGCTTGCGGGACGAATCCGATCCACAGAGAGTCCAGTCGGACACGGAGTCCGCCTCCTGCTGCTCCGTGGCGGGGACGCACTGGAACTGTAGCTCGAACTGATCCTGAGTGGGTCCCTTGGACATGTCCGTCAAGTGTTCCAGTATGAAGTCGTTCAGCGGGTTGGAGCCTTGGGAGTCTGTTTTCGGTCTCAGCTCTCCCTGGAACGAGAGCAGGTACTTGCGGCGAGCGGGCACCATGCTGGCACACTCCTGCCAAACGTCTCCTCCGGGCGGACCCAGGATGGGGGCCACAATCAGATCGTATCCGGGCCGGAACTGGTCCAGCTCGAAGGCGCTCTGCACCACAATGGCTCGCATGGTGTTCTGCTGAAGCAGTGCATTCGTCCTGCGGGAGGAGAGGTCTCGGCGTGCCAGGTTTAGCAGCACATGGTTGCGGCCATCGCCGCCCCAGTAGGGCAGGTTGTACAGCTTCTGCATGTCAATGGGGCAGTCGTGTGTTTGGCTGGGAGCCGTCGGCTGTTGCTGCTCAGCCTCTTGGGCCGCGTATCGGTTGTTTCGCAGCAGGTCCTGCTCCAGCAGAGCCTCGCCTACCAGCACCAGGTAGATGCAGGCTTGCGTTGGATCCCTCACGATGTGCGCGTTGTAGCCGAGCGTTTGTTTGAGAGTTGTCTTGAGGAAGCCATCGATGTCGTAGCCAGTCCGCTGGATGTTGTGTTCGTCGGGGTCATAGAGGTACACTGGAAAGCCGGAGGTGAGGCTGCAACGGGAGTGGTCGAAGCAGTTGTGCATCGCACAGGACGCGGCTACGCCCGTCGTCACAGTATTCATCTTTCGGGGCAGGGAGTTGGGCAGGAGGGTGCGCGGCAGGGCAAGATCGGGAGTGTTGCGCTGCACTGCCTCCCGCTGGGCCACCTGCGCCTGCTCCACGGACATCTTGAGACGCTCCAGCTCGGTCTGCTCGCGGAGCAGCTCCTGCTTGAGCTCCTCAATTTTTTGATTGTACTGACTGATGTCCGACTGCAGCTTCTGGCGGCGGGACTCTAGCTCTCGCAGCTCCACTGACACAGTGCTCTGGGAAAAGTCGGATAAGGTTTGATCCAATTTAGGTTCTAAAGTGTTCGGGACTTACCTTGATTCTCACCATCTCCTCGATGCGCATCTTTAGGTCGCCGGCCCGCATCGCGCTGAAATCCTCGTAAGCATCCAGCAGCGGGGAGCTTCGGTGCAAGTCCGTGGGAGGAGCATCCCGCTCGGCCTTTGCGGAAATAGGACGTTTGATAAGTCAAGTCTACCTAGGAGAGATAGCTACGTACACCCATGATGCGGTACGCAAGGCAGGACATCAGAAACATCATCATGAGAACCAGGGCGGGCAGTTTATAGCGCCGCCATTGCCTGACCCACGAGACCCTCATGCTCATCGCGTGTCTTTGCGGGACCGCTGCCGCCGCGTCTTTGCCGCTTCCGCTGTCCAGTGGTTGATAAGCGCCGCCGGAGTTGCTCAGGTCGAAGGCCAGAGACATGGTGCAGCTTCAGCTTCCGGACTTTACGTGACTTTTAACATTATTTTTGCGATTTTGTTGCTTATTCTGAAAACGGTGCTGCCAACCTGCATGACTGTGGTTATCGATGAGCAGCAGCTGATATTTGTTTACCTTTGCTGCCAGGGCTGCAACGCCATGAAAGCAGCCGCAAATATCGAAATTCAAATGATAGTTTATAACATCACACCGGCAGCGCAGCTGTTCCGCAGTAAATAGAAACTTTAGAAAGTCAATTAACACCCACTGCCCAGCAGACTAACAGCAACTAGCCCGTCCTGTCCAAAGATCCACAGTGCAGCACACTCCAGCGGCTCCCGTCAGCGGTGCTGCAGCTTCAGATTTCAGCTCACTTGGCTAGCGAGCGACCGCTGGCCGTTGTGTTGTTGCAGTAGTCTCCGTCGCGTCGTCGTTTGTGCTGTGGTGCGAGTGTGGCGGGCTTGGTCTCGTGAATGGATGGCTTTGGTGGCTCTGTGCTCATCACCGTGTTAAATTAATTACATGCAGAACGCTTTAGACGATTACTAATAGCAGCGAGATGACTAAAGGCGCCTAAAAAGTCGAGTCGGATCTTTAGTCTTAACGGAAGGTGTTCCTAAGTGCACAATACTATACTCCCGCGTCCATATCCACTGCCATAGAGAAAGGAGACTCTTCCAACACCACATCGCGATCCTGCTGCGACCAATTGACTGGAAATGGGTAAAATATTCTATTAATAATCGCAGCCATTTACTTTGGCTGACATTTTCACTTTCTTGTGCGCTCTTTCATTGATTCTTTCACTTGGGTTGGGGCTCGGGCTGGGGCTGGGTCAGCTGCGTCTGCTCTGGGCCGGGGTGGGGTGCTTGCGGCCGGCCTTGAAAGTGAAAGCAGCATGAAGGAAAATGCCATTAGCACACCAATGATTCGATACCCTAACCCCCGTTCCTCGGTGGGAGTCCACAGCAGAGATAAGAGATCGATCCTAGGCGGAAACGTGACGGTGATAAAGTTGCCACTTTATTGGACTTCTAAGGCAAAAGGGGGTCAAAGACCTGATAACCGTTCTGGCATCGGGGTGTCCAAACAGCCAAACAGATGATTGATGAGCCCCTGATTCGATGTGATTCTTAGTATAGGGAGCCCCTGTGCTTGCACAGCGACGGAATCTCCCGGAGATTAGAATGGGATGGCAGGGTGAAAGGCTGAAGAAATTGAGAGTTCCCATTTGGAGCAAGAAGTTCCGCATTTCGCTCCCAATCAAGACTAATTAATCTACAGTCCATGTCCGAGGCAGAAACACTTAATTGGAAATTTATTCCCCCTGCTACTGCTGCTCCTTGAGCTACCCTGCTACCCTCCCACCCTCGCTTCTAGCAACGGCACCACCATAGGAGTTGCTAGCCGTTTTCTAGCCGTTGACCCCAAATGAGGCAGCACAGTGGCTTCTGGATTTGGGACGCAGTTGTTTATCGGAGGGCGGTAGGGGTTGGGCTGGGGCAGGGCTTAATTAGGGGCACATTCATTGCACTGAAACCCGTTGGCTTTTGCTTTAGCTTTGGCGGTGCGTGCGTGCTCTAAGCTGGAGCTTCCGCCCATGCGCCCAAACCCCCAAACATCCACAGGCCGGCAAAGACGCAGAGCGAGACGACCTTTGTGTGCTGTGCCCCAAAGAGAAACTGAAACAGAGCTGGGCAGCATAGTCCACAATTACCTTTCCTAATGACATCCGCTCGGGTTGACGCGGATCCGTGTGACTAAAGCCGAAAGAGACTGGCCCAGGCCCGGGTCACCGGCAGACAACTGCGGATAATTCAAATTCAGTAGCCACTGGCCCACCATCGCAGCAGCAGTTTAGTCGCCAGTGCCCTGTGTGCACCTATGCCCTGTGGCCATCATGCATCTCAAGATCCGCCTCAAGTGTCGCAAATATGAAATTTGGGGTAAGCTCCGCCACATTCCGGTTGACATTGATACCCCCCACCCGTCGTTATGCAAATATCGCACCGAACGGTACACCTGCGGTGCCTTTTGGCATTTCAATTGGAGCCGAACCTCCCACTCACTACCCCGCTGCACGGACTGAAGTCGGAGCCAAAGCCAAAACCCAGAGCCAGAACCCAAAACCAGAACACAGAACCAGGCCGCTTTAAAAGCGGGAACCCGCAACAAGTGCAATCTCAGTTGAGGCCGCAGAGCAGAGGTAGTCGCAACCGGAGTCCGAAATGTGTAAGCCAATCGTATCCCGTGCATTTACTGTACAGGAAGGAACCCATGTCAATTTTGTCAAAATCCCTTGAGATATTCACATCTCACTCTCGTCTCCAATGCTGGGAATAACGCCGTCACTTTTGTGGAAGATATCAGTTCAAATGTGTAAGAAGGCCCAAATCAAATTTTAAATTTGGAATCGAGGCGATGCAGTTACTTCAAGTGGCCCGTTCCAGCAGAAGGCTTTACCTCTCCCAAAAACGCAGCCCTCACCGACGATAAACCGAACGCGAACATGCAAGAAAGATAGCGATAATCGATCGACAGCTTTTCCTTCGGAGCTTTCGTCTAATCAGACGATAACGTGCACTCTAGCGGTAGATAAATAATAAATAGAGGAAGCGAGTGCTGCACAGTGTGCCTCCGACGGGCGAACGTGAGAGAGAGGCAAAGTTCAGCTTGCCGCACTCCGCCATAAAAATATTATGGGATTGTGGAGGTTTCTGAAATGTTGGTGCCCCTCGATATTCGTTGTGTCGCGATGCCAAACGTGTTTTATTAGCGAAACAAAGTGCAAAACAATGCGTTCATTAAATTAACATTAATGAATCGAAACAAAAACAAAACCAAAACTGAATCTAAACAAATTCGCTCTAATCTGTCTGATGACACATTCAGCGAGAGAGAGAACGCGCGAGAGAGAAAGCTTTTAGAAACAGCTGTTTTGGCCAGGTGCTTGGTCTGGCCCTTGAAATGCTTTCTCTCTCTCACACTCTCTGGGCTCTAGCTTTGGCATTGTTTGGCAATTGTTCTATCTTTTGTCCTGATCGTTTTTGTTTGTTGCATTGTTGAATGCAACTGTTAACCCACAATAATGTAGAATATACAATTTCATTTCCGTTTCCTTTTGATGCGCTGCGTATCGTTCCGTTCCGTTCCGTTTCGCACGCCGACTTTGAGAAATAACAAACAATTAATTTAAATGTGAGTATGCACACCGCTTTAGCAATACCGTTACAATAGAGATGAGATTGACATTGGAAAGCTTTGACCCTAAAATAATTGTAAAGGAAGACTAGAGAAGGGCTCCGCCGAACGTCCCTCCGATCGATTTCTGTCATGTATTCCATCTTATCAACACTTGGAAACTACAGATAGACGCTGTTATCTACATATGAACTCCAGATACCATAAGTACTCACTTCTCTCTGAATATTGGCTTTGGTTGTCTTTGCAGCTCTCTGGTTATTCTCGTTTGTCTCTGGGCTGGTTTTGCTGCACTTCTCCATAGCTCTGATTCTGATCAACAAGGAAGTACCACAGTCGCGTGGAATGCTTTATCCTCGGGAGTCGGAGACGCGGGAGGTGCGTTCGCTGGACGGAATCTGGAACTTTGTGCGCTCCGACCAGACGAACCCAACGCAGGGTGTGCGGGAAGAGTGGTACGGCAAGGACCTGAGCAAGAGCAGGCCCACCATCCCGATGCCCGTGCCCGCCTCCTACAATGATATAACCACCGACAATCTGCGCGACCACGTGGGCACAGTGTGGTACGACCGCAAGTTCTTTGCCCCACGCTCCTGGGCCGTGGATCAGCGGGTCTGGCTGAGATTCGGGAGCGTCCACTACGAGGCCTATGTGGTAAGCACCAGATGAGGTCATCAACATCAATATGGCATCTATAAAGTTCTGTCTTTCTCGCAGTGGGTCAACGGCCAGAAGGTGGTCAAGCACGAGATCGGGCACCTGCCGTTTGAGGCGGAGGTCACGCATCTGCTGAATTACGGCGCAGAGAACCGCATCACGGTGATGTGCGACAACGCACTGATACAGACTACTGTGCCACAGGGTAGGATAACGGAGCTGCCCAACGACGACGGCATGACGATAGTGCAGAGCTACACGTTCGACTTCTTCAACTATGCCGGAATCCATCGCTCCGTCCACCTGTACACCACGCCCAAGACGTTCATCGAGGAGGTAGTGGTAACCACGAACCTGTCCAAAGACAATGTCGGTAAGAGAAAGCGTCAATGATCTTGTCAGTCACCACTTACCTCCTGGGCTTAATCCGCTTCCTAGGTGGGGAAGTCATCTACAGCGTCAAATTTAATGGAAGCGCCGTCAACGAAGCAGACAATGCCCTGTACGTACGAGCCCAGTTGTACGACAGGGAGGGCAAGTTGGTGGCCAATAGCACCTCGGATGAGCAGCTGCGTGGAAGTCTGCAGGTGGACAATGTGAACCCATGGTGGCCGTACCTCATGCACCCGGAACCGGGCTATCTCTACCAGCTGGTGGTGAAGCTACACGCCTCCAACGATGAGCTACTCGACGTCTATCGCCTGAAGGTGGGCGTGCGCACCCTCAGCTGGAGCAACGCCACATTCCAGATCAACGGCAGGCCGGTCTACTTCCGCGGCTTCGGTCGACACGAGGATGCCGATGTCCGAGGCAAGGGCCTAGACAATGCCCTGATGGTGCGGGACTTCAACCTGCTTAAGTGGATCGGTGCCAACGCCTACCGTACCTCGCATTACCCCTACTCTGAGGAGTCGATGCAGTTTGCGGACGAACACGGTATCATGATTGTTGACGAGTGTCCTAGCGTCGATGCGGAGTGAGTCTGCTGTGTGCTGAGTTCTCTGCAGGGGCAGAGTGTAATTGTGATTGCTCTCGTCTTTCAGGAACTACAACCAGGAGTTGCTGGGCAAACACAAGTCGTCGCTGGAGCAGCTCATCCACCGAGACCGCAACCATCCCAGCGTGGTCATGTGGTCCATAGCCAACGAGCCTCGCACCCGCGAAATGAATGCGGATTCGTACTTCCAGTGGGTGACTCACTGGGTGCTCTCCGCCTGTTTGCTTTAATTTTATATCTTCACAGACTTGTTGCCAACCTTACAAGGTCCCTCGACAAGACACGGCCAATCACGGCCGCCATTGCCACTCCCTGGACCGATGACAAGGCGGTATGTATAGGGCTCTCCGGACTCTCCCTTGATCCGTGTAACCGAGCTTTCTTTGCAGGGACGCTTTTTGGACATCATCAGTTTCAATCGCTACAATGCGTGGTACTCCAACACAGGTCGACTGGACATGGTCACGAAGAAGGTGGTTGAGGAGGCCGTCGCTTGGAACAAACAGTACAACAAACCCGTAATCATGGCCGAGTACGGAGCCGATACACTGGAAGGACTGCACCTGGTAAGTTGTGGGGCATCTTCGCTGGGACTACTGCTCTTCATTTCCCTCTCCCGCCTGCAGCAACCGGCTTACGTCTGGTCAGAGGAGTTTCAGACAGAGGTATTCGCTCGCCACTTCAAGGCCTTCGATATCCTGCGGAAGAAGGGCTGGTTCATCGGCGAGTTTGTGTGGAACTTTGCCGACTTCAAGACGGCCCAGAGTAGGTGTCATCCTTTTCTCTAATAGACTGCATCATGACTAAAGCTGTTTCCATTTCCTTTCAGGCTACACCCGCGTAGGCGGCAACAAGAAGGGAGTCTTCACGCGTGCCCGACAGCCGAAAGCCTCGGCTCACCTGCTGCGCAAGCGATACTTTGCCCTTGCCCGGGAACTAGACGATTCCAGCTTCCCGGAAGACCTCTTTAACTACATCGCCGACATGGGCAAGGTAGAGAATACGTAGTAGCCGGTCACTTGGCTACTGTAAATATGTTTTAATGCGTGTAATCCTTGATCTGCCATCGCCATAGTTGCATTTTTTATTCCGTTGCATTGCCTTGTACAATCTAAAATTTATAGTTTTAGTGCATTGTACTTTTATAGGTACTGATAAGCTAAACTAAATTAAAAATAAAGTGCATTAGTTATTGTTTTTGTCGAATACACAAATGGCTTGCTGTCATAGTTTTAAAAATAGGGATTGGAAATTTTGAGGGTATTCCTGTCCTTTCTCTTCCATTTTTATTTAATTTAATCCTTAATCCTTTCCGTTCTGAACGTGAGCGAGCTCAAGGCTCGGATGATAATCATGAATGCCGAGGAGATCGTACCCGACAAGGAGCTGCTAGTAGCGATTTGAAATTTTTGTTCATTTTCATAAGTTTGAAATATTTTAATATTATCTATGTTCAATAGTGTAATAAATATCCCAAAATAGACAGAAAGATTAACCAATTTTCGGCCAATGGGTGTTAAAAAACAATGCACGAAAATTATGAAATTTTAATCATTTTATCGTTGGGTATTTTGTACGTTAAGAGGAAGGATAAGATGGAATGAATTTACAAGTAGTATTATTTTCCGCGGTTAACTCAAGTTGTTGAGCCGTTAAAATAGAGGGGGGGTTAAGTGGGCTATGTTCGTTTTTTCAAGGGTATGTTTTGAAAATGAGACGGTATATTTATTTCTGAGGGGCAGTTTCGTCAATCTATTAAATTTAATTTTAGAATCAAAGGTATATTTAAGAACAAATGGTATAGAAACTTCCATACGCAGGTTTTTTTTTAATCGGTTACGGCTCTCTTTTTTGCTCTATCTTAATCGGGTAAGGCTCTCTTTGAACCGGTAGGCAACAATGAGGCCCATTCCATACAATGTTTCTGGGCATACCCTAGGGGAAATGGATATTATAGAATTGAGAAAATGTTTGTCATCCCAGGCTCCAAAGTCTTTAAAGTGCTTTAAAGCTATTACAACGATATTTTGAAGTTTATTGTCTTCTTACAGAGACCAAGAATAGGTATCAGGATCGAGATATATATATAAAAGATACTAATAATATACATGAATATGTCTAAAACATATCAATTTGAGAAAAGGTCTTTATTAATTACGATTTCTTCATATCTTCATATTAAATTAACGAAATAGGGTATACAAAGGCCTATACACGCAACATGTATTCAAACACCAGCCACATTGCGACTTTTTTTTTGTTGAACTATTTTGTTTAAACCTTGTTTTAGTCAAAATAAAATAAAAACAAGTATTAAAAATAAGCCAGTTAAGAAGAAAATTGATTCATCAATCGTATAAAACTATGTGGGCATGGTTAAATGTTCCATCTAGCTAGTAATAGCCAACGGAATATCAAAAACGAGGAATATGTATAATAGAACTAAAATTCGTCAGTATATTTACGGTATATTTTTAAAATTTCTTAGGGTCAGACCGTATACCTTATCGGATTTTCTTAGTCTCTTGCCACCACGTCTAGCTCACACACCTCGCAATTTTTATACTTTTCATAGTATTTTTCAGTATATTTTAAAACGCGTTATGGACTCACCCTCTTGTCCAATGCACCAATGTTGAAACCGTGTAGAAATGCCACTTAGAGCCATGTCCCAGGCCACATCGAATACTTATTCGTGATCAGCATCAAATTCCTGATCGTTTGCCATTAAAATCTCAATTTTTTCAAAAATGTCGGAAAAAAGGCATGTCAAAAAGTGGACAACGGAGGTTTTTCACACTGGCGCTTCCATGGGGCTTATATGAAAAAAACGGGCAAAAAATTTTAAAACGTAAACATTTCCCCTTCATGTGTCGCCTTTGGTAATTACATGAAAATGTAGTTAATATGTAGCACATGTGTAGTTAGCGTGTAGTTACCATGTAGGGACATTAATTTAGTGGACATTTTTGTTGACCGGTTTTGCTTAAACATTATTTTATAAGCAGTCAAATAAATGGGAGTACTTAAAATTAGCTAGTCACGTAGCAAATTAATTTATCAATCGGATAAAATCATGAGTTCAGAGCTGAGGATCTTAGCTAGCTGGTAATATTCAACCGAATATCAAAAGGATGGAATATGATGGAACTTGAATACAAATATTTCATCAGTATTTGCACGGTATATTTTAATATTTGTGACGTATTATTTGCTCTGACTGGCGCGGAGCACATTGAATATTTAAATAAGCATGTGCGCGGAAGCCCCCGAGTTCTAGATTCTTCGTTTCGCGGAAATTCTCTCGTCCGTCGCACCTTAAATGCCACACAAACGCAAGAGGAGGCATAAAAACTAATCGACCCAAGTTTCGTCATCAGTTTAGTTGAAAGACTTGCAATCCAATCCTTTGCGACAAGTGCAATCGTGCCTTACCCGTTGTGCAATGACTGTCCTCAATATGCACACTAAAATGATAATATTGATTTTATTTTTCTACAACGGTTCTTACAATTGGAGTAAAAAGCTGTAAGGCTGTGGACTCGACCTTTCCCCCTGACCTCCGACCTCCGGCAGGCGGCGACTGAATTTGCGTGTGTTCATACGAGTGTGATTCCAGTTCTAGAGCGAGTGTTTGTGTTCCCTTAGAGAACCAATTAATAGGGTAAGAATCCCTTCCACCCCCTACTTTGTGTGGAGTTACTCTATCGATTTTACTACTGGGCCAACTTGGGGTCCTTTCTATAATAGTGGGGTGTTGCCAAGGCAACACCTGCCAGATGCGAGCCGAACAGACAACAAAGAAATATGCAATTCGATAAAAGTGCGCAAAAGCAGGACATCAAATACAGTGCCGTCCCACTATAGCGATATATTAAACTATTCTATTTCTTAATATGGGAGGAGGTAAACATATTCCAAACAGTAATTAGTAATTTCCGTTCATCCCCAAAAGTATACCTTTAGTTTGAAGCGTGCCCATTTAGGTGACTTTCAGTGTAAAGAACCGTTGCACTTTTTGTATGCGGGCGATGCTTACAGTGCTGTACTAGAATAGTGTGCAAGTATGAATTGAACGGGTTGTACCTGTGTACATACGTTCTAAGGTAAAGTCTATACTTGATGAGTTATGGTTCCCCATTTGGACATTGCTTCTATGGCAATGAGTCCATACGTTTTCCACTTCCATTTGGAAGAATTCCAGCGTCTGCGCTTGGGTCGGTCTGCTGTTGTTTTGATTGTAAAAGGCCCATCACATAGGTGCCCACGGATGCGAATTTGTTTACAAATTCACAGACGCGAGACAGTCTACATGTGACACGTGGACTGAGGCCACCCCTGGAATGGGCTGGGTCACGGGGAGGGGAAACCTCCCCTGATACCCATTGCAAGTGCCGGCCGGCTTGAAGCTGAGGCAGCGGAGTGGGTCACAGGTACATACATACATACGTATGCATGAGTGTACAATGACGTCAGGCACCGTTTAGCGACATTGAACTAGTTTCGATAGAAAAGTCGCCGTTGGGAAACTGGGATAAGGTTTCCGTTTCGTTTCTTCCATTTGCCTATGACGTCAATGCAGAAAGCGTGAAGTAATTGTCTTAGCCAATTTGCCTGCCACTGGTTGCGCGACCTTTCCATCTTTGGCTTCCGTTTCGTCCAACGGAAACTGCTGTGTGGCTCACAGATGTCACCCCACCACAGCCCTGACACAGCTTACGCATCGCATTTAGTAGTTAATTAATAAAAACATATTTAATCGGTTTGTCTATGCATAAGCTGCTGCTGCTGCCCTCCTTATAGATGTCACTCTGCTGAATTTATCTATTTGTTATTTGTTTCCAAACGAAGTCGGGTCGCACCGACTAAGCGAGCATTCTATCCTGCTCCGAGTACAGTTTGTGCAAATAGTTACCCGACACAACGGACGACCTTGGGTAGTGCAAAATTCTCTCATCAAATTGCACCATCACAAAATGTTTGTCTACGTTTGTACAATGTGCATCTCGGCAAACACCAGAGGAGAACAATTTCATTACGGCGCAAAAATTAAAATCTCAACTATATGGTAGCTATATAAAAATGAGGAGGGGTGGAGAGGGGGGCATGCCACCACTCTGTAAACAAGAGTGTAAAGGCTGTGGCATTGTTCTATCTGGTGTTGCCCTGGCCTCGACCAAGTGAGATCAGCATGAGCAGCCTCCTAGGCCTAAGAATATATATTAAGTATACGTATCTATAAATGGAAGGGCAGCTGGCGTCCTATTGCCAATTAGTTCGTGACACTAATTACGTGTTGGCTGAGGGAAACAAGGGACCTATTACATAGTTCGCAGCACTGGTAGGGCAAGTCCTTTCCCCAGCACAGGCTCCGCTCCCTATAGCAACCAGTTGCCTCTCAAGGCGCCCACGTTGCCACCGCTCCACTGGCTCCCAGTGGGCGTTGCTAATGCGCATTACAATAGGCAGCAGCCCCCATAGGGCCACCCTTCGACGCTATCGTATCATAATCAATCGAATGCATCTTCTGTGCCCGAGCAGGGCGTCCAATCAGATTTACCATTGCCAATGGTTACACACGCGACACAACCCATGGAATGGCAAATTTTCCACTCAACCAGTTATAAAACAAATTCAACCAGAAGGGGGCACAGTGACGGTACCTATCGTAAGCTATATAAATAAACTGGAGCATAAACAAGTGTTAACTGGGGATATACAATAGATAAGAGTTGCTAAAGTCAAAGTAAACAGTTTCATCAGGTGATAGTTATACGATAATTTTACGATGTTTTTTCCATAAATTATCCTTCTTCTTTCACCTTTCTCTTTGCAGAAGAAAGGCGTGGTCCCGATCCTATCCCAGCACGATTCTAGCCCCCAACTATCGTGTAAAAACAATAACAATCGCCTCCAAAGCCACAGCCACTCGGACACGAAGTAACGGAGCAAAACAAAAGTCGCGTTCCGCTCCCCCGTTATCGGCCCAAGGGCTTTGTGGAATTTTTCAAGCTTTTTTGCGTCATAAATTGAAATATTTCGTTGGTTTGGTGCGCGCCAATAAAGAAAACAAACAAATACCGAGGCAACAACAACAAGAATAACAACAACAACAACTGGGCCAGCCAGCTGCAGTCGCTGCTCTGCTCGGCCGACGGCCACAGTTCGTAGTCGAATCGGGGGAAACAATACAATTGCGATCGGATTTCTATATATATAGAAGCAGGGCCGCACTCGACTCTCATTCGGTCTTCGTTTTTCATCGCCAACGGAACGGAACGCGGAACAGCAGTCGTCGGAAAAGAAGGCATCTCTACGCTACGAAAATAGCCAAGTGCAAGTGCATATTACCGAGGGATATACATAGTGTCTGTATCTGTGGACCAGGTTAAGCATAAAACGTGTTGAATAAAATTCACTTCGATGTCGATTAATTCGCCAATATCGTTAAAAAACTCGGACCTGCATTGAACAGGCAAAAGCAAAAGCAAATCAAATCTATCAAATCAAAACCAGAGCAAACCCAAACAAAAAGAAAAACAAACAAGCAGAAAAACTCAAAGACAGCAAACAACTCAAACAACTCAACAAGTTGTTTGCCTTTAGTTCGCGTTACGTTACCCCTTATTTCGTTACATTTCCCTACGTTTGGGGCCTGCCCCAGACCCCCGTTAGTGAGCAACAGTTGAGCCGTGTTAAATTAATACCAGGCACGAACGGCACTCCACTGAAGCAGCGCGTGATACCAGAGATTGTTCGAGGGAACATCTAACAAAGGAAAAACCACAATACAATCTCGTTTATTGGGCTTTAGGCCATTGTATGGGTAAGTAAATTGATCTAAAACATGGGCATGGGCATTCGAATCAAGTGTCTCTACAGTACACGAATATAAAATAGAATTCTCAGATATTGTGAGGCTGCCAGAGGAGCTGCAGCCCAGACCTTTGCACATGTGCCCGACTATGATTCACCTGTAAATTAGCAACAATTTCGCGTGGTATAATAAACATTTCCCAAACGGAAAACATGCCCACAACTTTGTGTCCGCACTGAATCATATTACACACAAAGAAATTCGCAGAATCAACGACGCAAAAAACCTTCTCTAATCATAAAAAAAGTGCGACCAAAAACAAACGAGATTGGCGCATGACGAAGATGGGGCGAAATTCAGAAATTCACATGCATGCAAATGTGACCAAGGCACGTGCCCCACCAGGCACCGGCCTATGAGTTCTGTGTGTTTTATTCGTCTTTTTTGCTAGCTCCCACTAACTTTAGTGAATTATCAGCAGTTAAGCGCATACTAAACAACCCCGCCCACTTCCTGCCGCGAGTTGATAAGGCTGTACAATGTCCGTATGTGTACATTGTACACTCCACTCCATTTATTTGTCTGGCAATTGTTTATAGCACACTGAAGACGGGAGGCGGGACTGTACGTCCATGGCAACAGCATAGAGCGGGATACAAACAGATTACGATCCCTTTACCTAAGGGAATCATTAATAATCCATTTGACTCTACCTGCGGGAAAACAGATTAGGAAAGGTCTGCTGGGAGAGGGCACCGATAATTACCCTTGAAACACTGACAGCAGGCAGGGTCTAGGTCAAGGGTCCATGCTCAGCTTTTCTCACATTCCGTTGCGACCACGTTTCTTTACCCACAGATCAGTCTAAACCAACAACGAAATTTGGAGACGAGCCGGACCTCCTGTTCAACCGAGCGCAGGGCCGGATTAGTCTGTACAGTCTTGGAGCTGGAGCCACCATCGCTGCCATCCAGGCGACCGAACCTTTGAATCCGAGCGCCAACGCAACGCGACAAGTCGCCAACATTCAACTAGAAGCAATAATCAATGACTGCGAAAGTGGCTACGTGCCCTCCGTGGGCCGCTGGGGCTCCGAGTGGCCAAGTTGACTCGCCGCTGCCCACGGCCAGGATGGAGCAGCATCGATACCCGTCGATGGGGGTGTCGATGCTGCCGAGGAGGGGGCCGCCGCCGTCGCTGGCACGGATTCTGACTCCCAGCAGGAGAAAGACCAGCAGCTGGCGGATGCGGTGCGTGGATTGGGACTGACTACGAAGTCGCCCTTCGCACATGATCAATCCGGGAAGGCAAGAAGCACTGGCACGATCCGGCGAACGCCCTCCACTTCGAGTGAGGACGATTACGAGGATGACGAGGTGCTACAGTGGCTGCCAACCGCCGACCTGACATCGGTGGATGGATCGGAGCGCTACTCCGACATCCGGCAGCTGCTGGCCAGACAGCAGCCGTTCCTCCCGGAGGACCAGCACTCGCTCGGCGGCTCGGATTGGGCCGTCGGCGATGGCTACGACCTGAGCGCCTACAACCAGATCAACGGAGTGTGGCCTTTGGGTCATCCGCTGCCCCTGCCCGACTGGACCAGCGGCGAGGGCGAGGCCGGCAAGGGCACCCTGATCTTCGACAACGTGTGGCAGTACGAGGAGCTGAACGGGATTGTGGAGACCACGCTGCAGCGCATGCTGGAGGAGACCCACTACAACACGGTCAATCTGTTTGTGGACTTCTACCGCAGCTTCAAGCGCACCCGCCGCTCGGATCTGCGCAGCTTTTTCCAGTTCTACGACGTGCCCATCAACCGTCGCCACCACATGTGCGTCTCGCTGGCTTTTGAGATAATGGCCAGGATGGTGCAGATGTTCCCGGTGCTGGCGCAGTACTTGTATGTGGTCTCCTGCGAGGAGCAGGTGATGGACTGCAATGACTACGTTCAGCTGGACGAAGAGTACGGCCTGAACTCGGCCAATGCGGCCGTTGAGAAGGAGCACGTCATGGTGGCCATGCGCATAGCCATAGGAGAGCGTCGTGGCGTCATGATTCTCGATCCAGGGTACCACGTGAGTCGTGCGGTGACTGTAATGAAGGATCAGAGCTATCCACACACGGGTAAGTCTCCTTCACAGAAGTGTATCGCAGATTACTAAGATTCTTTCTTCCAGGCTGGTTTACCCAATCGAAGGAGCCACATCTGCAGCGGGACTACTGCTACTCGTACAGCCAGCACAGCGGCAAGTTTGTGGAGTGGAAGGAGCGCGAGATCCGCGGCGAGAAGAGCAGCTTTAAGACCTCGCTGGTCTACGTGGCCCAGGAATACATCACGGCCATCGATGTGACCGTGCGCCGAAATCTGGTGTACAACTTCCGGTCGCTGCTCTCGCGCGATGCCAAGGGCCAGGTGTATGCGGGTATCTACTTCCCGCTGGTGGCCAACGTGCAGGAGTCGTATCTGACCATCTTCTACGACGGACCCAACGAGCAGAGGGTGCGGACGAAGTTGATGTTCAGCGGCTTCAAAGTGGGCAAAGGCAAGGTACGTACTCTCAGACCGAATGCATTATGGAAATCCTCATTATAATGGCCATCATCCTACAGCTACCAGACTCCATAAGCCACCATTTGGGGAAGCTGGCACCGCAGCTGAAGATGCCGTTGCAGGAGCTCACGGAGCTGTGCAAGGCCCTGGCCGAGGTGGTCACCGATCAGAACTTTATCGGCCAGGTGCTGTCCATCAACGACGACATCGGCAACATGTCCGTGGAGAATTGACGGTTAAAGGAGCCTAAGGATGTCGCTGCAAGTTCCGAAGAGATGAGGAAAGACCCTGACACAGCAGCTGCAACTTAGAGTTCCAATTCTAAATACTTTATCCTTTCCACACAGTAATATTCTTTTAGTAGCACCTAAACACACCCTACACCCCACATATATGAATGTATACACCCTGAACACCCACTTGCACACACAAAGACACTACATATATCTAAAAACGCCAATCGTATGAGTTAACCGAAACTTAATCAAATGAAAAATTACACTTGTATGAAAATTACATTTAGATTTCGATTTTTGCCTAGCTTCAGCTTCCGTTTCGTTCTTACTAAACGTAAACAAAAATACTTATATAAAGACAAAAATTAGTTAATAGCTGGTATCGATATGTATAACTTAAATTGTAATAATATCTTTTTCGTTACACTTTAAATGCACTGTAAACAATTTCCGTTCAATAAATAAATTCAAATCAGCTAGCAAAAAAAACGACTTTTTTGAAGGATCCATATATGCGACATTTTTCTATCGAAGGAGTGCCATCATCAGAATAAAATGTAACAAGCTGCAACAAAAACCAAGGTGGCGAAAAAAGTCTGAAAAAAAGTCTATGAGGTTTCGCTAAAACCTTTTTTTAGACAAAATCCAATAAAAGAAAGTATTTTAATTAAGCCAGTTAAGTAAAAAAATTATTCATAAATCGTATAAAATTATGTGGGCAGGGCTGGGAGATCTATCTAGCTAGTAATATTCCACGGAAGATCAAAAACGAGTATTTATTGGTAATAACCGGTTGCCGACAATGAGCCCCATTCCATGCTAATTCCATGCACAATGTTTCAGGGCATACCCTGGGGAAATGGATATTATAGAATTGAGAATATGTTTGTCATCCCAGGCTCCATAAGAGGCAAACATAATTTAGTCTCTGTTTTAAACCTATTTCAACGATATTTTAAAGCTTATTGTCTTCTTACAGAGACCAAGAATAGGTATCAGATCGAGATATCTATACAAGATACTTATAATATACATGAATACGTCTAAAATACATTAATCTGATCAAGGGTCCTTATTAATTTCGTTTTATCTTGATATCTTCATATTATGTCTTCATAGTAATTTAACGAAATAGGGTATACAAAGGCCTATACAGGCATCATGTCTTCAAATACCAGCAACACTGCTACTGTTTTTTTTGTTGAACTATTTTGTCTAAGCCTTGTTTTAGTGAAAATACAATAAAAGCAAATACTTAGAATAAGCCAGTTAAGTAGAAAATTGATTCATAAATCGTATAAAATTATGTAGGCATGGCTAAATGTTCTATATAGCTAGTAATATTTGACGGAAGATCAAAATCCGAATATGTAAAATAGAACTTGAATTCGTCAGTATATTTACGGTATATTTTTAAAATGAGATGGTATATTTTGGTATATTTCTGAGGTGTAAGACCGTATATCTTATCGATAAGTCCACTGATCAAAACTGAAGTTTTGCGAAAGAATTTGTTCGTTGTTTTTTTTACATTTTTCAATTAAACTGTTGTTTAAAGTGTTTTGCTGAGTATTTATTAGGGTAAGTACAGCAGGGCTTCAACCAGGGGTCAGTGGGGACCCGGATTAGGGCCTGTCATCAGCTGTTTTGCGGCCCCAGCAGCCGGCACCTACGTATACACCTGTTGGCGGCCCCCAAAAATATAAAGTGACAGACGAGTCAAGTTCTATACGGAAAGGCGCGCATTTAAAGCTTACAGTTCGCTTTTGAATTTCTCGCGGTGCGGTTGTGACTCCAAGGGCCAGTGCGGAAACCGGTTCTCGAAATCGGTTGATAGAAATTGTAATCTTCAAGGCAGTCAAACCCAACCTTTAATTGAATAAAAGGGTGTCAATATTAGCATAGACACGTTTCGCTATTTACTAGGCAAGTGCATTTCCTTTAGTTTCGACAGAGAAGTCACTACGTGAACCGCAGAGGGAACGGCAACGGCCACGGAAATAGCAACCAAGGAAATAGAAAGTTAACAATCCAAGTTGCAACCAAATTAAAAGCAGAAACAGCAACAATAAAACTGCTAAGCTTTGGCGTTTTGTTGACGGAAGTCACGGAAAGAGTCGACAACCAGAGACGCACGTTCGTAGAGAGTCAGAGTCATACGTAGACAGGTCGATGGGCCCCCTTCTGCTTAGCGCTTCAAATCTTTTTTCGGCTCTGGCCCCATACGAGTATTCACTCTTTTGGCCCCGATTTGGCTTTGGCTCTGTCTCTGGCTCTGGCGCGGGTTCTTCAACTTTTATTCTTTGTTGTTTCTGTTACCGCTGTTTGGTTTTTTAATTTGCATTTTACGAGCATTCACACACACAATCACAGACAAAGACAGTTCGGTTCTCTCACCGATGCTCTACCTTCTACCTGCGACAAAGTCCCTGGCATTACGACTAAATACTATAGTATCTCTCTAGTTATCACTAATTAATTTAATGGCGCTCCCACCTGGCTTAACAATTACGCCTGCCGCCTAACTGCAGTCAGAGTGCAACTTGCATCGTAAATATTAAGATACATACGTATACATATACTCGTACCTATACCTGTAAAGATGTAAAGATGCAATGAGTCGGGCTCCATTGATATACAGAACTAACAAATTGTGCCCAATTGCTCGGCAAATATGACAAATCTCAGGTGAAAAAGCAGCAAGAGAGCTACAAATATGGTTGGGTACTCTGGATGGTATTATTAGCTACCACCAAACGATTAGGTATTAGTTTCCAAACACCTCAAAGACACCAAATCATTTGCAGAATCATTTATGGATCGAATAGAATAAAGATAAAGACAAAAATATGCCTCACAAGAAAACCCACTCTCATAGCAGATAGATATACCTTACCGTATGGCTCGTGAAATTGTTGCTGACTCAGGTTAGGAGTGTCGCAAAGTGCACTCGAGTCGAATTGACTCGTCAATATTGATAATTGCCCCAGTAATGGCACTGGCTAATGGGAAATCGGCCGTGTGTCGAGCCGACATGGCTCTCCTTATCATCGCCACCCCGACCTTTGTCCGCAGACGTAGCTCTTCTAATCGTTGTCTGGAATTTCTTTCCCTTAGGAAACATGCTGATCGCGTTATTTTGGCTCTTGTTCGTGGGCCTGCTGCTGTGTGCGTTCCTCTTCTCGAAGACGACCAAGGAGTTCCCCAAGTCATGGTTCGAGTGGAAGACGGAGTTCCGGTATCAGTATTTGGGCATTGTGGGCCTCATCCACGACGCTCACTATGCGGCGCGAGATCGTGTGGGTAAGCAAAGATAGTCTTAAAATTTAGATGCTTATCAAGCTGAAATTAATTGGTAACATTATCCATTTAAGCACTTTATAAGCAGCCGGACCGCATCGCTGTCATCACTGGAGGCAACCGCGGCATCGGGCTGCGGATTGTGGAGAAGCTGCTGGCCTGCGACATGACTGTCGTCATGGGTAAGTGTTGACCAATTCGGTCTTTCTGCTCAGCAGGATGGGAACTGGTGCTAGACATGACCATTAATCAGTTGGTTTCGAGTGGATAATTATATATTCTGAAAACATTTAATGCGACAAAAGTGCACGTGCGTGGAATGGACAAGTCCAAAGGAGAAAAGAAATCGAAAGACTGTCCCCAGCCTTGTCCATCCGGCAAAACGTGACACATGCTCATGAGTTCTTTATCTACCTTATCAACACCCAACTAAATACCAATAAATACACCCAATTTAAAAATAAAATAAAATAAAAACATAATGATAATAATATAATAATAATAATAATAATGACACGATAGGCACAACAGAGATAAAATATTCGGAATTATTTTAAAATCTATCGATAAAAGAGCTGGAGAAACATCGATGTCATGTTTTTTCTCAACCATCGGAATTACTTGTACAGGTTGAAAATATTCTACAGGCTGAAAATTATATTATATATTATATTATATTATATATTATTATTATTATTATATATATTACTACTATTATTCACGTCCGCCCAAAATGTTTATATGGCTTTCTTGCAGAATGCCTTTTTGGAGAATGCAAAACTTGAAATCTCGATGCGCAAGCTTATCAGCGTATAAGAGTTCTTTAAATTTACTTTTTACATGATACATGAAATCTACATTTACATAGTTCATGCTTACATGTTTCGTCGCTAGGTGTCTCCTCTGTGTAGTTACCATGTAGAATTACTTTGTCGAGTTTTATACCTTTTTTGTTTTCATACAATAATTTGCTCCTGGACACCATCTGTATCCTCAATAATTGTATTGATTTTTATCATTTACAGGTGTTCGCGATCCCAAAAGCGCCGAAGCCGCCGTTGGAGCGATAGTCGATCTGAAGGCGACCAAGGGCAAGCTGATCTGCGAGCAGCTCGACGTGGGCGATCTGAAATCAGTTCAGGCCTTCGCCCAGCGCATCAAGGAACGGTACACTAAGGTCGATCTGCTGCTGAACAATGCCGGCATTATGTTCGCCCCCTTCAAGCTCACCGCCGATGGCTACGAGTCGCACTTTGCCACGAATTACTTGGGCCACTTCCTGCTCAGCCACCTGCTGCTGCCCCGACTGAAGGCGGCGGGCAAAGAGGGTAAGAATGCGAGGATCGTGAATGTGAGCTCCTGCGTGAACCTCATTGGACGCATCAACTATAAGGATATCAACGGAAAGTGAGTGAATCATGCCATACTTGCTGGCTTTCCACTCACATGTTATTTTTTTTACTCCACAGCAAGCAATACTATCCGGGAGCTGCGTACAGCCAGTCAAAACTGGCCCAGATCCTGTACACCCGCCACCTGCAGACCCTGCTCGATGCAGAGAAGTCGCATGTACAGGTGAATGTGGTGCATCCGGGCATTGTGGACACGGATCTGTTCGAGCACTCGGCCACCACATCGGTGCCCATGTTCAAGAAGCTCTTTTTCAAGACGCCCGAGCGGGGCTCCCGCACGGTCGTGTTTGCAGCCATCGATCCCTCGATCGAAGGCCAGGGGGGCACCTATCTGAGCAACGGCGGCAAGGGTCCCTTCCATCCCGACGCCAAGAAGCCAGCCAAGTGCGAGCAGTTCTTCCAGTTCTCCTGCGACCTGCTCAAGATCAAACAGTATGGAAACGGCGAATACTGACACCTCCAAACCGCACAATCTTTAACATTCCTTCAACAATTGGTTCAACGCTAACTTTTAACACAGATTCAGTCTTTTTTTGTGAAACGATTCTTGTATAAAACAATTTTATATGGAAGTGCGGCAGTGTTCTCTATCTATGGGACTGTATCCTAGGAGCTGTAATATCTCCCCCGCTCTAGGCCAGGTTTTAATTAACTTGTCTTTGTTTGATTGCTATCGGCATCGCGGGCGGGGAATGCAATTAAAAATGCAGCAACCACAGCAGAAACTACGAGTACGAGTACATTCAAAATGCACTCAGTTCTTGGCGGCGGCGTCGGCGGCGGCAGCTTGAAAGGCAACAGCGACAACAGCAACATCTGCTATATGTCAAATTCGCAAAAAGCAAACAATTTAATTTTGTGCGCCCCCTTAAACAATGAGCGATTAACATTCAACAGTTTTGAGGAATTTTAATCGACTACAGCTACGAACCATAAAAGAGCAGCAAGGAATCCATGAGAGATTGTGCTCAGGTAGGTGGATAGGTAGGTGTATCATCTGCAGCAACTACAAAAATTCGGCTGTCACTTAAGCCATCGGAACGTCCCAAGACAACGACATCCATCTCATATTTAATGCATATCCAAAAGCGTCTTGTACGAGTAGATAGAGATAGACCCCCCGATAACTCAATGTGTGAAGCTGCCGATCGGGTGGGCGCTGTCATCCATCAAAATCTTAGTGGATATCGACGGAGGAAGGCGGCCCGGCTTCCCAGGCTGTCCGTTGTATGAAGTGGCAACCAAAATGAACTCATCTCCCAGATCTTGCATGTCTGGCGATGGTGATTGGATTTGATTTCGACAAGCGACGATTGCTGATGTGATGGCGATTGCCGACATTGGGATAAGGCCCCAAACAAGTTTTGATTACAGAATCCAGAATCCAGAATCCATCTGACAGTTGAGGGAAGTTTTTGTAATTTATTGTACTCGATAGTCAAAGAGTTTAGGGATATATTAGTTTTGTGGTGGATGTGGATGTGTCTAACACCCAGAAGGAAGCGTTTCCGACCATATAAAGTATATATATTCTTGATCAGCATCAATATCCGAGACAATATAGCCATGTCCGTTTGTCCGTCTTGATGAGCGCCTAGATCTCAGAGACTATAAGAGCTAGAGCAACCCGATTTTGTATCCAGACTCCTGTAATATCTCACTGTAACAAGTGTATTTCCGCCACGGCAAAAACCGAAAATCTGTGGCATCCACAAAGATACGAGAAACCTGAGAACGCAGAACCGTAGAGAATTACCATTTCTACCAGATTGCTGAATTTGGGTCAGATCGGACTATTATTATAGCCAGAATGAACAAATAAATTTTCCCCTCCACGCGCCTAATCATCCTTCCATTCTTTCACACATTCTTCGTGGCCTTGAGGCTAGATCGGGAAGTACCATACCTTTCTGAGGACTCGTATCTGTATCTTTAAATCTATATTCACATCTTATTCCAAATAGAATTGGAAGTTCTTTCCGCTCAAATCATGAAAATTGTCCACTTATTTCGTAAAACTCTTTTTTTGTAAATGCACATTTCCTGAACCTTTAATAAAACATAACAATAGATATGAAATAAACTTTAACTGATTGGCTGTGCATCGAGAATCTTCCACAGAAACACCAACACCGATTTATAGCTATAGAGAACTTCCTTGAAATAAATGGCCATATTTAAGTGCAGTTCCTTCACTGGTCTGGTCTCCACTCCACCATTGACCATTTGTGGCCACTCAATGGAAATGGAGGCCCCTCCAAGTATCCATTCTTCCACTGCACAGGAATTCCATGCTCGACAAGATTCTTAACTGCGTCCGGCTTCTGCTGCAGCTCCATGCTGCCACGGCTGCCACAATCCAATTAACCTTTTGACATTTCGCGACAGGCGGACCAAAGAGCCCAGACAAGAGACCAGAAACCAGAGACCGGAGATCGGAGACCACTTGGCAATGGCTAATGACCACGTGTAAATCAAACAAATTCAGATGCAGTTGCCAGTTGGTGGCAGTGGCAACCAGTGATCGCACTGGCTGTACGAGTAATTAAAACACTCAACATGCCTCTCATCTGACAGCCTCAAACGGTGTGCCGCAGCCGAGCAGAGCCGAGCTGCACCACGCCGCGCCGGCAGCTGCAGCTTCTTCGCTTTGGATGCTGCGGCTTCTAGTGGCAGCTTAATAAACTCATTGGAGTGTGTGCATTTGGATGGTGGATTCTTTGGTTTCTTCATTTATGTTTTATGTGGTTAATATGGTTTGATTTTGGCACCTGTTCCAAGCGGAACTCCAGAGAGGAGTCTGCCAGTGCTGCTGCTGCTGCTGCTGCTGCTGCTGCTACTGCTGTTGTTGCACCTCCAACGCCCACAGCAGCAATTTGTTCGAGTCTTGCCACATCGTTTAATTTCCACACGCTTCTAAAATGGCTAACAGAGCATAACAATGCTGGTGCTGAGGCTGGAGATGGAGATGGGGCTGGATAGTGGGGTTGAGAGCTGCCCACACGCGCTGCTACGGCTGCTGCTGCTTCTTTTCAGCTGAGCTGTGGAGAAACGTGAGCACATGCGTCGATGGCGATGGCAGTGGCGTGG
This sequence comes from Drosophila lowei, assembly GCA_008121275.1. NCBI lineage: Eukaryota > Metazoa > Arthropoda > Insecta > Diptera > Drosophilidae > Drosophila > Drosophila lowei. The sequence continues at coordinate 24,390,921 of CM017778.1, read as the reverse complement.
GCGCCATAAATCACCGCATGATGAATGTACTCACGCTTGGCCAGAAGATGCAGAAGACGATGAAGCGGTAGCGGCAGAGGCAGCAGGAGCAGAGCTTGTTGGAGCTTAATTGGAGCAGCAAATTGTTGCTAAGAATTCGCCGCCTGAGTCGAGTGCAGCCGAATGGTTGCCTCTTTTGTCTAGCAGCGAATTTAAATAAAAAGTACATTAAGTGGGAGCGCAGCAGGGCAGGGCAGGGCACCGGCAGCGGCAGGCACTTGGTTTGGTCAAGCAGATGGGCAATGATATGTTGGGAAACTCTGGACAAATTAATGGCCAAAGTGTGAAGATTCGCCGCGCTGGGGAATGCGCTGTGGCGGCTTCGAGAGAGGGAGCGACTCGGCTGAGACCCCTGCCACATAGAACCTCCCGCTGTGCATATGAATTGCGAATCTCTCGGATGATGGATGTGCCAGAGTTAATGATATTGCGGGTCAAAACAGAGCTGGGAATGGCTCTGATCTGAGCAGTTGAGATTAGAGTAAACTGCTTCCTCATAATTATGATTTAGAATTTAATTTGCTTTGCTGCATGGATTGAATGGATGTTAGGATTTTATTACCGAATCTACTCTTGAGTGTGATCAAACAACATTAGCCTCCAATCCTGAGAGAATTAGCAACCTTTACCGAATTCCCATGCCTATACCCGTCACGCATACGCACCGTTGTCTGTCCGATTCGTATCTTAAACCGAATCTGCAAACATGCATGCATAATTACCATCGAATGGATGGACGGATGGACGGATGGATGATCAATCATGGAACGTCCCTTGCCAATTTACATATTGACACCTCTAGCGCGTCCCGGCCCTCGCACCACGTACCCCGTACCGAAATGGTACAAAGTCTTCGATCTCTTTGGCGGATTATTTTTGGAAGCACTTCAAAATGGAAGCGGCGTGGCGGTCTGTGAGAAAGCCACAATAAATAGATACAGATACAGATTCGCATTATTTCGGATGCCCTTTGGCGCCACTTTGATGTGGTTGTGCGATGCTGCCCTATTTAACGCTCCGTTATTATGATAATTATCATGGAAATCGGAGTCGAAGAAATTTGCCATCGAGCTGGGCCGGGTCTCGAGTGTAATTAATCGTAAGTATTTACACAGCTCGAAGTATCTTTGGGGTTTTTCGAGAGCCTACTTGGGGAGGCAGGGGTCTGCCTCTGATAGGTGAAAAGTAAGAGTGTCCAAGGCTGGGAGATTACACATTGACAGGGCCCACGGAGAAGGAAGAGCTGCTGCAGTGGCACCAGCTCGTTCGACCAACTGACCCACTGACAGCCTGCTCCCGATCTCAATTATCTTTACCAACTGTGATGATGTTTGTTGCATAAACCCCACTAAACAAACAAAAAACTAGGGGGCTGACAGACACAGACAGGCGGCTCTCCGTTCGACGATCAACGATCGACGACAAACGACCTTGTCCGCACACAAAACTGTATCAAGTAGCGGCAAGAAATTGGGTGACTGCATTTCGTAGATAAAAGTGAATGTTTGGGGTACTTGAGATCTCGACTGCTGTGCCAACAGCCACCAAAAAATTCCCAACATCAGAGAGAAGAGCCACGAACCCTACTGGATTTCGATGGGATGCGATTGGATGGAACTGAATTGAATTGAATTGGTTTCGCGTTTCGGTTTTGGTTACGCAGCCCACTAAAATACTCGAACGAGAGCGAAATTCGGGCAGAAGAGGCCCCTCGTAGTGGTTAGAAAGTCAAGACCCTTCCAGGTGCCCCGGCACCCGTCACCCGACACCCGACAACATCGAGCCCCAATTTATTTAGATACTTTAATTGAATGCAATTAAGTAAGCTACCACTTATGCAAGAGCAATTTCTGCTCAACTAATTGATTTCTCTGCTGCGATTGCTATTCCGATACTGATTTTTTGTCGGGGATCGAATGTGAGGTGGAATCGGTGGGATGGGAATAGGTGGGAAGGTAGGTAGGAAGGAAGCTTCTTCATTACTCTCGGGGTCACCATTTTGTAGTATCTTTGGGTCACCAGCCAAGTAGTTGCGATCAACCCATATTCCTGTCTCTTTCCCCATAAATCGTTCTCCGTTTTCTTTAATCGTAAGGTATGCACTAGATGCATTTACCCAATTCTGCCTCGTCATACCGCAATCATACGATGAACCAATGGGGTTGCCTCCTTCCCCGCAGGCAGGGAGGGCATTGTTACCACCACCAGTGTTGGGTCTTCTGGGTGCCAATTAAACCGCTATTTAGTGCCCAGCATTAAGAGGCCTCTGCGATCTGCGCTCTGAGCTCTACTCCCGCTCTAATCTTATTTATGCTCATTGATTTCCCGTCAGCCTCTTATTGCTGTGTGTGGCAGGTGGATAGCTGCAGATGGAGATGGAGCTCCGTTGATCTGCCTTGAATTTGGGTTGTGAAAGAATCGCTGCCAAATAAAAGATTTTTTCGCAAGAGCCCCGAAATCATTACGAAAATTCTGCCAGTACCGAGATGGAGACTCGAAAGATTTTTCATTTAGCAAAAATCATATGTCAAACACTCAACAAATAGACGACGCTGTCTGCCCCCAACTTCTGGCTCTGGCTGTGGCTCTGGCGGCGGCTCTGGCGGTGGCATTCAGCACATTCACCTGCGCCAAAACTGAGCCAAGATTGCTTCCTAAGCTTCCTTCTGGCTGTCGGCCCGGCTGAGACTCAACCTGAGACTCAGCCTCAGCCTCTGGCTCCATAATTAATCTGCTTTGGCGTCTCATTTTTGTGGAGTTGCTTGCGTGTTGCAGCAATGTACTAGTAAGTGGAGTCACCGACTTTTGATTACTAGTCGAAGATGAAGCTCAAAATTGCATCGCCGCTTGCTTTAATAGATAGATAGATACTTTTAAGTCTCCGTCCGTCAGTCTTGAGTTTTTCTTTATTTTTGTGGCTGCCACTCGAGCACAAGCGGCGCCCCAGACAAGAGCTCAGATGTGGCATGCCATCTTTGCGATACACTTGCACATACTCCTATACTATTTGCCGCTGTCTGCTTTGGAGTTCGGCGGAGTGGGGCATCGAATCGAGAACCTTTGCGAGAACCTTTTGTAATCCATCTCATCGGCGGATTCCTGCCTCTGAGTGACGGGGACAGTGCTGATCATTGTTTGATTTTCACACATTTTCACACAGAAGCCAAAGCCAGCACGTTTGGGGTTGCGATCCGGAGCCGGCTTCAAGTCGACAAGGTCGCCAGAATGATTGACTGTCTCTCAGCACTGATGGTAAAACAAAGTCTGACCTTCGCATTGTGTACCTGAACCTCGCATCGGAGTGCGACCAGAGAAGCTTACGAAGTACGAGGGTTCAGTGGGGTTATCGTTATTCCCGATTAGATTGAGCCCGGCCCGGATGTGGTTACACTAATGATACGGTCATAATGGGTAAGAGTGTCCATTGATAACAGTTGATAAATGATGAGCACAGATGGGTCTCTGTTGGGTCTATGTAGGTTGGGCAACCAACGAACATAAATTGCTCTACTTTTCAAAGCTGCTCCCTCCTCCTGCATTCTTTCACACCACTCTCAAGCCCCCACACAGTCGCCCCCAGAGCCATAAATAATGTGCGGCCGATACGTGCATATCTAATTAGCCCAGCGAACTACACATTCTAAAACTCTGAAAATCAGCATCGCCTTCGGCAGAGGCAGCATCGCCTGAGGTACAGGCAGCTATAAAGAAACAATTTAGAGTCCCATAAAAAAGAAACCCATGTAGATCTGCCACAAGAGCACCGGCAGCCCACTGCAACGGTTGCACACTGCCACAGCATAGAGTCAGGGCTTGCAGAGTGCAGAGTGTAGCGAGGGGCTGCATCACGTTGTTGTGACTGGCAGAGCCATCAAATTGTAACAATTTTTCACCTGTCGTCTGGGGCTGTGCATGATTATTATTACATCAGTAGAAAATCATAAATTCCGAGATTCGTGAGGCTGCAGATGCGTTGCAACACATCTCATCCCCATCCCCATCCCCATTGAGTCCCAGCCTCGTAGCATCCTCAGCTCCCACACAGAGAAACCGATGGGATGGCGGACATGGAGATGCCCTCGTGGCTCTTCAAGGAAGCGACTGCGATGCTTCAACAATGCGTTTGATTTATGTGGCATAATTTTGTCAGAGTTTATTGATTTCGATGGCGAATCAATTGCGGAGATAAGTGCAAATAAACATGCCGACTTTGCTTTCCCCCGAATATGCCAAAGGAATTTATTCACATTCAATTAAAATTATGGCAAATGATTGGCAAATGATTGTTGCATAAGTGTCTTGTATCTTGTATCTTGTAGATGTGTCAAGACTCTCAAGGTTGCGTGCTCTTATCGCTGAATCCGAAATTAGGACCACGACTAATCGTCGCCAAGATCCGACCAAGTATCCGACAGATACTCGCGGACTTTTTGAGGCCAAGCAATTAGTTTTCGGTGAAACAATTGCTCCACCGATGAGGGCGCTCTTCAATGGCGCTCCATTCGATTTCAAATTGATTTCAAATTGCTTTTGCTCCACAAAGAGCAAGTGCAAAACGATCTGTAATGTTTATGCGGTGCCCAAACTCGCGATGAGAGTGAATACTTTTCATAGTTCTTTCCTTGTTCTTTTAACCCAAATACCCACTCATTCCAGAGCTGTATATCTTTTTGGATACCTCATTTGCGTATCGCAAAGATTTCATCCCGTGTAAGCTCTTTCGTCTTTTCATAATCACTTGGCCGGCGGCATCGGCATCGGCATCGCTGGCAAAGCTTTCATTATCCGAAGAGTAATTATTAATTGTTGGGGGTCGATTGTTAACAATATTCTGCAGCGACTGCAAAAGAAGAAAGGATGTGCCTTGACATTTGACTACCGAGAGCACGAGTGCTTTGAACAGATGAAGATCAACGACGATCGGCAATCGTTCAGGGGGTGATAATGATCGATCGACTCCCACTCTGAAGCAGGTCCAATCCCCGCCGTCAAAGTGCATTCGTGATAGTGACAGCCTCGGCTATTCACAATGGAAGGGGACTCCGCCAGAGCGGACCAGATGCCAGGTGCCAGATGCCAGATCAGGCATCAGTGCTGCATATGCAAATGACACGAATTATGCTCTCGGATCCAGCTCCCACAATTTCCTAGCACCTTTAATGCGCATAACGAGACGTGTTCTATTGGGTAAAAATCCGACCTGGTGCGACCCACTGCCTCATTGCCCCGACCAGCCCCAATCTTGCACAACCATCCGCTATGCTCTACTGTTGGCCTGCCCGAAACTGAAAGTGTTTCGTTTCCCTCCACTGAGATGGGAGTGGGAGCCGGAGCTGGAATTGGAATTGGAGCTCACCTCTTACCCTGACGAAAATTCCATCAAAACTTGGGCTTTTTGTGTAGTTTCTTCTTATGGTGGTGGCGGTGTTGGTGGTGGTGCCGCTCTTGATGATCTTTATTACACTTTTCGGGTTTTCATCTAGCTTTTGTGTTTGTTGTTTAATTGTTTTATAAACTTCAGCACCAGAAATCGAGCTGTGAGCTGCTGCACAGTGGGGCAAAGATGTGGATATGTTATATCAATAAAAGTGGGATTGAACCATAAAATTAGAGTTAATGATCTCTGCTTTCCGAACGACTGTGCACCCCGACTCAAAGTTCAATTCAATTTCAAATGAATTACGAACGGGCCCAAAGTCATGGCTCCTCGATCCAGCGTGTCAGAGTTTCAATGTCAGTGCGGCGGGGCAAGGATGGGATGGGTTCAGCTTCAGATGGAGAGCATGGCTTAACCTTTTCTTCTCGGATCGAGTGCTGGCTGGCAATGGCGGAAGTTGTATCAATCGATGTATCAAGTGCGAGAATCGTAATCATTTCTGTTTGTCTATCAACATGTGCGCTTAGAATTTATCTTGGAATCTCTACCAATCGTCTCCGGGCTCTTGCGGATGAGCTGCGATGCGATGCGATGTGATGTGAGGTGATGTGGGTAGGCCCGCAGAAACTGCCAATCAAAGACCTCAAACAGGTTGAACCCCACGCATGAGGATGTAGACTCGGTCGAGTTCTTACAAGTGGCTTCGAGTTGATCCACACGTTAAATTTGGCAAGCGGATTAGCTGCTCTGCGGACAAACATAACTACGTAGCTCTTCCCTTCCCTTTTCCCATGTGGAATTCCAGAGACAATAGACCATATCCTCACCTATTCATTGACCTGCAATTTGGCAAGCGGCGCGCCGATGACTCCGCGCCAGAGCACGCACTCATCGAACGTTCTCCAATGGCTTGAGATGGAGCCCCTTCGAACTGGCTAGCGTTGTGCAACCAACGATCCGCAACAAAAGGCAAATTTTTTCGGTAGCTGCCACACAATCATTTTTGTTGCCTTGGCCGGCTGCAACGGCTTCAACGGCTGCAGTGGGAACTATTTTTATGACCGCTTGGGCCGTAAATAAATCAGTGGACCGATGCTCCCATCGCCCACAAAATACAAGGTTTAGACGCTTTTGTTTGCTCAGAGGCTCCACTCTCTTCTGTCCGACTGTGGGACACATCAATCATCGCAGAAGCCGGCTGCCACTGATTGAGCGCCAGAATGCACATCTCCCGGCGATGTCTGTGTCTACCCTCAAGATCTATTCTGTTTCAAGTTTAATTGCTTCGCATACGTTTTAATTATGCCGCGCACAGAATGCTCCACTCCATGAATGAGAGGTACTTGCAACAACTAATTTGGCAATTTTGCAAACCCGGCTCAAGCTCGAGCTCGGGCTCGGGCTCGGGCTCGGGCCAAGGCGCAGGCGCAGGCGCGAGTGTAATTACTTTATGGAGTGCTCTGTGAATGCGTCTTTTATGACAGCCATCGTCGTGTAGACAGAGTGCAGAGCGGAGCCGAGATCGAGATCGAGTCCATCGCTCAAATGCCAAAGTTGAGCGGAGTTCCTCAGGCAGATCTCGAGATTTCCCAAGATCTGACCTTCGTCTGATTGAGATGAGATGAGCGCCAGGCGATACAGTTTGATGGAATGTCATCGATAAAATCTTTAGGAAGTTGTCCATCAAATGTAAAGAATTTTCAATGAATTTTATCTATTTATGATTGGATTTATTAGGCAATATATTGGTTTGATCTAATGGTTTGATCGTCCATCACCTTGTACTTTCTTCACGTCCTTCCCTTTGAAGTTCATCATCAAGTGCATCAAGTACATCCTATCGATTTGATTGATGATTTTCATTGAGGAAGTTGGCCATTAAACAAAAGTCTTAAACGATCCCAGGTAACCTAAAGGTGGGATGTTTCCTCTGCCTCTCCTGCACTCGCCCTACACCCACTGGCCGCTTCCCTACCCACGAGTTCAGTTGAAAATGTCAAGTCTGTTCGTTTCAGCCGTGAGTCAATCAACTTTTACTCTGGTTCTGGCAGAAGGCAACGACCTTCGCATCGGGCCAAGAATGCAGCCGGTCGTCAAAGTGCGAAAATCTCGAAACAAACCGCAGTCCCATCTGCTGTGCGCCCCGAACACCTCCTAGAGATCATCGTGATGGAGATTTTTGATCATTTTTTGAAGTGCGGCGCAATTTACTTCAAAAGATGCCTTAATTGATTCTCTGGCCGTGGTTCCGCGGCTCCGACTGGGGGGCATTGCATCAGAAATTATCGTAGTTTAATTTAAATTATACGTTTACGTTCCACTCTTCAGCATTCTAGGTTACAAAACAAACACAGATACAGATCTGGTCCACGATACAGATACAGATTGTAAGTATTTCAAGGTCCTCCCCGTCCGCAGCACTGGAGAAACCATCAGGAAATTACCGATAGTCATTGTCTTTTTAGTTTGGGTTTTGGTTTTGGTTTTGGCTTTGGCGCATCATCACCTGGCTGGGTGCCATTAGCATTAACCCTCTCTCGAGATCGACACACCACAGCTGTCCCCGTTCCCGTTCCCGTCCCCATGTCGGGGCACGTTCAATGTAAATTAGCCGATGCAGGAAATTAAATGATTTTTTAATGTGCTGGAAAAATGATTACAAACATGAACAGAAACCCCCAGAAGAGACTGAAAACTGAAAAGCCAAAACAGAAAACAGATCTCAAGTTGTTCATGGAGTGCTATTGAATATGAATTTCAGTTATGGCTCCGCGGAATGCGGCACAAACGAAGTTTTATTTAATTGTTTTGTTTTCCAAACTCAAGAGTCAGTCGCATACTCGTATATTCAACGAAATTAACCATTATAAATGTTACCTTAGGATGTTATAGTTTTTCTTTTTTGCAAACATAATTCCAAATGATATTCGCTGTTACAAAACTTTTGTGAAGTTTATTCTCCAATTTAGTTTTATTATTCGGTCTGGTGGCAAGGTCGCGGCATTACTTGCAGAAACACTTGCCGGAATTCGCATGGAGGAAGCTGGTCCATGGGGCATCTCCTCCTGGCACTGCACTTCACTCCACTCCCTCCATTCATTACCAGCTCATTTATGGGGTGGGGCGACGCCTGGCCTTTGGGGCTTACTGATCGTAAAAATTGTGAAAGTCAGCCCGTGCCAAGTAATCAAATAATCAGCGGCAACCACAACAATAGTGCCCCTAACCGTTGTAGCAAAATGTTTGCCAAAAAGTCAATAATCATTTGCCACGCACTCGATCTCGATCGCAAAATGGTCAAGAAATGAGCCGGAGACAAAGGCAATTGGCCAAGGAAATACGAGCAAGTATTTGCTGATCGTGATGGATGCTACGCCCACTCGTTGAAGGGAGCATATGGGAGCAAACATATTGAATTACGAGTACTTTTCGAGTATTTATCGAGCATTTCTTTGTGTTATGCAAGGGAGCTTTCAGGCGATAAGTTACAAAACAATACAAAATCAAATTCCATTGTAGATCGTATGTCAGCTTTAATATATTGAAATATTTAAGATCGGGAATATTCCGGGTGCGCTACGAATCCACTACACCACTTCTTTCAAATAATCCTCATAAGAGCAAATCTTTGGAGAATATGGAAAAACTAAACCACTCGTATAATGCGCTTAGCATCAAATCTCTGGGAACTGCAATTGCCCTCTCCCTCCCCCTTCCGAACGATCATCCGCCTGGAATCCATGTCGACACATCTGTGAGATCTATCGCATAATCCGGCTTATTAAATCGGACAGAAACCGAAACAAAATCCCACCGAGACTCCCACGCACTAAAGGGAAACCATTTGTTGGGGTATTACTGTTACCCAAAACATGGAGAACATTTCGGATTACGATTACGGTTTACAGCCCCAGCCGGGCCGCCTTTCCAGCCTGAAGAGTCTTTTGTCTTTGGCAAAGTTTCGCTGCCACTGCTGTCTCGGCGGCGAATGAAGATGCGTGGAGCGAGTGGAGTCCGCTCACTTTGCTGCCGGCATCGCAGTCGGCGTCGCTGCCAGCCGTATGACTAATTCCATTACAAATAACTGTTTTTGCTATTACATGAGCGACAACAGCAGCAGCAGCAAATGCTTATGGCCTGTAGTGGAAGGAGCGCACATTACATTACTCTTCGCTACCCGTCTCATTTCCCGAGTGCCTGTGATGCTCGTCTTCGTTGTAGCCGAAGCCAAACCCCCGCCTTCGTGTTCGTTAAAATGTTTGGCGCTTCAATTTCAAAGTAGTTTACTATAACAAACCCCCTCCCCGCTCTTTATCCCCTGCCAACCAGTGGCGGCCTGATCTTCCTCTCTCTCACAGCTTCGGCTTAGCCAAAGCCCAGCAATGTAAGGTGAGGCATTCCCGTTTTTCGGGTCTCTCTGTGTGACCGAATGGGATTTCTGGGACAACGAGAATTGGGTTTGGGGAGAGAGTACATGGATCTACTATTGTAATTTGCCTCACCTTCAATAAAATACTCGTTTCCCATGCGCTTATCGTCTTCTAACTCTCGTGAGCCCAGAGAGCAATATGCTCTTCGGCTGCTGCTGTACCTCTGTGTTTTTGCTTTGCATTTATTTTGTAATGAGCTGTTTGTTGTTTTTGATGTGGCTGTTCGAAAACCGAAATTGAAATACACCGAAAAAAAACACATTTTGGCGCGCGATTTTTCGCAGTCGACGCTGACTGAGATACCATATCGTTAGAGAGATCTGCCTCAGCCAGAGTCGCGGTGCAGCGCATTTCAAATATAAATACTGGCCTACGAAATTGTTTCAGTATCACAATCCGTTCAACCATCTTCGCCAGAAGAACCCCAGAAGCAGAGTTCCACAGAGGAAACAAACAGATTTCGTGTGTGCCAAAACCCCCAAACAAGTGACAACACAAAATGAAGGTATATATCGTATAGGACATCCCCATCATCATCGTATTGGGAGATGGGATCCTGTGTGTTATAGATACTACTATAAGAACTGTCGAACAACGGATCAAGTGTCAAGTGGTGTGCAGTGGTGTTCCAAAGAATTATCCTGGTCAGGGGATCACGGCAGGATTATAAGGATTAAATAATGTGATAATGAAAATGAGAAGTTTCGAGGATGTTTCTATCGGATACATCCTGATTTATCAGACTTAACTTTCGAGAATTTGTCTAGAACCGATCTAACGAAGAGAATATATGTGCATAAGGAGTACATCTGTATAGTAGGAGTACATATAGTATAGAATACTATAAATCATATTACGTATATACTCGTACATAATTTGTTATTCCGAGGATTTATCATGGAATCCTTTCGACAGTTTTTCTAAAGTCAATCTCTCTTCTTTCGGTGATTGAAACTCCAAATAAAATCTCCTGTTTTGGTTATTTTGGGAATTAAACTAAATTTCCTCATACTTAAAAAATCGATCAAAAATGTGACAAACATTTTTATATAAATTTCTGTTAATTTTTCTTCAACCAAATTTGGCGAATCCAATTTTTTGGCAAGTGATCGATCAATCAATTAAATAACTTATCAAGCTAATGAAGCAGCGCTTGTATTGGCCATCCCGCACCTATAACTTGGCCTAAACATCAGCGGAATATGATAAAACGATAAATATGGGTGGCAGATCAAGAGTCAAGTTCAGCTGGGCGATTAATCAAGCGCCACGGCCCGCGGTGCCCGCCTGAGATCCGCATAATAAATTTCATAAGCTGCCATCATCATCCATTTGTTGTAGGGGGCTACTGTTTTTGTTTTTTTGTTGTTGTTTGTTATCTCGGATGTTGCACAAGATCAGATGAAACCAGAACATCCATGAGCAGGGCTCTCCTGTTACCTGGGAAGCAATTAAGGCAGCCGATCCCAGTACTTGGGCTCCGAATGGCAGTGGAAGTAACACCATCTGCTACTACGTGTTGCAATGCATAAATTAAACAAAACTTCGAGTGGCGGAAGAAGAACGAACCACTGCCCAAGTACGGAGTCTACTCGCACAGAGATGACCAGGCAGCGATAAAAGCGGCCAGAAGCGGTACTGAGCGTAGCGTTAGTACTCTAAGGCCAATGAAGCATGAAAGTCATTGACGGCCCTCTTCTACTTAGACAATCTTTTGCAAACCATTCGGAAACGTGTTGTGCAATCGCAGTTAGCCTCTGCAGATGAGGTTCTCCCACAGGTTGCACCACGAGGCAGCCCTTCACTTGATCAGCGACACAATTACACCAAATTTGCATACGTCCCAGTTGAAAGCTATAAAAAGCAGACATACAAAGCCCCAGAATCGGCTGCAGACCATCGAGACGAGATGTGAGGAAACAATTGCTTATAGGGTCACACAGAGGCCTAATTATGATTATGATTATGATTATGATTATGGGAGTTTAATGGGGTAGGTAAACAGATGAACAGAAAGCACAAACAAAAAGGGGAATTTCGTTAGTGTGATCACAATTGCGGCACTTCTAGCTCTCAACTTCCAGCGAGTCCTTTTGATTTCCCAGTGACTCAGAGCGATAGGCAAGCTGATGGATCTTGAAGCCATACAGTCTGGGAAGTGAGAGGATACATATATGAAAAGGAAAGGGTAAATCGAGTATGGGACCCACCTGGGCACAAACTTGGCCTTTGCTCGCTTGGGTCGCAGCTCCGGATTGACCATGAAGAGCATGTGGGGGAAGCCAGTGCCGAAGAAGGCGCCGTCCAGGTTGGCGTGGCGAGCGGACCTCGGAAGGTAGACATCGCTACACTTGGGGCAGTACAGACGCACCATTTCGTCACCGGGATTGTCGCTCAGGCCGATGGGCAGCACGTTCTGGCGCTGGCAGAAGACGCGCGGGCATATGCCAAAGACGCCCTTCTGGAACTTCTCGAGCATCAGGTCGATGCCGCGATTGGTGAGGATGAAGCGGGCGTGGATAAGGCCGTACAGCTTCTCGGCGCTGGCCTCCACATCAGCATCGGTCACATTATCGGAGCCGGAGCCATTGTTCAGATCGAGGATCACCTCGAGGGCGCAGCGATAGTTGTTTACGTCCGTGTCCAGGAAATTGAGGTTGAACTTGTCGTGGATGTAGTCCTCGTCCACCATTGCGAAGAACTCGTTTCCCCGCTGCCTGCAAAACCAATGTATCCAGGCGGTCTCGTCCGAGTCTGTCATGGCTGGAGCAAAATGTTCTAAAGGATCCTTAAACTATAATTTGATTTAGATTTGTATATGCTGGGTGGAGTGCTTCCGACAGGGCTACTTGGGGCGGATTACTTGGGACTATAAAATGCTAATGCTTACTGTTTTACCCTTCTTAGTGCTTTACATCGATTGCGCTGCTCGTTTGCCTGGCCGCCTGGACCCATGCGGAACCGCCAGTGCCCCAGAACCAATATCTGCCGCCCAACCAGTCGCCGCAGGCGCCATCCAACAACTACCTTCCACCCACGCAGGGCTTCCAGAGCCCCTCCAGTAACTACCTGCCGCCCCAGCGCACTGGTGGAAGTGGAGGCGGCATCGCGGCGCCCAGCAACAGCTATGGCGCCCCTATTGCCCAGCCCCAGAGCCAGTATGGAGCCCCGGCGCTGACCGGAGCGATCTTCAAGGGCCAGAACGGTAATGGAGCCGGCGGCTACGGCGGCGGAAACGGAAATGGCAATGGATACGGACAGCGCGAAGAGGAGCAGTACGGCCCGGCCAAGTATGAGTTCAAGTACGACGTGCAGGACTACGAGTCCGGCAACGACTTCGGACACATGGAGTCCCGCGATGGCGACCTTGCCGTGGGCCGCTACTACGTCCTCCTGCCCGATGGTCGCAAGCAGATAGTGGAGTACGAGGCTGACCAGAACGGTTATCGCCCCACCATCCGCTACGAGCAGGTGGGCAACGGCAACGGCAATGGCAATGGCAATGGCAACGGAAACGGAAATGGCAACGGCCGCAATGGCGGCGGCTACGACAGCAATGCGCAGCAGGGCAAGTTCAACGGCTACTAGGAGAAGAGTAGAGATGCCTTCTGTGTGTTACCGAGTTAAGTCGACCCCCTAGCTATACGATCTACTTCGTGGGATCGCTGGCATAATCCCTGGCCGAGTATTAAGTCCGATGCCAGGGGCAGCGGTCCCTCAAGAGTTTGACAGTAACTGTCTTACTCCATCTATCTTTATCTTGCTCGCCTCTATATCTATCTCTCTCTCTAGTGGAGCGACCGCCATTTTTGCCATAGCCAGGTGCGCTCCGTTCCCCCCTACCAGCTGTCCTGTTATCTCATCCACTGTCTCTATGCCACGTGCTCCATTTTGTATTTTTTGCCGTTTGTTTTGTTTAAGCGCCTCAATTGTGTTAGTCCACGCACACACCGTCACACACCGCATACACTCTCGATCACATCTATGACCATTAACGCATTCACACATACATATAAATAAGCATTGTATTTAATTTTTAGCTGAGGAAATCCCAAAACGAGATGAGAAAATGGAAAACGTGCAAAGGAAACGAACATATGAGATTTCTTGTGTATATTTAATAATTAAACGAATAAAGATGCATTTTTGTATAAAACAAAGTCAGAAAAAGAACAAAAACGGCAAAGTTGTTTTCCCTGGAGAACTTTATAACTTCAGTATAATAGCGTCTACTTGAGGACCCTCTCCAGTTGTCCCTGGCTGTTGTACCGATAGACGGGATCCTTCAGCTGACCCACGGTGGAGTACCTCAGCTGCGCCGTAAAATCATCATCATCATCGACCTTCTGCAGGGCGCGGAATGAAACCCTCTGTATTTTGTTATCCTTCGAAACGATATAATAGCGACCCTCTCTTACGTTGGACTGCCGCTGGTTGGCCGAATCTGAAGAAGACGACTCCTCATCATCGGGATAGATGATTTGGAATGCAGGATTAGGATCAGGATTAGAAGCACCGTATTGATTGGATGGACGGAGGGAGTTCCTATTCGGAGAGTTTCCCAGATTGGAATTGGGCAAGCCCTCTTCCTCGGGCGCATCCAGTTGGGAGGGAGAAGGAGGCAAATAGTTCGATTGGGGCGTGTCTATTCGTCCAGCATGTTCCACGCGTTCCTTGGTGATCTCCACACCTGAACCCTGATTAGTACGGATGGGAGCGAAGTACTCGTTGGGTAGATTGAAGGGAACCCGTGGCTGCCATCCAGCCGGGGCATATGGAGCTCTCCGACTAGTAGGCAGCTCTCCTCGAACACTGGCCATCAAAGCAATCAATGGAATTATCTAAAAGAAATTTATTTTTCAAAGATTTTGGTGTTAATCCAGTCATCCCTTACCTTTGCCAGCATTTTGATGGACGTTGCAATCGAAACTGCAATCAAATGTTTGGGACTTACGCATTTTTATATTAAAATATCTGAACCACTCGCATCGTTGATATGCCAGGCACGCGCTCTGTTCGGCTGACACACATTGGACGGGGCGGCGGCATCTGCTCCATCTCAGGCCACATAGTCACGTATCCAATCGACAAGCAGAAAACACAATAGAATCGCGTGAATATGACCTTTAGACAACGGATGAGCACATTTTTGGCACAGGCGCGACCGTTTTCGGCCAATATCGAAAAAAATTGGTTTTTTCGTCACTAAAAGTTACCTACCAATTACCATTCGTAGAGTGACGTGTTCATCAAGTTCAAAGTCATTATCTATCTGGAAAGATTTCTTAACGTGTGTTCTTTCTCCAAGTGCTGGATGTCATTTCAAATTTGAAAAAAAATACGTTACTTCCAGAGTGACCATACGCTGGTACTATAAATCTACACGATCTATTTACTAGGGCTGCAAAACTAAAGGACTTAGAGAACTTAAATTGTGCCTCATTAAAGAAGTAAAAAAAATTAGCAAATAGACAATTGGAGATTTTATAGACTTTGAAAACCATACATTTTCTGTCCGACATTATATCAAAATATCGCACAGTTACAAAAACATTGCTAGTAGCGATACAACTATGGCTGTGCAGCCCTAGTCAGGGTGACCTTTTACGGTATGTTATATACTTTTATGTATATTTTGACGCGAAATTGAGTTGAGTTGAAGGTATATTTAAGGTTTATTGGTGAACAAATGGTATAGAAACTTCCATCCGCAGGTTTTTAGAATGGTTTCGCTCTCAAATCGTACTTAAGTGCACCATTTATTCCACTGGATTGCATTTATATCCTTGTCGCTCATTCACTTTCAAACAATTTCTATTTGGCGCTCAAGTTTGGTGGGACTTGCTCTCTTATTTGTTTGACCTTTCTCGCTAAGACCTTTTTTAGGACAAGATCCAATAAAACAAAGTATAACATAAGCCAGTAAAGTAGAAAATGTATTCATTAATCGGATAAAATTATGTGGGCAGGGCTAAAGGTTTTATCTAGCTCTTGTTATTCGACGGAATATCAAAAACGAGGAATATGTATAATAGAACTTAAATAGAATCAGTATATTTACGGTATCTTTTTAAAATGAGACGGTATATTTTGGTATATTTCTGAGGGTCCGATAAATCGATATCAATAAATCCGTATTTACAATGGAATGTGAAAAAAAACTAAACTAAACTGAACTAAACTACTAATTTTCTAAGTTAAAACAGAATGAAAAGTGTATTTAAAAGTTGAAAGAAAGCTGCCCTGCCCCAATTAATTTAACCAATGAGGACTCATTTGCCAGGTCGCACGCTGACGAAGTACACATATCTTTACAGAAATTCCATAAACAAGACAGCGTGGAAGACAAAAGGGATTCAGGTAATATTGACTTCTCTACTGGACAATATTTACGCGAACTTGAATTGGATCCTGTTTTCAGTGATGCGGTAACCCGTTTATGTGCCAGTGGCCAGTGTGCCAGTATTGTCCACAAGATTGATACACCATGTGGCTCAGCAGCAGCTTGCACATCGCGTTGCTTGTCCTGGCAGCGCTGGCGGATCCAACTATCAGTCAACACGTTCCTCTAATCATAGCCAACAAAACTAGCAATGCCAACAAAGTGCCTACAGACTTGGGTGTCGAAGGAGCCGCTGGCTTTATGCCCCTCCAGCAGACGTCAGCGAGCGTTTTCTTTGCCAACTATAATCAGCAAAACGTGATGCAGCTGCGACACAATATGGAGAGCAAGCTGCGCAGCATACGCAATGTGGAGATGCGAGTGGCCAAAATCCAAGTAAGTGTCCCAGCCGACTTACCCGATCAACTTCCGCCTAATCCCGGCCATTCCTAGGAAATCTTCGACGCTATACACTTTACCAGTGGAAACGGAGCAGCGCCAGCTCGTCAGTCGTTCACCAATGACAGCGCGCAGCCCAATCCCCAACTGCAGCGAGACTTAAAGCTATTTAGCAAGCGTCTCAGCAAGAAGCTCCTGAAAGCCACCCACTTAGTTCTGGAGCTGCGCGATCTGTTTCGCTATAATCTCAGCAAGGTTCTGCAGTACAGCTACGATGATGAGGATGAGGAACTGGAGAGTGAGTTTGACATGGATTCAGAAATGGAAGACTTTCATGCCAAGAGACCAGATTCGCCCGTCACCCAGAATCAGCTCTATTTAAACACCCAAATCGAGAGTTGTCAGCCTGACTATGAGACTGATCTGGACACTGCCTCCTCTGCCACGTCCCAGTCTCTCCATTATAACAAGCAGCAGATACAAATCCTCAACTATCTCAAGTCGGATGATGCGCGCGGCGCATTCCTGAATGAAAACAATGCCCGATCATTGGCTGTCAATGGTTACATATCCGACCAGCTCTTCCAACTCAAGCGGAGGCTCAGCCTGAGCGATGCAGAAGCCTCAAATACCAGCGGCAACCACTTCAAGCACATATACTTCCTGTCCAATTCCGATGGAGCCCCAGCTAGCCTCCACTTCCGACAGCTCTATGTTTCGGCCATCAAGCAAAAGTTTGTGCTGCTCCTGATCGATGTGGGATCGGCTCTGAATGCCGAGTTGTTTGATCTCACTAAAAACTTTGGTAAATATTACATATAGACCTCTTCCTCAGCTTCAGAGATCACAGTTTGAGTTTCTTGCAGTTCACGAGATGCTGCAGCTGCTAGAGGACACGGATAAAGTCTCGCTGGTGACGGTTGCCAGCGAGGCAAACATTATGACTCTGGATGCCTTCCCCTTGGAAGCTGTCCACGGAGTTTATAGTGCCACCCGTGCCCACAAGGAGGAGATACTTAGCTATGTGAACAGCTTGAGCCGGGCCCACGCTCTCACCAACCATACATTGGGATTCGAGTATGCTTTTCATCTGCTCCGACGCCTCCAAAAATCGGGAATGCTTAACACAGCGGAGCAGCCAGTAGAGTTTGTCTACGTGACGCGTGGCCTCCTGACCAACTTATCGGATGCAATGGCCGTTCTGCGAGTGGTTGCCGAGGGTCAGGGACACCTCAAAGCCCCAGTGATCATCAATACCTGCGCCGTGGTCCTGGATGAAAAGCGGATCATGTACGAGAAGCAATTCCTCAGCGATGTGGCCACCCAGAACTATACAAAATACGAAATTAATGTGAAAAAATGGTGGCCCATTGGACAACAGCCCTCACAGTTGGCTGGGCGCTTCTTTGTGCTCAGCAAAATGCATGCGGAGACGTTACTTCCACAAACCAGTTCCCGGATCTTTGGCCAGCTTTTCGTGGAACGATATTTGACGGACACGTTGGAGGTCCATCCTCCCATTGTGGATGCAGAGAGCGGAGGTGAGAGCTCTGTGTACTCTTTTCCAAAATCCCCTATAATGTTCCTTCCTTTCGCAGATGTTCTGGTCTCTATAACGCATGCAGTGCCTCCATATGGTGTTGTAGGAGTCAACTTGTACCTGGCGGATCTGCTGGAGGATCTGCTCAACTACCCCAGTGCTGCTCCCAGTGTCAGGCAGGGCAGTGGCTATGCCTTCCTCCTCGATCGCTCCTCGGGCAACACTCTGGCCCACCCGGCCTTTCCCCGCCCGCTCATCCAGCGAGAGACCTCGTATCCCGTGAATATTGCTTACCTAGAGAACGCCACGGACTTCTCCGGCCACATTCGGGAACGCCTCCTGCACGAGGAGAGTGGTAATGCCACAACAGAAGTTTATCTCGGCAAGCAACGGCTGCAGCGCACCTACCACTGGCAATCCGTGCTGGGCATCTACGTGGTGTGCTTGGTGAGTAGTGGCAGCGATGCCGTGAGGAATGATTCCGCGCAACGATACAACCTGAAGGATACCGTGTCCAACTACGAGCCTGGCTACTACGGAGAGAGCATGGACTTGATATATCATCGGCTGGACCTCGTCCAGGGCGGGACTGCTGTGCCTAAGATCTGTCGCTACTTCAGACAAATGGCCACAATGGGTGAGTACATCGGGCACATCCCATAAAAGAGTCTTCCCACATGGATTGCATATTTGAATCTCTTGCAGATGCACCCACGCTGTTCCTTAGCGCAGCTGCCTTTGAGTCGCCATTCGGATTCCTGCACAACAATCGCCCGAGTACACAACTCCGACATGTGGAAAACATCATGGCGTATCTCAAGGAGCCGACCGACGTCCTGGCCAATCCCGGTCTGCGACCCAGCATCCGGCATGAGGTGAGTATGCTCTACCAGGCCCTGCAGCAGCTGCGTCGTCGGCATCAGGATACACGAGGATCGCTGCGCGATCACATCATTCGACGATACATGGCCAGTGTAAGTGGAGTGCTCCAGCTGTATCCGGGCTGCCTGCTCAGCAGCAGCTACGATCCCACTCGGAGGCCGTGGTTCCGTCAGGCCATGGCTCAGCCGGGAAAAATTGTGAGCACAGCCCCGTATCTGGATGCGGGAGGAGCCGGATACATCGTCACCCTGGCGCACACCATCTTCGAGGGCAAGGCGCATGCCCTCCACTCGGCCCAGCAGGACAGGCCGGTGGGTGTGGTCGCCCTAGATGTACCCTATGCCTTCTACTATCGCCTGATCCTGGAGAGCACGCCGCTGTGCCAATTGCCGCACATGAAATGCTTGATATTCGAGCACGAGGGTTACCTGCTGGCCCATCCCAGCATGCTGCAGCCGGCCACGCCCACGAGGAATCAGAGGCGACCGCACGAGCATCTCACACACAAGGAATCCTACCTGGCCAACGACATGCTCAACCACGGCCAGCTGGTGCGGAAACTGGGTTGCGCCAGCTACCAGAACCGCACTCTGCAGCGCTACTACGCCTTCAACACCTCGTTGGCCAGCATCCTGGGCAACGTGGTGCACGGCGAGCGAACTAAGTACGCCATTGCCCTGATCCGGGGCAGCAATCTCTTTGCCGCCGTGCTGAATTCCAGCTGCGACGGAGGAGCCTTCTGTCCATGCAGCACCATCGACCGGGAGTGCCTAAACTGCAAGCGGATGGATCAAACGGACTGCGAATGTCCCTGCGAGTGCCCTATGGTGGGGGACGGAAACACATCCTCGTCCTTCGAGTACTACGCCAACTACACGCAACACTTCCCATACTGTTCGCCTCCCAGTGAGCATTTTATAGCACTGCCCCCGACCACCCAGTTGCTGAGCGGACTGCCAAGCTGTGTGGTAGCGGGAGGCTGCGAATCGTACTCCAGCCAGAGGGAGTGTCTGGGCGTGATAGGCTGCGAGTGGTGCCAGCAGGATGTGGAAGGCAATAGCTTCAGTACCGCCTTCTGTGCCTCCCAGGCCAGCTGCTTCAACGGCGTGCTGGCTTCATTGACGCCCTATGGCGAGCTTGACGAGCTGGAGCTGTTATCTGCCCATAATCCCCAGAGAGAGCAGCATGCCTACTCCGCCTTTGGCCCGCTCGGGGGTGCCGTAGTAGTCCTCGCCATAGTGGTTGCGTTTGCCATTTACTGCTACAGACACAACCTGGACTCCCAGGCCCAGGAACAGTTCTATGTGGACTCCGTTCAGGAGGAGAACTACGGACTGCCGCTATCCAGATTCAACTTTGACGACTGCAAGGCCCACGACGAGCCTCCGCTCGGAGGTGGCTACGATCACACGGCCGCCCAGCGGCAGCTAATGCATGCGGCGGACATTTCGCCCTACCACGTCTCCAGCGGCAGCAGCTACCGACGGCCGCCCAACGGGGAGTCCGATCATGGCTACAGCACCATGACTCCGCACGAGGACAGCTCCGACCAGCAGTGCTTCACCTTGGCCGAGCCGCTGCTCCTGAACGATAAGCGGCACAGCAAGTCGGACACCATGTCCATATCCACCTCTATATCCAGTCCAACCAATCGCCAGCAGTCTTCGACGCAGCCCAACACTCATCCCTACTTGAGCAATCAGCCCACCTCGAAGACGGAGCGATACAAGCATCAGCAGATGCAGGCCACGCCCTCGCCCTGTCGAGGACCACCGGGCGGCGGCGTCTATGGCCAGACAACGCTGCCCCTGTGCGCCGTCGATGGTGACGAGACGCGACCCCACTACATACTGGCCCCAGTAACGGTGCATCGGCACATGGAGACCGCCGAGTCGTAGTCCACATAGAACTGTTAAGTTTTAGCGAGTAAGATGTCCGCTTGTTTGCCAATTAAGTTAAGTGACCCCCACGGGCAGTTCAACTGCCGCCCTCCCGGAAGTTGGGCCCCGGATACCATGTCGACTACAGTGTAATCCACACCACGAATCCCACGAATGTGCATGTATATCTATTACAACCTCTGAAAAGTGAGAGTTTAACACCAACAATTTAGTGATGACGTTGTTTCTGCCATTTTAATGTATTCGATTTATAGTATTTTAACATATGTAATTTATTGCAAAAAGTATTACTATATTATGCAGCTACTTCCAATATTTTTAGCATTTATTCGATAAGCACCAATCAATCGCAGAATTGTACTTACTGTCCGCAATGCAATCGTACGATACGATGCCGTACACGTATACCATTTTTTGTAATAAATCCTATGTCCATAAAGTTACTAACTACCGATTTTAGTACTAGATACTTATACAATACATACAATATTATCTAGAATTGTACGTTTCAAATAAAATGTTTAAATTTTGCATAAAACAAAAGATCTTAACCTTGATCCAGAGCAAATCGTTCAATCGATTGTATTGCCAATTTCTCGTCCTCCGATCAGCTGGCCGCGAGCGTTAATGAATGTATTTATACGCATATACAGTCTATAAGCAAAGACAGACGCTGGCCAAAATCTGTTCTGTCGTTTTATAAATAAAAATGTCTACTCAGGGGTTGTCAGGTGCCCTGAAGGCTAACCATACTTGGGAGATGCCCTACCTAATGCCTTCTTTCTTCTTGACCACAACATTTTCATGTCAGTTAATAAACCTCTCTGTAACCGTTTCATAACCGTCTTGCACCGATTCGTTTTGATCGCATTTGGCAACCCTGGGCGGGAGGCTGCAAGCTCTAGATTTTTTATTGCAACTGCTGCATTTGATTTTCTGGTCTGGCGCGCGACGAACGTTGTTTTGGGTCCTCTAATTTCAGCCCAGCAACACAACTTTACTTCATCTACACTTCAGGCCTTTCTGCACTTCACCTACGATCCCCAGCACTTTGAAGTGAGTGTTTTCGATTCCCCCAGTGCCTCTGGTTTTCCAAAGTTTTTCGAACTGTAAGCAAAGTGCTACGCTACCGATTCGCACTCGGAACAAACTATTACGCAATGCTTGATGCAGTGATGAAGTGTTTTGCAAGAGAAAGAAAACAATAGTTATATAAAAAGCAATTGAAACCATGAGTCCAAAATTAATGTTGTCAAAACGAAACGGTTAAAGTATTGGGATTTTTCGAAAATGGAAGTGGATCCTCCGATCAGTTCATAAGTGATTATGGAATAAAGATCACATTGTATGCTGGCTGTTCTATGTACATGAAATCCGTTCGGTTACATCATGACCTTAACCTTAAAGCATCCTAATTCCTCCCTCCGTGTTCCCATCTCTTTTTAGCACCTTCTCTTGGCAACATGTTCAAATCAATTTTCGAGTCCGCGCAGAGCTCATCGTTCAGGTCGCCGTTCACCAGCGTCAACTGCCAGGCTGCCACTCCAGCCTCCGACCTTGCACTCTCTAAAGTGGCATCACCGTCAGTCTCGGCCCTAGACGATGTCTCGCCCCGCAAACATAGCCCCAACCACAACTTTGCCGCCGCCGCCGCAGCTCCTCTGGGTGGTAAGTGGATGGACGATGATCCAGGCCCAAGGCGAAGGGAAACCATTATAATCTCTGGCTCCGTTTAGATTCCTGCGAGTTCGGATCGAACAAATACTTCCTGCTGTGCGGGCTGGGAGGCATCATCTCCTGCGGCTCCACACACACCATGGTAGTACCCCTGGATTTGGTCAAGTGCCGCCTGCAGGTGGATCCGGCCAAGTACAAGAGTGTGTTCAACGGTTTCCGGGTCAGTTTGGCCGAGGAGGGTGTGAGGGGTCTGGGCAAGGGCTGGGCACCCACCTTCATCGGCTACTCCATGCAGGGCCTGTGCAAGTTCGGTCTGTACGAGGTCTTCAAAGTCATTTACGGCGATGCCATTGGCGAGGAGAACGCCTTCCTGTATAGAACCGGCCTCTACTTGGCCTCCTCGGCCTCCGCCGAGTTCTTTGCCGATATTGCCCTGGCGCCCATGGAGGCGGCCAAGGTCAAGATTCAGACCACTCCCGGTTTCGCCAAGACGCTGCGCGAGGCTCTGCCCAAGATGACTGCCCAGGAGGGCATTGGCGCCTTCTACAAGGGTCTGGTCCCACTCTGGATGCGACAGATTCCATACACCATGATGAAGTTCGCCTGCTTCGAGCGCACCCTCGAGCTGCTGTACAAGTATGTGGTGCCAAAGCCACGTGCCGACTGCACCAAGGGCGAGCAACTGATAGTCACCTTCGCCGCTGGCTACATTGCCGGTGTCTTCTGCGCCATTGTCTCGCATCCCGCCGATACAGTGGTCTCCAAACTGAACCAGGCTAAGGGCGCCTCCGCCCTGGATGTGGCCAAACAGCTGGGCTGGGCTGGTGAGTACTGATTCTGGTTTTGTGTAGGCCCTTGCCTTAAACTCTACTTCTTCTGCAGGACTCTGGGGCGGATTGGTGCCTAGGATTGTGATGATCGGCACTCTGACTGCTGCACAGTGGTTCATCTACGATGCCGTGAAGGTTACTCTTCGCATGCCACGTCCCCCTCCACCAGAAATGCCCGAATCCCTGAAGAAGAAGTTGGGCGTGACTGGCGAGCAGTAAACCGTTTAGAAATTGTTTAAGCCTCTTGTTAAACGAATTGGTCGACATTTGTATTTGTGTGTACGTTCCGTTTAAGTTAACGGAATTTTCTGCCATAGCAACACTGAATATATTGTTACTGCGCAACACTGAACAGCTGTTCTATGCTGCATAACAGACCTGTATATTTTGTCAATTTCATCAATCTATTAAATTTCATTTTCAACGGTATATAGAAATCCAATAAAAGGAAGTATTTAGAATAGGCCAGTCAAGGAGAAAATTGATTCACTAATCGGATAAAATTATGTGGGCGCGGCTAAATGTTCTATCTAGCTAGTAATATTCCACGGCATATCAAAATCGAGGAATATGGTTTCCAATCCTTGACGGATGACGATTTACCCATTGTAAGCCAAGGGGATATTTTGATCGCGACCAATATGATGAAAATTGAATTATTTTAGCGCAGTTCAGCTGAAAAATATCGGGGCGGTTTTTTTAGTTCAAAGGAAAGATGGCATGGATCTACAAGAAGAATCTACAATCAGTAATATTTTCCGCCATTTACCTCAAGTCGTTGAATTGTTTAAACAGAGGGGGCTTAAGAGGGCTAAATTCGTTTTTTCATCGGTATTTTCTACGGTATATTTTGAAAATGAGACGGTATGTTTCGGTATATTTCTGAAGGTCGGACGGTATATTTTAACGATAAATCTGCGGTCACACTGGCTGCATAACAGCCCTGTCGAATCCACATATAAACAGCTGTATGCTGCATAACAGCCCTGTCGAATCCACATATAAACACGCGGTCGGCGGCTAAATTTTGATTTTAATATAATTCCTAACAATGGTATCAACCGTTAAAGCCGCA
Organism: Drosophila lowei; assembly: GCA_008121275.1. Lineage (NCBI taxonomy): Eukaryota > Metazoa > Arthropoda > Insecta > Diptera > Drosophilidae > Drosophila > Drosophila lowei. Next base: position 24,366,389 of record CM017778.1, on the reverse strand, counting down.
AAACTAATAAAGAAAGGCAAGAAAGGTAACAAGGAGGGCAAAAATGATAAGGCAGAGAACTGGCAAAAGGTGAAAATAAAGGGCCACGTGATTTCCGATGAGTTTGGCGGCTACGAGGGCCTGATTGGACTGGAAGTTCTGGAGGATTACGATGCAGAGCTGGTAAAGTCTTCCAAGAAGAGAACATCTAAAAGGAATGATAAAAAAGAGAAGCTAAAGAGTAAAAAAAAGAAAGTATCCAAGTCTGAGGAGGAGGAGGAGGCCAGTGAGAGTTCCAGTGAATCGGAAAGCGAGGACGAAGTGGTGTTTACGGCCAAGTCCACCAGAAAGGCGCGTCAAGCCGAACGTCATGCACAGAAACTAGAAAAACTGAAAGAGAAACGAGAGAAGCGAAAGGAATCGCGAAAGCTGAAAAAGGAAAATGTTGAAGAAGAAGACGGTTCGGAGTCGGACGACAACGAGGACAATCCCTCAGGTCAATATGTACTGTTGAGACCTCCACAATCGGACGATGAGAATAAGGAGGTAGCGGAGTCCTCGAGTGATGAAGAAGTGCCTCAGCTTGTGCCCGCTTCGACTGAATACGAGGATGAACTGTCCGCTTGGAATGGCTTGGGAGTGCCATCTAACGTTCTAAGAGCTCTGGCTGAACAGGGCTTTAAGGCACCCACGCAAATTCAGTCCATGACTCTGCCAGCTGCCATCCACGGCAAAAAGGATATCCTGGGAGCTGCGGAAACGGGCAGTGGAAAGACCCTGGCCTTTGGCATTCCGATGCTGGCTGGAATTATGGAGCTGAAGCAGAGAAATGCCAGTTCTGGTATTCGCAAGGCCCCCAAAGTGAAGGGCGCGCCAATAGCTCCGCCAGCCGACGATGAGCATGAACTGACGCCGCCGCCTGACGAGCTGGACCACGTTTCTGGTGCCAGCGATGAGGACAGCGACGTCGAAGAGCGTGAACAGCGCAAGCAAACTCCCCTGTACGGTCTGGTGCTGACACCTACTCGGGAGCTGGCCGTCCAGGTAAAGAATCACCTGGTGTCTGCAGCTAAATACACTGGAATCAAAGTAGCTGCTATCTTCGGGGGCCTGTCCGTAGCCAAGCAGGAACGTGTGCTCCGGCAGTGTCCGGAGATCGTTGTGGCCACCCCCGGCCGCCTCTGGGAACTGTTTTCCCAGGGCAACCAGCACCTCAACAAACTGGATGATTTGAGCTTCCTGGTTATCGACGAAACGGATCGTATGGTCGAGAAGGGTCATTTCGAAGAGCTTAGGAGCCTTCTCAAGGTGCTCAACGCAGACGAGCAAAAGAAGCAACAACGCCAAAACTTTGTTTTCTCCGCCACGCTGACTTTGGTCCATGATCTGCCAGATCATATGCAGAGTAAGATAGAGAAACCATTCATCGATGTCAAAATATATGTAATTTTCTTCTCCTAGAGCGCAATGTGGGAAAGCGACCCAAGTTTGTGAAGCAAACGGTGGATCAGAAAATCGAAAGCCTCATTGAGGAGCTGGGCATATCTCAGCCCAAAATTGTTGATATAACCAGCACTCAACGTGAGTAGATGTCATTGAAACCCCAAATGGAATCCACAATAAGCCTTAAATGATCTCTGACAGAAACCGCTCAAACATTGACCGAAAGCCGTCTGCTGTGTCCCATCGATCAGAAGGATTTCTATCTCTATTACTTCATCCAGCGCCATCCCGGCCGCACCATCGTCTTCTGCAACTCCATAGACTGTGTCAGGCGTCTGGCCACGCTCTTTGGCCTTCTGGATTGCAGTCCTCTTCCCCTCCATGCCAACATGATTCAGAAGCAGCGCCTGAAGAACCTTGAACGCTTCCGCGACTGTCCCACAGGTCTGCTAATCGCCACAGATGTAGCTGCCCGTGGCCTGGACATTCCGAATGTGGAGCATGTGATTCACTATCAGGTGCCACGCACCAGTGAGAACTATGTTCATCGCTCGGGCCGCACTGCTCGAGCCAATAAGCATGGAATAACCGTCATGTTCATGGAACCTGGCGAGGTCAGGAGCTACGTGAAGCTCTACAAAACACTAGAGAGAAGTGAGTGATATTTAGTTATCGCGAAACAACTTATTCACACACAATTCATTCTTGCAGCCGAGGATCTGCCACTATTCCCCATCTCGGAGCGTTTTTTGGCCGGTGTGAGAGAGCGCGTAAACCTAGCTCGTGACCTGGACAAGGAGGAGCTGAAACTCAAGCGGGTTCAGAGCGAGCGTGGCTGGATGAAGAAGCACGCCGAGGAAATGGACATGATCATTGATGGCTACAACGATGAGTCGTAAGTCTACATAAAACCACATTCGAATCTGCTCTAATATAAAAATTGGGTGTAGTGGCAGCGACCAAGATGAGGATCCCTTTGTGATAGAACGACGACGCAATCGCCTCCACGTGGAAACAGTGCGGGCACAGCTCCATTCTCTCCTAGCTCAGCCCCTTTTCCCCAGAGGCTTCAGCTTCAAGTATCCCAACAGCGAGAACGCTGATGTTACCACAAGTCACACCACAAGTGCCGTGGATACCATGAAGGCGGCCATCGAGGACCAAAAGCTGGCCAAAAAGCAACGAAACAAACGGAAAAAAAATTCCTAAATCCACATTATTTTACTTAAAAGATGCAAAAAGAATTATACGAATAAAGTTCCAGATAAGTTGATCAGTGCTTCGACACGTAGTACCTAACGCCAGCCTCTGTCAGAGAGCGCGCGTTCTTGGCCAGCAAAGTGGAAACAGACAGAGTTGGAGTTGTGAAACACCTAGAATAAACGTAGTTTTTAGACCAAGTGCCGATAACGATGAACCCACCTATGCTTACTCAATGTACGGTTCCATCTCCTCCAGGGTCCATTTCCGTTTCGTCTTGAACAGGTCCCTCATGCGATCGTTGAGATTTGTGGGAAGCCGCTCTTCGGCCAGCGAGCGTATACAAGGCTGTGCCCCCTCCGAATCGCAGATTCCCAGACCACGTAGATATTGCATCTCACAGGACATGCCCTCGGGCATGGCCTCCTGCCAGGAACGCATAAATTCCTCATTGCGGAAGCGCAGGCCCGGCTGCAGAATGTTCTGGGCGACAATCCGAGCGACCAGGCATTCCTGGTAGGAGAACTGGCCTGGACAGCGCTCGCTGGGAATGGTATAGATGTCAAAGAGCCCAGTCACCACAGGCTCTGGTGCGATGCCCTTCAAAGCGCTGATTGTTTCCCCCCTTTCCACTTCGTCCAGGGCCCAGGAGTTTTCGCTGATCAAACCTAGCATCAGGCTGATTATTCGATACTCGTACTCGTATTCCAATACGCGTATGTGACCATCAAATTCCAAGGCGCGAAAGTTCCGTAGACCCTCCTCAAATTGTGCCCTACTGCACTGGACCGTGTCCAGCAATTGTTGAAAGCTGAAGAGGACCTTCCGCTCAATGCAATACTCGTTCTCCGGCCCCGAATACCGAGTTAGTTGAAGCAGCTCGCCCAGTTTGCGGAAGCGGGGCTTGATCTCGCGACACTCAAAGTATTCATGGAACACGGCCAGGACCGAACGCTGCTCTAGAGTGCGGGGCACTTCCAGGTCATCGTCTGTGCTGTCGTTGAGACTTCGCTCCAGAGAAGCGTTTGCATTGCCTGTGCGCGGGCTCTTAAGTGGGGATGTGCTGGTGGCAGCGCCAAACTTTAGATCCGGCACGAGCAACAAGCTGTTGGAGATCTCAGCGCCCTTAACATCGTACGTCCGCTCGTCAGTGCAGAGCACGATCTTTTCATTCAGGCCACCCTTGAAGTGGAGCGTCTGACCCTCGCGGATGTGATGCAGCATGTGGGAGTCGAGCTCTAGCAGACGCAGATTGTCGGCGACAATATTTGCCGAGGGGTAATACAGTGCCTGAGTAAGTTGGGTGAGCTGCCGCTCGTCCAACTTGGCATGTTTCACAATTGCCTTTACATCCTCCGGCGTGCGGACGTAGCTACCAATGTAAGAGGATTTACCTAATGAATCCGAGGAATTTTTAATAGATACTTACAGCTGGGGAGCGTTATCTACTTCCATGGACTCCATATCAACAACAACAAATGGGCATGGCCACTGGGCTAAATCGTTTTCTGTGCATGATCGGAAATCATATTCCTCGATTTTGATATTCGATTGAATATCACTAACTAGCAAAGACCCTCAGCTCTGAACTCATGATTTTATCCGATTGATAAATCAATTTCCTACATGACTGGCTAATTTTAAGTACTCCGTTTTATTTGATTGCTTATAAAATAATGTTTAAGCAAAACCGGTCAACAAAAATGTCCACTAAATTAATTTCTTTACATGGTAACTACGCGCTAACTACCCATTGCTATATATTAACTTCATTTTTATGTAATTATCAAAGGCGACACCTGAAGGGGAAATGTGTACGTTTCAAAAATTTTTGCCCGTTTTTTTCATATAAGCCCCATGGAAGCGCCAGTGTGAAAAACCTCCGTTATCCACTTTTTGACATGCCTTTTGTCCGACAATTTTGAAAAAATTGAGATTTTGATGGCAAACGATCAGGAATCCGATTCTGATCACGAATTAGTATTCGATGTGGCCTGGGACATGGCTCCAAGTGGCATTTCTACACGGTTTCTACATTCGTGCATTGGACAAGAGGGTGAGTCCATAACGCGTCTTAAAATATACTGGAAAATACTATGAAAAGTATAAAAATTGCGAGGTGTGTGAGCTAGACGTGGTGGCAAGAAAATAAGAAAATCCGATAAGGTATACGGTCTGACCCTAAGAAATTTTAAAAATATACCGTAAATATACTGACGAATTTTAGTTCTATTGTACATATTCCTCGATTTTGATAATCCGTCGAATATTACTAGCTAAAAATAACATTTAGCTCTGCCCACATAATATTATACGATTAATGAATCAATTTTCTACCTGACTGGCTTATTTTAACCACTTGCTTTTATTGGACCTTGTCTAAAAAAAGGTTTTAGCGAAATAGGTCAAACCAAAACAAACGAAAGAAGATAGTCGTTCATATTGCTTAATTTAGAGATTCCGTTGAATAATTCTGGCTAACTAAAGCCCTTAGTTTTGCCCAGATAATTTTGAGCTGTTGATGAATAAATTTTCTTCTAGATTGGCTAGTTTTTAGTCCTTGTTTTTATTGTATTTTGGCTTAAACAAAATAGTTCAACAAAAAAACAGTCGCTGGAATTTGAAAACATGATGCGTGTATATGTCTTTGTATACCCTACTTCGTTCATTTCATATGAAGATCCTGTTTTTCAAACTGTTTTTAATACGTAATTAATAAAGAAATTTTCTCAAATTGATATGTTTCAGACATAATCATGCATATGATTAGTATCTTGTAACCTACGGAGCCTGGGATGACAAACATTTTCTCAATTCTATAATATCCTTTTCCCAGGGTATGGAAATTAGTGTTGCCGGGAATTAGTGTTGTCAACCGGTTATTCCTCAATTTTGATCTTCCGTCGAATATTACTAGCTATATAGATCTCTCAGCCCTGCCCACATAATTTTATACGGGTGATGAATCAATTTCCTACATGATTGGCTAATTTTAAATTCTCCCTTTTATTTGATTGCTTATAAAATAATGTTTAAGCAAAACCGGTCAACAAAAATTTTTACTAAATTAAATTCTCTACATGGTAACTACACGCTAACTACACATTTGCTAAATATTAACTACATTTTCATGTAATTACCAAAGGCGACACATGAAGGGGAAATGTTTACGTTTAACATTTTTTGCCCGTTTTTTTCGTATAAGCCCCATGGAAGCGCCAGTGTGAAAAACCTCCGTTATCCGTTATTATCCTCCGTTATTTTTGAAATTATTGATAAGGTTTCGATAAGGCCTGGACTACAGCACTGCACTGTCATAGCTTCCAGCTTTGTTAGTTCATAGCAGCCAGAATAGTTTCATAGTAATTATCTTTGACTGTATAGCCGACACTCGCAGGACAGCTTAAGTTCGGCTAAAGAGAGACAGAGACAGCGAGACAGCGCGCTCTCATTCAACAGCAGCCTCAAAACAAGATTTTTGGTCTTTAATTATTATTATCATATATCATTTGGACCCGACCCCCGAACAGTTCCTCCATTCCTTAGACTTATATAAAAAAAAACGATAGAAAATGGCTGATAAAATGTTAGTTATTCCATCCATAGATAAATGGATTATGAAAGAAACGCCCCTTATCAATTGTCAGCGTCCCATGGTTAGTAATACTTCGATCCATTGAATGTCTGATGAGAGGCCCATGGAAATGCTACCCACTAATTACTGAGTAAACCCTGCTTGCCCACAAACGAGCATTGACAGTGTAATTTGCTTCCGATATCCCCAATTAAATTGAATAAACATTTGGCATAAGCCAGAAATTCTTAATTACAGTCGTAGGCCTACTATGAACCGGGCACTGGAGTACTTGCTTCGGTGCAGGTAGAAAGGGTAAAATGTCACAATTATGGTCTAGGCCCGGTCTGTGGGCCCGGTCCTGCCGCAAATTGAGTGGGGCGTGGCAATTGTTGGGTAAACATTGGACGGCTTTCGTGTGTTGCGGTCACGGTAACACATGTTCGCCTTCACATCTCATCGAGTGGCATGAAAATTTAATTTTTATTGGCCGAACGATACAATTTAGAGCCGTTGGGGCACAGGCGTTGGATGGGTAGATACATTTGTATCTCATTATACGTCTCGCTAAAACTTTAATTATTTTCATTTTGTTTTCTGTGCGCATTTCTGGTGCATCATCGGCTATGCCAAATATTTGCAACAATTTGTCAGTAAATAATTTCGAATTCTTCTCCGTCTGCGGGGCAATCCAAAGAAATCTAAAAAACGCGCTCGCTCAAACCGAAGAGAGTGCAGATGCAGATGCAGATTCAGATGTCTCTTGTATCTGTGTCCGTGTCTGCCTCTGAGAACGCTGAGAACTGCAAATGGGAATGATGAGAACGAGGAATGGGGCTGGGGATGGGGCTGGGCAACATCCCCGGGTGTCAACAGCGCTCTGATTTATTTGAGCGCATTCAACGCTTCGTTGCATTTCGTTAATTTGCCCGTTTTCCGCTGCCAACGGAGAATCAGCCAACAAAAATGCTGTATCCCCATTTCTCCCCAACCCATCCCTGACGTCCCATCCCATCGTCAAAAAGAAAATAAACAACTTTCATCATAATCAGAAAAACCAAAAAATTACCAACGAGCCGCATAATTATATTGTAATTTATGCAACCATCGAATGTGTCAGAATGTTTGCCAATGTTCAGCGCTCGTAAAATATTTCAAACACCCGCACGTGAGTGCGCTCCAATCAATGGGAGGCTAGTTTGTTATGGCCAAAAATTTGGTCAATTACGATCAATTAAGCCATAAACATGCAAATTATTATAACTATTGCCACCTGCTGCTTGGCCAGCCGGACAAGCCGGCTGCCTTTGGAGGAGTGTGAAAAACGCTTGGCATATCAATGATGGAGGCCCCTCTGGGCGTGGTCTATGGGCACTGCGGATGCGGAAGTGCTGGCAGGGGATATGGAGGTCGAAATCTATCTTGGGTCTATGGGGTTTTGGTGGATCTGAAGTATATTGAAATACCATCGTTTTCCTACTAGCTAGAGCCACCTAATTATAGGAAACATACGATTATCTATGCTGTAGTCAACCGATAATGGCTCAATTCGTAATACATAATGGAGACAGAGTCTAACCACTGCAAGACCTGCTCCAATTCAATTAACTGCAGTTATAAGCGGAACCCACAAATGGAATACTTCTTCGGTAAATAAAGATACTATGTACAGAAATGATGGGCACTAGTGCCTTCTTGAGTGTCTGCTAATGATGCCTGACTGTCACACCCCCTTTGAAACTAATGTTTGAATTTAAATTGGTCACTAATATGCCTCGTGAGAGCCGCAACGCAAACCCCCCACTCCCCCTCCCCCATCCCCCAGCCGGTACCCGCCATTTCCCTCCACTCCAGTTCAACCTCTCCTCCGCTCCTCAGCAGGAGGACTAACGACGACGGCGCATTAATGGCAGGGCGTTCTGCCGTAGACATAGTCCGGCGATGTCTGATTACAGAGCGATTCGAGCAGAACGCAATTAGGGAAACGGGGTGGGCAGCCAGGGGGAGTCAAGCAGGGGTTTGAGGGGGAGCTGCAACAAACAAACTGGTTCGCTGTGCCCTGCCACACGGCAATTAGCCAATGGCCAATGGCAGCAGCGCGGCAGACAACTTGTCATGCGCCATATTGGAAAGAGGGAGGAGCCAAGTATCGCTTCGGCCGTGTGTGAGTGTGTGCACTAGTATTTGTGTGTGGCACTTGGTGGTGCTTTCTCTGCTGCGGCGACTCTTGGGTGCAGTACGTGATGTCTGGCTGCGACTCGACAGTTGCCCGCCGATCTCTGAACGGTTCACTGCGCTGACACTGACCGGCCTCGCCTTGGAGTTAAACATTTCTTGGGTGCATTCTTAGAGTTTTGTGAGTCCGCGCGTGTAGTGTAGTTTCTGTGCCCGTGCCCGTGACCGTGCCTGTGCGTCTTTGCCGGGGGAAGATGGAACGGCCTGCCCTGCTGCAGAATGGAGAGCACGGCGCTGTGGGAAGCCTGGAGACGAAGACGACCACCAGGCTGGTGCCCAAGCCCTTCTCCATCGAAAGTCTGATTGCCAACCAAACACCTGCCACTGCATCTGCACCCGCTTCGGTATCCGTATCCGCCTCACCGCCGTCCCCGCCGGAGGAGCACGAGCAGGAGCAGGAGCTAAGTGCCCGGGCCATGGTCGCCAGCTCGGCCCTGGGCCTCACCCAGTTCCCGCTCTACAATCCCTGGCTTCATGGCTACTTTGCCCAGAACCACGAGAGATTAACGCATTTAATTGCCGGCGGCGGCTGCTACCTGGGATCGCCCGTTGGTAACCCCTTTGCCGGCAAGGAGCCATCGCATCCTCACCCACCACCTCCACATGCCTTGGACAAGCAGTCGCTGCCCCTCCCGCTGGATACACGCTTCCTGTCCTTCAATGCGTCTGCCGCTGCAGCTGCTGCCGCCGCCTCCGCATCCGCTGCTGCTCCGACGGATCTCAGCTATCGCCGCCTGGCGGAGCTCATGAACCAGGATTACGTCCACAATCTCAGTGTAAACGCTCGCCTGCAGCACATGGCCGTCGCGGGTCGCCTGCAGGAGGATCACCCAAGCCACAGCGTGATGCACCTGCAGGAGCCGATGCTTCTGCAGGCCAATCCATTCTCACCAGCAAAGTCCGTCAGCCACAGCCCTGTGGAACCCACACTGGATGTGGGCATGGACGAGGACTACGAGTGCAGCGGCGACTCCAGCAGCGACATCAGCCTTACTTTATCACCGATGCCAAGGAACTGCAACAGAGAGCTGGACAAGAGTCGCAATGGAGGTGGGTACCAGAGATCTAGGGGAAAAGAAGTTGAGTGTTTGAGACAATCTTCAGGCACTTTGCTATAGGTCTTGCTTATCACTCATACTATTTAGGTATCATTTGGAATAACAGAAAGTCTCTGGGTAGAAGTGAAAACGGTTTCCGATCTGTCTGTCTGTCTGCCACGAAATCATGCTTAAAGAAAGGAAATATTGCACAGTCGCCTCTTGGGCGCAGGCTTAAGGCATAGTAATAGGGACTTACATTTGTATAGCTGCCATTGGACAGAACCGTGGAAAAACTTCATATCTTGGACTAGATAGAGTAGTCCCATTTTATCAATTTGACAACTTACTTGAAAGAGTCAGCCCCAGACGAAAATCGGTTGATTTTTGGTTAAAGTTTTGACTGGGAAAAGTACGTCCTAAAGATATTTAGCACTCAAATAGCTCTAATAGTAATGATAGGCATTCTGATATGTAGGGAAGTGCAACAATCCATCCTAGGCATAGCTCTACTTAATAATAATTCCGAGAGTCAGGTGAGAGGGGGAGAGCAATCACACCTCTCTATACCACAAATGCTCTTAAAATAACTTGTACTCGTAAGTGCTGTAGCACTCACTCCAATGTCAAGTTTTGGATCATATGAAGTCTCCCAGTCCCTGCCTGTCCACCCTCACTGGCAGAGCCTTGTCCCAGTCACAGTCCACGTCCCTGGCCAGTCAGTAGACTGCTGTCTAATGTGGTTTTGTCATGGTAATTAAAATTGAGGCTGCCAAGTCATAATCAGAATTAGCATAAAGCGCATTAAGACCCAATGTTTGGTGTCAATCAAAGCTGTGAAAAGTTTTCACAACTCTTGCTCTGTGATATTCGGTCAGCCCTCCCACCAATAGAAGACAGAACAGCCGTAACAATAGAGTCACAGTCACAGGCACAGTCGTGGATGGAGTGCTGACGTTTTGACAAACATGACGATTTGGCCATGCCACTCGAATGGAAGGAACATGTTCAGCTCTCAGTTAGCGTGGAGAATAGTCCTCCTCATCCACATCATAATAGCCCCAAAGTTGGGAAGGATTCAAGTGCGTTCTCCATGCCACAATCAATTTTCCAACAAAGCGGCTGAAAAGCGCAACAAATTTTCCACTAATATATTCATAACTGTATTTGAGTGGGTGGTTGAAGGAGGGTGGTTGTTTCGTGGAGTGGCTGGGTGGTGGTGGATCAGCAGGGTATCATCCACAGCGTCCCCCCTTCAATTCGAGTCAGATAAATCAGTGACTGCGAGGGCATGCGAAGCGTGTAAGTGTTAAAAAACCGCTTAGCCGTGTACTCAAAATTAACAGCCAGATGGGGATGGAGATGGGGATTGGGCTGTCGCCCTTATTCGCATCTTCATCCTCCTCCAAGGAGACATTTAACTTTCACGCTCAACTTGGAACACACCACAAACGACAGCTTAAGACAAACAGATTACGGCTCGAGCATTCCTGATGTCTTCTCTTCTGGGGGCTGAGGCTGGGGCTGGCCATCATTCAGACACATGTATTCAGTTATAAATAAATATGCTTGCCACAAGTTATGACACAGGCCATTTACGCCAGAAGTCCACAAACTTGTTAGGGAGCCATTAAGCGGAAGAGATTCTTGACTTGGAAGAGGTTGTGGACTAGCCGGAGGACACTTTATTAAACATATTCGCTTGATTTCACCCTGAAATTCACATATTGCTATTTGAAAATAGAGAAGAGATTTCAGGGCTACGATTTCCTAAATTCCAAGAGAAGGAAATGGTAGAAAATGAACAAAACGAACAAGAATGGTAACAAGATAAATATCACTCAATACTAGAGGGTGCCTTTGTAATTAGATAAAATAAAATAGATATTTGACCCTTGATTAGTTTCTTCCCCGAAACTCCTCTAAGCTATTCTCCAACTAATAACCTCTCTCTTTCGAATCACCTTCCAGCCTATACCAATTCGGATAGCGAAGACTGCAGCGACGACGAGGGGGCCCACTCGCACCATGAAGCCAGCGGCCTGGGCGGTAAGGACTCGCAAGGCAACGGCAGTGGCTCCAGCAGCTCCAAGTCGCGTCGACGCCGCACCGCCTTCACGTCGGAGCAGCTGCTGGAGCTGGAGCGGGAGTTCCATGCCAAAAAGTATCTCAGCCTCACGGAGAGGAGTCAAATAGCCACAAGTCTGAAACTGAGCGAAGTGCAGGTGAGTGAGAGAGTGGATCTGTGGCAAGAAATATCGCATTTATAGAGAACCGCATCCTCCATTCGTTAGGTGAAAATCTGGTTTCAAAATCGACGCGCCAAATGGAAACGGGTGAAGGCCGGACTCACGTCCCACGGCCTGGGCAGGAACGGGAGTGCGAGCGGCACCAAGATAGTAGTGCCCATACCGGTGCACGTGAACCGCTTCGCAGTGCGCTCCCAGCACCAGCAGCTGGAGAAAATGTGCCTCAGCGGACCCAAACCGGATCTGCGCAAGAAACTATCGACGGAAGCGATGAGCGGCTTCGAAAAGTTCAATGGCGGCGGCCTGGGCGGCTCCGCCCCCAGCTCCAACACTGCCTCCGTTGGGGCCGGAAGTGTGGGGATGGGGCTGGCATTGGGTATTGGAGTGACGACCCCCCTAACCCTGGGCCGCAGTATCTACTGATCGGGTTCAGCTTAGGATGTACATAGACATAAGAAGGAAGAGAAAGGATGTTCAGTTGTCATGAAGTTTCTTTTTTGTAAATAAAACAATATAAAAATCGAATTCGGTTCCTGCCTACTTTTGGCCTCCACGATCTCTCATTATGAGTCGAGTACCAGTACGAGAATATCCAGAAAACCACATAAACGGACATAAATCCTGCAGGATGGGGATGGCTGCCTGAGAACGCCCTGTCAGAGTCAGGCAGCACTCGGGGACTCGTTTCGATGTCAATTGGAACAATTAAACTGCCAATTTATGCGATTTAACACGGCCCCGAGGACCGACCCAACAGCAGAGGAGAGAGTGACCAAAGTTGAAGTTGAAGTTCGAGTTGACTCGATTTATCTGTGACTAATTTTTGTAATTTAACGCACCAAATTGCCACGAAACGAGAGCCTGGGAGAGCTGCTGATGCTGCTGCTGCTCATGATGGAGGGGAGAGCCAGGAGCAGAGCGGAGCGATGGCAAACAATCACTCCAGGTGTCTCACGTGTCACGCCTCTTCAGTGGCAGGCAGCCAGCAGGATCCTGATGCCTGGTTCCTGGTTCCTGCTTCCCCTATGACTTATTAGCCCTGCTCTGCAGCAGGATCAGCCTCAGTTCTGCTCTCCCTCCCCTGGTGTGAATTTCTAATTGCATTAGCAACTTATTGGCTGCTGCCTCTTTTTGCCTCGACAATTGACTTTTGTTTGTTGTAGCCCACTGCTCGCCCCACACTCCTCGGCCTTTCTCCCCACATCACTCTCTAATTGTGGCAAAAGGCAAAAGGAGGTGGAAACCCACCCCAGGGCAGGGATGCCTATGCCTCTGCCTCTGCTTTTGCCATCACATCGCCCCTGTGCGGATCGTTGTCGTCTCGTTTTCAGCTTTATGTTGGGACACGCCTCCAAGCATGAGTTTTTATTATTGTAACACTTTGCAGGCAATTTGCTGCCGGCTGCGGGATTGCCCCTGCCTGGTGGATGCTCTTTTGCCTCGACTCAAACTGAATCTGAATCTGAATCGGAAGCTGGCACTGACATTGCGGCAAATGAACAAAGTGGGAAGTAGGAACAGGGCTCGGCTTGAATGGTTCAGGGAATGCGCTACAGGGTATAGGGAAAACGGAATTGAAACTACTATCAAATGTGCGATTCCTTGTGCAGCTCATTTGCAGTTCGTTGTGGCCGTCGCTGCTGTGGCTCCTGTTGTACGGTGGAACATGGGAATCTGCCTAAGTCTGTGATTTTCTCCTGCCCTCGGTTCAGCCCCTTTGCCAGATTTGCCTTTGTTGTAAATTATATTGCCATTAATTACGCGCGGATTTGTGTTGAGCTGAACAGCTAAGCAGCCGTAATGCAGCACGTTAAAAATCACTTTAAAATCATTAAAAAAAACAGGAGTAAATCGGCTGGCGTTGCGGACGGCAGGCAGGGCGGAGATTCAAATGCTGATCCTGCTGCGAGTCCAGTAGGAAAAGGGGGTCATCGTTGAATGCAGGGACAGCCATAAATCAAGCCATGAATGCACGCTGTCATAATTTGTCATAAGGCCGGGGCACGCCCACTTCTGTGCATAGTTAGGCAACACATGTGGCAAAGCAGAGGGAGAACGTTGCCTGCTCTGCTGCAAGTTTGTTGCTAGCCCGGCCAAGAGGCAAAGACGGCGGAGACACAGACCTTCAAAGGCACCGAGGACGACTCATTAAAGTGCACTTGTCAGCGGCCAGAGACATCAGAATATCTCCATGAAATCGTATGCAAAGTGGACACGGAGTGACTGCCCCTCATGGACAATCAGCGGCAATCAGCAATGTAAGCGGCTTGTAAACCCAAAGGGGGGACACCACAATCACAGTGCCAGGGGGAGGCGAGGCGACCATTCATTACTGGCATTGCCAGCCGATCTGTCAGTCCCGTCCCCCAAAGACGAACGATCGGGCACCCAGAGCCTGGCTCCGACTGTTCAAATTCTGCTGAAGAAGGCCGAAACAAACAAAAAGAATCAAACGAAAATGCACTCACGCACCTGAATCCCTAATCAGCGGCCAACGATGACGATCCGTCAGGTCGGACAGGCGGCAGCTACCGGCGGCGACATTGCTCTCTCTCTGCTGCGGACAGCCAATGGGGTATCAGGGGAAGTATATTGGGCTGCCATGTAATGGAGATGAGCTATGGACGTCGATACATAGAAGAGACTCTCAAAGACTCATAAACAGCCAAGAATCAAGGTAAGGTGGTATGTTCGTGAGTTAGCTTTGATATCTCGAAAGAGTCTTATATACAACATTTCATTTTAGATTCATAATTCTTTCTAAGCTGCTTTTATACCTGTTTAGCCTAGTAAATGCATAAATGGACATATACAATGCAATAGAACTGTTCCAAGTCTCCTCTTTCCAATTACCTAAAGGGTACCTTCCTTGTCGAATCTCTCCCTGCCAAGTGCACGCCTCTCCTACTTGTTTTCTTTTCCTTCGGTTTTTTGAATTAATTAATTACAATTTTATGATTTTATTAATTTCCAAAACCGAAATATAAAGAATGCAAGCGGCAGACCCTTCTCCCCAGTCCCTCATCAATGAAGCAGTGTCGCCGTCGCCGTCGCCGTTGCCGTGGCAGTCCGTCTCTGTCTCTGGCTGTCCGTGTCTCTCCCCGACTGTCCGATCCGCCACTGTCCGTCCGTATTCCAATTCCCATGGCTTATGAGCACGTACCTCGAACTCGTAATAATAATGAATGTAAATTGCCGCAATGAACGATTTAATGTCTTAATTCTTTATTTATACTGCATTTTCATATTCGATATGTCGCTGCAGGCACGCCTCCTCGCCTCCACTCTCCCACTCGGCCTCTGGGGGCGGGAGTTTCACAAACCATTTGAAAATAATTATGTATTACATTGCGGGGGAATGAACAGAACAAAGTGCCGACTGCATGAATAATGCAATAATTAGCCAACAAAAATAATGAATTTCAATAAAAATATGAAAATTTATACTCGAATTGAACAATTTTCAAAAGACTTTTCACGGCTCGCACTTGGTCACGAAGGAAGCCGTTTGTCAAAATGTGTCCAACGATTCCGTGCCATCCAATTATATCTACGTGCACCCTGCCCCCCCTTTTACACTAAACTAAACGATTCCGAGAAGAATATTAGAAACGGGTGTCCAAGTGTCTGGGGACTGGGGTCTGGGTTTGGGGCCTGGGCAGCCGCCAAAGGGTCGGCTCTTCAGAGGTCTGGGAAGGGTTCTGGGGTAGAAGATCTGAATTTATTTGTTTGATTCGAAATTAAATTGGAAGAGGAAATATTTGCAGGAGAATATAGAATAAAGAATGGAATCTCTGAAGATTGCATCAGTTTATCTTGAATGTTTTCCCCTCTAACCTAATGTATCTTTTTATATCCAAAACTCCAAGAGGTAAGCAAATATCCATCAAAATCGCGACTATTATCTAACTAACAATTCTTTATATTGCCTTCTTATTCCTTTTAGAATATATATCCAGAAAATTCAGTTTCCCGACAGGATATGAACATCATATCCTCCGTTCAGATCTA
Organism: Drosophila lowei; assembly: GCA_008121275.1. NCBI lineage: Eukaryota > Metazoa > Arthropoda > Insecta > Diptera > Drosophilidae > Drosophila > Drosophila lowei. Next base: position 24,350,661 of record CM017778.1, on the reverse strand, counting down.
GATATCTAGATCGCCCACACGCACAAACAGAGCTAATCTTTTTGCATAATTTGGCATGACGATCCAACATTAATCAGGGGACTGAGAGGTCTCCCAAGCCACAACCACTTCCGCTCCGTGGCAGAACACACTGAGATCTGAAAAGAGGGTAGGGATCTATCTGAACACATAATAAACCAAATTGTGGCGTGTGCACGTATTGTAAGTCCGTTTTCGAATCGGAATCCCTGGGTGGCCCAACTAGAGATCATTTAGGATGAGTTACGAGGCCAGTGGAATGGTAGGGCCTACGTGTCCGCTTCAGTGGCACGTTTAAACAGTTTGAATATATGCCTGCAAAGGACACACGTGTGGAGATGGGTAGATAATTGATAAGATCCGAGCTGCCGTTTATATAATTGATATTCCTGTCCAGAAAAAGAGAGAGTCACATAGAAAGGGGGACTTCCCGCAGAGCCACTTCTCCTGCACTTTATAGCAGAGACAGAGCAATCCCCTCTTAAGCCACTGACTAAAAAACGGCGGACGCAATTTATGCCACAGCATCCGGATGGGATGGGATGCCGATGCCACACCCACAGCTCCCTGGCCACATGTGATTTGGTGAGTTGGCAAAATAAAAGCAAAAATAATAAAAAAAAGAAGATGTTCGGTGCACAAAAGCAAATCATCATCATCATATGGACAGGGCACGGCACTGGGGAGCTTTCTTCTTGGCAACGCCCACAGATACAGACACAGACACGGACATAGATACAGATACAGATACACACACACACACACGCATAGCAACCCGTATCAGTCTGTCTGGACTCGCTCTAGTTCCGCCCACCGACTTCCGGGCCCGCAAAGTGCCAACTTGCTGCGGAGTCTCCGTTTTTTGTTGCTATAATTTCAACGCCAGCGCTTAATGTGCCGCAATGCCACGGAGTGGGTGGCGCATGTCCATAATTACAAACCACCCACCGAGTGGGCCCTGTCCGCAAGCACCAAAAAAGTGATGACGTAGTTTGCGTGGTGTGTGTGTGTGCCACAACTGAATTGTTTGGCAACGCCCACCGCTCAGCGGGCACTGAAATTTTGCGGTAATCATCGACGCGCCAGGGGAGGCGAGCCAGTGGAGGAGATGGAGATGCTAAGTGCTGGCAGCAATCTGGGGAACTGGACAACAGCCAAACCAATAAACATAAAAACTAATTTAATACAACGTTTTCTGTAAGAATACTTTCGAATTATAACTGCAGCAACGGTGTGCCATAGCAGCTAGCTTTTGTTGGGCCCTGCTTCCCGTTTCGATCGACGTGGAGGGCCACTGATAGAAAGCGCTCAAATTGAATTTCTTCGAATTGGAATTAAGTGTTTATTATTTAGTGTATTCGACTGCTAAAGAACACAACCGTTGCGCTGCTAAGCCTCCATTTTGCGCTTAAACATCTAGAAAAATAGCCTTGCACATGGCCTAAAACTAAATTTGACTATGATTGCATGCAGAAATGGCCAATATCTCAAAAGTTACAACGTATCACATTACAAAAGAAAACTCTCCCGTCCGATTCTACAGGCGCTGTACACAGCGCCTCACAAACTTGGCCTTGTGCAGGCACATGAAGCGCAACAGGAAGATGATCAGGAGAAGGCTGACGCCATAGCCCACAACGAGGACGGCACGCTTCCGACGACGCCACCTCTGGTAATCGCGCCAGGATTCGTAGCGATTGCGGAACTGCGGCGGCAACTCGAACTTACTGCGTCGCGGGAAAAACGAGAGGTAGAAGTCCTCGAGCAGATGGCGCACCAGATCGTTGTCCTCGGTCCGCCTGGCATCCAGATTGTCGTTGATGCAGTTGAACTTGCGCGGATTACGACGCATCTTGTCCAGGGACTCCACAACCTCCGTGAGATTCGAGGTGAGCATCATAAAGTTGCTGTGCAATGAACGCTTAGGACTGATGTTGTAGCGGTATCTGGAGCGCTTCCCAAAATTGGACGTGAGGGCCTCAGCCAACAGGGGGCAGCGGACGACCAATTCCCGCGTTATAGTTGGCTGTGAAAGGAACAATTAGTTGTTTTTTTCTAGTCGTTCCAGTCACCCACCAGATTGGAGTCCTCATAGCGCTCGTAGACCAACGTGGAGTGCACCACTGTATCTGGGGTGACATATAGGCCCAAGGCTCGGGTGCAGTTTTGAACAACCTCCTCAAAGTAGTGCATCGCCGACCAGTCCAAGGGCGGGGCATACATGCGAGTAAGGAATGTACGCACCTCCCGGTCTGACCAGGTTCCGGAAGCGTCCGTGTCGAAATCGTCGAAGATCTCCTCCACGCTCAGCAGCTGCGTCTCGCTCATGAGGAAGGAGTAGTAGGCAAAGGCGTACTGCAGGTCTGTGGCTGAGCGGAAGCGCTGATGAGCAGTGTCCAGGACCTGCTGCGGGAAACGGAGCTGCATAGCGTCAACAATGTCACGGTCGAGCAGGAAGCCCACGTGAGCCAGGACATGGCGAGCCTTGAAGCCATAGGCACTATTCAGCAGCATGTTGGTGACAATTAGGGAGTGCGAATAGATGTCTGTGGATGACTTGAAGTCCTCCTTGTGCAGCACGTTACGCTGGCTCGTTGGCATCACTGTGCTGCTGTCCTCCAGATCGGGATTGAGCGACATTAGCTTGTCCTTGTTGAAGCGCTCCACAATGCGTCGCAGCTCGAGCAGGGTGGACACGTTTCGGTGCCGCATTACATCCTTGAAGTTCGAGGAGCTCTGCTTGATTAGCTTCTGCAGGCCCATGTGCGGGAATTTGTGTATTGTAGGAGGAGCTGCTTCCTCCTCGTGCGTCTCCTGGCTGTGCATGACGACGTGGGAACCGTCCGGCTGCTCCGTATCGGTGCAATCCCCGCCATCAAACTGGCATGCATCGATGTTGCAATGGCGGTCACAGGCCCCATCTCCTATATACGTCCAGGGACAGTCCAAGGCGCAGTCGGGCACCATCCAGGCCTGATAGACGCGAACACCTTCTGCCTCCGTATACAGATCTTCCGGAAAGAGCGGCGCCCCCAGGAATATATCGTCGTTTAAGTACAGAAATCTCTTGGACAGCGTTGGAATGCGATGCAGGAATGTCTCGATGGCCGCACTAGAGAACGTCGGCAGCTGCGCCGGGTCGGGGGCCAGCACCTCGTGGGGAACCAATGTGACGCGCTCGTAGCTAAGATCCAGCCAGTTGGGAATCTGGCCATTGGTCACAATATACACGTGGCGAATCCAGCTGGCGTGCTTCTCTAGCGAGCGCAGTGAGTACCGCAACTCGTTCTTATCGTCGAACCGCGATGGATCATAGTTGGGGTCAAACCGACTGATGGCCTCTATAAAGCTGGGATCAGAACCGTTCACCCAAGTGTAGACGACGTCGATAGGCGTGCAGGGGATGTTGTTGTCGCTGATCTGGTTGTCCTCGGATGCAGACATCAGACTGCCAGCCAGCCAGAACATCAGGCACAGCCCGCCAGCCACTGGTAGGTGAGAAAAACTACGATTATTCCAGATGACAAGTGTCCAAAACTGAGATCCTACCCGAAAACAGCTGCAGCTTGCGGCGCGACTGCATCTTCAGCTGCTCGATGGCGCGCCGCATTTTACGTTGCCACGAACGCCGGCGCAGACGCATCCTCAAAGACTTACAGTGCACATTTCATTGATGATTTCATGGTAAAAAAGAAAACAACACACAAATGGTTTGTTTTGGTTTTTGGCCTAAATCGATTAGCCGCAATCTTCGGCTCATCGGGATATGTTCACACTGATAATCAAAGAAATCATCACTGCTGCATATCGCACGCGTCTTGCTGTGACCGGCTATCGGTCAGCTGATCAGCTGATATCCTTAAATTTGAAATATGAAAATAGTCGTTTCTGAATCGTCCAGTGTTTCAAATAACTGGATTTATTTTTGTATATAATAATATTATTCTAATTTGAGTTATATATTAAAAAATTTTGAATCGCTTGAATACAACGTTTTTTTATCCAATTTGATGGGCAGTAATATTCAACCGAATATCAAAAAGGAGGAATATGATGGAATTAGAATAAAAATAATTCGATAAACATTACACATAATATATCCATATAAACTTATTTTAATTATGTGGTTGGGTGCCCTTTTCCACAGGTTTAAATATATCGCACATTAACGGAACTGGTTCTGGTAACTGAAATGGTTTTGAAACGTAAACGTCGCGATTTTTATAGACTCCGTGCCGAGAAAACGAGCAGCATGTCCTGCAACATGGGCAACATAGTGCATTCCCTGGGGAAAAGGATATTATAGAATTTCGGAAATGTTTGTCATCTCAGGCTCTCATGAATGTCAGTCAGTCTCTGTTTAATAGGTATTTAAACGATATTTTGAAGGTAGTGGTGTTCTTACAGAGACCAAGAATTGGTAGCGGGATCCGGATATATATACTATTTATATAAAATTCACGAAATAGGGTATTCAAATGGCCATACACCGGTTGATAAGCAACAAGTCTTCAAATACCAGCAACATTGACGTGACAACATTGAGACTGTTTTTATGTTGAACTTTTTTGTTTAAACCTTGTTTTAGTCGAAATACAATAAATGGGAGTACTTACAAGTAGTTATTTTGAAAATTAGACAGTATATTTTGGAATATTTCTGAGGGTCTCAGCTGATTTTGTACCTTTTATCGACTTTAGCTGAGAAAATCACCAGTAGACTTACTAGCGATTGTAAAAGAAAACTTTTAGCCAAGTATAAAAAGAACAGAAAAGAAAAAGTGCTAGCTGCTCAGCGGGAAAATCCCACTTGTTTCGGTGCAGTGCATGGAAAGAGCGGTCTTGAACTCTGCCAAGAAACAGCACATACATTTCTAGAACAAGAATATTCCACCCGAAAATAATTTTATCGATAAGTCCGATAATTTTATCTGGTCACACTCTTCCTGTTAAAATCGTGCGTCACACCGCTGGTCACACTCTTCCTGTCAAAATCGTGCGGCACGCGTTTTTTCCGCAGACGAAAAATTTAGTTTTAGTATTTAGTGCAGAAAATACGTTTTAATTTATACATAATTGAGTGCGGCACGATTTTTACAACGCGTCCGCTCAAGTTTTCTGCACGGATGCATCGCAGAGATGTGGATATTTTGTGATTAAAATTTCTCCCCATCTGAGGTAGGCGTAAGAAAAATTGTGAAAAAATGTCCGCCCAGTATATAAAAGTGACTGCTGCGCACACCAACACAAAGAACCGACGCCAAGTCGTATATATGCTCGTCTCTGTCTGACTGCGGCGTTTTCGCACGTGTCATACGTGTTTGAGAGAGATGGCTGCTAATTTTGAGAGCTAAAAAATGTCATGAAATTTAAACAAATATAATTCTTACACTTAATTGTGAATATATGTACATTTAAATGGTGGTCACGTAATCTGGCCTTAGAAAACGCGTGTGTTTTTCCTGGCAGAAAAATCGAAGAAAATGCCAAGCCGCAGAGTTGCATTTTCGATGCGTTTGTGTGCAGCGGGGGAAAAATTGTGTGATAAGCTCATTTGAGGATGACTTTTATTTTATTGCTTAAGTTTACTGATATTGGATACTACGCTGAGCATTTCATATACACTTCAGAAAAAAAATTTCAAAACGTTCTATCAGGCAAAAGGTGGGTGCAGAGCATGTGCTCTTCTGCCGGGTGGGCCAATAGCGGCATACGAATGTTTCCCGCCAAACCAATGATAATTCAAAGTAATAGCGAGAGATCCATATCGTTTGGTGTTCTTGCAGATGTCTCAAACATGAATGAAGGTAATTCAGCAGGAGGGGGGCATGAAGGGCTAAGCCCGGCCCCTCCTGCTGTGCCAGACCGCGTAACTTTACACTCTACGGAAAAATCAGTTGCACTCCCAAAATCGAACACAACTACAACAGCGGCTACAACAACAACAACAGTGACCAGCAATAGAACAGCAGTAGCAGCCCTACCGGCTTCCCGCTACTCAGCACAACCGAAAGGAGTCCGCAGTATCAGTAGACAACACCAACAGCAGCAGCTGCCCAGTGCGCAGCTGCCTGTGCCGCTGTCGCCCTTGCCGCCACAACAGCAAACGACAGAGGCAACGGCAGCCACGCCAGTAGCAGCACCACCTACCACCACACCCACACTCGTCTCATCCGCCTACTCCGCCACCACGAGCATCATAGAAGCCTCCGCCTCGCCGCCGCAGGCCAAGCGTCAGCGTTTGGACAACAGTCCTAACTCCAGCCAGGCGGGCAGCAGCATTGTCGGGACTGCCAGCAGCAACATTGTTGGCTCCCTGCTGCCGGCTTCTGTGGCCTCCAGCAGCGAAGTCGGTGGGGTATCTTCGGAAGCCCTGCAAGACTCGAATGCACTCAAGAAGCGCATTCTCCAGCAGAAATTGCAGATTTTGCGTACTCTTAAAGAAAGGTATGCTCGATTATCGCGCCTTGCGTAGTGGGGGTTTTCGTGCTCACGCTTTAAATTCCCCTCCACAGGCATCTTGAAAATGTGTCCGAATACTTTTACCTACAAAACGGCGGCAGTATGATGGACTACCCTGCGTGGCGTAAAAAGACACCAACCCCGCAATTCATCAGCTACAGCAATGCAAATCGTATAGATCAGCTGGTACACGAGGATAAGCCTAGCACGTCAGCGGCAGCCGGTGCGGCCCAAGCCCAAAGAACTCCAACTCCGCAACAAGCAACACTGGAGACGACGACGACGGTGATTAGCGCAACAAGCAACACCGGGACGACTGTACAACAGGTGGACGGAATCAGCAATAGCACAGTGAAAACGGTTAGCACAAATTACTATAAAACTATAAACTATAAACGGTAGCCAAGTGATGTAACAATTCAACTGAGCGCCGTTATCGGTCTATTTTTGATTGATTTTGGCTGTTAAAAGGATGTTCGCAGTTGCGAGGCATTTGTCTGATGGAATATTGTTATCAACTACCGTTGACCCCGTAGGTTTTTACTTGACAGAATACTAAAGATTGTTTATCTGTTTTTCCCAGAATACGCAATCTCAATTGCCAGAAAAGATTGGCAGCAACACTACGATAACTCCCGCTGCGGCAGCAGCAGCAACAGCCACTGTAAGCCACTCGACGAGCAACAGAAGCAGCAGCAGTCCCGCCCCCGCTGCAACCACGACAGCAGCAAGCACATCTACCACCACCACAAGCGGCAGTCTAGTCGAGGCAAGCGGTAATGTTCATCCACCGGAGGCGGAGATCAAGATTCCAGCCGTGGGCGCTACACCAGTGGCCATTTCAACCAAACTACCCGCCGCTGTTGTCCAGCTAACGCAGCAAGGTAAATTTGATGTATTCAATGGATCCCCCAAAAGTGGATCAAACCTCTCATTGTTACCATTATTTTTGTTTGTGTTTTTGTTGTGTTTGTTCGACTGTTCGATCAAAAGATACTGTATTTTCTGTTACTGCGTTTTTACAAGATGTTTTATCGTTTAATTTCGTTTCATTTCATTCATTATTCCTATGTTAATGCCAAATTGAAATTTTAAAATCAATGCCAAAAAACTGCCAACTGCATACCAACTCGAACTCCTGTAACCGAACCGTAACCGAATCGTGCCAACTGCCAACGCACGTCCTGCACTCACTTGAAACCAAAACAAACATATTTAAACTCATTTATATTGTGGCCGCCATCTAATACTATATCCTACTATGTCCTACTAATATTTACCACAAAAGAAAATTAACACTAGCAAAATTCAGTTGCTAATTTTGTTAGTTTACACACACGCACACGACACACATTAAAACGCTATACTATCCCAATGGACCCGAAACTCTTAGTCGAGAATTACGCGAAAATCAAACGTAAAATTAACGAAAATAGTTCCGCCGAAAATCGGAAAATAAATCAATCGCTCACCAGCACAATTTTCTCAGCGCTCACTGATGGATTCCATACGATAGTGCCGATGATTAGTGATTTTCATGCATAAATTCATCCATCATGTGAATTTATGCATCATAATCGTAAGAAAACCATCAGATCAGTGATCCCTGATCAAGTTTTGCTGATTTTCAGGCCTTATTCGATATGTTTAAAGATACAATTTTAAAATTTTAGCCACTTATCACGCGTTCTTATGGCTATTTGCGAGCATTTAGCAAGACTTTAAACATCGTTTGTTATTTGTTCACTAAATGCTATTTGCCGTGAGTCCGTTCTGCGATCATTTAGAAAAACTTCAGTCATCGCTCGCGATTTTGTCGTGTTTTTTTTTGGTCCACTGGGATGAAAAACATTTACTTTGTATTTACGAATGTTTCTGATTTACAAATTTTGTTTATTACATTTTTGTTTGTTCTGTTTGTTTGTTTTTTCTGTTCCCGCTAACACTTAATGCAGATCCCCTCCCACATATGTACATTCCTATAACGCACACACTCTCAACTCACCATAATTGTATCGTTATCGTTATTGTTATCGTTATAATATAGGTCACATACCCGGTAGACCTTTAGGAGGTCGTCACGGTATGGTCTTCGGTCAAATACCCGCTCCTCCTGCTGCCGTAGGAAATTCTTCTGTACCTTTGGTGCCAGGTGCTTATCGTTCGCAAACTAAACACAAAACAAAACTACAAAAATATAAAAAAAAAAAAAAAAAAAAAAAAAAAAAAAAAAAGAACAAATATTCTCAGCAAACAAAAAATCATTATCGTTTTGATTGAAATTCGTATATATAAACTAAACATTTTGTCTGTTAATTATTGAATATTGAAGCATTTTATTTATCATTTTCCAAGCGCAAAAGTAGTGCATTTATTGATGTGCCAAAAGTTTCATTTATTTAATTCGTTCCTTATAGAATTGGTGTCTTTTTGTCCTTAGTTAGTTATTAATTGGATTTGGATTGGTGTTGGTATTGGTAAAACTGCTTAAAGTTTGATTTACGTTTGAATTGAATAACTGATGAATGTACATTTCTGATTGATTCGTTGATTTGTAAGCAAGTTAGCAAACTTAAGCATACTTAGAAAATTTGATTGCGCGTTGATATTCATGATCCACATGACCCATTATCCATTGGGATTGTCACACCACCAGTTGGGCCACCACTTTTTCTCACCACTCACAAATCACCTATTACCTATCATTCCCATCATTAGCTCTAGCCTAGCTCTCTAGCTCTCAAGTTAACCCGCACCTAAAAGCGTTTTCTTGATAGTCTCTTTGAAATGCTCTTGAAAATCGTAGATGTGTGCCATAGCAAAGCTCAGTTGCAAGTGATTCTGCCCCATCGATGGCAGCAGAATCTTAATAAGCTGGCTACAGGTGATCCTTGGGGGAGATAGCACCTAAAAGCGTTTTCTTGCCAGCCCAATAAATGCTCTCGAAAATCGTAGATGTGTGCCAGACAAAACTTCTCGCAATAGCAAAGTGACCGGAGTCCCATTCATTGATGACTCTGGTCCGTTTACATTGTGAACACCATGAAACCCGTGAGATATTGTACCAGTCGGAGTCCAATTTAGGCAAATGCACTCTGTGTCACATTGAAACACAGCCACATGTGATGACAATTTGTTAGTTTGCTAGATCAAGTGGGAACGGGGCGTCTTATCCATGTGGTTGGTCTTAAACCAAGCTGATCACATTGAAAACGCATCGTACATCCTAGTAATAGGTCGTAATTCCAATAGAATATTTCGATCCCAATGATAGGTATTGGGAATAGCAGCACCTAAAAGCGTTTTCTTGCCAGCCCAATAAATGCTCTCGAAAATCGTAGATGTGTGCCATAGCAATGCTCAGTTTCAAGTGATTCTGCCCCATCGATGGCAGCAGAATCACCATAAGCTGGCTGCAGATGATCTCAGAGATGGGTACGAAAGAAGCCCAATGCCCAATGCAGTAGCATGTGACCTGGGGGATCCGTAATCTACTGGTTTCTCCACCAGTGTGGAGGTCGAAGCAAGCGCACGCTGTGTCACATTGATGGCCCAGCCAGTGGCTCGTGGCTCATCCATGGATTCGGGCGCCATACGAGTATTAGGAATAAGTTTGCATGCAGTTGCCATCTATTGTTGCGTTCTGTTTGTTTAGCAACCGATTCGCAAGAGATTCTCATGTTTATTCCATTCATTCCTATTGCTTTCCTGGTAGATCAGATCTTTTTTAATTGATGCACCCACCCTCCAGCATGCCTCGCCACGCCACGAGTGGACCCTAATGACTTGATTGATCTTTGAGTTCCAACTGAATGGCCATGTTAATCAAGTTTATTTTGGTTTCTATTCCAAGGTGGCACCCCACTGGTACCCTGCAGTACCGCAGTCGGCTCGACGACGCTCCGGCGCACCCAGAGTCACAATAATGCCGGAAGTGGCAGTGGAAGTGGAGCCACCGCAACGGCAACGGCGGGAGGCACATCTACGACGCCGCTGTACACGGGCAATGGTCCGGCGAGTAGCGGCAGTGGAGCCATCACGCCTGGCACTCCAAGCGGGAGCCTGCTCAGCCCAGGACTAGCCCTGACTGCCGCTGGCACACCGACCAGTGCGGCGCAGGAGTTCTCGTTTAAGGCCAAGCAGGAGGTTTACGTGATGCAGCGTATATCCGAACTACAGCGAGAGGGATTATGGACTGAACGGCGCCTGCCCAAGCTGCAGGAGCCGAGCCGACCGAAGGCGCATTGGGACTATCTTCTCGATGAGATGGCCTGGCTGGCGGCTGATTTTGCCCAGGAGCGCAAATGGAAGAAGAACGCGGCCAAGAAGTGCGCCAAGATGGTTCAAAAGTACTTCCAGGAGAAGGCCAATGCGGCCCAGCGGGCCGAGAAGGCCCAAGAGCTACATCTGAAGCGAGTGGCCTCCTTCATTGCCCGCGAGGTGAAGTGCTTCTGGTCGAATGTGGAGAAGTTGGTGGAGTACAAGCACCAGACGAAGATCGAGGAAAAGCGCAAGCAGGCCCTCGATCAGCATCTCAACTTCATTGTCGGCCAGACCGAGAAGTTCTCTCAACAGTTGGTGGAGGGCATGAACAAGAGCATGGCGGCCGACACACCCAGCCTCAGCCTCAATTCCAGCCGCCTCACCTCGCCCAAGCGGGAGTCTGATGGTAAGCAAATTTCAAATACAACATATCCTTTCAGCAGAATCAGCATATGATGATAAAATACAAACTGAAACGTTGTCGTGGTCTATTTTTGAACACTTCGATGTTACCCTGGGATGGTCGCATTTGCGAGGCATTTGCCTGATGCTTTCACGTTTTCTCTTGCCGAATGCCGGGAGAAGTCAATTTGTCGCTAATTCTCGATTCTCCCCCTTTCATCTGCAGTTGAGTTTCGGCCAGAGTCTGGCTCTGAGGACGATGAGGAGACCATTGCTAAGGCGGAGGAAGAGGCGGCGGACGTCAATGAAGAGGTGACGGCCCTGGCCAAGGAATCTGAAATGGATTTCGATGATTTCCTGAACGATTTGCCTCCCGGATATCTGGACAATCGTGACAAGCTCATAAAGGAGGAGGAGCATACCACCTCTGCGGTGAAGAGCGAGACGCACGACGAGGAAGACAGCGACGGCGACGACGACAGCGAGTTCGAGGCCAAGGAGGCAAGCGAAGACGATGAGAACACCATCAGCAAGCAGGAGGAGGCCGAGCAGGAGATCGATCACAAAAGGGAGATCGATGAACTGGAGGCCGACAACGACCTGCCGGTTGAGCAGCTGCTGAAGAAGTACAAGTCTGGAAGAATCAGTGATCAGTCGCCCAGTCCCAAGCGACGCAAGATGGAGCCTTGTAGCGCCCCAGAACTCGACTCGGATGACGATTCCACGGCTGTGGATGAGGTATCCACTGACGGCAGCGATGAGGATGCCAGCGAAGAGGATGACGAAGAAGATCTCTCCACGAATGAAACCGAAACGGAAGTGGAGGAGGACGACCAGGAGGATGGCCTCAAGAGTCTGTTGACAGATGCGACTGTCGATGCGGGTGGAGCAGCAGCGACTGCCGGCAGTGGCAGTGCTGGTGCTGGGGCTGCTACTGCCGGGGCCAACAAAGACGACATGCTCAATGATGCCGCCGCCCTGGCCGAGAGTCTCCAGCCCAAAGGCAACACCCTGTCCTCCACCAATGTGGTAACTCCCGTGCCCTTCCTGCTGAAGCACACGCTGCGCGAGTACCAGCACATCGGACTCGACTGGCTGGTCACGATGAACGAGCGAAAGCTGAACGGCATCCTGGCCGATGAGATGGGCCTGGGGAAGACTATTCAAACGATTGCCCTGCTGGCGCACCTCGCCTGCGCCAGAGGTAACTGGGGACCGCATCTGATTGTGGTGCCATCGTCTGTGATGCTCAACTGGGAGATGGAGTTCAAGAAGTGGTGTCCCGGTTTCAAGATACTCACCTACTACGGTTCCCAGAAGGAGCGCAAGCTGAAGCGCGTCGGCTGGACCAAGCCCAATGCCTTCCACGTCTGCATTACCTCCTACAAGCTGGTCGTCCAGGATCAGCAAAGCTTTCGCCGCAAAAAGTGGAAATATCTAATCCTAGACGAGGCCCAAAACATCAAGAACTTCAAGTCGCAGCGTTGGCAGCTGCTGCTCAACTTTTCCACCGAAAGGTAACCCCAACTCACCCCTTACCCCATTGTAGTTACCCATATCGGGCAATCTGTTGTTCTATTTTGTTCTGTTTGCCTGCCAAAAAGCACCAAAAATCAGTAACCATGCGACTGCTAACTAGCACGGGGACTACGCTTGGGTGCTAAAATTAATATCGTTATAATGCCGCATACTAATCCAGAGCATGCTAATCCCGCCCTAGAATGCTTGTGGCCTTGTTCTGAGACAACCTTAAACTCGCACTAGCAGCCACTCCCACACCCACACTTACCACGAGCGCACTCGAATAATCATTAATTTCTCTCTCCTATAGACGCCTGTTGTTGACGGGAACCCCGCTGCAGAATGACCTAATGGAGCTGTGGTCTCTGATGCATTTCCTTATGCCCTATGTGTTCTCCTCGCACCGCGAGTTTAAGGAGTGGTTCTCCAATCCGATGACGGGCATGATCGAGGGAAACATGGAGTATAACGAGACTCTGATAGCGCGTCTGCACAAGGTAAGCAGCGTTTATCAGGATACTTATCGTCACAGATAGTCCCGTGTGGTATTAGCACCTAAAAGCGTTTTCCTGCCAGCCCAATAAATGCTCTTGAAAATCGTAGATGTGTGCCAGACAAAACTTCTCGCAATGGCAAAGTGACCGGAGTTCCATTTATTGATGACTCTGGTCCGTTTACATTGTGAACACTATGAAACCCGTGAGATATTGTACCAGTCGGAGTCCAATTTAGGCAAATGCACTCTGTGTCACATTGAAACACAGCCACATGTGATGACAATTTGTTAGTTTGCTAGATCAAGTGGGCACGGGGCGTCTTATCCATGTGGTTGGTCTTTAACCAAGTTGATCACATTGAAAACGCATCGTACATCCTAGTCATAGTCGTAATTCCAATAGAATATTTCGATCCCAATGATAGTTATTGGGAATAGCAGCACCTAAAAGCGTTTTCTTGCCAGCCCAATAAATGCTCTTGAAAATCGTAGATGTGTGCCAGACAAAACTTCTCGCAATAGCAAAGTGACCGGAGTTCCATTTATTGATGACTCTGGTCCGTTTACATTGTGAACACCATGAAACCCGTGAGATATTGTACCAGTCGGAGTCCAATTTAGGCAAATGCACTCTGTGTCACATTGAAACACAGCCACATGTGATGACAATTTGTTAGTTTGCTAGATCAAGTGGGAACGGGGCGTCTTATCCATGTGGTTGGTCTTAAACCAAGCTGATCACATTGAAAACGCATCGTACATCCTAGTAATAGGTCGTAATTCCAATAGAATATTTCGATCCCAATGATAGGTATTGGGAATAGCAGCACCTAAAAGCGTTTTCTTGCCAGCCCAATAAATGCTCTTGAAAATCGTAGATGTGTGCCAGACAAAACTTCTCGCAATAGCAAAGTGACCGGAGTTCCATTTATTGATGACTCTGGTCCGTTTACATTGTGAACACCATGAAACCCGTGAGATATTGTACCAGTCGGAGTCCAATTTAGGCAAATGCACTCTGTGTCACATTGAAACACAGCCACATGTGATGACAATTTGTTAGTTTGCTAGATCAAGTGGGCACGGGGCGTCTTATCCATGTGGTTGGTCTTTAACCAAGTTGATCACATTGAAAACGCATCGTACATCCTAGCCAATTTGTTAGTTTGCTAGATCAAGTGGGAAAGGGGCGTCTTATCCATGTGGTTGGACTCCAAACAAGTTAATCACATTGAAAACGCTCCTTACACGACCTCACCGCTATGATAACAGCACACTTCGAACCAAAGCGACTTTTTCTGATAGATTTTGGGACTTAAAATGTTTTTAATGCTGTTTTTCACACAACTTAAGTATCTTACATCTGTAGTCTGTAAGCTGTATAGTTTCAAGCTTAATCTCGCAGTAATTGGCATATTTTCGTCGTCGTATGTCCTTGCAGGTGATTAGGCCGTTCCTGTTGCGACGCCTCAAGAAAGAGGTGGAGAAGCAAATGCCAAAGAAGTACGAGCATGTGGTCATGTGCCGTCTGTCGAATCGCCAGCGCTATCTGTACGAGGATTTCATGAGTCGCTCCAAGTAAGTACTGCACTGCAGTGCTCTCCACTCCACTTTACAACTGGAAGCTAATTCGATTTTTAATTCGCAGAACGAGGGAAACCCTGCAGACGGGCAATCTACTGAGCGTGATCAATGTGCTGATGCAGCTGCGGAAGGTGTGCAATCATCCGAATATGTTTGAAGTGCGTCCGATTATATCGCCGTTTCAAATGGAGGGCATTACATTCCACACGCCGCGTCTCGTCTGCGACATAATGGAGTATGATCCGTTCACGGTGAGTCACAGGTCACAGAAGGCTGTTCCCCCCTCCCCCATATACCCTTTTCGCTCCCTCTGATTGAAAATGATGTTAAACTGTCACTGAAAGTTGGGCTCAATCTGTATTGGAGCGAGTCGTAAACTTTTCCCAGGATGTTCGCATTTGCGAGGCATTTGTCTGATTCAATCCCCCCGTCCCCCATCCCCCGTCCCCTGCCCCCCAGGCCAGTTGTAGCTCTAGCAATATATTTATTTATCTTAATCGACTGATTATCCCGCCAATAGCAAATCAATCTGGAAACTGTGAATCTCTTGCTGCTGCATCTGGAGGAAACATTAACCGCGTACGTATCGCACAAGTGCCGCCTGCTCGCCCCGCCACGCAAGTTGATCGAGGAGATCGACAGCGCCCCACAGCCACCACCGCGCTGCCCCAACGGCAAGTATCGGTTTCACATACGAGTGCGGAGTGCGGAGCTTGCGCAGCGGCTGAAACTGAATGCGGTGCGAGTGGGTGCCAGTCCGGCCATGCGGCTGGAGGGGTCCAAGATTGTGCCAATGCGCAGCCTCTTGCCCAGTGGAAGGATCATGAAGCGTATCGGTGGTTCCATTAACCCCATTAATATGGCCTTAAAGCCGGTTGTAATCAACAGCGTGATTACGACGACGTCGACGACCACAACCACTATAGGAGGATCGACATCCTCTCCAGGAGCAGCGCTCAACGTCCTGGCCAACTCCAAGCTGATGACCGCTCGCTCCCATATGAATGCCCCAACGCCAGCCAAGGTGGCCAAGACGATGCAGGATGGGAAACCCTTTTTCTACCTCACGCCAGCCACAAATGCGGGGGGAGCCGGTGCCCGCCTGACTCTCACCAGCAAGACATCGTCGCCGTCGTCTGTCGCAGCGGGTTTCAATGCGAGCAGCATTTCGGGAACAGCTGCCGCCGGTACAGTATTAACATCTCAGCAGCTAACCAAGGAGCCCATTGTCAGGGATCTAGCGACGCATGTGAAGAGCACGGCGCAGAAGCAGAGAATAGCCAATGGAAGCACAGGGATCGAGGAGCAGGAGGAGGAGGAAGCAGAGGATCCGTACAAGGTCCAGGAACTCATTCAGATGCGCAAAGAGCAGCGCCTGGCCTCCCTCAAGCGCATGGCCACGATCAATCGTCGGCGCACCGATGCCACTCCCATCTACGGCCAAGACTGCCGCGGGGCCATCCAGCGGTGCATGCAGTCGACGCGTACCCTGCGACGTTCCACGTGGCAGACACGGAGCTTCTCCAACTGCTGCACGGCGATGGCCCATCGCGATGGATGGTCCCTCAATCACCTGCTCAAGACCTTCGAGCAGAGGTGTGCGGAAATGGCGCCAATCTTTAGTAACTTTGTGATTTATGTTCCTTCGGTGTGTGCTCCGCTGATCCGTCGCTACGTCCAGAATCTGTCCTCCACGCACTGGCAGTACGAGCGGCAGATCGAGAGCAGGGTGGGACAGACCCTGCTGCCAAAGCTGGACCTTCTGCATCCGATTATCTCGGCGATGACCACACAGTTTCCGGATCCGCGGCTCATTCAGTATGACTGTGGCAAGCTGCAGACCCTGGATCGTCTGCTGAGGCAGCTCAAGGTCGACGGCCATCGCGTGTTGATATTCACGCAGATGACCAAGATGCTGGACGTGTTGGAGGCCTTCCTCAACCACCACGGCCACATCTACCTGCGACTCGATGGCTCGACGCGCGTCGAGCAGCGTCAGATCCTCATGGAGCGCTTTAACGGGGACAAACGCATATTCTGTTTCATTCTGTCCACGCGTTCGGGCGGCGTTGGCATTAATCTGACGGGCGCCGACACTGTCATCTTTTACGATTCTGACTGGAATCCCACCATGGATGCGCAGGCGCAGGATCGATGCCATCGCATTGGGCAAACGCGCGATGTGCACATCTACCGCCTGGTGTCCGAGAAGACCATCGAGGTGAACATCCTTAAGAAGGCCAATCAGAAGCGAATGCTCAGCGACATGGCCATCGAGGGCGGCAACTTCACCACAACCTTCTTCAAGAGCTCCACCATCAAGGATCTATTCACAATGGACAACACCGAGCAGGACGAGACCGCCACCACCCCCCAGGAAGTCGTCAAGTCCGAGGAGAAGATGGAGAAAATTGTCACGTCGACGACGACCGCGACCGCCGTTGTGGAAACGGAGAAGCAGTCGCTGCGAGCTTTTGAGCACGCCCTTGCTGCCGCCGAGGATGAGCAGGATGTTCAAGCCACCAAGACGGCCAAAGCCGAAGTGGCAGCAGATCTGGCCGAGTTCGATGAGAATATTCCCATTGCGGATGATGCCAACGCCGAGGCAGGCGTCGGCTTCTCTCAGGGTGAGATGAGCAAGGCCGATCTGGAGATGCAGAATATCGTCAAGCAGGTGAGTCGCGATTATTGATTAATTGATTGGGGATGGGGTGCGGGTATGGCAGGGCTTGCAATTTATATTGAATACCGTATCTTGATGCGCTTTCGATGCAGTGAGCATTGCCGAGAGAAACTTCCCTTCGGGGAGTAGACGTTCAGACATAGTCGAAGCGACTAACCCACGCTCGATTATATCACTCAACGTCTAACATTGCTAGCCCTCGAATTTAGACAACATGATAGATAGATCGTGTCAGTATGGATGTGGATTCAAGCGTGTACTAATGATTATTGCATTTCTCTCCCCCCTACTTGTAGCTGTCGCCGGTGGAACGCTATGCCATGCGGTTCGTGGAGGCCACTGGAGCTGCCTGGACGGCAGAACAGTTGCGCGCCGCAGAGGCCGAGCTGGAGGCACAGAAGCGGGAATGGGAGGCCAACCGGCTGGCTGTTATGCAGAAGGAGGAGGAGCTACTCAAGCCGGAGGCCGAGGCTGAGGAATTGCTCACCTACAGTCGCAAGGATTCGAGTAATCAGGTTAATGTCAATACCAAACAAGATTCCCATTCATCCAAAAAGCGAGCCCCAGCCAGTAGGTCTCAGCGCAACAGGCAGGGTCAGCAGCACCAGCTGAGCAGGAGTGTAAGCAGCAGCCACAGTGGCAGCAGGAACCAGAACAGATCAGTGCCGCCTGCGATCAGTAGTAGTCCGGCGCAGACGTCGTGTCGGCGTCGTGTCAGCCTCAATGTGAGTGCTCCTCCAGTAGTGTCGGGGTCAGGGACAGGGACAGGAAACAGCAAGAGGTCGACGACGGGGGGCAAGAGCGGCTCGTCTGTCAGACGGAACACGCGACTCCATTCGTTGGGTGTGGTCCATGTGACCAATGTCCACACAACGCCCACTAGAAAGACAACACGCACAGCCCTAGCTGCAGGAGCGGCTGCGGCTGCGGCTGCCGAGGAGGACTCTCCTGTGGTCGCCGGCGAGCGTCCAAAGCGGCTGTCGGCCAACATTGCCATGAGCAAGATGATGAAAACGGCCGTCCTCAAGTCCACACAAATGAACAGCAGTGGAAAGAGCAGCAGCACCACCACCACGCCACCAAAGCGAGTGTGTGGAGATAGCACCTCTGTTTCGGTCACTTCTCGGCGAAGGCTGCTAAAAAGACGAGCTACGATAGCTGCTCCTTTGGCTATTCCAAGCGATGATGATGAGGATGAGGACGAGAATGAGAATGACAATAACACAGAAAATGAGGAGGAGGAAGTGAGTGTGGCAGATGAAGACGATGATAATGATGATAATGATGAGGATGAGGAGTTGAGTGCAGAAGATGATGACGATAGGGCATCCGCCTTGGAGGAGACAACAACGCAAACCGAAGAATCCCTAAGCGAAAAAGGGAACGGGGCTGATGAGGATGAAGAGCAGGAAACGCACGTTGACATCCTCTCCGAGGACTCGGAGAGCAGTTATGCCACAGCCGGAGAAGGGGAGGCCGAATCAAATGCCAGCTTGGATGGCTGTTGGAGTGCCCACGATCAAGTGCAAGACACCACAATGACCAGCTCCACGTACTACAATGTAAGCGAGGAGACGGACACAGATGAGCCCAACGATCCCTTGGCGCATGCCAAATCAGAGACGAGCAAAGAGCAAACCCTTCAGAGGCAGCAGCATCATCAGATTCTGTCGGATAAGAGCGATGAGAGTGAAACTGTTGGCCACACGCCCCGCACTCGATCTCGCGGCTCTGTGAAGATCAATCTGTGGACCCTGGACAAGAGTCCCGTGGCGAACACCCTGAACCGCAGTGGTTCGAACAGAAGCATCAAGAAGAACGAGTCGACGCCCAGAGAGGTGCATAGCGAGCCCAGGCGCAGGGTAGTGACCAAGAGAATGGTCAAGACAGATGGTAACATCGCTGTCAACAAGTCATCAACACAGCACAAAAGCACAGCCGCGACGCTGCATCCATGGATAACCAAGACGCCCAAAGTAATGCTTCGATCCACACCACTTCCTGCCACAGCAGGCTCTGGAGCACACGCAGCCGCAGGAGCAGTCTCCTCCTCAAGTGGGACAACGAATCGGTGATAACAACGAATGTTTGTCAGTATTACTTGTAGTATTAAATGCCAGCCAACCAGCTGCGGTGTGTGTGTGTTGTGCACGTTTTAGTGGGTGAATCCTCCTCGCAGAGAGGGAGAGAGAGAGCGCTTGTCGTCCTCGAGCTGTTTACAGGGCGAGTATTTATAGACTGAAACAAGTTTCCTTCTATCAAACATACATACATACATATACATGTGTGCTAAGGTTAGTTAGTGATTAGCCGAATGGCAGAAGTCTAGGATAACAAATTCACTTGGATCGATAGGATAGCGATGAAGATGGGAAGATGGGGAGAAACTATAGAGGGATGGATAGGTAGTAGTTTAGCATAGTAAGACCTCTCAGATTGTACATAGATATATAAATATATACATATAGACATAATTAGCAGCGTGTAAGCAGAGCCACTCCAAGTATCCAAGCATTAAAATCATAAATGATCAATTACTTTTCATCAACCGAACATTTCTCTCCCTAAAAAACTGCTTTAGTTCGTAAGACGCGAGGTATACCTGTAAACTAGAGTTTAAATATTTTGCATTTTATAATTTATGTTGTACTCTTATCTTAACGAAAGCAAAGCAAAACGGAAACCTTAACTATCTTAAGACTTTGCGAATAGATTGACTAACAAATAAACCAGAACTCAATTCGTGTGTTCCATTGTATAAATAAAGATAGATAAACTACAGATCTATCTAAAAACAAAAAATCAGAAGCAAACGAAACTGAAACTAAACTAAAAGACGTTGTGGTTTTTATTTACGGACTCATTTCGTGCGTAGCCCCTATATTCCATTTAGAAGAGACAATTGCACAAAAGTTGGGAAAAGAATAAGCGCGTAAATCTCCATCCAAAGATTGTTAAATATTATTTTCTTCAAAGAAATGTAGAATTCTGTTTTGGTGTCGCATATCCGAAAGTCTGTCGTGTGTCTGAGATCTGTTAGTTCCGCGTAGAGTCCTCTAAAATATTCTTGCCATCGTAAAAAATAAAAAATCAAATTAAATCGAATCCCAATTATCGTACGAAAGTTAGAAACGGTTCGGAATGAAAGCTACAACGCCATCAATTAGCAATTTTTCAAATCAAATCAAAATAGTTTCTAAGCCAACACCAAAACAGAGTTGCTATATCCTGAAAATAATGTGGAACGTGTATTCTTTTCTTTAACTTTCTTGCCTCTTCGCCTGCTTTTGGCTCTGCTTCTCCCATTGGCCCCGGGTCCAGGTCTGGATATCACGCAACACCATGGAACAGATGCCGGTAAGTGGATCGGATCTCCAGTATCGGAGATTGCATTGCCTTGTCTGATCTGATCTAATCTTAATCTGAATCTGAATCTCCTACGGAAATATATAGATGTGGTGCCCGCCCACGCCGCCGCAGGACAATGAGAACGACATCTACATAGACCACTCTCTGTCGTTTATGTACGACCTAGTGCCAATTGCGGAGCTGGACCTACCTCCCGTCTACGTGCGCAAGGAGAACAAACGCTCGCGCTCCGAGGCCGGCTACGATGGCAGTCGGCGCCCCAATAAAATGCGACGGGAGGACAACTGCGCGCCTCCCAAGTCGCTCTTCGATCGCCCGACGCCCCAGCTCTCGCGGCTGCGTCGCGAGTTAAAGAACCAGCGCTTCCGCGGCAGCTTTAAGCCCAACTCCCCCGTACTGGGCATGAAGCCACAGTTGCCTGTTAAGCCGTTGACTGAGCCGGAGGCCATGAGCGAGTGGTGCATCTTCGAGGACATCGCCATACTGCACGTGCTGGTCAATCTGCAGGGCCTGCCCTGCAGTCTGGTCCAGCTGGCGCCTGGCCAGACGCCCAACTGGGACCTCGTCTCGGAGATGGTAAATTTCTGCTCAAAGACGTACCGCTCGGCCAGGCAGTGCCGCTACCGCTACGAGACCCACATTCAGCCGCGCGAGGAGGGCAAGGTGGTGGAGAGCCCCAAGAAGCAGAAGAAGCTTAAACCCACCCTGCGCACCGAGTACCTCAAGAGCCCACTGCGCTACCTGCGCACCACCCAGCTCTATGCCAGCGACAACAACGCCTCCTTCTACAAGGTCATGCGCTCCAGATTCGACAGCATAAAAACGGCCTACCTAAAGAAGGCCCCTCCCCCGAAGCGACAGTTCAGTGCGCCCAGCCTGATGAACCCCAAGCACATGGAGGTGCTGCAGGAGTTTGGCATACAGAACTATGACCAACCCGTGCCCCCGCAGAACATTGCTGCCATGAAGGCCAACAAGATCCGGGAGAAGCAACGTGGGGGTCAACAGTTGCTGCCGCCGCAATCCCAACAGCAGCAACAGCCACAGCAACAACAACAGCAGCAGCAACAACAACAACAACAACAACAACATCAGCCACAGCAACAGGCGCCGCAGATGCAACAGCAGTCCCAGCCCCACCAACAGCAGGTACAGCAGCAGCTGGCTACAGCTTCACCCGTTTCCCAAACTCTTCCCATACAACAGCAGCAGCAACAGCAACAGCAGACCGTGGAACTGGTGCAGCAGCAGCAACAGCCCATCAACACGAACACAACGGTGGCGGTTCCCTCCGCCGGGCAGCTGCAGCAGTTGCAAATCCAGCACCTAACCAGCGCCAACGTATCGCCCGGCCAGCAGACGGCCATTCTCCTGCATCAGCCCCAGCAGCAAATGCGTGCCCACCCGGGACAAGGCCAGCAGTCCGCCACGCAACAGCTGGTGAAGACCATTGTGGGAACCTCGTCCAACCTGACGGCAGGACAGCTACAGCAGCTGGCCCAACAGTCGGCCGCAGCCAACCCGGGTCAATCCAGCGTCAGTGTGGTGCTGACTACGCCCGTCCAGAGTCTGCCGGCCGTTGTTCAGACACAGTCTGGCACTGCGGCCCAGATCGTGTCCATCTCGTCGCAGACAACGCTCCCCGTGAACAGTTCCCCGCAGCTGGGAAGCATTGTGCAGACCCAGACCCTGCCCCAGGTCGTCTCCGTCAGCACACTGCCCACCGTGGGTTCCGTGCTGACCACCACTGCCAGTCAGCAGCAGCAACAGCAACAGCAGACCACGGCAGTGACCACCCTTAACACCGCCATGCTGCGGGGTCAGCGCATTGTGTCCGCTTCCACGGGAAACACGCTGCAGCAGCGCACAAATGCAGCCGGACAGTCGATTGTGTCCATGCCCAACCTCGGCCAGGGCGTCAGTCCCGCCCAGTTCCAGACGCAGCTTCGTCTGGCTGCAGTGCCCACGTCCCCAGCTTCACAGACACAGTTGGTGACCACCAAGGGCATTCCAGTGACTGCCCTTCAGCAGGGAGGGAAGACGACGGTCATTCCGGGAACCCAGCAGCCGGGAGGCGCTCACATCCAGCTTTATCGCCAGCGCAGCCTCAAGGTGCTGCAGACGCAGCCGGCTCCCGTTGGTGGGGCAGCAGGCGGTGGGGTGGCTACTGCCAATCTGGTGCAGACAGCGGGCACCATCATCCAGGCCGGCAACATGCCCACCCATGTGACCAGCCAGAAGGTGGCCGTCTCCGGAATGCCGGGAGCTGGCGCCGTACAGGCGGGTAACGTTGTTAGCAGTGTCCAGATGCACGGCCAGGCCCGGACACAGTTCATCAAGCAGATGGCCAGCAAGCAAAGTCTGCAGCGTCAGGTGATATCGGCGGACGGCAGCACCACTTCAACGGCGGCCGGAGACATGCTTCTGGTTAAGCGACACAACATACTGGCCACCCAAAAGGCCCAGCAGGCAACGGGCGCCCTCTTCACCACCACAACGGCCGTTCAGCAACAGCAGCAACAGGGACAGCTGCCAGTGGCCGGACAGGTACAGCCCCAGCAGGTCACCCAGCAGCAGATTGCATCCCTGGTGAAGGCCTCCACGGCGGCGGCAGCCAGCGGGAGCAGTGTAAGCGCGGGTGGAGTCACCGTCTCCGCCACGGGTCCCACGGTGCAGACGGGCAGCGTGAACATCCCTTTGCCGCAGCTGAAGTCTGGAAGCCAGATCAAGGTGACGATGCCCATGCGGCATCTGCAGATGCAGCCACAGCTGTCGATGCCGCGCAAGATCAGCCGAATGACACAGCTGGTAAGCGCCAGCGGACAGCCAACGGCCACCAACATTGTGTCCGGTCCCCAGCCGCAGCAGCAGCAGTCTGGCGGCATGACCGTCACCGGCGGGGGAACCCTGCCCACGGTGGCCGGCCAACAACAGCAGCAGCAGAAGGTGACTACCGGTGGAGGAAGTGTCCAGGCCCAGCTGCTGCACATTCAAAACACCAAGACGCTGCCCAGCTCGGTAACGGTGCAGCAGATCCAACAGGTTATGCGCAGTGGGCAGCAGGGGACGTTGGCCACCACGAATCTGGTGCTGGGCAAAACTAGTGTCGGACGGGTCATACCCGTGTCGGTGGCCTCGCAGGCCAATCAGCGCCAGACCATCCAGGTAGGTTACCTCTCCAAGAATTCCTCTAGAGGAATCAATCAACACTCCTCTCCGCTCTTGCAGGTGGTATCGGCCGCCTCTGCCCAGGCCCTTGCTGCCGGCAACCTGCGCACTCACGTGGGTAGCCCAGGCATTGCTAACGCCCTAAAGGTGGCCGCTGGGGGCCAGACCACGCAGCAGACCCTGATTGCTGCCCTGCAGCACAATCAGCGGCAAAATGCCAGTCCCGTCCGGCTCCAGACCACTGCCGGTGGGAACCTGCTGGCTGTTGTCCAGCAACAACAACAGCAACATCAACAACAACAGATACAACAACAGCATCAGCAGCACACTAGCATCGCTGGGCCCACATCGGGGCCCGCCGAGGTGATGACCATAACGCAGACCACAACTACCTTGCCCACGGTGAGCGGTCTGCAGCAGCAGCAGCAGCAGCAGCAACAGCAACAGCAGCAGCAGCAGCAGCAGCAGCAGGGCGGCATGTCACAACCCACAACGCAACAGGTACGCAAGCTGGTACAGAAAAAGATCATGATACGCAGTGAGAAAGAATAACATTTAGCGCATAGTCGGTCGCAAAGAGCCGCCAGGGCACGCAATCGGCGGAGCATCTCGAGCATCACCTCCACCGTCGCTTCCACAGCCACAGCCACCACAAACACCAACAATTCAAACTCAAACTCGAACTCCAGTCCCTACTCCACAACCACCACAAGCACAAGCACATGCATCACCAACTCGATCAACTGCCAATCAATTTGAATCTTTCGAATCCAGTTTCGACCAAATTCCAAACACTCATTCCACGTCGATCTTCATGCATTCAATCAATCAATCAATCAGTCAAATAGTTCAGTCATTGCTAAATTGATCTCAATTTCTGTCGATTGGTTTTGCAGCCATGAGCGATGGCGATGGGCGATCGCTCGACAGCTGTGGAGGATGGGGATGCTGATGACGATGACGATCGCTTCAATCAGCTCGGGGCGTGGCCGCCGATTTACTTTTACCAATCATAGTGTACCGTAGCCTTAGTTTAATTCGCAATTACTCTTAAGTACCTATAGTAATTACTGGCAAACTGCCTGCTTTAAATTAAACTTGTAAATTGTAGCCATCTAAGTTCTCCCCTCGCCCCCCGCCGTATGTACATTTGTAAATCCATCAGATACTACATACTACAAATCAATAAATTTACATCTATTTAGACTATAGTTTACTTATGCTCTAGTATAAAGAACAAATTACAGAAATAAAGGAAAAATATAAAGATATTTAAAAAAAGTTGTGCTAGCTAATAATAGTTTCCGACTAAGTATTCGAGTTCAGTAAACACGGTTTATGCGGCAATTAAGTATGTAAAAAAAAAATCTAAAAAACAAAAACAAAAAAATACAAAATCCTTCGAGCCGGATTTGAACCAGCGACCTATGGATATCTTCGGTACGAAACTTTCTACAGTCCACCGCTCTACCAACTGAGCTATCGAAGGTGACAACGGCTGTCTGGCAAAACGGCATTAAGAGACTGGGCGATTGATAGAGCTGTCAAATACTGCATTACTGGAGGGGGTAAGAATTGAGTTTTGGTCAAAACTCAGCTTTTTTTTTTACATAGATAGAGACTAAATTATGTATCAATATTTACTTAATTATGAGATTAATTATCTCCCAGCACCTAGCAAAGGGACCAAAAGGTGTTCTATGGCGCGGTTTTGAATGACGTTTAAATGACAGAGGGCGCGCGCGGGGTTTCAAATCTCTTTTGGGCTATACTTCCTCTAGGGTGGCCGCACGTTGCTGATCCTGGTCAGGGGGTCGTCCTATCGGCGTTAGTCTAGGTAGCGGAGGTTTAACTACGCTCGGAGGTACCTATGCGCTATCGGTTTGTAGTGTGCCAGTCTGCTGCTAAGGTTTAGTCTCACTGTGAAGTATTGTTGTGTTGCTCATGAGTGAGTGAAAAAAAAGAGTTGTTCACTTCAGTGAGCAACTGATGATGTTGCTTCCAAACTGTCCTTTTTTGCTCACATGTTCTATTTTGTTCACTAGTTAATTTTTGCTCCTCCTTAATTTTAAGTTGGTATAAGAATTACTGTGAAAGGAACTAAAAAGGATCTAAGGGAATTGAAGGATCTGTTTTTTTTAGTTATAAATGTTTGATTACAATTGAAATTTAACGTATTTTATTTGTGTCAAAATCTGTGCCACTGCTATCTATTAAATTTAATTTTCAATTATTTAAATGAAGCCAATCAATTAGAAAATAGATTCATCAGTCGTATAAAATTATGTGGGCATGGCTAAATGTTCCATCTAGCTAGTAATATTCCACGGAATATCAAAATTGAACAATAGGAACGACTATCCTCTTTCGTTTTTTTTGTTTGACCATTTTCGCTAAAACTTCTTTTTATGCAAAATGCAATAAAAGCAAGTGTTTAAAATAAACCAGTCAATTAGAAAATAGGTTCATTAATTGGATAAAATTATGTGGGCATGGCAAAATGTTTTTTTTAGCTAATAATATTCCACGGAAGATCAAAATTGGAATATGTAAAATAGAACTTGAATTCGTCAGTATATTTACGGTATATTTTGAAAATGAGGCGGTATGTTTCGGTATATTTCTGAGGGTTTTATCGATAAATCCGCCTGCTTTTGCCATCTTTGGACTCAGCAGTTCGCGCGCTTTTCTTCCAATTTTTTTATTGTGTGAAAAAAGATTGTGACGTGAACTTATATATTTAATAAACTAACTTAAATATAACGCAAACGCAGCAATGGACATCGATGACGTTGCGAAAGCGGGCGAAGCGTACCACACAGTGCAGCTGTCGACCAAAGAAGTGCTGGCTGCTGGTCGCCGTCAGAATTATTGCACCGTAAGTAGAATCACGTTCTTTGTCCATCGTATGAAAACAGTCATTTAAACAAACATCGGTTGATGCCCTCAGATGATAGACTTGCTGGCTACCAGCTGCAAGACCACGGGCCTCATAGGCACTTCTTTCACAGATAATGAACTTGTAGAATTCTGGCTGGGCGACATCCTCCCGCTGATGTTCGACGCTGACCGGAAGATACAGAACTGCGCCGTAGCCGCTCTGGCGGAGGCTCTGGTTGCCCTGGACGTTTCGGTGATACATGAGGCCACCTGTTGGCAAAAACTAAGGAGCGAATTTATAGAGAAATACACACCGCTGATTGGGGAGATGCGAGACGCAAAGAACCCAAACTGGCACAAGATCTGGACCCTCTTGGTGCAGATAATGGATGAGGAGCTGCTACGGGGATGCACCTACATTAACAAATTCCTGGCCATCGTTGAGATGGGCTTCCGGAATCCAGACCACGGAGTGCGCTCCGAGGCCTTCCTTTGCTGGCGTGTGCTGATCAAGATATTCGCCGCCTATGATGAGCTGGCATCTTCGAAGCGCCTTCGCCTGCTCTTGATACCCCTGCGCACCTCTCAGTCACGCTCCTCTCATGTGAGCGGGATTAAGCTGCGTGTCTGGTGGTACCTCATCACCTGCCTGCATTCAGAGTTACCAAAGACCTTCGACAATGCCGTCGAGCACTTCCTCATCTTCATCTTCGGCGGCGGACCGCGGGGACTGGCCACCGGATTGGCCCACAACTATCAGTCGTCCCGCGAGCTCGCCCTGCCCTGCCTCGTGTCGCTGTGGAATGTCGACTCCAGTGAACCCCTGCAGCGTCTGATGCGTGAGCTTCGCCTGGAGCCACTTACCCAGCCCTCGCCATTGATGAGTTCAGAGGTCTTGCAGCAGCACTGGCGTCCCCTGCTGGCTGCCGCTGTGGCAGGCATGAAGCTGCTCACCCAGAACGACTCCACGGAGTCGGAGCAGTTGTTGCTCCAACTGCTGATGCGCAACCTATGCCGCGCAATGTTCAGGCTGGGCATTGCCTCCTTCAACATAGCCTGCTGCGGGGAAATCGAGTCGAGTCTGCTCTGTCCTGACGCCTCAGGTGGTCGCATAGTGCGAGCGGTCTTTAACACCATAGCGAGTGAGAGCCTGGAGATGGAGCGTGTGGCCGGCAGCGATTTCCTGGACGTCCTGGAGGCCTACCTGAAACTGTGCCTCAAGGCCAAGAAGGAGGTGCCGCCGGCCATCCTGCAGCGATGCATATCGGCGATTTACGCCACAAACAACATCGATGCCAGCAACCAAAACGAGTTTCGTTTGCTAAGCTCTTTTGCCGAGCTCCTGATGCAGCCCAATGAAGAGGAGGATCACGAGGACTTCGCCGTTAAGCTGCACGTCTGGCGGCAGGTGTCCCAGGCCATGACCAACTACCTGCGGGATAATTCTCTCGAGTATCGGCTGCCCCACAATGCCGCCCTGCTGGACACTTGGCTTCTGTGGCCCCTCCAGACCTGTGCCGCCTTCGCCGGGCGGCGCGTGAGCAACGCTTTTGACAGCAGCTTCTGCGATCAGTGGCGACAGCTCGTCCACGCCGGCCAGAACGCCCCCGACCGGAAGAAGTTCGTGGGGGACCTGAAGACAACCTTGGTCGATTTGCTAAAGAGCAAAGACGAGCCGCTTTTCTACGAGTTCTTCGACACGTATGTGTCGGCAGTGCTCAAGCTGGGCCTCTGCAAGGATCCGCCCCTGTACAAGGATGTATTTGGCTTGCTCCAGGCCGTGTTTGAGCATCCGACGCAGCATATCTTGGAGGCTTGTCTCAATACGCTGCGCAATGTGATCCTGGATCTGCGTCAGAACGAACTCATGGTAGTGTTTGATGCCCTCAAACCGACTCTTTCGGCTGGCATTCAGTGCTGGAACAAGAACAAGTGCGAGGGCAGCTTTCTGGATGAGTGGAAACGGTCAATTCAGGAGAAGTTCCGTAAGCTGCAAATGAAGACGATGGCCAACCAGCTAAAGGATATCTTCAAGGGCGAGGACCTGTTCGTTATCATACCCTCTGTATGGAGTCTGAATCCGGAGAAGCTCACGGACCGCCAGAAGGAGCGCTTTGCAGAGAAGTCGGACATTCCCGCCCTCTACAATGACATGAGCCAGTCCCAGGACTCTAACTCGATCAAGCCGTGGACGCCCAAGAAGGTGGTGATTGCCAAGAGCAAGCAGGGAGAGCTGGCCATCGCAGGCAAGAGTAATGATGAGGATGATGTCATCGTTATCTCGGAAAGTCTGCCCGTCGACGAGCCAGCCGCTATTGTCGTCACTCCCAGCCGCAAGGTTGCCAATTCCAATCCCATTGCAGCCACAGACAAAAACAAATTCCGGAAGCCACGTACTCTGGCGGATCCAATGGAGGATCGCGTTGAGGTGGTGCCAATGCGTCAGACCCGCAAGCGTGCAGCTCTGAGGGAAGCGCAAACACAGCCACCTGCCACGCCCGAGCGACAGATACGGTCACCCAAGAAGATACAGCCACAGCCACTGCCACTTCCTTCCCCCTCTACGAGCTCAGCAGGTAAGTGCAAAACAGAAAACCGAAACTGGTCTGCCCAACGACATGTGTGTAACTATTTGACTCGCTTTCAGCTGTTGCAAAAATAAATATAGCCAAAGCCACTCCCATGCAGAGTGAAGATCTATTCCCAGAGGCAGTAGCTGCAGCTTCAGCTGAGCCTGAAAAATCGGTCAATGGCCTCGAAACCCAGCTTACCCCACCGGATATGCCAATGGAACCGATACCCTCCACTCAATTCCTTCCCGGAAGCAGTGTGGAGGCAACTCCAGCTTCGGAGACCTCACCAAGGAAATCCAGCGCACGCTTGTGCAATTTGGTGGGTAAACGACGCATACCTTCTGCTGATTATGCTAATGATTCCTCCCTCTGCTTTCAGAATTCTCCACCAGATCGCAAACAGACCAATAACTCCACCAGCCCCACATTGAGGCCGAAGCCAACTGGCCATTTGACAGGGCGCGGGGCTCAGCTGATCAACATGATTCGCAACAAGAAACTGGAAGGCGGGTGCGGTACTATCTCTCCCTATGCCCCCCTGTCGTCCCGTGTTCAGGTCACTCCGGCCCGTGCGCTCGACCGAGCGGAACAGTTGTCCACGCCCACCAGTGAGCTGAACGAGCTGACGGGAACGGAGCATACGTCCACCCCAATACAAGCGAAGGATCTGCTGGTGTTCTCGAAGCGTCTGCCCTCGCCTTCGGCCAGTCCGTCGGTGAGCATCCTGAAGCGGAAGCTGCGCTGTGAGAGCATCGATGACTCCATTTCGTACGAGTCGCCTGCCCTGAAGCGCAAGCGGGTCAGCTTCCACGATCCGCCTGTGTCCGTTACCAAGGAATATCTGCGGGACGCGGATGAGAGTCGCAGCAGCAAGCCCAAGCGTTGTCTGCTGATGGACAAGATCGCCCAGACATCCGCGCTGAAGCGCCGTGGTCGTCTGGATAGCATCATTGAGATTGAGAAGTTTGCCCACGAGCAAACGGCCAGGTCAGCCACAGCGGACAAAACGCTGGACAAATCCTCAGATGTCGTGGAGGAGGATGCTTTTACCACCCTCAAGTGGAACGATTCAACGACGACGGCGCACAACTGTACTCCCAGTTTCCATTCCGGTGCAGCCAGCACTGGAGAGAGCTTCAAGGAGGGGAGAGAGGCCGCCGTCAGCCAGGATCTCGCTGTTTTGGACACAGACAAGGCGCTGGATCTGCTGGTGAGCCGGTGCTCCCTGGAGACCGTCCTGCAGCGCTACTTTGACGAGGACACTGGCTCCACTCTGAAGAGTGCCGGCATAGTGGCCAAATTCCTGTCCAGCCAGATGAGCAGCAACGATAAACTCAAGACGAATGTGCTGGAGACGCTGTCGGAGAATTACTCCAAGGACTTTTTGGACCACGCTGTGCGCGAGAACCTCTCGTCGGTGGTGTGCGATCGGCTCAATCTGCAATCGGTGCTCGACTACATATGCGCCAAGTCCAAGATCAACAACAATTGCCGCAGTAGCCTGTTGGCCCAGGTCCCGGATATCCTCAAAAGCGGCTTTCGCTCTGACACAGAGCGTCTTGCCTTAGTCCAGCAGTTGTTGCTGCAGTGCAGCCCTAGCGATGACCAGCTGTTTGATCTCATCAACCACCTGATACGTTCTCGCAGCGATCGAAACACAAACAGCAACAGCAGCTGCAGCGTCGCCATCGGCAGCCCTGACAACGTGGCCGAAACAGCAGCGGACTCTTCCTCCAATTTATAAGCAGATCCTGCCAACGGGAGCCCACCCGTTGAATCCATTGAATCCAAACGAGAGCTTTTCAGCAAACATAAATAATTGTATTTATAATATGCTGCTATTGCACACCCATGGATACACACCACTTGGATCTTAGTTAAGCTTTAGTTGATCCTTAAATTAATTATTTTATAGTCATAACTTTTGAATACATCTGTCTTAATTAATTTGTAAACTAAAAAAAAAAATTAAATAACAGTTGTGGCAGAATATGGTCCCAGACATGTTTGTTGTATGAACTGGCACATCCACATATATACTGTATGGTTAGTGCCACTGTCCAAGCCCTCGCACTCGGAAGTTTTTTTCTTTCTACGATGGGTTTAGAATGCGAATATATTAGGGACTAGGGATATTAGGGACACCGCGCTCAGCTTCTGCTAATCCTCCTTACCCAGTAAATTTAATGCGAGATCGGATCATAGTCCACGGCGCGGATATTCTTGTCGGACACTGGCAGCGGCACATTCGGGCAGTCTGTCGTGTTCGGCAGCAGTCGGCCGAAGCTGTTCCTCTGGCTGAAGATGATGTAGTTCTTGCAGGAGACCCCGTCCTTGGCCAGCTGGTAGTGGGTGGGGCCGGCACAGGTCATGCCCCGTCTGCCGGGCTGGGCCAGGCACAGGTGGGAGCAGCTCCCGTTGTTGATCTTGCACGCATTCGCCACGGTCTTTCCATCGCACCAGACGCTTAAACAAAATAGTTCAACAAAAAAAACAGTCGCTATGTTGCGTGTAAGCCCTAGTATATGCCTTTGTATACCCTATTTTGTTAATTTTATATGAAAGTATATATATGATATGAAGATAAAACGTAACTAATAAAGACCTTTTCTCAAGTAAACATTTTTTAGACATTTTCATGTTTATTATTAGTATCTTGTATACATATACATATCTCGATCCCAATACCTATTCTTGGTCTCTGCAAGAAAAAAATAAGCTTCAAATATCGTTGAAATAGGTTTAAAACAGAGACTAAATTGTTTTTGCCTTCTTTGGAGCCTGGGATGACAAACATTTTCTCAGTTCCATAACATCCTTTCCCCCCAGGGTATGAGAACATGGAATTAGCAACATGGAATGGGACTCATTGCTGCGAACCGGGTATTGCCAAAAATATCTTCCGTCGAATATTTCAAGCTATATAGATTTCTCAGCCTTGCCCACTTAATTTTATCCCATTTATGAATACATTTTCTACAAGATTACTACATTTAATTACTTGTATTTACTGTATTTGACTAAAACCCGGTTTCCAAGATAATGTTGCCGCAACTTTTTTGTATGGAATGCGCAATGGTTTCTGTAAGAAGACAATAAGCTAAAATAGCTTTAAAACAGAGAATAAATTGTTTTTGCCTAGGATGACAAACCTTTCCTGAATTCTATAATATCCTTTCCCTAGGGTATGCATGTTGCGGCAACATAGAACGCGATTTTTGCTTTCGGCCAATGAAAATCGTCAAAAATGAATTTGAAAACATGATGCGTGTATATGTCTTTGTATACCCTACTTCGTTCATTTCATATGAAGATCCTGTTTTTCAAACTGTTTTTAATACGTAATTAATAAAGAAATTTTCTCAAATTGATATGTTTCAGACATAATCATGCATATGATTAGTATCTTTTAACCTACGGAGCCTGGGATGACAAACATTTTCTCAATTCTATAATATCCTTTTCCCAGGGTATGGAAATTAGTGTTGCCGGGAATTAGTGTTGTCAACCGGTTATTCCTCGATTTTGATCTTCCGTCGAATAATACTGGCTATATAGAACATTAAGCCATGCCCACATAATTTTATAGGAGTGATGAATCAATTTCCTACTTGATTGGTTTAATTTAAATAATTGCAATTATTGGATTTTCTATATAACGCCAGAATCCTGAAAACGCCGTGTCCAGAATCCGTTTTCAGACGAACAGCTGTTCCACCCCCACCCCCAGTCCAGGGGTCTGTTCTTCTTCTTCATTTTTCCATGGAATTTTGACGCTTTAAATATACCGAAAAATACCGAAAATTCGTCACTTGATTTTGGGATTTTTTCGTATAAAAGCGACTTCCAACACTAAAAAAGAAAACGCTTTTAGGGGTATATTTTGTCTATCGAAGTCCGGTCAGACTGTAATTTTGTCCAAAAACACTACAACACACGTCATTTGCCACGAATTCCCAAAAACTTCGACTGGATTTGCACCAGAATTATTATGTACATTTTGATATGTTAAACAAACGTCGGTTGATACGCTCTCGTTGCATCCATCATATATCTGCCAATGTCGATAGCTAGCGAAGCGAACTTCACCAACGACACCACACGACATTGGAAATATCCTCCAAGGAGATAGCCAGTGCTATATTTTGTTTTTCCATTATCTAGTTGTTGTTTTTGATACTTAGGTAGATTGTTTGTAATTGGCGCGAGTTGACGACGGCCACATGGCTGAGAACACTGCCAAGGATGCTGCTGGCCTGGAAAGTTCATTGGATTTTTCCATTGTCCAGGTGCGTAACCCCACGAAAGAGCTCCCTCGGAAGGATCATTGAGTCCTTGTTCTCTTTGCAGCAAAACGAAAACGAAGATGCCGAAGGATATACGCAGATAACGGGCAGCTCGAATGATTTGTCCCTGTTACAAGTGAGTGCTGGAACGGTTTCCCGTTCGTATATCCACCAAACCCAAAAACGTATTCTTTTTGACCTTCACAGAATGTATCCACCAGCACAACGATAGGCGGCGGAGGTGGTGGCGGAGGCAGGGGCAAAGGTCGCCTGGATAGTCTAAAAGAAAATTTGTCCAAACAACAGGTGACTAGAGCCCCCCTTAACTCTATCCAATATTTCGTTGTCAAGCATATGCATATCGATTGCCTTAGGAACGTTTGATGGCACTGCGGGAACGAGCGCAACGGCGGCCCAGCAAGAGTGAATCAATGGAATCGCTGAAAACACTGGGACAGAAGCTGACCGTGCTCAAGGCGCGGTCAGGTGGCATCGCAATGAGCGATGCCTCCACTCCCCTGGCAACACCCACAAAAGACAAAAAGGACGACTCTCTGGAAGTTTCGTTGCTGCAGGCTAGTGGCAGTGAAAAACTGCTGATGCTCACACAGCGCACGGAACAGAATCGGGCGCTGCTCGAGCAGCGAAAGCGAGATATGGCCAAATCGCTGCTCTCCGTCAGGTCAGGCCTCAGCCAAAGTCACAGCCACAGCCACACCAATGCCGATCTGGGCTCCTCGATGACTGACCTACGGCAGGCCGTGGCGCCAGAGGCCAATGCTCCCGTCTCCCGACATCGCTCTGCCCTAGATCTGCAGCAGCAGCAAGCAGACGACATGGACGAAAATCGGATGAAGTTGTTAAAGAACAGGATGAAGATCACTGAGCTCAAACAGAGCCGGCAGGAGCAAGAAATGCAGGAGCTGCGCCAAGAGCTGGCCAGGCGGGCCGGTCTCATCGAGCAATTGGAACTGTCCGGGGCCGAGCTGCAGCGCACTCTAACGCGGAGGGACGAAGAGTTGGAGCAGATGCGTGCAGATGTGGTGCCCGAGAGAAACAGCCTGCAGGAACAGGAGCACTCCAGACTTCACTCTGAGGTGGCAGCCATGAAGGAGCGCCTGTCAGAGCTTGAAAACATCAACGACATGCTGGAGACGACACGATGCGAGCTCACCGAGGAGCTGAGCACGGCGCGAGAGCAGCTGCAGCAGAGCAGCCAATCCAAGTCGACTACCACAGAGGTGCAGGTCAATGAAGAGCTGGCCAAGCAACTGAGCGCCCTCCAGGCAGCCTACGATGAATTGCGACGGGAAGCCAACTCCCCCACAAAGCTGGAGGTGAGCGACAGCAACGTCTCCGAGCGTCTGATCCAGCTGGAGGCGACGATAGCCGCGCAGTGCTCGCAACTGGAGGAACAAAAGGCGGCCATGGCCGGGCAGAGCGAAGAGCTGGCCGAGAAGACAACTGAATTGAATGTGCTCAATGTGAACCTGCGCCTGCTCGAAGAGAAACTCGCCCAGAGCAGCCGGAGCAAGCCGCTATTTCTGGACGAGGAGGACTCCTCGGCGGCCAGCGAGCAACTGAAGGA
The DNA here is from genome assembly GCA_008121275.1 of Drosophila lowei. Taxonomy (NCBI): domain Eukaryota; kingdom Metazoa; phylum Arthropoda; class Insecta; order Diptera; family Drosophilidae; genus Drosophila; species Drosophila lowei. The sequence goes on along the minus strand of CM017778.1, from coordinate 24,315,369 downwards.
AGAACTTCAGCAGCTGAAGCAGAAGCTGGACGAGTCGAACAAGGTCAACATCAAGCTAAAGCTAAAGTGCAAGCAGGCCGAGAAGCAGTTGCAGAAGATTCAGGCCCAGGACAGCCAGCAGGAATTGGCCGCTTTGGCGGCCGAGAACGAGAATCTGCAACAGCGAATCACTGTGCTGGAGGACGAGAAGGGCCAGTGGCAGTTGTCCAATATGCTGGAAGAGGGGGATGGAGAGGTGGAGGGACAGACGCAGCCTGAGATCAATCCACTCCAAAGGGAGGCCGTCCGGCTACTGGAGGAACAGAAAATGGAGTTGCAGCAGGCCCTGGAGGCTCTGCAGCAGGGCAACGAGTCCGCCCGCGTGGAATCCGAGCTGAGCGAAGTCCACTTGGAGGAACATCTCTCTCAGCGCGTCCAGCAACTGGAGCAGGAGGCCCACGAGCAGATCCAGCAACTGCACGCACTCCAAGCCGAGAAGGAGGCTCTTGACAAGAAGCTTTCGCACTATGTAAACGAGAACATGGAGTTGCTGGAAAAACTGGAAAAGATCAGTGCCTCCAGTTCCGCCGAGTCCATCGAAATTGTTGAGCGGCCATCGCAGCAGCAGCTGGAATGCTTCGCCCCGCGTCGTCCGGCCAGCGAGGGCGATGCGCAGGAGCAAAAGCAGCAACAGCAGCAAGAGGAGGAAGAGGCGGCAGCGGCGCCCATTCCCCGGCTGCCCAATGTCGTGAGTGAACTTACTCAAACGGATCTCACGGCCGATGCCAGCGAGAGTCTGAACCTGCTCAGAGAAGAGCGCAGCGAACTGCTCCAGAGGATCGAGCTGTTCTCCAACGAGCGACGCGAGGTGCTCGAGAAGATGGAACAGCTGACGGCGGAGAATGGCGACTTGCAGGCGAGACTGGATGGCCAGAAGGAGCAACTGCTGCGACTTACAGCTGACAACTCCCGGCTGGAGTCAAGATTGAGCGAAGGACATCAACTGAGCGAGCGCTCGAACCTCTCGCAGGAGCTCAGTTCGATGCAGCGCTCCTCAGAGGTGGTAGCCGCCCTTGATGCCGGCGAAGGTGGTCCCGCCCTCTTCGACAAGTGCGAGCGATCCCTCAGCAAACTGAACTCCGAGCTGGAGGCGTACCGCAAGGCTGATCGCCAGGCCAAGATCAATGCGTCCAAGAAATTGGCCAAGGAGGCCAAAAACTGCCACACCCAGCTGACGGAACTCCTGCAGAAGGTGAAGGAAGCCAGCACGGCGGTGGAAACGGTCACTGTCGTGGAGACAGTGGTCGCTGTGACGGCTCCCAATGGCAAGGCTTTGGCCGAGTACGAAAACTTACGGCCCAGAATGCAGAGCTCAAGGCAGAGCTGTCCAGGCTGCGCTTAGAGCTAGAAGAAGTCCAAGATAGCTACGAGCCAGCCCCAGCCCCAGAGCCCCAATTGGCTATTGCAGCGGTGGATGAGCATCAGGCAGATCTGGCGAAGGAAGTGCAGAAATTGCAGACGACTCTGGAGGAACACTTGCAGACAATAGCCGATCTTCGCGGCGGGGAATCCGAACACTTGCAGTTGATAGCCTCGCAGGAGGCCAAGCTGACGCAGCTCCAGCAGCAGGTGGAGCAGTTCCATCAAGTGCTAAACACCAAGGAAATGGGCCACGAGAAGTACATGGAGCAACAGACGCGGATTCGACGCGAGCTGGAGGCTCGCGCCGAGTCCATGGAGGGGGAGATGAGCATACTCCAGGCCCTGGTTGCCGAGCAGAAGCAGCAACTTATCGAGAATCTCAGCGAGAGCGAGCACACGCTCAATCTGAAGATCCTGGAGCTACAGTCCGCCCAGGCGGAGATACGGGAGCTGCGCGCCAAGGAGGAAGATCCAGGCCATCTCAAGGAGTCGTTAAGGGTGAGCAAATCCCTGGCCGCGCAGCAAGTGAGCGAACTGGCTACCAAACAAGAAACGATCGAGGCCCTCAACCAGCAGCTGCAGGAGTTGTATCACAGCCTCGACCAGGCCAAGCAGGAAGAGCAGCACAAGCACCGAGATCTGCGCGAGAAGCTAAAGAAGTACGCCCTCAACCTGAAGAAGCGCAGCCAAGATAACGCCGACCTGGAGCAGAAGCTCAAGGAGCTCTCAGAGCGGCCCCAGGAAGCGGCCATAGATCACGAGTTGGTGGACAACCTGCAGCAGCAGGTGGCACGCCTCAACGAGGAGCTGAAGACCAAGATCCATGTGAATCTGGAGAGTCGCGACGCCCTGCGCCAACTCAGGCAGCAGCTCCAAGAGCAGGAACATCACCTGCAGCAGCGCGACGAGGAGCAGCAGCGTCTACACGTGGAGCTGCAGAACACGGTCCGAGCCAATACCGAGCTGCGACGCGAGCAGGCCCAATGGGAGCAGCAGCAGTCGGAGCAGGAGCACAGTTTGGCGGATCTGTACCGCCAGCTGGAGCAGAAGTCCACCAAGTTCGACAAGTCCAAGGAGGTGATCAAGCACCGCAATGCCACCATTCAGGCATTACAGCGCGAGCTTCAGCAGTTGCGCCTGCAGCTCGAGGACAAATCGGAGGCAGCAGACGAACCCCGCGAGGAGGAGGCGCAGCTCAGGGTCCAGCTGCAGGCGGCCCAGGAGCAAAACTTGCTGCTGGCCCAGCAGTATGCCAGCGACAAGGCCGATTTCCAGGTGAGTGAGAGTGTTGAGAGTGAGAGAAAGCGGACGCGGATCGCTCCATTAAGAAATTGCGAATGAATGCAGAAATCGTTGAATACTACTACTACTACTATTTCCAGGTGACCGTCGGCCGCCTTGAGACCATTCACGGGGGCATCCAGGCCAAGCTGCAGCAGGATGCGTCCTACATCGAGTCCCTCGAGTCGCAGAACACGGAGCTGCTCGCCAAGAACGCCGCCCTGGAGGAACAGATGGCCAGTCTGGCCAATCAGCAGGCCGCGGCCCAGGATCGGGCCAATCTCTTCGAGCAGCAGCTGCAGCAGAACTCCTCCCAGCAGAAGGAGCACGAGACGCAGCTACGAGAGCGCGTGCGAGAGCTGGCCGAACGGGAGCTGGCGCATAACCGCCAAATGGAGCTTCTGGCCGGCGAGTCGGAGGATTCCCGCGAGCAACTGGTCCAGCTTCGAGCGGAGTACGAGGCGCTGAAGGTCAAACACGGCCAGTTGATGGCCCAGGCCCAGGCGGAGCGTGAAACGATGAGCAGCCACAGCGAGGAAGAGCTGGCCGATCTCCGCGAGCAGCTGACCCTTAGGGAGTCGGAGCTGCAGCGCCAGCGGCAGGTGTACGATGCCAAACTGGCCGCCAAGGCCTCCGAACTGGACGAGATCGAGTGCGACCTCAATGCTCACATGGAGCGCGCGACTGCCGAGAGTCGCGTTCTCACCCAGCAGCTGGAACGGGCCCAGGAGCAGATCAACCAACGGGGTGAGGACCTCAGTCGCGTCAGCGAGGAGCTGCAGGAGGTGGAGCGGGAACGTTCCACCTTGAGCCGCGAGGTGTCGCTGCTCCGGCTGCAGCAGGATAGCGCCGAGCAGGACGTCTTGGAGCTGCAGGAGCTGCGGATGCAGGTCATTCAGGTATGATAAAGGCACACTGTTAAGAGTGTATTTCAAAATTTCAAAATGTATTTATTCTACACAGGACAAGACGGAGATGGACAACCTGCGCTCGCAAATCGACTCGCTCTGCGCCAACCACACCCAGGAGCTGCAGCTCCTCCAGCAGCAGATTGCCGAATGGGACACCCTCGGCCAGAACCAGACCGACGACCAGGTCTACATCGAGACGGAGAACAAGCGGTTGGCCGAGCAACTAGTCGAACTGCAGGCGCGCCTTGAGGAGCAGGCCAGACAGCTGGCAGTCGCCAGACAGAGATCATCGGAGGCATCTGTTTCCGCTTCCTCTGCTCCAGCTGCATCCTTTTTCTTTGCCAGCGATGCCGCTGCGGCTCCATCGCCCTTCGACGAGATTGTCCAGCCTCCGAGGATCTTCGGTCAGCAGTTGTCCGCTGCCCCTCCCCAGCCCACGGTGCCTCCCCCGCCCACAATCGAGGACTTGCAGCGGAATGTCTCGGATCTGGAGAAGCATGCCCAGGATCTGGAAACGAAGCTCTTGGCCCGCAATCAGGCGGTTTCCGATCAGGAGCGCCGTCTGGCGGAGCTGGAGCGACAGCTGCACGAACGGGATGAGCAGCTGGCAGAGATTAGGGCTGCCGAAGAGGAGCGCGAGCGACTGGCAGCCCTCGAGAAGCTCATCATACCGACGGCGGCGCCCTCGCTGGATATGTTCTTTGGCGTGGGTGGCCCGGGGGACACTGTGCCGGATGAGGCCACCCGTCAACAGCTGGACTGGGGCCAGCCTCAGGCCGAGCCCGTGGTGGAGCCAATGATTACACCCAAGAAAGCGTACATCTGCCATCCGCAGCAGGAGGGGGAGCAGGCAATCGACTGGGGCGTCGACGAGGATCCCTGGGCAAGTGCCGCAGCCGCCCAAGCCAACCAGGACACTGAGATCCGCACACAGCCCGATGGTGAGGCACTGCACGCGAGGATTGACCAGCTTGAGCAGCAGTTGGCCACCGCCGAACAGCAAAAGTCCGAGCTTCAGACGAAAACCGCAAAGCTATTGAAACGCCTCAAGGAGTACAAGAGCAAGGCTCAGGTCACAGTCACCGCATCGGACAATGACCTCGACGGGGCCATCATCGAGGAGCTGAAGCATCAGCTGCAGCTGCAGGAAGCCCGTCAGGCAAAGAACGAGGAGCTTGTGCAGCAGCACTCCCTCGACAGAGAGAAACTAAGCAAGCGCATCGATGTGCTCACCGCCGGAAATGATCGCATGACCGAGTTGAAGGAGCGCCAGGACAGGGACGTGCAAATGTACCAGGCGCGCATCCGCGAGCTCCAGGAAAAGCTCGAACAGCTGGACCAATGGGATGTACCAGCCCCAGTTGCAGCCCCACCTTTGGATGCGGCGCCTGTGGATGGTGCACCCAACAGCAGCGATGCAGAGTCCCTCATTAAAATTGAAAATCTACAGGCGGAAAACATGGACCTGAATGCCGAGTGCCAGGAATTACAGTCACAGCTGCGGGAGGAGAGGCGTCAGGCCCAGTTGGCAGAGGAGACGGCTGCCCAGGCTCAGGCACAGCGGCAAGAGATGAGGGAACATCTGTCTCAGTTGCAAGCGGAGCTGGACGAGCTTCGAGGCAGCCAGGTGGAGGCTAATGAGCTGCAGAGCCTAAAACTAGAGGTGGAGCAGCTGAGGAGACGGCAGTCGGAGCTCGAGGAACTTCGTACCCAGAAACTGGATCTGGAACAGGGCCTGCGGCAACGGCAGGCCGAGATTGAGGAGCTGCGCCTGACCCAGCGACAATCCGAGCAATCAGTGGCCTCGTCCGCCTCGTTCAGTGACGAGCAAATGGCCCAGCTGCGGGAGAAGGAGTCGGAGATTGTGCATCTGAAGCAGCGCATCGAGGAACTGATGCGCGAGGACCAAACCGAAAAGTTGGTGTTTGAGATACTGACCAAGAACCAGGAGTTGCAGCTGCTGCGTATGCAGGTCAAGCAACTAAGAGAGGACAGGGAGGAGCCTCCACTTCCGCCCCCGGTGGCAGCAACAGAGACAGATCAAGAGCTTCAACAGCTGCGGGCGCAGTGCCAGCAAATGTTGCTGGAGAAGTCCGACATGGAGGAGGAGTTGCGCGTGCTTAACAACCATGTGTTGTCGAGCCTGGAGCTGGAGGATAAGATGAAGCACACGGTTCTCGAGCTGGACACCAAAAACATTGAAATAGCCGAACTGCGCAAGTCCCTGGAACTGCTCCAGCAGAGTCAGAGTCCAGCAAAGATCCCGGATCTGGATGCCCTCAACCAGCAATGGGAGGCGGTGGTGGAGCAAAAGTGCGGACAGGTGGCCAGCATCTGGCAGGAGCATCTTTCCCAGAGGGAGGCTGCATTCAAGGCTCAGATGGAGCAGCAGCAGCAGCAGATGCAATATTCTACTGAGTCAGCCGTTCCCCAGGCAGAGGACAGCGATAACTTGCTGAGAATGCAGAAAGCCCTGGAGACGCAAGAGATGGAGATTGTCACACTCAAGGAGCAGCTGGCCATTCGCTCGGCCGAGTATGCTCGCCTCGCTGCCCAGTACGATCCCTTCCGGCTGCAGCATCAGGGACCCGGCGGCACTGCTGCAGACGACACTCAGTCGGATTACGTGCTGAAGGCGGATCTCGACTATGCACTGATGATGCTCCATCAGCGAGACATGCGCGTCGAAGAGATGATACTCGAGCTGGGCCAGTTGTTGCAAGAGCGCGACCACCTGCAGCTGAAACTGTCGGACACTCTGCGGCAGCTGGAGGCAGAGCGCGTTCGGGCCAGCGACGACCGTAAGTGACACTTAATCCTTAAAGCTGGTTCCTATTGCTGATTCATTTCTTTTCTTTTTCTTTTATTTTTTCTTTTTCTTTGCAGCTTCACTGGCAGCCAGTGCCGCGAGCAGTGCCACTGCCTCCTCATCGACCGCGTCGAGCAACGCCAGCAGCATCGATCTGGCGGCCGTCCCCAACGCCAGGGGCAGTGATTTGAAGCAAAAGTATGTCTCCCTCAGTGCACTCTTATTGTGCTCCTTGACTATACTCCTTTTACGAACAGATTGGCTGAGCTGCAAACGGTGAAGCACTCGAAGGACAAGGTCATCGTGGACGAGCGCGAGCAACGCGTGCAGCAGATGGTTCAGCTGCAGAGGGACATGGCCAAGCAGGGATCTGGATCGGCGGCAGTAACGACTGTAACTCCATTTGGAGCTCCAACAGCAATAGCAGCAGCCAGTCCACCTTCACTTGGCGGGGATCTATGTGAGTATCAACTCTGTTGCCCTCTTGTTCGCCGATTAAGCAACTTCTTCGTTCACTTACAGCCCAAGCCGCACCACGTTCGCCCACGATGGGTCTCATGGACTGGATACTGGGCAACAAGATTGAGGACGACAGCCAGCATGCCTCCAACTGATCGCAGGAGCAGGCTGCAACTCTTCCCCAAAAAATCGCTAGATCTATAACTACGAATCATTACTATAATTTCGCCTTCAACTCGTTCGTTTCCTTGGCGATAGCGACAGCGTTAGTGTTTAATATTCTATATTGCGTACCTTAGCTAAACGAAAGTTACTCGAAGGATCAGATCATCCCCAAGCAGAAGATGAAACGATTAAGAGAATTCCGATTTGTTCCACTGCGATAGGCAGTACCTTTTATGTTGTAGATATGTAAAAATTGTATAAAAAAAAGCAAAACGAAAATACAAAAAAGAAAATTTAAGAGTAAAAAAGAGAAAGGTTTTTCAGTACGCTATATCTCGGCAACTGTTGCCGAGGGCGGCACCGAACCCACAGGGCGGTGGAGATGAGTTCAACAAGTGGTGGAACCGAAAACATGTTATCGAACATTCGGTGTCCTTTGTTTGTGGGCCGATCTGGGCGTGTCATGGCTTCCTGTGATCAGAAAAATATCCTTGATTCTTGAATCTTCGCCAGCCATATCTGTTTGTGATCGGGAGGGTCCTATCCCTCGATTGGCTTCCGAACAGATTACATTCATGTTTTTAATACGCACTGGATGTTATTCTTTTCAGGCCGTTGCCCATTAATCGAGTGACAACAACAGATCTTGGCGTATTTTTTGTACTTAACTTTATTTAAATGTACTTAATGCATATATTTAATTTGATTAAATACAGTGACTATTTTTCTTTGCACATTTAAGAGAAGACAATGCGGAAACATTCTGAATGCACGTCAGAGTACCTAATTACAATGCTGGATTTGCTTGAATAATTTGTGTGTTGTGGTGTGGTGTGGTGTTTGTTTAGACCATTAATATCTATGCAAAATATTTACAATTCACTAAATTGTGGAGCATACGTTGTGCGTTAATTGTAAAGCTTGCGCACCCGGAAACGCCATCCTGGGGAGCGATCCGCCATCTGCATCGGCCGGCCCCGTCTCCCCAAGCGCTTGCAGTGGAACTGCTTTATGGCAAAATCGAAACGAAATAGAGCACTAGAGGGAGAGTGGTTAGAGAAGGGCTGGACATGGCGTCCGTACGGAACAGAGACAGACCAGACCATCATGGGTAGGGAACAGACGAAGAGAAGAACTTAAAACAAGCTTTAAAATAAATCGTTGCGAGTGGGGCACCTCTACTGCAGGATTAGTGCTTTGGATCCTTGTTGTAGTCCACATAGACGCGAACCACTTCCCCGGAGTACTTGCGTTGGGAGGGCATGAAGTAGAAGTCTGGTGTGTCGGAGCCACCGTTCTGACGGGGATCATCGCGCGAACGATCGTAGCCCGAGTCCCGGTCCCGCTCCTGGCGGTGACGTCGCTCCTCTTCCCGCTCTCTGTCCCGGCTGCCCTGGCGGGCGGTGCGGCGATCGTGGGTGTAATAGCCCGACGGCTGCATACTGGTCGCGTTCTGTTGGTAGTGGTGCGCCTGTCGGGGCAGGGAGTAGGCCCGCTCTGCGTAGGAGCTGCGAGAATAGGCCGCAGGTGCGCCTCCAGTGCTGCTCTCTTGCGTGGCCATCTGGCGACCATTGGAGGAGCGGCTGCCGTTCCCGTTTCCGTTTCCATTGCCATTTCCATGGCTACCCTTGCCCTGGCCATTGGAGCTCTCGTAGTACATCTGGGACTTGCTGGTGGGGGAGTGGGACATGGGCAGCGTGGTCTGCTGGCTACTGCTGGTGGACTGGTTGCGGTGGCGAGCCTTCTCCTTGCCCGCTGTGCTGGCGCTGGTCATGTGCTTCTCTTCCGTCTCGCCGTAGGGGTCGAAGGCGTAGTTGGTGTTCGAGGCGAACTCCTTCCAGGGCGAGTTCTGGATGAGTTTCTCCTGCAATCACAAATTGGTATCAGCATGATTATGGCCCGTTTCGAACTCTCGGCGCCCAACCAGTCAGCATTTGGTATGGTAAGCAGTATGTCCCCGATTGAACGAACTCTATTCTGGTCTTAGGAGATGTACCCTGTGCCGCCGGCGTTTACGTTTACGTTTACCCCGCAATTTCATTCGTCTAACAAAGGAGGAATCGTGTTAATAGCAGTCGGAAAGATTAGGGTGATGGACAGCAAAGAGTTCTACAAAAGGTTCCAATCGAAGTTTTGGAGAACTTTGGAGTATGCAGCAAATATCAAATGCCGACTGGTCAAGAGAACCGACTGGTCAAGATCACGCACAGATATTAGACGATTAGCGATGTGTGGGTGGAAAATTAGAAAATACTTAGAAACCCTGGAAACACATAAATATTGTAGGTTAAAGAGAGAGATAGATGTCTACAGGAGATGTACAGAGAAGACAGAAGGCAGTTGGGGATTGGATTGTGTTAGCGGGTGACGTGTTAATGCAACAAGAACAGAAATAGAAGCAGATACTCGTTGAAGAAAATGCAATGTCAATTACCAATTCAGTTCTAGATACTCGTAAGATTTTGATAAACGCAAACAGCTGGCAAATGGTACACGATCGAGAGAGGCTTCTGTGTGGACTCTAACTATAGGATGGGATTCTGTGATCCTTAAACGCACTTAAGGCAGCTGAGTAGCTGAGCTTTGTAGCTGATGTCTGGGTTCGAAGGATGATCGGGCAGTGGGTGTGACAGTGACATGTATGGATTTCTGATCTGAATGTGCGGTTTTTGCTTGGCGGTATCGAGTCTTATAGATCGCTAGAGGGCTGGTAGTAGCGCTGATGCTGTCGCTGTTGGTACATGCGCCACTCCTCGGGTATAACGTAAACCAGCTTGGAACGACACGGTACAATGAATATAAACGTTATTAGATCTGTGAGGACTTGACTCCACGCCACGCCCAATGCCAACTCGGTTGGGGGTTACCTCCTGTCGCAGCTACCTTACCTTGTTCTTGCTCTTGCGCGACGTCTTCCAAATGGTGCAGAAGGCCTGGATCAAAGCGATGAGCACCAGGGCCGCAATCAGACCGAGGACTATGTACAAACGCGTCTCGGAAAGGTCGAAGAAGGAGAGCAGTGTCTCCTTGGCGTTTGTTTCGGTGGTACTCTTGTCTATGGGAAGAGTGCAATGTGTTAAACGAGGGCTAGTTGATGAGGGATCAGTTTTGATCGGAGCTTACATTCCAGAGCCTCAAAGTCGAGATACTGCGGATCCACAGTCAGAGAGCCCACGCGGCCGGTGGCTATCTGATCCTGTAGCGCCGCGCGGATCACATCGGCGTTCTTCTGGGCGGCTCCTTCGCCGCTCTTCTCCACCGTGTTGTTGTCCAGGTCATGCATCTTCTCCACATCTGCCTTGTCAAACATAGCCTGCACCTTGGCGACCATCGTGCTGCCCTCCCTGAAAAACGGGTCGGACAATCAGAGAACCTGCCTAACAGGATGGGCTGGGGAGAGAGGGAGATGGTGTACCTACTTTTCAAAGCCCAGAATCTCCGTCTTGTAGTATCCGGGAAGGGGACTCAAGATGCCGTTAAATGAGTCCGAGATGGTGGCAGCCAGGTTGTTGAACTCTACGGTCCCCGCCTTGGGTGCTTCGTAGGACTCGCCCAGGTTCATCAGCTTCACGCCCACGGCGTAGACCAGGCGGCTGGGTGCCGGCGTACTGGTTCCAACGAACACAGCCTCCAGTTCTGCAAAGAGCCAATAATTGGAGAAATATCCTTGGGGGGGATTCCGCGAGGGCCACTCACCTTTGCCACAGGACTTGATGCACACGCGGCGCGAGGTGACCGGCGGCACCTGCTCGTGCTTTCGGATCTTCTTGTTGACCACGTTGAAGGCGCCCCCCAGGACGGGGAAGAACAGATAGAGGCAGTGGTCGTCTGTGAAGGACAGATCCTGCTCGTCATTGCTGACGCGCTTCCGGTTGAACTCCAGGATCGTGACGCCCTTGTCAATACGCCCCGAGGCGTTGTAGATGTCCTGGCGATCGTCCAGCTTGGGCGGGGCGTAGCCCAGCACCCACGTGTCCATGAGGAAGGGTCGACCGTTGCGCTTGTCCACCCAGCCGATGATGGCGTCGGTCTGGGACATGCGCTGATCCTGGCTGAAGCCGATGCCCGTCCAGGTCTCCGTGTTCGACGTCTCAATGTGCCAGCGCATCTCGTCGCCGCGCCCGACAGTCGCCCAGGCGGCGTAGTACTCGCAGGTGTCCTCCTGCGGCGAGCAGTTGGACGGATATTTCCAGTGGCCGTAGCAATCGTTATCCAGCACATTCGTGGTCAGGTCATTCCTGTCCGCACTGGCGGCTGCTTTCTCTTTTTCTGCAAGGGAAGAGGGCATGAGATGGCTTCCAAGGGTGGGTTCCGTTCAGGGGATTGCTCACCAAAGAAGTTGATCTGCGTGAATCCGCGCTGCATCTTGTGGCCGTGGTACTTCAGCTCGTCCGGCTGGTAGAAGTCCTTCACGCTGGAGGACTGCGTCTCCAGCCCAGAGGCGGGTACGTGCACATAGCTGCCCGGCTCCTGGCCCTTGGCCCAGATCACATGGGTCAGCGCATCGTCCAGGGTGTGGTCCGTGGGCTCCGTGGCCACCAGCTTCTTCCGGAATATGATCGTGGTCACGCCGTTCTCTTCGAAGCCAGTGCCCAGGGCCAGGTTCGACCTTCCGCCGTAGAACTCATCGCTGCGCGGCGTCGATCGGTCCCGCGTGTAGTAGTCTCCCACCCGACTGGCCATGCCACGTGCCGCTCCAATCACAATGTCCGTGCAGTCCATGGGATTGAAGTCGTGAATCGGCGTGTACGGGTTCAAGCGGTACTTGGGCGATTCTACAAATAAGGACAATATCTCTAGACTCCATCTGGGCTCTATCTGTATCAATGCTTACCTGTCGCCTCACGGCGGCTGCGCTTTGCATTGCTGCTGACGCGGTAGGAGACGCTTGTGGCGACAGAGCTGACTCCGTTCATCTGGTCGTACTCTCCGGCGACTCTTTTGGTCTTTGAACTCTGGGCCGCAGGCTCACTCTTCGGTTCCGCTTCCGGTTCGCTTTTAGGCTCTGGTTCACTAGTGGGTTCCGGTTCGCTCTTGGGCTCCGGTTCGCTCGTAGGCTCAGGTTCGCTCTTCGGTTCAGGTTCGCTCTTCGGTTCAGGTTCACTCTTCGGCTCTGGTTCACTCTTGGGCTCTGGTTCACTCTTGGGTTCCGGTTCGCTCTTGGGCTCTGGTTCACTCTTGGGTTCCGGTTCGCTCTTCGGCTCTGGTTCACTCTTCGGCTCAGGTTCGCTCTTCGGCTCAGGTTCGCTCTTCGGTTCAGGTGCGCTCTTCGGCTCAGGTTCGCTCTTCGGTTCAGGTGCGCTCTTCGGCTCAGGTTCGCTCTTAGGTTCAGGTTCACTCTTAGGTTCAGGTTCACTCTTAGGTTCAGGCTCACTCTTAGGTTCAGGTTCGCTTTTAGGTTCTGGCTCACTCTTCGGTTCTGGTTCACTCTTCGGCTCTGGCTCACTTTTAGGCTCAGGTTCACTCTTCGGTTCTGGTTCACTCTTCGGCTCAGGTTCGCTCTTCGGCTCAGGCTCACTCTTCGGCTCAGGCTCACTCTTAGGCTCTGGTTCGCTCTTAGGTTCCGGCTCGCTCTTCGGTTCCGCTTCGCTCTGCGGTTCCAGAGTCGTGGTCAAGTCCCCGACGTCCCGTATGAGCGGGAAGTTCTTGCACTCCGGGGTAAGGCCACGTGGGCGCCATCCGAGACCCACCCAGGAGCTGCCGTTCACCTTAAGAACCACCTCGATCTCCTTCTGCTCCTCCAGGAGGCGCCAGTAGACGTGGTAGTCGGCCGAGAGCTCCTTCTTGGTGTAGGAGGAGAGGTCCAGGTCGGTGCTCTTGTAGGGCGATCGCTTGTTGCACCCCAGCCCGAACCAGCCGAAGTTGCAGTAGCACTGACGGCGGGGCAACGAGGTGCCGCCGAGGTCGATGCACTTTCCCTGGGCGCCACAGTCGGAGTCGGACGCGCACTCATCCTGATACTGGCATTGGGCCCCGTAAAAATTCTTCTCGCACTTGCAGCGCGAGGGGAAGTACTTGCCGTGCCCGGAGCACGTCTCCTTGAAGTCCTTCCGCTGCTTGATGTCGACGTCGGCACACGACCAGAACCGGTAGCTGTTGGACCACTCATCGGCCTGTCGCAGCAGGCGCAGAGTGCAGTTGAAGCACTCGAACTCCTTGGGTATGTTCACGGGATACGACTGGGCGCTGCAAGAAGAAGGAATCTCTGTCAGTGAGGAGGAGGGGCGTCGAATTGATCCTCCACTTACGTGACGTCCGTGCGCACAAACTCCGAGTTGTTGACGTGCGGCGTCAGGTCGAGAACGGGCCGATCAAGGGCATCGAGCAGCTGCAGCCGAAAACCGCCCTGGAAAAGATTGCTCTACAGATTAGACCCCGCTCAGATGATCAGACGGAGCCGTGATCGGGCCGAACAATGACTGAGAACTTGTGACCCGATCTCTCGTGCCTCAGTCACAGGTGAATCCACAATAATGGGAACTCCCCTTCCCCGCCCGCACTTCTTGACTCTCACAACTGTCGTGTGCATGTGAGGCAATCGAGTCGTCGTGCTTCTCGGCTAATTAGCCCCAGATAAGGCATTTCTGCTCCTATTACCAGTGGCCCCAAAAACTTACCTTGTGTGGATAGGCCAGGTGCCAGGTGACATTGAACGCCGAGCCGGACAGCAGCGAGGTGCGGATGGTGCCTGCAAGAAGGAAATCAGAGCACGATTAGAGCCATGATTACAATGATTACCATGATTGCCCAACGATGTCCCAAGCAACTCCCATCTGGGGATGGTATCGTCGGATAATTAAAGGTTTGCCGCTTAACTGGTTCTGCATTGCCTGGCATCGAGTGCAGTCTATTCAGTCGTGTCCCCAACGAGTCCCCCACTGATGGGCTGAGGCCCTACCCAAGACTCGTACGCGTATCTGTCCAGACAAATTTCATATTGTTGCACAAGAGCCATGCGGTAATAGCCGCCACTGACGCTGACCAGCTGTGAAAAGGCTACAACTTGAAGAGGCAGACACACCGGACCAGAAAGGTATCAATGCCCATGCCTAGTGGTCTCCTCGCACATCGTTGGCAGCGCCAGTACACGACGAACGAGTCGCTAATTGAAGCCATCAAACGAGCACGGCGATGCTCAAGCCCAGACCCTGTGTAGGCCTAGAGATGCCTAGATCTCCTGTCCGCGAAAGCGAAAGGAGGAGTGTCACTTTCCCGACATGCGGCAATTGCAATTGTCGACAAATAAGGAAGCTGAAAATTATGATTACTGCTGGCACGGCCGGAGATCGCACAGCCAGTTAGCCAAAGCCTGAGACAGAGACACAGTCGGACATGGAGCTATGGCCAGAGTCATCCTAAATGGTTGGGAACACCATCACCAGCACCAGCACGAACACGTTCCGAACGGACAAACACGAGTGACCGCTTGAATCATTCAATTGGCGCTCGATGGTCGTGCAGCTGCCAGTTTGGCGGCCCAATATGGCCAGACGAGGACAGCCCCAAGCCGACGGACATGACGTGGAGCCGTTGGCTACCCTCGAGGAGGGGTGCATCCAGTGCAGAGTGCCCTGGCAGCTGCTGACTGCCTGCTAAGTACCCTGCAGTCGACTCCCCAGCTGCTTGCCGATGGATGAGATGTATCCACAGCCGCAGCTGTGCGTTGATGTATCTTTTGTGGGTCAGTGGATGTTCTTTGGCAGCAAAACTCTTGATTTCTGTTGCGCAACTACGAGAACGAACCAAAGCCTAGATCCACAGATGCCCAGATCTCCATTCATGTGGAAACCCTGGGGAAAATGCAAATGCGGTTCGAATCAAATTCGAGTTCGGATCATTGCATTCTTAACATTCGACTGCACCTGCAATCTGCGTCTGCCCCCAGCCGCCAGCCCCTGGACCACACAGCTTCGCTTCCCATTCCGCTAGCCCAGATTCCACTGGGTTTCGGTTTTCTTTTGTTTTGATATGGAAAAAGCCGTCAAACCAGATCGGAAATGGGTTAAGCACATGGGAGGGGAGGAAGGCAAGGCACAAATATATATATATTCGCGGCTATCGGGAGATAAATCAAGTGGTGTTCCCATTAATAAATCGAAAAAACACAACTCGAATCGGATCGGATCGGACAAATTATGCCAAAATATGGGGCGGTACCCGTGGATCCCGTCGCGTTGCTCTGCCCCGAGCGTGTATCTGAATCTGTTAAATCCCCCCCTCATGCACCCAAATTAGCAGGTGTTTTTCTTTTTTTGGTTTTCTGTTTTTTGGGTGTTTCTCATGGGGCCGTTCCGATTCGATCCGTTCGAGAGGCAGTCCCTGGTCTGGTCAATATTTTATACGGTTTTTTCCTCGTGTTTCTCGCGTCTGCTCGTACGCTTGTCATATTTCCCATGAGCAGGTCGCGAAAGTTGTTCACCTTTGCGCCTCGGCTCTGAGGCTGTGTTGCATGAATGTCTGTCTACTCGTATCTGTGTGTGTGTTTAGAGTATCTGTGGATCTATGCGCTGGTTGAGCTTGAACTCGCCGACATCGTCTGGCCATTTCGAAAGTCTGTCCCCCTGCCAAATGGATAGTATTGGGGCAGGGGCAGGGACAACGGCATGGGCGTCTTCTCTGGCGGAGATTCGCGTGAAATCGGTTTATAATTGATTGAAAACTTAACTAATTTGGCCCGCAAGTGGAATGCCATGGGGATGGGAGGGATCTCTGAGAGAATCCATCATTTGTTGTGTTCTCTCCTAACACGCAAGGTTCTTGTTTCCTCCCCCTTTGCTTTTGGTTATGGGTGGCATCGCATTACATCATGATACCCCTACTCTTTGCACTCCCCTTCTCCCATGTGCAGAGGCGAACCTTGAGGCAATTCGCTTGTAAACAGAAGAATGTTCGCTTGCATGCATTCTAATTGCATGTGCCACACAACAGAAGCAGCCGAGCAGCCAAGTACGGTGTACGCCTCTCACGTAGCAGCCGTGCAGCCGCAACAAAGACTTCCGCAATGCGGCTGGTGAAGGAGGCACTGTGTACAGTGTGCACTGGCAAAAGGTTGACAAATAAACTCCAGCAAGCGGCTAACGAAGCGTTGCGCATGCGCCGTGGAGAGCAATAAATTTTTGCGGCATAGCAGCAGCCGAAGGAGAGGCAAAAGCAGAGGGTGAGGCAGAGGCAGAGGAGGAAGCAGAAAGAAGCATGCCATAACATGCCATAAAATTCATTTGGCTTTGGCAACCCTGCCTGCCGCCTGCCGCTTGCCGCTTGCCACTTGCAACTTGCCACCGTTCGACGGCGAGTGGTTAGCGCTTTGCCAGCTCTCGATATTTGCATTGGTTGCTACTGCTGCTGCTGCTGCTGCCTCCACTTCTGTGGTCAAGGAGTTTCGCTTTAGTTAATTGCTCGTGACGCCTGCCCCTGTCCCTGCCCCGCCACTTCTCCACTGTTTGTCCCATTGGCAGGCACTTTGCAGTTTATACGAGTGCTCGTATCTATGGCTGGCAGATACTACGTCTCCCAGTCAATAGATGCAGATATCTGCAGTGCTGGAGCTGCAGATATTTATGGGCTCTCCATTACGATATTACGGATACGTCGACAGGTCCGTGTCCGCGTCTGCAGCTTAAATGTCACTTGATATTCTGAATGACTGTCGCAGGCCGTGACTGATAATCGGGGGGTCTTACAGGATCTGCCTCTGAACAAGGTACAAATTATGGTATTCTAAGGGGGAACCGACATTTACATTGAACTGATGAACTGATTGCTCTTCTAATTATCGACAGCCAGTGGTTTGTCAACCGGCGATTGCCCAACGGATCCGCCGAGTGTGACACAAGAGGCGACCACAACTTGACCTCCATTCGAGGCAGAGGCAGAGGCCGAGGCAGAGGCAGGCAGTCAACGTAAAGTCAAGTCTCTTGGGGCCACAAAAACAAAGCAAAAGCCAAAGCCAAAGCCAGAGACAAAAGCAGTTGAAAAGAGTGTCAAACACGAACAAATTGAGATGGGAGAAGGGTAATGGGTAAGGGGCAATGGGAGGGCAGAGAGAGGGAGGCAGGCAATGCAAACAAGATGCAAGAGACGGCACAGAGGTCAAGCAGCGATAGAAAGGGCAGAAGCATCTCAACAACAGCTTCAGCAAACAACTGTAATGAGTGATGTAGATACATTTAGCTGTCACTGTCAGATACAGCCACAGATACAGATACAGTTGTTAACTTTTCGGCATGCCGTAACCGCCAAGGATGGTGGCCGGACTCTGGCTGGTGGTTCGGTTCGGTTCCCGGCGGCTTCTGTGTGTGCCGTAATGCACAAGTGAAAGTTTCTCCACTTGCTGCAGCATGTTGCATTCCACTTTGCCTTTTCTCGGCGCACACATACATCATCGTCATCAAGGCAGACGGAGATGCAGCCGCAGATGTAGCCAGCCCCAGCATCGATGCAGCAGCCAAGCGGCAACCTGCTTGGCCAATTCAATTCGCGCCGCAGGCGAAGGCAAAAGTTGTCATGCCCCGAAATGGGTTAAACGTGCCGTAGACCGACCACCGACCAGCGACCACCAGACAGGCCCAACCGGCGGCCCACGTTGCGTATACGCAACACGACGAGTGTGTGCGCGTACGAGTACCAGTATGTACCATAATTAACGGCCAAGCCAAAGAAAACAAAATTCAGTTTCAGCTGCCAACGAAATCGAAAATTGAAAATCGAAAGACTGGCTTTGAAAGCCGCAGCTCCCCTAACCAGATACCCTTTCCTGTCGATCGATTACATCTTCTGGAAGGAAAAGGCTGTTCTGCTCGGATCTGTTGCTGCATTGGGATGGCTGGGATTGCAGTACATCGATTCGAAGCTGGAAGAGGCTAAAACTGCGGCTCTACCAGTTGAAGCGAAAAGGTAAGGGAAGTTTCTCCTCGCATTGAAAATATGGCAAAGAGTCTCGCACAAAAATGCCGTTGGACGGGTTGCAGCTTATAAGTACTCATACTCGTACCGTACGTATAGTTATAACTTTTAAGTACGTACAGATATGTACCTGCTTTATAGACATATCGATGGAAATTGATTTGGCATTTCGATGCGGCACACGTGTTACCGCTGCTGCTGTTGGCCCATTCGCCAGTTGCCAATTACCAGAGCCAGGCAGCCAGCCAGCCATCTCTCAAGGCAATTGTCGGCTGCCGAAGGCCTATAATTGATATGCAAACAGTATAAATATATGGCCTGCACCCCCCAACCCTTCCCGCCTACCCCACTGCACTGGCCAATCGTGCTCGTCGCAGATCAAATGTCAAAATCGTAGGGCCCTGCGCTCGGGCATGTATGTGCTTCTTATTCGATTTTCGAAAGTGATTTAACCAAAAATCATAATCATTATACCACTCATAATCTGCCTGTCTGTCTGCGTGGATCCCAATCCCCAGAAATTGGGTCACAGACGCACACAAACACATGGCCCCCAAAGTTGCTTCTGTCTCTGTCTCTGTCTCTCTCTCGCACTGCTGTTGCTCGCGATATGCAAATTAATTGGTAACACTTTTCAGCCGCAACAGCAACATCAAGTAGCATTGAGCAAGATGCCACCACACACAACAACAAAAGCATAGGCATAGGCATGGGCATGGGCACAGGCAGGGGCATATGCAGGGCGGGTGTGGGGTGCCACATGGGTACAAAAGTGTTATGCAAGCAAAAGCAAAAGTATTTTTCTGCTCCGCAAAAGTGCACGTCTCTCTGCCTCTCCACTATGAATTCAACTAAACCAAACAGTGCGTTTCAAAAGTGTATGTTTCCCTCTCTGATAGAATTCCAGGGGCCAACGAGTACGAGTACCCTTAATACTTCTTCCAGCGATCTGCAGGGCAAAAAGTGTATCAGAGAGAGTGTGGGAGACAACGAGAACGTTATATCTTTGAAGGTCCTATCTCTCGATCAGAGTACACCTTTGGGCAGCCAGCCTGTGATCGATTTAAAAAATTATATCATATAAAAGGAGACGAACAAAATAGCCATTGCTCGAGGGCCGAATCTCTTCTGCAAAAACAGAATCAACAGAAAATGTTGAGGGCTTTCCAGCAGACAGTTGTGAAACGCACTGTACCGTACGTGCTTGACCAATGGCTACAAACAAAGCAAAGCAAGGCAATAACAGGCCATAATGAGCCATATACATATTACGATCACGGCAATCAGTTATCGATGGAATGGAGTGGAATGGGGGGCACGAGCACAGGCGAATGGAATTGGGAAATGGGAAATGTTACTCATCGCATGGCTGCAGCTGCAGCTGCAAACAACCAAGAAAGAGATTCCCCAAATTGCCAGCAAACTGTTGGAATCCAGGCCAGACTTGGGCTTCCCGGCAGAGACTCACCTTTGGGCATGCCACACGGCGCCTTCGTCCGGGAGTTGTCCAGAAAGTCCAGCTCGTACTGCCGTGCAGGTGGGTAGGTGAGGGCCACGTGTGCCTCGGCCGTCTCGAGGCAACACCAGGCGGCGGCGAGCACCAGCAGCAGCATCACCTCCAGGCAACGGCCGCTGTCGGAGCGGCGCTGCGGCTGGGGATCTTTCCCCCTATTTATAGACATTTTGCGTCGGTATAATTGATTTCTTTACAATTTCTGGCGATTGTCGGGGAGTTTCTTTTCGCATTAGCACCGCGTGTCTATTGAATTTCTTCTCTCCCTCTCTCTCTCGGCTTTTTTTCTTCTTTTGTGGAATTTTTTTATTGCAAATGGTTTTGCACGGGGATTTTGGCGGTATATTATGTAATCATATGATCAGCACATCTTCGGGTCCACAGCGATGGTAGGGCCACACATCCCAGCTCCTGAAAGTGATGGAAATATTTATTAGTTTAGCCAGAGAATTGCACAATTTGGAGACGGCGATGGAGATGGAGAGATCTGTGAAAATGATTTGTAGCAGCGCCCCGAACAATGACAATGGTAATTTCCCAGGCACAAGTCCATTAAGAGCTTCGTTTCGCTGCAGAAAGTGTCGAAAGATACACGTTTCTCTTTTACAGACGCGCCCATCGATGGCATCTGCTACTCCCCTACTCCGGGGGCTAAGCTGCGTGTGAAGAGCTCGCAGTTCAATGCTCGATGGGAACGCCGCCGTCCAACGCCTTTGCAGCGCAGAGAAATCGAAGGCTTTCGGCCGCGTTCAACAAACTAATCAAAGATCCCAATGACAGCTGTCGGGCCAAACTTCAACTTGAGACAAACTTCGGCAACACTCCAATGCTCCAACACTCCAACGCTCGTTAGAAAATCCCCAGAAATATCTGGCTAATGAAATGTCATAAATAAACAGGCCAAAACCTAATGGCAGCTACCTGCTATTTCATGCCTCCCAGCTCTCCGATAAATGGCGCAGAAATGGGCGTAAAATGTGGCACGGCACGGCACAACACGGCACACCGACAATTGTTGTTTTTTTCTGTGTGGTGCCACAGTTTCGGACAGGCAAATTGCATGCTGCATGAAATGTGTGTTGTGTGGTGTGTTGTGGTGGCCCCCAAAGATAAATCAGCGACAATTGGTGTTAGTTGGTCTCGTTCCACTGTCCGTTCCGTCCGCTGATTGGCAAAAAGGTCTGCCGCTCTACGGGAATGGGAGCGGACAAACTATCTTGACCATTGCGATGCTGCTCCACTTTTCCGAGTGACATCTCTTGGGTGGAGGAGAGAACTAGAAGTACAATTAAGATTTGAGGCACCAGGCAAGGCACTACTTAATCCCCCAGTCATTGTCCAATGCCAGACGCCGCAGAAAAACATATCTATCTGCGAGTACTACCTGTATATACTATAGAAAACTAGATACAAGTGTTGTGGATATTTTTATAAGCGGTAAGCCGTAACGGTAGGCGACAACTTCCGAGCAAAAGCTCGAGAGCCGCCTCGTGTGGTTTTGATTACTATTACTCCCAGCCAGCGCTGGCCTGCTTGGCCATCGTCTGGCATTGAGAGCGGACAGCAACGACAGCAACGACAGCCACGACAGCGGCGACAGCGGCCACATGGCTTGACATTGAGGCGGCCAAAGCGAAACCAAACCAAACCAAATCGAAAAGCATGTAAAAAAATGTTAATTAAGACAATAAACCAAACCAAAACACTGCGGTTCGGATGGTCTAGCAAGTGAGCTAAAGTAAGGTAGAAACGCGTATCTGGAGCAGTAGGTATCCACAGCTGGAACGGGAAGGGGAGGGGGAGCTAGAACGAGCCACTTGGCCAAATGAGGAATTTTAATGCCAGTCGGCAGTTAGCCAATATGCCCCAGCCCAGCAGCAGCATTTGGGGGCACAACAAAATTTCGAATCAAGTCGAGTCGAGTCGAGCGCACAGCTGGAGACGCAGCTGTGGGAGCGGCAGTACTACTACTTCTCTGAATGGGTCTGCGTGATCCAACTGTTGTCTTTTGCCATCATGAGTTGGCCAAATTCCCGCCAACGAAGGGAAAAATGGGTTGGAGCCGAAGAGAGGGAAGCTGTAGCTGGGGCTGGGGCTGGCAGTTAAAGTGCCCAGCAATTACTTGAACCGAATTGAGACTCGAGTTCCTTTGCATTTTCCTTTAATTAGAACTGAAATGTAATTAGCAAACTGCTCTTCAGACCAGACCAGACCCCAAGGAAACACCAATTCAAATGCAATTCACACGCAATTAAACTGAAACTCTTCAGCTCCACTCGATTCCACTCCACTCCACTCGAGGCACACATGTTGGATGGGAGAACACTTGACTTGGTTTCGCAGCAATGGGATATCGATTATGGCGCGGCATAGCTGCGGACATAAACATTTGGCCACGCTACTCCAACCCATGCCCCCCTCCGAGGCACTCCAGAGGCGAGAGACGAGTGGAAGAGTGGAAAAAATGCAGTCCAACTGGTTACGAAATATTCGAAAAGCTCATTCATGTATCGGAGATACAATTTTCAAAATACAAACACAGCTTCAACAAGAGTATTTCTTTTCTTGTGTCTGTAAATGTATCTGTATCTGTAGTCGTATCTTTGGCTGTTTCTATGTGTACCGGAAACCGGTTACTGGCCCCAAAACAAAAAATATAGTCAACGATTAATGGTATGGCGATAAATCGATGCTATCGGGGCTCTCCGACCACTCCGATTCGGGCGTCAAGTGTATTGCCTGTGGCCGCTCCCAGTGGCAGCCCCCAACAACAGCACTCACACTCTTGGCCAAAGTACTCTAACGAAATTATGCGCGCCCGCTCCATTTCCATTTGCCGTTGGCCAAAATTAGAGAATAACATGGCCGAGAGCACAGCCACAGAGATAGCTACAAAATTGTTAAGTAAAAGATCTGAAATTGATTGTAAATTGGCATTCAGTGGGGCGAAGGGAGAGGCCTCGGGCTCGGCCTCACCACCGGGAAAAAAAGTACTAGAAGCAGAGGATGGATAGAGGACAGAGGATAGCCATATGAATGCGCTCCCATATTAGCAGAGCTTTATTGCCCCCCTTTGATCCCGGGGCACAAACTTTCCCATCAGGCCTTGTTGATGAACGATCTGTGTGCTCATGCGGCTCTGGCTGCCGAACTGCTGCTGGGAGGTGCGAAAGCCAGCTCCTCGGACGATAATGGACGGAGGTGGAGGTGCGAGTGCTGCTGCTGTTTGCGGAAGGTTTCTCAACTTTAATGTCACGCACCGCACGACTTCAGAGCCGATCCCCAGTTGGTCGTCAATGATGGACAAACATTATGATGGCTCATTATAAGTATGGCCTAGAGCTCTGGCAATGGATCCACAGTTGCTGCACACGGAGGCAGATCAGATCGTGTGGTGGCAAGTGCTAATGCTCGTTAATCAATTTAATTTATTGAGTCGACAACTTCTTTGGCCTGCGGACAGTGAAAGTTGCCTTCTCGCAGGGGTTTTTCATTGATTTTCGATTCGATTTCGACTCGAATGCCGTGGAATACCATGGAATGCCAGGGAATGCCAGGGAATGCCGCGGATGGGTAAACAGAAACTTGTCACTTTCGATGGTTTTCTATCAATTATGAAAACGATATAAACGGGGATCCAGCGATGTCTCTTTTCTTCCGTTGAATTAGCAGACGGCTTGTGGCAGTGAAACCATCGTCTTATCTGCCTGCCGTCTTTCGCTTTCGTTCAGTATGGGCTCCCCAAACTTTCACAAGAATCCGGCAGAACGAGCTACACGGGTTTGCTGGGGATCAGGGTTAGGGCTAGGGTTAGGCCGTGGGTTCACCCTGCCGCCTGCCGCCTGCCGTCGAAACAAGCAACCAAAATGTTTATTTTATTTTACTTGTCGCTTTATGGCCATTAAACTTGATCTCTAGATGTACCCCTCCGAGCACACAATTTGTTCGTTGTACCCGCAGTAAACTTTTGCCCATAAGATCATATTTCAATCTGTCTGTCAGGCGGTAACAGCAACAGCCACGAGATTAAATGATGGCCGTCTCGGCTGAGTGGGCTTTCGGTAATAGAAGCTCGAGGTGGGAACAGTAGACATTTATTCGTTTGTCATGGCAAAATCACAGAGTAAGCAGCTCCACTTGATCTCAGCGTGTAAATTATATTTATAAACATTAAATCATGCCCTTCCCTTTGACGGAGTTTCATCGTGCAATTCATCTTTGGGGCTGTGGCATCAGACACACATTACAATCACAATCGCAGTCACAATCGCAGTCGCATCCACCTGTTAATTTATTAATGAGTTGCAAAAACCTGTCCAGTCTTTACATAAATACTCGCCTGTGCCTGTGCTTGTGGCTGTGCCTGTGCCTGTACATATATACTCGCATACATAATCTTTACAGAGCTGTTGCTCAAAAGCCGTTAACGGCAAATTCCATTTCTTCGTTTCATTCATTTGCTCAAGGCTGGTGGGGGGATAGCATAACTTTCATCTAACTTTTGGCTTTTGGCTCTCTTTCCGCCTGTGAAGATGCGTATTACAGGGTATGCGTGGACTAGCAATCGATCTACTCTCTGTAGAGTTTTTCTGTGTCACTTGTTGCCAGCCAAGTCAGCCGGCTAAGGTTAGAGCGGACCAGAGATGGGCCTCGAATGCTTCGCGCATTTGTACGACCAATTGATTGCATTTGTTTTGGCTCTTTGCGTAATTGGACGGTCGATTATGGCCGTTTACACGGACTGCTTACAAATCTACGAGGCATGGCCATGAAATGTACGCCGCCCAAATGCCAATCTCCAAAACTCAAAGCCGAAGCCAAAGCCAAAACCAAAACGAAAGACTTAGGCAACGAACTCGGAGGCAGAAACAGCATCTCGGACTCGCACTCGCACTTGTACGCATAAACAGAATAATAAACGTTTTGGCTAACGATGGAATGCGATATGATAATCACTCTACAGAAATATTGCCGATACAAGTATAGAGGATTGAGAGTCGAGATTTGGATTGGGAATGGGTATGGGAGTCGGGGGAGCAAGTGCATAAATTACAAATTGATTGCTGTTCGACTCTGACAATCCGAAATGACTTCTGAGAGGAGTCAAGATGCGCCTCAAGGTGGAACCCGCAGCCCGCACCCCGCACCTTTCCTTACAATCGTCGCTTCTCCTCACTTTGACTTCGACCGATTTCGAGGTTGCCTGCCCCCTCGCAGTGCCACTGTTTGGAGTGTCTCTTTGTGTGTGTGTGTGCTTGTGTGTGAGTACTCTCAACCAGTTTGTTTTAGCCAAATGTGATGTGTGCCTGCCCGACCCTCCCCCCACATACCATTAGAGAAACCTGCCCCGACAACGATTCTGATTCTGGTTTCGTTTGCCTTCGCGCATTCTCACTTTTTTTTCTTCTTTTTTTTTCTTAGCTCTTTTGTTGTTATTTTTCGGGGCTGTACGCGGCCTATTGGCATTTTTTGTTTATCGACGGCTGGAATTAGTTAA
The DNA here is from genome assembly GCA_008121275.1 of Drosophila lowei. NCBI lineage: Eukaryota > Metazoa > Arthropoda > Insecta > Diptera > Drosophilidae > Drosophila > Drosophila lowei. The sequence goes on along the minus strand of CM017778.1, from coordinate 24,290,431 downwards.
TAAAGCTTTATACGAGCGACGGTTAATACCTTTATAATGCCCCTAAATATGATATGGGGCTATGGAGAGAAGAGAACCTGCGTGTGGTGTGGTTCGGTTTGGTGTGGGCAGCCAACAGATACAATACATGGTACATGGATGTGGATGTGTATGTGTATGTGTATTGTTAGGCATTAGACATTAGATGTTATGTTGGTAGAAGCCATCCGGTTTTGGCCTTTGCTTTTGCAGCTGGCAATGCTGCTCGGCTGCATTCCGGGCATGACTAACATCCAAGTGGCGAATGTTGCGGGTGTTGCGGGTGTCGCGGGTGAGTTATTACCCTCAAGGTCACTTCTTCTGTCTCTTCTGATCGGGGCTAGGGCTCCACCTGTGAACAGCCCTAAAATGACGCTGCGGTTTGGGCCCAATCGATTACACTAAACGCTGAAAGACCTTCACTGCTGTGCTTCAAATGCGTATTGGCCATTAGCCGGCCAGCAGTTTGTTTTGAGACAAACAGTTGCTGGGCCCGATGGAAACAAAGGAGAATTAATTAGACTCCGCTGCCGGACAAGCGATGGAGAGTCAGAGGCAAAGATGCGGACTAATGAAAGCCAAGAGGTTCTTGGGATTCGGTTTTGGGATACCGATACAGGTGACTCAGAGCCAGAACGAACACTGGACTGGGGCTCGACATCTCTCTTCTTCGCTCTGTGATTAATGGCTTTACAAAGCGCATACAAGATCTTTGCCTGTTTAGCCATTCTTTGGGGCTTCGCTCGGCACCGGTTTTAGAAATGATCTCATCTCCGCTGGCATCAGCCCACATCGATATTTGCAGAACAATCCCATCCCATCCCCCATGCTAATATGCAATAAAAATGTTGTTGTCTGTCTGGGCCAATAATTACAAAAGTTGTGTCGTAAATTTCACTTTTTTGCCCATGGTATGTGGCATCTTCCGCTTGTGGCATGTGCAGGGAATTTGCAATTCCGAAATGAATGCGCATCGGCATTGCCAATTCCAGAGAGCATTTCGAAAACTCGTAAGGCATTCTGCTTGTTGTACCCTGTACTAGTAGTGGCCAAGGGAGTATATTGGCATATTGTATTTGAAGAGAATGAAGGAGGGTCTTAACTTATTATTATTATTACTGCAAAGCCTGATTGCACTTTGATCTATAGATATTGATCTTTTCCACCGGCCAGTAGGATTATGTGGCAGAGCCCCGTATTTATAGCCTTATTTTCCAACATTAACTTCTCCATTTCACGGAATCCACATTTGTTAGAGTTTTACTTATGACTATTTAATCCACACAGCCATCGAACATCAATTAGATAATGCTCTGAGGGCAGTTATCCTGAGGGTATCCCATAGTCGTATGGACAATTAGTTTCCTCTTGTATTCCCTGAGAGGGAGAACAGGCATTCATTGCTGCGAGGCGGCGGCCGCGGCACACTCACTCACCTCCGTAAGAACCACAACAAAAAGCAACGTCGAGATGTAGGCGGCGATAAGTTACGAAAAACGCAAGCAGCGCAATGTTCCAAAGAGGTGCACTGGAGTGAAAGACGCCTCAGATCCGTTCCGACTCCGAAGCTAATCAAAAGTTGCAACACGCACGCGTGGCCGGAGCGGGTGGGTGGGGTGGCGTTGGAGGTGGACTCCGACACACGATCAAAGTCGCGATGCACTTTTTATTATTATTAACGTTTATTTTGGCCAGATGATGATGCACACGGCTTGTACCCCCACACAGAGCAGTGCAGTGCAGTGCGGTTGAGTGTGTGTGTGTGGGTGATGTGTTAATCAAATCAACGATCGCGGATCGATAGTAAATTATTTGTTACATTGATTTTGTATATTTTTGTTGGTTTATTTACTGCAACGGCAGGTACGTGACTTGCCTGGCACTTGCACAACAACCGCAAATCGGAATAATCCACGCTTCGGCAGCGACCGAACCGAACCGACACCGACAAGAAGAAAAACAGACAGAAAAACAAAAGTAACAGAAAACTGAAAACTGAAAACTGAAGCGCACCACACGTCTGCACCTGAGGCCCGATAAAAACAGAAAGCTGCCCCTGCTCGTGCTCGCAATCGAAATCGAAGCAAAGACGAGCTTACAGCTCAAAAGCTTGGCCTAAAAGCTGTGCTTTCTTTAGTCTTTACCAGAGTCTGGCAGCGCTGGCGTTTAAATTTTAGGAGATTCTTGCGTATAACGAGATCTCAGCTCTTGCTATTCCACGGTAGAAGTATACGTTTCTGACGCAGTAATCGCCCTCCGGGAACGGCAGAACTTTGGTGAATTGCTCGTTCATAAAGCTGATCGGAAGCTTCTCCACAAATAAGTCGTGCTGTGGAAAATATATTTCAGAAACCACCAGTCGATTGGCGATATAGGTAGGTATGACAGAAACTCACATCGTAGGGACAGGAATGGTTTAGGTTTGAGTAGGGGGCAATCAGCCCGAAGAAAAATCGAGTCGTCGGATTCATTTTCCCACTCAAAACCTTGCAGGCATCGGTGGTGAAATTAAAGAGGAACGGTTTGTAGCCGTTCAATCTTTGGAGCACTTCCGTCTGGACCTGGAATGGCACTTTGTGATGGGAACGATCGAAGACTAGGTGAAGGAAAGTACGAACTGAAGCACTCTTTAACGGGAGCACGTGGATCTTGGTGCTCACGGAGAGGTATTTGTAGGTCCGGTTGAAAGACTTTAGAAAGCACTTGTCAAACTCCACAAATTCCCGGTCCAGTGTCGTGCATTTCAGGTTGGTGAACTCGACTTTGCAGGTAACCTAAAAGAGGTATCCAGTTAGCAAATGGTTTCCAAACAGAACGCATAGATCCTTGGCTTGGTACGTCTCTCTCCTTACGCCAGCAACTGCGAATCCAAGAACGATCAGGGAGATCAGTAAAGACGATTTGAACGTGGACATTGTTCATTGACAATTGAGAACCCGTGGTGCGATTTATTTCGGGAATGATACTTTGCGAAAATTAAAAAATTTACCAAGCCGAAGTTAAGATGCTCTTGCACTTCATTGGACATGGGAAAAGTCGGAAAAAAATTCCCTTTTTGGTATGAACGAATCTGCCCGACTGAAGAGAGGGTATGAGAGGCAAAGCCTAATTAAAACGATTTGTCTGTTCATGCATGAAATACATTTCATCGTTAGTACAAATAGAATTAAAATAGATGGTATTTATAGATACACCTAATTCTGTTTTTACACGGTAGATTGGTTACTGAAAAAGTCGTGTAAAAAAAGACCGTGTAAAAACAGAATTAGGTGTACAAGCAATACACATCAGTTAAACAATGCAACCAGAATTGAGAAAAAAACACCAATATAACTGAATTTTTATTTAAAAAAACAGGGTATGAAGTACTCGATGAACGAGGCAGGATAGCAGATCCGGTGGAGCAGATCCATCGTCGATTATTTAGAAAAACAATAATAAAGTCGAATGTATTGTTATTTTCAAAATAGAGATATGTTACCGCCGAATTCGTTCCGCTAATCGCACAAAAATACCAATATTTCGTTCAACTAACTACGTTTATAATTTATAACTGAACGACGTGAAACAACACAGAAATAATCTCGATCTGCCCTAAAAGTTATATCCCACAAAAATAATAATTAATGCATTTATTGTATTTGCCAGTATGAATGAACAAAATAAATGGACGATAAGCAAGCAAAATACTTATAAATGAATGTATAATAAAAGTGCATAATACAAATAAATGAAATATTTATAATTGGTAGAAAATAATATTCGGAAATTCAAATTCAACGGCGGGTGTGGAACTTTAGTTAACTTTTAAATTTAGCTCAGTAATTCACAAGGTGTATAATTTATAACTGAACGACGTGAAACAACACAAAAATAATCTCGATCTGCCCTAAAAGTTATATCCCACAAAAAATAATAATTAATGCATTTATTGTATTTGCCAGTATGAATGAACAAAATAAATGGACGATAAGCAAGCAAAATACTTATAAATGAATGTATAATAAAAGTGCATAATACAAATAAATGAAATATTTATAATTGGTAGAAAATAATATTCGGAAATTCAAATTCAACGGCGGGTGTGGAACTTTAGTTAACTTTCAAATTTAGCTCAGTAATTCACAAGGTGACCGTTTACAAAATTGAACCGACGTATATTTTCGGTATTTTTAAAATATGTTTTATCGATAAGAGGTAAAAAATTTTATTGTGAAATCGATAGAATGAAAAAAAATTGAATCGATACACAAATTTAAAATTTCTTGAAATTTTCACGTTTTGCTTTGTACTTGTCCTTACTTACTCATACATACATACACATATGTGAGCAAGCAAGCGGAATAAGTTTGTTTACTGCTACGCTACGGTCGCGAAGTGAGACGAAGAGAAAGAGCAAAAGCGAAAGAAGGAGAAGAGAAAAGAGGCGCGTTGGCAAGCAACTGGTCGCAGGAGATCGCCTTTGAATTCAATAAAAAGTGTATTTCATTAAGAAATTCGGCACTGGCGCCGTGGCTCCCCATCGAATTGGCAATGAAAATGTCTACGCGCCAGTTCTTCTTCAGTACACAAATTTCAACGAAAATCACATCAAATTGGTTGCTGTTTATATGAAAACGGCAAATCTAATGCAAATCTTGAATGTGCTGAAGCGTTCGCTTTAAGCAGCAGCTGCGGCCGCGGCCGCTGACATGTTCCCGTAGTAGGGCTAGGATGTTGGCGCATAGTTGTTCGGCATCTGGAGCAGGGCCGGCACACACAGGAAAGGAAATATGTTTTATCAATCAGTGCTCTCTCCTGCGACGAAAAAATGAGTCGTAATTTTTAATGGGCTGTTAAAAACGGTATGGACAACAGGCAAAAACAGCCACGGTAAATTGCAAGGTTCGTACGAATCTCACCTCGCGAAGGAGGAGAACATACCTTAAAGTCGAGAACGGCAAGGTATATTAGGCAAATGGGGTGGATTTTACCTTGCATGCGTTGCATTTTCTGGGCCATATTGCCTGTTGTTCACACCCTCTTTTTCCCCCTATGATGTAGCGAATGTGTAGTTGCCGTGTAGTTGCCATGTAATTTTCCATTCCAAATTAATTGTTGTTCCACGCAAATACGCAAATAAAGGAAGAAACGAATCAATCAATACCTGATAGGAATTATCAAAGGTTGCTTTTTTAAAAGTAGCACGATCGCATATCAATTGTTCAAGGTTCAAATGTTTGCAGGCAGGTCTGCTTTTTTTTGCAAGAGAAATATTTTTTAAAAAATATATCGGTATATCGCATTAACTGCGAATATACTGCCTGTATATATGTAAATTGTTTATAATTAGCTTTTTGTGCGAGACAACCGATTAAATAATGCAGTTTTCTGCATAATAATTGCCAAATATTGCTTTTGCGACAAATCAAATCATAACTCCGAGCCGCAAATAGTGTATTGGACCAAAAAAAACGCGGAAACGAAAAAGCGAATAAGCGAGAAACGAGACGGGACGAGTCGAGGAAAACAAAGTGCCAAAACAGCAAGAGAATAGAATCGAGTGCGTCAAGAGGGCGAGCCGAGCCGAGCCGTAACCTTCTAGAGAGACTGCGAAAACGGCATTAACTGCAATATAATATGGGTAACGCGGGCAGCTCCACCGTCCACATGCGAGAGCGCCACAAATCCACCGACCTCTCAACGCCAAGTTCTCCCGCACATTTTCGTGACTCGGTTTCAAGCGCAGCTGGCGGTGGTGTGGTTGCTGGGGGGGGTGCTGGGGCACATGGCGGGAGTGCAGCTTTGGCTGGAACTGGAGCGGGAGGCCAAGCTTTCTCGTTTGACAAAAAACATACAGCAGTCTTGAACGAAGGCTCATCGCAAGACGACGACGACCCGTATTATACGGGCGCGGGAGCGGCAGCTAAGCGCACAGCTGATAGCAGCGAAGCAACAGCTGTTCTACGCAGCAGCGGCAGCGGAGAGAAATTAATCATGGATAACACCGAAGAGGAACAGCAGGCCACTGGATCACTGCTGCCCCCGCTGGCTGGCGATGACGACGACGACGAGCCAAAGAAAACCGCCCTGCCCACAGTCCTTCGCTGGGATGGCGGCGGCAAGAATGTGACCATCTCGGGCACCTTCTCCAATTGGCGACCCATAACAATGGTCCGCAGCCATGGCAATTTTGTGACCATCATCGATCTGCCCGAGGGCGACCACCAGTACAAATTCTGTGTGGACGGCGAATGGAAGCACGATCCTAAGCTGGTGAGTCAATTAGGGAAAATCAATATTCTATTCTATATGTAAATTCGGACGCGATTCGTGGTTGGGCACTCGAATGACGCAGTTACTGATTTTCGCTCTGCTGTTGTGTAATCGCAGTAAACAAGAGCAGAGCAGAGCGAAAGCCCCAAGTAATCACTATTGGGTGTCGATGGGGTTGGGAGGGGGAAGCGAGTAGAGATGGGCATTTGGCCTTTTTCCTCCCTAGTTTTAGCTTTTATTTGTACTATATGAGAGAGAAACGTAAACATTTATATTGCACCATTGTTGCATTTTGTAAATATTCAAACTAAAACAAACAAAAAGAAACATATGTAATTAAGGTGTACGAATATTTATAGGCACCACTGTAATGGAATGCTTAACAAGCTATAACTACAATCAATTGCCATTACTCATGGGTTTTACATTACAGAAAAGCGTGGATAACGATGAGGGAGAGAAGAACAATTTGGTGTCTGTGCGGCCATCCGATTTCGAGGTATTCCAAGCTCTAGCCAAAGACAGCGAGAACGTGACCAACTATGCGGAGAAGGAGTACTCTCAGGAGGTGCCGCAGGCCAAGCCCTGGGAGAAGGTGTCCGGCCCCCCAGTGCTGCCGCCACACCTGCTTCAGGTCATACTCAACAAGGACACTCCCCTCTCGGTGAGTACTTGCTAGCCGCAATATACCGATAAACATCTCATCTTAATTGGATCTCTTTTACCCCCAACGTTGCCGTTGTTGCAGTGCGAGCCCACATTGTTGCCTGAACCGAACCATGTGATGTTGAATCACTTGTATGCGCTATCCATCAAGGAGGGGGTAATGGTGCTGAGTGCCACGCATCGCTATCGCAAGAAGTACGTCACGACGCTGCTCTACAAGCCCATTTAGACGATGACCAACTTTCGTCCCTTTAGGCTTTAAGAATCTGGTTTTAATGAGGGGTAATGGTAATCCATCTATCTCTCCTGTCAAATCTACTATAACGCATGGGATGTGTATTTTATTTGTTCTCTTTATTAAGCGTTGTATTTTTTATTAGTTAAATATACGGAATTTGTAAAAATATAAGTTTATTGCATTGTGTCATACATAGGTTTTGAATTTAACTCTAAGAATCGTAAAGTAATGTAAAGCTTTTTGTTCTCTATTCCAATCTGATATGTACCTAATGTCACGAATACTATTAATAATTTAGGCATCTATGCATCTATATATCTGCAACTGTCGAATTGTATCCCTGTTCTGTTCTGTTCTATATTCCCAGACTTACACTTTGTTTTCTGATGTCGATCAATTGTTTTATACAAACTTGTTCATCTATCACATGTGTTCGGAAAGTCTTCGGAATCGCAAACGGAATTTATGCGCAGGTAATTTTGTTTATTTGAGTATTGTTTCGTTGTTCGTAAGGAAACGAAACGCCTCTAGTCAGGCAATAGTTGAGCAAGAGTATTGCGAGCGTCGTCATCTCATCTCATAGTCATCGGCGCCTTCTACATCAGCTTGACCTTGTGGTCCAGATGCTCCACCACTTCCACCTTCTTGTCCAACAGCAGGGCGGACGCAGTCAGGGCCAGGGCCTGTTTGGACAGAAACCGTTCGTACATTTTGTTGGAGGTGTGCTGAAACTCGCCATCCTCGTCAAAGAGGGCCTTGGTAAAGTACTCCGTGAACAGTCGACCCATGTATTGATCCCTGGTGGACGGCCACCAGCCCTCTAGGAAACCGATGTGGCCTCCGCGCGCCGTGATAACAATTGCCACATGGGTGCACTGATTAGCCGCCTTGACGGGGATGGCGTCCAACGGTTGGAACGGATCATCGGCAGCGCTCAGGCAGAGGAGCGGCACCGATATTTGATCCAGCTTGTTGTGGAGCGTCGCATCCGAGTAGTAGTCGTTGACATGGGCATACCCGAACTGCTTGGCGGTGAACAGCTCATCGAACTCCTTGATGGTCTTGCAGCGCAGGATGCGCTGTATGTCAATGTCCGAGTCCTGATAGATTTCCCTGTAAATGTCCAAATGGTTGCGCAAGGTGCGGCACAGACTTCCAGCGAGATGACGACCAAGCAAGCTGTTGATTACTGGCTTCTCAATGCTAGCGCTGCCCTTGTGGACATCCCACGGCACAGATATGATCTTGGCCGCCGACAGAAAGCTGCGGGCCTCATCGCTCATGCGCGCCAAATAGTTGCCCAATATCAGCCCTCCCATGGAGATGCCTGTGGCCCCCAGCTTGCACTGAGCCGGCAAAACTTTCCTCACGTGCTGGACCACCTCGCAGAGATCTTCACAATTAGCGGCACAGTAGAGCCGCGGCGTCTTCAGCTCAATGCCGCCGAGGCCGCGATTATTAAAGACCACCACACGCATACCAGACTGTTTGGCGGCGAAGACCAGACACTTGATGTACTCGGCCTGCGACTCGCCGGTCAGTCCGGGTAGTATGAGAATGCAGGGGGCATTCACGTTGCAATCCTCCTCCATCCAGTCTAGGGCCACCTCTCCGCCATCCGTCAGGCTGAGAATCTCCCGGCGGTAATTGACGCGCGGCAGACTCTTGGAGCGCAGCAGGCTCGCAAGAACGGTCTGGGCACGACTCTCAACGCACCAGAAAGTGGGCCAGTACTTGTTCTCCAGGGTGGGCACCTTCCGAATCAGGTACTGCTTGAATGGCCCGTCCGAACAAGCGATTATCGGTCGCTGTAATTACACCGCATTAGTCAGCCGCGGTACATGACGACATCGCACTTACCTTGACCACCTGGATTAGGTAATAGACTACATAGGCAATAATGGCCAGGCCGAGCACATGAAGGCGCGGCAGGTTGGATAGGTACGCGTACATCGAGTAGAACATCGCGACTGGCTCTGAGTGAAACGTTCTTACTGCTAACTCGGAAGTTTGGACACGACACCGAGACGGGCGGGAACTGGTGGAACGGTGGAAGGGAAGGAAGGGTGGAATCAAATCAGGAATGAAATCATTTATAACAAAGCGCTGCGCTGCAAAGCTGCAATTGTTGTGAGAATGAAATTGTCCACAGTCACTGGTTGTTATCGCTAAGTACAATAGTACTTGGACAAGGAGGAGGCGGCATATCTAATCGTGCTCGCGTATGTATTTAATGTATGCATATGGATTTTGATTGAACGAGTCAGCACGGCACATGCCTCGAATGGGACACTCAAGTTTGTTAACAGCTCTTATCTCTCTCACTCACAGCAGTTCTCGGTGGGGTTGTAGTTGATGATGATGATGATGATGGTGGCTGCTGCTGCTGCTTCTCCTGGCAGCACTGGCGGACTGCAGGCGTACAGCCACGACAGCACAGCCGCGACTTGTGCATAGCAAGTCGGAGAGATTGTAGTAGACGGCTGCCACCTTTAGGTGGGGACCGCGGGCAAGAGCACACAACATGGCTAGGGGCTGCCTGGCAATCGGCAATCAAGCCGTATCTAATGCTATACTAATGCTTATCACTACGATACTGTGAGAAGAGTTCGCGCTACAAGTGCTATTTCTACAATTTATTGTCTGGTCACCGCCAATTTTACAGCTTTGCGTAACGGTCCGTAAATGTGCGCTTACCTTGAAAAATGGAAATAAAAATTTTGAAATAAAATTTAGACAATGATTTAAACGCTTTTTATATGAATATTGATGTGAAAAACAAGTGTGAGAACAAAGCCTGTTTGGGTTAGCTGCAGCGGGTATACTGATATTTGCCCTGGTTAGACGGCATCATCACGTGCACAGCGCACCAAACAAAATCAATGGACAGAACAGGGACGCGACCGTGGGTCCGAGTGGCCACCGATTGGTTATTGACATATTTAGTGGGTGTTATAGGTGCCTTGCCTGGCAATTACCGTGCCAAGAATGACGAAACCGAATACATGCGGATGTATACTATAACATTCTTTGCTTACTTTTTTGCTGTACTTTTTTCGCTGGGGACCACACAAATTTTGTTGTATTGCAAGCAATTGCAATGGCGCTGACACGCACTTATGTAACCTTACAAATATGAAGCATTTTTATTGCGCACAACCAGCTAAACTATATGAACAAAACCCAACTGTTTGTTGTTGTAAAAATTGATAATGTGTGCACACAAACAACAATATTGGGACGCCAATAACTCAAATCTAGCCACCATTCGATAGCAATACAACAGCTGATCGGATGCACATCGAATCCGTCGATAGCACCATACAGCTGTTGCGATAGTTCGATAGCGCATATTCGATACAACGTTTCGCGTTGTTGCCTTCCCTTCCAATTTCTTGCATAAAATAAAGCTTAGGCTAAGGGTTTCAAGTGAATTATTAATTATTGTGGCCAGCATTTTATTGTGCAGTGATCCCCTCCCCGAGTGCAAGTAGTCGAGCAGGGCAGAATTTGTGCGAATGAAAACAACACAACGAAAATGGTTCAATGACGTCGCGAAACGAATCCGAATCGACAAAGAGAAAGAGCAAGAAAAGTGGCCTGTATCTGCTTCCCGTATGCTGCTGCTGCTGGACTGGGTGACAGCATAATCAGTATTAAAATTGTGTAAAAACAGCCTAAATTAGGACAACAAACTTAAATCAATATCTTTATTAGAGGACAACATGTGCTAAACACCAACTACACTTCAAAATGGGATCGCGTATCAAGTGAGTATTCCCAGGCCAGGCTGCTGTTTGCTGCTGGCCTGCAGTGGGCGTTTCGCTTGGCTGCCGCCTGCCTGTCTGTCTGACAGTCAGTGATAGAGCCCACTTTTCGCCCCATACTCTCACGACGAGTCGTGCCTAGTATAGCATTTGTAAATGAACTAACACCCCACTTCATGATTGTTGTGTTTTGTGCTTGGCTCTGTTGTCATCGACAGGAACGATGTGAAGAAACTCTTTGAGTTTTGGTGCGAAATCGAGCGAACGACAAGCCCACGGAAAGGCGCCGCCGCCGCCACTCCTGCTGGTGTGATTGTGGAGAGCTTCCCGGAAGGATTCCGGGATAAAGAGGTGCTAACCGGCATACCATCGTTTGCGTTTCCCTGCGATCTCGAAAGGTGCGTATACCCACAGCTCCCTCCCTCAGCTCTAAATACATATGTAGGTATCTCCCTCTTTGCTCTTTGCGTGTTTCCGGTCACTTGGCATTAGTCAGAGACGTCCATTTATAAGCAATATGCAACACACTGGCGCTGGCACAGGCTGCCTTTTGCGCAAGACTCACCGTCGACTTTGGTTGGGTTGGCATCGCTCGCGATCATCGCATAGACAACGGCAACAAAAACAACAACAAAAATACCTAGCTGCCTGTTAATGTTCCATTGATGATTCATGCGCCCCACGAAACAATCCGACCCGACCGACCACTTCCACTCCACTCCGTCCATGAAGCGTACATACATATGTATAACCTGTTGTGCCGATGTGTTTTTGGCATTTGTTTACACGGCCTGCTCGCAGAATGTACGATCATTATTCTTATTCAATGCTCTTTTTTGTTGAACACAACCATTCGTCGTTTTATTTCCTGGATTGTCGTCTGAACTGTATCAATCTGGTGTGGCAATACGTCAGCAATACGTCATGAACGAAATCATGGCTCCCTTTCTACACATTTACCCCTCAGCTTTATCTCTGCAGCTGGTACTGGTTACGGGGTACTGGGTACTGGGAATATCTGCAAATCCAACAATTTGAAGCAATTATATTTTCTGTTCTTCGCTACAATCGCTACAAGCCAATTATAGCAACAAATATTTGCTGAAAACGCTCTGACCTACAGTTTATCATTATTTTGTTGAATTTTCTCCCACACACATAGAGCAGGCGAAACTCTGCGATAATGAAAGTCAAGTCCAAGTCAATGTACCGTCCATCCGCACATCCAATTTCCTTGTCCCCAACACCCGCATGAGTTGCGCTTTGTCCGTTGTTTGTCGTTGGCAGTCTGCTTTTGCATATTGAATTAAATAATGACACGATCCGATCCGAAGCACTTAAATCTAACAACTCTTTATGTAACGCTCCGCAAAGCGCAGAAAAGACTCGACACGAGAAATATGCAAAGCTGGTGGACGGGGACAATGGGAAACGTGCGCTCTGGTAATGAGACTTTGCTCCATCATTGTGGGTTGATATTGCGAAATTGCGATTTATTTTGAATGCTTAAATGCGAAAGAATTGGCGATTTCAATGCATAATTATTATTACGAATGTAAATGCAGACAAATCGAAAAGAGACAGACTGAAAGCGAGGGTAGCATTTGTGGGGTTTAAATTATTGCTACTCAAGCTATTGTTCCTCTCCTCTCACCCGCTCTTGCCAACTCTTATATCCCGATCTGTGATCCTCGGCGAATAGAAAAGGCAAGCCACAAGAATAACGGACAGCAAAAAAAACAGCAAAAACAAATCTTGTTGTAAGTTCATACACAGCCCAAATGACCAGAATACACTGAGACATGTGACAGAAAAGAAGTATCATTCTTTAGGCTGAAAACTTCCGAGGTGTCCATTTCGGATCCCTTCATTTTAGAAGTGCGAGTATCATTTCTTGATAGGCAGATCACCAAAATTTGTTGAATCACTTAGAAAGCTGTTGATCAATTGACAGAAAACGATGAGTGTTGTGGACAATGTCTATAATGATTGCATTTGTAGAAGTACAAAACATTATAGAAAGGGTATTATAAAAGTCGCTAAAAAGTGCTGCACAAAACACTGGCAGGCTCAACGAGCGGAGGAAACGCAAATTCAAATGAATTGTATGTTTTAATAATTAATTTTGAATTCACATCAGACGTTTTGTGCGGTGGTGTTGTTCTTGTTGTTGGCGTGGTCAGTACGCTGTGAAATCGTGTTTATTTGGGTTAAGAGTCGAAATAAAAGAAGACGAAAGCAGACTTAACGCACCAACGGTTAGCATTAGTCATTGAAGTGCGCGCCCAAGACGGATGGGGGTCGGTCTGTTCTTCGCGTGCAGTACCACATCTGTTCAACCGATCGCGCTGGCAAGCCGTTGGGCAAAATGCATGACAAGGCCATGTGATGGATGGATGACGCGTTTCCAAGCGGATGCAAACAGGGCAAACGATTCATGAATGGCTTTCCAGGGCAATTAGCGAACTATAGACTACTTTTGACTTAAAAAAAAGTGATACAAGACTGTCCAGAGTAATATGGATCCTGTTGCATTGCGAACTACTATTATATATGCTTTGTAAATTGGACAAGAAAGCTATGATGTGACAAACGCACTGCAGCCTAAGTCTAAGTGATGACCGAGATTTGAAAACGTTTCCTCTGATTAAACCCAATTGTGCTTCATCTTTAATCATCTACACAGCGACTCGGTGCTATCGTATTCGTTTGTCCACACCACCGGCGACTCAAAATGGCGTTTTGGCTTCTGTCGACACGATCCCAAGTCGAACACAGCTATGGTCCTGATCACCTACTTGCCGTGGCACGATACCTTCCTGAAACTGTTGCCCGTGCTGGCGGAGCTGAAGCGAACCGATGCGAATGGCTTCAGGACGTTCCTGTCGGAGGCCTACAATCGTGGAGTGCCCGATTCGGGCGGCAATCTGAAGGTCTTCTACAACAGCGGACAGAGGGTAAGTGCAATGGGAATCCCCACATCAATGTTGTAATCCAACTTGTATTTCTATTTTGAACAGCATTTTATGTTCGAGCGTCCGCTGCAGTTCCAGTTGCCCAGCATGCCGGAAAACGTGAGTGTCCAGCAGAATCTAATTTTGGATTTAATAGAATATTAACCTCGTTATTTGTTGCAGCACAATCTCAGTCTGTACTACAACTTTGTGGAGCCCAAGGAGATGATAGCTGTGTTTGCGGCCATGCTGGCCGAGCGGCGGATCATATTCACCTCGCGACACCTGGATCGCCTGTCCTCGTGCATACAGGCAGCCAATGCATTCCTATTCCCCATGGTCTGGCAGCACATATTCATCCCGGTGCTGCCGTGGGAGTTCAAAGACTACCTGGGGGCCCCCATGCCATATTTAATTGGTGTGCCAAAGCCTGTGCTCGAAACTGTACGTAGATGGAGGCCGCATTTATGGCGATAAATGATTACTATTTTGTTGCATTTTCAATAGGTATCCGAGGATGAGCTTGGGGAAGTTGTGATCTTAAACTGTGATACGAAGACATTTGAGAGTCCCTTTGACGATGTTCACGATATGCCCGCGGAGATTGTGTCGCAGCTGAAGAAGCACCTGAATCACACGCAAGACCACATTGGAGATCGCATCTCAAAAATATTTCTGAATGCGCTGGTGCAGCTGATTGGCGGCTATCGGGACGCCGTTGAGTACCACGAGACCAGCAAGACGTTCAACCACGACAAATTCATTGAATCTCGGCCGGCCCATTTGCGGCCATTTCTTGCCAAAATGATGGAGCTACAGATCTTTGCCCAGTTCATCGATGATCGCCTGAAGATGCTCAACAGCGGCCTTGGCTTCTCCGACGAATTCGAGCTGGAGACCGTGCGCTATGCGGAGAAGATGCGCAAGCGTGGACGCAACTTTCTGAAGAATGTCAAGGACAAGGTGAGCCGCACAGGAGAGACAGCCGAGCAGAGCCAACCGCTAGCTACTAGCTGCTAGCCGCTAGCCCATCACCATACCCATCCCCATCCACCGCAGCCCATCCCATTCCTCAGCACATTCCCACCACCAACAAGAATCATCCCCCATACAGTTGTCGGGTTTGGAAGAGGAACGATCGCAATGAAGCTCCGCTGCTAACAGACCCTGCCTGCTACAGCCATACTCTCAAGTTTCCCATTTCCCACTATTTCCCATTCCACCATTGATATTCTTACATTTGATTTGATCTATTTCGCAGTATTATTTGGGAAAGCGCAGTGTTTCGCGAGTGTTTGCCAAGAACTTGTATACAATACAAAGTCCAGGCCATCAATAGCAAATACCAATATCCAAACGAGTAGAATGTAACTCTCTCCCCCCAACACCTCACAGCCAACTCTACCTCTCTCTCTGAAAAAATGTTAGTTCAATATAAAATTATATGCCTAAACGATCTGTCGTCCTAACAACAAGCGAATGCAACCTCAACTGCAACTGCAACTGCACCTTCCGCTTAACTCAAATTCCTGTTTGGCAAAAACTAAAACCAAAATCAGTTATCTACAGTTTTCTACGTTCATCAAATTGTTGAGAATGTTTAGTTAGTTCGTGTTTTGTATGCCCGATAATACATTTTGTCTGTGTCGTTGTCATTTTTAACAGAATCACTAGTCTAAACAGGATCCTTCAGTCTATATTTTTAGTCTGCGAAACCTTTGATAAGCCTGTACAAAAGCGGTGGGCCCGAACCAGCACATTGATGCTAGAAACGCACCAGCGAATAGTACAAAAACAACATACATGTCGTGTGAATGATTCTATATTCTAGTTTCGCCGTTGTTGTTGTTTAACTGCTCCCAAATTTAAGAAGCGTGCCGTGCCCACCGCTGCTTTAGAACATTCTTGGTTATGGTTTTTGTTTAATAAACGCAGGCTTTTTTCCCACTAACACAAAAACACTCTCTATAAGGACTAACCCTGAAGTATACACAACGTTTTTATGGGCAGTTGCACCTTTATCAACGCTTTCTATCCTAACATTCTCGCAGTCTATTCTGCCTAATAATTTCAGAACTTCTCTCACGCTGTAGTCTCCACCAAACTAAATACTAACTCGTTACATCCATCGTTCCATTCATTCCATGGGGAGCTAGTAAGTTCTATCAAAACTGACTTTGAACCCTCCCCAAAAGCGCTCGCTGATCTCGTATCCTAATCATCACACGACAAGCCTCATTGCCCTCACAGCTATCAGCAGTGCCATCGTAACCATTAAGCGTAGTGTTAGTTTAAGCGTTGCTTTAGGCTTAATAGCCCAGCAGTGGAAGCTCATTATCTCTCATTCACATTGTATATCGCCGTATCCGTATCCGTGTCTCCGTCTCGTCTCTCTTTCATATGCCGCTTGGAACTCAACTCTCATGCCACACACGTAATCCGCACCCGCTGTGTACTACTGCGCTTCTTCTGTACTACTTGCTCTCGTCTCGTTTCGCTTCGTTTCGTTTCGTTTCGTTGCTTCGGTGACGACTCCGTCAGACTAATCCTGCTGTTAAGTCTGCCGTCAAATCGGTGAGTGGTTCAAGCCCCTAGTTGTTAATACCTGAATGATGTCTCTTTGTGTGGCCTTCTGCAATGGTGATAATCCTCTCGCTAAACTGTGTGTTTTGCCATCCATACGTCAGGTGAAGGACGGATCGCGGGGTATGAAGACCGCCTACAAGGGCTTCAAGACCAAGCTGCGGGATAACGGCAACCAGTTCGGCGGAACCAACTTCCACTTCGGCCTGGGCTCGCCCACCCACTCGGACCGACCGGACGGTGGTAGTGGGGGATACGTGCGCAGCGGCAGGGCCCTTGGAGCGGCCCACCACTCGGCACCCAGTTCTCCAGTCACCAGCAAGCGGCTGGACAATGGAATCGGAGGAATCCATGGCACGGGCACCAGCCTCGGTCTCGGAACTGGCAGCAGCAGCACCCACACAAACGGCTCGCTGGCCAGAGATCCCCAGGAGTACGGGACGCGACGCGGTCCCGTTCCGCTGGCGATGTCTAGCTCGAGTAGCCACATACAGCCGAACGGCCATGCGTACGGTGCGCATGCTGCTGCTCATTATGGCCATCATTTGGGTGCGTCTCCTGCTGTCAGCTCGGCGAGCTCGCTCTGCTCATCGTCGGAGATGAACCTATCGCAAGAGCTGCAAAACCATCCGCTCTTCAAGACGCCGGCCGTGGATCGCAGTGTAAGTAGTTTGGTGCGGGCGTACGAGAGTCGGCTGCAGCAGCAGCTTCAATAGCTGCCTGACGTGCAGCTAATTCTAGTGTGGTTCGTTCACCCGCTTGCCCTGCACAAGCTAACTCGACTCCATGCGTGTCGTCCGTCACTCATCTCGATGTACTGTGAAATTTATGTTATTCTCATGCTCTTCTTGTTTTTGTTTCCGTGTTTGTGTCGTGTCTGTGTCCACTGTCTGTCGCTGTCGCTTCATGTCTTTCACAAACATACAAACACTCAAACCACAACCAAACACATGCACTTGCCACACCACCACATGAACGAATCGACAAAACCATCATCGCATCGCCATTGACCCACACAGCTTAAGCCATGCGCAGAGCACCACACCACACGCACTCAGCGAGGAGGAGCGCCGCCGGCTCGCCCACCGCCTCCGCAGTCCACGCTGCAGTCCACGCTATCCACGCAGCCAGCGTCCGCCTTTTACTACAATCATCCGTATGCCACGCATCAGCACGTGGAGACGAAGCCGCCGCGTCACACCTCCACGCCGAGCAAGCCACGTCAACCACTGCCCACTACGGACTCCAGCTTTGATAGTCCACCGGATGTACAGTCGCCCCCCATTCCGCCGAGGAGATCCAATGCTGTGGCCGCAACTGCGGCAGCCGTCAGTGCGGAGATCAGCAAGCTGGAGCGTAACTGCTGGCAGGACGAGCCAGAACCAAACGATTCCGTACGCAACTCGAACGCATCTTCAACGTCGACGTCGCCTTCCTGCTCCTCCGGCGCCTCCTTCGTGACGGCCGCCTCAACTTTCTCGCACCTGAATGTCTCCGATCCGCCCATTCCGACACCAAGGGCCAAGAGAGAGGTACACCAGCTGCGACGTTAACTTACTAAGAAGCCCATCCTGGTTGTGGTCCCTCTACCATCTCACACTAACACACACATGCCGTGCCCCCCTCCCCTCATGTAGAGACTGACTCCTCCTCGGCCTACTCCTCACATGCCTCATTTGGCCAACGTAGCTAACTCCTTTCAATTTCAATTTCGTGCATCTGTTGCTCCAGAGCAAGTATAATTCATTTGAAAGTACTACTTATAATCACTTAACGAAATAATAATCTCATAAAGAGAGTAGTAGACCCCATAAAAGAGAAGTGTATGTATGTATATCCATGATCACCATTAACAATCATAGCAAGTTATAAGTTATAAATAAGTTATAAGTTATCTTAATGATAGTATTCCTTGGTACTCAAAGAGTATAGGGGTATATTAAATTCGTGTAGATATGTGTAACAGCCAGACTCCCATAAAGTATATATTTTGATATGTTCGTCTGTCCGTCTTGTTCTCAGAGACCACTATGACTCCTATGATATCACACTGATTCAATTATGTTTTAAAATATTGCCTATAGCCAGAATGAAGAAAACCATTTCCCGTGGTTGACTCCCCTGCCATGAGGTCGCTTTCTCTATTCCTCGTCTAGTGGCGCCCCCTGGCGGAGTGAGCGAGATATAACGGAATGGATATCACCACGTCCTCTGTCTTTTGCACTGTTTTTTTTTAGTTTGTGAACTTTCAGGGTTATACACGCGCGCTATGTTTTCTTCTCTATTCTGTATCCTTATTCATTCTTATTTCTAATCTACTGCACTGCATAATATATTTACTCGTAGATCCTTGTAACTGGTAGAAAGTAGTATTCAAGTGGATGAAAGCACAGTTGAAACCGAAACATAGAAAACATCTTCACACCCTTGGCTCTAACCGTATTTTAACCAATCCCAACCTCTGTCTGTGCCTCCCTTCCCGCAGCAGTCCCAGCAGCAGCACCATCACCACCATCAGACGCTGGAGGACAGCATGAACGATCTGATATCGCTGGACGATAGCAACAACACCAGCTTCGACCTGGAGGACTTTGATCCGTTAAACCAGAATGCACGGCCACTTCCTCCGCTGAGCAAAGTCTTCAGCAAGAAATCCTGTACGCTTCCAGCGGGCGTCAACAGCATGGTAACCACAGCGTCGCCGGGCAACAGCGTCAGCAACCCACTCTATCCGTATTTCGCCCCCAAGCACATGGCTACTGTTGCCGCAGTAACCGGAGGTCGAGCCCCACCGTTGCCGCCGCAAATCCAGCGCAGCACCATTGCAGCCAGGCCGGAAGATGACTTTGAGCTGCTGCGCAAATACGGGCTGGATCAGTTCACGTTGACTGCCACCGCAGCGGAAAAGCAGCAGCAGCAGCACCACCAACAGCAAAAGCCGGCCATCACAACGGCAGGGAGTGCGGCTGGGAAGGGCATGAACAACTGGACGACGTTCGACTAGAGGGCATCCGCATCCCGATAGAGAGATATACCAAAATAAGTGTGATTCATTCAAATGTGTTGTAAATAGATAGAGATATGCGGAAGTCAGGATGGGATCACGATGATCGGTGACTGATGACCGACGGCAGCAAATTAACTTTTGAATTAAGTATTGTAGTCAAGCTATCCTATCTTCAGTGGCCCGTTCGGTTCGTTGTTTCAGATCAGATCAAAGTAAATAAGTCTTGTTTGTGTAAATAATTGCTTAGTGGCGTGGCATATTGTATTTAGTAAGTTGCATGAAACGGAAATTCCCCGAATACTACGAATTGTATATTTGACTTCCAAAAATCAAAAGACAGACAGAAACTATTGTATTGTAGCAAGGATTTAAAAATATAAAAATATAATAGTATCAACAATAAATTCTAGTTCAACAATGTACAACAAACAAGTTATTTGATTGGATCCCAACCCCTTCCCTCTTGGAGGGTCTACTTTGCCTTGTTCGCGGCCATGCAGCTTCTAATTCGTACATTCAGAGCCTCCGCTCCTTTGAGATTCATCTCCTCATTGTCGGGTATCAATAGGTTCATGCGCTCGAGCCATGCAGTAATCTTGGGATAACGATCCGGATCCGGCGGTATAAGCAATTCCAATGTCACGAGAGTTGTATGAATCGAAACATCGGCCACGCTCAGATCGTTGCCTGCTGCAAAGTTTCCCTTCAACAGAAAGTGCTCGAGGTCTGCGTAGGCATTGTGGCAGAGAGTCAGAGACCTCTGGTTGAGCTCCGCCTCGCCGCCGTAAATGTTGCGTGCCACAATGTCCTTGATAACCTGGAATAGCACACCGTTTTCGTAGTGCAAACGATGATCGATATGCGCCCGTCTCTTTAGATCCTTTGGATACAGCTGGTCGTCCTTGGCATATTTGCCCACCATGAAGCATATAATGGCATGGCTGTCCACATAAACCTCACCGTCGGTGTCCACGAATACCGGAATCTGATGCTGGGGATTGAGCTGCAGGAAGAGTGTGGAAGCCGCTCAAAAACGGGGAAAACTAGAGCTAGTTTGTGTATACAGTACCTTTAAGAACTCCTCGCTGCAATGTTCTTTTTTGGAAAAATCCACAGGCCTGTTTTCAAAGAGAGCCTACATATTTTTTTCAAACTCGATGAAGTGTGGGGCGACTTACTTGAGCTCCAGGTCCAAGCCAATTAGCTTTGCAGTAATTATGCAAGCTCTGGCTGGAGGACTGAACAGAGCGTAGTACAGAATTGGCCTTGACATTTCTTAATATGCTAAAACACTCGTCAAAACGCGTTTGCACCGTTACAACAACAAATAAAAAAACCAACAGGTGAAACTAGAGGTGTCGAACAGTGTGACCGCGGATTTATCGTTAAAATATACCATCCGACCCTCAGAAATATACCAACTAATTTTAAAAATATACCGTAAATATACCGACGAATTCAAGTTCTATTCCTCGATTTTGATATTCCGTGGAATATTATTAGCTAAAAAAAACATTTTATCCAAATAATGAACCTATTTTCTAATTGACTGGCTTATTTTAAACACTTGCTTTTAATGCATTTTGCGTAAAAAGAGGTTTTTAGCGAAAATGGTCAAACAAAAAAGTCGAAAAAGGATAGTCGTTCATATTGCTCAATTTAGAGATTCCGTTGAATAATTCTGGCCAACTAAAACCTTTAGTTCTGCCCACATAATTTTAGGCCGTTGATGAATAAATTTTCTTCAAGACTGGCTAGTTTTTAGTCCTTGCATTTATTGTTTTTCTACTAAAACAAGGTTTAAACAAAATAGTTCAACAAAAAAACAGTCGCAATGTTGCGTGTCAGCCGTAGTATAGGCCTTTGTATACCCTATTTCGTTAATTGTATATGCAAATATGAAGATAAAACATAATTAATAAAGACCTTTTCTCAAATTGATATGTTTTAGACATATTCATGAATATGATTAGGATCTTGCATATATATATCTCGATCCTGATACCTATTCTTGGTCTCTGTAAGACCACCACTAATTGCAAAATATCGTTGAAATACCTTTAAAACAGAGACTGTCTAGTTTCTGCATTAATTAGACCCTTGGATGACAAACATTTTCTCAATTATATAACATCCATTTCCCCCAGGGTATGTGTGCGTGGAATTAGCAACATTTGTGTATGGAATGGGGCTCATTGTCGTCAACCGGTTATTACCAATAAATACTCGTTTTTGATCTTCCGTCGAATATTACTAGCTATATAGATCTCTCAGCTTTGCCCAAATAATTTTATCCGATTAGTGAATCAATTTTCTACTTGACTGGCTTAATTTAAATACTTGCTTTTATACCCGCGGATAGTGCTTTAAAATTAAAGCCTTTGAAAAACTTTTATATTAGTACAGACCTGTGAACCTGTAGGTCGGGCTGACAACCTGCGAGAATCAAATGGAGGTGGCAGCTCTGAAAAACAGCTGTTCGAGCGGCTACTTCAAAATTGCCAAACTTTGGATAAAACGGAGGGTGCGATATCAACTTTTATTTTTGCATTCATTACGTCTAGCTATTTATTTGGGAGTTGGTTTTTATCTTAATGAATACTCTTACGAACTTGTACTTCATGGAATTTCAGACCCAATGTATAGACACGTATACATATATAATAGGGCAATTATAAATTCTTTGGGGTCTCTTAACAACGAACAATGGATATAGGAATCTTACGAACGGGCGGCGCACGCTGTGCTAATGTTAGGGCGAATCTAAAAGATCAATAACAGAATCCTCTTTGCTCTTGACCGCAACCAATCCGCTTTTATCCTCTGCAAGTAAAGAAAAAGTTTCGGATGTGCTCAATAAAAAACAAGATGATTCCAAATTATAAGTTCAATAAAAACTAATAACAACAAAATGTCGCTTCCTCCGCTTAAATTAGGCATATATTTACTCGTAAATGGACCGGACCGCCCCTCGTGCAAATAAAACAACATGACCTTGTTTGGAATTTGTTTTTAATAATATAGTTAAAGTACACATCTTATTGTACATTGATTTCATGATGTTTGTTCGTTCAGATAATTAAGATCAAAACCTGGGGGGAGGGGGCGTGTTTGTTTGGCATCCAATCAAAATCAAAGCAATTTTTATACTAAATTGGGATTCATTATAACTTAAGGCTTAAATAAAGGGCAACACACAGTATTAATAGGGTTAGGCTAGTGATTTGTGATACACTTATTTATTGTTATTGTTAATTTGAATTCCTACTTAGTCCGAACTGTTTTTTGTTTAGTAGATATGGATGGGATGGTCCTCTGCGCCAAACAGAATATAATCAGATGCTGCTGCTGCTGCTAATGTACGTAAATATGTAAAATAATTTAATTCAACTTCGCTCTGCTGCTGCTCTGATTTGCAAACATAATAAAAGAACCGAACCAAACCGAACGCACTTCGGGCGCATTCGCATTCGTCGACTCGACACTCTGTTCATATGATAGCTAAAATAATTAACTTAACTAACTTAAATTTCTCCTTTCGGTTAGTGCATAGGAATACATACGTCCACATTGCATTGGTAGGACTTAAATATTAACATTTGATTTATGTATTTATTAATGTTAGTGCTGCGTAGGGCTATTACATTTAGCGATCGGTCGGTCGATTCAAAAGTGAAAAATAAATAAATTACTATCTTACTATAATTTCTAGATGGATGCAGTGGAGAACCCCGGGGGATGGGATGATTAAAAAGTGCAGACAAGACAACCACAACCCCAACTGACACAGAAACAACGAAAAACGGGATAGGAACAGGATTGCTTAGCTTTTTGTTTTGGTTTTTTTCGGGACAAACAAAGTGTACATCCTCCAGCAGCAGCTCTTTTCTTTTCTTAGTCTCTCTATTGCACCTGCTGCAACCTGTGTCTGCATCATGCAACACACGCATAAATTAAACCTCAATTGATGAAAATATGCTATGAGTTCGGTGTCAACGATTTGTCGAAAAATAGCCTCAGAGGTAAAAAAAAAGTACTTTAAATTGTCGCCAAATGAGATAACGAATAGGAATAATGGAGGAAGACAAAGCAAAAAGAAAAGAGCAAATCGAACCAACTGTAATAACAGCAAATAATAGTCGAAAATCATAATTCGTATGTGTGTGTGAGTGGGTGACATAGTTCGCGCGTTCTGAATGAGTGTGTGTGTGTGTGTGTGTGTTTTTCTATGGACCACCATTTTGGCTCTGTCCGGACGACGCTGACGCTGTGGCAGCAGCAGCAGCCGCAACTGCAGCCAGATCCAACAGTTGAAAGTGCTTTTGATCCGCCACCGCAGCAGCCAGGGATTCCAGTAGAGTGGCATGCACTGCTGATGCTGGCTGCTCGTGTTGCTGCTGCTGCTGCTGTTGATGGTGCAGTTGCAGCTGCAGGTGCTGTTCTAGATCTAACATTTGCTGCGACTCAGACGATTGATGTGCCATTATTTGCTGCTGGTCTGGGGATTCTACGCATCGGCAGCCGCATATATGTGTATAGGTAGTCAAACGATACACGAAATGAGAGAGCAGCGGAGTGGAGAAAGAAGAGAGAGAAAGAGAGAAAAAAAGACAAGAAATGCACAGTTACTTCGATTAGTACAATTACATAATCATCATATCAACATCATGAGGTGGTTAACACAACAATTTGACAAAACGAAAAACAAAACCAAAAAAGGATCGACATGGGGGGATTGCACACAAAAAAAAACCCTCAACTAAACCTGACGATCGGATCTGCTGAGATAAATAACATTTTATTTGATGCCGATGGGGGTGAGGGTATAAATTTTATAAATTACTTTCGGCGAGTGACAATAAATTACGTGCAATACATAGTAAAAGAACAGAAAGTGACTAAATTAATCGAATATATATGGACTCTAGCTCATCAACCCACGTTTGGATGCCTCAAACCGGAACCACCATCCTTGCCGCCGACTGACCTCAGATTACGTTTACTGCAAGAGAGTGAGTGCACAGAAAGAGATTCATTTCGCAGACCTGACCTGACGTGACGTTTCTGCGACGCACATGCTTGACTTGATTATTAAGAAATGAAATCACAGTCATGCGATCGCATACACGGAAGCTGAAGCTGAGCCTGAACCTACCGTGAGCGCAACCATTGCTGTAAATTGACACGTTTATATAGAGACGAACCCGAACTTCCAGCAACTACAATATAATAAAATCAAATAAAATAAAAATGATAGAAAACAAGGAAAACATTTCGTTATGTTGGCGTCACATCTCTCAGCAGTTACAGAGACAGGTTTCGAACTGAACATTGTGTGCGGTTACATTACCCACGCACTCCTGACTGGCTGAATCAGTGGGCGAAATCTGGGGTTTGGTCAACTAGGTATTCGTTGTTGGCCATCAGGAGTGCGTGGGTAATGTAAGCGCACACAATGTTCAGCACGATGAGCATCGGAACCCAGATCTGGACCAGCATCAGCTCCACCAAGCCCGTGATGATCATCGGCACAAGCAGCAGTAGGAACACTTGTTGCGAACGAGTCGATGCCACCAGGCTGCTCCAGCCAGGGCGCCATTCAGTTAGCAAGGACACGGCCATCAGCAGGGAAGCTGCGTTCGGCACGAGCACCGTGGCTTTGTTATTGAGGGACGAAATGATGCTCTGATTGCCCAAGTTCATTATCGCACCGAAGCCAACAATGCACTAGTTTTCCACTTGATGTTTTTCCATGGCTTAGAATTTTGAATCTTTAAAATTTCAAATGCTCCTTTTTTTGGGATTATACTTTCTCTAAAGCGTGCCTTTCACAAACTCAGGCGGAACACAAGGGATAAGTAAGCTCATAGAACAGGGGAAACTCACAGCCTACTTTACAAATGTTGGACGAAAAAGTTGACCCCCAAAAATGTCT
Source organism: Drosophila lowei (assembly GCA_008121275.1). NCBI lineage: Eukaryota > Metazoa > Arthropoda > Insecta > Diptera > Drosophilidae > Drosophila > Drosophila lowei. The sequence goes on along the minus strand of CM017778.1, from coordinate 24,265,008 downwards.
TTAAATCGGGAAACAAAGCTGTACTAATTCGAGAGATTTCAGAGTTGTTTCTCAGAGCTCTCTCTTAGTCTCTAGAGAAGGGTCTGTCTCCTGTCAGTTGGATTACAAATTTACAAGCAAGGGACAGGGGATTCCTACGATTCGATTAAATTGCTTTAATGTTCTATGTAGATGGATCTGTGACTGTGTGACTTAGGAGTCTGTGGTATGGTGTGTGTGTATGTGCGCGAGTGGGTCGGGGGGTGGTGTGGTGTAAATGGATCCTTATATCTATTGTGGCTATACTCTAAAAACAGCGCTTTATAAATATATATATAAAGAATTCTTGGCTATACATGATTATTGGTTTTCTTATTGCCTTATTGCAAAAATGGATCCAACATACCAGATTGTTGGGCCTGCTGTGCCGGGGTATAGGCACGTTGGCCGCCACCACCATTACCATTACCATTACCATTGGCAGTGGAACTAGCGGCGGCTTGCTTTGCAGGTGGACGACGCTTGGCCAGAGGCATGTCGTCATCGGAATCGCTTAACGTCAGATCAACCTGTCAGATCAGATCAGAAAGCAAACGCATATTACAACAGAGATTCAGCAGAGTGGCAGATAAAACTTACAGTTTCACTGTTCGACGTTGACGTTGGCTGGTCATCCGGTGCCGGAGACAAATCACTCTTCACTGGCTTGGTATCGTCCGCGATTAGCTCTAAAAGAAGAAGTCAGGAGAGGGGAATGGTTCAGATCAGATAAGGTCAGGTAATTAGTATCTCAGTTTTCACTTACCTATATCATCAGATATTACCTCAACCTTTTGAACGGGTTTGGAGGGTGTATCCAAGATTTGAGCTTCGCTACGTAGGCCCGGGGTACTCCAGGAGCCATCTTGATGCAGTTGTATTTCGGTGTCGTCGCTCTTCAGCAGCGTGGAGTCCAGCACCTCCTGGAAATAACTGTTGGGAGTATCAACAAATGCATATTTGATCAGTAACTTTCATTTCGTATATTGAAGATTGGATTTCCATCCACATACCCATCGATAACCAGGTTATCATATATGGCCGGCTTATCGCACACCGGGCAGTTCCAGGTGGGCTTGCGCTCGTTCATTTGCAGGTAGAGATTGGCGTCGAAGCATTGCAAGTGCGAACACGTCGAGGCTCGGCACGGCAGCAGCATCTTCATCTTTCCCAGCGGGCAGTTGAGCGATACCTTCAGCATTGTGGTAGCTATTTCACAGTCGGCATCCTCTGTTAACTTTTCCTTAACTGAAACGAAACGAAGATTGTGATTAATTAATAATTTATCCAGGATTATCCAGGCTATCCAAGATGTGATGTATAAATGCTTACTTAGGCCTCGCGTGTAATCTGCCGGCTTCACGCCCTTACTCTTCATCCGTACCAGCAGCTGTGCGGATGTGAGTTTCTTCACCAGATAAACCGCCAGGCAGTAGCTGCGCGTGTAGTCGGGACACCACTGAACCATTATGGTGTTGGTAACAGTTGGCGATAGCTTCACATTGGAGGTAACGTTCACGGGTCGTGGCGGACGTTTCGGCTCCACATTTGGTCGATTTGTTGGAATGACATTCTGTGTATCAGAATTGGATCAGATCACATGGCATTAGAATTGTGTAATTGGGTAGTAACTTGGGTCGCAATGATCCAATCCACACTTACAGGCAGCTGACACAATTTGTTGTTCACTTTGACATTCACATTGGGGGGGAAGCAGTCCTCTTGGTCGCATGAAGTCTCCACCAGGCAGAAGCGCAGCTGCACTTGAATGGCATGCTCCACCTTTGAACTGTTGCGAATGTCGCGATTCGAGGCGATTTCGGTGGCCTGCTGGGGCGTTAATGTGAAGTAGAAAGGCACCTCTTGGACGCGCTGTGTGCTGCGGGGCACCAGCGTCGACGGCTTGATCAGTGTGCCGAGCACATCGTAGAAGGCAAGCTTTTTCAGTTTCACATCCGGGTGTATGGGTAGCTGGTTGCCGTGCGTATGCAGAAAGGGCAATACATTGGTTGGCATTGAGGCCATCTGTGCGGACATCTGTGCACCCGGCACCTGGCCTGATCCGCCACCCACCAGACCCACAGAATTCGGCTGCACCGAAGGGGGCATCTGCATGTGCGAGTACATTCTCGTGGGATCTATGTATTGCAGCGTGGCGTTTTGCTCTTGCACGGATTGAGCGTAAACTTCTTGAATCTTTGGGGCCAACAGCTCCAAATTGGTGCGCAGAAATGACAAAATTCGGCTTTGCAGATCGGATTTTCGTCCAGCGAAGGAAATGTTAAGGAACGACAAGACTTTTTGCAGCTCTACGACTCGGAGCATCTGCACCATTTGCTCACATTCCTGCAAAGATAATGAAAAATATACAAAATTTTATCAAATGGCGGTTGCAAAAATGCGGGACTCCCCTCTACACACCAAGCGCACTCACAACCACACACGCACACTCTTTAGTATATATGTATATCCGATGTATGTATGAGCATTTATGTACATAGACGTGTGTTCGCATTTGTGTGTGTGTGTGGTTGAAAGGGCGTCCGGCATGGTCGTCTCGTATATTTAATTGGCTTCTTGGTCTTTGGTCTTCATATTTCCGCGAATCCTTAGACTCAAACGACTTTTTGTCAGCCGGACAGACACAGGTATGCGTTGTCAGCCACTATGTACATGGGAAAAATTGTGGCATGTCCCCGACAAACACATTACCTTGCTGGGCAAAAATGGCGTTCATAGAAAGCGCTTCATTTCACTAAACCGAGCAGCTCCTATAATTAGTTGCCGTCAGACGGACCCGTTCTTGCAAACTACACTTGACAAGATATTTGTTCTTTCCTGTTACTTGTTAATACAAACACCCGCACAGAATTCTTTTTGTCACAGCAATTTTGTTTTGTCCGCACGGTCTGAAATAATATGGCGGATGGCAGTGTTGGGAAACTTCGGGAAATTTTTCTCTAAATAGATTTCCTTTTCCTGCACCAGGTGGCGCTACAATATTATTTGCTTGTGGTCACTCGCTTATCAATCAAGCATCCATATTTATTGAAAATTGTTTTGGGGGAATCTGGTGAATTAAACTGTCGGGGAAAACTGACCTTGTATTTGCCCGCATCAAAGGCGTTTATTGTTGTTGGTGCAGTCGACGATGATTGGTGTCCGGTCGCTGGGGATGTTGCGGCATTTTCCGCCTGCGTGCGAGTCTGCGAGCGGGTCTTTCGCATTACTATTATTTTTGTTCCTCGATCAGACTACACGTTGTCAACAAAACAGTTGCAAGCTCAAGGGCATTAGTCTAGGACACGCACAATACATAAATGTAAACACGATATCCTTAATTTATTAATTAATTAATTAAAAAAACAACAACGCTACAAAGTTTTAAGCGGCGTCGTCGCGAGCAGTGTGACCGCGGATTTGTCGATAAAATATACGGTCCGACCCTCAGAAATATACCGAAACTACGTCACAAATTTCCAAATATACCGTAAATATACTGCCGAATTATTTGTATTCAACTTGCATCACATTCCTCGTTTTGGATATTCCGTGGAATATAACTAGCTAGCTAAGACCTGAGGGTCTAAACTGATAATTTTATCCGATTATAACATCAATTTCCTACAAGACTGGTTATCTTTAAGTTCTCATCTTTATTGGTTTGTTTATGAAATAAGGTTTAAGCAAAACCGGTCAACAAAAATGTCCACTAAATTAATTTCCTTACATGGTAACTACGCGCTAACTACCCATTGCTACATATTAACTTCATTTTCATGTAATTATCAAAGGCGACACCTGAAGGGGAAATGTGTACGTTTCAAAAAATTTTGCCCGTTTTTTTCATATAAGCCCCATGGAAGCGCCAGTGTGAAAAACCTCCGTTATCCACTTTTTGACATGCCTTTTTTCCGACATTTTTGAAAAAATTGAGATTTTGATGGCAAACGATCAGGAATCCGATTCTGATCACGAATTAGTATTCGATGTGGCCTGGGACATGGCTCTAAGTGGCATTTCTACACGGTTTCTACATTGGTGCATTGGACAAGAGGGTGGTCCATAACGCGTTTTAAAATATACGAGAAAATACGGAAAATACTATGAAATGTATAAGAATTGCGAGGTGTGTGAGCTAGACGTGGTGGCAAGAAAATAAGAAAATCCGATAAGGTATACGGTCCGACCCTCAGAAATATACCGTCAAATTTTAAAAATATACCGTAGATATAATGACGAATTTAAGTTCTATTATACATATTCCTCGTCTTTGATATTCGATTGAATATTACCTAGCTAGGACCCTCAGCTCTGAACTAATGATTTTATCCGATTGATGAATTATCACTCTCCTACAAGATTGGCTAATTTCAGGTAATCATATTTATTGACAGCTTATAAAATAAGGTTTAAACAATTTCCACAAAATTAACTTGAACATGGTAACTACATGCTAACTACAGAATTGCTACATATTAACTACATTTTTATTTAATTACCAAAAACGACATTTGAAGGAGAAATGTGTACGTAGAAAATGGTTTGGCCGTATTTTTTTTATATAAGCCATATGGAAGCGCCACTGTGAAAAACCTCCTTATCCATTTCTCCATGGCACTTCTACACGATTTCTACATTGGTGCATTGCACAAGAGGGTGAGTCCATAACGCGTCTTAAGAAATAATGGAAAATACTAGAAAATACCTTGCAAAGTCTAAGATCATGCAAGGTGTGTGAGCTAGACAAGGTGTCTAAATCAGTGCGACCGCAGATAAAATAGACTGTAACCCTCACAAATATACCGAAATATACCGTCTCATGTTCAAAATATACCACAAATATAACGATGAAAAAACGACATTGACCACTTAAACAAGTGAAATGGAAATTGCTCTTGTAGATCCATTCTTTTTCTTTCCCCACAAACAGAATGACCACGACTTCTTTCACCTGAATTTCCAAGCTTCATAATTTTCTTGAGGACTATTTTAATACCCACTTTTCGACAATGGGCTATCGGTTTCTATGCACAATCGGAAATCATATTCCTCCATTTTGATATTCGGTTCAATATAGGACCCTCAGCACTGAACTCATAATTTTATTCGATTGATGAATCAGTTTTCTACATGATTGATTAATTTTAAGTAGTCTCCTCTAGTGTCTAAAATAAGGTTTAAACAAAAAAGGTCAACGCATAATACGTAAGGCTTTCGATACTATCGACGTGATAGTCGCAGACCTACGCGCCAAAGGAATGTGAAATTTGAAAGAAATCCATGCCCCTAACGCGGGTTCGATTTGTTTGATCCGAGGCATTTATTTAAATGTACAAATGAGGGTCTAACTATATAAATTTAGTACAAAATGGGCCCAAATAATTGGGTCCGAATTCACGTAAACGCTTTGCGTTAGCCTAGAAGAAGTCCATTTCTCCACAGTTTACATCCAAAAAATCGTCATCATAGCTAACCAGCTCCTTAAGGTCCACTGATGACGCCAAAGCGGCCGCCTTCGATGTAGATGGTAGTTCAGCATTATCCACGTGATTTATGTTTATTTCGTGTGTCTTATATTCTGGGCTCTCCTGCTCATGGCCCACTGGCGACGGCGGAGGGTTTGACACTGTTCGGGAGAAACATTTAGCCTTAGTGAAATATCTTCAGACAATAGCCGTACTTTTCTTACCATTGCCAGGTTGACTCTCCGCGTTCAGCTCGTCTGCTTGCATATAATGCTCTTTGCGCTGGCATAACGAAGCCAATTCGGTGCTTTGTTTGCTCAAGCACTTCTTTAGCTCCTCTACTTTTCGGTCACGCATCAGCGTTTCGATCTGCTTGCGAGACTTGTTCAGATTCTGGCGATCTTCATCGAAGATGGACTTTTGTTGCTCTGGCGTAATATTGTCATGGTGCTTTAGTAAAAATAAAAATACACCGCCTGGTGTACGTCTTCGCCTGCCATTCTGTAATTCAATCATTAGTCATAAGCGGTAATCGCTATCTTTTTTGTCAGCTACTTACTTTGATCATCATGCCGCCATCCGCTTCGATCCGCTGGGTTTCTTTATACAGCTCTAGGGGCAAATCCATTCCCAGAACTGCCACAACACGGACTAAGAGTTGGAAAATTTGCATTATTTTCAGTAGCGTCTATTTTGTCAACTACTCACTTAGCAATTCGTCTTTTTCTTCGTACAGTTTGCTGGCCATCTCCGTTGCCACATCGGATGGATCGCGTCCAGCTATATCGTTTAGGTCGAGAATATGTCGAGGCTCGCACGAATTGTCAGACGAGCCACTGGTCGATGAGGCGCCACGCCGCGTTCGGTGGCCGAGGCGACTCTTGACCGATCCTCGCTGAGGAAACTCCTCTTCTGTGGGGCGGCTAGATGGCCGACCCCGCTTGTGGGCTGGATGTGAAGCCGCCTCATCCTCGGATGAATTGGAGAGCCGACGCTTCAGTCGGTTTTCGCCGTTGAGCCGGTACCTCAACGAGAAGTCATAGTTCTCCACATTTCGATCGCGGCTACTGCGAGTAACATCACATCCACGCATATTCTCGCTGAGAGCATCTTCCTGAAGTGCGGCTGTCCATACATTGTACTTCTTGAAGCGGGTCCGATTTGGCAACATCTCTGTGTCTGTGGGGGCAACTCGCCTCATAACCGTGCGCTTGATTCGTTTCTTTCGCTTCTTGTGGCCACTGTCGGGATCATCTGTACGAAGCTTCTTTATGCATCCCTCCTCCGAGGACTCGCCCGAAGACGAGTCGCTGTTTGTCTGGGACTCATCATCATCAAGAGCAGCGGTTTGAGTTTGGTGGCAAGTAGTGTGAGGGCTTGCAACACTCTCGGCACCTGAACCCGGTGCGGGTGCGGGAGTGGGTGCAGGTCGCTGCAGCGGTGTATAAATTCCGTCGTCGTCGCTTTCTGATAGCTGAAGAGTGAACTGGACTAACTAGCATCGCCCCATGGCCGTGCAAACAGTTTTACTTACCTCGCCTTCCTCTAAATCAACGTCATTTAGCTGCAGCTCCATCATTTTGCAGAAGGGGGCAGAGAGAGAAAATTAATTTTTTGACGGTAGTTGCTGGCTGTGTTGGCTAACGTTGAAATGTTAACAGCTGTTGTATGATACAACTTGTATCTAAGAAAACTTAGGTTTTATTCCCTCTCTAGGTCACACACCTTGCAATATGCGTTTTTCAATAGTGGTTGAGGTGGGTTAAGGTGAAATTATTCCCCCAACACGTGCAACACGAGTAAAAACTTGAACGTTTTGGTTTTTGCCAAAATCGCAATTTCCACGGTTCACCATGGTGCGGCCCAACAACAATCAACTGCCGGAGAATCTTCCGCAGTTACAGAACCTGATCAAGCGCGATCCGGAGTCGTACAGCGATGAGTTTCACATTCAGTACCAGCACTTTCTGAGTCTGCTGGAAGTGTTCGCCTTGAACCCCAGCGAGGAAAACAAATCTTTGGATGACACTGTCATGTTTGTAGCCCAAGTGGCGCAGTGCTATCCGGCTGCCTGTGAGCTGTTCCCGAAGCACCTAGCCGATCTGCTCAGGAACTATGCTACCGTCTTGGATCCAGCCATGAGAAATTGCTTTGTGAAGGCGCTGATTCTACTGCGCAACAAGAACTTAGTCCCAGCACTAGATATATTGGAACTGTTTTTCCAGCTGTTGCGCTGCCCCGACAAGAATCTTCGGACCTTTCTGCAGGCCCACATTGTGACGGACATCAAGAATATGAATGCCAAGCACAAGGATATGAAGCTCAACTCGGTAAGAACCATTTTCAGGCACTTGTTGCTGGCCTGACCCCTGACCCTTTTATCAATCAATCGAATCAAATCAAATCAAACACTTTGCAGAGCCTGCAAAACTTCATGTACTCCATGCTGAAAGACGCCAATCCCAAAGCCGCCAAGATGTCTGTGGATATAATGATCGAGCTGTACAAGAAGAATATCTGGAATGATCCCAAATCGGTTAATGTCATTGCCACAGTGGGTTGCTTCTCCAAGGTAACCAAGGTCCTTGTCACATCGCTGAAATTCTTCCTCGGCCACGACGACGAGGACGAAGAAGAGGACACCGAAAGTGAAAACGAGGTGGATCTGAAGGGTGCGCTGCTGGCCAATCGGGTCAGCAAAAAGACCAAGAAGGGCCAAAAGCAACTGCAAAAGATCAAAAAGCAGGCGGTCAAGGCCCAGAAGAAGAAAAAGAATGCGCCAGCCTTTAATTTCTCTGGCATTCACTTGGTGCACAATCCCCAGGGCATGGCCGAAGGCCTCTTCAAGCAGTTGCAGGCCACAAACGAGCGATTCGAAGTGAAGTTGATGCACCTCGATGTAATATCCCGTCTGATCGGCATTCACGAGCTATTCCTGTTTGGCTATTATCCGTATATAACTCGCTTTCTTCAGCCCCATCAGCGCCAGGTGACCCGCGTGCTCCAGTTTGCCGCGCAGGCGTCCCACGAGCTGGTTCCGGGCGACATCATTGAGCCCATCCTGAAGACAATAGCCAACAATTTCATTACAGAGCGCAACTCCAGCGATGTCATGGCCATCGGATTGAATGCCACGCGCGAGATTTGCATGCGTTGCCCCCTGGCCATGGGCGAGGATCTGCTGCAGGACCTGGCCCTGTACAAGACGTACAAGGAAAAGTCTGTGATGATGGCGGCTCGTTCGCTAATCACACTCTACCGCGAACAGTTGCCGGCTCTGCTGCACAAAAAGGATCGAGGACGGCAGACAGAGGCACAGGCGGAGCGGAAGGTTCGCGCCTATGGAGAGCGCGAGGTTCACGACACAGTACTCGGCGCCGAGGCGCTCCTCAAGAACTCCAAGACCATTGACATTGAGAGCGATGAAGATAGCGACTCCAATGATGGTCAGTGGGTGACAGTGAACCACAGCGATGGGGAAGGAGCAGATGGAGCAGACGATGACGAGGAGGAGGAAGAGGATGATGATGATGATGAAGAGGAAGAGGAAGACGATGAAGACAACAGCGATGAAGGAGAAGAGGATGAGGAGGATGACTCCAACGCAAAGGACGATGGTGATGCAGCAAATGACGAAGAGGCATCTAAACAGAAAAAGGAGAAGAAAGATCTGAAAATTCTCAACCAAAAGGAGGCTGCCCAAGAACTGGCGCTGACTCGCATCTTCACGGACGAAGATTTCAAGCGAATCAATGCTGCCAATCTGAAAAAGACCGTCACGAATTCCCGCAAACGTCCGCTAGAGCAGGATCGGGCCGAATTCGTTAAGCTGAACAGCATCGAGATGATCTTCAAGAAGCGCAAGCACGACAAGGAATCGCGTTTGGAAACTGTCCAGGCAGGCCGACAGGATCGTGAACGGTTCGGCTGGAAGGATGGACGCGTCAACGAACACTGCTCCAAAACGAATAGCGAGAAGCGCAAGACCAAGAACTTTGGCATGATGCGGCACAAGGCGCGCTCCAAGGTGAAGAAGAGTTTCCGGGACAAGCAGCTGTCCCTACGGAAGCATCTGCTGCACCAGAAGAAAATGAAATAATCGCTTTGCATTGACATGTTCAGCTTGTTAGATTGGTAACAGACGAGCCACAATATACATATTACAATTATAAGAGATACCATTAGTAATTCGGGTTTTATGTTAAGTGTCAACTTTCTTTATTTCATTTGAGTGTAGACGTTATACTGTTGCCGCCTATGCATTAAACTAATTGAAAATGTATTCGTTTGGCTGGAAGTTCAGTCTTCGTTGGCCGCCCGCCTATCTGCGACGCTTCTCGGACTTTTTCACACGCTTGGGTCCCTTCACAAAGCACCAGTCTACTTGGATAGTCTGTCCCATGATTTCGGCACCATTAAGAGCCTCTTTTGCGGCAAGCGCCTGCTTGTGGGTCTCGTACTCAACGAGAGCGTAGCCTTTGGAGAAGCCGGTACGACGATCCAGATTCAAATGTATATTCTTTATCTCACCGTAGTCGCAGAACTTCTCCTGAATTTCGTCCTCCTGGGCCTCCTCGTGTATGGAGGTCACAAACAGTATCCAGCCCTCGACAGAGCGCTGGGGTCCCGGTTCCAGCTCGTCGTCGTCCTCGTTGCGCACCCTTTCATAGCTGTGTATAGCCTCGCGGATGCTGCTGTCATTCCCAAAACCGCGTCCTTTTCGGTGCTTGGCCTTCTCCTTCAAGCGCACTATGCCCTCTGTGAGCGGTGGCGTGCAGGGTATTATTGGTTGGTGTCAGCGTGGGAGAAAGAAAATTAAAGCCATGAGACCGGCGAGCCACAAAAAACCTGGTGCGAACTCACGGTCGCCGTCCTCGTCGACCTCAAACTCCTCGGCGTTGTCAATGTCCAGTACATCAGCCATTTTTAGTTAATAATAAAAATCGGATAGAAACAAATCTGTTTTTTTTGTGCAGCGTCGGCGAAAAATATACGATGACAAAAACGAACTTAGCCCACTTAAGCCCCCTCTATTTAAACAGTTTAACGACTTGAGGTCAATGGCGGAAAATAATAGTGTTTGTTAGTTATCCATCCTATCCTTCCTCTTTACTAAAAAAAACTACTACCTTTCATCTGAGCTGCGCTAAAATGATTCAATTTTCAATATTTTCGGTGGAATATTAAGATGCTCCCTTGGTCTACAATGGGTTAATCGTTCTTCGTCAAGGATTTGGAAAATGGTTTCCTCGATTTTGTTATGTGACCGCATTCTTCAATAATACCTCACATATAAATAACCGGGTACATTCGTGTGAAATAAAGGTCGCTCCAGCGACCTCCCGCAGAGCGCTATCAATTAAAAGTGCCCCCATCGACCCATCTTGCTAATGCGAGTGTATGTTGAATCAGCAGTTCCGTATGCTCATAATCGTTTCCGTGTGGTGAAATTATTGTCAATATCGGCATTGCTCGGGCTGCCCACTTTTTCGTTAGCATTCCTTCCAAATTAAATTGATCAAATCGGAAATTAGGCAATCTCGCCTGTGCCGTCGTTTTCACAATGTGCCAGCCATCGTCGCAGATGATATGCCAGCTGAAGAGTATGACTCTATCTGGCGATAAGGAACTGGATGACCAGATCCGCAAATGGATACGATGGGACCGGTGCCCAAGCACCTCCTGCCAGATCATGGACGCCGTAAAGGACCAGGACTGGGAAACGTAAGCAGACCTCTAAAAATTGACAAGTGTACAGCATATATATATATATATAAACATGCATTGACCAGGCTGCGGAAGAGACTGTGCAACCGCATAACCTTCGGCACGGCAGGATTGCGGGCCTGCATGCGCGCCGGCTTCGATTCGATGAATGAGCTGGTGGTTATTCAGTGAGTCATAATCAAACACACACACATTGCAAATGGCTCACTATTCAAAAAAATCTGAATTCTTACAGAGCCGCCCAAGGATTGTGCGAGTACATTAAGACGCAGTATCCGAATTCCGAGGATTGGAAAGAGAAAGGCGTTGTCTTTGGCTACGATGGACGCTATAACAGCCAGCGCTTTGCGGAGCTGTCGGCCGTTGTCTTTCTGAACAACGGCTTTCGCGTTTATCTGTTCCAGCGTTTGGTGGCCACTCCATTTGTTCCCTATACGATTCTGAGACTTGGGTGTCTGGCCGGCGTGATGGTGACCGCCTCGCACAATCCCAAGGAGGACAATGGCTATAAGGTGTATTGGACCAACGGAGCCCAGATAATTCCGCCGCACGATGCTGGTATTCAGCAGTCGATAATGGAAAATCTCGAACCCAAGCCCGAATCCTGGGATGAGACGGCCTTGTGCTGCTCTGATTTCTTGGATGATCCCTACGACGCCGTCGTGCCCTCTTATTACGATGCCATCAAAAGGAGTTTCTCTTGTCAGCTATTGGAGATGAATGGAAACTGCGGGATATCCTTCACGTACACTGCCATGCATGGAGTGGGATGTCCCTATGTTAAGCAGGCGTTCGAGAAAGTCCGCCTCAAGCCGTTCGTTCCCGTGAAAGAGCAGGTCGAAGCAGATCCAGATTTCCCAACCACCCCCATGCCCAATCCGGAGGAGGGCAAGACATCCTTGCAGCTGTCCATACAGACGGCAAAGCAGAACAAGTCCGAAATCATACTGGCCAACGATCCGGACGCCGATCGCCTTGCCGTAGCTGAGATTGGCGAAAACGGAAACTACAAGCTCTTCACCGGCAACGAGTTGGGTGCCCTGCTGGGCTGGTGGAGCCTGCAGAACTTCAAGTCGCGCAGCCCCGATGCGGATGTGTCCAAATGCGCGATGATCGCCAGCACGGTCAGTTCGAAAATTCTTGGCAGCATGGCCAAGGAGGAGGGCTTTGAATTTTACGAAACTCTGACGGGATTCAAGTGGATGGGCAACAAGGCCATCGAACTGCAGCAGGCTGGCAAGAACGTGTTGTTTGCTTTCGAGGAGGCGATTGGCTTCATGTTGGGCACCGCCGTGCTGGACAAGGATGGAGTCAGCGCCGCAGCGCACGTGGCAACTATGGCTTGCTACCTTCGCAGAACACAGTGCATGACTCTGCAGGAGAAGCTGCGCGAAATCTACGAGACTTACGGCTTCCACAACAGCGTCTGCTCGTATGTCATCTGCCGGTGTCCGTCGGTTATAGTGCGCATCTTCCAGCGCTTGCGCACCTTTGACGACGACAAGCCCGATACCTATCCCACAAGTATCATGAATGGCACCTACGAGATAGCTCATGTCCGTGACCTCACCACTGGCTACGACAGCAGCACCAGCGACAAAAAGGCCACTCTTCCGACCAGCTCCAGTTCACAGATGATCACGTTTACCTTCAAGAACGGCGTAGTGGTGACTCTACGCACCAGTGGCACAGAGCCCAAGATGAAGTACTATGCCGAGATAGTCGGCAAGCCCGAGGAAAAGAACTGGCTGAAGCTGACCAACACTCTCAATACCATGGTCGAGGCCATTGTCGATGAATTCTACCAGCCAGCAAAGAACAACCTGGAGCGTAAGAAGGACTAAGAACAAGTTGTGGCGCTATCCCTCTAAGTAAATACATCGATAATCGTTCTAGAACGTAGGCACATTCGACGACCTGACGACCTGGCAATAATTAACCAACAACCAACATTTGATAACTGATATGCACAAGCCAAAAAACAACTGCAGTGAGAGCTGTTTGTTGACTATTAGCCAATAAATGATATACCATACGTAGTTTATGTACTTATATTAATACTAGGGCAATATATTTATGAAACAAATAAAGATCAGGCAGCGACAGCAAGCAAGCAAGCGACACCAACAAATCGTGTACATAAGATCAGTTTTTCGGTTTTAGTAGTGATCAAGCAGCACATTGGTGCTGGACTCGATTCGAGACGCACAAGCGAATGCTGCAAAAGAGACTGCCCGAGAATATTACTAAAGCAACATACATATGTGTATGTACATACATATTGTAGGTTGTATGCAGAACGCGACCACTTCGATGTTCAACTCGAGTTTCGCTGATATGGGAAAAAATACTGCCCACCGCACCAATTGTGTCGTGAAAAACAGATCCATTATGAATGGAAAGAAACTGATAGTTAAATAATTATTGATGACTTGGGGATCAATGAATAAGTATGGTGATCAGCTCTTATATATGTACATAGTACTCATCACTGTCCACAATGAACCAGATAAAGGCGAACGCTTATTGGATTCTTGTTTCCCAAAGAGTTCCACAAAAGTACGAGTAATGTGAGAATGATGGGGGCTGGGGGTGGGATGGGTCGTCAACCCGCACTTGAATTAATTGAACTTGATATTTTAATCTTGGAAACTTGAGTGCCAACGATACGGCAAATCTAAACAAAATCGATTGCATGAACTGATTGATAAGCTCCGAAATCAGAGACCGTCATTTATTGGATTTCTTTTGTTTGGTTTGCTCGTCGCCTATAGGAAATATGAATCCGCCAGCTGTACTGTAATGATCGATAAGTCAATTCATCTGCACAAATGTTGGTGTGATTTTGATGAATCTGATTTAAGTTTGCTGAATCCACGAAGAGATCTAGTTTCAAACTAGTCCAGTATGCATAGGACCTTTAAGTGACCCCAAATGATCGGGTTTCTTCCAATCAGCTGCTGGATCAATGAATAAATTACTTCCAGCATCTGGCAACACATTCGTTTAAAGCTGTTAAAAAAGTTGTTTTCTGTTTTATTTATGCGGCATGGGGATGGGGTTGGGTTGGGTTGGTTTGAGTTGGGTTCCATAAGCTAATTATACTTACAACAGAATACAGTTTGAGAGAGTTGTTAATATATTATATATGTACTATATAAAGAGATGGTGTACCCATATGTTGATATATGTTTATTGGTTTTCCAATTGCTTTATGTAATTGCCATAGAAATTGCAATGCAAAAAAATGTGCTTTGATAATAGGCATTTAGCTAGAAAAAGAAACAAAAATCATATATGTACTATATGTATCTTAAGCAAAAGTGTGTTATCTAAGTAGTTTTTGTAAATATATAGATTGGTTTGTTCACTGGAACGTACATATGTAAATGTTCGAATACGAATACAAGTTCTTATCACTATAATTTTGCTTCTAAAAATACACATGATTCTGTATGTATGCGTGGTTGCTATTCACTGTACTGGGCTTGCAGTACATGTATCTATTAGTTAGTGTTGGCAATTATTTGTTTTTGTCTGTGTATAAAATGCATGTCAGGCAGTCTCTTTGCTTAAAGTATTATGTATTTGTCATCAGTTGCATTCGAGTTACTGTTTGTTTTGTCGTCTGTTCCATCGGTTCTATATACGTATAGCACTCGAACAGTTAGGATTAGTCAGATTAGTCGTTTCGGCTTAAAATGTGCGTCTTTAAAATCCATGCGAGTCGCGCAAACAGTGGATTGGATTGAGTGGGACCACTGTCGGCGCAAGTCCAAGTCTTGGCTAAAATTCCATCTGGAATATCTCTTTCATTCTTAAGGCTACGGATGGGTTTGAACGCAACAGATATTTTATTTGAGACGTGCAAACCCAATTTACACTAGATATACATATTTCCTAAAATAAAAATCGTGTATAAAAGAGCTGCATTGAAGAACCATCATCATTTCATTCTTATAATTAATACTTTGGGAACTTTGAAGTCATGTTTCGAGGGCTAAAACGGATACGATACGTGTGATATGTGTTCGTGTCGGTCTACTAGGATGGTACACTGGGGCCTTTGAGCATTGGATTGATATTCTGGTCTTAGCTAATCTAATTGATGATCCAATTCGGTTTGATTTTTGTGATGATATAGATATACATATACATAGGCGTATAAAATACAATAATTCATTGGAAATCGATCCAGGAATGAGGAAATCTTTATGACACAACAGACCATCAGACAAACACATGCAGGTAGGACGATTGTGTATGGTTGCTGTGCGTGGGCGTTATTATGGGCGGTGCATTGTGATGGTGTCATACGGAGGTCTCCGAGTTCAGCTTGAGGACAAACTTGTTGCTCTTTGGATCGACCACTTCCTCGGCCAGATTGAAATGCGGCAGCTTGTGCACGGTGACCATGAGGGAGACATCGTTTTGTATCAACTGGAACGTGCACTCATTGCCAATGGGCCGGGAGACGATCTCATCGCAGATCAGGGACCACGACTGCACCCAGCGGCGCTCCTTCTCGCTCTGCATCACCGGCGACTCGGTCAGATATGGTTCCAGGAAGGCTCGGGGCGACAGATCATGCTTCAGACAGTGGGCCAAATGCTTTAGTATGCTCTCAAAGGTGTGCCGAGGCTGTTGTCGGGTCACTCGTAAATACTTCTGCAATGCTCGGGCCATCGATGGAAAGACTGCCGACGCAGCCTCCTGTGGATCCAGCGGCAGGGCTGGGGCGGGCTCATTGTGTATGCGCTTGATGTGGGTGAAGGCCTCCTCGGCAGCGGTAATGAGGCGAGCGCGACGCTTCTTGACCCGTCGCTCGTACTCGTGCTCCTCGTAGAAACGTTCATTGTGCGAGGAGTCGCGTCGCCTGGCATTGGCGGCTAAAACGGCTCGACTCTGACTCTGCTGCTGCGAGTTGCTGACACCATCCACCTCGTAGTACTTGAAGCTGTTCGATATTTTGTTGCGTTGCGACTTGGAGATCGAAATGGGAATGCGCTCCAGATACGGATTGAAGATGGGAAAGTCGACGTAGTAGTGCTGGAGCACCCAGACGGCAGCCCTCTGTATGCTTAGCTGACCGAGCATATAAGAGCGCGACACTCCATCGGGAGAACGTATGATCTTGACATAGTAGCTGGGCTGCTGGTGACGCAGCTCCAGCAAGACCACGGCCACGTAGTGGATGAACAGCAGCGTGTCCACAAAGTTTGTGGCATAGGCCACCAGCGACTTGTAGTCGACAGCATCGCCGCCTGTTTCTACCACAATCTTGGCTCCGTTCGTGACCTGCACGATGTAGAAGAGCCAATAGGCGAATGTGCAGATAGTAACCAGAAGGAGGACAATTGCCCGATATAGAAAAATGCGTGGCATGGTGGCTGAAGTGCGCCGCATGAATACCGCCCACAGACCGATGGCCAGGAGCAGCAAGCGAGCAGCCAGCGACACAAGCTGGCCCTTGCATTGCTCACTGCAGGCCAGGAGGTGCGCCTGGGTGCGCACCGTCTGCGTTAGCTCCGGACGATCAAAGGCCGACGGGAAGAATCCAACGTGCGGCATGACCACCATGGCCACCGGCGAGAAGAAGGCCCCACAGCCAAGAAGAAAGTAGAAGCTGGACTCTACATAGCGGCGGCAGGCGAAGCCGAATCCCTTGTCGCTCTCACGATGCCACATATTGTTAATGTCCTCCATGGATATGCTCTGCTCGGAGGTGTTGCCAGTGACGGCCGTGGTATTCTCTCCCCAGTTCTCATCCTGCGGTAGAATCTGCACTTCTATAACCTCCTGGCCGTCACGACTCTCATCACCTACGAATCAAACGAATCAAGCGATTCAACTTAAATGGATCTCATTTCAAATATCACTCTTCTTACCGGTCATGTTAACACTGGTCTGATAGGGTGCCATTTCGCCACGTTGGAAACCCTTGCCCGACTTGGACGAATGCGTGCTGCGATGGGAATGACGGGAACGATCTCGCTCCCTGTGGTAGCCGTTGTTCACACTTCCGCCGCCTCCTCCTCCGCCGCCAACACCGCCTCCACTACCAGCACCGCTACTACTATTGTTGTTGTGATTTCGCGAGCGTCTTGAGCGTCCACTATGTTCCGACTTGACGGATTCGTTTTCCATTGCAATTGGCACGCGTGCGTGGGCAATGCAGTCCAGTCGCTGCGCTCTCGCTTTGTTCCTTAATTATCTCAACCTCACCGTGCAGCTATTTTAGCTAACTGTAATTACGGCAGCAGGTTTTTCATATGTAGGTATGCAGGGCGGAGTCGGGTTGGTGGCAGACGCCGTTCGATGTGTACGCATTAGAGGCGTTTCGAAGCGTTTTAATGGAGTCCTTCTAACTAATAATGCAACACGTTATCACCACTGTTCGTGTGCATAATTGTTTCATTCACGTTTTCACTATTTCACGCACATTTTCGCTTTTTATTTTCTTTTGGACCCGAATTTGCTTCACCCCCGACGCAGTGTGGCCACAAACAAACTGCAGAAACCACTGGTCACACTGGTCAAAAACATTTATTTTGCAACCCTGGCTCTGTCTACAGCGGCCCATACAATTGTTGTATCTTGCAAAACCAATTAAGTCCACAATATTGTCTACTAGTATGGAATATTTTCAAGTTTTTATTGGGAAAAAAAAATATAAAATATTCGAATGCATTATAGTACTAGGCGATCGTTCCCACCTACTTCCAATGGGCAATTTTCCGTCCACCTCCCAACACCTTCGATAGCTCAGTTGGTAGAGCGGTGGACTGTAGAAAGTTTCGTACCGAAGATATCCATAGGTCGCTGGTTCAAATCCGGCTCGAAGGATTTTTGAATATAATGTAATGTATGATGTGCATGACGTATTCTTTTTTTTTGAATGTAACAGTAATGTTAATACACATATCATATGAATTTTATTCTTGACACCAAAAATTGGGAAAAATAAACACATTAATGGGCAGAAACGGTGGCTAGCAACTGTCTGGCTTGCTGATTAGTTGATTCAGTCTTATGGCGCGCTGGACAAGCTTCAAGGAACACGCCTTGTCGACATGAATTACAGCCCGACTGGCATAGATTGTCGTTTCCGCCTCCTCACTGGCCTTTGTTCTGCAAATAAATTGATGCATTTGTCAGTAGAGATCGGAAAGGAAAACCCATTGTGTATTACCCATTTCGCAGGCTGTTGTGACCAAGCGTTAGAGCTCCCAAGGCCACATTCGAGGTGGCCAGTCGATAAGACTGATCTTCGGCGAAATAATCAAGAAGAAACTTGAGCAACACCTTGCGAAGTCCCGCAGAGCGGGGAAACATACGAACGCGCTTCTGCAAATAACGCAGAGCATCTAGGGGACCCTCCTGAAAAGATACATGGGTTCAGATTTATCCACGAAATTACAGCTTGGTTTCGTCTACGCACATTTATCAGGACATAATTAGCGGTTAGGTAGGATATATCGACGCAGTACTTCTCGCTGAAAGCGTACGCCCTGAGCTCCGACATTACGGTACGGTTTAGTTCGTTGTCGCGATGCAGAATGGCCAATGCACAGGATGAGTAAAGGGCCTGGATGGGCGCATTCTTCGTCAGGACACTGGGCAAAACAATATGATTGTTAGGAAGACACAAAGAAACATATATAATCGATACAGACCACTGATAGAGAAGGGTTTTGGTGTCCGCTTCGCCTTGGAAGGCATAAATCATAGAGGCCATGGCCACTAATATGGTGGCCGCCTTGTCATCATCTTGTCCCGCCACGTTGTTCAATACGGAATTGTATATCGAATACGATTCCTGCAGCTGACCAGATCGGTAATATGCCAGGGCCAAGCCAACGATGGGTTTGAACGTGGCATGGGACACTGTATTCAAAGCGTTGACTGCCTGATGCGGCTGGTCCAGCTTTAGGTACAAGTAGCCCAGGTTCGTATACAGTGTGTCCCGTTCGGCTCCAGGCTCGCACAACTGGCAGGCGCGCGTAAAAGCCTTGATGGCCTGGTGGTAAAGCTTTTTGCGGGCGCACAAGAATCCCTGGAACGTGAGTGACGCTATACTGGCCTCCGACTCTTCATTTTGGACATACCTATGTACAAAAATGGGAATAGATTTCGGAAGATAATAACCATGAAATTAATGATGCAGCGTACCAGTTAATGGCATCCAATGCGTAGACATCCGCATACATGTGCCCAATCGCATGTCTGTTGTGGGGCTTGGCCCGGGCAACGGGATCGGAGAGCACCTCACATACCCAGTAAGCGAATCCGAGTGCCGCCTCCGGATGATAATCAAACTGCTGGCAATGGCGGAACAGATCGAAGGCCTCTTCTTGGTCGCCAATAAGTTCCGCTACCATTGCCTGTCCTATCCAGGCATTGGCATATATCGGACTCGATTGCTGGGCGCGCTTGAAGGCCTCATTGGCCAGTCGAATGTCATTCGCTTTGATATACAACACGCCTAGGTTGGTCCATGTCGTGAAGGATTTGCGATCCAGATTCAGCGCCTGGATAAAACAGTGCTGCGCCAGAGGCAAGTTCTCGTGCTCCGCATGCATATTGATGACGCCGAGGAGGTTCCAGTTCTGCCAGCGATTGCTGCGCTCCTGGATCGCCCTCTTGCATACCTTGGCAGCCGTTTCCAGGTGGCTTGTTGCATCTTCGGGAATGTAAATAGCGCTGAAGTAGCTGGCCAGGGCCAACTCGTACCACAGATATGTGTTCTGCTTCAATTTCAAGGCGCACAGATAGAAGCGCTGGGCCAGTTGCAGCAGATCTTTACGTGATAGATAAGCAACCGCTTCTTCGCGCTTGGCCAAACTGGCAGCCACGTCCAAGTTTGCCAGGGAGCCCGGCAGATGTGCCGTCTGCAAAAATACACTAGCCGTGAGGCGCCACAGCCAAACCATACCCTGCGCCTCTGCCTGAGTGAATGCACTGTAAGAGACATGTAAAAATAAGCCTGCCTTAATGATTGGAAGGTTCCTAACCTTTCCAGAAGTCCGACAGCCGATTGAAAATGCTGTTTGGCACGTCCGTAAAGATTTTGGGACTTCAGATTGTTGGCCATACCGATATGCGCCTCTACGGCGCCTCTCAAGCCAGGCAAGTAGTTTGGATTCAGCTTGAGCAGCGCATCGAAATCTTCAATCGCCTCGGAGTACATGCGAATCGTCTTGGAGGCAATATATTATGAATAGATAGCCTGAAATGGTTGCCATATTCTTACCGTCTTGATCACGGCTATCTGGAGGAGAGCATAGCAGTTGACTGGGGACAGCTCGAGGATTTTCTGAAAGACACGAAAAGCCGAGTTGTACGAGCCTCGAGCCGCATAAGCATCGCCCAGTGATTCCCAATAGACCATGCACCGAAAGTCGTGCTTGATGGCAATCCGAAAGCATTGGATGGCCTGTAAAAGAAGCCTTGAACATACTTAAACTCTGATCTGTGGTCTGTGCTGTTCATGTACGTACATTATCCCATTTCCTGACTTGAAGAAAGTGCAGACCCAGCTTGTATTGCAAGCGGATCGACTCGTCATTACTCAAGTACCGAAGGGTGTTCATCAGGAGCGTCTCATTCAGATCTTCCTCGCCCAGCTGCTGGTAAATAAAACTCAAGGCATCCACAGCCTCCTCCGCCAGGGCATTGAGGCTGATGCACTTCTCATAGCATTTGCGGGCGCGGGCCATATCGCCAGTGGCCAGGGGATACAAGCGACCCAGATAGTCGAAGCACTCGGCAGCATGCGGTCGCAGCCGAGCGGCCCTTAGCATGCAGCTCAGGGCCTCTGCATAGTTTTTCTGCACCATCTGAAGCTTGCCGCATAGCAGCAGCGCCTCAAAAGACTCGTCGTTGGCAATAGCCCGAATGGCTTCAGCTGGTGATCTGATTAATAAAACGGATAATTATGTGTAAGCTTTTCCGTAAAGATTCCTACTTTGCTTACAAGAGAAATTCCGCCTTGGAAAGTGCATCCAATGGCAGATCTTTGAGCAGCTGAACCTCCCCTAACTTGATGTAACAGCTGCAAGGGATGACTTTAGTTATGCAGCTTATGATTGAATATGATAGGATAGCTTACCGAGCCAAGGCTCGAACATTGGGCTCTGATTTATCATGGCCCAGCAGCACTTTGACGGCTTCTCTCAATTTGGATTCATTTTTTTCATACGAGAGACACTGGGCAGACGCTTCATTTTGTTGGCCTAGCTGCTGCCAGAGTTGAAGAGCCAGTTTGTACGCCCCAAATTCCATATGGATTCGGGCCAGGAGCTCCAGCGTCACCTTGTAGGTGGGTTGGCTCTGATGGGCCTGAACAGCAAATTGCCTGGCCGGAACATACTGGCCCTGGGCATAGAGATCGAATGCCTTAATCAGCAGAGCCAAGTTAGAGCTAGGGTTCAGCTCCAGTAATTGATCGGCATATGCTTGGATTGGCTGCTTCAGCTCCTGCTGCCAGGCACCATTTTCTAGCTGATTGTGGTTTTCGCAGTATGTCTTGCATATCCATTCGTAGCCATAGACATCCTTGGGATGGGAGACGGTCATGTTGCAGGCATGGCGCACACAGGCCACATAGTCCTTCTGCTTGTATAGCCATTTAAGGAATCGTTTGTACACCACACTTTTCACACTTGGCTCCGAGATGTCCAGCAGCGCTTCCATCGTTTTATTGTACTGCAAAAGTTCGAGGGATTAGTTTATGTTAGGATTGCTATGGAAAGGATACGCACAAGTACATTATCTTCTGCCGATATCTCAAAATCCTGAGCAAACCAAATGCGTCCCAGATATTCTTGGATTTTGGCATAATGGGAATCGTCAGGATTCTGAGCCCGCTTTTTGAGCACTTTAAAGCACAAGGGAGCCACAGTTTCATCCGAGGCCAGGGTGAATAGCTTCTCCCAGTAGTCTAGGGCTTTTTCACTAAAATTTTAAAATTAGCTCTTGCATGAGCGTCTTTCATTTCAACAGGTTCTTACGGTAGCAGATCCACAAGCTCATCATAAATCTCTGGCAGCTCGGCGATGGGCGCGCAATTGGAGAGTCCCTGCAGGGCAACGGTAGCGGGGCCTTCTGTGTACTCAATCGACTTTCGCAGGCTCTTTGCCGCCTCTGTCTTGTCCACGCTCTGATAGGCGGCACCAAGCAACAAGTATCCCATTGCATTGCTCTTTGGATCGGCTTTCAGCAGGCGCTGAAATCAAAAACTTTAACAATGCAACAACCAAATGACGTGTACACACCTCGCACTTGTGAATGGCGTCCGCATGCTTCCCAAGTTTGATTGTCTCCCGAATATCCTTGATTAGCGCCTTGGATTCTTTGGAACTCATCGTAAATAATAAATAAGTTTCTTTCGTGTTTATTTGTTGCACGTAAACACAGTGCTGTAAAATGCTACAGTGGTGGCAGTGCTGTAAACTCAGCTGTTGCTGGAAAATGTTGGTCCAAAACAATCACGAAATCCGAATGTGCAACTGAAAATGCCTATAAATTGCAAGGCAAAATGTGGCAAAGCGGCAGCGCTCAAGGTGAGTCCCAAGTCAAGTAATGTGATCCGCAAGTACATATTAACAAGGTGTTTTACAAAAGCGCCCAAAAACTGGAGATGCCCTGTGCAAGGAGTGTTTCTTTGCCGCCTTTGAGGCTGAAATCCACCACACGATCACCTCGAGCAAGCTGTTCCGGCGGGGTGAGAAGGTAGCCGTAGCAGCAAGCGGTGGCAAGGATTCTACGGTTCTGGCACACGTGTAGGTACGAATATTTGTACCAATCTACTTCGATTAACTGTTGACCTTTCAGGATGAAACTGCTGAATGAACGCCACGATTACGGACTAGAGCTTGTTTTGCTCTCCATTGACGAGGGCATTACTGGCTATCGAGATGACAGTCTGGAGACGGTTAAACAGAACCGCGACGATTATAAAATGCCACTTAAAATCTTGTCCTACGAGGAGCTTTACGGCTGGACTATGGATCGCATTGTGTCGCAGATCGGACGCTCCAACAACTGCACGTTTTGCGGAGTATTTCGGCGCCAGGCGTTGGACAGGGGCGCAAAGCTGTTGTGCGTCGACAGCATAGCTACTGGCCACAACGCAGACGATATTGCAGAGACTGTGTTGATGAATGTACTGCGTGGTGACACGGCTCGTCTACGACGTTGCACAGACATCAGAACTGGTGGTGGCGAAGATTCCATACCGCGCGTCAAGCCACTGAAATATAGCTACGAAAAGGAGATTGTCATGTATGCGCACTACAAGAAGCTCGTCTACTTTTCGACAGAATGCGTCTTTGCCCCGAACGCGTATCGGGGTCACGCCCGGGCTTTCCTGAAGGATTTGGAGAAAGTGCGCCCCTCCGTCATAATGGACATCATCTACTCGGGCGAGCAATTGCGCTTCAAAGATACGGCCAAAACCCCTGTGCGCGGCACGTGCAATCGCTGCGGCTTTATTTCGTCCCAGCAACCATGCAAGGCCTGTGTTTTGCTCGAGGGTCTCAATCGTGGACTGCCCAAGCTGGGCATAGGAAAGAAGTCCAAGGGCGATCGCATGATCGCCAAGCAGGACCAAGAGCTGGCCCTTCGAGAACGTGCAAACTTAGTAAAAAACGATTTTTAATATTTAAAATGTAGTCATTTATTAGCATTTATTGGGTCATGTGCATATATTGGTGGGGGATAGGCACGTGGGACGCTAGAGTGAGCCGTGTCGAACCTAAAAAGAGAGAAATTTATTATTAGCAAGTTGCATTCGATTTTTATAATATACAAATGTTTGTATATAAAGCTCAGTGCCAATTTTTTAACCACGGCCCATACCCGGTCAAGCGAGACTCCCTATCTCCAAAAAATATTGAAGAAGTTTGTCTACACCCAACTTTCATATGGTGTCTGTGAATGGTTTAAGTGATCATCATTGAAGTCCCCATGCTACTAGCCCACAAAGGTCAATCAATACTAACCTAAAATGTTCAACCACATGTATTAATTTCCATAATGCTCCGCCTGCCACAGAACCAAGAGACCTGCAAAAAGGAAAGATAACTATTTAAGTTAGTTTATCAAAAATTACATATGCAACTATTTAGAGCAGCTTCAGCAGTTGATAATAAATTGGATTGAATCACAACGGTTCATAAGAGATGTCAGAAAATAAAGATATTCATCAGAGTATTCAATGCTGGAGCCAGAGCATGGCAAGGCTTTATAATTACCATTTAGATCCTATATATTGACATGCTATGACCGCAGAGTGCACAGCATCTTCATTCAACATTCCAGATATCCACCGACAACCTGCAAAACAGCAATTAAAATTCTTTAGTCAAATAGACTACAAATAAAACTAAATTTCATTTAGAAGGGCTTCAGAAATTACACAAATTGTATTGAATCACAACGGTTCATAAGAGATGTCAGAAAATAGTTATATTCATCAGAGTACATACTACAGTATCCCACTCCCCCCCCCCAAGATATCAATTGTATAATTACCATTTAGAACATCAGTCGTTGAACACGTGGTCGGGATATCAAGACTTCCATTTTGTATCTGCACAGAAAAAATGGATCCTTAGTACAGTCCGGGCAAAAATGTTTAGTATACATATTATGTTGTAGGGAACCAAAATGTCGGCTTTGCAAAGGAAATATGCACCGCAAATTCAGTTATTACAAATTTGGGTTATGCTTGGGCAAAGTACAATTGATCTACGAACAAGTAAAAAGCACTAGCTAAAGTGGAGAATTCTTTACACCAGCGACTCGTGTTCGCGCACTTAAACTGAAAGAAAATGCTAAGACTTACCCATTCTCAATTGCCATGCGCACTGTCGCAGCATCCCATACATAAGAGATCACCTAGAATATAATTTAACACATTAAATGATGTTTTTAATGGCAAGGGGGCTGTTTAAGCAGCAGAGCGTTCTAGACCACGTGACTGCAAAATGCATTACAATCGGACTAGTACCACTTTTCTGCAGACACACAACTTTATCTTGCAACATTGAGTTCCGCAAACAAGTTTAATGAACCAATTTGCAGTTATATTCGATGCAATCTTTAAACAACACAACTTTACTGGCCACCACTTACATTTTTTACGAACAAATCTTGTGAAGTAAAAGTGACGGAAGCCTGCAGCGGATTTATCGTTAAAATATACCGTCCGACCCTCAGAAATACGCGTTGTGAAGTAAAAGTGCCACGTGTGCAGCGGATTTATCGTTAAAAGTCTCATTTTAAAAATATACCGTAAATATACTGACGAATTCAAGTTCTCTTTTACATATTCCGATTTTGATCTTCCGTCGAATATTACCAGCTATATAGATCCCTCATTAGTGAATCTATTTCCTATTGATTGGCCTAAAATATTGCCATAAACCTTTCTATAAAATTAATAAAAGTGACCGGAAGCCAGTGTGCAGCGGATTTATCGTTAAAATATACCGTCCGACCCTCAGAAATATACCAAAATATACCGTCTCATTTTAAAAATATACCGTAAATATACTGACGAATTCAAGTTCTCTTTTACATATTCCGATTTTGATCTTCCGTCGAATATTACCAGCTATATAGAACATTTAGCCATGCCCACATAATTTTATACGATTAGTGAATCTATTTCCCACTTGATTGGCCTATTCTAAATACTTGCTTTTATTGGATGTCTATAAACCTTTTTATAAATCTCGCACGCGTTGTGAAGTAAAAGTGACCGGAAGCCAGTGTGCAGCGGATTTATCGTTAAAATATACGGTCCGACCCTCATAAATATACCAAAATATACCGTCTCATTTTAAAAATATACCGTAAATATACTGACGAATTCAAGTTCTATTTTACATATTCCGATTTTGATCTTCCGTCGAATATTACCAGCTATATAGAACATTTAGCTATGCCCACATAATTTTGTACGATTAGTGAATCTATTTCCTACTTGATTGGCCTATTCTAAATACTTGCTTTTATTGGATGTCTATAAACCTTTCTATAAATCTCGCACGCGTTGTGAAGTAAAAGTGACCGGAAGCCAGTGTGCAGCGGTTTATCGTTAAAATATACGGTCCGACCCTCAGAAATATACCGAAATATACCGATGAAAAAAACGGAGTTAGCCCACTAGACCCCCCCATCGACCTAAACAGGTGAAGAACTCGAGCTAACCACGGAAAACAATACTGTATGTAAATTCCATCCTTATTCTTTAACGTAACAAACAAAATGACTACGACATCTGTCACCTGAACTCCGCTAAAATTATTCAAGTTTCATAATTTTCGTGGAGAGTATTTCAGTAGCCACTGGTCGACAATGGGTTAATCGTTCTCTGTCCATGATCGGAAATCAAATTCCTCCATTTCGATAGTCGGTTGTACATAGGACCCCAGATAGGACCCTCAACCCTGAACACATAGTTTTATCTGATAAATGAATCAATTTTCTACAATAGATGCTATATTATATGCTTTTCGGTATATTTTAAGTAGACGATATATTCTGATCGATTGTCGATAAGTCCGATAAATGCAACCCTTTTTCATAACTGTAAATCTGTGACGCCGGGCTTCGTAAAAAATGGCTTCGTAAAAATTAGTTTATTAGAAAAATGACGGAATTTACTGCAAACACCGTACTATGGAGTTTGGGTAAGCCGATTTTATATTAGTTTTCGTTTTATAAAATGAAACGGGCTCCGAAACTCGTGTATACCTGTCAAAAAATTTCGCAGATGAGTACATGAAAGTACGCAAAGACGAAATGCCCATTTACTACAAAAAAGAAAATCAGATGTCAAACCGAGTCAATAGGAAATCTGCGCATTTGCAGTCTTACAAAGACGCCGAGGCCGACTTATCTCAGGACGAAGACGAAAACGAAAACGAAAACGATGATGGTGATTTCAATTTTCTTACGGTGCAGAGAGGTATCGATGTGGACGATGCCACACACACGGCGAATATGAACCAGCTTAATTTCGAGAAGAACGATTTCGATCAGCTAATGTATAATGAAAGCCTGGAAACTAATAACGTGAATTCGAGTGCTCAACAATGTGCACCACTTAGTCGGACGCCTCCACGTCCGAGCGTTAAATCGCGGCTTGGCGTCAGGCCCACCGAAAGCGGGGGCAATCGCGGAAAAAGGACTCGGCAGAAAGCAATTCAAAAGCGTGGCAAAGCTTATGCTAACAATATAAACAGTCGTAACAACAGTATGGTAAACTTCAATCAAAACCGTGTGTCTGTAAATTTTCATCGTGGTCTAGAAGCGTATAAACAATTTCGTGAGCGTAACGCAAGCTTTGGTCAACGGCAAAACGTATTAAACATCCCAAATAATCATGTCCATATTGAAAACATGGGTCCCAATGGACCCAGCTTTAATGAAAGTTCCAATACTGATAATTTTAATTTGAACAGCAGCTGCATGATGCGCTCGAATCATATGAACACCTCCGATTCGAACAGCTACGGCAGGATGCTCTCGAATAACCAAGGCCCCGTCAATTTGAACAACTACGGCGGGTTGTTCCCGAATAATCAAGGAACTGTCAATACAAACAGCTTCGGCGGGCGGTTCCCGAATAACCAAGGCCCCGTTAATTCAAACAGCCGCGCCGGGCTGTTCCCGAATAATCAAGGATCTGTCAATTCAAACAGCTCCGGCGGGCTGTTCCCGAATAACGAAGTTTCCGTCAATTCGAATAATCAAGTACCCGTCAATTCGAACAGCTACGGCGGGTTGCTCTCGAATCATCCCGGACCCGTAAATTCGAACAGTTACGGCGTGTTGCTCTCGAATAATCAAGTACCCGTCAATTCGAATAATCAAGTACCCGTCAATTCGAACAGCTACGGCGGGTTGCTCTCGAATCATCAAGAACACCCGTAAATTCGAACAGTTACGGCGTGTTGCTCTCGAATAATCAAGTACCCGTCAATTCGAATAATCAAGTACCCGTCAATTCGAACAGCTACGGCGGGTTCCCGAATAACCAAGGCCCCGTCAATTCGAACGGCTACGGCGGGTTGCTCTCGAATTATCCCGGACCCGTGAATTCGAACAGTAACGGCGGGTTGCTCTCGAATTATCTGAACCCGCTTCGAACGGATACGGCGGGTTGCTCCGAATACCACCAGACGCGATATCATTGCAAACAATTGGAACAGCAGTATGGAGATGAACTTGAACAATCGAATCACACCCAATAACTTTTCAGTCGTGAATCGTCAGGAGCCATCGGTCGACGGCGACCTAGGATCATTATTGAGTGTTGCTCCAACTCGTCCAAAGAGCGGTATGTTTGTAGGTGAGGCGCTTGGTATGAGTCTAAGCGATTGCAAAACGGCCGATGTGCAGAAAATTGCCCAAAACGTGTTGTTTTTGCTGGCTACTGCCGAAAATGATTCCCAAAGCAAGGTAATGCCTAATATAAGGACTCTAAATGATATAAATACTTTTATATGTATGATTATTTTAGACAAACTATGGGGTCCATAATAAAAATACATCGCAACAGCGCCATTCGTGAAACTGGATGCCATGCAGGAAAGTATTGAACGAGCTCCGTCGCCGGAAGTATAATTAAGAGTTTGTCATGACAATAGGTTAAGTGTAAATATTCAAACATGGAAGAATATAAGCGGGCACCCGGTCGTGCCGAACGTGTGTGAATGTGCGTTGGTGTATTTCAGGGCAAGAAGAAGAGTAGGGTCGAGTGGTGCAGTGAATGGCACACCACAGAACGAACAAGATTTGAGTTTTTTTATATACGTATTTTTGCTGATAAGAGCATGTTGAGCTGCTTATCAGCAATGCACAACAAAAAAAAGTACTCATGGACAGCCGAGCCGAGATGTGAGAAGAGAAGCGAAACGAAAGCGGACGAAAATAGAAACAAACGGCGATAAATTTACAGCAAAAGGCGAATGTTCATACAGAAGCGATTCGCCGATGGAGGAACAGCAAAGCAGAACAGAATAAAATAATAATCAATCAGTTAATCTGCTAAATAGTTAGAACGTGGAATTGACATAGCTGAATGGAAGTGGATAGGGAGCTCGAGTGAGACCATTTAATAAACGCAACGCCGCGAAGTGAATAATTATTTTGATTTCAGATCGAATGCCGGCATACGACAATTATAAGAACAAAGAAAATCAGAACCCATTATTTTTAGTTTTGTAAGTGCAGAAAGAAAACGAAAAATAAACGTTAAACATTAAAATAAATGTTGGCTGTTCGCCTGTGCCCACCATGTTGAAATCGAAGCAATTCCTGCAGCGATTTTCCAAAGGTAAGAAGGACCTTTAGAGCTAACAGACCCAGCTGCTCGACAGAGGTGATTGTAGTTCCTGGGTCGCAATTCCACTTTTTTTTGGGTGGCAATCTCTCTTAATCATTCGGTTATACACACACACTCGCTGCTCGCTAATGAGCAGGCACTTGTTACTCCATTATGATTATCAGCTCGGGCAGAGAGCAGAAGGCATGCGTTTTGGCATTGTTAGAAATCAAAATTTTTGTACTCTGCCGACTATATAGTCTCCTCCAAAGACTATCTGCTGAATCTTTTGTTCTTTTTTATCTTTAACTCGTACTTTGACCGTGCTCCCACAACAGCCTTATTCGTAGTTCAATTGTGTTCCACCGTAGGCTTAGCCATTTCTGTCGAAACTAATTGTTCGACTTCAAACGGGCGTACCGAAAATGATCCTGAGTGCAAAGAGGATTGTACCAGAGGGGCTGAGTAAATTACCCGCCGCTGTGTGGGGAACCCAAAGGATGAACTAACCAAGTTTCAATTGCGCTCAATTGGTTCCAGAATATGCCAAGTTTACGCCTGCCAACTTCAAGCTTAAGCGGGCCTTGGTGGTGACGAAACTCTCGCGCTATGAATTCGAGCAGCTACGGCATCCGGGACTGTCGAAGGAGCAGCTGGAGCAGAAGCTGCGCGATCGGGGCACCGATGTGGAGATGGTCCTCTATCTGCACAATCTGCACAAGGACTTCGAGCGGCGTATCGTGCAGAGCTTCCAGGATGTCGGTTGCGAGGTCAAGCTGTCCAGCAGGTGCGTATCGCTGCCTTCAATATGAGTGCGAGTGTGAGTGTGGCTAACGTTTGTCGATGTTGCTGTGTTTATGTGGTCCTGTGCTTGTGTCGTCGCCGTCATAATCGTCGATTACCACCCCACCTACTACAATTGTATTTCCACCATCCACATAATGTGTCTCTCATGTGGCCCCCCTCTCGCTGTTGACTTTACTAAACGAGCAGACTTGAATTTAGAAGCTCATTGAGCAAAGATGTCATGAGCTGGGCGGATGTCATCGTTCCTGTTGGCGGTGATGGCACCTTTCTGCTGTCCGCCGGCCGCGCCAGTCCCCTCTTTGCGCTCAGCCAGCAGAAGACGCCCATTGTGGGCTTCAACTCTGATCCTCTTCACTCGGAGGGTCGTCTCATGCTGCCCAAGCACTATTCGGACAATCCCGCCGATGCAGTGGCGCGCATCAAGAGCGTAAGTTCTGCTCTGCTTGATTACAGATTATTGTTCTCCGTGTGTAATACTGGGGATTCTGTTCGTCTTATAGGGCGATTTTAAATGGATGCATCGTTCAAGAGTCCGCACCACGCTGCTGGGCAGCAATGGCAAGATTCCGGAGTCCACGGATCTGTTCCGACATACAGAAGTGAAGATGGAGCAGGTGACAACGGATCCCGAAATGCTGGAAAATCACATGGCCACCAAATACAAAGCAAAGATGAAGCGCATCCTACCCTATTTAGCTCTGAACGAGGTGAGTGCGAAATGGGACTCTTTCAAAGTACTCCTAACTATATTGCGCCATTCGATTTCAGGTTTTCATTGGCGAGCACATCTCGTCCCGTGTGTCCCATCTGCAGCTTGTGCTCGATCATCAGGATGTGGTAAACAAAACAAAGTGTTCCGGACTGTGCGTTAGCACTGGTACCGGCTCCACATCGTGGCACACAAGCATCAATCGCATCACCAGCCGCGACGTTGACGATTTGCTTCAATCGCTGCCCAATAGCAACTCTGCCGATGTGCTCCGACTACGCGAGAATGCTCAGGAGATCGCCCAGCGGTATAACCAAGGGCTGCTCTTCGCACCAGACGATCCGCGGCTCTGCTACTCGATCAGGGAACAGATCTGTGTGGGCGTTTGGCCCTCGCCGAAGACATTTAAGAAACGGGATTTTGTGCAGAATGTGTTTGTCAAGTCGCACTGCATCGATGCCAGTGAGTAGTCGATGGGCATCATCTTTTATAAGGCATTTCTAATTTTCATTCGCATACAGATCTGGTCATAGATGGCAGCATATCCTATCCATTCAACGATGGCGCCAAGGCATTGCTTGAGGTCCATCCCGAGGATGCCCTCCTGACGATCGCCCTAGACTGATTTCTGATGAAGCAAGAAACGTAGTAAAGTAAAGTGCCTGGCTAGAGAGCCGTAGCATGTCTGAAATTTTAAAATTATTTAAGTGTGCAATTTGCAGACTACGTAGAAGTTTAAGCTCAAAAGTTATTTTGTTATTATATAAACATTTATTTAAAAATGTCCCTAAACTTTTCTTTTCGATTTTAAATTTTTCTGCTTGTCCAATGAAACGTTCGGTTTGCTTCGATTCATCTTCTTCGGTGGTTCACCTTCCACTCCATCTTTAGAAGATCGTCTGCGGCCTTTACCTTTTTTCTCGAATCGCGCACTATCCACGGACTTGAAGCGTTCGTCTTGTAGGAGCACTTTGCCCTCTTCACTACTGGCGGAGTCTGCCTGCTGCAGTTTCCGTTTTCGACGAATTTCCTTCAATTTGTCCTTTTGCTTTTTGCGATAGCTGCACACACAGAAATCAAAAGAATTATTCAATGATTTCATAACGCGGAAAATTAGACAGCTTACAGCGCTTCCATTTCATCTGGATCCTTGCCCTCCATTATCCACGTTTTGCGTCTGTAGTTTTGGGCACGCTCGTCAAAGTCATTGTTATCCAGCTGCATCTCCGATTCACGACGCGTCACATTCACTTGCATGAAAATTCGCTCCACCATTCGCTCTGGAATATAGAATATATAGTGATTCAGTATGGATATATATAAGAAGGTAGGTTGACCACATACGATCTATTGGATGCTCTGTAAGCTTTGTGTTGATTTCCGTCTCAATGGCGCCGAGAAGTTCGAGGTCGCGCGGAAAGCGAAATATGGAAATGGACATGCCTTTGCGGCCAGCCCTCGCTGTCCGGCCCACGCGATGAATGTATTCCTTGGGCGTCCGTGGTAGCATGTGATTGATCACCAGTTGCACGCTGGGTATGTCCAGGCCGCGAGATGCCACATCTGTGGCAATCAGTGTGCGGATGTGATTGGATTTGAAGCGACTGAGTGCCGCGACACGCTCCTTTTGCCGCATAAACCCGTGCAAGCATACATTGTCAATGTCCATACTCTTAAGGGTCATGGAAAGAAGTTGACAGTATCTAAAATTGACGAAATTTGAGTTTAGCTTTTCGGGGTAGAGCGAGTTGCACGTACTTTTTTGTATTTGTGAATATCATGACATTGGAATTTTCGTTTTCCTCACGATATTTGCGCAGCGACTCGATCAGAACCATATCACGATCGTAGTCGGCGCACAGCAGGTATCGCTGATCCAGAGTGTCTACAGTGGCCACATTAGAGTCTTGCGACCATTCGATACACTAAACAAAGAACAAGTCTGTTGAAATTAATCCCTTTTGTCATTGAGATCTACTTACATCCTTGGCTATGGGGAATATACTGGACTCCTTCATAAAGTCCTTCATAGTGGCGGAGAAGAAAAGGTTCTGCCTGGTACTCGGCAAACATCTTTCGATTATGGCTAAGCTCTCATCAAAGTCGCCGTTCAGCATGCGATCCGCCTCGTCCACAACGAGATATTTTAAATTATCGAATGAAAACGTGTCACAGCCCGTCAAGTGATCGGCCAGACGTCCGGGCATGGCCACCACAATGTGCGGACGCTGCATTAACTTCTGGCTCTCGATCATCTGGTCAGTGCCGCCGGATACGACGCACACGCGCACTCCCATAGGTTGGCCGGCCACCAGAAACTGCTCCGATATTTGATAAGCCAACTCATGTGTGGGGGTTAGAACCAAGGCAAAGTGGCTCACAGGCTCCTCGCTCAATCTCTCCAGTATGGGCAGGGCGAAGGCAAAGGTCTTGCCCGATCCCGTCTGGGCGGCGCCAATGCAATCCTTGCCCGACAATATCGCGGGAATGCAATTCTGTTGGATGGGTGTTGCGCCTTTGAGGCCTGTACCAATAAAGTTCACACATTAGCGGGCTTTATCTAGTGGCAAATGTATATAGTTACCTAATTTTGTTAGTTGTTTCACCATCCAAGGACGTAGTCCCAGGCTCTGAAACGGATTCGCCTCCTTTCGTTGCATTTTTTGTAAACAAAAACAACGTGCGCGAGACCAGCAGTGTGACCGCGGATGTGTCCATGCAATGTACGGTCTGACCCTGAGTAATATACCGAAATATACCGTAAATATACTGACGGATTCAAGTGCATCATATTCCTCGTTTTTGATATTCGGTTGAATATTACTAGCTGGCTAGGACCCTCAGATCTCAACTCATAATTTTATCCGATTGACGAATCACTTTCCTACAAGATTGGGCTAATTGGAAGTTCTCATCTTTATTGGACTGATTGTAAAAAAGGTTTAAGCAAAAAAAGTCAACAAAAATTTCCACTAAATAAATTATTTTACATAGTAACCACACGCTAACTACACATTTGCTACTTGTTATCTACATTTGTATGTAATTACTAAAAGCGACACCTGAAGGGGAAATGTGTACGTTTCAAAATTTTTGCCCGTTTTTTTTCATATAAGCCCCATGGAAGCGCCAGTGTGAAAAACCTCCGTTATCCACTTTTTGACATGCCTTTTTTCCGGAATTCCGAATATAAATTTTGATGGCAAACTATATGGCATTTCTACACGACTTCTACATTGATGCATTGGGCAAGAAGGTGAGTCCATAACGCGTCTTCAAAAATACTGGAAAATACTAGAAAATACTATGAAAAGTATAAACATTTGTCCGTGTGACCGCGGATTTTTCCATACAATGTACGGTCTGACCGTCAGAAATATACCGAAATATACGTTGCAGGAATGAAGAACCTTATCGACTAGGTTATTTTTCGGTCGCGTTAATACATTTCTGTTATATTCGATTTGCTATGGAGTGATTTTTGGCGCCAATCGGTCCCAAAAACTAAAATAACATTGGAAGTTGAAGAAATGTCTGAAAATTCGGGAGAACAGGGAGCATCTGTTGCATTCCGTGAGCTACAGAGCATAGACCAAAAAGATATTGTTATCCTTATCGATGTTGCGTCGGCATTAAAAAGCTGCAGCGAATGCATAAGGAATAGCACCGTCAAGACTGTGGATGTATTGACACTATGGCTTAAAAAAGTACTCAGGGCATATATTGATGAAGCGGCTCGCTGTGTCACTGCATTTAAACAAATGTGCGATTGGTTTCAGATGATGGTAAGTGAATGCATGGACTGCTTACTATCCACAAAAAAATCTTCAAAGTCTTCAGTCTTTTACAGAAATCGTCGACTGATGTCGAATGCAGCGATCTGATTACCGTACTTACGGAAGCTCTGAAATTTACAACAGCGTCCAAGGAACAGTTGCTGAAGGCGGGCGAACGTCTGGTACACGCTGCCGCCTTCTTCCTATTTTCTATTGTGCACCGCTATCTTGGTGAAAGGTGAGTTGGCGACTCTGTTTCATCTACAAGTTGACAACATGTGGAATTTCCCTCCAGTGAAAGTAGCTCGAAGCGCAGTGTCCTGAAGGAACATGTTCCAAATGCCATCGGCCTACACTTAGCTGTGCTTTCCCTGCTGACAGACACCACCGCCAGTGCAAAGAAAGTGAATGCTCGCATAACACCCCGTAAGTCATTGTCGGACTTTCAACAAGACTGCTCACTCTTCAGGCTTTATTTGACAGTGATCCAACAGATGAACGAAATTTCTGGTTTCCTAAGCGCTAAGATAACCCATCTGCAGGCCTTTATAAAAACAAGCAAAACGATGACCTATATTTGCCTGCACTACATGCAAAATGTTGATCGTGGCCAATGGGAGGCTGGGATTATGCCTGATTGGCTCAAGGAAACCGTCTTGCATCTGTGCGACACGGTTTTCAACCAAATGGATACTATCCAAAAGGAAGTAAGCACTCTAAGAACATTCAATTAGTTACAAGATCTAAAAATACGCTTTTCTTTCATAGGATGCACTGACTGTGCCCTTGGAAAAGGTGGAAGAGTATCTGAGAGTAACGCAAACATATCTATCAATGCTGTACGAACTCTTTAAGACTGAGTGGGAGCATGTTGACGAATCTATTTCGGAAGCCCTTATTGATTTGCTAATGAGTGGCTCAACGTAGGTCGGTCAAATTCCACGCTTTTCTTGAATTTTATCATGCTTATTGTAGGACACAAGATCTGGGCGAGAATATTTCATTACTTATATCTAAATACATACGACCGGGCTTACTTAAAATCTTTGAGATGGCCTATCCATTGGAAGACTTTCAAAAGGTATGTTGAAACCATACTTTATTGTGATGTGTGGTAATCGAATGTCTATATTTTAGCGACTTGTTTCTTTACTTATCGATCCGGAGGAAGCAGAAAATTACTTTTTTGATATCTGCTTGGATTTTGTAGGTGTTGTCACAATGGACAATGCAGCTGTGACGGCTTATACCTGTCAAACATTGCAGAAAATATTTGAATACATATTTAGAGGTATGTTTTGTGTGGTACAAAACTTAATGAGGATCGTTCGTGCTATAATTTAATTTTCTTGGCAGACACCTCTCATTTTGTCAATGCTGACCATTACGAACGAGCAATTGAAGCCTTTGCCAGCTTAATGTACTTGGCAGAAAGTGAGGAATTAGACAACTATTTTTGCACTGGTGTGTTTCAAGATGATCCCGTCACATCACAAGTCTGTGCGGATATACTAATGCTCTCGTTTCGGTTGTAGCTGTCTTCTGATTCCCCTTTTATGCAACTAATGCCTGACCCACATTACAGGTTGGTTGAGGTAAATCCGGGCTGGAACAGAAACACGCTAATCCAGGCCACTAATTACTGGAACAAGTGCAACAACTCGTATGTGATGTTCTCACATAACCCGAGCCAGTGGCATGTGCAGCGCTTCCTTAAGTATTTCCATGGCATCGGCAAACATGAGCCTCCACCATTTACTGCTCAGAATTTTCGGTATCTCCATGCTGTTGCACCTGTAAATAACAGATATGGGGAAACTCTACTGGAGCGGTTGCAGCTCATAGGGAATGGCGCACCAAGCAAAATAGAGCTGTACTATGAAGTGGTGAGTAGAGTCGAAACGAATTTAAGGGTTTCTGAAGTTTGGTTTACCAACAGGTTGCTATCATGGAGCTATTGGCGCAGCAAAAGAAGACGGATCTTTCCAAGTGGCTTCAACAGACATATGAATTCGTCAAGGAGCTACTCAAGGACGAAAAGTGCGACACATTCACCAGTGTATATTTCAAGCTGGTGGGCCAAACTAGCCCATCCGCACAGCTGCAACTATTACGGGGACTAGCTCCTGTTGTCGGCCATTGCGACTGGCATATCCAGAAGTTTCTACATGCTTGCAAGGGCAGCGATGATGCACAGCTGAGGGCATTCAGCGCACGCCACTCCATAGATAAAGTAGTGCTACCCCTGTTGGAAGCAGTTCGTCAGAAAGCATCGCCTGGGACCACCGCAGCGGACAGACAGTGTAAAGTGCTGACTAAATCGAGCTATAAGCGCGATACGGAGCACGTCTGTAAAGTGCAGTGTCTGAAGCGTAAGCGGGTTGAAAACACACCCAAGGAAATCATAAGGGAACTCTACGACAGTACCCTACAGCTGGGTCAAAGTGCAGCCGGCCTGGATGCTGCGGATAGAGAGCAGGTAAAAAAAGTCATCGACACCTTGTGTAACATTCTGAAAAGAGTAGATTGTATTGCTTAAATCGTTGAACATTCGATTAAGTAGTCTTCGAACATTGAGATTGCTATATATTCATCATCATATGATCAGCACGATCGTCGTCCATGTGGGAGCGTGTAAAGACTTCGAATCTCTTGTTTATAGTATCCATGTCACGTTTTTGAATGAGAATACCTAATAAAGTGGATGGTTCTGCATGGCATCATCCTGAAAATGTTTGTGACGAATGCAAATTTACCCGCAATTGATGCCGATGTATAGCTGACAAAACTGCCAGCGAAGAAGGCACGCACCGCTACTCGCGTTATATCCGAGCGTCTGGATGGAGACATGGCGCTCAAAGCTGCTATTAGGATGCCCAGGGAGCCCGGATTGGCGAAGCCGCAGAGGGCGAATGTACCGATTGCAGCGCTCCGACGCTGCAAGCATAGAAACAGATAAAAAGATCAATACTATCAAATGGTGAGATTGAACAATGGTGTTACATCAACTTGGTTGCCTTTAATCAATTCGCCCAGGTGCTTGTAGCCCACGAACTCGTTGATGAATGTCTTCTCGGCCACCACAAGTCCAATTTTCTCACAGTCATAGTACGGCACACCCATGATAAAAACCAGTGGGATGAACATCTTACTCAGCAGATACAGCAAACTGACGTCATTCTGGCCAAGCATTTCGAATATCCACGCGGTGGTGGCACTGAAGAAGTAAACGATGGCAAGAAATGCAATAATGTTCGAGACAATACCCAGAACAATCATCAAAGCGGCTGCAGCGCCGCTGATTGCTGCATCCAAGATGGAAGTCTCCGACCTGCAGACGACGATAGATGTTCTTGTTAGATGTTGTTAGATCAAAATGAAACTTACGATTTTTCCAGCTGGATATTTTCAGATCTTGTTTGGGACTCCTCCGTCTCCGGGTAGAAGAGCTTGGAGAACGCCAGCGAGGCCGGAGCCGCCATCACACTGGCCGTGATGAGATAGGCCGGCGACGCGCCGAACGAAATATAAGCACCCAGTACTGTTCCCGCGACTGTGGCATAGCCTGAGGTGCAGATTGTATGCAGCTCACTCTTTGTGAGTATTTCGATGTATGGCCGTATGAGTAGGGGACTCTCTGACATGCCCAGGAAAACATTGCCGGCCGCATTGACGCTCTCGCAGACTGTGGTACCGACCATGGACTGCAGCAGGAACCCAAACGCACCCAGAAAGAACTGCATCACGCCGAGATAGTACAGGCAGGAGGTGACCACGCTGAAGAAGAATATCACCGCCAGTATGGCAAAGGCGAATACGAACTCGTCGCAGATGCGATCGCCATAGACGAAGCGGGCTCCGTGATCGGCAAACCTGAGGAAAATGGCGACCTTCTCGCCAGCGCAGTCAAACAAGTCTCGACCAAAGGCCAGGCGGATGCAGACAATGCCCAACAACAGCTGTCCCAGGATGCCATGCGTAACGATCCTCCATGGAATGGCCTTGTGATGCTTTGATGCAGCGAATCCTATGAGTATGAAAACTACTGGTCCCGCAAGTCCCACCATTTTGCTCGAGTCGTCGCGGCATTCGAATAGCAAATAGGCCAAAGCAAGGACGATAACAACAAGCAGCATTATAATAGAGATTATCCTATCCGGTGGTTTGGCAGGTTAGGAAGGAAGGATCAACTAGGAGCAAAGAAAACATTCCTTGTGCGCTACACTCACTTGCGGCGACTGAATTCTATCCAATTGTCGATGGCCGGATCGATCTTGTTGTCATACAATTTTTGCCCTATAAAAGGCTTGAAGACCCAGTAGTATAGCCAAAGTATATAGAAAACTACAAAGCAAAATATGAGGAACCCGTAGCCATGGCACCAATTCATTTTGCATAGGATGAACGGTTTAAATTTAGATTCATCTTCTGAATCGATGTCACTCGAATCGGTTGCATTCGTAGTGTTACTCGAAGGCGCCGGCTCGTCTGAACTGCTCGGATCAATACATTTGTCGGTTTGCCTGTCTGGACGTGATCATTCCGTACCATAAATCAAGCATCAAATAAACATCAAAACAACACCTACCATAAGTGATATAAACCACTGTAGCGGCTATGAAGTATGAAATCCACAGAATGTGAAAAAGTATATGGAGCAAAAGAAACAGAATTTTCCTCTTTTTCGAGGGTACTTCTTCGTCCTCTAGTGGTTCCATGCTTTCTTCAGGTTGATTACTGTTATGTCTGAATCTTAGGAATTTGTATATGAAATGTACGTTTCTACTTATTTATACTCTGTTCATTATGCTATGATGTAATACATCAGGATTACCTGATCGTCCGGAAAACTTCTAAAATTATGATGACTGACTGATGACTATTATCATAGATACCCTCTAATATCAACATTTGTTGATTTGGTTTAATAAATAAGAGTTTTTTTTTTTTTATTCTTAAGATGATAAGCTGCCTATAAAGATTTAAGATCTAAACCTGTGTATTCCTAGACGTGCGTGGCATTTCTGCTAGCCAATTTCTGTATGATCCTGTCGTAGTTCGCTCTTTCGTCGCCTTCTTGTAAAAGTATGCCTGAAAGAAAAGTTGAAAGGACATTGAATAATCATAAATTCTTCTATGGTTCATCCAGTAAGCTGACCTGCAAAACTGGCCGACACAAAGCACACAATGCTGCCCACGACAAAGGCTCTGAAGGCCACCGCGGTGATGGTGGAGCGTCGATGCGGGGCCATGACACTCAGAGAGCCAATGAGGATGCCCAGGGAGCTGGGATTGGCAAAGCCGCAGATGGCAAACGTGGCGATTCCTCCGCTGCGAGCCTAAGATTCATTGAGGATTAGTGAATGATGACCCCATATGATATTCAAAGCTTACTGTGATGTCGCCCGCTTGTATGTATGCGCCCAGTCGTTCATAGGCCACAAACTCGTTGATTATGGTCTTTGTGGCCACGACCTTAGCAACGAGATTACAGTCCTGGCTCGGCACGCCCATGGCCCAGACGAGCGGAATGAACAGCTTTGAGAATATCCACTCAAAGTCGATATCATCGACGCCCACCAGATATCCAAGCCAATTGACTATGCCATTGAGGAAGGCGACGAAGGCTACAAATGCCACGATATTGGCAATGATACCCAAGACAATGGGCACGGCATTGCTGGCACCGCTGGACGCAGCATCTAGTAAGGACGAGTCCTGACTGTATGGGAAAAAGGTCAAACTGGATTGTCTCACTGGATAATTCATTGACCTACGATTTCTCCAGCTCAATGGACTCCGATGTGGTCTGACTCTCCTCGGTCTCCGGCATATAGAGTTTTGAGATGGCCAGAGTGGCTGGGGCAGCCATTACCGAGGACGTAATTAAATGGGCGGCGGATGCTCCGAAGGACAAATAAGCAGCCAGCACTGTGCCGGAGACTGTCGCAAATCCGGAGACCATTATGCTGTGTATCTCACTCTTGGTCAGCTTGTTGATATAGGGCCGGATGAGCAGGGGACTCTCGGACATGCCCAGGAAGATGTTGGCCGCGGCGGTCACGCTTTCGCAGACGGTTGTGCCAAGTAACTGCTGCAGTATCCAACCCAGCTTGACCACCACCCACTGCATAGCTCCCATGTAGTACAGGATAGAGATGAAGAAGCTGAAGAAGAAGATCACGGGCAGAATGGCGAAGGCGAAGACTTCGGCTTGAATCAGGAAGTCGCCGAAGACAAACTGGGCCCCATCTTTGCCGTAGTCGAGGAACGTGGCGACTTTCTTGCCCACACAATCGAAGATATTGCGTCCCACCTCCCAGCGAATGCAGATTATGCCCAGCAGGAATTGGCAGGTGATTCCTGTGATCACAACGCGCCACTTGATGGCACTGCGTTTCGTGGAAAAGCAATAGCCACACAGGATGAAGAAGCAGGGGGCTATCAGCGACACCAGCTTCTGCGGTTCGTCCTTAGTCTCGAAGTACAGAAAGACGGCTAGGAAGGCCAGTAACAAGGCTATGCTGGCCAGCGAGACAGCTCTGCGAAGTACACGATTATGGTTTCCGACATGTGATCCATCGTGCATTAATCAAAGACTCGTACCTGGTTCTGCTAAAGTTGTGCCACTTTTGGGCAGCCGGCTGTAGGTACTCCCTGTGTAGCCAGATTCCCACTTTGGGCTTGAATATAAAGTAGTAGAACAGACCCATGTAGACGAATACCAGCAGGAGCAAGAGCATACCATAGCCAGAGCAGAAATTGATGCCACAAAGAGGATTATCTGAGCTCCAATGGCACTCGTACTTAGCTAATAATAAAAAATGAAACGGATAGAATGATACATTATAACGATTGTGAGTGATATACTCGTACTTACTGATGTCATTATAGTGATAGGTGGCATACGAGAAGTAGCCCACGACCACAACGTGCAATAGAACGTATACCGAAATCTTTACGATGCGTGCCATTTTCGGATTGTTGTAGAAGAATCCCTTTCCTTCTTCCCCCTGCTGCGGCAAGTTACGGTCTTCGCGTGGAATTTCCTTGAATGGTTCCGAGTCTGGTATCTCCAGTTCCCTCTGCAAAGATGAATGCAAAGGTGATCAATCAGTGCTTGTGGGGAGGTATCTATACTTACATGATCCAGTTCGTAGCCATTGTTTATGACACCCTTCGCCGTATCCGTTGTCATCTGCAATGAAAAATCCCCCCCGAGTGGTTATTGGACAATTTGCGACACCGTAATCTTGTATAATTGTATAATCTGTATCAGTATTTTAGCCTCACGAATTGCGGCGATATGCCCAGTGCCCGACGCTCCATCAAATCACAATGGGACAGCCACACTCTCGAGGAGCGGGCGATAAGTCAGGAAGTCGAGTTCCATAGCTTCACGTAGGTCTGTCCACCACTTGGTGGCGGCTGGTTGCCAACGCGTTTCTAAGACTTAACCTGGTTCGACACTTCAGCTAACAGCTAGCCAACAGACTCGTGTTAAGGTTAAGGGCGAGTGATACTCGTATCATTGGGCCGTAAATATGCCACTTCAACTGTCATGCGTGATATAGTATATAGAAATTATGAACTATAGATTTTATGGCCTAGCCCGGTCGTGTGGTCGTTCAACTTGAAGGCTGCGAGTTTTCCCTGCTGATAGCACTATCTAAATTCCTTTAAGCAGAGCTCGTGAAAGCTAATCGAACACTTATTTATAATCGCATATATGGTTTATCCCCGTAATATTAATCACTCGAGAAAATCAAGCTTAAAGCTGAAACCACAACAGATATACTGCTCGAATCACTTGTGTAAATAAAATTAAAAATCTGCCTATATACAAAACATACACATGCACAGCAGTAGTACATTTTTGGCTTTGCATTCGTTTTACGCGAGTTAATTCACCTTTTTTCTGTTGTTGTTTTAGTGTTTGTTTGTATTTAATTTATGCTCAAACAAGTTTCAAAGTCGTTGAAACGATGCGTACTGGCCGAATACTGACGACTGATTAGTGCATTTATTTGCTTGGCTTAGCTGATTTCGGCTAACTCTGCTAGCTGCTCTGCTCTACCATTGTTCTCGATCGAAAGACGCGGCCATACTAAATTCTCTCAACTTCATTAGGGCTCTTAAAAAACGTGCCTTAATGAGCAGCACTCGACCGAGGGGGCGAGTATATCAGTTTCATACAAATACACACATGTATGTATGTAGATTGTAACAGGCAGAACGAAGTATTTGCGATTAACTAATCTGCATCGGTACTTCAAGATATGGATCACTTCACGCAATTTCAAACCATAAAAGACAAGACTAATTTCACTTTGCTTTCCGAAACAGGAAGTAAGGGTGTATACTCGTGCGTATATAAAGTTGTGCACAAATTTAATCAGCTAATGAGCCTTGTTTTTCCCCGTAGCACAGCTGCGGTATTCAACAGTCGTAACTGTATTTTTTGGCCATACACTTAAAAAATCATTGTAGCAGCTGAAGCGCTC
The DNA here is from genome assembly GCA_008121275.1 of Drosophila lowei. Classification (NCBI taxonomy): domain Eukaryota; kingdom Metazoa; phylum Arthropoda; class Insecta; order Diptera; family Drosophilidae; genus Drosophila; species Drosophila lowei. Next base: position 24,221,659 of record CM017778.1, on the reverse strand, counting down.
CCACTACCTGGCATTTCCAAGCTGATTTAAATTACTACCCGTGCGATCGTGGCAGTGTAGCTTCGAAAAGGCATTACAGTTGACAGGTTTATTGTTTTATCAGGTGGTTGTTGAATTCAAACGAGTGCTGGCTGTGTGGTCATATAACTCCACACAGATTGCTTGCGATAACGATGACGTTTGGGGCATCTGATTCAGGTTGCGATACGCCGATGTATAGTCGGTTGACCAAGGTAGTCGCGATTGAGCAGATGTCACAGTTGATGGGCTAACCGCTGGGTGCCATAAATAGGCAGGGTGCTTAAGATCGCAAAGTGCAAAGTTGAAGAAGTTCTATCTAATCGGAATTTGCACAAAGGAAACATATCTTATCGTCCAACACGAGCACCTTTATCAGATCCAGTAGCTCAGCGAGGTATATGTCCACCCGCATCGTATCCCTTCTGTATCCTGATAAGTAATTCAAAATATTTGACTTTTACATATATGTATATTTTTATACTGTATTAGAGTTTTTTTTTTATAGATTTACAAATGTAATTAGTTACTGATGATCAATTGGTATGGTATGGTATTGTATGGTATGGAGGATTACGCATTGAATAGCTGTTTGACTTAATAAAAATGTGTCCAAATTCAAGTAACAGTTTCTTATGAAATCTTAAAAGCTAAATGAACAGAAAACCTTTTGTGGGTTACAAATAGGGATTTGATTGAGATTTGGAGCAGGGTTTCTGGGGTTCGAAGGGTTCTGTTGCAGGAAGACACTTTTTAATCTAGTGACCTATGTATATAACAAATCTGTTGAATGCTTTCAACCTTCACGGGCCAATATTCGTCAATGATTGTGCAGAAGTCTAGTATTGTAATGCTCTGATAAGGCATCGATTAATTTAGTCTACGTTCTGGCCTAAGGCAAGGGCAAGTCTAATTGTATTTAATAATTATATTCGTATAAAATGTTTTCTTGTGTTTCCAACAATTTGTTTTTGTATAATTCAATTGTAGCAAAAAATTCATAAATTCAACCACATCTAAATCACAGACTCCTAATATAAGAGAGATTTAATCCATTAATAATACAAATTTCGACCAAAAATTTGTTAAACTTAAAACGAATTGTAAATTATAATTAAAACAACACCGTGCACGGGCGTGTGTATGGTTGCTTGGGTTAGGAAACCGACGAACTAAAAACTAGTTAAGTCAACTGGCCCTTAAGATACAAACAGAAAACAAAAAAAAATAAAATAAAATAATAAGACCATCATATGTATGGGTATGGGTTCGTATGGGTGGGGAGGGGAGAGACAGAATATGTGCGTGCTATGATATGGGTCTACCAGCTCAGTCTATCTACTCCTGCTTGTGGGCCATCAAGTGGTGGTGGTGCTTGTGGTGATGACGACCGCTATGGTGGTGATGGTTGAGCACCCGATGGTTGGATATCGGCTCCATCGGCTCGGTATTGCTCGCCGCAGCCAGGAGTTCCTCGGCCTCCACCTCGCCCTCGGACTGGGCCGCTGCGAAATCCGATTCGGAAGCAGGACTGTCCCGGTGCTTGTGGTGATGGCGTCTGTGATGCTGGTGGACCTGTTCCCGCACCCGCTCCTGCTGGCTCTCCGTCTCCCTTGTCTCGTCAAGCAAATTGTCCATTGTTTGTGAATTGGGTGTGGTTGATTCGGGGCTGATGTAGCTCCTGCTCTTCGGGATACTGTATATGCTCTTCAAGCAGTTGTGTGGCGAAAACGATGCACTGCCATTAAACCCAACATCTATCCTTGGGTATCTGTGGAGATAGAATAGAATAAATTGTTTATTAATTTTCAGAAATGTTGCAAATTTGGCGATCGCATATGTGTTGCGGAAGAATGTTGCAAGTGTTGAGATTTTATACATGTTGGAAAGAGAATGTTGGCGGCGCCACTGTGCAGTTGGCGAAGTGTAGTTCTAAAAACGAACGTCCAAAGAAGTATGATCGTGGCGTCCCGCAATGTTTTATAAAAAATGGCTAAATAGCGAGCTCATAAAAGTAAAGTAAAAGTAAAGTAAAGTAAAAGTAAAGTAAAAAGAGTAAAATCTGCCTCTAATTTCCTCTCATGTTGAAAGACTCGGTAACGGGAGAGTATGACGTGGTAATGGTACTCATGTGCTTACCTGGGCATTGACCGACTTTCCAGATAAGGCACAAACGTCTTTGATCCGTATGCGTTCCATGGGACAGCAGGGTCTGAAAGATACACGTGGAGGGATCATATTAATATCGCCTGGGGTTTGGTGGTGGAGCTCGAGGCATGCAATGCAATGCAGTGGGAAACTCGCACAAAAGATCATCATGCAAAACGACAAAGTAGCAACAATAAGAACAACAGTATTTTCGTTCAGCAAAAAGCGCGGTAACTGAACAACAAATAAAGCCGAGCATGGCAACAGAGCAGAGCAGAGCGCACAACGGTGCGTATAAGTGATTAGTATTAGTTGCATCTTCAGCTAAATCCGTATCTGTGGATACATCTGTGCGATGACGTCGTGTATCTGCGTATCTTACCGATCCATTAAGAAAACTCTCAATTCATGAATAAAACTCTGGACCTTCGTAGGTCCAGACTTTACTTCTGCTCCACTTTTACACCTCATGAAATTCAAATTCGGACGGAGCAACCCTCAAACCACTTCGGAAGCTATCCAGACAGTTTTTGTCTTGTAGACTACTGCCGAATGCCGATGTTGCTGACTGCACACAACTATCAGATGAACGACAAGGTTTTCCCTTCCCTTTTTTGGTTTTCGGTGGCACAAACTGATATTCGGACTTTTATTTTGATTTGGTTTTATCAGCACAATTTGTGTGTGTCTGCTTGGCCGTGGGTCTGGCCGTGGGTCTGGCCTGTGTCCGGCCCCCCTAAAGCTCTCTGATTATTGACCTTTTCGAGAATGTAAATAAATTCAAATAATGACAGCACGCTCTGATGGGAAAAGGGGCCTGTCTCGGCTACTGACTGACTGAGAGAGAGAGAGAGAGACTGAGAGATACTGGGAGATGGTGAGAGAAAGATGATGAGAGTGGTAGACTGGGAGAGATCTGCACCCGGTCTTGGGGAGTTAGTTAGACTTGGCAAACAACACGCTTACCTGCCTGATCGCAAGTGGGTGGTTCGAAGTAGAGGCCCGGATTCAGGGGGTTCTCCTCGTCGTCATGGACCTCGATCATCAGCATCCCCACAACGCTGGGGAGCAGCTGCTGGGGCTGCTGCTGGCGCTGCTGTTGCTCCCAGTAGGCCAGGGCGCACTTAACGTCAATCTCTACCCATCCAGTCAGGCTGCTGCTAAACATGGTGGTGTTGCAGGTGCGCTTCTTGCGCTCTGTGGAAGAGAGGCATTCTGGCTTAGAGGGACGGTACGGACAGCCATAATCCTCGCTAGCTACACACCTAACTTACGTTTCTTCTTCTGCTGGTGCACAATGGAGACCGTCACACGTATCTGGGGACCCACCTCCGCCTGGTCGGGGCAGAGTGTGGCCGTGGGCTGGTCCGTGCTCTCCGTCTGGCCCTGGCCCTGGCTTTGGCTGGGACTTTGTCCGGGATAGGTCTTGTAGAGACGCAGGAGGGCACTGCTTGGGCGGTCGCCGTTGTGGTCGAACACGCTGCTGGCGAACTGCAGGGTCAAGTTGTTGGACTGCTGCCAGTTGGGAATGCTCATCTCCGCATTGCAGATGGGGTAGCCGGCCTTCTCGGCCGACTTGTTAACATTGGGCTCGTTGGAAATTGCCTTGTGCAGGCGTTTGAAAATCTCGTTCAGTCTGCAAAGAGAAGACGCACACTTTTGATCACCACTTGGTCTCCATTTTTCTGTGCCTATTTCCACTCGTATGCCCTCGTATGCCCAGCACCAGCCTATTACTCATAGAATAGTCAATTTAATTTAGTTCAAGTGTTTATGTAAAGCTCTCTTAATTGACATTTGAGCGCTGCCGTCGTTACAGAGGCAAGTCACTTTGTCACTTTGACAACTGGAAAAGTGCCGGTCTCCCCATTTTATTCAATTTAGCCAGACATCAGTGAATAAGCTAATTCTAATCCCCGTTTGTATAAGAGTATTTCGGTTTGACATGGTCTCGCATTTCTTTACGATTAGGATTGAGGGCAGTAGAGTGGATCCTTCTCAACAAGTATTCCACGATGGAATATAACTCATTAATGTACTCTTTTCGGCCGCCCCCACCGCAATCTATCTGATCCACGGATCCACGCACTGATTGTCATTATTCGTGGTCTGCTAGAAATCGCTTTGTAATAATAACTTTTTTGGCTTCGCGATAAGCGGCCAACCTTGGACTCTTAGGAACCTATTCAACTGAAATAGTTGCTATAAAAGAAGTTCGGTTCACTGGCTACTTAATTGAGCTAGTGGATGATAATGCCGTATAGCCATAGTTCTACCCCAGATTAAAGTTGTCTCCGATAAGTGAAAATTCCGCATTTGAGATTAGTATATATATAAAACAATGGTATGTCAGAAGAACGCTGCTTTTGCTAAACTTCAAAAGAGCGGCGTCCAAAATAGTTGACCAATTAGTCATATGAGAGGCTTATCAGCAATACCAACTGCCTTGGATTGCCTAATACTAGTACATGTAATAAATCGATTAAAGATTCTATAAATAGGTCGACTAGCACTAAGCCATTTACTATCAGTGCCGAGTACCGACTACAGCTAGTACTTATAGTACTATTACTGTGGTACAAATGTGCGCCTAATGTGCATGGTGGAGCAGGCAGACTCGTGTCACTTAAAACCCCCATTGAGATCGAGACGAATGTGTCCCGTCCCGTCTGTCTACGAGTCTGCTCTGTGGCAGTACAATCATCGTGACAGGGCAGACGCGGACCAGAGAAAATCAGATTGGGGCAGACAAGACAACAATAGTTATTCAGCTATGATCTAATCTACACACACACACACACGCACACACATGCACACACACAGAAAATTGGACAATTGTATAAGTCGTCTGGATCGGTAATTGAGACGCGCCTGGCAAAAGTTGATCAAATGACTTTTTCTTTTCATTTCTTTTATTTTACTTTGTTATACGTTTCTTATACGTTTCTGCAGACAAAAAAACACACACACACACAGCAAAAATCTAATAAATATGCGAAAATAACATTAATTTCTTTGGGTATTTGGCACTGCCTGAGGCGCAGTTTGTCTAGCCGAAAAAAATTATGAAACATGTTCGGATCAGGTCGGTTGGCAGTCTGCACCGAAACAAAATGAACCAAGTCATGTCGATTCGAGTCGAGTGGAAACGCCTTTGGCTTATTTGGTTTATAGTACGATCGCATCGGATCTGTCTGGCCAAGGAATTCCAGACAAAATGGCCCGCAGTGGAGTTTTTGCCTTCTCCATGTCTGTCTACGTCTCCGTCTCAGCCTCAGCCTCTGACTGTCTGGAGGTGCTGTGGCATGAACTTGAAAACCCGTTGAGTCGTGTCGTCTGTCTGGGCACCCGTCTAGACATATTATTGGTCTGTCTTTCCGTCTTTCTGTCTGCCATTCTCCCAGTCCTAGTCCCTGATTGCTTCCAGCCTAGAGGAGCTGCATCTGTGAGCTGTGACTTTTCGTGCGTGAGTCACGCAGGCCATCTGCAGGAATTCCTAATTGGGCATGCGCACAGGCAGAGTTCAAGGCATTGGCACAGGTGCCTAGACAGATAGACAGACAGGCAGACAAACAGAGGGAAAGATACGGTACGACTATAGACTGAGACCAAAATTTGCATTGGCCTCCATTCAAGCTGAGCCTGAAGTTGAGTCTCAGTCTGAGTCTGAGTCTGAGTCTGAGTCTGAAGCTGGAACTAACATTCAAATATCTTTGAATGCATCGCCTCTGTGTCTGGGTCTGTGGTTTCGCAGTCCGTTGCCTTTGGCCACAGCAGCAACAGAAACGGCTAGACAGTGTCTCGCCGGTTGCACTTCATTATCATGCAACAAACAGTAGTCGGGCAGACGTCGGGCGGCAGGCAGTCAGTCAGTCAGTCAGTCAACGACTCAGACCGCGTCGCTTAGTAGCCACAAAAGTACGCCTACAACTGTTTGCATTCAGCTGCAAGTTTGATGACGGTGCCTGATGATGGGAGGGAGTACGAGTACGAGTACGAGTACAAGCATGTCTGCTCGCTGTCTCAATATTACTCATACGTCATACGTCGTACTTTTTGCTCTGTCTGGTCTGTGCGGAACGGAACGGAACTCTGCCAAAGCAATCAAATAAGATGAAACAATTTAGATATCAGCTGTTATACTCATACACATTCATATGTATGTTTGAGCCAACATCATGCATTGTAGGCGTATTCTATGTATGTGGATACGTAGACGGTCTCGCATAGCAACGACCTACAAAAAGTTCATTAACGGAGCCGGAGTCAGAGCCAGAGCCAGCATGGCCCAGACTGCTCCCAGACATTTGCCAGACACCGACACCGACACCGACACCCGGCGGGCGCACGGATGGATGGACGGACGCACACAAAGATACAGAGGTCGCCGCCGACTGCGACGACTTCGACGGCTGCAACTTGCAGCTGTGTGAGCGTAAGTGTGGCTGTATGAGAGTGTCTGCATTGTGCAGCGGCGTCGCGACAGTTGTTCAACAGTATCTGATGGATACCACAGATACCATTGATAGATTTCCGTCTGAAAGATGCATCTGTGTCTGTGGAAGCATCTCATTTATAAGCGATAATATCTCATGGTAGTATTGAGAAAGGTTCCCTCCTAGATGCTCATTTGCACTAGATGCTTATATGGGTGATTATGCCGATACAACAGATTAATAAAGATTTTAAAATATGATTTTCCTCTTTCTTGTCGATCGAGCATGGGAACATTATTCTTCCATTAATGTACAGTAATTAATCAAATATTTAAAACCAAAGGAACATGTGCGGACAAAATGGTTTCAGAATTGTAATTTTCAATGTTTATAGATACGTACGAGTATCTCTGATATTTATTCTCTGCTCGATTTAGGATTCCTGCATTCGGGCAAATCGAGTTATAGAGGCATCGAAGCGCAAGATGAACAATTTTCAGCAATGTAGAAGTACACGTTTCAATATTTATTCGAGGTGGTTGGCCCCAGCCTTGAGCGGATTTCAGCTTCTGGATCTGCACTAACCGCGCACAGAGAAAATTGCGAATATTTTCGGAAAATCGGCAGGCAGCCGAGAATTGTGTTTACAGATCGAATGGGATGCCCCACGGCCCGTTTCAGATATTCATTCGCCGTTTCCTTGCAATATGCATTTGTTTAAAACTTTGTTTACAATTCATTTTTTAAAGTACTTTTTGAACACGCAAATGTTTAAAAAAAAAATGATTTTTTGCTGGTCATTTGCCCCATGCGGGTGCGTCTTTTAATAGATTTCTATTCTCGGGACCTAATAGGCGACCACGGTGATTGACAGACGCTTGGCAAACGCTTTGACAAGGTGTCAAACCAGGTACGGTACTCACCGCTGCGAGGCGACGAGCTCCAGATACTGGTGATTGGAGGACTGGGTGGCCTCGTCCTTTGTATTGGGATTGCTGCGGTTCTGGATGCTCAGGATTTGCTCCTCGGTCAGGTCGAACATGTTCAGGATGGTGCGGTTGTAGGGATTCACCACCACCGACTGGACGCCGTCCATGAAGGCGGAGTGGTTGAAGCGGGACGCCGACGCCTGGCAGTCCCTGGACATGGACATCAGCATCACCATCAGTATCAGCAGCTGCAGGAGAAGCACTTGGCTCCTGCTCCGTCCGCAATTCTCACAGCACGCAACACTCGACATCTTCCTGTTCTTGTTTGAATCGAAGTCAACGTCAACTCGATTTGGCAAATGTGCGGCAATCGAAGGTTTATTTATTGTTTTCAGGCACTTCTGGATCCCGTATCTATAACTTTTCGGACATTTTCCCTCTCACACAATTTTCACTGGAATTGCATCTTTGGTTCGTATGGAAGAGTGGGTATTTTTTCGTTTTTTGCTCAAAACAGCTCTCGAACTGAACTATGTATTTATTTTGTTAATTTGAATTTTGTTTCTGACTCTCGCGCTGGTTTTTAGCTTAGCTTCTCGATGTGTTCGCTCTAAGAACCCAGTATGAAGTGATTTGCGCGAGTCGTTTTTTTAGTCTTAAATAAAAATTTGGTTGTGCCGGGCATATCTACTTTGTTATGGTCGTAAACGCTGCGTTGCCGCCACACTGCAAGAAATTGCAGCTGTCTCTGCTCTGTCGCTGGGGCTCACATTCGTCTCCCAAGTTTCCCAAGTGAATATTAAACTGTTATATTCTTCTCTCACAAGATTCATTAATTAGAGCATGATTTCGAAATTCTTTTTGGGTGAACCAATTGATTAATTATTAAATTGTAATAATAATTAAATTCATACATTTCGTTGCTTGGTCTCGCAGTGTAATTTACTCGTGTACTTTGGCTGATTGTTCGGCTGCCATTCGGCACTGCCGTCGTCGACCAATCAACGTTGCCTGAGGATCTGCCGGCGCAGCTGGAGTGATGTCTTTGCATGTGCATGTGTAGGTGTGTAGGTGTGTATCTGTGCCGCCGGCAGTGTGCTTGTATCTGTATCCGTATCTGTGGGCTCGCGAGACGGCTTATCGCGCGTACCATAGAAAGAAAGCGATATTCCTGGTCATAACCATAGTGGCATAGAGGTAGGTTTGCTGGCTTCAAGACTCATTTCAATAACTCTCCCTACTATCAGACCCTAATCATTTTGTCTGTTCGTATCTATGACCCTTTAAGTAAGCTGGCCAAATAGTAGAGCAAATGCTGGAATTTAAATCCCTATGCAAATCACGACCTGGTCCTCACAGATACTATGTATCTTGTGGTACTTGTAGTTTTTAAATGATTTTGCACCTAGAGCGTCGAACCCAAGCCCGAACCACACTCAGTGAAATTCCTATTCTTGCTCGTGGGTGCGTGGGCGATTAGATTAATTTGAAAAGATTCGGGTGGACCGCACAATTATTTTCGACTTAATCAAATTGTTTTGATACTCAACTTGTATCTGCTATCACTGTGGTGAGGTTCCCAGTGTGTACTTTCGGAGGACACATGCTACATACCATAAGATTGATACACGAGTAGGTGTGTATAGTATATTAGTACTTCCATTGCTCGTCGCTGTGCTTAGATGCGTCGCTCAGATATCGTGCGCGTGGATTAATCTAACTGCCGGCCGCTCCCGAAAAGTGCGTGGTTAATCAGTTGAGTGCTGAATTAGGCGGATATATCCTATTAGAGGTGAGTGGTGCGTGGTGCGTGGTGCGTGGTGCCTGGCACCGTACTGGTACTGGTACCTCAGAAGGCCCTACATCCCCTCGGCTTCTCTTATCGACGTATCCCTCAAGAACAGAATGCTCCGTCAATTTGCATACGGAAATCAAAACAGCGAGACTTCAAGGACGTTCCTGATTTATTTATTTATTTACTTTTGTTGTTGCAACATCTAAACATCATCATCATTATCCTCATCCCCATCCCCGTCATCATCATCATCATCAAAATGATCAACGTTTCGTCGTCTGGACCAAAATTGAATTTCTAAAAGATTGTATAATTTGAATCACTTTATGAAGTCTGGATTTCTCACCGTCTGCTCGTGTCTCCGTCTGCCTTGACCGTCCGTCCGTACGTGTGTCCGTCCATCCATCTGATATGTATTTTATGTCTACACATCGCTTAAGCTTCGAATGAAACACCTACAGAGGACACATGGGGAGGCAGAGGAGGCGGAGGAGGCCGAGACCCCAGACGGGTATGAGACCCCCAGACGGCGACTGTTATGTAAAATTGCAATCGCATCAAATGCTCCGAATCATAATCCCACTCCCCGAAAAAAAAGAGGGAACAAGTACAAATACAAATACAATAAAACACTCCTTTGGAACGGAACGAAGCAAGCTCCCTTGTCACCAGGTATATATGTATAATAATGTTTGTTGACTCGCCCGAGCATTCGCATTCGGACAGAATTTGTCCCACTTTGGAGACAATGTAGACGCGATAATCAAAACACCCACGAAAATAAACACCAGACCGAAAGTACAGACATCGACATGAAGATACCGAAACATGAATATATATATATAAGCGATTGGAATGCGAAATGAGTCAAGTCAAAACTAAGACAGAATTTGGTTCAAGTTTTCGGTTTTTGATTTTTGATTTTTCATTAACTTTTCAAGGCTGTTGTCACGCCGATCGCAGACCATCCCGAACCGTACAATGGCACTCTTCCATCCCGGTAATTGGCAGTTAGTTGGGCTTTTCTTTTGATCTTGATCGATGATCGATGGACATCGGATCCGGACCACGCTTTTTGGCAAAACCAATTTTCTGTCGAATTCGCACTACGAGTATGCCTCACGGTCGGGCCACTTTGGGCAGCTTTATTTTAAACGGTAGCCGCCAATGAGCAACAATTCCGTCCTCGTATCTGCAGGTGCGTGTGGGCACGTAGGGGGCGGCGTTTAACACCGGTAGCACCAGCAGCACCACTATCAGCACCACCTTCCCCCCTGTCATCGCCACCTGTCCAAAACATTTGGCTGCTCGATCGGTCGTTAATCGATTGCTAACACTTAACTTTGAAGTGGTTGCAAGACTGCCATCGGACAAACACCAGCTGAATAGTTGCAAGTTGGCACTTGAGTTCTGGCACCTTTCTATAATTAAGCCCCCCACAATTGGGGGGCCGCAAAGATGATAAGGCAAGGTGTTTTAGGTCTACCTGCTTATCGGAGCAGGAACGTGATTGAACTAGACAAAAATAGTACAGCGCTTAGTAGAACATCGACCATGATGTGACTTCTGCAGACTGCGGTAGCGACTCGAGAAGCTCCCTTTTCAGTATGGTATGTCACGAAAAGCTAAACTCTGGAGCAATATTTTGACATCTTTCAAGTGGCGATGCAGTTACTGCACCATCAAGTGGCCCGTGTGACACTAGCAGAAGGCTGTTACGCCGCCCTCCTCCCGCCCAACCGACCGAGGGGCGCTGCCGCATGACGCGAACATGCAGGAAAGATAGCTGTTAGACTAATATGCAAACCAGAAATACTATATGCCTGCCTGCCGCTAAGTACGAGTAATCATTCTCTCACAATCGAATCGAATACCACTGAAATTAATTGACATGTGACTAGCAGATTACATTATTCTGTTATGGGTCGAGTTCTATCGGATCGCTAGAAAATTCCGTGATTTTTGTTTACTTGAAACTCCTCAGATTAAATCAATTTGACACTACTAATCCTTTCCAAACGGTTCGATACTGTAAGACCCAACAGATGATTTATCGGCTCGCATTCAAAGACTTTCTTATCTATACATTTTCGGTCTGACATAAAGTTTATTGAGGGTGAATCGCAAAACTATTATAGCTGCAAGTCATCAGATAGTTAGTTGCAGAGTCCAGCATTATGAGATACGGATGACAATGTTTGTGACTTCTTATAGGAGGTACCACAAATCATTAGAAATCAATGATATCTATCATATCAATGTTCGCATCAATAATATACGAGTATTTTCGCAATGAAAGATAAGATGTGGGGACCCCAAATTGCATAATACCCGTGTTATTGGAGAGCGCTATCACTCCTGACAATCATCCATCCCCATGGACATTAATTATGCAAGTACTGAAAGAAAATTATTTAACCATTAATATAACACGTAATTAACATAATTGACCCTCACCCCTAGGCTGGTCTGCCGATGCATGAGGGATCGCAAAATCTTCAAGCTGCTGGCAGTCTCTCGGTCTCTTTCGGTCGCACCATCAGGCCAGAAGACAACAGAAGCAACAGATTCGAGATTCGCATGGAGAAGGAGAAGCAGAACATTCCCTGGAGGTGGAGCGCGGACTTGTGGCAGGTCTATTAAAAATACATGACGTTTGGCAGGCACCGAACCAGACGTGTCAAGACAGCAGACCCAGACTCCAGTCCCCGTGCCCGTACCCGTACCAGTACCCATCCAAGTCGCTGGTATTAGTACATATGTATATTGGTTAGTTAGCTGCTTGCTGCTTGATGGTCGAGCAGGCTCCGAGGGTGTTACCATGTCGGTGCTCGCGGCCACTGGTGCCGGTTGTTGTTGCTACTTGACGGCTCTCGGCTACCGGCTACCGGCTCCCGGTGCACCCGCCAAATGCAGATGCCGTGATTGTTGTCTCAGATTGCATGTGGAATGCAAAGACCAGAAGCCAATTTGTTATTGTGTGGTTGGCTGTTGCTGCTACCGTTCGGTTTCAGCCGCTTCTTGGGCTGAGACTGCTGTTTTCGCCCTACCCTGCCACAAGAATAGGGTACCAACCACGGCTATTCTGCTCTGCCAGTGGGCTCCGATCCCCTGAAAGTGAATAATTAAAACCTAAATCATAATAGGTACGGCATATCATTCAAATTACGCTCAAAATTGGTGAAAGGCTCATTTGCTTATCACTTGAGCATTAGTTAAATAAATTTTATGTTATGGTTGATTCGATTAGGGTACAAATGCTTCGCTATAAATAAGTTGTGGCTGTCTTTGGGCTTACTCTTGAATGTTATTAATTTTGTAAGCGAATTTTCGTTTTCGGTTTTTAGGACTTTCGCGTGCCGTCGTTTGGCTTCTGTTGATGTTTCGGCCCAGCCCCTTTCCAGTCAGATCCAGATCTCAACTGTGGACGGAGGCAGGGACAAGAACCAGGACCGAGACCGAGACCGAGACGAAGACCCCGAGCCAGACAGCTCGTCGCAGTGGCAGAGGCTGTCGCTGTGGCAGCAGACACAAGTAATGTTGATGTTGGCATTTAACCAGGCGTGTGTTGTAGTCGCATCTTGTTGATTGTCAAAATTGACAATGAATGCGTTTGCCAGGAGATGGCGATTGGGGATGGCGATGGGGATGGGGACGGGACAGAGACTGATGGAGATGGTTATGGAAACGGAGATGGAGATGGGGCAGAGACCGAGACTGAGGCTGACCCAGCCATGTGTGGAGACAAGTGCACGTCTCTCTTGTCTGCAGTTTGTCTGGAGGCCGTCGCAGAACAGACAGTTGCTGCTGTCGATGTCGATGCTTCTGTCCTTAACTGACGTAGATGCAGATGCAGATGCAGATGCGACGCAGTTGCTGCTGCTCTGCTATGCTGTGCTGTGCTGTTTGTTGCATCCAAATATGGACCATGGCTGGCCTGGTCTGGCCTGGTCTGGTCTGGTCGCGTCGGGTCTTTCCTGCAGTGGCTGTGGCAGTGGCAGGTGAAGCAGCAGCACTCAGCGCAGGCAGGCTCTTTGGATAGTTTGTGGCTGATGCTGATGCTGCTGCTGCAGTTTCACACATTGCGTTTCGTAAAGTTATTTAAATGATATGCACATGCAATGCTGGAGCTCTTCTGGTGCTCTGTCGTCCGTTTCGTCGCGTCGCGTCGCGTTGTCTGGTAGCTGTAAACTGAGACTGGGACTGCGACTGGGTCTGCGACTGGGACTGGGACTGAGACTGCGTTTGTCTTGTTGGAGTTTGCCTTTGCCAGCAATTATGAGCGTCTGGCCGTCTGGCATTTTACAATATTTTTAATTATCTCGTTTTTTTCCCAAGCACAGATAACCATCGCATATTGGAGTTGCTTCTTTTGAGCCACAACACGCCAAATTGTCGCCGCTGTTAATTGCCTTCGGTCGGCCATCTTGTCGGGACTTGTCGATGACTAAGCAAAGAACGAAACTTGGGCTCCGGCTCCTGGCTCCTGGCTGTCTGTTGTCTTACTAACATGGACCGTAAATTAATGCAGATACGAGCAGTTCCATGTCCAGACATGGCCAAGACTGCCAAGAACCACCACCGACTTGTGGTGTGTGGTAGTAAAAGTGAAAAGTAACTCTCAGCCAATGGATCGCAATCGTCACTTTATCTATCGAATGGGGCACCTGTCGCCACGCCATCACTATAGGCGGACTGGCCAGACCATTGAGTGATAGAGTCTGCGATTGAGATTGAGATTCAGATTCAGCCTCTGAATAAATAAATGAAGATGCAACCAGGCCATAAATGGCATAAATGCCTTCCATACCCTAGCATTCTCCTCTCGTTACGTGACTACCGAAGACGTATAGTAGCTGCTGCAGAAGTATAAATAAATATATCGGTTTTGGGTCTGCAGCGTATTTATAAGTACCGCTGGGAAAGGGACTCGATGGCTGCGATGGCTGGGACGGCACGTGCCGGCACGCCAGGATGCCGGACCCTTCCGAGCCCTGCCTAGATGACGATGGCAGGCAGAATGCACGAGTATGTATAAATTGTGGGCCAGGCAGGCCATAGCTATGGCAATGACATATAAATGAATGAAATGTCGTTTATGGTAATTTTTCCCTGTCCAAGTATGTGCTGCGAGTTCTCGAAACTATGCCAATGATGGACAACTTTTCCAAATGGGGTTAATAAAATCGGGTAAGGATGCCATTCCTGCCATTCCATGCCGAAAAATCTCCGAAATGGGGAACACTTCTCGACTACACTCGTATAAGGAGACTTGCCCTATTTTAAGTTTACAATTTAATTTTAACACATTTTAAGTGTTTGTATTCTTTACACTTTAGGGTCTTTTGAGGACTCACAATGCTATGTCTGAAAGTTCTGTCTCAGAAGAGATGAAGAGTCTGTTTAAGAGTCTAAGTTGCTTGTTCTTGTTCTACATATATTCAAGCATCAAATAGGTCACCAAATGTCCATCATGGAAAAGTCAATAAAACAGATTTCCATTTATTTTTTCCCGATATTACTTTCTAAATTTATTGAAAGTTAACTAATTTACCCAATTGACATATAATTTTATTAATTTTGATCTGAAACCTATTAAAATAAGCAAAAGTTCCCTTTTTCGGTATTTTTCAATACTACGCTGAATATTTAATTTATTGGTAAAAAAAAAAGGTTATATAGTAAGTCCTACCCAATTTGTAGAGGGGGTGGAATTTTTTACCCCAACCTTAAAAAACACTTCCGATTTTTGTACCCGTAACGTGAGGTGACATTCTGTGTTATATCTTTAAAACCGTACATTCGATAATTGTATTTTCTTTTGGTTTACTATTCAACTAGAATATTTATTTATTCTAAATTTGACCTTTTCATTCTCTTGCTTTATATTTTGTCGTACGAATGTAACGTAACGCCAGAATGGAAACGCCCATAAGCAGTTAATCTCAGCTCAGAATGTTTCGGATTGGCTTTTGTCTTTAGAATGTCCAATATTTCTATTAATTATATTAAGACGGGAAATACACTACACGAAAATACACCACATCTCGAATTCAAATTACACCGTTAAATGTACTGTTTTTTACACAACTTTCGTACATGACAATAAATGTTGTCCCCGCCTGAAAGCATGCTTATCATACGAACTTTTTGGTGTAGATTTCACCCAAAATAATGTTATTTAGGGGGCTTTTTCTCATATTTTTGCACATGTATTCCTCTACCTATTATCTCTGGAAGAAAGATAACCTATCATCGGGAATAAAATCGCCAACAAATCAATTTAAATCAGTAACGGTTTTACTGTGGCGCCACTGAATATGTAGATATTCATGTACGAGTAAAAAAAAACTACTTCGGTAAAGTATGCCACAATTGGATATTGGGCGGATCTATCTTGGTCTCTCGCCCAAGGAACACCCATATACTTATTGTTGAGCTACTGAGCTTCTGCAGCAGCGTATTGTTCGGTTTAATAAGGTTTTTTGTGGGTTATGGTATATATTGCGATACAGACCCGGGGGTCGCTTCAAGACGGTGTCGAATTGAAGAATAGGACTTTACTCCACTTGGATGGACTAAGGCTAGTAACGAACTGCTTCACCCAACACCTATGATTACCTCAAACTATCGAAACTCCAGTACACCCAAGTACAAATTGTCATCACAAATTCAACAATAGCTAGTTTTATTTTCCATTTACATTACATATTACCGGACCAGCTGAACCATGATGTGCGACGTAGGATTGCCGTGCGTCTATGATCCGGGTCAGTGCATGGCTCCGGTCCCCGTGAAGCCGCGCTTGTTCACGATCATGCTGCTCCACTGCTGGCAGAGGGAGTACGACAAGCGACCGTACAGGAAGTTCCAGTTCCGGAGACTGGACTTTGAGGAGCGTATTGGCCGGAGGTACCATTGCATTCGCGACTTTCGCATCATCGTGAACTTTCTGCTGCGCCGATCCCTGCTGGAGGTGTCCATCTGGAGCGTGGTGGTTAGCAACTGGGATGCAAAACTGCTGCAGGAGTTTGCCCGCTCGCTGATTCGCGTGTGGAAGATCGAGCTGAAGCTGATGCAGCTGCCAACAGAGTTCTTTGTGATGTTGCGCCTCAATGCGGCAAAGATGGAGGTCATCGAGCTCAGTTTGGAGGGTAAGGGAGGGGTCTGCGGGGTCCCAAGTCCAGTAAGTCACGGTCTCACCCACAGGCACGCCCCTCAGCGATCAGAATGTTCGTTTGCTGCGAGAATTCCTGCTGGCCAACAAGACCCTGCGCACGCTCAACGTGTCCCACTGCAGTCTCACCCAGTACAACTTCGCCCTGATAGCCGATGGCGTCCACAAGTCGGGTGTGCGCAGCCTGAATGCCAGCCGCCTCCTGGGCCTCCATCTCAGCCTGGACACGGAAAAGATGGCCTCAATAATTGGCTCTCTTCTGATGCAGAACCACCTGGTTGTGCTCACGCTGCAGCACTGCGAGTTCACGGCCCAGGACATGCAGCCCATCTCCGAGTATCTGTACAGAAGCAAGTGCGCATTGCGCCAGCTCAATCTGGCCAGCAATCTGATTGCCGCCGATGGTACTCTTTTCCTAATGCGAGGCATAGCCCAGGGGGGCGGCCTGGAGCTGCTGGACATTAGCTGCAACAGTATTGGCACCCATGGCGGTGAATGGATCGCCATGTATCTCAGCTCATGCCGCATGCTGCAGCACTTGTACCTAAACCACAACGACATTGGAGCGTCGGGCATCAATCTCATTCTGCTCACCATCAAGAAGGAGTCAAAGATGAAACGCCTGAATCTCTATGGCAACAGTTTCGATGCTCGCTCGGCCATGATCGTGCGGCGACTACTGGACGCAGAGGTGCTGTTCCACGAGGAAATCGATATAAGTTATACCTACGATGAGGCCCTGCAGGACTATCGCATTGTGCCCTGGCGTTGACAGGAGAAAGGATAGTATTTGCCTTCAAAAAGATGTGTTAAAATTATTCAAATAAAAGGAGTCGAAGATTACTTGAGTTATGATGCGATTCTATGTCCTTGCCAGTCGTGGCCATCCGCATAAGCTATTGATTAGCAAAGTTTCTTACTCATTAGATGACTATTACCAGTATTGCCAGTTTTGCTTGCTCATCTCTAGTACCTGCAGGAAGAATAGCTTCCCGCCGCACACGTGCTTCTATTTCTATCTCTGTCTTCGTGCCAACTGAAAAGATGAATGAAATGAATCGACAGACGAGAGCGTTGCCAGGCTCTGCAAAAAAAGGACCTCTTTTGAGAGAGAGGTGACACAGCTTAAAGCTCTGGTTGAACAGCTGTGCGATGTCTGGCAACTTTCGCTTTCGCTTCCTTCCGGCTTTTGCTTTGTTATTGTGAGAGCGCTGCTCTCTTGCATGCTAATGTGTGCGTGTGTGTGTGTGTGTGTGTGCGAGTGTGTCCGTAAAGTGTGTCTGAGTGTGTGCATTATTGTTGGCAATTTCAAAGTAAAAAAACAACAACAATAAGAGCATTATGCGCAGCCAACAACTGCGAAGCATTGAGAACAGAACAGAACTTGAGCAGCAAACGGGACACGACACGACACGAGCAGACACAGAGGCAGAGGCAGCCGCGACGACAGGACAACGCCAACGTTATCCTTGTTGAGTGTTTCGCAATATATTTGTATTGCAGCAGTCTCAACGAAAGCGTCGAACCAGCCCAATCGCATCGAACACCCGATTAAACGGTCAGAAAAATTCAGCAAAAGAAATGCAATGGCAGTTTCTACAAAAATAACACAAAATAAATGAACTAAAAAATAATTAAAAACAAATCAATTGGATTATTTGCCAATAAATAATAAATAAATTCTTGAGTATAACTGCTGGTTCTGTGCGCACGTGTATCTTGTATAATTCTTGTATAACTTTCAATCAAACTTCAAACAACAATCTGGGGAAAAGTGTCTCAATTATTTGCCATTAACATACTTTAGGTACATTTTGTTTGTTTGCTTGCAGACGGCTGCTGTTGCTTCCTTTGAGCTCTCTGAGCTATCTTTAATCAAAAAAAAAATCAAAAAACAACCCACCTAAACTCAACCAAAACTAAACCAAGCTCTCTGCTGGAGCACAACTAAAGGCAAACTCAACTAAGTAAACTCGACTAAAACTGAAGCAGAAGCAGGAGTAGGAGCAGAAGCAGAAAGCTGTTAAAACTTTTACTGTTACTATTACTCGCACAAAACTAAACCGAAGAAGAACTGGCCAAAAGCCCAGCCGGGGCCAAGTGAGCAAAATGAACGACAGTCGACGCAACACGGCCACAGAATTCAGCTACATTCTTCAGCGTCAGGTGAGTCAATGCTAATGTCTACTGTACTCCACTGGTCGCACCGCACTCGCACACAGAGTCCATCCTGTAATTAAACTGTACAATATATGCACTTGCAAGTACCATAGTTTGATATGAGCCAGTTTTTTGGCGTCCCAGCTTGACTTCAACCCAGCTCGTACTAGTAGCTCTTTTGTTGCACACTAATTGCACACACTCGGATGCGCCAGCCAACGCAGGAAACCCAACTAATTGCACCCACACGGACTAAACTGGAGGGCTATTACCCAGAAGAACCTCTCCCCCACAGCGCCTTGACAGATCTGCTTCGCCTTAGGGAAAATTTAATCAAATTTCGCCTTCTTTTAGTCGACTTTGTGGCAACAAACCCAACAATCCTCACACAATTTTTATCGTCAACATGTTGAGGCTTGTCAAATGAATTGTTAATAAACAACAGCCCCTGTCAATCCATCAAAATGTAATCATCCATGTCCTGGAAGCCGTCCTTCCTGCTCCCGCGGGCGTTTTGCATACACCAATCTGGCTGCAGGATTTCAGCAGCTGCCGATGCTCGAGCCCCGATGCCACAATGGATTATGCCCAATAATCCCTTAAGCTCGTTATGGATTCCATTCCTTTCGGCTGCTGAAATTGGCTTGCGTGTCCGCCCACACACACACACACACACACACATTCACACACGAGGACGAAAACTGTTAAATCAATTTGTTTGCATTCACCCACTGCCAACTGGCACGGAAACGCTTTCCCAATAGAACCTTTCCCGTCCCACTCAGAAAATGACACATTAGAATCATCAAATCGTGTCCCGATTGAGTGATAATCCAAATCAAAATTCACAACATGCCACGACACTGGTATGATTAATGGATGGCTCCCACTACGCAGACGGAACAAATGGAAGCGTTCTGGGGATACAAATTCGAAGATTCATTGTCTCTGCGATGACCTTTATGGGGCGGGAACATTTGTGAGGAAGGAACGCAGGGAACTTTAAACTTGAGTTGAAAATTTAATTAAGCCTTAAGCTCCCAAGGGTGCCTCTCGCATACTTGATAACAAAATCAATAAAAGGCGAGAGCGAACACGACCTTTAATTACACAACACATACTCGAGTGGAGGAGGATTTATGAGGCCTGCTCCACAAGCCGATGAGTGGAGCCTGACTTGCACTTGCCTCATCCGCATCCGCATCCTCATCTCTGCCGCATCCCCATCCATTTAATCGCCACGTTTAGTATTCAAGGCATGTGGCGCCCTGGCATCTGCTGGCTGGCCTTGGCCAGGCTGGCTGCTGTGCCAGCTGAGGCATCAAATAAGAATGTCAGCAACAGCAGCAGCAACAGGAGCCGTGATAGGGACAGGGACAGGGACAATGACAATGACGCCCACGATGAGATAACAGAAATCAATGTCAGAGAGGCATCAGCCAGTGCATCAGCCCCCACTCCCTCCCACGCCCCAACAATTAACTTCTATTGGAATTTCAAATTGGACACTAAGACCCATGAACGTTTAATTCAATCCCAATCCCAATTGACCCAAGTAAATCAAACGTCGCTCGGGCCAAAAGAAGACAACGGAAAACCGAACCGGAATACCCAATTTAAATAAATTTCAAATCCAATGGCTATTGATGGCTGTCAGCAGACTCCAACAGGCAGGGAGACTACGTCTACGACTACGACTAAGTGGATGATGAAGTGTGGGAGAGGTGCACGAGTGGATGAGTGGTGTGTGCCAGGCACTCGAGCTGAAAGTGAATTATGGTCGAGCAAGTGTCAAGTGCGCATTGTGTGGAGGCGTACCATGTGGCGTATGCGTAATGTCTCAGACGAGTTATGCAACGCACACAAAACTGTTGCATACCTGGATGGGTTGGTGCCTAGGCTCACAGGCAATCAAAACGAGTCGCAAATCTCATCCGTGGCCCCTGCTTTAAGCCGTCGTCGTGGTCGTTGGCAGGTTCTTCTATCCATCTCCTGGGGATCTGGGGGTCTGGGTATCGGTGGGTGGTCTGCATTGTGTGTCCTAAATGGTTTCGATTTCCTTTCCAGTTTGCCTTGCAAAGCGATTTCGGCTCTCTGATGGATTCTTCCTCTCCCGCCGCGCGCGCGTTTGTTGTGGGGGAAACAATAAAAGCAAACGCGTTCTGGGCCACTGTGTTTCTGGATATGTATCTGTGGCTGTGGCTGTGGTTGTGGCTGTGTCTGTGTCTGCATCTCGGAAATTGACGGGGGAAACGATAAAAAGTAAAGATACTCGTATTCAACCAACCACTGAACCCCGCGCACTTGCTACAGCGGCAGGGGAGCGCAGATATATTGTATATACACGTGTTTTTTATAAAGATACATATATGCACACACTCGTATAAAGATAGAAAATACATGTATTTGGCATGCGAATAAATTGGGATTGTTTTTTCGATCCGACACCCCCTCAATTTTGGTATGCAATGCACACATATACTCGTATGCCCGCATGTTTTTCGTTTTTCGCTTTTATCTTTTTTGATTTGATACATATTTTTGTTTGAGTTTTTATGTGGCATGGAACCGGTCTCCTGGTGCTTAGCCACCCCGCTAAATGGCTATGAAGTGGACTCGAACTCGGCTTTAATGGTTAACAATTTGATTCCTATTCGTTTCAACAGGGCAGCGATGTGTCCGTTGCCGAGGCCTATGCATTCGATGACTTCAACAACTTAATGAAGGTAAAATTTGACCCACATTTCTAGTCATTCTCCTGGTCCCCAGCTGCACTCGCATTGCCATTCGTAGTGGTCCACATTCACACATAGTACTATTCCTCTTCACATTCATTAAATTCCAAGTGCCGCCTTCACATGTGTACCCAGAGAACGAGAATGAGTCAGAGTCAGCGTCAGAGTCAGAGACCGAGAGCGGAAGGAACATTTCAGGCATTCTGGCATTCTGGCCGCGACCTTTTCGGAGGTCTTTTGGGTGGCGCTCCAAATTGCTTTTGGTCTCTGGACATCAAAAGAATTTTCTTATTAAGAAATATTATCCCGTCGCTGCTGTTCTGCTGTGTGGACTTTGCCTTCGTGCGCTCATTATTAAATACTGCATCAAACAAAATCTCGCACCAGTTGATAATAATGATAAATTGCCATCAAAAATGTATCATAATTCTTTCGAGGTGGAGGGAAACATTCATTGAAGTGAAACAAAGAAGAGGTGCCAGTCCCAAAGGGCAGAATACAAAAGAAACGGATAAAGATGGGACTTCTCTGTAAGCTGAAGCTTGGAACAGCAAATAATGCCAGCGAATGTCAGCCACAAAAAATGATTTCCTCTACATGCTTGCTTTTTGGGGGGAAAAAGGGGAAAGGAAAGCAATAAATGTTGGCCTAGAGCTTGAAGAAGGGAACATTGTGTAATATTTGATGCATTACCATGCATAAGTAAGGAATTTTATTCGGATCCCCCTCTCTCTGGAGCTCGTTGTGTGGGTGGGTGGCTTTTGTTGTTTTCTTAGGCCCTCGCACCGAAAGTTTTGCTGTTGGCGAAGCCATTAGGCAGCCAAGGCTGTCCGAATTCCGACATTAACAGTACGGTACGGAAAAGAAACCCCGGACAGAAGGCAGTCCTGATTGTTTGCTCAACTAATGGCCGGGTCGCCACCAAGGCGAATTGCCAATAGTTGAGAAGCTCTCAACCACCTCGTGGCTAGTTCTCAATTAGGCTTTTTTGTTGGCCACAGTCGAAGATGACTGATTAATGGCAGTAGAAAGCATTTAAAAGGAACAGCAAAAATTGAATTAAACACTGAAAATGCCAGGCAAAATGTGAAGGACAGGTCGAACCCACCATTTCAAACCTACCTCTAGACAGTGCGCCATTTGGCTGTCTTGCATGTTTGCGTTTGCTTTTGCACCGCATGGAGATAACGGGGGGAAGCCGGGGTGGGCCATGGGCCAGGCTCTGTTTGTCTATCCCCAGGCAACGGCACGGCGGTGGCAACAATTGCAACGATGTCGACACGTTGTGTCAATATCCCCCCCCCCCACCCATCCCAAACACGAGCTGCAGTGCAAAAGTTCAGCAATTCCTGCGGCGAGTGTCACGTTAACATTTTGCCACTCGCATCATTTTGGGTCCCGTCCCACCAGTTAGCCCATGCCCCTGCCCCTGCCCACCGGCACAGTGTTTGCCTAATCGTTTCCATTAAAGTGAAAATTGTTGCTCCCATTGTGTTGCTTTCCTTCTTTCTAATTTCATTAGCCAGGCCTAGACCAGCCAAAAATATGAGTCCATATTTAGCCAAACAATTTCCTTGGCCCCTCGTGGGGTATATAGGCATTTTGTTCGGATAGGAGTACACTAGAATGCCTTGGAGATATATTGATCCCTGTAAAATACAAAACACCAGCTATGGCTATGTAAAGGATACATTTGATTCGAGCATTAGGTTCTATGGAGCCTACTCTTTGGGCGTTTGCTGTGCCAGCAACAGGGAACGAGGACGAGAGGTAGAGAGCAGGAGCACATGAGTGTTATTAATTAAAATCGTGCAGTGCATAAAGTGGTTTGTTTGCCATCAGGACCGGCCCACTCCCTGGACCAGGTCGGAATCGTTTTGGCTTGGCGTGATTGCAGGCTTCTGGATTCTCATGGAGATTGCCTTCAGTGTTTCGGGTCTCAGGTCTCAGTGTTCCTATTTGTGTTTGCCTTCGACAATGTTTGTCTTTTATTAGAAAGGTTCTGTTAGACAGGACAGGTTTGAAGGTACATACATATATTTGAAGGGTACATCCCCCTGCATGTGCAGGGGGACCGGGCCGGGGCCGTATACGTGAGTATCCGAGAAAGCCCCGAACAATTTTCATCTCCTGTTCGCAGTTCACTGTTTCCCTGTTTCCCTTTTTTCCATTTTCTCTTCGTGGTTGCCTTTTTCCCGCCTTACACGCTTACTCCTCAATCGAGTTTCGACTGGGATTTTCTTTCGGCTGTTTTCGGTTTTTCCTTTTTAGCAATTAATTGGATTTGCGAGGTTTAATTGCTGACAAGGGAATACCGACAAATTATTTATGAGAATTTGTGCTGGAAATTCAAGGAGCCTATTATGTGCATAAATATTCGTTGGCCCGGCCCAAAAGGGCGGACAGCACAATTGTCCTCCATCAGACTTCCGGTTGCCGGCTCTCGGCTCCTGACTCCCTTTTTGACATATGAATAATTCCATTCCCAACAATATGCTCGATTGCACAACGGAAACAGATTTTGTTCATTCATACAAATCATTTATTCAGTTATTTATTTATGATTATCTGTGAGGATAGTTTCACTCTTCAGCCCCTTTACTGCTGCCTGCATGCCGGTTGAGGGACAAGTGGCAGTAAAAACGTAATGTAGGGGTAATGTTTCCTATGATAAAAATGGCTATAAATTATCCCGTTTAGTGTGTGGCATTGTTTCTCCTGCTCGTATCACGGAGCGGAGTGGGCTTCCAAAGCTTTGAAACGCGAGCCCTGCAGCCCTCGGACTCGAGATTAACGTTGGCCCATTTGCCCATTTGCCTTCTCCATTTGCCATTCGACGCGGCAATTTGTTTTTCCTGTGCGAGGATAAGGCAAAACGGGGACAAAGGGAGGACAGAAACAGGACAACTGACAACGGACACTTTGTAATTTCATTTGGCCGCAGCTGCTGCTTCTGCTGCCGCTGCCACTGCCGCTGGTCGCAACCTTGCCAGGATGCTCCACCCTTGACACTGAAGTGTGGCGAGGCCCGGGCCCAGGCCCGTTCTTCATAATTAGCCATTTTCTTTTTATACTCAACGGCACTTCGCCGGGCGGAATGGGTCTCTCTCCCCGTGTCTCTCAGAAGCGACCTTTGACGCCACTTAATTGAATTGAAAGCTCAACTGAACTCAACTCGCGCGTAATTTGCCTTTGGAAATGTTCATTACCCATCGCCTGCGCCGACACCTTCGCCTACGACAATCATTTTAGAGTAGTGTGCTGGAAATATTTACTTTTCCCCACTCTCAAAGGGGGGCCGGCGTAGGGCTCTAGTTCTTGATGCGCAACTTTTCCGACTTCTGTGTGCTGTTTGCTGTTTA
Source organism: Drosophila lowei (assembly GCA_008121275.1). Taxonomy (NCBI): domain Eukaryota; kingdom Metazoa; phylum Arthropoda; class Insecta; order Diptera; family Drosophilidae; genus Drosophila; species Drosophila lowei. The sequence continues at coordinate 24,196,899 of CM017778.1, read as the reverse complement.
CTGTTTGAATTCTCGAAAGTTAAGTTGAGAAAACTTCTTTAATTGCCAGCTAGCTGGCAGAACTTTTCCCCAAATTCGGCTTTATCCCTTCTGCTTTTCTTTTTCTCTCTTTTTAGTGGGTTATGTGGGGCTGTAAACGTGACGTGACCCCCTGCCCATCCCCATCCCCATCTCCTTCTGTATTCGGGCCACAGCAGCATTGGCCCTCCTTTCGTGACTTTATGACGTGGCTGAGGAATTTTATTTATGTTTATGTTAGAGCTCTTGATATAAAATTGTCTTTTATGGCAGCTGGCGGCTGGGGGCTAGCCGACGGGTAGGGTGCCTGTTGGATTGGTATCGAAACAATGGCAAAAGGAGCACACAACTCATACTCAAACCGACACTGACACCGACACAGACACCGAGTAATTCTGGCACAACCTAAATTTACGATACGGATACGAGCTTACCTTTGGCAAGGATGTTGCGTATACGCAACGCTGGCTGGTGGTAGATGGGGTGGTGGCTCTGGTGGCTCTGGTGGCTTTGCTTTTGATGTAAAGAGCCACTCGAGGCAATCAACGAGCAATATTAGAGAGGGGCGAGCTACAAAGAGGGCACAAGAGAGACCAATTTCTATCTTTCCCCAATGCCTTTGTTTCTCCCCTTCCACATTTCCCAGAACAACCATCAGGCGACACATCAGCAACAGGGACAGCAGCCACCACAGCAGCAGCAGCAAACTCCTTCCCAGCAACGGCAACAGCCACAGCCACAGCAACAGCAACAGCAACCACAGCATGATGCCACGCTGGTCGACACATTGTCCTCGTTGCCACAGGCCTCGTTCAACTATATCAACTCCATTGTGGGCAGCGGCGTCATTGGCATACCATACGCCCTGCACCGGGCCGGGTTCGGCCTGGGCCTGGCCCTGCTCATCCTCGTCGCCTACATCACCGACTACTCACTCATCCTAATGGTGAGTACGGCAAATTGCTCGTTAATTCTGACGAGCAATCGAACTGCGCAAATTGGGGCAGCCTCGCTGCTGGCTTTAAAGTCCAAATCAAGGCAAATGCATACCGGATGCCATTGCGTCGGGCATTTGGATATTCTGCATAATTAATGAGAGGCCAAAGCACACACAGCCACCCAACCGCCCACCCACCTGCTCGTGTGCACAACCGTTTAATAGCCATTTCACTTACAGGTCAGATGCGGCCACATTTGTGGCAGGTTCAGCTATCCGGGCATCATGGAGGCTGCCTACGGGAAGTACGGCTACTACCTGCTCTCCCTGCTCCAGTTCATGTATCCCTTTCTGGGTGAGTAAAGTTTTCCGTGGGTCGCTCCGTGGGTCGGTTGTCCCTCAATCTCCGCTCCTCTCCGCTCTTTATAGCCATGATATCGTACAACGTTGTCGTGGGCGATACCCTGTCCAAAGTGCTCGTTCGCTTCTTCCCCTCCTGGGGCGCCTCGATGGGCGCTGTTCGCCTGGGCGTGGTCTTCTTTGTCAACGTCGGCGTTGTGATGCCCCTCTGCCTGTACAAGAACGTCTCCCGCCTGGCCAGGGCCAGCTTCATCAGCCTGGCCTGCGTCGTCTTCATCCTGTTTGCCGTCATCATCAAGCTCATGTCCGGCGATTATAAAGTGTAAGTGTGTTGGCCCTTCCCCTAGCTCTATTTCCCATATATACAAATATCAATCGACACAAAGAAGCGTGGGAGCTTGGCAGGTGATAGGTTAATAGTTTTCCTTGATTGGCTGCAGGGTATTTTTCCCGGGATAATAGGATTGGAGGTTGTCCCTACCGTAAGGGTGGGGAGTTACGAATAAGATTAAACTCATTTACTCCCTAAAACACTAAGTTTTCTCTATGAAAAAGGCTATACCTTAAGGTTTCTCAGTCTTCCGAAACCGATGATAGCTTGAGTTGTCAAGACCGTTCTGTGCCCAGTCAATTAAAAAGATAATTAGCAACTGAAGCCATTTGTTTGAAAAGCAATTCATAAAAATTACCAAATTAAACGGGAACGCCTAATGATTTATTTGCATTTTAATTACAAATTGTCCGCCTCCAACCACCATCCAGGCTAGAGTTGAGTTAGGGGCTGCGGTTGGTGGTGGGGTAGGTGGTTCTTTAGTGCCAGGCTAAGTGCCGCTTTAGTGCTTTCAAATCTGTGGCGACTGCCCAGGGCGGTGGCCACTGGTGGAGCTGCTTCGGGGACGCTCTGCTCGTGAAATTTAGTGTTGGGCCACTTGTTTGCCTTTTATGGCTTTTCATTAGGCGAGTCGAGTCGAGTCGAGTCGAGGAGTCTGTTGCATCGGCAACTTAGTTTTATGCATACATAGCCGTGCATATACTATATACAAACACATATATAGCTGGGGGGGGGGGTCCCATGACCAGCACCTTGGTCGAGCAACACTTTCTCTTCCACTTTTCAGGGCCACCGAAAAGGGGAGCTGCATATTCAGCTTCAGCTTCAGCTTTAGTTTCAGATTAAAAAGTGGTCAGGGGAGGCGGTGGGGCAGCTCGGTTCACCCTTGAATGTTGCGTCTGTTGCGGGGCATAAAATTTAAATAAATTTCCAATTTGCGGCCTGCCCCACCGTTACGCTGCTTCCTATCTTGCCGCCAGAGCATTTCACATTTCCCAGAGCCAGCGAAATGTTAATTTGGTGTTAACTTTTGTGTAATATTTCTTGGGGAAAAACCTTTTCCTTTCTACCTTCTACCTTCACCCTCCTTACACCTTTTCCCCTCTCCGTTTGCACCCCTTTTGATGTATTTCCAGAACGGACACTGCGGATTCGTGGAGCTTTGCTAACTCGGATGTCATACCAGCCACGGGCATCATGGTCTTTGGTGAGTTGCCAGTGGATTCTCCCCCATTTCCATCCATCTGTCGAGTGGTCAATTTCGTATCTGGTATTTGTGTTTGTCTGGACTGCAGCTTTCATGTGCCATCACAATACGTTCCTCGTTTATCAATCGATGCGCGACGCGACCATGGAGCGCTGGGAGAAGGTCACCCACATTTCGATTGGTTTCGCCTGGACAGTGGCGGCCCTGTTCGGCATCGCTGGATACTCCACCTTTCGTGCCCTGTCCCAAGGTAAGAGTGAGAGTGAGAGTGGGACTGAGGGCTCCTGGGATTGACGTAAATTGCATTTAATTGCATTGACAGGCAATCTGTAGAATTTCCTTGTTTTCCCTTTTCCCATTTCCATTTGGTTTTCGTTTTCGGTTCGGTTCAGTTCTTATCTGTGGATTGTATGCCTGGGTCCTCCTCTGATCGCTCATCTCATCTCTCTGTACTATTTTGTTCGCAGGCGACCTCCTGGAGAACTATTGCTGGGATGACGACCTGATGAACTTCTCGCGTGTTCTCTTCTCCATTTCCATACTGCTGACCTTTCCCATCGAATGCTTCGTTTCCCGAGAGGTGAGCCCACTCATCCTCCTGTTTATTTGGACAGTCCACTTGAGAAAATTTCTGCTACATTCATTTCCTGCTCTGCTCTGCTCTGCCATTTCTTTCCGTTTCTGTCGGCCAGATTGTACGCGCACTAGTCCATCGGTTCGTGCTGAAGGAGCCCATCAGTGAGTTCACCCAGGACAAGGACCCCAACTTGGAGAAGGGAGCCATCATCGATGAGTACTCGAAAGCCATTACCATGGCCATCGTCTTCAGCGCCTTCATCATATCGCCCATGACCGACTGTCTCGGCTCGGTGCTGGAGCTCAATGTGAGTATGCCCTTTCCATCCTTGAACCCTGAACATTGTACCCCTGACCAACGGTCGTCAAGTATGTACTTGTACTTCTTAGGGGGCCGAATCTATAGGCACCTGCCTAGCAGCATTCATATACAACAATCGATTTCAATCAGAGTATCCTCTTCAAATGATATGCGATATGTGGAGTAATACCTGCTTTCCACATGAAGAGATGATGATATCCCCCGCATACAATATTTATATTCGTCATGCAACAGTGAAACTTCACTCTTTCTCTTTTAAATCCAATGGAAAGTTCTTCATTGAGAGCTGGGAAATTTGTATTAGCTTTAGAAGACCTTACCAAACGATCCCATGCTCCCATACACAATTTTAGACCCTTTTAGTCTTGGACTTTTATGTAAATTTATGTCGGCATACGCACGCCTTTTTAGGGTCTCCTGGCAGCCATACCCCTGGCTTATATACTGCCGGGCCTGGCCTACATCCGGATGGAGCCGCACGCCCTCTTCAGCCGCGAGAAGCTGCCCGCCCTGGGCCTGGTGGTGTTCGGTGCCCTGGTGACCATCCTGGGAGCTGCGGTGCTGCTGCCCGGCCTAATGGGCGATGATTGTCGGTCGGATATTGTGCTGGGCTACTGCCGGCAGGAGTTCCAGAATGCCACCGCCGATGTGGCCTCCACAAACACGCTGGATTAGTCCGGGCCAAAGGATGGGTAATGGGAACGGAATCGAGGCCAAAACGCATTACTTCAGGCCATTAGTAATTGGAAATCGGCGGCTGGGATCGTTGTTATGTTCGTATTTAGGTTCGGAGCTCTTGATTTTACTCTCGGTTTTACAGCTGCACCTTCGCAAAGAAAGAAACTTGTACCTGAGTCCCAGATACTCTAAAGCACGAGTATCTGTGTAAGTAAGTAGTAGGCAGAGTACTGTATGGTACAGTGGGAAACGGGAAGTGATACGAGCGAATCTCAGTACAAAGGCAAGGAATTCTCTCTCTCTCTCTCCCTGACCGAGTGACCCCGGTCTGGTCTGGTTATAATGCACCCGAAACACAGAAACCCATTCGTTTGTACATTTCGTTGGATCCCACTTGATGTTGATGTTGTTGAGCCCAAGAATATTGATGTATTGATGTAGTGAAAGTTCCTCGATGTATTGTATATGTATATGCCATAAAGCGCAAGAATTCCAAAACCAAGTCAAACCAAATCAAACAAAACTAGAACTAGATGTTATCCGTAGCTTTAGCGTATTCTGAAACTATTTGGGCACCAATATACACCTGCAATCCATTCCATTGAGAAATACGAAATATGAAATACGAGTATGAATCCCAAGTTGAGAATCAAATCAAAATCAAACAAAGTATTACTAAACCATCAATTTGTAACTATGTATATGTACAGTATGTATGCTATCGGATTTTATATATGTATATGTATGTACTATATATGTCTACAGACACGCAGGCAGAGAATCGCTTTGGCTCCCAGACACGAAGAAGCTTTATCCAAACATACAGTCCAATCCTTTCCATATACTGATCTCCAACGCATCGATCTGACAACAGTTTTGAGTTGTTACCAGCACTGAATTCTATTTTGAATTAACTTATACTTATACATATACACATATACACAGACACTCGAAGATTTATATATACACATAGATAGGTATATTTTTGTACAACTCTTGGTTTATATTGCACGATATTATGTACATACGACAAATACTGCATTTTTGGAGGTGATTCAAGTTTTTACATTTGGTCGAACCAACAGCACACAACGCTCTCTATCACCATCTCTCTGTATCACTCACTTCTTACCTTTACTCTGGCTAAGAGAACCAACCAACAGGAGACACTGAGGACACTGAAGACCCACGATCGACTCTACTCTAAGAGCTTAGACACAACATATCATGGCCAAGGAACACAGGACACAACCAAGGGCTTTTCTAAGATACTATTTACAAGATCTACAATAACCAACTGAAACTATCGCTTATACACAAGGAAAACGGAAACAAAATTCTCTTGTATATATACACTCTATACTATACAACTGCTTTTTCGTATGATATCTCTCATATATATGTATTCCATTCGCCAAACAAATCTCGTTATTTCTTTATTTCAAATATACCTACATGGTGTGGGGATGACAACTCTTTAAATTAGGGAATACAACACACGTTGTTGATCGAATAGAACCAAAATGGGAATCGAATAAACGTATTATGATTATAATTGTACTATGCATGTACTTAGTACGTATCGTATACCAAATTATACCTACTATGCATCTACTATATAGACAATTGTTTAGAATCGAAGTATGTGGGACGATGGATCATAGTATTTGTTGCGAATATATAGGAGTTATACTAATTTATACACCAGAGATAACCAAAGCAAACCAACTCGAATCAAATTTCATTCAAATAGTATGTTTAGATAAGCATATGAAATTCAACAACCAGATATACTTACAATAATAAAGAATGTATTTTAGAAATATGCTAAAAAAAACAAGAAACCCTGCGGTTTTCTTCCGTCTTATCATACCCGGTCTGTCTTCGGGGTGTGTTCGTTCCCAGAGGTTTCAGAATTGTGGTCTCTGCTGATAGCAGGAGGCGCTTTGGGGTGTATAAAAGGGCTAGACAGTCCAGTGGAGAGTCACAGTCGTGAAGTCTCATCGCTTCCAGTGACACCGCTCTGCCCAGCAAGTTTTCCTCGTGATCCTCCTCCCAGTACCAGGTACAGATCCAATCATCCGACATGGCTGACAAGAAAAATCTTCTGCTGCTCTTCGACCATCCCACCGAGCCCGTGTTCATGGACAAGGGCAAAACGGTGACCGTCTTCGATGTGCCGGACTCCTTCCTCACCGACCGCTACCGTCCCATCAGCAACGAGGTGCAGAGCCGTGTCGGCGAGAAGGTGGAGCAGCGGGTGCCGGTGCGTGAGATCTCCATTCCGGATTTGCGCATCCCCATGTCCCTGGGCCGTGACGAGCAGTTCTCCCTGTTCCTGCCCAAGCACCGTCGCATTGCCGGCCGCCTGATCGACATATTCATGAACATGCGCTCCGTGGACGATCTGCAGAGCGTGGCCGTCTACGCCAGAGATCGGGTCAACCCGGTTCTTTTCAACTATGCCCTGTCGGTGGCCCTGCTCCATCGTCCGGACACCCAGGGCCTGGACCTGCCCTCCTTCTCGCAGACCTTCCCCGACCGCTTCATTGACTCCCAGGTTATGCGCCAGCTCCGGGAGGAGTCGTTTGTGGTGCAATCCGGCTCGCGGATGCCCATCACCATTCCCCGCGACTACACGGCCTCTGACCTGGACCCCGAGCACCGTCTCTGGTACTTCCGCGAGGATCTGGGCATCAATCTCCACCATTGGCACTGGCATTTGGTCTACCCCTTCGAGGCCAGCGACCGCAGCATCGTCGCCAAAGACCGTCGTGGCGAGCTCTTTTACTATATGCACCAGCAGGTCATCGCCCGCTACAACATGGAGCGTTTCAGCAACAACTTGTCCCGTGTCCAGCCGTTCAACAATTTGCGCGACCCCATTGCCGAAGGCTACTTCCCCAAGATGGACTCCTTGGTAGCCAGTCGCGCCTGGCCGCCACGCTTCGAGAACACCCGTCTCAGTGACCTGAACCGCGAGGCTGATCAGTTGAATGTGGAGATCGGGGACCTGGAGCGCTGGCGCGATCGCATCTACGAGGCAATCCACCAAGGATTCGTCATGGATGTGAGTGAAATCTGCCCCTTCTGCTACCCAGAAGTATTAATTCAAAATTCTCTCTTAGGAGCGTGGCACCCGCATTCCACTGGACGAGGCCAGGGGCATCGATCATTTGGGTAACATGATTGAAGCCTCGATTCTGTCGCCGAATCGCGTTTTGGTAAGAATCACCTCCACCCCTTCCTTTTGGAGAGATTAAACTGCAGTACTAATGCTCCTTACGTCCATTCTGCACTTTTCAGTACGGAGATTTGCACAACAATGGCCACACATTCATCTCGTACTCCCACGATCCCAGCAACAAGCACTTGGAATCCTTCGGCGTGATGGGCGATGTCTCCACGGCAATGCGTGATCCAGTCTTCTACAAGTGGCATTCGTACATCGATCGCATTTTCCAGGAGCACAAGTCCCGCCTGCCCGCCTACACCGATACCCAGCTCAACTACACGGGCATCTCGATCACGGGCATTCAGGTGGCCACCAATGGGGGACAGGCCAATGCCCTGAGCACCTTCTGGCAGCAGTCGGATGTGGATCTGTCCCGCGGCTTCGACTTCCTGCCCCGCGGCAACGTCTTCGCCCGTTTTAGCCATCTGCAGCATCTGCCCTTCACCTATACCATCAACGTGAACAACGACGGAGGAGCCCAGCGCTTCGGCTATTGCCGCATCTTCATAGCCCCGAAGAACGACGAGCGTGGCCAGCCTATGCTGCTGCGGGAGCAGCGCCTGATGATGGTCGAGCTGGACAAGTTTGTGGTGTCGCTGAATCCCGGCCCCAACACCATTCGCCGCCGCTCCACGGAGTCCAGTGTAACGATTCCGTTCGAACGCACCTTCCGCAACCTGGACGCCAACCGGCCCACAACCGGCTCGCCCGAGGAGCTGGAGTTCAACTTCTGCGGCTGCGGCTGGCCCAACCATATGCTCATCCCCAAGGGCCTGCCCGAGGGTCTTCGCTGCGATCTGTTCGTCATGGTCTCCAACTACGAAAACGACAGGGTGAGTGAATACTTTACCTATCTCTGACAATCGTTAGTCTGACCGTTCCTTTGTCTCTGCTCTAGGTGGACCAGCAGCTGGTAGGCCGCTGCAGTGATGCCGCCTCCTACTGCGGCGTCCGCGATCGCCTGTATCCAGATCGCCAGGCCATGGGGTATCCATTCGATCGACTGCCCCGCACTGGGGCTGATCGTCTGGTTAACTTTCTCACGCCCAACATGAGTATCGTGGACGTGAACATTCGCCACGAGAACCGCACGGTCACGCGCCAGACCCGCTGAATGAGCCGCTCCTGCCCTGCACTGCACTGATCCACATCCACCCTGACGACGGCCTTGCACATCACTAGATATACTCGTACTCTTATTACTTTTAGCAATCTATTGCATCTTTATTGAGCTACTAGCCCCAGAATAAACAAGACATCATGGCATTCCACAAAGCTACTTTTGTTCTCAATTAAGATTATTGCGGTGGCCTCTGGTTGAGCTTATCAGCCTCAGCCCCAGCTTCAGTTTCAGAAAAGCTTTAAATGTTTGACCCATGCGAATGGGCGGCTCAGTTCTGTTCCAGCGGATCCGGCGTCAAGTGCGAAAGTGAAACTGATTCCACCTCCGGAGATGAGCCTCCAGTGCCTATCCCTGCTGCTGATAGCAGCCATAGGCGTAAGTGCGACATCAAACCACTCACAAAGTGTCTAATCTCTGATTCCCAATCCACCATCAAACTCTCCGCACCTTTTCAGCTCTCATCCGCTGCTGCCAACTATGACCTCGAGGCCAAGACATTCATTGATCAGTCGAGTGCGCGCTACTACAAGTTTTACGATGAAATAGCCGCTGAGACGTACTCGGCCAACAATGAGGACGACTTCGAGGCCCTATTCACCAAGCTGACAAATGTGAAGAGGATCGCCGACGAGCTGGTCAGCATTTCGCGCCAGGCCAGCGCCTTCGACCTGAGCAGAGTCCAAAACGTAGAGTCGAAGCATGCTCTTCAGGAATTACGCAGCGTGGGCGATCTATTTGTTCTCGGGGACGACTACTTTTCATCGGTGCAGATGAACCTGGTGGCCCTGCAGACCCTCTCAACGGACAAGGACATTGAGCCGTATCTGGGCGGGGCCAAAATGCCCGATGAGGACGACAGCCCTATTGCCTACTACCCGGACATACAGAAGATCGTGCAGCAGAGCAAGGACTCCGACGAATTAAAGTACTACTGGGAGACATGGCGCGAGAAGAACCAGCTCTGGGCCTCGCTAAACTTTTACACCATCGTGCAGTCGTATCAGAAGGCGGCCAGAATTCTGGAGGTGCCTGTACACAAGCTCTGGTATCGCTTCGACAGCCACGAAATGCTGCAGCAGATGGAGCAGGCGATGGTGGAGCTAAAGCCCTTCTATCAGCAGCTGCACTCCTTTGTCCGCCAGGAGCTGTTTAAGAAGTACGGAGCGGATGTAATCGATCCCAATGGACCCATACCCGATCATCTATTTCAGCAGGTACTTGAGCAGGCCTGGGGTTCGGACAGTGTGCTGGAACACTACTTTCCGCGCTCGGAGCTGCCGCAGTACGATGACTTTGTTAATCATCTGAGTGCCAAGGCCCTGATCAACGAGTCCGAGAGCTTCTATACATCGCTGGGCTTCGAACCACTCTCCGTCGACTTCCACAAGAATCAGATAAAAGAGCCGAACGAAGACAAGCCGGACGACGACTGTCGGCCCTCCATCTTTGACCTGACCCCGCACGTATATCTCATGTACTGCGAGAAGGTCAGCTTTAGGAAACTGATGCAGTACCACAGCCACATGGCCCGCGTTTACTACGCTAACCATAAAAGCCAGCTTCCCTCGTACTATTTCAAGGCCTTCAATTTGGAGTTCCCGGTGGGTGAGGCGGTCGTCCTCTCTGCCTCGTCGCCCGCTCATCTGACCGGACGCGGACTGGCAAAGGGTGTGCAGTTCACCGAAAAGGCTTTGATGAATCGACTCTTCCGAATGGTGAGTCGCCTTTCTTCAGTTAGTTGGTTTTTCCACTAATCAAAGAATCCTCCTCCTGATTAGAGCATCCACACGGTACTCAACATTCCCCTGTACTATGTGCACACCAAGGTGATGCATGATCTGCTGAACGACACCGTGGACATGGACACTGTCAACAGGCACTACTGGCGACTGCTGGAGCTGCATGCGGGCATTGAGCCACCATCGGACCGCACGGAGGGAGCAATCGATTTCCCCTACAAGTTCTATGTGAACATCGATCAAAATTTCCAGACTCAGTAAGTGGCATTCCATTCTAGTGGATAATACTCTTAGAAAGTGACTACATTCCTTGCTTCCCCTGCAGGAAATTCATCTCCGAGATACTGGGCTATCAGTTCTATCGCGCCTTCTGCCAGAAGAGCAATCACAGGGGACAGCTCCACAATTGCGATTTCTATGGCAACAATGCAGTGGGAAATGATTTAAGGCAAGGTCTTCTTCCTTTTCCTAAAAGCGTGAATATATCCAGATTTATCATTCCAGGTCAATGATGTCTTTGGGCTCTACGAGGCCCTGGAAGGAAGTTGTGGGCAAAATATTGCCCAATAACGCCAGCCTCAGCAGCCTGGCACTTCTGGAGTTCTACCAGCCCGTTTTTGATTGGCTAAAGAATCATAACCGGCAGTCATATGCTAAAATTGGTTGGACCTCCACTAAGAAAAGTAAGTCAACTGGTTTTTGTTCATGTGTTTATCATATTGATGTGCTTTTTATTTGCAGAAATTGTTTGAAATGCATCATTCTACTACATACAATCAAAAATGTTACTGCCTTTGATTAAAATAGTAATTTAATCAAAAATGTTAATGATTAAAATAAATTTTAAAAAAAAATTTAAAAATTTAATTTAAGACGAGCGTTTTGCAGTACTGGAAACTGTCAGTGAACCAGTAATGCTGGAACTAGTTCACAAAGCTACTGCTATCCCGCTTGCACTCACAGTATTACGCTTTCAGATGTATAAGAAGAGAAAGCGTGTGTAAGAGTGAAACAAATACTGTAGTGTTAAGGCGCGTAGAATTCACGATTCAAATATTGAGCGCGGACTCCTTTTTTTTAAATAAGGTCGTCTGAATGTGATTTCGTTTGCAAATTGCATTTATTGCTTAAGAACTATTTGCATACAATTGCTAAAAAGTTAGTTTTACCCAAAGTTGCACAGATATTGGAAGAATTTCCCAATGTACTGCCAGTCAGCCGTATAATCTGTTCCGGCTGTTGGCCGTTTTATGGCTACCCCGACCACAAATATCCGCTGGCAACCTGTGGCATTGCAGGGCGGAGGTGGTGCCGTTACAACCTCCAGGCCAAGAGCCCTCAAAAAGCTGCTTTGGTTGAGTTGAAGTCTCGCAATCCGAAGCAACCCGAGAGCTAAGCCGTTCCCCCGCTGTGCGTTCGCCGCTTGATTGCGTCCACATCCACATCCGAGCCAATCTGGCAAGCACACTTTCCCACCGCTGGTAAGGAGTATTCCGCTGTCAGGGGTTAGGGTTAGGGTATGGCTGCATCGACTAGGCTGGGTCTCTGCCATACCGGACTTGGAGCTGGAGCTGGAGGGGCCTGCGCTTCGCTTCAGTTGCTGCGCGACAAGTCGTCGACAATGCACGGCTGGCGAAAGGTCAGCGATTCTGGGCCCAAGTCTCAGTGTCCGACTTCATGCGGTCATTAGCCACGACAAAGTCCAAGCCCATCAAATTGTGGAGCAATCGCGGAAAAGCCGTGGTCGCTGCAAGGTCGGCGGAACCCTGCCTCCCACAATCCTCCCCTGATAGCCGCCTGATAGCGGGCGTTCCTCGTTTAGCTGGACGGCTGCCTTTACCCACAAATGGATTTCCTTTTTGTCTGTGGGCGTCTGCGGGTGTGACAACTGCATGCATTGCGTGCCGCCCCTGCCTGCTGCTTGCTAATTGCGCCAAATGGCGGCGGCCGCGCGTACTCCTAGCGGAATGAATGGCCGTGAAATTGAATCATTTCCAGTTGCAGCTACAGCCATAGCCACTGCACTCACGAGCCGAGTCCAACTTTGACATGGCACGGCTGCCAGTTTCGAAACGGAGCTGAGTGAAAGGCACCCACGCCATCATTCAGGTATTTCTCTTGGATTTACTCACTGCTTTTATGCAAGCAATAAAGCTGAAATGAGGAACGCCGAGACAGCATGTACCCTGACAGGCCACAGGCAACAGGCAACAGGCAGAGTGTTTCCCCATCAGTTTTATGTGTGAATAGATCCTCCAAAGAGGTTCATGGCCGAGTCCAAAGATAACCAGATTAACCCTGTAAAAGTCTGATCATATAGTATCCGTAATACTCTCACCAAGAGTATAAAGACTTAAGTGCCCAATTTATGCATAGATACATATATACTGATGCATGGGTACGCGTGTGCGGCTGTGGCTGTGGCTGGAGAAAAGAGCAGAAACGGAAACCGCAAAGGGAAAACAAGTCAAATTAAATTTGCATGCCGACGTCAGACAATTTGGTGAACTTTTTTAAATTGGCCATCAGTGAATGCATTCACATCAACATTAACATTAAAAATTAACCCAAACAAGATATCCATATAGTGTATTTACATGTGTAGGTAAGTGTTATATGCGAATTTAGTTTACATATTCATCAGGCACATTCGGCGGAGGCAAATATTTTAACATTGATCTTGTCCACAGAAACATCGAACAGCGAACAGCGAACAGCGAATTCAACTTAAGCTGGAGTCCAAGTGGAGACCCAAGAGTGGCACAAAAAGGCGGAATCGCATGTTTTTAGCATATTTATTGTGTGGGGGAACACGGAGGGAATGGACTAAGCTCCCGAAATGGTTTCGTTACGTGTTTCCATAGTATTGTTGTGTGAAGATCTTCAAAGACTATTAAAGTCTATTAGCTTATAAGGAGGATCTCTCGGAATGGCAAGAGAGAAATCCAAAGGCTTGACTGGGGTGGATAGTGGGATTATTCCTTTATTAATGGTAATCAATTTCGTTAAATTAGGCTGCTTAGGAACGGGCTTTAGGCGATAGCCCTTAGGGTGGCTTATGGAAGTAAGGTTTCGGTAAGTTAGCAAAGACTATTATGATCCGCCATGGAGTGCCTGCCTAGTAGTCGTTTATTTTCCCCCTATCAAGTCAAATGAGATTTGCGTTCGCTTTTACAGCTGCACATAGTACGGACTATAGTATCCCCCCATCTGTGTGTAAAATTGAGTTCGACCAGCCTTTCCGTCCTGTACACAGCTGTACTGCACAGTAATTACACTACACTTCAGCCCCAACTTTCAATACTGTGTGTGTGTGTGTATGCAGATGCAGGAAGATGGAGCCGGAGACGAAACTGCAGATCATCATCAGCGTCACGCGTTCGCGCAAAAATTATGATTATTTGACGAAATCTCATGCTGTGCTTTCTGCCAGCTGCCGCAGCGAGGCGCCCCAAAAAACCACAAGAGGAAAACAACCAGAAGAGGAGGCAATAACCACGCCGGACACCTCAGCACGTCTTGGCCCGGCATTCGCGCAGCCAACGCCAATGTCCAACCCAACCATCATCCCAGAGCCACAGCAAGAGCCAGAGCCAGAGCTGACCCCAAGCAATTAAGAAATTATGTATATTATCACGCGCGCTGTGATGATGGCAAAGCGGCAGTCGAATAAAAAACAATCAAATGTTAAAGCAGCAAATCCGAATGCCTGATGCCTGATGTCTGAGGCCGCCGATGCTGCAGCCGATGCTGGAGCCAATGCTCGAAATAAGCATTATGTATACGCACTGCTGGACCTCGGAACCTGCAGGCAGTTTTGTTGCTTTGCTATTTTCCCCCCCCTTCTTATTGGTTTTCTCGTTTGATTACCCTTTTTTTTACAATAATATGGCATGGCCATAATTATCATATGCTGCACTTCATTTCTTTCAGAGACAGATACAACAGATACAGCTCTTTTTGACGTTGGGGATCTTGAATCATTTTCCGCCTGCCAGAATACTTTTCTCATGGAAATGAGAGGGCTTAAAGCTCTCTGGCTGCTTCCTGGCTTTCAAAAACAAAAGACTGAAGACACGAACATGGGGTCGAGTCGTCCGCCAGCTCTTATGTAAGCACGTGCTCGCCTTAAATTAAAGTCAAAGTCCATAATCAGGCAGCGACGACAAGGGGTCAGAGGAGATAGAGAGAGAGAGAGAGGTTGCTCAGCCCGCTGTGTAGGTGGAGAAATTATGTTGACATCATCGCCAAAAAATGGCCAAAGAAGCGAGCGATGCCGATGGCGATGTCGACAGCGAAGCCCACAAGCTGGGCGCCTCTTGAAAAACAGAAAGAAAAAAATGTATTTTACTTTCATTTTCGTTGTGGCGAACGCTCATTTCTTTCAATTTTAATGAATATTTTTGGTTGGGTACCACAAAAAACTCCCGCAGCAGCAGCAAAACCATCATATCCGCAACTATTTCGGGGGGATCCGTACACCTTTTGGCTTGTGCCACTTCAACGAGATGATTGCACTTTGATTGTCCGAGACAGATCGGTTCCGTTTGGCCTTTAGCTCGGGTTGGATTCACTTTTGAATTGGTTTGTCAGGAAGCCTCTCGTCGGTCTTCGGTCGTCGGTCTTCTCCCAAGTGCCACTGGGGTCTGCCGTTAAGCTGGGGCATTATCAAACTAACTGAAAGCCCAACTAACTAACTAACTGATCGATCGATCGACTGACAGACTGGTCGATGAAATGATGGCTGGCTGCTGCAATGAGGAAACGCCTGTTTATGAATATCCATCCCGTCGAATCGAATGAATCGAATTAGTCACCAGCCATGCCATCCAGCAACGAAAGGTAAAAGCCTTTGCCGTTTTCAAATTGTATTTTAATAGGCCAAAAGTCAATTTCCTGGCCCGATGCCAAAAACGGTTATACCACGCCAGACGATTGCGAAAATCGAGCCAATTTTATTGCCAATTTCAGCTCCGACTTATGAAATGGCTTGCACTGTCAACGCGCTGGCCAATTTTCTAGGTCACAATGCATACGAGTATATGTATGTACTATCTTACGAAATTGAAACCTGGGCCGTTCCCTCCTACGCACTAATTTCCAAATTAAACGTCTTTCCACAAGGGTGTACTGTACCAGTTTGAGCATATGAAGAGTATCTTTGCGATTGGCGGGCATCCCCATCCCCATCTCCGGACAGACAATTACATTTTACTCAACATAATTTCTGGCGCTTAAGTTTATGAGCTTTTTAGCCTGCTCAACGAGCGCAGACGACAGAGATCTGTGGGCCCGTACACTCGTACATATTTCTCTTCATATTTCAAATGGAAAATGCTGGCATAAGTCGCCATAAAGCAGCTGCACACAAAACTCCCTCCTCGGTTACGCATGCGTCCCATCAAAGTCTTTGTTGTATTGTATAAGGCCCCACTCTTCTTCCCCCATATGACACAAAAATGTGTCGCAGCCAGACAGCCATTCATAAAGCTGCCAGCATGAAGAAGAAACCTCTGCGAAGACAATTGTGCAATTAGCGAAAAGAAATACAAGAGAGGAGGAAATAAGAAAGAGCCAGAAGCGAGGCGGAGATGCAAAACAAAAAGATCTAAATGGCTATTCATAACCCCATCCACATACAACATTTCCAGCTGCACGGGCCGGTTCAATTGTCTGGAAATGCCATTTGGTAATCCCGATACGATTAAGCCCCAACGGAATGCGATCTGTTTGGTATCTCTCTTCTTTAGCTCTCCATCTGCTTCCGCTCCCGCTGCTTCTGTTCAAATTTATTCCCTTTGATTTTTATACCCAGTACTCAAAGAGTACAGGGGTATATCAGATTTGTGGTGAAAGTGGATTGGTGTAACATCCAGAAGGAAGCGTTTTCGACCCCACAAAGTATCTATATTCTTGATCAACATCATTAGAAGAGCCAAAATAGCCTTGTCTGTCTGTCCTTCTGCTCGTCCGTTCGTCAGCCCCGATGAGCGCCTATATCACAGAGACACAAGAGCTAGAGCAAACAAAATTTTGTATCCAGACTGCTGTAAAATTACACTGAATCAGTGGTCCCCTTCCGGCCCCATACAGAACGAAAATCTGCAGCATCCACAATTTTGAAGACACGTGAACTACCATATATACCAGACTGCTGAATCAGATCGGATCATTATTATAGCCAGAAGGAACAAATAAAATTGCAGTGGCTCTCTCTCACATCTTCTGACGAGATAAAACGGCTGATGTTGGTGTAAGAATAGAAAACAAAGGGACATATGTAAATTAAAAATTTACAAAAATGGAAACAAATAAAATCTGCCAAATGGTTCGACCGATTTTTGTGAAATTTGTGTATATATTGTATAAGTTATTGACTGATTTCGCCTCGTTTGATTTGGTTATGGCTGAATGATATTGTTCTCCATCAAACAAGATCCATATTCAGCTCCTGGATTGACTGACTTTCATTAGAACAATGTATTAGAGGTTACTTCATTATATATATTATAAAATAAGCATAAGAGTATTCCAGATACGTTGGCTTTGCTGATTTTGATTTTGGTTTTTGTTTTTTTTACGACCGCACACTAATTGTCGCGAATTTTGCAATCAAGTTTGGCTCGTGGCACAGACCCTATCACCATTGAGTGACTGCGCGGCCCGACACTACGATGTGATTGACAGATCTGATCTCTAGCTTTTGGTACATCGCCACACAGGAATGGAGTGGAAAGTTTTTAATGTCCTAGCCACGCGTCTCTCCCCGTCCCGCCTTCAGCCCCCCTGGGCAGCTCCATTGACACCGCCACAGCGCTTCTTAAAGCAATTCTGATATTTATTATTTCTCATACAGACCGAAGATTTGCTAATTGGCTGGCTAAATGTTGGCAATTTGTCAAGCGTTGCTAATCGAATTAGAAGGTGTTATTGATAATCGTTAAAAGCGATCGATCGTGCACAAACAAAAGATCAGAGCAGATTAGATCAGAGGGAGCACAAGCACCAAGCGTTCTTGTGTTGGAATTGGACTTTGGACGATGCTGAATGGGATAATGGGTTCGGGTTAATTCCCACCGACACCCACCCAAGAAACCACAGCAAATGATCCACACGATCGACTGGAGGAGATCTTTACGGCAAGAGAGGACAGCTGCCAGTGCAACTGCAACTGCTGCTGCTGCTTCTGCCGATGACGTAGTCAGGGACTGGCACTGGGACTGCTGCTGCATCCATTATATCACCTTCAGGTGAGTGAAAGTGATGATGGCATGGCACTCGCAAGGCCTCAATGCTAATACCCGTTTGCGAATCTTTTCCTGCATGTGGCACACAGGGTGTGTGCTCCCTCGTGGCTGTTTGGGTCTGGTGTTTGGGGCAAATGGGTGGATGTATGCTAATGTTGCATTTTTTGCGCCGCCTGCAAATATTTTTTTTCAATTATCGATTTTCGATTTTTGTTTGCCTTTTACTTTGAGGTGCGAGAGGCGGAGAAAAACGCTGCGACTTCCTCATTGCAGTTGTCTGTGTTGCAACAATCTCTGTGCATGTGTGTGTAAAGATAGGGGCAAGCGTTTTTGCGCTGTTTCAATTGCCGGTGATTTGCATGGCGGCGCCGGGAGAAATCGCAAATGGCCCACGAATTCCTAGTGCCAAATCAAATGTCTATCTCTGGAGACTAATGAATATTCATAATTATGGACAGGTCAGAGCCGAAAGCCGAAAGGCTGCCCCTTGGAAATTGTGCCAAACGAAATTCAGAGCAATTGCTACTCGACTTTGCGGTCTCTAACGGTGGCAGGCAGGCAGGCAGGCAGGCGCTGCCAGAGTGTATGCAAATATTTGCTTTGGCCGCAGAAAACACTTTCCAACTGTCCCAAGCATCCGCCAGCAGCAGCAGCAGCTGGACTGGAGCTGAAGTTGATTTGGATGTGGAAGCTGGGGCAACATCAGCATCAGCACCCGCACCAATGCCAATGCCATACCCCCCGGCAATATCATCATCGCAAGGGGCAGCTGTGGCCGTACCAGCCACAGATACAGATAAAGAAACGTGCCGCTGCCGCTGCTCCTTTCACTTTCGACTCGCCTTCAACGGGTGTTCGAATCCAGAGCAAAATGGACTTTTAGCTCCGCTAAATAGCAAGGGGCAGCCACAAAAACAGCAGCGCAGCACCACCAAAAAACAAATAGAAGAAATCCACGCAAAAAGTCGTTGCCGGATGAATCATCTGAAAGCGGCGGCGGATGCGATGCCGATGCCGATGGTAACCGCTTCGTGGTTTTCCAAAGGCCAGTCCACGTCCAAAGTATGGGCGACACTCGCACACTCTCGCACTCTCACGCATCACATAGACATCGCATCAGATGTTGTGGGGATAAACCCCGTGCCACCCTGTTTTAAGATCAAGGCTCCCCTGACCAGCCTTGACGTTGAATTTTTAAGTATTCGTACGAGTCTTCACGGTGCGAGCTTGAACGCTCGAGTGGAGTGGAGTCTCCAAGCGATATCAGATGAAATGAACCATTGTGGGGGGTGTGCGAGTGCGGCCGACAAAGATCATCAGTTTTTGAACTCCCCCGAAAGAGTGTTGGCCGCTTTGGAAGGTCTGGGAACTATTGTGCTTGGGAGTGAACATTTAGCTCGCTTTACCTTCCTCTACTTCTATTCATTCTGTGAACAAAGTGGAGTCCAATTGGTGGTAAACAGTTTCATTTCTTTCCACTGCAGTCTCAGTTCCAGTTCTTCCAAAGACGGAACACCCCATCCGACCCTGGCCATGATCTTTTTGCTCTGCTCTGCCTGGACACGGCGCACGCTTCCACACACACACATTTCAATCAAATCAAATGCAATTTGCTGTCAAAGCCGAGTCACAGCATGTCACAGTCTGTCACAAAGCATTAAATGTTGCGACGCTTTTGTGATTTGTGGGTTCTTTTTCTGTGTCTTGCGGCCGAAGGCTTTGGACAAATATGAACTGAAAATGTTTAATTGGCGGCTGTCATGTTTGGGCAGCTATAAAACTGAAATAAAACGATGGCCGGACTCCGACTCGGCCGCCTGGTACTTACTATTGACCATGGCGTCCAATGATGCTTTACGACTTCATAGCATAATTACAGCTTACGAAATGGGTGCCGGGGGAGTTGATAGACGGGGGGATACAGATGGTGGGGAAGAGGGTGAAGTCGACGTCTGCCGGCATTAAGCAATAATTTGTATTATTTGTACAATGCGGTGGCTGTTACAGTACGAGTACTCTTCTCTCTCTCTCTCCGTCCACCTCTTTATATCTTTTACGCTTGTCTGTGTATTTATTGTTGCCTAATCGGTGATAGGAGACAAAGATGGAGAGCCGAAGCCGGAGCCGGAGCCGAAGCGACAGCTGTTTCCAAGCTCTGCTTTGCTTTGATTTTTCGTGCAAACGCACTCTACACTCCACAGCACAGCACAGCCGAAAAAAGCGCAGAAGAGTAGGAAGACAAGACGCAGCAAAAGCAGCAACAGCAACTACAGCGAGAGAAATAGCCGCTGAGACGGCGACTGCGCAGCAGCTGGCAAAGCTCAGTAAGCCAAGCTTACTGGCGCTCGGCGCCTGCGCTTCAGTTCAGACTTCTTTGAGACTCCGCTCAAGAAGGTCGTGTTCAGCTCCAGCTCAGTTCGGCTCGCGCACGTAATTACCGCTTCACACGGGCCTCGATCGTTGGCTGTAAGTGCACGAGTGTCTGTGTGTGTGTTAGTTGAGATAAGATAAGATAAGAGGCAGGACTTGAGGCATAAATCAAACTGCAAATTAAGGCTGCGCTGCCCCAAATGATAGGTGATATTAGGATTAAAAGAGCTGGAGAGCGCAATAACTATAGTGTCGGTGCAAGTGTGAGTGCTACGGATTGGATATAGCTTGCACTCGCCTGCAATTTCAAACAGCGACTCCCTCTCTCACTCTCCACTCTCCTTCGATCTACGCCTTACAGTGAAAGTGATTTGATTTTGCAATTGGAGTCCGAGTCCGAGTCGGAGTCGGAGTTGCAGTTGCTGCCAGCGAGCGACTTTGAACAATATTTCTGCTTGTTTGCTGATCCGATCAGCCAGCAGCGAAAAGCGTTTTTGCTTTTATTATTATTATTTTTCGCCAGGCAACGGCAACGGCAAAGCAAAGGCAAAACCAAAACAAATCCAACGAAACAAAACGCAGCAAAACAATAAACAAAAGTGCAAAGAAAACAGAAAATCAGCAAATAGCAAACGTAAATTGCAAGCAATTTGTAATCTGGATCCTAATGCAATTTCTCTCTCTACTTCTGCACAGTCGTTCCACTGTGGCCGAAACCAAATCCCCACAAAATACCATTAAAAAATCATCTTCAAATTGGATTAATAATCTGCAGATCAATCTATCTATACCCTTACTTAAAGGTAAGTCAGCAACCACAGCGATCGAGATAGCTATACTAATTAAATTTCATTAATTTCACATTAAAACGAATCGACACTTATGCGGCAACACTAACCGCTGGCAGGCGATTAAATCATTTGCACATTGCAACATTCGCATCGCGCACGAACCGCACAAAAAGAAACTATTTACGGAGCAAAAGTAAAGCGTCATTATCTAATAAATCTTACCATATACTACTCGTATACCCACATCATATTATACCCCATTCGGGTGCAGATACTTGTGCCAGTAAATGCATAAAACGCAAACGCAAGCCAAGACTCGGGCTCATGGCGTGGTCGGGGGGTCTCTTGCAAAATGTGGAAAGTATTTGCAACTGAATGCTTGCCACATGCCTGGACACATAATCCGCTAGAGTCAATTTGCCAGGGCTGTCCCCTTTGTGGGGGACACGGGATATGTGGTATGCAAATATTTCAATGGCTCGTTGACATAGGAATCTTTGCCGTTTACTGGGAAATTGCAATCATTTATATGGCATCTACTTAGTTTGAGTTTAAGGGAATATGCTTTACAAATTACCATTTTTTTAGCACAGAGATCCCACTTTGAACTTGTGACCCAATAACACAATTAAAAGTCACATTGTCAACAATATTGCAGTACAAACGGATTATTCAATCTATTTCCAAATTAACGACGTGATAATTATTATATAAGCAGTACGAAACAGACTTTGAATAATAAATAGGCTGCCTTAAAAAAGTTAAAACAAAAAACCATGTCAAGTCGCCAATAAAGCAAATAAAACCGAAACAGACGAAATGCAAAAACCAAAGAAACGAACAACAAACAACAAACCGGAAAACATAAATAGTCGGACAATAAAAGTGCGTGAAAGAAGGGCAAACGAAATGGGAAAAGAGACAAAGGAGAGATGAGCAGCGAGAGAGAGAAAGAGAAGCAACTTAACCCCAATTTGGTTAACTGCAGCTTGGCCACAAATTATTTGGCAACGTTTTTATGGCTCCGTCGAAGACTCGTCTCGACTGCCCAATACACATATATATATATATATATATACTGTATAAGATAGGTATGACATGAACTTCATTATCTGCAAACCCGAACGCCGAAGCCGTCCTTTTTTTTGTCTTTTTTTTGTTTTTTCTCATTTTGTATCATCTCTTTACTTTTTTTCGTTTTTCTGAAGTGGTTTTATTTTATTTTGCTTTTTCAATTTAGGGCTGGCTTACGAGGAGTATTGCGTAAGCGGAGAAACTCGTATTGCAGGGGCTGCTCTCTGGAGCATGTGATACTTGCATACTCGTAGAGACATATACGAGTAGTAGGTGCCATACATTTACCGTATATTTATTACGGTTGAGAACTTTCTTTCGGGACTGACACAAATTACTTAATATTTAGGTGCTGCTGCTGCTGTGGCCTCAAATCCGGTTTGGTTTTGGCTTGGACGGCTTTTGGAGGGGACTGTGATTTGACCCTTTTCTCATCATGTAATAAAACCCAAAATATACGATCTGCTTGCTGGAAAACAAGTTCCGCCAAATTGTGACCGTGGCCATGGATTTGTTAGCTCCGTTCGCCTTGCTTTTATTTTCTTTTTTGATGCTTTATGTAAATCTTATTTTTCTTCTTTCTTTCTTTCGTTTGTGCCCCCTTTTTGCTCTTTTTCCTGGCCCGAGCTTATGTAAGTCAATCGAAACAGTCGTCATATGCAAATGATTTCTCAATTTTTGCTTCTCTTTTCAACGTTTTCCCTCTTTTGGTTCGGATTTGGGCTTGAGCTTGGGTCGATTCGATGATGATTATGTATTCAGGTTGTTTTGTTTAATTATTTGCTTTTGGTTAATTGGTAGCTGTGGTAGGCGGGTCGGCGGAGGTGACCATAGTAGCTACTGGCTATACGGATCACCTAATTATCGGAGGCAACATTTATCATTGTGTTCACCCTTTCGTTGCCCCAAGTTCGTGTCTTAAGTCGTTTGTTATTCCGATTCCAAAACCAGTTCGGGGTTTCCCCATTTCTCTCTATAGCGTCTAGCGACTAGCGACTACCGGCTAGAATCGGTTGGATAGCCACCACAATTTCTCTGCCTGACAAAATCTTTTGATTACTATTCCGCATACGCCATGTGTGTTGCGCTAATTGCATAATCATCATCATCATCATCCCTATTCGCATCGATATGATTTGCATGCCATGCTTCATATACATACATATGTACGAAGCAGGCGCCTTTTGTTTTTGTTGCCCTGTCCGATAGTCTGGCACTGGCACTAGCACTAGCACTTCTTAACACCCGACTGCCGCCGGGTTGACTGTTGACTTAACACATTCGTAACAATTGCGTAGCAGCCTTGTGGCTGGTATGATGAATGCTAATTAGCACACACCACACTCCTCGCTGCAGCAGACGTCACAGTGGCTTCTTTCGTACGAAGCCACGTACGAGTATTGATTATGTGGTCGGGCGGGTGTGCTTGCGGCAGCCCCCTCTTACAACGGCACTTACCTTACCCAATAGCACCTTGGAGCGCGGCTTTCATCGCGTTGCGTTTGCGTCGCCTCTAATACTATATTTCGTTTGTTTTCGTTTTCGGTTTCGGTTTTTCTGGTTTTTTTCTCGTTCGTTAATTTTTTGGCTGGACAAAATGTGCCAATGGCAAGGCATGGCATGGCATGACACCAATTTCCATTTAATTTGGCCAGGCAGCCAAGACGAGCGCAGCGCAGCTGTTTGACCCACTTGGTGGTTTGTTGGTGGGGCTGCTGGACGTGGATGGTGCTGGTGGTGGTGCTGCTTGTGGGAAAGTCAAATGGGTTTAACCTTTTGGCTTGTGCAAACAATTGGCAAATGCAATTGGTAGCAATTCAAAATAATTGAGCAAATCTATTTTAATTCAAGTTTGCCAAGAAGAGACAACCATCGAAAGTGGCAGTGGCAGTGGGAGTGGAGTGGAGTGGTGCTTATGTTGATTGTCTCTTGATTGTTTGACTCGACTGCCATGAAATAAATAAATAAAAATTGTATGGTTAGGGTACAAGTTGGGGAAATACCCGCCGCACACCTTTTGAAGGGAGGGGAGATAAATATTTTGTATTTTGTAGAAAAGGGAAAACATTTTAAAAACAAAAGTGTTGTACCTTCTTTCTGGCAACAAATCTAGTAGTTTGTTATTTATCATTTTCGTAAGCGATCTTTCGTCAGATTTTTATACATAAGTATATGTTTTTGATTCGTTTATCCATTTATCTATCGTTTTGCTTCTGCTTATTTTCCGCTGATAAGCCGGCTCTCCTCTCCCATCTTTTGTGTTTGTTTGAACAAAGAAAGCTTCTTAAAAAGCTCTTAAGACCTTAAGCTGCCTGAAGCTCAATTATCGCTGTTGCTGCAATCCACTTCAAACATAAATTAAATTTCAGCTGTCGATGGGTGCTTCAGTTTTTTCTTTAATTCATTTTTCATGCCTGGGCCTGGGCCTGGCTCTGGTCTCGGTCTCCTCCATAATATAAGCACTTTTCCCCCGATTCAACAAAATGCATACAAATTTCCTTGTCTCGCTTCGTTTCAACAAACGGGAAACAACGAAAATGACAACTTTTGGCTGAGCTTTTGTGTAGCCCCGTGCTGCTGGTGCCATTGTCATTTCGCGCATTAGGCATTGTCTTCGTCAATTTTTCTAGTTTTCCATTGTGGCGAAGGAGAAGGAGAAGGAGCGGGAAATGCCTTGAATTATGCGTGAACCGAAGAGAGAGAAAAGTTTCTCAGGATTTGTGACGCACAATCAACTCTGCTGATGCGAGCTCCATGCCCAATGAAGCACTCAGTATCGTGTCGTATCGTATCGCATCTGCATACGCAACTGCAACCAGTTGGAGCTAGCTGCTGTTGCAACTGCTGCCTCTGCTGCTGCTGCTGCAGCTGCGGTTGCGCATTTAAAATGCATTTATCTCAATTACGAGCAGAAAGAGCAACAAAATCGCTTGTTTACAGCGAAATGAAAACGAAAACGAAACGAAATGAACGACGCATTGTTTTGCAGCAGAAAATAAAAACTTTCACTGCCACAAAATCAAAAAAAAAATAATAAAACAAAAGTAATCATGTTGCGGGCGGGGGCTGCCTCAGCGGAGAGGAGGGGTGCCGGTGCCCCGAAAAAGAGGAGAAGCAGAAACAGAAGCAAAAGCAAAGCCCTGGAAAAGTGTTGTTAATTAAAACAAATAAACTGAAAGGCCAGGCCCAGGCCAGTCCGCAAACTGATTGTAAATTGTGCGTGGCAGAAGGGGCATTGGAAGTGTGAAAGAAGCGGTAGCCAGATAAAGAGAGGGGACAAAGGAAAGACAGAAAGAAAGAAAGAGCAGCACAAAAGATAAGCGGAAAGTGAATGCTGCAAAAGCCAAAGCAAAAGCAAAATCGAGTTTCCGGCGTCCTTCACTCAAGGCCGTTCCGTTGCATTGGACGCTGCACGCATGCGCAATTGTGGCAGCTGCTGTGTTGCAGCTTTTCATCCAGATGGTGGTGGTGGTGTTGGAAGGGGCAGCTGTCCACGAAATTAATATTTATGTAATCTAGAGGACGGATAGGCTCTGCCTGCGCCTGCGCCCGCTTTCCAACACTGACAAATATGTAAATTAAATTTCTGCAGCACGTTGCATCATTGAGGAGGAAAAAGCTTAAATACCAGCTAGCAAAACCAGTTGAACCGCCAAAAAAATACGATATTTCATAATCAACATCCAACATCCATCCACAAAAAGAAACAAAATGCCCGCAAAATGTGTTAAATGTTATGCAAAACCATCTGCTACGGCTGTCGATGCCCGGTGCCATGCCGCAGAGTCACGTCACGACTCGGTTGGCATGCACCAGGAAGCATACCCTACCTCCCTATCGATCTGTGCCTCTGCCTCTGCCTCTGCCCCTGGCCTCTTCCTCTGATGCCGCAAATCAAGTTCAAAATGTCAAGTTTGCGCCCGCACAAATCAACCGAAAAGGAAGCGTTGCAGTGCAGCAGCAGCGCAGCAGCAGCTCAGTGGTGCTTGAACTCGAAATGAAAGTGAAAATACGCCAGCAGCGACGTCCGCATCGACTGCGACTGCGACTGCGAATGCGATTGCAGCTGAGAGCAGCTGAGCGAAAAAAGCTCACAAACTCTTACTTTCAAAGCTGCGCAGACTAGCCTCTGCAGAAGGGCAGCCACCAGCAAGAGGTCGGCTACTGAATACCCTTTCCAGGCGAAACAGCTTCAAGGTCAACGTTGAGTAGGAAGTTTCTTTAGCGATACTAAGGCGTACATTTACACGCACATTCCCCAGGTGTTAAGTGGATTTTTATTTCAAATTCTCGCACCTCTATTTCCAATTGGATATTATCACTGAACTAATATGGCCTGTGTGGTGTGGTCTAGGGTATTGAAATACAAGTCGGTTGGGCTTTTATTGCACTTTTTACAGTCACATTCATTCATTTCCTTCTATCGTTAAACGTAAAAAACACAGAAAACACTAAACAACAATATAAAAAGTGAAATTAAAAAAACGCTGCGAATTTCCAGCTGCTGGGTGATGGTTTTTCCAGTTTTCCCAGATGCTTTTATCCCGCCAGCCACCAGCCAGCAGACAGCAGCCAGCAACTCGTTTACCAAAAACTCAGCTGGTAGCTGGCGATCGAGGAAACGCACGCGTGATGCAGTTGCAAGTGCAGCTTTTGTGGCTGCAACCAACTGCTAGTTAAACCGTAAATTGATGATTTAAAATTAATTTGTTGCGCGATTAATGGGAATTTAATGCGCAAAGCGGAGATTATGGCTGCCAGATGAAAGCTCATTTGAGCATTTATGAGTTTTACGACGGTGATGGGCGTTTGTTTCATGCAACACACCCATGCACCCACTTCATCGGGGAGTAGAGTTAATTGCCAAAATATTCGAATGCAAAGGAAACTACAAAAGACTAAAACCCGTTCCTCTCTTTCTATCTTTCGTTTATCTGCCGCAGGCAATTAAGGAAGTAATTTTGTTGCCGAAGCTCTTCGTGGATGTCTATGTGGATGTCGCCAGCCAAATAGCGCGATGCGATGCATGCAACCACACGAAACCGCTTGAAAAGTCGCTGTTAAAGCGTCAACAGCAATTGCCATAATTGCCATTGGAGCAGCACACACACACGCACACGGACACACTCCCAGATTCAGATACAGAGGAGTCCAATAACCGCTGGACAAACATCCAACAACCAGCAATCCAACACCCAACCCGTGCCCGTGCCCGTGCCCGTACCCATACCCGCACCCGGACCAATTCAGCCATCAAAACGAAACTTGCCACACGAGCTATCCGAGGCAGGCACATAGAAACACTTACACACACATACAAATCCGCAAATCCCACTGAATTGTAACAGAGACGGGGAGTCGAGCTTGAAAATCCCCAAAGCCAAAGCAAAGTCCAAGACCGAGAGCAAGAGCAAGACCAAAAAACCAGTGGGGAGATCAATGAACGCGGCACGCAGCTGACAGCACCACCAGCAGCAGCAGCAGCAGCTCAGTGAAGCATAGGAAAGGCGCCACGGACGGACACCAGGCTGGGGCGGCGTTCAAGTTCAAGCATCAACTATTCCGACGACGACGGCAAGCAGGAAGTGGCGCGGCTGCACCTTAATTGGAGGCAGTGTCATTAGCACCAAACACAACAACAACTGCAACAGAAACTGCCTCAACTGAACAACAACAACCAACCAACGCTCATCCTGCTCGATGTAAGATGTTAGTGACCGACAACAGCAACGAGCTCCACACAAGAAGCAACAGCCGCAGCCGCAGCCGCATCTGCACCTGGACATGGAGCCTGATCCAACTGTTTGCCCTCTGCTGGTGCTGCCTCTGCTCAGTGCTCAGTGCTGAGGCGGCCACACCCACCACAGTGTCCACGGGGCAACTGCTGACGGGACATCAGCTGCTGCCCTGGCAATCACCGGCGGCGGCGGCCACATCCTCCTCGCCCTATGCCACCGCCACGTTGGCGCCCACGGCCCGCAATCTGTACGCGCCCTACCAGCGCTTCAGTCAGCAGGACGACATCAGCTTCAAGGATGTGCGACAGCGTAGTGACGGCACCATTGTGCAGTCCTTTGGTTCCTATCGCACCGCCCGCCAATTGGGCGGGCCTGCGGCCGCCGCAGCCCAACGCCGTTCCGATGCCGCCGTCGAGATCATTCCGGCGCCCTCGGTGGAGCTGCCTCAAGGCGACCTGATCACGATACCAAAGCAACTGGTGCCCACGATGCCCGAGAACGTGACGCGGCAGGGCAGGCAGCGCAACTACATGTATATCCCCCTCCAGACGGAGGCAGATCCCGATCCGGCCGGAGCCCTCCTTCAGCTGCGTCCGAGCCGAAATGCCACGCTCTCCTCGCTGGGACCGCCTGCCGATGGAGTAGCCGCTGTGGCCCATCAGTTTGCAGCGGAACTGGCCACTCAGGGCAGTCCTGAGCAGCAGCCGCTGAACTAGAGCCAGAACGAACGGAACGCAGTGATCAGGTGGCCTCTGCCAGCTCCACGGACAAGCTGGAGTACGCGGATCCGGAAAATACCAGTCGCCGCGTGGGCTTCCAGTTTCCCAGCTACAGCCTGAAACCCGCGAGTCCCTTCCATCCGCAGTCTTATCGCGAGGACAACCCCATCTTCGGGGAGACCAGTGGAGCGGGGTTCGAGCCGCAGCCATACAGCGAGGATGCCTCGCCCACGCCCACCCAGTACGAGGCGCACGAGACACGCCACACGCGCCAGCTGTACTTTGACTCGGACGTATCGCCCTCAAGCTTCGAGTTCCCGGGTCTGTCGAGCAACTCCAAGCCCCACGGCCTCAAGCTCTATCGGGATGATGTGACCAAGTTTGGGGACATCAACGGACCCATCACGGCCCTCCCACAGCGTCCCCAGCGTGGCTTCTACTTTGGAGATACGGAATTCCGGACGGGACCCCCCGCACCGATCCGCCAGTTTGGACCACAGAAGAACTTCCAGGAGTACGTGGGCCCCAGCGACTATCAGGGCTCCCGCAAGAGTCGCTACTATCCGTACAAGTCGTCCCGCAGTCCCCGTGTGGTGTTCCCCTCCAACGACAATGTGGGAACCACTGGAGTCAGTGGTCCGGGCAGCAGCAGCGGACCCTCCGGCACAGGAGTGTACTTCAGCGACAACCTCGCCTTCAGGTTAGTAGCACACACACAGAATGAACGATCGATCAAGTTCTGAGCGTTACTTTATCTGCTACCCTATAGGGATCAGAACTTTGGCATCAACGAACTGGCCGCCGTGCAGGATGTGCGCAACGATTACAGTCTGCAGGAGCTGGACAACGCCTCGGAAGCCACCAGCAGTCCGCAGTCGGCGAGCACGTTCAAGGAGAAAGGTAAGTCCACCCCAGCCCCAGCCCCAACCCCACCCAGCTTCCTGCACCCAATCCAAGCGGAGCCCCAGTCCCCGCGTTCAGTAGAGCATAAGTTAGAGTCGCTGCTGCTGCTGCTGCTGTCACTGCTGGGAAACTGCTTGCACTAGGCCACACCACCTCCACACCACACCACAACAAAAGAAAGAGCAACCCATTCCGTTACCGATACCGATACCGATTCCGATTCCCATCCGACAGTCGACATCACAACGGACATGGAGTGCCAGAACCGTGGCGGCACATGTGAGTTCTTTTTGGGCTGCTGGCTGTCAGGTGGCCTCATTCAGGGCACCTGCAACGGAGTGCTGCGCGGCTGTTGCCACCGCACGGCCAAGTCGGCCAATCTGCGCAGCTCGGACTATGTGGGCAACACCGTAGATCTCACAGATCTGCCGCAAAAGAACTACGGACCGGTCAACAACGAACCCAGTGAGTGTGGCAGCCTCAGCTCGAACCAATCCAAAACCAAAACCAAAACCAAATCAACTCCCAAGCACGTGCACACTAAAACCCTCCCCTTCCCACCCCACCCAAAAATCGGTTCAACGAAATAGTTGAGAAATAATTTGCATGCCACAAAAATCTAACAAATTTACGTACTTTTTATGTATAAGTACTTTGTAGTTCGTTTTGTTTTTCCCCATCTTCATTAAGTAGTATATTATGTAGTTATGCACTCGTAATTCGTACTTGTAAGTATTTGTTTTAGTTACACTCTTGGCTAGGTTTCAGCGCCCAATTAGGCCGCGCTGCAATCTCTGTGGATGTATGCACGCCACTAAAACCGAAGCGACGCCCCCCTCGAAGGAGGCAGAAAGAAAGGCTGGAGCTGGGGCTGGGGCTGGGGCTGGAATGAAAGATATAGATATAGAGTTTAATTGCCAAGCATGAGCATGTTAATTACCACAGCACGCTAATGATAATTAAGCCATATTACACATAGCTTAACGGCATTACGCTCCATGTGCGAGACACAGGTAGACCTCCCAAATGAACCCCCAGACCTCTAGTTAGACGAGACCAGAGACTAGAGACTAGAAAGCGGAGACAGACCAGACCCACCCGGCAGTGGCAGACCCACCCATCGCGATGCTTTCGTTGTTTTGTTGTTTTTTGCCTAATTGCTTGCTTTGTGGTCGATCACTCTGTTTAATGCTTCACTAATCCCTCCATATATGTATCCTTCCAATCCGAGGGATCTCTGAGTTCAATCTCCACTAACTGAGTGCCTTTTCCGTTCCCCCTTGCCATTCCAGGTTGCGGCATCTCGCTGGCCAAGCAGACCGCCCAGCGCCGCATCGTGGGTGGAGATGATGCCGGCTTCGGCTCCTTCCCCTGGCAGGCCTACATACGCATTGGATCCTCCAGGTAAGCACTCAAAGAAGGCACTAACTGCTTCATTACTAAATGGAATATGGTCTTCCCCTTTGCAGATGCGGAGGATCGCTGGTCTCGCGCCGCCATGTGGTCACCGCCGGGCATTGTGTGGCTCGGGCCACTCCCCGTCAGGTGCACGTCACGCTGGGCGACTACGTGATCAACTCGGCCGTGGAACCACTGCCGGCTTATACCTTCGGTGTTCGTCGGATCGATGTGCATCCGTACTTCAAGTTCACCCCGCAGGCGGATCGCTTTGACATCTCAGTGCTGACGCTGGAGCGGACCGTGCACTTCATGCCACACATAGGTAAGTGGCCCATTGAGCTTTCCTTCCCAAGGCTGCTCATGCTGATTATCTTCCCACTACAGCCCCCATCTGCCTGCCCGAGAAGAACGAGGACTTTCTGGGTAAATTCGGATGGGCTGCCGGCTGGGGTGCTCTGAATCCGGGCTCCCGGCTGCGTCCCAAGACGCTGCAAGCCGTCGATGTTCCGGTGATCGAGAATCGGATCTGCGAGCGCTGGCACCGGCAGAACGGCATCAATGTGGTCATCTATCAGGAGATGCTCTGCGCGGGCTACCGCAATGGGGGCAAGGACTCGTGCCAGGGCGACTCGGGTGGACCGCTGATGCACGACAAGAACGGGCGTTGGTACTTGATCGGTGAGTGTCCCTTCAAGAGACCTGCTACCTGCATCTGTACTCATTTTACTCTTCATATTCCAGGTGTCGTCTCGGCCGGGTACTCGTGTGCGTCCCGTGGCCAGCCAGGGATCTACCACAGCGTGAGCAAGACCGTCGACTGGGTGTCCTATGTCGTTGGCCTCACGATGAACATCTGATGGATTTACTACTAATTTATTCTCATCGCTTCACATTCGCAATCGCAATCGCACCTGCCTGGTGCATGATTTTGTACATAATTCACTTCATTCTGCTCACTGAATACTGAATTCTGATCAATGCTAACTCTATTTATGAATACAAACGAATTATAACATTAAATGTAATTGAACAAATTAGCGCAGTACAACTTAGCGGATAGAAATGGACGGTATGTGCTGTATACGTACATGTGTGTATCTGTATCTACAAGATGCTCATCCGTGCGACATTGTTGCAGAGCCAGCCTAAACTAATTATAATTAATGATTAATAACTATGGATTAATTTACGTAGTCATATGCGCTGTTATGTAATTTTAATACTATTTATGAACTACTACATTTCGTGTGTAAATAAATTATACAAATGTTGAAATGAAGTCGCAATTTATTCTATTAGAATGTCATTTGAATGTATTCGATTGTTTATGCAGCTACTGTTTGAGGGGCACGGGCACGTAGACCTGCTGACAGGGAACTCCAGCCGGTGCTGTCCAACCATGCTCGGTATCCTTGTAGAAGACTCCGCCCAGAGTCCCGTACTTCGACTGCTCTCCCATCACGCGGAATAGGGTGAAGACCTCGTGATAGATCTTGTAAAAGATCACTGGAGGAACGATATGATATATTGAGTGGAGGGATGTGTCATCTCTGCGAAGAGCTTACCCAGAACGAGCGTGAATACCAGGAGGCACATCAGGAAGCTGGACAGATCAATGAAGAGGCCCACGGTGGCATAGAACACACCCACATAGAGGCCAAAACCAAAGATCAGGCCATGAAATATCAACCAGGGATACATCAGACAGCTCATGTCCTTAGACGAGGAGGACGAGGAAAGGACAAGAAAAATGTTAGATGGATATTAGTTAGCCTTGGGCATTAGCATTTCCTCTTACCCGAGCCACGCCAATGAGCAGCAGTAGGCTGACGGCCGCGTTGATCAACGACAGTCCATATGCGAAATAGCTAAAGATGGTCAACACTGCAAACAACCGGAAACGGAAGCGTCAGAGGAGAAGGAGTGTCAATGGGTTCCACTCACGATTCATCAGAAACTGGTGCTCGTTGGCCGCGGTAATGCTGAGGAGCGCTTGCTTGAGCAGCAGTCCGATATTCGGATGCATGTGGAGGGTCAGCATTGAGCTGCCCAGGGTCACGGAGGATATGATCACGCCCAGCCAGCCCAGGATGATGACGTTGTACTTGAGATTCTGGCACTGCACGTACGAGATACCAGTGCCGCATGCAACACTGCCCTGGTGGGATCTGGTATTATTACGCCCCATGATTATCGTCGAGACTCGATTCTGTGGTTCGTTCCCAACTGTGTTTTGTGTTCAGTGTAGTTCTTGTTTTGTTTCGTTTTGTTTTGCTGTAGTGTATGCTGCTTCATGTGTTTACAATAGAACAAACTGAATAGAACTGAATAGAGAAAAACCTTTGGCCCCACGCTGACAAGGCAAGAGAGACCCGAAACAGCAAAGGCCTGCTAGGAGAACAGCTCGTATTCGTACACTCGTACAATAGGTGGGTAGTATATGTTTTATTATGCTAATCTTGAATTAGAAAGTTACTTCATAAATGGATGGGCTGGCTCCCCCCTTTGGGGTCAGTGGTTCGCCTTTGTCTGACGCTGGAACGCACCTACGGCCGTGTGGTGTTCCCATTCCGAGAGATGGCGAGATGCCAGCGGTTGTGGCAATTATGTCGCATAAAATAATTATAACAGACCTGGAGCACATTTCCTGCGTCGCTGGCATCAGCATTTCGTAATAATTAGTAAAGATGAAGAAGATGAACAGCACATCAGTAGTGGCAGTGGCAGTGGCATCCACCAGCACAGCCAAGACAAACCAGAACCAAGATCCAACCTGTTGCTGCGGAAGCATTCGGCGCCCAGTTCGAGTTTGGCCAGCGGCGCGTGTGGTTGTGGCGGCTCCACCTCCCATCTACAGACTATCTAGAGAACCCAACCCCATCTCGCGGAGAAGTTTTCGGAAAATGTGAGTCGTGCGGGCAACATCAATGGCTGCTCGTGGTGGTAAAAGGAAAACCACTAAGGAAACTGTGCCATCGAGCCAAGTGAATTGGCACACTTCCCATTGGGATGAGTGTTATATAAAGATCCATTAGCTAGTGCGTGCCTGTGCGGACAGGTGACCCATTTAGCGGGTGACGCCAAAACTCGTATCTCGTATCTCGTTCTCATATCAAGGACACACATCCACAACTCTTTCACTGTAAAAGCTCTCGGCCGTGAGTCATCCGCGAGACAAGCCCACACCCATACCCATAACCAGAGACGACACCAAGTAAAAGTGGAGCAGCAGCAGTAATAAGAAATCTAAGTAGAAGAAAGAGCAGAAGACACGGCCTGAAGAGCCGCAGCTACATAAAAGTGAATAAGAAACTGTCATGCTTTCGTTGGCACCCATCCGGAGCTCATGCCAATGGAGATTTAACAGTCCACAAATTGTGCTAAGTGCCTTAACACCCACCAGTAATCGTATCTACTCCAAACAGTGAACAGTGAAGAGTGACAATGAATCTGCTGGTGTGGCTCCTAGTGCTGCTCCTGCTTTCCTGCCACATCAGCCACGGCCAGGCCAGTGAGTAAGTGCAAGAGTGCCCCAAACCTCCTATTGATCCTGGTCTCGTTCAGATATCCTCAACACGTTGCTGGGCGTGCCCGCGGAGTGTGTGCACCAGAGCGGTATATGGCCCTGCAAGTTGAGCTTCTCCTGCTGGCTGCAGGGCGGCAAGCATGCCAAGGGCTGTGGCAGCAACAAGTGGCTCTTCAGCTGCTGCATCGCCGCCGATCCCCAGCATCCGCATCTATCCCAGTCGCAGCTGCCGCATCCGCATCCGTCGTCTTTGGCGAATCTCATCGATTATGGCCAGCTCAAGATGAGTCTGCAGAGTCTGCCCAAGCGTATCATGTTGCGGCGTCGCGACGACAATGAGCTGCTCAACGTTCAGGTAAGACACACGTCTGCGGCGGCTGCCCCAGTGACGATTGAGCCTCCTCGAATCCATTACAGCCCGAGTGTGGGGTGCCACGAACAGCTCAGAACACGCTGCAGAAGCGTATCATCGGAGGCCGGCCGGCACAGTTCGCCGAGTATCCGTGGCAGGCGCACATCCGCATAGCCGAGTACCAGTGCGGCGGGGTGCTGATCTCGGAAAACATGGTGGCCACAGCTGCCCATTGCATTCAGCAGGCGCAGCTGCCGGACATCACCGTGTATCTGGGGGAGCTGGACACTCAGGATCTGGGCCACATAAACGAGCCGCTGCCAGTGCAGAAGCACAGCGTAGTGCAAAAGATCATCCATCCGCGCTTTAACTTTCGCATGACGCAGCCAGACCGCTACGATCTGGCCCTGCTGAAGCTGGCCCACCCCACGGCCTTCAGCGAGCACATCCTGCCCATTTGCCTGCCCCATTACCCCATCCGGTTGATCGGACGCAAGGGTCTCATCGCCGGTTGGGGTAAGACCGAGGCGCATTTGGGGCATGCGGGCACCAACATGCTGCAGGTGGCCAGCGTCCCCATTATTAGTGAGTAGCTCTTCAGATCTTCAGAATTCTTGACTCCACTCATTTGCCATCATATCAGCCACCTTCGACTGCATTCGCTGGCACGAGAGCAAGCAGATAAATGTGGAAATCAAGGCGGAAATGTTCTGTGCCGGACACTCGGATGGCCACATGGATGCGTGCCTGGGTGAGTGAGTGGGGCAAGCAGAACAAGCAAGATATTCAAATTCGTTGTCCTTCACAGGCGATTCCGGAGGTCCGCTGGTGATCAAGGACCGCGGACGATTTGTACTCGTCGGCATTACCAGCGCCGGCTTCGGCTGTGGCGTCGATCACCAGCCAGGTGCGGTCATTCCACACAAACTTACGATATGATTGGAAAACTAATTGACTGTTCTGATTTAGGCATATACCACAATGTTCAGAAGACTGTGAGGTGGATACAGGACATGGTGACACGCAACGAATTGTAGCGAAAGCGCCTGGAATTAGCCCGCGACAAATCTCATTAGTTTATGGCTCGTAGCATTAGGCAGTGGATATGTGCAATCCAAATATGCCAAACCACATAAGAGACACATTTATTTGATAGATTTAATAAATACTATTATGTACACTATTTAATGGGAATGGAGTCTTCCAATTATGGAATCCACAACGATGCCTATGCGGGCTTAGGCCGAGCATTTGGGACTCTTTAATTGTGCTGCTCTTCTGCTCCCTTTCCACAGAGATGAAAGAAACCCTCTTTATAAAACAAAAAGAAATACAGTTGGTTTCAAACAAATTTGATACACATTGTGAGT
This sequence comes from Drosophila lowei, assembly GCA_008121275.1. NCBI lineage: Eukaryota > Metazoa > Arthropoda > Insecta > Diptera > Drosophilidae > Drosophila > Drosophila lowei. Next base: position 24,160,882 of record CM017778.1, on the reverse strand, counting down.
ACAGGTCGTTGAGTATGTATTTAGCTTTTCGATATCAATATGTACTTCATTGTTTGGTTCAATAACAATGCTCGGAAAAACATTTGCTGTGGCGTAACATTTTTGGGAGATAGATTTTGCCATAGATTTCACTACGATAAATTGTTGTATAAATAGTTTAACATTTAATATAGCTGGTGGGGGCGTTGATTAACCAACAATTTACGATAACATGCGATTGGCGTCCATTAATAGACGGTGCTGTGTAGACCCATGCGAGCAGCTGCAATGTAGAATCAACGGTTAAGGGATGTACATACTCGTATATGTACTTTTCTGAACTTTGATGAAATGATTGACATTCAATAATCAGATTCGACAGACTCAAAATAGTTGCGTGTAATAGTAGAAAGCGAATCATAAATGAGTAGGAAATATAAATAAATTATGTATTTATAATGAATACTTTCGTATGCTATGCGGGCGCTGTCATGGGACCATTTGCGTGGAGGCCTTTAGAGAGTGGCCTAGACCCAAATCTCGATCTGATCGTCGCGACCAGCAGCAGCAGAGATGACAAAAACGGATCAAATGTATTTAAAACTTAGGCCATAGCTTGTTGCGTTTGTAAACTAAAAACAATCATTGAGATAGATTCGAAGGATAGAAGAATAAATGGTGCTTTAGCAAGATACACTGGGCAATGCAAAAAATCAAACGGGGATGGGCGGCTTCATCATCGTGAGTGCGTCTAGGCAACGGCATCGGTGGCGCATTCCTCCTCGACGGTGATGTACATACCCTCCTCCTCGTAGGCAGAGTCGTGCTTGGCAAGGATTCTCAGAAGCGGACGCAGACGCAGCCACCATTGCTTCTTTGGTATGCGTTGACTGGTGGAGAAAATTTCGTTAAATTACGCATGAAACAAGGCCCTACATCTGAGGATACTCACTCAAAGTTTGTCTCCCCGATGAGATCGACCAGTGGAGTGAAGCGGTACTGACGCGACACAATGCCCAGCAAAGTGGCGGTGTCGGGAGCCTTGCAGGTGACCTCGCCGTTGGCATTGATGTTCGTCTTGATCTGCTCGGCCAACCAGTCGACGCACTTGGCCGCCATCTTCGTGCCCATGTTGCGGTCGAAGGGTGTGGGCGATCCTCCCTGCTGCATATGGCCGAGGATGTTCATACGGCAGGTGAAGAGACCCTTGCCTTCCTCCGAGTACAGGCGATAGATGAAGTCTGTGCTGTAGTTCTCGCAAGCCTTCTCGTTGCGCAGGATCAGACCTCGAGAAACGCCCTCGGCCATTTTGCTGGCCATGTGGTAGACATCCTGCTGCAGGTCCTTGATGGAGAACTTCTCCTCGTAAATGTACGCGGCATCCGCACCACCGGCCAGACCAGCCAGCGTAGCCAAATAGCCGCAATATCCGCCCATTGTCTCGATAACGAACACACGACGCTTCGTGCCCTGGGCCGACTGACGGATACGGTCGCAGATCTCCGTAATTTCATTCAGACCCGTGTCGCAGCCGAGCGAGAACTCTGTGCCGGGCACATTGTTTGAAATCGTCGCGGGTATGACCACGATCGGGATGCAGAACTGTGGATAGTTATCGCGCTGATCGGCGATCTGTCCGGCGGCATGGTAACTCTCGAATCCACCGATGATGAGGAGACCCTGGATCTTGAATTCCTTCAAACGAGCAGCAATCTCTTTGAACTTTCCCTCGGGCAGGGTGCGTTTGGTGCCCAGATAGGCGCCGCCTTGGCCCACCCATCCACTCACATCCGACCTAGAGAGAAGATCGGTTATGCAGTCCGCTCAATTCTGTATAGTATCACGTGCAGACTCACCATCCCAATTCACGTACATTGCCAGCAATGAGACCCTCGACACCGTCGTTGATGCCATAGACAACATCGCCACGATAGATGGCATTGCGAACGAAACTGCGCACGGCCGCGTTCATGCCACAAGAGGGGGCACCAATGTGCATGACTGCTAGCCTGTACCCCTCGATGCCCTTGCCTTCGGCATCGAAGCACTCCCTTGGCGGCTTCAAACGGGTCAACATCTTATATGTCTCCAGGTTGCGCTCGAAGGAGCGTCCACGCAGCTTGACGGCATCCGCCCAGCGTTTCTCCTTCATGGCCTTGGCCACTGCCTGCGTGCGCTCCACACACTCCATCAGCGGCACACGCACGGCCTGATTGCCGTCCAAAGAGATGACCACAGGCACCGAATCCTTAGTGGCCTCCATCAGAGCCAAAGTCGCCTCGGCGCCCATGCGGCATGCCTAAAATTAGATCAGATCATGTTAGGGAATGCCTAAGATGGAATGCCCATTCAGATACGAACCAAAATACGATCGAAAGCGCTGGGATTGCCGCCGCGCTGGACGTGACCGAGGACCGTGATGCGTGCATCGTGCTTCAAGCGTTCATCGATCACCTTCTTTACATCCTCAGCGGTAATTGGATTTCCCTCACGGTCCATTGCTCCCTCAGCCACGATGACAATGTTCAGACGCTGGCCAGCCGATCGTTCCTGTTTAAAAAACATTATGTATCAGTATTCTATTCATAGAGATAAAGAGGCAGGTTGTGCGCTTAATGTATTTAAATTGATGTACGATTTACATATACCACAATTTTTGACTTCAAGCTGATGAATACAGTGCGTTTTAAAACGTGTTTTTAATGTTTAAACTAAAGTATTCAATCATTTTGGATTTATATATGACTTGAATTGAACTAAAGGATGTTATGAAACGCACTGCAGCAGCACATATTATATGTATATGGATTTTTGTATAAGAAGCACAAGCATAAGCCACTAAAACCAGCGTAAAGTAGACGATAGACATAACATAAGTAGACGATGATTTAAAGATCGATATGAGGATGAGTGTTAGTGGAGCCGGGAATGTTAATAGAAACACACAATGAAACATGAAAATAATACAGGAGAGACCAAAGAACCCAATACAATTGAATATACACAAGTTGAAGCTATGGCTTCAAATTAAATTCCAAAACGAAGCGTTAGAAAAATGTTGGGAGACTCCAACTTAAGACTTTCTTAGAGTAAACGCTAAAACAACGAATGAAGGTAGGAGGAGGACAATCAGCCTGACCTGATGGAGCTTGATACTGAGATCGTCCTGCCACGTGACATCCACTGGTTCTTCGGGTATAAACATAAAATCAGCCTCTGTGGCTATAGCCGTGGATATGGCTAAGTAACTAAAAACGAAAAGATTAAACACACAAAAAAAGAAAAAGGAAAGTGTTGACAAACGTTGCTGTGAATCGATGAGGGGTGTAGGGGGTAAACTTAAGATTATTTACAATGTGATACAGCGGGGGATACGGGATAGGGACAAACGCATACGTTAATTGTGCATAAATCAGAATCATCCAATAGATCAGACCATACCATACTATATATATGGAAACAATCGAGTGTGCAGGAGTTAAAATGGAGCGTAAAATAATAAAATGTCAGACTCCTTCGGGTGTGTCTTTAGAACTCGTGTACTATACGAGTAGTATATTGTATCTAGCGAGTGTGCATTATTGGCTGGAGATCAAAGAAAGCGAGTGGAAAATATTGTAGTTCAACTTCTTGCCTGGGCCAATTGAGTGCACAGCCTATCTGGCCAATCGACTTTCGGGGGCATTTCCGGAATGAATATGAAATCAGCTTCACTAGACAATCCGGCAACAAGGGCTAAATAACTGCAAATATACATATATATATGTGTATATAATTTAGAAAATGTACTTATTAATCATAAAAGGAATTTGGAGATGGACTGGATCGGATAGGTGGGTTGACTGGGAGGTAGTATCCACAGAAAGATTGACTGATACGAGTGTCTTGGAAGGCATTCAGTGATGACAGAAATACAGAAATGTGCGAAATGAATGACTGCAACATTCAACAGATCTCTGTTTTCGGCTTGCCTGTTCCAACTTAAGCACTACTTTATCGGGCCAATCGTTGGGCGGAGGATATTCAGGGAGAAAGACATAGTCTGCCTCGGATATAACGCCGGCCACAATTGATAAATATCTAGATATTTCAGGATTGATATTAGGAGATAAGAATCATCGCGTTGTCCCCAATTAATCACCGCCCCTCTATCTGGAAGAACCTCTAAAGGACCGGACCCCTTCTTACCCGCAATGACGACCCATCACCTCCATAATGAAGGTGCGTTGATGTGAGTAGGCCGTGCTTGAGATGGCGTCAATAGCCTCGATGATGCGATGCAGTGCGGAGTCCGTACCAATGGTCATGTCCGTGCCACAGAAATCGTTATCAATAGAGCCGACCTGGAAAAAGCGTTTGAATCGTTAGCTAATCATTTCAATGCAGACTAGAGTTCTCTTTCCATACCAGTCCCACAATGTGCAGCACACTGTTCTTTTCCTGCTGGGCGGCAGTGATGGTGCCATTCTTCACCAGCTCATCCAACAGGCTGGACCACTCCTGACGGAACAGATTGGCGCCGGTAAGGGAGCCATCACCGCCAATTATCACCAGGTTGGTGATTCCCTTCTGCACCAGGTTGTTGGCGGCCTTAAGGCGGCCAGCGCGTTCACGGAAATCCGCACAGCGGGCGGAGCCGATAATGGTACCGCCGCGATGGATGATGGAGGACACCGAAGCCCAGTTGGCCTCCTGAATATTGTCACCGCCATCTACCATGCCCTGGTAGCCTTCGCGGATGAAGTAGGCCTGTGGGTTGAAGGGTAAACACAAGTTATAGTAGATACATATCAACTTTTATCGCGAAGTACCGAGTATCTGTTCTAAGTTATTGCCTACTAAATCGTTGATTTTCCATAGCTATAATGATAGACTTCGCTGCGAATACATAGAGTGATCCAGGCAATCAGACCATAAAATTTCACTTTCATTGACCCAAAACTAATAAAATGGCCATCAAAATTTATTCTAATCAATTTCAATTACGCACAATTGGAAAAATATTTGCATATTTGTTGGGGGCTGAACCAGCGAAAACTTCGAATTGAAACGAACCAATTGGCTAGATGGAAGATTTGCAACCGAACATTAGAAGACAACAAAAAAGTGAAACAGAAATTAGCCGAAGAAATCGCATGTGAAAAACACCCAAAATAAACTCAATGCCAATGCGCACAGACACATATATTTCTGTGTGTATTTCTGTGCTTAAGAAATTTCTTCGTTGGCCTGATAAAGATTATCTAACTGCTAATCCATTTACCTAAGTTCAATGCCTGCGATAAGAATGGTGTACATTGATAATTCGAAGCATTTTACGTAAATTACAGATCTAAATGTTGTGGAGATGCTGCAGTTGGGGGTGGAGATGCTGCAGTTGGGGGTGGAGATGCTGCAGTTGGGGTACTCACCTTGCATCCCAAGTAGATGGCCATACGCACACAGGCCCGCACAGCGGCATTCATGCCCTGGGAGTCCCCCCCGCTGGTGAAGACTGCCAGCCCCTTGTCCTTCTGCGAGCCGCGGGCCAGAAAACGTTGATTAATTTCGGAGTTCATGGCGAATTTTCTTTGAATTAATTCTTTGATCAAATTTTAATTGTGACTGTTAACGTCTTTCTTTGCTACCGGTGAGCGCACACACACACACTGGCCCCGAAAACACCCACTGGGAGGGAGATTATGGAGATTGGAATCGACCAACTGTTATTTTATACACCCTCGAAAGTCCTTTTCTCCAATCAGTCCAAAGGCGGAGACTAGACTGTCACTGGAGGAGCGATATAAGATATTAAGTCAGCCCGATATATATCAAAATAGTTATTAATACTAATTCGACCCGTGGTTCCGTTCTTTATCAGCGAAACGTTTTTTTCAGTTACTACGAGCGGTATTTGGCAGTGTGGCCATTTTAGCCTATTTAAGGCTAGATCTAGCTTATTTGAAAACGGAAAAGCTTGAAAAATTATGAAAATGCTTTTAGCCTTAAATCTAGTCTTTTTTAATTTCACTTTGTTTATGTTTGCCTTTTTATATCCTACATATATTTTTAGGCAAATCGAACAAAAAGTACACCTAATTCTGTTTTTACACGGTCTTTTTTTACACGATTTTGAAACAACACGGTTTGAAAATGAACAATTTTTCATTTTTTACACGGTTTTATTCCATTTAACACGTTTCAAAATAACAACACAAATATATAATATCACACACAGCTCAAAAAAAAGCTAGAAACCAAACGAAAACAAGAAAGAGCATTAAGAGAATATGTAAATATTTGTTTCTCTTTCGTTTTTTTGCGTATACGATCAATGTCTTTTTTTACACGGGTTTTTCAGGAACCAATCTACCGTGTAAAAACAGAATTAGGCGTATCTATGTGTTTTTTTATTTTTAGCCTATTTTTTGGCCTGTTTTTTACAATTTTTAGCTTGTTCTAGCTTGTGTTTTTGTGAAATCTAGCTTATTTTGACGCTCAAAATCTGGCAACACTGGTATTTCTTTTTGACGTTTCAAGGTGACCCAGAGGTCAGACGCATAATGAGAACGTTTCAAGGTGACTTTGGGCCACACGCATACATACACAAGAAAACGAACACACACACACGAACACGTACACTATCGTACAGCCAAAAAAAATGCTTTCGCTGTAAGCTCGGCTGATATTAAACTTTTTGGATTTACACGGCACTCAAAGATAAGGTTTTCTCTGCAGGTGGTACGGCGATATCACCTTAATGATTTTTCTCGGAAAAATGAACGGAAAAAAGCGATTTTCGTTTTGTTTACGTTCAACCCACATACAACTGTGTGTGTGAAGAACAGCTGTTGCTGCTCAGCTGTTCAGCGCTGCGAGTAAAAGCTCCGAGCTTTCTCTTCTAGTGATGAACCGGGTGCCAGCGGTGTATGCGGGCGGTTATCGTCTCTAATTGATTTCTTTTGAAATCGTAACGGAATGTAAAAGTTGAAACTTACATAGAGATTGCGGTTTATGGGACCGTATTTATAAACTTCCTTGATCCTTTCCGAGTGTAACTCCGGTGCTTTTAGTTTCTCAGATAAAATACCTCCGAGAACGCTTTTGTTAATTTTCCCATCGACAGAATTCTGTAGATTAATACCCACTATATCCACAACTGATTCAGTAAGAATATGTTGCTGCCTGCCCAGTTTGCATATCTTTAATGCAGATGGACATGGCGTTTCCATTTGAATGGCACATAGGTTCTGATTTGGCATCGCCTCATAGACCATCGCCCTGGCTCCACTCAGGATCGATATCACTTGAGCTGGGCTTTCGCAAAAATAGCGGTAATACAATTCAGTATTGTGTTTCCGAAGAGCTATCAAAAACTCGTACTTTCTCTCCAAGCTTTTGGTCTTTTTCAAATATGTTTTGATATCAGTCAAATCCTTGTGGAAGCCATCGCCTTGGTCTTTACTACAGCTATGTATCCATCGATGGTAGAACGTTGCTTGGCTCAACTAGATAAAACGTAATCAATACGATAATCTTACTAAAAAAAAAGAGTGTGGTTCTCACCTTGTACCTTTGGTGAAGAGCTTGGCCCATCCGATTCTCAGGAATCTTGGATAATTTTAAATAGTAAGGATGAGGCTTTGGTATCCGCTCATTGCAGCCACAAATACTGCAAACGGATATATATTGCATCAATATATATTATATTGTTAGAGGAGAATCGATTTCCATTCATACCTTTTTTGGAATTTAGCTAACACTCGAAATTTGTTTAAATGCATGCCACCAATTCAGCTAACGATCTGCATAGATAGTTCTTAGAATATGGCGCATTTTATTCACTTTTTACTTTTTTATTTGTTTTTCTTTGGGCATTGTACCAGAAAAGTTTAATTTTTTTTTTATTTTACGAATTTATTGTTTGACACTTTATGTAGATGAGCACTAGATGAGAATTTGTGTTTATTTATCGCTTAAAATCGCTCCCACATTATTCCGAATGAAAACAAAGAGTCTGTTTAGTTGGTTTTTTTATGATTTATTTATTTAATTTTTTTTGTTTTTTTGTTGGTAATTAAGAAACTGTAATTTCAATAAACTTAAATTTTCCACTCATACATCAATCTTTGCCTCTATTATATGCATACAATTTACGTCTACACCTGGGTTTCCGTCTGGTTGTCATTTACTCTCTTTTACTCTGTTTTTTTTGTCGTTTGTTTCATTTATGTATGTATTGCAGTTACATTATATTATTATTTTCTTGTAATTCGACTTATTAGCGTTGCGGCAAAAAAGTGTTTGGTTTTTTATCATTTTTTTAAATATATATATTTTTTATGCCTCACATTCATAATATAGCGATAAATTCAATTGCGAAAATATACATTTACTTGTATCATACACACACATATATATGCAGTTGCACATATGTATATGGAAATATATACATACACACAAGTATATAATGCTCAGTATGTTTACCATTCTGTTCTTGTTGTTTTGGACAATAAGATATATATATATATTTATTTATATATAGTATATTTTTGCTTTTTAAATTTTTCTTTCTTTTTAATACACATGCAGTTTTCTTTTAGGAAAATTAAAAATTTGAATAGATTTCGTTTACAATATTTATGTATTTTGATTTGTATTTGGGTTTTAGTTCATTTTATTCAAATATTTCCATTGTTAATATGCAGCCTGCGTTCGCCAAAAGTTAGTAACCTTTCGAAAGCTTGGAAGTCGAAAATTGTTAGTAAAATTAGTAAAACCGAAAATTGAGAAAGAATTCTTTGATATTAGGAACAATTGATGGCTGTTTTCTTACAAAAAAGAGTTAAAGTAGATTGGGATAGTCCCGTAGAAGCCCTAAAAACAGTATAAACCCTTGTGCAACCATTGCGCACAATAAAACTCGTGCCTAAAGCCATGTTGCACAGTGTGAAAATTATAATGACTTCGTTCGCATTCTAGTTGTTTTTTGTTCGTTATTTTGTATTTTTTATTTTTTAGCTGGCCGAATTATTGGATATTCCTTCATTCGTTTTCGCAAGTATTCTCTATAGAGAGCTGGATATACGTATGTATGCATGTATTATATGAGTGTTCTGCTTTTCACAATTATTGTATAATACCAAGAGAAGACAACGAGGAAATTTGTAATTGTATTTTTTTTTTAACCTTTTGTTTATATGTAAGACATGTATAAAAAATAGCAATGAACAACTATATTTTATTCTGTATTTCTCTCAATCTCACTTTCACTTTCCTTTAACAGATACGGTCCCCGTTTCGGTACGGCCGCCCCCCCTCCCAGTGCGGAAATGGGGGATCGATCATCCCAAAACCAAGTTCCTCACATGCATTATAAATGCAACCCTGTGTTTGCTGTGTCTATGTGTGTGTCTGTCTGTGTGTGTGTGGGTGGATGGATGGGGGAACTTAGCAACTTAAAGAAAATTTCATAAAATCAAATAAAATTTAAAACAAAAAAAGGGAAATTAGGTTTTTTTTGGTTTTATTTGTTTAGAAAAAGAATTACAAATAATACATAAGTTTCTGTTTTACTTTTGTTTTTCTCATTTGGTTCGCTTGTGGTTGTTGTTCTAGTTTCTGCCTGTTGCTGTCGGGCCAAAAATTAAATAATTAATTTAGTTTCTTGCAAAAATGTATAAAACAGAAAATAGAAAATAATCGCTTTAATTTTGTTGTATGTATACAATTAGGAATATTATTTATTGGTTGTTGTTTGTTTTATTGAGGAAATCCACACGAGCATCATCGCACTAAAGCACAAAAACCGAGCATGCGTTTGTCTACTGATGCGATGCTGCCCTATCTCTATGCGTGGTATTGTATGCTCAAGCAGTTGCAGTGGATTGGATCTCATTCATTTGACTCGGATCAGTGGGGTGGGCCTCCTACATGCTACATATACATACAGCTATGTATCGGTATATAGGCAAATAAAACCTGACGTTTCTGTAGAGCTCGCTCTATACTGTTCTAACCACGATCCACGGCCTCAAATGAAAAGCGTTCTGCATGTAATTTTGAATTAAATGTTGCAAATGATTCCTCTTCCTGCCTGTCTCCTGTTGCTGTCTGCCTGCCTGGTATTATCGTTTCATTTCAATTTGTTGCTTGTGTTTTTGCTTTGCTTTTTGCGTTTTGCATTTATATTTGTTTCTCCTTGTTGTTTCTGGTTTTTGTTTTGTTTTTGTTTGTATTACTGAATAATATTTGCATAGTCAAAAAGGAAACATTTTGCTTAGTTGTTTGGTTAGTTGTCGCCGCCCTCCTGTGGCTCATCGCCATCGCCCTGGGTGTCGGAGGTCCAGAGAGTCAGGTTATCCCTCAACAGTTGCATGATGAGTGTCGAGTCTTTGTATGAGTCCTCGTTGAGTGTGTCCAACTCGGCTATCGCATCATCGAACGCCTGAATCGGGAAAAAAACAGAATTCATTATTAGTCAACGTTCTCTTGGGGCGTTCTTCATTAGAGGAAATGTTTGGCAAGGCAAAATCAAGTTGGTAAAACGAAAGCATTTTCAAAGTTGCGTTAGGTTCATCAAACATTCACAATTTCTTATCGCTTCACTTAACAACTTTACTAAACTTTAAACTAAACTTGAAAGCGGAATATACAAGACCAAAAAAATAAACGAATTTTGACCTTAACTTAAAAACAGAAGAAAATAAACGAAAAATTGTTCACCAGCAAAGGCCGCAGGTAAGTCGGTCGGGTCGGTCGTTAGTTAGATTACAGGCAACGTTTTTTTAAAGCATCTCTCATGCGATTCGGGATAAACAGAAGGATATATACAGCTTTTCAGGACTAAGTCTGTTGAAAGATTCATCGAGATATCATCAAAGAGGATGTTTACATCGAATGTGGTACAATCGTTATTCATTTTGGGATCCCGTCACACACCTCTCCCATTGTCCTGAAACGCTTTGTTCACGTACATATGTACATATTGTATATCCTTCAACTTGGCTTGGGGATTAAGCTCTTTTAAATTGTGGTTTTAGTAATCGCTGGAAATGCTTCTCTCAGAGTTTTAGTCACAAAACAACGACAACTTATGCGTGTGTGTGTGTGTGTGTGTGTGTGTGTGGATTAGTAGTGGGGAAATTAGAATTAGATTCGGAAGCTAGATTAGAGCAGACTTAAGACAGAGATATGCATAAGTTGAACTGAACCTGTTTAGCTAAATGACAAGCCCTCGCTGGTGAATTGATAATTTCGTAATAGAAGACGGAAAAGTTGAGTGCGAGCCCTAATCTGATTGGATGTGTTGGCTGCATTTTGGTTTTTGCAATATCGAACGCCTCCTGATAGGCTTTTTTCGAGTCCTCAACGACGGCTTAACAATTTACACGATTTTTTTTTAATTACAATAATAAAAGAAACGAAACAAATTAAAACAAGTTAGAAAAAATATTGAAACAGTTGAATATGGATATGGAATAGTTCTTATATGGATAGAGATAGGAAAGTAGAGTTTTTATGTTTGTTTTTTGTTTTGTTTTTTTGCCTTGCTCGCTTGCCATACATTTCCAATGAAGTTTATTGATTCATTGTTCGTTCAGTTATTAACCTGTTTAGCCAACTGGCAAGCTTTGTCTGGAGAGTTTAAGATCTCATAATAGAAGACTGAGAAGTTAAGGGCCAGACCCAAACGGATTGGATGTGTTGGCTGCATTTTTCCCTTGCTAATGTCAAATGCATCCTGGTAAGCGGTTTGCGAGTCATCAACAACAGCTGCATTTTCAAGAATGGATTTTGGATTGGTTTATATAGATATATATTGCATATCGTGTGTATACATTGTATAGGGGGATATACAGTACTTTGGGGGGGCACTGCCCCCGATATACTTACTATTGCGTGCATCTCCTGTGGCAACCTCGGCCAAATACCTGTAATAATCGCCCTTCATCTTCAGATAGAACACCTTGCTCTCGGGATTGCTGGCTTTTGGAATAAGATATTTGTCCAGAAGTCCCTGTAAAACAACAACCGTAATTTTAATAACTTTTTGTAAAGACAAGTAAATGTACATTTAATTAGCCAAAAGAGCTCCCAAGATTATTATAAGCCTGGGCATAGAATTTTCCATTTAAAATTCCATCAAGTACGAGGTGAATTAAGGCTTACATAAGAATATCAATCAACCCCAGAGAGGAGAAGGGAAGGGGAAATACCAAGCCCAAGGAAAACTCAAGTTCATCCCTGGCCATGGTCTATTTTTTGATCCAAGTATTTATGGGGGAAATACGGGTATTGTATAGGCCAAAGCCACTCTCAGAATGTGTGTGGGGGAAAAGTGGAAAATGTTCATTTTAAAAATAGATTTATTGATTGAAACAAATTTGATATTTCACAGGGGAAAGAAAGAAGCGCACAAAACTGTGCTTTCCACGCCAACCACCATACCACACCACAGCCACCCCTAGCCCCAGCCCCAGCCCCACACGCCCGCCCTACCGACCGACCGACAGCTGAGCTCGTTTGGGGCTCTTCTATGCGGTGGACAACGGCTGACAGGTTCGAGGCTTTGGCCTACAGACATAGCCATCAATAATTTTAGATGAACAGCACACCGTAAATTGTGTGTATCGGCTGCGTGATGTGTGGATAAAAATAATTAGATGGACCAATTACAACCCATAAAACAAGGACAGGCTGACGGGACGAGACGGGACGCGACAGGACGGACGGACTTGCGCAGTCCTTCGAGTGTGAATTACTTACCAAAACTTCATAGCAGATTTCCCGCAGCTCCTTCTCCACACGCTCTCTGTACTCACGGGCAAGCTGTTGTTTTCTAGCAGATGCTTCGGTTTTCTGCTCAATGGAGGAGATGACGCGCCACGATGACCTGGTTGACAAACAGACAGGGTTGTAGGGTTGTAGGGTTGTAGGGTGGGATGGGGACGAAAGAAAGAGTTAAGTGTCAGCGTAAAATATTACCATTGATGTATGTTTAAAGACATTAATCAAGTCCCGGATCGAACGACTTACCTGCGTGCACCGACCACATTTTTGTAGGCAACAGAGAGCAGATTTCTTTCCTCATTTGAGAGTTCGACGCCCGTTTCTGTGACGGACTTCATGGCCTGAGCCATGTCATCGTAGCTGCATATATACAAAATATAAGTTCAGTAAATATTTGAATGTCATTCAACATTCCATGTTGTTCAGTCATTGCTTACCGTTCTGATTGCTCGGCCAGTTTAGCCTTCTGGACCAGTTCTTCCTTATCGACTGTCGACATTTTGTTTGTTTTTTTTTTCAATTACTTCACAAAACTAAGGATGTATGTGGGGTGTGTCTGTCGTTCACACGGCGTATATATATATAGATCCCAGAGGAAAAATCAATTAAAGCAACAGGAATACGCCACAAAGTTGTTTTTATTGGCTTTCTGCAAGAAGATATTTCAAATAAACAACAACAAATTCATTAAATTTTATATAAACATATACGCATTTTCGGAATAAAACAAGGAATTCGGTTATAGATCTCATTGATTAACAGATCTTCAGCGAAATTTGTTTTGACGCAAATTAGACCATAGTTTAAAGTTATGGACGTTAGTCCTCTATGATTAGATATTGCTTCCTCTCCTTCTACCCAATACACCCAAATTGTGCTACCTGCAACATTTATACAGGGTAAGCCACACACATTTAGTTTGTTGTCATGCTTCCGCTGAGGGAAAGTGTCAAGTTTAAAACTTTTGATGACTCACAGAAGGCCAAACGCCGATTGAATGGCTAATTTACAAGGCAACCATTTTAAAGCTTAGTTTAGAGTCAGTTTAGCAAGACGAATAGTACGAGGACGGACTATCTGACAGACAGATTTTGAGCGATCGTCTGTGTACGAGAAGAGGATGGAAAAGTCGAAAAGACGTGTAAAACACACAAGTTCGACAACAAAGATAAAAATAAATCATGAATAAAAAAGAATTCTGAGAGAGAAGAGAAACGGAGAAAAAAATAGAGCAAAGGCGGCTCGCCTCTGTGACTCGTGTGTGTATGTGTGCTCGTGTGTTTTACTATGCATGTGTGTGTGTATTTGAGTGTGCCAAAGATAGATATTTATGTTCGTGCATACATATGTATGCATGTATTTACGATATGTACGTTTGATTGCAAGCGTACAGTGACGCACTCCATTATTTGCACAGTAAGCAACCGGCTATGCGAATCATTATTATTATTAACAAAACGAATTGTGCCAGTATTGGCACATCTGACTCACGTAATCCGTTTAGAAAATGTTTCGAGCAAAGCAATAGGATCAAATTGTATCGTAGGATCAATTTTCCGGTTCCGTTTGACAGGAAATCGATTAATTTCCGCTGGATTCGAATCGAGCACGATGGAGTTAGTGGGAGGGAGGAAAATTGCTCTGTGTGGGGGAATGCATGTGGGCGTTGCTGGTATTTTTAAACAACGGACACTCTGGATAAAACTTTTTGTTCTCCGTCGAGAGTAAAAAACGGAGAGAAAGAGAGAGGGAGAACCGACAGACGAAGAAGCCTCGACATCAAGCAAAAACGCAGCAGTAATGATTGAAATCACCGGTCAGCACTTTCGATGTTTTACCACCCACCCCAAAACCCCCAACAAGCAATCCATCAGTTGGATTTACATTGTGTTCCGGACTACATATGCCGCCAGCTATCGACCGCCAAATCAAAAAACATTGACCCTTTGTATCAATGCAAACAATATATCCAAGTACATAATATACGAATGGGTGGGTGAGGGACAGAGACAGAAACAGAGAGAGGGGAGTAGGTTTGGCGACCAACTCGTTTTTGGGTCAATTGACGTGTTTTTCTGGCCCCCTAATTGCCAAAACATTAAGCGAGGCGTAACGTAATGCTCTCCCGTATATGGGGTTTTCTGTGGAAAGACCTGTGCCTGAATACATAGATTACAACTTGTCCCGACCACGCAAAACACAAATCTCTGATGATGATCATCATCGAGAAGAGGAAGAATCGGCGCTCACATTGCTCATCCCCATGCATTCCACGCACGCACACATATGCATTGCATTACAAAAAAGTTTTGTGACACACCAGCCGGAGACCGGAGGAGCCGCATCGAGCGAAGTCTACAAAAGTGTCGGTCCGGTCGGCATGGGGCAGACGATGGATGATGACGGCACTTTAAAGACCGCCATACTATGTATGTGCGAGAGTGTGAGTGTTCTTGCGCCGGCCCATGAGCCAAGCAACGGTGAATTGGACCCAGCATGCGCAGTAGCTAAAAAGAATAGAAACGTAGAATGTAGAAATTCCTCTACATGTAGACACCCAGCAACATGTTCATATGCATGTGTGTGAGGGAAAAAGTTACTAACTTTTGTGGGCAATGTATGAGTATTAGGCTCTTGACGATGGCGGTGGGGTGCTTGGAGCAATCGTGTTTCTAAGTGCGGCGCTACAGAATTATAAAAATATCCGAGAGCAATGAGGAGAGCGAACGCGTACAAAAATACTCTCGCACACACACACCGACAGCCGCATAGGCGGCGAGAGAGAAAATGTATCTACCACAGTCGGACAAAAGTGTGTTGAGTTCAAAAACACACCTAACCGCGTGTCCCCATCCAAGTTTATATATATATACGTATATAAACGTATAGGTATATATATTTATTGCTATATATATGTGTATATAGAAGTCGGCTATGCCCGCCGCCTACAATTTAACCGAGCTGATGAGAAACGAATCTCACCGCATCACATACATACACCAATACCCTGGCAACTCGGGCACTCTTTTTTTCGCACAAATTCACAGGTTCTACGTTTTGCGTAGGATTTTTTTTTGATCGATCCCTTATGGAATGATGCGTAAAAAGATAGTACTCTTGGTACAACCATATTTGCGCAGTGCGGTATATGTGCACGTACATTCTGCAAAATTTTCCATCATTTCTCGTATTCGTTTTAACCGATTTTACACGTGTTCTGGCATATTTTCCGTTTTATAATTTCAGCATATACGTGCACACATTCGCACAAATATTTCATGTATTTAGTGCACACATACTTTTCGGCCCAACAAAATATTACTTACATTCTCGATTAACTTGAAACGACAACGAACACTACCAACGACCGAATGAAAGCGACGGCAAAGGTTGCACGTCTTTGCCGCTGTATCTGTGCTGCTATGATGTGATTCTGTCAGAGTGTGCGGCGAGCACACATACACAGGCGGCGCATGCCCGCCACAAGTGAGCGCATTTCAGCGTTGCCAACCTGACGGTGGCAGTAATGCTGCCAGGTGTGCACTGCTTTGCGTCAGCCGATGTTAATATTTAAACTCTAAGCAACATACCAGCCAAGCTTAACTGGGAACTCAATAAAATAAATATATAAATTAAAATTTTGATGCCATGGAATGCTTCGCATTAACATCGTCCAGTCCACCACTGGCGGCGTCAATTGTGCGCAATTTAACTGGCAATTTGGTATGTGCATTGGAATTACAAATATGAATGCTCACACATCCTCTATGGATGTTGAAGAGTTTTCGAGAACGATAGTTTCTAGTTTCCCCACTACCTGTTGAAGTTTTCAGACGAGGCGGTTATCTGCTCGCAGATTACGTTTTTTATCTTAACTTTATGGCCCTGAAGGAGGAACCTAATCGGCAGATGTATACTATTGATAAGAAGCACCAAATTGCCTTAATTCTAATGTGGCAACCATTGAATTTTCGCTCTGCACAGAGCATATGGACTGGCGAGGCGAGATATCACCTCCACTTATGTTTTAAAGAGTAACTGAACTAAAGTTTTTGTTGCTGGCAACGCTGTTTACTTTTTACTTGTCAATTTACAAAGAACAAGACGGAAAAAATTACGTCATCGGCGTCCTATTCTCTCACATACATATGCGGTAATTCTACTGGAATTTGGCAATAGTATAGTTGTTAATCACACGTAGCACTTGGGGAACATTGAATTGCCATAGAGCGATCCAATTAGGCAATCAAATCGATAAATATGTACGTATGTGGTTTATAAAAGAAAATTAGGGCCGCCGACAACATGGCGGTCAGAAGCCGACCGACGGACGATTCACAAGTTGCATGACTCACTGCCCATTCGCGCTATTACAAATATTGGCAAAAGACACTTGTTCCGATCTGCGACACTAATAACTTACACTGTACTATTAATTTGCAAAACTTATTAAAAATTTATTTATAAATTTAATTTCGCAAACCTTCAGTGCAGTGTGACCGCGGATTTATCGTTAAAATATACGGTCCGACCCTCACAAATATACCGAAACTACGTCACAAATTTCAAAATATACCGCAAATATACTGGCGAACTATTTGTATTCAAGTTGCATCACATTCCTCGTTTTGGATATTCCGTGGAATATAACTAGCTAGCTAAGACCCTCAGGTCTAAACTGATAATTTTATCCGATTAAAACATCAATTTCCTACAAGACTGGTTATCTTTAAGTTCTCATCTTTATTGGTTTGCTTATGAAATAAGGTTTAAGCAAAACCGGTCAACAAAAATGTCCACTAAATTAATTTCCTTACATGGTAACTACGCGCTAACTACATATTTGCTACATATTAACTACATATTTATGTAATTATCAAAGGCGACACCTGAAGGGGAAATGTGTACGTTTCAAAAATGTTTGCCCGTTTTTTTTTCATATAAGCCCCATGGAAGCGCCAGTGTGAAAAACCTCCGTTATCCACTTTTTGACATTTTTGAAAAAATTGAGATTTTGATGGCAAACGATCAGGAATCCGATTCTGATCACGAATTAGTATTCGATGTGGCCTGGGACATGGCTCTAAGTGGCATTTCTACACGGTTTCTACATTGGTGCATTGGACAAGAGGGTGAGTCCATAACGCGTCTTAAAATATACTGGAAAATACTAGAAAATACTATGAAAAGCATAAAAATTGCGAGGTGTGTGAGCTAGACGTGGTGGCAAGAAAATAAGAAAATCCGATAAAGTATACGGTCCGACCCTCAGAAGTATACCAAAATATACCGTCTAATTTTAAAAATATACCGTAAATATACTGACGAATTCAAGTTCCATTACACATATTCCTCGATTTTGATATTCCGTGGAATATTACTAGCTAGATGGATCTCTCAGCCCTGCCCACATAATTTTATTCAATTAATGAACCTGTTTTCTACTTGACTGGCTTGACTCTTTACTTGAAAAGACGACGATTTATTTCACTTAAACTGCGCTAAAATTCTTCAAGGTTCATTATTTTTTTGAAGTCCTAGCTAGCTAGGACATTGAGCACTGCCCACATAGTTTCAGCCGAAAAATGAATACATTTTCTACTAAATATGCTAATTTTAGGGACTCCTTCCTATTTGATTGCTTATAAAATAAGGTCAAAGCATGGAATGTATGGAATGTTACGTCATTGGTATCCGCCATGAGTATGGAAATTTGTATACCCTATTTCATTTCAATTTTATTAGTTTCTTCTATACATAGTTCCGTTATCTGCAAGAATACCATTATCTTTCTATCTATCCTGTCTCATCGAGGGCTCCATAATTATACAATTCTATCATACTCTATCTTTACTAGTAGTTCTGTTCCACTGGCTTTTTTTCGTTTGGTTGTATTACTTCTGTATACCCTATCTCTAACTGTTTTTTTTTATCTATTTCGAATACCAAGAATGTTTCTAAGGCAAGCGAGTACAAAAAAAGGGACCCGCCACTAAGAGAATGAGATGATAAGTCTCTGCCTAGTCTAGTATTGAAGTTTACATTCTATACCGCATATTCTTTTCTATACCTCTAAAAAAAAGTTAACAAATTTAGGAAAACGGCCAGCACTGAGAGTTAAATATCATTTCATATCCATGCTTGTTAGGAATAAAAATCATATGAAAATAATATATTGAATATACAAATAGCGTGAGTCCTACTTGCCATAGGTAAATACCCATAATAATCACGATCAATCGCCCATCTCCAACGTGTAGCCCAAGGATGCATTCCGACGCAAGCAGCACCTATCGATACTAGCGCGGCTACCATCGATATATCTCACGCTCAATGCACGTGTTTACTGCACGCATTATTTGTGTGTTTTCAAATTTCATATTTAAACCAGTCTTTACCTGCGCACAAAGATGCCACGCTCCAAACGCGATAAGAAAGGTACGTTTTTAGCTATTTGGAGAGCTTTGGAGAAGTTCTTAATCTAGAGACCGTCTATTACAGTTTCGTTAACAAAGACCGACCGCAAGGGTCTGGCTTGGAAACAGCGATTCGTCGATGATATCAGATTCTGTGTAGGAAAGTACCCCAATATATTCGTGTTCCAGGTGCAAAACATGCGCAACAGCATACTGAAGGACCTGCGACAGGAATGGAAGAATAACTCGCGCATCATTTTTGGAAAAAACCGCGTAATGCAAATCGGCCTGGGACGTACAAAGAGCGAAGAAATGGAAGCAGGTCTGCACAAGGTAAAGTTCTTATCAATCTATCCATATAATAACTAGCATTTCTAATGTTTTGTGTGTTGAATCAGCTCGCCAAGCGCCTTAACGGCCAGGTGGGTCTACTGTTCACAGAAAAGTCCAAAGAGGAAGTCTTGGAATGGGCCGAAAACTACTGGGCGGTGGAATATGCGAGAAGTGGTTTCATCGCAACAGAGACGGTTACATTGCCAGCCGGTCCCCTCGAGGACTTTGCCCACTCCATGGAGCCCCATTTGCGTTCGTTGGGCATGCCCACCAAGCTGGAAAAAGGCATCGTGACCATCTACAGTGATTACACCGTATGCGAAGAGGGAAAGGTCCTTACACCCGAGCAGGCGCGTATACTTAAATTGGTGGGCAAACCAATGGCCAAGTTCCGAATGACGATACGGTGCTCCTGGACAAAGAGTGATGGCTTCCAGTTGCACGTTGAGGACGGTATAAACGACGAAACCCAAGTCGACAGCGCCGTAGAAGAGGATGCCGAGGAAATGGACGAAGATGAAGATAATGATGATGATGAGGACGAAGCTGAATAAATTAGTTTTAAGTTTAGAATTAATTTTGTATGTATATATGAAGTAAAAATATATATATATATGCACATACTTTTATCAGATATTTGGTTGGTCTTCGAAAGTAGTTTCCATTATATAAAATCATACTCTATATGTATATATATATTTGACATTATATTATCTTACGATCAACACAGATAATACTTTACTTGAACATTAAGCTAAAACTAAGTAAACGAAAACACTTAAAAAGCATTTGTGTATAGTATTGCAGCAAAGTCAAAGCCATTTCACGTTGCAAAGAAATAAAAGATTAGCAAAGGCACTCCAGGGATCCAACCACATCCGGATCCTCAACTCGCAACCGGCGGATCGCAGCCATTTTCTGTCACTATGAACAGGACCACGGGCCGATCACTGCCGTCTCCGTCTTCCGATTTATCTACACTCACGACACCCAGCAGATCGTTTCCTGACAGCGATGGGGCAGTTGATAAGTCATCGAGCTCCAGCGCACTTGTTGTTGCTCTTAGAAAGAGTTCCAAGGGTATTCCCTGCTCCAAGAGTTCAGGATTTATAGCCTGCTCCTCGATACTGTCTGGTCCCAAATCTGTCATCAAATCCATCTGCTCATCATCCTCCCTCTCTGCTGGCAACGTAAACGGCTCCTCAGTTGTGTCCATATGTTATTTGCCCGACAGCAAGGCTGGCGCCGAAATAGTTGGTACAGTGCATCCGGCTTCCATATGCTCGATGACCTGCTGCTTCAGCTGCGCCACATGATCCTTGAGACTTTTCACAATGCCGCCCAAATCAACGTTCTCGCCCTTCAGTATCTTCACGCGGTCCTCCAGCTTGGAGATGCGTTCCAGCTTTCGCTTGCGGCACTTGGATGCGGCAACGCGATTCCGTTGACGTTTGCGCTCCAGCTTGATCTTCTCCTGGGTTTCCATATCGATTGGACTAACCGTTGGGGAGCCGGCTGGGTTCTGGGGCTCATCCTTGATGACAGAGAAGCCCTCGCCCATGTTGGCATAGGTGAAGGTCCCACCGCTGATGCCATTATTTACTGCCGTCAAAGTGGTGCCAGTGACAGTTTGGTTGGCGGTTGGATTACTGGCCGGGAAGGCCTGCGAATTGGTGTGCAGGTTCTGCAACGCCTCTTCGAAGCCCTTGCCAAAGGCTTCCTGTTCGGATGTAACCGGTCCCACCTTGGTTGGAAACACTTTGCCCGGCTGCGGCGTTTGGATCATATGGTTGGACAGCAGTATTTTTTCCAGATCTGGTGTGTTGAGGGTCTTGGCTTGCAGATCTGGCGAATTAATCACCAGTGGCGCTATAATGCGTTTGTTCTTCGCTGCCTTGTTGTTCAGGTCCAAGAAGCCCGGACGTTTATTCGCATTGGGCGTTGAGGTGATGCCAGGTGTTTGGAAATCCAACGACATCGTCGAACTCTCTTCGTTGCCTACTGGTTCCGTCTTTGGCACTATCGGTGTGGCGCCCGATCCAGCATTGGCGCTCGATGCATTCGCATTGGATAGGGAAGCGGCGGACACGGGGGTTTTCATCTTTGCCCAAGTGATGACGTCAGACTGATTCCAATGAAACGAAATATAAACAAGAGGTTCAATCTGATAACTCGTTTCTCACTTGATGACTCATACAAATATTTGCTCTTCTTCTTACTCACCTGAACAAAATAAGTGCTGCGCAGTGTGTGGAATTTATTCCGTATTTGTATGTGCACGGCTGTGTGCGTTCTTATTCCTGGATCTTTAAAATGTACTGCCGTATTTTGAAATAGCTCACAATTATTTTCTGCAATTTATTTTATAAATTTAATTTCGCAATTTCAATTTCGTGCAGTGTGACCGCGGATTTATCGTTACAATATACGGTCCGACCCTCGGAAATATACCGTCTTATTTTAAAAATATACCGTAAATATACTGACGAATTCAAGTTCTATTATACATATTCCTTGATTTTGATATTCCGTGGAATATTACTAGCTAGATAGATCTCTCAGCCCTGCCCACATAATTTTATCCGATTAATGAATCAATTTTCTACTTAACTCGTTTATTTTTAATACTTGCTTTTATTTTTTTTTGACTAAAACAAGGTTTAAACAAAATAGTTCAACAAAAAAACAGTCGCAGTGTTGCTGGTATTTGAAGACATGCTGCAAGTAAGCCGTGGTATAGGCCTTTGTATACCCTATTTCGTTAATTTGATATGAAGATAAAACGTAATTAATAAAGACCTTTTCTCAAATTGATATGTTTTAGACATATTCATGTCTTGTATATATATCCCGATCCCGATACATATTCAAGGTCTCTGTAAGAAGACAATAAGCTTCAAAATATCGTTGTGATAGCTTTAAAACAGAGACTGACTAGTTTCTGCATATATTGGAGCCTGAAATGACAAACATTCTCTCAGTTCTATAATTTCCATTTCCCCAGGGTATGAAAATTAGTGTTGCCCGCAACATTTTGCATGGAATGGGGGCTCATTGCTGTCAACCGGTTATTACCCGGTTTTCGGCTAAGTACCGAATACTACAGTCTCATTTCAAAAATATACCCTAAATATACTGACGAGTTCAAGTTCTATTTAACATATTCCTCGTTTTTAATATTCCGTTGAATAATTCTGACTAACTAAGACCCTCAGCACTGATCAAACAGTTTAATCCGATAAATTGACCAATTTTCAACAAGATTGGCCAACCTTAAATAAGCAGAGATGACATTTTCATGCATCTCTAACCAGTTTGCAAGGTGAGTTACCTAAAGAGGGTATAAGTAATAAGCTTGCGCCCAGGGCTGAAACGAATTTGATTTTAGCCCGCCATTCTGCTATGAGACTATTAAAACCAACATTATATCATTAGTGAAATTGCAATGGTACAATGTCATTATTGATATGTTATAAGAACGAAAAGGACCCACTCACATTAAAAAGCTTCCTCTCATCGGAACCATCCAGAAAGTTCAAAACGGAGTTTTTGGAGGCCGAAGCCGAATTTATTTCAAATTGTTGATAACTGTATAGCATAAATATGGGGTTTTCAAACTGTAGCATGTACATCAAATTTAAATGTATATAATATAGTATAGGTATGTAAATACATTTATAATATTTTGATTTGATATACTGAATATATTTTAACCAATCTGTAGTGCAGTTCAGCGGCTCATTTTTAACTTAGTTTTAGTAAGTTTCCATTTCCCTCCTCTTTTCTTCTTTCCATTGTAGTTTTGTATATTATATAATCACATCTATAGATCTTTTATTGTTTTCACACTGAAACACATTTAAGTATGTATATGTTTATTCGTAGACAAGTTTAATATATATATATAGAGAGTTATATGTATCTCTGATAGATTAGTAGTAGTGTTAGTTGTGGACAACCCATAAGCTGACAATTGGGACCATCTGGGAGATACTTTGATCGGCTCGGCTCATTCTCTCCTACAATACAATCCTATGTTATGTATGCCTGTATGTTTGTGTCTGTCTGACCTCTAACTGAATTCAAAGCTGTAGTTAAGCATTTGATTCTCGAGCTGTGGCTAGCTGCCTATTTGGAAATCGCTCTCAAAATCTCGCAAGGAGAACTTAGTTATACAAAAACAAAACTAAAAACTGATTATGCGAATATTACATACAAATATGCGCTTAATTGTCTTTTGGTTTTCGATTTGATTATATATGTATATGTAGGTCTTGTGGATATATATTTTGTATGGTTACGACCTGTTTTGTACACAAACACTTATGTAACTTTAAATATGTTTAGCAAACTTCTGTATTTGGACATTTAACATTCAATTAGGAGTGGAGTGGTTCAAAGACGCTGCTTAAATGGATTGTGGCTCGGTATTGGCGTATTGTATTTGTATTTGTATTTGCCTGTAGGTATATAGCATATATAGCATTTCCCTTGGGTATCAGTTGAGTTTTTGTGCTACCGGCAACGGGTTTCAAGAGCAGGAAAGAGCAATCTTTGGTTATGTAGGTTGTTATTCTGATACTCGAATTTCCAATGCCCCAAATGCCCCGTTATATTCGGTGTCAACTGCTGCAAGTTGGTATGATTATACATGTACAATATTTTTGCAATTAGCATAGGTAGTACTCTAGGTTGCCCTCTGCCACCGCCTATGGAGTGGTAGACAGGAAAATACACACATCAAAATATTCTATATATTTGGTTTTGGTTTTGAATCAAACTTTTGATCTTTGCTAGTTCAGCATATTCATTTTTGTTTTGGATTAACATATGGGGCCCCCTGCTTTTCGCTGTAACTTCTTTTTTGATTATTCTTTTTTAAACGCGCACAAAGAAGATGATAGGAAAACGTTTATAGCCCAATCTCGCGCATGGCCCTGTACAGACAGGGATTCTTCAAGCACTCACGCGGTCCAAGCTGTCGACCGGGCGTGCCGCGCAGTATCATCAGGATGGAACGGGCCACCGACTGGCAATCGTTACTGCTGCCGCAGATGCTGTCGGCCTCGGCCAAATACTGATAGTCGCAGGCTACCTGCGAGGCTCCCTAGAGGAAAATTAGAAACAGTTTCATCAGTTCTATGCCTCCGCGCAGTTGCAGTGGGCCAGTACTTACACAGAGATAGCATATTTGGTGGACACCGCACAGGGGAAGAAGCTCTTGGTTGACGTCCCCTGAAATCAAATCGACTCCCCGACAGCGCTCCGCCATGGACTCAATGACGGGGCACTGGTTGGAGCCGATGATGTAGTTCTTGTTGCCCAGATAGGCATCGTTCAGGGTCTCGTACGGGACACTACCAACGGTGAGGGCCTCCTCCATGTTGTTGGGCTGCTCCGGATAGCGCAAGTACCCGCTGCGCTTCCTCTTCTCCATATCATGCGGCGGCTTGGCATCTCTGAGTGGTCATGGAAAAGAAGATTAGGTGTGGAATACTGATCTGGGATTCGGCTTACTCAGCCTGCTCCTTCTTGACGCTGTAGCGCTTCTTGGCCGACCAGTAGTTTGACTCTAGGGTGTTCTCCTCCGAGTCCGGTTCGATGGTATTGCGAATCAAGTGGTTTTCGTTGTCCACCGACTGCCGCAGCTTGTCCAGGGCACGACGCATCTTCTCCAGGCTGTAGGCCGTGGCCAGGCGGGACAGAACGTGGTCCTTGATCTTGCGTATGTCCTCCCTGTTGTTGACGCCCTCGTGTGCACCCGTATACTTGATGGTCTCATCGATGATGAAGTCCTCAATCGACTGCAGCTTCCTGTCCATGCTCTCCAGCTTCTCCGGATCCATGTCCCGCTTCTTCTTGTTCTCTTCCTGCGCATCCGGCTCCTCCTCTTCGTTGTTGTTACTATTGTTGTTTGTGCTGTCATTTTCTAAACGCTTCTTCGCCTGCCTTTAATAATGGGATATGATAAGAGTTACTTTAGGTATAATCTCCACTAGATCCGATCAAAACTCACTCAGTTTCCTGGGCAGACTTCTTCTTGCGGTCTAGGTCCAGACCAAAGTACTGGGACCAGTCGATCGACTTCTTGGCCCTGAGCATCAGATGGCCCACAGTGGGAGCCCGGAGGTGCTTGGAGTGCCCGCCGCCGCTGACTGCGGCTCGCTTCTTCTTGCGTCGCCGCTCATCCGCCTCCGCCTCGGTGTCCGGCTCGGCATCGCCCTCATCCTCGTCGAACTCATCGTGATCGTCCTCATCGGAGCTCTCCTCACCCTCATCGTCGTGCTCGTCCACGTCGTGGTCGTGCTCATCACTGTCCCTGCGATGTGCGTGATCGCTGCGCTTGCGATGGCGGTACTCTGGACCCATGCCGGGAACGTGGTTGCCATGATGACCGGCGTGTCCGCCATGCTGGACCATCTCGCCGGCTCCAGCGGGAGCGGCGGGCTTCTCGTTGGTCACGTTCACGCGCTGGAAGTTAATCTCCAATCGCATGTCACCCAAGGCCGTGGTCGTGGCTGGTGCCATCTCCGGGACATGGGCTGCGGTAGTAGCATTAGGCTCGTCAGCCGAACGCTTCTTTTTCTCTTCCGGCTGCTCCTGCAGCGGCTTCAGATGGGAGTCGACGGGCTTGCCAAAAAGTTCGCTCAGCTCCTGGGCCACTCGCTCGTCGGTCTTGGCCAGCGGCATCTGTTCCTTGTTGCTGCCAATGGCTCGTTTGGCCACTGGGAAGCGCTTCTTCTTGTCGGCATTGGCATTGTACGGCAGCCATGGAAGGACCGGATAGGAGCGCTTCTTCTGCATCAACAGGTAGTATGGGGGCACACGCATCCGCTTCTTCTGCTCGAACAGTTCGGGATCCAGATCCTGTTCCTGCTGGTGCTGCTGCTGCTGCGGCTGGACATCTTTGCCCAGTTGCTGGCGCTGGTCGAAATGATGCCACCACTGACGCACTGCATCCTTGTACCGCTCGCTGCGATCCTGATCTCCGGCCTCCTCGATCTCGCGCAGAAACTGATCCGCCAGCTCGTTATGTGCGGGCTCTCCGCTTAGTGGTTGATTCTCACGCTCACGGAACACAGACGGAGCTGGTGCATCTGCAAGAATGAGAGAAAAACCATCGATGACTTAACCTTGGGACCTTGAAACGGAATCAGAAACAGGTTGAACCGACTGGCAGGCAGTCCATAAATCTTTTACCCAAACGGCAATGCATCAAGTTGTTGCGAAAGCCGTGCGAAAGCCATTAAATCAAATGACAGGAAGGAGGAAGAGCTGGCAGGATCTGCTTCCAGCTGATTGCATTCATCATCGGCCCACCATCAATATCACCCACCTAATGCCACTCACAAGTTAATCGGAGCTAAGTGGTTTTAGCCGGGGCCATTGTTCGCCTCTCATCCTCTTATCCACTCAATCCTCCATATATTTTCGGCCCAGCTTCTCGAGTGGACGGATGGACAGGCGTGTGCTTGTCCGTGTGCGTGTGCGTGCGTGTGCGTGCGTGTCTGTGCTTTGCTTTGAGCTTTTACTTACCGAGCTGCTCGTCACGTTCTCGAAATAGGGACGGGGCGGCGGAGAAGCGCTTCCTACTCTCATCGGCAAACAGATTATTGCGATTGCTGTCCAAATCCTCGCCAGAGCCAGGCCCCAAGTCATAGCCACTGAACGGTGGACCCAGGGCGCGATCCGGCTCAAAGTCGTCGGAGTCGCGCCCTAAGTACTTGGCGAGCTCTTTATTAATTCGGTGCCGGTTACGATTCTTACTCTTTCCAAATAAATCTGCATCGGGGACAACCGGAGAGCACAAATAAACGGGACCATGGGAGAGCGGAGAGCAGAGAGCAGAGAGGACAAAGGAAAAGAGAAACAGAAACGAAACAGAAGCAAAGAAAGGAAACGGTAAATGTGATTGTCAAAGTGCGCAGTGCTGTAAGGTGCTCAATGGGTCAGCGCGGGAGGGAAGGGGACACGTGCAAGCTACATGTATCGGCGGACGTCCCTCCTCATTGTTGTTGGGGGCTCAGTTCCAGATGACGATGACTGGGCCAGACGGACAGCTTACATGCATCTGACAGCCACTTGCGTGGGCTGCCAGCATTGCGTAAGTTTCGCGGTTTTGGTCACTTCAAGGGCAATAATAAAATCTGGAGCAGACATTTGATGGGCTTGTGACAGCTAAAATGTGGGTGGGGGACTAGGTTCTCCATTTCTCGTCACTTACCTTCTTCCCAGTCATCCAGCGGGGGTGGGGCGTTCAACGGAAATTTCGATGCCTCGCGGCGATGCAGTTCGTCAACGGCTGCCTGAAGCGAGTAGGCGGCGGTGCGCTGTGGTGTTGCCCAGATGCATTGCAGGAGTAGCAGCACCACGAAGCTACCGCAAGTGCTCAAAAATCGCTTAGCCATCCTTACTGTCGCTGGCTCGCTCTAACAGCTGCAACAAGAACGAACAAAAAACAAAGAAAGAGAGGGAGGTGTTCGGAGTCAGAAAGATAGGCATAAAAGGATACGGTTGAATGGTTGAAACATAACCGCATTAAAAGTGATTTTATGCTCAACACGTTCCACGGCGGCACGGTAAAAAAACTTTTAATTACATTTGCACTTTAAAGCAAGGTCTATATATAGTATGTATATAGTATATAATAGTGTGTGTGTGTGTGTGTGTGTGTGTGTGTGTGTGTGTGTGTGTGTGTGTGTATTGGGTGTCATGAAGCGGCGGCTACGCTTCTTTATGGTGTGTGAAATTCCATATTAATTATGCAGATGATCATCATCAGGTAACCAGATTCCGCCCGACAAAAGGTATTTGAATAATCATCCCATTTGGCCCAGACTATCTAATGAAGAGCATCCTCTACCGCCCACACGCACATAAAAGGTTCCCCCTTATAAATCAATAAAATTCCAATGTGCGTGAATATTTTCATCATCTTCAGCTAAATTGGAGGGGGTAGAATTTCTCTCTTCAGAGCTGCGTACGGACTTCCTTTTCGTCTGCTCCGTGGGCAGAATTCTTGGTCGCTGACAAAAGCCAGAGTTGACAATTATGTGGAAGTTGAATGCTTGGTTGGATGCCAAATGCCATTGAGTGCGAACTCATCCCATCCCATCCCATTCCTCATTCCTTTTCTTAACTATGGCGATGGCGCACATAAGTATGCTATACATTCCTGACTTCAGCAGAGAAGGGGAATAAATCTCAATGAATAGACGCCTTGGATATGGCCACCTACCCACACACCCCCTGCACATGCATGCCACGTACCTGTGGCAACGTTAGCTTTTCATTTGTACCACTAAATGTCAAGGCAGCTGACGTTCTATCCTTCCTTTCTTTGGGCTTTCTTTAGCTCCCTTGCACCTTCTGAGGCTCGCCTACAGCTGTTGGCTTCATTATTCTGGTCTTAGTTGCTGTTGCTGCTTTCAATATATTACTTCTGCCTGGCTGGGCTCTTGTCTCCCCACTATCTAGTTGTTTATTCCGGCTTAAAGTTGAGCGCAGGCACGCAAATGCAGGAAAACGGATTTCAGTCCCATTGAATTACAATACGAGTACACAAGATTGTTGTTGGGATACGTGCTCTTTGGATTGCCCGTTGCCTGTTGCTTCTTGCGGAGTTTTTCCACAGCAGGAAAATCGAATTTTCCCCTACAGCTGCTGGTTCTTATGATTGAGTATTGATTAGAGTCTCAACTTGTGTCTTGGTTGTATGTACCGCAAAATGCAGCTAGTGTCAATCATTCAATTGCAGACTACAAAGATTTCCTAGGAAATTCATTTTGTATCCCTCCCCAGCTCTCCCTAATATGACCAGCTTTTAGGATCCATTTGACAGAGAGGCAGGACCCAGCAGGAAATTCATATTAGCGAGATAATTGAATTTGCCGCAGTAATTTTGAAACCATGGATACCATGCTCGGGAATATACATTTATTTTCTGGTTTTCCCCGCAACAAATTGGGACAAATTGAATCGGCATTCGCCGGCGGACCCCTACTAAGTGAGTCGCGTCCGGGATGCATTTTGCCGGAGGAAGAGTTGCTGGACGCGGCTAATTAGGCTGTTGGGGCAAGAGCTTTTTGGCTTAAAATATTTAAATGAAGCCTGAACGCTGCTGCTGTCCTGGGGCCAAATTCAACGACGACAGAAGGGGGACCAACTTGTTTGTCCAGCTTGTTATGCGAATGCCCCCCGAGTGCGGGGGCGAGTGTGTGTATGTACCTTTTGATGTGTGATGTGCGATGTATTCAAGCTTGAAGCACTCGCAAACAAAAACACTTTGTGCAGTCAAGCAATTTGCGATATCTAATTAGAGACAGGAAATGAGAGAGTGCTGCGAATAGATTTTACGCAATATTCGTGGCGTCTTTTCACCGCCCCTGCGTTACGCCCACCCACGCACCTCGCCAACGAAAAAACCACGAAAACAAATCAATGGCAAATCCATGCACAGCTCTCAACCGAGTAGCGATTCCTTTGCATCGTATGTATTGGTCGCTACTCACTTGATTTCAATTCGCAGTTGGTTGGGAATTGCACTTTTTCCTCGAGAATTAAAAATACTTTTGCTCAGACACTTTTCACAACATGGCGTCACGCCTACGCCAGAGCACTGAAAGTTGGTCGGGTCCTTCAGTCCTAAGTCAAGACGGAACAGTGTCGGACCACTGGGACAGGGCTCGGCATTTTATACAGCGAATTCGCCCTGCGAAAGCGACACGAGCGAATTCAGCAAAAGCTTCGGGAGAGAGTCAGCTAAGCTGTTGCTCAAGGACCTTTCGCTCGGAGCGAAGCCATGCACTCTCTTTCCGTAGAGCGAGAGGGCACGAATGTGGAAAACTTTTTGGGGAACAGGTAGGCCGTCCCGCCCCCTTCACTTCGTCGTCTGCCTGTGCTCTCTGTTTCGCTTTGATATTCCCCATTTGAGACATATCGACACTATAAAAATATATCATAAAACATAATAGTGTAACTTCTAAAATTTCCAAAAATGAGCGGCTGGAAGCAATTCTTAGCTGGTACAATTGCCGCGCTAGGTGCCTTCTGCTTGGGCTGCTGCATCGGCTGGTCGGGACCTGTTGAGCAAGAAGTTAAGGCAGGGGACGCATACAAGTTCGCGCCCTCCTCCATGGAATGGGGATGGATATCCTCGTTGATGACATTGGGGGGTGCCACCTCCTGCATCCCCGTTGGAATTCTAATTGGCATTTTTGGTCGCAAGATCACGATGCTGGGCCTGGCACCCCCCTTCATGATCGGCTGGCTGCTGATCATCTTTGCCCAGAAAGCCTATATGCTGATGATTGGCCGCTTCATAGTGGGGTTCTGCGGCGGAGCCTTCTGCATCACGGCTCCCATGTACAACACGGAGATCGCCGAGCTGAGCAAGCGCGGCATCATGGGCTGCTTCTTCCAGTTGCTGATCGTCCACGGCATACTATATGCCTTCATCGTGGGTGCCTTCGCCAAAGTTAAGGTGATGAACATACTCTGCGCCATCTGGCCAATCATCTTCTTTGTTCTATTCATTTGGATGCCGGAGTCCCCGGTCTACCTGGCCCAGAAGGGCAAGAACGACAAAGCGGAGAAGTCGCTGAAGTTTCTTCGCGGGAAAGACTCCGACGTCAGTGCGGAAGCCAATCAGATGGCAAGTGAAGGCAACAAGGAGAAGGTTAAGCCAATGCAAGCCCTCTGTCGCAAGAACACCCTCAAGAGTATGGCCATCTCGATGATGCTGATGCTTTTCCAGCAGGTAACCGGCATCAATGCCATCCTTTTCTACGCTACTGGCATATTCAAGGAGGCCGGTACTGGATTTTCGCCCTCAACCTCCACCATTATACTGGGCGTGGTTCAAGTTATTGCCACTATTGTCTCCATCTTGCTGATCGACAAACTGGGGCGCAAGATTCTGCTGCTCGTCTCAGCGGCCCTTATGTTCTTGGCTACCTTGATCATGGCCATTTACTTCCAGTGGCTGTCGAAAAAAGATGTCGGCTGGCTGCCCGTGCTTGCTGTTTGCGTCTTCATCATTGGGTTCTCACTTGGATTTGGGCCCGTTCCATGGCTGTTGATGGCCGAACTGTTCGCCGAGGATGCCAAGCCCGTGGCCGGAGCCATTGCGGGCACTACCAACTGGATTTTCGCCTTCATTGTGACTTTGGCCTTTCCGTTGATCAAGGACGAATTTGGTCCTGCTGCTTGCTTCTGGATCTTTGCCGCCGTCTCCTTTGCCGCCATCATTTTCGTTCTTTTCCTGGTACCCGAGACGAAGGGCAAGACTCTGAACGAGATTCAAGGACTGATCTCTGCCGGCAAAAAGGATTAGAGAATGCATCTCAATATATTCGTTATTAGTTTATTAAATTAATGGAACAACTGGCATGGGATAAGCGATTCTCGATTCTCATGTGGCTAAATGATTGGGCACTTTGGGGACTATATGTAGGCTGTTGGCTTAACGGACAAAGCATTATAATCCTGTCACACAAACGATATGATTAAATGACTAAAATATTATCGAATGCGTGTGCGAATCTTGTGCGTGTGCGCACAAAGCAGGAAGAACAGATGAACGAATCCAATTAGATAACGAAAACGTGCGTGTGAGCATGTCCCACTTGCGTAAATCTCAATCACAGGAGGCACGAGATGAACGAAACGCACAATGAACAACAAATTGGAACGGAGACAAGCAAAATGGCAGACTCTCATTTGAGTACGAGCCAAGTATTGAATATTTCGCGCATTCGAAAGTGATGATTGGTGGACGAAGAATGTCACCATTGTCATGCACTCAAATTCAAACAAGAGTCAGACGCTATGTGCTGCCCGCCAAGAAAAGGTCGATTAGCTGAAATTGAGACACCAGCTTGCTCATCGGCTCGGATCCAATACTGCGCAAATGGTTTGCCAGGTCAGATAGTTTCTTAAAGAATTGTATTATCTTATGGTCAAGTGAATTTGTTCATTTTACTAAAATAATAAACTTAGTTTATATAATTAATATCTTTCAAAATAAAAATCAATATCTTAATTCAGGTCAAGTTTAAAATGCTTATATTTCGGATTACCTTATTTATTCTGTTGGATATAATCATAGGATGCCTATCAGTTTTCATGACAGATAAAAACTTTAATATATATTGAAAAACTCACTGAACACCTCACCAAAGTGGAGCTGAAGCTGGCTGTGTTCGTTCTATTGTCAGTATCACTTTTAAACATATTACATCTGTGTGTGTCGAACATAAATATATAGAAATTAATAAAATTTTCCTAAGATGAGCGGCTGGAAGCAGTATCTGGCTGGTGTTGCAGCAGCTTTTGGTGCCTTCTGCTTGGGCGCCAGCATCGGATGGTCGGGACCTGTGGAGAAGGAAGTTAGGGGAGGGGGCGCATACAAGTTCACGCCCTCCTCCGTGGAATGGGGATGGGTCTCATCGCTGTTGACCTTGGGAGCTGCCACCTCGTGCATCCCCGCTGGATTTCTAATTGGCATATTTGGACGCAAGATCACGATGCTGGGCCTGGCACCCCCCTTCTTCATCGGCTGGCTGCTGATCATCTTTGCCCAGAAAGCCTATATGCTGATGATTGGCCGCTTCATAGTGGGGTTCTGCGGCGGAGCCTTCTGCATCACGGCTCCCATGTACAACACGGAGATTGCCGAGCTGAGCAAGCGCGGCATCATGGGCTGCTTCTTCCAGTTGCTGATCGTCCACGGCGTACTCTACGGCTTCGTCGTGGGCGCCTTCGCCAAAGTTAAGGTGATGAACATACTCTGCGGTATCTTGCCCATCATCTTCTTTGTTCTATTCATTTGGATGCCGGAGTCCCCGGTCTACCTGGCCCAAAAGGGCAAGAACGACAAAGCGGAGAAGTCGCTGAAGTTTCTTCGCGGAAAGGACTCCGACGTCAGTGCGGAAGCCAATCAGATGGCAAGTGAAGGCAACAAGGAGAAGGTTAAGCCAATGCAAGCCCTCTGTCGCAAGAACACTCTGAAGAGCCTGGGCATCTCGATGATGCTGATGGTGTTTCAGCAGGTTACCGGCATCAATGCCATCATCTTCTACTCCACTGGGATATTCACAGATGCGGGCACTGGACTCTCGCCCGCAATCTCCACGATTATCATCGGGCTGGTTATGGTTATTGCCACTATTGTCTCCATCTTGCTGATCGACAGAGTGGGCCGCAAGATTCTGCTGCTCGTCTCAGCGGCCCTTATGTTCGTGACTACCTTGATCATGGGCATTTACTTCCAGTGGCTGTTGAAAAAAGATGTCGGCTGGCTGCCCGTGCTGGCTGTTTGTGTCTTCATCAGTGGATTCTCCTTCGGATTCGGACCCGTCCCGTGGCTGTTGATGGCCGAACTGTTCGCTGAAGATGCAAAGCCCGTGGCCGGAGCCATTGCGGGCACTACCAACTGGATGTGCGCCTTCATTGTGACTTTGGCCTTTCCGCTGATCAAGGACGGATGCGGTGCCGCTGCCTGCTTCTGGATCTTTGCCGCCGTCTCCTTTGCCGCCATAATTTTCGTTCTTTTCCTGGTGCCCGAGACGAAGGGCAAGACTCTGAACGAGATTCAAGGACTGATCGCTGGCGGCAAAAAGGACTAGGCCATTGGGACGTGGCATCTCAATATATTCGTTATAAGTTTATTAAATTAATGGGACTACTGGCATGGTATAAACATTGCTGTCGATTCTCATGTGGCTAAGCGATGGGGTATAGGAGTTTAGATAGATATAGATATAGCGGCTAAATTAAGGGACAACAAAGTATTATAGTGCTTCCAAAAAACCGATTATCAAAAGCCTATGCCTCAGATAGCTCTTATTTCTACTAGAACTGTTTTTTATCTTATGATCTAGAAAATTATGTATTAGTCCATTTGAATAATGCATATCTTAAGAATATATATTAAGAAGCGAATACATGTATTAATTCAGGTTAAATTGAAGATGCATAAGAGGCTCCTTTTTCGGGACTGCCTTAGTTCATTCTGCTGGATATAATCATGAAAATCCTTCAGAAGCTTCGAGTGCATATTATTATTGCTTATTATTTTTCATGATCGATTCAACTCCATCTTCACATTGAGAAATGAATTATAGATCGAATTCACGTTGATTTCGTTCAAAAAGTTTCTGATTTTCACGTATAAGGTGTACATACAGATTTTCGGCTGATTTCATCGTCGAGGAGTGGCTGGCGATATCTGCCACCTGTTGTTTTTGTTGTTGAGTTGCCCGGGCAGCTTCCAAAATCAAGGTCGCGGCATGCTATAAATAGCTGGTGCTGCAGCTGAAGCACTTACCATCCGTGCACTCCACTCTTCCTGCAAGCAAGCTCTGCTCTCCAACCAGAACCAGACCGAACAAGCACTGCACTGAACTCTGTTCCGAACACAGAACCTCACTGGGGGAAATGCAAGTACAACCTGATGCAATCGGTAAGTATCACTGCCAAATTGCAGCCGTGAGCCGAAGGATGGAAAAAGCTTCCTGCCGGATTTTCGGGCTTCATATTCCCGATGCCTGGCCTTTGCGCATGTCCGTAAAATTTGATTGGAGCGTCGGTTTTCGATTATGTACACGTTTTCATGTCGAACATATGTATAGGTATAGGGTGGCGGGTGGTGGCGAACTGTTGCTCTCCCACGCGAGTTACGGCTATCTCCTCCACCACCACCTGTTACTCGCACCCGGACCCGCAGTCGGACCAGCAGTCGGACCCGCAGTCGGACTCGCACTCGGTGTGCATTCGTTTCGGCAATCATTTCCGATTATCGCTTCGGGCAATATTGGATGCATCTACATATGTAATAGCTATGTGACTAGCTATGTACTTATGCCTGCATGGATATGGATGTACATATGTAGATGAATCTCCGTTCGACACTGCGGCGCATCGGCAGCAATCTGTTTGACGTCAAGTCGCATAGCTGTCGTTTCTTGTCCAACTGTACCATCCGTATCTGGCCTGGCCCATTATGTCCAATACGTGTACATCGCCAGCGTTGGGGCAGAAAGGTGGGCGCGCCCTGTACCTGGTCGTTTCCATGGTTTCCATCGATGAGCTGCCCGGGCCAGGAGCTGCTCCTGCTGCCTGGTGGGTGCCAAACCCACTTCCTCTTTGATGCGTGTGCGTGATTTAAAGCACCTATACAATGGTAATATCTTTTCTGCATTGAATTTGAAAAGGAATACAGATTGGAGCCTGAATGAATCACAGCTTTAATGCGTTCGATCATAACGAATCCTGCCTTTAGTCAGATTCGAATCACCCCGAATCCCTTACAGCCGAATGCGAGCACTGCGGAACGATTCGAAGTTATGAGAAAGCTGAAGCTTCTATCGGTCAGATCAAAGCGAATCCCGATCCCTAATCCCACCGAATCAATTCGGTTGCCCGTTCATGCAGGGCTCTAGCACAGATACAACCTTCGCATAGATCATATTAAAGTTGAACTAGATTTTTATTCAGTTTTTCATGGTATCGTAGAATTATACACGACGGAATATATACAAAATAAATATGATTTTCATGTAGTTTTCAGTTTTCAGCTTTCGGCTTCCATTGCTTGAGATTATGAGTAGATTATGAGTAACTAAGGCTAAGAAGGATCTACAAACTATCAGATCCATGCAGGCGATGGACCGTATTCACGAGCAGTCCAGTCCAGCGGAGGGACAGGACTACTAAAGCTTAAACTGGCCACGAGGCCCCCTGAATTAGAGCCT
Source organism: Drosophila lowei (assembly GCA_008121275.1). Classification (NCBI taxonomy): domain Eukaryota; kingdom Metazoa; phylum Arthropoda; class Insecta; order Diptera; family Drosophilidae; genus Drosophila; species Drosophila lowei. The sequence continues at coordinate 24,124,629 of CM017778.1, read as the reverse complement.
ACAATTTGATGATGCCAAAGTAGCTGCGATTGTTGGAGTCCCTCAGCAGTACGTGGCGATCGCGATGAATGTCCCGCAGGTGGATCGACTCCTGCTCGCGCAGCTGGATCAGGCCACTGGTGTGGCACGTGTGAACCTTCTGGGGCATGTTCGTGGGTACCGTGTTCAGGCACTGCAGGAAGGCGTTGTGGCCGTGGAACACAATGAACCCGTTCTGATCGTGCGTGTTGTTGTAGCAGATCTGGGCATACACGTAGTACAGTCCCGGCTGATGGGCCGTCAGTACTCCGTTGGTGACACTGAAGTACTCCTGCCACGCGGTTTCGCTGCCCGCTGTGGCATGTCCAATGTACATATCGCCCTGGTGCGCTACGGAAAAGATTATCAGAGATTATTATCAGAGATCCTTGAGTCTAGTGGGGACTGGGAATAGATACTTACAACTCAGTTGAATGGGGGCATTGTGGTGCGGCACCTTGCGATTCAGATGGAAGTGAGCGGCTGGGGTGCGGGAGCCCGAACTGGTTGTGGATTTGGCTGAAATAAGAGATTCACCTGCAAGTTAACAGAGATGCAAAAAGAGTTTTGGTTTTGCTTTTGAAATCAGTCCTCTGCCAATTGTGTTTGCGGATACACACCTTTCCGGACCAGAACCCTCTGGCGACTGGTGCGTGGCCGCAGCTTGCGGCGATGATTGTGCTGCACTGAGGATGAGCTAAAAAAACCTCCGGGTTAAATCTGAATGTTTCAGTCTCTGGGCTCTGGGCACTTACCTCTCCTTGGCCTCAGTGGATGCCTTCTCGTTCAGCTCCGTTTGGTTGGATTGGGTCGTCTGCACCTCGTTGCGCACATCGGCAATCGAGCGAGACTTCCTCCTGCTGGACACCGATCGATAAAATGGTTCAAATTCAAAGCCTTTGAGGGTGTGCTCACCTATTTTTCTTCTTTTTGGAATCGTTGTAGTTGGTAAAATCATCGTAGACGTTGTCATCGTTGGAGGCAGCCGAGGCGCTGTTGTTGCCATCCGGTTCCTCCGTGTTAGGCGCTGGCGTGGTTTCCTCCGGTTCGTCGTACTCGTCATAGAGACTCCCGTCTCCTTCTTCATCCCCATGGTCGATGAAGAAGCCGTCCTCATCCTCTGCATCTATGTCCTCATCACCATCCTCCCCATCCCCGTCGCCATCGCCGTCGTCGTCATCGTCGGGGATGCCGTCCAGTTTGTTGGGATATTCAATGAGCGCATTCTCGTACTGCAAAGGAGTAGTAGGTCAGCATTTGGGGTCAGAATACTTGGCCAAGTACGTGACTGCAGCTGACCTGAACCCGGCACATACAATCATTTGGGAGTTCTTTTTTCAGAGCCAAAAACTGTTTCATCATCATCTCTAATTGATGGCGCCTCGCGCCACCCGCAACAAAACGAAAAAAAACTCTCTAGAGAATTGCGTGCACAGATGCCCAACCCCAACCCCAACCCCAATTTCCGAACATAAAAATATAAATAAATCTTAAAACGATCTCTGGCCATTAGGCCATTTGATGAGATCAGATCAATCGTCACTTTTGGCTGCAAGCACATAAAACCAATAGCAGCGCCTTGCCTTGAACGGATACATCTACATATTATTATGCATATACTCGTATATAGTATGGTATATCTGCCACCCGATGGATAGCGAATTATTGGGGCTTTTGCCCCATGTCACTGGGGGGCTTTGTGGGCCATAAATTTACTGTGACCAACCGGCTGGCGCTTCATCGTCACCGAATGTATCTCATAGTTAATTGAGTATTCAAATAATCTATTCCTATTCGTATGCGGCTTTTTTTGCATTCGTAAAACATTCATTAAAAGCGGGACAGCAAAAAGATGGAAATTCTTTGAGAATATATTTTAATTTCAGCAGGCATTTCTATAAATACGGGTATGTGTGTGCCACGCTATTTCCACATATATCTGAGGCATACTTTCGAAGAGACGAAACAAATGTCGAGTGAATCTATTCGACTAGGCTGTACCCTACTCTGGAATGGCTTCTATATAGAATCTATGAAGAATTCCCATTAAAATGGCAGACACCTTCTCTTGCCCGATGTACCGCCTTCTCCCAGCCAATTGCGGGGCATCGGTCCACAGAAAACAACAATATTATGGCCCACAACTTTTGACTTGGTAAGCAATTCAAAAAAAGACGTGTTTACCACAGACAAATGTTACGACTTCTCTCTCAATCGGCAGCAATCGCTTCTTGAATAAGTAAGTTATGTATGGACTCACCTCCTTTTGGAAATCGTCGAGTTCGTCCAGATATGGTATGCCCAGACGCTGCTGGAGACTGCTGACGACCCGCTTAAGACTCTGCAGCTCCTTGTCCAGATGTGTGAGACGCGACGACTGCCAGATCTGAAAGAACAGATTACTATATGTATTAGGGGACTGATCTATTAAACACTTTGGTGTTATCTTTAGCGCTTTTGCAATTAATTGAATGGGCTCCAATTATGGTAGATAGACGGTGCCCAACACATCGTATAACACCCAACAGCCGAACTTTTGAAACCCACAAAAAACAAACGAAAATAACTGAACAAACAGATAGAGGCAGAGGCAGAGACAGAGGGAGAGGGAGGGAGAGAGCGGGAGATTTCATAAAGAAACGTCGAGGTACCGACACATCGCCACTCAGGCACATAATCTTTTTAATGGATCATTAACATTCGGGGCGAGCAGCAGCCACAGAAGAATACATTCATACGTACGAGTACATCCACGAATATATATATATATATGGTATCTCTCATATTTCGACTGCGACATCCGAAATGGAAAAAAAAAGAATGGCTCAACTTGAGCCACTGTACGGTACACAAACAAGGCACGGACAAAATAAAAAATGAAAACAAAACTTGTACTGAATTCTTGTATAAATTATGGACAGTACATCGGCCCAAGAAACTTGTTTCGCTCGCGAGCTTGGGACCCAGCGCCCGGGGGCTGATTCCAGGGAACCACTTTCCATTAGGGCTTATCTATAGATCGATTGTAGCGCCTGCACTTTGTCACTTTCACGGGGCCCTGATGAGGGTCAGTCGCTGGTCGCCGGCCGCTGGTCAGGATGTGGGAAGGGGCTCATAATTGAATTGGAAAATCTTAACAAAGATTTATGAAGAAAACCCCAGTTTGTGGCTCACGTCAAACCGAAGCCAAAGCAAATCCAATCATTCAAAAGCCAATTGACAATTGTACGATTTCCGTTCACTTAAGCCAAAGTTGAGTGGGTCAACGAGTAGTCGTGGGAGGGGAGGGGACTACAAACTGCAGCGCCCACACAGAGTTGTATAACTCTAGATACTCGTACGTCTTTCATCTTTTGCATTGCAAATTTGTTGTTCAGTTCCGCAAGCTATCAGCGAATAAAAAATGAACCAACATCCCCATGGCAGATAAAGCCAAGACAGAGATTTATTTTATCGAGAAAAGAACAGAACAGAACCGAACAGAGGCAGAACCATCCCCGCACTGAATCGGTACAACAATAACAAACAAAAAGTATCTGATAAATGTATACGAGTACATATGTATGTATTTATGTATCCGCGGCACTTTGTATCTGTATCCGCTGTGCTGCTGTCTTGCGGCTTGTTTGGATTAGGCTGGATCATTAGGAAGCGATTTGGCCCAAAGACTTGTTGGTGACGACATGCCATGATCAGACATCGACATCGACATCGACCAACCTAAATATAGTCGGGTGCCAAATTATACAAAGCCAAACCGTGACTTCATATCTCTGGCGGTCATGCGTTATAAACTCTGTGTTTTTTTTTCTGTGAATTTCAATATATGTATATTTTGGCATAAACAAAGACCTAATGACAAACATCTTTAAACAGAAGCGTGCCAGAGGTTAAACATTCATTCTTAGATAACGATTTTGGTGGGAGTCTATATACAAATGTAGATGTCGAAGTCCAATTTGCATATTTTGCTTTAGATACTGACAAGCTACTGAAACACTCTTTCTCAAGAAATGTGGGGGGAACGAGAACCGGTTTAAAGTGGTTCAAGGCGGTATCTTGGAAAGTATTTGATTCTCGTTTCCAATTGGTAATCAATTGATATGTAACTACGCTTTTTAGTACACCCGTGAATTGCGATATTCTCATATCTATGGGGAATTCTCACTGATTACCGATTGCTCACTCCACACACCTGTCCAATCATCGAGCAAATCGATCACTTCATGTACCTTCAAGACTTACCGTTAAGCTGAGGATGGCCACGACCAGGGCCAGACCCACTACACCCAAGACAATCGGGATGAGCTGTCGAGTCTTACGCTGGGCTTTTACGGCGTTCGATTGCTTGGCCGAAAAACCGCCGGCGGCACTCGTTGGTGTTATAAACGGCTTGAGTGTCTCAGCTGTCATAATGGGGATACGATACGCACAATTGATCAAGCGGAAGAAGGGGCCACGCCACTGTTCCGTCCCTGTCTCGGGTGGAATCTCAGTTAAATGATCTGATCTGCGCGCTCTTGGACGACTGTCTGTCTGGTCCACTCGGCCACTCGGCTGCTGCTGTATTGGCTCTCCCCCGCACTCACAGAACACACAGCACGAACACACAAAGACACGAAACACACTCCCGGAACGAACACCCTCACAGAGAGCTCTCGAGGCTTAGCGAGATAAGCTTTGACATCAAGATAAACCACTTGGGATGCGAGATGCCCTTAGACACTTTTCCCTAGAAGCGAACGCCTATGTACATACATACAATATAGTATGTATAATTTCTTTGCTGGTTGCTTGCTGCCTTTTCCTTCTTTACATATAATTGATTGGCAATTTGCACAAGAGCTTCTCGAAACGAGTTTTGCCCTATAGACAGTAGAGATAATGTGTGTTCTCCCAGCCTCCTCGTATGTTTTCTTTTGTTTTTTATCAGTTCTCGTCCGATAAAGGCACAGAGACAGGTTGCACTTATTTTTAGCACGGCACAGAGTTATGGCCCACAAAAACGGTAAACTTGGTAAACTAACGGAAGAGTAGCTGCTGGAAGCCAGGGCCTCTGTTCCGTCCGTGAAGCGGTTCACGCACGCACGCGCTCTTTGCAATCGGTTCGACGGTTGACGGTTGACGGTTGACGCGACTGCTTCCGACGACGAGTCGAATGAATCTGAACGATGTGGGCAAAGCAAGACATGATCGCACTGGTCTGAGCATGCAAGAAGAGAGGGAGACAGCGAGTCACAGTCGCTCACTGGCCGTCTCCGTTTCGTGCTCTCTGCCTGGTGGGTGAGGACGCGGTGCGGTGCTTGCTTAGGGGCGCATGCGCCATTTACTTACAGCATTGTAATTATTTTGGCCAGCATCGCCGCGGGGGATGCAATATTCCATATGGCCGATCGACAGCACAAAAGCCTCTTTGACTTTTGCGCAGTTTTTTGTTTTTTGTTCCTTCTGTCGTTTATTGCTTTCTGTTTTTGCTCAAACCTCCCCCTAGGCTTTGTCCAGCGTTTTAAGGGGGTTGCTAAAGTTTGTATACCATTGAAATCTGCACCACTCCAAGTGCTTCGGCCACACACATCACATCCCCCGGGAAAATGTTTGGTGTTTCTCGCTGGTGACATATTCCACATTAGACAGATCCCCGAAACGCAACTAATTGGATTTTGAACCGGGGCTCGAGCCCAGTGCCGATAGCCCGAATGAACTTTTAGCATTTCATTAAAATCGAATTTATTATTACTTACAGCAATCCGGCGGCTTATCAGCTGGCCCGAGGCGACCACAACGGCGACCAGGTTGACGAATTTCCCCAATACCGATTCTAATTATAGCCGGGGAAACCATAAAACTAGTGCTGATCTGCTACCGAACCGTCTCGACAATCTGTCTGTCCGGCTGCCAAAATGGCCATATCATAAATCTCCCTTTTCCGCATAGATATGTACATATGTATGTACTTATATAGGATGCGAATGTCCGTCGCTTGCCAGCTAATTAGTTTTGAATTGACGGCGACGACAGGTAGGGACAGGTTTTAGGTAGGATAATGTGCCACGCGATATGCAACAGAACAGTCTGCCCGGGCACTCGCTTCCGGTCCGGCTCTCTACTGCTGATGCACCACTTAACCCGAGACTCGAGTCCCCAGACAAGAGCCGAAGAGCCGGAGAGCCGAGATCTCAAGGCGCACTTTTCAAAGTCAATGTCGTAATTGACGTTGCATATGTACATATACTCGTATACTTGTATATCGTACAAAAGTATTTCATTCGTTTCACTTAATTGCTTCATCCCTCCCTCCCGGTCTGCCCCACTCAGCTTAAGCATTTTACAATTCTTGGGCATATAGTGGATTCTTTATTTGCAGACATTTATAGCGCGAAATTTATGAGACTCCAGTGATGCTTGAAATGAATTTCTGTGTTGGCTTTATCCTCTTCCTTGTCTTGTCTGTTTTTCAGATCGATTTACTTGGAAGTCATCCAATCATACATATGTATCTCTATCGCTGTTTGCGGTAATGAAAATTCGTTCCGATAATTAATATATGACAAGCATATATGTATATATCTGTTTCAATGCCAGAATGCCAAGTGGCGTATATATGTACATACGTCTCCAGATAATGGTATCCATTTATCAAACAATCACATTTTACCAGATGTACGGCAATTGAAAACAATAGAGTGTCGCATATAAGCTTATCAAAACAACTGATAATTGATTTCTTTTGAAAACTGTAAACAAAAAACATATCCGATTTCTGTATTACAAAATGCAACAACAATCAAAGATTGGGGCATAAAATTCAGTGAAAAACGGTTTTTTTAAATTCAAAAAACTTAACCCGCAGCCCGCTCGAAAAACGATGGCAGCCCTGGCCGATATCGATACACTATCAACTATCGAGTACCTTGCAGAACGATACCAAGTATTAATAGCAGCCAGCGCGCATAATCGTATTCAAAATAAAATGTTAGCTTTGAGTATGGAAGGGTGGATTCATTCCCTTCAAAGGTTACAGCACAGCCCCCGAGTAGCCCAAAACGATTATGTTCGCTGGCTGACTACGGTATACGGGAAGTCCACGATGCAGACGTAGTCTCGTCTCGGCCAACACAACACATCCTTTACGTTCACCTTAAAGGAGTCAATATGCAACGATCCATTCTCTGTCCACCCATATGAAAGAAAGACTTGAGGCATCATTCGAGGTATAGGCCCGCTGACCAAATGATAACGCAAGCTAATGGTTGCGACAGTTTATTCAAATGTAAATCCAGCTTCAATGATTGAAGGCGACTCCCATTAGCGATTTGCTCCCCAAGCCGATTTGAATTAGGAATATCACAATGGCCATCAGCACCCCGATAAACTGTAAATGAACAGAGAAATGCTTTAATTGTTTTAGCAAAAGGGTTAATTGGTTCGGGTTCCTTACCCCACCCATTGCCAGCGTGTCCAAATCGATGACGCCGCACGCGAGCAAGGGTTGTCCGATGCTCGTCTGGAGCTGCACCAGGAAACGATTAATGGTGCGCTCAAGATGGCGGCCACACACCTCCATTTCATTGAGATGAAGGCATAATTGGCATTCCTGCTCCACCAGCTGTTCGTTGACAGACAGAATCACCCAGATGCGTCCGCCGTGCATGACCAGCCACAGTATTCGGTAAAACAGTAACAGTAACAGGCCCGCGGCCCATTGCGGCCGCTCGAAGAAGTTAAAGATCATGTAGAGCTGCACGCAGAAGCTGCAAAGAGAGTTTCCAAAGTTGAGCAGCAGGAAGAGGCCGAACTTGTCCAGCAGCTGCCTGTGCAGGCGATCTATAGAAGTGTACGTTGAGCGCAGCTCCTCCAGCACGAGAGAAGAGCATCCGCCAGCATCCACAAGAGAAGCAAAGAATAGATCATAGCGGGCATCCAGATTTACGATACCTTGAGGCGGCCTTTGTCGCTTTTGAAGCTGCTCCAGACGATGACAAAGAGTTGCCTGCAACAGCCAGAGTAAGTGCACAGCGAGGGCATATTGCAGCACACCCAGGCTGATCATCAGAGCAGGCAAATTGTATACACTATTGCTGACCCAGGTAGACCACCAGTTGAAGTCGAAATTTACAATGTCAACCACAATGCAGGCGCCATGGAATACGATGGTTTGCACCAGCAGGTGACGAGTCCTCCTTCCGTGCTTCTGGTAGAGTCTCTGTGCTACTCCAAAATCCTGCCGGCCAATCAGAAGATGAATCTGGGTCTCCACATCCCTGGCGTACGGACAATTGAGTACAGCGTGGTACACGAGGAGGCCAGTGATCGTCATGTTGCCTGGAAACTCCATCAGATACAGCAGTTTCTCGATGGTCGGCATTTCTGCGTCAAACACTATGCACTTCCAGAGGGAGCCAGTCCACACGTAGCCCACCAAAACCAAGCACCAAAGACAGTGGATCCATCGAGCAAATCTTCCTTCCTTCCTTGCAGTGGGAGCCGCCGCCAAGCAGCGGCTAATGGCCAGCAGGAGATTTTCCCAGCGATTGCTAATTGAACTGCTCATCGGCACAGCAGTTTTGTTAATGAATAATAAAATGGAGAAGAAACATAATTTGGCTGCATTGATTAATGTCCTCTTGACAGGTTAAAGCAGTTGGAATGGAGGCTTTCCTAATGTCCTTAGCAGTCGACATGGGGAAGCCGAAGAAAGTGCCACGAAAGCGCCCCAAGACGGCGGAAAGGCTGCCAAAAGGGTACGAGAAGATTAATAAACTGAAACTGAAATGATAGGATGTTCCCTTCCATGGCAGAAATCCAACGTTTCATCAGCAAACCAGACGTCTCTACAAAGCCTTGCATTGGCTACTCTTGATCTCTGTTTTGGCCAACACCGCGCCCATTGCTGTACTGCCTGGTCGCCAGGGAATAGTCTACCGCCATCTTCATTTGTTTTGGATGGCCGTGTGCTACGGCTGGTTCTGCCTGGCCTCCTATGGGGAATTCGTGCTCATCACACTGACCAGGGCTTCCATTGATTGCTATTTGAATGCCATGGAATCGGCCATCTACCTGGTGCACAGTGCCTCAATCTTGATCCTCACATTTCAATGGAGACACCGGGTCCCGGCCGTACTTGCCAGCATTGTGAAGTCGGATCTGGAGAGGGGATATAGTATCGACTGCCGCCGGACTAAGCGCTTCTTGCGGGTTCAGTTGTCGCTGGTCTTGGTGTTTGCCTGCTCGGCGTTTGCCATCGATATTTGTAGCCAGAGATTTGTTGTCTACAAGGCGGTTCTCAGCATCAACAGCTTTGTGATGCCCAACATCATCAGCAGCCTCTCCTTTGTCCAGTACTATGTGCTGCTCCAGGGCATCGCTTGGCGCCAGGCCGCAGTCACCGAATCCCTGCAGTGGGAGCTCCAACACTTGCCACGTCCACGACGATGGGAGGTGCAAAGACTGCGTCTGCAGCACGCTGAACTGACGTGCTTCACCAAACTGGTCAATACAGCATACCAGTATTCCATTGTCCTTCTGATTGTGGGTTGCTTCTTCAACTTCAACCTGAATCTGTTCCTTGTTTACAAGGGCATTGACGTTCCGGAGCTGGCTGATTGGATCAGGTGGATCTACATGGTGCTGTGGCTGGCCATGCATATGGGAAAGGTGCATGGTGTTCTCTACTTCAACCACAAAGTTCAGGATGAGGCAAGTAGCCAGTCGGCATTCTATCTAGAATTAATATAAAGTTTTCCTTGCAGCAACGAAAATGCTTGGCCTTGTTGAATGGTGTGCAACGTGTGGGCCCCGATCTTTTGGAGACCCTCAACCATTTTGTGCTCCAACTGCAAACCAATGTACGGCAGCATGTTGTCTGCGGCGTCATTGTTCTGGATCTCAAATACCTTTCAGCTGTAAGATTATATCAAGTATTAAATTAAATTAAGTATTAATTGCATTTAAATTCATTTCAGCTCCTGGTGACTTCTGCAAATTTTTTTATATTTCTTTTACAATACGATGTCACATACGAGGCCTTGTCCAGGCAAGGCAATTTTTCAAAATCTTAGAAACATTTTTGCCGCCCTGTTTTTGAGTTTTGGGCAAAACTCAGTTTTGTTTACAAAGGATAACCAAAGGGACCTAGTGGTGGCACAAAGTTTAGTTATGGTTGCGTTTGTTCGATTTTCCGAATATTTTATCTCTGTTGTGCCTATCGTGTCAACTATCACCACTGAGGGAAGAGCAGCTTAAATAAATCCTTTAAGCGAAATACTTTAAACTAATTTATCATTAGATCAAACATATTAATAATAGTGTAAATAGCCTATAAGATGATTCTTGTGTAAATATAATGTAATCTAAAAACATCGATGGTTGAGAAAAAACATTGTCTGCAGTGTAAACCCAAACATCGATGACATCGATGTTTCTCCAGCTCTTTTATCGATAGATAAATTTTATATTCTTTTGCACGCCACATAATTTGTATTAAAATTACCATGTGCGACGTTGCAAAAGTGGAAAAGATTGCCCATTGCCTTGGCGTGGCCCCCGGCAAGGTTCAGCTGAACGAGGAACAGGTACGCATATGATTTAGTGCTCTCCAATTGATATGGCATCCATCAATTTATTTTCTATTGTGAAGGTCGTAACGCGCACAAGTGGCCAAAAGAAGAGCGTGGCGGGATTTGCCACAATTCTGGAGAGTCTAGCCAACGAGTCCAAGTCCGAGACGGCCCAAAACAGCAAGGCCTCGCGGGAAGTGGAGGCCCAGGTCTATCAGTGGATAGAGTTCTCTGTGCTTTACGTGGCTCCCGGCTCCAGGGATCGGAATGTGGCCAAGCAGTTGCTTGGGGACTTGAATAAGCTGTTTGCCAGCAAATCCTACCTGGTGGGACACTTCATTACGCTGGCCGACCTGGCTGTCTACTATGCCATTTATGATCTTGTGGTGGGTGCTCCTTCTGCCTTTTTGATGTAAGCTGCCACTTAACTTATCTGGTATCTTGCAGAAATCCCTGTCGCCCGTGGACAAGGAAGCCTATCTGAACCTCTCCAGATGGTTCGACCATCTGCAGAACCGTCCCGACGTCCATCAGGGCGAACCCCTGCTCAACTTCACCACCATCTACCTGCATGGCTGGGCCACGGGAACACACATCTAAGAAGCTGCAGCTGCAGTCGCACTCGAGTCACAATTTGAGAAACTTAAGTTATTTATTTCTATTGCATTTCACAATGTAGTTTTGTGTGATTATCATTTAATGCCAATGAGAGTTCAGCGTTGGAATATAAAGTATCGTTATTGTAGCCCATTACAAAAATTGTTTAATGATAATCGATCTCAGCTATAGCTCGTATCCCTCCTTTGCATCGTCTGCGCCGTATAGCAGCCACTGGTAATTCTCCAGCATCAGTTTGCAGGCACCTCGCGCGGAGAACTCATTGAATTGTTCAGCTCGTTGGGCTCTGTGCACTTCCACAAGCCGTATGTCTTGCCCACCGTGGTCTGCCACAGCCTCAAGGTGCCGTCTTCGGATCCACTTGCATATAGCTCGCCATCGGGGCTGAACTTGACCGCATGCACTGGACCAAAGTGACCTTTGAATGATTCTGTTGAAGAAGAATGGGATGATTATAAAGCTGATTACTGGACAAAAATATACCTATAGATAGATACCTATTTCATTGCCTGTAATGTAGTCGAATTTGTACATCTTGAAGTCCTCGCCGCCGCAGACAAAGACGTGCTTGTCCGGATGCAAACTGGCCGACGAGACATTCGTCGGCACTTTCACCTCCTTGAGCTTCTTGAGAGTGTCCACCTCCCAGAAGCTGATCGACGAGCCGTGGGCAATGGTCAGTATGTGGTTGTCGCGCGAGATCTCCAGGCTGTTCGGATGGCTATTGAACTGCAGGCGTTGCACTTCAATGCCCGTCATGCGATCCCACAGGCGGACGGTCTTGTCCTCGGCCGCCGAGACGATGCACTTGTCGTCGCGGCAGAAGAGTGCCCGCTTGATGGCCCCAGCGTGTCCACTGTACTCCTCCGGCTTTGCCTCTGGCTGCTCCAGGTTAAAGACTCGCACCAGCTTCTCGTTGCTGCCAGTCACAATGTTCTCCGAGTCCGCGTCGAAGGCCACACTCTTCACGATGTGCTTGTGCTGGAAACTGTGGATCTCGGCTCCGTTCACCGCATTCCACACCTTGCCGGTGAAGTCGGCCGCCCCCGAGGCAGCTAGCGTTGCATTTCGATTGAGTGTGGCATTCCACACGGCACCTTTGTGTCCCTCAAAGGTGCCCACCCAGTCACCGGTGTCGCCGTGACGCAGCATCGGGCTGCCATCTGCAAGAAACGTCCAGAATTCTCAATTGCATTTCGCGCCATAAAATGTATAAATTGATAAATGAATCGTGTGAGCGGCGGAAGCCACCTTGACTCAATGACTACCATCAATGCCAACGACCTGACACGGCGACGGCGGCAATCGAAACGGAATCGGAATCATGCAAGCCAGCAGCTCCCAAGTTCACACCGTTCTCGACGCAGCGGACCAGCAGGAGGGCCTGCACACAATTTTCAGTTTTCAGGCAGGGACACAGATCGGTAGTTCAATCAAAGCAACATTTCATTTTAGAATGTAAACGGTTATCAGTTAATTGTATATTTAATGATTTTGGAAATGGTTTTGAGGGTATACGAGACTTGCGCATACATTTCAGCAGCAAATGGATTTCCCTTGGGTAGAAGTTTGAGAATATACCCAACGATCTATCGTTTCCCGTTTTAAAGGGTATTCAGCATTCCGCATATTCCGGACAACTCTCTCGACAACAACATCGTGCGGCGCGCACACAATGTAAATATAGAAGTTTCAAGGCGCTTCCTGTACGCACAAAACGGGCAAAGTTTTTGAAAAGTTGTTAAACAAGGGGGGAGGAAGTCAGTCAGTACGTTAAATGGCGATAAAGCAAAAATTAACTTGAACTTGGAATTGAAATGATTTGCTTTTTTCCGCATAAATGCAACTTTTTAACGAAAGCAACTCACGCACACACCGACAGCAGCAGAGAGACATCTCAAGGCAAAGAATGCAAAATATATTGCATGCGAGATGTGGGAAAAGGGTTCGGTTCGGGTTCGCAAAAACAGGTTTCGCTCATTAATAAGTGATTCAACATTTGGGTCAAGGTTTCAGGCTAGACGACAGAGCTCAATCAGGTCTATACACATGTACGTAGTAGGTACATATGTTTGTTAATTTGCTGATGCTGCATCTTTCGCCGATGGCAGGCTATAAATAACACAAGGACGGTTTATCGCATAGGATCTTTTGTGGGCGGCGGCCGCATCGTTTACCTTTGCAAGCGGAGATGAGAAAGTATCCGCTGTCGCAGATGCCGCTGAAGTCCAAATGCACCACTGGACGCGTGTGTCCGCTGCATGTCAGCGGGATTTGTCGCAAGTTATTGGCAGCCATTTGTTAATTAAATTCCTTTTCGGTTCGGTTCGTTTCGTGGTAATAATACTCTTCGTTCTTACACTTGAAGGAGCGCAATTGGCAATAATAGGGTTTATTGTCTAATGAGAATTGTTGGGAAACTTGGCTCTTCGGGTATAGTTGCCTTTGTACTTCGGGTTGTTGCTAATTTAATATTTTTCACTGTCTTCGCATGCTTTCAATTCAATTTACAATATGCATGGCCTTGGCGGCTGCTCAGCGCTGCTGATGTTGCTCGTGCGGTGTCGCGTCACGTCACTAACGGAAGCTGTGCACTTTGCTCTGTTAACAATATTGTAAATACAATTTTAATATCATAGGAGAAATTACGCGACGCGACCAGATTGAGTATACGGTCTGACCCTTGGAAATATACTGAAATATACGTCACAGTTTCAAAATATACCGTAAATATACTGGCGAATATTTTTCGGTGTCGCCTTTGGTAATTACATGAAAATGTAGTTAATAAGTAACAAGTTTGTAGTTGGCGTGTAGTTCAGAGGAATATGGTTTCCAATCCTCGACGGAGAACGATTAACCTATTGAATGCCAACGGGGTATTTTTAATATTCCTCCGAATATAATAAAAATTTAATAATTTTAGCGCAGTTCAGCGCAGTGAAAGATATCGTGGTGTTTTTTGAAGTTCAGAGGAAAGATGGCATCTCCATGCCATCCATTTACAAGAAGAATTTACACTCGTTAATATTTTCCGCCATTTACCTCAAGTAGTTGAACTATTTAAATGGAGGGGGCTTAAGTGGGCTAAGTTCGGTTCTTCATCATACGAGACGGTCACACTTGTCATCTCTAAACGTCAAAACAGTAAAATTTTCATTCGAGAAATTGGGAATCGGCTGAGAATATGTCTGCTATTCTAAACCACGCAATTCGTCGCCAATTTGGCGCTACTGCGGCCAGGAACATGTCTGGCACTGCTGCCGTGGCCGGCGAGCACTCGGGTAAATATCCTACCATTGTCCCAAACACCAAATTCCGCAATGTTTGTGGGGTTAAGGTTATGTAATTTGGCTGTTAGGCAAGACGATCGATTGGGGCTCTCCTTAAACATTTGCGACTCCTTTCAGGTGGCTACAAGGTCTGGAAGCGTCTCTCCTTCTTCGTGGCCGTCCCGGCCGTTGGCCTGTGCATGCTCAATGCCTATCTGAAGCACCAGGAGGAGCACGACCATCCCCGTCAGGAGTTCGTCAAGTACGACTACTTGCGTCGCCGCGAGAAGCGTTTCCCCTGGGGCGAGGGCAACAAGAGCCTGTTCCACAACCCCCATGTCAACCCCTTGCCCGATGGCTATGAGCACTAAGTGGACGCCCGCTTAGTCGCGATTCCGTTGGGGGTGAAGTGAAGGATGGAGATTTTTTGGTTTACTGCTGGCCTGGCGCATACACACATTCTGATGCTGTGGGGAGACTTGTATTTAATGTTAATCTAAACTGAACTCAAGGCGGAAATACAGACACACACAAACACAAACAAGCTACCAATACAAACACTGCGGTTGGATCCTTGAATAAAGAACTAAAACTACGTAACACTCCTCCAGGACAAAGACCATTCGGTTCGTTTAATAAGTACGCTATAATTAAGTTTTTATGGGTAATGTTAAATTATTGCCTAGAATTTTTCGATGAATTCCCGTTTTTGATCAGCAAACGTCCCTTTTTGGCAGGACCTACAGGAGGACTCTTCCTAGTCGCAGCAGCCTGTTGTCTGGATTTCTGCGAATTTTCGGGTTGATCTTTTACGAGATCTGAAATCCGTGCCTGTCGTGTACGTTTGGGAAAAACAAGGGTTTGAGTGTCCGCGTCTGGCTTCTCCTTTGGTGGATTCACTTTGCGTTTTTTCACAGGTGGCGGTGGGGATGACGAATCATCCCCATGACCCATGGGTTCATCGCGTAGCAGTTCTTGCAGCAAATATTTCTGCTCTTCTTCGTCGAGATCAGCGCAATTTACAAGGATATCTGGGTCCGCATCACTCTGGTTCGAAACCCTGTCGCCATCATTCTGATACATGTCCATGTCCAGAACATGCTCATCCTCGATGTGTTTCTGCAGGCGATCTGAGCTGAGGAAGATCAAGTCGCAAAATTCGCAGGCGAATCTCTCGCCCTCCTTGTGCGTTGTCATGTGCTGCTCCACCGCACCGACCTCATTGATCTTTTCATTGCACAACGGGCACTTTAGAGACACGTTCGCATGGCGGACCGAATGCTCTATGAGACTGTTAAAGCTCTGGTGCGACTCCTTGCAGATGCTGCAGACAAACGAGGCCCCCGCATCTTGCTTGTGCATGCGCAGGTGCCGGGACAGATGGTGGGAGAGAATATACGATTTGGAGCAGTATTTGCAGGGGTAGGCTCGCTTTCCGGCATGGGCCACCAGATGACGGGCAAGCTTGCTGGCAGTGACAAAGCTGCTTGGGCAGTGCTCGCAGGGGAAGGGCAGATCCACGCTGTGAACGACCTAGAAATAGTTCAAATCTTAGTTCAAGTTTGGGCGCACAGATGCCTACTTACCTCGTGCCGCTCCAGGCCCTGCTTAAAGGCAAATGCCTTGTTGCACATGGTGCACCGGAAGGGGCGCGATTTGGTGTGGCGCTCGGCATGCTTCATCATATCCTCGCGCGATAGGAAGGGCTTCTCGCAGTGCACGCATATGAACTTGGGAAGGTCCGTGTGCGAGCTCTCGTGGCGATGGAGCAGGGCTCGCCGCGTGAACGCCTTGTCACAGACGCTACAGGCGAAGGGTTTTTCGCCGGTGTGGATAAATTTGTGCTTCTGCAGATCGTACTTGGAGAAGAAGGCCTTGTTGCAGTCGCCGCACTGAAAGCTGCGGGCGCGTGTATGGTTCAGGCGATGGATCTCGAGCAGCTGCAGAAGGGGGAAGGAGCGCTCGCAGTCAGGACAGGAGAAGACATTGGTCGCCACGAGGGCAGCGTCCTTAGTGGCATCCTCACTTGGGGCGGGTACAGCAGTATTTGGACCTATAATTTCCGCGACAATTGCCACGTTGCCGTCTCTTCCACGTTTGATCTGGGTCGTGGCCAGTTCGGGCTCCGCAGCAACGATGGCGCCCTTATTCAATATCCGAACGGAGGGCTTGTTCAGAACCTTCGGTTTCATTGGCAACTTCGTCTGAACAGGTGGCGATGGAACTACTGGTAGTGGTGCTGGTGCCGATATTTGTTCATCCAGTTCATTGGCCATATCCTCCATCATATTCTGCACATCGTCCATCGACAGCTCCTGGTTATTCTCCACCTTCATCTGATACGACTTGGAAATTGAAGGGGCGGCTGTGCCGGCCAGCTTTTTAGCCAACGAACTGGTCTCCAAGACCTGAACATCTTCAATGATCACAGTCTTTGAATTGGCCAGGGTGTTTAGCAATTTCTTGGGCTGTCGTTCGGGAACAGTAGCCTCCTTCTTTGCGACCAGAGGAGTCTTCGTCGGAGGACGTGGTTTTGCCAGCGGAGCCGGAAGAGTTCCTGTCAGCGGAAACTGCCGGAGAGCTGTCTCTGCTCGCTTGCACATCTGCATAAAGCGGTAGCTGTGCTCGAACAGCAAGTGGCAGTCCAGGCAAATGTAGCTGGGCATCTGATCATCGGCGCTCACCTGTAAAAATAAGAAGACAACATTTAAATCTACAACTTTTGCTTTTCTATCTGAAATAACTTATTTAAATAAAACGATACCTCAACTAACATCGACGGTTCCACTATCGATTTGTTCGTTACTCGATACATCGGTCATTATTACATCCCATCCCTACTTTGGCGGCAAGTGCATACACACACACAAAGACAAAACACAAACACATCTCAAGAATTCGTGAGCGGCGCCGGAGCACGCTTAACCTCCGTTAATTAATTGATTAAACGCGGCTAAGCCATAAAAGGATATTTGGCCATTTCCCAGTGCAAATTCAATTGTTATTGTTAGTGCAAATCATCGGAATATAAAGCAAACGAAAAACAGCTGTTGGTTTCGCGCTAGTGTGGAATTTAGTTACAAATAAACAACATCAAAGAACCGAACCTGACTGACGGGCCTCTTTTGGGTACGAAAGAAGGGCGCAACAATTGAAGGCAGGGCGTCGCAGGCAGTCAGAGGCAGACGGACGCTGAGAACAAAAGGCAAGGCTGGCAACAAGGAGAACAGAATCCACACAAACAATTGACTGCAGTATCAGCGACGACGGCCGCGAGAGTCGCTCTCCCCCGAGAAGATATCAGTAGCAGCAAAATGACGGACGAGTGCATAACTAGGAACTTTATTACTCTCGGTTCAAATGGAACGGGCGGCAATCGCAGCAGCATTGGCGATAGTACCGATGCCAAAGGCTGTGAGGGCAACAACGCCGGAGTTGGTGGTGCAACGGCTGCAGCGAGGTAAGGTCCATGTGCATTGTGTGTGTGTTGCTCTCTCCTCTTTCTCTCTCTCGCTACTGCTCTCGCGTTCCCTTCACATAAGTGTGCATATTATGCGTGCGTGCCTGTGTGTTCCTTTGTATACCCTTACCGAGGCCATTACGATTGTGATTGGATGTTTGCCACGCAAAAGAGGAAGAATGTCGGACTGCATTATGAGGTCCCCAAGGCTTTCTATTGCTTTCTTCTTTGACCAAATTGTTGGTAAAGTCCCAAATTAAGTGAATGACCAAAATTAATCATTTCTAATTTAAGACTTTGATTTTATCTAATCTTATCGCTGTGGTGGTAATGGTCTATTGAATGGTTTATTGAAATTATCTGGATCTTATTTTCAGTATTCCTCCACCCTCGATCAACAAGTATGTGGCCCGAATGCCCGTGGAGCGCTATGCCAGCGAGTACAACATGAATCACAAGCAGCGCGGTCAGGCCATTATATTCAATCATGAGTTCTTCGAGATACCCACGCTGAGGGCGCGCATGGGCACCAATGTGGATGCAGAGGAGCTGCGCAAGACCTTCAAGAGATTGGGTTTCGATGTGTCGGTGCACAAGGACTGCAAGTGGCAGCACATACGCGAACAGATTGAAAAAGCCGCCGCGCTGGACCATACGGACAACGACTGCCTGGCCATTGCCATCTTGTCGCATGGCGAGCATGGCTGCATTTATGCCAACGATGTCCAGTACAAGCTGGACCAAATCTGGCACTACTTCACTGCCCAGATGTGCCCCACGCTGGCGGGCAAGCCGAAGCTGTTCTTCATACAGGCCTGCCAGGGTGATCGCCTGGACGGGGGCGTGATGCTAGAGAAGAGCGTGACTGAAACGGATGGGGACTCGTCTATGGGCTACAAAATACCCGTCCATGCCGACTTCCTTTTCTCCTACTCGACGATACCAGGTATATACGAATGTCTTATCTTAACGTTAATTATTCATTTACTGAACATGCGATTACAGGCTACTATTCCTGGCGCAATATTAACAACGGCTCGTGGTACATGCAGTCACTCATCCAGGAGCTGAATAGCAATGCCAAGAAATACGACCTGCTCACGCTTCTCACTTTTGTCAGTCAGCGCGTAGCCATCGACTTTGAGTCGAACGTGCCGGCTACCCCAATGATGGATCGCCAGAAGCAGATTCCGTGCTTCACCTCCATGCTGACGCGCATACTGCGCTTCGGCGACAAACCCAACGGCAATAAGGCTGGCTGAAATACATCCACCTCCTCACCCGCCGCCTGACACGTTCAACGCCCCCCAATTCGTCACTTTGGATTCCATGCTACTTCAAGTTTAGTTTTAGCCTTTAGCTTTATTATTGACCAATTATCATTTTCTCATACTTACACACATATATATATATAATAATCACTTGCCAATCGGGAAATCACAAATATTATATAAGATGGATATACAATGAAGATTTATGCAAATATACACCAATATATATTTGATACACATACAAATAAATCACAAATATTATATAAGATGATATACAATGAAGATTTATACAAATATACACTCTTATAGATGTTATACGCATAGGAATAAAAATGAATTCTGAAGAAAATAAATTCGAATTTGTGTGTGCGCGCCAAATCCTACTCTGTGGCAACGCCAAACAGCTGACCTCTGTGTCTGTGCACACCCGAATTGTTGCGTTTGTATGCGTACAGTTGTCGCAATATTGAATGCAAAATTGTATTTTCGCCCAATTTGCAGGCAAAAAGTGCAGGGAATCCATAATTAACATCTTGGTTCTATCAGTTTATATGTTTAATGATCAAAGGGCTTTCGTCGTTCCCTTTAGCCAAGACCCCCCACTAACGCAGTGTGTTCAGAAACCCCAAGCATTGTCTTAGCCAAGTTCTTTCTCGGTTCGCTGTTAGTGCAACTTTGAACCCGATTCAAATCCGATCCGGAAATGAGTTCAAATGAATTCCCTTACTTACCTCGGTCGACGTGAGGGCCATTATCAGTAGTGGCAGCGATGCCGTTGACTTGACGCTAGGGTTTTCCGCAAAAAGCGATGCAATTTTCTCCCCCGTCAGACAGAATCGGCAGATTTTCTTCTCTGCTAATTCGGACTCACGGGCCCTTACGATGTCCTCCATCCTGAGAGTTCACGACGAAAGCACACAGAATAATAATAAATAGTATACCGCAAACAACACGGTAAACAAACACGCGTGAAATAAATAACACGGTTTAAGCAGTGACAACAATTTCTAGGCGTCCCGTCTTTTCTTTTCACGAACCCCGCAGTGCTGCCACCCTGGCGAAACTTTAGAGTGCTGCCAGACTGGCGAGACATACTGGCTCTGCCACCCTGTCCAAAATAGTTAAAAAAACGGAGTTGGAGGAAGATTTCGTTTTGTTTTGTTTATTCCGGCGGGCTATTCATCTCCATCCCGCAGACGAGCCTGCGTCTGCTCACCGATATCGTATATGACGTTCTGTTGGAGCAGTTCGTGGGCCTCGTACTTGAGCGACTCGTCGTAGGCATACTGTATGCTGGTGTCGTACAGCATCAGTTTGCATTTCGCCAGGGCCAGGATGCAGTTACGTAGACGGGCTATCACTTCGCGCTCGTTTCGTGGCACCGCTTCTCCCAGATTCTGGGCAAAGCCACCCTCGCCGCCCTCCTGATCCTGACTTTTGGGGGGCGATATCCAGATGTAGCCGTTGTTGCCCAAGATCACGGACGCCCCACAGGGCAGATTGTGGAAGTGCATCTTGCGACGCTTGACCAGCGCGGGGAAGACCTTGACGAGTACGCCCTGGGACAGTTTGCCGTACTTCAAACTGCGAGTGTACAGCGAAAGCGTGCCCTCCTCGAAGATATTCTGAAGAGGAACTCAATAAGCTCCAATGGAGAGGACCAACAAAACTGCTGGGATACTTACTTGAACTTCGGCGGAGATGAGATCGCCTTCGTCCAGATAGCGTCGCATCATCTGCTCATCCTCTGCGGAGCGCCGTCTCAGCTCTCCGCCGGGCAGATTAACCGATGACAGCAGCAGTATGGAGTCAAGGCGGGAATTTGTGTCCACTCGCCAGCGCTTCTGCTGCACCTCGATCACGCGCGCCACCACCACGTCACCGATCTCGCCCACATACCGACTCTTGAGCGGACGCACGGAGATCAGTTTGTTTACTTTCTCAATCACGCCGGCCACCGAGGCCTTGATGTTCTCATCCTCTACAAACGTGCCGTGGCCGCGCATGAAGCCTGCCTCCGGCATGACAACCTCTCCGGGTGTGTAGACGCGCGGCAAGACGTCCTGCCGCTCGGCCAGGGCACACCAGTCCACGCGGTCCAGCGCCAGTTCTATTTTGGCGTTTGTGGCCATCGCAGATCGAGCTTAAAATTGAAAATGAAACAAACTAAACGTAAACGCAACCACAGCTGACAAAACACGCGCGCCGCAGAGTCAGTTCAGCGGCGCAACGGAACTAGCTCTTCGCGGAACCAGTCTGAATCAGCTGTTTTGTGTTGTGGGTGAATTTATAGTTGTTGCTGCTCTGCAGAAATTACGCATATTTAAATGAAAATTGACAATTAAGCATCTGGAAAATGGATCAGCCCGATGATAACTTTCGCTACATACACAGCAGCGCACTCCACGAGCGCGTGCAAATCAAAGTGTAAGCTGAAAGGGAGTGGCATGCCCTGGTCCTGGAAAAATCGAAAAATCATTTTCTATTATCTTTTCAGTGGGACGCTGGAGGGTAAGAAACGGCAGCCAGACTACGAGAAACTGCTCGAGGATCCCATTCTGCGCTTCTCGGGCCTTTACTCGGAGGAGTATCCCTCGTTCCAGGTGCGCCTGCAGGTCTACAACAATGGACGGCCCTACTGTCTGCCCGTCTACAGCTCCTACAAGGCGTTCGGCAAACGCTGGAGCTGGAACGAGTGGGTGTCGCTGCCCCTGCAGTTCTCCGACTTGCCCCGCAATGCCATGCTGGTGCTGACCATCCTGGACTGCTCGGGCGCCGGCCAGACTACCGTCATTGGCGGCACAGCGATCTCTGTATTCGGCAAGGATGGCATGTTCCGACAGGGCATGTACGACTTGCGCGTCTGGCTGGGCGTAGAGGGCGATGGCAGTTTTCCCAGCAAGACCCCCGGCAAGGGCAAAGAATCCTCCAAGTCGCAGATGCAGCGTCTCGGAAAATTGGCCAAAAAACATCGCAACGGACAGGTTCAGAAGGTGGACTGGCTGGATCGTCTCACATTCCGGGAGATCGAGGTGATCAATGAGCGGGAGAAGCGCATGTCCGACTACATGTTCCTCATGATTGAGTTTCCCGCCGTCATTGTGGACGACATGTACAATGTGAGTGGTAATCGATCCCTTCTAGCATTGAAAAGCTTAATTTTTGGGTTTTTTTTGCAGTATTCCGTTGTTTACTTTGAGCCGGAGGGCGACATCAAGTATAAATTGCCAGCCAAACCTAAGCTGGTCTCCGTTCCCGACTCGGAGATTCAAATGGTCAGTGTGGAGTAACCCCCAAACGATGCAGTCCCCTTATCGTTTGCTCTTCTTTGCTTAGGAAAATCTGGTTGAACGGAAGCACCATCGATTGGCCCGCTCGGAGCGTTCTGGCATCTCGGATCGGGATGCCAAGCCCACAGCTAGGTATTTGGAATGAATATGCACCAATCCTTTCATGCATTTACATTGGAATCCTCCCTTGAATCTCAGCATTCGCGACCAACTGCACACGATCGTGTATCGGTGTCCGCCCACTTATGTGCTGACCAGCGAGGAACAGGATCTGCTGTGGAAGTTTCGCTTCTATTTGTCGTCGCACAAGAAGGCCCTCACAAAGTTCCTCAAGTGCATCAACTGGAAACTGGAGGACGAGGTGATGCAGGCCCTCTGGATGCTGGCCAATTGGGCCCCAATGGACGTCGAGGATGCCCTCGAGCTGCTGAGTCCAACGTTCACGCATCCGCAGGTGCGGAAGTATGCCATCAGTCGTCTGGCCCAGGCCCCCGACGAGGATCTGCTGCTGTATCTGCTGCAGCTGGTGCAGGCCCTCAAGTACGAGGATCCCCGCAACATTATCCATCTACACAGCTGCATTTTCCCCGAGCGGGATGTGGCACGCTCCATGCTGGACGAGAACGGCTCGCTAATGGACCAGAGCACCATCTCGGATCTCAGTGGCACTAGCAGTGCCCTCCACTCTTCGGTTATACCCGCCAATCAGCGGGCCGCAAGCGCACTGGCCGCCATCAAGGGGGACAAGTCAATCAGTCCTGGCTCGGGCGCCGGTCCGTCTAGCAGTTCGGTGCAAGGACTGGCAGTGGGACTGGGATCGGCACCGGGGCCCAGCAAGGCCAGTACACCAACTCCAGTTACGCCGGCGCGGGGCGATGCAAATGCCGCCTCGCTTGTCTCCGACTCAAATTCCAACACGCTGATGCTGGCCGAGGGCATCAGCTTTGGCAGCGTGCCAAGTAATCTCTGCACATTCCTCATCCAGCGCGCCTGCAGCAATTCCACGCTGGCCAACTACTTCTACTGGTACTTGTCCATCGAGGTGGAGGAGGTGGAATCGGTGCGGAAGCAGGACGAGCGCGCCCACGACATGTACGCCATGGTTCTGAAGATGTTCCTCAAGGTTCTGGAGAATGGTAGGTCATCCATCAGATCCATCAGTTCAGGGGATAACCTCCATCAAATTGGGGAATGTTTTCTGATATTCAAGGCAACTTCAACCTGAGGGGTATCTTCTATAATCTGCGGAAGCAGCGTCGCTTCATCGATGAGCTGGTGAAGCTGGTTAAACAGGTGGCCAAGGAGCCTGGGAATCGCAACAAGAAGACGGAGAAATTCCAGAAGCTGCTCGCCGAGCAGGACATGTTCAAGATGAACTTTACCAACTTTGAGCCGATACCATTTCCCCTGGACCCAGAGATCTACATCACAAAGATAGTGCCCATGCGCACATCCCTCTTCAAGAGCGCCCTAATGCCGGCCAAGTAAGAGGCGGCTTCCCTCGATACAAAGAATCCCCAGATAATTGCTGGCTAATATTTGTTCTCTTGTTTCTTGGACAGGCTCACGTTCGTGACATCGATTGCCCAGCACGAGTATGTCGCCATTTTCAAGCACGGCGATGATCTGCGCCAGGATCAGCTCATTCTGCAGATGATAACGCTGATGGACAAGCTGCTGCGGCGCGAGAATCTGGACCTCAAGCTCACGCCGTACAAGGTGCTGGCCACCAGCTCCAAGCACGGCTTCCTCCAGTACGTCGAGTCGTGCACCGTGGCCGAGGTTCTGGCCCGCGAGGGCAACATCCACAACTTCTTTCGGCGACATAATCCCTGCGACAATGGTCCCTACGGCATATCCGCCGAGGTCATGGACACCTACATCAAGAGCTGTGCCGGTTATTGTGTCATCACCTACTTGTTGGGTAAGATTTTCTGCATGTTCCCCCCACTCAGCTGCATCCCGCTCACGCTTTCGATCTGTCTATAGGTGTGGGCGATCGGCATTTGGACAACCTTCTGCTGACCACCAACGGCAAGCTGTTCCACATCGATTTCGGTTACATTCTGGGACGTGATCCCAAGCCCATGCCTCCGCCCATGAAGCTGAGTAAGGAAATGGTCGAGGCCATGGGCGGTGTCAGTTCCGACCATCATCACGAGTTCCGGAAGCAGTGCTATACGGCTTATTTGCATCTGCGAAGGCATGCCAACGTCATGCTTAATCTCTTCTCGCTGATGGTGGATGCAACGGTGCCGGATATTGCCCTAGAGCCGGACAAGGCGGTCAAGAAGGTGGAGGAGAACCTCCAGCTGGGCCTCACCGACGAGGAGGCCGTTCAGCATCTCCAAAGTTTGCTGGACATATCCATTACGGCGGTAATGCCGGCACTTGTCGAGCAGATCCACAGATTCACTCAGTACTGGCGCAAGTAGAGAGGAGGGAGGCCGCCACATTTGTATATCGTTAGTATTGCTCTAGCCAATGTAGTAGATCGCAGTAGGTCTGTAGATCTCGATTTTAATGTATCTGAATGTACTATATATCTGCTTTGTCCTGTCCCGATAGAATCTTCTGTTTGATTGCACGTTGGGGAAGGGGGTCAGGAGATGCGTTCAAAGAAGCCCGTGTGGCTGCTGTTCAAGGTGCTCGAACTGGTGCTGAGCTTTTGCTGCTGCTACATTCACTGGCGTTGCTTCCAAGACGAAGGAATACCGCACATATTCTTGCTGTGCGCCTCCTACGGCGGCTCCTCCATCATCTGCGTCCTGGCCATCGTCGGAATGTTCTATGCCGAGAAACCGACCATGCAGCTGGAGTCCGCCTTCAGCGGACTCTTTGGCAGCCTGCATCTGGTCACCATCTTTGTTCACATGTATCTGGCGCTGCACGGCAACAAGTTGCTGTACCTGAAGAGTCCGGGGGCGAACTGGCATGGCTACTATATCTGCTGCCGGGACAATGCCACGGTGGCGCTGTACGCAACTGCCGTTTACTACCTACACTGCACCTTTGCCCTAGACCTGATGCTGACACACAGGAGGACCAAGTTCGTGGAGTGCCCGGACGGGACTGTGTGGAAACAGCCGAAGCATCCGCGGCGCAGCATGCGTCCGCTCAAGCTCTATTTCATCAGTAAAGGCGTTGAGAACTATCTGAATCGCTTCCGTTGGTTTCACCTGCTCACGGCCAACATGCTGATGAGCACTCAGCCATCCCAGAAGACGCTGGATTCCTCCAATTCAAACGAGGCATTTAAATTGACACCGCAACTGAATATTAACTAATGTGTCTAACTAGCAGTGTGACCGCGGATTTATCGATCGAATATGCCGGTGGACTGTCATCAAAGAGATCAACAGTTTTGGGCTTGGGCTGAGTGGAGTCAATCTCAATGATCTGCTTGGACGTGTCCTGTTTGGGTGCTTGAACCACTGGCTTCTTTTCTTGTGGGGGAACAGCTTGCTTGAATAGCCTTGGCGGAGGGTGATGGACGGTGCTGCTGTTGTTGGAGCTCAGAGAGGCCTCTGATGCAATTGGCAAGCGAGCAGCTGTATTCCTGTGGCCAATGGCAAGCGAGGATCTGGGCGAGGATGAAGTAGAAGGCGGATCATCGCTTGACGGTGATTGCCGAAGGGCAGCAAACAAGTCACGTTGACTGCTTATAATTGGACGTGGTTGTGTCCTATTGGCAGCAGCTTCCCTTGGCTGGTCAGCAGATAGGAGCTGCAACGGCAGGAATATGAAGCTTAGGTGGGGACACAACAGCTGGCAGCTAAGGTTTCGAATTTAGTTTCGCTTTCCTTGTTAATTTGTATAATATAGTCATTTTATATCTTGGTTTAAAAGTTACTTTTATTCACGGTTCAGAATAGACGTTACTATTAAAATATTACCGCTCATTACTATATTTAAAAATATATCTTTAAATACGTGTTTCTTGTTTCATTTCATTAGCTGGAAACAGGCTTTCCGGTCCCGCAAGATCTGGGCCACTTGGTCCAGCTCAACTTTTAACTCAGCTCCTCAGTTTCATTGCGGCTGGGTATGGGTACACGGATCCCGATGCCTCTCGAGCTTCTGTTTGACCGGACTATACTCCGCTAAAAACTTGACTGCTGTTTCATTAACGGGATAGCCAGATGCTAGCAACTTCGCCATAAAAGCAGGACTTGCCTCAGGGAATAAATTGGTGGACTTTCGCTTTTCCATAACCATGTAGAATGCGTTTCCATCGTGCTTTCCATCTTCCGTGTTTGTTTCGGTTTTTTTCCGTTATCCGCGTATTTTGCAAAGGCGTAGGTTACCGGAAAAAAGAACTTTCCCATTCTGTCAATGGTCGAGAATTAGCCAAAAATGTGTCATACATTTGGTGGTACTTATACTTACTTGGCCTATTCATGCTGAAACTCTTCGGGCGAATCATCTTCTTCCGCTTTTGGCATACTGAGCAACTTATCCTTCATTCGTTGGGGACGCTGGGGTCCTTGTAGAAGGCATTGTGGTAGTGGTAACCTGGCACACTCGTCCAGAGTCTTTTCGCACCATCTTCATCCGCAGCTTGGTCGCGTTGCACCTCAAATGCAATATCCGGCAGGTTCTCTATTGCATTTTTAAAGTCTTTAAAGGGAGTGCTTGACGGCGTGCTTCCCTGCGAGGAGAATATCAGTATGCAGTGATTTTCAATTATTTTTGGCTATGCTCACTTCTTCGATGGAGCCATTACTCGCTTACTGCCTTATTTAATGCGTCGCCCTGCAAAAAATTTCTTCGATGGAGCCATTAGGGCGGCCGATGCAAAG
The DNA here is from genome assembly GCA_008121275.1 of Drosophila lowei. Classification (NCBI taxonomy): domain Eukaryota; kingdom Metazoa; phylum Arthropoda; class Insecta; order Diptera; family Drosophilidae; genus Drosophila; species Drosophila lowei. The sequence continues at coordinate 24,097,342 of CM017778.1, read as the reverse complement.
CTGTGGAAGGTGGAGTAGGATATTGTTAGTTTAGGAATTTGGGCAGATATCGTGTCTTTCCACTCACCTGGTTGATGGGACACTGAAACTCTCCTGGCCGCTTGCAGCAGTCGGCCTCATGGACATTGTCACAGTTGTCACAGGTGGTACCATCGCAAATCAGAGCCTTGTCGCTGCCCTCGGCTGACTGTCAGCTGAACTGATCCGCCGGGCAGTCCTTTCGTCACAGCGCCAGAAGGCGGATGTACAGTCGTTGTTCATGTCACTACTCCCGCTACTTAAAATTATCTGGCCGGATACACGCCGTAGTTCTCCTTGTCCTCCAGTAGCATCCAATGCTTGGGGCACGAACAGACGTCGGAAGTACTGCGTGTCACACCCCGCTGGCTATGCAGATGTGGACACACTTTGTGCGACTGCAGCTCCACGGAACGACGCTCTCCGTTGACAGTGATCCCCTCCAGTCCGGTCTTGTCGTCCAGCCAGTGCACAAATCCCCCCTAGGCGGCAATGTTGTTCACCTGCGGGATATGCATGGAAGCAAAGGTTTTTCTGTAGAGAGGGAACAGGAGATTAAACATGTGTCCAGAGGGTCGGGTCCCCATATTGGTTGCTTACTTGTTCTTTCCTTTAAGGTCTATCACATCGATTCGCTTGCCATGGGCATAGTAGATCTTATCGGACTCATTGCCATCGACTCGGGCCCGAATGGTGGCCTGATGGCTGCCGACATCTGTCGAGAAGAGCAGACGCCTCGCCTTCATGGCAAGCACGGCAATGTTGCGAGGCTTCTGCGAGTTCGCCCAAGAAGCTAAAAGAGGAAATGTTTTAGAACACAGCTGAATAGGCGAGAGAGCTTCACCTGGGCACGGATATTCTTGCCGGACACCGGCAGCGGCACATTCGGGCAGTCTGTCGTAGCTGGGGGGATGCAGGGCACGTCCTTGGCGAGGCTGCGGCTCTGGCCCGTCTTGATCAATGTCTCCGGTGCTCCAGTCGCTCCAGTACACGTAGTCCTAGTTGGCAACCAGTGTCCGACGCTTCTTGCCATCCAGTAGAGGCGTCTCGTCTCCTGGTCGAATATAAGCTCCGGGCCATGATTGCTTGCAGCTCGGATTCGTCCATCGTGGCGCGGCGTATGGAGTCCGAGGCGACTCTGTCCATGTACATGTACCTGCGACGCGGCTCGAGGACCAGGGAACGCGGCTTCTCCAACCCTTTCCACAAGAGCACGCGCCGGCTGCTGCCATCCAGGCGGGCGACCTCGATGAGACGAGCCTCCGCATCGGACCAGTAGATGTTGCTGGTCAGTCCAGTAGATGCACCGCTCCGCCACCGACACGTTTAGACCGTGCGCATCGCCCACATCCTTGAAGGGTATTCGCTCGTCGTCGTAGTTCCGTTCCCCTCGCTGTACTCGGTCGAGATGCGGCCAATGTGCTCCAGGCGGGAGAATAGCAAGGAAGGCGGCAGGCACTGGTACAGGCAGAGGTGGAGCAGGCCCCATTCCCCACGGCTCACGCACGTTCCCCACGGTCTTTCCATCGCACCAGACGCCAGAATCCTGAAGACGCCGGTGTCCAGATGCCAACCAGTACTTGTTGCCATCCAGTAGAGGCGTCTCGTCTCCAATCGAATCTGAGCTCTCGGCCTTGATTATAGCTCGGATCCGGCGTATGGAGTCCGAGGGGAGGGGGGCGACCTCTGTCCGGCTGTCCACTCCTTCCAGGATGCGCGCCCTCGGCGTTGTCCACTCTGCACAGGAATTTTCCTTTTTTCCGCCACGTGTCGACGAAAACAGCTGTTCGGCTGCACCAGCACCGCCCCCTCGGCACCCCGGCACACCGGCACCCCCCTCTGGCCGACGTCCTGCAAACGGCTTCGGATTTGGCAGCGTTTGTCGGAACGATTCTGTCTTTCTGACGTCATGCTGTTCTTCTTCTTCATTTTTCTATCATTTTTCTGTCATTTTGACGTCATTTCTGTTCTTCTTCTTCATTTTTCTATCATTTTGAGGTCATTTTTTTCATTTTTGAAAAATACCGGAAAATACCGAAAAATACCGAAAATTACTCGAAATATTCCTCGATTTTGATCTTCCGTCGAATATTACCAGCTAAATAGATCTCTCAGCCATGCCCACATAATTTTATACGATTGGTGAATCTATTTCCTACTTGATTGGCTTATTCTTAATACTTGCTTTTATTGGATTTCTATAAACCAATGAAAATGAAATTTAATAAACGGTTACCCTGATTGACACGGCACTGACCGCTGGTGGTGGCAGTTCCTCGATAGCACAATCCATATCGATGCTATTATTGATTTTCAAAATATACCAAAAAATACCGAAAAATACTCGAAAATATTCCTCGATGTTGATCTTCCGTCGAATATTACCAGCTAAATAGATCTCTCAGCCACGCCCACATAATTTTATACGATTAGTGAATCTATTTCCTACTTGACTGGCCTATTCTAAATACTTGCTTTTATTGGATTTCTATATACAGTTGAAAATGAAGTTTAATAGATTGATGAAATTGACAAAATATACCCAATATACCTCAGAAAATATCGTGCACCCCTGGCTGCAATCAGCTGTTTTTGGCCAAACAACCCTGCTCTTGTGAACCGCGCACTTTGACAGCTGTTCGTTATGGTTCTTGCGGTATTTTGAAAACTATGCTGTGTGCCGGTTTTATATTTTGCGACTGAAAACAATTTCCACAAGCCTGGGAAATTTTCGCTCCTGGGAAAACTCCAACTTCAATTGATGGCGATGGCGAGCGGTGCGGTAAGTCATCTCTTCTCTGCTTTTTATATTTTTTTCAAATGCATTGCTGGAAATTTCCGTCTGCAAAGTTTCCTGATTTTCATAGTTCAATGCGTGGTTTTGTGCCCCCGGACGATGGGGGATATGGCCCCAGCAATGGCAATGCCAATGGCAACTTTTAGAGCTGAGCAGAGCATGTGGTGTGTGTGTGCGTATGCTGGCTGCTTGTGGCTGCTTTTGTGCCTGTGCTGTGCCCCTGCTTAGTTAGTGGCAGGTACTCAAATCAAAAGTTTTTGCTAAAAGTTAGCCGGGCCCACTAAAGTTTCAGGCAGACGCACCGCAAAAATTTCGCTTTGCCATGGCTCTCGGCCAGCTGCAGTCCCACTCCCACTCCTACTCACTTGCATACATATACACCCTCACGTTCAGTTAGTCTCAGGCGGCGAACTAAGTTAGACATGGCAAAACTTGGCACAGCCGCCTCTGCCTCTGCCTCTGCCGCTGCTTCTGCGGCCGACTCATACTAATTTGTAAATCGGGCGCGTAGTAAACGCTCTTATCGGAACCAAACGGCGCGCGCTCTTTCCTTATGTCCCCTCTTTATAGTGGGACCATTGCAAGGTCTATTAAATGTAGGGTTGAGCATTCGCTCTTTTAAGGGCCAGTGTTTCTCGCTTTCTTTGTGTCACCCAACCATATGCATTGATATGCAAATGTACAGATTGGATTCATGACTCACCTTCCATGTAATATACCTTGGGACATTGCAGCTGAGCCCGTGTGTGAGTGAGTGAGTGAGTGAGTCACCCACAATAGACTGCACTCAAATTTTGCTTTTGTTATTGTCTGCGGCTATGGCTATGGCTGCAAGCCAGAGACCAAGCCCTCGCAGCTCTCCCTCTCTTCTCCCCGAACCGCCCCGTTGCCATCGTCCTGGATGGGGCAAATGCAGCACGTGTTCATTTTCGTGCAAAAGTCTGCTGGAATTCCAAGTTGGAGTGAAGTTATGTGCGCTTTTTTTTTGTTTTGGTGTGGCGGTGGCTGGCGCTGACACTTGCGCGTGTATTGGAACGTGAGTGTGCCTCTGGAAGATTCATTTTCTATGTAGATCAGAAAATGTTTGGTTTAGTTGGCAGCTAAATTTCACTACGTGCAGTTTTGTGGTGGGTGTTATATGTACACCCATATACATATACGAACTATATGGAATGTGAGTGCTATTACAGTAATAGTTTTGCCGGCTGGCGATAAAAAACAGCGCTAATTTCTACGGAGTAGCGTAGAGCCGCCGCCCTCAGAGATGATTGAGTGATTGAGATTAACGGTAAGTGATGATGCAGATTAAACGGCAGCAGATAAAGCGAGATAGCCAAAGACGGGAAGCTTTTTACCCGTGGTGTGCAATGGAAGAGAAGAAGAAGGCTAGTCCTGAAAACAGAAGAAGAGCATCAACTGGCACGCTCATTAGTGTGCATCTCTCGCTCTCTCTCTCTATCTCTCTTCATCACTCACTTTCTATTTCAAGTAGTTCTCGAGAACCGTGCTAGCAAGCTCAAGACTGATTTCATAATCATCGTATTGGGGTAACTGTAATTTAAACCTTACCGCTGACTTCCTATGTACATATATGTATATGTATGCTCTTGGTTTTAACTAGAACTTTGGAGTAATCGCGCATTTATGTATTTGTTGTTGTTTCTACACAGTTGAGAACCAAACTCCCGGAACGAAGGTTCCCATAGTCACACTCCCTGCCTCTCTCCCTCCCATCCCGCTCTTCATTCCTCTTTGCTGGTCTTGGGCGAACACAAACCAAAAAACGTCATGTACGTGCCGCTTGTGCAGCTCAATAGATCTTCGGGGTAATCAGTTTACGCTGACGTCGTTTTGCTTACCACTTCCCCCGCTCCCACTTACCAACCATACATATATGTATGTATGTACATCTGTATGTATTCATATTCCAAATCCAAGTGCAAGTCGTGTTTCTACATGCGAAACTCTATGTAAACCGAAATGCTTCTTATATACTCTTTCAGAGAGTATTATGATTTTAAGCAGATATTTGCAACGCAAACTCATAATAAATATATTTTTTTTGTTTGTTTTATTTGTCAAATAATAACTTTTTTCCTCTGGATCTCGAAAGATCTCCATCTGTGAGGGTATCCAAAGTTTCGGCACTCGAAGGTACCCTTTTTCTTCTCTGTTATTTTTTCAATTTTATTTCTGCTGCTACTGCTGCTGTCGCCATAGTGGTTGGTGTTGTTCGTTTTTCATGAACCGATACTAACTCGAGTGCTACTATTTCAGTTGGTTACTAAACATTTAGTGCTCCCCCCTGCACCAGCCAACCGCCCGCCTTCGTTGAGCAGCGGGCTGACTAAGCGAACTGTCGCGTCATATTAACCATATTGTGGGACCCGCCGAAACGGTGGCTTTTGCATATTGCCTGCCTGCCTGTCCATGCCCCACAATCAGCACCCTCTCCACCTTCTCCCCTTCGTGGAGCACCCGCATCTGTTGCCTGCATTTGCTCCATTTGTTTGCTTGTGTTGAGAGCGCTTATGTGTGTGTGCTTGTGCTGTTGTTGTTGTTGTTGTCCACAACGTGATAAAAACTTTAAACATTGAATTGTGAGACTTCGTCACTTGGTTGTAAATTGAAATAAGACTACCTTACTCTGTCCCTCTTCCCTGAGCACCGTCGGTGTCGGTCTCTCTGTCTCAACCGTTAAACGAAATGAGAAGCAAGAGAAAATACAAAAAAGAAATCTATTGCAATTGTCAGCAAATTTCGTTCAAAGGCGAGAACAAAACAACAACAGAAGCAGCATCAGCGAATTCGAAGAAGAAGAACGAGTGTAGCGAGCAGCAGAAAATAAGGAAGAGGAATCAGAAGCTTAGGATATAGGAGCAGTAGTAGTAGATACAGTAGACAGAAAAAAATGAGGAGGAAGGCGATTTAGGGTATGTGATCATTTTGCCATTCGCATTGGTGTCATTTTTCACCCGTAGATTTCTATCCCACAATCCCTGTGGAAATGCTTTTGTTTAAATACAAGTATGTATTTCCACGTTGCCGTCGGTTTTGCGAAAAACGGTCGGTAGATAGCTGAAGCTTAACGTTTTATGATTTAAAATGCATACAAATGCATACATAGATAAACATACACATAAACACGTACATATGTATTTACATTTGTTTGCGTATGTGCCGACGTTTGTTTATGCGAAGCTCTGGCCGATTCCTCGATTCCAGCATTTCCCATTCAGTGCAGTTTCTGACGCCTTCGGTTCGACTGTCATCTCTCTCTCTCTCTCTCTGGCCGTCTGTCCTAGTGCGCGGTTTTTAGTTCTTGCTATTCCTACGTTTTTTTCTGCTTACTCTTTATTTGTGTGGTTCCCTGAATCGCGTGATTTGTGGCATCGCAAATGAAAGACACAGTGCTTCAATTAGTTTTTGATTTTTCGTTTGACCGGAACCAAAATTGCGATAATCAAATCAAATCGGGTGCAGAATCAACGTGATTCATATTTCAATGGATTATTGGATTAAAATTTAAATAAAATACATCTCTAAAGTGGACTTCAATCGGATGCGATCAAGTTCAGTGGTAAATTTTGAATTTATGGTGAGCCATAAGCAGAATTTTTATATTTCAATTAGTTTAAGCTTGATTCCACTTTCCCCACAATCTTTTGCAGAGTTGTAGCCATTCCACGTTTACGCATGACTGGCATTTGGCCATTCCCCTGATTTTTCTCTCCAAAAATTAACTAAAGTTATGTGATTCCCGCTTAACTTTCAATCTTTGTGTAACTATAAATGATACATCGTTTATCTTATCGAATAGTTAAAGTACAAAATGGAAATCCAAGCAATAGCATGGACTTTTATGAGGTCGGAAATTACCGTTAGCATAGTGCCAAGTTTATGGCTCTTGAGTCACACACACACACACGTGTCTGTGTTGGCCACGTTAAACGTAATGTTAGCGCACTTTTGCTTACCTTTAACTCAATTATCTGATAAAGAAAGCCACATACTACAGCTATGCTACGGATGTTACCGTGGACAGGGACAGGGAGAGGGAGAGGCACAGGTAGAGGGGCAGAGGACAGGGACGTTATCCGCAGTTTGTTGACCTCCGCTGATAAAGATTTTTTCCATTTCTCTTTCTTCTCTAGTTTGCAAAAAGTCTATCCTCAAAGCGGCACGAAGATCATGTCAATATAAGGCATGGTAAACAATAACATCACAACGAAATACTATCTTTAAAAGTCGAAGGTGTAGATACTCTTGCAGGTGGATGATTCTTATGGTATATGATATTTCTAGCTTTATATAGAACTTGGCTTGAGCGCGAAGCAATCATCAGATATCCTGACAGTAGTACTACGTGTGGAGGAATACCTTATTTAAGAGTATACTCGCACAAAGAAGAGCTCTTTCTGGTCCTATCGGTCGATGGTGGTTCGACTATATGGTAATTAGGCACACAGAGCTCGACTTAGAGGTCTAATAAGTAAAACCCGCACGTAGCCCAAATAAAAATGGTAACAGAATCGACCGCTGCTGGCGCTGGTCTGGTCTCTGGGCTGGATTGGTGACAGCCGGTGACTCGAAGTGAGTTCGGTTCCCAAGGCCAGTGGATCTATCAGGTTAATTACCCGCTATTGTTAATCCTAGCCAAGCGGTAGTACGCTTCCCCGAACTTCCACTCCCTTTAAGGCCTCTCCGTAACCAAAGTTGATTTTCAGTTTGTTTTTTTTTGTGTTTTTGCCTTTTTCAGTTCTTTTTCTTAAATTTTTTGTGGTAATAATGAATTCAATTATTGTCACTCGAGTGCGTTAAGTATGCGGCAAAGGTATGTGCGCTGTGTGCTATGTGCTATCTGTATCTGTGAGATACATTTGTATGAAAATACGTGCGCAACAAAAAAAATCAAGCTTCTGCGTCACTTGAAATTAAAATGTTTCTGCAAAAATACCAAGAACCAGAGTAGAAAATAATGAAAATAAAGGCTCAAAACTAGTTTACGAGGCGCACATTTTGTGGCATACCGAGTTGGAGGGTTTGGGGAAACTGCGGAGGCGAGGGTGGACAAATGACTACTGAAAGGGATTACGTTAGATTACCTTTAATGGGTTCAATGGGTTCAAAATATACATCGATTATTATGTCCGGGAGTAGCGTAGCGGATACTGAATCGATTCTTTTGTTGATTCTTTGGTATGTTAAGATCATAGCCACCCATTGACTATTGATATTGGAAGGATAGTTAGCAAAGTAATATGATTTAATACAATACATTATTTAAAGTAAATAATTCCAATTTGTATACAATATATTTGATTATAGCTCCTATATTTTAGGATTATTTTTATCTGAAAGTGTGAAAAACTTCTAAAGAACCATAAAAATAATCTCTTAAACGATTTTATTTACGTTCTACACTAAAATTCCAATCATAGGTACATCATTTTAAAGTTCCTAACCTATTAAAATATCTACTGATGTCTTTATTTATACAAATATTTCGAAAGATATATAATATATGTATACCCTCGCACCTTCTTTTGGCTACGTGATTATATTGCCATTCAAACAACAAGAACCATGCGATGATAAGAAAATAAAAAGTTAGAATAAAAAGTAAATATATATAAATAATGGCTACCTCTCCACCCAATTTCGCCATTACAAATTATCGCATTTTGCTGCCAATTCTGATTCCGATTCCGAGTCGGAGTCTAATTTATTAATTTCATTTAATTTCTTTATGGGGCTGGCTTTGGGTTTCTTTTGGCTCGTTGTTCTTTGGGCGCTGGCTGGGCTGGGCCCCGCCCCAAAAAACTTTACACAAAGCGAGAATATAGCTTTTGTTTTTTAACAATTGTGTAGGCCTCCTCGCTCGCACCTTCATACTACAGCGCGCTGTCTCTCTCTCGCTCTCTCTCTCTCCCCGTCTGCCTCTCTCTATTGCTGTTCGTTCTTACTCTCTAACTGTGTGTGTGTGTGAGTGTCTGTGTGTGTGTGAGAGAGTGTATTTGTGGCTTTTATAAACATGTTTTCGCATTAATAATACATTTTTATTCGCTAATTTAAATGTTGCTTACTTTAAACACGAAACCAGTTGGGGTCTCAGGGGCATATCAGACATATGTACAGATAGTATATACCTATATACGATGTACATACATATGTATGTATCTATGTGCTCTTACACCCATACAAAGAACCATCTGGGTGGAGCCTAAAACTTGGATAATTTACTTAGTCTCTGGGTCTGGGTCTGGGTCTCGGTCTGTGCGTGTGTCTGTCTGTCTGTCAGGGGTTTCTTCTTTGTGTTATTTATGCATTTGTTCAACTCAAACTTGGGAATTATTTGATGGCGATTTAAGAACCCTGTGCTCTCCATCCTCATCCTTATGCTTGGCTCTCCTCTTGAGGAAAGTTCTTGTAACAATTGGTTTGGGGGGTGGGGCGGTTTCAAGTGGGTGGTTGCGACTGTGGGTGATTAAACGCCCACAGAAAACGCCTCGAACAGCAGGCACATTCAACGAATCCTTGTTCCTCGCATCGAACAAATGTCCCCTTTAGTATCCACCTCCTGCTCCTCCTCCAGCTCTGACTCACCCTGTTTCTGTAGCTAATGTTTACACATGATCTGGCTAATCTTTCGAGATGGTTTTTGTTTCTCCAAAGAGGATCCCTCATTAAAAACTAAATCAGATCCGTACAATTCTCTACTCCTAGAAGATCCTAACCCGAACTTCGAGGCCCTTGCTGAATAGGCATTGAAACAAAAGACAATGCCCCAGATACGAGTGACAATAGCTGGGGCACACAGTCGAACCCTCGGCCAGAGCAAATTGGGGCAGCATTGAGTGGAGCGATTGAAATGCGACAATTTGTTGCTTCTCAAGTGCCGGGCAGGCAGGGGCAGAGCACAGTTTGAGCAATCCGAATCACTGCCGCCAAACAGCAGGGGCACATGAGTATGAGTATGCTCAATATTACACCAATCAATCCCCGGGCCAGGCCGGAGCCAGCTGCCCTTTTGTCAAATTCAAATAAACAAAAGCCATTAGAAAATGTATCCGAAAGATGCACACAGCACCAGCAGTCTCGGCGACACTTGAGCTGGTGTAATCAAATCATAAATTTATATGTATATACGGATAGATAGATTTGGGAATGTTTTTCCGTATGCCATTCTATTAATTTCCATTAGGGTCTTGTTCTCGTCGTAGATACGATATGAGAGTATCATCCAACCCTGCGCTAGGCGACGCTTTTGAATTGGTTCAAGTATCTATGGCTCGTTGCAACAACAAACAAGATACAAAAAAGACAACAACTGTACTCTGTCACTGGGCGAAAAATAAAAGGGAAATCCCTCATCAGGAGGTTGCAAACGGAACTCCTTTTCATCTTTATTTTCATTTTCATTTCCATTCTCATCTCCTCTTCGCTCGGAGATTTATTTATCAAACTATCTTTGAGCATTTTGCATCCCTTTGGAGCGCATCGCACCCCTCATCTTGCCTCAACCTCCGTCTCAGAGTTTCTGCGACAGGGAAGTTCTTCCGGTCTGTCCTCCTCCGTGGTGTGGTGGCTTCTCTCATTGTCCATACTCTCACTCAGGATCGGAATTTGGTTTATTGGGTTCGGCAGGGCATTTCCAAGGGTAACACCTTTCTCTTTGATAGGGTTTTCGGGCGGATTATCACAGTTTATGGAAATATTTTGTCAAAGGAATTAACAGAAATACAAAGCAATTCTAAATCTATGTACAGTGAAGACTTTACTGTGCCAAACATATAATAACCTTCTATTATTGTAGGGCATTCCAGACTTCGCTGTTGCGCGACATTCATGCCTGGTTAGCCCTTCCCCCTTCCTTTTCGATTTCCATTCCATGGAATCCAAATCCAAAATTCAAAAAGTCTCGGCAACTCGCATTTTAGGAAATCATTTCTTGATTACGACGTTTGAAACAATTTGTCTTTCACTCTTTTTGCTATTTTTGGGTGCTTTATATATACACACATACACACGTACACACGTATAGTATATATTGAGGGTCGGATGTGTGTGTGAGCGTATTTGTGTACTTAGCTCAAAGTTGTCTGACTCGTTGAGACTCAAAGAGCGACAGCGTCTGAGAGGGAGACAGACAGAGTGAGTAACTTTTCTTCTTCTTTTTTTTCTATCCATTATTCTTGCGCCCATTTTGATTTTTATTGTTGCTTTTCCATTGGCTTTCATCAAACAAAAAGAAAAAGAACTCAAGTTTTGAATAGATGTTGTTTTTGTTGGCCTATAAAAATCTGAATTTTAAATTTCATCTCGTTTTTATACTCTGGGCAGAGGAGGTATTTTGATTTTAGCCTTACATTTGCGAGAGAAGAGAACAGTTTCTGGGATCCTAAGGGGTATTCAGGATCTTGAGCAGATTGATTAGATAAGATTCTTCTTGGGACTGTTGTTTTTTTAGTTCCTCATATTTAAAAAATATATCAAAGTTCTTGCCAGGATCCCCATTTTGATAACGTAAGGAACTGTTTTTTTAGTCTAAACTTTATTGTTTCCGAAGAAATTGTAATTGTAATCGCTCTCCTATCTGTTGTTTGATAGATATTTATTTTTTGGTTCTCTATAGATTTGAAAGGGTATCCAAAGTTTTGGGTGACGAAGCCTTTTTCTCATTTTTTTCATTCATTTTTTTTTTGTGACAAGATAAGCAAAAAGTTGAAAGTCAAAAGTTGTTTTTAAGGTTTTCGCTATCATTCGCGTGTGGTGAGAGGAGAGAAAAGAGAGAGAGCTCTCCTCCGGCTGGATAAAATATTTTTCTGAATGAATTTTTCGTGAATTGTCAGGCCACAGGGGAAGCAGCAGCAGAAGGTCAGCAGCAGTCACAACAAATGGCAGCAACACCTGTTGAGGACACTCACACATGCAGAAATGCCGGTCGGCAGTCAGTCACACAGACACGCGCCGCCAAAAAGGACAGCAACAGCAACAACAAGAGGAACAACAGCCGCAGTCGCCGCAGCATTTACTCACGTGCTGTGCTGTGTGAAATGGCCCAAAAACGAGGACGAGAGCAACGGAGGCAACACATGCTGAGAGCACACGAGGAATCGCTTCGCTTCGTCTCGTCTCGCCCTCCCTCTCGATTGTACCGTACGGTAAAGGTGAGAGGCGACAGACTGCGATAGCGCGCTCTATTCCTTGTTCTGCTTTCTGCACGCTCTCTCTCTCTCTCGCTCTGTCTATATTTCCTTTGTTTTTGTTTTGTTTTTTGTTTGGGCTTTTTCTCTTCGTTCTCGTGCGTGTGTGAGTAACATGTGCAGGGCCTGGCCTCTGCTCCGAGGTTGCTAATGTCATAGGTCAGGTTCAGGTTATGGCCCGTGATGAGGATGTGGATGTGGGATGGAGGATGGAGGACAGCTAAATGCCACTAAATATGCAACAACAACCGATGGCATGTGTCTGTCCCGCGCGACCCGTGTGTGTGTGTGTGTCTGTGCGACTCAACGACAAACGTGTTGGGACATGTCACAACAGGATTGCCCAACGCTCTCTCCTGCACATGCTGCTGCCAGTGACTGCCTGATAAAAGCAGCAGCTACCAAAAGTTTGAGATGTCAACAGTTGGTGGCGGCCTGGGAGAACACATGTTGAGCCTCGAGACAGGACAACCCAAAGGGGAAGAGCAAAGGAGTATAGCATCAACGGGATAAGCAGAGATGATGGAGAAACGAGAGTGCCAGGAATTTGATTGACGCCAGCAGGATATCCTCTACTACAAGCATTGAGGGAAGAAACCAGAAGGCTGGAATTTAGAACTGTTATTTTTATAAATTCAGCTTTCTATAACTGTCAGTTCTAGCGAGTTCTCTCATCCTCTGTTCTAAGGATTGTTCTAAGCAATCTCCTGAAAGAAAAACAGCTGTGGGATTGGTACTTGATAGACCAGTTTCCCCCGCTCGAATTTAATCGTATGTGAGTCCCTAAAAGCAGTTTCAATAGAGGGAATACAATGAAGGAACTTCACTTAAAGTCATCGAATCCTCTACCATTTAAAATCTTTTCAACTGCAAAACTAGAATGCCCAGACAAAGCGGCATTAAATCTCTGCAATGTCCTTAGTTATTCAGTTTCACAAAACACAAGAAAAACCTGAATAAGTGAATACACAAATCTCTCAAGAAGGAAGATGCCTCCTATCGAATAACATTTCCGATCCCAAGATCAACTGTACTCGTAAATCCACACCAGGAATAAAATTCCAATGGCAACAAAATCGCACGCAAAACCGAAACCGAAACTAAATTTGAACACCCCAAAACGCAAAGCAAGCGAGAGAGAGAGAGAGAGTGAGAGATCTGTGATCTCTGACTACCTGAGCAATATAATTCGTACCTTGAGGCAGAGTTTGCTTTGGATTTGTTTTATTTATCGTTCGTTGTTGTACATCATCATGTTCCTGGTAAAAATTTTTGCGTCTTCTGCAAACAACACACACACACAGAGAGAGGGAGAGAGAAAAAAAACTGTGACTGCGACTGCGACTGGTAGGTGGGGGGGAGAGATAACAAAAGGAACACGTTATCCTTTTTTTCATGTTAATGGTTTATGGTTTCCTTGTTTTGCGTAGGAATAGGAGCAGGAGCAGGAACAGAGGGCGCACGAGTGAGTATAATAAGAGCGCCTAATGCCCCGACAGATCTCTATGCGTGTGTGTGTTTCCCTTCTCCGTCGTAGTCCTCATCCAAGCCACGTCTTAGGCTAAACAGAAAAACATAAACAAAGCGTGGAAAACGGGATGAAACTGCGTGTCCTGAAAGCCAAACTAAATGCGTCTTTGTTTCCTACTTGGCTTGGGCTGCAGGCCCTTCCCATCTGCCTTATGCGTAGTTTTAGGAACTAGATTTCCTTCATCGTTGGTTCGTCCTTGTGGCAAAAACTGCGCAGCTGCCTTTGGCCTTTGGCCCATAGTCTTTTGTTTGAAGATTATACAGAGATAAGTCTACAGATCCAGTATTCGTTTGAAGATCGAATTACCATTTGGACAGGTGTCCCAAAGAGGCATCCCCCCCCGTTCTCTGAGTTGCAATGCAATAAAAGTTGCCACCAACCCTCATATGACAGATCTGTCTACCATCCCGTCCCTGCCAGGGCGATTCAGCTCAATTATTAAACAAATTAAAATCTCTGACAATCACACAATCACAAAATTTCCACTGACACTGACACGAGTGGAAAGTGGGTGGATTTTGAAGGACAACAGAGGCACAAAGTTATGAATAGTATCTGCGTATCTGCATCTAGATGTCTAGGTAAAAACTGTACCACATTTGAATTTCAAATACAAGGCTGAAAGCGTATTTCAATTTTCCTTTTGTCGTCTTTGTGTGCTGATGGAGGAGAGATTTCCAAATCACATCATGCCCAGACCTCGGCTCTAAAGTTAGGCAAATGTATTTACATATTTAGCAGCGAGGAACGGAACAACAGTGACATACAGAGATACTCCACTCCACTCCACTCCATTCCACAGTTGTTGCAGGGTTGCACACACACACACACACACACCCAAATGAGATACTCGAATCAGATACAAAGTCAGCGGCAGGGAGTCGAGTCGAGCTTAGATATTTACCCCGAGATACGTAATAGAATGGGGTAAGGAACTTTTGTGAGGGATAACCAAGGCAATAATCATTATAATATATAAATGTATATATGTACATATATATATGGCCAGCCATTGTGTAACTGTATTAATGGGCTAAATATTTTTGATTGCCACGCCGAAGCCATTTGAATTTTCTCAGCTACAATATAGATTTTTATTAACGAACTTTGTCTACCAGCCCGTCCCTCCCCCTTGCCACCGGTTCTCACTCGTACATATTGCCCAGTGAGGCGTTTGTAAATTTATATTGAAATCAAAGCCATTGTCTTATGGGTTACAACATTTCCATTGAACCACCAAGTACACCCTCGACCGAAGAGGGTTGCTAGCTACTTTTGAATTCCAAATGGTTGCCAAACGGGGGAAAATCCCGAAATGATGCATTAAACTGTGGAAAGATGTGCAAATTAGTTGCGACCAGTCACGGCAATTGGAACTGCAGCTCACGGGGGTGTGGACCAGAGGCGGTGCGTACAGGATTGGTGGAATAGAGTTGTTGAAACGGAATGATTGGAGACTAGAGACTATAAGGGAATATCCTAAAATAAAAGACGATTATTACCATGTCATATTGAAAAGGTCTCATACCATTCCCTTCCATTCCTTTCATGTTCCAAAAATTCACTTTTATTCAAAGAAAGCAGCACTCCCTTGAATCTCCCTCTCATCGACCGACGATTACTTTGTAAAAAATGAAGAAATGTTCAAACTTAATGGGATTTCTCTTTATCTTAGCCAGAGATCCCCCAGCCCCCTGTCGCAAGGAAAGTCCTTTCCATGGAGTGGAGTCCATCAACTAAATGACAATCCCTCTCGCAGATGACTCGCCTATATTGTTGTCATTGTCCATTCCTTATGGCTGGCTGGCAATAATTAATTTTCCTAAATCCCCGATATCAGTTTTATCTGTGGAAAACGTTTTAAGCTGCACCTCCCTCCCTCTCCCCCTAAAAGGAAAACCAGAAAAAGAAAATGAGCAAACCATAACCAAAAAAGGAGGCAGAGTGTAACAAAACAAGACAAAAACGAGGGGGAACGTTGTGAGTTGCTGCTGCGACCGCAACTCTACATTTATACCCGATACATAGTCAGTATGGCTACATTAAACGACATAGAGTGCGTGCGAGAGAGACAGAAAATCAGTCAGAACGTGTCGACGGGCGCTGCGTAGCCACTACAAATTGATTTGTTACTTTTGGCTATAATAATAATCCGATCTTATTCGGATTCGGCAAGATTCGGCAATCTGGTAGATATGGCCATTCTCTATGATTCTGCGTTTTTAATTTTCTCCTATCTTCAAAATGGTGGTTGCCACAGATTTTCGTTGTTTATGGTTGCGGAACGGGGTGGGGCGAAATTTTGAAGCAGTGAGCTATCAACAGTGAGTTCTGCAGTGAAAAATTACAAATAGTTGTGTAGCAGTGAGAGCTCGACAGTCAGGTCTAATAGTCTCTGAGATCTGTGGATGCTCCAGATTTTCGTCCTTTGCGGGGCCGGAAGGGGCGCGGCGAAATTTTGAAACAAACTCGTCAAGGTCCGATATTTCAGGAGTGTGGATACCAAATTTGGTTGCTCTAGCCTTATAGTCTCTGAGATCTAGGCGCTAATGTTTTGCGCTAAGCAAAGCCGGCTATGATACGTGTGTGTTAGAGAGAGACAGGGCGAGAAAAATGAAATTGTTTTCTTCATACTGGCTATAATAATGATACGATCCAATTCAGATTTAGCAGTCTAGAAGATAGGGTTATTCTCTACAATACTGCGTTTTAGGTTTTCTTGTATCTTTAAAATTGTGGCTGCCACAGATTTTCGTCCTTTGTGGGGGCGGAAGTGGGCGGGGCGAAGTTTTGAAATACAATTGTAGCAGTGACATATCACAGAAGTCTGATACAAAATGTCGTTGCTCTAGCTCTTATAGTCTTTGAGCACTAGGCGCTGATAGGGACGGACAGACGGACAGACGGACGGACGGACAGACGGACAGACGGACAGACAGACATGGCTCAATCGACTCGGCTATTGATGCTGATCAAGAATATATATACTTTATGGGGTCGGAAACGGTTCCTTCTGGACGTTACACACATCCATTTTCACCACAAATCTAATATACCCCAATACTCATTTTGAGTATCGGGTATAAAAAACAAAAAACGAATGCGAACAATGAGAGAGATATTTTTAAATGGAAAATTTCGTATTTAATCCTCACTATGTCCCATATACTCCTACTCCCGCGTACCTTTCTCACACATCCATCTATCTATCTATCTATGCCCGGCTATCCCATCTATCCGTCTGTCTCTCTCCGGTTGCTGGTGGTGGTGGGCTCTCCTAACTAACCCGACCTTAGAATGTAGTTGTTGTAATTCATCACCTAAAAATCAATCATTTTGACGAAGCAACTCACTAAAAACGAAAAACGAAAAACCGAAAGAACGAAAGAACCATAGAAGGTGGATGAGGAGGGGGGAGGGTAAGGAGAACAACGAAATAAAAGGAATCGCACTAAGAACGACGAACCGTATAAAATGCAGTTACGGGAGTGCGAGCGGGATAACCGAACAGACAATAGATCAATGCTTCCAATATCAAAGAGTCGGCTTGACCTTTGACGTATGAGAGACGTACCAGATTGCTGGATGGAAGATGGAAGCCTGTCTCTCGGCTCAACTAATTGTCTCCCAATGGATCACCGTTCTCTCTCTCTCTCTCTCTCTCTCTCTCTCTTTTCTCTGACAGTCTTTCAGGCGCATGAAAAATGTTTTCATTTCGTAGATTTATGTAGATATGTCCAAGGAAGATTCAAAAGAGGTCTGGCATACCTCCGAAGTTGAGGCTTCCCTGCTCTCCTGCTTCCCATCGTAAGAGCGCTCTCTTGCTGTGACCGCACCTTGTGTAAATATACCTTGGATATAACCATAAAGGTGCGGTGTAGGTGTGTAGTTCTCTTCGCTCTCCCTCTCTTTCTTTCTGTTGGCACTTAATTTGTTGTTTCTGTCTGCAGCATAGCATTTTTATATGTATTTTTTTGGTGTGAGATTACGCATTTTTGTTCTCGTTCTCGCCGCAGACCTTTTGCCTGATCTTTGGCTCGGCATTTGACGATCCTTTCAGCATTGGAATGCCTCTCTTGTCTCTCGTCTCTCGACTCTTGTCTTGTCTTGGCTTAGTTTACAATGCTCTTTTGATTAGGCCACGAAGGTGGGCTCCGTTCTGCTCCGCTCCCCTGCGCATTCCCTGCCCTCCCATACCCTATCCGTGTATTCCGTGTAGCTGTCGCTGTCCGTCGTACGTGATTGGTATTATTCATCACTTGTCCTTGGGTCCGTCGCATATCCTATCTTTGGAATTTCTTTCTTTTCGGCTCTGGGCTGCTGCTTATCAGGCCAAGATTTGTTTAGGCAGAACCTTTTTCCCAATATTTAATTTAAATTTTAAGTATCTTCAGGTAAATTCCTTTTCATTGGGTTTTTTTTGTGGTAGATTTAGTTGCAACAGGAAGCCATAAAACATTTTCCATTCACTGGGTATATTTTTTACTTCTTGATTTCCTATTATTTGACATTTTTTAATTGAATTTTATGAATTTGTCTTTGGACGTTTGCAGGACTTCCATCCAGAGAAAGTTTTCCAGGACAGGGGGGGTTGGGAGACTAAAAGGGTTGAAGTCTCTGGGGTGTGGGGGTGTAGGGGTGCGGGTCAACAGCCAAAAACTAAAAACTTTTACGTTTTCCTCCTCCCAACAATGAATGCAGTCGATAAGTAGTGGCATAAGTACCATTTCATTCCACAAAAACACACACAGACACACACACAAACAAATATGTAGTGAAAGGGGAAACCAAAAATGAAATGATTCAGAATCAAAAGGAAAACCGACTATGTTGATAGTCTTGAAATGGTTTTATGGATATGTAGATCAATTTTGTGGGACGAGAAAATAAAATTTTAGTTTATTTAATAATACTTATTGTTGTTTTCTATTACTTTTGGAGCAACTTATACAACAGTCAACAGTCAGAAAAAAATTATGATTTAAAAAAAAAAAAAAAAAAAATGCGTGTTATTACGGTTGAAGAATTTGTAGGGGGAAAAATTTTAGTGGAAACTCATTCAAGATCAAAAGAGTTATGGAAAAACTAGCCTAATGCTTATCTTAAGTTCCAGATTGTAGTATGAGGTTGAAGGAACAATACTTCTGCTCATTGATATCTTCTATCAATCAATGATTGTTGGAATTAGGTGAATGGTAGTCCGGTGTAGTTCCATAGTTCCAGTAGATGTTACTGTCAAAGACGTTATACTTCTTCTAGGAATATACCATACCTCTCCTTTGAAGGGTATAATGAAATGTTCTCTCCCCTTTTCAACCCATTCGATGAGTGAGACTCAAAGCCCGAGGACCGAAGCGACTCCAAGCCCAGCACAAGCCCAAAGCACAGCTGTCAAGGAAGAAGAACAAGCAGCAGAGCAGACGAAGAGGCAGAAGCAAAAGAAGAATAAGAAAAGGACAGCAGATGGTGCAGGGGGGCGGCCAAAGGAAACGGTATGGATGGGGTGGGATGGGGTGGCCTGGTCTCAAAATAGTCATTGTAATAAGAAAATTTTGATTTCATTTTTAGTATTTGTATAAAATTTAATAACGCCGCACAAGATGGCTGACGAAGTCGTCGACGTCGACTGAGGGCAGAGAAGAATGGAATTGTGAGAGAGCGGCGCAGCAGCGGCGAGTGGAGTGAGAGCGAAAGCGGGAGAGGGATGGGTTGGGTTGGGACCAGGCCCAGGATGGGCCGGGGGGTGGTGGTGGCAACTAAAACGCTTAAAACACACAATCTCGTTTCGGGTTCGGTTGGGATTGGGATTGGGATTTCGGGGTTACGCTTAAACTCTAAGTACATTTTAACTTAACTGCCGGCTTCTTTTTTTGTTTTTTGCTGTTGTTGCTGTTGTTGTTTGTGCTGCTGCTGCTTCTTCTGCTTTTGGGTTTTTGTTAGTTCGTCCCCCTGCGTCTCCCTGCCCTGCGCCTGCACAGCGAATTGTAAGGCGAGAAGGCAAACCCCGATGATGATGACTAGGATGATGATTATGGTCGGTTTGGTGGATCGTCGTCGGTGGCAGGGACCGAGTGGAAGGCCTGGGTTGGGTGGCGGCACCAATTGGTGGTGGTTTGAGATGCTCTAACTTGTGCTTTTCTGTTTCTGTTCGTGTGTGTGTGTGTGTGTGTGTGTGTGCGTTCGCTTGAGCGCAATTATAAATTTTTGGAATTGTTGTAATTTAGTTTTGTTTGTTTGCTAGTCTCTCCTCCATTTCTCATACTCCTTCCTAGTCCCTTTCCTGTTTCTCTCTCTCCTTCTCTGGCTAGTAATACTGTACGTTTCGTCCATTGTTGTACCAGCTGTGACTGTAGTTTGCGTGTGTGTGTGTCCTGCAGTGGGAGTCGAATAAGCATTTTGATACCCATCATACCATACAGATCAGAATGAACGAAAGCTTCTTCGGCCGAAACCCTCATATATTTCCTGTAGATGTGTGTTTTCCCAGAGCCCAAGAGAGGCTTGAGGATTGGCAGAGTAAGCCCTGCCCTTCGTCATAGCAGTCCATTGAGAGTAATATATTTTTTTTAATTTCATCTCTTCCTCTTCCGTTCCCCCGCAATTACAATAGATATTCGTATAATGACTGACTTGTAGTATTCCTGCATAAGCCGAGCCCACTTCAACACCCGACACATGTACCTTTTCACACCCTATTCATAACGGGAATAAAAACTTTGCTCCTAACTGCGATTGTGACTGCTGCGATGTCGCTGCCGCCGCCGCTGCTTCAGTCGCAGCCGCTGCCTCTGTCGCTGCTGATTATTACGATAAAGCATAATGATTACATTTTTAGTAGTAGCTTTCCGAAGGAGCGAGCAGGATGGCAGAGCGAGCGAGAGCGAGGGGGATTGTGCCTTATTATTGTTGTTCTGTAAATCGTAGAGTTTTTGAACTTGTTGTTGGGTTTTTGGATAGGAATTGAAATTGGGTTTGGGTTTTGCGCATAGGTTTGGGAGGGTTGCTCCTCTGTTCTGTTCTGGCTGGCAAATGCGTCGTTTCAACAATTTCCAAATTCTCAGGGTTAGAGTTACTAGATGAAGGACCTGAAAGGGCAGATGGAAATGGTGAGAGAGAGAGAGAGGTAGAGAATGAGAGAGTTGGAGAGTTTTAAAGGCATTGGCTCTTGCACTTGATTAATTGCGATTTATGCTGCTGCCGCTTATGTTCCATGCGATATGGAACTTTTGTGTGTAATTATGGATGGGTTATGGGTATGGGAGGGATTGGATTGGATGGGATTGAATGGGTTGCCCGTAGAATAATAAGTAACTGTAATAACGGTCGTTGACATGAGGGTTTCCTGCATTCGTTCGTTCGTTTGTTCGTTTGCTGCTTAATGCTTTTTTTTTTTGGAAATATGAGCAATAGGGATAGAAGGACGATTTGTTGAAGGGTACTGATTATATAAGATATGCAATTAAGAAGAGAAGGGGGCACACGGGTGCTCATGAGAAAAACTATTAAGCTGCAGCTGCAGTTGTGATTTCTCCCCTTTGGAAAATCTTAAATAAACACAAATTTGTTGAATCCTTTTGGCTGGTAAGCAGAGAAAGCAGTGCATCACGGGGAATTCAGTAGAGGAAGCAGTTGGTGGGGGGATTGATGGCTCAAGGAAGCAGGGCATTCGTGTGTGGGTGAGGGAAAACCGTGAATGAGGCATATTTTTGCCTTTTTGTTTTGCTTGGCTCATTTGGCAGCACACACACACGCATACGCACGCCAGTAAGCATACACCCACACAGCGACTACTGGAAGAGAGAGAGAACGAATGAAAAAGAGAGCTAAGCAGGAGAACCGAGCTGGCAATCAGCCCAAAGCCACGGAATGGAGCGCAAAATACGTTATATTACAATTGCGGCTATTGTCATTACTTTTGGCCCACATTCAAAGCGGTACCACACACACACACTCAATCGCGCAAATAGAGAAGCAGAGCGAACGAAAGAGAAGCACAGCGAAAGAGCGAGCAGAAGCAGCCGCATAATTCATAGCCGAACTTCGGGTGTGCATTGAACGATGTGCCGAACGATGCCGAGCGCTCTCATCGGCTTGCGCGTCGTTCTATGTGCGTGTGTGTGTGTGTGCGCGAAGCCGAACGCTCTCGTCGGCATTCGGTGGTGCCTCTGGGTTTGTGGCTGTGTGTGAGTGTGTTTGTAATTGATTTTATTAGTTTTGGGTTTTTGTTGTGTGTTTGCCGCTGTCGACGCTGACGCCGGCAGCACTGATGAATTTAAAAATTTTGAATTGCCCGCCCTTAGTCATTGACTAAACGTGCAGCAGTGCGAACGCGGCAAGCGGCAACATCCAGTGTCTCCGTGTCACCCGCTGAACGTTTCTCCGATCCGGCATTCTGTTCTTCCTAAATCGCAAAACATATCCCTGATATATCTATATCAATCAGATATATAGAGAGTTCTCGGCACGCGACACATAAACAATTTTCGAGTGCTTATACAACAAACAAACAAATACAAAAAAAGAAACGCTAGTTAAAACAATTCGAATATGTGCCACACTAATAAATAAAACACACAAATTCACACTTTCTTGGGATTAACAAACAAACCAGAGATAACCCAGAGACTTACTCCAGGATAAAAGGAGAGATTACCGTTCGCAGGATATACCCCACATAAGCCACCAAAATGGTAATTACACCGTACATCATTCCGCCATATAAAACCGTATATGAATCAGCCAGAGCGGGCCAATTTCTATTTTATTAGCCAAGTTTCTTGAGTGTGTCTGGGCGCTCCTTAGTCTTAGTCATTAGCCGCAAAGCAAGTGCCTTCCCCCGCTTGTATCTTTGTATCTCTGCCGTTTGGTGATTTAGATACAGATAATGATTCGCGTACCTATCTATATGGAGCCGACGACGTATTGTACATACAAATTCATCTTTAATCTCTTTGGCTGCATATTCATTTGTGCTCACTATCGTTGTGATCGCTAATTTCTATCATTTCCGGCGTTTTGACTATGCCCCACCATAAAAGGCGACTGCGATTTGTGATTCGCGATTCGAACAGAATCCATAACCATCCAGTAATACACTTCGAATGACGTCGCATTTCCGTCTCCAAAGCCCAAAGAATGCGAACTATTATGATACTTGAACTGGCGATCTGGCGCTATCGGCGAGCGGATGTGTGTGCTCCCTAACCCAATCGGAATTTTAAAGTGCTCCCTGGAGATGAAACCAAACTTTAACTACTTTTTTTTTTTTAAGAACTGCTGATATCCGGCAGAAATATATTTCCTATGTAATCAAAGGAATTTATAAGGAACCAATAACCAAGAGAACTCTGTTCTGATCCTTGAAACGCAGTTTGTCGAAGAAAAACATAAATTGAGCAGAATAGAGCTGTTATATCTTCAGAGTTTTGTAAAAGATCAGCAAAACTACGATCGAATTCAGAATAATCTTTCCCAGTGTTCGAAAAATAACAGAACACAGTTCTAGTGCCATCAGATGGTTGGTCTTTGTAAACTCAGTGGCTCTGCCTGGAATTCCCCACAAGATCTCTTATATCATCCTCGCAGAAACCCTTCAACCTTTTTCTCTCTTCTGTCAACAGTTTTTCACGCACACATTTTGGCAAATTTTTCTATATTTCATTTTCCTATTAATCGCCATAAATGCAAAATACCGACAGGCCAAAGAAATAATGAAGAACATTTTTGGTTTCGAGAAATATAGAAAATGCTGCTGCTGTGAGATACATTTTGTGCGAGTACCAGTACGAGTATCTGTGTGTGTATGTTTTGTGGATGGATGTTCGGCGGGATACAAATAAATTTTTGGCACATTAAGAACACCGCCAAAATGCGAAGAGCCAGCCAAATATGAAATTATGATTGCGATTATGATTATGATTATGATGATGATGTTGTTATAATTAGAGAACAACGAAAGCGAAAAACGATTCGTAATTATTCAAAAATTGACTTAAAGCAGTCGTCGTCGTCGCCGTAGTCGTAGTCGTAGTCGTTCGTGGCTCCTGCTATACCTATGAGGCAGCTGCCGTCGCCAGATCGTACAGATCCATATAGATTTTAGTTATGGTCTTAGTTTCGAGTGTGTGCGCGCTTCCATTGCAGCTATTTTAAGCACACACTCGCGCGCACACACATGGACACACGAATTACACTTCCAAGTGCTTAATCATGGCCCGAACCGAGCGTCGAAACTTTTACAGAAATCATATTTCCCCCACCCCGCTGCCAATATATATCCGCTCCCCGTTCCGACTGCTCCCCATTCGGGGCACACGCCCGTTCTTGCAACTGTTCTTTCGGAAATTTTCTTTTGGTTTTTCGTTTTCCGTTTTCCATTGAAAAACCCCAAAGCGAGAATATGTGAACGATATGTTTCCACTCAAAATGTTCGGTTCCGTTCGAAGGGGGACTGGCCACATTTGCTTTATTAATCGACCCACACTCACACACACACACACACACACACACTCTGTCGATTCATAGCCGATAATCGTGGAATACATTATTATTATATTGGAGGAGAACAATCATAAATGGCCAAAAAGTGTCTGTAATGAGCATTGCCGATACGAAATTACTTGCTCACATATTTCAGGCATGTTTCTCGAGGAAATTGCCAAATTAAAGCGATTCCAAATATAATGAATGTCTGGAAACAGAGACAGGGAATGCCGTATATATTATGAGATGTGTAACAGATGATTGGGGAGATCTGCTTAAGGTTGCAATGGATGATTCCCCTGTTAAAGTATTTGGCCTTCAGTGAAGGGACGTTTAATGCATTGACAGGGTCAAACCTTTAGCCATTTGTAGTTCCATCGATGGAACTTGACATTCAGTTGGCTTAATCCTGACAGGGGCAGGGACAGGGGTAGGGGCAGGGGCATTCCTTCCCATAACCCACATGAGCGCTTTTAGAGATTTACCCCTCCCACCCTTCGGTGGCTGTCCATTGAAATGGCAATTATTTGAATTTATTTTTAATGTTCCGATAGAAATGTGTGTGTTGTGTACTCTTCTCTCCCTTGCCCCACCCCCCGCCTATGTATCTTTAATTTGTACCATCTGGAATGGGATTTGATCTGCTTCCATGTGTGTGCCGTGCCCCTGCTGCCCCCCGTGCGGTTGACTACTTAATTTCCAAGTGCCATAAGAATTTCGATTTGGAATTCAAATTGAAAGGTCTCTCTACCATGCCCATTTCCATTTCCATGTACATCCCCCTCCCAGCACCCGCCCGCTTTTCCGCTCCTCCAAAAACAGTCGAAACGCATTTGGCGTTGAGAATAAGTTGGATTATTTATCGGTTCCAATGCTTATAAATATTTAAGAAGCTTCAAATGAAATCAACAATTAGTTTATTTATTGACACTTGATATCAGAGCAGGGGGAGGGGTCTCTCTCTGTCCCTTAAAGTGCCCCCATGATGAAAGACAAAACGAGTACGAGTACGAATACGAGAGTATTATTGAGATTTGTTGTCCCCGCCCCCTTCTCTGCCCCGCCCTGGCATCTCCAGATGATGTCGAATGCAAATTCGTTCCATCACTCAAAACTCGCATAGTTTTCCCCTCCTTTGGGGGAAAATTAATGCAAGTGCTAGGAAAAGTGTGGCCGCCACAAACAATGCTTGTCCATCTGTCCATCAGTCAGTCAGTCAGTCAGTCAGTCAGTGTTTCCTTCAAGCCGGGCATCAGCCACAGCCGGTTCAGGTTGAGTCACCACCGCATGTGGCACGTCTTTCATCTATTGGCATCCTTGACGCGAGCCCTAGAGATGGCAGCGTGAGTCACGCTCGTGCAAGCTTATGGGAGATTTCTTTATTAGGTCCAAGAATTGCTTGAACTTCTGAATGTTCCCTGATATCCCCATGAGTGTTAATCCCATCAACACTCTGATTGAATTGTATTGAATTTTGCTGGTAAAATGAACAACTTATTGTGAGAGACTTTCAAAGTACTTTAAAGCCATTCATCCTTTTTCTGGCCGGGGCCCACACGTGGCCATCGCCGGAACACACACGCACACACACACTCACGCAGGGCGCGCACTCATCGAGGATGTGTGCGTGTATGTTCCAGAGAGAGTCTTAATCCCCTCCCCTTCAGTCGGGCCTGGGGTGGGGGCTGACTGACTGACAATCAATCAATGCACGTGTTTCATATTTTTGATATTTGCCGCCTGACGAGAATTTTTTGGACAAATCAGTCAGCCACGGAGCTTAGTTGTTGCCACACCGCACGAGGGTTAGAAGGAGGGGGAGGGAAGCCAGGGCATACGAGTATATTGTAGATATATCCAGTCTCGTCTCTGCGGCAGCGTCACCCGAAAGTCGTTCAATTAAAGACGATTTAAATTTATAGAAGATACTCTCTCTCACAGATACAGGCCATGCACAGACGTACATATGTACATATGCACGAACAAAGTCGAATGTCTTAATTAATTTTAATTATTTTCAATGGGCGACTATGAAATACAAGGCACAAACCGGCCACATTCCCCCGTTCCAACTAAGGCGATAAGAGCAGCAATTAAGTAACGAATTAATAGCAATCGACTTGTAAATAAATACTTATGATGGTACCCACAGGTCCCCCATATGACAATTGGTTGCGCCGCTTAACCCGCTCTCCCAAACCCCCAAACCCGAACCCAAACCCAAACCCAACCGAATCGCCCTCTTTTTCGGGCCAATTTCCAGGGTGTAATGTCGGCTCTGCTCTTGCATTTTCCAAGCATTTTCCATGTGCCCAAAATGCGGGTGCCGTGGCCCAAGGGGCAGGCCGTTAATTTATTTGCCTGCAACATGCAAACCAATTGACAATCAAACGCAATTAGTCACAATAATCGTCGTAATCGTGAAATGGAAACGCATTTTCTGCTTATTGTTTGCTTCGCCCAAAAAGAGAATATCAAGAATTTCTTGCCTTGAAATGCTGTTTCCTTTTGTTCATAAATTATACGATCATGTGATCACACAAGACACTGGAGATAAATCATCATCTTCGCAGGTAGCTCTCTGGGAGGACGCCCCCAGCCCAAAAGTTGTCGTCGCCAGCGATAGGGGGAGAAGAGATGAATTCTCTTCGGGCAAATCAGAGTGTTTTCACTTAACCAGAATCAATTAATCATCGCCAGGAGAGACGATCTCTCTCTCTCTCTGAACTGGTTTGAGGAACTAAAATCTAATCTACGCAGATTTCAACCCCAAATCCATGCGGATCCAACCGAAAAACAATTCGCATATGCCAGGAATCTGGACTTGGCCTAGTTTGCCGACTGCCAGGCCGGTTTCCTTTTTCCCTTTCGGAGGCCAAATTAATAGGAATTCTTTCCTTAAACCTAGATTAGCAAAATTTGATAAGTATTCGTATGGAATTGGGTATGGATTCAGCAAAAAAAGACCAACCAATGCCCAGAAAAAGGGGTTGTTGTTGTGCTGTTTGTTGGTTGCATCATCCTCGCCAGCGTCGCCTTCGTCGTCGTCGTCATAATGATCTTCATTGTCGGTTGTGTGGTTGTTAGGTTTGTTCAGCATTTCGCATGGCGTGCACTTAATAAAATAGGATTAACATTTTATAGTGAGAGTCGACCCTCCTCTCCCGTCTCACACACACTTTGCTGTATGTCTCTGTCTCTGTATCTGTGTTTGTATCTGTGTTTGTGAGTGTATTCCCTGGTTCCTTTTGTAAAATTCAACAACTGCGCATTGCTGTCGTTTCTTCCATGTGGCATAGCCGTGTGGCCGCTGCCGTTGGTATGTCTGTATGTATAACCAGTTATTGGAATAATGACAGCTGTGTGATATGGACTCTCGAGTACTCAAACAGGCAACTCCAGATCCAACCCGAAGGCCATACCATTTGTCCTTTAAAGCTAATTCTTCTAGCACATGCATTCTTTGTTTTATGTTTTCCAGAGTTTCCTTTGAAGTTTATGCAAGCTTTGGCTTACTTTGTATCTGAGAGATCTGTAAATACATCTGTGTGAAGCTACCGAAAGAAATTGTCCATAAAAGCGCACTCCTTGAGCATTCAAGGTCTGGACTTGGCTTTTGTGTATCTTCCAGATAGATCTTGTGTTCTACCATTCCAAATGTACAGGACAGACAATCATTGGGCTGCCAATTGCCCTGAGTATCTGGCAGCATTTCTCTTGTATCTGTGAGATACTTTTGTTCATAACTTATGCATCAACGCGTACCATTTCAGCATAAATCGCGCTGTCACCCCGATCTGCCTTTTGTCATCATCATCCTCATCATCATCGGGAGTCGGTCGTCGGTCGTCGTTGTCCCTCTCTCTCTCTCTCTCTCTCTCTTTTTTCCCCCTGCTTCTTTTTGTTCGTTTTGATTGTTTTTTTTTTTGTGTCGTTAAAATATTTTTTTTTTTTTTTGGGTGTGTTCTGTATTTTAATAGCTCTATGGAGCTGGAGCCCAAATCGCTTGAGCACTGCGCTGGCTGCCACTTCCTTTCGTCTCACACACACGCACACGTACACCCTTTACCCCTCTCCCCTCCCCCTGTGCCACTAATAGTTTAGCTTGTTTAATTTCTTTCGAATTTGTCAAAGAAACAATAAAGAGGAGAACAAAAAGAGACCAAAAGTAACATGATTTCGGTTTTTTACTTGAAGTAAATCGAGATACACTTTGACACACACACAGACGCACTCGCTCATGCGACTCGTTACTCGTTCCGTCTGCTAATCCCTCAAATGTCTCGTTTCGGTAGTACCGTACCCCCGATAGAGACAGAGACAGTGACAGACACCATGGAAGAGTGTGTGAGTGTGAGAGACGGGACGGGACGACTCACTTTGAATTATTAAAACCCAATCTTGATTCTACAATTTCAGTTAGAGTTCAACAACAAAAAACAAAGAGTGTGGGGGTGATGCGGAGTAGAGAAAAGGGGATTGGTATTGTATATACATATATCTTTTAATATGTGCCTTGGATGCGATCGCACGAACATCGCCCATCGCACCGTCCCCTGTCCCAGTCCCGCCCTTCCCCTCTGCAGGTATGTGCGCATCCCAAATCGTGGGTTTATGGCGTCGCCCCCACCTTGAGATTCCTCTCTCTCTCTCTCTCTGACTGATTTTAGTCTCAATTTTAGGATTAAAAATGTCGTCAGCATTTTTTATGCTGAATTTCAAAATATATTCTCTTCCTTTGGCATTGATTTTAAGCGGAAAAAGCCTCATACTACGATTATAAAACACACACCCCGGGACAGAGCACAGATTTTGTTGGCCTGACAGTTGATTTGGGTATTCGCTTAGGGCCACAACTACTCAGCATTCGAACTGCAAGTTTGAGTGTATTCGAATGGAAGAGTATCTGCTAATTGAATTGTCAGTTTGGGGGAGGATTGGGGGAGAAATATGAAAGGAATTTGCTTGAATACTGTTTGAAGGGTTCCCATATCCTATATCCCATATCCCATATCCCATATCCCATAGCCTATATAGGAGCCCAAGATCACATTCAAATACCAGATAAATTTGCATTGATGTGTTTGGAATTTGGAATATTGTACACCTAAAGAATGTGCACAATATATGTCTATAGTATCTGTATCTTTCATGTACAAATTGTCTGACCAGTCGCAATCGGAATCAATCTATATGTGCGCTACAGTAGTGGTAGTAGTAGTCACCCATCGATGTTGACTGTTGACTAAAGCAAAAGGCAAAAAATTAATTTATTAAAATTTAAAGCGCATGACTTTTCCGAACAAATGGAGCAGCAGCGACCGACGACCAGCGACCAGCGACAAAAGCAAACGGCAATCAGTAAGCAAATAAATGGCTATATGTACGAGTGGGGGGCGGAGGGGAGGCGGGGGGTAGGTATGAATCATGCGTCACACTTGCGCATTATAATTGAGAGATATAGGAGGGGGGGATATGGTGGGGAGGGGAGGGGAGGGCAGGGCAGCAGCCCAGGCGCAGATGCAGATGCAGACTGGACGCCAGTGCCAGCTCCAGCTCCAGTTTTCGGCTGCTTGCCGTGGGGACTAGATTCTAGTATCTAGATACTCGCGTACGTAGATACGTACCCAACTGCGTCCAGGTGTGCAAGACAAACAAATTTTCTGTGTGTTTCTGTTGCGGTTGCCCTCCACATATTTTCTGTGGTTTTCCGTGGGGGCTTTTGTGGGGCACAGTGTCACTGGGAAGGAAATGCAAAAGAATTCGAATTTCGATTTGTGGGGACAGCTTAATTAAGGTTATCTATCAAATGCGATGATTAGTTTAGTCAAACTTCTGTCTGGTGATGGCTGATAGTGGCTTCGGACACTTTGTAAGCCCCCTAAACGATGCAATTAGCAATTAAGTTTCCGTGTACCTAATGCTAGGCAAAGTCTCTCGACTTATTTATCAATTACACAGATACACAAATACTCGACGGTGGTGTGACATCGATAAACAAAAGAGCTTTAAATTATGTGTAGTATTAACATTTTGTTGTTGACACACACACACGCACACACACGCACGCGTACTTGGCCATTCCCATGACTTTAATTACGATTTAATATTTATTTAGTTCCGATAAGGCAGTCGAATCGCCCCAAAAGGTAATTAGTGTATAACGTTTCCCTTTTTCGGAAACCGATACATGATACCGATTCATGACTGCTGCACCCAGTCCTACGCATAGGAGAGGGTCTTAGGTCTTCGATAGGGGCGGGGCGGGAAAATGCCTAAGTAAATTTGTTGAACAAATCATTGGTACTTCGGGTAGCACTCATTTGAGTACATGTGTGCTCAATGAATGCTTAAGTCTTGCATAAATATTGGGAATTGGGAATTGTGAGGATAATACAGTGGGAATAGAGATGGGACGTAGGGGTTTGAGCGGTCTAAGAGATCTTAAAGAGTAAAGGACTGTCTTTCTATATTTTGATCGATAGATTTGGTTCCAATTGCTGATCTTTCTTGATTTTCTCAGAAGAATATGCTTTTAGAGCTGCTCCTTCTACAGAATTGCGAAATCCAATGCTTATGAATGTTTATGAAAGTTATAAACATAATAAATGAGACAATTTTCTTAGTTATTGTGGGCTTTATCTTTTATTTTAAGTGGGTTACACCTTCACGCACCCAAAGGGAACACACCTCACCCGCTCTTTTGCCGAAACAAATTACGTAGAAAATTAGACAGAAAAAACAACAACACAACGAAAAATAAAAAGTTATAAACTATACAAAGAAGGCGTCGTCCGTCGTTGGAGCAGTGCCACAAATGGGGGAGCCCGTTTCCCCCGGGCGTTCCATTTGGATTGGTTTTTGTCTTTTGTTGTGGGGTTTCGGGGGGTTTCGGGAGGGTTTCGGGGGTTTCGGGAGGGTTTCGGGGGGTTTCGTTTTTATCAGCATTTGGTTAAATTACCAAGAATTAGTTAACACATTTTTGTTGCTGTTGCCGCCTCTGGCTGGGGCCTGTTCGCCGTCTGTTTGGCATAATTAAACAGTTTTCGGTGTACTCTATGCGCAATTAATTTAATTTCTTCCTTTTGGCCTTAGCCGCCTCTGATAAGTGAAGACAAACATTTAAATAGCGATTGCAATGCAAGAGATACAACAATGGCAGACACACAAACAGATACAGATACATTTGCAGGCTGAATGCAATATTTATGAGATATTAATTGTGACAGTCGGAAAGGGGGATGGGAAGGGGAACGGGGGGTATGCAGATTACATTGCCAGCCAAGCAGCTGCCATTTGGTCTGCTCTGCTCTGCTCTGCTCTGATTTCCTTTCCCAGGAGAACTCGGAACGGAATTGTTGTACGTGCAAAATCATAAAGAATGCCACCAAAGAGTCCACGGAATGGGACTAAGAGCTACAGCTGTATCCATGAGATACACAGACACACACACACAAAAACGGGCGCAAGTAATGTGCGTGGCCACTTTTTCATTCATTCGGAATGAATAACATTCATGTTTGGGCGGGGGGCAATGCCGGGGCATAGCTGCAAAATGCCAAATGCAAAATGTGTATCTCGGAGCGAATTAACATTTGTTTTTGTACAGAAATGACTTTGTGCCACCATAAGATCTCCAGATCTATATCGAGATCCTTTTTCAATCTTTATTTGTATCTCAATTTCTGGTTTGCTTTCAGCTGATTAGCTTTCTCCCGCACAGCAAATTCCTGGCTTTAGATGCTGGCTGCCTCCTCAATTCGATTTCTATATGGAATGAATAACGTGTTTATTTCATTTCATTTCAATTCAGTTCAGAGCTCGGAGTGATGGATCTCTCGGAGATCTCAGTGCTTTGTAGCAAGTACTTATTAATGCTCTCATGTGGTGCTGCTCTGTTGTTGTTGGGATCGGGTTCTGGGCACATTAAGATCAGATACAAAGATACATTATCTCCGCGCTCAGAGCTTTGTGAGGCAGCAGCAGCAGCAGCAGCAGCAGCAGCAGCAGGCAGTAGTTGTAGTAGTAGGCGGTCGGTCCCGGGCATTGGCGCAATTAAAACGCTTAAGGGGCCAGAGCCCAGAGCCGAGAGCCCAGAGTCGTCGTTGCTGTTGCTACTTAAAGATACACGCCACAGACACAGACACTGACACCGAGATACACACGCACCACGCAGTTGATGGAGACTCGAACCGATCTAGGGTTTCGCTGTGTGGATAGATATAAATAAGCGATACGTGTAATTCGGGTCACTAACCGTTAACAATAAATTTCATTTGTTTAAAAAGACTTTGTCCCCCTCCCCGCCCCTCTCCCTTCTCCCCTCTCCCCCTGTGTTGGAGTGTTGGATTGGCCTGCCTGTAAATATCGCCATAAAAATTGACATCCGATCATTTGTAATTATTATTGCGCATTGCGACATGACAAGGCGTCCCTCCGTCCGTCCGTCCGTCCGGCTGCTACTTGCTGCCGGGCTTGGGGCGTGGCCACTGGCGCTATTGGCTGCCGATATACGAGTACATATTGTATGTAGATATATTGCTCTGCAGGCAGCTCTGCTTGGCAGATCCGATGATCAGCCACACATCATTCTAAATGGTTCGTGTCTCGGTCTCGTTCGCATTCAAAGATTCGACTCATTCTGCCTCTAATGGTAATCGCAGTGCCATAATTTACATTGAGAGGCGACTCCAGAAAGAGACCCAGAGATCCAGAGAGCCATACCCAGCCCCAACTACCAGTTCGTTCAACTCCGTTCAATCAATCTTAGATTCGGTTCATGGAACAATTAATGCCAAAAAAAAACCAAAAAGTACAGAAGAAAAAACTTATCCGAGAGAGGGAGAGAGAGAGGCAGAGAGAGAGTGGGGAAGTGGGGGAGGGGAAGGGGAAGGGCTTTCTTTTTTGTTGTCTACTTGAAGAGTTTCGGTTTTCGGTTTTGGGTTTTCAGTTTTCGTTTTAAGACCAACTTAAATGGAACCAGAAATTATTTTTGAACGCCTTCAAGTGCTACAGCAACAGCAACAACAACACACATTTAAAAGGAATGGTAAATGGTAAAAAAAAAAAAAAAAAAAACGTTGATTCAAAGTCGGAGCGCAATCATGACTTGATGCGATTATAAAGAAGTTTTTTGTGTTTGGGGTCTGGGTCTGGTCTACGGCACTCACTCGCTGTGGCTCTGTGGCTGTGGCAGGGGGCAGAAGGCATTAATGCCCAATACAAATAGAAATTAGATACACACACACACACGCACACACATGTGTGTTTCAATATTCAAATGAATTTTTGGAAAATGACTAAACCAAAAAAAAACCAAACCGAAAAAGAAGTATGCCCCAAAACGAGTGAACGAACGAGTGCTAAGAATTGTTTTCTTTTCTTTTCTTTCTGATCTGGCCTTTGAGTTTGGTCGGAGAGGGGCTGTGGGGTGTGGGGCTGTAAGTAATAATAGCCATCAAATCAGACACATATGTAGGTACGTGTGACTGGTGGAGACTCGTGGATATAGCAGCTCCGAGTGTTAACATCATGGACCCACATCAAGCAGAATCTCCCTTCCATTCCCCCACCCCCTTGAAACTTTTGAATTTAAATCCACAATTCGGCTGGCTGTTGACTTTCAATTGGAATTGTCTATCGTTTCAGCCCAAAATGATGATAGAAAATATAAGACGAAAGTTGGCTAAGGACTGGGTTTGACAGTCGGGCAATAAAAACTTGTAATTAAGTTATGGGACCGATGGAATATGCCACACGCGTATATATAGAGTTACGTTTTTACAGTTCGTATTCCGGACTGAGAACGGAGGCAGAGAGTGGTTTCTACTTTAACAGGGAGACTCTATTTTCTAAAGGATTTGTGTGTTGTTCCAAACAACTTCTAGCCAAGACTGACTATTTCCAATATATTCGGCACTACAACAATAGTCAGCCTACTTAATACATCACTGATATATGTATCAATGGGCTGTACATCAGAAGTAGAACCTATAGACAAGATGCCTTGTCGTTGGCCATCGGCTATTCCAGACCACAAAGAACTTTTATGATCGCCCGAAAACGTAACGTACTCGCACGCAGACAGTGACAAACCAATTTGGTCTTTCGAATGGCATCAAGACACTAACAATTGGTATATGCCACCATATAAGGCGACTGGGGGCTGGCAGCAGCAGCAGCAAAGTTTGCGGCAACTGTGTGGATGGGTCGAGCGGAGGAGGCGACTCGGAGTAGCTGACTCGAACGTAGTGGTAGAGTAATGAACTTGTCAGCCCAGCCATGTTTTCAGGGTGTGTGCTCCGCTCAAGAAAGTTGGAGAGCTCTACTAGTACTTTGTGCATACCTACACCGAAAGAAAAAAAGCACTGAAATTGAAATATTTATGCCATTATGCCCCGAGAGTTTAAATTGGACAAATATGCGTTTTATATATATTTTATATTTATTTGAATATATTTCCTACAAATTGAATAAAATATATATTCACATTAAAGCGTTTTATATTTATATTATAATATAATTTATTATATTTTATGTTTAAATCAAGGTTAATCCTGTTTAATATGGAATTTATGGGTGGATGGGTGATGGGTGTGTGCTTTTTCTCACAGTGTATGTGCAATACATGGCCCAACTAATGTATCTCCCACTATATACTCGTAAATACGAATGTGGACTGCTCCAATTGTTTCCCTTGGTTGGTATTTGCTGTTTTGCTGGTTTCGGGGGCTTTGGGGGGCTCGGGGGGTTATGTGAATCAAAGATAAAGGTAATCCATTTGACTTGACGATATCTATGACTGTCACACAGCCACAGTCGAAGTCGAAGTTTCAGTTCCATTCCCCAGTCTCCCCTCTATCCCCCCGTCCCCCCATTTCGAGTCTCACTCTGATTTGAAAACTATGCACAGCTGCGCAATTTCGTATGCGAGGCTTGGATTTTGGGTTTGGGTTTGGGTCTGGGTCTGGGGGCTTGGGGTTTGGGGGCTGACTAATGAAATACAACAATAATAATTTAGTAAGTTTAGACCTACGCATGCGCCGTTGAGACAGCACTAAAGACGTGGAAGAGGGACGAATAGGGGAAGGGGAGGGGTAGGGGCAGACACTTCCCATTCGATGCCTGCCTGGCAATTGTCGCAGCACAAAGCGCAATTTGTCGTCGCCGATGAGGAGCAGAGAAGTCGATGAACCCATGATTTTTCTCTCTCCATCTCTCTCTATATGTTTTTTGGGTGTAGGCCAGGCCCGTCGTAGACAAAGCCAAATGCCTGACAAAGAAAAATCTTATATAGTTTTTTTTTTAGTTACAATTGTAAGTAGCACACACACACACACACACACACACACACACACACACGACTTTTGCGCTGACAACTGCGCAGGCGCGCGTGTGCGTCATGAAATTAGTTTATTTGTTTGCATAAATGTGCCACACTGGCTGTCACAGTGTGTGCCCCAGTGTGTGTCCCAGTGTGTGTGTGTGTGCAACAAATTTCTAATAAATTTGTTGTTTCGGCACCCGTGTCATGCCATGCACACCTGGAGCATAATTCGCCCAGAGCCCCAGAAACAGCCACAGAGCCCCAGAGCCACAAAGCCATGAGTCAATTTCCGTCAGCTGCGGCAGCGGCAGCAGCAGCAGCAGAGACACAAACTAAGGTCTTATATCAAATTATGACTCTTGAATAACTGAAATCTATATGAGAGTAATCTGTCGGAGTAATCTATGAACAGAACACGCCAAAAGCTGACGTTTTAGCATTTTAAACTCCAGATAATAGTCATAGGAATTTGCTGATAAAACAGACGATATTTAATGAAAGATAAACCTATTTGTCATACGAATACCATAAGAAACCATTATCCATTCCCCGCTTAAGTATATTCTTCCATCCACTTGAAAGAACTGAGATTTCCTGTATTATCAAATATTTCTGGTAAAGCAATTAAGAAATTCTCCAATTGTGAATATCATTCCAAAAATATTTACACTCCTTAGCCGCGTTCTCTCTCTCGTACGAAGAGAAATTGTTCGAGTAGTCGGAAGAGCGAGAAATGTTCGCATCTTGGACCTGCGGCAGGGTTCCCATTCGGGGGCGGGGGTCTGCCACTTAAGGCGCTCTCCGAGCAACGTTAGAACAATAAACAGCGCACAACAAATTCTTTTCTTTGATTTAAGCATTCAAATCAATGAATGCCCTAACTGCCTCAACTGCCTGCCTGCCTGCCACTCCACTTCTCCACGTACCCGCCACTCGAAAGACCCCGAAATGCAGGAGAACGAAGGGCATTGAAGGGGAGCTCTTTTCGGCCACTTGAACGTTCGATGACATTTCGTTTTTAGTTTTCTCTGTATAATTATTATAATACATAAATTTATGCTACACCAGGCAGCAACAGCAGCAGCCATCCAGAATGTGGGCAAGTCGTGGAAATAACAGAGAATTTCTGTGTGTAAAATCATTTCAAGTGCTCGAAAGTTTAACGATTCGTCTCCAGGTTCAGAATCAGTCGCAGGGCACGACCATAGCTGTACTCCATCTCCACCATAATGTGTGTGTGTGTGTGTGCTCCATTTGTGCCCCACTCCCATTACCATTACCATTTGAAATTTTTCATTTGGCTTGAACTATAACGCGGCTTTAACTTTTGTTGTTGACAGAAATAGTTCACCGTACTAAGGCTAAGGCTAGGGCTAAGGCATGCCACAGAATACAATAAGTTTGTCGCTTGTTCGATCGTTAATTTGTGGTAATTACCCACACACACGGCCAGAGCACGGACTGCCTGCCCGGGCATTACGGAATATCGAGCATGGTCGTCTTTGGGCCTGGTCTCTGGTCTGGTCTGGTCTGTCTCCGGTATCTGGTATCTAGTATCTGGTATCTGCTATACCTCTGCTGGTGGTGGTAGTAGTGGGCACCAGACAATGCCTTGCTTTATTTTAAGGCACAAGGTTGACTTTTGTAGCTCTGCTCTGCTCTACGCTCCGTGTGTGTAGGTTCACAATTGTTGAGCGGCATGTAGATACAGTAATTATTTTTCGTTTTCATATTAACAGCCGAAAAAAGACAGAAAAAAATATAGATAAAAAACACAGTCGCTGGTAATGTAAACCAGTTTGCTTATTTGGTAATTTCAATGCTTAGATTGGAGGAGGGAGTGATTATTGTTTGATGAGTGTTTGACCGACACTTAGATCTTTGAGGTATGCCTCGAAAGCTACCAAGGATCCCTAATTGGAACACAGGAAATAATAAATCTAATAGAGGCATTACTTTTGGTCTGGGTAGCCCATTAAACAAACTTAGAAACAATTCGACATTGCCAGACACCAGACTTGATTATAAATTGCGGCATTTGGGGGGCATTTCAGGAGGTGCCAGATCTTCCAGTCTGCCATAATTTTTTGCATCTTTCAACTTCATCTTCGGACTAACTTGGCCGGCAGCCGCGCCCTGGGCCAGGCCAGAACAGAACAAACCAGAACACTCGCCTCGCATTTCAATTATTCTCTGAATAAAAGTTGGGTACCCGAAAGTCCGCCAACTCATGACTAAAATTTAAACACTACCATAATAGTCGACAATAATAATTAATTGTTCGTTAAGAAATATAAGTGGATGTGTACATATGTGTACTCGTACACATAGGAAGAGTACAAATAAATACAATATAATAATAATAAGCGCACGCGCCGCTGTCGATGTCGATGCCAATG
This sequence comes from Drosophila lowei, assembly GCA_008121275.1. NCBI lineage: Eukaryota > Metazoa > Arthropoda > Insecta > Diptera > Drosophilidae > Drosophila > Drosophila lowei. The sequence continues at coordinate 24,059,583 of CM017778.1, read as the reverse complement.
ACTAAGTCTCCTTTGGATCTCGTAGACTCCGTCGAGCGTATGCGATAAATACAAATGTATCTACATATCTGCGTACTTACTATATGTGTACACACACACACATATACACGTATAAATTGTAAATCAGATACGGCATAAATATTGAACACATGGCGCAGTTTCTACAGCCAGTCCCCAGTCCCCAGTGCCCCCCAATCTTCAAGACTTGTGGGTTTCCGAAGGAGGAGACACCGGAATCGGTCGCTGAGCAAAACTGAAATAAAATAAAGCACCATAAAACGTACTTAAAGATTGACGATCGTACATGCGATGGGGTGGGGGTAGGGCGCGGGCATGGGGAAGAGCTTTTGGGGAGATCTCTAAAGGCAGATATTCGGAATCTAACAACAACTGGGAGTATTTTGCGTAGATTCCAGATAATTTCTTCGAGAAGAAATCCATTCGTTAGCCGTTGTAGGCCAGCTTCACTGTAGCGAGCATTGGATATGCTCAATATGTGCCACCACATGGATGTATTGATTTATATACATATGTATATGCATATGTATATGGCATATGCTTGAAGAATTTGTAGATGCTTGCTTGAGTGTATTCGATCTTGGTATAATTGGCTGTCAGTGCGACGTTTGATCGCCCCCACACACACACATCCACACACACACCCCCACACACACTCCCTTCTCGGGTCGAGCAAAATGTCCGCATCTGATATTTGTGTGCGTGCGTGTGTGTGTTTTGTTAATTTATAAATTAAAACGCGTTTCATGGCATTATTTATCTGTCGTTTTCTCTCACTCGATTGTTCATATTCATATTCCTCTTAGCCCATTTTCGTTATGGCCTGCAAACATTTGCTGGCTGATACGTCCCCCTGTTCCAGTCTCCTATCCGCTAATTGAAAATCAATTAATGCGACTGCATCTAGAGCCGCCTCCATTCTGGCCATATCAAAGTCAGAAATCAAGCAGCCAGAAGTAATGCAAGGGACGGGAGAAGAGCGGAAGATGGAGACGAAGATGAAGAAAATAACAATTCCAGACTCAAAATCCTTTTGTTTTCATTGACCACAAAAAGTTTAATTGATGTGCCCGGAGTATCACTCCGACACACGAAATATTTCATTTCGTCTCTGGCTTGGCCGAAACGATCCGATCATCATCATCGTCATTGCCATCATTATCAGGTTCATTGAATCTTGAAGTGCGTCTCAAAGCAGCGCTTCTTATGGTGGGGAATGTGGCACAAGCTTTGCATGCCAAAGTACCTGACAGGCTCAAGGGGGAATGGAATTGCAATTCAGATTTGCCGGTAATTTGAGGACTAATCAATGAACAGTCAATGCGATGCGATTCTTGCGCCCTCATTTGTGATTTCTCGATGCTCGATTCTCAGTTCTCGATTCTCATTTCTCTCGTTACTCGTTGCAGGTCAACAAACAGTATACGGCCAACGATCTGGAGGCTTTTATGAAGATAGCCGCCAACTGGCAGAATTCCAACCACAGTTTGCTGGAGGGCGTCGACTTGAAGACGGGTAAGCCTCCCCGCCACAATCATTCTACCAGACCACTAAAATTCCATATTCCATCCCCTTCGCAGAGATGACGCAGTACATGAACAATCCATCGATGAACATGTACAAGAAACGGGAACGCACCCAGAACTGGAATCATCAGGAGAAGAAATACCTGCTAGATCTGTGCCGCAAGGATATGCGGATCATAGAGAACAAGCGCCTGGATGCCGGCCTCACAGCCGTCAAGAACAAGGCCTGGAAGATCATACACCAGAAGTTTTCAAATCAATTTGGCACCGATCGCACCTGCAATCGCCTCAAGGAGCAGTGGCGTCGCATGAAGGGTATGTGCCATCAGCAAGATGCCCATCATCCACTAAATTAATGTCCTAACATGTTCAAATTTCTATCTTCCATCAGCTTGCACCCGGAATGAGATACTCGACTACAACAATCGTCTAGCCAGGTTCGGGGCAGAGGTGGCTGATCGCAAGAAGCCGTCGCCGTTCACCTTCGAGGTGTGGGACTTTATGCAGGAGGCGAAGAAGGCCTGCAAGTCAGAGGCCTTGGATGGCATTGACTATTCAAAGATTCCACTGGCCCTGGAGGAGGGTTTCGACTATCGCGAGGACTACAAGTTCAATGGGGATGAGCACGACATGGACGAGTAAGTGGAACGCTAGAGCTCTTTCCCTCCGGCTGGATATCTGTAACTAACGATATTCTCCATTCAAGCAGCAGTCGTACCCCACCGCAGGAGATGTGCGACGTGGACATCAAGGAGGAGGAGCACAACGAGACCTTTGATGAGAAATACAACAGTCACCATCTCAACCAGAGCGACATCCTAGGCGGTGGCGAGCGTCTGAGCGTGTCACCCAATCACAGTCGCAACGGGATCCACGAGGCCGAGAGTCCGGCCACAGTCTCGACAGCCGTTGCTCTCGATGGGAGTACCGGCGGCGGTGGCGGCTTTCTGCCGGGCGGACCCGACATGTCCGGCTTCCAGGCCAACTTCAACATGAACAACATATCCGCCACGCTGGAGGCTCTCAATGCCTTGAGGACCGGCCAGTTCCCCAGTGCGGCAGCTGCTGCCGCCGCCGCCATCCAGCAGCATCAAGCTCAGGCTCAGGCACAAGCTCAGGTGGTCGCCCTGCAGCACCAGCACAAGAGCACCAATAACAACAACAATAATGAGGACGATGATGATCTGCTGAAGCCCTTGCCCAAGCGTCGGCGCAGCAACAGCGGCAGCATGTTGGGAATCGAGGATCAGCCGCAGTCTCTGACCACATCCATGCCGCCTTCGACGGACTGCCAGGCCCTGGAGCGGTCGGGCAGCAGCAGCAGCAACGGACTTGGCGTTGGCGTTGGCGTTGGCGGTGTCGCGACTGGCAGCTCCAGCAGCAACAACTTCGAGCTGCGCCTGTTCATGGAGATGCAGAGCAAGGAGCACATGATGCGCATGAAGATCCTCGAGGTGCAACTGCAGTCGGCCAAGCACAGCCGTGACCTGATCGAGATCAACAAGACCCTGGCGCTGCAGAAGCTGCAGGAGCTGGCCAGCAAGCGGCTGCCCAGTTAGGACACAGCGGGCGTCAGTCGAGCAGCGTTTCATGTTATGTTAGTTGTAGCCTTAACAGACGACTCCATGGCTCCGTTCGCAGGTAGAGGGCGTAGCTGGAGATCGGCTAGAGTTAGAGATAGTGTTTTACACCTAAGTTAGAAGCAGGATTCATATCTATCCACACACACACGCACAAACACACCCACAGTCACAAACAGAGACACCGAGTTGCATGCTACCACAACATTCCTGGCATTGTTGATCAGTATTTGAAAAGCTAGAAGCGAATCCCGCACACAGACCTTAACCTCAACCAGAACCCGAACCCAACCAAGCCACAGATGAAGGGAGGACCAGGAGGCGCTCGAAAGTATGCCATATTTCTCTCGCTCGTTCGCTCGACCGCCCGCCCGCCCATTAAACCTACCTCACACACACCCACCCATACACAAAAACACTCTCTTCTGGCCTCACCAGCACTTGACCAAGTCAAGTCAAGTTTTAGCTTGTAGTTCTAGTTTGTACTAGGGAATATCATTCTCCAAGTTGCTCAACTACCACAAATGTATTGTACTTACGTTCTTGACTTCAGTTTTACGCTCTGCTACCACCACTAACGATCTGCTCATACATATAGACACATGTACGAGTGTATCTATAGGCGATTCTTTTTGTATTCTTAAGTTGCTCCGACTTATTCAGGAGGATGTACTATGTATTGTATTTGCGCAGCAGCCCCACAAACAGCTGTCGAGTCATCTTTGATTTTGATTTGAACTTGTATTTATTTTATCTTTGTATAGACTCTATGTTGATTTGTGTATACGTATACCCCGTATACAGCCGTGTGCCCTGTCCCTCTCTAAATGCACATGTGTGTGTACATATAGATGTTTGTTTGAATGCCATATTAAATGAAGGTTAATTTCAATATTTTATTTACCATTTGCGCTGCAAAACAAATTGTTACCATATATGATTAAAACAAAAACAAAAAAACAACCCCATATATATATCGTATGATTTAAGAAAGCTCCCACTATCAGGCAGGTCTTCGAGGATGGAAGAAACCCCTCGGACCTGAAAGGCTTCTATGTAAATGAGAAAATACAAATTATTTTAAATAAAAAAAAGGAAAGAAAAACACAGTTTGGGTATAGCCCTCTTAATTTATTTCAGATTAAATATAATGTATTTTCCTTAGTGCTTTCCCCTTCAATGTGCCTGTTGGTCTTCATCGGATCTTGCCGTGATTCTCTCAATCTGCTCATCCACCTTGTCGATCTTTGCAATGACCTGCACCTTTTGCATCATCAGTTTGGAGCGCAGCTTCATCAGTTGTTCTCTTTGCTGGATAATGTTTAAACAGTTAACACCAATACCCAATCGGATGCAGATCACAAATACGTACTATTTTCAGGAAGTGGACATTTTCTCCGGCTCTGGCTCGTTCGTACAAGAAGTTGCTAGCATTCCTATAAATATTGTCGAATACAGCAATAGACTTTTCCCGATTATCTGAGTACTTACTTGAAGCTCTGGGTAAAACCACATTTGGGGGGAGTTAAAAGTCGAAGCGTGTTGCAAAGATATTTCTGCATTTCTGATAATTTTTCGGTAAATTGAAAAGGATAAGCCAAACAAAAATGTATTTATCTATGAAAATTTTGAAATTACTTGAAATTTATTTTAGTGTCAAGTGAAGGCATGCCAGAGGCAGGTTGAAACTAGAAGGATCGCCTACTTTCAATCTTTCAATCGTTTTTTCCACTCGTCTTTCTTATTTTCTCGATGTCTGTTTTTAACTGCTCTATTTTTTGCAACAACTCTTTTTTGACTGACTCTTGATCTTCGGAAAACCCTCTCTCAATGGATTTGATCTCGTACTTTAGAGCCTCGATCTGTGCCATCATTTCCTTAATCATATTCTCCCTCATCCTCTTCAGTTGTTCCATTTCCTTTTCAACGTAGGTATATACATAGATATATACAACTTCATTAAAGATTGATTGTTTCAAATACTCACAATTCTCTTAAAATGATGCTTCTCTTCTCCTGTTTTGTCCCTTCTTACAGCTCGTCTATTGGTTGTTGGAAAAAGGTTGTAAAAGAATACAGGAAAGCCGAGCATACGCACCGAAAACCGCTTGTGGCCAGGACATCTCTGACTTTCAGAAGGCTTATGGCTTTGAAGACGGTTCCAAACATCATAGGCCGAAATTTTCAAAATTTAGAATTCGAAACTGTCCCAATACTTGGACTCCAGAGCTGTTTTCCAGGGATAACTTGATTCACTGTGTATTTATGACTTCTTTTCGGGGGTGGATCTTAACTTTTCCAAATTCTTTATAAGCTTCTCAATTTTTTCAATTTTAGATTTAAGTGACTGTCGTTCTGCTATGATTTTCTTGCGTATAATTTCCAACCGATCGCGTTGCTTCTGGAATGAAGAGCTCTTAGATGGAGAATTTAAATTTTTGTTACACTTATTGACAAACCGCTTGCATGTAGGGGATGTTGGACCTCTTGACACTGCCTAGGTAAGAGAACTTGATGGAAAATCGACTGGTTAAAAGAGAATTAATGTCTTTATGGGAGATTATGCAATGTGATGGCTTTATAGAACCTACTTGACTGCTGGATGGTTGTATATTCTCTGTGGGTGCAAACGCCTTACAGCGAATTGCGAGCATAGCAGTTGCACAATTTTAGACATTTTGTGTGATTCGGAATTTGGATAAAATATTTATTTACGCTAACATGATTGACAATTAAAGTGAGGCTACAAAATGTTTAACCAAATACGTAAAGACTCAAAAATTCAATAGCATTCGTTGAGACGATCATCAATGAATCACGCCAGCAATTCTCAAACATTTTATTCACTGATAAGAAGAAAAATCCCCCATATGATGATTGTGTGAGGAGTGTGTATATTTCGTAATCACAATGGGGGGCTATAACAGGTCGTCAATTAAGAAACCTTAATTCAGATTCTGAAGGCAAACAAAGCTCCGATCACCTTTTGGCTGGGGATTTCAGTTTCATTGATAAGAACACAAAAGTCACTCTATTCTGTTTTCATATTTAGTAAATTTATTAAGTCACATTGCTCATTGATCTAAGCGTACCTAGTCATTGGCTGACCAGGTCTTCGGATCGGCGAGTCATAGATGAAAGGACGTGGTGCGGGCGGCTGTCTAAAAGGATTGCCAGCTCCTCCAGGCGCTCCTCCAGTTCCTCCTCCGCTGTGACGAGATGGCGAGCCATGGCTTGGAGAGACCAGGCATCCAAGTAGAGCGAACAGCAGACAACACAGTGCGAACAGCTTCATCGTTTGGAATCTTTTGCTTTCTGAATGCCAATCTCAGACGAGATGAGTGCTTTTATAGGTTTCCGACACGTTCTGTTGATAATGAAACCACTGTGAACCACTCGAGGGGATTTTTGCATCAACTGAAATCACCGACATTGGGTGATTTTTTTTTTGTCTGACGAAGAAGGTGTCGAGGTGGGGCTGCTCTCAATCGCTTTTTCGGCTGGTGCTTTTTTGGCTTCTTTCTTGGCTTTCTTTCTCAGACCCATATCCTTATCGAACTCTATGCGTAAAATAGCCCGCGTCAAGTCGGAGACCATGACCTCTAGTCCCCTGACCTGCTTGGTTAGCTTGCCGGTTTGTGTCTCCAGTTGCTTCCGTTCCTGTAAAGATTGAATGGTGTTATAGGGGAAGTCCATCACTATCTATCTATCTTACCGTTAGCAACTCTTCGAATTTCAGATAATTTTCAATTTGACTGGTAATACTATTGTTGAATTTAATCAAATTTCCTCTGTGAAATGGTCAAAGCTCAGCTTATTATAGGTTTATGTGGTGTGAATCAATCCTTACCGAAGTATGCAGCCACCTCTGAACTGGGTCCATATCTTATTCATCATCTTACTCATCTGATATACGCAATAATACGCAGGAGTCGACCAGAATTTGTGGGAGTCCGCTAAGACAGGAAATTTAGTTCAGCCAGAAATGAGAAATGTGTATCTGTGTATTTTCAAAAATGTGTGTGACAGCTTGTATGTCAAACGACTCCTAAAGTAGTAAAGTTTTTAATTCTATTTCATTTGTTCATCGATCGCATTTCTACCTCAAATCTACCCCTCTTGTGCTTTCGATTCTTCTTGGCCGGGAATACCAACCTTCTTGGCTCCAGCTCCAGCTCGTATTCCTCGCCAATTTATGCGCCGACGCAGATCTTGGTTATCGCTATACACTGCAGTACAATGGCCGCCAATCGAGGATCATCAATTGCGGATACTTGGGCAGGCGGGAGGACGCGTCTTAGGGTCACGGGATGCGCGCCCTCGGCACGGCACAATTGTCGTTTTACAAATGAGCTTGCTTTCCGCCCGCTGGTCGTACGAGGTTCGTACGAGGCCGGCAATTTTCCTTGGCTGCTTTGCATGGCGTCCATACCCCTTTTAAAAGCCTATTCGAAATTACGCTTACGACTTATTTTTTCGTTGCGTGTAACAGCTGTTCGGCCAGCCTCCTCCTCCACACCACTTCACAACCGTTATATTCTTCTGGAAGAAGACGAAGCAGAAGATCCACCGTTGGAGTCCAACACATTGGCACCTTTGTCGCCTTTGTCTTCAATACGGCCACGACATGACCCAGACGACGATGCCGTCCGTGGCCCAGGTTTGCAATAGCAGCGCAGACGCAAAAGCTATCACCGATAAGCTGAAGAAGAGAAATATGAGCCGGTTTGAAAGATCTTTTATCAGATATGATAATTGATTTTTACAACAGTCGCGAACTGACTTTAGTCCGGAAACGCTGCATGACCCTTGGCAAGGAGGTGATACGGGAATTCCCTTTGGAGAGCGCAGACAACTGGTGTCCTCAAAATTACAGATCTGGTTGCCTTTACGACCGCCAAATTAATCGGAATAACAGAAACCTACTTTCCACAGTGCCCAGGGTCTTGGCGAACTTAGCCTCAGCCCCCAGAAAAAGGAAATTGCTATGCGGGACCGGAAAGCCTGTTTCCAGCTAAGCTAATGAAATAAATCTCTTTAATGATAATGATTTTACCTATTAATGTCTGAAATCGTGGACAAGGTGCAGACCATTTTCATATTTTCATATAAACGTTTTTTCTCTTACCTTGTCAGCTCATTTACTTTCAAACAATTTCTATTTGGCGCGCAGTTCTATCGACTATCGTATCAGAATATTTATGGTATATTTATATACATGTTAATCGGGTACCATAGCAGTCAGCAATCAGATAGCAGCCGGCTTTGATAGTTTCAGAGCAGCCAACTCTGGACTGTAGCCACTGTGGTTGTGGCATTTCCCCTCCAGTTGTCTCTGTTGTTAATTACATTCAACATGTAGTTCATATGTAGCAAATGTGTAGTCAGCGCGTAGTTAACATGCAGAAAAATTAATTTTCGAAATTTGTTTGGACCTTTTTGTTTTAAAATATTTAAAAATAATTACTTTTGTAAAGGTAAAGTACTTTATTCTCCGCGCCGTGCTCTCATGATGTCACTTGAAATATTGAAATTTTATGGTTTGAAGATGGAAACACGTTGGTCCTCTACAAAAAATAGATGGTATTATGCGAAAAGAGGACTATTTAAAACTTCTGCAAGCCCATCTTCCTTATTTTCTGGAGAAATGTGTTTTTCCCGAATATAAATAACTTTTTGAAAAGACAGGGATCCGAAGCAAATTGCGAACATTTTTCGAGAATGGCTGGTTAATCAAATTTTTAAGTTGATGGATTGGCCATCTCAAAGAGCCGAACTTAATCCGATTGAAAACCTATGGTCAATCGTGAAACGACGGCTTGGGCAGTACGAATCAGCGCCATCTAACCTAGGCGATCTCTGAGGACGTGTAGATGCGGAATGCAATCGTATTCCAAAAGATATTTTTGGGAATTCGATAGAGAACATTCCAAACAATATTACAAAAATAAAATCTAATAAGGGTCTATGCACAATGTTAGTATTACGATTTTGTTTAATTTTTATAAAAAGTGCAAAAGTGAGTACATGCGAGTTGTTTTGGTTTTTTATTTTTCATTCTTAGACAAATTCTTATTCGTTCTTGTAATTATTGCTTATTTCTTAAGAATACAAGTATTTATATGGGGAAAAAATTTTGTTTGCTTGTTTTTATTCGTTTGGCTGTTATGGGCGGCGAAAGTCAGTGATTATGAGTATGTACTCACTTTTGCTCCCCACTGTAGCTAACAAAATGGTATCGAATCACAAAAAAAACCTGGGGAAATTTTCATATTTTTTGTGCACTAAGCGCGTAGAACGTACGTTCCAGAACCGTAATTTTTTCTATTTTATTGTGGCGAGCTATCATTTTTTTAAAATGGCAACCGTGCTTTTCCTCTTTCTATCATTTTTAACGCTTACAATGATTATTTATATTACCCTCTGAAAGGGTATTATATATTTAACAGACTTATACCACCCGCTCGCAAAGCTTTAAACAGTTTACTTATGTTTCGCCCTTCTCTTATGGTACTTCCATCACTTGGAGCACGAAAAGCCCTCATAAAACAAGAAGCAGTTCGGTATTACGGTTGTAGCTGTTGTCATATCTTTGGGCTAATTCCCAGCAGTTTATACAATTGTTTTTATATGAATTTTAACGATAAGCAAGTATCAGAATAATCTCGCCATGATAAGCCAGCCACCCCATACGGAAGCCAGTGGATTTAATTTATAGTATTTATTTGTATAGTAGGGCGAGTGAGACTAAAAGCTAAGCCGCTTTTAAAGCACTTATGGGATACGTTGTCTTGTAGGGGATCTCAAGCTCGCTAGGCGAACTCCAACTCAGAGGTCCGCTTGGTGGACACGGTGGATTCCTGCTCTTCCTGGGCCTGGACCTCTCGTCGGAAAGCATACTTGTAGATGAGCGATGAGACGAGAGCTCCTGCAAGGGGACCCACCCAGTAGATCCAGTGATTCTCCCAGGCTCCGTTCCAAATGGCCGGGGCAAAGGAGCGGGCCGGATTCATGCTGGCTCCTGTGAACTGTCCCTGAAAACGGAATAAAGAGACACTCATTACCGGACTGTCCAGAGAGCAGCGCTCAGCAAATTACTTACCGCAGTCAAGGAGAGGCTGGTGATGGCTAGGCCGAAGCGCACAGGCACCGAGTCCTGGTGCTTGGCGTTGCGCGGATCCCAGACGCCACAGCAAATGGCAATCAGGGCGCTGGTGATCAGGAACTCGATGACCACGCCCTGCAGCCCCGTCAGGCTGCTGTGGACGGAGGTTACGCAGACGCCACTCGGCGTGCTAGAGCTGTAGATGGCGCTCTCTGGCATGACGGCCTTGAGCAGACCATAGCCGATGAAGGCCCCCACCATCTGGGCGACAAAGTAGCAAACGGCCATGGGCAGCGAGATCATGTTGTAGACATAGGTGGCCAATGTCACGGCAGGGTTGAGATGCGCACCGCACACGCAGCCAAAGCACTGGATGCAGATCAGGACAACGAAGCCGAAGTTCAGCGCACTCTGGACGTTGGAGTTGGAGAAGAACGAACTCTGGATGCAGCCCATGCAGCCGAGGAACATCAGCATGGCTGTGGCAATTAGCTCGGCGAAAACGATGCAGATATTGTTCAACTGCCGAGGCTGAAGCAGCCAGCAGGACGAGCGACTGCAAGAGAGAGAAAAGAGGATGTGTCAGTCGGGATATGATAGCTATGCTGCGCGAGTGAAGCGTATCACCTCGTCTTTGTATTGGACATGTCGTGAGAACTAAGCTGTAAATCGCCCTAACTCCAACGAGCTCCGTCGCTGACTGAGAGCTCTTAGAGGTCCGCCTGATTAGACAACACCTCAAGCACTCAATGGGAACGAGATACTAGAGGTACATGATTTAATCTATAATCTAATCGCCAGAATCTACGACATTCTACGGCAATCAAATATCAAGATTTCTAATCGGCCCAGCCCCACCCCCAGATATTGGCAGTGCTTCTATTTACTTTCATTTCTTATTTACTTTCAAGCACTGCCAAATATTTCGCTTAACTCAAGGGCAGTGGATTGTTATTATGCTGTCTAGTGTCCAAATTCCAGCTGTGTGGTTGGCCTTTTATAAGCCATCAGCTGCTTATCTCTATGACACATATATTTTTCAATTGCCATGTTTCGATTAATGATAGTGTTTGAATGAACATTGATAGAGATCTCTGGTTAGATTTTCCAGTGACGCAAAATTATATGGCTACAGCTACAGATTCAGCAATCAGCTGATTCAATAGTAGTTGGAGCAATATTTTAATATCAATTTACCCTCCCAAATGTATGCTATGGAAAACGATTAATCCTCTTTATTAGAAGCACTTAAGGTTCTAAAACTACAGCTAAGACAGCGACTAACAACCACTTAGGGCAGTACCACCTCCTCGATCACGCGAATCTTGGCATTCGAGCTCCGTAGCTCGATCACCTCGTCTCCTTTGAAGGCGAATCGGTAGATGAGGGAGGTGACTGCGCCTGCCACGAGAGGACCCACCCAATAGATCCAGTGGTGCTCCCACGAATCGTTCCACACAGCAGGGCCCAGGGACCTGGTGGGATTCATGCTGGCTCCTGTGAAGAGGCCCTGAAGGAGAAAGAAACCGATGATGCCATTCAGACTGCCGTCCCTGACTACAGTCAGATATACTAACCGCTGTAATGATGAGACAGGACACTGTCAGACCGAAGCGCACGGGCACCGAGTCCTGGAGCTTGGCATTGCGGGGATCCCACACCGAGCAGGCAACCATCACCAGGCAACAGGTGATGAGGAACTCAATGAACACGCCCTGCAGCACAGAGATGTCGCTGGCCAGGACTGTCACGCAGACACCTGCCGGGTTGTCCACGCCCTTGATGGCGTTATGGGGGAGGACGGCCACCAACAGGCCGTACCCAATGAAAGCGCCCGCCACCTGGGCCACAAAATAGGCAATGGCCATTCCCCAGTGGAGCACGCCGTACAGGGCGGCAGCGAGGGTAATGGCCGGATTGAGGTGTGCCCCGGACACAGAACCGTAGCACTGGATGGCTATGAGGATAGCCAGGCCGAAGGTGAGGCCGCTTTGGAAGTGGGTGTTGTTGAAGATCGGCGTCTGGACACAGCCCCAGCAGGCGATGAGCACGAACATGGCTGTGCCCACCAGCTCCCCAAAGAAGGCGGCCACTCGACTCCTGTGCTTCTGATGGAGACGCCACCGTCCGCCGGAAGGGCAGTCGAATCCGCTGGCTTGTTTTGGCTTCTGTTGCGACATGCTGACTAAACTGGACTGCCACCAACTCTTTTCTTGGCCAACTGAGTTGGCGTATTCGCGAGGCCTGTGACTTTAAATTGGCTCCAATCAATCAATATCAATTATAAAACCTTAATGCTAATTATCATATGGATATCTCCAAGTAGAGGCGCGTAGATATACTGCGCTGTTGTGGGGCCCTGTTCTGTCTGTCCGTCGCCGCCCATTCCGGGCAGATCAATTACTCAAAGAGCATTTTCGGGAGGCTTTTCTGCTGTAATTATCGGCCTGACAAGCCCCACGGCGTCACTGATTGGCCAGCAGCATTTCCCCCGATTTGTCCTTAATCTTATCTCGAACCATTAAGATCTTAATCAGAGGGCGCATGTGGCGCCGAGCCTTGGACAACACACGCTTCGTAGTCTCGACTGGCACTGGGCGGGGTGTGGGCCCCCAAATTATTGCTGGAAGTTGAACTAGAGACTAGAAACCTTATCTGTAGAGCAGAGAACGCGAGCAGGGAGCCAAAAGCTGAAGGAAACCTGTAAACAACAGTGGTACTGTGGTACTGCCACAGGCCACATTCCACCTGCGAGGCAGTGCTATGGAAGCGTGTGTCAGAGAGACTTGCATCAACACCTCAACCAGATGATGGCTTCTACAAACTGTTTTCCCTTGGGAACCAGTGAAAGCATACCACCAACAGGAATAATCGTTTGGAGTTTGGCTTTCCATTGAGGGGCTTGCCCTGTCAGGAAAGAAAAGAGCTTCCCTCCCCATCTAATTTAAAGATCTTCCGATCGAAACATGAGAAACACTGGCTCTATGGTTCTTTAAAATAGTTGAAAAATGTCGATGTTCTTTATTATCGAAGGCCTTATATTGCATTAATATAAAATTCGGCTGTCTTAGCTTAGAGTTAAGTGTAGTTGCAATGTCTTTGGCATCCCCGTCCCCTTCTACGAGAGCTGTACGTCCTCCAGCTGGCGCAGCTTCTCGTGGATGGTGACCTCCGCCTCCACCACCTCCCGCCGGAAGACGGCCTTGTAGGCGTAGGCGGTAACGGCGGCGGCGCTCAGTGGAGCCAGCCAGTAGATCCAGTTGGAGTCGAAGTGGGCGTTCCACAGGGCAGGAGCGAAGGACCTGGCCGGGTTCATGCTGGCACCGGTGAAGGGACCCTGAAAGGAAGCAAATGTTAGACTTCTTGTAGGACTGAAAGGATCAAGGTGCACGGCGGAACTTACGGCTGCGCAGGCAAGGCAGGAAATGGCCAGACCGAAGCGAATGGCAACCGAGTCATGGAACTTGGAGTTGCGGGGATCCCAGACGCCGCAGCAGACAATCACCAGGATGGCAGTGATCACGAACTCAATGCCAAAGGCCTGGGCATAGCTAACGCTGCTGTGGGGCAGGGTCACGCACAGGCCGGCGCCCGCACTGAGGGTGTCCTCGGGCAGGAGGACCTTCAGCAGGCCGTAGCCAATGAAGGCGCCCACCAACTGTGCCACACAGTAGACAAAGGCCATGGGAAGTGTGACCAACTCGTAGATGTAGGCGGCCACAGTTACTGCTGGGTTGAGATGGGCGCCGGACACACAGCCGAAGCACTGGATGCAGATCATGACCGCCAGACCGAAGTTGAGAATAATCTGCAGATGGCTGTTGGGGAACAGGTCCGACTTCACGCACCCCATACAGCCAAGGAAGACCAGCATGCCTGTGCCGATGAGCTCGGCCAGGAAGCAGCAGATTTTGTCCAGTGTCGATCCCTTCATTTTGAATACTTTGAAGCAACTGAAAATGGTAGTTTAATGTATAAATCCAGGTGGAACTTCAGCCCTCTCCCGCTCTCGCTCACTATCTCTCTCTGGCGGAAGCACTTCATCAATCATTTGGTATTTTACGCGTATTCTATCCTATCATTGCATTAAGCTTTTCAATTTAAGTTAATCTCCTCCTACATTATCTGCTTTCGATTATGGTTTTGTTGAACTGAAGTTTTTATCGAGACCTTTTCATTTGTTCCTCAGCGGGGCCCGAGGTTTGAGGGTGGCTTTCCACCCCCTGAAGTGGCGGCTGCTCCTGCTCACGGCTCGATGGCATGTTATTGATTTTTCAACAATGCTTTTGGGCGGACACCGCGATGCTCACTTTGTCGTGGGCATAACGAGACTGCGACTGAAACTGAAACTGCTGGCAGAAAGATAATCGTGGACTACGACCTGCTTTGTACAGAAATACCTGTCTCTTTTGATTGCTTATTCAGCTGTCAAAATGCGTAGATAAATTGTCAAAAAAAAAAAAACCGAAGAAATCAAAGTATGCCAATAAAAATGGCGTTAAAATAATAACTAATCTATTTCTGGCTGTTATCAGTGGGTGCCACTCGAAAGGTAGACTGCAGTTCGTTCAGATCCAAGAGTTCCGATAATAAATTAAGCGAATTTTATTAACTGTCTCCCACCATAAATGGATTTAGATATTTACCGATCCCAGCACTCGCGAGTCATTGTGGCACTTGCCCGATTTTTAAAATCTTAACAAAGAGTGTGTATATTTTATCTATTTATTTTCAAAGATGGTTCCGTTCGACGACCGGTCTGAAGTGAGTGAAAATTTACAAAGCGACAGCGGGACTGTCAATGTCGATCTGAAGTGTTGGAGTAGCCATAGACAAATATTTATATCTGTATCTATATAATATTGCGTAAATCAAAAGCCCATTTTTAGCCGCTGCTCTGCGAGGCGTCACCTTAGCTCACACACACACTCACACCACCCCGCCATGGGCTGCTTGTGTGTGTGAGAATTAGCAAATCCTACTCGGGGGAGCATAAAAAAGTCAAGTATCCAGAGCTTATGAGCATCTTAAGTGCTCATTCGGCTCTCTTGCTCTCTCTATAATCTCTGGAGCCCTGCATACCTCTCCCGCTCCTGTATCTCTGCCATCTTAACATTATACGATGTGGAACAAATAATATAATGTAGATATAAGAATGGGGCAATTGAGTCTGTGCACTAAAGATTGATAACGGATTGGAGTGGAAGGTGGAAGGTGAAGAGGGCGAAGGCGAAGCCGAAGGCGAGTGGAGCACGGAGTGCGGACCAGAGTGATCAATTACCATGTCCGGGGCCTTTCATCGTATCAATTGCAGCCCACAACGCACAATTGTTGGAATTGCAATTGCAATTGCGTGGCACCACACTCACTACGCAATGTGGCAAACAAATCACAGCTGAATCTCAGCCGCCTGTCGATCAAATTGCACGCAATTTACTCTTAACTGTCTCAATAGCAATTGAAAAGGCAATAAAATGAACTCGAAATAAATATTTCGAAAACAAATCTATTGCATAAGCGTGTCACGATAACCCCCGCTGATCTCTGGCAAGTGGAATATTTTCCATCTTTTTTTGTTATTTTTTGGGACTTCCAGAACTTTTATAGCCGCCGTTAACCCCTCACTAACCTCGCCCAACATTGGAATCTCATTGGAATTTCGGAACCTGCACCCATGGCGAAAACGGTAGAAAACCATGGGCCTGGCCTCTGGCCAAGAGTAATTGTTTGGCCAACTCATTGACAGTTGGCCAAGGGAGAGGGGAGGGCTGGAGGGCTACACGTTTTGGCAAAGGCAGAGAGAGAGAGGGAGAAAAGTCAAAACAATAAACACGCGATGCGATGGAGGAAAGAAAAGTTTATAAATAAATCAAACGGATCTGATCTCCTTCTCCACATCGAATGTTAATAGTTTGATTACCACCTGTGTGCCCGTGCCCGTGCCATTTGCATATACGATATTTACATAATTCCCTTGGCTTTTGCCCATGCCCAGGCCCATGCCCAGAAGGATCACGTATCGTTCATGAGATCGCTGCATGTGTCACGATTCGGTGGGGTTTGGCCTGCCGCAGGGCTCTAATTGATGATAATCTTAGGACAGAGCCAATGGAATTATTTATTATTTATTGCTATTTTCAGTGTTCAGCTAAATGACGGAACGTGCCTGGGGGTGTCGGGGTTCTAAGGGGCATTCAGCGGGAACTAATGGTCGATCAATCGATCTGCTGCGGAAGTTGATTCCGTTAATTAGCTAAGAAGACTGGAAAAGCTTCTGCAGTAGCTTTCCCTGGAAGAGCTTTGATCGGCGGCTTTAAGCTTATAAAAGCTTGCAGCTCGGGAGGCAGAGCTTTCTTATCATCCCATCCCACTCTATCCACTAACAAACGATAATTTTCATAATCAGCTTTCGTCTGGTCCCCTTATCACAGCTTTTCCAGCTATCACCCCATATCAAAGTGGAGCCAGAAGCTCGCCGTAAAACGTTGTGCTGGTAAACTGAAGAACCACTAATCAACCACTAATGATAAGCGCCGCGCTCCTTCGAATATTGCCGATATTTGCCGACTGCTTAAGAAGTGATTTTTAGCAGTGGGCACTAAACTTTTGTTGGCTATAACTATCAATGCCCCCGCGTGTCATCAGGACAGGTAATATATGATAAGGGACGGCTGTCGGATGACAGCGCTGGTGCGGGTGGGCTGGGGATGGGTGTCGGGCCCTATCAGTGCCTGTCCGAAAATCGAATTAGTTGACAAACGGTTTAATTTGGCCATAATTGGGCCTACACCGTCAGCCCAAATCGGATTTACTCGTCAGACTTTTGACATTGCACCGCTTCTATGAGTGTTCCAAAGTCCGATAATGATTGGGTTCCGACTTATTGAAGCGCATCTACACTGAAATACATATCGCCCTCCGATAGCCGCCTGCTTCCAGGCATCGTCTTGGAAATAATTAAGCTCATTATAGTAGGCACGGGCGGCAGCTTTAGTTGACATCTCCCTCCCCTCCCCCGATCGCTTTCAGTTCCATTGATCTTGAACACCCCGCGACACCCCACACATCTCTTCGAACTCACCTCCCAAAACTAAGACTCTTATCTTTCCGGCTTATCAATGGAATCGCAACTGCTGACGTTTCTCTTCTTCTTTGCTGCTTCTATTACGCAACATCTTAAGGGTATCAGCCAGTGAAAACCGCCGTCGCAATGCTTACAGACTCTGAAGTCAATAAATTTATGGGTGTGTACTGCTGTACTATATGGCCAGTGATAAAAGAGTTCCCGAAAAAAGTGATCCAAGTGGCGGGGTCTACAGCCGAAAACACCTCGCCTGACGTTTCGTGTAGCAAGTTCTAGGCCCCAAGGCAAATCATGTGCTGTGCTGACATACAACGTGCCTAAAATTAGTTTACGACAGAGGAATCTCCGTTTACCAACCGTCTGAAGGCTGCACGCGTGTGTCCACTCGAGACGTAAGCTCATTTTTTGGAAAAACCAGGCTTTATGTCATAGCATGGCTGTAAATGGCATGAATGGGCAGTGCAGTGCATTCCCCGTTCGTGTTATCTTCCTGCTATACGGAGTGAAATATAGCATTGACCTAGGTTCTTACTTTCTTTGTGGACTGTCAATGAATGGGACATTTATGGTCCGATTCGGTGTCTAATCAAGAAGTTCATATAACTTACTTTTCCGCCCCGCCCCGCCTTCTATTTGTATAGAAGACCCGTGCACGCTTTTATAAATGCAGCTCATCTGGTACTTGTCAACAGCAAACCAGAAGAGGAGTGTGTGTGGGGCGATAAGGCCTGACACAAATAGCAAAAGCCAGCCTATAAATTATGCAACGAAAAGTGTGCAAAGAATTTCAAGCGTATCGCGGAGCAGCAAGCGGCAAGCAGAGGCAGAGATACTTGAATTGGAACTAAACTTTGATCAATGACGGCTGAGACCTGAGTGATAACCCATGATCACTAGGAGCATTCATTATCAGCTCGAGGCGAGAATTGAGAATCAAACCAACTATTTTCCACTCCCTTCTGAGGCGACGCGGGCTCTGTTATGGTTTGCCAAGCACAAATTGAATCATAACAATGCCATTGTGTGGGATTGAATGACATCAACCAACTGTGAAAAATCACAGAGATGATATTCAAACTACCTTGGATAAACAGAATTAACAGACAGATAGAACCATACTTGGCACCCTGACTGGCCCAATTTGTGCCCTAGAATGTGTTCCGTGTGAAACCTGTTGGTTGGTACCAAACCAGACTAATAGAGTCACTAACTCCTGCTGGGGAACACGCGACGTGTTGGATGGATGGGAATTGGTTTGTCAAATTTGATTAGCGTCGATTCCCCAAACCAAAGATGTGATGGGATAGTGTTTAATCTAAGGCATGTGCCAGCTTATGTAAGGTTCAGTTTCTCTGAGGTTTTCATTCATTGCAGAGGGTAGATGCTGTATAACTGATCTCAGCTGCTGGACCAAACGAAACACTTTATCGCTGCCCCGACCTTGGGCCCGAGCCAAGAAACCGAAAGAATTCTGTTTTTGATTTGAGTCCGGTTTTGTTTCGTGGGAGTACGTTGGTTTTTTTCGAAAGTCTGTAGATAAAGCTTGGGGCGAAAATTACTTATACACACTGTATGTATTAAATGCCAGATATTGAAGTATTTTCGAGTGTTTGCCCAGCAAATGTGCGCTTAAAGTCTCAGACAATTATCAATGGAGGAGGTTAGTGCAGGAAAAATGGCAAAAATCGTATGATCCAAGACCCAAAAGACTAAGTTGGCAACATGCATGCCACTGAGTGTCTTGTCGGGTCTGGTCTGTTTACTTATCAGGCAATTTTATTTTATAGAATCAAGTGACCCCGGCAATCGTGTTGCCATACTTATTTTTCAATGATAATTTTGATAAGACTTCCCACACGAGTCGCCTTCTAATTAGTATACGAAAACAACACAGTACCCGTACCCGTACATTCCACTGAACGGAACTGAACGACTATAAAGTATACAAAAATGAACGTGTATAAATACCCGCAAAGTAGAACAACAGCCTACACAGTCGGGTATGGTATAGTGTGTAGAAATGTTTCCAAAAACCAAAAAGACTTGGCATAATTCTTTATAAATAAACATTCTCCGGTAAGGGGATTGTTTCGCTCAAGGCGAGCATCTCGAAAATTGTCTCGAAAGTGTATTTTATGAATGTCAAATGAGGAGCGGAACCAAATCCTACGAGAATATCTCTGCTCTGTTCTGCTCTGTGTTGGGCAGAATATAAAGCTAATGGCCATTCGATTATTGAGTTCCTAGTGGGTTCTCCCTCTAATTACAGAGTCTGTCTCTTGCGCAATTGTGGGATCGCTGTCGATTGCTTTTCCTCGTGCTGCAGGCTTGCTTCTATCATGTGCATTGTGGGCTTTAAATGCTAAATAATGCACATAATTATAAGTCAATAGTGCGGTTGGTAGTTGATAAACAACAATATTAATAAATGTGCAAGCAATGTGCTTAGGTGTTTTCAAGTGCTTCCCAACTGTTTCATCACTATTCAAGGCACTCGGCCATGAGATGGGAGGGGGAGTGGAGTGCTCAAGCCCAAGCCGAATCCGCAAAAAAATACCCAAATTCGAAATGGAAAGTTGGGCAGACCTGACCACTGTTCAATATTTGAATAAATTTACATCGCAAATCCAACACACACAGGCACTCACAAACACACTTCTTCGTTATCTTGGAGATACAAATTTCAAAAATTTCCATTTAAAACTGAATGCTGGGCTTTAAATACAGTTAACGTATCGCCGTATCGTCTTTTACCCAGGAAGCAGTCCGAAAAAGCTCAAGTCAGGCGCGCGAATTTCGAAACGCGTTATGCTATAAAAAACACACTTGTCTCTGTCAATGCACTGCCAAACCTTTTTATATCAAAAATATCTGTAGCAGCTGCGTGACTGCGGTGGCTTTACTTACTCTTTTGTTTTAATTAGTAAACTTAAGACAAGTTTGCTAATTAATTACCGCCTCGCACTAGCACTGACACACACTATCTCGCAGATACAAGACGCACTGGGCTACACGCAGAGTAGAACTAACCTGCGCTATGTTCGATTCGTTTCGATCGTTTGTTTGCTATTGAACGCCAGGGCCTGGGGCTCTTCGACTACGAGGCGAGATTGACTGTGAATGAACGCCAGTCTGCGGCGGCGTCTGCGTCGGCTTCGCTTCAGAGTCGCTGAACACCACGGCGTATGCTTGCTAGAAGCACCGCGCAGTGCTGTTGGTAAAAGTTTTGTGCTTATCAGCATCGCCGTCGCCGTTGGCGTCGGCGTCAGCGCTAGCGTCAGCTTTTAGCTTTCAGCTTTAGGTTTTGTTGGCTAGGGATCGGAGCTTTCAGAGCGATAAATCTGGCATTTAATGTATGCAAACATTTTCTTCTCACAGTCCGAGCGAAGCGGAGAGTATTGCAAGCAGTGCAAAGCATCAAACACTACACAGAACAAACAAGCAGTGCTATTGCACGCTTGCACGGTATTCTGTATTTGGAGGCAGATTTCAGGCTAAGTGAAAGAAAAACAAGACAGTGATGCATATTTGACAACCATTAAACTTAATTATTCGAGCAATTAAGAACCCGGCGTTAAAAATAGTGACTAAAGTGACGCCAAGTACACGATAATTAGTGTCTCTATATACACCTGCAAAGCTTTTTTGCCATGCCCCTTTTTGATAAGAACCAGTCGGCTGGAGATAGAGAGAGGAGAGGGCTGTTTGGACTTACCTTCAAGACTCCTCCGATCGGAAAACTTACCCAAATATTCCATAATGACGACGGGGGCCTTTTTGAGGGAATTTTTTGATTGAAGTCATTTCAGATAACACTTAACAACACACTAGCACGTCACGTCACTGTTCAGGCATGGAAAAACTTTATCGGAAGGCGGTTTTCCATGACGCTTCCGCCGTCAGGCATCCATTGGGCCTTGGCTTTGTTATCTCTTCGCACCGAATGCTTATGCTTATGACGCGCCCCGTATGAGACTTGCATTGAATGATTTGCATAGACGATCGTTCGGCAAATTATTTGAAGTTTGTTCATAAATTATGGACACCAAAGATGCCATCGATTGAGGTAGAAGCAATTTAACTCAGTCAATTAATAAATAAGCTCAATGAAATCCTCGGTTCGGGCCAGCGCCAGCGCCAGCCCCAGCCCAAGCGAAGCGAATCACTGTTGGATTGGATAGGTATATGGATATGGATTTGCAGAGTGATCCATAAAGCCCCGTCAAAATCGCAATCACTTCGGGTTCGGTTCGCATTCGGGCCAGACTTGGCTGATTTATTGCCACAATACTCGGACCGTATATATGAATGTATATTTTCGTCTGGCGCACAGCTCGTGAACCGGCTCGAGGCGTCAAACTGGTTAAAGCCGAAGACTGAATGCGAATAAGCAAATGGGCAAGGCAGCATACATTCAGCTTGTTCAGCTGCAGTACACTTCTTGGTTCGCGCGCTCTTTCTGCGCTCTTGGCTCTGGCGTATATCCGAAAATACATTTCTGCACGAAAAGACTTATTCACGTGACGTATACGCAACGTGGCACCGAATGTGGGTCAAATAAAACTAAAAGAAATACATTTTGGCAGTAGCTCGCACCTTTTGGTCTTTGGCTTTGCACTGGATGGCATGGCCATGGCTCCTCCTGCACCTGCTCCGACGACTCCCGTCTTCTGCTGATGATTGAGAATTGCAGCAATTGTGGGCACTGCCTGCTGCGGCTGTTGTTGCACAGACATTCCTTACACTTACACTTTTACTTTTATTGTATTGTACTCGAATTTGATATGTAAATTGTGCGGCACTTGACAGACTTCACTGGTCGCTGCGTGTCGCGCTCCTCGTATCGGACTCTCGACTCTCGACTCTCGGACGGTGTATCCGTATCTGTATGTGCAGCTTCTGCTTCTGTTTCCGTATCGTATCTGCAGGCGTTGCACTGCGTCGTGTTTGAGTTTTGCCTTCGAGCTCGCAGCTAAACCGTTGCGACCGACCGACTGACAGAGAGTAACCGTTGTCGCCGTTTAACAAACCACGGAACACAACACCCATCAAATATCGCGAATGGCACAAGGCAGGCAGGCGGGCCATAAAAACCAACGAAAACAATATGTGCTGTTATACAAGAGCCGATCAGAAAGGGTATACCCGATGCAGACTCATTTTGTTAAAGGGCTGGCTCTAACTGCCGCTCCAACGGTTGGGTTACGCCAGATCTAACCCAGTAATACATAGATCATAGTCAGTGGTGCAGAAGTAGAGTAAATCCTCCTGAAAATGCTCTGTAGCTCAACACCGACCCATTAGAGGGTACCTTCCCAGTCTGAACTACACCTTTTCCACTTGTTGGCGCCGCGTTTTTTCGTTTTCTGTTTTGATTATACAGATTTACCCCGTCACCAAGGGAATACCCCTCTCCGCCTCCGCCTCCACCTACACCGCTCAATGAATTGCTGTGATCTTTCACATTTTGGGAGGGAACTCATCTAATTGGGCACGTAATTGATTTAGATACTCATTCGGCAATTAACTTGTCGTTTCTCCCAGTGCATATTTGCTGACCACTTCATTGATATTTATCTACGAATATATATACATATGAAACGCGGCAGATCTCAATGTCAACTCCACACTGGCGCAAAGATCGATATAATAATATTTGATAATATTTAATGGCGTGCGGCTATGGTTGGGGGTCTTAGGGTTGTGCAATAGAGGTTCTATTTTATCCACGACCACACCGTGGAGCTGGAGGCTCGTTCTGTATCAGCTATTGTACTGTATTGGGGTAATTTATTGGGGGAGTATTTCGCGCGAGATATACAGTACAAATAGCAGTACACTGTACTATGAATAGACTTCTGTGTGGTTGGACAACCTTTGGCAAATACTAAACGAGTTGATGATTCTCATAAACTTGCTGGAGCTACCGGAACCGTTACACAAATTTTGCATGGTCTTTTAAACATATAAGAATGAATAATTAAGGGCATACTTTTAGGCTGGTATCTAAACCAACCACTGAACTTTCCTGAACGGGACTTTCCTAAAAGATATGCAAATATAATTCATTTGAGGATATTATTTTATTAATAATTTTTTCTCCATATCCGAAACGAAGTAACAAAAACAAATTTTTAAAATATTCATTTTGCGTAAAACGTGAAATATTCAAAAATGTCCCAATGCTGGGCTGCCTTTTGAATGTTTCGCAACATTTACCAAATGTTGCAAAGCGCCACTGAGGAGCTTTTAGCATATGCCGAAAGCTCCGTACTGGGTATATTTTAGCAATAAATCTGCGGTCCCACTGAACGAATTATTGCGCGGGTAAATTTAAAAACAGGCAACTTCAATTTTTAAAATTTCAGTTATCTTATTTCAAACTTTCATCTCTTCTTATATATTATTTTCCATAAAAAATTACCACTATCGGGATGAGTGCGCCGCCGACTCCGATTGCGGCGTCCAGGGAAAGTGCTTCGACCTCAGTTGCACCTCGCTGCCGGGCTGGGATGCAACAAGCGATCGCCCTAGAAGAGGACCGACCTCGACCTCTCCAAGAAGGGGGATTTGAATCGAAGAGTTGTTCGCTCCACCAAACGATGATCCCTTGTGCAGGTAGGCCAGACCTTGTCTCCTTCAGCTTCTCCATTATTTGCTTTAGGATCGGCTCGATGTTCTCATCATCGCCATGAAAGAATCGATTCGTTTGCAGAGCCAGCACACGTCAGGATATCGATGGCCGTGACCTGCGGCTGCTTCCTGGAGGAGACACTGTGAGCACTGGTCTTAAGGAGGGCATTACACCCGCTTCGACATGGTGGCAGCTCCAGGGGAATGAGTCACACGTTGGGATAGAAATTACCCCGGGCATAGATCAGAGTTTACTTTTTCCTCCTTTGCCGTGAACTGCTCACAGGAGATCTCTGGCTTCTAGACAGAATTGGTCTTCCTTCTTTTCGCGGAAGTTGACGTCCGCTGGATTACGAAGTACGAGTACGAGCACCGTGGATGAGTGAATACTCAAGAAATCAAATATTAGTAGACCTCGCTTGGATCTATCAATATCATGCATCGGGCCTGTGGACATTCCCTTGACGACGCCGTGAGATCAAAAAAATACCCGACACGCAACGATTAACAGGAATTAACATGTATCGCTAAAGTCGATTCAATATTGACACTCGCCGGAGCCTGGACTGGGGTGGATGATGCGGCACATATCCGGTCCAGCGAGGGGTCGAAAGGGGTCTGGGTCTGGTTAATGTGAGTATATACTCGTATAATCGATTTCACACTACTTTTTAATCACTACAAAACATTTATTGTTTGCCCGCAGCGAGAAAAGTCAAACAAAGCAGTGACTGAGAGACTGAGACACTGAGATACTGAGAGACCACGCTCGCAATGGGTCGGACGCTGAACAAATTGACTTGGGCCACATAATTAGGCACTTGCACATGTCCATACCAACACCATACCCCTGCCACCTACCTTCCCCGGGTATCTGTATCTACTCCTCCTCGAATGCAGTTGACCAGCCTGTCGGCCAGAAAGTATCTCACGCAGTTGACGGACAAAAGGTTTTTATTGTGCGTACGTACCCGTTGACAGCTTCAATCGACGGGTTGGGCTTTGGCCCGGCTTTAACAGCTCGGTCGGTCCCATAGCAGTCATCGTTTGTTATATTGTATGTACATAGGTGCATGTGTCCGTATATGTTATTTATTTTGCGGTTATAATGCTGAACTGAACTGAACTGAAAAATATTGGCATCCATTCAGCGGAGTTTTTACAGTTTTGGACCCGACGAAATGATAAATTAGCTTTGTACGTAAATTCAAAATGGAAAAATCTGTACACTCATTCGATGTGTGCGAACGATCCCCAGAATGCGATGCGAGTGTCGACTCGAGTAATTGTGTAAATACATATCTTGTCTCTGCATGACAATAACTGGCTCCCCCTCTGCACTTCCCCCGTTCCCGTTCCCGTTCCTTCACACTGACAATGAATGCCATGCCACATTATTATATTGTAGTTTGTCAACCAATCCGTACCGCACCGTACTGAACCGAACCGAACCCAACCCCGAAAAAGGCGTTTGGTTTGCGATGGGATGGGATGGAAGATGAGAGCAATGTGATAATTCAATGTCGCTCAGGCAGCGCACGGATGCGAGATGCAGATACAATATCTTTTTATACACACGATCTTTGTGTTGTGTTGTGTTTTGTTGTGTTGTGCGGTGATGACCGCGGTAACTTATTATTATACGATACATGCCAAAAGAATTGTAATTACGTGGCCTGTCGCCTTGTACACACATTTGTATCTTTATTTGTATCTGTATCTGTATCTCCTGGATCTCCGACAATGGCATCAGCATAACAAAGCCCAGCACCCATTGCTGTAAGCTCTCTATTCGTCTCTGTCTCTGTCCCAGTCCCAGATGCAGTCCCCCTTCCATCTAATAAGCATAGAAAAAGCGCCTAAATAGTGTCAATGATTAATTGCTTTTGTGATTAGATGGAAATTTAATAGATTTTTTATTGCAGCTCACCAAAATTGAAATTCTATCAAGGTACGGGCAGGCTGGTGGCTGGAGGCTGGAGGCACGTCTACATCTATGTATCTCATGACTGCAGCATCATTATTACCATCGGCTCTCGGTTACCCTGTTCAGTTATTTGTCAGTTTTTATTTGTTTTTTGCTCCACACCCCACACTCTCCCGCCGCGACGCTCTCTATGACAGTTGAGCGCAAAAGGGCCGCATCATTGTTACCAATTTCGAATTCAAATTGAAATTCACACGCGTCACGCTGCCAGAAAGGAAAGTGCAAGAAACGCTTGATCTGTTCGGTTGTGTTCTGTTGGGTTTGGTTCGGTTGCTCTCTTGTTAGCATATTCTCCACCCATCAAAAGGCCACCCAAACACCCACCTGGTGGAACCCCAAGGCAGAGAAGAGACGAAACGAAACGAAACTAAATTCTTCTTATATTAAATGTAATGCCACCACAGAAATCCCTAAAGCCGACCAAGACCACAGCCACAACACAGCACAGCCGAAGGGAAATAGATACCATAGCTAGTGCAAGATACTCGCACACTCGACTTGAAGTCCTTCGTTTCAATCTGTTGAAATCCCACACAAAGTCGCAAAGGAAAACACACACTGAAAGGGGAAATTCAAGTGGAAATTACTCAATTACAGGCGGAGCGACCCTCTGCTTGGCAAGGCGTGGGTTGACTTTTTTTCGAATTGCTTATGCCGTTCTATCCGGCTATCCTCTCATCCTTATTGATGATAGGCCAAGGGGAAACCCTACAAATCGAAGAAGGCATTCGATGTACGCGATAATTACAGTCCATAAAAATGGGGGAGGACACAATGCGACAATTATGTAACCTGATAATCGCCGGGGAGTGTGGAAAAACTGAAGACAAAACTTGTGAAATTAATAACTCACCTTCGTTCCAGCCCCTCTGGGGCTGGTGCTGGGGCTGGGGCTGGGGCACTCACTCTTTGGTCAAACATATTTATTACAAATAAAGACACAAACACAAAAGGCAAACAAATAAACGGACAGACGCAGCTGGGCCGGACAAACGGCAAAGAAACTTGGCCCAAAAAAAGAGACCGAGAGACGGTGCAACAAAGCGTTTTGGGGGCATTTAATAGGCTTAACCAGGAAAGAGCGACGGGGAGAGGCTCTAACTGGGGGGAAGACCAGACCCCTTCTGAAGTGTTGACATGTTGTTACGGGTACGACTTACACATGAATTTGAGCAGAAACTCCATTCCATTCTGGGGATACAATTGGTGTGCTCTTATCTTTAGTCGATTCCGATTGCTTTGATGAGTTGCTGGTCACGTAATTGATATTTAAGCGGCTTCGAGACTGTGTGGTGTGTGCTCCAACGACAGATGGATTGATTAACACGTTTCGATTTGATTCAGCAGAGTATCTGCATCTAAAAGATACAAAAATACAATTAGTTTCCCCCATCTGAATTCCTCTATAGGTAAATGGTCACGTATCTCCCACTCAAAGCCACTTTTACTTATGTAAAGTATCTGCATCCAACAGATACATTGATAGACAAGCTTCTGATTGGCTGTAAGTTATTCGATTACGACTCAGCCCCCCAGATACAAATGTATCTCTATGTACATATAAATAATTTAACTTTTCCCAACCCAAACCCCAACCCCACTCCATAGTACATTATTTCGTCTCGTTTCGTTTCGTTTCCAACATTTCCACTTACACATCCAATTTCCACTTCCAATCCCAATTCAATTTTCATGCGCACGCTCTCGGAGTATCTGTGTGTGCGTCTATCTTGGCCCGAGTGTGCGTGCATCTGTGTGTGAGCGCGCTTCTCTTTGGCTCTCGCTCGCTCTCCAGCTGTCCGTCCTGCTCGCTCTTTGATTATTTTATCTGTCCCGTAGGCAACCAATCGGATGGCCGTTTCATTGCCAGGTGAAATAAAAAGCGTATATACCACACCTCAAAGATACAGCGAGGTCTGTTCGAAGAGTTTTCGTGGGGGAAAACTCACACATCGCTGGACAGGGCCGGGCAGGGCCGGGCTGGGCTAGCTGCTGATCATTTTATGGCCCCAGCACCTGATGCATTTCACGACCAGACCGTCGGACCACAGACTACATAAATTCATTTTACGCTCTTTTAATTGAGTTAGCTAATTAAATGCTTAGCCCCGCCCGCCCTTACTCCCGCGGACCAGGCCCAGACGCCACCCCCTTTTCATGGGCGCGCGCACTGTGGGAACTGCCGCAGCTTTGGCGAGCATAAAAATGTGAGCCTGTAATTGTCGGTTCGAGTGCATTTAATTGTGATTGGACAACACTGTACTGACTGTACTGTACTGTTGTACTTCATTGGCAGAAGAGTGTGATCAGATGTGAATGGATACCGCTAGGAGCGGCTTGAAACGGAAATGGGATACAGTCTGGAAGTTACTTTGCGTCGTAACAATGCAAAAGAGTTTGCTGAAACCTGCGATAAAAAGAGAAAGTAGTTTATCATAGTTATATCTTAGATAGATGGCAGTTTTCCCATCTTTCTTGTATCTTTCTTTGCATCTGTCCCCTTTTGGTCACACTGGTGCTCAAAACTGACAATATTTCAAAGAGATCATTATTTTGTCCACCCCAACTTTTTAGTCGTGCAACTTTTCACGTTTTCCCAGGCCCCAGTAATTGGTATGCACACATATCCACTGCTGGCCTGGCTCCACCCGCTGTCCACCCCCAGCCCTCAATATTGGGGCCCAATAATTTCACGCAGTGCTAATTAATTGCCCAACAATCGAAGCACTCGGAATGTGGCCTAAAGAGCGTGGGAAGCCGCGGCCAGAAGTGAATGAAAACTCATACCAAATCGAAGGGGAAGTTGTCGCCTCAGTTTGGACGAGGCTCAAGATTTTTCACACCTGTTTGCGGGCCAATTGATTTCACCTTTTCTCTCTGAATTCGGAATTGGAATCGCTCACAGAAACTAGAGAAGAGCGGAGGCAGCAAATTCAATTAGTAATAAACAAGACCTCCCCCCAGGCAGGTATCAATCGGTGCATCGGTGGATCGGTGGATCGGTGGATAGATCGAGCCACACACATGTGTGTGTGACTATAAAATTTATTAAAGCCCAGGGGCAAGGAAGGGGCAAACCGAGGAGCAGCAAATGCGTGGGCCCTGCACCACACGAGTACTATAATAAAGCAATTCAGGGAAATCATTTGGATGGCCATTTGAAGTGAGCAGCGCTTAAGTGCAGCGCAAAATCACAGCCAAGGCGCAACAAGCTGTAAACTTGTTGCAGATCAAAAAAAGAAGGAGATATTCGCACACACATGAGAATATATATAAAAATATTGAAAAGGGAACGGGAACGGGCACCAACGCGGCGTACAGAGATCAAAATGAATACATTTGGAGCCACAGACCCCGAACCAGAACCAGAACAGGAATCGGGGAGCAGAATCCGGGAGCAGAGAGGCGACCAGCGACAGGGACCAGCGAAGCAGGGAAGCAGCGACTCCTGGCCGTCGCCGTCGTCGTCGTCTCGCCCTGTGCTCTGGACCCTGTGCCTGTGCCTGTTCGTCTGTGTAAATCATTGGGGGGCGTATAACGTAGCTCTTTTGCTCTTCATTTGTTGTATTTTATGCGTACATGTTCGCGGAAAACTCGT
Source organism: Drosophila lowei (assembly GCA_008121275.1). Lineage (NCBI taxonomy): Eukaryota > Metazoa > Arthropoda > Insecta > Diptera > Drosophilidae > Drosophila > Drosophila lowei. The sequence goes on along the minus strand of CM017778.1, from coordinate 24,030,052 downwards.
AAAATTATTAAAAATCGTTTAAGTATTTCGGCATCTTTCATCGCTGCCACAGCGGAAGCAAACAACCACCCTTCTCCCCTCCCATAGCTCCCTCTCCTCCGCTCCGACCCAGCCCCCTCTCGGGGGGGAGATAGAGAGAGAGTCTACAACATTGTTTTCCATAATAATTTCATTGCTCCACCCCAGAGCGCGCCCTTGCCGACGCCTATGCGTCTGCCCAGGCCTGTGCGGGTGTCAAGTGATCGATGGGGCCAGGAAAGGCGTCGCGGAGTGGGGAGTGCCCTGCAGCAGCTTAAATACATGTTATTAACGCTGTTATAAATTGATTTTCCCTCGTGACCCACTCTACTTTGTTCTACTTCAGAGACACGTACACTCTTCGCATCCCACAGATCTTCTCACCCGATCCCTTCCCCAGATCTGTGTCTTTGGGTAAACGAGGATCACCCAGCAGCTCTGACGAACTCTGATCTAATGATTTTATAAATGTGCTCAAATTAATGATATTGGGTTGTAACAAGCTGGAGGAGGGGGAGTGTGTTGGGAACAGCACAGTCTGTAGTGTAGCCGCAGACCTGGGTTTTACCTGTAACTCTGTACAGCTTATCCTTTGCTCTCCTAGCCAGAATAATCAGTGTTCGTTTTGCATTTTGATTCCCTAAATCATTTACTGTGGAATGCCACGAGTATGGCCAGTCGAGGGCTGCCTGTTCGCTGCAGAGAAGGAGAAGGAGAAAGAGATGGATGACCCTACGACTATCAAAAGACGATTTCCACTCACAAATTACCATGAGAAGTGAACTCTGTGCTCCTTGGTCCGCTTTTCTAGCTGGTGGCTGGTTGGTGGAGCAAGCTCGCAGTTTTGTGGTTTTGTTGCCAACAGTTCAACCTCAGACGGACCCATACTCGTGCAACACATGAGCGGGCATTCGGTGTGTGCTGGGGTGTGCTGTGCTGTGCTGTGCTGTGGTGTATGCATAAACACGCTCGTACGTTTTAATATTTAGTGTTAATATGTTGACGGATTTCTGGTCATAAACACTTTTTGTGTGGAACGGTCCACGTCGTCATCGCAGTGTTGTCCTCCTCCTCGACCTCCTTCTGCCAGCTCTCTCTCCCTCTCTCTCTTTCTGGTTCCCAGTTTGTCCGCATTACAGCCACTTGGCTATAATTTTCTTTAATGATGAAAGTTTGGTTCGTTGCTCGACTCGAAGTCGGAGTCACAATCGCGGTCCCAGTCCGAGTCCGAGTCCGAGTCGGAGTCTGAGTTGGAGTCTGGAGCCGAGCCTTGGCTTGGGAGTTCATTAACATGACAAACATTGTGCTGTTTTGGGGACTGGCTGGGGCCTGGCTGGGGCCTGGCCTGGGCTAGGGCTTCCTTCCCTGGCTGGATGGGGAGGTGGAGCCTACGCATTATAACAATAGTACGAAACCTATTAACAGCAACAATTTTAACTGCAGCTCAGCTCAGAGTACGGCTGGGAGCTGGGAGCTGGAAGCGGCTGCGGCTACGGCGACTGCAACTGCAACTGGGAGTCCGATTCGCTGCGCATCGCTGCATTTCATATTTCGCAAACGGCACGCACATGAAATGACACAAATTATGTGGCAATCAATTATCGAACTGATGATCGGCGGTCAAAAGCGTTTACAGCAGCCCCAGCAGCTTCCCTCATAATGATGATCGAGACAGAGAGAGAGAGAGACGGGGCGAAAGCTCAGCGGAGGATGGGCTGGGATGGTGCGGCGTTTAGATCTCTGGACACATTTGCAATCGATCAGCACGAGGCGGAAGAGCTATGGTCCAGCAGCTCCTACTCGAGCCCCAGTCGTAGTGCCTGTCCTGTCGCTCTGCTCAGCTCATTACAGGGAAAAGGAGAGAAACAAAAAGCACTCACCTCACTCCTTTTTTGTTGTTGCTGCTTTTTGCCTACATTGTAACCTGAGCATGTGCGCCGGGGCTCTCTCTGGCTACATTTTTAAGCATAAAACCATAAAAAAAGGAACGAAAAACAACTGCAAATACATCATGCATATTCATAGTGCAATATGATTTTCCATTTGACAAAAAGTACAGCAACAGCGGTACAGTGGGGCGCATATGCTGGAGGGAATTTTGCATGGTTTTGGTATCCTTTTTAGGTATAGCTTCTGGGAATATTATGGGTTTATACATATACCCTATACCTATTATTAAGAGCGACATTCAAATGTTTAGCCCTTCATGATTTTCATAATACTCTGTCCCACTGTGGGGACATACATAATTTAGTGCATGACTTTTCCAGCCTTCTGCTGTCTATCTGTCTGTCTCTCTCTCTCGGTACCACTCTGTTGCTGTCTCTCTTCAGCTTTGGACGCTGAATGTATCGTATCAAGGGGTTCGTTCGATGGATGGATGGATGGATGGACGGATGGATGCAAAAAGTTATTCGCAGTTCGTTGCTGTCTATTATTTATTACCGTTGAAACGACGACGTTTATTATAATTCGCATTTCGAAGCTTTTGATTTTCGGTCTGTGTTTTTTCCCCCCTTTGCAGTCGAAGATGGATGCTGTAGATGGAGGCTGGGACTGCGACTGCGACTGGACTGGGACTGGAGATGGAGGGCCACTGAGGCCACTTCGGGCATTGGCGGCCATTTTCGACTGCAACATTTTAATATGCGGTTGTAAATTTAATACGCCCCGTTGTCCATAAACACATAAACACATATCAATACTTGCAAAGGGGCAGACGACTTGGAGTTTTTCCCATTTCGGTGTTGCTGTTGCTTTTGCTGTTGCTGCGGCGCATTGTTGTTGCAATTAATTGCTTTGCACATTAATTAAGCGGCTGACTTACTGGCCGAGCCGAGCCATGGCAGACGAGACGAGACGACACGACACGAAAGGTCAAAGGCCGCTAATAGGCGTTAGACAAGTTAATTTGAATATAACTCTGACAAGATATAGATGCGAACAGAACAGCCACAACAACAGCAACAGCAACAGCGGCCAAAAACCAAATAAAATAGCAGTTCTCGGCAAATTCGCTGTTTGAAATGGATTAGGGGGCATTAGGGCTAATCGCCATCCATTACGCAAGCCGCTTAGCGGGGAAAAGCCATAGATATAGATACAGATACAGCTATATTAACAAATACAGAGATGGTCGTAGCAAAGCAGAGCAGAGATGCAGATACAGATGGGGATTTTATAAAAATAAACACGAGTTTCTATGCCGCTTGTTTTCATATCAAAAGCAAGTATCTATGATGCGGCTGCTGCTTCTGATTTGGGGAGAGTAATCGACCAAAGGATACCCTGTGTTCTGGGCTAGAGGGCAGTTCGATCCACCCAACTCGAATGCCTGGAACGATCACCCTTCTCCACGAATGGATGGCAACCACGAAAAATAATCATTTTGATAAATAGAAAAGATTTCCGTTGGTGCTTTATACGATTGCCGTTCTGTTGAACAAAAAAGAAAAAGACTCGAACAATGTGCGATATGTAGCGATTTATAAAAGTCACCGAAATTAAAAATTAAATGCGGAGCAGGGAACGGACAGCAGCAACTGCTGGATTGTTTGATGTTATGCTATATGGGGATTTGATTTCAGAATTTCAGAATTTCAGACCCCAAAGAGAAGGGCAGGGAGGCAGGAGAAAGGCCTTAATTCGACTGGAGAAGTGCTGAATGGATGCTGGGTGGCTGTGTGTGGGTGGGTGTTTGGTCAACTTCCTGTTGGGTGCCAGTGGCAGTAGTGGGGGGAACAGATATAGAATTTGCAAAATATCCAAAGCCTTTTGTGTGGGCGCCACCGAGTGTGTCAGCCGCACATCAGATGAATTAATCAACGTGTGTCACTGTCGCTGTCTCTGTCGTCAATCTTGTGCTCCCTTCCGCATTTTGCTCCGGCCGCCTTTTGGATTGGGATTGGGATTGGGATTCCTGCCTGCTCAGCCCCGCCACTCGCTGGCTAATTTATTTATTTGTTTGTTTGCTTGTCTTGCCAATGGACGTCAACAGCTGGACATGTTCGCTGCGCTCCCTCTCCCTTCTCCTCGATTCGATTCGATTTAATTTCCATTTTCCTATCGAAATGTGTAGTTCCTCACATGACGCTATTCCTTTGTCGCTCGAATCGATAGGCCAACGTGTCGTATGTGCAATGTTGGTTTACGAATTCAGCGAAGAGAAGCCCCGCAAGTGAAGGCCCCAACCCCACCCACCCCGGTATTATTATTGTTATTATATTTATATTGTCATTTGTCTTTGGGGGCAGCGCGATAAAAGCGGACAATAAATATGAATACTTAGTTGTGGGACTGGCACTGGCCCTGCTACTGGGCACAGTATGTGTGCCACACGGGCACAGGGACACGGGCAGGGGCAGGGGAGTGGATGGGCGGCGGCGACAACTCAATGTCATTATTGATGTCATGCTCACATTTTTCGTATTTGTATTTGTATTGTATCTTTATGGTTTTATAACAGCCATTCTTAGTTGGGTCTGGTCTCTCTTCTGCCAAGAAGATACATATTTGGCATTTACATAATGTACACATGTATCTGAATTGCCAAACAATGCCATATGAATGGAATGCTACACCAAAAGAATCCCATGTTTTGGGGAATGCCTTGAACGAATTTCCTTAATTACTCCGCTTCCAAAGAGTGTTCACACGAATCAGAAGCGAGAAATCTTTTGCAAAAACCCCAAAAGAAACCAACAAAATCAATGACCATAATCCAATTTGGAGCTGTCTGAGCCTGAAACTGAAACTGATGTGCATATCTGTACGTGTGTATGGATGTATCTATAATTTATTGCATTTCTGCTGAGATCCGCTTCAATCAAAACTTTTATGTCAGAGATTAACGATTAAAGTCATTAGCAGTTAAGATCGAGATCAGTCAAACTCTACTCTTGATGTGTTCTACCAGGCAGCAGGCCACCTCCTCCGCGCTCCTCTCGAGCGGAGTCCCTACGTGCGAGTGTATGAACAGACATCCAGATATACAGATATCCATATATTATATTTGTACAGCAGACAAAAGGCAATACGGTTCATTCTTTTATCGCTTTTGGCATTTTTAATGCGATGTCTGAGGCGGAGGTCGAGGTTGGAGGCATCGGCATCGGCATCGCATCGTCATCGACTGGGACGCGAGCTGGGGCCTGGTTTATTGTGGCTTGGGGCACGGGGCACGGGCACGGGGCAGGACGAATACGGAGCAGAGCACATATTAAAAGGGCAGAGTTATAAAACATTAGCGCATATTAATCATTTTTCTTCGGGCCCATACGAAATCCCATTTATTCGTTACCATTTCCCGCCACAGATCTTGACGGGTTGCAACTGCAGTCGCTCCTCGGCGCGGAATTCAATTAAAGTTTTCGGTGTAACCATTCCCGGGGAATGGGCACACAACCCGTACCGCACCGAGCCAGTGGTGGGGAGACGGAAAGTGGGGCGGCGGAGCTGTTGGTGGGTCGGATCGGATCGGGTCGTCAGAGTGTCTCGTGTGCCGGGCTGTGTGTTTGAGAACTGTCAAAATATTGACAGCGGCATCCGTTATGCTTTTTGCCCAAATTGATATTCTATTTTAAGAGTTCTCGCTCGCTCCCAGACTCCAACTCCGACTTTGACTTCATTAAAAATACTTCCCCAAAATAGCAAGAAAAATCGAAATAAATAAAAATCTTATGAATATGGCCGAGTTAATGATGCCATGTCGCCCGAGCGCTGAGATACAAACATAATGGAGATACTCTCCGCCGTAATCACTGACAAGCTCTTGACAGTTAGTCGGGGGCCCATTCCGATGTCCGATGCCCGATGCCCGATGCCCGGGCTGCAGTTCGGTTTGTGAATGAATTTCTGCCTATTGCCGATTTCTTCTAACTGTCTGCTCGTGGATCGTGGATTTCCACAACCGAAATGAACCAGCCAAAAATTATTAATGAAACCTATGCTCGAATGGAGTCCAGTCCGCCAGTCCGCCAGTCTGCCCCCTCAAGCCACAAACACAAAAAAAAAGCTCCACAAGAGTGTGTGAAGCGATTCAATGCTGCGATCCATGTCGGATCCCATCGGATCCAATGCGATCCATTGGCCATAGCCAAAATATCATCAATTATCGCCGATGCTCGTCGGCTCGTCGACTCATTCATATTCCACCAGCAACGACGACGACTACGACGATCGCTGAATGTCGATCTGGTCAATCAATTTGGCTTTAGCTTTGTCTCTCTCCCTGTGCCTGTGCCTGTGCCTGTCTCTAGCTCTGACTCTGGCCCTAGGGCTAGACCTCCCCTGCCCCACCTCTCACTCTCACCGACAGGTAAAGATTGTTCGTTCAACAGCAGAAAATCGCTTTCTCACACATCGATGGACTCGTGGATTGACAAATTGCATTTCCTGGATTAATGATCGCCTAAATGGTATTTTATTAATTGATGTTGCTCTCCTCCCCTTCCCCCTTCCCCCTGCCCCCTGGTCGCTCGCTATCCTCACTCGTTGCTTGTGTTGAAACTGTAAACTGCTGGTAAATTATATATAATTATATTTGCATTTTTTATCCCACATTAAGGGGCAGGCACAAGCAGTCCAATTTAAACGATCTTTTTGTCAGAGAGAATTCATTTATGCAATTAATTAATAAGCCATTAATTACATTTCAGGTTTTGTGGATGTTTTATATAGAGGCATGATCTGTCTTTCAATATTTACATGTTGTATCCCTAGTACATCCCTAGCGCTGCTGAAAATGGGATCGTTTTGTTTACCTTTGGTTAATTTTCTATTACTTCTATAAGGATAACAAATGTATCTATAAAAATACACCTCCTCCGAACACGGGCTCTAAAAACAGTCAGATTATCGGTAGAGGATGTTCTTCAAGACGTTACGAGTATCATTATCGGGGTAACATATAACCTACGGACTTATAAGATTTAGATTATGGCACTCTATGCTTCTTTAAGATGGGTTTTCAGTCTACAATCTTCTGTTGGTAAACCTGTAGCACCGGCTGTTCCCTGAACTTTTGAGCCGTTTCCAGCCACAGATCGTCACCGTCAACACTGAGTCGACGTATCCATTTCCCAAAATCTTGGACAAGTTCTGGTTCCGCCGAAGTTCACACCAGAAATAAGATAAAACGGAAAGGCAAGCCGGAGAAATATTCATGTCGAATGTGTAATTCCCAAATCACTTAATACTCATCAACTAATGAGGCCTAAAAGCCTTCGGCCGCCGACGCGACGGATGTGTTGGACAATAACAACTTCAACTAATATCCATATCTACACATACATACCGCGTATACATAGATAAAATATGTATCTGTATGCATGTTTCCTCTCTCCTCTCCCGCTGCTCCACCGTCTTTTTTCGGTTTGTGTGGAGGTTGGTTTCTCTATATCTCATTTATTTATTTTGAAATCGTTAGGAGTACATACATATATCATTATTTTTTGTGTGTTTCCCGTTTCCCCACTTTTTCGGCTAACACACAAAATGCAGGAAATGGACGTGTTGACAAATAAACGAGGTTCCCCTGTTCAATATTTGCCAATATTCGTGTATCTATGTGTGTATCCGAGAGTCTACCATATGTATCCACGAATTAAACACAAATTTCACCTGTGAAAAGACGGCGTGCACGTTTCGTGTAAGTATCGCTCTATTGTACACTTGTGCGTTGTTTGAAAATCAAATAGATGTTTAGAGCTATTCCAAAAACGAAAGTTAATAGTGACAATCAGTATCTGTGAGATACAGTTTTGGCACTGGGCTCGGATGTGTTTGGGGGTGTACGTACGGGTGCCGGTGTACGTGTGTTTTCGTGATGAATGCAGTCCAACTTCCCCTAGATCACACCCATTACCATTACACCCCCCACCACCACCACATCCACTGGGTGCCCCACGAATTTGACGGCGTCTCATTAGTCACATTTAAAATTGTATTTAATTACTTTCTCACTTCATCATCAGTCAAGTCTGTGGGTCGGACGACTACGACGCCTCGTCATTGGTGTGTTTCCCTCCAGAGGGGGTGGTGGTGTGGGGGTGTGGGGTAGGTTGCACGCCTGCGCCTCCCCAAACGAATACATGCCACAGCGTCCGCTGGCTGTTTGTTCTGCAGACAAGGAGGCGAAAATTGATATACTTTCTGCTGCTGCCACTGCCACTGGCACTGCTGCTGTCGACGTCGCTGCCTTTCATCAATTTCAAATTAGTGAAAATCGAGAAACGGAAATTATTTACTATCTGGATGGGCGAAATGGGGGATGGGTGATGGGTGGGTGGACGGTACAAGAGCCATGTATCCATCTATCTACCGTTTGGGCCATTACAAGTGCAATTTATCTCGCAAATCATTAATCAGCTTTCTGTTTGTCTTTCCCCACCCACCCACACTCCGCATGCCCCCCGCCCCGTCCAGCTTGTTGATTGTTTCCCCCTCCCTACATTAACGGTATTTGGCAAACCACAAATGTGAGTGTATTGCAGAGGCCCCGCCCCATTCGATAAACACACAATGAATATTCGACAAATGAAAAGGGCGTACGTAGCTGCTCAATTGAATCGCGTATAAAACATGATCGAAAGATACAATACATAGGCACTCTCACTGCACTACAGAGTTGAGTAAATAATACCTGATATTGGTCGATGTAGAGATATATTGCTATATTCTCGAATTCCACTCACTTCCACCTGTACAGTTTGCACTCTTTTGCACATAGTAACCCTCCATTCGTTTTATTCACCAACCCTGCTCATTAGTGTATTCACGCATATTCTCTCCACACACCTGGTCTCTGGCCTTGTCTGTATGGGTATCGAAACGGGCGATACATACACTCACACACGCACACGAATTCAGGTATTTATTGCATAGATTACTCTTACATAGTTACATACATCAAAACATACACACATCGATTGCATACGATTGGTTGACTGCTCTCTCTCTCTCCCCCTCCTTGTCGAGTGGAACGGGTGAAAAAGGAACAGTTGGGAGCGAAAAGAGAGAAGTGAAACGAGTGGCATCGGAGCATCGAGCCACTCACACATGCAACGAAAAAATGAGTGGTGAGCGTAATTTTGAATGGGCTATAAAAAGGGGTACGGACAACAGCCAAAAACAGCCAAGGAAAATTGAGAACAAGTACGAACCTCACCTCGCCGTGCGTGATGAACAATATGCTATGAAGACAAAATTGAATTTTGTTTCATGGTACGACTGGCAAAAGGGTGGATTTTACCTTGCATGCCTTGCATTTTCTGGTCCGTTTTGCCTGTTGGCCATACCTCTTTGTTTCTCGGCGATTTCCAGTGGGCGGACTTGAAAGAACGGTTGGAATTTGAAATTACAACTAGACACGGGGTCCAAAGAAGCCCCAATTCGATTTTTTTCCTCGTTGGCGTCGGTCGGTGCTCGTCCGTGTTTGTCCGGATTATAGGAGAGTATAGGAGAATTATAGGAGGAAATAACAATTAAATATTACTAATCGAGGGGCTGCAATTCGGCTCGCAAACAGTGCAGTGGTAGTGAGTGTTACGTGTTGTGTCCCGCCCGCGCCCCTGTCCTCGTTCCGCTGAAGAATAATTTGTGCAACAACGGTAAAGATTGCCAAAAAATATTCGCAACCAAACAAACAACGAGAAGAGCAAGCAAAAAGCGAAAAGTGATCAAACGGTTCTTCAACGTAATCTCTTTTCGCCTCTCTTTGGAGAAACCGAAGCGTGGGAGACGACGACCGAGGACCGACAGCCATACCAGAACATAACGGTTCGCGCGTACGACACAAATGCAAACGACAGACGAAAGAAGAGCCACAAAAAAAGCTAAGAAACACAACAGAAAGTGTGCGGTGATATAGAAAACAGCAAATATCGGAACATTGATCAGAATCAGTATCAGAATATTCGTGTGCCAGAGTGAGAGGGAAGAAGCAGCGCTGGCTTCAATGCAACTTCGCGTGCACCCTACTATGGACTGTAGCGGCCGTTCAAATAGCAACATTGAACGCGATTCCGATTTGGGAGACGACCTGGTAAGATATGAAATTGTCGATTGAAAGGAAGTTGTGCTAAGGAAGTGTAAGATAGGCAGTGATCTACCGGTTTCCAAATTGAATGAGCAGCTACATATATGCTTGTATAACCCGTATTATCTTTATATATTTGCTTTTGTTTAGGGTCTCCGTCTCCTCTCGAGAACCCGTACTCGATCTGCTTGATTACTCTTGATATAACATCAAAGATTGCTTCAATATTTGCCCCTCATCGTCGCGATGAGTAAGCATCTGGAAGCGCTCGGTTGAAATACGTTTCATGCCAAAAATATGCCAAAGACTTGTGTCCATCTGAACATCTCTTTCAATTATTTGACAAAATGTCCCAAGGTATATATTTCACCAGATGAAATTTGTCAAATCGAAATGAATGCATGATTCATCCTTTCATCTATCCATTAAATAGAGAATTTGATTGTTTTGGTAACTTGATCATAATTTTGAGCAGAATAACAGTATTTCTGAAAATATTACATCAGAGATAAAGTGGATGTCAGAGAAAGCCATAGGGGACATATCTAAACAGGTGTGTCAAACCGATCTGATTTGCCGTCGGCTTCCTGCTTCTCCTCCACCTTGATGATGATGATCTCTTATTTGGTTATTGGAGTTATTTTTCTGTTCGGCCTTAACCAGAAAACCAATTCAAGCAAAATCAAGTTAAATTGTTTGCAAATGATTCAAAGCGTAATTATAATGTTAAGATAATGTTGATATTGATGCAGGGGACAGAGGGAAGGCAGAGATACTCGTATTTTTTTTTTTTTTTTTGCGTTTCTATTTGTTAGAGAGCCGTTAAAAGGTGACATGCTAAATGGTACCACACAGCGCATTTCTCAAGCAGACACACACAGTCACAGATACTCACACACTCACACATTTAAACATTGATTGGGCCTAAGTGCATAACATACTCATAAATACAAATAGATTCATCTGTTTCGGGAGGACGGACCCAGAGGCAGAGGCAGAGGCAGAGACAGAGCCAGAGCCACGTCCCGTCATCAGTGGGATCTCGTTCACAATTTCCATCTACCATCAATTGAAAGATCTCTTTCAATCCAAGCTCTTTGATGGCGTTCATATGTAAATAAATTGTTCAAATATTTGCATTATTTGTTAGTACCTTAAATGAATATTAAATGGGTTTTATTGCCTTTCAGTCCGCCGTTCCATTCGCTTTCAGTCTTTCAGTCTCAGGTATATCGTATCCATTGGGATGTGAATGTTGGCTGTGAATGCTCGCCGTGCAGCATCCGATGATGCTGCCGATGCTGTCTCTTCTTCAATTCAATAAAACTCTTGTTAGTTTTTTCCAGCCTTTTGTTTTTCTTTCAGTTTTATTATTGTTAATAGACAGTGTGCCGGCAGTGGCAGTGGCTGTGGCCGGCCGGGTCGATCAACAATGAGCCAGACTTTATACACTCTCTCGGAGACGAGACGCAGCTATTTACATAATTTTAATAGCCTTGCTTTTGGCCAGGCCATCCAGCCACTGACTCCTCTGATAGCCGGGCTGTTGTGCTGTGCAAACATTGTCCCGTCATACGATTATTCGTTCCCTTCTTTGCGGCGGGTGTTAATTGAAGGGTAAGGATGAGGAAGAGCGGGGGTTTCACAATTGAATATCACTTACATACGCCACCAACAACCCAACAACCAACAACCCCATGTGGGTGTCATTTAATTAACCCAAACCCCGAACTGAAAACTCTTTATATGCTGGTGTCATTCGCACATCCGATCCGAAAACGATTCCCTGTACGAGTTCGCGTTCGAGTTCCAGTACGAGTACGAGTTTTTCTATTCAAATCAAATCCTAAGGCTACTCTGAGATTTTCAACTCGAAAGTCACGATTAAACAATAATGTGGGCTGTCAAAAAGTCATAAATTCTCAAATGAAACCAACTCCGAGCCTCCGAGTCGTGCCCAATGGCCCGATGGCCGATGCTGCTGGATGTCCGAAGCCGAAGCCGATGCCCATTACTTGCTGGCCGTCGTCGTCATTCCAGCACCGCCTTTAATTACTTGGGTTAAGCGCAGAGTTTAAAATTATTTTGTCGAATTGTTGTCTTTAATTTTTGAATCGTTTTTAAATTAAATCAAGTTCCGAACATGACTCCTCTCCCACCCCCGGCAATTGAACTCCACTGCCTCCCGCTTTGCCATTGATTCGTTTTCTTGGCTTTTGCTCTACTGATTTTGACCACTGCACACGTGCTCCGGCCAGAGTTCCCACATTAAATCATGGCCTTCGTGAGGGGGCAAGGGGTTGGGGTTGGGGTCTCCTCCGAAAATCTCAGTGGTTGTTAACTGCTCGTTTGGTGGTGCACGGATTCACACTTTGGAATGGTTTTCGGGATTTATTTATGGTTTATGGTCGGTTTTTAATGGATTGATAGTAGCACTTGATGGGAATTGAATTTTGAACATATTTTAATGGAAGATCTTTGCGCTTCCCAACGAACTTTTAATGAATCCCTTCGATTGGGTGTCTCTTCTGATGGTCGAATGGAATCCCCCCCCTCTCTGGACATATCCCTCCCCTCCCCAGTCTTTTGGCCATCTTATTCATTATACTAACTCATTTGGGTCGACAACGGCACCTGTTATAATTTGTTTGGCTTCTTGTACGCTGACAGGCAACGATTTTTATTAAATTCTTTTTGTGTGCTCCTCTTCTTTTCCTTCATGCTGCTGCTGCTGTTGTTGTTGCATAACCATATAACCTACAGAGTGCGTATGTATGTGAGTGTGGGGCAGGAAAAATATTTGATTAAGTATCTAGTGGGGAGGCCTGCCCTGCCTTGCCCTGCTGCTGCTGTTGCCCCTTCCATTGGGGTGACACTTCGGCTTCCACTTCCCCCCCCCACTCCCACTCCCGCCCGTGACACACTCGACACTCTGGTGGCGCTTTCAACCGCAATGACAAACGAAATTTGTTTTGCTTTTAGTATCTTTTGGGCGCGAACTTGAAACTGCCCAAAAGGCTGTGGCGGGGCGGGGGGGGCATTGGCAGGGGCATGTGTGATGTATGTGGGGCCGTGTCCCGTCACTTGTGGCAGAATGAGTATAGGTTTTTAATTTAATTTTCGCAATAACAAATTCGAAAAAAAAGAAACAAAAATTGTGTGGCGGCAAATGTCAGCCGCAAAATCAACTGCAGAAAGTGCTCATAAAGAAATATGATTATTATTGGTAATATTAGTACAGTTTTTCCCTGCCGTTGCTGCTGTTTCATCTACTGTTGCTGTTGTTGTTGTTGTTGCCGTGGCCGTATTGTTTTTAATGAATTTATGAATTATTTTCCCAACCATAGCTAATAAAACTGTTAATTGGATTTTTCCAGCACAGCTGCCGATTGTGCGATAAACTTTTGCGCCAACGCGAAATGCAAAAAAAAGCAACAAAAACAAAAAGCGGCAACGAAAAAAACGAATCGCGAATGGCGAATCGCCAGACGAATAAGTGTGAATGCAAAAATATAAATACCAAGGTGTATTCATACCAAGGTGAGGCAGCTATCGCAGGGAAACACCGCAAACCACGGTTCATACGGGAGGATAATATATGTATGTGTTGCGTAGAATGGATTGATCGAGAATTGTTATCAGAGTGCTATTGCAATCATCTCTTTCGTTCTCCCCCTCTATTTCTCCCCCAAAATTGGGTGTGTCCCAAGAAGAATTTCATTCCCGTAATCCTTCCAATCCCCTTCTTTAAGGCCACGACTTACAGTCCGGAATCAACTGTTTATTGTTTTGTGGAAAGTAAAGAGTCGAAGAGAACTTTCTTCAGATGACTCCACACCCAAAAAAAAGCACAAAAGTAATGGAGTATATTTTTGGCAGACGACGGCGACAAGCCATTTGCCCCCCTCCTGCCAATGAGTTCCATATCCAGACAAGCAGTCCGTCCAAGCAGTCCCAGTCGTCGGTCTTAGGGGCAGGGCCAGAGACAGGCCAGGCCGACTTGCGGACTTGCGGGCTGGCCAAAGCAATAAAATAATGCAGTTTTTAATTATTGCCGCCTGCAATCGAAGCTAGACGCAGTGAATCCACCCCAAACCCAGACCCAGACATTGAATGCGGACGTGGTCGGGTAGGGTCGGGTCGGGGCTCCGGAGAAATAGATAGAGAGAGAGAGAGCCAAAAGAGAAGCTTCAGCCAAACCCAACTATTGCTGTGTGTTTAACCGTTGCGTTTTTCCTCCTCCTGGCTGCTCCTTCTACACCCTTCTCTCTCTCTCTGTCTCTTCTACTCCCCCTGTTGCCATTCAACCGGTTTCGTTTTTTGTGTTTTTATTGTTTACGCGAAACTTTTAGTCTGGCGTCCCGGCCGTCGCTCTGTAGCGCTCACTTTACATGGGCGTGCGTGTACGTACACATACATATGCACGAGTGCATGAGTATCTGTGTGCGCATATGCCGGCATATGTGTATCTGACAGATACGTTTTCGCGGACGCGAATGCGGCTCGCCAGCGCCATTACGTTTTGCCTGTGTCTGTGTGTGTGTGTGTGCGCGCGAGTATGTCTGTGTTTTTGTTTTGTTGTTTCCATTTTTATATTTTATTCGCTTTATTTTTTCCGCTCCGACGCTCGCGAGCGAATGAAATCGCGTTTGTACGCACGCATACAGTCACTCGTGTATCTGTGTGTCTGTATGTGTGCGCCGTATGCACGTATCTGTCAGATACGTTTTGCATTTTAATTTTATTTCCATGCCCCCAATGCCTGCTGCGGCGGCTCCAGGCGGCGGCAGAGTGGAGTACGATCTCTGCTCGACCACGTTGCACATGTTTCTTGTTGTCGTTGTTGTTGCTGTGTTTTTTGTCCTTTTTTCCCCACATCTTTTCTTTTATATTCTCTCTTTTAGCCGCTGGCTGTGGCTCTTCTTCCCCTCTGCAGTTGTTGCTGTTGTTTGTTGTCGTTGCAGCGCTTTTTAAATACATAATTCGCCACGGGGTAGATGCGTAAATGAGCAATTTTTATTTATATATGTAGATACGTATTTATTCGGTTACAAGATACGCGTATATATGTACATATGTGTGTATGTATGCGTGCGAACACATGTGGCAGTGGCAGTACCCCTCAGGGCTTGGATCGTTGGTCCCAAAATTTATTGAACAATTCGGAATATCTGGGCATTATTCGAGGAAAAAAAGAGTTGCCAGGCTCTAATAAACGAAGACGAATCTCCCGCTCACAAGTATATCCTTTAAATAGATGATATCCTGTATATTTAATATTCAAATCCTATTCGATATTCTTCTGGTAATCTCTCAGTTTTCGGATCGGTATATAACAATAATCCCAATAAACTTAGGACGCCAGCACGCCCCGAGCTGATCCTTAAAAGACGAGGAGAGACGAAAAGGACACTTGAGTCATAAGGACATTAGGCCTTCGGTTCGTTTAGAGTTCAAGCTAAAAAACAAAAACAAAAAGGAGAAGAATGGAAAACGAGGAAATGCAGTTGCAGTAAAAGAAGCAAAGCAAAGCAAAGCCAGACATCGAGAGCTGAAGATACAGATACAGATACACATTACACATGCTGCTCGCTGGCAATGCATAATCTTAATCCTTCACACAATAAACGCCCCTTTGTGTGCGGTGGTTGGTAGCAGCAGCGGCAGCGGCTGATCCTGTTTGCTGGCAGCGCCCTTCACAGCTTGCCTTGACGGTCCCGAGGTCCTGAGGTCCTGAGGTTCGCGGACAGCATTGTCACATTATGGATTTCCGAGCGGTCGCAGCGGCACGTCCCTTTGTTTTAAATTAGCACGGCATGTTGCACAGGCTGCGGCACGGGTTTGCTGCGGCTCCGTCCGTCTGTCCGTTTCCTACAAATTTGTCCATCCGATTGTTAAACAGCGAATGGAAATTAACTAAATTGGAAATGGAAATGCAATGATAATAAATTTGAGATACATTATTTTCCAGCTACTTCTATCGAAAATGTAATGTAAACTAATTAGCGATAAAAAAGGCAGGGGCAAAGAGAGTGGGGGGAGAAAAACTGTCAACGGCAAATAAATTAAATATTTTACGTACACCAAGGCACTATTGTGGCACTCAGACAGATAGTCGTCTCCGTCGGTCTCCGAGCCGCCTCTGGCGACGGCGACGGCGGTGTATTGAAAGCTATTAAAGTAAATTGCACTATCTGGGGCCCCTCTCTGGGGCCCACATCCACCTCCAGCTCCACATCCATATCCACCTCCATTTGTATTGTTTGAGTTTTTGGAGTACTTGCAGTACGCGTAGTAGTTGTATCCGTATCTGACATATGTACAGCCCGCCAGCAGAGCGGCAGGGCAGCAGAGCAGAGCAGAGAGGTCTAATTGCGATTTAATGTCTTTTGCTGAAAGTCGAGCTTCGCTTCGACCTGCAGCTGAGACGATAACAGTAGCGTTTTATCAATGCTAGAATTAATGGAACTAACGTGTCCCTCAGAGACCACCATATGCATATCCACATATCGGTATATACATATATATATATATATATATATATATATATATCCATTAGCTGGATGTACTTCTGTGTGTGTAAGTGGGGCTGTGTTTTCCCATCCATCCATCCATCCATCCATCCATCCAGCCATTGGATGTGACTTAATGCCTTCCAAGTGGAACACCTTATCGCTTCATGCTGATTTATGCGACGCCTATTACAGCCACAGCCACAGCCCCCAGAATGCTTCCCCAGAAGCCCCCACTCCGATATTCAGATGAAATTCCATATCTTTTCTAGGAACTGTGGCTTTTGTCGCCTTTGATGGATGGATTCCTTTCCATTGTTTTCAGCTGAAAATTCAAATTTTTACCATTAATTTCCTTTAAGAAAAACGCTTTCAGATCATCGATTCATAATGCAGTCAGCACTTTCTGCGAACATACATTCTATCGACCCACAACTTTGTTCGACTTTTAATGCATAAAATAAATAAATTACAAACTTAAACTCTTTGTGGGGTGTGGATCCTCCAACCAACCAACCAGCCATCCATCCATCCATCCATCCATCCATATTTTCGCATCCATTTGCAAGTGCAACAACTGCAGAGGCAGCAGCAACAAAAAGCGGCACAAATTCGTTGTGCATTAATTAGACATTTTATAGGTGCAAGTTGGCATGGCCTGCATGTGCCTGGTGCCTGGTCCCTGCCATTGGGCAGACCAGACCAGACCAGACCACAATTATAATTGTTTGGGCCTGGTCAACACGAGAAAACCGCAACGCAAAAGGCAGTCCAGAAGACGCGAGGAGCACCCAGTGGAGCGTCCCGTCCATACGTGTATTTCGCATGGCTTCGATAACTTACATTAATTTGATATACACACACACACAGACCTAGAGGAGTGCGAGTACTCTTCATTGAAGTAACCACTGACTCTTTGGCTAACTACCAACCAACCCGTCAGAGCCAGAGCCGTCAGAGCCAGGCCAAGTCAAGAGGCCACATCCCATGCATGCGAGAAGCGATCATAGCGCTCTCATTTCTCTCTAGCCACAGCTACAGCCACAACCACAAACATACTTGTGTATGCATGTATCTTTAAGCTTCATACAAGACACAAGTAACTTTCCCCCCTTCCCACCTCCGTTTTTGAGTGTGCAACATTTTCGCCTGGCTCGCATTTTGCGCCAAACTTCAAAGAATTCCGAGAACTCTCTTTCTCTATGGTCGAGGCATTGTCTATGCCTTGGTTTTGGTTGCGTTTATGATTACACCCAAGCGACACCACCAGCAACAGCAACAGAAACAGCAACAGCAACAACACTTGCCAGGCGATGGATGGGGCAAGGCGATAAATGTTGTACACATATCTATATCTCCATACGAGGAGTACTCGTACCTGGGCCTTCGACACCGTCCCTGAGTCCGACTCCGACTCCGCTTAGACTCTGGCTTACTTTGTGGAACGTTGCTCTGCTGCTGCTGCTGCTGCGTTGACTGTTGGCTGTGTTTAAATTGAAAATTCCCGATTTGCACACAGTCACAGATGCGCTTAATTTGCACCTCTCCAAATGCATAAAAACCAAGAAGCCGTGATGGAGTGCCAGTGCCCAGAGTCACTGTTGCTGGTCGCTGTTGCTGGTCGCTGAAAATGCAGTTGCAGTTGCACTCTCGGCCATGCGTGGCGCACTTCTTGGCAAAGAGTCACGGCTGAAAATATTCACAGTACGCTCTGACCACGACTCTCCCGGGGCAGGAGCGTACTCGGCTCTCGGCTCTACCCTCCCTAGCGGCCCTGGAGCCCTGGAGCTCTGGTGCCTGATTGCCGTTTTGTGGGTCTGCCATTGTTAATTTATTAAGTGGTTACCTTTGTTGTCACCCTCTCCGCCCGTCTGTCTGTCTGCCTGTCTGCCTGTCCGCCTGCCCGCCTGTCCGCCTGGAGGAAGTGGCTTTCAGTTGCTTTCAATTGAATTTGCCAGGCGTGCCTTGGCTAATGTGTTTTTCCCTGTGGCACGGGCCGCAAGGCAAGACAGAGAGGGAAACACCATAAACCAGAGTCAGAATCAGAGCTAGAGCCAGAGCCTGACTCAAATCAATGACCATTTGCTAAGTGCTGCCCACGCCACAGTCACAAGAAAGAGATCTTTATACATCTGATTCTGATTCTGATTACGATTCTGCCGCCTTCGATCGGTGGACAAAGCGCTGTCCATTAGCGTCTCCCAGCGGGCGGCCAATTGTGGCGGCTTGTTGACATAAGCGCCGCCATCAATCCGCAATTCGCAATCCGCACTCGACTCAAACGTTTCCTCCTCTTCTCTCTGTCCGACAGTCACATGGTGATCGAACGGACGACGAGATGCGCGACTGTGACTCCGTGGATGGGGAGCATCAGCACCATCAGCTGAGCGCCAAGGCGGCGATTGCTGCCAGACTCAGTCACTCAGCGGCCGGCGGAGGCCACAACTTTGCCAGTCCCGATCAGCAGACAGAACTGCCACTAAGGTGAGAGAGCTCCCCTCCCGCTTGGGTGACTCCTAATCTCTATCGCTATCGCTATCGTTGCAGCCATCACCATCAGCTGCCGCCAAATCATCCGCTGAATGCGCTGGGCAGCTTCATGGGCATCGGGGGACTACACAGCATTCCAAATCTGCAGCACAGCGACGTCCTGGAGAAGCTTAAGATGCAGGTGCGCGACATGAAGGTGGGACTAATGGTGAGTGCATGCATGAGTGCCTGAGTGGCTGGCCGATTCAACGCCACGTTTCTGTTGCCGTTGCAGGAACAGGACTATGCGGCCGCTGCCCATGCGGCGGCCTTCGGGGCCAATATGCTGCCCACGACGATTAGCCCGGGCTTCACCCTGCCCCACAATTCGGTGGCAGCGGCAGCGGCAGCAGCCTCCTTTGGGCATGTGGCCTCGGCGCCCACTGCCAGCAATGGTGGCAGCTACAACGGGGGTGTCATGGGAGGAGGCACCACCACCACACCAAGTTCGGGCAGCAATCCAGCCACCAATGGAGGCAGCCACTCCGTTTCCAACAACAACAGTAGCAGCGGAGGAGGAGGTGGAGCAGGACCAGGAGGAGGCGCAGGCGGAGGTGGAGGACATCCCTTCTCGTTTGCATCGCCCACAGCAGTGGCAGGCGGTGGCAGCAAAGAAGGTTGGTATCGTGGCATCGCCACTCGAGGGGACTCCATTTGTGTTTAACTGTTGCACTCAGCCCGCCACTTTGCAGCTAATTCCGCATCGAACTCATCGACGTCCAGCGAGGCATCGAATTCATCGCAGCAGAATAATGGATGGAGCTTTGAAGAGCAGTACAAACAAGTCAGACAGGTTAGTACCCAGTCTTAGTCCCAAACCTAGTCATAGTCCCTCCTGTCAGTCAATTGAATTCGACTGAAACTCTCTCACTGCAAACAAGATGCAGGCAAAACTATCAATTAACGGCTAATAGCAAACGCATCGGGCTCTCGGGCGACTGGCAGGCAGGCAGGAGCCAAGCTGTGAGCCAAGCAGGAGCAGCAGCATCATCTTCTCGTCATCTCCCGGGGAAAGAAACCAGTTAAAAGGCCAGTTCTGATCTCGTTTCGAGGCTGCTCTACTCTGCTCTGCTCTGCACTGCTCTCCGCTGCTTAGTGCCGCCTTGAGGCGTTCCACTCGATAGTTCCGGTTTGCAATTGAGCAATTAATGAAGCCCATCTCTTAAGGGCGTTAATTTGGTGAGAAAATAGCTAGTTTACCCCCCACTTCTTGCGCTCTGCCCTCCCTCTCCCTCTCCCGTGCTGTGTGCTGTGTGCTGTGTGCGGTCCGATCCAGATGCTGACCAAGATGAGCAATTAGGCCCGAAAACTTGTGCCGCTTTTGGGGTCGATTCGGGGCGAGTGCGAGTCGAGATCCGAAGCGAGAGGAGAAGTGCACAATTTTTTGGTCATTAAATTGTGGTTGCCAAAAATGTGTGCGAGTGTAGCCGTAGCCGTAGCCGTGGCTGTATCCGTATCCGTATCTGTGTCTGTTGCGTCGTGTGAACCTCAACAGCTTTTGGTTCGGCTCGGGTTGGCCATAAAAACGGAATTTCGATTAACTTTAAATGCACACACACAGACACACACACACAGACGACCACACTGTTCGTCCGTCCGTCCGTCCTCCTCCCTTTTCAGAGCCATAGCCATAGCGAGAGCTATCCATCAAACGGAGCCCGCATTCTCTATGCACTATAAAAACTTTGACCCTCGCAATGCACTGCAAAAGATACTTATGTATCTCTGTATCTGTATCTGTATCTACGCTTCACGCTTAACACCTTCGCTTACACCGTGTGTGAGGAGGGAGGCTAAGGCTTGAATGATGATGATATTTTGCTGAAACCGGCTCCTCCCATACCCGCCAGCCACCCCGCGGCCCCAGTCGTAGCCGCCTCGATAGGTGAGGTGTTGGTGTTGGGCAAAATCCCTTGAAGCCGATATTCAAAATGGCCTGCCGTCTGCCTTTTCCTTCATTAATTGTGAAAAACGGAATGAAATGAGGCGAAACGTTAATTACGTTAATTGAACAGATTGGCCGGCACAGGGCGACTATGAAGAGACCATTTTGAAAGAGAGCATCTCACAGATACACACAGAGACACTCCTATGTATCTGCGAACATTCTCCGCCATTCGCCATCGCATCGCATCGCAAGTCAGATTCTGCTCTGATTTTAGCCGTGTGCTTCCTCCTCAAAGTCGCCCTGCCCCTCCGCATCCCCTCCCCAGCGGTCTGTGCTTTGCGCCATCCGTCAGTCAGCCATCCATCCATCTATCTATCTCGTATCTATCTTTCTATCCATCCATCCATCCATCCGCAGACGAAGACGACGAAAACAACAACTAAAATAAATAAAAATATTATTTTTGGTACATTTCGCTCCTCGTTTCTTGTACTAACGAATATTGTATTATATAGTTCTTCGTTTGGCGCTGTTCCACTCTGCTATGCTCCGCTCTGCTCTGCTCTGCTCTCATTAATCAATGTCAATTATCTGTACATACTGAATAATTATGTTTAATTATAGACCCCGTCTAAAGCATTTTCCAATATTATTTTTATTCTATTTCTTTGTACTTTAATTCTGAAAAAACACCATACATACTCGTACCTCCTACCTCTATAGAAGAATTCATATTCTATATTCTGTATTGGGGAGATTGTGGAATTTCCTTTCAATACGCAACCTTTTTTTTCTGTTTATTTGGCGCGTGTTCTTTGCAAGATCGTTAGCTGGAGATCTTAGTCATCGGAAACGTTCTAAAAGTTAGATTGGAGTTTGAAGAACCCTCAGACTAATGATAGAATTGCGAAGAATACGAAAAGAATTCTTTGAAGCCAGAGCTTCTATCAGCCATACTTTTCTCTTTTATAAAATATACTTTTATTCCCTTAAACGAACTTCAATCAGCTTGGAAATGTCAAAAGATACATGTCAAATATACGGAATTTAAAGATATCTTGTCTAAGATTGACATTAATTTGGTTCTAAAAAGCATTAAGCATTCGAGAAGATACAGCCACATTCCTTAGCAAATTAAAAGAGCCAGCAAATGAAGTGGAATATAAAACTGAACAATCTGTTCAACACATTTCGAATAATGAGTGTGAAATTCTTGAACGCAACGCAGATGCATTCACAATCTGTTCATCCGTATCTGTATCTGTGTGTGGGTGTGCAGGATAACACTTATGATTCCTGCAACGGGATCTGTGTCCAAATAAACGAATATAACAATTTTAATGTTTCCATTGGAAAGGAAACCTTTTGCTGTTGCTGTTGTTTTCTGTATCCCTGTATCTGATAGTTATAAATTACACCCACACACGTACAGAAAACGCAGAGGGCTGGCACCGAAAAATTGATCTGCTGGCGAAAATGCATTTGAAGCATTTCCCAGAATCAAGGATTCAAATTTCAAGCAGTCGGTCGAGGGATTTCTTAGGTTAGGTACTAAGTCCAGGCGACAAATAAGTGAGATTATTTTTATAACCCCAGCCCAAGCCCGAACCCATACCCATACCCAAACCCAAGCCCGAACCCGAAAGGATCGTATGTTGTACGAGTATGTGCTGCTCAACATGTGTCCGCTTGGAAGGACATGCAGCAGCCAGCACAGCGGCGGCTTCGATAGTTATAAAAACGATTATGATTGGTCTACAAACTCCCGTTTAGGGGATAGACAGAATTCATGTATTTTCCGCTTTATTGCTTTATTGCCTGCGGATTTGTGAGACGAGATACATGCACGAGTATATTGGTAGCGCTTAACGGTTCTGCGGCTGCTGTGATGCAAGCCAGGGATCGGATCGGATCGGAACGGAACGGATAGTGGCAGGTTTTCCAGCAACCCTTGTGTGTGTGTGTGCGATGGAAAGCGGGACTTCATTTTATGATTATTAATACAAAATACCCCAGACAAGCAGGCAGGCACACAGATACCCATGTGCGCCTCTCTGTGTGCGTGTGAGTGCAACAACAGCATCGACGGCATCGACAGCATCGCCAGCGACAGCAGCGGCGGCAGCAGCATCTCAATCGAGACTCCTGCCATATTTTTAGTTGATAAACGACCTTTGATGGCGTTGCATCGTCGCGTTGATCAATGTCCCTCTCGTCGTCTGGTATAAAAAATCGATTTTCTGCATATAAATCGATCGTCCAGTGATCCCTGGAATTGCAAACAAGTGAACCGTGACCCGACCGCGTTTCCTGCCAATCGAAAAACCCCCCATCGAGCTCAACAAGTGCGATTAAAATGCTCATTTCGGAGGATCAAATACAGGAGGTACATACACAAATACGAGTATCCCCAAAGCCCACTAGATACCAGATATCTCTCCAGTTCAAAGTGCAGCTGAAATTCCAGTGAATCAGATCGAAAAAAAGATCTGAGCAAATCGGTTAACGAACAGCTTTTCAAGCTGAGACTTAATCAATTTATTTCTGTTCCTTTTTGGTTTTTTTTTGTTCATTTTTGCCCGACTCGACTCTCGGCACAAAGAAGTATTAGGGAATAAATATAAATGTGCATATACTCGTATCTGTTGGATACAGATACAGATACAGTGGTGGTGCTGCTATAGCTCTTGTGGGCGTCGTGCATCATAAAAAATATATCCCCAGCCACTTTTTTTGGGGAAGCAGGCGGCAGGAGGCAGGCGGCAGCCTCGTCTCAGAGTCGTCAGAGCCAGCCACAGTCTGTGGCACGGAGAGCGGCTCTGGGGCTGACTTGGTTTTAAATCATTTATGCGAAGTGAAGGAAGCAACGAAAGGGCGGAGTGGAGGGGTACAGCAGGGTACACAGGTACACAGACGGTGGAGGAGCCGAAGGAGGCAGTTCATCATTCGCATTGACTTAGAATGTGCACCACGGATAGAAGAAATCTCTGGTCTCTGGATCTCTGTTTCTCTTTCTGTCTCTGCATCTGTGTATCCCGCTCTGTGCGGAGTGCTGCAGTAGGCGGAAAGTATGATGAATTCCGAATTTGATGAGTTCACTCCGATGTTGTCATTAATTTTGAACATACTCGTACTCGTAGTCGTACGAGTACGAGTACGAGCTGCTGCAGCTTAACCCAAAGCCAGGGCTTTTGGCTAGTTTAAGGCTTTGCTTTTGCAGAAGATGCCAACCAGCCAGCCAGCCAGTCGCGGTTCCTGGTGGCAAAGGTCAAAGCATGAGCCTCGGGAGAACCCGGGTGGAAACGTAGATGATAAATAGTAACGAATAGATGGCAGATACATATGTATCTGTATGTCTATCTGCCTATCTGTATGTATCTCTGGCCCTATCTTTATCACCTAATTATCCATTGTACTCGCCCTCTTCCCTTGTTCCCTTTTTCCTTTTCCCTTTTCCCTTTGACCTTTTCTATTGTACTTCACGCTCACTGAGTGCCTCACACTCGAAACGAGGCCAGAAATGGAGGTTAGGGGAATGTTTCTGTATCAACCCCCAGCAAACCACCGAGAGAGCGGCGGCACTCACAGAGAGAGGCGCAACACGCGCCCCTGTCAACAGCCACATCCCCAGTTAAACACATCAACATCTATCTATTGTTGTCCCAACATTCATCCCAAACAAAAGGGCAAGAGCGGGCCAAACGCCATTTTGTGCGAAACCATTGGCCAAAAGAGTCAAGTTGTGTGTTGTTGCCACCCATTGTTGCACACTGCCCATTGTATCCATATTACAAGGTTATTATAACACTCTCTGTACCCCTCCCCCTCCTCTGTACTTTCAGCTCTACGAAATCAATGACGATCCCAAGCGCAAGGAGTTCCTCGATGATCTGTTCTCGTTTATGCAAAAGCGCGGTAAGTTGCAAGCTACACAGGGGGAAGTAGGGGATATAGGTGGAAAAGGGGGCCTGGCCTGGGAGGTAGGGTAGGGGGCTATCCAGATTGTGGTTTGGGGCACCATTTGCATATCCCTGGCCAGGTCTGGCCTGGCAATGATGACAGAGTGCTGACTCAGCCAGCCAAGTGTTTTTGGGCTCACTCAAATTATGTTAATTGAATAAATTTCTCGGCACTTTGACGTTTGATTTTGAAGCTTGGGGCCCAAAAGGGGAGCCATTAAAATATGCAGAAATTCTAGAGAAAGAAATCCATCAAGAGCACCAGAGAGTGGGCGGGAGAGAGGGAGAGAGGGAGAGAGAGACGAAGGCAGCAGAGAAATCGTTATGCGGATGACTTTTTGTCATTTTGTCACTTCAAATTACTGTCAAACTCACACACACACACACCGTTCCCCAAGGGAAAGGGGTATGCGATGTGGCGTGGGGCATGGGGCATGGGGGTGTTTATGCACCATATGCATATTGGTACTTAAATTTCGAAGGCGACTCTGGCCGCTGCAATCGGAGCAAATTCCTATTTATAAGCCAGGCCAGCCATCGAGCAGGGGCATGCTTTCCTGTACTTTTGTCATTAATTACGAGAGCATTACCGAAAACGCATCGGAACACGCACACACACATATGGCAGCTTGTCGTGACTGTACTTGCTTAATAAATCCCATTTCCGGTTCCTTACGGCGTCCTTTTTCGCCTGAAAATGGAATCACAATTCCTGTGATTTGTGATTTTGTGACTTGTGTGCCTCGACCCGACTGTCGAGTGTTTGTTGCAATCGCCTGACTGACTGACGACTTGAGAGTGCATTAAATTTGTTTGTATTTGCATATCGTAGGAATTGAGTAGGTAGGGCCCGGCCCGGCCCTATCCGCAGACGATGCTCTTTGCAGGGCGACAGAGAATCCATGAATTGTATTTCGTAGTTTGACTTTGCATTTACTTAATGAGTGATGAATGAAGGTTTCTTATATAAGGTAGGATACCAGATGATCCTTAGGAATGGGAACTAGATCTAGCACAGGGAATTCTCAGCAAAGAGAGTATCGCTCAGTCGATTCCTGAGTATCTTATTCTTATTCTCAGTTAATGTTTGTGTGTTTAACAAAAGTTCCATAACCCACACTCACACTCATGGCGGCATGTCGGTGAGTATCTGTGAGTGTTTCGCACACATGTGCAAATCAGAGGCGAATGAAAGTCTGTTATGTTGAGGCCTGAGCTTGACTTGGCCCCGGATGCAATTATTTATTTATTTTATCTAATTTCGTATGCATTTCATAAAATATATAAAAATATCTATGTATGTATGGTGTGTGTGTGTGTGTGTGTAGAGCATCTCTAGTGCTTGACAACTTAATGGATTTTAATCTGTCACATGCGTTCAAGTTTTGACATATGCATGCCCCGGCGACGCGGTCACTGGGAGCAAACAGAAGGGAGCGGGAGCGGGAGCGGGAGCGGGGGGGGCACTGCCACACTACGGACCGACTGTCTAAGATGTCGTCTGCCATGAGAAGGAAGCGCCGAAAATGCGACTCACTTCTGGGGCAAAAAACAAAGAGGAAAAGCGGAATAGCGGAAAATAAAGAGTCGAGTGTATTCCTCAGATACAGAATGTGTTCAATGTATAGCAAAGCATGTCTATAACCAAAATGATATTGTATAATTGTACAACTAACTAGCGGAAAGAAAAGGCAAGGAAACTATGGCGGGTATGCTGCGGGGGGAATGCGGATCGGCTGTGTTGTTGCCGTGAGATGTTTGTGCAACGAAGAGCGGCGCAATTCTTAATTAAAAGACGTCAATCACTTATCAACGCTGACGCTATTTCTGGGATATCTGGGAGCCCAGACCCCAGACCCCAGACCCAGAGCTCAGACACGTCCTCATCCTCATCCATCCCCGAGGCAGATCGAGTGAATCAGTTGTCAGGCCATGGGATCGACGCCCACTCCCCCTCTCTCTCTCTCTGTCTCTCTTTCCCTACGCGATGTAGGTGCGATGGTGGCGTTATGATTTCAGACTCGATCAAATTTCCTTTAATTTCCATTAAAAACCGCCTGACATCTAGGAAAACAAATGCACACACGGATAAATAAATAAATGTTGCCCCTAAAAGAGTTTTTGCCTGAAAGCCACCGAAAGAAAAGAAAAGAGGAAGATTTTGAAGAAAAAGTTGCCAAGAAAAATAATAATAAGTCGGGAGTCGGGAGGAGTCGACTGTGGCAGCATGTGCGTGTCAGGGATGGGACTCGGGAGCGGGATCGGAATCGGAATCCCCCAGAGAGGAATTCAGATCCAGCCCCCCAGGCGACCACCGATCGACTATGAGTCCGAGAGTTTAATGATCGCTCGATCCGAGGCGAGTGCCGGCAGCAGAGTTAATCATTAAATTGCCATTGATTATGTGGCTGATTCTTTTTTGTTTTGTTTTGTGTGCTGTGGCTGTGGCTGTGGCTCGTGTGCTCTGATCGATTCCAATCACTTTTTTGCTTGGATTGCCGATTGCCGGCTGGCTGGCTGGCTGGCTGGCAGCTATTCATTTATTTTGCATTACTCGTCGTACGATATTCCTTTTTGATCCGAGTCGATCGCCCCAACCCCCCATCGCCATACCCTCTTCACGCGCCCAATTTGTTTATATGCATAAAAACAAAACGTATTTTCATTCAATCAACACGTCCATCAACGAGTTTGATTGATTCCTCTCGGGCTCATAAAACAGAAAACGGAAAAGAAACTAAACTCGATCGATCCTCTGCCGCATGCCGCATGCAGCATATTTGGGGATGGGGTATGGGGGATGGGATATGGGATCGTTAAAAAGGAAAGGAGGAGGCAGGGCCCGGCCGCTTTATACAAATTCAAATTACTCACGTACGGAGGCAGCAATTATGCAAGTTGATTTGTTTTTTATATGTTAAATGCGCTACCCTTCAAGCGGGGTAGTCCATCGATAATCGACATTTGCTGGAATCATTTAAAGATCGATCTATAGAGTACTCGAATACTGAAAAGCAAACCCAATTTACGGATAACTTCTCTACAAAATCAAAGACATCATGTTCGATATACTCAAACACCTCGAACTTTACATTGTAGCGCACACGAATAAAAAGAAAAGGTGAGAAAGGGCACGTGGAAATTTCGAATAATACAATTTCAATACGAAATTGAGGCGAATGAATGCCAATGTGGATGATGATTAGCCGCCATAAACAGATCAACATATGTACAAACATCTTGTTGTACCCAGTCATAGGTATTATATACAGACAGAAAGTAGATATATGCATGGGGGATCGGGCAACAATTAGGATTTATTTCTGTTTTTATCGGCTTCGGTCTTTGAGCACTTTTGAGCCTGCTACGGCGGGGGCTACAATTGTTAATTGCTTCGTGATCAATGGCTGATGGAGAGGGAAGAGTGGAGGAGAGTGGGGAAGGAAGGAAATCTACTCCGTTGGGCAGATAAATCTATTTTATGGATAGTTTAATCGTGTTTTGCTTATTGGTGCATTTAACGAGCGCATTGGAAAACATTTACAAGTGCAAGAACAAGTTTTTAGTGCGCAAACAAACAAATCGGAATCGTAGGCCCCCAAAATCTGAATACGCATACCTACATATCTGTATATCTGTATATCTATATATCTCACTCTCTCTTTCTGTTTTCTGCAGGCACGCCCATCAATCGGCTGCCCATTATGGCCAAGTCCGTGCTGGATCTCTATGAGCTCTACAATCTGGTGATTGCGCGCGGGGGCCTCGTCGATGTCATCAACAAGAAGCTGTGGCAGGAGATCATCAAGGGACTGCATCTGCCGTCGAGCATCACCAGTGCAGCGTTCACCCTGCGGACTCAGTAAGTGGACACCTTGTGGCATCATCATCACCTTTCCCCCCATACCCCATACGCGTCTTGGCCTGGCCAGAAACTATGCCCAAGACAAACACAAACAGATGAGGGGGCAAACAGAAACGGACAATCAAACAGTGCAACGTCCAGAGTCCCGCGTCCAAGACTTGATAGCCGATCAAGCAGCAATCGATCAGCAAGTCTCAGTTTCGCTCTCTCTCTCTCTCGCTCTCTCTCTCCCTGTTGCTTCTCGTATCTATCCCTCTCTCTTGCTCGAGTACGAGTATCTGGTGGATTGCGATTTGTTTGCCTGTCGCTTTCGTATTTACACGATAATTCAACTTAAATGCCCGACAGGACAACATGAGTGTCCCCGTACCCCGTACCACATCCCCCATCCACATCCACATTCCCTGCTATGCCTGGTCCCTGCTCCCTCTGGCTATTTGCTGTTGGGCCATGTTTACCGGGCTTATTAATAATTTTATGCATCTTGCAGATACATGAAGTATCTGTACCCGTACGAGTGCGAGAAGAAGAACCTGAGCACACCGGCCGAGCTGCAGGCGGCCATCGATGGCAATCGGCGGGAAGGACGCCGCTCCAGCTACGGCCAGTACGAGGCCATGCACAACCAGATGCCCCTGGTGAGTACTCCTCAAGCACTTGGTATAGCTCCTTATGCTCCGGATGCTAATGTTCCACTGATTGGACAGACGCCCATTTCGCGCCCCTCTCTGCCGGGTGGCATGCAGCAGATGTCGCCGCTGGCACTGGTCACCCATGCGGCGGTAGCCAACAATCAGCAGGCCCAGGCAGCAGCCGCCGCCGCGGCCGCACATCATCGACTGATGGGTGCTCCAGGATTCGGCCAAATGCCCAATCTCGTCAAGCAGGAGATCGAGAGCCGCATGATGGAGTATCTGCAGCTGATCCAGGCCAAGAAGGAGCAGGGCATGGCGCCGGTCCTGGGCGCCACACATCCCCACCAGCAGCACCAACACCAGCACCAGCAGCAGCCGCCGCCACAGCAGCAGCAGCAGCATCTCCTCCAGCAACAACAGCAGCAGCAGCAACGACAGCGATCGCAGAGTCCGGACATCAGCAAGCACGATGCGCTTAGCGCACAGGTGGCACTGTGGCACATGTACCACAACAACAACAGTCCACCGGGATCGGCTCACACCTCCCCGCAGCAACGGTAAGAATCGCAAATTGAGTGTAGAGTGCCGCCATCTGCACTAAATGTGGCTCACTGTAATGCCGCCATCTACATGCCATACGGAAAATATCCACCCAAGACACCAACCCCATATAACATATAACACTGTTCTCGCCATTACAGCGAAGCCCTAAACCTCTCCGACTCTCCACCGAATCTCACGAATATCAAAAGAGAACGCGAACGCGAGCCGACGCCAGAGCCCGTGGAGCAGGACGACGGACCGCACCACCCACCGCCGGCTAAACGGGGAGGCAGCAGCCTCCTGCCGCCCGGTTTCCCCGCCAATTTCTATCTGAATCCACACAACATGGCCGCCGTGGCGGCGGCAGCGGGCTTCCATCATCAGGCGAACAGCGGCCATGGAGGACACCAGCACCAGCAGGACGCCGCCTCCGAGGGGGAGCCCGAGGACGAGTACGGCCATGCAGAGCACAACACCACGGGCAACTCCTCGTCCATGCACGACGACGGCGAGGCCCAACAGATGAACGGACACCACCATCACCACCAGAGCCACCAGCTGGACAAGTCGGATGACTCGGCCATCGAGAACTCGCCCAGCACATCCACCACCACCGCCTCGGTGGGGCATCGCCACAGTTCGCCGGTGTCCACAAAGAAGAAGAGCGGCAAGGCGGCCCAGGCCAGCGCCAAGGATCTGCCGGAGGAGAAGTGTGGCGGTAGCTCTAAAATGAATCCCCTGGATACGCTGAGCCTACTCTCGGGCATGCAGTTCCAGGTGGCCAGGAATGGTGAGTACCCCCAATCCCAATCCGAATCGGATGTAATTCAATCCCCTATCCCTTTCAGGAACTGGCGAGAATGGAGAGCAGCAGCTCATTGTCAATCTCGAGCTGAATGGCATCAAGTACTCGGGTGTCCTAGTGGCGAATGCGCCAATAACACAGGCGGCGACCGGGAGAACGGGATCCCCATGCCCCGAGCCAGCGGGTGATGACGAGGAGGAGGAGGAAGAGGAGGATTCGCAAGCCGTGAACGAGGAGGAGGCTCAACAACGTTCGCCAGTCAAGGAAGAAGCCAACGAGGAGACAGACCAGGATATGGACACCAGTGCTGCTGCTGCTGCCATTGTGAATGGTAGCGGGGGGACAGTGGGAGCGGGAGTGGGTGCTGCCGGTGTGGGTATCTCCCTGCTGAAGGATGCGGTGCTCAGTTCGTAGGCCAGCCGGGAAAAGTATCGAGAGAGGAATACCAAAGTCATATTTTTCAGAAAAATACAAAAGAAGTAAAACTCACACAAGCACACAGATGCACAGATCCAGAACCTATATGTATATACACACACACACACACACACACACACAGAAAAACACTTAGGCATTCGTATACACAAACGCATACACCTTAAGAGATAGAAGTGAAATATAAGATGGAATAATGCATCCATTGTTCAGTCGGAACAAGAGAGCGGCATTACAAAGAGGCAGAATCGAATCAAAATGGTTCGAATCAATCGTTTTATGTATGTGTAGCATACCCCCACCATCCCACACCCACACCAGCATAGCCCCGCTCTAAGACTAACATAACCGCAGCGTGTAGAAGATCATATAAATAATATAATATATAAAGAACGAAGTATATAAGATATATGTATGTATGTATGTCTGTTCAATTTCCACATTTGCATAAAAGACAAGCTGGCGAGCATGTATTTACTGATAGATCTTAGACATAAGCAAGCACCGATAAAGGAATATATCCATAGATACGCATAGGCTAGGATATGCATACGCGCACGCATACGCATTTGCATAGGGCATAGGCTTCCCAGAAATCAGTTTTTAGTTTGTTTTTAGTATGAAGTTTGTTGTATCCTTATAAATTTCATCACCCCTCCTCTCACCTTAAAGAAAATCATTATTTTGTGTTAGGCTTGAAAGCTTCCTCCTGTACATATCAATCAATATGTAGTCTGTACACAACACACACACACATCTACTATACATATATATAAATATATATCTTTACATAATTATAAGAACACATTCATAACACACACACACAGACACAGACACACACAAACATATCCATTATGACCACATTGAGTATGCATCATCATAGACATATATTAGACGTAGAGCCTAAACAAGTAATATTGTAAGTATAAATGTATTTGTCGTAAAATTAAATTGCGCTCTTGGCCCGAACACAACAGACACACTCCCCCCCGCCCCATCCCTGCAGCCCCGCTAAGTATCTCGTATCTTCTAGCTACTCCAAAGCCAAGCAGAAAGTAGCAAACACCAACACCAACAAGAAGAACATGGACATATTCTAAGCATAAGCGTTCAATTTATTGAATAATAAATCTATTTAATTTTAGTTGCAATTCGCATTCGAGTCCATCATAGTCATTAAATATGGCCCCAGGGCTAATTAATAGACCCCCGCCCAGTGGGTGTTGTAACAAGTGGTGCTTGAGGGGCACGGATCGAAGTGGAAAAAGCAACATGAGAATCACTCAAAGGAGCACAGCACAGCTCTACTCCGATGCATACGATACGGCGGCTCTGTTCCGTTCCTTCTCTTATAAAACAAAAGAAATATTTGCTCTTTATGTTTTTGTTGCCTGGCTTCAATTTTCACAAGGCGAAAAAGTCATAAACACACAGAAGGGGCCGTAGATTATCATCATACCCATCAGTAGGTCGGGTAGGGGGTAGGGAGGATGGATGGATGGCGAGGGAAACCCTCAAAATGCACACCAAACAAAGTGATGAAAAGCAAATGTTGTTGAAAACAATGGATCCGTGAAATTGTTCTCGCCCAGAGGACCACGACCAGTCAGACAGCTGTAAATGGCGGCGGTGTAGGTGTAGGCCCAGGTGAGGGCTCGGGTGCTAACTACATTAATGCATAATGATGCTTGTGGCAGGGGGCCACAGGCTGTGCGGAGAGAGAGGATGGTCTGCTGGACCATCAGCATAATGACTTACGGACGCAACTTTGTTATGCCCCGGCAATGGGCCTTGATAAGTGGCAAGTGCGTTTAGAACCATGGCTATAAACGGATAAAGCCTGGGCCTGAGTGGTTTCCCTTGCCCTGGCCCACTCACGGCTGCTACAATTGCCCTGAAAATACCAAAAGCGATCCCTGTTTTGATCTGTTCGTGTGGATTTATGAAAAATTTCATCATCTTCATATATTTCCTGTTAAAATTTGCTGTTTTTCTGGTTTTAAAGGTTGTAGCATACTCTCTGTGCTGCAATGAAATTTATGGAAATTATTGTGGTTTTCGGGGGGGAGTTCAAAAAGCGTTTGATGTTCACTTTGCGGCTGCAATTTGTCAGGAATTTCCATTTAATCAAGTGTCCTGTGCACTAAGAATGCGTCTACCGGCTGTCATCGGCCAGTCAGAGCTATTCAATTAGCAATAAATAAATAAATAAATAGAGCCAACAACTTGTTGCGGATGATTTCGGCAGAGACCAGCTGACAGCCAGGTGTAACAAATAGCGAATATAAGGAATAAATTACCCCCAGGGGACTGCTGCTGGTCATGTGCTGGGAATGTGTTCGGTCTCGAATTACCGAACTAATCAGGACGCGGCCCTCCATAAATCGTGAATATTTTTTGGCCAGGAGAAGTAGCAATGGCATGGCTGCGAGCATTTTCTTGCTGACACAAAGGAACGAATAACCAAAAACATTACATTACAGAAATTAGCCCCAAAGAATGGAAAGCGCAGGGAACGGCAACTGGGAAGTATATGTATGTATTTATGGATACATATAGTACATATGTATTGATGTTCCTGCTCAAATTAAAGGCCAATAATACAGTAATAAAGTTGGCATCGCATCCAATCGGCCTATGGCCACCCAAAGCCCAACCGAAGCAAATCACCCCACAAACACACCTATACTTGGGGGCAGACACACACGCACCTTGACAGGCAGCGGCGCTTAAAAGTATTTATAAATTTTATATAATGTGCTTTCGAGCACAAGATACAGGACGTATCCCTCCGCGCCTCCCCGCCTCCAATGCCCAATGCCCCCCAGCATGAGGTACATAAAGTACAATAGCGGTTTGCCCTTTTTGGTGCCAAGCGGGAAGTAACCTCTATTATTTACCAATACAAACTAAGCTTTAAAAAAGAAATGTAAAATTACCCAGCTGATGTGTGGGGGGGAAGTGAGGAGAGACCCGAGCACGAGCACGAGCACGAAAAGGATAAAAGAAGACGCACGCGGCACGAGCACGAGCACGAGCGGGAGCGGGAGACAAACATGTTTACCCCCCAGGCACACACACATCGCACCGCATAGCATCACATGTTTAATACAACAATTGTGTGGTTTTTTTAGTACACAGAGTGCGCGGGAGGGGAAGAATCATTGTGCATGTGCTTATATGGTATGGTATGTGTGCGTACGGCCTGTACGCAAGCAACAGTTGTCCCGCAGCTCGACAGAATGTTGCCGAGCATAAAATAAAAGCTTGCCACTGCGACAGCGACGCCTGCGCACTGCGGCCTGCCTTCGCCGGACGAAAAATGTTGCCTACTTCTGGGGGCAGGCGACAGCAGGAGCAGCAGGAATATGTACAATGCAAATACATACATTTATTCATCCCTCCTCTGGTTCCCTGGGAAGCTTGGCTGGGAGCAGCGCGGAGGCAACTTCAAATTCACCCTTATCAGAAAGCTCTCCACACACACACACACACACACATACAGGTATCCCCGTTTTGTATCTCAACATTTGCGGGCATGCAACAAGCATGCTTTGTTTGTATCCGTGTGTGCGGCAGAGGCGGGGAAACGTCTCCTGCTGCTGATGTTGCTGCTGCTGCTGGGGCTGCTCAACATAAGCGTTCGGGTGTCACGATGATGTGGAACGACCACGACGACTACAACGACGCCGACGACGGGAACAGAACAGCACTCGACTTATGTAGAATTTTTTGCACACTTGAGAGTTTAGTTCAGTTTTGGCAGAATTGATAGATACTCGTACCCGCAGCGCAGCTCGCAGTTGTACCGTTTGCGGCCATAGATATAGATACAGATACAAACGCACACAGGGACACAGGCACACAGCCACAACAGCACAGACACTGGCACTGGCACTGGTTTTCCCCGCTGTTTTTGGACCCACTGGCTTGGCTAACTGACTGCCTGACTGCCCGTCTGACTGAGCCACATCGTGTCTATCTATTGCCATCAGGCAGAAGGCAGAACCAGCGCCAGAGCCAAAGCCAAAAGTAAAGCAAAAGCCAAACCAAAATCGGCAGCACGCTTCCAGTGGGAAAACATTTCGCTTGTTCCCGCTGCTACCGACGCGTCGGTCGTCCTCAATGAATCCACGTTGATTTTTTTATCGGCTCGCAATTGTGATTTACAATACAACCAACCACCACAAATATATGTATATACTCGTACTTTATATATATATGAGCGGACAATCCACCACAGAACCACCGAGTGCATTCAGCGGCTAAGAATTAAAGTTAAAGTGCTTTCCAGTGCTCGAAGTTGTCCAGGTGTCACAGGACTGTCATCGGGCTGCAATTCTCAAAACAATTTGCATAAGGTAATACATTTTCCCCCGAAGCCCCAGAGCCCCAGTCCCCAAAACCCTGTTGTGCCAAATTGATGTGAATATGGTGTCTCCCCCTCGGATGCCTCGGCATGCCGTGATTTTTCGCTTCCTCCCCCAAAAAACTAGCTCCAGCTAATTGATAGTGGAGCCAGGCCAGGAGTATGGGAGTTCAGGCAAACGCAATTACAATTACCAGATGAAGGAAGGAAGAAACAGCAAATATGCTCATACTAGGATGAATATAAGCTCATCAAGGGGGCCAAGCACAAGCACCAGCACAAGAACCGTTCCGTGCATATACGGGTATGAGTGTGTTTGTGTACTTTTGCATGTGTTTTGTGTGTGTGTTTGTGGGCTCGTGTGCCGGGTCTCAGGAAAGTTAAGCTGCTTGCGGGATGCAGAGACTCCTACCGCCGGGGGAAAGGTACGAACATATACAACTTGATTGAATAGCCGGACGAGTCATCCCTGATTTTTCCCATTGATTCCATTTCCATTGAGTAGTGTAGCTCTATGCTATCAACAAAATGCCATTAAAACAGACAGTGGCACAGGAAATGCATCAAAATCCGGATCCATGAACATTTCCCCAGCATCACAGCAGGGCGGTGTATATTTTGGATCACTCTGATTACTCTGGTCATAGCAGATGATATTAATCAAAGTAGATTTGAACTTTATCTCGTAATCTATAGATATATAACTTCACTCATTAACATACACACTTCCACAGTGATAGGAACTTCATCTATATAATAGCACAATGGGGGACAGAAACCTATTGATAGGAAGAGCAAAATGGCTGTTATTCTGAAAACCCTGAACTTTGGGAACCATAGTTCAAAGATTTTTCCAGCTATACAAATTTCAAGGTTAATTGTTCTGTTATTCTCGATCAACGCTGTGCTGTAAAGGCACTTACTTACTGTCTGTAAGGATTATGATGCACAGTTGCAGCGGAGAACGCTTTCAGGACGCGGCGATGCATAGTAGTGCCGAGCTAAAAATACACGGAGGCCCATATATCGCAATTTATTTAAGTTTATTTGAGTCCCTATGGACTCCAATTAATATAATGCCCAATCCATCGGTCATACCACAGCAAAATTGACAACAACGGGGTAATGCTACAAATGGTTTTAATAGCCAATCCATTGTTGTTGCATGCGTTTTTTTGCATGTGTTTTATAGTTTCTCATATAGAAAACATACGAATATTTGAATGAAACACTCACTGCTTTTTTCAATCAAGTAGAGTTTCCAATTAGGTTCCACTTTGCTTTTAGGAGCTTTCTTTTTTTTGAACTATACTAATTATACTAAATTGTAAAAGTCTTGTTTTTTATAGCCTTTTGTGCCGCTGCTCAGATACAAACGCACACAGGGACACAGGCACACAGCCACAACAGCACAGACACTGGCACTGGCACTGGTTTTCCCCGCTGTTTTTGGACCCACTGGCTTGGCTAACTGACTGCCTGACTGCCCGTCTGACTGAGCCACATCGTGTCTATCTATTGCCATCAGGCAGAAGGCAGAACCAGCGCCAGAGCCAAAGCCAAAAGTAAAAGCAAAAGCCAAACCAAAATCGGCAGCACGCTTCCAGTGGGAAAACATTTCGCTTGTTCCCGCTGCTACCGACGCGTCGGTCGTCCTCAATGAATCCACGTTGATTTTTTTATCGGCTCGCAATTGTGATTTACAATACAACCAACCACCACAAATATATGTATATACTCGTACTTTATATATATATGAGCGGACAATCCACCACAGAACCACCGAGTGCATTCAGCGGCTAAGAATTAAAATTAAAGTGCTTTCCAGTGCTCGAAGTTGTCCAGGTGTCACAGGACTGTCATCGGGCTGCAATTCTCAAGCAATTTGCATAAGGTAATACATTTTCCCCCGAAGCCCCAGAGCCCCAGTCCCCCAAAACCCTGTTGTGCCAAATTGATGTGAATATGGTGTCTCCCCCTCGGATGCCTCGGCATGCCGTGATTTTTCGCTTCCTCCCCCAAAAAACTAGCTCCAGCTAATTGATAGTGGAGCCAGGCCAGGAGTATGGGAGTTCAGGCAAACGCAATTACAATTACCAGATGAAGGAAGGAAGAAACAGCAAATATGCTCATACTAGGATGAATATAAGCTCATCAAGGGGGCCAAGCACAAGCACCAGCACAAGAACCGTTCCGTGCATATACGTGTATGAGTGTGTTTGTGTACTTTTGCATGTGTTTTGTGTGTGTGTTTGTGGGCTCGTGTGCCGGGGTCTCAGGAAAGTTAAGCTGCTTGCGGGATGCAGAGACTCCTACCGCCGGGGGAAAGGTACGAACATATACAACTTGATTGAATAGCCGGACGAGTCATCCCTGATTTTTCCCATTGATTCCATTTCCATTGAGTAGCGTAGGTCTTTGCTATCAACAAAATGCCGTTAAAACAGACAGTGGCACAGGAAATGCATCAAAATCCGGATCCATGAACATTTCCCCAGCATCACAGCAGGGCGGTGTATATTTTGGATCACTCTGATTACTCTGGTCATAGCAGATGATATTAATCAAAGTAGATTTGAACTTTATCTTGTAATCTATAGATATATAACTTCACTCATTAACATACACACTTCCACAGTGATAGGAACTTCATCTATATAATAGCACAATGGGGGACAGAAACCTATTGATAGGAAGAGCAAAATGGCCGTTATTCTGAAAACCCTGAACTTTGGGAACCATAGTTCAAAGATTTTTCCAGCTATACAAATTTCAAGGTTAATTGTTCTGTTATTCTCGATCAACGCTGTGCTGTAAGGCACTTACTTACTGTCTGTAAGGATTATGATGCACAGTTGCAGCGGGAGAACGCTTTCAGGACGCGGCGATGCATAGTAGTGCCGAGCTAAAGTACACGGAGGCCCATATATCGCAATTTATTTAAGTTTATTTGAGTCCCTATGGACTCCAATTAATATAATGCCCAATCCATCGGTCATACCACAGCAAAAATTGACAACAACGGGAGTAATGCTACAAATGGTTTTAATAGCCAATCCATTGTTGTTGCATGCGTTTTGCATGTGTTTTATAGTTTCTCATATAGAAAACATACGAATATTTGAATGAAACACTCACTGCTTTTTCAATCAAGTAGAGTTTCCAATTAGGTTCCACTTTGCTTTTAGGAGCTTTCTTTTTGAACTATACTAATTATACTAAATTGTAAAAGTCTTGTTTTTTTATAGCCTTTTGTGCCGCTAATAATGGCATAATTCAATAAACAATCAGTGGAATCTTATTGTCTCCCATTAAAAGGTAACTGAAACACTATCGTTATACGCGAATACATATTTGACGGGTCCACCAACTCCCCTTGATATATATCGAACAGCACGAACTCTCTCACGCGATCAGCTCCAACGCAACGTGCTCTCTGCTCTCCCTTACGCTCAGCACTTTGGCTTTGATTTCTTTTCTTCGGTGCATACATATGTATGTACATATGCTCGTATGTATATTCATTCTGCTGCCTCTCACAGCTCTCTTGCGCTCTCAAGTTCAGCCGCTGATACATACTTGTTGTACTCGTACTTCTCGTTCGCGCTGTTGCTGTTGCTGCTGTTGTCGGTATCGTCGCTCTCCATCGCCGCTTCATTCGCCCCGTACACACATTTGTATCTCGGAGATTGTTTTAGTTTTTCTACCATTTGGTTGCTTTTCGTTCGTTTGCCTTTTGCGCTCCGTGCCTCTGTCTTCCTCTTGATCCGGCTGTTTCGTTTCGTTTCGTTTTTTTTTTGTGTGTTTCGTACGAGCCGGAGCTGGGAGCGAAATCATTTGACGTTTTGCTTTGACAGGCAACCGTCGCCGCCGTCGCCGTCGATCGCCGCTCTGTTTCGATCCGATCCGATCCGCTCGCTCATTCTCGGGGTCGGTCTGGTCGTCGTCGCCGTCGTCGCTGTCTTCGTCTTCTAGTTGTGAGTCCCGTGCATCTTACGCAGAAAGCACTCCACTCCACCCACCCACTAACCAGTGCCAGCCACCACCCACACCCTCTCTCTCCCTCCAGTTCCAACTCCGTTGTAATCGAATATCATGCTCATTCGATTGCTGATCAATATGCGTGTGTGTGTGTCTGTGTGTTGGCAGAAGCAGCAAAGGCAGCGGCAGCGGCATCGGCAGCAGCAACAGCAGTAAATATGAGCCAATTGTATCTCTCAGATACTTCGTGGTGTTATCGGTGCTGCTGCTGCCGCTGCTACTACATTTGTGTGACGACACAGTGGGTGCTGCCGCTGCTATTATTATTTTTAATGCACTGCATTTACGATTCGTGTATCTACATATTTTGCAATATCTGTGCGTCAACAGCAACAACAAGCACACAGCACAACACAGCACAGCACAGCACAAGACCACATCCGTGCGATGAACGTGACCTCCCGCGTATTAAAATAAATTCTAATTTGTGGAAGAACGAAAGAGCAACGAAAATTGTATTCTTATTGTTATTCTGGCGATACATACACATGTACATATGTACATATATGCGCGAAGAAGTGCCGCCGAGTATCTATGAGAGCATACTCACTCAGTGTGTTTGTGTGTGTGCGTGTGTCCCCCAATATTTGTCATGAGTGCGTATCCCCCCCCCCAACACCATTGTTCATGTGTATTTGTTTAATTTATATCTAGAGTCTGATATAAATATTAAAATAAGAAAGTATATTCATATACGTAAGTAGTATATGGAAAATATCAGAGGCAGCCACAACTAAGCGACGAGTTTTCTGGTACGTCAACAGATAATGTATTGTGCGATATATACATATATATGTGTTCGTTCTGGTTGGACATTTCTGTTTTAATTTTCGCGGAATTTCGGCTGGGGAAGGGGGCCACTTCTTGCACACAGTTGGATACAGATACAAGATATAGTTAGCCCCAATCGCATGTATATCCACCTTGGAGTGCCCGAGTCGTCTGGCAGGTGCCCTCCAAAAAGATCATAAAATAAAATAACATAAAATGTAATAAAATTTCGGTTAAAAGTAGTTGACGGTGCGGCAGGGGAACTTCTCATGCAACTGGCGTCGCAAAAACATTTTCAGTTTTTAATTTATCTGAATACGGCCTGAATACGGCGGTGGGTCGGTTGGGACGGGGGCAGGGGGTACATGGCTCCCCATAAAAATAACGCTTAAAATGTTGTCGCAGTGGCCGCTCGGTGGCAAGTCCGTGTCCGTGCAGGGGGCGGCGAGGGAGGCGATGGTAAGGTTGCCATAAACAATGCGAAAAATATCGCTTCGCTGTACTTATAAACCAGCCACAATAAATTTGCAATTGGCGTTCGCATTTTGCATTTTTCATTTTTCATTATTTCAGATTCGTTTCGATTTTTGGGCCCCTTTCGATTTTGTGTATCTCGCGGGACTCGTGGGGGGACTGACCCATTTCGGCGATTATCTAATGACTGATTTCTACATACATACATACATACATACGCATGGTATTGTATAGTACATATATTCATTCCGTAGATTCCTTTTCATTTTCACTATCTATGCGATAGGTGGGTAGGCCCTCCCCCTCTGCCTCCCACTCTCCCAATCAGTATTTTTCGTGGCGGGCTTAATTAATTCTCGATTTTAACTGTTTATTAAAAGGGAATGAATGCTCTCGACTGATATTGTCGAGTGGCCGAGTTTAACGCGCGTCTGGGTGTTTGGTATTGTTAACAGCAAATAAATCCGCACAGCCAGCCTGCATACTGATGGGGAATTTTCAACGGAACGGAACTCGAACGCACCAAACAACAAATAAACACCAGCTGCGGGGGGAGTGGGGGATGGAGAAAGAAAATCATCGAGCAGCTGAACGAAAAGAGCGAGGCATACCTTGAACATTTTCTGTATTATTATAACCGCAGTTATGCAACCCGCACCCCCCCTCCAGCCCCTTAGCTGGCATGTCTGCAGGTTCTTCCGTCCAACTTTATTCGCAGCTCAATTCACAGTTCGCCAAATGGCGGCGCAGCACGGCTGTATTGTCAACCGCTTGCGGCAATCAACACTCACTAATCTGCTCTCTCTCTTGCACCCGTCGCAGCTCCCTCTAATCGCAGTAGTGGGACTGGTTCTAGTTCTGATTCCGAATCCGATTCAGATTCTGGATATTCCGTTGCGACACTTTGTAGCCCCTACCCACCCCTACCCCACCCATGCCCATACCCATCCATCTATTGTGTTATCTCGCGCTTGAGATCGCCATTTGAAATTCAAATTTTCAACTGGCAAACTCTGTCAAACGGCCGGAAAAGTCTCCCATTGATATTGTAGGCAGAGCCTCTCTCTCTCTCTCTCTCTCTCGGTCTCTCTGCCTCTCTGTCTCTCTGTCTGTCTGTGTGCGTGTTCTTTCATGTTCGTTATTAATTGGGCAGGGTCCAGCCTTCCGCTTGTAAAAGCGGTTTCAAGGCCCCCTCCCCTACGATCATCCACAAACAATTTC
Organism: Drosophila lowei; assembly: GCA_008121275.1. Lineage (NCBI taxonomy): Eukaryota > Metazoa > Arthropoda > Insecta > Diptera > Drosophilidae > Drosophila > Drosophila lowei. The sequence goes on along the minus strand of CM017778.1, from coordinate 23,987,951 downwards.
GAGGATGTTTGCTGACATTTGTCACCCAAGAGGGAGGTGATTCAGGAAACTTGGAAGGAAACTGCGAAATGTATCACTGCCTTTCCCCATAAGGCTGTCTGTCTCTGTTCTTGCAAAAGTCTAATGTCATACATATGAGTGTGTGATATCCGAATATCTCAATAGGGAATCAGAGTCGTATAAAATATATAAAGACGGCGCTGTAGGCAGGCATGTAATGTAAACAGAAACCGCAGTCAGCAGTCCGCAGTCCGCGCAGGCAGCTGCAGAACATCAGTTGGCAAAAACTATTAGATACAAAATTGCTGAAATGCGTTTCGGTGTTCGGTGTTCGATGTTCTTCTTATGGACTGCGCCAGCTTCGTGTCGTATATGGCCAGGCTCCATTCGATACATACTGGTACGGCCACGATTATATATTTGTCTGGGCATACGAATACGTAAGTCTGGCTGGCAGTTCTATTGGGGACCACAAGCACCTGCATACTAATCGCATTGCCCCAGGCAGCCGTGACGGTGCCTGCTGACTGCTGCATCCAGTGGCGGGGCCCAATAGAATTTGGCACTTTGTGGGGGCAGGCGCTGCAGCAGGGCAGGGCAGGGCAGGGCAGAGCAGAGCTTGGCAGCAAGATGCCACCTGTCCTTGGCAACAACTTACGTAGACGTACCCACGGGGCGGCGGCGGGGGTAGGGAGCTCGTTATTTATTTGAAAACTTAAATGAGCCAAAGTGAACAGCGAAAGCCATTATTTGTTCGTTTTAATATGGCCCGGGTCTAAAAATAATTTGTTTAAATCAACAAACACACCATAGACGAGACTACACCGATCTGTGCATACTCGATGGGGAATCTATCGTGTGTACCACCTTTCCCCACTCCCACCCACCTCCTCTATCCCATTGTCTTGGCTGGGACTGGTGGTGGTGCTGGTGCTGTGAGATGTGGATGATGCCTTTGTTGGCTCTGGGGCTCTGTTTATCTTCCTGTTTGCGCCTTCTGTAGTGACGCCTTTGTCTCTTGCAACCGACAATGCAACAGTTGGAGGCACCCAGTTGGAGAGACAACAAGTGTCCTTACAGATACATATAGTACATGTATTTATGCAGATGAAAGACAGCCTTTGCTTTTGCTTTTGCTTGTGCCTTTGCCTTTGACAAGTCAATCAATGTCCCTGGGGATAAGACTATCTCCGGTTTGGCCAGCAGCTTCCTCTGGGAGCGGACGCAAGTTTCACCAACAGACATGATCAGGATCCCCTCCAGGAACGGAGAGCAGCGCACGGGGCTGAGTGGCATGTTCCGCCCGCTAATTGAAGCAGGTCGTCTTTGAGATGTCAATGTCGAAGGACTTTGCAACTAATATCCGCTCCGTTCGATTGCACTTCTTCAGGCACAGTCGTTGCTTGTCGGTGCTTTGGTTTCGTTAAAGATTTCTTTAAAGATTTCGTGCGACTGGGATACAGATACCATCAAATCCACACACAATATGTAGCACGCAGGAAAATCAAGTGTCCGCCAAGGGTCCGCCCTGATGGCTGTCCATCAGAGTTGCCCAACTTTTGGGACTCGAACGGGCAGGAGCCGATTCAAATCTCCGACTCTGCCTCTGACTCTGACTGGGCATTATTCGTATGCAGTCGGCGGTAGGTCGGTGGTCCGGTCACGTGCCACGGAGCACCACCTCGCCTTGGCTTCGATAATCATTGCCAATATTTGGGCCTTTATGAATTTATAACAATCAGCCTGTGACAATTATGCGAGTGCCTCGTACATTTTCGATGAGAGTTTCAATGAAACCAACGCCCCAAAGGGGGGGGAAATGACTTGGCCTTCCATGGTTATTACCTGGCACCAACACAATACTCAAGTCTTTCCGTAACCGTAATTTAAGGCAGTTCATCGCTTATCATTTGCATTTATCATTGTCAATTAACGGGTTTCTTGGGGTCCGTAGTGAAGTTTCGGCCAGGGATAGAGTGTAGGTCAGTGATGGCAAACTAAGGGAAGGAACGGTTCCTTTGAATGCCTTAGAACAATATTATGGAAATATTCATGGGATTTGGCAAGACTTAACCAATGGTTTCAATGAGAAGGTAGAATAATTGTCACCTTTTCCTGCCACAGTGCAACAGTTCCCCCATAATTATCCGCAAAACTCATATTGCATTTTGATTGGGCCATGAATAATAATATTTTCCACTCTCCCTGCCACGGCTCTCTCGCCTCTTTTCAGCTTTGGGGAAAATGTGAGGCAGTCGCAATCCGGCAATCGTCAGTCAATCAATAGACCGCTGCCCAAAAATGTTTCAATTATGTTATCGGCAACCACAAGAAGAGCTACAACAACAATTACAGCAACACCAGAGGCAGCAGCAACAGAATCATCGAGAGCATTTAAACGTCAGCAGCAGCAGCAACCACAGAGCCGCATTGGCCGTGTCCGAAGGAGTCGAGGCGGAAGAAGCGTAGGCCAGAGCAGGAACAGCAGTGGAAGAGGAAGAGGAAGGGGCAGCCAATCATCCATCCAAGGAACCAAAACCGAAACCGAAACCAAAACCAGAACCAGAACCAAATTAATACGTAACCAAGAGCAATTTAGCATAGCAACCGCCACAGGAACACGTCCCAGGTGCCACGTTCAAAGGGTCTGAGGCAGCAGCAGAGCAGAGGAAAAGTCAGAAGCAGGACTTCGACATGGGCTGCTCGCCAAGCACACTCCCCAATCCCGCCTCCGCCAACGCCAACACCAACGCTGGCCCCACTGCAGCCAATTCCGTCCCCCTCTCCCTCGACGCCACTGAAAAGGATGGCAGCCGCCTGTTCTGCATCAAGCTACGGCGCAGCCGTTTGCGCCGCTGCAGCTGCGGCGGAGTCGCCCTCCAGCAGGGCGACGGCAACGGCAACGGCAGCACTGCGGGCAGTGCAACCTGCGGCAGCGGGACGGGCGACAATCTGTGCCACCAGGTGCTCCTGAACCCGCTTCAGGCCAAGAACGAGGCTGACTACGAAAAGGTAACGAAATACGCCCTCCAATCCGCAATCCGCAATCCCCCATCCCCTCTTACCCGAACTTACCGTCTTTCAACCTACCGTCTTTCACAGCTAAGCACTGGCAAAAAGGACTCGATTGTGACGGTGGCAGCACTGGGCAACTTCACCCACAGTGTGGTGCGACGTGCCACAGGCAGTAAGTACCCGATATCTAAATCGTTTTCACCTGCTTGACTTTGGGGTGGTTCTTATAGGAACCTCTTGCGCTTCCTGTCGCCCTTCCAGACTTGATAATAGCAAATATACTCGTAGATAAGCCCCCAGATTGAAGAACCCTGTTCCTAATCTGAAGTGACAGTGCTCCAACCTCAAGAGCTCCCTCAATGGTAGCTGATAGTACAATAATTATCTTTGGAATCTCAGCATTTCAGAAATTGTTACACATGTACGGGTATTTCTTTCAAGATTTAGTGTATTTTAGCCACAAATCATTCAAGAATCCATCAACCATCATTCTAATCCGATCAGCTCAAGTGGTAGCCATAATTCTCCCCAGATAAAAGTCAAATCGTGCCGATAAGTCGTACAGGGTATCCGCAGGTCGTTATTAGGTGATACGGAGGGACAGGCACAGGTAATACGATCGCTGAGAAGTCAGCTGGCGCTTGTCTAAGCTTCAAGCGCAGCTGTTTTGTGGATGACCAATTAACAGTTGCTCGCCGCTCTCCCTCTCCGCCTCTCCGCCTGCCTCTGTCCTCTGTCTGGGGCTGGGTTCTGTTCTGGGTCTGAGCTTCGGCTTTCAATGGGAGCTTCGGTAGCAGCAAAGCAATTGTCCGAAGAGCGTGAATGAGCATTACCTCTCTGGGTTTCTGTCTGGTCTGTGGCTGTGTGAAACTTGATCGCTCCCAGCAAATGTGATCGCCAAGAGAGCGCCAAGTGTGCGAGATAAGGCGAAAGAGAGCAAGCTTCGTCTGTCATCGGAGCAGAGGAGAGGAGAGGGGCGTAGCGCAGCGCAGAGCAAAGCAGACCAAAGCAAAGCTCGCCCTGACATCGCTTCGGCAACAGCTGCTCCCCATGTATGGAGTCATTCGCTTTTAACTGTTTCGTCGCGTCGGTTGCGTGTATCCCCCTGCATCGCATGTATACCGAAACGCACACATACGTAGGCATCGTATGCTCCTCCGGCCAGGTCTCTGTGGAATACACTGTAACCGAGGTGTGTGTACGGATTTCGAAAGCCTCACGCACTATGCAAATTTCCAGAGGAGTTTGATCTTGCGGGCGTGTCTCCATCTCGTCGCCAGTCGGTCCCCTTTCGGTGTGCACCGGTGTGCGGTGCGGTGCGGTTCGTATCGGTTCTGTTCAGTGAGAACTGGTCGCTCCAATCGCGGCAATGCAGTGGCACAAATTTGGCAAGTCGTGCTAGTGCATGGCCCAGGGCCAACCAGTCCCGAGCCCCCACCAAACCGAGTGCAATTAAAAAACGCATAGAGCAACAACTTCTCAGATACAATACAAACCCGAAACCGAAACCAAAACCGAATCAGAAACAGAAACAGCAACGTCGATGTGGAAAAAAACAGCTTGGCATGCTCTAAAATACACCAACAACCAACCAACAACCCCATACGAAACTCACTCACACTCGGGCACTCGGGAGGGTATCAAAAAATGTGTTAAAAATCAAAACAAACTTCACAACTAAGTGTGCCACAAAAAGGCAGCAAAAGCAAAAGCAACAAGAACAAGTGTAACGAGTAGCGATCCACAATCTACCATCCACGACTAGAATTTGTATCTGTGTATCTGTCTGCTGGCCAATACATTCACCCATCCATCCGTCTATCCATCCATCTGTATCTGCGCTTCTTTCATTCTCGAATTTGCTCTGCATCAGCAATTGTTTCGCTTTCGTTTCGACTCATTAGCTGCGAAGATCCGCACTCACACCAATACACTGCGATTCTTCGATTAATATGCAGAGATTCACATGACAAAACCTGGTTCCACGATCGTCCGCGGCATCTCCCACTCTACTGCTATATCGCATCTCTCGCTGTAAACAATGGATCGATCGCCCACGATATGGCGCCAAAACATCAATCAAAGCCAAAGAAAACAAACCGAGCGAACGATCGCTCGACAACGATTCATTATGTGTCTCTAATCCCACCCCCTGTCGGAGTCCCCAGTTTATCAGTTTTCACATCAATTAAATTCAAAGAAATCGTAATTGAATTGATGACCCATCCAATTTTCCAATTTTCGCGTAGTAGAATCAGATCCTCCTCCGAATTTTACAGAAATCTTTTATATTTTTCGGGGTTTAGCCGACCACGTGAAGTCATTTCCATGAATATTGCGCGCCAAGTCAGAGAGAGCAGAGACCACATCAGACCCGACCCGTCCAGCCCAGTTGGAGATTAGATTATGCCAAAACGAAGACTGCTCGCACCGAACAGCGAACACCCAACACCCCCGCCCTTGGGCTGCTTGGGAAGCCCCCTGTCGTCCGGCCACAAAACGGCCACAGTTGGTATCAATATGGCCATTGTTATATGGCCAGTGTCCCGTATGTCCCGTGTGTCCCGTGTGCCATGTCCGGCTATCAACGGCGAGTATCGCTGAGCAAAGAAGATCGCGCGGTGGCAGATAAAGTCCCTGTCTGTCCCTCCCTTCGGACAGTTTGATTCCGATTTGGGGCCACCACGACTGCTACTCGTATGTGAATCCAATAAAGCGCACACATGCCACACTCATAGATAGAATAGATGTAGATTGTGCACGCGTTCCTCCCATTCCCATACCTATACCCATGCCCATGCCCATGCCCATACCCATGCATATGAGCTGTATCTGTATCTGCATCTGCAACTGTATCTGTGGCAGTATCTGCCCCGTACACACACACGCACTCACACACAGTATGCGGGGGCTAAACATCTGAATACTATGAGCAAACTTGGCTGATATTATCTTATCACAAATTAATTGGTTGCCATGACAGCAACAAAAGGCGCAAAAGGCCCCAAAAGCACCAAAAAATGATCGGCCAACGTTGGCGGCTCTGAGCCGCTGCTGCCTTCCGGCTCTGCCCCTGCCACTGCCCCTGCCCCTCCGAGAGATGGATAATCCGCTCTTTGTATTAAAATTTAATTTTCTACTGGCTATTTGTGATTCCATTGCACCTGCCCGCTCCCTCCCTCCCTCCCTCCTGTTCCATTTTCGTGTTTTTCTATTTCTCTAAGCGCCTTAGATACGCCTCGCTGTGCGCGTAGATACAAATGTATCTGGCAGCCCAGCAGACCGTTAGTTTACCCTGAAGCGCACCTTCTGCTGCCGTTGTCGCTGCTGCCACTGGCACTGGCACTGGCTCTGTTGGCTTCAGAATCCGTGCGAGAATTATCATCTGGCAAACAGTTCTTCATAACGGATTAGAGCGGACGTTGTGTCTAGTCTGGGGTCGCCTTTTGCCACCCAGCCCATCCGAGCGTCTCTTGGCCACTTGGCTCTCAGATTTTCAGTCTCAGTTTCGATTTCAGTTGTGAACTCGGGTGTGGTGCCGCGAATACCCCCAATCGATCAACCTGCAGAGCTTCTGTGCGACTTGCAGTCTCATTTTTCTGTTCCTTCCGTGCCCTAATGAGCCAGTGTAGTAAGTATCTGCAGCAGTTCAGTGTGGTGTGGTGTGTGTGTCTCGAAATAGTTTTCCAAACTTGAAAAGTGGCAGCAGATTGGAGTGGAGTCGAGTGGAGTGGCGGTTGGAGCCTGTTGCTGGCGACGTCAGCAGGCTGTGTGGCAGGCGGCTGCTGTTCCCTGCTTTTATCTAAGCAATTTATCGATTTTCGTTTAGATTACAACGCGTGTACGGCCCCCCACCCCCCTCTCCCTCTCTCACTCTCACTCTCTGTCTCTTTCTCTTCCTCTCACGGAGTGCTCCCTTCCCTTGGCTCCCTGCCCCTGCCGAAAATATAACACAGACGATAAGATACACTCGACCCATTTGAATAAGCGCAAATATTCTGTCCCCCCCTTAGCCGGGGGGTGCGGGCAGTGCTGTACATACACGTATTACGTACACATTCGTACACTAGACTTTTGTATATGGATCTCGTAGAGCCCCTGTACACACTCGGACTACATGCAGAGCTGACGCTGAAGCACTCTCCCTCCATCCCCAGGTCCCCCTTTGACCCTAACTTTGTGGGTACTTTCCCCTGGATAGTTTTTGTTTATGCCCCGTACAGCTGTGTGTACGTATTGTATATATTCTCATACATATCTTTCGGGCAGGAGTTCTCGCATGCATGTGGAGCAGTTTATCATTACGCACTAATTGTGCGAAATCAATGCCACACAGACAGATAAACGAACGGATAAAGCGGCAACAGAACAACATACAAGACAATACTGTTGCACATAAATGACAATTAACATAATGCCACGAAAATAATCCAAATTTGTGTGTTTGTTCATTTGCAAACTACCCACAAAAAACCAAAAACAAAAAGCACCCAAATAACCATCGAGCGTCGGGAAAGTCGGGTCGGGAAAGAAAGGGAAAAGAACCGCATAAACAATGATAATTTCCAGTCAGCCAAACTTGGCTGGAAGCACGCCCACAACCACTGCCACCTCCCCAGCACCAGTAGCAGTACCAGTACCAGTACCAGTACCAGTACTCGTACCCGCCTCGGTCAGTGGCGCCCACACGAGTGAAGAAAGTGTTGAGAGTGCCAGTGCCCCAAGCGGTTGCAATTGTGTGGGGCAAGCTGGTGTGGGTGTGGGTGTGCATGTGAAGGTGGGTGTGGATGTGCCAGTGGGCGTGGGGGCCAGACAAATGCCAGCCATGGAGGCAACAACAACAACAGCAGCAACAGCAGAAGGCAGCAGAGATTCATTAACGCGTCCGGCCTCCGAGTCCGAGCTGGCTGTGGGTAAGGCTCTTCTACGGTTCTACGGTTTTACGGTTGGGCCCCTGACCCTCTCTCTCCTTCTCTCCAGGGGTTAAAGTTGAGGTTGATGATGCGGTTAACAAGCGTGTGCCCGGACCAGGGGGATCTCTGTAGCATTTGCGTGTGTGGGCTTATCGGGGGGTTGGATTCTAGTTGTCTGTTTTCCCAGCATACCCCTGAAAAGTTGTGTCTCGGGTTGGCTGCCGGATTTCTGCTGCGCATAGTTGTTTTTCGGCAATTAAATATTACGAGCGAAATTTGTGCAACCCATCAAGTGTTGCATAAATTGTTTTAGCAGTTTCCCAGAAATATTCTCAACCGAAATTCTGCACCAGCAAATAGCTTCACTCGAGAATACGTAGTACATATATTAGAAAAGTTATCCGAAACTGCAAAATTGGATATGATTAGCATTTCAAAATCACGCAGACTCAAGCAGACTCCCTAGATAGACTCCCTTTTCATTCTCCAGTTAAGAACATTCCCTTCAATTTTCGGTGAACCTTTTCGGGGCCAAAACATTGTTTATGAAAATTGCCAGGAGCCGCAGAATTTTAATTTCCTTTTAGTTTAAGGAATGCTGAGGCTCGTCTGGAGGAGGCTTTAAGAACTCCCCTCCCTGCTGGAATGTACTCCCTTATATAAATTTCTTAATATATTTATACGATGTCTGGAGCATTATAGCTTGAATGGGAAATCCCATAATAAAGTATTTGTCCATCTGGAGGTGCAGCTAGAGAGATATCCTTTGTTCTTATTGATGGAGCTATCTTTTAGTTCTTCCGTCTAACCGTTGGACAGAAATGGTTTCAGTTTGCACTTACTGCTTGATTCTTCTAAGTAATAACGAGAATGATAAATTGACTTGATGGATATCGTATAGAGATAATTGAAACATTCCCTGGTAAATCATATTCCACGCAAGGACACTCTGAGCTTCGACCTGGGGAACTTCAGTCCCTCTCTCGTCTTGGGTTTCTCATTAAATGAAATACAATTTGTGCGGCTTAGTTCCCACTCGGGTTTCTGGCACTTCTCTCGAGCTGCCGTCAGTGACAGAGATAGAGACCTGCCCTGACCCCAAGGACCCGGTGCCCTTTGGGGACTCGGCGCCCGTACGTGTGGCTATGTGAGTGTGCCTTTGTGTGCATGTGTGTGTGTGTGTGTGTGTGTGAGAAAGTGTGTCTTCCTTCAGTTTATAAAGTGTTTTTGAAATGCCAACGTTTATAATTAAATAAAACGTGCAACAAGAGAAATGAATGGGCGTGCGTGTGGTTGTCAGTGTCCCCCTGTCCCCCTGTCCTGCTGTCTCTGTGTGTGGTGTCCATTCATCTTGATTGTGTGCGTGCGGGCAGCCCGAAAGTATGCAGCACTTTCCCTGGCTGCAAAACTCCCCGAAATGTAGCACACTTCTCAGCATCGCATGCCTATGCCTCTCATCTTAAACTCTTTTTCTGTATACCCTACAGGCACCGGCACTGGCACATCGGGCACCAGTTCATCCGGCGGCGGCGGTAACAATCGGCCAGGTCATCGCAAGTCATCGCTCGCCCTCGCCCTCACCCCCGAGGATGACCCAATGGACGTGTATCAGGTGAGTCGCCTGTCTGTCCCCCCATTTGCATCTCCATATCCACCTAAGGATCCACTGTGTCCAAAGAGAGGCGGTTAGGCATGGTAGTTGAGGACCGCATGGCTGTTACGTCTTTTGATAAGATCTTATCTTATCAGAACTCGGTATATGGCAGCAGAGAGCAGTACGGAGCGAAGAGCATGGCAAGTGTTGCGCTTTTCGCTCTACATTCCGCTTTAAATAGCCGCTCACCCATACCAGAGCACTGTGCTATGCATGCCGGTGTGTGTGTGTGTGTGTTTTGCTTATAAACAATGGGCTACCAGAGAAATCAAATCAATTAACATTGAAGGTGGGAAATCAAAAAGCAAAGAAAGAAAAAAGATTATACCCCGTCGCTGTCGATCGACGTTTTCAGTTGGATGTTTGAGCGTCGCCGAGTCGCGTTTCGACCACAAATCAAAAAAACTGTGAATTACTACGTGCCGCCTAGAATTGATTCAGCTTTGGATACAAATATACACAGATACAATCACGGATAGAGATAGAGACAGAGACAGAGATACGATCGAGATTGTCGCATGGAAAATGCCAGGGCCTGGATCGCGTCTGTGTCTGTGCGGGCTTATGCAAACAATTTGTTATTGATCTAAGACATTGGACCGCTCAAGTGCTCAGCGTAATTGTCATTGTTATATTGTCATAGTTATTGCCATTGCGATTCCGATTGTGGCACAGTGAGTGAGTGACTGAGTGACTCCGAGTGTCGTCCGAGTGTCGACCGAGTGTCGTCTGAGTGTAGTTTTATAATTAGCAGAAATGCGCAATTGCTTGCCAAAACTCACGAATGTCTTTCGCCGCAAGTCCTCCGCGAAATCGTCGGCAACTGGCAGCCGTGCAAATCGTTCGAATGATTGCCTCTCCGACAGCGACTCGGAACAGTACACGGCGGTGGCCATGTCTGGCGGGGCTTTAGCCATTCCGTCGCCACAGTCCGATCAGCCGCACGATAATAATAATGAGAGACCACCGCATACGGAGGGCGATAGCAGCTACAGCCGGCTGATAAGTGGCTCGCACTTGGAGACGGCGGCAGTGGCGCCAAATGTCCGCATCCGTACGATGGACGAAAGCTCCTTCACGGAAATGAGAGTGGAAACGATTTCGGGGCAGGCTCCCGGCTCCCAGGCACCTACTTCCGGGCCTACTCCCGGTCCAGCGCGGCTTTCTGTACCAACTCCCGGGCGTAATTCCATTTCGTTGCCATTTGCGGGCCTCGGTTCGAGCAAAACGCCCGAGGAAATGGAACTGGAATATGAGGCGAATGTGAAGGCCGAAGGCGGAGACATTGTGACGCCCCTGCGCCGCAACAACACCGCCACCACCGGCACGAGGCCGCACAGTATGGCCTTGAACGGGGGACGCAGTGCGTCGCTGCAGCCGGAAATAGTCGAGGCCATACGCAATCTAGACGTCCAGGGGCTCTTCCTCAACAATCTCGCAATGGAGGACAGGGACGCTGAGTCGGACTCCCAGTGCCATGAAGATGCTGTGGTACTGCGGCGCAAGGTCGCCGGCCTGGAGCGCAAATCCTGCAGCCTCTACGAGCGGCGTATGCCCAAGATGCCGAAGCTCCATCTCATGGTTGCAGGAAAAAAACCGCAGCCGCAACAGCAGCCCGAAGATGATGATGATGATGAGTACAAAGTTTTTCAGGTAGTTTACAGGTGCAAGGAAAGAGATGGAACAGAAACCCCAAGCCCATCCGTTTGAAGTTGCGTGAAATTTCTGGGAAATGCTGCTCGTACATTTTCATTCCCCTGACTGACATGGAGCTCATCCCGCGTCTGTCTCCTGGCAAATCCCTGCCTTTCGCATATCGTATTAAAAAGCAGCACAAAGCAGACATCTGTACAGCCAGTCACAGAGTTTGAAGTCAGAGCCAGCGATTTTATTTTAATTTATCATCATTTAAGCGACACGAGCGTCACACACGCATTGTACGCGTATCTGCCAGATACACAGCGCACAAAACACACACTGACAGACACAGGTACAGATACAGATACACAACATGACGGTGAGGCGGACAAACGGACAAGCACGGACAGGCACGGACAGGCAGTGGGGGAACGAAGCGAAGCCAGGTTAAGCCCTCTTATTTTGATGGAAAATCCAGAGAAGCTGTAGATTTTTATTTAATTTTACACGTTGTTTCACCTGTCCTCCCGCCACTCAACTCTCTCTCTCTCTCTCTCTGCCTCACTGACACCTCTCCTTCTCTTGCAGCGAAATCTCATGGACTTGAAATATCCAACCGTGCTACCACCGAATCCTCAACTTAAGGTAAGCGTAAGCTCCACTCCAGCCAGACCTGCCCCATTCAATCAATGCAATGGCTGTCCCGTCCCGTACCTTCTTCTATTTCCATCTCCGTTTCTCCGTTTCTCCGTTTTTCCAGGCTCTTTTAGTTTTCCACAAATCGGATAGCATCTGTGAGGCGGTCGCCTCCGCCTGCCAGCGCCACCAGCTGGACGTAACGCTGGTCAAGTCGAAGGAGGAGGCCCTGGACACGCTCCAGAAGTCGTATGCCACCGCCCAATGCTACCATCTAATCATAATTGATGCGCGCTCCTCGAAAAATCTAGATGCCGAGCATATTGCAAGGTGAGATATGCGGTTCGGTTCGGGAACCAAAAATATATACATATCTACATGAGTTGGGTCTCTCTCTCGGTTTTGGGGCTGCTCAAGTTTATATAAGTTTGGTCGAAAAGTTTTCCCAACTTTTCCATTTTGATAAACTTTACACTTTGCTATAAAACTTGCTTCTCTCTCTCTCTCTCTCTATCTGTCTCTCTCTCTGCGCCCATCAGAACAATACGTCATACACATGGACACCATTTAACGACAATAATTGCCGTCTGCAAGAAGAGGTAAGTGGCAAGAACACGCCTAGCCATGCCCTGGCAGTTACTCAATCAACTTCGTCTGCTGGAGCCCTAAATAACGAACGACTCTTTGCAGTTTCTTCGAAAAGGATGATGTGCTAATTGCTCTATTGGACGCTGGCGTTAATAGAGTAAGTTTCCTGTTAATTGGCCCATCGGCAGCTTAAAAAGAAGCCAAAGGCAAAAAACATACTATATGCCAGATGCTCATCGGGGTCTGTTATTCCACAGTGCGTAGCCGAGACGACAAACCTGGCCATGTGCAGTGTGGAGCTGAAGCAAATACTGCACTCGATCATACGGCCCCACAATGTCATGTCCACTCAACAGGTAATCAAGTTAATGTCCTTCTCCTTGGGGGTGCCAGTCCTCTCGTTGACTCCTCCTCTGCCCCTCTTGACAGGGAATGCGCTCGCTCTGTCTCGTTCAGAAATTAATTCAATTAAATGGTCCAAGTGAAATTGTAAACCACAAGCTCAACGCAGAGCGCCCTTCCTTCACTTGCCTTCCCCTGCTCAATGTACTATGTACCATATATACCCTGTAATCGTAGAGTAGAGTAGGGTGCAAACTGGAGTATATTGTGCTCTTCTGACTCGCATAAACCTTGTGGATATCTCAGAATACATAAGATGATAAAGTTTTATTGGGAAAATCAAGCATGGCGACCTCCGTTTTTGGTAATCGATAATAGCTTCAAATTTATGGAATGGTTCAATATAATCTTAATCTTATTATTATCTAAATAATAAGAATCGGAATAGTTCAGAAATAGTACTAAGGGGAAACAAACCCTGAAATCCCTGAAATCCCTGAAATCCCTGAATCCCGGGTAGCCCATAGTCGCATCGTCCTGTATCTGCCCTTCATTGGCCCGCTTAAACAGTCCTTTGTATCTCCCACAGGCACTCTACACGGCGCTGCACCGGCTGAAGGAGGTGGTCCTCATCACGGACGACGTGCTGCGCATACAGTACGCGAATCGTGCCACGGAGCGGCTCCTCAACATGCGGCTGGTGAGTGGATGGGTCCTCCTGTAGTTTCGTGCACTGTGTGCGCTAGGTGCAATTGAGGCATTAATGGGATTTCCTTGTTTAACAAACAGGATGAAATCATTAGCAAGCCACTGGCGGACATTTTCGTGTCCGACCTGTCCACCATCAGCGAGCAGGGCAAGAGCATCAAAGAGTTTGATGGGATACTGACAGTGCGACGCAAGAACCAGGAGGGCATCCCCATGCACGTTCGCGTCGTCCCAGTGGCCTGCATCGGGAGGTGAGTTCGATGGTCGGTCCCCAGGACAGGACAGGACAGGACTCCGGTCACCACTCAGAGCATTAATTGGCAATCTGTCGCTTGCGTTGGGGACCTTTTTTTCTTTCTGTTGCAGTGCGCCCACTCACTTGATTTTCAACTTTGATGTGCCCGGCGGACAGATGGACTTCATAGCCACGCTGCCGCAGCCAAAGGAGGCGCCACGCGGCTCCCTGCACTCGGTGCGACGCTGCAGCTTCGATGTGCGGTCCATTGCCTCGGACGGATTGCGGAGGACCAGCCTGGCCAAGCTCACATCCCTGCCGCTGGAGGCGCCAATCACTAAAGTATGACTCCGCTTTGTGCGCTTCTGGGATTTGAATTGGTTTATGGCTAAAACACGGGAATGCTTCTTGTGCCTATTGGAATGCCCTCAAAATGTCGTCCGTGCTTGTATCCGTGTGTCTGTGTATGTGTGTTTGCGTGTGTGTGTGTCTGGTTTGTGTGGTGTGTGTGGTGTCCTGGTGTCGTAGTGTCCTGTCATGCCCTGTGGCGCAGCAGCAGCAGCAGCAAAAGCAATAGCATTAGCAACAATATTTGCACAAGAACACAAACCACACACATGCCGCACCACCCACCCACCCGTGCCACCCATCTACACACAGACACAGGCACACCGGCGATCAGAGCCACCAGAGAGCCGCCCCTAAATGCATTTTCAGAAGTAATTCGTTTGTGCTCTGTCCACAAATGTTTGCACTCACTCTGCTTTTAATTATCGAATCACTCAATCAATTTACGGTAATATAGTCAGAGAGGAAGCAAAACATTCCATTATCTTCCTCTATTCACTTTCTGCAGCTGCAGCAGCAGCATTGTGCTGCGATGCTTTTCTATAATTAAGCGAGCTTGACGGCATGGTAGAAAATTAGCCTTCGAGAAGAGAGTGGCACTCACTCTCTTTCAAAGCAAAGTTCAAAGTAAATTACTGCAAGGTGAGGGGCCCCGCTCTCGCGACAGCAGTTGTGAAAGCGAATGTAACCAAATTAGCTGCCGTGAGAACGACCTTTGGTGAGGCCTCACCTTTTATTAATACACTTTGAGATAAGCAGTTACCTTTCGGCTCTCTTTGATTAGCTTTTCGCTGCCGCTGCGACAGTGAGAGAGTGAGAGAGTAAGAGCCATACGATTTTACTACAAACGCATTTGCGGGCACCGTTTGTCCATGTTTCATCTCTCTGAAGCTCCCTAATTTATCATCAAAAATTTCCGCCTACTAATCCCCAAAATCAACGCCAAACCGCAACCAAAACAACCTTAATTGCACATCTAAAACAACATTTTTTACATATATTCTCTTTTTATCTCTTATTTGTTATGTTCTCTTTTTTACTTTTATGTTTTGTGTACTCGAACAATGAACCAACTCATAAAAAACAAATATTAAAAAAATAATGTACAAACTGTTCGTTCGCACGTTCGCTCGCTCGCTCGATTTGCTCGCTGCGCGTCGCTAACCAAAAACAAAAACCAAAAAATACAATAATAATAATACAAAAAAATGAAACTCAAAACCGACACAACAAAAAACAAATTCAAACCCAACAAAAAAAACGAAACCAACTGCGCACTCACTCGCACTTTAGATAATCAATTTACTATCACAAGTACAGGAGAATTGTTCGGCCGACGAGGCGCGGCTCATAGACAAGGTCTTGGAGTTCCTGAAGCGCGAGGGACTCTACAGTCCACAAATGAAGGAGATACGAACGGATGATCCCATAGCCACTGATCTAATTGGTGCCCTATTAACGGTAAGTCCAAATGTTCAAATAAACTTAAATAGATCTCGTGATAGTCTCTTCCGATCTTCAGGGACCGAGCGTTTACTCCTCGCGGCGAAGCTCGAATGACTCCATCATACGCACAGGCAGCTCTACCCGAACTGCCACCATCGTGCCCGCCAAGATGAAGGTAGGTCGGAACCAGCTTAGGAATACATACATGTGTATGTGAATCATTTAGTAATCCACCCACCACCAACCCTCTTCCAGGCCAATCCCATTATAATGGAACTACTTGAAGAATCTCTCAGCTGGGACTTTGATATTTTCAAATTGGAAGAGATCACCGACTACCATCCGCTGCTCTACCTGGGTATGGAAATGTTCCGCCGTTTCGACGTCTTCGCCACCCTGAACATCGAGGAGAATGTGTGCAAGGCCTGGCTGGCCGTCATAGAGGCCCACTACCACAAATCGAACACCTATCACAATAGCACACATGCCGCCGATGTCATGCAGGTGCGTGGCTGGCTGGCCTTCTGGCCTTCTGGCCATCTGGCCCCTTCCCTCCAATTACCACTTATCTATTTTTATGCTATCAATGCTATATCGTTTATCTGCAGGCCACTGGGGCGTTTATCACGCAGCTGACCAACAAGGACATGATGGTCATGGATCGCATGGAGGAGGCCATGGCTCTGATTGCGGCTGCTGCCCACGATATCGATCATCCTGGTCGCTCGTCGGCCTTTCTGTGCAACTCAAACAGCGCTCTGGCCATACTGTACAATGATCTTACGGTGCTGGAGAACCATCATGCCGCCATCACTTTTAAACTAACTTTGGGTAAGGAAACCGAAACCTCCATTAACCCTATGGGATGGAAGGTATCTCTAAGAATCTCTTTCCTGCAGGCGACGATAAGATCAACATATTTAAGAACCTGGACAAGGAGACATACAAGTCGGCGCGCAGCACCATTATTGACATGATATTGGCCACCGAGATGACGCGACACTTTGAGCACTTGGCCAAGTTTGTGAGCGTCTTTGGGGGCGAGGAGCCGCGCGAAGTAAGTGAATTCCCCCCTTAGTATATGGATGTTACGAACTTATGGAATTGTATCTCTTAGCATAACCCACAGTCGGATGAGGAGACAGCGATACTGATGCGCCGCATGCTCATCAAGGTGGCCGATGTGAGCAACCCGGCCCGGCCCATGCAGTTCTGCATCGAGTGGGCGCGGCGCATTGCCGAGGAGTACTTCATGCAGACGGACGAGGAGAAGCAGCGGCATTTGCCCATCGTAATGCCCATGTTCGACCGGGCCACATGCAGCATACCAAAGAGCCAGATCGGTTTCATCGAATACATCATACAGGACATGATGCATGCCTGGGAGAGTACGTATTGGATTCATCCTGTGCCTGCTGCCACTTATTGAATGATCTCTCTCTCTCGTATCTTCAACAGGCTTCATTGACATGCCCCAGCTCATCACCTACATGCAGATCAACTACTCACAGTGGAAGAAGTACGACGAGCAGGGCGTGAACACTTTGGCCGATGTCATGGCCATGCAGCCGCCGGTGGTAAAGCTGGCTAATTCCAAATAGCATACGGCCTTCCGGAGATTATTCTCGGGTCTACTGAAGCCACTGCCGGCCCAGGCGCCGGGCACATCCACAATTGGCGAGAACGAAATGGAGGATGCGCTCTAGTGACGGCGCAGGCGTTCCGCCCGTGGCCCCACCTGGCGGCGCAGTTACTCTGCATAACCCTCTCATTGTTGTTGTTGCCCCTCCACACACCTGGATCCAGGTACAGGTCCAGATCCATTTCCGCTCCATCTGTCATACATATCTCGGACTAACAGGAAGGCGGCGTATGGGTACAGAGGCAGGGGCAGTGCTCCAGTGCTGCCACGCAGTCAACAACACAACAAGTGGTGCCAAGCGGTGTCGCAAAGCAGAAAACAGAAACAGAAACAAATACCTAAACTAACTAAAGCAAGTTTAAACAATTATTGGGCTGGACTCAAAATTTAATGTTTAAGAAGCATCACAAAAGCGAAATCAATACAGAATCGTAAATGTATATCAAACCTATGTAAATGTGAGTCTGTATGTGTGTGCGTGTATGTCCCCCGTACCACTGTATATGTGTATGTGCTTAGGGTAAAGAAAACAAAAAAAAGTAAAACGCAAAAAATAAAAATAAAAACCACCAAACAAAAAAATATGCCACAGAAATTGGATCAACAACGGAGGAACAATAGGGCGTGGCGTGCGCTCAAAAAGTACCTTTAAACGGTATAACAGTATAACAGTATAGCACTATAGCAGTTTAGCGGAATCGGTATTAGTCGGTGCCGCGCGTTCAGAAACAATTATTAGCGCCCGCACAGTGAGCGCTAAACACATTTCTTTCCCATCTAGAAGACAATCTACGTTAAGTACTGCACTCAAAATTGTGTCTAAATAACTTATTCGTTGTCCAGATCAGAGTCGTAAACGAAACCCTGAACGGAGTTGGAGATGGAAATGGAAGGACTACTAAATATACTACTATGCTATATAAAACGGTATAACTATAAAAAAGAAACAAAAAAACTGATGAAAACCAATTCGAATCCACACTTGAGACATATGAAATTGTATGGGGCCCCTTTTACTACCTACTTATTAACTAGTTACCTACTTTCCTAACTAAGTAAACACACAATAAAAAAAACGAGGAGGAGAACGAGGAACGAGAGAAACTTTCCTAACTAATATTATTAATGTTGTTTAGCTTTCTAAGCCCAAAATGTTTTACAATTAAGTGGAATCCTTTTTGAAATCTTTTATCTAATTGACTGAACAAATTACATATATACATATATATATACATACATAACTGTATAACTAATACGAGTCGATAATACGTTCTTGTTAAAAAACAAAAGAAACAAAAATGGAAACGGAAATGAAATTGAAAAGCAAAATAATATATACAATATATACAATTTATACAAATTTTACGAAGCATATTCAAAATAATATACATATACATATATATTTATATGTCCTATCGGCATTCATTCACACAATTACAGTTATTTGTATGTGTTACAAAAGTGTTTTATCCTGTGCTTCACGATGTTTTGATAGAAATTATATACATGTATACAAGTCACCCGAACGACCACTTCCCACCAGAGGAAAGAAAGAACTGTGTAGTAAAATTAACCCCAATCGCCTAGACCCCCTAGACCCTAGACCTGCCGAGACCCTAGAATACCATAGAAAAGCAAAAACCCAACTGAATGAGTTGCCCGGAGATGTTCTCGCTTTCGTTTCCTCCCACCTTTTTACTGGAACAGATCGCAAAAACGCAATGAAGCATACACATATAAACGTACATAATACCGAGCGATAAGAGAATATATATATGCATATTTAATGTTGTTAATATGTTGTATTGGCGTAAATCAAATAAATTACAACCAGAATATACTGAAATACGAAATACAAAATAGTGGAAACCCAAGAAAAGAATTCGCAAAAATTGCGCATAGACATACATACAATATATAATACGATAAAACGCTAAACAATTCATGTGTTATATTAAATATTATATATAGATACGATACTATATGTTTCTGAACACACATACATACATATGATAAATCTTTACATACATACAACTATGTATATTTGTTACTACATCTGTTTGCTCCTTGCAGGTTAAGGATTATAAATGTTAAGATTTAGTCAAATTTATTGTAAAAAAACAATTACGAATTAAAACAAACAAGAACCCAAACAAAATGAAAAAAAAAAACAAAATGCAAATAATACAAATTAACAGTATAACAGTATAGCACTATAGCAGTTTAGCGGAATCGGTATTAGTCGGTGCCGCGCGTTCAGAAACAATTATTAGCGCCCGCACAGTGAGCGCTAAACACATTTCTTTCCCATCTAGAAGACAATCTACGTTAAGTACTGCACTCAAAATTGTGTCTAAATAACTTATTCGTTGTCCAGATCAGAGTCGTAAACGAAACCCTGAACGGAGTTGGAGATGGAAATGGAAGGACTACTAAATATACTACTATGCTATATAAAACGGTATAACTATAAAAAAGAAACAAAAAAACTGATGAAAACCAATTCGAATCCACACTTGAGACATATGAAATTGTATGGGGCCCCTTTACTACCTACTTATTAACTAGTTACCTACTTTCCTAACTAAGTAAACACACAAAAAAAAAAACGAGGAGGAGAACGAGGAACGAGAGAAACTTTCCTAACTAATATTATTAATGTTGTTTAGCTTTCTAAGCCCAAAATGTTTTACAATTAAGTGGAATCCTTTTTGAAATCTTTTTATCTAATTGACTGAACAAATTACATATATACATATATATATACATACATAACTGTATAACTAATACGAGTCGATAATACGTTCTTGTTAAAAACAAAAGAAACAAAATGGAAACGGAAATGAAATTGAAAAGCAAAATAATATATACAATATATACAATTTATACAAATTTTACGAAGCATATTCAAAATAATATACATATACATATACATATATATTTATATGTCCTATCGGCATTCATTCACACAATTACAGTTATTTGTATGTGTTACAAAAGTGTTTTATCCTGTGCTTCACGATGTTTTGATAGAAATTATATACATGTATACAATAACACCTGAACGACCTCTTTCCACCAGAGGAAAGAAAGAACTGTGTAGTAAAATTAGCCCCAATCGCCTAGACCCCCTAGACCCTAGACCTGCCGAGACCCTAGAATACCATAGAAAAGCAAAACCCAACTGAATGAGTTGCCCGGAGATGTTCTCGCTTTCGTTTCCTCCCACCTTTTTACTGGAACAGATCGCAAAAACGCAATGAAGCATACACATATAAACGTACATAATACCGAGCGATAAGAGAATATATATATGCATATTTAATGTTGTTAATATGTGTGTTTAATTGTATGTTGTATTGGCGTAAATCAAATAAATTACAACCAGAATATACTGAAATACGAAATACAAAAATAGTGGAAACCTAAGAAAAGAATTCGCAAAAATTGCGCATAGACATACATACAATATATAATACGATAAAACGCTAAACAATTCATGTGTTATATTAAATATTATATATAGATACGATACTATATGTTTCTGAACACACATACATACATATGATAAATCTTTACATACATACAACTATGTATATTTGTTACTACATCTGTTTGCTCCTTGCAGGTTAAGGATTATAAATGTTAAGATTTAGTCAAATTTATTGTAAAAAAAACAATTACGAATTAAAACAAACAAGAACCCAAACAAAATGAAAAACAAAAACAAAATGCAAATAATACAAATAAAAACGAGGGGGAACGTTGTGAGTTGCTGCTGCGACCGCAACTCTACATTTATACCCGATACATAGTCAGTATGGTTGCATTAAACGACAAAGAGTGCGTGCGAGAGAGACAGAAAATCAGTCAGAACGTGTCGACGGGCGCTGCGTAGCCACTGCAAATTGATTTGTTACTTTTGGCTATAATAATAATCCGATCTTACTCGGATTCGGCAAGGTTCGGCAATCTGGTAGATATGGCCATTCTCTATGATTGTGCGTTTTTAATTTTCTCCTATCTTCAAAATTGTGGTTGCCACAGATTTTCGTTGTTTATGGCTGCGGATGGGGATGGGCCGAAATTTTGAAACACACTTGTAGCAGTGAGCTATCAACAGTGAGTTCTGCAGTGAAAAATTACAAATAGTTTTGTAACAGTGAGAGCTCGACAGTCAGGTCTAATAGTCTCTGAGATCTGTGGATGCTCCAGATTTTCGTCCTTTGCGGGGCCGGAAGGGGGTGTGGCGAAATTTTGAAACAAACTCGTCAAGGTCTGATATTTCAGGAGTGTGGATACCAAATTTGGTTGCTCTAGCTCTTATAGTCTCTGAGATCTAGGCGCTAATGTTTTGCGCTATGCAAAGCCGGCTATGCTACGTGTGTGTTAGAGAGAGACAGGGCGAGAAAAAATGAAATTGTTTTCTGCATTCTGGCTATAATAATGCTACGATCCAATTCAGATTCTGCAGTCTAGAAGATAAACTCATTCTCTACGATTCTGCGTTTTGGTTTTCTCGTATCTTTAAAATTGTGGATGCCACAGATTTTCGTCCTTTGTGGGGGCGAAGTGGGCGGGGCGAAGTTTTGAAATACACTTGTAACAGTGACATATCACAGAAGTCTGATACAAAATGTCGATGCTCTAGCTCTTATAGTCTTTGAGCACTAGGCGCTAATAGGGACGGACAGACGGACAGACGGACAGACGGACGGACGGACGGACGGACGGACGGACGGACGGACGGACAGACAGACATGGCTCAATCGACTCAGCTATTGATGCTGATCAAGAATATATATACTTTATGGGGTCGGAAACGCTTCCTTCTGGACGTTACACACATCCACTTTTACCACAAATCTAATATACCCCAATACTCATTTTGAGTATCGGGTATAATTAAAAAAAAACGAGGGGGAACGTTGTGAGTTGCTGCTGCGACCGCAACTCTACATTTATACCCGATACATAGTCAGTATGGCTACATTAAACGACAAATAGTGCGTGCGAGAGAGACAGAAAATCAGTCAGAACGTGTCGACGGGCGCTGCGTAGCCACTGCAAATTGATTTGTTACTTTTGGCTATAATAATAATCCGATCTAACTCGGATTCGGCAAGGTTCGGCAATCTGGTAGATATGGCCATTCTCTATGATTGTGCGTTTTTAATTTTCTCCTATCTTCAAAAGTGTGGTTGCCACAGATTTTCGTTGTTTATGGCTGCGGAGGGGGTGGGGCAAAATTTTGAAACACACTTGTAGCAGTGAGTTCTCAACAGTGAGTTCTGCAGTGAAAAATTACAAATAGTTTTGTAGCAGTGAGAGCTCTACAGTCAGGTCTAATAGTCTCTGAGATCTGTGGATGCCACTGATTTTCGC
The DNA here is from genome assembly GCA_008121275.1 of Drosophila lowei. NCBI lineage: Eukaryota > Metazoa > Arthropoda > Insecta > Diptera > Drosophilidae > Drosophila > Drosophila lowei. The sequence continues at coordinate 23,965,401 of CM017778.1, read as the reverse complement.
ACTTTGCGGGGCGGAAGGGGGTGGGGCGAAATTTTGAAACAAACTCGTCAAGGTCCGATATTATAGGAATGTGGATAAAAAATTTGGTTACTCTAGCTCTTATAGTCTCTGAGATCTAGGCGCTAATGTTTTGCGCTATGCAAAGCCGGCTATGATACGTGTGTGTTAGAGAGACACCATAAATCTAATATACCCCAATACTCATTTTGAGTATCGTCAAGGTTGGAACCAGTTTGCAAATGTTGGACTGCACCTCAGGCCATTGTACGGGGGGGGGGGATATTCTATCAATAAATTATATAATGAATGATAGATCCGATGGGCGTCTGGCTCATTCATATTTCATTCAGTAATGATCGTAAACATGATCGACTCTTATGGCGCATGGCCGACCCCCACCATGCATTCAAACAACCTGTTTTGCCCACCCGAAACTAGGTATTCTTCCAATTTGATGGGTGCCAAAAAAAGGGGCATATTTTCACTTGCCACAGCGTCAATCGAAAGGTAAACAAAGCCAAAAACTTTCTTTGGCTAAACAGAAAGGTGTCCCGAACAAAGAAAGTCTCTCGTTCCGGGCCAGGTTTACAGCACGATCGCTTCATGCAACTCGAAAATCGAGGCTCAATTCGGTAAGAAACGAGTCCGGTTACGCGTGTGGATGTGGATACTAGTATTGTATTGTGTGTCAACGGAGCGAGGGGCCAATTGCATAATCTCATCGGTACATTCGAGATGGTAGCGTGATCCAGGGATCAATGGATCATTTGATGCTGAGCGACTCCCTCAATCATATTTCATTCACTAATGATCATAAACATGATCGATTCCTATGGCGCACACCGACCCCCACCATTGGAGAAGTTCAGTTCGATCTCAAGATCGTGCCAGCTCTTATATGTCTTTCCCGCACTCACGATCGTGTCACGCGCCCATCAGCAACCCACTCAGGGGCGAGAAATTCTGCTCCGATCGCTTTTGATTTCTCAAGCTGCGTTTAATACGGCACCAACTGCCGAGACGTTCAGTTCGATCAATCGTTTAAGCCGTGTACGGGACTATCGCCATGCCGCAGTCGAGCTTCTTTGCCAAGAGCGTGCCCTTCGAGCAGATCGACAAGCTGGCCATCAGTGGCGGCTACTCCTCGATCTTTGCCTCCCAGGAGCCGGCAGTCCCAGTGGTGGGTCACTGGGAGCATCGCTTCTGCCGCCTGGCGGACACCTTTCAGCCCGTGCTCGATCGTGTCCATGAGTTCGAGGTACGTGAGGACGATGTGTGGATTGTGACGCTACCCAAATGCGGCACCACCTGGATGCAGGAACTCACCTGGCTGGTGATGAACCAGTGCGACTTCGAGACGGCCAAGAGCGTGGATCTGACCCTTCGATCGCCCTTCCTGGAGTGAGTTGTGCAAGGCATTGGACTGGAGCTCCTGGCACCTAACCCCTGCTTGTATTTCCCTTCCCCTTTTAAGGTTCAATGGGGTTGTGCCCAATGTCCCCCACGACACGATCGAGGCAGCCAATGCCATGCCATCGCCGCGTCTAATCAAGTCCCACCTGCCCGCCTGGCTGCTGCCCCGCCAGATCTGGACGAAGAGGCCTAAGATCATCTATGTGTACCGCAATCCCAAGGACGCGGCCATCTCGTACTTCCATCACTGGCGCGGCATGGTCGGCTACCAGGGCACCAAGTCGGACTTTATGCACTCCTTCATCGACGGCTACGTGAACTTCACGCCCTGCTGGCCCCATGTCCTCGACTTCTGGCAGCTGCGCCACGAGCCGCACATCTTCTTCACCAGCTACGAGCGCATGAAGGCCCAGCTGGACGACGTGATCCGAGAGGTGGCAGTGTTCCTGCAACGACCGATCAGCGGGGAGCAGGTGGAGCAGATGACACGGCACTTGTCCTTCGAGAGCATGCGCGAAAATCCCGCCTGCAATCATGTGAAGGAGTTTGAGAGCATGAAGGCGGCCGCCGGCCGTGAGGTGGAGGAATTCAGGTGAGATTTTTGATTGCTTAACGAGAGTCATCCGCAAAGATCCTTACCAGCTGTTCTTCTCCTCACAGATTCGTTCGTCGCGGAGTCGTTGGCAGCCACAAGGATGAGCTCACCGCTGACATCATACGGGAGTTCGATCTCTGGTCGGACATCAATCTGCGCGACTATAAACTGAACATGGATGACTTTGCAAACTACAGCAAGTAATCGTCTAGTTAATCGTCTCGTTTCGCTATAATGTACATATACTGTATACCAGTGTGTAATAGTCTGTAAGCTGTGGTGATATATGTTTTATAAATAATACCCCTCTGCATACCCTCTCTCTGTGTATATGGTATGTACTGGGTTTCTGCATCTAGAAATAAAGTGTTTACATATTCTTGTTGACAAGAGGCCCCCTAATCAGCCCCCGAGCTGAGGCCCCAGCCCCTTGATTGACACTCTCTATCGCCCACTATCTGCTATCTGCTGAAGAGAGGGGTTACTCCAATTACATTGCAATAAACATCAACAGCAATAACAACCTTATCAGCCGCTGAATTAGTGTTCAACCAGAGAGAACGAGCGCCCAAAGAGCGTAGTTGTAGCTCTATTATACGAGTAGATGTAGATACACACGTACCGTTTTCGTTTTGAAAACTCAGTAAGCCGTCGCTATGGAACGTGAACGGGTCAGGCCCAAGAGCTATCCGACCAGCCTCATCGACAAAGACTGGTCTAAGCGTGAATTGTTCTTCAAAAGCCACTCTCAGCGTTTTCTGGATGCCGTTCACGATCTGGAGGTGCGAGACGACGACGTGTGGGTGGTGACGCTGCCAAAATGTGGCACCACTTGGATGCAGGAGCTGGTCTGGCTGCTGACCAACGACTGCAACTTCGAGGCGGCTCTGGCCAAAGACCTGGAACTGCGCAGTCCATTCGTCGAGTATGAAGAAGTTCAGAAAGACTCGTGCCAACAAAAAGCTGGATTGTAAACAAATCATTTGTAGGTTTAATTTCAACACACACGGTGATGATAGTAAAGTCTTTGCGCCTGTCCAAGATGTGGTCTCGCCGCGGGTCATCAAGTCCCATCTGCCGCTGCCCCTGCTGCCTGCCCAGTTGTGGCAGGAGCGGCACAAAGTGGTGTACGTGTTCCGGAATCCCCTCGATGCCTTGGTCTCTCGGTACTATCACGGCGTGACCTATGGCCACAACTACGGCAAGACCTTGGCACAGTTTATCGAAGAGAATCTTGACACAGATGCCACATTCAAAAACGCCATCGAACACGCCCACGAGTTCCATCAGCTGCGCCATGAGCCCTGGCTGTACTACACGAGCTTCGAGCGCATGAAGAAAGATCTCCGAGCCGTGGTCGAGGACTTGTGTCGCTTTCTGAACAAACCCATAGCGGATCAGCCAATGGATCAACTGCTCAAGCATCTGTCCTTTGAGGAGATGAAAAGTGAGTCTGCCACTTCAATGAAGTTCATCTATTTTTTTGAGATTTTCTTGAGTACAGAAAATCCAACAACGAATCATCTGTGGGAGATTTTGCAAGTGAATCACAAAGATGCCGGCAAGGAAAAGCACAAGTAAATAAAAGATTCTTATTTGTGTGTTGGATATTTGATGTAGCAAACGATCTTGCAGTTTCATTCGTCGTGGCAAGGTGAACGGCTACAAAGATGAGCTGTCCCGCGAGCAGATAGAGAAGGCGAGCCACTACATGCAGCGGTGTCTGGAGGAGAAGGCCGTAACTCTGGATGAGCTTCTGCTACTGAATGATCCGTAGCAATCTTAACAGATGATACGAGCTAGAAAACACTCTTTCTCAATTGTAGTTTGGATTATAGCGGGAAATTCATCAGATGAACTATAGTACTATAGTAAACTGACTGTTTCATTCGTTTTAATTGGTAATTGTTGTAATAAAAGCCCAATATCATAGGGACAAATACATAAATATATACCTACTAACTATTGTAACTCTCAGATTGGTATCAAAAATTCAGCTAAGGGCCCTAGGTCGTTGTTGTCTCCACCTTCTTGGCATTGTCCTCCTTGGAGGAGGGACCAGTCTGTGTGATTTGCACGACGCGCTCGGTCGATGGTGGGGGCAGCTTCTTCATGGGGGCAGTGATGGTCAGCAGACCGTCCGAGGAGAGGGAGGAGGTGACATTGTCTGGATTGACATCACCTACAATGGAAGGGAAGGGAAGGGATTCTGGTTAGCACTGGAAGAATGGGAAGAGAGAAGAGCTTCGAACTCACTGGGCAGTTGGTAGCGTCTGGAAAACTGGCGAGACACATAGCCGTGCTCGTCCTGCTTCTCCTCGTGCTTGCCCTCGACGATGACGAACTTGTCGGCGATCTTCACGGTGATCTCGTTGGGGGAGAACTGCTGCACGTCCAGAATAACCTCAAACTTCTCGCTGTCGATGTTCAGCGTGGAGCCGGACTCCTGCTTCTGCAGGCTGTTCTTCTGCCAGGGACGCAGGTAGCCCGAGCGCAGAACCGTGGGCCGGGAGTTCCACACCGACGACATCAGATCGTCGCGCTTCATCCCCTGGCCGAAGTGCTGGTCCAAGAGGCGCGATGTGCGCATCGGAAAGTCAATCTCATCCCACCAGTCGCGGAACATTAGGGGCACAACGGACATCTACGTTGATGGAGATGGAGAAACGATACGAACGGTGAGCTAATGGCGCAAATAGTCCTTTATATGTATATCCTCCGATTGGTACCTTTGATTCTTTTAAGTATTTTGTATTCCCGATCTTTCTTGATTCGCCGCTGAAGCGCTTTTGATGGAGCTCTCCCAAAAATCACTCGGTTTTATACCCTCCCCAGTCTGTTTACAGTCTGTGCTATAAATATGAAAATTTATTTCTCATCTAATTTTAGGCGAGCGTCATACATTCTGTATAGAGAACACAGAGCTTGTATGCCGCTCGTATAAGCATGTATCGGTTTTGTGCGAATATTCCAAAGATTCTTTTCGTGGGCAACACTGACGACCGTCTATGACTATGACCTGTGGAATATTCTACAACAACCTAATTATGAACGGAGTTTTCTAGGGCAAACCAAATATTAATCACATCACAGGCACAGTTTATGTTTGTTTGCTGGGTTTTGCTATATCTAAACGATACTAAACAACAGCATTTGGCCCACACCCACATTTGGCCCTGGAAAGTGTTTTCCTGATGTGCCAAATTAAACAACAAAATGCTTTTGTGGAAAATGCCAGAATATACGCCCTAAAATTGCCATATTCTATATGTGGGTGTACATATATACATATATATGTACATATATCAAGAGATTTTCATAATTTTCTACCTGTTGAGATTGCTGATTTGACGTGGCCAATATGAAAATACTTTTGGCAGCTAAATGAGTTTTCAAACTATTTAAAGCATCTCTGCCTCCGCGGGTATGCTGAGTCATGTCGCGTGCGAGATGACGTCGGGAAAATGTTGACAAACAAAACAAAAGAATTCGATCAAAAAGTGTATTGTGTCAAGATTTCATCAAAGATGGATGCCATCCCCATTCATGAATACAAGCAGATGGTACACCTTTTTCGAATGATTCACCCTGTACTGGCCTGTGGCCCCAATGCAGACGAACAGTGGGGCAAGAACCCTCCACACACACGCACACACAGAGAGACCTCTGCATGTGCAAGAGTACATACATAAAGTAGAGTGTCGAAGTGTGTGTGTGTGTGTGTCTAGAGAAAGCGAAAAGCCGACGACGGGGTCCCGATTCCAGTTCCCGTTGCAGTTGCGTTGCCGAGCGCCCAGCCCCAGCAGTTGTTGCCACGTGACACTCGCCACAGGACATGCAGGTAACACGTGAGGAAGTACAGTGAAAGTTATGAGGAAAAGCCCCAGCTTTAAGTGAAACTAAAAACCAATAACGAAAAATACAAAAACAGCATCTTTACAAGGCCATTAGTAACCGAAACGATGCGAAAGGTCAGAGGATAATGGAAAAAAGAAAATAATTGAATAATTTGAAAAATATAATAATAAAAATGTAATTTGATTATTTTGTTGGTAATTGTGTTTAGGTGATCACAGGGCTGCCCGTGGCATCGCGGTGGTTGCTTCTGGGCTGCTGCCTGCGACTGTCCCTGCTCCTGGTGCCCGCCCCTGCCGATGCACAGGCGCATCTAACGAAGCGCAGCTACTCGGACCAGAGCGTTCACGGCTATATGACCGAGGTCTGTGGTGTGCGGGTGAGTGGAGCTGGAGATTGGCTTAATTAACCCCTCCCCCGCCCTTGGCTTGTTTGATCATATTGCAGCGCACCTGCTGGTGGAACGAGGTGTGCAAGGAGGAGTTCCAGAGCCTGTTTCGGTGCAAGTGTCCACAGTACTCCTACTGCCGGTGAGTGCGTTACGTGACCATCTTCTGGACGGCGTGTCCGCTGATGCACAGGAGATGCTTGTCTTGTTTTACTGTTCACAGCTCCCCGGGACGCTATTACAATGCTTACTGCTCCATGACGGACACTGGCTATATTTGGACTCAGCCCAACTGGGATTGGGGGTCGTAGAGCACACGTATAGCCCACGTAGAGCCCACGGATTACGGCCCGCTCCACCCACTGCCCAACACCCGCTGTGACGTCAAAGACACTGACTGCTGAATGTATGCTTCCATCTCCAAAGTGGCCTCCAAGCTCCAAAACGATTCTCAATTCATTGCACCATTAATTGTAAACCTAATCGAGCACGTTCAAATCGTATCGAATTGCGCTATCGAACTGTTATCGATGGCGTGTGCACCATATAATCGAATCGAATAAAGCCTTACTTTTGGCCTTCACTGTTCTGATGTTTTGGAAAATCAATAAACGCTTTCCAATCTCCAACAGCTTGCGGCAGGGCCACAGTGGGGCAATCAGCCACACACCTGAAAATATGCAGGCATTTCAACCATTTATCGAGCGGATGGGCTAGGACCCAGTGTGCTGGGTAGCAGGCGCAGGCGCCGAAAATGAAAGCGAAAATCGAAAAGCGTGGGACTATCAGCGTCAGTGCGTGTGGGGGGAGTCGAGTGGAGTTCGTGGTCCAAAGGCAGTTAATCTATTGCCAGCGCAACATATAGACACCGCCAACAGATGTTGGCAGAGCAGAAAATCGCCCAAGCAGAGCAGAAGTAAACTTCTGCCACGAGAAAAACGCAAATCAGAGGACTTCCAAATGTCGTGCATTCATCTTGTGGCGCTGCTGGCGCTCTGCCTGGGGGCAGTGGCCGCGAACAGCAACCACCTGCCAGTGGGGGTGAACCTCAACGAACGATTCTTCAACCAGGTGAGGGCGCTCATCAAGCGCCGCATGCAGGAGAAGGACCTTCAGGTGAGCTAGACTCCACCAAAAAATGTGTCGTTCATATCGTCAGGGGTTGTCCACTGTCCGTTGCAGCCGCCGCAGCTGCCACTGGTGGACGATGAGCTGGCCCTGCAGAACCAGCGCAGCTACGAAAATGTGCCCATTCCGGCGGCCAGTGTGCCCACTCCTGTGCTCGTGGAGAACTGGCCCACCGAGCAGCACAGCTTCGGCCAGGTCACCGCCGTCTCCGTGGACCCACAGGGCAATCCAGTCATTTTCCACCGCGCCGACCGCTACTGGGACGTAAAGTAGGTCAACAGCTGTCGCAGTTGCATAGTAACAAGTGTCTACTCTCACGTGGGAAATGTATACATATCTGATTTGTGTGTCCAATCTGCTTGCAGCACCTTCAACGAAAGCAATATCTACTATCTCATCGAGTACGGGCCGATTAAGGAGAAGACCATCTATGTCCTGGACTCGAAGACGGGCGCCATTAAATCTGGCTGGGGCTCAAATATGTTCTACATGCCCCATGGGATGACCATCGATATTCATGGCAACTACTGGATTACGGACGTGGCCATGCACCAGGCATTCAAGGTACGTACTTTTTATATAGAGTTCCTATACTATAAGTCCTGGTTTAGTTTAAGCCCTTCGGCAGCAAGCCTCTTCTTACGATTGGCAAGCGCTTCCGCCCTGGGTCCTCCGTCAAACATCTGTGCAAGCCCACTTCCATAGCCGTGGCCACCACGGGAGAGGTAAGACTCTCAGACCATCTGAAAAGGAAGAATGTTTTCATTCACGTACCCTTCCACAGTTCTTTATCGCCGATGGCTACTGTAACAGTCGCATCCTGAAGTTCAATGCCGCTGGCAAGCTGCTTCGTACGATTCCACAGCCACCAGGTGCGTATATTTAATACTTGAGTGTTCATCATAACATTCCCCAATCCCTTCCAGAGTTTCTGTCACTGCAGGTGCCGCATGCCATCACCCTGTTGGAGCACTTGGATCTACTGTGCATCGCCGACCGCGAGAATATGCGCGTCGTCTGTCCCAAGTGAGTGGAGTAGCAAAGCAATGCTAAAACGATTCCCAAAGAGCAACATGAATCTCTTACAGAGCCGGCTTGAAGTCTTCCCATGGCGAGGGTGAGCCTGCAGCCACCATACAGGAGCCAGATCTGGGTCGCGTCTTTGGCGTCGCCAGCTACGGCGATATAGTGTTCGCCGTGAACGGACCCACCTCGATGTTGCCCGTGTGCGGCTTCACCATCGATCCGCGGTCGGAGGCCATTATCGGACACTGGGGCGACTTCAAGAATCCCCATTCGATGGCCGTCAGTGTTAACGGGTCGGCCCTGTATGTCACTGAGATCGGAACCAATCATCAGACAAATCGCGTCTGGAAGTACGTTCTGGCCTAAGACCTAACGATCGCAGAGCCAATACAGACCCCGAACCCCAAGTGACTACCGTTATAGACGCTCTCCAGCATGTCCACTTATAATCCGTACAGAAATAGAAATAGATACAAAAATAGATCAGAATCAGAAACAGAATAGTTATCAACAGGATCAGGATCAATACAGATAAAGGATACAGGATACAGATACAGAGACTAGTAGGAGAAGACACCAACTATTTAATTGTAATAGTAATTGTTAGAGTAACGTCGTACAATATACTCGTAAGTATGTAAATTGCTTGACACATACCACAACAAACATAACCTCAGACTTTATGTTTTTGCACTGTAATGAGCAAACGCGGCCTCAGAACCCGTATTACAAAGCAGCTTATTTTTAATAGTACACATACTATATTTAGTATAGTATGGGTACTATTCATTAACATAAACTAGGCACACGAGTGTGGGGGCTTTAGAATAACCTAATCCACAGCATACCCACAGAGCACACGGAGCGCATAAAAAACACATACACTAGTGTACCATACTATATAGTAATCTATAACCAGTTGACAAAACTTTACATATGCATATATATATACAATATATCTTAACGAACTATTATAACCGATGTAAATTATGTATGTAATAAACTGTTGTTGTTGTAACGTACACTACAGCCCCATAAACAGGCGGTTTAAAGATAGAGACTATGAGCATGTTCCCCAGAAAAGGCAGCGATGGCGGAATGTTACCGGAATGGTAAGTCGGTGGATGGGGAGCAAACTCTCCTTTGACCAGCATTAATAGAACATCTTAACATATTTTATCCTATCCCAGCAGGAAGTTTACAATTTACGACTACAAAATATAAATAGAAAACATAAACACACTCTTAAATTATAAATTACAATAGTATATCCCTCAAGGTGCGACAAGCCAACGCTTGGCGAAAGCCAGAGACTCGTTCAGATGTAACAGCCATTCGTCTAGCTCCGGCTGAGTGTCGGCTGCAAAGAAGAATCCCAAGGCCGCTTCCTTCTCACGTAGGAGAAAACTCCGGGCACGAGCACACAGCTCTCGCGGTGCCGCAGCTATCGAGGCTTGCGGGCATCCCTGCAGATGCAGTGAGAAGAGGGGCGGCTGCTCACTGAGATCGTCTTCGTGCTGCCACACGGACAGCTGTACACCGTCGAGGGTGCACCAGCGTCGATTCCAGTGGTGCTTCCTCTGCGGATCCTCCACATTCAAATAGCCAGAGTAATGTGACTTGGGCAAACGCACCTCCACACGCCCCGTCACGGATATTTCGGGCGCCAGATTGGTCGATTTTGTGTGGGTCGTCAGTGGCAGCTGCCAGGATCGTGAGCTTCGCAAGTAAATCCGATCACTGGCCTGCGTCTCGCTGGCCACCAGCTCGAATGGAGCCAAATCAATGGCACGCAAACAGAAGGAGGCATGCAGGCGAAAGCGGGATACGATTCGCTCACCCCCGGAGCTGCCGGAGCAACTGGATGTGGACGAACCCAGATTGCAGTTACCGCGTTTCTGTAAAGAAGAAAATATTAGCGAGGTCCTGCAAGTCGGACTAGAGCCACTTACCACTGTCTTGGCTGGCTCCAGCGAGAGCGTGGAGATCTTGCGCAGCCGAAACATGAATATTTGACAGCGCAACTCCATCGCCTCCACCGGTCCGGCGCTGTAGAACTCCAGTCCACAGTCACGAAACAGGGCAACGCCATTCTGGCACTCCACCGATTGGGTGGAGCAAATGCGTCCCTCGAACTCGTACGTGCAAATGTAATGGTAATTGAAGAACATGTCCTGGCTGGCATCTGATCTTACTGGCAGCTGCATGGCATCGATTAGGACGCACTGCGCCTGCCGCCTGGCAGCCAGAACGGCATCGCTGGCCTGGCAAGGATCAACGGGAGACCTTTGTCGCAGGGTTGAGAATAGCAAAAGGCGCTCTGCCTCCACCATTTCGTTGGAGATCTCTAGCTCGGGCATTTTCCGGCAAATGCTGACAGCCTGCGCCAGCTGCTCGCTGGTGGTTAGCGACTCATTGAGCAGACAGTCGAGATTGAAGCTGGCGTAGTAGGTGCTGCTGTCCAGCTCCCCGTCGGTCTGGTTGGACTGATCGCGGGACATATTGAGGCTGTGGGTCAGTCGATGCTTCTCCGCCAGAAAGAAGTCTTTGCCTTTGCGGTAAGAGCGACGCAGGGCATCCTTGAGGAGTCGATAGCGGGCCAGAGCGCTCACCGACATTAGCTGGCTGTCAGTGGGGCTGGGCAGCGATTGGACCAGCTCCCCGAGACTGCTGCTGTTATGGGCCAGCTGGGCAGATGGTTTGGCCGGCTGCTGTGGAGTCGTCGGGCAGCTGTGGCTGAGATTGTGGCCAAATGGACGCGCTGGCGACTGCGTGGCATCGTTGATGTCGATGCTGAGATTGCTCGGTGGCTGGAAAATCAATTATTACGCGTGTTTAAATAACCAAAAGAAGCAGCTTACATATATTTCAAATGCTTCAGAAGCGCGAGCTGTGTACAGTGTAGTTATGGATATAGATATGCAAGGGGTTACAATTTCCAAGAATATGGCAATGGCAAGTGAAAGCAGGAAGCCTTAGGTGCTAATAGGAGTCAACAAAAATCTCTACCTTAGTTGTATATCGTTGGTTTTTCTTTTTTGGTGTGCTCTGGTTCTCTGACGGAGGCGGCGGCGGCTCAATCTGGCACGATCCGTAATCGTTGGTGGCAAAGGAACTGCCGGCGCTGGCATCCTCAATGGCGTACTCATCGTACAGTCCCTCGGGCATGTCGTAGGAGACAGCATCCTCATTGCGGGGGCTACTGGCTCTGAGGCAGGTCTGCAAGTAGTTGGACAGGGATTAGTAAGCTGAAGTGGCATTTGGTGCGCCTACTCACATTAGGAATCTTTTCAAGGCGAGTGTTGGCCTGCTCCTCCTGATCGAGCACAAGCTCGCTGCGGCAGAGATTGTCCAGGAAGATCTGGCTGCGCTGCAGGGAGAGTTCGGACCTCGACAGGTTTCGGTTCTTCTTTGGTGGCGAGTTCCTTTCGTTTATATTGTTTAGCGACTGATGCATGAGTGGGGACGTCGGTTTTGGCTTGCGAATCACCGACGAATCTGTGGTTTGGCTTGTGGACCCAGAGCGGGAACACTCGCTACTAGGCTCATCTGGCAGTGGCATGAACTTGAAGAAGCTGCCACTCTTCAGGGACTCCTGCAGACACTGCCCCAATGCCACCGGCTGGGCACTTACATTTACTGGAGGCAGACTCGGCTGGGGCTTCTTCTGTGGCTTCTGCACCCTTGCATAGAGTAATGTCAGATCAGCAGGCACACTCAAGTCAGAGACAGCCGCTGTCGACTCACTCCCTGGAGTCGCCGTGGAGCTTGAAGTTAGGGCGTCGCTGGGCTGCCGTTCCACTGCAGTCCTGACCTCGTACTGCGGACTACCCCTTATACGCAAACAGTCCTCTTCGATCTCTGAATAAATGGGTTCGCAATCGAGATCACGCTGATGCCGAGTGGGTATCACAAACGTCGTGTCACGTTTGGATTGAGTAGATCCCACAAATGTCTTGTCCCGTGGATATTGCGAAGTTGCTGCAGATGCCGTATCACGTGGATATTGAGTGGTTGCCACAGATGTCGTCTCACGTTGATATTGAGTTGTGGCCGATGTTGCGCTCAAGCTATGTGGCCCGTCAATGCAATCGAAGCTCTCCTTTTGACGCTCGTTTGCCTCAACACGTGAACAATCCTGAGAAGACGAACACAAAAATACAGTAATTAATTAATTAAAATCCCACATCTGCAATTCAAACCAACCGCGAATATTTTAATTTCGATTATAAAGCACCATTATCGATATCGATTACGCGCGCAAACCCATCCCTGCAAAGAACAGACGAAAGCAACAACCAAACAGCTGGCGAAAGCATAGTTTTTTTCTACCTTTTTGGCTTTTGGCGCATTCGAAATCTGTTGCACTCGATGGCGACGCGCATCGAGTGATATGTACAAAAAATTCCTACTCCGAACACTGCCAAGCCAAGCTTCATTCATTCGCACACTCGGGGTCAACACACCCAAGCAGAGCAGCAGCAGAAGCAGCAGGAGGGACGATAGTAGTGACCAAATAGACGACGCCATGGATAGATACGACAGAAACCGACAATGGAGGCGCACAAAAGATGGCCATGGACACGGTCACGTGAGCAAGGACTCCAGCTTTAAAGTAGTTTCGTACAACATACTCGCCCAGGACCTGCTGGTAGAACATTTTTATCTATATGGGGAACTCAGAACCGACTGCCTGACCTGGCGACGTCGCCTGCAGAACATCCAGCGTGAAATACTGACACTAGACCCGGACATTCTCTGTCTCCAGGAGATGCAGTACGACCACATCTTCGATCTAATGCGGGGACTCCGCATGGGCAATGGCAAGAAACTGGAGTACGTCTACAAGAAGAAGACTGGCGAGCGCACTGACGGCTGTGCCATCATCTACGACGCATGCAAGTTCCAGTTGCTGGACCAGCGGCCAGTCGAGTTTTACGATCAGAATGTGAAGCTGCTGAATCGCGAGAATGTGGCTCTATTCGCCAAACTCGGGCTGAAAGGTCAGAAGGAGAAGGAGTTCATAGTGGCCACCACCCACCTGCTATACAATCCCAAGCGTGATGATGTGCGCTGTGCTCAGGTGACCAGGCTGCTTGAAGAGCTACAGACATTTTCATGCGACCCAAAGAGTGGCCAAATTACGCCCATAGTATTAACTGGAGACTTCAACAGCATCCCCAATTCTCCGCCCTTCGAGATTATCACCGCCGACAGCCACCCCGCAAAGTTGCTCAATTTTAAGGCTGTGGAGATGGGACCGCCAGGTCCCAAGGGACCCAACATTGCATCCACACGGCAAGACAATTGGATCACCGTGGACTACATTCTGCGCTCCCTAAGCGATAAAAGCCAGCACCAGCTGCAGGTGACTAGCATTTATGGTCTGCCGACGGTCAACGTCTGCTACCGCGTCGGACCCATACCCAATCACTATCTGGGATCTGATCACTACGCTCTGGGCGTTGTATTTAACCTTATCTAGACTATACGCCATAAGCCATAAGCCATAGGCCTAAGGATATTTTGACTCGTCAATAAAGATACGAAATTTGTTTATGAAAGACTCGGCCTCGACTCACCCGAAAGGTTCGCATGGCCCGCTCGTCGCTTGCCTCCAGCTTGGCCCGAATGTTGCTCAACAGGTAGCCCATTTTGGTGATGGTCACATCCTGGTCGAGATCCTTGTGGAAGGAGCGATAGGTGGTGGGTACTTCGGCCTCAGTTTGGAAGTTCAGTTTGCGAGCACGGTTCGTGGCACGCGGCATCTTTTTGGGCGGGTTCGGTGCTTCGATCTTGCGTTCGAAATCAAAGTACGGCTGGTCGCCGCTGCTCTCCTTGTCCCGCTGCTGCCTGGTGGATGTCGTTGTGGCCGATGGTGTCGACTGCATGGGGGAATGATAGCTGCCCGGTGGGGATTGCGACTGCAGATCCAACTGCGATGTGGATGTCTGAACACCCACAGTGCAGAGTCTGGGAGTAGGTGTGGGCCGCCGTGCCGGGTTCTCCGGCTGATTTGACTTTTTGGGCGACACAAAGCGCAGTATCTTGTTCTTTGAGTTGTTAAGAAAGTTCTTGGACTTGGTTTTCAGTGTAGGCTGCTTGTTGGTTGCCTTCAGCGGCGAAAAGTTGCGTAACTGCTCGCCCCAAATGAACTTCTGGCTGACCTGTCCGCCTGCAGACTTGATGCCTCGCGGATATTTGATGGGAGTGTGCTTGCGGTCTATGTTGGAGGCCAGATTCTCGCACATACTGCCATCGACGGTGTCCAAGGAGATCTTGGGCACTACCGGCTGTGGTACCTGCCAGCCAATGGCCACTTGGGGCTCTGCCATAGGAGCCTGGGTCTTGAAATGGGTACTCCGCTTGTTCTCGTAGTTCAACATGTCGTTGATCTTTGGCTCTGTCCAGCCCAGCAGGATCTCCTTCATGGGTTTGTCGGCTACGGCACTCTTCCCCTTGCTGCTGGCCTGCTGTATATTTCGGGCGTAGTTCGAGCCACGCTTGGACTCCACAACTCGCTCAATGTCGCTTAGCGAGGGACACGTCGGCAGCTGTCTGCTGCGCCGGGGCTTCTCCACTTCGGCTGCAATTTGAGGGGAGTTAAAAGACGAAATAGAGGAGCAATGGGACCTGGGACCAGGAAATGAAACCGTAACTCAATTGGTAAACAAAATATCTTTTTATTTTGACAAGTTGAAGTTTAATTTTATTTGGTTTAGCTAAAAGGGATATTGTTTCCAATTTGGTTTGGGTTTCAGTTTCATTCTTTGGCTTCGGCTACCACTTACCCATCGGATAGGACCTGCGCTTGCTCTTTTTATCCTTTCGAGGCGAGTTATTGCTGCTACTGGGCACCGGGACGCCTCTCTGGCGCAGGAACTCGTCCAGAACACGCTCAGCCTCCCGCACTGATGGCGTTGTCGAGGCCAACGACGACAACGAGAATTTCCCATCGAGACTCTGGCAGCTACGGCGCGGTGGCTTCGGTGGTGGCTGTTGGGAATCGCGTGTCTTGAAATTCACCAAACCCTGTGACAAACGCTTCTGGAGGAGACGGCCACCTGCACCAGAGCTGCGACGCGAACGGGAGCTTTGGCGGGCGGACTGCAGACTAGTCGGCAGCTCTGTTTGGGCCATTTCCGGCTCCTCTTCCAAGGCAGACTCTTGCTCGCTGATGTTTGACAAGGCCGGGGCAGTGGGATTGTATGTAATCGGATCGTATGCGTTCACTTTGCAGGTCTTAACAGGCGAAGACCTTGGCTGGCAGCCCGATCCTGGCAGCTTCTGTCGGTTCACGCGCACCTCCGACACCACACAATTGTCGCGCAGCTCCTGAATAATCTGTATAAGCGGAGCATCATCCCCGACGGCACAAATACTGCTTACGGCAGTCAACGGAATATTTGAGGTCTGTTTCACTTTGGGCGGCTCACTGTGACGACGTCCCGCCTGCTGCCTCTGGCTGTCCAAATGGTTCTGAACCAGCGGCTTGGACGCACTGGCCGCCTGGACAAGCACACGTATCATGTGGATGAAAAAACATCAGTTATTGATTGTCTGAAAGGGTTTGAGTACTCGTACCTTAGTGCTTTCGGAACGCCTGCTGCGTCTGGGCTGGCGCACGTGCGACTCTCGTGTCGGTGCCGTGGAGGCACAATCGCCACTGTCGCTGGTGAAGCAATAGCAGAAACCATTCTTGCATGGCTTGCCCTTGCGCTCCTGGGCCTTGTTACAGCGATTCTGGTTAATTAAGTCCGCATCGGCGGACGTGCCTCGTAAACGCACGGGCTGGTCCTCACCTGGCATGTTGTGGTTGTTGTCACAGTCGCGGCTTTGGGTGGAGTAGCGTCTAATGCGGCGGGCCCGAAACTCGTTTATGCACTCCTGAAGACTGAAAGAGGTGGTCGAGCCCGATTCGGCAGAGTCTTCTTCTTCATCGTCGTCATCCTCCTCTTCTTCCTCCTCCTCCTTCTCGGCTACGACATCAGGCACTACGTGCTTTGAGAACTTTGACTTTGACGCCCCAAATACCTATGCAAAGATGCTGTTTACCAAGCTGCAAGTTGCAATAAAAATCATTTGCTTGCTTACTGTGGCCATTTTATGTTTTCAAAATTCACTGATAAGCCACGCGTCGAGGCCAGCTCTCTGTGTGCTCCACTTAACACCACGTTGCACGCTTTCTATTTCTATGTCGGGGTATTTTCCAATCAAAAGAAAAACGACGCGACCTGCATTTTTGTTTTCTCTTTTGTGCCGCTTCTTCGCCGTTATCAACTGGCGGCGCACATAACAACCCTGCATAGAAACAGAGATGACAGGTTGGCTCGGAAATTGTTGCCGCAAAAATTAGCTAAAATCAAGCCAAAAGTAGATATATGTATGTATACATAAACAGAAGAACTCTAACTTTTACAAATTCAAAAAATAGTAGAATAAAATAATAGAATAATAATTCAATATATATATAGGAATATATGATGTAAGGTTGCTAGGTAGTTTAATCTAACTAATTTTCTCATACATATATGTTTAGAGCTAGACTGGCACCACTGACTACAGCAGAAACAGCTGGCCGGTTACGTCGATTTTGGATACGAAAATTAAAAGAAATTCTGTCCAAAGCGTGTTTGAATAATGTCCAACAGTCATTTGTTTTTAAAGTCTGGCTTCCCACGGGCTCCCCTGCAGAATGGCTTGGGACGCTATGTTTGCCAACTGCAGCGAATCACGCTGAAATTCTGCAAGAACAATGGCTCCAGCAAAGGCATGCGGTAAGAATTGTGTTAAATTTAAATGAAAATGCCATCTAACCATGTGCAATCCAATCCGTAGGGACTTCATCGAGAACCACCTGGTGGACTTTGCAAAGGAGAACCCCGGAATTGTGGTCTATGTAAAGCCACGTCGTCACCGCACACCGGTTCTGGTTGGCGAGTATTGTAAGTAGAGGACTAGTTTGTCTGTACCATTGGATAATACTAATTTCTCGCAGTGAACGGTGATCGCGAGTGGCTGAGCTGCCGCAACAGCACCCAGGAGGATATAACCAAGTGGGTCGACCTGTTAAGGACACAAAACGGCAGCTCCAGCTCGCTGCGTCTGCGTAAAATGTGGCACACCGATGTACCATCCATCCAGGGGCCTTGGACGCCTTTCCTGCTACGCTCCCCCGAAGCCCATGGTCAGGAATATCCCAGCGTTGAGGCATCTAAGCCACTGGATGCTCCACAAACTGCCACCGAGAAGCTCATTGAACTGTTCCGGCAGCAGAAACAACTGGCGGATGAAGATGTGTTAAGCCAAAAACGTGCAGAATGAGCAGAGGAGTAGGAAAAGTGTAGGACTTAAGAATGAAATATAGCTGATTTTTTGGTATTTGTTGCTTTTATTTTCTTACTCAACATAATTCTGTTGGTAAAACAATAAATATTTAAAATCTAAACGACTAAAATTGTGCTCTCTCAAAATGTACCTAATATCGAACATTGGTTTGTAACTAACAATATTCTGGACAAAATCATACAAAAATCAATCAACTTATTGTCCGACGTTTCGATATGCCTTGGGTATGGATACATGGAATATCATTGTGTGAACAACCGAAGGGGAATATCATAAATAATGCTTTAGGGTGAGTGACCGCCCCATGCCTTTGGCTCTGGGGTGGGGGCTTGGAATACATACATAAGATACAAAATACAAATCGAATGGCTCGCAGACAGGTGTGGTGAAGAGGGATAAACAGGTTCTAGTGTCAACTTAGCATTAAGAACTAAATATAGACTAGCATTTACAACAAGTAATATACGTGATTTCTGTGTTCTGTGTGGTGCTGGGCTCTGAAGGGAAAGCAAAGCTTTTTGGTGGAGATCAGCAACGATTAATTAATTAAGTACGTAAGGGTCTGATTCACACAGTGTAAGGGGATAGAAGAGTGGATACAGCGAGTATTAAGAGTATCAAAACGGAGTATCCTTCACATACAGATACACATTTATAAATATACCATAAATAATTGCTTTTGTGCAGAAGTTTTCCGCATATACATAGACACGACTTGCACGCTTTAAGGTACAAAGATACATTCATACAAACACACAGATACAGATACAAGCATTTCCGTTTGGTTAATTCCTTTGGCAAAATGCATATAGTAGTAGTTCTTAATCGTTACAAAATGTTAACATTGTCATTCAATAAATCAATACAATACGGACGTTTTGTTCACTTTTGATATTTGTTGCTGTCAATGATATATCACTATCCAAAATTAAACTAAACTCTGGCCTAAAAATATGTCTTTTCTGTCTGTACTATCTTTAGTTTTGTGTGTTTTGTGTTTTGGTGTTGGTGGGTGGAGCTTGCAAGCCAAGCACTTCCAATTTGCAGCTAGCTATTAGTGTCTCATGCTGTTTTGTGTTGTTTTGGTTTCTTTCGACAAGTAGCCTTTCAATGCACGCAATGAGAGCACTCAGATGTCGCCGGTCTCCATGGCGGAGTTGATGTCGGCCACAATCTTGCCCATAACCTCGCGGTAGGGCGAGTCCGGCTTAAAGGCCGTCTCCAAAAGCACGGCATCGCCAAAGAAGTCAAACACCTCATCGATGCGACCCAACGACTTGTCCGTCAGATGCGGTTGCACAATCGACTTGAGTGCCACCTGCGATTCCGCTATCGACTTTTGCAGATAGGCCAGGTCGAAGGTGTAGTCTACCTCGTAGAATGATATGATGGACAGTTGGGTGTTCTGCAGGGGAAATCGATTAGAAATGAACGAAGCTCTCCAGAAGAATGTTTTACTTTTGTAGATTACCTGAAACTTGCGTTTAAAGTTCTCGGCTCTTTGCAGCTCCTCGTCGCTGAACTGGTTATTCCGATGCAGTACTCCAATCTTGATGACTATTTTTATGATATTCTTGATCAGCTTCTCCGCCTTGGCCTTGTTGCCGGTATGCATCTTGCACAGCCTGTAGAGGTTATCCAGCAGCGAGGCCGTTGTCCCATCGATGAACGTCTTTGCAATGTTTTTCGTTGCCATGCGTGAGAGGATTTTCTTTTGAGCGCGTAGCCCGATATCTTGCGACTTGAACACATTGTCAGCCATGACTAATGGGAACATGAGATATATTATTAGTATTGTTGCATATTCATCGCGCATTGCGCATTGCATCTGTATTGTTGAACAACAGAAATAAGGCAAAACAACTGAACGAACAACTGAAAACCAATGGAGAGAAGAGATATGTACAACACCAATTCGAATCCACACTTTTACCTTCCAAGTTCCAGTAGTCTACGCTCCATAGGAGCAGGCACTGTCGTAGACCTGCCACCGACATGGTTGGGCTACACACACGTCGATCCAGTTGCAAGCATGATAATTGATAAGGAAAGCACAGAAACAGAGACAGTGACACATGGTTACATGTACGATTAGGCAATGTTAATAATCGTCGTATCTTTTGATAAAGAAACCTACTGCTTCTTCAACTGCGCTGCGGTTTATTTTCTTTCTGTCTTTGTGTTTCAATCAAAGAGAGCCTCCAGGCCGGAGGGAGAATAATGAATGGCCCGTGGCTGTGTGTGTGACTCCCCATAGGAATGTGTCGACAAGTCAGCGCAAACCACAATCCACATGGGTTATTCATAAGGCTGTTCTAACGGCTTCGCTGCGCCGCGGCACGCGCTATTTGTACGTGTCTATGCCGCAAATGGCTCGTGCGGCAAGTTTTTCCAACTGTCCAAAAAAGGAGCCTTGCCTTGCCGCACCTCAACCGTTATTCAAGACCAGGGTTGGGGGATACCTCTGGGGAAATTGTAGGGTCAACTGGGGTCATAACGTGTGGATAGATAAACCGCTTCCGTTCCCCCAATTCCCGGACACTTATCAAGCCAGTTGTCGTTGTTGTTGTCTACCCCTAGTCTTTCATTTAACTAAGTGAATTCTATCATCTTTCCAGTTCTAGTTCTGAATCTATTTCTAGCTAGCAAACCGTACCATGACACGGACCGCTCCAAATGGTTAAGGTCACGCGAAATGCAAAAATACGGTCCGAAAAACGGACATGGGGAGAGACAGTGGTGGTGGCGGCGCCCAGTCGGAAACCAAGGACAAATGGTCATTTAGTCAGCCGCCCGCTCCAAATGACCAACGCGGAAGTGCGCTACTCCTCGAGTCTAGAGGCATTTTCTTTCGTTTTGCATTCAACCCACAATCACTGAAGCACAAAAAGTCTTAGCGAGCGGAATTTGTAGGCCAACTTATCGTCGTTTCCGACGCTGTCGTGTTCATGCATTTGCGAGTTTGATATCATTATTGTTGTTGTTGCTGTTGGCTTTCCGAGTATTATTGATTGCAACAGGCTCGCCCAACCACACTCGTCCTGACCGGGTGGTGGGAAGGGAAAGGGGGTCCAGTTTGGCGCTCAGGCAAGGCTCTCACCTGTGTTTTTGTTGCTGTAGTCCTGCGTCCGAGTATCCTTGAAATTCCGTTTGAGTTCCTTTTGTATGAAGTGGCTCCTGCTAATCTACTGCTGCGTTGCATACAAAAATTCCGAATGAAAACAGCATTTACATAAATAATAAATAGAGCGATTCTTGGCTGAGTTTATGCGTATTTTTAATTGTTTAAAAAAAAAATCAGCAGCGAGCAACAAAACAAAAAATCAGTGTGACCGCGGACTTATCGATAAAATATACGGTCCGACCCTCAGAAATATACCGAAAGTACGTCACAAATTTCAAAATATACCGTAAATATACTGGCGAATTATTTGTATTCAAGTTGCATCACATTCCTCGTTTTGGATATTCCGTGGAATATAACAAGCTAGCTAAGATCTGAGGGTCTAAATTGATAGTTTTATCCGATTATAACATCAATTTCCTACAAGACTGGTTATCTTTAAGTTCTCATCTTTATTGGTTTGTTTATGAAATAAGGTTTAAGCAAAACCGGTCAACAAAAATGTCCACTAAATTAATTTTCTTACATGGTAACTACGCGCTAACTACACATTTGCTACATATTAACTACATTTTCATGTAATTATCAAAGGCGACACCTGAAGGGGAAATGTGTACGTTTCAAAAATTTTTGCCCGTTTTTTTTTCATATAAGCCCCATGGAAGCGCCAGTGTGAAAAACCTCCGTTATCCACTTTTTGACATGCCTTTTTTTCCGACATTTTTGAAAAAATTGAGATTTTGATGGCAAACGATCAGGAATCCGATTCTGATCACGAATTAGTATTCGATGTGGCCTGGGACATGGCTCTAAGTGGCATTTCTACACGGTTTCTACATTGGTGCATTGGACAAGAGGGTGAGTCCATAACACGTCTTAAAATATACTGGAAAATACTAGAAAATTTTATGAAAAGTATAAAAATTGCGAGGTGTGTGAGCTAGACGTGGTGGCAAGAAAATAAGAAAATCCGATAAGGTATACGGTCCGACCCTCAGAAATATACCGAAACATACCGTCTCATTTTCAAAACATACCGTAAATATACCGATAAGAAAACGAACTTAGCCCGCTTAAGTCCCCTTTATTTAAACAAGTTAAACCGAGCTAAGCCGCGGAAAATAACACAAATAATAATAATAATAATTACTCTTGTAGGTCCATCCTATCCTTCATCTTTGCATGAAAATGATCACGATGAACGATACATCTAAAATGCGCTAAAATTCTTCCAGATTCATAATTTTCATAATTTGGAGAGTGTTTTAATACCCACGGTCGACAATGGGTTAATTGTTCTCTATAGTAATTGTTCTCTCGATGGTTCTCCAGCTCTATATTCGATTTGATATTAATAGTCAGCTAGCATTATCAAATTGATGAATCAATAAATAGTAATAAATTGGAAGTTTCATAACAATTTTTGGCGCGTTCTGATTTAGACAAGTTAGACAACCTTCGGCATCGATAGGCGATAGCACCTGCACCGATAATTTTGTGCCCCATTTCCATCTCTACGGTCCAGCTGCGTCGTTGAAAATATGCTAGCATCGTTTTTTATTGTTTTATTTTGAATAAAATAGCAATTAGACTAGTGTAATTCGATCCAAAAGAGCTCTATTCGTATAGCTGGTGTCAACATGAACATAGACAGAAAATTGCGCAGCAGGGAGCACGGGTTCTGTGAGTATTTCGAATGGCGGGAGAATTTCACTTTTGGCGGTCGAATTTTCTATGTAAATATGTGATTAATTCGAAAAGTTACAATCAAATGAAATGGCAATTGGCACTCTAGTGGCAATAAGCTAAGCCGGGGATCAGTCTGTGATCCGGCGATACCTCATCCAGGGAAGGGTTCTCCAGATCTCTGGGTCTCTAGCCGAAATTGCAGCGCAAGCGAAAACGTATTGAAAAACTAGACTGCAACACAGACAAAGACACAGACCACGGTGGTGACAATCTGAGAGCTGCACTAATTTCTGGCTCTTTAACTCTCATTACAGCCAACGATCGGACCTACGATTTCGCCCTGCGTCGGCTGTGCGTGGCCAAGGAGGACAGCTGGCGGGGAATCGCTCCGGCCAACTACTGCCCGGACTTCAACCCTGAGCCGCCCATATTCTCGGCCAAGTTTGCCAATTGCAACGGCTATAGGCACATTCTGGCCATAGCCAATGAGGATGGCAAGATCACACTGCAGGACACCACACAGCGCAACCACGAGCCGGAGGAGCAGTCCCTACCGGGACCACAGTGCCATTACAATGCAGTCTTCGACCTGGAGTGGGCCCCGGGCCAGATGCGGTTCGTTTCCGCCTCGGGGGACCACACGGCGCGGCTCTGGGAGGTGGCAGGCTCGGGAATTCGGGGACTCAACTCGTATATTGGCCACACACGATCCGTGAAGTCGGCCGCCTTCAAACGAACAGACCCAGCTGTATTTGCCACTGGCGGGCGAGACGGAGCCATTCTCATCTGGGACATACGGGCCAATCTCAACATGGATCTGACCTCTCGCGTGGACAACTGCATCTACAGCGGTCATACGGGGGGACCGGGCACGCCCGTCTCGCAGCGAAAGCAGCGCTCACGCACGCCCAAGATGTCGTCCAGCGCCACCTCGAGCAGCATCACGGGATTGGCCTTCCAGGACGACAACACCCTGATATCCTGTGGCGCTGGCGACGGCGTGATCAAGGTGTGGGATCTGCGACGCAACTATACGGCCTACAGGAAGGAGCCGCTGCCCAGGCACAAGCTGCCGTATGCCGGCCACTCCACCTTCCGGGGATTCACCAATCTCATTGTGGATGCGGCAGGGACACGACTCTTTGCCAACTGCATGGATAACACGATCTACTGCTACAATCTGGTGTCGTACTCCCCCAAGCCGCTGGCCTGCTACAAGGGTCTGCTGAATTCCACCTTCTACATCAAGTCCTGCCTAAGTCCGGATGGGAAGTACCTGTTGAGCGGCAGCAGTGACGAGCGGGCGTACATCTGGAACCTGGAACATGCAGAGGAGCCGCTGGTGGCTTTGTCGGGCCACACGGTCGAGGTGACCTGCGTCGCCTGGGGCTCCTCCCACGACTGTCCCATTGTCACCTGCAGCGACGATGCGCGGCACAAGATCTGGCGCATGGGTCCCGACATGGAGGGTCTCAGCGAGGCCGATAGGGCGGACAAGTATCGCGGCCACGCGAGCTATGTGCGCCAATTCAGCAAAAAGTCCACGGCTCCGGCCACCGGCAACCACAAGTACAACCTGAGGGATCTGGAGTCTACGCCACGCTCGCTGAAGCGCCTGATGGACCAGAACGAACGTACGCCCGGCTCCGTCGAAAAGGTGGTCATGAAGCGTTCATTTCTGGACATGCTGGGCGTGGCCAGCAGCGAGGCAGATGCCGAGCAACCGCAGAAACGCCCCAAGCCTCTGGAGTCCCGTGGAAGGCGACTCTTCGGGCCCTCCAGCCAAGAGTCCACCTGCAGGCACATTCAGCTGCCGGCGATTGGCGAGGAAGAGGCATCGCCCAGCAAAAAGCAAAAGGAAAACGCCGCCGCTGATGATATTTCTCCAGGGACCAAGCTGTTAAGCCTCACCTCCTCGCCGGTCCACTCGCCGCTCAGCGAGAATGTCAACCACATGTACGCCTCACCACCCACCACATCCGCAGCTGCAGCAGCGGCGGCGGCAGCTGTTGCCTCCGAGGGAGCTGGCCAGCAGTCCCTCTCCTCTGTGATCTATTCGCCCACCTCGAACCTGCCCAACTACGTGCTGGACGGGGAGGCACCGCATCTGGCCATCATGTCGCCAAAGCGCAAGGCCAAGGAGAAAATCGACTGGCTGACGAACATACGCAAGCAGAAGCTGATGAATGGCAGGGCGCACGTCTCGCTCAGCGACAAGATCAACGAGGAGCAGCAGCAGGCCAACTCTGTGGATGTTTTGGCCTCGCCGCGTCTCCAGTGTCTGCGCCAGTCCGAGTGCAGTCCCCGCTTAAAGGCCACTCCCCGGCGGCGCATCTCGCACACTGATGCTGGAGGTGGTGCGGGCGGATCAAGCGGATCCATACCACAATCACAGCCACGCACACCCACCTCCAGTCGCAGGAACAGTGAGACGACGCTGCTCCGCTTCTTCAGCGTTCAGCGCAGCAGCAGCGTCGCACCGGACGAGACGGCGACAGCGTCGGGGCCAAGCGAGATGTCGCCACCTCCATCGGCCACGCCCCTGACACTGCGAACGCCCACGACAGCGGTGGGCAGCGATTAAGATGTCGCCTAACAAATGGGGAGAATCGCATCCCTTTCCCGTATTATTGTACCCGTAGTTTTAAGCGGACATTGTTGTAAGTTATTTTATGTAGATCCTAGCTTGAATCTTATTTTCGTTGGGCGAGTTGGTAACCAATTCCCCCGGCACTTTGTACAGCGCCACTACAAAAGACTAAATAAAAGTACATCCATAAATATTTGAAGCTTCATTACATTTGGTTACAAGTACAGTGTGGATCACTACTGTATGACTAGTTATTGCACTTTCTTCTGCTGCTGCTGCTTGGCCGCCGCATTCAGCCTCATGGTCTGGAAGATCTGACGGGCCACCCCGAAAAGCAATACGAGGTGACAGAGATGCAGGGCCGAGCTGGACAGATACGTGCTGGGATAGCTGTTCCAGCAGTACTCGATGATGCCCAGGATGAGATAGCGCACGCCCAGGGTATAGGACGTGGACCAGACCAGATACGGAAGCGAGTGAAAGTACCAAACGTAGAACTGATAGTGCAGCGAGCGGGAGCAGGCCACGCCGATGAAATTGCACAGGAAGAAGGGCAGCAGGGCCAGCTGCGTGCACCGATCAAAGTGGATGCCATAGCGCTCTGACTCCGCCCGAGCGGGAGCGGGAGCTGTAGGAGCCGCTGCCTTGCCGCCCGATGACTTTTGCAGGGTCTTTTCGAAGGCTTTCAGAAAGGATTGCTGTTCGGCGCTTAGCTTCTCCGTGTCTTTTTCCTTTTTCGCTTCCTTCTTGATCTTCTTCTGGGCTTGGACTTCGCTATTCTTCTTGGCAATTTGCGGCTGCAGTTGGTCCTGGACGCTGCGCAGGCGAACATAGCTCTGGAAGAAGGTCCACGTGGGCTTGGCAAACACCAGCAGGAGCACCAAATGCAGACCCAACAGCGATAGGTGGAACGTGCGGTGCTCGAAGAACTCCCGACTCAAGAACCTATAGTTCACTGTCCACTTGTGCTCGAAGATGCGGCCCAGGTCGAAGCTGCCACGCAGATACTCTACCGGATGGGAGAGCAGAAAGGGGGCGCCCAGCAGAAGCTGAACCGACCCACAAATTGCCAGCTGCAGGAGGGTCTTCAGCGGTCCCAGATTGGCCAAGTAGAAGAGCAGCAGGGCCGGCGCAAACAGCAGAATATTCATCTTGACGCCCACGGCCAGGCTGAAGAGAATGCTGCCCCAGGTCCAGCGGCGATCCACGAATAGATTGAGTGCCGCATAGAGCAGGAGGATGGCCACGGGATCGTTGAACAAACGCAGCACATAGATCGAGTGGATGCGGTACGAGGTAAAGGCGCTCAGGACCAGGACGTACGGGGGCACCTTGCGACTCTTCGCGTACAGGCGCAGCACCAGGCACATCTGCAGCAGGTAAATCCCGGCAAAGATGTACTGCGCCACCCGTACATTCGCGCCATGCGACGTTATGTAGTAGAGGGCCGAGTAAATGTACACAAAAGCCGCCGGATACACCAGTGGACCAGTATCACCTGCAACGTAGACAAAAGAAATAGTTTAATTAACATTTCACTTGTCTGCTTCCGTTCCGTTACGATTCGAATTCTGTTTCGAAACAGCTGTTTTTTGGGCGCGCTCTGCGAATGGCAAATTCAATGATGAGCAACGTCGTCAGGCGACTGTCAAAATGTCAGTGTCAGAAAGAGAAGGAAAATTTTTATTCGAGAAGCATGGAGGTTATTACGGCATGTTTTTAGCTGAGAACTACAACTTTTAATGTAAATATGATTTCGTGTCAAAATTTGTTCGTACTCCGCGGCCAACTGCCGGCGATCCGCGGCTGCCGCCGGTACCAACAGCACTTACGGACAACTCTGAAACACAGCTCCAGCTTCTCGCCCTGGGGCCCCACGGCAGCGCCGAGTGTATCGCACGCGTCCGCGTCCAAATTGTCATTGCTGGGGCTTAGGACCCGCGATGATGGACGGCACACAGTCCGCAGTTTTCACACCTCCAGCCGCATGCTGGCCAAAGACTACTACACGACACTCGGGGTGGCCAAGAACGCCAATGGGAAGGACATCAAGAAGGCCTACTATCAGCTGGCCAAGAAGTACCATCCGGACACCAACAAGGAGGACCCGGATGCCGGTCGCAAATTCCAGGAGGTCTCCGAGGCCTACGAGGTGCTCAGCGATGATCAGAAGCGGCGTGAGTACGACACCTACGGCCAGACGGCGGAGAACATGAGTCGTCAGGGTGGCGGATTCGGTGGCGCCGGCGGCGGCGGGGCAGGACCCTTCGGACCCGAGGGCTTCTCACAGAGCTGGCAGTTCCGCTCGACCATCGATCCCGAGGAGCTGTTCCGCAAGATTTTCGGCGAGGGAAACTTCCGCACCAACAGTTTCGACGACTTCGCCGACTCCAAGTTCGGTTTCGGCCAGGCGCAGGAGATGGTCATGGACCTGACCTTCGCCCAGGCAGCCCGCGGCGTCAATAAGGATGTGAATGTCAATGTGGTGGACGAGTGCCCCAAGTGCGCCGGCTCCAAGTGCGAGCCGGGGACAAAGCCGGGTCGCTGCCAGTACTGCAACGGCACAGGCTTCGAGACCATCTCGACGGGACCCTTCGTCATGCGTTCCACGTGCCGCTACTGCCAGGGCACGCGCCAGTACATCAAATATCCGTGCAGCGAGTGCGAGGGCAAAGGAAAGACTGTGCAGCGCCGCAAGGTGACTGTACCGGTGCCGGCGGGCATCGAGAACGGACAAACGGTGCGCATGCAGGTGGGCAGCAAGGAGCTGTTTGTGACCTTCCGAGTGGAACGAAGCGACTACTTCCGCCGTGACGGGGCCGACGTACACACAGACGTGGCCATCTCGGTGTCACAGTCCGTCCTGGGCGGAACTGTGCGCGTCCAGGGCGTCTACGAGGACCAGTGGATTAACATTGAACCGGGCACCTCCTCCCACCACAAGCACACGTTGCGAGGCAAGGGCCTGAAGCGGGTAAACGCTCACGGCCATGGCGATCACTATGTACACATCAAAATTGATGTGCCGCGGAAGCTGAGCAAGGAGCAGCGCGCCCTCATCGAGGCCTTCGCCGAGCTGGAGCTGGACACACCAGGCAAGATCCACGGCATCACCCAGACAAAAAATGGCAGTAAGAAAGCAACGTAAATACACCCTAGCAGATAGAAACGCAATTTCAAAGTCAATTCTCAATCTCATTGCCCAATGCAGCATCTGATGTAATTGGAGCCTCAATTCGTAGTTCAAATATACGTGGGTTACCAGTCTGAACGATACTTAAACGTCAATCCCTGTCTTTTGCTCTTCTTTTATTGCAGCACAGGTGCGAGTGAACAATCCGGAGCTGTTGGAGGCGGAGCAGCCAAAGGAACCAGCAAAGAAAGCACAAGCGAAACCAAGAAACAGCAGGACCAAAAAGACTCCAGGATCAGTGGGGGATCAGGGCAAAGCGAAGGCGGAGGCGGGGGAGGCTTCTTAAACAAGATCAAATCGATATTCAACTGAAACCCAATTGTTTTACGTTAATGTTTAAGCAAAAACAATGTTATTGTTGCTCCTAAGATAACGTTTTGTTTTAAGCCTAAGCCTAGGGGTACGAGCAGCAGGACCTATTCCAAGTGGAAGAGAAGAATAAACGATTTTCACAGTCACAGTCCAAGCAAAGGAATTCCTACTGCTTCCAGAGGGACGGAGCAGAAACTTTAGATATAGAAGCATTGGAATGGGGGCACATGGCAGCCGCCGCTGGTGTCCAAAAATAAACTCGAGAAAACCTTGAGCACTCACCGCGCAGTAGGGCATAATTAGTGGTCCCGTTGAGGAAGCCCTCGCACTCCTGCATGTAGGCCACCCAATCGATCTCCGTATATGGCACGCGCCGAATCACAATCACATTGATAGCTGCCTCCGCCAAAACAATCAGAACACTAATTATGGGCAAGGCGGCCGGCTCGAGCACCAGGTACTTGAGAAAGCCCATATTCAGGTATTTGTCCTGCAGTGTCTGCAACAGGTTGCTGGACTTTTTGCGACGTCCTGTCGGACGATTGTTGTTGCCTTTCGGTGGGGCCATTTAAGTGATAATATTCAGAAAATCAACTAAATTAAATGAAAAGAAACCACACAAGACCAGGGCTGCAAAATCAAAAGCTATTCAATGTATAGATGTGTCAGTTCATACAACGAACGTGCTGCAAGCGAACTTTCTACGTACGCTCCCAGGGTCTTCGGCTCTAGCGTTCGGTTCGACTCGTATCGCGTCGCAAAGCAACGCCTTTGCATGTGTTAGTGTAACACACCAATATGTTCTCACAAAAATGGGGGAAATGTGCCAGTTGTGGGCACCGTATTGTTTTCGTCTTATAACTTTTGACCACGTGCATGTTAATTAACAGCTAGAGGTCTTAGGTAACTGTCAGTGAAGGAACTAAATTTATTCCTTCAAAAAGATTTTACTGAAGTAAGAATTTTTATAGCCCTGATGTGGGCATTCAAACCACCATAATAAAGAGAAAATGAAGGTTTATTTATTTTAACACGTTAAAATGTTCAAAAATATACCGCAAAAAATTATTAATTTTGAATTTGAAGGCCTAATACTTTCCAGACGGTAACCTTAAGCTACAAAGTGATTGGGTCCGATGTATAGCTGCATTTATTAGCTTTTCAGAATATCAAAGTTCAATACAACCATTTGTAAGATACTTAACTTATGTGAAAGAAAGAAGCCTACCTCTGAAAAAAAACAGCAAAAAAAAAACCGATTTATCCCAAATCTATCACAAAAAGTCGGTTTGGTTCCCAGCCGAAATGTGGTGTTGCATAGTGTAATCAAAGGTAGAAAAAACCCGAATGACAGACAATTAATTAATATTTTTTGGTCCATTTACTGACCAGCGCAATTCGTCTACTCCTTGCTATATTCTGGCCCTATGCATATTGGAAATTACCTTTCTCGTCCTACTCCACCGATAATTTAATGAAGAGAATTTAAAGGGAGTTTGACGGAGTTTGTCTTTGGGGCAAATGCAAAAACATGACATAAAAACAGTAAATGAACTAATTATCTTTCATTGATTTGAAATTGGAGAGTGGGTGGGGAGATGCAGAACTACATGCAGTGCATGCAACAGACCCAAAGGCAGAATGGGGCAGGGATTTGGGTAGGGCTGGCAGTGAGTGGGATAGGAAGTGGTTGGGATGGTTGGATGGGATGCGCACAACTGAAAATAAATGATTGATGGTCATCATTCGCCTCATAGATAGGTGGATGGATGGATGCGTGGTGTAAACCTGAAAACATCCGCCCCAGCAGAGGCCACTTCCTCCCCTTCCTGCACAAGCGTGAAAATTGGCCTTAAGCCAAAGGGACATGGAATGGATATTGGTTCTGGTGGTTTAACGCATCATTGAAATCTATTGACGAATCGGAAACGTTGAAACACGGCCCGGTAAACGGTCGAGGGCCGATGCCGGACAATATCGCGCGCCTGCTCATGCATACATATGTACATATATGGACATGTTGCACATTTACAAAAAACGGACAACTGTTGGAGCTTCTCCCGTTCCTCTCCATTCCGCTGACATGAGGCACATGTCATCCTCTGCATGGATGGTCCTTCACTGTAGATTTCTGGGCAATTAATTGCCAACCGGGACATGGTATGTGTTTGATTCACTCTCAGTCTTCTCTCTACAAGAGAACTTTTTTCTTACCCTTGCTAGGGGTATTACGATTTTAGCATATAATCTCCCTGTATCCAGTATCTGGCTAAGAATATTACAAATTCTAAGGATGATGTACTTACTTATACAGGCCTACACCATAATTTTTGTCTTGTGCAAAGTACTTGATTGACTTGATTGATTTTGCTGTTACAAGAAGAGTGCCGCAGACTCAGATTCGTGTGGAGCCCCTAAGAGATCTAACATCGTTTCTTATCGTACCAGGGTATTGTATCTGCCAGGGTATCCAAAATTTCGGTCCTCGAAGATAGACTTTCCCTCTTGTTTGTTGATGTTGCTTGCTGCACATTAATTGTGTGCACTGCACCATGTAAATATATTCATTCGTACGCCTCTCAAAAGCGATGAAAAACCCGCCTCCTCGCACAGAGTGTCAACAGACGTAAGAGGACTGCAAGGACTGCAATAACGACGGGTAAAAAAAAACCTGTGGATGCAAAAAATGGCAATGTAATAACATTTCAAAGGTATCCCACGCCCACGTTGTAACGGGGATTCATTAAAAAAAGTTGCATGTATTTTTGTAACTTGTTGCATACAGAATTTTATATCGCACGGATTTTTATTAAAATTTTCGACATTTATTTGATTGAGATTCAGCGCCATCAATCGGAATAATGAAACCTTCCACTGAAATAAAATATTTCTGTTTAATTGAGTATTATTTTATTCAATATCGATTCGCATACAGCCCGGATGTTCATACAGTACGAAGGTACTTGTTGCATTGCATATTTGGTTAAGGAAGAGCTTTCCCGCTTTCCGAATTATGCATTCAAAGAAATATTCATAGATATTTTAGACACAATCATTTGATGTTTGTCGTCTGCACTTTGTGGGTCAATCGTGTCTAATGTTAGTTATCACTCTATGAACTATAGAACTAAATCGGTCATTGCTTATCAGTAGCGTCGCCATTGTGTGTGTGAGTGGTTCCACAGTTCCATATATGTATGTATAGGCAACCAAGCAGCCTCAGACTGAGCGCTATTTACGAGTATTCGAGGTACGAGTGAGAAAATTGTTTATTAATCAATAATAATCTATATAAAAACATATGTACATATGTATGTAGTACATATCCGTGCTGTTATCATGCTGGTTGGTCTACTCTACTGATAAGAGCATGCTGTTAAATGCAAATCTCCCAGCTTCGCCCTATACTAGTTCCCAACAGAACTTTGCACTCCAAGTGCGGTTTGTGCTTATTCATTCCTTTGGGATTAATTGTATTGTGTCACGATTTGGGAGCTGTTTATTCTAGAAATGATGACGGGACGGATTAAAAACCGTTTAATGCAATAAGCGTCTGATGATACTTTAACGTGCTTCAATTGCCATTGCCGTTGCCATTTCCTATATTGTTTGGTTAGCTCTGAATGGACTTTTTTTGGGCGCCGTGCCTTATGCATCAGTTGTTTTGATAGTCGAGATTGCACTTCGCTGTGACGCCTCTTTTCATATGATGGCTCCAGCCCTGAACGGAAAACAACACTCTCCCACACACACACACACATACACACATCATTTATGAGCCTTTCTGTTTGTGTTCGTTGGACCAGATGACAGGCGGGTGCCAAGGGGGCTTCGGCCGTTTAAGAGTTCAATCATATAAAGCGTTGCGTTGTCACTCATATATACACACACATATGTGTATGAAAAAATAGTACAAGAGGCAAAAAAGAAAAACAACTGTTAACAAAAAAAAGGAGAAGCATATGAGCGCAGACAAAAAGCTTATTTGCATGTGTTTGCTGAGCGTCAACAGACAGCCTACCTAGCACTCGGCACTCTTAGTCTCTCCGCTTAGTGCAGGGTACAATAGAGCGCATGCAACAGCTGGTCGGAGCCAAGGTGTTTTTATATGAGGTGGCGCATAGAAAAAGCGTTTATCAAACGTCGCATTCTTGAAGATTATTAAAAATAAAGCGTACATACATATACATACATACATATGTATATTCGACTGCTTTTCTTGTGCGACTATTATTCATAAATTTATTTTCGGTGTACTCCTTATATATGTATATGTATATATATATATTAGCTCTGAAAAAACTGCTTTTGCTTGAGCGCTTCTGATTATGCGTCACCTTATAAAAGTGCTCCCTGGGCGAAGCGTACGATTTTTCATGTGCTTGTTGGCCTGGCCCCCCACTCCTCTGACACTCGTTGCTCCAACATTAACAGCTCTGTCTGCCTGCCTGTTGCTGCTCCACTCTCACTTCCCCTCCAACGTTTCCACCTAGTTCCTCTATCGTTCGTCTGCCCTGCTCGTCGTAAGAAGCTTATTGCATGCGAGAGTGTGTGTGTTGGCATGCTCTTCGTGCTTCGCATGGAATAACTATATCGGGTAGTTGCCTACTCCGAGGGACATACCTCCGGGCATATCTAGTGCTTGTGTCGCTCAGAGAACGGAATGGATGGCCTTACCTTTGCTTAGTCATACCCTGGTACTAAGAGATAGCTGGTTGGTTCAGCTTTTGGCCGAGTGAAAACGAAACGAGCCGAGGGAACAAGCCGAATGTGCACTCTGAATTTGTTTGTTTGCCTTTTCATCGCGAGATTTCCCCATTTCTGTTTTCGACTTTGCCGCGTAACGGTTGTCATTGCTCGCGAGTGCACACAGCGAGGCTCGCACGCAACAACAGCAGCAGCAGCCCGCACCCTCTCTTCACCCCTTTCTGGAAGAGTCAAGTCTAGACTAAGCTTAGTTTACAAGAGAGTGTTCCGAAGAACGGGCAGAAGTTTTTCCTTTTTTAGTTTGTTTGATTTGTTCGTTTTGTTAATCTGGTAATTTCCCAAACTATCCGTACTCTATGTTTAAGTGTGTGTGTGTGCGCTCTCGGTGCTGAAATTGGTGTTGTTCTTAGTTTCAGAATTAGTCAAATTTTAGAAGAAACAAGAAAAGAGCGCGCGCTCAAGACAATATGCCGAAAAAAGCAGAGAATCATTGCATGGAAAATTACTACAGAAATCAACAACAAGCCAAACCCAAAACACAAAAAGAGAATAAAAAAAGAGCAGAAAGAGAAACAACAATAACACAGAGGGAAGCATAAATAAGACTGTGGGACCCACAGACGACGAACCGCATAAACAAATTAAGTGATGCTCCCTGCCTTCCCCCCTGCTCCGCACCCGCTCCCTGCTACACGCGCCGTTTTTTGAATTTAAATTTAAATATAAACTATTATTGTTATCGGTGGCTGCCTGCTCTTGATTTCTATTTTTCGCGCCAAATGCAATCGGCTCTTACATAATTAATATGGTCAAATCCAAAATACTGTTTCAAAATTTATAACATAAACAACTTGGGCCAAACGAACGCATGTCAATTCACACCCGCGCAACTTTGCGCCGTTTTCTAGTTCTTGTTGCTTCCATTTCGAAACTGTTTCCGAGATCTCAAAAATATATATGCATATGTAAACAATATCTATAGATTTCTGATTAACGCATTATATTTATTTATTCCACAGTGTTTCTTCCCTCGTTCGTATTGTGTTTCGCGGCTGTGAAAGACACTGCAATTAGTTACTGTTACTCTCCTCCACACTCATCGCGCCCAACAACTAACTGTATTCGAGTGTGTCTGTTATCACCGAAAAAAGACATACGCTTCACGTACATACACATTTAACTCGTAACGAAATCGACGTGTGTGTGTGTGTCGCTTTATCGGAGAAGAGAAGCCAAAGGCAAGCAAGCGCCCACAGCGAGACAAAGCAAAAGAGACTCGCGACCGACCGACCCGATAAAGCAGAATCAACAAGCACCAAAGTAACGGTCACTCTCTTCCCCTGCACTTCTGTGCACCAGCACCAATTAACCTGCATTGAGAGCGCCAGAGAGCTGATCACCACACTCGCTTCCCCGCATCGTGGTTCAATTACGCTCTCCATATCCATCCCCGCTCTCTCTCAGCAAGGCAAGCAAATGAAGCAAATGAGCTGTTTTACCGACGCTCTCTATGGGTAAGTTTCCTATGATGAAAATTTAAGTTGAAATTAAACGCGTCTCGTCTCCGCCTCTATTGAAAACTAGTTTTTCCGAAAAAAGAAAAAACTGCAAATGGTCTGCCGTATCGATGGCCGTATCTCACATATCTCCTCGGTACTCTCGCCAGGGGCATCGTTTACAGACACAGACACAGCCATAGGCTTTTAATGCAGCGCCCTCTTGGCAGGCCCTGCACATATACATGACCAGAAACCCAACCAGCTTCGCTCTTTTGATACCCTGTTAGAGAGTAGGGTATGATGATTTACACCAGAGGTTTTATGCATGTAGTTTATACATATATTTCGAGGGTATATCGACTGTTTGTGTGCCAGGTGCATCTCCATCATCTCGACCCCCATTCTAGGAAATGTGATGGGGTTGGGATGTGGCAGTTTCGAATGAAACCACTAATTTTCTTCCCTTGTTCAGTACCAGTGCCAGTACCAGTGCAACAGAAATCAAAAATCAAACAATTCCACCTTTGAGCGAAGCTACTTTTCGAAGCTAAAAATCCCAAAAACTAGAGCAGGACCCTGTGGCCCTGTCCCAAGCCAAAGGCCTGT
The DNA here is from genome assembly GCA_008121275.1 of Drosophila lowei. Taxonomy (NCBI): domain Eukaryota; kingdom Metazoa; phylum Arthropoda; class Insecta; order Diptera; family Drosophilidae; genus Drosophila; species Drosophila lowei. Next base: position 23,929,928 of record CM017778.1, on the reverse strand, counting down.
TGATTTGCGGTTGTTCAATTGGAATGGCTGGCTGAAGGCAAGCATAATTAGTTTTTGGCCAGAAGGAAAGGGCTGTCGTCGGCCAGAAGGAGAATGTTCTTGCATCGAATGTGGTCCCGTCTCTGGCACACACCATGCGAAGCACACAATTCTGAGCTGAGGAAATTGGCACATGACCTGACCTACCGCAAGAAAATCTAAATTAGGCACGTTTTGTGCGTTCTCTTTTGCTCACTCTCCCCCTGTAGCGTGTATCTGTCCCTCACTCTCACGCTGCTGTTTGTTTTATGTCGTATTGTTCGAAACATTTCTTAGCTTTGTTTGTGTCTGCACACCATCATTCCATCGTTCCATCATTCCATTGTTTCTTTCTTCTTTGTGCTCTCGACATTTGCACTATAATTCTTTTACTCGATTCTTTCCGTCCTTATGCCAGAAACTGTTTGCAGACGAAGGAATACCTAAGAATTTCGAGCCAACAGTAACACTCTGTTGAATATCCTCTTAAGCCGGGGAAAGCTCCATTGAAATTGCAATAATTGGAAATGAAATATGCATCATTAAAAGTTGAAATCAGTATTAATTTGATTTATTTTATTCTTCCATAATTTGTTAAGAGTTTGGCTTGTGCTGTTGTGTTGGTGAACGCGACAATTATAATATCAAGGGTTACTATTCCGATGGCAATCACTCGAACTCCTCACACACTCATTCAGCGATTGAAACACACACTCACTCGTTGACTCACGCACTAATACTCGTGCCTTCAATGCGCTGCACTCTTCAGGCGAACAACTGTTGCTTGCGATTGTTGCTGTTGCTGTTGCTGTGGCTGTTGTGGCTCGATTCCATTTGTCGCTGTTGCCAGGCGCATTATAGCGGTTATTTCGGTTATGCGAGTGTGGGGGAAATCACTCGAATTCTGCTTGAGCCTCGAGTGATTGAAATGTGTGTATTCTGTCTCGTTACATGTTGCAATAAATTGTAAGCGGCTTTTATGTGGGATCTCCAAAGGGTCAGGGTGGGGGTCGGTATCTGTCTGAAATTTGAGGTCGGAGGCTGAGCTTTCTGGGAGTTGCCGCTTTATTGAATAATGATATCAGCAAATATACACATGTGTCTCTATCGCTCCCACGTTTCCCCCGTCACATTCCATTCAATTCCCTTAACGAAATGTAATTGTCATTGAGTATACGACCTGGCGACCAGAGTCGTATGATTTATTCAAAACGGGCCGTTTTCAGCCGTCGTTGGTCGTCGCTTGACGTCGCTTGTGCAATGTATTAGTTAAGCAAATAGCAACAATTGCCACTGACTGCTACAGAACAACAACAACGACAGCAACAACAACAGCTGCAATTACAGTCGTCACTTCTATGGCCGCAAAACGAGGGGTGACTGAACTTCGAACAACAAAAACTGTAACTGCAACTGCAACAGTGCATCAGAGAGGCAGCTTGCAATTTTCGCATATTCTCTATTAAATTCCATAGTGGGTATCTCTCGGGAGGGCGAAACGATATTTTTGGTTACATAATCTAAGAAATGCAACTTCCATTAATTCCATTAAGAGGTAGTCTCTTATTCGGTCTCCTTTGACTTTTCAATGGATCCTACTTGTTTATTTTACCTGAAAGTTTTCCTAATTGAGTAGTGGGGCAGTGGGAAATTGAGGTGGTAAGAAGATTAAGTTCGGCCCTCCGTTTCGGCCAGTAAAGTACAAGTAAACTTTTGAAGTTGGCTTTTAATTATGTCTACAACATTCTACATTCCCACTGTACACTGTTTTCGGTTGTGGCTGTGACACTGGTTGCGCAAAAGCTGTTGTCTGAAATCCTTGCAGCATGTTCAAGGGGCGAGTGAAACCCTGAATGAAAGCAGATGCCACTGAAAGTGTTCTGTGTGTTTGGGGATAACCTAATTGCGGACTAATAAAGATTGATTGGCTTGGCTTAAACGCTCTCTTCTCTCGCATGAAAGGCAAAATCTAATCTAATGATTTCTGGTTTATGGTCCCAAGTGATAAGGGGAGCAAATGCAGGGGAGGAGGGTCATGGGCCTAGCAACAGGCTGGTCTAGGAACATACCGTAGTATTGTGTAATATTCTAGAATAAATGTTGCACATTTTCACGCGAAATCATTGCTGCTGAGATTCGCAATTCATTTAAGGCATTTGGGGGCTGAATGCTTTTATTTGCTTATCAGAAAGCGTAATAAAACGTCCGGCATAAATATTCATACCTATATATGTACATATAATAATAGACCTTTTATTGATTACACACATATGGCTCCTCCTTAGATATTTGCTTGAGACCAAACCACAGATGAACAGAGTTTTTCCCCTTTTCTTTTAGCTGTAGATACAAAAGTATCTCTTAGATAATTGTACCCTTTGCTGTGAGAGAAATGCAAACGAATTTAAGTGAATTTAATGCAATTTTCATGGCACGAGAAATGGAGAAAATGGAAAATATGTAATCCGTAAATATTCAGCAGCGTACAGAAAAGATACAAACGAATCTGGATATCTGGGAATGTGTCGAGTTGGTTGGACAATTGGATTACGGCTTGCGGCTTACGGCTTACGGAAAAGTATTAAATATTTTAGTTATTTAGTGGCGATTAGTGGGTATAATTAGTACTGGGCTTCAGAAGAATCTTTGGGGCAGCTGTAGCTGTATGCCATTTAAATTGTTTTGTTTTGCTTGTGGCAGGGCAGATGTGGCACGTACGAGTACGAGGCGAGGCAATTGAAATGCCAAAACTATTTGCTGCACACCAACCTATGCTGCATCTAATATACAGACTATCTGCGCATCTGTATCTGCGTATCTGCGTATCTACGTATCTGGCAATCATCTGCTGCTGCTGCTGCGTCGCTGTGGCAGGGGCATTTCAATTGCTGCCACTCTGATATTCACGCACAAATGCCTCGAATGCCTTTGATATTTTTAAATTCAAATAAAATTAAATGCAATGCCACAGTGCACTGAACTGTTGGCCAAAAAGGAGTGCAGACAGATGGACAGATGGACAGATAAAGATACCACAATCAAGGTACGAGTATTTTTGTGTAATTACTCGCCTATAATTCAATCGTCATATTTCTGTGGGTCGTTGAACTTGCCGCATCTCATTTCCATTCGCCAAAAGCTCAGAACCGCATAAATCACAAGTTGGCTGAGAAAATTCAAGCGCGGGGGGGCGGGGGGAAAACGATCTACGAGTAGCAGCAGGAAAACAAATCGCAAAAACGAAATGCGCGTGTCTTTCCCTCCGCCCCCCCAAGCACTCTCCCTATATGCATACAATGGGGTGTGGGACTAATGATTCGTCATCGACTTGGGGCCCCCAACAAACAATGGGGCAATGATAAAATTAGCAACAATGTGACACACAAAGAAAGGGGCAGCAGAGCGAGCCAATAATACGAATACGTGTACGTGTACGTGTACGTGTATCCAACAACATCAAAAGTTCAGAGCTTTTAATTGTCATAAAAAAAGGACACACTGTACAGTATTACAGCACCAGGGAGTGAATTGTTGTACTACAAAAGATGCTGGATTTCCGTAGGAATTATGACAGTTTCCTCTTGAATGCAGACAGCGGATCCCCTCTTGAGGGGGTTCATACAGGAAGAAAACCGTGCAGAATCCACAAAACTGAATTCTTAAGCTCCCCATAGATCTGATTGCACATTGCATAAACTGTCTTAAAGCCTGTGCTCTTTTGTATTACGTATACGCCGAGTGGTGTCAGTGGTGTCAGTGGTGGTGGTGGGGGGCTGTGCTCCCAATACTTTGACAGTTTTATCGCTGGCCATTTGGGCCATTTGGGCCATTAGACAGCTTGACACCGGGCACACTTGCACCTACCTCTGCCTCCACTCTGCCCCCTTCCGCTTGCCCCTTTTTGCGTGCTGGTGGGGTAGCCAGCAACAGCTGCACCTGTCGCTGCTTCCGCGTTGAGAGCTTTCTTGGCATCAGTTGTTGCTTTGTTGCACTTCGCGTCGAAAACAGAAACAGAAACAACGCAATCGAGTGGCTGGGGGTAGGGTAAAGAAATCTATTTTTGGGATATCTCAAAGATCGTTGTGGATGCAGTAGATGAGGCGGGAGATCAGATCGGTGCAGGCCTGCAGGCGTTGCAGGGGCACCTCCATCTCCTGCGTCTCCTGCGTGTCCGCCAGCTCATGCGTCTCGTCCTCCTTGCTGACGGGCAGCGTAATGATGCCCAGAGAGAAGATCTTCAGGCCGCAGTGGTGGGACACAATCACCTCGGGGACGAGGGACATGCCCACAGCATCGACGCCCATCAGGCGCAGCATCTCCCCCTCGGCGTTCGTCTTGCTGGTGGGGCCACACAGGCAGGCGAAGACACCCTCTTGGAGGCAGTCCTCGAAGCCCAGTTCTCTGCCGATCTGCAGGCTTTTTCTGAGCAGGTGTCTGTCGTAGGCGCGGGTCATTGCCAGCTTGCGAACGCCGAAGCGCGGATCGTGGGCGCCCGTCAGCGGTGTCCTGTCGAACATGCCCAGCATGTTGATGTGGTCCTTGATGAGCATAATGTCGCCCACGGCGTACTGGGGATTCACTGCCGCCGCGGCGCACGTCAGCAGGATGTGCTGGACGCCGCACAGCTTCATGACGCGCACGGGCAGGACGCTGCTGGCCAGCTGGTAGCCTTCGTAGGTGTGGAAGCGATCCTGCATAGCCATCACGGTGGCCCCCATCACGGTGCCCACGACCAGGTGGTTGCAGGCGCCCTCCAGCGTGGAGGACACCGGGAACTGCGGTATGTCCTCGAACGGTATGACCACGGGCTCCTCAATGATGTCGATCAGCTGGCGCAGGAACTGGCCGCATATCATCCCGATCCTGGGCCGCATGTGGCAGACCTTCATGATGTGCTCGGCCATCGCCTCGACCTCCCCGTAGGCGTACAGCTCGCTCTCCGGCGTGCAGATGACGGGCTTGGGCCTTCGCTTGGCCTCCTCCTCCTCCATTCGCTGCTGCTTGATGGCCTGCAGCCTCCGGGCAATGGGCGACTTGCCCGAGCAGCAAGTGGGGCTGCACATGGCGCCAGGACAGAGAGCGGCACTCGAACTCGAACTCTACTTTAATTTATCACAAATAAAACATTTGATTAGTGGGACATGGGTTACCTATGGACTAGCCTTTGGATGGATTTGACAAGCCGAGTGTCAAAGGCTTCCACGAATATTCATTCTTTGTGATCTGCTGTCCGCACAGCAAGATGCCAGCCACCGACCGAAAATTACACAAAAGTCCGACGGCAGAAGCGCAAATCAAAAGCCCGCCATGACGTCGTCTGCGGCGGAAAGGGGTGTGCGGTGTACGGTGTACGCACGGGTTTTTGTGGAATTTTTCGGTTGTCCCAACCAACCTTTGCCGGACACGAAAGCCGACAATCCCCAAAACAAAAGGCAGACAACAACTGTCGGTGGTTGTTAATTCAATCTGGAAAATTCGTGATGAAAACTATATTGATTTTTGGCGTACGAATCTACAGTTGGACTCCAAATTAACGGTGCGTATACGTGACGGCAATGCTCATACGCAATGGCGTCCACGGCTCCGCAACAGCAGCAGCAACAGCGACAGCTACTGACTGTACCCCTCAGCACTGCCACAAATTAGATTTTTTTTTAATGTAATTTACGATTAATAATAGCAGCAGATAAAGGCGAAGGAGTAATGAAGGGCTCCCTGTAAAGTTGTAAGCCCGGTCATTGGTAAGCCGATCTCGATTTTCTGTTCGATAAATAGATTCTTCCTGCCGCTGGTAAAACACTTCCACTTGAATATTTCCACTCTTGGTGCATAATGGTGCATAAAATGGCATGAATCAGGGCTCAGGGCTCTCTTTCATCGAAATGTTGCACCCAAACCTCTGTCAAATGATTCGCTCGGTCTGTGTGCTTGACTTTGAGCGAATCACTGAAGCATTCAGCATTCACACAGTCACAACATTCACAACACTCACAGAATATTCAGTATTCAGTATTCGGTATTCGGTATTCGGTATGCCTATGGCGTTGTCTTTAGTAATAATAAAATGAAAACAATTATTAATGGGGACTTTGTAACATTGTTTGTGTCATTTGAGCGCGCACACAGATGCTTGGGTTACAAAAAGCGTTGTTGCCCCACCCCACAGCCCCACACCCCCACACTGCCACACTCCTCCTGATCCGCCCCCACAAACAACAATGTCACGCGTGACGTTTGATGGCAATGCTGATGCCGCAAAGGCAATAGCAACCGCAAAGATTATCCAGTGAGAAGTATCATCTGGTTTTCCCAACGACGCGTCGCACCCGCAGCCTGCCTGCCAGCCTGTCGGCCTGCCTGCCCCTCGCAGTTGCAGCTACAATTTTTGGCCTGTGTTTGATTTGTGTCTGCCGCTGTCTGCTTATTTGTTTGCCACTTTGCGTCTGCATGCCAAAAATACTATACGCGATGTTTACATTTGGGATTAATTTCTGGTTCATATTTTGTTTTGTTTGTTTGTGTTTTTTGCGACTGTTTGTTACCTTGCCCCAGGAAGAGGCAATCGAAGCATGGGCAAAAACACGTTTCCCAAATATTCCCATTCACACTTTCCAGGTACTTTTGCGGTCTTGTAGGTGCATATACGATATGGGGTATAGGGTGTAGGGTATAGGGGTATGGGGTATGGGGTATAGGAAGGAACTGCTAAGATTCGATCTCTGAAATGTTTCGTTTTTCTAGGAAAAACTAATGTCTATTCGATATGTTTTGCCCCGAAAGTTAGCAACAAAATTCTACTCGAATAACGGAAAGTGTATCTATATCTTCGCTCACCGATGAAATAATCTTTGAGTTCGTGTTTTTGGGGCTTGTTTTTGGATGTTTGTTTTCCAAAGCAAAAAACCAAAACGAAATGCTGAATATTTTGACTGGCATTTGAATGCTAATTGAAGTTGGATAAAAATATATACCTCCTATACGAGTATATATACATATATACTCCGTGCTGTTGCTGCGGGAAGTTGTGTGTGGGATAGGCGGGCATTTCCGGGAAGAAACGTCGAAAGTCAATGAAAATTGATTTATTTATTATTATTTTCTAATTTTATGAACTTTGATCCGAAAACATATTCCCTTTTTCTGTAATTTTTGGTAGTTTTATAGGCATGTTTTCCTCTCCATTCCATTTCCATTATCTCCTATAATATATTACAAAATGTAAATAAATACAGCAAAGGCTTTTCCATTTAATAACTTGGAAAATGAATGCTCAATACTTCATATATTAGCACAAAAAATTTTATACGGATAGTCCAGCCCACTTCTGTTTTTTGTAACCCAACGTCGGGTCATATTTTGGGTTGTATCTTTAGAACCGTGCCTTCTATTATTGTCATTTTTGTGGGGGAGTACAGGGCTACCCAACGCCAGAATGGAAGTGGCCATGTTTTGCTGATGATTAATGCTAATAGAAGTCTTGGTATCTTCCTCTATTTCAGTTGCTGATTAGAGCCTCGCCAAGGACTCTCAACGCGAATAAAGGATAAGTGGAAAAGTGGGAAAGTGGGAAAACGCTTCCTCTTCAAAAGTCGACAAATGAAAGCCAACAAAAACAATAGAAAGAGCAATAGCTTATGCAACAACCTGTTGAGTGGCAATCAGAACAGGAATCGGGGCAATCAGAGTATCTTGCGGATACAAAGCAGCTACACTTACAAGTGTCTCAACCACAATCCGCGGCGAGAGATACTGACCTGACTCCCAGCTCCCAGCTCTCAGCAACGACTCCTCGTGACCCGCTAAGAGAGCCGCGTACTGACACCAGACTTGAAGTTGCAGTTGAAGTGGCAGCTGGCAGTGGCAGTGGCTGTGGCATCAGAGAGAAGGAGAGAGAGAGAGAGAGAGACCCTGAAACTGAATCTGAATCTAAAAACCAAAACAAAAACGTAAAAGCCAAAATCTGGTTTGACTCGATTCGACGATACGCCACGAGCGATCCACAGACGAGCCTCCTTCCAGTGTTTCGGTTGCTGCGCTCCACTTTTCGTGGCTCTGGCTCTGACTTTGGCTCTATCTTTGGCTCTGGCTCTGGCACTGGTACTGGCCACTGGATCTGCCCCGATAAAGGCAATAAACAAAAGACGAGAGAGCTGTAGCTGGTAAACTGGTTCTGGTATCTCTTTTATTTGTGTGATCTGCAGGCTGCAGCTTGAAGTTGTAGTTGGACTCATGTCTTACGCTGTTGATTATTTCGCGGATATGGGACAGATCTCACAAGATGTAAGTACACACAACGCCACTTCTATATACCTACACACTCGTACATATATATGTATATATAAGTATAGCTGTATAGCCTTAACATATTTTCTCTAGACTTTAATATACTTGTTTACCGATTCAGTGGGTAAACATCAGCGGCAGCAGCCATTTTAATGGGGGCAGACCCTGGCTGGTTTTGATGGTGCATCGATGGTGCATCGACAAATTAAACACACTTTGCATAGTTTTTATTTAATTGAGGATATGGCATACCTGACCAGACGGGAATGCCAGCAGTGGTATTGTCTTCAATGAAGGCACCACAAAAATCCTATCGAATATTTGAGGAATTCCATAATTTGTTTATTTCGGATGCAGTCGATGCCAGAGTTGAAGGAAATTCGGCATCCTTATGGATGCCACTAGGTATATCCTTGCATTTGTTGCAACGAGGAATATATTTTCGTCTGCAGCCGCCTGCAGGCTGCAACTCAATCATAAAATGCCGCCCATTGTTGCCAGGCCAACAAAATCCAGCAGCACAAAAGGCCAAAAGCACCAGAATTTTCCATGCAACTCAATCAAGTATTTATGCCCCAGAATGTGGCAGCAGCAGAGCAGGATGGACGTGCTATTAATGCATGCTGGATATCATTAGCACTACCCTAGCATCTGCACTGAAGCATCCTCTGGCCTGCGAATAGAGTACTTTCCAGGCTATTGTATTACAGGACACATGCCTTTTGCATCCCAGAATTATTTCGAATATTGTTTAAGCAAAAAGACAGCCACTCCAGCATTCATTGGCAAAGGAAATGTCATGTGATAAAATGGGCGACGTTGTAAATGAATATTAAATCAAATTAAAGCGAAACCTATTAAAATATATTATGAAAAGGTCTCTGCCACAGTGGCAGCCACTCCACACCACACATGTGCAAACAACACATAATTAGGTGCAGTCCGGAGTCCGGAGTCCGGAGTCCGGGGTCCGGAGTCCAGCGTCCGGAGTCCGGAGAAGCATGTTTATTTGCTTCAACCGCCGAGCAGGAATTAAGGAAAATTCAGGAGGTGGAAAGCTGTGGAAAACACAAGCAGCAGGACAGCGAGCGCGTATAACTTTTTTGAGGAATGTGGAATGCTGTCTGCTTTTCCCAGAGTTTCCCCGAGTTTCCCCGAGTTTCCCCGAGTTGCACAGAGTCGTACCCCCGTGGCTTGTGGGCTTGTGGGACTGTGGGATTGTGTTTATTTAATTAGCAGCATAGCAACTGCAAAAATAATATCAAAACTATTACCGTAAAGTTGTGCGTTCCAGGTGCTAGGTGCCAGGTTCTGGCTGGTTGCTGGGTGCTGCTGAAGCCTCCCTCGATAAGCACCCCCACCCCTTTTTTGGTTTCCTTCTTTTCTGATAAGCAGCCCGTCATGGAATAGTTTTTGGCACTCTTTTTCAGGCCAGAGATAACGCAGAAACTTAAGCAGAAACAATAACAAAGAAAAGCTGGCGATTTTGTATGTTTTTTTCATAATAAAATATAATAAAAATGCTACAAATACAAATATCTGGGTCACCTAATCAGCCAAAATGTAAGCAAATTGCGACTTGAATTTAATTGAAATCGAGAGCAGCAGCAGCCGCAGAAACAAAGGCAAAGAATCGGACCCAACAGATGGATGTTGGGGGGCGGGTTGATCAACGCATTTGCGGTCTGTCGGGGGACTATCTGCAGTACATATATAGTAGGTATATATGCAAATGTGAACCGTCATTCGTGTAGTATGTAATACATATGTATCTGTAGTTCCATGCACGGACTGTGCTCGTATTGTGTGTATCACATGGCTAATCAGAATCATAATCAAAATTATTGGGGAATGCAATTATTTTCGGCATTTGGCTGGGGAATATCTGTGGTTTTTTTCGTTGCCACAAACCAACTGCATTCCTTCCTTCACCAAACGAATACAAAACACCCTTTAGGCGCTTGGGACCGGCATTCGGCATTCATCAATTGTTGCAAGAAGGGAATGCGGCTGCACAATTTGCAATCGAAGAAAGGGAAATCATAATAAATAATAATTGCAATTACCAGCAGCCACCCCCTCGGGCGTCTCTGTCGAGGGGGGAGAGGCGGGAGGAGTGGCAGGAACAGCCAGCGGCTATCGGCCATCGGCAACAGGCGGCAACAGGCGGCAACAGACGGCAGGCAGGCCGAAGAGGCAAAAGCGAAGAATTTTATTTACGCAATAAATATAAATTGTATAAAAATACATTATCCACAGGGCGGCGGGGGCCGCAGGGTGGGGCGGTGGTGTTGACTCCTGGGGACAGCATCAGTCCGTCATTTTGTCATTCAGTCATTCCGTCAGTCCGTCATTGTGGCCTGAGAGCAGTATCAAAATAAACAGATGTGTGCCCTCCCGCAGCTGGCAAGAGTCCAAAAAGGCTTTCGCCTTTCGAGTGAGTGACGGCGGAAAACGCACTAACTGAGTGAATGACTGAATTAGTGAGTTAATGAGTGATTGCAGGAGTGAAGGAGTGAAGGAGTGAATGAGTGAATGAGTGACGGAGTAACGGAGTGACGGAGTGACGGCTTTCGCTATTGATTGATTGACGCATCCACTAACTGAATTACAGAGCGAATGCACAATTGAAGATGCGATTGAATGAGTGAATAACTCAGTTTGATACGCAATGCAATTAGCAGCAGTTTCCTTACTTTTTTCCTCCAGCGAAGAGCGGAAATTGAACAGATTTTGATACCTACCCAGATACATATGTATATTATACAATATGTCTTTCATTCTGAATGGACTGGGTGTCTTTATTATATGAGATTTGGTTTTCTGTATAAATTTCCCCTCGAAGCTCATGAATGTCAACAAAATATTTGCTACATTCCCATAAATACGAGTTACTCGAAACGAAACGAGTATAAAGATACAGATGCTTGGTATATGTGTAGTTCTAGATAGTTCGTTGACCTTGCGGCGGCTATATATAGAATTTGTCAGATCATTTGCCATTTTTCCAGCGACTTGCATTGTCCGACACACACACACACACACACGCAGAGAATGAGAGAGTTATCAGTGGGCGGCTATCAGTGGAAGATGACAGTATTTTATATGTATGAATGGATGGATGTATGTAAGTACAGAGAAACTTGCCGACACTTGATATGAATGCCTCGCAAATACAATATCTGACAGAGGATGGGGATGGAGATGGGGATGGGGATGGGGACGGAGATGGGTGTTCTGTTCACCTAATAATTTGTCCTGGCTGCTGCTTTGCTGTGCGGCAGACAAAGTGTCGCTCTGAGTGCCAGACAGCGTTAAGTTTGGGTAGAAGAAGGCCCCCCCCCCCTTTACTCACACAGATACTCGCACAAACACAGACGGATATTGAGGTTGGTCAATGTGCTGTGTGTCGGAAGGCGGGATTTGTTCATAGATTTGATAAATAGCCGCTAAAAAGTGATGTGAAAAACACCTCGAACGTTGGCGAACAGAACAGATATCGTGTTGTTCAAAAGGCGACTCTAATTTCCATTTATCTGTGAAGACAAGGAGGAACCATCGCCAGGGAAAAGAATGAGGCAAACTTAAGGTAAGAAGTGGGGAAATAAAAGTGGAATCTCACTAATTTCTATCCTGTAGAGAATGCCATTTCCCCTCTTTACGTCTCTCTGGACTGGCGGGAGCCCCAGCCACGGCCCCAGCTCTGGGGAGATGGTGTCGTTTGGCCATAAAATGTCAATCAATAAATAAAAACAGAGTGCAAAATATCCAAGCAGCAATATTAGCATTGTTCGGGACTGTTATTACAAAAATGATGTGACAAAGTTGAAAAAATAGCGAGTAATTCAATAATTTAATTAACAGCAGCGATTGTTTGTGTCAACAATCGGCAGCACATACTTTGTTGTTTGTTTTTCGCAGAGTAAATATGAGTGCTGCTGCGAGTAGATCTAATTAAATATTCGCCAATGCACTGCCAGGGAAAACTGTAATCGTCTCGTACATATGTATGTATGTACATGCATATGTAAATGGTTATATAGTAGTGATAGTGGTAGTAGTAGTGGCAGTGGCAGTGGCAGTAGTGTGTGCCTGTAGGAAAAATAGTTTATCACGTCTAGACATGTCTTTATTATTATCTACGCACACAGGCACACACCGGCACACCACACAAACACAAACACAAACAAAGCGCTTGCACAATTTCTGTTTTGCTCTTTATGTTGTTTTTGTTTTCAGCTTTACTCGAGTTTGACCACATTATAGTGTTGGAAAGCGTTTTATTCCGCGACCACTTATAACGGAGTTTATGGCTATAAGTTATAAGCCGGGTATTTTACGGCTAGATCTATGAGACTTCAAGTGGAGATGGGCTCTACCCTTTGGGCAGAGCTCTTGGGGGATATCCCACATATTTTAGTCTCCTTTTCGCTCCTGGGAGTACTACAAATTTGGTTTCCTGCGGTGTGTGTCCCGCCCACGCCTAATTCTTAGGGTATTCTCCGCTTCGTTGTGCACGGCTTTTGGTTTTGGTTTCTTGTGTGTGCTTTTTGCTTTTTGTTTTGTTTTGTTCGCGTCGTTGTTGGTTCTCGTGTGCATTTCTACAACACCTGACGTTTTTTCCACTTTACTTGTTTACCCACTTATTGTTTTTCGTGGCCCCGCCATCCCCCGCCGTCCACCCGCAAGTCCGCCCCCACTATTCATAAGTCTATCTCCCTGTCTGTCTGCCTATCTATCCGTGTCCCTGTCCCTGTCCCTCGCTCTTCTCCTCTCCTCTCCTCCTTCCATGGCATTCTACCATTTATGCTAATTTATTTGCCTGTTTACCAGCTTTTGTTTTAATCTGTTGGTGGGGCTGTGTGTGGAGACTGTGTTTGAATAGTATACGTGCTGAATAGTTTGAGTGTGTGAGTCCAGTGTTCAAGTGTGTGTGTGTGTGTGTGTGAGGAGTGGTGTTGAGTGACTGCTAGTATGGATGGAAAACAATGATACATATTTCATAGCTAAATTACACCACAAAAATGTATTGTTATTCTCGCACCGCTCTGCTCCACTCCGCTCCACTCCGCTCCACTCTGCTTTGCGTTAATTATGTTAATTTATTAATTTGTCTTGGCTTCTTGGTCTCGCTTTGTTCCCTCGCCCGCAAAACAGAGCAAAGGAAATCAAGATTAGCCTACAGAAATTAATTGCCCGCAATTAACATATGTACATGAGCCCGTAAAGAGCGTAAAGAGTTGCCGTGCATCCGGCGGAGAGATAGAAGCAGAGAGAGAGAGTACACCCAGAGAGAACAGAAGCCCTGAGCCCCGAATAGTGGCACTTAAATATGCCTGTGTTTTCTCTCAGTGCAGCCTGTACAGAGGAAACTTGCACCTGGAGGTGTGGGGCTAATCGTCCTAGCTTATGAAATTTTCCTGTTTTCTTCAAATCATCGGCAGCATGCAATTATCTGCATTTGATTTCAATCAACAGCCCGAAGCCTGAAGCTCCTGGAACACCTCCCACAAGTCTTTTGTCTAATTTCCTGGGAATCCGATGGATTTCCGCATTAATTAATAATTATGCACCTGAATGGGTGCACAAAGGTGGCCGTTATTCTTATTCTTCTCCTTAATTTAATAAGAAGCCATAAAGTGGGATGATTTCCGACTAACGATCCAATTAGGAGCATTTATGTGCGTGGCTCTGACTGGGTGCTACATGGAGGTGCAACTGAAACCAAGGTTTAATTATCAAACATCACGTACACGCCAAAAGGGCTAACAAGTTTCAAACACTCACACACACAAACAGACAGTGAAACACACGGATTGTGCCGCGTGCCGTGCTCGTTCCGGACCATCTCGGGGCATATTTTGTGTTATATCTTTAGAATCTTTATCTTTTGGTGAATACAGGGCTACCCAATTACTATGCAGCTAGAATAATTATTTTTCCAAAATAATGCCCATACTCCGAGAAGGGGGAGAGAGAGAGCCATACATTGTCCAGTATTAAACTTGGCCTAAGCCTGCCTGCCACTGTTCGAACGGGTCTGGGACTGGGACTGGGTCGTGTGTGTGTGCGCTGTAAGCCAAAGACGAAAACTAGTTTGATTTTCCAAACGGGTTTCCCCCATCCCCGTCCCCGTCCCCTAGCCTTGTCTTGCCTTGAGTCAGTGTGGGTGTCCATTATTTCCATGGCAGAGCTCTGACGATGATAGAAGTCAACAAGTGCAGTCAAAGTTGAATATTTAATTAAATTTCAGGGGCAATTACCAGGACTCTCTCTCCCTCTCCCCCTCTCTATCTGGCCTTGAAGGTATATCGATAATCCGATTTTAAAGGGATTTGGGAATAGTTTTTAGGCCGTAAATCAAATTGATTTATGGCCTAGCTCTGGTTTATATTTTGTTTGGCATTTGTTATATCCGACAGCTACCGTAGCATCCACTCATTCATTCGATTAATTAATGAACAGTCGGTTCGATTAATTATGTATGTATGTGAGAGCCAGGGCATCTCTACCTCGCGGGTATCCGAGTATCCGAGTGTCCGAGTGTCGTAAGTGCCGTTTTGTGGCTATTCATTTCATTCATTCGATGGAATAATTATGAAATTAGCACTGCCTCTGGCTCTGGCTATGGAACGTGGGCGCCTCAAACGGGTGTGACTTTGAGCGCCGTCGGTGTCGAGTGGGTGGCGGGGGCGGCGGCTGATGGCTGATGGCTGGTCTAAGGTTAACACTAAACTTGATTATGCAAATATCGGAACTACCATTTTTGGTGGCTACAACTATTCCCTCGAATGGTTCTCCGATTGCAACGAAACACACACCAACATACATACACAACATATGTACATATGTACTACACACGTACTATGTACGCACTCGCCTTTTATGTGGTGCGGGAGAGATTGTGCTATCAAGAAATTAAAATAGAAACACTCGTACTAGAGGCGGAGCCCACTCTCGCTGGGAGTCATTGAACGTTTAATAACATCGTCCCAGTTTGTGGCACCACCACGCACCACAACAACAGGAAAATAAATTAATAAATGCACTAGCCCCATTGGATTGTGGAAGAATCGCGGAATGTATCTTGTATCTCCACTGTTCGCCCAAGGACTGCCTTCAGTCTCCTGCTTCGTGCCCTTTTACCGTATTTTTTTTCGCGAAAAATGGAGAAATGCAATACAAATCGGCCCCTCCCCAGGAGGCTGTGAAGCTGACAGAATTTCTATGGCAACGGCTTATTGATTCCAGCCATAGAATGGGCCATGAATAGGTGCAGTGCAATGCTATTTAATCCTCCGAAGAGCATCGGGGGGAGGGGCGGGGGAATTCGCAGAATGAACAATGAAGGCTGAACAAAAACAGCAAATATATAGGACCATAGCACTATTCCTACGAAAAAGATATTTCATTCGAGGGGTTATTAAAATTCCACTGAATTCAATTAAATTTTGTTCCTATGTTCTTAGAATCGAGTAAAATTGTTGTTGCCTGTTGCACCCCTTGATGGTCCTGCTGCTTGCCTGCATTTTCGTATCTCACCGAATGTTGGGCTTTGGATTAACGAGTCCATAAGGAGGCTTTAACAGCAGAAGGAGTTTCGCACACGACTTCCTACATGCATACCGTACTCGGTGCCGTACTCGGTGCCGTACTCGGTAGCGTACTCGGTGGCGTACTCGTAGGTGCCGTGTCTCGAATATCAAATTAGTGAGGCAAAACTTTTCATTCATTTGTGGCAGGCAGGAGCAACAACCAAGCCCAGCCAAGCCAGCAGCAACAAGCAACAAGTCGTGTGTATTTTGGGGCAAGCCTAATTGCAACCGATATCTGCGAGGAGACTCTCAGCAGACTTTCAGCCAAAGTTTTGCCTGTTTTTGCATGCACTTCCCCCGCACTCTTTGGTTGGTTTTCCACTAATTTTCTACTAATGACTCTCGACTCCATCCACAGTGTTCCTCAGCAGCCACAAGCACAGACTTTGATATGGACGATCTCGACGACTTGGATCAAGTGACGCAGGTGATCGGCTACCATCCGCACTTCCACGATCACTTTCTCCGTACCCAGAACTTCATCATGAAGGGCGACGGACCCCTGCCCAACGACTACAGATACTATCTGGCCATAATTGTGAGTACCTACTATGTATTCGTGTGTTTTTGGTAGGCGTAGGCTTACGCGTGCCAATGATTTAATTAACATTACAGTTCGTAAATTGGGAAAACAATCGCATTTGATTGTATCTCCACTCCACTCCAATGCAGAGTGGCCTGCGTCCAATGCCATCTATGGCTGGGTTCTGGCTGCGGCTTAATCGGGTTTTCCTGAACCTCCCGCCCTTGGCTCGATGTATGAGAGAGAGAGTCGCTGCTGCACGTCTATTGTTTGGAATATCTGTTGTTTTTTTCTGCCCGGCGGCTCATTCGGAGCATCCCTATCCATTCGTGGCACGTACAAGCCAGTCGCTGTCGGATGAGAACCGTATGCAGTTTCTGACAGCTTTTTGGGGAGAAGCCGATTGAATTCGAGTGCGAGTACGAGTATGGAAACTGCCTGTTGGCCACTGGCGATTTTAAGTCCATTAGCTGCTGCTTCCGTCAGCAGAGCACATTTGCTCACTGGCTTCGGGGAAACAGTAGCAAAACATAATTTGCAACGGCTGGACGGACGGACAGGTCGGACAAGTGCATCAGAAGGACACCTAGGAATCATTCATGGCCACAGGTGGGCCACAGATGGGCCACAGATGGGCGACAGAGGGGAGAGTGCACTAAAGTTCTGAACTTTCACATTCGATGGGGGCGTTTCGGGGAGACAAGATCAGCTCAGCATTTCGGGCGCGAGCTTATTGTGTTTGTCTGTCACGAACGAAAAGCTCGCGTAATCGCTTAAGAGAGGCTGTTCCCTCTCCCACATGCCCACATGCCCACATGCCCACACGCACACATACTCGTATTCGCAGCGCATAAGAACTGCACTTCATTGCTCTCTTGAGAACAAGCGCAAAAGGGAAGATGAGTGCACGAGGCTGTTCGCTCCGACTCTTTCTTTCTTCGTTTCTTTCTGCTTTCTGCCTATGATCGTGTGCTTTACCGACAGACCTGCCGATGGCTTTAAACAGTTAAACATTCGCTGTTCTTGTTTTTCCTCTTCTTTTGCCTTTAACTCTATTTACATATCATATAAATGTGTTCTTCATATTTTTGGTTATTAATTATCAATATTTCAATACCATACCCCATACCATCGCTTTATGTGTTTATGGTGTTTAACATGAATTTGTGCTAATTTGCGCCTACTTTGATTTACCCTGTTGACTTCTGCAGGGATTCGTATGCAATTTTCAATGAAGGGAGGTCTTACGTGGTCGCTGGGGAGTTCGGAATTGGTGCTAGGAGTTTAACCCCTTCTATTTCTGTCCTTAACCCACCCCATTTCCCCGACTGCCTCTGCACCCTCCACCAGCCGGAAAATTTAAATTAAATTTTGGAAAGTTGAAAAGTTGCAAAAGGAAAACTCGGACAACAGAAAGTCTCCTCCATCGATCATCCACAAATTATTATTGAATCATTTCCAATCGGAGGAAAAAGACTGCACAAAATCATATTGCTGCTGTAATAAAAGTATTTCGGGCCAACCAAAAACGAAATAAACCTCAAATTAGTAAAAGAAATGCGTAATTAAAATTGATATATGTATGTATCGCTGCAATCGAGGGCGTTCCAAACGGACTTTGAACCCCACCCCCGAATTCCGTCCGTCCCACGCAAAATCGAAAGCCAAATACGAAAATACCATTACAGATTATAGAAAAATGCATATAGCAATTATTTGGCCAATTTTTTGGTCCATAAAAGGTTTACGTTCTCTGAACGGATCTAAATATACGGAGAGATGCGTAATTTATTGTTTTAGCTGTGCGTGTGCCTATAAAAATAAGCATAAATTCGATAAATTATGTATCCACGAATACGTATGTTTGTAGATATGTACATATCGTATGTGTCGTATCAGAGGACTTTGGCATTTGCTGGCATTCCTCTGAGCAAAATAATAAAGAAAATCGTTCAACTCTTGTCAGAAAATCGCAAACGATGTGTGTGCGTGTGTTGTTTGTGTCCTACGCGTCGTTGCTTCCAAAGGGGGGATGTGACGGGATCCACAGAAGATTTACGATCCCATGTCGCGGGGCACTGCGCCATGATTAGGCTTCTGCGCTCCACACAAGCATTAATGGCAACAACAACAACAACAACGGCAGATAGATCGTAATAGATCGTAAGAAAAACAAAAACAAAAACAAGAATAGAGCACAACAATGGACTACGGGGCCTACGCGCTGAATGTTTGAATATTTGTCTCATTTTGGGTCACACCAGCAACACATACACACACACACACACAAAGGCCAGAAGATTCAACATATTTTTAGCACATTCAGGTGTTCAACATGACGATGACGATGAAGACGATGATGATGATGATCTCTCCCAGGTCCGCACCCTGGGAGATCTTTGATTGTGGGTCACTTGGATTGTTTTTCGGTTTTTCTGTTGGTTTAGGTCTCAGCGTGGATCGTGGATCGTGGATAGTGGGGGGAAGGGGGCCAAATCTGAGGCCAAGGCTACCGAAAGATATCAAAACAAATGACGTAGTGCGTCGAGAAATGCTACCTGAATAGATCTCTGATCCTCTGCTCTGATCTGTGTATTTTCAGGCTGCTGCCCGACACCAGTGTCCGTATCTGGTGAAGCGCTACGAGAAGGAGTTCATCAACCAGGGCGGGAGCAGCGAGTGGCTGCGCGGACTGGACCACATCCCCGACAAACTACGTGCCATATACGACATAAATAAAATATTAGCCCATCGTCCCTGGCTGTTGCGCAAGGAGCACATTGAGGTGAGGACATGAAGACAGCTCCCAGTCTGACTAAATATTTAATGAATTTCCTTCCTCTTCGTCGATAATTCCTGCTGCACACAGCTGTTGACAAAGGGAATAAATAGCTGGTCCCTGTCGGAGGTGGTGCACGCGATGGTCCTGCTATCGCATTTCCATTCACTGTCTTCATTTGTGTTCTCCTGCGGCCTCACACAAAAGCTCGATGGCTTGTCTAGTCCCAAACTGAAGAGTGCTCCTGCCACGGTGGGGGCACCAGCAACAGCAACAGCAGCAGCAGCAGCACCATTGCTGTCCGTTGCCAATGCGGCAACCTTCGTCCGACAGACCACCACCACACCCGTCCACCAGAAAACAGTTTTGGGTGAGATATCGCTCAACAACGGCAGCGCCGGCGGCACAAAGCCGGATTACAATACCCAAAACGCTGCGAGCAACAATGGAAGCGGAGCTGCACCTGGAGATGGTGCCGGTGGTGGTGGTGGTGGTGGTGGGGCTGGAACAGCGGCCCTCAATGGGTATTTGGGTGAGCAATTAAGGGCCATTGGCTGCCTCCCACTGGGTGGAAACTAATCCGCTTGAATTGCAGCAACGGCCCAGCAGCTGCCCCAGCAGCACGGCATCAGTGTGGAGGCCCTGATGGAGCGAATGAAGGTGCTCTCCCAGAACCAGGACGAGTGCAGCGAGGCAGAGCTGAGCAGCCGATTCAAGAACGTGGAGATGCAGACCGCCGAGCTGGCGGCCGTGACGCCGGGCCCGGCGGTGGCCTTGCCCCCCAATATCTCTCACTATGTGGACGATGCGAATTTCATTTACCAGGACTTTGCCCGTCGCGGAGCGGAGAATGTGAACACGTTTCGCATACAGGACTACTCCTGGGAGGATCACGGCTACTCGCTTGTGGACGGGTATGTGGTCGGGCTAACGTCACTCATTCAGAGCTGACTTTCGTTGTCTGTACTCCATAGGTTGTACAACGATGTGGGCACTTATTTGGATGAGAAGTTCCGCTCGGCCTACAACCTCACGTACTGCACCATGGGTGGGATCAAGAACGTGGACACCTCCAAGTTCCGACGGGCCATCTGGAACTATATACAGTGCATATACGGCATCCGGCACGACGACTACGACTATGGGGAAGTAAATCAGGTAAGATTCTCCCTGAGTTCTCACTGTTATTCGATTATACTCATTGATGAAACTGCTTGTCGCTAGCTGCTTGTCCGACCGCTGAAAATGTTCATAAAGACAGCCTGTTGCTTTCCCGAGCGTATTACCACCAAGGACTATGATAGTGTGCTTGTCGAGCTGCAGGACAGTGAAAAGGTTTGTGATCCATATACCAGGATATACCATGATTTATCAACTAATTGTTTCGCTATCTACCTCTCAACAGGTTCATGTGAATCTGATGATAATGGAAGCCCGCAATCAGGCCGAGTTACTCTATGCTCTGCGCGAGATAATGCGCTATATGACTTGATCTCATTAAAAGAATAACTCTATATACGTATACTACACCAACACACACACACACACACACACACACACAAACAAATGCAAACATGAAACATTTTGGAAGTGCATAAACAAATGCAGCGAAAGGAACAGGAAGCAGCACCAGAAGTAGGAACCAGAACCAGAACGAGAACCAGTAGCACCGATGCGGGAAATACTCGCAGTCTAAGGAGAACACAATGATTTGTGCAATAAAAAATCAATTTAAACCGTTTTCGTGTCCACGCAATACATATGTATACTATACTCGATATATAACAATTAGAAATCAATTCAGCGGCGTACCGAAATGTGAAATGTTCGTTCCATCTCGTGCCAACGAGAGTAGTCTACAGTGTCTATGGTTAGCCAGCAGTGATCTCTCCATATGAGACACAGCATACACTCTTCAGAAAAACCAAAAACCCAGAAAATGTATGGAAGAGAAAAAAACTCAGAGCTCAAGAGCTTTCTGTCTGTCTTGTTTACCCTTTCGTGCATGTGCAAGCAATAATCACTGTACATATGTATTATGTTTTGTTTAGTTATTTTAGTGAAATAAATACAATTTTTATTTTAATTATGAGAATTTCGTTTTCTTTTACACTATTGATTACTATTGATCCACCGTTTGCGTCGAACCGTAACCTTGACTGATTTACTCTTAGTTTTAGTTCCATCCGAAGACAGAAACTAATTGGTGAAACCATTGTACTCGTAAGAGCTTTTCTTGTAAGGATAGTAAATACATGTACTACATGTATATATGTCTATTTTTATGGATCTTATACCTTATACCTTACTTGAAGGGGCATTCAATGTCTATGATATATGTATACAAAATGTGACTATTATATGTACGTGTAAATGAACGTTTCCTTTCCATATTTAGCGAGTTCAGACTACACACAGAATATTTGTAAGCTAAGAATTTAACCGAAATTACACGAATTTACATTGATGTACACCCAACACAACATATTATCTAGATTAAGTGATATTTAAACTGTATTGACGGTACTCTCTGACACTAAGGAATCCGCTTGGAGTTTATTTTTGCCCATGTCCAGGCTGACAGCTTTTCCTGCTCACATCCATTGGGTTGTAATAACTCTAACATTAGCATTCCTTTCACAATTCCGTTTTACTATCCTGGCCTGAGCTCTCTTTGTGCAATCTCCTTAGCTAATATTCAGTGCGTTCTGTGCAATACATACTACACTCTAGACACATAACGTTGGGGAGGGATAATTTAAAAACTAAGAACAAACATTGCAAATAACGAATAATCACTGGGTTCGATCATACATAAGTATACAAGCTATACAAAAATCGTTTTGATGAGTACCTATTTGCATTTATGGACATTCGATTCGTTTTGTGAATATAATATCCATATGCAGGTTTCGCAGGAAATCCTTACGAATTAGTATAGTCTAGAATAATAAGGTTCAGAGCAAATATTCAAAAGGAGAAAGGCGGGCAATGTAAAGTCTGGAAAGTCCTGCGATAAAAGTCGCTGACGAGTCGCAACATTCAAATTTTGCTGAAAGACATGGCCGAAATAGATTTAAGCATCGTTTGACGGAAAAGAAATAAACAGAAAAGTGAAATTGAAATTGAATATTTGTAGAATAAGTGCACACACACCCAAACCGAAAAGTAAATCGCGAAATAGGAAACCTAGTAATGGACACTTTACCAAGCGACGCCAAACAGACAGTCCAATAAAGCGAGTTAGAACCAAATTGTACATATATCTAACGAGCTATGGAGAGATTCAAAGATGTGATCAAAGCAAATATATATACAACAAAAAGTGTATTCCTTTGCACATAAACAAGTACATGAAATGAGTATATATATTTGCGATAGCTAATAGTTTATTGCCTGTATGGCATCTCTAGTATAAGATTTGTTGTGTGTGTTTCAATACATTTATTGTGCCCGTTATTCGCAGTGGATGCATACAAATCGGGAAGAAAGAAGAGATTCCGATTCAATATACATACATTAAACACTGGTATTCTTGTGTCCGTTTGTCTGTCCAGGTGATATCTGATAATGGGCGAATCAATTACCGTCTCACTGTCTCCGCGATCCTTTGCCATTTCAATCGCTATAAATCACACAATCTTTTTACAACAGAACAATAAGTCCGAGTACTGGGTATTTAATAGTCGGAATACTCGACTATATCTCTTTAGTTTGTTGTAGTTTTCATTAATGGAACGACAGTGCAACTGAATGGTGAATTACTATATATTCTAAGTTCTACACAACATACGTATACACATATACACTCTTTTACCAAGCTCAAAAGAAGGCTGTAATCGGTAGTCACACTAGAGTTGAAGTTACACGAATTTAATACAAGCGCAATAAAGCGACTGCAAGGCAATTGCAAAATAAGCTGGAACGAGTCCAAAAGTAAAATACACTTCAAGCGAAAACACTAAAGTGTATTTTATCTTGTTAGAGGTAAGAATATTTAACAAATTGATGTTTGGAACCGGTCTAAGAGCATGGTTGCTGTTTTCAGAAGTCAGAAGTATATATACTAGTACATATATGTATGTCTGTATGTAAACATGTGAATTTTTCGATGTCTATTAAGTCCATTTTATGAATTATCCATACAACCATGTTACCTTTTCAGCATCGATTGGGTTCACGGTTATGGAGAGCACCTCTGGCTTGAATCCAGATGATTGACAAATAAACTAAAACTAGATTTTAATTGGGAAAACTCCCCACACTATACGAATAACCAATAAGAATAAGAATGAAAAGATCAGACATACCTATACTAACATAAACTGAACACAATGATATATGTATTTACACAAACAACACACAAATTTAAATAACATATACATACATATATATACTTATATATCAATATTCAATAATCAATGTTTAAAACCTCTTGATGTCGTTGAATAAAAAACCCCTCCCCCCTCACCAACCAATTGTCTTGTGTAGATTCACTGAGTAGCTCCGTGGTGCGGTGTGGTGTGGTGTGGTGGCAAATAACTAATATTTCTTTATATGATTTCGCTCGTATGATTTCGTTAAACATATTTCTGTATATACACGTTTTATTCAATTAGAAATATTATTTATAATCGTACAATTTCAATATGCTTTCCTTTACAATTAATTCTCGTTTATGTATGTACTTAGATTGATTACAGAATTGCTTTTTGTTAATTAATTAATAAGATTGTTTGGTTAAACTAAAATTGAGTTGAATAAACGTTTAGTTTAGTTTAGTTTAGTTTGGGTTCATAAAGAATTAATTATGGTTAAAATACAATAAGTTCACTTCTGATATGGCGACAAAGATACATATTAGGAAACCTCTACAAAGCTGCATTTGAAATATTTCATCTCGATTTAATACACATTGGTCCAATGCAGATTATAATAATCATTAATCATTTCGCTAATACATCGCAAAGCTTTCTATGTCACATTTACACATACATTTTTAATGATTGTTTGGCGCTGATTTAGGGTCATAATGAACAACAACAAAACAATCTGAAGCCTACCCATCCTCCACCTTTCATCTGTCCCATCGAATGCAACACGGATTCTCAGACCTCAGACCCCACTCCGCTGTGGGGTGGGATGGGGTCCCCGCTGAGAAGTGCGATTCGTACAGTAGCTCGTTTGGGAGGCCATTCCTTTACAATTGGTAAATCATACTCGTATATATTATTGTTATTGCAATGTTCAACATTTAGGCACAAAATATATTGCTTCTCAATTGGATATACCCATAATAGTTATTATTGCATAGTCGATAGTCGATAGTGGGTGCTTGGGACACCGCCTTTTGCCTTTGTCTTTCTCTTCGTCTTTTCCTCGAGTCTCGCAACAGTTAAAAACAGAATAATAATAATACGTAATATGTCTGCGCTTTGCTTTGCTTGTTAGGAATCATTGTTCGAAGATTGACACGTTGTTTATGTGGATGCCACACGCTTCGTGGGCGAGCTGCTCAGCATTGCCGTCTCCTTGGCCCGCTCATGCTCGTCCTGGAAGAATATCTTGGTGATGACGACGTCGCCGGTGCTCAGGGTCTGAGATTCGGCATCCACCAGCTTCACCACCCGCCTGTCCGTCGTTCTCAGAATGGGCGTGACACTGCGCTCTCCTTGGCAATTGCAATTCCTATTGCTGTTGAGGTAGAGTTCAAGAGATTATTATTCGTGAATTATCTGTCTGAATCTCTCTGCTAAGAGACACTCACTTTCTGGTCTTCTCCCGTATGATTTGAAAATTATCTGTGGTCGCAATGCTGGAACCCAACTGTTCCTGGATCGAATTAGAAGCCAGTATCTGTAAGAAAGAATTTTTTTTAAATTAGTTTACAAATACGATGGGAGCTGTGATAGATGCTCACCTGATCACATGGCAGCGAGGTGGCTGTCGTCAGTATGGCCTCTAGCTTGTCGATACGCGCAATGCGATCCATTGACTTGTTCTGCAGTATTTCCTCCAGCATCTGCATGGATTCCGTCAGGCTGGGCGGCTCAGAGCTGAAGCGTGGCGAAAAGGTGCCCGAGAGGGAATTGTCCGATGGCACAGAGTCCAAGCTGGGAAACATGTCGTTTTCATTGGGTTCCGCCTCGTCTTCAGAGTCGCTTTGATCCCTGCAGGATTGAACAACGTTCAGTTTGGTTGGGTATACTTTTATAGCTATTTCGGCACTCACTTGCTGGGATTGCCGGCAGATTCCATTTTCTCCAGCTTCTTGGCCACCTTGTAGTAGCCCTTGAGGCGCTCCTTTTCATCCTCCGTCAGATCCATGTAACTGTTTTATGTAAACCACGATTAGCTCTTGATTGATTGTTTGATTGGTTGGAACAGAAGGATTACTCACCGCAGCAGACGTATCTCACGGTTTGAGAGCACAATGCTCTTGCTGGTCTGTGCCAATTTCAGCTTCAGATCGGACACCTCGGTGCTGACCTTGCGCTGCTTCTTGCGAATCTTCACCTCGTTCGGCTTGATCTGCAGCAGGATTTGCTCCGTGCACAGCTCGGAGAAGAGCTGCCTGTTCTCGGGCCTGATCTGCCGCGCCAGACTGCCAAAGAGTTGATCGTGGATGAGGACCAGCACATCGCCAGCCGCGTACAGCATCATTTCGCGGGTGAGCGGCCGCTTGGCCCAGAACTTCTGGTCCCGCCTGTAGATCTGTTTCAGCTGGTCCTTGATTGGGTTGCAGGGTGCATTGTACTGCTCGCACAGCGAGTTGAGCGATATGTATTTGGCCTTGTAGACCTGCTTGCCGTTCTCCTGGTACTGCAGGATGGCATGCGCCGCCTGTGTGTCGAACACGTTGCGCAGCAGGATGCCAAACTGCAGATACAGATTGGCCGCATCGTTGCGACAGTCGTGGATGACCTTGATGACCTGCTCGTGCTCCAGTACGGTCTTCAGGCCACCATCTGTAACCATGGCAGGGCAGGACTGCACATCGAAGAGGAACGCCTCGCCCCGGGCCGTTCCAATTTCAATCAACGTGATTTCGCCCTTCAGCCCGAGATTGATGCCTTCGCAGTCGAGGGAGACCACAATGCCCTCGTTCTTGGCCGCGTACTTGAGCAGGATGTCGGTGACGAACACGGACTGCTTCACACTGGCTATCACCGTCGTGTTCTGCAGGACCTTGATCTTCCACGTGTCGCCGACAAAGTAGCTATGACTAGGTGATTGATTGGCGTTGGTGGGAGGGTTGGAGCTGGCGTTTGAGTTGGAGATGGTATTGGGATTGTTCGCTGTGCTCGCATTGGCACTGCTGGAGTTGGAATTGGAATTGGGATGGGAGTTGCTGGAATGCAAGGGACTGGCATGCGGTGAACTTTGGTTGGCCAGCGACTGTTTGTCCTTCTCGAGGTTCTCCGCCAGCGTGCGTATGACCAGAGTATTTATGCGTTGCTTCAGCGTTTGGTTGACGCTGTTCACCCTCTCCGAGGAGGCATTCGTTGAGGCAGACACCGGCACCGGCACCGGCTGCTGCTGTTGGAGGGGTCCTCCTCCGATGGGGCCATAGCATATATTCCCACCGGGATAGTTGTTCTCGCAGAGATTTTCCAGCTTCAGCTCCGACATGGGCACATAGCTGTCGAAGCCAGAGCTCGGCTCCGACTTGGGCTGCCCCAGTTGCCCCTGCCCCTGCCCGCCAATTACATTCGACACGGGTGCGTTCAGCTTAAAATTGGGCGATGCTATGCTATTGTTGTTGTTGACGCTACTGCTGCTGCTAATGACATTATTGTTGCTGCTGGCATATCCATTGCTGCGCAAAGCCGGAGACTGCAATCGCTGTTGCACGGAGCTCAAGGCACCTCCACCGGCACCCACATCCACCCTGCGGCTTGAATTTGAATTGGTGCCATTGCTGCCATTGTTGTTGTTGTTGTTGTTGAGGGCGTTGAACTGCTCCCTGGTCTGGGCCTGGGCCTGCTGGATGTGCGTGTCACTGAGCTTGGGCTTCTGCAGCAGCGTGACTAGATTGGCCTGAATGTGGAAACAGTCGCCGAAGAGCTTTAGGAAGGAGCTCAGGTCGCCGGGCGTCTTGAACATGCGCAGCCACTGATCCTGCGGAAAGTTGGTGGTCAGCAAATGGAACAGCTGGTCCACCAGCAGCGGCCCCTTGATCTCGATGCACTGCGCGAAGAAGTCGAGCATTTGCTGGGTGCCGCGCGTATCGATGTTCGACTGAGGCAGATGGAGACGATCCCTGGCCGGCAGATCAGTCATATTCTCGCAGCCCACCAGCATCACAAAGTCATCGATCACCTTGAACGTGTCCGTGTGCTTGGTGAGAAAGTCTGTAAACTCCTTGATATGTTGACCTTCAAAAACAAAGGAAAAGCGGGAAAAGTGGAGGTAGAAGAACGACTTCTTGCATATCCAACATACCCGATATGTGACGCACTTGCGGCGAGGCCTGCGACCGATGGCCGAGCAGACTCCGCACCGGCACCTCTGCAGCGGCCCCGTACTGCAGCATCTTGTTCTTGAAGTAGTCTTTAGCCTCTTGAATGTAGTCGCGCTTGCCGCCGCCACCGCCGTCGTCCGCATTGCTGTGCTGGTAGGCATTCACCTGCACATAGTCCCCGTCCACCAGGAATATCGATGGGTATTGGGCGAGAAACTTCTTCAGACCTGACCAAGGGCGAAAGGAGATGTCAATTACAATTAGGTGGAGCCATTAGTGCTACTGTCCCGTCTGGCAGTGGAACAGAATGGTGTAGTGGTTAATGCAGTAAAAGTGTTGCAGCCGCAGCCGCAACCCAAACTTAATTAATTTTCTTGGCCTCTCAATGTGTCAACCTCGTAATTACGTCAAGACTAAGTACTTATTGTTGTTAATTAATTTCCTGGTACCCTGGGTGCTCTCTTGCTGTTCGATAGTGATAGTGGGGTTTCGTCTCTATAGACAGCCGCGCATTCGAGTTGCAACATCATTAAGGAGTAACTTTTGTGTACACATAAAGTTTTGCCCCCTTTCATATCGTGGAGCTACATGTGCCTGGATTCCCATAATTAACAAAACATTGTTGTAATCGCATCATCAAATGACAAACTTACAATTCATATCCATATATGAATAGGAATCAACGAATACACGAACATATGAATGAATATTCATAGGTCTATCCTGTTGCTCTGGGGGGAGGGGGCTTTGAAAAGTTGGCAAAAGTTGTTGCTTGAATTAAAGTTAGTTTACAATTACAAAGTACATATGGGACGGGTTTGACTGCGAAGGATAGAAAATTGTGTGTGTTTTAGGGGGCTACACTGGGAGAATGTAGGTGTATCCTTTCACTTAGAGTAACATGTTGGGCTAAGGCACTTCCTTCTTTGATGTTCGACTCGAGACGCACGAGCGAATGGTGCAAGATACATTGCGTGTGCATGACGACACACATGGATATCCGAGCCGAGTTTCGCCCAAGTTTTATTCCAAGTGTAGCTCCAACCAAATGAAAAGAGTATTATGCACTCAAGCCGACCGACCGGGCGCACCATTTATTTGATAAATCAGGTCATAGTTGCTGACTGACTGACTGCCACTGTAAGGCCCAAAACGGGAGGCGATGCGACCCAACCCTGCTCCATCATCATCATCATCCGGTATGATGGTAGGAATGTTGCCCCAGCTCCACCACCTCTGTCTCTGCCTCTGCCTCCACAACCATTCGCTATTGTTTGCGTAATCTGACGTGACAGCAAGGCAAACGCCACGCAGCGCTGGATAGATCAGAGGGCACCACTCTACAGAGAAGGTACTCGGTACTCGGTGGTGCTCGGTGCTCCATTGCGTGTGTCGGCAGATTCAGCCTCATTGTTGGAACTTATTTATAATGCGAGGCATAGATTAATTCAATTGCATTTGACATACTACTCCCTACATAACTCCAGTGCGAGACAAACGCGAAACGAGCTCTGATTAATCGAATCGGATGGGCATTATGCAAGGGGATTGTCTACGGATTTGGCGAGTCAATCAAAGTAGAACGTAATCCCTAACAAACATCTTAGCTCTCCATTTTCCACCCACTTTCCTGCCCCGTCCAAGGGGCCCTGCCCAATGAGCCACAAAACTGAAAAATGGCTGGAAAGAGTCACCCCCGATCCGAGCTATTTTCTGAGAGAAATCCCACCGCATTAAGGTCGAGGACCGTGGCAGCATGTGCATAATTCAATTTTATGTTTACTTACAGAAATTGAAATTGGTGGCAACTGGCAGAAGGGCGCACAACTGACGCGCCACAAATCGAAGTTCATAAAAGTTGTAAGCCACAAAAAACACACACAGAAACATTTCAATATTAATATTTATCGAAGGCCACAACCTCTAACCCCAATATGTAATATGCATATCTATGTGCACGACTTCTGTGCATATATTTGGGTACTTCCCGTAGTGCCACAGCAAAATATTATACCAAGTACTTGGCTGGTCCAATATTTGTCTGTTTGTGTGCTTAGCCGCATTTCTTGGCAAACAAACATTTTTGGCTCTCTAGTGGAGCGCAGGTGGCAGGGGCGGCTGGTCGGCTGTGCGGCTGAGGGGGTGCCACATTTTACGGCTCGACCCACTTGGACACATTTCTTATATTTTTTTTTCGTGCCATGGCAATTTTCAAATGCACCGAGGACACTCGCTATAAATTTATGTGTATTTATGGTACATTCTGCTTATTGAAGAAAACGGAAATGTTTCCCCAGTTTCGGCCCCCGAGATGTTGTAAATTCGAATGTGAGCGAATACACAGGTAGCCGCAGCCCTGTTGCATGATTGTGGGGGGCGTAAAAGGGTTATGTCTGCCCATAAATTCAAGATTTTATGCCTCTCAAAAGGAGGGGCAGGGGAATGACACACAACTGTAATGGCAGTGTGGGGGTGGAGTTTTTTAACTCCTAAATTCTGGTATTTCCCCTTTCGGAGGACTCACTTCATTATAGGCTCATTAGAGCCGCTTTCCCCGCTGCCTGACAGCTAAACAGTTCTGTTCTCAATCAATTAGAAGTCCAAATGGGCACAAAAGTTCACCTAAAATATAATGAACAGCAAATTCATTTCTGGCTCCAAACAAATTGTTGTGCTTTTTGCAATTAATGTCAGCTGTGAAGAACAACAAAATCAATGCCTTCGCTTCGCTCCTCTCCGAGAACAGTTACCAATTTCCCTCGAAGGGAAAGTTAACAATAACATAAAAGCCTTGGGTGCTGCCCCGGTACGCACCGAATGTTGACACGCAATGCCGCCCGAAAGGAGGGGGTTATGGAGCATTGAGCACCGGCTGGCGGTAAGGCGTTAAAGGATTTCCAGTCCCGTCCCCCCTTTTTGCTGCCGTTCGCATAAAATCGTTAAATTTACGACAATGTCTCTCTCTAGCACACACTCTGTCCCTGTTCTCTCTCTCTCCCCTGTTCGTTGGCGAAAATTGAAATGTGTAACCGAGAGGACGAGGACTCCATCTCATGCGGAGGCTTCACCCGCAGATCAATCAGCTAATCATTCATTTTATAGTCATTCCAGCGGGTGGTAGATATTAGACGTAACGGGTATTTGTACCCTCTAATCATTCACTTATGCACGTTCGTTTCGCGTATTTCAACAGCAGATATTGTGTGTTTTTATTTCGATTGCTTTGACAATATTTTGGTTTTGGAAATCGATTACTCAACAAGAAACAAATACAGAAACCAAAACAACAAAATAGTTGCGAACGAACGAACCTTCGTTATTCCCGTTAAGGCTTGGCATGTAGAGATCGTGCGTGCGTGTGTGTGTGTGTGTGTACGAGCTAGAGATGGGTCCAAAGGTACACCTGGCGCGTAGATCTCCATTTCGTGCGTGAGAAATAATAGAAACGGCATATTTTTTTCGCATTTTTCAAAGATTTTCTTCAGTGAATATTCATAATTTCGATTGAAGGTGGTGTATACATTAATGTTTCAAAATATAACAAAACTCAAAGACTATACAATACCAAGATGTTGCATGTGGGACCGAAAAGTGGTTCAGAGAGCTGTCTGCTTAGCTCGTCTGGGTCTCAAAATTTTCTAACAACAAATACATATATTTTGGTGACGCACAACGTAGATAGAGAACCGAGACCTTTCTAGACCTTTCATCTAGGAGACTATGTTTGGTGCGTGCCATACAACCACGACACGCGCTCATCTCTAGTGTGGGAGAGCATACGTGTGCATGTGTGCGTGTGTGTGTGTGCAATTAAACAGAGTAAAGTCGCTGGTTGGCTCGGCTCTCTGCCGCTGCTGCCCCTTCCTCTGCCGGAGGCACAGCTTAAAATGGCCAAACGATAAAGAGAGCTAAATGGACATGTTTTTGTGTTTGTCCAAGTGATTTGCACCGCAAAAACGCAAAAACAAAAACAATCGAAACTAAGGTTTCTGTTGGTGTGTTGTTTGGGTGTTGAATTAGCAGTGAAATTTAAGTCCCAGATAAACGAGGGCAAAGCTATTTCGAACCAAATTTAAAGAAGTCCAGGTCACTGTTTTGGTTCCATCAGAAAAGGTTAGGTTTCTCTCATCTGGCTAGAAGATTGCTTTTGACGTTAATTTCCCCAAAAAGTGTTGGTCGAAAACCCTCATCAATCCGATAGGGAATATGCATACGAAAGGCAAACGGGAGGACCACACTCACACATCGCCATATATTATTGAAGCAACAAATGGATAGGGATGTCCATGCAATTTTATTGAAATTCAATTGAACATTTTTGTCACGTAATCGACACTTTTCTATTACAACGTTTCCGTCTCTACATCGCCATGCCCCACGCCCCATCCCCCCTCAATGGTAGACCGCAAAAACTACATAATGGAACGGAGTCGATGGGTTTATTGGGGGCGAGGGCGGCATACACAAGGGTATAGGATGTAAGCAGCAGCAGCAGCCCTGGCGGCTTTAACGGTTTATAAGTTGCACAAACAACACGTTGACAAAAATGAAGCAGCATAATATATGTTTATAGGGTTTTAGGTCGTACCCAGGAGAGTAAACAGGCGTTTATGGGGGAAATTGGTTTTTCCACTGACCTAAGAGAACTCCTTATCACCCATTTGATGGGGAATTAGAAGTATCAGTAAAAGGATTCGAATACGAATATCTGACGCTGTTCTATTTATAAGCCAAACCTTGACATTTCCCCATTAATATCTCCCTTGTTCTCCGGCTCTGATTTGCGTGTCTTGCGAATATTTCCCGTAGGCTCCGTTCCCCCAGAGTTTTTTCCGTCTATTGCGTTCTGGGCTAAAAGCAACATTCAAGCCAAAGATTAAAGTATTTTAGCGCCAAATTACCTGGCAAATGTTGCTCGCTTTGGGGTCTGCTTTGGGGGTAGACACGATTTGTCTTGTCGCGGGTCTTGTCCGTGGAACGTCACGCACATGTGTGGGAAATCAGCAAATGCGATAAACATTTTGTTAAATGTTTGTTTTGCTCTTTGGCAATTAATGCAGTCACAAAGTGTGAACAAAGAGGCACAATTGCAATTTATGGGTGCTAAACAATTACAAGAAAGAACTGTGAAGAAATGCAAAAGGTAATTGATTCTACAGAAAGAATGGGAAAGTTAATGTGAAAATTATTGCTCTTGAATAACTATTTTTTAGTATTTATTCAACTAAAATTCACAAACATTTGAGAAAGCTCCAAAGCTCATAATCCGAAAAGATTCTCGAGCTAAGGGACTCGTATGGGGTATTATGTATTGCTCTTCAGCTCTCAACTTGTTTACAAGGGATTATACGATCAATCTATGCGTGTCTTAAGAATAAATGTAAACAATGGTTTGCCATTTCCTGTTACCACATTTGGCCCTCCCCTCCATCAAACTTACATACATCTTTGGAGTGCCCACACAAATATCTGAGAGCAAAGGGAAAGTGCATTGCACCTTTTCTTTAAGAAACTCGCCTCAAGTGGTACGGCACCTATCTTTAGAAATGGAAAGTTGTTTGTTGTGTCTATTCTTGGATATTCTCTTCGCAGAAGCATGCATTTTGATAAATAGCGTGAAGAGCAGGCCGCGAGGTTCTTCACGTGTTGAGTTGTCAATGGAACAGAATGTGGAGAGTGTATAGTACGTGTGAATGTATTGGTTTTTGGGAGAATATTTAGGCGATGATACCCAGTACTCGTGGAGTTCAAGGGCATATTGAACGATCTTCCGTCTCTCCAAAAAATCCACTCTTTTAAAGTAAGTCCTTATCGGATAATTATTTCAACCAGAACTATTATGACTAGCGGGTATTGCTTAGTCGGAATATCGACTACTACAGTATGGTAGTTTTCCTTAGGCCTCCAAAGCACGCGGGCCCTTGAGAGCATTTGTAAAATCATACACACAGCGCGTATAGTAGAGAAAGAGGAGGGAGGAGAGAGACGCTGAGAGAAGGGCACCGGCACAGGCACAACGTAAGAGGGGAAATGGAATAGAGACAAACCGACAAACAACACGTGCATTATCGATTGCAGTTTCGCGTCTGCGATAAAAAGCTGAAACTGAAAAATCATTGGCATGTTTTTGTGGTTTTGTGCATTGGCGCAGCGCAGCGCAGCTTCAGTCGAGTCGAGAGATGGAAAAGGAGACACGGAGACAATGTCTCCCCTCTGGCAGTGGCAATGACATGTGCACTTGGCCGCCAACAACAACAAAAGCAATCATTGGCAATGACAAACATTGGCCCGCAGGTGCATTGAATGTGTATTGTATTGGATTGAATGTTCGTATAGCCGTAGCAATGCGACATGTCCAGTATTAGTTTTCAGCAAACAAGTTTCATGTTTCATGTTGGGACCTGTACAGGTCAAGGGGATAGAGGGGCAGCGAAGAAATATCTTCCGATCATGGATTTAGTCGCAAACTATGTTTTTGAAGCGAATATCCCTATATGAACGATCTTCAATAGACTTCACCTTAGCTGAGTTCTACTGTAGTTTGTTGTGGGGTTTGGTCTGTCTAGGGAGCACTCACCCGATTGACTGCCGCCGGCGATTTGCCGCATCTCCTTGGTGAACTCCTTGTTGCCGAACTGACACGAGAGATCGTGCACGGTGCGGGGCTCCCCCTTGTCGAGGAGGCGCTCCAGGAAGAACAGCAGCGTCATATTGCGTGCCATCTCGTACTCCATGGACTCCATTTTCGTCGGTCGTCGGTCGCCTGGGGCCTTGGGCCTGCCGCTCGGTGGTCGCTAGTCGGTGGGTCTGTGGTCTGTGGCTATCTCCTGAATTAGTGATTAGCAAATATAGTACGTCACGTAGCGTTGAGTTGAGTTGAGTTGCTTATCTGCAATTGAGGAAAGGAAAGGTAAAGGTAAAGAGCGTAAGAAAGGGGCAGAGAAAACACTTATGCAATGCGCCAAGAAAACGGTCAAACAACAATAGGATAGGAGACAGATAGAAGAGAAGAAAGAAGGAAAGAGCAACCACAACAACAACCGCAGACACATATTAGACTTTTGAGACTTGTTTCGTTTCGTTTTCGTATATTTTTTTTATTTTCTTTGCGTCTTTTATTTATTTAATACATTTGCACTTTGCCACTTGAGCTCTCTCCCTCTCTCTCTCTCTCTCTTTAAGTCTCTCCCTCTTCCACATGCTGTTGCTCACCGCATTTTATGTTATTGCCTTGCAGCGGCAGCCTTGCACTTTCGAGAGGAGTGGAGGGGAGTGGCAGGGATGCAGGCGGCAGTGGCATAAAATTTATTTTCTCTTCGGTTTGCGTCTTGAATAATTAAAAACCACACATTTTGAACACACACAGATACACACAGTGGCACACGTACAGAGCCTCGCCAAATCCTTATCCTAGCGGCATATCCTTTTTTCCTTGCGCACCGCTCGAAGTTCCACAAACAAATGACGGCAGCGCTGCTTGCGTCTCTGCTGGGAGCGAAGCCAACATAAACACAGGCGAATTCGAACAGCTGATTGGAGCATGGCAAGGGGAGCAGGCGCGGCGAATTTAATCAGTGTTCTGTTGGCTGCATTGCATCGCTACCTTAAGGCTGTCTGCCTAGTTTGGATTAGCGGATTTCCGATGAGAATTTCTATGGGAACTAAGCGGTGGCTTCTCTGCCAGCAATATCGTGTTTTTTTCCATTTGTTGCTGGCCAACGCAAGGCATGCGAAAAAGTGCCAGCGCTGCAGAACAGGTGATTGACACAGAAATTGTGCAGCGGAAATGGAAAATGCCATGCAACTGCCACTCTCTCAAGAGGCATTCCCCGGCTCTTCTCTTTCTCTCTTTTAATAATCCCAATCATAACCTGCTGCCTATTGTCTGTGTGTGTGAGTATTCTATTGATAAGCAAAAACCGTTGACAACGATATGTATTGGGAACACAAAGCAGCAACAACATTCCAAAGCATTCAGGTAGGTATGCGTGTGTGTCAGGTAGCTAGGCTGTGAGCATGTGTGTGTGCGTGTTCAATGGTCGCTCCGTGGTGTTGGTGGCCAAACAAGAAACTTCAGACTCTTATTAGACCGAAGCTCTAGCCGCTCTTATTGGTGAAAAGAGATGGCAAGTGCAGCGGCCCCCGACAGCCAGCCAGCCCCCAACTCAACGAATGAAAGAAAATATTTTTGCAAAAATGAAAAGGAAAAAAATTACATGACACTCGAAATATGCAAAGCAAAAGAAACGGCCAAAAGAGAAAGACAGACAGCGGGAAGAGCAAGAGAATGCAAGAATGTGAAAATATGAAAGAAAGAAAAGAGCGCCCCGCCAAGCGAAATGTCAATTATAATTATTATTCATACCTGTAGCTGCAGTCGTTTTATTTGTTCAATTAATGATTGTTGGTTGCTTGTTTGCTTAAGTGCACTTGTAATCTATATTTATAAACCAGACTTATGGGTTATACGCGATACAGATCCTCGCGTTGGGGATTTTCTCAAAGATCTGATCAGATCTCTATCTCTAGCTCCGTCTCGCTCACGCGCACTCTTTTGCTCCACTCTCAGGGTTTTTGTTAATTAAATTAAACATTAATTAACATTTTTTGGCGTAATTAACAGACACTCTCTCGGAAACTGCGACGAAAGCAGCAACTTGTTGTTGTTGTTTCACACAAACGCACACACACGATTATTTGGGCAGGTAGAATTATATTGGTGTGAGTACGTTGTCGGTGTAAGGCACTGGGGAACGTTTTAAAAATCGTGTTTAACCACTTGTTGCACTTCTTTAAGGCACTGCCAACAGCGGACACCACTGTCACCGGAGTTTGGCCAACTCCACGCGAATTTGAGGCAAAAAACAGACGTTTGCGTGGTCAAAAGAGGCACAATTCGGTTTGGGGCTTTTTTGGAGCAGCAGCGATGACAGCGACAGCCGGAGGTGGAGCTCAGCAGTGTGACCGACCCTCAGAAATATACCGAAACATACCGCCTCATTTTCAAAATATACCGTAAATATACTGACGAATTCAAGTTCTGTTTTACATATTCCGATTTTGATCTTCCGTCGAATATTTCCAGCTATATAGAACATTTAGCCATGCCCACATAATTTTACACCGTTGATGAATAAATTTTCTTCAAGATTAGCTAGTTTTTAGTCCTTGCTTTTATTGTATTTTGACTAGAACAAGGCTTAAACAAAATAGTTCAACAAAAAAAACAGTCGCAGTGTTGCTGGTATTTGAAGACATGATGCGTGTATAGGCCTTTGTATACCCTATTTCGTTAATTTAATATGAAGACATATATGAAGATATTAAAACGAAATTAATAAGGACCCTTGATCAGATTAATATATTTTAGACATATTCATGTATATTATTAGTATCTTGTATATATATCTCGATCCTGATACCTATTCTTGGTCTCTGTAAGAAGACAATAAGCTTTAAAATACCGTTGAAATAGGTTTAAAACAGAGACTAAATTGTTTTTGCATTAATTGGAGCCTGGGATGACAAACATTTTCTCAATTCTATAACATCCTTTTCCCCAGGGTATGCCCTGAAACATTGTGCATGGAATTATCAACATTTGTGCGTGGAATGGGGCTCATTGTCGGCAACCGGTTATTACCAATAAATAATCGTTTTTGATCTTCCATCGAATATTACTAGCTATATAGATCTCTCAGCTTTGCCCACATAATTTTATATGATTGATGAATCAATTTTGTTCAAGATTAACTACTTTTAAGTACTTGCATGTTTTGTATTTTGTCAAAAACACGGTTTCAACAAAAATGTTCAACAAAAAAAACAGTCGCAGTGTTGTGACGTCAGTGTTGCAGACTCATTTCTTGTTAACCAGAGTGTGGGCATTTGTATACCCTATTTTGTTAATATTATATGAAGATACTGTTTTCCAACCTGCTTTCAAACGTAATCAATAAAGACCTTGTCTTAGATTGCATTTTTAAGGTCTATTCATGCATTTGATTAGGTTCTTGTATGTAAATCCTGAGCCATGTACCAATTCTTGGTCTCTGTAGAAGGACGATGAGCTGCAAAATATCGTTTAAAACAGAGACTGACTAGTTTCTGCACTAATAAGAGCCTGGATGACAAACATTTTCTCAGTTCCATAACATCCATTTCCCCCAGGGTATGTGTTCATGGAATTAGCAACATGTTTGCGTATGGAATGGGACTCATTGCTGTGAACCGGGTATTGCCAAAAATATCTTCCGTCGAATATTTCAAGCTATATAGATCTTCAGCCTTGCCCATTTAATTTTATCCCATTGACGAATGCATTTTCTTCAAGATTAACCAATTTTAATTACTCGCATGTATTGTATTTTGACTAAAACACGGTTTACAAATTAATGTTGCCGCAACAGTGTGTATGGAATGCGCAAATATAGTCTCTGTAAGAAGACATAAGCGAAATAGCTTTAAAACAGAGACTGAATGTTTTTTGCCTGGGATGACAAACTTTCATGAATTCTATACTATCCTTTCCCTAGGTATGCATGTTGACGCAACATGGAACGCGATTTTTGCTTTCGGCCAATGAAAATCGTCAAAAATGAATTGCAAAACATGTTGCTGCAGCATTATGTTTTGCAGAATGTTTTTGTCGATTTCATTGGCCGAAAAATGCAACATGTTTTGCATTTCATTTTTGACGATTTTCATTGGCCGAGAGCAAAAATCGCGTCGTTCCCGTTTTAACCGGTTCGTAGTTTGGCGGTATATTTAAAAACCAACACATGAAAAACTAAGTTATATGGAATGGGACTCATTTTTGTCAACCGGGCCATAACTGATTCAAAAAATACGACGAATTCCTCAATTTTGATCTTCCGTCGAATATTACCAGCTATATAGAACATTTAGCCATGCCCACATAATTTTATACGAGTGATGAATCAATTTCCTACTTGATTGGCCTATTCTAAATACTTGCTTTTATTGGATTTTTATATAACGTTGAAAATGAAATTTAATAGATTGATGAAATTGACAAAAATACCATTATATACCGATATACCGTAAATAGACCGTCGGTTGAATTTCGACCTCAGAAAATACCGAAAAGTATTAAAAATACCGTAAACGGTCACCCTGGAGCTCAGTATTTACCGATTAATATACCGTCCGACCCTCAGAAATATACCGTCTTATTTTCGAAATATACCATAAATATACCGATGAAATCTATGAAACTTAACCCACTTAGCCCCTATGAAAATATGAAATAACTTCAATGATATATAAAATTTAATAGATTGATGACATATGCCATTATAAGCCGATATACCGTCAATATACATTCAATTTGATTTCGACGTGAAAATATATAGAATAATATACCGTAGATTGTCACCAATTCTGATTGGGATTTTAGTGTGTGACTATCGATGTAATTTTGTGCGTTATCGATGATCAAATTACATGAATTCTACATGAGTTCTTGTTTTAGAGCTACCATATCGGCCAATAAAGGTAAAGGGCAGTTATTGCGAAGACCATTTAAAGGAATTGAATTTAACTAGATCAAGATAACCGATGAAAAGAAATTAAGCATTTAATGTAATAAATATAAATGCATTAGCCAGAATTTTCACTTTCACTTTCTTCGATTTACCGTTGTCCTTGGCAGCAGGCAAAATGCAACCAAGGTTTCCGGCTGTTGTTTTTTTTAACAACATTGAACATTCCAAAGCGTTAAAACAATAAAGAGCGATCCTTTGATATGGAAACCATCGAATTCCTCAACCGCACGAGCCGGCGAAATCTCAAATCGCAAATCGGTTGGAAGGTGGCACAGCGGATGCGGGAATGGTCAGAGGATTTGGACGACCGCCGCGTGCAGCTTTATGTGCAGCTCCAAAGCGAGGCGCTGCAGGTGGACGAGGAGGTGGCAGCTCTTCTGCAGGCACGCGCCGACGAGGCGGAAAGGAAACGCCATGAATGGATTCACATGGAGCGTCTGAGGCGGGAGGAGGCCGAGCACGAGCTGCTGAAAGTGAAGCAGCAGCAGCGGGAAATGTGAGTCTTCTTAACATCCCTTGCACCCCCGTTCCCGTTCCCACGCTCCAATCCAATCCTCTCTCTTTGCAGCGAGAACTCCGAGGCGCATCGCCACATGCAAACCAAACAGATCCTGTTGGAGAGCAAGCAGGCACAGCTCCAGCAGATTGAGGATCGCCAGGCTCTGAGGCGTCGCCAGGCCTGCGTGGAGATCCTCTGGCAACGGGTGTGGCAGCGTCTGGACGATAGCCGGGCCCAGCAGGAGCAGTACGAGCAGCAGCTGCGCCGCCTAATCGAGGGCCAGTGTCAGGCCGAGAACCTAGCCAGGGATCAGCAGCAGAAGTCTAAACTCTACCAGGAAGTGCTCGCCGAGCAGCAGGCCTGCGCCGAGGCGTAGGTAGATAGCTTTTTAATGCCATGTTGATGCATCATTGTCTCTTCCTTAGCCTGGATTTGGCTGCCGAGAATGAAGCGAAGAAGAGGGAAATGGAACTGCAGCAGAATCAGGTCAATCGCCGCAAACAATTGACCGGTCTTCAGGATCAAATCAGGCAGAACCTGAAGCTTGCAGCCAGCCAGGCAGAGGCCAACTACCGCGAGGATTTGGGCTCCAACATACGCGAGGATCGACAGATTTACGAGGAGCTCATGCAGAAGCACTGCGCCAGGGTGAGTCAACGCGTCGACTACAACGTCGCTGTGTGGATGCCACTCACCGGTGGAAACTCTTGTTTTAGGGCCGCAATCGTGATTGGCACCAGAGCTACATGACGCACACGGCTGAGGAGCGGGCAGCCCGTCGCCGCAGTGAGCAAGAGCGGGAGCGCGCCTACCTGGGCACTGGGTGTGTGCTCGGCCAGCAGCAGAAGCAGCCATATGGCAGAGCGGTTCGCTGAACATTGATATGTCGTCACGCCTCATATTTGGATACCGATCGATCGATTATTGCAAATATATTTACGACTGATATAAATCAGGGGCTGCGATAAAGCGTATCACGCACTGGCGGCATAAAAACTGGCCACAATAATGGCCACCACCAATGCGGATGACGGACTACTGGCAGCGGCAGTGGCAGGGGAAGGCGGGTAGGCGGGAGCTGACCAACTTGGCCCGTGGCCAGCGGGCAGTATGCAAATTGATCAATATGCATCGATAAAGGCAGAAAAGTGTTGCTCGAGCAACGACTATGACAATATTTCTGACACCCCGTACGGGGGCCAGGACCTGCAGCTGCAGCTCCACCTTGGGGGCATGGGCAGGGGGGCATGCATAATTGAACGCTTCCGTTGTCCATTTTCTTGCTTGTCTCGACTTGTTGCCGCTAATTAGAGTTGATCGGTGGCCGCGATGCACT
This sequence comes from Drosophila lowei, assembly GCA_008121275.1. Classification (NCBI taxonomy): domain Eukaryota; kingdom Metazoa; phylum Arthropoda; class Insecta; order Diptera; family Drosophilidae; genus Drosophila; species Drosophila lowei. The sequence goes on along the minus strand of CM017778.1, from coordinate 23,888,864 downwards.
CTTAATGCAAACAGACGGCTAACCGCTGCACTGTGTTTATTCAATTAAAATTTGCACAACGAAGATTGTCCAGCGTCCAGCATCCAGCATCCAGAAAATTGCTGGCAATTTTCATTCCAATGTACTTCGGCCAGAATGGCATGGCCCACAAACAGCCCCATTTACCTATAAGATGAAAATGTTTGCTTAAAATTGATAAGCAATTTCACTGGGATTAGTCTTCATCAAAGTAATCTGTGTTCATCTGCTCGTAATGGCTGGAATTCATGGCCCAAACATGTGCCCATCCATTCCGCGCTCATGTTGGCTGTCCAAACAGCAAACATTGGCCGGAGAGATCTACCCAACACGATCCCATACATCACACGTCCCCCGACTCTCCAGCCAGTCCTGTGAACGGACTGAAACGAACCGAACCGAACCGATCCATAGCGAAGAAGCGGTCCGATTTCAAAGAGAGGTGTCAAAGTGGGCTCTGCCGGCCTTCCTCCTCCTGCTGCGAGCCATTCAGCCATGTCATTAGCTGCAGCATGCCAAAGGGGTGGCTGCCACCGCTGCATTGTTTATGTGACACTTGGGATCGGATCGTGACAACATTTGCCAACTGCTGGGAAACGACTGTATGTAAGGCCATTCAAATGGAAATATCTCAAGCAACGCTAAGAACAGGAATCCAACAAAAGCAGTTAACGTGCATCGTAAAGGAACGGACTGCAGAGAGGGGGGTAACTTTTCTAATATTCGCATAAATTTGATTCATTCCGCCACGCCCATCACAGCGTTCGTTCGGGCTAGACTTAATGCCAGGGTCTTATCGGGGATCTGCAAAAGCGCGGCCGAGATTTATAGATTTCCGCTTTGGGGCCCGACAGCAACTCATTAATAAACGTTTAGTGACGTCGCAAGGCGGCCCAAGCCACTAATTGCCAAACGCCTCCAGAGCCAGGACAGCGATCGGGACAAGGACTAGACGCAGACCAAGACCTAGACCAAGAGAATGAGGGCTAGGACCAAAACAAGTCAAGTAAATAATTGTTCGCGTAGGCGACCCAGGACATGTCAGTCGGCTCGGGTCGGCCCTGGGCCCACCTATTGTGCGGTTGCACACGTTGCACGTCCGTAGGGGGCAGGGCTGCGGTCAGCGCTGATTCGCTGATTGAAATACCCACGCCTGCCCACGTCCTGGCCTCCTGCTGGCCAGCCATGCCACCCTAGCCTCCTACTCCCCTGCCCCTCCCCCTCCCCGTCTCTCCTGGGTCGCGTACGTGCTGGACAAACTTAACGCCTTTTACGCCCCGCTCCGGACACTAGAGAAATGAATTGTGGCCTTTGCCTGGCGGCGCAGGAACATGTTGTTGCAACAAAGCAGCCTGCCCATGCAACTCGCTGTTGCAGCTGGAACAAGTGGGCTGCAAGTGGCAGAGAGCACAGACTGCTGGTGCCCTGTAAAAAGGCAGAAATGACTACATGTAAGGAGAGTTTTTACATTCTCAGAGTCTTCTACGAGTCATTGAACAACTGTTTCGTTATAAATGGAGAACATGTAACCGTACAACTGAATCACCATAAGAATTGGTCATTGCTTTCCTTTGAAATGTGCCCATTAATCATCACCATTCTATCAGTCACCAAATCCTCCCCAAATGCAGTATAGCCCGCTTTCCATCCTCTGTATGTAGGTACCAAGCCCTAGTCCGTGTAATAATTCTTGTACCCTCCCCTTGTACCTTTCCCCCCCAAAAACAGATCCGTAATGCCTTTTGTTTTTTGCGATGCTGTAATTTTCATGCTTCGAAATGAATTTCGCGCCTGAATCGAAAATTGCAGACCCGCTGGCTAGCCAAACATCTCTTCGGATCACTCTCTTTGTGGCTTCTGCAATTGTGGGGCAGCACTCAAAGTCGTGTCTGTTGGAAAGTATAGGTTTGTACTTTGACAAACAGCGAAGATAATTCCATAAACTTGAAACCATTGACAGACACGCGTAGAACCCCAATCTCTCTCCACATCGGAACCATCAAAAACAAAACAAGAAAAAGAATTGACAACAGATGCGGGCAATTGAGAATTGGGGTATTGGGGAATTGGGGAACGCTTTGGGGACGGGGGAATCAAATGCAATTACTGCGATAAAAGCGGAATAAAAATGGTGTTAATTGTTGAAAGGCTTGCATAGAAATTCGGTACAGTCCAGCGGTACTCCGGCGAATGACGATGTTCTGGCGTCCGCGTTTTATGGCCGCCATCAATCTCCTGGCTGTCGGAGTGGCCTGAGTGCTGATAGCCGGGATGGTTCCACCAAATACATAGATGGTGTACGGAACAGCAGTTTCTAATGCAAAGTGAGCGAGTGGCACTTGGCTGTCCGACCGCCTGATTGAGCGATGCATCAGGAGGCAGCATCAGTGGCAGCTCCTTGTACATACATACGACTCCTGTCCATTCACTTGTTGAGTGGCCAAGGCGATAAATTCGTTTAATATGGAAATCATATGCAAAATTGATCGGGGTGATCGGAGATCCAGGGGGGGCATTGGCCACAGAGTAATTAAAAACCACAAATTGCTGACTACCGCAGAGACTCTGAACTGCACTGCACTGCACCACACCACCGATCTTTAATTAGCCATAGATCAGAGATCTCCCAACTGGATCTGGCCAGTTTTCGACCACTACTCGTATCTGGCGCCTACCAGCTCCAGCTCTATGCATACCTCTCTTCAACAGACCCAGAGAGTGCCAATCGGGTTTCCAATGGTCCGTGGTAATTAATCTCTCCCGTCAAGGACACTTCCTTGTGCAATTTGATTTAAATTGCTTGTTTCGTGTGGTCATAATATCGCAACAATTCACTGAGGTCTCAACACATGATATTGGTGGTCTGCGATTTCAAAACTTGAATTGGGGAGTGTCTTGTGATAAATAAAATGATATGGATTGGAATGTAGAGCGGCAAAGATTGGTTCAAAAGATTAAAGATTGAGAGAGCACAGCTTTGAATAATTGAGAGTCTGAAACTACATCTATGACCCTTTCCTTTTAGAATCCAAAACTCCCCTAATCATGTACGATTAATCATCGCAGAGAGGGAGAGAGAGCATCAGTTTTGTTTTGTCAGAAATCCAAACATCAATTGACTGGGGGCTTCTATTCAATCAGTACCATAGAAAACTCCAATCTTTACTCAGAATATGGAATACATTCCGATGAATTTTACCATACAATTAAGAGATGCTAACGTCTGCCTGTCAAAAGTTAATTTTGTTCATGTTCCCAGTTATACATCAATTGAAAGAAATGCGGAATAATGTTAAAACATATTATACTGAAATTTATTAAGTAAAATGGTTGAAACGTGCACACATATGCAGACATACATGTATCGTAGATAAATATGTGGCTTATATTCTAGAGATGGTCATATTTGAGACAAAGGTAAAACTGAATTTCCAGTAGATGAAACATCTTAAAGCGATCGATCGCAGGCCAGCGCGGTGGGTAGCGGCGGTTTGGAACCCCCTCAAAAGAATCGTCTTGCCTACCACATTGTCGAGGTCTGCAAAGCAAAGCATGAATTAGAGGCCACTATAATCATTGGAATATCTTGGTAACACTCACCACAACAATGGCATATGTAATACCGATGCCGGCTCCTGCCATTACATCGGAGCAATGATGCTTGTAGTCGGAGATGCGCGTGAGGGCCGTGTACCAGGCGAACGTGAGCAGCAGGAACTGCACGAAGTGTTGCACCATTCTGAGCCTGGGCCAGTGCATGCGGCGCTGCAAGTAGATCTTTAGGGAGAAACACGAAAATATATCAATTAATGGAAGTTATTTCTATATAATCAAGTAGAACCTACTGCTGTATAGAGCATGGCATAGAAGGCGAAACTGGCATGACCGCTGGGGAAGGATAGACTCATATCCTTGATCCTCTTGGCATTCATGTCCGCTGCCCCACAGGTGAACTCTTCGATGTAACGGCCGGCATTCAATGGATGACTGCAGTTGCTTCCATCCCAGAGTACGGGCTGGCAGAGCTGTAATAAAAAGAGGAGACAAATCAGTAAAAATATTCTTTGAGTGAGTTCCATTCTGCTTACAGTGAAAAAATGCGGTCTCAGCCTTCCGATGGCATACTTGGCTATATTCGCAGTCAACTGCTCGACGCCGAGGCCAAATATGAAGATGCCAATCTTCCGGTAGCACTCCAACAGCCAATAGGGCAGTTCCAGGTGACAGAGATGATAGCCACTGCCAGTCCTGGTCTTCTGGCTCTTATAAGTGCCATGCAAACGCTTGTCCTGCCCCCTGAAGAACTCCACGAGGATAATCTGGTGGAAAGTAAACCAATTGGTCATCAATAGAATACGAATAAAAGTGCATTCTGCTCACCAGGACCACGGGCAGAGCGCCACACATGAGGTACAGCATCCAGCTGCGTATGGTGGAGTGCTTGTAGGGATGCTTCAGGGACGAGTCGTTGCAGAAGAAGCCGCGCTTGAAGGGCTCGCCCCACAAGGAGAAGCCCAGCATCGGCAGACCCACTGGAAAGAGAAGGAAAATCAGGGCATGGCACTAGCATGGAAGGATGTAGCATGCAGCATGTGGTATTTGATATTTTGCCCAGTGCTATTTGAGATTTCCCATCTAGTGGGTGGCCCAGCAGCGGGCAATCGCAATGGTGTCCAATTCATGGAAGCAAGGTCTGCTGATCCAGCCTTAATTGGACTTGGGTAAACAACACAGACCATGGTGATGGTGATGGTGATGGTGATGATGACTATGTGGCTGCTGATTATATGGAAACGAGTACAATACAATCAAATTCTCCCCCTGCAAATGGGAACTTGCCACAAATTGAATAAAATAAATCAGACCAAACTCGATGCGCGAATAAATACTCGTATGTTTTTGGTTCTTTTCTGTTTAGGGTTTGCTTGGTCGAAAACTGTCTGTTCATTATTGAAACATTGAAATACTAATACATACAACGAAAAGCCACAAGGGAACACCATCATCAATAAACACTGCTGGAAGCATTTTAAAACAATTTGGAAATGTTTTCGCTTCGCATCTGAGCCTCAGAGAGGAAACAATGCGGCGCTTGCTCACCTCAGATACAGTAGATACAGATACATACTCGTACAGTAAATACAGTATGTATAATAGATACAACCCCATCTGTGGCCCATTCTCGCACCAGACATGATCTAGGCGGCTGCGTGATTGATTCAGAAGTGGCATGGGTGGAATGACTTGCAAGTGCAAGAGATCAATTGCTGCCACATGATAACAGATCATAAAACGTGTGAAAGGGGCAGAAGTGATAGCATTGATGGAGAGGGTATTGTGTTAGAGCTGCCTCCATCGAAATTGATTTATTCGGAACTTAGATTAGAAAACAAAATCAATTCTTCACTGGAAATGGGAGCAACTCGAATGGGGGTTCTTTTAAAAAAATGCATTACCAAGTTTTTATTTCTAAAAGTTTAAAGTTCTCTCTCTCTTAAATCAGACTGGAGTGAAAATCTCCACTGGAACCTATTTCAATTCCCAGAAATCGTCTCGGCCATGGATGTACTTTCCTGTATCATAATGTTTAATCTTAGATAATTACCCTACCAATATTTGCCTTTACCACCTAATAACGGCCATCAATGACCACTCTTTGTTATAAGAGTACTTCTAACAGGAAGTTATATAGCACTTCCTGTAGTCCCACCCTTTTCTGAGAAACCCCTTATAATCGTTTCTATTCAATTCCCCCCACTTACCGCAGCTGAGCATACACAAGTCCAGCAGAATACGTCCAAGAATCTTCTTCGGACCTCGCAGCGGCCTTTTGCCGGGGACAATGGATCCTGGTCCGGTTACTAGTCCAGTTCCCAGGCCTGGGCCCGAGCTTCCAACGAATGTCGGCAGCTGTAAATCAAGTTTTACACTGTTGTTGTTGTTGAGATTGAGGGGATTGGATGTCGATGTCGGTGTGGCCGAAGATGCGGCTGCAGCGGCGGCGGCGGCGGCTATGATGCTGGCTGCCGTTGGAGACGATGGCTCCTCCCCGCTGCTGCTCTGGCTCTCGAAGCGCTGCAGCGGCGTTGTGTCGCAAACGCTGCCCGGACGTAGGCTGCTCATTCTGAGGCTGTGGTTTTATCAGGAGGGGGTACGGTATCGGAGGGTTTATCTAATGGGGGAGCACTGGGAGTGAGCTTGAACCTGGCCTCAATTTATGGCTCTATTGCACCTGGACACCGCCTTGGTGGTCATCTTATCAGCGGCAGACACACACACACACGCACTAGCACTCGCACAGTGCGATACAAATATTTGAATAATCCTCGCGACCCGAGAGATTTCTTCGAGTATGTGCTAATGGACTGGGCCGGGCCGGGACGGGACGCTCCCCTGTTTGTCTTGGGTAAGAGTTTCAGAGTTTCCTTGGTATTCGTATCGGCAATAATTCAGTTGGGTCTTACAAAGTAAGGCACTTTCTGTGATAAGCGTCGACGGTGGCGGTGGCTGATTTTTGGGTTGCACCAACAAATCGATAGCGCTGTAAAGTCGGCGTTTTCTTAGCGGCTCCGAAGGGGAGTGGTAAGAGTAGTAGTTGGTGGGTAAGGGGAATTGCGCAAGCGATAAACGATGAGCGATTGCAATCGACCAAGACCGAGTCAAAATTTTGAGCAAATACTGCTGGCGACGCACAAAGCCAAATACAATGTTTGTGCGCTCGAAAAAATCTGTTCCATTATTTGCACTTGCATTTCTCCATTCGCACTCGATTATTGTTTGTTTGTTTGCACATTTCTCTCTCCTCTCCGAAGTTGTTCTTGTTGCTACTTTTCTATGCGTTGCGCACTCTCCTTCGCATGCGCAGCGACGGGAATACCGACGATCGAAACCTCACGAACACGTACCGTTAACCGAATGCAGGCGACATGCACCGGCGCGAACCGCTCGACTGTTGAAAATGGAATGAAACTCGAAAAGCAGCCCACCATCGCCACAGCCGCAGCCACAGCCACAGCATGGAAACGAAGTGTTTAAATAACAAACGAGTCGGTAAGAGTCCCGACACTATAATACTCAGTCTCAGTACTCAATCGATATATGTATATTTAATTTTATGATTTATACTACAAGCAATAAAATATTTCTATAAGTAATTAAACGTAAACGCCTGAATTGGTCTCGGAGCCTATTAGGGCCGCATGCTCTCTCTCTTTCCCTGTATTTATGGGAAAGATTGATATGTTTGTTAAAATCGGAGAGGGGGGTGGAGAGCGTGTTTTGGGAAACTGTCCGCCCATCTCCTTAATTTGGCTCGCGATGCACTTGTCATGAGATCTGGGAGAAACAAATAGAGAAGGAGAGGGAGCTGGTTATGTTACAATGTTAATAACTGTTTCCGAATATCTCACTGTCTTTCTCTCTCTTTCTAATTGCCATCAGGCTGTTATATATCTCTCACTACGCATAGGCTTCCTTCTGGCTGGTGCATACATCTACACAAATCTGATATACTCTTTTAGTACAGGGTATAAAAACAGAAGTAGTGGTAGTGCTCTCTCTCTCACTTTCTGTCGCTCTCTCTGATCAGTCCACGATTTTGGGAATGGAACAGTGGATAGAAAATCGGGAAGAACTTTTGGGGGTTGGAGGGTGGATGCAAAGGTGTTGTAGGTTCTTGTGATGGCCTTTGTTGTATTGAATCCTTGATACATTCCATTAGAAAAAGATTTCACATTGATTGTAAATGCAATTAACTAATTAACTTATCAGGAGACATTTAACTTTTTGGGATACGATAAATACTGATGGGCTTTCTATGGCTATAAGGGATGCCCCCATAGCCAAAACGCGAAATAAGATAATGGGGATAAGTATTTACAACCAGATTGCGCAAGTTCTATATATGGTTTTATTGAAAACCCCTGAACACTAGCTCCCCAATGTTGCCCCAAGAAAACCCTGCCTAAAAGACCATTACAAAAGCTCTTCTATAAATTACCTTTGACCTCTCCTTTCTGTATTCCACTTCCATAACGTTTCGTTGCGATAACAGAGAGAATATTTACTCTCCGCTCTCTGCTGTCGCAATTCTCGTTCCGCCTGCGACTGAAACACTGGCAACTGACTGGCAAACGGCAATCTTATCTCCACACTCGCCTTTTTTCTGCTTTCGTGCTCGGATGTGTATATAAATTTCTGATTCTGTGTCCCGCTAACTGTGACAGATCCCACATCGAATCGGTCGAATACTATATATTAATACCAGTGCTGATATTCAGTTCGTGGGAACCCGAATTGTTTGAAAGAAGTGTACAAATCAGACCTAACGATGACGGCGCAAACAAGGCTTGCTTAACGAAAAGGTTTCGCCTTTATTTACGTTTCTTCGGCAAAAGGTAAATCAATTATACAAAACTACGCAAAAATATACAAAGAAAGTGTTTATTTGTGGCGCGGAATTATTCATGGAGCGGATGGGTATAGCCATATTTGTTATCTCTCGATTTTATTGATTGGCTTGGCTTGGCCGGCAAACACAAAAGTGCTCCACAGAAGCCTCCAAAAAATTGACGGTCACATAAACAAATGAAAATCGAATGCATATCGAATGCTTGAGTGTGCCAGTGGGTGCGTGTGAGTGTGTGGAAATCAATAGATTTTTGCAAGTGGAAAAACGGGAAAGGGAAAGGAAATTCGCTCATTATTGAGCATTATTGAGTGGGAGTCGGTCTCTTTTGTTTGGTTTAAAATCGATTTTCGCCATAGCCTCCTCCCACCTCTTTGGTTCTTTTGCGTATTTGCTATTCGGAAATACACTTTATGGCCCTGTTACATGCGGAAATCAACCAAATCACCTCATCCTCATCCCATGCTCGGACTGCACTCGCGGCACTCTCATCGATAGCTTATCAATTATTGAAACGCAAAAAGGGAATACAATTTTGATTGCCCGAAAATGCCGACACACTGTGAATGTGTGTTTGTGTGGCTTTTCATGGTGCCTGGCCTGGTCTTTATTTATTGGTTAATCAATCCCATGGAATGCCTCACGTTCGATCAGAGTTTTACTTCCACCCAGTTTTCCTCTCACTGCCAGATCGTGGCATGGAAAACTGCTTGGCCATGTGCCAAAGTATAAGCCATTACAAGATTCGTCCAATAAACATTCGGAATGAAATAGTGATGGAAGTCTCAATATTATTCAAAATGAAATAGTTTGCATTGCTCCCTGTCCATCAACTATTTTTGAGTGATTTTGCAAGCTGTTTTTGTTTATTTATACTGAAATCTATAATAGTAGATTCATACGAGAAATGTAGATCTGCAGAGAAATGTATTTTCTATTTCCTTTTACATAAATCAAATTCCGATTTCTGGAGTAGTAAATTGTGACTTTCTTCTCACTTCAGTAGAGAGGCGGGCTCCTCCTTTCTATAAAAACACAACCATCGCCTCTCATATTACGGCTACCAACTCAACTCTTTTTCCTACCAATACATTTTGCCACCTCAACGTATTTTGTAGTATTCGATTTCATTGTCAGGCGCGTGTAAATGTGGCCAACTTCTGCTGATCTACGCCGGAATAAAAGTGCATTGAAAAATGTTCATTAACAAAGCGAATAAACATGCACTTTACATACACCCGTGGTTCGGTGGGTTCGGTGGGTTTGGTGGGGCTGGCATCGATTTTCCTTCCGTCGACGCGTCGACAGGTTGTCTGCAAAGTACAGCCTGAATTTGAGACGACCCATGGATCCATGGATTGTATAACTGAGCGTGGCGCTCTTTTTGGATGAGTTTGAATTTCCATATTCCGATGGAAAGTCACTTGTGGGCCACCCGGCGCTGGGTTTATATATTTCTCCTGTTGTTTATGTAAATTATGATTATTGCACTTGGCGATATTTATGCGTATCTTGATTTTTATCTTCATTTTCCATTTTGGATAAACAGGCGCCGCTGCAGCTTGACCTTAATACGCGCCATGTGCTGTCTGAAATATGTATTCCAAAAATGGAAGAGGCGGGGGGGAAGAGGCAGTCTTGGAGAGGAGAAGGCTCAGCTTGTGGTCGTTGCCCGAGATCGGTTAATCGTTCAACTTTTTATGCAGGGCTGAAGGAGAGGGAGAGGGAGAGTAGGAGGGAAAGGCCTTCAACTGTCCCGCCTTCGTGTTGATCTTGTAATCCCAGTGACAGTAAAACATGACATATCCTTTGATATGCTAAACGCGTGAAATTAATTACCCTGTGGAAAGATCATTGAATAATATAAATAACCTTAAGTGGAAAGATGGATACGATTTGGCAGATTGAGGAAAAACTGACTGTTGAGACTATTGGCTGTCTGCCTGTGCAAGATTTAGTAGAATTTCTGTTTCAAAATCTCCGATCCCTTGGGTTCCGATGAATTCTGTAAATAAATCGAAGTCAGATCATTACATCAGTCAATGCTGTACAAACCATTGATCGTAAATTAGATCCAAGCGTGAACAGATCTTGAAAGGAATTCAAAATATTTATGTTTTCTAAACAAAAAAATACACTACAAGTATTCACTTTACAAACCCCTTAATTCTTTTACTAAAATATACGCATGTTAAACCCTTTTTCCATTAAATCATGACTAAATCGTATGCAATTTACACAACCATAATTCAAAGTTTGTCATAAACACATTTTGTCACATTTTATGATACAGCTCTCCAACCCTTTCGCCCCACCACACTCTTTGTTATCATTAACGCCAGCGATAAGATATGGAAAAGATTTGCTGAAATAAAAGCAAGATTAATCGTGCATTAATGGGTCAACAATTTCGAAAGGGGTCTACGGCAACGCCTCTGTGCCATCTGCAGGGTATTTTTAGCCCCGACTAATGGGAACTTTTTATTTCCGGGAGTTGACAATTAAAGAAAATAATCGCAAACAGAGCAATCTCAAGTGCGTGGAGGCACGCTCCCAGGCAGGTCAGATGTTATCGGAGTTTAAACGAGTATTCTTCACCTGATGTTGTTGCTGTAGTTTTAATTAAGATGCTGCTTTGTCATTCCCCCGAGAGGGAGAACATTCATCAGGGGCTCTGAAGCGGCCAACCAGTTGACTCTGGTGCGGAGCATCCATAAAGTAGTGCTCCAGAAGGCACCAAAGTGGGCAGAAGTCCTCTTTGCTATCTATAAATAGTCGTTGTCTGATCGAATGGAGGATTGCCATGGCTCTGGCTGCCTTGGCCCGGCCATAATCGAAGCTGACAACTTCGATTCCCATCCCCTCCTCTCACCAATGAGTGGGCTCTCGCTCCTTCTGAACGGATCGTGCATAGTGGAGCATTGCATTGCTGAGAACCTGACAGACGTTTGCCACTTGGGGTTTTGTCAAATTAAGGGGCCTTGTTGAACCTGAAGCAGTTGGCGTGCCCCTAGTTGGTCATTACAACGCCCCGTTGATGGCCGAGTTGATTGCACAAAATTATAGAAATTCACGAGGTTCTAGAAGAGAACGAAAGAATGGCATGCTATAGAGTGCCTACAGTGGATGCTCTATTGAATGGATACCCAAGGTTCCAGGAATACTCGTACCGAGATGTTCGAGGAAAGCAGAGGAAGAAGCTCAAGTCTTAAATTGAATAAAAATTAAAAGTTGATTGCTCGTTTGAATAGACGTCACTTAACCCGTTTGAGAACTCGCTTGTTATTCCCAGTCGAGTGTTAATAAATCGTAAAGTTCTTCAATCAAGATTCACACACACATGCATGCACATGTACATGTGTATGAATCAGAGTGGGGAAAGGGAAAAGGAAGAATCGTCACAGCTGTCTGTTTTATCGTTAGGGAATCCGCGCCGTCGCATTACTCACGCAGGGCCCCTTTGCGTCCCGTCTCAACCACTATTCAACATTTTAATATTTACTCATAATACATTTATCTCTTTCCATATGATTCGTGCCAGATGCTGGCTATGACGTGAGTTCAGAATTTCTACCTTCGCCCGAGAGAGTCAAGTCGAGAGCGCCTTAAGCTCAAGTTCACTGCCAACACGCGTCAAAAAGCGCGAACGCGAGAGAGATAAAGAAACGAGAAAAGCTTGGGCAAGCAAGCTTTTGCATCAACTGTTTTTACACCCAAAAGCACCAAAATGAGTAACGAATCTTCCGTTAGCGAGACAACACCGCTCCGGCGGCCGCCCAGTCAATTGAGTGCCGAAACAGAAGCTAACGTGGCCAACACCCGACAGTCGACGGTTTCGGTTGTTAACAACAATAATCAAAGCAACAATAACAACCACTACAGCAACTTGGTCGAGGTGCGTCTCCAGGAGGCAGAAGAGAACCAGCAGCAGCAGCAAACAGCAACGCGAAAACATGGACACAAATAAGAGAATCTTGTGCCGCGTGGGTCTGGACATTTTAATTTTACTCTGCGGTAAGCTTGTAGCCGTAGTATAATTCACCTGATCCCACATGTACACTCGCATTTCGACTTGATTGCCCTGAAATTCAACGGGGAAGTCTTTAAGTAAATACGGAATGTTTATTTGCTGCCGCAATGTTTATTTTTCATTCGTTTCGTGTCGTTTTCGTGCTCTCTTGATTCGTATGTAATTGAGCGCAAAAGCTCTCTTCGGCAAAGCAATGCTCTCCTCGCTCTCTTGAACCGCCGTCCCGTAGGGCAGTTTTTGTTTTTGTTTTTTCGATTTTTTACATAATTTAAAGATTAGCAGTTAAAAATGTGACTCAATATTAGTGCGTATACGATCGCATTATCAGTGAATCCTTCTTTTTCTACATTTAAATAATTTGTCACGTCAACCGAAACAATTTTTATTGCTGACTTATGTTTCATTTCCCTGTTGGCACACCGCTGAAGAGTTTCACCTACCTTTTGTTTAAACAAAAGCCAAAGCGCAAGTAAACTGTGTCAGCCAAAAGGTGGACAACCTGGTCCGGGGGAGGGAAGTTGGGAGCTCTGTGGCGGAAACGCTGGCGGAGGAGTTGTTGTGCATTTCACAATCAGCAGTTCTCTTCAGCTCGAACATTATCAGCATTTTGTGTTTTAAAATCTAAAAGAGAACGAATATTAAAGACTTGTTTTTAGGGCGTCGAAGAGGTAGATACTCTGCAAATCAATCGTTTCCTACTCTGACCGGATAAATATAAGATGTAGTTTCAGAAGTTACGCCAAAGCAGAATCGCCTGATCAGGAATATACTCAATGGTCTAAGAGTGGCTTGCACTCAACGATTGTGGGGTATAAAAAGCAACGACAGCAATGAAAATAAGAGGGAAGAGCAGCAGCTATCAATAGCTTGCATTGTACCGCAACCGGTTTGACAGAGAGCTTACCTGAGAACACGTTCGTCCGTCCGTGCGCTCTCCTGATTACCTCCAAGGCGGGGTGGTGGATGGATGATTCACCGCTCCCCCAAACAGATCTGTAGACTTTTGCAGTTGGCACTACATCACATACAAAGTCAGTCGCCATATTTGTCTAACTGATATGCAGCATACACAGTCGTACTCGCACTCGCACTTGAGTATGCGTTGTAGATCGTTCCAATCAGCCTTAGACCTCGGCCCGAATTTATGGCCTTATTATCCAACCGATCATGCCCCAGCGTGACACATGTGGCAGGTAGCAGGAAAACTTTCGCAACGCTTGACTCATAACAAGAGCCTTTAAGAGATCCCGTGAACAAATCCAAGTCCCCAAATGAATCATCCGCATAAGTATTTTGTTCATAAAACAAAAGGAGTTGGGGCCAATAAAGCTTTCTCTGGGCTATCATAATAGATTACCCCAAAAAAGTACAAATAGGAATACGAATAGATAAGCTCCAGACCACAGGGGAAATAGCGTCCATGATGTACAGTAGGTTCATTTATTAGCATTTGTTTTTTTTGGGAATCTTGTAATCTGAGAAACTCGTGCCGTGCGCATATTGATTCAATCTATAATCGAAAATTCAATTTCCTTTATCGATTTGTTAACCCAAAGGCTAATGGCAAACCTCCGACAAGAGTTCTTAAAATAAATTGACAGAAACCATGGCAACAGTCAACAAACAAAAGACACGATACACGATACACGAAACACTTCGATTTGTGTTGGTTTCCAAATAAATTCCAATTAGTTTAATCTGTTACAAAATACCAAAATATCGTAGCCATATCTGGCCGAAAGTATGCCGGACCGCATTTTGTGGGCCATTTGGAAATCTGGTTTTTAGTGGGTCGACGAAGATGCTTTTCTCTCTTCTGTCGTCAAATGATCTTTGGGTGTAAATTGATTCTGACGCTGATAAAGTGATTCGAGACATAGGGAGAATAGATATATCGTGAGTGTCGGTGGCACTTAGCAAAACAATCCCCAACCACAACCTCAACCTCAAGACGAACCAAACCCATAGCGACGACTCCCTTTGACGTTAATTGAATGCGAACGAGCTGTGGCACACACTTTTCCCGACTCTTCCACCTTTCTCCAGGGGGTTGGGGGAGTCATTAAACCCATAAAATATACAGAAATCCATTTTGGGGGTCGCCGACGGGTGCCTCTCAGCCGCTTCAATAATTTATTGAGCGTGATTGTGCGGTGTGGTGTGGTGTGGTTTGGTGGGGAAAATTCCTTCATTTCATTTGACCAAAAACTAAGTAGAAAGAAAAATATTTATGCAACGCATTTTGGGCTGTATTTTGGGGGGCGGGGCAGGCAGAGGCAGAGGCAGAGGCATGAGGCAATTGTTGTTTCATTGTTGGTGTTTACCTTCCATGCAACAACAAACAGACACGTACAGATACAGATGCAGATGCAGGACAACAATAGATGCAGCACAGAACCGATTTAGAGATACAAAAATATCGGATGATGTTGATTTTTCATTGGTTTTTTCGCTACAGTTTTCTTGGACAGAAAAGTAATGAACATTTAATTGCCAGCAAGCCCATGGCCGACGCATGACCCATGACTCATGGCCTGTCAGAGAAAGGCACTGTCTTCTGTACCTGTTCAGCGGGTGCAGCGGGTGTGCGGGTGTATGGATGTGCCCTGGGAACACGAGTATTCCTGGTAATTCCAACAAACTGCATTGATAGCCAACGGTGTGGCAGTCATGCGGGAAATCGTCTGCAGGACCCAAATCAATATTTCTCCTACCTGTCGCCTGTCGTCTGTCGGCCTGGGTTCTGGGTTCTGGCTTCTTGATCGATCAGAAGTTATTGTTTCTGCTGTAGGAATAATCATATTTCTTGGAGCTTCTTTCATTGTCCTTTACCCGCCCAATCGAATCAATTAAAGCGGGCAGGGCATCATTCTGAGGTCTGTTGTCAGTCATCTTTAAGCCGATCCGCCGGTCCAGAGTCTGCTGTTAGTTTGTCTTCTTTTTTTTTGCATTAATTGTCTTTAATTTGACTTCCGTCATGTCTAATTAGTCCGACGACTGCGGCAAGTGCAAGTCAGACGCTTTAATTAGACATTTGTCCCCATTATTGGGGGTCAGATTTGGAGTGGAAAGTGGAAATTGGAGTTGGGGAGAAAGAGCCACATGCTGCAGTCTGATAAGACTCTCGTCAGTGGGTAAATATTTGGCAACTTGAAAGAAAAGTGTGCGGCAAAGCAGCATCTTAAAGATACACGAATGGGGTGTGGCGTACGACGGTGGCTCCTTACACGAAGATGGATGCCGCCATGGGATGGGATGGGCGGCAAAATGCTCTTTTGGTTAAGATTATCCCAAATCTGGAGGGGGCTGAGTGGGGCTCTGCTCTACCTCTTTGTTTAACAAACAATTTGTTTATGCCGTGCTCTTGTCTGTGCTTATATATTTGTTGCTATTGTTGGTTCAATTAGATGGTAAATGTTGTGTGTTGTGTGATGTGTGCTTTGGCTGTGGCGGCGTCTTTATTATTGAAATGAACTTGACACCAAATGGACAGCAGCGTACCGTTTGTTTGCTATCAAAATGCGGCCTAGGTGCGTTACAATTCGGTTGAATGCAACACTCGGGACGCCTCGCATGGTTTCCACTCTAGGAATTAAATTAAGCATTTCCGCTGGAGGAGGAGGAGCAGTGGAAAGGGAACAGAGTGTGCTCCCCCTATAATCATTTTTAAACGTTTTATGTCACCCTCATAAAAAATGAAGAGAGAGAGAAAAAGCATCAACAAAACTATTCTGTAGAGTTTTTCGCTTCCATGTCACACAATTTTCCATAGTTTTCCCCCATTTCTCCTTTTTGGAGAATGGTTTTATCAACGGTGCACTGGCTAATCCAGATTATGGAGATGGAAATATCGGCCAGACACTTTCGTTTTCTATGCCGCAAAAGTCATAAAAACATTTTAGTGCTACCGGGTGGCAAGAACACAGGATTAAAGACAGAGAAAGAGATAGAGAGAGAGTGGGAAAGCATTCCCTCTGGCCAACAATGGGCCACTTGCTGTGTGTAATATGACGCTAATCTCTGCAAGAATCCATCCATATAGTGTAATATTCCTAGCACCAGAAGCAGCAGCAGCAGAACCATCCCAGAGATCGTTAAATATCTTCAGACAATGCGCCTGATCTAGATTTAGGGACCTGATGATGCAGCTGCAGGCTGAAGAATGGGAAGAAAGACTGGGACAGCGACAGGGACAGGGGGTCATTGTGTCACCCACCTTTGTTGCCTCTTCGATTGGGTTCGGTTCGGGGTTTGTGGACCACAAAGATCGGCATGGCGAAAAGAGAGGAAACCAATTAAAAAAGGAGAGAGAGGACAAGTCGTCGTCGTCGTTGTCGTTGTCGCCGGTGTCTGCCTCAAGTGCTGGTGGCCAAAGCGTCGCCAACTCTGCACTCGAGATGTCTCCCGACTGCAGTTGCAAGTCCATTCCTCCTGCCACTCCATGCCACTCTACGGTTCTGTTTCTCTGACTAATGAGCACTCGGCGGGACCCAGAACTTTCTCATTTTCCATGCCTCAGTGACTTATGCCAGCGGAGGAAGCCGAGCAGAGCAGAGCATAGCATTTCTCGTGGCAGGTAGCATGTAGCATGCATCATTAAGAGCTAGAACTAGAGCAACTACAACTACAACTCCTAATGCAATTTTAATGGAGCTCTCCACCGCAACGTAAAACAAGCAGAGAGGAGGACTCAACTCAACTGAACTGAACGCCTAATCAATCCATCAATAGGGCCCCTCCATCTCCATCTCCATTGGCCATTTGTCAGCTTGCACGACTCACAATTTGTATGCCCCGTTGATGAGTTATTATTAATGGCAACGAATTTTTAATTAGACAACCGAAGAACCCACCACATAACTCCTCCCTTTCATAAGTTTATGATCCACATTAAAACCCCACACACGTTCGGGCTGTCAATCGAGGGGGGACTCTTCGTTATCAATAGCATAGGACATATCATCCATAAGTCAGCTGTCGGCAGGGCCCCCCGCCATAGATAACACCCGACGATGACCTACTAAATATTGATAAATTGATAAATATTTTCTACTAAAATATTTTTCTTACGCTTTCAGTTGGTTTTCCCATTTTATTGTTTTTCCTGCTGGGAGATCCCTATAAGCGAGGTTTCTTCTGCGACGATGAATCGCTCAAGCACCCGTTCCACGACTCCACAGTGCGAAACTGGATGTTGTACTTCATTGGACTGCTGATACCCGTTGGTGTGGTAAGTCGAGGAGACCCAATTGTGGGGGGAGTGGGCGTTAGAGTGGGAGTTGGAGTGGGAGCTGGAGAGAGTGGAAATTGTGTCAAGCAGCTGTCAGAGATACTTGAGCGAAGATTGCGCCATCATTTCAAGTTCAGTTGTCAGCAGTGGAATGGATCTGATGCAAGAGCCCCGCGCCATCTGGATAGATGGATAGACGGGCGTCTGTTTACTGTCCACATGTCAGCAATTAAAACTAGAGCAACATGTGTCTGGCCCTAATGCGACTAGATACGGGTCACAGCCCATTCCATGCCAGACGCCATAAATATTTGCATGCGCCATAAATATTTAATGATTTCCAGAAAACCAAAAACAAAAGGGTTTTACGAGGTGTTAACAAGAAACTCTGACAACTGAAAAACCCTCACCCTCACTCCCACTCCCACTCCCATCTCGTTTCTCAATAGTTTCTCACTGCCATCTCTCTTTCTCTTTCTCTATATCTAGATCCTCACGGTTGAGGTACTAATATCGCGGAGCAAGGCGAAGCGGGACAATGGCAATGCCACCAGCCGGCGGTATGTCTTCATGAAGTACGAGCTGCCCGACTGGCTGATCGAGTGCTACAAGAAGGTCGGCATCTACGGCTTTGGGGCCGCCGTCAGTCAGCTGACGACGGACATTGCCAAGTACTCCATCGGGCGACTGCGTCCACACTTCATTGCGGTAAGTCGCGTTCTTTCTGGGGCTGTTACTGGGGCTGCAAGGAATTGGAATGGGAATTGGTTAGCAATTTTGACATTGCCAATTAATTTTAATCTGCCACATGTGCGACACTCTGACGCGGGGACAACGAAGACAAATTCAATGCCGAGTGCCGGAGAAGGAGTTGCGACAAAGTCAAAAAGAGTCTAAAGAAGTGGCGGGGCAAGGGTTTATTAATAGACTGGCTCAAAAGGGGAGTGACTGCAGTTGGTGTGACAAAACTCCAAATGGAATACATACTCTATCCAAGGGGCAGTTGAAAAATGTTCAAAAGGGAAGAGAGATATATTAATTGAGGGACCTTCGAGTGCAACTCCAAATGAAATACACTCTCGAAAGCTGAGAGTGTCTTCAGGGCATTTCCAATTCAACTTCAACTCCAATTCAATATTCAATCTGCCATTCCCAGCGGTTTTGTTTATTTATGATATTTTGACTGCTTGTCAGGCAATTTCATAAACATTTCTCTGGCGGCAAGTGGCTTGTTAGCTTATCGTTGGGATCGTTTTGGGGGGATCGGATCGAGGGTGCTCTGGTCTGGCTTGGTCTGGTCCCCCCTTCTAAGAGGAGTCGCACAGAGCCGCCCTATTGTTTAGTGAAGTGCGGCAACAGTTGAGCAGCAAAATGCAATGCAGATGCAGCTGTTGGCTCATTTCCATCTCTAATTTGCAGCACATGTGGCAGAGATCCATCCGCAGGGGAAGTCTCTCACAAAGACAAATACTCCCCCCATAAGCGGCTTAAGTCGGAGTCAAACTCGTACTCATTTCCGTTGCTATTCGATTACAGGTGTGCCAGCCCGTCCTGGGAGACGGTACCACATGCGACGATGCCCAGAATGCCGGCAAATACATCCAGGAGTTTACTTGCCAGGGACTCGGCTCGTCGGCGCGCATGCTCAAAGAGATGCGCCTCTCGTTCCCCAGCGGACACTCCAGCTTTACCTTCTTTGCCATGGTCTACTTGGCGGTAAGTTGTCTTTCTTCTTGGCTTTGTCCTCTAGGCCTCGTCCATTGTTATCCTCTCCTCTCCTTTCCACTTGCAGCTGTATCTGCAGGCACGCATGACCTGGCACGGCTCCAAGCTGCTGCGTCACCTTCTCCAGTTTATGTTCATCATGATTGCATGGTATACGGCTCTGAGCCGCGTCTCGGACTACAAGCATCACTGGTCCGATGTGCTGGCCGGAGCCCTGATTGGCTCCACGTGTGCCTTAGTTGTGGTAAGTACATGATATTCTTGTGTCCCTTCCCCTCCATCCCTCGAAAACCCACGGCATGATCCCAGTGAGGGTGGTAGTTCCCCTCGTTCTTTGGGTAGATTCATTGATGCATCACTTTCATCATCTTTTTAGAGCTACTGTTTGCCCAAGAATTGGTTCGATTGGCATACAGTGTGGCCCTCCAAGGGCAAGGAACAGTAAGACAGAGAGCCATCCCACCACTTGCTCTGACATTGTAACGAAGAATTGCAATTAAAACATCACAAATCCAGCATACCCCCGACTATTCATTATTTATCCTCTGGTGGTGGCCATTAGCACTTTAATTGGTGAAGGGGAAACATTTTCCAAATTGGCATAACTCAACACCTTCCCGGGGCCATGCCATTGCGTGTGGTTCTGCTGGCAATCAATCCAATCGATGGCACGAAACCGCTTTCGGGTTGACTTTTAACATCCCATCCAATGCAAGCACCAGCTGTGGCATGCAGCTGTCCAGCTGTAATTTCACGCTTCATCAGAGGGGGGGAGAGATCGAGCTATGGAGGGAAGAGCGCCCACATTCCATAACGATTCAATTAAACAGATAAGAGGGAAAGGAAAGGCTGTAGCATCATCGCATACTTTTAGGAGCATTTATTTATTAGACATTCCTCTATTGCAACATGAAGTTTAATTAATTTCCTTCACTTGCAGGCCAACTACGTCTCGGACCTGTTCCAGACGTCCAGCACGAAGCCTTACCTGCCTCGAACCGCCCAAGATATGGGTGCCACGACAATAACAACGCAGTCGCCGCCGCTGGGGATCACCGTGACGACGAATTAACCCCCAGTGGAGGTCCACAACTACCACAAATTCCATATGCTGTAGCTGAAACAGGGATCTGATTTCGCGCATGCTTTTTAGAAAGATGACGAAGCCAAGCTTTCGTGTTTTAATTTATTCTTGAATTTGCATTTTATGTAGTACCGTGAGAGTGACGTTGCAAGTGCACTTAAATGTCTTCCCCGGAAGGTTGATTTTAAGCTTAAGTTAGCGAAATGGAAAGATATCTGTGTGATGATATTTATTGTTTTATTTGCTAAGGAATTTTAATACAAATTAATCTTAAACATGACAGAAACTAATTTCACAAACAAGTGACCTTCTGTAGAGCAGCACAAAAGAGTGACGCGAAATGCGCAAAGAAATAAGTATTAATTTAAATTAGGACTAAGAATTCAATGCATAAAGTATTTTATTTATTTGTAAGATGACCATGAAAAAAAACACAATAAAATAGACTTTTACTTGAAACTTTTTTTAAATATTTAGTTGCGGGCAGCTGGGAACGTTTTCCAGCACTAATTTTAAAAGTGGCAGCAGTCGATAGTATCGATAGCCAAACTGTGTTCTTCGAATCGATTTTTGGCTCTCGTTTTCGCTCTTGTTTTAGACACAATGCAATCAATTTTAAGACTTTAAAATTAATCAGTCATGTAGAAAATTGATTCATCAGTTGGATAAAATTATGTGTTCAGTTCTGAGGGTTCTAGCTAGCTGGTAATAGCTGCTAGAATTTCTATTCATGGACAAAGAACGATTAACCCATTGTCGACCACTGGGTGTTAAAATACTCTCAACGAAAATAATGAATCTTGAAGAATTTTACCGCAGTTCAGGTGAAAGATATCGTGGTTTGTTTTGTAAGTTAAAAGGAAGGATAGGATGGATCTACAAGAAGAATTTACAAACAGTTATATTTCCCGCGGTTTAACTCAAGTTGTTCACCTAGTTTAATAGAGGGGGGTTACGTGGGCTAAGTTCGTTTTTTCATCGGCCGATAAATCCAATACAAAACCCGGCCGCTCCGCTCGTTTTTCGCCGACAAAAAGGTAAAAACTAACTTAATTAAACCAAATTTCTTGTATTAACTAGTGAATAGTGATAGCCACGACCCCTTGAAACATATTTACCAAAAAGACTTTCTCGAGAATGTATAAAATTAGATGTTTCCGCATCCATGACGTGTCACTGTTGGTAGGCTTTCTCATCAATTTTCGTGTTTACAACATTCTTTCAGAATCAAAATGATTACCGACGTGCAATTGGCAATCTTCTCCAACGTTCTGGGAGTGTTTCTGTTTCTCCTGGTGGTGGCTTATCACTACATCAACGCCAACACGGGAAAGTAAGTGTTAATTAAAGACTCTTTCTTGCAAGAGGAAATCAAAGAACACGCCGGCATCAACAATAAATTCAATTTTATTTTCAGGTCTAGCCCAAAGGCAAAATGATCGACCATGTTCACGGAAATTACCTATACGTTTATCTTATAATGCTGCTTCATTCGCAAAATAAATAGTTATGTAAATCTAATCCAGGATGTCGTCGATGGCGTCCTTCATGTCCTGCACGTCCTCCAGGGTGTCGCCGGACACCTTTCGCGTGTTGAAAGTACGCATCGTGTGGTGGCCGAAACAGAAGGCTTTGATGTATGGCACACTCTTTCGCGCTGCCGGCACCTCGTCCACCTCCATGGAGGCGTCGCTCTTCTTGCCACTGCCACTGCCCTTGGGCTTGGTCTTGCCGTGGTCCTGGTCGAAGCGATAGTTGGCCGGAAACTTGTGCGCCGTGATGCAGTGGTCCTTCCGCTGTCGCGGCGTGTGGAACTTGGTGCCGCACTCCTCCAGGTAGCAGGCGAACATGGGCTTATCGCCGCGTTCTACGCTGGCAGCAAAATAGAAATCGTGCTGTTCGGTGATGTGGAGATCCAACAGGTGGGCGGTGGGCAGTGTCCGTCGGCACTCGGCGCATAGATAGGATTGTGTGCTGTTTATGTAGTTGTTGTTGCTGCTCCTGTTGCCAGTAGCTTCCTTGGCTTCGATAATGTCATCCGCGTCGACGAGCACTCCCAGCTTCTTGAATGGCGGTAGAACAGGTGAAGGTGGCACCGCCGGCTTGATAAATCCCGCAGCAGGCAGTTCACTGAGGATTTGCAAGATTTGTTCTCTTGTGAAAAACGAAGACGATGATGCTGCTTCCGAATCCATTTTGTTTGTGTTTTGAATTTGGCAATGCATGTTTCCACTGACTTGCATTTCGGATTTTTCTGTTCTGTTTTTTTCTTGGGGGGCATTAAATGCGCAATAGCGTTGCCACCTTGCTAGGATTCCAGCGGCGTGGCAGCACTGCACGCACATGTGTGCTCTTTCTCGAATCAATTGCAGACACCGCGTGGTGTTTTTGCTTGAGATTCGCATTTATTTTCCTTTTTTACGCGTGGAAAATAAATAAAACCATACAAAATGAGTTTGTACAACTTCAAGAAGATAATGGTGGTTCCGCCAGCCAAGGTAAGTGAGGGTGCAGCCTTCTTTTGTTGCTATGTCCAGCGGAGCACCCCCGTGGACGCGACCTAACCTCACCGAAGGTGTTTACAAATGCGCAACAAGTAAATAATGGTATGCTATTTCCCATTTAGGACTTTATCGACATTATGCTGTCGAAGACACAGCGCAAGACGCCCACTGTGGTCCACAAGGGCTACAAAATCTCGAGGATTCGAGCGTTCTATACGCGCAAGGTGAAATACACGCAACAGAATTTCCACGACCGTCTGTCGCAGATCATACAGGACTTCCCCAAGCTGGACGATGTGCATCCCTTCTATGCGGATCTAATGAACGTGCTGTACGACAAGGACCATTACAAACTGGCTTTGGGCCAGCTTAACACAGCCAGGCATTTGGTAGACACGTAAGTACCATATGAAGTCCCCACTCCAATAAATCTCATTATAACATTGCATGCAACATCTTCTCTAGCGTGGCCAAGGACTATGTTCGTCTGCTGAAGTACGGCGACTCGCTGTATCGCTGCAAGCAGCTGAAGAAAGCTGCCCTTGGTCGCATGGCCACCATTCTGAAGCGCCAGGCGTCCAACCTCCAGTACCTGGAGCAGGTCCGTCAGCATCTGTCGCGTATGCCCACGATTGATCCCTACTCGCGGACGATCATCATCTGCGGCTTCCCCAACGTGGGCAAGTCCTCGTTCATCAACAAGATCACACGCGCCGACGTCGAGGTGCAGCCCTATGCCTTCACCACCAAATCCCTGTACGTGGGCCACACAGACTACAAATACCTGCGCTGGCAGGTGATCGACACGCCCGGCATTCTGGACCATCCGCTCGAGGAGCGTAACGTCATCGAGATGCAGGCCATTACGGCGCTGGCCCATTTGAGGGCCTGTGTACTGTACTTCATGGACATTTCGGAACAGTGCGGACACTCGCTAGAGGAGCAGGTGGCGCTGTTCGAGAGCATCAAGCCCTTGTTCACCAACAAGCCCTTGATTCTGGCCATCAATAAGGTCGACATCCTGATGCCAGAGGATCTGCCCAAGGAGCGGCAGGAGATAATCACAAAGCTGCAGGAAGACAAGAACGTTCCGGTCATACTGATGTCCACTGTCCAAGAGACGGGCGTCATGGAGGTCAAGACCGAGGCCTGCGAGCGTCTGCTCTCTTATCGCGTGGACCAGAAGATGCGCACCAAGAAGGTGGACAACATTCTCAATCGCTTGCATGTGGCCATGCCTGCGCCGCGCGACGAGAAGGTGCGAGCTCCCTGCATTCCCGAGCAGGCTCTGACCCGCCTTGAAAAGAACGCCGAGAAGGCGGAGCGCAAGCGTAAGCTGGAGAAGGAGATCGAGGAGGAGATGGGCGACGACTACACGCTCGACCTGAAGAAGAACTACAGCGAGATCCCCGAGGAGGAGCGCTACGATGTGATACCCGAGTTCTGGCAGGGTCGCAACATTGCCGACTACATCGATCCCGACATCTTCGAGAAGCTGGAGGAACTGGAGCGCGAGGAGGGCCTGCGGGAGGAGAGCGGCATCTATGCCGTGCCAGACATGTCCATGGACGAGACTCTCAAGGAGATCCGCGAAATGGCCAAGCAGATCCGCGGCAAGCGTTTCGAGCTGCGCGACGAGAAGCGACTCACTGCCAGAAAGAACAAGCCGATCATCCCTCGCAACAAGCAGCCCAAGGTTCGCGACCGTTCCGTCAACAAACTGGTGCAGACCATGGAGGGCCTGGGCGTGGACATGTCCGGCAGCAAGACAGCCAACTTTACCAAATCTGTGGTGGATCTGCGTCGCGGCGTTGTGGCCGTCGGCTCCAAGAAGAACCCCAAGGTGCCGCTGCTCGACAAGGAGGAATCGGCGATTGTCAAGTCGACCGGCCTGCCCCTGAAACGTGCTCCGACCCGCGACACCCTGGGCATCAAGAACCTGGCTATCCGCAAGAAGGCTCAGTTGAAGGCCAGACACGACATTGCCAAGAAGGTCACCAAGGGATGGGGACTCAAGGGCGAGGCAGATCGCTTCATTGGCACCAAGAAGCCGCGCCATCTCTTTTCCGGCAAGCGTGGCACGGGAAAGACCGATCGTCGTTAAGCGATTATCCCATTGCTGGATGATCCAGCCTGGCGTATAAACTCCTCTTCTGTATAAACTAATGAATGTATCGTAATAATCACGTATCCTTCAAATACACGATTGTATTTCCACCAATATTATGTCATTGAGTAAATTTTGTGGGGTATGTGGTATCCTTTCTCGTTTCCCCTGGCAACCAAATAGATTGTTTATTTGCCACAATTTCATTTTCCACTTGGTGGAAAAGTGAAAATCTGTAAGGTGTAGGACCAAGCCATGTCCAAAGCAACCACAATTAAGGAGGCTCTGAAACGCTGGGAGGACCGTGAGCAGCAGAATTCCCTCACCGCCAAGGACATTGACTTGCAGTTCCAGTGGCCGCCCATCGAGAAAATTAGTGATTAGTCAGCTCTCACTGCGTTCGGTCGTGTTTTTGCTATGTCGCTTTATTACTGCTCGGAATGCAATTCGGACGTAACTGCAGGTCAGCTTCGTTGCTTTGAGGCTGTCCGCTGTTCTTCTTTGTGCCGCCGAGCGTTTCATCTGACGTGCATCGATTTGCAAGCAGACGCAGTTAAACTTTTAACAAATCTGCCTAATTTGTTATGGCAGTGTGATAACTGTGTGGTTGCGAATGACTCGCATTCGAAAATAGATGAGCTTAACGACAAGGTTCTGAAGCTTGAAAGCCTTTATCGGGGTCTGAAGTCTGATTTTCAGTCTGCCCTTTCAATTAATTCTCATGAGCGGGTGAAGCCGATCGCTCCAAGGAAAGGTTTCCAATAGGCCAAAGCCGGCGACCGACTTAATGTCTCCTCGGCTAGTGGCCGCCACCTCGACTGAGGTCATTGACTTGGGATCAGCTGCTGCTCCCCATCTGATTTGGAGGGCTTCATCACAGTCAGAAGAGAGGAAGAATCGGAAGAAAAATGCCAATCGTCTCGTTGGGGTTGCCCCGAGCTGCGATCAGCTGAGTGTAATGCAGAGCAGCAAATACCTGCATATTGGTAAATTTGCTACCGCGACGGCGCCAGAGGCGGTGATAAAAATTTGTTGCTGATAAACTCAAAGGTGCCGGAGGGGAAATTTCTTGCGTGAAATTGGTTAAGCGAGATGCTGATCTATCTGCATTGAAGTTCGTGAATTTCAAACTTGGGGTCCCTGAACCCCTTTTCCCCGTGGTCTTTGATGATAGATTCTGGCCAGTATCGGTAAAGGGTTTCCCGCTTTGTGCATAAACAGAGGCTGGCAGCTGATTTGACGGCAGTTAATCTGTGTGCAGCTGTGCCATTGCGGACGTCCACGCCGACTCAGAAAACTCCAGTTCCATCCACTTCAAAAAACCCCCAGTGAGCGGCGCCTCTGGTTTTATGATCGCCGCTTCTCCGCAACATATTCTACTTGCACTTTTTCGCCTCTTTGCTATGAGCAACAGCCCGTTGTTTCATTTTTGGCAATCCTCTTCGACACAACAACAAAACATTGACTTTTCGATCTGCGCTTTGTGCGATATTCGCCCGGCTGCTGCTGGATCAGATGACGATGCTCTTGCTGGCGCTCTCTCCCGACTACGTGCGCTTCTAACGTCATCATTACAACAACAATCGCAATTGCATTGCTTCGTATGCTATGCTTGCGCCGTCGCTGCTCTCGACATTTGGGAAGAGTCAGCAGCCCGTCGTGCGCTCTTATGTGGAACACTCTCTTCAGCATCATCACCTAGATTGGCTCTCCCGGCTGCTTCCCTACCCTCTTTTTCTGGACGAGGATGGTGTGCTACTGATTCGGACTTCGACGCTTGGGCAGGTTTTACGCATGGGCCTAGCTCCCCTGGCTCAGTTGGATATGGCTGACCCTCCTCTAGACCCATCTTCCGTGGCCGCTAACAGGACGGCTCCGCTACTTTCTGGGACCGTGCCGACGGATGGTGCCAAGTCTATACGAATTTTTTCCAAAATATAGCGGGCATGCGCACCAAGTCTCAGGCGGTCAACTTGGCTACTTCTACGTGTGACTTCGACGTTGTCATTTTAGTTGAAACCTGGCTCAATTCCAACTTTTTCGACAACGAATACTTCGATCCGAACCTTTTCCAGGTGTTTCGTAAGGACAGAGACTGTGCCAAAACGATGCGCTGCAGAGGAGGTGGGGTCATTGTGGCCGTTAGACGCTCCCTACGCTGCGATCGGATTTGTCTCCTGGATGGAGACTCTGTTCTGGATCAGATTGGTGTGGCAGTGGCTGGCCAGTTGGAGACGCTATTTATTAGCGCATCGTACATTCCGCCGAATAGCTGCTACGAAATATACAAGGCGCACACACTGAACATTGCTAACATATATAGTAATCTGCGAGACCGTCAGCACCTCTGCGTTGTTGGCGACTTCAATTTGGGTTCATTGGTATGGTCCGGCGATCCGCAGTCGTCGGCTATGATACCAAGTAATGTACATTTGCCGAACGAGATTCTTTTCCTAGATGACTGTTTTAGTATGGGCTTATCCCAAGTAAATAATGTTTTTAATAGGCTAAATAAGATTCTAGACTTAATTTTTGTTACTTCGGATATAGATTGCCGTGTTACATGCTGCGAACTCCCGATCGCTGAATGTGACATGCATCATATGCCGTTGGAATTGTTAGTCAATTTCCATTTTTATTCGCCCTGGGCGGAACCATACTATGAATGCTTCTTTTCTACTGTAAGCCTGAATGCTATTCGGGATAGTTTGTTAAATGTCAATTGGGCTTCTGTTCTCTCGCATCCTAGTGTAGACACTTCCTATAATGTTTTCCTGCATACGGTCCGTCGTATTATTGGTAACAATGCTTCCAAAAGGGTGCATGGCTCCTATAGACTACCGTGGTATACGAAGGGTCTGATGAAATATAAGAATCTTCGGAATAAATACTTTAAACGATTTGGTAAGACCGGGACCCTGTGGATTGGGCGAGGTATGTGCAACATAAGAGGGAGTTTGCTTTTTAAGCAAATTTTTATATAACCAATATATTGCCGACGTTGAGAGGGGACTTAAAGTCAATCCCAGGTCGTTTTGGCATTTTATTAATTCCAAAAGGTCGACGAGCTCTCTTCCTTCTGTTATGAACCTGGGTAGTTTGAGCGCTAATACGGATGATGGTATAGCAAACCTTTGGCTTCTTTCTTTAGCTCAAATTTTGAGCCATACGCAGCTTGGCACAGTTTCGATATCTTAAACTCTATTCCCTCAGTGGTCAATATTGGCACACTTGATGTATCGGAGGAGGACATTTTGGAGGCAATTGATGAGTTCGATAATTCTAATAAGCCCGACTGTGATGGCATTTCAGCCTTCCTGCTTCGCAACTGTGTTATTGCGTTCTGTGAACCTCTCAAAATTCTATTCACAAATTCGCTGTTAACGGGCCGGTTTATTGGCAAGTGGAAAGCTGCCACGATTACGCCAATTTTCAAGAAAGGTACCAAAAATCTCATCTCCAATTATAGGCCAATTGCCAAACTCAGCAATGTTTCAAAACTTCTAGAGCGAATCATTGTCAGAAAGATCACCTTCCTCATGAAGTCGTACATTAGCCCAAATCAGCATGGTTTCATGCCGGGTAGATCAACAACCACTAATCTCATCGCTTTCAGTAATTTCTGCACTCGAGTCTTTGAAATGCACTCTCAAGTAGATGTTGTGTATACTGACTTTGCTAAAGCCTTTGACAAAGTCTCCCACTGTGCTTTAATAGCCAAGCTGCATCGGTTAGGGGATTCATTCCTCCCTGCTCAGTTGGTTTAGGTCATATCTTGAGCGGCGAGAGTATGTCGTTTTGGTAAATGGAAAGCCTTCGGACCCATTCTTGGCTACTTCCGGCCTTCCACAGGGAAGTGCACTTGGTCCACTTCTGTTCTTAATTTTCATCAACGACATATGTCTCAGCATTCAAGCTTCTGAGCATCTGCTTTATGCTGATGATCTTAAAATCTTCCGATCTGTCAAAACCTTAGGCGACAGTATCCTCCTGCAGCGCGACCTGGATAGAGTTGCTCGTTGGTGCAGACTTAATTCGCTCCCACTCAACATTAGTAAATGTTACTTTGTTTCTTTTTAGCAAGTGTGTCTCCAATGTGCTGGCTTCATATTCAATAGATGGCCATCCTCTCTTAAAGCAGACGGAGATACTTGACCTCGGGGTCTTATTCGACTCGAGATTTCTTTTTGCAGAGCATCTGAATTTCATATTGCCGAAAGCCTATGCTATGTTCGGCTTTGTTAAGCGCAATTCATCCCAATTCAAGGACCCATATACGAGGCTAAGTCTGTATGCATTCCTTGTGCGCTCGCGCCTTGAGTACGCTTCCATGGTCTGGAATCCCACCGGGGTCGTTCAAATTTCGCGCATCGAGAGACTGCAAAGAAAGTTTCTGAAATTTGCACTCCAGCCTTTGCCCTTTTTCCATTCCGACGCCGTCCTATGAATGCAGATGTCGACTCGTGCACCTCTCTCTCTCGAGGATCGAAGGACCATTGCAGCGCAGATCTTTGTTTATGACCTTTTAGTGGGTAAAATCGATTGCCCCGACCTGCTTAGTAGGATTAGCTTTACTACGCCCGCCAGAGCCTCAGGACCCATGCACCCTTTGCAGTTGATCTCCACCGGACCAATTATGGCTTCAATGAGCCCATTTGTAGGGCGCTTCGGCAGCACAATGCGCTGCCAGCTGGGATGCGTTTTAACTTTTGCCAGGGGAAGGGAGCCGTCAGACGGTTGCTTGCAGAATTCTTCCTGTTCCGTAATTAATTCTATTAATGTTATTTTTTGTTGTTAGTTAAGATAGAAATAAGTTAGCCTAGCCAGTTAAGGATTTTTTGATTCCGTTGGCGAATAAATAAATAAATAAATAAATAAATAAATAAATAAAATGGACGCCACCCTGGGCACCCTGGTGCAGTGCGAGTGAGATTAGATTGGACATAGGAACTATTGGAATATTACGAAACGGATCTGTTTTCCAGGCGCATTAGCATGTCCACGAATATGATTGAGAAGATCTTTGGCTTGTCCGGGATGAAGTGCCTCAAAGTGTTGTCCCTGTCCCGCAATTATATCAAGCAGATCTCGGGTCTGGTGGGTGAAGCAGACGCAATCCGATCCGTAAATCTATTACTTATGTATACACATGCATCCTCTCCATTCAAGGAAGCCGTGGCCGAGACCCTGGAGGAGCTCTGGCTCAGCTACAATCTGATAGAGAAAATCAAGGGTCTCACCACGCTCAAGTGCCTGAAGGTGCTCTACATAAGCAACAATTTGATCAAGGATTGGTCCGAGTTCAATCGCCTGGCCGAAATAGAGTCGCTGCAGGATCTGGTTGTCGTAGGTAATCCCCTCTCCGAGGGTCTGGACGATGCCTCGTGGCGGGCGGAGTGCATCAAGCGACTGCCTACCATACGGAAGCTGGATGGCGAGCCCGTGGTCGTCAACGAGGAGCCTCAGCTGTAATGGAATCCGCTTGGGGGAATAAACTAAACTATTTCTCTCAGTGTCTGTTAATGAAAATGCATTTTTAACAGGGGAAAAACTGTAGTAGCGCTGCGTCAAATGCCAGAACTCATTGGAGGTGCGCTGGGCGGCACTGCAGTGTAACTGACCTATTGGCCAACTTTTTGGGCCGTCTCTGTTAGCGGCAGTGCTCTGTTAGCCGCCAGTTTCAAGGCTGCTCTGTTCTGCTCTTAGCAGCGGCATTCTCCAGTTTCAGCCTCACGTGGCGGCATTCTTCGGTGTACGAGGCTCAGTCGCAGTCGAAGTCTGGACGCGTTCGCAGCTCCAACGCTGCCAGCTAAAGCTAAAGGTTCTTACTAACGCTAATCAAAAATATATCTAAGAGAAGTGCGGTAGAAGCGAATCCTATGCTATCTGTAGCAGGCAATTAGGCGATTGTCGCACGTTGTAATTGCCAATTGCCCTCCAACAAGCCCCCAAAAGAGAGTTGGTCGAATGATACTACATCCGGTTACGGTGCATAAACGTGTTGATGGGCTCCGGGGCAATGTGGATGTTGTATGTTGTATTCGTATTCCCTGGATAGTCGGCAGAGAGCCCGCCATTACCGAAACTGAGCCAGACCGTTACTGTGCCGTGTCCCTTCCCCTTTGCGTCCCTCTGTGTGCGTGGGCCTCCATTTTTAGAACATTCCCTGGATCCTTTACCCCAGAGACTGACTGGAACTCTCGGGCAACATGTGCTCAGGAAGTGCGGCGTATTTCCTTATAGTTTTTATGGTTTCTTTAAATAAACGCATAAAAAGCAGATCCCCTCCTCCCACGCACGCTGTGCGCCATGCATGCGGTTGCCTATAATAACATAAGCAAACGTTTTGCATATTCCCACTGTATCTGTGTGTGTATGTGGGCATATGTGTGCGAAATCTGAAGTTAGATTTTTACGCTTGGGTGGCGGAAGCAGGACCCATAAAACGCTCCTTGCACACACACACATAAACTACTACAGGACTACTTAGCAACATGCCTCGTAAACAGTTTGCGGCACACATTCCCAGTGCCAACACACACACACACATACCCTCATGCGTATGACTGAAAACAGATGCTGATGCTCCCCACAGTGTGCGGGGGTGGGTGGCTTCAAATATGCAACAGCATCATATAAATAAGAGACTAAAGGCTAGCCAGATTGGATAAAGGTTGCTCGTAATGCAGTCGCTGTTAACACTGACCCAATGCCAGAGCGTAACAGAGCGTAACAGAGAACGTTAACGCGAACAGCGGGAGAGTGACAGTAGCAGTAGAGACAAAGGTGAGGCATTCCATGCTCTTCGCGTAACATATTTCTCTCTCTTGGCGTCGTTTTGCCTGCACAGAGCACCACAACGGTAACGAAATATGCTACTATCCTGAGAGTGCTGCCTGCGAATGCCTCAGACACCTAGCAGAGACAGACAGTAGTACTGGAGGCATAGCATGCTTCTGCTTCTGCTTCTGCTTTCTGCTGGATCTGGCGTGTTCAGTGTTTGGCGAGCTTTCAAACACGACGCAGGCTCCCCCCATAAAATCCCCCGTGAAAAAAGACAACCATGTGTATGCGTTTGAGTGTGTGAGTTTGTGTCTGTGTGGCAGAGAGAGGGCTCATCAAAGATTCAACAACCTGCCCAACAACAACAACAACAACAAAAATAGTTGAATAAATAAATACCAAAATCAAAATAGAATAAAAAAGTAAAAAGTTTAATTAAAATTCTTAATAAATAGCCAAAAGGTGGAAAAGCATAATAAAAGGCAGCAAAAAGAAGGTGAATATATGAAAAACAATCAAATTTTTGCGATGAAACAAGAATTAACGGCATAAAAACTGACCAAAGAAGAATAATACCCGTAAAAGGAAAGCAACAGCAATACAGAGCCCCACCGTCTCTGGGTGGAGTATTTTCCGGAGTATTCCCCGAATGTGCCATGCCACTTTGGCTCTTTTGAAGTAGTCCCCGCGTGTCCCGTCCCGTCCCGTCCCGTTCTGTCCCGCTCTGACTCCTTCGGAGTAGTATTGTAGTACCCGAAATGTAACGGTAACAGGCACAGCCATGTTTTCCGTTGAGCACCGCCATGCAAACATATGTATGTATGTATT
Organism: Drosophila lowei; assembly: GCA_008121275.1. Classification (NCBI taxonomy): domain Eukaryota; kingdom Metazoa; phylum Arthropoda; class Insecta; order Diptera; family Drosophilidae; genus Drosophila; species Drosophila lowei. Next base: position 23,856,148 of record CM017778.1, on the reverse strand, counting down.
TATATGAGCATGTCTGTACATGGAGTTTGCGGCTCTTCTTAGCCCCTCTCAGACCGTGTCGTCAGCCCAGACTCAGCCTCTCAGCCTCTCTGCCTCTCTGCTTCATCTTTTTCGTTTTGTTTGCTTCGAGACATTTATTTGCTCTTTAACGTTTCAGCAGGCCCGTGTTTCGTTCCGGTATTCTTTCAGTCTCTCCTTTTCCTTTACCCACGCTGTTTCGTTCCCTGTATTCCAGCGGAGGTCCCATCTCCCTAGCACCAGGCAAGGCACACTGGGGTCGAGCACCAGGCTCTGGCTCTGGATCTGGCTTTGGCAAGGGGTGTGCTGATAATAAGGTATGTCAGCGGCCTCTGAAATGGCAGCTGCGATTTCAGAGCGATAGAAAGATGCGAGGAAGCTGGCGGCCCAATTATGCCACCTTTACCCCATTATGAATATACCTTGGACCTTGGGTTCTGGCATGTCATGCCGCAAAACAGTTAGTCCAACACTCGAAAGTCTCTCATTCTGGCCGCTGTGTTGCTTTCTGCCATGTAAAATGCGAAGGAGGGAAAAAATAATATAAATTCGCCCACACAGAGAAAGAGAGATAGATAGAGAGAGTGTCAGAAAGAGAGAGAAAGATGGTATATATGTACATTCAACAATTTGTTGAGCCTCAATGCCTTTTTTTGGTTTTTTGTTGCTCCACCCACCACTTGGGGGAGTGCCAGGGATGCTGGGGCCAACGTCAACAAGTTGAAGCTGTTGCCGCTGCCCATCTCAGCCCTGTTCCTGTGTCCGTGTGTCTGTGTGTCCGTGTGTCTGTGTGCCTGTGTGTGTGTTTGAGTCGGGCTGTGTGAGTGGTGGCGCCCCAAAGTATGTCCGATTTTTGGCAGCACAGATAAATCATAAACATAGACTGTCGGACTGGACTGTCCCCGATAAGTACATTTCGATGTATCTCACACAGCAAAATTGATTCACTCTCTCAGGGGCTAATTGAAAGATTTACCCCGAAAAGGACCCAACCCTGCTGCACCTCCTACAGACGCCCTTCTGGAATTAACCACCGAAACCACTGGCGACCGAAAGATGGACTTAATTGGAATTAATGCACAATTAATTGTCAGCTACAGGCACCAGTAATCTTGCCCCCGCCAAACTATAAACAAAATCCTGTACGAGTACAGTACATACATATATATTGTACGAATATATAGTAGGAATACGTGTGCAGATAAACAAAGGTTTGGCCAGAGCAGAAACACAGCAGCAGGCCAGTTGTTGGTCTTTGAAGTGAAATGTGATTAAGGTGTTTACACAGGAAATCACATCAGATCGGGGCTAAGTACTACTCGCACATACATATTTACTCATCGAATACCCATTTGGCCCCGACTTGTCTCTCTGTTCTGTTCTTTGTGGCTGCAGCAGGGAACACGAAAGAGTAAAAAATAAATGTACCCACCTACCCACCCACACACACACACACACACACACACACAAAATGGAGCTTAAAAGGAATTAGAAGGATGAACATAATAAATAAAGGCAATTCCGAATATGGTCGATTTCATTTTCCCATTTTCCCTTTTGAGGGCGTACGTACAACGGGGACGTTGTGGAAAAACTTCAATCGGAGTTTTCCCAGTTGCCATTACACGCATTTTTAATTTGCTTATTGAGCAGAGTCGAGCGATTTATTCCGGACTCCACTCCACTCCGCTTTAGGCCCCTCTTTAAGCCTGTTTAGGACAGGCACTTCATCTGGGTGCTTGAAGGATATTCGTGTGGAGAATGACGAAGATGGACATGTCCTGGGAAGCTTTTGTGATACTCCTTCGGGAGGGCTCTTTTTTGGGGCTTACGGTATCTCTTTCTGGCACATCAATCGCCTCTCGTGTGTACATCCTAGCTGTTCGTAGTCGAAAAAACCACTTGCCGAGTGATTCGGAGCCAACATGTCGTATGGGCAACTTTCCACAAAAAAACCAAAAAATACTCGTACAAAAAAGAACTTGAAACTTTTTCGGATGGATTGGATGCTTAAGCTGGTTGGCTCGCTCATTATAAGCTGCTCGTTCTTGGTCCGTCCGTCCGTTCTTTTTTGCAGGAATTTTCCGGCTTCTGCTGCGTGCTAGGGTGTGCGTGTGGGTGTGTGCATGTGACATGTCTGACGTCTCTTTTCTGCCATATAAACTTGATGATGGTTTCGGTCCGGCATCAGACGGCAGGCGGTGCAAAACGGTGCAGGCGGCGGCATGCCTTAATTTGGCATTAGGGCGTTTCAATGGAAACTCATTTGAAAGTTTTCTTTATGAAAATCTGTGCATAGGCACATCAGCATTTGGGCTTCCAAAATAAATATTTACGTATGTGTGTGTGTGTGTGTGTGCGTATGATTCTGGCTGACGGCTGCTGCTGTTGTTTGGTGGGCCTTGAAGCTGGCGAACGCGCCTGACCGAGCAGCAATGCTCCTCAAATGTGGAGACGCTTTTTGTGTGTGGGAATACGGCAGATGTTTAACGGAGCGGCATATATATATACACATACACTGAGGCATGTATTTGGCAACATATTGTTGTGTTGGCAGGATAAATAATACATAAATATGTACATACACATGTACATGCATATATGCGATACAGAAACATATATCGAAATAAATCTGTATATGGCACCCGGCTTATGCGAATTTTGTGCTCCTCGCGAGGAACTTCTTTCACGCACGAACAAAGGAGGACACCGGACGGACTCCTTAATCATCGATATATGTCGCAGCGCAATATATCAGAGGAGTCCCCACTGCCACTGCCACTGCCTCCACCTCAGCAGCATGCCACAGATTATATGTAGATTGAAAATATACAAGCTTCCCATTGATTTGGCAAGCAAGCCTTTGGGCCAAATGAAATATGAACGGCATTCTGGGATCTTGCTGTGGTTCCGCTGGCCCTCACCTCACCTTCGGCCTGGTCTGGTCTGGTCTCCCTCTGGCCTTATGCTGATTTTTGAATAGTGTTTTTAAGCCGACATTGACATTTTCCATTTTCCCAGTGATTTGCAGGCGCATTTCGGCTGCCTAATTGATGAGAGCCAGTGGGTGATGCTGATGCCTTATGCAGGTTATGCAGGATATGCAGGATATCGGTCAATAAATCATGAGGGACTTGCATATTGAATGCAAATTGTGGCAGGCCAATAAATCGCATGACCCGCATTGATCTTTGCCGCCCCCCACTACAACATCCTCCAGCCAACTGCACAAAAAGCCGGAAAATGAGCGGAAAATTGTGCCACATTAAATTAGCCAACCGACAAGCAGCTCTCGGCCTCGGCTTCGGCTTCGGCTACGGCTTCGGCTTCGGCCCTTGTCTTTGCCAACTATTTTTTGTGTGTAATTCAATTGGCTCCGAGCAGGCTGGCAGACAAAATGCAATTAGCATTAACAGGGGAGAACCTCTCAAGGCCTCCGCCCCGCCCCACTTTTGCGGTGAAAGAAAGAGGGAAGGGGGCAAAATGTAACCGCAATTTAAGCAAATATTTAATCAAACAAAAGCCACAGCAAACACCACGAGGAACGCTTAAATCAACACAAATTTAACTGCAGTTTAAGATGTGTTCGTATTAGAATTTCAATTAAACAAAATCAACAGAAGGGAAAGTGAAATTTCCTCAAGGAAAGTCAAATACGGGAAGAGTGGAATGGAATAGATATTCAATTAATTTATTGGACTTGGAGCCGAGATACAGACAAGTTTTGAATGGAGTAACAAGAAAAGCTATCAAGAAAGGCTATTTTGGCTAAGTAGATATGAAAGTTTAGTAGGTAGAGAGAGAAATAAAGAATGGATAAGGAAAGAGAAAACTTGCGAGCTTCGACACTTCTTGGGGGCCTTTATCGTGGTCGTTGGACCTTTATGGAGTTTATGGAAACTTGTACAATTTTGTGGCAATGGAAAAAGGGATGTTCTTAATTTGTCTTTTGTTAAAATAACCAAAATTTAAATGATTATTCCGTAGTAAATTCCGTAGGCCTGCAAGGAATGCGCTTTTCATAAACTTTGGTCTTCGGAGGGTGCTGGCCTTGTTCTGAAGTTTTTTGGCCTCCAGCGGCAGTTACCACAACGCAACACACAATTTAAGGTATGACCCAGTTCCAGGACATTGCCATCCAGGCAGTTTGATGCTTTTATCTGGGAAGAGCACTCAAGAATTCTCTGACGCGACCGCCAAAGTGCGAATGGAACCAACACCAACCGCAGGAGCGATGGAGCGATGGAAATAGGTGTCAGACCAGGCTGTCCTTCCCGTCAGGATTCCATGTCATTAGGCATTCATAAAGGCATTCCCCCGCATTCTTCTTGCGGCTTAAAGAGTGCGCTCCAAGTGCTCCGTTCGAGTGCCGGACAGCATTCGCTGTTTAGGTAATTGCACCAAGCACCGAGCACCGAGCAGCAAGCACCTGAAATGGCCTCCTGCTATGAATATGCAGTAGTTCCCTCTTTAAAAGTGGATGCTGCTGCTCATTCTCGGCATTCTAAAGGCCAAATACACAGACAGACAGAGCGACAGAGTGGCCAACAGCAGTCCTCACACATATGTACCTGCCAACATGGTAGCAGCCACCACAGGCCACAAAATGGTGTACGAGTGTGGGGTGCGGGAGCGGATGGGTACGTGACGGCAGGTGACATTGACTAACATGCAACATGGGGGGCACATACACACATGCAGCACAGAGGGGGAGAAGCAGACACATGCTGGCCAACAATTTGTGGCAGTGAAATTTAGCACGAACAATTTAATTTCAATAAAAACGCAGTAGCAGCAGCAGCAACCAGCAGCAGCAGCAGCAACCAGCAGCGATAACATTCACACGACGCAAGACAAAAGAAGTGCTCGTAAAACACACATGTTTGCCTCCCTCTCGCTCTCTCGCTCTCTCCCTGTCTCCCCTCCCTCTCTCTCTTTCTCTCTCTGACTGTGTGCGTGTATTACATGCATAAATGCAATTTAATTTAATTGCTCAACATTTTGAATGCGGACAGTTTAGTCGGGGATTGCCGTGTTGATTTAGCTGTTGATTTGCCTTGCCACACGCGCCACACGCGCCACACGCTAATCTGCGGCGCGTAATTCAGGATTAAAATAATATTTAAAGGGTTTTGCCCATTGTTGTTGCCTCTCGCTCTATCTCCTTTCTTCCATTTCTATTTCTATCTCCTAATAGTGGAAAAATGTCCCATAAGCGAAAGGATACCTTGTCTGTGGCCTTAATAGAGACTATCTTTAGCATCTGCTGTCCCTGCTCCCTTATTAGTGGTTTTCCCTCATCGACAGCTCTCTGCCCTCTTCCCTCAATCGTCGTTTAAGCCGTCTCTAGTCAATGCAATTGACTGAAAAGCATACATGGGGCAAAGAGGAGTGGAGTGAAATGTCTTTGGTTGGAATCGCATGCTGCAAGGTTGCACCATGTTTCTGTTTGTGTTTGTGTTTCCCCTTTGTGCCAGTGTGCAGTGTGTATGTGAGTGCGAGTGCTATGCATACGCCCGAGTTGTTGCTTGAATGTCAGTTTATATCTCAAGGATAAGCGGCGCCTTCCCGTGGCTTGGGGTTAGCCAAGGGGTAACCAATGCTCTGACTTTTCTTCATTTCGGCCTCACACATATGTAGATTACTTGTGTCGTTTTCCCACATGCCGTACACCATATGTACATGTTCATGCGATTCTCGCATGAGATTTGTGGCCCTCGGCATGTGGCTCTCCTTAATAAATGGCCACTTTAAAGTTTAAACAGATGCAATGGCGAGGAGCGGTGGTAAGTGGAGGCGCGAATATGAAGCGCAGAAATTGGATTTTCATTGGACTTTCATTGGATTCATTTCTGCATACAATTGGCGATTGAGTGGCCAGCAATTGGGGCTACCAGCCTCTGCACGAAAACCTAATCGATATTTCCCTTTCCTCTCCCTTCGATACGCACTTGTGATTGCTTTCGAGCAGAGTTGGCCAAAACATCATTAATTTCCACTGAAAAAATGTCAGATTCGCTCTCACCTGAAATGCGATTCGCCATTTGTCTTATTTCACATGTCAGCGTGTCGTGATTTGGAGCGGAAGCAAACAGGAATTTTACCAATCGAAAAACTGAATTAGGTAATAATTTCCCTTGCAGAAGGGATGGATAGGCCATCTGACCCATCTCTCTTTCACTGTGTCTCTAGTTCTCAATGAAATATTAAAAAAATACACGGTAGCAACAGTGCGACTCTCTCTCTCTCTTTCAAGAAACATCTAGAAATGAGGCAAACATCTGTTCAAAATCATAATACCCACGCCAGAGGTATACAAACTGTTGGATGAACAAAGAATCGATTAGAATGGTAATTCCCGCAAATGGAATTCCGAAAGGAATTATGATATTACTAAAAAAATGCAAAATTTCGTTGCTCAAGCTCTTATAGTCTCTGTGAACTAGGCAACAAGACGGACGGACGGACAGACATGGCTCTATCGACTCGGCTTTTCATGCTGATCAAGAATACAAGAAAACGCTTCCTTCTGGGCGTTACACACATCCACTTCCCCCACAAATCTGATATACTACATATACAATTTATTAGAGCGCACATCCTGTTCCATCAAGCCAAGAACAAATATTTTGCCTTGAGTTTTAACGTGAATTCCAAGGAACAATAAACTGCCGAACAGCAAATGCGATAAAATTGCAGTCCACAAATGAATTTAAATTGAATAATGGATATTTCTGGGAAAATGCACCCGCAGAGGGTCAATGCCAGTGTCCATCGGTGTGCTCCCAATTAGTGTCTGGCATTTGATCTCTCGAATGTTAACTGGTAGCTCGCCCCCATTAGCACTCCCTCCCACTCAATCTGGCCAAAAACTACATATCTCCGCCCCACAATCTGGCCAAAAACACGAAGGAGATGAAGAAGAATGTTGTTTACTCTCGGCTGAGTGAATATTTTGTGCGCAGTCAGCAGTCGACAACAAAATGGGGGCATCATCGTCTCATCCATGGATTCATTTTGGGGTCGTAATGAGCGTCCGTTAGCAGGAAGACGAGATAAACTTGTTGCAGCGATAAAAAGCCATAAATTGCGAGTCTCTCGCGTGGGTGTGTGGGTGTGTCTGTGCCCCCGTGTCTCTGTATCTGTGTCTGTATCGGTGAAAGTGTGTGCGAGCGCTCTAATTAATAGCATAACGGATGGGAAGCCACACACACAGATAAGCTTCCCTTCTGCCACCACCTACCACCTGCCACATGGCGATGCCTCTGGCCGTGTCCGCCGCTAAACGCCAGCAATTAAATTCTACTAAAAATGCGTGAGAAACTTTCCACACCAGATGTTGGCGTCTTTCCTCTCCTAGATGTTCTTCCCCCCGTGCTGCTCGTGTTGCCCGTGTTCCTCGTGTTTTTAGCCAAGTCAAAAACGTTGTTTCCGTTGCCTCCGTAGCCATTACAATACAAGTTTTTGGGGCAAACAGAAAGAGAAGGGAGTAACTTCCTCTGGGCTATGCGAACCGAAGGAAGAGTTCAGCTGTACTCCACTGTGCGGGCCAAGGCCTGTGCACTCCACTAGACCGAAAGCAGACCAGCGCCCGGTCAGAAGCAGAAGCAGGAGCAGAAGCAGGAGCCGGAGCGTAGCCGACCAGGAGGCCAATTGTGTAATGCATATTTGATTTGTATTTACGCTCTTTGCGTTCGCAAATCGATTGTCATTTGAGTGCTGCCACCCTGCCGCCCCCTGCCGCCCTGCCCCCAAGCCCTTCTCCGACTGTACTCCTGCGTGAACAAATGTGGCGCCATTACCAACACCAACACCAACAACAACAGCAACACCATTACTGTACCCAACGTCCGAGCAGCGCCAACAGAAACACTTTAAAACAACAAAAACAACAATATATAGTAAATATTGCACAGTCAGGCATTTTCCACGGAACGTAACGAAAGCGTGTTGCTCTTGTAGATGCAATAAAAATTATTGTGTAATTTATTTACACAGAATTGTTTAGTCGGAGAAGTGGCAAGGCCTGGGGCACGGTGGGCATGGTGTGGCTGTGAAGTGGCATAGGATTTGAGGTGCACCATTTGTTGAGGTTTGTTTTGTGTAGCTGTGTTTTTTAAGCCGTATTTGCCCACCATTTGGAGAATTTTCAGGTAGTTTTCAAGCAACACATGTGCCATATTTTAGGCCAACAAAGAGGACTGGATTCTGTGAATATCTGAGCAGCATTCAAAGGCCTGGCTCTGGTGTGCGAATCAAATGTATCTGTATCTTCCGATTTCCCAACAGTTCCCAATATCGAATCATCGGGATGCCCGGACAGTTTCGAAGAGTATCGGAAATCGAAGGCACTCATGACTTTCATTGGAAATTAATGGAAAACGAGCCTCATTTTTTGTCTCCCTCTCTCTCTCCCTCTCTGTCGCTCTCTCTGCTGACCTTTCCCTTTCACTGGACAAGGACATGCCTCCGATTCTGTTACTGCCACTGGGATCCCAATTATGTGTGCCTCCATGCGTATACGCAATATTTCCGCGCCTGATTTCCCCTGCTCCCCATCACCCTCTCTGCTTGTTGTTTGTACACAGAGCGAGTACGACAGCGAGTAAATTAAACAACAAAATTAACCGGAAAAGTTAAAGGTATTTAATTGCTTTCGATTGTTGTTGTTATTTTGCTGCCTTTGAGGCTGCCTAGACAATGGCACACCCGACGGCCATTCATAAAAATGCCAAACGCATGAACACAGTCGAATCGAATCGAATCGATGCGGTTCGAATTGGAAATGGAAACGGAATTGGTATCGAATGGGCCAGAACAAAAGCAGAAGAAGAAGCCAGCTAGCCACAAGGCGAAGCGGCAAGCAAATACCAAACGAAAACAGCAATGCGACGTGTAAATATTTAGTCCCAGACACCATGTTTATATCAAACCTTCGAAACCACAAAGAAAAACAACACCCGAACCATTTGATAGTTTGATTTGTGCCGCAGAACCAGGCTACAACAGGCAGCTGATGATGCGGTCTGGGAAGGGGTGGGGTGAATGGCGGGGAATCACAGAACAGACTGATTGATGTGCCTGCTGATCCGATTGCGAAAAAGTCCATAAATACGAGCTGGCGACTTGGATAAATAAACAAAACCGGGTGCGACTCATTCCCCCGTTTCATGGGGGCCATTCGCATAACTCACACCGCCAATGATCCGAAATTGATCCAATTCGAGCTGGGTCAAAGTTCAAGGCCAAACGATGGCTGTTGTGGGGTGGTACGATGGGCAGACGCCAGAGGAGATCCCTCGCCAGCCAGCAGACAGCTCATATTTGAACTTGAGCCACAGCATCCACACGAGGCAGCAGCAGCAACGACAACGACAATGGCAACGGCAATGGCAGCACAGTTGTAGCACGGTTGTGGCAGTAGTAACAACTGCATGCCACAGCACACTCACACACTCACACACTCGCCAGAAAAGCACAGATACGCAGGCAGGGTCCTGAATATGCATGCGTTTGGGTACGGGTATGTGTGTGTCGTCAAACTGTCATCCTGCATTTCAGACGGCGTCTCATCTGGGCCAAAGGCACAGCATGTCGCACCATGGGATCGCAGCATACACTAAGTGCTCAAAATTGGTTCTATTATCAAATGGAGAAAAGAAAGAACCAAAATGAGAATCTCTCTTTCAAAAGATAGTCTAGAATTACAAAATTGTATTCATTGATGTATTATCCTGCCAGAAGATTCGTTTGCCACTGCCACCCATTGTGCATGGCTTCGGTTTACACAGCGTGGCATTGCCACTGGACGTGGGCATAGATGTGGCTGTGGATGTGGCTGTGAATGTAGATGTTGGTACCGACCCTTGGACCTGGCGACAGACAGACATTTCTTCACAGACAGTTTTCACTAATTATCTGACACGTTGATGGCTGCTGGGCTGGTGGGCTGCTGGGCTGTTCGGATGCCACGGTGCTCCTTCTGTTGCTGTCTTTGCTGCACTTTTCTGAGGTCGCGTACAGCCGAGAGGCAGGGAGCAGGAGCACGAGCAGGCCCACAACAGAGCTCGTTGCGGCCAAGGACTCATTTGAATGTGTGTCGTTCTTGTACACACCGATGGACAAACTCTACAAGGAAAAAAGCAACATTTCAGAACTCTAATTTCAAAGGTCGTGCCACTGCAAAATGAGACACGGAACTGTGGAGCGGAGGACAAAGCGGAAAAAAGGAACACTTCTCGGCTTTCAGCTTTCGGACCAGCTCTCGTTTCGGTGTCATGTGTTTTAAGCCATGTGCATGTTTTATTTGCCACTCCGGCTCTTGTGTGTGTTCGGGTTTGGTCTGTTGTTATTTTGCTCTGTCTTTTATTTTGTGGGCCAGCACACAAACATACACACGAGCATCTGCGAAGGACAGCGTCAACAGCGAGTGGGGGCGTCAATAATTGAACAACCCCCCTTTCCCCTTCCCCTTCCCCATCCCCTTCCCAGGCCGAGAGCATTGGGCATCGGTGTCGGTGTCGGTGTTGAAGCTGGTGTCGGCATCGGCATCGACCAACGGAAAGGAAAGTTGATTAAATTTAAGCATTCGCCGCCCCGCATATGCCGCTGAATCCCCCCTTTCCCCCTCTCCAATTCCACCTCTGACTGCAGCTCCGGGCATTTGCATTTACGATTCCATTCTTGATTTGAGCGCGGGTAATTGTACTGCGAAATTATTAACAATTATATATGTACATATTTATGGGTGGAATGCTGTGTGGAGTGTGGCGCCGTTCTGAATGTGGCATGAAAGCGCGGCCTGGCCAACGCGGCGGATGCGGAATTTTGTGCTTTATTGTCACGTATACGACTTGGGTGTCCGGGATATAGCGATTACTTTGTAGCTGTATGTTGCGGGTTTGGTTTATTGCATGTCCGGAAAGTGGAATTACATAGTTCTAAATGAAGTGCAACCTTGAAACCGTATCTGAAGGACATATTTCTGCGGTTCATATCGCCATTTACTTATTTTCATGGTATAAATTAAGCAAAAGGATGTGCCTGCTAAAGTTGTAAGGCCATTAGCCATGTAGCATGCCCCCAATTACGAGACATCTGTTCTGCCTGTCATTGACACCAGGAGAAACACGACTACAAGCTTAGAGGGAAACTACGAGGACTCGTACAAACTACAAAAACACAATCGCATAAGTTTAATGGAGAAAAAACTGTCAACTACTTGGCTAAAAGTTCCGTCGTACCCTCGAACCACGCACACACACACACACAAGCACACAGAAAGAGAAAAAGGCACACAGCCACGAGATAACACGTTTACAGTAAGCAACAAGCAGCAGCAGTAACATTAGCATGCACCCTAACAGTGTAGGCCTATGTTAACAGAATTTGCGCAGCTCTCTCTCACGCTCTCTGTTGCGCTCTCTGCCTCTGCTTCTGCACAACTGTTGAGCATTGGTTCTCTGTCACTGCCGCCTTAGTTGACGGCAGCAGAGAAACGACAGCTGTTGCCGCTGTTAACTATTATTTACATTTGCGGCTGCGGCGGCAGCAGCAACAGTTATAATTTTTGCCTGGCTTCTCTTTATGTCCTCGAATGATTTATTTTGGGATTGGCTGAGAGAGGAGTACGGCCCTGGCTGACGGCAAGGTGTATTTAATCAAGGTGAGCGCAAGTAGCTCTCACCTCAGTCTCTGTTTTGCTAACTTTGATCAAAAATACACAAATATCATCTGTTAACCGATTCTCGGAATGCCTGACCTTAAAGAAATTTACAATACCCCTTGGACTAATGTGCTGTTTGTGTGAATTCATGCGTGTACGACCTCTCTCCTTCTGTTCTTTCGCTTGCCGACAGATTGCCTGGGCGCCTGATGCTCTGTTCGGAGTAGAGATAAGACGCCTATGCCATCCGCTTTCCAAAAATTATTATTACTACAAGAATTTGCCCTGTCAACAAACACACACCACTCTTGTCTTCACTTTCAATTGGCCCAGATTGCTCTCTGACTTGAAAATGGCTTACAGCTTAAAGCTGTAAATTGGCTAAGCCTCAACCCTACCCTCCCCTCCCCTCCCCCAAATGGGATCAACTACGAATATTAGATTTCCGCTCGTTTATTTCTCTCTGTGTCCGTTCTGTGTGCAGATGTGCGTGTGAGGAGGGCCTGAAGTGAAGGAGTCCTTCGGGGGATGGGGGATGGGCCTGCGGCTGGAACTTTGGCCGTTAGTACTGTTAACTGAAATGTATGCAAAACTTTTTATATTACTCAGCCATATCATTTAATTAGCCACTGCCACATGGTATTTAGATGGGCGACATGCCACAAAGCCCCGCCTTGGACATGGTCTTTGCTATTTTCCATTTAATCATCTCTCTCCTTTGCTGCTGCTGCTGTTGGTGCCAGCACCGGTACCCATTGTCGCGACCCTTTTGTGTGTCATTTGCATGAAATGCATGAACATGACTGCGCCTGCAACAACAGGCACGACAACGAGCACGACAACGACAACGACAACGCCAGCGTTTACGGCACAACATGGAATGACGACGACAACGGTTACGGGCTATGGCTCTGACTATGAACTGCGGATATGAAAACAATATCCATTTCCATTGTAGGTTTTTACTCGCAATGTACGTAGATATATACGTATGTATGTGTTTTTTGTATGACTATATATCGCGTATGAAGAGCCGTAGAAAGCGCAATGGAGGCCATAGGGGAGACCGCGACCTGTCGCCGGCACACGTTCTCCCTAGGCCCGCAGCACCAGAACACACAGAGCAGAGAAGGGGGCACACACCAGATCCACAGACACACACAGACACAGACACACAGGGAGAGTGGTGGCAGTAAGCCCAGTTTCAGCTTCAGCTTCGTTATTGATATACCACGGCCCCCCGCTGGCAGTCCGCCCCTTTTTCGCTTAGTGATGCCCGTTTGGCTCTCGCTCGGTGAATATTTAGTGCCTGCTCGATAGCCATTTGAAGGATAGTGTTTTTCGAAGTAGTTTCAGTCATGACTACATGATATATTAAAAAAGAAGAAAATCGTATGCTAAGAATCAGATAAAAAGTAATTTAAAACACGTTTAGATCTAATGGGAAAGAATTTGAATGCCTTAAATATGAATTTTCCAGGAAAAGTCTGCTGGAAAAATGCCAAGAAAAGTCAGCACTGAGGCACGGCACTCAACGGAGAATGGCTTTTATGCGTACACATTGTATGACTGTGTGTGTGGGGGAGTGCTACTGCCTCTGTCTATATGTGTGCGTGGGCGAGGGGTGTGCGTGCAACAAGTAGAAATCTGTTACACTCATGAATAATGGAGGCAGGCGCGAGCCCGAACCAGGAGCCAGAGCTGAAGCCAGAGACAGAGACAGAGAAGTGAGCAAAAACTATTGGCAAACTTTCCTCGCCCCTCGCCTCGTCGCTTGCGCCATTTGTGCGGCCTTGACTATTGATGGGATGGAAGAGGAAGGTGGCATGGGATGGTATGGGATGGGGATTGGATGGGATGATTGTCTATTGAGTCGTTGAATTGGTGAATCTAATATCTTGTTGCCGTTGTTGCAGGTTCCAGGTGCCGTGCTGCAGCCGTTGCCGGTAAGCGCCACTTGTGAAGCCATCGTGACACACAAAAGGACTGCTCCATTGAAAAGGCAATTGACGAAAAAAAAGAGAATAAAGCAAAAGGTAAACTGCCATAGAAAGAAGGGAAACACTGGGACACGAGGAGGAGATGCGACGCTGCCGACGGTGACAGTGGCGCCACACCAGGACACCATCTAGACACCATCCCTCGACCAGATGACGGGCAGCAGCAGGAGCAGTCAAAGGCACGGCTCGAGGACAAACCGATCAACGTGTCAACGAGAACGTCAACGTCAACGCGTCGAGGAGGATGCAAATTGTCGCAAACAAGTGCCACAGCCACAGCTACAGCGACGACAGCCACAGCAGCAGCAGCAGCAGCCAGAGAGAGCGCCAACCCATTGAGGAGACGGAGACCCAGCGCAGGGGCGCCCACCCCCGCCCGCATCATGGCGGACGCGGAGGATAGCAACAGTGGGGCGAGTGGGAACGGGGGCCAGGAGTCGATGCGACTCCTAACAAAAATCGACAAGGCCGTCTCCACCAACGACATCCTGCTGGACCTGCAGCGCGCCCTCACATACGAGGCGGTGTTCAGCACTTTGGTGGAGCACAAGATGCAGGCCCTGAAGCGCGACTACGAGGAGCACAAGAGGGCCAAGCGGGCTAAGAAACGGAAGTCCATTGGCCGCATCTTTCTGCCCCGCAAGCTCTTCGGTGGCGGTCGCCGCGGCAGCCGGGAAGAGGACTCAGCCGCAGCACCCGCGGAGGAGCCACAAACGCCATCTGCAACAGCCATAGCCAAGGCAAAAACAAAACCCAAGGGCAGGGGCAAGGCTCAGGATGACATCGAAGTGGCTTCGGGTTCAGTGGACGCCTCGCTGCGCTTCCACGGGAAGAGCGCGGAACCGCTGGAGGACAGCCTGGCCAGCAACTCGCTGAGCAACTCGTCGGGCCCGGGCCCGGGGCCAGGCCGCCAAGCCATACACAGCCACAGCCTCCTGGTCCATGCCCAGACCCATACGCCGGCCAAGACGGACCTGCCACGACGATCCGGCAGCTCAGAGGAGGAAAACGACGAGGAGGACAGGGTGCGCCCGGCCCCCCTGGCCAAACATTCCACAACGACGACCAACGGCGAGTCTGAACTACTGCCGCCGGTTGGCTCCGGCTACGATAATACCTCGACGACTGCCACTGCAACTGCCACGGTGATAACTGCGGAGCGCGGCGGCGTCCTGCACAGCTCCACACTGGCGGACGACAGTCTGACCGCCTCGTTGCGCGGCAGCATCGAGAGCCTCTCCTACTCCAGCTCCCGCTGCACCGTCAGCTTCGGGGGCGCGGAGATCATCGCCGTTGCCGGCCTCGATGCGGACACCCGGGAGCGGGTGAGACTGGCCAAGCGACTGCGCATCCTGGAGGCCAAGTCGATCAGTGCCCAGTGCAGTCCCATCTTTCCGAGGCACGTGGTGCGCTCGTTCCCGCTACAAGCACCCCAGCAAGCGGTGAGTACTGGTTTACATGTGGCTGCTTCTCCTCTCCAATCTCTGGTATCCCTTCTGCCTTCACAGCGCCTGCACGTCAATGTTCCCTCCAGTCTGGCCAAGCAGCCTTCGCCGCCTCCACCGCCGCATGTGGCCGTGGAAATTGAGACTCCTCCCGCTGCTGCCGCCGTTCCGGCTCCTGTTTTGCTGCCACAACGCAAGCGTCTGCTGCGCAAGCAAATCTCCTGCACGGATAGCGCCGGCATGGGCGGTGGGGCCAGCGAGTTCGAGGGGGCGGCCTACTCGCGCTACTTTTCCCGCCAAAACACCTCGGAGGACAGCGCCAACGTGACCGTGAGCACGGTGCTGGCCCAGAGCGATTCGCAGTCCCTGCACGCCACGCCCAGCTACGCGAACACGCCCACGTCTACGGCCGGAAGGGAACAGGAGCGCCTCAAGTCGCGCAGCACCGGACTGCTGGCCGTTCGCCCACCAGCCATGGGGCTCGACACAGACGCAGTGATCATTCCCATTGAGAACGAGGGGGAGAACAGAGGGGCCAAGGCAGGGCCTGCACCGGCACTGGCCCAGGAGAGGCTGAACCGGATGACCTCCACCTCCACGGGCTCCAGTGTGGCACCCACGGGATGCTGCAGTGCGGCCAAGACGGCGGCATCGCGGGCAAAAGAGAAGCCAGCCCAGAGTCAGAGCCAGAGCCACGGCTATGGTCAAGGACAGGGACAGGGACAGGGACAGAGACAGGGATTCAAACCCACGCTGCCATCCTCCGCTGCGACCGCGACTGTGATGGCGGCTCAGAGCACTGGCAGCGACGACGAGCACCGACGACGGAAGCGGAAGTACAGTAAGTGGCAAAGAGCACTTCACTCCCGAAAAGGTTCTTCAATCATTTACCATTTCTCTCCGCTCCTTTGTCCCTCTTAGAGCGCCATCATCGCTGCTCGGATCCTGCGCTGGTGTACCCCACGCCCAGTGGTCTCCAGCAATATGTGCACGTCCTCGGCCTCACCCCAGGCTCGCAGGCCATGTAAGTCCATGGCGCGCACTAAAGGGAATCGGGTCTTTGTTCCGTTCCGCCTGCTAATGTCATTTATTTTCCTCCGCAGACAATGCCCGTACGGCGAGGACTCGCCGTGCGACCTGCAGCTGGACATGGAGCTGGATCTGGACACAGATGCTGATAAAATCGACGACCTTGAGCAGATGGTCCCCGGCGGTCATCAGCGGCATCGACGAAAGCATCGGTGAGTCCATTGGGTCCTGTGTGTCCGCCCGGCCGTACCTTCAGCCAGTCCAGTTCGAAAATCTCTTTGATTACTCTCCCTCTTTGCCACCCCTCCCCTCCGTCTCTCTGGTTAGTCTTTAAATCCTTTCAAGACCCAGGACAAAGAGCTTGCGTCCTTGATGCATGGGGCTGCTGTCCCACACTCGTACCACCGGCCGCCCCTTCGCATTGCCAATCAGCTTGATTTGAGAAATGATCTGAGAGGATATAAATAATTGTTCCCGTTTTGGGGGCCCATCTGATGGATGGACAGGTGCAGCAACAACAAATGGCCGATGCCGATGCCGCTGTCCTTGAGCTGCACTAATAAATGTCCTGCCGATTGGCCATTGGCCAAATATGCCCCCGTAATGTGGCAGTTTCCCTTGGGAGAAGGGGCGGGAGGTAGCTTCGCCCCCCTCCGCGTGACAGTGAGCAGGCAAAAATTGATTGACAAGCTTTTGTGCGAACAGTTAAAGGCAGGGGCATGGGAATGGGCCAGTGGGTGGGACAATGGCATTGACTGTCAGCCCAACTTGCAGCCTGCCACCGCCTGCCGCCAGATGTTGTTTCTGCTGCTGCCGCTGCTGCTGCTTCGCATGCTCTCTTTTTCTGTTGCTCCATTGCCAGGAGGCAACTTCCGTTGCAAAAATCCAGCAATGGTTGTCGGCATGCTGTTCGTCGTTATGGGAGGGTGCTGAAGGGCAGGTAGAGGGGAAATTGCGGCAGCTTTGTAATGCGGAAGTTTTGCAAAACCCAAACGGAAATAGAGCAAATATGTTTAAGCTTCTGTTGCAGGTATCAAGCACATACTCGCATGTGTAGGTGTGTTTGTGTGTGTGTGGGTAAACTGGTGGAGGGATGATTGAGGGCAGCAGAGGGAGGATGTTAGCTTAAACTGATTAAGTTGAAAATTCCCCCCGAAATAACCATTAAGTGATATCTGATTCTGAGAAAAGCTTTTCAAAGCTTTCAGTGTTGGTAAACGAATGATTAACCATAACCTCAAAGTAATTGACGTGTTCGTACTGTACTTTCAACCACAGGCATCGCCACAAAAAGCGTCATCGGCACAAAAAACCCAAAATACTTGTACAGGACTTGGACACGGAGGTTATTAAGGTAAATGGTAACAGATCTTAATTAAAAGAGATGCTAACAATGGTTTATTTGGTTCAGGTAATTGATCCACACGACTTGTCGAAGCGGGCACGATGGACAATCATTGCCACCGCCTGTTTGCTTTTGCTCATGTGCCTCATGCTGATTGGGGTCACGCTGCGCATGGCACCGATCATCGACGATATGGGTAAGTGGAAGAACTAGCGGAAGAACCCAACCCGTAAAGTGTTGCCCACCAAAATGCTTAATACTGCCATGTGAATCCCCTTGAAGACTTTATACTATATTTATACATATATCCCTGCTTGCCGCAATCAATCCCCACTTTTAAGTAGAAACTAAGTAAATGCGATTCTAATGGAACAAGTTACAGTACAATACAATATATAGATACCTACTTTTGAAGCGCGCATCGTTGTTATCCTTGAAACTCGACGCAGAACACGGCATTGTAAATATACATACCCACTTTACTGCTATACTATATACTATATACTATATACTCGTACTGGTACATACACACACATAGATATATCCAATATTCGATATTCCTTCCATGCGATACGATCACATATCTAATGCCGTGTGTATTGTATTTTGTTTCGTTATATTTCAAAAATATAGAATACAAAACGAAATGTAAGTACAAGCACAAACAACAAATCTACCAAAAAAACAACAACAAAAGTATTTAACGAAAAACAACGTAGTTTTCTAGCTGTAATCCCGCGAAAGATCTGCAGAATGTCTCGATTCGTAAGGGACTGTACCCTCCTATGGGGACTTCCATGTAAAAGCTTTCGAATGTTAAGGAAAGCTCTCTGCGAAAAGCTTTTTTAGTTCTGTAAGCTTCTGATATACTGTTATATTAAGCACACTGGCCCTGAGCTTTTCAGCTGGCTGGGCTTTTGCGGGCAGCTTTCACTCAAACTCAATCAGGCCTCCTACCCTCCCCCTCTGCGACCCTTCGCTTGCATTTATGTGTGCCATTGTGTTGCATAACAACGCAGTAACGGATGCGGAACTAGGACACATGTATCACATGTTGCATCTCACACGAAAACCAATACCAATACCAACAGCCACACCAACACCAATACAAACACAGAGACTACTGCTATTTTCTGTGGCTGCTTAAGGTTGCAAGCCCATTCGATGTGTTTGCTCGATAATTTTGGTTGCGTGGCGAGTGGATTTACACGCCCCTCCCCAATTATCAACCATCAATCATGCACTTTCCCCAACCCTCTGTACCTTCATTAAGAGCTGGCGTGAAAATTAATTAGACGTTGATTAGAACTGGAGGCCGCCCCCCGCTCTCTAACCCCTTTCTGAGAACACTCCCACATGAGGAGGGCTCCAACAGATGCAGGTCCACGATAGCCAGCTGCTAGCAGAGGGAAACTTTTGTCGGAAAGGTAGTTAAACGTCAACAAGCAGCAGCTGCGACGGCTCCCAAGTCCAGGTCCTGCCGCTGCCAGATGGAGGCCAGAGAGTGCTCCCTTTGCCAAGGCGACGCACTTAATCGGGAGCCGCACTCTGGCTGCAGCACAATGGGGTCCCCGTTCACCGCCACAGCGTGACAATGGCTGGTTAAAACTAATTTGCGTGTTGGCTCTGGCAGGCCGCACGCCGCAAGCCGCACTGTGGGCCCAAAAGCGCGAAAACACTAGCAAAAAGGTAAGGAAACCCAGGAGGTACAGCTGATGAACGTCTACGAAGGAACCTTGACCTTGAGACCAAACAAGAGGGAGAGAGCAGGGCGGAAACGGAAGTTAAGGAAGGAAGACTTTGCCCCACAGAGATCTCTGCCATGTTATTTTTAGCCAGAATTCTCATTTAAGCGAACAAATATATGTTAAGAAGACTTTCTGGAAGCCATAGTTCCCGGTACTGCCTGTAACTCTAATTGCCTTTGATTGCTATGTTTTTGCAGCACTGCAAAGAGGATTGAAACACATGTCCGTCCGATGTTCAAAGAAGATTTCTCTTCCTGGAATTCCAATTCCGGGAAGATTCGAGCTTCAACATTTCCCTCCCATAGTTGGCTCTGAGTTGGCGTCCCGCCCTCCTACCACAATGAATGCACGAGCGCACTCGCATTCTTCGCAAAATGGCGGCCAGGCGATGCTTCCGGTTCCTGTTCCTTCTGCTGCTCCTGCTGCTTCTGCCGCTCCTGCTGGTACCCCGTTCTTAGGCGAGTACATTCATGGTGTGCGCAACGTGGAAAATGCGAAATGCAGCTATGAATTTCTTAAGCTAAATCTGCGGCAATGACAAAGCAGCTCCGACTTACTCCCCCGCCCGGTGGGACGGAGGCTCTGATGACGTCGACGGGCCGCACAGAAAACTTTTTCCACTATGCACGCAATTTCCTTAGTTTGTTGCTGTTTGTTGTTGTTGCTCTGTGGCAGATGTTGATGTTGTTGCAGCAGAGTCCTGCTGCCGTGCCCGTGCTTTCTGTTGTCCTGCCCGCGGCACTCGCGCTCTGTAGCGTTGTCATTTTTCGGGTTCGCCTGTGTGGCTGGGCTGTTGTTTCATTACTTTGCCGCACAAAACAAATGCGCATAGTTGCCGTCAGTTATTATCCACTTGCAGCTACACTTTGAGGCCGCCTCGCTGCTCCTGCTGTCATCAGGCGGAGGGAATACCATCCCGAAGAGGAACAATGCGCCCCCCTGTATTCCGTAGAGCCTGAAAGTACAGTCTTCCCCTCCCCTACCCTACTTTTGCCCGTGCTTAATCAACACGCCGTCGTCAACGATGTTACTGCGGACCACAAAAGGCATTCCAATTGCCCATGCCCCATGCCCATGGCCAGACCCTTGCTCATCCTCCAGCTCATCTCCATTGCTGAGCCGCAAGTATTTCAGGGACCAAATTATTATCATAGCTTTAGCTTAAAAGCTGAAAATGCCGCTGGCCCTCTGGCGCTGGCAAAGAATTAAAAATATTTACAGTATTTTCCAAGTGAGCCACACGGTTCAGCTGAAAAGAAAAGAGCAGGAAAGGAAAGGAAAACTTGGACGAGCCAGGAGACAAAGGAAATGTCCTCTCTCTATGCGTGTGTGTGTGTGTAGCATCTCTGTGTGTGCGTGTGCTGTTAGCCACAAGCTGAAAAAATGCAAAGCATTCCAAACAAATATGATAAAACATATTTCCACGCAGCCAGTGACAGAGCCATAGCCCAGCACCAGAGTCAGAGCCAGAGCCAGAGTCAGAGATAGACAGATGGAGGAGTATTGGGATGAGATGTGATAAGGAAGAGGGAGGGGTGGCAGGACATCATCCATGGCATACGAAACAAGAACTTTGTCATCCTCATTTTCCTTCTCAATTTGCGCAGCAACCAAAAACAAATATCGACAGCTCTACAAAGGCTTATGCCCTGCCCAAGGATTAAGTCCCTCTGAACTTTCCATGATTAATGATGCTTTGAAAAGTTCTTCCCTTCCCTTTCCCTTTCCCTCCTGTGCCTTTATCTCCGAGCTGTGGACTCTGGAAAACTGTGTGTATTTGCATTAGTCAAATGTCGGTAGTCGGCAATCATCACATCATTCCAAAGCGATTTCCATAGTGTGCCTGTAATCCTCGAGTGATTGCCTCGAATGGGTCGCGTTCTGGGTCCTGAATAGTTGATTTAATCAAACTCGAGCTGCACTCAGGGGCATTCAGCGAGCATTTAGAGCAATGCACTTTTAAATAGTCACCTCTGCCCCTGCCCCTGCCCCGGCCTCTGCCTACTGCCTACTGCCTGCTGGTCCTTGACTTTCGTTTCGGCTTTCAGAGCCGCGGCAAACTTGACTTAATTGCAGAGAGAGCCCAGTGGAAAAGCCAATGGGAAAAGGGCAACACCAGGATGATTTTGGCAAAGTGCCTGACTGGGCATGGCCGAAATTAAATTGGCCATGTTTAAGCAGCAAATTTGGCCAGATATAGACGGGCCTTTATAATCACTTAAGGGCTTTGCTCTCCGGCAGACAAAGGCCATTGCCGCGTCGGAGGAGTATCTACGGAAAGGTGCTCTAGGCAACACCCTGCCAGATCCCTAGCCCAGCAATCTGACCCAAGCCCGGCCATGTCCATTAGTGTGAAACCATAATGAGATGAATGCGCCACGGAAAATATTGCGCAAATATTTGGCCATTATTTAGTTTCGGTTTCGGGAGGAGCTCCACTCTGAATTCGGAGCAGAGCAGACCAGAGCCACGTTCCGGGGCATCCACACCGGCATTATTATAATGAATGAACATTGCAGCAAATTAGTCAAAAACAAAAACAAAAAGTTGCTGGTGCGAGATGACAGTGACGAGAGACGAGACCCAAACTATGATGAAGACGAAAAGAACATGGGAATACCCATTGAAATGTCCCAGGAATTTCTATGATATTTCAACGATATCTGCTTCTAACTTTATACCCAACAAGGCTAGGGATCTTCCCCTTTCTGTCGGTCTTACCTACCATCAGAGTCTCCATCGCATTCCAAGTATTGCCAGGCTGTTTCTATCCTCCGTGCAGGGTATCTCCAAAAACCATGAGCCGCATCCCGGCAGGCTTTGTTGTGCGTGCCACCGATAGGTGGGGCCATGGGTCCGGAGATGGAGGCGTAGGCGGTTGTCATAGAAAGTTGAGTGGGCATTGGGCGTGTCAAAAGACAAACGCGAAAAGTGCTCTGCGGGTTCCTCCCGTCTTTGTCTTGTCCGAGTACGAGTGTCTTTTAAATACTCATTACAGAATGAATTCGGGAAAAAGTTCTGATAAAAATCCTATTATGAACATAAATAAAATAGGCTGGCGACGCACGGGTGGGGGCGGGGGGAGATCATAAAGGACCAAGCGGGACCCAACGTTGACTGAACAAACATTCGTGAGTAACCAAACTTGAAACGAGAGCGTTGCCGTTGCCGTTGCCGTTGCCAGGGCTATGACGGGGCGCAGACGGTGGGGCATGGCAGGAAGATCTGGCGCTAGTGGCAAGTGGATGGTACGAGTAGTGGCAAAGTCAAAGTCAAACAATGAGGCAGCCAGCTGTGAAAGGACGAGCCGAAACTTCATTAGTGCTCATCCACAATGTATGCTGGTGGCGTCGGGCAAGGACTACCACTACCAGTGGCTCTCGGTTTTGGTCCTGGCTCTCGTTCTGGTCTTACACTTGCTCTTGCCCCTGGCGCACACACATCCTTTCATTCCTCCTTCCCTCCGCTCACAATGGACTTTTTATAGCTTCACGCTCGACGGTTTTTGAGCGTTTTGCCATTCGCTTGCGGTTTATTCTGTGGCTCGACGTGAGGCTCCCAGACTCCGTCCGGGCCATAGGCATATTCAATATTCATATTTCGCCCAAACGGGAATATTTATTACCTCAACAGACCCACACACTCACTCACACACTCACTGACTCACTCACCCACGTGTGGCACGAACTTTTCACATGTACCTCGATGTACGAGTGCGGAGGGGAGGGCATGCCTTTTGTTGCCGCCTTCCTCGAACTAGAAATTCCTGGTGGCCCTTGTGCTTGTTTCTGTTTGGCTAACCGTTGGCAGAATTTAATCTCAAACTGAAACTGAAGACATTTTGCCAGTCAACGCTGGAAAATGCTAAGCGAAATTGCTTCGCCTGCCCATGCCCGTGCCCGTGCCCGTGCCCCCAAGGTGATTTGCATAGCACACACGGGTGGGGGGTGCGCGATGGGTGCGGCTCGCATTTTACCGGCTCCAGGGATCGAGCCGGCAACTGTCAGTCCGTGGAGAGGGATGGGCAGGGGCAGGGGCAGGGGCAGGGGCATGCGCGACTGCTGGTGGCACACACTCAAATTAAAAGACCGCATAAAACCCACAGAATCGAGCTTTAATAATAAATAGTTTGCTCTCCCTCTGTCTCTCTCTGTCTCTTCTTCTGTCAAAGACAAACTTAATAAAAGAGTAATAATGTATTCAGGGGTTAAGTTCTTACGACCTTTGAATCAGATTACATTATAAGTCTGCTTGGGCCAAGTGTTTGCCCTGAAACTAAAACAAAATAAAGCATAAAATAATGTTTGAAAATCCGAAAAACCCATCGGATCTGATGATTAATCTCCAATGCGAAACAAATGCACTTGGAAATGCAATTAAATTTCGCTTCACTCTCTGTTTATAATTTATTTAATATCTGCTTAATGGCACGACACACGCAGCCCAGAAATGCACATCAGATGCGAGAGCTGGTAGACAAATTGCACAGCATTTAATTGTCAAATTATAAAACGAATAACAAACTGTTTGATCGTCAGTCCCAGAGACGATACGAATCTTCAGCCAGGGGCCTGCCAGTCATGTGCGGGTATAAAGAGTGCCCCCAGTGGGTGTCTCGCTTTAGTTTCGAATTCTAATCCGAAAATGAAGCAGTTCGCATTGTTTGGCATACTTTTGCTCATCCTGGCCCTGGGACTGGTAAGAGTTGAGTTTTGAGAAGCCGGAAGGCTCACACCGCAAATGTCCTTTCCCCTCCTTTCCTTTCCAGTCTGAGTGGCCCCAGCAGGTGTCTGCCGTGGCCCAGAAGGGCCCGAAGGCCCCTCCGAGTGGTGGAAACGGCAATCAGCAAGGTGGACAAGGCCAAAACGGGCAAAACGGGCCAAACGGGCAAAACGGGCAAAACGGGCAAAACAATAAGTAGACTGTGAATGCTGTAGCTTGAAAGGATATCAATCCACTGTAATGCATTGCAATTGTTCGATTAAATAAATATTTTCACCTGCAAAAATACAGCTTGCCAATGTTTTTCGAATCTACTCGTACAATATTGTATGGGTTGTGTGTATCCAAGGTATTACCTCTCCCCAGTAGAACTCTCTTATGTCCAGAAACTATCAAGTTATTCAGTTTTCATTCAACAGAGATCCTTCGTATGTCTTTCATGTATATCTTGCACCATTTAATTCCCGAATATGTACAACAACCATAGAAGAATAAGCACTTAAAGCAAATCTGCATTGTTTTCCTTCGATGCGATTCAAACATTCAAACCATTCCATTTTTATAAGGTTTCCACTAAGGGAAATTGCACCATCCATAGGAAAGGTTTCGGTTTTTCATTATATCAAAACCAAAACTACGTTTCCTGTGAATCTAAATTATTTGGAAACATAGATGGAGGCCTAAAATACAAAACTTTTCCACGTTTCTTCTTCTGTTTTTTGTTGTCTAAAAAGGTTTTGTGTTTCCGCTCTGTCTGGGTCGAAAACTTTATTAATAAAGTGCATAAATTGTGAGCATCAGACTAGTATAATGCGAAACATGTCCAACAAAAGGCAGCGGAGGGGAGGCGCTGATTAAGTGGGTTTGGCGTGTTAAAGGGGGTGGCAGCGACTTCTTCAGCGACTCGGGTACTTCGTTCTGTGAACGGCAAGTGCTTATTGCCAAAGAAGTTCCGCCTGCAGGCATTGCATAATTGCATTATGCGAGATAACCCCCTCCTTAGAAGGGCTCCCGTCTCCGCCCAGTGCCCCCTCTAAACTGCGCTCTGTCTCTCTCTTGCTCGCTCTCCCCCTGTTCCTTTGCAACTGCGAGGCAGCCATGTGTGAATGCACCTCCGAGAATAACCGAAAAACTTTGCTATCGCTATCAGTCGTGGCATAAGAGAGCTACACCTAGGGGGGAATGAAGGGGCAGGGAGCCTGGTGGGTGGGGGTGGCAGGTAAGGCAAGATGGAGATGGGAAACACAAACACAGCCTTCAATTACCAAATGCTGATGAAAAGCTACAGCTAAGCTCAAAAGAAAAGCAAGGAAAAGCCAGGTGTACGAGTATTCCCATTGTTCGATGGTAGAGTAATACATATCCCGCTCATGCATAATTTCCGTTGTGAAGGATATCCAGCGTTCTCGAACGAGGCCGCTGCGACATCATCATCATCATCCATAAGCTGGGACACCGCGTAGGGGCATCGCGTAGGGCGTAGGCAAGCAAAACAAACCGAAATTGAGGAGAGCTTTCACTCGGTCTCAATGCCAGCGTGCAACACGTGACGACACACCACGAGAACTGAGTTCCACTCAAAGCCTTGGGAGCCAACAGCAGCCAAGGATGCGTCCAACATGTTGCTTCCCTTGCGGATGCTGCTGCTGCTGCTGCTGCTGCTCTGCTTCTGCCACTGCCACTGCCGCTGCCGCTGCTGCCTCTGTCTCGTGACTTGCGCGAACGAGTGAAACGAGCACGAGCCCAAGCCCAAGCCCCCGCCGATGCTTGGCGAAAGCCGAACGAGTGCCAAGGACTTCGGGGGCAACAGCAACAGCAACAGCAACAGAACGAGCGCCACGAGCTGATAAAGCAGCGGCCTCCGGTTGGCTTCAGCCCCAGCCGGAGCTTCGCTTCTCCGGCGGACGCGTCCGTGCCTCGGTCAGTTGAACATTTTCCATGCTGTGATCAAGTTGTCTTTTCCTCTGAGCGCCAAGCGCCGTGCACGCCTTGGACTTGGAACTATATCGGGAAATCGGGAAATCGGGACTGAACGAATTTCAACAGAATCCAACATTAGCTAAAAGTTCAGTGTGTGTGTGTTTGAGTGGGTGTGTGCGGGTGTGTGCGAGTGTGTGGGTGTCTCGGTGTCCGTGTGTCAAGTCTAATGGACGGCAAAACTGTCGCAACAAAGGCGTGGCAGTTGGGTAGAGGGTGCGGTCTGGTCTGGTCTGGTCTGTTCTGGTCTGTCTTCCACATGCACTTGTTGTGCGTCCTGTACTTGCTGCAGCTGCAGTAACAGTAACAGCAAGAGAGGCAGCATTCGTCTGCCAGTTGCTGCCACAGATGGGTGCAAAGTTCCGCTTGCCACTTGCCACTTGCCAGTGCCAGTGCCACTTTCGTTACTTAATTGGTTTTCAATGGGTGCTCGGTGCGTGTGAATAAAAGTGCTTTGTTCATTATTCAATATCCAAATTACAGCAGAACCCCCGCAAAAACCATGAAATAAATAAATTATAGAAAACCACAAGCAAACAAAAAAATTGTGAAACGACGGACTGACTTACATGCATTTTATTAGTAAATAAAAAACCCACAAACCGAAAATCAATCCAATTGAAAAACACCGAAAAGAGAGGCCTCCCAAACATTTTCGCAACTCAAATGAAAAATATACGAGAACAAAACGGTTTCGCCTTCGCCAGCACGAAAAAAAGCAGAACAGAAGTGGAGCTGAATAATGAAATACAACAAAAATAATCCAACAATGAAAATTAGAGCGGAAATCCCATGGGGCAGGAGTAATTAAAACAGAGAACAGAGAACAGAGACCAGAGCAGCGCAACAATTTCCTACCGCAAATCGAATCAGTCGTTATCAGCTAACTGTAAACCGAACTAAGCCCAATCGAAATCCAATTGCAAATTCAATTACCAAAAAACAGAGGAGCAGAAGAGGAAGAGATCTCCCCCGCAGCCCCCCCGAAACGGAGGGAGAAATGAAGTCAACGAAGACAACCCCCAAGCCCGCCATGGAGCCAAAAATTGTAATGTACCCAAACCGAAAACCAATGAAGAGCACAACACAACACAACACACCACAAAATAATTGAACCCATATTAAACATTTTAAGACCACACACACTTCTCCACAGACACATTGGAAAACCCAGACTCATGCGACATTGCCACAAGAAAATACAGAAAAATAGCCCGATCATTCCCATTTCCCATTTCTCAGTCTTAGTCCCCGAGTCTCCCATTACCATTCTCCCCCAAAGAGCACCAGAGGAGAACCGTATTGGAGAAAAGT
Source organism: Drosophila lowei (assembly GCA_008121275.1). Classification (NCBI taxonomy): domain Eukaryota; kingdom Metazoa; phylum Arthropoda; class Insecta; order Diptera; family Drosophilidae; genus Drosophila; species Drosophila lowei. The sequence continues at coordinate 23,828,885 of CM017778.1, read as the reverse complement.
CATTTTTCAAAATATTCATTGCTTTTGTCCTGTGTCTCGCTGCTAAACAATTTGACAATGTCTGACTTTACACCCCCCCCCCCCCCCCCTGCCACCGCCCCACCCGAAAACGCACAATGTCATTTGTAATTTCCATATCATCAGCATTCAGATAAAGCACTCTACATCGTATGTATATCTATGTACCTATTATATGTACTACACGAACTTCCCTTTGTTTTATGCCACTCTCTGCGTATTTGTTGTATCATTGCTGTGCATCTCCTGACGGCTTCAAAGAAGCAGCGAACTGAGTCGAGTCCGTGTCAGGACGCTGTCTGTCAATATATTGTGTCTCCCTTCAATTATAAACTTATCAAACTATACCAAATTATATCTACTATTACACATAATCTGCTTGATTATAGACTGGGAAAACGCACTTAATGCATTGGTAATATTTAATGGCTTCAAATTAGTCGCGCTCCCATTCCAAATGAGTTATTAATTAATTCTGCGTAAAGTAATTGCAAATTGCAATTTGAGGTGGCCTGCGGCGGTAGCGAGAATTCGCATTTGTGAAAACGATGTGGTAATTATTTCTAGTGTCATTTATCACTGGGACATCGCACTATGGTCCGAACGACCACTTTTGTTGGCCAAAATTAATAACTCGCGAACGAAACAAGATTTTTTTATTTAGTTTTTTGTATTGGTTATAAATAATCAAAAGGAAGTGGATTTACAAAAAAAATGGGTGTGGCACCGCCTTTTTTTTAATAATGCATATTTAAATTATTAGTTATAGTGAAAATAGCATATTTTTAACATTTATACTAAAAAATTAGGGCGTTGCACAGGCGTGCAAAAAATTTTGATTTAAATATAAAAAAATTAAGATTTAAATAAAAAAAAATGGTTCAAAGGTTGCCGTAAATTATTGCACAATACTGGTCTTTGCTGAGATCCTTGTCGAGAAGCAGGGCTAACGCCTCGTCAGGTGAGATAGGTGCCGGCTTTCCAACTGGGTCCTGTACAACCTTACGAACTAATTTAGCCTTCTCTGGGCATAAAGATACAAGTTTTGAAACAAATGCGCGGTCGTATTTGCCCCGTTTTCGTGCGGCCATGCTTGCCGCTTGAATCAATAAATTGATGTTTTCTCCCTCTGATACAAAAAGATATGCAGCCTGCCTTCTTCGTGCTCTGCGACCTTTTTTGATGTATAACGGTACAGGGCGTCCCACTGACTTTAAGACTTTTGACCAATTTTCGTTCAAACATCTTTGAATTTGACCTGCATTTGTTCCGTTTTGTTGCAAAACGATAGCAAATTTTCTTGCTGGTATCTTTAAAAGCTTTATTAATTTCATCTGATATGTTTGCCTTGCATGTTTTACCCTTCTCTGAATTCCATACGGCAAACGACTATGCATTTTCGAATTTGAGGTTATAATCTATTAATGCAAATTTCAAGAAAAGTGGTGAAAAGTGGCATTTCTTACTATATACATTTCAACAAGAATTTATGAATCTACGACATACAAAAGGTTTCAGGGTGGGACTAGGTGGGACTCATTTTGTATACCTTTTCAAAAATTAGTTTTCATTACAAGTTGGCACTTGTTGAACGACTCACTTTAACCTACAATTACGAAGACGTCACAGCTACTAGATACAGTTCACAACTCAAAACACGTAGTACAAACCCCACTGATTAAGATTCATCAAAAAATTTAATCAGTTCTTGTCATATTTCAATTTTTGAGAGATTTAAAATTGCTATTAATATGGCACTTTTCACTGCACGTGCTTTTCGATAACAACAGTTGGGTTGAACAGCGGATTTTGCGAATGTGGCGCCATCTATGGAAATTTCTGGTAAGCAGCTTTGATGATCACTCTTTTTCTAATGCAGAGTGATCAAAACCAGGTTTTAGTTTTGACTTTTAAAAATTAGGTTTTGGCCAACAAAAGTGGTCGTTCGGACCATAGTGCATCGCTGGGGAATCTCATTATTGACTTGCAATTTTCCCGGGAATATCTACGAATATTCGAAATGTTTGGCTGCTCGTTAAAAGTTCTCGGGAAAAAGCAAACCTGATCCGAACAAGCCAGTCCATTCTTCTCTCATTAGTATGCTGAATTTATTTCTGAGTTTTCCTTTTCCCTGAATTTTTCCAACCATACATATGCATTTCCTGCAATTAGTTTGAAGTTTGTTTCGAACTGTTTCAGGACGAAGTCCTAGGGAAATCTGAAGAGTGTTCCCAGTAATTTGTTCGTTTAAATTTCGTTGGATTCGACTTTTGGGATATGTAAAGTACTCCAACTGATTGTTATCTTCGGAATTTGCCTTTCAAAAACCCGATCAAAACGGCAGCAAATGAAGCCAAAGCCAAAGCCACAGTCGATGCCACGTCCTCTGCCTTCCCCGTCCATAAGTATGCCATATAATTTGCATAAGTGCTTGTCATGCATGTGGCATCCATGGATGTGGCCGCCTCAAGGGACTGCGCGTCTGCGACTGTAAGGGAGACTCCGTGGTCTGGTCTGGTCTGGTCTGGAGACCACTGCACGCTGTGGTTCAAGTGGGTCACACGAAGTGCTATAAAAATGGGTTAGAACCAGGGACACGGACACACTCGTAAATCAGAAGAGCAGAGAGGGGCAGAGGGCCAGAGGGCCAGAAGGACCGCTAACCAATAGAGTTAACCATTTTGTGGGTGGTCGCGGGTGAGTGGAGGAAAAACAAGTCAATTTGGAAGCTGGCCAAATCGCTGGCAATTATGTGGCGAAAGCACACAAAACCTCGTTCCAAATGAGTAATATCCAAATCTGTTTATTCCGTGTCACATCATAACGATGGACCGCAGACCCCAAAGCGCGCCATTCCATTCCAAATGCTGTTTCGGTGGTTTAGCTAGCCCCCAATTAAAGTGGCTTTAAGTGCATAAACAAGCCATGGCCGAGTTTAAACCGAATGATAGCTTTTTAATTAGTAGTACAGCATCCACCCACACCCACAGCCGCCTGCCAAAGTTGTTGCCAAAGTGTTGTGGAGTTACGAGGGCTTTGGCTTAGTTTTATTCCTGTTCCAGTCGCAGTTTTAGTGGCAGTCACGTTTCATTGTTTGCCTACCCCTCCGCGTGTGTGTATGTGTGTGTGTGTGTGTGTGTGTCAGTGTATTAATTAATGCATAGCAATGTTTATTTAAGCATATTTTAAATATTAATTAATGTAATTTCTATTAAAACTCGTTTACTGCCTGCCAGCCAGCCATCTTCTCTTTGTGCTCTCTGCTTTAACCTTTTAAGCAGCCACACAATTTTAATTAGAAAAGTTTGAGGCCAGACCACGCCCATACGCCTATCCGGCCTGTGTGCTTAGCCCAAAAATATTCTACACCCACACCCAAACACATCCATATGTATAGGGCTCGTCCTTCTTTTAGCGGGACACTTTTCGTTGCCTACTTTTTAGGGCTCGGGCCTCAGGTGCAAAAATCGTGACTGATTTGAATTTCAATTAGCAATTGCATAAATGTTTGCCAACTATCCAACTGCCCCGGAGCGGCAGCGGGAGCGGGAGTGGCGACAAGATCTTTTTGTTCGATTATTAAGCATACGCCCTGCGGGCCGCCGCGAAAGCGCTGACCAAACATTCCACCCACAGAAGCGAGTGCAGCAGCCAGCAGCTGTACGACTGGCATCACTTTTCTCGTGTTTCTGTGGTGACCCCGCAGACCGCCCTCTGTCACGCCCACGCCCACACCCACACCCACACCCACCATGGAATTGATGGAATTATTGTGTGCTCAACGAACCGCAAACATAATCTGTGCTGCCGTTGCCGTTGCTGCCGTGTTTTGTTCCTTCCCAGTTTTAATACACATAAAATGATGTTGCTTTGCTGTTACTATTTCCAACCTGTGCGCACTTTTATCTCGGCCACAATTTGCGGCAAAGTTGTTTGCTGCCACGCTTGTGGCAGGCAGCTTAATGCTCGATATTATATTCCGTTTACGCTGCAGGTGTATAATGGCATCCCCGCCTGGCGGGGGGCTTTTGCAGTTATTAATCGTTGGTCATTTGTTTTTCGGCCACAGCCAAAGATGACCTCCGCGCCCCCTTCACGCTGCCGAGCAATAAATCAAAGGCCAGAGACAAAAATTAATTATGCCAACAAAAGCTGGGCCGCAATTTGTTACAGAAGCTAAGGTGCCACCCACCTCCGAGCGCACAATATTCGTCGTGTTCTCGGACTTTGTTGCATGTGGAAATTTTCGAGTTGCAAAATGTAATAAAAGACATTCCTGGCTGCCAACTTGAACTCCAACTGTAGCCGAATCTCGGCAGTTCCCAACTGAACATTCCACAGGCACAGGCCCCACCTCGAAAAACGGTGGACTGGTGGGGGAGTCGCATTCCAAGAGACTAACAGCACCTGAGCAGGATACAGGCAGAAGTTATAGCTGGGGCTGGAGCCGTAGCCTGTATCGCATCCCTGTCTGAGCCAAAGGACTCCGGGGCTAATGGCTGGGAATGGTGCACATAGTTCAGGCAGCTATTTTTCAACAACTTGTTCTCCTTCTGAATGTTGCTGCTGCTCCTTCTGCTGCTGCTGTTGCATATTTCCAGTTAACAAATTCCGGCTTCAGCTACGGGACTACGGGACTACGGGGCTACGGGGCTTCGAACACATGCATGAGCACGTTTTGTGTGATGCTCGTATGGAATTCGCTCATGAATTTCAATTTCCCCCTGCTCGTGGCAGCATCAGCATATGGCAGGTGGCAGGTGTAACGGTCGCTCGGGTCGGTGTATAGTAGTTGCCAAAAAACTTTCGAATGCCATCAAATTAGTGTCGTTTTTCTGAGTGCATTCTAAGCTAAACGGAGAGTGCAGCCGCATCCCTTTATCGCTCAAATGTCCGCAGCAGGGCCAGGAACGAGCCCGTCGTCCTTGTTACCTGTAAAATAGATATAAACCGCACAATTAAAGCCACCAATCCATAAGACAGCCGCAGCCAAGGGGCAGACCCACCCAAAGGAGCAGCGGCAGATCCACATCGAACATGTAGCCAAACACTTTGGCTGGCCTTTGGGCCCTCATGATCATCATCTGCCAGAGGCGACGCCTGGGCGGGGGCATCTGCGACCAGTCGCAGCCGGAGTAGACGGCCAGGGCCACGCCGGAGCTCTGCTGCTTGAGGTACTCCCCGCCGTAGCAGTAGGAGCTCAGCTGGATGAACACCGACACCAGGAAGGCGGCGCGGAAGGGCACCTGGGAGCTCCAGCCGCTGCGGGTGAAGCGGAACGCCAGCATGCAGAGCTGCAGGTAGCTGAGCATGTACTGCACGAACACGATCTCCGCGAAGATGGCGCTCAGCTCTCGGGCCAGCTCCAGGGCCAGGCGGTGCCGTCGAATGCACTCGACCAGGTGGCTGTCACCGTCCACCGCCTGCTGCCGCTCCCTGTCCGCCAGGAGCAGCTTCAGCAGCTGGAACTGCGCCACCACGTTGTGCACCAGCCAGGAGAAGAGCGTATCGGCTACTATGGCCAGCCACACGGCGGCGGCCACGGCCAGCACGCCCCACGCGTAGATGGGCCAATAGAAGCGGGCCTGCCGCTCGTCCAGCCAGAAGTTGAACTCCATGGGCGTGGTTGGCCGGAAGACGCCCTCGGTTAGGTAGGCAATTAGGCCGTTCAGCATGGGGGCTATCATAGAGGCAACAGTCACCCCGTAAGCGGCGTTCCTGAATGCCCTCGATACATACATGTCCAGTCGGTTCTCCCGGAGGATCTTCTCCCGCTGCAGGGGGCTGGCACATGCCTCCCGGTTGAGCGCGTGCAGGCGATGCACCAAGGCGCCGATGCGGCGCCGCTTCACGATAAAGGCCACGAACTTGAGGGTGCAGAGGGATCCCTGCATGAACACGGCCAGGTTGTCGGTGAGCCGGGTGAGATCGCTGAGGTCCTGCAGGCCATAGACGACCATCGGCCAGTCGTGCGAGACCAGGGACAGGATGAGGAGCCCAGCCCACAGGGGACGTCTCATGTGCAGGTGCTGGGTGCTGGGGTCGAACCCAACGATTTCCAGGGCACGCCGCTGTATCGAGAAGTAGCTGTCGTCCATGTCAGCAGGCAACTGAATCTGAGCCATGACTTGGAGCTCAGTTTCCACAAGGAGCAATATATATATACACAGGACGGGGACGGGGATGGGGATGGGGGATGGGGGATGGGCTATGGAGTGGACGGCTAAGTGGATGTCGTTGCCGCCCATGAAATTGTGGCTGAAATATTTATGCTCTCCGTTAACAGGCTACGTGATACGGTTACCCCAACACAGAAGGGAAGGGAGTCGGAGTAGGGGTAGGAGTAGGGGTGGGGGCAGCAGGAGCCAGAGATCATGGGGCCACATGGCTGCAATGGGTGTGGCGTTGTTTTGATTGGAATTTCCAATTTCACACAATAATAGTTTGTTGATTTGTGGGCCGGGCCGTACGCCGTAAATATATCGTATTATCAAATAAATACCAGGCCTCGAGGACGTGGACGAGGACGAGGATGTAGGCCGTCCACCTATTTGCTTATGCACGGCAGATGTTGTTTTTTTAATTAATTCTTACCCCGACCCCCCCCCGACCCAAGGGCATTCCATTCGAATATGTCACAATTCGTCGACATGGCGTACCGCCACCCACCCCCCAAATCTGTATCTGCCAGAGGGGGCATCTGGCAAATAACCATAAATCTATTTATTTATGCTGATACGGTAGGAATGATATGGTGTCCTGTGTGAACGAGTTAGAAAGCGTAAATATTTATTTTGTGGCACGCTTCCGGTTTCAATTTGCATATTTTTCCAAAATATTTTCACCACTTCTGACGATAAAAGTATATTAAATTGGAAAAGCGGTTTCCAAGTGGCTTTTAATTCCCCCCACACTCCTTTCCCCCCTGTACTCCTTTTATTCGCGGCTAATTCCGTTATGGGCTTATTTCCTCCTTCCCCCCTGGAAGGATGGTTGGATTTTTGCGTGAAATCAACAAGTAAATCGAGTTTCAAAAAATTCCTCGCTCTCCGAAATTCCTCGACCAAATTGAGGGAAATGGCCATTTGCCAAAGGGATCGTACAGCTCCCTCCACATTTTCTTTGGGGTATTTTCGGGGTTCTTTATTTTGGGGCACCCGCTTAATGTCACCTCAAATGCAGTTTCAATTAATCTCGGGGACCTCTCTCAAGGGTTTGCCCTTCATTTGCATGATGGTCCTGGTCCCATGACAGCTTTACTGATTTTTACGATTCGTTGGTGGAGTGGCAGCAGCGGTCGTGGCAGGTCAACCGCTGCAGGCGCTTTGCGGCAGACAAAGTTATGCAACATTATTTAGAGCAAGGCAGCCCCCGCAGGGCACTCGAGAGAGAGAGAGACAGAGATAAGGAGGGGCAGAGAATTATATTATACAATTTATTAACTTGTTGTATTTGCAAATCCAATTTCATTCAGTTTAAAGCCTGCACTGCAGTTGGAGGTCCTCATGTGAGCGGTGCGGCATTGGCATCAGCATCGGCATATAAAATTGATATTTTATGCAAAATATTTACCCAAAAGCCACAAGGCCAGGGCCAGGGCAAAGCAGGGAAGAGCAGGGCAGACACCCACAGCAGCTGCTCTTCGATAATTTTGACAGCGGTCGAGCAATTCGAGGCGTGCCGCGGCAGCCTCATCTCTGCTTTTGGTATATTAAGCTTCTCACCCACCCACCCACTCTCTCTCTCTCTCTCTCTCTCTCTCTCTTCCCTCGCTTTCTCTTCTCCCATCCTTGCCACCCCCGCAGCTGGGGTTTGTAAGTCGTTTTGGGGCTTTGTTTATTTCATTGCTGATACTGTTGCTGCCTCTCCCCCCTCTTTTGCTGCCACATTCCATGCGTCTCCGTTCCTTTATCTCTGGTTTCTGGTTTCTCCTTTCAGCCGGGGACGGGATGCAGGTGCGTGTGGCACGGCTCTCCCTTTTGTGAGTCACCCTTTTTTGGACATTTTTTTTATGTGCCTGCCGCAAGCCGTAAAAAGCATCTTCCGAATGGAGTGGCATGCCAGGCTTAGCCAGTTAAGGATCGCATCTACCGTTTAAGGAACTACCAACATATTTCACATGATGTCGCCTCATTTGTTGCCGCTCCACGGGCGACTAAGGGGGAGACAGGGTATAGAACGGAGCTATCAGACCGAGGCAATGTTTTGCTTTTGGGTAGTCGAAACAACGAAGGAGTAAAGGTACTCCACAGTGCGTGTGTGTGTGTGGAATATCCTCTAAGTACTGCCAATTTGTTGGCCATTTTACATGGCCAAAAGAGACATAGGAGTGCGAAGCAGATAGCAGATAGTAAGACATCTACTTGGTGTTCCACACGAATGAAGCTGGCAGCCAGCCTCAGGGAATGCAAACCACTCCGCCCGTCTCACCTGCAGACGGGGGGAGTGGGATGTGTGGCATAGAAAAAGAGCATCCTTCAATAAAAAATTAATAGGAAAACATTCAATGAGCGTGGCACAAAGGCGCCAAAGGGGCGCCCTGGCAGCAGTTAGCCTCCAATCGCATCGCAGTGTGTGCTCGACTGCAGGAGCAGGCAGCAGGCAGCAGGCAGCCCTTCTCTCTGATGAACCGTCCATACCCCGGCAATACGGGTATCGGCATGGATCCCCATGGCCTCCATCCACCTGTCTGTGTGCTCGGAAATCACAGGTAATGTGGTTTTACGAGCACTGAGAGACAGGTATCGGTGTTCCCACTCCTCACATCCACATCCACATCCCCCACTCCCTCTCCCTCTGCTCCACTGATAACTGCAGGCAGCCCCAACTTGGTCGTGTGCCTCTGCCTGGGCCTGGCCGCATACAAAGGCGTACAAAGCATGCTAATAAAAACATATACTATGGCATGTCCATGTCCCTGTCCTGTGGCCCCCTCTCTTCTGCATGTGTGTGTGTGTGTGTGTGTTATGTAAGCGGATGTGCAACACTTTTTTTTCGTATTCCTGGAAGCCCCGGCAGCCAGCCGTTGATTATACTAAACTTGTTTACTTATGCCGCTCGTGTATACTGTACACACACACACACACACACACACACACACTATTGGGTATCTGTGTGTGTGTATATGTAAAAAGTGCAAACTACAGCATAACCCAGACTCTCGTCTGCCAGTATAAATTTCGACTTATCCACGCGAGAACGCTAAGCAGCGGCAGCAGCAGCAGCAAAGAGGATGGTAAACATGGTCACAGAGAGGGATGTGTGGGGGTGGCTGTGGGGATGCGGCATGTGGCACAGTGTGATGAATGGTGCCAGAAAATTTGATGATACACGATTAACATAATGATTTGCATGTGCTTAGCGTGTCCTTGTGCATTAAAGATCTTGTAAATTGTCAGACGAAAAATTCCACATTACCGAAATCTTTGCGGGTGAGACGAAGGGTAATGGGTGTACCGGATATGCCAAGCGGTTCTTAAAGAGTGGCAGCGGATTATATAGATATCTAAGATTTAATCGGCATGCTTAGCTAGTCTTAAGCACTTCTGTTCCGCACTAATTTACTTTTCCTCCGTTCTACTACATTAAATATGGGTTACATGACTCAGATCTTATGTAAAAGCTATCAGCTGTATGAAAATAAGCAACATTTTCGGGAAACTATATCGGAATTGCATATATCAATCGATACAGGTTTCATTATGTGTTGCAAATGCGAGTATGCTTCACTTCTAACATATGCTTATCATTTTCACTCTTTATATATGTACATGTGTACTATGTATAGCCACTATCTACTACTACCAGTAAAACCGAAATAATTCTTTATAAAAAACGTTAAATATAAATGTTGAATTGATTTTCCTGCATACCAGCCAATGGAAAGGAATATTTTTCTGTAGCCACAAGGGAATTGGTGCAAAAAAGCATGCTCTTCTAAATCTGGACAGTTTTTGATGTGATTTAAAAACCGGTGCAGTGTGTAAGGGACCGAACGATCTCCAGGGGAAACTCCTGATATTTCACACAGCTCGTTTGAAGGCTTTGTGCCCCACCTCGCCCCACCCCGCCCGCTCTGCTCTACTCACGATTTTTTTTAACAATTTCATCTATAGAATTTTGTGCCTGAACAGACAGAAGAGAACATGTGCACACAGCACACAGCACAGACTTTGCTGGAGCCGAAATTAATTTCCACCAGAGCAAGTATGAAAAGTCCAAGCACCAATCACTAGAATCTTACACATACGAGTCGCACATACACACCTATATGCACCTATACTCGGAGAACGCGTAGAACGGATGCATTGATGGTCGATTGCCACCCGACGGATGGGACAGGGATTGTGCGGCAAGTGTGGCCATAAATAAATAACGAAAAAATCGAGCATACAGCAGAGGTATTCAACTGTGGCAGCGACAGAAGTAGAACTTCAGAAATGCACACACACTGGGAGGGGCAGAGCGGAACGGAGGAACGGAGGAGCGGAAGAGCGGAGGAACGGAGCAAAAGTTGCAATTGAATGAGCGAAAAGTTCCCAGACGAAATCCAGCAGAATTGATTGCTTATTTGCTTAAAGCTTTTCCCCAGCAGCGGGACAAATCTCAGGGGGTTGGATATACATATCCTCTAGCGTATAAGTATGCACAAATATGTGGTAATTGACTGCCTGCCACACAGCACAGCAGAGGGAGAGAGAGAGAGAGAGAGAGAGTGCCACACAAAGGAGAAGACTCTGCTTGAACCCGACGCTTTCCGGGCGAACAATGAGCTAATTTTAAGCTAATATTTATGCAGCAATTAAAACGGTTCAGCTGAGTTGAGTTTGAGCTTGAATCAGGACGAGGACGAGGACGAGAACGAGCCCGATGACGACATCCTGCCACGCCCCACCCCACGCCCCACTCCCCTCTTTTTGCCGCATAGAAACCAGCCACAACAATTGGCTGAGCAAACGAGTTCGTGGCTGAGAGAGAGATCTCGCTGAATTATAAATGGATGATGAATGAATGCAAACTGCACTCTGCCACAGTACGTGCCCCTGTCTCTGCCCCTGCCCCTTCTGTAAGCTGCACCAAATCTATTCCACATTATGAATAATATTTGACAAATTTCCAGACTTCTAGTGGAAGAACTTTGGCCCACTCAAGTGGATTGACTGAAAAGTTAGACCGTAAGCCCATCACAGGGCTTTCTGGCCGGCATCTGTGGCAGGGCGGATCAGCAACAGCAATAGCAACATCGGCTTAGGCGGGTGCAGGGGCAGGGGCAGGGGCAGGGGCGGGGGCAGCCAAGTCACATCTTCGAGCCAATAATGCGCCCTCATCTGGGGCATGTGGCATGTGAAGTGTCAGATGTCTCTGACTTTTGCCTTTGACTTGGCCAGCACTTTTATCAGCTCAAACAGACGCACATACACACACCCACTCATCTGCCTAATTGAATTCCTTAACGCTTTCCGTTATGCTCCTACCCGACCCCATCTCATGTTGTTCAAGGAAATCCCAGCGAGTGTTTCCTTTTTCCGTTTTGAGTGCGAGTGGCATGTTCGACATGGCGGTGGGGCACCCCCTGCTGGCAGCCACTTTTGCACGCCTGTCAGCCAAGACCTCCTCTGCACCCGTCCACTGTTCCCCCCTGTCCCCTGTCCCCTGTCCCCTGACCCTGTCAAACTGTGCGCCTAAGTATGTCGATGTCCATGTCCTCGCCCGCATGCCTGAATGCCAATTCTATGTGTCGTTTTTAATAACTGTGTCAATCGCTACTCTCTCTCTCCCTCTCCCTCTCTCTGTGTGTTTGGTTGCAGCTTAGGGGCTGGCCAAAAAGGCTATTCATCAGTGGCCATTAGGGGCGTCAAAAGGAATGCAACGGTCTTGGGGGCAATTAGTGACCATTGGGATTGGTCGGCTCTTTGCACTCCGCCTCCGATCCGTTCCGTTTCGTTTCGTTTCGTTTCTTGCATGTGACGTGCGACATTTGCATTAATTAATCGACATGTCCGCACTTGTCAATACACTCACTAATTGGCCTAATCGACTTGTGGTCAAGCGGGCTCCCCGGTCTCCCGGTCTCCCGGCCTCCCACTGCTGCTGCATTCCCTGCTGCCGCCTGGCCTCTGGCCTCTGGTCTCGGGCTCATTATTAATCAATGTTTTGTGTGTAATAATTGGCCAGATGCTGCAGGGTGTGTAATTAGGGTTTCTTCAAGTTGGAAAATAAACAAGTTTTGGTCTCTCTCGAGTGCACGAGGATATGGATATCCACCTGTTCTGTCTGGTGCTTCGCTCTAATTGATTTCAATACACTTTTGTCGGAGCGGACACATTGGTTAGCCCATTTAGGCTGGGCTCTTGCCCTCGTGACTTGGCTTAAGCGCCTGTCAAATGCCTGACTGCGGCACATGCTGATGCTGACGGACAGGACGCCCCGTAACCCACACACTTGCCACCAAACTGTTTTTCTCATTATCATGCCTCGATGGCTGGCTGACAGGCGCGTTATTTGATGTTTTATTCAAGGCCTTTGATCTTTTATGCGCTTTATCTAGGCCAAAAACGGACAAAAAACGGACAAAAATGTCTACAGAGAGGGAATGAAAATATGCGTTGACAATGGACCCAAAAAAAGTAAAAAAAGAAAAAGAACGAGAGTATGCGCCCGACCTTGATGCCAGCGATTATGATGATGACAACAGCAACAATGGCATCCAACAATAGCAGCGATGCATTAATCCTTAATAATGGCCGCTAATCTCCCAGGCGAAAGTTGATTAAACAAAGCTGATTATGGAGGACAACAACAGCACCAGTTTCATCAGCTCGAGGTTTAGTTGAGGCTTTAGAAACAGCGACAACAGCAGCAGCAGCAGCAGCAGCAGCAGCAGCAGCAGGAGCTTCACAGACAGCTGGCAAGGACTTTGGGCGAATGTCAACTGCAGGCCAACGCGTCGTATGCGCAATGTCAGCAGCACCAACCTTGTTTGATGTCGTGGCTCAGCCTCTGAAGGAAGTGTGGATGTGGATGCGGAATAGGGAAGGCCCTTACTGGAGCGGTGGAACACTCAGCGTTTTTCTTTCGAGTAGTTTTGCCCCGGGGCCAAGTGGAGGCATAATTAACATAAGCGCCCACGCGAGAGGAGCCTCTGCGCCCATTATCAGCCCTGTGCCCTGTGCCCTGTGCCCTCTGCCCTCCTGCCGCCCAATGAGTGTGTGCTTGAAAGCTTTTAACCCAACACACACTCACGCAACACACAACACACAATTCAGTGGCCGAAAAAAAGAGGGAGGACGAAAGAAAGATAACTGTCAAAAAGCGGCTGGCCCGCCCCCCGCCAGGCAAAAGTGGTTCGCCTTTTTTCGACAGACATCAATACACACCATGGGCACTGGGGTAAAGGGGAAAGGAAGGAGTGAGGAGAGAGGAGAGAGCAGAGAAGGGAGGGGAAGAGAACTGCCAACTGCTTTTTTGTGCAGCAATGCGATTAAAATGGCGGCCCTCAGCAAACAATAAAAAAAGAACTATCTATCTATACCAGTGTGTGTGTATTTGTATGTGTATTGTATATGCATAAAAAATAAAACTGGCACAATGTCCTCCAATGGGTGGCGGATGCGAGATGCGAGATGGCGGGGGTGGGGGGGGGGGGGATGGGGATGGGGCAGGCAGTCCATTTCCTTGACCGAAACGCAACCGAAAGACAACGTTATCCAAAGCCCTTATTATTTACACCCGCCATTGTTTAAGTGTGTGTGTGTGTCTGTTCATGCGCCAACAGAAAACTGCATCTGTGTGTGTGTCTGGCGATAATCATGACGTCAGCTGGTTCTTATCTGAGGACAAAGTAGAACACGTCTAAGGACAACCAATCTTCGTTCTGCAAGCAAACGGAAAGTCGAACTTGAGTCGAGTGCAAATTTATACAAATCTGCAGGGAAAATGAGTTTGAGCAAGCGCCAGGCAGCACCAAGTGTTTGAAGATGTGGCACTTTCCTGTGCTTTCGCTGGAAACTGCGAGAACAGGACAAGGCACAAGGAATGCCATCGAAGGAAAGATTCAAGAACAGATTTTTCAACAAATCTCGAAGCCAATGAAAGCTGACAGCAGCCCAAAATTCCTCTTGGATCCCTGCATATAGGATATAAGAGACATGGATCTTCCTCTTCCTTCGTTCCTCCTTCAAGCTGTACACAAATAAAACATGGATAAAGAATGCAACAAATGCTGGAGATGCAAATAAGTGAAACTTTCGCGGTATGCATTGCAATAAGCATGACCTGCCTCGTGACCGTGCCACACCGGATTGAGGCAGCAGCAGTTGCAGCAAACAATCAAAAGTTCGGTTAAGCCTTTCTTTTTTGTTCCGTTCCTGTGCCTTTTGTTGCAAAAAAGCGCGAGATGTGCGCAGGAAATTGAGTGTGCAACATCCGGGGGCAGGCCTGAACTTTTCCTTTTCTTATGCCACACACACGGACCACGTACCACATGGTTCAAGGGATTCATTTTCTTTCTGCTGTGGTGGCTGCCGGCCAGCAGGCGGATTGGGATGACTTTCACGACCTTGGTGTTGCTTGAGGCACGCGGAATGTGGCAGGTGAGGAGGCACAGGCGCAGGCACAGGCAACATCATCTTCAATCAGCACCGCTTGGACCCGCTCAGCCCACTTGGACAGCCACTTTTCCGCACTTGAACCTTTTGTTTATGCAAATCAAAAACTGTTGCCCATGGCCCACTTCTTGGGATCCACAATCCACGACCACCACCACACCACGACCGCTCTTCCCTTACGTTCCACTATCTCTCCATCTCTCTTTCTCTTTCTCCATGTCTTTTTTGTTTTTGTTTTCGCTTTCCTTGCATTTCATTGTCAGTTTTCGCCTTGGCTGGCTTCCGCCTTCGTGAGTTATTTGCATCAAACATTTTTCTCTTCAGCTTTGGCGCCACTCTTCCCCCATTTTCCCCTCGGCTTTCGCGGTGCTGTTGCCTCATTTTTTCCCATTTCCCATTTCCCATTTTCGGCGCAAAATTCTGCTGCTGCTTCAAGGAGAGGGCCCAGTTTGCAGCTCTTGCAGCTGCTCTTAATAGCTTCTAGCCTGTGTGATTGTGTGTGTGTGTGTGTGTGTGTGTGTCTGTGTAAGTGTGTAAGGGAAGCAATTAATCCTTTGTTTCTGAGAAAAGAAAAGAGCGTACACTCTCTCTCTCTCTCTCTCTCTCTGTCCCCAGCAAAGTAGTTTTTAATGTTTTACGCGGACTTGACCAGGCCAAGACTCAACTGACAGCCAAAAGACACATACAGGACATGGACAGGACAATGCGTCAGGCAAGTTGTTTTTTAATTAGCCAAAAGAGGGAGAGAGGAAGAGGGAGAGAGAGCAGGAGGCAACTTTTCAGCTCTTATTTACGACCATTGTCTATGTGAGCATGCAATATTTGAGCCTGGAAGTCTCAACAGGGCCAAGACAAGCAATTTAAGTCAAACAATAAGAATTTGAGTCAGAAAAGTCAGTCGGTAAAGTTGCGCTCATCTTTCATTTGGCCCCCGTCCCCCCCGTCTCCTCCGCCCTCTCCGGAACTGCTGCTTAACTCAATAAGAGTTGTACAAATACAAGCACGAGAGGATTGTAGTACATGCCATCTTCAAAAGGAAAGTTTTTACTCCGTCCTGGGGAGGGGGACCTCCCCATCGCCCTCCCCATCCTTTTGTCTGTTGTAATCGGAGCTGCTGCGAAAACTTTTTGTGCTCTACCTCGTACAGTGAAACGAAGGAAAAAGAAGAGAGGAGAATGGGGGCAAAAAGGCAATAAAATAATTTTTAATATGCATAAATCGCTCCCTCGACCGGTCTTCAAAGGCGGACACGGACACGGACACATGACACAGGATGTAGCTCACACATCCTGCTCACTGAGCACGAGCTCCGAACTGTCCCTGACAGACCGCTCGTCAAGCATCGCTGGCATCCATCCGGCGGAAAACTTGAAAACGGAGAAGCCGGAGAGCCACTGACATCGGGCTGACGATTATGATGGAATTGAAGCAATGGTAGATGCTGAGCAAAGTCAAACCTTTCGGGAACCTATGTCCATCAGCAACATCCTCGACTTTGCGGTCAGCTCTGCGAGAATTGTCATTGCCTCGAAGCCAGCGTCATTGCCAATAGCATCACGCTGGACATTTCCGCAATCGAAACAATGTTCTACAGCCATCGCACTGCTGATGACAGGCCACCTACAATGAGCTGCCGCTGAAAATAGAATTCCCCTAGCAGCAGCAGCATCAGAAATCTGTCATCGCTTTGGCCTGACAGCCTCCGATTGGCACTTCATCCTTCAATCTCCTTAAGCGCCACCGCCACAGCCACTGCCACAGCCACCGCACTCGTTGTCGGTCGAAAATAGAATATGCACTCTCCACTCAGCAGGACCCAGGGGCTGTGCCTCACCCCTGTCATGCTGTGACACCAGATTGCTGGGTAACTTGCATCCGCGGTGGGGCAAGCGGGCACAATCTGTTCTGTTCTCTCCAGCTAAATTGCGTATACGCCACGTGCCACAGCCAGCCGCTTATTTGCTGAAATTAGCAGGTGCACTTGTTACCCAGCAGGCTTGTGTGTCAACAGGTTTGCCAAGACATTCGAAGGGTACACATCCATCGTTTAGCATAATCAACATATGACTTCGAGAGAGAGAGGTCCATTATATTTCTCAAAGTTCTGTTCTGATCTGAACTTAGTTTAAAAGTGAAATTTAACGAGATTCGCCTGTGATTCTAGCCCTTAATGCACTCCACAATCTTCAGAAGCGACACGAACACTTAAAAAACGATTCAAGACCCTCCTCAGACACACACTCCTCCTCCTCCGACCTTCGTGGCGCACCATTCAAGCGGCCTAAACGTGCCAAAAGTTATGCTACATGGCCTAATGTCATTTGCATATTCCGTCCGCCATTTTGCACACACCAACAAACACATACACATGGCTTCCCGCCCAGCATCGCACCGCCCCGCCCCGCCCACGCTTATCCCTTTTTTTCCAGCGAAGCTGCGAGCTGGATTTTATTTCATTGTTCACATTGTGCACAAGCAAATATTGAAATTAGAATACAAATTAAAAAGCTTTTAATGTAAACAGGCAAAAGGTTTCGGCTCAGCTGGCTACGGTCCTGGCTACGGGCCTGGCTACGGGCCTGGCTAGAAGGGCTCTGGGCCAAAGTTATCGTCTGGCTGGGTTCATGGTTCATGCTATCGCTGGTTGTTGCTGTTGCCGTGCCATTGCTGTTGGGGCAGAAATGCCACGCCCACTTCGTTGCCACAGGGCCAAACGCGAACCCGACGCTGCTTGCTTGTTGACTTTGGCCTTGGCGCCGCAGTTGAGGGGGCGGTTGGTTGGTTGGTGGGTTGGCATATGAAATACAGGCAGACAGAGGCTCCGAATTTATTTCGCATTTTATTTTCTGATTCTGATTTGTGAATCGGTTCGTCGGTTGGTTCTCTTTCGCTTTCCCTTCCCTATGAAAATGCTAGGGCGAGACCAACCGCACAAAACGATATGGGAATACCAGCTGCTGGGGACTAAATTAGTAGAAATTAAATTATAAATAAATTTGAGTGGAAAATCGATGTAGAATGTTAAAACAGAGCATATCTGAGAGCGAGGAGTGCATTCTTTATTTGTCGATATATGAACTCGTATCTTAAGTTGAAGGTAATATCAAAATACTATATTCTGTGAATAAAATCATGTAAAAACTGGGGAGAAGACCTGGCTAGAGAAGACCTTCTCAGAACTGGGAAAATATCGTTGGTATGCTTTAATTTTGAATTTAGAGAATTTTACATTTACTGACCCTCTCTCCCCTCTTTCTCTCTCTCTCTCTCTGCATCTGTGTGTATGTCCCTCTATCGATATTCCTTTTTTCCTGCTCGGCCGAAAGGCAAACGGCAATGCGAAGAGAGGCCTGCCACGAGAGCGACTGAATAAACAAGGGAAACCAAACAAACAAAAAAACAATTTTACGTTTCACTTTGCACACAGCGGATGGTGTGTGGGGCAGGCGGGGCATGGGGGCTGGAGGCTGGCGGCAGCAGCGCCAAAAAGACACAAAAGTATTGACCTGCTTTGGTATCCTCGTATGCATGTGTATGCGGCTAAATGCCATGTATAAGTATGTGTGTGAAGGGTGCGGGTGCGGGTGCGGGTGTGGGTGTGGGTGTGCTCTCTATGTGTCCAATATTTTGACAATCTTCAGTGCGACATATGGCAATGGCCCTACACGCTGATGGTCCGAAGTGCTGCGGGCCTTTTTTTCTGCGGCCATTGCAAAAGAAGTAGTGGGCGGAAACAGAGGGGGTGGGAGAAAGTCAGAAGGAGATGGAGAGACAGAAGAGTTTGGTTAGATAAGGAGAGATGGCATTCCAGCGGCTGTTTCGCATTTCGGCTGTTACGTGTGTTTCATTTTCTCCTTCCCTTCTTCACTACACCCTCTCCCTTTCTCCTCTCCCTCCCTCCCTCTTCGTCATCCTCTTTCTGTAATTACGACGGCATAAATAATCCATCAGCATCAGGGCATAGGAGCGGGATAATGGATATCGTTGCGTGTTTTTGTGTTTGTTATTCTTCCGAACGACCGAACAACCCAACAACGACCAGCCCGCCGCCCCGCCACCCCGCCTCCCCCGTTGCACACGAAAACAGTTGCATAATTGAATATTAATTATTCAGAAAATTATTAAATTGAAAACGGGAGAGAGGCTTAATGAGGACAGCATGTGCTCATCCGAGGCGCCGCCGCCGCAGGAGGTCATAAATCAAGAGGCACTAAAGCAATGCCTCCCCTCAGAGGCCGGCAAAGCAGGAGCAGTTTGATTGGAATCTGTTTGAAAGAAGATGTTGCACATTGATTGATTAATCCAATCAAATACGCTGATGGACTGATGGATCCAGCAGAGAGATGCTCCGCCTATTTCAGCCTCTCCTGCTGCTGCTCCTGGCCATCCTCCTGCTAACAAAGTGAAATGTATTCACTTCCCAGATTGCCCATAGAGCCACTATGCAAACAGCGAGAAGGAGAGGCAGTCAGCAAGGGGATGGTAGAAGCCATAGAATTCCCTTGCTGATTAGAGTAATGCACTAGGGGATACAAGCAAACAAAAAAGAAACGAGTACAAGTTCGATTATTCCGACAGTGGCTGCATTGGCAGCATAATGTAGCACACACGAGTACCATGAAGCATGGAGTTGAAAATTGTTTCAAGCATTAACGGGAAAAGTCAATCTCGCGAGGCAGAGCGGGGCCACAGCCACGACAAGTGGGACGGCAAATGAAAACAAAAAGCAACTCTCGAAGCTGTCAATGTGTCACCAAAAACAAAAACAAAAACAAAACCAACAGAAGCCAGAGCGAGAGCAGAGGCAGAGGCCAAAGCAGCAACAACCAAAAAGAAGGGGGAATTTCGGCGGCCGAAGATTTGATACCCTTGATTCCATGGCAGCTATGAAGAATATGAGTTATGTGGACTAGTTTTACGAAAAACAATAGAAGAACAATAAAAGTTCCGAGTATAATGAAAGAATAAGACGTTAAAAACCCTTTTGCATAGTCGTCATACCCTACGCTAGGGCAAGAAAGCAGAGTAAGCAAAAAATCAGGTGTCAGAAGCTTTCTGCTGCAGCAGAGAGAGAGAGGTACGTAGGTAGAGAGCCAGCGACATGTCTTTAATTTAAACTTGCACTCAGACAGATAGAGAGAGAGAGAGAGCAGCAGCAGAGCAGCGGCAGAACAGCAGCAAAAAGAGAGCAGCCAGCAGAGGTTCAGCAGGAGCGACATCGAGCAGCGTCAATATCAATAACCATAACGGTAAATGAAACAGAGAGGGAGACAAAATGTGAAATATGCCAAGCAACGGAATTGATGCAAATGGAAAATGTCAACTATTTGCGTGTGCAGCATAACGGGAACGAGCATGAGCAGCGTCGGTGAAAAAGAAAGAGAAATATCGTGGAGCGAGAAGGGAAAGAGGGAGAGACCAGGGGAGAGGGAGATACATGTGCGGTCGCATGTTTATTTATTCATTACAAGTAATTTTCCATGCTCCCCCAGCTACCTCTCTATCTCCCCTCTCCATCTCCCTCTCCCTCTTACACTTCGCACTCTTCCTACTCCATTCCTTCTCTGCTGTCCTAGACTCAGAGAATAATATAATATTTTTACAAATTTATATTCATTCCATTTGGCAATGTGAATTTTTAAAACAAACTTTTCACACAAACACACACACACTCTCAAGCAGGAGTAGAATGTTGGGGCAACAGAGAAGGAGAGGAGGGACTGTAGCATGTAGCTACCGGGTAATTACGCAAAGAGCATAAACTATGTTCAGTGTAGTCAGGTGCAGCGCACAGGAGCAAAGCATCAGAGCAACAGAAGCTTCAGCCCTACAGCCCTAGAGCGGGAAAAAAAGATAAACTCTTAAGATGCTTGGCTTTTCGCAAATACCTTAGTAACCACCACTACTTTCGGGCTTATACCTAGCCACGTACAATACGGTTAAATCAGTACGAACAAGGAAAGTAAATTCGAAATTTCATTCATTTTCAATGTATTTGCTATTAGGGAAGGCAATGGCCTTTGATCCAAATAGTATTTACATTGTAGTATGTTCTATACTAACTGAATACCGACCTTAGCAAATAACTAAGTTAAGTAGTTGCAACCCCTTTCAGTCATGCTTTTCCATCATCCACCAGTAGAATGACAGCCATTGCACAACATCGAAAGCCTCTTAAGCCAATTGGTTTTGTAGCTGTAAGAAGCCCTCAATCGAAGGACACTTGTACCTCCAACTTACGAAGGGAACATCCAGAGCCAACCTGAATGCAGCATTAATCTCTACTGGCTCAGAGGGGCCCAAGGTTGCTGAGATATGCATGTCCGCAAATTGTCATCGTTCAAACGCAATCAAGATTGCAGTGCTCTGCCCATTGGCAGTTTATTCATAGATGCACCAGTTCCCCCTCCGCCCCTCTTGATCCTGCAAACATGACTCTTATCAACGGGGCATCAGGGGCTGTAGCGCACCTGCCACTCGTACCAATTGCTATGCAAGTCTTCATTGGAAGGACGGGGAGTTTTTCAATGCTGTTTTGCCACATTCCATCTCTAGCCATCTCTGCATAAATTGCAAGTGATATGCATGGTTAGGCGTACGCTTTGTGCGCCCACGCGTGGCAAGGTTGCAGGTCATTCTGCTGCGTGGGGGCTGGCTGGCGTAGGAGTATCCCACAAAGTCAAATGAAAAACAAGTTATAAATATTTTGACAACCCCTGATACTGGCATTGACGTCAGCGAAACAGAAAATGTGGGCTGGGCTGGGCTCGGATTTCCCAGGCAAATAATTCAGAATGCTACATGATAATAATGCAATGACAATTTTCATTGCCCACGTCAATTATTAATAGTAATAATGTGAAAATGCTCATTTGCATTCGGCAACAGGATTTTCTTTGCATTGCATTTATGTTATTATATCGAAATGTTTTCGGGCCACGCATAGAAACGGAATAATTAATTTCCTTGACCTTATCGGTTATCCCTTTTGAAGGAGACTTTGTAGGAATGTGATGGGTTTTGCAGAGGTTGGAAAACCATCGTCATCATCAACATCACATAAGTGACCCCCTGCGGTCAACCCCCGGCTCACGCTCTCTTACAAATTGAATGTAAACAGCTCCTGTGCCTGCAATGGATCCCATGGCCCCTGCCCCAGAGCCCCCACAAACACAAGCACATCCACGTCTCGAGGTATACATGAATTTTCAAATTTTCAAATTTTCAACCTGCAGCAGCAGCTGAAAACGACTTTGGCACTAACACACTAGCTCCATACAGCCCCAGCCGCAGGCCCAGTCTCGGACTCCATTTCAGACCGCAATCATCCGGACTCCTCTGCGGCCATTGTGGCAGGCCCATTAATATGCTGCCACATACCGAAGAGGCACGCCACACACAGATGGACAACTGTGCTAATTTCGTAATCAAATGTAATTTGAGCACAAATTACATTTCCAACTCGACGCTGAGATTGGACGACGATGGCGATGGCGATGTCTGTGGCGATGTCTGTGGCGTTGATGGGGGAGTGCCGAGCGGAGCCGAGAGAAGGATTACAATTGTATTACCAATTCTAATTTGTTTCCCCCTCAACTGTTGCCAATTACCATGTAGATGAGTGACGAGTTATGAGTGGCGTTTGGCGTTTGGCGCATCGTCAGAGGACCAATTGAGATGCCTGCATGTGGCACCCGTTCGGAGGAGTCGTTCACCCCGGAGTGCATTGCTGAGAATATTCCAAGGCTCCTTTGAATGCCCTTCCATTCGCTAATTGTAGATTCAACAAAGTAATAGTTAAGCCCTGCTCAACTTTCTCCGCATAATCAGGGATACAAACAGTACGATAATCAAGACGATGGCTTCCTTTTCCAACAGATTGGGTCCAAACTCTACAACTAAACGGCTTATGCTCTGATACCGAATTGATTTTCATTCAGCTCGGGCGAAATTATTAAACAAATATACTTTGATTCAGTCGAGTGAAACACCAAATACCATAAAAGGAATTATTCGGATTTTCATTGAAATGAAATTGCAATAATACCATATTTCACTTTATGCAAGCTCTGATTTCTCGGAAAATTGTTGATTTTTTGCCGGACCTCTCAATGCGAGTAAAATCGTTGCGTTGTCAATGCAACGGCACACACGTACTGGCACACACGATACAGATACTCGCCCACACAGATACATTTGGTTTTTGCTTGAGCTGCGCTAATCCTTCGTTGAGGAAAACTCTATGCTTGAAACGTAATCAGCTTACTCATGCAATACCAGGAAAATGGATACCAAAACCAAAAGAATTAGAATCTCTACCAAAAATTTGCAAGCATATGCGTATACGTAACATGCCCTGCGGTAGGGGGGGGAGGGTAAATCAATGAACGGCATTCCTCTCCTTTGGAGATTCCATATAGAGTGGTTATGCATTTCCCATCTATTTGGCTCGGTTTTTCTTTCTGTTAGAGGCTTAGACCTGGTTTATTTTAAGAGCTACGGCCATCAAAGTTGTCACAAAATCACTCTAAACCAATAAACCATTTCCTAATCCACTCCAAATGTCAGTATCAGCATCAGTACTACTAATAAGTATCTCACCGTCGTAACACACCCCTCTGGGGCTGGCTTTTGTTACACTCCTCTCAGGGGATCCCCATAAGATTTATGCGATTTCCGTGCGGTGCTATTTCTATGCAGCTGTCGCTGATAAACTGCAAGCAGTCCACGCGGCGTGGAAGGAGAATGGTTCAGGTGGTTGGGTGAAGGGGAGGGGGTCAGGTGAGATGTGATAGCAACAAATGAACATGCCCCATATGATGGAGCACTTGAATGGCACTGACGACACTTGAAATTGTTTTGCGAGCTGGATCCAGCAGAAGACATTCGTCAAAAAAGAGGTGGGCGGGGACCCAGAGGCGGAAGGGACAGAGAGAGAGAGAGAGAGAGAGAGGTACGACAGAAAGAACAACTTCTGAGGACATTCATCACGTCATTCGTGTCAAGCATCAGTGTCAGCGTTTAGAATGTGCTTACTTCAAGTACGGGGATATGTATCGCACATCCTTACAAGTGCCCCTGCAAAGTGCTTTTCATGTTGCGAATATCCTTCTTGTTCTGCTGCTTATGGCCTTGCCGTGCCAGAATAAGATTAATTAGCCAAGGAACTGTTTGGACAGGGCAGGGCAGGGCAGGACAGGGCGCCGCTCCAGCGTCTGGCAGCGGGAAAAGGCATTGGCAGCAACAAAGGCCAGAGCAAACACCTGAGATTTCCGTTTCCGCTAGGGGAAATGTTGCTCTGTTTCCAGCACAGCCTTGTCCGTCCGCTGCTGCTTGCCTTTGTTTCTGCTTCTGCCATTTCCTGTTACCTTGCCAATATCCGCTCCTGCACCCCTTCCCCTTCCCCTTCAACCGGGACAACCTCTTGTGTACCTGCCCCTGGCCTAATTTATTTATGTTTGTCAAATTATCCCACATAAACGAATCAATAAAGCTCCACAAAACTCAAGTCACGTCCTTCTTCGGTGTCGGTTTTGGCTCCCAATTTTCCAATTTCCACTGCAGCAGCAGCTGCTGCTCCTGCGACTGAGTTATTGCGAAAAATTGTGCAGCAAAGGGGCGTGGCACGTGCTGATTACGGGCCGCTAGCCTGCCCTGCCTACTCTCTCGCTCTCCTATTTGTCTCTGCTTCTGGCAGCATAAATCAATTAATTTCCCCTGTCAGGTTACATTGTAAGCACAAACAACGAAAAACTTTTTACATGTTGCCAAAAGAACGCCACAAATCGAACCCAGAGGCAAGACACACATGTATAGATTTATATTTATATTTACAATATACATATAATGTGGTGGGTCCCCGGCAGCCATTTGTTTGCGGCTCTTATTTACGTCGTGTCATTTAATGAAGTCTCCACGCGCTGTGGCACGACTTTCAATGTGTTCCGATGGATCCATGGGGATTTTCTGCTCATGGAAATCTCTTTTTGGACTCTATTTATAAGAACAACATCGGAGAGAGCTGCTTTATTTATACTTCCCGCCGAGAGCACGAGTAAAAGTCTTTGCGAAAGCTGACATAAAGTTTTCAAATCCTTTCTGGCAGGAAAAATTAATTTTGGAACATTTTCCACCCTGCCCTCTATTGGTCTCACCTCTTGGCCCGCATGAAATATTCATGGCCTACTTTTTGGGGCTGGCAGCAAAAGGCTCTCCTCCTCTTGTGTGCCCCGGCGCGTGCTGCAGGCCACAGAAACAATTACACAACAAATAGGAAAACATATTAAACAACAATTTACGGAGCATAGTCCTGCCGCAGTGCCTGGCTACTTTATGAATCACCACACATAAGTTGAGACAACAAAAGCAAAGCGTATGCGAGTGCCATAAACAAGAATATAGCAAGTATGCTTGCAGGAGGAAGACCCACAACCATCTGGGCCCGGCCAGAGCCGTGTGTTTGTCTTCCTTCCGTTGCTGTTGCCGTTTCTGTTCTTGCTTTGGTTTACGTTTACGTTTACGTCTCCGTTTCTGTTTTTGTTTGGCCAACACAGTCTTCATGTACGAGAGTCCTGGGTAAATTAAACTTTATGCCGTGGCCCTTCATTACAGATCGGTTCGTGAGGTGCCCGAAAGCGATAAGTGAAATGGAATGATGGTGAATCTTCTCTAGGAGCTGTTTCTGGTTCTGTTTCTGTGGTTTATGGGACCTCAGATATCTGCAGAAGAGTACGTACAGAGGATAAAGTTTTCGGATGAAATTTTTAGTTCATTTCTGGAGCCACTTACATGGCTGCTGGTCAACGATTTATCAGGCGTGGCTTAGTCGTCAGAGGGAAGGGTTCGGGGATCCAGGCCGGCAGCCGAGTGCGGCGACAGAATGTGTATAAATTGTGTCAAAAGTGTAGCAAAGCATTCAAGAATTTGTTGAATTGTGTTTTGTGAAAGTTTTACTCTGCAGTTATTTAATTGAATTTGCCACCGATGGCGCTGTGGCTGTGGCAGTTGCTGTTGCTGCCACAACTGACCCGGGCACCCAGCCACTATCCACCCTGCACCCTGCACCCTCCACCCTCCACCCTCCACCCTACAACCTCCACCTATTCTCCCGGAAAAGTTCATGTTTTCTGTGTGTGTTCGTAATTCCTCGTTTAGATTTCCTCTTCTGAAGCCTGATGGCCGATGTGCGGTGAAGGATGGATGAGGGGAAATAATGCGGCCAGAGTTGTTGCCTGCACTCGCCAGCATTTTCGAAAGTTTTTACGATTGTTTATGAAAGAACTAAGCGCTCTTAATAAGCTTATGTACAGGGCGTGGCCCGAACTAAGACTTGAAGCTGTGGCAGCAGAACAAGCAGTAAAATGCTAGCCATCGCCAAAACAATTCAAATTAAATTGAAAGTCCAAAACGCTCAGCGGCCATTCCCTGCGACTTTAGCTTCTGCATTTTTGCCTCTGACAGCAGCCCAAAAAAACGCCTGCAACAATAAAGAAAAACAAAAAAAATGAAGAGAAAGCAGAGAGAAGGAGACCCCCTCTCTGGAGCCAGACACAGGGACACAGTGATTGTGGAATTTGTTTTAAAATAATATTGCATGACTGCAGGCGCTGCTTGCAGCAGTAGGCGGCAGTGGCAGTAGCAGCAGGGGGCATGGAACAGCTCAAAGAATGAGGGAAAACTTTGGCTAGTCGAACGTGGGAAGACACTGCCATAAAGTGTTTACGGGTCACGTTAATGGATGTATAGAGAAGTATAATGAAAGCTTGAAAGAGTGGTTTCATAGAGCGAGAAAGTTAAGAAGATGCAGATTGATTATGACTAATTGCACAGCCACAACCACCATTCAAACGTGTCCACAGCCAGAAGCTGGGATTGG
This sequence comes from Drosophila lowei, assembly GCA_008121275.1. Classification (NCBI taxonomy): domain Eukaryota; kingdom Metazoa; phylum Arthropoda; class Insecta; order Diptera; family Drosophilidae; genus Drosophila; species Drosophila lowei. Next base: position 23,802,386 of record CM017778.1, on the reverse strand, counting down.
ATAGATGAAGGAGATGTTTATAGATACCCTAAGCCAAAGACGTGGCCGTTCAGCCGTTACCTCAAGCACTTGTTATTAGATTAAGTGACTTGCCAGATAGTTTTCTCCTGCTCCACAGACGAAACAGACAAAACAGTGAATGAAATTTTGGTTTAATCACCACACTTGACTGCTTCTGTTTCTGTTTCCCAATCACTTTGTTAATTGTTCTCGAATGCAATGCACTTAAGTATCTCGAGAGCCCCAAAGTTTGTTTAGCCGTAGAAAATCACTTAAACGGATTTTCCTCATTGGGTGTATAAACAGTTTCAGTTTCAGTTCCAGTTTTCCCCCATCGTGTGGAATGCAATTAAAATGGAAAATGGATTAAGCTTAGAATGCGCTTGCCCGGGGATCCGAATCCAGGTATCCGGGGATCCGAATCACTTCACTCGGAATCGCAACCTTCGAATTTGAATGGAGATACCCGGCTGCAGGATAAAGTATAATCAGCAAAAGGAAACCATTTCTGTGCGTGAGAGACAGAGAGAGGGGGAAAATTTAATTGTGCGAGTGGATCAAGGGATGGGGGGGAGGAGGGGGAGGGGGAAGGGATGGGGTAGGGGTGTGTGAGCTGGAGCCACGGGAGTTTGCTGCTCCGGCATCCCCGTCGAGGACATCGCTTTGATGAGTGCAAGCAAACAGGAGAATGCATTTCCTTGCATAATTTTCGGCATTTAATCGGATTACTGCACGACACGACAGCAGCAGCAGAGGCAGCGTTGAGTTGTCCTTGTGCAAATGCATTTATGGCCAGGCCCAAAAGAATTCAGGATAACCGCGCCCGATTTAATACGATTAAGTGACATCTGTTGTCGTCGGCTGTCAGCACGTGTTCCCCCCGAGTGTTTTGAGCCTCTGCTTAACCAGAAACCGGAGAAATTAATTGCTTACCCTTAACCGAAGTTTTACTCGCTTTACCACTCCCAAAGCCGACTCAGCTTACGCTAGCCCAAGTCCCACTCTCCATTCCATTTGGTCTTTCATTCCCGATTTCCTTGGTTACAGCCCCCATCCAGCAGTATCCAGCAGTATCCAGCAGCAACCAGCAGCACCCGGCAGATCCTGACCAAGTGCGTGGGCGTGCGTTTAATGCCTCTTTGATTTTCACACTATATCTAGCACCCATCCAGCCACTCACACCGACCCTCTCACCCTTAATCGCTTTTCCACACCCCCCCAAGTGGCTGGCGGACTGGGGGCGGAATTAATTACGCACGTATGGCTGTTTAAATTGGGTTTACTGGCGGTGTGTAAATGTTAGTTTTATGTTAATTAACTATTGTTTATGTCAATTAAGCGAGGCGTTCCGAGTCGCGGGCACTCTTGGGTTTGTTCTGTTGGGTGGGGTTGAGGGGCGTGGCTAAATGAGATACAAATTGTATTAACTTTGGGGAAAGAAATGGGAAATTAATATACCGCAAGAAGGTGGCCAGAGACAGCTTAATATTGTGCTACATTTGGGAAGCACTAAGAGCGAATAGAGAAGGATCAGATGCATGTACCTTTTGGGGGGTTACGTATCACAGTTGAGCTTTTGACCCCAACACGATACCGAAACAAATCTCCTTTTCCAAACAGTGTCTAGGATTTGCAGAGAATTCGTCTCAAAACTTAAGCTGCTCCGAAATGTGACAAGTCGAGACACAGGATCCAGCCAGAGAAGGCCACGAAGACACCCCGTGCCGGGTCACCGTCGCCTCCAACAGTCTTATGTTCGCTGCTTGCCACACTTTCGCCTTGCCACTGCTTCTCTCCAGTCACAGAGGTTGCCATTGACAATGGTATATGGTTACAAATAGACGGTACACAGCAGATAGCAGGTGCTCCCGTTGCACACTGAGGAAAACGCCTTCTATTTGGAAATGTACTCCCAAGACTCAACCATTCGTAAAGGAGTCTAGTCTTGCTTTTCACAGTGTAGATATGTGTACATATTTCCCCGAATAGGCGCTGCCGCACTGCCCCAACCCGCCCCAACCACAATGCATTTCGCTTAAGCTCCGTTAAACATATTTAAAGTACGTGATGTTAAGTGTCTTCTGAGCATTTGACTCCAGGCCCCACGCTGAGCAGTCCTTGCGCGGGGGTCTTTACCTTTTTGCATAAGCAAATTTTAATATGTTTAATTCGTTTTTGTTGGGAGAGGGGGTGCGGGTGCGGGGAGCATGGGGAGTGGAAAGTTTCCAGGGATCGGCAGAAACTTCTGGCGTTAATTTTTAACAAGCTTCGCTTGGGCATCATTTGAGAGCCGAGAGCTTGCCAACGTACATAAATGTCACCCGTGGAGCTCTCATCCATCAATGAGCCTTGAAAAATTAACACTGCGAGTGGCACTGCCAAAGGACTTTCGATCCACGACGGAAGGAAGGCAGGCAGGGAGAATGGAAGGACGAAAGGATGGAAAGATGGGAGGGGGGCTTGTGGCCTGTCGCTTTAAATTATGCAAAACGTTACGTACGATTCCCCGGCTCTGGGGCCGAGGCTCGGTCTGGGCCTGGGCTGCCAAAGGTATGCCTGAATGATGAATTATATTGGCCAACGAGTTAACGCAGTTGGTAAAAAGTGAGAGAGGGAGTGAGATGGGAGTTGGGGGCTGGGAATTGTGGTTTGTGCAAACGATTCTGGCATTTCCATAGATTAAATTTGATTAGAGTCCGCTACGTGATCAACTTATGGCCAGTCGACCATCGTAAAAGGGTCGTAAAGCCATGACACAGTGGAACCACAACTAAATGGATTATCGTTTTAATAATTTATAGCAAAATTTAGTGGAGAGAAATTAACATTTTGTGGGCAATGCACAGTGGGACTCGATTTAGGTGATTATTATTGAAAGTTCTTATGGTTGGAGATGGAGATGTAGAAGTGCTCTCGTGTGTACGAAGAAAAACGTCGGGTGGTGATACATACTATATATGTACATTGTATGTATGTTCATATATATGTATAGAGTCGTGCTTAGACTTTACTGTACATTTTCCTTCTTTTCACATTGGGTGTTGGTGCGTTAGGATTGTAAGCATGCAAGATAAGGCCGATCGAGAGCCGCGGGGATCGTGACAGTGAGAGCGCAACAGTGTGCTGTAACCGATAGCAGCTTTAAAGGAGAGCGCTAGCCGGGAGCAGTAACAGGCTGTTAACTGTTAACAGCGCTTGGGCTCTGTTACAGAGAACAACTAAAGCGTCGAACACCAGCGAGCGCGGGATCCGCTCTCAGAGCGCAAACAGTGTGCTGTAACCGGGAGCAGTAACAGGCTGTTAACCTGAGGTGTTAACACCGCTTTGGCTCTGTTACAGAGAACAACTAAAGTGTCGAGCCCATTTGTAACGGGGCAACAGATTACTCAAGAACAACACTTCTTCAGCGACTGATTTTTAGCCCTTCAGACAGACATTTTAATTGACAGCGAACTAAGTTTTATTGTTCTCCAATTGCGAAGATACTTGACTCGACTCAATTAGCAGCTGCTTTGGCACATTCTTTTACTCTATTCCACCAACACTCTTGTCCCCCACCCATTCTGTTTTCTGCTACTCTCTGCCCCCAACACACACTCTTGCTGGCTTTCATTCATTCACCTACGACGATTCTGCACAAGGCACACACCCCTCTCCACTCGTACACCCCACAATGCATCAGTCACAGTGAATAAACATCACCACCGCCACCCAACGCCACCCAACGCCACCCACCGCCCTGCAACCACCCCACACCCCTCACACCCCACCCGCCGTCCAGCTTGCTAATACTTTTTTACGTATTTCTCTCTTTACTTCTAGTTGTGCTTTTGTATTTGCCAATTTTAATGAGTGTAGAAAGCAAATTCAAAAACTTAACAAACAGAAAACAAAAACAATAAAATACAAAAAAACTTTAGAGAGATTAACACCAAAAACAACAACAACAACACATTATAAAGAATTTTTACAACAAAAACAAAAAAAGCTTGTTCCAAAAACTCATTTCAACAATAACAACAAAAAGCACGTATACACAATGTGACAATAAAATAGAGAGAGAGATAGCGAGAGAGAGAACGAGAGAGAGAGAGAGAGCAAAGAGAGTGAGAAAAGAGAGAGCGCACAAAGAGGAATCCAATTGCACGAACTAGAATGAGAAAAATTAACTGAAAGATCATCAACAACAACAACAACAACAACAACAACAACAACAACACCAGCAACAGTGATAGAGAAACGCACAAGCAAAAAAGAAAATACCGAAATAAAATGCAAATAATACCAAAATAAATACCAAATTAATACCGACAAATCACCAGCTGCAGCAGCATTTTCGCTCGTCTTGTCCCTTTGCTTGCCGAATGCCTTTGCACTACCACACTCTCGGTGTTCCCGTCTTAGTGTGTGTGTGTGTGTCTCTCTCTGTGTGTACCTCCCACCAACAACACCACCACCACCACCACCACTACCACCACCCCTCTAGCCACACATGTATGTGTCCCGCATCCTCCCCACGCCCAACCCTCGATCGGTGTACGTTTATGTGCGCGTCTGCGTGTGTGTGTGTGTAGCACCCAAGTAGTTACCACCTAGAGAAATAGAGCACGCACCCCACAACCACCAACAAATCCACCAATCAGCACCACCATCATAAACCACCGTTAAGAACCAGCAGCAAACAACCAGAAGAAAAGAAAAGCAAAAGCAAGAGCAACCACCAGCACCAGCACCAGCACCAGCAGCACCACAGATTGTGGCAGCCTGAAGGCAGGTCAGTGTCGTCGTGTCGGGGGCACGACAGTAGAACCAAACCCGACCCGCCCGAAACCAAATCAAACCGAACCGAACCGCTCCAAACCGAATAGAACCATCCAAAACCAGTCCTGGTCTTCCTTCCGATCTGATCCTCCGATATCTGATCCTCTGATACCACCAAACCACATACCAGCACCACAATTGCACATTACTACCATAGATACCCCAGGCAGTACTACTACCGCATGGAGCGCGGCGGCACCAGCGGTGGTCAGCAGCATCAGCAGTCGTCGCAACACCAGCAACAGCAGCAGCAGCAATCGCACCACCAATCGCACCACCAGCGCCACCAACATGTGGTGGCCGTGCACAGCTATGATCCCTATCTGACGGCGGGTGGGGCGGACGAGGAGCACACCTCGGGCACCTCGTCTTTTGACAATCCCGCCACCAAAAAGAAACCACCCAAGCTAAAGCCAATCCATCGATCCCTCTCCATGGCCATCGACAACTACGCCCCCGCCACGTCCTCCGTCTCGATGGGGGATCTCGGTCTGGACATGGATCTCGATCTTGAGCTCGACATGGAGCATGGCATCCTCATCAGTGAGCAGCCGCTGATCCATCGCTCCGCCTCGCCGCTACCCCTGTCCAGGTCGGCAGTCGCCCTCCATCCTCCGCAGACCCTTGCCCTCCCAGCACAACAGCAACATCTACCCCATCCAGCCCCCGGTATCCAGCGCGCTGGCAGTGGTGCCGTTTCCCCAGCTCTCTCTGCCCGCCAACAACACCACCACCACCTCCTCCAACAACAACAACAGCTACACCATCAGCAACAACAACAACAACAACAAAAACTACACCACCAGCAACAACAACAACAACAACAACAACAGATGCATCTGCACACTTTTCAGCATTTGGCCGCACAGGCCGCTGCTGCGAGGCATACGCAGTCGCAATCGCAATCGCAATCGCACCACCAGCAATCGCACCGCCAACACCCCCATTCGCATCCGCATTCGCATCCGCATCCGCTTCCGTCGAGCTCACCCACCTCCCACGCGGTGAGCCCGGTGCTCGGCCAGCACCAGCACCAGCAGCAGCACCGCCAGCAGCCGGACATTTATCTGGTCAGCAGCAGCAGCCTGGGCGATGGAGCGGGCTTGGGTGTGGGTGTGGGTATGGGTATGGGTATGGGCATGGGCCGCTCGCCGTTGGGAGGGAGCACATCCCCCATTCAGTTCATCGATGTGGACGATGTGCCCAACCCGACGGTCGTCGCCGCCCACCGCCCGACGATGCACACCCACCCGCTAAAGAAGAACATGTTCCGGCGCTCCGACACTATTGACGTGCATCCGTCTACCAATTTTCAGATGAAGAAAACGCATTCCTTCCACGCCCAGCAGGATCCCGCCGCCCTGGACCAGATACAGTTGGCCGTGGCCTCCGGATCGGCCGCATCCAGTCGACGCACCAGCTCGGTGCGCGGCAACTTCCTGATGCCAGGTCCGCCAGGAGGTGCCAGCGGTGGCAAGGAAATCTCGCGTTCCCCGTCGCCCAGTAGGCGGGGCTGCCGCTCGCATCGCTCTTTTAACGATCCGGGCCGCAGGCCCAGCACGAAGCCCGAGTCCGTGGTGGAGTCCCAGATCCGACATCCCTCGCTGAACGACGACCTCATGGAGCCCATGGACGGACGCAATCTTTTCCCCCCCACCAACCTATCGCTGGAGAACGAGCTCTTCGTGGAGTCGCGCTCGCGCAGCAACAGCCACACCAAAATGGAGGAACTGGGCCTCGCCCAGCTGACTGCCGCCGCCGTAGCCGTGCAGAGGCTGCGCAAGGCCTCTGGCTCCTTCGAGGGTGCTGCCGACAGCGGCCTGACCAGCCACACCGCCACCCATCCGCCCGCCACCTCGAGCAGCGTCAAGCAGAAGCGCGAGCCACACCCCCACTCTCGCCAGCAGAGCACCCACAGCCTCGAGCTGGACGGCAGACCCTCGACATCCGCAGCGGCGGCGGCGGCCGCAGCGGCAGCAGCAGCGGGCGGAGGCCATCCCCTGCAGCTGCACAGCGCTGCGGCGGCGGCCAGTGCAGCGTTCCACTTCAAGAGGGGGGCGCAGCACGGACGCTCGCTCTACCTCTCGCCCAGCAACCTGGAGGAGCTGACCGTGCACCGGCCGGGGGTCCTGGCGGCAGCGGCCGCCTTCCAGGGCACCAACGCCAGCGCCAGCGTGAAGCAGGCCAAGGCTCTGCACAGCGCCAGCATGCGGCTGAGAAGCTATCGGGAGACGTTGAGCGCGTCGAAGAAGTCGAAGAGCTTCATCGGGGACGCGGGAGTAATGCAGGGAGCCCAGGCGGACGACGACTTTGAGCTGAGCTCACCCCACCGACGGAACAGTCGTCCGCTGTCGACGGCCGTGCCCAGTTCGAGCGTGAACCTGGACGAAATCAAGCGCAGTCCCCGTCCCATCTCCATCTCTGCGTCGGCGGCGGCGGCCGCCTTCATCGACGAGAAGCGACCGAGCTTCGAGCGGAAGTCCTCGCTGAGCTTCGACCAACACGAGCTGGCGGACGCAGCCTTCGCCGCCCAGGTGCTGCGACCCTTCCACCACAAGCTGGCAGCCGGGCGGAAGGGCTCCGTGGGCGGGGGCTCGCACAAGCTGAAGAAGAAGTCGCTGAGCGACGAGACCGACGAGGACGAGGAGGCGGATCGCAAGCGCAAGCGCATCGTCTGCATCGTCCTGGCCACCGTGCTCCTGTGCCTTGTATGCGCCAGCGTGTTCGTCGTCGTCGTCACGCTCACCTCCGGCTCGGGCCAGTCCGGAAAGAAGGCGCACTCCTTCAGCAGAGACACCCCGGTCCACTACACCGGCATGCGGCCCTCATGAACTCCAACGCCCACGAGGATGCTGTCGAGAGTAGCCGTCGTCGTCGCCTCCACAAACAGTTGTTGTCCCCACCCTCTGATGAGATTAGACTCGATTTCGTTTGCAATTTGGCTTTCGCTTCCGCTTCGATTCCGTGCTTCCAGCGTTCTTCCCCCTCGTCGTCGTCCCCCCACTTGGTTCCTGTTGGCAAATTGGGTTTCCTCTGTGCCGTACCCCGGGTCCGGGTCCGGGTCCGGGTCCAGCACCGGTTATGGCCATGGCTCGGACTCTGATTCCCTTCAGCCGGATTGCCTAATTGACGTTGGGCCACTGCCCGCAGTAGGAGGAGGAGGAGCAGCAGCAGCAGCAAGAGCAGGACATTCGGCTGCAACAATCGATTTGCCTGTAAGTAGGCAATGCCTTTTGTGTAAGGACCTCTAACCCCCCGACGACAGGGCCACCCGGACACGGTTGTGTTATGCTGTGCGTTACCTAAGAGTCCTAACTTTTGTTTCATTGAAAATATCTGTGATAAATATTTAAGCTGTGAAAGAAAACTAAAAACTAAAAACTAAAAACGTCGGTTATGTGCCGTAGGGGAAATGAAAGATTCAAGCTCTTAAAAATATATTTGTACGTGTATCTCCGAGTGCATTGTCATCCCCCAAGAATCAGCAACAACTTCATGCAAATCATTGAACGAGGTCAGGCTCCAGCTTTTGTCCATTGTCATCCTTACAACACACTCACACACACAGACACTAACACACACACAGATACCACAGAAGACAGTGTGACGGAGCATCATGGCCATATGTTCTTATAGACCATAAAGTTGTGCAAATACAAATATGCCAGCATGCCAGCATGCCACCATGCCGCCATACCATTACCCCCGCAAAACACAAGGAATTCTCAAATATTGAGCTGGCAAAAGCTCAGCAAAATCCCCGAGCATTACATAACTGACTAACTGGCTAACTGGCTCCTCTCCCAACCTGACTGCCACACACGGACAGCATGCCACCCACACAGGCCAGGCTAAGGCCCAGACACGCACACAGGCATACAAAATGATACTGTACTTACTTTGCCTTGACTTTAATGACTCTGGCTGCAGCAGAAGCCGCAGGAGGAGCCAGGCAGCAGCAGCAGCAACAGCAGCAGCAGACAAAGCCAAACTAATCAGCACGTGTGTATGCGTGTGTGCGTGTGGCGTGTGGCACAAACAACGGTAAACTGACTCCGAGGGGGAGTAAGTGGGTGAGTGAGTGAGTGAGTGAGTGAGCGAGTGGCCGAGAGACAGGCCTTGCCGGGGAGGAGGACCTTCCCCTTCGTCATCCTGCTCACTTTTTATGCTCTCGCTTAATAGTTTTGTTTGTGGTATGCGTACCGCCAGCCCCACGTGTGTATCTGTGTGTGTGTTTGTGTGTGTGTGTGTGTGTGTGGGGGTTTGCAGCATCATTACGGTACGGTACAGTTGGTTTCCTTTTTTTATTATTACACTGGCTTACACTGGTGTCGGTCGTCGGTCGTCGGTCGTCGGTGCAGAGGAATAGTCCTACTCGTCTCGTACATACCACAGCCTTAATTTTGCGTTGACGACATGGAAACTAGGTTACTTTTTCATGAGTGAATGGCTGAAAGTGGGACTGGGACTTGGAGTGCGAGTGCGAGTGGGGATGAGAGAGTGAGAGTGAAAGTGAAAGTGAGAGCGTGGAGAATGTGCAACAAAAAAAGTAAAAACTAACAACAATTGTTTATTATGAAAAGCAAAAGGCGAAAACCATCCATGCCAATGACAGTGCCCGCGCTCAGTTGGCTTCAATGGCCTTGCCTTGCCAACTGGTAACTGGCAACTGCCGTCCCCTGTTCCCACCCACCACCCACCCCCTAGTGCCGCCACTGCCAAAGCTGATGGTGTCCCACATGACCGCATGAAGTCCCCAAAATGACGGACCAGTGGCAGCCAGAATTGGCAGCACAGTTCCATTTGGTACAACCTTTAGATGAGGAGAAAATCGAACTGAAAAGAGAGAGAGAGAGTCGAAGTTCTGTGTAGCCTCATTGGAGAGTGATCTAGTCGTCATTCTGCATCTCAGATTTCCCTCCTTCCACTGAGATCTATGCTCGTTGAAGCAGCTAAACTTTTTCAAGAGCAAGATCTAATACGAGGTAAATACGCAATTCATATCCACTCTCCTCGCCGCAATAGCAATTAACAACGATTGTTTTCCATTCCGAATTGAAAGCCCAACTGTTCTATTATTTCCATTCCATGGCTTTGCATTTTCCATGCCATCTTCCTCCAGTGGGTAAAATGAAAGCCAATGGGGGAGAGTGGAAGCCAGAAAAGTGCATCAATAAATTCAATTTAAAGGCACAACAGTGGAAGCCAGCAATTCCCAGTCCCAGGCAACTAATTAGTCCTCGCCCTTCATCCGACAGGCCCAGGTGTGGAAGCAGTGGGTGGCAGTTGTGGGGGCAGCAACAGGCTAGAAGAGGCAGCAGCAACAGAAGCAACTGGCGAGATAGTTGGGCTATGGGACAAGACGGGGCGAGGGAGTAAGGACATTGGAGCAGAGAGCTTTTGCTTTCAACACCACATTTATAATTAAACAACATGAAAGACAAAGAGCCACAGAATGATTGAGCGAGACAGAGGCAAAACCCAAGAATAGAAGGAGCCGGCAACAGTTGGGGAAGGGCGACAGAGGAGAGGGGAGAGAGTGTGGCACAAAGTTGGTCGGCAGCATTTATGAGCGCCCCATAATGGCTGTTAACAATTTAACTTGTTTACCTGTGGGAAAGTTATATGTTAATTGGTCTCGCACAGTGCTCTCCGCCCCTACACACCAGCACGTGCACACCGACACGCGAGCGGGTAGGCCGTGCTGCCCCCAAACGGACACGCACAGGGCCGAACAAATGTCCTCAGAGGACCGCAGAATGTGGCTCGACTAGGAGTCACTCTGTAGAAGAAGCCACAAGGCAGAAATGGCAGATATCTCATCCGATACAGCAAACAAACAGCTGGTTCGTAGTTCTATGAGCAATACCTACAGATCAGAGCTTGTGCATTATACTGAAGACCGCTGAAGACGCTGAAGATATCCGTCGGTTAATGATGCTTTAATCTAGTTCTAACGACAGCATGGAGCGCTTTTTTAATGATGATCATGAATATGAATACAAAATGGGGACATTATGTCCAGCTAGTCTCTGGTCATGCCCCTGCAGCCGATGGGGCAGCCAAGCCGAAAGAAAGACGAGGCAAGGGCATTGTGCTGAGTAGCTTCTACTTGCAGCAGCAGCAACAAAAGCAGCCGCAAACAGCACTTGGCCAAGTGAATAATGACAGGCATCATCACCTGGGCCACCAGGCCCCCATCCTGCCCCTTCCCCTACCCCTGCCCCTGCATCTACTCCCCTGCCAGCCTGCCAGCCTGCCTTCCTGGGCATTAACACGTTGCGATTACGCCTCATAGCCTATGCAAAGGCACAAGCACGGGACCGAGACCGAGAACGGACCACGGGATTCATGCCTGGACAGAGTTTAGCCATGGTCCCTCTCTCTCTCTCTCTCTCTCTCTCTATGTGTGTATATGTATGTATGAGTGTGCTCCACTTACACATATGAGTTTGATGACGACAGCAGCAGCGATGTGTGATGTGGCTGCATCCAGACTGCAGTTGCAGCACTTTAAAGTCGCCTGCCCCTTCCCCCTCCCCTTTCCCATGTGGCTGCCACTGATGGTGTTGCTGTTTCCGTTGCTGCTGCTGCCGCTGCTGCTGCTGCTGAAGCTTAAAATGTTATTACTAATTTTTGCAATTAAATGAAAGCGTAAATGTTGGAATTACTCAAATGTTTGCACTGTCCTTGCCTCTGTGTGTGTATGCGTGTGTATGTGTGGGTATGTTTGTGTTTGTGTTGGCTGGCTTGGTGGCCTTTTAGGGCAAGTATTTTTTAATTAAATTTCTGGTGCGAGCTCATTTCGTAGAATGCCGGCAACAAAATGCAGTGGAAGGCAGGCACAAAAATTAGCAATTCTACAAGGGGGAGGAGAGGGAGGCTATGGAAGCGCCGCCGAGACGAGCCAAATCAATCAAATTACAATTGTGAATGTTTATTCTATATATGGGGGCACACTATCAAACTCCTGGATGGACTGAAGCAACAACTGTGACCTGTCTGTAAATGTACAGATACAGATACGAGTGTATCTGTGTGTGTTTGTATCCGTGTGCTTGTGATTGATTGGCAAACAAATTTTGACACTTTACACAACACCGACAAGGGAATACACGTACAGGACTCATCCCCATCGCCCATTCGCATCTCCCAATTCCCATCTACCAATTTGTTCAGCGTTAATTAAAACTGCTGTAAAATGCACAAAAGCGTTGAGCAAACAACAACCGCGGCGACAATCGGAAGGGGGGGTGCCCAACACAAGGCAGGGGCAGGAGCACGTGACAGTGTGTCCACAAGGGGGGGGGGGGAGACACATGCTCGAACAATACGTACATATATCGTGTCATATCCGAGCGCGATAACCAAAAACAAACGAAAAACGAAACCGAAAAGTGGAAACGGAAACGGAAACGGCAGCCGTAACCGTAGCCATAACCATAGCCGGAACACCGGGAAATGCAACACGAACACACACAGAAATAATGTTGGACTGTGCTTAAAGTAAATAGTCTGGATTGATGAAAGTTATATTCAAGAATTCATCAACAGGCATTTACTTCAACTGCAGTTTAAACGATATGCAACTGGATAACAACGAGCGTGCAGTGAATATTCGACTAGTATCTACAGCTTGTTCCATTAGAGTTAGACCTAAGACTTGAGTAGTTTTTGTTTCGTTTTTGTGGCATGCAGAGCCCATAATTTGCCCTTCCACTGATACTATCCACTCTCTCTTCCTCTCTCGCCTTCGACAGTCCGCCAGGAGAACGAGCGGAACATACGGGAGAACATGGAGCGCACGCGGATGATGAAGAACCGAACGGAGCTGATTCTGCAGCGCCAACAGTTGATGCACGTTCCATAACAGCCGAGCAGGAGCAGCAGGAGCAGCAGGAGCAGGCCACAGTCAGCGGAGGGAAGGAAGTGACACCCGACGAGTAGGGCAGATGCCACCGGATGAGATACCACAACAAGATGGCTGTGTGTCAGAAGCGGCAACAAGAGTTGTGGCAGTCAAACAGGGGAAGTAGTCTTCCTTCCGATCCCCTGCCCTGCCATCTTCCCCCACCCCCGACACACAAATGTTATGCGCACAAAGGTAAAATAATAAAAATAAAAATAAAAAAAAAACAAATCAAAGGAACGGAACGGAGGAGCAGCACTCCGAAGTGCTCGAGAAAAACAAAATGAAGGCAGAAACCCCCCCAGGCAGAAATCACATGTTTTGTATCTAAATGAGAGGTGAGAGGTCAGAGGAGAGAGCAGCATCCGGTTAGATGCCCACCATTGTTAGACGATCAGAGGAGTCGCGAATTGAACTAAAGTAAACGTTAAACATTACAAATTAAACATTACGCATTACACATTACGCATTAAAGTAAAACCAAAAGTGATCCAGTCTAGAGCTAAGTAAGAGTCAATAGTCAAAAAATGTTGTTAGTAGAGTTGCTGCGAGGGCATTGTATGTACAATATAGTAAATGTTCGGGTGCAGTCCGATCTGGTTTGCCTGCGAAGAATTAGTTTTTTGATTTACTTTAATGATGATTTTCCCGGAGAAACTGGCAACCAGAACGGACCGGGACGGACTGTCTTGTTTGTATCGTAATTGTTGTGCTTGGGGCTTGATCTCTCGATGAGGTTGAGGTTGAGGAGCGACGCCACCACTTCCCTTAAAAAGAAAACTGAGCCAAGGCTTCGATTGTTCGACTGTTCAGTTCAGATTAGCAAAATGGTTTCAATTTTTCATTTGCTCAGGTTTTCCCCTTTGGTTTTCCCTCCTCCAGCGAGTGGCGTCGATAGAAAAGTAAAGTTGGTCAATATAACTGTAGTTATGTGTATTCGAAACTAAGTTGTTAACTGAAACAAGTACTCCTAAGTGAATGTTAAAGAAAGAAGCAAACGAAACGAAACGAAACGAAAAGTTTTTGTAACTCTAAGAAGAACAGGAAGAGGAACTAGGAAAATGCAAAGGGGCAAAGGCAAAGGAAACATAAAGTACGAGTGTTCCAGAGATACATTTCGAATAAATACAATTTGCATAATGATAACAATAATTCTAATAGCTGGAAAATCCCAAGGGAGCGAACATTCAATAGTTGCATTCGCATTCGGAGCGAAGAATCGGGAGAATAATTATTGTTGTATAGCATAACTAAATAACTAAATAACTAAATAACTAAACAACCAACTAAATAGCAGACGAGTAAATAAATGTTAGTAAATTAGCGGATCGATGTGGAACGGTTACTTAAGTGCAAAACGAGCTTGTTGTCGAATTAATTTTAAATGGAATTACATTAAGTGAAACTAAGCTAAAAGGTTAGATGTTTTTTTAGGTGTTCAATGTTGAAATTAATTTGTGGCCCCAGGGGCAGACTCTCGGATTCGCATTGCCCCGGTCAGATCGCTGTGTACATACATATATACATGCATATATGTACATACGAGTATGTAGTAGTAGGTACTATAAATTTTCATATTTCCTATGCTAACTGGGTTGCAGGTTTAACGAAAAATTTAGCTTGAAGCAAAATTGTATCGGTTTCAGCATTGGACAGCTTGCAAGACCCCCTGCATCCCCCCACCCACTGGTCCCCCCGTCTACCAGTTCCCTTTGAGTGTTTTCCAGGCGGCAAACATTTTCCAAAGGTTTGTGCCCGAATCTGTTGCGGGCAGTCAATTAAATGGATCTAAACAGATGAAGAAAACGCCGACTGTCCGGGGGGCTTACCATATGTACATACACAAACACATACATATACATATACGAGTAGATACATAGACATATGGACATATTGTACACACACACACACATTGGTGTTTCAGGGGAAGAGGGGTTCAGTGAAGGAAATGAAAAGCTTTAAATTAGCTAAATACAATTTCAGAAATAAACATTGACATTGCATTAAACCGGATCGGTGTTGAGTGCATTACGAGTGCGATAGATACAAAAAACACACACACACAGATACACAGATACACCGACACAAGCACAGATGCAGAGATAAACAGATTTATAAGATTTGCATTTCGGTCAAGGAATCAATTTCACATTTGACCAGACATCAAATAAGGCCAAGACACAACACACACACAAGAGAAAAAGTACGATACTTAGTAATGGCATTTAGGGGGTTCAGAATGGGAAATGGGAAATGGCAGCTGGTTGTACGAGGATGTATTTACTAGGTTTGAAAAACTAATTTAAACCGTGTGCTAAAGCAAACGCATGATGCATGATGCATGATGCATGATCCATGATTCGTGGAGCGAAGAGTCGCCAGAGAGGAAACCAATCAGTTAATAGCTTAAATAAATTGTCTGTAATTATGCGTAGAGCTATTTAAGTGTGTAAATTGTAAGCTGAATTATTATACAATACAACAATACATAAAACTAACTACAGTGAGGGGTACTCGTACGTTCTGGAAATACTCGTAACAAATGCAAACAGAATATTAAGTATTACAACAATCAAAATTGTTTCCCGGAAAATCAAACTTTTTAGCCTTTGAACGAGAGACTTTGGTGCCCAAATCCATTTTGAGCAATTATTTACAATGAACATACGAACACAAAGAAAACACACACTCACACTCACACACACACACCCAAATGTAAATAGGAAAGCGGAAACGGAAGGGAAAAAAACAATAAATGAATACACAACCGCATAAATAAACATTAAATTTATTAACAACTGAAATCAAAAAAACCGAAAACAAACACAACACATACGCAAAAAAAACTGATAAAACTTCCAACTTGACGCAAAGGAATCAACTTTAACTGTTAATTGTTGCTCAAAATAAACGTAAAAGTGAAAAATAAATGAAAAGCAAAGCAAATACAATGCATAAATAATTATAAACGAAAAAATTAAAAAAAAAATAAAATACATTTGAACGCATTCAGCGTTTTATTCATCAGAAAGCAGAAAGTGTTGAATCAAAAGCGAAAGCGAAAACTAAAACCGAAACCGAAATCACAATTGTGTCACATGTGTAGTATATCTCAGAATGTATTTGTATTGTAACTGGAAAAGTATTGAAATGCGCAACAAGAATTCAAAAAACAAATGAAAATAAACTGAATTTACAAATGGAAGAGATTTATTTGGGCGTGTATTTCTTTCTTGGGAGGATATTTGGTGTACGTTCTTTTCAGAGCCCAGAATCTCCGTCTTTTAGTATCCGGGAAGGGGACTCAAAATGCCGTTAAAAGAGTCCGAGATGGTGGCAGCCAGGTGATTTAACTCCACGGTCCCCTTGGGTCTTGGGTCGCCCAGGTTCATCAGCTTCACGCCCACGGCGTAGACCAGCCTCCAGTTCTGCAAAGAGCCAATAATTGGAGAAATATCCTTGAAAGGGTTCCGCGAGGGCCACTCACCTTTGCCACAGGACTTGACGCACACGCGGCGCGAGGAGACCGCCGGCACCTGCTCGTGCTTTCGGATCTTCTTGTTGACTATGTTGAAGGCGCCCGTCAGGGCGGGGAAGAACAGATCCTGCTCGTCATTGCTGACGCGCTTCCGGTTGAACTCCAGAATCACATGGGGCATTGTTCTACACCCATTTTACATGAATTATTCGCTGCCCCGTTCTACATTCTACATCGAAATTCGACACAAAGTAAAAGAGTCATTAACGCCATCCATCAGCAGAAAATGGAACCGCTTCAATTTTAACTTTTACTTCATTCCATGAACTGTTAAGTCGTCTGTTAGTCGTTCTACTTACAAGTCTGTCTGGCATGACGACTGTTATGTCGTCGTTAGCAACAGCAACCGAACATATCTGGCCGCAACATCATTTTCAAAATAAAGCGTCACCGATGAAATGGTATATTTTGAAAATGAGATGGTATGTTTCCGAGGGTCGGACGGTATTTGCTTGCCAGCTTAGACACCATTTCTAGCTCACACACCTTGCATACTTTTATACTTTTTATTGTATTTTGAGTATTTTCTAATATTTCGTAGTATTTTCCAGTATTTTCTCAACAAACGTAAACATTCCGCCCGTCAGGTGTCGCTGTTTATAATTACATAAATATGTAGTTAATATGTAGCACCTGTGTAGTTACAATGTAAAACATAATTTATCCGGGTTGCGATCGCCTGTTGCGCAGAAAAGAAAATGAAACAAAGTGAACAATCGAATTAATTGCCAATTAGGGAGAGCAAATATAGTGCGCGAAATCGGGTTGGAATGGAATATAAACAGCAGCAGCAGCTGTGCATATAGTTTTTCCCAGTACAAACGAACCAAAATAAACAACAGTGCTGCGAAGAGGAAGAGCAGAAGCGCGAGCGACAACGCAGCAGAAAGCAGAAACAAATTCGAAAAGCAGAACCAGAACGAGTCGCACAGAGAAAAACAACAATCCATCCAGAGCAGGTCGCAGGCAGTCTCGACAAACGCTATTAAAATTTATTTTTGTGTTTTAGGCGCGTGTGTGTGTTAGTGCCAGTGTTCGTGTGAGTGTGAGTGTCAGTGCTGCTGGTGTATAAAAATATTTAAACAAAATCATCTGCGCAGGCAGCAGACGAAAACGCAGACGCTCGAAAAGGCAGAGCAGACCAGACAGATAAACAATACGGTCGGCGCTTGCTCTCTGGTGACGGTGACGCGGCAAGGTGCTGGAGGTCACTCTCGGCACATTTCGCGCACGGCCGTTCTGTCCGTCATCGGCCCCCCGCAGCACCACCCACCCCCGCGCGTACGCCCGGCCACATCCAGTTCCATCCGCCCGCGTCCGCAACGTGGGGCTGCGATCTCAAACCGCACACCACACCACACACTCACGAGGCGGAAGAGTAAAGAGTGAGGAAAAGTGAAGTGAAGAGGAACCATAAAGCGAAAACACAATAGCAAACTCACGCGCTTCGCTTCTCTTTATTGTTGGTACCCATCCCCATTCCCATCTCCACTGATAAACGGTTGCTATCGTTGATAAATATCCGAGGCACACAAACACCAATTATTCCAATCAAATAAACAGCAAGTGCGAATGCGCCCTCGATTTGTATGCCAGCAGCAGCAGCAGCAGCACTCGGCCCACCATTCCCATACCCATAGTCATAGCCATCATACCCATAGCAGCGCCACTGACGTCAGTGGCTTGACTTGGGATCGGAATCTGAATCGGCAGCAGCGTTATCGTTATCCGAACATGGTTGTGCCGGAGGAGCCGTGCTCGGGGGGCTTTAATCAAACCCCACTATCGGAGTTAAGTGCGGATACGCGCAATCAACTGGCCCGCATGCTCAACCGCAAAAAGGTACTCCACTCGGAGGAGGGTTACGAGCGGGACTGGCGGGGCATCGCCGCCCTGGCCCACCAGCGCGGCTTCGTCGAGGAATATGCAAACAATCCAATGGATCTGGTGCTCAGCAGCTGGAGTCAGCGGAATCCAGAAACGGCCAAGGTCGGTCACCTAGAGCACTTCCTGGGCATCATCGATCGCTGGGATGTGTGCGACGACATCCAGGAGAATCTAAGTAGGTGCCGGCCGCAATCTACGTCCCCATGTCCGTCACTAGCTAATCTTAAATGATCCCCTCTGATCCGTGCAGCCAAGGACACCAGGCGCTACAATGTGAGGCAGGAGCAGCAGCAGGCTCTGGTGGAAGCCCACAGCCCGCCCACTGCCATAGAGACCAACAACAACAAGAGCAGCACCAACAATACCAACAACAACAACATCACAGTGGGTCAGAGCGTCCAGATTCTGAGCGACGATGACCAGAGATGCGTGCAGATGGGCCAGCCCCTGCCCAGATACAACGCCTGTGTCTTGTATGCGGAGGCGGACATCGACCACGCCACGGAGATCATGAACCACCTGGAGTCCGAGCGATACAATCTCAAGGTGAGTCCCGATCACTCCCTTTGTGTGTGTGTGTGACCTCCATCTAACCGGAGGGGAGTCCGCTTTCAGCTCTTCCTGCGGCACCGCGACATGCTAATGGGAGTGCCCTTTGAGCACGTGCAGCTGTCCCACTTCATGGCCACCCGCTGTAATCACTTAATTGTTGTGCTCACGGAGGAGTTTCTCCGTAGTCCAGAGAACACGTACCTCGTCAACTTCACCCAAAAGATACAGATCGGTGAGTGCCGTGCCATGTGCATGCCAGATGAGAGAAGTCCGAATTACAGGTTCCCCTCGTTCCCGTAGAGAATCACACGCGCAAGATCATCCCCATTCTGTACAAGCCCGACATGCACATACCGCAGACGCTGGGCATATACACACACATCAAGTACGCCGGCGACTCCAAGCTATATAATTTCTGGGACAAGCTGGCCCGATCGCTGCACGATCTGGACGCCTTCTCCATATACTCGACGCGGCAGGTGCAAACGTAAGTTCATATTCCATTCCTGGCTTGTTATCAGTAAACCAAAGTACACTACATGCACCGCACAGACCCTCGCCGACGGAGGAGGTGCCGCCTCAGCGGGTGACCACACCCAACATACGGATACAGATCAACGACAAAGACGTCACCGATTTGCCCAACTACAGCTACAAGGCCCTTGAGGAGGACGCCACAATTGTGTCGATGATAGGCGACACCAGTGCCCCGCTGCCGGAGCCAAAGCCGAAGCGGAAGGACAAATTGTTTGGAAAAATAAAGATTAGTTTTGGCAAGACGCCGCGTAACCTGAACGGCACTGCCGGCAAACCGTTGCGGCATGCGCACTCAATTAGCACCATCAATGTCACTGAGCGCGAGCGCACGCTTAGCGCCAGCAGCTCAAACATCTCCACGACGTCGGAGAGCAAGAAGAGCTCCATCAAGTGGCAGCCCAGTATACTGAAGAAGGTGCTGTTCTCGCGCAGCAGCAGCAAGCTGCAGACCCCGGGATGAGCTCCAAGCGGCTGGGATCAGCAGAGCAGCTCATTTAATTCGAAAATTCCCTATTCTTGCGCCCAGTCCGGGGGTCCAAAATCCAATCCAGCCCAGTCAACGTCGTCACCCTCCATGTTTTAGTGATAATCTCTAGTGTAATCCTAATCAAAGCCAACTAACTTAATATACTTAGACGCACTTGTTAACTTATATAAGACAACAACGAATAAAGACAATACCGTATACATACATACAAACAAAAATGTACAAGAGACACACAGAACCCTAGATAAAGAATGTATACTAGACATGATGAATGATCCGATAAACAGACAATTGTGAGTGAGGTTAAATGTGCACAGCACAACGCAACACATTGCTAATCGAAGCAAACAATTAACTGTTAGTCACGCGTTCGATAAGTGACTTACTTAATTCAATTAACTGGACTACACTAACCCCCATAAACAGCACTACAATATGTGCCCCACAACCGTCACTTCACTTCACTTCATTGACTTCACTGCGTTGCTGTTCTCGCACACAGAAACAGAACCCCCTTGACGATGAGTGCTTTATCTAAGATGAGTAACAACCACATATAAAGTATACAACAATACGAATATGTCTGCTGTATATAGTATATTGTCTGAGCTGTTTCTTTATTCCTTTCTTTATCGGTTTCTGAATGGCCTAAGCAAATTCTTCAGCTGACTTTTTGTTCTGTGTGATGGTTAGGGCCGGTGCCTCCTGGGAACTGAATATATGTACGCTTTATGTACTTGCATTTCGTATGTGTAAAGAAAACAGTACGTTTCATAGCTACTGGGCGATTGAGAGTTTCCCCGAAGTAGTAGTTGGAATATTACTTCGATTTCTAGAGCTTTTATAAATGAATTAAATCGTTTATCACTGGAGTGGCGACCCGACCTTCACAATATGCGCCTATGAAACGCACTGTAACCGTATCGCGAGCATGAGCAAAGATCCCCGAGAGTTGAGCGTGCCTGTGCCCCGAGCAGGCAATAAACTGCTCAATGTTTGGCTCATTAATTTATTGTTGAATATAGACAACCTTTAGTTCTCGCTGATGTTTAATAAACAGCGCGATTCGTGTGTGATTCCCCTCCCACGAAAAACGTATACAACATACATATATACATATACTCGTAGTATAGTGTGTATATATGCCGATCAGCCGTGAGTTGGGTGGATGGCGATGCCGATGGGTATGGGGATGTTTATCAACCAGTTCCGGTTAATCTATAAGACAATTTCAAATTCTGTTTAAATTTGTATTTTTTTTCTCGTTTTATTTATTTTTCGTTTTTATTGTTTAAATCGCATCATAAATAACCTTTTGTTGTTGTAATTTTCTTGTTCATGTTTCTTGTTTTTGTTTTTGTTGTTGCTTTTTGTTTTTGTAATCGAATTTTATTGTTATTTGTTTTGTTTTTGTTTTCGTTTTTGTTTTTGTTTTGTATTACTTTTATTTTACGTTTTTACTCATCGTGAAATGTTGTTTAATTTTAGTTGATTCTCAATGTTATATGAACTTTTACTTGTGTTTAATTTTTGTTTCGCTTTCGTTTGTTTTGTAGTTGTTTTTTCCGTTTTGTGTGTGTGTGTGTGTGTGTGGTTTTCTTAGTCACATGTTTTTAATGTTTATCCATGCTTTTTATTATAATTATTATTATGTATATAACGTAATGTTTTAATAATAGCTCCTATCTCGATTTCCTCGATCCCCTCGCTCATTCCTCGCTATTCCTTTTCGCTTCTCGCTTCTCGCCTTTCTCCTCGCCCTGAACAAATTTAGTCGTCTCCTCCTTATTCCATTTAATTCAATTCGATTCGATTCCTCCCAAAACTTGAGCCCTTGATCTTTAAACTTTGCTTTAATTGAATTCATGATTTTTTTTCTTGCTCAATGTTGTATGTGTTTCTGTGTCTGTGTGTGTGTGTGTGTATATCGATTTATATATATTTGTTTTTATAAATGTTAATCTGTTATATTTGTTGTTAATCTCGCTTCATTTCGCTCTTCTTTTTTTCTTTTCTTTTTTTTAGTTTAGTTTTATTTTTAATGCCTTTGTTTATCGTTTAACAAAATGAATAAAAACAATTTGCAATATGTTTTGTCGTTTGGTTTTCTTCTTTGTTTTGTTTTGTTTTGTTTTATGTTTTGTTGTATATGCTAATTGATCAATTTATTCGTAATATTCGCACTATTAAAACAATTTAACGCATAATGTGGCATCATTCTCGGCTGCCTGCAACAATGACTTGACTTTCCTTTAAGGCTCTTCCCCCTGCCTGCCGCCTGCCTGCCTGCCCTGCCTTCTAGTATGGATATTACGTTACCGAGTACTTGCAAAACAGTTTAATGCATTTAGCCGGGAGGAGGTTTCTTCATTCGATTCGCTTACTTTGCAGCACATTTTTTGTTTTGTTTGGTTTTTGTTTTCTTCCGTTCGTTTATTCATCTTATAAATCTAACTGATTGCATTTACACAGAGTGTGTGACGAGTCTGAGAGTCTGAGAGTCTGAGGGTCGGGACCGCTGTTCCGGGACGACCTTTGGGGATCAACAACAGAACCTAAACTGAACTAAACCGAAACGCAACGATTGATGGGGAAACAAGATTCGTGTGCTGTGGTGTGGTTTGTCTCTTAAAGCGTTATCCTCTATAGTTAATTGTTAACAATGATTATGATTATGGAAGTCAGTTGAAGAAGTCTGTATCAGTATGGAAGCTGAGTTGTCATACGCACATGTATACTCGTATGCTGGTGGTGCATATACGATGTGCTGCGGAATCTCTCGTTTTATTCTTTCTTATTATGCAATGCTGCTTGGGGCATTTACACATACGCCGTATAGGTATGGGTCGTTTCTATATATACACACATATGTATCTGTATGTACGCACAAATGCTCGTCGGCACTCGATTTCTGTACTCCGCGGCTTAATCAGACAGTACACGGCATACAGTACATATATATACATATAGTATATATAGTATATTTGTGTATTCATCTCATGATCATGATCGTGTTTGGGTTGCACATTACGAGCGCATTCGTTCTCGACTTACTAATAAATTAAAACAACGCTAATGAATTTGTTTTCCGTTTGCTAATTGTGAGTTCTCGTTTTGTCGCTTTCGTTCCGGAGCTGCACACAACCGCCATCCTGCGTTGCTGCGTTGCTGCTTTCCTGCTTTCCTGCTCTCGGCTTCCTCCTCGCTCGACTTCAACTTTCCACTTATTATCGTTATCAATTATCAATTTTTCTTTTATACATACTAGGGCCTCGCTTTTATCTATGTATATCTTTTTCGGTTTAATGCTTAGTTTGTGCCTTGGACAAATGCATGTTAAAAAATCCTTTCATTTCATTTCATTTCGTTATTACCTTAGTTTTTCATTGTTCATTGTTCTTTGTTTTTTATTTTTGTTTATTTATTTTTTAGCAGAAGACAGATGTGTGATTGATCTTAACTGTGGAAGAGATTGCGTTATTTGTCCATTGTTTGCTTTCTTTTGGTTCTTTATGCTTCTCGAAGCGCACGAGCACGCTGTTTAGATCGTTCGGATCGTTCGAAACAGACATCGATCAGACAACGGAAAGTTTGGAAACTGTGGACTTGGAGTGTGTGCACGGCCCATTGGTACAGTCCAGTACAGAGCGAGATCGCTGCGAGCAACGTAGACCAGCTACGACTGCTAGGGAAGAGAAGAAACACGATTGCTACGATCGTCACACGGCATAAAGATTGCTTTGGTTGGTTAGTGCTTCGTTTCGACTCGATCGCAGCCGAAAACCGTTTGTACAACTTCGATTTGCATTCGCATTTGCAATAACAATTCTATAGCTTAACCAATGACATCGATACGCTTTATTCGTTTTACCTAACTGTGCCTATACTCGTATGTATGTTTGTATGTATGTCTATGCTAGGGGGCCCTTCCGTTGCTGCTCGTGGCACGTGCCACGTGCCACCCGAACGATCACAGTGGATCGGGAAGCCTAAACTCAACGGGGAACGGAGCTGCACATGATCTGGCTATGATGATCTACTACAGTGAGATGTCGGGTTTGGCAGTGTTTTTTCCTTGATGCACACACATCTATAATTCTAATTTCGATTTGCTCCCTTCTCTGATATTTCCGCCTAGGAACATGGGAAGTAGATGAATCTGCTACGGGTCGGGTTGTGTCGCTTGGTTGTGTGTGTGTGCTCAACTCAATGTGTGACAATAGGCTACAATATATAATACTTCGATATCAGGCATTTGCGACCTTATGGTTTCTTATGGTTTTACGCTTTGTTTTTACGCTTTTTACGTTTAAATTTCACTTGAACGTTGAACGTTTTACAACACTACAAATAACGGCAGTTTCGCATGAGGATTCTGAATGGGGGATTATGGAAAAATAACAATATTTATATGATAGTATTAAAGGAACTGAGGATCTTCCTACTTAGGAATACGGAATACGAGTACAAACAATACTGATTTACATTTAGAAGATTTTGAATTCAGTTTACAGTTACAGTTTTCTTCTTCGTTCTTCGTTCTTTGGTTTTTCGTTTTTCTTCTCAACAACAATTTATAGTCTCTGTTATCTTCTCTTTGGCAACTTAGAGTTCACGTGATTTAGATTAGATTTCGACTTGTGCAAGTGACGCTCGTAGTCGGAGTCGGAGTCGGCTATATGTATGTATATGGGTTATCCAACTAAATAAGGCTCGTTTGGCATACGGTACACGGAACACGGAACACGGAACATGACATGACTTTTATACAACAACAATAACAACAAAGTGGGTGAGAATTTTGGGACTTTGGGAGAGTTACTCTGATGATAGGTTGATATATGCAAGTGCTCTTGTTTGGTTGGGATAGTCGCTTCAATATCGCTTCAGTATCCCGTCTTGAGGAATTCTCTCGCTAAGTGCTACAAAAACTGCGTTTACATGGGGAGGGGGAGGGGGTGTCTTTGTCTTTCTGTGGTTTCGTGTGTGGTTTCTGGGGACTGAACTGACTTTTGTTATGCTTACTTCACTATTGTACAATGTGCGACTTGCATTATTATATTCTCATATTCTCATATTAAGTATTATATATATGAATATGTACGTATGTATGCATGTGTGTGTGTCTGTCTGTCTGTCTGTGTGAGATGTAGCCTCCCGTTTTCCTATTATTTTCGTTTTCGTTTTCATTTGTAAAATGCGCTAGTTTATTGATACCTTTCTGAGCATTATCTATCTGCAAATGTGTTTATTCTTTAGTGGCTATGAATGGGTTTGCGTTTGCGTTTGCCCGTATCTGGTTGCGTTTAAATTCTATCCTCCTCGTCCTCTTCCTCCTCTTCCTCGACCTCCTCGCCGTTCTCCTCCAGCTCCTCCTTGTAGCCGGGATGCTCAGAAATGGCATAGTAGTTGCCATTGTAGATGACGCCCAGTTCGCGGAGCGCGTCGCCGCGTATTGTCGCCTTTATCGTCCAGTTGTAGCAGTCATCCGACTCGGACTCGCGATCCAGACGCTCCACATCGAGTATCTTAGAGTTGAGGCGCTCCAGGATGATGCCGATATCCTTGATGCTGAGATGACGCTTCTGGTCCACCGATAACTGATCGATCAGCAGCAGAAATTTCTCGGTCGTCGTCTTGTCGTCCTCCATCACCGTGTTCTCCGTCTCGCTCTCGGAGCTGTCCCGCTCTGGGGCAATGTCCAGGAAGCGTACGTGACCCTTGGTGCCCGAGGAGCGCCGCATACTGCCGCTGCCGCCCAGCATAGGATCCATAACCGATGATGACATGGCCAGCGTCGCTGCCGGCTGGGGACTGCTGCTCCCGTCCTGGATGGGCGACGTGGCCACGCTCTTGTGCACGGCTATCTTCCGCCCCTCCTCGTGCAGAGCGCAGCAGTGGAAGTCGCATTCCGTGGTGCTGGGGCTGCCGGCCCTGCTTGGCGTATGGGCGTGGTGGGCGCACTCCGGCGTGTGCACATGCACGGCCCCCACACCCACGGTGCTGTCGAAGGAGCTGCCCTGCTTGGACAGGCGCCTGCTGCCACCGGGTATCACAACTCCTGGCGGCAGGACCACTCCACCGGGATGGTATATACTCGCCGGACCCTCGTCGCTGATCACCGTTATTTGGGGGCTGGCGTAGCGCGGCTGCGAGGACTGCGACGACACCGACTTGTTGTCCAGCGAACTCTGTGCGGAGAGGCCCTTCTTCGAGGGCGAATACTTGTCGGAGGAAAGCAGCCCGTTGCTGCTCCCCAGGCCGGAGCATATGTTACCGCCGCCAACGCCGCCCCCACCGCCGCCTCCACCACTGCCCCCTCCCTGCCGCTGATCCCAGTGCAAGACGACCGTGACACGCCCTTTGTTATCCATAATCTTCCACGATGGTGTCTCATCGTGCAGTTCCAGTGCATGGATCGTCTCACAGACGATTTTCGGTATAGCTGATATGGCTGTAACAGATTATATTAGATTAGTTTGGTTTTTACCAGAGATAAAGTGCCATAGAGGGTGTCACTCACCAGCCTTTATGACATCCACTCCAGTTGGATACCAGCGTTCGCCCTGCCTCAACAGCAACAAGACCGTATTGTTGGCCAGGGTGCGAAAGTATTCGCCATCCTCGATTTGGGTTCCATCGCACTCCAGAACAACGCGCACTGGTTCTGAAGCAGGAACCCCCAACTTGTCCTTGCCGCGCACCAAGAGCTCCTCGAATGTTCCAACTACAACGCCTTTACGCACATTCCGCCAACTGTCCCAGATTTTCAGTGGTCTCTTGCCGCGAGACTCCTGCGAAAGAGCAAAGGAAAAGCGGAGCCCAGATTAGATTAGTCGACGCAGGCGGCTTACGCGATGAAGAATAGAAGATGCGGAAGATATGTGGAAGGGCGCATAACATGTGTGTGCAGTGGGAATACGGGATATGGGAGTTCCATCTGGGGCGTGACACCTGTGCAACGCTGCGCAGCCAATTCACAAGTGGGTGTGGCATATCAGAGCAGATCCATCCCCCAGGCAGCGTCATAACATCTTCCGCCCACTAATTGTGGTTTGTGCTCGTTAAAAGGGCGCAAATGTCAAGGCCACACACCATCCAGGACGCCGCAGGAGGTCTGGCCGTGCAGTTTTTTTTTTGCAGGGAATTGATTGAAGGGATCTCCCAAAATCTAGTTTTTTACAACAACAAAAATACAACAGAAAATGCAGTAAAAAATCCCAATTAAAATCCTTACAAAAAGGACCAACAAAAGAAGAGGGAGTAGTGTGTAGTGTGGAGAGCAACGATACGGCTAACAGCGGGACACAGCTGGGGCTGTTAATCGAATAACAGTAACAGCAACAGAATGGAGGAAGCGATGAAGAATAACAAGATGCAGCAGCGGCAGCAGCAGCTGCAATGCAAATGCAATAACAGCAGCAGCAGCAGCAGCAGCAAAAGAGGCGAAAAAGGGGCGGGAAATGGGAGGATGGGGAGGGTGATAGGGAGAGCGAGGCGAAGAAGAGGCAGCTCCAATGTTTAATGTATTGCAAGGACATGAGTGTGGCGCTCCAGTGACCCAGTAACGAGTGCAGCACACGAGCTAAATAATATAAAAAGAAGAAGCTCTCTCTCTCTCTCTCTCATTCCCTCTCTCGCTTTCACCCAGCACCACCCATCATCCCATCATCCATCTGTGGCAAAAATAAAATGTTTGAAAAATTACAAAAAATTCATTCTGACATTTTCTGCTCGACGCCAAAAATACAAAACAGAAGAAAAATCAAAAAAAAAAAAGCGGAAAGTTTTCATAAAATATTTCATTTCTTTCCGTGCTCTCTTTTTCAATGGTACTTTCGCCCCCGTCCTGTGGGATAGGTCAGTGCTGCGCCCAATGCCATATGGCCGCACGTATTGGAGAGCGAGAGGGAGAGGGAGAGAGGGGAGGCAGGGGCAGGCATTATAAAATTTCAAATTAATAAATGAATAAACAACGCCAGAAGAAATGTGGAATACTCGTGCCCCTCAACTAATCGGAATGTGAATGGGGGCATCAGACAGTGGGGTTCCTTTATTCTTGATTTTATTTTTGGCTTTTTTCGTTTAATCTTATCGGAATCGGGAAATCGGGGAAGCGTGTGCGTGCGAAATGTGATTTTCAATGAATCCACGGCAATCGATGAATGAATGGATGAGTAATAGTGAGAGTCGGTCTGGTTCTTGGGTGGAATCGATCATTGTTACCCCAGAGGACACTCCGCCGCTGGACATCGATGTGGGTCCCGTTGTGATGGCCGCACCACCCACGCCCACGCCAGCCGCAGCCGCCACGCCCCCCTGTGTGACCTGGGCAGCCGCCGCAGCTGCGGCTGCCACTTGTCTGATGCTGAGGCAGTTGCAGAGCGGCTTCGTCACGCCCAGCGTGCACAGGGCGTTCGACCACATGGCGGCGCTGCTGCAGACACTAGTATCCCCCTTCCCAGCCACGTTTATGCCCGGATTCTTGGACTTCTTGGCTGTGCTCTTGCTTTCCCTCTATGTACTAGGTATATCTAATGCGACTTTGATTCAGGGCTAACACTGCACATGGGACACTGCCTTTGATGTGAGCATAAGCATGCTGCTGATTGTGTTCACTCTTTCGCTAAACAACTCAATTACAATGCACTTTAAATCTGTAACTCGATTCGCTTCTCATTTGCTTTCAGAACGAATCTAATTTGCTTTGCATACGCTTCCGATGTCTCTCGCTTCTCTTGTCTCTCTATTCTCTTCTCTTCTCTTTCCCTATTCGGTTCGGTTCGCTTCGCTTCGCTTCTCCTCTTTTCGTTTTTGTTTAAAAACCGTTATATAAAATTGTCATTGGTGCAGTTTCGCGTACGTACACTGTTCAAAAAGCGCTTGAAAACTTGATGAAAAGTTTATAAAATTAAGGCTTACTGCCTATGCTTATTGTTGTACAGTTAATGCTGGCTAAATGCTATTGTGTTTGGTTTATTTTGGGGGAAAATTCGTTCAAGTTAAAGTTAAACCTAACGTTAAAGTTTCTGTTATTGCCTGGCATACAAATGTAAGGAAAACACACACGCAGACACGCAGCACGCACGCACGTAGAAAAAACTGCACACCCGAAATGGTTTCAATTTGGTTTTTTTTCCTTTTTTTCTGGTTGTAAAAATGTATTTGATTTAATTAACTGTTTTTTAAGGGCCTCTGCCTGGCGAAGGAACAGAGGAACAGAGGAGAGGTCTACTGTTCTCTCGCTTCGCTTTTGGGGCGCGTCGCCTCGTGTTTTGAGGCAGGTCAGGGCGGACAGCCAGCGCCAGCACCAGCTATACACGGGTTGACCTTCGCACTTTCACTTTACTACGAGCCTGGCGCTCTGCCTCTGCCTCCGCCTCGAATCGTGAAACCGTCGACGTTTTCATTTGGTGGTGCATTCGCCTCGCCTTGGATTTCAATTTTGATTTTCAACGAATCTCTTCACTTTTTTTCACTTTTGATTATTATTATTAATTATGGTACAAAAACACCCTTTCTCGATTGCTCTGCGGGACCCTGATCCGTTGCAGCTGTCACGCCCACTTTAGGGTTTAAATATAATTTAACGAAGAGGCAGCGGAATCACGCAGCTGGTAAAAGAAAGTAGCATCCTTGCTGACTATGGCACGCTGCCTGGCAGAGCAAACTGGGAAATTCTTCTGCTGCTGCTTCCGTTGGGGCTGGGACACATGCAGCGGCACGAACGAGAGCGCGTGAAATGCAGCCCCAAAGCTTCCTTCAGACAGACAAAGAGCGTGCCAAAGAGAGGCAGAGAGCCCAGCGAGAGTGAAAGCGAATCGGACTGCAGGCTAAGGCATGGAGAGCTTGAGGAGAGCCGTCTGCTTGGCTCAAACAAACATTAACTTGTACCGTTTATTTGCGAGAACATTTAATGCATTTTTACTTCTCTATTGAAACTTTGCTCAGCCTGCAGGGCTCTCCATGTTCCACGGTCGGTCCACTCTCCTGCTTCAGGCAGTGTTGTTCTACAGTTAACATTTGGCTGTGCTTTGGCCTACATTTGCATCAATGTGATATAATCGGGGCGCGCTAAAGCTAACAAAACGCGCGCGCACCCCACACGAACGCTCCACAAGTATTCCTTCCCCATCTGGGATCGCCACCAGAGAAACCTCAATCTGGCTTTCGGTTTCATTTGATTTGTTCGACACAACTCTGTTAACGAACGTGTACACATTTATTTTCCCTTAAATCAGAATCGATCTGTTGGTGTCTGTCAAATGTTTGTTCAAGAAAAATAGAGAATTTCATTGCACTTTTTGATTGAAAACAGTATTAGGCAGTCCTAAAATGGGGCTATTGAGGAGGCAGAGGACGGGCAGAGAGCGAGAGTGAGAGATTAGCTCTCTGCTTTTCAAGCTAACATTCCCTGTTGTCTGTCACAGAACACTGTTAACATTGGCACAAATGTAACGGATTCGGCTGCATTTAATTAAAGTAAGCCAAGGAAAGAGAGAGAAAGAGAGAGAGGTTTAATTAACATGCACGCCCAATTGCTGTTAAATATGTAACAGAGTCTACGCTCTGCCAGAGAAGCTCCAGGAATGTGTAGGAATTTTTGACAATTTTTGGTAACAAAAAATTCACGAAATTCCTGTCCTTTGAGAGGAGCTACAAAAACAACAATCCACCTTACAGTTACATGGGACAAAGTGATAGGGGAGGTGGGGGCACATCTGTGTGGGGCGTAAGTATTACCCCAGTTATTTGGGTCAAAGCTATTCACCCGCAAACCAAAACGAAATGAAGAAACTGCATAAAACATGCACACACACACACACACACAGAGACACAAACAAGCAATACCCGTGCAGTAGGGGGGAAACGCACACTGGGAGGAGGACTAATGAAGGCCTAAAACGGTTTCAAGCTGTTGCGGACCATCCGCTGCTTTTCGAATTTATTACCTTTTTAAATGAGACAACATATTTAGATCTTAAGCCCTGCATAAAAAGATGCAAATACACCAGTAGTTTCAATAGTTTGGTTTAGTTTTTTGTTCCCAAAGAATCCCCACAGTTGCATATTATCGACGTTTCACGCCGATGGTTTCTGAAAGCCAAAACATAAAACCTCATCCACCTACGCTTAAATATTTTCTCCGGTGAAATACAACCATTCGCATGTATCCTGGGAAAATGAAAAGCCCACGACAGTAAAAAAAGCGTCGGTGGAAAGTGTACAGTGTAACCAGCAACTTTGGGAACTATGATAACTGCTTCCAAGCAACATGCTTGCTGAAAGGAGGTTAAAGGAGATGAGAGATAAAAGATAAAGATGTGTGCAGTATGTATGAGTATGTGTGTAATGGGAGCAGCTGATTGAATAGTTGGCGCTGCAAGATGCAGGACCATTTTGGAGCAATTAATGATTAACCGTCTGCCGGTGCATGGGGCGACGGGCAGGCAGCGTTTCGCACTTACCTCTCTGGCCATTACGACATTCTCACAAGCAGCGCCCGCTCAGAGGGTCTGCCATTTGCGCTTCAGCAGAAGCAGCCAAGCCAGCCTCCACCGTGGCGGCGGCTAACAAGAGCAGCACTAGCAGCAGCAGAAACAACAAAGCTTACACTCTTCGCGCATATATATATATATACAAGAGTATGTGTGTGGGTGGGTGGGTGTGTAGGTTTGTAAGTGGGCGGCAAACGGGATAGTAGCGAGAGAGAAGGATGGAGCAAATGACAGAGAGAGAGAGTGAGTGAGAGGAATGAGAGAACGTGTGTGGGTGGGCGGATGTGTGTGTGTGTGTGTGTCTCAAAAATTCTCTACTACACGTTTATTTTCAATCTTCTCTGCCCGCATATCTCTCCAACGCGCCGATGCTGCTTGGTTGGAGCTTCTTGTTCCTTTCTTTCTTTTTTCTCTCTCTGTCTTTATGTCATGCGTTAGTGTGCTTGTGTGTGAGAGTGCGTGCCTGTATATATAGGTGTGTATTGGTATTTGAACAGTATTTATTTTTATTTATCCTAGAATTTGTTTAAACAATCAAAGGAGGCTGCACACTTTCAAACAAGCAAATTGTTTTTTATCTCCGAACGCACACCTAACGCCCACTTTTATAGGTGCGGCTGTCGGCTCATCTTTTGCCAAGAGAGAGCGCATTAAAGTACCGTTATCGCTTGCGGAGACACATTTTCGCTTTTTCACGTACTTTTCCGAGTGCGTTTTTTGGGAATAAGACCACAGCACACGCGTTTTGAAACTCCTGCGTTAGATACATATATAGTTAATAACTTTACCAACTACTACAGGCTGTTGAAGGATCACACTCCTACATTCCCTTTGCACCGAGTTTTTGTATTGGTCAAGGGAGATGATGGTACACACGCCTTTACTTTCTGAATGGCTCCACACACACGCTTTCGCTATTGGCAGTGCGAATTTTTTAAAGTTAACTCTACTTTAATAACTATCACTAATGGAAGTCTTTATATATTCCTTTAAATTTAAAAACAGTCGCATTTAAACATTTCAAGCCGAGCAGAAATGCAAATCAATTCCTATTTTCGGCAGCACTAGAACTATATTTGCCATTCGCAGCGGGCGAAACCATTATCTGAAGCATACTTTTGGGCATGTATGTGGTCGACCGCATGGTCACACTACACATCAAATTGTCATAAGGCTGCCAACTTTGTCAAAATGAAACAAACTCCTTAAGTTGAGTTTAAAGTTGAGTCTTAAACCGTGTTTTTGACAAAATACAAAACATGCAAGTACTTAAAAGTAGTTAATCTTGAACAAAATTGATTCATTTTTCATATAAAATTATCTGGGCAAAGCTGAGAGATCTATATAGCTAATGATATTCGACGGAAGATCAAAATCGAAGAATATTTCGAGTATTTTTCGGTATTTTTCGGTATTTTCCGGTATTTTTCAAAAATGAAAAAAATGACCTCAAAATGATAGAAAAATGAAGAAGAAGAACAGAAATGACGTCAAAATGACAGAAAAATGATAGAAAAATGAAGAAGAAGAACAGCATGACGTCAGAAAGACAGAATCGTTCCGACAAACGCTGCCAAATCCGAATCCGGGACGTCGTTTGCCGGGACGTCGGCCGAGGGGCGGTGGGTGCAGCCGAACAGCTGTTTTCGTGGCGGAAAAAGCCGGGGTGCCGAGGGGGCATCCTGTGCTGGAAGGAGTGCCGCCGGACAGCTGTTTTCGTCGACACGTGGCGGAAAATAATCATGGAAAATTCGACCAGGAGACGGACGCCTCTATGCCGAGGGGCATCGCATCCTGGAAGATTCTGGCGTGGACAGCCGGACGGAGGCCTGCCCCACCTCCCTCGGAGTCGGCGCGGTACGCCGGATCCGAGCGTTCCCTGGTCCTCGATCACAGGCCGAGAGCTCAGATTCGATTGGAGACGAGACGCCTCTACTGGATGACAAGAAGCGTCGGATACTGGTTGGCAGCTAGGACTACGTGTACTGGAGCACCGGGGACATTGATCAAGACGGGCCAGAGCCGCAGCCTCGCCAAGGACGTGCCCTGCATCCCCCCAGCTACGACAGACTGCCCGAATGTGCCGCTGCCGGTGTCCAGCAAGAATATCCGTGCCCAGGTGAAGCTCTCTCTCCTATTCAGCTGTGTTCTAAAAAGTTTCCTCTTTTTAGCTTCTTGGGCGAACTCGCAGAAGCCTCGCACATTGCCATGCCATGAAGGTGAGGCGTCTGCTCTTCTCGACAGATGTCGGCAGCCATCAGGCCACCATTCGGGCCCGAAGATGGCGAGGCGTCTGCCCATGGCAAGCGAATCGATGTCGGACCTCAAGAACAAGTCAGCCACCAATTCGGGACCCTCTGGACACATGTCTCCTGTTCCCTCTCCACAGGAAAACAACATTCTCGCAGGTGATCTCGCATTGCCGCCTTGGGGAGATTTGTGTACTGGCTGGACGATAAGACCGGACTGGAGAGGATCACTGTCAGCGGTCGCAGTTCGTCGTTCCGTGGAGCTGCAGTCGCACAAAGTCGTTGTCCACATCTGCATAGCCAGCGGGGTGTGACACGCAGTATCCAAGCATTGGATGCTACTGGAGGACAAGGAGAACTACGGCGTGTATCCGGCCAGATAATTTTAAGTGGCGGGAGTAGTGACATGAACAACGACTGTACATCCGCCTTCTGGCGCTGTGACGAAAGGACTGCCCGGCGGATCAGTTCAGCTGACAGTCAGCCGAGGGCAGCGACAAGGCTCTGATCTGCGATGGTACCACCTGTGACAAATGTGACAATGTCCACGATGAGGCCGACTGCTGCAAGCGGCCAGGAGAGTTTCAGTGTCCCATCAACCAGGTGAGTGGAAAGACACGATATCTGCCCAAATTCCTAAACTAACAATATCCTACTCCACCTTCCACAGCTTTGCATCGCCCGCCCTGCTCTGCGATGGCTGGGAACTGTTTTTTTTTCAGGGCGACGCATGGCCCTGCTCGCACACCGAGCCAAAGAATCGAGCACTAATGGCTCCATCGAAGAAATTAAATAAGGCAGTAAGCAGTGAGCATAGCCAAAAATAATTGAAAATAACTGATATTCTCCTCGCAGGGAAGTACGCCGTCTAGTACTCCCTTTTAAAAGACTTTAAAAATACAATAGAGAACCTGCCGGATATTGCATTTGAGGTGCAACGCGACCAAGCTGCGGATGAAGATGGAGCGAAAAGACTCTGGACGAGTGTGCCAGGTTACCACTACCACAATGCCTTCTACAAGGACCCCAGGTCCGAAGGCGACACCAGTTTTAGGTGCGCGCTTGTCCCCAACGATGACTGTATGACTATGAATGAATGAATATAAATGACTATAGTATATAAATTAACAAGGAAAGCGAAATTAAATTCGAAATCTTAGCTGCCAGCTGTGGTGTCCCCACCTAAGCTTCAGATTCCTGCCGTTGCAGCTTCTATCTTAGCACCTGCTGACCAGCCAAGGGAAGCTGCTGCCAACAGGACACAACCACGTCCAATTATAATCAGTCAACGGAATCACCATGAACGTGACTTGTTTACTGCCCTTCGGCAATCACCGTTAAGCGATGATCCGCATTCTACTTCATCCTCGCCCAGATCCTCGCTTGCCATTGGCCACAGGAATACAGCTGCTCGCTTGCCAATTGCATCGGAGGCCTCTCTGAGCTCCAGCAACGACAGCACGCCCAAGCAGATCAATGGATTGACTCCACTCAGCCCAAGCCCAAAACTGTTGATCTCTTTGATGACAGTCCACCGTTGAGTCTTGAGACTTTAAGCAGTATCTTCATATTTTTAAAGGTATATTTAAGAACAAGGGGTATAGAAACTTCCATACGAAGGTTTTTTGAATTTTCGCTCTCTCAAATCGTGCTTCCGTGCATCATATATTCCAATGGATTGCTTTTAAATCCTTTTCGCTCATTCACTTTCAAACAATGTATATTTGGCGCTCAAGTTTGGTGGGACCTTGCTCTCTTTTTTTTTGGGATTTGGGATTCGAGCAGCACTATCCCTCAACATGGCGCGGATTAGCAACATTTTGCATACCCTAGGGAAAAGGATATTATAGAATTGAGAATATGTTTGTCATCCCAGGCTCCAATTAATGCAAAAACAATTTAGTCTCTGTTTTAAACCTATTTCAACGATATTTTAAAGCTTATTGTCATCTTACAGAGACCAAGAATAGGTATCAGGATCGAGCCATATATATAAGATACTAATAATATACATGAATATGTTTAAAACATATCAATCTGATCAAGGGTCCTTATTAATTTCGTTTTATCTTTATATCTTCGTATGTCTTCATATTAAATTAATGATATAGGGTATACAAAGGCCTATGCACGCATAATGTCTTCAAATACCAACAACATTGCGACTGTTTTTTTCGTTAAACTATTTTGCTTAAGCCTTGTTCTAGTCAAAATACAATAAAAGCAAGGACTAAAAACTAGCCAATCTTGAAGAAAATTTATTCATCAACAGCGTAAGATTATGTGGGCATGGCTAAATGTTCTATATAGCTGGGAATATTCGACGGAAGATCAAAATCGGAATATGTAAAACAGAACTTGAATTCGTCAGTATATTTACGGTATATTTTTAAAATATTTTTCGTATATTTCTGAGGGTCGGACGGTATATTTTAACGATAAATCCGGTCACACTGGTTGAAAGCAACTCTGGGAATTATAAAATTTGTTTAAAGAAATTAAAATTATAAAAATTTAAGTCGCCATGGACGACATACGCAGCAGCTTAGACAATATGGTGGACCATTTCAACGACAGCATCACCCACTCGGCGCCCAAGAAGCTACTGTTCAACCGGCTTTCGATTTCGTTGAGCGACGATTCCGCGTCATGTAAGTGCCGGCACAGCAGAAAAATTAGAAGCTGCTAAAAATATAATGTTTCCTAGTGCCAAAAAAGCGACGCATGGAGCGGGAGTCCCCGAATTGCAGCCTGAACAGCACCACCGACTCCACCAACAACTCGGCGACCGACTCGAATGGGACCTGGAAGATGAACAAATTGCGCGCGGAGCTCATCGAGACAAAGGCGCGTCTCAGCCAGGTGCAGGACCAGCTGAAGCAGAACGAAACTAAGCGTCGCATGGAGCTGTCGCTGGCCGAAAGCAAGGTGTCCGCCCTGAAAACTCAGTGCGACTTCACCAGCCAGAAGCTGCTGGATCTGACGGAGGATATGGAAAATATGCGCGGGCTTAGAAAACAGCTACAAAGAGGAGGCGCGGCGTGCCAAGGCAGAGTTGGCCGTGCTGAAGCTGAAGTACGATGAGACCGTCAATAAGCTGAAGAACGAGAAGTCGCAGCAGGAGCACGACGCCCGTGATGTTCAGCTCTGCATCAACAACGAGCTGGGCGACTACCGGCGCCAGGCCCAGCGCGCCGAACTGGAGCTGCAGTCGACTCTCAAGGAGCTGGAGTGCATCCGGCAGCGCCACGACGAGTACAAGGCTCGTGTGTCCGGCTACGAGGAGTTGAGAGCAAACTTCGAGAAGCAGCAGCAGAGCCTGAAGGTGGCCGATGAGCGTATCAAAGAGCTGGAGTTCGAGATCCAGTCGTACACCGACTGGAAGCAGGTGACCAAGGCCTCGCAGGAGCGTCTGGCCAGCATTCCCGAAATGGACACCGAGCTGCAACGCCTGCGCACCCATAACAGGCAGCTGAACAAGATTATTGGCGACAAACTGCTGCTCGAGGAGCAGGTTCACGAGTACAAGGCGCGGCTGGACAAGGAGGAGGGGGCCCGCGCTGAAGCAGCCACGCTGCAGGTGAAGCTTTCGCACACGGAGCGGGAGCTCAAGGAGTGGGTCAAGGTCGCCCAGGATCACTGTCTGGCCAACACTCTGGTCAGTCCTGTGGCCCTGCGCTCCCGCATCGAGCAGCTGCTGCAGGGGGACATTGTCCATGTTTCCGAGAAATACGCCTCCGAATCGGAGTCCAAGCAGATGCGCAATCTCGTTCGGGACTTGGAGCAAAAGGTCCGGGTCTACCTCAAGAATATTGAGGATCTGAACATGAGTTTAAAGCGGCACAAGAACTTCAAGGACCGTCTACAGCGCAAGCTGCGCACGGTGTCCAGGGAGCGCGACTTTTACAAGCAGATGGTGGACAATTTCGACAAGGATCTGACCATGAGCAATGCAAGTGTGGCTGAGATGACGCAGGACATGCAGGTGCGCTATCGCGTGGATGTCCTGGAGCGCACGTTGACTGGCTACAAGGATCTGTGTACCACACTGGACCGTGAGATCCAGGCCATGCGCGAACAGGAGCAGCTCACTGATCCGTCCAGCGAGGACTACGAAAACGTTAAGAAGGAACTGGACACGCTGCGCCTCGAAAACGACCGCCTGCGCAGGCGCAAGGAAGAGCAGGAGCTGGAAATAATGCAACGTTGTCTGCGCCAGGACATCAGCCCGCCCATCAGCAAGGTGGTGCACCTCGTTGACAATCCCGCCGCCGAGGCCTACGAGTCGTCCAAGAACATGTTCGAGAAGCTGCAGGCCGAGATCGAGCGTCTGAAGCGGCACAACAAGAAGCTCGAGGATGCCAACGAGCAGCACCTGAATGAGACCGCCACCAGCACGGGAGGCATGACCATGAACTTCAAGGAGCTGAACAAGCTGCGCGCCGAGCTCGAATCGGCCAATGCCAAGCTGGGCAAGACGAAGGAACACTTTATGGCGGCCAGAAAGGAGTTCCGCGACGTTGTCTATATGCTCCTCGGCTACCGCATCGATCGCGTTGGCTACAAGAGCAACTATCGGTGAGTATAACCCCTAGATCCACTCTCTGAATAGTGACTCATGGAAGATTTGTTTCTGCAGCGTTACGAGCATGTATGCGGAGAGTCCCGACGACTACTTCTCCATCGCCCTGAGCGAAAGCAACGATCTGGCCCTGCTCGAAACCCCCTACTCGGAGACACTACAGCCAGCCCTCGACCAGCAGCTGGCAGCCAATAACTCATTCCCCCCATTCTTCTCTTCTCTCACACTGGACCTGTTCCAGCGAGCCACCGTCACGATGACCTAACGGAGGAACTCTAGATACTTTGCCTTTATTTAACTCTTAGGTTAAATTAGTTTTAGTTAAGCTTTTGATTGTTGTCCACTTGTCGATAATAAATGGAAGTGTGAGAGGGTGTGGTAATATCATTAACTCGCGCCATGTATTTGCCAAATTAAATGAGTTATTCAAATTTGTCTGTGGAAAGAATGAGCCTGAGTTTCAGAGTAGACTGCGCGAAAGGCCTCTGTGTTCATTTGCTAAAATATATCATTTTCTTTGATTGTGTGCTAATACTTAATTTATTCCCTCAGATATGTGACTAAGTAAGATACAATATTAGCTATAAGATTAATTAAACAACGCTTTGATACTATACAACTCTGATGTTCTTATATTTGTGTGCCAGTATAGGGGGATCCTTACAACTAGGAATAAATAAGCCGCTAGGCGGTGAGGATGTGGGCCACTTGATCGGGCGTCTTATGGAGCAGTTGATCCGGCTGCTCGAAGCCATTGGCCGGATCGTGCACACGCTCGTAGATCTGCTTGTAGATGGCCACGATGACATTGAAGGCCCGCTTCTGGACAGTGGCCCGATGGCTGCTGGACATGATGAGCTGCACCTGGGGCAGCAGCAGCACATCGGGCAGCTCCAGGAAGGCGTCCAACTTCGACGTGAAGATCTTGAGCAGATTGGTCTCGATCTTTGACTGATTGCTCTGCAGAATGGTGTAGATGGGCCCCAGATTGAGGTTGGCCACCAGCGAGGAGGCCTGCTCCGAGGTGAGCGTGTCCAGTTGGGCGTCCGACTGTCCCTGCAGCCGCTCCACGCGCTCATCCATGTACTCGTAGACGGCCAGCGTGCTCTGCATGTGGTACAAGCAGTTGAGAAGATACACGCCCATGTCCACGGTGGGCAGGTGGGCGGCACTCTCCTGCACGGACTGCAGTAGGGGATCGATCACACAGCTCACGATCTTGGTGATGTCCGCCTGGCGACCATCCACCATCGTAGCCACCGACAGGATCTCCTTCAGCATATTGAGCAAACGGGACACGCTCGGCGGTGGCACCAAATCCCGCTGCGGCGGCTCCAAGGCCATACTGGAGCCAGATGGACGCTGGAGCACACTGCGCACCTGAGTTGCCAGCGAATGCAGATAGATGTGCTCGCTGCTCTTCTGCAGATCCACCAGGCACTCCTCTAGGCTGCCGCCCTGCACCACCTGCTTCATGATCTGCTGGTAGAAGCGCAGCAGATTGGAGAGCGTGAACAGTACGATGGTGTCCTTCTCCGAGTTGAGAATGGTCTCTACGCGAACCTTCAACGGATGTTGAACCCCATCGGCTATGTAGCCCAGGGCAGCCTGCAGCTGGTCCGAAATGTCTGAGGAGAAGCCATACATCAGAATGGGAATGGTTAAGGTTTCTTGCGTCCTCGTGCTCACCCTGCTTGTCGCACTTCTTGAAGAGAAGCGTGAGGTTCTCCTTTTCGTAGGGAATGCTCTGGTGCAGCCAGGCGAACATGTCCCCAATGTATCGCTTGGGATCGTGGGCGTGCATCTCAATGGGCTTGGGATTGCCGCCGTGTCCGCCCTCCGTCAGGGCCTCGATGAACAGCCGGACCAGGACAGCGCGCCTGGCAATGGCGTACTCATCAATCACATATCTAAAAAAGATTACTTTCATAACGAATCTGAAGGACCTCCATTAAAAAACCCACTTGAAGAGCACAGGACGATCCTGGAGCCGGCGCATGGCCTCGACAATGAGGGGGCCGATCTCGTTGTTCTCCAGGTTCCGGCAGTGGTTCTGCGTCCAGCGGTAGAGCCGCTCGAGCGCTCCCTCTTGATGCAGGGTCATCTCTTCCATGATGTCCAGGGCCGCGGTCTGGTAGCCGCACTGCATCAGCAACCGGCAGTCGGAATGTATGGATTGTACCCGATCCAGAACTCTGAAAAAGTCGGCCACAATCGGAGCATCCTTGGCGCTGCCGTAAAGCAGCTGGTGCTCCGGCACCGTTAGCTGGAATCGGGCCAAAAAAGCCTGGGCAATTTGTTGATGCACCTCC
Source organism: Drosophila lowei (assembly GCA_008121275.1). NCBI lineage: Eukaryota > Metazoa > Arthropoda > Insecta > Diptera > Drosophilidae > Drosophila > Drosophila lowei. The sequence continues at coordinate 23,762,014 of CM017778.1, read as the reverse complement.
AGGCGATCCCGCTCCTGCTGCATTGTATTGGTCTGTTCGATCAGGTCCTTGGTCAGAGCCTTGGATGTCTCCAGGTCGGACTTCATCGTCTGCACTGACGTGGCCATGGTGTCCAGGTCGGTGCAGACTGCATCCAGCGACAGCTTGACCTCCCGGAAGGCCTTCAGGAAGTTCTCATTGATGCCTACGGAGCGATGCTCGATCTGGCTGCGGAGATTCCGCCGATTCTGCAGGGTGTTCTCGTTGAAGAAGCTGGAGAGACCATTGAGAGCATCGAGAGTGTCCTGGAATTGAAGGCAAGTCGCACATTCAAGCGCTGTCTTTGACTGGCGGTTAGACCCACCTTATCGGACTCCAGACGGGCCTCCAGTATCTTATTGACCCGCCTCTGTATGCGGTCCTGATCCTCCTTTTTATCCTGTGTGGCGCTCATTTTTATTATTATATTCCATACAAATTTGTTGACGAGTTCAATTTCTGCTGTTATCGCTGCCTTGCCATCTCTATGGAGTGAGACCAGGGTAGCACTGAGAAATACAAAAATCGGGTTTATTCAGCCCTGGCTTGCGACGGAAAATAAAGAAATTTACGCGCTTTTGATTAAAATTGTTAAGATAAAACCATAAATTCGGCAGAACCAGTTACTCCAATCCCGGAATCATGGCCGCTCTGGCCAGTTTGACCGCACAGTACACGGACTCTGAGAACGAAGGCGATGCCAGTCCGGATTCCCAAAATTCGACAGCGTCCCAGGTGAGTACCAATCGTATTGATTGACTTTCCAAGATTGAAACCAAGCAAACACTTTTCCACTGCCAGGTGATCATACCAAAGCGTCCATCGCCCACGCCTGTCAAGGAGGAGTCGCGGCCCAAAAAGTCCAAGAAGAAAACGAAGCGGGCCAAAAAAGTACGGCGTCTGGTGAGCTACCAGGACGACACACTCATCTCCGACGAGGAGGAAGATCGCGCCCACGAGCCGAGCGAGGAGGAGTCCAGCAGCGACAGCGATAACTCAGATGGGGACAGCGATGGTGCCAAGGCCACGAGCAGCGCCAAGGTCGAGGGAGAAGCCGAGGGAGCACCCATGGAGGTGGATGACGACTCCAATGTCTACCAGCCCGATGAACGCACGGCGGAGAGCTACGAGAAGGACCCAAAATATGCCAAATACAAATTCCAGCTGCCGCCAGAGCCCAAGGGGAAGCCGTCACCAGAGCTGGTGTCCAAAATAACCAAAATGTACACGAAAATGCGGCAGACCAACATGGACATGAATCGGGTCATTCAGGACCGCAAAGAGTTCCGCAATCCCAGCATTTACGACAAGCTGATAAGCTTCTGCGACATCAATGAGTTCGGCACCAACTATCCGCCGGAGATCTACGATCCGCTGCGGTGGGGCGAGGAGTCTTACTACGAGGCCCTATCGGCAGTGCAGAAAACGGAGATGGTGAAGCGCCAGAAGGATCGCAAGGAGGTGGACAAGGTAGAGCAGGCCACGGCGCTTGCACGCAAGGTGGAGGAGGAGGCCAAGAAGCGGTAGGTTATGAAGTATGGGAGAAGTTCTTTTTTATTAAACCACATCTTGATTTGCAGCAAATCCAAGTGGGACCAACCGGCCTCTTCATCCACCGTTAAGCAAACGCTGCCTGCTCTCACCACCACAGTGACGGGCACCAAGGGCACGGTCATATCTGCTTTCGGCTCTCTACCCAAGAAGCCAGCGGCTTAGATTTCAGCTCCTATTATTAGTATGTTCTATTATATGCAGGCAGTACCGTCTGTAAAAGCAAATAAATTTAAGATTGCAGGCTTTAAAAGTACTAGAAAGATGGCGACTCGTAGGTCGTAGGTCACGTTCCGATATAAAGGGCATAGAGGGCGTCGGTAGAAAAGCTGTGTGATGCTTTTCAGGTGCTTAATCCAGAAAACTATAATTATCTTACCAAAGAGTATATCGGATTGATAATGTTGTAGGAGGGAGAGGTCTTCACCATAGAAGAGCTGGAGGCCATATTGGCCTGGAAAACTGGAAAAAACACTGTATTGGCTAGGAAAATTATTTGTAAGTAAAATACCGGACATTCAAATGTTCCCTCGATGGTTTTTAGCTCTACTAGGGCTGCACTAGCTCTTCAGGTATCCCTACCCCGTTTGCAACATTTAATTTGATGGGCTGCGGAATGAGCAACAATAGATAAATCTATCGCTATAAAATGGTAAATTTCTCCATTTCTTTTTGGTATATAATGGTATGTATCACTATGTGGCTAGATTATAATAGTACCAAAATTATCTCAGGCATTACTCAGACCATCCATGTGAGCGAATTTCTTCGAAGGTAAATTTAACCAAAGCCAATATAAGAAATAGATTTACGAATACTATTTCAAAGTCTAAGAGACAAAAACGGTCTGGCGAAAATTTCGAACCGGAAAAAGAAATGCTTTTGCAAAATGGAAATTAACAGTGAACGATGAATGTGGTGAATATGGTAAACGATTATCTGCTTTTTATTATTAAGACTTTCTTATATAAAGAAAAATCCTTTTGTATATTATTAGGACTAGAAAGAAAAGAATGATCTAAAAAAAATTGTTTTAGTTCTCTTTTGAAAATGAGACGGTATATTTCGGTATATTTCTGAGAGTCAGACGCTCATAGTGCAACGAAAAAATGAGTCGTAGTTTTAAGTGGGCTATAGAAAGGGGTATGGACAACAGGTAAAAACAGCCAAGCAAATTGCAAGGTTCGTACGAACCCCATCTTGCGTGTGAGATCAATATACCTTGGAGACAAAATCGGCTTTTTGTCTTCAAGGTATATTGAACAAATCGGGTGGATTTTACCCTGCATGCGTTGCATTTTCTGGGCCGTTTGGCCTGTTGTCCATACCCTCTTTTCGCTTCCATGATGTAGCAAACGTGTAGCAAATGTGTAGAAATTTGTTGTTGTGTAGAAATGTGATATTTCGGTTGTCGCACGAAATTTTCGCTTAAAAATATTACAAATAAATATAAATCGGTGTTTTAGTTAAATGCACATGGTACAGGACCTGCTATCCGACGCATGCGCTATGTTTTGACACGCGGTGTACGTTCCCCACTCCCCATATTCTGCATTCCTTGCCTCCTTTCCACTTTCCATACACAACACAGACGCAAGAAAAGAAAAGAGGAGAATTTTTGTGAGCGAGATAACACGAAATATGTATAAAAGATAAAAGATGATGAAGATACCGTACATGTAGATATTTGTGAGTGCGTGCGTGTGTTTGCGAGTGTTTTCGGTGCGCTGAAACTTTTGTTGAAACAATCTTGGCCGTGCTGCTGTTTCAAGGTGCATCCGTGTGCTGTGCGGGGAGAGAGGCGAGGCTGTTTTATCCCCCTTTTTTAGCTGTGCGATCCACTTTTTTTTTGCGCCAGTTGCGGCTGTCTGATGCGTAGCAAGGTGTATTGATATGGGGTGGGGTATTCTCGATCAATGAAGCAATATTCGGCTGTCGATCGGAATGCCTCACCTTATTGTTCTTAGCATTATTCGTGCCGTCAGTGCCGCGCCTGTCCCCTCCCCTGAGATCTGTTATTTATAAACCGATTGCAGCGGCAGCCACCAGCCACTTGCTGTTTTAATCGGGAGCGGAACCAGATCCCAGTTTTCAATTGAAGCTAATTAATCCAGCTGCAGATTCCCTAAGCACATTCCTTGGAAATATGCATAATTTGTAGCCGCAAATAAGCTGCAACGTGGATGGGCAGCAGCAGCAGAGGTATAGGCAGAGACAGAGACAGCGGTAGCGGCAGAAGCAGAAACAGCTCTTTGTTCCCGCAAAAGCAACAATTGTAAATGACGCTTGTTCTCTCTTCTTCTGCCTCTTCCACTCTCTCTATCCCTCTCACGGGCTCATCCGCTGGCACGAACACACTCGCGCGTTCCCACTCACACCTATGGAACCGGCCACTTGTTGGCGGTGTGTGCGTGTGTTGCTATCCCCCTTCCCCAGCAAACAACCGAAATCTATTCATTGCGTGTGGCAGAGGGCGAATCGAATAAAAGGGAGAGCGGGGCGCGCGCATCAGGTGTTAATGTTTAAGTGTTAAACAATCCCAATACATACAACGGGATCATACATATACATATGTATTTATATGTATTATTTGTTCAAAGAAAGGTAAACAAAAGAGCAAACACGAAAACGAACGGAATACGCGGACGCGTGTGTGTTTCTGTGCGGCGCCACTTAATAGCCAAAAATATACATATATAAACTGACAACTAAGGAAATAGCAACAACAACTAAACAACTATAACAACAACGAAAGCAACAAGGGCATCGAGTGATTCAACGTGTAACTACATAAACCATGTCGGATTCGTATTATCAGGTGAGTGTCACTACGTTTTATCAGGCTCTAGTTGTTAGTCCCTCTAGCCATCCCTGTCCCGCTGCCTCATCACGCTCCAGTGGCGTCAGCTGTGAAAAAAAAACTCGACTCCATTCTGAGCTAACTTTTTGAGTGGCGGTTGGCCACTCTCTCCGCCACTCTCTGTCCCCCGTTGAGCACTATGGGCACCTGTTGCGTTATGTGAGGCACTTCCGCTTGAGCTGTCCCCCGCAACCACTTGTGGCACATCCTTAGCAATCCAATAAAAGCAGTAGTAGCCATTAAAATAGCACACACCACTAATGACATCACTTTCGTTAGTCGGTCACTTTTCTCGCGTGCACAAATCGCGTTCCGTTCCACATTTAAATCTTTTGCGAGAGGGTGAGTGAGAAGTCCAAATGCCAATTGGCTCGAGTGCGTGACCCGCTCTGCAAAAACATAGAAAGAACAAGAGGACAGGGGTCCTGCATTGGTGGGGGGCTCGAAGTCGTAGATACCCTAGCAAAGGGTTTCTATGCTCGAAAAGGATCACAATTATATTAAATAATATGTATACGGTTGGAAAATCTTACAATTTCTGTGCAAAATTGTAATACGTACCTTCTGCATGTGGATGGAGAGTAGTCTTCAGTGGCGCAATTTAAAATGTAATTATTATTGGGGTTACAATTAGTTTGGTCCAGAGCGGCGGACCCTGTAATCAGTTGATGGCCCTCCTGATTGCAGGGTATTTACAGCAAAATAACTGTGCGGTTTATAAATAGAAGCGCTTTGCTTCTTGCCAATGTTTTATACGCACTGGTGGAGGCGGGGGCAGGAACGCCTTATCGCCGCATTTGCTTATCGCAGTTATTGTTGCTGTTGCTGTTTGCTTCTGTGAATGCCGCTTTATCGGGAAGAACAGCAGCCGGCCGCCCCATCACGTAGTGGAAAGAATGGCCATTCACACAGATTCATGACTAAACTGCAGACGGATTCAGTACGGACCATTCAGTATTCACCCATTAAGTTCATTCGTGAGCCATTCAATAAAATACAAATGTTCAATGAAGATGGAGGATGAGGTCGGTGGGTGGGCGGTTATGGGGTTATGTCATTGGCCGTGGGAGGGAGGGAGCTTTGAAGGTGGAAACCATTAAGCTTGTTGTGCGTGCCACTGGCCCCGTTTTGGGCCTCCATTTGGGTGGCTTTGGTTTTTGGGTGTTTCCCCTACTTCGAACTACAATCAAAATGGAAATTGAAGCAAAACCAGATTCAAGACCCCCTCCCTCCCCATTCGATTGTCATTCCAATGAAACAGGAGAAACAGGAGGACGCTCTCCGCTCTCCGCTCTCCGATGCTTCCCCCCATCTCCTGCCTGCTGCATACTTCTGCCATTTGTGGAGCTGCTGCTGCTGCACCTGAGCCGTGGCTTCAGTTTGGAGTCGAGTCTCAGTCTGGCCTGCAGGTTCTCGGTTCTTTCATGCTCGAACCGGTTTCGGATCGGTTTCGGCTTTGAGCCATCTTTAAGTTTTTGTTGTTGTTGTTGTTTCTGTTGTTTCTGTTGTTGCTATTTTGTAGCGGCTTGGCAGAACAGGGTCAGGCCTGTTTGAATGGAAAATCGCTCCAAGGTAGATCTAGGAAGAGCTTCGTAATGATTTTTTTCTTCCAGGGGAAACAATTCAATGGCAAATGGCCGAGGCTCCCCATTGGATAAGTGCTTTACATTCTGTGGAAGGAACTTTTAGAAATACAGTCCCATTCCTTTAAATGGGTCTTTTGATCATTGCATTCTTTGTTTTTAGAGTTTAATTTTGTATCTCTGGCTCTCTGGAAAGGTTGATTTGTTTAACAAATTTGCAATAAGCAAAAGGCCTGGACAAACACTTGATCATGAGCCTGGTGCTGTTGACTGCTTGAGGAATGTTAGACAAACATTCAGCGGCTGCCCTACCCCATCAAGTGTCACGTGTCTCTTCCTTTTCTTTCTGTTCCGTTCCGTTCCGTTCCCTTCCTCTACCTCTACCTCTGCCCTTTTGTGTGCCCACATCTTGGCCACTGACAGGCTGTCAAAACAAACAAAGGGCCCACACAGAGACACGAGAGGCAGCAACAGAACCAGAACCAGAAACAGAACCAGAGACTAAGAACCGAGTCCATGCCACAAAGGCTTGGAGCTGCCTCTGTTGTTTGCCCTTGGCTCAGACACGGCATCAAGAAAGTGGCTCCATCTCTCAAAGGGAGATAATTTAGTTGGCGTTGGTTAGTCTCTTGCGATGACCCCCCTCCCGCCCGCCGAGTATATCAATTAAAGATTCATTTTGCACTCCACTCAGCTCTGGAATGGATTGGTACCCGTATTCCACATACAAATAGATTTACAAACATGTGTATTCCAGTGGTTTCCCTCCCCTCCCCTTTGTCCTCCCCCCACTTGGCGTTGCAAAAAGTATCTTTCGCTGTTCGTTTCAAAATAGAAATGCTCTCAAAGAGATACGATTCTCAGATATACAGAAATTCTTTTAATTAAATTGCAAATATTCGCCATTTCCTTTCCACTCTCTCTCTGCTTGCATTTTCCCTCCTCCCCAGTTATTTCTCTTTGTTTCTGCGATTTTTTGTTTTCCTGCAACTCGGAGATGCATTTCATTAAATTCAATTTGTATCTATTAAGTGTGTGCTTCCTCCCTGCTCCTCCTGCTCCTCCTCCTCTCCTTTCCTCTCATGTGGAATAAGATTTCTTCTCCTCCCCCGATGGGAAAGGCTGATAAGCTATCACCGGACCGTAGAAGGAGACGGCAAACGGGAACGGGAATCGTGATTCGTTTATGTAGATTTTACGCTGCGCAAAAAACGTTGTACTTGAATGACACCTCGTTGAGGTTTTACTTTGTTGAAAGAGCACGGAAACAGCAGAATAGGAGAATAGCAGAACAGCAGAGAACCTAGGAAAAACCTAGGGTTTTCTTTTGGCTATCCCTACGGAAAGTTCCGCCATTCGACGAGACCCGAATCCAGGTGGAGGCAGAACAATAATTTCCATCCCACGACCACAATCTAACTACTCCAATGGCCATATCGATCAACGACGTGCCGCGGCAGGCAGTGGCAAGAGTCAGCGCATTAATTTGCACAATTGAACCCATCAATTGCAGCAATTAAATGTGCCCCAGAGACGAGCGAGCGTCCGTGTGGCACACAATAACAAGCTATGAGTGTTAGGGGAAGGGGCAGTGCCCACGGCATACGGTAGGAGGTAAATAATGTGTTATATAACCGAGCAACAACAACAACAGCAGCAACAGAAAGTTAATTAAATGATTTTCAATGCCCAACGACCCTATCGTGCAATATTTTACCTTTGTGTGTCTCTCTCAGACACCCACAAAGAGAGGCAGAAAGAGAGAGGGAGAGCAATCCACGGACCTGTCATTGGGAATTCATTGCAAATATTCCCCCCTTTGGAAATGAAAACGTACGAATATTTTGCAACATTTAATTGCTCAATTTTTGTGTATGTAAAAAAGACTGAAGTAAATCATGTCCGAGGGTCGAATTGATAAGCCGCAGAAACAGAAACAGAAACAGCACCAGAAACAGAAACAGAAACGGCAACAGAAAAAGCAGAAAAACAAACTAAATAATCTGTTTACCGATATGGCACTTGCTTGAGAGGATGGGCGATGGGGGCAAACAGCTGCTGGTGCTGTTGCTGTTTCTTTTTCTGTCTCCCGCTGGCAAACAGTCGGAAAAACTGCGCAAAAGAGTGCCAGGCACAGTGGGTGGTGGGTGGTGTGTGGTGTGCTTTCATTCACGGATTTCAATCAAATGTAAGGCAAGTGCCTTCAAAACTTCTACTGAATGGATCGTTGTAGAGGTTCCTATATATCTACATAAAATATATAGTCTGTTTTGAGTGTGGCAAGAGTTCTCCAAAAGAGTGTGGGGTGGAAATTTCATTTATTTCTCTTTATTGAGTCGATTTAAAGGTTCTTTAGTTCTGTTGATCCTTGTGACCCAGTCCCAGAACTTTACTTATCTATGGCTTTAGGTGCCACAGAAATGGGGCACACACACACAGAGGCCAGGGCCCGATGCTTCCCGAATCTTTGAGAATCCATTTGGAACGAGTTTTCCTGTTCGGGGGAAAACTGGAAAACCAGAATTTGGCACATGCAGGTGTCCCCAATTACCGGCAGCGGATTCTTGAAATTGGGACAACGTTAGTTAGCCAAGAAGTTCGGTTTGGCTTGCAAATTATACGTGTGCCAAGAACTGGGAGACGCTGTGAAGCTTGCCACAAGGAAAAACCACAACAAGAACTAGTTGTGGAAAGTAGAACTTGTCTAGTTTGACACACACACACACGCACACATTGAGGAAGTGGCAGGCAGCAGCAGCAGCAGCAGCAGCAGCAGCAGCAGCATAGTCCAAAGAATGTGGTGCACTTCTGTCAGAGTTGAACTTGCCACAGTTTGTGTGCATGTGCAGCAGCAGCAGTCAAACAGCTGGCACTGCTTGTTTGTTTGCTTGTTGTTGTCTTGCTCTGGACACCACCACTCGGATCGCTGCCATCCAATTTTCTTTTCTTTGATGCATTTTCATCAATTTTTCTGTGCCGTTATACTACTGATGCTGCCACTGCTGCTGATGCTGCGACTGCTGCCACTGCTGCTGCGGTACCATCGATTTCTGTATAATTTTCGTAATTTTCACTTTCACTCGTCCGAAAACGTACAAATGGCAAACCCACAAAACGGCCACTAGAAAGACATGATATCCTTGTGAGGTCGAAGCTTGCGATACCCTATACAGATCCAGCATTCTGATGGCAGTATCGAGACGTTTCAGATACATAAAAACTTACAATAGGAACTAGTTTGCATAGAAAAAGATAATACATATCTCTACCTTTGAAGGGAAGGATCGTTCTCATTCGGTTGAGAACAATATACCCTCTGGCAGGGTATAAAATAGGCGTCAGGTGCGAGGGAGGGAGGGGGACGCAATGACAAAGTTGTGTGTCTGTTGCGGCTGTGTTATTGTTGCGGGTAGGCTGCGGCGAGGGCATTGCCATAAAGCATTTTTCAATCAAATTAACAGCATGTTAATAACATAACAGAGACATACCACTCGAATACCGATAAAGAGAGAGAGGGAGAGAGAGAGAGAGAGCGGGAAAAGTGTGATGGTGAGATAGTGAGATGGGAGGGAGACAGTTAAGTGTGATTGTGATTGAGCGAAAGAGGGAGGCCGGGAAGGCAGGGGGCAGTGAGAATATAAGCGTGCCACAGCAATTGTTTGGCCAAACACCTGCAATTGCACTCACACTCTCGCCGTCTCTCCTTCAGCTGCTGCTCTGCTGCTTCTCTCGTTCTCTCTCTCTTTCGCTCTGCCAATTTTCCCACCTCTAGGCTCGCTTCCTCAAACACTGCGAGTGTGGTTGACCGCTGTTGCTATCGCTGCTGCGTCGCTGCCTCTGGCGCTGCTCTCAAAATGCCGTTGTACGCTGATTGAATGCAGCAACAACAACAACAACAACAATAGTGCGGAGAGAGCCGCCACATTAGAGATGGGACAAAGATGGGAAGTCGCCTTTTGGGCAGATCGAGTGGGTGGGAAAGAAAGAGGAGAGATATGAGACATTAATGATTATTCAAAATCTACAAGTAATCTCTAAATATATGTAACTCCATTGCTGGCGATAGATTCTAAACCCGACCGATAGTTGCTCTATCATCTCCAATGCCCAGATCATAGTCTCTGTGTGTGTGTGTGTGTGTGTGTGTGTGTGTGTGTGTGTGTGTGTGTGGAATCCCATGTTAATCACGTTACGTGTACTCGCGCCTCGGCTAATGCCTTTGCCGATTCTGTGGGAATTGCTCTGATTTTTTGTATCTATCGTGTTGCTGCTGCTGTTGGTGTTGTTGTTGTTGTTGTTGTTGCATCTTTAAGCTCTTAATGCAATTAGGTGTTGTTGCAGAGTGTTTTTGCAGCAGCAGCAGCAGCAGCGAATCGCCTCCAGGCGTCCGCAAATTGGTGCTACTCCAAATGCTACTTCGACACATCAGAGTTTTCCCACTGCTGCAGCAGTGCAGCAGTGCAGCAGTCCCGTCTCCGATTGAAGCCTAACTGTAATGGACATTGGGTGGGGTTTTTCTTACATTATTAACCGTTGGACGAGGCACAGCACAAGCGCAAGCGCAAGACTCTTCGAAATTAATTAGTCGTGGGTTCGTTGCGTTCGGGATATTTTTGGGATAAAAGGTTTTCGAATAGGGTTTAGCCGTTATTTGGGCCTCTTCGCGTGGCTCTTCAGATGCAAATGAGAGTGGAGTCGACACCCTTCGAAAGACGTCTTGAAACCAGCCAGACGGAACTCTCAGTCGGGAGCGTGAGAGGGGGAGACCTTCCCTCTGACTCTTTGACGTTGGCCGACACTGTGGGGCCCTTCCCTACCTGTCTAGCAGCTCCCTCCGGTCATAAACGATTCTTCTTGGCAGCCATTGTTGGGCTGCTCCTCTGCCCTGTCATTGTTGCAAGACTCTCGTTGCTCGTTGCTGTTGCTGCAGACGACAACACGATGACTTCCCACAGCCGCATCGATGCGACAACAAAACAGAGCCAGAGACCCAGGCAGAGGCAAATGCAGAGGCAGAGGAAGAGGCAGAGGCAGAGGCAGAGTTTTCCCTTTCGTTACGTGACAGCGCCCAACACACAACAATCACACGGCCCGGGGCACAATCCTACAGATGCGAGTACTCCGTGCAGAGACAATCTGCATATCCCCTCCCCTAGATCTCTCAACTGGCTTTCGATTTTGGTTATCTCTCGGTTTTTGCATTGTTCTTAGGTCTCCCGTTTGCCACAATAACAACAAATAACAAAAATAATAACAATATAATTGACAGGGCACTCATTTTCCGGCTGAATGCGGCAGCTTTCCCAAAATGAAATATCAAAATGCCATTTTCCTTTTTCTTTTTATTGAGGGAAAACATAAAAACTGTCTTGAAAATGATGCAACTTTTTGAATGCCCCAAAAGAGAAGAGTGGAGCATGAGGTATTCCAGGAGGTCTTTCAAGCATTCATTTGTTGAACCAAACCAAATCTGTCTCGAATCTGTCATGCCCATCTTTCCTTGAAGAGTACATATATAATCTTTGAGTTTCGATCGTTTAAAGCTCTTACACTTTTGCTTTTTCGCCACTGCGGTGTGTGGCAGAGTCCGGGATTGCAATTATGATGAAACCGCCTGAATCGATGTGGCACTGGGCTCAGTGCGTGGCAATGTCTGGGGTTTGTCAACCTCTCCTCTCAGCCAGAGGCGTGGGCTGCTGCAGCGCCTCCGGGCATGATGCATGACGCACATTCGCAATCGAATTCGAACAGTCGTTCAATACAAAATTCGGTTATGGCTTTTCCGAGGCACCGAGGAGTCAGAGAGGAGTGGCTTATCGGACGCTGCACTTGGCATTGGCAACATGTCGATTTTCCTTCTTGTGTTCGGCTTTTCGTCTATTGCATCCGGCATCCGGTTTGGGGGCAGTGCAATTTCCGTCTCTGGAATGGTTTTTCCTAGCAACTGACTCTGCTGTCTGTGGCGGGCACTCTGTGGCAAGTACGTGCCCCAAGCCCTTCGCTGTAAGAACCTTTTGAGGGCAGGCGCCGCCGGGTGAGTCAGGGCCGCTTCGTGGGGTCTGAGGGGTGGCTCTGAAAAGAGGTTCGATATCTAATTAGTGGCACATTTGCGGGGCTTCTTTGAGAGAGAGGTGCAGGGCCATGGGGTTGCTTCCCAGAGGTTGCGATGTCAGGTGTGGGGCAGATTATAACGGAGGGAGAGCGGGGAGAGAGCGCCATGCTGTGCCTTCCCCTTTCTCTCTCTCTCTCTACATTTTCCATGGCTATGCTAATGGCGGCTTATCTCCCAGATTCCGGGGCATGAACGGAGTGCAATAAACAAAATTCGGGACCGAGGCCAGGTAAAAATGTGTGACAGTTTCATAAAGGCCCAAAAACGCAGGGAAATGTTATTCTTTTATTCCCTCTCCCGCTCCCTCCTCCTCCGGGGGCATTAGCAGCGTTGCCACACTCCACGAAATGTTAATCAAAGATAGCTGTACAATTCCCAGAACTGGCACAATAGATGCTCCCATGATCAAGGGGGAGAAGAATGCCCAAAGAAAAATCGAGTAGAAGAAGCAGCGCTTTGGGCAATTAAAAAACTTGACTTGCAGTCAGGTCGAACTCTCTTTCTCTCTCTCTCTCTCTTTCTGTGCTCTCCCTCTCTCTCGCCACTCCATTGCATTGAGCTACCTGAAGCCCCAGCTACGCTCAAATAAAGCCTCGCGCTTACGCTCTCTCTCTCTCTTGGGCTGCGGGCTTTGGGTTTCTGTGTTTTGCTTTGGTCCGCTGTTCGTTGAAGCTCGTCGAAGAAGCCGGTTGTCGTATCCGCTAAACGCGCTTCGCACTCGCGTTTCCTTCGTTTCGGCGTTCGCGTTCGCGCTTGCTGCATTTGTTATTGTTTTTGTGTGAAAGTCGCGCGACGCCGCAGCGTGCAGCAAGAAAATTGCATAAATTTTGAAGCCTGGCCCCCCACCTTTGTGTCTCTTTGTGCGCGAATTTACGTGTGTTGTGTGTGTGTGTGTGTGCGGGTGTGTGTTGTGCCCCGATGACGCATGGGTCCATGTCAATGTCCTTATTCATAAAAGGCACACGCCCACGCGATCCGCTCCGATCCTCACTCCACCCCACAACCGCTTCGGGGCCTGGGATTAGCCGACTTCTGCACTGTGTAAGTGGCTAAAATGATTCAACGACGCGTCGTCGATTTGGACCATTTATTTTACGGCTTCTGCTGTCGGCTTCAGCGGATTTCTAGTTAATAATTAAGACAAAAGGCGAAAAAGATAAACAGATACACAAAGATACACAAATGTACAGATATACAACAGCCACAACAGCAACAGCTCTTGGGTGAAATTCCATTTCTCTTTTACTTTTTCGTTCGCTTCTGCTTCCTCTGTTACCCCCACCTTCTTCTTCTTCTCCTCCTCCTCCTCGAAACGTTTATAAAAAGTGAAAATCCAAGTGACAATCAATTAAAATTCGAGACCAGGCCACAAGCAACGTAGCGTCGCGTCGCTTCGTCGAGAGCGCGTTTTGTAGTCCAAAAATCGATTTTCAATTTCAGCCGCAAGTTTTGTTCTAATTTTGTGGCTCTTCTGCCCGCTCTTCCTCCACCCCACCACCACTCTCTCTCTCTCTCTCTCTCCCCTCACCTGTTTGGTTGTTGTATTTTTGTTACTCCACGCTTACGGTACTTGTGATGGTGGGGGCTTAACCCCAATCCACTTGTTGCATGCGCTGAATAAGCAAAAGACAGAAAAAAGAATCAAGAATGAGTGGCAGAAGTGGCAGGGGCAGCAGCAGCAGCAGCAGCAGCGTCGATGAAAAATGAAAATTTTTCGAGGCTTTCAGTATAGTGATCCATCCAGAAAGAAACCTTCCATATAAACGATATGAAATCCAGTTAAAGGGCTACAAGAATTCTCCGAAAAAACCCAAGACCCGTAAATGAAGGAATTCCCTTTCTGTATTTGTATTTCGGAGGTATCACTGTAGTACACTGCACTGTCGCACTGTATGGGTATGGGTCGTCGTCTGGGTGTCGTCGTCGTCGTCGTCGTCGTCGTCGCTGTGGATGTCATGGATGCCTTTCTATGGCTTTGGCTTAATGCCATGCGACTGGGTCAAAACCCATGCCCATAGTCATGTAACCCCATTCTGTTAACCATTTTCCCCGCACTGCTCGAACCACCCCATTGCCACCCCATATTGGGTCGAAGTCGAATTACAGAAGCGTTGACAGCTTCAGTTGTCAACTAACTAAACAAATTCATCAGCCATACAGTCATAATACCATAATCAGCATTCTCTGGGCTTCAAATTGATTATAGACACCTGGAAAAGCTAATTTTCAACTTAATTCCACTGCCATTTCAACACTCAACGCTTTGTAATGCAAAATAAAGTCAATTCCATTCCGATTTGTGCGCAATTCGTAGTTCCTCCTCCTGTTGTTGGCCTCAACAGATCACAACAGATCAAAACACATCTGAAATCTCACACCAAAATCAAACCGAACCGAAAGCCGCTTAGGTGTTTTGTCCAAAAACAATATCCACACAATGTATCTGTAAATAGCAACAACAGATTGTTATTGTTGCCACTTGTGGATGTTGAATGTTGCTGGAGCAGTCTTCTGCTCATAAATGGTCGGTAGCGGTACGTTTTCGAGTAATTTGGCCGTTTTGGGTATATCACTTTAGGTATATCACAGACCATCAGTTTTCATTTATTGTTCTTACAAGATTCCATTGAAATTTCAACATTCTCGATTCTTTTTCCATTATATTTGTAATGCTGTTGGTGCGTAGGAGGATTGTAATACGAATCCTCGTCTAGAATGTGGTTCTATCCACCTCTAAACCTCTTCCCCTCTTGTTAATTCTCCGTGGTAGGGTATTCCCCATTCCATATCTATATATGCATCGTCCCATTTAACATTTGCTACTTTTTGTATAGAAAAAAGTGCGAAATTTAAATCGTTCAGTTCGACAGAAAAAATAAACAAATTCCCGCGTCTCTACACTTGCGCTGTGCTGCGTGGAGGTGCGTGGGCCGATCATCAGGCCCCAAGGGTATCTTATGGGTTGATATATACATGCACACTTACATCTGTGTGTCTGTGTATCTGTAGAGCGGCTATATAGCAGTTGGACGACCTTGTTTTCGGCTTGATTCGTTGTGCGTGCGGCAAACGCTTGGCCGGCCGTTTCCTGCCCTGGCGAATACCCCTAATGCCACGATCTTAAGTGGCTTCTGTTAGGGGGGGCAAATGACCGATTAGAAATCGTAAGTTTCTTTCACAGTACCAGTGCCTGTACCAGTGCCAGTGCCTCGCCCTTCCACGTTATTCAACTTCAAAGCGAGGGGCGCCACCAGACAATTATCAATTTTGGAAAACGAATCAAAGCGAACGGTCCATCATCATTAGCATTAGTTAAACGAATCTTTCCCGAACACACACCGATACACACACACACACACCCGATACGATATGTTGTACTAATAAATGATCTTTCTCTCTCTCTCGTTGCAGGTAAATGAAATGAATTGCGTTGAATGGGAAATTCTTGAATTATGCGAAGCTCGTTGTAGAATCTTTTCCAAAATAAAACACCAGACAAAATAGTTCCAGATCGAGTCAGAGCGATGCACAAACGAACGATGATGTATCCCATAGATACACGCCAGCACATGTAGTATCTGTATCTGTATCTGTGTGTATCTCTGGGCATTGCATGCCAATTGAATGCAAGAGGAGGGGCAGGCAGGAGGGAAAATACTGAAATTTTTCGCTTCTGTTCGTTTTTGTCCGTAATTTTTGTGCGCAAATCGAAAAGCTTTCTAATCGCTTGGCTGCTCGCGCGGAGTCTCGAGGAAAGCGTTTTTTCCCCCATTTTCCATTTCCCCATTTCGCATTGCAGTTTGCGTCTTGGCAGCGCCTTGACATTTCTCTGGCTCTCGCAGCGTGTCGTGTCGCTTTTTATATTCAATATATTGTATATCCCCCGATATTGTATACAGAAACAGATATACAGCAGATATGTACATATGTGAGCACCTATGTATCTAGATATATCTGTCGTGTATAGTCGTTGATGTGTGCCGCCTCCGTCTTGTGCTTTTCATTATGGCCGAAGATATCTGCCCAGTTTTGTCACAGCCAAAGACATTATTTGCGTTGTGCGGTTTTCTTTTGGAAAATGAGTATACGAATTTTCGCATATTTCTACAGTGAGCTCACGAAAAGAAAGAAAGAAAGAAAGCGAAAAGGAACGAACTGTCGCATTGCTCCATCGATCAATGTCTCTGCCAAAGTTTAAGTATTAGTGTTATCCGCCCCTAAACAAAATCAAAGTGTACCGCGCATCGAGCATGGCTCTGACCATGAATATGGTCTTCCTCAAGGATCTACGCTCGCGCCTCAAAGGATATCTGTATCACGTATGTATTGGGGGGAAAAGGTCGGAAGGAAATGGTTTATTTGTAGAACAACTTAACTTTGTTCAGTCAACGTAAACACTTAGAGACCTGGATCTAACTATCCTTTGAAATTATGTCTTATGTTAGATCAATATGGGTATGAAAGATATATGCATAGTATCCCCAATTTGTACCCAAATATTTCCATATACTTAGGTATACAGGGTATATGCAGAGCCCAAAGCCCTAACAGTCCAGTATTCTGTCCAGCCTCTGTTAAGCTTAAAAAAAAGAGAGGATCCATGAACGTAAATGCGCTGTTACGTAGCGGTACATTGCTGTCGAACAGACTCAACTGCAGCAGCGTGTTCATAATGTTCTCTGCTCTCTCGCATCTCGCATCTCCCTCTTCCTAAACCCTTCCAAAACCTCCGACGCAGCAGCGTCACCTGCGTCATAACAAATTAATAGGAATTGGCTCAGGCGATTTTTGCTGTGCATATTTTATGGAAGCTTTCTCAGACTCCCTTTGTCTTGATGCAGCCGCACGTCCATCCCATCCATGCCACAATATTTGGCAATATTATACTGATTATGCTGGTACGTTGTGTCAGCCAGTCGTCAGTGCCTTTCCGTAATAGACTTATGCAATCTTATTGAGGTCTACTATCATTACTTCGAATATACTACAAGTACATGCCGCTCAAATTTCCCAGACAACAAACATATGCACATTGTACATACATCCTTGTTGTCGTTGCCACAATTTTCGACTGTAAAAATGGAGCGGAAAGAATGGATTTCAGCAACTCCCACACTTTCAATCCTTTTTTTGCAAATTCCCAATTGATTTCCATTCGGTTATCCCTAGTAATAATGAAAGTAAAATTAATTAAAAGTGGCACTAACGGCAAACAAGATTACTAGTGATGTCCCAAAACACCCACTCGCCCTCCCCCAATAAAGAGGTTCAATCTTGTCTGCGTACTCAGTATGAGTTGCACTTGAAGAGCCCACGTGTTGCGTTTAGTCATGTGCATGGAACCAAACGCACAAAGGAACAGGGTTCAGGTGTTGATAATATGTATCGTATATTCTGGCGGTTTGAAAGGGTTCTCCCATCTCTAGTTGCGTTTTGAGCTTGGAGCGAACCTGTTGCTTGTTGCCTGCCATTCGTCATGTTTCGGCTCGTTTCGGGTTGTGCCGGACCCCAACCAACCACCACCCTACCACCCACACACACCCACACAGCCAGAAGCAACGGCTTGCTTGTCGTATGCATGAAACGTGGTTCGATGTTCTCATGTTCGGCTATAGGTGGTCGGTCGTCGGACGGTCGGTTGGTCGGTAGGTCGCGTAGTAAAGAGCGAGTTCGAGTTCCAATCAAGAGGTTCGATTAGCGGGACAGTTGGTGTTACGAGTGGAGTTCGCGCGGCGGCGGTGACTCAGAAAATTCCCTCAAGAAGTTAATCATTTCATAACATTTGCATAATTATCTGTGAAGTGACGGAAAACAAAGCGCAAGCTCCTCCAAAAGTTGTCCCAAAACCCCCGACAGAATTTAAATTTAAATAATATATACCTGCAAGGAAAAGCAATCCAAATACCATCGCGGTGTGCAATATATAAACAAACAAGTTCCTATGGAATTCATAGTTTCTTGAGTAACGTTACGAGACGACTATTATCAGCCCCGCGTATGCCTCAGAATGCCGTTTTGATAAGAAAACGTTTTGTTGCTATATTCTCTATTTTGCTTTTTGCCCTGTCAGGGTCGTATTAGTGCTAGAAGGGCAACTAAAATCACAATATTACTACATTTAGTTGGGAATCATTTGTTACAATATTTTCCAGGGTCTAAACTGCTTAACAGATCGAGGTTAGAGAACATTTCCCTCAGTGAGTCATGGTATCAAAGCTGTTCTAATAGATGTACCACTGGTTCCGTTACACCAAGAACAACTCTTTCCGTTTGTTAATCTATCTTTAAAACGGAACTAATCGAAGTTGTTTTCCCAATTTAAATTTGTTAATCTGCAAATGTTTATTTCGTATATGTCTGGATATTGGCCCTGTACTTTTCTGCACTTGCCTTTTTTGGGTGGGTGGAATACTATACAATAGAGTACGTGGAAATACGCGAATCTAAACATTGGGAGACTATAGAAAACTGAGTAATAATGTTGTATGCCTCATTGTGCAAACAAGAGCTTAAGGGGGAATATTAAATGGGAATGAAAATTATTGGAAAAGGCACCGCGAAGCTGCTCCGCCTTCTTTTATGTGTGATAAACGGAAGAAGGTCAAGATATGAACTTGAAAGTGAAACGGAAACCGCTGGCATTGCACCTTATCAGTAGTACAAATAGATAATGTATTTAATGATCTTTAAAAAGAGTTATATTCCACATTAAATGCCTCTTTTTTCATAGAAAGCAATCAACCATCCAGCAATTATTCGTTTAGAATTCCGAATCGATCAGCAGCACTCTATACGCGATCTCTTTCATTCGATGAAACTTTCCATTCAACAATTGAAACTTTCAGTTGTCATAGGATTCCGATTCTGATTCCGATTCCGAGCAGGAATCCCAGATCGTTAGATCGAGAAAGTGTACCGGAGAGGAGAGAACTCTTTCTGGGTGAAATGACATTCAATTCGAATCGATTTCGACTAGAATTCCAATTTGCATAGCAATTATCTTGTGGCCTCCTGTTCTACGGATTGTTTTTGTTGTCGTTTGCTTATCAAACGCTGACGACAATCCCCAGGCGTCTTGCGTTTAATGAGAAAGCCAGGTGGCAAAGAGCAAAGAGTAGAGAGTAGAGAAAGGGTGGGGAAATGCTCGAGTGGAAAAAGATGTACAATGAGGAGAAAAAACATTTTCTAGATAAACGGTAGATGGTAGATGGCAGACGGAGTTGGAGCTGGAGCTGGAGTCGTGTGAATAAATGTTTCCATCGTCCCCTCCCCCTCTCTCTTTTTGTATCTCCACCTCGCGGATCCCTAATTACCATGAACTTGTCAGCTGCCTGTAAAACCGTGAGCCATAAAATGACCAAAGTGTGGTGGTAATCAGAAGAACCCCTCACCCCACCCCACCGCACGACCCGAGTGTGCGTCTTAGCGGGAAATCGAGTTGAATTATGTCCAGACTTATAAACCGAATACGCAGCATGATCCATCCATCCCAGCGCCAGCGGGACAGAGACAACGACTCCGCCGATTCGGTTTCTGTTTCGGTGTCGGTGTCCAGTGCCCCCCAGTCTGTTAGGAGGTTCCATTCCCTGCCCCGCCCCCTTCGCCGTCGCAGATGTAGTGGCAACTCCACGGCGAGACGATCCAACAGCGGCCTCTGGGATCGCATGATGAGCAATGTTTTCGGCACAGACGATGGCGATCAGGGTTACGATGATGATGGGACCCAGTACATTGATTCGGTAAATGGTTCCCGTTACGAGATATCAGGAGATGTGAGTAGGCCCCAAGTGTGTGTGTGTGACAAATCAGGATACTATATAGGATCTATAGCCATGAATAACACCCCGTTTTAATCTGTAAAATATCGTGCCTTCCTTCCTTTCCGCAGGGCGAATACATCAAGCATCCCGTTCTGTACGAACTCAGTCATAAATATGGATTCACAGAGAACCTGCCGGAGAGCTGTA
This sequence comes from Drosophila lowei, assembly GCA_008121275.1. Classification (NCBI taxonomy): domain Eukaryota; kingdom Metazoa; phylum Arthropoda; class Insecta; order Diptera; family Drosophilidae; genus Drosophila; species Drosophila lowei. Next base: position 23,741,923 of record CM017778.1, on the reverse strand, counting down.
TGTCCATACGGCTCGAGGAGATCAAGGAGGCCATTCGCCGCGAGATCCGCAAGGAGCTGAAGATCAAAGAGGGCGCCGAGAAGCTGCGCGAAGTGGCCAAGGACCGGCGCTCCCTCAGCGATGTGGCGGTGCTCGTGAAGAAGAGCAAAAGCAAATTGGCGGAGCTCAAGTCCGAGCTGCAGGAGCTGGAGAGTCAAATACTCCTAACGTCGGCCAACACGGCCGTCAACAGCAACGGACAAGGTAAGTTGTGCAACAGATAGACTACCCTCCTCCTCTCCATTATTTCTATTTCGAAAATCCATTAAAAACCACCTCCCCCCCCCACAAAGCCCAACAACTTTCCCAAAAGCCAATGGTCTTTCGTTCATAAACTGCTGCAATTACACGAGAGAGCGACAGGCGGCAGTAAAACACACGCATTTCCATGCAACAAGTTTTTTTCTTCGAGTAACACAAGTACAGTGTATTCCCACTAAAACAAGCGAAGGAAGGGCGTGCTCCAGGTAGGGTTACGGCAGGTAGTAGCGAAGCTATAACCGAAACAAACTGGAAATTCCAGTGGAAGTTTAGGGAATAGGAATGATAATACGAGATGGATTCAGGTACTTAGCTCTGAAACTGGAATACATTTTTCCATAACTGCTACTCGAGTCAAGCAACGAGATGAGCATCGTCACGCACACGACATGTACGTAGTATACATATGTTGTTTTCGCCTTCTCGGTCCCAGGTCTCGAGTCCTGGCGGCAATCGTTGTGTGCATTTTGTTATGGGATTCTCCGGACCGCAGCATTAGAGCGAACCCACACAAGAAACCTGAAGTACCCTTCCATCAGTAGAGTAAAACCAAATAAAGACAAGTGTGGAAAGTGTCATAGCTCTTTTAGGGATGAGTTCATGCCGTCTTTTACGAGCCTTTGTCACGCACTCGCCACTTAAGCCACTCACCTGTTGGCCACTCTCTCTCTCTCTCTCTCTCTGTCCTCTAGAAGTGTTCCATTCAGATCTGATGCTCGTTTGTTAGATACCCCTTCCATATTTCGCTAACAAACGACACCGAAATGGTTCTTTTTCTTTCTATTGTATGTTTGAGCCAACTATTGACACAACTGTCATGAAATGGTGCTGCTCGTGCTGCCTCTGACTCGCTTTATTCGTGCTTTTGTCGGTTTTGCTTACAATTTCGAGTGGAGACAGCTCGACATTCCATTTATCTGCTGTTTAGCTTCCGTGTTTGGCCCACAGACACACACAGATAGAGGCACAGACACCCGCAGAAGCGAAAGAAGCTAAGAATGGAGCTGCAGCAGCATTGTGTGGCGCCGGAGTCGGGTGCCACATATGAAATGATTGACGGGTTTGGCAGCTTCTGCCGCAGAGAGCTGCATAAATGCAAACGATTTAGAGCTGATTATGTGTGGAATAAAAATATCCATACATATGTATATTGAATGACATGCAGAGCAGAAGCCATGCCACATCCCAATAGAAAAAGCGAGGGGGCAAACAAATCGGAAATTAAAGAAATCAGCAAAGAAAAACTATCTTTCGTCGGAAAGAAAAAAATGCATGGAGGAAATACGTATACATAGCTGTTGAAGAACAACTGTTGCAAAAAAATAGAGGCTGTACTTCTAAAGACAGGAAACTCTCTGCTGTGATACGTTAGTAGCCGATGAGGCATGCATCCTTCTTGTTCATGTTGATCAACAGAATTGTTGTATGTTGGGAGTAGTCCTTAAAAAGTCCCTTGTCGACGAGACCCGAGCATTCATGTGGCGCGTCATGCACACGACATGTATGTTGTTTTTGTATTATTCTTGGGCATTTTCTTTTGAAACATTCCCTTGTGCGTCCTGGGTCGAGCATTGATGTGCCGATGCATTTCATATTCATAGCCAATGCTTAGATTTTCCTTTTGCCAGAGATCTTATCGTGTTATCGGGCTGTATAGCCCTCAGAAATAAGCCTTATCTAGTCATTATAAAACGGTAAGATTTGATTTTGGGCATCGATTGATAATTGATAGCCATATCTGAAGTGCACGAAAGATGGCTAATGAAGGTTCCATTGAAAGTGGAATATCAATGGGAGTAGAAAACCCTTCTGAGGCGCCTCTCTCGAGCTATTCCAATTCGTTTCTCGGGAAACTAATCCTCTCGTATTTGTCTTTTACAGAATCGATTAACGTCAACATCGATCCCAATGGCGGGATAATTATGGGCGGTGCCCTGGGGGGCGGTGGTGGCAGCGGCGCACCCTCCACCGCCAATGACAAAGTCCTGACGTCGCTGGAGAAGCAGCTGCAGATCGAGATAAAGGTGAAGACGGGGGCGGAGAACATGATCCAGTCACTGGGCGCCGGCTGCGACAAGAAGCTGCTGGCGGAGGCCCACCAGATGCTGGCCGACTCGAAGGCCAAAATCGAGTTTCTTCGGCTGCGGATCATCAAGGTCAAACAGAATCGTGAGCAGGCCGATCGGCTCAAGGCCGCGCGCCAGCTAATGGACGATGGCCAGCCCCAGAGCCTGGAGACGACGCTGGAGGAGCGCATCGAGGAGCTGCGTCATCGGCTGCGCATCGAGGCGGCCGTCGTGGATGGAGCCAAGAATGTCATACGAACTCTCCAGACGGCGAATCGAGCCCCAGACAAGAAGGCGCTGCAGGAGGTGAGTGCCTAGACCCCAGACCCTAGAGCCCAAAGAAGGGGCAATCATATGGTGGGCTAATCCTAGAGTTAATTAGATCTGGCCAGTGGCCAGGTAAGCGGAACGCGTCTCATATCTGCCTCTCTGAGACTCAGGTGTGTGCCATATGGCCACACGGCGTATGATTCATATACGTACGTATACGTATACGTGATTTCTGTCCACGGAACGAGAAGGAACGAGAAACGAGGCTAATTATGCGGCTGTTTCTGTTCGTTTTTCGTTCGTTTTGGTTTTCATTTCCAATTTTTTTTTGTTTCGCCCGCTAACTGTCATCTCATTAATTTAATGGACGTGGAATGTGTCGCATTTACTTGGTCGGCACCAAAAAACCGAAAAACCGAATACGAAAATGATTTTGCAAGTGTGCCCCAGGGCCTGCCCTAATAATTTTCTATAGGGTATTCCGGGTGGGGATTGGTCGGTTTTTATGTGCAGTTTGTCGCCAGAAAAACAATATATCTACTCTAAAATTCAGAAACATTCTCGGTTCACTTGTGCAACTGTTGGATTGAAAGATAGATCCCTTTAAGATTTGCCAGTTTCTTGGAATTAGAAAACTCTGCCGAAGCGTAGGACCCAAAGATTCGTTGAACAAATGTAATTCCCAGGAATTTATTTTTTGGGCAAATGTTTTCCTGGAATACAGAGCATTCCGAGAGCCATTCGGACATATTCCCTTCTTCCGACATATTTCCTCTGAAAACTGTGCGACAATTGTCGTACGAGTGTTTTCCCAATTTCACAATCCAAGGAAAGACATATACTCTTGTGCTCTTCTTCTTTCGTTGATTTCCCAATGAGCTGTGTGCTGTGTGCGTTTCCTGTCGCGTGGCTCTCTGGGACGCGACTCTCTGGGTGATTTATCTGTTGGCTGAAGGGGGTTTTGTTTCGCTCTACACTCTACACCCTCCACTCTTCCCTCTCCACTTCCGCAACAGTTCGGATTCTGGCCTAAATATTATATTTGTGGCCAGATTCCCATTGCCGTTCTCATACTCGTATTTATTTGTTTTGCGGCTTGTGCGGCGACGACTGGCGACGCCTGTTGCATCTGTCGGCTGGAGTTGATCTCAAGAGGAAGTACAGTGGGCCTATGGCTGTGAAACGCACTGTACACTGATCCCCTTGTCAGACGTGTGCCATCGATGACGGAACTCTGAAGTTTTTATTCGTTCAGACATCAGGGAAATGATAAACAAACCGAACGAAAACTCTCCTCTCCCTCCCCTTTCTGCCCTTTGGGTCTCAACATTTTTAGAACTGTTGCTGCCAGACAAAGAGAGAGAGAGAGAGAGAGAGAGAGAGAGAGAGAGCTGTAGTTGGGGGATATATCTAAACATCTGTTTGGATCGGGCAACAAATCTCGTCCGAGCACGAGCAGAGTTCTCTGGCCAGCCGCAGAAAATGTGAAAAGTCTCTTACCGTTTCGTTTGTTTCTCTGGCGAATTTTCCCAGCAGCTTTTCCGCTGCTGCGTTCAGTTCAAGTTGTGTTGCCGTTGACGTTGCTGTTGCTGTTGCTGCCTCTGACTCTTCCCCCAAAAGAGATTTTTGTATTATTGTCCGCGCGATCCGCTATCCGCGTTCCGTGATCCGTGTTCCGTGTTCGTGCTCGTGTGTTCGAAACTCTATGAATATGTAATAATACGAAAACAATAATAATCATGGAAGAGATCAAAGAAAACTCCAAGAGGAAAATCAGCCCCACACACACACACACAAAAACACACATGCACATGAGAAAACAAAAGAAATGGGAGCCGGACGCACCTGATACACAAACTCCGTATTACGCATACGCCGCGTGCACCTGCCAATTGCGTAATTTTTGTTGAGCGGATCATCAGCCTCCCCACTCCTCTGCTTCTCTCATGCTTCTCTCCCGCCTGCTCTCAAATGTTGAGAGGGTCTTTTTGGGGTCATCTTGCAATTGTTAAAAATAAAAATCACATAAATTTAGACACACAATTTTTACAAAAGTCGAAAAATACTCAAAAACGAAAGTGTTTTCAGTTCCACCCCTCGTTTGTTGTGTGTGTGGGTGTGTGTGCGGCTGAATGAAGCTAAAAATACGGAAAAACAAAAAGTGAATACAGTCAGTAGTGCCTATGAAGGATAGCCGTTGAATATTTGCGGGGTAAATCTAACAGAAAAGTGTTTTAAAATTTACTTTTTTTTTTTTACCAAAATGTTGCCAGAAATAAATTAACGTAAGATTTTTCCAGTCTTTACTATAGACTCTAAGGATGTAGAATCGAAATGAACTATTCATCGGCCTATCCTTCATAGGCACTTTCGACTGTAAAACGCGTATAATCAAAAAAACAAATGATACAATAAATGTTTGAATTCAGCTTTCGAGCATTTCGCACGGACGATAGAACTATCAAAAGCGGTTTCCACCGTTATTTTTAGCCACCGTTATAAGAATAAAACATATCGTGTGTGAATATACATACATATGTGTATATGTATCGTATATAGTGCCATATGTGCGTGAGTGTATCCATGTGTCCGACATAGATGGCACCTTGAACAAACAGTATAGAACCACAATGTGTTCTGGCAACGAAAGTGCGTAAGGGAGAGTGATGGCCACGCCCACTGCCTCGTCGGCGGCTCCTGGAGCTGCACCGCTGCCCCACGAGCTGACGGCCGAGTGGACAGTGCGTGCCCATCTCACATTTGCCCGTGCCGGAGAGGCGGTGCATAAGGAGTGTGGTGCAGGGCCAGTGCATCCCGTGCATCCCGTACGTGTGGTCTACAAGTGGTGCACGCCCTCCGATGAACCCGAAACAGAGCAGGATGTCGACAAGGTAAGTCCTGTGGCCACGCGGAGCACTAGAGGCTCATCCCACGTTCCTCTTGTAGACAGCCACCGCCATGGGGACCAGCTTCCGGTCCACCAACTCCTCTGCCACCACCACCAATGCGGACTCGGCCTTCGGCAGTCCCCAGGCGTCGCGTGCCCTCCCTACGGGGACATCCGCTCCAGGCGCCACAGCTCAAGTGTGCGGAACGCGCTGTCGGAGCACCTGCAACATCATGGTTTCCGCTGTGGCGGATTTCCTGCCGCAGGAAGCGGCCGCAGGACCGAACGAGCCCTTCGTCTACCACAACAAGGTGCGGGCCCAGCAGCTGCGCGATGCCTTCTCCCAGACCAGCGACCACGAGGAGCCGCAGCTGATGGAACCGCAACAGCGACGACGTACCGCCTACGAGCAGCGTCGGGCCACCACCGAGGCCCTCATGAACTTCGCCACCAGGCGGCAGGCAGAGGAGGCGAACACCTATGTGGTAAGCCAAGGCTCTAGGGGATGCACCTTGCGCTCTTTTCTAATCGATTGATTTTTGCAGCCAACCTACTCGCCCACGCCCACCACGCCCTCGTCCACATTCAAGTCGGCCTCGATGCCTAGGATACCGCCTCTTGGGGGACATCATGGAGGAGGAGGAACCTCACCGCGGATGCCCCCCAACCACGGGGAGAAGAAGCCCCGCACCGTCCACATCGATGTATACTGCACGGGCTCCGAGGGAGATGAGGAGGCGGACGACGAGCAGCAGGCAGATGTGGAGGTCTCCTCCAGCTCCAGCTCGGACTCGGATCTGGCCGGGAGCAAGCGCTACGACCTGGACTCCAATTCCACTCCCCAAACGGTGCTGGACAACGAGCAGATGCTGCTGCGCCATCAGCGGATCTCTGGCGGAGCAATGCCGCGTCGCTTGGGCCAGCAGAAGCAGAAGGAGCCGAAGGACAACCACCAGATGAGCCTGGGCCACGCCATCACCAAATGCAGCACCGCCGAGGAGGTGACCGAATCGAAGCAGCTGCTCTTCCGCAAACACATCGGCGACCAGCGGGCAGCCAAGCTGGCGAATCTGCGGCAGAAGTACATGCGGCAGCCGAGCGACGACACCATCAGCAGCACCTACCCGAACTCCTCGCACTCGACCATGCCCCGGGATGCCACCTGCAGCAGCATCTCCAGCGTGGCAGCTGGCACCGACTGCGTGGACTCCTCGTGGAAGGAAACGGACGAGCCGGATAACCCGTTGGTAGACTTTGGTCTCACCAAATCGGATAGCTTTGACTACGAGAACTCGCTGGATCGCCTGCGCATCAGCCAGATGGAGAGGCTCTGGTCGCGCCAACACTCCTTTGATCAGCCCCAGAATACAGCCCCCACCTTGCCACTGCCGCATCCACACCAGCATCAGCACCAGCACCAGCACCAACACCAGCAGCACCTGCAGACTATCAAAGAAGTGCAGTCGCAGCGCAGCTCCTTCCAGCGGAGCGACACGATCCCCTCCGAATCGGATGGCTTCTCGGACACGAATGTCTTTAACACCTATCCGGGCCGGCAGATATCGCAGCTGCAGCAGCGCAATCGCCCCGGCTTCCTGCAGTTCTTTGGGCCCTCAATCCATCCGAATCCTGGCCAGCCAACGCCGCCAGTCACGGCTCCTGTCCAGCCCGCCTCTGCAGCCAGTGCGGATCCGTTTCGACTGCTCCATCCGAGCTACCGCTGGAAGAGCGAGGCCCGCGACAATCTCAGCGTGCAGGGGGCCTCGGGATCGCCCTCCTCGGAGCGCAGTTCCCCACAACTTCTTTCGGCGGCCACCACTGTGCTGCGCTGTGGCAGCGAGGCCCCGCCCAGCACCACTTCCGCCAGCACATTCGGCACAACGGTCGTGACGCCCTCCCCCCTGCCAGGGCGACGCTTTGAAATCTCCCGCGACAGCCCGAGCGTGGCCAGCGAGGCCTCCACTGCCACCGTGTCGGGCTACACCCACGAGCACCTGGAGAAGACCCGGCGCTTCGGCAATGTGGTGGCCATGCGCAAGCCCGGCCACCATGTGGGACCCACCAAGAACCCCAACTGCCAGTGCGAGAGCTGCCAGCGATGGCTGGCCGAACGCTTCCAGTTGCGCGGCAGAGCCTTCTCTCTGGGCGAGCGACCAGTGCTAAGGAGGCCACAGTAACAATAGAGTAGTAGAGTAGAGAGTAGATGCCTCTGGAAGGAGGATTGCACATATCTGTGCTTTCGTTTCCCTTAATTAATGCCCCTGGCAGCTGTCCGTATATACATATGTTAGATTCGAATCCCTACGTCCATCTGCAGGGGTATTCAAAGTAGAGGTCCGCATGAATGGCAAGAAACCTGCATTCGAATCAAAAATATTCATTGAATTGAATTGAATGAAATGGAATACTGCGCCGATACTGTTTCGAATGCGGTCACATAAGACTCGGACGCACGACATTTAAGCGAAAGAGGCATGAATGGAATAAGTGAGAATGAGGGAGGGGTTTGAGTTCATTCGGAAAGGAAAAAGAAGAAAGAAAGGAACTTCAAGACATGAAATGTTGTTCCTATGAAGCTCAACAGACACTCGCCCGCATTCAAATACATATGTGCACTCCTTTAATTGTGTGCCTCTCGCACTCACTCCCCCCGTGGATCGAAACGTTTTACTCTTTCGCAAAAGTACTTAAAAACTAGTCTCTTAAAATATATCATAAAAGGCTCTTTTACGATCTTTCACTGCCACAAACTGAGCTCGGTTTTCGGATCGTTTTCGATAGTTTCATATTGTGACTTCGGTATGCCACATTTCTTTCAAGATACTGGTCCACTGGGTCGAGTCAATTCAATTTATGACACTTTTGTACTTTGAAGCCACGCAGATCTCTAATTTAAAGCTTTCCTTCTCTTGCATTTAACACTTTTCACCGCTCCCGCTCCCTATTAACCCACAAAGATCCTAGACACACACTGGATTGAATTTCTTTCGATTAGGTTTAGCCCAAACGCGAATGTTCCTCCCACAAGAATACACACAGATTGTGCGCTGAATCAGTTTAATGTTTAATGTTGTAATAAAGTCATCAAATAGTCTGTAAAAAAGAAAGTAGTGTCTTTCCTTTGGTGTGGTTTTACTTAATATATATACTACATTTATGGTAGATGATTGATTAAGTCATTAATCGCTTTATCCTTTTCGTAGGCCACTGGTCGCTTGTCGGAGTCGTCGCGGAAACTGGATCTCTTGCGCTATTCGCTGGATCTGCGGCGCCAGGAGCTGCCAGTGGACTCTCCTGCCGCCCAGCAGCTGAAGACGGAGCTGCAGATCGTGCAGCAGTCGACGTCGCCGGTGCCCGTGACCTACACATCGCTGCAGACGGGGCAGGGTGGCATGTTGGGGGGAAAGCCCTACCAGTCGGTGTCATCGCTGGGGCGCTGTGCCAGTGTCACGGGCAAGCTGGAGGTGCGGCTGATGGGCTGCCAGGGCCTGCTGGAGGATGTTCCGGGGCGTTCGCGACGCGACAAGGACAACAGCTCGAGTCCCGGCGATCTGCGGAGCTTCGTCAAGGGCGTGACCTCGCGCAGCAGCTCCAAGAGCTACTCGGTAAAGGACGAGACCTCGTTCGAGATAATGGCCGCCATCAAGCTGGACAACATCACCGTGGGACAGACCTCCTGGAAGCCCTGCTCGCAGCAGGCCTGGGACCAGCGCTTCTCCATCGATCTAGACCGCTCCCGAGAGCTCGAGATCGGAGTCTTTTGGCGCGACTGGCGTTCCCTGTGCGCCGTGAAGGTCCTGCGACTGGAGGAGTTCATCGACGATGTGCGCCACGGCATGGCCCTGCAGCTGGAGCCCCAGGGACTGCTCTTCGCCGAGATCAAGTTTCTCAATCCCATGATATCGCAGAAGCCCAAGCTGCGCCGCCAGCGCATGATCTTCAACAGGCAGCAGGCAAAGAACATCCCCCGTGCCAAACAGATGAACATCAATGTGGCCACCTGGGGTCGCCTGCTCAAGCGGAATGCCCCCAACCATGTCCACATGGGATCGGGCGAAGTCACAGGCGCTGCGGCTGCCCCTGCCCGCGACTCGGAGTCGCCCATTTCGAGGACTCCCTCGTCGGATGCTCTGGTGGAGCCGGAGCCGTATACACCCGGCGAGCAGGCCCAAAATCTGGAGTTCAATCCGGATGCGGGCATGCACGAGCACGTGGAAACGCCCGGCGAGTACCCGGATCCGGCGGCCAGCGGGTTGAGTGGCATGCGCCCACTCTCTATGCACATGCAGGGGATCAGCGTCCTGCCACCCGACACACCTCCCGTTTCCGCCGCCGCAGCGGCAGCTTCCGCTGGCAGACCCAGCTCGCTCATCATACAGATGCCGCCGTCGGCAGGAGGGGCGAAGGCACCAGCGGTCATCGGTGGCCGCACGGCCGCTCCCACAACGGCGCCACCGCCGCCACCATTGCTCAAGTCATCGACCACCACGCCGGTGTTGGACCAGGAGGTGAGTGCTATCCAGAGATTATCCACGTACGACCAGGCCCGTATGCAGTTCAACCTTCTACATCCCTGTGTAAAGATCTCCATGTACTATACATACATATATATAGCTGTGTTCCCGTAGCTGGTTTGATCGTTGTGCCTGCCACATGCCACTGCCATTGCCATTGCCACCGCTCCTTTTGCTCAACTCTTATCTCATGTACATATTCACCCCCACCCACACATAAACATCTGTACAGTTATCGCATCATTATCCCTTGGTGTTGGCTTTTGTATTATCGATTGTTCATACATACTATACATACACATTTTATCGTACATGTACATAAGCTTTAATTATATAATAGTGTCTGAAGTGGATGCCACAGCACACTCCATGCAGATGGTGGGTTTGGAAGTTAATCGAAAATTGTAGAAGCGATGATCTGGTGGGAATGCAGGCGACGATCCATTGTGGCCAACTAGTTGGCAGTGCGAACCACTGCCAAAGGGAGCTCCGGAAACCGTCCATCATCTGGGTGGTTCCCGTATGACACTTACTTATCATTACCTGAGCACTAACTGAAGCATTGTACGCAGTGCTTGAAAACTTAAAAAAAAAGTGTCATTCTTCTGAAAGAAGCAGTCCCTATGGTGTTATTCCACTACACTTCCACTTAAGGCAGTGAGACAAGATATTAAAACCTTACGGGAAAAGGGTGCGTTGTGAACGAGAGAAATACGAGCATGTGCCTTAGTTCATATATGCAATCGATTTGTAATTGTAAAAGTACAATTTGCTGGTCGAAATCAGCTGTGCGTGATCAGCCGTTCGACTGATGGCACTGTGGTAGTGGACACCAACACTAATTTCCTCGACAGTATTTAATTAATAAACTGAATGTCTTAGATCTTAGAAGTAATTATATCTGATTAAATCCAAAGTATATTACTATTTAGCTTTGAAGCTACTAAGGCTCTACGAAAGAGTAAAGTGCAATATTCGAGTAAAAATCAGTAAATGTCAGCTAGTGTCATACAGGCATTGGAGTTGCGGCTGCGAACTAGTTCCATCAGTTTCGCACTGCTTGATCAGCCGATGATCACTGCCTTTTTCTCCCTTTTTGCCTCTTTGCCTCTCAATCTTCTCCTTCATTCATCATCATCATTATCCCCTCTCTGCTCTCTGACTTCTCTCTCTTTCTCTCTCTCACTCACTCTCTACATTTCTCTGTGCGAAGGAGAAGCTTTTTCTTATCCTCTTTAATACGCCGCCATCTTTCTCTCATTCTCTCTCGTTGTGCTTTGTGCTGCCCTTCCTTTCTCTCTCTCTTTCTGCCCGCCTCTCTGCCTCTGTGTGTTTCTGTGTGTGCCTGTCTCCTGTCTTCCGTCATCCGTCTGTCATGATCTCCGTTAATCACCGACAGCTGCAGGATGCCTTGCACGAATTTGATTTCCTCTCCGACATGGACTCGCGTCCGACCACGCTGCGGCGCCTGCTGAAAGAGCGGGACATGGAGCAGCTGCAGCTGGACCAGGAGGCGCTCGAGAACCTGCTGCTGCAGCAGCAGCAGTCCGAGCAGCAGGCCCTGCACCAGAGGCAGCTGCAGGAGCAGCAGAGATTGCAGCAGTTCCAGGAGGCCCAGCGTCAGGCCATCCTCGAGCTGTGCGAGCAGCAGGAGAGGGAGAAGGAGCAGCAGCAGCAGCAAAAAGATCAGGCGAGGCAGAAGGGGAAGGAGAAGCAGCTCCAGCATCAACAGAAGCAACGCATGATCGAGCAGTGCATTGCCGAGTCCTCCGAGTGGGCCAAGCAGCGCCAGAGCCAGCCACCGCCGCCGCCGCCACCTCCTCCTCCGCTGTCACCCACCCAGTCAACACTAACCACAGACCAGACACCGCTCCGCCCGCTACCGCTCTCGATCTCGCCAGCCAGCCGCCCAGTCACCTACCCCTGCCCCAACCAAAGTCCACTCGCCATGCCACCAACCAACCAATTTCAGTTGCAGCCCGATCCTGCCCAGACCAGCAATCGCTTTGCCGCCGTCGAGGATCTGTCGCGGCCATCGGCTGTGGAGCAGCAGCTGCACCGCCCGGTGCTGACCATGCCGCCGGTGGTGCTGCTGGGCTGCCGGGAGGAGGACAGGTCGGTGCCGCCCTCGCCCCTGGTCGAGTATCCCGAGGACGATGACGAGTATCTGTACAGGGCCGATGGCGGCGGGGGCAGCCGGCATCTGGTGCAGTCCAGCCACAGTTCCAGTGCGGGCGATCGTTTCTGTGTGGAGGTTAGGAGGTTTTTCATTTGATTTCTTTTTTGCTTTTGGTTTGGAATTTGCATTTTTGTTGGCTTGCAGGACGGGGTCACCCCGGAAAGTATGCTAGGGAATACCCCCGCCCTGCAGTCCGTGCAATCGAATTTATTTAATATTATTCACTAATCCGCAAAAAGCTTTTTCGTTTCTTACATTTATTCGTTTGTGGCTGACACGATTGTGGGTGCTATTGTTAATGTTATCGTTTTGTTATCGTTATTCGATTGCTGTTTGTGTTCGTGCGTTATCACTTTTCGGGGAATAAAATCGCGATGAAAAGCGCAAAACGTGTCCATAAACCCCAAAACATATTATTCATTAAACATACTCATGCACACGACAACAAAACACTCACATTTGTTTTTTAGATTGTTCCTAACACCGCGTTTACCAGCACTGCTTTGTAGTGTTAACAGTAGAGCATAGTATTGAAAGCACAGATAAATTTCGAACTAACAGTCTAATCCACCCCTAGAAACCCAATTCCCGTTATAACTCCCACTTGATCCTTACTTGAAGATGTTTGTAAATAAAACAAATGCTTTACAAATTAAATTGCTAATTATTTATAACCACAAACGACTTGAGAGCTCTGAATACTATAGAAAATCTATGAAGTGAACTGTTGTACTGTTGTAGCACATAATCCCAACGATTAGATATCCAAAAGTGACAATTTGAGTCGCTTTAAATAGACACGTTTCCCTGAGAAGATCACAGGGAAAGCGGAGAGGAGAGGCCCGAAAGTGCGCCCCTTCACGTGCCAAAGGCGAGTGTATGTTCTGTCCCCATAAGCACCAAGCACCAGCACCTCTCACACACGACACTTTCCACGACATTGCAGAACGTCAACGTTCCCCCACATTTTCCATTTCATTTAAGATGTTTACCTATCTATATGTATGTACATATCGGTGTCTTTCTGTGTCTCCTCCCATCTCCTCCCTCTATGTATGTACTCATCCATATACTGGGGCTATGCGCTGTTACGCTGGCCCACGTCTTACGTAGCCATTGGCCATTTTTAGACCCAAAGAACGACGCAGAAGCGCCTAAAATGCTAAGCGACCATTTTGCCTGGCCTCTGGTCATGACTTTGGCACTTGTTTGCCTTCAGTTGCCCGCCGTTGCCGCCGCTGTTGCTACTGCCACTGCCCTTGCGGTATAGCTTCCGTCGATCCGTTGATCCGTTGATCCGTCGATATCGATCGGTTTGAAAGTATGGCCGTGTCGTGACGTCATGATTGTGCCAGCATTTCATGCACTCGCGCAGGTCCTGAGGCAAATGTTTGCAGTCCAACTCCAGCAACAGCAACGGCAACAGCAGCATTCCCATACTCATTTTCATAGTCTGGATCTGTCGCCGACTTGGCCAATCCGTCAGCTGTTGTCCACATCCGCACCTGCCATATGCGATGCACCGCCTGCTGTATGTTTGTTTGTCCCCCCGGCGTTGTGAAGCGCAGCTCTTTGAACCACAATCCTCTTGCAGGCGCATATCAGTCTTGTACATATCACCCTCGAACCCATCGATGCCAGCTGCACCACCAGCTGCCTGATAGAGGAGGTGGCCGAGCCGGAGCCACAGCCGGAGACAAAGGCGGTGGCAGAGGCACAGTCCCACTGCCATTCGCAGTCGCAGCCGCAGTCGGAGGCATTCGTTGAGAGTGTATTGCTTGAGACAGTTGTTGAAAAGTTAGACAGTTCGACGAGTGAAGAGGAGCAGCTGGAGCAGGTAAACGGCCCCAAAGACGGCACATATGCAGAGCTCTCAAGTTGTTTTCACAGATATTGATATAAATGAATACAGAATATGCCAAACCAATGGGCTAACATCTCTCAATTCCTTTGCCACAGGTTATACCGCAGTTGGGAAAACTCTATGTGGGCAGCAGTCAACAGCAGTATGGACAGTCCTCGCCCATCATCCAGGAGCCGCCGACTCCGACCATCTATGGCAATAGTGCGGCGGCCGGCGCCCCGCAATTCCCGCAGCCCACACAGCGCCAGGACAAGCTGCAGCAGCAGCCTGGGCAGCAGCCCATCTATGCGAATCAGTACGAGTTGAATGTGGCCAAGGCAGCGGTTGCCACCTCAGTGTTCATGTCTACGCCCACGCCTAGCTCCTCATCGACGAGCAACACCAGCCAGCAGGGGCAGCGCAAGAATGTGGCTCGGGGACTGCAGTTCCGCGAGACTGGAGGACACGACGGGGGGCGTCTGGTCAAGCCTGGGCCGCCTCCGAATGCTGGCATGCTGTCGATGGACAACTTCCGGCTTCTGAGTGTGCTGGGACGGGGACACTTTGGCAAGGTGATCCTGTCGCAGCTGCGCAGCAACAACCAGTACTATGCCATCAAGGCGCTGAAAAAGGGCGACATTATCGCCCGCGATGAGGTGGAGTCGCTGCTGAGCGAAAAGCGCATCTTCGAAGTGGCCAATGCCATGCGCCACCCGTTTTTAGTCAATTTGTATTCGTGCTTCCAGACCGATGTAAGTCCTGAAGTCAGCTGAAAGAGATTTCAGTTTTAACCTTTGATACCTCCTTACTTCCTCGACAGCAACACGTATGCTTTGTGATGGAGTACGCCGCCGGAGGAGATCTGATGATGCACATCCATACGGACGTGTTCCTGGAGCCGCGTGCCGTTTTCTATGCAGCCTGCGTTGTGCTGGGCCTGCAGTATCTGCACGAAAATAAGATCATCTACCGCGACCTGAAGCTGGACAACCTGCTGCTGGACACGGATGGGTATGTGAAGATCGCCGACTTTGGCCTGTGCAAGGAGGGCATGGGCTTCGGTGATCGCACGGGCACTTTCTGCGGCACGCCCGAGTTTCTGGCACCCGAAGTCCTCACCGAGACCTCGTACACAAGGGCCGTGGACTGGTGGGGTCTGGGAGTGCTCATCTTTGAGATGTTGGTTGGTGAGGTAAGTCGAACGGGAAGATTTCTTGTGTGTAGTTCATTACTCGACTGACTTCCAATCCCATTTTGACAGTCACCCTTCCCTGGCGATGATGAGGAGGAGGTGTTCGATTCTATTGTGAACGATGAGGTCCGCTATCCGCGCTTCCTCTCACTCGAGGCCATAGCCGTGATGCGTAGGGTAAGTCATTCGCATTCAATGAACTTCCAGGACTAATCAATGTCCGTATAACTTTCCAGCTACTGCGCAAGAATCCAGAGCGACGTCTAGGATCGTCGGAGCGCGATGCGGAGGATGTCAAGAAGCAGGCATTCTTCCGGTCCATTGTCTGGGATGATCTGCTGCTGCGTAAGGTGAAGCCACCGTTTGTACCCACGATTGTAAGTCGAATACAGTCCCAGCCAAAGAGAATTTCGATATATATATATATTTGTGTGTAATCCGTTTCCGTAGAACCATCTGGAAGATGTCTCGAACTTTGATGAGGAATTCACGTCTGAGAAGGCGCAATTGACGCCACCGAAGGAGCCGCGTCACCTGTCCGAGGATGAGCAGGTGCTCTTCCAGGACTTTTCATACACGGCCGAATGGTGTTAGTGCCCTGCAACACCCCTCGCGTGTCCAGTTAGTCTTATGGGCTCACCAAGGGCCTAGCCCGATCGTTATAACCATCGCCCTCTGCTTTTAAATGTGTACGAAGTTGGCTTCGCGTAATTATTGCTAGCTTAAGTGAATGTGAGTTGAATATTTAAACAGGAACGCCTCCAGATAATACCCATACAGGACATATATTATATCTAATCATCGGAGTGTTGCTCACTTGCTCACCGAAACAAGCATTAACCAAATCCACTAGAAGAGGTCCACTTTGGGGGCACAAGAGCATTTTTCAATCATCAATCAGGAGCAGAACCGGATCCCATCCAATCCAACACAATACAATACCCTTCCCTTCCATCAGCATGAACCATAATGCATAGCATGCATCTTTTAATTTCCTAACGCGAGAACGAGAATATATTGAATAGTCTGACGAACCCTAGGAAAGCCTTATACGCAACGTTGTAGATTTTGGACAGATTTATTGTGAGCCAGGTTCCAAATAGATTTTAGAGAAGAAAATTATTTATACACACAGCTATTTTACAAGCGCCACCAGTAGGAGATCACATCAGATCAGATCGTATCGGATCAGATCAAAGCGGAACGGAGCGGAGCGGAGCAGCATATTTTCATAAACAACATACAAGAACAAATTCAAGGATACATATATTTTATACATATATTGCATGCACACATCCCAGGAAAATGTCTTGATAAAAGAGCTCATCCGCTAAACATATTTTTAGATAAAGAACGAAGGAGAGAAAGTTAGAAAGTGAGAGATAATACTTACAATTTTAAAGTGTAACCCCTGTAAATTTATTTACGTTTTCAAATCAACTCGTGTCAGCCAATTGTGTGCCCGAGTTGTGTTATATTTTAAAGCTACATTTTATTATTTTTTAATTCACACACAACGCCTACATTTGTTATTTATTATTATTATTGTACTTTATACAAAAAACTGTATTGCTTTGAGCATTTTAATTCAATGATATATGGATTTCAAACGATTCGCTTGTATGCCCACGGAAGAAAGAGAGAATGGAACGGAACGGTACGCTTTAACAGGAAACAACATAATGCCGTTCGGAGAGAGTCTGACCCCTCGTTGTCAGAGATGTGGGGCATGCGATCGGATTGTTGTTTCACTTAAGATCTATGCTATTTGTAATTTAATTTTTAAATTGTATTTAAGTTTGTAATAATCAATTATGGAAGCGTAGGCTAAGCTATCATTATGTGAAGATAATTATTGATAAATACGATTATGATAACGATCGTGCACTGCACCCCTCATGCAGATCAATATACAACCAAGCAGATCTATTGTCATTACGATTATGATTATGATTACAACCGCAACTTGCGGCCTGGAATATCGATTCATCACCAACAAAACAATCCCCCCATTCCCTTTAGCTGCCAAGTTGTGCGTGTATCCTCTTATTTATGCAACTATGATATGATTTTTGAATAAATGTATCTATCGCTATTGAATAAATGCAGTTTTGAGTCATCAAACAAGTTTGAAATTGGGTTTTTAATGCTTCACAAGGATCTGACAGTCTGTAAACAATTGACTAAATAAATACACATAATCTTAAAATATTAGGGACAGCGTTTTCTATAAATTAAACATCAAGCACCTTTAGAACTTCTTTTCACTGAATCCTTCGGTCACCTGGTAATACAAAATGTTGCCTGTATTATCCACGATGGCCAAAAATATGTTGCTGAAAAAGAACAATGAAAATAAACAAAACGAAACAATAATTTAAAACAATGCTCACTTTTTCCAAATTTGTCTTGCATTGCCTCAACCAGGCTGAAATGAATGCCCTTTGTATGGAGCAAGGGTATGTAAGCAGCCTGTGTGTCCTCTTTCCGCAAGTAGAACACCTTCAAATCATCATCGTAGTGCGGCTGCAGGTGGCCGCAGCGCTCATCTAAGATAAAAGGCTTAATAATGATCATTAGTAGTATATTTGATTGATTGATTTACCCCTTTTTAAGTCGTTGTAAACCTGAAGAGCCAGGGCCGCTGTCAAATCATCGGGACATACATTCTGAAAATCTCTCAGCTGAAGCTGCAATGAAAAATTGAGAGTACAGGAGGGAGGCTGATGCATCGACCTGAGAGGCGCTCACCATGGCTGCAAATGCTTTTCTAGGTTCTTCTACGCCCACTATGCTTTGAGAAAGCGTTTCAAATGGAATACAATAAAATGCCGCAGCGTCGTTTAAAGCAATACTTTTCGGAAACAGCTGAAGTACCAACAAATGGAATGCCCTGCCTATGATTAACAATAATACGATCAAAAAAACAAATTGACGTTAGTAGGATTGCTGCAGAACAATACTCCAAGCAAAACGGGTGCCACTTTAAAACTGCTGCATTTGTTGCGCACTTTAATTAAACAATTATTTTGCTTTATTTTCATTGAGTTTTAACAGGAAGACAACAGAATCGATAGCCGAAAGCTTCTGTTAAACGAATTCCGATAGCATTGCTGTAAACTTGACCTGTGTTGGAAAACTAAAAGTGTTGTTAAGTTCCAAATCGTTTAAGGGTTGGCGCTGCTTTTGAATTTGAATGGGCTAAGACGTTTTCTTGGGTAAAACGGAACTGATTAAAATAGATATTTAATGAAAACATTTAATGTTGGCATAGAGAGTTCATTAGCTCCGCTCTTTGATGTACATGTTTATGGGAAAGAAGTGAAACCAAGCGTTTATTGTCTGTTAAACGCCTCATCGAAATAGAATCTTTGTATGCAGACATTGTTTTGTCTAGACCAACAGACAGTACTGCCACTCGGGCCCTTGACAGTACAGTCCGCCCCAACTCCATGAGTAGACAATGTAGACAGGAACAAGGCAACAAATTATGCTAAGTAGATGCAGTTGGCCAAAGACTGAGGAAAGGGCTCGGAGGATATGCATGGCAAGCAGTTCCTAAGGCATCTGCCAGGACCTTCGCCTTGTGGCTGGCGTTTTCCCCGAGTGCCTGGCCAAGTGATAAGGGTTTGGCAGCAGCCCCAGCCGAAGGATTTCCTCGCCCAAACTGGAATGGGTATGCGCATGCATATCAATGTATGAATGTCTGCGTTAAGCAACTTTTTGCTTCTCGCAGTACTCCTACAACACTCCCCGCAGTCCTATGCAGATTTGTTTGCAGTTGGAGTCGTTACTGTGGATGGGGCTGAACATGGAGTTAAGGAAGCGCCGGCTCAAGGTATTCGATTAGGATGTGCCGGAAAATCAATGCAATGATGAAAAGTCAATGCGGAAAATTCTTCAGACCACAATGGAACTCCAACCGGGCAGCGTAGACCAGATGCTGCGGTCGATGGCTATTATTGAGCTTGTCAATGACAGGGCCATGAGACGGAGTACAGAGGCGCTCAGAGGGAGGCCGCCCAGCCTCAGCTGCCTTCCCGGCCAGGGCAATTACAGTGGCTACAACGGCAACGGCAACGGCAACGACAGCGACAGCAATTGATACAGTCTCACACACAAACACACACGCACGCACCCTTAACGCTTAGAGCCATGTGTGTACTTGCGTGCGGGGGGTGGCGGGTTGCTGGCTGCTGCTTGCTTGCGGTTACTTAATGCTGCTTACGGTCCTGTCCAGAGTTTGTCCTGCCAGTGGCCGGAACTTATTTGTGCCGGGAGTGGGTGCGGTGCGGTGTGTCGAGCAGTTGGCCATAATATTATTTGCACTTGCTCTACTGCTCTCCTGCTGCCCGGCTGCCCCCTGCGCTTATCCCTGGGTCCTTGCTCTCGGCACGGCAGGACATAGCCATTGCCAGGGCTAAATGGCCAGTTGAAGCATTTATGGTCCACAACTAGTAGTCGTTCTTCGTGATAGTGTGCGTGTGTGTGCGTGTTTCATTCGTTCAATTGCTTCATCTGCTTGGCTTGGCTTGCTGCTTGTTGGCTTTAATTAAAAATACTTTCGCCTCGTAAAGTTCAAAGGTGAGCCCATATATGTATGTTATAAATTGTTTTCCTTTCTTTTCAGAAGGAATTCCCCCACGAAGCTGCGGCAGCAGCTGTGTGCCTCACAGCGCATGCAAATTGTTGCACTCTCTCTCTGTCTCTCCCTCTCCTGGTGCCACTTAACATATTTGCAACATACCGACATTTGCCTTGCACCTTTTTGCTGGTCATTTGCATGCCATGGCCGCATGGCACAGCAGTGCGCACGGGGAACCGGAGGTGGCAGAGCTTGACATGGACACCGGGACCGCTCTCTGACCGCTTTGAGGGCAGCCGCCGGGAGCGTTTTAATTGAACAACCGGCAACAGCTCCGCGGGGACCAATGGAGATTTACAATATTGGATCGACGTGTCAGCTGTGCCTTGGTTTTTAAATTTGTCCCCCCAGCTCTGACTCTCTCTGCCAGTGTTTCAGCCCCTCCTCTGACACTCTCCATGGATTGCATTTTGTTGTGTAAGCAGGAAATTAAAGTTTTATTTCATTGCGGTCAGAGTGGTATTTGGATTGCTTCTGCATCCTTTCATTCGGGTCAGACCTGCTTCTTTCTGCACTTATTCTTCATCTTTGTACAAGTTTCGGAGTACTTATTGCGTATTTTAGCCAGGTTGAGAGCTCCCTTAGCCTTTAGGCCAGAGTTGGAGTGCCTATTCAAATTTCTTTTATAATCTTCTTAAACTTTAGACCAGAATCGCAATGGCAGAAGAGTTTTCTTAGCATTAAACATTTCATGAGACTTCAACCACCAACAAATTGGGGAATGTCCTTGGCAATTCAATGCGAATTATGTACCAATCTTGGCTTACAACTTTGGCAGTGGCAGTCGTAACGTGGACTATTCGTCTGTTCCATGTCCCAAACAGCATTGGTATACATACAATATAAGGCTTTAACCGCACTTATGCCGATTCCCGATTCCCGATTACCGATTACCGCTTATTGAATTTGTATCTGCCTCCGTTAATGACAATTTAAGAGCCCCTAATGGCTTAATGGGCCTTGGCCATCATTGCGGCATCGAGTCAAAATGATTTTGCCGCATCATTGGCAATGCAATTAACTCAGCCATTTGGGTTTATTTTTCCGCTTTTCCAGTTGTTTGTGGGGATGGGGGTGTCGGTAGCGGTGTCCCTGGGTAATTAGGAGACGACTTTCCTGCTAGTTTTTCCGCCTGTCTGTTTGTGTCTTTTAATGGCTCTTCCCTGACTGTGCACGAAATTTCATTAAAACTCTATAATTGCATGACAAGACAAGATTTTCGCACTCATCGTGGCAGAAGGAGAAGGAGGCGGAGGGTGGTGGGTGGTGGGTGGTGCATCCCTTTTGCTTATCCCTTTCATGTTCACGCCGCAAGTTCTGGCAAATGGCGTGGAATGCAATTGACTTTCATTCAACTGATAATTGAAAGCTTTGCCCCAAAGATATAATGGGATACTGGCAAATGGCTTTCCTTCGGTGATTCTTGGCAGGACCTTAGCCTTGTCTTGTGAATATCAGGAAAGCCAAGCAGCTTCAGGCGACCGGACATGGCTGATTGTATGTCATCTCGATTCCCTACTTGGACTCATAATTTCCATTCAAAGACAGCAGATAATTGCCCTTTTTATTGCAATTAATTTTTGATTTTCCCTCAGGGCCAATGATTGAGATGCAGATGCAGATGCAGTTTCAGCTCCAGCAATCAAACATGTGACCAAGACATGCAATTAATTGCATTGATTCAAACATAAGTTATTGATGCACACGAGTGCATCAGAATATCTAACATGTGTAATGCAAGAAGCAAGGACGAAGACACGGATGCAGATGCGGATAAGTAAATGTAATTTACTGGGAGCCCTTGCACAACACATACGAGTATTATTACCCTTTGGTCCTGAGATACAAATCACAGAGAATGTGGCAAAACTTGTAATTTCAGGCTGCGGTGGCCTGAAAGCAAATTGAATCTTGCTGTCATGCATTTTCAGCCTGAAAGCCTGATAGCATTTGGGTGGGAAGGGGATGAGATGCGGAGAAAAGGGGAAGAGGCAGAGGCAGAGGCCCAAGCAACAACTATGTCAGGAATTATACAAAAGATAATGCTGATGCACAATTGAATTTGCCATTGAGCATACAGCAAATGCAGCACGCCAGTGCACACCAGGATTCATTTTCCACTCGACTGGAGTTGAGCGCGTTTCGCGTTTCAGCACAATTTCAATGCGACAGACAACAAGGACTAAGCAGCAGACGGGCGGGAACGGGGACGGGGACGGGCACGTTTTCAGGACAATGGTCCGGGCCAGACAGCATTGTCACCGTTGCTGCTGTCCACTTTGGCAGGACCATAAACATCCCCATTGAGTGACATTTATCACAGTGGGTCCCAACCGGAAGACTTTCAGCATTTGTTAGTTCTGCTGTTGTTGCTGCTGCTGTTGCTGGGAGAATTCATTTGCGTAATTAGTGGCCAAGTGGCCCCACAATGCAGCAGAGGCCACCGCATACCAGACCACAAGGTAAGTGCTTCGAAATCACCGCAACGTCTCTTGATTATTGGCATCAAGTTGCAGACAGCTGAGGTCAGCAGAACTCATAGCATACTTCTCTGCGGCAACTGGAAAGGAGTTGAACGAGCAGCAAGGATGGATAGGACGCCGTTCAGGTAAGAGTGCTGCAGTGGCATCACAGCTTCGCTCGACTGATTGTCATGGGATTGTATGGCATCCATTTCAATGGCATCTAAAGAGGACTTTGCTGAACAGTAATCCTCGTTACATACTCGTTCCTACTCGTAAATACATATATTATTGCAGACGATACTGTACTTTTTCTCAGAAAGAAGCGTATAATACACTCTACTCTGCCTGTGTGTCTGTGTTTAAACAAACCCTCGTAATGTTTAATCAAAATTAAGAAAATATACAAGTCTCCATGCCACTATTTTAAAGCCGATTACTTAAGATTCACATTTTAGTACATCATTTAGCCAAGGAGCCTAAGAGATTTTCAATGAATATGAAAGTTAATTGAAAATCAGATTCATTACGGCTTGATTTTATTTTTCAGTCAGCAGCTAAATGACATTTTATGTCCGCCTTGCGGGTTACGGTGTCCTTACTGTCCTTCAAAGTTGTAATTGATTGCTTTGATTGAACCCACCGCACTGTCCCTCCACAAATCCCACCAAAGGTGGATTAAAAGAGTGTAATTAAATTACGTTTTAAACTTGTAGATAACTTAATCAGAGGGGAAGGAAAGTGGAAAACTTCATTTGTAGCCGACCACGTGCCGTAGAGAAGCACAAGGAGGTTCGGGCATCCCCTAGGCTACGTGTTAAATTACAAGGGCACGCACACACTGGCACCCACTGGAACACACGGAAAAGCGAAAGGAGCAACAGCAGAGAAGATAGCGAGGAAGAGAGGATAAGCAAAAATAGCAAATCAAAACAAAAACACACGATTTACCGGCAAAATGCACGTGACATCGGTTCTCCTTCGTCGCTTCATCGCTTCGTTGCTTCGAAACCCGAAGCTCATTTTTGAACGCAAATATGATTCTTCAGAGCGTAAAAGCTCTCTCTCCGAGCCGAACTGGGCTGGAGACTGTTGCCGAGCAATATTCTTAGCCACCAGCAACATTTGAAGACGGGCGGATCCGAAAACACGTCCTTGCCGCCCAAATCATCCAAAATTCGCATTTCGTTGTCGACTGTTGCAAGGAAGTGTTCAGGTTTTAGTCCTCCAGTGCAGAGTGGAGCTGATACCAGTGAAAGCAAAAGTGAGACTTTAAAGCCCACAGTACAAACATATATGTAGATGGTGGATGCATGTGTTTGAGGAGTGTGTTTATGCAAGTGTTTGACGTTGAGTTGGCCAAGTGGATTTCTATTTTAGCGCCATTGAAAGGCAGCGTGTGAAGGGCTGTTGTTGGGGCACTAGCTGTCGCCATCGCCGTCGCCTCTGTGCTGTGGCATTAAATTCTGCTGCAAGCGTTGCATGTGACTGGCGTTTAAGGAGTGCAACTTGTGCAGGCTTTAAAACGCGGCACGGAACATTGAGACATTTTGGTAAAGTGGTTAAAGGTTCTGCTCTGCCTCCTCGCCCTGGCAGCTCAATGTCAAGCGATAGATTGTGCAGTCTAGTGCATTGAGTGATTGACAAACCAAAGACAGGAAGAAAGAGAGACTCTTGGCAAGTGCACTCTGATATTTGGCCAACTCGTGTGCGGGCAGAAGGATCAGGAAGTGGCAGCCATGTGGAGCAGGCAGCGTATGCGGCATAAGCCGCTTTGGGCCCTAATATCCTTGACCGTTTTGCTGCTGGTCTTCGATAAAAGCAATGCCAACACGGAGACCGATGAGACCACCAGCACATCGGAGCCAGGTGAGCTTTAATTGGATATATGTACATAGGTGTACGGGTCCGGGTGTACATGTCTGCAGGTGTGCGTGCAGTTTGACCTTCAGTTAGCATAGAAAGAAAGAAAACCGAAAATGGATTATGACAGGCCTCAACAGGGCTCTATCGATGCACAGGCACTTTATTAAATGGGATTGCCATGCGATATTCACACACGCACCAACAACCGAAACCGTAAGGAAAAGCCACAAGCAGACACAACCAGGAATCGGCAGCAGCAACAGAAACAGAAACAGAAACACAGAGAGGAAAGGCCAAAGCGCAAAAGCAAATAACTGGCAGCAAATGAAATATTTCACGGCATCTGCGGCACAAAGGCAATCAAAACGATGGCCCCAGCGCTCGTTCGGCCCAGGCTCAGGCCATGGCCATGGGCAGCCTTAATCCCAATCAGAATCAACAAGCAGAGAGTGGGGCAGGGAGAGAGAAAGGTAGGCGAAGAAAAAGCAACTGCACGAAAGCTCGTAATGAAGTATGGCATGAGGAGAGGGAGAGGCCTTGGGAGGCTGGATAATAGAAATTAATAGCGTCATGTGAGTCGTGCAAGAAGGGAAGTAGCTACACAGAGGGATTGGGGAGTGGGTTCGGGTTCGGGTTAACACGCGAATGTAAATCGACCGACAAGACAGCCTCACACGCAATTTCCTGCCAAGGACCAAGAATGCTATGCGCATCAAGTAATTAATTCATTTCGACTACCCTTGCCTCCCGTCTCCCGTAAGCGATTTCCCCGTTAGCGCATCGACAGTCGGTGGCGTCTCGAGGACTTTAGCTGCGACGCAAATGGTTGAGAGTATTGCGACTTTATTTTTGGCTGTGGCGCAGTTGTTGGTTGTTGGCTTTTTGCGCGTCACATTTCGGTGGCTGGAGGCTGGTGGCTGGTGGCAGGTGGCAGGGTGTTGCGTTGCACTTTCAATTTTCAGTCTGACAAATATTTACTCAGCCAAAACCCAAATGAAACGACGAATGGAATTTCGTTTACATGACTTTCCAATAGAATCCAGACTGGGGACATAATTTTGGCATTTCCCAGTGAGAGGAAGGGACAAAGAGAGAGAGAGAGAGAGACATGGATGAAATATGCAATAACCGAAATAGAGACTAAAAACTGACAGACCAGAAGCTGCAGCCTGCAGCCTGCAGCCCGCAGCCCGCAGCCTGCTGCCCCATTCCCGGGCATGCCATTGCATGTCCCATAAATCCCAGAGCACGAAGAATGATGATGATGTTGGCCGTGCAGCAGCCAGTGGCATCATGGCCACATGTCTGTGCGTGTCGCTGCCTTTCCCGCTTAGGACAAAGCTGACTTTGCATTATGCATGCAAATGGGCGGACCAAAGGGGTGTACGAGTATTACCAAGTAACGAACTGTCAAAATCGCAGTTACAGCAAAAAGAAACCAAGAAACCAGCATCAGCAGCAGCAGCAGCAGTAGCAGCAGTTGACGCCGTAAAACACCAAAAAAGGAAAAGGCAAGATGACAAAAAGTCGCCAGGACATTGTGCAATCCTTATATGAGTGCTAAGAGATAAAGATTACTCCACTTCTCTCTCTCTCTCTCTTCCATCTTCTTTTGTGCATAACTGCGGGGAAAGGAGAGCTTCGGCAGGAGGGGGAGCCCCCACTGAGATTTTATGGGGCAGAGGAGTTGAAATGGAAATAGAAAATAGAGTGGAAGCTCCTTCAGCTCGACTGTGCATGCATGAATGATATATAGAGCGGCGGCTGTCGAGATGCCAACGATAATCGGGCAGAAGCCAGTTTCCAGAGGTCGGGTCGGAAGGAGGACATTTCCTGATATCAGAACCAGCACCAGAACCCGAACCCGAACTAAATGTGAACATTCACTGGAGTAACTGGAGTTTTATTAGCGACAAAATCACTTTCGTCTCACTAGCTTAACGCGAATATGGTTCTTGATGCGCAGTGTAATTCCCACGTGAAAGACAAGCGTCTTGGGATCGACCAGCGGTAGGATCTGGAACTTCTTAAGAATAACAGTCATCAGGGTTTTCATCTCTTGCATGGCAAATTTTTGAGCTAAAGATAAAGGAAACCAATTACTGTCTATCCGAAACGCGCCTTCGGGTCGAAGTTTTCCACTTGCCAATGCAGTTCCTTTGCCCCGCACTGAACGGAATGTAGGCGCAGACTGGACGGTTCTGGCTGTTCTCCGGCAGAAAACGTTCCGGCCGAAACTCGCTTGGGGAGTCCCAGTGTTTGGGGTTGCGATGGATGTCGAAGGTGTGTATGTGGATCTGGGTGCCGCTGGGAAGGATGAGCCCATTGGCCAGCTCTGTTTCCTGCACTGCTTGACGGCCCATAAGTGGAATGGGCGGGAACAGGCGCATTGTCTCCTTGATAAAGTATTCCAGGTACTTTAGTTTGCTCATCTGATTGAGGTCCAGATTGCTGAAGTCATCTGCAGGAGGGAGAATGAGTTCAGTATAAGAGTGGAGTGTGTTCAAAGATCTCTCTGCTCGCCCTTAATGTGCTCTTCAATCTCCTTGAAGCAGAGCTCCTGCTTATCCGGATACAGCGACATGTTCATCAGGGTGAAGATGAGAGTGATGGAGCTCACATCATAGCCCTCGAACATCAGGGTGTCCACCTCCTCGCAGATACCGGCATGATCGATCATCCCATCCTTCTCGGCACATATCAGGGTATCGAGCATAGCAAATCGTTTGTGTCTGCTGACAAAGCTGCCAAAGCGAATGAGAATGAGGTAGAAGACTGGTCAGGCAGCCGCAGTCTCTTAATGAGAGACTCCCTTACATGTCATCATCGGCCGTCTGAGTCGATCTTCTGTGCTCCAGCTCCTCCTCCAGCAGTATCCTCCGCTTGGCAATAATCTCGCTGGAAAAGTCGTGGACCACTTTCAGGAACGGAGCATACTCCTTGGCCACAAACAGATTGTAGATGGTAGTGCTTCTTAAGAAGGGATTGCTGAGGCGCCGGACGAAACTCTTCTCGATCATATGAAAGCTCTCCCGGTAGCGATCACCTTTCTCGGCCATTTCATCCAGTTTCACCCCCATAGCCGTCTCTGAAAGAGTAGAGATAGATCACAGAGAATTCCCCATTTCCAAAGATCCGACTTACCACAAATGGTGTTCAGCGTAAATCTGGGTATGAGCTCGCTCAGGGAGACGATGCTCTCGTCTTGACTTTGAAACTGCTGCACAAACTTAAGACTTTCGGCTCTGTCAAAGTGGATTGCAGAGATGTTAGCTCGCCGTATGGACTGCTTGGTGGAAAAACTCACTGGAAGATCTCCTGGAACTGTCCCAGTATATTGAAATGGAATGTGGGTGTCAGCATCCTGCGCCGCGCATGCCATTTGTCTCCTGAAATGGGCCGTTTGTTAGGGAACCTCTAAATCATTGACCTTTCACCTTACCTTTCGATGTCAGGAGACCCGTCTTCAGGGCTGGATGAAGAAAATTGTAGACACACCCTTTTCCTATCAGCGATTTCTGATCGGTCAGTATCATTTCGGCAGTTTCGGCATCGATTACGTTGTAAATAGGCATGCCTACGACATATCGAACATAACTCTTGCCAAGAGTCTTTGATAAGTCGCGCGTGAACTTAAAAACACCTGCTATTAACGAAAGATTGATAGAGAGAGGCCCGTTTAAGATTAGACCGGTCACACGCAAAGTTCATCCATGCCCATGCCCATGCCCATGCCCCACCGTTGTCTTTGCCGTACAGATCGAAGCAGTGAGCAAAGATCGTTCGGCCCTTGGGCGAAGGTACTAGGCTCTCCACCGGCCGGTCATCCCTCGTGTACACCCGCCGTGAGAAGAAGGCCAGAATGTAGTAGTCTTTATTGACCTGGTAGAGCCAGTGAATGACCACACACAGGGCCACCGTCAGCCACAAGGTAATCATCGCTCCGCAACCGCACTGGTGGGCTTCCCTCACGAAACTGCGATTCATCCGAATGGTCATTCGTTTTTTCGTTTATTGCAAAACAAACGACAAGAGCAACAACACTGATAAGATAAGTACGAGTATTATGAGTACTAGGTATGCGAACATACGAGTAGGGGTATCTAGTAGCACGAAGTAATGCCTTCGTTTTTATGCGTTCTTCACTGTCTAGAACACGACTTTCTGCGAACTAGTTGTAAGAAAAGAACTTGGGCGAGTGTAGTGGCCAGTACCCTTTAGTCGCAGTGCAAAGGGGTATATAATTGGATTATGGATTATGATGAAAGGTTGATTATGATTATAAAGAAGGCTTTCTGTTTCCACGAATTCTGTTTATTTATTGATACGCACTCAAAATAAGTCCGAAAAGAGAGAATCTAAGAGTCGAATATACATATGTAACTACCGAATTATTTGTCTATAGAAAAAACCAAATCCAACAAACAAAAATCAAGTAAAACTTGTTTGTTTAATATTAGGAGGTTTTATTAACTCAAACGATTACATAGCAGCTATAAAGACATCTTATGTACATTTCTAACCGTTTAATGAAATCTGTAATACTGCAGCCGTCCAACACCAACGACGCCCGAAGAATCACTTTCGTCTCACAAGCTTTACTTGAATGTTGTTCTGTGTCCGCAGTGTAATGCCCACATTAAAGACAATCGTCTTGGGGTCGATCAGGGGTAGAATCCGGAACTTCTTGAGAAGGACAACAATCAGGGTCTTCATCTCCTGCATGGCAAATTTTTGACCTAAACGAAACGAAATGTCATTACAGACCCAAAAGTAAGGCGAATCTTCACTGTGACCCTTACCAATGCAGTTCCGTTGCCCCGCACTGAACGGAATGTAGGCATAGGTATGCCGATTCTGGCAATTCTCGGGAAGAAAGCGCTCCGGACGGAATTCATTTGGAGAGTCCCAGTACTTGGGATTGCGATGAACATCAAAAACATGAATAGTGATCTGGGAGCGTTCGGGAAGGATGAGGCCATTGGCCAACTCCGTCTCTTGGATGGTCTGACGAGCCATGATCGGAACGGAGGGGAACAGGCGCATAGTTTCCTTTATAAAGTATTCCAGGTACTTCAGTTTGCTCAACTGATTGTGGTCCAGATTGTCAAAGTTATCTGGAAGAGGGAAAAACATGAAGAGAATTGTAGTGAAGTTTACTGGAGAGATCACTCTGCCTACCCTCTATGTGCTCTTCGATCTCCTTGTAGCAAAGTTCTTGCTTTTCGGGATACAGAGACATGTTCATCAGGCTGAAGATAAGGCCGATGGAGGTAGTGTCGTATCCTTCAAACATCAGAGTGTCCACCTCCTCGCATATCCCGGCATGATCAATAAGGCCATCTTTCTCCGCACAAATCAGGGTGTCCAGCATGGCAAAACGTTTCTTCCTGCTCACGAAACTACGGCAGAAACAGACAGATCTTATCAGAGATTCTCCATGCTTTCTGATCCACTCACATATCATCATCGGCCGTTTGCGTCGATCTTCTGTGTTCCAGCTCCTCCTCGAGCAGTATCCTCCGCTTGGCAATGATCTCGCTGGAAAATTCGTGGACCGTTTTTAAGAATGAATCATACGTCTTGGCCGCAAACCAATTATAGATGGTACTGTTCCACAGGAGAGGATTGCTTAGGCGTCTGATGAAGCTCATTTCGATCATGTGGATGCCCTCGCGGTAACGATCACCCTTCTCGGCCATTTCATCCAGCTTCACGCCCATGGCAGTCTCTGCAGGAAGAGAAATTGACTGATGATTAACCAATAGTTCACATCTATTTATTATACGAACCACAAATGCTGTTCAGAGTGAATCGGGGAATAAGATCGCTCAGGGAAACGATGCTCTCGTCTTGACTTTGAAACTGCTGCACAAACTTCAGACTTTCCGCTCTATCAAGGTGGATTGAAGGCTTAAGTGAATGCGGCATTCGTTGATTGCTAACAAAACTCACCTAAAGATCTCCTGGAACTGTCCCAATATGTTGAAATGGAATGTGGGAGTGAGCATCTTGCGACGAGCGTGCCATTTCTTTTCTGAAAGGAGTGGGTATTAGTTTAGGGCTTGGGACTCTCCATCATCTAACCTGTGGATGTGAGAAGACCAGTTCTCAGGGCTGGCTGCAGAAAATCGTACACCAGACTTTTGGTTATCAGTTTCGGATCATTCAGTATGTTCTCGGCGTTCTCTGCATCGATAATGTTGAATAAGGGCACGCCCATGCCATATTCCAAGTAGCTTTCTCCCAATCTTTGGGACAACTCTCGAGAGTAACTGAAAACGCCAGCTGTTGAAGAGATAATCAGAGAGAGTGAAAACGAGAGAGAAGAAGTGATGAGATAAGCAAAGAGAGCTCAAGAGGCTCATATGTACATATGTCTCACCGTGGTCTTTGCCGTACATATCGAAGCAGTTGGCAAAGATCGTCCGACCTTTGGGCACGGGCACTATACTTTCCACGGGCCTGCCATCCTTGGTGCGGACTCGTGGGGAGAAAAAGGCCAAAATGTAGTAGTTCTTGTTGATCCTGTAGAGCCACAGGACGAGTGCACACAGGGCCACCGTCAGCAACAAGGCAATCATCGCTACACAACCGCACTGATGGACTGCTCTCACGAAACTGCGATTCCAAGCGATTCATCCGAATGGTCATTCGACTGTTTTTGTTTAAAGTACCAGGCAAAACAAACATTAAAGCTGATAAGATTTAATACATTTATTATGGGTAGATAGATTATTCGTACAAGTTGGCACATTGTATGCACTCCCCTGATAAAACTATACAAGATAGTTCACTCCCTCTCTTTCGCGTCTTAAATAACCAACACACATCCAATTCGTCCCTCACCCTGCACTGAGTGAAATAAGCCCCGAAACGAGAGAGAGCGTTGCGGGAGTGTGGGTTCATGTGTATGCGCGCAGCGTTTATACGGCGCTTATCCCATGTTCTCCCATGAACTTGGATTTAATTGCCTAGAACTCGTTGTTTGGTGAACTGGTTGTACACTTCAAATGAGTCTGTTACGAGTATAAATATATATATATATATATATGTACGTGATTATGATATAAAGAAGAATAAACCACACTCAGGATCAAGAACTATGCGCTCAATGATATTGTTCTATCGTATGAACTACATCCTGTCCCAGAACAGCTAGGAAAGCCGTTAAAACTTCGAAATTTTCAAGATCTTTCTGTTTTAGGAATTATCAAACAATATTTTACTAAAAGCCATTACGAATAGGTAATTTTTTTCAGCCAGATCCACGAAAAAATAGATGCCATGCGGCTTCATTCTCTTTGAAAGAAAGCCTATTTATTGTCCCTATTGGCAATATTATTGATAGTTTCTTGAGGCTCTATTGAATTGTATGAAAAATAAACCCGGGTGTCTCTGAGTCGTACATACAACTAATTTACCAACTTTTTTGTTTATAAACACACACGAAACTGAAACAGCAAAATCGAGTAAAACTTGTTTCTCGATAGATAATAATGGTTGGGACTTGTTGAGCTTATTTGTATATATGTAGCTCGATTAATAAACTCGGCTAGGCCTCATTCAACGCTTGAACCCCCCCATCGGTTGCACTGCAGTCGTTAAAGTGTCTTACGTACATATATTTCTAGTCCGGTTAATGACAGCTAGTTACATTCTAAGTTTCCAACCCAAGCCAACACTTATAAGTTCTACGTAGGGCGAATCACTTTCGTCTCACAAGCTTTACTTGAATGTTGTTCTGTGTCCGCAGTGTAATGCCCACATTAAAGACAATCGTCTTGGGGTCGATCA
Organism: Drosophila lowei; assembly: GCA_008121275.1. NCBI lineage: Eukaryota > Metazoa > Arthropoda > Insecta > Diptera > Drosophilidae > Drosophila > Drosophila lowei. The sequence goes on along the minus strand of CM017778.1, from coordinate 23,709,902 downwards.
GGGGTAGAATCCGGAACTTCTTGAGAAGGACAACAATCAGGGTCTTCATCTCCTGCATGGCAAATTTTTGACCTAAAAAAACGAAATGTAGTCATTACAGACCCAAAAGTAAGGCGAATCTTCACTGTGTCCCTTACCAATGCAGTTCCGTTGCCCCGCACTGAACGGAATGTAGGCGTAGGTATGCCGATTCTGGCAATTCTCGGGAAGAAAGCGCTCCGGACGGAATTCATTTGGAGAGTCCCAGTACTTGGGATTGCGATGAACATCAAAAACATGAATAGTGATCTGGGAGCGTTCGGGAAGGATGAGGCCATTGGCCAACTCCGTCTCTTGGATGGTCTGACGAGCCATGATCGGAACGGAGGGGAACAGGCGCATAGTTTCCTTTATAAAGTATTCCAGGTACTTCAGTTTGCTCAACTGATTGTGGTCCAGATTGTCAAAGTTATCTGGTAGAGGAAAAAACATGTAGAGAATTGTAGTGAAGTTTACTGGAGAGATCTCTCTGCCTACCCTCTATGTGCTCTTCGATCTCCTTGTAGCACAGTTCTTGCTTTTCGGGATACAGAGACATGTTCATCAGGCTGAAGATAAGGCCGATGGAGGTAGTGTCGTATCCTTCAAACATCAGAGTGTCCACCTCCTCGCATATCCCGGCATGATCAATAAGGCCATCTTTCTCCGCACAAATCAGGGTGTCCAGCATGGCAAAACGTTTCTTCCTGCTCACGAAACTACGGCAGAAACAGACAGATCTTATCAGAGATTCTCCATGCTTTCTGATCCACTCACATATCATCATCGGCCGTTTGAGTCAATCTTCTGTGTTCCAGCTCCTCCTCGAGCAGTATCCTCCGCTTGGCAATGATCTCGCTGGAAAATTCGTGGACCGTTTTTAAGAATGAATCATACGTCTTGGCCGCAAACCAATTATAGATGGTACTGTTCCACAGGAGAGGATTGCTTAGGCGTCTGATGAAGCTCATTTCGATCATGTGGATGCCCTCGCGGTAACGATCACCCTTCTCGGCCATTTCATCCAGCTTCACGCCCATGGCAGTCTCTGCAGGAAGAGAAATTGACTGATGATTAACCAATAGTTCACATCTATTTATTATACGAACCACAAATGCTGTTCAGAGTGAATCGGGGAATAAGATCGCTCAGGGAAACGATGCTCTCGTCTTGACTTTGAAACTGCTGCACAAACTTCAGACTTTCGGCTCTGTCAAAGTGGATTGCAGAGATGTTAGCTCGCCATATAGACTGCTTGGTGGAAAAACTCACTGGAAGATCTCCTGGAACTGTCCCAGTATATTGAAATGGAATGTGGGAGTGAGCATCTTGCGACGAACGTGCCATTTCTTTTCTGAAAGGAGTGGGTATTAGGCTAGGGCTTGGGACTCTCGATCATCTAACCTGTGGATGTCAGAAGTCCAGTTCTCAGGGCCGGCTGCAGGAAGTCGTACACCAGACCCTTGGTTTGCAGTTTCGGATGATTGAGTATGTTCTCGACGTTTTCCGCATCGATAATGTTGAATATGGGCATGCCCATGCCATATTGCAAATAGCTTTCTCCCAATCTCTGGGACAGCTCTCGGGAGTAGCTGAAAACGCCAGCTGCTCAAGAGATATTGGAGTGTGGAGAGAACGATCAGATAGGCGGAGGAGGGTCAATCTCAGGAGGGCCATATCTCACCGTGGTCTTTGCCGTACAGGTCTAAGCAGTTGGCAAAGATCGTCCGACCCTTGGGCACGGGCACAATGCTCTCCACGGGCCTGCCATCCTTGGTGCGGACTCGTCGGGAGAAACAGGCCATAATATAGTAGTCCTTGTTGACCCGATAGAGCCAGTGCACGATCACACACAGGGCCACCGTCAGCCACAAGACGACAATCATTGTTCCGCAACTGCGATCGCGAGCTTCCCGCACGAAACTGCGAGAGAATGCCTCCGGCACGACGCTTAGCCCGGCTGCATAAAACACATTAATAACAACAAAACATATATTATATAGAACTTAAACTGATTAGATTGTAGTGAGTACACGTACATCATGTACACGCTGGCACGCTCAACTGGCGGCGATTTGTGGCGGGTAAACGCGTAAGCCCAGCGAATGTGAAAATATAATAGAGATCTACTACCCAGTAGATACTTAGTATACGGAAAACCGGAAATAATTGCAGCGACTGCAAGTGGCAGTACTCTGCCGTTCGATCATTCTTAAGGAGCATTCAGTGATATCTTATCGAATATTAAAGGGGTCACAATACAGACAACCAGAGTCTTTAACCAGGGTTCTGTCTGTGGAAACCCCTTATCGATTCAGATTCTAATCAACTAAGTGACATTTTCTATTTTCCGCTGGTCATTCGCCTTTGGTATCTTCTGGCAGCTCCATTTGCATCTGCATTTGCATTAGCTGCTAATTGGCAATTGAATTGCATCAATTACGATGAGAGTGCGAGTGCGAGTGCGAATGCGAGTGTTGCAATGCAATTTCTCTGCTGCGTTACTGCTTTTGACCCACTTTCTGGTAAATTGAAGAGAAATTACGAAATAAGAGATGAATCGGGGAAAGCGAAGGCAGGTTTAAGTCTCCGCCGTTGGCGATTACAAAGTTTCGACTGCTGGAAAATGTTGCCATGACTTTTTCCCTCCGCTCTTGAAGACTCAGACTCCGCCTCAGCCTGTGCCTGTGCCTGTGCCTGTGCCACTCATGCGAAATACAGCCCCACCCGGCACCCCCCTGATTACATGCTCGCATGCCAAATGCATATTGGAAATTTGCAATTTCGATTGCACTTCAAAGTCTGTCGAAGTCGCAGTCGAAGTCGCAGTCGAATCGGAAGTGTAGCTGAAGTTGAAGCCAAGTTATTAAATTAGATCTTATATGAAATATTCATCGCATAAGCTCTTGCCAGTCGAGAGAGCTCGCATTCTCATGTGCCAAAAGCCTCTTCAGATGTACATACTTACATATGTTTAAGCTCTCTCTCTGTCTCTCCCTTTCTCCTTCGCAGATGCTTCTCCTGGCTGCCGGGCGCCGGATGTGCGCTTCACGATTGTCAAGCCGGATGAGACCACGGAGCAGCCGTATGCCAAGTTCGAGACGACACAGGTCTACCTGCCGGAGGACTTCACCACCGCCGATGTGGAGTTTGTCGACTCGGTGGCCCGCAATCCCAGCGAGAACCACGCAGCCATTGTGAATCCCTACTCCCTGGACCTGGGCGATGAGCATCTGCATGTCGGCGATGCGGCTGCCAGCCTGGTGGCCGACGACGACGAGCTGGATGACGAGGAGGAGCCGGGCACGGGCACCGAGGAGGGGAAAAAGCGCACGAACAACAACCGCAAGCAGGGAAAGAAGCGTCGCTCCGGCTCCGGGCGACGGCGCCGTATTGAGAACGACAATGGGCAGACGGGACGGGGCCGCGGCAGTCGATACAAGCGGCATGCCATTCTCCACGATGCGGATGCCTCGTCGGACACGGATCGTTGGGCCGGCAGCAAGCTGGCCGCCGAGGGGGATGTCTACTACGTGCACATTGCCGACATCCTGAAGAGCCGCGAGCCGAGTCGGGCGCTGCGCTCCAAGCTCCACAAGCTCAAGCAGAAGGCCAAGATGCGGAAGTGCCTGGCGGAGGGCAACAAGGAGCAGTGCGCCAAGCTCAAGGCAAGGAAGAAGAACAGGCTGGAGAAACCCTCCCCCTCCAAGTCCGAGGCGGAGGCGGAGGCAGAGAAGCAGACGCAGAAGGCGGAACAGCAGCAGCCAGAAGCGGAACGAAAGCAGGAAGAGCAGCAGCAGCAGCAGCCGCTGGAGATGGAGATGGACCAGCCAGAGTCCTCTGGCCATCATCGCCGACGCGGTGACAGTCACGATGCAGAGCTCGACCAGCGTGACCTGAATCCGCGTTGGCGCAGCCGTCGCAGCATCGATGCCAAGGGCGATCTTGGCCAGCTGCAGCTGCAAACGGCGGGGACGGCGGCAGAGACCGAGGCGGAGGCGGAGGAGAACCAGTCCCAATATCGCTACGAGAATCAGTCGAGCAGTGCAGCAGTGGCCCTGCAACGTGTAAAGCGCAAGTCGGGCAAGACCACGGGTGCACTGAGCCGTCCGAAAGGTGGTGGCGACTCCAGTTCCAAGACCACCAGTCGCAAGGACAAGGGTGAGTGTGTGCGCCCACATAGCGGCCAGACACTGGCAATGCCACAGTGCCCAATGCTTACAAAGAATTTGCCGCCGCTGTCGCTGTCTCGTTGTCTGTCTGTCCGTCTGTGTTGTGGCCAGATCTATCCACCAGATCGATCGATTGAGTGGAACACACAGAGAGCAAATACAGTTCGATCCGCGTCTCTGGCCAACGCCGGAGCCTCTACTGCCCTTGCAAAAGTAAGAGGTTATAAAGAGTTGTCGTGTTAGCTTTATTCCTGGTCCGGTTCCAATATCCAATATCAAAGAATGGTCTTAAACAGATATTTATGCTATCCCAATAGTATCTGAAGTATATCCATACCTTCAAGAGTGATGGAAGATCGCCTGTTGAAAGACTTTCCTTTCAGTTTACTTTTAGCCTATAAAGAATATTTAAAATTGCAGATTTCAGCCTCCATTTTGCAAGGGCGTTAAAAGCCACACACACACACACACACACACACACACATAAAAAACGGAAGTTGAAAGTGGAGGACACCGACACACATACTCGAACATACTCGTAAAAGCTAATCGCAGTCGCACAGAACCACAGCCACATTGCCACATCCATAGCTCATCCCCCATCTGCTTAACACCTGCGCCAGGCACCTGCCCGATCACTCCTTCCCCTCCTTCTCCCCAATCACCCCTCCGAATCACCAACCCTGACGCTACCCCTTTTTGGCTTTTCATTACCCCCGCTTGGACGCCCCCTGCTGCGTGGTCATGGTTTATTTGCTCCGTCCATATCTTTGTCGTGGTTTGGAGCGGAGCAGAAGCAGAAGCAGACCTGTCCGTTCACGGGCATCCCGGACTTTACTTTGTTGGATGGCTGCCCGTTCCGGCCTTTGTTACGGTGCTGCAATCCTCAATGATTTCCCTTTGTACTGCCCCGCCTCCTGCTGCTGCTGCTGCTGCCTCTGCCTCTGCCTCTGCCCCTGTGGCCTTTGTTTGGCGTGGGCTCCGGCCAGCTATAGTCCGTAGCTACAGCAGAACCCGTAACCATGTCCGTGACTGTGTTCTTTTCCCCATCCTCGTCCTCTTCCTCTTCCTTTTTCTGCTTTCTATTAGCCGGCCCCATTCGCTGGCATAATATTATCCTTCGTGTTATCTTTGCCTTTTCACTTCTCCTTTTCTCGGAGCTCTTTTTGATGGTTTGCTTAGAAATGAAGTTGTATCCTGTTAAGTGGCCACTCCGCCACCCCATTGCCCCAGCTCCAGCCCCATCTTTATGGTCTTCTTTTAATGCATATCTGAGAAGCCCGACCCGCTCGAGTTTCCCATTGAAATTTTCAGTTGGGAGCACATTTCGCACGTCTCGTGGCCTCTCTATGGTTTAATGTGTGTGCCCAAGAGGCGGACTCAAGTGGTTCTCGCTTGCACAGGCCCACCCCCGCCCGCCTCGAAATGGGGCAGATCCTGCTGAAGGAGGCAGATTCCTTTCGGAGTGGTTGGGTCAACTCGTTGACTCTTTGTGCGGCTAACTTAGATGGCAATTGGGATGGGATCATTCATTGTCAACCAGCAGCTCTCAGCATCCTCTATCCTCTAGCGCATTCAGCATCCGCATTCGTTCATCCTCATACCGCACCCCGCATCCACATACCGCATCTCTCATCCCGCTTGACAGCTCATTAGATGCTTGCTCTATTTGCCCTCTCAATGTCTATCTACCCCCGTTTCTTGGCATGTTACATTGCCCATCTCATAACGCCCACACCTTCTGTTCTTCTCGTCTCCCCCTAACTCTCAACTGCAGGCATCTACGACGAGGAGGCCGGCTACTCGCCCGTCCATCCCGACGACACCGAGTTCGACGAGGACGAGGAGGAGGAAGAGGAGGTGGACATCCTGCAGCAGTTCACCGAGGTGTCCGAGATCCGATTCCCGGGCGAGATCGGCCCCATGGGCGATCGTCGGCTCTGCAAGATACGCTGCGTCAAGGGCAAGTGGGTGGGACCGCTGTGCGCCACCAACGAGGAGGGTAAGTGAGCCATAAACACGAACAAATGCACAATGGAACATACTGTCAGCACAAAAGATACAGATACAGATACAGATACATATAGCTATAGATACAGTTGCCACACCCTACAGTTACAGATTATACGAGTACATTTAAGTCACAAAACAAGCAATTGCCAAATCATTTATACGAATGCAAATACACACGAAACAAAAGAGTCCGCAAAACCAACAGATTGTTGTTTCATTTGACGCCCACTTAATGTTCTCCAACCTCCCTGCCACCCCACCCCCACCAACTACAATCAATCCCGCCAGATGATAACGGGAATGTGAAGTTTCAGCCCCTCTACAAGAGCTGCCACGTGAACCGGATACCGTCGCATCTGCTGCTCAGCTATCGGAACATCTCAGTGGTAAGTGGACGACGAGCTTGTGGCTGCTGCTGCACCACTGGCATCACACAACAGGCACCACTAGAGCACCACCCACCACCACCGCCACCACCACCAAAGCCACCAAAGCCACTGCTACAGCACAACATTACATGCACACCCACACACGCACACACACGTACATGGATCTCTAGGGGAACCCTATCTAACGCCTAGAGATCTCTGGAGAACCCTACGCTTAGGTAGGCCTCAATCTCAATCTCAATCTCAATCAGCTTTGTCCAGAGGAGCTCCGCCTCCGACCTTCGACTTTTTCTCTCGTCACGTCGCCCTCTGTAGCTCTCTCTCTCTCTCTGTCTCTCTATCTCTCTGACTATCTCTATCCTCATATCAGCTGCACCAAATCTCTCTCTCTCTCTCTCTCTGTCAAGTCCAGCGTCATCACGTGCATGCGGATGCCCCAAGAGGCAACGATTCTCTATGTTCTGTTTTTTTTGGTACTCTCTGATTCTCTCTCTTGCAGACACCGATACCACCAAATCGCGGCTGGCGTAAAACGCGCTTATCCAAATCGACACTTCTCTCAAATACAGAAATTGTGAGTCGTCGTTATAGATGCTGTTGTGTAGAATGCTCGTTCCGTAGATGTCAACGAAACACCAGATACACAGATACACAGATACCACACACACATAAACACACGCGACTACCGGAAGTAGCGGGTCCAATTAGTGGGTCCTGTTTATGGCTTGCGACCACGAATGAATGCATAAAATGCACGGTCTAGACCCATGCACTCTCTCACACACACACACAGATACTCGCACAGCGATACCCACAAATATACTCGGAGATAAAGATAAAGATAAAGATACACTCGGACACACGGAGACTCGGGGACATGAACGCCAGAGTATCCTGTTATCCAGTATCCCGCCCCCAAAACAGATCTGGACCACATTTGACTTTCTGCTAACTTTTCTCTACTCTTTCTCTCTCTCTCTCTCTCTCCCTCCGTTTTTCTCTCACTTTCTCACTCTTTCTGCACGCTTCCCTCTCAACGCCTTCCTCCTGCCTCCCGCCTTGTGCCTGCCACTCGTTTCCCTGTTCTTGTCCTTGTCCTGCCTTGCCACATTTTCCTTGTTAAATCCCAGAACGTTGGCTGGGATCTGCCGCATGGACACTCGCTGCAGGCCCGCTGCCAGGAACTGGGCATCTACAAGCTGCTCGGGGAGTCGCGGGTCCTCTGCTCCAACGGACTTTGGGCCCCCCGTATGCCCAGCTGCGTGCCCACCACCGTGCTGACCAACTACTCGGAAGACAGTGCCCCGTCCATCCGCATCAAGATCTTCAATGGCTCCCACTCGTTCGAACCCTCCGGCGTGATGGCTGTGCCTCCACACAGCACAGTTCTGATGGACTGCATGTATCCCCGGGTGCGGGGAACCCCCGAGTGGAGCTGGACCAGCTGGTACATGCAGTACTCGACAGGTGAGTACCATCTCCTGTGGGAGGAGCTCTTTGTACATGGGCCCTCCACCCGACAGGCTGGTCACCGGCGCAGGAGGAGAAGGCAGTACGCTACCGGCTGAGCATCAAGAATATCGAGAACAACGACTCAGGTACCTTCACCTGCACGTCGCCGCGCGGACTGACGAACAGCATTGCCGTCGTGGTGGCCACTTCCACGTGCCCGCAGCTGACAGAGCCGCTGGCGCCGCTCAAGCTGCGACTGGAGGGCAACAAGCTCGGCCAGCGAGCTCTTTACGAATGCCCCGAGGGCTTCCGGCTGGATGGCGCCTGGAATGCCACCTGCCTGGCCTCCGGCAATTGGTCATCGCCGCCGCCAGCATGCCACTCCATCCAGTGTCCGCGCCTCGAACTCGACGATCCCCATCTCAGTCTCATTGAACTCAATACCTCGGCATGGGGGCGCGCGGTGTTCAAATGCCAGTGGGGTTTCAAGTTGACCGGACCGGCGCAGCTGGACTGTGAGCCGACGGGCGTCTGGAGTGGCCCCGTTCCGCGTTGCAAAGGTGAGTGCTGTATTCTGATGGAGATTCGAGTTGAATGGATGCAGAAGCCAAAACGTAACTCAACTGACAATTCGTTTATTCGATTCCACACCTGCCTGCCCCAACCGTACCGCAGTCATCCAGTGCGTGATGCCAGTGGCGCCGCTCAACGGACGCATCGGTGGCACCAGTCTCAGTCAGCGACGGCTGACCGTGGGCGCTCTGGTCACATTCAGCTGCAACGATGGTCACACCCTGGTGGGCGAGTCGAGCATCATTTGCACGGAGAACGGATTCTGGTCGCACTCGCCGCCATTTTGTAAGTAGACATCCGCTGCTAACATACACACATACTCGTATATGCACAGAGATGCTGCGAGAGATCCCAATCTTCCGAGTGGGGCCCACTCACCATCCAAAATGAATTAATGACTCTTGTGTTGTATTTCCGCTGTAACAATCGACCGATTGCGATCCCGATACCGATACCGATTACGAACCGATTCTGATACCGATCACCAATCACCACAAACATACGCATACGCATACGCATACACCATACGCATACCATGCATGCCCAATGACCATCCATGCAATGCTCTCCATGCTCTCGCCCAACGTGCAGGCAAGTCGCAGTGTCCGTATCCCGGCGATCCGCCCAACGGTCTGATAGCGCCGCTCAAATTCAATTACGATGCGGGCGACTATCTGAGCGTCCAGTGCCGCCCAGGCTTTGTCCAGACCAACGAGGACCATCGCAACACGGGTCCGCCGGAGCGGCCGAAGTGTCAGCCCGATGGCAATTGGTCGGGACCGCTCCCCAAATGCCGCAGCTACGAGGAGGTGTAAAGATTGAGCATCCGACGCCATTTTATTGATACTCTTGGATCGAGTTGGCAGCCCTAATTTAGTATTATGAACACCCATCCAACGTGAATTGAATAATGAGAATGATAATGAAAATGAAAACGAAAATGAGATTGTATACAATTTTGTGCTAGAAAAATTCCAAATTCAAACAACATGAAGAAAAACCAGAACGATAACAAGACATCAAGAAACCGAGTGATATTTAGATTAACTTAGTGAGAGGTATCAAAATTAGTACGATATTTTACTAGATCTGTTCATTCAACAGCCAAATTATGCTCGTACCTATATATTTTTTTGCATTGTATCGTATATTCTTTAGTCAGAGCTCTCTCCCCCCGCTGCACAGGCCCAGGCCCAGGCCCACACACGCAAAATGTTCTAGAATCCACCCGAATCACTCTTCAGCAAAAGATTAGGTTGATCTCAAGCAAGCTATATATATATAGAAGATACTCGTATTTTGTTCTTCTGATTGTAAAACTTTGAAAATATGTAATATTCAGTAATCGTTTCGCTTGAATTTTAAACAGAATAATTCTGGTACTCACACTTGTACTTGTACTTGTACTAAATATATAAACGAATACTTATCCAAATGCTAATTACAGGTATTTATGTATTATGGTTGCAAATCAAAGTTGCATAAATGTAAATGTTTAAACAAAACACACTTACCCACAGTAAATATATACTTACATATACAGGATATTAATTCTTCTATCAAAATAAATGTTGCAAAAGGAAGGAAGCTGCAAAACAGTTATGATACATACATAATTAGTTAGGAGAAACGAAAAGTAAAGCAAAGCGAAACGAAACGAAACGAAGCCCCTGCTTCTCGAGGGCAATTGAAAGTCATATCCATTTGATATATCACACAAAAAAGGATATGTGTGTACCGTACGAGTGTGTAAGCAGCTGCAATGTATGTAAGGAGATGAACATTTTAAATAAATTACGAATACTATTGTGTAAAATGCAATTCCCAGTCTTTAACTGTCTTGATCTGTCTGCTGCGGCAAAGTACACGAATAGGAAGGTATAGTCAATCGAGTGAGCATGCCTCTTTTCAGGTAGCAAGCTCTTAGGAAGGAGTAGCTGGCTACCTTCTTAGGGGAGTAGCATGCAGGGAGGCGACGGGCGAAAGCTACAGCCACAGCCAAGGTACACTTATAGCAGGTGAGCCAATGTCACAGAGAAAAACTATTTTGTCGCCGCGTGTTACAGAAAGCGAAAGGCAACGCAGGAGAGCGGGAGTGAGCTTTACCTTGAACACAAACCTACCTTGGCCAAAGCTGCGATTTATCTGCGCGAGAGAGCGAGTGAGTGACTGGGAGAGGCAAAACAAATAACTGTTTCGCCTAAACTTTTGCCAAAGGCAAGCGAAAGAGCAGCCGCATTGAACGTTTACCTGAAATGCAAGAATAAACCGTTACCTCATAAGTGAGTATGTGTGGTTGTCCCCGCTGCACTGTGGGAGCGGCAGGCGAGAATCGTAAGTGAAATTCATTTGGCGAAGGAGTGGGAGTACTTAGTAATTGCCTTTTTACACGCTTGAGTTTTGTGTTTGTTTCATTTTTGTCACCACATTCTGCATTACATTCCATCGTATCGTACGAGTACGAGTATATGCCTGGAAATTAATTTGTTTTGTTCGGGAGCACCTTCAAACGATTACAGGAAGCTTCATTTCCCGCCAGCTCATTTTCCACACATGGCCGCTAAAAACCCGATTGTCGTTTATTCACAGCCACGCCCAGGTCCTCCGCCCGCGGCCTCCACATTTAATGGCAATTCGGCGCTTGTGGGGCGAGCGGGGCAGGGAAACTGCTGGGAAATGTGTCTAAATTGAGACGCCCCCCCGTGTCGCAGCCACACCGTGCGGCACGGTCGTGTGTGCGTAATTAAAATTAACTGCTGCTGGCTGCTGTGGCTGCCACAGCTACTGCTCGGGCTTGTCTCCTCCTTTTGTTGCAAATTGGTTTTGCTTGTTTGCTAGTCCCAAAAAATTAATACACCCTGCTTTTGTGGGCCCTCGTGTAGGACATAAAACTCGCATTTAGCTGAAACTCCACTTTCAACGGAGGGGCAACTTTAAGACGCCAACTGTTCCGGTTCTCGTATCATTGGAGCACATGCAATTAGTCGCACGCGGATGTGGCATGCAGGAGCGGATGCGGATGCGAATACCAATCTAGTGTCATATCCATTTCCGATCTGTGTTGAAAAGTTGGACAATTTTCATTAGCACCTCAAAAGTTTCTCAGTTTGGGAAATGCAACTAAATGGGAGGGAGAATCGGAGCCGGGAACTGTGAGATCTGTGAGAACCGTGAGGAGTGTGTCAGCTACTGGACACATGGAGCATGGAACATGGAAAAGGGCAGTCTCGGATATCCGAGCCAGTTCAAACATATCACAACTGCAATATTTTCTGTCCGTGCTCGGGTCAAAACCAATGAACTATGCATGTCACGTAGCTCAAAACCTGCCTCGTCCTCGTCCTGACCTCTTCGCTACCCTTCCTTCCACCGTCATAAAAAACGAGCTTGGGCCCTGCCCCACAGCCCCGCTCTGCTCTGCTCCGGATGTTAAATGCATTCCAAAGCCACGGGGCTAACTGCTCTTGAACTCCCCAGCCTCTTGGCCCCCCGCTGTATGTGTGTGCTCCGTGTCCGTGCCCGTGTCCGTGTCGGGTTGGAGACAAAGTGCACTGGTGGCCATAAAGTTATCTATGCCATTTATTTGCAGAATTCGCTGGCTTTAAAGTTGGCCTTACTCTTTCGGCTGCATAGTTGACAAATTTTTCCACATCTAACACAACTTTTGTGTGCGGCCATAAAGAATCAAATTTCTTTGACAATTTGTATGCAAAACTCGAGAGCAATTACTCATACGAGTGGATCCCGCTCCGGGAGACCAACAGGGAATAGAATCCCAGAGACCAATGGGAAGGGCATAATTGAGTTCTTGGGTAAGCGCTTGGACACTTGTGGGAAGGCGTAAAAGATGCTGAAGATATCATAAATCACCGCAGTGTCAATCGATTGGGAATGTTCCAGTATTGATGTAATATGGGAACATTTCAACCGAGCCATAGATACTATGGCTATCACTTACCGAAAACCGACACTCAAGTTCCATCCTCAAGGCTCAACTCACGGCCTAACTATAGTTCTGCGCTGGTTGAACAAACATGACAGCTGTCAGGAGATACAAATGTATATATCTGCTGATATCGGTCATGTGCTTTCATATTTGATTAATGTCCCCCCTGCTCACGGCCTGCTGCACTCTCTGTCGCCCCCTCTCCCTCTCAAAAAGCACATCCATAATGAGCTGGAAAGTCCTGCAGGCTCTTTGCGTAAATATTCGTGGCATATGAAATGCCACATGGAATTGGGCTGCTGAAGCCTTTGCCGAATGTGCCTCAATTTGTGTGTACAGATGCCTTAATTACAGGCTCATCCTTCGGGCAGACACGTCCTGGATACGCACTTCATAAAGGGCGTAGAGCAGCCCGTTTAAAGGGACATTAAAGTGCGCTTCCGAACAGTTCCCTCAAGTGACAACAGTTCGCCTGCGGTCAGACCACGTTGAGATCTCTGGGAACGCTAATCGACAGTCGCCTAATTACCTACTGGCTGTGTGGTCATGGCGCTAATTAAAACTTCACACCTGCCGACGACACTTCTTTGCAGCAAAAGCTCAAATATTTGAGTGGCGAAGGAGCAGCAGGCAGCAGGCAGCTGGCAGCCACTCTCACACTTGAACTTTTCCCCAACAATAGGTCCCCAAGGAGCGTTTTGTTGCGCTCTGCTCTGTGCTCTAATTAATCTAACAGCCGCAGAGTCAAATACAGGCGGAGTCGTGTGGCAAAAGAGTGGAGTGGAGTGGAGCGGATTCGATTCAATTCCGGCGCATTACGCACCCGCCGTGCTGCCAACTCGGCTGCAAAGTGATTTATTCGCGACTAGAATTAACATTTAGATTAAAGCGCGACGAATTAACATTTTTCCATAAATATTTATTTGAGAGCAGAGCCGGAGACGGAGCCGGAGCCGGAGCCAGCGCAAAAAGTTAAACAGTTTCAACGGCTTTGGGTGCAATCCGACTTGGTTGGACGGATCCTGGACCCTGGACCGCTCCTGGCTGCGAAAGTATTTTGCATTTGCCACAACGTAATCCGAATCGGATGCGAAAACGAGAGGCAACGCAACACAGGACGCAGTCGACGGGGGGGAAAACGACGAAGAAAAAGAGAAACCTTGCTGGACATTTTTTTTTTGCAAGCTCAGTACGAATTTCGCTTTTTTGAATTTTCCAGCCAAGTCGCAGCTGCTTGAAGGAACACAATTTATTATAATGCTGATATGCCAGGGCTCCGTGCCAGTGCCAGTGCTTTTGCCTCTCTCCTTCTTTCTCTCTCCTTTTTGTTATCATTGATAACAGCGAGGGAATCGGAGCATCTGGCAATCGATACGGCGAGGGGTCATGTGCAATCATCTGCAATGGAGAGTCGAATAAACAAATGAAGAGACGACAGCTACCTCCAGGGGCCCTTTTCGGGGCTTCTTTTCGGTGGATGGAATGGATGGTAATTGAAACGGACGGAGCTCAACCCCGCTGAAAGGCCCACAAAAACTGATATGCAAATAGACCTTCCCGTGTGCTTTAAAGTTATGATACTCGCACTCCAAACTCTTTTGTGGCGGCTTTCCACATTTACATACTCGTATGTACATTACCATAATTGTGCCATCAACAGATACATGTTTAAATATTTGTATAGTATATTTACATACACATACAGCATGTATCCGTATCCATATCTGGTCTGACTGTGAATGCAAGTTCCGCTTTGATGCTTCCAGCTCAGTGATTTGTAATAATAAAACGAGATTGTTGCGACAATATATATAAATTGATAGCCCGTTGTGCGAACTTCATAAAATTTGAGATGCCAAAGGCAAAAGTTCTTTACACACTCTCCGAGAAGCCACACAGTTCGGGTGGAAGTCAGGAGCCATATAAATCACAGCAGGCACGACAGCAGTGGAGCAGGAACAAGCAGCTACAACAATGGCCATAAAGGCGTTGCGTTTCGGCATCGAGTCGGCAAAGACAAAGTCAAGTTGAAGGCAGCACCGAGGACCGAGCACCGAGCACCAAACACCGAGCACAGCTTCAAGTACGAAATGACAATTGACACGAGTTGGCAGCCCCCTGCCACAGTAAGGCACAAACACACCTTAACCCGGGAGGCAGGGGCAGAGGCAGGGGCAGAGGCAGGGCAACTCCAACCGAAGGAGGCCCTTTCCTCCCGTCCGTCCCTTTGCGCGCTTCACGCAATTTATTTTATTGTTGTTTGGCAAACAACTTTCATAAGTTTCCAGCTGTTCACAAACGGCACTCAATTTCGGTCGCCATAGTAGTCCTTGCTTGTCCACCCCACCTCCACACCTCCACACCGCCACACTGCCACACTGTGTTCTGCCTGTGTTCTCCTGTTGGTCATTGAAAGTTATAAAGTGAGTTTTGCATTATTAGTTGCCAGTTGGTGTGACTAAATTGCTGGCCAGTGGCCACAGAAGGCAGACAGACAGTCGGTCGGCCGGACAGGGACGGACAGTCGGACGTACTATAATTACCATAAGCAGTTGCAGCTGCTGCGGCATTTAAATTTGCAATTCCTTGTGTCGGAATTGGAGACAAAAATTACTCACGGAATCAATGCAAATTTGAAAGCCAAAAATGCAATTACATTTATTGTTACAAACAAATTTTGGGAAAACTTAACGCAGAGAGTCGAAGCCGAATACTCTTACTGCTTCCTTTACCCGGTTGTACGACAGCTAAGATATTTTCTGTGGGAGTAGCCCATAGGACAACAGACCAAATATGGTCTGGAATGGAATTAAATGGGAAATCGAAGAGACACCATTGTGGCCATGAAGCCTGGAATAGTCAAAGCAAAAACTATCAAATAACGCAAATAATTGCATGCCGAAACATGTCTGGTGCTGCTTGTTTGGCTCTAAGTCTATATGTGCATTTGTGTGTGGCTTTTGTACAGGATTTGCATACGCAAAGAGAATCAATTCAAAGCCGAAAAGTCAATCAATTGGTGAAAATCGAAAAACCAAATGCCACAGAGGAACAACGAACAGTTGCAGCTGCTGTTGCTGTTGCAGGAAGGAACCCATCCACTATACGAGTACATATATGGATGGCGTCTGGACGGGGGCCTGGACCAGCCCGTGCAGCCGAATCACGCACTCAGCTGCAGCTACGTGCATGTAAATGATGTATATCTAATTGGTGTGTGTGTTTGGGCGCAGCAAACAATAAATAAAGTCTAGCCAGGGCCCGGCACACTTCAACAGAAAAACAATTATGTGGCTGCCAGAGGGATACGCGTGACTGCAGTCTGTGCCTGGGGATTGGGGTTCTGGATTCTGGATTCTAGATCCAGTTTGTTTGTTTAAACAATAAATAAAAACATGAACAAGTAGCAAATCGGAAACGGAAGTGGCAGCAGCCGCCAATCCATAAATGTTGAGAGCTGAAAAAGAGCAGCCCAGGGGTTTGCTGATTGAAAGGTTATCGATGTGTTATGTGTAGGAGTTGAACCATTGGCCCCGCCACACCTCAAACTACGAAGGATCATGAGGGGTGCGGTGCCGTAGGAAATCGGAATTTCCAGCGAAAATCAGATTGGCAGCAACACACACACACACACAGACACAGACACACACACACGGGCAGCCTCAAAGCCAATTAGGGTTTTGGGTTAGCTAAAAAGGTTTCCGCAACCGACGACAGCCAGCTGTCAGGACACATTTCGCTGGCTGACAAACATATGTACATACATATGTACGTCTGAAGGGATGTGCTCTGCACCACACACTTGCTGCTGCTTGTGGCAACCATCTCCAGCCATCCTGCTGTTGCTGCTGCTGCTTGGGGCAACTCAATTTAAAGAGCTCAACGCTCATCGCTGGCTGGCTGGATTCAAAGAGCTTCTTTAATTTGATGGCCAATCGAGGGTGAGGACGGATTCCACAGTCCCACAGATGCAATTACCCAGCCCTCTATGCCACCCACTGGGTCTGGCTCTGGTTCTGGCTCTGGCTCTGGGTCGGGATCGTAAATTGCCAGCGTGATATTAAATTACGTGTGACTTTCTACTTCCGTTGGTACAGTACGTAATCCGTTTCCGGTTCGCTGCTTGCCTCGATGGCTCGCAGACTGGGTTTACATTTACCGTTAATCTCGTGCTAAGCGTCTCCAATAAATTATTTCCCCTGTCCCCTGACCCCAGTCCCCTGTCCCCTCTCCCCTATCCACTCACGGATAGTGTGGCCAACTGTATGAAAGAAAATTTGCAATTAAAATGCAGGCGCAGATAGCGGCGGCGTCCAGCATTCCATTGGCCATTTTTTTTCCATGTTTTCTTTCAGCCCCCCCTTCTTTGTGTGTGCGTTGGGTGCTGTGTGCGGCCAGCATGTTGACCCAATTCCGGGAATCGGACAGAACCGGCGGCAAACATTTCGTTTTGGTCGGTCAGCAGTCAGTAGTTGGCGGCTATGTTGGCTGGTGGCTGGTGGCTGGGCACTGCATTGTCGGTTAATGCATTCAACGTTAATGTGTGGCAGCCCCTCACCAGTAGTCACCACCACCATGCAGTATCATCATCATCACCATCATAATCCAGACGATGCGAATTTCGCTGCCCTTTTGCGGCGGTCTTGCTGCTAATGCAGCTTCGGTCGCAACTCCAGTACCAGTTCCCGGTCCCGTGTCCCGTGTCCCTACGCCCATCCTCCCGGGTTCTGCTCCCCGGCTTCGTGTTGCTGTCACTGCGGTCTGCAGCTGTTTATCCAGCTAAAACGCATGTAATGGATTGGATGTGGTCCGCGCATGGGGAACAGCATTTGCATTTGCCCCAGAGGCCTTTAACTTCGCCCTCGTTCAGGAGTATACGCGGCGTATGCGTAATGTGCGCTGAATATTAGTAGAGTAGACAATGGAAGGCCCTTAAAGGTGTAACCAGATCTGCTCTGCTCGCAGTGCCATGAAAATTGAGTTATCCGTGGAACAGAATACCAGGTGATGCCGTGGACATGGTAATCAGCTTAATCTTCGTCCCTCCGACAGCAGTTATCCACTTTGCGGGAAAATGGCTTAATGGTGTTTGTTAGTCACGGCACACTTCAAAGGCAGAGTGCAGTTGATTGAGTGGACCAGGAGGAGGCCAGATAAAAGGCGTTCGACCAGTTCGAATTGCCATCCTCCTCCTCCTCCATTAGCTCAATCATCTACTCAGGACGCAGGACGCAGGAGGTAGGAGGCAGGAGGCAGGAGGCAGTGCCCTAGGTGGAGGACACTCAATTAAATGTTGACTCGCAGCGGACTGGAATTTGGCAACAATTGGGCAACTTTTCAGCAGCCCGCTTAATGCGTGTAATGGCCAACGGCACGAGCTTCGGTTGGTATCTGTGTCATCGGATCTCCCCTACGGGTGGGATGCCGGTGCCCATGCGAGTGCCGTGGCTTTTAAGTACCCACATATGAGTGGCAAAGGAGAGTCCTGCTGCGGCTGGCATCCGCTGCTGATTTACGCCCCGGCAAAGTGACAGCAGAGCTCTTTTTATGCGCTTTTATCACTTTAATTGTGGGCGGGCCAGGCGCTGGCATCGCGCCGCCTTCCTGTGTCATACTTTGGCATCCTGTTTTAAGGCTCCCACTGCCACTGCAGCCGCCTCTTCTGTCGCTACTCTTTCACCAGGCCTGGCCTGTTTGCCACGCCATCAGCAAACAGGGCAACAATGATGCTGCTGCTGCTGCTGCTGCTGTAATGGCGGATGCTTCCATGGGCTGACAGCAATGCAGGTCACTGCACTAAAGGCATCAATTACATTACTGCATTAAAGATATCGCACTCTGCGTCTTTAAACTGGGCTAACATTCCCCTGCTGTGTATCTTGGCCGGAATTTAATTAGATTCCAGCCTCAGTTGAAACCACAAAACCGCAGTGATAATAATTAAACGCGTAATTATAACTTTATGAATAACAAAGAATTATGAGGGTAGAGCCCAGACATTCATCCATCCCGCAGTAGCAGCCACAATCAGGTGCAACATAGACTGCCGCTGCTGCTGCTGTAATTAATTACTTATAATTCATATAGATTTCAATTAAAATACATTTATTTATTGCGCCTCTTTATCGCATATATGTGTGCACGCACAGTAGGCTGCGGGCATGCTTTACACTTTGATTAAGTCTTTAAGCATAATCAATTAACGGGAGTCCTCGGCTGGCTCCATTACAGGCCTGCCTCACATTCCACTGTAATTATTGTAACTGTTGTCGGGCATCGACTCGGATTGAGCTGAGTGAGAGACCAGACAGCTGACAGAGTATCTGGCACCATGTCCTTCAAATTTGATTAAATTCTTATGGCACCTCAAGTATTGGGCATCACATTGGGCATCCATACAAATCATTCGATCACAGCTTCTTGTATGTCTGATTAGGGGTCCAGTTCCAGGTACTATCCTTTTCGATCCACACACACCGAGTGGCTCTCTGGCTCTCCCTCAAGGTGGAGAAGAAGCAGAAGTACAATCGTCGTTGCCCCAACGCCAACTCAACGTAAAGGCTGAACCGTGTCTCTGGGATGGAATTGAGTTCGATGGCTGCTTTGTTCTGCCTTCAATGAAAGGTGCATAGGTGTAATGGATAGTATAGTATAGTATTGTCTTGTTGTGTCCTAATGGTCTGTCTGCCTTCTCTTTGTCCTTAATATAATTGGTACCTCACACACGCGTTAGGCATTCGAATCCTATCAAAAGCATAACTCAATATGTAACTGCAGCGACTACTGCTCGAAAATCAAAGCTTTTAACTATTATATATGATCATGTGGGCATTAAACCCAAGTCAAAGCCGACTAAGTGGTCACCCATTCGTATACGTATTGTAAATCAAATTACACATACGACGCAAGGGCCGCCACGGCAGGCTTCGAATGGGGCTGTACAAAGCGATAGGAGCTCTATGATGAATGTGGTAGTGGAGGGGATAGGAGGCATGCAGCACGAGGCAGGAGGCATGCGGCACGAGGCATGCGGCTGCATTAGCTTGAGCTGCATTTTAATACACACGGCGCAAATAATTCACACTGTAAGCTGCCGCTGCTCCTGTGGCTTCCTGGCCATTATTCATGGGGCAGCCAAAGTCGGAGGGGGACACTCATGTATATCTGCGCCGGTGGCAAGGTAAGCAGCGTGGCTGCCCTGAAATGTTGGGCATGTTTTAAGGGCGGCGGGGACAAAGGGTACAGCGGACGGGAGAACAACACGTTTATACCATTTCCCAATGGCCTGAGTGCGCTTTTCACTTTTATTGTTGCTGCTGCTGCTGCTGCTCCTGCTCCTGCTGCTGCTCCTGCTTTTCGATGCCTGGGTAAGGCCGACCATACATCTGTCTGGCTGTCGGCAAATATGAAGAGGAGGAGCAGATATAGGAGGAGGAGCAGAAGAGGCAGGAGCAGGAGCAGATGCTGTAGTTGCTTTGCCACACATTTATGCATTTATGCGCTTTGCTTTACCTTTACCGAATTTACCTTCTGTGTTGCCGTTTTTATGACAGCTTCCGCTGGAGTGGCGTGCTACATGTGTTTGCAATCGTGTACACTTTTCCTTGTGTCTTTCCTCGAGTACCTCGAGAGTTCTCCCCCGTGCCCTGCCGCATGTTTCTATCCCTGGGGCTTTACCTTGTAATGCAAATCTTTTAATCACATACCAGTATGCCAGTGTATGTTCGGGTCTGTGCTCTGATTTAATCTTATAAATGGGAATACATTTCTCTCTCTTGCTTTGCCACATTCCGAATCATCAACGAACGGCTAACCGCACTCTGACATACAAATTCATAGCAACCAATCGGTCAAGAGATTTGTGTGTGACAAAAATTCGTTTCGTCTGCCAGAAGGCCTGTGTTGCCCATGGCAACCCCCTCATCGAACGTGAAAATGATATGCGATGATGTTTGTAGGAGTGCGAGTGTGTGTTTGGACGAGTCCTGTTTTTGTTTGCAATTTTACGATTTCATTGCACATTGAATTGAGCCGTAGGGGATGTGGGGACGTGGGGACGTGGGGGTGTTGCAATAATGTGTGGCATTTAAATGCCCGACGACCACAGAACAAAACTCCAAGAAGCAGCAACAACATTTTGGGACATTTACATGTTTCCAAACGGAAAATACTATGAGAATGGAATATCCATGCGGCTATGGAGATACCCTGTACTTTGGTGTGGCCCATCTTGGAAAACCCCTGAATTTATCCGAGTTATCAGGTAAACCAACCGATGTTCGGGAGTCACAGGTGTCGAACAAACGTGCAAGACATTCCTTCGGCATAATAGGTATACCCTTGTGCCCACAGCCCAAGTAATGGGACTCGAAGCCACATCCAGGCAGACTTGCAATCCGCAAAGCCGACCCTTAACCCGAACCCGACCCCGATCCCATCCATCCCCTACTCTGATCCGGGCGCAGGCCCCCGAACCAGGCCCGAATCTCCGGGCCAAGTGCGGACGGACGCACAATTCGCATTGTTTGGCTTTTGCTCCTGCCAGCTTAGGCCCGGATTTGTACTCTCTGTGGAAGGAGGATGTGTGGTGTGAGTGTGAGTGTGTGTGTGTGTGTGTGTGTGTGTGAATGGCAGAATGTCCTAAAGTGGGTGCGTGTATGGGTGCTTGTGTCTGTGAAATTTTCTGATTTATGGCATTAAATGCACAAAAAATGCCTGAATTGGATTTTATTTGAATTTAATGGGTTTTTAGTGTTTTAGTGTGTTTTAATGCGATCCCTTTGTGGTTGTTTGCAGATTCACAGATTCCTATTTGTTACTGTACATTTTTGGTCCGTTCTGGTCAATTTAATGGCAATGCAATTAGGAAATCTCGACAAGGCGCGTACAAAAACGTAATAGCTTTAAAATTGGGGATTATATCTTCATAATGCTTTAAATTGTTGGCCAATTGTTGAGTTTAAATGGGAAAAATGGAATCTGGAGTAGTATAGAATGGTTAATGGACAATCTCTGGCCTGGCCTACATCCTTTCGGAGCTATACGCCGCAGAGATCCCTACATACACTCCGCCATAGTTAAATAAACCTCTCATCTCGTTTGTTAATGCCATAATTCAGCTAACAATGCGCAGGCCATACACAATATCATATTACGTATACGACGTGCAGCACAGCACTGGAAAAAATGGGAATACACGACAAGGCAACTGGGGGACAGGGAGCAGAAGAGTCTGCTGAACAACGGGCCAGGCCATATGCACTACCAATTTATGGCTTCAATAAACATAAAGTTTATAAACTCCCGAGGCGCTGTCGTTGCTCATCATTTGCAGCGGATTGTCGTGCTGGCAGCAACAGGAGAAACAGAACAGATAAACAGAGCAGGGAAGCGCGAAGAGGGAAGAGCTCCAGAGTGAACGGGAGCAACGATGGCCAAATAAATAATGAAAAAGAAAAGTGATGTCATAAAAATTGTATCTCTTAACTGGAACTGAGCAACAGGAACAAGGATGGAGTATCCAGCATCCAGCACCCAGCACCCAGCACCAGGCAGCAGCAGCAACAGAAAGGAGCCAGGAAACAACAAAAGGTAGCAAGAGCAGTATCAGCAGCAGCGGCAACAAAGAGCAGAATAACAACACAAACAACGACATCGCATGGTCACTCTCGTATAAAAAATGACAATGGCAATGCCTTGCCTCGTGCGGAGAAAGAAAGCGGGCAGAAAATGAGAGAGAGAACGAGAAGGAGAGGAGAGGAGCAGAGCAGAGGGGCCGTACATACATATGTACATATAATGGCCAGGACCACAGGAGCAAACAAAAAGCCAAACAAAGCTGGCAATGCTGCACTTGGACGCTGCTGCTTCTGTCATGCAAGTGTATGAGTGTGTGTGAGTGTCCCGTTATAAAGTTACGAAACTGTAAAATACTACAAAATGTTTAACTCCCACACACACACTAACGCACTAACGCACACGCACACATAGAGCATGCACGTCCGCAACAGCCAAGCATCAACAATTTAACGTGGCACAAAATTGTTTCCGCCTCTCATCGCACCTCCCCTCCTTGCCCCCACAAGTTTACAGCTTGGCAACGCCGTGTCAAAGGTGGAGTGGAGAGCATAGAGCACGAGCACTACATAGATAGCGGAAGCGCAGCGCCCCCTCCCCAAAAACTACTATGTATAATGCTATGAAAATATTACATAAAATAATGCTCTTAAAGTTTGTATGAGCACCGACAGCTTCATGCACAATTAGGTGGCTCTGGCCCCATGGTCAAGTCTGAGGGGATTTCCTTTCCTTTTCCACCTCTGGGCCATGTGTGTGCACTCGAAGCTGCCAACTTTAATCAGGAGAGCGGAAAAAGGGAGCAGCTTGGAAGAGGAGCCAAAGGATGCAAACGAAATGACAAGCTTTATAGAGTACTATATGAAGTGAATGGGGAAAGCGATGGAGTAGACTAGAGAATATGTGGGGCTCGGCGAGGGACGTTTTTTCAATCTCTAAACATTATTTATGCATTTAAGTGCAACAACAGATACCTATGTTCACCACCTGCTCCGTTTTGTTTTGTTTGGCTTTTCGATGGGGGCATTTCATCGTTCGAAGGCAATATCAATTATTTAGTTCTGAACAAATTCGTGCAAATTGCTGCTTAATTTCCCCAAATAGTAAAAATATCCAACATTCTATGGCCGCAAAAGATGTTACGCAGTGAAGATAATAAATCCCATCCAACCCATTCGCAGAACCCAACTTTTACTTTTCGAAGGAGACCCTTTGGCTGAAGGAGTGTAGTGGTGCGGGGAGGATTTGGGACGGGAGGCAGGGGGGCAGGGGGGCGCAAAGTGCCTGAGAGTGCTACTAACTCATTTCACAATTTGCCAGCCAGAAACGGTTTTAATGTAAAAACTTTTGTGGCTACAATGTATCCACACGAAAAGGTACGAGTACAGGAAATGCTGACTCCGCTCCTGGCTCCTGGCCCCTGATCCTGTGCAGCATGATTAAGTTGCGCAAAAGTTCGGCTTCCATTTCTGGCCAACAATGGCCGCAGTACCCATTGCGGAAAGAGAGTAAAACAGAGTCAGTGGGCGAAATGCAATCAAATATACGAAACAAAACCAAACAAAACAATTGTTACAACATAAAGGGGGATGCAGGGATAACGCATTTTTAAGCATACTGTTGAGGCAATTCAGTTGCCTTAAATTATGTTTAAACTCTTAAGTAAGCTCGATCTGCTCTCTTAAATAAGGCTAAAGCGCTGTTACGGTTGACTCGCTCACAGTCGCGATGAACCCACTGTTGGGTTACGCAGCCCAATATTAGCCAATAGTCCATAGAAAATAGCCACTGGTGCAGCAGTGAAGTAAATCCCTATTATTGTTTGTTGTTTGCACTGCCCACTGCACCACAATGGAATCTACATACATACACGCGCATACATACATAACATATGCTCCCGTTCTCTCGCGTCTTTCTTTCGCCTTCTCTATCGCTCTCTCGATCTGTTGCGCTCTCGCTTGCATGGGCGATTCGGCCGCCTGCCCTTGAACCTTGAAAGCTCAGTAGCTCAACACATTGAACATTGAGACGCTCTAGAAGAGCTTTCCCTCCGTCTGTGCGACTAATTTGTGTCCCCGAAAGTTTAAACAGAACAACTACAAATAATTGTGAATTGGACAAACACACACATGCATACATATGTATCTACTGTTCCCATGGAAAAATATGTTACAGTTCTATGATTTGGATATAATTTACCTGTATAGAAACTATAGTTGTTCCTGTTGATAGTTCCTGATTAAGTGATCGCATCTTGTACCTTACTGTAAAGTTGTATGTGCAATAAAGGGACCTATATATAGAACACATGTCATAGTTATGTTTCGTGACGGACGAATATGTTTGCACATATGTACTTTATTGCAAACATCTGGTTAAAACCATAATACCTTTACAAGTTCAACACAAAGGGGTATTCAAGGCAACAGTGCCTTCAACGAAGAAGGAAAAATAGGCAAAGGAAGATGTACGTGTTGTACGTATGTACCCGTAAAAGAACAAACAATATATTGAATATGATTTGCCAACAGATGTGGTCCCTGCTATTCTCACTCAATCAATAATCCCAGCGGTGGGGGGGCTACAAGACTTACGTGACTCTCCGTCTGCGTCTTTGTCCCGTCAAAAAGTAAGCAGTAATATTAAGAGCAGAGGCTGCTTTCAATTCCGCTTTCTCTGGAAATCGAAAGCGGACTACGGACTATGCAAATCCGCTGCTTGTCGCCTTCTGTGTCGTGCCACACAATACATTTACATAAAAATGCACTTGATCTAGTTGACGGTGGGGCTTGAGGAGGGGCGCAGATGTGTGTAAATATATCTCCTTACAGCTGTCAAATTGTTCACACGCGTGGTGCCGACTGCTCCCTTCTCTTTTCGGGACTTGTCCTCGATGATGCGAAAGCTAATCGGCTTTGGGACGGGGTAATACTTTGTGCAAGATAGGAGAATCCTCATCAGAAATCACACAGTTAACGTATTTAGCCTGAATGAAATCAGATTTTCCATGGGCTTACTCGGATGGGAAAGGAGTACGTACACATTGCTCTTTAAAATGCACGCGCCTGGCGAAGGTTTTCCTGCATATGAAAGGATAATCTTTAAGCTGAAAGAACCCAAATCTGTCTTTGCATTTGTACTATTTCGTAATTGGCTCATTGCTGGCTCTGTTCCGTTTCAATCTCATGCTCGGTTCCAGTTGCTAAGCAATTTGCACAGCTTCCGTTGGTGAATAGCGCTTCCACGCGCCGTGGCAGGCACTTCTATAAACAGGCCCAGACGTAGAGGACTAATTAATTTCCTGGCCTTGCTATAGGTACAGGTACAGGTACAGGTACTGGTACAGGTACAGGTACAGGTACAGCTACAGGTCAGTGGTTGAGCTGCATGGCAGGGATTACACGCTAAGCCTGTGCTTTGAACGCTTCACTGGCCGAGTGGGTAAATGGTAGCAGCGATGGCAGAGCTTTGCTCGGACTAATCCTCTGCATATAATTACGACTGAAATGTGGCCTAATTGGCGAGGAGCAGGGAACTGGCACTGGTACTGGTACTGGTACTGGTCCTCAGCAGCTTTAATTTGCTTCCATTTAAGCCCTGAGGGAACTTCTGGACATTCAGACATCAATAATAAATGAGATTCGACAAAAGTTGTAAACCTTTTTCGGCACTTATCTGTCACACGTCACACGGCGCCAACATCATTTGTCAATTGTCATGGCTGCCGGCTTAAGCTCCACTCCACTCCACTCCACTCTTCTCTTATCCTTTGTCCCTGCTCCCATCTCTCCTGCCCCTTACGTTGCCCGTGCTCTTGGTTCATTTGCACAGAAGGACACCCGCATACAGAAGTTCTGTTTACCAACGTTTCGTTTCCCTTGTCACGCCCAATTGTTAAAAATGACAACTAATTAATTTCTGTCCGACCCCGACCCCGACTCGGCCCCGCCTCCACACTGACCACAGTGCAAGCATTCTGTGGAGGAATCGGCCACGCTTCGCCGTTACTTCGATTGCTTATAATTTGGGGTCAAGTCTCTTGAATTTTCAGAGTTATTTGTCGGCTTAAGGGTTAATGAGTGGCCTGTGGTTTGAGGGCAAAATCGGATTGATATTAGGCAAATTACTTAAATGTTAGAATATCTTCACCGAAGATGAAAGCCTGAACAGGTACCCAAAGAGATATCTCTTGTTCGAAACGAAGACTGCAACGATTCAGGGCTTCACCGGACCTTGTCCAACAAACTGCTGGGATTGCATTTAAGAAGCAAATTAGCCATGCTGTAATGAATGGGTACTCGCACATTCTCCCCCTCATTCATTCATGCCCATTCAGCGAGCTCTATACCATTGCTCGCTCCACATCCTTTGACCACTTGCCGCAGTCCCTTACAGTCCCATCGAGTCCCATCCAAAGCAGCGTCACAAATGACTTCATTAGCCAGCGCTCCCATTCCCATCCTCCCTCGATGCTGTCGCGGAGACGCTACCTCTATTAGCTGAACATGCCCCGCAACCTACATTCCACATCCACTTAGCGCTGATAAGCGCTGCTCAGCTCGGGGCATGGCAAGAGCGTCTGGAGGTTAGGTCTGGAGGATACTTTGGGGCAGGAGGAGTGATGACAGCTCCCGGACTGCACACAAATGCCATCATTAACAGGCTGGAAGCGATTTTATTGTGTTTGGCTTAAGCTCTTAACTCTCTCCCACTCTCCCCCTCTCCTGCTCTCTTCCCCCTCTCCAATGTCTTCTCTTTGAGCTCCTCTCATCAGTTGGCCTAATGATTTTCACTCTAGATGGGTCTTAATGACAAAAAAAGAAATGGCCAACAGCTTTCCCGACTGCAATGGCTGCATTTACTGACTGAAGAGCAAAACATGTGTTCCAAAACTTGGACAGAGTCCTCCTCTCTCTCCCATTACCTCCCATTACCCTCTGTCTCTGCTACCCCTTGCTCTCTGCGTCTGTCTAATGCTGCAATTTGTAGACCGCTGGTTTTATTACGGCCTGGGGCTGTGGAGCAACGAAGAGCCAGGGCCGGGCCCCATGCTGCTCGCCGCAGGAGGCTCCAGGCTTATGCACCCCATCCATATACATATGTACGGATCCGTACTTAGCTGCTTTTGGGGCTGGCCGAGAAACTTTCGGCAGCTGGCAAGTTGGCGACATTTTCGGCTGCCAAAAAGTTTCCGAGCTGTGTTCGTGGCGGTTCTGTGAGAGCTCTCGTTCCGCTTTGAGTGGAGTTCATTACGAATGCCGCGTGTTGACTTATGCATAATTACTGTTTTTCAGACCAGAGTAGACTATGGCATGGCGACCAGGCGAGGCAAAAGTTTTTGGACCGCGCCGCGTTGCACTGCCAGTGCACTGCCTGCCCCCGCTCTGTTCCGTTTCGCTCCGGCCGGGTGGGTCATATGCTCATTTATGTGGATGACGCACTGACCTGTTTCTAATGCAACAAAAACGCAGCGCCTGCCAGGCACTCTCGGTGCAGTCAACTGTGCCCTTTTGCCTCAGGGCACTGTGCGCTCAGACTGCACCCAGCAGCGCCCACTCCTTGCAGCCGTAGCATACTTTTTGCGCCGCCTGCCTAACAGTTTATTTTACGCACGCCTTGACCAGAGAGAGAGGGGGAGAGAGGATGAGGGGCTGCAGGGGCGGGGGGCGACTGCAGCACTTTTCCAGCAAGTGGAAAAGTCAAGCGGATAAACAAGAGATTAAAATGTCATAAACAATGCTTTTTGCTCTTCCTGCCACGCACCGCACCGCCCGCCCCGCTCCCGATCCGGCTCCTTTTTCTGCCAAGCGACTTAATGAAAGTCGCTCGAGTGCCCAGAGTGCAGTCGAGGAAAAGTGTTTCCTTTGCTGCAGCGAAAACTATTTTCGAATTGAAACTTTCCATTGCACCCATGTCTGCCCCATCAAGGGGCCGAACGGGAGATATGCATCGCTGGGGCAAGTTGAAGCCCCGTCGATGGCAACTCAATAAATTTCCATTAAACTTTTGATTTGTATCTATGACTTTTTGCAGGGAAAATGCAATTGAAATTGCTTTCTGTGGGGCCACAAAAAACGTATGCACGGGCACAAATACGTATGTATACATATATAAATCATTCGAACACGCAGCCAAAGGCCAGAGTAGTCCCTGCATGAATGCTGCCTCAAAAGAGTATTCCAACATCGGCCAGGGCTCAAAATAACTTTCCATGTTTGTAACACAATTGAAAAAAAACTTTATTTTCGCTGGGCCTGCGAACAGGAGCAGCGTTACACAAATGATAAACTATCATACAGAGGCATAAATTATGTTCATTCCCGTATTTGCGCAAGAAACAAGTAACTATAAAACACTTAGATATATTCAAGTTTAGATTTACTGACTTGTGGCAATCACACACACACTCGTACTCCCTTGGGGCACACACACATGGGGGTGGGGTCGTAGTTTGTTTCGATCTATGGGCTACACTAAACGAAATACTGGTTGCACAGTCGTTGCAAGCAAAACTCTCTCGGGACTCTCCTTCCCAGACAATTTTCGACGGCAAAGGCCAGCCGCGGTTGGTATTGATGCTGAACGCAGGCTGATCTTTGTCGGAGAAAATTATGGATACGACATAAATTGCGATAGCTAATTTCCTGATTATATGATTGTATGGTTACGGTATTAAGTATTGATTCGTAAATATGCATATATGGACAGACTGAAGGAGGAAAGGAATGAATATCGTTGATTGAACAAAGAAATGGCGAGTGAAACTATGACAAATAATTGCCGTTTACTCAGCGCCGGCATTGATCGTAATCGTCTTGCCCTTGGGGTCGTCGAAGCGATCCATCGTGTTGATGTCCATCATCCAGCAGATGCCAATGAATATGATGACCAGCAAAATGACAACTACCATCAGACCCATCAGTATTGCAGGCGAGACAAAGCCCACACAGTCCCAGGAGTCGCCAAAGACGAAGCCTTCCTTGTAGATGCTGCTGAACGGAGCCTGAATTTGCAGCGAGTTAAAGCTCAGTCTGTTGTACAGTCCATCAACGGCAGCCGTCTCCAGGGTGAGGTTTCCGCAGGCGTAGGAGAAAGTGGTGGGGGCATTGATGATGCCAGTGCTGCGGAAGGTCTGTCCGGCGTAGGCCACGTTGGTCAGGCTAAAGTAGCCGCCATCGCTATAAACAACATCGAACGTGAGTGACTTGTCCGCATCGGCAGTGGCCAGTTTAACGGAGAACTGAGTAGCGGGAGTAGTTCCGTTGTCGATGCTGATAGAGTTGACCGAGAAGGGGACCCCGTTGTACGAGACGCTGGTGTAGAACATTCGAAACTGATTGCCCAAAACCCACATGACGCCTCCGGTGGTGGCGGCCGTGTCACGGCGCGTGCGACGCTGCACCACAGGAGCTGTGGAAGGTGCGGCCAGGTACAGATAAGCTACCTTGCACTCAAACTGCTTGCTGATAGCGGCAATGGCAGAGTCTGTCGAAGAGCTCAACGAAATTATTACCCACTCTCACTCGCAAACTGTTCTGTGTACAAACCATGTGACTCCAGGACAGCCTCGCGATTATCTTCGTCATCCTCGAAGCTGACGAACAGAGCTGTGCCCACGGAGCACTTGGCCGGGCTCGCGAGCCGACCACTGGCATCGATGCTGTTGTGCTCCCGCTTGGCGGCCACCGAGCGCAGGGCCTCCGACGGATTCTCCACGCTGGTGTAGTACGTCTTGGGACTCACGCCCTGCAGCTGGGCGTAGCAGGACTGCGCCTGGGAATTGGAGCACAGGAAGTCCTTGGTACTCAGCTGCAGTCACACGAAAAAGCATTAGGAACTAAACTCTATCATCACCCATTTCACGTGCAGCACTTACGCCATTTTCCTCGAAGGCCACAACCATGTGATCTTTCAGTAGCGCTGCCAACTGGTCAGCAAACTCCGCCTGGGGCACAGTCCTCAACGAGGGCTTCACCTCACTGTACAAAGAGAAAGGACTTGGTATTAGCAACTCAATTTGTGGGCCGCAATTCCGACCCACCTGTTGGCACCCCATAGGAAGACGGGCGTTTGCTCGGCCAAGGCTGCTCCAATGACACACAATGCAATCAGCGATTTCCACAACATCTTGCTGGAACCGCAGGGACGACGCACTTAATGGGGGGAAACAATAAGGAAACAAAACCAGGCATAATGTAAGAACAAAAGAGAACACAAAAAGCAAGAAAACCAACCGAAAAGTCAACTCAAACTACAAACGAAAAACGGTGGACAGAATTTTCGCTTCGCACGAAAAAATTGAGAAAACTTATGACCAAATCATGTGATAGCAACCGATCAGTGTGACCGCGACCCTCAGAAATATACCAAAATATACCGTCTCATTTTAAAAATATACCGTAAATATACTGACGAATTCAAGTTCTGTTTTACATATTCCGATTTTGATCTTCCGGCGAATATTACTAGCTATATAAAACATTTAGCCCTGCCACATAATTTTATCAAATTAATGAACCTATTTTCTAATTGACTGGTTTATTTTAAACACTTGCTTTTATTGCATTTTGCGTAAAAAGAGGTATTAGCGAAATAAGTCAAACAAAAAACAAGTAGCGAAATAGGTCAATCAAAGCAAACGGAAAAGGAAATTCGTTCATATTGCTCAATTTTGATATTCCATTTAATAATGCTGACTAACTAAAACTCTCAGCAATGCCCACATAATTTTATCCCATTGATGAATAAATTTTCTACAAGATTGGGTAGTTTTTAATCCTTGCTTTTATTGTATTTATTGTAAAAAAAAGGTTTAAACGAAAAAGTTCAACAAAAAAACAGTCGCTATGTTGCGTGTAAGCCGTAGTACAAGCCTTTGTATACCCTATTTTGTTAATTTAATATGAAAGTATAAATATCATATGAAGATAAAACGTAATTAATAAAGACCTTTTCTCAAATTGACATTTTTTAGACATATTCATGTATATGATGAGTGTCTTGTATATATATCTCGATCCTGATTTGGATCTATTTGGTCTCTGTAAGAAGACAATAAACTGCAAAATATCGTTGTGATATTTAAAACAGAGCCTAATTGATTTTTGCCTTCTTTGGAGCCTGGGATGACAAACATTTTCTCAATTCTATAATATCCTTTTCCCTCAGGGTATGCCCTGAAACATTGCGCATGGAATTAGCAAAGGCTCATTGTCGGCAACCGGTTATTACCAATAAATACTCGTTTTTGATCTTCCGTCGAATATTTCAAGCTATATAGATCTCTCAGCTTTGCCCACATAAATTTATATGATTGATGAATCAATTTTGTTGATGATTAACTATTTTTAAGTACTGGCATGTGTTGTATTTTGACTAAAACAAGGCGTAAACAAAAATGTTCAACAAAAAAACAGTCGCAGTTTTGTGACGTCAGTGTTGCTGGTATTTGCAGACTCATTTTTTGTCAACCAGAGTATGGGCATTTGTATACCCTATTTGGTAAATATTATATAAAGATACTGTTTTCCAACCTGCTTTCAAACGTAATTAGTAAAAACCTTGTCTTAGATTGCATTTTTTTGACCTCTTCATGCATTTGATTAGTTTCTTGTATATATATCCTGATCCCGATACCAATTCATGGTCTCTGTAAGAAGACCACTAATTGCAAAATATCGTTCAAAACAAAGACTGACTAGTTTCTGCACTAATAAGAGCCTGGGATGACAAACATTTTCTCAGTTCTATAACATCCATTTCCCCCAGGGTATGAGAACATGGAATTAGCAACATGTTTGCGTATGGAATGGGACTCATTGCTGTGAGCCGGGTATTGCCAAAAATATCTTCCGTCGAATATTTCAAGCTAGATAGAACATTTCGCCATGACCATTTAATTTTATCCCATTTACGAATACTTTTTCTACAAGATTAAGCAATTTTAAGTACTTTTATGTATTGTATTTTGACTAAATCACGGTTTACAAGTTAATGTGGCCCGCAACACTGCGTATGGAATGAGTCTCATTGCTGTCAACCGGGCCATAACCGATTCAAAAAATACGACGAATTCCTCATTTTTGATCTTCCGTCGAATATTACCAGATATATAGAACATTTAGCCATGCCCACATAGTTTTATCCGATCAATGAATCAATTTTCTTCTTGACTGGCTTATTTTAAATAATTGCAATTATTGGATTTTCTATATAACGCCAGAATCCTGAAGACGCCCCGGTGTCCAGATGCCGTTTCCAGACGAACAGCTGTTCCTCCCCCACCCCCAGTCCGGGTCTGTTCTTCTTCTTCCTTTTGCAATGAAATTTTCATGTCATTTTCACACTTTTAAAATATACCGAAAAATACCGAAAAATACTCGAAATATTCTTCGTTTTTGATCTTCCGTCGATTAATACTGGCTATATAGAACATTTAGCCATGCCCACATAATTTTATACGATTGGGTGAATCAATTTTCTACTTGACTGGCTTATTTTAACCACTTGCTTTTATTGGATTTCTATATACAGTTGAAAATGAAATTTAATAAACGGTTACCCTGATTGACACGGCACTGACCGCTGGTTAAAATCTATCTTCAACAAAAGGTGGCGCTGTGGCGCAGCTGCTTATATAGAGAATGAAAGAGAAAATTTGTATCGACTCCGTGGCGCAACGGTAGCGCGTCTGACTCCAGATCAGAAGGTTGCGTGTTCAAATCACGTCGGGGTCAATATAATGATTTTTTTTTAAACTAATTTTTTTTTGTGTGTAAATTAAGGGTAAATAAAGAACAGTTTTCAGGATTTTTTTTAAATATAACCATCTTTGACCGCCCACCAAATTCACATACCCTTAAAAAAGCTAGTATGTTTCAAAATAAAACTGCGTCCAGCAAACAAAATGAAAGCGAAAAAAATAAACTGCATCGGCCGGGAATCGAACCCGGGCCGCCCGCGTGGCAGGCGAGCATTCTACCACTGAACCACCGATGCTTGCGACAAATCCAAGTCTAAGCCCGTATAGATTCATACGTAGTATACTCGGCGTTGACAACCTGTTGGTTTTGTCCAATATGGGACACTGGACACCCTCCCCTCAACAAGACTCCGTGGCGCAACGGTAGCGCGTCTGACTCCAGATCAGAAGGTTGCGTGTTCAAATCACGTCGGGGTCAATCTGAGAAAATTTCTTTTTTACCCCGAATTTTTTTTATATTTTAAACGCACCATTTCAACAATATTTAAATACATAATTTATTGTATAGTTTATAAGCAGCTTCGATTCGATTCACTACAAGCAACAACATGTACATAATGAGCATTTACGAGTAGTTTTAACATTTAAAATCGCCAATATTCACGATAGTTTTAAATTTAAGTTTTAGGTTGTATATATATAAATACAGATATGAGTATATAGGTATTCGATTACTTGTTACGTACTCTGTATACGATTATATTGTAAATTCCCTAAACGGTTTGCGTTGATTTATTATCAGTAGTTGTTCCCTTATTGCGCGATGCACTTACGCATACACATGTATGTATGTAGGCTGTAAGGCGCATCATTAAAGTGCCATAAATTTCAATATAAAATTCAAAATAAACCTACCCAACACCAGCATTGAATTCTGTTCTATCCATCGTTCTTTTTATACTTCCCTTCCTTTTTCTAGATAAATGTATTTGGCTAACAGGATTTTCAACAATTTTTACACGAGTCAACAATTAAAATGGCTGCAGAATTTGCACTAACTAAGAAAAATCAATCCTAAAAACACAAACTTGTGGACCCTGTGTTTCTTTTTCTCTTTTCGTATGTTCTGTAGGTATATTGTAAGTATGTATGCGCCTCAAAAAATATTGTAGGATTTAGTTTATTTCGGATTCCAATTCCTTGTTCTCTCAATGTCCCACCATTCCCAGTTTATTTGCTATTGACTAAGTTCAGGAATTCCTCGCGGGTCTTGGGATCGTCCCGGAACACTCCCAACATGGTAGAGGTAACAGTTTTGCTATTGATTTTCTGCACGCCCCGCATCACCATGCACATGTGTCTAGAAAAACGAAAAAAAAAGAAGAAAGGAAATATTTAATCCAGATCTCTTCATGGATAGATCTCTTTTGCTCAGTGGCCTTGGACAGCATTCACAGTACTGTGATCACAAGCATCGGTGGTTCAGTGGTAGAATGCTCGCCTGCCACGCGGGCGGCCCGGGTTCGATTCCCGGCCGATGCAGAAACACTACTTTTTAGTATTTTTGTTTTACTTTTTTTTACTTACACTCCCTCAACCACAACAGCCACACCTGCGGGCTGAACGGCCTGAGTTACAGCCACTGCAATTTGCTTTGTCAGACGCTCCTGCACTTGCAATCGACGCGAAAAGATCTCCACAATACTGAAAAAGGTTGAAAATTTCGTACATTTCGATAAATTAATATTCTTTCTATGGTGTGGTGGTGGTCCGTCCTACCGTGCAAGCTTGCTCAGTCCCAGGATCTTGTTGCATGGCAAATAACCGATGGACACTTTGCCGTAGAATGGCACCAAGTGATGCTCGCACATGGAGAACATTTCAATGTCCTTGACAACCACCATCTCATCATGATCCTCATCGAATACTGCGCCGTTCAGTACATCTGAAAAAAAGAAACAATAAAAAATAAAAAAAAGGAAGAGAGAGGGGAAAAAAGACGCTACCTCGATCTGAATGACCCCGACGTGATTTGAACACGCAACCTTCTGATCTGGAGTCAGACGCGCTACCGTTGCGCCACGGAGTCGTTACGTTCTTAGACGTCAAATACCCAATTTAGACAAAAGCACCACTCTCTGGGGCTTACACGTGATTTATGGCGCGCTTAATTCCTGTTGCGATTTATTTGCTGCATAACTGAATGTTAAGTTCAAGTGTATGTGCGTGTGTCCATGCGTGTGCACTTGACTGTTGCTGGGTTGGCGGTGGCCGTGGCCATGGGCGTTGGGGTTGTTAAGGGGAGGGAGCTTTCGCAACACTCACTTTAAATGCTTTAAGTAGCCCACCCACCTACGCACTCCTGGCTTGCTCTCTCTCTCTCTCTCTCTGCCCCTCAACATACATGCAGAAAAGCTCAAGTTTTCTAGTGTGTTTCCGGATGGAAATCCCAATTCCCCCCTCCCCAAAACATCTTCTGGGTCTTTCAATGTCAGTTTCGCAAGTCACGTTGACACAAAGTTAGATTTGGCTGGAATATCCACAAAATCCGAACTCCATTTTCGAAGGCTATTCACTTTCGCTTCTCTCATTTGGCTTTCAAACGGCCAACACACTCGCTCGTGCCTTTACATGCGATTTTATTTGACAAACTGTAGAACCTGATTTTCATCTCGAAGAACCGGTCCGCGGTAGCACGTATCAGTTTATTTGCAATGTTGTTTCGTTCCAAGCATTTGATTACATGACAAGTTCAAATGCAATTCCAATTTGAAGCGGAGAAACCGCATGAAAACGGTACGAAATTGGGCCATCCTATTATCGAAAGTACTATATAAGGCTACTATATAGTTACTCAAAACAACGGTTCTAACATAGATCCGATACAGCTAAGGCCATCTGAATAAAGCCTAGCTTCTGAAAGAAACAATGTATACCTTGTTCAACATAGGTTTCTACTGTATTACACCGCTATTTATGTGGTTCTGTATACAATACTTCTACATTGATTGATAGCTGTAGATTAACCTACTAAAGATTGCCTTGCAGTACTAAACCATAGCATAGATGACCTTTTTATGCTCTCCATGTATATACATATAATATAATATAACATTCCAAGCACACTCCCATAGGTGGAGGAACTGTAACTCAGGCGGACAGCAATTAGACTAATGCACTAACGGACTCAGGAACCCCCGATAAAAGTGAAGCACCTCACAGACCAGACCAGACCAGCCCAACCTCATGAATCACTGCACTGTCCACGAAACTAGTTTCAGATCGCACTTTTGGGAAATGCCGTGGAACGCATGACGCACTTGGCACAGGATGAACAACGGAACGATCAGTGACCTGGTGCTAATTACCAGAAAGAGAGACAGACACACGGACAAACAGGTGATACTCGTAAGTGTGGGGCTTTACTTACCCTCCAGACATTGGTCGTAGCCCTTGGTGAAGTACAGCATGGCCTTGGCCGCCCGCTCGGGGGTCTTGATCAGGCCCTGGCGATCGGGATTCTCGCCCAGGCCGCCCAGCAAAAGGCGGTAGGAGCGCGCCATGTCCGGCAGCAGGGCCTCTCGCGTGGGCGGCTTGTGGTCCAACTCCAGATCGTGGTGGAAAGTACACTTCTCGTGGCCTGCAATGGCAGAAAGGAGAGAAAGGGAAAACTCAGGTTAGATTGCGATTGAGCCCATCATCATCATATATCAGTATACTATGGGCAAGATAAGGAGGCAATGCCCCCCTTGGCGGCATATGTGTGTGGCTATAGATGAAAATAATGAAACTGTTCTAAATCGAAGCACATCTTTAACCCTTGACCCCAAAACCATTCACTGGATGGCCGTATCAGTACGTATTCTGCTTATCGCCAAAGAGTTTTTTGTTTTGGTCTCCTCTCCGCCTGGCTATACCCAGACGCAGCCCCACCACTACCTGGCGTTGTCGATGTACGTGGTGTCATTGGTGTTGTCGGTTGTGTACCATCGTTTTCCGGAATGCTGCCGTTCGTCTTCAGAATCAGGCGGGGACGATTTGTGGCTCCACTGCTCGGCACCAGCTCATCCGTGGGCGTGCCCACAGCGGATCCTGGCTGCGGAACAGCAGGCTGCTCCTCCGGCTGCGACAGGGCCCGGTCCGCCAGAGAGGAGGTGCCCGAGGTGCTACTTGTTGAGCAGACGCTGTTGTTGCGGCCGCGCGAAAGGATGTGGGCCTGCGGAAAGTTGGTATCGTCGATGGCATCGTTCAGTTCACTGGCACTCATCTCGGACAGTTGGCGTGTAAAACTCATCGTGAAACGCGGCGGCGGCGGCGGTGGGGATTGGAGATGGAGCTCAAATATTTGTCACTTTGAACAAAAAGATGCGTCTCGATAGTAAATACACAAAATCTTTAACTTTTTCACTCGATTCTTTCTATTATACGTTGAACTTTGTCTTTAGCTTTGGTCTCCGTCTGGTGCTGGCGCGTTGGAATGCTCTGCTCCACTGAGTGGCTGCTGTGGCCCGCAGTGGCAATAAGAACCCCCAAAGCAGAGCTTTGAGCGCCAGAAAGCTCCCCCACAGCCTCGTAAGCTCCACGCAGCAGCAGAGCACACAGTCTCGCACTCCCACGGTTTTTTGTCCAGTGGCTGTGAAACTGTGTAGCTCTCCTCTCTCTCTCTCTCTATCGCGGACTTGTTGCTGCTGCCAAGAGCATGTCTCTCTGGGACTGGCGCCAACTGGAAACATTCAAGGTTCTTTAAGGAGTAGCATTTGTCTCCGTCAAGTGTTGAAATGTCAATCTACTCGACTCTGCCACACCACTCGATAGGAAGCCTTTCAACAAACAAATCCAAATTCCCTGCTCCATCCTATCCCCCCAAACAGTCTGCCACATCATGACCTTCCGTGCCCAGCCGCGCTGCGATGATTTCGATGTGATTGGCGCCGTTCCGCGCGACTTGTCCGTCATCAAGAACTTCCTGAAGCGGGACTGCGCCGTCAAGCGGCTGATTGACATCGAAGAGGACTTCCTTCAGGAGTGCTTGGATCGTGGCGATGATCCTTTGAAGCCCAAGAATCAGCAGCAGCAAAAGAAAACGAATGGCAATGGGAGTGGGAATGTGAATGGGCAGGACACGAAAAAAGATCCCTGTACCAGCAGCACACCACAGGGTCAGGGTGTCCCCAACTACTGCGATCCCTGCCAGCGGCTCAAGACATCGGTGGTGCTGGAGGAGGTTGGTCCCGAGTCTGCCATGTGAACATAACCCCCTATTCCATCTGATCCCCTAGCTAACGAAGCCAGCGACCACCAATCCGGTGTACAACCAGATGCCGTCGACGTATTTCGACGAGGAGACCGTGATGGGTACTTCTCTGCCCGTAAAGTTCCGTTTCCGGCGCAAGGCCAACGGCAACGACGTGGAGAAGAGCAGCAACCTGATGTGCACCTCCACGAACAACACGAACGTTGTCGTCCTCACCAACTGTTGCGACATCATGGTGTGGCCTAGCCAGCGGGTGGCCCAGATGAACCGAGTTCCCGTGACTATGATATCGGGTCCCGGCGACCTCACCGAGTACATGCTGGAGGAGGAGACCATCATGTGAGCATGGGTAAAGGGATGCAGTGAGGAACTACATATGTATACACAAATCCATTGCTGACTTCAGTGGCAAATAAAGTGGAAATCACTGGCCCGAGAATACGGCAAAAAGAGTAATTTATTAAGGGTCCGGGAAACCTTCTAATGGCAAATGGGATTCTTGAGGGGCTTCAAATGAATGCAGCCTACCCCGCGATGGTAAGAGTGTCTTGGTTAGAGTATTCCCTGCATAAAATCCGAATTTATCAATTTATGCCAGTCAAATCCCAATTCTAAGAGCAGCGCATGCTAATTCGGTCAATCTTTGACTCTGTTCGATTCGTACTGAGAATGTGACTGACTGACTGAAATTCAATCGGAGACAGTGACAGTACGGAATAATTCATCTGGAAATTGCTTAAGGCGGCGGTCTTGTTTACATAATCTCGGAACATAGCCCCAGCTGCAGATGACATAGGCATTGGGAATTCTAGCTCTGATCTGGCCACAGTGATGCCTCCCTTGAATGATAATGAACGGGCCATATTGTACTTTACTTTTGCATCTTGAGGCATTCATATAGGGGGGATCATTCAAAGAAATAGCCTGTGGGAAACCCCCAAAATACTTTCCCTGAACCTCTACCGAAAACCCATAAATGTGATCTTTATGTAGTAGATGGGTCACCACTTGACGGGGGGGTCGTTTCTGTTACAGAGTCAACCTGTTGCTGTATGTTCCATGCAATTAAGTCATTATTCACATTTATCAAAGGGTAGGGCAGGTGTTCCTCGCTCTCTGGCCCTGTCACTCTCTCACCCTCTCACCCTCTCTCTCTGTCTTTCGATCTGCTTTACGGAACAAGGAATGCCATTCTCTGGGGGATTCTCAGTGGCTAGGGTTGCCACCGCCACCGACGGTGCCTGGCATTTGCTGAGAGAATTTTTTAAATGCTACAATTAGCGTGCAGGTCTCTTTTTCATTTTTATACAATATTACTTATATTTTTCTTCTTTTTGTATTGACCGCAATCGCTCAAATGTGAAGTACTGGCGACTGGGCCGGGGGCTGGGGGCTGCGGGCTGGGACTGGGGGGCTTATTAGTCACACAAACAAAGAAACTGAAAACGGCCACAGAAATATCGACGAAGCCCACGAGTCGAAACCGTTTTAGACGCTGCTGCTGGCAAAGGCCCGTGTGTTTGGCCGGTGTGGTGCGGTGCTCGCAATTAAACGATTTTTAACCTTCACAAAAGTAGTTCAGGTCTCCCCACTGCTCCCCCTGAACGCTCTGCACTACACGCTCCCACTCCGATTGGAAGACCAAGACCGTTGGCCAAATACCGGATTAAGACGAGGAGTTTATGTCATATCTGCCGTTGCCTCTGCCTCTGCCTCTGCCGTTGAGGCTATGGCTTTGGCTCTGTACTTGTACATGGCTCATGGCCCATGGCCCAGAGATCATATCGCTCTGCTCTCATTGAACCTGCCGATCCGATCCGATCCGTTCCGAACCGATCTGCGGTAAGTGCGAAGCAAATCTTTCAATGTCAATGTCAATGCTCGTAAGGTCCATTCCTATTCCCATTCCCATTACCAGTCCCGGGCAGGCGGCCAGTTGTATGCGTATGCTCCTCCGGCATTCTATCTGTGAGGTTTTTGTTTTGTTTTTGTATATAATTGGTTGAAGAAGAGTTCTGAAATTTGAGTTTTCTGTCTGCGGTATATGTAGTATGTGTGAAGACAGCGGTTTTATGTGTGGCACATGCAGCATCGCCGGAAATCGGAGTCGGCTCATTATGCGCATCGGATTGAATTCCAATTTGATCTAATCTATGCCTTGGATGGAGTGATGCAATATCTTGGCGAGATTGCGATCAGACGCCACCTGCAGCCTTGGAGGCGTGACGTATCTCTCGGGAACTACTGGGAGATCAAGAGCAGATGAGATCTCTGATCTGATCAGCCTTAGCTTCAGTTATCTAAGGGAGCTCGATAGAGGAGTATTTGCTACAGGAGCTTTATGCAATAGCTACAGATTGGGCTTAGATTAGGTTTAATCAGGAAATATATTCAATTCAAACTCTCTCCGATCTCTGACTCAAACAGGAAGAAAGAGTTACAGGTCCATTCCCATCTCCAGCTCTGTTCTTTCACACTCAACTCACCGTTGTTTCCGTTGCCCATGTTGAGCATTTCCAGTTTCAGCTGTTGACTGTTTTTGGGGCCTAGGACAGGAACGACGGCGCCGGCGGAAGCCGCTGTGGGGATCGCGGCGGCGGCAGCCTCAACGGCAGCGGAAGCTGCATCCGCGGCGCAGGCATCGCCATTTTGAGGGCTGCCATTTTGTTCACTGGTTTGGGGCTTCATTTTGTTGGATTGTTTGATTGGAATTGGCTTTGGATAGTAGTAACTAAACGATATAGGTGTGATTTGATTTGGCTTTCTAGCGTTTGCGGATGGGATGGATCACGATGATTGTTGGAAAACGAACTGAGAATTTAATTGTTAATTATTTTGATTTATTTATCGGCTAGTGTTCAGTGTTCAGTGTTCAGTGTCGCGCTCCTTTCCTTAGCATCTACCCGACTAAACGGCCAATCATTTAGTTATAACCTTTTTATTATGAAAAAATCGAAAGTTCTTTTGTCGGAGAGCAAGCGCGTGCGAGAGTGAGCGCGAATGCGAGTGCGAATGCGAATGCGAGTGGAGTGCCATGCCAGTAAGTTTTATCTCACTTTTGCGGTTGTTTTGTATTCAAGCTTCGCTCTGCTCTGCTCTGCTCTGAGTAATGGCCGTGGCCGTTCGTGTCTGTTTGCAAAAGCTTTCGATTTGGTTCTCCCTGACAAGCTCCCAGTACGAAGCGCCCGCCCCCCGCCACACGAGGACTTCAGGAAATGCGAGTGCCCCAAAAGCTGTTTCTTTCTTTGCTTTCGGATGGATGGGAAAAGTTTCAGTTTCTGTTTCACGAATTTAAATTCAATTAAAAACAGTTTTGACCTGACAGAATAAACCCTTGAAAAAACACAGATACTCATTAAGCAAACGTCCAGTACTGAAATAATGCATTGATAACCTGGAATCCGACTGGAACCGCATTATTAACGACTCACACTGGCAATTATGGGGCGATAACGCTGGATAATAATTTTGCAGGTTAAATAATGCATAAAATAAACAAAATTTGCTCGATAACACACGGTTCAAACTACGGCTGATTGCGAGCCCCCCTGAAAACGAATTATAGCGGGATCATGTCTCAGGCGCAAACAGCGCTAGAAATCAACTTAACACTAACTTTGCTGGCCAGTGTAAGTGTAAGTGTAATGGCTGTTACAATAAATGCAGTTTATAGATTGTTTTTTCCTCGCCTTAGTCTTAGTTTCAGCTCCATTTATGATAATACCAATACAAAAAAGAGAAGCAAAGCAAAGCTGTCGGTTGCGCATGCGCTGGCGCCGTTTCGCCGCCTTGAGCAGCTTGGAAGCGAAGTTAGTCATGCCCGCGAAATTATTAATAATATTAATTAGCCATTAATTGGACATTTACGTCTCATTTGCATGGCGGCCAAAAAAAAGGTTCAGTTTTGAAGTTTGTTCTGCCTGTTGCTCCGTTTTTAATGGCCATTCAATGTCATTAAAAGCTGGCGCAGCAGCGTGTTTAATTATTCCCGGAAGGAAGTGTAACTGCGAGCCGGTTGCCGTAGCCGCATTTACAACTCCTGAACCTGGCCGCCCACGCCCTCTTTGCCCTGCGCCTGCCGCTCCAGTTTCTCCTGCTCCATGTTCTCCAGCTGTGCGAGCGTCAGCAGGGAGATACCCAGCTGATCCTCGCGGCTGAACGGCTGGGCCATGCGTCGCAGCCAGCGCCTGGCCAGCTGCACAGCCTCCTCTGTGCTCAGGTTGCAGAAGCTGTCGACCAGATGCTCCTGTATCCATTTGGGCAGACGGGAGCGCTTGTCCTGGCGCGAGAAGCGCTTGTCCGCAAAGATCATGATGCCGTAGTCCGTCTTCCCGCGCAACGCCCGGCCCACGCATTGCGCTGCATGCCGCATCGCATCAAAGGTCAGAAAGTCGTTCTCACGTATCTGAAACTGATCGCGCAGGTAGTCGAGGCGGGCCTTGAGTATGCGCGACTGCGTGTACACATAGGGGATGCCGAACATGAGCACAGCGCGACCATAATGATGGTCGAAATCCACACCCTCCGAGACCTTGCCACGCGCCACAGCCAGCAGCACGGCGCCGCGACCACAATCGCAGGCCTGCAAAACAGTTCGAGAACGAATGAGAGCATGAAAGGTCAGTGGAAATATGGAAAATCAAACTATGCACATGAGTCGGACCTACGACAGATCTGTGCTGCCAATGCCACAGCACCTCACTATGCAAGGGTATGGATGAAAATGAGAGCGAGTCAAGTGCGTCAAGCACAGTGGAGGAGAAGCCATAGGAGTAGCATACATTGATCTCACCTTAACATAGTTCATCAAAGCATAGCTGGTCTCGGCATTGTCCTGGGTCTCGATGAACAGCAGCTTGTAGCGCAGCAGGGTGTCGACAATGCCCTGATCGTACCAGGAAGCCACAACGGACTCCAGGTACAGATATGAGGTAAAGAAACAGACAACGCCATCGGGAACTGTCTTAGCCACCTCCACCAGCAGCTGACCGTAGTTCCGGATGACAGCAGTGTCCTCGCGAGTCTCGAACTTGGAGGAAATAGTCACCTGATCGTTGCCCTTGGAAACAATCTGTGGAATATCAGGAGGTAGTACATTTTTGTTTAATTGGCAATAAAGCTGTCAGCTATCACCATTGGAAGAAGGCAGGGACGAGCCAGTGTCATGGTGAAGCTGCTCATGACCACGGGATCAAAGTCGAGTATCTTCGGGTACATGTCCATCGGAGACAGGGTGCCTGAGGTGATGACAACTGTTTGAAAGCGGGAGAAAACCGGAGCCATGGCAATGGAGGAGTCCAAACAACTGAAGTGCAGTATTGGATTCGATACGGTGGGTGTCTTATCGTCGAAGGGCTCTATGATAATGGTAAAGCCCTTGGTGTAGGTGGACACTAGTGTGGCAAAGTGTGTGATCTATAGATAA
The DNA here is from genome assembly GCA_008121275.1 of Drosophila lowei. Lineage (NCBI taxonomy): Eukaryota > Metazoa > Arthropoda > Insecta > Diptera > Drosophilidae > Drosophila > Drosophila lowei. The sequence continues at coordinate 23,666,382 of CM017778.1, read as the reverse complement.
ATTACACTTTAGATGTGATGGGCAACACAACTCCTAATTCGGATAATAACCCACCAGAGTCAGAGCTCCGTACTCCGTCATGTCGGTAATCTCGAGAGTGCGCAGCAGACTGGACAGACGTTCGGCACAGAAGCGCAAGGGCTTGCGTTCAATGCATATTTTAGCGGATATATCCTTGAGGAAACCGGCTGGGGACTCCTGCACCACGTGATGGACGCGCAATCGCGTCTTAATGAACTCGATGAAGCGACGCAAAAAGCTGAGGAAGTGGTCCGCGTTGCGTATGTTGCCAGGTACCACCTCAGTCAGCATATCGTTGGGCAGAACAGGATTGGCCATAATCATGTCCGTCTCTCGTTGGACGCTGGCATCTTTCAGGCCCTGTACCATCCGCTGGTACTCCTCGTTGAGACGGCTTGTGTCCTCTTCTCGAATGCTGAAAGAAGCATTAAGGTAGAGTAAGGAAAGGAATAGAGGGGTCGGATTGGGCCTCACTCCTGCACCAATTTGGTCAGCTGATTCAACGCGTTCGTGCTGCGCTCCACTGTACGTCTGTTTATCTTTACACTCATCGAATCAATGCAAACGTTGTCGATGTTGTGGGCCTCATCGAAGACCACACAGGACTCGCGCGTCATCTCCTTAGACACAACCTGCGCGATCTTCGGATCCAGCAGATAATGATAGCTGTACACCACAATTTGGGCATGGGAAATCTAGCAAGGAATATGATGAACCAATGCTAAACAATACTAGATTACTGTGTAGTTCACTCACGGCATAGCGGGCCAGGAAGTAAGGACACCAGTTGCGCGAGCGTCCATATTCCTTGAGATCATCCAGGCTGTAGATGCCAATGGGCAGGGTGGACTCCTTGCCCTCCAGACTGAAGCCCTCAAAGTACTGACCTACAAGTCAATAATTAACAACGCGATTATGGCATATAGGTGTACTTAACTTACAGATGGGCGTATCGGTGTCCATCTCATGCTTATCGCGTATGTAGCTGGCCGTGAGGCCATAGCACTTCCCGTCCACAGCCTTGCCCTCGCGCTCCTTGCTCACCTCCGGATGGATGCACAAGTTCTTGCGAGAGCTCAGCACCAGGCCGGTCATGGCGGGCGGCTTCACACATTCCCGCTCATAGTAGACCATCAGGTTCTGCAGCTCGGCTATTACTTTCTCGATTTCGGGCACTGTGCGGGAGCAGTAAATTAGCTTGCGAATCGTCTCAGGATGCTCTATCATGTAAGCCACAATCAGCGAGAGCAGCGTAGCCGTCTTGCCCGTGCCCGATGGCATCTCCAGCAGGCAGTGCCCCTTGGCGTCCAGGGTTCGCTTGAGTTCCAGCATGTACGCATACTGTTCCGGGTAGATGTATTCGTACGGGAAGTAGACGAGCAAGCCGTCAATACTGATCCTAAGGGTTGGATTTCCAATGGTTTTAGCAACAGTTTAGTTCAGTTAATCTCAAATTTACTTCATGTTCCTGCTATTTCGATTAAATTTTCAATTTTTCAAACTAATGTGGCCGCATGCCGGCTGAGCTGCTCGATAACGTCAACAATCAACAATACCAGAAAATACCGGTGAAGCGATACTTTGCCTCGATATTAATTGATACCACCAGCGATCACTAACGCGTGACTTATCGAAGCACCGCCATCTCTAAAAAAGTATAATTTACAAATTCTTTGAAAAAGAAAACATCAGAAATCCAATAAAAGCAAGTATTAAGAATAGACCAATCAAGTAGGAAATTGATTCACTAATCGGATAAAATTATGTGGGCATGGCTAAGAGCTCTATCGTGCCAGTAATATTCAACGGAAGATCAAAAACGAAGAATATTTCGAGTATTTTTCGGTATTTTTCGGTATTTTAAAGATGACAAAAATGTTTGCAAAATGTTTGCAAGATGTTTGCAAAAAGAAGAAGAAGAAATTTTGTTGAAATCGTGGTGACAAACGCTGCCAAATCCGAAGCCGTTTGCAGGACGTCGGCCAGAGGGGGGTGCCGGTGTGCCGGGGTGCCGAGGGGGCGGTGCTGGTGCAGCCGAACAGCTGTTTTCGTCGACACGTGGCGGAAAAAAGGAAAATTCCTGTGCAGAGTGGACAATGCCGAGGGCGCGCATCCTGGAAGGGGTGGACAGCCGGACAGAGGTCGCCCCCCTCCCCTCGGACTCCATACGCCGGATCCGAGCTATAATCAAGGCCGAGAGCTCAGATTCGATTGGAGACGAGACGCCTCTACTGGATGACAAGAAGCGTCGGATACTGGTTGGCAGCTAGGACTACGTGTACTGGAGCACCGGGGACATTGATCAAGACGGGCCAGAGCCGCAGCCTCGCCAAGGACGTGCCCTGCATCCCCCCAGCTACGACAGACTGCCCGATTGTGCCGCTGCCGGTGTCCAGCAAGAATTTCCGTGCCCAGGTGAAGCTCTCTCTCCTATTCAGCTGTGTTCTAAAACGTTTCCTCTGTTAGCTTCTTGGGCGAACTCGCAGAAGCCTCGCAACATTGCAGACGAGGCGTCTGCTCTTCTCGACAGATGTCGGCAGCCATCAGGCCACCATTCGGGCCCGAGTCGATGGCAATGAGTCCGATAAGATCTACTAAGCCCATGGCAAGCGAATCGATGTGATAGACCTCAAAGAAAAGAACAAGTAAGCAACCAATATGGGGACCCTCTGGACACATGTGTAATCTCCTGTTCCCTCTCCACAGGAAAATCCTTGTTTCCATGCACATCTCGCAGGTGATCTCGCATTGCCGCCTTGGGGAGATTTGTGTACTGGCTGGACGATAAGACCGGACTGGAGAGGATCACTGTCAGCGGAGAGCGTCGTTCCGTGGAGCTGCAGCGTCTGTCGCAGTTCACCGACATCCGGGCCGTGTGGACACCGATTGCGAAGGTGCGGCACAGTCGCCAAAATTGTTTCCACATCTGCATAGCCAGCGGGGTGTGACACGCAGTACTTCCGACGTCTGTTCGTGCCCCAAGCATTGGATGCTACTGGAGGACAAGGAGAACTACGGCGTGTATCCGGCCAGATAATTTTAAGTGGCGGGAGTAGTGACATGATCAACGACTGTATATCCGCCTTCTGGCGCTGTGACGAAAGGACTGCCGGGCGGATCAGTTCAGCTGACAGTCAGCCGAGGGCAGCGACAAGGCTCTGATCTGCGATGGTACCACCTGTGACAAATGTGACAATGTCCACGATGAGGCCGACTGCTGCAAGCGGCCAGGAGAGTTTCAGTGTCCCATCAACCAGGTGAGTGGAAAGACACGATATCTCCACCTTCCACAGCTTTGCATCGCCCGCCCTGCTCTGCGATGGCTGGGAACTGTTTTTTTTCAGGGCGACGCATGGCCCTGCTCGCACACCGAGCCAAAGAATCGAGCACTAATGGCTCCATCGACGAAATTAAATAAGGCAGTAAGCATAGCCAAAAATAATTGAAAATAACTGATATTCTCCTCGCAGGGAAGTACGCCGTCAAGCACTCCCTTTTAAAGACTTTAAAAATACAATAGAGAACCTGCCGGATATTGCATTTGAGGTGCAACGCGACCAAGCTGCGGATGAAGATGGTGCGAAAAGACTCTGGACGAGTGTGCCAGGTTACCACTACCACAATGCCTTCTACAAGGACCCCAGGTCCGAAGGCGACACCAGTTTTCGGTGCGCGCTTGTCCCCAACGATGACTGTATGACTATGAATGAATGAATATAAATGACTATAGTATATAAATTAACAAGGAAAGCGAAATTAAATTCGAAATCTTAGCTGCCAGCTGTTGTGTCCCCACCTAAGCTTCAGATTCCTGCCGTTGCAGCTTCTATCTTAGCACCTGCTGACCAGCCAAAGGAACGTGACTTGTTTACTGCCCTTCGGCAATCACCGTTAAGCGATGACCCGCATTCTACTTCATCCTCACCCAGATCCTCGCTTGCCATTGGCCACAGGAATACAGCTGCTCGCTTGCCAATTGCATCGGAGGCCTCTCTGAGCTCCAGCAACGACAGCACGCCCAAGCAGATCAATGGATTGACTCCACTCAGCCCAAGCCCAAAACTGTTGATCTCTTTGATGACAGTCCACCGTTGAGTCTTGAGACTTTAAGCAGTATCTTCATATTTTTAAAGGTATATTTAAGAACAAGGGGTATAGAAACTTCCATACGAAGGTTTTTTGAATTTTCGCTATCTCAAATCGTGCTTCCGTGCATCAATTATTCCAATGGATTGCTTTAAATCCTTTTCGCTCATTCACTTTCAAACAATGTATATTTGGCGCTCAAGTTTGGTGGGACCTTGCTCTCTTTTTTTTTGGGATTTGGGATTCGAGCAGCACTGTCCCTCAACATGGCGCGGATTAGCAACATTTTGCATACCCTGGGGAAATGGATATTATAGAATTGAGAAAATGTTTGTCATCCCAGGCTCCAATTAATGCAAAAACAATTTAGTCTCTGTTTTAAACCTATTTTAACGATATTTTGCAGCTTATTGTCTTCTTACAGAGACCAAGAATAGGTATCAGGATCGAGCCATATATATAAGATACTAATAATATACATGAATATGTCTAAAATATATCAATCTGAGCAAGGGTCCTTATTAATTTTGTTTTATCTTGATTATCTTCATATGTCTTCATATTAAATTAACGAAATAGGGTATACAAAAGCCTATACACGCATCATGTCTTCAAATACCAGCAACATTGCGACTGTTTTTTTTGTTGAACTATTTTGTTTAAGCCTTGTTCTAGTCAAAATACAATAAAAGCAAGGACTAAAAACTAGCCAATCTTTAAGAAAATTTATTCATCAACAGCGTAAAATCATGTGGGCATGGCTAAATGTTCTATATAGCTGGGAATATTCGACGGAAGATCAAAATTGGAATATGTAAAACAGAACTTGAATTCGTCAGTATATTTACGGTATATTTTTAAAATGAGACGGTATATTTTGGTATATTTCTGAGGGTCGGACGGTATATTTTAACAGCCAACAGCCGGCTACACTCAAGGGTAGCAGGGAAACTTAACACCTCAAAAAAAAATAAAAAAAATTTAGCGAAAAGTTGAATCGAAATCGTTTTTCCACACACAAGCAATCACTCACAGTCTGCACATGGACGATCTAAACCCGTTGGCGGGCACAGCTCACCTCCTGGAAGAAGTAGACAGTGAGTGGCTCCGGCCGTTTGTTTGGATGACAATGAAATGTCTCAATTCTGAAAAATTACAGAGAAACTGATGGTGCTCCTGCGAGATGGTCGGACACTGATTGGCTACCTACGATCGGTGGATCAGTTTGCCAACTTGGTTTTGCAGCGCACCATTGAGAGGATACATGTGGGCAATCAATATGGCGACATTCCACGTGGAGTGTTTATAATCCGAGGGGAGAATGTGGTCCTATTGGGTGAAATTGTGAGTGAACGAATCCAAAATTCCGAATAATTAATACCCCGGATCTTGTAACATCCCCAAAACAGGATCGTGAAAAGGAACAGAAGCTGCCGCTTAAAGAGATATCTGTGGACGAAATACTGGATGCCCAACGACGCGAGCAGGAGCAGCGGCAAGAGAAGCATCGTCTGGTGTCCAAGGCACTCAAGGAGCGCGGCCTAGCCGTCAACGCGGAATTAATCAATGAGGATTTCTGCTAGAAAAGAAGCAACTAAAGTAAATAGATTAAGCTTAAAATGATTTTTCGTCACTTTGTATATTTGTACTGCATTAAAAACTATTTTAAAACCTATACATCAATTGCTATGTAACCTGTTCACCCCGACCCTGGCCTCGAGCCCGATACCACGCCTCGTCTCTCCTCCTCGAGCATTATGTATTTCTCCAGTATTTGGAACATCTCCACCTTGGCCTTGATCTTGTGCACCCGCGACAGCTGCCGCAGATAGGCAGCCACAGATTTACAGAAGTAATCGTCCTCGGTCTCTGTCATTGTTGGCATGGCCATAGCCGGAGCTAGTGACTCTTGGGCGAGATGCTTCCGGTCCTGACTCATGCTGGGCATGCAGACCATGTAGTTGATGTCGCCCTGGGTGGGGTGGGCCGCGTCATCGGCGTGAGGAGAGGTTGCGGTCGTCGAGGGCATTGGCTTGTGCTCACATTCACCATCCCCAATGAAGTCTTCCTCGAAGCTCTCCTGCTCGGGCTCTTGACCATCATCGGCCTCCACTAGCACCGAGTACGTCTCGGAGTGCGATGTCTGCACTTCTAGCTTAGTGTCGTAATTGTGCTCATCGGTCTCCTCGTACACATGCGAATCGGGGTCCTCAATCAGGGTGTCCGTTTCTGCCGACATCTTCATTAGTTTGTTTCTCCTCATGTCTACTTTGAGCCAACCAGTGGGCGTCTGATCTCTTCTGTTGCGCTCGCGCCGCTTTCTTACAAATTGCCGCAGAAAATCCATTTGTTTGAAGAAATCATTGCGGCCGAATTCGCTTGTGGGATGGAGACGCATCTGCTTGAGCTCCCGCGAATAGCGATCTCGTAAACAGGTCCAACGCCGTCGAGCATCTATAGTCGAAATTCTCAAAGTTTCTGCCACTTTCGCCCAGTCCTCCTCTTTGCGCTGCGAGAGCCGAAAAGAGGGAAGCTGCGGATCATACAGCGAGGGTGTTCCACGTATGGTCTGTATCAGCTGGATATCCGATGCGTCCAGGGGTCGATGGTTGGAACTCATGCTTTTAAAATAATATTTACAATTTTTTTTTAATGCGTTTACAGTGTTTTCGTTTTGGTTAGTGACGGTACCATCGATACTATCGATAAGTCCATTTCACACTTTGCTGTACTATTTGGCTTGTTGTGTGTGTGCTGTTAAGCGCATTCAATCCTCACAATGTTAACATTAACATTTGAAGTAGAGCGTTTTCGATGTTTTAAGAGCAAAACATCGATGAAAAATCGATGTTAACATCGGTGTTTCTCCAGCGCTCTAATTTGAACTGTCTACCTCTATAAGAAAACAAGGAAGGAAGAAACGACAGGACAGACGGCTGCTACTGTACCGCTGATGCAAAGTTTCCATCGAAACGTTGGTGCAACCAAATGCAACGGATGCATCCTGTTCATTGCAGACCTCTACGATCATTATGGCAAAGACTTCGCCTTAGAGATTCTGTAATATATTGAATAAAAATAAATATATACATATAAATTAAGTGCAGTAAAGTGCGCTATAAAGTTAAAACAGAAAGTTTCGTTGAATGAGTATCTAAAATCAGCCGAAAGTTAAAAATTCAGAAACATTTAAACAGCGATAGCTTTTCTTGACGAATTCCGGCATACTGTTTTGAGTCAAAACTTCTGACTTAAGTCAGAAATATCAGATATTGGACGAGTTAGAACTTAACTTTCCACTCGACACACACACAACAAGCACACATGTGTCTCGTTCCAGGCTGCACACACACACATCCTTAAGTTAAGTTAAGTATCCCAGCACCTGTGTAAGGATTGATTGCAGTTGAAAAATGTTTTCAAACGAAAACCTGGCAAGCGACGGAAGCGGACGCCGATGCTTTGGGAGGAACAATATCGAGGTCGGAATGGCGCTGGCAGTACCTCCACGCGAAAGAAAATCCACAGGAAGAGGACGAAAGCGTTACTTCGCTCCCCTTCCTGCTCGAGGCGTCCATGCGGTGGTGTTGATCCTTGTGTTACTCTCACTTACTATGCAAAATTTGGCCCAGGATCCTGATGCAGAAACAGGAACAACTGAAGGCGGAAGTAATACTGGAACTAATAATAATGCTGATATCGTTTGGCGCGAGGGGTACGTGGGCGACGGTACGACTCACGAGCAGCTCGGACAGGACCACTGGCCTTCCGTCGAGTACAGCCCATACCGTGGTTCCGGCAATTATTCCCTGGATCTAACCTCGTCACAAAAAGCCCTGAGTCCCGTTAATAAATTAACACACTTCGCCTTGCGGTTGCTTTCGTCCGACCTGCCTCCGGGTAAGTAAAACCAGACCAACTGGCTCCAGAGAGCCATCCGTTTGAATCCCCTCCCTCCCTCCTGCAGGCTATGTTACGACGACGGCCGACAACAAGTTGATTCTCGGCCCTAAGGTGTGGAAGAACGATTGGGCTGCTCTGTTGGCTCAGTACTGGTTTCTGATTCTTGTCGTGATATTCCTCCTCGTCTGTATCATTATCATTCCGTTTATTGGGTAAGCGAAGCCTCAACAAAGGCGACCCATAAGATCCTTTTTTCACCCTTTTGATGACATAGTGTTTGCTATTGCTGCTTTTGCTGCTGCTTACGTTGCAAGCAACATACGAGATCCAAGAAGTCCCGGAGGCGTTGTCTTTGCAGCGTTTGCCTTGCCCTTCTCGTTATTGGCCTTATGTGAGTCAGGGTCGAGGTCGACCTGGAGGCTGGCAGCAAAATAATGTGCCTCCGATTACGATTGCCCGCAGGTTTGGTCTTTCCATAATGTTTATTGCGAATAAGTTTCTGGATCGCGGACTAGAGGACAGCAATATGACAATGAAACGTGCTAGCAGGGACACTTGCACCTTTTTAAAAGAAGTGGCTGATCACATCTATTATTTGATGGTGTACAATTACCAGGAGCTGGATGCCCATCTCGATGACCAACTAAATAGTGAGTTCGGCTCGGGAAATGAATCGGAAACGATATACGTTCCATCTGCCACCCTCCATCTGTCTCCATAGACGCACATGATCACATATTCCTGGACCTGGGGGATACTTCCGAGAGTACTGCGCTAGCTGAAATGGAACGCATCTTGATCAACATGCCGAAAGCCCTTAAGATAATGTTACAAGTGGAGACTTTAGAGAAGGATATCCGTTTGCTTGGGTCCCAGTTTAGAGACGGTAACTAATAGAACCACAGAATTTCTCGCATCGGATATCTGATGGATAGTCGTCGATACAGCTGTGCCCTTACCTTTTCGCCATTTCAGGTATGCGGGGCCAGAAACGAGATCTTACCTACGCTGCTTATGCTTTGTGCCATTTGCCAAAATGCTATAAGTTCAACCATGACATGGGTGTACCGACTTACGATGTTTCAAAGTGCTTGCACTTAGACCTGGTATTATATTTTCCCTACAAAGCACCCACATACCCAAACCCAAATATAATCAGTGTAATTTCTAGATTCCTAATACTACACTCTTTGTCGAAGCGATGAAGAAAATTATAGAGGACGGACTTTATCAGATCCCAATAAGGGGAATGGCCCGCCTAAAAAAGGTTAAAGACATTATCCTGAAACAGATGAAACTCGTTCTTCCGCCAATATTTCGAAGCCTTGCTAGATCAAGGGTAATGCTTCTGGATGAAGCTATAGAAATCCGCGACTTGATTGATTCTATGATCAGCGATATTCACCTAAACACACTGAAGACCGCAAGGACATTTGACGACGTCTACGAAAAGTTTTCCGAAGATCGCAGGGCTATTAACATCATCATTTTCTTCTTAATCTTTATAGTAAGTCGAATGAGTTTGTGCATATTTTATGCAAACTCGATGCATCTTCTTATACCCGGTACTCGAACAGTTTCGGACTATACATATTAGTTTTGTGGTGAAAGTATGTGTGTGTAACACCCAGAAGGAAGCGTTTCCGACCCCATTAGGTATATATTTTCTTAATCAGCATCAATAGCCGAGTCGATATACATAGCTATGTCTGTCCGTCAGCTATCCTTCCGTTTTGCTTGACGCCTAGTCCTCAGAGGCTATGAGAGATAGAGCAACAACATTTTGTATACAGACTCCTGTGATAACACACGGAATCAAGCCCCTTCCTCCCCCACAAAGAACGAAAATCTGTGGCATCTACACAGATGTAGATGTAGATGCAGATGCAGATGTAACAAATTTTTTTTTTTATATATATTTTAAACTTTCCCAAATGATTCGACCGATTTTAATTAAATTTTTCCCGACGGTAGATTATAGTAATCTCGATTGCGGCACTGGTATGCGGCTGCTTAGGGCCTAGCCGGACAATGCCAGGACCCTCTAGAGTATTCTCAAAGGGAATGGCTGCCTCATGTCTATTTATGTGAGTAATCTCTAGCTTTTGGCGTACCGAGAAATTTGCAGCAACTGCCATTTGTGTCACTATTTCAGCGCCATCATCCTGATATTTTGTGTGTTCTCGTTCATCACGCTAGTTGGACTGTTCTACTTGATGATCGGCTTGATAACTTACACGAGCGCATGTGCTCCATTAAAAAATAGTCAAAACATCTTCCGATATCTCGACCCCGTGATCGATCTCAATCACTATATGTCGGGGAGTAAGGAAGAAAGGGAATCGTTTCCAACGCTGCCAGTGTCGAAGGCAATCAGGGCGTGCAATGCAAATGAGTCCATCTTTCAGCTGCTGAGAGCGAACAAAATTTACGATATAGACAAGTTGTTAAATTTGGAAATATTCGTCGATGGCTTTGAAGATCCCCCTGTGTTCACTGGGGATTTATCCAAGGTGAATCTCATCTTGGAAGAAGAGAAAATACTTCTCACTGACATGCGTAAAGGCAATTTGTCGGAATACCACAGCGTCTTATTCAGCGAGCATCTTTGCACAAAATTTATCCATACGGATTTCTCCGTACTAAAGAGCAAAACGCTGGCATTTGCTTTTGAAATAAACACAAGATATCTAAAAGGGTGGCCAGGCTGCCTTGCTTACTTCGTGGCTAGCGTAGATCTATATAAATACGACAACCTTTTATTAGGCCCATTGACGAAAGCCGTGAAGAAATTATTGGAGAAAGTAAAGGAAATTGATAAGCTCATTCTTTACGACAACAATAACTTTGGCGACTCTTTTAAAATACTGATGGACGCGGTTGAAAGGTCCGAGGCCTTTATTAGGAATAAAGGCAACGAGTACATCAACCATCTTGCCAATAACCTTACGATTGCCGTCAACCTTCAGCTTCAAGAATATGTCGAAAGAGTGATCAGGGAAGCGGAAAACAACGTAGGACACTGTAAGCCCCTGGCCTACATTTACCATCAAGGCGCTTCCTTAATTTGTGAACGCCTAGTCGATCCGATAGTGAGTACAGATTTCATCTGAATTCTCCACTCTGTTAATACTGTATTTATATTTTTTTATTTGAAGAACGCATTTTCGCTGGCCACTCTTCTTTGCTGCATGCTTCTCCTGCCCGTACTGCTGGTAGCCCATCATCTGATGTGCTTGTACTCTAAAATCTATCCCTCTCCGATTGTCGCTCAATTAGCAGCAGTAGAAGCAGCAAGGTAAGCCTTTCACAGCAAAAATGGTTCATACTCAGCCGGATAACTATCTCCTTCCGATCCCGTCCTTACTTCCTTCAGATGTCCAGTTTGCACAGGTCCGCCGGTTATGCTAGCGCCGGCAAATATTTGGTCACAAGATTACCGCGGCAAGGCTGGGCTCACAGCTCCAGAGGAGTTGGACAGGCCGCTACAAGTTGTTACAGTCAGAGCGGCCTCTGTACCGATCAGCAAACGCAAGAAAGAATAGGTAAATATAATGAGAGATCTGTTTAAATGAAATTCTGCGGTGTTTGAATATTAAATGTCTTTTATCTGTTTTATAAAGCATATTTGTTACTTACTTACTTACCCGGAGGCAGGTCGGACGAAAACAACCGCAAGGCGAAGTGTGTTAATTTATTAACGGGACTCAGGGCTTTTTGTGACGAGGTTAGATCCAGGGAATAATTGCCGGAACCACGGTTGGGCTGTACTCGACGGAAGGCCAGTGGTCCTGTCCGAGCTGCTCGTGAGTCGTACCGTCGCCCACGTACCCCTCGCGCCAAACGATATCAGCATTATTATTAGTTCCAGTACCACTTTCGCCTTCAGTTGTTCCTGTTTCTGCATCAGGATCCTGGGCCAAATTTTGCATAGTAAGTGAGAGTAACACAAGGATCAACACCACCGCATGGACGCCTCGAGCAGGAAGGGGAGCGAAGTAACGCTTTCGTCCTCTTCCTGTGGACAATATATTACAGAATCTCTAAGGCGAAGTCTTTTTATATGTTATCATATATATTATTGTATAACATAATACCACACAATACGATATACATATGTGTATAGATAGTAATGTAGTATTTATGTTTATGCGACAATATATTTTTTTTCTACAAAAATATATATTAAATGAGATTTCTTTAATTATACACACTTCGCACCTTGAATACCCCAATGGACAAATATTCTAATGTGAGTCATTTAGAGAGTATATTTACGTAAGTATGTATATACTCTCACTATATTCGTATATTCTATATTAAAGGAAATTAGCATCTAAACCATTTGCAAAATAACAGTTCTTCTGATATTGGGGGCAAGCGCCTTCAAAAAATGCGAACTCCAAAAATGATAAATGAAATAGGGTATAAATATGTCCATACTCGTAGCGGATACCTGTTGACCAGCAACAATGACACACTTACGTTTTTGTGCTTTGACTTTATTTGTTTAACCTTTTCTTTTTAGAAAAAAATCAAAAAAAAATGAGTAGTTGAAATTAGCATAACTCGTGTTCAAGTATGGAAGTCCTAGCTAGCTATTAATATCAAATCGAATATCAAAGTCGAGGAATATGGTTTGACGGAGAACGATTTACCCATTGTCGACCAGTCGGTGTTTATATATTAGGATGGATCCACCTGAGGAATTTTTATTTATTATATATTATTAATATTATTTTGCGCTTTTAACTGGAGTTGGTATCCTGTTTAAATAAAGGGGGGTTTAGTGGGCTAAGTTTTGTTTTTCATCGGTATATTTACGGTATATTTTTAGCATGAGACGGTATATTTTGGTATATTTCTGAGGGTCGGACGGTATATTTTATCAACAAATCTGTGGTCACACTGATTTTCTTTCCACCACGTCTAGCTCACACACCATGCAAATTTTATACTTTTCATAATATTTTCCAGTATATTTTAAGACGCTATGGACTCACCCTCTTGTCCAATGCACCAATGTAGAAACCGTGTAGAAATGCCACTTAGAGCCATGTCCCAGGCCACATAGAGTACCAATTCGTGATCAGCATCGAATTCCTGATCGCTTGCCATCAAAATTTCAATTTTTTTTAAACTTTTGGAAACAAAGGCATGTCAAAAAGTGGATAACGGAGGTTTTTCACACTGGCGCTTCCATGGGGCTTATATGAAAAAAACGGGCAAAATATTTTTGAAACGTACACATTTCCCCTTCAGGTGTCGCCTTTGGTGAAAATGTAGTTAATATGTAGCACATGTGTAGTTAGCGTGTATTTACCATGTAAGGACATTAATTTATTGGAAATTGTTGCTGACCGGGTTTTTTTAAACCTTATTTTATAAGCAATGCAATAAAGGTGAAAACTTAAATTGAACCAGTCTTGTAGGGAATTAATTTAATAATAAGATAAAATTATGAGTTCAGCCTTGAGGGTCCTAGCTAACTAGTAATTTTCAACCGAACATACAAATCGAGGAATATGATGGAACTTGAGTAAAAATAGTTCGTCAGTATATTTAAGGTATATTTTGAAATCTGTGACGTCTTCCGGTATATTTCTACACAAAATGGTCAATCGCAAACAGCAAAACAACAACACAGTGTCGAATTTTTTTAAAATAAGGAAACACCAGAATAAATTAGTGGAGTGGATAGTGGAGTGCACAAAATCATATAAGGAGGAAGCCATATGAAACGGGTGACATTTTCTGCTCTATAAAGATAATCTGGCAACTACAAAGGCAACGACAGCGACAGCGAGTAGCGCTGCATACTTTACTCAGTTAAACAAATCATATATTTCGTCGAAACCTGAGCAAAACAAAAAATACATTTGCTCTTTATCACTAGGATAGTAATAATATTGAAAATAAAATAAAGGAAAGAAACATGAAAAAGCAGCTATACGGAATTCCGCGGGAGTCATCGCCAGGATTCCGCCGGCTATGTGCGGCGGCAGACAGCACGCAAAAGTCATTTTTTGGCGGGAACTCGAACTGCTCTCCACTTTCAGGGAGCTTGAAAAAAACTGCCCTACACAACAGGTAAGTAACAGGAGTGTCTAGCCTATTTAAATATGATATCAAACACCATTTCCCAACAGCCGGCATAGTTTGTCCGGGCGATCCACCCAATCGATACCCGGCATCCGGTCGGACTACAATGTTGTGGAGAGCTTTGGTTTCCCCCTGCCCGTCGTTGTGAACGAGGCCTTGACCTTTGTGGGATCTGCTGCAGGAACCGTTTCTGCGAAGGTTGCCCAAAATGGTTGGGCTTGGGTAAGCACGGGTCGAAAAATGAATTGGCTTGGAATTAAATTTCCGCCCTATTTCAGGTTGTGCACGGCCGCCGACTTCTAATTTGGCAGTACAAAGAGTCGTCCAAGGGTGCCAAGCAACCTAAACGGGGAGGTGGCTTGTCTCAATGCCGCGAACTACAACTGCCCTACTCCGATTTGGGGTACAACAGTGAGTTGATTAGTGTATTCCAGACAGAGGGCCAGCAAATGGCATCCTGCATAGCCGTTTCTGCAACAGGAGATGTGCGCTATTGGCCATCTATTGCCCACGACGGGAATAACGTGAATCTACCGATCCTAGCCGGTCAGGACTTCGTTCAGATCATAAATCTACCTTTGCAACAGGGCTACCTTGCTGTGACAACGACCTGCACTTTGGTATTTCTTCGCGTAGGCCTCACCAATGGCCGATACTCGTTGCATCACAAGACCATAAAGCCGGCCACCAGTTTGCTTGGTGGCTTTAGCAAGAAATTTTCGTCCATGCTTATTGGAATGAACACGGGTAGCGACAAGGATCCGGTGAGGCTTGCATTACCATCGAAAAAGGTTCCTCAAATAATATAAAATATAATTTGCAGCTCTTGGTTGGCATGTGCTGCGAGAGAAATTCTCCTGAAGGTGAAACCGTGGTGGCTGTGCTCTCGGATCGTTCGATCCAGCGCTGGAGTTTGTCAAACAAAGGGAATACAGAACATTTACTCCACGAGGATGAAGAGGTGGTGCGCAGGATTCGCGAAGAGTTTAAGCAAAAGTTCTGGAATCTCCGTACTCCCGCGGACAATGTGGAAATTGAGTTGCATCTGCTGGACTTTCATATCGTTGATGACAAGGCTTACATATTGGCTGGAGCTGTGAACGCTGCCCATGCTCCACAGATGTGCTATGCCGTTGGTAAGTATTGAATTTGTCATTCAACTTGAACAATACTTAATACTATTTTTAGCTGTGGCCAGTGTCCAACCTCACAGCATACTTCTGGAGTCATTCACGCCACTCAAGTTCAATAAATTCTACAACGCCAAGACCAAAGAGGATTGCGTCAGTCTTCGCTTCATAATAGGGAGCAGCCACATCTACCTCTACACCCCAAAGGTGGTCTATCCGTTGCTCTTGGCAAATGCCGTACCCACAGCCGAACTTGAGGCGGAGAAGATTGAATTTCATTTGAACGACGATCGAATCCTATGTGCCGCCGTGTGCAGTCGCCTGCCGCTGTTCTTTAGCCGCACACACGGACTGGTTTCCATCACGCCCGGCGACTTTGATGCCAACGAGCTGCATAATATGAGCACCTGCAATACACCAGATCTGTTTGCACCAGCTATTCTCGGTAGTTTCAGTGCACCCGATCAGTCCGCACTGACCGCAATGACTGGCAGCAGCAACAATCTGCACATGTTCGAACTGGATCCGGATGAGCTATACAGCGATCTAAGTGACGAGGTGGGCCAGTTAAAGGCTGCCTTCGTGTACCACCTGAAGCGTAATAACAACATGGTGAAGACCATTATCGGGGAGCTTCTGCGCACTGTCAATGAGCCCGATCCATGTGGTGCACCCTTGGATGCCTACAAGTTGGATAGGTATGAACACTTGAATCCTTTACTAAAATACTATAAGCTATCAGATACTTTCATTTCCATTAGAATTGTCATCACAATAGCGGAGGACTTGGCCGAGGATCTTCCAATCGCCGATCCACGCTGGGAAGAGGCCCTGGGCGATCACGATGGCAATCGTCATGCGTTGGGGAGCTCACGCTCCATGCAAATCATCCATCAGCTACGTGACAAAACTCTTGCCTTCGATCACTTTGTCACATTTCTTCATGCCAGCGGCGTTTGGGAGAAGGTGATTATTATTGCTATTCTTATTCCTATTTTTTTTCAATTTATCTTGCACCCATTCTTTCCAGCTCAATGCCATACCCTGCGGTAGTAATGTGCTGAAGCCGACCAGTTTTATTTTGTCCGATATTAGCGAGAAAATAGTGGCTGCCATGGCACTGCGCTCCTTGCAGGCCAAACAACCAAAAATCATCGAGCATGCCATCGATGCCACTGTCGCCATGTGGGATGAGAAGCCCAATGGCAGCCTAACCACCCAGGATATATTCTATGTAAAACTGTGCAAATTCCAGTTTGTATTCGAGGCCCTAGCCGAAATGGCTGACAATCAGATTTCAGCTCAGAGAGATACCACGGTAATGGTGGCCCAATTTCTCAACGATACCAATTCCATTGTCCTCGATACACTGGGCCAGGTGTTTATGCATCGTGAGCAGCAGGCGAACAACTTTACACCGCACAATGACAGACTGGCCGCCTCCGAGAACCTTCCCTGGACGGCCATGTCGGGAAGTGCTGGAGTTCGGGACACTCTCAACCGACTCATAGACCTCAGCCTGCGCTATGGCTCCCAGTGCATCAGTGAGACGGAGCTAAGCCTGAAGTTGTACCAGCAAATATACGAGCTAGTGGACTTAGTGCTTGAGGGGCGCAAGAGCTACTTGGATAGTGTTCGAGGATCGGAGAAGGCTAATGTATTGCAGCAGCAGTTTGAGGCACAGCGCAGGGAACTCATCTCAGTCCTAAGTAAGTAGGTTTTCAATATAACGGGCGCATTTCGTATTCATTCTCTTTCCAGTCAAGGATCGGAAGTACGAGTACGCCGCTAAGTTGGCTGAAAAGTATCTGGACTTTTATAGTCTGGTGCTAATATGCGACGTGACCAATGACAAAGAACGTTTGGATGATTATACGCGCAAATACGAGGAGTTTAACTTCTCGCAGTTTGCCATCAGCTGGCATCTGCAGCAGCAGCGGCATGGCGAGGTATTCGAGCGTTTCAAGGACAACCCGATAGCGCTGACAAAGTTCATGCGTGACCATCCGTCGCTGGGCTGGATTCTGCTGATATTCAACGGCGACTACGAGCGGGCGGCAAAGGTGCTGTACGAGCTGGCGCAAAACGAGAAGGAGATTGTGGCGCGCAAAAAGTCAATGTTGTCTCTGGCCAAACTGGCTGCTTTTGCTGCGCCCGACACCGACCTGACGTCGCAGATGGAGAAGATTAATGCTGATCTAACGCTCATCGAGTATCAGTTGCAGTTGAGCCATGACGTACTGCAAAAGTTTGGCCTCGACCCAGTAGAACAGAAAGTGCTCAAAGCTGAGGATATTATCGATGTAAGTCGGTCTGTTCATAGTGTCGTACATTATTTAACAATATCTAATAATCCACAGTTATACATCGCCGATGAAAACGACAGTGCCACCGAAGTGGAGTTTGGCAAGGCCTTGGAGCTGCTGAGCTTTGTGGAGCAGCCCTACGATCTGCGCCACAAGATCTGGTGTGCGGCCATACGCCGCGACAACTGGATCGACTATGACCCCAATAATGCCGTGGAATACATGCAAAAGCTACAATTCTTCAAAATCATTGAAATTTCAGAGCTGATGGGTAAGGAAGGCGACCACTTTCTGCCGCCCATGGAGGAGTTCCTGGAGAGCACTGAACTGGACGACCTGCCGCAGAACAAGTCGTTCCAGTATCTCTTGAAACTGACCTACGAGTATGTGGCCGATATGTTCAAACAGCCACAAGACATGGAAGTCTAATTATGCTTTGCATACACCAGCATTTACATTTATTAAATATTAAACCACGTTTAATTGTCATATTGCTGTCCTCCAGGCCCCGATCCAGAAACTTGTTCGCAATAAACATTATTAAAAGACCAAATCTGCGGGCAATCGTAATCGGAGGTACATTATTTTAGCTGATATAAAAGCTGGTCGAGGTCGGCCCAGACTCGCATAAGGTCAATAACGAGAAGGACAAGGCAAACGCTACAAAGGCAACGGTTCTTCGAAGCGGTTATTAATCGGTTATGGCTCTTTTTCGCTCTTTGAATCGGGTACTGAATCGGAAGCAACAAGGACACTAAGACACACTTACGTTGTATGTTGATAATTCCAGACACTACGTTTTTTACCGTTTGCAACATCCAATTTGTATGCTTGATACCCTAAAAGAAAAAGCTATTATAGAATTGAGGAAATGTTTGTCATCCCAGGCTTCAATGAATGTAGTAACTAGTCAGTATATGTTTTAAAGCTATTTCAACGAAATTTTGCAGTTAGTGGTCTTCTTGCAGAGACCTAGAATGAGTATCGGGATCAGGATATACAGGAAACTAATGAAATGCATGATACGTCTAACACATATAAATTTGAGAAATTTATTAATTAGGTTTTGAAAACAGTTTGGAAAACAGTATCTTCATATTAACATAACGAAATAGGGTATACAAATGCCCATACTCCGGTTGATAAGCAACAAGTCTTCAAATGCCAGCAACATTGCGACTGTTTTTTTGTTAAACTTTTTTGTTTCAACCTTGTTTTAGTCAAAATAAAATAACTGGGAGTACTTAAAAGTAGTTAATCTTGTAGAAAATGTATTCATCAACGGGATAAATCTATGTGGGCAGAGCTGAAGGTTTTAGTTAGTCAGCATTATTCAACGGAATATCAAAATTGAGCAATAGGAACGATTACTCACTTGCGTGTTATTTGTTTGACCTTTTTCGCTAAAACCTTTTTTTAGACAAAATCCAATAAAAGCAAGTATTTAAAATAAAGCCAGTCAAATAGAAAACAGGTTCATTAGTTGGATAAAATTATGTGGGCAGGGCTGAAAGATCTATCGAGCTAGTAATATTCGACGGAATATCAAAAACGAGGAATACGGTTTACAATTCTCGACGGCGAACGATTAACCCATTGCAAGCTAAGGGGATATTTTAATATTCCACCGAAGCGCAGTTCAGATGAAAGATATCAGAGGTTTTTTTTTTAAGTTCAGAGGAAAGATGGCATGGATCTAGAAGAAGAACTTACAATCAGTAATGTTTTCCGCCATTTACCTCAAGTCGTTAGAATGTTTAAATAGAGGGGGGCTAAGTGGGCTATATTGTTGTTGAGGCACCAAAATTGAGGCGAAAGCAATCAAAGCAATCGCCGTAGCAGGAAAACAAGTCAAGTATTTAAAACAAGCCAGTCAAGTAGAAAATTTATTCATTAATTGGATAAAATTATGAGTTCAGTGCTGAGGGCCCTAGCTAGCTAATAATATTCAACCGAATATCAAAAACGAGCAATATGGAACTCGAATAAAAATAATTCGTCAGTATATTACGGTAAATTTTGACACTTCTGACGTATATTTCGGTATGTTTCTGAGGGTCAGACAGTATATCTTTCCGATAAATCCGCGGTCACACTAATCCTTACGGGCAGCCATTTTTTTCACGCTTTGTGTAAAAATTCGTGGAAAAAGTAGAAAAGTTTAAAAAACAAAGTAAAAAGGGTTGTAAAAGTTTTCTGATACTTGTAAAAGTATGCAATATTGAAATTTGTGAGTGTTCGAAGTGTGTCAAACCAACAATTGAATATGGAAACTGTTGTGGCTTTCAACAATGAGGTAAGTCCGAGGCAGGGAGCCGCCGCTTGCTGATTGCGTGAGAAAAACTCGCTGCAAAGTACGCAAATTGTTTGAAGCGTGGTGGTTATACAACGCCAAACCACTGATCCGATGCAATTGTTACAGTGAATATGTGCATACACAAAAAATAGTTATTTCTAGGCAATGCCCCAAAATTTGTTCGTACAAGCGCAGCACAGCGCCGCTCAGGGTTGCATGTTGCCTTGCCCGTGATACTCAACCGTGTACTCGACTGCGATAACCACAACCCCATGCCCACTTGTTCTTCCCTTCCTTTCCTTTGTAGCTCTCCGGACTCTATGACAGCCGACCGCCCATATCCAAGGCCAAAATGGCCGCAATTACCAAGTCGGCAATGCGAGCCATCAAGTTCTATAAGCATGTCGTCCAGAGCGTGGAGAAGTTCATACTGAAGTGCAAGCCGGAGTACAAGGTGCCGGGCCTGTATGTCATCGATTCGATTGTGCGTCAATCGCGCCACCAGTACGGGCCCGAGAAGGATGTATTCGCCCCCCGCTTCCAGCGGAACCTCACAGAAACCTTTGCCAATCTCTTCCGCTGTGCTCCCGATGACAAGAGCCGCATCATTCGCGTCCTCAATCTCTGGCAGAAGAACAATGTCTTCAAGTCGGATGTCATCCAACCCATCTTCGATCTGGCCGACCCCAATCACCCCATTTACCATCAAATGCAAATGCAAATGCAAATGGGCGGTGGCGGCGGACCCGGTGTCAATGTGGGACCTGGTCCAAGCAGCAGTGGCGCCCTTAGTCTGGCCGACATCTCCAGCGGGCCTAATGGCCTCAACACCTCTGGATTGAGCAGCATGGACCTGAGCATGAACAGTGGCCCAGGAGACGACAAAATGGGCGGGGTGCCCGATTTATCGGTGAGTTGTTGATTCGGCGCTGCGGATGATGGGCTTGGAGAACACACTCCACACAACATATATACTAATCGAATCCGAGGGATTCCACGATGGGTATCCTGTATCCTTTGTGTATCCCTTATCGCATACTAACTCGCAATCTCTTCCAATCGTTGTTGTTCCGCTGTCTCTTGCTTCATGTCTTGCCAACCAACATCTTTCGTCCTCGAACACGCAAACACACGAAACACCTCAGATGGGTCACGAGAAATCTTACGGTGGCGGTGTCAGCAGCAGCAGCTCAAAGCGTCATCATTCGGATCAGCATTATATGAAGCGTCAATCGGGATCGTCCAGCAAGTCGCATCATCACAAATACAGCAAGAGCTCGCACGAAATCGACTACGATGTGCGTTCGATCATGGACGATGAGGAGGACAACATGCAGCGGATGATGGCCGATGATCATCATCATCATCATGGCCATCACTGCATGGGTGACGACTCGCCCCCTACTTCATCCAATCTGCTAGACGTATGGCCGAATCCCAATCGATCTCATTCACTTTTCTGTTTAGTTTTAATTTCTTGTGTTAACACTGCCCGCCTCCTTCTTTTGCGATCTTTTTTGCTTAATCTCTGGTCTGTCCTTTGCAGAACAACAATCTCAAGCAACTGCTCAATGATCCGAATGTGCTGCGACAGCTGCAGACACTGCAGAATTTCCAGAAGTTCAAGCAGCAGGAGGAAAACCAAAAGATGCGCTACCAGGACGATGCGCTGCAACAGCATTTGCAGAACGTGTTGAAGGTATCGTATATCATATATCCCTGGGTTATATTCCCTGGTAATCTGTAATCCAATCCAGGGCACTGCTGGCATGCCCCCTGGGATGGGAATGGGCATGGGCATGGGCATGAACCTCAACCACAGTGACGGGCAGGACATGAACAAGGACGTGGAGTTCATATCGGAGCAGCAGTCGATTGAGGTATACCACCGAATCTATTACTTTCTATCTATCTTAGTTGTTTGTTTCGGCCTCGTGTATCTTTTCGACCCCCCACCCCCACGGGAGGACTGCATTGTTGTCCGTTGCGTGGGTCGAAAGCATACACGAGTCGCCCATCCAACCTGCTCTTGATGTTGTTCCTATCGCGAAGATACATACACACAAACAAACACTCCCGGAGTGGAGCGAAACGGACTGTGCTGACGTGCAGGTGAAGGTGCAGTTGAGTTTGAGTTTGAGTTTGTCCACAAGAAGCGCCCAAAATGTTGTTATAACCGAGCGGAGCCGAGCGTAGCGGTCTAGGATTGTCTCGAATTTAAAATTAATCTCTAACGATAGCTGCGATAAAATTAAACTCTTTAAGCAATAACTTTACTACAATATGGCTCAACAATTGGTTCCACCCTACCCTTGAGGGACTGAGGGACATTATTGAGCCATAAGTAGATACGATACTATTTGTGCCACCAAAAGTAAAAAGAATACTACCTTCGCCTTGCCTTGCGAAGTCTTAAAGAGCGAAAAATCATTGAAAAACACTGCAAATATTTGAGAACAGAACCTAAGAAACGAATAGTTGATTTAAAGATTAAAGATATGTTGTACAATATATGAAAAAAAAAGAGAAGCCAAAGGTAAGGTTTTTAAGAAAAACAATGTCCGGCGGACCCGCACCCGATGCTATAACAACGTTTGGTAAGTGTTCTCCTAAATATGTAAACCATTCAAAACAAAGAATCAAAAACTTGCTCGAAAACGCAAAATGCCACGAAATGTAAAGAATCGTCGAATCGAACCACACGTCAACACACGCCAGAGAATGCAGTTTATCGTTTTTCTTTTTCTCGTAGTCCTTCAATCGTCCTCGAATCACTCTCGATTCCCTCTACTAATCCCTACCCCCACTCCCATTTCGGCCTCCTCCCCACCCAGCTCTTTCTTTTACGCTTACGAAAATGTTAACGTTTTTTATATCACAAAATCAATTCTCTCAAACTTCTTGCCAACACTCCCGACTCTAATAGGTGATCAATCTGGATGGGGCCGATTCGCGCAGTCCAACGCCCGACCGGGAGAGGTACAAGCGGAGCCGGAGGAACAGCAGCCGCAGTCGTTCTCGCTCCCCACGCGGACGAGGTGCTGGAGGCGGCGGCGGCGGTGGCGGCGGGGGTGGAGGCGGCAATGGCAACGATCGACGACGTCGCGGATCCCGATCGCGCAGTCGTTCACCTCGTTCCAGTCGACGCCGAGGATCGCGGGACCGCGAGCGCATGGAACGCAACAATCGGGACAAGGAGCGTGACCGGGAGCATGAGCGGGAGCGCCGCAAGAAGGGGCTGCCTGATATTAAGAAGGATCACCTCAGTGGTAAATATGGTGTCGAATCATTTGCCAAAAACCGTTCCCTGGGAACAGTTTCTGGAGATGATTTATGGTGTTTTTTTTTTCGTTTTCATTTTGGTTTCTTTTCTTCTTTTGTGTTTTCTGCTAATCCGGAAGAGTTCTCTCCTCTCTATTCCTGCAGCTCCTTGGCTCGTGTTGACGTGTGTGTGTGCGCGTGTGTGTTTTAGCTTTAGTGTTTCTTGCACTTGATTTTTGGCATAATTTAAGACTACTCCAACCCCAGACTAGACCCACTCTAGACTTCCCCTGTCCTGCGTTTTCGAGCAATGTTTTTGAAGATAATATACACATTTCATACGATACGATACGATACATAATAAGATACAAAACAATACTTAAACCCATATACATGCATATATATGTGTTGAATGAATCCAACTAAAATATGGTTTTAGATTTTTAAAATTGAATGAAAAACTAAAGTTTAAACTCTCAACTGACACGCGCACCGCTCAACGAGCGAGCTACTGGGCCACGTATTCCTTCCCACACTACTAGCTACTCTGCTACTCGTTGATAGATGAGATCCGATCTATATATGTGTCGTTTCTCTTACAGTTTGCAGCACCACCTTGTGGGTGGGCCATCTGTCCAAGCTGGTCTACCAGGAGGAGCTGTCCGACACCTTTGGGGAGTACGGCGACATAGTAAGCATCGATCAGATTGTGCCACGCGGATGCGCATTCATAGTGATGAATCGTCGCCAGGATGCGCACAAGGCCATGCAATCGCTGAAGAACCACAAGCTCCAGGGACGGGCCATAACCATCTCCTGGGCCGCCGGCAAGGGGGTAAAGAGCAAGGAGTGGAAGGACTTCTGGGACCTGGAGCTGGGCGTTACGTATATACCCTGGAACAAGCTGAGTCCAGAGACGGATCTCGACACCCTCGAGGAGGGCGGTATGTTCGACGAGGACACCATGCCCAGCTGGATCAAGCAGAAGATCAATCAGGCCAAAAATGTCGGCAAAGAGAAGAACCCGGCGTCCACTCCAGAGACCGCTACGGGGTCCGTTCCTGGCCCACCGCCAGGACTAATGTTCGGCATCGATACAACACAGCCGCCGCCAGTGGGACCCGTGGGTCCAGTGGGTCCACCCCCACCGCTCGGCCCCGGCGCACAGCCTCCGCCCGGGCTCATGGGCATGGTGAGGGGACAGTACCCTATGGCTCCGCCCATGGGGATAGGCATGCCTCCTCCGATGATGATGCCACCGACAAACATGCCGCCACCGATGATGATGCCGACGACAACCATGCCTCCACCAATGATGATGCCACCGGGCATGATGCCGCCCGGTTTTCCAGGTACGATTTTCCCCATAAATCTCTCCTAGCTGAATCTCTAATAATGAATTGGTATCTGGTATTTTTTCCAGGCATGGGTGGACCTCCTCATCCTATGGGTATGCCTCACGGAGGCCCATTTCCGCCGCCCGGAGCAGTGCCACCTCCTATGGCCGGCGGCGCCCCACCCGCGGGCAACAGTGGTAATATAAGCGACGATCAAATGGACATTGAAATGGATCTGGAGGATGCCCCGCCCCCGATGCCACCACAGCAACAGCAGCAGCAGGCCAGCTTCAATCCGCCTATGGCCAATCCCAACAATGTGGAGGCGGTGGTGGCCGCCGCAGCCAACGAGATGTTCCAGAGGGAACGGGAGCGTTCCCGCGGCCCAGGCGGCGGCGGCGGCTCACGTTGGGGCGGACGCGATGACGTGGCAGAGGCTGCCGAACGATGGAGAGCCGAAAACGGCGGTGGACCGGGGGGAGCTGGTCCTGGACCTGGCGCTGGACCAAATGCCGCATTCAATGAGGCGCGAGCTCGTCTCAACCTGAATCCCCTTGAGCATGGAATGCAGAGACCAGACTTTATGGGCGCGGGTAAGTGGCGACTGCCATTAAAAGTATGCGTACGATTTTATCTGACTTCCATTCCCTTTTCAGACTTTGATAATCGCGGTGGGCCAGGTCCTCGTGGAATGGGACCACGCAGTGGCAACCTGAATGGAGGCGGAGGACCGGGTGGACCAGGAGGAGACTTCTTCCCGCCTAACATGAACAACAGCCGATTCAATCAGCCCACCAGCCTGATGCAAATGCGTATACCACCGCCGGCGGCCTTCAATCAGCGCATGGGTGGACCCCCTAACAATGCTGGTAACGGCGGTGCCGTGGGACCAATGTTCATGCGCAACCAGGGTGGCAATGGCGGTGGACCCGGTGGACCTGGTGGGCCCGGTGGACGACAACAGGGACAAGGACCAGGTGAGATGAAAGACTCAAGCAAAACTCAAAGCTCAAGATATTCAAGAGGTATTCAATGGCAAACCAATTCAAGACATCGACATTCTATTGACTCTGATTGAAATTGTATTGCCATAAACTCAGTGGTCCGCAAACTTTTTGTGTGTTTCAAGGTACACACCTACCAAATCAAGACATTTTAGATGTACACAAAAAAAACAATGTTTATTTAATATTTCTTATTTACCTACTAAAACCAATATCCCTAACATGAAAAGATGTTTTGTGAAAAATATGAGCAAAGGCGATCAAAATTTTGAGCAATATTTTGAGTTGATACGGCTGCTCTCATCTGCTGCTTCATTGAAAATCCCAATTCGCATACGTAGATTGTGGCAAATGGTACTAGAATTGCAACAGCACGCTTTGCCCCCTCTTCTTTTTGAAACACAAACAAAATCTGAACCCTGGTCCACTTAAAACAAGCTAATAAACAGAAGTGACTGATGATCTGCTTCCATTTACTGACGACTTGATGTAATTGAAAGTTTTAACAACTTCTTGTAGGACAGAACAACTTATCTACAAAGATAAACAAAGCTACTTGCTCTTATAGCTTTAAGGCATATTATCTTCACAAAAGCTTGACCTTTTTACGAGGCACACCAACTGTTGACCACGGCACACGCTTTGCGGAACACTGCCATAACCCATAGTGTTCCAATGGAACCATAAATGTGTGATATGTAAATAGGTGTAGAAATAGCAAGAGGTTTCTTTTCGATATTTGTGCGTCAATTTAATTAATTACCATTCCAATCCATAATTTGCAGGCTTCTTTAATCCCCGGAATCCCTTCAATGATAATCAACGCGGACGCGGAGGCCCAGGTGTGAATGCGAGGAATGCCTCAACCGGAGGCGGCGGGCGGGGACGCTGGAGCGACGATGAGGATGAAGTCGGCAACAATTTCAACAAGCGTCGTGCCGGTCCTGGAGGTCCTGGCGGTAATCGCTTCCGTGGAGATCGAGAGGGCGACATTCCCGACGATCGCCGTGGCAACAACGCACGTGGCGGGCGCGGACCAAGAGAAGAACGTGACCGTCCAGGGTTTGGAAATAGACGCGGCTCGCGAGATGACAGTAGTCGCCATTCAATGAGTTCCACGGATGAAGGAAACAGCAAGCCTATGTCGGAAACGGATTCCAGGGAAAAAAATCCAGAGACGCCGCTGTCCAGCACTAATTCGCTGTCAGTGCCAACGCCAGCCCAAGCATCAGCTCCAGCCCCAGCAACTGCTGACACGGCGGACACCGAGGAGGACTGGGACCGTGAGCTGCAGGACTATGAAGCGAGAATGGAGGCAGAGCAAGCAGCTAAGGCCGAGCGAGATGTACCACAGGTTACTCCAGTTGCTGCAGAGCAAAGAGCGGCCTCGGGGTCGCCGGTAGAGAATTTCGCAAGACCAGCGGAAGTGGCGAACGATTTTCCAGCACAAAAACAATCAGATGCTTCACCCGCCTGCACGCCTCTCTACGATGAGCTGCCACCACCCTCAGCCCCAACCCCAGCCCCAGCTCCCGCTGAGCCCGAAAGCAGAGTAGAAGTACCTGCAGAAGCAGAAGCTGAAACAGCTCCTCCACAGAAACCTGAATTTATTCGCACAGAGGCTGTGCCCAAAGACGAATCCCCTCCAACTCCCGCTCCAGCTCTGGAAACACAAGAAGAAGCTCCAAAAATGGAGGCTACACAGTCAGAAGCTCCATTATCGGAGGAGTCATCCAATCCAGCGGTGACTGTCGAGGCTGAAGCATAGAAGACAGATTAGATCAGCAGAATCAAATGGCACCTTTGGGGTGAATTCTGATTGAATTCCCATCAGGAAAAGTGTAATTTATGATTTTCCTTACCGAGTAACTTATACATGTGTAAAATCCAAACATACGAACCCATTTACATCTTTTCAACCTGAGATTTCGTGGCATTTCACGTACTTTAAGCTGAGCACCAGCAACGAAACCAACATTTTTGAATGAATCACTCTACTCGTAAAATACAATAGGAACGCAAAGACCGGAGAGGACTACGTGTTTGTGTAGGGACGCATACACACACGAATATAGAAAATAATTAGCAAAAGCAGGAGAATGTGAGAGTTTGGACGGAAATTGACAGAGCAACGCAGAAGCGGAAACAGAACGGCAATCGCAGAACTTGAAGTGTTTATAATTTTGTTATGTATTTAGTTATTTAAGGGTCTATTTAACACTCAGATTGTTTTCAACGCGCAGATTCTAGGTACATAATAGTGTACAATTCAAATACAATTATATTATATATCAATACTATAAAATAAAAAAATTTAAATGTGATTGCTTTTGGAAATGAATTTATCAATATAAAATATTCATATACATATGTATATTTTTTTTGAACTAACATTTCCATATGTGTCGTGTTCAAAAAGAAACAGTGCGGCTAACAGCGTACTGTTAAGCGCAAAACCTTATCGATACTAGCGAAAATCTGATTGGCAATCGAAATGCTCTTCAGCTTACAACCACATTAAATTTAATTTGTAAAGGTATATGAAAGAACATACGGTATAGAATCATCCATACGACGGTTTTTTTAGTTTTCGCTCTCTCAAATCGTGCTCCCTGCAGCATTTATTCCAATACATTGCGTTTATATCCTTGTCAATCATTCGCATTCAAACTTAGGCGCGCAGCTCTACTATTTACGTACGTTTTTACCGTTGGCAACATCCAATTTGTATGCTGGATACCCTAAGGGAAAAGGATATAATAGAATTGAGAAAATATTTGTCCTCCCAGGCTTCAACCTAGAATGAGTATCGGGATCAGGATATACTAATGAAATGCATGAATACGTCTAACACATATCAATTTGAGAAAATTTATTTATTAATTAGGTTTTGAAAACAGTTTGGAAAACAGTATCTTCATATTAACATAACGAAATAGGGTATACAATGCCCATACTCCGGTTGATAAGCAACAAGTCTTCAAATGCCAAATGTTGAACTTTTTTGTTTAAACCTTGTTTTAGCCAGTCAAATAGAAAATTGATTCATTAATCGGATAAAATTATTTCGACAGAGCTGAGAGTTCTATCTAGCTATTAATATTTCACGGAATATCAAAATCGAGGAATATGGTTTACAATCCTCGACGGCGAACGATTAACCCATTGCAAGCTAAGGGGATATTTTAATATTCCACCGAAAGTAATCCAAATTTAATCATTTTAGCGCAGTTCAGGTGAAAGATATCAGAGGTTTTTTTAAGTTCAGAGGAAAGATGGCATGGATCTACAAGAAGAACTTACAATCAGTAATGTTTTCCGCCATTTACCTCAAGTCGTTAGAATGTTTAAATAGAGGGGGGTTAAGTGGGCTATATTGTTGTTGAGGCACCAAAATTGAGGCGAAAGCAATCAAAGCAATCGCCATAGCCGAAAAAAGAACAAGTCAAGTATTTAAAACAAGCCAGTCAAGTAGAAAATTTATTCATTAATTGGATAAAATTATGTGGGCAGAGCTGAGGGCCCTAGCTAGCTAATAATATTCAACTGAATATCAAAAACGAGCAATATGGAACTTGAATAAAAATAATTTGTCAGTATATTACGGTATATTTTGAAACTTCTGACGTATATTTCGGTATGTTCCTGACGGTCAGACCGTATATTTAATCCGTAAGTCGCGGGCACACTGTTCGGGAGTTCGGTGTTAAAAAATACAAATCAAAAATTTGATTTTTTGTATCAATAAAATAAATAAATAAATATAATAAATACACAAGAATTTATTCACAACAATTTCAAATAAAGATAATGTTATGCTAATTCAATGTAAGCATCAATGCAAACAGCGCAGTTAACCAAGTGTTAAAAATATTTTTCGGCTGCCAAAGAATTCACTCACACGCATACACAAACGTAAGCAGAGGCACTCACAAGCATGCACATACACACACAGCGCAGTTGTGGGAAATGTGCAAATTGTATAAAATATCAATATAAAAGTAAATAAATGGAAGATCAGAACGTGTGAAGAGTTTAGTGAAATAATCAAATACAAATCGAGTGTGGTTAAAAGCGCAAGGAGTAACGAAAAGACGGCTGTAAAACGTGTGCAATTTTTGCCATGGTTTGAACTAGTAGTATAAGTGTATTTGTGTAGGTGAGGAGTGTGAAAAAATATACATAGGTGTCCCGTCCGTGTGCCCAGCCGCCAACAAACCAACAGCAGCTCTGCTCTGCTCTCCACCAGTGCTCCCACAAACACACGCACACCACTGTGGACACATGCATGCGATGGAAAGAGCGAACGTAACCGCTGTCGATGTTGGCAGAGACAGCAGCATATCCTTGTTTTCTTTCCTGGCAACCTTCTCCTTTTCCCTCTGCCTGTGCGACTGTGGATGCTGTTCGAAAGCTTACCCTCATCCACATGACCCCTACCCCAAGAGCAAGTTTTCGCTCGGTTTTGCTTACACATGCACACAAACTCACACATTAAAGTGAAGCTACACACAAATGTTTTGGTTTATTCCAGGCGCTATTTTTGGAATACGAAGGTGATCGAGAACCCGGCATCATCAATGAATTGAATGCTTTTCGACTCGTACTTAACTTGTACCCATATTAAGTCATTATTCTCTTTAGTGCTCCGTAGATAACGTGAAAGTAAACCGCAAACCATTTTGGAGCAGCGTTTATCAGATCCCCCTCTCCACCGCACGTTATGCAAAAGAGCAGCCACAAATTGTATGCAGCGATTCGTACGGCATTTTATCAGAGTTCTTTAGCCTTTTCGCTTCGTGCTCCTCTTCTTGTTGTAGTGGTAGAATTCGTTTCTAAATGCGAAGCGCGCGCGACCGAACAGCTGTAAATCTACACACACTAAGAAGACTGTGTAATGGTGTGACTGTGCCTGTTCGATCTTGTTTTATTTGCCAAAATATACACTCCTTATGGCTCTGATCTACTCGCCTTTCGAGAATTTTCATTAAAAATTAATTTAGTATGAACCCTTTTCGTAAGTTATACACACATAAAGTTATATATTTAATGGAAAGAGCTTTCCAATCAATTTGGTTACCCCTTGCTTTCCCCCTGAACGGTATGATGCGCATGCATTGATAGTTGTTCGAGTGTGTCTCTGTATGTGCATTGTACAAATGCAATTTTAAAGTCGGGCAACACCGGCACCATATCCTCATTAGGCCAGGAGTTGCAAACCCCTTGTTATTAAAAAATGGCGGACACACATACAGGTGCACGAATTATGGTCTCGTGTCTGGGTCTTGTCCATCCGTCACAGGATAATCAAGACACAGCAACAGTGGCGTCCCGACGTCATCGGTAAGCGGAGCTTCCGCTGCTCTCTGTATGTGTGTTGTGTCCATGTATGTAGATGCGCTCCACTTTTGGATGCTATTTATAAACATTTTTCAACCGTATACATACACACAGCCACGGAACAGTTCTGAATCTCTGATTCTGCTGCTCTGCTTCCTTGAAATCTGCATAGTTCCGCTTCCGATTGAGCTGCTTCTGCTCTGCGCTGGGACTGGCGCAGTCGCAGTTCAATTCCTAAACATGTATTGGCGCAACAGCGTTCGTGTGTGTTTGTGTGTGTGCTGAGGCTCCACGTTCCACTAGCTACTTTGCCGGGCAGCATCCACATCCACATGTTGAAAAGCGTGCCCATTATGTACGTATGTCGTCCCTTCATCTTCCCTGGCTGTTACTGTTACGTCTGTCAGTTCAACTCCCACTCTCCTCTTTTATATCCGTCATCCGTCGTTGCATTGATTTGTTTACTTGAGTGGGTGTGCGTGTGTGCGCAGTCTGTATTTGCGTTATGAATGTTCTGTTGACATTGGCTTTAACTTGAAATTCGTTTAAATTGGTAGAATGAAAATGAAATTTTTTTATTTTATGATTTTAATCATGCTCTTAACACCACAGGTGTCGTATTGGTGCCTCATATATCATTTAATTATGTGCAAATATTTAGTAGTGAATGATTAGTGCCAGATAGGCCGCACTTTTGATTACTTTCACATAATTATGAAATTGAAGGAAGTCGTTGTAAGGAATCATTTATTTGGGGAGCATTTTAAATAGTCGGCAAATGTCGGTAGAAATTTGGCATGCCGAATGTTAATTTTTTAAAGTTATGGTTCAAGTTGAATGTCAAATTTTGCAAGAAGCAGCACCCGAACGAGCAACGGCACATCTCACACATGTTTTTGTCTGTTTTAACAGAATACAAAAATAACAGAATGCTAGCTGCATTTTCAAGGTGTATTAATGTAGGGTGAGGCATATTCCCAGCAGCATATCTGCAGCGTGACAAAAAAAGCAACGTGTGATCAGAAATGGCTATCGTTCTGTCTGCTATTACAGTCACAGTGATTAATATGCAGATTAATGCAAAACTGATTTTTCTGTTATTTAGTTAACTTTATTTATAAATAGTCTGTATGGTCTGACCTGACCGCATTTTACCCGCCTACACTAGCCATTAGCCAGCCAACGCACAACAAAGCGAAAGTGCAATCAACAAAATAAAATGGTTAAAAATAGTATTTTATTGCACATACATACATATGTACAGATACATATGCATTTATGTACATTACGTATACATTTAAATAACAGTCGCGCCATCACTTGGCCACTTTTCTCTGGGTTCCTCTCGGAATTCAATGTTAACAGTGTGCGCGCTCTCATTATCGCTCTCCTCTCCTCTGGGATTCTTTTTCCATTCTTATCACACATCTTTCTTCCCCTTCTCTTGTTGTTTGCAGTATAGAAGCCGCCACTCAGCAGGAGGTAAAAAATTGTGTGTTGTCATATGCACGAGATGTAATGAAATGCCGTCGCGCCGGCAGCAGCAGCGGCAGCACCAGCAACACCAGCAACAATTAAACCGAACCCATCGGCTAAAATCTAATAATTAAGTGAAAAGTGGAATACAAAATCTGTTCGATAAAATATTATAAATTGATACGAAAAGCGAATCTAAAAAGCAATAAATATACAATTTACGACTGGAGTGGAGTTTTCGAATCGAACCACAAAAATGAAGCGGCGCAATGCAGACTGTGGAAAATTACGGCGTCCGATGAAACGCAACAAAATTACAGAGGGCATGTACGGCAGGTGAGTGTCCACAGAATGTTTAATCCTCTCATGGCAAGAGTAAAGCATAAGTCTAAATTATTTTATTAGTTTATAATTATGAATGTGCGCTACCCCAAAACAATTAAGAATTTTTTACGCACAGCCGATACAAGAGTGTGTGTGCTTGTCGGTTTTTGTGTGCCTTCTCCTCTCCTCCTGCCCTCATCTCTTCAATTTTTGATTACACTAGGCAACAAAATCGATCTTTTTTTTTTTTAGAGGTAGTGCTTATTTGTACATAATTTAGTCTCTTATATCTGGTTGTAATACACTTTGCAATTGTGAAAAAGCTGATAAATGCAGCTATAATTTGGACCTGAATATTTCTTAGTTTCAGCCCAGCGTCTGGGAAATATTAAGATTTCAAATGCATAATTTTTCTTAATATTTTTTCATATTTTATTAATATTTTAGACCTAATCCCCAAATCTATCAGAAAAAGTAGTCTTGGTTGGTGTTCATTGAGTAAAAATTCTGTTGCATAGTGTTATTTATACGTTTGTTTACTTTTTGATTTCGCTTTATTGCCGTTGTTTTATGATGTTATGCGTACATGTGTTGTATTTTGACGCTACTCGTTTTTGGCGCTTGTCCGCCTCCTGTTCGCTCTTCGTTCGTCACTCGACGCGCGCGCCTCGTGCTAATCCCATTTTATAATTTTTATTGAGTGATTGATGGAATGTCAATTTCTGTGTGCAGTTGGAGGAGAAAAGCTGCCAGCTCGCCTGTTTTCGGATGTGGTAGTGGAAGGATTGGAAGCAGAAGCGATCCGTGGGAATTCTAGCCGTTCAATTTTCTAATTTGGGGAATGGCTTGGGGGAATGCCATCACTTGGGTCATATAATTAATGTTGTCGTTGCCCGCAAACTGCGATACATATCTGTTTACCGTTTGATTTCTTAATGGGATCTATCCCAAAGGCTAATCAAATGTTGGAAAAGGAGGGAAAGAGATTTTAGTCCTAGTACTACATTTGGCTAATTATTAAAACTTGTTTGTCTTTCATTTTCCATAGCACGACTGTTTTGTACATGAAATTTCTAATACTGTGGGCCATTGTAATGGTGGCCGATTTCATGTTCATGTTCCGTTTTGAGTTCTTGTGGCCATTCTGGCTGCTCCTGCGCTCAGTGCACGATTCCTTCAAGTACAAGGGCCTGGTAAGTTGTGGATCACTATACAAGTATGCACATATATGTTCTGATTACTTTTGCAGGCATTCTCCGTGCTATTCGTCTGTATTGCGATAACATCGGATCTGGTCTGCTTATTTTTCATACCCGTTCACTGGCTGCTCTTTGCGGCCAGTACATACGTCTGGGTGCAGTATGTCTGGCATACAGGTGCGTCATCCATCTCCGGCGTTGGAATAGGAACAGGCAACAGCTATATACATTCTCGTTTCTCGTTTGTTGCAGATAAGGGTATCTGTTTGCCGACCATCATACTCTGGATGTTGTTCGTCTATCTCGAGGTGGGCATTCGATGGAAAGACAGTCGCCACATGCCGCACTTGGATCTCTGCAGGCCGTTCGCGGCGCATTGGTGAGCTTCGAAGGGTGGAATCCACACCCACTAGATCCTCTGTTTTCATATATGTAACTTTTCCAGCATTGGCTATCCGGTTGTCACGCTTGGATTCGGCTTCAAAAGCTACGTTGGCTACCGCATGCGTCAGCGCAAGCAGCGCGAGGTCGCTAAGGAGAACGAGTTCTACATGCAGCTCCTGCAGCAGGCCCTGCCTGCCGAGGAGGCCACGGATGAGGCGGCGGCTGCGTCTGGAGCCACAGCATCTTCGAGCACAATTGTGGTCGCCAATGGGTCGGTCACAACGGCGGCGCTAGCCGCCGCTGCAGCCGCATCGGCCGCGGGGCATCCCAATGGCATTTTGGGATCTGTAACGCAAGCACAAAACCATCATGACCATCATCACAGCGGCGGCGCCGGCGCCAGCAGCAGTTCAAGCAATAGCAATCACCATAATCATCACCATCACAACAACAATAATAACAATAGCAGCAACAGCAAGGATACCAGCGCGAATGACAACAACAATAGCACAACGGCGTCGTCGCCATCGTCAGCCGCTGCAGGGGCAGGGGCAGGAGCCTCGACGGCGGCGTCATCCACACCCTCATCCTCCTCCTCGTCGACAGGAGGCAAGCAATCGGCGACGGCAACAAGCACAGGTGCAGCAACTACCACTTCTACCACTTCTGTTTCATACTGCTACATCTCTGCTGCTGCAACCACAGCAAGCTTGGCGGTGACACAGAATCAGCAACCGGGAGATGCAGCAGCAGCATCAGAACACCCATCTTCTACTTGTACTTCTTCTACTAGCTCCTCTACTTCCACTGATGCCGATGGTTGTTGTGGTGGTAATAATACTTTACGCTGCTTTCTGACGTCCGTTCCTCACCACGGCAATAACGATAAACCAAAACCCATTAATCTATGTTCCAGTACTAGTACCAGTAACATTTCTGATTTCTGTTTGTGTATGCGCATGACTTACGAATCCATCAAGAATAACAACCGATTGAGGCTGAACTGAACTCACCCACTAACTGTCGTGTCCACTAATCCACAGCAACCAGTCGGCAAATCAAACCTTCATATCATTCTTCATATCTTCCATCTTTCTGCCTAACCGAGAGAACCCCCCCAATGGGAGGGAGGGAATAGCGCGCAAGGATGCCAGACCGACTAATTATCCTGTCTGCCGACACTCCGCTCCACTCATTCAAGCTCAAGCTCCTAGCTCAGATTCCCCCGCATAAAAATCAATAAAGCGCTATTATGTTTGATTTCAAGCTTAATATATAAATAAATGTATACCCACTAACCTTTCTAAATATACACTTGCAGCAACCTCCAATGGTCACGCTGGGGGAGGCGGCGGTGGTTCAAGGAACAATCGACGCAGCACGGACAAGGATAAGCATCGCAATAAGGTTGACGCTGGTGATAATGAGCACAACAATGGTCCGCAGCAGCGGCATGGGGGTAAAAATAGCAGCAGCAGCAACACCAACAACAATTATCACCAGGTCGATGGCAGCAGTGCAGCAACAGGAACGTCAGCTGTAGCAGCAGCTGCCACAGCAACAGCCTCATCAAGTAATAGTAAGGATAAGGATAAGGATAAGGAGAGGTCAGACTGGGATAGTAGCACCAACTCTTCACAACAACAGCCACAGGGGGGACAGCCAAAGGACAAACACGGTGAGTACACTACTGCATGTAGGAGCGGAGCTGTGGGCAAACCCAAACTGATTTCGCTTTTTGTCTGATGTCTATTCGCAGACAAAAAGGCCAACAACGTAATGCCTAATGGGAATGCTCTACACGCCGAGGCAGAGGAGGCAGCCAGCGTGGAGCCAGCTCCGCAGGTTGAAAAGGCGTCCAAGGGTATGTATGATTTGTGGCAATCGGCTAATCCAAGTCCTACAACTAATCGCACTGATCCCTTTATAGGTCGTCGCAATCGCGGCAAGAAGGATAATGCGACCAAGGACAATCACAACCAGCAGCACCATCAGCAGCAGCAGGTTGCTCAGCAGCAAAAGGACAAGGACAAGGATAAGGAGAACACGGCCAGCAACAACAACAATAATGATGCCAGCTCCGTATCGTCGTCGGCCAGCTCCAGCTCGAGCAATGCCATTGCGCACATTGCCAGCAAAGTGGTGTCAAAAATATGCGAGACTTGCCTCAAACTGGAGGCCGACGTGAAGAAATATCGCGCCGAAATCAGTCACATGAAGCAAATCGAGAACGAACTCCGCCAGAAGCTGGAAACCAATCTCACCAGCAAGTCCAGTCTGCAGGCCAAGCAGAAGGAGTGCGAGGAGCTCGAGAAGCGCAACCAGGAGCTGAACAATGTGCGGCATGCGGAAGCTCTCAACCTTCAGACAGTGGAGCGGCGCCTTAACGAGGAGCGGCGGCAGAAGCAATCATTAGACGCCCAGCTGGCCAACGAGAAAAAGGCACGTAAGGCAGCCGAGGAGAAGGCAGCTCGTCCCGAATGCAACTCCCAGTGCAAGCAGCGTCGCCAGCAAATGGATGATGAGCTGAAGCGATTGCGGAACGACCTCAAGCAAACGGAGGAGACCAAGCAACTGGCCGTAGAGCATGGCCTCAAATACGAGCAAGAGGTATGTGATATAGAGCTTTCCTTCATAGAACCAAAACATTTACTCTAATGAAATGTATCCTTTCTTGTCTGTGCTTCTGATTAGTATCGCATGCTGGAGGTGAATGTGCGCAACCGCGAATCTTCGCAGCCCGATGCTGAGATGCTCATGAAAGCCCTCGCTGTCATGCAGGAGAAGAACTCGACGCTGGAGAAGAATCTATCCGCAGAGACGAGAGTCAAGCTGGACTTGTTCTCGGCTCTGGGCGCAGCCAAGCGCCAGATTGAAATATCCGACAGTGAGTATTGACCTGACGGTGTTGGGGAAGCGCATCAAACTCGAGTTCTAATAACGATTACGCTTTCATTCAGACCATCGTCGCTCCAAGGAGGATGAGGTCATCGATCTCAAGGCCAAGATTGCGCAACTTCTGGCCGTGATGCCGGACACTATGTGCATGAACACGGGCCCCCATGGACCGGGCAGCAGCATTCTGCGCATGAATGACACTCCGCCACTGCAGTCGGGCCCTGGACCGTCATCGCCGATGCTCAGCCTAAGCGGCGCGCAGGAATATCAACAGCATCAGCAGCATCTTCAGCAAAGGAGTCAGCTGCAGCAGCAACAACAACAGCAACAGCAACAGCAACAGCAGCAGCAGCAACAAAACAATCAGCATCAGCAGCACCTGCAGCAAAGGAATCAGATGCAACAGCAGCATCAACAGCATCTTCAGCAACGGCATGAGCAACAGTTGCAGCACCAACAACAACAGCAGGGGGTTCCTCCCTGCTCCCAGCAGCAAATGGTGCCGGTGAGTGTGGCTGCTGCTCTCCAGGTGGCTGCTGCCAATGCAGCTGCCGCAAATGGGAACGGCAACAATGGCAACTCCACACTGGATCCCAATGCCAGCGTCTACACGCCCAAGACAGGCAACATGATGGTTGTGTCGCCTGTGGGCATGAACCCCAACGGCACGGATGCCTGACGCCAGCAGAAGCAGCAGCCCTTGACGGTGTCGTCGTCGTCGTCATCGTCCTCGCATCTGCATCTGAGACGACAACTCTGAGATTATATTTTACATGAGGGAGGGAGAATCCGCCGCAGGCCGCCTCAACCGCTGCCGCAGTCGCAACCGCATCTGCCATCGCAGCCGCAATTGCAGTCTCAGCAATCCAATCGGCCAATGAACACGAGCAGAGAGATCCCCGGGCACGACCCGAACCGAAGGCTAAAACCGAACCGAGGCAGTTCGCCTGCAAATATCTGAATGTCCGTAATAAGAATAAGAAGAATAAGCAGTTTCTTTCAAACACTGAACACATCCCCGCGCCACATTAATAACATTAGAACGAACCGATTCCTAACCTTCACCACACTCAAATTGGCATTCCAATTGAAATTATCCAATATTTTTCTCTAAAGAGCCACTGATCCCATCTTAGTCAAGCCACTGCTTTGAGTCAGTTGCTCCACCCCACGTCCACATCATATCCGCATACGCATCCGCATCCTCTCCACTCAACACACACGAAACACACCTTTGGGAGAGTCTGGCTCCTCCTTGAAATACGGAAAGTAAAACATTACTTTAACAAAATGATTAAAAACTTAAATCACATTTAAGAGAAAGCATAAGAAACACACAGAAATTTCTAAAAATAATAACAAAATGAAAATCGCGATTCGTATTTTTAATTGATGATCGGAGGATGGATCCGATCCTCTGAACCATGTATTTCTCTTACGAAATGCTGTGAGAGAGTTGGACGAACCTAAGTGATGGCCTTTGAAATGGGGGACCTGTACCCCCCGACTCAATGGAATATATTTGAAGTCTGCGCCTTTGATTTATTATCTCATTAAATTATTTTTGTTATAAAACCTTAAATGTACGCTATAATTTAGAATTTAACCTTTTTGAAACACCCCAACACCCACAAAAACACAACTATCAAACAAAACTATTTTCTATTTAAGTTTTAATTTATTTTTGTTTAACTTTTTGCTGTTCCTAAGAAACAAATCGAAAAACAAAACACATTAAGAAGAAAAACGCTTAAGTTCATTAACGAAGAAGTAAAACGACGAGACGACCATTTTGTTCAATAATAAAAGAAGAAACAACAAGTTTTATTTGCTGCAAGAAGACAGTACACATAGATGAATACATATATCATTTGTATTACTTTCGATTTTATTATAATTTTTCTAACACACATACTGCTACGTTTCGACGAATATTTTCTATTATTTAGGAGGGCCTTATTTTCAAAAGAATTTATGTGTTGAGCCAAGCAAGACTCACACTATTTCCAGTCAATTCAGCGGCATGAAACCCAATAGGCAGCCTACTTAATCATTACAATACATAGTAAGCCTGACCAAAAAAGTCAGTGGACGGCTGGCTCGCCCCAACAGATTTTAGTT
Source organism: Drosophila lowei (assembly GCA_008121275.1). Taxonomy (NCBI): domain Eukaryota; kingdom Metazoa; phylum Arthropoda; class Insecta; order Diptera; family Drosophilidae; genus Drosophila; species Drosophila lowei. The sequence goes on along the minus strand of CM017778.1, from coordinate 23,627,194 downwards.
CTCCCGTGAAATACGAGTAAGGTAAAACCTACAAATCAAATCATGATTTACGGCATGCTGGTGTCACTCTCGACGGCAATCTATACTACGGTGGCCACCCTTTGGCAGGTTCAACGTGAGTGTAGACAGTGGAAAGATGATAGTTCGAGCGTATGACTGTCTGATCTGATCCCACAGAGACCCTAATCAATTGGATGATGTCGTTTAGTCTGTTCATTTTGGGTCTGTTTTGTAAGCCGTATTTGATGGTTCCCCTGTTGGCAGCTGGGTTCTTCATGGTGCGCCGGATCTTGCTGCGGCGCGGAAAGCGGACCCAAGCCTGGAAATCTCCGGGTAACAACGAGTCTGGGTCGGCTAAAACCGAACCGAGGCAGTTCGCCTGCAAATATCTGAATGTCCGTAATAAGAATAAGAAGAATAAGCAGTTTCTTTCAAACACTGAACACATCCCCGCGCCACATTAATAACATTAGAACGAACCGATTCCTAACCTTCACCACACTCAAATTGGCATTCCAATTGAAATTATCCAATATTTTTCTCTAAAGAGCCACTGATCCCATCTTAGTCAAGCCACTGCTTTGAGTCAGTTGCTCCACCCCACGTCCACATCATATCCGCATACGCATCCGCATCCTCTCCACTCAACACACACGAAACACACCTTTGGGAGAGTCTGGCTCCTCCTTGAAATACGGAAAGTAAAACATTACTTTAACAAAATGATTAAAAACTTAAATCACATTTAAGAGAAAGCATAAGAAACACACAGAAATTTCTAAAAATAATAACAAAATGAAAATCGCGATTCGTATTTTTAATTGATGATCGGAGGATGGATCCGATCCTCTGAACCATGTATTTCTCTTACGAAATGCTGTGAGAGAGTTGGACGAACCTAAGTGATGGCCTTTGAAATGGGGGACCTGTACCCCCCGACTCAATGGAATATATTTGAAGTCTGCGCCTTTGATTTATTATCTCATTAAATTATTTTTTGTTATAAAACCTTAAATGTACGCTATAATTTAGAATTTAACCTTTTTGAAACACCCCAACACCCACAAAAACACAACTATCAAACAAAACTATTTTCTATTTAAGTTTTAATTTATTTTTGTTTAACTTTTTTTGCTGTTCCTAAGAAACAAATCGAAAAAACAAAACACATTAAGAAGAAAAACGCTTAAGTTCATTAACGAAGAAGTAAAACGACGAGACGACCATTTTGTTCAATAATAAAAGAAGAAACAACAAGTTTTATTTGCTGCAAGAAGACAGTACACATAGATGAATACATATATCATTTGTATTACTTTCGATTTTATTATAATTTTTCTAACACACATACTGCTACGTTTCGACGAATATTTTCTATTATTTAGGAGGGCCTTATTTTCAAAAGAATTTATGTGTTGAGCCAAGCAAGACTCACACTATTTCCAGTCAATTCAGCGGCATGAAACCCAATAGGCAGCCTACTTAATCATTACAATACATAGTAAGCCTGACCAAAAAAGTCAGTGGACGGCTGGCTCGCCCCAACAGATTTTAGTTCTCCCGTGAAATACGAGTAAGGTAAAACCTACAAATCAAATCATGATTTACGGCATGCTGGTGTCACTCTCGACGGCAATCTATACTACGGTGGCCACCCTTTGGCAGGTTCAACGTGAGTGTAGACAGTGGAAAGATGATAGTTCGAGCGTATGACTGTCTGATCTGATCCCACAGAGACCCTAATCAATTGGATGATGTCGTTTAGTCTGTTCATTTTGGGTCTGTTTTGTAAGCCGTATTTGATGGTTCCCCTGTTGGCAGCTGGGTTCTTCATGGTGCGCCGGATCTTGCTGCGGCGCGGAAAGCGGACCCAAGCCTGGAAATCTCCGGGTAACAACGAGTCTGGGTCGTCCAGGCGTTACTCCATGAATAACCCACCATCACGCGACACGGAGAGCTCTCTACCCAATAGCGTGGGTGATACATCCCAGAACTAGTCGAGCAACGGACACTTATAATCACACCATTCACACGGGTTTATTAAACATATAAAATACGTCTGAAATACTGCATACACATTCCATGAGAACACTCATACATGTGCACGGGTGTGGATGGATCCTAAGACTAAAGCAATTATAAAATACTGCACTGTACAATCTTTTCATCTAAAAGGATACTAGGACTTGAGCAGAGTGGTGATGTCTACTTTGCGCAGAGCATCTCTTGCTTTGAGGAGCATAGTATTGTGCGGTTGGCCAGTGAGGCCGGCCAGGTGATGCATATACCTGTCAATGTTGCCAACGCTCGGACCGGATGGTTCCAGCGAAGGCAATGGCACACCACTGAGGGCTGCAACCAGCTTCTGACGCAGACCCTTCACGTACGCCTCCAGACGCACGTTCTCCTCCTTCAGTTCGGCCACCTCGCCCATCACCTTGGCATAGCCCGCCTTTGTGTTGTCCACGTGCTGCTCCAGCACCGCGTTTTGCTGTTCCAGATCCGTTTTCGTCTTGCGCAGCGTTCGCAGCTCGTTCTCCGTGCTGCGGTTGTGCTCGATGAACTCGTTTGTGTAAATGGGTATCTCACCTGGCTGAAGGGGACGCGGTGCGGCGACAATGTTGGGTGCTACTGGTGCTGGAGCTTGCGCTTGTGCTTGTTGAGGTGGTGGTGGTGTTGGAGTCGGCGTGCGTTTTACCTGTGACAGCGGAACATCATCTGGGTCAGGAGAGTGCTCGCTTGGCCGCTTTGTTGCTGATGTCTTCGCTTTGGGTTTCTTTCCTTTGCCAACGCTGACATCGATATTGGCTGCAGCTTTGGGTGTCTTCTCCTTCGAAGCACTGTCCCCTTTGGTAGCTTTTTTTACCCTGGCCAACTCTTTAGCCACAATCTCAGGGTGGTCCTTGAAGAATAAGTGCATCTGCTCTTGGTATCTATAGAAACAACGAGAAAACCCGATCAGAAACTCATCTGGTAACCGTGCAAGGATCGTCACTTACAAAGCCTTGTCCTTGGCAGCCGCTTCCATGTACGGAACCTTGCGCTCCTCCGGCAGCAGGTGCCATTCCTCACCAATAATCTTCGTGTGCTCCAGGGCCGTCCGCTGCGGCTGCTCGCGTCGCAGCTCCTCTCGTCTGTCGTTCATGAATCGCACGTAACCATTCAATGGCATTTTGGGCGCTCCAGCTACATTGATGCGCCGCTGAGTGAGCTTCTTTATCTCGGGGTCCATCACCATGTCTGACTGCGGGCCCTTGGAGTTCTTATTCTTTTTATTCCCCTTGCCGGCGGGCGTTTTCTGCAGCTTCTCTCCTTCCTCGTTGTGCGCTTCTATGGGGGCCGAATCCAGAGACTGCGAGGCTATGGGCCGTGTTTCGGGCGATTCTACGGCTTCATCTGGGACCTCCTTGCCAGGTTCGCTCATCTCTGTTTCCTCTGGTTGCCTTTTTGGGTCTTCCATGGGGATTGTTTGGATTGTTTTCAGTGGATTATCAATGTACCCCCGTCCGACCCTCAGAAATATACCAAAATATACCGTCTCATTTTAAAATATACCGTAAATATACTGACGAATTCAAGTTCTATTATAAATATTCCTCGTTTTTGATATTCCGTCGAATATTACTAGCTAGATAGATCTTTCAGCCCTGCCCACATAATTTTATCCAACTAATGAACCTGTTTTCTACTTGACTGGTTTATTTTAAATACTCGCTTTTATTGGATTTTGTCTAAAAGAAGGTTTTAGCGAAAAAGGTCAAACAAATAACATGTAAGTGAGTAATCGTTCCTATTGCTCAATTTTGATATTCCGTCGAATAATGCTGACTAACTAAAACCTTCAGCTCTGCCCACATAATTTTATAATTTTGATGAATACATTTTCTACAAGATTAACTACTTTTAAGTACTCCCATTTATTGTATTTTGACTAAAACAAGGTTTAAACAAAAAAGTTCAACAAAAAAACAGTCGCAATGTTGCTGGCATTTGAAGACTTGTTGCTTATCAACCGGAGTATGGGCATTTGTATACCCTATTTCATTATGTTAATATGAAGATACTGTTTTCCAACCTGCATTCAAACGTAATTAGTAAAGACCTTGTCTTAGATGGCATTTTGTTTGCCTATTCATGAATTCGATTAGTTTCTTGTATATATATCCTGATCCCGATACCAATTCTTGGTCTCTGTAAGACCACTTACCTTCAAAATATCGTTGAAAGACCTTTAAAACAGAGACTGACTAGTTTCTGCATTCATTTCCTAAATTTTATAATATCCTTTTCCCTAGGGTATGCAGAATGTTCATGCTGCTCGTTTTCTCGGCACATGAGCCAATTCGATTGAAAGAACGTTCACATGGAACTAGTTAAAATCTGAACCACCGGTTTGCGTTTAAAATTAATAAATATATATACAATGCATGCGATAGTGTCATAGGAATGACTCATTAAGGTTTCTTCACATATGGGACTTTAGTCGTCATATCATCTAAAATGGGAATCCAATTAGCAAGGATACTAGAAATTAGAGACTCTAGGGACCATATGTACTATATATGCTTACCTAGGAATCGGGTGACTAACTGTATCAACCTATGCTATTATTATGAAGTACGCACCAGGAAATATGGCGTGTTCAAAAGTCATGAGATAGTGGCGCGATTCTGATTATCCATCAACCCACTCCAATAGTTTTGCTTTATGCAAATAATGCGCTATAAAGAAATCAGGCCATTATTTTGTGTTGTGGTCTTTTATATATTTAGAATATTTTGTAGTTCTTTTTTTTTTTTTTTTTTTAATGTTTTCGCATAATTTTTTGAGCACATTACAAATGATAGCCTATGTGGTTAGAGTGTGTTAAACATAAATGGAAACTTACGGATTACCTACGAGTTTCAGTTAAATATCATTTACAAATAGAGCCATCGATGACGAAATTCTTGCTATACAGCTTATCAGGTAAAACACTTAAATCTTAGGGCGGCCGGCCAAAATTAACAATACATATTAGAATAGAGAGAAACTTTGTGGATCCAACAGATTTTTCAATTTGAAAAACAAATATTCCATTCCCAGTTTGGGAGCTTAGATCAAGCTGGGGAACAACTCATCGAAATTGCTCTGCCAGGGAAAGTCCTCCTCTGTGTCTGTGGGTAGAGTAAGGATCGTGGATGTGGGAGAGCCCAGTATGGACTCGTAGCCGTGATCGGAGGCGGCTGAGTGTAGAGACAATGCGGGAGATTTGGCCAATGGGGAAATGGCTTTGATGCGCGGACAGAGGAACGATTCAATGGGATTGAAATCGCACTCGTCGTCCGAGTCGTCGGTGGCATTTACGACATTGAGATAGACCTGCGATGGGGACGTCGCTGGCGGCGGACACTTCATAATTACATCTGTAGTGTCATCCCCAGCGCTGACGCCATCGCAGTATATCTCCTCGACGGCCTCATTGACGGGAACCGCATCACCATCCATAACGATGGTTATCGAGTTTGTCTTGGCATCGTAGGTGCCATAAACTGTATCCGGAGTGGCTTGCACAAGTGTAACGGCCGCCGCTGCTGAAATGGTTGCTGCAGTCGTCTTAATCGTCTTCGTCTTCTTTGGCGCTGCTGTGGCTTGCTGAGAGTTTCCATTTATCTTCAACACCTGCACATTCAGGCTCTGCTTGGGTTCGTTCGCGTCTAGGCCATCAGCTCTATGCCCGCCGGATTCCAGGCGCTCTGTTGCGGTCCCCACCATTGATCCAAGCAGTCGCTCTTGGTCGCCTGAATCTTTGGCAGCAGTTGGGCCGCACGCTCCAGGGCCAGCTTCCAGGTCTGCTGTGATATCTGCGAGCAGACTTTCGGCCAGTTCTTCAAGTCGCCGCGCGTCGAACTCTTCATCGTCGACGAGCAGCATGTCTTGTAGAGTAGGCAGAGGGCCACAACCTTCCAGAGCGAGGCCATGGTCTTGCTGCTTTTCAGCTGTTCCGCCAACAGACGCGCTGACGACTGTGTGTCCACTAGTGTACCCTGCGGCAGAGGGTCAGCATTGGATGCTGCGGATCCAAGGATTGTGGACGCACAGCCCTCAGCGCCTGTGTTGGCATTGGAGCTGTTGCAGGTGATGTTTTTGGCGTGCTGCTGCTTCTGTTGTTGTTTCATCTCATCAAGTTCCTGACGCAATAGTTCTACTTCCGCGTCCAGCTTTTGGTTTTTGGCCAGCAACGACTCATTGATGGACTGTAGACTTTCGCATTTGTTTTGTAGTAATTCCGTTTTGTCAGTTAGCTCCTTGATCTCGTACTCCATTTCCTCCATGCGAGCCTTCTTGCGGTCGCGTGATGTTTGGGCTGCAACGCGATTCTTTAGCTTCCTGGTGAGTGAGAACAAACATGCGGTTAAGTATTGATTTTCGTACCGCAGCCCATCGATTTCTACCACTTACTTTCTCTGTACTTTTTCCTCCCAAGTGAGGTGATCCAGGCGACGCTTCTTGGCCTTGGGTGGCGAAGCCACCAGAGACTCTTCCTCCTCCATGTTATCGTAGGAGGACGAGGCGTATCCCGAGCTCGAGCGTGTGGGCGAGGCCGCCCCTTGAGCAGAGCCGCTGTCAGGGGTGCGGGCCGGAGCTTGGGCAACGTATTCGTTGATATGGACACGGGAGTGTCCACCGTTATCAAATAAGCATTCGCGGTCGGTGCCATATTTTAATGTTACTCGGATAAAATAATAAACTGTTGTTTAGAGTGCAACCTTTTGAGAAAGCGTTGCCGAAATCAAATTTGCATGGTTTCCGTGTGTTGTGCTCGGGCACCGAATTTTATCTGATGATTTTGTTTTGCTTAGATCGTCTCGTTTGCCGTAACCGCGCTTCTCAGCCTAGCCGTCTTCAACTTCTTCATTGCCTCTGCCTCAGGCTTTTCGGTCTCAATCTCATGCAACTTTTTCATTCACCTTGTAATGCTGTGGGCTGTGTGGTCTGGACTCTGTGTGCTTGCGTGTTCTTTTTTGGGTGGCTGGTGGGCCTTGGGTGGAAAAGCTGACGTGGCTGTTTTTGGTTGGTATCAGTGTGACCGCGGATTTATCGTTAAAATATACCGTCCGACCCTCAGAAATATACCAAAATATACCGTCTCATTTTAAAAATATACCGTAAATATACTGACGAATTCAAGTTCTGTTTTACATATTCCGATTTTGATCTTCCGTCGAATATTCCCAGCTATATAGAACATTTAGCCATGCCCACATAATCTTACGCTGTTGATGAATAAATTTTCTTCAAGATTGGCTAGTTTTTAGTCCTTGCTTTTATTGTATTTTGACTAGAACAAGGCTTAAACAAAATAGTTCAACAAAAAAAAACAGTCGCAATGTTGCTGGTATTTGAAGACATGATGCGTGTATAGACTTTTGTATACCCTATATCATTAATTTAGTATGAAGACATATGAAGATATCAAGATAAAACGAAATTAATAAGGACCCTTGATCAGATTAATATATTTTAGACATATTCATGTATATTATTAGTATCTTGAATATATGTCTCGATCCCGATACCTATTCTTGGTCTCAAAGAAATTAAATTAAATTCAAACCAAATTTAAGAAGTACTGTCCTTTATTTACAAATAATTTTCCTGGCCAAAACTGTGTTTTTTTCCTCCACCATGTTGGTGTTTCTCTGCTGACATTACTTCTTACGCTCCTGGTCGGCCTGAGCAATCTCTTCCTTCACCGCTGCAGCCACCTCATAGATTGTGCCCTTATGCTAAGGTTTTTAGGAAAAAACTATAGAAGCCAATATAATGATAATCACCAGCTCATACCTTCAGTTGGTTAATATAGAACGTGTAGGGAATGTTTCCAGTTATCGGATCAATGGCCACCGGCCACATGTCCGCCAGTTCTTCTTTAGTGAAGGGCTCTCCCTCCTCCGACATTAACTTTTCGAAATACTCTTTGGTAAGATATTTATGGTTTTCTGGGTCAAGCACCTGAAAAGCCTCATACAGCTTTTCTGCCGACGCTGGCTCCATACTGTGGGAGGTAGAATAACGATTAAAATGCAATTATTCGTCCTTGAAGTGTTCTCACTGGTTATTCATAAGCAGTTGGGAGACATGAGCCATAAACTTTGGTAGCTGCGATTCCCCGGGGTAATCTATCGACTCAGTGGCGGCAATTACTTCATTGACTTCCTTCTCGGTCGGCGCACAGCCCATATATCTGAGAACATTTCCCACATTGCGAGTGTCTATGTATTTATCACCATGAGTATCAAAGACGCAAAAGGCCTCCGAGATGCGAACCTCAAGATCGTTGTTCAAAGCAACTGTAGTATTTATTAAGGCTGATTAAAGTAAGAGAGAACCTAGGGCCCCCCGATTACTTACCGCCAATTTCCATGGTGAAGGTAAATTTTAATAGTTATGTAGACTTTTTGTTGATTTTTTCCTTTATTTTTTCACTTTTAATTTTTGATACACTTTGAATTTTGTTTATTTTTTTGCTGTGTTTGTAGAGTTGTTATGTTGGAGCACAAATTTGGAATAAATTTACATGATTTGGCGTTTTGGGTTTCGAAATCAAGTGTCCCCGCCAACTGTTTCCGCCGTCACAATTGTAACAAACTCCCCATCAATATGATATTAAAAAATGGATATCCTGCTATGCAGATATTATCATTGAAATTTAACCATTATTAGATTCAAGGACAACGCGTAGATCCGTTGCGTTGCGTTGCTCATCAATAAAATGCAAAATTATTTAAATTTGTGTTCATCTTGTTTTTGAGCTTAGTCGATTTGATACATTTTTAATTAAATTTTAATAGATTCCGAGATTTGAATCTGGCGGGTTGGCTCCTGAGAATGACTTCAATGATACGATGATTACGTTCAAAGTGTGACCACCGTCTCCAAAAATACCATTTAAAAGTGTGACCGAATGACATGACGAATAATTCACCAAAACTACCATAGCGCGTTTCATTGCGTCGCGTCGCGTTGTTTTGTTTCTTGTTCGGTTCTTTTATTTTGATTTATAGTGCATTTTTATCAATTAAAGTTTAGAGAATGCAGCCAAGCAAATGACTTAATGGTGTGTAAATTTGTATTCCATGTAGTTTTATTCTTCACAGCCGTACAGCATAGTGCATTTGTTTTGTTTGTCGGTGTGCATCTTTCCTGTGCATGTGTGTGTGTTTGTGTGTGCTTCGAGCAACAGGTTTGTGGTTTGTATCGATACTTCCTTACACCGGAATTTTATTTCGGACCGATAGTATCGGGCATCTCTAGGTGTTTGTTGCCGTGCAACATTACTCAAACAACAGCAACATCTGCGGTCGATTTTAAAGAAAATGTATCTCACAAATGTATCTCGGCCGCGGACAAGGAAACAACATTGTTTCCAAACTCAGAAAGTCCGTTGATTTATTCAAAATAAAAAATATCACCTACAAATATATTATCAAAAATATATACATATATTTGATACATCACGTTATCAGAAACCCTTCGTAATATTCGAGTCTCCGTTGTTTCTGGTTCGTGTCGCGGTTGCGCGCTTGATTCCAGCGGGAAATTCAAATTGCAAATTGAATGCAAGAATAAGAGCATAAGAGCCATTAAACACTTCGAGTGATTTGCTTCCCTTCCCCCCTATCGCTGGGAACCCGTTTTTCTCCACGAGCGTCGCGTCTCGCAGGTGTGTGGCAGCGCGCGCGTCTCAGCGGTTTTTCAAGAGGCACGAAGCAGCGCCAATACCAATAACAAGTTCAAACTTGGCTATATTATCACAGTTAACAAGTGGGACCGCTCCGGCATCAGCATCTGCATTTGTATCTGAATCTGAATCTGTGTGTGTGTTTCGCGCGCGCTTGTATTTGTGCTATTTAGAAAACGCGTTTGCGGTTTTCATCGCCTCAAACCAAAACAAAAAAAAACGAAATAAAATGGAAAGTGTCCGTGCCAATCGCCTCCCAATACTGCTGATCTGATGGTCTAAACAAACCTGAACGAATAACAACAAAAAAGGTGCGAACTTTGAAAGTTAATTTGCGCGGCCTCAAAATTGTTTATCTTGCGTTGACAGTTTTCCAATTTCTGCCCAATGGCAGATGGCAGATGGCAGATGGCAGTGACCATTATTCGATTCATTCCCATGCAGAAAGTTTATTTATGGGTAATTATTGTATGCTCATCGATGATTGATGGCAATTAGGTGTTGTGTGTGTCCAGATAATTCCATTTTGCGGCAAGTCTGCTTTCCATAATCACGATCTTTTCCATATAAAAACCGAAATCGCTTGTTTCGCCCTCAGGTCCGGCTTTTAAACGTGCCATCTACTGCTTTTTTAGCCGCCTCACAGACGGCTTTAAACGCTGATGATGAATTTCACCCATGAAGTGAAATAATGGCTTTTGTTTTTTCCTTTTTTTTCGGTTTTCCATCTTTGCGGTTGTTGTCCCCGCCCCGTCCCAGCTCTGCTCCCTTGTTAACTGCAACTGGTCTGGTCTGGTCGTGCGCCGCCTGATTGCAGTCGAAAGTGGCTTTGGGCTTTGGGTCTGGAGCGGGGTTTTCTCTAATGCTACGTGAAGTTTTCGCCAACCGCCAGACGACGACGACGACGACGACGACAGGTGGCTGAGCGATCGGTCCACTCCACCAAGGCTTGAACCGCAGGTCGCCGTTGCGCAGCCTACGTGCCCCGTGTGGCAAGTGGCAAGTGCCTGAACCACCACCAGTACCTAGTACCTAGTAACCAGCACCAGTACCAGAACCAGAGAGTTCTTGCCTGTGTTTGTTAGGGGGTTACCTTTCGGTTTTCGTTTGCCGCGATCTGGTGGCATGCCATGCTCTGAAAAACTCGTTTCTCCCCGCCTGTTGTTGCCTGTTGTTGCTGGCATTCTTTGTTGGTGAATGTCAGTGCTACGCTGCTACCCGCAGAGTTCCCTCTGAAGAGCAGAGCCTCGCCTCGGTTCTTCCACTGCTGCTGCTGCTGCTTCTCATTGGAGTACATTTCTCGCTTGAGAGGAACTGAACTGAATGTTGCTGCCGTGCTTGAAGCCCATTTTTTCGCACAGTTAATTTTCTTGTGCCCTCCTATTCACTTTTCATAATTCTGTCGTGTCGTGTCCGTGTCCGTGTCCGTGAGTCAACGTTTTGGATAAACTTTTTCCCTACGCTTCATATTCATAAATATTTATGAGAATCCAGAGTCCAGAAACCACTGTTTGTTCCTACGGCAGCGCTTGGCCACTGCGAACATTTAATGAAAGAAAGTCTTTCAGTAGAAACCATAAACAGAAAAACACTTTCATGACATGACGCACTCCTCAAGGCTGGATACAAAACTTCAAACTATTTCAACGGCTTTAACTTTAACTGGCGAAAACCATAAGCGAAAAAAGCTTGCCTTGCCATGGAATGTGCACTGAAAATAATTATATACCTGCCATGGGAAAGTCCGACGTTGACTCTTCGACGAATGTCAACAATGCTGCAGCAGCAGCGGGGGGACTCCTCGAAACCAAACGGACTCTCGATGGCCTCCACTTTGGGAGCTGCAGTCTCTGCCAGCGCCGAACAATGATCGTGTCTAGCCGGGAGCTGGCGCTGGAGATGTCGTCTAACTGGATGGCTTTGGCTTTGGACTTTGTTTGGGAAAGGAGTGGCGAGTGCAGCAGTGTTAGGATGTTCATGTCTACTTTGGGATACAGTTTAAGGAGCCACAATGAGACCATACATTTTACTATTGTATACCCTGTATGTGATCAACCTATGGAACTGTTAGCATAGGGGTTTCACATACATTTTCATAGAATTTCGATGACTAATTGCAGTGCCAGGGCCTTCTACAAAATAATTTCCTGAACTATGAATAAAAATATCTTTTGATAGAGTATAAACTTTGAGTGTTTGCCATTGTTTATTTGTATGGTAATTTATTGTATTTTGTATTACTTTGCGTGATGATAATTCATGAATTCTCGTTTAATTCTCGTTCCATCTAACAGCTTCTTGCCACTGCGATGCGATGCCTGCGAATGGATGCTCAATGACAAACGAATTAAAGCCCCAAAGCGAAGAGGCGCTCAGAGTTTAGCGAAACATTCCCGCAACACAGAGAACAGAGCAGAACAGAACGAGCATTGAATACCCCCAAGCGAATATCAGCGATCGAATGCAATGGCGAAGCAAACCGTTTGCGGTTAGCTGTAGACTATAGAAAAACGATTTGGACCAGCGTAGAGGAGAGGAAAGGAGATAGAAGTGGGGATTAAGATGCCAATAATAACAGCCACAACCACGACGATAGCTGGCGGTGGAGGGGCGGGCGTGGCAGCTAGAGGCGTACCAATGGCCAAGACAGCAGCAGCGTCGTCATCGTCTGCCGCTGATTACCTAATGCTCCAACAACAACAACAACATCACCAGCAGCAGCAGCAGCAGCAGCAAACAGCACTTTAACAATCACTTCTATCAACAGCCGCAGCAACAGCAACAGCTGGCGCCTCTGAATGCTTCCCACCAACTCTCGCACTCACATCCACATCCACATCCTGCTGCTGCCAGTGACAGTGCCAGTGCCAGTGCCAGTGCCGGTGCTGGTGCTCCGGTCTCAACTAGTTTTGCAGCATTTAACGGAAACTCGAATCTGAGTTCTAGCCTGGCCAACGGAAGTGGCAAGAAATTCATTAGCAACAACAGCGACAGCGTCGATGATAATTGTGAGGCCGCTGCAAGTGGCTCAGACGTGGCTGGTAACGGCAATGCGGATAAGTCCGCGATGGCGCCACCCGGCGGTGTCCACCACCTTCTGCCCCCGCCGCCGCCGCCGGCACTGAAGAAATCATCCGCCCTTGCAACAGGCACAACGGCAGCCACAGCCCCAGCTACAGCTGGGAACTCTATCTCTCGCGAAGATGTTGCCTCGCTGAACAGCCAGATGTCGACGGTGCACAATCAGTTCATCGCTGGACTGCCTGGAAATGGGATAACCAATAATGGAATCAACGGAGGCCCGTTGCAGCCAGCAGCCATAGGACGACCGCCAGGACACCCGAGCAGCATTCTGAAAGGCAGCAAAGGTAAAAGCCACTTAAATGATAGCTAACTAGTTAATGGGAACAACAAGATCAATCATGTACATAATTAGTCAGAGAAGAGAGACTGTGTGCCGAGCTGAGCCCTAAGCTCTGTCCCCAAATCGAATTTCCATTTTCGATTCGCCTCATAAAATATGAATTTTAATTAGTGCCTCTCGAGACACCACCAGAGAAGAGTGACTCATTTCCGCCCGCCCGCCAGCGCACACACACATGGCCTCCAATTTCCCCACGCCCACTTGTAGTGCCCCTCCCACTCCTACTCCCACTTCTACTGGTACTCCAATTTCCATTCGTTTTCAGTTTCAAGTTGAAAATGCACTTGCAGTGCCATGAAATTGGTTGCGTTGCCTCTGTGACGTGACGAATGGAAATTACCGAAAAACTGGAACAGCGGATGAGAGGGGAGGGGAGGAGAGGTTGGATTGGAGCTAACGACAACAACAAATGTTCTGATGTAAGCCAAAGCCCACTTTAGTTGGGACCTTCTTCTTCTTCGGCCTTCTTCTGCTGCCCCACAGTGTTGTGGGTCTTCTTTCTTAGCTGCTTCTTAGAGGACTAAGTATTACACCCTCAATATAACATTGGCTGTTTCCACCTGCTGCTGCTGCTGCTGCTGCTGCTGATGCAAGTGTCATATCATACTCTACTCCCGTTACATCTAATCCACTTGTCATCACTTTCCCACACACACGAGACACGAGCCATGGAAGCCCCTGCTGAACCCCAGTCGATCCGCTGTTGGCATCGCATCCATATCATTGTGGTGCCAGAACCAGCCTCAGTTTCAGCCTCAGAGTGAATTCATAGTAAGACCACAACTTCATGAATGAATGAAACACGCAAAGAAGCGAAAAGCTGATTCAGAAAAGTGGGTATAAATACCAGGAGGAAGAGATGCGATGGAGGGCGCGCGGAGGTAGCCTCGTTTCTGGCGTTGATTGACTTACTTTACTTCATTTGCCCGTGCTCTCGATGGGCGCTGTGTCTGAGGGGGCGTGCGTAATTGGTGGGTGGTCTAGAATCTACATAGCTGATGTGGGAAATTAATATTTATAGAGCCGGCAGCACAACCGATAAACTACGCGACATCCAAACTGTAGGCTGTAGGCTGTAGGCTGTAGGCTGTAGGTGTGCATGTGGCCATTAAGTTGAAAATGTTTAGCCAAATCGTTGCTGGTCTATTAAAAATGCCCATATTGGAGATTACTTGGCTACGATTTAACACAGAGCTGCTTAATGGATAACAGTCGGACTATGAAATACTTTAACCAGGGGCTTTTAGAAAATGGTATGTGAATGTGTGTGAATAGGTTCTCCCATCATTATGAATATTAATAGAACAATACGTATACAGCCTGTGTGTAGATTGAGCTGTTTTGTGGTTAATAGCTTTGTGAATCTTCAGACAAAGCTCTGCATTTCCGAACAATAGCCTTATAAGAGCACAAAACTTGGCCCCACATCTGAAATTAGTAACACAAGCGATCTCCGAACGAGTTCAATCTCATTTTCTGTGCAAACTAAACCCACTCATCTCATTCATATATCTATTTGAAAAACATATACTTATGTGCAACACCATTTGCGTGTGGATGGGCAGTGGAGTGGAGTGGGGGTGGAATCGTTTTGGGAAGTTGGGCAAGTTTGTGGTTTAGTATCTTGTGGAGACTTTGCCGCTTGGCTTAATTTCCCTTTCATTCTGTCATCCCATTGTTGGAGCGGCCGTTGTATTTGGCAACAACTTTTCGGGGGCAACACCTGTATCCAAAGTACCTCGAGGCTTTGGGTTTTTCTTGCAACTCAATTAATGGGAAGGCGATGCTTTGATTAGACGAACATAAAGCTCTCTTGGAATGAGGATGTTAATCTGGCGGAAGCCTGCGGAAGAAGAGTGTGAGACTCCTTCTGCAAGTGGTGGCAATGAACTACTCGCGTAGAGGAGGCGGGACCCTTAGCGACCCTCAATGTTGTTTTCTTCTTATCATTTACGCCTCACGTCAGAGGCAATTAGCAGGCAGCAGGCAGCGTGGAGAACCTTCAAGCGGGGCTTTGGAGTTGAAGTTGGAGTTGGAGTGTAGCCTGTCCCTGCATCATATGATGCGATTATTAATTTCTTGATTACGACAGCCAGGCAGCGAGCCAGGGAGATCCACTAGTTTATGGCGTGCCATGCAAGCCAAGTTAACGAAGCAGCAAAGCCAATTAGATGCAATCATGAGGCGAAGGCACCCATAAGGAGGAAGAGAAGGAGTAGAAGGAGTCATGTCACAAATGACACACAGCATGCCCGACGTCTCCGCCCTTTTTCCCTGCGAGAACAAAGACAACGTTGGGCTCATGCTGCCCCCAAGTGGGGCACACACACGTTGCTTGACTCGATGACATCAATTGCCACGCATGTGGCAGTTGCTAATCTAAAGTTGCAAGTTGCAAGTTGCAAGTAGCAAGTAGCGGGCTCTATTCAAACCAATGCGGGCGGAGTAATTCCTGAGTGTAGGTCCAAGCAAATTACGAGTCTTGTTCTTGTTCCCCCACAATGGAACCCCGTCGTATGCTCAAGTGGACATTCCGTAACTTGGGGGAAACTCCAGTTCCAGTTCCAGTTCCAGATACAGCTGCAGCTTCAGCTTCATCTTCAGTTCAAGCAGTCTAGCGGTCTAGACGGGACATCCATAGTAAGAAGTGCTAGAGTGGGAGAACAAGCGGCTCATTACTGCCTCTAATTTATGTTCACGTTCACGTTTATGTTCCTCGGGAATTATACAAATTAGTGCTGTAGCGGAATGGGGCTTTCACTTGGCTAGGAGTGGCTAGACATTCGAAAGATCTGTTCGTGTTGCTTAAAGGCATATACATACATACATATATACGGAAGATCAAGGGAAGGGCCTTGATTCCCGTAGCCCATACGATACCCCAGTTATGGGAAAACTTTGACCCCAATCCTTGGTATCTATCATTTATAAACGATTTCTTTGACTTCTTCATGCTGTTGTATGATCGTGTTGAAAGACACACGACTCCCGGTGACAGCTTACAAGTGGCAATATCCGAGCGCACACGAACTTTGAAGTCAGCGGAGTACATCGATCTTGAGACTGAGACTGTTGCGACTGTGATACTAGTTTGGAGATCGGTGGAACCTTGAAACAGTGGTTCGAGTGGATGAAGCCAGAGTGGGTAACATTGGCAATTAGATAATGGCGTTTTAGCAGCATTTAGATTCAAAATGCGAAATAAAGAGCTGAGGCCACGACTCCGTAACGAACTGGCCAAGTCACGCCCCCCTTGCCTTGTCCGCTTGGCCCGCTCTCTGACCCCCATTCGCCCAGTCCCCTCTTCCCCACGCCGCTACGACGCGTGCGTAACTCTGGGTTTGACTTTTGTTTTCTGTCAATGGGCCCCAGAGTCAATGACCGTACGTGTACTGCCGTTCAGCTTTTATGTAATTTGTGTGCTCTCTGTTGCGGATTCCGGGGGATTGTCGGTGTCTGTATCTGTGTCTGGATCTGCTTCAATGGTGGCACAGGCCGCACACATGTTCGTCGAAAGTCTGCCTCTGTTCTGTTCTGTTCCGTTCTGTTCCGTCCAGCTCTGCTCTGTTCTGATCTCTTTGTTTAGAGTTCTGTTGTTT
The DNA here is from genome assembly GCA_008121275.1 of Drosophila lowei. Lineage (NCBI taxonomy): Eukaryota > Metazoa > Arthropoda > Insecta > Diptera > Drosophilidae > Drosophila > Drosophila lowei. The sequence goes on along the minus strand of CM017778.1, from coordinate 23,610,447 downwards.
CTGTTTCTGTAGTACTATCATTATTTTTAGACGTTTACCAAAGCATTAATGCAATACCCAATTATCGATCCGATTGATCTCTGTACAGAGCTAAACTGTTCGAATTTCTCTCACTAAATTCCAAATGCAATTAGCCACAATCTTTGGTACCGATCCGTGCGCCAATTATTATCATCATTATCATCGTTCTGGCAATCCCTGTAATTATGAGTAATGGATATTCTTTGTTCGGCAGAAAAAAGGCTCCGACTTGAGACTCTCGCTTCGTTTTCTTCTTTACTTCACTCTTTTTTTTGGGATCTATTCAGGCCAACATTCAGAGGATGAGTCACGTTTATGAGCTGTCTTACAAGGCATACGATTTGTTCTCTGCCCTGGAAAGCAACTATCAGGCAACATCTCTGAGGAAAGTGCTTTTAGAACAGATTCAAGTGTGCATAGATTGTTGAAATAGATCAGGGAAGCTCAAACTTAAAGGCTAGACTGTTCCCTGTTATACCTGTAGCTCCAATCCTCTTCTTATAGTATAATGGTTCGGTTATTTGAAAAATAATCATTTGCACGGCCTTATCTACACATGAACGTATGCAAATATACCTTTCAGATACATTTTCAGCATAGATAACAGCGTATATGTGTCGGAGATATGTATGTATTTTATATTTACTGAAAAGCAGTAAAGATTAGAGCAAAAGAAGGTGGCTGGAAAGCAATAGCCGTGAGGGGGTGGATGTGCCAGTGCAGTTGGGAGTGGAGTGGAGTGGAGTGGGTAAGGTAAACGAAACTGCATTCCATTCGGTTGTGCATCCCTAGTCGAAGTATTAGTTGAACACATACACGCACACACGCGCGTACAGCTGTGAATAGTATTCTGTGCTACATCTGGCGATCAAATACGCCCGGCCCCTCTCCCTTAATCGCTCTTCGGCTCGTACAAATATTTACACAATGCAGTGCAAGCAGTGGAGTTACGAACGAAAGCAGCGCAATAGCAAACGATGAATCAAAAGCGACGGTGGGGGAAGGAACTGGGAGGGAGTCAAACTGTGCCGCAGCAGCCGCCCAGCAACTTCCGTGCTGGCAAGGTGTATCTAAATAGGGTCCACACCTTGCCATATACATAGCACTGCTTAATGCCTCACCTTATATAAGTCTAGCATGCACGCTGGGAGAGACTCTCCTCTTGTTCTATCTGTCTCCCTCGTTTACACTTTCTGGCTGCACTTTCTGAGACTCCATACTCACACACGTTCAGACACACACACACTCGCGTTTTGCATCTGCAGACTACAGTTATTCAAACGAGCTTCCCGCTCAGGCTCTCTCACTATATCCCTCTCTCTCTTACCAATGAGAGTAAAAACTAATCTAAGAGAAAGAAAAAGCAAAATAAAACACGAGAAGGTGGCGCGCTTTTACCGTTTAGCAGTGTGCCGCTCGCTTCTGCCTCCCTTCGTTCCCCTACGCTCTCTACCCGGCGGCCTGTTCCACTTGCCTGTGTGTCTGGCATGGCATAAATATTCATCTTTCTATTCAAATGATTCGCAATACTCGTATGTTGTATGTTGTATGTTGTTGAATATGATGGCCAGAGGTGGGTATTTCGGTCTCTGGGGCCCCGTCATTCGATTAGCCCTGTTCCACGGGTGTATCTATGTTTAGTATACATATGGAGTACAACTGAGGGGCATGCACCTTAAAAGGGGTTAACGATGAGTGGTCTGGGGCCTGGCGACATCATCGATGTATATTTTAGCATAATTATCATGTTAGTATCATGCCTGATTCGATTCTGCAGAGGCGTGCTTTGAACTAAGATTGTCTTCAATCCAATCCAGTTTTTTTATCATGATCTCTCCTCAAACGGTGTAACCTTGGACAATTGCATAGGCCATTCCATCTTTCCGCTTAAAGGGGCCCCGTCAGAGTTGGCCATAATTAAAATTTCTCCATTACTCATCGCCGCATCCGACCAGAGTGGCGACTCATTGCGACGGGAGCTCCGCTCCGACTACCCACAACTCATCTCATGCCATACCATACCATACCATACCATACCATACCATACCATACCATTCCATACCACTCTCTCTGGATGTGGAAAGTAGGTCATTAGCCTAACTAGAGCCTGCCTGGCAACTGTGGTCGTCCCCTGGCCACTGACAGTAAAGCACCACACAGCACCACAAAGATGCTAATAATAATTATAATTCCGGCTTGCCCCAATCGAAAACTCTTAACGCTTCAATCAACCGAGAGTCGTCGAATGGGTGGGGCAGTGTCCAGTCAGTTAATGGCAGCATCGGTGCGGGGGGAGGCTTCAACAAACTATTTTCGGGTGGCTGAGCAATCAGCTCTGTGACTCTGTTTCCCCAATTGCAACCTGCATTTGGGTTCAATGAACGATTTGAGGTTGGTCGAGGCTCTAACGAACTGTTTCCCTTTTTCCATGCAGAGAATCTCCTGCAGAACACGTACTACAACGGCGAGGCTGGTGACAGCAGTTTGGGAAGCGAGTGCGGCGGCGGAGATGGTAATCACGAGGATCCTGGCGACGGCCTGGGACCACTGCCTCCTAAATGGGAGACCGCATACACCGAACGCGGCGAATTGTACTTCATCGAGTGAGTAGAATGCTCTCAGATCTAAATCGTGGTGTTTAAGTTACGATGATCTTTGTCCCATTGCAGCCACAACACTGGAACCTCCCACTGGCTGGATCCTCGCCTGTCCAAGTACCAGAAGAAGTCTCTGGAGGATTGCTGCGAGGACGAGCTGCCTTATGGCTGGGAAAAGATCGAGGACTCCATGTACGGCATGTACTTTATCGATCATGTGAATCGCAGGACGCAGTACGAGAACCCCGTGCTGGAAGCCAAGAGGAGGGCTGCGGAGCAACGTCAGCAGCAGCAGCAACAACAACAACAACAGCAACATCAGCAGCAACAGCAGCTTCAGCTCCAGCAACAACAACAAAACCAGCAGCAGCAGCATCAGCAGCAGGAGCAGCGTTCCAAGACTCCAACGGCGGTGGATGCGGAGGTGGAGGATGAAGCGCCAGTCAAGCTGCTCTACAAGTTCACCCGCAATCCCGCAGAGTTGCAGGGCCAACGCATCAACACCACCTTACTAAAGTCCACCCGTGGCCTGGGTTTCACCATTGTTGGGAGCGACGGCAGTGCTGGCGGGGATGTGGAGGAGTTTCTGCAAATCAAGACCGTTGTGCCGAATGGTCCTGCCTGGTTGGATGGCCAGCTGCAGACGGGCGACGTCCTGGTCTATGTGAACGACACCTGCGTCCTGGGTTACACGCATCACGATATGGTCAACATATTCCAGTCGATACTGCCCGGAGAGAGGGCTGCCCTGGAGGTTTGTCGCGGCTATCCGCTGCCCTTCGATCCCAACGATCCAAACACGGAGGTGGTGACCACCATGGCCGTGGCCGTTGCTGTGGATGGACGTGACTCCGACAAGCAGCGACGCCTCAACATGGATGGCAACTACAACTTTCTGGATCTGTCCGGCGAGGGGGCCGGCAAGGCAAGTGGCAGCGGCAGTGGCTTCATTCTGATGAAGAAGCCGGAACTCTACACCTTCTCCATCATGAAGGGAGCCATGGGCTTCGGATTCACCATTGCCGACTCCGCCTGCGGCCAGATCGTGAAGAAGATTCTCGATCGCAGCTGCTGCACCCAGCTAATGGAGGGCGATGTGCTGCTGGAGATCAATGGAATCAACGTTCGGAACAAGCCACACTTCTATGTGGTCGAGCTGCTCAAGGAGTGCAGCCAGACGACGCCCACAGCAGTGAAGATCCAACGCACGCCCCCAGACCAGCCTGCCAACCCGCTCAGTCAGCTGAATCAGCTCAATCAGGTGGGGAACGTGGCCAAGTTACGCAAGAATTTTGTGGGCAGCGGGCTCTTCCGCAGCAAGACCCCCACGGCAGACCTGTACAGCACCCAAGTCAAGGAAGTGCTGCCCATGAGGCCGAAGACTCCCTTGGTGGACACACGACGTGCCAGAGTCCAGACGCCCAGCAATGAAGTGGACGGCGGCGACGCACCATCGGACGAGACGGAGGCGAGAAAGCCCCTTCAGCTGCACTCTCAGGGCAAGTCGAACAGCAGTCTGCAGGAGCTAGACGACATACCTTTCATGGATCCCTATCCTAAGATGGTCAGTCGGCTGAGCGAACGTCTGGCCGAGGCCTCACTTCAGGCGGACAGTGGAGGCGGCATCTACGGGCTACCTCCCAGCATGCAGCCATTGCCGCTGCCGCTGACCCACCACGAATCCTGCTACTGCTACGACTGCCAGGCCCAGCGCTACCGTCCGGGCTACTTTGTGCCGCCGCAGCATTCCACGATCTCGGGAGGAAGCGGCCAGTACTCGCCCCTGCAGGCGGCCCACATTCAGAACGAGCGGATACAGCGGCGTGTCAACGAGCTGCTCAGCGATCGGAGGCGCGTGGGCTTTGCCAACCTCGATCCTCCCCAGCAGCAGATGCAGCACTCGCCCAGCTGGCGTAACGGAGCCCTACTCGATGCCTCCGAGGACGCGGACCAGTGCGAGCTGACCGAGGTGACGCTGGAGCGTCAGGCTCTAGGCTTCGGCTTCCGCATTGTCGGTGGCACCGAGGAGGGCTCTCAGGTGACCGTCGGCCACATTGTGCCGGGCGGGGCCGCAGATCAGGATCAGCGCATAGCCACCGGCGATGAGATACTCAGCATCGATGGCATCAATGTGGTAAGTGGCAGTCGCAGCGCATCGCGCGACTCAATAAATTCCTGTGCTAATCTGTTTCCCACAGCTAAAATCTTCGCATCACAAAGTCGTCTCTTTGGTGGGTGAATCTGGTCTGCGCGGCCAGGTCACGATGATCCTGCGCCGACGAAGGGGTCCACTTATGCAGCAGGCTCCTCCGCTCGTATCGCAGATGCGACGGTATCCCTACGATGTTATTGTCAGCCGACATGAGAACGAGGGCTTTGGCTTTGTCATAATATCCTCATCGAATCACTATTACGGCTCGACCATAGGTAAGGCGGTGTCATCTAGTCTAGTCGCTGAATCCTATCCCAATCTGATCACAATTTCCCTTGGATCCCTAGGAAAACTGATTCCCGGCAGTCCAGCGGATCGTTGTGGGGAGCTTAAGGTGGGCGACCGCATTATAGCCGTGAATCGGATCGAAATAGCAGGCATGTCACACGGCGACGTTGTGAATCTCATCAAGGAATCGGGTCTGCATGTGCGTCTCACCATCGGCTGTCCCCTGAAGGAAGGCGGTCCCAGTCCCGGCGGAAGTGGTCTGGGCAGCAACACACCGCTCCAAGCATCTCCCAGTCTGCTTAAAGCGCCATCACTGCCATCACATCAGCAACAGCAGCAACTACCGCAGCAAAACCAGCAAACCATCCAGCAGCAACAGCAGCAGCTGCAGCATCAGCTCCACCACCAACAGCAACTGGAGATGCCCATGTCAATGCCCATGCCCGGACACGGGGGCTTCGTGGAGCGACCCAGTAACAATATTGCGGCCACTCTGGCCCTGCACCAACAGCAGCCACAATTATGACTCTGAGATCTACGAATCCGGCTCTACAAGAGCTTTCTCTAGTGTTAGTTCTCGTGCTCGTATGGATCGTAAGGAGACTTGTTTGTAATTAGTACTTCATTAGGTAAACCCAAAGACTGAATTTAGTAAGCCTCTGTAAATCTATCACTTTACGAATCTCGAGACGTTTCGTGAATGCATCTTCTATACCAGTTTTTATTCGAAATACCATTCAGTGGCGTACGCCATTATCCGTAGTGGCGTATGACATTATCCAGACATAGGCATATCGGATCGTGAGATATTTACTGCATTTTAAATAATGTTTTATACTCGTATTCGAAAATTAGATTGTAAATGTACAAATGTAAAGGACTTCAATATTTTATTCACAAGTATTTTATGAATCCAATTTAGACTTACTTAAACGGTATTTGTTTGTATGTAATGTTCTGTATATGTACGAATATATATAATATGCTTAAAAGAATTTTTCATTTGTTTTTCAAAGATCACACGGAATGGAATGTGATTCATCGGCAGCTATTGCTCCTTGTTTGAATCAAAGATGTGTAGATATATGCTTTGCAAATTGCTGATGATACATTCTGGAAATAAGAAAGAAATAGTAGAAAACCCTCGTTTATTCAGACTATTTTAACAAAATTCAAGAGATATGGCCACAAAATATCAAATATTCGAATATTTATTGAAAATTCAACTGAAATTCGATACAATGGGGATGGAACCCTCTGGTTATTGATGAAGCGAAAACTAAAGATATCTCCAGTCCTGCAATTCTTCGCCACGCTCTTGGCTTATCCACTTGTGGTATGCCGGATCCTTGGCCAGTTCCCGATCGATGGCATCAACTGTAGCCTGGGCCCGACGTTCATATGCACGCTCTCTGCGAGCCGCAGCACGCGATACCGATTTGGCGGCACCGTTTTGTTGGACGGCTGGGTAATGGCTGGCCCCTTGGCTGGCAGTACCGCCTGCTGCTTCTAGACACTTGGCGTCTCCAGGACCCGTGTAGAATTCCCGCTTGGTGACTGTGACTTGATACTTCGTCTCTTGACATAGCGCTCCGCGCGAATTAAAGTTTTGACCCCTATTTTGTTGCTGGGCAGGGGCTCCAGATTCGCCTTGGTAGTCATTATTGCGATATGACTTGTGTTCGCACTGGTATTGATATTTGGTGTTCCATGGATCTCTGCGACTCATGTTGAATTCTGCGCAGAGAGGACAGGACAGTGATGAGGATTTTAGTATATGTATGTATAAATCTGTAATCAGTTAACCAACCAAAGCTCTTTTCACACGACTGTTCACTTTCAGCTTCCTCAGAAAAATGAAATTCGGCTTCACTTCAACCGATTCTCCTTCCCACAAATGGCCGAGTGCGCAGTTTAACGGTACCCATACAGACACGTAATATGTGATACGCAGCTTGTATATACACGCAAGCATAAACAGGCTGTGTATATGTTCATATGCATGCATGAGACCCTTTATTGTTTAGGTCTTGGGTTTCTCTGGTAAATTTGTGCTTCGATCAGCTTCGGTCAGCCTCTGACTCTCCCTCAAAATATGTGTATGTTGGAGATTTATAAAAATTATTGTAGTAATTGTAGTCGATAAGCAGAAGTCGTAAAGTAGTATAGAAGCAAGAAAGAGGATCCATAGCCAAAGACAGAAACTACGCAGTACAGTAATCCGCTATTTTAACGTGTGGTGGTAGTGGTGGTGTCTCTGAGGTAGAGAGCAATAGAAAGAGGATCAAAAAGGAATTGATGATAGAGAGCAATAGGATGATCCATGACGCAATTCTACAAGGTGGTCTACTTTAGCAAAGCGCTCTCTTTTCGGCTCTTATATTGCTCACTAACAACAGATACAGCAGTAAGTTTTGTTTTTTAATTTAAGAGTATGAATAAGAGTAAAGGGAGTGGACCACCTTGCATAATTGCAGCATGGGATGAGCATAGGTTTGCTGGCAGAATATATACATATGTACATACATATGTATGTAAACGCGACTCGCTGCGCTCAAAGCATCAAAATTGTAAGAGAAAGAGCAGCACAGCTGCCCGGCCCCTGACATACATGCATAGACATGTATGTGTGTATATACAAACATTGCGAGGAGATTTTCGATTCAGCAGCATCATGATGTCATTTCCTAGTCCCCTAAATAAGCCATTTCCTAGAAACAAACGTAAATTTATTTCACGGTCATTTATTCGTTACACAGACTCCAATTCATTCAGTTTGCCATAGCGTTCTCCAAACTGTACACAAATGTACTAAAAGTAGAGGAGCATTAGGGCTAATACAAGTACTAGTATTGTTGAGGCTTCGTTACAAAAAATAATGCGTCTGTTTAAATAGACTTATGCGTAAAATCGAATATGAGGTTGGGCAGCTTATATGGGCTTGATCTTGAAGTGCAGGCCGATGAGCGAGAAGACCAGACACTTGAGATCTTGCACCAGATAATAGAAGCAGCGCAAGCCCTCGGGGTCCTTTGATCGATTCACGTCCACCAAGGAGCCAGTTTTTGAGGTAGTAAACGATATGTGCTCGTCGCCAATCACAATCTCCAGTTCCTGAAAACGACGGGACGCTGTGAATACTGGCAGTCATTCAGGGTTGTGGCACTTACCTGGCGACCCACGCGATCTGGTGGCGGCCAGGGCAAATCGTCTTCCTGCATTATTTCCGAGTCAATTATGATGCGTTTCAGCTCTTCCATGACGGACTGGTGCACAAACGCTTCTTTGCGGATCATAGTGTCGTTTTTGTAGTTGGAATTGTTGGCGTAGCGCAGCTTGCCGTCCGGCCGGAACTCGAACTCGAGAAACTCGTGTCCGAACTTGCCCTTGTGTCCAACGTAGTAGCGCAAATAGAAATCCTCGGAAGACATGATGGTACTATAGCTGTATTTGTAATGTTTTATTTAATGTTTTCAGGAAAAATACAATTTTTCCAACTTTTGCTAAAACGCGGCCAGAGGTGGAAAACACCTATCGATACAGTCGCGTTGTTAGGGTTGTTCACAGCCGATAGGGGGTGATATCGGTCGGTGTGATGGTGTTATGACATTATACTTTGGTAACTTTGCTGCGAAGAAATAGCATGCGAGACAAAACGCAAAATTAGTGTTCGTAGCCGTCTCTAGACGCGTATTTCAGCTATCAGTCAAAGAACTGAGGCACTTTTTGTGACAAAATGATGGTTTTCAACACACACAGCCAGCAAGTCAGCAAAATTGAAGTGAAAAGTGTAACTATCGATCATCTCTGCCGCAGTGGCGATGCTTCCAGCTCAACTGGAAAGCCAGGCCAACGTATATATATCTCTCTCTGTCACTGCATGCTCCTCCCCAACGACTATCTCTCTCTGTAACTAGCCAGTTATCAAAGTCTAATGTCATACGCCATTTAGCGAAGTCTAGTGTCATATGGCCATGAATGGCAGAAATGGAAGAAGCAGCATGTCATCGGCATCGATACCACAACAACAAAACAAGGCTGAGTCGAAAGTTGGAATTTGTGTTAAAATGTAACTTTATTTTGCTAAAATGAAACTGCATCAACAAGTAAACTACTAATAAACTACGGTAAGGAGATTCCGCTAACGTTACAACTAAAGCCAACCTCGTACTTTCCCCAGCAACATTGTGATCATTGCAAAATTGCAACAAAGTTGGTGGATTCGCATTTGTTTGCTTGTGTGGGTGTGCGGCCGCCGCTGGGACTCCGTTGTTGTAATGGCGTCTCGATTTCCATGTCCCTGTCAAAGCGCATTGGAGAGGACATGTGGCAGGCTCTCGAGCGCCAGCTCCACGGCGTATCTCGGTCAAAGTAATTTTACAAAAACACAAACAATCATTAATTTCAGCAGAGAGCCGGAGAGCGCTGCGAGATGATGGAGCCACAGTGTGAGAGCGATAGAGAACGCCCCGAAGTGAAAGTGCAAGGATATCAGAGCTCATGCGCCGCAATTGGCGGGAAACCAGAGCACGTGCAACACCATCCTGGCCGTCGTCCTTCGGGAAAACTCGGTCGTGCAACAAAGTTGCGCTCAGCTGCGACTCGAAAGCCTTCTCTCTTTACAAGCGCTTACTTCGGTGGTGGTTTGTTTTGACTGTCCGCCTCGAAAATCGATGACATTGAGCGCAACATTGTTGTATGCCTCTCAATGTTGCATCCACTCCCCATCTTCATCTACATCCGCCTCCGCATGCCGATGTGCCCCGCCTAGTAATTCTCACGTTCTGGCTCCTCCTCCGCCTTCCATAATATGTAAAACACAAACACAACTCTCTCCGACTCTCGCTCGCTGCCTGCAATTTCGCATCGCTCTCTTTGGCCGTCTCCCTCCGGCCGTATATGCCGGCCCGCTCTGGTCTCCGTCTCCGTCTCCGGGTGTTCCAGCGGCCGAGTCGCTGCCTCCATTTACAACTTTGTTAACTTCGGGCCTTTTGTGTGTGCAGTCGGTATCGAGGACAGTAACCGGGACGAAGTTACTTTGTTGCGCGCTAATTGATTTTTCCACAATCAGTTTTTGCTTCCTTGTAAAACCAGCAAGTGGCCATAAAAAGCCGGAAGAAAGTCTGCCATTAAAAGCGACCTTTGAATAGAAACCAAAAGGTGTGTGGATTCAAGGGGACTATAAAGATGAGATTTGTGTGAAAGTAGGAAAAGTATTTTGGTATGTATCTATGATTCTGGGACATATGTATTCGTACATATGTACATCTGTGTGTGTGCATACGACGTACATGTTACTGCAAAAAGTAACTGGAATATGTATCTACTAGAATCAGGGGATATACCATGTACTTATCCCTGGGGAATTATATTAAAGCAGACTTTTAAGAGAATCTTCCTATAGAGAAATCCTATAAATATGGGATAGTAAAGATAGTATTTAATACAAGCAGAACTCTAGATAACTTAGAAGTAAGTTATCAATTTTCGAACTAATTTTGTCCATTTCTATACCATTTATTTCCAGGCCATGTAGACAACGACCGAAACCCTTCCATAGTACAATCAGGAAAAGCCCTACATGCAACATTCCATCGAATGAATAAGCAATTATGGATACATGAAACGTTTCACGATTTCACGAAGTAACGCGAAGTCAACATGTCAACGAACCCTAACCCCAGCGCCAGTCCGCAGTTGCCACCAGTTCAGCCAGCAGCAGCCTTTGCTATACCATGCAACCGTAACCGCGAGAGAGAGGTGGTGGTCAGAGGTAGCTCCTCGCAGCGGAATCTGCTCGAGTTTGTGTGCATTTGCGTTGCGTGCATCGCCTGTTATTACAACAGCACCCAGTGCGGGCTCGTGTTCGACGACATCAGTGCGATAAGGGATAACAAGGACCTGCGGCCCCACACGCCACTGCGTAATGTGTTCCTCAACGATTTTTGGGGCACGCCGATGCGCAAAGAGCAGTCCCACAAGTCCTACCGACCGCTCACAGTGCTGACGTTCCGCTTCAACTACTTGCTGCATGCACTGGAGCCGTTTGGCTACCATTTCGTCAACCTGCTGCTGCACTTGCTGGTCTGCCTGCTGTGGCGTCGGGTCTGCCGGCTGCTGCTCCGGCAGTGTGCGGCCGTAGGCAGTAATGCACCGTCGTCCTCGCTCAACACATGCGCCTTTGTGGCCTCGCTGCTCTTTGCCATTCACCCGGTGCACACGGAGGCCGTTACTGGTGTCGTCGGCCGCGCTGAATTGCTCTCTTCCATCTGCTTCCTGGCCGCCTTTCTCAGCTACGCGAAGTCCGTCGGCGATTCCGGCTGCACTCGGCGCACCAATTGGCTGGGACTGTTCTTCTGCTTTGGCAGTTGCCTTTCGGCATCCATGCTGTGCAAGGAGCAGGGAATCACCATTGCCGGAATATGCGTCGTATACGAGCTGTTCGTCGTGCATCAACTGCGTCCGCTGCACTTGTGCAACTTTGTGCTGCGCTTCTTTGAGGAGCAGCCCGAGCAGCAGTCCCCCAAGCTGGGGAATGTGTCGGGCGCTCGTCGCTGGTCGTCGTCGACTCTGTGGAAACGCTTGTTCTTCCTGGCCGGCATCACGGTGGCCCTTTTGGCAGGGCGTGTCTATGTGATGGGCTCACAGCTGCCCATTTTCACGCGCTTCGACAATCCAGCTTCGGCGGCAGATACGCCCGAACGTCAGCTCACCTACGGCTACCTCATCTACCTAAATTGCTGGCTTCTCCTGTGCCCCTCTCTGCTGTGCTGCGACTGGACCATGGGTGGGTGCAATACCTCATTAAAAAGAGTGTCTAATTAACTGATTCCTCTTCAGGCACTGTTCCGCTGCTGGAGGGATTCTCGGATGCTCGCAACGTGACCACTCTGTGCACCTTCCTGGCCCTGGGAGCGCTGGTGGCCAAAGCCTGCTTCACCCGCAATCTGGCCCAATCACGGACGCTGCTCATGTGCCTCGGGTGGATGGTGCTGCCCTTTCTGCCGGCCTCCAATCTGTTCTTCCCGGTCGGTTTTGTGGTGGCCGAACGCATTCTGTATATGCCATCGATGGGCTACTGCCTGCTGGTAGCCTACGGCTTCGAGCAGCTGCAGCGACGTTGCTGCCTCAAATGGAGAATCTTGGGGCAGGTGGCACTCGGCGTTTTACTGCTCTCCCACGCCCTGAAGACCCATCAACGCAATCGGGACTGGCGGACGGAGTACTCTTTGTTCATGTCCGGCGTGCATGTGAATCAGCGCAATGCCAAGCTCTACAACAATGTGGGACACGCCCTGGAGAACGAGGGAGGGTACGAGGAGGCCCTGCTCTACTTTCAGGAGGCAGTGCGCATTCAAACGGACGATATTGGTGCTCACATCAATGTTGGGCGCACGTTAAATAACCTCAAGCGGTACGCAGAGGCAGAGCAGGCCTACGTAAAGGCCAAGGCTCTCTTTCCGCAGGCCAAGCCTGGAGTCAGCTATCATGCACGCATAGCCCCCAATCATTTAAATGTTTTCATCAACCTAGCGAATCTCATAGCGAAGAACCAGACACGACTCGAGGAGGCCGACCATCTCTACCGCCAGGCCATCAGCATGAGGAGTGATTACGTTCAGGTGAGATCCCTTGATCGCCCCTAGACGAACAATTGTAATATACTATTTACTTCGCTTTCCTGCAGGCCTACATCAACCGCGGCGATATTCTGATGAAGCTCAATCGCACAGCCCAGGCGCAGGAGGTGTACGAGCAGGCTCTGCTGTATGACAGCGAAAACGCGGACATCTACTACAACCTGGGTGTGGTCTTTCTGGAGCAGGGCAAGAGCCAGCAGGCCCAGGTGTACTTCAACAAGGCCATCGAGCTGTACCCTGAGCACGAGCAGGCGCTGCTCAACTCGGCCATTCTGTTGCAGGAGCTGGGTGGCGAGGAGGCGCGTAAGGTGTCTCGCTCGCGCCTGTACAAGGTGCTGGCTAAGGATGATCACAACGAGAAGGTCTACTTCAATCTGGGCATGCTGGCCATGGACGAGTCGAGCTTCGAAGAGGCGGAGCAGTTCTTCAAGCGAGCCATCCACCTCAAGTCGGACTTTCGCAGTGCGCTCTTCAATCTGGCCCTCCTGCTGGCGGACACGAAGCGGCCCCTGGATGCAGTGCCGTTCCTCAACCAGCTGATACGCCACCACGCCTCGCACGTGAAGGGCCTCATCCTGCTGGGCGATATCTACATCAATCACATGAAGGATCTGGATGCGGCCGAGAAGTGCTATCGCAGCATCCTTCACTACGAACCCCAGAATACCCAAGGCCTGCACAATCTGTGCGTGGTGTTTGTCGAGCGCAAGCGGCTGGCTAAGGCGGCCGCCTGCCTGCAATATGCCCAACGACTGGCTCCCGCCGAGGACTATATTGGTCGCCATCTGCAGATTGTCCATTCGAGACTGCAGAAAATCAACAAGTTACCTGAGTCGGCGCCAGAGCGGCAGCTCGCGTACGAGGACTACGACCCGCACGAGTTTAAGCTCCCCCAAGATCGCGCAAGCCCACACAAGTCTCACAAACGATCATAGCAAGAGCGGGTATAAGTCAGAACAAAGATATTACATATATGTATAATGTATAAAGAGAAAACCGCAACTTAACCACTTTATGTTGAGTGAAAAGTATCGCATTATGTGAAGGGTTCAGAGTCTGATTAAGGATAAAAGATATCCCATGCTATTCCAGAGTACTCGCTCCTGTACTTATTAGTTATAAACAATACCATCTGAGGATATTTATACAACTATTGTGTATTCTTTGTACACTTCCAATGTGATGGAGCCGTCAAATGAGTGAAAATGGTTATTTCTTTTGTAAATACGAATCTATGATTGCTACGATTATGTGAATGGCCTTGACAGCTGGAAATTTGCATTTGACATGCAGAAGATAAAGTAAATGTACTTAACGATATTAATATATGTACGAGTAATAAATAAAACATTACCTAAGCTAAACCAGAACTTCCATGGGTTTCTCTGAATAAAATAACATGTTAAATATATATTGCATTGTTTTTTATTATGTATTTGGTGTGATATAGAGTCGTAAAGTAAATACAATACACAAATACTCGTAGATTCGTTACTTCTTGGGGCCTTAATCATATTTCGAGCTCAGCAAAAGTTAGTATGCTCTCTTACCGGCTAATAGTAATCGCTTGGATATAGTCTGCTGCTATATGCGGACTATCGCATCGATCAATGATATTTAACTTTGATGACATCTAAATACATATCTTGATATCGCTTACAATAGAACTTACAGGGCGTTTACAGGGCGCACATTTAGAAGTACAAAGTTACACGAACTCCACTATGTACTATACGGTATAATTCTTTACAAAATCGGTGAGCACATTCTGAAAAGATGTTGTACGTATGTATTACGTACATTAGCGTATCTACACACACATGCATCAACGTTGTCCTACTCCGAGTGACTAGATTTCTGAGGCTATCATCAATAATGCGTCTTTGTCTTCCACCATGGCATGAGCCACGATCCACGATCCACGATCCATTATAAATCTATACATAAGGCAGCGGGACAGGTCCTGGGGCTGGGTTGGCATCCAGGCTGAACGCTCACTCGCAGGCTATTTTGCCATCGAAACTGCTGAGGGCTATGGCAAAGGCTTGCATTGCGCACAGGGGATAGCGATAGTCCATGGTGAACACATCCTCCGAGGTGCGGCCGAACTGCATCACAATGTACTCGGGATCAGAGTCGTGCACCAGCTGAAAGTTCTTCACCGACGCCTGGGTGACGCGTCCATGGAAGTTGAGCACATACGACTGCGTCTCGTCGTTCCACACGGGCGTCTTGTTGTGCAGCTCCACAATGTTGTCCATATTCTGCAAAGATTGTTCAATTACTGGGATGATACACATAACCGGATCGGATCAGTGAAGAGTCCCACCTTCATCTTATACAAGTCGAGAATACCAGTCTGCTTGGGATCCGCTGAACTGATCTTGACACGCTGATCGTCCTCAGTCATGCCCGGCAGTATCACAGTCATGTTGCGGGGTCCCTTGAATCCCAGGATGTTGGTGTCCTGTTGGAGAGTAAAAATCCTTTGGATTGCAAGACCTCTTTGTTCACCAACTCTGAATGTTGTACTCACGTAGATGATGACGGCCAGGTCGAGACGCGGACTGTCCGTGCTGTCCTTGTTGCCACTGTCAAAGACCGTGAAGGATGTGCCAAAGACATTGGATCGCAGTTTGCCGCAGAAGCCATCAGCGCTGCGGGACAGGTCCGTGGGATCGCAGCTGACAATGTAGTTCGATGTCTTGCTCTTCTTCCGCTTGCGACCTGCAAAGGAATCGGAAGAGTAAGCAGAGAGTTCTCTGAGAGAAAAAGTCCATGGTTGACCCACCTCCCAGCAGAAAGATCTTCTTTCCGTAGTCCCGCTCCAGGTGCAAATAGTATATGGGGAACAGGCCCCGATCCATGCCCTTGCGGTCCCGTGTGATGCGACACTTGTACAGGACTCCCTGTGGCGCTGGCTGCATCACGAACTGATCGATGTTACCGATCACATCGCCCTCGGACTCCCCACCGGCTCCGTTCGATGTTTCCATGCTGCTGCCGTCCAGACCCGCCTCCTTGTAGGGCGAGGAGGCCAGTCCAACGGGACGGACGGGTGCCGCACCGGCTATGTTGCGGTTGGTGTAGTCATCCTCGTCCAGGGTGTCGTTGAAGGACGGCTGGCGGGCGGTGCTTGGGCGCTGCGAGTGCGTGGACTTGGCGCTGTGCGGGGCGGTCTGTTGCTGCTCGATCACCGTCACGGGACTGCTCTCCTCGTCCTCCAGCTCATGCGATGAGATCTCCTCAATTAGATCCGCTGTGGATGGAAGAACGCACTCATTACCTTCTATATTTCTGATTGGGGCTAGGGCTGTCATACCCTCCTGGTTGATGGTACTCAGGCTTCGCATGTTGTTCGAGTGATTTCGAGTGGAATTCATGGCAACTGTTCCACCGACGGGGCTGCCGTTCGTCAGTATTTGGTCGGGATTCTGTGGCGAGCTGATGAACTGCATCGGTCCGTCGTAGGCATGCAGTTCGCGGCTGTTGCTGCGCATCCCGGACATGGGTCGACTGATCTGCAGATCACTGGCCTGGACCATGCCCGGCGACGCCCTCTTCTGCCGAATGTAGGCCTCCATCAGCTGGCGCTGAAAACAAACGGACGATAAGATTAGGTACTTCAAAATCTAATCTAAGAATAAAATATAGATTGCTTCGATTATGACCTTTGATGATTGGAGAAACCCACAGATGTGTACCCTATTATATGGATCCATCACTGCAATTACCATTCCTGATTTACTAAACGGCAATTTGCACATTTGTTTTTGAATTCAACATTTTGCATATCCAATTATTTGTGGCGACTCTCCCTTCCCTCTCCCTGCGAGCATGCCAGGCCGCGCCGCCGCGCCGCTCCGCGCACAAACTGCCGAACAACATGTACACCCACCCACGGCGAATCGGATACATGGCTGTAATAAATGCCGCGTATTTACATATGCATGGACACCCCTAATCCCCGCCGCAGCGAGTGCAAAGCGAGACCAGAGCTGCAGGTAATTGTCTCTAGGGAAAAGCGTGCGGAACCATAGCCCAACCATCATCCAACGTCAGCAGCCCCCAGTTGATTGCCAGCGAACGGGTATGTGGTATGGTTTGGGGTATGGGTATGGGTATGGGTATGGGTATGCAAATGGAACCCAGCATCATCATCCCCACAAACATCGGTGGGATATGGCAATGATTTCATTAAAGACTTAAATTTTCAAGTTCACGTTTACGTTTACTTTTGCCAGCATACGTACGTACGAGTATAGCTGGGAAGCCGTGGCACATTTACGGCACCAATGCACGGGGAATCCACGCCCACCCATTACTTAAGGAGCAGGAGCAGGAGCAGGAGCAGGGGTAGATCAGGGTTCCTTTCTAGCTCGTTTATTGATTGACGTAAATAAGTATAAGTAAGTGTATGTTATACGGGACTGTGGAGAGTGGACTACAGGAAGTTAACGTTGCTCAGGATGCTCTCGATGGTGGCGTTCACCACGCGCTTCTGGGGCGCCGGCTCGCACTGCAGCTGGAAGAAGTCGGGCAGATCCTGCTCGGACTCGAAGGCACTCGTCTGGTTGGGACTGATCCAGAGGTCCATGCGGTCGTAGATGACGGCCGTAAGACCCATCTGGATGAACGAGTCGATGGAGGCGCGGTCCTTGAGGTCAGGCCCCCAGGCCAGGACCAGCTCCACCTGGTCCTTGGCGCTCTGCACCAGCGCGGGATTGGCCTTGATGGGAACGGTGTTCGGAGCGATGCCGGCTAGATCGAAGGCCTGGACAAAGTTGATGGTCTCCACGACGCTGGTGCGGGGGTCCGAGTAGTAGTCATTCGTGCTACTCGAGAGGACCAGCACGGGGTACATGTTCTGCTTGAAGCGCATCAGGGAGCACAGGTCCACGTCGAAGCTCTTCAGGATGTTGAGGCGCCCGCAGCCGTGCTGCTGCACCACCTCCAGGATGCGGTCCACGAACAGGTTCTTGTCGATCGTCTGCTCGCTCTCGTACTCTCCGTTCGCCTTCTGCTGCGGCCACTTCAACTCAATGTCCATGCCCACGCTCTGGTTCACGCGCTCGAAGAAGTCCTGCAATGTGGGGAAGAGGCGCTGCTCCAGCTGCTCGACGTTGTTGTGGGCCGGATACTCGACGATCTTGTTGCCCACGATCTGGTAGGTCTTCAGCTCCTTCAGCTGCTCGTAGGTGATGTCCTTCAAGAGGACCTCGGTGAGGTCGTCGCGGCTCGTCGGCGTCTTGGGGTGGATGCACACGTGGATGCTCCAGTCGTGGTGTATGATGGCCACCAGGTCGCTGGTCAGCTGCACATCGAACTCCACCAGATCGGCGCCCAGCTCCACGGAGGCCAGCATCGAGGCCAGCGTGTTCTCGATGAGAGGCGCCGCATTGGAGGTGACCGTCAGGCTCTTGCCCAGTCCCCGGTGCCCGATCTCCAGGCCCGTCCAGTTGCCCCTCCAGTAGTGGGCGAAGCTGGTGCGCAGATCGAAGCTGTGGTTGGCCATCGGACGGATGAGCAGGTACTCCATCCGCAGCTCTCCCACCACCCGCTGCCACAGGGGCGAGATCAGGCTGAGGGTCACAGTGCCCTCGCTGCCCGTCAAGGATGTGGGCTGCAGGTGGGCGTAGCCCAGGAGCCGCACCAGATCATCCTCCGTCTGTTCTGCGTAGACCTCCACGAGGAAGGCCACCTTCTCCAGTTCATCGAGGGCCGCGTGGTACATGAGGATGTCGGGGGCTGCATACGGCACTCCGTATTCCGGCTGGGCTCTCAGCTTGCTGTCGGCGTAGGCCATGCGGACGTACTCGACGTTGGCGCGAGCGGAACTCAGGATGGGCGACAGGGTGGCCGGATCCACGGGCTGAACTCGCAGGCGCAGCGCGCCACGCCCAGAGTCCACGGGATCCTCCTCCAGGCGCAGGGCATCGCGGAACACCTTCAGCTGTAGAATGCTCCCGGATTCTTGGAGCCAGCCCAGCGTCAGCTGTCGCTGGCCAGAGATGACCCCAAACTCGTCGCTGCGATTGCCCGGCAGCTTGCTGACGTTGAAGGTCCTCGGCAGGACATGCGACTCCCAGCGACGGACCTGCACGTTGCCGGAGCGGCCCACGGCGGCGGCAAAGTAGCGATACTCCACGCTGCTGTTCTGGGGAATCTCCACCGATCCGCTCCATACATTGTGGGTGGCCGTCCGGTTCAGGAGCAGGGCTCCGCTGGCCTTCCAGGCGCCCATCACCTGCAGATTGCCGACGAGGGCGAGACGCTCGTGCACAGCCAGTTGGGTGGAGTCGGAGTCGGTCAGTGTGAGGGTGAAGTTGAAGAGCAGCGGGGCATTCCGCTTGAGGGGCACGTAGCGACGTGCCGCGTAGTACTTCTCGTAGTAGGAGGTGTCGCAGAAGGTCTCCACCGGCAGCAGGCAGACCATGCTCAGCCAGGTGATGGTCAGGGCGACGAGTGTCCTCGACCAGGACACAGACACGGACGCGGACATGTCTACGCTCGACGGCAAACGCGTTGCAACTGCCAGTCACTGCTCCGTGTTTGCCGGAGGGCTCTTATCATCACAATCGCAATCAGAATCGCAATCGGAATGGCGGGATTTATGGCAACGCCAACATCACATCTTCTGCGTGGTCAAGTGTGGACGCGACAAGTGTGCGGTGGCGATAAGGTTCCACTTGCCACTCGGGACTGACTGATTATCAGATTTCGAGCCAGACCTTTCCTATTCTCACGCACGTGTGGCCTAGACTCGTGCACAGCTCTCTCGGCTGCAGATGCAGATACAGATACAGATACAGCCAGAGCCACAACTACAACTACAGCTACAGCTACAGCTACGGCATCAGCATCGGCTTCAGATACAGATACGACATGCTCAGGCAAGAGAGCTTTTCGGTGGGGGCTGTGGTGCCTACGTCATCATCGAATTGCTTCTGGGGGGCAGTTTTTAAACGAATTTGATTTCGAGCGTTGCGCAAAAGCTTCACCTTGCTTTAGGGGGCAGGGCAGGGCAGGGCAGGGCAGTGGGGATCTCTCATCTCTCATCTATCCCCCTCTCGCTCTACCCTCTACCCCCTTATGTGGTGGCTGACCCACAATTTACATGGTGAAAGTTTGTCAGCGACCGTGTAATTTATCCGCTTCGCTCAATTACAAATTTCGTAACATGCGGCATGAGGCCGAGCCCTGGAGAATGGGAAATGGGGGGAATGGGGCAAACTGAGGGAGAACCACCAGTTGCTAGTCTAGTGGAAATAATTCCTGCTTGCTGTAAAGTACAACAACAAAAAACAAGTACAGTCCCAACAAGACGGCAGCGTAATCAGGCTGGTCTCAAGTGTTGCTCGACTCGCTGCAATCACAATCAAAGCCACCTTCTGACTCCTGTCACGATGAATCTCCGGTCTAATGGTAATGACCACCGAGGAATTCACCCCACCCGATTCGTTCCTTTAAAGAGCAACGAGACTCGTTACGCACACGACGTGTATTTTGTTTGTGGGCCCGAACGTGATCCACAGCTCGGGCTCGGGTGGGAGCAGGATGCATGCCCATCGCTGCTTGAAAGTTCTCACATTGCTCTGTTTTTCCGTGCTCTGTTTTCGTTTCGCTTTATGAGGAAAACGCGATTATGTGTAAATTTGAAATCAGTTGGCTGAGCGGAAAAGCCAGAAGAGAGGGACAGGCGGAGGGAGACAAAGTAGAATAACACAATTCCAGGACACGTACAGCAGAAGCAGGAAGCTGAAGAGGAAATGCTGTGCTTGCGCGGAAAAAGTTGAGCGACGGAAGGAGTGGAGCGGAGTGGAGTGGGGGGCTGGGCAGACAGTCAGGCAGTCAGGCAGTCGAATGGGGCTCGTTTATGGCTTGACATAAATAACAAACACAAAGTGGGAAGTGGGAAGGGAATCCACAAAGTAAACTCCAACGAGAGCGAGACGTCTCTCTGCCTTCGTCTGCCTGATCCATGCGATCGTATATCCTCGTAAGGCCGACACATTTGGTGCTTTATATTCATACTCTCTAGGGACCCTGAATGTGCGTCTCTTTCTGTAGCTGTAGCTGTAGAAGTCTCTCCGAGTTGTGTGGTTCTATTATTTTTCAATTTTCCAAACACAATAATGTGTTTCAGCAACTTTTGCGCGTAGCTTAGCGCATTTATTTTAATTTGAGGCCAGACAAATTTGCGTATACGTAACGTAATAAAGAGGTCTAACACTGAGCCATAAAAGCCATGCCCCATGCATGCGAGTATGTTGCCAACACACAAAAGCACACCACCAAACCCCTCCCCCTAGTGTGGGGCACATTAAAAGAAGGTCAACATCTGTGCGGCATGCTTTTTCGGGGGTCGCGTAATAAAATGATTACTCATACGCCCCCAAGCCCCGTGTCCCGTGCCCCGTGCCCCGTGCCGGAAAACAAGGAAGGAAATTGAGAGCGTCAGCAGCCAAAAGCCAGCCAAGGCTTTGTCTCCTTTTTTGTGGATACCCTACCAGAGGGCTATTCTAATGTTGAATATATTCCTGCCACGCAGCATCGGTCTGCTCAACGGCGCTTAGAGCTATGGTTGGTTGCTACCCTGCTACCACAGAATGGATGCCCTTGCCAGGGTATCTAGACCACGGGTGCCCCCGCACCTACAGCTTTTCTTTCTTGTTGTAGCTTGTTTACTGTTTGCTGTGTGCTAAGGGAAAACCAAATCGAGCCCTGAATCAGCCAGAAAGGATTATATGCATGCATTACAGCGGCTTTGGTGAACTTCCGCAGTGCCGCCGCAGATGCCTGGAGGGCATAGGACCATCCGCACCCATCCGGTGTGTTAAAACTTAAGTTGAATTCGGCAGAGGGGCTGTTTAGCCAACTATTGAATGCCCCACACGGTCACACACGTACGCGGGCACACGCAAAATCGAATAAGCGATGGCCTGGAAAAGTGCTCATCAATTTCCAGGCTGGTCAACACCCAAGGCACCCTGCACCCAGCAGTCATCGACACGATCCGGCCATTAACCCCCAAAGAGAGATGCGGGAAAACTATCACGAGGGGCATCAGCAGGGACAGCTTTTCGTGCTTCTTCCTTTGACATCGCCCTCCAGTCATGGCCCTGGCCCTGGTCCCTGGCCGGTTTTTGGCCCATATTGACAACCATTTACGTGCTCGCTTCATTAAGCCATAAGCCATGGCCATCTCGAGCGTGTCATGTTCCCCCCCACAATAGAGGCAATGGCCGAAAAGCCAGGAAAGCCAAAAGCCAAGGTGGCTGTGGGGGATGTGGGAAAAGGTTCCCCCCGGTTTGGATAAAGAGATTGGCGCCTTGCGGGCCATGGATTTGGGCAGCAATCGAAAGCGTTTGTTTATTTGTAGCCAGCCGAAACAGTGCCTCGAAAACAGTTTCTATTTTTATGGAAGTCTGCTTAACTTCTCCCCAAAATAGTCCTGTTTGTAGAGCTCGCAAGCCAAGAACACTGCTATGATTTGTCATAGCGAAAGCTAGAAATGTGGCCAGGAAAGGGTGTGGTCGAAAGTGGGCAAGCAGTGTTTCCTCTGCGCTGGAAAACCCAGTGAAAGTTTCAAAAATTGATGCATGCAACAACACAAATGAGTTTGCTGACTAAATAAAGGATGTGCAAATGAAATTCGCAAATTGATATAACATTTCAAATGAAACAGTGGGACGGCCGGTGGCCGGTGGCCGGTGGCTTCATCCAGGGGAAATATGCTTGCAAAACACACACAAATCTCTCCCCCATTCGCATTCAGAGGGAATTTGGTTTTTTTGCTTTTCTTTTTGGACTTTTAATTAAATAAGTATTATGAGATTGCTTCACTCTTTCGAACGTTTTTTCCACAGCCTTTCAGCTCCAGGGCGCTCGCACGTGCGCGTGTGTGTTTAGGGTTTAAACGTTAAAGCCATGCAAATTCAATTTCCGGCTCAGCGGCTATAACATTTGCACTGTGACCTGCAGGGAGCGACCCACAATTGGCGGAGGGGTTTCAGGGGAAGCCATTAGAAGAGCATACTGCTTTTCTCTTGGGGCTACTCTGTATCGGTACATGTTTATATGGTCATGATTAGATGCACATCCTCCTGCGGTCCTGCTGTTTCCACCGAGTCAACTGGCTTTTGTGCTTCCGGCGCTGTATCCTTGCCGTATCCTTCTTTGCATCCGTGCGGCACGGCTAGGGCGAAGGCATCGCCACAAATGGGAACAAGAAAATTGCTGCGGTTTTTCCTTTCTCCCAGTTGTTGTCGTTTCTTTTTTCTTCCCCCTTTCCCTGTTCCCTTTCCCTGTTCTCTGCGGCTCAATGTTGTTGGCAAGTGGCTTTGATTTCATTTCTCGAGTGAAAATTCCTCTGCCGCCTGCATGGTCTGCACACAAAAAAGTTGTTAAGACTCGACAAAGCCACTTTACGGGTCCACAAGTCCTTCTTCAGTCGCTCACTCCCCCTTCACTCAAGTCCTTCAGGGCTTTGTGCGTGTGTGTGAGTGTCGCCAAATACACGAGTGAGTGCGACGCACCAGATCCTCCTCGGGCACAAATTAGTTACGTTTTTAGTGTGATTTCCCCCTTTGCAGGCGCTTTGTATGCAAATTCCGAACAATAACGAGAATATCAACAAAAGCCAACACACACACAAAAACAAATGGGAATTATATAGGATATGCGGCGACTATGGGATACCCTTTACGGGGAAAGAGCTCTTCTAGAAGAGATGAGAGTGCTGGAAACGTTAATAGCTGATGATAGACTTTGAAGCAAAAACAGAGACAGCCTTATGGAAAAGGCATGCAGTGAGAGCGATACAAATATATGCGTTTGCTTGGCTTTCCCCTTGAGCTAAAAGCAGCGCAGTGGCAGAGATTACCGATAGTTACACTCTTCACATCTGAGTGGCTGTGTGGCTGTGTGTGTTTTTGGTCACAAAAAGGGCCTCAGTTATTCGACTGAAAGCCGGTAGACGTGTTTAGAGACGGCTGCAAACCCTCATTCTTTGTTTTGTCTATCATGCAAACGTCTAATGTCATACAGCTATAAGCAGAAATGTTTATCAGTAAGAAAGAAGTTCTATAAACAGATCTAAGGCAACTGCGCAGCAAAGTATTCCGTTATTCCTTCGATTCGTATACGCTGAGAGCGAAAGAGAGTCATCACCGACAAGTGTGTCGCCTAGATGTTGTTGTTGCTGAGAGAGCAATAGCATGAGCCGATTGCGAGAGCATTCATTGCGTGAGAGGAAGAGCAGGAGATCAAGAGATAAGAAAATTGCGACGCACTAGAAAGGCAAAGGTAAGGTAATTCGCTGTTTGAAGTGTCGCAATGGAAACAGATTCGAATTCTACTAGAAACAATTTCTAATGTCGAAACCGCCTGAGCCATTAACACCATAGACCCGGGTTCTCCACTAGTTTCAGGGTATTACAACGAATCGACATTGACTGCGGCTGCGGCACAGTCTGAGTGTGTGTGTGTGTGTGCGTGTGTGAGTGTATGTCATATACCTTTCAGCATGCATGAGGGCCACAAAGTACGCAGTGAAATGAGACGAGGCAGGGGCAAGTGTGTGAACAAGTGACAAGGAACAGAAAACAATCGCACGCCCCACACGCTGCCACCTTGAGGCATGCCCCTTTGTTGCAGAAGTGGAATGTAGGTCGGAAATTTCGAGAAGTTCCCCAAATACAAGTTTAGACGTTTCAATTTGCAGAACAATAACTGAATAACGGACATCTATCGAACATCTAAACAGAAATCGGGTTCAACGACAACACACGTTTCCCCCGAAGCTTCTGTGGAGAGAAAACCACGAGTTTCCCTCGAAAGCAATCTACTGACAGCTGGGACTTGTGGTTGACTTTTCCTCCAGTTCGATTTTCCCTACCGAGTTGACCAAGTTGTGGGCCACAAAACTTTCCGTTCCGTTCCATTCCGGTGCCAGGGGCCAGGGGCCAGGGTGCCGGGTGTCCGTGAAGTCAAAGTAACAGAGCCTTCGGCACTGTCCGGGCTTTGTTATGTTACATATTTGTGTGTGTTTCCATGGGGCATGTGTGTGTGTGTGTGTGTGGCAAGGGGTGCACAAACAAAGAGCTCCATGAATTCACTCGTTAGCACCCAGGAAACAGGGTTCGGTACACCCATACTCCCAGACTGGCGCCATCTGCTCTGGGAGATCCAGCAAACACCCGGAGGCGCCTCGTACTCGTACTCGTGGAGAGGTTAAATCAGTTTGGACTGTGGCATGGGACTGTGTCTGTGTCTGTGTCCTCCTTTTGCTCCCGAGAGTCTCGGGACTCTCTCGATGCACGGAGTCGTCTCCCCAGTGGGTGCTTGGCGGGAACTGTTTGCGGAGCGCAAACAGGGCACAGCTGACAGGTGCGCCTGGCTTTTGTTGCCACGGGAATGGTGGTCTGTTGTATCCTTACCTTGCAATCATATCCGGTGCGGCTCGTAGGAATCCGTCCACACAGCGATGGCTTGTCTGTTTGGACAATGGCCGACCCCGACCGGACCCGACCCCACCACCCGTATTGGGAGCCCAAAATATGTAATAATGGGAATAATTAAGCGAATGTTTGCCAATCGAATCGGAAATTCATTTCCTGACTAGGTCTCGCAGTAGAATTACCTCCAGTATCCTCGGACCTTCCGACTTTCCCTCTTGCATTTCCTGCCATAATCTGAAATTATGGCTTTGGACTGGAGGGATAAGCCATGCGAGAACAAAAAAGCAGAAAGCAACAAATTACAGCCAGCTCATATTTCTAAATCAAATGTGCTATTTTTCCCATGGCCCGCGCGTGGAAAAACCGAGCGAAAAATGTAAAATTGAAAAAGTTTTCACTTTGCAACTGGGCGAAACAATATTTTCTTTATGGAAAAAATGCTGTTCATTGTTCAGCGGGAAACGCGAGTGCCAGTACAGCTATTATTTCCATCTACTATATGAATTCAATGGGTTTCCCAGAGCGAGTTCGGGCGCCCAAAAGTTGTTGAATTTCGCGCAAGAAATACTTTAATTAATCATTATGTTCTTAGGCCATTGCAGGCTGACCACAAAGCGGAGGAAATGGCATTGAAAAATGCGTGAAATTCACCTGAAAGGCTGTTTCCACCAGCATTTTCCCTCGCCTCAAAGAGAATTGCATTCGCTTTTGGGGCTTAAAGTCGGCAGCAAAAAAACTGCGGCTTTTTAAACACACACATCATATATTTTCTTTATATGCAGATGAAGTATCTGCCAGAATCCCCATCTGGTTCGTGTTTCGTGGTTCGTGGTCCGTGGTCCATGCTATTGGCAGTAGTTTTCCTCCTTTTTATGGAAGTCCTCGTGCCACACACGCCTGTCTGTGTCTGCGTCTCTTTCTCTATCGCTCCATCTGCATTGCCATTTCTTGCTCCGACTTTCCCACACATTTATTTGCTACTTACCAGATATTATTTTCCAGCTTTTCCTTTTTCCTTTCCCTCTGCAGCTAGACATTTTGCGAATTTGTGCTTTTATAAAAAATATATTCCAGCCGCATACAAAAACGAGAAACGGGTTCGAGATAAAGTTTTTGCGTCTGTGGGGGTCACCTGCCTGGGACCTGCCTGGGACCTGCCAGAGGACTACGTGCAGAGTTCCTTAAGGTGACAGAAATTGTGTGGCATAAAAACAAAGTAAGCCAGGAAAATCTTACAAACGGCTTGGGAGAAACTTGGGACTGAGAGATGGATGGATGGATGGATGACGAGAGGGATGCACAGGAAGACACGGAGAAATGGGAAGGGACTCACTCTCTTTCTCCTGCAGATGTCCTAGCCTCAACAGGGCTATATTGATTCAGTGAAAGTTTACCCGAAAAGAGCTCTCGAATGTAGGGAAAAGTTTTTGTTGAATAAAAAAAGAGCATCAAAGAAAAAGTTAATGCTTGCAGGATTTTATTTATGCTAGAAAATACATACATATGTCTCTATATAGATCTAGACATCTGTTCTATTGCCATGTTCTTCTGATTGTTGATTTCATGAGAATCTAAATGTTGGGGCCTCTATATCACGTTGTCCTTCAAAGTCAAACAAACTCCGAATTTTCATATACTTTTTGGAGAATTATATATGCCACAAAAACGATCAATATGCAGGGCATCTACCCCCTTTCCTGCATTAATTATCGGGTTTATGTGTGTAGTTGAAAGGATCGTAAACTGGAACTTTTGCAA
Organism: Drosophila lowei; assembly: GCA_008121275.1. Classification (NCBI taxonomy): domain Eukaryota; kingdom Metazoa; phylum Arthropoda; class Insecta; order Diptera; family Drosophilidae; genus Drosophila; species Drosophila lowei. The sequence continues at coordinate 23,583,530 of CM017778.1, read as the reverse complement.
TCATTGCAACCAATAAAATAAACTGCCAATAAAACGTACAAATAAAAATAAAACTACAAATGGCTCGTTTATTGCACTATAAATACTCAATAAATTCGAATTTCGGATGTACTTTTTTTACTTGTTTTTTCTGAAAACTTTACGCAGCTGAAGACAGAACAAAATCTGTCCAATAATTCGCTGAAAAATGGCTTAAAGAGACCGCAGAAAAAGGGTCGTGTCGGTTCGTGCAACCTTCTTAACTTAAGCGGCTTTTGTTCGAATTTACTTTTTATTCCAGTCTCCTTTCTCTCGTTTTTTGGGGAAAAGCCGAAGAAACGTTTACCGAACTCTTTACACACATATACATTGTGTAAATATCTGCACTGTAGAGGATATATGGGCGGGGGGGTGCGGATTGTGTGAAATCTGCTTTGGCTTTGGCATTTTACAGGCAATTGGAAACTTGCAATATAAATGCCTCTCTCCGGGTCTTTGATTGTGGTAACTGGGAGCCGGCAATGCCAGTGAAACTTTCTCCCAATCCCTATCCCTATCGCTCTCCCTCCGGAAGGACTGAACGGAACGGACCGGACCGGACCCCGGCCGGATGGGCGACCATCAACGAGCCACAAGGGACTACGACAAGTTTGTGTCTGAGGGGGCCTCAAGGCATAAGCTCTGGCAGGCTGCCTCTCCATTGATTGTGGGACACATACTATATGTAATGCCTCCTGTCATCGGCCAAATTACTCGATTGAATATGCAAGTGCCCCTTCCTCCGGGAGTTAAGGACAGAACCGGAACAGCTCTGTGTTGTCAGATGCATCTGGCGGCCCCAAGGGACAGTGTTTGTTTGCTAATTCCCTGGCAATTACGGTGGAGCATTGTTTCGTTGACGTGATTTGACCAATTGCTATTTAATTAGAGCCTTACAGCCTTAGACAGCGGGCACATCTCCCAGAGAGAGGGAGAGGGAGATAGCGCTACATTTCCGCTTTTCTTTTGGGCTGGAAACTGTTGCCTACTTTTCAGGGCTGTCTGCCGAGTCGAGTGCATCCCTTGAATGGCAAAAAGTTTCCTTTTCATCTGCATGCCATAGTCTTGATTACGTATCCTTCGGCCGGGACAGACACGGCTTAGCAGTCGCATTAAGAGCGCTTCTGCTGGTGGGAGGGGGCCAGGGCCAGGGCATGGGCATGGGCATTCATCAAGTGCTGACAGTTTTGAGCAGACAGCAATTATTTTAATTGCATCAGGAGACGACAGGGGCAGGAGGTTGTAGGCTGGAGGCTGGAGGCTGGAGGCTGGAGGCAGTGTATGCATGTGTGGGCGTGGTGACAGCTGTGGCTGTGGCTGCGGCTCCTTCACTAATTAGTTGCACTTTTCGAGTGCTAATTGGACATTAGACGTGCTTTAATCGAGTTGTATTGAAGGTCCATTAAAGACTTCCCTCTAAATGCGACATTTATGCCATAAATCATGCAGATCAGGACTTAAGTAAACGCTGTCACTAAAATATAGTTTGATTGATGGGCCCAAGGATAATCGGTGGCTCAGAGACTCTCCGTCCGAAAGGCAAATATGCACGCGGGACAGCCTCTACAAGGATATCGTTGCCTTGGCACACACTAACACTGACGACACTGACGGAAAGTTTTATCAATAAAAACTCCTCGAAAGTCGCTTGGCTGCAACATGCAACGCTTTGCTGCTGCTGCTGCTGCTGTTGTTGTTGTGGCAGCTGCTGCAATGCCAAGTGCTCGACGTTGTCATGTCGAATGTCCTCCACTGTTCGCATCCGCACTAAAAACGGAATCCAATGCAATTTAATTTACACTTCTTTCCACCGATAAAAGGTGCCAGGGAATGGGCATGCGAATTGGAATGGGAATGGGAATACCTTCCCATAACTCATTGTCTCTGTATGGTGTGTGTGTGTGTGTGTGTGCAACAGATTTGAATAGTTTCCAATCGTCAGAGGGGGGCGGCATCCTTGATGGAAGCAGCAGACCTTCACAGTGTCGCTATCGTGTATTCAAGGAAGGACAAGAATTCGATTAAAATATGCAAATGTCATTAAGTCGAAGGGGGTTTTTGGGAATGGGATTGGGGATGGGGATGGGGATGGGGATGTACATACCCTATAGTCTATGGTGGAAAAGGAGACACTCTGTATAACTATTCCGTATTAATGATTTCCCATGCTCAAATGTCTAATAAATTACCCTGACCGTTATTCCTGCCCCGACCAGTGGCAGGTATATTGCCCCATGTTCGATCCGTAATTAATGGAAAGGCCCTCGGGTCATATGTCACTGGGAAATCATTAATTTTGACTCGATATTTCTGATAAGCAATCAAGTTTTTCTTTTGTGCCTGTCTCTCTCTCTGTCTACAAAGAGAGATACGACTAGAGACAGAGAACAAATGAGCTCGCTCTTGCCACTGCATAAAAAAGCGATTAAAGCCACGCTGGCACACGACATGTGGCACGTTGAGACTACGAATGGTGCGCGAAAGGAGGTGGTTCTCGATGTCAAAACAAACAGCAGAACAAACGCCACGCACAATCGATTGAGTACACAGAACACAGAACACAGACACAGAGCAGTAGTCGAAGGGGGGGGGAAATACGATCTGTAATGGAATGAAATGCCAATATACAAGTACACACATCTCAACTGAAGAGAACATCCTTCCACTGTTCCGGATAGTCCCTTCTTCAGCCATGCCTCTGCAATGGCCGTTCATCAAGGGCCTCTAAAAGAACAATCCCCACTGCAGGTGCAAAGTGGTTCGGGGGTGGAGGGAGGGGAGGGAGGAGGAGTGGCCAAGCCAATCCAGCTAGAACGCTGATATGCCTGAATGGTTGCATGAATGAATACATGAATGAATGGGTACCCACCCCACCCCTCCCCTGCCTCTGCCTCCACACACACATGTGGAACATTCGATTTTTCCCCGCTCGCAGGACTTTTCAATGAATGGCACTGGCCCGTAAGGGGGCTTCTATTTAACCTTCTTCCCGCACTTTCGGTGCTTGTAATTAAGGTGAAAGTTTGAGGCCACAACGATTCCAGGAAGCGGTACACGCGTTCCTAATGGCTGGCCATGGACTTACAACCAGGACTTACACTTGTTTTTAAACGAAATGAACTTGAATCAAGGCTAAAACGGAAAAATAGTCTACAAGAAGGATAGAAGGTACTGGAATAAGGGTACTGTGGAAACTGGCACCAAAAGTTAGCTTTTAATGTCCTTATGTTATTTTCATGCCATAATCGCAGAGTCTTTCATTGTCCTTTGCATTTCCTTCCAGTCTAAACATTTGATTGCTGTTCTCAACAAAAGACAAGTACAATATTTGTTCCCAACAGAAACAATAACCCAAACACTACCGCTAATTAGGCTGGGGAATAGAGACTGGCTGGCTGGCTGGCTGGCTGGCTGGCTGGCTGGTTGGCGGCCTCAAAGTTCTCCGTTTTGGCCGCTTTATGGTTAACCGCAATTAGTGCGAGAAGTGCCAGAAGAGCCAGAGAAGGGCGAGGACGAGAAGGAGCTGCAGGCCAGCAATCACAATCATCCGCTGGCCGCAAATTAGGAATGCCTGGCCCGGGGGCGTGCCCCGGGACACCGAATTAGCCACGGGGCATGGCCAATGACGGCCTAGTTGACGAGTGAAAGTCACGGGCAACAGAGGGAGAGCGGCACATGCCCCAAGATGGAGCACTCGAGGCGAGTTAATTGTTGCCTGCTTCGAGGGGCAATCAAAAGCTACTGACCGGAACGCTCCAACGCTCCAACGCTCCATAAACACACAAATAAAACGGAGTATAAAACATACATTTCTTTGCCTTTGAAATGGTATAATTTCCAGAGTTTTAACCGCAGCCTGCGCCTGCCCTCGGAGGGGAGAAAGCCCCATTATCCATCGTCGGAATTATTGCAGGCGGCACCAGCCTCCGGAGAGTGCCAGAGAGTGGCGCTGAAAGCGTAATTAAGAAGAGCTTAAAGCCCAATGCAGCGGATAAGCGCATCCTCCAGAAGTGGTTGGCTGTGTCACTGTCACCGTCACTGGGTGTCCTGCACTCGTTTGATGGATCGCCCCACACGGGAATCCCTCTCGGCTGGACGCCATTTTATTTGGAATGCCTGCCACCAGCCACCAGCCACCAGCCACCAGCGCCGAAAAGTCGACAGCAATAAATGTTTTATGGTCATGCCCTGGATTTCCATGGCTCCGCTCCCCTGCCGCAGCAAACGTCTCAATTGGAGAAATACAAACAGTCGACTGTCGACAACAACAACTACAGACGTAGGGCTGTTGAATGAGGGAAGGGGAAGACTGCCATCCAGTCAGGAAAATGTACTGTCTGTCTGTCGAGCGTTCGATGGAAAATCGAATACGTATCCGTGTATTTTCTGTGAAATGGAAATGGAATTTGAAGGGTTGCGAACAATGAATTTCAATAAACACTGAATCGAAGTGCTCTCCGGAGGGTATACTTGTTCCAGGATTATTTAATTGCCATAATTCCATTTTGGAGATTATTTTGTGCTGCTTTTCCGGCCTACTGCTGAATTCTCCTTTAAGTTTCGTTCGATGTGCTCTAAAACTCTCCACTCAAGAGTGAAGTTTAATTATCCCCAGATGAAAATGAAATTTTATATGATTTTTACACGCTGCGTTTAATGAAATTCCCAACGAGAGACAGCCAGTGATGGACGGCAAGTGAAAGGAAGGCAAAGGAGCTCTTGTTGACGATGGAACAACCGTCCAGGCGTTTGATGAACATTTAATTAGCTCCAAAACTCCCCAGGGAGTTGTCGACCGCCTTCTTTTTCTAGGGAATTCGGAAACAGAAATAAACACTGGACGATGCGAGGGCTGTGCCAGGAGTTGGCATCACTTTTCATTGGTCTTTTGCTTTTGCTTTGCTTTCGACAATTAATTTTGATAAACAAATGGAAATCAAGTTAAATAAATACAGATATTTGCTTGTGGCAGCCGGAGAACAGAAGGAATAACACGTGCCTTGCGGCTGGATGTGCGGGAAAGACCATAAATATTGAAACAGAACAGAACAGAACAGCAGTGAATGTACTTTGGTTTAGTTTTGTCTCTTTAAATGCACGATTTATATGCAAATTGAAGTGACGCCAAGGTCCTTCCTTCTCCGAATCTCGATCTTTGAAAGAAAGTCACTTGAGAAAGTTACACAAAAAAGACACAGTGTCATAAAACTGACGACTTGTGCAAGATGGCAGCCAGAAATAATCTGACTATTAAGGTCCTTTCGGACATTTTCATTTCGTGCGACAACAGAAAGCAGCAAAAAGCAGAAGACAGAGCGCAGAGAGCACAGAGCACAGAGCACAGAGCGCAGGAAAAACGCAGGAAAATGTGAAAATCTCAGTTGAGTGGAGGCCCCCAAGTGCCACCCACAGCAGAGGGGAGGGTCCCGCAAGAGGGAAGGATATGATTTTGTAATAAAGCAAAGTAAGTCGCGGCGACGGAGACAAGCATTCCCCGTGGGCCACATGACGTATGAGTGATATTAAATAACGTTATTTTTATTAAGGCCACTTTTCCGATTCAATTCAGCTAACGACTCTATAGCCTTTATGGGCCATTTCCATCGCACATTCCCACATTCCCAGTACAGGCCCCACACAATTGCATTATCGGATGCCAGCCACAGTTCGACATTGTTGAGCGACGCTTTTATTAATTTTTGCAATTAACATTCATTGGTTTATCGAAATGGAAATCCTTAATCCTGTCCGCACTCTGCCTTTATTTAATTTTAATTAGTATCCAATTTGAAAAAGACAAAAACAAATACAAACAGCCGGCGGGGTGTTGGCCAAACGGAATTTGCATTAATATTAGAGCGGACCGGACGGGTCATAAACAATTCAGAGAGACATATAAATTAATGGAAAGCAGCAATGGGCAGCATTGGGCAGGCACGTGTCCTGGCACCGTAATTGGCTCCGATATCCATGGCTGAACACAAATCCTCGACTGCTCGAGCTCCAACCGACTAACCGGCTAACCGGCTAACCGGCTAACCGACTAACGACCTTGTTAATTTGCAGAGCAGACAAATGGCTTAAGCCGGGATTGGATTGAAACGAAGTGAATGTCATTTTCTGCACAGACTGCTCTGCGGGTTTCTGTCAAAGGCTCAACCAAAGGAGTAACCGCAAGCACCGACCGACCGGTCCCGCCACCGTACAGCAACCACTCAATCAGTGACGGAAGCTTGCGGATGGAAAACTGTCAGCTGCAGCCAAACCACACGGAAGCCAGCCAAACCACACATGCAAAGTCGATTTAAGAATTGCAATTTCACACTTTTGCTCTTGAATTTCCTGCAACAAATTGATAAATTCGCATCGTTGCTAATTGCTGTCGAACAGTGGGACATCCAACAGTGTGGAGGAAGCGGTGGATGGATGTGTCCACGGATGACAAACCCTTGCCGAAAGATCACCAATTTAACTTGATTTATTCATATTTTTTCAGGAGAGAAGAGATGGAGAAATTTATGCCGAAAGTTGGAGCCTTGCAACGTGTAGAAACAGTACCAATTCCCAAAGTTGTAATTAATTTGCAGCAGCCCCGCTCCTAGTTACGGTTCCTAGTCCTCCAGGGTCCTCCCCCTGGGCTGCATATGCAAAACTTTTCCTGGCGTTGGCTGCTGCTTGCTGCGGGGCCTGGCCTGGGGCTTGTGCCTGATAAATTGAATCAAGTTGGCAGCGCGACTCGCAGGGAAACGGCAATTAATAAAATCTGCAATGGAAATGCGGTCCCACAGGCCTCGCCGTCGCCGTCGCACTTTCCCCTCTCGCACTTTGGTGTACAGAAAAATGTCGCAATAGTGTTTATGGCATCACTAGAACTCCCCCCCAAAAGTTATCTCTGGCTGTGGAGTGCTTTTGATGGGCTGCTCTCGTGCAGCTTGACCGAAAGTTTCCAGTTGCCAGAGCGAGATGTGAGCCTGCAATTTGAGAGTGCAGTTGAGCTCTTAAGCTGCCAGCTGCCAGCGCCGACTGCCGACTGCCAACTGTAGTTGAAGCCAAACGAAAAGTGTCAAAAGCAGACGCAGGACACGTACCCGTAAACTGAAACAGGAGACGAACCCCAGCCCAACCCAGAGACGGACGGGGACAAAGCTTTTAGCCAGAAAATTGATTGCCAGGTATTAGTACGTACAGAAATTGTGAGCTCTAATTGAAAATGAATTGCTTTTTGGGGAAGAAGCTGCCTGAGACTTCTCCTCTGTGTGCAGTTTTGCCATTAGGCAGTTTCCGCTCCTTCACGTAACTTTTCTCGCACTCGCACTCTTATGGCAGCTTTGCCCTGCCCTGCCCTGTCCTGCCTGTTGATTTCTGTGAGATTTTCAGCGGAAAGACGTCCGGGATTCGAGGCGCTTAGGTGCGAAGAGTTGCCAAAGAGCTTGTCAGGAATTAGAAGAGAAGAAAAGTCATCTTTTGGCGCTTTCCGCATGTGCCCCGGGGGGTTTTCTTTGAGCTGCTGCTAAGCCTCCACCACCAACCGCTCATCATTTTCCCGGACTCTAGTCAAAGGGAAACCACGGAATTGTTCATCAAATAGTTGGGAAAATCTTGAAAAGCACTGCAATCCAGGGAAAGTATTTCCACCTTTCAATCAGTTGCTAAGAACAGGCTTAAACGCCTTTCGGCACTGGGCATATTAAATATTCGAAGCCCCCAACTTTGATGGCTGGCATTCGATTAGTCAGTCGTCTGGCGGTCTGGTTTCATTCGACGAGCCGACAGAATTCTCCACTCCACCAGCATTTTCCCTCCCCACGATTGGGTCAAGAACCTCGGCCTGGGGCCTGAAGCAACAGAGCACAAATTACAGGCCTGGCCTGAAACCGAAAAGGTAAAAGCCAAGAAGGCCAAGAAAGCCAAGAAAGCCAGTTAACACCCACTCCCACGCCCTCCATACAGCCACAAAAACGGAGAAAGTGAAGGTGCGATGCGTCATTTCCGTTGTTTTTGGGACTCCTCGTGTTTTATGGGGATTTCGTGTGGGGGAAAGCTCGGAACAGTTCGCGGAACAATAGAGTGGTCCTTGCGCTGGGGTGAATTATGTTCACATGTGGTAAACCATCCAGTGACTTATCACTCCGCTTTACGGTAGTATGCAGTATTACCACGACAGAGCCAGAGCTCCAGTAACCATCGATTTTATACCCCCCGCCACCACCTCAATGACATTCTATGGGACAACAGCAGACATGAAAACAATACCAAATATTGTTCATATATTTCTAGTTCTCTCTGTCTGTCTCTCTGTCCGAGTCCTGTGTATCCCCTTCTGTGGGCTTGTTGTGACAGTTGCCCCTGGTTACACAGGACACAAACAACCGTGTGGGGTGGGGGGTCACATTTTATTTTCGGGAGTAGTCCCGGCCAAAGGCTTTATTAATCCTTTGTGTATATTTAGCGACCGCTTATAGCAGTTGATTGCCACACAACATACATACCCGTGCACCTTCATGTGGATTTACGAGTATACCATCGCATTCCAAGTGCAAATTGGCTCCACTCTGTGTGTTTGTGTGTGTGTTTTCCCCTTTTTATTGCACCTATAAATTTGGGGGTTTATTTTAGCTCTAGCATGCATAAAATATGCTTAATATTAAGGTGGAAACGTCTTAGAAGTGTGAAAGCAGTCTTGAAGGAAGATCTATATTCGTACACAGCCCGGTAATAGTTTTTGTTTTTAAATGTGATTTAGCTCCAGCTCAAACATTAAATTCCCATCAAGTTTTCCTTTCAATCATTAAGTCCTTCCCCTTCTCTGTTTAATATACTCTGTATTAATATCCAAAAAGAAGAAACGAACATTTGTTCCGCCTAATTTTATTTGGAACTCAAATTGCTTGTAATTGTTGTGCGAGTATGTCTTCGTGATGTCATTCCATTAAGCAGCCGTGAACAGCTTCTGCATGTTTTATAAGCAATCTCAGCCCCCAAGTAAGGAAAAGGAAAATCGAACCAACCAAACACTTGGCAACGATTCGATTTATGTGTGGGGGCTGTGCTTGGTGGTGTTCTAGGTGCTTCATGCGGAGCTCTTGCCTCTCCAGTGCCTTGCCACCCGACATAATTAGGGCCAATGACAGTCGTCGTATTGAGCTGCAGCAAATGCAGCTATAGCCAGGAAGGAGAGCCCTCGGGTGGCCTGGCGGTGGCCTGGCGGTGGAGCGAGCCGCTCAAAGGCTCTGGAGGTTTCGGTGAGTTTCGATTTATTTGGACGCCGTTGCCCAGGCAACAGACGGGCCAGGTGGCCAGGCAGCAAACGTCACAACAAAACACCTCGACAATGGCCATTGAAACTCTCGGGGGCTTGGATGTCCGTGTCCTGGGTCTGTGGATGGAGTGCCATTTTAAATGGCCAGATTCGTGGACGGAAAGTGGACAATGCCTGTGCTGTGATGAGAGGGGGGGGTCTTTGGGCTGCCAAAATGTATCAATGAAAACGTCAACTTTCCCATCCACTTGATGATTCACTCTGAAGAGCGAGGATGTTGAGGAAGAGTGTTGTTTGAAGAGGATTTTTAGTTAGTCCATCGTTCTACATCGTATATACATCGTAATACGACTTGAGTTCAGTTAGAAATGCGCCCTATACTCTTCGAGTACCGCTTTTCTTTTCTTATTCTTTGAGCATTGATGATCTCACACAGGGGATTTTATTCAATTTCAACTGATAAAGTATGTACATATGTATATACATCTATACTAGATATCTTATCTTATCGGATTATGTGCCGTATAAGCTCCAACAAAAGCTTCGTTCGGACAGCGGTAATCATTTTGTCAGCGGAATCATTAATGAATTGTGCAAGTCTTTCTGTGGCCCTTGTGGCACTCTGGCTACAAATGCTCTGTGCGGTCCAAGCCGAACATCCTGGCTCCACGGAAGTGCAAGAGGCATACGCCTTCTATTTCACTCAATTCAAACAGAGTTCAGTAATTACTATATACCCAATTAGGAAGTCAAATCGACGAAGCCGCTTCTTTCAGCAGTTGATAAGCTATTGATCGAGTACGTATCAACATGTACATGTACATATGTACGTATAAGAATGTTTGGAAAAAGCTCCTTCAATGCGTATCCTCTACACTTGCCACAGGCTGGAGGATCGTCGCGATCTCTCAAACAGTTGACAAAAGATATCATGGAAGAGGATAGAACTTATCCCAAATTCTGTCTAATCGGGAGCAAGCACAACACGACCAGTATCATCCGAGTACCTGGCCAGGGTACTTTTCCTGTCCTGTGCGGTTTAGAGCTGGGCTCGATGGTTATTCAGAGGCGTCAGGATGGTCTGACCAGCTTTTACCGCGACTGGAGCGACTACAAAGTGGGATTCGGAGAGCTGAGTAGGGATTTCATCATCGGTCTGGACCGATTGCACGCTCTAACATCGTGGCAACCCTTCGAGCTGTACATTTACATTGAGAGCTTCAAGGGCTCTGAAATTTGACATTGGAAATGAATCTGAGCACTTTTCCCTGAAAATCCTTGGCGGCTATACTGGAACGGCAGGCGATTCCCTCACCTTCCACAAGGGAAAAAAGGTTTCCACTTTCGATCGAGATCTGGCTGGTTGGTGGTTCAATTCTTGCATGCAGAGGCAAGTATAAGAGAATAACTATCTAAGTACATATACTCGTATGGTAGGTCTTACAGCAATCTGAATGCTCCGTACTTGGTCTTTGTACAGAATGTGATACAGAGGCAGCCTTTTCACTTGTAATTATTACTTGCTAAATATAGGAAAATTCCATGATTCTGGTCGCACCAACCTGTTGTTCCATTTTCTGATTGCGACTGCTAATTGCGGACATCTTGCAGCTTTGCTTCTTCTGGATCTACAGTAACACTCTTCCTTCCCTTCCCCACTTTTGCGTCGGTTATCACTTAGCGACGCGATATATATCGCGATATATGTATGTATTCTTGTGTGAACGAATGCAGCAAAACAAAAACCGAAACGGGGGTCGACGGCGACGGGGATTGCATCTGGCAGAGTGCCGCCAGAGCATGCAAAAACGCGAAAAGAATCAGGCGCTCACCCAGGCCCGCACACCTGGTTTGCCTTGTAGCTGTAGTTTCAGTTGTAGTTGTACTGTGGTTCTCCCGGCGGCGGCACACGCGACAACAAACACAACCCTGAAGGGTGCGGACCGGCTGTTCTTGCGCTTCTCTCTCTCCCTCTCTCTCTTGTCACGATCAATTTATGTTCTTCTCTTCGTGTTGCTTCCGCTTTCGTTTGCTTTCGATTTCTGATTCACCTTTGATGCTAATGCTCAATTTTGCTTTCGCACCTTCGCGTTCTGAGCACTTTTCGCGTGTTGCCAATTTTCCGTGTGAGAGAGTGTGATGTGTGTCATCTGCATTGAAACGTAAAATTTTGGCGCCTGTTTTGGTAGTGCCCGGGCGAAGAAGTATACCGTGCCGTTGTTGATTTCGGAATGACGACGATTTAAACAGCCAAAACGCTAACAAATGGAAACGAAAGTAAGCCCGAAGCAGAAGCCAAACGACGAGCGCTGTCGCTGTGGTTTCTGCTGTCCTGTCGTTTGCGAGAGCGAGGACGAAACGAAACGAAACGGCTCTCTGCTCAACGTTTCCTGTGCTGCTTTCTCACCCTCACGGTACTGTGTTGTTGGATTCGGCAAGGCAAAATAGCTGGAAGGTAAGCCAGCTTGTGGAGAGCGCTCAACCATGCATGTTTTGGTACAGAACACCTTGTAATATACATGTACAATAGTTTATATAATTATTATTGTTAGAACATGTTGCTTCAGTTAATGTGTGTGTGTCTGTGTGAGTGATGTCGGAACAAAAAGAAAACTGGAGAGGGAGACTGCTACACCTCATATTTTATATACCTTGAAATTCTCTTCATGTCTGGTTCTCTTCGCTCTCTGTCTGGCACCTTTGCTATTCTTCCCTCCTCTCCTTCCTCTTCCAACCATTTCGTGCCCGACAGATGTGCAGCTGGCGAGCGAGTGCAGGAGGCTCTTCATGCACTTGGATTTATGCTGTCTCTGTCTGCTCGCAGACATTGCATTTGGATTATCAGACACACAAACACATGTAAGTCGACATGCAGGAGGAGGGAGAAGGCAAGATCAGCCATCTCTCCAACTGCAACGGCTTCTAATCGCAGTTGGCATTTAAGCTGCTGTTACACGATGGGTTTTCCACCGCAGCAAGCAGTATACAAAAATGGGACTGTTTTTTGCAACCCCAAAACCCGAATCGAATGGATTTAGGAGGGGCTCAGCTTTTGCTGATGCGAATACATAGTGCGAATGGCATACCCATAATAAAATTCAAAAAAGAATATGAAATATTTTGGCAACTCCTGTTGTCTATAATCTTTAATCTTTAACTTTAAGCTTAGCCTAGAATGATGGGAAGTACAATTAAATAACAAATTCATTAAAATGTGTATGTAATGCGATGTATAACTGTTCTCACAGAACAGCATTCGTGTTAATTCGATTGAAATTTTCCTTGTCATTTATGAGGTTCTCTTGTATTAGGTGGTGTCAGGTTCCTGCGACTCTCACGATCTCAGAGCTTTTAGATATAGTTCTAGAAGAACCTATGCTTCTTCTTCTTCTTTTCCCCCTCCGCTGGCGGCTGGGGATCCACAGACACCTGCCGCTTGGGCATCAGAGGCGGAGGCACATCCGCGGCCTGGCCTCCATTCAAATCCATTGGCGACTGTGGGCGTGGTGCCCGCAGGATTGACGTCAGGGGAGGAGGACTGGCTCCAGAGCCATTCAGAGCTGGGTGGGTCAACGACGGCTCCTGGCCATCCTCCTCGATGCGGTCCAGTCGCGAGCCGTGCACCGAAGCCAGCTCCGAGGGGGTCTTCAGCTGACTGCCGCCCTCGTCACCGAACTCGCTGGCCATGCCCATGCCGATGGTGGCCCCCACTTTGGCGCTAGCCCGTTTGAAGTGATCGCTAAGCTTGATCTGCACCACGTTGATGAACATGGAGGTGAGGGCCAAGCCGAAGATCAGGTATATCATGCTGACCATCACATAGAAGGGATTGCTGGGCACCAGGTCGCCAAAGCCGATGGTGGACATTGAGATGAAGACGTAGTAGAAAGAGTCCAGCAGTTCCCAGTCGGACTCCAGCATCACGTAGCCGGCCGTGCCCAGCAGGATGTAGGAGATGAGCAGCAGGGAGGCCACCGAAACGGGCAGATTGAACTCATCGTCCACTTCATAGGTCTCCGGGTACGGCGATGTGGGTGTCTCCGGGTGCGATGTGCCCAACGACCTGCCCGCCTCGGCATCCGCCTGTGACTCGGCCTCTTCCTCCGCCGATTTGCCGAAGAACATGCTGGGCCGCCGCATGGCCATGTCGTAGACCGTATTGAAGCCGGTCATCGCGTCACGGATCTGCTGCTGTTTCCGGATGCGGCGGCAGGAGCGAGTGTAGTACACGCGGCGCACATAGGCCCACAGGAACTTGACGCAGCGCGTGAAGAGCTTGCCCAGATCGGCCAACACGATCAGGAACATGGGAATGCCGATGATCGCATAGACGATAGTCAGGGAGCGTCCCAGCTTTGTCTTGGGTGTTATGTGGCCGTAACCTGCGGAAGAGCGAAAGAAGAACATTAGTTTTATACGCTCAGATGCATATCTGGGAAGACTACTATAGATACTAGAATTCTCTATGGAGCTATGGTATTATAGGGGTGCAAGGAAGGGATCGCGATAGTTCCCCCGTAGACCCCCGTTACCTATGGTCGTTATTACGGTCCAACAGAAGATAAAGCAATTGACAAAGTTCCACGACTTCTGGCCCGGATACCGACGCAGTCCCATCTCGGCCAGCGTATTCAGCTCATCCTCGAATTTTCGCAGCTTCTGACGGGCCATAGACTTCCAGTCATCCTCTCTGGCAAAGATAAAGCAAAAGGGTTCACCACTGACTACTGACCACTGGAGGAATAGGGTAGGTTCTGTGGTTTCAGTACCTCATGTTGTGGCTGACGGTCCACAGGTTGTCGATGAAATCGCGCTTGACCTTGCGCACCTCGCACTTGTAGATGTTCTCGGAGGCCCCCTCCGTGTAGCGGAACATAAGGCCACCGAAACCCAGAAGGAGGGCCAGGCAAATGCAGTGCGAGATGCAGGTGTTTCGCAGGCACCGCAGCTCCTCCATGCGCCGCGGGTAGTCCATCTTGAGGCGTCGCCACTCGTGCCGTGCCTCCAGCCAGAAGTGGGACGCAAACGGGCGGGAAATGATATTGTCGGGCAGCGGTTCTGTAGCCAAATCTTTCACGACACTGCTTTGCACTTTGTCCACCTTCTGCTTTCGCTTGAACAGATTCCGGAGGCGTTGCAGGAACGTCACTTTGGGTTCCACTTTCGGAATGGTGTCTTCGGTTGTGGACAATTCTGGTTCAGGTTCTGCTGGGGGCTCCGATTTGGTTGGGACGTCAATTTGTTCCGCTTCCTTGCCCCTTTCCAGGCTGGCGGAACGCTTGGATCTCAGTGGCCTCTCAAGGCTGGAGCTGCGTTTGCCCTCCGCCTTGCGTCCCGGCTCGAGCTCGGCCAGACGCAGGCTGGCACTCCTTCGCACCCCCTCACCCGCCAGGCTCTGGGCCAAGGCTGCCTCCGCCTTGGCCGCTCTCTCCGCCGCCTCCATGTACTTCTGCATCAGCTCCGACTGCTGTTCCGCCTCCGAGGGTCGCGCCCTGTAGGAGTCTGTCTGGGATTCTCCCACTTCGACATATTCGTGCTTGCGGCTGGTCTCCGCCCGCTGCTCGGGGGTCTTGGAGCGCCGTTGAGGTCGTACCGGCGACAGGGAGTTGTTTCGACTGACGGTACGACGATCCTCCGGTTTTGGGAGGGCTGACGGTGGCGGAGGTGGAGCTCCTCGAATGGGGGCAGCCACATAGCCCTGTGGCGGCTTTACGGGCCTTCGCGTGGGTATCTCCTCTACCGCATCCGCTTCGGAAGAGCTGAACTGCGTGGAGGATTCCTCATAGCCGCTGCTACGATTCCGACTGCGTACCTTTGGCGTCTCGTGCCGCTGCAGGCGCAGACTGTGGATGAGCCGGCGACGCTCTTCCTCGTCCTGTGGCAGCTGGATGCGATCGCTGAGCTTGCGGTAGTTCTGGAGCAGTCGCTTCCGCTCCTCGTTGTCCAGCTGCTGGCGATGGCGCTGCTTGTGCTCCCGCTTCTCTCGCTCGAAGAGCCGTTTCTCGGCCTCGAAGCGCCTGCGCTCGTCCTCGAATCGTTGCAAGTTCTGCTCCAGCCGGCTGAGCGTGTCGTTGTGGCCACCACTGGCGGGGATCGGCTGTGGGATTGCTGTGGGGGTGTAGGAGCTGCCCGTGGTCAGCTCGCTCTCGCTGGACTCCTCCTTGTGGCGGGGCGAGGACAGGCTGCGATGCTTGATCAGCTGCACGGCATCCGGACTGCTCAGCTTTTCGGCCTCGCGGGGCTGCGATTGGCTTCTGCTCGCGGCACTGGCAAATGTCTTGTCCCTCCGACGCAGGATCTTGCTCTCGTGTGCGGACAGAGTGCCCGGCGGACGTATCTGCATGCGCACCATCTGCGGTGAGGGATCAGGACCAGGACCAGGACCTGAATCCTCCCCCTCCTCTACCCGCTGGTGCTGTGTAATGGGTGTCTGCTCGCGCTGGCTGCGTCCCAAGCGGCGACGGTGGCGCTGGTGCTGTCTCGCCTCGACAGAGGCTGCGGCTGCGGCAGCGGCAGCGGCAGCGGCTGCCTGCCCCATGTCCATATCCATGTCCAGTGTGCTACTTTCTCGTTCTATCTTTGGGCTAGCTCTCGCTCATGTCGTCTATTTATAACTGGTTCATATTTTCGTTTTCCCCATCCAAAGCAAAACGAATTTCTTGGTGTAATTATATCACTTTCGGGGTGCAATTTCTTTTTATAGTGCCTCAACGGATCGTTCGTGTACACTTGATCCGCGTAACAGAAATCGCTGCAACTATAAATTAATTTGGAATTGCTCGATATCTTTTCTAGCTACATATACAAAAAAGAATGTATCTATACGGATGATAGATGTTCTAGAATCGTCACTTTTCTCGTACACTGGCCGCTGAGACTCGACCACGTCTGGTATCGTACTGCTGAGAGCATGTGGAAGACTCAAAATCTTCAAATTGTTTATATATATTGTCTATATTTTTGGTTGGTTGCCACAACAGCTGTTTGGCTTTATGTGAATTGTGAATATATGAATTCCTGTCTCTCTAAATATTCTCTCGCTGAAGAATCTCTCTGAATAGAAAAGAAATAATTTTGTCCATTTATTCGACCAGCGGCCGACTTTTGTGGAAATATTTCGTAATTAGGAATACTTTTGAAATTACCCTATATATTAAAATATAACTTCTTTAAAAAAACAGAACGAAATCCCATAATCCAAATGATATGAGACTTTTAAAGCAGGCAGCTATGAAACCATTAAAGTTGGTTGCTATGAAACTATTAGGCCTGGCTGCCATGAAGGTAATATAGCTTCCTGCTATGGTAACAATAAAGGTGGTTGCTTGCCATGACACTTTTCTGGCTGATATGAAACCTGTTGCACACACATCAACAACACATTTTCAAGTGGCGCCACTTAGCGATGGGCTTAAGTTATTTCGACCCACAGAGAGCGCATGGACGTGTAAAGACTGAATTCAAATTGGAGACGCTACCAATAACAATTTAATCTCTTATCACTCGCGTACTTTCTTTCAAAACAGACTTTACATTGATCCAAATTTCCCTAAATTAAAGCAATAAATTTCCTTAATAAAAGAGAATGAAGAAATCCAGTAATGGCGGAAGGTCGTGCCCCACTCTCAATAGCAAGCATTATATGCCCCTCCCCATGTACACACCCCGGGGGACATAATGTATCCGATTTATCTAAGCATTCAACTCATTCGATTTCTACTGAATTCTCAGCGATTTGTTTAGAATGCCAAAGTTTTGTTTTGCTTGGGGGTTTCCTTCCGTTTTTCTTTCGTAAACTATAGTTTGCTGATTTTTCGTAGGGATCAAAACGAAAGTGCTACAAATATTGAGTAATATTTTCCATGAAATGCGAATTCATATTCGATCAGTACCGCTTGTGACGTCACTGTAGCCATATATGTTAGCAGCACATTTCGCCACTTGGAGGTATCGAAATAAAATTAATTTTCTGCTGATTTTCATCAGATACTTTCCAGAGTACGCCCCTCTCGCAACGCTCAACTGGTTGATGACGGATCGTATTCGCTTTTATGGAATTTCGCTGGGATTCAGTGTTTGTTTATTCCTCGCAATTTCATTCAACATTTCTGCCTTCGTGATTTGTTTTCCCAGTTGGGCATGCACCATAATCGAGATTCTGTTTGGCATTTTCCGGGCCCGAGTGGCGAAGTCCCACAAAGCGCTATTTTAATCGGAGCAGCAACAGCTTTACGATTCCCAGACATACATATATATGTGAGTATTGATTTTTATTCGAAATTATGAAGTGAATTGTCTGCCTGCTTATTGATTACTTCAGAGGAGGGGGTGTTTACATCCCATGAGGATCGATCTGATTGTAGTTTTCAGCCATTTCCCATTCACGGAACACCGTATCTTTCAGCATGAGATACATATATTTCATGTTGAGTCAGAGGTACCAGGTTGGGTAATACTCGTATGTACCTATGACATTCGCGAGCCTAAAAATACACAAACATTTCGAGCAGCGGTTCTCACGTGTGCCACGGGGCGTACGATCAAAATCTTTACGACCTTACGACTCTGTAGGGGACTTTCCACAGACAAGTTTTGTTTACATTTTGTGCCAATTTTGACAACTTGATTGCTCTCGAAGCACTCACAATATTCGCCATTTCGGATCACAGAAGGAGCCCCCCACTCCATCCTCTGTCATCGTTGTGGGGCGAAAATGACTGTGAATTTGTGTTAATTGCTTTTGCGGCGATGTGGGTGGAAAGTGTTTTCCACACTTGCAGATTTATTATTCGTCTCTTCTTTAGTTGGAAACTTGTCAAGAGCGGCACCCAGACTGGCAGATTTATTCACTCGAAATAAATATTTTACCGAATGAGAAGGAAACAAGCCGGAAAACAGGAGGACAATAAAGTCGAACCACGAAGCATGTCGATCCAATAAAAGGTGCCGTTAAATCATTAACTAACCGCCACATGAATACATATAAAGTATAATGCCCCCCCGCCCCAATTGGCAGCCTTTTCGAGCGGTCAAAATACTTCAATTTTCTTGGTATGTTTATGAGCGGGAAAACGCGTTCCGAAATTAAGAGCGAAATTAAAATAAAATGTAATTAAGAGTGTGTAAGGAGACGGCATTCGGGGAAATTCTTGTATAAGGTGCAGGCTATTTATAAGTCCCAATTAAGAACGATGACAGTCTTCCAAAGAATTCCGCCACCGCCGACAGAACAGCCTCGCCTCTCTAGAGAGATCTCATAACTGTCTGCGCCAGAAGAGACACAAATTTGTTATCCCACATCGCCAAAAAAACATTCGAAACTATTTCCATCTTTTGTGTCACAGATTTCGTGCGCTTAATGAAGAGAAATACATATACCCGCACCTAAATAAATAGATCTGCTAGTGTACACTGTACCTATTCGTTGCGTGGGCGTTTGTGCACCTACAACGCCCTTGGACCCACAAGTGCCCCACACCCACACACCCCCACCTACCACTCACCTATGGTCGTGTAGATGGTGCAGCTGTAGACCATCGCATTCCAGAAGGACCAGGGATCCGTTTTCTCCGCCATTCCGTTCCGCAGCAGCGACTCGACAACGGACGGATGGTTGTTCATGATGCGCAGCACTTGGCTGTCAAAGTCAGTCTTGGACAGCTGGAAATAGCCAGAAGTTAACTCTATCTATCTTCTTGAGAGAGATAAAGCCTTTCTTACCGTGCTCAGCTGTGTATTCCTTGTCATGTCACGCATTTCCTCGAAGAACTGCTTCTGCAGTCCCTGCAATTCCAGTTTCTCGAGAGTTCCCTGTCGCACTGCAATGAACATATTTGACAGAGCTTTAGACACAAGTTTAAGGCGGCCTTGACCCCTGCGGGAAGGCCGAATGAATGAACTTTGCCGTCGCAATCGCTGTGGGCAATTGGATATTGGCAGCACTGCCAAAACAGCACTTTCAGCAGTAAATCAGAAGGATTTTCCACTCGAGATGGGAGTCACGCCTGATGGGGAGTCAAAGGCATTCCAGAAAACAGAAAGCGGAGCATAGCATGGGAAACACCCATTCGGTCACTGGTCGAAGGTGGGGCTCCAAGTTGGGACTCCTCCATCCGCCTGTTAATCATCTTCAATTGGATGTCTGACTTGTTTATACGATGCGTTCATCTTGTGTGATTCACTCGATTGTATGCAATCTACTTGATTGTTCCTTCACCTGCTTCAACGTCGGACGGAGGTACAGATACAGATACAGATACAATTTCGAGGCGTTGAGCAGGCCAATTTGATGGGGGCTTGTTTTATGATTACAGTACAGCGGAATCATTCAACATGTGTGCTGGTCTGGCAACTGTTTGCTGTTCTCCAAACAATTGAATTGCCAAGAGCTTGATAAGCAAACAAAGTCGTTTAGTGCACTCTTACTTCCGGACCGGATTGGGATCGGGATGGGATCGGATAACTGCAGGGGATTCCTAATGGGATCAACGCGATGAGATGATATTCTCACCTTCGACTGCTTGGAAGATCAGGGCACCGCCCACGCTGTAGAGTGCGAGGACGAATATGAGGAACATGTGGGTGAACCAGCTCCTGGACCACCTGCTGAACTTGTTGTACAGGCCGTAGGTGAACTTCTCGCCGAAACTCATGCCCGACTTGGTGAGATCGAGAAAGCCCTCGTAGCCCTTGGTCATAAAGTTGCCAGAGCCAAACGGATTCGCCACTGGCGGCCAGTACGGACCCTGCGTGCCATTGCCCGTGTAGTTTGTTTGCGAGGTGTACGGCGGCTGGGCGCTGGGCGGCATCGACATGCCCATCGCCGAGCCGTGGATATTGTGGATATTTATCCGCGGAGGTCTGTGGGCCCTTCGCGACGCTGGCGGTGTGCTGGGTGTGGGGCTCTGTGGCTGAGACATTTTCTACAGATGGTTTTGAACTCTTCCTATGGTTATACTATATGATTTATGATTTATGAATCGTTGGTTTGGGCTTGGGCTTGGGTTTGGTTTGGCACACTCAAATCATTCGACACTTTGTTCACATCATTTCACAGTTTCGCTCACTCTTGCTGATAGAATTATTCCATCAATATGTATTTATATATTTTGTATTATTTTTAAGATTATAAGTAGAATTGCCGTCGCGATTCTTGGGCGCCGCGCATTTATTTATTCTCTTTTTATTTTGAAGGCGGCTACCGCTTCCGTCCGACTGGTTCTTGAATTCAATGGGGACTGAAGCGAGCATTCGGCCAACATTAGTGTCGTGTTTGGGGCTGGCTACTGGCTGCTGCCTGCTGGCTGCTGGCTGCTCTGGGGATATGGGTGTCCGACAATGACGACATCGGGCCAGTCGTGAGCTCACTCGGAGAGGAGAGGAGCGGAGAGTCTTCTGGCCAGGGAAGTCGCCGTCTTAGCTGCTGACTGATCTCCACATGGGGGCTGTTGCTTTTTTGGCCCGCGCGGCCCATTATAATTGGGGGCTGGAGGTCCGACTGAGCCACCTTCGAGCTGAGAGCCGCTGCAAGTATGTAACGTGCTTGCCATCGTTAAATGCGTAGTTCAAGCGTCACTTAGTCGGATACAGAGGTACATATGTACCTAATTATAAAATACGATCCGTATACTAGTGTTATTTATACAAATGTTTTCTCATTCGCATTTGCTTGGCCTGACACTAATGAATTTAACATTTTCCCCCCCCATAATTTATCATCTTCGAGACTTTTTCTCGCGCTTTTTGTTTTCTGTTTCGTTTCCCAAAAATTTGCATAAATTAAAGCCACCAACTGTGGTTCGTAGACGAAGACCCATGGAAGGGTTACTCACATGCTCGTTTGCGTTTTCGGAGAATTCTTTGTAATACTTAAATTTGGCCGCTGTCATTTGGCCAACAGTTTTCTGGGAAATTGGGAACACTCAAGAAGTGGTCAGATTAAAAAATAAAAATTAAGCGAATGGGAAAGTGATCTAAAGATGTGTATGGTATGAAACAATTTGCTGGCCAATCAAATGTATAAAAAGCCAGTAGTTCGGTGTTTTTATTGGGATCAATCTTCATAGAAAACATTTGAAATATTTCCAAAATTTCTAATATTTAGACTATGCCAAGACAAATAATATTTTAATTCTTTCTCTCTTCTGGCAATTTGTTTGCTTTTATTCAGCACATTTCTGTTGCTTCTTTGCAAATGAATAATTGGGCAGTTTATCAAGAGCAGCTGTTCGCTGTGCTTGCAAAATAAGCCTCGTGGTGTTGGATGTATCTATATAAGTATCTGGAAACTGGGAGTTCACTCTGAGATATGTCTAGCCAAAGAGTGGTAGTATCGATTGCTCAGTCAACGACCAGGACCAACGTTGCGCTTCTCAGCCTTTTCAGTAGCGTATCTTGCGAATGATGATAGCCAGAGTTCACGACAAGTCAGTTGGATGGTATCGATGCAAGACTATTCTCGGTCCTAAGTGAAAGCTAATTCCAGACTATTTCAGCTCTAGGACACAAAGATCTCTACTATCTCATGGACCCCGATGGATCGAATACACTTCAGAAGCTGGTGCTGCAACTCTTCCGACCCTATATATCCATGGATCAACTGTGGGGCATGGTAAAAACCAATGTCACTACGCTCAGCAACGATCATGAAGGCCGGGAACTCGTCCAGCTCTATCTTACAACATTCTTTGGCAGCCCCGCGATTGATTATAGAGGACAGGCGAGCATGCAAATCGTCTGCATGGCGCTGCTGAAGTGCTCATAGAATATCTGCTGGATGTTTTACACGTGTCCACAGTCTTATTAGAGCTTAATGAAGAGGATGTTTATTCCAATGGATTGCATTTAAATCCTTGTCTCTCATTCACTTTCAAACAATTTCTACTTGGCGCTCAAGTTTGGTGGGACTTGGTCTTTTTCTTTTTGTGAACGTTTTCTTTTTCTCTTACGTTTTATTACGTTTTTTTGCTTGACCTTTTTCGCTAAAACCTTTTTTACACAAGATCCAATAAAAGCAAGTATTTAAAATAAGCCAGTAAAGTAGAAAATTGATTAATTAATCTGATAAAATTATGTGGGCAGAGCTGAGAGTTCTATCTAGCTAGTAATATTCCACGGAATATCAAATCGAGGAATGCGGAACTTGAATACAACAAATTCGTCAGTATATTACGGTATATTTTATATCTTAAATCTTAAATCTTAAATCTTCGGAAAGCTATACCTCCGGCAAATTTAGCCAGATCGGTGAAGGACCAACTCTCCCAGGATCTTGAGGATGCAGAGAATCAAACGGCATCAAAATCTCGACTACGAAAATGAGGCCGATTTTTAGCAAATTTAATGATGTAACCATCATGATTTCTTGCGAAAATCGTGAAAAAATTAATGTCCCTTTTTCCGATGGCAGTCGATTGGCAGGACTCTCCCGATCACGAAAAGACATGCCGCACTCCGATCGGCTGCCGTATAGTAGAGATATAGCTTGCAGAATAAACCAGTATTTTAATAATATGCATAAAGAAATCTTCGGAAAGCTATATCTCCGGCAAATAGAGCCAGATCGGTGAAGGACCAACTCTGCCAGGATCGCGAGGATCCAGACTGTCGTTCGGCATCAAAATCTGGACTACGAAAATGAGGCCGATTTTTGGCAAATTTAATGATGTAACCATCATGATTTTTTGCGAAAATCGTGAAAAAAATTAATGTCCCTTTTTCCGATGGCAGTCGATTGGCAGGACTCTCCCGATCACGAAAAGACATGCCGCACTCCGATCGGCTGCCGTATAGTAGAGATAAAGCGTGCAGAAAAAACCAGTATTCTAATAAAATGCAAAATACAATTCTTCGGAAGGCTATATCTCCGGCAAATTTAGCCAGATCGGTGAAGGACCAGCTCTCCCAGGATCTTGAGGATCGAGACTGTCGTTCGGCATCAAAATCTCGACTATGAAAATGAGGCCGATTTTTGGCAAATTTAATGATGTAACCATCATGATTTTTGCGAAAATCGTGAAAAATTAATGTCCCTTTTTCCGATGGCAGTCGATTGGCAGGACTCTCCCGATCACGAAAAGACATGCCGCACTCCGATCGGCTGCCGTATAGTAGAGATAAAGCGTGCAGAAAAAACCAGTATTCTAATAAAATGCAAAAATACAATTCTTCGGAAGGCTATATCTCCGGCAAATTTAGCCAGATCGGTGAAGGACCAGCTCTCCCAGGATCGTGAGGATCCAGAGAATCAACGACATCAAAATCTCGACTATGAAAATGAGGCCGATTTTTGGCAAATTTAATGATGTAACCATCATGATTTTTGCGAAAATCGTGAAAAATTAATGTCCCTTTTCCGATGGCAGTCGATTGGCAGGACTCTCCCGATCACGAAAAGACATGCCGCATCCGATCGGCTGCCGTATAGTAGAGATATAGCGTGCAGAAAAAACCAGTATTCTAATAAAATGCAAAATACAATTCTTCGGAAGGCTATATCTCCGGCAAATTTAGCCAGATCGGTGAAGGACCAGCTCTCCCAGGATCTTGAGGATCGAGACTGTCGTTCGGCATCAAAATCTCGACTATGAAAATGAGGCCGATTTTTGGCAAATTTAATGATGTAACCATCATGATTTTTTGCGAAAATCGTGAAAAAATTAATGTCCCTTTTTCCGATGGCAGTCGATTGGCAGGACTCTCCCGATCACGAAAAGACATGCCGCACTCCGATCGGCTGCCGTATAGTAGAATCATATATAATTTTGATAAAGCGTGCAGAAAAACCAGTATTCTAATAAAATGCAAAATACAATTCTTCGGAAGGCTATATCTCCGGCAAATTTAGCCAGATCGGTGAAGGACCAGCTCTCCCAGGATCTTGAGGATCCAGAGAATCAAACGGCATCAAAATCTCGACTATGAAAATGAGGCCGATTTTTAGCAAATTTAATGATGTAACCATCATGATTTTTGCGAAAATCGTGAAAAAATTAATGTCCCTTTTCCGATGGCAGTCGATTGGCAGGACTCTCCCGATCACGAAAAGACATGCCGCACTCCGATCGGCTGCCGTATAGTAGAGATAAAGCGTGCAGAAAAAACCAGTATTTTAAAAATATGCAAAAAGAAATCTTCGGAAAGCAGTATTCTAATAAAATCGCAAAATACAATTCTTCGGAAGGCCATATATCTCCGGCAAATTTAGCCAGATCGGTGAAGGACCAGCCAGTCTCCCAGGATCTTGAGGATCGAGACTGTCGTTCGGCATCAAAATCTCGACTATGAAAATGAGGCCGATTTTTGGCAAATTTAATGATGTAACCATCATGATTTTTTGCGAAAATCGTGAAAAAATTAATGTCCCTTTTTCCGATGGCAGTCGATTGGCAGGACTCTCCCGATCACGAAAAGACATGCCGCACTCCGATCGGCTG
The DNA here is from genome assembly GCA_008121275.1 of Drosophila lowei. Classification (NCBI taxonomy): domain Eukaryota; kingdom Metazoa; phylum Arthropoda; class Insecta; order Diptera; family Drosophilidae; genus Drosophila; species Drosophila lowei. Next base: position 23,558,819 of record CM017778.1, on the reverse strand, counting down.
CCGTATAGTAGAGATAAAGCGTGCAGAAAAACCAGTATTCTAATAATATGCATAAAGAAATCTTCGGAAAGCTATATCTCCGGCAAATAGAGCCAGATCGGTGAAGGACCAACTCTGCCAGGATCGCGAGGATCCAGACTGTCGTTCGGCATCAAAATCTGGACTACGAAAATGAGGCCGATTTTTGGCAAATTTAATGATGTAACCATCATGATTTTTTGCGAAAATCGTGAAAAAATTAATGTCCCTTTTTCCGATGGCAGTCGATTGGCAGGACTCTCCCGATCACGAAAAGACATGCCGCACTCCGATCGGCTGCCGTATAGTAGAGATAAAGCGTGCAGAAAAACCAGTATTCTAATAAAATGCAAAATACAAATCTTCGGAAGGCTATATCTCCGGCAAATTTAGCCAGATCGGTGAAGGACCAACTCTCCCAGGATCTTGAGGATCCAGAGAATCAAACGGCATCAAAATCTCGACTATGAAAATGAGGCCGATTTTTGGCAAATTTAATGATGTAACCATCATGATTTTTTGCGAAAATCGTGAAAAAATTAATGTCCCTTTTTCCGATTGCAGTCGATTGGCAGTGATCTCCCGATCACGAAAAGACATGCCGCACTCCGATCGGCTGCCGTATAGTAGAGATATAGCGTGCAGAAAAAACCAGTATTTTAATAATATGCATACAAAAATCTTCGGAAAGCTATATCTCCGGCAAATAGAGCCAGATCGGTGAAGGACCAGCTCTCCCAGGATCGTGAGGATCGAGACTGTCGTTCGGCATCAAAATCTCGACTATGAAAATGGCCTCTCCTTGCGTCCCACGCTGTTTTCTCCGCCTTTCCAATCCGCTCGCCGTCCGCAGCTCCTCCGTGGGTGATTCCGCCGTAACTCCTCATCCTGTCCTGGCTGTCTTGCTGCGGACCATAGCCATGATGCCGCTGCTGTGTCGCTAAGTCAATAATGTGGAGTTGGCGTCGCTTCCGCTGAAGCAGGGACCAGTGATCGACGGTGGAATGGTAAATTCACGCCCACGGGAAATGTTAGTGACACCCCCATTCATACGCCGCCGAAGCAAACACTGGGATTCAGCTTCGAGACGCGTAAGTGAATCAGTATATAATTTTGGATCATTTTAAAATATATCTTCCTTCACAGAGGACTTATGTACCCTACGCTTTGCCACAAACCGAGTCGTACCTGATTTCCGCCCGCCAGACGGAGCGTTATCCAAGCATTACCGAGGCGCATTCGAGACAGTCCGAGGCCTATCCCAGCCAGACAGAATCGTATCCCAGCAGGACAGAAGCGCACCCCTTGCAAGATCCAAACCTAACAAGCCATCGTCATCCTTCGACCTGGCCATCGACAACTATCTCAAGGACTTTGGCTATGGCAACCAAGGCAGGAGCTACGCGGACTACTAGACTCTAGATAGATCTCGTTGTTGTTAGTTTTTAGGATATAAATGTTTTCCACTTGTTTATATATTTATACAAGGTTAAGTTATGATGAATAAAACTATTGAAAAATCATCCTTGCTGTATCCTGTATGGGGGAAACTATCCCGATTTCAAAAAGGCGTTTCACGCCCATATCGGTTCACAAATAGCGGGGAAAACTAAATATTTTTGATTGGGGAAAATGTCCTTGATCCTTGGTAAGGACTCTATTAAATCAGGGACATTTTTTTGATCACGGGAAGCCATCGAACGCCCAGATCGGGCCACAAATAGCCGAGAAAACTAAATATGTATGATTGGCGTTGTTGGAGTCCTTACCGAAGGATCAAAGAGAATTTTTTGATCACGGCGCGCCATGGCATGCCCCGATCGGGCCACGAATAAGGGAGAAAACAAGATATATATGTCTGGAGAAAATATCCTTGATCCTTGGTCCTTGATTAGGAATGCATTGGATCAAGGAAGCTATTCCGAACGCAGGAAGCCTTCGCACGTCCCGATCGGACAAGAAATGGTGGATTTATGCCATAAACAACAAATTACAACAACCATATCCAGCTATTACAACAACAACTTTCAATTTGGTGGCGCTCAAAACCGAGATTTTTCGATTTTCAGTTCTGGGATACCAGGCGACCAGAAATCAGCAGAAGGTCGCTGGTTTTTTTCTTCAAATTTTTTTATTTTTCCCTTCCCCCGTTTTTTCAAACCCCAAAAGTATGCAACACAACTTTTTCCAATTACAAAAGTTGCTTGCTGCTGATTTCTGTTCGCCTGGTATCCCAGTTTAAAAATCCTCGATTTTGGGCTTTTGAGCGGTCGCAAGTTGAGGGTTGTTGTTGTACAACAACAAAAATTTGTTGTACAATAATTGACAACAACAACATTTGTTGTTTTCTCCGTTATTTGAAGCCCAATTCGGACGTGCTACGGCTTCCTGTGTTCGGAATAACATCCTTGATCTAACGCAGTCCTTATCAAGGATCAAGGATATTTTCTCAAGACACATATATCTTGTTTTCTCCCTTATTTGTGGCCTGATTACGACGTGCGACGGCTTCCTGTAATCAGAAAAATGTCCTTGATCATTTGGTAAGGACTCCAACAACGCCAATCATACATATCTAGTTTTCTCGACTATTTGTGGGCCGATCTGGGCGTGCGATGGCTTCCTGTGATCGAAAAAAATGTCCCTGGTTTAATGGAGTCCTTACCAAGGAACAAGGACATTTTACCCAATCAAAAATATTTAGTTTTCCCGCTATTTGTGAACCGATATGGGCGTGAAACGCCTTTTTGAAATCGGGATAGTTTCCCCCATACAGGATACAGCAAGGATGATTTTTCAATAGTTTTATTCATCATAACTTAACCTTGTATAAATATATAAACAAGTGGAAAACATTTATATCCTAAAACCTAACAACAACGAGATCTATCTAGAGTCTAGTAGTCCGCGTAGCTCCTGCCTTGGTTGCCATAGCCAAAGTCCTTGAGATAGTTGTCGATGGCCAGGTAGAAGGATGACGATGGCTTGTTAGGTTTGGATCTTGCAAGGGGTGCGCTTCTGTCCTGCTGGGATACGATTCTGTCTGGCTGGGATAGGCCTCGGACTGTCTCGAATGCGCCTCGGTAATGCTTGGATAACGCTCCGTCTGGCGGGCGGAAATCAGGTACGACTCGGTTTGTGGCAAAGCGTAGGGTACATAAGTCCTCTGTGAAGGAAGATATATTTTAAAATGATCCAAAATTATATACTGATTCACTTACGCGTCTCGAAGCTGAATCCCAGTGTTTGCTTCGGCGGCGTATGAATGGGGGTGTCACTAACATTTCCCGTGGGCGTGAATTTACCATTCCACCGTCGATCACTGGTCCCTGCTTCAGCGGAAGCGACGCCAACTCCACATTATTGACTTAGCGACACAGCAGCGGCATCATGGCTATGGTCCGCAGCAAGACAGCCAGGACAGGATGAGGAGTTACGGCGGAATCACCCACGGAGGAGCTGCGGACGGCGAGCGGATTGGAAAGGCGGAGAAAACAGCGTGGGACGCAAGGAAGAGGCCATTTTCATAGTCGAGATTTTGATGCCGAACGACAGTCTCGATCCTCACGATCCTGGGAGAGCTGGTCCTTCACCGATCTGGCTCTATTTGCCGGAGATATAGCTTTCCGAAGATTTTTGTATGCATATTATTAAAATACTGGTTTTTCTGCAAGCTATATCTCTACTATACGGCAGCCGATCGGAGTGCGGCATGTCTTTTCGTGATCGGGAGAGTCCTGCCAATCGACTGCCATCGGAAAAAGGGACATTAATTTTTTCACGATTTTCGCAAAAAATCATGATGGTTACATCATTAAATTTGCCAAAAATCGGCCTCATTTTCATAGTCGAGATTTTGATGCCGTTTGATTCTCTGGATCCTCGCGATCCTGGCAGAGTTGGTCCTTCACCGATCTGGCTCTATTTGCCGGAGATATAGCTTTCCGAAGATTTCTTTATGCATATTATTAAAATACTGGTTTATTCTGCAAGCTATATCTCTACTATATGGCAGCCGATCGGAGTGCGGCATGTCTTTTCGTGATCGGGAGAGTCCTGCCAATCGACTGCCATCGGAAAAAGGGACATTAATTTTTTCACGATTTTCGCAAAAATCATGATGGTTACATCATTAAATTTGCCAAAAATCGGCCTCATTTTCATAGTCGAGATTTTGATGCCGTTTGATTCTCTGGATCCTCAAGATCCTGGGAGAGCTGGTCCTTCACCGATCTGGCTAAATTTGCCGGAGATATAGCCTTCCGAAGAATTGTATTTTGCATTTTATTAGAATACTGGTTTTTTCTGCACGCTTTATCTCTACTATACGGCAGCCGATCGGAGTGCGGCATGTCTTTTCGTGATCGGGAGAGTCCTGCCAATCGACTGCCATCGGAAAAAGGGACATTAATTTTTTCACGATTTTCGCAAAAAATCATGATGGTTACATCATTAAATTTGCCAAAAATCGGCCTCATTTTCATAGTCGAGATTTTGATGCCGTTTGATTCTCTGGATCCTCAAGATCCTGGGAGAGTTGGTCCTTCACCGATCTGGCTAAATTTGCCGGAGATATAGCCTTCCGAAGATTTGTATTTTGCATTTTATTAGAATACTGGTTTTTTCTGCACGCTTTATCTCTACTATACGGCAGCCGATCGGAGTGCGGCATGTCTTTTCGTGATCGGGAGAGTCCTGCCAATCGACTGCCATCGGAAAAAGGGACATTAATTTTTCACGATTTTCGCAAAAATCATGATGGTTACATCATTAAATTTGCCAAAAATCGGCCTCATTTTCATAGTCGAGATTTTGATGCCGTTTGATTCTCTGGATCCTCGCGATCCTGGCAGAGTTGGTCTTTCACCGATCTGGCTCTATTTGCCGGAGATATAGCCTTCCGAAGAATTGTATTTTGCATATTATTAAAATACTGGTTTATTCTGCAAGCTATATCTCTACTATACGGCAGCCGATCGGAGTGCGGCATGTCTTTTCGTGATCGGGAGAGTCCTGCCAATCGACTGCCATCGGAAAAGGGACATTAATTTTTTCACGATTTTCGCAAAAAATCATGATGGTTACATCATTAAATTTGCCAAAAATCGGCCTCATTTTCGTAGTCGAGATTTTGATGCCGAACGACAGTCTGGATCCTCGCGATCCTGGGAGAGTTGGTCCTTCACCGATCTGGCTAAATTTGCCGGAGATATAGCCTTCCGAAGAATTGTATTTTGCATTTTATTAGAATACTGGTTTTTCTGCACGCTATATCTCTACTATACGGCAGCCGATCGGAGTGCGGCATGTCTTTTCGTGATCGGGAGAGTCCTGCCAATCGACTGCCATCGGAAAAAGGGACATTCATTTTTTCACGATTTTCGCAAAAAATCATGATGGTTACATCATTAAATTTGCCAAAAATCGGCCTCATTTTCATAGTCGAGATTTTGATGCCGAACGACAGTCTGGATCCTCGCGATCCTGGCAGAGTTGGTCCTTCACCGATCTGGCTCTATTTGCCGGAGATATAGCCTTCCGAAGAATTGTATTTTGCATTTTATTAGAATACTGGTTTTTTCTGCACGCTATATCTCTACTATACGGCAGCCGATCGGAGTGCGGCATGTTTTTTCGTGATCGGGAGAGTCCTGCCAATCGACTGCCATCGGAAAAAGGGACATTAATTTTTTCACGATTTTCGCAAAAAATCATGATGGTTACATCATTAAATTTGCCAAAAATCGGCCTCATTTTCGTAGTCGAGATTTTGATGCCGTTTGATTCTCTGGACCCTCCCGATCCTGGGAGAGCTGGTCCTTCACCGATCTGGCTAAATTTGCCGGAGATATAGCCTTCCGAAGATTTCTCTGTATAAAATATGCCGTAATATACTGACGAATTTGTTGTATTCAAGTTCCGCATTCCTCGATTTGATATTCCGTGGATTATTACTAGCTAGCTAAGACCCTCAGGTCTGAACCACATAGTTTTATCCGATTATTACATCAATTTCCTACAAGATTGGCCTAACTTTAAATTCTCATCTTTTATTGGATTGTTTATAAAATAAGGTTAAGCAAAACAGGCCAACAAAAATTTCCACTAAATTAATTTCCTTTCATGGTAACTATCTTTGCTAAACGAACTACATTTTTTCGAATTATCGTTTCGACACGGTATTTTTTTTTTTCATAGTAGTATTTTTCCACCGCCTGAAATGATATAAACTTTTTTAAAATTAGACGGTATATTTTGTATATTTAGGGTTTTTCGGTGGGACTGTCACCCCGCCACAATGTCCTTTTCAGCTCAACAATGTCCCGCGATTACATTCCACCGATCTCACTTACGTTTTCTTGTCCATGTTGCTGGCATATCCGATCCAGTACTATACGGCAGCCGATCATTTATTTGTATGGGCCAACTCACGTGCCGAGAAAAAAAAATCGAGATCCATGTCCCGCAGCATGGGCAACATTCTGCATACCCTGGGAAATGGATATTATAGAATTGAGAAAATGTTTGTCATCCCAGGCTCTAATTAATGGAAGAAACAAGTCAGTTTCTGTTTGGATAACTGAACGATATTTTTCAGCTAATTGTCTTCTTTACATGGACAAAGAATAGGTATCGGGATCGAGATATATATACAAGACCCTAATCATATGCATTAATATGTCTAAAACGTGAGATAATTTCTATATTAATTACGTTTTAAAACAGCTTGGAAAAACAGTTTCTTCATATATATTGACGAAATAGGGTATACCTGTGCCCAAACTCCGGTTGACGTGACATTTCATACTCGCAACGGCGCATTCCATACTCACTTACGTTGCCACTGTTTTTTGTTGACCTTTTTGTTTAAACCTTGTTTTAGACACAATACAATAAAAACGAGTACTGAAAAGTAGCTAATCGTGTAGAACATTTATTCATCAATGGCCTAAAATTATGTGGGCAGAGCTAAGGGTTTTAGTTAGTCAGCGTTATTCAACGGAATATCTTAATTTAGCAATAGGAACGATATTTCTCTTACGTTTTATTACGTTTTATTTGTTTGACCTTTTTCGCTAAAACCTTTTTTTTGACAAGGTCCAATAAAAGCAAGTGGTTAAAATAAGCCAGTCAGGTAGAAAATTTATTCATCAAGGGCCTAAAATTATGTGGGCATGGCTAAATGTTCTATCTAGCTAGTAATATTCGACGGAAGATCAAAACCGAGGAATATGTAAAATAGAACTTGAATTCGTCAGTATATTTACGGTATATTTTGAAAATTAGACGGTATATTTTGACCGACCGCCTGAAATGATAAAATAAACTCAATAAATACAATTTAATAAAGTAAAAATGGAGGAAAATGAATCCCCGACGGACTCCAGGGTCTCCACTGTGGCGGCAAATGGTGAGGCAGCCGACAAATTACTGTCGGCCCGGAAATAACCAAGATAATCAATCAATCTTGTGTTTCAGGTGACGATGATGACGCCACAAACCAGCATACATCAAGTGAACAGACTGAGATGCGTAAGATGCAGAACGAGTTCAACACGCAGCGGGCAAAGATGAGGGAGCTGTATATGCAGAAGGAGGCCGAACATGCCCAGAGCATGGCCGAGCGCAAGAAGCTGCAAGATGAGTTGGACGAGCTCAAGACGCACCTGATGGTGGCGGATCTAAAGTCCGAGAACGAGATGCAGCTGAGGGACATCAAGGCTCAGGAGGAGATATCGTCGCTGCAGCAACTGGTGCAGGACACAATCGAAGAGTCGTCAAACTATAAAAGTGAACTGGAGCGCATTAAACTGGAGCTTAGTAAATACCAACAGCAACAGCAGCAGCACCAGCAGATACCAGTGCAGGTCCAACAGCCCCCGGCTGAGTCATCTGGGGGCTTGGCCCCGCAAATGCTGAATCAGGTTAAGAGGACGCTGGGGTCTGTGAGAAAACTGGGCAGCGATTCGCTAAACAGCAGCTTTCAGCAAGAGGAAGACAGTTTTCGAGGGTCGAGCAACAAGGGAAACGGGAAACAATATGTAAGTCCGCCCCAAAAGGCAGCCAATATCTCAGATCCATGTCTCTTTTGCAGGCCTCAGAAGATGCGGAAATGTTGCATTCCATAGTCGAACAGCTGCAGGAGGAGATGAAGGCCTTGAAAGAGAAGTTGCGGGAGCAGGATGACCAACTGCAGTCCAAGGCAGGCGCAAAGGCGGCCATTGTGAGCGACATGTCTGCCATGCACAAGTCCACGTCCATGGATGTGGCAGAGTCAAGCTGCGAGGCCTGTAGTATGGCACAAAAGACAGCTGAGGACCTAAATGCAAACATTAAAAAGCAGCAAAAGCAGGTGGATCTGCTGCAGAAACAGCTTGTGGAGGCCCGTGAGACGTTGGGTAAGGAGGCGGCGCTTCGCAAGGATCTGGAGGATCAGTGGCAGGAGAAACGCGAGGCACACAAGAGTGAAGTACAAAACCTGCGCGAGAAATCCACGGCCAGCGAGCAGCAGCTGCTGGACATGCAACAAAAGTTTCTCGACACCAAGGATGCAGTGATGAGGCAGCTGCAGCGCATCACCGACGATCGGGAGCGTGTCAACAAGCAACTGGAGACCCTGCAGGCCGACAACGACTTTCTATCCGGTCGCTACCTGGCTACGTCCGAGGAGATCGAGAACCAATACATAAATCTGCCCAACACTGTCGTCGAACTCCAGGAGCTCATGCTGCGCCAGCAGAGCGAACTCATTCAGGCCCGCGTCAGCAGCGAATATGAGAAGCAGAGATGTGTGAGCACCTTAGACGAGATTCAAATCCTGCGCGCCCAGCTGGAGGAGAGCAACAACGAGCGACGGACCTACAAGCGCCAAACGCAATTAGATATCAAGTCACTGCAGTAAGTTTTTACGGCACACTCAAGTGCCCTGCAAAAGGTTCATACATATATGTACATACGAAATCACATTCGCAGGGATCGTCTGACGGAACACTTGCTGACGGTGCAATCGTACGAGACGACCAAAACCCAATTGGAGCGCAAAGAGGCTGAGCTTAACAAGCAATTGTCCGAGAGTCGGGTGGAGATCATTGAGCTGCAGGAAGCCAATGTAAGTAAAGAGCTTTCTTATCTATATATATCCACCCAAATACCTCAATCCCATTTCTCCTCATCCACAGGAAAAATATACCAAAACCAATGCGGACTACAAAACAAAGATAAAGACTCTGCAGGAGGAGCTGTCTACCATGGAGACGGTGCAAAAAGATTTTGTGAAATTATCTCAAACCCTTCAAGTGAGTTTTCATATAAAAACATACGTTTATTCACTTAAAAAATATAATTTTCAATAGATATCGTTGGAGGAGCTGCGGCATGCCGATACGGAGGTGCGCTGGCAGGACGACGACGATGTGAACAACTGCCCCACGTGCAGCGCATGCTTTACGGTGATGGTGCGGAAGATCCACTGCCGGCATTGCGGCCACATATACTGCGATAAATGTCTAACGAAAACGGTGCCATCGGGACCACGGAAACGGGTCGCCAGAGTCTGTGATATATGTCACACATTGCTCACGCCAAACACCGCTCCCTACTTCAGTCAGGGACAGCCGCCGCAGCAGCATCACAACCAGAATCAGAATCAGAACCAGAGCCAGAGCCAGCAGCAGCAGTCCAACTAGGCGACCGGGGGAGGGCAGGGCTCAAAGCCTATATTTATTGTGTATTATTTACGATTATGTGTGAACTATGATTACTATTTAGTTGGTGTATACTTCTGGACCTTATTGCTCTTTGTTTGTGCTCCGATATTATGTTACCATTACGATTACGATTACGATTCTAGGTGCAACCTTTCCAAGTCATATCCGCTTTTTCTGTTTGTTCGCCGATGCCAGATAGATGTAATCCTTTGTGCTCTACATTAGCTTACCATTATTGAATTGAATTGAACTCAAAGCAAATATACAAATTAAAAACAAATTACGTTTGCTCTTCGATTACTTAAACCAACCCTTCCTGCAATAGATTTAAATATTGATTATAGTAAATGCGAGTAGAATGGCGCCATGCAACAGATACATATACGGATAGTTATTTGTGTTGTGTTCTTGTTTATTCAAAGAATCCAAGCAAAAATTGCCAATTTGCTAACATTTAGTGTATTTTGTGTCTTCATTTGGTTGCAAGGAGCTAGGATTGGTTTTTGGGTATACATATTCACTAAATATTTATAATTAATAACAATTTAGGGCATGCCCATATAAATTCAGTATGTACAAACAACTCTCACTTCTACTAACAAATAGTGACAAAATCTAATACTGCAATCTCCGCGCATTCCGACGACGGCACAAACGGCAAACCACATTTACGGACATTATACACACACAGTACGGGTACGTGTACGGGTGGGGAGGAATCACATTTTCGTTGGGGAAGCAATTACGAGTTTGTTTTTGGCACATAGTAATATGTCTCTGAAAGTAGAATGGAAATTGGATTGCAATTAGTAGATAAAAAGTACGCTCACGTTTCAATACACACCTCACCATAGAACGCGACCTGCTATCAGAGCCACTATGGTTACAGCTGCCACGCCCACAACACTGAGTAGGCGAGAGGTGGCTAAAGTGAAAGAGGGAAATATAACCCTTGGATTAGTCGTGGTATATATAGCCAGCGATAGATTTGTAGGCACAGGGGATACTGCTAGAGTCCGAATTTTGTTGTCTTGGTTTTTAGTGAATTTCGATTAGCAGCTACCCTTGAAAGCCATTCATTCGCATGCAGGGATTTGAGTATGTGATTAGATAATACGAGCACTATGCGAGTATGTACAGGAAATTGGCAGACAACTGGTAGGAATAGATTTGCAAGACTGTATACAAATATGTAGTGTACGTGGATTCTTCAGTTATAGTATGAGAGATTATCCTGGTAGTGGTGCCTCATCTGGTAGTGGTAGTGGTAGTGGTAGTGGTACTGGGATGCTCTGGGGTTAGACAAACACATGCCTCGACATTCACCAAACACACATCAAACAACAATAAAGAGAAATGCAACCCAATTGTGGACACTTACGCTGAAATCTGGAACTTGAGGCGGCTTGGAGGACAATCTATAGTACATTCATTTTGATTTGATTTGAATTTTGACAAAAAACACGAATGCGTAGACGTGGACGAAGATGGCAAGTAGATGGTTTAACAGACAGTTTTTGGGCGATCGTATTCCTGCTTCCTGCTGTGTTGGTTGGTGCTTTGACTGTGGTGCTGTGTCGTTTGTCGATTACTCTTGTCGTTTGTTCGCGATATAGTAGGTATAGTTACAGAGATATAGCGAGATAGCGGGATAGCGGGATAGTGTAGATAGAGAGCCTTTTCTAAGCTTAGAGATGAGCAACATTCATGGATGGATGCTTATACAAATATATCAATTTGATTTAAGGAGACGATTGGTGATTGATTTGATTTGATTGATGTGTGATGTAAAGCATTTTGGGGATCTTCATTCTACTGCGGCTCTTCACCTGCTCCACCGCCGACATAGCCCTCCGAGAGCTCGCGTCCGTGCTTGCTCAGCCACTCAATGATCACACCATTGGACCAGCCGAATCCTGTCTGTACTCCGTATTCACCGCCACCGCCATGGCCGCCAAACTCCTCAGCATTGTACTGCAGAACACGAGAATATACTTAGGACCTCTGGATTATCACGGAACATGCATGGAAATGACTTACCTTCTCGTACATGTGGAAGCTGTCGGTGTAGGCCTTGAAGTTCGACTTGACCCAGCGAAGGGCCCACTTCTTGGAGAGCTCCTTGGCCGCTGGTGTGTTCAGATTGGCCAGTCCCTCGACCACGATATACTGCATGGGCGCCCATACATTGGGAAAGTCCCACTGCTCGCCGGTGTGGTAGAGCGTGTTGGGCACTCCGCCCGGGAATGTGTCCAGTTTGTTCTTCTCAATGTAGCTCAGCACCGAGGCCGAGATCTTCTCCGTATCGGAGATGTTGTACGCCTTCACAAACAGCGGCGCTAGATTGGAGGGCACGAAGTAGTCGCGTGGCTTCTCATTGATCATGTCGTAGTCCAACCAGCAGCCAGCCTCCTCGTTCCACAGCACATCCTTGATGCCCTGCAAGAGTGTCTGGGCCTTCTTCTCGTACTCGGTCATCTTGTCCACGTTGCCGGCCTTTGCGTGGAACTCAGCTATCAGCTTGGCGTTCCAGTAGAGGATGGCATTCAGGTCAACGGGCACAATGGAGCGTGTCCGCAGGTGGCTGAGATTCCCGACATTGGTGCCATTCTCATTGATGAACCAACGGGAGCTGAAGTCCATGCCAGACTCGGCGGCGGACTTGAGCTCGCTGTAGTGATCCTCCTTGGCCTCGGGCGTGTCGAAGTTCTCTGCGGTCTCCACATCCTCGCGATAGGACTCGGGCCGCGGACCGGTCGACGAGTCGCGGTAGACGGCCAGGTTGTGACCCTTGACCTGGACCGAGTGATTGTTCACAAAGTACTCGAACTCGTGCTCAAGCACCTCTAGGGCGTTGATGGCGAACAGATCGTCCTTGGTGAAGTCCACGTATGACTTGACCATGCCGGTCAGCAGCGGGGGCTGGGAGCGGCCCCAGTAGTAGACACGGCCGCCATTCGGAATGAAGCCGATCCTCTGCACAATGGACATGAAGTTCTCGATCATGCCACGGGCCGTGTCCTGCATCTCGCTGTGCAGCAGTCCGCGGATGATCCAGTACGAGTCCCAGTAGTAGAACTCGATGAAGCGGCCGCCCGGAATGATCACTGGATTCGGCACTGGGATGATCGAGTAGTACTCTGGATTCTTCATCACATCTTCGTTCATCTTGCGTCCCAGATCCTTCCAGATATTGTTCAGCTCCTGGCCCCATTGCTTCAGGTCCGGATCGCTGATCAGATCAAGAAAAGCGGGATTCGCCTTCCAGTCTGTCGGTGTCCAAATTTCCAGCTCCGTGCCCTTCGGGCTGAAGTAGTCCTGAAAAATAGAACACAATCTTCACTGTGCCTGTGCCTGTGCCTGTGCCTGTGCCTGCCATCACTCGAGAGTGGAGTGGTGTCCGTCCCCAACTTACATCCACAAACTTCTGCAGATCCTCGCGGCTGGGTGTCCGGTTCTTGGCCTCCATCAACAACTCAAAGTCCTCGAGGGTCTTGGCCGGCGTCTGCTTCAGTTTCATGTCCACAAATGTCTTTGAGTCCTCAAACAGCTTGGCCATTTGAATGGTTTTCAAAAGGTCGCCATAGCAGTAGATTTCACTGGAAAAAGGAGGCATTTATAATGGGATATATTGTATGATTTGCAAGCTCTACAAATAAAGAACAGATGTGTTTTTTTCTTCTAGCAAATAATATTATTTGGCCCAGACATTCGTAACAATAGCATTAGAGGAATTTGGCTAAAATTCATATTAATTGAATATACGATATATTTTAGATATACCCCTCCTTTATTGTGTTGTATAGTTGTATAGTAGCGGTAATGGCTGCCATTAATTAGTGACGTCATTAATTGGTGCAAATAATTTACAAATTAAACTGCCACAAAAACCACTAGAGTCCATCCAGGTGGCTGTCGCTCTCTGGTTAACTGAACAGTGAACAGTGGAACACCTGTCTAAAATATCATTGTCGAGATCGTATCGTGTAGTATGTCTCTCTAGATCTGTTAAAGTTAATGCCCGAGCACGAGTCTGTGGCTAACACGACGTCACGTTTAAGTCTCTGTCTGTCTGTCTGGCTGTTTCGAGGGAAAGGAAACCACTCAAGCATTGGGAAAGATCATGTAATGTAATGTATTGTAATGTTTTGTATTGTAATGTTTTGCATACGTTACTCGTAACCAAAGATTAAAGATCACAGAGAGAGAGTCCGGAAACTTACCAACTTTCAAAATTATACGTTTCTACATCCTTGGGAATGGCATTGGCATTATCAATGCGATAGTCGATGAAGGACTTCGCCTGGGACAGAGCCCCAAGGGAACTGCATATCAGCAGGAGCAGCTGGATGGCCCCTAATCTGGTCATATCGACACGACTCTTTTGGGCTCTTTTCCACTCTTTTCAACTCTTTTCACTTGGGTTCTCTAATTGTTGGATACTGTAGTGGGATCTAAATGGTGTTGTATAAGTACAGAGTGCTGCAGTTCGCTGGCTGATATATTCAAGAGAACTTCACTTCAGGGAATATAATATATGGTATAGACTATATATATATTGTATCCCTAAATTCGATCTGCCACACGCGAAGCACGAGCACAACCAGCGCCAGTCAGCGCAAGAATACTTCTAACTGTTTCCCCCGTTTCCAATTTTATAAAAAAAACGACGGCCTACGACGATCTACGACGACGACGCGCGATCGATCCACGAACGATCCACGAGCGATCGTTGTAGCAAGGTGGGAAACTGGAGGAACGGAACCACCGCTCGTGCCGCTTTGGGGGCGCGTTCAATCTATTTATAAAATCGTTAAAGTGGCCCCAAACCGAAGCAGAAGTAGAATTAGAAACCGAAAGCGAGTACCGTATTCAAACCGAGTGTATCATGTAATCCGGACCTAACCTATCTGTGTATCTGTCAGATTCATTTGCTGTTTGCTGCACCGAAATTCTTTAAACTATAGCTTTTCCTTCAATTTAAAGGGTTTTTGGCACACTCAAATATTTTGCATACGACAGATAACTGACGAATGAATGAATATTCATGAGAGTACCGGCAGAGCATTGAAATACATATCCAGATCCATAAATACATATCCTACAAAGTGGTGCATTGCCCGCATCAATTGATGGATTATGGGACATAGAATAGAATAGAATATATAGTTTGTATGGTTTAGTTTTAGGACGTTCCACTGTAATGCAGAGGCTTTACAGATAAGGGACGTCTTTCCTTTCTTTTTTTTTGGCACTTTTAGGCCTAGTTAAAATGCTAATTAAAACCCATTAAAGTCACTTCAATTGCTCCACTTTTAAAGATAAAGCTGCAATCATGAATCCAGAACGAGCTATAAAAATGGTAATTTCTTGACAGATTTTCCATATAATTCAGAGCTGCCTTGCCCCTGATATGATGATACAATTAGGGGAACAACCCGCCGATAGGAATGGGAAAAACATGTACTGTACTCCACTTTTGCTCCAATATTTACTAGTTTACTAATAATATCTTAGTATGTGCATATATATGTTCAGCTCTATAAATAGTATGGGATCGGGCGATCGGGCGATCGGGCAGCCGACACGACACGTGTCTGGCCACACAAATATAGCAATGAAACGGAATTGCGACGTTTCGCTGGAACGTGGTGACGTCTCTCTTTCTTTGTGGGTGGTTCGTGGTGGTGGCTGTACCACTAACAAGTCTTAATTGAACTGATTTGCTGAATAAGGACTGCATTTGTGACATATGTATAGCATATGGATTTATGTGTACTCTCGTTAAAGAAAATCAAGATCAAAATCTGTAAACTGCGTTGCAAACGTTGCGAATCTAAAGATTCATATAACAAAGAGAAAGGCTATACTCGGCAGCAGATTGGGATCTGAGTTTGAAGATTCACCCGAACTACAGCTATTCTGAACGAAAACGTTCTTCTACGATATTTTCCTGATCATTGGCCGGAAAATTTAAGAACATTTTAAAGTGATTTATTGCATGTTCGGAGACTGAACTCAACACCAGCAAAACCATATCTCGTTGGCTTTAGGCAGCATTAAGATTATGATGGATCGCATTACGATGAAATAAGCGGCCCCCAGCCCCCCCGCGGAGTCTATGGGCATCTCTGGGGGCTGCGGAAAATCAAAAACAAAAGGCAGGCAAATGGAAAACTAAAAGTGCCAGCAAACGGAACAATTGTGCTTTATGGGAGAGAGAAACAGATCCCCGAACAGAAGCCATTGTTTCGCTACGTTTCTGTGACGACAGCGCACCAGCGGACCGGCGGATCAGCGGACCAGCGGACCAGCGGGAACAGCAAACAATTGCATCTGAATCAATGATGTTGCACGTCACACGGGCACAGGTGGCACTGCCATTTCATGATTCCATTAGCAGTGAAACCCATTCGAATCGCAGTTAGCTTTGAGTGCAGATTGTAGTCACAGTAGCGTTATAGCCAATGAATCACAAGCAGAGCGGAAGCAGATTGGAAGCTACCAAACGTTGAAGAACAAACTAGTATTCGTTCTCAGTTCCGAACAGACTTGATCAATATTTGAACGGGTGTAACGGCCTTTTTTCAGTCAATAACTAAGGCACCGAACCGCACCTGCTGGATGACAAATAGAAACAAAAGCCCAACTCTTCTACATACGTGATAGGCGTTTACAAATATTGTTAAATTCAATTTTTTTAATTTTTTGCGGGGCTTCCGATTCCGCATAGCACAAAAAAGATTCAACAATTCCGGATTGGCATTCTATATAAATCATATAAAATGCAACAAGAGACTCGACTCCCACAGATAATTATCGTTAAACTATTATATTTGAGGGGTTTTTCAAGTGCGTGCATAAAATAATGAGATATTTCTTGAATGGAATCGGATTCGGATTCGGGTTCGGATTCGGAATCCCTCACTCCCACCATTCATCTGGTTTTTTATTATGTTTACTATTGTCATACATATTTTATGACTGCATTGACGATTGTCGTCATCGGGCTAGCAAGTGCTAAATGAAAATGACGTCCCGTTCCCAAAAAGCGACCTGCTCCGATTCTGAAACCAGTTGCCAATTCCCGTTCAAGGACAATCATTAATCATTATGTGGGCCATGCCGTTCACAATTGTATGTTTTATTTGCCTAATCATTATAATAACTACAATAAACCTCAATTCAGTTCAGTTCAGTTTCTTTCATTCAATATAATTTGTTTAGGCGCACAAAAGACACGAAAACACACACGAAAACTGGAAAAGTAATTAAGAAGCCCCCGTGCAACAGGTTGAATTATCTTGTTTTTGCCAGTATTTTTTGGTGCTCCCAAAACCTTCGAGAGGTCATTGATGTGCCGCCAAATCGCCAAAAAGTTTGCCAAGAATTTTACACAAGAAACGCCTTGAAAGAGTCTTTTGCAGAGAGTTGACTAAACGCATTACTATTTCCATTATACATAACGATTAATTTCTGTTGGGAACTCACAGTCAGTTCTTGTCGTATTAACAGCTAAATGCAATGGGCCTGGCCACTCAACGCGATGGAATAGCACTGTTCCGAGTGGATGATAAGCCGATAGGCCTTTATCGATCGAAACGTTGTTGTTTTAATCTCCGATTTGAGATTGCCCGAAAGTCATTGACGAAAGTTTGTCAAGGTAACTTTTAGATCTTGAATTCAATAATTCGCCAAAGGTGAAGTGGTGGAATTATTGGAATTCTCAGTGCAAGACCCTCACGCTCTTGATAGGAATTCCATTTAAACAATTACCAATTACAATTACTAATTCAAGTTCGGGGGCAACTGATAAACGATTAAGAAAAACTTCCTATCGATGCAGGGGTTGGGGATGGGAATAAACGTGTTTCGGAAATCCGGAGGAGAGGCAGCGGCAGCGGCAGCAAATACTCCGTACACTTTCCAGTCTGTCTGGATTTGCGAGACACTTTTCGGTTCATAATGAGTCTAGAAAGACTCTTCATTAACATACACTCGGATCGTTTGCGTCTGCCTAAATTTCGTGATGTCAACCGAAAAGGTGGGGATCATTAGATCATTGACATTTAGTACTGAACAAAATACAACACGAGTATCCGTTTGGAAACGAGATCTAAGCAGAGTGTTGGGGGAAAACAGTCGTAGTATCAGCGAGCGAATAGGTGGAAAAACTGTCAGCGAACTGTTGCAGGGGAAAAACAGAGGATAGGCAACCACAACACAACAAATTGTATGGAAAATTATATGATAATCGCTGCCCCTGCTCCGCCTGAGAGTTTAACTCAATTACGAAATTAAATTTTAATTTAAAAAAAAAGTAACAATTATTTATATTATTCGAATGTTTTCGAATGAGTTTTCACTTTGTTCGCGCATATCACACACTTTTATTATTGGCAGTCCGCTCCGATGTGGGCGAGTTTTTATAACTCGCACATTATCTCGGTATGTGGCACTTGATTATTATTATACTACATATACTATATACTATATGTGTATGCAGGCAGGGACTATATACTACTCGTACGAGTACACTCATATATACATATATATTGTTTTCTAATCAAAATTCGCTGCTCGGCAGATAGACAGCTCTCCAGCTCCTCCGAGAACAGATGTTGAGCGTTTGGGGGCAACTGTCAGACTGCCTTTAAATGAGATTTACATACATTTTTCCCCAGAACCCCCCGGACCAGATCAGACCAGAACAGATGGGAACAGAGTCGCCGAAATCTGTAACTGTACCCCCAGGTTAAATAATCTTCTCAAACTTTCAGCCGTTACTCCTAATTGAAATGTGGTTCGTTCCCAGCGAAAAGTTATTGTTAAATAATTTCAAGTGAAGCGTAAATTTGCTCGTTTGCTGAATGAGTGATTGGGGGATTATGAAAGTGTTTTGCAATTTCCTCCACACTCGGTACACGTCGTAGCACTGTTCAGAACCGAACTGCTTTCAGTACTTGACACAGCTTTAAGATCGTAAATACTTCAGCTATATTTCCTATAGCTTTCCTCTGGCAACATTGCAAAGTAATAAATAAGCTTCAACGATAAGAGTCAATTGTACTTATGAGAAGAGTCAACGCGGTAATTAAGAGCCTCCAGTACTAGAACACGTACTATTGTTGGTAATAGATTTCTGATAATAAATACGAGTATTTTTTATTTAGCAAATAAGATTAATTAGTGCGAAGATAGGCCAAAAAATGCCCATTAAGAATCTGTATCTGTATCTGTAGAAGTGACAACATACTATACCCCCAGCGAAGAACGATATAACCTTTCTTTCCGTACCATAGTATTTCAGTATAGAGTATACAATGCTCGATCTACACTGCAGCTGTACCATAAACCACTACTTTTACTAAAATTAGCCAAGGTCAGCCGACTCTTTAGTGGCAACCGCAGAGTAGAGTACAATGAACGCATTCGATCCGCCTTGACACTCACCTGGCTCTATGCCGAATACTCCAACTTCTAATCGCAATCAGATTAGATTTAATCAACGCCCCAGAGAACCCCTGAAGACAGCCGCGCCCTTTGAAGCGCAATATTGTGATGAGGTGATGCATACGAGCTCTGAGTATTATCAACTTCCAACTGAGACTGGAACTGGACGGGGATCTGTCTGAAGAAGATGCCCTAGTGTCTGTCTGTCAGAGTCAGAGATGATAACAAACGTGAGCTGATAATAACGTATTGTTGCAGTAGCTGGACTAACAAAGTATGCTCCTCCATTGCGGTGCTCTATGGCAATCGATGTGCCAGGGGATTGAGGAGGCATGGCATAACCTGTTCCCCTATTACGTATGCACTGGACACACCGCCTGGCAAGAGCCAATCACCGATCAGCTGCGACGACCACACGGAAAATCCATAAGATCCAATGCGAAACGTGACTAGACGCAGCTGCTTATACAGATTAAACAATTCCCTGTAATAAGTATATATTTAGCATGCATTTAAGAGCAAGTAAGTGAGGGAAATCTAGGAATAATGGCAGCTATCAACGAATATAGAGAGTGATTTGCTGTAAAACAAACCTTTTTAGTTTATTAACTGGTCGAGCTGAGCTGAGTCTCACTGGCACTGGTCTGTTTCAAAGAAATTCTTCTACATTACGTATACGTTCATTACTGGAAATTCGAACTGAAGCCGTTAAATCTGTTGCATACTTTTGGGCGGGTAACAATGTATAATATACATGTAGAAACCATATACATGTCGAGTGTCAATTTGTGGCGTGTTATAAATAAGAACATATACATATGTACATATTTGTGATTTGCTACGCTGAATCCTTAGTTTTTAATAATTAATTCTTTACAAGAAAGAATTAAAACATATACATATGTACTGTTAAACTAACTGGAACCGGAATTTCAAGCGTCGCTGCCAACTTGAAAAAGCAAACAAACGGATGGAATCCGTCAAGCGTCGAAACTGGAAAGTACGAATGTGGATAGTCATGCAATCAGCTACCTGTATTACCGGATTTTCCAGGGCATTTTAGATTCGTAGAAAACGATGAAGGGGCTCGCCTATCAGAAGATGGGGGCGCGTTGTGCTGATAACACTGATAACACCAGTCCTTGAGTTCAGTTTTACAACTCAAAGTACACATGCATTTCTTCCAGTGATTTATATTTCTCACACCTGTTGTCCGTCGGGTACTTTTTGCCCGTTGCCCACTA
This sequence comes from Drosophila lowei, assembly GCA_008121275.1. Classification (NCBI taxonomy): domain Eukaryota; kingdom Metazoa; phylum Arthropoda; class Insecta; order Diptera; family Drosophilidae; genus Drosophila; species Drosophila lowei. The sequence goes on along the minus strand of CM017778.1, from coordinate 23,538,397 downwards.
AAATTCCAAAGCTTGCACCAACACAAGGTCGTATGTGACATCGGGTCCGACACGTGCTTAACAACTCTGCTGGCTAAATATTGATAGATTTTTGTACTGCTTTTAAATGCATTTGCCGTGCTCATTTGTCACGAAAGTGCTTGTCGAAAGAGCACTGTTTACACGACCACTTAACGCTTATACCCGTTCGATATCCAGTTCGATATATATCCAGCACTGGATATATTATGCCAATAATTGGTCCGGACATTGGTTTCGATTGATCATCTGCTACCAGAAACGAAACCCTTTAAACTTCAGAAATAAATGAAATAGTACGAGTATTTACTCTCTTCTTCTTGATGCACGAGTATTATAGCATTTACTCTCTTTTCCATTTGGAGACCACTTGAGAACACAAAAAGCGAAAAGCACAACAAAATGACAACAATTTAATACTAATCGAAAGCGAAGTTTAAATACTCTACGAAAGCTGTTACTTAGTACTTTAGTTTTTAGTACTTATTTTTTAGTACACAGAAGTATACATTTCCTAACAACAGAGAGAAATGCTTGCTTTGGAGATCGAAGATTGAAGACCTATAGTTCTTTTGGCAGCTATAGTTTTTTTTTTTAATATTGATCGACTAAACTTCTGATGATCACAACGAATAGCTTTTCATAGGGCATACAAACAAAGCATAGGAGAGAGGGAATTTTGGCCGGCTGGCACAACCAGTGTGCGTAAGTAAGCGATAAAACAAAAACAGAAGCGAAAAACAGAATCGAGAAAAACAAAAACTATGGCATTGGCACCGAATCACAGAATAGCAAAATAGCAGCAGCAGAGATTTAAAATAAAACTATAAACTATATGTATCCCTATGGGAGACGATACCGATTGGCGAGACATTTTGGCCAACTCCCCCGCTGGCCCGGGGGCAGGGCAGGGGAGGAAAGTGAAAGCACTCTTCTAGACAGCAGAGCAGATGTCTTTCCTTGGCAATCGAATGCACATTTCTGCTTATGCAACCGCAGAACCGTATCGAAAAAAAAATAATCACACCAGAGTAAACTACTCACCCATTGCCGTTAATTTTGTGATTGGTGGTAGGACCCGTTGGAGCAGCCATGGTGCGGATGAGGGGGTTTGGTTTCTGTCTGGTTTCTGGAGTTGCGGCGAACAACTTGCAAATAGCCGCAGTGCAGCGAGTGGCACACACAGGTTTTAATTTGGCTAAAATATTATTGCGTTTAGTCTTTTGTTCACTTGTTTTTTCCTTTGCCACTGAACTTCGATCACTTTATTAGCTCCGTTTTGCCGCTTTTGCTTCTGTTCAGCGTTAGCGTTTTTGGCCCACTTGTTGTTTGTCCGAGCTTTTTTCGCCACCGAATGACGATCGCGCTAACTTACGGTTTATTAAATAGTTTCGTTTCTACCTCTCGCGTGCTCCACACCACATTAGCATTACATATCCAAAAGTGGACCCAAAGGCAGAGAGAAGGAGAGAGAGCAGAGCACATTGGTTGCTTGGCTTGTGTGGTTTTACACTGTTCAACAAACTCTTGAACGACGTGCCGTGGCTGTTTAAATGATTTATTTTATGATAGGTTTTGTTTGTTTTAATTCCAGCGATACTTGCTCCAGGCTTAGGTTGTTTTTTCTAACCTCAGAAAACATGGTGGAAACTCATTTGAAAAATGCATCGGATTTGCTTGAAACTCGTCAAGTGATGGAGCAAATCTGACCTTGGATTCATGTTCAGGGCCCCAAAATACATAGGGATATGATACTCTGGTCATTATTATTCAGTTATCACTCTAGGAAAGGGAAGAAACTAAAGTTAGCCTATGTCGGATAGTATAAATATGCCAGCTGTTGTCGTGTGCGAGAGAAACCGTGAAAAGAGAGGGGTTCGGTTCGTTCTCATCGTGTGTGAGGAGCGTCACGAGTGTACATTCCGGCCGCCGGTTCTTTTTCTACACTGTACCCTTTTCCTCTCCCGATATTTGAATACTCTTCGTTCTTGCACAAAATTTCGTTGTTTGCACTTCTCGCACTCTCTCGGCCTTCGTGTTTGATGCAATTTGCAAGAGCATTTGAAATCTGACGTGTTGACAGTAAAACAGCAAGAAAGACCGACCCCCTAAATAAAATGTTTAGGAACATTTCACAAACATACTATATTTATGTCATTCTCAAGGTGCCCTTGCCAATTGCTGAGTACCATAAGTAGGTACATACCTTTGCCAGACAAGCCGGTTCCAAAAATGATGTGAGTGTAGAAATGTTGTCAAAACAATACATTTTCCTCTCAAGATATCAATGACCTTCGACAATGAGCTCTGTGTGCAAACAGCCACGCAGCGCAGAAGAGAGACACAAAAGATAAGCAGAAAGTAATCGGAACAACTCCATTACCAAGTGCGAATCACATTATTCAGAAGTTAAATATAACATATCAAAGGGTTCCGAATTCACAGTAAATCAGTTATCAAATCAACACGAAATATAAGGTAAATCACGGTAAGAGATCTCAGAGAGTGAGAGTAAGGGAAACCTGTTTTTCAACCTTTCAGATATTCACCACAAAAGCATATACACATAGTATAGTCGAAGGTCCAGACACAGCTTTACACATAGTACATACATGTGTACATAGTTTTTTAAAAGTGTTAAGGGGCTCGTCAAGAGGAGAGCATACGCACACACACACCTTTGCTCACATTTTGAGATAAGTATTTCATAAGAATTATTTATATTTCACGTGAGCAGATATATTTGAAAACAATGTGGCCAGGTTTTCAGTGTAGTAAACTTTTCCTTTCGCTATCTATTCCATTCCTGCACATCCATTCATCTATAGTCCATATAGTAGTGTTGAGTTGATTGCCCTAGGGCACTTTAGTCTCAATTGTCTGCTCCTGCTCTCTCGACACTTCAAAGAGGAGGCCTGTCTTTTGAGAGAATCTAGTGGCCGGATTGGTACTGAGGGTAAATTGAATCCAATTGAATCAGCCCATGCCCATCCCATCCTATCCCATCCAGCCTGCGAGCAGATTTGCAATTGTTTTTGACGGTGGTGCAAAGCACAGGAACGGAAACCCTAATTTAATCGTGTTAATTTATTCCAATTTAGAGAAACAGAGAAAACGAAAATATTCCTAAATAGAATTGCATTTGCATTCCACGCGGAGGCTCTCTCACTGTTCTGTACGGGTCTGGTCCTACATTCCAGAGGTCGAGCTGTTATGCAAACGGAACAATAAAGCTAAATGGGAAAGTGTAAACAAAGTTAACTTGTCTTTCTGCCCGCTTATCTGCGCAGTTGGTCTTTGGGGGGCTCGTCAGTCTATAAAGTGCAAATCTGAACGATATTCACATATAAGATAAGGTTCAGATGATTACTCATCATTATGGTATTGTACTCTCTAAACTACGAGTAATCCGAGTCCCATCCAGTAACATGATCGGCTTACGTTGCCACTAACATTAAACGGTATACTGTAAAAGCTTTTTCGAGCCAGCACCATTTATTGTTTGTTTATTCGTCTGCTGTGCCATATGGTTTGCCATGCGATTACATGGGTGTGTATGTAAGTCTGTTCAGGTGTCTGGTCTGCGATATAAATACACCAATAGTACGAGTCTGTGGCGGAATGAGCAATTAATCGACTCTTATCACAAGAATTGGCACTGCCTGGCACTTTTCTGCTGTTGCTAATAGCACAATTTGTTTATCGTATATTATTTTCGTTCCGTTGAAAAGCTCTTCTCTGCCTGCACGTGTCTTTAAAAACGGAGACGCAAGAGCGCGGCCAACCGGCGAAACCGAACGGCATCGACTAACATTTGATAGCTCCAAACGATAAAAGGGGAGACCGAAAAAAATGACGCAAAAGAAAGATAAGTCGCGCAACTGGCGCACCCTGCTAGGAGGGGGTGTGGGCTGTCTGAGCCAGGCCCCAGGATGGAGCCACCAAAAAGGAACTAAGGAAAATGTGAAGTCATATAACCATTTATCCTAAAAGTATGCTTCATAATTGATCCCAGATTTGAAATGGAAATAGTTAATAATTTTCACATGTTGTTCATATGTACATATATTTTAGTGAAGTCATTGCTCTAGTACTTTTGGTGCTCCGGTTTGGTAGGTTTGGTTGCCCGCATGTGACAAATTCAAATAAAACCGGCACATGACGCCATAAGTATAAATGACGAAAGCACAACCAAAGAGACTGAGAAGGAGAGCGAAACTAACACCCGGAAGGGAACGTCTAAAGCGGTCGTTGAGAGTCAAAAGTACCCTAGGAAATCACACAGACTTTAGCAATATTCGATAACTCATCGATGTTTATTTACTCTACGTATTAACTTAATCTTCTGAAACTGCCAAGAGCGATATCAAATGCTGTGTCCGAAACTAATATACCCTCTTTGCCATATGAAAGCTTTCGCTGTGCTCGATGACATCAGCAGTAGCTTTTGCTACTCATACACTCTGACTCATAGAAGTGCCAAGAGAAACTAGTTACGAAAACTACCTTTGAAACACCGAAGTCGTCATACACTCTTTCAAGTCTAAAATTACATATATATATTTTTTGAGGACTACCATATATGTACTAATACTATACATAATCATACCAGAAATGGTTTTATTAATCAACCGACTGCAGCAAAAGTCATGCAGATGCATGCAGAAATCAAAGATAGTTACCGGCAGGTACAGTCGTCTACTTTCTGGTCGGTAACCAGACACAATGATCGCACACCACAACACAATGCCAGAGCGAAAGCTGTTGGAGCTTTTAGTCTGTTTTCGCACTGATGCCGCTCTCTCGCCCATTTGGGTCGTGTGGTGCTTACTTCGCCGGCAAATTAGCTCTATGAGGGCAGTTCCAATCAGAATCTCAATAAGCGAACAACGTAAAGTGAAAAAACAGCAATCATGACCATTGGTGAGTACCTTGGAGTGTGTGTGGGTGGAGTGCATAGAGCTGTTGGATAATGGAATATTATTAATTGGGTAAACGTTGAGACAAAGAGACACAGCGGCAAGTGGAATACAGAGAAACTTTTGGCCCAACGCCCAAAGCAGAAGCAGAAGCAAAAGAACTGTGTCAGTATTTTCCTAGAATCGAAAACATCCAAAGTAAACGGAACATTCGAACCATATAAATCATCTGGTGGGGAAGATTTCTGATTGTTAGGTTATTTTATATAGTGTCAATTGATTTATGCCCTGAAAAGATGTAAAGAAGTTTTGCGGGACTGGACTGTGAAAAACGTAGGCAACTTTCACCTTGTCATCATCCAGATTCAATTATCGTGCAAACGCGGACAACATCTAATTTTGTTGCCATTCAAAGTGTCCGAAAATCATACATAGTATACAGCAATCAGACTGAGTCACACCTTGAGTCTTCGCCTTGAACTCTGGCAATAATCAATAAGAATGTGCTAGGGAGGAACCAGAACCTGGGGGTCAGAGACGCGAGATGCACCTAAATGATGTCATGCGAATAATGTTGCTTAGGAAAACTTTTCGAGTAACAATCACACAGATCCAAACAGATCCAGTCAAATGTTCGTATCTGTTCGAGTATGGGTTACAGACACCATAGACCTGGCTCACCTCACTCTTGAGCTAGAACGGGATAGAACATTTCAGAAAGAACGAACAGCAATCGGAATGACATCACACCGAATGCCGCTAATAAAGAAGCGAAAACAAAAACAGACGCTAAACATTCTGATATACTATATACCTATATCTGTCGTGGTATACATATAGAATGTATGAACATAAAAATAACAGCGAATTCTTTTGCGGTACAGCCTGTTCCAGTTCTGATAATTCTGATAGATTCACTCTGTGGTTTGTGGCAGATGTTTGGCGATCAAACATTCGATCAAACCTCCAAACCTTCCCACCACTCAGATGTGGTTACAGGTACAGTTGCAACAAAAGCTAAGCGAATGCCTCTTTTTTCACAGAAATCAACACACCCGATAAATTGGAGTACCAGTTCTTCCCGGCCAGCGGTGGAGTGTTCACCTTCAAGGTGCGCTCGCCCAAGGATGCCCATCTGGCCCTGACCCCCTCTCCACAAGAGAGCGGACCCATCTACGAGATCTTCCTGGGCGGCTGGGAGAACAGCAAGTCGGTGATCCGCAAGGACCGCCAGAAGCCCGAGTTGGTGGAGGTGCCCACGCCCGGAATTCTGGACGCCGGAGAATTCCGCGGCTTCTGGGTTCGCTGGTACGACAATGTCATCACTGTGGGCCGTGAGGGCGATGCTGCCGCCTTCCTCTCTTATGATGCCGGAGACCTGTTCCCGGTGAACTTTGTCGGCATCTGCACGGGCTGGGGTGCCAGCGGCACCTGGTTGTTGGATGGTGAGTTTTGGGGCTGGAGGATCACAAAGTGGCCCTGAGAGTAAACCACTTATTCTCTTACAGACTCTGCCCCATCGGCCCCGGCCATGGGCTTTGCTGCTCCAACGGGCAGTGGTCCCGGATGCTGGGTGCCAGCCGCCAACGGAGAGGTGCCACCAAATTCCATGCAGGGAGGATTCGACGGAAGCGAGCAGTTGTACATTGCACGCGCCCGCCATGAGGGTGATCTGATTCCCGGCAAGCTGCATCCTTCGCACGGAGTCACCTACATTGCCTACGGAGGCGGCGAGCACGGACACGGCGAATACGAGGTCCTGTGTGCCGGCGGCGGCCAATGGATCCCCGTCGAGGCTGGCAACATTCCACCCAACGCCCTTCCCGCCGGCGAGACCGCCGAGGGCGAGCCCCTATTCATCGGCCGCGCCACCCACGACGGCACCATAACCGTAGGCAAGGTGCAGCCCTCTCACGGCTGCTGCTACATCCCCTATGGCGGCGAGGAGCTGGCCTACAAGGAGTTCGAGATCTACGTCGCCAACTAAATCTAGGGATACCTTTTGGGAATCTCGGAATCTCTGAGGAAACACGCACTGAATCACAATTGTTTATCTGCGCGGCTTACAGTTCAACTGGACGCATAAATTATGGATTATATTTATTCTTGCATTTCTATTCAATATTGTTAACGAATCTCGAATCGACGTCCGAAAGTTTATAATTTTGTTCGCACAAATTGCTAAAATAAACATTGTATATGTTTAAGAAAAATAATAAACACGCCCACAAGTAGGCAACCAAATTTTTAATGGAAATTTCTGATGGAAATACTTGGATTGAAAAGTGATCCTCGAATGCGAAATCGGCGAAAACTTTCTTTGGGATCTGTCCCTAACGAAAAAGAGATTGTTTTCGAAAGAATCATCGGATTGGACTGTCTTACTTCTATGGATGATAATGCCCTCGGATGGCATTTATCAGTGAAATACCAATCAAACTATTATTAGAACGAAAATTAATTCAGAAATTCCTTATCCCCTAATTTAATGGGTCTATAAAGTTTGTTCACCGAAGAGGTAAGGGAGGGCAACAGACATTAGTTTGAAATTGAGATACAGAGACGAGTGTCCCATAAATATTGCAAATTCAAAACATTTTCGAGTACATTATCTTCAATAAATTTGTCAGTCGAGTGGAGGAGCTATCAGCACACATACTTGCCTGTAGATAAGGATAAGGATAGGGATAACGATAGGCCCCATGGCCTATGGCAGGAAGGTATAAATACAGTGAGGGATTCGATCTCAGCCAGCATTACTGAAATGGGAAAACTATTGATACTAGTCGTGGCCCTCTGCCTGAGCCAGGTATTCGGTGCTGAACGTGAGTGCAACTACAAGGTGTGTTGTATCCGATAATACCCTTTTCCCAAATCCAGGCATCGTCAACTGCTATTGGGGAACGTGGGCGAACTACCGCACCGGCAACGGAAAGTTCGATGTCTCCAACATCGATGCTAGTCTGTGCACGCATCTGAGCTATTCCTTCTTCGGGATCAACAACAATGGCGATATTAACTCCCTGGACACGTGGCTGGACTACGATCTGGGCTTCATTAGCCAGGCCGTCGGTCTGAAGCGTCAGAATCCCAATCTGAAGGTCCTCGCCGTGGTCGGCGGGTGGAACGAGGGATCCACCAAGTACTCCTCGATGGCCGGTGACTGGTACAAGCGCCAGAACTTCATCAACTCGGCCCTCAACCTGCTGCGTAACAATGGATTCGATGGTTTGGATCTGGACTGGGAATACCCCAATCAACGTGGTGGCAACTGGAACGATCGCTCCAACTTTGTGACCCTGCTGCGAGAAATCAAGGAAGCGTAAGTCCACAGTCCCAATCACCTAAGAATCACCCTTCATCTAAAAAAACAACCGTTTTCTCCTATAGCTTTGCTCCCTACGGCTATGAGCTGGGAATCGCTGTCGGTGCGGGAGAGGCGCTGGCCAGCGCCTCCTATGAATCGCCAACATCGCCCAGCAAGTGGACTTCATCAACGTGATGACCTACGACTTCCACATGGCTTCCGATGGCTACACGGGCTTCAACGCGCCCCAGGGGGCTGTGGAGAATGCCATCAACTTCTGGCTCAGCCAGGGTGCTCCTGCCAACAAGCTCGTCCTCGGTGTTGGTACCTACGGTCACAGCTACCAGCTGTCCGACTCCTCCCAGAACTGGCCTGGAGCACCGTGCCGCGGAGCCGGTAATGCCGGCCCCTACACTGGCGACAACGGATACTTGGGCTACAACGAGATCTGTTTGAACAACTGGCACACCGTCTTCGACTACAACAATGCCGCGCCCTACGCCTACTCTGGCGACCAGTGGGTCAGCTTCGACAATGTCCTCAGTGTGCAGTACAAGATGGACTTTGCTCTGTCCAAGAATCTGGGCGGTGCCATGATCTGGTCTCTGGAGACCGACGACTACCGCGGACAGTGCGGCGAGTCCTATCCCCTGCTGAAGACCATCAACAGGAAGTTGCGTTGGTGAATGCTTTAGGATCGAGTACGAGTACTACAAATAAAGAATTGTTGCATTGAAAGCAATCTGGCTATTATCTTTGGTCCTCTTTACAGTTGGGGTATCACTCACAAGCAATCCAATATGGCTTACTTCGCAAGTTGTGGGGATTATTGGTTTTAGATGAGTATTTCTATCCGCATTGATATGGAACTTTGGGAAACAGGTCGAGGAATCAGGGACCGTAAAAAATGGACCTAGAAAAACACTATTTACACCAAAATCTTTATTTTTGTACAATCTCTGCATTGTTATAATAAAACTCAAAAATAATGATTATCTATGGTTTTTATTTTTTTCGCTTAAAATAAAACTCAACAGGAATTTACGGCTTCTGTGTTAGAATGTTCGCCAATATTATTGCATATCCTTGTCAAAGGACCACAAAGCTACCCCCTGCTCTAAAATTTTTTTTTTGAAAATACATTTAAAAAATAATAAATTGATATATTATATTAAATTGAATATATTATATTTCGCTCAAAATAAATCTCAGCATTTATTTGTGTTATTTATGTAAAAATATATATTTTTATTTATTGAAACTACGCTATAACAAACACCAGCTTCCGATCGGCAACTGCTGTTATGTATCAATAACAAATAAAATATAAGGAAAGCTAGTTACTCATAGTCGTACCTGAGGGGGGAAGAAGACTTACGAAGACTTACGCCATATAGGATTGCTTGTGTATGATACACCAACAGTAAAGAGGACCAAAGATAATAGCCAGATTGCTTTCAATGCAACAATTCTTTATTTGTAGTACTCGTACTCGATCCTAAAGCATTCACCAACGCAACTTCCTGTTGATGGTCTTCAGCAGGGGATAGGACTCGCCGCACTGTCCGCGGTAGTCGTCGGTCTCCAGAGACCAGATCATGGCACCGCCCAGATTCTTGGACAGAGCAAAGTCCATCTTGTACTGCACACTGAGGACATTGTCGAAGCTGACCCACTGGTCGCCAGAGTAGGCGTAGGGCGCGGCATTGTTGTAGTCGAAGACGGTGTGCCAGTTGTTCAAACAGATCTCGTTGTAGCCCAAGTATCCGTTGTCGCCAGTGTAGGGGCCGGCATTACCGGCTCCGCGGCACGGTGCTCCAGGCCAGTTCTGGGAGGAGTCGGACAGCTGGTAGCTGTGACCGTAGGTACCAACACCGAGGACGAGCTTGTTGGCAGGAGCACCCTGGCTGAGCCAGAAGTTGATGGCATTCTCCACAGCCCCCTGGGGCGCGTTGAAGCCCGTGTAGCCATCGGAAGCCATGTGGAAGTCGTAGGTCATCACGTTGATGAAGTCCACTTGCTGGGCGATGTTGGCGATCTCATAGGAGGCGCTGGCCAGCGCCTCTCCCGCACCGACAGCGATTCCCAGCTCATAGCCGTAGGGAGCAAAGCTATAGGAGAAAACGGTTGTTTTTTTTAGATGAAGGGTGATTCTTAGGTGATTGGGACTGTGGACTTACGCTTCCTTGATTTCTCGCAGCAGGGTCACAAAGTTGGAGCGATCGTTCCAGTTGCCACCACGTTGATTGGGGTATTCCCAGTCCAGATCCAAACCATCGAATCCATTGTTACGCAGCAGGTTGAGGGCCGAGTTGATGAAGTTCTGGCGCTTGTACCAGTCACCGGCCATCGAGGAGTACTTGGTGGATCCCTCGTTCCACCCGCCGACCACGGCGAGGACCTTCAGATTGGGATTCTGACGCTTCAGACCGACGGCCTGGCTAATGAAGCCCAGATCGTAGTCCAGCCACGTGTCCAGGGAGTTAATATCGCCATTGTTGTTGATCCCGAAGAAGGAATAGCTCAGATGCGTGCACAGACTAGCATCGATGTTGGAGACATCGAACTTTCCGTTGCCGGTGCGGTAGTTCGCCCACGTTCCCCAATAGCAGTTGACGATGCCTGGATTTGGGAAAAGGGTATTATCGGATACAACACACCTTGTAGTTGCACTCACGTTCAGCACCGAATACCTGGCTCAGGCAGAGGGCCACGACTAGTATCAATAGTTTTCCCATTTCAGTAATGCTGGCTGAGATCGAATCCCTCACTGTATTTATACCTTCCTGCCATAGGCCATGGGGCCTATCGTTATCCCTATCCTTATCCTTATCTACAGGCAAGTATGTGTGCTGATAGCTCCTCCACTCGACTGACAAATTTATTGAAGATAATGTACTCGAAAATGTTTTGAATTTGCAATATTTATGGGACACTCGTCTCTGTATCTCAATTTCAAACTAATGTCTGTTGCCCCTCCCTTACCTCTTCGGTGAACAAACTTTATAGACCCATTAAATTAGGGGATAAGGAATTTCTGAATTAATTTTCGTTCTAATAATAGTTTGATTGGTATTTCACTGATAAATGCCATCCGAGGGCATTATCATCCATAGAAGTAAGACAGTCCAATCCGATGATTCTTTCGAAAACAATCTCTTTTTTCGTTAGGGACAGATCCCAAAGAAAGTTTTCGCCGATTTCGCATTCGAGGATCACTTTTCAATCCAAGTATTTCCATCAGAAATTTCCATTAAAAATTTGGTTGCCTACTTGTGGGCGTGTTTATTATTTTTCTTAAACATATACAATGTTTATTTTAGCAATTTGTGCGAACAAAATTATAAACTTTCGGACGTCGATTCGAGATTCGTTAACAATATTGAATAGAAATGCAAGAATAAATATAATCCATAATTTATGCGTCCAGTTGAACTGTAAGCCGCGCAGATAAACAATTGTGATTCAGTGCGTGTTTCCTCAGAGATTCCGAGATTCCCAAAAGGTATCCCTAGATTTAGTTGGCGACGTAGATCTCGAACTCCTTGTAGGCCAGCTCCTCGCCGCCATAGGGGATGTAGCAGCAGCCGTGAGAGGGCTGCACCTTGCCTACGGTTATGGTGCCGTCGTGGGTGGCGCGGCCGATGAATAGGGGCTCGCCCTCGGCGGTCTCGCCGGCGGGAAGGGCGTTGGGTGGAATGTTGCCAGCCTCGACGGGGATCCATTGGCCGCCGCCGGCACACAGGACCTCGTATTCGCCGTGTCCGTGCTCGCCGCCTCCGTAGGCAATGTAGGTGACTCCGTGCGAAGGATGCAGTTTGCCGGGAATCAGATCACCCTCATGGCGGGCGCGTGCAATGTACAACTGCTCGCTTCCGTCGAATCCTCCCTGCATGGAATTTGGTGGCACCTCTCCGTTGGCGGCTGGCACCCAGCATCCGGGACCACTGCCCGTTGGAGCAGCAAAGCCCATGGCCGGGGCCGATGGGGCAGAGTCTGTAAGAGAATAAGTCGTTTACTCTCAGGGCCACTTTGTGATCCTCCAGCCCCAAAACTCACCATCCAACAACCAGGTGCCGCTGGCACCCCAGCCCGTGCAGATGCCGACAAAGTTCACCGGGAACAGGTCTCCGGCATCGTAAGAGAGGAAGGCGGCAGCATCGCCCTCACGGCCCACAGTGATGACATTGTCGTACCAGCGAACCCAGAAGCCGCGGAATTCTCCGGCGTCCAGAATTCCGGGCGTGGGCACCTCCACCAACTCGGGCTTCTGGCGGTCCTTGCGGATCACCGACTTGCTGTTCTCCCAGCCGCCCAGGAAGATCTCGTAGATGGGTCCGCTCTCTTGTGGAGAGGGGGTCAGGGCCAGATGGGCATCCTTGGGCGAGCGCACCTTGAAGGTGAACACTCCACCGCTGGCCGGGAAGAACTGGTACTCCAATTTATCGGGTGTGTTGATTTCTGTGAAAAAGAGGCATTCGCTTAGCTTTTGTTGCAACTGTACCTGTAACCACATCTGAGTGGTGGGAAGGTTTGGAGGTTTGATCGAATGTTTGATCGCCAAACATCTGCCACAAGCCACAGAGTGAATCTATCAGAATTATCAGAACTGGAACAGGCTGTACCCTATTCTGTATTCTCAATTCAATGTCGAGTCCAAAGCAAACTTGATCTAAATGTTCTCATCGAAACTCGCTGGTAATGCTAAAAATATATCAGATAGTAGTAGGCAATCCAAGAATGTCGTTTACGAGACTTTACTCTGTAAGGTGTGCCAACATCCATTGTGTAACATCCATTTCAATGGAAGAGCCTTGTAGGGGGAAATATTATGGTTTCGAGAACAATTGCATTATTATTCCCCTTATCAGTAATGCAATATTGAAATTGACTCATGGTTTGTTAAGGCATTATCACTAGACCTGTCGGATCGCCGAGCGGTGAATATATGAGCACTATTGGCACTAAGCGTCAGGTGTTTTTTTTGCATGGAATCTAATCGGAATTTTGTTAGTCATAAATCTGGGATTATCTTCCAATCGTTGCAGGGGTCCGGCCAGTATTTTTGGCCACTTGAAGATCTCTGTGTTTATAGTCTGATTAATCTCTGATTTGGTTTTATTTTTGCATTATTTTTAGTAGGGACAGTTGGCCTCTTCCGGCCAATTGCAGGTGTTGGTGGATACATCGAAATGGAGGCCCGGGGTGCACTCGAAATCGTAGCGGAGGCCACCGACGCACTGGTAGTATCTGTTGCAGTCGCTGCTGGGCAGGAAATAACCATCGCTGGAGCAATCTCCAGCTGGGGATCCAGATCCACCACCACCACCGCCACCGCCCTGAGTTGGACCAGGAGTGGGAGCAGGTGTCACATTACCACCACCACCTCCGCCGCCGCCGCCGCCGCCGCTCACATCCTTGCCGAGAGCACGGTTCGTGGTTTTCAGAAGGGGATAAGACTCTCCACAGAGGCCGCGGAAATCGTCCGTCTCAATGGACCACATCATGGCACCGCCCAGGTTGCGCGACTCCACCAGCTTCATTACGATCACTAAGAGGCGACTTATCTACGCCACAAACGCACTTAATTTTCCGGATAGATAAGAGCTCTTCGGCAATCGGAATCGGAGGCACTATATAACCCACGCCAAAGCAGGCCCTAGCCATAACTTCTTTAGAGCGTCTATACCATGAAGCTATACACATTCTGGGCATTTGCAGTGCTCTGCCTCTGCCTAGGCCAAGTGGCCACCAGCGACAGTAAGTTCGGTGGGAAAGGGGGCTGGAAGATCTCTGATCCTAACACATTATCGATCCATCATCCCCTGCAGAGCTGGTCAACTGCTATTGGGGCACCTGGGCCAACTATCGTCCGGGCGATGGCAAGTTCACGCCCTCCGATATTGATCCCTTCCTGTGCACCCACATCAGCTACACCTTCTTCGGGATCGGCGATGGGGGCGAGTTCAAGTCCCTGGACACCTGGCTGGACATGGACGATGGACTGGGCAAGTGACCTAACCTGCTGAAGGTGTCAGCTTTCCTTCTGGAGATCTCTCTATTCCCTCTTTTTTGGACGAATAGGCTTCATCAGTCAGACCATTGCCCTTAAGCAGCGGAATCCCAAGCTGAAGATCCTGGCTGTAGTGGGTGGGTGGAACGAGGGCTCCATTAAGTACTCGGGAATGGCCGCCGATCCAGGCAAGCGTGCCACCTTCATCTCCACCACGTTGGCGTTTATCCAGCAATACGGCTTCGACGGTCTGGACCTCGACTGGGAATATCCCGGGCAACGCGGAGGCAATGAGGAGGCAGATCGCGTCAACTTTGTGACCCTTCTTCGTGAGATCAAGGAAACGTGAGTTATCCAGAAGGATCCAGAAGGAATTAGAGCTACTTTCTTAGATCTCTCTCGTCCACTACACAGCTTCGATCGGTATGGCCTGGAGCTGGGCATTGCTGTGGGCGCGTCTGAGAATTCGGCGAAAATCTCCTATGATATTCCGGCCATTTCCCAGCACCTAACCTTCATCAATGTGATGACCTACGACTTCCACATGGCTTTCGATGGCTACCTGGGCTTGAATGCCCCCCTGCCTGAGGTGACTGAGTCCATTGACTACTGGCTGGCCCAAGGTAACCACAACAGTCTGCCTTTTCCGACTCAGAACTATCCTCTCAATCGGTACTCCTTTACTTTACAGGTGCCCCCGCTGAGAAGCTGATCCTGGGCATTGGCTTCTATGGTCACAGCTACCAGATGGCCGATGCCTCACAGAACTGGCCTGGAGCCGCTTGCATTGGCCCTGGCTCCGCTGGCGTGTACACGCGAGAGAACGGATTCATGGGATACCACGAGATCTGCTTGAACAACTGGCAGACGGTGTTCGACCAGGAGAATGGTGCCCCGTACGCCTTCCAGGGCGATCAGTGGATCGGCTACGATAATCCCGAGAGCATCGAGATGAAGATGAAGCTGGTGGAGTCGCGCAACCTGGGCGGTGCCATGATGTGGTCCATTGAGACGGACGACTTCCGCGGCCTCTGTGGAGAGTCTTATCCCCTTCTGAAAACCACGAACCGTGCTCTCGGCAAGGATGTGAGCGGCGGCGGCGGCGGCGGCGGCGGCGGAGGTGGTAGTAATGTGACACCTGCTCCTACTCCTGGTCCAACTCAGGGCGGTGGCGGTGGTGGATCTGGATCCCCAGCTGGAGATTGCTCCAGCGATGGTTATTTCATGCCCAGCAGCGACTGCAACAGATACTACCAGTGCGTCGGTGGCCTCCGATACGATTTCGAGTGCACCCCGGGCCTCCATTTCGATGTATCCACCAACACCTGCAATTGGCCGGAAGAGGCCAACTGTCCCTACTAAAAATAATGCAAAAATAAAACCAAATCAGAGATTAATCAGACTATAAACACAGAGATCTTCAAGTGGCCAAAAATACTGGCCGGACCCCTGCAACGATTGGAAGATAATCCCAGATTTATGACTAACAAAATTCCGATTAGATTCCATGCAAAAAAAACACTCGACGCTTAGTGCCAATAGTGCTCATAGTATTCAAAATTAGACACTTATTCACCGCTCGGCAATCCGACAGGTCTAGTGATAATGCCCTAACAAACCATGAGTCAATTGCATTACTGATAAGGGGAATAATAATGCAATTGTTCTCGAAACCATAATATTTCCCCCTACAAGGCTCTTCCATTGAAATGGATGTTGGTACACCTTGCACAGTAAAGTCTCGTAAACTGCTGCCACTATGACTCGTACACGATTCTTGGATTGCCTACTACCATCTGATATATTTTTAGCATTACCAGAGAGTTTCGATGAGAACATTTAGATCAAGTTTGCTTTGGACTCGACATTGAATTGAGAATACAGAATAGGGGCATTGCCAGTATTTTTTTTGGAAAAACTACGTATATTTAGTCCTGGAAATTTCAAGTTTAATTCTTTTCTTTTGAATTGTGCTCATCATGTGGTCACTTCATTGTGCGTTTGTGCTGATGATCTTCATGATCAGTGGCTGTGCGGCGAAGGAGTGTAAGTACAAGGGGGAAAGAGAGAGGAGTAAAGGGGAATCCCAGAGAGTAAAGTATTGTTTGCCCAGTTAAGATATTCTGTGAGTACAATATGGCGTCTTTCTACTATGAGAACGCGAGCAAGTTCAGTAACTGGGAAATCGATCCCAGACTCTGCACGCATTTGGTCTACGGCACTGGCGTGGGTGTGGATGGGGAGACGGGCAGAGTGAAGATCACGGACAGATATGGGCTAGTCGATAATGGTGAGAATACTATAGCAATGGCGATAGAACGTATCTAAACACCACCACCAACTTCCTTAGACCTTCTGAGCTTCGCTTCTATGACTCGGAGAGAGAACGTTCAGCGTATGCTGGTCTCGATCGGCGGATGGCTAGAAGAGTCGAGCGATTTCTCCAAGATGGCAGCGGACCCTCGCAAGCGGGAACGGTTCATAGCCTCGGTGATCGATTTCATATACGAGTGGCGCATGGACGGCATCCAGATCGACTGGCGCTATCCCACGCAGCGCGGCGGCAAGCCTGAGGATCGGAATAACTTTATTTTGTTGCTAAAAGAGTTAAAGACGATGTACGATACATACGCTCCACATACCGGATCCGCTGCTGTCAAGACACTAATCAATATTCCGTTCTTCCCTAGGATCGATGGGCATGAATTTATTCTGATGGTGGCAGTTTTGGGGCGAACGGACAAGAGCACCCTGGAATACTATGACATTCCCAAATTGGTCCAGTATGTGCATTATGTCAACCTGATGTTCCACGACAATCGGGATCCGTATCAGATGCATCTCAGCTACAACGCCCCACTCTCTGGCAAAAATGGCGTGATTGAATCCGTAAAGCTCTGGAAGAAGCTGGGCAAAGCGCCAGGGAAGCTGATCCTGAACATTCCCCTCTTCGTGCGCTCCTACATCATGGAAAACCACAAGACCACCGTCGGTTCCCCCTGCAAGGGTCCGGGCCTCAAGACCGCAATAACCCGCAAGTCCGGGTTCATGACCTATAACGAATGGTGCGTACAGGCAGACACATGGACGCAGAAATTTGACGAGGAGGCACAGGTGCCGTATGCCTACAAGGGCGACCATTGGATTAGCTTCGAGAATAACCGCAGCATCTCGGCGAAGTTGAAGCTGCTGAAGTCCCAAAATCTTGGTGGTGCCATATCCTGTACAATCGATGCGGATGACTTTTTCGGCAACTGCGGAAAGAAACACGCCCTGGAACGGGTCATACTGGAATCCCTCGACCCCCAGACAGTCCTGGTGGATATGGATCCTCCAACAGTCCCCCCACCCTGCCCGAAAGATGGCGTGTTTCGCGACATTGATGATTGTCAGCTCTACTACGTGTGCTCGGCTGGCCAACGATCCGACTACGAATGCCGCTGGCAAGAATTCTTCGACGAGGCCAAGTCCGAATGCAGGCCCATGCAAGAGGTCAAATGTGAGCGATTGGAAGCCGCACTAAAAGCAAAAAAGTTACGCGATAGTACCCGTTCTATGTAGAATTGTTTCATCACGGATGCTAATACCTAATACCGCCATATTGAATCGTAAAATTGTCGAGTAGCCCAAACCACGCATACATATATCAACCAAACTACTGTACCAGATACTGAGCATATTATATCTAATATCTGAAAAGAGTTTGCGCTTATCTCCTTTCTTGTTCGTGTGGCGGCTGGCCTGATCTTTATAGTTCAACAAACTATATAGTGCAACAAACTTAAGGGTCCCACAAAAGTTTCAGTCAAAGCTGAACGGCAAGACAGCATAAAGACATACTAACTATACGACCTCATTCATGCTTCATTTTGTTCACTTCAAGATTTGCATACCTGTTAGATTCTAGGCATATGAAGACACTCTTCTATTTGAGTTGTCAAAGACCAGATATTTTATCAAGAACACAGCATACGATGCGAGTACTGTCAGAAAAGCGTAAAAGTGTTCATTGAAATATTTCCCAAACAATCTAGTTGCCTCTTCCTTGCCTTTTAGATTCGGTAGACTTCACTATAACAGAATCGCCAGGACGGTAATTCAGAAACACATAATACTCCAAACTTTTCAACTCGCCTGATCTAAAATTTACAGAATATAAAACGGGAAAGTTACGAATACATCGGTTAAATTGAATATTTTTTTTTTTCTGTTTGGATTATTAATCCCGTAAATTTCAAGTTTTAATCTTTTGAACTGTGTTCATCATGTGGTCACTTAATTGCGCGTTTGTGCTGATGATCTTCATGATCTACGGCTGTGCGGCGAAGGAGTGTAAGTACAAGGGGGGAAAGAGAGAGGAGTAAAGGGGAATCCCAGAGAGTTAAGTATTAAGTAAAGTATTGTTTGCGCAGTTAACATATTCTGTCAATACGATGTGGGGTCCTACTACTATAAAAATGCGAGCAAGTTCTTTTCCTGGAACATCGATCTCAGGCTCTGCACGCATTTGGTCTATGGCACTGGCGTGGGTGTGGATGGGGAGACGGGCGAAGTGACGATCACTGACAAGTATCTCCTGGTCGAAAATGGTGAGAATAGATAAATACTACATATGTATATGGGTGGGATGGAATTCAACCTAACCATCTCGGACTGGACCCTCAGATATGCTGAATGTCGCACACCGCCTCAAGCGAGACAATGTTAAGAAGGTAATGTTCACAATAGGCGGATGGCTAGAGGAGTCGAGCGACTTCTCCAAGATGGCAGCGGACTCTCGCAAGCGGGATCGGTTCTTCACGTCGCTGGTCGAATTCATGTACGAGTGGCGCTTCGATGGCGTCCAGATCGACTGGCGTTATCCCACGCAGCGCGGCGGCAAGCCTGAGGATCGGAAGAACTTTATTCTATTGCTGGAGGAGTTGAAGATAATGTACGTAGCTTTAAGCCACAGCACAGCTCTGGTGCAACCACTAATAGCTCCCGTTCTTCCCGTTGTTCCCGTTCTTCCCGTTCTCTAGTTGCCAGGAGCATCAATTTATTCTGATGGTGGCGGTTTTGGGGCGAACTGACAAGAGCACCCAAGAGTGGTACGACATTCCCAAACTGGTCCAGTATGTGCACTATATTAACCTAATGCACCACGACAATCGGGATCCGTATCAGATGCATCTCAGCTACAACGCCCCACTCTCAGGCGAAAACAGCGTGATCGAATCCGTAAAGCTCTGGAAGGAGCTGGGCAAAGCGCCAGCGAAGCTGATCCTGAACATTCCCCTCTTCGTGCGCTCCTACATCATGGAAAACGACAAGACCACCGTCGGTTCCCCCTGCAAGGGTCCGGGCCTCAAGACACCGCTGACTCGCGAGCCCGGCTTCATGACCTACGGTGAATGGTGCATGTACGCAAGCTCGTGGACGCAGAAATTTGACGAGCAGGCACAGGTGCCGTACGCCTACAAAGGCAACCATTGGATTAGCTACGAGAATGCCCGCAGCATCTGGGCGAAGATGCATCTGCTGAAGTCCCATAACCTGGGTGGCGCCATGGCCTGGACGATCGATTCGGATGACTATCACGGCAAGTGCGGAGAGAGCCACAGCCTGGGACGTGTCATCCTCACCGCCCTTGGTGACGTGAGTATTCTGGCTCCCGAAGAGTCCACAACGGAGTCAATGGGTCTCTGCCCGAAAAATGGGTTCTTTCGCCAACTCTGGGATTGCCAGCTCTACTACGAGTGCCGCAATGGAGAGCGCATCGACTACGAGTGCCTGGAGGGCTACTACTTCGATGAGTCCAGGATCGAATGCATGCCAAAGGCGATGGTTAAGTGTGATCAGAACTTTGTCACCTGGCGACCGGGCCAGCCGCTCTACAACTTCGAGAACATGCCTGTGAATCTCAAGATTGTCGAATAGCCCGAACCACAACTAAGTATTAAGTGTACCAAATACAAAACATCGAAATGGATAATATGTGCGCATGGTTAGCACTTTACTGAGGCGGAGTAGTTACAGGCGTCAGTGTGGGGGTCGAAGCTCAGCCCGGTGGGGCAGTCGAAGCTATGGGTGATCCCTCCATTGCAGTAGTAGAACTTGGAGCAGTTGTGGGGGTCGCGTATAAAGCCAGTCGGGCCATCGGCCGGGCAGCTGAATCTCTCTTTCTCCTCCTCCACCTCCTTACTCGGTTCGGAGGTGAGATCTGTGGGGGTGTCGCTGCCGAAAAGCACTCGATTGATCGCGCGGACCAAAGGGTAGCGTTCCTGGCCGCAGGTGCCATGAAAATCGTCGGATTCCAGGGACCAGATCATGATGCCGCCCAAGTGGTGATCCACCACATACTGGGCCTTGAGCGAGAGACTGCGTGGATTCTCATAGCCCACCCACTGACGCTGCCTGTAGGCGTAGGGAACCTGCTGGTCCTTCTCCCACTTCTCGGTCCAATCCTCCTGCTGCATCAGCTCGCAGAGCTCGTTGTAGCCTAGAACGCCTGGTTCGCGGGAATATTTTCCAGCAATGCCGCGTCCAATGTGCGGAGATCCCGGCTCATGACTCTCGGCCGAAGCTAAGGTGAAGGAGCGTCCATAAAAGGGACACCGAGAACCAGTTTCTCCGGTGGAGCACCCGCATTCAGCCAGTACTTGAAG
Organism: Drosophila lowei; assembly: GCA_008121275.1. Classification (NCBI taxonomy): domain Eukaryota; kingdom Metazoa; phylum Arthropoda; class Insecta; order Diptera; family Drosophilidae; genus Drosophila; species Drosophila lowei. The sequence goes on along the minus strand of CM017778.1, from coordinate 23,517,493 downwards.
ATGGCATCCACATTGAGCTGCTTCAGGCGTTCACTTTTATCGCTGGCAGCGGGAAACAGGGGGGCATTGATGCCGACCACCTCATCCCAGGGACCATGAAGATCGTAGGCCATCACATTGATCAGGTCCAGATAGGGGACTATGGCTGGGATTTCATAAGATGTTTCGGCAGAGAACTGAGCGGATGCGACGGCGGCACTGAGGATAAAGCTAAAGGGTTCGAGCCTGGGAAACGTAGAGTGTTCGTGTCAGACAGCAGAACAGTCTCTAAACAGACATCCCATATACGTTACCCCTCTTTAAGTTCCTTCAGCAAGGTAATATAGTTGGTGCGATCCTCGTTATCCAGGTTGTGACGCTGACCCGGATATTCCCAGTCCAGGTCCAGTCCGTCGAAGCCGTGTCGCTGCAGAAAGTGGACCACATCATTCACAAAACGAGACCGCTTCTCGGCATCTGCGGCCACGATGGAGAACTTCTTCGAGCCCTCGTTCCAGCCGCCAATGGCCGCCAACGTTTTCAGTGTGGGATTCTTGAGCTTGAGGGCGTTGAAGCTCTTGATGTTGCCACGGCCACTGTTGTCCTCCAAGTCGAGATAGGGGTCGATGACGCGCAGTTGTCCGCTCTCCTCGATGCCCAGGAATGCGTATATTAAGTGGGTGCACAGAAACGGATCGATATCCTCCACACCGAACTGGCCTGCGCCTGGTCGGTACACTGACCAGGTGCCCTGATAGCAGACGACGTGCTCTGCAAACGTTGGGATTAGGCATCGTTGGCCATCGGAGGGTAGATGGTGACTACTTACTTGAGACATTGCCTTCAGCGACTGACGATGCAGCCATCAGGACTGCCCCGAGCAGCAACACTAGAATTTTCGATGATCGCATCCACATTTCTCTTTGGGAAACTCGTTCTGCATTGATCGAACTTTCCGTCGAGATTGCGACTTTTATAGGAACGAGATTATTGATAAGGAGTGCAAGTCGTTGTAAAATGTATTTACGTTATTTACTTTAGCAAAGAACATAATCAAAGTGTTCATATACTTGCGCCGGACAGCAAGGCAAACACAGGTCCAACACGATTACACACTTAGGGAGGTTGAAGGCCAATGCCTGGTCTCCAAAACAATAATAACTAAACGCTAGCGCTGGCCCAATTCTCCCAGCACGACGACAGCCTCTAGAACTTCTTCAGCTTGGAGAGTTGATTGTTGCGGCGCAGGGCCAGCTTTCGCAACCGTCTCCAGTATTGCTTTGAATTGGGATCGAGCTCGTCCAGGGGTATTATCCGCTCTGTGTTAAGGGTCCACAGCCAGTCGGGGTAGTCTGCATCCGGTTTGATCTGAAGGGACACCAAAAGGATGAGAGTTGGATAGTCGCATACCCTCTCCGGGGCACTCACCTTGACGTCCTGGCCAGTCTTTAGGTAGTTGCTGCCACACACATAGCCCACCAGTTTGTTGGCGTCTGTTTCCACTGGTATGACCTTCTTTTCCATAATGGGTCCAAGCTTTCCCAGCTTCTTCTTTTTCGCCGCTGCATTGCGTGGATATAGGTAAAGTTTATCTGATTTACGATTTCTGAGATTGGGGCTCACCTGGTGCCGCCGGCTTCACAGCGTAACAGCGTGTTGATGTTGCCAGTGTTGGAGCGATCACACGCTGCCTCAGCATAGCTAACGCCGCAGTTAAGCTACTCATTATTGTGCACTTCTGGTTTCGCTTCAATTTAATTGACAAATAACCATTTAATTGCTGAAACTTCTGTTTTGTTGTATAATCTGCGAACGCGGCAACACTCCAGCCCTGGTATGCGAAGGTATGGCCACGCCACAATATAGAGATGGACACTCACGAGATATATCGCTAATCAAATTTGAATTCCGACATCATTTTGCCGTTTCCTTCTTTCTAAGTTAATACATTAAATCACATGCAAAATGGGAATATACAAAGGGAAGTAGTACTAAATGTCTGTGATTCTCTTTTATCAGATATCCCCTAATCAATGAACCATCAATACTATCGGATAAACCCAATTCCACCTCTAGGTCAGCGCCGGTTATAACAAATTACACAAGTGCAAAAAAATAATATAATCAAAAATGCCGGGATTTCGAATGCCCTCCAACAAGACCCTGGGAAACATATGCGTTTACGGCGCTGTTGCATCCATATCAGCGGTCATGTACATGCGCTGGAGGATGGAGGATCGCGTCAGATCCTGTGATTACTACAAGCTGGCCATCAGTGCGCTGAGACACCACAAGGGAGCTGTGAAGCTGCTGGGTGAACCTATCAGAGAGTCGGGCATTGATCTTTCCAACGCAAATAACAACTGCAATGCGGAGAAGGCACAATTGGAGGTCTCAGTGCATGGCAGCAACGACAAAGGTAAGCTAAAGGAACAGAAAATGTACCTTTACTGAGACTTTGAGCATTTCTCTGCAGGAACCCTGTACTTCTGGGCGACCAATCTACCAGACAAAGGCTGGCTGATTGACCGACTGGAACTGGAAACAAAGCGTAATCCAGACAAGCGTTTTCTCCTCAAGAAATCCGAAAAGTCCGAGCTGGACTATGTTCTGCCCGAGGCTTATAACCCACAGAAGTGGGAGAATGCCACATTGCCCAATCCGCCACAGCAGACAGAAGCCTCGCGGCAGGACAACGCAACGAAGAGGATCTATGAACAGCCCCTAAACGAACGACCATAACCACAGAAGGCAGGAAACTGAAAGAGCCATTAAATGGGTTATAGAAATGTAGTAACAATTTCCGATTTAGTTAGTTTATTCTCATTAAATTTGACTAATTCAAGCAATCTTAAATGTTTAATATTTAAGTTATTTTAATTACACATTTATTGTTGTTGTTTTACAAAAATTAAAGTCTTTTGTTATTGAAAAGCTGGCTAAAATGTCAATTATTTCGCTTCCAATGGTAGTAATCGGGGAAGTGTTTGAGTTGAGTAAACTTGACGGGATGAATGTAGGTAGTAATATTGAGGTGTTACTGTGGAGACTCTAAAAATAGTTGAAACACATTCTATCGGAGGCGCAGTTGCGCAAGTGCAAGTGCAGTCCAAGTCAAGCACTCTTGCAATTGGACGGGACGGTCACGTGCCCACACACGAGCTGCTCTTCTTGTGTTTGTCTTGTCTTGTTTAAAATTAGAATAATACATAAGTCAAGAGTACTCGTACCGTACATGATAAAAACCGCGTTTAATGCTCATCTTAAACGATAAAGGCGACAATTGGTGGCGAGTGACTGACTGTGACCCAAACGAGGCAACAGCGCATCGTTCATTGTCTAAATCCATTTAATTGAACCATCTCTGATCGTAATTAAATATATCTATATAGCTATGCATGTGCATTCATCGTTAGTTTAGTTATATATAACACATTGTAAATACACGTTGTATATATGCATGTATGTATATGTATGTATGTATGTTGTATATAGGCAAATTACAGACATTTAGTTTAAAGTTGTATTCGTGATCGTGTACTGTTCCTTCTGTTCCTCGGATGTTATAATGTTAATGCTGCTGTTTCTTCAGTTACATATCTCGTCGCTTGGCCATTGCAAGTGGAAGACTGTTGGGCCGCTTTGTCGAATGCTGCTGTGCCCCCTCCGCCTCCGCTTCCGCTTGCAGCTCCTGGTCTTATTGCGTTTTCAGCTCCTTGCCAATGCTGTACGAGACGATTTTGCTCCAGTCGATCTTGGTCCTGGTTATGGGCAGCTGGCGGCGCATTGCCTTGAAAGTCGTGTCCGACATCGTTTGATAATTCTCCGAAATGGCCAATTGGTACTCGTTTTCGGCCTCCTCGATGAGGCGCATCACTTCCTTGGCCATCTGCTGCTCGTTGGTGACCACAACACTCTCGCGGCACTCCTTGGAGGACACCAGCTGAACGTTTCCGTCCTCATAGTAGTGGACCTGCACCTTCAACACGCCCTTCAGCTCGGCCAGGCCACTGCCCGCCTGGAAGGTGACGTGCCACTGCGAACGCCATCGGCCGTTCCAGTAGTTCTTCGGCTGGAACTGGTGGTCCTCAATGCAAATGGTTAGCGTGATCTGGTTTCCCTGCGACTTTCCAAAAACGGAGCTGACCTGCAAACCAAAAAATTTCGTTATTATGTGATTTAACAATGGATTCTCTCCCGTACCCCGTGTCTGTAGTGACTGGCAGTGTATGCAAGCGTCTCCAAGTCCAGGGCCGCCCTCCACGGCTCTGAATCGGCATCCGCCTCCACATCCTGGTAGTCGGAGGCCTCTTTCCGTAGGTGGTCGTACTTGAAGGCCTTGTTTGTGCGTGGATCATAGAAGCGACCATTGCCTGAAAGATTATTTCGTTGCCTTATCAGTGGGAAAAGGAAAGCCTCTGGCGTTTGGTATGTATACTTCAACAAAGACGAACACCGAAAGATATCAACAAAGTCGAAATGTTTGTGGTTCGTGACTCACAGTTAAGTGTCAGCATTGCAGGCGAGGGGATGGGATCGCTGCTGCATGACTATGCCCATATATGGGCGGATTCACGGATGCCTGATACTAACCCAAATCGTTGAACTCCGATATGATGGCGCTGTGGTTACTGTTCTCGATGCGCACCGGTGTCAGCTGGTCCTTGTTGTACTGTGAGAAGGCGTGGCTGGCACCGTCCTTCAGCAGGGCGTCGTTCTTGAGGAGCTCGCGCACATCGTTGAACACCTCGTTGAACTCGCCGGGCGGAGCGTGCAGAATGAAGTCGGACACAATGCGCACCTTTTCTGCATCTGTAATCTGTGTTTGTTCCATAATTCCGTTGGTGATTCACGAAATCGGTGCAGGTGCAGGGGCAGGGGCAGTTGTTTGGTTTGTGTGTTCTTTTCTGCACTCCTCGTTGCTCGTGCTCTCGTTTCTATGGTCGGTGCTGCTGGGCTGCGGTTAGTAGTAGTACAATGCTGACAACTCAACTGTTTTCTTTAATGCTTTTCCTTTGATATGATATACAAAAATATGTGATCTTTTTTCTCAAAATAGGACAACGATGACGATTCAGCAGGGCTGGAGAAACATCGATGGCACTATCGATGGTTTTGGAATTTGCGACAGATGGTTTTTCGATATATTGTTTGAGAGAAAATGAATTTAACCGCGGTGCACATAAAAATGTGAAACCCAAATGTCCTAAAGAGAAACCGTTTTAAATGGCATTCATAAATTCGATGTTAATATAAAACAGCTTACCGATGCAGGTACAGGCGCATCTCTAAGAAAGTTGCAAGGTGAGCTACCTAGAGAAGGAACCAAATCGACTGAACTTACTATTCAGTCTAGTCTTGACAAAATATACATAGAAAGAGACCAAGTTCGCAGAAAATTTAGAATCTTAACGAACAAATCGTTTTTATTCCTTATAAGTGTATATTTAACAAATTTTTCGTTGATTAGCGGGGTATGCAGAGCCACCAGTCGACAAAATTGGGCAATACAGAGAATTATATTATTAGACTTAGCCATATTTTATTGCCTCCTTATGAATCCTTATGATTTACCTTATGAATCTATGAATGAATGAAATTTGGGAAAAAAGCTGTAATCTTCAGATTTTATGAAAAGATCTCTAAATTGAGCAATATGAACGACTATCCTCTTTCGTTTTTTTGTTTGACCTATTTCGCTAAAACCTTTTTTTTGACCTCTTTCGAAAAAAAGGTTTTTTTTTTTTGACAAGAACCAATAAAAAGTATTTAAAATAAGCCAGTTAATTTTGATTCATAAATCGTATAAAATTATTGGGCATGGCAAAATGTTCTATTTGGCTAAACATCAATAATCCACGGAATATGGTTGAGCAATATGAACGACTAACGGTTTTTTGTTTGAAAATTTTCGCTAAAACCTCTTTTACGCAAAATGCAATAAAATTGAATCATTAAAATAAGCCAGTCGAGCAAAATAGGTTAATTAATCGGATATAATTTGTATGGGCATGACTAAATGTTCTATATAGCGGGAATATTCGACGGAAGATCAAAATCGGAATATGTACGGTTGAAAATGAGACGATATATTTCTGGGGGTATATTTTATTCAAGTTTTTAGAGCCAAACCGTTGTGGTCCACTCAAAATAGAATGAAAAACAATACTAAAATAATGCCATCGATGGTTTGAAACCTCTAATTTAAACATTTTCAATTTCATCAATAATTCAATTTCATTTTCAACGGCTATATAGAAATATAAAGCTAGTAAAAATATTTGACGGAAGATCAAAATCGGATAAAACTATGTAAAATGGAACTTGAATTCGTCAGTATATTTACGGTATATTTTTAAAAATGAGACGGTATATTTTTTAATCATTTGGCCCGGTTGACAACAATGAGTCCCATTCCATACACAAACATGTTGCTAATTCCATGTTCTCATACCCTGGGGAAATGGATGCTATAGAACTGAAAAATATATGTCATCCAAGGCTCTTAATTATTTAAAACTAGTCAGTCTCTGTTTTAAAACGATATTTTGCAGCTCATCGTCCTTCTACAGAAACCAAGAATTGGTAAAGGGGTCAGGATTTATATACAAGAAACTATTCAAATGCATGAATAGGCCAAAAAAATGCAATCTAAGACAAGGTCTTTATTGATTACGTTTGAAAGCAGCTTGGAAAACAGTATCTCCATATAATATTAACGAAATAGGGTATACAAATTCCCCACTCTGGTTGACAACAAATGAGTCTGCAAATCCAGCAAACCTGACGTCACAACCTTGACTGTTTTTTTTGTTGAACATTTTTGTTGAAACCGTATTGTTGTCAAAATAAAATACATGCAAGTAATTAAAAGTAGTTAATCTTGAACAAAATTGATTCATGAATCATATAAAATTATCTGGGCAAAGCTGAGAGATCTATATTGCTAGTAATATTCGACGGAAGATCAAAACGATTATTTATTGGTAATAACCGGTTGCAACAATGAGCCCCATTCCATACGCAAATGTTGCTAATTCCATGCACAAATGTTTCTGGGCATACCCTTGGATATTATAGAATTGAGAATATGTTTGTCATTACAGGCTCCAATTAATGCAAAAACAATTTAGACTCTGTTTTAAACCTATTTCAATAATATTTTAAAGCTTATTGTCTTCTTGCAGAGACCAAGAATAGGTATCAGGATCGAGATATATATACAAGATACTAATCATAAACATGAATATGTCTAAAAATATCAATCTGAGAAAAGGTCCTTATTAGTTTTGTTTTATCTCGATTACTTCATTTTATCTTCAAATCAAATATATACAAAAGACTATATATAAAATAGGACTGTTTTTTTTTGGTGACAAAGACCACCAAAATAGACAAAATCAAAGTAGAAGATGGGCAAACGATAAAATTATGTGGGCAGACAAGCTCGATAGTATCATGAATATTAAAAAAACCATCGATATATTTCGGTATATTTTTTACATATTTTGGTATATTTTGGTATATTTCTAAGGGGTCGGACGGTATAGTTTAACCATAAGTCCGCGGTCACACCGCAATTCAAACACTTTTCGACTTTTGAACTGCGCGGTTGTTGCGCCGCGTCGATCGCGAAATAAAAAAAGCCAGATCGTGTCGTACGAAACTTTTTTCGGCTAGAATCGGGAATGAAACGATCAAAACAAAGTGAAAACTACACTTTACGATTAATTTACTAGTAATTTCGCTTAAAGTGTACAACAAGTAATGCAGTAAGGAAAACAGTGCCTTGAAACACGAATGAGTTGGTAACAAGTACCAAATACCAGAAGACTGAAACCACGACACACACACAAACGCGCGCGCGCCTGCTTACAAGTGTGTGTGTGGTAACCACTTTTTTTCTACCTGGTCTTACCTGTTTTGCGGTGTGTGAGAGAGCGGCGTCCGAAGAAGGGAGCGCAAAAGAGAGTGTAAAAAGATAAAAGTGAAGAAAATAACAGAAAAAGCAGCAGATAAATCGGAAAATACCTGGAAAAATAATAAAAGCGCGCACTGTACGTGTTTCGTTCGATTTGTTTTGTTTCAATTTGCTCGATATTGATGTTTAGACGGTTCCCCGGCGGTTGCCATGAAAATGCAGTCTAAACAAACGGTGGAGCGTCGACGTCAGCGTTAGTTCGCACTCACACACACACATGCTCACATGCTCACATGCTCACATGCACCCATGCATTGAGAGATAGAAGCTAACAAAAGTGGAAATAGAAATACAAAAACAGAGCAGAGCAGAGTAGAGAGAACGTAAAAGTAAAAGGTGTGCGGTGAAGTAGTGGTAGTGATCGAGTGTGTACCGTGTGTGTACCCGTGTGTGCACCCGTGTGTGTGTTCCAGTGGATAAATACTGGGGTGATTCACAAAAGAAGTGCTCAAAAGTTGAGAGATGGCGGATGTCTGCTAAATGAAATTCCACAAGTGTTCAGCCATTGTCGTCCACCAACTGCAATAAAATGTCGGTCAGCAATCACCTCAATCTAAATCCGAGTCCGAATCCAGCCCAGCAGCAGACACACCAGCAGCACAAACGAAAATGTCGGGATCGGAGGCACAGCCACATCCACAGCCACAGCCACAGGAGCAGGCTGCTCATGGCCGTGGCCGTGGCCCTCAGCATCATCTCACCCGCCCTCTCAGCCCAGACGCTGCCGGATAACAACAACTACACCGGCGACAATCGAAAGCCCGCCTTCAAGAACTGCGCGGGCTATGCGCCCTCCGTGAAGGAGGAGCAGCCCGAGAACACCTACGTCTTCATGGTGCAGGCCACGGATCCCGATCCCAACCAGGAGATACGCTACAGTCTCGTCCAGTCGCGCTCCGAACGACCCAAGTTCTTCATAAACCCCACCACGGGCGTCATTGTCACCGGCCACACCTTCGATCGGGACGAGCCCATCCACGAGAAGTTCGTGTTTGTCACCGTCCAGGCCACGGACAACGGCCTGCCGCCGCTCGACGATGTCTGCACCTTCAACGTGACCATCGAGGACATCAACGACAATCCCCCGGTGTTCAACAAGGCGCGCTACGACGAGTCCATGTCGGAAAATGCACAGGTAAGTGTGAACGACTCGAACTGTCCCGCACAACACAACGGAGGACCAAGTACGCGGACCCTGGATTACTGCCGCTTGGTCTCTTCCTTCTCTCTCTCTCTCTGTGCGACGGTCCACGAATGACGTCATGCCACCGCCCCCCCCTTGAATGATGTCATGATATTTGAGTAACAATTTAATTGGCTTAGTGGCAATTTATGGGTCATTGCCATTGTCGCCTATCCGTCGCCCACCTGCCCCCACACACACAAACACCTCGCAGAGGGTCCACCGACTTCCAGCGATAATTAACAGCTCCGTGGGCTCTTTGGGCTCTTTGGGCTCTGTGGGCTCTGCGCTCTTCGGGCGAACACATCTTCTTGGGCGGAACAAGTTTTCCTGGCAGCAACAAGCAGCGTAGGAGGCTCTCAGACGGGTTTGAGTTCATTGCTCGCCCCGGCCCGATGCAGAGAACCTTGAAACCCTTTCCAACGCCCAAAGCCAAAGCCAGCCGCCTTTTCTCTCTGTTTTTTCACTAGTTTTTGCACGACGGAAAAACTGTCGCCAGGCAATGGAAGAGCTTAGTGGAAACGAGAATAGCGAATTCGTGTCCAATGCAAAATACGAATATGTACAGTTTGTCAAGAAAGTTTTGTGATACAATAGTCTGGATAGTTTCTGATTCTATTCGGAGCCATAAATCTTGAGAATCTTTTTTCAAACACATGTTCCCCAAGGGGAATTAATGGGATCCACAAATATATATTATTCCAGGAAATTATCTCAAGCTTATGGAATGGAATATTATTTCCGCCAGCCAGTGATGCCATACAAATCGTACGGGGGAGAGCCCCATTTCCCCTTTTCCATTCCGCTTTCATTTCTGTGTAGTATTTTTAGAAAAGCTCTCTGAAAGCCGAGCATTTTCCTTTTAAAGGTTTCAGTTTAGGTTGCACTTTTGGTCAGGAGGGCAGCGGGAAGCGCAGTGGATTTCGCGAAGGAAAGATGTGCCTATTCCTGATTTGGGCAAACTTGCAGGAAAGTGGGGTTTAGAGGGAGACCCCGTCCGTGTGTGACCGACCCCCCTTAAACGTCTTTGTGATATTGTTCGAGGCCTTATACCCCATGTCTTTTAATTGCAGCCCGACGCGGTGATCATGTCGATCAGTGCCAGCGACTTTGATGACCGCAACAACAGCATCATCGAGTACGAGATACTACGGGAGCGCGACTTTCAGTACTTTAAGATCGACAGGGAGTCGGGGATCATCTATCTGAATCGACCGATTGACAAGCGACCCGGACAGTCGTACACGATCAATGTGCGGGCCTACAACATAGTGCCCGATCCGCCGCAAGACGCCCAGATCGAAGTGCGGATACGCATTGTGGAGTCTTCGATCAAGCCGCCCACCTTTGTGGACCCCATCGATACGCCCATCTATCTAAAAGAAGATCTCAAGAACTTCTCGCAGCCTATAGCCACGCTGACGGCTGTCTCCAACATGCCGGACAAGCCGGAGGTGATCTTCGAGCTGATCACCGGCCGCACGGAGCAGACGAACGGCAAGAACACGTTCGTCTTCAATCAGATCGGCAACGAGGTGACCATCAGCCTGGGCAAGCACCTCGACTACGAGGCCATCACGGACTACACCCTCACGATGAGTGTGCGCAACACCTTCGAGCTGGGGGCCGAGCACCAGATCAAGATCAAGGTCGAGGACGTCAACGACAACATTCCCTACTTCACCGAGGTCAAGTCGGGCACCATTCTCGAGAACGAGCCGCCGGGCACGCCCGTAATGCAGGTGCGCGCCTTCGACATGGATGGGACTGCGGCCAACAACATTGTGTCCTTCGAGCTGGCGGACAATCGGGAATTCTTCGCCATCGATCGGTACACGGGCAACATTACGGCCCTCACGACATTCGATCGGGAGGAGCGCGACTTCTACAACGTGAAGGTGATCGCCAGCGACAACTCCCCGTCGAGCCTGTTCGACAACGGGGAGCCCAATCGGGGCCACCAGGTGTTCCGGATCTCCATTGGCGACAAGAACGATCACAAGCCGCACTTCCAGCAGACCAAGTATCTGGCGGACAAGCTGCTCGAGGATGCAAACACCAATTACGAGGTGATTGAGGTGATGGCCGAGGACGAGGACAACGCCTCGCAGATCCTCTACAGCATCGAGAGCGGCAACGTGGGCGACGCCTTCAAGATTGGCCTGAAGACGGGCAAGATCACGGTGAACCAGCGCCTGGACTACGAATCGATCACCGAATACGAACTGAAGGTGCGAGCCTTCGACGGGATCTACGACGACTACGCCACGGTGGTGATCAAAATCGAGGATGTGAACGACAATCCGCCGGTGTTCAAGCAGGACTACAGCATCACCATCCAGGAGGAGCGAGCCTTCGACAACTGCATCCTGACGATCGAAGCGTACGATCCGGACATCAAGGATCGCACAGCAGACCAGCACATTGTCTACTCCATTGTGAAGGACGACTACAAGAAGCTGCTGACCATCGACAATAGCGGCTGCCTGCGGCTCATCCAGCCCCTGGACCGCGATCCGCCCAACGGCCACAAGAACTGGCAGATCCTGATCTCTGCCAGCGACGAGGACGGCGTGGGCACCACCCTCAAGTCGGTGAAGGCGGTGACCATCACCCTGCAGGACATCAACGACAATGCTCCCTTCCTGGTCAATGAAATGCCAGTGAAGTGGCCCGAGAACCGAAATCCCGGCCAGGTCGTCCAGCTGCAGTCGAACGACTTTGACGACGTCCAGAACGGTCCGCCGTACACCTACGGCATCGACAGCGAAGCCTCGCCCGACATCAAGACCAAGTTCAGCATCGACAACGATTACCTCTTCGCCAACGTGATGTTCGACCGGGAGGAGCAGAAGGAGTACTACATCCCCATCCGCATCAGCGACTCGGGGGTGCCACGGCAGAGTGCCGTGAGCATACTGCACCTGATCATCGGCGATGTGAACGACAATGCCATGACGGAGGGCTCCTCCCGCATCTTCATCTACAACTACAAGGGCGAGGCGCCCGACACGGACATCGGGCGGGTGTTTGTCGACGATCTGGACGACTGGGATCTGGAGGACAAGAGCTTCAAGTGGAAGAACGACATCTCTCACGATCAGTTCCGCCTGAATCCCAGCACGGGCATGATCACCATGCTCCAGCACACCGGCGAGGGGGAGTACGTGCTGGAGTTCACGGTCGATGAGGAGTCCACCTATATACCCTACCATTCGGTGGATGCCGATGTCACGGTGGTCATCCGGGAGCTGCCGGAGGAGGCGGTGGACAAGAGCGGCAGCATCCGCTTCATCAACATCACCAAGGAGGAGTTCATCTACGTGCCCCGCGACATGCAGTCCCCGGAGGCCCTATCCCTGAAGGACCGCCTCCAGCACTCGCTGTCGAAGCTCTTCAACACCTCGGTGTCCAATGTGGACGTCTTCACGGTGCTCCAGAACGAGAACAACACGCTGGACGTGCGCTACTCCGCCCACGGATCGCCGTACTACTCGCCCGAGAAGCTCAACGGAATGGTGGCTCAGAATCAGCAGCGGCTGGAGAACGAGCTCGATCTCCAGATGCTGATGGTCAACATCGACGAGTGCCTGATCGAGCGGCTCAAGTGCGAGAGCTCCTGCACAAATGAGCTGCACAAGAGCTCGGTGCCCTACATGATCTACTCAAACACCACCTCCTTCGTGGGCGTCAATGCCTTCGTGCAGGCGCAGTGTGTGTGCGAGGCGCTGCTGTTGAACCACTGCCTGAACGGCGGGACACCGCGCTACGGGGAGAACGATGTCTGCGACTGCATCGACGGCTTCACCGGGCCCCACTGCGAGCTCGTATCGGTGGCATTCTACGGCAGCGGCTACGCCTTCTACGAGCCCATATCCGCCTGCGACAACACGAAGATCAGTCTGGAGATCACACCACAGATCGACCAGGGCCTGATCATGTACCTGGGGCCCCTCAACTACAATCCTCTGCTGCCGCTGTCCGACTTCCTGGCCCTCGAGCTGGAGAAGGGCTATCCCGTGCTGACGGTGGACTACGGCTCGGGCGGCATACGCATCAAGCACCAGCACATACGGATGGTGGCCGATCGCTCCTACCAGCTGGACATTATCCTGCAGCGCACCAGCATCGAGATGACCGTGGACAACTGCCGCCTGTCCACCTGCATGAGCCTGGGCGCCCCACAGGGGCCCAACGAGTTCCTCAACGTGAACGCGCCCCTGCAGCTGGGCGGCAGTCCGGTGGATCTGGCGCAGCTCGGACGGCAGCTCAACTGGACGCATGTGCCCACCCAGCAGGGATTCTTCGGTTGCGTGCGCAACCTGACGATCAACGAGCACACCTACAACCTGGGGATGCCCTCGGTCTTCCGAAACATTGACAGCGGCTGCCAGCAGTCGGTGGCGGTGGCCTTCAGCTTCGGCATCGATCGGAACTTCATTATTGCGATCATCGCCTGCCTGGCGCTGCTGCTGATCATCCTTCTGGCCGTGGTGGTGCAGAAGAAGCAGAAGAACGGCTGGCACGAGAAGGACATCGACGACATACGGGAAACGATCATCAACTACGAGGACGAGGGCGGCGGCGAGCGGGACACGGACTACGACCTGAACGTCCTGCGCACCCAGCCCTTCTACGAGGAGAAGCTCTACAAGGATCCCCACGCCCTGCAGTCGGGCATGGGTCGGGATCCCAACGACATACCCGACATCGGGGACTTCCTGGGCGACAAGAAGGAGAACTGCGACCGCGACTCGGGCGGCCTCACCGTCGACGATGTGCGCCACTACGCCTACGAGGGCGACGGCAACTCCGACGGCAGTCTGTCCAGCCTGGCCTCCTGCACCGACGACGGCGATCTCAATTTCGATTATCTGTCCAACTTTGGACCGCGCTTCCGCAAGCTGGCCGACATGTACGGCGAGGAGCCCTCCGACACCGACTCCAATGTGGACGACGAGCAGGGCTGGCGCATCTAGGAGAAAAAGATGACGTCGAAATCTAAAAGACTTTTTATACGCTAAGAGTTGTATGGATACTGACTGGTGTGGATGAGGAGGATAGGGGGAGCAGGGGGACAAGGGGCCGGCCTAGCCGGGCCCAAAGTCGCCTCAAGAGCTACACATATGTATGTACAAGAAGTATATATAGCCCATATTTTATATAGAAGAGTGGAAAGGGAAGGGGCACGTTGAGGACACGTTTTTGTTTTCTGTTTTGTAAATGCAAAAAGTGATCTTGATCTTACGTAAGCGTAACCATATCTACATATATCTAGACTAGACCATAATCCTAAGCCTAAACACTACAATTAAGCAACTGCGAACAAAAACACACAAATTAATGCAGAGTGCAGTGTATTCATTAACAAAATCAAGAAGAAATCGATCCGCATTGGAGGAGGAAACAAAATATTCCTATGAAGTGAATTCAGTAACAAATTGCATTTTTCTTTGCATATTCCCAACATTAGTCCGTAGTTTATCTGATAGTTTATTATCCCATCCCATACATTATTTCAAGACAAACAAAACACTTCACTATATCAAAAGTAGAACTCAATTTGATGAGACAAGTCGATAAACTAAGCTAAACATTATCCTAACCTAACCGTTTACGTATATATCATCATTTATATAGAACCTTAGACCCGACCCCATCAACAGCAGCATAAGTTCTTAGGGTTGTCGTTGTCCTCTAGAACTACGTGTATAAATCAGCTTAGACATAAATCTAAATCGAATCGAGCGAGACGAGACGGAGAACGGAGTACCGATTGTGCAGCCTATATCCATGCTATATAGGCATCGAAATAGAGTTTATATATGTAAGAAAATGTTCAATAAATCATTGCGATATGTATTTTTGTAAGCCTTTTTGCCGTATCTTGAAGAGAGGAGTCTTAAACCATAAGGGGGGAACCCCTACTTTTTACATGCCAAGGCGAATCAACATTAAAGAAACAATTTATTTATATACGAGGATAGTACATACTATATTAAACAAATGTATATCATTTACAAACCAACGAGAAAGCCACACAAACACACACACAATAATTGTGTAAAAATAAACAAAAATAAAAACAATAAAATCGAAACATATTCCCTCGTGTGTTATTCAGTTCAGTGGCGGGTGAGAGATAAGCGCGAATGCGGAAGCAATGGAGTACTCATTGGAAATCGTGGATTAAATACCCCACAAGTCGGAACAACAGCTGGTTTAGGGGGTTCTAGGGCACTCCACGTAGAACATAACTGCTGGAAGTGCTCCACACCAGACAAGTACATAAACATAATACGTGCATGCATGCGGTACCGGACTACTGGATACGTAGTAGTATATAGAGTACACTCCGCTGGTTAATTGGTAAGCCATTGGCTGAGGGGCACAGCCTACTGTAAATGTCTGGCGTCGTTGCTGGAGGAAAAGCGCCATTATCTTATCAGCGGAAAGTAGGTTACGCTTGCCTTTTGGATTCGTCCGTCCGTCGTCCGTCGCCCGTCGGTCGTCAGTTCGGTTTGAACAAATCGATTGCGGCACAAGTCAATGAACAAAATTGGAGCAATTCACGGGTAAATAAGCGGCAAATGGAAAATGGAAAAAAAAATTCTTGTGTGTCTGTGTATCTGTTGGAGCAGGTGCTGCAGCTGCATCTCTACATACGGGTATGACATCCGTTGCTGTTGAACTAAGATTAGCGTGACTGATATGTCAGGAGTCGGCCCAGAGATCGCCACTGTACTGGCTTAGACATACATTTGTGGGAGCAGCTGCATCAGGGACTGTCCGGCATTGCAGCTGTCGAACGAGCCTCCTCTTGGAGGCTGCAAGATCTGCTCTACTTTGGGGTAAAAGCGTTGCAGATTCAGTGTCAGAAATCAGCTTCTTCAAGTTACTTTCAATAGACTCTTAATACAATATTTTAGTCATACAAAACTCCACAAAAACCCATCAGATATTTGAAGCGCTGGGCCCCAAAGTGCCCTCCACTTCAACTTTTTGAACAAGATCCAAAGGCATCAACGTGGATGGATGTCAAGGGTCTATCAAATATTCAAATTTCAAATAAATTCAATGCATTCTCAAGTACAACAACATATTTCGAGTACCAAGCCAGAGAAAACCCACGAATTTCTTACAAATGAAAAAATTCTTTTTGCGGAAATGCCCCACAGAAAACAAAAAAACAGAGCTGAACTGCCGACGGACGACAGATGTCTTTTCAATCTTTGAGTTTCGGTTAACAAAAAAAAACTGCAAGAAATTTTGGGCCGGACATGCCGACGCTACGTGAGGGTTTCACCGGCAACATGTGGCATGGCAGAGGGGCTCAGAGTCGTCAGGTCGAGAGAGAGAGAGACAGAGACAGAGAGAACAAATTGAAGAAAAATGGTTGAGTAATCAAATAACCTCTTCTGGCGGCGGCTACCTGTGCGCAGCTGCAGCAGCTGCCACGGCCACCGCCACCGCCGTACACTCCTCAGGTGTGTATGGGGCCCGAGAGCATTGGATGGGATGTTTGGCCAATGGATTAACATAACAGACGGGAAGAAAAGAAAAGAATCGGGGAAAAAGAGATTCAAGCAGTGGTAGAGGTAGAGGTAGAGGCAGAACAAGCCAAGCCAGGTCGAGAGCTACCTGTACAGTGTACACTCTCTCAGATACGTGAGCACGAACACACACACACAGGTGTGCCCAGACACAGATACTGCCTGCAATTCTTGGCTCTCTCTCGCACACACACATGCGTACTCTCTGAGAGAGAAGAGTATCTCTCAGATACTCACGCACACACACAGAGAGGCGATCTTTAACGGACAAATGAAAGCAAATCTTTGTGTTGTGGCAAACTTGGCTTGAAGTAAAACCAGTATTTCCCAAGCGGCTCCAATCGAGGTGTGTATCTGTTGGATACTAGCACCTCTCTTTGGATTCTTGAGTGCGGATCGCAGAGCGCGGGCCCCCGTTTGAGTTTTTCCATTCCTCGGACTCCAATCCAATCCACTCCACTTCACTCCACTCGTTCTGTCACTCACGACACCCGACGCCCGCTTCTTGTGACAGACAAAGATACAGATACATCTACAGATATATCTACAGAAACACAAAACAGACACAGCTCCAGCTCCAGCTGCAGATACAGATGGGGATACAGGCGAGTAGTATTGATGGGGCACGTCTTGGCGTTTTACTACCTGTTGATGGGGAAGCCGAAACTGAAGCTGAGGCTGCTGCCAAGGCCTCGCTTTGATTAATTACTGTGGAACGGAGTGGAATATCCATGGATATGGATATGGCACCCAAAGTACTCATTAACACTCGCTGGCTATTCATCACAGTTTCAATTACATTAAAAACTAACCAGACAGGCCGACGACTACCTGGCTACAGATTTCAGATTTCCAGCGAAAGGACTACACATTGCATATAACCTGAAATGAGAAAGACAATAGCTCCTACTCCACCACCCTCTTTCTTCTTTCTTCAGTGGAATCAGTGGAATTTCAATATCAACCGAACCCCAACCCCAAGCTTCTCTTTCTGCGATTCTAAAGAGGCGGGAAAAATGTTAATAAATTCCTCCCCTTTCCTTTTGGAAGGTGCTATATCTATTGCTGTCCAGCTGTCCAGCTGGCCTTTGGCAAAATTTCTTCTGGCTGGGAAATATCATATAGATTTCCGATGCACCCAGCCCAGAGTTTTCGCTAATGAATTCCTCCCTCTTCCGTCCTGCTCGCAATTAGCACTTCGGTTCTCCTCCAATGACCACAATACCCATGGGAATCTTTATTCGTTAGGCTGAATATTTTTTCGTTATATGCACTTGTATGATGTATAGTACAGCGACCACAGAAACGACCACAGACCTCCTGCCCCCTCACCGTGCCACCTTATAGGGCACTAATAACTCTATGAAGTCGCGTACGTGGCTTCTGTGCTAAAACGCTTATTAGTTGGCCCGGCAGAGGATCCTCTCTTTCTCTTTCTCTCTGGTTCGGAATGCATAATGATGAGCGCACAGAGCTCATAAAGGGAAATTTTCATAAAAGCCAGCAAAAGTCGAAGAAGACGATGAAATGCCGCTGACCAGCGGGACGTGCCAGCCATGCCCGTCTGTGGTCGATTCTTTTCGATTACCAATGCCCGGCACGTACTCGGGTTTGATTTGTGGCGATCAGCAGGGATTGTCTTTGTTAGTCGCAGAACGCAGAACGCAGAAAAACACTGGTGGCCGAAATAGAAGAGCAGGCCAGAGGGATTACAAATAAAGGTATCGGAGGAACCGAGCCAAAAACACCATTCTTGGAATGCAAAATTCTCTGTAAGCCAATGAGCGGAATAAATAGAAATAAATAGAAGGTGAACAAATTCACACTCTGCCCGCAGCGCAGACTCGGGTCTCGGCCCCATTCCATTCCATTCCACTCCATACCATTCCATTTCATTCCATTCAGTTGCTCGCTCTGAGGCTTGCTCTGAAAGCTGGGAACACTTTGGAAAAATATTGCAATTAAGCAGAAAATATGGTCTTAAACTAGTTTTGCCACATTTGCGCTGAAACCGAAACGAGCGGGGCACCTGACAAACTAACGCTGAACCAACACCGCCATCACAGATGGGACATCAGCTAAAAACAAGCCTAAACAAAAGCAGAAAAGTACCTAAAAAGTGTGCAAATATCCACTTGAGACAACTTGAGGCGTAGATAGACCTATGATATGGATAGAAGAAAGCTACTGTATGGGCTTGAAATGAGTTATGAAAACAACAATTTCATTATCTGGAGAACTTGTTATGCAAATTTATAGAAAACGATTGAATCGAAGTCTTTATTTTACAAAGTTTACTCCAAGAATCTGCTCCATTCCTATTGTAGGCTCATAAGGGGCATTTCCATGGAAAAATCCACAGCGAAAAATATTTAAAAGCAAATTCTCCTTTTTCATGTTTTCCTTTACTTTTTTCTACTATAAGAAAGATGACTCTTGATAAAAGTTTTACTAACAGTCTCTCCAACATATTGAACTATCTAAACAAAATCTCATGAGATCTCTTAAACGATTAGCTGCCCGAAATCGACCTTAGCACCAATTATAGGGCTAATCCTAAGCTACTTTATAATGGAGAAATATTTTGAAAATCCGTCTTATTTCGACCCTTTTACCACTTGCAGTGTGTACGAATCTGGTGGATCTTGAACTGTTGTTCCTTTGAAGAGGGCAAAGTCTTATCCCACTGGGGTTTCTCTACCACTCATATATCATCCATCCAATGGCAACTATCAGGAGCTGCGAATCTAATCGATTTGCGTTGGTTCGAACATATTGTTCATAGCTGCACATTCATTAGGCGTGACATAATACTTGATAGAAACGAAAACGGAAGTAGAAGACTACCCAGCAATTCAGGGGTGGTAAAAGTTATTAACGGAAGAACATATTTTATTTAATTTTTGTATATTTGCAGCAGGAGTTAAACTTGTCTCGAAAATCAGTAAACCATCGAAATGGTTTTGGGTTAGAGTGCAGTTCTGGGGGAAGTCCATACATATAGTAAATGCCGACCGCAGAAGGGTGGCCCACGCGGCATCGGTGGTGCGGTGTACTCCAGAAACAACAGCAACAAAAACAAGAGGAATATGCCGAGCAAAGTAGAACAAAGGGGGAGTTCGAAATGGGGGGACAGACAGAGCGACACAGCAATAAAATTCAAATGAAACTTCGCTGGAAACCCTACAAGAAATATGACCCTAATACAAATGTGTGCGAGTGTGTGTGCCCCACGCACACAATACACACAATCAACCCTCCACGCAGAGAAGGAAGAGAGTGAGAGAGCACAAAGGGGAAGAAGCCCGAATTCCGATCAAAAGTGCAGTTCGGGGTTCCACAAAAACCACCCCCGAATCGGAGAGACAAAGGTGAAATTGTCAATGACAATTGCATGCTCGAGTTCGCATTGGGTTCGGTTTTGGGCTCGGTTTTGGGTTTGGGTCTGGGTCTGGGTTCGGGATCCTATACAATTGATAAGGCAGCCCCTGAAATATGGACTGCATTCCGAAATTCCACTCGAGTGCGTCTATTTATGCATCTGTTTTTGTGTGCAGATTGCACGATGTGTGCCCCAGATAGTGGCCATATCGTGTCCATAGTTTGATAAATTTTGAATGCTGATACGAGGCAAGAACTGGTATGCTTCGTGCTACAGCACTTCTCTTCCTCAAATCTCGACTTAGCATAAATATTTCTACAATACACAAATAAATGTGCCAGCTTTGCAAAAAAAGAACTCCGAATTGTGGCTGTTCGGAGCGAAGGCACGTCCAACCCCAGCAAAAGACACTTGAGCCAGCTAGAAAAGAGTACAGCTGAAAATGAGACAAGAACGGAAGACTAGCTTCAAGATACGAAGATTTAGACACCCTTAAAGATACGTTTTTCATAGGGAGTTCTATTGGTTCTATTGAATTGATCCGATCTTATGATCTTCACAAGCATACATACTCGTACTGGATGCAGAGATCAAGAATATATATTATATCTACGAAGATCTGAAGATACATTCCATTCGTTGCAAACATCTAATCAAAATGGTAATACTTTCTGCCAGGGTATAATAAATATATAGTATCTCAACCAGCAGCAAACGGAGAACTGGAGCAACAAGCTGCTGTCGGCAATGGCGATGGCGATGGCGTCGGGTCAGGCCGGGCCAACAAAAGCCAGAGCAACAGCGACAGCAAAAGCCAGCAGCAGCAGGCCACCACCACCACAGCCACCACTCGACATTTCCAATAAAATCAACCAAAAAACCAAAAAGAGCGGAAAATGCAGCCAACAAGAAGGCATTGACACAAAAGTTTCGGTTTACGGGCAAAAGGTGAAGAAAGTGCAACAGATAATGCAAAGCATCGACCCAGATTGGACTGGAATGGGCTAGAAATCAACTCCAAAAAGGAATTAGTTGAGCAATGTGGCAACACGATATGAAAACGTAACCACAGCTGGAGACTAAGCGGCTTAATGAAGAAATCTGGCTGGAAACGCTGAACATATTATTTTTGGATCAGATCAGCGGAGACCACACATCGTGAGAATTAACGCCTGAACTGAACTGATGATAAAGACACGTAAAGTGCCTGCACTAATGCACTCGGATCTACTGCCATAACAGTTCATAAAACACCAACACACACACCCACATGCACACACAGCCGAGAAGTAAAGCAAACATAACAGAACAAAGGGGAAATACGAGTGTATATGGCATAACCACGCTGTAAGACGATATCATGGCGGCCCTCAGAGCGGTTCGGTTCCGAGTGTAATAAACCACCAGGAGAGTGCCAGGCATTTGACAAATTAGTCGGTCATTTGGGAATTTCAGATGCATTAGAGGTACGGTACAAGAGGTGCAACAGTGGAGACGGAGGCGACGAGAGGAGAGTGCACACACACCATCATGCGTGCCGTCAATTCTACGTATTTGCTTTGTGCACCGCTCTCCCTCTCGCCCCCTCTCTGTCTCTCTTTCCTACCTTTACGCCACCCAGCAAAACAAACAAATTGCTTTTACAGCCCGCTTCTTGTAAGCTCTTCTTTCATTTGCACTCAATTGTTTCACGTCCATGATGTTGGGGATGCGTTGACTAACTGCAGAAGTAATTATTAATTGGATTTAACGCAATTTAAGCAATGAGTGCGAGTGCGAGTGCGTTCCCCAAATTAAGTTCAAAACACATACAAAGTGAGCAACAATCGAAATGAAAATTCACCGACTACTGTATCTGTTAGCCGTTTTCCCTGCAGGCTATTGAGTGGACATCTTGTGTATTACTCAACGTCGTTTCTTCATCTAGTGTTGGGGAAAACTGCGACTAGTAAACCATGTCAGGGCCTACAATCTCCAAGGGTATTTATGAGCCAATGCAACGATTGTTCTTTGGCTCTTTTCTATTCTCACCTTTGTGTTTGGCTTGCGTAAATTGCATTTTACGCAGCCCCAAAGCTAAGAACGGGGCCCCATACGGATTACCTCAAAGTGCAATTGTCTGTGAGGAATATTGTCCACAAAAGTGGCCTGACATCGTTACCAGTAGCTGTCCCATCTTTCATGTTCGCCGTGGCCGTGGCTCCGCTGTGTTAATTTGGTGCTCGGCCGAACGTGCCGTCACAAAAGCTTGGAAAATGCAGCCGGGCAGCCGGGGCAGCCAGGGCAGCCACTGCGGCGGCGGCTTCAAAGAGTGGGCCCAATCCGGGACTCAAGCTCAAAACGGCTGACAGTGCATTTCCGCTAGCTGTCCGACGACGCTTCCGTGAGGCATGCCGCATGCGCATGCGCACGCTCACGCACACGCAGACGCACAAAAGTCACCTTGGGGACACCGTTGGACTTATTTCGATTGCCTCCGAAAACGGCATTTAAACAAATTAGAAACTTTTGTGGCCGCAAATTGGGGCTGCTCTTGTGCCTGTCATTCAACCGGAAACTCAAAATTCGGTGCCCCACAACGGGGCAAACAAAACAAAAGAGAGGGACAAGTCCCACAGCATTCATGGGAGTGCGTTTCGTTGAAGCAAATGAAGCGCGAAATTCAAACAAATCGTTTGAGGGGAAGGAGTACGAGTACACACACACCTACTCGAAGATGGAGGGGCTCTGATTCGGAGACAGATCTGATTCCGCTGCCAAAGCACTTAAATGTTTTCTATTATTATAGCTCTTTCCTGAAAAAAAACTTAGTGTAAACATTCTTTAGGGTAAACAAAAGTGTTCCATAATATTTCAGTCGGCTGCTGCCTTGCAAAATTTCCCGTCAAATAAACAGAAATAAAGCGTATCCCTAGCGTGGATTCATGTTTTATTCCCAGCAACGCAACGAATGTTTACACCACTGGAAAGGTGCCCCCATATGGTTGTAATTAGTTGGGATCGTCTGTCTCTCTGTCTGGGTTTTATGAGATACTTGTTACGTACTTGTTTTCTTTTCTCTTTTTTTTTGTTATGCAAAACATTCATCAGAACTGGGGAAAATTAACATAATTTCGCTATTAAACAGTACTATTCTGTACTTTATGAATAGTTGTGGGTGTGTCCCAGCCATTGACAAGCATAAAGCTGAGAGAAAACTGAGAGAACCTATTCGTCGGGCCCTGGCCGAATCTATGGAAAAGTATTACCGAAAAAGGTCAATTACGCGACTTCCTCCGCGGCCCAGTCGTTTTCCCAGGCCCCTTCACTTCACCCCGAACCCACCCAACCGGAGCGGAGCTGAGCGTCATCCTCACGCGACTCCGTTTTACACAGTCGAATGCATTTGCAAGTTGGTAACAAATTATCTTTCATACAACGAGTACGAGTATACCTACATAAATATTTTTCTTTCTTTTTGGGTTAAAGTCAACGCGGGGGTTAGTTAGTGTGAGCGAGCAGCACCCAGTACCCAGCACCGTCATTATCGTGATGAACAATCAACCTCGACCCCGACACAGGGGGAACAGGTGTCATCCGCTTTGCTGTTTGTCCGTCCGTCTATCTAGAACTGCACCTGTACGATGGTTGCCATGGAAGAGCCACAAATAACCCTCTCTCTGAAGGTACTCTTACTCTTAGGCGTATGTACATATGTATATATTTGAACATCTTGGAGAGTTTTCAGGGACCTACTCAAATTTCACCTTTTTCTGTTCCCTCGAACACTGCACTGCATACTGTTAACTCTTAACGCCATTTGGGTAATTTGATCAACATTCTCGCATGTGCTCGTATGTACGAGTTTATTGCAGACTGTTTTGAAAGCGTCAAGGCATTTTGCTGATTCATTTTCAGGCAAATTACACAATTTAAGCAGAAGTTGGCACAAATTGCTTTGCCAACTTTTCTTTTCTTCTTCTCTGGCTCTCCGACTCTCTGGTCTGCTTTGCGATGGCTGATGGCGGATGGCGGATGCCTGATGAAACTTCCACGGAATAATTAAGAAATTAAAAAATTAGTTCATTATGTTGAATATGAATACGTTGCGAGAGGCAAAGCGGAGAAGAAACCTTTATATGAAATGCAAATGAAGACGTTTCGAACAAAAGCAAAGCCGAAAGAGCGGGGTGCCTGGCCTGCATATAAGGTCGGAGATGTGATGAGATTGCTTACTTTTTGGCGTCTACCCACCATGAGACGGTTCCATTGTCCATTTTCACACGACGCCTCTCATTCCATTCCTGTCTGGCGATTAATCAATCGCTTTCTGCTATCGATTGCAGTCGGAGCGATAATTATCGCCTTGGCATGACAGCACTTCTATAAATAGAACTAAGAAAACATTTAACCTGACTGATGGAGAGGAGAGTACACAAGTACTCGTAGAATGTCACATCCCATCCCCACATGAAACTGAAATCATATCTTATCGCAAACATTATGGTTATCTCAACAAACATGCCTCCTGATAAGCCGGGCGTCCCACTCTCCACTCCAGCGTTGCATGGGAGAAAGGTGTGCACCCACAACGGCAACTGCAGCGGCAACAACTCGTTGCCCCGCAGTTCATTCAACTTCGGCCCAACCTCCCTACCCCAGTCCTCGGCCCCTGCCACAGCCCAGGGGCAGCTTGAGAGCAACAATAGAATGCAAAGCTCAAAACCACTACAACAAAAACAACAACAACACCACCAACAACAACATCAACAAAAGAGCTGACGGTTAAATTCGGACTCGGACTCGGAGTCGGACTCGGGGACCTCTGGCCGCTGATCTGAACCCCGCCCTCTTGAAAACGGCGACAGCACAAAAAGCTGCCCACAAAAAAGGCAACGTCTAAGCTTCGGCCGAGGGTCAAACGTGGTCGACATGCAACATATGCCGTGTCCGTTCAGCGGAGCCTCGACTCCGATCCGCTCCGTTCCGATCCGCTCTGCGCCTTTCCATTCCAGTTCAAAGCCTGCAAATGAGTCACGACCCAGACGACGAACCAACCCAAATGCGATTCTGGTTGAAAGTTGAAAATTGAGACACACACACACAGCAATTAGCTGCCATTGCTCGCCGATCACGTGCCGAAAGCAAATGTAAAGCAATGCACAAAAGTTCCGTTTTCCTCTTCTTGGGTCACTCCCCTCCCCTCTCCCATCCCATCCCATCCGTCTCTTAAAGCAGCAAAGATCCGTTTCTCCTTTTTTTCCTTTACTCCGTTTCGGTGCAGATTGCCAGAGAAGGGTACACTGAATAGAAGGTAAGCTTGCGGTCCTCCACTCTCTCTCTTTCTATCTCTCTCTCGCAGCGCATAAGCAGTGTATGCATTTTGCAGCATTGTGGACATTGTGGAAACCGGTTTTGGATGCACTGCCGCCTTACCTTTCATCCAATGTACCCTCGTGCCAGGGGCTCTTTGTTCTCTCTCCCTCTTATAGATGTTGCTGTTGTTGCGCATAATTAACAAAAATAATAACAACTTTTGCCTTTGCTTATTTGACAGTTGTTGCAGCTCGCACAGCTGCTGCCTGCAGAAATTTTGCAATTCCCCCCTCGCCAGCTCTTTTTGCATTATATTTTTCAGATTTTTTTTATGTACTGCTGCACTCAACCCCTCTTCCGTTCCGAGTGCTGATGTCCGTCCACGTCCACCCCATGCGACATGTATTCCAGACAAATCGGTGAGCAGCTGCAGTTCCAATGGGTGGAGAATGCGCCGCCAGGTAACGGAATGTCGGAGATCTATGTGGTGTCTATGGGAAACTAAATGAACGGCAGTACTATACATGGGTACGTCAGGGAGGGATTGGGGTTGTGAATTTTTATCCAGCTTCAAACCATTTCCTGCGGGCATTCCTTCGGATCTGTCAGAACTATCAGCACATCAAAATGGTGTTCCAAGTAGAGATCTTCGCACTCCCCCGAAAAAGGGGTTTTTGAAGAGCAATCATGTTTCAGATGCATGAGCATTGGGGGTGTTCGTACACTAATCAAATTTTAAAGCCAGCCAAGACGTCATGGAGCTGTCAAAGTGAACCGATTTCTTAAATTCAATTAAATCTCTGCCCCTTTTCCCGGGGATCATGCTGATTGACAGCCGGCGTACTCCAGTTCCAGTTTTTAGGGAGTTTTCAACTCGAAACAACACGGGGGGAACATTCGGAGCACCCGAAGTCCATTAACAGACCCGAACATGGCGGCCCATTGTTCGGTATGGAGTGAGCGTAATCCTAAGATTTGC
Organism: Drosophila lowei; assembly: GCA_008121275.1. Taxonomy (NCBI): domain Eukaryota; kingdom Metazoa; phylum Arthropoda; class Insecta; order Diptera; family Drosophilidae; genus Drosophila; species Drosophila lowei. The sequence goes on along the minus strand of CM017778.1, from coordinate 23,491,141 downwards.
CAGCAACGCAATTCAAATCAAATTCAAATCAAATCAAATTTTTACTAGGGGTTCGTGCCTCGGAGCATACCCATTATTTATGTGAAACCAAAGACCATTCATAACCCAAAAAGTCTGGGTCCCAGGCTCAACCGAAGATTTCTTTTAATTAGAAAAGTTCAAATTATTTATGGGCTCTCTTTCGAGCGGAGGGGAGGGTTTTGTTTACGCCAAGTCTAAGGCCACTATTTATTTATCCAACAAAAAGCTGAGAAATTTTAATGCTAAACTTGTGGGATCTTCCCCGGTGCCACTCCCCCAACAAAGTTGCACCACGTTTTGAGATTTACAATCGCCCATAAATCTTCGGGCGGCGCTTTCCGCCTTCGGTTGCAGTTGCCCATTAAACGACACCCAGGAATCGGAGCAGGGTTGGGGTGGCATCGTGCCAAGTGCTTTCACTCGCCTGCTTTCAGGCTCCATATATCTGCATCCCCATGCCACGAATATGCATCTGCGAGTTCTGTTCTGTTTACTTGGCTGTCTGTCATAAAACTTGAATGCCTACTTTGGCGCTAATTTAGTTGACGTTTGATGCTCTCCTCTCGTCCAGACTCCCCCGCCGAATCCAATTAACTTTCCGTGTAATAGGGCTGTATAGGGCGTTCACGGGATGGGCGGCTACCGAAATACCCCAAAGATGGGCGTTATCACGCCCCGAACGTAGTTCGTGCCTAGTTGCTCGTCGGAATGCCTATTTTGGGTAATTTGATTTGACTTAATGTCCATTGCCATCGGAATGATGACAGACAACGGGCCATTGACATTCTCTGGTCTGGTGAGTGACATCAGCATGAAAATGCTGAAAGGCAGCCATCTAGTGGTGTCACATAAATAAGTTCCAGCTTTCATGGTTCTCAAAACAAGCTGAGAGCTAAAGAAGAGGCCTAAGAGAAGAGGAATCTTCTACAATGATTTTTATTGGATTTCTGATTTTCGTTCATTGGATTGGAGAAACTCTATTAATTTCTTCAAAGAGAAGTGGCATATAGCACTTCCTGAAACTCTTTTGAAAAACATCCAATGGTAATAATCACAGCGAACACTTTTCTCTGATATACATAATTTGCGCAGGAAAATTTTGTGGTGAAGAGCAAAGTAATGCCAGAAATAAACCAAAGAAAAGCCAAGCGATTCTGCAGCCATATCGGGATGGAGTTTGCATTTAGCGCCGTCTGCCATCTGCTATTTATAGCCGATACTCTCCAGCCTGCGCTGCTATACCCCTAAAGTGATAGGGAAGGAGATGGAGAGGGAAAGGGAAAAGGAGACTGCCACGATCTCCAAGGGGTGGTAAGTGCTCAATGAGTAAACAAGCAAACAGAGCAAAACAGAGCAAAGCAGAACTCTGGCGTCTGATTAGTGTCAAGACGAGCTATTTATGAGTGTCTCGATGGGATTAGCATTAGCCGGCACCAGCTGGGTATGCCAGTCCCGACCCGACTGTCTCCGGGTACTCTGTCTCTAAAGTGAAGGCAAAGTATTCCTGAGTCAACTCTGACCTCTTTTGTGGTGTGAGCAGGCCAGGCCTCATTTGATTGCCAACGTTTATGCTTATGGCTTAAGTCTTTTCATTTCTTTTCTTTTCTTTCCATTTCATTTTGGGCATTTTGCGAGTCTGAAAACCAGTTTTCCACTTCGGCCAGTTACCAGTTTTCAAGTTTACACAAGTTTACTGTTTGCCAGCAAGAAAGCGGCTGGGCTGCAACATTGAAGCTGCATTCGAGCCAAGATCCAAGAGCCAAGTCGCGACCAGACCCGGGCCAACAGTCGGCTGACTGACTAACTGCCTGCGACAGACCCCGGACCCCGGACCCCAGCCCCCGAACCCCGAACCCCCGAACCCCGGGCCCCGAGCCCCACTCTGCTGCTGATTTTGTATCTTGCACCTTGTTTATGCATACAAATATTTCCAAGCTTGCAGTTTTTAGTTATTTTTTGTTCAGTCTCTACGAGTATCTTTGTTTTTCTCGTTTGTGGCATACATGAATATGGGCTTTAATAAAAATAACTTGCTTATGAAGGGGTACGTATTGTATGTCTGTCACAATCTGGATCTCAGTTGCCATCTCACAGACTTAATGGACTCGTAAACCTCAAGGCAGAGATGGTCAAGTGTGATAGGGATAGGAATAGCCATTTATTGAAGGAATGGGAAGTACCTAAGAGAACTTCTGAGGAATCTCTGGATGAATATCCTCTATAGATCCACCTAGCCGTAGACCGTCTCTTGCTGTTATACGTGACACTATCGTCTCCACTTTTCTCATTGACACTGAATTATAATTGAGGGTGTAATTTTGCATGTCTCTTCGCGTTCGTGATCACTAATTAGGTTTACGAGCTTTTGAATGAATCGAAATTGTTTTGCTGCCGAGCGGCAATTATGCGATTCTCTGTACCGTACCTCTTTCTCTTACGTTGGCCCCCCGCGTTCGTTGATGATCGTTGGCTGTGTTTGGCTGATCTCGAGAGTTGACTGTGTCAAGGGCAGCTATATGTAAGCGAGTATATGTGTACATATTTTAATTGCATTACGCAAGACTTGCATTCTTGATAAACAAATGTGAGTTTGGAATGGAAATGAAGTTCCCCATTGAGAGAAGACTGACGCATGATGCTCTACCACGTAAATGAGGTTCGCTTTTGTTGTTTTATTGTTTTCCTTTTGATTTGTAACTTGTGATTTATCAATGCCGTAAGCCATGAATCACACTTTGTTCATTCGAGCCACCTCCAGCTTACACTCCTGTTGCAGTTCCAGTTCCCGTTCCAGTTTCTAAAGAGACCCACACCCCACCCAAACCCGTACTCAAACAAACGTGACATTTACCGGGGAAGGTCTGTGGTTTATTTTACGAATAGAGTCGGGCAAACGGAAGTACGCAACATGAAAGACAAAGCAAACAAACTGTAGATATCCAGAGAGGGAGAACTGATAGCGATGGCCACATACGAGTGTATATGTATGTATGTACACATGGGACGGTACGAGAGATGAAACCGAAAAAGGTGAAGCTTTTGCACGCCATTAGCACCCACCAAATGATATTCCCAGTCCGCTACCTAAACTCAACCGCATGCACGTGCAACAACACACATTCACAATCCACAGTGGGAGTATGGCCATAAATAAATGTCATAATGCTGTAAAAATGAAAACTTAAGTGGCACGGCACTGGGGCGACACGCGACCGCGACCCCAAAATGCACATATGTATGTATGTATATGTACGAGCATATAATGGACATGGAATGGCAAAAATGAAATCTGCAACGGAATTGCGTGTAAAATGCAACGGGGAGAAGAAAGAGTTTAAGATATGGAAGGATTTTAGTGCGTAGGCGCCGCCAAGGTAAGGCATGGCTTTCTAGAACTATAACAACAATGATGATGTAGCAAGACAACAACTATAGTATGTGCATATATACATACTCGTATGCATGTATGTATGTGTGATATACGAAAGCTCCTTGCTCTGCTGCTTTGGGTTCGTGTGCGTGTGCGTGTGCGTGTGTCGCAGTCACGCAAACGCGATGCGACGTGTCGCCGTCACCCACACGCCAATGCCAAACGAAGAGAGAACAGACTCCACATTGTTTGTTACGCTCCCAAAACCCGCTCAACTGTAACCAGAACCAGAGCCGTGCCCCAAGAGACATGTGACTTCTTCCGACAACAATTCGCAAAAGTTTCGACACGCATACGATGCGAAAACAGCGTCGATTCCATGCAGAATGGAATCGTTTGCATAACGTAACCCCAGGCCCAGGCAGCGCCAAACATGGTTTATGGAGGCAACAAATTGCAATCAACGCACACGATCGTGTTTTCATGGAAAAGATCAAGAATTTATGCATATGAACTTTAAACATTTACACTACGAGCATAAGCCATACGAGTATCTCCACAATTATATCACCTGTGTAACCCGTACTCCCATCGCTGGCTTGGCTTTCTTTTTATTTTTGGTTAGATTTTCACAGATCTAAAAAGTTCATCGCAGTCTTTCCGGTCGCTGGTTCTTTTGTGTTGTGTTCGGGTTCGTGTTTTGGGTGAAAATTATAGTTTATTATCATAATTAATTCGGGTTAATGTTTGTAGTTGGTCATCGTTTTGCTGACTTTCGCTTATGAAGTATTTCTGTTTCGTGTGAGCGCTATTTTTTATAACGGAATTTTTAATTCGATAAGAATCCCGTTTCCCAGGGACACTCGCGCGGTTTGTTTGCTCTGGAAAAGAAATATTTGCCGCAAACAGAAATCATAACTCCAGACGGGAGAGTCATACAAGTTTCCAAGTCGTCCCGTCCCCAGTTAATAAATATCAGGGAAGAAGCACTGGAGGGTTGACTTTTTTGTTTATTTTGGGACTTAACATCGGATAAACGATAAACGAGGTCTTAACAGGACCGCCAACTACAGAAAGGCCTTTCAGGTCCAGGGAATGAGTAATGAAATCACGCAGCGGACGGGACGGGAGGTCTCGCAGCCCTTTTCGAAAGTACCGGCTTATTTTTTTGGCAGCTGCCGTCCCGGGGTTCATTACGAGCTCCTGGCAAGGGACGCGTGCGCCAAGTCAAACGCAGGATAGCCCGTAAGTGTGTCCTTATGCCGAATACGTAATTCTATTTGGTTTGTCTTCCTCCACTGGGGGACTTCCTTTTTTATGGTTACGCATTCACAATTTCCCTCAGACTTCAAACAGAAGGGAGAATCTGGAGCAAAATGGGGGGGTTTTTTGACAAAGCAAAGTCTGTTAACATTTTTTGTTTGTCTATGCCTTGCAGGTTATAATAATAATAATAATAATAATCCAAGAGAAATAACTGGCAGTTGTGGGAGAAATTGACATTAGAACAGGAAAAACAGGCAGACAGAGAGCAACTAGAAATATGATTTGTACAACCAGTTCCTCTGTTTAAGATTACCAAAGTTCCACTTCTAGTCGAAACCACCCTTGTTTTCCAATATCTTTTCAAAATGCCCTGCGAGGGCGTGCGTTTTAAATTACAAATTGCTAAAAGTAATTCAATTTCGATAATGTTGTGACCATCTAGCCCTCAGGGGTGGCTTCCGCTGCCATAAATTGTATCGCTTGACACTCTATAAACATGGAAATGGAAACGGCAATATATTTTGTAAACTTACATTAAGTGAAAAAGGTTTTGATTTGTTCCGAAATTGAATGACACTCACAGTCTAGTCGAGACTCCCATTGATAAATGGGAAGTACTGCTGCACGAGTGTGTAGATCATTTTGACCCAAATAGAAGTCTGTTCTGCCAAAGAGACGGCATGTCTCTGTGACACCCACTCCCACTCCATCCCCAACCCAACTCTCCCCCAAAAGAGTCGTTTTTATGGGAGTTGTGCGTGATCTGAGCAATTATTACTTCTACTTCTCCGACTTGCAGGCTGTTCCCGAGTTGTCAGCGACAAATCTTCTCGGTTAGCCGTAAAATCTGGAAGCATGCGGCAAAGTGCTAATCGACAAGGTGGGGTGCCTCATAGTACACACGTCACAGGAAGAGGAAGATCTAAGGTTTTTAAAAATTAATTTTAACAGCGTTTCAGACTCACAACAATAGAAAAGTGGCTGAAAATAGAGAACGGAATGAGCAGTCTATGTAGAGGGAGAAATGGATATGCCAAAGATACTCGTACAAAGAGGCACAGTATAGTACAATTTAGAAAGAAAACCACAAATTGGCGCCCCCACACGTAAAACGGAAACTTTCGTATCGTATCTGAGCGAAGCGAAACGAAACGATTCGGAACGATGGCCATGCCATCCAATAGATACAGATACTCGTACTTAAGAGCGCTGCAAACGGGACCCAAGCGATGACAACTACAAAAGTCGCAATTAAAGCTTTGGCGGGTGATGGGAGAAAAGGGCAGACGAGGCCAAAACCGAAAAAAGAGACATTCAATAGATAGATAACTGTGAATGTGGAACAGATAGACAACGGAGGGAAGGGAGGGACACGGCACGATGCCAATTGTCTTGGGTGGGAGGGTGGCAGTGGCAGGGGAACGGAATGGGAATGGGAACGAGTAAAAGCGGAAGACAAATCAATCGAATGGGGAGCAAATTTCGAGATGCCAATGTCCAGATATTGTTAAATATATAGGCATGGAAAAGCGCCTGCCTTTCGCCGGGAATACTTGAAAATTCTTTGGCATTCCTTCGGACAAAAAGAAAACTTCCATTCGAGCAGAAAATCACTAATTTCTGACTATCCAAAGATCAGAAAATAACCATGAATCGGTTTAAAAGGTGGGTTCAGGGTTATATTGTAGATACAACTTTGGAATACAAATGCAGGGATTGCCTGCTGAATTGTAACCACACCCCACCCCGAATAAAGAAAAATAGCAAAGATATTTTACTGTTGAAACCCCCCAAAACCGTCTCAAAGTGTACAGTTCTCTGCCGAATTAATTGATCAATTAATCATACGAACTTCATAAGCAATAAATCACAGTTTAGCCTCAATCGAGTGCCTCAGCCATGGACCAAGTTTAAATATCTGTGTATTGGATCACCGCCACCGAATCGAATCGAATCGAATCGGAATCTTTGATTTGCTCGGCATACACTCGTAATTGAATCAATTGAGTGAGTAGGGGGCCCAACACAGAAGGCCAAGCAGAACCAGAAGCCACAGAAGAAGAACGAACATATTCATAATTAGAGCAGCGGCAAGAAATTCTAGGAAAAATTAATGGAATTGTTAATAATGCGCCAGCACAGATTTCCCAGAGGCCTGCATAAAACAGCCGAAAAGAGGGGGAATCCGCTGGAAAAGGGGAAGAAGTATAGCAATTGAAAGCTTCCCAAATTGTTCAGATTCTTCTCGGCTTCTGCTTCTGCGTCTGAGTCTGCGTCTGCGCGGCCAATGCACTTTGGAAATGGAATGAATATACTCGTATATGCTAATGGATCGATGGATGTTGGGAGCTCCCATTAAGAACACTTAAGCCTCGAATGCAGACTTGGAAATGACTTTTAAATGGTTCTCTGTCTTGAAGCGGCATTCTGCGTGCTTCCAGTTTTATGCCTTATCAAAGAGAGAGCGAGACTCGTATTGATTGGAAATTGGAAATATTGGAAGCAAAGTTCATGTGCGTCACGACCAGCCCAGAGCTTGCTGGCCCTCTCTCTCGCCCACTCCCCACGCCCAGTCGGAGATTTATTATGCTGGAGAGCCGAACCGAACCGAACCGAACGGAAGCAAGAAGAGAGAATGGGTGCCATGGAGGGTGCCGGAGGAGGAAGAACGGCAGTTGAAGAATGCCACTTGAACAGCCAACGACGCCGTCAAGCACTCGCATGATGCATATGAGAGCAGGGCTGGGACGACTGGAGACTGGAATGACAGGGGGATCGGCTTCGGCCTACAGAGTACGAGCACTCGTACACCCAACAAAAGAGGAGGATCTTCGCTCAGCCTGCCTGGAATCGGAAATAATTGCCATTCCATCGGGATGCAACTCCGGCTCCGTCTCCGACTGACGACTGTGCATTGGAATGGACCGAACCAAACCAAACCAAGCCCCAAGTTCCATGTGTCTCACTTCATTTACAACAAATGTTGCGTGTCTGGCAGGCACCGAAAGGGGAGACACGAGACGAGACGAGACCCTTCGGGGAGCTGTCGTATGTGACGAATTTTCATTTGATTTATGCACTCCCTCCTCAAGTATTTGCATGGCATACCCGCCGCACCGCACTTATGTATGTTTGCTTTGGCATCCCCTGCCTTCTCTATTCAGTAGTTTTACGACCAACTCAAATACAATTCGCCACAAAGTAAACACTGGCAGTGGCAATATGTTTCACATTCGAGATGATGCAAGCATAAACACATCTGCCAATCACATCTCAATGAAAAATGCGTTATTCGGAATTTAATATATGATAAGCATGGCCCAAGAACTAATCGATCTACGCTTTGGTAGTATATAACTAAACGCTCATCATTAGAAGTAGAAGGAAAACTGGCTCCCAGCGATCCATTTTGATGGATTGTTTTGCTCCCTCCCCATCTCCCCCCCGTTTACAAGAACATACGCATAATGGATGGACTATGTAAAAGCAGCAGCCATAAAACATTTCGAGTATTCAGATTGTCTGAATGGATGAACTCAAAAAGGAAACAAAAATTCAATCAATCTTTCTCTTTTTCAGTGGGCAAACTGGGGACTCCACTCCAACGCGTGCTCTGTCATTTTGTCGATGTCCCCACTCTCTCCTCCGATCCTCTGCGTTCGCGTTCGCGTCTGCGTCTGCGCAACGCATTCAATCACTTCATTTGTTTGGAGTTCGTCATCGTCTTCGCCCTCGGCTTCGGCATCGGCTTCGCCTTGGGTATTCGTCTCCGTGGCGGCACGTTCGTTGAGGCCGTAAAATGTTTTATTTACTCTGCACTTATGACCCCGATGCGGATCGGGTTAAGTGAATCTGATACCCATATACATGTACTCGTGCATATACCCATCCGTCGCAACGGAGGCTGTTGCATTTGCATTTGCATCTTCCACAATAACGAAGCGGCCGGCCGCTTTATGAGACTGTTGTCTGTTTGCCGGAAGATGGGGATGGGGATGGGGATCGGAATAGGAGAAGGAGGAGGAGGAGGAGGAGGTTATTGAATGTCATTGCAACCAAACACAGACAAATGTTGTGGCAACGTAGCCCTGCAGCTGGGGAAGTCGAAGCTCTCCGACTCGCGATGTTTTTGTGTCCAATGATGAATCGTGTCCCTGATTCCGTAGACATAGGCACAAACATGATCTCTGTCTGTGGCTAAGCACAGTGGCTGTAATTCTGTTTCCCACTGATGAAAAGTTATGTTAAGGGAACTGGAACTCGTACGTATGTATGTACATATGCCCACGGCCCACTGTGCAGTTCCCTAAGTCGTTGGAGTTTGACACCAATTGAAGATGCCGATTAGTACGAGTATGTACACTTAAAGAAAGAATTTGTAGATGCACAAAGTATATAAATATTTGTGTAGAAATATGTGAATATGCCTGTATCTTTTGTGTCTTTAATTGCAGAATTGTGGCCCTCGAGTGCAACCTTCGATGTCTTGCCTGCCCGCTGAAGATGCTGGCATGCCGGAGCCCGGAGCCCGGAGCCCATGCAGATGCAGAGATGAACACAGAGACGGCATCACTGTCGTCTTGGCGATGTGATTAATTGACAGTGGTGTCGCCTGAATTGCGCGGGTTTTATTGAAGGGATTACACGACAGCGGCAGCGGCAGCGACAGCGACCGGGCGGACGAGTCGCAATTCCATAAAAACGCATCAGCCCAGTGCACTGCAATGGAGTGAGCAGTCGCATTACTCGTAATAAGATTAATTACGAGCGTCTTGCTCCATCTCCATCTCCAGCCACGACGCTCGATCCTCGGCGGCATACAGCTGCGTGACCACTTCACATTCATATGGCAGCGAGGCGAGGGGAAGGGATGTGGCTGGGCAACTCCTCAATTCAATATTTTGACATTACAAATAAAGTTCCCATTTACGAGTAGTGGCTCAGCTCAAGTGTTTCATTAATTTGAAAGCTTTTCGGGTACTTTATATTCATACCCCTCCAAGGCACCAGGCAGGGGGTAAGTGTTAATCCCTGCCGGAAATTAGCATATTTGATTCCTTAGCTCCTGGTGGCACGCGAGACAGCTACCACTGGGAAATAGGGGAACAAATGAATAAGTGTGCTGATAAGAGGCTATAGGGTTATAATTGGAACTGAATGGAGACCAGACCCCAAGAGAAACTCATTCCATATTTATGGGATTTATGGGATCTCCCCTGCCTGCCAGGAAGCGAAAGTATGAAAAGTAAAAACAATTCATATTTTATTTTTAATTAACTTTTATCGTACCCCGAGATGAATATTGTAGCACTCTGGCACACACATCTCTCCACAAGTCCCAAGACGAATTGGCAATGATGATGTCATTCCATTCCCGCAGCATTCATCTCCCATAAATCACCAGGCGAGGCGAGGCGAGGCGATCGCGAAAATCTTCAAGTTTATGCTCAAACATGCTGAGAGGCAATGACAGCAGTTGGGGCATCAGCATCAGCATCGGCATCGGCCACGGAGCCAGCATGCAATGCAATGGAGTGAAGTGGAGCCAGAGCCAGAGCCAGCTGCCACAGATTAGTCAGCGTCGGATTCAGATTCGGATACAGATTCAGCGCGAGTCTCCTCCGCTCGGCGCACTTTAATTTGCTTCGGGGCAAGCTGCTCGACTGGTTTCCAGCCTGCGACGGGGAGGAAACGCAGGGCGGGGATGTGGATGTGGATGTGGGCCACATGGACTAAAGATCAAGGTGAGTGGCGAGAGGAATGTTTGGCAAGTTCTACGATGCCCCCATCCCCATCCCATTAACATCCAGAACACCAGCATCATTATTACATACATCAGAATCACTTATATAGGGAGGGGTATTGTCGAAACCAAAGATTTAACGCCTGTCGGCTTAAGGGTCACCCAACTTTCTTCCTTCATAACAGCCAACAAAAAAGCCAAGACCTGCCCAAGATGCCTTGGTCCGCCCCGAGGAGGAGGTATGAAAGGCGAAACAGCCAAAATAAACCGCAAACAAGCCCAAGCCAAAGCAGCAACTCTGCGCAGAGATTCTGAGGTTGGCAAAGGTTAAGGTAGAGGAAGGATTGGCCAAATCTCGCTGCACAAAGGGAATTTCTGGTGGTTGAGCTAAAGCAATAGATTCAGTAGGAACCCAAAACGAAAAGTAGCATTAGTATGCCCAAGACGTACCCATGGACGTACATATGTACATCTGTCATGCGGCATGACTCACCTCACACGGCCGGCCCGACGAAAGCCGCGTACATAAAGTGAAAAGGCCCAAACATGAGTAAATGCACATTCATGGATTTTTAAATGGGCCGTCGAAAATAAAGAAATAAACTGTTGGAACCACATAGGAGCGTGACTCGTTCCCCCATGCTTCTTTTAGTTTTCTGTTTTTTGCTGCGGCTCCCCAGGTCCCACCTAGTCGTTGGGCCGGCCGTCATTCATTCACGCCAAGAGCTGATAAGTTTTTTGTGGCACATTTGACTGGTTTGCATATCTATGAGGCCCACGGAGCCGTGCCTGTTGGCCGGCCTGCCTGCCTGTCTGTGGCACCATTTGATATTGGGAATGGACAACTGCAGATTGGGCTTCAACTGACATTATCACTTCTCACTTGGCTTTTATTCGGCTGCAGCTGCATTCGGGGCGCACAGGAATTTGGCCTTATCCTTCACTAATTGAATCATTACACTAAACATAAGAACGATGACTCCACGTCTAGGACTGCTTCTCAGAGGTCCAGCCCTTGGGACGATCGGCCATAATGCTCCAATCGTTTTGGGCTATGTTGAGGCCGCCGTACTGCTTGGTGGGTGTGTCGGGGAAGAACTCCCAGCCCTGTTCAATGGACATCTTCTTGATGACACCGGCAATGCCTGTGGGAGAGACACAGACAGCGTTAGGTGAATATAAGCAAATGGGAAGAGACGCGGAAGCGGAAGCTCACCGAGGAAGAGACCAGCACAGAGACCGGCCACATGGTTGTGTTTCCAGGCCCCGAAGACGCCACCAGCAGCGAATCCGCCCAGCAAGTAGTTAATTCTGCAATTAAAATAATCGTTTCTCCGGGGAGTCAGTCAGTCCAAGGTTGTATCGCATCGCCCACTCACTTGTCATCCTTTCCGCGGGCATTGGTGGCTGCCAGTGTGGTGAGCGTAAATGCTGTGGCCATGCCCATCAGCGGGCCCGTGTTGTAGGCAAATCGCCCCAGCGTGGGCAGGTAACCCTTTGGCTTCGCCAGCGTCAGCACATCGACTGTGGACCAGGCCAGGCCGGCGGCGGCGGCGTATTTGTTGGTGGCCACAATCTTGCCAAAGGCATCTTCCCCATCGGGATGGTCGTAGTACTTGGAGCGCAAGATCGACATGGTCGGCTGTTTAGCACAACGAAAAATACACAAATCATTAGCCACAAGCAAAATCATGGGAATCTCTTCTACCCGCTGCCATTTAGCCACCACAGGGAGCGGTCTTCAGCATTGCGGGACTTGTCTGCAGCGACATCAAGGGCTATTCAATCATAATTATTGTTAAATATACTAACCTGCCGATATTTACGTAATTATTTCAGAAACGCAGCCAAGATTTTTACTACAAACAGCTGATGGGCAGTGTGTACACATGCAATGGAAAAATAATGCACGGAATGTGCTGTTAAGCGCTTTGGAGGCAACGAGTGTGCTGTTAAGCGCGAAATGGAGCAACTGTTTTCTTGCGACCGGTTGATTCAAAATGAAAATTAAATTTAAGGTGGATCTAAATAAAAAGTTTTTAGCGCCCCCTCTCCAAAATCAGATTCAATAATACCAGTAAATGAGCGAACCCTTTTTCGTTTTCAAGTCCGGTTTATAATTTATTCTCTATACTAGCTTCACAAACGCTGTGGCACTAATATTAGTTCTTTATTCATAAGGTGCAATAGAACGCTTTTATTAAGGTAATTTTTCATTCCCACGCAACGAGACGAGAGGGAGGAGGGTATTATGCAAAAGTATTATACGAGTAGAGTGCAGAATAATAGACGATGCGATTTTCGAATTTATGGTATGCGCTTAGTTTAGTGGTAGACTAGTTCTTGCCTTGAGTTTCAACTAACATTATTCACATAAAATCAGGCGATCGAGGGCATGCAAATGGGAGTACGTTTACGAGTACGTTTGACCACAGTGGGGCACAGTTTCTTGGAGCAGTTGGAGGGGGGCCAGTGCATGTACATGTATATGCACATGTACGTGTTGGCGTTTTCGAAAACAAAACGAATATATCAAAACATACAATACAATATGTATATACAAATTAGATATCAAATTATTGGCAATTCTGTTTCATGTTAATCAGTCGTAATTTGCTAATTAGTTCACTCTGCTCCTGCAATCATTTCATCCAAATTAGGTCATCATCGATACAAATATACAAAATTCGATTCGTATCTGTATATATATGTAAGTATTAGTATCTCTATTGCTCGTCGTGCCCAATTATTTCGATATCATCAGCCAGGGGACTCTCGATTTCGGTTTTGCCCCAATTGCCATTTTGTTGATTTGCATCCAAATTAATCAATGATAATGTCATCTTACTGCTAAGAATGACCTGAAAGGCGAGAATAGACGAATAGTCAATTAGAAACGCGTAATCAGAAAGGACTTGGTAGAGTACTGGGCTGCTCTTACGGCTGGCTCCTCGGCGGATCCATTGAGCTCAGCATCGTAGACCTCCTCGCGCTTGGTCTGGGCGTCGGCCACCAAAATCTGAGAATCGTGTGCCAGAGCGCCTTCCAAGTAAATGGACTGCGGCTCGGGTAGGTTTCCTTCCAATTTGGACTGGAATTGCGAAGAGTGTAAACATCATTTTCTTGGCAAAGCACAATGTTAGTAATTGGAAAGCTATTGTTTCTATTGGATCTGTTCTGCGGGGGTCTGGTGCTGGTGCTGCCGTGGCACTTACATGTTCGATTGGTGCTCGGAAAACAGGCGTTGGAGGGCGTCCGGTCCATTTGCGGCCGCCCTCGCAACTGGCTGTTACCTCCATGCCCAGTACCTGAGCCGACAATGGGTTATTTACATCAACAAATCTACGAATATATATATTTCAGAGATATATTTTTACCGTTAGTTCCCGCTCAGCGCTCAGGTCCCGACGCTTTCGCTGCTGTTGTTCTTGCTGTTGCTGTTTGACTCCCTTTGCCCCCGGATGCGCACCCTGGTCGGTGGTGTTTACGTTTACATGCCCATTGGAGGAAATGTTCTCCTTCTCCTGGTCCTTCTCCAGTTGATCTTTCGTTTTTTCGTTGTCGTTTTGCTAGGGATGGGGTATATGGAAAGTTCTGTTAGAGATGCAGAAAGATCTCCGGATTGGATTCAAGCATTTCTACAGCCTCAAACATTAAAAATCATAAATCAAGAAATTAATTACTTCAATTTGTGGTTAGGTGAAACGCAACGAAAAACTCAATTAGTCGAAGGTTCTTGGTTAATTAACAGAAAGAATACGTAATTAGATATATTCAGGTATTCAGATAATCAGATATTCAGATATTGCATATGTATGTATATCTAAAAATATTCAAAAAATGTTCAACGATTGCATTGCCGTGTGGGGACCCTTTGACGGCTTCTAACCTTATTCAAATCAGTTTCAGTATCACTCCTCTGCTTGTCTCGAACGTTCAATTGCTCATCGGCAGCGTCTATCAAACCTTGTATCGCCGTTACAACTATACAAAAGTTCGGGTTTCGTTTCGGTTTGGGTTTCGTTTACCATGGTATCACAGATTTTGTTTCATTACAAAACATTTCGTTTTTCGATTGGTTTGATTACACATGAGAGTGAGATACATGGAAAACGTAGAAACGACAGATATGTGAATATTTATATATGGTAAATCCTATAGCATATAAAATGGCATGAGTACGAGTATATTGGCAATGTGATGGCTTCAGTCTAGACTCTAGAGAATACTAGTATTAATTTCGAATAGAGATTGGCCAGATTGAATTGTAAAATATGTCCCCATCATAAGAATTTTGTTGAAATAGTTTAGACACAGAGGTGCAGGTATTACATTTACATTAAAGTTAGTTAGTAAAAGGTATCGTATCGTATCGTATCGCATGCCGATAGACTGCAGACGAGCAAAATAACGAGTAGAACAGTGATAGAGCGGGGAGAGAGAGAGAGAGAGAGAGAGTTCCGCTCCATGCAATAGTTACAGACAGAGAGAGTGATAGTGAGAGTGAGACAATGATAGTATACACAGGGGTAACGGTTAACGGTTAACATGCCGCTGCGGGGGGATAGAAGAAGAATTTTGAACGTGAAAAGGGGGAAGGGGAGCAAGAGGAACCATTCCAAAGGATTCAATTCAATTCATTTCATCTATCTACTAGAAACCGAAAAAAACAAGAAGTAATCTATTGTTGGCTTGTACTTAGGTATGATCTTTGATCTGAATTTTGTCTGATTTTGGTCTGATTGATTGATTGATTCTATGTGAATTGAATGTTGTTTGTTTTTTGTCTTAGAAATTTGGCTGCCGCTTGAGAAACTTCATGGCAATCATCTTGAAAATGAGAACACAAAGAAACAGGATAAGTATTAATAAATGATATCGAATGGAGTCGGCGGTGGTGCCTGGCTGATTACGCTACGATCGTCAAAAATGATATAGAAAATGCTATTGTAATCTGTATCTGTGTCCCATATCGGAACAGTGCACTGTTGGTGGTTGTTGTGACGATGCTAACCTTTGCCTCATACTGATCGGTGTTCATTTCGGCAATCAGCTTGGCCATCGCCCGCTCCGTATCCTCGAGCTTCTGGCGCAACTTCTCAATCTCCATCAGCTGCTCCTTCTCCATCTGCTCCTGGTGGTGCTTGAGGGAGATGGACAGATTACTGGCCACCTCGGTGGCCGACACGCTGACATTGTAGAGCTCCTCGTCGTGGCTCCGGCTCCGGCTTCGGCTCCGTTGTCTTCCATTCGTTGGGGCCTCATGCGCCTTCGGCTTAACTGCTGCAATTCCTATAAAATTTGCGTACGAGTTTTGCTTTGAGATTGAGATTTTGAGGCCAAAAGGACAAACGAGACTAGCAAACTAATGTATTTACAGGTGGGGAGGGGAGTTGGGAAAATCAGAACAAACTAAATATATACGTGTGGGGGGACGTGACTCAATCTGTGATTTTGTGATTGGTCTATGAGTTAGTAAAAACTTACTATATATACGATATACAACATCTAGAATACATAATAGGTACACATCTACACAATAAACAAACTATACATATACGAGTATATCCGCAAAAAGATACTAAACCAAATGAGGAGGACATATTTCAAAACTCAAGAATGGGCGCGAAGTTTTCCTTCGCCATCATCCAATCGACTACGCAGTGGACTAGAACCGAAATCAAGAAACGAACAAAATTCTTGGGATCTTCCATCCATATGTGGCTTACTTGTCTGGTGTTCTCGCCAGCCTTATCGCATATGTAGGCATAGGGCAGATGCAGATGCAGATACAGATGCAGATGCAGATGTGTGCATGGGCGGAAGCAGAAAAGTACAAAAATGATTGGTTCGGTTAGGATCGGATCGACTGGTGGGTGGGTGTTTGGGTGTTTGGGTTACGGGTTTTGTGTAGTATATGGCGGATGGATATTTGGTCTGTGTGGCTGCTGCATTGTGGTGTGTAAGAACTACAAGAAGAATAAATAATAAATGTGACTGGAACTACTCTGGGGACTCACCCAATTTGGTGCCGCCCAAATCCTCCACCTGGCTGTGTTCCTGTTGTTGGCCAAAGACCTGCTGCCGAAAGCCGGTATCCGATGGTGCTGGTCCGTATGGTGCATTGGGCACTTGCTTCTTGAAAGCAATCTGTGTAGAAAAATAAGATTGGGAAGGACTCTTTGAATGAGGATCTGCAGGATATATGCTTACCTTCATTATCGTGTAGCCAAAGAACACGACAATTCCGATTGTGTAGAGGGGCATTAGAAAGCCCATGCTGCTGCCCCGCTGCTGGGGCTGTTGCAGAGCTCCGGCTCCCATTGGAGGACGCATGCCAGGAATGGGACCAGGCTGAATGAAGAAGCAAGACGAGAGCATTATAGAAAATAGATTCGATTGGATAATCATTTTGAGCAGAATACACCTTGAGTCCGACAGACTTTTCTTAAAGCAAATGCTAAAAAAACCCTCTAGCTGAACCCTCCACGAGGGTGCCGGCTGGGCAATGGACACTGCATTATCCCGGGCGAGGATAATGCACTGTCGCTTGCCCTGCCCGGGTAATGCAGTGTCTAGCTAAGGCTATGGTCCATCGTCTTCCCGATCTAAAGTCGGGGGAACTGAACCAAGGCCATGGCTAGAGGTGCCTGGCGGCCAGGCATAAAACGCTAGGGGGTGGTTCCCCCGAAAGAACATTAACCGGTATGGACCTTCGGGCCAAATATGGAGGCTGACAAGGATCAAGCACGGGTTGGGATGTCAACCCAAACGTCGGTGGAAAGCGTGACTGCTACCACCGGCGGGCACGGGGAGGAGCAATCCTCTCTGCGTGTCGCCAGCGGTCACACCTCGGGCATGGCGGGAGCAGGCCATGTCAGTTGCAATACTACTGCCACAAAAACGACGCGTTGCAGGGTAAGCCGCGCGGGTGCCGTTGTCGACGCAGACTCGGACCCGGAGAGCGTGCTATCTATTAGCAAGACCGAAGAAGAAAAGCCTTCTCCGCTCGCCGGAACCAGGTACCAGCCCCTGCGTAGGGAAGGGCCGAAGCGTTCCAGGGAGGGATGAAGGCAAAGCTCAGTATAAGGCGGCCCTCAAGTTACTGAGCCGGCTCCAGGGCAAGGCGGATATCTCCCAAGAGGAGAAGTCCAAGCTAGCCTGGGCTGAGCAACGGGTACAGGAGGGCCGCGAATACTACGCGCAGTTGCCCCAGATGAAGGCAACAAACGGTGGATTCGCCAACAAGGTGGAGGAGATGTTGGCCACCAAGAGGCAACGCTCGATCGAGAGTGCTGCAAAAGACACCCGGCGAGCAAGCGGCAACGCGGGCCCAAGGTGGCCACCCCCCAGCCGAAGACGAGGAAGCCGAGACAGAAGGCCATGAGCGAAGTGTCCAAGAGACATCTCATTGTGGCCTTGATCGACCGAAGCGACGAGAACGGGAAGATGACGGCGGCGCAGTGGAAGTTAGTCCACGCGCAGCTCGTCGAGGCACTATTCTCGCGAATGGAGGAGGACCCCAGCGCCCCATGCCCACGTTCGATGGAGCGGGATGGCTGAACGGGGTCAAAATCCTAAAATGTAACGATGACCCAACGCGGCAGTGGCTGGTGCAGAAGGTGCCCCTACTGGAAGCTCTGTGGGGGGGGCCAAGCTGGAGGTGGTAGACAGGGAGCTGATCCCGTCCATACCAAAGGCGAAGGTGCTCTTCCCCATTGCTGTCCAGGGGGAGCGAGCACTGAAGCTGCTGCAGAGGCAAAATCCGGAAGTACCAACGGCTGACTGGAAGGTTCTGCACGCCGGTAGCCCACTACCCAACGAGGGGGCCAGCACGTGATCCTCCAGATCAGCAAGGAGGCGGAGGACATCTTATATCCCAAGTTCGGGAAGATGGCGTGGGGCGTAGGTAGCGTATACCTACGGCTGAAAAAAGCGCCACCCCGAGGACAAAGATGCGCACACCCTCCAGGCAGGCGAGGTCGAGAAGGACTTAGGTCTGAGACCATAGTGGAGGCCGCCCAGGGTCTTGCGCTGGACGACTCGGAGGAGGAGGAGGACGGTGACCTGACAATTATAGTCAACCCGTCCGTGCGAGGTTGAGTTAGCCACCCATGACACTAAGGGTGCTGCAACTCAACCTTCATAAAAGCAAAGGTAGCGTCGGCGGAGCTCCTCATTGCCATGGAGCAAGGGCCCGCCGACATAGCTTTAGTCCAGGAGCCGTGGATTGCATCAGGCAACTCCTGTGGCCGGACTAAAGTCCTCAAATTACAACCTTCTCTACTCAACATCGGTAAGCAGGAACAGAACCGCCGTACTAGTACGGAAGGGAATCCATGCTCATCTTATGTCTCATTACAGCACGGATGACCTGACGGTGGTGATGCTGGAGAGCGAGGAAAAGCGCCTAATGGCAGCTTCCTGCTACATGGCACACGACAGGCCCGCCCCACCGGAAGAACTTAGGAGTCTGGTGACAGAAGCCGGCTCCAAAAATCTCCAACTCCTCATTGGCGCAGACGCCAACGCCCATCACAATGTGTGGGGAAGCCCCGACATCAACGATAGAGGTGAGTCACTCCTAGACTTTATCTTATCCACTAACTTAGACGTAGCAAACGTAGGGGAGGAACACACCTTCGTGGGTCCCACCTCGTCAAACGTGCTAGACCTAACTCTTGTCACGGGAAAGAGTACTTTGGTATCTGACTGGAGAGTCCTCGAAAGACCATCCTTCTCAGACCATAAGTACATTCAGTTCAAGTGCGAATTCAAACACTCTTCGAAGATAACAGTCTATAGAAACCCCCGGAACACAAACTGGGCAAAGTTTAAAAAGACAGTTACTTCGAAGCTCGCGAATCCGGGCTCAGTGAAATCCGCGGAGGATATAGAGAAGTCCCTAAAGACCCTATCCAACGAGTTACTGAACGCCTACCATGCATCGTGCAAACCCTCGAGAACGAAGAGGAGGTCCAAGCCACTCTGGTGGAACCGAGATCTCTCTCTCCAAAGGAACAACCTCAAGGAATTCTTCAAGATCGCCAAACAAGCAAACGAAGAGATTGTCAATGAGGAATACAAAATCCTACTTAGGAGCTACAAGAAGGAAATACGTAAGGCGCAAAGGAACTCGTGGAGAAACTTCTGCTCCAACATCGAGAAAGTGCCGGAAACCGCTAGGCTCCGGAAGCTGCTTTCAAAGCAGCCCACAGTACAGAGCCAACTAAAACTAGACAACGGACAGTGGACAGAGGGCAGTAAAGAAGCCCTAACAGCACTAATGGAGGCGCACTTCCCTGGATGCACCGAGGTCACTGACGCCAAGGAGCATCAGGACCTAGCAACCGAGGAACAGCACCCCCCAATAGGTCTGTTAACCACTAAGAGAATCCACTGGGCCATAGACTCCTTCGCGGGCATAAAAAGCACCAGGACTGGACGGGATATTCCCAGCCATGATGCAGTTGACCAAAGAGGTTGTTACCCCATGGCTCTTCGCAATATACTCAGCATGCCTAAGTACGGGCTATATCCCAATCCAATGGAGAACCTCGAGAGTTGTCTTCCTCCCTAAGGCAGGAAAGTGCAGCCACGTGAGTCCCAAGGATTACAGACCGATAAGCCTTACCTCCTTTATACTAAGAACGCTAGAAAAGCTGTTGGATTTGCACATCAGGAATGAGGTAGGGGGACTGATGTCAACAAACCAACACGCCTACACCAAAGGGAAATCAGTGGAGACGGCACTACACTCGCTAGTAGCCACCATCGAGAGCGCCCTTCACAACAAAAAGTACGCTTTGGGAGCATTTGTGGACATCTCAGGAGCATTCAACAACGTGGCCACAACCGCAATAACAAGTCGCCTAGAAGCGAGTAACATACACCCTGCAATCAACGCCTGGATCAAAAACCTCCTAAGTTGTAGACGGGTGCAATCGGAGTGGGGCACTGCTTCCATGGTAAAGGGGGCACACAGAGGCACACCTCAGGGTGGAGTCCTGTCGCCACTACTGTGGAATTTGGTGGTCGACGACCTCATCAAGAGATTTGAAAGGAAGGCCCCAAAGATAACAGCTTATGCAGACGACATAAGCATACTTATTACGGGTGTATGTCCATCGACCCTCAGCTCCTTAATGGAACGTACACTCAGGGAGATATGTGAGTGGGCGGAAGAGGTAGGACTCAGTATCAACGCGGACAAGACGGACCTCATCCTCTTTACCAAGAGGTACAAGGTACCGATATGGACCCCCGAAAATTGACCAAACTAGGCTGACTCCAAAAATCACAGGTGAAATACCTAGGCACAGTACTGGACAGCAAGCTGGCATGGAGGCCCAATGTAGTGGAAAGGGTGAAGAAGGCTACCATTGCGCTTTATGCATCCAAGAAGATGCTCAGCAGCACATGGGGCCTGTCACCTGCTCTAATGCACTGGATCTACATCTCGGTGGTGCGACCAACTCTGCTGTATGGAGCCTTAGTGTGGTGGCAGGCTACTGAAAAGAAGACATACCATAAGCTTATGGAAAGACTCAGCGACAGGCTCTGCTCTGTATTACAGGGGCGCTGAGGTCAACCCCAACAAAAGCACTCGAAACTGTACTCGGAATCGACCGCCTGGACATTCACGCTCGCCTGATTGCGGGAAAGGCAGCACAACGCCTCATAGCATCAGGAAATCTATCGCCACAAGGATACGGGCATAGTTCAATCGGCAGGGAAATGACCAGATCAACTGATTACATGACCCCCCAAACTTGCCTTGACGCCAAAACAACCACATCTTTGGGACCTGAAGACTGGAAAATTGGAAGGGACCAAACTGAGCACCTCAATATATACACAGACGGCTCCAAGATGGACGGAGGAGTAGGAGCGGGCCTATACTGTACAGACCCTGAGATAAGGCTGTCGTATAAGCTACCGGACCAATGCAGCATATTCCAGGCAGAAGTTTTTGCCATCGGGAAAGCAGCGGAGGTCGCTCTCCTCACAGAACGAGCACACGTTGCGGTCAACCTATTCGTCGACAGCCAAGCGGCGATAAGATCCATGCAGTCGTCCGCGGTCAGTTCCAGAAGTGTCTTGGCGAGCAGGGAGGCATTAGACATCCTAAGCACGACAAAGACAGTGCGGATCTATTGGGTTCCCAGCCACCAGGGCATCGAAGGAAACGAAGCGGCGGACGTACTAGCTAAGGAAGGCGTCGGGCTGGAGAATAGGAGAACCGAGAACGTGCCTGTCTCCCTCAGGACGCTGCAAGGCGATCTAGAGAAGCGGGCTAGAACACAGACTGATAGCAGGTGGAGGAGTACCACCACCTGCAGAACCTCGAAGATAATGTGCAAGGAGCGCAACGAGAAACTTAGCCACTACCTACTGCACCTACCACGAAAGGACTGTAGATTGCTGGTGGGAATACTTACAGGTCACTGTCTGGCTGCTGCACATGCAGCAAAGCTAGGCATCACCAACAGCGACAGTTGTAGGAAATGTGATGAACCTGGGGCTATCGAAACCCTGGAACATCTCATCTGCAACTGTCCGGCTCTCTCAAGGGCAAGGACGAGATACCTGGGCGCCCCAGTGCTGGCTTCACTGGAAGATGCCTCCAAAAGGACGCCACAGGAACTGCTGGCCTATGCTAAAACACCCTCGATTCTCGGGGACTTTAGAACCACATAAACACTCCCGCGACGGTTCATACACCCCCCTATCCGGATAACTAAGGGCCATATTGGCCTATGCGTGGCCCCGCTGAGGGCCGTCCGGGTTAACCTAACCTAATGCTAAAAAACATCCTTTCATCCTGTAACTTGTGGCATTCATATTTCTGTATCCGGCTCAATGGCTTAGGACAGGGGCAACATATAGTTCAGTTCTTTTATTCTCTGTGTTTTTAGTGCTCTTTTGTGTGCTACTCGTACAGATGAGAGCACAGACTGATATGAAATGAGATGAGATGGGATGAGATGGAACTGGCGCATTGAATTTGGCACAAGTTCAATACGTACTCGTACAACCCAACCCCACAGTTTTCTGTTCTCCCACTCATCCTTTACAGTTTGTATCGCTTGTATATTTTGCTATGCGCTGTCTTTTGCCTTCAGTTTGCGTGCAGTGTCATAAAAACAAAACCAAAATCAAAATAAAATAAACTTTTTCTATTTATAAATGACTTCCAACGAGAGCGATGATGTCTCATCCGCTCCATCCTCCATCCCACCATCCCACCATCATCATCGGGATTGGATGATTGACTGTAATCATCGTTCCAGAAAACAATGCACAATGCACAATGCAAGATGGATAAGATAACATAACTCACCCGTCCGTCAACGATGCGCGGTGGCGGATTACTTGCTGAACTTTTGCGTTCAACAATGGGCACGGTGGGCGTGGCAGGTATGGCGCGTCCACGCTCCCGCATCGCCTGGTATATGGACTCTGGATGTAGGTGGGCCGGACGCTCCTGTCGCAGACCTGGCAAGAACGTTATTACTTTAATTATTTCGGCTACGACTTTTAGGCTTTGACTTTTCAAATAAAACAAACACAAAATGAGGTTAGGGTATGCGGAGAACCAACCCGTTATAGTAGGGGTTTTTTAGCTAGATCGAATCGATTTCAAGTTAGTGAAAGAAGCCCTTTAAGAGTTAAAGCAGGAATGCAAATTCCGATTTCGATTGTTAACGGAGATATGGAGGGAAGTGCTGTGCTCCAATGGAGGGAGCGACCTACTTATTTCACCCGTGTACAGGTTAATATGTTTCCGGTAGAGGTGGGGCCCAAACGGTACGGCAGCATCCGGCTTCGACGCGTTCATGAACTGTTCCCTGTCGAGCACGACATCACAACAGCCTAAAAAAACAAACAGGACAGGCGAACACACACAGACACACAACACACGC
Organism: Drosophila lowei; assembly: GCA_008121275.1. Taxonomy (NCBI): domain Eukaryota; kingdom Metazoa; phylum Arthropoda; class Insecta; order Diptera; family Drosophilidae; genus Drosophila; species Drosophila lowei. Next base: position 23,467,815 of record CM017778.1, on the reverse strand, counting down.
GGACACAGAGGCACAGAGGCACACAGAGACAATAATAAATAAAAAGAAATAACTAATAAATTCTCAATTCTAATTGCGGAAACATTGCCACTCAACTCACCGCCCGGTGCCCCGCTCCTCTGATCCTTTAAGTTCTGCTGCTGGGGGGGCGGCGGCGGCGCAGAACCGAACATCATGGGATGGAAGACCTTTGGCCACAATATGGCAATGCATCCAATGACGGTGACAATGATCAGGGCCGTCTTCTTGGGCGTCATACCCTCCTCCTCCTTGACAACGGATGGCCGTTTCTTCGTGGCTGCTGAAGGCATTTCGTAGTCGTTTCCTATTCGTTCCTCTCCTACAGTTAAAGCTAAAACCTAAGGCTTAAGTATTCCTGATCTGATTTGTTTGGTTCGTTGAATTGCTATGCTTTGCTCTCTGAATGCGGCTGCTAAATGTTGTGGCTCCAGTTTGCGGTTAACTTTGACATTGGCTCATTTTTGTTGATTGTAGATTGTAGATGGGGTTTCTGTACGTTTAAAGCATTATCTGAAATATACAATACATAGACTTGGGGTACAATAATGTAGTAACACGCTCCAGTTCACTCCAGTGCGACGTTCACTTCACTGAACACTGATCACTGATCATTGACCACGAATCAAGAATCACAATGCAAAGTCATGTACATTAAAATATTGTTGTGGGACAACAAAAAAACAAAAAAGACTTTATTACATAAATAGCAGTCCCGATATTTTTTATTTTTAGCTCGCACAATTCGGTCTTTTGGGTCCGTCTAATAATTTTTCATTATTTTCCTCTCTGTCTGCACACAGAATTCACATCACAGTAGGCAGCGTTCAGTTTCGCTCCCACAATTAACGATCGCATAAATAATATTAAATGTTTCTCCAAAACCGTTTCAATTGCTTCATGGATTTATGGATTTATCTGTGTTGCCCGGACTCAAAGGTTGCCCCAAGACTTGGGGAGCGAAAGATCTTACGCAAAGTTTGAATGTTGTTCCCGAACTGGCCAGCCAGGCAATTTTCTGAAACTATTAGCGAATTTTTAAAAACGGCCGACACGACGGCACGGCGCTCTCTGCCGTGTGTGTGCTCTTCTTCCTAATCGTCGGCGAGCATTGGTCCGTTATTTTGGCCGCTAAAACGGCAAAAGTCAAATAAAATAAAATAAAATCAAATAATGAGTGCGACAAAACGATTTGAAACGTGGGCCCCTGCACCGGGGGCATTTCTAGCTGTGGGCGAGGAGTGCGAGTGCTCTCTCCCCATTCCGAGCATTTTTGAATATATATTTTGTGTTTTGATATTTTCCGTTTCCATTATTTCACAGCTTTCTTCTCTCTCTCTCTCTCTCTTTCTTATTATCACACACACGCGAACATTGGCACACCCATACTTATATGCGAGTACTCATACATACATATACATATGTACATATGTCTTATGAATTTTCTGCGGGGTTTCTCCCAAACGTTTTCCATTTACATTTCGCTTTCAAGCGCACTGACTGCGACTGCGACTAAGCGAAAGTAAAGTTGTTTGGACGCGCACTGTCTTAGCTTTTCCTATCTTAACCGTTGCAGCCGTTGGACCTGGATTTTCGTGAGCGTGCCAAAAGTACTCGTGCGCCTCGGAATGTTTGCTGTTATTTTATTTTTGGAGCCACGGCATTGAAACGGGATTCAATGTCGCACAGCTTAAAGCGTGTATTCATCATTTATTTTTAATATTTCGAATTTTTAGTGTCCTTGGCGGTTTATTTGATATTTTTTGGGAAGACACTATAAATATTTTGCTACACTATTTACCAGTTTCGTTAGTGTATATATTGACTGTATTTAAATATTCGTTAACTTATCTAATTACTGCTAATTTAAAACTGCGAGTTTGTCGTTATGTTATGCGAATCTGAGCATTTTTGTATGCTATGGCCAGACTATTGATTTTTCAGCTTGATTTTTCAGTGCTGCCAGATCTTCAGCGACAAACAAGCTAGATTCGAAAAATAATATGCACATAAAAGCTTAAACCGAAAATAATTGATTTAAGAACACAGATATATATATAGATGTACATATATATGCTAACAGCAGCATAAAATAATAACATTTAGTCGAAAGTTCGGTGTATGCCAAGGGCTGCAACACCATTGATACTATCGATTTCACCATACTATCGACTTTGTAGCGACACGGCAACACTGTTTGTAATATTAAATACCGACGGTATATTTATTTTGTCAATTTCATCAATCTATTAAATTTCATTTTCAACGGTATATAGAAATCCAATAAAAGCAAGTAATTGGAATAGGCCAGTCAAGTAGAAAATTGGTTCATTGATCGAATAAAACTGTGTGGGCACGGCTGAGAGATCTAGATAGCCTGTAATATTCGACGGAATATCAAAATCGAGGAATATGTATAATATAACTTGAATTCGTCAGTATATTTAAGGTATATTTTTAAAATGAGACGGTATATTTTGGTATATTTCTGAGGGTTTGGTGGGACTTTCTTGGGACTTTTTTTCCCCGCCACAATGTCCTTTTCAGCTCAACAATGTCCCTTACATTCCACTCTCACTTACGTTTTCTTACGTTTTATGTTGCTGGCAACATTAATTTGTATGGGCCAGACTCATGTGCCGTGAAATCGAGCAGCATTGTTCCTAACATGGCGCGGATTGAGCAACATTCTGCATACCCTGGGAAATGGATATTATAGAATTGAGAAAATGTTTGTCATCTCAAGCTCCAATATATGCAGAAACTAGTCAGTCTCTGTTTTAAAGATATTTCAACGATATTTTGAAGGTAGTGGTCTTCTTACAGAAAAAGAATAGGTATCGGGATCGAGATATTTTTACAAGAACCTAATCATATGCATTAATATGTCTAAAACATAACCATCTGAGATAATTTCTATATTAATTACGTTTTAAAACAGCTTGGAAAAACAGTATCTTCATATTAAAATGAACAAAATAGGTATACAAATGCCCTTAAATCCGGTTTACGTGACATTTCATACTCACTTACGGCGCATTCTATACTCACTTACGTTGCTACTGTTTTTTTGTTGACCTTTTTTGTTTAGACCTTGTTTTAGACACAATACAATAAAACGAGTACTGAAAAGTAGCTAATCGTGTAGAACATTTATTCATCAATGGCCTAAAAATTATGTGGGCAGAGCTAAATGTTTTATTAGTCAGCGTTATTCAACGTTATTCCTATTATCGCAATAGGAACGATATTTCTCTTACGTTTTATTACGTTTTATTTGTTTGACCTTTTTCGCTAAAACCTTTTTTTTTACAAGGTCCAATAAAAGCAAGTGGTTAAAATAAGCCAGTCAGGTAGAAAATTGATTCATTAATCGTATAATATTATGTAGGCAGGGCTAAATGTTCTTTTTAGCTAGTAATATTCGACGGAAGATCAAAAATCGAGGAATATGTAAAATAGAACTTGAATTCGTCAGTATATTTACGGTATATTTTTAAAATGAGACGGTATGTTTCTGGTATATTTCTGAGGGTCGGACGGTATATTGTAACGATAGATCCGCGGTCACACTGAATGTTTGTGTGTTTATGAACAATAAATGAATAATTTTAAATTTTTAATACGCATATTCCGCCTGAACAGTGAAATCTACCAAGATAGACCTTTGAAAAGATCCCAGAGATCGCGAATTGTTTTTTTATTTCGTTTTGGTCTGAAGTGTAAAGGAAAATTTGCGCCTGGCGTATTAGTTTTTATTTTGTCGCGAAGAAATTGGAGCAAACAAACAATGGATAGCGAATCGTGGGCCTGTTCATCGGTGGAAAAAGGATCTCGACCGAGTGGTTTGTTTTTTAGAGCAGCTGCGCGACAATGCCTCGGCCGATGTTGGGGATATTGCGATGCTGATGTCGGACTTGGTCAATGCCCAAAGCAATGCCGAGCAGATGGTGACGACCCTTAACTCGAGCACTCAGGTGAATTTTCAAATTATTCCCAGCGTAGACGACCCAAATGGGCGATGGTGTGAGCATGCAGGTGGAGACGGAACCAACTGCACCGCAGGTAACTTGTGGCATTCATATTTCTGTATCCGGCTCAATGGTTTAGGACAGGGGCAACATATAGTTCAGTTCTTTTATTCTCTGTGTTTTCAGTCCTCTTTTGTGTGCTACTCGTACAGATGAGAGCACAGACTGATATGAAATGAGATGAGATGGGATGAGAGATGGAACTGGCGCATTGAATTTGGCACAAGTTCAATACGTACTCGTACAACCCAACCCCACAGTTTTCTGTTCTCCCACTCATCATCCTTTACAGTTTGTATCGTTTGTATATTTTGCTATGCGCTGTCTTTTGCCTTCAGTTTGCGTGCAGTGTCATAAAAACAAAACCAAAATCAAAATAAAATAAACTTTTTCTATTTATAAATGACTTCCAACGAGAGCGATGATGTCTCATCCGCTCCATCCGCTCCATCCTCCATCCCACCATCATCATCGGGATTGGATGATTGACTGTAATCATCGTTCCAGAAAACAATGCACAATGCACAATGCAAGATAGATAAGATAACATAACTCACCCGTCCGTCAACGATGCGCGGTGGCGGATTACTTGCTGAACTTTTGCGTTCAACAATGGGCACGGTGGGCGTGGCAGGTATGGCGCGTCCACGCTCCCGCATCGCCTGGTATATGGACTCTGGATGTAGGTGGGCCGGACGCTCCTGTCGCAGACCTGGCAAGAACATTATTACTTTAATTATTTCGGCTACGACTTTTAGGCTTTGACTTTTCAAATAAAACAAACACAAAATGAGGTTAGGGTATGCGGAGAACCAACCCGTTATAGTAGGGGTTTGTTAGCTAGATCGAATCGATTTCAAGTTAGTGAAAGAAGCCCTTTAAGAGTTAAAGCAGGAATGCAAATACCGATTTCGATTGTTAACGGAGATATGGAGGGAAAGTGCTGTGCTCCAATGGAGGGAGCGACCTACTTATTTCACCCGTGTACAGGTTAATATGCTTCCGGTAGAGGTGGGGCCCAAACGGTACGGCAGCATCCGGCTTCGACGCGTTCATGAACTGTTCCCTGTCGAGCACGACATCACAACAGCCTAAAAAAACAAACAGGACAGGCGAACACACACAGACACACAACACACGCGGACACAGAGGCACAGAGGCACACAGAGACAATAATAAATAAAAGAAATAACTAATAAATTCTCAATTCTAATTGCGGAAACATTGCCACTCAACTCACCGCCCGGTGCCCCGCTCCTCTGATCCTTTAAGTTCTGCTGCTGGGGGGGCGGCGGCGGCGCAGAACCGAACATCATGGGATGGAAGACCTTTGGCCACAATATGGCAATGCATCCAATGACGGTGACAATGATCAGGGCCGTCTTCTTGGGCGTCATACCCTCCTCCTCCTTGACAACGGATGGCCGTTTCTTCGTGGCTGCTGAAGGCATTTCGTAGTCGTTTCCTATTCGTTCCTCTCCTACAGTTAAAGCTAAAACCTAAGGCTTAAGTATTCCTGATCTGATTTGTTTGGTTCGTTGAATTGCTATGCTTTGCTCTCTGAATGCGGCTGCTAAATGTTGTGGCTCCAGTTTGCGGTTAACTTTGACATTGGCTCATTTTGTTGATTGTAGATTGTAGATGGGGGTTTCTGTACGTTTAAAGCATTATCTGAAATATACAATACATAGACTTGGGGTACAATAATGTAGTAACACGCTCCAGTTCACTCCAGTGCGACGTTCACTTCACTGAACACTGATCAGTGATCATTGACCACGAATCAAGAATCACAATGCAAAGTCATGTACATTAAAATATTGTTGTGGGACAACAAAAACAAAAAGACTTTATTACATAAATAGCAGTCCCGATATTTTTTATTTTTAGCTCGCACAATTCGGTCTTTTGGGTCCGTCTAATAATTTTTCATTATTTTCCTCTCTGTCTGCACACAGAATTCACATCACAGTAGACGTTCAGTTTCGCACAATTAACGACCGCATAAATAATATTAAATGTTTCTCCAAAACCGTTTCAGTTGCTTCATGGATTTATGGATTTATCTGTGTTGCCCGGACGCAAAGGTTGCCCCAAGACTTGGGGAGCGAAAGATCTTACGCAAAGTTTGAATGTTGTTCCCGAACTGGCCAGCCAGGCAATTTTCTGAATCTATTAGCGAATTTTTAAAAACGGCCGACACGACGGCACGGCGCTCTCTGCCGTGTGTGTGCTCTTCTTCCTAATCGTCGGCGAGCATTGGTCCGTTATTTTGGCCGCTAAAACGGCAAAAGTCAAATAAAATAAAATAAAATCAAATAATGAGTGCGACAAAACGATTTGAAACGTGGGCCCCTGCACCGGGGGCATTTCTAGCTGTGGGCGAGGAGTGCGAGTGCTCTCTCCCCATTCCGAGAATTTTTGAATATATATTTTGTGTTTTGATATTTTCCGTTTCCATTATTTCACAGCTTTCTTCTCTCTCTCTCTCTCTCTTTCTTATTATCACACACACGCGAACATTGGCACACCCATACTTATATGCGAGTACTCATACATACATATACATATGTACATATGTCTTATGAATTTTCTGCGGGGTTTCTCCCAAACGTTTTCCATTTACATTTCGCTTTCAAGCGCACTGACTGCGACTGCGACTAAGCGAAAGTAAAGTTGTTTGGACGCGCACTGTCTTAGCTTTTCCTATCTTAACCGTTGCAGCCGTTGGACCTGGATTTTCGTGAGCGTGCCAAAAGTACTCGTGCGCCTCGGAATGTTTGCTGTTATTTTATTTTTGGAGCCACGGCATTGAAACGGGATTCAATGTCGCACAGCTTAAAGCGTGTATTCATCATTTATTTTTAATATTTCGAATTTTTAGTGTCCTTGGCGGTTTATTTGATATTTTTGGGAAGACACTATAAATATTTTGCTACACTATTTACCAGTTTCGTTAGTGTATATATTGACTGTATTTAAATATTCGTTAACTTATCTAATTACTGCTAATTTAAAACTGCGAGTTTGTCGTTATGTTATGCGAATCTGAGCATTTTTGTATGCTATGGCCAGACTATTGATTTTTCAGCTTGATTTTTCAGTGCTGCCAGATCTTCAGCGAAAAACAAGCTAGATTCGAAAAAATAATATGCACATAAAAGCTAAAACCGAAAAAAGCTTAAACCGAAAATAATGCTTTTAAGAACACAGATATATATATATATATGCTAACAGCAGCATAAAATAATAACATTTAGTCGAAAGTTCGGTGTATGCCAAGGGCTGCAACACCATTGATACTATCGATTTCACCATACTATCGACTTTGCAGCGACACGGCAACACTGTTTGTAATATTAAATACCGACGGTATATTTATTTTGTCAATTTCATCAATCTATTAAATTTCATTTTCAACGGTATATAAAAATCCAATAAAAGCAAGTAATTAGAATAGGCCAGTCAAGTAGAAAATTGATTCATTGATCGGATAAAACTATGTGGGCACGGCTGAGAGATCTAGATAGCTAGTAATATTCGACGGAATATCAAAATCGAGGAATTCGTAAAATAGAACTTGAATTCGTCAGTATATTTACGGTATATTTTTAAAATGAGACGGTATATTTTGGTATATTTCTGAGGGTTGGGTGGGACTTTCTTGGGACTTTTTTTCCCCGCCACAATGTCCTTTTCAGCTCAACAATGTCCCTTACATTCCACTCGGCGCATTCCATACTCACTTACGTTTTCTTACGTTTTATGTTGCTGGCAACATTAATTTGTATGGGCCAGACTCATGTGCCGTGAAATCGAGCAGCATTGCTCCTCAACATGGCGCGGATTGAGCAACATTCTGCATACCCTGGGAAATGGATATTATAGAATTGAGAAAATGTTTGTCATCTCAAGCTCCAATATATGCAGAAACTAGTCAGTCTCTGTTTTAAAGATATTTCAACGATATTTTGAAGGTAGTGGTCTTCTTACAGAAAAAGAATAGGTATCGGGATCGAGATATTTTTACAAGACCCTAATCATATGCATTAATATGTCTAAAACATAACCATCTGAGATAATTTCTATATTAATTACGTTTTAAAACAGCTTGGAAAAACAGTATCTTCATATTAAATGAACAAAATAGGGTATACAAATGCCCTTACTCCGGTTTACGTGACATTTCATACTCACTTACGGCGCATTCCATACTCACTTACGTTGCCACTGTTTTTTTGTTGACCTTTTTTGTTTAGACCTTGTTTTAGACACAATACAATAAAAACGAGTACTGAAAAGTAGCTAATCGTGTAGAACATTTATTCATCAATGGCCTAAAATTATGTGGGCAGAGCTAAGGGTTTTAGTTAGTCAGCATTATTCAACGGAATATCTTAATTTAGCAATAGGAACGATATTTCTCTTACGTTTTATTACGTTTTATTTGTTTGACCTTTTTCGCTAAAACCTTTTTTTTTACAAGGTCCAATAAAAGCAAGTGGTTAAAATAAACCAGTCAGGTAGAAAATTGATTCATTAATCGTATAATATTATGTGGGCAGGGCTAAATGTTCTTTTTAGCTAGTAATATTCGACGGAAGATCAAAATCGAGGAATATGTAAAATAGAACTTGAATTCGTCAGTATATTTACGGTATATTTTTAAAATGAGACGGTATGTTTCGGTATATTTCTGAGGGTCGGACGGTATATTGTAACGATAGATACGCGGTCACACTGGTCACAATGTTTGTGTGTGTGTTATAATTATAAAATTTTTAAATTTTTAATACGCATATTCCGCCTGAACAGTGAAATCTACCATAGATAGACCTTGGAAAATCCCCAGAGATCGCGAATTGAGTTCGTTTTGGTCTGAAGTGTAAAGGAAAAGCGCGCCTGGCGTGGCTAGTTTTTTTTTATTTTGTCGCGAAGAAAGTGGAGCAAACAAACAATGGATAGCGAATCGTGGGCCTGTTCATCGGTGGAAAAGGATCTCGACCGAGTGGTTACCAAGCTAGAGCAGCTGCGCGACAATGCCTCGGCCGATGTTGGGGATATTGCGATGCTGATGTCGGACTTGGTCAATGCCCTTGGCAATGCCGAGCAGATGGTGACGACCCTTAACTCGAGCACTCAGGTGAATGCAAATGCTCCCAGCGTAGACGACCCAATGGGCGATGGTGTGAGCATGCAGGTGGAGACGGAACCAACTGCACCGCAGCGTCCCACTGATCGCCACATGGAGGTGATCAGAGGAGCCATTTTAAAATGCAATGAAAGAGTGCAGAAGCTATCCACAGAGCATCGTGACTTGCACGGTTCGATTTCAAAGATTGGGAAGGCCATTGATCGTAATTTTAGCGCCGACTTTACATCCACCATGCGTGTCGATGTCCTGCAGGACGAGGAGAACCTGATGCTGCTGAACAAGGCCATTGCCAAGCATTATTGCCGCCAGGGCATGGACACGGTGGCCCGCACTTTGATCAAAGAATGCAAAATGACAGAGGATCAAGCCCAGGATGTGTTCGACTCGGAGCGGGAGTTCGCCGACATCTATAGTATTTGGATGAAGATACAGAAACGGGAGCTGACCGAAGCCCTCAAGTGGACCAAGCGCTACTCACCACAGCTCATGGAGCGGCACTCTCTCATTGAGTTTCGGCTGCACCGCATGCGCTTTATGCAGCTCGTCTCGTATGGCGTGGAGTCGCAGAACGAGGCCGTTGTCTATGCCCGGACGAATTTCAAGAAGTTTGCCTTGCGCTATGAGCACGAGATAGCCAATCTGATGGCCAGCTTTATATATCTGCCTGCCGGGCTGGAGAACTCTCCGTACAAGCATTTCCTGGGCCAGGAAATGTGGACTGAACTATCGTTTATATTTCTTAAGGATGCCTGCCAGCTGCTGGGCATTAGTAAGAACTCTGCCTTGTCTGTTGTTGTGAATGCTGGATGCACTGCCCTTCCCGCTCTATTGAACATCAAGCAGGTGATGCAATCGCGCCAGGTCCTGGGCATGTGGAATGGCTGCGACGAGCTGCCCATCGAGATCGATCTCCAGCCAGAATTCCGCTTCCACTCAATCTTCGCCTGTCCCATCTTGCGTCAGCAGACCTCCGAGGACAATCCGCCAAAGAAGTTGACCTGTGGTCATGTCATCTCCAACGATGCCCTTCACAAGCTCAGCAACGGCCACATACTCAAATGCCCATATTGCCCCGTAGAGCAGAATGCCGAGGAGGCTGTTCGTATTTACTTTTAAGCCTATTAAGACCTATTCTGTATTCACCCTAAGATTATAACAATTTTGCGCTAGCGCTCGGCTCAGGCAGTTCGAGGACACGGGTTGGCCAGCTTTCCTTAACAATCACAACAGTTTTAAATATTTAGTTTGCTTAGATTGAAGTTTTTAGAAAAATTCGCAGGACGGAATCGAACTACTTGGGCCATGGTATAGTGCGAGAATGCGACATATTAACAGGAAAGCCTATGCAAACCATTTAGATTTACAATATATCATGTATTTAAAACCAACAAAGAATGCGTTTTCATACAGAATTGATTTGAATTTAATTTTAGTCCAATCACGACACGATACACTCTAGTGCCTATGCTTGTGCTTGTGCTTTTCGCTACGATGCTTCGTAGGCGATGCCTCCTCCCGGCGGTCAGATCGCGACCTGTACGATGGCGACGGAGATCGTCGGGATCGAGAAGAAGTAGATGCAGGACTGTCGTATCGCGTACTGCGGCCGGATCGCTCCGAGTAGCGCTTTGGAGAATCGGAGTCACTCCGCGAACGATTGCGTTTGGACGATTTTGAGCTACGAGAGTTATCCGGTGAATAGTCACGTCGCTTGCTATCTCCCCCGCTATAAGGGGAATGCGACCGTTTGCGAGAGGCGCTTCTGTATGGAACTGGACTCTGGCTGTGCTTGGAGCTCTTTAATTTGGTGTTCATGTAGCTCAACGGAGAGTCTACGACAGACTCTGATCTTGAATCCTATTTGAAAAGATTATAATAAAAGCAAATGGAAGACTAAAACCTGCGCATACCTGTTTCATCAATCGCTTGCGGTAATGGTCGACTTGCTCCACGACCGTCCAGCCCACATCCACGCGTCGCTTACCCGACTCCAGTTCATCTTGGTACTGCATGGCCTTCAATTCAATGTCCCTCAACTGCTGTCGCTTCTCATCGCTGTACTGTTGCGAGCTGTCATCGTCAGTGTCCTCATCCGAGCTAAAGAACTTGGGCGGGTCGGGCGGATCTAGTGTGTCCCATTTGCTAGTCGTTATGGCTTGGGCCTCCACCTGCTGAGGATCAACTGTCTCCCATTTTGAAGGTATAAATCCAGGCAGCTTAACATGCGACTTGACCTCCTTTTCCAGCGGCACACCATCGAGGTCTTCATCAACTGAAATTCCATATAGAATAATATGGTATTCTCGATTACCTACTTATTAATACTTACAGGGTATGCCATCGATTTCATCATGGTACTCCTCTCTGTTGGGCGTGTCACGCTGAGGAGTGAGAGACTCTGGCAGAGCCAGCTTCAAGGCGCTCTTGAGCAAAGCAGCACCGTCCAATGGAACACCGTCCAAGTCCTCATCATCCTTATCGTCGCCAGATAGTGGTGCTCCGTCAATATCTTCGTCCACGGCCTCCTCAGAACGTGATTCCTCCATTTGTGGAGAACTGGGCGGGATAATGTACTAAAGACAAATCCACAATGAACAACTTCATCGCAAGCAAAGGGGGAAGGATTATGCAAACCTGTTTGCCCAGGAATTTACATCTGAGCTGAGCCAAAAACTCTTTCGGATAGATGGTCCATTCCTCCCAGGTGCGTATGACATTGCAGACTCTGGACTTGAAGCCTTCCGCCTTGAGGCGGCTGTCAATATTCAGGCAATAGGCATGGAGACACTCAAACACGTCCATCAATTGCTTTTCCACGCTGCAAAGTACAGGAACAGTATAAAGAACAACTTATAAGCAAGTAAATAACTGATTGACTTACGATTTCCGAAAGAACGAGGCATTGGAGACTTTCACAGTGCAGTTGTGCAGTATATCTGAGATGAGGTATAAACGCGCAATTTTCTTCGACGGAAGCGTATGGAGGCTTGCCATAGACTCGGTAATGCATTCGCATATCTCATCAGCAGCATCAGCATGTTCAATACAGAAGATCATGGCATCTCCGATGCGAGCACGTTCGGGGACTAGGTGTCTGATGAGATCCTCGAGACGATCGCGTTGTGCATTGGACAGGGCTCCCTTGCTGACGACAGGTGCATCGGGATCCACAACTAGTTCATCGGGCATGCCCTGGGTATAAAAATTGGCCACTGGTGGCTTCCAAACGGGTCCATTCTTGAACATTCGGAACTCCTTCTCTCTCCACTCGCCGGGCGTGTCCCCTTGACACAGCGAGAAGAGTTTCCATCGGTAATATATGTGGGCTGGGCTCTCGTTATCGAAAAGGAACGAGAACAGCGAATTCTCCATTTCGCGAATCATTACCGATGCCTCGAACAGGGGTCCTTCGCGTATAACAAACTCAATCATACGATGGATAACGTTAAGCACAGCTCTGGAAGAAGAGTTAGGTGTTATGCTCAGATTAGTTTCTATACAGACCATACACTATCATGGGCTGCTCTTACTTCTCTGTGGGGATGAAGACTTTTACAATTGATTTGCTTAGAATCTAAAAATACACAATTTTAATTCGGGACTATTTGATGGCATGCCTCTTGCATGTGCTTTTTTTACCCTCTCCATATTCTCCTTTTCCTCCTCGCTGTCGAACTCTTTGTAGCTCTTTTTGGGTAACGTATCAGCCTCACTCGCGGGCGGTTGTGCGTTGAACGGCAGTCCCGATGGCGGCGGAGGAAGGGTCAGCTCCATTAGCGCTTGTGGGACAAATATGGGCGTGTTCATTATCGGCACTGTCTTACCCCAGCCCAGACGCATCTCATAGCCCATGATGTAACGGCCGTTGAGGGTTCGAAGTGCCCTTTCGGCGTCCCTGCGGCTCATGTAGGCGACAAAGCCGCAATTGCGCCCACGCGCCTTCTCCTCATCGGAACGTGGCCACATGATCTTGATACTCGCCAAGGGACCATAGCGCCCGAAAGTCTCCATAAGCTGCTGCTCAGATATCTTCGGATTTAGGTTGCCCAAGTAGAGGTTGGTGGTATTGGGATCCCCGGTGTCAAACGATCCCACTTCGCGCGCGTTGCTTGCTGCCTGCTGAGAGCTGGTGGAAGCACTACTAGTACTGCTTTGTGATGCCGCCTGCTGCTGTGGCTGCTGTTGCTGTGCTGGAGGAGCCTGAGATACGGCCATGTGCTTGTACTTGTGCCGCTCCTCGCGTTCTTCTTGGATCCTGAAAGAAATTGACATAACCATGAATGAATGAATGAATCGTAGTATGAATGGTAGTCGGGCTTACTGTCTTAACTCCTCCTTAAACAGCTCCAAGTTGCTTTTCTTCTTCTCCTGATTTTTCTTTTTCAGCGGCTCCTTCTTGAGATCTGAAGCCAGCGTCTTGGCGTATTCTTCGATCTTGTCGGGTTCCTTATCCAAGAGCCTCGACCAAGGCTTATACAGTTTTCCCTTCTCCGACTTGTCCTCACGCCTGGAGCCTGCATCGTAGGTGCCGGCCTTCACCCATACTTTGGACGAGGGGGTGGGTGCTTCCTGGAACGTTTCCACGAACTCTTTGAAGGCCTAGAATATCAAATTGTTGTAAATATATCAATAGAGAGAGAGAGAGAGAGCTACCTATGCACTTACATGTGCCGCGGCAGCCGCATCCTCCTTTTTCTTCTGCTCCTCAATCTCTTTCTTGGACAAATGCGGCTTCGAGAATGTGCCCACTGTGAAAGCCTCGAGTTTTTTTTCGCTTATTCGCTGCAAATCAGAGTGAAATGTTATAGCGTGCAACTGAGGACTGCAAATGGGCCGTGGGGCGATGTTACCTTCGAGGCCGCTGCATCTTTAGGTGCTTTATTGGTTTGTTTACTCATTTTTATTTATTTTTGTTGAGTGTTTAGTTATCATGCTACCCTTGAGTCCCTCCCGCCTTTTGAAGGTGGAAATTGCCAAGTCAAAGGGATTATTTATAAGTCAATTAGTGGTGCTCCAAAGAATTTTTATCAATATACTTTCTTAGAGACGGCGGTGGAAAAATATGCCGTCCGAAAGAAATATACCAAAATATACCGTCTCATTTTAAAAAAAAATATACCGTAAATATACTGACTGGTTTTACATATTCCGATTTTGATCTTCCGTCGAATATTCCCAGCTATATAGAACATTTAGCCATGCCCACATAATTTTACGCCGTTGATGAATAAATTTTCTTTTTGATTGGCCTATTCTAAATACTTGCTTTTATTGGATTTCTGTGTTTTCAAAGAATTTTTAAATATCAATATACTTTCTTAGAGACGGCTGCGCGTCGATAAATCACGCGACAGTGATCGCTGGTGGTGGCAGTTCCTCAATAGCACAATCCCATATCGATGCAGGAATAAAATATCGATGCAAAGTATCGTTTCACCAAAGAAACAGCTGTCAAAGTGCGCGGTCCACAAGCAGGGTTGTTTGGACATCAGCAAAATTTCTATTATTTCTACAATAAAGTTGAATAAATTTAAAAATAGATGCTATAAACTTATAAATGCAAAATGGATATCTGCCGTTTGTGTTTGCGCGGAATCGGCGGGGCCCAGATGTGTCTACAGATCTTCGATGCGAATGCAACGGACAACAAAGTGGCCGAAGTGCTGCGCCAGCATTTCTGGTTCGAGGTGAGAACCATACTTCCTTTCCTATACTATACACTATATACACAAAGACACTATATCTAAATACAAATGTGTATGGTTCTGGCCAGGTTCTGCCCAACGATGAGATATCCAAAGTTATCTGCAATGTCTGCTGGACCCAGGTGTCCGAGTTTCACCAGTTTTATATTTCCATACAAGAGGCTCAAGTGATTTATGCCACCACCTCCAAGTTCAAACAGGATCCTGAGGCGGTGAACACATCCTGGCCGGAGGAAGTACTAATGCCAGCCGATGTGCTGGCAGTGGACAATGATGTCAGTGCTCAGATAAATGTGAATCCCCTGGATGAGCTAGAACTAGGCCAGACTCTGTCGCCGGAATCTCCAGTCGACAGTAAGCTGGACATCAAAACTGAGCGGCAATCCCCAGATCTGGAATTTGGCCTCGAAGAACCCAACAACGATGATGGCGAAGACGACGACGACGACGCCGATGATGATGATGATGATGATGGCGATGTTGACTATGAAGATGAGGAAGACGATTTAATTATTACGAGGAGTGGCCGCAAACGGAAGACGAGGGAAGGAGTCGCCAAGCCAGCCAAGACGAAAAGGATTGGACAGACGGGAAACAAGGGCAAAGCTAAAATTAAGAAACCTAAACCAGTGAAAAGAGTATTTAAGATGGAACGCTTGCCGCCGTTCTGCAAGGAAGATGAAGAACTCATAAAGCGATACATTGTGATGGGCTGTGAGCTGTGCATATTTTTGGCTGAAGACTTCGACGGTATTCGGGAGCATTTTAAGGAGAAGCATCCAGATGAACGGCCCTACATCAAATGTTGCGGCCGCAAGCTAAATAAGCGCTGTCTCATCCAAGAGCACGCAAGAAGGCATGAGAATCCGGAGTATATTAAGTGAGTGCTGGGATTTCGATTTCTTATCCGTAGACAGTTTTAATTGGCCGGGTTCTCATTCCGTAGGTGCAAGGACTGTGGCAAGGTGTTCGCCAACTCCAGCGTATTGCGCGCCCATTGGCTGGTTCACCATGTTCCTGATGAGGAATGCGACTTCCAGTGCGAGGACTGCGGAAAGCGCTTCTCTCGCCGGAATCTCCTTGAGCTGCATAAGGGCTCCCACGTGCCAGTAAACGAGAGAAAGTTCATTTGTCCCGAGTGCCCCAAGCACAATGCGTGAGTATCTAATTACTTTGGATGCATATACGGAAGAAACCATATAACATGCGCTCCACTCCACAGCTTCGCAACGGAATACCATATGCAGGTGCACATCAGCATGCAGCATCGCAAAGCGGCGAATGTGTGCCATGTGTGCGGCAAGAGTATTAAGGATAAGGCCGTCTTTGAAAAACATGTTCGCCTGCATTTTGAGGAGAGTGGGCCACGCATTAAATGCCCACGACCAGACTGCGAGAGTTGGCTGAAGGACGAGGATAACCTCAAGCAGCATTTGAGGCGCCACAACGACGAAGGCAAGCTTTTCATTTGCTCGGAGTGTGGCAAGAGCTGCAAGAACTCTCGTGCGCTGATCGGCCACAAGCGATACTCCCACTCGAATGTGATTTACACCTGCGAACAGTGCGGCAAAACGTTCAAGAAAGATATAAGCCTAAAAGTGAGAACACAATCCGTAAAATGGATGTTACTTTTTCTATCATTTGCACCACGTTTCAGGAGCACATGGCCCAGCACACTGGTGAACCTCTGTACAAGTGTCCCTTCTGCCCACGCACCTTCAATTCGAATGCCAACATGCATTCGCATAAGAAGAAAATGCATCCAGTCGAGTGGGACATTTGGCGGAAAACGAAGACGGGAAGTTCTCAGAAGATTCTGCCAAGTGCACAAGTGGCCCAGATGTTTAGAGACGATGCCGATGCCGCAGCTATTGCCAATGACTACACTACAGCTTAGGCTAAGAATTGCTTAAGGATCAAGTTACAACTGAAATACCCTTGGGTTTTGATTTATCTTTGTTTAAAAACCAATTATACGTAAACAAATTCCGAGCAACTAGTGTCCTGGACAGAGACAAGGAACGATTAACCCACTGTCGACCAGTGGGTATTTAAATACACTATGAAAATTATGAATCTTGAAGAATTTTATCGCATGTCAGGTGAAAGGGGTTTGTTGTAAGGATCTAATGGATCTACAAAAAGAAATATCATTAGTATTATTTACCGTCGTTTAACTCGAGCTGTTGACCTGTTCGAAAAGAGGGGGCTTAAGTGGGCTAAGTTTGTCTTGTCATCAGTATATTTACGGTATATTTGATCGAAAAATAACAACAAAGCAGCTTGCTTGCGTGGAACAGAAACAAATATTATATTTCAGCAAAATGAATGTAAGTGTATTTATTTTTAGCCATACCATGCTCTCAAATGTGTTCAATTTTCGGTTTTCGAAAAAAAGGAGTCAGAGATTCCCATTGACATCCATACTCTGAAGCTGCAAGACTGGCTGATCAGCCGCAGGATTGTGCCCAAAAATATTCAACAGGAGATCAAGGAAATTCACACCAAGATCAGCAATGCCCTCCAGGACATGCCGTCTAATGAGCAGCTCATTAAATTATTGTCGAAAGCAAGTGAGTAGCTTGTGCTCTGGTTTTTTTTTTATCAGTTTATTAAATTTAAAGAAGGGTAGAGTCTCAATTTCTGAATGACCTCCTACTGTGCGTGTATCTCTTGGTAGTTGAAGCCTGAGGATAGTGTCGTACATTACGTTCCATAGGGTTGGCGCAAGGACTGAGTCTTGGGGAGCGCCGCATGTCACCTGGTACTCCACGGTGCCGCTGTCGGTGTTGTTCTTTATGTCAAGTGTTACCTCAAGACCTACCTACTTGGTTCCCTTAATAGCTTTAACAGCGATATCGCCTATTATTCCAATCGCGTCCGTCGTCGATCTTGCCTTCCTATAGCCAAACTGCATCAGAGACAAGTCACCTGCATATATAACTGGTTTTTGAAGTGTCCTGCAAGTACATCAGGCAGATGAGGGTTGTCGGGGATACTATCTGGGCCTGGCGCCTTAACGGTCGGGGTTGCTGCTGCAATTTCAGGAATTTCACTTGCCGCTATGTCGTTCCATCCGATTTGGCGATACGGTGTTCGAGACGGTCTGACAGCTAAGTCGAAGGTGGGGAAGAGGAATTCGACCACGGTTTTCATCCTGGGGTGGCTTCACCATTGTGCTCTGGTATCTTCATCCATCTGCTACTTCATCAAATTCGTTGCAGATATCAACTATTACCATGTGAAAGAGATAATTGAAATCCTCAAGCAAACGGAGAAGGATACTAAAAGCGTGTTTGGCACATACGGCAGTCAGCGTATGAAGGATTGGCAGGAAATATGCCGCCTGTACGAAAAGAACGCTACATATCTGGGCGAAACGGCTCAGATATTTGTGCGAAATGTGAACTTTGAGATACCTGGGGTGCGAAAGCAAATGGCAAAACTGGAACAACTTACCGATGAAAGCCTTAAAAGAGCCCAAGACATGCACAAGCCGGAGGGTCAGCTACTGGCCGAACATGCCGCCTTGCTGGAACAGCTGGGGGTCAAAGGAGACAATCTACATGCGGAGTTTATCGAGGTTCTTGCCGGTCTGCCAGACCTCTACACTAAGTCCCTGAAGGATATTGGCAAGGTACAGAACGGCATCGACATGTATGCCGAGATCAGTGGGCACAAGCAGTCGCTACCCATTCTTCGGCATCTGGTCGAGTTTGGAAACACCACAGTGTATCAGTACATTCACAAGGAAGCACCCCTGGCCGTTGAGGAGCCTCCCATGAGGCTAAACCTCAGTGAAGGCATCGCCTCCAAGGATGGAGAGGGTGATAATGCTGTTACCGAAATTGACTTTGGAACGGATGACAATGGCGGAACCTCCTCCACCGTTTCGGCGGAAATTATTGACTACGGTGACTTTGGAGGCGTAGATCTTCCGGAGACCGAAGGCGGTAACATCGATTGGGGCATCGAGAGTGCCCCAGCATCGGATGCTGTAGAAATCAACTTTGACATTCCTGTCGAGGAGTATGGGATCGTGGTGGAGGGCACTGGCATGGATGGTGGCACTGCCAAGGGTAAGCTGATAGCTTATATGGGTTTCTCATCTCTCCACCAGCTGCTAATCCATTCGAAATCCATTGCAGGTGACCAAGCCTACACACTCCTAGACTCGCCCAACTATCGGGATCGTTTTCTGGACGAGCTCTTCGAGCTGGAATCGTTCCTGCGCCTGCGCCTCTATGAGCTCAATCAGTTGGAGTCCTCCAGCAACATTATGTACTCGCTTATGGACAGCATTGCCACCCACGATGCTGATAGCATAAAGAAGATTCTCGGTTACATCGAGAAAATCATCCAGCAGACCTCCGACGAGCAAACGCGCCATCTATTCCAGCTAAAGCATTCGTCAAAGTACGCGAATCTACTTGCCACCAAGCTCCAGCAGATGACTAAGGCGGTGGAGAAGCTCCGATCCACGCGCGAGGGACTCAAGCAGCGTGCCGTCGAACTGCGGGAGCAGCGGCTGCAGCTTAATCCCGTCCTCGAGGAACTGATTGCCCAAACGCGCACTCTACAGACGCACATCGAGAAGGATATATCGAAGCGTTATAAGAATCGTATGGTTAATCTAATGGGAGGCGCTAACTAAACTACGGGAATTTTTAAATGGTTTTCAAAATAAATTTAAATTGAATGTTGGGCAGAACAAAAACAAACTAAAGTTCGTTTTATTTCATTTTTTAAAAGAAGTTTATTCACTTTTATTTTGCTATTTTTATTAAATATACAAATTGTATTTATATCGTGTTCTTTTTTCTTTTAATTGCCAGTTTTTTTTTTTTTTGTATCCAGAATACAAATCTAATTTTAGTGAAGTTTGCTGTTGGTTGCTGTTTGTATTGTTTGTTTGCTGTTGCTGTTGCATAAAAGTATCCTTAAACATTTAACGTTTCGTTTTAAACTTTCACTTAATGGTACAATTCTTATGTTGCTGGATCTGATGGATAATATGTAAAACAAGAACAACGCTATCCTGATTAACTTAAATGTTTGGGGGCCTGCCTGTCTTGACTCTATCGAAAATAACTCAATTTGGAGTGGCGGAGAGGAGAGGAGTGGATTGGTGTGGACTGGAGTGGAGTGAGGGAAATGCTATGGGGTATGCATAATACATAGCTCTAGTCATACAAGGATTGGGTGTAAAAAGCCACAAGATGCTGAGGGTATACATTGGGATATGATATCAACTAGTCTTAGGCACTAATCTAACAAAAGTGTGGCTGGCGGTAATCGTCGGAAAGGCTTTACAAGTGTAATCGTAATCAATTCATTAACTAAATAGAAAATAACAAGTACTATCGAGAGTACAATTAATTATACGGAAAGGGGGTGGTGGGGCCTCATGATATGGTTACAACTTTGTGTACGGCCCGGGCTATGAGCGTCGTTTCTACTAATTTTGTGGTTTTCGTGATGCATGACCCAGCGACCCGACGAACCGACCCAAGCTCAAATAAATCTCATCTACAATATATAGGGGGGTCTTTCTGTGTGTCTCCGGATTACATATGTGGATATCGTACGAGTATGTGTATCGTATCGTAGTGTAGTGTATGCATGGATATAATGTTTGGATTGTTTTGATTATACATCAACGTACGTGTTTGTGTGTGTGTGGGGTGTCTGTGTTGCATGCAACATGCAACTGCATGATGCATTCATAACTCGTATGGTAAATGTTAAATAAGCATAAAATTTGTTCGAAAATTGCTCGTGGTCTGCCGTTATTGTTAGTAGTTTACTTAGACATTAGTTTTTATATGTTTCATATAATTTATATATGTATACGTAGTTATTATTTATAGCTTTTTTTTATTCCATTTTTCGCGTTTCTTTCGCTTACGTTCTACTATTTATATGTCTGTAGATATACTATATATATATGTATATCCGTATATATACTCTTACTTTTGTTTGTTTATGTACTTGTAAATGATTACATTTATACACGTATCATAGCGCCGGTCGGATTAGAATTCTGAGCACTTGCCGCTCTAATCTGTATTGTATTGCTCTAGATTCCAAAATCATGTGGATTATCCTTATCTACAACTCTCTCTCAATCGCATCCCAATTATTCGCGTCCATAATTTCACATTCACCTACTATCTAAGCGAACTTGTTCCGCTTTCGTGTCTTGTCCTGTTTTCTGATGTCTGTTGGTTTCCTCAATGAAACACATCGCCTCTCTTCGCTGGTTCCTCCGTCCACCAGCGATGATGATGGTGATTACTCGGCTGCTGCTGCTGCTGTTCCTGAGCTAGAGCTGGAGCTGGAGCTGGATCTGGAGCTTGCTGCTGATGCGGATGGGGATGCTTCGCCTGTCAATCGTTTTTCACTGGATAGTAGATTAGATCTGGCTGCTGTCCGTGAGGTGGCATTTGCTGCATCATTCCGCCCATCATCGGAGGCAGGACGGCCTTTGACTCCTCACCTAGCATAGAGTAGCCTACGCCCACCCCGACTCCTGTCCGCTCGTAAACGTTGCCATGCGTTGCCGCCGGCGGCAGTAAGTGGGGGTGCAACGGCGGCTGTTGCTGTGCCTGCTGGCCATGCAAATGATAGGGCGGAAAGCTGTTTTGTTTTTGCTGCTCACTGACCAACTGGTCGCTCATGTGCTGCTCATAGGCTCCTCCATACACCGCGCCACTTCTCATCAAGGCTCCCGGATAGCCTCCTGCATTGTGATGTTGCTGTTGCGCCGCTTGCTGCTGTTGCTGCTGCTGGGCCGTTGGCTGCTGCTGGTGCTGGATCAAGTCGAAGTTGTACTCCATTGTCGCGGGATTGTCAATGAGATTCGTGAGTATGCTGCCGATGTTGTTGTAATTGTGAGGATCTCCCGGATTGGACTGTCCCTGCGGTTGTTGCTGTTGGGGCTGTTGCTGCTGCTGAGTGCTCTGACTGAAACCTGGCGCTGGCCACATATGCTGGAAGCTCATCAGATCACCAGCTAGAGCTGGATCTTGTTGGGGCTGCTGTTGTGGTTGTGGCGGCGGCTGCTGCTGCTGCTGCGGTTTGCTTACAGTTTGTGGCGGCTGCTGTTGGGCAGGCGGCACATTCATTGGAAGCCCTAGAAACTCGGCCGAGTCTACAATATAGAATTTGTTATCCTTCAACTCCTGCTGGTTGTTAGGGGGATTACCAAAGTTCATGTTGCCCCAAGAATCTGCGGCCTGTTGTTGCAGGAATTGTTGTTGCTGCTGCTGTTGTTGTTGTTGTTGTTGTACTGGCGGAGGTTGCGGCGACTGCAGTCTCGCATGCTGGGGGGAATGCGACGGCTGCTGGTGCTGCTGTTGCAGCTGCTGCGTTGAGGGATGGTGGTGCAATGGCGAGCGCTGGCTATGACGGTGCTGCTGCTGCATCATCAGCTGGTGCTGGTGGTGCATTGGCGGCATATGGTGAGGGGAATTAAAGTGCTGCGGTTGCTGCTGCTGCTGGATCTGCGATGAATGTGGAGGATGTGCAGGATGAGGACTCTGAGGTGTGTGACTCCTCAGGTGCTGCTGCTGCTGTTGCTGCTGATATTGACTGATCAGCTGGTGCTGCTGATAGCTTCCGGCCGCTTGGCCAGCCTCAAAATGGTACTGCCCCTCCTGCCCGAAGCTATTCATTCGCTGCAGGTG
Organism: Drosophila lowei; assembly: GCA_008121275.1. Taxonomy (NCBI): domain Eukaryota; kingdom Metazoa; phylum Arthropoda; class Insecta; order Diptera; family Drosophilidae; genus Drosophila; species Drosophila lowei. The sequence goes on along the minus strand of CM017778.1, from coordinate 23,445,218 downwards.
CAGATCAGCCGGGCTGGAACGCGGTTGTTGCTGCTGCTGTTGTTGTTGTGTTGGAGGTGGCGTTGGATGTTGCTGATGCAAAGCATTTGGTGGTGGTGGTGGTGGCTGCTGCTGTTGCGGCGGCGGTGCTTGTTGGCCTGGCGGCAGTTTCTCAGCATTAAAGCTCTGATTGTAGATGGAATTCTGCTGAGATTCACTCGTAGACACCGAGTGCTGCGACGTGGAGGCCGTCGAGGACTGCGAGCTGTTGCTGCTGACCATCGCCGCATTGAATTGATCCTGCTGCAGACATCCCGGGGTCGTTGAGACTGGGGGTGGTGGCGTGGGTGTTGCTGCAGCTCCCTTCTGCTGTTGCTGCAAGGAAGCCCCTGCCGTCCCTGCTGCTCCCTGTGACTTTGCCTTGCCGGCCGTTGACTTTTTGCTGGCTTTCACAGGCGGCGGACCTGGCATATCCGGCAGAGCAGCCATTTCGGCTGGGGAAAGGAAGGAAAGCATTTAGAACTGAACCCTTTGAGGCGAAAATAATGCATTACCTTCTTCGTTAGCTTTGGGGAAGCGCTGCTTTCCCTTCTTAGGCGGCGGCGTTTGATTTCCATGCATCGTCTGCTTGTGACGCACCAAATGCGTCTTCCATTTAAAGGTCTGCGAAGGGATGAGAGATTAAACAAAGCTTCAGGAGGATCCTTGGACGTAGAACCCACCTGATCGCAGTAGTTACAGCAATGCGGTCGCTCCTCCGAGTGAGAGGGCAGATGCCTTTGCAGCGACTTGGCCGACCCGAAGCGCTTACCACACAGCGTGCACTTACACTCGGACACATCCACATGCGCGTTGCTGTAGTGCTCCTTGAGTGCGGGATATGTGTAGTAGGATGAGCCGCACAGGTCGCACACATAAGTGCGCTTCACCTCGGTGTGCAGCTGCACGTGCCGCTCCAGGTTGGCCTTCAACGTGAAGCGATTATGGCAAATGTGGCACTCGAAGAAGTTGTCTCGCTTATGCACGCGTATTATGTGCTGGTAGAGGGCATTCTTTGATGTAAACTCCTCGCCGCAAACCTCGCAGATGGCCCCGTCCGCCTTGTGACCAGTCTCCTCGAAATGCTGCTGCAGCTTCTTCTGCGGAAACTTTAGCCCGCACTCGCCGCACGGAAAGGCTGCAACAGAAAACAGAAGTTTAGATCAACAGTTTCACATGCAGGTTCCATTCAATATAAGGCTGATTCCATTTCAAGGGACTGGACTCCACTCCTTAGGAGAACTTGGTGAAATTTACATTCACGCTGACTCACTTTTGAAATCTTTCTTGCTGTGCGAATCGACATGGGCGAGAAACTGCTGCTTCCGCGAGTACGACTCGCCGCAGATCTCGCACACGAACGGAAACTCCTTTACGTGCATTGTCCGATTGTGATGGATTATTTCCTGAGAAACAAAACAATACAAAAGTTATCAATTGGTCAGCACATTCATTCTTTATATTTTTCTTTTTATATGGTTACCTCTAACGTGTTGCCATTGGGTTGGCCGCAATCGTGACAGAAGCCTGGATGCATTTTGTAGTGATCCAGCAGAGATTTTCGCTTGCGATAGGACTTCGGGCACAAGAGGCAATTGTAGATGGGCTTATCCTTTTTGCTACCGGGCGTGTGTCCCCCACTGCCGCCACTTCCGCTGCCATGCTGAGAGGGCGGCGCCTGAAGCGAGGTACTGCTGCTGCTGCCGCCATCGATCAGCTGCTGCTTGGCCGCATCCAGTTCATCCAGCTCGGTGTCCAACTCGTCGTCATCCTCTTCGGGCGACAGATCATTGTCGTCCAGCTCAAGCGAGGAGTTCATTTGGCCACAGACATTGCTCGAAACCGGAGATTCGTCTCCCAGATTTGACAAGGCAACCAGAGCAGGCATCTGACGATTGTTCATCATCGAGACGCCATGCTGTGGGAACTGTCCCTGCATCATTTGCTGCTGCTGGTGCTGCATGTTTACGTGCTGCTGCTGCATCATGCCACCCATCATAGAGAGGGGATTATTGCTCGAGTTGTAGTGATTTGGATGCTGATGCAGCTGCTGAATCTCATTGGCGTGGACCCCAGAGCTTCCTCCACCCGACATGATGATATGTCCCTGCTGACTGCTGCCCTTCAGGTCTCTGCTCTCCAAGGTCATGGTCATGGGAAGATGAAGCGATGGCTTGCCTGGTGCTATTTGCTCCTGTACTGGTCCCAGACTCTGTCCCTGCCCCTGCCCGTGGAGGGATATTGGCTGGCTGTGGAGATTGCCATTATTGTTATTGTTATTGTTGTTGTTGTTGTTGCTGTTGATGCTATTGCTTGACGTAAGGCCGTTGATCACAAGATTTGCACTGCTGCTGCTACTTCTGTAAGAAAAGGACATATTAGCAAGTATTCTGGGAAGCAGGCTGCAGCTCTACTCACAGGTGATGCGAATGATGACTATTGTTCTCCAGGACAATCCCGCTTATTTCGATTCCATTCCCATTACCATTCCCACTCCCACTGCTGCTGCTGTTGCTGCTGTTGCTGCTGTGGCCGCTCGCACTGTTTACGCTGCACAGGGCACTGCCGGCGCCAGCGAGCATGTCATCTATCTCCGGTTCCATTTCCAGACCATCGATAAGACGTCCTGCGCCTACACCGTCGTCAATGAACTCTTCAAACTTCATAATCTCTTGAGCTGCCGACGACAGCTGTGATTCCGTTTCCGATTCCAGCTCCGAGTCGCCAAATGAGATGGCAGGCAGCTGTTGGGGCAGCTCCTGCTCCTGCTCAAGCTCCGGCTCCTGCTCCCGATTCTGTTGCAAGTGCTCATCGTCATGCAGCTCCTGTTGCGCCTGAATCTCTTGCTGCTGTTTTTGGATCTCCTGCTGCTGAATCTCATTCTGCTTCAGTAGGCTGACCAGTTGACGACGCTCCCGCTGCCTCCGCCACTCTTCCAATCGCTGATCCCGGAGTTCCTTCAACACTCTCGTCGAGGGCGTGGTGCCTAGCAGCCGTCCATTTTCCACAAAGTTCTCGTAGAACTGTTTGAGGAAGGGCTTGTGGTGCTGACTCAGCGCCAGGCGCAACAGAGCACGGAACTGAGCCTTAAAAGCCCGCTCACTGAACTCCCCGGTACTGTGGTGATATCGCAGCGTATATTGGCTGTCCTCGTGGAAGACGTAGCCCTCGCCTAGGCTGGATCGCTCCTCTTTCCTCCTCACACTCGACACTCCCACCCCCAGCGCCACAGCCACGTGCATGTTGTTGGTTCGCATCCGCTTGACCAGCTTACTGTCGCTGCTGTTGCAGTTGGGGCTGGCACTGGTCGCGTCCTCATCCTCATCCAGGTGATCCTCCTCATCTACCTCGGCTCCAAAAGTTGCCTCGTACTTCCGTTTGACCAGGAGTGAGCCACCGCTTTGTATCAGATCCAAAGGATCACCAGGCCCAAGAGCATCCACATGGTTGCCAGCGTTGAATTGCAGGGAAGACGAATTCTCAGTGTCCGCATCATGGAGGAATTCCTCCTCCTCCTCGTCGTCGAGGCCCAGAAACTCCTCTTTGCAAAGGATTTTCTCGAAATTCTGGTTCAGATCTGTAGAACCGGCTTCCTCTTCCTCATCTTCTTCCACATGATGCTCCCGCTTGATCTCTGCATCGGCCTCGGCGCCGTCGAAACCGCCACCGCCACCGCTGTCCGGCTCCTGCTTCTCCTTTTTCTCCTTCTTGGTGGACAGCAGCAGCTGCTGGAGCTGTTCGCTCTTCGCTAGCTCGTGGTGGGTGGCCAGCCCTCCGCCATTATCATTGGTTATGTGACTGAATAGATTCCTGACGACTTGGTCGCAGGCGTCCGGATATTTGCACTTGAGCGTCTGCAGCAAAAATTGTATAGCATCGCACCGCAATGCCGTATTGAGGCTGTCCAGTAGATTTAGTGACTGATCCACCTGGAAGAATCGAAGAGTATTGGAGTGAGTAATATTTCGTAGAAGTATCATAGGAGAATCGTTTTCGCTCCACTGTGCCTAAATTATTGCGCTAGTAGAAATAAATTACCAACTTCCGCCCTGTGCCGCCCATTTTCATGGAAAGCAGCAACTCGGGGGAGGAGATATAGGGGGGTGAGGTGTTTGTAGAGTTGCCACATAAATTCAAAGTAGTTTTGTCCCAATTAGAACATAACATCCATATTTGTTTTAATTAAACACACACACACAAACCTACACTTGCCAAAATAACTGTGATCAAATACAATTAGAGATTATGATTTTCCAAACAATTTAATGCCATTAAAGCCACGAGTGGGGGAGTGGGGAGAAGTAGTAAGAGAGAGAGAGAGAGGCGCTCGCGTCGTCAATGAAACGGTTAGACAGCACGGCGACAGAAGCAGCGACGCCGGCTGCGCTGTTAGCGCAAGCGATTAGTGCAAAGCAAACACACGACCACAACGAAAACCAACGAAGATGGCAAAAATAAAGAAGCAAAAAACAGCAACACCGAAGGTGGGGAGACAGAGAAGAAGAGGCAGGGAAATTAAAACAGCGAACAATTTGTGCTACTTTTCCCCCATTCCACAATGTTTCCACTATATATGCATGTGTATGTGTGCATTTATCTCTCTCAATGTGTGTGTGTGTGTATATATGTGTTTTTGCAGCGATTTGTAGTTGTTACAAGCACAATGTGGGGCTCTCTGCTCGCTACACGTTCCTCTCGCACCATCTATCCACCCACTGTGTGCGAGAAGGAGAAAGAAAACAATACAGAATAACGGAAAAGGGAGAATTGGTGGACGGGGATAAAAGCAAACGACGGGTACACACTCCTGAAATACTTTTAATACCCTTTTTTTGTATTTATTGAATTATTACAACAATTCATTGATCCAACTTGCAACTGGGTGGCAACGCCGCAACTCTCGCGTTTTATTTGTCAATAAAGTAGTTGTAAATTTAGATTGCAGATAGCTCTCACACACACATGCATACGCATACAGTTATAATCACATTTTTTGTGTGTGAGGTAAGAAAACAGAATAGGAGGGAGAAAGAGCGCGCGAAAGAGAGTAAGGGGTAAGGAAAATCAAAATACCACATTTAATTACATTTTATTTCTGTTCTAATTAAATGATCTCTAGTGTGTGTGTGTGTGTGTTTGCGTGTGTGTGAGTGACAGAAAGAGACGTATATTTGATGTGATGTACTTTAACCACAAAAATAAAATACGATGCACTTTTCTTTAGGATACGAATATCATTCCACTCAATATAAATAGGATGAATGGAATCTCTTATAGGGTATTCAATAGTCGACTTTTGCGCGATGTCAGCTGTATTTTCCATCTTGATTTATGCCGCTTTAGTTGCAACACAGAAATATTTAGTTCGTTTACAATTGTTATATATGTATGTAGGTTCATACATACATATGTACCTGTTTCCCAAAGCGCACACACATACCAACACATCCAAAGAGAAATAGAAGCGGACTGACTACACATCTTCAAAATATTTCTAAACACGTGAGTACATTCAAACACACACACACACAGATAAACATTCCTATACTACTTACATATATATTATATTATTCATATAGAAGAAACAGTAAAAATGGGGGCAGCAGGCGGTGCAGGGAAGGGCAAGAAGGTGACGTTGCATGCATTTTTAGCTAAATTTATGTATGTTATACATTTTGCTTTTCCTCCCCCCTCTCATACACAGACCCAAAAGCTTTTAGAGCAGCACAAATACATAGGAATGCATCCAAATAGTTTTAGTAATCAAATAAAAATAGCTTTTACACTGTCTCTTGTCTTCCTCCTTTCCTTAATTTAAGAGTTTTATTAATGAAATTGGCACAGAGCGTCCGCTCTTCTGGTCTGTTGCTTCACAGTGCAGCCCCATAGTTCGAAAATAGAAAAGGATAACTAATTTAACCCTCATCGACCTGCGTCCTGCTTTCAGACAGCACTCACTCATGTCGTAAACCCAATTAACAGCGATAAAAAACTTTAATTGCGTTTCTGAAGAGAGAGAAGAGAAGTAATTAAAACGCTGCAAGGGAAAACATGAGCTGAACTGCTATTCAAGAGAAATTTAATTTCAGAGAGAATGCCATTTTATGTGTTTCATGAGTGAGTGCATTAGTTCTTCATTAAAGAATCCCCTAACTTCTTTTTCCACCACCGATTGAAATGCTTGTACACAAATGAACAAATTTGCCCCACTGTGCAATGCTGTTTACCATTCTTCTTCTTCTTTCACTTGTGCTTTGCTTCGTACATTCGTACCGTGTTGTCCATCTCACTTCCACTTGCATGCGGCAGCGAGCTCCCACAAAATTTATATGCATGCAGGAGGAAGAGAAAGGGGAGGAGTAGAGACTCCCTCCTGCTTTTCGCTCACACCCCTCTCACAAATACTTTCCACGAGGAACAACACAAGCCACACACACACACACATTCACAAATCCAATCATGCTCTTGCTCTTGGGGCTCTATTTCTGTGTATGAGTGCGAGATGGAGAGTGTTGTGTGTGTGTATGTGCTTTTGGATTTAGTAGTATTTTCTATGGTATTAGTATTTATGTAAATGTGCTTTTGTTTCTTTGTATGCGTGTGTAGTCCATGTAAACGTTGTTATAAACTAATAAAAAATAAAAATAAATATTTCCTCAAATATAACGAGGGAAAACAAAACAAAAGTGAATAATAGCAACCCAGTAACAACAAGAACCATAATGAAATGGGTCGAAAAATGGGGAGTAGCAGAGCACAAAAATATAGAGAGAATGGAAGAGGGGGAACTACAATTCATTTTAGAGGCAAATAGAAAAACAAAAATAACATTATGTGGCACTCGTCGAAAGGAAGAAGGGGATATAAAGAGGAAAGGGGAGCCGAGAAGAAGGGGAAATGGGAGTGGTATGCGTTTTGCCTTTGAATGGGATAGTGGGAGTGCGATGGGGATGGGTTGGGGTCTGGTTTTGTGCTGGGGTGGTATGATGGGGGTTTAGAGATAGACTCGGCGGAAGTTCACAGACACACACACACATAAAAGCTTAATATGTGTGGGTGGGTGGAACTTGTGCAAGAATTCCCCCATCCATTTTGAATGGGTTGGGTAGGGAGGGTGTGTGCTAGGGGGCGTTTAAAGCTTTTAAAATAATAAACGGAATAGAAGAACAGCACACAGAAAGAAAGCGCCCACACAGCACTCTTCTCCTCTTTCAACTCATTTAACTGTAGTAGCTCTCTCTCGCTCTTAAGATGACCGCAATTCCCGCTCAAAAATCCATTAACCGCTTATCTTTGTTTACTTCAGGTGTTTCGCATTCCTAATTGGAGCGTAAAGCAAAATGCAAAAACAAATTCAAATACACCGTATTCTCTTTTTTTGTTTTAATCGAGACGACCTTTTAACATTACAACAAAAGCAAAGGCGGCAACAAAATACGACCAGTGCACACTGTACCTCACTTCATTTGTTATCTGTCGTCCTCCACCTCCTACTCTTCTATCACACGCTCTCTTTGGCTCTCGCTCTCCCTCTCACTGCCGCTCTCTTCTTTGCCTTTACACGTTGTTTTTCTCCTCTCTCTCTCTTTCTCACACAATTAGACAGTCACACAAACACATTTACGGTTGTACCTATGTTTCTGTGTATATAATATGGTGAATGGAAGGAGTAAAACGGGGGCTGAGGCGTAAACATTATTTAATTACCAGTAATTTAAAATCCAACTGTTTAGTTTTGTTATCCATTTTGTTGTTGGTTTCTGCATTTGGCTGAATTTTATTTATACGTTTCACTTACACACACAGGCACAGAATCTCACTAAACGCATACAGCCACATATACGTGCATATGTATGCGTGTTTTTTTTTATTATTTCGATTTTTCTTTAGCCCGTGCTTCGCGTTTCTTCGTGCTATGCTGTGGCTCAGCTTTTTTTTCTTTTCTTTTTTTCTGTTATTTCATTCTCCTCTTTTGCTTTTGACTTTTTGTACGTCGACGCTGGCAGCGCTGCTACCGCAGACGGCTACTGCGGATGGCGCTGCTGCTGCTGCTGCTTCTCGCTCTCGCTGTATTGACAACATTGAAAAATTCCCATTGGTTTTTTCACATTTTTCTGCTTTCCTTTCGGATTTTGATGCATATAAGCTGAATTTGCCGATTTTATTATTGCATAAATCAAGCACATGAAATATAACTGTGCACTTAGCTTCTTGCAACTTTCTGTGGCACTAACACACACACACACACACAACACACACGCGCGCGTTCAATGCCTCTGCTGCGTAGGAAAAAATGTTTTTTCAATCTTCTCTCCACGCGTAACCCGGTGCGCACACTTGATTTACCGAAAACGTCATCGGGGGAAACCGTTAATCAATTTTTTAAAATTTATAATTGCATTTTTCCACAGCAACGCAACAATTCCCCAGCAATTCTCCCGCAATATACAAGTACATAAATATATATTTATATATGTATATACATATATACGAGTATGGGAGTATGGAGTCCACTTTTCTACAAATTTGCTACATAATAGAAGGAAAACGAGGGTATGGACAACAGGCGAAACGGCCCAGAAAATGCAACACATGCAAGGTAAAATCCACCCCATTTGCCCAATATACCTTGAATATACCCCATATACAAAAATCCGATTTTGTCTTCAAGGTATATTGTCCTCACAAGCGAGGTGAGGTGAGGGCCGTACGAACCTTGCAATTTGACTTGGCTGTTTTTGCCTGTTGTCCACCTTTCTACGGCCCATTCAAAATTACGACTCATGTTTTCGTTGCATTGTGAGCGTCTGACCGTCAGATATATACCAAAAAATACCGTAAATATACCGATAAAAAAACGAGCTTAGCCCACTTAAACGCCCTTTATTTATATAGATATATACCTATAGGCGATATATAATACGATGTATCGATAAAATATATTGCTATTTTGACGTTTAAATAGGGATGACAAAAGCGCGGCAGCGAAACGTCTTCTTCACGGAAAAATATACCATTATATACCGATATATACCGTAAATTTCTACTTATATATCGTAAAATACTGGAAATTCTTTTGGACAAACTTCCATTGAACTAGTTCTTTTATGAACTGAACTAAAACAATTTAATATAATTTATAAATAATAACAATAATAATAATATTTTATAATAATATAGTATAATATATATAATATATATGGTAAAATCGAGGTTAGAATACTACGGCACATAGAAAACTACGGGGAGTTTTAGTCAATTTGGAATTTGAATGCATAATATTCCGTAATTATATTCCGTATATATGTATCATAACCGATGTAACTTAAATATCTGAACCATCGTGCGGGCATTATACCCTCCCCACAAAACACCAGGCATTTCTGTGAAGCAAGTGGATGTGAAACCGTCTGTACGGGAAGCTTAACGATTACTACGCTCTGCACCATAAAACGCAAACGCATCTATCTGTATCTCCCAGTGGCTGTATCCGTTGCTATATCTGTATCTATAGTTGCATCTGTATCCGCTGGTATATACCAGCCTACATAACTGTGACTGCGACTGCGGCGTGGGCACCAAGTAAATTATGCGGCATTTTGCTATTTGTTGTACGAGTATCATTTAAATATCAAGCAAACATTAAATGCGAAAAGAAAAACAAACAACAAACTTACGAGGGAAGGAGGAATAGACAACCCACACACATTCGCCATTCGCCACCCATTCACACACCGCCCGTTGGACCAAACTACAAGGAGGCGAGCCTGGACAGCAGCAGAATTGGAATCGGAGCTGGTGGGGAGTCCGAGAGAGATGTGATCGGCAACATTGATTAGTTCGTGATCAGTTCGTCACTCTTAAACAAGACACACACCAAAATCCTGCCAGCATTCAGTGACACATCGAGGTGGGCTTGGGGGTCATCGGACAGCAGGCGTCGGCCGTTGAGAAGTCTCTCATGGCCCTGGAGCAGGACATAAAAAATGTCAAGCGGATCGAAACGAAGGCCACAGTCGATGTCACAGTCACGAATTTTCGTTACCGCGCAACTATATCTAAATTGTATTCATTCGTTAAATATTACGCGTTATTTTTTGTTAATTTATCAACGAATCGATTTATACCGAACCTATGTTGGTCTTACATGGCCTCTCACTGTAGGCCAAGGCGCTTGACTTGGGCAACAGTACGTTGATCTTCACGCAGTAATTAGTACTCGATAAGGATTTAGAGTAATTTAATATTTATTTTGCATGTTTGTATACATAGTTGGAACATGGCTAATCATCGAAACTTCCGGGTCCACAGCTAACATTTTTTAAATTCGACACACTTCCAACAGCATTCGGGCCAATCTACTGTTGTGTCTACTCCAGTTGTCTCACACTCCGCGAAAAGGGCTGGCTGATGGCAGCTGAAATTGATAAATTAATAGTTGACATACAATACAGTTGACATACAACTGGGATACTTACTACAAAAAATCAGAAGATGCTGTAGAATCTAAATTAAAAAAAAAACAGGAGTGTAATCCACACACCTGGCTTGATTGCATTTGCCATCCAACGGGTACAATTTTAATAGGTTCTGACTCATGATATCCGCTAATATCGCATTCAGTTTGACTTTGCTTCCCATTTGGAAGGGTTTTTCCCCTTGCAACGAGATAAGTCAGAGCATTTGCGCCGGATACGACCAACATAACGATGAAGATAATTTTCAGGAAATACATTGCAGGCAGGCAAGACAAGGCAGCAAAACACTCTCTAACTCAATTAACGGCCTAAGGCTACGGCTACGGCTATATATAGTTAAAAAAAAAAAAAAAAAAAAATCTGCTGTTTGGGAGAGCACTTGCGGTTCCCATGAAAACTAAAGCTTTGCTGTTGATAACTGCCAAAATTATAAAGAATCGAATGGAACGAATGAATCCATTCCTATGGCATTTACTATATATAATCCGTACACTTCCGATGAATACAAATTCTTGTTACCCACACCCCGCCACACCAGCAATTCCTTCGATATCTATAGACATATGTTAACATATGTATATATATAAATTGTTCTTGGTAGAACGCGTGAAATGAAACATGTTTCTCGGACGAATTTTCACTGACTGCTCTGGTGCTCCTCCTCTGGTCCTCAACTGCTTGGCTTGAAAGGACGACCCTTGCCACAACCCTCCTCTGACACATTTCTCGGAGGGTCTTCGGATAAGATGTAATCATTTCTGTAATCAGAAAAACAATGGACCCAAGTCAGACCGCAACACGACATGGCGAAATGTTCAGTATTCCGATACAAATTCATTTAGTATAATTTAACAAAATTATCTATGTGTGGCCACTTGACTTAAAAAATCAAAAATCTACTCATTTGTAACGTCTCTCAGCATGCCCCTCCATTAACTTCCTACCATACCATATAGTAGTATAGACTCGAATTAGTAGCTATATTTTATTGTTATTTTAAATCAAAAGTTAAATACTAAATTCGTAGCATTTAAAACTTCCTGTTAATTATCCCGTAAAATGTGGCCGATACGATTTTCCTGTGTGCATTTCTGCATTTTCTGCCTCCTGTTCTTGGTAAGTACTGGGGGTCGCTCTTTTCATTTCTCCATGAAACACTGCGAAAATCAAAAAATCCCAGATTATCCATCAAAATGCGCTACAAGCAGCGCCGGTCCAGCATCTGGAGGCGCATTCTCAAGGCGCCCACGAGTCACTCAAGGAGCCTCAAGTTGAGTTTCTGTGGACAAATAGAACCGGATATGGATCTGGGTCCAGCTTGGGACTGCCTACTGGCCTGCGCCGTAAGTCCTCCCAGCAAGTGAGGGGGGAAAAAACACCGATAGTGCAGCCTCCCCGAAAAAAAAACCAGGAAAGCGACAAGCCGGGAAGGAGCGCTGGCAAACAGCGCCCCATAGAAGATCTTTCCAAGGAGATCTTTCCAAGCCTACCAGAAACAGCGCCGGCCCATCGTTCGCAGCACTCCCGAGTCACTCACGAGTCACTCAAGGAGCCTCACGTTGAGTTTCAGGGGCCAAATAAAACCGATGATAACACAGACCGTGTAGGGACATGGAAATCGGGATCTGGGTCCAGCAAGGGCCTGCCCTCTGGCCTGCACCATAAATCCTCCCAGCAAGTAAGGAAAATAAAGCCACCGATAGTCCATTCTGCCCGAAAAAAAGACCAGGACAGTGACAAGCGGGTAAGGAGTCGGGAGAAACAGCGACCTATAGAAGATCTTTCCAAGGAGATATTTCCAAGCCTACCAGAAGCATCGCCGGCCGATCGTTCGCAGCACTCTCGAGTCACTCACGAGTCACTCATGGAGCCTCACGTTGAGTTTCAGGGGCCAAATAAAACCGATGATAGCACAGACCGTGTAGAGACACGGAAATCGGGATCTGGGTCCAGCATGGGCCTGCCCACTGGCCTGCACCATAAATCCTCCCAGCAAGTGAGGAAAAAAAAGCCACCGATAGTGCATTCTCCCCGAAAAAAGAACCAGGAAAGCGACAACCCGGGAAGGACCGCTGGCAAACAGCGCCCCATAGACGATCTTTCCTTTCGTGCCGGGAAAGAGGTAACTACTAATAGAAGACCCAAAGAGCTCACCATACCACTAGCGCGCGAAATGATGGGCAACCTGGCCAGGCGAATGAAAAACCCCTGGGCTGTCACCTATGGCGATGTGTGGCACGACACTCGTCTCGCTGCCGCGCAGCTAAGCAGAATGCCCCGAATTCATTTGGTATCGTCGCCACGCGTTGATTACTATCCCGACGATGCTAAGCTTGTCAGCGTGTGCAACACCAAGTCGACCCTTTACTATTCTTACCATTTCAAATGGATCCAAAAGACGTCCTGGAAATGGGTGGCCCGCCATGTGTACGAGAAGCCCTTCGATTTCAGACGGATTAGCAATGAGGCGAGGGAATCCCTTCACGACCAAGAATGCCACGACTTTAAAAAAAGAAAGACCTCGGTCCTTGAACATCTTGATTGCACCCTAAGAGCCTATCAAGAAATGGAATACCGTATGCCCGAATATCCAAAGCGTCAGAACGGATGATATTTCAACAATCCGCAAAGAAAAAAAATGAAAGAACGTAAATGCCAGACCTCTGATCCATAGATTTCATCCGTGTAAAATTGTTTACTAAGGGCAATGCTGGTACGCTTTTCTCGCGGTTTTCTATCGTTGAAATTGTGTTAAATTCTCTGTATGCTCGTTATATCATGATAATCGTATATATTCTATATGTATATGTATATATAAAAATGGAGTGAAAAATGTTCCTATAGAATTTCATGGGTCGATGTGGCTCAAATATTTTTTTAGTTGAGCAATTGAGTTATTTGCTTAACTAATGCCTGCTATTAGACGATCAAACCTTGGACGACATACACGACGGAAACCCCCGGCATACTATGAATGTTTATGCTGCGCTGGTGGCAAGGTGAAATCGCCCGTTTTGACTCATCCGCCAGAGCCATTGTATTCGTTTCTCTATGGAATCACAATCCAATCAAAACATTTCCTGGCGAATACAGCCGGCTACAATCCGATTTACATGGTAATGGCGTCTTCTTATTATTAAAATTAAAAAATTAACAAATCGTCTCCTTTTTTCGTTCGAAATTGCTTTTAAATATTCAGATTCATTGGCAACATTAGCCGTAAACTAACAGCAAAGTAAATAAAAATATAAGGCATACTAATCCAACCTAACAATTATTTCGTTTTTATTTGTTTTTGCATTTTAGCCAATTAGTTGTCCTTCACTTTGTTATATAATTTGGATAGGATCGATCTGCACGAATATGATAATTTCAGCCCCTCAGAGCTAACAATCTTTATACACTACGCATTTCCAACAACATTCCGGATAGTCCAGTGCCGTGTTTATACCATTCGTCTCGCACTCGGCGAAAGTGGCTGGCTGTTGGCAGCTAGAATAAAGGAAGGAGAGGAATGGAATGTTTCCGTAAGCTAGGACCCGGAAATACAATTGGGGGTTTACTTACTAGATAAGGTGGCCATGTGTTTTTTCTTTATGCCATACGCACGAATAAATGCCACAATAATCTTTTGACTTCTTACTAAACCCAAGGGGTACAGTAATATTGTTTTCATCCACAAGTGCGCAATGGGTTTTGCTTCTGGTCCAATATCCAGGGATTACGTAAGAGTATGTTCTATTCCTATAATATCCCCCGTCATGCCTTACGATTGTTTTGGGAGGGGTCCAATGCCAAAGCCCGGCATCCCTGTAAGCAATCAAAGTATTTACGACGGCAAAGACGACCATAAGGAGGATGCACTTCATGAGAATCATGATTGCGGAACGGAGCAGCCAGACAAGACGAGAAGTCTCCTCAACTCAATGAACGATTCTACGACGGAAACTGCCTTTTATAGTAAATATTTCATAAAAAATTCTGCAACACTTGCGATTCACATGAAAAAATGAAAAAAAACTAAGGCTTAGCCGAGTTCCCCTTCCCCCTGAGTCACCCGATCGTCCACCCACCCGCTCAACCTCAACCTACTGTCACAATTATTCCGAATCGAATGGAATATACATATAATCGACCATTTCTGAGCAATGTTAGCGGATGCCGTTCTTATGGTCTGGTCCTTTCTAAATTTATGTCTAAATTTATTGAAATTTAATACTTATCTACCCAATTTGACATATATCATTAACTTTGATCTGGAAACCTATTTAAATAAGCAAGAGTTCACTTTTTCCGTATTTTTTGTTGTTTTAATAGTCATAGTCATAAGAAAGATGATTCTTGACCAAAGTTTTTCTAGTCTTTCTAAGATGTTAAAAAAATTTCAGAAAATTGGCCCAATCTCGACTTGTGGTAGATTTTTTACATGAGAAAAGCAGTTTAGCTCCTTTGATAAATCCTACAAAAATATGCACGTATATCATATCATATATTTATGATCACCATGACCGCATTCAGTTTTGAAATTTTATTTCACATTCTTCAAATACAAAATAAGGATAGCCCTAAAGTAATTTGGGTATAGTATGTATGTAGCTGTCTACCATTGACCATACAACGATGAACCTAAGACTTGGGTTGTTTGGCCTGCTTCTCCTTCTTGGCGGCTTCGGTTTCGGCCTGCAGTTTATTGTACTTTTCGATCAGCTTCTCCACATCGGGCTTATCCAGCACACTGTAGACGGTGGTATTCTTGACGCGCTGCAAGGTGGCCATCTCAACCTTTTCTGGAGTCAGCTTAGTGGTGTCCAGAGTCATGCTTAGCACCTTTACAGCCAGATCTTTCGCCTCCTCTAGCTTAATGGATGGTTTGTCGGCCAGCTCCTGTTTCAGCATGGATATGGCGGCGCCGAAGTTATTGCCAATGCAAGTGGCCTTCCAGCCACCGTAGTTGCCGCTGGGATCAGACTGATACAGCTGATAGCCGTACTTATTGTCCCAGCCCATGTACAGAAGAGAAACGCCAAAGGGACGCTTGCCACCGTACTGAGTGTAGGCTTGCTTGATGTCGCACAAGTGGGACACCAGCTGCTCGCATGGAATCACCTCTCCATAGCTGAACTGGTAGCGTTGGGCTATCAAACGCAGCTCGGCGGTCAGCACATTGGCATCGGATGTGATGCCGGCCACAGAGCAAACCATGTTCCTGCAAGTCAGTCATTTTCAATGCTGTTCATAGATATAGAGGAATGCCTACTCACTCGTTCAGACGATAGATCTTCTCCGATGGTATGGCGCTGTCCAGCAATTTGTTGGTGCTGCGGCATTCAGCGGCTAGCAAAATGCCATCTTCGGCCAGTATGCCGAGACAAGTGCCGGCATGGGAGATGGCCTCCATTGCGTATTCGACCTGGTAGAGGCGGCCCTCCGGCGAGAAAATCGTGGTGCGGGAATCATAGCGGCGCGCCTAAAAAATGAATATGTATGTGAATGTAAACCCCAGCTGCCCGCATTTTAACATGTCAAGTGCACAAGAATGATGCACAACCGGCTGTGTTTTGCAGTTACTTACCATATTCAAAGTGTTTATTTACGAGTTTATTTGCAAAATTGAACAGAAGAAATTTACTTGTCATTCAATGTAAGGTTGCCAGAAAGTCTGTTTAACGCGTCCCACTAGAGCTGGAAGAACAATCGGTGTCACTATCGATACAGGGCTGCATAATAAAAAAAACTTAATTTTCTTTAAACAGAGTTTTTTTTGGAGAATAATTCTTTATGTACAAGCATAAAATTCAAAATTGTGCTCCAATTCGCACTATTTCATATATCTGTGGTAACAGCATAGCGGCAGAGTTGTATATTTTCTTATCGCTCATCCCTAGCATGACTCCACTTGCCTGCGATTACGCGCGAATTTTTTAATTAATTGTTTATGTTTTTTGCTGAATATTGTTTACAATGGGAGACATTCTTAGCGTAAGCCGAAATCTGACTTTGTTGACTATGCAGTTCGATTAACGTTATACTTTTTAGAACTGTGACCTTTTCAAGAAACTGGGGATCGACAGCTCCAATCAATGGCTTCTCTACGACGAAAAACTGGAGAAGTTCTTTAAATACCTGTCTGTGAGTATTACGGACTCCAACATCCTTACTGAGCAGGAGGTCCTGGAGCGCGATGAAATGCAGCATCGCGCAAACTGGCTAAAAGGGTCGGAGCTCCAACTTAAGCAGCAGGAAATCGAAGCGGAAAACCCTGGTCTGCTCACCCATACGCAGCAGGATGTGGATGCTCTGAGTGCGGTGGGGGCAGCGATTCAAGAGGCATCAACCGACTATGCCACACTAATTGAGAATATGGCGTTAGTAACCCAATGTCCCAGAAATCCTGTTCCATTTATTCTACATGGTTAATCTTTGCAGCAACACAAAACACACTATAAATAACAACCTTATCGAGTTGGAATGTGCCGCTTCCGCACTGCAAAACATGGAAAAGATTCTGTTAAGCGACTGCCAAGAAAAGGCCAAGCAGCTGGAAGAGCTGCAGAGTGAAAACTGCAAGCTGAGCAGCGAGGCCAAGAAGGCGTTCATATCAGAGCCGATGCCACCGCTCTTTATGCACCAGCTGCCGCTGGAGCACTACTTCCTCAAATGCGACTCCTTCATGCAGTATTTTACGCTCTACATTAAGGAGAACTTCAAAATCCAGGAGAATAACGAGTTCAGGACTGCCGAAGTGAACATCCTGCACGAGAAGGAAAAGTTGGAGAGCCTGGAGAGGGGGTCAGTAAGGTCTGTAATGATAGAAGACATACATTTACGATATCCTTCATTTCAGCATCCAGTATTATGCACTCGCCTTCATCAAGAAGAAGGCTAAGGCCAAGGCCACTCAGGCCATTATAGACCACCTGGATCTTGGCCAGATCCATTGCCTGAGCGTAGCAGATATGATACGGGAAACGCACGAGCTGCAGTTACTCAACGAACACCATCTGAAAAATATCCACGACACACTCATGAACGACGTGACCAGCCTCGTCCAGCAGCACACCGAACAGCGCATCGAGCTGGTCCTGTATGAAAACACCAAAGAAAAGTTGCAGCGGGCTCTGCGACGGCGTGAAAGCGACCAGCAACTGACCAAAATCATATCAGATGCCTTGTCCAATGCGGAGCTGGTTTGGATCATCATCCAGTTGGACTTGGAGAAGAAGCGCAATTCTCTGGACAATTCCTCCGAGGCACTGTGTAGCCAGGCCCAGGCTACCTGGCAACGAGTGCAGACTATGTGCTCCATCAACAGCAGTCACCAAGGCATCTGTTCTCAATTCTTGCAGGAGATTGCCAGCCAGCTTGCGGCACATCTTGGCCACAATATTCGGGCTAACGAGGCCAAGAGCTGTCTCTATGAGTACGAAAAGTTTGGCCGCCTACTTTCGTACGCTTTTCAGAGCATGCTTAACAGAAAGTCCTGTGTCACCGCCCAGGATCAGCTGTCGGAACTGTGAGTAAATGAAACATTTTCGTGTAAGGTAATCCCGTACTATTCATTTCTAGCAAGCGTCTGGAGCAAACCTTAAGCCCCTTCGTCTATGATTCCCCCCTGGAGCAGCCCATGTTAGATAATGTTCGCTATTTGTATGCAATTTACAGTGTTACTCAGGAACAGACTCGTCTCGATGAGAAAGCGCGACATCTGCGAACTGAATTTCAAGAGAACATCGTGGGGCGCATGGTAAGTTGGGTCGTCCCAGGGTCTAAATGTCACTGATTTCTTGATTTCAGGAAAGAGACAAGTTTTGGCGCTACAAAATGCTTCTATGGATATGGTTCCTCAGGGAGCCCCAACGCATGCTCTATGCCATCGACGAGGTGAAGAAGGCAGCGGCAAAGGTTCCCGCTTTAACCAGCAGCCTGCGCCGTCCCGGCGGAGGGCTTCAGCGCAAATGATGAATCCGATCATTGCATTTATATGTTAGTTAATGAATAAATTATGAATTCTTTTACAAGGGATGCTGGAAGAAGAAATTGAAGGCTCGGTGCCCGTAAGCAGACCAGATACACGAAATCCACCAAGCAGACGCATTAATTGCCGGAGGCACGCGACAACGTTTCCAAGCGATTGCTATTCAAGAGCCGCCGAGGAGCAACAAGTGAAACCATAAAACCATGTCTCTTGCTCGCTTAACCTAGACCCATTCACATTCCCATTTCCATTCCCATTCCCTTGACGATGCCTGTTGGCCAGCAATTCGCGGGCCTCGTCCCATTGGCCAAGCGAAATCGTATAGGGGTTCGGTTCGTGGCTGTCTGCCGAAGGGGTTTCATGGCCTATAAAAGGACGAGCAGCATTCGCCTGTGGCTCATTCGATGTTCGTCTTTCTCGACAGATTTCTCTCAAAATCCTTCGGTAATTACCAAATGGACAACAGTGAAAAACAGTAAAGTGTTTCAAAGATATGTACTTTAAATTGTTAAATAAAACAACCTGCTACTGGCAATCTAGTGTCCTTAAAGTTTAAGTTTAAACGTTATATAGATACAACCAAGGAGCTCGAATCGGCGGAGTCTTCGCTTAAAGCATCAAGTGGATAATGAAATGATTTGCGAGTCATTACGCTTTGTTGTTGCTATAATTTGAATTAATTTCAAATTTGTATGTAGCCCCCAGGGCCCTTCAAAAAGTCGAGTAACACTCGCAATGCAAAATGCAAAATGAATTCAAGTTTTGGCTCCGAATTTCGGGTTGAATGAATCAAATTTAATCAGTTTAATGGAAGGAATTAGAACTATCAACTTTTTGGTGTGTTTGTGTGTGTGTGTGTGTGTGTTGTGTGATTATGAGGAATAGCCATTCATTTGGGAAAGCATTCTTCCAGTTCTTTGGCAGCTCCACAATATGCATCTGTTGTTCCGAACCAGCGTCCATATACTCTTCCTGATGCTGGCCGACTCCTTCAGCACCCACAAAAATGCTAAGCGCAACGAGATCGATTCCTGGGAGGACCTGAACAAAGAGATTAGCTTCGATACGACCACCACGATAGTTGTCAACGAAACGGGCGACATTCCCGCCAAGATGTTCGAACGGACCAGAGATCCGAAGCACCCCCAGATGGGTCGCATGACCGAGACCGAGACCGAATTCAGCCAGATGCGTGTCTACAATGTGGGCGTGCTGATGGCCTCCCATTTGGGTAAGTCACTTAGATCGGGGCCCAGCTAGGGATTCGATTGATTCGGCCAGCACTGCCCGCAGATTCACCATTCGATCTGGAGCGCTGCGGACCGGCCGTGGACCTGGCCTTGGATCAGATAAACAAGGTCTTCTTGCGACCCCACAACATTACGCTCGTGAAGAAGAAGGCCAGGTGAGTGGACAGAGTCTCCTGCCTGCCGCCGCCACTCTCCTACCGCATTCCTTCCATTCCCCTGTCTATCTTAAGTTATCCATCCTGCTCGGGCGCACGGGCACCCGGACTGGCTGCAGACATGCACTTCCAGGACGACGTCATCGCCTTCATTGGACCAGCCTGTGCATTCGCCCTTGAGCCGGTGGCTCGTCTGGCCGCCTACTGGAACACCCCCATCATCACGGGCATGGGGGATCAGGTACGCGTAAGCCAAGACGACAGTGTAGCGATTTGCGTGTGGAGCTCGCACAGCATGCCGCTTTCAATAATGCGGAACTGGCTTAGTCCCCTAGTCCCCCCTCCCACACGCTGTTTGAGGCAATCACATTTAGCCCTCTTAATTGTCGTACGCTTGACATTGGCAATTAAATGGGGTTCTGGGCTCTGGAGGGGCAATCGCTCAATGGGTCTTTAATTCGAATTTAAGTTTTCGGTTCTCCCGTGTTTTCGATAAAGCATCGCATTTCCTTTCTCCCACTTTTGCTGCCTGCGTCAGCCCCCTTCCTCGGAGGGGGAGCTGACGGTGACCTCTGGCATCCTGGGCAGAATACACAAGTGGAAGAATGAGAATACGGTAAGTGGATGAAGTATCTGGCAGGAAGGTATTGCTGCAACTTCTGGAACATATAACATACTGGAGAGATTTGTTGTTTTCAATGTCACGGGGATCCGCGAAGCAACAGCAGAATTGTATATTCGTTGTAGAATTTCCAGGGAATGTTCAAGGACAAGTCAAAGTATCCCACTCTCACCCGCATGTCCTACTGCCAGTGTAGGCTCATCCTAGTCTTTGCCAGCGTCTTCCGCCAGTTCAATTGGAAGCATGTGGCCCTGCTGGTGGACAGATCGGAGCTCTTCTCGTGGACGGTGGGCAAGAATCTCGAGTACGGACTACGACAGGAGGGACTGCTGAGCTTTGTCCGCGAGCTAAATGGCAACGAGGAGGAGATCTATGAGAACTATCTGAGGGATGCGAGCATGTATGCAAGAGGTATACGTTCATAGCATATCAATCTTTAAACTGATTTGTTCACCCCACTTATCGATCACTTCACTTCACTTCACTCCACCTCGATACACAGTCGTTATATTATCGGTTCGAGGGATTCTGGTGCGAAAGTTCATGCTGGCGGCCCACAGCATGGGCATGACCAATGGCGAGTGGGTCTTCCTGGACGTGGAGATATTTCAGAGTGACTACTGGGGCGACAAGGGCTGGGAGATGAAGGACGAGCACGACGCCCGAGCCCGCAAGGCATACGAGGCCCTTTTAAGAGTGAGCCTCCTGCAGCCGACGAGTCCCAAGTTCCAGGACTTTGCGGACAATGTCCGAGAGAATGCTCTCTACGACTACAACTACACGTTTGGCGAGGGCGAGGAGGTGAACTTCTTCATTGGGGCCTTCTATGATGGAGTTTATCTCCTGGGCATGGCCCTAAACGAGACACTGACCGAAGGAGGCGACATCCGGGATGGGGTGAACATCACGCGCCGGATGTGGAATCGCACCTTTGAGGGCATCACCGGACACGTGCGCATCGATGACAATGGCGATCGGGATGCGGACTACTCGATCCTAGATCTGGATCCCATAAACGGGAAATTTTCAGTCGTTGCTCATTATTCCGGTGTCCACAAGTGAGCGACGGGCCCTTCGCATAATCGAATTCGATTCACCAAACACGTTCTTTTCTAGGGAATACGCTGCCGTGCATGGCAAGAAGATACACTGGCCGGGCGGACGTGAGGAGCCGCCGCCGGATGTGCCGCCCTGTGGCTTTCTAGGCAATTCTCCGGACTGTCATGACAATGGTATGCCCCCCCTTCCCATACTTCAGAAGTGTTTAATATTGGATTAGAGATAAGTAAATCTCTCCGATTGCAGAGTCCACCATTATGTATTCCATATTTGGACTGTTCCTCTTTCTGGGTCTCGTCTTCCTCGTCATTTGCCTGCTGCAAAAGTAAGACTCCCTTAACTTGGTCTATTTTATAACTGGCACTCTTGCATTCTTTCAGGCAGATGAAGCTTAGCAAGGAGCTGAACAATATGTCCTGGCGGGTGAGACCCGACGATGTCCTCATCGAAATGGGCGGCATGTTCGGTTCCAAGGGTGGCCTCCAGCGCCTGGACGTCGAGAATATATCGCTGCAACAGTTCGGCATCCACTCCGGTCGCGCCTCCATAGCCAGCTTCACCTCGCTGCCGCCGCAGGTGTACACGACGATTGGGCAGTTCAAGGGCGAGCGCGTGGCCATCAAGAAGGTGAATGTGAAGAAGGTGGAGCTGACGCCCCAGCTGCTGTGGGAGATCAAGCAGGCACGCGACGTGAGCCACGAGAACACTGTACGGTTCGTGGGCGCCTGCATCGACCTGCCCCGACCCACTGTCCTCATCCTCACGGAGTACTGCTCGCGCGGCAGCCTCAAGGATGTGCTGGAGAACGAAGCCATCGAGCTGGATTGGAACTTCCGCATGTCCCTCATCCACGACATTGTCAAGGGCATGAGCTATCTGCACAACAGCGACGTGGCGGCCCACGGAAAGCTGCGCTCCTGCAACTGCCTCATCGATGGCAGGTTTGTGCTCAAGATATCCGACTTCGGCCTGGCCACGCTGACCACGCCGTCGGACTTTCTGCGGGATCAGAATTACTACTTGAGTGAGTGGATTCCAGAGGTGCAAAGAGGTTTCTTCGCCATCCCCTCATTCCATTATGCTTCCTTATTCCCTTATTCTAGAACTCCTTTGGATCGCCCCGGAGCTGCTGCCTCTGACATCCATTCCTGGCTGCTGTCCGGCCACGCAACGCGGGGATGTCTACTCGTTTGGCATCATTCTGGAGGAGATTGTGAACCGTGGCGGACCCTACCAAGAGGCGCGCCAGCAGATGGATGTCCACACCATTCTGCACAAAGTGCGGCAATGCAATGGGTTTCGGCCGCTCATTAGGGAACGCGAGTGTCCACCCGATCTCCTGGAGCTCATGGAAAAATGCTGGGCAGACAACCAGGAGGAGCGCCCTGCCTTCTCCACGATCCGCAGCAATATTCGCACCATAATGAAGTAACTATTCCGAAGTCATCCGAAGCCAAAGAAACACCTAACCCAGTCCCAATCTTCTCTTTTGTTGATTCCAGGGGCTTCTGCGAGAACCTAATGGATGACCTGCTGAATCGCATGGAGCAGTATGCCAACAATCTGGAGAGCCTCGTGGAGGAAAAAACGCGCCAGCTGAGTCTGGAGAAGCAGCGCACGGAAGAGCTCTTGTACCAGATCCTGCCGCGGCCCGTCGCCCAGCAGCTGATGGCCGGGGATCTGGTGGAGCCGGAGGAGTTCAGCAGCGTGACCATTTACTTCAGCGACATCGTGGGCTTCACGGAGCTTTGCGCACGCAGCAGCCCCATGGATGTGGTGAACTTCCTGAACGATCTATACAGCACCTTCGACCGGATCATCGGCTTCTACGATGTCTACAAGGTGGAGACCATTGGCGACGCCTATCTGGTGGTCTCCGGCCTGCCCGAACCCAACGGCGATAAGCACGCCCGTGAGATCGCCCTCATGGCCCTGGACATTCTTCAGGCCGTCAGCTCTTTTAACCTGAGGCACAAGCCGGAGTACAAGATCCAGATTCGGATTGGAATGCACTCCGGGTCCGTCTGTGCTGGCGTCGTCGGCAAGAAGATGCCGCACTACTGCCTCTTCGGGGACACCGTGAACACCGCCTCGCGCATGGAGAGCACCGGTCAGCCCGGCAAGATCCACGTATCCTCCGCTACCAAGGCCATTCTGGACAAGTTCGGTACCTTCCAGATGGAGCAGCGCGGCGATGTAGAGCTCAAGGGCAAGGGCACCATGACCACCTACTGGCTGAACAGCACCAGCGAGGCCGATGCACGACCCCCGACTCCCCAGATCCTGAGCACCGACGAAGTACCATTCCCACTGCTCTTTGCCGGCATGGGAAAGTGAATGTGAATCCGATCTGAGCCAGTCTTCGGCCAGACTCCAGTGCTATCCATAATCCACATATGGTCTATGGTGAATCAGTATTACCTACAATTTATCTGCAAAACAGTTGATATTCCCTTCCCTTCAGTCTAATAAATAATAACTTTTACTCTTTAAAGAGTCCAGTCACTTTATGGGTGTAACATTAGATAATATTTAATGAATTCATTTCCACAGTTTCAGGAATTTTTCCAGCCATTATCGCTTTCGAAAAGCCATCAACTTTTGGCGCAAAACCCATTCGAAAAGCTCTACCAAATATTTCTACCCTGATGAACCACCAAACAACCCCCAGAAAACTCAACGGGGATGCATATTCCATCAGCTGTTCGAGCTCAAGGAGCTTTTCCGGTGGGTCGGTGGGTGGGTGGTAGAGATGGGTTGGAAATATGTAGCACTTGCGCAGAGTCGAGGAAAAAGGAATTGTCACAAAAACAAAATTGAAAAGTGATAAAAACAGGAAACAGGACCTGAAATTACTGAACCGGAAGAGCGGAGAAAAATGAAAATCGAATCAAAGAATGTGCGACCAGCATCCGGAGGAGCTTTAGGGCTCTAGGACTCCTTTCGTTCTGCTCCTGGCAGCCATGTAGATGTATAAGTGCATAAGTGCAGGTGTCTACACCTATCCAGGAGCACCGTACACACACCGTACCGTACACCGTGTACACCGTACACACACAGGGAGATACCTACTATAAATAGTGAATCGCGTAGAGTAGCAGCCGTAGTCGTAGCCGTAGCCGTAGCCGTAGCCGTAGCCATAGCCGTACAACCTGTAGCGAAGAGTCCCAGAATGAAGGTGCTCCGACTGCGAATGGCGAAGCTGATGCTGCTGGGAGTCCTGTTGGTCAATCTGATATTCCTGTACTACACCTGGAACACGCTGCTCTGGCGCCGCATTAGTAGGGTGCTGGCTGGTGACGAGATGGAGCCGAAGGCCCCCCCCAAACTGACGCCCAAGGAGAAGGTGCGCAACGCCAACAAGCACATAAGGAAGAGCATCACCATCGTGTTCTACGGACACTACAACTTTGAGCAGGACCTGCGGGCGAGCATCGACAGTATACTGGATGTGATACCCAACATGCCCATCCTGGTGCTTCAGGAGGGCGGCACCGAGTACGCCTATCCGCCGGTGAGCTACGAGCGAAACCTCACCGCTGGCGAGGATCAGACTGTGACCTTCCTCAATCTGGCCTTCGATGTCAGACGCACGCGACAGGAGCTCGATCCGTTGGCCGCCATTCGCACCAAGTACGCCCTCCTCATGCCGGACAGTGTCCGGCTGAACAGCAAGAATCTGCTCCAGAAGATCCTGCGCGAGATCAACACGATCGGCGTGGCCGGGGCCCAGGCACAAGCACAGGCACAGCCCAAGGAGCAGCGTCTGGCCGTTCCGCCGGAGGAGACGGTGCGCCGCATGGTGCTGGTCCCCTTTGCGGGGAATCTCAAGTCATTCAGCAGCTGTGCGCGGATGAGAATGGATCTGCCCAACTGGACGCTGGAGATAGTGGCAACTAATGACAGTCGGCGCTGCGATTTGGTAGGTTGTCATTCCAACAGGATGATCCTAGCTCTGACAGTTCCATTTCCATTTCCATCCATTTCCCTTAGTTTCTGCAAAAGCACGCGATCCTGTTGGATGTGGCCGCTCTGGGCGCGATGCCCGAACCTTTCGCCCTGCCCTTCCCAGAGATGCTGTACATGCAGGCAAAGATTGCCAATTTATCGGTGAGTACACCTCCATGTAACATCCCTGCATTCCCATTCCCATTGGTTATCCTTGCAGACCACCGTATTCTCACATGCCTTCCAGGAGGGAAGGCGTCTTTTCGCCTCGTTCCACACTAAGCAGCGCCGCATGGAGCTGCGTCGCCGTCAGTTCCGGGAGATGTACAAGCGGCTGCAGATCAAGAGGATCGTGCGACGGGCGTATATGGTGCTCGGCAAGCCACCGGCCAGAGAGAGCAGCTGGCAGTTCCACCAGGGCGTGCTGGATGCCCAGTTCTCTAGCTCCAACCTGTCACTGCCGCTGGTCACGGACATCGATCTCTTCGGTTGCGAGCGCACCACAAAGTCCTGCATCGGCACCGTGTACAACAATCGGCCGTTCTACTCGTATCTGGACAAGCACACCCCACCCTGCTGCCTGGACAAGCTGCGGACCACCTTCAACCATGTGCTGGAAGAGTTCGAGAACGTGGGCATACGCTACTGGCTGGACAACAATGCACTGAAGAGCGCCGTGGAGACCAACGCCATCTCACCGGATGCCTACGACATCGACATCAGCTTCAATGTGCACGACCTGGAGCGCTCCAACGCGATGAAGAAGTCGCAGAGCAAGCCGTATGTGGATAACGAGGGCTTCTACTGGATCAAGGCCACCGACGGACACTACTTTCGCGTCCAATTCTCGAAGCCCAACCAGGTGGGCGTCAATCTGTTGCCCTACGAGATCAAAGGCGCCGAGGTGCGAGCCAGTGGCTTCTTTGGCTGGAAGGCAAGCACATTTGCGGCGGACTTTCTCCATCCCATGTCCACGGTGTTGTTTCTCGGCAAGAGTGTCATGTGCCCCAACAATGTGCTCGAGTATCTGGAGGCCAAGCACATCAAAGTCCAGTCCCAAGATATGGCCATGGACGACTAGAGGTTATAGAGGATATAGAGGATATAGGAGATGTCTAGTTACAATTTAGTTAGGGTTTTAGCATAGATTATGGCTGAAGACCGAAAACTTTCAGGTGGATTTGATTAACATTTAATTTAAAGTTTTGATTTAAGATCTTAGCCCATTACATTATAACATATTGTACAATTTTGTGATCTTCTGTTGTGTTTCAGAGTTCCTTTGTTTGATAGCTAATCTGCGTAGATCTTTAAGGACGGACACAAAACTAACATAAGTCGTACTACGAATCTTTTAAAACCAAAAAACTCTACATGTTTTAAAGTGAAATATACAATCAGACTCGGGAAGAGGCCTATCAAAATATACATATATATTATATTATAGAGTGGATATTTCCCGTTGAGCATTTAGCTGCGCACGGTGGTGGCCGCGTCGGGGACGATGTTTCCTTCGGGCAGCTCCCGAACTAGGGATAGAAGTTTCTCCAGTTTGGAGATCTGCAGTGTGGTCTGATCCAGATACAACTGCTTCTTGGGCGGCTTGACCATCACGCGAAGATTGGGCGATAGTTTAAGCGAAGTGGTAACTCCCCTGGTCAAAAGTTAGAGTAAGGAGAGTTAGGAGAGGGATCGGAGAAGTAAGTAATACTTACTTTTCGTCGCCAACCACAATGAATGGTATCTTCTCGTTGAAGGAGAGTCGGGTGAGCTTGTTCTTCCGCTTGGGCACCACCGCCTGGATGCAGATGGCCTTGTATTTGTTCACATTCAGATCGAAGACATGGACCTTGCCCTCGGTGGTGACAGCGGCGAAGACGGTGCTGGAATAGGGGGCCCACTTGACGTCGCCGACAGCAGATCCAAGATCAAAGATGAAGAGCGGATCGGGACGCATGTCCTCCCACACCTTGACGCGCCAGTCGCCGCCGCAGGACACAAAGATGTTGGAGTTGAAGCGATTAAAGTCGATGCGGTAGACGGACATGTTGTGTGCGTTGTAGGTCATCAGGTACTTGGAGCTGAAGGCCGTGCTGCACTTGTATATGTAGCCGCACTCGGTGCCCACCAGGAAGATCTTCTGATCGGTGGGGTGGAAGATCATGCAGCTGCCGCCGCTCTTGAGGCTGACCTTGGTGCCGTCGGGCCCATCCACAAGACCGTCCTGCAGGAACAGTGTTATGATGGTCGTCACCCATAGCTTGTTCTGCATCAGAATCCAGTTGAAGACCCGTCCGTCGGAGGACACCGAATAGAAGTTGATCTCGCCATCGGTCATGTCCGGGCCCCACTTGATCTGCCACACGCACTCTCCATGCTTGCAGTTCACACCCTTGGAGATGTACAGCGGCTCCTTGCAGCTGTCCCGCAGATTGTAGACGGCCACGTTGCCGTCGTACAGGCCAATCACCACCAGGAAGGGGTATGTGGGATGGATGTCGCAGCACATGATACCGCAATCGGTTTGTACTTTAAGGAATCAGGAATCAGGAATCAAGGATTAACAAGGACTAACAAGCTCTGAGCTCTGAGGAACCTACTGATGTAGTCCGGAAAAGAGGGATTCTTGACGGTAAAGAGGCAGAGGTAGCCCTCGTTTGTCTGCTTCATAAAGTCATCTGAATTGCAAGGAAAATGGGGATAAAGGATGAGGTTTTACTTTGTGTAAGACTCTACTCACGTGAGCCAAAGCAAACGGCAAAGAGATCGTAGTAGCTCGGATTGAAGAGGATATCGGTGACATTCATCTTCTTGGTCTTTTCGTATTGGAACTTCCACAGGGGCAGCAGGTTGCCCTCGCCCTCGCGGTACTCATCGGCCGGATCCTCCCAGTAGCGATAGTCATGAGCAATGTCGTCGTAGATGTTCTGGTTGATCATCCGCTCGAGGATCTGCCAGCACTTGAGGTACTTTTTGTTGAGTTGCTCGGCAATGGCCGACTTGTCCTTGAACTTCTTCGAGCGCATTCCCCGCTTGCGGTCCTCCTTCTTGGCGGTTCCGTCCTTCGACTGTGTCTCAAAATCCTGCAAATACGAGTCGTAGATGACCCACTGCAGCACATTGCCACCGAACTGCGAGCGGGGCGGCGGTATCGTCTGGGTGTCCACACTCTGGAAAGGAAGCGAAGGGAAGAGCGTGTTGCGACATGGTTCCGGGGGATGAGACTGATGGGACTGATGGGACTATGCACTTAACTCACCCTCGTAGGATTCGTGTAGGTGAGGGCAGCGCGCTCGCAGTAGTTGAACTGGTTGATCAGCTTGCGCTTCTTGCCGGAGGCTGTGGCAGCGGCCGGCTGGGCTCCGGCGGCCTCCTCATCTTCGGGACGGGCCTCCGCCTCTTCGACGCCCTCATCGGCGCCTTCGCCTGTCTTGGCCTCCTCCTCTTCTTCCCCCTCTTCGCCCTCCTCCTCTTCGGCATCCTTTTCGGGTCCACTCTTGGCGTCGTCATCGTCGTCGGCGTCCTCGTTTTCGCCCTCGCCCTCACCGTCCCCGACGGATGTGTCGCGTTGCTCCACCAGCGAATAGTGGGGCATGGGCAGGGGATAGCCAATCTCGTCGGACTCCTCGATCTGGAGACGGGCCTCCTCCGAGTCCACGTGCAAAGAGTTTCCGGAGTAGCTCAGGAGGGTCACCGTATTGCCCGGCAGCGGGGCCGGCACATATTCCCCTTCCTTGAAGCTGTAGACCACCAGATTGTGGATCACGTTCGTGTTGGTGGGCGTCAGCACCTTGGTCACCTCCTCGGCCAGCTCGGCCTCCGTCAAATCCAGCTGATCGTCTGGCTTGAGGAGCTGGCGCGATCGCATCCAGGCATCAAAGTCATCGGCATCGCCGCCACCGCCATCGGCCTTCGTTTTGGAGGCTCTGTTCTGCTTGACGGAGAGTGGGCGGTGGGGGGTGGAGGATGGGTACAGGGGACAGGGGACAGGGGTTAATTCACGAAAGATTAGGTCATGGACAGGTGGAAGTAGGGAGGGGGGTTGTGTCAGGGGGTCTGTGGTGCATGCAACATTCCATTGATGGTGCCTCGCAAAATGTTCTAAACGGGAAGCAGGACGAGGAACAGGATGGCCACTCACCTGCCTGCAGCTCTGCGGGGGAATATCTTTCGGAGTACTACTGATGATGGAGTGCACTACGGTCTACGATAGATAGGTGCTGTCTATGTCTATGTCTATAGAGGGCACCAAGCATGAGGCATGCAAATTGAAATATGATACGAGTATTCGGGGTGAAGGGCCTGCGCCGCAACCGTTACCTCATCGTCATCGCTATTGCTGGCAACATCAACATCCTCCGGCGGATCGGTGGTCTCTGTGGCAGCAGAAGCAGCAGCCCAAGCAGCAGTACCAGCCCAGCACCAGCACCAGCACCAGCACCAGCAGATTCTGACATACTTTTTCGACTAAAACTGAATGTGAACTGAGAGATGGAGGAGGAGGAGAGCGATCTGTCCTACTTTTAGCTACTACTACGAGTTGGGGTTTTGAAGAGAGAGAGATAGTACGAGTAGATTGTATTTACAGATTGTACGGATACATATGGAAAGATATTGATTAAATGCATTAAAGGCATACACATCTCTCAAAATTGTATTTACAAGTGCCTTCTCGGCCACAATGCATTTCAGAACGTTTCTTTCATTGGATTGGATATTCATTCTTCTACAGAGGAGATCATATTTACAGTCCCACAGTAGTCATCGCTCTGAAACGCACTGTACTTAGACACACACTCACAATCACATTCACGCGCACACAGTACTATACACAGCTCTACACACACACAGCTCTACGGATTGCTAGTGGGGATTACAATCAATCTATAGGTCATATACCGCCATGGCCTTGTTGGCAAGCTTCCACATCTTGGCCAGAAACTCGATTCGATTCGATTCGAGGTGGGGAGCAAGGAAAGGTCTCGTCTCCTACAGCGGAGCGGTATAGTGCCTGTCTGTCCAGCTGGAGCGGCGAGGAAAGACTGCCAGCAAGAAAGGAATGCTACTGGGGGGCCACTGAATTATGCCCTGGCCGACAACACGGCAATCCTGATGACGTTCGCCATGTCAGCGGCCTCTTCACGACAGCCGAAAGCGAAAAACTTTTGCGTCCTGACGTCACAACAGGGTTGGGGGCGGGCGGTGGCGGAATCAGAATAAACAAATTTTGCACACAACTCGATTAGTACGTGCTTCGTGGAAGGCGGAAGGAGGGAGAAGGGGGAAGGGAGCTCCTCCCTGGTGTATATCCCTCCTTGGGAGGCATTCCAAGTTACATATTTATTTTGATGTGCATCTAAATGAAAAGGTGAGCCTAGGGTCGTATCCGTGAGTGAGTGATTTATTGACTCTTTTATTGCGTTGGGTCTGATGAGGATTCGACACTCATCAGTCCCGTCCCCCCAATGGCCCCTTTTGCCCCAACTTCGGAACGCCTTGGACCAAGTACGGGTGTAGTGTGCTGCCCTGAAACTAAATAAATTGGTAGCTGTAACCAAATTGCACCGGCCTCTGATCTGGGCTGGGGCTGGGGCTGGGGCGGGGGGCTGGGGGCTGGCTGGCACGCACATGGATTGCGCCGGAAATTGCAAATTATGTTTCGTGACAAACTTCCATCAGGACTGCCATCCGGAGCGGAAGGCTTTCAGCGGAACTTATTAAAAAGTAAGCGCAAAACGAAATTTAAAAAGCAAAAATAGAAAAAAGACAAGACAAGGCCGTAAAGAACTCCGCTCTGGCATTACGTTGCCAGCTCTCGAGGCGAAAGGATGTGTGCGACCAGCAGCAAGTGTCAAGTGTGGTGTGTGATGTGTGGTGTGTGCCGTATGGGGAGAGGGAGGGGAAGAGGAGATTGGATCTGGGATCCCTGATGCTAGCTACGTTACCTTGGCCTTGTTCTGCTTGCCATCGCCCTTGGCTCCTTTTGGTTCCGGCATGGCTGACTACGCGTCACTCCTCGTTGCGGTATCGTTTACTAATATATTTTTTTTAAAAATGATTTTTGGCTTATGCGATGCCGGACTGGTTTGGTTTGGTTTTCTGCTCCCTGACAGTAGTCTGAGAGATATCTTGTGTGCGTATTTCACTAAACCAAAGCAAACTAAACGAAAAACTAAAACTTTACGTAATTCTACTGGGAAGGAAGGAAGTGTGTTGAGCTGGGTGGCCCGCAATTTGTTGCCATTTGTTTGTTTCAGTTTCTATAGAAATTTGGCCAAAGCCACACGCACTAGGTTGTGGTTACCATTTGCATATCGATTGCCGCCGGGGTCTCGCCGAATTGTCAGCCAGAAGGTTAGTGCCAATACCCAAGTCGGCAGGCAATGTATTGACCAGCCAGAGAATATATTGATCCCTCGGTTTCTGTGTGGAATCCTTTGTTTTCTTTACTTTCGAATGCATTTTTATTATACGTCTGTATACCGATCGGTTGTACATCATTATCATTACAAATATGGCTTGATTATTCTATATATGTACCACGGACTTGGCTTAAATGATGGCGCTTTACGTTTGCTGCCTCAGGCTTTTCACATATCGCACTGGAAGCTCCGGCAGATAAACGGAGACAAAGAACATCGCCGGCCCGAACAATATCATGCACATCAGCCAGTAGAGCAAGCCGAAAAATGTAATGGGGTCCATATGTATATTAAGCTATGATCGATCGATACTAGTGCAGATAATGAATGTCTTCTGTGCGTGTAAATTGTAAATAAATAACTAATATCACTAAACACCGGACTCAGACTCGGACTCGGACTTGGACTCTGTACGAGCGCACTTGTATGTGGAGATTGTGCTCCGATGCTTCTAATAGGCTTACAGATATTGCTGCAGGTCACTTTAGATGATGATAACTTATCCAACGTTACGGCTATGCTGACAAAATAGCGTTCAGATCCACATACGTAGGAATATATCTTCAAGCGCGCCACCTGAAATGAGATATGAAATCAGTTAGTGGTCCAATTATAAGCATTTTGCGAGAGTTTCGTTTGCGGATCTTACAGCGTGCTGTTTCCTGCCCTGTTCGATGGTAACTGCCCCAGCTGGTCCACTGAATCACGCACTTTATACTCGTATACTCGTATATACTCACACCCAGTTGTTGTGTATTTTTGGGGCTATCCCCGGGCAAATCACATTCTAAATGTGGGGACTTTTTCAGCTGCTCTTGACGCCAGTTAATTCGTAACTGATCCCCGGACAGGCCTCCCCATCCCCGCAGCAGCCCAACAGGTTCTAAAGTTCCAGTTCTCGCTCAGAACTTTGAGCCGAAAGCGTGACTACGAGTATACGCTGAAAACTCATACAATGTTCAAGGCAAAGCAGAGCCAGATAGATCTATGACAACACAAACTGGTTTGCAGGCCAGGCCCCACAACCTCCAGTGAACGATTGAACGTTAAGCGATTGTCTTTTAATTTAAATTTCAATTGAACATTTTGATGGAGCCACAGCACTGATCGTTTCTGGTTGGTTCCACACAATCTTCAATGGAAGGCATTGAACGTTTATCAGTGGTCAAAAAAATTGTCATTGCAATGGGTATATTATGTTGGAAAGAGTACGGCTATGTACAAGGACTGATACGTGATGGGAAAAGATCTGTAGGTAGACTCAAGAAGCAAGAGAGTTTTTTTCTAACCGCCCTAGATGGAAAGGGTACTGGCCTATAAATTTCAATCTTTATGTAATCGAAATTTACACAATTGATGATATCTCTCCACTCAAACTATAAAACCTTTAAGAGCTCTTAAACTGCGGAAATGCGAAATCGTTCTTCCTACTTTGCCTTGTAACAAGTTCTCCCCAACTTACATGATATAGAAGTAATTATCACTGTCCT
The DNA here is from genome assembly GCA_008121275.1 of Drosophila lowei. NCBI lineage: Eukaryota > Metazoa > Arthropoda > Insecta > Diptera > Drosophilidae > Drosophila > Drosophila lowei. Next base: position 23,411,801 of record CM017778.1, on the reverse strand, counting down.
TGCGTTTGGCATCGCAATGGTTGGTATTGTTAATGGACGTGGAATTCGTGGAACTGGTATCCATGTGCTGGGAGCTGGAGTTCCAGTTCCGGCCCCAGCGATTGGGGCTGTCACTACCATGTCCCTGTCCATGTCCATTCTGCTGCTGATGATTTCCGAGATTGTTGTTGCCCTTGTTGGAGCCGGCGAAGAATGACTTTACGCTATCCATGATGCGACCCTCGTTGGTATTGTGTGTGTGTGTGCGTATGTCGAGCCTCCGCAGAAACAGTGAAAATTGATAAAGCTAAAAATATATATGTACATATATACACCATAATTTATTTATTTTCACTGAATCTTGTTTTTTTCTGTTAGTGGGCTCGCTCGAGCCTGTTCGGGTGCGGGTTCGCCTGCCCTGCCGCCGCTGTTTCCAAGTGTTGGGAATCATTTGTTTGCTTTTTTTGGGTGTCGTGTCGTACGATCTAATTCAATTTGTGATGCAGTTGAACAAGTCGCTAATTGATAAGATTTTCATCCAAAAATGTATGATTGTTGACGATGGTGCAAGATTAAGGAACACCATTTTGTCTTTCATTGTTCTTTATTTTATATTTTACAAGAGGCGATGCAATGACTGCACCGTCAAGTGGCCCGTGTGACACCAGCAGAAGGCTGTTACAGGCAAAACGCATACATATACATATGTATGTACATACATATGTAGGTATTTATGAGAAAGTACATAAACTGGAGCTCAGACAGCACAAGGCACAAAGCACAAAGAACAGAAACAATTTAACATGTGTATACCTAAGGTGTTGTTCAAACAAAGTTCGATAAAAAGGCACACATTATAGTAGAAAGTAAGTGGAAAGTGCGTCTTAATTTAAATCTACGAGCCGTAGCTATGTACACCTATATTGTGGCTATACATGGCGTGTAGTCATAGTGTCGATCCAGTACATAGCGGTTCAAAACAGTTCACTGGCGGCGCTGATAGCCGTATCATGAGTGTCCAAAATGACTGAAGCACGCGCATTCTTTGGGATCGGATCCATGGGAAATAGTTTTCTTGGTTAGTTAGTTAGTTGGTTAGTTGGACGTGGCAAGATTAGGAGATGGCCATGGAACCATATGGCAAGGCATATTGGGAGACGGGACTGATAAAGACGAGGTCAAGCCATTTGTAGGCTGACAGCCGACCTACCTCACACTCAATTGCCGTTTGTAACACGATTAAAAATAACTAGTGTCTAGTTAGTTCTAGTTCACTTCAATTGCAATTGCTTTGACACTACTTCGCCCTGCCCTGGACTATTTCCAGCAGAAAAACTGATGCACGACACACTTCGAAGTCCGAACCGCTTTGCACAACGTCTGCGATCGCTTTGAACGATGAAGTGAGGTGTTGCCGCCCGCCGCAGTCGAGTCAAGTCGAGTGGACTGTTTAATAAATTTGAAAATTTCAGTGTAGCTATTCGTTTGGTTGTTGGTATTGGTGATCTCTGAGGCGGTTTTTCTAGTTTGTTTTGATCGATGTTTCTCCTCTGTTGTATACGTTTGTACATATATACTACCATATATATATAACACCTATGTACGTATCTTTCGGCTGCTTTGTTTTGGCCTCTCCTACCTGTCAAACCATGGCCGTTCTACCTGAATTACTTGAAGAGTATAAAGAAACCTTGTAAATGAACTTCCGTCTTTGTCTGTTTTCTCTCTCCCACTCTAGTTCTCTTTTTGTGATCTCTCTCCCCTTCTCTCTTTGGGTTTTGTTGTGCTCTGCACGCATTGATAAGAGCATATGTATGTGCGAGTATGTGTGCATTTTACAACTGTTCACACACAATGTTGTAATTTTTGTACATATGTACATCTGTTGTGGACTTTAGACTTTCGAGTTTCCGTCTGCCGTATATACATACTATGTATGTATATGTTTGTCGGTATACCGCGTTGGTATGCAATGGCAACTAAGCAAATACCCTGCACAATTGCACACTGAGTTTTCATCTGAAACATGATCCATGATAGGTATCGATGGACATTTCATATGATTCACTTACCTAAACTAATAATAATAATAATTTATATTCGGCGACCAAAAACGAAGCGCCCAGAAAGAGATTGTGCCTTAATTATAGAAACGAAGCAGATAAGACTTCAATTCAACTAACAAACAATTTGAAATTCAAATGAGCGGTAAAAATGTATGACAATCGACTAATCGATATTGGTATGGGTGATTTTAGATTTACTTTACGACAATGCATTCACCAGATCTCCGTAAGCCAAGTTTTTACTAGGAAAAGGTGTCAGCACGCTAGGTCACACAACTGATAAGAACCGATTCCCGGTTAATCATGAAATGCAGCAGCACATTATTCCGGATTAGTCGCTGGGGATATATTCACCGGAACCAGAATGGCTATTTTGGATTGGCAAGACGTGCTCCTGTGGAGTGTACTGTACCTCCTAGCTGCAGGCACTACAGACAATTGTAGGTATACCTCCGCGTGCGCTTACAGTATGACTTGTGCAAGATGAACCTCTTCCAGTGGCAGAAAATCAAAACTGCTTCTACTGTGTGCCCATTGACGAGTGCGGGAAACTGTTTGGTATCCTCCTGCAGGGTAAAAATGCGCCATTCGAGGAAATCCGCTTGATATACAAAGCCGGCTGCAATGATCACCGCGGTTTGTTCTGCTGTGAAAACGATCCGAAAGGCATTGAGGAACTGCAAAAACAAAACTGTGGTGTATCTGAAGCCCTTCCAGGGGACTTGCACTTCCGCGTCGTTAATGGCGAGGAAGTGAAATTAAGCTCCAGACCATGGATGGCACTGTTCTTGACCAACCGCTCCGCCAATGCCGAACACTTTTGTGGTGGCTCGCTCATAACGCAACGTATGGATATGATACCCTTCTAAACAGATAGCCACGGATCCACTATAGTCACACAATCTCTTGCAGGATTTGTACTCTCGGCAGCGCATTGTTTCACCAAACAGGAGTATGGGGACATGTGAGTTATATGTACAATATAAATATGTATACATATTGGCTTCATATTCTATCTAACATTGATGTTGATCTCGACGCAGAAACTCCGTGGTGGTTCGCTTGGGAGAGCACGATGTTCGCCATATCAGGGACTGCAGGACCTATGGGGACAAGGAGATTTGTGCCCCACCGTCGGAGGATTTCGCCATCAAACGGATCATTTCTCACGAATTCTTCTCGTACAGCTCCAAGTATCACGACATAGCCCTGGTGGAGCTGGCCTCCCAGGTGGACTACAAGAGTGAGTTCCTTTCGAGCATTCGATGATCGGTGATTTCCAGAGCCAGGCGATCTCTTCTTGCAGTACACATCAAACCCATCTGTCTGCCCCTGAACGCCGAGATGCAGCAACTGGCGGAAACCCTAGATACCTTCAGCGTGGCCGGATGGGGCAGACTCAATGCCTATGCCGTTCGTGGATCCGATGTCCTCATGGCCGCCGATCTGCAGCGCAAACACCGCAAAATGTGCACCATCAAATATAGTATGTGGGTGAAGGAGAGCCAAATCTGTGCTGGCAGCAGCACCACAGCACAAGACTCCTGCCGCGGCGACTCCGGCGGTCCCCTGGGGAGTCTCGTGAATTACCTCGGTCGACCCCGCTTCGTTCAATTTGGACTGGTGAGCTTTGGATCCGACGATTGCCACAATCAGGCCGTCTACACAAACGTTGGATTCCATCTGCCATGGATAACCGAAATTATGGCGGGATAACCAATGATTCGTATACGTACATACATTTATATGTAAAAAATACAAGATTCTTACAGTAAAAGACTAATCAGACCACACAATGCTCTCGATCCAGTCGGTGAAGAGGTGGACCTTGGTATAGACGCTCGGGAGACCCTGGGTGCCGCACACCAAGCCATAGGAGACGATGCCAATCACTTGTTTGAGGCACGGATAGAGCGGATGCTGCACAAAGATGGGTCCACCCGAGTCGCCGTTGCAGGTGTCGGCGTTGCTGGTGAGCGATCCGGCACAGAACTGGGTGCGCGTCTCGATGCCCTGCTGGAGCCGCTCCAGACACTGTTCGTCGCTGAACCGCTGCAGGGTGACCTTCAGTAGGTGCGACGACTTCGTGCCCTTGTCTGAAGTGAACCCCCAGCCGGCGGCAGTCAGTTGGCTATTCTCGTTGCCGCTGCTGGGTGGCAGGCAAGCGGGTGCCACATGTTCGTTAAAGACTGCCGCCCTGTCTATCTCAACGATGGCAATGTCGTTTTTAAACCCGTCCTCGTCATCGTACGCCGGGTGCACCACATAATTGACTACTCGAAAGTCCTGAACTTGGGCATCGTCTGTGGTGCTGTTGTAGTCCAGCTCCCCGAGACGCACCACAAATTTAGGAGAGTCAAAGTCGGGATCAAGTCGCTCGGCCTTCGATCTGTATATGCGGCGATTATTATCAGGCACGGCACTGCTTCCGCTGGACTTCTACTTACTCGCTGGTTTCCAGACAATGCGCCGCCGTCAGCAAAAATCTGGGATGCACCAGAGCTCCTCCGCAGTCCCAGTTGATGTCGGCCTTATCGTTCCCCTTTGTGCCAATCAGCGCCATGAAGGGGAACTCTTGGCCAGACGCCTGCGAGCCGCCGACAATGAACGGCGTGGAGTGACAGGAGGCTCTTGCCTCGTTGAAACGCTTGCACTCTGGTAAAGTATCGTTTAAATATCACCTTGGTTATCGCAGTTGTTGCTCGCAGCTCACCCCGCTCAAACGGACGCGTTTCATCGGCCGGCTTCTGGTTCTGGTGATACAGCGGTATCGGACAGCACACGACATCGTTGAACTCGTCACAGTACTTGATATTCGCTCCTATCAAGTGCTGGTTGTAGAATATCACGGGACAGTCGGTGGCGGTCAGCTCCATGCACTCGCCTGTCCCATTGTCGCAGAACTCGGCCCAGGCACAGGTCGAAAGAATCAGCAGCAGCCAAAGCTGAACTCCGACTAACGCATCATCCATTTCCGGCTGCGTCTCAAGCGAAACTGAGAGTTGATCACGAGGCGAGCAGCTCTGCGACTGCAATACAATGATCGCCGAGAGCTTTCATCTCAGAAAACTTCTCTGTTGTGACTCATTCATGTGCTTCGAGCTACCAGGAAGAAACAACTCCATTGACCACTACACGTTCATATAGGATTATTGAATAAATATTTTAAAATTGGCTTAGACTTGAGCGCTTAGCTTATCAGAGAATAATTTAAGCTTTAAATGGAATTATTACTTACAAGATATGATGATTAATGCGAAAACCGGTACAAGACAAAATCTAGTAATACTACTACATTTAACTTATGCTAGAGCTAGGTGTTACGTCTGGTAGGGCCTCTATATCTAGTTGTGGCGCATGCCCATACTTTGCATATGCTGTTGTTGCTGCTGTTGTTGTTGCTGCTGTTGCATGTGCTGCATGTACATTTGCTGCTGTTGGTTGAGCTGCTGCTGTTGTTGCTGTGGATTGCCACCGCTACCCAGTGGAACACTCGTTGTTTGCGCCGCATTCACCTGCTGTTGTTGCTGCTGCTGCATGGGCTGTTGCTGCTGCATGGACTGTTGTTGCTGCTGCATGGGTTGCTGCTGCTGCAGCATGGGTTGTTGCTGATGCAGCATAGGTTGCTGCTGCTGTTGCATAGGTTGTAGCTGCTGATGCATAGGTTGTTGTTGCTGCTGCATAGGTTGTTGCTGCTGTTGGTGTTGAGGTTGCAGCGGGGACTGTGTTTGATTTGTGACTGAATTGGCATTGCTTTCCGCGCTAAAATAAAGTGAGAATAAATTTAATCTTCACGTACTTTCCTTTGTGGCAAATGCTTACATCTTTTCCGCGTGGATATCCTCCAGATTCAGATACGATATAAAGCGCAGACGCATCTGTAGCAGGGGGCGCAGTCGTTTAATGATTGCCTCCGATTCGTTTTTGATAGTGTTCCCCACATGGATGTACTTGATGTGGTAGCTGAATGCGATTAGATGTTGATTAATGTCCAATAATTTTAACAAAAATCTATAATATTTACAGGAAATCGCATATCTGATCCACATATTGCAGGGGTCTGGATCCGCTTTGCTTATCGACGACCTCCAGTATCTCATAGAGCAAGATCGCAATGCCTGCCACAGCATTCGGGGTCTCTAGCTCGATGCGTTTCATGAAAGGACCGAACACATGGCAGAGGTAGAGCAGCTGCTGCTCTGTGTGGACGCAGGGTTTCAGCTTCTCCTTGATGTTTCTGGTCATGGCTGCCAGCTTAAAAACCCCCATGTGGTGGAAGACCGAATGGGCCACTGCCAGCACCACAGCGTAGCTCTTTTCCAGCATGGCCTCGCGCACCGTCTTGAAGTTGAACAGCTCGAAGGCATTGAAGCGATACGTCCAGTTCAGCATGTTGGGTGTGTTCAGCATTTCCTTCAGGCGGTCGTAGATGCCGGTCCAGTAGGGTTCCGGCAGGGCAGCCATCACGATGCCCACTGCATTGATGTAGCTGTGGATCTCCTTCTGCGGAATAACCGCATAACCACTTACTATCACGTCGATTAGGTTGTTGGCCACCAGAGCGGGGGCCACTGGGAGACCCAGAAGCTCTACACACGTCACATACAGCGCATGGGCGGGAGCATTGGGGAACTCGTTGAAACGCCAATCCGTGGTGTAGAACACATTCTTCCCGCTGATGGCTGGACGAGGGAACGAGAGATTAGCCCCAGTATCCATTAACTAACCTACATTTTAACTTACTTTCTGAAAGTCGCTTGATTAAATTCATGTAGTAGCTCAGTTCTGGGTTCCAGAGCAAGTCTTGATTTTGGAGAAAGACCTTATAGGGCTCACTGACGCTCCAGTTTGGTGGCCGAATATCACTGAAGGCGCCGGTAATCGTGCTCACCAGCTTCTTTTTCAACGGTGGTCGTTCCCGCAGGATGCGCTCATAGTAGTGCAGGGTGTTGTACAGATAGGTGATGGGTCGATCTGCAATGAGAACCGCCAATAGTTAATTCTTGTTTGGGGGCTGCAGTGGCAGTGAGTAGTGGGTACGCACCATGAAACTTGTAGAGTATGCTCAGATGATCTAGTATGAAGCCCAAGATCTGGTGGACATTCGGAATGGTGAGCTCAATGAAGCGATGCACGACAACATCGAGCACGGGCAGGAAGCGCAGGCAGACATTGCTGAAGTAGACTGGAAGGGCAAGGTGCGAGGCAGACTCGTCGAGGGCAAACTTTTCGGGATACTTCTGGTGGAAGGAGAGATGCTTGTCCTGCCTAAAAGAGAGAGAAAGAGAATTTAAATACAGTTGCCCTCCATGCCTGGACGTCGTAAATCTCACAATCTTACCAGTTGCTCTGCTTCCAGTGGTCTGGATTGTTGTCCTTGCAGAATTCCTGCACCCGATTCCGCAATTCGCTGGCTTTCAGCAACAGCAGCTGGATGATCAGGAAGCAGACCTGCGCCTCATTGCCCTCGTGGGTGCGCAGGGCCAGGCAGAGCACCACGCGGTCGATGGTCACCACATTGAACTTCCAGATCATGTTGTTGATCGTGTCCACGCACTTGTGGATGAAGTCACGGCCATCCGAAGAACTGGCCACCTCCGCGACCAGGTAATCGCAGAACTTACGCAAATGCGTTGTCAGTGCCCGGGCACTGATTCCCTCAAGGATCCTGAGATAAGTTCAGTGTAATGAAGACCGGAAAGGTCGGAGCTTTAAGATCACTCACTTGTAGGCCACCGGACTGATGCTCTCCGTCTCCCAAATGATCTTGAAGAGCAGGCATAAGAACAGGGGATTTGTAGTTGGGCGCAGGAAGTGGGCAATGATGTCGTTCTCGCTGGTCATCGAGGTCCACGTGCGGTACTCCTCCTCCACGGACTTCTTCAGCTGCTGCTTGTTCTCCGGCGGCTGGGCGTTCTGTGTGAAGTACTCGTTCAGGGCTGGCGGGAAGCAGGCCAGCGACTGCATAGACCAGGAATGGGGCGTGTGCTGCATTATGTTTGCCAAAAAGTCCTTGCACCAGCTTTGCATCTCGTCGCCGCCACCATGCACATGCATGGAGCGTGCCAGCGTCAGGATGAGCACACGGTTCAGCTCCTCGCTCTCGTTGGACGCCACTGCTCCCGGCGACTTGTCGTTAAAGTAACGCGAGAACTGCGGCTGAAACTCCGCCGATCCAATGCTAGTAATCAGGCGCAGGCCGGTCGATTCGAAGCTACATTTTACAATTGGTAAGAAGTGATTAGATCTTCCTAATTTGATTCACTTACAATAGATTGACTTACCATAGATTGAGCTGCATTTTATTGGTCTGCGGCACCGAGGAAAGCGAGTGGAGCAGCGACAGTAGCTGGACACGGTAGTGTGTGGGCACATGGTGCAGGCGGTATGAGAACATTTCCAATAGAGTATGTAGCATAGCCCAGGCGTGGTTCTTGAACACCGTGGGCATTAGTTGGCCTGGGTTTTGGGGAAATGCGTACAATTTATCACCATCAATATCAATTCTAGCTGTTGCTTAGCGAGAGAGAACTCACTCAGGAATCCCTTGACGCCAAGCGACTCGATTTCCGTATAGACCAAAAGTCTCGCGTATGTCTCGAGCAGCGCTGCTGCCGGTACTTGGCCCTTGGCTTGGGCCTGCTTCAGCATTTGCGTGACGAAACTGTGGATCAGCGACATTTTGCTGTGCACTGTGAGGCTGTCCAGCACTGCAACTGAAAAGTTGACGGCTGGTATCTGGGCGCCGTTGGGGGACTTGGAGGTTCCATTGAGGGCCTCTAGGAGAAGACCCATGGGTCGTCCGAAATACTCCTGATTGGTCGAGTATGCATTGCACACAAGAATGATGCGGAAGTCGTTGCCCAGAGTCATGTTCATCATGGTGTTTGGGGAGACCAGGTGCTGCAGGAAGCTGTAAGGATTCAACGGTTACTGCCTGTTTTTCACGACATGACATGGATGCTTACTCGTGGTGATTCTTCAGGGCAATGGGCAGCGGTCGAGTAATGTTCATATTCTCCACACGGGCCTTCTTCATAAGATGGATCCACACGCAAATTGGGGCCATTTGCCGGACCATAGACGATTTGTTGATGTCCGGCAGCTTGAGCGGCTCCTGCTCCGGATACAGCAGATCGAACAGTCTGAAGACGGGCAGAAAGTTGGTAATCTGGAATGGATTCGCAGTTGAATTTTGTTCGTTTTTTAAAGTCTGGCGCTTTTCCTACGGGATTCTTTTGAATGCTGCCTGAGATGAATTGCAGAAGGATCCACATCAACTGGTCACGTCCCTTGCGTAGCTCCAGCTTTGAGAGCTGCCGGGGAAGAAACGTACACATAATATAAAGATTTATTGTTCGTTCAGTGAAGCGTACCTTCTCGTGCAAAGACAGGACAATGTGCATAAAGCTGACAAACTGAAAGAGCACAAAGTAAATCAGCTGCGAGGAGAGATGTAGCCAGACCCACTCGTTGGGTGTGATCTGTTCGTCGGAGGAGTTGAAGCCACTGCCTGCAGTGGTGTCATTTGCCTCAGTCATTTCCATGGCATGGATGATCAGGTTGACCAGCTGCTCCTCCAGTGCATTGTACCGCTGCTTTTGGTGCTTTTGCAGGTTCAGCATTTGCGAGACCATCTCGCGCGAGTACGGCTGCTCCAGCACATAGCGCAGCAGGGGCCGCTGCTCCTCCAACAGCTCCGGCTCGTAGGGCAGACTGCCTTTAAAGTTGAACTTCAGGGTGTTGTGGTCCAGGCGCCAGGAGTTCATCATATGATCGGCGTAGCCAAAGTGCTCCACAATGGGCAGCATGTTGGCGTGTCCAATGATCGATACCATCTGGGCCGTAGTGCGGAACTCCTCGACAAAATCGGTCATCAGCTTGTTCAGCTTCCAGTGATAGGGAAACGGCCGCATTATCTCGTTGGCAACGAAGTAAGCCGGCAGCAAGCAATTATTCCGATCGAACAGGAAGCGCAGTATCTCCTCCACGGCCAGTAGCTGCGGCATGTAGGTCACATTGACGTTGAGGGGGAACCACTGCGCCTTGTCCCGGCACACCTTCATTATCTCGCGCACTCCCTTGTAGTCCACCTGCATGATCACCTTCTTGATGAGCCGAAAACTTTCGATCCAAAAGGTCTTGTGTTCGTAGTCCAGTTTCTCGCACATCAAGACCTTGTCGCAGAGCATCCAAGCTGTTATCACATGAGCGTCCACCAGCTTTACCAGCGCGGCCATCATTACTCTCATATGGTAACTAGACGCGCTGGCGGCCCGCAGAAGATACAGCCGCAGGACGTGCTCCCGATGCTCCTGCGCAACGTTTCCGAAGGCCGTAACTGCAAAATATATTAGTCAGACAAAACGAGACCACTGGTAGACACTCATACCCAGATCATTAGAGAAATTTTTAGCCTTGTCCTCTTCGCCATTTGGCTTAAAGACGATGACGCTTCCAAAGGCCTCGTCGATGGAATCTACTTTCTGTAAGAGGAAAAAGTAATGTTAGCTCTGCAGATTTCCTTCGCTTCCGATGCTCCGGGCCTTACCAGGAAGTCGTTTACGGTGTCAATTATTTGCGTTTCCATTTCCATTTAAATATTTCGCATTTCTCGCCGCATAAACAAAATTTCCCGACTGGCCCCGGCTCCGGCGACAGTCGATAACGCACGCCGATCCGACGGACGATAACTTTTCGCCAGCCCTGGTGCACAGCTGCACGTAAACTTTGGCTAGAAAATTCTGTCTGGTCGGTGAAAAACAATGAAGAAGGTGCTGGTTACAGGTGGAACTGGCCTTGTGGGCAAGGCCCTAGAAGCTATCATCAAGAAACAAGGAGTCACGGATGAGGAATGGTATTTTGCCGGGTCCAAAGATGCCGACTTGACGTGAGTATTGTTGGATTCGGCACACGTTAGTGAATAAAGCAAACATCTTCATAGGAATCTGGCAGCCACGCAGGCACTGTTCACAAAGGAGAAGCCCACGCATGTCATTCACTTGGCCGCCATGGTTGGCGGCCTGTTCCACAACATGAACAATAATCTGGACTTTTTGGTAAGCAGCACGGGCTTTAAACATGCAAGCAAAATCTAACTTTCCTTGTTCACAGCGAAACAATCTGCTGATCAATGACAATGTTCTGCAAACGGCCCATGAGCAGGGATGCATCAAAGTCGTCTCTTGCCTGTCCACTTGCATATTCCCGGACAAGACCACATATCCCATAGATGAGACTATGGTCCACAATGGTCCCCCACACCCTTCCAACTACGGATACTCCTACGCAAAGCGACTGATCGACATTCAGAACCATGCGTACAACGACAAGTACGGACACTTGTACACTTCTGTGATTCCCTGCAACATTTTCGGTCCCCACGACAACTACAAGCCCGAAGTGAGTCACGTCATACCGGGCATGATCAATCGCATGCACAAGCTGATCACGGAGCAACCCGGTACGCCAGAAAGCGAGAAAGTCTTCACAGTTTTTGGCAGTGGCAAGCCTCTGCGACAGTTTATCTACTCCCTGGACTTGGCAGAGCTGATGATTTGGGTGCTGCGGAACTACGACAGCGTCGAGCCAATTGTTCTGAGTGTCGACGAAATCCAGGAAGTGACCATCTTCGAGGTGGCCCAGGCAATAGCCACAGCATTTAAGTTTAAGGTGACGAGATAGGAGCACCCCAGGTGGAACTTTAATAATAATTTCTTTTCCTACTTCAGGGTAAACTTGTCTGTGATACAAGCAAGGCGGACGGGCAGTACAAGAAGACGGCGTCCAATGCTAAGCTCCGCAGTCTCCTGCCGGATTACACTTTCACGGACTTTGAATCAGCTATTAAAACATCGGTAGAGTGGTACAGAAGCAACTATGAACAGGCCAGAAAATAGCTCCGATGTGAAGCTGATCCGAGTTTCCTAATGCACAAGCAACAAACGTAAATAAATTCCTTATTTCTTCAGAAATTTAAGGGGATCAAACGCATAGTATTTATATCCAACAAGCGGCTGTAATCAGTAACAAAAGCACACGGTGAGTAGCTCAGTCTTGCCAGGAGTCGCCATACTTATTTTTATTCGGACGTCCGGCTGCTTCTGGTGCTGGCTCGACAAGACGCTGCCGAACGGGCGCCGGAGGCTCGTAGGGCTTTGAGTAAGGACTTTGCTGATGGGTCGCGTACCCCTCTCGATTCTTCTTGCGCAAATCTTCGTAAGTTTGTCCTGGCTTTGCCGGCTCCAAAGGCAGCTCAGTGTCCATCATTTGGCCAGATGCTGTTATTAAAGGAAATTTAAAACATTCACAATGAAATCAGTCCAAATTACTCACAGTCCAGGCTGGGCCGGTATATGTCATCTAAGCCAGCCAAAGTAGGCCGTGATTCAGTGTCCAAGTTCAGAGCAGTGCTGCGTGAAGGCTTGAGTCCCTCATCGGTGTACACATCAGCGGAGCTGGGCGAGAAGGGAGCCAATGTAAATGCTCGGGTCAGACTCTCGTCTGGCGAGATGGTGCTGATGACACCACCACCCTGTCGGCGCTGGCGCAGGACTTCGCCTAGGCGGGAGTTTGGCAGCCGCATTATCTTTTCGGCGCACTTTTGCTGGTAGCTGAACTTGCCCACAAAGTAGCCCAGGATGACACCCATGACCACTTTGGGAACAGCTCCGTATTTGCCATTGCCCTGCAGGTAGCCGTTCTTCACGCCAAAGTAGGCCAACAGCCCCAGACCAGTGCCAAATGGCAGCGAGCGCTGGAGGAAAGATTCGGTGTTGCACTCACGTAATGCCTTCACCTCCTCCGCAGAGAACTGATAATCTGCCTGAAAATTAACGATCCGATCGAATTAAAGATTTGATAAAACAAAACCCATTGTACTGACCAGTGGGTGTAGATTTTGTTGCTGAGAGGGTCTGGAGCCATCACTCAACGGCGAATCCATGATGACACAATTTTATGGAGAATTTATGAAATAGTTTTTCGGTATAGAAGATTGGCGGCGGCCGGCTCAGGTTATTTGGCAGCCCTAGCAAAAGCGGAAGCAGCCCTGTCTAAATGCGCGCGCCGTTTTTGCTCTTTTCAATTATGATGTATTAATGCGGAAATGATATAGTCATTTTGTAGTCAACCCCAAACACAGACAAGAGGCAGCGCAAAAATTGTCAAAAACAGAAAACGCATTTAGATACTCTAACAGATAAAATATAATAAAAATTGCTAGTAATTTCGCTATATTCGCGTGCAGGGCTGATGACAAGCACAACAACTAGTGCCAGGGATGCAACACGCACGCAGATTATGACATTTTCGCTGTCAAGTAAAGTTACAGCTGTGTCGTCTGCTGGCCCGATCCAGAGCCTGTTATTGTAATTAATTAAAGTTTTGTATTTTTTGGAAATGTTCTCCGCCACCACACACTCTGTGGTAAGTGTGCTTGTGCGCGCCGCACGGCCCACCACCCACCGCCCGTTGCCGCTGATCCGTTCCTCACTGACGCTCGTTTCCTCTTACGTTCAATGACAGCCCTACCTCTACCTTGGCAACTTTAGTAGAAAACCACACTATTACACTGTGAAGCGTACCAAGCTGCCAGGAGGCGCTGGGGCGGCGCGCCTTTTTGCTGACAAATCAAAGTCGTCCACACAGCCAACGACGACGGGCAAGTGCCATGAGCTCGTGCTGGAGTTCAAGAACCTGCTCAGTCGGTCGGGCGCCAACCTACAGAGGATGGTGGAGAAGGCTGTCAGGCTGAACGGAATTCTGGACACGGGGCTGGTGAACGATGCCTTCGCCAAGGTGACTCGCATGCTGCCCGCCATCGGAAATGTTCACGTCACGTTAGTGGAACCAGTTACACAGATCGGCCATGACCAGCAACCAAATTATCAGTTCGAAGTCTCTTTGGACGGGGCAGCAGGCGCCCAGTCTATAGGCGCACACGTGTAAATCAATCCATCCGTATCTCCACTTGATCCTTGTTAATCTGTTATTCGATTTCAGCAAAATGTATCCAATCGTAACGCAAAGTCTTCTAAATCCGCTCTTCTCCTACCATCAACTGTGAGTACCAACGAGGCAGCAGAGGACACGGGCGATTGTTAACTTTGATTTTCCAACAGAAGGCAGTTACGCGGCTTCAAGACGGATCGCTCCATAGATGCGGAGCAGAAACGAAATCCAACGATGACGTCCAGACTGAAGAACGCACTGGGGACAACATCACAAAAGCTAGATGGGGAAACCAACATTCAGGGGGAGAAAATGAGAAAGCTACTGTCCAAAGCCGACGGACACGGAGCAACCCACAACGCGGTAAGATACAGGGCAGTCTTGATGGATCGGCTGGCTCTAATATTCGTTTAATTTCCAGGAGAACCTGAAGATTGCATTTGCCGAGGGCTATTTGGCCGCAGCAAACTCGGAAGATTCACCGAAAACGGGCAAAACAATGAAGTATCTGAAGGTATTATTTAAGTTCGGCCAATGAAATATTTTGGCACATTCCCTTTCCGTTGGAACCTCGTCGCCTAATTTCTCAAATAATGCCCAGTAATTATCACACAGATATTTCAGACACTCATCGTTGTTGTCGTTTTCATTGGCATATTCCTGAGCTTCTTCACCACTTCGAACGGTTCCGTCTTTCGGTAAGTCGTCGCCTCTATCCAGGCGTCGCCAGAGCAGTATTAATGTTTGTCGCTTTTAGTAGCATTCAGCTGGGTAACCAGGTGGAAGTTGATCCGGAGGAAATCAATGTCACATTCGACGACGTCAAGGGCTGCGACGAAGCTAAGCAGGAGCTCAAGGAGGTGGTTGAGTTCCTCAAGAATCCCGACAAGTTCTCGAACCTAGGCGGCAAGCTTCCAAAGGGTGTGCTCCTGGTTGGACCTCCAGGAACTGGAAAAACCCTGCTGGCACGTGCCGTGGCAGGCGAGGCCAAAGTGCCATTCTTCCATGCCGCCGGACCTGAGTTCGACGAAGTTCTCGTTGGCCAAGGCGCCAGACGTGTGCGAGACCTGTTCAGTAAGTACGATTCGCTACCTTTAGAGACTTGAATCTAATCCACGTCTTCTGCAGAGGCGGCCAAGGCTCGCGCTCCGTGTGTGATCTTCATCGATGAAATTGATTCGGTAGGCGCGAAGAGGACAAACTCTGTGCTGCATCCGTATGCGAATCAAACCATAAACCAGCTGCTCTCCGAAATGGATGGCTTCCATCAAAATGCTGGCGTCATTGTGTTGGGTGCCACCAATCGCCGTGACGACCTGGATCAGGCTCTACTGCGTCCCGGTCGTTTCGATGTCGAGGTGGTGGTATCCACGCCAGACTTTACTGGCCGCAAGGAAATCCTCTCTCTGTATTTAACCAAAATTCTGCACGATGATATCGATCTGGATATGCTAGCACGTGGCACCTCTGGGTTCACGGGTGCAGACCTGGAGAACATGATTAACCAGGCGGCATTAAGGTGAGGTAGATTTAACGGGAATGGTCATTGAGTGGAACTAAGAATGATATCCCTTGCAGAGCTGCCATCGACGGAGCTGAGACGGTGAACATGAAGCACTTGGAGACAGCACGAGACAAGGTACTTATGGGTCCCGAGCGCAAGGCTCGCCTGCCCGATGAAGAGGCAAACACCATTACGGCCTACCACGAGGGTGGCCATGCGATTGTCGCCTATTACACAAAGGAGTCGCATCCCCTGCATAAGGTAACCATCATGCCCCGCGGCCCGTCGCTGGGACACACCGCGTACATACCGGAGAAGGAGCGATACCATGTCACTAAGGCCCAGCTGTTGGCCATGATGGACACCATGATGGGCGGACGTGCTGCCGAAGAGATCATCTTTGGATTGGACAAGATTACCTCGGGAGCCAGCAGCGATCTCAAACAGGCTACCTCTATTGCCACACATATGGTCAAGGACTGGGGCATGTCGGAAAAGGTGGGTCTGCGTACGATTGAGCCAAGCAAGGGTCTGGGCACCGGGGAGACCCTGGGACCCAACACCATTGAGGCGGTGGATGCCGAAATCAAGCGCATCCTCAGCGATAGCTATGAGCGGGCGAAGGCCATTCTGAAGAAACATACCAAGGAGCACAAGGCGCTTGCCGAGGCTCTCTTAAAGTACGAGACTCTGGATGCTGACGATATCAAGGCAATATTACACGACAACCAGACGTAGTTTCCTCTTTTAACGATTGCCCTTGGTGGGCATGGAGCTGAACTGCAAACAATTTTTTAGTTATACCGCAAAACTAAAAGAAAAGATATAAAACTAGAACGGGACGCTGACGGACAGTTAAGAAATAAAATGTTATACATATTTTAGTAATGTTTTCCATCATGCACGTAGTCTAAAATTTAAATTTTAGTTTGAAATAAATATAAAATTGAAGTCATTTCATCAGTTGTGTTGTCCACCGATAACATTTTCGATACCAAAACTGCACAAGTCTATCGATGTTGTCTCCAGCCCTGTGCAAAGGCCAGCTAATTGATTGAACGGGACCGTGTTTTTTTTCTTCTTTTTATAAATTCCTAAAGTGATCAAATAAAATGTGCGACTACAAGATTTCCGAGCGCGCATACACAAAGCTGATATTCCATGCGGCCAAATATCCCCACCAGGCAGTGAACGGTTTGCTTCTGGCCGAAAAGACATCGAAAGGGTCGCTGGTGGAAATCGTGGATGCAATACCGCTGTTTCATCAATGCCTGCACGTCACCCCCATGGCCGAGATTGCCCTTATGCAGGTGGGTTGCGGGCTACACAAGCATAATTGCCCATTTCCGCGCATCGTGACATGTGTGGTGTGCTCACAATTGGGTCATTTCAGATTGATGCCTATGCAGAACAGGAAGACCTCGTGATTGCCGGATACTACGCGGCTCCAGAGAACTTCTACGACAACCAGATAGATAAAGCGCCGGCCGTAAAAATCGCTGACAAGATCCAGGAGAACTTCAAGAACGCCTGCCTCGCTCTGGTAGACAACAAGCTGGTAACTCTGGAGCATGACCGTGCCGCCATTCAGGTCTACAGCTGTGCGGGCGACTCTGGCCGATGGTCAAAGGCCAAGTTCACACTGTCGCAGCCGGCACAGACACTGGAGGGCGTCTCCCTGCTGCTGAAGCGTGGCGCCATGCGCGACGTGATTGACTTTGATAACCACCTGGACAACCCGGAGAACGATTGGACCAACGAATTCCTCAACCAGTCGCTGAACGACCTGCAGAAGCTTTACTAGTCACTGTCGCCCCGCCCCACTTGGTAAAAGGGTACCGTACCCCTATTGTAACAATATATGTATGTTATAGTTTAGCAAATTCGCATTCGAAAGAGCACAGAGAAGCAGAGCCGGAAATTCAACCTTGCAATTTAATTTATTGTAATTACAATTGGGTTTCAGTAATCTTTAGAATAATGCATATAAGTTAAATAACATTCAACTAATTAATAAATAATCAATTCTTTCATATTTCTGTCCCAGCAGTATACGATACGTCGCGTCGCGTCGCGAGTCCGTCCGTGTCCGTTTCCGTTTCCGTCTGTATTCCCCCGTTCAGTCCTGTCCGACTATGGTCATGTGATGTCGTCCCACTGTGCCGATATCCCGTCTGATGTCTGTTAGTAAACCTAAGCGCGTTTACAATTAATTTAAATCGTGAATAAATTCAAAATGAATAATATGTATATAATTTTGCTCTTGGTTTGCTTCTGGCATGTAAATTTAAATATTTTACAACAATATTGTAATTGTAATTGTAATATCGCGATTGCTGATTATACATAGGGTATACTGTATACATAATACGTATGTGGATATATCGGAGATCGAGGGTATCGTATCGCAAAAACGTTTATTAATTTCAGTGTATTGTACGAGTGTTTTTCTCAAACGAACTCTTGAACCATACAATATGTACGAGTATAGGGAACGTAATATAACGATTAAGAGATTATGGGAACTGCAACTGCAACTGGAACTGGCTGACATCTGCATCCGTCTTAGTATTATTTGATTCTCTTCTTGCTATATGTATATCTGTAATATCATTTGCAGTATTGATTTCTGCCTGCTTTTTTTTTTGCATAGATTTGTATATTCCTCGAACAATTCACACCCAGTGTTCGATTGAGGATGGCCAGATGGGGATGTGTGTTCGTGGTATGGTGTGTGCCCGTGTTACTCATGTGGCTATACGAGGGCGGGCGCCTTTTGATTATATCCTAGCTATACAAGTGCGTCCTGAACACGCAAGCATTATCATTTTGTGTGTGGCTGATGTTGTATTCGAGTCGCAGGCTTGGTTGGGTTCTCGGTTTTGTGTCTTGTGTGCCGTCATCACATGCTATGTTAGTTGATCTATAAGAATGAAATGCGGATAAGTTATGTAAACGGTGGCAAGGCTGCAAGAGTGTGGGATGCATATCATAAAACGGAGTGAACAACACCCAAACTGAAAAACGGTTTTGCAATTTAGAAATTTCTAGGATGAGTATGCCCCACTGCCCTGCCCCATTGAGATCGCGTGTGTATGTATTAATGTATGTGTATGTGAGTGTGTGTCTGTCTGTAGATCGGGTGTAATCTATTACGTGGCAGAAGATTATATCTAGAGCTTGTAACCTCTGATATTTACCATTCCCGAGGACAGAGAGTTGATGGCATCTTCCACGGTCGGCTTGTGACGATCGATTTTAGATGAGTTTATGGGCGAGAAGTTGTCTACGATTGTAAGCGTGAACGAATAATACATATATACAAATAGATATAGAAACACAAAAAGCGATTCAAAAGCAAATCTCAAGTGCCAATTACCGAGATCACCACTCGAACTGGAGTCCGTAAAACTGGGTGTGCCCTCTGTCCATGTGGGAGTGGAGCCCTCACCTGATGCCGGCGGCGTCCAGGCCAGTCCGCCGCGAGACCCATACTGGCTGCTCGAGGAGGTGTCTACCGCCAGCAGCGTATCCAGATGCACCTCAGAGACGCTGAGCACACAAAGCAGAGAGATTGAAAAGGTTGGAACGATCAATGGAAATAACCCCAATCAGCGGCCTACCTCACAATATCCTCCTTGTAGGAGCCTCGATAGGCGGGTCCGATGTTCATTTTGCGGTCCAAGTACTGGGCCTGCTGCTGGTAGTACGCCTGCTGCTGGGACTGCTGATGATGATGGTGATGGTGGTGGTTGTGGTGAGACCTGCGCCCCATCGATGATGTGCTGTTCTTGTTCGAGCTGTCCTCGGAGATGTCGTCGAAGGCAGGGGGAGGAGTCGAACTGCAGGATGGAGTTGTGCCTAGCGATACAATGAGCAGAGCAAACCAGAGGAGAACATACAATGAGTGGCCGGCCGGAGAAGAAGTAACACAGAAATAGCAATAGAGATTGGGGTGACTGTGACTGAGAATGAGTGTGTGCCAAGCGGGTGCAAGCGTGCCTAGCCGGAGCATCTACTGCTGTCCCCCAATCGATGACCCCTCGTGTCCTGGGTGTCCTGGGAGCCACGGGTGTCGCTCTCGGGTATCGTGGATGGGGCTGCTTTGGGCGCCCGTCTCTTTCCTCGCTTCATTGGCTGCGGCTTCGGGGGCTGCTCCTCGATGCTCACTGGAAGAGGCGGCTCGGTAAGCTTGGGCTGTGGCCGCCTTGGGCGGTGCGCTGATTCCAGCTCCCGCTTCACCTCCAGGAAGGCACTAATCGACTGCAACAGATTTTCCTCCTGCGTGTCGCAGATATCGTCGCCCAATGCCAGATCCGCGTAGCGCAAGTAGCGACTGCGCTTCTGACGCCGCTGCAGCTTATCCTGAAGATCCCGCCGGGGCGAGCGCTGGGAGGGAATGCTGCCCGAGGATCGAGATCGTGCAGAGCGATAGCTCTCGGGTCGCAATGGGTGGAAGCCCCCCATAATTGACGCCGCTGAGGAGCGCCTACTGTGCGACACGAAGCTGTTCTGCCGCTGAAAGATGTCCACGTGGTTGAGCACGCGCGGCTGCTGTCGTCGAAAGCTGCTCTCCGACCGGGCCGTGGAGTAGACCGACTGCTGGGAGTCGTCTCGTATCTGAGACGTTCTTCGCAAAAAAGTGACCGACAGTGGAGGGATCGCGATCGCCCCTAGTGGTGTAACGGGAGCAGCGGGGTCAGGGGCATCGAAGAGGTCATGCAGCTCGAGCCAATCCTGGACGTTACTGGGCGAGCGACGGTCGCCAAAGCGGGGCATGGTATCCCTGGGCACCTGCAGTGTGTGGATCTGTGTTGGGGCTGGTGGTGGATTAGTGTGCAGTTCTGTACCTGGCGTCGAGCGGTCCTGTCCATCCCGGCGACGAGGAGATCCTCGTGGGGGCACTGGCGGTGGCACCCGAGCCTTCAGATTGCTGCCACCCCCTGGAGTCCGCTGCTTGACGGGCGGTGGCATCCTCTCACGCTCACCAATCTCACTCCCACTGGCCGTTGATGATGGCCCGGCATTAGCTGCTCCGGATGCCGCTGAAGCGCTGCCGGGCGTGGGCTCTGTGGTGGGCGGCTTGGCTGGCTGGTGGATCTTGCCACTGCTGTGGGAGTGCGAGGCATGCATTGCTGTGGAGATGAGATCGAGGATTAGGATCGGGACGAGGTCAATAGACAACCGTACGCGGGGAGGTGATATGGGTATCCACTTACGCCTGGTGGAAGCCTCGTTGTCGCTGTCAATGGAGCGCTGTATGGCCTTGGAGAGGCTTTTTCTCTTCGAGGGCGAATGCTTAAGCGCTAGAAGATGCAAGCAGAGGGTGGGATTAGAGGCCAGAACTCCACAAGGGGGTAGGGGGTAGGTGTCAATAAGCACAGCCTCCAAAGCAACTACGCGAAGCCAAGGAGCAGTACGGTTGCCAGGGGATGCCAGAAATGGACACTAACGTGACATTGAGAGACATGCTTTTGCGTCCGTTTCGAAATCATACAAAATATAGTAAATGGTGAGTGATTAATAATATTAAAAGATAACTAAACCGTAAACCGAAAACTGAAGACTGAAAATTGTACAATATTTCCTTTACCTATATAACTGGTTACCAAGGTACGAAATTTTCTGTGATTCCCCTTGATCTCGGGGAGATCCACTATATGCGTACGGTACGTAAGTGTGAGAGTGTGAATGCATTCGAGACATATTCAAAAAAAAGAAAGCAGAGAATAGAGCGGATATTGGATATTGATATATGTACGTAGGATTTTCGATCGCGGATCAGATCGGATCCGGAGTCTACGAAGGCCAAGGTGTACCATATTGCATTTTTGCTGCTGCACATCAATCGATCAATCAAAATTAGCAACATACTAGTGTACAGTGTGTGTGTGTGTGTGTATTAGTGGGTGTTAGTGTCAGTGTGTGTGTGTTTATCTATATATCTACGGTAAAACATCTAAGGACCCATTAATCAATTGCACACAAAAATGCCATACAGTACGAGTACTCAGCCGACAAGTACTTGGACGCGCTCTCTGCCCACTTACGGGAGGGTATCTTTCGGAACACGGTCTTGGCCATGAAGTTTTGAAATCTTTGAGCATAGAACGAGGGCCGGCAGACCGAGACGGTTTCCTGGGGAAAAGAGAAGTCGGATTGAAATGCGAGCTACGCCTTAATCCCGACCACACCTCACCCCATCATGTATGATGCTTTTGAATGTGTGCTCCAGCTTCTTCTTCAGCCTGTAGGATTGCAGAATGTCGATGATTCCGATATAGAGCAGGAGACGCTCGCCCTTTTCGCTGCGCGCCGGTATGCCACCGGGCCTGGAGATGGGTGGAGATGAATGATCTGATCAGATCAGAGGTCGCACAGGAGAGTACAAAATAACTTACGGAACATCCTCCTCGTCGTCGATGGGTTCGCTCTCCGCCTGAATGCTCTCCATGGCCGTGGAATGCGCCACCAGACGCTGCCGATTAACCGATCTGTATGCCACACTGGATTAGCTCTTGAGTTTGTGAGTTTATCAGAGTGGAAATGGGCGGAGTACTCACTTGTTCCGACTGATGCCCGTGGCAGCGTCGCGATCCTTGCCATCCGCCTCCTGGCCGTCTAGCGGATCGTCCACATCCACGTCAGAGTCCTCGGCCAGCGGTGCCCTAAGGGGCTTCCTGGTCTCGCTCAGTTTCTCTTTTAGCGCCACATCCAGATTGTGCACGCCCAGGAGCAGCGAATAGTCCATGATCTTGAAGGACTCCAGAACCGTGCAGTCCCGCTGAATGGTCTTGATCAACGCCGAATAGGTCTCGGCCTCTAGGAAAATCCCGTTGGGGTGCTGCTCCATGAAGTCGAGGTCCTTGTACGTGGGTGACTTCTTGGACCGCTCCGCCTTGTTCGCCTTGCGTTTGAACGTCGATCCCTTCAGGTCATATTTCAGGTGCATCCTCACCGCCGAGGGCAGCAGATTGTTCATTACCACCAGGCGTATGTTTTTGGCATTGCTCGTCTGCAGGCAGTACAGTCCGAAGAACTTTGGCAAAAGCGTGCGCGGATTTTGATTGAGATTCATATAGTAACTGAAATGGATTAGGACGGACGGATATGATTAGCTATCTATCACGCTACAATCGAACGATGTCGGTACCCACCCAGGCAGTAGTTTCTGTAGGAATTCACCCTCCTTGTGTTGCACCGTCTTGATGATGAACTCGTCGTCGTTCGTCAGGTAGAATATAGAGCCGGAAGCACCAGGATTCGACAGTTCTCGCAGCGGAGAAGTGCACATGGACATCTGGAAAAAGAGTCTCCGTCAGTGGGGGGCGCCGGCACAAGGGCTGCTGCATCGTTCTCACCATAAAGTCGTCTGGTTGGATGCCAAACAGATCCCGAAAGTAACGAAAAGCTATGGGGGCGTAGATCTTATATCGAAATTCACTGTAGTGGTGGGCAGGTGTAAGGCTGGAACCCTCTGGCGGAAAGGTGATGCTCTCGATCTCCCAGAAGTCCATCATTAGTAGGTCCCGCTTGGGCTTCGATGCCAGGCTACCGACCTGTTGGGAAAATTCAGATAATATCAACACCCTGTCGACCCTTTGGATTAGCTGAATCTCACGGTGTGCTGGATGCCCAGTTGTATGGAGCCCATAATCTGCGATGTCTGTATCTTCTTGTACGTAATCTCGCCGCCCTCGCCAACGCGTCTGTGCCCAATCTTTCGCTCCTTGTCCGCCTTGTTGTTGTTGTTGACCGTGCGCAAGGGTCGATTGCCCAACTGAAAGTAATTGAACCCATTATTGTACATGATTTACGAGTAAATACGAGTATATGGGGTGCGTTGCAGATATACTTACCTCGGGCGATGAGTTACCCACATGGTCGTTGGAGGCTAGTTTGGAAAAGCAGTTTATTATTAGCCATGTTTCATGTTTAATTCAGCCCGTGACGTATTTTAGGCCAATCACCGCTGGACAAGCCCCTCCCCTCCCCCACCTTCCCCTCGCCACAGCCGCGCCCTTGACCATCCCATGCACGCAAGAAACTTTCCTTTGTTATCAACTCTCGCCTGCCTGTCCATAGGTTCGTACAAATATGAACCTATGAGGTCTGTCATTGTCCGTCCGCCAGTCAACCAGTCAACTAGTCCGCCTGTCCCTGGCTGTCAGTCTGCACGTCAAATGGCGGAGGGGAAGGTGGCGCTGCTGCTTCATGCCTACGCGCGAGACACATGCGCCAGGGGCGCACACTTCCATTTGCCATTCATTGATTTTTTTTGTCGACTTTCTTTGGACTTTTGTCTAGTGGAAACGAACTGATGGGGGGGGGGACGGATGGGATATTTACCATTGCTAGGATCCACTGGCTTTGCCTGCGATGTGGAGGAGCTGTCCATGTCGATGGTGTTGATGGTGTCGCCATCGCCAGAAGCCATCGTACCTGGCCGAAATTCTCTTCTCTCTATTTCCCCTAACCCTTAACCGTTAACCGTTAACCGTTAGTAGGACATGCTGCTTTGGCCTTGCTTCGGATTGAAACTGTATTTGGAGCTGCTTCTATGTTGTCCCTCGATCCTACATATATTGTTATCCAATCCACTGGCCAGAGGACAGCAGGAACCTTGGCTTTTGTCTGGCTATGCTATGGCGTCAGTTTTTTGCTAAGATGTTGATTCCGCTGCTTCTGCTGCTGCTCGGGCTGCTGCCTCTGCTGTCATTTTCACTGCATACTCATGGGCAGCCTGGAATGCCTTTCCAGCCTGGATGTGCGCATGAACCACGAGCCCACTCCGCTCCAGGGCTGCACACCCACAACCCAGCGTTGCATTTGGGGGGAATTCAAATGGCAAGTTTGAATTTCTAAATTAGTTTTCTTCCGCCTTAGCGAAGGAGTTAAGTTGATGATAAGGCGATTGGTTTAATGCACTTTTAATGTTTTCTTTTCGTTTTGTTTTCTTTATTAGCGTTTCTGTACTCAATTAGACCTATACATCATATATAACTATTATATATATATATATATATTTATTTATTTATGTGGTAAATATGTATATGAATACAATAATTTGTTATGTTTGTGAGTGTGTTGCTGTGTGTGTTTCTCGCGTTTGGGTTTCGCATGGAGTGTGTTGTGTTTTCTGTGGTGTCTAGTTTTCGCTTCGTTTCGTTTCCCTTACAATTACATGCATTTACAAAATAAGCGCCTTTTTTTAAAAATACCGCAAAAAATTACGTTTATCCGTTAAAATTCTATTAAAAATGAAAAGTCGTTAAACACGTCTATACGAAACATAAAAAAAAAAAACAAATATAGCCTACACTACACCAAAGGACACTACCAAACTAACTGCTTAGAGCTAGGGATGCGATCGACATGACCACGGCGACCGTTGTCCACTTGCGTTGTATAGTTGAGGCCTTATCTGCTGGGGTTATCAGTGGTTAGTGATCATCGTTCTACGTGGGGATCGCTCCAGCTCCGTCTTACCTCTACTTACCATAGAAAATAGTCTCCCGGCGCTTGGTGTAGTTCGTGCCGATCAGGATAAACGCACAGGTTATCGGTGTGGGGGATTCGAGTTGATCTCTAGGAATGCGCGTACGCACAGTCATGCTGTAGAGGCCACTGGGGTCCTGGTCCAGCTCCGTTAGCACCAAATCCAGTATATGGGTGTCGAACCTGCACAAATAATACAGAGAATCTTATTAACCATCGACGCATGCCGCTTTCCAACAGATATATTCTTACATGACCGACAGTATCGGCTGTGGAAAGACGTGTTGAACCGCACACATTATGTCCACATCCGACTGTGGGCCGCCCATTCGTGCCTCCAGCATGAAATCCGACTCAGGAACTGCCAGCAGGGAGATGGTGAAAAATCGTGAAAATTAATCAAGTGTCAGACAAAACAAAGATATATCCCAAAGAGAAACATAAAAGAAGAATATCAACAACAGGCGGTTCCGTTCCGTTCCGGCTGCCGCAGTGACTGCCACCTGACACGCATGCAAATATGAAAGGGGAATCACACGTGCCACAGCTCACACCTATGCAAACACGGTGAGGGGGGGATGGGGCAGGGGCAGCAACCCAAGTCGCCTCTACACCCATACCCACTCCAACACCTCCTCCCAGTTATAGCACCCGTGACACTGTGACACCCACCGATTATTTGTAAGCGGGCACTCCGCTTGTCCGTGGTCTCAAAGGTCTGCACGGCACAGGTGTACTCCCCCGTCATGTTCCAGTCGGGATTCTTTATCGATATAACACCGGGACTGCCCTCCATGCTGAATATTTTGGTGTCTATCTTCGACTTCATGAAGCCCTACAAGGATAAGTCGCAAGGAATTTTATGTTAATTAATTTTTGCCGCCCTTTGAGGCGGGGGAGGTGGAGGGACAATGACTCACCATGGCGAACCCCTTCACAGAGGGTATCCATTGGTAGATGGAGTGATTGTTGAACAGCCACTTCAGCACAAATCCCTTCTCGCTCGGCTCTATCTCGTACTCGCAGTCGAGTACAAGAGGATCGGGTTCGTTATCACGTTCGAGTGTGTAGGTGTGCGGCACCCGCAGATTCGTGATGCGCACCGAGTGGGTGACTACGTGTTTGTAGTAGTCATCAGAACAGAACGGAGAACGGATTAGAGAACGGAATCAAGTGGTTTTTGCGGTAATCCCCACACTCGCGAGTGTGCATCCGCGCACTCACCTGTGAGGAACGTCAGCCAGGCCAGCAGCGTTGCGCACAGGACCCTCCCGCTCGCCATGTGCGCTGCCTAATCTTCGACCTGGTCCGGGTCCGGAGCCGGGTCCTCCTTGTTGTTGTCGTTGTAATGCTCTTGGACGCTCCGTTGCTGCTCTGCACTCAGGCTGCAAACGGCTAATTCTGGACGTTAATTTTTGTTGTCGTTGTGGGATGCTCCTCGGTCCGGGTCCGGGTCCAAAGCCGCCTAGGCACGGGGACAGCCACAGCCACCATTTGGGCTGGGAATCACACTTATTATCACCAACATCTCATCACAGAACAACAGTTCGACTGGAACCCGGGGGACTCTTGGTGGTTGTAGAATTAGGAGGGGGAGGTGAGGAGGAGCTGTGCTGTGGCGTTGGCGGGGGTGGCGTGGCTGATACAAACTTTTCTCATACAAACGATGAGCTCAGCACTACGAGCGGCCCCAATGGTGGAGTTGGAGTGTGCACATCCCTGGCGGCTCGCCGTGTGCGCCTCTCTGTCGCCTGCTGATAGCGCTGCACTTCGTCCACCTTCGATTATTGCACTTGCAGTTCCATTTTATGGCTGGCAATTCAAAACTTTCCACATATACAACACTTTTTGTTGGTGAAAAATCGACTTTTTGCTCTGTGTGCGAACGGAACGTGTGCGAGTGTGTGTAGAGTATAAGCAGCGGACGAGAGTGTGTGCGTGTGGGGGAGAATTGTGCCAAAACGGTGTGGAGTTCGTACGGAGTAGTACTCGTATTCACGGCGTATCCACCGCGACCTGCGTGGTGTACTATGTTCTGCTGGATACCAATAGTGTTGGTATCTTCTATTTAACTGTTGTCCTTTTTCCAGCGCAGCTTTTAATGTTTTAACACTGGAATACTACGGCCTACGGCCAGAGAAGAGCTTTTGGCGAGCAAGGTTTTCATTCGCCTCTCTCTGTGGCTGTCTTGCGCTGAGCTGAGCGGAGCGGCTGCTAATGCGCATGCGCTTCATTTGACAGTTGACAGCTTTCACCGTTAGCCCACTGTCCTTTCTCGACTGCAGCCCTGGCTGCAGCGCGCGCTCTATTTCGATTTTAAATGGAGAACTGCATTTCGTTAGTATGTAGTGGTTTATTAAATTTTCAATAACATCAGCAAAAGTCTTAGAGTCTAATTAATATTTAATAGTATTTCTCTTTTTGTTGCACGCACACATAAAGTACTACATACGTACTATGTATAGATACGTACTATGTATGCATGTACCTCTAGAATTCACTTTAAAAGTATGCTATAGATGTGCAATGGATCAGATTTACACAGTTATATATATTCCGATATACATGTAAGTGGACTCGCAACTATAGCGTTTGATTTGGTCGCATTAAAATCTTGTGCTCTGGCATTCTACTACTCCTACAGATACTGATCACTACTGGCTGTCGGACCTGGCTAGGTGCTAGGGCAGGGCTAGGGCTAGGGACTAGGGTGTGTTAAAACGTGCTTAGATCGAAGCAGAAATCACCGTGGAATGAAATATACAAAAGCCAAGCGGAAGGGGTGGTGTGGTCCTAAGATCCAAAGGAATCGAGAGTCAGGACCTAGTCACTCGCCTCGTCGTGACTGACCGCGCGACGGTGCTGGTGGCCGATGAGCGTCTCGATGCGGAAGTCCTTGGCATGGCTCTGCTTGATGGACCGCAGGTTCGCCGGCTCTCCGTCGTAGCGGCTCCTCGGACTGGACGTGAGAGGCTGGACTATAGGGCTTCTTGAGGCCTCGGCATGGTCGAAAAGCAGCACATCCGCTGGCACGTCCAGACGGTTCGTGCACGCACTGTCCACGGAGTCCGATATGTGCGAGTCCTCCTGATCGTTCTCGTTGGCGCTCTCCACATCGATCTTGTCCTCGCATGAATCGTCGTCCGCCTCTGCCTCCGCCTCGGTCTCTGCATCTGCCTCCGCATCGTCGTTGTACACATTGAGATCCATGTAGCCACCACCGGCCGGGGCACTGATCCTCTCACCGTACTCGCCATGACCGGGAACTCCAGCGGCGGCACTGGCCATAGTCGCCACATCAAAGGGGTAGGGACTTTTGTACTTGCTGGCTCTACTCCCAGCTCCGCCACTGCTGTGGGGCAGGGCATCCACGGCCCCGGCATCCGCTGCTTCCACAGCCCGTGCGCGATTTATAAAGGAGAGGCGATCGAACTTGTCGCCGCCACTCTGGCTGTTCTGGTAAAGGGATGCCTCGGCGTTGGCGAAAAAGTTGAACTTCTTGTCGGCTCGCAGCGCCGTGTCGAAAACATCCGCGGGCGAGTGCATCACGTCAAAGTCTCGGCTGCTCCCGTTGAAGTTTGGCACATTGAAGTGTACGGGGACCAGGGGCACGGGCTTGCGTATCCAGAAGGGGGACAGGGTGCCGAACACCGCTGGAAAGGAGAATCGCTGCATTGTGGGGGCCCGCTTGTACCGCTTCCGCCGTCGCAGGAAGCTTCCATTGTCGAACATGTCCTCGGCCAGCGGGTCTAGGGTCCAGAAGTTGCCCTTGCCCGGGTTGCCCGGCTCGCGCGGTACCTTGATAAAGCAGTCGTTCAGACTGAGGTTGTGTCGGATGGAGTTCTGCCAGGCGGGGAACTTGTCCTTGTAGTAGGGAAACCTGCAAGTAAATGGAAAATGACGCTTACGATTTTCCCACTCGATCGACTGTTGCCGATGGCACATGCCCCACTTGACTCGGTCGGACAGGAGGCACCAGGACTACTTACCGCGACATGATGAAGTCACAGATCCCGCTGAGAGTCAGCTTCTTGTGCGGCGACTGGAGAATGGCCATGGTGATCAGGGCTATGTAGGAGTACGGTGGCTTCACCAATGGACCGCCTGTGTTGGCGGAACCATCTCCGCCGCTACCACCGATGGCCGACGGTTCCAAGTCGCTGTCGTCACAGGACATGGACATGGCATCCACTGCAGCGGCGGATCGCGAGGAAGCACTGCCGCCGCAGCCGCCGCTACTCCGCTGGCTCTTGTGCAACGGCGGCGACAGGGAGACGCTGTCGTGTAGAGTGTGCATGGGATCCGTGCTGGTGTGCATGATAATCGTATCTCTAGATTCTAGATGGATTCTATTCTTGGTTCTTATGTGGTAGAGGACGCAACACTTTCGCTTTGACTTTTGCTCAGGAACTGTGTTCGATTCGGCTTATTCACTAGCTTCACTTTGCGTTTGACTTTGAGTTTGAGTTGGAATTTGAATTGGAGTTTGAATTCGATTTCCAATAGGCCATGTCACTACACTAGCAACTCGCGCACTGTTTCGTTTCGTTTCGTTTCGTTTCGTATCCGTTTCCGTCGGGGCTTACTGATAACTGTACATGACGCTTGGGGAAACAAAGACTCGAAGGCTCGAAGGCTCGAAGCTCGAGGGAGATGGAGATGGATACACGGGTCCGGTCGTCGTGTCTGTCTGAGGCGGAATCCGGTTGCCAAATGTTAACTGAATCGC
Organism: Drosophila lowei; assembly: GCA_008121275.1. Lineage (NCBI taxonomy): Eukaryota > Metazoa > Arthropoda > Insecta > Diptera > Drosophilidae > Drosophila > Drosophila lowei. The sequence continues at coordinate 23,382,073 of CM017778.1, read as the reverse complement.
AACGAAAACGAAAATCCTCTCGCCCAAAATGTTTTTCTACATAACTCAAACATTTATTTTATGGAAAACCGCTGCCGCTGCCGCTAACGCTTCCATGGGCTTTTGTGTCGCCGCTGCTGTGTTTTCGTATCTCGAATAACTGTGATTCTACGACAACGCGACGTCGCGTCGGCAGCATCCCTGCAGCAGACAGCCTCTCCGTCTCGCTCTGGCGGGGGATGAGATGAGCCGTAAACCAATCTATGGCCCAGCAGGCCATCCCTCTCTGGCGAATCGCTGCTGGGCTCTCAGTCTCTCTCTCGCTCTCTCTTTCTCGCTCCCACCATCATTATGCTGTCTCTTTCGCGTAATATCATAAAATGGTGGAGAGTCCTCGTCCTGGTGTTGCTGCTGTTCCTTCTGTAAATGTGAAATTCGCGACGGCAAATTGGCAGACGGCAGAGAGAGACCGACTGCGACTCCGACTGCAGAAGCCAAAACTCATGAGGAAGGAGTGGGTGGAGGGTGGAGTAGGGATGAGGTACAGGAGCAAGGACTAGGGTTATAGTCTGAGGGGAGGATAAACATTTTGCGCAAATTTTAGATACCTTTTGCAGCTTTGACGTCGTGGCTCTTAATAATGTTTCATTATGTCAGCCACATGGAGGTACCGCCCAACAGGCCAACCGCCCACCCGCCCAACCGCCTTGCCTTCCCTCTCTGGCAGCCATCTACCACCTACCCTACCCCTCCCTGCCCACGTTCAAATGTTAGCATTTTTATGTGCGAATGTTTTTCTAACCGTATGTCGACGTTTCTCTCGATTTCTCTCATTCTGCGGGGGCTCTCGTTCTCATGTCTCCTCAGCCCGCATCCCCGCCCCCGCCTTCGGGAATGCGCCATTTTCGCCAACATTCTCCAACACAATAAGGGGAGCGTTGGCGCAGGGGGACGGAACGGGACGAGCGGCTGCGGGAGGATATTCTGTATACATGTGTTTGTTGCATTTGTATCTATGTGAGTTTTGTATTATTTCTCCTTTTCATTTTCGCTGTTTATACCCCGGCACTCGCAGATCCCAGTGGGTATATGCTATCTTTAATGTATTCAAGCAGGACTACATATACATACATATCTAACGCGCATATATTCTCGATCAAGTGAAGTTGGCAGCGCTTGAATATATCGCCCTAGCGATACATTGTAGCTAAACATCAATCAAATTTACATATTAAAATCCCTTTTTATTCAATATTGGTAGCTATTTAACCTGAAAGATGCAAATAAGGTAGTTTCTTTCATGTCGTGTTTATACCAAGTACGTGTAAGCTTAGAAATATGTACACGGCATTCGTTTCTGACAGTTTCGCTAATAAAAGGCTATTATCTAACTATCAACACTGAGAGATAAAGTATGTAATAGTATAAGTAAATACACCCATATTTAAATTAAACATGTGGGTCTTAAATACAAATTTCAGGTTTTTTTTCTCTGGGTGTACCACAAATCAGTGATCAAGATCAATTACTAAATATTGCTAAAGTCATAATCTACCGATCTACCAGATACCTAAGTCTGGGTAGCACCTTCATGGTATTAAGGGGTTTCTTTTTCGAGACGTTCTAACTGTTTAGCGAAGAATGTATCTCATTAATGGGTATTCTTTAGTCGGTATATCGACTATAGGCTAGGCCTTTCACTCGTTTTGTTCCCCTGTTGTTAGACATTATTGTTCTTGTTTTTGTTGCAGAGTGTTCACTGTTCACTGTTCAGTGTTCACTGTTCAGTGTTCAGTGCCTTCTCCCTTTTCAAATTAAACATTCAGTAGTCACTTTTATTTGTTGTACTTTGTTCAAATTAGTTTTCCAGTTTTGCGGAAGTTACACACACACACACGCTCACAGAAACACACACACATACACATGGGACAGAACACCAACGCACAAACACAAAGGCAGAGAGACACAGAATAATGGCCGCCATGGCATCTTCTCATTGAGGACAATATTGATATCGTTTTTTTCACTTGGCATCCATTTTCATTATTCCAATTCTGTTCAGCTATGTCTCCCCACCTACCCCTCTGTTGCCAGCCCTCTCCCCTCTCTCTATGAAACCCCTCCTTATTGCCCCCTTCTTTTCATTCTGTTACACTAACGAATCAATGAGTTTTTGGCCAGCTCGAGAGAGGGGCGTGGCATTGCGTTTTGTTATGTATCTTCATCCGTTTGGATTTGTATTGGTATTAGATACATAGATAGAGAGCTTGGCGTGGTGGGGAGGGGGCGGAAGTCTAGGCAGGGGGGATTGGGGATTGTGTCCGTTTCCCAATTTTGTTGCGGAAAATTTATTGCGGCATTCCCTTTGTCTTGTTTATGCCCAAGCAAATGATCTTATATGTGGCTTTCGGGGAGACATTTTTCCTACCAAAGCAAAAATCAGAATCGTTTATGTACACATATGTGCATACATATCTAACATTAGAGGGAGCTTACTTTCTAGGAATTGTGTGCCGAACGCCTTTTCGGAATAAATTCTACAAGTACTTTGTAAAGGGGACCCAAATTAACAGAGATAACGACCGTCTAAATGAATAAGTACGGGCCCTTAATCCAAATCGATCTTGAATCGATCGATCTTTGTTGTTTCAATTATTCCTCGTGTTGCTTGTATTACAAAAAGTGTGTCGGCTTCGATCTGTATCTCCACCCCACTGTATCTCCACCGCGCTGTATATTGTTTAGCTGATAATTACTTATATGACTACTGTGTGCTATAATTATGCTGCCATCCACTCTTTTCAATACCATCTAATCCTGATGACAGTCCCTTTGCATTTATCAAAAATATTTGCTCTGGCAATCCACTTTCCATCGCTTAGCCGTATCCTGTATCCTGTATACTAGTTTCCATGGCAATTAGAGTTTTGCAAACTGCAACCCAACTCCTCTCGTAGCCATATCCATATCCATATCCATGTCCATCGACAGCTACATCCCCTGTCTGTCCACGGTTAATCATCGCTTAGGCACAGCATGAGTCCCGAGGTGGAGGACGGAGTACGGAGGACTTTTTGGCGGCCAGTTGAGCGTGAGGATGCGGTGCACTCAAGCTTTCGCCGGCGAACAATTAACTTATGGGCAAACAATAACGCCCAGGAATGCACGCTGGCAATAACCGGAGCCGCACAGAGAAGAGCCACAGCCACAGCCACATCCTGCTCAGGCTGAGCAGCGGCGACAGCGGCATGATCCAGCAATAATCCTTCTTTTGTCAGCAAATTTATTGCACGCAAACAAACGACCAAAGGACATGCCAGGAGGATGAAAGGGAGTGAAACATTGCGAGGGGCTGGCTGCACTGGCTGAGAAGGATACTCGGGCTCGGATTGGGGGGACTGGGACTGGGATTGTGGATTGGGCCTGGGCTTGGGCTCGGATGAGCGCAGACTTTGACAATACAAATTTTTATTGCGAAATCTGCAAAAGGCAAATAAAAGATTTGACACTTGAATTGCTTTGACTGCAAGGACTACTACCAGGACCCAGTCAGGATCCAGTCAGGACAAGGACAATGGCTACAGTGACTCCTCCTTTCTGCGTACAAGGGAGTCTTGGCTGCCCTGCTACTAATTTGAGCTCGAGATGCCGCATCCTGTCGCATCGATGGGTGTCTGGCACCTGGAGAATCGCAAAGGCAAACACACTCGACGCGGCCTCCGACGCGGTACTCGTGAGGGGCGGCTCCTGGCTTAATAGCTTCGCTTCTTATGTCATTATTAAATCTTTGAAGTATCTGCAGGATGGATGGAAAACAAGCAGTGGGCTTGGGGGAGTGCGAGGGGGAGGGGCAGAGACACATACAGGCACTTGAATACTTGAGTGACGCTCAATTTGATGGACAAGGACATCAGGAATCAGTCAGCACCCACCCACACGGCACAGGGACAATGGGAAAAATCACAGCAGGCAGCGAACAAATTGCGCAACTGCACCGCAAATTTCGTCCTGCGTCAGGACCCAGGACCCAGGACCCAGGAACCAACCTGCCAACAAGTGGAAAGCACAACAATGGGTTCTACATCTCCCCGTGTTACCGTGTTCCCCTGGCCCCCTGTCCCCCTGTCCAAGCGGGTATATTTCACGCTCGATTTATCCTCATTGAGGGGTGGGTGCGAGTACGGGTACAGGGGTTGTGGCAGCAGCAGCAAGTGCCACACACTCACACACACAAAACTCTGATGTTTCGTGCCTCATTTCATGCAGTTTTGTTCATTTGATGTGGCTGCGGATGCGGATGATGATGATGAGGATGAGGAGGATGATGCCTGGTGCCTTTGCCTCCGCCTTTGCCTAAGCCTCTTGTTCGGCAGCAGCGGCAATAAAAATCGAGAGCCCTGCCTAAGCCTCCTTAACGCCTCCTTCCCTTTTCTGGCAGGATGTCAATTTCTCAATTCATAAATAACCAGAAAAAAACCGCCAACTTTGAAAGGCCACGTACTTAATACCCTTTAGATGGCAAATATGAATAGATATTAGTAGAGTATTTTGATTACGATACAGTTGATCTAAGAAACACTTGGAACTACAGGTATTTGAGTTTTGGCTGACTTATCTTTAGGAACAAACAAGTTTCCGATTCCTTCGACACCTATATGATATAGGGATCTAGTTTGGAATATTTTTGATTCTTCTTTGATTGTCTTTGATCCCACAAAGAGCTGTGTCGGCTTTGTTTGTTACTCAATGCCTTGGCCAGCTTAGAAGCTGGCGAGGCGCAGTCGGTCATGCACAAGACATTCAATTTGTTATTGTACATCTTGGCATTGTATAGTCTTTGATATTACGTGCAGCGAAATAAAACAGTCTGTGCAAAGTCTGGCCTAAAATCATAGCACCCTTTGCCAGGGTACAATGGAAACCCAAAGCCCTTTCAATGTGTCAGCACAAGTGTGGAAATTACAGCAGGCGTGGATGGGTTGGAAAACTGTGGGGAGAGTGGGAAAGTGGGCATCGATGGCAGAGCAGAGTGTGTTATTGTTGTTTATTTGCTGCTGCTGCTGCTGCTGAAACCGCAGCCAAAGGATATCCCTACCCCCCCTATCCATTCCTCCTCTCTCGCTGCGGGATCTGCTTGAGCTTTTGAATTGCTCGGCATCCTCTGGCATGGCGTACTTGGATCGCATTAAGTTGATTTATTATGCAGCGCAGAATTCAATTAAGTGGGATGATTGTCACTTGTCCGTATGCCACGAAACGAAAGCCAGAACGTTGTGTCCAGGACGTTGGGATTCACTTCATTCTCCTCTCCTCTCCGATGCGATGTGCCGTTTGCTCTCTTAACTGTTGGGGCGTGGCAGCTATTTGGACAGTTGGTAATGCCCATCATAACCATCGCTGATTCCTGCCCATGCACAAACCATAAAGGATAAGCGTTTATTTGTTTTGGTTTCGAGGATTATGGAGTCAGAGTTAGTTGGGATTTCCACAATACTCGTGGTATTCCCTTGGGGTTGATGGAGTTGATAGAAGACGAAGACCTTTGAAATCTTGAATTGGAAATGCTAAAAAGGTGAGCCAAATTATGGGATCTATCTAGATGGAATATATATGGAATATCTATAGGAATATCATCTTTAGGTGGTGCTTCATCTTAAGCCCCTACATCAGAGTGACTTTCCTAGGGTAAGGGCATTGCCTCTACCTCCCCCCACTCCCTCTAGTACCAGGAGTGGGAAATCTCTTCTAATTGCTCATCCGTAGACATGGAAACAGTCCACAAAAGAGACAACACATCACACTTGAGCGGGAAATTTAAATCAAACCAGAAAGAATCAAAACCCAAAAAGAGGACACGCTTAATAAGTTCCCAGCGGACACGTGTGGCACGCGTACACCTCGCCTCGCCCTGGAGTGGGTGTTGTGTAATTCACACTTCCTGCCCAGGACAACGGGGTCCAGAGGGGGTGGTGTTTTATGTGGAATTTCATTAAATAATCGTTAGTGTAAATCAATTGGGGAGATCAAAGCGATGATGTGGGCGACATGGCGACAAATGAAAAGAAAATAGAGGACACAAGTCCGTACACAGCCCGTACATAGACCCGTAGAGCACAGATATTACCAATTTGGGTGCTGTAAATAAAATGTGCACAGCAAATATTTGTCGGCATCGATGGAGATATCGCAAACAAGTTAACACGTGCCCAAATACCGAGTACCGAGTACCAAAGTATCGCGAAGTGTGAACACGTGCGGGAGAGGCTATCAGTGTCCAAAATCAACAATATTGAATGTGCAATCTGCAATCATTGTGCGGATGAGTCTGGGGATGGGGAGAGACCTGAAACTGAGCCAAAAATCAGGCTGATTCCATTGGGTATCCATCAGGAGAGGCCCGGCCCCCTCCTCCTACACTGTCAGAGTCCCCATATGGAGCCAACAAATCGTTATTCCCATAATCGCATTAGCCCGTCAGTCTCCCCGTTGCACACTAAATCGAAAATTGTCAAGCCTCGTCCCAACCAATCCAGCCAACCATTCGATTGTCATTGTCCTGTCGGGCGGGCTGCTTGAAGGAGTGCCCGAGTACAAGCGTTTGAAATTTAATTTAACGCATTTACATGCAGCTTAAGATCTCCGGCCTCTGCTCTGGCCTCGGGGCACTGGCACAGCAAACAAATCAAACGTATTTAGAGGAGCGAACAACTCAAACAAAGGGATGCGGATACGGCTACGGATGATATTTCGAGACTCGACTCGCTTTTCGGCATCCATCCCCCGGTCGGTCCGGCTGTGACCCTGCGCACATGCACACACGGAGCGGAGAAAGGCAAAGCTGAGAGCTGAGAGCTGGGAGATGAGAGGGTGGTGGTCGGGCTGCGAGCGAGTTGGAAAAACTCAATATTTGAATAACTTACTACCGTGTGGAGAGCAAACTTTTGAGGCAGCAGCAGCAGTGGAGTGGCACAAGCTGGGGGCACTTGAGGCAAGCTAAGGACATTGGCGGGTCGCAAAAGGACAATTATTTGCTTACGCGTTGTCATTCAAATTGAGTTTTAATGTAGAGCGGCCCGTAATCCACTAAGTCTCGTTCCGAAAGCACTCTGCACCGCCCTGCACTCTGCACCCTGCACCCTGTACCAATCCGAGTCCTGGTGGTCCTGCCGCTTCATGTGGGCACCATTATTTGCTCTATCACGTTCACGTACTGGAGTTATGAGGACATTATACATCCGTAGTAAACACAAATATCTATAATCCGTGCCCCAGAGGCGGGCATTCCGTGCGTCATGCGAACTTTAGCTGGAACTTTGGAGGGCTGCCTCCTGCCCTGCCTCATGGAACACATGTACGGCCGTAATTGTTTGTAGATGTCCTTAAACGTCGTGAGAATATTCAGTTGGTTTTCCCTCCCCTCCCCTCCCCTCCGCCACGACTGTCCTCCCTTTTGTTTTATGTATCTTTGGAGGAGATGTGTATGGTGGAGCAGAGCCTGTTGCGCCTCGCCTCTCAGCTCTGAAGATGGGTTTCGTTCCTCAATGAGTTTTCAAAAGTTGAAGTCCGTACAGTGCTTCGATTCGGAGGATCGCAGGGAGGTCGAAAGATACAGAATTAATGCAAGCGATCTTCAACAGAAATTCTAATATTTTCTACCCAGCAAAACAGATATCCAGCGACTTTTCTGTGGTATCGGTAATTAAGGATTAAATGTATTAAACTCCGCTTTAGAGCGATTATTAATGTGTGTTTATGATATCTACCATTGCTTTTTTTTACTAGTAATTTTGTCACTTTTATGTCGATTCATATGTTTTTAGAAATGGATGAAAAGTTCATTTTTTCCCAAGCGTCTATGGCTCTAGGGGAATTGTGGAGCAGTCGTTGTATGCCTTGAAGGCGGTATCCAAAGGCAACAACATTGCCGCACGTTGCCCCCATAGACACTACGATAAGAAGGACCTATTCTCAATTGAGTGGCGACTTACGCATTCTCAAAAAGCATGCCCAGACCTGTTCCAGCAACAATATATAATTGTCCTGTTTCGAGTTTTGGTGATTCTTCTACAGGCTAAGCAATGGCTCTGCGGTGTGGCATCCTGATGCAGGAAGACACACAAATCGCCAGTGTCTCTGTTGATGGCCGGCTGTGACAAGGGGGTTCCACATCCCACATCTGTATAATTGTAGTGCCCACGGGCTCCACTTCCCCAGAAGGCCATTGCAATGGGCCAATACTAAAAATTCTGTGAGAAGCGATACAATGAGAATCTCAGGCTGTCATTCAGACTGCACTGCTGGCTTTAAGGGATATGAGGAGAAGAATTCCGAAGTGGAGGTGTGTGATGATGATGATCCTGCTCATTATCATCCAATACCTCCAGAGGTGTCGAGTGTTTGGACTTTTATGCCGACTTTGGCCAACAAAAGTTCATTTTTGTACCTTCTTTTAAACGAAACATTACAAAACAGACATAAATAAACCTTAAACCTATTTCTACCTATTACCCAACTTCCTAGCCAACTTGCCTACACACAACATATGTATGTATGTGTACGGATGGTTAAAGCCGATTTCTTTGTAGGGATTTTCTGCATTCCATAGAGACTGTTATTCAGAAAAGGTACACCCCGCTTTCGTGGATACCGGATCGCAAATACACAGTAGATCGAGACTCTTTTAGGTCCCTTTTAGGTCGCAAGATTGCAAAAACAATTACATTGCTTGGGCATGATTAAGCAAATTGGTACATTTTGGTATTATACAGTCTTTGATAGAACCTATGGCTTTGAAGGGATCATCATCATAATGATGTTAGCAAAAACCAACTTACCCCCAGAACGAAACAGAGAGTATCTGAAATTTAGGGGGAATCCTTCCGACTGGAAGGCCTATTCCTATTTAGAGATTCCTATAGAATCGCTTTCAACTGAATAGATATTCATATCTACGAGTTTTCAGATCAGAATTTCATTACTGCCTCCTATCTGAAATGGGACTTCCTCACTGCCCTCACACCCATGTATAGGTACTCCTCTGCCTCTCTCTCTGTCTCCCTGTCTCTCTGTCTGAAGGATGCAGGGTAGATGGTAGAATGGAACATGGAGGAACAGGCACAATTTCCACATTATTCCAAATCTTTGTATGAAGTGTTTTTGCGCAGAAAACTGTAATTCTTATTCATTTCCAGGACGCACTCTGGAGGAGGGCTGCTAGACGATTATTAGCAATTTGATATAACTGCATGTAAGTACAACACGAGAACAAGTCAACAACGGATTCGCACACACACACGTGCACGTGTAGCCACTTACATAAGAGTCTGTCCCTGTCCCTGTCCCTGTCCCTGTCTCTCCCTCTCCCTCTCTCCTCTCTCTCTATCGCTGTGCGGAAAATCACTTCAGTTAACTAAATGCGCCGACTGCGGCGCAGCAGCGCACTGCTCAGAAAGAGCAGCAGGAAGGGAAGGCTAGAGCGAGAGGCCACGACTGCCGAAAAGCAGCAGCCATTGCGCGGGGCGTGGCCACAGCGGCGACCAATGACTGTCCAGCAGCGCATCCTGAAGGATATGTGTACATCCTGCCAGCGTCGCTGTCGCTGCTGACAAAGAGGAAAGCGGTTAGGAGGAGCAGGCAGCGGGGGGCGGGGGGGAAAGTTAAGCTCATTTTCACTGCTCTGCCTCTCGTTTTTCTCCTCTCTCTCTCTTTCTCTCTCTCTCTCTCTCGGGTCCGGGCCGCCTGCCGCCTGCTGCCTCTCTCTCGAATTTACTTTACTAACAAAACATGACTGTTGGGAGGCAAAAAGGAAATTGTTTTATCAAATGGGTTTCCTTACGCTTTTTTATTATGAAATTAATTTCCAACATCGTTCCGCAGTCGTTGACGTTTGCTGCCCTCCCTCCCACACCCGCCACAGTCACAGTCCACATTTGAGCTGTGGCCATTTTCCAGTTCCATTTTCCACCCGTTTGATGCCCGCTCTTTGAGCATGTGTTTACTCTAGTTTTGCTTTGCCTTTTTCCTCGCTTAGAAATTCTCTATTCGCCTTAAATGGGGAAATGTTTGCGTAGCCCCTTCTTCGCTCGTCCTCGTCCGTCTGGCAAAGGCATTCAAATGCAAATCTTAATTATGAATTTAAGACTCGCACACAAATTAAATTCATTTGCCACTCGAATGGCAGAAATCCAGAAACTTTTATTCAATTGCTGTCATCCCCCCACTTCTCATTGTCCGAGGGGAATGGAATCTATCGCAGGGATCCACATTTAGTTCGGTGTAATGAAACGAGTAAAATATTTCATTGGTTTCCTTTTTGGTTTTGGTTTTACTTTTATTCTGACATTTTTCCACACTTAAATAAACGCACAGATGAAGTCTTTTCCGACCCCATCTCATTTCGTAATTAAGATTTATATATCTGTGCTTGAAGAACGATCTCTACCAAAGGCTTTACCAGACAGGCCCTTCTGTTTTCTTTAGATTGGATCAATATATCATCCAACCGACAACAACACACATAAAACACATATCTTACCATAAAACCAATCTATCTGCTATGGTATACGAGTAAGAGTGTGTTCACTTACGCTGTGCGTAATCAGCACTAGAATTTTGGTTTTAACGGTGGCAGTTTTCGGCCTACTGGAGTTGCTCAACCCTCGGACTATTTGTAAGGCGATCTCAAACATATCCACTCGAGCTATTCTTAATGGAGGAAGGATTTCCATCCAAGTACTCGTAAATGTTCAGCTATTGAGTTTTCGATGAATACTGGTTTTATTTAGTAAAAATGTGAGGTTTTTTATGCTTAAAATTGTTTACTTAGGTCTACAGATATCCTATGGGTTATTTCTCATATCATGCATTTTCTCACGTTTTATTTATAGATACATGCTGCTGCCTGTTGCATTTTTATGTAGGTCAGCAGTTCACTTCCACTCAAAATATTATGTGGCCCACAATTGCTAGGTCTACTCGTAAGCTAAGATTAGTAGAAATCGTGACCATGTTCATCAGTGAACAAGTGATTCCCGATGATAGTACAAGTTGCCTTTCCATTAATTTTTCCGTACAATTTTGGGACTGGATGGCAGCCTCTACCATCTACTATATTCTGCACTTTAGAATCTTCGTCTTCTCCGATAGAATAACTATAGTAGTTCCAGGTGTTCTGTACTATTCAGAATTCTGCTTTGGGTAAGTGCAACGAAAGAAATGGCTAAAATCGATGGGCATTTGTGGGCAACACTTAGGAGGCTTCCCTTCCGCTGGCGGAGTGTTTCTCTTATGTTCAGCATGGACCTGGCCTGGGCTCGAATCGCCCAATCGAAATTAATAAGGTGTTATGGACAATAAAGATAAAGACAGAGGACTCCTGCCCTGCCTCCAATATCCATGTTGTGACAGTCTTCAGGGGGACGCGTACGCGTACGCGTAGTTTCTGCCGGCCAGGGGGTGATTGGGTGGTGTCATAACAGGCAGCGAAAGTTACTCAATGGGAAGGAAGCACCTCTGCCAGATCGATAGTGCACTCTGCTGCATGCAAAAAGTGAACCAAAAGAAACTACAAGCTTCTAAGAAACCCCATTTACACTAAAACAAACATTCGATCTAAGATGTTGCTTCAAGTGCACTGTGTGCCAGTGCCAGTGTGCGCTACAATCCCCTGAGGCTGAATTCTGCTCACTAGTGTAATCGATACGAAAATCATACTCAAAATAGAATGGCCACTAAGTCAGTTAGCATGAATGTCCGCTAGCTAATTGTGAAATCAGTTTAGGCGCACTTTTCCATCGGCTCAAAACGGGCGCTGCCGCCGCGGAACATTCAAAAATCGTAAAAATCGTAAATCGTACAGCAATTCGAATAAAAATAAATTAGCATATTATTCCGTCGATTTAATGTCCGGCCAGTGAGTGGAGTGTTTGGAGCAGCAGCAGCCGATCCAAGACATTCGCGATGGTGCAGTTCCTGGGCAAGGCAGGCGCCGCTGGTGGTCAGTGCTAATCGAATTTGCCCCTAATTCCGTGAAAACTGAGAACTTGGCCTTGAAACGGGGGTCTGCATGCTCTTGCGGGAGCTAACCCCATAGAAATCTACACGAACCGAACAGATATTTGTCCTCCAAACCCTACTCTACTCCTATCCCTTTCACAGAACTCATTCACATGGTGACCCTGGACAAGACGGGCAAGAAGTCCTTCGGGATATGCATAGTGCGTGGGGAGGTGAAGGACTCACCCAACACGAAGACCACTGGGATATTCATCAAAGGCATCGTCCCCGATAGTCCCGCCCACCTGTGCGGCAGGCTGAAGGTGGGCGATCGCATCCTCTCGCTGAATGGCAAGGATGTGCGACACTCCACCGAGCAGGCGGTCATCGATCTAATCAAGGAAGCGGACTTCAAGATCGACCTGGAGATACAGACGTTCGACAAGAGCGAAGAGCAGGCCAAGACCGATCCGCGTAGTAATGGCTACATGCAGGCCAAAAACAAGTTCAACCAGGACCAGGTCCCCATTAACACCATGGGGACGGGCCAAAGCATGGGGCAGGGCCAGGGCCAGGGCCAGGGGCAAGGCATGGGCATGAACAGGCAGTCTACGATGCAGAAGCGGAACCAAACCTTCACGGCCTCCATGAGAAACAAACACGCGGCAAGCAACTATGCGGACGAGGACGATGAAGACACCCGCGACATGACCGGGCGCATCCGCACAGAGGCGGGGTACGAGGTGGGTCTAGAGTTCTTCGCCCAATAGTGTAGTCCCCGGATGTGATCCTTTTGTCTGCCCCTCAGATCGATCGCGCCTCTGCGGGCAACTGCAAGCTGAATAAGCAGGAGAAGGAGCGCGACAAGGAGCAGGAGGACGAGTTCGGATACACGATGGGTGAGTCTGCACACCACCATTTCACCAATGCGGCGCGTTCAGAAATCCTGTCCTCCCACAGCGAAGATCAACAAGCGGTACAACATGATGAAGGATCTGCGCCGCATCGAGGTGCAGCGTCCGGCCAGCAAGCCGCTGGGAATCGCCCTGGCCGGCCACAAGGATCGACAGAAGATGGCCTGCTTCGTGGCTGGCGTGGATACCAACGGCACATTCGCCAGCGTGGACTTCAAGGCCGGCGACGAGATCGTCGAGGTGAACGGCAACGTGCTGAAGAACCGCTGCCACTTGAACGCCTCTGCAATATTCAAGAACGTGGAAGGAGAGAAGCTCGTACTGATCACGTCACGACGCAAGCCCAACGACGAGGGCATGTGTGTCAAGCCCATCAAGAAGTTCCCGACGTCGTCCGACGAGGCAAGCGAGAGGTCCTCTGGAAGAGAAATTCTTTTTAATTCTCTGTTGCTTCTCCTCCTCCACAGACCAAGTTCATCTTCGACCAGTACCCAAAGGCGCGCTCAGTTCAGGTGCGCAAGGAGGGCTTCCTGGGCATCATGGTGATCTACGGCAAGCACGTGGAGGTGGGCAGCGGCATCTTCATCTCGGACTTGCGCGAAGGTTCCAATGCAGAGGCGGCAGGCGTCAAAGTTGGCGACATGCTGCTGTCCATCAACCAAGACGTGACCCTGGAGTCGAACTACGATGAAGTGAGTATCACCGGGCCCCCAGGCTCTCCTCTAATCAGACTAATTCCACGTGGTCTCAGGCAACGGGGCTGATCAAGCGGGCCGAGGGAGTTGTGACCATGATCCTTCTGACACTCAAGAGCGAGGAGTCCATACGCGCCGAGAAGGAGGCGGAGGATAAGAAGAAGGAGGGTATGCAAGTGCAGAGGAAGCCCGGCCACCATTAACATTTCTGCTCTGTTCTCCTGCAGAGGCCAAAAAGGAGGCGGAGAAGCCGCAGGAGCCCGCCACAGCCGAGATCAAGCCCAACAAAAAGATCCTCATTGAGGTGAAGGTTGAGAAGAAGCCGCTGGGCGTCATAGTGGCTGGCGGCAAGAACAACCACGTCCAGGTAACGCACGGGTGGGGTGGGAGCAACACTTGCTAAGCCTTGCTAATCTCCTTTGCAGACTGGCTGTGTCATCACACACATCTACCCGGAGGGAGCAGTGGCCGCAGACAACCGCCTCAAGATCTTCGATCACATCACCGACGTGAATGGGAAGCCGGTACACGTTGCGAGCATGACCACGCTGAAGGTGCACCAGCTGTTCCACGTGACGTACGAGAGAACTGTCAATTTCACCGTCTTTCGCGCCGATCCGCCCGAGCTGGATAAGTTCAACGTGGAGTTCATGAAGAAGGCGGGCAAGGAGCTCGGCCTCTCCCTCTCGCCCAACGAGCTAGGCTGCACCATCGCGGATATCGTGAGTGCTCGAGACGCTGTGAATAGTGCGAGGCTATAACACTAAGAATCACTTGACTTTGCAGGTACAAGGCCAATATCCAGAGATCGACAGCAAGCTGCAACGCGGAGACATCATTACCAAGTTCAATGGCGATGCACTGGAGGGGCTCACGTTCCAGGTGTGCTACGCACTCTTCAAGGGCGCCAATGGCAAGATATCGATGGAGGTGACTCGACCGAAGCCCACGCTGCGCACCGAAGCGCCCAAGTAATAGGCAGAGTCGAACACTCGCGAATACTTCGTCCAGAGCTGCGACAGCAGTCCATTGAATAAAAGATCCGACAACTCTTAAGTGAAAACAAACTTCGTTCCGTTATGGGTTTATTTGTAAGGAAACTCCTTAGGCTATAGAGCTTGCATTCGATGCGATACGGGGCCACAGGTCAGCGCATTCCTTCGCCACAGGCCCGGTGATGGCCGACCCCTTCATTTCGCCCTTGTTGTTTACTATGACCCCGGCATTGTCTTCAAAGTATATAAACACCCCGTCCCTCCTGCGGAACGGCTTGCGCTGCCGAATCACCACGGCAGGCATAACCTACAAGAGAACATGAGACACCAATTAGTAACCAGCAAATAAATCCAACCACATGAGCATTCGACGAAAGGTGTGCTTTAGTTTGCCGGCTCAAAACATTTTCACTGAAAGTGATTCCACTTTGCAGCTCAGCACATTTCACACACACCATGCATCGAAGAGACTGCACTGCAAACACTCACCTTCTTCCTCAGCTCTGGCTTGCCCTTCTTAACGGTGGCCACAAACATGTCACCGACGCCAGCAGCAGGCAGACGATTCAGACGACCACGAATGCCGTGCACGGCAATAACATACAAGTTCTTGGCACCTGTAATGCAACAAAGAAGCTGGGCATTAGCAGACGCCATTCTATGCGATATTTGCATGCACACTTACCAGTATTATCAGCGCAGTTCATGACGGCGCCAACAGGCAAACCTAGGGAGATGCGGAATTTACCTCCCGCGGTACCACCACGTCCTAAACAACGAAAAACACAAGTAATTAGTTAAACCACTTCATTGCTCTACACTTATGGCCGTTGCACTTTCGTTTTTCGCGGATGGCACATATTTAAGGCGATTTAATTGGATTATTTTTATAGTTTGTACCTCTCTTCGACATTTTGCAGCGTTCGGGAACAGGAAGTTAAAAGAAAGAGAGAGTGTGACCGCGGACTTATCGTTAAAATATACCGTCCGACCCTCAGAAATATACCAAAATATACGTTCTCAATTTAAAAATATACCGTAAATATACTGACGAATTCAAGTTCTATTTTACATATTCCGATTTGGATCTTCCGTCAAATATTCCCAGCTATATAGAACATTTAGCCATGCCCACATAATTTTATACGATTGGGGAATACATTTTCTTTAAGATAGGCTAGTTTTTAGTCCATGCTTTTATTGTATTTTGACTAGAACAAGGCTTAAACAAAATAGTTCAACAAAAAAAACAGTCGCAATGTTGCTGGTATTTGAAGACATGATGCGTGTATAGGCTTTTGTATACCCTATTTCGTTAATTTTATATGAAGACATATGAAGATAATCAAGATAAAACGAAATTAATAAGGACCCTTGCTCAGATTGATATGTTTTAGACATATTCATGCATATGATTAGTGTCTTGTATATATATCTCGATCCTGATACCTATTCTTGGTCTCTGTAAGAAGACAATAAGCTTTAAAATACCGTTGAAATAGGTTTAAAACAGAGACTAAATTGTTTTTGCATTAATTGGAGCCTGGGATGACAAACATATTCCCAAATCTATAATATCTTTTTCCCCAGGGTATGCCCAGAAATGAATTAGCAACATTTGCGTATGGAATGGGGCTCATTGTCGGCAACCGGTTATTACCAATAAATAATCGTTTTTGATCTTCCGTCGAATATTACTAGCTATACAGATCTTCCAGCTTTGCCCACATAATTTTATATGATTGATGAATCAATTTTGTTCAATATTATTTACTTTTAAGTACTGGCATGTTTTTTATTTTGACAACAACACGGTTTCAACAAAAATGTTCAACAAAAAAAACAGTCGCAGTGTTGTGACGAGTCTGGTATTTGCAGACTCATTTCTTGTCAACCAGAGTGTGGGCATTTGTATACCCTATTTCGTTAATATTATATAAAGATACTGTTTTCCAACCTGCTTTCAATCGTAATCAATAAAGACCTTGTCTTAGATTGAATTGTTAAGGCCTATTCATGCATTCGATTAGGTTCTTGCATACTAATCCTGATCCCTATACCAATTCTTGGTCTCTGTAGAAGGACGATCAGCTGCAAAATATCGTATAAGACAGAGACTGACTAGTTTCTGCACAAATAAGAGCCTGGGATGACAAACATATTCTCAATTCCATAGTATCCATTTCCCCCAGGGTATGCCATGAAACATTGTGCATGGAATTAGCATGGCGGAGGGAGGGGCTCATTGTCGTCAACCGGTTATTACCAATAAATACTCGTTTTTGATCTTCCGTCGAATATTACGAGCTATCTAGATCTCTCAGCCCTGCCCACATAATTTTATCCAATTAATGAACCTATTTTCTAAATCACTGGTTTATTTTAAACACTTGCTTTTATTGCATTTTGCGTAAAAAAAGGTTATAGCGAAAATGGTAAAGCAAAAAGAGGATAGTCGTTCCTATTGTTCAATTTTGATATTCCGTCGAATATTACTAGCTAGTTTTATCCGTTTACACTAAAATGCATATCATTTTTCTGGTTCGAAATTTTCGCAACCGTTTTATAGACTGTCTTAGTCGATAGTTCTAGATGCGCTATCGATATTTCGAACCTGGGTGCTGCCAGACATTAGATCTATTTCTTAAATTACAAAACCACTAACTATACAGTATAATGATGTGAGAACATGTCGCAAACGAACTTTCTGTATTAGTTCCCAGGCATTTAGCAGACGGGTACTCAGATAAAAAAAATTTGCAATTTACATGAGTTGGCAGCCCTAACCAAAAACACCAGTGTGGCAACCTCGAATGAAAGTCCAGTTATTTCTAAAGTTTCCATGCGCGTCCTTTTAAAAACTAGCACAAAAACACAGAAAACAAGGGCAAAACAGCTTCGAAAGTAAATTTTAAAGTAAACAATGGCAGCTCTTAACATTTAAGGTTGCACTGTTTTTGCTTGCACATCATTCGGGAGCTCGCAGCAGCGACAAAAGAGGTGGCAAAAAATACTGCGCATTTTTTGATAATTATTGTGCTGGCTTTCAATATGGATACACCTGGACAACTCGGCCTCGTAAAGAAGATTGTGCATTCTGTGCTGGTGTCGTCGCCCGAGGTAATGACGATCCAGGAACTAAGTCGCGACTACAAGCAGATGGAGGGCTCAGAAGTGCCGCATCGCCAGTTCGGCCACAGAGACGTCGAAACTTTTCTCCGCTCCATTCCAGACGTCGTAAAGGTATGAATGCATCCAGATTTTCGTAGTATTCTTGTGCATAGTCAAACTAATGTTGAGATCACATTAATCAACAGGTGATCGGATGTGGGCCTTCGGCTTTTGTCCAACCACGGGCAACTGCAAAGTCGGCACACATCCAGAATTTCGTCAAACGCCAGAAGACTAAATCCAGAAAGTCAAAAATTCATGCTGGACGGAATCCAACGTTTTTATATAACCCAACGCCATCAGATATGTCGTTTATCAACGAGTCTGTAAGGAAGGCCTCGTCTGTGCAGATGCACAATCGGGTAAATACGTTTCAGCCACAACAGTATTCACTGCTTCCAAACGGTCAGTTCTTTAATCCCGCCATCCAGCAGCCTCCTGCTTACCTTCACTTGAAGAATCCTCAAATGAGAGTGCGGCCGACTGTCAATCAACCCGTTCATCCGCAGGGAATGTATAACTTGCATAAATATTTGCAACCCATCCGCAATCCAAATCTAGCTCAGCGTCCACCCCCACCAAAGCGCTCTTCGACTGCAATACAAAATCAACCGCCAATACGCAATCCAACTCGAGTGCGCACTCTGTCTTCGTGCTTAGATTCCATGGTGAAGTCATTCAATGATCTATCTCTTGCTGAAGATAATAATGCTCCAACTGGAGAGGTGAAGAAACAGGAGAGAAATGTGACTGATGCGAAGCTACCGATTGTCACGGCGCCTGAAGAAGATCCAGTGTCCGATGCGAAGCAACTGCCCACCGAACCCAACAGCTCGGACGATCATAAAGTGCTACCCAATGTCGCTGCGCCTGAAGATGAATCAGTGGTAGAGCTGGGGGAACCCGATCGTGTTGTGCTTGAACTCGCCAAGCCGAAAGTGGTTGTGTCCTACGATTACGATTCCTCCAGCGATGATTGCAAAGATACTGATGCCTTTCCAGCGTATGCTGTGGTAAAGTTTGGACAACTATTGCAATGTTATATTTCGCTAAGAGTTTGCTTCTCTTGCAGGATCACCGTGTTCTCAATGTCGACTATCCGCGCGACGCGGTTCACTCCGATTACAAGCTGTCTCGTCTCGACTTGGAAAAAACTCTCAAAGTGGATGAGCTCTACTTCCTGCAGGTTGTGGAGGTGACCAATCCGCATAGTTTCCACTTCTGGACATTCGACGACTACGACCTATATCGTAACTTGTCGCAACACATGCAGTACGGAAGACGCTTTTTTTGTGGCTAAGTTTCTCTAACTTGCAGTTTCTTCTTGCAGGGAATTCTACAGAGACTTGCATTCAACGACGTTCACGATGCCGAAGCACCTGCTCACGCCCGGCCATCTGTGTGTCGTCTGTCCCAGCAATACATTGGTGTGGCAGCGCGCCAAGGTTGTCAGCCAAAGCACGGACAATGTACGAAAGACTATCGAGGTAGAGCTCATCGATACGGGCGTATTCGATACCGTTTACACAAAAGACGTGAAATTTCTAATGGAACAATTCGCTAAGATGCCGCCACAAGGAATGCAGGGCCGCCTGGCTTATGTGTCTCCGTTTAAAAGTCCGCACTGGCCATCGAAGACTGTCAGCGCATTCAAACATCAAACATCAAACCGCGAACTCTTCGGAAAAGTGGAGGCCATCAAGGTAGGATGTTAACCGAAAAACTTGAAGTGAGATATAAAAATGTATATGTTTTAGAGCAACATCGCGCACATGGTGCTCGTCGATGAAGATTATGTGAATTTGAACCTTTCGCTGATAGAATGCTGCTTGGTGCTTCGCTGCTATACGACCTAGCAGACAATTTTTTTAACCATATACATTATATACATCAAATTTATATCTTACCTTATCTCGTTTTTGTTTTGTGTTTTTTTCGACATGGAATGTCAAGTTTGTTTCTTAATCCAGAATTATTGTAGTTTGTAATGAAACGAACCGATTTGTTTAATTTTAAGGCAAACGCTGTCCTGCTTTTCTTTTTATTATTTACGTGTAATAAAATACTAAGTTACATAAATCCCCCGACAAGTCGCCGTCCTTCGCCTGATTTATGCTTGAAAGTATGACAAACAAGGCCGACTCAAAGACGAACCACTTGCGTAGAGATCTCGCGCTCGTAACTAAATATTATTGTATTCCTGAACGGAAATTCTGAATCAATGGAAAATCATGATCCTGACCAGCGGCAGGCGGCAATAAATACATACTTGAAATATAACCGAAACTGAGGCTTTATAACAATTCCCTATAAAAGACAACAATGTCTATGTTTTGTATATATATGTCGTGTATATAGTTGGTTTCTTGTCTGTTCTTCCTTTTTTTGTTTTTGTTTTTTTGTCGGTTGGGGACCGCTGAAACGACGGCACCCTGAGGTTGGTTTTCTTTTGAATATACTCGTATTCTTCTTTTTGTTTTTATTTTTTGTTGAGGCTTCTCTACTACGTTGTGTGTCGAGTGGTGTTATTTGTTTGTTTGTTTTTTAGTTTTGTTAGTGAGTGAAAAACTAATAGTTCAACTACTAATGCGCATTCGTTAAACTTGCTTAAATACATTTTGTTTTCTTGTATATTGCTGAGTTATGTTGTTTCCATTTTGCAATGCGTATTTAAATATGCTATATAATCGCAATAATACATAATTGTTTGTTTGTTTGTTTGTTTGTTGGTTGGTTGCTCGAGTACATAATAGCTACGCGCATAAATATGTGTGTTTGGTATGCCTTCACGCCTTGCTTGGTTTCTTTATATCATAAGTTGATGCGTGTCTGCAGATCTGTTGGTCAGTCGGTCTGTATTTCGACTGTCTCTTACCCTGTTCCACTCTACACTCTACAGGTGTGGTTGGTTTCTGTTTCTGTATGGGTGTGGGTGTGGTTCTGGGTGTATGTATGTTCTGTAGTAGGTCCATAGGACTAACGCTGTAGCAATTCACAAAAGTCTACTCACTTCGTAATCGTTACAATATCGTGGGCATAAAACTTAGATGTAGATTCCCTATAAGGTATGTCTCTCTCTGTGTCTGTATTTTTTTGTGTTGCATGTGTGTGTGTGTGGCAAACTCTTCTATTGCGGTGTGTGGGCTGCGTCTGTGTGGATCTGATTCTGATTCGGATCTGTCTGCTGAGTTTCTTCTCTATCATATAATTTATATTTGTATGTAATTGTTTTTGTTTTTGTTTTTTTTTTCGATTCTTATATTAAAGTCATCACAGTTAGCGGAGCTGAAATTATGAATAATTATTGAGGACATTTTTGTGTAATTGTTTTGTTCTTTTTTTGGATTTTTTGTTCTGTTTTTTTTTTTTTTTTAATGTTTTCTACTAAATCGCAATTGCATATATAGAGTGTCTACCGTAAATTGATTCTTTTTAGTGTACTCTTCATATCGCTTCTCGGGGTTTCATTTACTAAATTATTATATACGCATGTGTCTGTGTGAGTGTGGTTGTGTGTATGTGGCTGTGTGTGTGGGTGAGTGTGTGTCCTGCAAAATTGCCTTTCAGATGGATGCCCGATGCCCACCCGCACCGCTCTTCATCGCCATCGTCTTCGTCATCGTCATCGTCATCGCCTCGGCTCAGTGTCATGGGGTGTTGCCCTCGAACAGGGCCCGAAACTCCCCGCTCCGAGGCCTGGGAAGACCTTCGCGTATCGTTTGAACCGGCTCAGCAATGCTCGACTCTGACCCATGCAGTAAATTCTCCTTGAGATCCATGTCACTGCTTAGAATGGTAAAGATGGAAAGGAATACAGAACGATGCACGCCAGATCACATGTTCATTGCACACTTACTCATCTTTGCATTCATCGGCCTCGGCAGCCAGGGCATTCACCACTGCCGTGATAGTGTTCGACTCGGGATTGCTCAGCTGTTCGTCCTTCTGCTGCATTATGTTTGGGTTCTTGCCGATCTTGTTCAACCGCTCTGCGGCCACAGTCTCCATGGTCTTGCGCATCAGCGGATACTGATCCAGCACGCAATTGAAATGATCCACGCTCAACGAGAATAGATTGCAATAGGTTTCGGCTCGCACGCTGGCCACACGACGCGCATTGGTCAGCAGACAGATCTCACCGAAGTAAGAACCGTCCGATAGTGAGGTGGCAACCTGCGAATCAGACAAAGGATTAGCTACACGAATAATCTTCTACATCTTCTGCGATATGCGGTATGATCAGGGAGGGCACTACCTCGCCGTTGGCCATGACAATGTCCACCACGCCCTCCTGTATGAAGTACATTTTTGTACCGATCGTACCCTCCTTTATGATAATATCACCTGAAAAAGCAGAACGTCAGGGGTGTTTCAGCTTAGAACAGACTTTGGATCAATCACCTGGTTGGAAAACTTCGTATTTCAGTTTGGTAACTACGTCGGAAACGAAATTCGAATCGGCATTAGCAAAAAAAGGCACTGACGCCACGAGGGATCTGTGAAAGGTGAAAGGAGAACGATTGTAATAGAACAGACTAAGATGCAAGACGACACAACAAGAGAGGAAGAACAACTCGACGACGACTCGACGGCTGGACGTAAAAAAACTAGTAGAAGGAATAGACTGGACCGGTCACAGATCGCCCACCTGCAATTGTAGTTGATGACATCCTCGCGCAATTTCTCGCTCAACTCGCCAAGGATCAACTCTTCATCGAAGAATTTACCCTGGTACCGATGCTCAAAGTATTCCGTGATGCGCTGTCGCATGTCGCGCGGCAGCTTGCGGTAGGCCATGTACTCCTCCACCTGTTTGACCTTCTCGCGATACTGCCGCCTGCTGGAGTCCAAGCTCTGGATGAGATTGGTCGCATGACCCAGGAACAATGCGTAACACGTGGCGCCGGATATCATCGACAGCATCGTCAGCCACATGTCTGTCAGTGATTGTGGTGGAAATCTGCAACAATAAAACGCGTACGAGTACGTATGATTAGAGTTTTCATCACGAGAAGAGTGGGAGTGGATTTGGGAACACATACCTGCCGTAGCCTATGCACAGCATGTGCGACATGGCCTTGAACAATGCCCACGAATACTGCTCCAGCCAGTAGGATTCCTGAAATCGAATTGAATTAGCCACCCGATACACCGACTCTGCTCGATTACCGGTTCACCGGTTCACCGATTCACGATGGGGTTGTACCGCACCTGCAACTCGTTGATGGATACCCAGGAGTTTGATGGAAAACCCTGCAACATTGGCACTAAGAACTGCAAGCAACCGCTCCAGTGTCCGATCAAGAGCATCATGCAAATTAAATTGAAGATCCTCATGAACACCGAGGCCATATTGAGGAACTGTAACCAGAGTTTACAATCAGATAGAGCGCCACCAATCAACCAGAGAGGTCCAACACCGCTCACTAATGTGTGTGTGTTTGTGTGTGTGGGTGTGGGTGTAAGTGTGTCAGTGTTTGTGTGTATCTGTGTGTGCGTGTTACATCTTGAGTGAGTTTCACATTTAAACAAATTCAAACGGTACGGCAAACCAAATGTCTCGGGTAAACGGGAAAGAAAACCCAAACAAAGAATAGAACTCATTGGGAACATTGGAACATTGGAACATTGTTGGAATTTGCGTATTTGGTGAACTTTAGCTTTAGCTTCCAGCTACCGTTAAATAGAGCAGTTATTGCAGTTATGCCAATCAAAGCAACTAAAACAAAACCGAAAATCCACAGCCATTAAACAAGAATTAACGCAGTGTAGACCCAGTCCGTATCGTGCAACTGGGACTTCCCCTTTCCGGCTCTGCTCTGCCCTCAGATATCCTTAGAGATCAGAGATTGTAGCAGAGCAGATCAGATCAGATTCAAAATCTGGATAGTCGCAGAGGCAGGAGGTGGACTTTGACGCAGCCATAGGCGCAGTCGAAAACTGGCTATCAATATACAATAAAAGTAGTAGTACATCTGCTGATAAGGTAAAATAAGATAAGATTAGTCTAGTGTTAGGCAATGCAACAGTGTCCAGTGTACAGTGTACAGCCTGAGCAATCAATCCAAACTCAATTCAAATTCAAATTCAAACCATTTCTACGTTTCGAAATAAGTGCAAAATCAGCTGCTAAATTATGGTACAAGGTGCTCCATCTTTACTTTTGTTTTTGTAGTTTTTGCTGTTTTTTGTTTTGTGTGTATTTGTTTTCAACACTAAAGCCGTTCAAACGTTCAAATTATTGAAAACGAAACTGGGTATTTTACAATGAAAGCGTTTGTTGGCTCTGACTTTCTCAGTTGTTAGTATTTGTACTACGTAAATTCTGTACAAAAGTAGTAGTTTTCTTAAAAAACAAACAAACAAACCAACAACAAATTTCAAACGAACATAACCAACCAAAATCATAACAAATAGAGAGAGAGAGAGAAAGAGAAAGAGAGCAGGAGCAGAGTTGCATTCAAGAAATCAGCTTCTGTGTGCGTGTGTGTGTGTGCGTATTACGGACACTTACAGAAACCGTTACGACGCTCTTTTGCTGAAATCCTTTGTACAACAGAAACAAAAACAGGAAGAAAGGGAGCAAATGGGAGGAAAAGGGAGGAGAGAACACAACCAAAGGTAAAAATCAAAGCGGGTAAACCAAAAAACCATAACCATAACCAGAAACAGAAACAAAAACAACAGTAGAAGCAGTAGCAGCAGTAGCAACGGTAGCGGTACAGTTGTGTTTGTTAAAATTAATTGAGAGAGAGAGAGAGATAAAGAGAGAATACAGAGTGGGGGAGCAGGAAAGCGCGCAGCACAAAAATGGCGCCAAACAAAAGCAGAAAGCATTGAGCAGAGTGTCGATCAAAGGTGAGAGGTTAGGTTGAGTACGATAGATACGATACGATACGATACGATAGGCTTAGGATGTAGAAAGCGTTTCGGCATGGGCCCGCAAATGTATGCTATAGAATACGAGTATTACGTGGCTAGATTATAGTACAGTGTTCGTGTTCGATCTGATTGATCTGTTGATCTGTTAGCCCGCCTCAGCCTCAGCCTCAGGCAATCAGCATACAATCATCCGACAACTGTTGCAGATTTATTGATTGACTACTTCGTCTGTGTGTGTGTGTGTGTTTTTTGTGATTTCTGAGCCTGGGCTTTGGAATCTGTAATCCATAATCCGTAGTCCGGAATGTGGCAATGCAGTGCAGAAGCAAGAGCAGCAGCAGCAGCAGCAGCAGCAACAACAACAACAACTTTCTAATGGTGCAGTTTATGGGCATTTTTACAAGGGGATCAACAGATTAGCTGGTGCGGCTGCTCCTCTACTTCAATGGATATATTGGATATACATATATACTCGTAAAGCAAAAAGCATTGATATGCACTGTGGAAACCACCGCTTCAGATTGATTTCTGCTGTGATCTGTCATATTTTCAAGCTCTTCACATCGCTAGAATAGAGGACTATACGTGTAACCCAGCTAGTCTGAGGTTCGGAGCAATAGATACAACAGCAGTACGAATGGGGACTTTCAGTGGCATGCCCATGCATGGAATCAAAATCTACGCTATCTAATGTTTCCTCAGGCGAGAGTAATGTTACGTTATCCCGCCCAATTCGTGTGAAGAGCGTGAAAGAGCTTCGATTACGGACCGAAGATTTTGCTATCGTTTTTTAACGCTAGATATTATCGATTACTGCATTTGTTCTCTTTGTTTTTTTACTGTTTATGCATCAAATGAGGAATAGAGAATATGTATGTCAATATCAATCAATCAATCAATGTGTATATAAAAAGGCAGTCTCAGAAAATTTACAGAACGTACGAACGAACGAACATTACGATAAAATCAAGCAAACATGATCAACGAACAATCGAACAATCGAACGAACGAACAATCGAACGAAATGATGCACTAAAACTGAATTTGAATGGCTCAAACAGTCCTCAAAAGTGAGTCATGTTGCGCCGATAATACATAATTATAATTGGAATCAATCAAGGCTTTTTGTTTTTTTGTTTTTTGTTTTTATCAACGAATGTATATTGAAGTTGTTGTGTTTTGTTGATTTTTTGATTTTTGTTTGTTATTTTTATTGGATGGTGGTTTACCTTGAGAATTAGGTTGCTTTTTGTCAAGCCATCTTTGTCTTTTCTGTGCATTCTCCCTCTGCGATCAGCACTTTTTTTCTGTAGATTCTGCAGAATCTAAAAACCATATATATACACAGGTATTTTAGGCCCTGATTCAGCTTATTGGATTTTGTATACATAATTTATTTTTATTTCATTTTTGATCTCTTTACTGGGAATCTTAATCTGATTTTGATTTTCGTTTTCATTTGACAATTCTTTGTTGGATACTTTTCGGTAATCATTTCATTTCATTTCATTTCTTTTCTTTTCATCGCTTCCGTTGAGCGGTTCAAAAACAAAATAAACATAAATCATAAGGTATGTGGGTTACCAAGCTAGGCTTGGTATATCCTTTAAGAAACTGTAGTTGTACGTATCTCAAAACGGGGGTGAGGTGTGGTGGAGTGGGGTTTGGATTTTGGACTAGGGTTTGGACTGGGGTTGTTCTTCGAAGAGATGGGAGAGTGGGAAGAGAGGGGAGAGCGGGAGAGCGGGGAGAGAGAGGAGAGAGAGAGTCAAAGGCATTCCTTAAACACCTGAGAGTGCCGGAGATGTCCTTCGATTCAAAGAAGTTGTACAAAGTGCAATGAAGAATTGGTTTGAGTGCTTCAAAGTCAGCAAGAAATGAACAGAAAATCGAATATCAGATCAACAGAAGCGGTAAATCGAAGACTCAACAGAAGAAATGTGGAAAGAAAGCAAAGGGGGATCTTCCCGTGAAGTCCTCAAGCTTGCCTTAGAGAGCGTTAGATGGTCAAAGGATAAGTATTCGATTCGATTCGATTCGATTAGATTCGGTTCGATTTGTGTGTGTATTTATGCCTGTTATGCGTGTGAGTGTTTGTTTGAATGTGTCATAGATAGGATGTGTGTGTGTGTTCTTGCAGTATTTTGGCCTAGGGGGGATTTTGGATGGATCTGGTCTGGGACTCGAAGCGCAGCAGGCGCACAACACGAAACGAAACAAACATCATTGGTAGGGGGGGATGGGATACAATACACAATTGACAATTGTATAATATACAAACTGAGTTGGGGCTTATGGTACAACGATTGTCTGTCTGGTTTGGTTCTATGTTCGTTCGGTTCGGCTTAATAGACACTTAAACGGCATTACGGTTAGGAGGTGGAACGGTACGAGAAAAAGTTTCATATTACTTGGTAAATAATCGAACGCATAAGGTTTTAAACGGAAATCAAAGACACAGAGCTTCCAGATAACAACTCAAATAAAATAGTATCGTACATAGTTTGAACATTTCTTTACGGATATACAATACATGCGGATGGATGCACGCATGTGTGTGTGGCATATATTCATTCAGCAAAGAAAAGTGAGCACTTCGTGGACTAGTCCCCTGACCATCGACCCTGCCCTGCCCTGCCCTGACATCTGTGCTGGGCCCAACGGCAGTCACTGGGAACCTACACATACACAGATCCTAGATCCTAGATCCTAGATCCTCGAAATCGAAATCTGTTGTGGTGTGGTGGCGAGTGAACGAGTAAGGAGTAGTATTTTGCGAGTATGCTGATTTTACGGTCGAGAATTGGGTCGCAAACGAAAAGGAAACTTAAAAGGAAACTGAAACGGAAAAAGAAACTGAAACTGAAACAGAACTCTAACTCAAAGTGAAACTAAAATGTGAATGACGAAACTCAGGAATCAGAGATACTCGTACATACATACATATAATAATGCATAATGCTTAATGCATATGATATGTAATATCGTACAATGGCATTGTAAAGACATTACAAAAGGAAATCAAGAAAGTAGGGTAGGGTAAAGTAATGAAATATCATCGTACATACATCGTACATACACATGTTATGCAAACCGAAACAATATAGTAGAAACGGTAACGAGAAACGTTTCGAAACGTTTGGCAAAATGTAGCCGTGAGTACTCACATAGACCTCCTCCCATTGGGATACGTAGCGCACGAGGCGGGACAGCCGGAGCAGGCGGACGAGGGAGAGTAGTTTAGCTAGGCGCAGGATGCGCAGGGCGCGTCCGGCATGCAAAATTTGAAAAGAATCAGAGAAATCCTGCAATTTCATAATCTTAATCAATGTGTTGCGTACTGCTTCTCAAAATACATGGACACTTACTTGATTGAAAATTAAAAATATATAATCTAGCGGTATCGACGAAATCAAATCGAGAAAAAACCAAGTTCTTAAATAGTGTTTAGCTATAAGCTTTGGATCCAATATTACTTGTTCAGCGTTGTCTTGTTGCATAATTCCTAAGAAACATTCGGGGCGAGAGATCACATCACAGTTTAGAACAGAACAGAAGGAACCACAACCACAACCCACGACCACTCGGGCTCGAGGACTGAAACAGCCCGTGGCGGGTGGGTGTCCGCGGTAGGGTTATTTACATACATATGTGGGTAGTAGTAGTAGTAGTAGTAGTAGTAGGTTCGTAAGATGATTATGTGCATTACCTGTTCTAAAATTGACTACAATATCTATTAAAAAAATAGTATCACTTAGGCAGTTGAAGGCAATCCATCGTGTGCTCAGATCATCGTTGAAGAATGATATTGCGACTGGCAGGATAATAAGATTTGCTACTAATAATAAAAGCATGCAAAGGTCCCAGTAAAACCTGTCGATCAGATCAGATCAGATTTTTATACGGATTAGCAAAAGGATAACACAACCATTAAACGATCCGAGCACAATTTACCTGAATGAACTGCACGGGTGTATGACCCAATGACCGGAAGTTTTCTGACGTATGCGCTCCTTGACCAATGCCTTGCGGCTGCCAAATAGTTTCATGGCCAAACGATTGTCCGTCGGCTGGAACCATGATTGCAATTGACTTTTTAGGAAATTCGCAGAGACTTTTTCCGACACGATCGGTATGTTCGGCATCGGCTCCTCTTTCGGAGTGCCGTACAACGACACGTCATCAAAGTGTACCTGCGGAGGCGTACAAAACCCATTAATCAAACACATCCATCATCTCTCGCAATTTGCCTAAGTCTACGAGTCCATGGTCTACAGTCTATAGTCTGTTTATGGCGGGTATAGTACATGTGGTGTTATATGTGTGTGATCAGTCCTGTGCAAATAGTGCTAATAAAACCTTTGCTCTTGCCATTTCGGTTCCTTGGTCGCATATTAGCAGTGCCTCATCATCGAAAGCGGTGACCAGCGAGTCGGTGCAGGTGTTTTCAAACGAAATTCGCAAATCGTTCTCATTCACATTCAAGACGGAGCAGTACGAGCAGCGCACCGATTCCTCACTATCGCCGCTCAGCAAACTGCAATGGGGGGAAAAATTGTTACAATGTATAAAACACACACACATATGTAGTACATATGCCTTGTATATAAGAGCGGCATATGGTCGACATGCCGACCGATGAACACTGCTCAGATTTCATTTTAGCTGGAATTCTGTCTAAACAAAACTCTCAAAGTACGCGGAAAAGACATCCGACCGGAATATCCAAAAATCCAAAAATACCTTGTGGAACTCCCCCCAGCTGTACTACATTCCCGCTCTTCGGATTGCTCTAACTGCAATTTAAGATAATTCTAATCGGGATAGAGATCTGAGAGACAGACAGAATATCAATGTTAGCTTTGAACACTTAATTCCGATTATCATAAAACATAACTAAAGCCCTGAAAAATCACTTCCTGAAAGTATTCCGTTGAAAATGATCCCATAAGGTCGCGGTCCCCAGAGATAAAGTGAAAGTATGCTCCACGCTATACGCGGGATGTCAAGGTGGTTTGGGGTGGGGTAGGTTAGCACGCCGGTTATTTTTGTTCCTTTTTAATTATGCCACACGCACGTTGCAAGGTTTAACAGAGTGGAGTGCGACAGGGAGTGAGTCGTCTGGTCTGGTCTGGTCTGGGCTTGCCTTGCCCATTCGATGCTGATTGCCAAGGTTTTCCGGCACCGGCACCACCACCGCCACCACTCCCCACTCCGCACGACGCTGCGGAAATTTTGTTGTTTGCTCTGCTTGCGTTTTTTGGAGCACCGTCGCGGCAGTGGCAGCGGGGGGACTGAACGACAAATCGCGTGGTATTGAGCGCGGATCTATTGTTAGGAGACGGAGACGCGTGCAGTTACTCTGCTCGGGTCGGGGGCTATGAATGTTACGGTTATTCGTATTTCGTATTCGGTTTCGGACTCGTAATCGCATTTGTATGTATTTCTATTTCTATTATTATTATTATTTCACTTTGGCATTTGTACTTTTTTTGTACTTTTTGCGCCTCTTCACACTCAATTGATGGTGGTTTTTATATTTCGAAATGGGAAAGTTTCATTTTAATTAAGCCTGATGAATGAAGCTGATTTAATTTAATCTTCGCCCTAATGAATTTATTAGTTATCATGATTCGGAAGGCCGACCAGACCAGACCAGACCGTTGAGAACAACCGCAGAACGAGCTCTAACATTTCCCAGATATTGGATTACACATAAATTGTTGGTTACGTTACGATTCTTAATTGTGGTTTCACTGTTTGTTTTTTTTTACATTTTTTTGGTTTGTTTTTTGCTTTCACTCTGTGTTTTTTTCTGCCGCTCTGTTGGCAACTGGAAACGTGCCGCAGCAGATGGTTTGTCTCTGATTTAACGATGACTTACACATATAGGGTGTTGGCGGGGACTAGGCTGGACGAGTATGGGATGGGGTTCGGTTCTATGAGTACTCCACGTTGTTACAGCGGCAATCTTTGTGCGACTAGCGGCGGCACGGGCCGAGCACAGTGCTCACAGCTGGCTGGCCAACGCAGGCAGAGCTCTCCGAGTGACCGAGCGTCGTTTCGGGATCGCCTTCGGGCGTCCTCGAGAAGCCGCGGGAGGTACGGATACGGAGATCGCGAGAGACGCAGACGGAGACGCAGACGCCGACGCCGACGCAGACGCAGACGCAGACAGAGACACTTTGCTTTCGATTGTACGACGAGACGAGTATTACCTCGAACATCAATTGCTGGCGATCCAGATCGGATCGGAGCGGGTCGTATCGGATCGGATCGGGATATGATGCAGTCGTTTCCGAGAGAGCAGAAAGACCGAAATTGGCTGGCAATTGTCTAATTAAATGATAGATAATTGAGAGATTGACACCAGCTTGTGCACTTGGCGATAGTTTCTTCTCTTCTGATTTCCCGTTGCCTTTTACTGTTACTGTTTATAGTTTTTCTGTTTTTTGTTTCGTCAGGGGCAGAGGCTGGAGCTGGAGCTGAAGCTGAGGCTGAGGCTGAGGCTGGGCCTTATTCAGAATTTATTAAGCTGCTGCTGGAGGCTGCTGCTGCTGCTGCTGCTGCGACGACAACTTGATAACCTGTTCTGAACCCAGCGACGCTGTTGCACAATAAATAAATAAAGAATTTGTGTAGCTTTTTAATTGATTTCGCGACGCGACAAGACGAGCGGCGACGCAAATTATGGCTGGATTCTTCGCAGAAATTGATGCCAATAAAAGCACACACCACCACAGAACAGAACGATCCGGCAAACTATTTGAAAACGAAACATAAACAAACAAACGCTCTGATCCGATACGATACGATTCGATTCGAGAATTTCGTTTAGATTTTATGCAAATGTATGCGCTCCGATCCGATCCGCTCTGCTCTGCTATCTGTCTGGTCACGCGGCGGCGGGAATGGGGCACGAAGGCAAGAAGGCAAGAAGGAAGCGAAGCCAGACGCTAGGTCTGGGTCTGGGTCTTGGTCGCGTCGCGTCGCGTCGCGTTCTCTCTCTCTCGGCCGTTGGGGATCTGGTGCAATAAATTACAAAAATTATTGACTTTGCTGTTTATTCTGGGCAGTTGCCGTTGCCGGGCAGAATCGAATCGGTATGATAATGAAATGAAGCTAGTTTTCCGCATCGTTCACAAAAAGCAATTTCCCGTTTCCCGTTTTCCGCCCTTGCCAGCGATACTTGATACCCGATACTCGACTAGTATCGTTGGCTAGTCGCTTATCTCTAATCGATAGCTCACAGAAACGAAATCCTTTGCAGCGTTGTCTTTTAATCGCAGGTGCGGGTTCGCCGCTCGAATAAAGTTCACTGCTCGACGGCCATTTAGAAGCTTATTGCGCGGACTGAGCCGAGACCAACACGAGCCAGGCCCAGACCCGGGCAGAGATGGCATTATGCAAATACCGGCGATAAGCCCAGTACCAGTAACCAGCACAGAAAAAACCGGTAAGAGACAGTCGTCTCGCGAGTCGCGACTGTGGCAGCGCTTTGCATGCGTAATTTTCCACTTGGAAGTTTTGGAGCAATGGCAATGGATCTCTCACTCTATTTACTTGGGAATGGGGATGTGGGGGGTCTACAGCACTATGCGTACTCACCGGTCGCCAAGCTTGCTCTTGTGCCGTCGTATGTGGCGTCGGTTAAAGCTGTTCGTGCACGAGGTGGACGTGGGACGCGACGGATACGGATACGGATGATGGACACCGAAGTTGTGCAGCTGTAGCGACGCCTTGAGGTTGGCCGGCGCAGTGGCCGAGGCCTGATGGATGTAAGGATATCCGTGGCCGTTTCCGAGCACTCCCGCACTGGCTACAGTGATGGTCGACTCGCCCACAGCCTCATTGGCCGCCTCGGAGGATCCCTCCTGCTGGGACCCGTTGCTGGAGGAGTGGTGCGTGTAGTCCGTGGGGGCGCTCAGCTGGCGATTGAACTCTGCCTTGCGGCGCGTGAGATCTGTCAGGCAGTACTTGTTCAGGTGTCCGTTGCTCGACACCGAGCTCTTGGGCGATGAGGCCAGATGGTGTGCTTGTGCTCCCGCGTAGTGGCCGTGTCCGTGTCCGTGGGCATGCAGCTTGTGGCATGAGTTACTACTGACGCTGAGCTGCTTGTTGCCGGCGCTCTGCAGCAGATTGCAGTTCTTGCCGCTGCTTATCTTGGCCGCCAGCGAGTGCGGCACCGGTGGACTCTTGCCCGTCGTCGGAATGGTGTTGCTGCCGCTCCCGCGATACTCGCTCTCGCTCTTCACGGACGCCCTGTAGGCCGGGAAGGTCTTCGTCTTGCTCTTCAGCGATCCGTTGAGGAGCAGCTGCTGCTGGCGTGCGGCAACCGCGGATAGTGCTGGTAGCTGTTGGGACTGCTGCTGCGGACGCCCAGCCGTCGCCGTCGAGGATGAGGATGAGCTGGCCGGGGCTGATGCTGAGTGCGGATTGGGCGTGGATGTGGACGCGGATGTGGATGTGGCCTGCGGCTGTAGCGAGTGCTTCTTCTCCACCAGATACAAGTTGAGGTACTTGTCGCCCGGATGCAGCGAGTTGTCCGACACCGCGTTCGACTTGGAGATGATCTGACCCTTCTTCTTGGCCGTGCGCGTCTTCAGCGAGAGGTTGCGCAGCTTCTTGGACTGCTCCTTGATCTTGTTGGTGCGCAGAAACGACGGACTGTTGGCGATGCACTTGAAGATATACGTCTCGTTCACCAGCTGCTGCTTGTCACTGCCGCTGTAGTCGTACTCGCTGTTCAGGTTGAGATTGAGATTGGTCAGATGGCGTCTTTCCCGCTCTCGATCTCGATCACGATCACGATCACGATCCCTGTCACGCTCAGGATCCGGCTCTGGATCTGGATCTGGCTCTGGCTGCGCTAACTGCTGATCACTGTAGTGTCCTTTCAGCAACGATACGCCCGCTCCTGCTCCCGATCTTGTTTCAACGGTTGGAGCTGCACTCAAGCTGCGCGTGTACTCGTGGCAGGCATCGTAGAGCGCCGAGTGGCCGCCAGTACTGCTCACGCTATGCGTGCCGCAGCTGACCGGACTGTGGCTGTCGAGGATGCGCAGTCCACTGCGGCTGTCGCTGGAGTTCTGCTTCGAGATTCCGCTCGAGAGCCGGCTGCTGCTGCTGCGATGACGGTGCTGCTGCTGCTGCTGCTGCTGGGTCTGCTGCTGGTGGGCCCGCTGCTCATCCCCCGCTGGCCCGGATCCGGATGACGCCTGCCCGTGACTGAGACTGGTCAGAGACTGCCGCACCAAGTGCTGGTGCGAGTGCGAGTGGCGCTGCGGAGGCTGCTGCTGCTGATGGTCGTCGGGGTACAAGTTGTCGCGGCTAGCTCTAGAGTCAGCAAAATCCAGCATCCGAGGCGGTGGCGGAGGCGGCAGGAGAGGCAGAAGCAGAAGAAGGAGAGGCGGAAAGAAAGAGGAGACAAGAATGAGAACGGGTAAATGATGCTGGAACGAATGGCAAGAGTCGCCGCAAACACACAAATTTATCTATTTCGAATTGGCAGATATATGTGCAGCATTTGGGGGCGGGGCGGTGAGGTAGGAGGGGGTTCGGACTGGACACGGGGTGTGGACAGAGGCAGTGATAGTGCTACGCTAAGTGAGCAGGAAACAGTGTGGAAAACCGCGACAGACAAACAAAGAAAATTGTTAATTATAGATATTGATTGTGCAACATGAGAGGAGGCGGAGTCGGAGGAGGATCGAATTCCCCGCAACGAGTATGTGTGTGTGTGTGTGTGTGCGTTCGTGTGAGTTCATCATGCAGTGGACACTCGATCCGGCGTACGATCCGACAAGACAACACGCCTCTGGTCAAGTCATCGAGGCACCACTGTGTGGCCCGCGATGTGTGATACAATTTATAGAGACATCTATACAACAATGGTCATGGACATGCTCATCTGGTTTTAGATCGCGCGAACAAATTCAACTAAATTAATGTACAGCAGCACGCATGCCAGGCAATACATAGATACAAATAGCTACAGATGCATAGATACAAGATAGATACATAGATAGATGCAGATGCAGATGCAGATATACCGATACCAGAATGATATACAATGTATGTGTGAGCGCGTGCCCAAAATGGAACTGAATCGGTGGCCGGCGGCCGGAGGCGGAAGTACTCTAAATCAAATTTGCCCTAAAAGCTAGCGAAGGCGATAAGATAAGGCTGGGCCAGGCGGACCCACCCGGCTGATAAAGCGTGGGAGCAAAAGGCGACTACAGTGGCACAGAAAGGAAGCTGCGGATACTAAAAGCACTCGATGATGGTTTGTTCCGCTGCAAAACGGATTTGGCCCACTGTGCCTTGGGACGGGGGGCGGCAATCAATGCGATGAAACGTGAGGAAAACTATTGTTGACAGAACTAAGCAGAACCCTCGACGCAGTGTGTGTGTGTGTGTGTGTGTGTGGATCCGAACAAAAGGAAAACAATTGAAGCGCTCCAAAGTGTGGGTGTGTGTGTGTGTGTGTGTGGGGTGGGCCTCGAGCACTACGCGATGTTTCTGGGTCCCGATGGCAGAGGTTGGGCAAAAATCGAAGGGAGTGGGATAGGGAGGGGAAGGGCAAATGTTGTAAAGCAAATATGTATATTCGTAATCCCCCCGCCGGAATCGAGTGAAATCAATTTCAGTCAATTAGGTGCTCCCCCCTCCCGCCATGGGCGCAATTATCTGAATGTGGATTTGCATTTGAATCGGAATCAGAATCGAAATCGGAATTGGAGCTGGCATTTCTGTAAGCACAAGTAAATATATTTCAAATATTTGCACGCCAATGCGGCACCCCCCCTCGATGAGTGTGCACTTCACAGATAGACAGCTCAGCATATACAATCGTGCACATCCGTTCGTAAGTTGTGTGTGTGTGTGTGTGTGTGTGTGTGTGTGTGAGTGTGAGTATCTGAGACCTAATCTGGCCGAAAGTCCATTTCGGTTAGAGCAGCCCAATCAGAGCAAAAGCATCGAGGGCTCTTGGCCCCCGGGGAATTCCAGCTCTGAGAGGCAGGCCGCAGGCCCCAGCACAGAGATGAAATCTGTGGATAGTCTGGATGGGCAATCTGTGCTGCTGCTCTCCACTCGTTGATCTGATGGCTTTTTTTCATTTCATTTGGTTTCGAGTGTTTGCCACCTGTC
Organism: Drosophila lowei; assembly: GCA_008121275.1. Lineage (NCBI taxonomy): Eukaryota > Metazoa > Arthropoda > Insecta > Diptera > Drosophilidae > Drosophila > Drosophila lowei. The sequence continues at coordinate 23,346,292 of CM017778.1, read as the reverse complement.
AAGTGCTGCAGTCAAAAGTATATGCCCCTCTCCTCTGCCACTCCTTGCAGAGAAACGGGTGTCCGAGTCGCCCCCGGGTCCCCCAGTTTTGGGGGCTGAGCAAACAAATAAGACAACCTTGTTGGGTAATTGTATGGATGGGGCTCGAAACGAAAGCTCTGCGGCAAGGGCACAGCCACAGCCACAGCCACAGCCTTAGCTAAGCGGCTGCTGCTTGTCCAATGTCAACTTTGGTGCATTGGAGTGGTCTTCCAGCCGGGGGGATTAGTGGAGCACGTGCTGCCCAGCCTTGGGGCAGCACAGCGAGGTGGCTGTCGAAGTAGCGCGACACACAATATGCCTCAATTAATAATTCAAAAGCCAATTGAAGGCATTAAGCGTAAGTTCCTAATTGAGCCGGCTGCGTCGCTGCCTGCATTCTTCCACTTCATTTATCGATCTTAAATCAGTGGAAGCTGTAAGCCTCCAAATAGGGCGATCTACAAACACATACATAGTACATATGCATACTGGTAGCCATAACTTAGTATAAATGTACATGTGCAACTCAAATTGCTTTCGCTCCAATTTCTCATAGTCGATTTGTGTTTTGAACGAACTCTAGAACTATTACCTGGCCCCAACCACCACCCAAGCCCCATGCTCTGGGGGGAGCTATTTTTAAATGGATTTTGGCAAATATTTGGGGAAACGATTTCAATATGCAATATTTAATGACGCATGAGCTGGCTGGAAACTGCTGCAGGCAGGCAAAATTAAACAAAATTGAAAGCAAATTACCAAACATGCCACTCGAAACACACACACACACATTTCGTTGTAAACAAATTACGAAAATTTCCATTTTTAGTGCTTCAATGTTTACAATTCTGCCAATCCACAAAAGGCAGCCTCTGGGCGGGGCGGTAGTTTATTTGAACAGATCTACATTTATCTGTGATTGTTGTTTGAAAATGTATCGACTAGGCGGGGGGCAGGTAATTTGAGATACATTAAAATACCTATTGAGTATTTTATTCTATTGTTGATGCCAATTAAGCAAAGGGTTTTAAAGAGATATAAGGCAAGAGGAATCAATATATGTAGATATTCCAAAAACTAGGACGCTAATGGCAACAGTTTGAACCGAACCAAGGCGCAATGGGACAAGCGTGAAGAAAGCCACGGAATATAACACTTCGCACAGTCTCGTAGTGAATTCTGGAAATTCACTAATAATATTAGGATCCGACATATCTCAGTTTCTGGCATCCTAGACCATACCAAATATGGTGTACTGTCAATCGAAACGATTTTCAAACGACCTTTGTGAATCAGATCTGTCCGGTTTTAGCCATGATAGAGCAATGGAAATTTATTCTAGGGATATACATTCATCCCTCACTCATAGGTCATCCAATGTCATTCAAATAAAGCACCAATCTGGCAATTATTTCATTTGGGACTTGAAAAGATTTCCGGCTGGACAGCCAAATGACACACAAAACTCGATATGAGTAATATCATTTTTGGCTAACCAGAATCGTAACAATATAAACCATTAATTATACGGAGAGCTGAGCAATGAATAAACCTTTTTTTACGAACAAACAAAGAAATGCTATATCATTTCCATTTGTCATGCGATTCCAAAATAAAATTTCGAACAAGTTCGATTAGATTTATAAGACTACATACAATATGTACATACATTTAAGGGAATATGAAGGCTAAGAGGTATGGGTTTGGGTCTGAATCTGGGTTTGGGTCTGAGGTGTGGGGTGTGGGGTGTGGGGTGCGGGGTGTATAGGGAGGGTTGGATCTTAAGCAAGCATTGTTATAAGTCATTAAGCGATGCATTCGGAATTCGGAGTTAATTTGGTTCTGGGGAGCGTTGTCGTCGTCGTCGTCGGCGGACCCTGCTTGGAGGGGGGTAGAGGGAGGAGCAAAGTGCATCAAAGTTAATGAGTTTACTTTTACTTGCAACAAGAAATTGTGGAGCTCAAGAGTTTCAAACTTGCGAGTGTGTAGCGGGGGGTGGAGGGAGGAACGAGCAGCAAAGTTAATAGCATTAAAAAGTGTATCTTATTCTGTATGTTGCAGTTGTAATTTTAATGGTAGAAAGTAGCAGAGCAGTAGTATTAGTAGTAGAAGTACATAGTAGTATTAGAGAAACTACAATATATGTTTGTATATTTATAGACAAAAAGAGAAAGGCAGTGACTGAGAGTCAGTCAAAGAGAGAGAGAGAGAGGGGAATATTCGGAACTTGGTCGGCGGTACCTTCGCTGATGATGTCAGGGCAGCTGTCGAAATTTTTGTTTGATCTGATTTCGCTTCTGTTCGTTCGGGTTCGGGTTCTTGTTCTTGTTCTGGTTTGTTTTTTTTTTTTGTTGTTAATGCTTACTTTATGGTTCAACTTTTTGTACTTTTAAGCAAAGTTTTCTGTAAAACAACAATAACAACATTGACACAAAATAAATCCCAGTTATTCACGTGGCGAAAACGAATGCAATGCAAATAAAACAAAACCAAGGAAACAAACCGAAGACAAAACCAACTGAGCGAAACAAATAACTAAAATGAGATTCGTTGATGGGAGATAAGAAATTAAATTCCTGTCTGTGCATGTCTATGCGTGTTTGGAACTATGTAGTTGAATTGGAAATATCGGGCTTCCTTTTGCACATCGATAGGAACAACAGCAACAACAACAGCCTGCCTTAGGGCGTCGAAGCTTTTGATACTCTTATACATATGTATCGACATATATATGTATATATACATATTCTTCGAGAACTTTCAACTAGAGGTTGTTGTGTTTTTGGGTTAGGCTATCGTAATACTCTTATTCATTAAAGAAGACTGTGCAATGTGTGATGTTTTGTTTGGATCGAAACAGATAGACGGACATGATAGATCAAGATTTTCTTTGCATTGCAAATATCTCATCAAAATCATAGAAGTACCCACACCTCTGAAAGAGTATAAAAAGAACGGCTTTGTGGCCTTCTGCTGGTCGCTGTCAGTGTATGTGTATCTGCGTGAGTGTGGGTGTGTGCCGTGTCCATGTGAATAAGCTGTGTGAAAGCAGCAACACAACAACACAACAACGAAGTCAGCAAGCACTTATCGATACGTACATACAAACACATCACACAACACAACACATAAACAGAACTGCAGCCGAAATTCGGTCAGTGGTTAAATCATTTCGTTGAAGTAAAAGCAAAAGCACACAAACGCACACACAGGCAAGGCACAGCTGCAATTTCAAGTACAGTGGCGCCTGGCTGTATGCAACGAAAGTACTTTGACACTATTTTCCAGCGTTGCATTGTGTGTGGGAGCGTGTATGGCTATGTACTGTGTGTGCTGCTGGCGTGCCTGTGGTGGGGCCATCCATTGTTGCTGCTATTGTTCGCTCGGCTTTTAATCTAGTTTTTGTAATTGCATTGACTAGAGTGACGGATGATGGGACCTCCTGTGGCCTCTGGCCCCTGACCAGGCATGTGAGTGTGAACGTGAATGTGAATGTGCTCTTTCAGCCGGTCAAAGGAAATGCTCCTAATGGAGGACAGTGGAACACTTGGCCATTGCCCGACCGACATTCTCATTCGCACTCTCCCACATATGTACAGAAGCACACACACACACATACACGTGAACAGTAACAACAACAACAACAGCAGCAGCAACAACATTTACAACAATAACAGGGTAACGGTAACTCAAGAGACAAACGAACAATGACACCATCGACAGATAACAACAATAAAAAAAAAAAAACAAGAACAAAACGAAACGAACAACACAAAAAATTAAACAGAATTACATACATCTCATCGAAATTGATGAATAATGGTGTGCGGTGCGAGTGTGGGCACACAGAGTGTCACCACTCTTTGGTGATCATTCGTAATCATTCCTTATCACACGAATCACCCCAATGCACGCACTCGCACAACTGTACATTGATCGTGCACAACACAACAACAGTACAAAGGACATAGACATGGAGAGGGCATACGTGGGTATATGATGGATGGGTTTTCTCATACCGTTGATCGTTGGTAAAGGTTCCGAATGCTCCAGGACCGCTGACTCGGCGCTGAGTGTGTTTCACGTGCATTTTCTGTCAACAACGCCGCCGTCACGTCGCCACCACTAGCACCACATCGAGTAACGGTGAAGTTTCGCCACTCTCTCGCCACTTTCGACTTTTACCCGCTATCTGCTATCCGCTATCTGCTATCCGCTATCCGCTATCCTCTATCCGTAACAGTTGCCGTTAAACTCCTGATGTGGTGGCTGTTGGTGCCTTTTGTTGGGGGTACTCCGTTCTATAATGGACGCCCCGCGATGACTGATGCAATTCTTAACCCTGTTATGGGCATTTTTAGGTGTTTATGTAGGTGTGTGTCTGTGTGTGGAGTGTGGGTGCAACTTCCGTTTCGATTTTTGGCATTAACTAACACAGGTCCAATGCCAAAATAAATTGCTTTTCGTTGTGTGTTACTCTATCTGTTTCACTCTCACTGCATTGCCTCCTGCTTGTTGTCCTCCTTCCGGGGTTCGGGGTTAGGGGTTCGGTTATTTTGGTGGGTTCTTGGGTGTTAAGTAACGTAGGGTTGAATGTCTAAAAGTAGCTCCTAAAATAGTTAACAGCACTTGCTTGTATTGCTTTCGGTTTTGCACGTTTCGCTTCGCTTCGTTTCGATTCGATTCGTTATTCGTTATGCGGGTGTTTGCTTGGAGGTTATGTGTTTATCATGTATATCTGCTGGCTTGTATGTATAATAATACCATATGTTGCTATTTATAGTTTAGTTCGAGTTGCAGCGTTGTTTGGGGATATTCGTTTGTACTTTGGATTATAAATGTCGTTTTTCCTCTACGGTGTCGTTATTGTTTTTGGTGGTGGTGTACAAGGTGATGGTGGGGCTGGAACTGGAGCTGGAACTGGAGCTGAGGCTGAGGCCGAAGAACAAGAAGGGCTGGATTGGGTGGGCGGGATCGAGATCCGGATCCGGATCGGTGAATAATTTATCACAAACAAACAACAACAACAGAGCCGGGGGATGATGGAGCGTTGTCACTTTGGCTTAGTTTCCTTACTCCGAAATGTATGCTATGGAATGGGGGTTCGGGTTCCTCCTCTTATCTCCTCTCCTCTCCACTTTCACTTCCTCTTGCTCTTTGCAATTTAATGTTTGGTCATGAAAGTTTAATGAACGCACAGCGGGCAAGGTTTGGCGTTTCTGGCGTTGCGGGCGCTCTTTGGAGCGATGGAAGTGACTCAGGTTAAGGCGTTTCGGTGCTACTCCCTCCTCCTCCTACAGCTGTGCGGCCCAAAGTTACGTCAAGGCAGGCGCCACACAGGAAACCCAAAGCAGGTAGTTTTCCTTATATATATGTATACGGTATGTGTGTGTGCGCGCGTATATCTCCTTGGATTCTAGCACGAGCGACACGACACGCGAGCGAGAAAGGATGCGGCTGGGCGGGGGCAAGGACCGGACCGGACCGGGTGGGGTCCCTCCTTGGCACGGCTTGGCGTGGCGGTGTCCTTCGCCACCCAATTAATGCATTAATCGACCTCGTTACTTATTCAGATGCAATTTGAAAGGCCTAGGTCGAGGAGGCCTGGGGGCTGTGACTCGGAGTGTTACTCGGAGTGAGAGTGGGAGTGGGCGTAGTTCTGAGGATGCTCGGGTTCGTTTAGCGACATTATAAAAATAAATCCATATAGGTAGATATATAGATTGGCGTATATGTTCGGCTACAGCTAGGTATCTTGTATATATCTTTTAGGTGTATATATTATATATGTATATATTGTATAAGAGAGGCAACTACTTGGTAGTTTTAGTTAGTCGTTAAGTGCGTTAATGTTGCGGCTACGAGTATTTGATTTGCTTCCTACTTGCGGAGACGCACGTCTCTCTACAAACTACGAGGTTAGTTCCATATTACTCTACGATCCAATCCAACGATTGGATTGGGGGGTACTCTCTATCTCTATCGCTATCCTTATCCTCCCAGCAGTGAACAAACGTCAACGAACTACGGTTTATACGGTTTATGTACGGTAGTAGTGTTTATAGCATATATGTATTGCCTATCGTTTACGAGTATATGTGTAGCACTTTTCTTTGGTATATTTCGAGTATCTTTGTATATTTTTAAAAGTAATCTTTATCCTGGTGAAATTTGGTTTTAGGTTTTAGGTTTTGGGTTTTGTTGTTTAAGATTTGCTCAATTTCATTGTTGCAGGTACATTGGTTGTTTTCTATTATTACTTCCTATACGTAGTTTTCTCCTCTTCCCTTTTCGCGTTTTATGTCGTTTTTTTCTCTTTTGTTTGAGGCGTTTCCAGGGGGCCTCTGGCGTTGATTAAATAATTGTGCACGTTACGTTGATTTTCGTTTCATTTTTGGATTAACTTTCTGTTTTATTTTTTGTTTTTTGAGGCTTGTGCTTTTGTTTATTCCTTTTAGGCTTTGCTTTTGTTTTGTCTTTTTTGCAAGTCGTTCCTTTATTTGATTATGTAATTATGCTTGGTTTCTTATTGGATATTGAACTGTGCACGTGTGTGTGTGTGTGTGTGTGTGTGTGTTCGTGTGTTACATGCGATTTTTTCAGCTGCTGCGGCTGTTTGTGGTGGTTTCGTGGGTTGTTTCGTGGGTTTGCACAAACGTAAGTGGGTTCGTCATCAACATTTTCGCACATACACACACACACACACACACGGCGCACTGTACGTGTGTGTGTGTATCGTATTCTATTGAATGGCAAACTTTAAACAAATTATTAATGAAACACACACACAGACAACAAGCACGCATGGAATCACAAATATCCGGGAAGACAGGCGAGGCGAGCACTATTAACAACAGTCGTGTCCCGAAAAACAGAGCACCCAGGTTAGTGTGAGAGCAAAGAGAGGGAGATGGAGAGCAGGAGGAGAACTTAAAGAAGAAGACGAAATAGAGGTGAACTGAACTGTGAAGAGCGGGAGTAGGGTGAGCGGAAGATTATGAATAGGGGGGAGAGGAGTGGGGGAGGAAGTGCACAGCACACGTTAAATCAATGCTTCTTTTGACCTCTATTACATTTCATTCTTCCTGCTCTCTCTGCCTCTTCGCTCTCCGCTCCCGCTGCCGTTGCGTCTGCTGCTACCTGAAACTTTTTTCAACGCAACGCCCGTGTTACGGCACGTTTATCAGAAGCGTGCTGCGTTTTCGCACCCAGATGCCCGTTATACACCACTCTCCAGAGAGAGAGAGGGAGAGAGTTAGAGGTGAAAGTGAGAGGATACACTCAATTTCCGACTTATTACATCGAAATTTGATTCGATTTCTTTGGGGGGTTGGGGTCGGGGTCGCGCTTCGTACTGCTTATCACAATGTGCTGATTTGGTTATTCCTGGAAACTTTCACTGATCTATGCCGTCAGACAGCAGCGCACTTAAACTTTCTTTTCTATTGGAATCTCTTCTTTATGTAACGAACAAACGAACGGTTAACGGTATAACGGCACTCGCTAGTGCTTCTGCTGCTGCTGCTGCTGCGACACGAACGAACTCAGCGCGACAAGTGAAACTTCGCTTTCGCATGGCACTGACGTGCGCCGTGAGCCTGTGAAATTTCGCTGAAAATCGATAAGGACAGGCAAAGTCGCAAAGGACGGCCCAAATGCAAAAGCAAAGTCACACAAAAACACAAAAAGCACATTCTTGTGTGTTTGTGTGTGGTTGCTAGAGTGAAATCGAGAGCATGCCGTGCGTGCGTGTGTGGGTGGCGTGGCAGTGAAAGTGCACATGTCCTTAGCACACTGCTGGCCAGGTCACATTGGGAGAGCTTTCACTGTCTGTGCTGTACTACCCTAGAATGGTTTTTCATCCTTTTTCTCAATTTCATCAGATATAAATATTATTTACAATTTCCTAGCTCTATGCCGTATACAGCTCTAAGGCTCTACAGCTTTTGAAGATCAAATTTTGTTCTGAATTAAACTTTCCATCATCATCATTAACGGCCGCCAGTGTAACGCATACCATTTTAGCTGAGAGAGCGCGAGTGCGCATTTGTGTGTCAAGCCTCGCTCTCCGCTCCTCTCGCTCTCTCTCCGGGCAGAAACCTAACCCGAAGCCACAGCCGAGTCCGAAATAGAGAATGAAAGGACAGCCGAGGCGGCCTTTGTTTTCTCGCTCTGAATGAAAGTCCGTACGGCCGTGCCATCAGCTGGGCTTACGGCTGGGGCTGTGGGTGTGGGTGGGGCCGTAACAATTTCTCAATTGCGCTGCCACGCGAGGAGACGTCCTATGTCCAGCGTTCGAGTAAACAACTACCCGTACATGTGCGCGCGGCTGTGATAATGTGGCAGCGCGCACATGTTCGACCGTAAGGTTAGAGCAGAACAGAGCGTGTCCTTACAATAAGCGGTGGCCGCAGACGGACATTTAATACCACGAATACCACAACTTGGCAACAAACAACATGATAGCTATGAACACGAGGCGACACTCTCCGGTGTGGTGGCTAGCGGCGGCTGCTCCTCCTCGCACTTGGAAGTTTCCAAAGAAGAAGGTCCTGCGCAGCTTGAGCGACGGCAGTGGCTGGCACTGACCGGCGAACCACTTCCGGGTGTTGCCGTCGCTATCGCGGGACACAATGCAGATCTCGGCAGACAGCAGCTTGTCCTCGCCGTGCGACTGGAGGTCTGCGATGGGTATCTGAGCCGTGCGCTGGTTGTAGGCATAGTCCGCCTGGAAGAGAACCTCGTTGCCGCCGCTCCGGATGTACACGTTGAAGTCGGACACATCCGCCGTGGCAGACACATACCAGCTGAGCGTTAGATTGCCGGCTTTGCTGCTGCATGGAATGGAGAAAGAGGAAACAGAGTGTCAGTGACTGACAAGTTGTCGGACAGTGGGTTTTGTGCTTACGTCTGAACTTCACGGAACCGGACATCTGTCAGCTGCTCGTAGTCGGTGCCCGTGTACATCTCCCTCTCGTCGTCGGCGCACTGCAGTAACTCGTCGTCCAGCTCCAGGAGGTATTTGTCCTTGGCCAGCGATGGTGTGGTGCAGAGGATGCCCCGCAGGTCCTCGCTGGGCGTCGTCTGCTGCAGCATAAAGTGCTTCAGGGGACGCGCATTGCAGCCGCAGTGGAGTGGATTGCCGGCCACCAGGATCTCACTGCCGTTGCGCATGCTGCCAACCAGCGAGGCGGGCACATCCTCGAGGCTGTTGTTGGACAGGTCGGCGAATGTCAGCGACTGGACCTTCACCAGATTGCCAAAGGGCATGTGGTATATCTGATTGTGCGACAGATCGAGGCGGCTCAGGTTCTTGGGCAGGTCGAAGATGTGCTCCTCTGACTGGAGGTTCGTGAGCTCATTGTACGACAAGTCTAGGTGCTTCAACGAGGTAAAGTTGGATAGGACGCCTCGTCGCAGGTCGTTGATCTGGTTGTGGGACACATTCAGGTGCAGTAGCTTCTTGGTGCCGAAGGTGATGTCGTAGGTAAGGACGGGCATCTGGTTGTAGCTCAGGTCGAGGTACTGCAGGTTGTACGGTATGTACTGGTGCGAAGGAAAAGTCTTCTTGGTGACGAAGCTGATGCGGTTGTGGCTCAAGTCCAAGGTCTCCAGGCTAAGCAGGTCATCAAGGACGCCGTTCGTCTTGTTATCCAGCTTGGTTAGGGAGTTGTGCGACAGATCCAATGTGCGCAGCGAAGGCAGTCCAAAGAAGATGTCGTTCTGCAGGTGTTTGAGTCCGTTCGACGACAGGTTCAGGTTGAGCAACTGCAGCAGGCCCTCGAAGGCGCGTTTGCTGTGGGGAAAATCTGAGATAAAATCGTTCGTACGCCGCAGAAGAAGTGTAATGAGGCACTCACCTAATTTCCATGACCTGATTGCCATGCAGATTGAGTTCAAATAGAACCGGCAGCTTGCCGAAGGCGCTGCGCTCCAAGGCGGATATATTGTTGTTCTGAAAGCAGTTCCAAATACACTCCGAATGACCATTATTTGCCTGCAATTAACTCACCTCTAAGTACAGATACTGGAGCGTTGACATGCCCGCCACTGCCTCCAGAGGTGGCCGGCTGATGCCATTGTTCTGTAGCTTCAGCCGCTGTACCACCAGCAGCCCTGTGAAACTCTGCGAGTCCAGGCTGTCACCCAGCTGATTATGACTCAGGTCCAGGTAGATCAATGAGTTCATGACCGGCCATGTGCCCGCTGGGATTGACGTAATGTTGTTGTGACTCAGATAGAGCTCGTTCAGTGAAATGGGCAGCTGAAAGAGCTTCTCCAGGCGGTTGTTGTTCAAGTAGAGCTGCCGCATGCTGGTCATCTTGGCCATTGAACCACGTACCACGGACACCAGCTCGTTGTGACTGAGATCCAACAGCAGCAGTGTGGGCAGAGTACCAAAGGTGGAGGACTTGATTTCCCGCATGCTGTTATAGCTCAGATCCACGGTCCGGAGCGAGAAGAGAGTCTGAAATACCCCGTTGAATATGATGGAGATGTTGTTGTGCGACACATCGACCGTGTGCAGCTCGTACAGCTTGGGAAAAGAGTTCTTGGGGATGTCCGAGATGTTGTTGTGCGATGCATTCAGCACTTTCAAACCCGTCATGTTCTGTATCGGTATCTGAAAGGCAAACAAGACTAGTTACCGAGTCTGGGTCTATTCAAAATGGGTTATTACATGTGCCAGGCTGGTCAGACCATTAAAGCTCAGCTGGAAGGTCGTGGCAAAAGTGTTCTCGTCGAAACTGCGGCGTGAGAAGTTGGTCAGGCGGTTGTGGGATAGGTCGAGCGTGGTTATGTTAATGCAGTTCTCAAAGGCGGCCGTTTCAATCAGTTCCAAGGCATTATGCGAGACGTTTATCACCGCCTGGTAGATGTCCTTAAACGAGTTCTTCTCGATCTTCGTGATGTTGTTCTCCGCCAGATCCAAAAGCTGAAAATATACAAGTCCATACAGTTTACTCATTCTTCGGTTCACATTTTGGTTGGGTACGTACCTCCACATAGTTCATTTGGGTAAACATTTGAAACTCCACCTTCTTCAGCTGATTGCGCGCCAAGTCAATTGTTCCAATGCGGGCCACCGACCCGAAGGTGCCGCGACCAATCTCCGTGAGCATATTGTCGCTGAGAAATAGGCGGCGCAGAAAGCGCATGCCCCGGAAGCTGTTCGCATCCAGACGCGGTATGCGATTGTGGGCAAGATTGAGCACTTTTAGCACGGAGTTCCTGGCAAAGGTTCCGCGGCTCAGCTCGTTGAGGGCATTGTGCGAGACATTGCACCAGCCCAGCTTTGTGAGATCGGAAATGTGTTGCGCCTCCAGTTTCTTGATCCCATTGTGACTTATATCCAAGAGCTCCAATTCCCTGAGATTCTTAAACTGATTTCGTTTTAGGTTCTCTAACTGATTCCCGTGCAGGTCGAGAGTTTTCAGCTTGCGCAATGGCTGAAATGTCTCAATGGGTAGATCGCTCAGCAGTCCATTGGTTAGACGCAATGTCTCCAGTCTATTGCTGATCTCTTGGCCAGCGAAGAGATCTTTAGGAAGCTGCTCAAAGGCATGGCCATTGATCACAAGTTGAGTGGTCTTTCCTAGTATCTGAAATCACAATTATTGACCGGCCATATTTCCAGGTATTTTCGACTCCTATGTATATTTACGCCAAATCCCAGGGGACCAACATGGCTCAAATTGGTGCCCAACAAGTGGAGCTCCTCCATTGTGTTGTTCACGCCATAGAACACGTAATCCTCGATGGTCGCCAGAGGAGTCTCCTCAATGATCAGGATGCGGGCTTTGATATTGGCAAACAGAGGACCGTACAAGCGAACTGGGAGAAACAACAGGCTATTAAGTATTCCAATCCCAAGTAAAAGAGCAGTACGCACCAAAGTTACCCCTGTAGATGGTCAACTCCTCGACGGGCAAGCCGAAGGAGGCCAAGTTCTGCAGAGCCACGGAGAGCGTAGCCAGGTTCACTTTCTCGCAGCGCACAAAGATTCCCTCATCGCTGCCCTTAACGCAACTGCACGGGTAAAGCACCTTGGATCTGGTTAGAATACTCGCAAAAATTATTTAGGAATTTACTATTAAGAGTTGAAGGACACCTACTTCTTGGGACACTTGAACTTGGGCTCGCCGTACACATACTCAGCGCTGGCCACGGCCAACAGCTGCAGCAGTATGAGACTGCGCAGGCGTAGCGTAATCATGATGAGGTGTGGTGTGGTGTCGTCAGCGTTTCACTTAGCCCATGGCCAAGGCAAAAGAAAGTTTGTTGCTCAAGTCTTTTGTTTGTCCTTCTTTCGAAGCTCAGATTCTTCTTTCCGATATTGCCCAAAGGCGCCAATAGGTTTTAAGCTAAGAAGAATTACTTAGATTACACAACGGCGAACAAAGGTAAATTCTTTCATTGTTTCGACTCACTTTTACTTTTTGCTCTGATGGAGCAACAGGTTTTGTTGTTAGTCGTTGGACGAATGCCGTGCAGTAGCTGGTAACAGGGTGTATTGGCTCTGTCTATGCGGGCGACGCCTTCAAGGCAGGCCAGTGAGTCATGGTGCGTGGCCCAGAATGGTAATTTCATAACTATTAAATTTATTTTATATATATTTATTAATTTTTTTGCAAAATGATAGTTTGGCCGACGGTATATTTATGGTATATCGGTATATAATGGTATATTTTATCAATTTCATCAATCTATTAAATTTCATTTTCAACGGTATATAGAAATCCAATAAAAGCAAGTATTTTGAATAGGCCAGTCAAGTAGAAAATTGATTCATTGATCGGATAAAACTATGTGGGCACGGCTGAGAGATCTATCTAGCTAGAAATATTCGACGGAATATCAAAAACGAAGAATATTTCGAGTATTTTTCGGTATGTTTTAAAAATGTCAAAATTCCATGGAAAAAGGAAGAAGAAGAACAAACCCCGGACTGGGGGTGGGGGTGCAACAGCTGTTCGTCTGAAAACGGCATCTGGACAAGGTTGCCCAAATTCTTAAACTAACAATATCCTACTCCACCTTCCCTCAGCTCAGCTTTGCTTCGGCCACCCTGCTCTGCGATGGCTGGGAACTGTGCCGATGGTGCCAACGATTCGTTCGATATTTTTTTTGCAGGGCGACGCATGGCCCTGCCTCGGATATTCTCGCACACCGAGCCAAAGAATCGAGCACTAATGACTCCATCGAAGAAATTAAATAAGGGAGTAAGCAGTAAGCAGATCAATGAGATTGACTCCCAAGCCCAAAACTGTTGATCTTTTTGATGACAGTCCACCGTTGAGTCCCATTCCAACGCAGACTTTAAACAGTATCTTCATATTTTCAAAGGTATATTTAAGAACAAACGGTATACAAACTTCCATACGCAGGTTTTTTGAATTTTCGCTCTCTCAAATTCCATTTATTCCAATGGATTGCATTAAAATCCTTGTCCCTCATTCACTTTCAAACAATTCGACTTTGGCGCTCAAGTTTGGTGGGACTTCCTCTCTTTTTTTTTTGGGATTTGCTCTCTATTTTGTGATGGGATATCCTCTCTTCGTGGAGGGATTTTTCCTCGCCACAATTTCCTTTTTCAGCTCAACAATGTCCCTACATTCCGTACTACTCACTTACGTCGCAATTGTTTTTTGTTGAACTTTTTTGTTTAAACCGTGTTTTAGTCAAAATACGATAAATGGAAGTACTTAAAAGTAGTTAATCTCTTAGAAAATTTATTCATCAATGGGATAAAATTATGTGGGCAGAGCTAAGGATTTTAGTAAGTCAGCATTATTCAGCGGAATATCAAAATTGAGCAATAGGAACGACTTTGCTCTTACGTTTTATTTGTTTGACTTTTTTCGCTAAAACCTTTTTTTAGGCAAAATCCAATAAAAGCAAGTATTTCAAATAAGCCAGTAAAGTAGAAAATTGATTCATTATTCGGATAAAATTATGTGGGCATCAAAAACGAGGAATATGTATAATATAACTTGAATTCGTCAGTATATTTACGGTATATTTTTAAAATGAGACGGTATATTTTGGTATATTTCTGAGGGTCTGGAAGCAACTCTGTTGTGACAAATCGCTCTGTGGAAAAAGGAAAAACGGCGCAAAATAAATACAGCTTTTGCAGTCTATATCTAAAGTTTTACCTGTAAATTTAATAAGAGCACTGTAAGTAGAAGTGTTCGCAACCACTGTTTTAATTAGTTCAAATGTACCAACTAGTGAAAGGCAACACTATTTTGGCATTTTTCGGCTCACATAAGTGGGCATTATTCACGTTGCTCGCCTCGCCGACAGGGAGAAATACTGACTTCGCCCGTTTTAGCCGCCAACGTGAAACCAGCCAATCACAGCGCTTGCTACTCACACGCAACAAAAATTGTGTGTACATACACGTCTATGTGCGCCTGTATTGGTGCCGCGGGAGAACGCGAGTTACTTGCTGCTTGGTTGATTTTGTTTTTGTTGCGCGGCAAGAAGTGCGTAAATATTCATAGCTGTCATTTTATACAAAGAAACACTCCCCTCTCTAGTTCTAGCACACAATGAGCTACGCCGCAGACGTCCTGAATGCTGCCCATCTGGAGCTGCATGGTGGTGGCGACGCAGAACTGCGCCGCCCCTTTGACCCGACCGCTCACGACTTGGATGCCTCGTTCCGTCTGACACGTTTCGCCGATCTGAAGGGACGTGGCTGCAAGGTGCCCCAGGATGTACTCTCGAAACTGGTGTCGGCTCTGCAGCAGGACTACTCAGCGCAGGACCAGGAGCCGCAGTTCCTAAACGTGGCGATTCCACGAATCGGCATTGGCCTGGATTGCTCTGTCATTCCTCTTCGCCATGGCGGACTTTGCCTGGTGCAGACCACCGACTTCTTCTATCCGATTGTCGACGATCCATATATGATGGGCAAGATAGCCTGCGCCAACGTGCTCAGTGATTTGTACGCCATGGGCGTAACCGATTGCGACAACATGCTGATGCTGCTGGCCGTGAGCACAAAGATGACGGAGAAGGAGCGCGATGTAGTCATCCCTCTGATAATGCGTGGCTTCAAGGATTCCGCATTGGAGGCCGGCACCACGGTTACTGGGGGCCAGAGCGTGGTCAATCCCTGGTGCACCATTGGCGGCGTGGCCTCGACCATCTGCCAGCCGAACGAGTATATTGTACCAGACAACGCTGTCGTTGGCGATGTTCTGGTGTTGACCAAGCCCCTGGGAACCCAGGTGGCCGTCAATGCTCACCAGTGGATTGACCAGGCGGAGCGCTGGAACCGCATCAAGCTGGTCGTATCCGAGGAAGATGTGCGCAAGGCCTACCACAGGGCCATGAACTCGATGTCGCGTCTAAACCGTGTGGCAGCTCGGCTCATGCACAAGTACAACGCCCACGGGGCCACCGACATAACAGGCTTCGGTCTCCTGGGCCATGCTCAGACCTTGGCGGCTCACCAAAAGAAGGACGTCTCCTTCGTTATTCATAATCTTCCAGTGATCGCCAAGATGGCGGCCGTTGCCAAGGCCTGTGGCAATATGTTCCAGCTGCTGCAGGGCCATTCTGCCGAGACTTCCGGAGGTCTGCTGATCTGCTTGCCACGCGAACAGGCCGCCGCCTACTGCAAGGACATCGAGAAGCAGGAGGGCTACCAGGCCTGGATCATTGGCATTGTCGAGAAGGGCAACAAGACCGCCCGCATCATCGACAAGCCCCGCGTCATCGAGGTGCCTGCCAAGGATTAGATGTTTACTTTTTACTTGTATATGTATGGTATCTTAACGTAGCTGCCCCTCAGTTGTAAGGGTCTTTGTTTTTATGGAAAAGCTTACAGATTTAATGGACTTCGCATACCGCAATACGACTGTATAAAATAAAATACTTGACAATCGTATCGAGTAAATGCAGCAAAGAGAAAACCTGGTCTATTCGCTATTATTCGGCGCGCATGTGGACGGTCTCGATAGCATTTTGGCGCGAACATGCATACGTTGTCCGTGTGCAGCAGATAAGAGTAATTCCTGTTTCCTTTAGCTTGGAATATGTTTCTCTATTTAATACATTAGCTGATATTGAGGTCAAATGTCATGCCAAGACCGAGCATGCCACAAAAGAGTATACATGTTTCGTGGCACAAAACAAGTAATATTTTCTATCGTTTATACGATTAGCATTAGCCGTCGCCGCCAGAGCTGAAAGCTTTTTCGGCGAGCTTTGGAACTGAGAGGTAAGAGCAATGGATGCGATGCTCTTGGAACCCCAGCAAACCAACCAACAACAGGTCCGTCTCCGTCTCTCTGCTTCGATCGAATCGTATGGGGATCGGTGGCAAGTGCGAAATCCAAAACCGATAAACCACCATTCACGTTATCGAGACAGAAAAGCTCCGGCGGCTCAATTGAGTGCCAAGAGACGCGCGCAGAAGCAGCGAAAACCGCTCCGTTGCCGTTAAATTGTTTTGTGCTTGGAACGATCCACATTCAGTGTCTCTCTCTCTTACGCGAAGGCGAATTTTCCAAGACAAACGCGCCCGCGCATCTCAGCAGTTTTCTTTTTTCCGCCGAACTGTACACAACATCAATCGTATCGTTTTTTGGAGTTTTGGAAAAGTGCACAGTGAGTGCGAGTGAATGTATTCACTGCTTGTGTTTTGTGATTGTGTGTGCTATTTTTTCGATGGAAGTGTGGATGTGTACGTTGAGTGGGCTTCATATTGGTCTATTGAACTGGCAGACGAGCTTCAAAAGAGACAGCCCAGCCACACACTGGTGACAGTGGGAAGGAGGAGGAGAACAAGCCAACACGCACATACTCTCGGTGCAAACGAGTTTTCCCTACGTGTCGTCGTCGTTACTTTTTATCCGCTATGCGCACAGACACAAACATAGATGGATGTTTGTATCTATTGTTGTATGGGGAAGTACTCGAACGGGCGACCGACTCTCGTGTTTGGCAGCAAAGTGAAATTTCAATTGCGTTCGTTGAAAGAAAAAACGCACTCTATTGTATATCCGCATCCTCACATTCTGCCAGCCAGACGGCGGCCAGCTATGTATCTCTAGAGTCTAGAGATACACTACACACGCCAGATGATTCATGTACGGTGGGCACTCTTGTACTCGAAACAGAAACAGAAAAGGCAAGAACAGAACACCAGACCCGTACAATGTTCAAGCACGGACGGCGCAGTATTCAAATTGAAAGGCGAAAAGCCAAAAAGCACAGTGGCAGTGAACTATTTATAGAATTATTTGTTTTCATATACTCGAAGCCGTACAAAAATTGCTCAGCAAAAGTCCGAAAGGCGACGAAACGACGGCGACGACGACGAATACGTTGCCTGGCATTGTACTCTTGGCGGTGATGCTTGGTCAGATCTGCCTCTGAATTTCCTTCGAATGGTCTATAGAAACAAAACATCTATATTAGCCAAGTTCAAACGGCGCCTGATCTTTTTGAACTGTAAGATGCGTGGGTGTCGGGGAGAAGCGTCACCAGCATGATGATCAGTCACGAACAGAACATGCACCATATAGAAAATAGTACATACAAATGTATGTTTGTATGTATTACGTATACACTTCTCGCCTACGTTTCAATTTGATTTTCGGTAATTTCGGAACGACAAGAACAACACCTTCGCTTTTTATTCCCCCGATTTCAAACTTGTTGTTCACTCGCTTGCGATTTGTTTATTTTATGTTTGCGCCGTAAATCGCCCCCCTAACGTATTCCCCCTCCACCCTATCTATTGGCGATTGGACAGAAGCTCTATGGCGTTTCGCGATCTCGATCCCGATCTCGTAGCGCCCCGCCTACTCCCCCATGCCCATGCCCAGAGAGACAGGCAGCAACATGTTTCCACAGAGCTTCTCGTTTCGAATACATGAGATCATTTTTGACCCATGTGTGCGTCTGTATGCAAAAACCTCCACTCTACTCTCCTCTCCTCTCCTCTCCTCTCCTCCTCTCCTCTCAGTTCTCCGTTCTCCGTACGGTTTTAGCTGTTGTCGCCATAACACACACCAAACTGAGACCCAGAGCTCTGCTAAAAACGTGCTATGATCACTGGTAGGTGGGGCGGAGGCGGTGACGGCGGCATCAATTAAATTTGGCCTTTTATTTATATTATTGTATGATATTTTATGCATGATATTGCTTATGCGAGTGATTTTTTTGTGTCTCTATTAGCTCTCTACTCTTGACCATATGGCGAGCGATTCCTCAGAGCTGGATCCCCGTGATAACGTGATTTATTTAGCTTCGTTTTGATTGGATTGCTTATGTGACAGGCAGCAGGCAGGTCCCCGTCCCCAGTGCAGTGGTTGTCAGGGCTGTCTGTCGAGTGGTGCAGTGCAGCCTCTGGGACTAGTATATGACATCATCGCCGGTCATCATTCTTGTGTGTGATTGACGAATTTTTTTGCATCACGCTCATTCGCTCTCTCACTGTATCTGTATCTCTCATTCCGTGAATCTCTCTTCTCAAGGTTATCGCTAAATCGCAAAACGAATCTGTAGGATATACATATGTATGTATATAAGGTTATACATACTATAGGTGCATATGTATATGCCTCGTTTTCTGTCCCAGTCATACGTAAAAGGAGTGTAAAGGACACACTGAAAGTGAAAACCAGTTTGACATTGAATTTCTGTGAATTTTTGGCCTTTGAATGCGTGAATGTATGCTTTTGTGTGGCATTTCGGGTATCGAATCCAATGCCATTTCGTTGATATCCAGGCCAATGGTATTACCTTTTTGTTGCAGGTAGATACTGCCGTACGTCATAATTTGGCTGAAATGCAACCTATTTTAGGCATGAATACACTTTTAAATTGGGTTCTTTTAGAGCAGCGATCGGCAAGGCCCTATCTTATGTGCATAGGAAAGTACGCTGCTGCCGCGCTGCCCCTCACGTACACGTGTATAACAGTTGTTGGCACCAATAAAATTTTCCGTTTTGTCTGCTGTCTACGCACACAAACGACTGCAAGACATGTGAATGTATGCGTGCCGATCACTGTTTTAGAGAGAGCATCTCAAACAGATAAAACATTGGGAAAGTTTCCTTGTTCTCTCTGAAGCCTAAGAATGTTGCAAAAAACGGTACATTTTGTGGCATTTATAATGGGATTTCAGATTCGTATTATCTGCCACTTAACTGCTGTGATTCTTTGATCTACCCCACATGCTTTGTGTGTGCTCAAGTGATGCCCACTTCAGATGAGATGACTTAAGCCTCCATTAATGCGCGAAAAGTTCTCACTTTGGAGGAATGCCGAATGCGGCCATTTCGGTGCGGGCATGCTATGGGTGTAGGCGGGTAGGCGTAGGCGGTTGCCAGAGTAAACAGATTCAGAAATGTTTGAAATTCTCGAGAACTGCCTTGAATCAACCTGCCTGCCATGCGGGAACCGAGATCCGTGCTTAGGTGTACTACGTGTCTGTCAGACACCCACGGCGGCTCTTTCTCTCGGTTACTCACACGTAGAATTTGAATAATTTATGAATGGATTGGATTTGCTTTCGTTTCAGCAAAAACACTAATTGGAAATGCAGTACTCGAGCAGCTCGGAAAATTATTCATCCTCGTTGAGGGACACGCCCGCGAAATGGAACGGAAAGGTAAATACAATCCATAGTTTATGATCGTCAGCTTCACTCTGATCTCATTTTCGCATTCCCATTGCTTTACAATTGCTCCACAGAACGACAAGAATTATGCGTACAAAAAGTCCTCATATCAATACTCAAGTTCTGGCGACAATAACATGTCCTATCAGGGCAAGTCCCCCGATCAGAATATCGATCAGTTGGACGCCTTGCTGGAGGACTTGAAACAGGAACGCCAGATCACCAACAGAGATCGCGACCTACTGCCCACCAACGGCACTTCCTATAGAACGCTGTGAGTTTTCCCTTGGGGATATCCAATGTCTACCGTTGATAAAACATGTCTCTACACTCCAGGGAACGCACTGATCCCGCCGGGACGGTCACTAGGACAACGCGTGTGGTCAAGACCACGAAACACTCGGGTCAGGGCGGGTCAGGCCAGCAGCCCTACATCGATGATGTGGAGACCTTCAATCCCACCGACTACAGCACTCTGCAGTCGACGGCCAAGTACTCGAGCCTGAAGCGGGACGATTACCAGACCAAGGAGAAGCCCTACACGCTGTGTAAGTCTTTCAAAGGAAATAGGAAATAGAGTGAGGAGTATATTCTTACAATAACTTTTTGTTGTCTTTACCAGCCCATTCACCCATCGGCGGCGGTCAATACGAGAGCAAGTCGAAGATCTACGAGAGCAACCGGACGATCAACAACAATGTGGAGGTGCTGCCGAGCTCCGGCATCACACAGACCCTGACTAGTGGCACTACCATCGACAAGGAGTTGCAGGACATTGCCCTGAGCGATGGCATATTGCCGGCCCCTGGCACAAAGGTGACGACCACCGTGCGTACGTACACCTATGAGATACCAGCTGGTCCGGGCAGCGCCACCAACACCATCAACCGCAGTCACACACTTAACAACAGCAACACGAACACGAACACCCTGAGCAGCAGTTACAAGCTCCACGAGAGCCACAACTCCAGCCAGAACTTCAGCCAGTTGTCGCCGCAGCCTCTTCCACATCCACATCCGCAGCCATCGCACGTGCCTCAGACGGTGGTATACAACACGGAGAGCTACTCCACGCTGAACAAGCCCGACCGGCCGCTACTGACCAACCAGTCGTACGAGATTCGCGAGCACAAGGAGACCACCACTCGCGGAGTGAGTCCCCAGCCGCGACAGCTGCCGCTCGGAACGGGTCCGGTAGGCACACTGCCGGGCAACAATAGCCGTACTGTGGTCTACAACATCCACAAGACGGACAACGTGAACACGATCAACGAGCTGCCGCCTCAGCAGCGCTATCCCCCGCACAGTCCGGCACATAGCCCCAACTACGCTCAGGGTCCACACAGCCCACCGCTGCATACGTCTGGGCCAGGTGGCGTCAACCGTTACTACTACAAAGAAACGGAGACCTCCAATACGGTCAACACGATCCACGGTGCGCCAAATGGCGGTCCCTATGAGCCGGGACTGCCACAGTCCGCTCCGTTGAAGCAGCTGCCGCCCAGCACTGCCTATCCGCAGCCACAGAGCGGCAATGGATATCCGCCGAACACGAGCTACACCTACAAGTACTCTTCCACAACGAACACGAACAATCGTCGAGGTCCTGGCGGCGGTCCGGACTATGGCTCCCCTTCGCCCTTCCCCGTGGACGGAGTGGAGTATCCGGTGGGCAATGGCAATCCACCCCAGCGTGTGGACGATCTGATGCAGTCATTTGGCACTGTAAGTATCTTTCGGATCTCCGCTTACCTGATTGCTTATCTCTCTACCTCTCTCAAGACTGATCATGTCGATCGCGGAGACCTGGAGACGCCCGTGCGCAAGAGGGAAATCGAGACATCCGTGGCCTCGCCCAACCAGCAGCATGTGCCGTCCGTTAACAAGCTCGGCAAGGAGGTCTACTATCCTCCCGGACACGACACCATTGTCATGAAGCGGGAGGAGATGCATGCCGGTTCTGCATCTGGTGTAAGTATTTGAGTCGCGTCGCTCTTCTGAAGCCAAAGGCTTACAAATGTCTGCTCTTCTTTGTAGGGTCGCTGGGCCAAGGGCTCGGGAATGTACGAGTACGAGTCCGGGTCCAAGTCAAAGACGAAAACCAAGTCCGGCGGCGCTGTGGTGCCTTTGTGCCTGCCCCTCTGTTGTGCGATGCCCTGCTCCATCATGTAGAGGAGGGGCTGGGTCTGACTCTCCAGCAACTGGAAGTCGTACTTGTATATAGGTTTCTAATATTGCCGTTAATAAGTCTAACGCTAAATCCTGCCCCGCGTCGAACTTGTGACTGTTTATGCTCTCTGCTGTCTAACTTCTATTGGGTTTGCTTGTCCATTGGTGGCTCTGACTCTGGCTCTTGCTCTACATGTTGTACTCGTCAGTTGTTGGCCAAATCTTATATGTATGTCTGTCGTCTACCCGCATTATGTTATTGTCTATGTATATACTTTAATTTGTATTACGGCATCCGAGGATTGTCATATTGTTATATCTGTTATAGATTGCTCGAAATTGTTCAATTATTGCTCAAGCATTTACCAGTGGAAAACCCAGTCTAAATTGTTTTAACTGAATTTGCATGTCGCATACGATAACTAATAAATGTGCCCCAAGCGCCACTTGAATACCTACTAATCGTATACCTAATAAACGTAACTCCGACTTAAAAGGTAACCCAGTCGTTACAGAGCCATAAATACTATCTCTAATACACGTAGTAACCATAATAATAAAACGATATCTAACAAACGAATCAATGAACTCTCTGTTTTACTATTATGGGCGGATGGATGGATTAGTGGATGGAATGGGATGGGGAATGGAATGGAATGGGCAGCGAAACCATTTGCATTTGTTTTTTTGGTATAGTAAAAGTTTTTATAAGTTTATTTTGGTATAAATCGTTTCTGATCTCGATTAACAATTTGCATATCACAAAAGTAATATCTACATTTTCACCTTTTAGGAATTGGTGTAGGTGTCTTTTGAAGAGAATAGAATAAAATACCATAGAAGAGCCATAGAAAAAACAAATTCAACAAAAAACACAAAACACAAAACAAAACAAAAATTAACAAAAAACTCTATAAGTATTCTTGAGCACTTTGAGTATTTAAGGGGGAGAAGGGGCGATTATTGCTACATTCTGTTACTGTGGTTCGATTTTGAATTGGAGCTAAATTATGGATTAAAAGTATACTACATAGAGTTATGTGAGTATATTGAGTGGAGATACTATGTACTACCTACCATACACACAATATGTGCGCTAATGTCTAATGTCTTGATCGTTTCGGCATAAACTGTCTTTTTGGGGGCTTCTCTAGTAAAAGAGAGAGAGAGAGAGAGAGATTCTACTATTCGAGAAAGTAATGTTGTCCTTTGTACATGCACAATATTAGATAGTTTTGAAAGGTCACGTATGGTTACGCTGTCTTTTTGAGTTGGGGTCTCGGTCTCCCCATTTAGGCTAACTCTTGCGCTCGGAGTTCCTTAGCTCTGCTAAATACCACGTGAAGGTCGGGAACTCCTTGATGCTGTAGATGCCATACTTGATTGAGTTGATGCCATCCATTTCAATCTTGTTCATGCCATTTTGTATGTTCTCATAGCTGGAATGGGTACAGGGAATTGTTATATTCCTAAATTTGGAAGACAAGACCCTTCTTCACTCACCGCTTGGGATTGGCCTTCTCCTTTTGATGCTTCAGCATCTTGTAGCGCGCAATGTTCACGGGATACCTTGATATGAATAGATTCGCATGCTTCAATCTGTTGGACATATCATCGTCCTCGCCGCCCCAGCCGAAGAACGAGTTGGAGAAGCCATTCACGGCCTGGAAGTGCTCACGCGTCATGGCGGAGACTCCGCCAAATATTGTTCGGTAAGGCAACCTGGCACAAAAGTATGTTATGCAGGAAAGATCAGGAGATTAGCAGTGGGTTCCTTACTTGAAATTCAGCGTGTCAATCGCAACGGACATGTGCCGCGGCTGACGTGGACAATTGTAGAGATTGCGATCGTCCAAAGGCAGAAGATCGACATCGTGAAATATAAAACAATCCCACTGGTAAAGCTTTAAGGCCTCCAAGTAACCGATATTCATCATAGCCGCGCGATTGAAGGGCTTCCCGTTGGTTTGCTCAACAATGAATATGCGATAGGCGATGCGCTGCTTCATTAGGAACGGGTGTATGTTGCGGAGGAAGACGGAGAGATGGGCGTAACGGTCGCGGAAGGGCACAACAATGGCCACATGGTGTTGTGGGTTACAATTGTCGGGCTGGAAAGCGCCGCCAGGGCGCAGCAAGGGGCCCAGCTCGGCCTCAATGACGTCTAGAGATTCCAGCGTTGTGTTGGGCGTGACGGGTCCACCTAGAAGAGCATTTCTTTAACCATTAACCAGCCATTGCACAAGACAGACCAGACTGAGAGTATATCATACCATCTCGGGGATCAGGATCAGTGCAATTGGCATGGTGGGCGGACATGGTTGGTTTCATTGGCAGGGGCTTGTGCGTGCTCATGTTCGTGCTGTTGATGTTCGCAAAGGGGTGCGATAAGTCTTGTGGAATGGAAGTAAAGTTTGCAATCGCAATCACAGTCGTTGAGGTGGAGTTCTGAGCGTTGTGCAGCTCGCGCTCCTTCGATAGGGCCAGGGGCGCAGCAGGCAGCCGGATGCCCCCACTGCTGGCGTTCCTATGTATATGCGCATATTTGTGCACGCGCCGTATGCTGTAATTGATATAGCCAGCAAATGAAAGTGCTAATTGGCTTACTCCGCTTACCGCTTGCTCACACTCACCTTAACTTGCTCAGGGACGTACCGCTGGCTCCGTCAGAGCGGAAGCCCACAAAATTCAGCACCAGCAACAAGCATATTGCGCCGGCCAGGAAGCGGATGAGATTCGCCTTTGTGAATAGGATCATGGTCCATGCATTGCATCATTCCGTGATCAACTTGCTTCCTCTCCGCAGCGGCATTTTCAGCGCAAACGGTCGTTTTTATTGTTAACAAATCAAATTTTCCCCAGCAGCTGATGTTTTCGCTAAAAGGTTAAGGGTTGCCGGACTATCGACGGACGTTCGCGCTATCGAGTGCACGCGAAGATGCTGTGGCAATCAACTATCGATAGGGTGCGTTCGGGGAATGGAGTTCCAATTTGAACAAATTTCGTTGTTTATTTCGCGGATCTCAAAGTATCCTTAAAAACAGTGAGTTTACAATGTAAATGGGTATTGTAAATGGGCAATATTATAAAGCTGCCTTAACCGTTCTTTTTGCCCCATCTCTTGGAATGGGTCTTTCCTATTAAGATTAAAAAACAAGTTACAAACACAACTGATGATTTATACTAAATACAGTATGAAGCACACAGACCAGACCACTATCATGGCAATGGCAGTCGGATCGCCTCGTTGTCCTTTATGTTGACCACCCTGAACTGATTTTGGTATGTATACTCTATGCGTAGGATCTTATTGTCCCCGATGCTGGGGTCATAGAAGCCGGGAAGATCGCTCTGTAAGTACACGAACAACATTAGTTAAATTCAATATTTCATCAGGCCCTGAACAAACCTTTGAGGAATCGTATAGCTGCAAGGTACTGTCCCTGACCAGACACTGAATAGGTATGGTGACATCAAGCGACAGCTCGGGCTTGAACTGGGTGCTGCTGTTCTCCGTTGTGCAGCCATATACGGCTCTTGTGACGACCAGGCCCGTCTTCTGCAGCTCCTCGGTCATGATGCGATGGTAGGTACTCTGCATAAGATGGACGGCAGCACTGGCCTCCTGCCGCTTGGCCAACAGGCGCTGCTCGTTCTGCCGTTTTGTCCGCTCCACTTCGATGCTCTTGCGCTCGGCATCCATTGGGTCCATAATGGTCTTCTTAACCAAGAACCACGCAATTACGGGCGTCACCGAGGCATAAAACACAGCGGCGGGCACTATCTCATCGCTCAGGTGGATAGGGAACACATAAGACTGATTTGATCGTAGTATCCTGAAAGCAAAAATCAAGCGAAGCCATCAATGTATTAATTATAGTCCAAAATGCAGGACACTCTATTGTACTCACTTAAATTTAAGGATAACTCCAGAAGGCACACCAATCGAGACAGCTGCTGTCACAGAACTGTACTTGGAAATCTTCTTCTCCAGTCCATATTCGCCCATGAAGCCAAATGTGCCGACCCTACAATAAGGATTTCGTGTAAGGATCAACCCGATCTGCGGATGTGAGAGCTACTTACTTGACGGCCAGCTTCAGCTTCATCTCATTTTCTATCATCTTGCGCGTGTAGGAGAGGCCAAAGTAGATGTGCGGCGAGCCAATTACAAAAGATGAGCTCAGCGCGTACTCGTCCTTGTTGTGGTCGATTTGTGTGGACATAGACGACTGGGGGCCCGCGTTG
This sequence comes from Drosophila lowei, assembly GCA_008121275.1. Classification (NCBI taxonomy): domain Eukaryota; kingdom Metazoa; phylum Arthropoda; class Insecta; order Diptera; family Drosophilidae; genus Drosophila; species Drosophila lowei. Next base: position 23,320,206 of record CM017778.1, on the reverse strand, counting down.
AGCGTCAGGCTGCCCACCGTGTGCTTGTCTAGCTGCACAGCGAGCGTGGAGAACAGGGCGGGTATCACGCCCTGTTCCCGGAAACTCATGTTGGTCCCGCCGTTGAGCGTCACCTTAGGGGAAAGCGTGCGTCCACCTGACAGCACATACTTTAGATATATTGCAGGCTGGGCTGGGCAGTGGCACACTGATTACTTACCCTTGAGACCCACCAGGAAGCCGTTTCCCGCTCCAGCACAGACCTCCAGCCAGCCCTTGTTCAGGAGTCGACGTCCAGCTACCACAAACCCGCCACTGCCATTCCCGTTGGAGGAGTACAGGTTGCCGCTCATGATGATCATGTCCTTGCGCGTCAAAGGGGCCTCGATGGACTGTGCAATGCTCATCGAGCCAATCTCAACGCGGGGCATTTCCGTTTCATCGTAGGGCGCGAATATTTCCGTTGCATTCACGTTAATGGTGATGTTCCCCCGCGGATTAGTTCGCTGTTGCAAGCGACGTTCATCAGCAGCTTGCGCAAGGCGTTCGTACTCTTCCCTGATCTCTGCTGGCGTCTTGGTCCGGTGGACAATCTCCCAGCCCTCGGTACTCAGGCCTTTTACCCCCACCGAGTCGTAGATGGCCCTCTGGTGGGGATCAGACAGCACCTCGTACGCCCGCTTGGTGCGGTTGAACATAATCTCCGCCTGCTTCTTGCTTTCCACATCGTGGTGCTTGTCCGGGTGGTAAATGCGGCTCTGCTTCCTGTAAGCTGTATTAATCTGCTCTGTGGTGGCCTAAAAAACAAATTGATAAGACTGTGACGTGCGGGTGACGATGCACTTACATCTCGGGGCAAATTCAGAAATGTGTAGTAGTTCTCCTCCAGCTCGGCGTCTGATTCATTCTCCGAAGCCATGGCGCGGGCCGGTAAATACTGCCCCTGTTCGGTTTAGCGTTGCTTGGTAGTCAGACAGAATGGCAGCGCACGCACCCCACCGGCGTTCTCTGTGTTACTTTGAATTTCAAAATTTTTGGATAGCTTTGCTTTACGCAATGATAGGCTGATACATGTGTTGGGAAGGTCCGATAGTTTACAGTGTGGTCACACTCACACTCGAAACGGCCAGACGGTAGAGATGGCAGTGACATCACATGCGATATATAAATATCACAGTAGCGATTTTGTTTCACTCAAACATCAAATAATCGAGCCTGCACAAGCGAATGCTGTCAACTCTGGGTGAAAACCAATATAACCTATCGTTCTGTTGGCGACCGATTACTTTTTTCCAGCCCTCGCCACTGAAACGTGCTCGCCGTTCTGACGAAATTTTACTTTTTAATTTGACATTGTGCAATTAAAGTGAATTCCGAAAATGCTGCGTGTTCCTAGGTTGTTGCCACGTCTCGCACGCCAAGCCGGCGTTGTGCCCACAAATGCATCGGGAGCTTCTAACATCTTCCGCGTAAGTACTACGGCCGCCGTCTTTACATAATAGTCGGAGCGGCATGCTCATGTTCGGCTCGTTGTGTGTCATGTTTTGCGCGAACATTCTATAAAGATCGATGCATTCTCTCCTCTTTACAGAGCCTGCCAGGTGCAAGCAATGGACTGTGGGGTCAGCAGCGCTACAAGTAAGTGATCTTTAATCAATTTACATTTACAATGAAATTAAAACGAACAAGAGAATGCCGACTGACCAACCGGTGCCATAGGTAGTTGTGTAGGGCTGTGTGCTTATGTAATGGAACCTGCCAAAAAGATTTTAGCTTCCAGCAGAAACTCGATGTTGCATCACAATGGATGTCAAGAGTTCAGCTCTTGATTGTTGGAAACATCTGGAAACATCAGCTTCTTGCTTGAGCAGATATAGAGGCGCGGCCTAGTCGCTTATCTAAGCTCCTTGCCGGCGTTATCAATTTTCGGTTTTCCACCATATGCTCACGAGCAATCCATATTTCACTCTTTTTTTTTAGGTCTGGCGAGGTCAAGGGTGCTGTTATTGGCATCGATTTGGGCACCACCAACTCCTGCCTGGCCGTCATGGAGGGCAAGCAGGCAAAGGTCATTGAGAACGCCGAGGGAGCCCGCACCACGCCCTCCCACGTCGCCTTCACCAAGGATGGCGAACGCCTGGTGGGCATGCCTGCCAAGCGTCAGGCTGTGACCAACTCAGAAAACACCTTCTACGCCACAAAGCGCCTGATTGGCAGACGTTTTGACGACCCCGAGGTGAAGAAGGACATCAGCAATCTGTCCTACAAGGTTGTCAAGGCCTCGAACGGAGATGCCTGGGTCTCGTCCACCGATGGCAAAGTGTACTCCCCCTCACAGATTGGCGCCTTCGTCCTGATCAAGATGAAAGAGACGGCCGAGGCCTACTTGAACACACCTGTCAAGAACGCCGTGGTGACTGTGCCCGCCTACTTCAACGACTCGCAGCGTCAGGCCACCAAGGATGCCGGACAGATTGCCGGTCTCAATGTTTTGCGTGTGATCAACGAGCCCACAGCAGCGGCCCTGGCCTACGGCATGGACAAGACGGAGGACAAAATGTAAGTGTACATTGGAGTTCAATGCTTATTTTGTTGCTTTTGGGTTGTGTTGTAGAAGATTTCATTACGTTCACTTTACATTTACAGCATTGCCGTTTACGATCTGGGTGGCGGCACTTTCGATATCTCCATTTTGGAAATCCAGAAGGGAGTCTTCGAGGTCAAGTCAACCAACGGCGACACCCTGCTGGGTGGTGAGGATTTCGATAACCACATCGTCAACTTCCTGGTGGCCGAATTCAAGAAGGACACCGGCATTGACATCCGCAAGGACAACATTGCCATGCAGCGCCTGAAGGAGGCGGCCGAGAAAGCCAAGTGCGAGCTATCCTCCTCCCAGCAGACCGACATCAATCTGCCCTACCTGACAATGGACTCTGCCGGTCCCCAGCACATGAACCTGAAGATGACGCGCTCCAAGCTGGAGAGCCTTGTGGGTGATCTCATCAAGCGCACCATTCAGCCCTGCCAGAAGGCACTGTCCGATGCCGAAGTGGCCAAGTCAGAGATTGGAGAGGTCCTGTTGGTTGGTGGCATGACCCGCATGCCCAAGGTTCAGTCCACCGTGCAGGAGCTGTTCGGACGTCAGCCATCGCGCTCCGTCAATCCCGATGAGGCGGTTGCCGTCGGTGCGGCCGTTCAGGGCGGTGTCTTGGCCGGTGATGTCACTGATGTGCTCCTGCTCGATGTCACTCCCCTGTCGCTGGGCATTGAGACCCTTGGCGGAGTGTTCACTCGCCTGATTTCGCGCAACACCACGATCCCCACCAAGAAGTCGCAGGTCTTCTCGACAGCCAGCGATGGCCAGACCCAGGTGGAAATCAAGGTGCACCAGGGAGAGCGTGAGATGGCCAACGACAATAAGAAGCTGGGCTCTTTCACACTGGTCGGCATCCCACCCGCACCCCGCGGAGTGCCCCAGATTGAAGTGGTCTTCGATATCGATGCCAACGGCATTGTGCACGTTTCGGCCAAGGACAAGGGCACCGGCAAGGAGCAACAGATTGTCATCCAGTCGAGCGGCGGTCTAAGCAAGGACGAAATCGAGAACATGATCAAGAAGGCCGAGGAATACGCCAGCGCCGACAAGATCAAGCGCGAACTGATCGAGATCGTCAACCAGGGCGAGAGCATAGTGCACGACACTGAGACCAAGATGGAGGAGTTCAAGAGCCAGCTGCCCGCTGAGGAGGTATGCACACACAAGAGATTGCTAGGTTTAGGATCTGACTAATCCGATTCGGTTTAATTGCAGTGCGAGAAGCTGAAGAAGGAGATTGCCGATCTGCGCACGTTGCTGGCCAACAAGGAAACCGCCGATTTGGAGGAGGTCAGGAAGGCCACCAGCTCGCTGCAGCAGGCCTCGTTGAAGCTCTTCGAGATGGCCTACAAGAAGGTATGTTGTCCAGATATCTGTGACCTGTGTCTGTCTTATCAGTTAGTCAATTGATTCTTTCTTTTGGCAGATGTCCGCTGAGCGCGAGAGCAATGCTGGCGCCGGATCCACCGACAGCGCCGACAGCAGCAGTTCAGGCAGCGACACTTCTGGCGAGAAGAAGAAGGAAGACAAGAACTAAATTAGGCAACCATAGTCATAGTTGTTGTTCCCTTATTTAATGATAGCCTTCCCTGGATTTCTATTAAGTTTTACGTTTAACATAGCTACATCATATTCCTTTTCCAAATCATAAACCACAATCATACGTGAACAACCGGCATAGCGTTTACCCAAAAATGTGAAAGAAGTGACAGAACCCAGAAAACGAAGACCATCTCATCCGATCCCATCCAAAAATGGGAGCCAGCGATCAATTGCATAAAGTTTTTATTGTTTATTATGGAACCGATCGATGGAGCTCTCCTCCCAATCTGGAGCTCTGCTGTCCTTCCAGTGCGTGGCCAGTGCGGTGCTGTGTTCCCTGTAAGATTTCGCTTATTTTTACGTTTACTCTAACTAGATCCTAGTTTTACGATAACGAGCACAGCACAAATGCAGCCGGAAAACGGCCACGCCACTGAATAAGCTTTACGGACACGGACAGTCGGACGCTTACTTTAAGCTACATTTGTACGTTGGTTTCCAGTGGACAACCAATCGACACTGGGTAAAATGCAATTAAATTTAACAATCGATGTAAACTTACAATACAAAACAAACATTTACAATCTACAAGTAGATATGTTTTAATTAGGTTTTAAATTTAATTCATACATAAATTCCTGGGAGGAGACTCTTTAAAAGAGATAAATAATCTTAGGACTATGAACTTCTTTGTACAGGATGATACTACAGGGGGTCTTTGATCGCAGTTCCTTAAGCTATATCTAGATCTATGCTATGGTATCGTATGCTATGGCGGATGGCTACATGGCCCCGCTCTGCAGTTTGTAGAGCGTGTAGTAGAGTCCGCGATTCTCCAGCAGATCTTTGTGGGAGCCGGTCTCGCAGACCACGCCGTTCTCAAACACAAAGATCACATCCGAATGGACGACTGTGGACAGTCTGTGGGCTATGCTGATCGTTGTGCGACCCTCGGATGCGGCATCCAGAGCATCTTGGACAACCTGCCAAAGAATGAAGCGAAAGATTATGACTGTTGAGAGCAGCGCAGCTGAATGAGGGATGGACCAACCTTTTCACTCTCAGCGTCCAGGGCCGAAGTGGCTTCGTCGAGCAGCATGATCTTGGGATTCCGGATGAGGGCGCGCGCAATGGCAATACGTTGCTTCTGACCGCCGGACAGCTGGGCTCCCTTCTCACCCATTCGTGTGTCGTAACCCTAGGAGGAAATCACGGATTATACTCGAATCTACAGGGGGGTATGTGGATTGTGGATTCTGGATGCTTACCAGCGGCAGGTTCGCGATGAACTCGTGAATATTGGACTTCATGCAGGCCGACATGATCTCCTGGTCGGTGACAGACCTCGCGTTGTCGCCATAGGCAATGTTCTCCCGGATGGTGCGGTCGAAGAGGATCGGCTCCTGGGACACTATGCCGAGCTGCTGGCGCAGATTTGACATCGAGACGTCTCGGACATCGTGCTCATCGATGAGAGCAGCACCCTCGTCCACGTCATAGAAGCGCTGGATCAGCTGGATGCAGGTGGACTTGCCGCACCCGGAGGGACCCACCAAGGCCACCTTCTGACCCTTCTTTACTCCCAGTTCAAGACCGTTGAGCACCTGGATCTCTCTGCGCGTGGGATAGCTAAACTCAACCTTGTCGTAAGTGACATTGCCCTGGCAGTGCCACGGTTCGCGCGACACTCCCGGCCGGTCCACGATCATGGGCTGACGCCGCAGGAAGGTGAAGATTGTCTTAGCGGCTGTGATTCCCTTCTGCATGTTGGGGGCAAAGGCCAGGGCGTTGGCAATCGAAGCCGTGCCCATGATCAAAGCCTGGGATACTCTGAAAGGAAAGGAAGGGTAACTGTAGGACTGGTCCTCTCTTGATCTGCACTCTATTTGGGCACTTACTTGAAGACATCTCCGAATTCGATGCCCCGATGGATCACGCACCAGGTGCCGTAGTACATGCAGGCGGCATACGCAAAGAACATCAGGGAGCGAGCGAGGCCGTAGACCAGGCCGCGGAAGTGGGTATTTTTCTTGGCTTTCTGTGGGTAGATTGGGGGATCGATTAGGGATCGAGTCGGGTATGGTTCCAGCCTGGGGGCCACTCACATTTACGGACGGGATGAGCATGCCGATGTAGGACTGGTGGAACATCTCCTCGCGCCCCAGGGAGGCGACGGTGCGGATGTTGGAGACTACCTCGACGGCCAGCTTGGTGCAGTTCTCCATGGTCTTGGCCGTGCCCATGTTCTCCTCGGCCATGAGCATGCGCTGCATGTAAAATGCGATGAGGATGAAGGGCGTGAAGGCGAGGGCGACCAGACCCAGACTCCACTCGTAGTACATGGACAGACCGATACCGAGGGCCAGAGTGGAAATAGACTGAATGATCGTGCCGATTCTCTGGCCAGTTGCCTGCGGGAATCAATTGGTGAAGAAAGCAATCAGGAGAGGATTCATTATGGAATTGTGGTACAACTTACGCCTTGGACAGCGGCTGCATCGCCGGAGAGGCGGGCGCACAGGCTCCCTGTGCCGTTGGCCTTGTCATCGAACCAGGCCACCTCCTGTTTCAGCATCTTCTCGAACATCAGGCCGCGCAGGCGCTCCGTGAGCCGCTCTCCGGCGATGCCAAAGAAGTAGATCTGCATGAAGGTAGCGATGCCCACGACAATGCCGGCGATCAGGAAGTAAAGACTGTACTGGTTGCTGTTCTCGCGGACGTACTCGTCGTTGTCCTTGACGGACAGCACCTGCAGGATGCTGCCGAAGAGCACGGCAAAGACGGGCATGGCACAGCCCATGATCACCGAAGAGATGCAGCCGACGGTGACCTGCGCCCACTCCGGCTTGTTCATCTTCATCACCTCCGACATTGGCTTGACCTCGTTGGGGTCCTTGACCTTCTTCTTCTTCTTCTTGTCCTTCGCGACGGCCTCTGGCTCCTCCTCGTCCTCCTCCTCCAGCACCTTGATCTCCTCCTCGTCCTCGTCCTTGATGCCGAAGTTCTTGTAAATGTCCCCGCTGGGGCTGAGCACGCTACCGTCATCCTCGCCCAGCTGGGTGGTGACCAGATTGAAGTAGTGGCTCTTTAGCATCATCAGCTCCTGGTGCGTGCCGCTCTCCACCACCTCGCCCTTGTTGATCACCACGATCCGGTCCGCCCGCCGTACCGTCGACAGCCGATGGGCCACAATGACGGTCGTGCGTCCGGCGCTGACCTTCTCCAGGGCAGCCTGCACCTTCGCCTCACTGGCAGTGTCCAGGGCCGAGGTGGCCTCGTCCAGCAGCAGGATCTCCGGGTCGCGGATTAGGGCCCGAGCAATGGCAATACGCTGCTTCTGGCCTCCGGACAACTGAGCTCCGCGTTCGCCCACCAGCGTATCATAGCCGCGTGGCAGCCTCTTGATGAACACGGCCGCATTGGCGGCCTCGGCTGCTGCCTCGATGTCTTCCCGGGTGGCGTCCTCGCGTCCGTAGCGGATGTTCTCGTAGATCGATGTGGCGAAGAGCACGGGCTCCTGGCCGACAACTCCAATGCGGGAGCGCAGCCAGTTGATGTCGATGTCCCGCAGGCTGGTGCCGTTGAAGAATAGATCGCCGCCGGCGGGGTCGTAGAAGCGCTGCAGCAGCTGGATGCAGGTGGACTTGCCACAGCCGGAGGGTCCGACCAGGGCCACCGTCTGGCCGCGATGGATCTTGAGGTTGAGGCGGTTCAAAATGGGAATCTCGCTGCGCGTCGGATACTGGAACTCGACGTCACGAAACTCGATGGTCGTGAGGGGTTCGTTGAGGTTCTTGCCCTGATGGCCGATGGGATTGATGGTGGGGATCTGCTCGATGATGTGGAAGACCTTCGCGCAGGCGCCCTTGGCAATGCCGAATGCCTCGATGTAGGGCGCGGCCATGCCAATGTTCATCGAACCCATCATCACCGAGAAGAATACGGTGATCATCGTGCCGGCGTCGTAGCTGGCATAATACGGATCGTGGTAGCCCTTGATCACCAGCCCCACGCCGTACCAGAAGGCCAGGGCGTACGAGGCGTAGATGAAGAACCAGAGCATGCCGAAGCCGGCGCCGGAGAACATGTTGCGTTTGATGTTCAGCAGCTTGGCGGCCACAACCCGTTCCTTGTAGGCGGACACCTCCTTGTCCTCTCCCTCGAACGCCTTTACCGTGCGGATACCGGACAGGGCGCCCTCGGCCACGACTGCTGCTCCAGCGTACTGGGTAACCTCTTGTTTGGCCAGCCTGGCGGTCGCCACCGACACCAGTCCCATCGCGATGAAAGTCAGCGGAAGGCTCGTAAGGCACACCAGCGACAGCTGCCAGCCCTTGACGAAGGCCAGCACCAGGGATCCCACAAAGGCCACAAGGTAGTGGACGAACATGACGACTTTTTCGGCGAGACCATCCTCCATTTTGGACAGATCCCTGGGGGAGAGGGAGAGATGGGAGGGAGAACAGTGAGCGATTGATGGGGGCATGGATGGTTGGGGAGCAACTTACTCGTTCATGCGGCTGGCCACTTCGCCGCTCTGGTTAAAGTCATACCAGCTCATGTCCTGGTGCAGGATGGAGTGGAAGAACTTGGAGCGGATGGTCAGAATCTGCGAGTGGGCAGCGTAGTTGAAGCAGGTGATGGATATATAGGAGCACACCAGCATCACAATTCCAATGTAGGTGTTCTGCAGCGAGAACTCGCGCACCTTGTCCAGGAGCAAATCTCCCACGTCGTCACCGTCACGCTGGTACGTCCTACCCGCAGCTTCCCCGCCAAAATCGATAAAGTTCTATAGGATATAGGATTATATAGAATGCGTAAGAGAGGGGAAACCACACACAAACTACAGCCACTTACGTTGGCCAGGTTGCCGAAGATCCAGCTGTTGGCGGGAGTCGTGAGACCAGTGGCCACGGCAGACAGGAGTCCGATGACATAGAGCATGCGGTCCTTGGTGGTGGCATAGCGGAACATCTGGAAGTAGCCAACCTGCTTGACCTCCTCCTTGTAGGGGCCATCGTCCTGCTCCTCCTCTTCCGCCTCATCATGCTTCGAGTTATTTTTTTTCGTCTTGTTGGGAGCACTGCGATAAAGGGCGACGCGTACGCCAATCATCGGTGATTATCACAGTCGTTTCTATTGACGCCATAACCCCATGAACATGAACCTATCATTGCAAATTCCTTATCTTCGAATGATACCAGTATCAGCCCCATATCAGCCGCCTACTACACGTCGGCTTTGCCCATATGTAGAACATACTATAATATTATCATTATTGTGCTGCAGACCTGCTTTATTGTGCGTTTTGTTTTATAAATTTATTGTATTAGACATCGATGAACGAATACCCTTATTTATACACCGAGTGATGTCATGGGATATGATTGGAAATTAGAACTATCTCTCTATATCACCGCACTCAAAAAGATCTCAGCGAATCGTCTCACATTTGAATATTCAGCAGATCTATTAATGCTTGGAATCTATCGAAAACTTTGTCAATTCTCTGTTCTTCCAATATTCAATACACACTTGAGGCTTGAGAGGGTATCAACAAGGTCGCTTTATTTGTTGTTTGTTTGATTTGACGGCTTGACTTGATTGTTTTATTATAGTGTAATTAGCAATGTCATCGTTGAAGTGCCATTTTGGTAAAGGTAAAGGCTAAAAACTTCTTTGGAATTTCTTGCAGACAACAATGGCTAGGTAGGGGTATATTTTATATAAAAAAATTATAGAAGTCCTTCCTTTCATTATACTGGGATCTCTTTCGAAGAAACTAAATGATCACTCAGGTTCGGTTCTGAATGAGTAGGTCCTCTTGAATCTATTTGTATGTTTTGTTGTTCTTTTTGTTTGTTCTGTTTGTTCTGTTTGTTGCACACTTAATTTTTAATTTCTTGCAGAATATCATCAATGATTCACTTTTGCACTTTGGATGTCCTTTGATCTGTTCCATGGCCCTTAGTTCAACTTACAAGCTCTTTGTGTCTTTGTCCTGGTCTTCGAATGCAGTTGATCCCAGGACGATGTTCGTTTTGTACTGCAAACGCGATTTGTCATCGTCGTCCTTGACGATGACGCCGTTCGAGGCGGTCATCCTGTGCTTATATCGAAGGAAAAGTCACACTATATCGATCTATATATCAATCCGTTTAAGGTATCAAGACCTCCTGGTGATCCTAGTGGTACCGCTGAGCGAAAAAGACTATTAAATTTTGTGCCAGGTGCGGTCATTTATATGTATATTCATATTGCTCCGAGCAGTCAAGAGCCATAGAATCGTTCCTTATCACGTCTGATAGTGCTTATCGACCATGCTAATTGAACGTATCGAAGTGCCCAATTCTTACGACTAACGGTGATTCTGGTCTGCTGGTGAAATACCTGGCCAGCAATGCCATGGAATGAATGAATTACCTTAGCACGTGAAGACGCGAAATCAGACTGATCGATCCCATTGGAATGCCATTTTCTCCACCTGGTGGTGGGGTATCCTCAATGGCAGCAGTTGCCAACTGTCTACTTTTTTATATTCCATGATCAATTGGCTTCGAAATTTGATGGGATTTCAGGTAAATGCACTAATCTCTTGATTGCATATCCAAAACTGCAATCGATCATTGCATTAAAGCATATGGGTTGAGATTATCTTTATTTGTTTTTAATTGGTTTAATTGTGAGTCCTTATCGCTGACTTGTCCAGTCCAGTCCAGTTAATAGCAGTAAGCCCATTCAAATTGATGTAAAGTGGTCTATAAAAGTGCTTTTTATATGGACAAAGATATCTTCGGCAATTAGATAAGCAAAGTCATCGTTATCCCACTCTAAGTACTCTTTGAATGTATTATGAGTAATTGCTGCTTTGATTTCTTTGATTTTGGGGAAACAGTTCGTGCATGATCCACCCTCAGCTATGAATCAGTAATAAATGGAAACAGTTCTAATGGTTATCGAATGATGAGAGGAGGAGAGAGTGCGGGGCTGGCGGAGACAGCAGTACAAGTAGTATGGAGTACGCACACACCAAAACTGAATGTCTTATCCTTATCGGGCCTTCCTCACGCGCCCGAATATATTGTACAAATCGAATTATGACGGGGGCGCGTGAGCGGGGCGAGCGATAGCATTACTCTGCAGATTGGATGATTGAATGGCATTGCGTGTTCGGTGATTCGGCGAACCCGATTGGGGAAATCAATCGGTGGTACACAATTAAGCAAATCCAGTAATGACAATTTATTTTAGATTTCGAAACAGGCATGCACTTGAGACCCCCAGCGAGAGGCTGGCTGGCACTTCTGAATAATTGCTGATTATCTCTGGACGCCTTGGGTACTCTGATTCAATTGCTGGCCATGGATTGGGGGAGGCCAGCTAGGATATCCTCATGACCATGCGTAAGGCATCGCGATTGATCTTGGCCTGTTTGAGAATGTGACCCTCCACAAAGATGTCCGACTCGTACTGCAGGTAGTTCACGCATTTGTCCACGTACAGGAGTGACTCCTCCAGCCGGTCCTTGGGTGACAGACTCGTCTCCAGGGACACGCGACGTGTTTGCTCGGCAATGGCCGAGTGCAGCTCGAAACAGAGCGTGCCGAGAGTGCGTACCTCACCTGTGGATACAAATAACAGAATAGAAACACTGGAGATAACGCCCCCGTATACGCCGTAAAATATCAGTTATGGCCCTTACATGGCGCAATGGTCTCGTATAGTTGGACGAGATCCCAGGCGAACTGCAGCTTCAGTGCCAACTTGTCGTCGGGCATCACCATCAGCTCCTGCTGATCCTTGGCCAGTAGCTGGACCAGCAGAATCTTCACCTCACTCATGTGGTAGTGCCGCGGCGGCAGCCACTTCTCGTAGTGCTTTAGGTATCTGCAGAAGGGAGTGGAGAGGAGATGCTGAGTTGGGACAACTTTACCATCTGGCAATTACTCACTTTAAACCGTTTTCGGCCGTCTTCTCCATGCTCTGCAGGTCCTTGCCCGCCCGCTCCAGGATCTGGTCTATATAATGCTTCTGCACCTGTTTCTGGCACTCGCGGCACCTGGAAAGGAGCACAATGTGATGGGAATTATTACGGGGATACGCCGTGACACTCACTTCCAACTTCCATTCCAATCGTCGGTTTTGCTGGGCAGCATCAGACCATCGCACCGTCGGTCCTCACACTTTATGGCGCTGTAGTTGGTGCCCAGCTCCGTGACATCCGTACAGCGATTGCAGGCGCACTTGAAGAGCTTCGTCTGGACGAGATGCCGCTGTCGATCAGCGGTACCCCACATGGCGTCCGAGTAGCAGATGCTCAAGTGGGAGTTTTTCTTGATCTCGCGCGGGGCCCACAGGATGCAGTGGCCGTTCTTGTTGAAGCTCTTGGCCAGATTCGGCATGCAAGAGTGCTCCGTGAAGGAGGCCGTGTAGAAGACGGCCACGTGCGGGGGATCGGAGGTGGGGACTTCGTGGCCATTGATCTGGAGGGCACCCACTGCTCTCATGATCTCCTCCTCGCTGAACTTCTCCGTCTTGAAGAACCTGGCCGGAAATCGATGATTAGATTAGAATCGCAGCATGAGTCTTCCCAAATGGTAATACTCACTTGGGTATGAACTGGCCAATGCTGGCCAGGTCCGCCTTCCACTGGTTGGACCCACGCCTGGTCGACTCCAGGGACTCCAGCTCCTGGAACTTGCTCGCCTTCTCCGGGCTTGTTTCGCCGATGAGCAGACAGCGCACGGTGCTCACGCAGGTGTACAGCGGATGGGAGCCGTTGAACTCGTGAACGTTGACCTTCTGACCCCGCTCCTGGGTAAGCTGGCACTCCGCCCGGTGCTCCTCGAGCGATTTGCACTCGGGTCCACACAGGGGCCATCCGCATCGGTCACAGTCGATGTGATCCTCGGGCTCGATGCTGTTCAGGCATCCCATGCAGACGGGCGGCGTGATCTGTGCGGGTCCTCGCACCAGCGGCGCCTCCTTCAGTATGATCTCGTAGGGCTTAATTGTGCGCGTGGCAACCAAGTGTCGTCCGAGCAGTTCATTGTTGGCAATCTGAAAGTGAAAGTGAATGTGAGGTTGAGGTTATGTCGTAGCGGGGCAGAAAAGTTTGGGAAACCCTACCTTGAATGGGTGGCAACTGGACTTGTGGGCCTTCCAGTCCTGCTTCTGGTGCTGCACGCTGCAGTAGGAGACCTGGTTGCAGTTGGAGCACTTGCTCTTGGTCGGCTGCTCGCACACATTACAGGAATTCATCGCTGACGACATGGCGCAATCGATGAGCAGTGGACAACTGATGCTTTTCCACTCACAGCCTGTATACGTAAAAGTACGGTACGGTGTGCATCCACTGCCACACGATTCGCCGAGTCTCTTCAAAACTGTGCCGAGCTGTCGGGCATTGTGATGTGATGGAGGTGGGAGGGACGGGGACTCTATAAATATCCCACAGTGGAGTGGACCAATGCTGTGCTAAAGGCAAACCAAACTCATGTGTGGATGAGGCACCCACCCTAAAAGTAGCCTTCAAAATATGGAATACAACTGTGACGGCGCTACGGACGGGGTATGCTCGCGACGCCGGGGTCCACAGAAATTTGTTTGATCTCTGGATGTGGTAGCTGAAAGAGAGTCTCGTGGTTCAAGAATAAGGCGTGGATTAAGCGGTACAAAAATAGGTTCGATTTATTGTTCTTAATGATACAGAGTTTAGTAGGGGCTCGTAGGGGTCGTCTTTCGGGGTGGGGGTGGCCGCACGTGGCTGATAGCTGCGTGCTGGTTCGGGTGATGCTAAAATACAGGGGGTTGCTTACACATTTTTCCTGTGCATGTTCAATTTCATGAAATGATCCCTATCTGTTGTCAAAAGTCTTTAGACACATTTTTAATGTGTCAGAAGTATATATACCGATCAAAAAAGCCACAGACATCATAAGCTATTGGAATATAGAGGTAAGTTTTTGGGCTGCAATGTGAGTTAAATTAAAATTACAGTCGTCAAGAATAAAATGAACAACCACAACCACCAGCACTCAGGAGGAGCCGGTTCGCGGCAGAGACGGGATGCAGCGCGAGCCGCAGCCAGACGTGCCAGAGGCGGTGACAGAGGCAGTGGCAGAGGCAGCGCCGGCGGGGTGATCGACGGACGCGTTGGCAGAATCGTGGATGTCTTGCATTTGAAGGCGCGGGGTCGGCTCCAAATGAACCGAATATTGGAGGCGACCTTAAGGGAGCAGAGAGCCGTGCAGCAGCAGCTGCGTCAAATAAACGTTCAGGGACCGTTGCCACCGTTGCCGTACTTCCCGCCGTACCCCCCCAATATATGTTCCCCGGGCCGTACTACGTACCCCAGTGGCAAACAACAAGGCCACGAATATAGCAAAGGACTCGCCGAAAGATGAGCAACAGCAACAGCACGAGCAGGAGCAGCAGCCGACCAGCGACGACGACGCCGAGCTGGACGTAGAGGTGGGGCGCCTTACCCTAAAGCTGTGGTTGGTTTTATGTTGCTTTTAATTGTAGTGGTTTTAGTGTTCTAGTGGTTATGTTGGTTTTTGTAGAGCCGGCGCCGCGGCGCTTGGGTTTCCTGGCTCTGGGCGTCACACAATTTTTCCTGGACTATTTTCGTAGACCTGATTGATGGATGCATGCATAATCTGATTTATTTTCCAATTCAATTAAATCATCCTACTATATGTGCTCATTTCGGCAAGGAGCGGGCCTTGCCTCTCCATCTCTGTCCCTCGGTCAATTATAGCTAATAAAACTAGAAAGGTGTATGCGTATGCGTTTGCTTATGCGAATGCAAAAGCGATAGCACTACGATCATCATCAATTCATAAATACAATTTTTACACAATTTATATAGCCTCCACCCAGCTATACACTGAGGTATATAAACTAATGGCGCTTCTGTTTATGTCTGCGCCTAAACTTGGATTGTGGCCTGTATTTTGGCTGGCATGTTGGATCCGCCCGTGCTATTAATCAAATCTCACTCTCATCCGTGGGCTCAGAGGGCTCGCGCACCGTCACAAACTTCTGCAGGGTGACGTTCTCCTTGTTGTTGTTTGCCTTGCTGCCGCCGACACTGTTCCGCCGCTTGCCCTTTTCGCGCGTCTTCTCCGGCAAGCCGTTGACCTGGAAATTGTCACTTTGGAATGGTATCGATATTGGTATGCTGTATTCGCTTTGAAATGCAGTGGTTTTTTCCGTTTCGTTATCCTTCCCCCTTTCCTTATTCTTATCTCGATCTGCTGGTGCTGCTGCTGGTGGTTCCGCATTGGTGTTGGCATTGTAATTCCCTTGAATAGCAAAACGAACATATATAAGTAACTACTCTTTGTGGCTTAATTGTGACGTGACTAACCTTTGGCTCCAAACATATCCGCGTGCTTGAAGCTGCTCCGATTGCGCTTCCCTCGCTTGCGCATGTTGAGCCGCAAGGTAGTCACGCTGGTTCTGCTGCGCTTCGATTTGGGGGTGTTGTGCTGCTCAGGGATGGGGGTCGTGGTCATCTCGACGGTCTGCTGTGGCTGCGGCTTTGGCGAGGGGCCGGGACTCACATTCGGACTCGGGGTGGTGCGGCGTCCTCGGCTGCTTTCGGTGTCAGAATGATTACCCAGATAACTATTGGCCGTTATATCTTCCTCTTCCGCCTCTGGCGACTCTACGTCATAGCACTCATCGTCCTGGTCGATGATTTCGATCTCTTCGTCGTCGTCGTCGTCAGAGAGAGCCTGTCGCAGCAAGATCTCCGGTCCGCCGCCATAGATGCCGTGCAGGAGCCGCCATGAGCGGGCATTAAGCTGAGCATAATCCGATCCGATCCTCACACTGCGGATGGTACAATTGCTGTCCGTGGAAGAGGCTATTCCCTCGTTCTTGATGGGGCCCGGCTCCTTGGGGGTCTTGCCGCGGGAGAAGTTCTGCCAGGACCGCAGCCAGGGCATGTCGATGGCAAAAATGGCAGATGAGTCGAACTCGCTCTGAAGCCCGTTCAATTTGGTAAACTCGCTTAGCTCATGCTGCTGTCGCCTGGAGAGCGCCTCAGCCGCGCGCTTGCAAATCTCGCACTCAAAGAGAATGTTCACTGGCGGTCCACCGCCGAAAGTTTTGCACAAAAAGTCCCACAGGGGCTGGGAAATCGGCACTGCAATCTGGCTGATCATAGGCATTTTGGAATGTAGAACGCCGCCATGGGGACACAGCATTTCCTGGTTATTGATGGGACCCGGCTCGGAGAAGGTGGCCAGGCGGGAGAGCCACTCGCGCGTCACATAAAACTGAATATCCGAATCGCAGAAGCGGTGTGAGTTGGACAGATGTTTGGCTTCTTCGCGGACGAGCTTCATCAGGGGATTGTGCTTTTGGTAGAAGAGTACGTAGGCCTGGCAGTTCTGCACCACAACAGGGTTCACCACAGTCACGAACTGGTCGTCGAACTCGTACCAATGTCCGTTTAGAGTGTTGCGTGCATAGCACGTGTAGTGGCCACCGCCGACGTTGCCATGGTGGCAGATCACGGATGAAAGATTGTAGATGGGCACCTCGCTTTTGCACTGCTTGTGCACGTAAGGCCGCATATCGAAGCCCTCCATGGGAAAGATAACGTGCGACGAGATCTTCGAGCTGTAGGACAGATCGTGTCGGAAGCGCTTCAGGTGGATGCACAGCACCTCAGGCAGGTTGAGGACACGCGAGTACTTGATGCCCGTTCGCAGTTTGTTGCATCGCGAGCAGCTGTAATGTATGACGTGAAGGATAATTGGGCAATTGGAATACAAATACTTTACTAATGCAAACTCTCACCTGTACATGTTGTCGCCTTTGAGCTCGTCCGCACTGAAAAAACTGGCCATGCAATCGTAGAGTGTGACTGAGGGTCCGTACAGCCACGATCTGAACACGCCCCACATCCACGCCAACCAGCCGTCATTGGTTCTGTTTGATGTTTCGGCGGCGCTCAGACTCTGGACACTTAGGCTATGCGTTTGGTGCAGCACATTGAGGAAGTCTCTTGTGGGAATAGGCAGTGAAAGATCCTGGAATGTTTCCTGCCGTGAGGACACGCGATCGCAGGTGAGGCACTGAACGGCGGACAGTAGTTTGCCGTCAAACACGTCACTGATGATGGAACGAGCCGACTCTATCGGTGGTTTCTGATCTGACGGCGTTTCACGTTGTTTCTGCTTACGCTGCTGCTGCTGCGGCTTTGGAGGAGCCTCTGGAATTGCAGTGCTTGAACCGACGACAGTTCGGCTTGGCGTAACAAAGAATTCGGTGTTTATCAGGACTTCCCCCGCGATTTCGGACATGCTGCTCTCACACGTTTCATATTCGCTTTCAGAGCCTGTCGCCGAATGCGAGGAAGCCGGCACTTCATCCTCGTTATCGTCGTCAGTTTCGCTGGGCTGTTTATTCTGACGCTGTTGCGATTGCTGCGATTGCCGCGGCTGTAGAGAAACCTGCTCCGTGAGTTCCTCATGCAGCTGATCCATGAAGCAGCGAAGGAACTCCTGCGTGTCATGCTGCTGGTAGCCCCGAAATATCGGATGCACCGATCGTATGCCATACAAAATGCCACGGGGGGCAATGTATTCTGCGAAAACAACACTTTGTTATAGCACTTTGTTCCATCTATCACAATCAATGACGAATCTACCTTTGGGGTCTTCTATCTCTGACCAGATTTCCTGCATCAGGCGCCTGTAGCTCTTGGCCAGCCCCGCTGGCTTGCAGATTCGGGCATTCGCTCTCTGATCCGCAATGTACTCCACCAGATCGCTGCAGTTGATGAAGTAGTGGGTCATGGGCGGCAGATTACTCAGCGCTTGGAGCGCCGAGTTCATGTAGCATGTGTTGGCAATGTTTTGCAGTCCGACGAGGCCTGTCCCGGAACCGACAACATCCTCTTCCACGCTCTCGTCTTTCTGGGCAAGCGAGTTCAGCGATCCACTGAAGAGCGCTTCGTGGGAACTCATGTTTCTTTCGCTTAAATACGGGTCATGGTCGGCATCTGCCATGGCGTGTCCGTTTGCGTGCTGCAAGAGGAAAGGACGAACAATTTCACACGCTTGTCAATGTCACAAAATCGAAAGTCATGTAATAGAGTTCACTTCTGATTGGTCAAAACAATGCGAACGAAATACAGTCCAGCTCGTGGTCTCTCACACACTCACCTTTTGTGGCAGGTCCGACTCCAGGGTACGATTATTGCTTTCTACATGTGTACTTTGCGATTGTGTGTTAAGCCCAAAACTCATTCTACTTATTGGCTGTTTGTTTATTATATGTTTTTGTATTTTATTCGTAAATTCGTAAATTTTAAATTTTAACCGAGGAATTTGGATGGGGACGGACGCAGTATGACCGCGGACTTATGGATACCGAAACTACGTCACATATTTCAAAAATACCGCAAATCTACTGACGAATTATTTGTATTCAAGTTGCATCATATTCCTTGTTTTAGATATTCCGTGGAATATTACCAGCTAGCTAAGACCTGAGGGTCTGAACTCATAATTTTATCCAATTATTAAATCAGTTTCCTACAAGATGGGTTAATTTTAAGTTCTCATCTTTATTGGACTGTTTATAAAATAAGGTTTAAGCAAAACCGGTCAACAAAAATGTCCACTAAATTAATTTCCTTACATGGTAACTACACGCTAACTACACAGTTGCTACATATTAACTACATTTGTATGTAATTACCAAAGGCGACACCTGAAGGGGAAATGTGTACGTTTCAAAAATTTTTGCCCGTTTTTTTCATATAAGCCCCATGGAAGCGCCACTGTGAAAAACCTCCGTTATCCACTTTTTGACATGCCTTTTTTTCCGCCATTTTTGAAAAAATTGAGGTTTTGATGGCAAACGATCAGGAATTCGATGCTGATCACGAATTAGTATTCGATGTGGCCTGGGACATGGCTCTAAGTGGCATTTCTACACGGTTTCTACATTGGTGCATTGGACAAGAGGGTGAGTCCATAACGCGTCTTAAAATATACTTTAAAATACTAGAATATACTATGAAAAGTATAAAAATTGCGAGGTGTGTGAGCTAGACGTGGTGACATGAAAATAAGAAAATCCGATAAAGTATACGGTCTGACCCTCAAAAATATATACCAAAATAGACCGTCTCATTTTAAAAATATACCGTAAATACCGTACTGACGAATTCAGTTCTATAATACATATTCCTCGATTTTGATATTCCGTCGAATATTACTAGCTAAAAAGAACATTTAGCCCTGCCCACATAATTTTATACGATTGGTGAATCTATTTTCTACTTGATTGGCTTAATTTATATAATTGCAATTATTGGATTTCTATATAACGCCAGAATCCTGAAGACGCCGGTGTCCAGATGCCGTTTTCAGACGAACAGCTGTTCCACCCCCACCCCCAGTCCGGGGTCTGTTCTTCTTCTTCCTTTTTTCTAGTTATTTATTGGATTTTCTTTGATTTTCCCGACTACACTTCAAGACCACTATCGATAGGTGCTACTATCGGTTGTTTAAACTGCAATGCATCCCTGTCACAAGTGACTTCAAAACTGTACATAGCAAAACATCGACACCAATGCAACCACGAAATGTGTATACAAAGATTCTAAGATTCATTTTCATGTGTGATAGCGGCAAAGTGTTTAGTTCGAGACCGTTTTATTAACAACGTAAAGGCAAGCCTCGATTACAGCAATTGCAAAATGGCCTGCATATTATAGTTTTCCTGCTGCGGCTGCTGGAGGCTCTGCTCTGCTCTGGTCTAAAACGGTAACAGCCCTGCCTTTCAACATCCATCCCCTTGTGTAACAGCCCTGCCTCTGCTGCTCCTGGCTGGTGCAAAAGTCAAAATAAAAAGGATCAATGTGAATAAGAAATCAGTGAAGCATGAATTGGTGTTCAGCTACGCTGCTGCAAAACATTCGATTAGGGGTCGATGCTTATTAGAAAATATTCCAGTTGAACCCGCTTTTCCAACGAAAACTGAGGCCCGAAATGCTTTCCCATTATAATTATAGTTTTAGCTAATCGCCGACAGTTGTGCTCGGCGGATAGGCAGCTCGGCTTGTGGGTCAATAGAAAAAGTTGAAAAGCACTCAACTCATCATGACTCTGGAAACGCAGCCCGTAGGTAGCGGCCTGGGATCTGGGATCGCCGGTCTGTACGATCTGGAGGAGACACTGGGATCGGGCCACTTTGCCGTTGTGAAGCTGGCGCGTCACGTGTTCACTGGGGCCAAGGTGGCAGTGAAAGTCGTTGATAAGACAAAGCTGGATGAGGTCTCTAAGGCGCATCTGTTCCAGGAAGTGCGGTGAGTAGAGTAGACCCTAAAAGAAGCAAGCGGTCGTCGTATCAACTAATGTGCAATGTGTGACCTTGACCCACAATAGCTGCATGAAGCTGGTACAGCATCCGAATGTGGTGCGATTGTACGAGGTCATTGACACACAGACCAAGCTGTACCTGGTGCTGGAGCTAGGCGATGGGGGAGATTTGTACGATTACATAATGAAGCATGAAGCCGGACTCAGTGAGGAGCTGGCGCGAAAGTATTTCCGGCAAATCCTACGTGCGATCACGTACTGTCATCAGCTCCACGTTGTGCATCGGTGAGTTCGCATCCACGCCCACTGATAATACAGCCCCCCGATCAGCAATTTACGTAACTTTTCGCTTCGTTCCGTTTCGTGGCGCGTCGCGGCATACGAAACCCACAGGGACTTGAAGCCTGAGAATGTGGTGTTTTTCGAGAAGCTCGGCCTCGTCAAGCTCACCGACTTTGGGTTCAGCAACAAATTCTCACCCGGCCAAAAATTGGAAACCTTCTGCGGCAGCTTGGCCTACTCCGCTCCGGAGATCTTGTTGGGTGATTCGTACGATGCACCTGCAGTAGGTGAGTGACTCGATTTGGTTAATTTGGTTTGGCGATAGACTCTACTCTAGTTGGTAATTGGCTTTATCTTTTAGATATTTGGTCGCTTGGCGTCATTCTGTACATGCTGGTGGTCGGACAGGCGCCATTTGAGAAGGCCAACGACTCGGAGACTTTGACCATGATCATGGATTGCAAGTACACTGTGCCCGCGCACGTTTCGGCGGAGTGCCGCACTTTGATTGCTTCGATGCTGGTGCGGGATCCCAAGAAGCGAGCGACTGTAGAGGAGCTGGCCTCTTCGGACTGGCTGAAGCCAATCGACGAGCCGGACTCGACTTCCACCGAGCATTTTCTGCCTTTGGTCAGCCGCGAGCAGCTCAGTGAGGAGGATCATGCCTTTATCATACAGAAAATGATCAACGGAAATATTGCGTCCAAGGAGGAGATAGTGCAGTGAGTAGATGCCGCATAAAACCTGACTTACTCCTGGCTAACCTTCGATTTCATTCGATGCAGGGCTCTCGACAAGAATAAGTACAATCATATAACGGCCACATACTTTTTGCTGGCGGAAATGCGGCTGCGAAGGCGGCGAGACGAACAAGCACAGAAGCAGAAGCTTCTCAATGAAGCAAGCATGAAGTAAGTGCTGAATGGCAATGGCGTTCAAAAGAAATACACACAATTCTTCAAAATATCATTTTTCAACAGAGCGGAGGATGCGAGTCGCAAACCGGTAGCTGAGAAACCCAGTCCCACAGAAGCCCCCAAGGTTGTCCCCATCAGCATCAACGTGACGCCCGCAGCCCAATTAGCAAACGACGGCGGCAAGCCAGTAAGTTCAGTACTATTTCTATGGTTTTCTGGAACTTCAGTGCATCCATTCGTATTCGTTTAGGACAAGCGGAGTCGGAAGTGCAGTATTGTGCGGGAGGAAGACGAGGAGGAGTCTGCCAGCGAGAGTTCTGTGGTTGGAAATGAGCTAAAGGTGGCCACATCGCGACTGGAACCTACTGCTGAAGGACTCGTCAATCGATCGGCGCAGGAGCGTACGAGCGGCCTCCCCAGTGCCCCTACCGCTGTCCTCGCCGCAGTAGGAGTGCCTCGAAATTCACGCACAAAGATAGTCGTATCCGTAGATGCTACGTTGGCTCAAAAGCTCAAGCAAATGGAGAAAAGTGCCAAGATTGACGAAGACACCCTGAGAGGCTTGAAGGAGCTGGAGATTGGCAAGTTGAAGCCCCTGCCGAGCAGCAGTAAGAATCCGGTGCTCAGTCACCGTCGCACAAAACTTAACAAAGGCACACCGTCGTGCAGCAGCTCAGAGGCCTCCGACGATGACACAAAGACGCGAAACAAGAAAAAGATCAATAAGTTCGTGGGCGATACTCCCACACGGTTTCGCATGCACCGGCGGGACTCTCACGATGACTCCAGCGACTCGCAGGATCAACTCTATCCGCCGCCAGGTTCGGCCAGCAGTGCGACAAATTTCATCTCGAAAAGCAGTGGCGTAAGCGGCAAGAAGGAAGGACAAGGACAATGCAAGGAGGTAAGTAAATCTCCTACCGACCAGCCTCAGCCTCTGTCTACCGGAGTTCAAAATGATATTCGATTTGCAGCCAAATAAATCTGAAGAAACACGCAAATCTCACACACAAAAGAATAGAAAACAGCCGAAGGACCATGTGGACAAGCATTCCCAAGCTGAGAAGCAGCAATCGGTGCTAATGGAGGGCACGACAGCCACATCGTCAGCCACAAGGAGAAGGCGTATGCGCGAGAGTCAGTCGCTGGATCGTATCACAGAGGCTCAGGAATACGAGCTGCGGCACCGCAGCTACGCCGAGGGCGAGGCGGCGGCGGCGTCCACATCAACACAACATATCGATCAAAGATATTTGCAGTCAAACTTAAACACCAGCACATTCTCCGTTGCCGAAACAAAGGAAGAGTACGATGATGATGAGGAGCCCGAAACGAAGCCCAAGAACTTAGCTGCAGCGGACCCTCATGATACCAAGGACCAAATCATGCACAGATTGAATGCAGCCAAAGCTACGCTTCAGCAAGAGCAATATTTTAATAACACCAATCTTAGTAGGTACTTGAACAACAACAACAATAGCCAGAGCAATAGCAATAGCAAAAGTAACAAAAAGAAATCCAACGACGAAACACCAAAAGATATTTATAATCTGAATTCAATCGAGGAGATCGATCTGATTTTGGAGGATAAAAGCCTTACCAAAGCAATACATGTTACCGGCTCTAAATGCTTTGTGACAATGAAGAAAATTCGGCGGCTGGGAAAGTATTTTCCCGTTGTGAATTTCTCTTAATAGATGCGGAAACGGAAACAGAAACAAAAAACATAAATAGAAATATAAATAGAAACAGAAACAGATACAAGTTACTTCATTGCAAAGTGCATTCTAAATCTAAAACTCGGTTAAGCGAAATATATTACGTAGCAAATATGCATGTATTAATTGAACAAGTAAAGTTACCAATATACATATTAGAAATATCCACACATCCCAGGAATATGTCTTGAAAAAGAGCTCATCCTCTAAACATATTTTTAGATAAAGGACGGAAGGAGAGGAGGTGGTAAGCCCTGTAAATTTATTTGCGTTTTGAAATCAACTCGTGCCTGCCCATTTGTGTGCACGAGTTGTGTTCTATTTTAAAGCTACTTTTTATTATTTAAATTAAATTAAGTAATTTAAACTAAAATTAAATTAAATTAAATAATTAAATAAACTTGCATTATCACAGCAAAAACGTGGGTGAGATTCGCTTCGGTTTTGATCCATTTTCCAAGCCAACAGCCCCAGAGCACACCAGAACACCGCCATTCTGGCCACCTCAGGTTGTGTTGCCGGTTATCTTGGCAGCTACTTGCATTTACTTTACCGATGTTCTCCTCACAACAGCCAGAGAGAGGAGCCATCTATCTATCAACAAACAGGGGAGGTGGGCTTCGTCGGCGTGGCCTTTGCACTGCGAACTTTAGCGTTTCCGCATCATCCAATCCAATGCAACAGTGAAATCAGTGAAATATATTATTAGAACCCTTCAATGAGGCGGGTCTACATTTCTTTATGTGGGTTGGAATGACTTTGGCGCCAAGAAGTAGTTCTCCGACACGGGCAGCGGGAAATAAACTGGTTCCACTGTTAAAGAATCAGTAGCACAGAGAACGATTTGCCCGTTAATGACCAGTGGGTATTTTAGGTGAATAATACGTAGGTATACGAAATAGGGTATACAAATGCCCACACTCCGGTTGTCTTCAAATACCAACAGCACGTAAGAAATAACGTGACATTCCATACTCACTTACGTTGCCACTGATTTTTTGTTGAACTTTTTTGTTTAAACCTTGTTTTATACACAATGCAATAAAAGGGAGTACTTAAAAGTAATTAATCATGTAGGAGATGTATTCATCAATGGCATAAAATTATGTGGGCAGAGCTGAGAGTCTCAGTTAGCCAGCATTATTCAACGGAATATCAAAATTCAGCAATTCAGCAAATCACTTACATTTTGTTTGCTTGACCTTTTCGCGAAAACTTTTTTTTTAGACAAAATCCAAAAAAAAGTCCTTAAAATTATCCAGTCATATAGAAAAATTATTCATCAATCGGATAAAACTATGTTTTTGGGGCTGAGGCTCCTATTTAGCTAGTAATATTAAGCCGAATATCAAAATCGACGAATTTGACTTGCGATCATGGACAGAGAACAATTAACCCATTGTTGACCAATGGGTTTTAAAATAAACGACACGAAAATTATGAATCTTTAAGAATTGTAGAAGAATATCGTCGTCTTTTGTTCAAGCAAAAATAAAGGATACGATGGATCTACATGAGTAATTATTATTCAAATTCAAGTTGTTATCCTTATTAAATAAAGGGGCCTTAAGTGGGCTAAATTCGTGACGGTCACACTGCTAGTCAGACCAGACCGTGCAAGAAAAAATTTAACAAAATCTTAAAACAAATCGAAGGAAATGAATTTTTGCGAAAAGAAAATTAAGTAATTCCCAATAATAAACAATAGAATCTGTGTGGCAAGTCCAGCCCCGACCAGCAATAATGTTGCGCATCTATCAGAACTCTTACCGGTAAGCATAGTTACGTCCAAAGGCTGCAAAAGCAACATTCGCTGTTTTTGATGTGCCGATTTCGTCATCGCCCCACTCTCTTGTCTTCTAGGCGTACCGCAAAAAGGGCTGTTGTCTACTCCACGAAGGTTGCCTGCTGTAATCATTCCACGCTATGCAGCATCACCAGCCACCCACGTCGTCCGCCCCAAGGCCAGCATGCCAGTGGCAACGGTCGCTACCGTCGGCATGAAGAATTCTTGCTAGCCGGCAATCCAGCGAGGGGCTGGTCGATTCCGCCTCCGTCTCGCGGCTACGGCATGCTGGTGGTGCGCATTCTGAGGGGAGCCCTCAAGCTGCGATACCTCGTGCTGGGTGGTGCCATTGGTGGTGGCGTGTCCCTAAGCAAAGTGAGCTCCCGCTTCCATTGGCGGTTATATAATATGCAATGTGACATTCATTTTATCAAAATGCGATCTTGCAGAAATACGAGGACTGGAAGGATGGCTTGCCCGACATGAAGTGGCTGCAGGACGCCATGCCTCAGGGCGAGAGATGGAGCCAGTTCTCGAAGAATCTCCTCGAGGTCGGTGCAGTGGTCAAGAATGCCATCGATATCGGTGAGTACTAGGCTACTGATCTCCTCCCTGCCCTGCCCTCTCTGCGGTCCCCAATCTCTCTCTCTCTCTCACTTTAAATGGTCATGGTGGGGGCGGGGGCAACACCGCTCGTATGCTTCCATTATACACTTCACTTGGTTCGATTTGCACATCATTGCACGTTGAATGATACTGATATTGGGGTGTTTGTTGCTTGTAGATCCGGAGCTCAAGCAGCTTGGCGAGGATAAGTTGTCGGAATGGCGCTCGTGGTTCGACAGTCGCCTGGACGATGCCATCGAAGCAGCTGACTATCAAGGAGTCCAAATTGTCGAAAGTAGGTTACACACACACACACACAGACCTCCAGACATTGATCCAATTTAAAGTGAGAGAACCCAGGCCTTTGTAATCGAAACTTATTGCGAACTCTATTGCAGCCAAAGAGGACCTGACGTCCAAGACAACTGTCGCCGCCTTGGGTATCACCACAGACGAGAGTCGCAAGAAATTTGGTATGCCTGAACACATCTCCCACCACACAAAAGACATCCGGAATAACGCTCTTCCCCCAACAGAAATGATGCAGAACCAGGTGGAAACGCTGCAGACAGAGATCATGAATGTACAGATAAAATACCAAAAGGAGCTGGAGAAAATGGAGAAGGAGAACCGGGATCTGCGCACGCAGTTTCTCCTGCTCAAGACCAACAAAAAGACCTCAGCTAAGAAGATTAAAAAGTCCCTCATCGACATGTACTCGGAGGTATTGGACGAGCTGACCGGCTACGATACGGGCTACACCATGGCGGATCACCTGCCGCGTGTCGTTGTGGTCGGGGACCAGAGCAGCGGCAAGACCTCGGTGCTGGAGTCCATAGCCAAGGCGCGCATCTTTCCCCGCGGCAGTGGTGAGATGATGACTCGTGCCCCGGTCAAAGTAACGCTCGCCGAAGGACCCTACCACGTGGCCCAGTTTCGCGACTCAGAACGGGAATACGATCTGACCAAGGAGTCCGATTTGGCTGAACTGCGCCGCGAGGTGGAGTTCCGCATGCGGGCCTCTGTGCGGGGTGGCAAGACGGTGAGCAATGAGGTCATATCCATGACAGTGAAGGGCCCTGGACTTCAGCGCATGGTACTGGTGGATCTGCCGGGCATCATTTCGGTAATTATTCGAAACTCCGTTTCTCCGTTCCCCAAGTCTGAAGTGTAGTGTTTTTCTCAAAGACCATGACAGTGGACATGGCCTCGGACACAAAGGACTCTATTCACCAAATGACCAAGCACTACATGAGCAATCCAAATGCCATTATACTCTGCATTCAGGATGGATCCGTAGACGCGGAACGCAGTAATGTCACCGATTTGGTCATGCAGTGCGATCCCCTAGGTCGACGAACCATATTTGTGCTAACCAAGGTGGACTTGGCCGAGGAGCTTGCCGATCCCGAAAGGATAAGAAAAATACTCTCTGGCAAGCTCTTCCCGATGAAGGCCCTTGGCTACTACGCTGTGGTGACAGGTCGCGGTCGCAAGGATGATAGTATAGAGGCCATACGTCAGTACGAAGAGGACTTCTTCAAAAACTCAAAGCTCTTCCAGTGAGTACACAATTCAATTCCTCGGCATAGCTATTGTCTGAAACCAACCTCCTTTCCTTCCTTCCTTATCCCTGCCCTACAGTCGTCGCGGCGTCATAATGCCCCACCAGGTGACCAGCCGAAATCTGAGCATGGCAGTCTCAGATCGTTTCTGGAAAATGGTGCGGGAGACCATTGAGCAGCAGGCGGATGCATTTAAGGCAACCAGATTCAATCTGGAAACGGAATGGAAAAACAACTTCCCCAGGTGAGAGGAGTAGCTTAAGGTGACGTGACCATACGATCCTTAATCCGTTTAACGAGAATTTCAATTTATATTTAGACTGCGCGAATCTGGACGCGATGAGCTGTTCGACAAGGCCAAAGGGGAAATACTCGACGAGGTGGTTACGCTCTCCCAAATCTCCGCCAAGAAGTGGGACGACACCCTCAACACGAAGCTCTGGGAGAAGCTCTCGAACTATGTGTTTGAGAACATTTATCTGCCCGCTGCTCAGTCAGGTTCTCAAAGTAATATTTTGTAGTAGTAAGCTCTTAAGTTGTAAGCCAACGCCGTCGCAAGTCGTCATCGTCGTTGGGGGCACGTCCCCCGATTCACCTGCCATGTGCTTCGTCTCTCTGTGTATTTGTTTGTTGCTGGAAGCAGTGTTCCTGCCGGAGGTCTGCCCCGGGGGAAGCACATGCCCTCGCTCACGTGTGCGGCTGTGTCTGTGGATGTCGCACCGTTTTAACTTGTTTAATTTTGCACTTATCACGCCCTGCATTCGCATTCGAATTCCCGCGAAGGGAATCACATGCGCCGAAAATTTCGAAACCGGTTTGATGGCTTCTCCGATGCTGCCCAAATTCCAATTGAATCATGCGTGTAAATTTACTGTGTGTACTCCCCAATTCTGGCTTCATTAACACCGGTTGCCTCTTCCCTTTCCAAGATTCCCAAGTGATTCAGCAGCAAGCTTTGTCGCAGCAGGCTCATGTGCAGTCATGTGCGGTGTGTGGTGCCGGAAAGCGTAATATGGGAAGATTTACGAGCATCTGTAACGAAACCAGATTTTGGGAACCCACAAACGCGTTTTGGGCCGAACGTTTCTAATTTGTTTTGCATTTTATGACGGATCCGTTAATTTGCCCCATGAATTCCCCAAATCAATAATTCATTAATTAAATCAAGTGACGGTATTCGAGTTGGGATCTGTGTTTGAGTGCTTTGTGGCTCTGTTTACCATTCTATCATACTTGTTCCCTGTTGCCTGTTGCCTCTACCGATAAACTAATCTCTGATTATTTTCCGTCCCTTTAGATTCCTTTAACACGATGGTGGACATTAAGTTGCGTCAGTGGGCCGAGCAGGCACTGCCAGCCAAGTCCGTGGAGGCCGGCTGGGAGGCCCTGCAGCAGGAGTTTATTTCGCTGATGGACCATTCAAAGAAGTCCCAGGATCACGACGGCATTTTCGACCAGCTTAAGGCCGCAGTGGTAGACGAGGCTATTAGGCGGCACAGCTGGGAAGACAAGGCCATTGACATGTTGCGCGTGATACAGCTGAACACGCTGGAGGATCGCTTCGTGCACGACAAGGCGGAGTGGGATCAGGCGGTGAAGTTCCTGGAGACCTCCGTCAATGCCAAGCTCGTGCAAACGGAAGAGACGCTGGCGCAGATGTTCGGACCCGGCCAAATGAGGCGTCTCACCCACTGGCAATACCTCACCCAGGATCAGCAGAAGCGGCGCAGTGTCAAAAACGAACTGGACAAGATACTCAAGAATGATTCGGTAAGCCTTGTAGTAGTACATGCATCTGGAATGGAATTCCATTAATAAAATTCCGTAGAAACATTTGCCCACCCTGAGCTACGACGAGCTGACGACGGTGCGCAAGAATGTGCAGCGGGAGAACGTCGATGTGGATACAGACTACATTCGTCAGACATGGTTCCCGGTGTACAGGAAGTATGTGATGAGAGATAATGTTGTACACTTCTTGGGTATTTATTTTGCTTTCTCTCCTTCAGACACTTCCTGCATCAGGCCCTGCAGCGGGCCAAGGATTGCCGCAAGGCGTATTACCTGTACACTCAGCAGGGTGCCGAGTGCGAGGTAAGCGGGAAACAGATCAAATTCACTTGAATTATATATATAACCTCTCCCATACCATACAGATCTCCTGCAGTGATGTCGTGCTCTTCTGGCGCATTCAACAGGTCATCAAGATAACGGGCAATGCGCTGCGTCAGCAAGTGATCAATCGAGAGGCGAGACGGCTGGACAAGGAGATCAAGGCGGTGCTGGATGAGTTCAGCGAGGATGACGATAAAAAGGCCCATCTGTTGACCGGCAAGCGCGTGCTGCTGGCCGAGGAACTGAGTAAGTGAAACCCAAAATCGATTTTCATTCGGACGTTCTTATGGCCGCTTATTCCGTTGGACAGTCAAAGTGCGGCAGATCCAGGAGAAGCTGGAGGAGTTCATCAATTCACTGAATCAGGAGAAGTAGGAGGAGAAGGGTGCCATAAGACACTGGACGACGACTCGACGCGTTACTTATTTAATTGAATAATTTAAGGCCAACTCTATAGCCGTTTGAATCGTTTAGCTAAGCTGCAGAATCGAAATGCAGCTGCAGCTAATGGAAACCACATAATAAACCCCCACAAGATTGTTAGTTTGTATTACTCAAATCGTTTTTATTGTTTTCTCGTACTCGTATCATATCATCATTCATTTAAATGTAATACGAAATAATAAGGTTGTAATTGTAATTGATAGAAGAGACGTAAACGTGCTTGAGTATGTAGCGGTCCGTGTGGTGTGTATCCGTATATCCGTGTATCTGTCTCTTCAGGTAGTATATAAGTCTGTTTGTCCAAGAGCACAACGGCAGAAGGGCACTTGTTCCTTATACATAGATGCCTCATCGTTTGTTTATTTGCTCTGTCCACAACCAAACGAATGCAGCGTCGGAGTGCATTCGGGCGGAGTGCATTCACCCCACGACCGGTCGCTCGGTTTGATTGATTGATAAATGTATATGTATCTACATCTACTCGTATGTACAGGCCGGGCTAGGAAACAACGGATACTACAACCACAGAGCTGCAGTATCTCTTATAAAATAAACAAATGCTTCGTCTGTTACTAGCTTCATGAACTTTATGGTTCACATTCCCTATCATATCATATCATATCATGTTAAATAACTCAACAAACGATTCTTAACTTGGCAGTCGACTTGTGGCCCAGCCATAGCCATGTGCATACAGCTGCTTACAGCTATCATAATAATATTAATAATGTTTTAGGCTCTCCTCTCCTCTACTCTTCTCGCTTATGCATTGCATAGCCACTAAATTCTAATTCAACGTTGTCAACTCCACTCCACGGATCTAAAGCTTATAGAAACGCATAGTAACTACTGCACCACGCTGCACACGTGCTGTGTTTGCTGTTGTATGGGTGTATGTGTGTATCTGTGTGAGGCACTCGATAAGGCTGAAGGCACGAACATTACACTTAGTCTAATCTTAACGTATCAAGTACTTGCGGAACGCCACGCTTCAGGGCTGCTCCCTGTCACCTGCTCAGCGCCTCCGCAATCTCCACCCCCATCGACATCGACATGGACATGGACATCGATCTTAACATCGAGTGATTGGCAATTATTGTTGGATCCGAGCAGCAGCAGGGGCGCGCGCGGCCCGTGCTCGTATCAGAAGTTGTATCTGTTGTGACGTCGACAGACGCCTCGTTGTCTGGCGGTTAATGCTGTCTATGCTGCCGGCAGGGGGGTGATCTTCTCGTTGCGGCCCTGCTCCCACCTGGCCACGTAGGTGAGGGGGTAGCAGAGGAAGGCGGACAGCAGGATGAGGCCACCGGCAAAGTAGAATGCCATATCGTAGCTCTGGGTCGCTTCGTACAGGGCGCCTAGAAAGGAGGACGGACCACATTCAGTACACGACGCTATAGTCATTTGGAGTGGAGTGGTTATTGGATGACGATGACTCACCTGCAATGGGGGTGCCGAAGGTGGCTGCCAGGCCCTGGAAGAGCATAAGGAATCCGTAGGCATTAGTCAGCTTCTCGAGTCCAATCAGTTCGACGGCAATCAGCGATCGCAGCGCCGAGAAGCAGGCAATGCAGACGCCGAAGAATAAGGCAAAGATCCACTGGCTGGTGGTATTGATGACCACGCCGCTGAAGATGGTTGCAACGCCGCCGGCGGTCAAGGCAAAGTTGTTCAGCCAAAGTGGCTTGACGGCAGGGAAGGAGCTGATGGAGCCGCAAACGATCCTAGCGAAGGTGTTGACTAGGCCAATGGCAGAAAGTATAGCGGTGCCCTGATCCTGGGTCATTCCCGCGTGGACCGCACGGTCCTGCACGAAGCTGAAGGGCACAAAGAAGCCCATCATTGTCAGGAAGCCACTGACGGCCAGGCACATGAAGGACGCGGACTTCAGCAGGCTGGTGTCCAGCATGGTAGCCAGGGTGCGACGAACCGCCTCCGGGCAGATGCGGCAACCCTTCTGCCGGTCCTGCAGCATGTCCTGCTTGGTGGGCAGGCGCGTGACGGACATGTGGTAGGCTAGCGAGGTCTGCGACTGGTATTGGGGGATCCTGGTGAGCGAGCCGGAGAAGAAGATGTCGTCCCTGTACATGGGCCTCGACGAGGATGTGGCCTGTCCGTGATGGCCATCGCTACCGGCGGCGGCGGCTGCGGCACGCTTGGCCAGGTCCTGGGGCCGACGTCCGGAGACGGTGTGGCGGCGCGCCTGGATGGTCACTGGCTTGGCATCCGTCTCCAACAGGTTATCGTTCTCTGCCTCCTCCTCGTTCTCGCCCACCGTCGTCAGCTCCTTGTGCAGGTTGAAGGTCAACTGCTGTGGATCCCCGTTGGGTGTCGTCGGCTGCGACTTGCGCAGCGCCTTCAGCTCGGTGCCCTTGCTGCCGGCCGCCGTGCCCGAGGGACGACGCTCCAGGTTCATGCCCTTGAAGATCTCCTGGGCGGTGGGGTAGTGGTTGCGCTGCGAAGCGCCCATGTATGTGTTGTGGGCGGAGTTGGGCATGGAATAGGCGAAGCGACCCTCGGGCAGCGGCTTGGTGAAGGCCGCCTGGTGGAGCTGGGGCGTGGGGGCCACTGTGTTGCCGTGGCCGTTGAGCTTGCTCTTCTCCTGCTCGTCGCCAGCCTCCTCATTGGTCGCCGACAGGGTGATCGGCTGGATGGGTCGGAAGGCCAGACCAAAGAGGGCGCAGGACATCACAATGATGCCCTGAATCGCCAGCGTATGGCGCCAGCCCGTCTCCAGCATAGTCTTGGTCAGCGGAGCAAACACGAAAGTTCCTACGCCGGAGCCGCACATCGCGACGCCTGTGGCTAGGGCGCGCCACTTCTCGAAGTAGAAGCCAATGATTACCACCGCCGGGATGTAGACCATGCAGAAGCCGATGCCGCCCAGCACGCCGTATATGACAAACAGGAACTCCACGCTGGTGGCGAAGTACGAGAGCCCGAAACAGATGCCCGCAAAGATGGCTCCGGTTATGGTCACCGCGCGGAAGCCGAACCGATTCGCCAGGGCGCTCACGAAAGGACCGGCCATCAGGTAGCATCCACTGAGCAGTGACGAGACGAACGACACGTACGCCTTGCTCACGTGGAATTCCGTCATGAGCTGCTGCTGAATCAGCGGGGAGCAGAAGACGATGCCGTCGATTACGGTGCAGCAAAGGAAGGAGGCAACCATCACCACCCAGGCCCAGCCGCTGTCCGGTGGCACCACAACAGCCGCCTCTTCGATTTGCTCCTCATCCTCCTTTTGCTCATCGTTCTCCGCCTTCTTGATGGCGATGTCCGGCTGCTTGGGCACCAGGGCGCGGGCCGATGTCAGCTCGTCCTGTGATTTCGTTTGCTGTGTGGCCATTGCTGGGCTGTGGATGGACAGGCGAGAAGATCACAGAAAGAGAGAGAGAGAGGATCAGTAAAGATCTCATAGATATAGCCATCTGCCATATTTGCCATTCGGGTGTTACGCAAATGTTTACCTAATCGAAATAGCCTTCGCCTTTGCCGTGGGCCGTATTGCGTATACGCCCCCCAATGCCAGTCAATTCCTCATTTCCCCGAAATATTCCCATGGATATATCTATTTTTAAGTGTCACGTGCCCCTATAGCCGCACACAATCGAACAGTTTCGAGCTCTATGCACCTGTCCATGTATCCACGTAACATATCTGCGAGATAGCCGATAGCCAAAGGTGTGCGGATTGTGAAAGTTTATCAGATCAACGTCAGTCGGAGAGATGGCAAGGCCTCAGCGAAAGGGGGGAATGGTATTGTCAGGGATATTGTCGGGATGTCAAACGTCAGGCCAATGCCAGGGCTATACGTGTGTTCGTATGCCTCTAGCAATCTCGGAGTGCGTCAACAGCCGTCCGGCGATTGTCTTCCCACAACACAAATATGAAATGGAATTTTCAATTATGTATTGTATCCAAATTCATCGGAGGAGTCTCTCAGACTTAAGATCGTTCTGTATGCCAGTCACACATAGAGTACATCTCTCGGCATATACTATATCTATACTATACTCGTATGTATCTGTCGGAGTAGATGTGTGGGTGGGTGGATTTTGCCTTTTCTTTTGGTTATTTTTCCACGTCTTGTTTGTCCACCTCTCGTGGATCTTGCGGCTAACAAACTTCTGGCCTTGAGACCTGCCCCGTTGCCTTTATCTAATCTGATCTAATTGTTGGGCCAGCAATTGTTGGTACCAGCGTAGCAGTTGTAGCTGCCAGCGTAGATCCCGCTGCCAGATCGGCCAGAAAGCTCACAGAAATTCTGTAACCAAGCGCACGACGAGGAATCCAAAATGATCCCCCAGAAATCCCACGAAATGACAGGGCAATCAAGTAGTGTAGTGCAAGTAGCCCCGGGAGTACCCGGATAATCCCGTAGATAATAACAGAGATTGCTGCTGGCCTAAAGGTTTACAGTCAGATAAATGCCGGATAACCGGCTGCTAATCGAGGCAGTGGCAGTGCCGTCTGGGTGTCTACGCTCCATAAATTAATTGATTACACCTCCAGATTTGGTCTTATCGCAGCGGATTTGCCTTTGGGTGCTCCAGATAGAGAGAGACTCGTACCTGGCAACGCCCATGGCAGTGGACTGGACCCACCACGTGAGCAGAGCACTCTGATAATTTTGTTTCCTTTATGGCCGAATTTTGGGTATGCCATTGACCAAGTCGAGCCAATTTATGGGATCCCATAAAGTAGCGAGCGCTGCGATAGGCCCCACAGAAACAGAAACAGTCGCCGGTAACCCTTTTGGAACTCTTGTTTGTTATGCAATCCAGAAGTGTGGCCTTCCCCTCCCCTACCAAACAAACACACCCATCGAAGCCCGATCCGCGCCTCGTATTTCAGATTTTGTTGTTTTCAGTTTCATGCCCAAATGACCACGCGGCAGATGGAGGGTACCGGTACTTGTGGCACTGCTGGGATGAGGAAGCACAGCGGCTCGAGGCACGGCACTTGGAGGAAGGGAAGCCCTTCAAGTATCGTTCCATAACTGGCTTGCAACAGGCCCCAGACCCCAGAGCTCAGAACCCAGAACCCAGCCACAACACCAGCCATAGCACAGTGGAAGTGGAAACGCCTATAAATAGACCCTAGCATTTACTTGTTGCCCGCCCGAACCCATCCCATATTGCAGCCAAAGCCATGTCGAAAATGTTTCTTGAGGTACAAATTGGCGCAGGACGCGCCCAGACAAAGTCTTTCGTTGCCCTATGGCTGGGGGTATGAATACTATCTTCTGGGGTCTGGGTCTGTCGGCGTTCAATCTATGTCCTGCGGTATAGAAATCGATTTATTTTTTTCTTCAACCCGATCGATCTGATTCCCTTGGGTTTGGTAAGAGTATTCCAGTTTTGATCTACTGAAAATCCAATTTTTATTCTCACTCTTTTCTGTTTTGTTTGCTCTGTGGGTTTGGCTTTGGCCCCGCATGTGCTGGATAATGTGACACGGCGGCTCCTGGCTCCTGTGACCTCCCGCTGCGAGCAAACAGTGCCTGCCTCCCACCCATCCATCATCCGTGAATGGCAGAGCACTTGGCAGAGCAGGAGGTGGTGGCCAGTGAATGACCAGGGGGACGGAAGGTCGGCAGTTGTCAGCGCCAATTGTGACCGTTGACAGCGTTTAAATTGATGCCCGATGTCGATTGATCTAATAAATGTTATAGGTGGTAATCCGCACATATGGTGTCCAAGTGGATGGGCAGGGGCAGACACTGAGGAGAGAAAGGCACGACAAATAAACGGAAGGACGGACAGTCAGTCTGAGAGGGAGACGTAGACTTGCGATGTTTTCCTGTCATCGGGTTTTACTTGAGGCATGGCATGCACATCCATGACTCCGAGTGCGAGTATATCCAAGTATTTGTATCTTTATCTCTGTCTCCCTTTGAGTATGTATGTGTGTGTCTGCCGCACTTACATATGTGGCACTATCCGTCTCTTCATCCATCCATCTGTCATATGTAGTACATGGCTCTTTTATTTTTAACATGCAACTGTAGGCGTCCCGTCCCGTCCCATCCCGTCCAGCTCTCGTTGTGGAGCGCCGCAATTTGTAGGTACAAGTGAAGCCATCGTTAAACGACTTTATGCTCAAAATATTAATTAGCTGGCCAAGAGGCAGGTCCGCCCCGAAATGGTGCGAGCGGGCGCCCCTTAAATGGCGGCACCTCGACTGTCTCGAATGTCTGGAGGAGCGACGAATACAACGATTCCAGCAGGGGACAGACAGACAGACAGACAGACACAACACACCGAATCGTGTATGCCCTGGGAAGCTAGAAGACTCTTAACAATCCCACACTCCACTCCACTCGAAGTGTTCCCATTTCGGAACCCATTTGGAGACACTACAGAGCAGCTGCTGCTCAAGTCAAGTTCATTGTACGGCAGGCGGCCTTTCACCCAGAGCGGGTCCAAGGAGAGTGCGATATCTTATAGTATAGTTCCACTGGAAACTTGTATCTTTCGGGGCTTCTGTTTGTCGCTGACACAGTTCTCTCTATCTCATGCGGGACGACAGACAGACAGCCTATACTATCAGCCAGCCAGCTGTTGGCGCGTTGACCACACACTATCGGCACGAACAAAGGCCCCTGCGACAATTAGTGGAGCGATCAATGATCGAAGGGAGGGGTTCGCTCGGACGGGGTCTAGGGTCCGTGGTCCGTGGTCCGTGATCGGTGGGTCCACTCTTTTGTCGGAAGTAGAGCATGGTGTATTCATAATCAATTAACATGTTTAAATTATGGAAAATAAGTGTAAGTCGCGCAATTACGAGACTATGCCTATGCCTATGCCCAAATGCCTTTCAAATGGAAATCGAGAGTCGGCGATCGGGCATTGGGGGGCATCGAGATTGGAGGAGGGCAGCAGGTCGTGATTTGTTGTGTATAGTATGTAAATTGTTATTTATACACTCGTTTATTGGGTTATCTGCACGTGGCTTTGCTTTGTCAGGCACTTCCCCATACATACATGACGCACAGCCTCCAGCCTCTGATTCGGATTCCGTTTCACATCTCACATCTCACGGCTCTGTTTGAGTTTTCAACTGACCCCGAATCAGGTCGATCTGATCTGATTTGATCCGATCCGACCCCGACATTGGCGCCAAAATGTTGTTGCCTTTGTGTTCTGTTAGCTGTTTGCTGTTTGTCGCCTCGGTTCGGTTTCAATCCCAGTTCCAATTCCAATTCTCCCATCTGATAAGCAGAGCAAGGAAGCAAACAGACTGCCACTGCAACTGCAGTCAAGAGCTGTCTTTAATCAGCTGTACCCGCAAATATTGACAAACCGATTATCTTGGGTGTGTGTGGAAAAATTTCCAAGATTCCCAAAACAGTGGGTTGTGGAATCTTTCCTGTCGGAAATCTCCGAACTCTCCGAACGACTTAGCCCGGCCCGGCCCGGCACGGCACGGCACGCAAGCGCACTCAACCGAATCGCTGGAGAGTGAGAAATCCGAATCCCCAACCGCAATTCTTCAAATTTTCTGTTTTGTGGGTTCGGCGGCGAGTAAACCTCAGATATTTGGCAATGAGTGGGGCATTGTAAATGCAGAAAACATGTTTACCGAATGCCTAATATAAGTATAATTCAGATTTCTATTTCTATTTTTTCTGGCTCCTAATTAAAAGCAAAATTCGAGTATCGAAAAGTAGTTTTCAACATGCCAATCTCTTGGCCAGACCAGAGCTCTGAATATGACTCTGTCTCTGGCTCCGACGCATATTGATTAATTACCAAGAAACGTAATTAGTGGTTGGGGGGGAAAATTAGGTCATTGGCATCTTGCAGTTCTAATGCTTCTCACGCGGGCGTCACGGCCCATTGATATGGCTATTGATATGGATATGAATATGGATGTGCTGGGGTTTTGGGTTTCGATTGCGTTCGATCTGCGGACGTGTGGGGGAATTAGCCATTAGCACTGTTTTGTTTGCTTTTTACCGGCAACCGGTTGTCCAAATCGAAGTCATTTGGAGCCACGCGAAGAGAACCTTGGGCGAATGCCAAAAACTGGATCGGATCGCTGACTCACGAGAGGGACAGGCCCCGCCGAGATCAACTCTTCCGATTTGCATTTGAAGTGGTTCTGCAATCGAGCCTGTTCTTCTGTATCTTGCAGATACTTACGGGTGCTGGCTCAGAGACTCAGTAAGTACTATCGATCTAACGTAAGCTCATTTTCTTTGTTCAAGTTCAGGGAGAGGCAACGAGACAGAAACAAGGCAACAAAGACACGGCTACGAAATTGCGCCACAAAAGGCGCTCGAAAGCCATTTGCGAGTGCGTTGTGCTGCCGGTTCCTGGTATTGGGGTAAAGTAAAGCCTCAACGTTTCCCTTTTGGCCACAGCCGAACTATACTGGGGACTCTACTGGAGTTCTGCCTCACGCTGTGTGGTGTGTTTTTGGCCACAAACCAAACCCGTTTTGAGCCAGGCCAGGCGAAGGCCCAGTGAGAGGGCCAAGAACGCGGCCAGATGGGCGTTCGGTTCGGTTTGCGCTGCATCAGTGGTTTGTCTGTGAGCGATCTTACCTCTATGTTTCCTCTACGTTGTGGCGTTGCAGCCCTCGGAGTTTTCTGCGGGACTCGAGTGCGATTACGAGTCTTATAAAACAGAGTTCTGTTCTTATTTTTGGCGCGCTGCAAAGAATTTTGTGTGTGGTGTGAGAAAACGAAAGTAAGCGGCGGGGCGGTGGTGGGGGCGGTGGCGGTGGCGCGTCGCGGGGACGCCGACACAGTAAAAGCGAAAGTTAAAAGTCAACGGCAGCAGCACCAACAGCACCAACAGCAGCAGCAACAACGTGCGGGACGGACAGAAGAAGAAGAAGCAGGATCGGCCTGAAGCGAAACAACACGCCGCTTATAAATACTTCTGGCACATATGTATGGGGTACATATATGTATCAGTATCAGTGATTATACATATGTCCGCCTGTATATGTACATATATGTATGTAGGCGTGTGCGTACGGGTCGGTACGGTATATATGTGGAGCATATAAATGGGCGCTGCGCTACTGTTGTGTTCTGTTGTTGCTCTGGTGTGGCGTTGCTTTCTTCGTGTTGTGGTTTGGGTTTGGGGTTCGAATCGTGTGCGACTATTTGCTACTATTTGCTTTACTTGTTTCCTTTTCGAAATACTGCCGCACGGGGGCCTGATCTGATCCGCCTCTTAAAGCGATGCGAGCGACGCGACGGACTGAAGATAACTGAGGGGAAATCAGAATGTGTTGGCAGTATAAACCACACAGCACAAGCCAGCAGCAAAAGCAGCAACAGCAGCGGTGGCAGCAGCAGCGGCAGTTTATCAGCTAGAGAATGTGTGTGTTTGTGTGTGTGTATGTATGTGTGTGTGTGTGTGGCGGCTCAGGTTCTGCTGAATGGGGAATGGTTCGTTCCGATCAGGTCAACAGAGTTACAGACCAAAAATTCCCGGAGAGCTACTGCTGCACGAGCTTCAGGATGATGGCCAGTAGAAAAAAGAGTTGGAGACAGTGACAGAGACAGAGACGTAGACGGAGATGAAAGGAAGAGAGTGAAAGAGAGAGCGCTTGCCGGGTGCATGTGTGTGTGTGTGTGTGTGCGAGAATGAACTCTCCGAACCAAAATGGCACGAGAACTTCCCGACGTATACGCAATGCAAAGAAGCAACTAGTTGCTGCTTCTGCCTGTGTCTCTTTTTCTTTCTCTGTTTCTTTTTGTTTTTTTTTTTGTTTCCCTTTCCTCTTGTATCATCATTTGGGAGTGTTTCTCGGTGTGTTCTCTCTTCATACCACCCCGCTCCCGTAGAGCACAAGGGTATATTGAATTCGAGCAAATGTACATTTAGTACATATGTGGCAGACAAATGATAGGTACAATTTTGGATCTATTAATAAAACAAATAAAACCGATTAGCGAGTATTTTAAAGTCGGAATGTTGACTCTTTGGCTCTCTCACTTGTTAAAGACTTTTCCAGAGAAAACATCAACTTCAAAAACTTTGTTTTTTCTGCTTCAAATTATGCCAAGCCAACAACAGTATGTGTATGTGTTCGTGTTCCTCCTGCTGTGCTGGGCTATGCTGGTGTTGGTGTGCGGCGTTTTTGACTTTTTCCACTACCAAAGAGATAAACTCGAAATTGTGAATGGAACCCATTCATATTCTGGGGACTTCAGCACAGCGCAGAGGTCGGCTTTGGCTCTCCAACAGGTTACCGGTGTTTTCGCCGCACTCCACGCGCACAACAAAGATGGCCGAAACCGGCAATTGGGGAAATTATTTCCAGAAATTATGAAATAGCGCAATATTTAGATAGATAAACTTTTTGGGTGCGATACAATTAGTCGGACGCAGAAACGGAGTAAAAACGAAAGTCATTCGCCGCGTTAAATTCATTAAAAGGGCCATGCCATGAACTGATAGTGGTAGAGGGTTTGTTTTGTGTGGCTGTTAGAGCAAGTGAACCGATTTCACTGTACTCGCATGGGATAGGTAAAGAATATACATAGATTCTTTATCTGTCTGCCACTTATCCGGCTAAGCCAGTTTTATCTCGAATATCCTCGAACTTTGTTCCCCCAGGACAGACGCAGGCGCCCCTTAATGAATTCTTCGTTGAGTACACGTTTGGTATCCATATCATTTCGACTCAATTTTCTATTTCTCGTATTCATATCGAGGCAACGAATCATCCAGTTTTTCGGTGACTTTGAGTTTTGATTGATAAGCCGCCGCACTGCCCCGCCGGAAACCCCTTGGTGCAGTGATAAGCACCTCAAATTATATGACCATGGGTGCCTGGAACGTCATAAAAATATACATTAGATTAGACAAATTAAGTATTTCCAGTACTGGCACCTAAAATCTTACCTAACCAAGGTGGATTTGAGTTATTTCCTAATCTTCTCATTCGTTGAACCAACAGAGTGTGGGTACAATAAATATGTACATGCACGATGTCACCAGAAAACTTGAATGTGCAAAAACAATATTTAAATATATGTATGCTGTGCAATATTTTGACGCATCGATCCTTTATCTGTTCCATGTCATTTTGCAATCATGCATAAACTGATTATGCATTAAATCGTATTTTAAGCTCGGATTCTGGACGTTGAATCGAAAACAAGTCGGCAACCCGATGCTGTCGAACGACAAAGACAATGATGAATCATAATTGGGTGGAGCTAAAAGGATTCCGGATCAACATCCAGAAACTTAGTTAAAAAACTGGATTAAATACGTGTTTCTGTGCAGCTCTTTAATAGCCTAAATAAATTACGCATGCATTCAATTTTAAATATGTATTTTTAAGATTGAAAATCTGTTATTTACAAAGCTGCATTCTGAAAAATATTTCTTCCATATCGATGATCATCGATGCTGTCCAGTGCTGTACCACGCCCGTATTCCACAATACGATTCTACACTACAAACCACTCTAGTCTGAAAGACTACAGTCTAAAGACGCAGTTCTAGTGGATACTGTAGTTGTTCAACTGTAGTAACTGTGAAAACGACATTCTTAATTTAGTGGATAGTGGATAACTAGTGATAATCGTTGTTGTCACATACAATTTTTTCATGGTAAATTACTTCTTATATGTGATCATCGCATCCTTATCAATCAGATCTACCTTGCAATTGAAAAATGTCTTTCATTTCTTCTATTATTCACTAAAATTTATTATTTGACAGAGTACTCGAAACTCAGTTTTTATAAATATTTATAGCGCGTTCTTTCAGACGTGTTGACTACCCTGACAGCTATCGATAAGGGCAGTCAATCCGCAGACCTGCAGGCGATTGTTTTATGTGGGGCGCAAATAAACAACACAAATCAAATCAAATGGAATATTGGAACTTGACTTCCAAGCAGCTCCATTTCGAAGTGTTTGGCAAGTGCGGCTTTGAGGATAGGACTCTAGTCGAGATCTCGGGCCCAACCAATAGCGGGAAGAGGTAACTGAGGACGCTACATGGAATATTTGTATATTGTATATATTTAATTACTTAATTAATTAGTCTAGTGATGCAGAAGCTAATGGCGCATTGCTTGGCTCCCT
The DNA here is from genome assembly GCA_008121275.1 of Drosophila lowei. Lineage (NCBI taxonomy): Eukaryota > Metazoa > Arthropoda > Insecta > Diptera > Drosophilidae > Drosophila > Drosophila lowei. Next base: position 23,278,225 of record CM017778.1, on the reverse strand, counting down.
ACAAGTACGGAGGCAGGCAATGGAGCATCGCATTCGTCAGTCTCAGCCACAAAGTCAATACGGAGTCATTGGAAAAAGCCGTCAGAGCAGAACTGCGGGATTGGACTGGCGAGGATGCACCCACTGAGGCCGAGCAGGCGGAGATATCGAAGGAATGCTCCCGTAAAGTTAAGTTCATAAATTGCTTCTCAACCGAGGACGTGATTAACGGCCTCAGACAAGCTAAGTGGTCCCAGGTGGCAGGCCAGAATATCGAACTGATTGCCTTAGATACTCTGAGTGAGTTCTACTGGCTAGACTTTCGCACCAGGACAGAAAAACTCAGCAAATACAGGTATTACAAGCAGTGGCAGACCAGGCTGGGACAGGCCTGCAAGGATGCCTTTGTTTGCGGCATTTACACCGTGGACAGCAGTTTTCTGGAGAACAAATACGGAGATTCAGCACTGACTATGAAAATCAACTATTCTGTGAAATTAACCAACATTCGCCGGAAGCATACATTGAACGGCAAGCCAATTTCGTTTAAAGATAATGTGTGAAATTAAAAATAAATATTTAATTTGTATTAAATATTAACATCAAGAAATCATGGGCAGAGACCGATTAGCCGATATTCGACCAGCCCATTTAATACCCTACACGATTTTCCTAATGTTTTATCCCTGTTCTGCCTATCGTGTCAACTATCACCACTTATTAATAGTAGCGTAATAATTATGGTTGAGGGAAAAAAGAGCAAAATAAATCCTTCAAGCAAATACTTTAAACTAATTTTATCATTAGATCAAACATATTAATATAATATGTAACACTAATGTATTAGTGTAAAAAGCCTATGCTTCTAGTGAAAATCTAATGTAAGCTCAAACATCGATGACATCGATGTTAACATCGATGATTCTCCAGCTCTAGCTGACAACCCTGCGACAAAGTTTAATGAGAAAAATATTAATTAAGTAAAAAATGTGGTTTAAGTTGCTTATTATTGCAACGCTCGTTGCGTTGAGCAGCTGCGAAATCGTTATTGGCCAGGATGAGTTGGTGGATGAGGTTTCAGGGCTGTACACCATCGAAGGCCGTGTTTCTCCACCAGACACGATTCTGGGGCCAGGGCAAGGAGCAGGCGGTGCCTTAAATAAAGATGAGAATAAATGGCAAGTGGACGTGACAATAACCATCAATGATGGCGAGTACAAGGGTTTCGTGCGCGAAGATGGCCAGTTCATCATCAGCGGAGTGCCTTCCGGTAGCTATGTGCTGGATGTCCATCATCCTGACGTGTTCTACGAGCCTGTGAGTACTACTGTACCTGTACTCCTAATAGATATTCCATGCTGCAACGAGTCCAATACAATACCTTTTAGGTTCGCGTGGAAATCAATCCCAAGGGAAAGTTCCGTGCGCGCAAGGTGAACTTTGTCCAGCCAGCGCAAATCATGCAGGTGGCCTACCCTCTGAGAATGAAGCCACTGATGCCATTCAAGTATTTCCAGACCCGAGAGCAGTGGAAGGTGGGCAGCGATAAAGGCCAGAGTTGAAGAGAACCATATATTTTATTTTATTTATACTTTCCTGCAGATAACCGACTTTATGTTCAGCCCCATGGTGCTGATGATGGTTCTTCCTTTGCTGCTCATGCTGGTGCTGCCCAAGATGATCAATGATCCCGAAACTAAGAAAGAGATTGACAACTTGCAGTTCCCCAAGGTAACTAAAATGCATTGTTCAAATTGATACTACTGATGCAATCGTTTTGCTTTACAGATGACCAACGACATGCCCGAGATCAGCGAGATGTTGACCTCATTTCTGACGGGTAAACAGCCCGAGCCCAAGGAGAAGAAGCCGCTTCCAGCCAGCAGGCAGACGAAGAAGCGTAAAGATCAATAAGTGTTCATGTTGAATTAAATATAAGTTTAAAGAGCCAGCCCACACTCGAGTAATAGTCAATGTCAGTTTGAGCAAAATACAACATTTTCATACCAATTCAACGATATTTTATTTAAGAAATCCAACCGTCTTGGGCCGCTTGGGTCCCACGCGCTCCTCCTCCTGCTTCAGCACCTTGGCGAGCAGCGTGTTCAGCTGTTCGCCAATCGACAGACCGAGATTCAGGCAATTGCGCATGGTATCCCTGTGCATAGCGCCGCCGCCAGTCATGTGGGAGCCGGAAAGGAAGGCTGCCAGTATTTATTAGCAAGAGTCTCTTACGATTGGGCTAGTCTGCATCTTACCTTCTCCATTCCGCATCGATACGGATACAACTATGCTGACAGTACTGCAAGCCTCCTCCTCCGCTGAGGGATCAACAAGGCAATAGTCGCCGATTTTGCACACAGTGACCAGCAGGGGAACCGTATCAATGGTTAGTCGTGTGCAGTCATACGGATTGTCTGATATAATGAGATCCGTGACGCCGGCATCCAGTAGGGAGGCAGTTACCCGCGGCAGTTTTGTGTTGTGCAACGCTGCCTTGGCGGCCAGGGAAACGGCGTCGTGAAGATTTCCACCGCACTCGAGAATCTATAAAAGAAAGCTACATAAGACATGGACATGGAGAACCAGCATTTACCTACCAAGATGTCGATATAGAGCTTCCAGCACTGCTGTCCCGGTATAAGGCACAATGTGCGATAGTCAAAGGCTAAAGGGGATTCGTAGGCATTTTCCAGAGCGAGCACCAGCTCCTGGGCCAGGTCTGAGCCGCCGCGACCCTCAAACTCTGGCGTGGCATTAGCAGAGCTGAAAAGATATCAGATGTATAATGCAGTCGGAGTGTAGCATAGTTACATATAGCTGGACGTACCAATCCACAAAGAACTCGAGTTTACCGAACTCTGGAGTCAAGGGATCGGGCACATCGATTTCTGTCTTGATGCCCACGAGGATGTCCGTGTTGGCTAAGCGGAGGCGAGCCGATCCACTCGCGTTGCTCACCAGCCCAGTCTCCAGCTCCATGGGCCGGTAATCCCGACGCGACCGCCCATCACAGCGAAAATCCTCCTGGAATAGGACCATTCACATTAATTACGGGACCCATGAATGATGGCCGTAACCTACCTCTACGCCATGCAATATAAATGTTTTCTCGGCTTCGCTAAGTGCAACGTACGCCATAATCAAACTCAAAAGTCCAAAATTATTTTAAAACTCAACCAAAACAAACATGTGCCACCGCTGCTATCGATAGCCGTAAGTAAATAGCTATCGCACATCTAGCACCGCTTAACAGCACTGACTCATTTTGCTGTCTCGCAACACTTGTCAAAAACAAGCCAGTCATTTCGTGCCGCTTTTTTCTACAAAAAGAATTGAATTGTAAATTGAATTGTAAGAAGTAAATAAACAACAAAAATGGTTTACGAGATGGACTTTACCGACACACCCGTCAGCACTGGCGTAAGTAGCAACCCGAGCTTAACCCAAGGCTCATATTAACTTAACGTTCCTTCGCACATTTACAGACCACAATCATGGCCGTCGAATTTGACGGAGGAGTTGTGATTGGAGCTGATTCCCGTACCAGCTCCGGACCGTATGTGGCCAACCGTGTCACCGACAAGCTGACTCGCATTACAGACAAAATTTACTGCTGCCGCAGTGGCTCTGCCGCCGATACCCAGGCCATCGCAGATATTGTGGCCTACTCGCTGAACTATCACGAGAACCAGACCAGCAAGGATGCCCTTGTCTTTGAGGCTGCCTCAGAGTTCCGTAACTACTGCTACAACTATCGCGACTCCCTTCTGGCTGGAATCATTGTTGCTGGCTGGGATGAGCAGCGCGGTGGTCAGGTGTTCAGCATCCCATTGGGTGGCATGCTGACCCGAGAGCCCTGCACCATTGGCGGATCGGGATCCAGTTTCATTTACGGCTACGTCCGAGAGCATTTCCACGAGGGTATGAGCAAAGAGGAGTGTGTGAAATTTGTCAAGACAGGTAAGCAGCGTAGGACTTCCAAACGCTTCCATACGAATTGGAATTAATCGTATTTCACCCTCTTAGCGGTTCAACATGCCATCTATCACGATGGCAGCTCTGGTGGTGTAGTGCGCGTTGGCATCATCACCAAGGAGGGTGTGGAACGTCGTCTGTTCTATAACACCGAATCGGGCGAGTCCGAGATATCGGGCACTGGCAGCAGTGCTATTCTCTCCCAATAGTCGAATGGAATGGATTGAAAATTAAAGTTAGATCTGTTTTGAGGGCGTTGAAAACGGTCGTCAGAAAAATAAAATTTGGTTTTTGTCATATGTAATTATATTTGTGGTTTTGTTTTGGCTCTTGTGGCAGTACAAAAGTTAAGTCTCTAAGTGCTACATGGTAATATAATAAATAGTCGAAAAAAGCCTTAATCCTAATACATAGCGCACATGGCACTGGTCTATGCTCACAACCCGAATACTATCCATCCATCGACGCTTTGGAATAGCCACCAGGGCACCCAGAGAGTGGATCGCTTTCGAAGCTATTTCACAGCGTCGATTATCACATCATAAATACCCCATCCCCCTTCTTAGCTTTGGCCCTATCCTAGACCAATGCCACGAGATTCAAGAGTTCAGTTTGGCACCCTCTTCGGCGGCATCAAGTGTCGTCTCCATGGACTTGGAGGACGTACGTTTCTGCATGCGGAAACGGTAATAAATCTCCGGTGCCCAGGCCAGGACCACCACTAGCAGCAGCACAATCTGGGCGTACAGGCAGATGACATAAGAGTCGGCGTAGTCGCGTACCCATCCAAGCAGTTGTCCCACTGTTATGACAATCACGCCCTTTGACATCATGCTCAGACCTAGGCCACCGGCCAATTTATCCGAGCGACAGTGCGCCGATATGGTGAGATTGTTGTTGATCACCGTGGCAGACTTCATCATTCCCATCAGGATGGACATGGCTATTATGACGCCCAGGTCTTGACTCTCCGCCAGCACGAGACGCGCAAACAGAAGGCCAGCAGTACCGAGCAGGAACACCACTCGGTAGGGTATCCTCAGGTGATCCGTAATGCAGGGCAGCAGTAGGCGACAGACGATATCGGCACCAGCCACCACGGACATGCAGAAGGCCACCGCTGTGCTATTCAGACCAGCCGTCTGGCCGAGAAAGTCGGGATAGATCATGGTAAAGTTGATGGTGGCCGTGTAGACCAGGGCCATGCCAACAATGATGCTCCAGAACACAGCGTCCTTGAGGAGTTCCAAGTCCATGGCTTGGACCAAGCGGTTACCCATTCGTCGGCACAGGGACTCGCTCTTTGGCTGGGCTTCATCAATCTTGCTTTGGGTCGCTACAACGACAATCTGCAAGGGACTCGATTGTCCCTTCTCCCCATCCGTTTCGGCCAAAAGGCGAATGTGTCGGCGGTTATTGTGTTTGACGGGAGGATTCAGGGGCTTCAAAAACATGGCACCAAAGAGCTAGAAAGAGGAGTATAATTGGATTTAATTTACGATTGGATTGAAATTGTCGTTAAAGACGTACCCCGGTCAGGGAAAGCGCAGACATAGCCAGGACTGCAAAACGAAAGCCGTGGTTATCCAGGAAATATCGTACCACGTGAGGTATGAGCACTTGTCCAACGCCAGCACCAGCCAGGGAGACGCCTACGGCACGGCCCCGCTTGTTGCTGAAGTAGGAGTTGATGGCCATAAATGTGGAAGGCGAAATAAGTCCCAGGCCGAAGCCCACAAAGAAGCTGTAGCCGACGATAAAATGCCAACTTTCTGTGGCAAACGAGCACAACGCCAGGCCAAAGGAGACCAAGACGCAACCGGTGGCTGCCACATTGCGCGGTTTAAAGCTCTTGATAGCCGGCCCAACGAACAAGCCCGAGAAGTTCAAGGCCAAGCTGTTCAGATTCGTGATCAGCGCCGATGTAAAGGTGTCCTCATTCATCCGACGCAGCTCACCCACAAAAAGTTGCCCAAATACGGACAATATGGACTGATTCGTCATCTGTGAGGGCGAAAAACGAACAATGGGTTAGTTAATTTTAAATTCTAAAACGCAGTTGACGATTGCTTACATTGATGACGGCCACGGCTGCCACCACAACCCATCCCCAGCCGCCGTCTGGAACAACACGGCTTGTCTGCACATCCATCTCTGGCTAAATACTCTCCGTGTTGGCTAATATAATGGCTTTTGCTGCTGAAAATATGAAAACAGTGAAGATAAGCATATATGAAAAACGTTTGTTTTGTTTATGGCATTGATAGAGCGTTCAGATAAGCAGTCCATCATGGTCTGAATCGGACTTACACGTCTATTCGCCTGAAGGTGAATGATTTGTGTGTTCATTGCTCATAAACTGCGTGGCCATTGCTTTAACAAAGCTCGGCGTATTAACAAATTAAATTAAATTGCTTAAATTAATCCCAAAGTAGCGACATTTTCCGTTTGGCATTAGTATGACCTAATACGCAAGCCAAAAAATATACTAATAGCCCCATGACATTAGAGTTTGCTAACTGACCACCTCCAAAAACAGAGACGGATCTGTTATACTTTTCAGATCCAATTTGGCTTGCTGGATGGCTGAGTGTGTTGGAAAACATAATTTTGTCACAGATAGTGTCTCAGTTCTTCGACTGATAGCCGGGAGACGTGTTGAGGGGCAACTACGAACACTAATTTTGCGTATTGTCTCTCATGCTATCTCTCTTTTCGTAGCAAAGTTAATAAAGTCTAGTGTCATAAGGCCATAAGACATCTACCTCTTTTAGTTGTTTTGTTTATGTTCTTGGGCAATAAAATTCGTAACATTCCCTTTATAATTCGTATAATATTATGTGGGCTGGGCTAAATGTTCTATCTAGCTAGTAATATTCCACGGAATATCAAAATCAAGGAATATGTATAATAGAACTTGAATTCGTCGGTACGGTATATTTTTAAAATAAGACAGTATATTTTGGTATATTTCTGAGGGTCGGACGGTATATTTTAACGACAAATCCGCGGTCACACTGATTCAGTGATAGTATCAATCAGCTGTGCCATTTTTTTAGTTTAATAAAACTCTTTGGACCGCATTTTCGTTAATTATTGGCACTTAGAACCACAATGCCGTGCTTTCTGTGCACTCATCGTGTGGACGACGACATTAGCAATATAAAGTTCGATTCCGTCGAAGCTGACTCGCTCGGATTAAGGCAAATAATTGAAAAACACTTTTGGTTGCGGGTAAACAAAAACAGAATGAGCCGCCTGTGGCTTGGCTTAAATTTCTAATGAATATCGCTCTGAATTGCAGTTTAATGATTCTGTCGATGGCTACGTGTGCGGATCGTGCTGGGAACAATTGTTGCTGTTTCACAACTTCTATTTAACCGTGGAGAATGCCCACAAAGTCCTGACCGAACTGGCAACAAAGCAGGCTGAGGAGACCGTCGCGGAAAATCAGACCACTCCAACAGCAGTAGTTGCAGCCGTTTATGGCGGTACTGTAAAGGATGAAAACGTGCAAAGCGTAGCAGCTGCCGTGAAGCGCAGGCGGGGTCGTCCCCGCAAGACCCGGGCCGCTTCAAGTGATGAAGAATTTCAGAACGTGCTGGAACAGATCAATTTGAACGAGATTAAAATTGAGTACCCCGAGGCAGATCTAACCATAGCTGATGTGCTGGAGGATCAGGAGGAGCAAGAATTTGAGTCACAGAGTGGCTGTGCCACGGAAGATGATGATATTGAGAAACCTAAACCGAAAATCACTCGAAAGGTTCGTGGAAGGGGCCGCGGGCGTGGCCGAGTTCGGCTAGCGGAGAAGCCAAAAAAAACCCTCGTCTATAATCTTCAGAAGTCGAGCGAGTTCAATGACTACATCAGGCAGCACTACAAGATGCAGTGTCATGTATGCAGTGCCCCCATGGAAGGTTTCTCGGAGATGCTCGTCCATGTGCGAGAGGAACACAATCAGCGTGGATACGCCGTCTGCTGTAACCGAAAGTTCAGAAAGCGCGGCGTACTGGTCGATCATCTGCGACGCCACGAGGATCCCGACCTCTTCAAGTGCAAAATCTGCGATCGCGTAATGGGCCAGAGGCGAAGCCTTGAACTCCACATGCGAATGCACGATGTCAAGTCGCAGGGCCGTCTTTACCAGTGCGATCATTGTTCCAAGAGCTTCTACAGCTCCGTCGTCTGCGAACGACACAAACTAACGCACATTCCCAAGGAGCAGTGCCAGGTGAAATGCACCAACTGCGAGAAGACGTGAGTGGCTGTGGCTGCCCTGAGGAGAGTTTCATTTCCTTTCATTCATCTTTTACTATATTTTTTTGCAGTTTCCCCACCAAATACACCATGCAGCAGCACTTTAAGCTCGTACACTTGAATTTATATGCAAAGATTTGCGACGTTTGCGGAAAGTCCATACGTGGACGGGAGGCCCTCGCTCGCCACATGGAGGAGCACACGGGCGCTCCGCAGGCCACCATCGAGTGTCATCTGTGCGACTCCAAACTAACTACCAAATACGGCCTGGCGCGTCACATCAAAATGATGCACACTATCGAGAACCTACAGCCGATGCAGTGCGAGCTGTGCCTCAAGATTTCACCCAGCCTCCAGGCCCATCAGCACCACCTCAAGTACACCCACAACACGGCCCGCAATCACCAGTGTCCGATGTGTGAGAAGGCCTTCAAGCGGCCCAACGAATTGCGGGTAAGCAAGGGAACGTCTTTCTCTGTTTGATAGCCTATGAACCTTCGGGTCTTTTTTTAGGAGCACTTGACAACGCATACGGGCGAAGTTCTGTACACCTGTCCCCACTGCACGCAGACTTTCAACTCGAATGCCAACATGCATGCCCACCGCAAGAAAGTGCATCGCAAGGAGTGGGAAGAGCACCGCCTCCAGCGCTTGGTGCGAGGCCGGAAAAAAGATTCGATCATTGCAGCGAGCGTGCGCAAGACCACCGAGGCCAGGGAGGACTCCAGTGTAGATCAGTCCACTGCTGTCGAGGCTCCAGCCGCCAACAGTCTTGGAGTCTTGGAAGAATGTTAACAAAGTGATATAACACTCCGTGGCATAATAAAAGTGTACATTGAATTCAAAGAGCTGCTAAAAACGTGTTGTAATATGTTTAATTGAAACCCCATACCCAGTAAAGGGGGGCTGGGCGATTGGTGGAGGACAGCCGGCTGTAACCGGTTTGCGGATTGCACCCTGATCATCTCGAACTGGTATAACGGACATCGATGCTGTCTTATCAGCGATTAAGGTCGAATCTGGTACCGCGAGCACATATAGCAAATGGTTCAGTCTGAATGCTGGCGAGCAGTCCAGGCGCTTCAGCTTCAGACACTCAAACCGGTTTGAGTCGGTTTTTAAGTGGAACTGCCTCCTTATCAACGGATTGGCATTATCATGCTCGGTTCAAAGGTACCATGAATCGGCGTGTCGTGTGTGTTTATGTCGTTTTTCTAGTCTCATGCAGAATCTGAAATCTGTGCCATAGAAAAATGACAAAACAATAATTTCTTCTTTATTGTTTTTCTATTCTTCTGGTAACCTCTTGTTTACCGATGGAATATTTTTCGATCCCCTGATAATTTTTACAAAATTCAAAAGTCCCCGAGATCTCTGATCTCTGAGAGGGTGTTTCCCTCACAGATCGTCTTCTTGTGAATCCCCTTGAAGCACCCAAAATGGTTCCCAGCTATAAATCTGTATACTAATATTAATAAGAATAATATTAATAGAAAAGGCAGAGGATCTGCACTACAAATGAAAAACTCCTTCTGTCATGTTCCGTGTTATTTCGCAATAGAACCAAACGAATAGAGAAAGGAAGGAAGAATTCTTGCAATCAGATTTGGACTTACTTGGAAATTATAGACGTATTTTCATTTGCATAAAGTAACCGAGAGCAGACACTATTTACTTTTCCAAATCTTGTTTGTTTTAATTCCACACTATCACCTCTGAAAGTTCTTTTAGCTTTGATGATGCTTATCTCACGAGCAAATATTGTTTGAGTCGAATGCCTGTCCCATATGCCTTTTTATAATGCTGCCGAATGAAAGGCGAGGCTGAAATATAATAGTACAATGCATGGAGTCAAATTGAATTTCGCAAGGCATTTTGGCGCCAAAGTACCGATTAGTATCGATTGCTGTGATCACCTGGCAGCCCTGGAATCATGAACATAAATATATCCATTAAAAACCCGAATTAAAACAATTTATAAATAAGATAATTATTATTATTTATCATTATCATTATGTTTTAACATTACAAATAGATATTTAAATATTACTTTTGATTTAAATTTTGTTTAAGTGGTTGTGTGTGTAATGCTGACAACTCTACACCGCACAGCTGAGTGCAGTTGTCTCTTTCGCTCACACAAACGTGAACGTGTCAACGAAGGTGTTTTCCTTCGGATTTGCTGTTATTTCTGTGCGTCCTGAACAAATTATAGGCCAGAATGGTGGACGATAGCACTAGAAAAACACTGAGTAACATTCCACTGTTACAGATAAGGGCTGGGCCCCGTGAGAAGGACGTTTGGGTGCAGAGGCTGAAAGAGGAATATCAGGCGCTGATCAAGGTGAGTGGCGAAACCACACCACACCTATGTATGTACAAACAAATTTCAACTGTGGCGCCTCTTGCAGTATGTGGAGAACAATAAGCAGTCGGGCAGCGACTGGTTCCGGCTGGAGTCCAACAAGGAGGGCACCAAATGGTTTGGCAAATGCTGGTACATGCACAACCTGCTTAAGTACGAGTTCGATGTGGAGTTTGACATTCCAGTGACATACCCAACGACGGCACCCGAAATCGCCCTGCCCGAGTTGGATGGCAAGACGGCAAAGATGTATCGCGGCGGCAAAATCTGTCTAACAGATCACTTCAAGCCCCTGTGGGCACGCAATGTTCCCAAATTTGGAATTGCCCATGCCATGGCTTTGGGAGTGAGTTGAAACCAATGATATATATATCAAGTCAAGCAAAGGTTAGGCTCTAATCAGCAACAACTTCTTTTTTTAGCTGGCTCCCTGGTTGGCTGTGGAGGTTCCAGATTTGATCGAAAAGGGCATCATCACATACAAGGAGAAATAGTTAAAGTTTTGTTTCGTTACGAGAAACGTAAGAGCAAGAAAACGAACAAATGCAATTCAATATGAAAGTCATTTTATCTTTGCGTTTATTTAGTCAAAAGTCAAATTGGAAAAGATCATGCTTCGTCTTAGTCCTCGTCTCGTTCCACTTCGTCCTCGTCCATTCCATCGTCTATCGCGTAGCCTAAGTGTGTGTTTATGTGGTAAGAATTTCATTTGGTTGATTTCATTTCAGTTATTTGATCTGTGAGCTTGTTCCTCGTACTCCTCCTCTTTGGATATAAGCCTTCAGTTCATGTGATTGTTGTTGTGGTTGTTGTTGCGTTGCGAGGACTGACGCCAGGTGTCCGACCATATTGAGCTTGGCGAGGTGAAGGGATCATACTGAGTAGGCAGACTCTCGCCGGGTCCTGTTACTGCAGCTGCTCCTGATCCGATTCCTCCTACTCCTACTGCTGCTGCTGCTGCTGCTATCCCCTGTTGTTCTTGTGCAATGTTGTGCGATGTGGCCAGCATCTGACTATTGTTGTAGCCCGTTGCAGCAGCCAGACCTGGGGGCGGACGCACAACATTCACCACACCCGTTGTCTGAACATCTGGCCAAGCACCATAGCCCAGCGGCGACCAGGGCGAGTTCCAGTTGTTGCTCTCCATGTTCGCCAGCAACAGGAGTTTCTCCTGCTGCAGCTGCTTTTGCTGCTGTTCCTGCTGTCGCTGCTGCATCTCCAGTTGTTGGGCCTGCTGGAGCAGCAATTGCTGCTGCATAATCAGTTCGCTGCGCTCCCACTGGGCCTGCTGCTGCTGCAGCCTCTCACGCTCCCTCTGCTCGTATAGATCTGCAACAAAAATAGAATTCGCTATAGATTAACCAAGCCTTTGTTGTGCGCGTGTGTGTGTGCTTACCGTCTACGGGAGGCAACTCAATCTCGGCATTGGCAAAGAGCGAATTGCTGGCGGTGGCCGATAAGGGCTCCCACAAAGATGTCATCGCTGGCGGCGTCGAGGTTTTTCGGCTTCCTCCAATCGGCCCGAGATCGCTAGATTGTGATGGTACTTGAGATGATGATGCAGCTGCACCTGCTGCTGCAGCTGGTAGTGGAGCCACATGGTGTTCTAGTACTGGTACTGGTAATGGCGGTGCTGCCGGTGCCGGAGTCAAATGTATTCCATTGTCCACGGTTGTAGGCTGGCTACTGGCTGTTTGGAGCACATCCCTGAACGACACACGACTGCTGGTCTCCCAGGGCGAGGTGATGCACTTGATGGTATCGGGTGAGGCTGGTGGTGAGGCACTGGTCGCCGTTTGGCCAAAGTTTAGCTGCTTCTGGCGCTGCTTTCGCTCTGATTTCCTCACAGCAACCACAGACGAGGTTCCATTCGTTGCCTTTTGTTCCTTGCGGCGCTCCCTCTCGCGTTCCCTCTCTCGGCCAGGAGTCTTGCCCAATTTCTTGGCCGATCCATTTTGTTCCTTTAGCACTCGTTGCTCTTGTGTCTTGATGATGGGTTTGGGCGATATATTCTCCTGCTGAGGGGGACTCGGGGCTGAGGGCTTGGGCATCGGTTTCTCCTGGACCTCCTGGACGGCTGGGGTGCACACTGGTGATGGCTCTGCTTTGGGGGATGGCTCTGCTTTGGGTAATGGCTCTGTTTTGGGGGATGGCTCTGCTTTGGGTAATGGCTCTGCTTTGGGTAATGGCTCTACTTTGGGGGATGGCTGTGCTTTGGGCGATGGTTCTGTTTTCGGCAATGGCTCTGCCTTGGGCTTGGGTGCAGGAGGCACCACAACCACGGGTGTCTGTCTGAACTTCTTCTGGGGCCGCACTGGAGCTGCTGGCTGCGGCGGTGATGGCGTTGCCGATTTCTTCACGGGTTTGATGGACTCCACTGGCACTGGCGCGGGCTGAGGAGGATTGAGGGTGGGGGTGACTATGGCTTGTGGCTTTGGTTTGGGTTTCTGCAGATGCTTGCTGAGGGAATTCATGTCCATGCCCCAGGATGACCAGGACGGCTTGGATTTGCGCGATGTTGTCGTAGTCGTGGGCGCAATAAATGTCCGCTTGCGCACTTCCTTCACTTGGCCCCCACCATTCCTGGTCCGTTGCTGGTGCTGCTGATGGTGGTGGTGCTGCTGCTGTTGCACTGCCTCCGCTTTGGCGGCCGCCTCCTCAGCCTGCATCTTAACGATATTCCGCAGATTAAAGGTAGGCTGGACGGGGCCCTTGTAGCGGGCCGCATCGTACGCACTCTGCTGGGTCATGATGGCCTTCGAATCAAATACGGCCGCAACCAAAACCAGACAGAAGCTGGCCAACAGCACCACAAGCGCAGCATTCCTCAGCGAAGTCTCCCAAACGGGTCTCACCAGATGGGCAGCACACTGTTCCACACTCTCGGACGGCATCTGGGCCAGCATAAAGTATCCGATGTCGTAGGTGAGATTCGTGATCAGCGTCAGCGTTCGCTTCACACGCGATGTCGTCAGGTCCGAGCTGAATGCAATCTCCACCTTCCGCGTCTCGTTCTCGCCCAGATCGAAGCCGGCACAGTCCATCACCTTGAAACCGTAGTCCTCGCAGGGCAGCGATCCGATCAGGAATCCCTCGATCCTCATGGGAATGACACCCGCATTGCGGGCCGTAAAGCTGCGGACGGTAACCACAGCCTTGTCGCCGGACTGGCAGCCCTCGAACTGGTCGGGCGGCACATCAAAGAGCAGTGGTGTCAGGGAGCCGGGACGACGGTTGCCGAAGCGGAACTGGGATTGCACGGCGCGGGCCTGCAGCCAGACAGCCTCGTAGAGCGTGAGATTACTCCTTACATGGAGTAGGGTGCAGTACTTCTCCGGCTGATAGGCGCTGAAGGTGATTGGAATGGTGAGGCTCGAGCCGCCGGGCAGCAGGATGGGGCCGCCAGCCTCGGGCAGGGAGAAGACCTCGCGATCGGTGAGATAGCAGCTAGTGGAACTGACATCGATCACCTCGTGGGGCAGAGAGAGCTGGGTGCGTCTGGCGTAGGCCGGGTCCGACAGGAAGTAGTCGAGGAGCAGCGGCTGCTGCGAGGGATTGGTCAGGGTGATCCACTGCCGCTGCACCTGACTGATCTCGATGGCCGGCGTGGGTGGTATCGGCTGGAACTGCACCAGCTTCGGCCACTCGACGGCAATGGCAAAGTCCAACTCCAACGGCGGCAGCTCGTCGCTGTGCAGCGTCAGGGTCAGAGCCTGCAGCTGTCGTTTGAATTGCCGATAGAGCTCGGTGCGTTGGCGCAGCTCGACGCCGTCGTACAGGAGATTGTTGTTGATGCTGCTGGCGCCGCCCGGCTCCCCACCTAACGCTCCGCCACCGGGTATGCTGGGGAAGACGGCCTGATCGTTGGTGGAGTCCCTGATGTAGCACTGGCTCTGACACATAGCCGTCGGCTCAAAGTAGATCCGCCCCACCTTGGTCAGGGTCTGGGCAGCGATGGTGGTGCCCTTGGCATTGAAATCCTTGAACCGTAGGCCCGGCTTTGCGAAGCTAATGCTCTTGACGTGCACGGGATGCGTGAAGCTGGAGCGGATGCTCAGCACCGCAGTGCATATCTTGCCGGGGAAGCAGTTCTTGAAGCTCAACTGTTCCTGATCGATGTCCAGCTGTCCCATCGACGCCTTGAACTTCACGGGCACACGCACCACCTCGTACGGAGTCCACACCTTGAGGGTGCCCTCGGCCGGACCGTCTATGTAGGTTTTGACGGCCACCTGGAAGACGGCGCTGTCGCCCTGGCCCAAGTAACGGCAGATGTGCAATCGGGTGGCCTCGTTTAAGTCGTCCTGCGAATTCTCAATATCCTCCGCCAGCAAGCAGCCAAAGAAGGAGCTGTGCGAGTAGACGGTCTTGGGCTCCTTGAAGAACCAATTGGTGATCTTGATGGGCATGGGATTGTCGTTGCGCAGGATGACATAGCCATCCCGCGACATCTCGGCATATGGCACAGTACCCAGATCTAGCTCCAAGCTGGGCACCTCCGGCTCCAGCTCTCGCTCGTGCCTCTTCTGTGGTATACGCAGCACAAACGGCTGGGCGGAGATGTGCAGCCGCCCACTGCAGGAGACCACTGGCATCTCGAAGGTGGTGACATTCGTATCGATCCTAAGGGAGGACTTGAACATTACCTCGTCGTTGAGCAGATTGAGCTTTAGCAGCTCCACAGAGTCGCCCGGCTGCAGTAAAATCTGCAGTGGATCACCCATCATGGTCACCTCCAGCAGGGACTCGTCGATCGGCTCGCTGAGACTGACATTGTAGAGGATCAGGGGCATGGCAAAGTTGTTGCGCACCACCAGCGAGCGTTTCCTCTCCAGCGGAGAGGTTCCCTCCGAACCATCGGAGTTGGAGACAGAGCCCGTTAGAAATTTGGTGACATTGCCATCGAAGGACAGGCCGCCCTTGAAGATCTCTGCCCGGACTAGAACCGTGAAAGGTTGCACTGGCTCCGGGCTGGAGCTGGAGCTCTTGGTGCTGATCACCAGCAGATCGTTGATCGTTTCGCTGCTCTCGAACAGCTTGGGGTCCAGCACAATGCTCGTGCTATTGGGATCGAAGAAGAGGCCTGGTATATTCCGCAGATAGCTGCCGAAGAGCTCGCGGCTCTGATCGTTCTGGTCGTGCATATCCAGCTTGAACTCCATGGCCTCCGCATTGTGGGTGGCCACGCGGCCAAAGTCTGCCAGGGGATTGCGTGCGTAGGGTGTGTGCTTGGGCAGGATCTCGAACTCGACGGGTATGACGAGGATGCTCTCCTCGAGCTCCTCGAGTTCGGATATCTTGATGCGTATGTAGGCGCTATGGTTGCCAGCGGTGCGGCCGTGGAAAGATATCCGTATGACTGGCTTCAGCGTGTGTGGCGGTATTTCCCATAGATTCTGTGGTCCCTCGGAGCCACCGCTGGGCAGTTCCAGCTGGAACTCTCCGCCACTGCTGTAAATCTGTTTTATGGAAGATGGTGGTATATCCATTATATATATATATATATTATATCAGTATTTTGGAGTATTGCACTTACCTCGAGTATCTGTAACGGACGCTCGTGGGGATTATACATGTGAATCTCTGGGGTTAGCGTTGCGTTTATGGGCGCCTTGATGCCCACCAGCGGCTTCAAGCGATACGGACACTCGCTACCCTCGCCGCGTACCTTCATTTCTGTACGGCCGAAGGATGTGTGTATTAGCAGATCCGTTGATATGGCACCAAGCTGCCTCGGCAGGAAGACCACACTGAATGTGGTGTTCCCCAGCGGCGGCACCTCGCGCGTTCCGAAGAAACTGCTGTAGAAGGCCGGACTGGGCCCCACCACAGAGTTCAGTTGGAGAGTGCGATTCGTGTGCTGGTTAAATAGCGTCACCTGCTTCGTACGCGCCTGCCCCACAGACCATGTTCCAAAGTCAAGGTGGGGCGGCACAATCCGCAGGTCGCCCAGCATTTCGCTATGGTCGCGCGTGTGCGGCTCCGGGAGACTGATGAAGCTCTCCTGAAGTCCCTCCAGCATTTTTTCACTGCTGGGCTCCAGCTGCATTTGCATTTGCTGGTTGTTGTTGCCACTGACTCGGGCGCCGAGCAGCACGAACAAAGCTGGTATCAGCCTCAGGACGAGCCGCAGCGGAAAATGTGTGTACATCGTATGTGGTTTGTGTTGCAGTTGCGCTGCTCTTGCTTTTCCAGTTACTGTCCAGCTTTTTTTCGGTCGTGCTTTCCTCTGCGTTGGGCTTTATTTATATTATTCAATATCGTCGCTATTATCGCTTATTTTCTGGACTCGTATTATCAGCTGTGTCTGTGGTTAGTGATGGCATAAATACATAAATAGAAATATACGTTTTTTTTCCTTAAAATATACCGTCCGACCCTCAGAAATATACCAAAATATACGTTCTCATTTTAAAAATATACCGTAAATATACTGACGAATTCCAGTTCTATTTTACATATTCCGATTTTGATCTTCCGTCGAATATTACTAGCTATACAAAACATTTAGCCATGCCCACATAATTTTACGCCGTTGATGAATAAATTTTCTTCAAGATTGGCTAGTTTTTAGTCCTTGCTTTTATTGTATTTTGACAAGAACAAGGCTTAAACAAAATAGTTCAACAAAAAAAATAGTCGCAATGTTGCTGGTATTTGAAGAATTGATGCGTGTATAGGCTTTTGTATACCCTATTTCGTTAATTTAATATGAAGACATATGAAGATATCAAGATAAAACGAAATTAATAAGGACCCTTGATCAGATTGATATGTTTTAAACATATTCATGTATATTATTAGTATCTTGTATATATATCTCGATCCTGATACCTATTCTTGGTCTCTGTAAGAAGACAATAAGCTTTAAAATATCGTTGAAATAGGTTTAAAACAGAGACTAAATTGTTTTTGCCTTCTTTGGAGCCTGGGATGACAAACATATTCTCAATTCTATAATATCCATTTCCCCAGGGTATGCCCTGAAACATTGTGCATGGAATTAGCAACATTTTCGTAAGGAATGGGGCTCATTGTCGGCAACCGGTTATTACCAATAAATAATTGTTTTTGATCTTCCGTCGAATATTACTAGCAATATAGATCTCTCAGCTTTGCCCACATAATTTTATATGATTGATGAATCAATTTTGTTCAAGATTAACTACTTTTAAGTACTAGCATGTGTTGTATTTTGACTAAAACAAGGCTTAAACAAAAATGTAAAAAAAAAAAACAGTCGCAGTGCTGTGACGTCAGTGTTGCTGGTATTTGAAGACTCATTTCTTTTCAACCGGAGTATGGGCATTTGTATACCCTATTTCGTTAATATTATATAAAGATACTGTTTTCCAACCTGCTTTCAAACGTAATTAGTAAAGACCTTGTCTTAGATTGCATTTTTAAGGCCTATTCATGCATTTGATTAGGTTCTTGTATGTAAATCCTGATCACTGTACCAATTCTTGGTCTCTGTAAGAAGACCACTAATTGCAAAATATCATTCAAAACAGAGACTGACTAGTTTCTGCATTAATTAGAGCCTGGGATGACAAATATTTTCTCAATTCTATAACATCCATTTCCCCAGGGTATGAGAACATGGAATTAGCAACATGTTTGTGTATGGAATGGGACTCATTGCTGTGAACCGGGTATTGCCAAAAATATCTTCCGTCGAATATTTCAAGCTATATAGATCTCTCAGCCTTGCCCACTTAATTTTATCCCGTTGACGAATGCATTTTCTTCAAGATTAACCAATTTTAAGTACTTGCATGTATTGTATTTTAACTAAAACACGGTTTACAAATAAATGTTGCCGCAACAGTGTGTATGGAATGTCATGGTCTCTCTGTAAGAAGACAATAAGCTGAAATAGCTTTAAAACAGAGACTAAATTGTTTTTGCCTGGGATGACAAACATTTCCTGAATTTATAATATCCTTTCCCGGGTATGCATGTTGCAGCAACATAGAACGCGATTTTTGCTTTCCAATGAAAATCTTCAAAATTGAATTTCTCGACAAAACATGTTGCTGCAGCATTATGTTTTGCAGAATGTTTTTGTCGATTTTATTGGCCGAGAAATGCAACATGTTTTGCAATTCATTTTTGACGATTTTCATTGGCCGAAAACAATAATCGCGTCGTTCCCGCTTTACCGGTTCGTAGTTTGGCGGTATATTTAAACCCAACACATGAAAAACTAAATTATATAAATATATGGAATGGGACTCATTGTTGTCAACCGGGCCAAATAAATATCGAAATATATTTTCAAAATATCGCTATTATCGCTTATTTTCTGGACTCGTATTATCAGCTGTGTCTGTGGTTAGTGATGGCAGCGCCGCTTCCCGAAAAGCGATATTATCGCATAGCTATACATATTAGCATACTCATGCAGCTGGAAATTATTTTCTTTGCTTAATTATTTAAGTTTATTATGGGCTACACAGTAAATTGTAGGTGGAATTAGGTAAATATTCATGAATATTTTGTTTAAGATTCTAGCAAAATCATGTCACGCGTACATCTCTACAATTACAATGATCAGCTGATCTGAAATGTATCAAGTAGTATACTTTTCGGCTGTTCTCGATTATTGCATATTCGATCGTTCATTTATTCAGTGATAAAGAAAAATAAGGTCCATCTATGATATATATCTACGTATATAGTATATATATCTATCTATCTATCTATATTCTGAATTTTCTTGGTTTATTTCTACATTGCGGCAAAATGTAAAATGGCAAAATGTGTTGAAAACTTAATGGTACCATCGATATGCGATATTTTTATTTTACGAAATTTTGTTTCGTCGAAATTGAGTTGGTATATCGGTATATAAAGAAGGTATTTTCTGATTTTCTTGCCACCATATCTAGCTCACACACCTTGCAAGTGTTTATACTTTTCATAGTATTTTCCAGTATATTTTAGTAGCTAGTAATATCAAGCCGAATATCAAAAACGAGGAATATGATGGAACTTGAATAATTCGTCAATATATTTACGGTATATTTCTGAGGGCTGCTGCTGCTCTCTCCTACAACGAAAAAATGAGTCGTGATGTTGAATGGGCTATAAAAGGGGTAAGGACGACAGGTAAAAACAGCCAAAGCAAATTGCAAGGCTCCACTTCGCGAGTGATGACAAAATGGGTGGATTTTACCTTGCATGCGCATAGTTTTCTGGGCAGTTGTGCCCACTGTGCATACCCTATTTTCCCTCCCAATATGTAGCAAATATGTAGTTACTGTGTAGTTGCTATGTAATAACTTGAGCAAAATGTAAATAATGTAGAAACGAACATGTAGTATAAAGTCCGCGGTCACACTGGTGGCAAAAGAAAAGAAAAAACAAAAACCAAAAAGAAAAAGAAAGTTGGCGATTTTTGGTTTACGTGTAAATTACTAACTAATATACGCGAAGTTGCTATAACTAAAGTGAGTGTACCCCATCAGAATAATCCGAGACTGCTAAATCGGCAGTTATTAACACACTGCAAGTGCTATTTGAAAGTAAAACATGGGTAACCAGAGTGACATAGATCTCGCAAATGTACACACATCGGGCGGGCACTTACATTCAATCTTGCAGAAATTTATGTGCATAGATATGCAGATGCTTGAGAATGTAATACTGAAATACTAAAACGAGCAGTTGCAACGTTAGATTAATGTAAAGCTGACCTCATGGCCTGTGATGCAACTGCTGCTGTATTGATTTTGCCCACTTTCACCGCTTACTAAATTCGGTTTCGCTAAAACCGCGGCAGATTGCCATACGCGTCAGAAATAGGAACGGAACGCACCGCTGCGCAGTGAACTTCGTTACCTGATGTAAATTAGGCAGATAGATACTATAATATGTACTATATATGTATACAGCGGGCATATAGCAAAGTCATTACCTGACGAGGCGATCAAGAAGAAGGGAGGGGGCCAATGTCAGTGGCTGCTTAAAATGTGTGTGCTTTTCAAATTAGATTCAAAGCTTCACTATCTAGCCCAGCCACTAGTGGGTACCGTTTCCCCCTCCATTTAGTTTGAAGAAATTTTGGGAGAAAGTTAAGCTGGCAGGCAGCTGCTGCCCTTAGCCAAAAAACCCATTCGATAACCGGTTCATCCCAACCCAACCACTTGTTTGACAAGTGGAAGACTGTGGACCACTGTCCAGGTAGTGCATAGCCTAGTGCCAGCCTCCCCCTTAATCTTGAGAGAGGTTTATTCTTGGGGACTAACGGGGTTTATTGTCTGTCGCTCTTAAATCTCCCAATCTTCCAAAGATGGCAAGGCACCCGAAGAGCTTGTGCTCGCGCTCGCGCTTAAATCGTCGCACGAAGGCAGGCGCTGACGAGGCGGTCGCTGACGCTGCCTGCCCTGTTGCTTAGCTTTGTTTCCCTTTCATGGCTGGTGCTTGCGCATATTTGATTTCAGTTTACTTCCAAACTCGACATCGAGCAGGTTGACAGACACACAGGTTTCCAAGTGATTCCAGAAATAAAGCACCGGACACCAACACACGCACCACACACACACCGTCAGAAATACCTATTGCACTTGCACACTCACACACAAACACTCTAACGGGCGGCTCCGTCTCTAATCAATTCTAAGTAAATACTTGTAAAATCAAAGTTTGAAAGTACAGACAAAAGTCAAACGGTACGGCACGACACGGGGTGGGGTCTATATTTGCCATTGAATTCCGATCCGTACTAATGCCGATGCCACTATATCCTATATTTCTCTCTTTCTACACTTAACAGCATCTGGGATGTCGGCGAAAGCAATCACTGAAGCCACGGGCAAGGATATCCTGAACCGTCACCTCAATGCCCATGGCGCAGGCGCGGCCACTTGTCGCTTTGCCACAGTCAATGCCGACACAGACTGGTCCAAGCTGAGTGTCGATCAGCCCTGGTTGCTGACCACGGTAAGTTCCATTTAAAAATAGCCTAACGGATCCCTAATCAGCAGTAGCAGCAGCAACCGTTAATTAGGCCAGCGTCGGCCACAAACATTCGACATTGTCATTGAACTTGACCCCACAAAAGTCGGAGGACAGGGGAACGTGGGGACGGCGGGATCTATGCACGCCATCCCCGGATGACTAAGCCGGTGGTGGCCTTCCCTTGATAAGCAGCATGTTGCGAGCGCCAGGCGACCGAGTGATTCTGATAGAAAGGCGGATTGGCTGCGCGGTTTTTTGTGTGGCTGTTTGTTTATCGGCGTGCATGATTATTGGACACTATTGGCTATAGCTATAGGTCGTGTGGCGTGGTCGTCACCTGAGAGCTGGAGAGCACGATAAGTGCTACGCTACTGCTACTCACAATAGAATTACTCAATCTTGTAGATTCGTAGCGGAAATTCACTCGCGTTTTATCGGTCATTGAAAGCGAGAAATCTCAAATCTTCCGAATGTCGCGTGATGTTTTTATTGTTTGCGGAAGGGCAAAAACACAAAACACGCTGACGATGCTCCTCGGCTTGTTCTGAAAGTAAACACATATTTCTTTTAAAAGTTCTTTCTTGCACTACAATATTGTGTCGCCTGACGACTCGGATGACATTTGCACAATTTACACTCGTACGATTTTCTAATAAGCATCTCCGACAACATCTGTGTATTCGTGTATAGTGTACCCGGGGATTGTCATTGTCAATGACGAGGCGCTGGCTGTGTGGCCGGCCTGACCCTTGGGGACGCTCGCTCGCTATCGCCTGATCTTGCTCCACACACATAAACACAGTTGCTGAGAAACCGGCTTCTCTTGCTGTCCGTTCAAGTTCAATGATTTATTGTCTATTATTATACTCGTACTCGTATCTTATAAACAATTTAATTAACATTTCGATTTTGGGGATGCTTTCTTTTGTTGCAGCCGCTGGTGGTCAAGCCCGATCAATTGATCAAGCGTCGCGGCAAACTGGGACTGATTGGCGTGAAGAAGAGCTTTGAGCAGGTGAAACAATGGATTGGCGAACGCATCAACAAGGATCAGAAGATTGGCAATGCCGTGGGCAAGCTGCGAAACTTCATCATCGAACCATTTCTGCCACACACAGATGTGAGTTCCACACCACACTCTTTTCAATCTCAATTGAATCGAATCCAACCCCTTAAACTGTTTTTGTTCTGTCCCAGGCGGAGGAAATGTACGTGTGCATCTATTCGCATCGATCGGCGGACACGATTCTGTTCTATCATCAGGGTGGCGTGGACATTGGCGATGTGGATGCCAAGGCCGTGAAGCTGGATGTCCCAGTGAACAGTGATCTCTCGCTGGCCGATGTCAAGAGCAAGCTGCTCAAGGAGGTCAAGGATGCCAGCCAGAGGGAGCGCATTGCCAAATTCGTTAGCGCCTTGTATGCGACATTTGTGGACTTGTACTTCACATATCTGGAGATCAATCCCCTGGTGGTGACGGCCGACAATCTGTACATACTGGACCTGGCCGCCAAGCTGGACTCGACGGCTGACTTTATCTGCCGTCCCAAGTGGGGAGAGATCGATTATCCGCCACCATTTGGCCGCGATGCCTATCCCGAGGAGGCCTACATCGCCGATTTGGATGCCAAGAGCGGGGCCTCGCTCAAGCTCACGATTCTCAATCGGAATGGTCGCATCTGGACGATGGTAGCGGGCGGCGGTGCCAGCGTAATCTATTCGGACACCATATGCGATCTGGGCGGCGCCTCAGAGCTGGCAAACTATGGCGAGTACAGTGGTGCCCCCTCCGAGCAGCAGACGTACGAGTACGCCAAGACCATACTTAACCTGATGACCTCCTCGCCCAAGCATCCCGATGGCAAGGTGCTGATAACCGGCGGTGGCATTGCCAACTTCACAAACGTTGCAGCGACCTTCCAAGGTGATATATACCTAAATACATATATATGTATATCTTATCAGCCATCGATCAATATTGTACTCATTTCTCATCCCAGGCATCATCACGGCCCTGCGTGAGTTCCAGCCAAAGCTGGTCGAGCACAATGTCTCGATCTTTGTGCGCCGCGCTGGGCCCAACTATCAGGAGGGTTTGCGCCGCATGCGTGACTTTGGCGGCACCTTGGGCATACCGCTGCACGTGTTTGGGCCAGAAACACACATGACTTCCATTTGCGGAATGGCCCTGGGCAAGCGGCCCATCCCGAAGGTGGCCAGTGTGGAGTTCTCCACCGCAAATTTCCTGCTTCCTGGCGGCCAGCAGGCGCAAGCTGATCTCAAGGCGGCCAGCGATGCCAGCAGCGAGGCCTTGGGCTCCGGTAAGTAAAATGGAAAGGAATGGCATCTGAATCGGAAATCTGAAATCTGTTATATGGTGTATGTGTACCCCAAAGGATATCACTAATCCATTCTAGCAGTAATCGTATATATAATCGTATTTTTAATCGTTTGTATCCTTGCTGTGGCATCGATTGCATTGATTGTCCTGCACTTATCTGATCTCTCTCTCTCTTTTTATTCTCTCTGTATTTTGTATGTATTTGCATTGATCGCCCTCGCCCTCGACAACCGACAACAACAAATATTGTCATCACATAAAAAAAAAACAAAAATAACAATCCACATAAACCTCAATCAAAAAATGAAAAATCAATTTGAAATGCTCGTTTGGCCAATCAACCCGAAACTGCACCGCGAACCCTCATAAACCCCGTGTTTGTATATCGTATATTTCGTATCTGTATCTGTATCGTATTTGTATATGTTTTTGTTATTTGTGTATCTTGTATCCTGGTTTGATCTCGCTCTACACGCTCTCTACTCCTCCTCCATATCATCATTTTAATCGAACTCTCGACTCGACTCGACTTCATTCTGGGATCAAAAATCAAAAAGCCCTGAGCTCGACCGCAGCTAAATCGATTAAACTACCACCTATCTCAGCAGATGAGGCGGACAATAGCAGCAGTGCCAGCGGGCATCGCAATGGCTCGAGCCTGACTCGTAAATTCTTCTCCAACACCACCAAGGCGATTGTGTGGGGCATGCAGCAGCGTGCAGTGCAGTCGATGCTTGACTTTGATTTTATCTGCAGGTAAGCATTCAAAATATTAATATAATCCTAAATGAAGCTCCCTCTTTAACATATATGTTCTCCCTGCAGACGCGAAGAACCCTCAGTGGTGGCAATGGTATATCCATTCACCGGCGATCACAAGCAGAAATACTATTGGGGCCACAAGGAGATCCTCATTCCCGTCTATAAGAAGATGTCCGATGCCATCCACAAGAACAAAGAGGTCGATGTCTTGGTGAGCTTTGCCTCCCTACGCAGTGCCTACGAGTCGACGCTGGAGGTGCTGGAGTTCCCCCAGATACGCACCGTTGCCATCATTGCCGAGGGCATTCCGGAGAACATGACACGCAAACTGATCCTTGAGGCCGACAAGAAGGGTGTGGCCATAATTGGACCAGCCACAGTGGGCGGCGTTAAGCCAGGCTGCTTCAAGATCGGCAACACTGGTGGCATGCTGGATAACATTCTCCATTCGAAACTTTATCGTCCGGGCAGCGTGGCCTATGTCTCTCGCTCCGGCGGCATGTCCAACGAGCTGAACAACATCATATCGAAGGCCACCGACGGTGTGATCGAGGGCATTGCCATTGGGGGCGATCGGTATCCAGGATCCACGTTCATGGACCACATAATGCGCTACCAGGCCGATCCGGAGACCAAGCTGATTGTGCTTTTGGGCGAGGTGGGCGGCACCGAGGAGTACGACGTGTGCGCCGCTCTTCAGGATGGACGCATCACCAAGCCACTGGTGGCCTGGTGCATCGGCACCTGTGCCAGCATGTTCACCTCTGAGGTACAGTTCGGACACGCCGGATCCTGCGCAAACTCGGACCGCGAAACGGCCACGGCCAAGAACAAGGCTCTACGGGAGGCGCGTGCCTATGTCCCTGACTCCTTCGACACGCTCGGTGAGCTCATCCATCACGTGTACAGTGAGCTGGTGAAGACGGGCCGTGTGGTGCCCAAGGAGGAGGTGCCGCCACCGACCGTGCCCATGGACTACTCGTGGGCCCGAGAGCTGGGTCTCATCCGCAAGCCAGCGTCGTTCATGACCTCGATTTGCGATGAGCGTGGCCAGGAGCTGATATACGCGGGTATGCCCATCTCGGAGGTGCTCAGCAAGGATGTGGGCATTGGTGGTGTCATCTCGCTGCTCTGGTTCCAGCGCTGTCTGCCCTCGTACGTGTGCAAGTTCTTCGAAATGTGTCTCATGGTGACGGCCGATCACGGACCTGCTGTCTCTGGCGCCCACAACACCATTGTGTGTGCCCGTGCCGGAAAGGATCTGGTGTCTTCCGTTGTCAGTGGCCTGCTGACAATTGTAAGTGGAATTAATTGCGTTTTCTTTGGTGAAAGATTTCTAAAAAATTCTAATTTTCAGGGTGATCGTTTTGGTGGTGCTCTGGATGGCTCGGCCAGACAGTTCTCGGAGGCCTACGACACCAATTTGCATCCCATGGAGTTTGTGAATAAGATGCGCAAGGAGGGGAAACTGATACTGGGCATTGGGCATCGCGTCAAGTCGATTAACAATCCCGATGTGCGTGTGAAAATCATCAAGGAATTTGTCCTCGAGAACTTCCCAGCCTGTCCGCTGCTCAGATACGCCCTGGAGGTCGAAAAGATCACTACCAACAAGAAGCCGAATTTGATTTTGAATGTGGATGGTGTGATAGCCACTGCTTTCGTTGATATGCTGCGCAACAGTGGATCTTTCACAAGGTAGGAGGCGAGGCGGAATATTCTATATTCTATATGATAATGTACCTATAATTTATGAATCTTAAAATTTTATTTTCCAGCGAGGAGGCGCAGGAATACATTAATGTGGGTGCCATCAACTCTCTGTTTGTGCTGGGCCGTAGCATAGGTTTCATTGGCCATTATATGGACCAGAAGCGTCTCAAGCAGGGTCTCTATCGCCATCCATGGGACGACATCTCCTATGTCATTCCCGAGCAATACAACTAAGAACATACCATACTCGTGGCGGAGGAGCTAGCCCTGATGTTATATATTTATATACACCTACATATATACATATATATATATATACACAAAGCATATATATATTATTCGGAAATTGTTGTAGTTAAGCACAGATTTACGATGTTAAGCAAAAACGGAGGAGTTGGCCACAACACAAACACACACACACATACACACTCCATTAGCTGGTTATCTTCGCGCAGGATGTGACGGAACAATCTCTTATAATTTCGCCCGCCTCTATTCCTCCTTCTCCCTCCCAGTCCCTTTTCTCTCACTTAAGCCTGCATTTAAAGTTCATAAGCTATCAAACATTTAGCCCATGTTGTTTTCTGTAATCTGTAATAGATGCGTATGTCTCGAAGAACCACCAGGGGGCAGGGCAGGGTCTTTGGCAATTAGTGGAAATCTTGAGCTCCAAACAACATCACACCCTAATATTATTTCATATTTCTTTTATACCTTACCTCACCTTACCTTAGTTTGGAGCCACAACAAGAGAATAAATTGTTGCAAAAAGCTTAATTCCTTCAATTTTGTCGCTTATTTTTAACATGCAATATTTTGTTAAACCAAGCTCCTCCCAGGCAAAGAAACGATGCGGAAAATGCACTAGTTCCTTCTGCACTCAAGCACACATTTATTTATAAACAATATCGTAATGTATATGTATTTACAATGCACACACCAGTACAGGACGATCGTTCGCAGAACAAATTAATTATAGTAGTCTGTGGGCCTTTTGTGGACACGTGAATGCATTATATATGAAGCTGTACTGTATTGTTTGTTCACTCGGAAAAATTCACCAAAAATTAAATCGCACAAAATGTTTCACGTAGCTGAAAATTGCGGGGATTGTCTTTTGTCTCGAATTTAATTTGCTGAATATTTTTTGATAAATTGGAAACGCCCACACACCACCCATCTAGTCCTAGTCAATTATCTAAGCGTAAAATCTCATTTAAACATATTTAAGCCAGCCCCAGAGGACCCCAACCCAACCGATAGTTAGCTGACAGTTGATGCTGCCTTTTATCTCATACGGCGCATTTTCCGCTCCATCTTCTTCTGCTTCTTTTCGTCCAACTCTGGCTCCTCTTGGGCATTTCGCTGGGCAAGCCAGGGCTTTATGAAGGAGCCCCAGAGCATCCAGCCGGCTCGCATGGGGGCCAGAAGCAGCACCAGCCAGAAGTAGTTTGAGATGAGGGCCATCAGTAATGTTCCAGAAGTAAGGATAATCAGGTCCTTGACATTTCTGCAAGCAAAGAAGACACAATTAGCTAATATCAAACGGATTCAGATGCAAGTACTACTCACTCCGCTATGCCGCCCTCCATGTTCAGATCGTTGCCCGAGTCTAGTAGAGCCCCGGTCTCCGAGAACTTTGCTTGTGACATAAACGCCATGAACTGGTAGGCACCGCCAAGTATCGCCAATGAAAGGATGTACATGATCTATGGAGAATGGAAATGACATTAGTTTAAGAGGTAGCCGCGGCTTGTCACTGATCCGTCTTACGATTGTGACTTTGGTGAATTCGAAGACTAGAAAGCTCAATAGGAGAGCAGGTGCAGCACAGCCAATGGCCATGTTTCTATAAAATGCTAATGTGGTCTTGTTTTCTTCGACGATTTGCTTGGCACCTTTCGTGCCCTGTTTGCCCTTCTGCGTTGGCTGCAAGAGAACGAAATGTTTATTGGGCGATTCCCTGGTTTACTTACAGGGAAATTACTGAATTTACTTACAGCCATTACTGCTATTTAAATGATGTGTTAATAATTTCGAAACTAATCTCGGACCACTGTTTTACGTGGCCTTCCCGATACAATTTAATATTATATAATTATAGTTATATGCTTCAGATCCTTCAGATGCAAACAAAAAACAAAAACAAAACCGAAAACGGGGATGTGGCACAAGTATGCAGCGCTACTCGCTGTCGCTGTCGTTGCCGTTTTAACTACAAGCCAGATTATCTTTTTAGAGCAGAAAATGTCACCCGTTTCATATGGCTTCCTCCTTATATGATTTTGTGCACTCCACTATCCACTCCACTACTTTATTCTGGTGTTTCCTTATTTTAAAAAAATTCGACACTGTGTTGTTGTTTTGTTGTTCGCGATTGACCATTTTGTGTAGAAATATACCGGAAGACGTCACAGATTTCAAAATATACCTTAAATATACTGACGAACTATTTGTACTCAAGTTCTATCATATTCCTCGATTTGTATGTTTGGTTGAAAATTACTAGTTAGCTAGGACCCTCAAGGCTGAACTCATACTTTTATCTTATTATTAAATTAATTCCCTATAAGACTGGTTCAATTTAAGTTTTCATCTTTATTGCATTGCTTATAAAATAAGGTTTAAAAAACCCGGTCAGCAACAATTTCCACTAAATTAATTTCCTTACATGGTAACTACACGCTAACTACACATTTGCTACATATTAACTACATTTTCATGTAATTACCAAAGCCGACACTTGAAGGGGAAAATGTGTACGTTTCAAAAATATTTTGCCCGTTTTTTTTCATATAAGCCCCATGGAAGCGCCAGTGTGAAAAACCTCCGTTTTTTCCGACATTTTTAAAATAATTGAGATTTTGATCAGGAAAACGATCAGGAATTCGATGCTGATCACGAATTGGTACTCGATGTGGCCTGGGACATGGCTCTAAGTGGCATTTCTACACGGTTTCTACATTGGTGCATTGTCCATAACGCGTCTTAAAATATACTGCAAAATACTATGAAAAGTATAAAATTTGCAAGGCGTGTGAGCTAGACGTGGTGGAAAGAAAATCAGTGCGACCGCGGATTTGTTGATAAAATATACCGTCCGACCCTCAGAAATATACCAAAATATACCGTTTCATTTTAAAAATATACCGATGAAAGAACGAACGTCGCCCACTTAAGCCCCCTTTATTTAAACACGATAACAACTCGAGTTGAAACTCGGCTGAAAATAATACCAATAATAATTACTCTCTTTAACTACAAAGCATCCGACGATATCTTTCACCTGAACTATGCTAAAATTCTTCTAGTTTCATGATTTTCGTGGAAGTTATTTTAAAACCCATTGGTCAACAATGGGCTAATGGTCCCCTGTCCATGATCTGAAATCATATTCCTCGATTTTGATATTCGGTTGAATATTACTCGCTAGATAGGACCCTCAGTCCTTAATACATAATTTTATCCTATTGATGATTCAATTTTCAACAAGATTGGCTAATTTTAAATGCTTTAAATGCTTTGAACCCGATTCAAAGAGAGCGAAAAAGATGGCCTTAACCAGTTTGAAAAGAGCAACAGCGGCACCAGTGCTATAAAAGGGAATTTCTCTTGAACATTTTCTTACACTGCTGCTTTGTACCTTGACCGTTCGGATCGCCTGAACTTTATTTTGGTCATAACATGAAAATGGACAAGTGGGTGCAGTTGAATAACCAGGTTGCTGGCCGGGATAAACTTGCGAGGTAAGTTGGGTTGACTCGAAGGGAGCATAAAACACTAAGCTTTATTTTCACAACCAAAACAGACTAATTCAATATGCGTCGCGAGCAATGTGGGATTCCCTGGAGGTGTCCAACTCTAGTCCAGCGCTGGTGGACAACTTCAAGACAGTTGAGTACATCCTGAGCACATTCCGAAAGCGTGAGTTTCATTCAATACGATTCCATTGCACAGTTAATACATGGTAATCCTTAGTGCTTCGTTTTGGAAAATGTTTGGATGTGTTCTATGGAACTCTGCGCACAATACACTATCCGGACCTCACCATTCGGGTCACTTTGACCCTGGGTAAGCTGTCGCAGTCCTTGTTCCTGTTCGCTGACCATTTCCTGTGGCTGGCGAGGACGGGCCTGACGACAGTGGACGCAAGGCGTTGGTCCAACATTGCCAACAAATACTGGCTCTTCTCGATCATCATGAATCTGTGCCGTGACTTTTATGAGATAGTGCGGGTCCTGGACCTTCACAAGTCCGGCTGCAGGAGTGGCATATCGCGCTGTAAATTGCAAACAAGTATTAATAGTCCACAGGACTTCAAACGCCTGGCCCTGCAGTCGTATGTCATGATTCAGGGACACAAGGACATTGCAGTGGACACAGTAAAGAATATGTGCGACTTCTTCATCCCCCTGACGGCCCTGGGATACACTAGTCTGACCCCTCGGACGATTGGCCTGCTGGGAGCGATTTCCTCGTTGGCCGGCCTATGGGCCCTGTTGGAACCGAAGGCCAAGCTAATGCCCGCATAATACTGAATGACCTAATATTTTAATCTGTGTATATTTTTACTTGTGCCTAAACTTCATTCCTCCATTATCTGTAGAGAAACGTTAACGGTTGTATTTGTATTTGTGAATTGGATTAAGTTTGAAAGATATGATATGAAAATGAACGATTTTATGAACCACCTAAATGGACTTTTCGTTTTCTGTTCGCGCTCCAGGGCGAATGGCGCTGATGGCCAGCTGATTACCCTCCGCCACACTGTGAGTGGCAGTTTTCTTAGTTGTATTTTTATTTGGTTTTTCATTATCTGTTCGTCCGAAGTTTTGTTGTTAATAGCCTATGGTCTGCCGTTGCGCCATGTTATCTGGGAATTGATGAAACCGATGTGTCATTTGCGTATCCAAAAACCATGAACAACTACTCTTATTCAGCCCTGGCCAGTGTGGACCACCACAATCGGTGCTGCGGTAACCGCGCCTGGTGCGTGAAGGACATCTGCGGCATTGTCTGTGTCATCATGACATGGCTGCTCATCCTCTTTGCCGAGTTTGTGGTCATGCGCCTTATTCTGATGCCCAGCGACTACACAGTGTTCAGTACCATTAACATGATTATATTCCAAGCGCTGGCGTTCCTAGCATTCGCCTCTCACATACGCACCATGCTCTCGGATCCGGTAAGTAGGAATCAACTAAGTCCGCGTGCCCTTTATCATGTCGCCATTTTGCAGGGCGCTGTGCCTAGGGGAAATGCCACCAAAGAAATGATCGAGCAGATGGGCTATCGGGAGGGTCAGATGTTTTACAAGTGCCCCAAGTGCTGTAGCATCAAACCGGAGCGTGCCCATCACTGCTCCGTCTGCCAGCGATGTATTCGGAAAATGGATCACCATTGTCCTTGGGTCAACAATTGCGTGGGCGAGAACAATCAAAAGTACTTTGTACTCTTCACCGTAAGCGAATGCGGAACTTATTTCCATGCTCTTCACTCACGCTCACTCTCGCTCTCTCTGCAGTTCTACATTGCCTCGATATCGCTGCATACGCTCTTTCTAGTGCTCACGCAGTTCGCGGAGTGCGTAAAGAACGATTGGCGCACATGCTCGCCGTACTCACCGCCATCCACAATATTCCTGCTGCTCTTTCTCACGTTCGAGGGCCTCATGTTTGGCATATTCACCATTATAATGCTGGCCACTCAGCTGACGGCCATATTCAACGATCAGACGGTGAGTAAATGCCAATTGTTTGGAGAATGAATTTGAGTTGATTTGTTTCTTTCTTTTGCAGGGAATCGAGCAACTGAAGAAGGAGGAGGCCCGATGGGCAAAGAAGTCGCGTCTCAAGAGCATTCAATCGGTTTTTGGGCGATTTTCGCTGGCGTGGTTCTCGCCCTTTACGGAGCCCTCGTGTCGCACCAAATTCCATACCCATTTTTATTCGGTCTGAGGGAGGATTCCGGATCCCCTCCGGAGAATACCGACAATGGGGTAGCTTTATCGAACAACTAAACGTACAAGGAGGCAACAAGTAGCCGCCACTTGTTGAAATGCTCCGTGCAGTTTTTTTATTTTTCCGTTAATTAACCAGTAAATGTTCTTTTGATCGATTGATCGATCGATCGATTTGTGTCTTAGCTTAAGCAAAATGATTGCCTTAGCGCCTGGTCGAGTGCAGCATGTATTGTACTTACTATACACCTGAGCAAAAAAAAAAACAAAAAACACAGAGAGCAGTACTCTAAGCAATGTATTTATTTTATACCTAATGGGAGACGAGACAGTGTGCGACCAGAAATAAAAGTTTGAAAAAACATGCGCAAATCTTTGCTCATCCTCAGGAATTCTCTGAGAGATCTCTCTCTCTCTCGCTGCGCGGTGTGGTGTGTGAGTTCTGCTAGTGGCATGGCATGGACTGTTGGATCTGTTGTCTGCTCTGTTCAGTCTGAGAAAAACGATCGGAGATCCAGGAGGTGTCTGCTGGACGTGGTGCGCGCCCTCGACGTCGAACGCCGTGTTGTATATATTATTTATATATAGAAAGAAAGGAAAGGAAAAGAACATTTCTGTGTTCACAAATGTGTCAATTTGCGTGAGTGTGTGTGTTTGTGTCTATGCAGTGTGTCTGGTCTAGTGGAATTTGGAAGAGGAAAGGCCATTTGCAATGCCAGAAAAGGCAAAAAATCTGAATATATCCCAATTATATATTAACCAATATATTGTTTTAAAGCAATACAAGTAATTGCCTATAGAAAAAGCGGACAATTTTTAATTATTACCAGTGTTTGTTCACGTTGGTGTGCGTCGAGAGTTCTAAATATAAATAAATAGGAAAATCGGCTGTCGGCTAAAGCCGCATTTAAAAATATTTAAAAATTTTCGGTCTAGAGCACCCTAATCCTACAGAGAGTGTCGTCCTGAAAGTGTGTACCCGTACCCCCGAACCGGTCCTCTGTCCGCGTGTTGGCCCTGTTTTTGGCTAATTATATAGCGAGAGAGACCTGAACATGGAAACATCGCCAGCAGCAGCCGCCGCTGAAGAGTCTGCCGTCGTAGTAGGTAAGGCCCAGACGACACCGGGAAAGCAAACGATTTCTCCTTTTTTTTCCCCCCATCTCCTTCTGTTCTGTTTTTCTGGCTGCCCTGCACATGCCCATTCCCGGCCCATTCCCGGACAGACAATGGGATCTTATGAGTATTTGTGTGTATTTTTATGGCATGCCACGGGCTCCGTCTTTGTCCGTAGCCGTGTCTGTCTGGCTAGTCTTCTACTAGCGGGGCCCCAGTGCGCGAGTTACGTAATTGTGAAATGTGTATGAGAAATTTTCATAATTGTACGTTGGAAAATGCGCTGCTGCTGCTGCTGCTGGTCATTCTGTCCTCAGCCAAGAACGAGATGTTCCTTAATATTTCAACAGTATTTAGGAATCACATTTGATTACGGTTTCTCAGGCGGAACGGAAAGATTCGACATGGTCGAGAATAGTTCTTCTTGTTTTGCGTGTATGAATATTTGGAACTATTTATAGTGCATATTTTGAATACTCGATGTATTCAGAGGGTATAGCGGTCAATATTCTTCTTTAGAATAATTATATTTAAATATCATAAAGTCATCAGACTTTTAGAGCTTACAAATTATACTTCTTAAGAGATGGTGGACGATTACCCACAGAATCCTATTGGGAAAGTTGCATATTTTAGGGTATCTTATAGTCGAATATACAAGGCAATTGTCGGTGCGCGACTGCCTTGTTGCCGGCAAAAAATTTATGTATGTTTAGTTTTTTCGGGGGAATCTTTGACATTTTTGCAAATATTTAGTATAATTTATCTTTTGTAAAACTTCCTGTGACACCGCAACATAGAAGACGATTAGTCATGCATACTCGTAAATTCCTCATGACATTCTTCATTCTCCTTGACAGAACCTCCTGGCCAGGAACCAGTATTGGAAACGATCCAACGCAGACCACCACCCCGCATCACGTTCAGCGATAATTCCAGCTCTTTGATCCGCTGCATACCCAACGAGCGGGCAACGTTCTTTGTGAAAATCGATTGCGATGAGGATGAGGAGTCCGAACTGCTGCCCTTCAAATTCGAATGGTAAGTCATATCCACTTATAAATCTTTCAGTTCAGTTCTGTTCTGCCTGTCTACCTGTGCACTTGCCGTTGGTGATTCACTCAGACCTTGCCCGTATCCCGTCCGGTCCTAGTGTGTGCCTGGTCTGCATAATGGCAGAATTTTGCGCATTAACATATGATTTCTCCTTCAAACGCTCTATTGAGCAGAGACCTAGAGAGAGAGAGAGAGCAGTTCCACCGGCGACTGCGCCACGAGCGCTAGAGCTGTGCCTCTCCTTCGGTTGCTGCGTGCTGTGGCATTGCTCAACTTGCTCTATGGGTCTATGGCGTATGGCGTGCCTCAGGCCCATCGAAATGAGCGGACAGTTCCACTTTGACGATCGGCGCATTAACATATCCGTTGCCCAACTGGCTGATATTCGTGTTCGGCCATACGAAAGTTCTATATATACACAAAGAGATCAACGTGTGTACGAACGTATAGTGCGTAAATCTGGGGGTGCCCGTGGCGTATACTTAATAAATAACATATATGTATAACGGAATCAATCAACTTAGTGAGAATTCCTTCGACAGAAAGACAGTTCCCAGAAACAATCGGGGGAGCAGTAGCTGGTACCTGGTACCTGTCCCATATTTTGCGTGTGGCGGGCCTGAAAACTATAACGATCGTCTAAATATAGCTGCATTAACAAATCGCATCGGCCTGCGACGCCGTCGCCTTGCCTCCCCCGTCGTCCGTGATTTTTCGGGTTGCGCCAGTGAAATTGTCTCGGGTATTGAACGGAATTCGGTCTGGCGTGCGTCAAAACGTTTCAATTTTATGCCCTAAAAGTGTTGAAAATAGTTTTTCAAACGAAATTGAAAATTACATAATTGACTTGGCTGAGAAAACAAAGAGAGAAAGAGAGAGAGTCGGTCAGATGTTTAGCAATATCCGCGAGAGCATAAATAAATAAATAAATGGCTGGGGCTGGGACTCAAACCGATAGAAAAACAACACACACAATAGAAACAAGAAACAATTTGAATGAAAATTCTCGATCTCTGCGATTTTGTGCATGAAAAACAAACACGAAAAGAAAACACCTAAGAGAAAAGACAGCGAAACAACAAGTTATTAGCGCTCAACATGAAATACGCATCCCGAAATAAGTTTGGCAAAAAGCCGTCCCGACGCTTTTGCCGTTGTCTAGCTAACTTTTAAATTATTGCGGCCTGAGTCTTGGTCTTCTTGTGAAGTGTTAAATAAGAAAATACGAAAAAAATAAATAAAATTCAATTAATTCTCGCACTGCCGAAAGTTTGAGCATTTATTTATAAACATTCTTGTTTCGGTTCAAAGATATTTTCAGTCATCTTTCTCTTCCATTGTTTTGTTTTATGAGGTTCTGTTTTATTGGTCAATAATCCTGCCAAAATAAATAAGTGACGTTTTCCCAGCCCACCAAAGAGTTTCGATGGATGCGCGGGCACGTGTATTGTATGTTCGTTATACTCTTGGGGATAGTGAGATAGCTTTGAGAAGCACGTATTTCCGATCATTTAAAGAATATAGTCATGTATTGTTGATAAGTAAACTAGTCTTTTAGTTTAATAGACAAAAAATCAGATAGATTCTTCAGGATTGATCGTTCTCATACAACAGGTCTTTGTGAGACTTTCTTGTTTCTAAAAACAGACCAAACTTTACATGTTTTGGGAATGATTTTGCTACAAATTTCAATTTAAAATCTGATCACTTAATCATATAGCTGTCATAGTTACGATCTGGGACTGCAGGAGTATCGAAGGCTTCTAGCCTTCTTTTATGTTTTAAAATTAGACAAATCAATCAATCAAAAGCGAAGAGCGACCGAGAACGAGAACCGAATAGCTGGCGGGCCGGTAATTATTTGAACAGAAATTATAAGCAGGCCCTGGCCAGTCGAACGCCATGGGCAACGGATGCTCCAAATGCTGTCAGTGCAACGAACATAAACAGATCAACGGCACGCTGTCGTCGGCCTCGTCCGTCTACAGGAAAAGGTGAATCCTCCATTTTAGCCATACATATATCGATTTCCTTTTTTCTTCCACTCTGTACTGCCCCTTTACGTCTACTCACACCGGATCATGGCCACTTCTTGGTGTGGCACTAATCTTTCACTTTCAGGAGCCGTGGGGAGATACCCATTGAGAACTCCGATCGCTTTCGGATAACGCAAACCAGCAATGCCGTCCAGCTGGCCGTGGAGCACGTGCAGCGGGAGGATGCCGGGCATTACACGCTGTTCGCACGAACGAAAAGCAACGATGTGGTGCGCAGGCACGTCGAACTCATTGTCGAGGACAGATCGACCGGAGACGATCCGCCTGTGTTCCTGCGGCGCCTGGTCGATCTCTCTGTCAAAGTGGGTACACGAACACGTCTCCTCACCGAAATACGCAGCTCAACAGATCTTAAGGTACACAAAAAACACAAAACAAATCAAAAACGAAGAAAATGGCCTCTCCGATATACAAATATCGATTCTTCCTTTTCGACATTTTGCAACACAGTTTTGAGAATACATCAATTGCAAACCACTTAAATACTATGCAAATTTACAGCTTACATGGTACAGAAACGACAGGAGAGTGTGTGAGAATGATCGCATTACGGAGATCAACGAGGGCACGTTTCATTACCTGGAAGTGAGCCCCGTGACATTGGATGACGGCGGTCAGTGGATGCTGATGGCGGAAAATTTTGGCGGTCGAAACTCGTGTCTGGGCACTGTGAACGTGCTGGTTCCCAAGGCGTACAAGACGCCCGAGTTTGTGGAGGAGCTGCGGGCCGTTCTGACAGAACAGGGAACTGTTTCGCTGGAGTGCAAGGTGGTGGGGGTGCCCACGCCGCATTTGCGCTGGTTCAAGGACTCCAAGGAAATCAAGGCTGGCGATATCTTTGCACTGACCGCTAATGCCGATGATCCCACATCTCTCGGGACGTACACCTGTGAGGCGAGGAACTGCATGGGCGTTACCTATTCCAGCTCCAAGGTTCATGTGGTGGGACGCGGTAGTCGGGAGGGCTCTCTAAAGCCAGCGGACAAGTGAGTCGAGACTCTTTAGTCGCAGCAGCTCTTCAGTGATGTTGATGCTGATTCTGATGCTTCTCTTTCTGCAGCGTTTCGAGCAATGCGCCGCCTCCGATATTCACAAACGAACTGCGGGACTTGAGCATCCACATCGGCGAGACAATCATTCTCGGCTGTCAAGGTGAGCAATACGCAGACGTCGTTCGTTTCGTGTCTGATCTCCTGTTGGCCCAGTGCCAAAGCATTTTTGTTTATCTTTCTCTCGAGCACTCGGACACTTGTGGTTCGCATTCGCATTCGTATTCGTATATCTGCGAATATAGTTCAATTCTCGTCGGCGCTTGTTTGTTTTTAGACCACGGCAATCGTGCTCTAGAAACTTGAACTCGATTAAATGGTTGGAATGCCTCAAATGTTGAGGCAGGTCAACAGCATCGCATCACAGCGAGTGCGCGACCAAAACAAAACCGATAATTGCTTTGCTGCCTGCCTACCGAGAGAAGGAAATAAAAAATGCGGAGGCAGTGAGCGACAAACAACAGACAACGTTCTCGCGCCTTGCGCTCTCACCATTGTATCATATCTATGAGTATGCTAAAATTGTTTTCTTTTCAGTGGTGGTGCCGCCCTGGCCCAAGAGCGTCAGTTGGTACAACACCGATGGACGTGTGGAGACCGCCGAGCGATATAAACTGATTGAAGATGGCCTGGGCGTCTACATGATCGAGATTAAGCCATCGGAGTCCTGCGATGCCGGGGAATGGAAATGTGTGGTCACCAGCTTTGAGGGCTGTGTGGGCATCTCCACCTGTGCAGTTAACATGGACAGTGAGTGAAGATTAACCAGAGATCCACCACTTCGAAATTCATTCTAATTAATTTCTTTACAGTTCCCAGAAACTATCGCAAGCCTCGGTTCATGGAGAGTCTTCGCGCCGTTCTAACTGAAGAGGGTCTCGTCTCCTTTGAGTGCAAAGTGGTGGGCTTCCCAACGCCAGTGCTCAAATGGTTCAAGGATGGCCATGAATTGAAGCCTGGGGATGTTTACCAGCTGACAGGAACCAATTCTCTGGGCACCTACTGCTGCATTGCCCGTAACTGCATGGGAGAGACGAGCAGTACGGCCGTACTCACCGTAGAGGACATACAAAATCAGCTTACCGATGAGGAGCGCATGGTATTCACGCAACAGAACCAGGCACCCAAGTTTCTGACGGGCCTAAAGAGCACCGATGCCAAAATCAACGAACCCTTCCAGTTCAAGGTGGCGGTGAAGGCCACCCCAGATCCCATACTGTCCTGGTTTCGGGATGAGCTGCCCATCGATCCGAACGACAGATATAATCACTATCGCGGCGAAAACGACGACTGCTGGCTGCTGGACATAAAGGCTGTCGAGTTTGTGGATCAGGCCGAATGGAAGTGTGTTGCCGTCAATGATTTTGGCACCAGCATAACGTCTTGCTTCCTAAAGCTTCAGATACCCCGGCACTATAAGAAGCCTCGCTTCCTCGAGTGTCTGCGAGCGGTGCTCACCGAGGAGGGAGCCGTAAATCTCGAGTGCAAGGTCATAGGCGTGCCCCAGCCGGTGCTCAAGTGGTACAAGGATGGTGTGGAACTGAAACCCGGCGATATTCATCGAATCATCTCTGGCCAGGATGGCACTTGCTGCCTGGGCACGTACACATGCGAGGCCCGGAATTGCATGGGTGTTGTCGCCAGCTCTGCATCGCTGCTGGGCTTTGAGGACGCCCAAAGAAGTCAGAGCCAGATTCAGGGCCAGAAGAGTGAGCCGCTGCACGAAAACGAGCTGCAGAGGAACTACTCGCTCTCCACAATTCAAGAGGAGCGCACATCCCAGATGTATGAGACGCCCGTTGGCGACATAACCATTGACGAGAAGGGCGATGTGTCATTCTCCTTCGATGGCAAAGAGGTCTCCGTTTCCCTATACGAAACGCCGGATCTCACCGAGGAGGAGGCTCTCAAAATTGTGGAAATGTATGCAGATCAAATATCTGAGCACGTGACGGAGCACAATATCGTTGAGCTGCCACCGTTGCGCTTTGTCAAGGAGACTTCGCAGTCGGGAAAGCTACTGATGGAGGCTGTTGTCATTGATATAGCGCCCGAGTATTTCAGCCATGAGGAGGATATGCGCACTGAGGCGGATATGGATGACATATCAATTACAGAGATCACAGTGCACGGGTCGTCCGGAAGGGAAGGAAAACTCGACAAAGAGACGCAGCAATATGTGCAAGAATCCTTTGAGAAAATGGAGGAGGAACTGTCGCTGTCGGCCCCCATACGGAAGCGGAAAAAGTCGCGACCTACTGAGACAGATGAGTTCTTCAGCCTGTCCAAGGCCTCGGCCTCAGCATCGGGTAGCCAGGAAGGGGAGGAAGAGACATCGGATCTGCAGACCTTTGCCAGTGCTCAAATGTCTACATCCCAGAAGGTGGCCACCCATTCAACATCTCAGGCCAGTCCGGAGCAGGACCCAGAGTCATTGTCGGCGCCAAAGAGGAAAAAGTCCAAGAAACCATCAGCCGACAGCGATTCATCAAAGACCAATGAGGATGAGGCACGGCTGCAGGACATTTCCGGTGCAGTGGGTGATGGTCTATTGGTGACCCCAAAATCCCACCCAAAAGCCGTCACCGACGAGAGTGAAATCAATCGAAATCTTATGGCCCTAGTGCCCCTAGCAAAGCTTCTCAAGGTAATTGAGAAGCATCTTACGGTAGTGGAGAACGAGGTGGTGGAGCAGTCTACCATGATGATGACGGCGGCTGCTGCAGATCAGAGCATTGCAATCATCCGTAACATTATTGATCCCATCAAGCAAATCGAATCGAAGCTACGCGTCTACTCCGGCGAGACACAGATCGATGGCCTCATCCAGTCCATGGACGAGGACATACGCAAACTCCACATGGGCTTGCAGGTCATTGAAAAGTGTGTGGAGATAGATGAGACTGGGGCAACGCTCATACAGCGCACCAGTGTCTGCATCATTGACAGCGTGGCAGATCAAATGAAGCGGGCCCTGGAAGAGCTGAAAATCGTCAGCCGACGTTTTGAGTCGGAGTGCCTGAGGTCACAAATAGAGCTCACCGCCGATGACATCCAGCAGGGGCTGGATATCACACAGGGCACCATCAAGTCGCAGGCACTGCTGCAGGAGGCACAGGAACTGGAGGCAGCTAAGCATTTTACCGAAGCCGTCGAGAAGATGCAGGATGTGCCCGACTCTGTATCCTTTGCCACCATATCGGAAGCCAATTTGCCCAGCGAAGCGAGCGCCCTCAAGGAGATTTGCCAGCCAGTGGCCAGGATACAAGAGGCACTGGAACGTGTGGAAATGGAGCTCTCGCTGGAGGACTCGGAGGAGCAGATCTACAAGAAAGTGCATCAGAAAGTGCTCGAAAGCATTGTGGAGCCCATTAAACAGCTGCAGAGCACCCTGCAGTCTATAGAAGACAAGACCGAATCCCTGGCAGGATCCGAGTCGATGGAGCAGAAAATCAATATGGCCATCCTTGATATTGTGACGCCGCCGTTGTTCGAGCTCAATAAGGGACTCGAGGTTATTCTCAACGAGAAATCTGACAGTGTGGAGGGAGGCATGCTGACGGTTAGCACCGTGGAATCGATGGTGCCGCCCCTGCAGGAGATACAGAATGGCCTGGCGCAGCTAGGACAAGATCTGGAAAGTGGCCAGGCAGCGATGACTGATTCGGCAGAGCAGGAGCTCCGACCCGAGCCCGCACTGGATGTGGCCGATACGCAGAAACTCCTGCAGTCGTTTGCCCAAGCAGTCTTGCATTTTGAAACTAACATTGAGAGAATTTCGCCTCGCCTCTCGTCGAATGTGAAAATCCGCTTGCTAAATCTGAAGGATGAGCTATCGGCATTGATTGGCACCATCCTGGACAGAGATATAACCAGGCATCACGTGGAGCTGCTCGATAGACTCAAGCGGCCGGTGGATGAACTCAACTACTGTATTCGCCAGACAGAGGTCAAGACTATTTCCGGCTCGCTAGCAGATCTAATTGAGCCACTGAGCATGTTGCAGGATAACACCCAGAAGGGCCTGCTCCTCATTGCACGAGAGCCCGATCAGCAGGCATTGCAGACGCTCGACAACATTAGAAGCATCATTCGCAACGCAATTATCGACATTGAAGAGCACGAGTTTAAGATTCTGCAGCAAGAGATCCAGGCGGATGAACAGCAGGCCTCGCAGCAGCAGCAGCAGCAAGACAAATCGTTTAGCGCACTACGGCGAGTGCTCGAGACAAAAGTCTCCCTGGATGAAGCCATTGGTAACATTGAAACACTGCAGGTGGCATTAAACAAAATGAGTGAAAGCCCCAGAGCCAATGAAATTGTTAAGGCATCCGCAAACGAAGCTCAAGTGTCGCTTTTGCGTATCCTGCAGATTGCCAAGGGACTGGCAACCTTCAGCGAGGCGGAGACTACTCTCGACGTGAACGAGGCAAACACATCCAGACTCTTGTTCGAGTGTGGTAAAAGCTTTGCTGACCTGGCCAGAGCCCTTGATAATCCAGCAGCTCAGTCGGAAGGTGATTTCCTAAATGCCCTTCATCACTTTAGCGAAATTGTTGGCCAACAGAATCAGAGCACGGACGAAAAACTCAGCATAGCCAGTCCGCTCTCAAGCCTGATTCACGTGCTCGAAAGAGTTCACCCTTTGAGGGCATCTGTGGAAGATCTATCGGAAACATTGGACGATGTCTCAGTGCTAAAGTCGATTGCAGAGTCATTGCCCATGGAGCCCGAAGCAGAGCCCTTAAGAGGCGAGAAACCTTCACCAGATGTCGGTGCCTTGCTCGCAGACCTAAACCATGGAATAGCTTCAGTTTTATCTCATTGTGAAGACGTTGATGTGACGTCTCTAGCCGGCAATGCTGGCCAGCAGGTACATGCAGCCATAGTCAAGATGCAGGAACTGCAGAACAGCATCGCTCTGGTGCAGGAGACAAACATCGTGGAGGCTGCTCATTCTTTGTCGGAGTCCAGTCATCAGGGCACTTTTGCCGAGGCCCTCTGCAGCCTGGAACGCTGTGTCCTGCATGTGGAGGAGTGTATTGCCCACAGTGGGGTCGAGAATATAAGTGATCAGGAACTTTCAAAGCTTAAAACATTGGCCACACCGCTGCGCGATGTAAGGGAATACTGTGAACAGATCGATACTCATGTGCTGGAGCATGCCATCGATTTATCCACGCAGGACGACATCTCGGACCTTAAGACCAGTGGCCATAAGCAAACCGTTTCGGATAACATCCAAGAGGTAGCTGC
The DNA here is from genome assembly GCA_008121275.1 of Drosophila lowei. Taxonomy (NCBI): domain Eukaryota; kingdom Metazoa; phylum Arthropoda; class Insecta; order Diptera; family Drosophilidae; genus Drosophila; species Drosophila lowei. The sequence goes on along the minus strand of CM017778.1, from coordinate 23,235,369 downwards.
CGTGGAGGAAGAACCAAGGGTCGAAGTATTTGATATACAGCAAGGTGTGGCGAGTGGCATCAAACAGCTCGAGGCCTGCCTGGAGGTCACCCAGACCGATGCCAGCAAAGAACTCCAGCAAGTGGGTGAAATAATGGAGCAGCTAAAGTCCGATCTAAAGAGCATTCAAGCCGCCCTTGCCTCGGACAACGATCAGCAGGAAACAGTCTTGGCTCAGGCGAAAATTGCTCGAACCATGTTCAAATTGAAGGAGTGTCTAGTGCACACCTATGAATCGGGACTGGTTGACTCTTTGGAGAATGTGGAGAGTGCTTTCGAGGACATACTACTTTCCTTGCCAGTTCTGGAGACCCAATTGGCAGAGGAGATGTTTGGCAAAATCGAGCAAGTCTTCAAGAACTTCGTTGTCCATTGCCAGAGTGCAGAAGCACAGGAGCTTATCACCCTGAAGGCACCCATTGGGAATCTTTTGCGTTCCATAGAAGCTGTGGCTGCTCAACCCAACGTTGATGTTGAAAAATCATCTGCGGTAGTGGTTCAGCTTCAGACTAGTCTGATGGCTGCATTCAGAAGTCTCAATGAGGTTAGCGAGGCGGCCAGTAATGAACTGTTGGGTGGCCTGCTAAAAACCCAGAGCAGCCTGGTGACCGTCTTTGATTTCATTGAGAACAACGAGAACTCGATTCGAATCATAGAACTGTTGCAGGAAATCGACTCCATTACTGTAGACTTGAATGCCCTAACCCTGATTCCATTTGAACAGACAGTACCCATTGACATTGGAATGATAATCGAAAACGTATCGTCAGGTAAATCCTTCCTAACTGAAATCGAGGAAGGACTGCAAGCCAACAATCCCCAAAGCATCCTTTTGCTCGACGAAAACACGGAGGATATTGCTCAGTTGGAAGCAACACTAATTCAAATTGAGAAAGAAATTCTGTCTCAGCCTCAACTAACGCAGATAACCGCACGGCAATTCACTCTCATAGAAACCCTGCAGCTGCAACTGAATAATCTCAAAGAGAAGCTAACAGAACTGAATGTTTCACTTGCCGAACTCCATAAAGAATCCGAATCGGCCCAGGAATCAGAAGAGAAAGAGGTCCTTTGGGAAGACACGGAACCGGAAACTAAAAAGCCAAAGGCCGAAGAACCTATTCAGCCAGCTGAGAAGGATGTCAGGCAAGATGACCAAAAGGTAGATATATCTGAAACTCGTGGAAAGATATCAGAAGAACAGGTCAAAGAAAGTGGGGTGTCAGTTGAGGAACAACAGGCCGATGCTAAAAAAGCAATTCAGACTGAGGAAGATCCTGACCAGAAGACCCAAAAGTCAGAAACTTTGAAGGAAAAGTTCTTGAATCTATCCCAGGCGCTTGTTCTCAGCACAAATAACGAGGCATTCCAATCAATTGTGACAGAAAGCCAAAATATTATCGAGAATCTTAGTGATGTTGACAAGGTAGCCAAGTCCATATTTAAATTACGAGAACATATCGTTCACACCTATGACGGAAAGCCAGGAAATGAACAAAATGATAAGCAACTCGCGGAAGAGTTTATCGAAGCCCTTCTAGAGGCCTGTCCAGACGCAGCTGAGCAACTAATTCACAACTACCTTAAGGAAATTAAGACAAATGTGATTTTAACTAAAGCTTCCATTCAGCTTATCGACGAGAGCAACATGTTTACCAAACCATCCCTGTTGGTGCCGAAACTAGTTAATCTAGAAAGGATTTCTGAGAAAATTCAGTCTACGCAACATTTAGATAAGTCATCCGAAAAGATGATCAGCTTGCAACAGAATCTAATGGACATTTTCATAATTTTTGACGACCTACTAGACGAAAAGACAGAAATCTTAAAGCCAAAGATTGAAGAAATTAAGACGATTTTGCTCGGCGAGTATGACTATATTGAGAAGAAACAAGGAGATCTTCATACTGCTATTGTCCATGGAAAGATTCACAATGTTACGCAGAAGATGTTGAACATTTGTGAAGATCTGAAAGACTTGATTGGCAAGCAAACTCAACATAAGGAAGCAGAAGAAATTACAGAGGCTGAAATTCTTGCTAAACAGATATCCGTAGAAAAGGTGGAAGATGTCAAGACACTTGATGAAGAACCCAAACTTTCAGAGGCTACGACTTTGGAGAAACAATCCATCGAAGAACAGCAACTGGTTGATAAGAAGCAAACGCGGGCTGAAGAGGATGCAGAGAAGGCCAAGAAAGCTGAACTCTCTGACATTCTTTCTGAAAAGATATCTGAACTCGAAGAGAAACAACTGGATGAGAAGAAACAAAAGGAAGCTGAGGAGTATGCCGAAAAAATGGCCCAGAAGGCAGAAGAATCGGAGGTTGCTGCCGAAAAGATATCTGAAGAAAAGGTAGAACAAAGCAAGAAGGCCGATGTCAAGGATTCCGAGGCTAAGGCACAGAAAGCAAAGGCTCTGGAGAACCAAGAACTCGAGGAGAAACAACTGGATGAGAAGAAACAGAAGCAAGCTGAGAAGGATGCCGAAAAGATGGCCCAGAAAGCAGAAGAGTCTGAGGTTGTTGCCGAAAAGATATCCAAAGAGGAGGTTGAAGAAAGCCAGAAGTCGGATATCAAGGATTCCGAGGCTAAGGCATACAAAGCAAAGGCTCTGGAAAAGCAAGAACTCGAGGAGAAACAACTGGATGAGAAGAAACAGAAACAAGTAGAGATGGAGGCCGCAAAGATGGCCCAGAAGGCAGAAGAATCTGAGGTTGTTGCCGAAAAGATATCCAAAGAGGAGGTTGAAGAAAGCAAGAAGTCGGATATCAAGGATTCCGAGGCTAAGGCACAGAAAGCAAAGGCTTTGCAGAAGCAAGAACTCGAGGAGAAACAACTGGATGAGAAGAAACAGAAGCAAGCTGAGAAAGATGCCGAAAAGAAGGCCCAGAAGGGAGAGGAATCTGAGGTTGTTGCTGAAAAGATATCTGAAGAAAAGGTTGAAGAAAGCAAGAAGGCCGATGTGAAGGATTCCGAGGCTAAGGCACAGAAAGCAAAGGCTTTGCAGAAGCAAGAACTCGAGGAGAAACAACTGGATGAGAAGAAACAGAAGCAAGCTGAGAAAGGATGCCGAAAAGAAGGCCCAGAAGGCAGAAGAATCTGAGGTTGTTGCTGAAAAGATATCTGAAGAAAAGGTTGAAGAAAGCAAGAAGGCCGATGTCAAGGATTCCGAGGCTAAGGCACAGAAAGCAAAGGCTTTGGAGAAGCAAGAACTCGAGGAGAAACAACTGGATGAGAAGAAACAGAAGCAAGCTGAGAAGGATGCCGAAAAGATGGCCCAGAAAGCAGAAGAATCTGAGGTTGTTGCTGAAATGATATCCAAAGAAGAGGTTGAAGAAAGCAAGAAGGCCGATGTGAAGGATTCCGAGGCTAAGGCACAGAAAGCAAAGGCTTTGCAGAAGCAAGAACTCGAGGAGAAACAACTGGATGAGAAGAAACAGAAGCAAGCTGAGAAAGATGCCGAAAAGAAGGCCCAGAAGGGAGAGGAATCTGAGGTTGTTGCTGAAAAGATATCTGAAGAAAAGGTTGAAGAAAGCAAGAAGGCCGATGTCAAGGATTCCGAGGCTAAGGCACAGAAAGCAAAGGCTTTGGAGAAGCAAGAACTCGAGGAGAAACAACTGGATGAGAAGAAACAGAAGCAAGCTGAGAAGGATGCCGAAAAGATGGCCCAGAAGGCAGAAGAATCTGAGGTTGTTGCTGAAAAGATATCTGAAGAAAAGGTTGAAGAAAGCAAGAAGGCCGATGTCAAGGATTCCGAGGCTAAGGCACAGAAAACAAAGGCTTTGGAGAAGCAAGAACTCGAGGAGAAACAACTGGATGAGAAGAAACAGAAGCAAGTTGAGAAGGATGTCGAAAAGAAGGCCCCGAAGGCAGAAGAATCTGAGGTTGTTGCTGAAAAGATGGCCCAGAAGGCAGAAGAATCTGAGGTAGCTGCTGAAAATATATCTGGAGAAAAGGTTGAAGAAAGCAAGAAGGCCGATGTCAAGGATTCCGAGGCTAAGGCACAGAAAGAAAAGGCTTTGGAGAAGCAAGAACTCGAGGAGAAACAACTCGATGAGAAGAAACAGAAGCAAGCTGAGAAGGATGCCGAAAAGATGGCCCAGAAGGCAGAGGAATCTGAGGTTGTTGCTGAAATGATATCCAAAGAAAAGGTTGAAGAAAGCAAGAAGGCCGATGTCAAGGATTCCGAGGCTAAGGCACAGAAAGCAAAGGCTTTGGAGAAGCAAGAACTCGAGGAGAAACAACTGGATGAGAAGAAACAAAAGCAAGCTGAGAAGGATGCCGAAAATAAGTCTCAACAGGCAGAAGAATCTGAGGTTGTTGCTGAAAAGATATCTGAAGAAAAGGTTGAAGAAAGCAAGAAGGCCGATGTCAAGGATTCCGAGGCTAAGGCACAGAAAGCAAAGGCTTTGGAAAAGCAAGAACTCGAGGAGAAACAACTCGATGAGAAGAAACAGAAGCAAGCTGAGAAGGATGCCGAAAAGATGGTCCAGAAAGCAGGAGAATCTGAGGTTGTTGCTGAAATGATATCCAAAGAAGAGGTTGAAGAAAGCAAGAAGGCCGATGTGAAGGATTCCGAGGCTAAGGCACAGAAAGCAAAGGCTTTGGAGAAGCAAGAACTCGAGGAGAAACAACTGGATGAGAAGAAACAGAAGGAAGCTTTGAAGGATGCCGTAAAGATGGCCCAGAAGGCAGAAGAATCGGAGGTTGTTGCTGAAAAGATTTCTGAAGAAAAGGTTGAAGAAAGCAAGAAGGCCGATGTCAAGGATTCCGAGGCGAAGGCACAGAAAGCAAAGGCTTTGGAGAAGCAAGAACTCGAGGAGAAACAACTGGATGAGAAGAAACAAAAGCAAGCTGAGAAGGATGCCGAAAAGATGGACCAACAGGCAGAAGAATCTGAGGTTCTTGCTGAAATGATATCCAAAGAAGAGGTTGAAGAAAGCAAGAAGGCCGATGTCAAGGATTCCGAGGCTAAGGCACAGAAAGCAAAGGCTTTGGAGAAGCAAGAACTCGAGGAGAAACAACTGGATGAGAAGAAACAGAAGGAAGCTGAGAAGGATGCCGAAAAGATGGCCCAGAAAGCAGAAGAATCTGAGGTTGTTGCTGAAATGATATCCAAAGAAGAGGTTGAAGAAAGCAAGAAGGCCGATGTGAAGGATTCCGAGGCTAAGGCACAGAAAGCAAAGGCTTTGGAGAAGCAAGAACTCGAAGAGAAACAACTGGATGAGAAGAAACAAAAGGAAGCTGTGAAGGATGCCGAAAAGATGGCCCAGAAGGCAGAAGAATCTGAGGTTGTTGCTGAAAAGATATCTGAAGAAAAGGTTGAAGAAAGCAAGAAGGCCGATGTCAAGGATTCCGAGGCGAAGGCACAGAAAGCAAAGGCTTTGGAGAAGCAAGAACTCGAGGAGAAACAACTGGATGAGAAGAAACAGAAGGAAGCTGTGAAGGATGCCGTAAAGATGGCCCAGAAGGCAGAAGAATCGGAGGTTGTTGCTGAAAAGATATCCAAAGAAAAGGTTGAAGAAAGCAAGAAGGCCGATGTCAAGGATTCCGAGGCTAAGGCACAGAAAGCAAAGGCTTTGGAGAAGCAAGAACTCGAGGAGAAACAACTCGATGAGAAGAAACAGAAGCAAGCTGAGAAGGATGCCGAAAAGATGGCCCAGATGGCAGAAGAATCTGAGGTTCTTGCTGAAATGATATCCAAAGAAAAGGTTGAAGAAAGCAAGAAGGCCGATGTCAAGGATTCCGAGGCTAAGACACAGAAAGCAAAGGCTTTGGAGAAGCAAGAACTCGAGGAGAAACAACTCGATGAGAAGAAACAAAAGCAAGCTGAGAAGGATGCCGAAAAGAAGGCCCAGAAAGGAGAGGTATCCGAAGCTCTGACTGAAAAGCTATCTGAAGAACCGACAGAAGAAATAAACAAAACTATTGTTTCGGATCCGGCATCCAAGCCTCAAGGGGTAAAGTCTTTGGAAATACAGTCTGTCGCATCAAAAAAACTGAATGAGAAGAAGCAAAAGCAGGATGAGAAGGACGTAGAAATGGTCAAGAAAGCAGAAGTTTCTGAAGTGCTTTCTGAGCAGATATCTGAAAAAATAGTTGAAGAATTAAAGAAACCTGATGGAGCATCCAAGCCCCAAGAACAGTCGGTTTTGGAAAGGCAATCTAACGAGGAACAAGAAGTGGTTGAGAAAAAGCTAAAGCAGGTTGAGACAGAAGCTGACAAGAAGGCCCAAAAGGTACATACTTTAAAGCAAAAGTTATTGATTCTATCCCAGGCGCTTGCTCTCAGCACAAATAACGAGGCATTCCAATCAATTGTGACAGAAAGCCAAAATATTATCGAGAATCTTAGTGATGTTGACAAGGTAGCCAAGTCCATATTTAAATTACGAGAACATATCGTTCACACCTATGACGGAAAGCCAGGAAATGAACAAAATGATAAGCAACTCGCGGAAGAGTTTATCGAAGCCCTTCTAGAGGCCTGTCCAGACGCAGCTGAGCAACTAATTCACAACTACCTTAAGGAAATTAAGACAAATGTGATTTTAACTAAAGCTTCCATTCAGCTTATCGACGAGAGCAACATGTTTACCAAACCATCCCTGTTGGTGCCGAAACTAGTTAATCTAGAAAGGATTTCTGAGAAAATTCAGTCTACGCAACATTTAGATAAGTCATCCGAAAAGATGATCAGCTTGCAACAGAATCTAATGGACATTTTCATAATTTTTGACGACCTACTAGACGAAAAGACAGAAATCTTAAAGCCAAAGATTGAAGAAATTAAGACGATTTTGCTCGGCGAGTATGACTATATTGAGAAGAAACAAGGAGATCTTCATACTGCTATTGTCCATGGAAAGATTCACAATGTTACGCAGAAGATGTTGAACATTTGTGAAGATCTGAAAGACTTGATTGGCAAGCAAACTCAACATAAGGAAGCAGAAGAAATTACAGAGGCTGAAATTCTTGCTAAACAGATATCCGTAGAAAAGGTGGAAGATGTCAAGAAACTTGATGAAGAATCCAAACTTTCAGAGGCTACGACTTTGGAGAAACAATCCATCGAAGAACAGCAACTGGTTGATAAGAAGCAAACGCGGGCTGAAGAGGATGCAGAGAAGGCCAAGAAAGCTGAACTCTCTGACATTCTTTCTGAAAAGATATCTGAACTCGAAGAGAAACAACTGGATGAGAAGAAACAAAAGGAAGCTGAGGAGTATGCCAAAATAATGGGCCAAAAGGCAGAAGAATCGGAGGTTGCTGCCGAAAAGATATCTGAAGAAAAGGTAGAACAAAGCAAGAAGGCCGATGTCAAGGATTCCGAGGCTAAGGCACAGAAAGCAAAGGCTCTGGAGAACCAAGAACTCGAGGAGAAACAACTGGATGAGAAGAAACAGAAGCAAGCTGAGAAGGATGCCGAAAAGAAGGCCCAGAAGGGAGAGGAATCTGAGGTTGTTGCTGAAAAGATATCCAAAGAAAAGGTTGAAGAAATCAAGAAGGCGGACGTCAAGGATTCCGAGGCTAAGGCACAGAAAGCAAAGGCTTTGCAGAAGCAAGAACTCGAGGAGAAACAACTGGATGAGAAGAAACAGAAGCAAGCTGAGAAGGATGCCGAAAAGATGGCCCAGAAAGCAGAAAAATCTGAGGTTGTTGCCGAAAAGATATCCAAAGAGGAGGTTGAAGAAAGCAAGAAGTCGGATATCAAGGATTCCGAGGCTAAGGCACAGAAAGCAAAGGCTTTGGAGAAGCAAGAACTCGAGGAGAAACAACTGGATGAGAAGAAACAGAAGCAAGCTGAGAAGGATGCCGAAAAGAAGGCCCAGAAGGGAGAGGAATCTGAGGTTGTTGCTGAAAAGATATCCAAAGAAAAGGTTGAAGAAATCAAGAAGGCGGACGTCAAGGATTCCGAGGCTAAGGCACAGAAAGCAAAGGCTTTGCAGAAGCAAGAACTCGAGGAGAAACAACTGGATGAGAAGAAACAGAAGCAAGCTGAGAAGGATGCCGAAAAGATGGCCCAGAAAGCAGAAAAATCTGAGGTTGTTGCCGAAAAGATATCCAAAGAGGAGGTTGAAGAAAGCAAGAAGTCGGATATCAAGGATTCCGAGGCTAAGGCACAGAAAGCAAAGGCTCTGGAGAAGCAAGAACTCGAGGAGAAACAACTGGATGAGAAGAAACAGAAGCAAGCTGAGAAGGATGCCGAAAAGAAGGCCCAGAAGGCAGAAGAATCTGAGGTTGTTGCCGAAAAGATATCCAAAGAGGAGGTTGAAGAAATCAAGAAGGCGGACGTCAAGGATTCCGAGGCTAAGGCACAGAAAGCAAAGGCTTTGCAGAAGCAAGAACTCGAGGAGAAACAACTGGATGAGAAGAAACAGAAGCAAGCTGAGAAGGATGCCGAAAAGATGGCCCAGAAAGCAGAAAAATCTGAGGTTGTTGCCGAAAAGATATCCAAAGAGGAGGTTGAAGAAAGCAAGAAGTCGGATATCAAGGATTCCGAGGCTAAGGCACAGAAAGCAAAGGCTTTGCAGAAGCAAGAACTCGAGGAGAAACAACTGGATGAGAAGAAACAGAAGCAAGCTGAGAAAGATGCCGAAAAGAAGGCCCAGAAGGGAGAGGAATCTGAGGTTGTTGCTGAAATGATATCCAAAGAAAAGGTTGAAGAAATCAAGAAGGCGGACGTCAAGGATTCCGAGGCTAAGGCACAGAAAGCAAAGGCTCTGGAGAAGCAAGATCTCGAGGAGAAACAACTGGAGAAGAAGAATCAGAAGCAAGCTGAGAAAGATGCCGAAAAGAAGGCCCAGAAGGGAGAGGAATCTGAGGTTGTTGCTGAAATGATATCCAAAGAAAAGGTTGAAGAAAGCAAGAAGGCCGATGTCAAGGATTCCGAGGCTAAGGCACAGAAAGCAAAGGCTCTGGAGAAGCAAGATCTCGAGGAGAAACAACTGGAGAAGAAGAATCAGAAGCAAGCTGAGAAAGATGCCGAAAAGAAGGCCCAGAAGGGAGAGGAATCTGAGGTTGTTGCTGAAATGATATCCAAAGAAAAGGTTGAAGAAAGCAAGAAGGCGGATGTCAAGGATTCCGAGGCTAAGGCACATAAAGCAAAGGCTTTGGAGAAGCAAGAACTCGAGGAGAAACAACTGGATGAGAAGAAACGCAAGAAAGCTGAGAAGGATGCCGAAAAGAAGTCTCAACAGGCTGATGAATCTGAGGTTGTTGCTGAAAAGATATCCGAAGAAAATCTTAAAATTAAGGCTACAAAATCAAAGGCCCCGGAGAAACAAGAACTCGATTACAAGAAACAAAAACAGTCTGAGAAGGAATCCGAAGTCGACTCTAAGAAAGTGGAAATAATTGAGGCCGTTGAGGTGAAGACATCCGAGAAGAACACGAAAGTTTTGGTAGAACAGCTGCAGGATAACGTCTCAATAGAGACAGCTCAGAGATCAGAAACAAGAAAAATTGTGTCTGAAGAGAATATTATTGACGAAAGAAAGTCTAGTTCTCAACGTGATGTTGAGAGAAATCAAAGAGTGGATGAACCTGCCGACGCCATTAGTACGCGATCCTATAAATCAATGGACTCGGAGTACAAGGATAGAAAGGAATCACGCAGTGCTAAGCGTAAGCCCACCGTGGACATACAATTAACCAATCGAAATACGGCGTCGGGCAGTGATCTTAAGCTGACTTGCGGGCTATCTGGACACGAGATGAGGGTGGAGTGGTTTAAGCAGAACACTCCGATCGAGAATGGGGCCAAGTATAGGAAAACATTGAACGACGGCCTCTCGTGCCTTGAAATTAAATCGGCCGAACTAAATGATTCTGGCATCTACCGCTGCATAGCGTCCAACCAAAATGGAGAAGTCGAAACTAGCTGTCTTGTGACTATATACGAAGCACCTTCGAGCAAATTTGGCACCCCGCCAATATTTACACGCAACATTCGAGGTAAGTGGCGGCGATCATGCCCTGTTCTACCTATTCTACCTAGTGATCTAATGCCCGAATTTCAAACTCAATTAAAGAGAAATATTTCAATTATTTGCATTTATGCATCTTGACTTGGCATACACGTACACATATATTGTATAAGGTATATAGTAAATAGGTGTAGTATATAGGAAGCAAGTGTGTGTAAGGCGGCTCTTGACTAAGTACTAATTATACTATATTATATTACTTATACTTACATACTATGCAGGTATATATTTGGCTTGAGAAATATCTGGTCAATTGAGTCTACAATTGAGTCCGGTTGACACTTCAATGATAATCGCATGTAAAAGGTTATGGCGCCTAAATAGACTGTTAGCTGGTTCCTGACACAAGGGGTCTGAGAATTCTCATGGCAAATAGTTACAACCCAGAACAACTAATAATAATAATAATAATAACTTATAATGTTCGTGTATTCCTTGGGCATTGACTAACAAAAGACGAAACAAATCGTTTTAAACTTTCGGTTCGTAAATATGGCATGTGTTGAGATTTGAAGGTAAATGAGGCATCAGGGAGGTCCATCATTATCATTGCATTTAAATAGAAACCTATTTAAATAGATCGTTTAATTCGAATGGCAGCCGCGCGCCGCCTCATTTACATAATTGAATTTGCATTTGCATTTGCATTTACTGCCTGCATTCATTAAAAGTGGAAAAGTATTTAAATAGAAATGCATTTTGGCACTGAATGTTGCATGTGTGTGCTCGTGTGATTGTGCGAACACTTCTCGGCGAAGCAAAACAGAATTCGTAAAATAGTTTCTAGCATAACAATCGATTGGGAATTAGGATCAGATCGGAACAGATAGGTTCGGTTCGATTCGATTCGAGAAGGAATGTATTTTCGAATATTTCACCACGTTCGGTGACAGTCGTGAATCTTCTTTTGCTTCGAGCGGACGTCCCACGTCCTAAAAAACTATCGATCGAACCGTTGCGGGCTATATAGTATATAAAGTCGGACGGATATAATTTTTATCGGTTTTCCATAACGAACTCCATTCCCACGTTATCCTTCCATAAAACACCTTTCAAAAAAAGGTCCGAAACCAATCAAAATGGGAGAAACGGATGGAGATATCGAGACACGGGCCTCTGCCGAACCAGATGCGCCAGCAGCCCAGGACACCTTGCAGGTGCCAGCGCAAAAAAAGCGAAAACTTAAATCACCAACTCCGGGAAGCTTACGCGGACGCAGCTCCACGCCGATACACGGCCGGAGTCAGACACCGTTCACCCTCTATATGACTCGACGCAGTGCCACGCCCTCGACATGGCGCAGCATTACGCCGTTCCTGAATCGCGAGGAAAAGGAGAAGACTCCTTTCGAATTGGGGCGGGACATAAAGAGCCAGACCACGTGCAACATTGCCGTTTTCGATCGCGCCCTCGTCATGGATATCTCCGAGCCGTTGGATGTGCAGAAGCCCGTGCGTTACATAACATCTGATTTGTCGGTAATCGATCGCGCTGCCGTAATGGATGTGTCGAACGTTGAGGTTATCTACGTCGTGGAAGAGTACGAAGAGTTCGACGAGGAGGAGATCCTCGAGGAGGTGAAGCCCAAGAAGAAGGAGAAGAAGGCCAGGAAGCCCCGTGTTGCGCGCAAGTCCGTCGACATGACATCGGACAACGAAGATTTTGCTGACGCCCTTGATGATCGGGAGGACAGTTTGGAGCTCGACGATGACGAGCCCGTCAAGAAGGGCAAGAAGAAGGCGCCTCCCAAGAAGAAGGAGAAGAAGGAGAAGTCACCTAGTCCGAAATTGAGCTTAAAACTAGAGATTGGCGGCGGCCAGAAGGCTAGCAAGAAGATGTTCGAGCAGCAGCAGGCGGGACCCAAGCCACCGCCAAAGAAGAGCAAGATGGTGCTCCAAATGGAGGAGCAGGCCAAGGCGGCTGCCAAGGCCGCCGAAGAGGAGGCCAACCGGGCCAAGCCTAAGGGCGAGACCTTTGAGGAGCGGCAGAAGCGTCTGCAGGCCGAGAAGGAGGAGCAGGAGGAGCAGGAACGCCTGGAGGCCGAGCAGCGGGCACTGGAGGAGGCCGAGGCTGAAGAGGAGCCACTAGAGGAGGGCGATGAGGGCACCGAGGCTGGCTACGGAGACGAAGATAACGAATATCCCGACGAGAATGCTGAAGAAAATCCCGAAGATCTCGCCGAAGAAGAGGAGGACGTTGTGGTCGACTTGAAGAAGGAGAAACGTCGTGGCAGCGACTCCTCCGATGACTTCGTTCGTCCCGATCCCCACGAGGAGGAGCGCTGGCAGCGCATCGCCGCCATCGAGGGCGAGGAGTTCATGCAGCAGATGCGCAAGTACAGCATGGCCAAGCGCATCAGCGAGAAGGAACGCGACGCCGACTGGCAGAATCGCCGGGAGCAGGCTCGCCGGCCCAAGTTCATCAATTTCCTCTCCGATCGCACCGTCGAGTGCGGCCAGAGTGTGCGCCTGGCCTGCGCCGTTGATGGCCCCGAGCTGTCAGCCAGGTGGTTCAAGGACCGCCGGCAGCTTGAGCGCGATGGGTGCCATCGCATCATGAACAACAACAATATCCTTGTCCTGGAGGTGCTCAACACAAACATCCTGGACTCTGGCGAGTATTCGTGCGTGATTTCGAACCAGAACGACGAGGTGACCTCCTCGTGCATAGTCACCATCTACGAGGTGTTTAAGGATGAACCGAAACCACCCTCCATTCAGTACATCAAAGGTATATGTCGGCGAGTGAGCGTGCTCGCGTTCTCGCGTTCTCGTTCGCGTTCGCGTTTGGTGCATCCCTAAGTTCTGTGCTGTAGCTTTTCTTTGCCTCTTCCAGAGTACTACCATTTGCGCGATGATGAGCTGACCATCGAGTGCCATGTCCATGGTGTGCCCCGTCCGGTCATCACTTGGTGGCGCGGCGCCTTCCAGGTGAAGCCCAGCTACAAGTTCACCATGCTGGAGGAGGCGCACGGTGTCTGCAAGCTGCTGATCTATAAGCCCGGCAACAAGGACGGCGGCATCTACACTCTGAAGGCTATCAATTCCATCGGCGAGGTTCAGATCAATCACACTGTGGAGGTGGCCAAGAATTTGCACTACCATGTCCCGGGCATCTTCCATGCCCGCGACAGGATCCAGCTGGACAGCTTGAAGCATGCCAAGAGCCAAATGGATGCGGCCCTCAAGTCCATGGCCGAGTCGGATCAGAGGCGTGCCGAGGCCGAGGCCGAACAGGCGCGCCTCCGACCAGTGCGTCCCTCCCCAGAGCCACTGGTCCCCGCCAAGCAGAAGCTCTCGTTTGCCACCCAGCTTCGCGATCGCATGGCTCTTGAGGGGTCCACCATTAAGTTTGTGGCCACTGTCATTGGACCCTCGCCCAGCACCCGCTGGATGAAGGACGACAAGTGGGTGGTGGTTGGTGGCAACATCAAGAACCTGTCGGAGGAGGGCAAAGCAATTCTAGCGATCGAGAATGCCACCACCGCCGACTCGGGCGTCTACAAGTGCGTGGCCAAGAACGAACTCAGCGAAATCGAAACCTCTTGCTACTTCAAAGTGTATGCGGCACAGACCGATGGCGACGAGTCGGAGCCCATATTCGCCCTGCCCCTGCGAGGTATTTGCTCTCAATGTTCTCTCAATGTTACACTCTATATCGTGGATGTCTCTACTCTGTGGACATAGTATGTCCCTAAGTGTTCTGGTTACACGACTGCTATATGTGCTATATATGTGTGTGACGTGTGTGTATTGTATTGTCCGACGATCGCGATTGAGGTCGTCCGTGTACGAAAATAGATGAATTGATCGATTGGATTGCATTTGCATTCTCCTTAGATGTATATCATGCCTCGCAGAACGATTTAATTATCGATACGAAGGTGCGCGGCAATCCCCGACCCGTCATTACGTGGACCAAAGACCAGATACCCGTGGTGCTCGACGATCGGGTGGTGCAGATCGAGCACTTGGACGGCATCTGTGAGCTGATCATCAACAAGCCGACCGTCAATGACAACGGAATCTATGTCTGCTCTGCCCAGAACAAGTTGGGCAGTCAGTCGACCACCCACACGGTCGTCGTCGACACACACTCATCCCGTCGATCGAGTATTCTTTCAACTTTGGCCATGCAGGACGGTGCAAAGGAGGGCGATGCCACGGAGGGTGGTGGCAAGGCCAAGAGCAGGCAGAAGAAGAAGAAGGACGATGAGGAGGAGGCCAGCACCGGCGGCGGCGGCGGCGGGGATGGTGGCTACGAGCGACGCAGCCGCATGCCGGACCCTTCGCCCAAGCAAATGCTCTACTTCACGGTCAATCTGTCCAATCGGTATGTGGCCGAGGGCTCCAAGGTCAAGTTGCAGGCCGTAATTGGAGGTCCGGAGCCGATACTCAAATGGCAGAAGGACGACCAGAATGTCTCCTACGGACCGCGCATTCGCAACATGAATCGTGATGGCCTGGCGGTCCTGGAGTTTGTCAACGCCTTAACAGAGGACTCTGGCACCTACACGATCACTGCCCAAAACGAGCACTGCAAGATCACAACCTCGGCCGTGCTGCATGTCTACGAGACGAAGGTCAACACCGATGTCCAGCCCGTGTTCATACGTTCGCTGAAAGGTAAGGGATCGCATCGAGCAGGCATCACAATCGTCTCCCCATCGGATGAGAGATCAGATCAGATCAGTAAGAGATCGATCTATACTTAGAAGCATCCGACATTGTTGGTGGTTGTGCAATGCCATCGATCGTTATGCAATCCATTATGTTGTTTGTGGTGATGTGATGTGATGTGCTATGTCTTCTCTCTGCAGCAAGCTGAATTCTGCATTCGTTGCATAATACAAATCTCTTCCACCCTCTTCCCTTCCCCATTTAAAGACACCTATCATCTGAACACCAATGAGCTGATCCTGGAGACGGCGGTGCGTGGCCAGCCCACACCGGCGGTGCAGTGGTTCAAGGACAGCATTGAGATCCAGAGCGGCGGTCGCTTCCAGCTTATCGAGCATCAGGATGGCTCCTGCGAGCTCCACATCGATCGTCCGGACAACAGGGACTCGGGCAAATATGTCGTTAAGGCCGAAAGTCGGGCCGGCAAAATGGAGATATCGCATTACGTTATGTTCGAGGGCATGGCTCATCATATTGCTGACAACATCCATGGCGTGTTCCATGCCGACAAGAATCTGCTGCGTGCCAAGGAGGAGAAGGAGAAGCCCACGGAGGACTGGAGGAAGCCAGCTCCAGTGGCGGCCGCACCCGAAGCCGAGTCTGAGGCTGAGGCTGAGGAGGGCAAGGGCAAGCGACGTGGCCGCAAGGCGGACGATGATGAGGGAGCTTCATCGGCCTATGCCTCCGACTATGCCTCAGACTCGGGCAGTATATCGAGCAAGCGGCGCGAGAAGAACATCGTAATCCACTTCAGCACCTCCATGAGGGATCGCGTTGTGGCCGAGGGATCCAAGGTGAAGATATCCTGTTTCCTGGACGCCAAGGAGCCACAAGTCAAATGGTTCAAAGACGGAGAGCAACTGGTGAATGGACCCAAGATCAGGGGCCGCTATAGCGAGGGACTGTGCCTTCTGGAAATCACTAGCGCCACGGCGGAGGACAATGGCGAGTACAAGTGCTGGGGACGCGATGAAACCGGCGAAGCATCCACCTCCTGTCGCCTGGAGGTCTTCGAGGATCCGGGCACCGGTGACGTTCCGCCCACATTTACGCGCAACATCAAGGACACGCTGCACGGCAAGATCAACGAACTGCAGCTGGACGTGCATGTGCGCGGTCTGCCCACGCCCTCGGTCACGTGGGTGAAGGATGGCGTGAAGGTCGAGAACAGCGACAAGTACCAGCAGGTGGACCACGATGATGGCACCTGCGAGCTCTTCATCAGTAGCCCGAAGCCCTCGGACAGCGGCAAGTACGTTTGCCAGGCCGAGAACCGCGAGGGCAGGACGGAAATCGTTCACATGGTCACCGTGGAGAAGCGTGTGAGGGCTCCACCACGCATCTCGCCGCCCAGGGAGGGCAGGCCGCCCCGTCCAGCTGGCGAGGGCGAGGAGCCAGCCGCCGGCGAGGAGGGAGAAGTTGGAGCCGACGGTGAGCCGCGACGCAGGAAGCCCAAGCCCGACGAAGAGGAGGTGACAAGCTCGAGGCGCGAGGTGCCCATGCCACCGGATCTAAGGAAGCGTCTCTACTTCCGTAACTACCTCTCGAACCGCACCGTCAAGTCGGGCAGTAACGTCAAGTGGATGGTGAACATCGACGGACCGGAGCCAAGTGCCAAGTGGTTCCACGGCGACCAGCCGATTTCCTTTAGCCCCAAGAGCAAGATGTCCATGCAGGACGGCATTGCCTGGCTGAATCTGGTGGGTGTGACGGAGGAGGATGCCGGCGAGTATACGCTGAGGGTGAGGGGATCTGACAACGAAATCGTGAGCACTTGCAACCTGTTCGTTTACAGCACGGGTCAAGAGGAGATAATCCCACCCACCTTTGTGGTGGGCATCAAAGGTAGAACTCTCTACTCGTATGTGGTTACGTGTCGAAAGTCGCGCCAGTGCGTCCAGGTGAATGTCCCACCTTGCTTTGAGCTAAGTGTAGTCCTACTGTACTCCTACTACAGATGTAGCTTTAGAGAACGAACACTAATCCCTAGATAGATCCTTTGATATTCCCATATTGTGTATTTTGTCTTATGTGTATTGTGCCTTGTCTCTTCCCCATCATATCATCCTCGTCATCCGCGTTGCAGATGCATACCATTCACAGGACAATAGCCTCACGCTGGAGTGCAAGGTATCGGGAAGCCCAAAGCCAAACATCTACTGGCAGCGGGACAACACCTTGCTACCACTGGAGAGCAAAAAGTACCAGTATGCCGAGCAGAGTGACGGCGTGAAGCTCCTGACCATAGCGAACTTTGGCAGCGACGACTCCGGACTGTACACCTGCTATGCGGAGAGCGAGAACGGTCAGATGAAGATAAGCAAGTTCGTGCAGGCCTCCGACTACGTGCGCGAGCGAGCTGCTGAAAAGAAACCCATTGATATGGTCATTCAGGAGATCAAGAGGGATGATGAATCCTCCGCTTCTGCTGCTGCTAGCGACAATGCCGCAGCCAAGGCCAAGGCCCGCGAGGCCAAGCTGCGCCTCAGCCTGGAGACCAGCTTGAAGACCATGACTATCGGCAGCGGCAACAAGGCCCAGATGATTTGCTATGTGACCGGTTTCATCGAGGATGTGCACTGGCTGCGGAACGAGGAGCGCGTGACGAAGGATGCCCGGCACAAGATCTACAACATAAACGGGGCCATCAGCCTGGAGATATACGATGCCCGGGTCGAGGACAGTGGACACTATAGATGCGTCGTGAAGAACAGCAAGCAGACTGTGGAGAGTGCCGGACAGCTCAGTGTATTGGATCAGACCCACGGACAGCTGCCGGAGAGCTTCTCCAGTGCAATAACAGGTAAAAATAGAGCGTCCCATCTATCATCCTTTTTCGTTTACTGATTATACCTATTTGTAATTGTCCTTGGCAGAGTCGTACGATGCACAACGGAATGAGATTGTGCTCAGTTGTCAGGTGCATGGACGTCCCAGTGTCAGTTGGATGCGCGACGATCACACGATCTGCAACAATCGCTACAAGACGGTGGAGGAGCCCGGTGGCGTTCGGAAGCTGATCATACGCAATCCCATATCCTCCGATTGCGGCATCTTTGCCTGCTATGCGGAGCACGAGGATCGAATCGATTCGATCAGCACCTCCATCAGAGCCGCCGACCTCAAGCGTCTCATCACTGTCAGTCCAGACGAAGTGTATGCGATTGCGGATCAGAATGCGTCCAGTTGGTCGCGTAGTACATCGCATATAAACACAGCAGCTGATCAAGCTGGTCACGTCAATGGGAATGGAGAGCTTCATCGAGCTGGAGATCGCGTCATGCGGAGCGTGGGCAAATCCAAGCCGCTCTTCCACGCTCTTCTGCACGATCGCACCGTTTCAGAGGGAGTTAATCTCCGGCTGCTGTGCGCCGTTTCTGGCGATGAGAACACCCACATCGAGTGGCTAAAGAACCACAAACCTCTGCCTAGAGACACGCGCTACCAGACCCTCTACCAGAACGGAGAGGCCTCGCTGGAAATCTATGCTGCAGTGGCCGACGACAGCGGCAACTACACCTGCGCTGCCAGCAACGACTTTGGCGAGAGCCTTACCCACGCCCAGCTGCGTGTCTACAAGCACTTTAAGGAAGCCACACAGCCAAGTACTTTTACGCAGCCGATTCGAGGTATTGCCCCCTCCCCCGTCGACCGAGGATTTCGCCCGCGCCTTTGCTGTTCATCTTTGCTGTTTGCTGTTCCACTAACCGCTTCTGTAAACCTACTGATTTCTTGACCCTTTGCTAATACTTTTTCTTGTCCTTCTTGTAGACACATATTCTCTCAACGAGAATGAGTTGGTTCTGGATTGTCGCGTACGTGGCCAGCCACGCCCCGATATTACGTGGATGAAGGGCAACGAGATACTTAGCAACGATGAGAAGTACCAGTTAACCGATCAGGCCGATGGGTATGCCAAGCTGGTCATTGTCAGCCCCACCGAGAAGGACTCTGGCGTCTACTTGTGCGTGGCCCGCAACGAAGGTGCCGAGAACAAGATGTCCCATCAGGTGGACTTCAAGGGACGTGAACGGTACACACAGGAGAAGACGTCGGGCTTCTACCATCGCGACCCCAATAAGCCGCACTTCCTCACGCCGCTGGGCAATCAGACCGTCTGCGATGGCGGTACTGTAGCCATTTCGGCCGAGTTCATGCAGACAACCACGCCCCTCGAGGTGAAATGGTTGCGCGACCGCCAGGTCGTCGAAGGTCCCAATGTCCAGGCCCTGGCCGATCGCGGTGTCTACACGCTGACGATCATGAAAGCCACGCCGGAGGTTGAGGGAACCTACACCTGCCGCGCCTCGAACGCCTACGGGCGGATCGAGTCGCATGCCAATGTCGATGTGGCTGTTGGTGCCGAAAAGGACGAACGGCCACCGCTGTTCCTGTCTCGCCCAGATACCGAAATGAAGATCGCTGTGGGTGATCCCTTCTCGTTTGCCTTCCGTATTGCCGGCGAACCGAAACCAAAGCGTAAGCGATTGCTCACTGTGTGTGCTTGGGATTCCCCATTCCCACTAATCATGTCATTCGATTGTCTCATGTTTCAGTCACGTTCATGAAGGGCACCAAGGACATCACCCAATCGGATCGGGTCAGCAAAGAGGTATCCGATGACTATACCAGATTCACAGTGCAGCAGGCCCAAATCTCCGACTCGGGCACCTATTTCGTTGTGGCACGTAACAACTTTGGCACGGACAGGATATTTGTTACCGTCACGGTAAAGATCCTTGGGATATACATATACTCGTACATACCTCTATGAGTATCTGGATCTGTTTCTGTTTGCTATCGCTTGTGGCTGTTCCTGAATGTCTTGCGTCTCTCTCTGTGTGTGCGCCAAATGCTTTCGCTAACTAACATCTGCTATTATTTCTCTTTTCTTCTCTGCTTCTGCTTCTCTTCTCTTTTTT
Organism: Drosophila lowei; assembly: GCA_008121275.1. Taxonomy (NCBI): domain Eukaryota; kingdom Metazoa; phylum Arthropoda; class Insecta; order Diptera; family Drosophilidae; genus Drosophila; species Drosophila lowei. Next base: position 23,215,734 of record CM017778.1, on the reverse strand, counting down.
ATCTAGATTAAAATCCCCAAAAAGAAAGAATAAAGCTTATTAATTAATAACCATATATATATTTTGCAAATTTCGAACGCCTCCGCACCAACAAAATACCAACACCAAATACAATTATAATTAATTACAGTCAACTTTCCTGACTCTCTCTATGTGTTCATTCAAAGCAATATAATATCGTTCTGACTACAAAACTTATAGGTAAACCCGCGCGCTCGCTCCGCAACGCCAACGCAACCTCGCTGGGGCCTACCCCTGGACAGTTACAGCGACACATCGTATTTCAGAGGTGAGTTCTAAAGTTTACTGCATCGCTGTATCTCTGTGTCCTGCATCAAAGATTAAAGAACATATAGAACATACGTTCTATATACATACATATCCTTTGCTTGTACCCTTTTTGTGTGTGTTGATCATCGTCTTTCTCCCTTCGTTGTCCGTTCCATCCTGTGTCCAGTGTCTGTCTGTTCGTGTGCATCTCTTGTAATAAGATATGATGCCAAAGCTTTGGTTGGATCTTTTCCAGATCGGTTCAAGAACCGCCACAAACCAAAAACGACAAAAGAAACTTCATGTGAGATCAATGAGATCGATAGATCGATACACCCTGCAGCACACACACAAAATAATTCGTGTATTTATCTTTTGTTAGTATTTCTGAACGATTGACTTAATTACTTTTATTATCGTATATAAATAATGTATTATTTAAAGCACAGCAATCCAGCTTATACATTTACGTAGTGGAAAACAAGAAAATAAAAAATATTTCTCCGGGGCGTACTGTCTTTGATTTGAGGATCGGATCTCTTTCGGTGGATATACCACGCTCCCCGTCCCTCCCTTCCCTTCCATTTACAATCTGCGCACCTCATTCACTTGTTTTTTGTTGTTTTTGTTTTTTGCCCACGCTCCAGATCCACCTGGCTGCATATCCACCGAACCACTGGTTGTCGACTCCGGACCCACACACATCTCCCTGTCATGGGGCAAGCCCGTGAGTGCCAACTCGGCTCCGGTCATTGCCTACAAGGTGGAGGCCTGGATTTTGGGCCACGAGGGCGGCGCCTACTGGCGAGAGCTGGGACTGACGCCGATCAACTCTTTCGACGCCTTCAATCTGAAGCCCAATGTGGAGTACCACTTCCGGGTCACGCCAAAGAATCGCTACGGCTGGGGCCCGCCCGTCCAGACGAGCTCCGCTCTGCAGGTGGGCGGCGTCGAATGCCTACCCGAGTTCGTTAAGATCCTGCCCGGCCAGGTTAAGGCCCTGCTTGGCTCTTCCTTCACTCTCCAGTGCAACATGCGAGGGGCCCCACGGCCCCAAGTGACTTGGTACAAGGATGGGATTCAGCTGAGCAGCAGCTCTGAGCGCGTGAGGATACGACAGATTGGCTCTACCTGCGCCCTGACCATAGCCACGGTCAGCGATCTGGACTCTGGCCGGTACACCTGCGAGGCGACCAATTCCAAGGGCCGTGTCTCCACCTTTGCACGGCTTCAGGTTGTGTCCGATTCGCGGCTGTACGAGGCGGACTCCCGCCTGAAGGAAATCGCCCATGGACGCAATGTGGCTGAGGTGGGGGATTCGTTGCCCATCTTCACCATGCGTCTGCGGGATCGCCGCGTCCAGGTCACTTATCCAGTGCGTCTCACGTGCCAGATTGTAGGCTATCCCGTGCCGGAGATCCTGTGGTACAAGGATGAGGAGCTGATCAACGCTGACAGGCGACACCTGATCACAGCCGAGGGGCAGTTCTTCACTCTAGAGATTGCTGCCACAACGCTGGACATGAGCGGCATCTACACCTGCCTGGCCAAAAACGAACTGGGCTCCGTTTCCTGCCACTGCAATTTGGTAGTGGACAAGGGCATTCGTGCCTACATCTCGCCTGACTTCTATGTGCCTCTCGATCCGTTCTATGTGTTCCCCGAGGGTTCTGAAATACGCCTGTCCACAAAGGTGGAGGCCTACCCAGCCGTGGGTGTCACCTGGCATCGTAATGGCATGCGCCTGCGCCCCAGTCGACGCCTGACCGCCACCCTGGACAGCAATGGATACGTTGAGCTGGTCATTGCCGAGGCCAGTGTGCGGGATGCCGGAATCTATGTGTGCGTGGCCTCCAATGTGGTTGGCAAAGTGGAGACCATTTGCCGCGTGGCCATCGAAGAGGAGGAGCACAAAATGGTGCCGCAGCGTTCACTGGAAATACCCAGCATCAAGACTGACGATCTGCCGTAAGTTCTACCCAAAAGGCAACTTAGAGTTGCCTGCTTAATGGTTCCATTTCTCCTTTAAAGTTACTCCAAGGAACCCCTGTTTGTGGTCAAGCCTCGTTCCAGCGAGGCCTACGAGGGCGACAACGTCATCATATTCTGCGAGGTGGTTGGCGATCCCAAGCCCGAGGTGGTTTGGCTGCGTGATTTTCTGAATGTGAGTACGAGTGAGACACAGCAGTGCAGGCGCAGGCGCAGCAGAGGCAATAGCAGCAGCAGCTTTCAGCCCCACAGCCACCCAGTCGGTCAGTCAAGTCAGTTGCATTCACGGCACCAGCGAATGTGGGTCGTATTCAGTTATCGCTGCCGTTACGCTTTACCTTCTCGCGTGCCCATTCTCGTAGAGAAGCTCAAGTACAGGTGAACCAAGAACGTGGGGGCCCTACTGGCATCAGGAAGTGCAAAGTGATTTCCGCCTGATATTTTTTTTTATATAAAGTGAGCTCCCAGGGGGCCAGACGGCAGATTGTGTTTTTTCGAATTGCAATAGTTGCTCGTGCGGATAGATTTCAAAAAATTTCGTATTGATCCGTAAACGCGAACAAAGTGTCGAAAAAAAGTAGAAACAATACAGAATCTTCTGCAAAGGTAAACGGAATGTGATATGATGAAGAACAATGGCAGCAGCGGCACACAGGTGCGGCTGCTGCACTTCGTACTCGGATTACGGACAAATGCGTCATTCTCAGAGCAGACCAGAACCGTTGAGAGGAGCATAGCACCATAGCGACACACACAACAGATCTTATAAATCCGATTCGCTGTCAAACGCTAATTCAAGTTCAGGCCATATCAAATAACAGGCTTGTTCAGCCATCGAAAACTGATACAAACAATTATACGATACGAGTACAAGCCAAAAAGGAAAAACAAAATTATTACGAGTACTAGCAGCCGCTGTCGTGTGCAACGTGCAACCAAGGAAGCAGAAGCAGGCAGGCAGGCAGGCAGGCAGGAGGAGGTCAACGTCAACATCAGTTGTCAGCGTATACCTGTTACCAGTTTTCCTATTCGACAGTCTCAAAATTCAATTTTGTGCTTATATGGCCATAAGCTTCACCCAAAAACAACAACAGCAACAACAACCGAGTCCGAACGTCAGCAACAGCCATAGAAACCAGCCTCAGCCTTAGGCCTCAGACATTTGTATAAAGATAGTTGTCGTGATTCATGCTCCTTATTGACAGACCAGACCGTCCGTTTGTGTTCATATCTCGGAGTGACCTTGACTCACATGCTCTGCATCTTTTTTACGCAGCCGGAGTACTATAAGGACGCACCACATTTTCGCAGGATTGGCGAGGGCCCAGAGTACAGACTGGAGATACCGAGCGCCAAATTGGACTTTACCGGCACCTATTCCGTTATAGCCAGCAATTGTCATGGCGAGGCCAAGGCTGTAATATCGCTACAAATATTTGCCAGAGGTAAGATTACACATATTTCATTTATTGACTAGTCGGGGGGATCAGACTCTTTACTTCTACTGCTGGATAGGGAACTAATGGGAATATGTTATCTGGGGATAGGTGTTGAGAAGGCGCGGAAAGACAATGTCCCTCCAAAAGTCGTCGGCCATGGTGATCAGACTGGCCACAAATTCCGGATCGGCCTCCACCCAAACATAGTGCAGGGCTCCGTTCGTCTCGAAGATGGGACTGAGGACGCAGTAGAGCGCCTTGCTGACATTTGCCACAAACATTTGTATCTGTATTTGAGCCATATATTTGGGTGCTATCGATTCGCCGGCCTCGAGATACCTTTGAAAGTCCTCCTCAGACTTTGGTGCTTTGATCTCAACAATGTGATCGTCTGTGATGCCATCTGGTGTAGCGCACAAAAACGGATAGCTCTCGTGCAGCAACAGTCCGCATTCAACGTACTCTTTATTCTCCAGTTTTTCCGTCTGCTTAAGAATGAATCGCTTGTGCTGCTTCAACTGCATACGGGCATCGGTGTTCGTGTCGCGACCCTTGCAGAACATCATGTTAAATATCTGCTCATCATCCTCGGCCGTTTTGCGCGTGGCCAAAAGGTTTATCATGGAGCAGCGTATGCGCATGTACTGCGTTTCCACCCACAGCCTCGACTTGTACTGGTTCCTGCTCACATCATTGAGGCTCTCAATGAGACCGATTTGCGCCTGTTGCTCCATGTGCTGTGCAAAGCCCTGGACATCGTGTATGTTGTACTCGTTTGCCCTCAACAGCACATGATGCACAAAGAGAGTCTCAAACTCATCGCTGGTCTCCACACACTGCCGGTACAGAGCCGATCCCCGTCCACAAATGGCTATTTCCTCCAGCACAGTCGAAAGGAAGGCCTGCCCATCACTGTCGTTCATTTTTTGAGAGCTCGCGTCACTTTGCAGTCGGACTTCATCCTTTGGAATCATATCACATATTTGAATGGCCCGTGTGGGCTCTGGCTGCACCAGCAATTCCAGTTCGTGCCCCCAAAATTCCACCACAGCAGAGGGTTGTCGCTCCGTACTCTTGTGCAGTAGCCAAAATGTGAAGGCCACAATATGTGGACACACTTCTAAGGGCAGGAGATCGGTTAATTAATCTTTTTCGCTGGCAAAGAAACTACTGGGATTTCATACCAGAATTGGGGCACCGACTGCATTGGCCGTCGGCAATGGCCCGCGGTTTTTCGAGAACTTTGATGGCGACATTGGCATGAGTGTCCGTATCGGCAAACTCGGATGCGGAGAATACCATGGCCTTCAGTTCGCAGATGCTGCCCTGCTGTCGCAATTGCACATAATCTGTTAAGAGATCATTTTTATCCGTCGATCTGCGGACCAGAGATTCCATTAGGAGAGTGCGAGAGAGACAGCAATAGGTTGCTTACATATTTTGTGACTTTTCGGATGATGCTGCCAGGCAAAAGTTATACACCATTCCGCTGTTGAGGGTGGGTAAATTGTGGATGGTTGCCTTGCGGAAGCCAGGATCTATGTCCATGGGAACAATAATCATTCCCTTCATTACAAAATGATTTATAAAATCGCAATTTTCTGGTACGGGACAAAAGTTGACGGACGCTAAAAATAAACATTCCGAACAGTGTGACCGTGTTATGCATTGGAGGCAAATGGCAAAAACGCCAGCCAGGAAAGAGTTCCCCATTTACACTGCTTTACACTGCTTGTCGATTGGCAGCTGTTGGCTATCGGAAGTTGGTTTAAAAATGTTATTCGTTTCGCAGATATACTTAAAGATAGCCGCATGGATAAGGTTCACACGCGACATGGGTGAGTAACTCTCTCATACGTGCGGCGATTCGGGGTTCAATTATATTTGTACTTTGCAGCAACATCGAGACACTTCCGCGATTCGTCCGAAACTTGAGAAATTTGCGATGCTGCGATGGCGACGCCATATCGCTGGAGTGTCATGTGGAGGCCATGCCCGAGCCGTACATAATCTGGGAGAAGGATGGTCATGTGGTGCCCAGCGACAGGGACTATGTCATGTCATATGACGGCACAAAGGCCATTTTGAGCATACCCCGCGTCTATCCCGAAGATGAGGGCGAGTACACATGCGTGGCAAAGAACTCGGTGGGGCGGACGCTTTCGTCGGCTTGCATTATCGTGGATGTGCCCGAGGAGAAGGAGAATATGCTGAGTCGCCAGCTAACGCGGCCAAGCGGCCTGCTCTCTGCCCACTCGACGCCACGCTCCACGCCGCGATCGACCCCCAATCGAAGCTTCTCGCCCATGCGTCGACTCTCGTACCGCACCAGCAGCATCGATCTGTCCGGAGTGGCGGAGCGGCGCCGTAGCGATGCCCGTAATGCCTTTACAGCTCCCAAATTCCTTGCCATTCCCTACAACCGCGTCGTCGAGGAGGGTGACAACGTCCGCTTCCAGTGCGCCATTGGAGGCCATCCCACGCCCTGGGCCACCTGGGACAAGGACGGGCTGATTGTGACACCCACCACGCGTATAGCTGTGAAGGAAGTGGACGATCTGCGCTTCATCGAGATCGATGAGGTGAGCTTCGACGATGCGGGCCTGTACCGCATCACCCTGGAGAACGATTTTGGGCGCATTGAGGCCACCGCTCGGCTGGACGTCATTCGAAGCTCACGCTATTCCAAGTCCCCTTCAGTGCGCAGTGTTCGGGCCTCCTCCTCCCGCCGCAATGCCTATCTACATAGACGAATCATGGGTCCATCCACAGGTAGGCGTATTCCTCTCATACTCTCGAAATGCATGACATAAATCCAACTTTGCAGCTATTGGCGGACGCATGGCTCTGGCAAGCGGCTATCGAGGCTCCTCAGTGCCGTCGGTGAGATTCTACCACAACAACGTGGAGCTGGAGCCCACGGATCGAGTGCACATTCTGCTGCAGCCGGAGGACTCAATGGCCATGCTGATCGTGGACAATGTGACGCGAGAGGACGAGGGCGTCTACACCTGCATCATAAGCGGCGATCATGATCCGCTGATTAGTTCCACGAGCGTTACCTTCCACGAACCCAACACTGAACTACAGCGACGTCGCGCTGTCATTGCGGAACCTCTGGCTGAGATCACCAAAGCGGTGGAGGGCGAGGCTATCGATCTGTGTTGCGTTATCGACTGCGACCAGCCCTACAGCTACCTTTGGCTACGTAATGGGGAAATTCTACCAGATAGTGACGAGTTTAAGTGAGTATAGGGCGGTGGAATGCAAGGGTTTATGGTTTTAATGCACCGTGTGAACCGAGAGTAGGGTATAGGTATAGGTATAATCGCAAGCATTTATTAACGTTTTAATTATATATTGCAGCTACATTGATCACGGCAATGGATGCCTCTGCCTGCGCCTCAACGAACCATTCGACATTGACTCGGGCACTTACAGCTGTCAGGTGTTTACCTCTTCCTCATCGCCCGAAAGCAATGACATCCTCCTTCAGAACTCCACCCCAGCCTCGGCCCCGGACAGCGACTGCGACTGCAGCAGTAGCGGGGAGCTATGCGTTTTAGAGCGGGATCTGTCGCAAAACGACGAGGAGTGCATACAACTACTAAAGACACCGCTGCCCGTGGTCTGTGGAGCGGGTGAGGAGGCGCTTTTCTATGCGCGTGTTTTCCCCTGCGAGGCTGAAGCCGTCTGGTATCTCAATGGAAAGCCGCTCGCCGACGAGGTGGATGACTCACTGAACATGACGGTGCGTATGCAGGAAAGCAAACAAGCAACACACAGGGCCTATAAACATTAAGTGGTTCGGGCGCTCGCTGGCCCCAATCTGTGTGTGTGTGGAACGCGGAGAATTTGGGATAACTGCCATCTCCAAACAGAGGTCTTTATTTCAGGTTGTACCCTTGCAGAGGGTATTTTTAATTAGAGTAGATGTTTGCTAAGCAGAAAAGAAAGCATATTTGATCAGATGAAATGTGTATACACACCCGATCAGCATCCAAAGCTACAGTTACGAAGCTATTGATCATGGATCATGGATCAGGGCCGTTGGAATGTTAGATCTGTTAGGGTATCAAATGTTTCGACTCCCGAAGCTAGACTTCCTTTCATTTTCTATTTGTCGCCTTGCCGCAGGCTGGAACCTCAGCCTCAGATTCGTTCACACCTTGATGGAGATGACGAAGACAATAACAATAATCATGATTGTTCATATACATATAGGCATGCTCATTTACATATGTACACATCTACATATCAGAAATTGAAAACAGAGAGACCCAAAAGATTGAAATACTGCCGCATGTGCGCTGCATGCAAAACGATGTTAGTGAGGCGTCGCTGCCTGTTCGCTTGCGCTTCCAATCGATGCGCCATGCTCCCGTCCGGCCGATCGAAGAGGAATGAAACACTCGTTCAGTGGCGCTCAAGCGGCTCACATCAGGTCCAAGAATTCCCCCAGATGTCAACCTGGTTTTAGTTAGGCAATCGACGCAGCAGTATTATTAGACGCAGCCGCTCAAGGGTGGGACAAGATGTCGAAGGTAGGCGAGGCAAATGGATAACATTTAAGGTGTATCAATATCGTTTACATTCGCGTAGATAAAATACCTTATAGATAAGGCAGGGCGAGTGTGGCGAGTGCCGCCCATACACAGGGCACAGGGCCCAGACACTTGCCGTTTTTGTGCTCCAATGGAAATGGAAATGGAACGAGAGCGACAGCGACAGTGAGCGTGAAAGTGCCATTGTCGTCGCGATCGGTTCGGTTCTGGCGTGCTCCCGATTCTCCGCGACTAATTGGTACGTTGCCATTGAGAGAGGCTTTCAGTTCTGGACTAACCATTCACCGCGTCGCGTCACATTCCGCCCGTTCGGAAACACTTGTGTACCCAATATACTATAGATACACATTGCAGTTGTCGAAGTGTATACACATGGTTTACCCATCTGCTTTGAGTTTCCTTGAGTTATAGTGATCATCTCTTTCTGTTGCAGTTGGAGTCGTATCCAGAGAACGGCATTCGGGTGCTGCGCCTGCGAGACGTGCAGCCCTCCAAGAACGGGGAGATTCGACTGCAAGTGAAGCATCCACAGACGGAGCGGCGCATACCCACTGCCCGGACATACACCAGTCTGCTGGTCTTGCCCATTGTACGGGGCAACAGTAGTAGCAGCAGCGGATCCTTGTCGCTGGCTGCCAGAAGCTGCATTTTGACACGCCCCGAAGATTGCACCGCCCTCATTGGCGGTCATGTGCGGCTGAGCGTGCGCTACGACCCATTCCCGGGCACCAAAGTCATCTGGTACAAGGCGGTGAGTATCAATCCATCGATTCCATACCCATACCCAAATAGGGCAAATAGGGCTCTCAGAGAAGTGACCAAGTGACGAAGGAGTATGTGTTTGCTATCCGTATGGTAATTTGTGCGGTTTCGTTGCGCAACAATGTCTTGACCCAATTAGGCCAGAGCAGGCCGCTGGCCGCAGTTAGTGGGGATTATGGATATAAGTATTGTACTCTCATTGTTATGGCCATGATCCGTATCATTCTTTATCTGTCAAAAGCCAGCACAAGACGCCCCTCTATATTTAGCTCTACCTTTAGCTCCCCATATGGGCACAGCCCAGACCCAGACTGTGTCACGATCAGCTTGCGGTATTGACGTATGCCGCCCGGCTACGTAATGGTTCCAAACCGCAAATGCGAACCGAGACGAACGTGTTTTTGCGCCACACGAAGGTTGGCCAGAGCTTAACCCAACACTCACACATCAACATATGTGTATCTCTCTTTCACAGTGCCGTGCCATTGTCGAGGGCTCCAATGTGACGATCCGTACGAGCGCTCAACAGTCGACGCTCTACATAACGGACATCTCGGCCGATGACAGCGGCAAGTACACGGTGGAAATAATGAATGACTACGGCGTGGAGGCAGCGGCCGCCTCGGTGGCCGTTGAGGGACCACCAGAGCCACCCAGCGGACAGCCGAGTGTATCCCCCGGTCCAGATCGCATGGCGGTGGCATGGTGTGGACCGCCTTACGATGGCGGCTGCATGATCACGGGCTTCATGTGAGTATCTCTCACAGGTCTTTCCCCAGAGACCACACTGACCGTACATGTAACCTTTTCTTGCAGCATTGAAATGCAGAGCTGCGATCCTGTGAACTGTGATAAGGACAACGATGAATGGCAGCAGGTGGCACGTGTTGTGGACACCCTGGCCTACACCGTCAAGAATCTCCAACCCCAAATGCAGTATAGATTTCGCGTGCGCGCCGAGAACATACACGGACGCAGTGCGCCCAGCCAGGCCAGCGAACTGGTGCAGATGAGCAGCAGCCAGTACGGAGCCAGAGCAGGAGAGGCGACCACCGTAGACTATGGACAGGCGGTGAGCGTGCAGTCTGGCGGGGATTTCAAGGCGCGCTTCGAGGTCATCGAGGAGCTGGGCAAAGGTCGCTTCGGCATCGTGTACAAGGTGCAGGAGCGTGATCAGCCGCAGCAACTGCTGGCCGCCAAGGTGATCAAGTGCATCAAATCGCGCGATCGCCAGAAGGTGCTCGAGGAGATCTCAATCATGCGATCGCTGCAGCATCCCAAGCTCCTACAGCTGGCCGCCTCCTTCGAGAGTCCGCGGGAGATTGTCATGGTGATGGAATAGTGAGTAGATCAAGAGGTTCTGAATTGTCTCTGCAATTCTCCCTAATCTGTATCTGCATCCTGTTTATCTTTAGTATCACCGGTGGAGAGCTGTTCGAGCGTGTGGTGGCGGATGATTTCACACTCACGGAGCTGGACTGCATTCTGTTCCTGCGTCAGGTGTGCGAGGGCGTCGCCTACATGCACAGCCAGAGCGTTGTTCACCTGGACCTGAAGCCGGAGAACATCATGTGCCATACACGTACCAGCCACCAGATAAAGATCATAGACTTTGGCCTGGCCCAGCGACTGGACACGAAGGCACCCGTTCGGGTGCTCTTCGGAACCCCAGAATTTATACCGCCAGAGATCATTAGCTACGAGCCCATCGACTTCAAGTCGGACATGTGGAGCGTGGGCGTCATTTGCTATGTGCTGTGAGTGTTTACAGTAAGGGAATTCTGGTTTTCCAGTTCTTATCCAATTGGTTTCCTTTCCAGGCTCTCTGGTCTTTCGCCCTTCATGGGCGACACCGATGTGGAAACCTTTTCGAATATTACAAGAGCGGACTACGACTACGATGACGAGGCCTTTGACTGCGTGTAGGCTTTTGGCTATCGAGGAATGTATTTCTTTTACTGATCACCTGTCCATAGTTCGCAGGAGGCCAAGGACTTCATCTCCCAGCTGCTGGTGCACCGCAAGGAGGAGCGCCTGACCGCCAAGCAGTGCCTGGAGTCCAAGTGGCTGTGCCAGCGCCACGATGACAATCTCAGCAACAACAAGATCTGCACGGACAAGCTCAAGAAGTTCATCATTCGACGCAAGTGGCAGGTTAGTTACATCTCTGGCTGCTGCTTCAAGAAATCCTAACCAACTGCTGCTCCTTTTTGTGTCCTTGCCTAACTTGCCTGCTTGCCGCCTTGCTGCTGCTGGTTCTGCTGCTTCTTATCCAGAAAACTGGAAATGCTATTCGCGCCCTGGGACGCATGGCCACGTTATCGGCCTCGCGAAGGAACTCAGCCATCGCCATGGGAGCCCTGAACAGTCCGCGACCCTCAATCTCCGGCCTGGGTATGCTGAATGCCGCCAGCGCCCTGGTCAGCACTGTGAGCACGCAAATGACTTCGCTGCACGAGGAGGAAGATGACTTCAGTGTTGAAATGCCGCACGTGGACAAGCGGTATGCCCACGGAGCCCTGAAGCTGCGCGACAAGTCGCAGTGCAGCGAGCGCAGCGACTCCGGCTACAGCGAGTGCTCCAACTGCAGCCTGGGGGCGGCCGGCGTCGTGGCCCAGGAGACGCTGCTCCTATCACTGGCCAAGTCCAAGCTGGAGCAGATTGCCAAGGCAAGCAGTGGTCCTCTGCCAGTGGTCCTGGACTGTCCTGAGAGTCCCATCACCCTGGAGCTGCCACCCAAAGGCGAGGCCATAATGCGCTCCGACTTCACCAACACTATAATGATGCGGAAAAAGTCGTTGGAGGACAGTGCCATGCGCGAGAAGCCGAAGCTTCATGCCAAGCCCCTGTGTGAGTCCTCCAAGCTGAAGGTGTCCCAGTTGAAGGACAAATTCCAGCAGACCAAAATCGCTTCCACTGCTGCTAACAAACCCAAGCTTGCCCTAGAGCCCACCAAGATCACCAAGGTTGCCAGCGTAGGGCGCATCCCTAGAAGTAACTCCCATCTAAACCTTAAAGCCTTGATCCATGACTTACTCATGTACTTTTTCTCCATTTATGCCAGCAGAAGAGCCAGGGAAAGCCGGAAGCAGTAACAGCAGCTCTACTAAGGCAAAATCCGCTCAAACCCGATCCATGCCTAGTTCACCGCTGCCCCAGCGTGCCGCCACGCCGACGAGGCTGATGAGCCAACGTGTCCGTGAGGCGACCGAGCGTCTTTCCCAAAAGCACACGGTGGCCAGCGCTCAACGGCACAACGGCAATGGCAATGGGAACAGTAACGGCAACAACAACAGCAAGAGCAATGGCAACGGTAATGGAAACGTCCCAGAGAGCAGCCGAGAGTCACGTGCGCGACGTCTCATCAATAGATTCAACGAAACGAAACATATCACGTCCTAGATTTATGTCGCATAAATGCCGACGAACATAACTTTATTATTGCAGAAATCATTTGTTTAGACAAAACCCAGCAGAAACTCTACGAACACTCGAATATGAATATGAATGCGAATGCAAATGCGATTGCGATAGCGAACACAGGGTTAGAACGCCCTCGCCCTCGCCCTCACCCCACACCCCAGCCACAGCCACAGCCACACCATAAAAACATTATAATACACATCCACATCTCTGATCAGATCAGGCACTCCCCCAAAACGGGGGTAAGCACTGTACTTAGGCTAGAGGAAGCTAAATATTTAAATTATTGTATCGATTTATATACATACTTATTTACCATACTAATTAAAGTTAATGTAACGAAGAGTTAGCACCTTGTACTCTATAGCCTACAGCCTACAGTCCGTAGCAATCGCTGTCGCGGGTCTGCGAGATGGGATGATCGCGGGGCTTCAGGCGCACCCACAGACCGCCGGAGGCACGCAGAGTGATGCGGTAAGAGACATCGAAGGTGGTCTTGCCGGCCACCGGCAGCAGCTGGAAGCTGCGCAGCAGTCGCGAGACAATGGTCTTCATCTCCATGATGGCGAACCGATTGCCGATGCAGTAGCGCGGCCCGGCGCTGAACGGAATGAAGGCGTACGGGTGGCGGTCCTTAGAGTTTTCTGGAGAAAAACGGTCCGGGTTGAATTTCTCCGGCTCGGGGTAGATGTTGGTCAGACGGTGGGTGGCATAGGGGCAGATGAAAATATTGCTACCCGCGGGCAGAGTGTGGTCGCTGAGACGCACCTCCTCGCCCAGCTTGCGGGCAATTAGTGGCACTGTGGGATAGAGGCGCAGCGCCTCCTTTATGCACATCTCCAGGTAGCGCATCTCCCGCAGATCACTCATGGTGGGCGCCCGATCGCTGTAGTCGAAGATGCGCTCCAGCTCCTCGTGGCACTGTTCCTGGCAGTCGGCATTCTGGGCCAGCAGGAAGATGGTGAAGGCCACGGCTCCGCCCACAGAGTCCTGCCCGGCCAGCATGAAAGTGCAGGCCTCGTTGACGATGTCCTGCTCGGTGAAGTCGGGATTGCTCTCCGAGATCTCGATCATGTAGTCCAGCAGACACTTCCGCTCGGCATTGTTGTTGCCGGTGTTGGCCAGAATCTCGCGACGAATCTTGATCATCTGGCGGGTGAAGTCGTGCAGGCGCTTCTTCTGATTGAGCTCATCGTTGGCCAACTTCGTCCAGTGGTAAATGCCATCAAACAGAAGCCAGGGATGTGAGAACCGGGTGGGTATCATGAGTTTGCCCTGCCGAAATGGCGACTCCTCGATTTTGACCAGGTCCAGGTCCTTCTTTTTGATGGGCACACCCAAAACGGCCTCTGTAGAAGTTTGAGTGAATCAGTGGACAAAAGGCAAAGGAAGTGCAATTGAAGACTTACCATTTAAGATGTCCACCACACAGTTGTTCACGATGCTGACGATGTTGATGTCAGTGCCCACGGCGGAGGCACCGAGCGACTCGTACAGCGACTGCGAGGCATCCACAAAGGTCCCAATGAACTTCTCCAGCAGGCTGAGGTGGAACGCCGGTTGGATGAGCCTGCGGTGGGTGCTCCACTTGAGGCCGCTGCTGGTGATGAGGCCATCCCCCAGGAAATTGTGCATCAGCTGGTAGATGAAGACCTTATTGGTGTGCTTCTGCGAGGACAGTATGACCTGCAGATCCTCTGGCTGCAGGACCACAAAGAAGGGGAAAAAGAGCACCCAGATTCGCACAAGGGATCCATACAGATCAAAGGCCTTGGCTGCTTGATTTCTCATCACTAGGGAAGAGACAATCAATCAGAGGGAATAACTATAACATTTCATAGTTGAATCTTACAGTCCTTATCCTTGATGAGCAGGCAATTGCCCAGAATGGGCAGCGTTGGCGGACCCGACAGCCGCAGCGACAGTATGACCGATCTCAGATACGTGTCCAGATGGGCATAGAACGAGTAGATGCTTAGACTGATGACCAGCAGGGCCAGGATCGAGCATAGCTCCGTTTTGGTGGCGCGTTCTAGCTGTGGATACAGTCAATCGAGTGTATAATTGCATCATGGATCTGTCAATATTATCGTGTTTGGCTTGCCTCTCGGGCTGCCATTTTCTAGTGTTTGCTTAACCCCCAAGCATCGAAAATTGGCCCTTAAAACTCACTTCAGCGCGGGGCTCAAACTATTTGGAATATTTGGAATCAAATTAACTGGTAATGGAACGAGGGGTTGCCATGGACTGATGGACTGATGGACTGCTGGACTGATGGCAGATGCCCTTGCCTCGTGTCGCAAGTAGTTGTCAAACACACACACACACACATGCAGTTGCAATCGTAATCGTAATCGCAACGAAAGTACAAGTTATGTATCTAAAGACGGTGTTAATTGATTAAGACAACATGGCGTATGGGCGATACTATGTGATGGGATGGTGGGATCTCTGGCATCCACCCAAAGTACGTGCAGCATTTGAGATTGATTAAATCACTCCAAGGCAGCCTACAGATACGAGTACATTTGTATCTCAAAGTCCCGCTCTCTCATCCACCATCCACCCTCAGCGCAGTACGTGGTCTGGTCTGGTCTGGTCTGGTTCGGCTTTGTGTGTGTTTTTTGGGGCTTATTTGTGTCAGTGGTGCAACAGGTTACGATTAGCGGTGGCGGCCAAAACAATAACCACTCAGTGGCTGGCCAAAAAGATGACAGATGCTAATGATGATCACCAGGCAGGGACAAGTATTGTTGGCTTTTTCCCACATGCTACACAATCGGAAACACCTCCGTCGCATCTTCCTGTCCCCCCATCCCTGCTCCCAAGAGCTTTGTTCAGTTCTGGGCTTCAACAATGGGACATACTCGTACATATCCGTAAACGGAGCCGCCTCTTAATGGGTTTAAGCCAACATATCGGTGAGGTTTCATGGCCAACTGCACATCATTCGTAAACTGACTTTTATGGCTAATCAACGCTAAGTTGATTTTTTTTTTTTAAACAATTAAAAAACAGTTTGCAATTAGATGCACGAAATCACAATACATTATGTTTTTCGAAGGACGATAAACATCAAGTTATTTAGCACATATGTGAGTCCTGTATCGCACAGAAATAGGAAAATCTTAGTAGGAAACAAAAGAGTAAGCAAACAATCCTACCTTCGGGCAACCGTTTGAGACTTGATTATCCTTCGGAGGGGCTTAAAGCCTATTCAACAAAAAAAAAAACAATACCCGCACCCCTTGGCGCCAGGGAAATAGAAAGTTGTCTGCCCAGTGAATGATATCCTGCAGCTGGGCATTCAAGCGCAAAAGCTCGCCGCGCCGGTGATTTAAGGCCCTCAACGTCAAAATGCTGAGGACGAGCGTTGCGATTATAAAAGTAAGATGCCACATTTTTTATTTTAAATTCTCAGTGAAAATATTTGTGATATCTCCAGTAGGAATAGGAGACTGAAATGGTATGATTGGTCGAGGTTTTGGTCGAGGCCTACTGATGAGACCCAAAAGGAAGCAATGGTCCCATGTTAGGATTTAAATTAGATACAAAAAGATTTGCAATTAGAAGCTTTCAAGGGTAACGTCCGCTAACACGCTCCCACACCACATCACATCACACCAGCGGAACCGAAATCTCTATTCGATCTTCTTAGAAAATATTTACCCGCCAGCCAATGAAGCATTGCCGCTTCTTTTTTTTGCTTTTTTTGGTGCTTTTTTGGGCAAGGTAAGATCCGAATCGACGTATCCAGTCGGAGCTGTGTGCAGAACCGAGCTCCCTTGTTTGTCTAAACATTTGGCACTTGATCACTAATAAATGCACATCATGATTATTTCTCACTAATTTCATAAATGATCATAATCGTCTTTGAAACGAGACCCAGCCTCAGATACGAGCCAAGTATAGGCCTTGTTATGGGCCCAACACCTCAACAAGAATTCCATTTAAAAGCGATACAAGTTGGGAGGAGGCGAAGGTTGGAGATCACTATGAGATAGTCCATAATCCTTGCAAATTTCCGTGTTTTCTACTTTCGAATTCTTTTCTTGAAGTACTTTCGGTTTATTTCACTCACCACTTTTTCCACAAACATTTTAATCACTTCCTTTTTAAGTTCTTTTACACAAGTTTCTTCAACACATTAATCATGTGAATCACATAGAAGTGATCTCTTTTGGTAGAGTCCTTGCCGCCGACACTCCGTGTCACACGAATTCGGTAATTGGCTTTTTTGGGGCTATATTATGTATCCGGTCACAGCTGCCGACAGTCGAGCTTCAAATGCGGGATCTCCAGCGGGACGGCTTCTACTTATAACCAATTTGGTTCGATCAAGCTCGGCTTTCGAGTACACATCACACACCGCACTGTGCTGAAAAAAAAGACGCACAAAATACTCGTAGTCGTACCTTCAATGGCGTGCGCGTACGTGAGCCGAGAGGGGGCAAATATTGTAGGTAGTAACTGCTAACTAGTCGGCTCTTGAAGTGCTAAGTAGCTAGAAGTGGAAGTAATGCTGGCTGCGAGTTAGTCAATCAATTAACCATTTTTTCAATCTTTGTGTTCTCTTGATATGGCCCGATACAATAGCCATATTTTTGAGAACAAACACATCCCAACATATCCCTATGGTACATATTTCAGCGACTCTTCAGAGCTGGTTTTTGCCAATTTACTGCGTATCAAGAGTACACAATTTGGGATCTAAGGAGTAGACGTAGACCCTCAAGCTAATGGCAAAGGTGTGTCGCGTGTCGCTAAAAAGCACTTAGGGCCTCCGTAAGGGTTCCCTGCCAGTCGGAGCCGCCTAGCAGTTACATCAATTAATTTTATTTACCTATTCGTAAGAATTTGCATAGCATTAAGCTTTGAGCTTTTAACGTCATCATAAATGCCCAACCAGATACATATTCGGGAATCATTTCCGCGAAAAACCAATCTGAACAATTCATTTGAGCTACCATTTTAGGCAAATAATATTATTATATACTCGTATCTAAACAAAGCATATTCTAACTTCTTGTCCATTTCTTCAAAGTAAAATTCCCAGGAATCCCACATTCGTAATAATCGTTTTTGGAATCCGCTACGCTACCCTTTTTCAATCGTTTTCTTTGAATCATTCAACAATCATTATGATTACCGCCGGGATTGGGCTATCGCCTCTTGTGTTGCTTTCCACGTTACTAAGTTAATATTATTTAAATCTCTGCTTAGGCTAGTCGCTCGCCTCTTATCTGTTCCGGGGTGTAGTGTACCGATTTCGCCACCAAAGATTACAAGGCTAGCGGAGACCCAGACATCTTCGTCAGCGCCAGGGTAAAGTGCGATGAAGAAAAAAATAGGGCCGTGACTCAAGCAAAATTTTCGCTGATAATCCCCTTTGGGCTCCTTTCTGCTTAAATAGCATTGTTTTGGCTTATTTTAGAAAGGTCTTTAGAAGACTACCGACCAGCACAGCGCTGTTTATAATGGATATAAAAACACATGTGGCTCTGGGTCCTATAAACTTTACTATATCGAAGCTACATTTTATGGAAATCCAAAATTGCTATCGGAGGATGATCGCGATATTCCAGGTTTTGGCCAGCGATAAGAAGGAGGTAGACGTCTATATAAAACCCGCGAGTCGAACGATTTTATAGCTTTAAACTGTGCAAAATGTCGGTGCGATTGGGACTTATTCTTGTGGGCCTGCTGTCCCTGGCAGCCCTCAGCCGATCCGCCTCCGTCAGCACCCACATCGTGGGTGGGGACCTGGCGGACATTTCGGACTTCCCCTACCAGGTGTCGGTTCGCCTGGAGACGTACATGCTGCTCCACATCTGCGGCGGCAGCATCTACGCCCCCAATGTGGTGCTAACTGCCGCCCACTGCATCAAGGGACGCTACGCTTCGTACATTCGCATTGTGTCAGGACAGAACTCGATTGCCGATCTGGATGAGATGGGCGTGAAGGTCAGCAAACTTATCTATCACAGTGGCTACAACAAGAACACCTATGTGAACGACATTGGCATGATCATAACCCGAGAGCCGCTGGAGTACTCGGGCCTCGTGCAGCCCATACCCTTGGCACTGGAGGCCCCACCATCGGGAGCACATGCCGTTGTCAGCGGATGGGGCAAGCGTACCGAGGAGGACGAGGCGTTGCCCGCCTTGTTGCGTGCCGTGGAGCTAGAAATTGTCGACCGAAGTGCATGCGGCGACCAATATCTGACCAAGCAATACACCATCACCGAGGAAATGCTGTGTGCCGGCTACTTGGAGGGTGGAAAGGACTCCTGCAATGGTGACTCCGGTGGGCCATTGGCTGTGGATGGTGTGTTGGTGGGCATCGTTTCGTGGGGTGTGGGCTGTGGCCGGGAAGGATTTCCCGGAGTGTACACTAGTATCACTTCCCACACTGAATGGATCGAAGAACAGGCCGCACCCTACCTCTGAATTTCAGGGAACTTGAAGAGCTGCAAGCGAACAAAATAACCGAACAAATTATTTAAACATTATAAATTATCATACCTATAATATATAACAAATGAGCATTTAAATGTGAAAGTTGTTTAATTTTGAGGCTGTGTGGAAAATCAAATTCGATTTGAAATGTAACGCACTTTTATTCTAGTACACAATTCGCATACCCTAGGAAAAGGTATAATATCCTATTTTGAGAAAATGTTTGCATCTAAGGCCTCAAGAAATGCAGAAACTAGTCAGTTTTTAATTTAAGGCTATTTCAACGATATTTTGCAGTTAGTGGTTTTCTTACAGAGACCAATAGGTCCCGGGATCGGGATCGATATATCTATATAAATAGGTCTAAAACATGCCAATCTGAGACAAAGTCATTAGTTATGTTTCAAATCAACTTGGAAACAGAACTTTAATGTTAATTAAATGAAATAGGGTATGAATATGTCCATACTCGTAGCAGGTACCTGTTGACCAGCAAAAATGACGTAACATTCCTGATACACTTACATTTCATTCCGTACACACTTAAGTTTTTGTGCTTTGACTTTATTTGCTTAAACCTTATTTTGGAAGAAATTTAATGAAAGGGAGTAATTAAAATTAACATTTATTGTAGAAAATTGATCTATCGATGTCATGAAATTATGCAGGCAGAGCTGAAAGTTCTATCTAGTTAGTAATATTCGACGAAATATCAAAAACGAGGATTATGGTTACCGGCCTTACCGGAGATCGATTAACCCATTGTGGACCAGGGGGTTTTTTTTAATATTCCACCGAATATTATAAAAATTTAATCATTGTAGCGCAGTTCAGGTGAAAGAATTCGTGTTTTTTTCAGTTTATAGGAAAAATGGCATCGATCTACAAGAAAAATTTACAATCAGTAATATTTGCCGCCATGTACCTCAAGTCGTTGAACTGTTTAAATACAGGGGGCCTAAGTGGGCTAAGCTTGATCTACGGTCACACTGACGCGCAGGGCTCTGCGAAAAAATTTAGAGAAAATTAATTATAAAAAGGTAATTGTATTGTCTGTGGTGACAAAACGGCAATTAAAAAGCAATCAAGTTAGTGCAACCATCTGCCAATACTTCTCCACCTAAAGAAATCGCGGATTTGGCGAAACAAAACACGTAAGCCATTTGGTTTTTTGCCAAGCGGCAAGATGGCGGCTTGTGTTTTCGTTTGTGCATAAACCAAGTAACTAAATACTTAAAAATGCTTACTTAAAACCAGACGAAGTGGTTGTAGGTGTGGAAACTGAAAAAGTGTTTTAGCTTGTTGGTACAAGTGAATGAAAGTGGGAAAAAATTGAGGTTATGGCCGAGGCACTTTCACTGCAATCCGCATCCGTTCCTGATTTCAGACAACCACCAATGGCTGATTCGGATGATGAGTACGACCGCAAGCGGCGCGACAAGTTTCGTGGAGAACGCGAGAGCTATCGGACTGAGCGCCGAGACGAGCGACGCCCCATAGGTGGTGCTGGAGGAGGCCGGGACGAATGGTCGGAGCGGTAAGTGGCCTGTCCGCCGGCAGAGGCCCACCACTAAACTGTTCAACTCCACATTACAGCAATCCCTTCCGGGGTGGAGGTGCTGGAGGCGGCGGAGCACCGCGTCATCGACCCGATTACAGCGATTACCGCGGCCCGGGTCCACGGGCACGGTACGGCTCTCCCGTTCGCGACATGCCACCACCGAAACGTATGCGCTCTGACTGGGGTGACGGAGATGGGCGCCCAGGTCCTCGATATGGTGGTAGGTTTGCCTGCAGAAATTAACGATAACATTTGAAACATATGTATGTTGCTATTTGCTACCGTTTCATAATTGCAGGCTATGACCCCTATCTGATGCAGGCATGGACAGATCACTATCAGTCCATGCATTCGGCGTACCACCACGCCAGCCACCCGCCGCCAGTGCGAGAGCTGCCAATAATCGGGGGAGACACGCTGACTCAGCCGGCGATGCTGAACTTGAAACAGTTCCTTGACACCCAGGACGAGAACATCTCCGACTCCGAGGTGATGCGCAAGTACACCGAGTACAAGACGGACTTCAAGCGGCAGCAGCTGAACGAGTTCTTTGTGGCCCACAAGGACGAGGAATGGTTAGTAGCTAGCCCACTGCCTGGACTCCTACGACGAGTGAGCGCCCAACGGCGATGCCAATGCTGATACAGTACACTCTCCTTTTCATTTGGTTGATCTATCTCTACCATCCCCATCTATACCCACCCACCTATGCAATCCCTTGCGTTGTTTCTCTTATTTGCCTGTTTCCTTGTGCGCCACGCCACTCAAATCATAACTGTTTGTATATTATTAAGTTTTTCTCTGCAGCTTATTGGGTTTGTGAGACAGAGTCCTATCTGAGAGCATCTGCGCCGCTTTTGCAGAGCTGCTGTCTGATATCACTGATATAACTTGAACTTAAAGTCTTAATTACCCGGCGAGCAATGCCGTGGTGTGTTTATATTTTGAAACCGCGATTTATTTCAATTCGATTGTTGAGCGAAAGCCCAAAATAACCATATATCACATTCCTATAAATAACGAAAGCGCAAAGCCATCAAAGGTAAGACTTTGGGTAATAACAAAAACAAAACAAAAACAATCGCTATCTAAACCCAGTAAATCATTTACTAAACCTATTGCCAACAGCCGGAAAAGGATATGCGAAATGTAGAAATTCGACTGACGCGCAGAATTTTTTCTTTTTACCGTCAGGAATTGATTCTACTTACCCCCACCAAATGCTCACTTGAAAAACTTTTTGTCTTCCCACAGGTTCAAGAACAAATACCATCCCGAGGACAGTGTGAACCGCAGCGAGGAGCAGCGCGGATTTTTGCGGGTACTATTATCTTATCTACGAGAATCATTTTGAGACCACTTTTATAAAGACCACTCTCCCTCCAAAACATTGCAGAGACGCACAGATGTGTTTGTGGAACTCCTAGAAAATGGCACCATTGGCAGCGTCAAGGTAGACTCCTCCCATGGCGATGCTTTGATCAAGGTCTTGGACACCTGTGTTATCAAGCTGGAAGGCGGCACCGACGAGGATCTCAAGGTTCTCGATGAAAAGCCTAAAGAGCCGGTAGTCTTCGACCGGAAGCCGGAGCCAGTTGAAGCAGCCACGGTTGTCGAAAATATACCCAAGAGTCCCAAGAAAGAGAAGGAGGAAGATGAACTGCCACTGATTGTTTCGCCTCAGCGAATTACTTTGAAGCCTGTTAACTCAGACGATGAGAACTGGGATGACGCTGAAGTTGAAGATGCGCCTCCCAAAAAACCAGAGGAGGAAGAGCCAAAAGAGAGCGAGCCCATTCCGGAGATCAAGCAGAAGCAGAAGAAGGAAAAGAAAAAGAAGATCAAGAAGCGGAAGCGAAATAGCAGCAGCGACGAGGAGAGCTCCTCATCTGAATCTGAATCTAGCTCCAGCTCCTCTGAAGAGGAGGAGGAGGACGACGAGAAGCTTAAGGCCAAATATGATGTTGAGGATGGCCTGAGGGCCGAACAGAAAGCGGAGGCTGAGAAGGATCAGGCAGAAGCAGCCAAGGCAAAGCAGGGATCAGTTAGTCCCAAAGAGGAAGCATCCGCAGAGAAGTCCGCTGCTGATCCTGAGGTCGAGGGTGAAGCTGAGGAGGACGGCAGGCAGGCAGAAAAATCGCCAAAATCAGATGATGAGAAAAACAGGAAAATGGTGATGCGGCCAAAGCCGAAAGTGCTGCTGAGCCAGTGACTGGGGACGCCCAAGGTGAAGTGAAACCAGTAACCATTGACCTGGACAAAGTGAATCCTCCGCGAGCCATGCACCGCACTTCATCGATTTTCCTACGCAACCTGGCTCCCTCCATAACAAAGGCCGAGATCGAGGCCCTTTGCAGCCGCTTCAGCGGGTATTTGAGAACGGCCATAGCGGATCCCTTGGTGGAGCGTCGCTGGTACCGTCGCGGCTGGATTACATTCACACGCGATGTCAACATCAAAGAGATTTGCTGGAGCTTGAACAATCAGCGATTGCGCGACTGCGAAATGGGGGCCATTGTGAATCGCGACTTGAGTCGGCGAGTGCGTCCAGCCAACGGCATCACTGCCCACAAACAGGTGGTGCGATCAGATATCAAGTTGTGCGCTCGGATCGTCATGAATCTGGATGAGAAATTTAAGCTGTGGTCCGATGGTCCCCTTAGCAATCCCTCGCCTGCCAGCGATTCGGAGGCAACGGCTGCTAATGGAAGCGGCTCCAGCTATGGTTTCAATTCTAAGAATCCTGTGCTTCAGAATATCACCGACTACCTCATCGAAGAGGCTTCCGCCGAGGAGGAGGAGCTCTTGGGCCTCTCCGGCGACCGCAAGGACGGCGAGGGCGAGCCCATCGAACGGGATGAGCAGTTGCTGTCGGTATTGGATCGTCTGGTGCTGTACCTCCGGGTTGTCCACTCGGTGGACTACTACAACCATTGCGAGTATCCCTACGAGGACGAGATGCCCAATCGCTGTGGCATTATCCACGCCCGTGGCCCAGCTCCTTCTCGTGTCACCAACAACGAGCTCAATGAGTACATCAAGTCTTACGAGGGCAAGCTACTGCAATTTCTGACTAAGACCGCGCTGCTCAGCGAAGATCAGATCAAGGATCTGGGTGCTAAAAATGCCGACACCGAGGTGGAGAAGTTTGTACAGGCCAACACTCAGGAGCTGGCCAAGGACAAATGGTTATGTCCGCTATCGGGAAAGAAGTTCAAGGGACCCGAATTTATCCGCAAGCACATCTTCAACAAGCACGAGGAGAAGGTCGATGAGGTCCGCAAGGAGGTGCAATATTTCAACAACTATCTACGCGACCCGAAGCGTCCGCAGTTGCCAGAGCACCCCGGCAGCGTCAAGCGCCCTGAAACGGAGTCTGTTCGTGGGCCCGGAGGGTGAGTGCAACGGAATCATATTGAAATTCCTCGATCGCGGAATACATGTGCATTTCTTCCTCCAGATACCGTCCGCCGATGTATACCCCAATGTCTGGGATGCCGTATAGCTTTGGTGGCCACATGATGGGGGGTGGCCGTGGTGGACGCCACTTCCCACCTGCTCGCAGGTTAGTACTTGAGCCACTCGCTTGCCTTAACTCTACTTTTAGTCTAAGCGCGTTATAACTTGGAATGGTTTCGGTTCTCATGCGACCCACATTCTCTCTCCTAAAGGAGTTTCTTAGGAGATTTGTTTTCTCAACTATTATCCTTGAGAGGTTGCCCTCTCCAGCATTCCGTTACACTACACTTTCTCGCTCCATTTGCAAACTATCCCTGTATCCTTGGTGGCATCATGAAGATGACACTTGAAACATGATTGAACCGAGCTGCGGAATGGCCAGCTTGAAGCGGCCTCCACACAGCGTCTGTTCAGTCTTTAGTCACCTCTCAGATATGATTAGATCGCCCTCTTTTACGTCTTTGTTTCCTATATTTTGATTTCTTTTCTGTTGGTCTAAAACGAAATTTGTCACAATCTTCTTGTGTCGCAAATTTTTTGCAGGGAATTGCCTTTGGAACACCACCGCCGGCTTGTCGGTTACCATGATTTGGATGCGCCCTCAAATTCCGATATGTTTGACTAGTTGATTAGCCCAATACCAGTACACACATGAAAAAATATTACACAGCAATGAAAATGAAATCTGATCTGATCTGATCAAATGATCCTGTTTCGATCCAGCATTCGATTTAAACAATGCTAGCAAGAAAAAACAATCAATCACATATATATTATAAAGCTGATTTATATATGAATACCGATATCTGTTTTCGTTTACAATGTTTTGCCAATTGTATTTAGAAACCGACTATAACTATAAATAAAATCGAGTTCAGAGATGACGTTGCCGAAAGGGCGAATCCATAGACTAAATAAATAAACATGTAATATTCCACACAATATCTAAACTCCTTCTCGTTCATTCTCGTTGCTTACAGACCCGGTGGTTTTGATTATCGATCACACAGATCACACTACCGGGACTTGGACGCGCCACAAGAGCCGTACTAGACTGTAGAGCTACTAGTGTACAATCAAATCTAAATCAATTGTATTTACTATATATTATGCCTGCATTGATCAAGTCCCCTCATAATGCAACCTACGTGCTATATGTAATTGTAACTTAATCTGTTTCCAATTGACGAATGTTTTGTACGGTTCAATTTTGTAATCAGCGACGGATAAACGGCGAAATAAAGTTCAAGAAAGCCAGAATTCTCTACGAGGACAACCATTAATTGGGTCGGGTCTAAAAATTGCACCGATTGATGAAGATGCAGCGGTGGGTCGTTTAAAGCGAATGATCTTGGATGAGAATGGGAAGACCTCAACTCCGACTTCGAATAGTGATGCAATTCTGTACCCTAGGAGTCACAGTTGCAAGAACCGACGTCGCAGTGAAATGTAAGGGAATGGGACGGATCGCACCCGGTCTCAAAGCATGGCTAACACTTGTCTCGCAAATTGACTAGCGTTTTGCCAATCTGGAAACCACTCGAGCACTAAGGACCGCAATTCGGGTGCCGCCCGTGTCAAGTATAGTAAGAAATCGCAGCCACTCCCCAAGATCCGGGCCAACTGCCTGCGAAAGAAGGCTGGCGAACATCAGATATGAACATTTAAGGTTTACTTAAAAACTTTCTGTTTCTTCGAAATTTTCATTAAAGACTCTTAAACATTATTTAACATTTGGTTTCGTAGTATTTGACTAATAAAAAACTAAAGCCATGGCGCTGGAAAAGCTCCAACAGGGCTGAAGGCGGAAATCTGCTCCTGGACCTGGTGCACTGAATTTGTATTAGTCGAGGGCAGCCGTTTCATGTTGTCCCAAGGCTGAAAGAGGATCTAAAGTTCCACCTGTCCCAGTGAGATAAAGTTAGTGCATGTCCAGTACGTTGGAACGCCCACAGACAGGGAAGTACATTGTGCAGAAGGGGAAGATGAAAATGGGCAGCGCTCGTCATTTAATATCAATCATAAGAAAATAATATATTTTTTACTTATAAAGAATATATCGTAATGGGGTTCGAAACGAAACGTTTTCTTCTGGGTGTTACACACATCCACTTCCCCCACAAATCTAATATTCCCCCATACTGGGGGAATTCGATTTTTGTCCTCTCTGAAGAGAGAGAGAGAGCAGAGTGTAATAATTGCGTGAGTACGGCAACGCTATTTCTCTTGTTTGGGGAAGCAAGCGCGCTAAAAATAAACACAAATCTTAGCCGGCGGAGGACAAAATCAGCCGAATCGCTGCCAACGTAACAATTCCAACAGTTTGGTTTGGGAATCATATTCCGCGTCTACAGACAAAATATATCAAGCATGCGGAGCCTGGACTGTGCCGTATGCGGAGTTGCGGCCTCCCAGACTTGCACTCGCTGCAAAATTGTGCGCTACTGCAACAAGGAGCACCAGAAGCAACACTGGCCAGACCACAAGCGCTGCTGCAAGCCGATCCGCGAGGAGAAGGATGACGTGCTGGGTCGATTTTTGGTGGCCACACAGGACATCAAGGCCAATCAGATAATTTTCGTTGAGGAGCCGCTGGTGGTCGGGCCAAAGTGGTACCTGTCGGAGGCGGAGAAGTCGTCCACGACCGTGCCGTGCGTGGGTTGCTACACGCCCTGTCGCTTGGGCAAACATTTGTGCCGCAAGTGAGTACACACCGCCAGAGTGTTTTCAGCTTATTTTCTCCCCCGTATTCCACAGTTGTCGCTGGCCAGTTTGCAGTGCTTCTTGCGAGCACGAGGCCCTGGAATGCAGTGTTCTGAGCTTGGGACCGGGTCCATCTGCGAGAGCCGACACCCGGGGGCTGAACGATTTTTACAGGGGAGATGCACTCCTTGTGCTGAAGTGTCTGCTGCTGCAGCGCAAAGATCCGAAGAAGTGGGCCGATCTGCTCGAGATGCAGTCGCACGAGGAGGAACGGAAGGGCACTGAGCTCCACCAGGAGGCGGAAGATGGAATTGTGAGCTACTTGAGCCAACGCTTTCTGCAGCGGCTCAAGCAGAGCAAGAAGGATGTCCTTGAGCACTGCGAACCGGAACTGCTGCATCGGCTGTGTGGCATCATTGAGACTAACTACATGGTTGTGGAGTTGCCCACGGGCATCGAGCTGAGCGGACTGTTCCGGCAGGCGTGCATGATGGAGCACGCCTGCCAGCCCAACTGCTATTTCCAATTTGACGGAACTACCATGCAGATCGCGGTTAGGGCGGGCGGCGATCTAAAGAAGGGCGATCATTTGAGGATCACCTACACAAACATCCTGTGGGGCACTCATTTGCGCCAGCATCATCTGCGTCTGACCAAACATTTCAAATGCGGCTGCGAACGCTGCTTGGATCCCACGGAATTTGGCAGCTATGTGAGTGCGTTGACCTGCCTGGGAGATGTGAACAAATCCTGTGGGGGCAAGCAACTCCCCCTAGATCCAGTCGACGAGCAAAGTCAGTGGAAATGCGACGCTTGCCCCATGGCCATGGACACGGCATACGTGACCGAGCTTCAGACCCATATGACGGAGCAGGTGGATAAGATGCTGGCCGGACGCCCTTCGGCCAGTGAGATTGAGCTAACTTTGGCCCGCCTCACG
This sequence comes from Drosophila lowei, assembly GCA_008121275.1. Taxonomy (NCBI): domain Eukaryota; kingdom Metazoa; phylum Arthropoda; class Insecta; order Diptera; family Drosophilidae; genus Drosophila; species Drosophila lowei. The sequence continues at coordinate 23,188,164 of CM017778.1, read as the reverse complement.
CAGATGCTGCATCCAAACCACTTTCACATGTTCAACCTGAAGCACACGCTAATCCAGCTATATGGCAACGAAAATGGTCTTGAGCTACGCTCGCTCAGTGACGGAATACTGGAGCGCAAGTTGCGCTTGTGTGACGACCTGTACAACGTCTGTCGTCGTCTGGATCCCTACAGCATTAAGCTTGCCATCTATCTGACTGTTATTCTGGTCGAGATTGCCCACACCCTGGAGGAACAGGCGCGCAGGAATTCCGCAGAGGCTTCTAAACTGCTGGAGGACGCTCTGCTCCGACTCAAAGAGGCTCAGCAGGTGCTGCAAAAGGAACTCGATTCGGTGGCAGGTAAGAAGCTGAACGACAAGCTTCAGACGGAGATCTTTGAGTGGGAGAAACTGATGCTGACCATCAAATACCAGCAGCAGAAAATTGACTAGTTTTCCAAATAAAACATATTTTATGATACAGTTAATTTACAGCTAGCAATCTTATCTATCATCACGCATGCAGCTCTACGCGCTCTTGCTCCAACATCTGCGGATGTGCCCGCAGAATCTCCCGTTGCTGGCGCAGGTTCTTCACGATACCCGGCAGATGCCACCCATGCCTTAGTAAGCTGTCAGTGACATCAAAGTGGGCGTGGCGGATGCAACGTAGCTGACTGCAATGGGCCACTGTACGCAGCTCCAGCGCCATGTCATGCACCAGGGCGGCCAAGTACTCCTGCGTCTCATTGATGGAATGCAGCTCCAGAGTGAAGTGCGGGCGTTCGAAATGAATTAGCTTGATTCCATAGATGACAGGCAGGCTATTGTCGGCCGGGCGAATGAGGCCCTTGCAAGCTAGCTCGTAGGCCGCCTGTGTTTGGAGGTCGACGCCGCACAGCTCGTACATCTTTCTCTGATGCGAGGCCTGCATGGAGGCGGCCAGGCCACTGATTCTTTCCGCCGAAACATGCTTATGGTTGGATCGCGCGGTGATGTGGGTGTCTGGTAGGTGATTCTCTGTGGCAGTGCCCATGCGACCAGTAATGTGGTACACTCGCACTGGCCGGTTCTTCTGTATGCGACTCGACTGCCGCAGTCCCTTGTTGATGCCAAAAACTAATGAATAGCATGGCGATTATTAGTTTGCTTTACTGTGGTTCTTATGAAAGTGGGTAATTTACGCAAAACTCCGCTGGTGTGTTGTCCCAGACTGGCCACTGCGGCACAGCGTATATCTTCCGGCATGTAGCGAGGTCCAGTGGACAGCACATCGTCAGAGAGATCCGTGTTCGTGGCTATATTGTGGAGCACACTGTCGGCGGCGGTGCCCGTGCCCAGCAGCGGTCTGTTCTCCGGCAGCTTGCGGGGCTCCCGCTGCTTCAGTTCGTTGAGGCCTTAAGGACAATAGGAAATGTTATGTTCGGAATATTTAAAGATTGCTCCACTAACCCTTGCAAATGTTGCTGAGAACGGCACTGCGCACGTGTCCTACTTTCATGCCGGCGGGTTTGTACACATTTAAAACGCCATTTAAGTGCCTGAAAACTGTCGTGGCATCGTAGACTTTTGTGAGAGCCATTTATGCGTTAAAAAAATTACATAAAACAAATCCACATTGTTTATTTTAAAATGCAGCAGCTGTTTAAAGTCTAACTATTTTGCAGCACTGGTCGATACCATCGATACCATCTGTGGTTTTGCCACCCTGGTTTTTTTTCGCGAGAATTGTTTTTGATTCCGGGTTTTCCCTGCAATTAAGAGGCCGCTTTTCTCTTAGGATATTTTCCAACAAAATGAGCCGTGAAGTCTTCGAGCCCGACGAGAAGGACCCGGACGCCGACAAGATAGAAGAAATGGTTTCTGGCGGCTTTAAACTTTCATTCCATGTCTCCAAGTAAGTGGACAAACAGGTGTACATGAACAATGTTTTATTAGAATTAATTTCTTTGCAGATCATTCTATGGGAGGCTGATTGGCCAAAAGGGATCGACAAAACGTCGCATCGAGGAAGAAACACAATCGAAAATTTACATTCCACGTCAGCACGAGGAGTCCTCAAATGTGACGATCAAGGCCAAGGAGCGCAGCCAGGTGTGTGCTGCGTTGCGCCAGATACGCTCCCTTGTTGGCGCCCTGCGCAGTAAGATTCCAACACATTTGCTGGTTGTTCCATTGAACTTTGGCGAAGTGCAGAATCGCGTTTTAGAACTTAAGGTAACAACGAATGGATGGGACACCAGACCAGCCATTAATTGTGTATTTACTTCCCAGAAAAGAATTTTGGAGGCTCAGCTTCCGGGCATCGATGATGAACTCTTCATATATAAGAACCGTATCCACATAACATTGGGTTCTTATGTGCTGTTGGATGACAACGAGCGTAAGAAGGCATTGGAGGAGCTCGAGTCCTGTCGCTCCATCCTGGCAGATCTAACAACTCCATTCGAGATCAAAGTCAAGGGTCTGGACATCAGGAACGATGATCCAAGCTCCGCCCGTGTTGTGTACGGCTGCATTGAGGCTCCTGAGTTGCAGAAGTTCGCCGACCGATGCCTGTCACATTTCCAAACAACTGGACTTTCCGCATCGGCTAAAAAGCTGCATATGGTCGTGCTGAAAAATCGCTATCGCATGACCGCAAAGAATTGCCTCTTCGATGCCCGCGAGATTCTTAAGCGATTTGGGGACTTTGACTTCGGAGCAGTCCAGTGTAGTACCGTGCACTTATGTGATTTGGCACTGACTGACAGTCGGACTGACAGTCGGACTGACAGTTTCTACGCGATCAGCGGAAGTCTGAAATTCTAGCAAGTTTCCCCCTGTAATGCGTATCTATATCCTATACGTCGTGAAATAAATATAGGTTAGGTTAGGTTAGGTTAACCTAACCTAAATAAATATAAATACAGAGAAAAAAACTTAGGACATATATAATTTATTTGTCGAATATGGCCATTCGGTGCATTTCAGGCATTTCGGATGGCATGAAAAATTACCTCAATCGAAAGAATTGTGTACTTCAAGTTCTTCTCTTGGAAGTGGTTTTTCTGTTGATGTTTCGTTTTCATGTGTCTTACAATTAATATAAAAATTAATACGTTTTGTTTTGATTTTAGAAATTACTTCAGTGGCTGGAAAACACGCAAACATATTCTTAACTATGGTTGGCAGGACTCCTCCGATCACAAAAACACATGCTGCCTCCATGTGTACCTTCATAATTTCTTGCGGTCGCTCTTTTATAGTGATACTAGCTGACCCGGCTCCGAACAATATCTTTTGAAAGCATGATTTGAATGAGCGAATGGACTTCAGAAACAGATTTTTATATATTTGAACTTTTCTAGACGCGCAACATACCTACTAAGTATACAAAAACAATTTCATAAATATCGGTCGTGCCGTAATTTTTATTTATATGTATGTAGTATATGTTGAAATTATGATCTACATATGTATGTATGATTATCATTTTATTTTCGCCATTCCCGCTCGTGCCGAAATGCATAAGCAATGAGTGGGGTGGGGTATAGACCCAAGTGAATTGGGTCGAGGCAAGCACATGATATAAAACCTATAATTGATATCAATTGCTAGCCCCTCGCTGACAAGGTCCATCAACATCAGAAACCCCGAAAACCTCTGGACTCAAGGCCAATCGGATTGCCACCGGCGTTATCAGGGCTAATGTTGTGCCGACACACTTATTCTAGGAACAAGGCGCGCGCATGTGCAGCCTAGTTATGGCGAGGGGAGATGAACAGAGAGGAGTAGAAGGAACAGAAGAAGAAGGAAGAACTGTTGCTGGCGAAATTAAATCAAATCTAAATCAAACAAACACAGAAACCGATGGGGTACGAGCAGTGCGAGGGAAAGAGAATGCAAAGGGAAGATTGATCAGGTGATCGGGAAGGGAAGTGCAAACATACATACATACATATGTATATGTATGTTGTTAGATGTACAGTTTAGTTCTCTATTTCGAAGCGGAAATGTTGTAGGCAGATCCTGGAACTTGGTAATAAGCTTTATTAGATTGCTATATATTGAGTGCATTACTGTTGGTTAGGATATACATGTTACACCTATCATATCCGCTTGGGAATGAGCTTCTCGATCAGGCTCGCAGCTGTAGTACAGGGTGTAGTTAGTAGGGTAAAGGGTGTTGTGTTACAGGTTGTTGTTGTGGGTGTTGTGGCACAGGTTGTTGTTGTTGTACAGGGTGTCGTTGTTGTACAGGGTGTTGTTGTTGTGGCACAGGTTGTTGTTGTTGTACAGGGTGTTGTTGTGGCACAGGTTGTTGTTGTTGTACAGGGTGTTGTTGTTGTAAAGGGTGGTGTAGTTGTTGTACAGGGTGTTGTTGTTGTACAGGGTGGTGTAGTTGTTGCACAGGGTGTTGTTGTTGTGGCACAGGTTGTTGTTGTTGTGCAGGTTGTTGTTGGTGTGGCACAGGTTGTTGTGGTGCAGGTTGTGACGGACGGAGGTGGTGGCTGGAGAGTGGTGGTGCTGTACGACTCTTCGGGTGCTGCAGGCGGCTGAGCGATCCTGTGCGAGTCTGCGATTCCTGCCACAAGGGCCAGCAGAAGAAGGCTTGCTGTAAATGGAAGCGGTTGAGTCTAAGGACCTACTTGCATTTCTCACTGCGACACTTACAAAAATTCATTTTAAATTTCAGGCACCTCGAAAAAGGACAATTAACTGCAGTTGGTTGGTTACCTCACCGCTTTCGCTTCGAGGCTGTTACGACTTCTCTGTTGCACCGTTCTTTTATAGTGAAATATGATATGCTTTATATATGATTATCTTTTTATTTTCGCTGCTGAATTGGATTCCGTGACAGGGCCGGGGCAAGCACATGATACAAAACCTATAGTTGATATTAATTGCTTACCAATCGCTCAACTTCACTTTGAGCTCTTTGAAAACGGACTTACTTTGTCCCTGATAAGGTCCGATAAGACATGGTCCACCAACATCATACTTACCGCCAAGCTTCTCCTGGTCCAGAGGATCTATTCGACAATCTTGCCATCGTCCGGTCCGTGTCCTAGAGGGAATGTGATGCGGCAAGGTAACCGTGATTCGAATGTTGTGGCGATGCGGTCAATAATTTAAAATTTCATCGGTAAATCCGATAGATCGATGTATCGCACAATTCGGTATATCATGGTATACTTGATACTTGATTCCTGATTGAATTTCATTTTCAAAAGTATATAGAAATCCAATAAAAGCCAGTATTTAGAATAAGCCAGTCAAGTAGAAAATTGATTTATTGATCGGATAAAACTATGTGGGCACGGCTGAGAGATCTATCTACCAAGTAATATTCGACGGAAGATCAAAATCGGAATATGTAAAATAGAACTTGAATTCGTCAGTATATTTACGGTATATTTTTAAAATGAGACGGTATATTTTGGTATATTTCTGAGGGTCGGACGGTATATTTTAACGATAAATCCGCGGTCACACTAACTACCCGCACGTGCGTTGTTTTTTGTTGGCGATCTCGCCAAAAAGTCTTTTTTAATTGGTAAAATAAGCTAAAAACAACCATTTATTAAGATGAAGTGGACCACGGCGAATCTTAAGCACCCCAATTATACCGCACAACATGAAATTTACGTGGGAACACACACGGGATCCTTCAAACGTAAGTCTCAAAATTTGATGTTTCGACAATGATTGAATTGATTGATTCTTGTAGACCTTCTGCCGGCTTCGGAGAAAACCCCACATGGGCAGAGAAACATCAGTGATCTTAAGGACTTGGACAAGGAATCCCGGGTCACTTCTCTGGCTTTTGGCAACGAGTCGCGAACAGAAATTCTGCTTGGCCGAGGTAAAAACATCGCCGAGCTGCATTCCATTGGGGAAGGAGGGTTCTCCGCGCGAAATGTGACTTTCAGCTCAGCTCCCATTGTTGGCCTGGCTCGCTTCAACGACAAACTGATTGCCGGCATTGGGAATGGAGAGCTGCAAAGCCTGGAGCTAGACCCTGAAGAAGAAACGCCACCTGTTGTTATCTCTACTGGCACCCAAATGGATCATCTGCGTCAGTGCACACAGGCCAGGAACATTGTGGCCACTGGTGGGAAGGAGCGACAAAATAATCTGAAAGTCTACGACCTGAGCGCCGACGGCAAGCAGATTTTTACTTCGAAGAACTTGCCAAATGATTATCTGCAGCTGGAGGTCCCTGTTTGGGACAGTGACATTGGCTTTGTGGACGGTCCCAGTGTTCTGGCGACGTGCTCCCGTCACGGATATGTTCGCCTCTACGACACCCGCAAGCAGCGCCGTCCCGTCTCCTGCTTTGCCAGCGAGGAGCACGGAATGAGCTTCGCGACTCTGGTGGCACGAGGAAACTACATCTACACGGGCACCACGATGGGTGCCCTAAAGGCCTTCGACACGCGACGCATGAAAACTCATGTGCACACGTACAAGGGATTCACGGGTGGCATTAGCGACCTGCATTTGGATCCCACTGGACGATTCTTGAGCTCTGCCAGCTTGGATCGTTATGTGCGCATCCACGACGCTGACTCTACAGTGCTGCTCTATCAATGCTATGTTAAATCGAAGGCTACCAAGATCCTCATCCGTCAACTAAAGGAGGAAAAACCAGAGGCTGATGCTGAAGAAGAGGAGGAGGAGGAGGAAATGGATGATATAGTGCCACCTAAGCCTAGTATCAAGTTAGCCCCTGTGGACGATGAATACGAAGATATGTTTGATCAGATGCCGACTGTGGGGTGAGTCCATTTATTTAAATATCTTTGATGTCACCTACTAATCTCCCCCACCAGCGACAGCGAAGACGAATCTGGAGAACAAGATGAAGCGACTGTTAAGGTAGAAAAAGCAAAGCAAAAGCGCAAGGGACCGAACCAGTCGCAGAAGACGAAAAAAAAGAAAGTTTAAATTATATATTTATCCATTTACTTGTTTATTTTTAGATTCAAGTTTTATATTAAAACGTATTAATATGTAAGGGCGATGCGATGCGGGGTCTATTGCCACGCCTTCCTTGGCAACTGCGCCTTCTGAAGCTGATAGTTGATGTACAACCGATAGATGCAGTAGTAGAAGAACTCCACAATGGAGATCATGCTCAGGCCCAGGCAGAGATTGAAAATGCCCCCAAGATCAGCTGAAATAGATGAGAGGTCAGTTACATTTAGTTGCCTTACACTACAGAGCACTTACAGAGAAGCCCGATCCAAGACATGACCGTCACCTTTCGAATGACCGGAACGACCTGCTTGGCCAGGTAGACGCGTAGCACAAAGCTATCGCTTTTGAGCAGTTCACGGGAGCTTAAAGAGGAATCAAATATGACTTTAATCTGACTTCATAGAATGTTTATACTAGGAAGGCACGTACTAGTAGCGGCTCACTGAGAACTGGTGCTGATTGAGGTCCGTCTTGTAGGACAGCGTGGAGTAGGTTACATCGTAGCAATTGGGCAGACACTGGTCGCATCGCACGCTCTTAAAGTTGTCTGAGAAAAGTTAAGTTAAGTTAAGTGTGAACCTTTCGTTTTTTTTAAATTTGCATATCATATCGAAGGGAGCGCTTTAGGGGTTTATTAACGTGCAAATGAGCTCCCAAGCGATTTGTGGGCGCATCCTAGTCATGGCGTATAATGCAGACTCTCGGGCACGTGAGTATCCTGAATATTTAATATAAATTATGAAACATGAGCGAGCACAAGAGACGACAACAGAGCACCCACACAATACGCCACAGTCACCGCATCAGCAGCAGCAGCAGCAGCAGCAGTAGAAGCAACAGCAGCAGCATGGAAAATACATGAAAAGTACAGCAGCCAAGGGCGAAGGCGACAACGTGACAAAGGCTGTCGGAAGGGGAGTACGTGAACCTTGTCAGGCCCTGAAGGATGGGAGTGGGCAGAACCAGAAGTGACAGTAAGCCCGAATGAGGCATGGGATGCTCCGCGGGAAGAGGTACTCACCATAGTTGGCCGAGTAGCAGAATGTATCATTTAGATTGCACTCCTTGAACTGGTTGCCGACGATGGGGAGGAGATACGGATGACAGCCACACTTCGCGACGATGGCCTCTGTCTGGCAGGAGAGCATGCAGGCGGCCTGCCGGTAGTTTCGGAGCCTCAAGTCGTCCGAGATGAGGCAGTCCCGCTTTCGTTCCGACAGCTCCAGTACCTCCGCCGAAGAGCTCTGTACGGTGGGCGAGACTTCAAGAAAGCTCTCGGATCGGGCGGTGATTGTCACAGAGGAGGCCGACTCGGTGACATAGTCCATGGGATGGTGGACGAGGACTATAAGACCCGTGTTGAGATTGCGCTCAGAGCCCTCGGCGCCGACAAAGGTGAGACCACCATCCATGCCAAAGATGTTGGCCGAGAAGGGCACATAGCTGGAGTTGCGCGGATTATAGTTGAAGGAGCAGCACGGGCCCAAATATGCCGTCGTGGGTATGAAGGAGAGATACTCGTGGCTCTGGTTGCACTGGAACTCGGTGTGGCCCCAGAAGCACCTCTTCACATAGTCCGAGCAACCCGGACTGACGGCCATGGCTGCCTCCCAGACGGTCACGTTGTTCATCCGAAGCACCGCATCGGTGACCCTGTATTTCTCGTGGGCCGGCGGCTCGAAGCTCTGGTCCGTGAAAGCGTTAAGGAACTCGAACCCTGCTGCCACATCAGCCATCTCGTACTCTGGGGGAATATTACTGTGAAATGGAGTTACCTTAGAGGGTACTCAAAAGGGTTTTTTGATTGCTCACAGCGTCTTGACGTAGCGTTCCACACGCTCAGTGTTGACCACCTTGGGACTGCAGATTGTGACGCCGGGAAAGGCCACGTCCGTGATGGAGAGATCGTTTGAGATGGTGTTCAGAATGGGATACGAGTAGAACTTCAGCCAGAGCAGGAGGGTCAGGTAGATGCTCAGCAGGAGCAACTGCAGCAGCACCGAGGACCAAATGAATCTGAAATCTGCCCTGTGCACTGGGAGGAAGGATGGGAGTGAAAGTTTAACTCACCTGGACAATCCGTGGGTGCGCTGGCGTCGCAGCAGCCACATTCCGCTCACCTTGGTCCGCTCCGTGTACTCCCAGAAGGTGCTGGCGAAGGCTGACCTCAGGGGGCCCAGGCGCCGCCTCCTTTCCAGGATTCTCTTGCCAGGTGCTGGTGCTGGCCACTTGCCGGTGTCCTTCATGTCACAGTTGGTTGCAACTGGCGGCACCTGGAGCATGCTTATATACTCTAGGACCCTCCGCCTAATGACTGTAAGTTGTGGTCCTAATTATGGGTTAATAGACTCGTTAATTTGTCCGACCCGAGAAAGTTTTCCACTTGTTCGACATTAGTGATAATTTAAAGGATTGACTCCATAAAGTACTCCCATCGAGGAAGTCGATACACTATGTTCTTGGTCTGAGTGCCATTATAATGAAAATCACGACTTTAGCCACACATACTGCCACATCTGTCTGACAAACCCCAAACAAGCCGCCAGAGTCTCCTTCAAATTCTCGCACATGAAGCTCTGGCCCGGACAAATCCAGTCCGTTCCGTTCGAAGCACAACTTTGCGTTGGTCCTACATATATCTTGACTTGAGAAACTATGCAGCATCCGAGCATTCTAGCATCTTGTGCGACTACTGACTTGACTCGACTCGACTCGACTCGACTGTTTGTCTGCACGTTCTCCTTCTACGCCCCAGGCCACAAAGTTTCCGTGTTCAAATCTTCTGCATCTAGCTTTTAAGCTGGGACAATAAAATTCAAAACTTTTGTTCCCCCTGCAGCAGACCCGTGGATTTGAAGGCGGAGTTGGAGCAGAACAGGGGTCGGGATTCGGGGGCATTCAATTCAATGGAATTTTTGTGTAAACTGCTGCTGAATGTTGGGAAGGGAATGTGGGTTCGTTTGGAATTAGTTGTTGACTTTATCGAATGCTGTTTCGTTCCATTCATTGTTGTGCTTGTTTGAGCAGCTCTGAGTGAATTTTAATTAGCAGCCAGTCAGTTCCTGTCCCGCCCCTTCGAGCTAATTGTTTTCCATGGTAATGGAAGAAAAATTCGCTCCAGTTCAACGAGTAAGTAAAAAGAAAAATGTATTTCGAGTATGAGAATAGTAGAGTCAAGTGAAGACAAGCGAAACTTTTAATTCCGTTTCAGCAAATAAAAGTTCGGCTAGGTAAATGAACAGATACCGCAACCAGGAGACAAACTTTGAAACGAGATCTTATCGCGACCACGTTCTCCCCACAACCAAGGGTACGGACTGCAGATAGGCAATCGCCTGCTAATAATCTGCCGACATGTAGAGCAATTCGTGAAGCGCTGCTCAAACGTGAGCTGCTGATAGGAACACACATCTCCTCACGAATACTGTCATACCCAGAACCCAGACCCCAGACCCCAGACCACCACAGACCACAGACCTTGCTGGAAATTATAAATTCGTTGCCTCAACTTTCCCCTGACGGTGGATCCACCTTTTTTGAAGTTTTTTCAAAAGCGCCAAAAAATAATTTGGCTCTAAAAGTTAGCTACCTCCCCGTCGAAAATTGAGCGCCTGAGCTCTGACAGCAGAGCCATTAAATCAGAGCACGGAGCACGGGGAATGTTTAATATCGGAGCAAAGTTTCTTCTGCTTCTGACTTTGTGGAAAGAATTAGTTTGCCCGTTTTTGGGGCACTAAAACTGTATGCAGAGCAGTTCAACCAGAGATTCCATTATAGATATTAGGCATCGCTCCTCTCATCTGGTGTTTGATCGGCATTAGTTGAACAAAATGTGTCCTGGGGCCACTCAATCGCACTCCAAAGGCTCTTAGATCATCTTCCTAATGCTAAGCCAACAGCCAAAGCCAACACGAACAGCAAGGACGAATCAATCAAATCAAACCGTCTTTGTCGGCTTGCCGGCCCAAAGCAATTGTTTGGACAACACTTGTCTTCTGGCTGGGACAGCCGTCCCGTGGCTGTAAAATAGCGCCGCGTGTATTTGCATTCACATCGAATGCTGAAAGCCACAACGAGCCTTATTACGATCCGAATACAATACATTGAGAAGTGCCCCCATAATCGTAAAGAAGCAAGCCATTCAGCCATTCGCTGCAAGTGGTTTCCTTTGGGGTACAGCAATTTGTATCTTGGCCAGTTGCCACCGCACCCCCTTGCCCAGCGTCGGGGGGCGTGGGTGAAACAAAGGACGAAGACGGAGACAAGGATATGGCCACAGCCCGTCGGAAGTGTTGTGCACTGCATGTGAGCCACGGGCATCCGCCTCCGACAGACAGGCACTAAGGAGAAGAAATCGAAACGGAAGACGACTCCGGGTCGAGTCAGCGTTTATGGTAACGATAGTAACGACGCAGCAAAGACCATAGTAGCGGTTGAATCAGCGCTCCATCTCATATAATAGTCGATGGCAATCGTCATGGGAATGGGTCTGCGGCTGGGGCAGTGCAATCACAGCGATCGGAGATTGATGTACCACAAGTAGTTGCCCCCATTTTGCGGCACTCAAAATTTAAAATCTGCAAGCACGCCCTGACCATGAATCCCCCCTACCATTCAACACCAACCCCCCTCCCCCCTGTCAAGTGGGGCGTTCCAGAGTTACGAGTTTGCGTGCCATGGGGGGAGTAGGGGGTGAGAGCTTTTCCAGTTTGGAATCAATTTAGCGGAATGTACGGGCCTCAAGATACACTGTTTACGCTCCAGTGTCTGTCCGTGGGCAGACCTTGAGAACTTGTGCCATTTTTTTTGGTAGCTTCGAGTCGCTATAAAGTGTTCCGTTTCACATGTGCCGGGCACTTTGCATTTGTTGGCCCAATTGATTTTTAATGGCTCTATGCTCCTCCGACTCTGACTCTGACTCCGACTGATATAACAAACACGATTGCCTAACGGAAAGTTCTTGGGTCGCAAAATATTGAAATGACTTTCGGGTCCGCGTGGTGGGGGGGGAGGGTGATAAAAAAATAAAGCCACTCACGATGGCGTCCCATATGCCACCCACTCATGCCCAGTCGGGGAGGGGTCAGGGGGTACAATCCGCCAGGGAGACGCCGCTTCCTGCAAATCCCATCAGCAGCAAACAGGAAGGCAAACAGTGCATAAGGAAGATGCCAGGTGCCAGGTGCCAGGAGCCACGTGCCAGGTGCCGGGTCCTGACTAATTGCGTTTCATTTGATTTCCGATTACGCACCGCGAAAGTAGGCCCAGCACAGTGGGTCGCAAAAGTAAATTTATGCATCTCCTTCTCTTTTTGCTACTGTTTTTACTGAGCGTTTTGTGAGCGCTTGCTCAAAGAGCCACGATCGTGTGTTGGCCCAACCGATAACACGAAACGCTGCTTGGGAACCAGTATCCACTGTAGCTGTAAGTTGACCCCACTCCCGTTTCCCCCTGCTCCACTCCCTCCTGCTCTACTCTGGCTAATGCTGTTGCTCCTGTCATTAAATAAAGTGCGTTTGCATTTAAGTCGGCTTTGGGCTCTGTTCTTAAGCCTATTAAGGATGTTCCACTCCCCATCTAACACTCCCGAAAATGTGGCCTGTGGCTGGGGAAGGATAAGGAAGGATAAGGAAGGATTCCCACGCTGTCCTCGAAAAAGTGTTCGCTTAAAAGTATGACAGCTCTCCAGAATAGGCCAAGGATACGGGTCTTTATATTTAATGGAATTTTTTCATTTTAAATTCATCGATTTGGCCTTTTGCCTTTGAAGAGCTGGCACACATACATTCCCCCAATCTTTGGAGGGCCTACACCCACCACAACCCGCCCCACCCCATCCCACTTCAGCATCAACGACATCGGCATCGGCATTGGCGTCCCACTTCATCCCACTCTTGACTCGATTGTGCCGACGACTGTATGGAGCCCGTAACAAATTTCGTTTCCTGATGGGCCCCCCGTTTCGCTTTTGGCAAACAATTTCAATTGATTCCATTTTAATGGATAGATAATGTTGATTTCGCACAGCATAAAACACGACTTTGGGGTAAGGCAATTTTCAATGAAGGTGAATCATTTCGGTTACCGGAATCCAACTCCAATTAGCATTCATCTAATATTCATTAAGTAGCTGTCAAGATCCATGAATGGGCCAGAGCCGCACGAATTGATGAACATATTCATGATACTTAGTTGCACAGCACTTCCTGTTTGGCTTAAAGAGATAGAGAGAGAGAGAGAGAGAGAGAGCACGAGCACATTTAATAACCGAAACACGCCTGAATATGGCTTACAAGAAAATACTAGCCATCAAGCTAGCAAAGCCGGAATAAGACCGGAATGGAAACCACTTGCTGCTGCTGCTGCTGGCCCATACACATAAACAGGCTCAAATGATACTATATTTTACTTTCTTTGGCCGCAATCTGAACACGAGACCCTTGACCAGAGCCCTTCCGTCAGAGACATCTGCTGTCGAGGAAGGAGGTTTCTCTTAGCCGGGCTTACGGCTGGCAGCAATTAACAAAGCGAAAAGAAAAGACAATCAAGGGCCGGGACAAACAAGAGATGGTAACAGATTCCAAACACCGACAAAGGATAGTCCCATACAGTGGAATTCAAGGGGAATTGTAAGGGAAGGGTAACCAGGCCATGAGAGCCCTCTACTGCTCTGCCTCTACTGCCCTCTACTGCTGAGCCTTATGGCCAGGACCTTGTTGCGTGTTGGACAAGCATTAAAGCGAAAGCGAGCGGCGTGGAGACACAGGACAAATAGGACAAGCAGCTGCCTGTTTGTCCGGGAACATTCTACATAATGAGGAATTATGAATGCGTGAACACATAAAAGATGCGCTGCTGCGAGCGGGGCGGAGAGATAGATCGTCGTGGCATATTGGCTCGGCCCTCGGCATTCTACCCCCTAATTGTTAGTTATTGGCCGTCGATGCCATAAAGGATGTGGCCCATCCGGCTGGGCCAGTAAATCACTTAGGGCAGGGCGACTTGTGTGCAGAGTCTGGAGCCGCCAAGGTCTGTACATTTGATAATCTGATTACCACACATCCTAAACGTCCTCTCTAGCCGCCTCCTGGCGTAGAGTTGCTTAAGTCCTCCTACCCCTACCACCTCCCACCTGCCTGCCTCATTTGCATGTGGCAATGTTAGCACCATCTGCAGCACAGCACAGCACAGCACACGAGCGCCTCTTGAGCACCTGGCAACATGTGTAAACTGTTATTCTATTATGTATGCAGAAAGTTCTGTTTAAGGAGAAGCAGAAGCAGAAGTAGGGGTAGGGATAGAGGCAGGGGTAGACATAAAATCTTAAGGCAATGGCCATGACCATTCCATTCAGAACTTTCCCGAAATCCATTCATACTTTATGCTTCTGTTTACGAGTATTTCCCACTACCTACCCACAACCTTAATGAGCTTCCTTCCTTCCGACTTTCGGACGCCGTAAACTTTCAACTAAACTGCTCCGAACTGGAGTGGCGGGCTTGAAGCTTACTTCCATTGAAGTAATTCTTGTGCTCAAGCGCTCATGTTCAAGTTCTCGATGTGGTTCCAGCTCCAGCGTCCAATTTGCTAATTGTGCGATGGATAGATGGGACTCTGCGATCTCTTTTTGCGGGCAAATCAGCGGCCCATCTGTGGTCGTCTGGCAATCCCTTAATTGCCTTTTCGCCGAATCAGGCTGCGTTTACATAAATCTGATGCCCTTTGACTCTGGCTGTGGCAGCACGAATTATGTCCCGTTCGAACTGTTTGCCACCGCAGCAGTCGCCAGCCCTCGGATGGCCGCCTCCTTTTTCCAGGCCCCAACTCTGGAATCATATCTCAGGCTTTGATTTAGAGAGGGCCATGTCATGGGTCGGCATGTGGGTGGACAGCGTCACTGCCCAGGGGGCAGATGGGATCGACCGCGTTTGACTGGCCAACATTTATTGGATGCCAATAACTACTCCCATTGTCTCGGCGTTCGTATTGGGACATGTTTCGTGCCCGGGCCCTGATGTTCTGACGTCTCCGATAATGTAGGCAGTGTTTGGCCAATTTACATACAACCTGGGGCGAGGGTGGGGCTGGGGCTGGGGCTGGGGCGAGAACTGTTGCCTGGTGGCCTCCTGATTGGCATGCCATAATGAAATTGTGTGTGTGTGTGTGTGTGTGTGTGTGTTTTTCGGGGCAGATTGCATTTTCTGTTGCCCATTTCCTTTGTCGAAATTTGGGTTTCGCTTCGCAAGACTCGCTCAAAGGAATGCCTGCCTTCAGCAAAAGTTTAGCAAATAAATTAATGAGCCAAATTTAGAGATGAACCCACATTCCATAATTATACATCCATAATTCTGTTTTATTCGTATTGAAAAGTTTCATTTACATTGTTATTAGCATATCAAAGTGCACTTATCCATTGAGTGTACATATATATTTTGTATCCCAAAAAACCCTTGCCTTGCCTTCCAGGGGCTTCCATCCTTTGATTCTAGTCCTTTCATTCTTTATCTTCATCTTTTTGTGTCGGTTGTCGGCTGTTGGATGTCGCCTTCCTTTAGTATCGCCTCCTGTCGGTATCGTATCGATTGATTATGCTGAAACCGTTGAGTTAAATGGATTATTGAGCCTGCGAAGGGTTTCGTTTCTCTTTTTGAGTAATATTATTATAATTCGCCCAATACCCATTCGTATATGTCGGATCATAATATTATTCTCAGTGTATTTTGGTCTTTGTGCTGTTCAAGAATTCACTACGAGATTGTTCGCAGTGTTTTCTTTCGTTGCTTCTTTGGCTCTCCTATTGCGGTGCATGTTTGTTCTTGTCCACTGTCTGTCCCATTGCTGCGTAGGTGCTAGGGGGAGAGTGGGTAGGGAGAGAGACGACTGCCCACACACACCCGCCCACCCCCGCGGAGTAATTCCGTTGTTTGACGTGTCGCATTGAAAGCAGATCCGAATTCTAACAGAAACCCGACATACATATACATATGTATGTAGATATGTATATATAAAGGACTTCCCCATCAAAGAGCCTGGAATACACCCAAACATCGACACACACACACACACACTTACGGGGGTTCAACATTTATGGAATTCATTTATTTACATCAGTATTTAAGCCATCGTTAAGTCTATTGATATTTTCAGCATAATTAACAGAGCTTGCAGGTGAATTTCCTTAATAGTTTTTTGCATTTTTGTGGTTCATTATTTACTAATTTATTGCACGATTACGATTTACACACAATGTGCTTAGTGGCTTACTTAATTAACACGTAATCACATACGACTAAAGTACGGCAACGGAATAGGATAACATTTAACATTTTACGATATAAATATGGTAATGATATTATATATACGATTTGTATGTACAGGAAATGTGCGCCCATAGGCCGCTATAATAATAAAATACAAATTACGAGTATGTCCAATTTTAGCATCGCTTTTCCCACTTTGGGGACATCCAAATTTCCAAATATCCATGGAATGCTAGCGGGGAGAGGTGTTGCAAAGGGTGGGGTGCAAAGTGCACAGTGCAAAGGGGTAAAGGGTTACAGGGTTTTGAGTGGGTGGTAGTGCATACACCAAAGTGAGATCAAAGGTTCGCTTAGAGCTGCTCGTCGGCCGCCAAGGAGACCACCACCACCTCCTCCTCCTCCAGCAGCTCCACAATCAGCGTGCCTCACCTCTTCTCACTGATGTTGGCCGAACGTCCGGCGGTGGGGCCACTGCCAGCAGCTGCCCCGCCATTTCCGTGCTGCAAGGGCATCGAGTCCTGGCGGTGGAAGCTGCCACCACGCATAGCTCCGCCTGCGCCTCCGCCTCCGCCTCCTTGATTATTGTTCATGTGCAACGAGGCTCGAAGATTGCCTCCGCCGCCTCCGGTGCCCACGCCCACGTAGGTGGAGCGACGCATCGACATTACGCTGGTGTTTTCCATCATGCCGGTGGCCGTGGAATGCTGCCGGAGGTGCGGCTGTCGCTTGACGCACATGCAGCAGAGATAGCGGTTGAAGTGCTGCCGAAATACGCCGGACACGCAATAGAGTGCCACGGGATTGACGCACGAATTGAGGAAGCTGCAAATTGAAAAAGCATAACCCGATTTTAGTTCCCATCAAAGCTGCGGAATGAAGCTGTAATCGGGCAGATTCCCAGCAGTCCCCCATTCATCCCGCTAATGCTACGAGCATGTGGAGGCCACCCAGCGGTCGTGAGGCATTCCGAGCATAACTTTGTCGGCGTCGCGTCCTCGGAGATGTCTCCTCTAGTTTATGGAATTTTATTGAAGGGTTCTTATATGGGTTCCGCCCATTTGCATAAAATGTAAATTGCTTTCAGTGCGACGGCTGCCCCTCCTCCAGCGACTCCTCCCTCCAGCCACCAAATTGCTGACACACATTATTTTCAGAGTTTTACGGCGCTAAGTGACGCCCAGAAAAGCTGTCGACAAAAATAAATTTACCAGCAATTCCCACAGCGAGGGATACTCCTCGTATGAAGAGGCGAAGGAGAGTGCTGGCAGCCATAATCTGTTTCAATTAAAAATTCTGCCACAAGTCTGCGCCACAGGCAATGCAGGGCAATGCAGGGCAATGCAGGGGGAACCTGTCTGTACGGGAAAACTTTAAAAAAAAATAAAAAAAGGGGAGAAGGTGAAGGTGAAGAACAGCCAGCTGCATTCCTGCCAGCTGGTATATGGATGTGCCCCCATAAATTGTGACCCCTCGAGGAATGCATGCCCCATGCAGGGGATAAAAGAGGAATGTCCCCCAGCAGCAGAGCAGCCAGAATTCAGAAGAACTGCTGACTCCGCCGGACTGGACTGGAGCCTCACCTCGTGCAGAATCCCACGATGCGAACCATGTGCCAGAAGCTGTCGAAGTCCTCCTCGGCGGTGGGATAGAAGTGGTACCACAGCTCGAACACGTAGTACGGAAAGAAGCAAATGAAGAACACTGCAAAGATTTTTAGAGTTTGGAGCCAATTATTGCGCGACTTGCGCTGTCTGTGGGTGTGTGTGTGTGCACTTACCGACCACGAAGGCAACCACCATGCGGGCCACATGTCGCCGGGCCCGGGCCTGTGTCCGGCTCTGCACGCTCAGCTGCTCGCCGGGCATGTCGCGGGCACTCATGTGCAGCCGCTTGGCCATCATGATATACAGCACCGCGATGATGCACAGCGGCACCACATAGTAGATGGAGGCCTTGGCTGCCATCATATATCTGGAAGAGAGACGACCAAAACGAAGGCCGAAGGTTTGGTTACTTGGAGACAGGATCTCATGTCCAAAGTTGATTAATTTCTGCTGTCCTTTGGGGGTGTCCCTCGGATCGTATCGTACGAGTATCGTAGGAGTTGCCATGAGTACTTTTGAGTGGGCCGTCCCCTCCGGAAATCGTTTCAATTTTAATAAGAGGATTTTGGCAAATTCCTAGCATTCCTCGCTCATATACGAGTCCGGATGGAGGACATTCAATTACGCCTAAGCGTTTCGCATGGTCATAAAAAAAGCTGAAAAGTACGGGCTCCACTCGGCTCGACTGACAAGCTTTCAGCTTTCCCCATTTTCATTCCATTTTTGTGGGTCTTATTGCGGTCCGAAGCACGTGCCAGCAGCAGAAGCATGAAACAAAAGACTCCCTGCCTCCCCTCCCACCATGGTTGGTGAGGGGGAGGGGAAAGATGCTTTAAATGAGAAATTAGCAAGCAGCGGATCTTTTGCAAATTACATCACAGACGGATTATGTGGTGGCAACAGCTGACGCACTGCTGCACGAAAGGATTTCCCAGGCAGGACTTCGGGTCGAGCGGAGAGGGAATTAAGTGGCAAAGCATATCGTGCCCTCTGCGTTTAAGCACTGCAATAAGGAGCCATGAGCGGGAAAAGGAGCAGCAGGTGAAAGTGAAAGTTGCATTGGATGGCACTGGCTGTAAAGGGGAGGCCACGGGTACGGGCACGGGCACGGGCACGGGTGCATTAATGAATAATGCTCTCTGATGGCTTCCGATTTGCCACTTCCAGCGCCCTGAAGCTTGTGTGGCTTCTGCTTAAGCAAAGATAAGATGGAAAAGTTTTACTCTAACGGCTCCGCAGTCATCATAAATTTGGAATCTCCTCCTCCCGAGAGTCACCTTCGAGTCACCACCACTCTACTACCAGCCAAAGGGAACGGATTCAGTCAAGTGGCCTGGCACTTCTGCTTGATTGGACACCTTGTCCTGTGGGCCTGGCCTGTCCTGGCCTGCCCTGTAGCATTATCCGCAGACTAAATAAAGGCAAATGAGCCGAACAGATGCCAAATTGGCAAATTGATTGCTGCCGGCAATGCCGGCGACAGAAGGCGGCCCTGGAGGAGCTTGGAGTTCCGAACTCACTTTGCATAAATCTTGGAGCGAAAGGGCGAGCAGACTCTGATGGTGCTGTTTCCGGCGGGCGTCGTCACCGGGTAGACGATGATGTCGGAGACCAGGAACGAGGGCATGCCCAGCAGAATGGCCATGATCCAGATGATCACCGCCGTAAAGACGGTCAGCGGTTTGGTCTGCAAACAGAGATGGTAAGATGGTAAGCGACTGGACATGTCCAAAGATGTACGTGTATCTCCCTCCACTTACCTGCAGCTTTCTTAGGGGATTCACAATGGCACAGTAGCGCTCACCGGACAGGGCCGTCAGCGTGAAGACGGAGACTCCGATGGAGATGTCCTTGAAGAACTCGGTGATGCGACACATGTTCCGCTCAAAGGGCCAGCTCTCCTGCGTGTACACAATCGTGGCCACGGGCACGCACACTAGAATCACCAGCAGATCGGCCAGAGCCAGCGATAGTATGTACCTGTTGAGGGGGGAAAAACCCTTTAGTGGCACTCCCATTCTCATTCTCATTCTCATTCCCATTCCGACATTGTCTGCTCTGGTGCTCGCTCACGCGGAAGAGTTCCCTTTTGACTAGAAATTCCTTTGTGTCTGCTCATTCGAAGGGGTTAAACCCTCACACTCACACAGACACGCTCGGACGCCTCAACTGAAAAGAATGATTTTTCCCAACAGGAAAAGGACTGTCGTAAACGATTCGACTGAATGATAGCCACCAGTTGACCAGCAGAACTTAAAGTAGTATAAGAGAGCTGTAAAAGTTGTGGAAATAGTTTCAGAATGAGTAAAGTTGGAAGAGCTACAGGCAGCTACACGAGTTATTCATGAAAACCAGTAGAAAGGACCCTCAAATTGTGGAGAGAGTGCCACAAGACTCTCCTCCTACCATTCATTGTTCTCATGTAAGTGGCGGTTGAGTGAAAGATTGGAAAATTCTGCGCCTGCCACTCGCCGTGACATTGGCACCAACAACCTCCAGTGAACTGAGCTTGACTGAGGGAATTGTTAGACACCGCCTCTAAGGATTGTATGTGACATGAATCAAAATCTAACACATTTGCGGCCCAGTCTAGACTATGTGTGTGGGAAACGAAGGGCCAACAATGGGCTGCAATGGGCATCGCATCGCAATCACCATTACAATTAGGGAGCCCATTGATTGCAGTTTCCGAAAAGCCAGCGAAAAGCGACTATTTGCAGGCAATCAGAGCACCTCCACGATGCCACTTCCATTTCCATTTAATGGGAGCTGAATAAAGTACCAGATTCATTCATTTACAAAAGGGGCAAACAGAGAAACCGATTCTTCTTGCGACAGACAGACAGACAGACAGCTGACATTTGCTGGGACACAGAAAGTTTTGATTGAATTTCTATTTGAATTTATTTGAATTTTGCCAGTGACTGAGACTGACGCAAGGGCACATACAGATACAAATGCAGATACAGATACAGATACAGATATAGGAGACAGAGTTTGGTACAAGTTTCGAAAAGTTAATAAACATTTGCCTAGACCATAGCTCTTTCCCCCTCCCCCCTCGTTCCAGCTGTGTCGTCAGCTGTTGGCTTCAGTTATGAAAGAGGCTTAGGGTCTCTGTGGCTCACCCTGCGTATACGCTATGTGGCGGCATCTTTTTGTCAATATATTTACAGAACGAGTACGAGTACGACTACGAGTATCTGCTGCTGTAAAGTTAACAAGAAAATGGCTAAAAACTTTCTCCACAGAACACGAACTGCGGCAGCTTGTGGATCTCTGAGAAACTAGAGTAACTTGCGGCTGACATTTCCCTGGCTAATTCATTCAGTTTTTCGGTTTTTTGTTTTAGTTTTAGGCGCTCTGTATACTTAATATTCCCGAATCGCAGACAACATATTGTCACACACAATTTTCCCCCGAAAAGTTAGGCATATTTCTTGGCCACTTTTAATTTGGAGGCGGATCTATTGGAACAATAAAATCAAATACCACTCATAAGTCAGGCCATGAATTTTGAGTGGCTATTCCAGCCCTCGTGTTGGGGTGCAACGGAACTCATTTACGGCTCGAATGAAACATTATTATTTATGGCCCCGCCGAGGGTTGCCCGAGGAGACACCGACTACTTCCAGGAGCCACCTCCCACTGTGCGTGCGTGTGCCACTTACGTGTTGGGTATGTTCCGCATGGAGCGATGCCGAAAGAAGATGATGACCAGTGTGCCGTTGCCCAGGACGCCCACGATGAAGATGAGCGTGTACAGCACGGTGACAATGTACGTCTCCGGGCGTTCGAGGACGGGCACATACGGCCCATTGCCGCTGGCATTATGCTGACCTAAAGACGCGTCGGCGTCGAGGCTGTCGTTGCCCCCACTCCCACTGTCACTACCGTTCCCCCCATTGGAGGCACCGACTCCACTCAGATCCAGGGGGGCATATGCCAGACTGGCTGCCAAAGACTGGCTCATGTCCATTAGGGCGGCGTACATGTTTTTACGGGTTAGATGTTGCTGTTCTATATATCTCTCTGTGATTCCTCTGCTATTGCTTCCACTCTTGCAGTTGTAGTCTGTGTGTGTGGCTCTTTATGGGCTCGCTTTTGGCCACTTCCGTTTCCGCTGGTCCGCTTTTTGTCGAAATGTTTGGCACTTTTGCTTCCCCCAGGGGCGTCTATGTCTCCAGGAGCGTTGCGGTTTGAAGGGTTTGAAGGGTGGTTGCTGCCACAGAGTCGTGTTTTGTTTTCCACATTATGCCACAAGAGTTTGCTCTGGCTGGTCTGTTTCCTGTTCGTCGGCGGTGCGATGCGATGCGGTGCTGCAGCGGAAGAGAAAGAATACAAAAACCGTGTCAAATGGTTTTGTGGGCAGGGATTTGAGTAGCTTAAACTGCAAATTACTGCACACACCAGGGCAGATGTTGCGCCAGCCCATCCGCATGCATTTGCATTGGCATTTTGCACTTGCATTACCTATGAAACCCATAAATATTACGCATACGCAGCGTGTGTTCATCGGTGTGTGGAAAAGGAGATAAAATTTATGATTCGGCAGCTGTGGCATTGTCGTGTGTGCAACTGCATAATAAAGAATCTTCTTAACATGGAACATGGCTGTCCATGCGGCTTACGGCATACGCATTCAGAGTACACGCGTCCCATCCGCAATTGCCTGATAAATTCCTAAAGAATCATCCCTCGAAGCCTGAAGCAGGCAGAAGCAGAGCATCCAATTATTCCGTACTCCTACTTCCCATCCCCTGGCGATTATCTTTCACGCTTTCATGGCGTTCTGTTGTTCTTCCCCTTCGGCAAACTAATAGAAAATCATTCGCGTGGAAGCGCAAATACTTTCAAGTCGCAATCAGACGCATTTATCCCTAAAAAAAAGAGAGAAAACAGGGACTGGCACTGGCACTGGCACTGACACACTGGTGGTACATGAGATGGCATAAGCCCGGGCTTAGGTGCGGGGAGGTGTCTGGTGGGGGGAGGGGGAGCGAGAGCGAGAGCCTGTATGTTGCCTCAATTTCAATTTGATACTAGATTGCTTTAGCAGCCATAGCTGCCATTCGGATGGTTCCCATTGATTTCTATTTCTATTTCGATTTCGTTATTTATTTATTTTTATTGTGACCCACGAGGCGTATGCGTGATTCCCATTCGCCAACGACTCAATTGATTCTTAGTTCGCCAAAAAATCTAATCAACATGGAGACTCCGAAGTGCACTCACTGTCTGCTCGGGATCTCTCTGGCTGCTGGACGGGCGAACGATGCATTGCATTCGTTGGGAGTCTCACTAAATATTTACGGGTCAGAATTTCCCCAAATTGAATAGCGTTTCGGGAAAGGTAATGGTGGCCCAAGGAGAGCCTAAAATTTACTTTAAATTGAAGCTGGCCAAACAGCAGAGAAATAATTAATGTTCGGGCCATTAAACTCATTTCATTCTGCCCCTAGCCGGAAGTTAAACTCCGCCATTCCACCATACACACGAAGTGTGTACGCCTACATGTGTGTGTGTGTGTGTGTGTGTGTGTGTTGACCCAGAGGCCTGTCATTAAACCCATTACACGTGGACGCTCCCGGGCAACGGGCAACGCCACACTGTAGGAGTATTTACCATCCCCTCCTGCAAACCTTTTCCCCATGGCCCGCCCGTCAATTGCTGGCAAATGGAACACTCTCTCACTCTCTCGACGATAAATAAAATTTCACACAGAAGGAATCTCATGTAATCGGAGGGTCTGATTTTTTATGATTTTCCCCCAGCTATTGTTGGCAACAAAATCCCATGGGGTAACAGATGCGATGGTTGAGTCATCACATTTCCCTTCATTTTGCATGTACAGACCGGATTCTGATTATCATTTTACCTTAGATGTTCGTGCGTATACAACATGCATATTTTTTTAAAGGGATTATCTGGATTCCCTGGATTCCCTGGATTCTCTTGATTTTTCTCGGAAAATAAAACTAACGTCCGCCCTCCCCCACTGCTGTCATAAATTCTATTCGCCAGTCAATTATTTATGCCACTAAAAAACTTGTCAAAAAAAAGCTTCTGGCAAAAGCAAAGAATACATCAGAGCCAGCCAACCCAAAGGCGGAAGGGGAGGAAGAAAAGTTTTTCGCTTTCGTTTTTCTACAGATGAAAAGTTTTGAATTAGTTTTTCCAGCAGACAAAGAGCGAAAGCGAGAGTGGAACTGGAACTGGGAGCCGAAAAAAAAAAAAAAAGTTAAAGGCTCCGCCTTCGACATGCGATGGAGCGATGGAGCGGAGCACTGATCCCAGGGGAGCCAGAGGAAAGTCCCAATGGGCGGTAATCTTTCAAGAGAAATGATTAAGCTTCGCCGCTGACCTCAATCAATTAAATTGAATTCCATATACCATGCAACCATACTACACATTTATTTTGCAATCATTAATTCCATTCTTTGGCTTAAAGTCTTTTGCCGTTTCTTTTGCTATTCTGTCGGCTTTAGAGGGCGGGGGTCTGGTGCTCTAAAACCCAGCCGTGGAGCCCCCGTAAAAAGGTGTTTTCAGGTAACAGAATTTATTTATGGCCTAGGCCTGTGTGCTACACAGCCAGAATCTAAATATGGGACGGAGCCAGGCAATTACAGTTCTCAGAAGGGGCGACTCCGTGGGCACCCCGTTGCCAGGATTCCAGCGGTGGCACCCTGCTGCGATCCACGACAGAAGCCGCAGAGCGAGTCAAAGTCGGGATAAAGCATCTTGTTGGTTAGATAAATCATGAGGCAAACATAATTTAATACAATTGCGTGCCTGGCTGCCTGGCTGCCTGCCTGGTTTCTTTCTTTTTGTATCTCGTATCTGTATCTGCGGCAACGCGGCGTATGTGTAATGCTGCATGCAGGTTAATCATACGCCGCGTAGACGGCGCAGTCAAGCCGAATAACACGTCCGGCAGGAGTTGCGATCTTAAAGAGAGCCCCGAGCAGGCTGTAAGGACCACGATTTTAGGGGACTTTCTCAGAGAAAGACCTAGAGAAAGAGCCCGGAGCGGTAAACTCTCCTAATTAGAGCCGAAAAAAAGCCTGCCATGCGAAAGGAAGGAAGGAAGTTCTGCTGTTTAATGCGCGCTCGAAGGTCCGCCCATTATGTAAATTTCCACCATCCCAGCCCCATCCATCCAGCCAACCATTTTTCCCGCTGGCAACGAAAAATATTGACAAAATTATGCGACATCGTCGGTCAGGCGCCAGAGGGCAGAAAGGAGGAATGTGTCCAGCCGTTTGTCGTGATGAAAGATGACATAGATGGGCAGATAGACGGATAGACAGATTGACAGATAGACGGATGGTGATTAGACGAGACAACGGACAGGGAAAAGAGTGAGTGTGTTTCCAAGCATCAGGCAGTAGGCGAAGACTTTCTCATTGAGTGATTACTTCACTTGTACTAAACTTGTCGAACAATTCCCATAACAAAATCCACTTTAGTATCCATCATTCAGCAGTAAAATCCACAGTATGTCGAAGCGCGTGACCATCATTCTGCCCGGGGAGATGGGGCCGCCGCCCCCGCCGCCGTCACCTGTGCCATCGAAACCGAAGCTCCGCTCGAAAAGCAACTTGAAGAGGCCTTCCATCAGCCTCTTGAAGACGCCTGGCACCCTGAAAATTACGTCCAGCGATCTGCCAACCAGCCAATCTACCAGGACTACACAGCAGACGACGCCGAGCGACTTACCAAGCACCGTCAGCGCGAGGAGTCTTCCGCAAAGGACGTCTAGCGATCTGCCGAGCACCATCAGCACGAGGACCGACATGCAGATGACCTCCAGCGGTCGGTCCTCCAGCAGTCGCAATTACTTCAGGGATCCCACAAACACCACTCCAGCTAGGACGAAGTCCGAGAACCGCATCGCTAGCGCCGCTGGCTCCGAAGAGCAGGAAATCTCGCAGAGCGACACATCGCAGATTGGGTGGCTTTCGGTCAGGGCCTCCATCAAGAACTTCCTGGAGAATACGATCGGTGTGCTGGGTGCAGGGTCCGCTACCTCCATCATAAAGTTCCTTAGCCACTTCAGGGGGGACTGCCACAATCCGAGTCGCGATTCCGAGACCACTCCCGCTGGAGTTTCTGGCCACACCAGCCCTAAGTCCGAATACCTGACTCTTTTCCGCAGGGAGAAGGCCGACTCTGAGACCGAGGACGTGAGCTCAGTCCGCCTGGATCTGGACAGCAGCACTGGAGAGACGGACTTCTGGTCCAGTTCTCAGCCATCTGTCATTTCTGTGAAGAAGCCCTCGAGAGTGGAGGTTCTTCCGAAGTCCAGTCGTAAGTCCCTGGCTAGCGTGAGAAGGAGAAGCTCCTCCAATACCCGCCGGAACCTGCCGTCGTTTGCTTTTGCGCTGGTCAGCGCCGACGGAACCATCAATAGCCAAGAGGAGCCAGAGCCAAAGACCCCCAAAGACAGCACAGATCCTTCCACTGCCCCCAAGGGCACCTCCGAGCCGCCCCCAGCAACTGTGCCACCTACGATGAGCGCTGCTGCTGCTGCCATTGCGTACACATGCGGCGTGCCGTGAAGCAGGCCGAGTTCCTGGCCTCGGACGAGGGCAAGCGCCGGCTGGAGATGAAGATGGCGGCCAAGGACTTCTTCTTGGACATCAATGCTATGTCTGTAGTGCGCGAGCGGATCCTCTGCGATCTGCACGGCATCGGCCCGAAGCAGCCTTCCCCACGGGTCAGCTACCCCCTTGCCATCACCGACGCCCGCCGACTGGACGCGGGCTCGCTGGCTCTCGAGTGGTTCGTGCACGACTACAGCGACATCGACCACTACGAGATCTACGCGGACAATGTCCTGCGCCGCAGCATCTACAATCCGCAGACCATCAAAACTATCCTCCTGGACATAGATGTGTCCACGCCCCACAAGCTGCGGATGCGCCCGATTCCTGTCCAGGGCCGCGGATCGGGCGCCAGGCCAGAGGACAAGCTGGTGCTGCAGCTGCGGGAGGGCGGGCTGGATGGCGTGACGGCGGGAACACTATGCGAGTGCCTCAAGCCGAAGAAGACGCGAAATTGGGAGTGCAAGTCATTGGTGGATTTTTGGACCGACAGCGAGTTCCTCTACCTTCCCGCCCAGCGCACTCGATCCTAAGCAAATGCCCTTGATTAGAGCCCCCTAATAAATAATGATTACGATGTTGAAATCGGGGATTGGTTTTGCCAGAGCAGCAGCTGCGTGCTTCCATAATTGATTACATTAATTTCGGCCAACTGCTGACTAATCACCCGACAAGAGTCTTGCAAATCGGCCTTTGATAGGGTGTCGGGTGTCTAGTGTTGGGTGTTGGGTGTCCCTCTCTGCCACCTGTTTCTATTGCTCCAAGGGGGATACCCATACCCATGCCTTTACCCTGGCCCATATCCCATCGCTCACAGACAGCGTCTGCTGTCGACTTTATTTAAAAATTTATCGTAATCTCTGCAGGCGGATGGGATGCCTCTTCCCTCAGGGACTCCGATGATGAAGCTGTGTGTGCCTTTATCGGTGGCCAACAGCCAGCAGTCGCCACAGACCAGAACTCAGAGTGCGTCTGTGGATGAGAGGCGATACTGGTACTGGCACTGGGGTACTGGCATTCCGGCGGCTGACGTAGGCATTTCTTTCTGGCGGCGGATCTGTCAGTGATTTCGGTTACGATGTGGCGTGATTAATTATTTGGCAAATATTTGAAATAGCCCCGCACTCGACCTCTTCCGCTCCCTTTTGCTTTTTCCTTTGCTTTTGCTTTTGCTACCAGCTGGCGCTTTTGGTATGGAAATTTAATAAAACACCACAACAAGAGAGAAGAAAACTCATATTTTCCCAGTGAGAATAAATAGTGAGAGAGAAAGCCTCCAAGAAGATGAGTATTTTAATTAATTTTCACTTGTGTTCCGACGCATAGGCATTCTTCTGGTCATGTGATGTACAGCTGGCGGCAAACACACACCCACCCACCTCTTTGCCCACACTTACTGGCCCACTTTTTCCCGTTGAGAATATTTGGTGTTGGCGTTGCTCTGGCTCTCCACTGTCCAGTCCCCACTTCCCTGTGGGGCGCGTGATGGCTCTCGAAATAAACAAGATTCTGCGGGCGGGCATCGTACTTCATTTCCGCATATATTTTCCTTGGTTTGTGTTATTTTCAATTATCGAAGATATTTTCCAGCTCATTTTGTACGCTCTCAAACATAATGTTTCTTCCGTTCACTCTCCCCCGCTCCCCTCCGCCACGCGGCATACACGTATACGTAATTTTTTTATAGTCACATCTCGCGGCGCACTTCCAATTAGTTTTTATGGTTATTATCATGCTCTGACCCTCCTGCCCCCTACAGTACCCCTGCCCTCCGTACCCTCTGCTGCCTTAATGTGCTGCAAGCAGTTGGCCAAATATTTTAATTGATTTCATGTGGGAAAAGCCAGAAAGCTGCCCCCCGTCTGTCCGCCTCCTGCCCAAAGGCTTGTGTAAATATTTAGTGCACTACTCTACTGGCGGACAGATAGACAGATAGACAGACCATCCCTGTCCATCAGCGTGAGATGTTTACCGCGAGTTTACTGCGAGTGCGATTGCGATTGCGAGTGTGGTTTGGTCAGTGTCAGTCCATCTCCATCTCATCCGATGGTAGATCCGTCTCGGATATGTAATACTTTTCCCACACAAAAGTTCCAAAAGCTGCTTATGTTTTGTCTACCAGCAAGCACTTCATCAAGAAAAGGAGAGGGTAAGGGCAGAGGAGCTCTTACAGGGATAGTATTTGGAGTAGAAGCGGTTGTACATATCATGAGAATCGCATGCATTTGTATAGATCATAGAGAACCCCTTAAAGCCACATATTGTATCTTCACCGCTTTATTTGCCGTTGCGAGTGACAAACAAAACCCTTTTTTAGCTGGAAAAGGGAACTGTGTTACGTTGCCCTGGAAACCACTCGAAAATTCACTACAAATTGTTTAACTATGACAAGTGGGTCCCCTGGGGGCCATGTTTCACCGATTGTTTGGGCGTGGGTGTGGTGCCTGTCGAATGAACATATCTCTGACCCCTTGCTCGCCTCTTTCCACCCCTTTTTCCGTCGCCTGTCAAACACATTTGATGCATGGGAATGGGCAGAGAGTGCGATTCAATTGAATTTTCGCGATACTCTCTTGTCTGCCAGGAATAGGAAAGTGGAAAAACGTAGGGGATATGGGGAATGGGATGGCGAAGAGGGTAAGAAAAGCAATGAGAGATGGGCACACACATAGGAGCAGTGAGTGAGTGGGTGAGGGATGGTGTGTCCCACGCACACGCACACAGAGATAGGGATACCGATCAGGAGCCCTGACAGGAACACGCATGTAAACACACAAACAAAGAGGATTGGAGCGGAAAACCAAAGAATGGCAGACAGGGGACACATGAATGAGGGATAAGATACTGATATGAGAACAGGAATGTGGGGAGAAGAAGAACATACACAGAAGAAGAACTTTGCCTTTTGATTATCCTGCTCTCTCTCTGTCGAAATCCATCAAGTGCTGTCCTGGGTTACCCTCTAAAATTGCTCGAAAATTATAAGCCAATCCACTGAAGGCATCTCCGGAATGTCTCCTGAATGAAGCGTGCCATATGGTATGCCCCTGGCCGTAGGAACACTCCATTCGGTTTCCCAGCGGGTTGCGGCTTGTGGCTTGTGGCTTGCGGCTAAGCTTTGGGCCAATTTTGGTCAGCCCTAAATAAATTAGCCCAAATGAGCAAAGAAAAGCTGGAAAGCGGGAAATACAAGCAGTTCTCCAGACCAATGGTATCGGAATTGAATCGCAATCTTTATGCAAATTAATCATTTGCTCTTTTGTTTGATTTTTTCTCTCTTTTCATTTGCATTTTCCCCCTCTGCATTTCCTTGGAAATAAATATGCGACGGACAATGGCGATTGCGACTGCGACTGCGATTACGACCGAATTGTGGAACTCGAAAAAGAATAAAAGATACACGAAACAAGACACAAACATCTTTCTTTAGCAGCTCCTTGAGATTATTTATGGCCCTCTGTGGTCCGGACACGCAGAACGATTTTATGATAAATGACTCGATTAAATCATCGGGTAAGAGCGGGTCCTCCCTGGGAATGGTATGGAGGCATGGAAAGGGTAGAGGATTACCTCTTAATCCACCTCCCGCTGTGACGTCAACGCGTGTCCGAGAGAGAGTCGACTCTGATTTCCCACTGATATTTAACAGACCCTACCTGACGCCCCTGGGGAGTGGCAGGGGCAGAGCTTTCCTTCTTGATTAATTGAGTCCCCTGTTGTCTATCGAATCATCATCAGCAGCGGCAGCAGCGGCAGCATCATCGTGCCTCAACCAGTTGATCCCGATGTGACAACATTTGCAAAAACATTTCATGGAAAGTCAGCTCCATAAATCATTCGACGGGGCTGCGGTCGGATCGGGGACATTAGCAAACAATCCATAGGAGAAGGTTCATTTATCAATCACTGGTGGAATCACAAAGACACACAGAATTCCAGGAACTGAGCAATAGCAATAACGTGTCCCCAAACAGGTGTATCCTGTCGCTGAATAGATGAATAAGCGCCCACGCACCTGTCAACGAAAAACGCAAGGATGCCAACTCCATTTGCCTCTATTGACAGCCCGTCAGCGTCTGACTTCGTCCTCGAAAGTCGATCTGCCTCAAAGCCCATCTCTTTCGTTTATTTAATTTCCTATTTATGTCAGGCATTCTCCCGTACCATTCTCGGTTCTCGATTCTCGATTCTCCAGATGGAGGACTGACTGCAACGGTAATTGAATTCTCCCGCATGGCCGACAGCTGCAGCCAAATGACACTGAAGGCTGCCTGACAGAGCGATGGACAAGTGATTGTTATATGCCGACAGGAGATGAGAGTCTTTTCAGGTATCAGTGGAGACCAGAAAGAAAGAAGAAGGACCAGAAGGATGGCCGCAGCTGAATCACTAATCAGATGGGACCCTCCTAATGGACACCTTATGGCATTCATTTGGGGAATGGATAAGGCAGCTGTCGGAAACGGTGCCCACTGCATATTCATCAGTTAATAGATGCCTCCGCAACGGAGGCATAATTAGGCTCGACTCTGGACCACCCATCACCCATCACCCATCAGCACTGCATAATTACAGCAGAGAGTCCTGGGCGTCCTGGGCGTCCTGGGCGTCCTGGGCGTCCCGGGTATCCTGGGTGTCCTGGGTGCCCACCCCTGCCGTATGGCCATTAATAATCAGCGCGGACATTAATCAGTTTTATATGGCAAATTTATTTCAGAGCCTTGGCTTACGCATAGCCCGGGAAAACCAACGTGAACTCAGCCAAATGGAAATTTGCTTTAAAGTTGGAACATCGCAAAATCAGAGCCAAATAACCGATGAAAAGAAGCGGAAATTATAGCTACAGAATCCTGCAGAAGTATATGTAGACTTTTACTGGAATCCCACCATTAAAGACCATTAAGTTTAAGGGCTTAGCATCCGGAGATCCGGTTCCGAATTGCCATGGAATTCAATAAGATGTTCGGAATGTCCCCGTCAATAAATCAGGTCTGGATCCGAAAACAAAAGTTGCTCACGCATTTATATATGAGACGTGTACATACTATATAGAGACCAGACCCCATAAATATCCATTTCGGGGGGACACGCATTGACATTGTGTTGGGGGGGCGGTGGGGAAATAAAATGTAATTTATTAATGCTTACGCGGCGCGAGATTGAAAAGCGTGGAAAGCCTGGGAAACGGCATGGAAATACAGTACACCTGATGGAGGGATAAATCAAAATTTGTGGCATTCAAGGGAGAAGCAGGGCGGCGCTGGCTTCCCCATCCTATTCCCATTTTTGTGGGCAATTAATAGGGGCTAAGTGGGAATGTTGAAAGCCAACAACTTCTCCAGGAAAATGAGTGCCTATTGCCGCTAAAGTTTCCACGCAAGAGTCTGCTGCTTTTTGGGAATAATTGAGGCATACTTGGGGCTTTGGCGGACATTGAAACTTTTCCCATTAGAGTGAAGCATAACAGTTGAATATTTGCCCATTCAATGCCCCAGTTTAAGCTGCCTTCAAAGACAGATTTATCGGAATTCTGCATTGAACTGTCTTCCATTAACATAAACCAATTGAAGAGCCATCACTCTCTGGCTCTCTAGTGGCTGGTAAACATTGTGGCTGCATCTGTCATCGCCATCAAACGGATGCAAACGCTATCATAATCCACGTCCATTAGGGACTGACGGATGGATACTGTCAGAAGCAACTTTAAAGCTGGTACAGACATAACTTTTTGGGTGGATTAAACCCTTTCGACCCACGAACATCGCAGGGAGAGGGGAGAGTGTTGTGGTCGTAATCAAATGATAGTCAAGTGCAGGCGAAGAACGAATGTGGCCCTGTGGGCACATTACGAATACCCAATTTGTGCGCGCTTTCCCAATTTTATTAACCGCAAAACTTTTCTGGCAGAGGACGGGACGAGCGTGTTTCAGCGGTGAAGGGATTACAATAAGCATATTTGTCCCAGGATACCCAGCGGAACATGTGGCAGAGCATATCAGGATGCGGGGGCTGGCACTTTTGGCTCTACATCTGCCATCAAGATTAAGGGGTATTCCCCGTATCGGATCCCTGACAGATTGGGTTTCCCTTCTGTGAACTTTTTTGAATTAATTTAAGCGCCACAGAGCAGCATGTCGCTTGCGTGATAATTTCCATTGTGGCGCCACAAGCAAACAATTGCGAAGCCAAAAGCGAAATTAACACAAAAATACACACTAATTGAGCACATTCGTGTGGCTTGTAGCCTGCCCCGGGGATATATCTCTCTGTATCTCTGTATCTGTATCTGGCACTGATTGCGATACCCAATTACCCATCCATCCACCCATACATCCTTCATCCTTCATCCTTCATCCTGCACCTGTAACCCACCCAGGTGTGGCTGGGCTGACAAATTTGATCTGATCATTGCTGATGTGTGTGCCCCCGACACGTTCCGGATGGAGAGATGACTGATTGACTTATGCTAAATTCCTGTTTCCTGTTTCCTGCCACGCCTCCACTCCACGCCCCCGACTCATTGATGGATCAGCCACAAAATGTGACACTAACACGGATACGGAATCAAATTTGGCCTGGCATTGGTTAAGCGGCATCATCGTGGGGCCATTTTCCAGTTCCAGTTCCATTTTCCAGCTTCCTCTTATCTCCGAAAATGCAAAATTGTTCCTTTTACTTTATGCCGCAAACAAGGGGCGGAATACCCAACAGACAGACAACAAAGATTGGCTACAATGTGGTCTCTTTGTCTCCAAGTCGGAGCGAAGTTCGGGCCAAGTTAATTAGATTCCCGGGTCCCGACCCCCCCGCCGCTGGCCTAATGAGCGAAATTGTGGCGCACAAACAGGCGCCTGTCTAAAGGAGGAGCCTCTGCGTCCTCCCTCACATACTGACCCCCCGCCAATCGCGTGCGTCTCTTCTTTGGGAGAGGAGAGTCTTCGGAGTATCTTCCCTAAGTTATGGACAATTTGGATACTAAAATGTGGAGAGGGAAAGTCTTTAATTTTGAAATGGCTTCCTTTTCGAAATGCATGGGGGACTAATTTAAGGAATTTGGAAGCTCTTTAAAGTGCTTCCTGTTGGGAATTTAATCTATGGATTTCTGATCGGTAACTTAAACTTAGACTGCTCTTAAACTTTATATCAAAATATTCTTCTCCATTGCACTGGATGTCACGTGGCTTGCCAAATATTTTTCCTGTATTTCGCAAGCATTTCTTTTATGTTAAATTAATTTTTTGTTGTAACTTTTCCCTCTTCAGGCAAAGAGTTTTGTTGTTGTTTCACTCTCTTGCAAGTAAATAATTAAAATCTCCACAATGGCATGTCAACGCAGAAAAATTTCAAGAGGGGCAACCTTCACAGAACTTTTACCCTTCCGTTGGTATTCGGGAAAAGACACAAACTTTTTCCAGAGGATGTGGCAAAAGCACTTGGAGCCAAATAAGCAAAGAACAAAAATTTAAAGCCTTTTAAAATATAATGGACATTTTTGTTATGGAAAACTTGGTTTTGTGGCCGCGATGCGAGGACTTCAGGAGACTTCCGAATGATCTCTGGATGTGTGTGCCGTGCCGTGCCGTGCCCCTGAACTTTCCGCCAAATACTTACCTCTGACTAATGGAGGGAGCAGGAGGGTGCCCAGACGATGCTTGTCTTGTTTTAACACTTGTCTTGTCTTGTCTTCAATTGAACTGAACTGTTTGCCAGTCAAAGGCAGGGGCCAAAACTTGGCACTTGGAACAAACGAAAGTATTTGGCTTGGCACTCGTCAAGGCCCTGGGCGCTTCAAAAGAAAATTCTCTTGAGACACTGAGGAATGCGAAATATTCTGTTGATATTCGGTTTTCAAATACTTGTACTTCACGGCGGAGAAGAACCGATACGACGACCGCTTCAGGCGAATCCGTTCACAGGACTAACTCGGCAAAGTCGTCGGAACCGGCGCGGCGCCCAAGTCTGCGACTCCCGAAATGCTTGTCCCCCGAAACGCGTTCCACATGTGGCACACAGATAAAAGCGCGCCAAAGCTAGAACAGAGACCGAGAAAATGGTATCCACCACGTGCGTGGCAGAGCGCAGGCGCCGGCAACTGTGGATCCCAATCGGAGTTCCCCTGACCCTGCCCCTGCCCGTTGCCTTCCCCCCTGTGGCAGACATCTGTTGCCTGCCGTCGACTGTGAATTTCATTCATGATACGAGCATTTCCCCCCGCTCTCAATGGAAATCTGTTTTGGCAACGGCAACAATTTGTATACAAATATTTTCTTGATATTGTTATGTGCTTGTTATACCCTGTAATGGGAGGGCCTTATTGGTAGGTAGCTGTAAGTGTGTCTTAATACATATTTAGAGTAAAACATTATAGCATTATAAGAGAAAAATATGACCAATCCAAAATAGATATGACGATATGACATGAAGGGTGTCTACCAGTCGGGTTATCAGAT
This sequence comes from Drosophila lowei, assembly GCA_008121275.1. Lineage (NCBI taxonomy): Eukaryota > Metazoa > Arthropoda > Insecta > Diptera > Drosophilidae > Drosophila > Drosophila lowei. Next base: position 23,153,299 of record CM017778.1, on the reverse strand, counting down.
ATCATCCTTCGAATTCTTCACCTGCTTGAGGTCTGCTCTGATGGTTAAGACTTGCTGGCCTCGATGTGTTCATGGGATGTGTTCATTAGTTGCCCTCCAGGAATGGGAGGGAGACAAAAAGATGGCTAACGAAAATCACACCGCCTCGTCGACCTTATCATGTGTTGCCAAGCGAATAGAGTGTCATTTGATAAGAAGAGATCCCCAGATCAAGCTGATTTATGGACAGTACACCGATGTGTTGTTGCCAAGCGGAAGGCGAGGAGAACCCGTGGGGACAGGCAGCAAAGGGCTTTGTACATCTACTTTGTATAGACAAATATGCATGTGTGGTGGTGTGTTCTATAAGACCAGTCTGTTCGATCACGAATATCCAATATTTATTTTTGATTTTGTATTTTGTGGACTTACGAGCTTTATGCAACATGGTGTTTGCCCTTCGACAGCTGCTACACTGCAATTATCTTGCTATATAAGGCGGAACAAGATCTGCTCTGGATCACTTAGTTCAACGATCAGCAAACAGATTGCTCAAGATGATTGCTACGACGGTGTGCTTCTACCTGGTGCTGCTGGCCGCATTCCTGATTTTGACGGCACCCTCTTCGGAGGCATGCTTCGTCCTTCTGGCCTGCCTGTTGCGCTCTCCGCTGTGTCCTTACAACACCACTGCCTCCGGCTGAGACATGGTCTAGTCCAAATCCGAAATCTAATCCAACACAGTCCCCACACCCACACCATAGCCAATAAAAAAAGTTTGCATTGAAAACAGATGTATATTTATATATAGTCTATAGTCTATTCTATAGGATATAGTCCTGTTTAAAGGGTGTAAAGGTTGACGGTTGAAGTAATCATTAAGGGAATGATGATTTTAAAATGATTGTTGGAAGCACTCTTTGTACTTTGTAAATCGAAAGATTGATTGATCTATATTAATGCAGTTTTCCCTTGCAGGCAGAACCAATTTCTCATTGAGTTTTTTTAAATCGTAAGCTGTTTCTCTGCACTTTTAGTAGTTGTTTTCGGCAGCAAAAACCATGCAAACTTTGGATAGCCGTCCGGCTATTTATTTGCAGAGATAGACAATGCATCTACGTAAGCGGAGAAGGAGAAGGAGGGGAGCACAGCAGCTCCAGTTCAGAGCACTCAACTTTTAAAACAGTTTGAAAACAGAGTTCCGGCGATTATAGGCGCCCAGAGGATTGGGCTAAGATGAAAAGTTGAGGAGGAATCAGTGTAGTACTTCGGCTCAGAGACAGAGAGAGAGAGAGAGAGAGTGAGAGAGTGTTTGCTTGAGAGCCCTCCCACGCGCACGAGTCTGTCTCAATGTTGGCACGCCACAGACCCATTACGTATACGCACTGGGGGCCACGTGTTTCACGCGAGTGTGCTTGGACCGAAGACGAGTCACGTTAGCCCACGCCGCTGTCTGACGTATGAGTGATATTTAATTAATTGCCACCTCCGTGCTGTTTGCGCTCGGTAAATTTGAATTACAATCCAGAAAACTCAAACACAGCGGGGGCGTCACGTCGAGAGCAGAGCACTTTTCTTCGCTCGATTTCGAACACGCTTTCGGAAGAGCACCCCTCGCCCCTGGGGCTCCCTCCCGTCGGATGGTGGCATGGCTGATGGTTGACAAGACAAGCGGAAAGTCATTTGGCGGCAACTTTGACACACGCCAATGCGTCGACAGCCTGCAACATTGTGGCGCCTCTGAGCGCCTCGCAGCTGCACGCATGAGACACTTAAAGCTGGCATTGTAAATGGATTTTCCCCCGCTGCTATTGTCGTCTCCAATCATCGAATCGTCGAATCGTCGAATTCTCTCACCTGCGTGAATCAGTGTACGACAGGTCGTAAAAGGAGTAAAATCAAACTGTAAAAGTGAATTTTATTGAGCAGAAGTTTGCTAACGCGATTTGCGGGAGTACCACGAGAACTGATGATTGCTGCTGATTGGATCGATGGGGAATATCGATGCGTTTTCTTCCACATGTTACATACATCTACAAGAGTTCGTGACACCCCGTCACTCCTCAAGTGTATGCTGTAAAAATAGAATAGGCCCACGCGTGGCCCAGTATTTAAATTGAGGTATTGTAAACAGGATATTCTGTGAGGGCTGGAGCGGGAAGGCTTGCCATGTAATTTATTCAGATTATGCCAAAAATATGCATCTGTATAATTTCACAGAACGAGTATTTATGTAATTTCATTGACTGGAAAACTCAACAAAAAAGTTAGACACTTGGCCGCAAAGCTCTATTTTTGTTCAAGCAAAAAGCTACTTTTTTGAACTTGTATTTGCGGTCTGTGGTTAGCTTTCCCTTTCGTCTTTAAAAAGTTATCCTTTGTCCTTGGATGAAAAGGTAGCCAAGCCCGATATAGGTTTGTGGGATGGCACCTGCTGCAGGGTCAAGTTGCACTTTATTGAACTCTACGTGCCCCCGAATCCATTCGAAAGTCAATTGATTCTCGTTTTCTCAAAGTTTGCTCAAAGGATGAACCGGAGCTGGCTCCTCCGGAAGCGGAGGGCACATTCCACAGAATCATTTATTGATTTTTACTTTTGCCCTGCTCGAAATTCAGGGCAAACTGTGCCCGAAGCTCTCTAGCTGTGTTTTGTAAATTTAATTTTCATTTACCATAATGAATCGCCTCCCCCACTCCCTGGGGGGTGTCGGTTGCCAGTGGAGATGGGGCAAGACGCCCTGGCAGCGGTTTCTTTTGATTCGCAGGAAAATTGCAGAAATTGTTGAGGTCCTCGCTGCTGAAGAAATGTTAATTTTTGAGCCTTTGCGAGGCGACTGACTGCGTAGCGATGCTGGCTATTTCCGGAGGGATGGATGATGGTTGAAAGGATCGATACGAGACAAGTATCTGCGGTGGAAATTACTCTGCCTGATTGGCCACACACATGGGAGCAGTCTTTGGGAATAGTCCTGCAATGGTTATCCGTAAAATAAATAAACAACGGTCTGCCTTTGGCGATGGAAAATTCGACAGGATATATTCCGTACAATATATATTCACACTGCTGCCCCATGCAGAATGTCCTTTACAAAACCAGCTGCTAATGAATTAAACTAAATTATCGCGAAGGGGGCAACAACACTTTCATAATGTCACCCATTGTTCAATGGAATTTTAGCTGGAAAAATAATCCGTTTACACAAAAGGTGACTATTAAATTTTCCCGGAAAATCGGATTTTCAATGGGGGGCGGGGGGATGTTGAGGCGGCAATTCAATCCGATGTCGCCTTCCCAACAATTTGCGTTCATTGTGCGGCTGGGCAAATCCATTAATGTGGTCCGTGGAATGGGTTGGATGGGTCGTGGATAGGAGGACGCGGCATAGGAGCCCCTCTAGAATTACATAACCACGACACGTACTGACAGCAGCGAAAGTGAAAGCCACGTCAAGGGGGACGGGGACGGGGACGGGTTGGGGGATGGAGCCGAAGAGAAGCTTTGCACTTAATTAGTGCAAATAACTAATGACAAACTTTGCACTTGCCGGGAAACAGGAGAAACAGGGGAAACTGGGAAAACTCGGGAAACTTGGGTACTTTGGTGTTTCCAGTCAGGCGAAAACCGAACGTGAAGACATACTACGGAAGGGGGCGGGTCGGGTTCACTAGATGATGTATCTCTTTGTTGCCACTCGGTGGCAGGCTGGAGTCACTTTGCTTGAATGTCAATTAAGCGAATGTTAAAGGGTTTGCCATTTATTTACTGGCCGAACGTCCTAATAAATTAACCCAAAATTACAACAGCATGGCCCAGAATATATTTATCTCTGGTCACAAAATCCATAAATACGGATCGGATAAATTATACAAATCATCATTATGGGGATTCTGCCGCAGGAATTGCTTTCGAGAACAGCTTTCGGATAAGCCATGTTTGTAATATCAATCTGGAAAACAGTAGTCACATCTTCGCTGAGGAAAATATGATCGACCACATCGATCTAGATAGCTGTTGCTATAGCCAGTTAAGGATTTGATATATAGTCTGGTAGCGAAAGCCGGGCGCGATCCGTTCGAGCATTCAACCACTAAGGAGCGAAATCAAGTGCCGCCCCCAAGATCTGCCCTTACTGTATGCGAAAGAAGGCCCTCGAAAATGAATCCCAGCTTTAAGTTATCGTCAGAAAATATTCGTTGTCTTGTTGGACGAGCCTTCCTATTCGCATATTCGTTTACAACCTATTCGCATCATACCAACAAAATATGCAAAAATCTCAATAATGTTCATATGAGTCGGTCGAGCCGACATTTTGCTGTCCAGAATTCAGTACGCGATTGTTGCCCTTCTTTGAGATTTACCGTTATTTGTTATTTTCCGCTGCCTGTCCCATGCTGTGCATGTCTGTTCTTGACCACTGTCTGTCCCATTGCTGTGTAGGTGCTAGTGAGAGAGTGCCTAGAGAGAAAGACGACTCGCTGAGAGAGGATCGTGTGCGGCAATGTGTGTGTGTGTGTTGAAAAGAGAAAGAGCGACATGGTAATTGCGTCGCAGACAATGATTGTAGGTGCCGCTACAACTATGGACTGAAAATTCGAAGCTAACCCGACTAGGGATCAAAATCCAAATGAAAACCCGACAGACTGTGTTGTATTTGTAGGTATTTACCGTTTATTTAATTACTTAAATATTTATCTAATATTCGTTATTCATTTCATTATTTTTTTTTGGGTTATTTTCTTGCACTTGCATCTACAACAATATGAACTAATTCTAATCGGAGTCTTGGGGACGATGGTAGATCGAAGGGATGGGCATGACAGACCCCAAGATGAGTAAGAGATAGAGATGGAGTTTTGAGATTGGGCTAAGAATGAGGAGAGGAGAGGGGGTCATAGTTCTAGGAAGTCTTAAGTTCTAGGTAATGAAAGTTCTAGCTAATGTGTCCTGGAATCGATCTACGTGTACGAGTATTGCCTGTCGTCTAGTATCTGTAGCCACTGCCGTCGTTGTCGCCGTTCTGGCCGCCGGGACCGAAGCCATTGCGGCCCTGACCCTGACCCGGACCCTGACCCTGTGGCTTGCCGCTGGAGTAACCATTCTGGCCGAGATCTTGACCACCTGGACGCCCACCGGAGTAGCCGCCAGCGCCCAAGTCTTGACCGCCAGGACGTCCACCGGAGTAGCCATCGCGACCAAGATCCTGACCACCGCTCTGGCGTCCACCGATGCCATTGCCTCCAGGGCGACCGCCAGAGAACCCTTGTCCCTGATCGCTGCCATCCGGGCCGGTGACACGTCCAGCGATGATCACACGGCCGCCATCGCTGCCTGCACTTGCCGCCGTTGCCGCCGGGTCGACCGCTGGAGTAACCATTCTGTCCCAGATCCTGGCCACCAGGACGCCCACCGGAGTAGCCACCGCCGCCCAAGTCTTGACCACCCGGGCGTCCACCAGAATAACCATTCTGTCCTAGATCCTGGCCACCAGGACGCCCACCAGAGTAGCCACCGGCGCCCAAGTCCTGACCACCAGGGCGTCCGCCGGAGTAACCATTCTGTCCTAGATCCTGACCTCCTGGGCGCCCACCGGAATAGCCATCACGACCAAGATCCTGTCCACCAGGGCGTCCGCCGGAGTAACCATTCTGTCCTAGATCCTGACCTCCTGGGCGTCCGCCGGAGTAACCATTCTGTCCTAGTTCCTGACCTCCTAGGCGCCCACTGTTGCTATTGCCTCCAGGACGTCCGCTCGAGTAGCCATCGGCGCCCAGATTCTGGCCACCAGGACCGCTGGCGCCACCATCGTTGGCCTCGCCCTCGTAGCGGATCTGCGGCCGATATCCCTGCTGATCCGCCTCGTACTCGACGATCTGCGGGGAAAGAAAGCCAGAGAGAAGAGAGAGAGAGAGAGAGACAGATTAGCAGTGACATAGCAGTGGCGGGAGCGGAGCAGGGAGGGATCATCGCCTGTTGCCCGCCGCCGTCTCGTCCGGCTCGGCGCTTACTTGCTTCCTTCCGTCGGGCAACAGGACATTGTACTGGCCGGTGGTGAAGTCACCGTCGCGCATCTCTGAATGCCCGAACGAGAGCCCACTGGGGGCGTCCTCGACCTGGTAATTAAACTCGTACTTAGCCGGCTCCTGCGGCGCAGAGCATAGCAGAGCGAGGGGCGGTACCGAGGAGCGGGGGGCGTGTGGAGAAAGAGAGAGAAATAGACAGATAGAGACAAGAGATCAAGAGCAGTAGGGGGAAGGCGCAAGCAAGCGGTGCAGAGAGAGGGACAGAGAGAGAGAGAGATTGAGAACTACCAAGAGAACCAGCAAGAGATCAGGGCGAGGGCGTGCATCAAGGCGCTGTGCAGCAGGGGCGGAGAGGTGTCGAGTGTCGAGTGTCGCATGTCGCATGTCAGGCTCCGTACGGATGTGTGTGGATGAGAACCCATCCCGAATCTACTACGGTCTACTCACATCGTTGTCGTAGTCGGCGCCACTGCCTCCAGGGCCGCCGGATCCGCCGCCAGCTCCTGCGCCGGAAGCAGGAGGACCGTAGGAGTCCGATGGACGACCGCCGGATCCTGCACCTGGAGCTCCGTAGCTGCTGGAAGGACGACCACCACCGTTTACGTTGCCATTGCCGGAAGCTCCAGGAGCACCATAAGAGTCAGAAGGACGACCGCCTTGTCCTTGACCGGGAGCGCCATAACTGCTGGAAGGACGACCACCACCGTTTCCGTTGCCATTGCCGGAAGCTCCGGGAGCACCATAAGAGTCGGAAGGACGACCGCCTTGTCCTTGTCCTTGTCCTGGAGCGCCATAGCTACTGGAGGGACGTCCGCCGACGTTGGCATTGCCATTGCCGGAAGCTCCGGGAGCACCATAAGAGTCGGAAGGACGACCGCCTTGTCCTTGTCCTTGTCCTGGAGCGCCATAGCTACTGGAGGGACGTCCGCCGACGTTGGCATTGCCATTGCCGGAAGCTCCGGGAGCACCATAAGAGTCGGAAGGACGACCGCCTTGTCCTTGTCCTGGAGCGCCATAGCTACTGGAGGGACGTCCGCCGCCGTTGGCATTGCCAGGAGCACCGTAGCTGCTAGAGGGACGTCCGCCGCCGTTTCCATTGCCACCAACGCCTGGGGCACCGTAAGAGTCTGAGGGTTTGCCACCAAAACCGCCTTGGGCTTGGCCCTGTCCCTGTCCTTGTCCTAATCCAGGAGGACCGTAAGAATCCGATGGACGACCCCCTTGGCCTCCACCCTGTGCTCCTGGGCCGCTCTGCCCCGGTGCACCATAGCTATCGGACGGCGGGAGGTAGGAGTTCACTGGTGGCTCGGGACGCGCCAGAACCGCCGTGCAGAGCAGCGTGAGGCCGAGTAACTTGAACATATTCCACGATGCTATAGGGGATCTCTGATCTGGATCTGGATCTGGATCTAGATGCTTATGTGGATGTGGATCTGCGGATCTGGTTATGTAGCGCCTCGAAGCAGCGCCGAATTCTGACTGATCTCCGACTGCAGCCGGGTCGCGTATTTATATGAAACGATCGCAAAACTGAAAGTCGAGGATGCACACACACCACACCACACAGAACAGAGCGACGGGGCCCTCGGTTATGAGTTGATGGGGCAGCCGAGACGAGACTCATCTGTGCTGCGGTGGCGGTGGCGATGGCGATGGCGCTGCCAGTGGCAACATGTGGCAACCACAGCCACGAACAGCTGCTGCCACATACGATCATCTTCAAACAGCGCAAACTCAGCTGCATTTGGAGCTTGTCGCTGTTGCTGTTGCTGTTGCTGTTGCCGTGGCAGTGCCCCGCCAGCGCCAGCAAAAATCTCAATCAACGCTCAAGCATAGGCATGGCCCTGCTCTGCTCTGCTCTGCTCTGCTCTGGCTTGGATCGCACGTGAAGGCAGGCAGCCCCGAGATTCCGTTTCCAACTGGGTTGCGGGTTGCCAAGCTGATTTGCCTTCTTTCGGCGCACAGCACAGCACAGCACAGCACATCTTCGAGGCGAGTGATTGTGTTTGCCCAGAGCAGAGCCCTGCCTCCCTCTGCCCAGGCCCCTGCCTCCATACCCATCTCCATCTCCATCTCCAAGTCTGAGTCTCTGACTCTGGAGTTACGTTGGCGCAAAGTAGTCTACTCGGTCGCTGGGTGAATGTGTCGGCGGCGTCTGCTGCATCTTCAGTGTGCTTGCCGCTGTTGTTGTTGTTGTTGTTGTCGTCGTCTTCGTTTGTGACAAGCTCCGCATTTGTTGCATGTTGTTGCATTTGTTTGCCTTGTCAAATATAGAAAAAGGTACGAGTACGAGTATGAGTATGAGTACGAGTACGATTAAAGAATATCGTGCCAAATGCGACCCCAATTGGGTGTAGATCTGTGCTCATCCGAATGCGTTTTGATGGCTTACAGATTAAAGATCGTTGAATGGTAAATCGGTAAATCAGATGAAAAGATCAGATGAAGGGAATACTCGAGATCTCAATGAAGTTCTACTCCAATTGTACTTTAATTGATTCATTCAGTGTGATTCCAAGAGATCAGTCGAATCTCCGGCCCATTAATTCAGATCAACTCCTTCTACACCTCCACTCCATTGATTCATTCATTGATTCCGTTGACAGATCGCGGCCCACATAAGGAGATTCCCCCAGCTTATGGGAAATTAATTGCATAGACTTTTCCCAGTCAGCCGCCCACCGCTTGGGAAGTAGCGCCATTCACACACAGCCTTCAGCTTCAGCTTCAGACACCGTCGCGACGACAAATGGGAACGTGCAGAATTAATTGCCCCAAGCAGTGGGTACGTGCCTGGCCATGGGAGGCAGCTGCTCATCCCCATCCTCAACCTCATCCTGCTCCGTGTCAGACGTGCGGGTCAGAAGCGGGCGATTTGCCTAAGATTTGACGATCGGAGTCGGATCACGTCGGCAGCTTAACCTCCCACCGGGTTAACGTCAACCCACATAACTCATTTGGTGGTAGCGCATCTAGATCCTCTTTATTTATTTGCATTTTTGCATACTTTACAACTACTACGAGTATACCGATAATAATAAACGATTTCACTCGATGGCCATCTTCTTGGGTAGGTAGAGGTAGAGGCGCTTGAAGCGCGCGCGGACCTCCAGAAAGAGCAGCGTGTGGACCACATAGATGAGCAGGCAGACCACACAGCAATCGAACAGGACGAAGATTAGGAGGAAACCCAGGTAGAAGCACAGGAGCAGCGTCAGAATGGAGACCAAAAGCTGCAGCAGGCACATCCATCGGTGCTCGAAGAAGGCTGCGAAAGAGACAGTCCTCTAGATCTCTGCACAGATTGATGTAGTTCTTCAGACTTACAGCTTGCAAAGAGCAGCACATAGAAGACACTGCCTATGGCTCCATTCGGGGGATTCAGATAGTAGCTGGAGGTGGATCCAAACAGCATCTGTGTCAAACCAAAGCCACGTCCATAGCTTACAGGGAGGAAAGGAGTATGTTTCATTGGGTACCTTCAAGCTCTAAGGGAAGTAGGGTCTGCCACTCACTCTGACTTGAAGACGGCTGTGCAGCTAACCTTCTCCGCCAGATCACACATGGCCACGTAGTCTGCATCCTGGTCCAGCTGCATCTTCACGTACAGAGAGTACAAAGAGATGGCAAGGCCGCAGATGCAGATCCATCTGAGGCGGGCGCCAGTGGCTGTGGTCTCCTCCGGCTGACTCATTCCGTGGCCACAAGGATAATGAACTCTGGCTAGAGACAAACAGGTTGTCTCCTGCAGACCAGGGACCAGGGCTGCCTGGCGGCTCAGGCTATGGTTCCCTGAAAGAAAACTCTGAGCCTCGGGACAGGAATTGACAACCCTGTTGGCGGCTGCGCCGTGAAAATTGTGCGTAATTTGATATACCCTTTGCTTGGGGTTTCAGGATTTGGCTGAGGAGATTGCAGGACAGGAAAAGACAAGAAAGAAAGTTCTATTTTTGAACGTATCTATCCACCAAACTATAGGACGGATTATTCCTGAATCCAATGTTTTGAAAGATAGAATCGAAAGATCCAACAAAAAGCTCTTTTTTTATTTTTTCTTAGCATTCAATTTGTGGGAATTTCAAGACCCAAAATACCTCCATGGCATGATGTTTATAGTGTTTGAAAGGGTATTCGAAGCATCCACTCTCTATGAGCGTATATTTATGTTGTTTTTCTCTTTGGGTTCGCGTAAATATCCATTCTCCCTTAATTTGCTGTGACAGGAGAGCAACAGGTACACCACGTACCCGCGTCCCTGCGTCCCTGCATTGCGGGGGAGTGCTGGGTAAATACTGCGTAGCGAACTATAAATTGAGGCTAGGTAAACAACGAAATGGAATGGGAAATGGAATGGGATGATGATAGGGAAATCCATAGTCCATGGCTGGCAAAAACATCCCCCACCTCACCTCACCTCACCACCGCCGAAACATTTAGTTACGCTCCATTGCATGCATATGAAATTAGCGACTTAGGCGACATCATCGAAGTGCCAGACATGCCAGAGACAGCTCCACGAGGCCCAGAGACCTAGAGACCCAGAGACAGACGCAGACTACAGACTAAAGACTGCAGATAGAGACTAGTACATAGATGATGCTCATGATGCTCCGCCTGCTGGTCGGATCGGGTCGGGTCGGGGTTGGGGCATGTCACAATGGTGTGCCCACTCTCCCGATCTCTGATCTCTGCAGATTGGGCATGTTGTGCTCATGTCCCTTTTTAATTTATGGCCTCACGAATTTGAATTTATTTATGTGTATTTAAGAAGGAAGCAGGCGGCAGGCAGCAGGCAAATGAAGTGATGGATAAATCCACGTGAGAGACATGAGGCAACCAAATGGAAACAATTTACAAAATTGCAGCCAGTAGCCGCTCCACCGCTCCAAAACGATCCAACCGATGCGATCCCGCCCGCTGGCAAAGTGAAGTGACGAATTTTACGCAACCTTGGAGCAGCAGCAGTAGCAGCAGCAGCACCAGAGACAGTCACCGCAGTGGCACTGTCTCTCTACGGAGTCTCTACGGTGTGGTAGAACCCTTCTAAGCAGCTGTCAGATCGATTGAGGCTCAGGCTCCAGCCTCAGCCTCAGCCTACACCTGGTTGCTCCTAATTCGCCCATAAATTGGGAGCAAACATCGGGCACTGGGTTGGGGGGTTTATTGAACTTTACACTTCAAATACGTTTCAAATACGAGCGAGATTCCCCCAGCTCTGATCGGATGGAATGGGGCTTTGATGCGTTTAGAAGGGCTAATGTCAGGCAGCCGCAGCAGCAGCAGCACCAGCACCAGCTGCAGATACTTCTTCTTCACCTCGAGCACGCGCTGTTGACTGGTTTGGTTGTACCCTTTACGAGAGGGGTACCATGGCTCCGAACCAATCCATGATTGGATAATGATAGCCTACGTATCTGCAAGGGTATCCAAGCTGCGACCTTCAAAGCTGGCCATCTTTTGGTGCTGCATCGTTTGCGGCGTGTAGATCCGTGATCAAAATCAAGTGAAGTGCAGTGCACTGCAACAACAAAAGCGCCTCAAGTGCAGCTGAATGCTGAATGCAGAATGATGGAGCTGCAGCTTTTGACGATTATGATTATGTTGAAGGTAAACGCTTTTGGAAACGCTTGCCTTTTGTTGCAAGCTCTGTCACCGCTGTGCAGCGTGCACGCTGCACGCTGCACGTGTGTCAACTATGGCAACTGGAAACTGGAAACCGAACACTCAAAGGAAGTTAAGGTTGCTGTTGCGTGCCACGCTGCGAGATGTGGCAATCGGCACACATTTGTATGCGTCATTTGGCTTAATAAATTCGCAATTAATTAAAATCAATGCAACGCGAATTGTCATCGAAATGCTAATGGCAATGATTAGGCTTTTACGAGTGCATAAGTGAACTGAGAATTGGGAAAGAACAGAGCTATGGGATTTGAAAAAACAATTATTATAAAATATAGCCGAACAAAAGGGTCTTAAATATGTGTATCCCATATTCTTCGAGATTTAGAAGCACTTGCGATGTACGATGCTGGCGCCCAACTCCTCATACTCCCACCGGTTGATCCACATGTCTTGGAAGCTGCTCAGGGAGGCCAGCACCGAGCCACCCATCCAGACGGCGAACTGTCGATGGGGACAGGCCTTGATCTTGATGGTGGTTCCGGGCGGCGACATCTGGATTAGCTCCCGATGCATGCGCTCCGCCATATTGGGGAACATGGTAGTGCCGCCAGAGAGCACAATGTTGTCGTACAGATGACGGCGCAGATCAATGTCGCACTGGAGGATCGACTTGCTGGTGGCCTCGTGCACACCCAGCATCTGCAGGCCCAGCAGCTTGGGCTGGAACAGGGCCTCCGGGCAGCGGAAGCGCTCGCTTCCGAGTCTGATCCTCTGGCCATCGGGCATCTGGTAGACCTCTTCATCGGAACTGCGCGAATTCAGCTGGAGTCTGTCGGATTGCTCCATCAATTCCCGATCGTAGTCCAGGGAAACGTAGCAGAGCTTCTCCTTTATTTCGCGAACAATGTCCCGCTCGGCACTGGTGGTCATATTCCGGCCACGCTCCGTCAGCAGCTTGCACAGATACTCGCTCAGATCCCGGCCAGCCAGATCCAGACGCATGCAGCCATGCGATACGGAGTACCCCTCGTAGATGGGCACCGTGTGGGTGACACCGTCGCCGGAGTCCAGGACCAGGCCAGTGGTACGTCCAGTGGCGTAGAGCGAGAGCACCGCCTGTATGGCCACGTACAGGGCCGGCACATCGAACCTCTCGAACACGATCTCCGCCATCTTCTCGCGGTTCGCCCGCGGGTTGAGCGGGGCCTCTGTGAGCAGCAAGGGAGACTCGCCGGGATCGACTTCCAGCAGGTCATACGTGTGCTTCCAGATCTTCTCCATGTCCTCCCAATTGGTGACCACCCCGTGCTCAATGGGATACTTCAGGGTTAGCATGCCCCGCTTATTGATCGCCGCCTCACCAACGGCGTCCTGGATGCGGCAGTCCACCAACACATTCTGGTGGCGTGGCCGCCCGACGACCGAAGGGAAGACAACCTTTGGCTTGCTGTCGCTGCAGAATCCCGCCTTGCACACACCCGATCCATTGTCGATGATGACCGACTTGAGAGGCATCGGAACTTCTTCTGCAAGAGCTGCAGGAACCACTGTGAGTGCGTGGGCTAAGAAGGTTGGGTTGCCAAAGGATGAACTTACGAAAGTTTAGATATTTATGGAGAATTTGCTGTGCCTTTTTGTCGGTCAGATCGATCTGGATTCGAGAGGGAATACAGAACTCAGACATGTTGTGTGGTTATTGTGTTTGTCAATAGAATGAATGGCAAAAGCATTGGACGGAAAACTCACAGCATATACAGCATTATTCAAATGTGGCGCCACACACTCGCGTCAGTGTTGGAAAACAGCAGTAGAGTGGTTTATGCGGCAATTAAAGTTCCAGACAACTGATTGCCAATGATTACCAATTTATTTTTGCCGAAATCTCAGACTACAGAGTGGGGATCTATGATCCGATGCTTAAATATTAACACACAGAACGTAAAGCAGCATCCTAGGTAGTCAGTTTCTTGGCCTCCTGGAAGCGGCACGAGATGTCGTCCCAGTTGGCGATGTCCCAGATGGCCTCCACATACGAGGGACGCACGTTCTTGTACTGCAAGTAGTAGGCGTGCTCCCACACATCGATGCCGAAGAGGGGCACCAGGCCGGTGCTGGCCTCGAGAGGATCCTGGTTGGGCAAGGCAGCTAGCTGCAGCTTGCCCGACTTCTTGTTATAGCCCAGCCAGCCCCATCCAGAACCCTGGACGGCAACTGTGAGGGCGCTGAGCTCCTTCTTGAATTCGTCGAAGCTCTTCCACTGCGACTCGATGGCCTTCTTGAGGTCGTCGCTGGGTGTGGACTTTTTAGGCGAGAGATTCTGCCAGAAGATGCTGTGGTTGATGTGCCCGCCGCCGTTGAAGCGCAGGGCCGGGGCCAGCTGAATGATCTTCGAGGTGTTGTTCTTGGACGAGGCCTCCGCCAGCTGCTCCTCGGCCGCGTTCAGATTGTTGACGTAGGTCTGGTGGTGCTTCTGGTGGTGCAGCTCCATGATCTCGCGGCTAATAATGGGCTCCAATGCGTCATAGTCGTACGCCAGCTTGGGCAGCGAATGCTTGCCGCGCACTGAAATGCTGCTGTGGGGGTACAACAATGTGCATTAGTAGATATTCAAGTTCATGGTCGCCATTATGTTAGTGCAATTGTTGTTTTGTTGCTTTTTATGTAACCGGACAGCGGTTGAACCGGCATTGATTTATTGCATCTTGTACTGCACTTACCGTGCTGCCTGGGAGAGTTTGCGTGCTGTAAACATGACTATGGCTTGGTTACTGCAAAATATAGATATTTATTTAAAACAGGGAATTATTTATTTAATTAATTAACAAAGAGAAAAAAACCTTACATTTTTCGATAAGTCTTTTTGGTCAAATCAATACCGATAGCGCTGCTCATAAATGCGTTTCACAGCTCAAAGTGCGTAATGCTGCGGGGTGTCATCTCTAAGCGCGATATCAGCTGTTACCTCCTCCAGCAACCCAACAAACAAAACAAAATATTGGGGCGGAAAATTCACTTTTCACCCGTTTTCCTTGGCTGGAAAATGCCCCAACAAATGGCCACCAACCGCTGGCAGAGTCGTTTGTTGCGTGTTCTCGTAATGGCCACCGCCGAGCTCAAATTCAATCAAAATAGAATTTAAATCAAAAACTAAGGAGCGAAATCTACATGTTTTGGTGCTGAGTCCCAATTAAACCTAAGAAAATCGTACAAATTGAGTGCAATTAAGTAGCCAGTAATTGTGATTGTGATTAAATAAGCAAGCAGAAATCAAAAGAAAGTGTTTCCCACATTCCAGGCGCTAAAGGAAGAGCCGCAAAAGGAGTCTCCGTTTAAATGTAAGTAACTCGAAAAACTAATTCGATTTATGATAAAATCATTTTGTGGTTAAACTCCACATCCCGTGCTGTATTCGGGTATTTCTGGGAAAAATCAATATGCCAATTGCTTTCCTTCTCGAGAACTGCGCACGCATGTCCCGCAGGGAGGACCTGCCACCTGCCACTCCCACTGCTCAACGTCCTCCTGTTGCGGTCCAGCAGCTGTTGGTCCTCGCATCCAGTGTGGGCGTCCGGGCAGCTGCTGCTGCTGCTGCAGCCCCGTACTCCTCCACGTGGGCTAAAAATAAACCTCTTTTCTGTTGTTTGCCAATTTCCTTGCCCCCAGCGAGCATATGGTGCAACCAGTCATCAGGGCGGAACGGAGCGGGACACACATTTATGTTGCCTGCCACCAGGCGCACGGCCCCCCTTCCGTCCCCCATGGTTACTTTGATACGAGTGCTGCTGCCTTATCGCAGTGCAAATTTGACCGACAACGATTGACGTCAGGAATCGGAGTTGGAAATTGAGTTAACAACAGTCTATGGACATGGACTAACTGTATCCAAGGGCTGGGGGTGGTGCGTTCGGGTTAGAGTATTCAAATATTTGCTTAGTTCTCCAGAGTCCTCAAGTGGTGGTGCTGCTGCCGCTGGGCAACCTTTGACCTTTGTGGGGGAGAGGAGAGCACAGACAGCCGCCACTCAACCTTCACCTTAATGCGACGCAAAAAGTCATTGCATGAGCCTTGACTTGAACAGAACAATGGCTCTGGTTGGGCTGGATGCTTACGCGGACTCGTACTCCTGCCAAGTCGTGTGGCATGTGGCATGTGCGTGTGTGGGCGGACGTATGCTTTTTTCCTTTTTGCGCATCGCTTGATTGGTGGAAATGCTACGCCCTGATTATGATGACGATGATTATGCCTGGCCCTGCCCCTCTCCATCTCCGGGCGGACCACACTGGCCCACTCTGATTGCTAGCTTAAGTGTGAAGTGCGATTATTGTTTGCTTTCATTGGAAAAGATGATAGCCGGAAGAGGAGGTCCGTCCGGGCTTACAGTCTTACAGTCCTCAGGATTGTCCTTTCCCCTGGGTAGCAGCCAGCTTAAGGACCGCAGCTTAAAGAGGACTCTACTCTCTAGACTCCAACCGCAACATAAACAGGCTTCCAAAGTATCATGAATAAATAAGGGAAAATACTTATTCCGAAAAAAAACAGAAAGAGCGGACCGCTCCCCAGGCGTCGGCCAAAAGGAGTACAAGGATGCGGGGGCCATGCAATAAACATAAATTTACGGTGAGCGCGCGCGACATTAAAACCGTTATAAAGAGGAAGAACCAAGAGTTTCCTCCAAGAGTGCTTCCACCTGCTCGGAAAAATGGCTTCCCGGGCCGAGCCAGGGCAATTTTTCGTCCTGTATTATTAATTGTGTTAGCCAAAGAGGGGACTTGCGGTTTCCCAAAATGATTTATGTTCTGCTGGTGGCTGCACTTTTAAGTGCTCCCCATTGGAGTTGCAGCTGCAGTGGCCTGGAGCGTGGGGCGTGGCCCCCTGCCATTGCGGTCTACTACATCACGTGTGGTCAGGCGAGGTCCTGCTGCTGTTCCATGTTCCCTATAAGTATGCCGCAAAAAGGGCTACAAATGGAAAATGCTTGCTAATAGAGCGACTATGCGGCACCGAAAGTTACAACATTCTCTGCCCCCAAGTGGGGGAGGGGGGCATTCCTGCAGCAAAAACAACAGTAAACAAACCTTGAAATTATGAGAAAAACCAAAGGAAATCGAATGAAAATGGTGAGTAGGGCAGAGAGTGGGCATGGCAGAATTTTTGCCTCCTGAAAGATGATTCACCATTTGGCTGGGGTGTTTCTTCCTTCCTGTTCCTTGCCTTCTGCTCTTTGTATGTAGGTGCCCGTTGCGGCTGGGACGCGACTGTGGTGCCACGAACACATACACACACACACACACACACACAGAAAAGCTTGGCACGAACATTTGCCCGAATGAGTCATCCGCTGGGACAGAGAGAGAGAGAGAGATGTGTGTGTGTGTGCCTTTTTGCGTGGGGCAGGCTTTGCTTTCGTTCTGGCTCCTTCTTTTTGGCTCCTGCTCCTACTCCTCGCTCTGCTTTTATTGCCTGACGCTTGCCTTCTTGGCAATAATTTAACTAACAAAATCGCATTTCATTTATGTCCTAGACTTAATGGAGGCTCCTCCTCCAACCCAGACCGCCCACTGCTAAATTGTCGGAGCAGGAGACCCCACGTGTCTGCAGCCATTTGAAAAGTGCTCTTTCCTTCCATTTTAAAAAGTTGACTGCAATGCAAGCACTCCCTACATTCAAGAATGACTCATCTTTCAGCTTTCAGTTTTAAAGTTCCACTCCATGGAGTGTGATATTTTAATTGCTGTACGCCAGATTCTGCCCAGACTGTCGCTGAACTTCTGCTTCGATTCGAGGATGATGCAGCAGTAGCTCGAAAAATGGAAATTGAAATGGTTTTTCTCTGCTCTCTGCTGCTCGTGAACTGTCAATGACATTTGCCAGCGGAAAGTCCTTAAAGCAGCGGCGAGGAAAATTGGAAATTGCGCAGCCAACAAAACAACGCGTACAACGTCAACGACCCGCCTTCACTCCACCACTCCTCCACTCTGCCCCTGCGTCCCACACACGCTCGATATTATTTGGGTTCCTTTGGGTCTGTGGGTGGGAGGGTCAGAGCTCCTCTTATTTCACATCCACCTGCCCCTAACCACTGGCTTTTCACACGCACTGTTGCCCAAAATAAAGCACACTATGCGCAGTAATAGAAATGTGTACAGTGCCAACCGTGTATATGTACATATGTACATACATATATCAGAGAACGGCTTAGGTGATTGCAAGAACGTGCATGCATGAAAATCACCCGAATAAACTCTCTTTGCGTTGAGCACATACGATCGCTGCTGATTTTCAATCACTCAAACTCTCCCTCTCTTGTGGCCTCCTTCGCTTAGTTCATTGATGCTCGTTTTTGTTTCGGGTGTTTCGGGTGTGGCTTGGACTCAACAATGATCGTATTGATTATGAGTAAAAGCGCAATGAGTACACTCAACTCGTATGATTTTACTCATATGCGGTCGGCACGCAGGAACTACTACTGCTTCAAGTGCATATCTTTTATATAGATTGCCTTGAACCGAAGATCTATGGTAGCCAATGATCCAGAAATTTACTGCAGGCAGATTTTAGTCGATTCGACGCCTCTCTTTGTTGTATGCTTCTGGCTTGAAATTAACCGATTATAATTTTCTACAAATGAAAGACATCCAAATATGTAGTATACTTTCAGAGTGATATGTTCCATCAAACACAAACACAATTCCGAAACAGTTTATATATATATGTAGATATGGACCATATGGACCTACAAGAGACCTATACACTTGAAGCAGTATTCATAAGACTCATAGATACTATAACTATCTGATAGAAATACCTTGACAGATTACCTTTGTAGACTGGAATCTTCATAGGTCAGTAGCATTTTATCATGTTATGGTCTTGGTAAGTACAGGAAAATAGGGAAAAGTGAACAAGGAACCTCTTTGATATTTGATATTTCATAGTTAAACCTTTACACCATCTACAGGATAAGTGAAATGAATGGCGAAAACATCAGAGTTTATGTGTTTTCAGTGGTTTTTGACTTTAAAGCCAAGATTCAATTGAGTTATGACTCTGAAAACTATTAATACAGAAATGCGTATCGTATCTAATTCTCTGACTTTTCCTCCCTAACAATCCACTAGAGCTTTTTAACTTGGTAGGGGACATTCTTTAAATGGACATACTCATTCAAAAGACTTTCATAGTACATATAGCCGCCATCCATATAAGATTGTCTCGGACAGCTCCTTCCCCTCCCTGGCTCCCCCTAGCGCTACTCCCCTGTCAGCAGCGACAGCGTCAGCGTCAGATTTCAATGTCAATGCAATTACGGGCGGGGGCGGAGGCGGAGAAGCACACAAATAAAACTACCAGTAACATAAAAAAGTCAGAGACAGAGCCAGCTCTCGTCCTGTGCTGTTCTGTGCTGTGCGTCAGGCAACCACTCGAGAGGAGACGACGCCAGGCGGTGGGAAATCAATAGGAAAAGTCGGAAAAGCAAGAAAAGCACCACACATCCACATACACAATTCACAATTCATTTTACGTCATCAGGCAGAAGCCACTCTGCCACCAGTGGCAGTGGCAAGGGCAGTGGCAAGGGACAGTGGCAGTAGCAGCAGCGACAGCGGAATGGCTCATAATAAGATCAAACAAACAGTGGCGGTCGGACTGTCGGGTGTGTGTGCGTGTGTGACAGTGGTGGGAAGAGACAGAGTGCGCACCTGCTTTATTAATGAAATTCTTGATGCTAAACGAAGACGGGCCCGCTGTCTCTTTATGAAATTTATCAAATTATTGGCATACCCATATAGTAAAAGTACGAGTACACCTTGCCCCCAGCTACTGCTCGGGGTCGGGCCTGCTCAGGACGCATGCGCCTGGCTAGAGGGCTGGTCGAAGCAGCAGCAGCAGTAGTCCTGGCAGCAGTCAGCTCTCGACCCGACTCGGATTCACTGTGTCGTCTACCCTCAAAGGGTGCAGTTCGTTCTGGTCTCGATTCGATTCGTGTGACTCGTGCGCGTGCCACAGTTCTGGCCTGTCCATCGATTTTGTGCAGAAAATAAAAAAGAAAAGGCAGAAAGTTTTCCTTTCCCCAGTGAGATACGCTTCGAAAAATATCCCCAAGAGAAAGCTCAAACTGCAGCCAAGTAAAGAAAATCCACCATCAAATTATCAAACAAAAGAAATATCCAAATAACAACCCAAAGACCCAAACGAAGTGCAAAATTTTCTCTGTTATACAGAAAGCCAGACCCCCCCTCCCACGTACATATGTATACACATATACGAATGTACATATATATATACCTAATATATATCTATCGAATATATATACCAATCTATAACTGAGTAAAGAAGGGAAAAATAAGAAAGCTACGCGAATGTGCGCTTTTGGTTACTTATTGTTTTTCGCCCTATTGCTAACAACAATTCTGGTGCTGTCCATCATATTTGCCACGACCTCAAAGCGATCCATGTTGGACAGCTTTATCCTCGTATTCAATTACACACAAGAACAACAACAACAACAACCACTACAACAACAACAACTACCACAACAACAACAACAAGAGGACTATCTGGAACAGCCACAAATGTTCCTGAAGCAGAAATTCTTTTGAGTTTTTGAACAAAAAATAAATCTTAGGGCAGACCAAAAAAAAAGGGAAAAATCAATTGGTAAATGCTTCAAAAAATATCTTTGCAAAATTTCATCGATTCGAAAATCTCAAGACATTTTCCATCAGTTTCATTTTTACATAATTTCGATTTAGTTTCCTCTTTTTTGTTGTATCTTAACCAGTGGCCACAGTGGCCTCCAGAATGATGTGCTTAGCCTCGCTTCTGTGGAGAGTCCGTGGGCGGATGGATGGATGGAGGGTGTAGAGATTTGTCCGCTCTGTGTCCGCGGCGAAGGCAACATGAAAATTTATTAATAAAGGTCAAGACGACCTGAGCGAAGGATATGCTGTGTGTCCATGGAAGTGCCTTGCCTTGACTTCCCCCCAGGAAGCCATAAAAAAACACTCCAATAAAAGCGAAGGATTCTTTTTGTCGTTTGCCTTGGCTGTTTCCTTGTCTCGCAAGTGGAACCTTCCATGGGAACGAAACAAGTTCAAGTTGAGGGACCCTTTCGCTTGTGTGGAAATGGATTTAGGGATAGTTATCATCAAATATCATCTACCAAGTTTTTTCTTTTCCTCTAGCCACGTTTTTATATTCCCTATGATTTCCCTCAGTCTGCATATCATGGAAAATATTATACTCAAACATTACACAAATATTTAGCATGTTCCACCCCTCTCTCTCTCTCTCTCTCTCTTTGCCTCTATCTCTGTCTAACACTCTCCACTTTCTTGCACTGCTTGAGGCGTCTGCGCAGGGGCTTCTCTGGAGACTTTTCCCTCAATCCTGCTGCAGACTGTTGCATGTTTGCTGTGACAGATCCATCAAAACACACATAAACAAAAGTATTTTGCTCAGGTAAACAAAAAGAGAGAGCCTGAGACTGAGATAGAGAGAAAGAGAGAGAGAGAGAGAGAGTTGCGCACTAGAGAACCATGCGAGAATCATTGGAAGTGTCCCAAAGCTTAGGTCTCAACCAGAGTGTCTCCATATTTCAGGACTCGACTGTGCACAAGTAAAAGAATTTCATTGTTCGACGAGAAACAACAAATAAAACAGTTGCTAAAAAATACAGTGCGCTATTTTGTGTGAACCAAAAATCATTAATAAAAATATAAAAAATATAAAAACATTCCATTGATAAACATTTACGAGAAATACAATTAAAAGTGAAGCGAATACATCAGTGTAACATGTGCAACTCAAGGGAGATCTTCCTTCAGTAAGCCAGAAACTAATTGGCTGTGCTTAAAGGTAAATGGAACTAAAGATTATAGCAATTCCCATATAAAACACCAGGGTTGTAATTGATTTTCCTGTTCTTTGCTTTTTTGCTTTTGAGTTTGCTTTTGCTTCTGTGTTTTTTTTTGCTTGGATGACTCATTCGAGTGGCCGACGCTCGTCGTTTTACTGGAAGAGAAGAGCGTGTGGCAGGAGTACATATTGTGGAATGTTCCCCACCCCCTCTTCTTCGAGTGTGTGTGTTTAGCATAACTTCAAGTCCAAGGGGGTGGTAAAACTATTTACAAGAATTCAAAGTTCAATAAAAGTAAAACTAACTTGAAGGAAGGCTGCCATCTCTTGGAATTGAAGAATGCGAAAGAAAGATATAGAAAGCATAGAAAAGTTTATATAACGATATCCCAGACAACAAATTGTATTCTTTATTATGGTTACGGTCTTCCCATTGTTTTTTTCAAGTTTAAACCATCTTTGGTGCTTGAAATCCTTTCCACACCCCAAAGAACTTCTACCCCCACCCAGAAACCCACAATCATACCGAGTACCGTCTCCAATTCGAATTTCCCTGGCGACTTGCCCTGGAAATGACTCATAGCTGAAGCTTCGACCACAGAAAGTACTCGCACTACTATCCACTACACACAGTTGAGGCAATTATAAAACGCCAGCAGCATGGTGGAGGCGGGGGCGGAGCTTGGGCTCTCCAGGGATTTGTATGTGGTTTATAATATCGTATTTCGTACCCTTCCACTCCAGTTAACCGCAGAAACCAGGACACGAGACACACCAGCGAGACACAGAGCCAAAGATGTCGTCGGTTAAGGTGGCGGTGCGAGTGCGCCCCTTCAACTCGCGCGAAATAGGCAGGGAGTCGAAATGCATCATCGAGATGACCGGGGCCACCACGGGTAAGACCCACTCACACAACAGACACACCACCACAGACTCTCACCCTTGTGATCCTTTTGCAGCCATAACCAACCCAAAGGTGCCGCCCAACACTAGTGAGGCGGTGAAGCGCTTCAACTTCGATTACTCCTACTGGTCCCATGATGTAAGTCGATATCCGGACAGGAGAGCCCTATATAATCCTCCCTCGTTTCCATTTGCAGCCACGCGATTCGGACTTCTCCACACAGACGATGGTCTACAAGGACATTGGCGAGGAGATGCTGCAGCACTCCTTCGATGGCTACAACGTGTGCATCTTTGCCTACGGCCAGACCGGTGCCGGCAAGTCCTACACCATGATGGGCAGGCAGGAGGAGCAGCAGGAGGGCATCATTCCCATGATTTGCCAGGATCTCTTCACTCGCATTCACGATACCGAAACCGATGAGCTCAAGTATTCAGTAAGTCGAGAATCCATCGAGAATTGTCCATAGAATAGTATAGCATTAATACAACAAACGAAATCTCAGGTTGAGGTCTCCTACATGGAGATCTATTGCGAGCGGGTGCGGGATCTGCTGAATCCCAAGAACAAGGGCAATTTGCGGGTGCGCGAGCATCCATTGCTGGGTCCCTATGTCGAGGACCTGTCCAAGCTGGCAGTCACCGACTACCAGGACATACACGACCTCATCGATGAGGGCAACAAGGCACGGTATGTATCTGTGGATGAGTTCTGCTGTGATTGCCCCTAAATCCCCACTCTTTCCCGATCTTTAGAACTGTGGCCGCCACCAACATGAACGAGACGAGCTCCCGCTCCCATGCCGTCTTCACCATCTTCTTTACACAGCGTCGCCACGACACTATGACCGACCTGACCACCGAGAAGGTCTCCAAGATCAGCCTGGTGGATCTGGCCGGCTCCGAGCGAGCCGATTCGACTGGTGCGAAGGGCACCCGCTTGAAGGAGGGGGCCAACATCAACAAATCCTTGACCACCCTGGGAAAAGTCATCTCCGCTCTGGCGGAAGTCGTAAGTCTCTAGGATCTAAGATCTAATATATATTCCTGACAAAAACGAATGCTATAATCCTTGTTCTCTTCATTAATCGCTGCCTTGTGGCTTCCCAGTCTGTAAGTCATCAATAATTGGTAGATCCCAAGCCCCCATTTGACACCTGAATCCCGTTGCAGGCATCCAAGAAGAAACACAACAAGAAGGCCGACTTTATACCCTACCGCGACTCGGCTCTGACTTGGTTGCTACGCGAGAATCTGGGAGGAAACTCGAAGACGGCCATGATAGCGGCCATCTCACCTGCGGACATAAACTACGACGAAACCCTAAGCACACTGCGGTAAGCAATACCCAATCCCCATATGTAGAGCCTCGTGATGATGTCAATAATGAAACCCATAGGTATGCGGATCGGGCCAAGCAGATCGTGTGCAAGGCTGTGGTCAACGAGGATGCCAATGCGAAGCTTATCCGCGAACTAAAGGAGGAGATACAGAAGCTGCGCGATCTCCTGAAGGCCGAGGGCATCGAAGTGCAGGAAGGTAAGCATTCCCAGCAGATCCTTAAGTTAGAATACCTTCGACTAGGCCTAAACATAAGCCCCTAACACACACACCCACACAACACACAGACATTCTCATGTAACCCGAAATTACTACATACTTGCCACACTTGCAACAAGAATATGTACAAAGAAACGCTATCCAATCCTAAGTTAGCCGTAGTCGTTAAACCCTTCTAAAACCAACTTAGAAACCAAACAACAACCCAACCTATTTCGTTTAGGACCCGATGGCAAGGTGGTGTGCGAGAAGCGCGATTCGAATAGTAAGTAGAGCCTACACCATCTCTCAGCGCTAAAAAACCAACAAAAAACAAAAAACAAAAACCAAACGGCTTTACATGCAAAATGTTATCCAAAGTATCCGAATGGATATGTACAGTGCGTTTCCGAGCCTAAAGACAACCAAAGAATAGCTAAGGAATAGAAGCTAAGAAAGTGTCAACAAAAAGTACCCTACAATGTCGAAACGCACTGTGCATGGCCAGATATCGCAAATATGTTACATCTCTTTGTATGTGTACTACGTCTGTAATGTGCTGCTGTATCGTATCTAAAGCTTCTAAACAAATCGCTTCAGGACATATACCTATATCCCATACGATAATCACCAACAAGTCCTCCTTATGTTGCCTTACTCCACACACACACACACACACACACGAATAACCAGCTGCTGAGCGTCAGAGTCTCCTGTCCAGGCCAGAGCTCCGCAAGGATCTTTGGCTGGTCGGGAGGGGACTCTTCGCCGTCATATTTTATATGGCCTTTTCCTTTGTGTTGCCCTGAAAACAGAAGAGTGACAGGCCCAGACTCCTTGCAGTCCTGGCAGTCCTTTAGGGCCAGACGTGGACATGCCAGAGTGTTAGGCCATCCTCCCCCAATCGGCAATTGCTTTTTTCCCCGTATCTAACTTCAATATTTATCCAATGTATCTGTTTCTATATGTATTCCATATTTTGGTGCCGATTTCTAAATGAGATAAATCGCTCTAATGTTATCATAGCACGCTTATCACTGCGCTTGTGGCGTCCTTAAGTCAGAGTCAGAGGTTCCCCCCAGCTAATTCCAGTTCCAATTCTTGCAGAGGATGAGCTGAACAAGTCGACGACGGGTATCAAGTCGCCCTCGAAGTCGCGCAATCGCAATGGCTCCACCACGGAAATGGCCGTGGATCAGCTGCAGGCCAGCGAGAAGCTCATTGCAGGTGAGTAGTCATCCACTCGATTCCACAGGACTGCAGTACTGATCACTCCAGTCCTCTGCCATCCTCTGCAGAACTCAATGAAACCTGGGAGGAGAAGCTGAAGCGAACCGAGGAGATACGCCTGCAGCGCGAGGCGGTCTTTGCCGAGATGGGGGTGGCCGTCAAGGAGGATGGCATCACCGTGGGCGTGTTCTCGCCCAAGAAGACGCCGCATCTGGTGAACCTAAACGAGGACCCCAATCTGTCCGAGTGTCTGCTGTACTACATTAAGGATGGGCTAACCCGCCTGGGCACCCACGAGGCCAATGTGCCGCAGGACATCCAGCTGTCGGGGTCGCACATCCTCAAGGAGCACTGCACCTTCGAGAACCGCAACAGCACCGTGACCCTGCTGCCCCACAAGGATGCCATAATCTTTGTGAACGGACGCCAGCTGGTGGAGCCGGAGGTGCTGAAGACCGGCTCGCGTGTCATTCTCGGCAAGAATCACGTGTTCCGCTTCACCAATCCGGAGCAGGCACGCGAGCTGCGCGAGAAGATCACCGAGAATGAGGCCGAGAACGAGGTGGAGAAGGCCGACGCCCCGCAGGTCGACTGGAACTTTGCCCAGTGCGAGCTGCTCGAGAAGCAGGGCATCGACCTGAAGGCCGAGATGAAGAAGCGGCTGGACAATCTCGAGGAGCAGTACAAGCGCGAGAAGCTGCAGGCCGACCAGCAGTTTGAGGAGCAGCGCAAGACCTACGAGGCCCGCATCGATGCCCTGCAGAAGCAGGTCGAGGAGCAGTCCATGACCATGTCCATGTACAGCAGCTACTCTCCAGAGGATTTCCACCAAGAGGAGGACGTCTACAGTGAGTGAACAATACACGTATTATGTGATTGAAATTTAGCTTTCATCCCCGTTGTATCGATAGACAATCCCATGTACGAGTCCTGCTGGACAGCCCGCGAGGCTGGGCTGGCGGCCTGGGCCTTCCGCAAGTGGCGCTACCATCAGTTCACCTCGCTGCGCGATGACCTCTGGGGCAATGCCATATTCCTCAAGGAGGCCAATGCCATTTCCGTTGAGCTGAAGAAGAAGGTACATACCGCACTTGTCTCTAGAGGGTAATGCTCTCTTTAATGCCTTGCTCTCTGTTGTTTCAGGTGCAATTCCAGTTCACCCTCTTGACCGACACCCTGTACTCCCCACTGCCACCCGAGCTGGCCTCGAGTGTGGCACCGCTGCAGCAGGAGGACGAGTTCGGAGCCCCGCCCGTGTCCAAGACCCTGGTGGCCGTGGAAGTCACGGACACCAAAAACGGAGCCACCCACTACTGGTCGCTGGAGAAGCTCCGGTAAGCCGGTCCCTCCAAAGGAGCCACTGCCACTCCTGCTCCTCCTCACACTCATTCGTTCTCTGCACTTTCGTTCGAAGTTGAAGCTGGCTTTTGATTTGTTGGTTTACCTTTACCTTTATGTTCCGTTTGGTTTGGTTTGGTTTCATTTCTGGTACGTGCATGGTGGTTGTAGTTCATGGATTCGAAGTTTCTGTCAAAGTGCTCTAGAACATTTTCAAATGATTTCTTTCAAACGATTGTCTCGCGAAGATCACCGCCACCATTTACGCCTCAACCCTCATCGCCATCTCAAACAAACAAGCCCCCAGGCCTTGAACAAATGTTGATTTTTACTTTTTCGGTTCTCTTGCAAACCAACCCGAAACCTAATCCAAAACCCGATCCAAAACGAACCCGAAACCATTTCAAATCCCAACCGAAATCCTGGATCATTTTGACCTTATCCAAGATATCGCCTCGAACTGATGCGACAGATATACAATGTCGAGAGCCCGCCATCATCCATGCTATTCGATACGTCCCGAATCGAGGCCTATAGCGGACCACAACCAGACGGCCACTGCCACGGCCACGGCCAGACTCAGCTGCTGCTGCAAGTGGAGCAGCCGGAGGCTGCAAATCCACAGCCCCCCGAAGCCGTGAAAAGAGCCAGCGAAAGAGCCTCACCAGCACGTCTGACATTGGCCAATCTGATACCTTCTAGGTTTGCTTGGAGCATCTGTTTTTCTGCTTTTTTTCTGTTTGCACCCGATAAGCGAAATGGTAATCCTTTTGAGTATCGGGATTGCCGTCCGTCTATAGCTTTCTTAAATGTTTTCTGTACTTTTTGTAGCAGCAATTGTCGTATCCTTAGTTGTAGATTTGTGCCTGTGTAAGTGCCACTGCATGTCTTTCCATATTGCTTGGCCAATCGCCTACTTCTCTCTCTATCTGCACCCCCTTTTCCAATGCAAGTGTTAGCCTGATACTCGTATGTCCTTGCCATCCCGA
Organism: Drosophila lowei; assembly: GCA_008121275.1. Taxonomy (NCBI): domain Eukaryota; kingdom Metazoa; phylum Arthropoda; class Insecta; order Diptera; family Drosophilidae; genus Drosophila; species Drosophila lowei. The sequence goes on along the minus strand of CM017778.1, from coordinate 23,125,820 downwards.
GAGTAGTTCTCATTTTGGGGATTCGTTTCTCCCTTTTGCAGACAACGCCTGGAGCTGATGCGCGAGATGTACCACAACGAGGCGGAGATGAGTCCCACCTCGCCGGACTACAACGTGGAAAGTCTCACCGGGGGCGATCCCTTCTACGACCGCTTTCCCTGGTTCCGCATGGTCGGACGCTCGTTCATCTATCTGAGCAACCTGCTCTATCCCGTGCCCCTGGTCCACAAGGTGGCCATTGTCAACGAGCGTGGGGATGTGCGAGGCTACCTAAGGATCGCCGTGCAGCCGGTGCTGGATGAGGAGTCGATCGACTTCAACAATGGGGTCAAGCAGTCGGCCCGCTTGGTCTTCAACGAGGACGATGCCAAGCCCAAGTATCGAGCCCTCAACGAGAAGGACGACGTGCAGCGGTACATCGATAATGGAGGCCACGACAGCAAGCTGGAGGGTGAGTCTCTATCTCTACAAGCGGCTTGGCCCTTCTTTAAGCCTAAAAGTCCATCCCTTCTCTTTAGCAGAGCTCGAGGATGTGGACTCGGGACGCGGCATTGACTCGAACTCTGCCTCGGAGTGCCCCGAGAATGCCGAGGAGCCGGGCGAGCATCTGCAGGTTGGCAAGGAGTTCACCTTCCGCGTGACGGTGCTGCAGGCCACTGGCATTGGGGCCGAGTACGCAGACATCTTCTGCCAGTTCAAGTGGGTACAAAGATCATCTTCTTTTCATACAGCTTCTATAGAATCTTTGTATCCCCTTACCCCGCAGCTTCTTGCATCGCCATGAGGAAGCTTTCTCCACCGAGCCGGTCAAGAACTCGGCCTCGGGCGCCCCTCTGGGCTTCTACCATGTTCAGAATGTAAGCCAAACCCATGATTCCCCTCGATCAGAGCCTTTTCTTAGTTGGAGTTGCTTTTTGTAGATAACTGTGCCTGTGACCAAGTCGTTCATCGAGTACTTGAAGACCCAACCGATCATGTTCAAGATCTTCGGCCACTACCAGACGCATCCCCTGCACAAGGATGCCAAGCAGGACTTCGTGTCGCGGCCACCGCCTAGGCGCATGCTGCCCCCGAGCATACCCATCAGTCAGCCAGTGCGCAGCCCCAAGTTCGGACCCCTGCCCTGTCCGCCCTCATCCACGGTGCTGGCCAAGCACGATGTGTTGGTGTGGTTCGAGATCTGCGAGCTGGCACCCAACGGAGAGTATGTGCCGTCGGTGAGTGGAGGAACAACCAGAGCAGACCTGACCAGAGGTCATACTAGGTACTAATCCCCTTTCGCCCCATGCAGGTCGTGGAGCACAGCGATGATCTTCCTTGCCGCGGGCTGTTCCTGCTGCATCAGGGCATCCAGCGACGCATTCGCATCACAATTGTGCACGAGCCCACACCCGAGGTCAAGTGGAAGGACATCAACGAGCTGGTGGTGGGACGCATACGCAACACTCCGGAGTCCTCGGACGAACAGGATGAGGATGCGTGCGTGCTGTCGCTGGGTCTGTTCCCCGGCGAAGTGCTGGACGTGCCCGGCGACGATCGCTCCTTCTACCGCTTCGAGGCCGCCTGGGACTCGAGTCTCCACAACTCGGCGCTGCTCAATCGCGTCTCGCAGGGCGGCGAGACCATCTACATCACACTGAGCGCTTACTTGGAGGTCAGTTGGAGCGCAGCACTTCTCATACGTCATGCTTTATGCGTCCTTCTTTCAGCTGGAGAACTGCGCCCGCCCGGCCATCGTCACGAAGGATCTGAGCATGGTAATCTATGGACGCGACGCTCGCACCGGTCCCCGCTCGTTGAAGCACCTGTTCTCGGGCCAGTACCGTAATCCGGAGGCCAACCGACTGTCCGGCGTCTACGAGCTGTCGCTGCGTAGAGCATCCGAAGCAGGTAGTCCAGGTAGCAATTCTCATTGTAGTTGTACTCGTCGTATCCCGCTAGCCAGCTCTTGCTGAAGCTACTCCACAGATCCCTCTCTGACACGCCCAATCCTCCCATCCACACAGGTGTACAGCGTCGTCAGCGTCGCGTGCTGGACACCAGCTCCACGTATGTACGTGGGGAGGAGAATCTGCACGGCTGGCGGCCACGCGGTGACTCCCTCATCTTCGACCATCAGTGGGAGCTGGAGAAGCTGACGCGCCTCGAGGAGGTGGGACGAATGCGGCACCTGCTGCTGTTGCGCGAGCGCCTGGGCATGGACACCAACCCGAATCCGACCACCAAAACGGAGAAGGATGTCTGCAATCTGGCTGCCCGTGCGGCCACCTCCCCCGTGCATATGGTCATTCCTCAATCGCCGCAGACGCCGGTCAAAGATCCGCAGCAAATCATTCCAGAGCGCGAGTACAACCAACGGGAGCAGGATCTCATGCTCAAGTGCTTGAAGCTGGTTCAAGGTGAGTCGATCTTCCATGGCTTTCCATCATCCTTGGCTAATGATTGACCCTTTCCAGCTGGACGCTATGCCAAGAACGAGGCTAATGACACGCAGACCCAATCGGACGTCTCGCCCAGCGATGAGGGCTGCGCCGACATGACCGTCAGCTGCATCTCCAGCAACTCGATGGAGTGAGTAGTCGCCATACAATCCCTCCACTCATCTTAGTTAAAAAGCATCTACTGCATCCATCTGGCTTTCTTGGTTTATTAGAACATACAAAATTGGCACAACACTCAGAACCACACCATAAACTAGCATCCACCCATCTTCGAGCATCCACTCATCACTTCCTCCTCACAGAAACACTCTGTGCATCTCTTTATTGAGAATCACTTACTTCCCAGAGTCTATGAACTATACTTTCCTAGTCTGGGACTTTGTTAGTCACTATCTAGATCTTATGACACCTATCCAGTCTCTCCTTTCTATTGAAAAACCCGATGAGTGGCCACTTCTTGCTGCTTGTTGTGCGGGGAACAGTCACTACGTAAAATGCACAGAAGCAGAGACACCTCGAAGACATATCCGGGTTTGCATTGGCAGGGCACTCCGCAGTGCGTGGGGCACGAAAGCGATTTGAAGAGGCAAGTCTCGGGGCAGACGCCGCCACAGCGCACCATGGTGGCATTGGGGCCACAGAAGCCCGGGAACGGGTTCCATATGTACTTGTCGCGATCCGGGTCCGGGATTGCGTCATGAACCAACACATCGCCCATTTCCATGACCACAACAAGAGCTGGCAGCAGCAGAAACAAACTCACCCGAATCATTCTGCGATTCGTGACTAACTGAAACCCAATCTGCCAAATAGCTGTTGTTTCATATAATCGCCCCAACCATCCAATTCATTCCAGCGCACAACTAACAAAAAAACACAATTTATTTTCTCAATGACTCGAGACTCAAAAACAATCCTCCAATCTTTACATCTGTTTGTTTTACTTTGGTTTTCTTTTACACAAATTAGAGACAACAAATTTGTAATTCGACGCAGGTAATTTTCCGTTCTATCCAGAGAACCCAACCCCTAATCCTCCCCACCTCCCAGTGCGACCTTTGGATAACATTTGCTCTACCTCTTTCCCGCAGGCTATGCTCGCCGGATCGGGCCGATGCCCCAAATGGCTGGGAGGCACCTGCCCCGGCCACACAACCGGCTCTCCCGCTGCGGCTGTACGTGCCGGAGCTGGAGGAGATTCGCGTCAGCCCTGTGGTGGCCCGCAAGGGCCTGCTGAATGTCCTGGAACATGGCGGCTCGGGCTGGAAGAAACGCTGGGTGGTAAGTCTATGGTATATGCGTCTATATGTGTCTCTTCTAAATGATTTCCATAACAGACTGTGCGTCGTCCTTATGTGTTTATCTATCGCTCGGAGAAGGACCCCGTTGAGCGGGCTGTCCTCAACCTGGCCACGGCCCAGGTGGAGTGCAGCGAGGATCAGGCAGCAATGGTCAAGATACCCAACACCTTCAGGTGGGCTTTGCTCGTTATTCGAGTAGGGAGACTTTTAATCTAAACTGAAAAACTATTTACAGTGTGGTGACCAAGCATCGCGGCTATCTGCTGCAGACACTCGGCGACAAGGAAGTGCACGACTGGCTCTATGCCATCAATCCTCTTCTGGCTGGTCAGATCAAGTAAGCTCCATGTTACCCATTAAAGAACCATTTCTAATGTGATCATCTCTCGAACAGATCCCGCCTGGCGCGACGCACCTTGGAGCCGGCCAGCCAGACGGCTTCCCAGATCCAGGCCAGCAGTGCCGCGAACGCAAACAGTGCGAACAAATGAGATACGATCACGATGGAGTCCGTTTTGGTTTACTGAGACGCAGGCTATGGCTGGCTACAGCGCTTGAGCCTGGCCAGCCGACTGATCGGGCGGCGGCGGCAGCAGCCGGCCACCGATTAAAAGCTGAAAGGATTCCATCGGGATAGCAGGAGATTTATGTAGAGATTGTAGAGCAAAAGCAAAAGCAAAGAGCAAACCAAATGCAAAGCGTACGTAATTATTAAGTAGAGAAAACAGCAAACCGACGGATTATTGTATTTTGTAATTAGTTGGCTCCGGCCGAAGGTAGTAGAAGGCAGTAGAACGCTCCCATCCCATCCCGTACGATGGATGATAGCCTACTTCTGGAAACCCTTACACATCCGATTGAGTTTCGTGTTTTCTGGAGATTTTTGTACATAGCTTTAGTTCGGTTCAATTGTATAAATATTTGTTAATTTATTTCGGTTTTCACGTGATATTATGTTGATCGGTTAGAGTACTACATATATGATTATTTCGATTCAATTATGTGACGATTACGCAGTGCTTACAATGCATTTTAATAGAGAAACATACACATACAGACACACATCTACATATACATATATATATATATATATAAATATATATATATATAGTAGGTATATATAAAGATTTATTGTATAAAACCTATATATTTGCTGTTTATACACAAATTTTCAAGCATACAATATATATATTATATTGTTTAAACTTTAAAAAACGAAACGAAACGAAAAGAAAAGTCAAGGCAATCGAATGCCGCAGATAAATATTATACCAAAAAATATGTGTGTGTTAGCGAAAGACCGTACAGTATATAGGATATAGGCGTGCATAAGCGAGGCAAAGGCTCAGCAGAATTGCGAAATCTCGATAAACATAACGACTACTTGTTAGATCTATATATACACAGATATAGAAAGATATATTCATATATATGAAGCTATTTTACACAGGAGTTATGAATCACTTGAATGGCCCTGCTATATATATATATATCTGTAAAAGTTGCCATATAACATTTTTCAAGTGTTGACCGCTTTAAGGCTTTCCCCAAAAAAAAAAAAAACAACCACACAACCACAAAGCAGTTTTGTCGCTTCTCTATGCTCCCACTCGGAACCACCTGCAAAGCTTCAAGCAACAAATTATGGAACAAAACCAATTGTAGTTTTGATAAAACATAATTTAAATCTAAAATTACGAGTAGTACGCCACGGCCACCTGTACATTTCCCAGTAAGAAACTCAAACTGAAACTGAAACTTTGCTTTTCACACGCTATACAAGAAATTTCACTTGCCTTCTGCATTCTGTATTCTGATTTCGGTTTAGAGCACGAGCTTAGGTCGGGTTAATGGATGATATTTAATATGGCAGACAATAGGAGCTTCACTTGTGCCCGGATCACAAGTACCGAAGCTCCCTATGTTGTCGATGGAAGCGCTTTCCTTTGTGTCCTTCGGACACAGAGCGTTAAGCCTTCGTTAAGCTGGAGATTGGATCAATCAAGTATTCGATTGGGAATTGGAATTGAAGCCGAGTTTGAACTTGAGTTTGTGTTTATTGTAGCGAAATGTAACATTTGTTAACCTATTGAATTAATTTCGAATTGTAACATATTAGAGAATTGTAATTACAATAACCATTGTACGAGCATATATACGATACGACACGATATCTATGTAAAATCCAAAAATATTTTGGCCCCACAAATTGAAAGGCACACAATGCAACACACAAAGGTCCTCAAGCGATCTACTGGCTATGCGAGTTGGCGAGCCACAGCTCCACTTATATATGCATATATATAGTACATAAAATACATTTCAAAATCTATCTAAATATATACCCCTCTATATGTACATCGGATATACATATTTGGAGAAAGACGCGACGGGAGATGAGATGAGATGAATGCCGGCCACCTTAACGAATGAAAGTTAACAGATCAAAGCGGAACCAAAGCGGAGCAAAGGCTAAGGGTGTGCTCAGGCAAGGTGTCGGCCAACTTGGAATCGGATCGGATCGGTAGTTGATGATAGTCCGAAACCGGAAGTAAAACCAGAAAACAAACCTATGCTATGTGTATGTATAATCAAACCAATCGATATATGCCAGGGCGTATCACTATTAAAGAAATATAATAAAACGGCTTTAAATAAAATCTGTAAATTATCAAATGGTTATCGTACTGCGAGGGCTCTACTATATCCTTGACTTGTAGGGGATTATACTTATATATATGTATACAAACCGAATCGAGTCTTACCCACATATTTCTGTATATTTGCATGGTACTGCCTGATCGACTAGGCCTGTTCACGAGGCATTATATATAGAACGCCATCGTGGTGGACTTTCTTCAGTTTCAAAAAGTCTTCTGCAACCAGCCATGCATAATGCAAGTCGTCAAGGAAACATCGGATGTGCTCCAACCATTCGCCCATTTCCTGACTCGATTTCAATGATTGAATTGCACACAAGTAGACAGACACCTCTACTAAGTGAGCTGGCAATCACTTATACTCATATATTTGTATGCAGATCTGAGAAAATGCTCAAGGCTAAGAGTTCGGGCTTAAAGATATCCCGAAGCCAGAAGGAACTCCAGTAAAATGTGCATTTCCTGAGCATTGCATAATGTCTTTTATATAATCCAAATCGAATTGTTAAGATTTAACTGAAACAATTGGTTTATAGATGGACACGCTCCCCTACGCGATTACACTTCTCAAGCCGAACAAAGCTGATCGATCATTCATCTTCAATCAGTTCCTGTCTGCCTGTCCCTGATCTCCATCCCTATATATAGAGGGAAATTATAGTACATATTGCTCAGTTAACCAGGGCCACCACAAGAATGAAGTCCATCCAGGCCATCTGCCTCGTCTGTTCAGTGATCGTAAGAGATAAAGGCTTAATATTTCGAATTTCAACTTAAAAAATGTGAAATTACAGCTACTGGGATCCGTTACTCAAACCGTGGCTGCTGAAGGGCTGGATATCAATAAGATGGCCAAGTGTTTTGATCTGTGTGTCGAGGTAGCCTCAGTCGTGGGCCAGAAGATTGTGCCCACCATCAAATCCCTGGCGAAATGCTCCAAATTTAAGCCCATGAAGACAAAGGGTCTGGATTCTACGGCGGTGCTGATGCTGGCCTATCAGTTCATCCAGAAGATCGTCGGCAACCAGAAGTGCCTGTTGAACACCATCCAGGAAACAAGGGATCTGCTCGCTCCGTTTGCCACAACGTTCTCTGAATTAAAGTGCCTGACTGGCTAGGATTGCTTTTTGGGTTTTTGTGCATAACTTTTCTTGGCAGGCAACCACCGGAGGGAACCTTGAAGGGTCGTCTATCGTTATATCTATAACGTATCTATATGTATAGTATGTATAGTATGTATAAAAAAGCGAATGAACAACCGTGTGGAATCGATTCGGGTAGTATCAGGCGTCAGCTTTGTAAATGAAGAAAACAACATTCGCTTTAGAATAGTGCCTTGGAGTAATTGCAAGCATGAAGATCATTCTGCTCCTTGGCTGTCTGTTGGTGAGAGAAGCGGTACTATCTACAGATACTCGTAATGATGGAAACTCCTTGTGTCGGTAGCTTATGGTACCCTTTCTGGGGGGTCAGGAGTACAACCTGGGCGTAGTGGGCATATGCTGGAGGATCTTCCTGGAAGCAACCTCCGCCATTGCGAACCGTGGCATGCCCCTCATCAAAGACCTGGTAGCGTGTACCAACTTCACGACCAGCGCTGATCTGGAGAGCATCGACGTACCGATGCTCATGATGACGGGATTCAGTTTCCTGCAACACGTGGCCATGGCCACCGACTGCCTGTGGAACATGACCGATGCGGTGGCCCAGGTTCTCGAGCCGCATTGGAGCAGGTATTCCAGCTATCAGTGCAGTTACATTGGTGTTCCGCAAAGCTGCCTGCCCTGAGCGGGCTGAAGCGGACTGTTATGGCAGCATATTAAATTGGTTTTCATGCATGTCTCATATACTCCGTAAGGTTGGAAAAAGTCAGACAGTTCTTTAAATGAATTTCCAGAATGCAGTGCTTAAAACCCGCATTAATCCTGAGCTGTTTCTGGGTAATAAATACTTCTATAGTGAGCTGTTTAAGTCCTTGACTCCTATTGTAGATATTGGCGAATGCCCAGACGTACAGCCTCAAGCAGATTGGCGTCTGCTCCCAGATCTTCCTCCAGGCAACTTCAGACCTCACCAGCAAGGCCATGCCCATAGTGAAGACCATGTTCGAGTGCATCAGCTTCAAGACTTCGGAAAATTTGGCAGCACTCGATACCAGAACATTCAAGGATGTGGCCTCCAAGTTCCTGGGAGAGCTCGTCCAGAATCCCTCGTGCCTGCTCGATTTGGCCACCTCGATGAAAAAAATCCTGGGACAACATTTCGTGCGACTGAAGACCTATAGATGCATGTACCTGGGTGTGGCGCCGTCCTGTATACCCAAAGATTTATAAACAACAAATGAAAGAGCAGCCTGTATCTCGCTACGTGTTACGTGTACATTGGTGAAACTGTGAAGCATATAAAAAGTACTTAGGATCATATAAAAGCAGCTCAAACCATGACAATGCCGCACAGTTCTCTCACACTTCCCTCGGCATGCAAAGAATGAAGGTTTCACTGCTCCTCGGCTGTCTGCTTGTAAGTGTTTGGACTACGGAATTTATACTACATATGTATATGTGATTTATCAGAGACGGATCGTCTTTTAGCTGTTGCAGCTCAGACCAACCGCAGGGCAGAAGATCAACCTGATCAAGGTCGGGAGTTGCGTAGAAATGGGCCTGGAGCTGACGGCGAGCCTCGCCATCCAGATCATGCCCATGATGAAGGAGCTGCTGCACTGCGTGGGCTATGTGCCCAAGATCAGCACTACCAGAGTGAATAGGGTGCAGCTGCTGGTGATCATCTACCAGTTCGTCCATAAGATGGTGATGGGCGAGCGTCTGCCCTGCCTGATGAATGCCTACATGACGCTGTCGAGCGTCGTGGGTCCTCACTTGGAGAAGATGAACTCCTTGCAGTGTTCCTATCTGTTTGTCAAGCCACCATTATGTTGAGAAATTCAGAATAAAAAATGTTGCATTTCAAAAGCAAAAGGAAAAAAGCAAATCTAAATCGCCGTAAACGTGACTCATTGGAGGCGTGAAATTCATTTTTACAGAAGGCAGCGAGCACTGCAAATTGAATTATCCTGTGGCCTATAAATAGGGCACGATCTGTGGCTGGCTGCAACGTTGGGTCTGGAGCCGTTTAGCCGAAAGCATCAAGACAGAGAAAGCCCGAAAATGAATCTGCTCAAAGCCGCGCTATTGCTGAGCGCGTTGGTTGTAAGTTGTGCATTGGAAGTCCGTCAGTGGACCTTTCTCTCTAATCTTTGAACAATCCCCCATCTATATTAGGTCTTGTCTGAGGCCGGGGAGGAGTCAGGGTCCATAAGCTGGGAAAAATGGCTGGAGTGCACCCAAATTGGCGCCAGAGCCACGGCGCAAATACTGCGAGGCACCATCCCCAAGTTGCGTGTACTATATCAGTGCATCGACTTCGAGCCTATCCGTGACCCCGAATTAAGCCACCTCATACTTATCAAGAACATCTACAAGTTCCTGAAGCTATCTGTTTACGACAAACAGAGCTGTCTGCTTGACCCGCTTAAGGGAGTTGTCAACACCCTCGAGCCATACGTTGAGAGGATCGATCGCATGCACTGCTTGGACTCCTAAATATTCAATACGTTTTTCAATATTGAAATAAAATGCAGAGCATTCCGAGGGCCTGCCTCCTGATCTAATTCAAGCAAGCCAAAACTGACAAAATGTTTCTGATTTGATTTAGGGATAAGACAAACCAAGAACTAGGGGATCCTAGAGATACACATATAATTCAAATAGCAGTCGAAATACAAGTTTTCAAAAAAAATCCTTGGTTCCTAAAAGTAAAACATATAAATATTACTGCTTTACTATCATTATCATTGCCTTTATAACATACTTACAATAACATAAATACATCAATATTCGGAGAGATTTGACCTTCCTGTCACCTCTGGGTAGAACAAAAGCAGAACCCATCGTTTATCCCCGGATAAGGCTATTGTATAAGCATTATGAAAGGAATTCAATGTCATATGGGAGGCTTTTAACGCATTAAGCATTAAGGTGCGAAGAGAGCCTTTAGCCATGGCCAGAAGCATGACGAATACAGTTTTCTGAAGCTCTATAAATAGAACAGATGATCGATCAGGCACTCCATAGCTGGGTCCGATCACAATGAACGTGCTCAGGTCGATTATACTGCTGTGTTTCTTGGCTGTGAGTACTTTCAGCTCGATTTCCTTGTAGTAATCTTAACCAGTAATGACTTTCACGACCCACAGATCTGCCTGGCCCCGAGGCAAACCGATGCACAGGCCGCAATTAACCCCCAATGGAGCAAGCTGAGCAAGTGCGCCCAGGTGGGCGTCGAGGCCGTGGCCAAGGTCGTCAGCAACATCATTCCAGCGGTCTACGAGATGCAGATATGCTCCTTCTATACGGCGCTTCCACCGAAGGAAGGCAAGCCAAAAACGTCGATGTGGTACCTAAAGAACATTTATCGGTTCGTTAAGAAGCTGGTCATAAATAATCCAAAGTGCCTCAAGCTCTTACTGACCCAGACAACGGAACTGATCAAACCATATTCCGAACAAATCGAGGGATTGGAATGCCTGCAGGAGAAAGACTATATCTTGTAGAAAGGATATACCCACATGGACATATATGTATATGTATAAATATATCCCAAATTGCAATATATCGAAAGCATTTGCATGCCAAAATATCAATCAGATCTCATAGTTTTTCTAATAGTACGAATAACCCCTCTTGTTTCCTAAACTAGCTTATTGATTCAATTTTTCAACCGAAACGTTTCAAGAGAACCAGCAAAAAACTCAATTAGAAAAGGTTTTAGATTCAAGGTCAGACAAAATTCGCTATGGTCGCGTAGAATTCGGTACGGTTAATGGCTAAGCCTGCAAAAATGCACTCCCAGAGCCTGAAATTGCTCATTTGTGATGGCCGCGAGCATTGCGAATGGGATTATCCTGTGGCCTATAAATAGGGCACGTTCTTCTGATGGCTCAAACGTTGGGACTGGAGCCGTCAAGCCTCACACACCTACGAAGACAGAGAAAGCCCAAATGCATTTGATCAAGGTCACCTTGTTGCTGAGCTTATTGGCTGTGAGTATATTATCATCTTACTAGCCCTACTTGCTTCGATCCGATCCATGCCGATCCCATCCGTCATTTAGCTGTGCCACAAGAGTCAGGTCCAGGCATTTTCAAAAGATTTTGACAAGTACCTGCAGTGCTTCGAGGTGATTAACAACGGCGTGTCCTTGCTGATCGAAAACACCATACCCGCATTAAAGATCCTAATTATGTGCATCGACTATCAACCCACGTTGGAAAAGAGCAATAGCTTCCTCAAGTACATTCGAATCGTGCACCAATTTGCCAAGAAGGCGATCTACCATAAGCCCGATTGCCTTATCCAGATGTTCTCGGCGGCTGTCACTTTGCTGAAGCCCCATGAACGAAAGTTATACTCCTTGAACTGCTTTGAGGACTAAGGTCTACAATAAATTATACATTTTCAATAAAAATTCAGAGCATACCAGGAGTTTGCGAGGCTCAGCAAACCGAATATCATCGTCACAATTGTTTCATTCCCCAAAACAAGCCACAAACAATTTGATTGTCAAACGGATTGTCAAATCCTTGCCTGAATGTCAAATTATCTGAAACAGCAAGGGACATTAGAAACTTGCGCTAAGAATCAGGCCATTCGATATATTATACATAAAACCACTTTTAAGAATCGACTAAGAGAGGCTTCTGCTGGTAGCCCATTCAATATGATACACCTAAGGGATATGTCTGGACCTGATTCACTATCCCTCTGCCCGTTTTTTTTAGGTTGTCACACGTTTTTTAATATACTCCAGAAATCCTGGATCTATGTCCCCGGAGTGTGGCATCATCATCATCAGCAGGGCACCGCAGAGCACTGAAAACGTAAGGGTTTATGTTTCCACATGTTCTGTATTTTTAAATACTCACGAAACATTCGAGGAAGTTTCATGCTGATTGATTCTGATATATAGTAAATTGGAAACCAATTCGTGACTGTTGAATGTCCGATAAAGCCTAGAACGTGAACACAATGTTAGTCGGGAGCGTGACCCACATGGAGATAGTATGAGACAATCTATTCGTAATCCCAAATGTTGTCTGGCACCTGCTAAGTAATTGCCTCAATTCCATGGTCGCTTCGCTCACTCCGCTCCAAATCCTTTCTATTGTTGCTTAGAAATTCCATGGAAACAAAAGCTCGCCACGCTCGGTGATGCAAATACCCGGCTGGAGACTGCAGAGTGTCGTTGCATAAGCCCCGGTACCAGCCACTCTCGGGGCCAGGGATTTGTGTTGGTTCAAGCACTCTTTGAGTGGACAAATTTACTTTGCAGAGCCAAAGATTCGTTGTAATTAGGCGAGTTGTCACTGTTTGCCGTTTGCCATTCCGACGCTGCTCTTCCTCGTCGTGGGCCGCAAGAGCATTTTATGGACTTTTGTCGCTGGTCTTCCTTCTTCTTTTGTTGGATTTTAGTCTGGACAAATGAATAATTCAATAGTCGGCAGGCGAGCGGAGGCAGAAGCTGCAGGTCTGTAGCTCTGCAGTCCATCGCAGTTGCATTGTTGGCCAGCGGCGGCTGTAATTGAGGTCAGTGAAATCAAATCGCTTGGACGCGAAGCGGCAGCATTGGACGGACAGGTTGTTAGCACTTGCTGGAGCTGCTTAGCAGAGTGAAGAAGAACTGGAACTGGACTTGGACTTGGTTGGCTTTCGTTTCCCTTGGCTCTCGCAGCGGCTCCACTTTCAATGGCCAAATGCGGCCACGGGTTCTTCCTCTTCGGACTGCTTTTGGGGTTAGCCGCCGTTGTTTCCGTCAGCCAAAATCACAGCCACGCCACTAAAAATAGACAACAATTAAATGCAAATCAATTGAATTGATTTCCCCTCAAGGCACAGTGGGAACCACATATAAAAGCAGGCAATTTTGTCAATCAAACCGAAAGAAGAGGAACCTTTTTCCGTACATGGTTCCCACTGCACTTGGCAAACCGATGAAACAACAATGACATTGGCCTTCAGGAGATCGCGTTAGAGGCTGCCAAATCTCCCAATTAGCGGCTATAAAAGCGACCGATTCACACCACCAACGCCAGACAACTTAGACGCGGGGCGAGACAGTGCCACGTCCACTTGCAACTTGCAGCAGCTTCAGTTGTACGAGTAGTTTCCATTGCCAGGGAGGGATCACCCACTGTTGAGATCAGAATGTTCGACTCAAAGATTAAGGTGCCCAAGTACGATTCGGAGGCGTTCGACAATGTCGAGTACGAGCTCCAGATGACGTACACTTTGGAGACGGATTGCCGCATTATGAGCTTCTACGACGCCATGTGGGGCATGGAGGTGTCGGGCGGCTACGACCAGTTCGAGCCGCTGACTATCATCAATGTGTCGCCCACGGGCCTGGCCAAGCGCGGCGGAATGCGCGTCGGTGATGAAATCACTCAGATCAACGATGTCCCCGCGCTGGATTTGACCTTTAACGAGGCCCTCGAGCTCTTCCGCAAGTCCTCGCGGTACGTTCGCGTCTATGTGCGTGGGTAAGTAGCCGATCCGCAAGCGTTTCCTCCTTCGGTGGGTAACCGTGCTCCTCTTTCAGCGATGACGATGCTCCCGGCGAAGAGGACTGGACCTGCGACTGCTGGTTCAAGCCCAGGAAGCCATGGAGGCGCGACTTTACGCCCATTCAGTGGACCTTCCCCTGGAACGATCGCCGCAAGCCGGTCTACAAGGAGTCCAACTGCTTCATGGTGCCCAGCAAAATGGAGGAGAAGATTCGCCTGCGCCGTGCGGCCACCTCTGCCGTCCACAAGAAGGAGGAGGCCCCACCGCACACCCGCTCGCTAACGCCGACGCCCAGGCCCAAGAACCAGCCCGGTCCGAATCTGCTCGAGAGTGTCCTCCGACCACGTGGCCCGCCACCAAGGGACTAGATGTGCGGCGACCTACAATGAGCTGGCTAAAATATGACATTTCAATACGCAGGCAGCGCTGTATCCGCTGCAGTGCCTTGGGATCCACAGGATCCCTTATTCACACGCTGTCTACCTCAGCGTGGCAGCCAGCTGCATCTTCCCGAGATCAACTGGAGTGCCGCGCAAGGGCTTGATCCCGGACTTCAAAGAGTGTCCGCAAAGGAACATTGTCGAGGTCCTGTCGAGGATCAAGCTGTTACTTAAGTGCATAGAAAATAAAGGCCACAAGGCCAATCGATTCGATACGTACGCTCTCAGATGACATTTCCAATTGCCACGCTCTGGAATGGCGGCATTCGATTCAGTTATTGTCGCTTCTCTCTGAGCCGCAATGAAGTGTTGCTTGCACTCGATCTAGCTAGGCACCAATCTTTGACGTATGATGGACTGAGACTAGTATTCGGATTCAGGTTCATACGACAGTTCTTTTGATTCCTACTTCCACTATTTTGGATGGCCTTCATTGGCGAGATCAATGAAAGATGATTCAATTAGTGATGAATATACATAGATTTGATTAGAATTAATCTGTTACGTTAGTGGATAGAAAATGAAGGGCAGAAGCCAATCGATTTGACACGTACCGGTTTCGAATTGCATTTCCAATTGGCAGCGGCCGAGAGTCACGCTCTGGAATGGGCTTTCGATTCAGTTATTGTCGCTTTTCGCTGCTGCCGCAATGAAGTCTTTCATCCTTGTGGCCCTCTGCTTGCTCTCGATAAAGCTGGCGATCGCGCTTCCGAGCGTTCCCTGCCATGGCACCACCTACTTCGACTGTTACCATTACTGCTACGGCAGCTGCCGCGGCCTCGAGTGCGTCCATCGCTGTCAAAGCGGCTGTGGCTGCGAGGAGGCCTTCATCGTGAAGAATAATGGCGCTTGTTGGAAGGTGGAGGAGTGCCAAGTCGGCGACGATGATGAGGACCCGGAGGACGCTCATGACGGAAAACGTAGAAAGAAGAAGAAAGTCGAGCCGCCCATGCTCTCAGAGGCGGGATTCCCACCCGAGCCAGAGCAAGCTCCAAATAACTTAGTACGTTTGTTGCCGACGGATTATAACAATGATATTGGCGATGGTAATAATTTTGGCGATGGTAATGCTATTGGCGATGGTGATCACAATGGTGATTACAATGGTGATCAAAATGGTGATACAAATGGCGATCCAAATGGTGACGAAGATTATTCAGAGTCAGTGAGAGACATTGATTCTGCTGGTTTTCCTGAGCTTAGTGATGGTTACAGCTATTAAAGCAACTATTTTCCTCAGAAAATTGTTTTAATTCTTTGTTATTGATGCTAATTTGCCAACACTGGTCCTGATCAGATGGCGGTCTTAAGGCCGCATTGCAATGCACTTCAAGACCAATCTGGTCTGAAAAACACACACAACAATACAATGTGTTAGTGTTGTGTGTGTGATTTATACCAGCTAACTTATTATTTCAGAGTATAATAGTCGATCATCTTTACCCAACTAAAGCATTTATTTTCCCCAAAAATTTTTCTATTTGGTCTGAGCCTCAGTGTAGTGGCAAACGAAGGACACGCGAATTTGCCAACACTGGTCATGCTCAGTTGGTGAGGAGGCGTTAGGGAAAGATCAAAATAAGCTCAGGCGCTGTGATTGTTGTTGATTTCTTTCAAATTTTGCCAAAAACTGATCACATTGCAATGCAAATACTGATGTGTAGCTCCTTGATTGATTGAGTGCTTAAGTGATTAATATAAACATCTAATTACATAGAAGATTACATGTGTAGTGTAGAATTGTTCGCTGCCTTGCAGTGGAATATTTTTGAGACGCCGCCGGCGTGCCCGCCATCTTGGATTGCCGCCTTCCGTGCAAATTGTGCCCAGGTGAGAGTTAATAAATACAGAATGTGATCTTTCCATTGGCCACGTTGCAGGGCTGGCCAACAAATAACTCAATTTAAGTTGGATTATGCGTAGTACTTTGGTATTGCTTTCGACCGTGAAGCCAAATACTATCCTCCCCCTCACGCACAGCAGCACCAATCGATGGCTAATTGAAGCTGTAAGCAAAAGTACAAGGGAATATTGTGCCCGGGAAAATGCAAATTGAGCAAATCTCTACCCGTGTAGCTCCTGCGGGTGTGGGCGGGCTGGAACTGTTCGGAGATGTTTTATTAAGCATATAATTCAATTTTCATTATTCAGAGAGCGAGTTTTCTCTGCGGTAGAATGTAGACAGCAGGGCAGGCCACGGCACACAATCAACTCAAATCCTGGAACAGCATTATGAGCCTGCACTCAAGAAAATTGCTAACATACTTGTTCATTCATTTTTGCTTTAGGGTTTTCTAATTTTAAATTCGTTTTTAACCTCAAAGTTATGTTTACCGCAAAAGTGCTCATTGCTGATTGAGTGAGATTTGAGTGTGAGTGTAAGTAGGCCTATCTGCATCCCTCTCTAACGTGCTTATGCTTATCACAATCTTGAGCGCTATCCCGCTGTAACCTACTTGGCTTCCTTGTCTCTCAGTGTACTCGCTCTGCTTGAGTGAAGAGCCTTCTATTTGAGCGAATCCGGGCACTTTATTCGGGCTCCCGCTGCGCTTAATTGAATCAAAAGCGGCGGCTGTCGATGCCTAGTCTACGACTTAATGGAGTTCCTGGCCCAACCGTGTTGAATGCCGCTTTGCATGGCAGTTTGAGGAAAAATGGAGGCCCATTTTCAATGGCCGCCCGTGGAGCAAAGGCAAACGCAATCGGAATCGCAATTAATATTCATTTAAAACGAATATACAACTGTACAACTGAAAAAAGGGACGAAAAGGAAAATTCCCTAGATGAATTTTTAATTTGCGAGCCAAAGAAGGAGAAAGAATGCTGCGGGAAGCCGCCTGTATGTCGGCCCCTTATGCTCCTAATGATGATGAAGACGGATGCGAATTTCCGTTTTGACTTTCCGGGTTTGAGTTGAGTTTATGATTAATGCATGAACAGAAGCCGAGTGGTCCTTGATTTTTCCCCCGATTCGTCTCAATCAGAACCGAGCTCCGAATGGAGCCAACGAGTATTGTGGGGGGTTCTTTTATGGACTATGGAACTATTGACTTGATTGGTCATGCCCATGATTTTCACTGCAAGTAAAAGTTTCCATATTTCGCTTTCCGCTGCGCGAAATGAAAATCTCCAGCGAAAAAGTTTTCATCGGAAAAAACTCATTTCATCCTAATCATAATAATAACTTTGGCTTGGGGGCACTTACAAAATTTCCACTTGTAATCTATGCAGCAGAAGAGCCTGGCCAAAGAAGCGAAATGGGAATGGAAATGGGAAAACAGGTTCGCATCGGTATCGGGCAACGGGCAACGGATCGAGCATCGGGTAAAAGTCAATGACGACGGCGATGACGATGAACAAGTCGCACATCTGTCGTGGGAATGTTGGCAGCAGAAGAGGCGGCAGCAGAGGCAGAGGCAGCGTCAGAGGCAGATACTGAGACAGCCGCAATGTTGTCAAAGTGAATGCCATGGAAAATTAGCAAAAATCATTGCAAATCAAATGGAAAACATGACAAGCCACAAAGAAACTTTTCCACCAGCCAGCCAGCCAGTCGATAGAGTGCCCCCGACCCCACCCGACCCGACCCGAATCACAGATTGAATGCCGTACATCAAAGTTCAAAAGTGTCAAACGTTGTACACCACCGCCATCCACCACTGCTGTCCTGTCCTCCCACCGCATCCATCCTCCTCCTACTTCTCCTCTTTGTGGAAGGAATCGAGAATGGGAACACACTCCAAAACTGGTCGCCGGCTGGCTGTCTGGGGGCTTAAGCCAATTTATAGTTTGTATAGTGCCAGACGACATCGATGCCATTGGCTTGGCTTGGACGCTTTTAAAGTTTGCCTCTGCTTGGGCTTCTGCTGCTGCTTCTGGTGCTGCTCCTGGTTCTCCTCCATCAGGGTCGTGAGGTGCGATGAGGGGGCCCTGGTAGTAGCCTGGACTATCAGCGTGGACAAACATCGCATGTACGTATATGGGCATGGAGAAACTTAAGCTGTGTCAAATGTGGGTCAATTCCAAGCTGACCAAATAAATGGTTTGTCCGTAGGAAGCAGGCAGTCGTGCACAGAACAGGCCAGAGGAGATTGAAATGGGATAAGGCGATGGAAAAAGGTTCAAGGTATACAAAAAACATCCGGAACCATTTTTATAGATAAAGGAATTCTCAAACAATAACAGTTGAGTGTGGAAAAATTGAATTGTTCCAAGAAAAAAGAGAAACTAAATATAAAGGAAAGTTTTCCATTGAAAAAATATGGGGGTTTTTGATCAAAAAACGATTAAAAGTTTCGTGGACCGTTATCGAAACATGGGATCTATCGATAAGCAGCGATTAAAGTGAGCTTGAGTGATTAAAATCGAACCCAAACATCGACTAGACGCTTTCGATAGACACAAGTCCTTAAAAAGCTGCAACTCTTGCAGCAGCCTGAAGCAGCCTTCAATTTCCATCCACTCCTCTCTGCCTGGTGCCACAATAAATTCTATAGCCTCTCAGGCAGCCTGACAGTTCTGTAGGAGTTCTGTCTCCTCCATCGCCTGACAGGCCTGGGCCAGGGGCGGGCCAGGGACTGGCCAGGGGCAGGGGCAGTGGCATGGGTTCTGTTCTGTTCTGTTCTGTTCTGATTTTTTGCCTGCATGAATATTTCATGAATGCCACTTCTCGCAAATAAAGTTGTTTTGCAGTCACATTTTGTGTGGCTGTTGCCGCTGTTGTTGTCGCTTCCCGTGTCAATCAATTCATGCAGACGAGAGGCCCCTTGACTTTGCGACACATACTCCTCGTATTCTGGTCAACAGGAACTTGCGATAACATTGCGCATACGCCGCATAAGCCGCTGACTAAACATGCCATCAACTGGTGGCGGGGGGTGGTTAGGGGAAACATTTTTATCGCTGTCAGGAATTCGTACCAGCTCCCACAGAGCATCTCGCTCTGGTCATTAGCATAGCAGTCGTCGGGTGGGGTGGCTGTCGAGGTGGAGGGAGATTCGAGGCAACTTAATTACACATTCCAAATGTGGGCCACAGTCCAGAGTCCGTCGCAGGCTGAGACTCTGAGAGTCTCTGCAACAGGAGTCGGAAATTAATAGTTACCCGAACAGTGAAGGACAGGGTAGAGATGATGGACTTGTAACACATTTTGACATGACTTTCTTCAATGGTCAGGGATCCCGGAATTCGCCTGTGAAGTAGACCTGCTTCTGGTCGAGTATGGCGAAGAAAAAGGGTCGATCTGCAAAGAACTTCACGCCATTATCCTTGGACAATCTCACCATAAAGAAAATTATTTGATCAGCTCTTTGTAGTTTCAGGGACCCACCTTTTCCATCATGACTCTGCTTCACCACGTTGTCCACGTCGAAGGCCGCATCATGTGTGCATCATGCTCGAAAGTCGAAGTTTTCGTGGGATTCGAGAGTCTACCGAAGCTTGCCGCCTCGCTGTGCTGGTCGGGGCACCCCAAATCATTGAGTATGTGGGGCACGAGCTCTACAGCGCAGGAGAACTGCTCTTTGTGCAGCTGCAACTCCACCTGCTGCCGCTTTCCGAGGCCCAAGAGCCCCGTGGGGTTGTCGTGTCGAGGGATGTTGTATCTCGGGGACTCCCCTCTTCTCCGGGGGAAAGGGTATTTTCCAGTGGTCTTCAAAGGCGACGGCACTAATCGATATCATCTGGGTGACCTTCATCAGGGGACTTGTGACAACCTCCAGCCGTTGATTGATGTGAAACAGACTCGTGCCCGGATACTCGAAATCCATGGCCTCCAAATCGCTTACAGTCCGCACCGCACGGCGTGCTGAGTCGGGGATAGCCATGGGCCATACCAGGAGGCTTCTGAATCCCGCCACCTTGGGCCATTCCCCGGATATACCTCCCTCCGGGGGCCATTTCCATTAGCCGTCCATCTGCTCGCGGGTGCGTCCA
Organism: Drosophila lowei; assembly: GCA_008121275.1. Taxonomy (NCBI): domain Eukaryota; kingdom Metazoa; phylum Arthropoda; class Insecta; order Diptera; family Drosophilidae; genus Drosophila; species Drosophila lowei. Next base: position 23,105,422 of record CM017778.1, on the reverse strand, counting down.
TCCGACAACATCAATGGGGGAAGGCAGATCAGGCTGCCTGGCGCTTCCCTACGTCGCCCCGCAATGTATCTGTGCAGCAGCAGCTCGTTAAGTATCTGGGCCTGGGTGTGCGCCAAAAGTAAACCGAAGAGCAGCTGAGCAGCAACTTATCTGAAACATTATTTATACAGTGAAGCGAAGGACATCTGATGGGTGCAACTTTAGTTGCATCGCATGTTTGGAGTGCGGTTATCGAAGGGGAACTTTGTCGAGTAGTGGGTGGGAGTGGGAGGTGAAGCCGATTCGTTCTACATATGTGGATTGGCTCTGGATCTTATATAAGGCATAAACAATCGTTTAAGAAGTACCAGAACCATCCAGGTCTGAAAATATAATGATTTCTAGGCTCTACTAACTGGAGATCCCACAGATCTGTTATCCTTACATATTGACTTAATTCTTAACTTACACAATACATTCGCATTAATAGTCTTTTATCCTTTTAGGTGGACCAGCCAATAGCCAAGAAGGACTTCCCCAAGGATACTGAAAAGTAAGTTTTATCTTTATTCGTATTCAAACGTAGTCCTCGATCTAAGACCTGCTTTTCGGTGAGTATGGAATAGGAACCACGGGGAGTACTACCAATAAAATCTCCGACTTAGAGCACTTCATTAATGCAGCATAAAGTGTGGGGTTCATGGGCTACCAATTGACCCTTGGATGCTTCGACGCCAGAGTTCAGGCTTCAACGCACGCGAAATTAATTAACGTTGCTCCAAACTTTTGCCACTGCAATCTTTTGTCATAGTTCCCTCATTTTATGGCCTGCCCCGCTCTCCTTTCCCCCGTTTACGGTCTGGACTTCCCCGAAAACACGAACAAATATGAAAAGGAATCGACTGCCAGATGTCCATTGCTGAATTACATCCCTTTTTCCACTGGATGTAAGCCCATTAGATCTGATCTGTATGAAATGTTCAAGATTGGTGGATCCTTTCTTTATACATGGCTTTTATGAAATTTCAGAACCAAACCTTTCCATCTGTGGATGCCACAATAAAATATTTTATGAGCGTAGAAGGAGCTGTGAGCATAGGACCTACATATAGCATATAGTCTACTCTGAAAGGTATATAACGCTCCGAGGGATACGATTACAGGGTGTACAGAGTGTCACGACTGCACCAAAGGCAACATTTTGGCTGCTGCCCGGTTTTTTTTTTGTTTTGTTGGAGGTGTGGCACTGCAGTGGTGTGGGGGCGAGTGCCGGGGCGAGCAAACCTAACTTAAAACTGGCTGGAAGCCATTTTGTGTAAAGTGCTTCGGTGCATGCCACTCCGTAGCATCCTCTGGGATCCATCCTCTCCTGCTTCGCTCCTGCTGCTCCTTTGGCCACGCTTCAACAGTTCCCCGAGGACAGTCGGTCATTTTGGACTTGCAACTTTTGGCCGGCGAACCAAATGGCGAAGGAGGAGCATCAGGCAAAAGGAAAAGGAAAAAGGAGGAATTTCCTCGCGATTGTTTTTCTTCCGCTGGACCTAAGCCTTGCACGACGACGACGACGACGGCGACGGCGACGGCGACCAAGAAGGAGTCCAGTCCGCTTTAATTGTTTTCAAACAAGAGTCTGTCCAGAGTCTCGGTTTAAGCGCACAATTAAACGGGTCTTCTGATGGAGGAGCCAACCCCCCCTCTTGCAACCCCCTGCGGCATACATAAATCCATAGCGTGGATTTGCAGCGAAAGCCAAATGCAATTGGATCAATTGGAGCTGCGTTTCATTTGCTTGGCCTGGCCTGGCCGTGTGTTTTCCTGCCTTCCTCGTTCCTGGACTCCTGGACTCCTGGACTCCTCGATGCCTGGATTCGTGCTTCTTGTTTGTGTGTTTGTGTTTGCCACCGAAATTGAATTTCTCGCTGAGCGGAAAACAATAAACAAGCCAAGTGAAAAGCCAGAAGGCGACGGAGCGCAGCGGAGTGCGCCAAGCTGAAAGATGAATGGATGGCAACAGAGGAGCAGGAGGAGGACTCTGAAGAAGGGGAAGGAAAAGCCAAGGTAACTTCGAACAGTGCTGCAAAGGATACAAGTGGGTATACTATGTATACGCACTGCATTCGTGGAAGGAACTCTAAGGGAAAAACACTGGCATTTCAAGATAAAGGGAGTTCCCTATGGCGTATGTTTCGAGGGTACCCGCACAGAAGTACCATGTTTTCAGGGGATTCTCTGCTGCAGGAAAACATTTAATGAAGTCGATTTTACAGCTCAATTGAAATCCTTATCGAAAAGAGAACCGTTTAGAGTATCGAACCATTCGTGTATCCTTTCTTCTTTTCTCTCTCTGTGTGGCGTCCTCTGGGGGTTTCCTCTCGCCTCTCGCCTCGTGTCTCCTTTTCTTGGCACATTGTTTGGCCAAAACGGAAGGAAACACTTTCATTATCACTTTGGCGCTGCAAATTTATGGCGACAGAGAGTCTCCTCCCGGTCCCTCCCTGTCCCTCCCTGCCTTCTCTGGCAGGCAGGGGATTCCCCCGTTTGGGGCTGTGCGGAACGGCTTAAAGCGGATAACACCATAGCCGTGGGAGGTTATCGAAGAGACGACCGAAAGTCTTTGCCACTTTTAAATGCATTTCCCAGAGGAGAGTTCCGGCAGAGCTGTTTGTGGTGATGCAGCTGCTGTTAATTGGGAAAAGTCCCAGCCAGAGAGGAAAGGATTCCACTACGGAGACAGCTGTGCAGCAGCGTACGTGCCACAAACAGCCACAACGATAACTGCTTGCTGCAGTGTCCTTCTTAATAAAGGCTTTCCGTTGCATCAGTAGTGTCAGGCCTTCCAGAACGTGTACTCCCCTCTATTTTCAGTATAAAAATCTGCCACATACTCATGTTTCCATTGAATGTTTCCCGAATTGGAGCACCAGACACGGGACTCACTCATCTACAGGGGCTCTTTTTTGTCTTCACTCAAGTGGAAGCATTAGCCTGGATATCCTTTCTGCTCCTCTGCTTTCGTGTCCGTGTTCGTGTTCGTTTCCTTCCTTGCGTTGGCTCCTCCATTAATTTTGCTCTCCTTAATCATTTGCTCACTCGTTTTGGGGCCATTCATTCTCACTCGTCAGCTGTAACAATTTGCGGAAATTAGCCAAGGTGTTTTATGGTCATCACCGGAGTACCACAGTACCACACAGGAGCACAGTACCACACTCCATCCTGCAGGAGTGGATGATTGTTGTTGCTGTTTGTCTTTTTCTTCAGTTTGGTTTTCCTTTCTCTTGGAGTGTCCCCGTTCCCCGTTCCCTGTCCTCTGTGCTGCCATTGTGTTTCGTTTTAATTGGGGTCTAAGCTGCCATTAGGCTCCTCAGCGCCCCTCCCCTTTGCTAATTCTATTTTTGCAGTTTAATGAAGTCCTTGGCCGGGCCGCAGGACCCGTCGCTCGTCGCTCGTCGCCTGTCGCCTGTCGTCTAGGCAAATTGGTTGGCATTATTCATTCAGTGTCCTTTAAAGCCCAGGATATGCCAGCGGCAGTGGGCTCTCTACAGTCTACACTCTCGGCCTGGCTTAAATGCCAATATATCACTGGCTAACAAAGCCACCTGCCCCGTGTAGCCACACGTGTGTGTGTGTGTGTCTGTGTGTGTGTGTGTGTGTGTTGTGGCAACAGGAGTATAACATGCATCACGCACACATGTCTTCACTGGATACTAATTATGATTGCGGTGGCATGGCAAGGACATTGCAGCATTGCAGAACAACAACAATGCAGCCTTGCTTCCACCTGCATCAGAATGTCGCGGTGCATGTGGTGTGTGTGTGTGTGTGTGGCTTTGGGGGTGTATCAGTGTGGGGTTTCATAAGCCGTTGCTGCCGCGTGAGGCTTTTGAGAGCCGGCAAACAACTCAATTGAATGGGCATCGGAGGTGAAAATATATCCCACGCGGCGAAAGCAGCCTTTGGACTTCAGCGGGACTTGGCTTTAAGGAGGGGTGCTCTTGGGGCTGGGCACTGAGTTCCCTCCCAGCTTACCCAGCCACCACCTGAGTCTTAATTTACTTTTCAGCTGTTGTTGAGACGACGGATAGTCTCGCGCGCGCCCTAATGGTAACATCTTGGTATTGTATAGCCTTTGCTGGAACTAAGAAAATATCCACTAAATGCCTAAAACGTAGCCTAAAATGTACCCTATATCAATATGGAACCTGTCTTAAATTTGTCTTGCTTTGAGAATAGACCTCTTTTCGAATCCCAATGGATCCCACTTGCAACTTCCTTCAATCGAATCCAATTTTCGGTTGACTTTAGCTTTAAGCTGCTTCTACTTGACCTGAACTTAACTACACCCCACCCCCGACCTTAACCTCTCTGCCACACTCCCTCCTCCCTGGAAGGTATTTCAATTTCGTTTCGTTACAAATCGTACCATCAGCCCCGCCTTCGTTGCGATTCAATAGAGAGCACAGCCCCTCGGAGTCGGCGACGGAGTCGGAGTCGTAGAATATCATAAATTTTCGTCATTCTCAGCTGCAACTTCGGGGCGAATGTACCGTACATCCGTACAGCGTACATCTCCTTGCCGTCATCCCCGATTACCGCAAACACCTGTACAGCCACGCCTCCTGCCAGCACCACCCCGACTAGATACCCCCGCTCCGTCGTTCCTTTTGGCCATTTGTCAGAGTTGTGTGGCAGTGAAAGGGGGAGGGGGAGCGGAGGGAAAGGGAACGGGGTTCGGGGTTCGGGCTTGGAATAGAAATTGCTGCCAAGTCATGTCATTGCCGCCGCCTCTGCATCCACATCCACCCCATCCCCATCCCCATCCCCATCCATACATGTACCCGCACGGATATGTAGATCCTGGAGGCCAGGACTCGTATGCGAAAATACTTCCGTGACTTTTGCGGCAGCTACGTGACTGGCCTCCCCAGTGCCTCGTCTCCTCCCGTGGCTGCCCCGCGACATATTTACTGTTTTTCAAATTGCACTTTGCAACTTTTTGGCTGGCAGGCAGGCAGGCGGCAGGCAGGCAGCATTTTTTACGATCCCTCCTGGCTGCGGCACCTACCTCTATCCGTGCCACGACTAACCCCCCTATGCAACACTCCTGCCCTGCCCTGCCCTGCCCGCCCGAATATCATGTGTTTATGGCATCTTAATTGTGTGTGTGTGTGTGTGTGTGGAAAAGTTTTTCCATTTTTCCATTTTTCCGACACTTTTTATGGCAGTGACAGTTTATGTTAATTCCCGTCGTCTGCGGCAGGGCCCGATAATATCGGCAATCATATTGATATTATATTGATTAATTACCCGTCCTGTCTGGCCATATTTCCACGGTGAATATATTATGTTTTAAATAAATACAAAATGCCCGAACGTTGGGGCTTAATTAAGCTGCGCTTAATTGGACGTGAATCGGTTTCCGGGACCTACTGTTCATGCGATGATTGGCCAAGCGGAAGAATGCTCTGTGCGGGGCGGGGGGGACTTTACAGGATTTTACAGGGCGAAAGCTTATGGCTGCTCCAAAGTGGAGTTTAATCATACAAATGTATGATATTTGCCGTTGATTAAGGTTTCTGGGTAGTTTAAGGACAGTTCTTTGATGATCTGACGCCTCTCCAAAGTTTCACTGACTCTAGACAGATATCTGCTGACATCTGCAATTGATTTGATTGTAGAGATACAAAACCATCCCTCTGCTTTGACCTTTGAACTGAATCAATTTGTTAATCCCTCTACTTTGAGCTGTCGTAAAGTACTTAATGCAAATTAGGGCCCACACACTCGGAGATGCTTTAATCCCCCCGAAAGGACAAACTTTGTCTTGCATTTTAATTGGTTGCAAAATCAATAATCAGCAATGCGGCACAGACTGCCAGAAAACTGTGCGTATTTGTGTGAGTGTGCCAGGGCTTGAACACCCTTCAAAACTGGCCCACAACACACACACACAGATGCACACTCGTAAAATGAGGCAAAGTCAAAAGTTGTGTGCCATGGAAATTGACTCAAAGAACATTTTTCGGGCTCCCGAAACGCTGCAAAGTATGCAACAATTCGGTTGCACTCCATTTTGTGTGTGTGTGTGTGTTGTGTGTGCGTCCCTAGGGGAGGGAGGGGCTGTTTTCTGATGCCAAGTCAACGCCTAATTGGATTTGTGCTCATTCAATGAACTGCAAACGAAAGAGTATTTTTTATATGATTATTCCACTTGAGCCTCTAATGGGGGCGCCCCTCCACAGCAGCATGACTGAACATTTTTATTCCCATTTTGCACTTTGCCACAGACCATTTGCACCCAGCCAAAGTGCAAGTGTATGCAAAAATATATTGGAATACATTCCGATTTATGATACCCCCGAAAGTCGTGGAGATGAAAGGGTATGCCGTGGTCGTGTGGCAAGATGTAACATTCGAAATTCCCGACTAGAATGAACAGATTTTTGGATCTTTCATTTGAGATGGATATAAATGCTGGAGAAACAATTGTAGATCGTAGATATAGATAAAGATATAGATTTCCCATTTAGTAGGCTTCGTATTGTCTACAAATACAGAGATAATCATTAAGATCCGAATAGGATTACAAAAATACATAAATCTCCCTTACAATTCCTGTTTTTTCCGCTTTTATTTCTAGAAATATCAAAAAACTTATATTTATCAGTATTCTCCACTCTCCAACAATCGGTTATCCCATAGTCGAAATATCGTTTCGATTATCTCTTGTTTTTTTCTTGTTGTTTTGTTGCCCCGCCCCCTTCTGGTCGTGTTCGCTTTTGATGGAAAGGCGAGAAAATCTTTGCCACGCGACATTTTCTGCAATTAGGGGCAAAAACACGTACCAGGAATGGCAAGCGGAATGGCTAGGTCTGAGCACAGGCTCAGAGGCAGAGACAGAGGCAGAGGCAGACGCAGACGCAGCTCTGGATGGGGGCATGCCGCGGAGGCATACCTTAAATTGAAGATCCCCCCGCGGGTTTATCATAATACGAAAATCTAGCATTGGCCCAGAGTTAAATCTTTAATGAGACGGAAAGCGAGCGCCAATCGCTGCAATTAAAATTAATTACAGTATTTGTCAGCTTAGCTCCGGCTAACTAGGAGGCCACCGCAACGGAACGGAACGGAGCGGAGCGGAGCGGAAAGGCAGGCCAGAAGAGCAGCCACGAAGAAGAGCCATCGCCGGCTCATTCACCAATCTCTGGGATGGGATGGGATGGGCTGGGAAGGAGGAGGGGCTGGAGAGGAGCCCTGCATTGATTGCAATCGCGATCGTTAATTAAATGTCCAAAGGAATGTTGTTGCTGTTGTTGCAAGTTGTTGCTGCTGCTGCTGCTGCTGCTGGTGGTGCTGCCTCCTGTGCGTAAAGATCAGCCAGCCTGGATAAGGGGCAAGTTGCAAGTTGCCAGTTGCAAGTTGCTCTCTGGCTGCCGGCTATTTATATCTGCAGCACGTTGTTGCACGCAATGCGATGTCTGTCTGTCCCCAGTCTCCGTCCCCCGTCCCCCGTCCCGTACATACAACAAAACTCAGATCCAGCTCCCTCCCCCTACCGCTCCCCCCCAAGCAGCACCAAGCCCCCGTGTAGTGCTGCTGCGGGCATTATCGCCCTTGATCTTGGCTAAATCGAAATCGCCGGCGTTGCGTGAAGTGTTGCAAATGAGTTTTTGTCTGGGGCGTGCAACGCATTTTCAATTGGTCGGCAAATTGGCAGCGCCAACGGAAAACAGTCCACAAATGGAGCCCCAAGCCTTGCATCGTACAGGTGGCAGACATTCTATATTCAAAATAGGGAGTATATATACTATATATAGGGGATTTTTTGGTGATTTTACCTAAGGTTTATCCTTATTATTATCATTCTTAATGGAAATTCATGGGGTTTTCTGTGAAAATGTTGACATTTTTGGTGGATTGTACCATATCTTCAGATCTTCGTTTGATCTGTGTTCGAAGGAGGAACCCAAACAGAGGGTGAAACTTTCCCTTGAAACACTTTTAGTATATCCCCTCATATCCAGTGCTTCTAGTGCCCCATATTACCTAATGAATATGCTCCGATATCTCATATCTGGGGCCTCCCTCCAATAAGTAGTGCCAATATTTATACGGAATATCCACTTTGTATAGACAGACATGAGCGTATACGAAACTGCAACTGGGCAAACAGAAAATTGGGTTTATTGATGGCGAAAACACCCGAAGAAAACTCGTTTCGGTCGCCAAGAAAACAGAAAACAGAAAACTTTTGCGATGCGTAAAAAGAAAAATGCGCCAGAGGAAAAGTTGATTGGTGTCATCTCTCTTCTACCTCGTCCCTCCCTCTCTTGGCCATGTTTCAATTGAACGACCCATAACGTAGGGGAAGGAGGGGGGGCATGAGGAGTAAGCGTGTGGAAAGCAATTGGAAATACTGTTTCGGAAAGGTGTTGAAAGAAGTCAATTTTGCGGTCGATTTTCGGCACTTGTCAACGGACGAAAGTTAATGGGAAATGCAGTATGAAGCAGGGTCAAAGTTCAGTCACAGAGGCCTCAGCAAATGGAGAATGTTAAAAAAAAAAAAAAAAAACATAAACTAGCGACTAAAAACGCCAGAAACTCTCTGCAGAAACCGCTTCAAACCATATTAAAGAATCGCCTGCAACCACAACAACAACAACGAAATGCAAATGAGCCACGTGCATGCCAGAGGAGTTCGAGCGACAAGTGCAGCGGCCAACATGTGCGTGTTCGAGTTGGAAGCCGGCATAAAATCAGCAAAAACAAGTTTTGTTCGATGTTGCCATAGTGACGAGCGGGTTAGCCGTAAAATGAAAAAGAAAACAAACAAAGATATTAGTGAAAGAAGTTCCATGGAAATATTCATAGGGAATCAAACAAAAGTAGCCCTCCATCTCTTTCCACTGCCTTTGACGGTCGCCTCTGCGCCCCCCCAACCAATTGTCTGGCAGCCACAAATGTCTTTCGCATAGGGGCACATTTGTCATTCTCAGACCTCCTCCAACAGCAAGAGCCACCATGACAAACCCTCTGACTGTGTCTCTTATCAGTGAATTTTTATCACACAGAAAGAAGTGACCCACACCCTAAGTCGAACCTGAGTTCGCTTCGAACATGCCCCAACGTGCTCTGTTATGCGGTGTCGTAGACAACATGTTGGAGCTCTCCTCGCTCTCTTCAATCGGTTAAGGCTCTCTTTTTCGCTCTCTTTGAATGGGTATGAATCGGTAGCAACCATCATTCCATACACAAATGTTGACCATTTCATGCACAAATGTTGCGGCAATATTCATTTGTATGGGCCAGACTCATGTGCCGGGGCAACGAGCAACATGTCCCGCAACATTCGGCATACCCTAGGGAAAATTGGAAGTTGGCGCGTATTGGCAGTCCACGGCCTTGCCGCCCCATTCGAATTTTGGCCGTTGAAAGCGTTGGACGTTGGAAGTTGGAAGTGAGTGCGTTGCATTTCTCTTCTTCCATCCAAAAAAATACGTGAAGAGTCCGCCGACGAGCACACCTCTACGCGCGCAGGTGTGTGTCATTGTGTGCGTGCCGTACCCATGTTTATGTGAGTGTGTGTGTGTGATAGTGTCTGTGCATTGTTGTGCGAGTGTGAAGAGTGGCACAACACAACAACAACAACAGCAGCAGCAGCAGCAGCAAGGGGCCGCAATCAGCTGTGAAGGTGCGAAAGCGAAATGCAAATCGAATAAATGGCCAAAAATTACGAATTATCAGCGCGAATTCTCCCGTAAATTCCATATCTCTGAAATCGAAACGAAGCGTGCGGCTCTAAATCAATCGGAAAAAACTAACAAAATAATTTTCAAAAATATTTCAAACAAATAAAATACAAACAAAGAAACACAGAAGCAGCAATCGGCGTAAAAGTGTTTACCATTAATTTGCTTGCGGAAGAGCAGCAGCTGGAGAAGGTGAAGAATCTAAGGAATCCAAAGCGAGAGCTGGAGAAGGAGAAGGAGAAGGAGGAGAATCCATCAGCTCAGCCGCAGAGGAAAAGAGAAGCAGTCATTCCAGCAGCAGGTGGATTGCGCGGGGGTAAGTGAAACGGAGAGGAAAACGGAAATGTAACGGTGCGGCCGGAGGGGTAAAGCACTCAAATTTGTTGTTAGACTTGCTTCCCACTCTTCCGTCCGACACGCGACCTGCGACCTGCGACCGGGTTGTATGGGGGTTGGATGGAACATATTCTGTCTCAAGTCACAACCTAAGCGGCTGGCACCCACCCCGGCACCTGCTGCTGCTACTGGCGCCTTCGCCTTCCCTTCCCTTCCCCTTTGCCCGTGACAACAGATCAAACATTTGTTTTTGTTGCGTGTCTTTGCCGCCGCCGCGCGGCGTCCCGTTAACTTGGACTGACATTTTACATGGCATTGCTTCTTCTTTTTCTTCTTCTTGTGACTGCTTCTTGTGTTGTTTTTGGTTCTCATCCAAACCCCACCTTCTCCTCATTGTTGTTGTTGTTGTTGTTGTTGTTGCTGCTTCGTCTTGCATGAGTTCTCTTTCACAGCTCTTCCGCATGCTCTTCGTGCATTGACTTTTTGTCTCTCTTTCTGTCTGCAGCAGAAGCTTTGCTGTTCCTGTTACTGTTACTATTAGTGATAGTGGGAGTGAGTGAAACAGAGAGATCTTTGATCAGGAAAACATTTCGAATAGAGAGCGAGAGAGAGTCCTCTCTGAAAAGACAGGAGAGCCCTTCCCTTGCGAAAGGGTATCCACGATTCTATATACTTTCCGGATCAGATTTCGCGTGTTTTTGTTTGCAAATGACTTTTTATTGGCCATTTCCTTGACTTTGCTTGCCTTTCTGTTTTGCTCTCTTTTTTTTGGCACTGGTTGGCCCTCGTCTTGCATGTACTGGCGTGTACGAAAAGAAAAAATCAATAAATTTCATTTGATTTTTATGTTGCGCCTCCTGCCCCATCCCCATCCCCCATCCCCTGCTCATGGCCGACCGAGCCCACAGCTGTGTCGGGGAGAGGGAGGGACGAAGGGAGAAGAACCGTTGAATGAGAGCGCTTTGTTTTTGCCTTTGGCTTTGCAATGACAGCTTTTTGCGCCACCCGTACCTCTACCCCTTAGTCCTACGCCTGAAGCCCTTAGCCAACCCCCAACCCAACCCTCCTCCCTACAGCCCCTAGTCCTGGCCTCACCCAAAGCTCTCTCTCCCTCGTACACCCTTTGCTTTTCTCGCTGTCTCTCTCTGTGCGTTTTGCCGGGTTTTGTTTTGCTCTGGGTCTGGCCTAGAATCCAGCCAAGAGAAAAACCGAAAAAAACTTGTCTTTTGTTATTAATTATCAAAGGCGGCTCCCCCGAGGTAGGGGCGGGCATCGCTAGTCAGACCCGCCCAAATTAGACAGACAGACGGACAGATGGATGGATTGGTGTCAGCGGCAGGGGGCAAGGGGCAGCCGAAGAGCCGCCTTTATACTAGTCTTCTAATTAATTCAGAACTTTTATTAGATTGGGCTCTCCACTCTGGTTCTCCCAGCGTTTCCCCACTGGAAACCCGTTCTCTTCTCTTCCACTGCACCATTACTCACGGCTGTACACGCCATTCTCAAAGATAAGATAAGATTAGAATGCTTCAGTTCGAATGGGGTATATCTTTTGGGGCCAAGTGTAGCCCCGTCCGGGGGTTATCTTTGCCTGGGATTTCAAATGTCATAATGGAATAATTTGGCAAGCGGATTGTTGACAGTTTTCTTATGTCATTTGTTTTGTGCCTCGAACACCTCTCTTGAGCAGAAATCTTGACAGTAAATCTTGAAAGTACAACACACTACAGATGTATCCTTATATTCGTTCCCATCGCTCCTTCTTTTAGCAGTTTCTGCACCTTTAGACCGTCATTCAACCTACCCTTCATAATGACTCCATTAGCCACAGCAGGAAAATCAGGTGAAAATGGCATTTCTCTGTGATTCGGGGGATCCCCTCTCATGCTCTCCTGGGACCCCGTCAAGTGGGTTTATATTCCTGTCTCGTATTTGTTTAATTTCAAAAAATTCACCTTTATCGCCCTCGTTTGTTGCCTGTGACGACCTGTGGGCGAGAGGGTTCCGTTTAATTTCATTTCCATTTTCCATAAAACGAGTTTCTGGCTTTCTCAGCGGAAAGGGAGTAGGGAGAGAGTAGGGGCTTGGGGCTTGGGGCTGGAGTTATGGCTGAAACCGAGTCTGGGGTTGACGGAGGTCTCGCTCCCCCTCCCTCTCTGGCTCCCTCTCTCTGTGGCTCGTTTGATGCTTGGTTGCATCATTAAGAGGCAGCGGCGGCGGCGGCAATTAACTTTAATTATTTATGTCGGCCACTGGGATCGAGAGACGGGACGGGACGGGACGGGACGGGGAAGGGAAGGGGCAGCTGGAGCCCACCTGCGGTCCTCGGGTAAAAGTTAAAGCTGTTGCCATTTATGTTAATTTAAATAAATTAATCACTCCACATATTAGTCCTCTTTAGTGTGGCTTACATCATGTCGCAACCGTCGCAACCGACGGTTCTGTTTTCCGTATCTTTTGTGTCTGTGTTCTTTGCCGTCGTCTGCTTTTCAACAGCTGTTGGCTCTGAATTTTCCTATCAACTGCTGCTAACTGCTGCTGCTACCACCTCTTCTTCGCCGTATTGCCGTATTTTGCACGTCTGCACGTTCTCCAGTGCAAAAAAAGAGCCAGAAAAAGCTGTTCCAAACCGAAGAAAAACAGCAAAAAACAGTTGTCAAAATGTGGTACATGGGAACAAAATTATTCACTATTCTTTTGTCTTGTGTTTTTTACGTATTGCTGCACGTTCCTCCGTCGAATATCCGATATCTTCTAACCAGCGTAGTGTAGGGCAGAGGGACTCATTCAGGGGCGGAAATGTTTTGGGGCACGTTCCAGGGCTTCGGTTACCCGAAAGTCGATTGATAGACTCCTCCATCCGTAACACAGCTGAAAGTATCTAAAAGAAGTATCTTTCTTGGTAGCATCTTCCATGGAAATAGTTTGGCAATCCAATCATCTTTATCTTTAGAATTCCCCATTTCCGTTTCAGCTTTTCAGTTTTCTTACTTCCATGTTTTGAGTTGTTTACTGGCTGACCCAGTAATTTCCCTTTGAAGAAAGTTTCTCCTTGGAAGGATACCCCATACCCATACCCATACCCATACCCATGCCCTAACCGTAAACATATAGAATGAACAAACTTTATGTCGGAAGAGATCTTTTGTCCAGAGTTTTGTGTGTCGTGTTGGTCTTTTGCTTGATTTTCGGGTTTATTTTTCATTTCTCATATTTTGTTTGTTTGTTTCTGGCTTTTGGCCTTTTATAGTAAGTATAATGCTGTGCTGTGCTCTCCCGTGATGATAACAATGCTGAGCAAAACTTTTTAGCAGCCTTTTATGTACTCTCCCCATACCCCAATACCCCAATACCCCACTTGCCTCGCACTCATCCATTCTTCCTTGGACGCTTCCTTCTTCTCTGTAGCTCTTTTTGGCATCTGGAGCCTCGGGAGTCTGGATCCCTCTCCTGTGCCTTGCTGCTCCTTAAAAAGGAGAGCATTCTGACGCGTAATTCATTACGGGGTTGAGGGTTTGCCTTGGGGCTGGGGCTCTGTTTACTCTGGTTTCTCTGGTTTCTGGCCTTTGCGGAAGTCTCAGTTTCAGTTTCAGTGCAAGATATCGCACAAACTATTTGTACTTTTGTATCTGAGTTTTGCTCATATTTTATCCCCATTCTGTCCCCTCTTCTTTCTCTTCCCCTCGCTCTTGCTCCATTGTTCTCTGGTCTGTTCTCTCCCCTAATCTCTGCTGCTGTGGCATGCCTTGGCCTGAGCCTCGTTTATCCTAAGTCTACGCTTAAGAAAACATACATTTTTCACTGGCGATAAGCAGTTTCTGACACAGTGAAAGCTCTGCTGAGCGGACTGTCCGCCCCAGAGAGCCCTCACTGTATCTACAATATTAAATATACATAAATATCTAAGCGCTACTGGGGAATGCTTATCCCGTACATACCCCACATACGTACAAATTCCTCTCTTGGCTATCGTGAGTTGTACACTTTCTAGGAGTTTAAAGAGTCGACTAGGGGATACCCAAGACTTGGGAAACATAGGGAGAAACATTCCTTTAGATCTAATCTGTATAATCTGTATATGAAATAATCCCTTCTGTCAAAGGAGAACCCCTGGAGGAGATTCCACAGGTACGAATATCACTGGGAAAAGCATTCCCTCCTTCCTGCAACTGAAAATCTGTTACAGTCAGCGAATAAATTGCACTCATTAAATATTTATTAGATTGCCAGACGCCTAGATTCCCTGCCTTCCCCTCATGGAATACTCGAGTGCGAGTGCGAGTACGAGTACTCGTATCCATGCGCTATGTATCTCCCTTCCTTGACTTTCTTTCGTTATAAATTCATAAAAATCTTATGCGATACACAGACAGAACCCTACCCTTTTGTTCATATGATAATGAGAGCTGTTGCGCCTCTGTTCGTTCTCCTTTGAGTGCCGTCCCCATCCCCATTCCCCCCCTCTTTTCTGTGCCTATTTTGGCCAGAATTCTTTGGGTTCTGCCCCTCAAAGTCATGACATGTGCCGGCGCGGACCAATTTATGGCCATGGATACTATAAATTGTGGCCGAAGCTATTGATTTGCTGTTGGCCATTCAGGCTGCCGCTGCTGCTGCCTCTACTGCTGCTGCGTGTGGTGACAGTTGACAGTTGAGTTACAAGGTCATTATGTGGGGCGGAGTGGAGTCGAAGTGGAAGTGGGGAAGGGACTGGACCCATAGACTGGAACTCGTTGGTGCGTCATGGGATAGAAACGTATCTATGGGTCTGCGGGCAGGCGGGCAGGCGGGCAGGCGAGCGCGTGTATGAGCGCAATTACAGTTAATGTCCAAAGCGTGGATTCATTTCCGTTTTAAAAAATTTTTTTCTTCTTTTGGATTTATTCTTCGGTTTTTCGGTTGATTGATGGTTCGGAATAGAGAGGCTGAAAGGTCGATCCCATCCGAATGACTGGCAGCAATCTCTCATCCATTGTTTTGCCACACAAAGGAGAAGGAGAAGAAGGAGGCGGGAGGCGACCCCTAGCCCGAGATGATCCCTCGCCTGAGACCTAGATTGAGCCGTACCTCCGACTGTCTGTCTGTCTGTCTGTTCGAGTCGTTTCTGCCTCTGTGTATCATCCGTAGATATAAATCTCTGTTTTTTTGTTAGAGGTTCACTTTTTTGCTGGCTGCTGCTGCTGCTGCTGTTCTTTGGCATTAGATTTCCATATTTGTAGGATCAATTAGTGTGTTTGACACTCGATAAGGCCAGGGCCAGCAGGTCTTAACTGGAAGTGGAAGTGGGTCGCAGCTTGAAAGTGCAATGCGAACGAGGAGCGCTTTCTCCCAACTGAAACAGGGGATGCAGAGGAGATGCAGAGCTGCAAGATGGAAGACACAAGATACAAGATACACATACTGACAGCTACTTAATCGAAGTCCAGAGTGAAATGCAGAGATGATTTTTATGCATTTGCAGCCAAGACCAAGACCCAAAACCCAAGACCCGAAACGGAAACCGAAACTCAAGACCTGGGCCTCGAGAGAGCCAGAGATGAAGATGCCCGATGGCCGATGGCCGACTGGCCAGATGACTGCCGCATTCCACTTGGCCAAAGCCAAAGCTGCAGGCCCCAAAAAATACACTCATACTCATACTCAAACTCCGACCAAACCATGCCACAAGATGTGTCTGGCTGTTCGGGGTATCTTTGTTTTTGGTGGATGGTAGATGCTGGATGCAGGAACCTGTTTGCTTTGGGATTTGGTCTCTTATTTTTATTTTTGTTTCGATTTTTTTTATGTTGAAAATTTACGAGTTTGGCGAATACCAAGCGGGAAGAATTCAATGAACTCGTCTTCTAACTTGGCTTTCGGCTCTCCTCGAGAGAGTGAAGAGTGTGTTTCGAGAGTGTGTCTGTGCGTCTGTGTGTGTGTGCTAAGTGGGCAGATCCCCAGACATGGTCTCGGGCCATGTAAATGGGGAGTTCTCCATTCCCCGCCCCCTCTATCCATGTCCCCCTCCCTACCAAAACACACAGAAATTGCTTTCGAATTGGATTAGCAACATAAGAAAAAGTTTGTTCGTTCTCCTGTTGCTGCCACAGAACTTGTATGCCGCATGTTGCAGTCGTGTTGATGTTGTTGTTGTTTGTTGCAGTTGTTGTTGTTCCTGTTGCAGCTTCTTGTTCCAACATTTGTCTTGTCATTGCGATTGTTGTAGCTGTTGTTGTTCCGAGTGATTGTTGAACTTATTGTTGGAGTTGTTGTATTTGTTGTCGTTTCTGTTGCACTCTTTTTGTTGTTGTAAATATTTCTTAGTTACTGTTGTTGTTCCTTTTTGTGGGTGTTGTTGAACAATTCTTGTTATAACAATGATTGATAGTATCTTAGCTTGTAATAGTTTTTGTTGTTGTAATTATTTTCGTTGTTGAAGTTGTTGTAGAAGCTCTCAACTTATTGTTGGAGTTAATGTAATTTTTTATTGCATTTGTTGTCGCTGGGTTTGTTGTTGTAATTATTTTTGTATGTGTTGTTAATAGAATCTTTTTTGTTATAGTTTTTGTTGTTGTAATTGTTGTATAGAGTATTGTTGTAGCATAATTTGCTTTTGTTGAAGATTTAAGATTAGTATTTTGTGAAATATTTCGGCTTTGAAGCTGTCGAAGTTAGTTGTAGTATTTTTTGTCGTAGAAGATTCCCGTTGTTGTAGTTTTAGTTGTTGAAACTATTGTGGTCTCTCTTGTTTGCTAAAGGCCACATGATGCGTCGCTTTCATGGCCTGCCCCCATCCGATGTCCAATTAGTTGCAGAGAGTTGTGCGTTTTTGGTCGTCGCCCCACTTGCCCCACTTGCCCCATCGTCTGTGACCAACTTTGGACACAAATCTGCCCTCCCTGCTCTGCCCGCTCTGCCTGCTCTCCACCCGACCCGTTCAAAGATATTTTTAATTGTGGACAACGGACAATTAGTCTTCAACTTATAATTAAATGTAGCCAAAGCTCTGACGATGGCCGGCCACTAAGCGACACTAAGAGTCGGGCATCTAAGTTTTAATTGCCATCATTTGTTGGAGTACTCAAGCACGTTGGCATCACAGGGAGAAATGATGCGTTGTGAGGGGTAGGGGGAGACACAATAAATCCATTTATGGAGCAGAAGTGTTTGGCAAAAGATTTGAATGGGTAAGAATCAGCAAGAGGAGGGATACTGCTACAATCGGAAACATGCTAGACCCGAAAACGGTGTGGAAATCGATTGCTAGAGGCCCAATGGGTTTCCCTTTTCCTTAATAAATATTTAACCATCAAATATTGGCCTCCGAAAAACCACTGAATGTTCTCTTTAAATTGAAATCTGCTGTCGGCCACCAGTTGAACATCAAATGTTGATCAAAAACGAAATTAATTATTCAGTTATTCAAAACATGGAAAACACCAAATGAAAATCTAAAACAGAATATTCGTTTCTCTACGTTTTTGTTCAATGCCCGCCCCAAGCACTGAACATTGAAGTGTGTGCCCCATCATCTTTTATTCAACGATCTTCGAATATAATTTTCAGCAATTTTAATTGCTTAAACAATGGCCTTTTTGCGGGCATTTAACAAAGTATCTGAGAGTAAAACAGACAACACAGACAAAGACAGAAATCGTCTTCAATTTATGGCAGAAATAGAGGCTAAAATACAGTCAGATACAGCACATACAGATACAGATACAGATACAGATACATCGCTCTAATGACTCGAACTAACCTTCGGCAACAAATCACGGGCTGTCAGAGGCAGAAAGATGAAAAATAAATATACAGAAAAATATAAAATACAAATACAATGGCCAGCAGAAGATTTAATAAAGCACCAGCCAGCAGCAGCACCCCAGTGGCAGTGGCAGTGGCAGCGGCAGTGGCAGCGGCAGCACACCATCGAAAGGCCAATCAAGAGAAACCTGTTGCAATGCTCTGCTGCTGCTGCTGCTGCTGCTTTCTACGGCTCTTAACTTGTTTCTTTTGCCGTGTTTTATATTCTGCCTCTTCTGTTGTTGTAATGCAGAGGGTTCTTGTGGCTCTTGTTCACAGTTTTTCACCGGTTTCCACCCCCTCCCGCTGTGCTCCCTCTGTTTTGGCATTAGAGGAGAGACATGAATGTTCATTAAACCGTAACCGCAGCGACAGCAGCAGCAGCAGCGGCAGCGTCAGAGTTGTCAAGCTCTCGGTGTCGCCTCTGAAGCTAAACATTGCGGCAAATGCCAATGCAAATGCCTCAGGGGCTGCCTTTAGGAGAGCTTCATAGAGAGCCCCCATATCAGTGACATTTAAGCAGGAAGGTGGCAATATGCTGCTGCTGCTGTTGCTGTTGGCAATAATCCCCCAACAACGAAGTGTGGATGCTCTTCAAGAGAGGGAATTAATGATACATCGAAGTATCCCACAGATTCTTTCTTTCAATAGCATTCATGTGTCTTAATGTTTACTTGTTGCCAAATACCAAATGGATCTAAGACAAGGAGCGATAGATCTAACAGATCTAAATGTTTATTTATGCTTAGCTCTTATCAGGGATCCCATGATTCACAGAATGTATCTCTGTATCTCATGGATAACGAGTACTCCCAGCATTCAAATCTGCCATAAATTTCACACTTTACTTCCCCCAAAAATCTATTTTAAATATATTTCACAGCAAACTGCTAAAAGTCGCCCTAAAATTTAACAGACTCTTTCGAGTTCTTTTGTCGGTTGTTTGGGGCTCGTGTTCCACTCATTATAGCCCCCCGATCCTCGGCAAAAAAGGTCTCGTCTTACCACTTGGGGGCACACAGAAACAAAAGGGATGGACAAAGAGTCAAACGCGCTTTTGGCCTTCGGGCATTAAACTTTACTTAGCCATAGCCATAGCCATAGCCATGTTTCCCCCTTAACTTTTTACATTTGTGGCAAATGTTGCATCATCATTAATACAGAAAGACCGCAACAACAGAGCACAATCATTGATGCTGATGCTGATGGTGATGCTGATGGTGGCTCCTCTCGTTCTCTATAGGGTCTGGTCTTCCCACTCGACAGCACTCCCCATTTCTTGCTCTCTCTCCCTCTCTCTCTCTGTCTGTCTTTCAAATGCAAATGCAGGCAATGATGACAGCTGCTCCTTAAGTTAAGCTTTTGTATTCGATTCGAAATGTTAATGGTTAATGGTTAATGCCAAGACGAGCCTATGCCACTAGGCAGAAGGTGCGGTGCAGTTCATGAGTCACTCCAAAAAAAGGCGAGAAAATGTCAGCGCCAGAGAGGAGGAGTCACTGTGGGTCTGTGGCTCTCAGTAAAGACCCAAACCGAATGCAATTTATCACATGTTGCAATGAAAAATCTGTGAAATGCACTCAGGTGCCGTAAAATATTTAAAGCATGCCACAGAGAGCAAGGCAACAGCAACAGCAACAGCTCTGGTCTCTGGTCTCTGGTCTCTGGTGAAGTCATTAAGCTGGAAGTTAGGTAACTCTTCTTCGAGTGGTCTGTGGCAGAGGCCCTGCAGCTGCAGCTGCACCAGCCAGTGGAGGCAGGTTGCAGCACTGCCACTTGATTGAGCCGTAATTAGTCGGCGGCGGAGATCTTTTGTGAACCCTCTCTGCCAGTGCCAGTGTGTGTTGCAAACGTACAAATTAGATGTTCAGCGGCTATGTGGGTCGCCTGGGAATTAACACCCGCAAAAATGTGTCAGATCGCCCCGTTGGATAGGAGAATAATCTCTGAATAATCTGGTAACACCCCGAAGCAAAGAGCTCCCCATAGCTCCTCCACGCGGTATTCAAATCGGAATGGAATGGAATCGCATTCCAGGCACGTTGGAAATTAACCAAAAATGGAAAAAGAATAAAAAGAACAGAAGAACAGAATAAAAAAAGAACCAAAAGACATTCAAATAAAATGAAAAGGCAATCACAGTAACAACAACAACAACAACAACAACAACAACACCAATCTACTGCTGTGGGCACGGTCCAAGAGGTGTTGAGGTGACCACGACTCCGCGACCGACCAGGTGAACAACCCGTCTGACTGTCGACCGTCGACCGTCGATTGGCTTTTTGGGAGCTCTGTGTTTTTTTTTACAGCTATTTACTCTCGCTCTCTCCCTCCCGCACTCCCTCACTCTCTCTTGCACCTCTCTTTGGTTTTTTCGGTTGTGTTTGCTTTGTGCTTGGAGCACCTGTTTGTTTTGCTTTCCGACATGCTGTTGAGATCTCTAATTATACTTGCCCCTGCCCCCTTTTCTGTTTGTATAAACAAAGAAAGTTTGAACCCAAAACAATAAAACACAAAAACAAAATTAAAGCAAAAATTACAGTAGATAAATACAAAATGTCTTAATTATCGTGGGGTTACGGTTAAGCCAACCAACCAACCAACCAACGGTAGCTGTAAAAGTGTGGAAATTATTACCAATTGCATGAAGTGCACTCAGGGAACCCTCATTCTAATGGGGTGTTTTCTATGAAAACGGGTGTAAAGGAGGACTAGATAGGTGCCAATTATTTAATATAGAATCAGCGATTAAATCTGTAAAAATAACCAAAAAGTGTACCCTACCATTAAGAGTTCTAAGGGAACTCGGGTTCTAGCAAAGTGTTTCCCCGAAAAATGGGCATATAGAAGGGCTAAATGTTAAAATATTATTATATATACGATTAATCTATTAAGGATATAGGAGTCATATAATGTATCTATAGGAATTATCTCTAAATGAACATAAACTGTACAGAATTAGAAATTATTACATTTTCAATGAATTGTTCTAAGCGAACTCTGGTTCCAATAGAGTTATTTCTGTGAAATTTTCTCTAAAGAAGCACCAGATAATTAGCTATGATCTGTTTAAAATTGTGTGCATAAATCCAATAAATCCAATCACACAAGTTTTGGTTCTACTCAATTTTCTCTGTGATAAATTCTTTTTCTGTTAAATTTCTTTATATAAGTTTTTCTGCAACACACCCTCGAATATTTCCCGTTCCATGTTTTATAATTTTGTGCAAAATTCCCTGAATATTTCCCGTTCCATGTTTCATAATTTTTACTTTTGCCTTTTGCTTTTTTTTTTTTATATTTCCTATGAACTTGCTAATTTTTTGTGTGCTTTGATGGAAGTTATGTAAAGAGAAGGCCCTCTGGCAGGGCAGAGGGAGGCGGGGAGTGCTGGTGGTAGCCGTGACTTTTGTTGAGCTTTTTGTCTGTTGCCATCATCGTGTCGCATCATGGTAGATCCACCATCGTCATCGAGTCACTTTCACTGTCATTGGAGGTGCCCCAAAGATTATGATGGTGATTGTGTGTGCTGTTTCGATTGTTTATTTTTAGTTTTTGCCATGTTGGTATCATCAGTGAATGAATGAATGAACGAATGAACGAGCGAACGAATAAGTACAATAAATATTTGTTTTTGTTTGGAATTACTCGCTACATTTTATAGAGCGGTGTTTTTTTGTGTCGGATATGGAAAGGGAATCGTAGGGAATTCAATTATTTTTCATCAAATTTCTGATATCTGCGAATCATCGTAATCCATAAACATTCCCCGTGAATGGGGGCTATGCCACAAAAAAGGGGCAAATAGCAGCAGCAACATAATGTACTTTACACAGCAGTTGGCCGTACAATAAATGTACAGCATGTAGTATTTTTAGCAACGATTGGTTCAATATTTGTTGAACAAAATGCGAACAATGCGTTCAGAGGAGTGCAGTATCGCCTCACTCTCTTCTCTCCCTTTGTGTTCGGTTTGTTTGTTATCTGAAATGTCTGTAAATGAAATGCATTCGCAATTAAGTCTGGAATATTCATTCTATATTCACGTGGCCTATCAGTCCATCAGATATGTCCGTCCCCTCTTGTGTGTTTTGGTTCCGTTCCCCTTTGGGCTATCAATGGCACCCACCTGCTATCGAATTTTGGTTTCGTGGAATTCTGAACAATTGAAGCAGTCAGTCGGCCCCTGATTGATACGACACTTATATCAGTTTTAAGTGGACTGATAGCCCCGAAATATTAATCAGTTTTCGGGCTTTGGGAGTGTGTTTCCCAGAATAGACTTCGAACCAAAAGCAAAGATATGCGAGCAGCAGTGCTTATGGATAGTATGGATATAATTTAATCTTTAGGCGGTGTTTTTATGGTATGTTTCCTTTCAGAAAACTGATCTTAATCGCTTGTCAAACGCGACATCGATTCTCTCCCCTGCCCAGCCACACGACACGAGTGTGCGAGTGCGAGAGCGAGTCGGAGTGCGAGTGCGAGTGTGTTGCAATTCACGCTCTCCTCAAAGCGTGTTTTAGATACGAGTGCGACTCCAGAGCCCCGTCTCTGCTGTGTGCTGTGGGTAGAGATACGCAAAGTATCTCTGGCCTGGCCCACAACCCACACACAGAGCCATGCTAAAGAGATACAGATACAGGGAGGGAGCATACAGTGCAACAGTGCAACAGTGCAACTACTCTTCGAGGCCATCGTCATCGTCGCGCCTGCCTGGGACTGGGCCTGGGACTGGGTCTGGGCCTGGTCTCGCCTGCAACTTTTACAATCAGAGCTAATTAGCAAATTCATGCTAATTTCGAGTTGTAACAAATAAAATTACAACGACGCGTCGCGTCGCGTCGCACGTGTCGCTTTATGTAATTAGTTGCAACATGTTGGCCAAAGTTTACTCTCTTTCTCCCATCGAGATAGAGATAGAGAGAGAGAGAGATAAAGATAAGCACTCGTTGGAGTCACAGTTCGCAGCTGCCATTCCCTGTCCTTGCCTCCTCGTTACGAGTGATAAAACAAAAGTTATGGGAACCCATGGGAACCCCTCATGAGAATGCTGGAATCACTGAGAAATTCGCATAATTCATAATGAAGATGTTGTAAAGAGTGATCGCTCTAGACAGGGGGATGGATGGATGCATGGATGGATGGATGGATGGACGGATGGATGGATGGGGCTCCAGTCTGGGGCTCGTTTATCATAATGCAAAAAAGGGGCTACCCCAGGACGGGCTCCTCTGGGGCAGCCAGCCCTGCGCATAATTACAAGTTGTATGCCACAGCCCAGTCTCCCTTTCTATGAAGGACGGATGGGAGATGATCACGGGACACGATCTGTGACCATTGTGGCCATTTATCGAGTCACGCGGCCATATCTACTGTTAGCTACTGAAAGGCTGGGGCTTTCGAGGCCTAAAATCGATTTCAGTTATTGATTGTAATGACTCCTTGGGCCCCATCCTTCATGGCTGCCTTCCATCTATCCAGTCTGTCTGACTGTCCGTCTGTCCGTTTCCCTTGCAGTCTTTTGTATCTTTTCAGCCTGGTCTGGGTTTCTGGTCTATCTTTTCAGCCTGGTCTCCTCCCCATTCGGTTGGGTGATTAATTTTTGTGTCGAGTCAGGTTTGGGGCTGCCTGCCGCCCTGCCGCCCTGCCCCTCTGCTGCCTTTTGTGATTTGAAAAATTAGTGCAAACTGCAAATGATCATAAATCAAACAGTTTTGTTGATTGCATTCGAAGTGCCCACAAATTGCATGATTTTGCAATTTCTGGACTCTCCACAAGGCACTGCACCGACTGTGGCATGGTCCTCTCCTGCCTCTGCTCCTGGAACGTTGCAGTTTGCATTCCCCGGATGCTGCTGACACACGACTACAGTCGACAGTCGACAATCGGCAGTCGACAGACAACGGACATCGATTCCTTGTCCTTTGTCCAACACGACAGAAGATATTCCTCCTCTTGGTAGTTCCGCAAATAACTCGAATTTTTCTTACGCGAAAACAACTGGCACGAAGCAAAACGAAAACGAAACTAAGCGAAACGATTGCCTGGCATTTTACGAGTATCTTTTCTTCATTCCTGGCTGAAATTTTATTGTATTGTAATTAAATTTCAAAGGAAAAAAGGAGGAAAATCAAGGGGAAAGGCACGTTTCGCCATCTAAGCCACAGTTCCAGGCCTGAAGGCCCAACTCTGGGCCACAGATGACGACTAGCCTATGGATGATAACTGGTTTCCCCGCTATGTAAATGAAGTATCTACGACTTTGGCTAATACTCGTACTAGCACGAGTGGAAAGAAAAAGAGGGGCATCGCGTGCGCGACCTTCGCTCATCGATGATTGTGATGAGGGACAGACAGAACGCAAAAAACCATATAAACCATATAAACATTGAACAATTGCACACAAAATGAAACCCAACTCAGCCCCAACTCAGCCCCCACTCAGCCCCAACTCAGCCCCTACTCAGCCCCAACTTGCGCCTGAACATGGAGCATCGCACGAAGATAACTCCATGACGTAACCCATTCTCGAGGCGATTGCTCTCCACTCTCCGCTCTCCAGTGACCAATCGTCAAGAGCGTTTCGATCATTAGCTAATAATTTACGCCATTAATTTGAGGGCGAACAAACGTGGAAGGGCCTTTAGGCCGAAATGGGGGATCGTTCTGGTAATCGGCTTAAAGTTTATGGAAGACCATTTACTTTAATGAACTCCCATCGATGCCTGGGCTCTGGGCTGGGCGGGTGGTCTCTGGTCTCTGGACTCTGGGCTCTGGTCCATGCTCTAAGCATGTTCTGCAGCTCAAAGTGGATCTCTGTCGCTACTGTGCTTTGTTTTCCAGCTCTCTCTCTTTCTCGTTTGAGTGTGTTATCGGGTTTTGCATACTTTTTTACAGTGTCCGTTGCAGCACCTGGGAGCATCGCTAATTAGTGTTGCCATTTCAATTAGTCCCCGGAGATGTGTGGCCCAGATGGGTGTCACCCAGAGAGAACCAACACCCGTGCTACGTCATGCGATTGGAGGTCTCTGATAGTACGTCCGTCACTACCTGTCCTCGTGGTACCTTGAAGTATCGTTGCATATCGCCAGCCAACACCAACACCTAACCGGTTCCTTTCAGAGCGTGGTGTTTCGGGGCCAGAGGGCAGCCGACAGCTGAGAGCAGAGAGCAGAGGAAAATGGCAAAAAGCAGGAAAAATATGCGATAATAGCAGTATGTGGGCGCTTGAATTGAACCCAAGAGAAAGCGAGGAGCCAGTAAAGTGCCAAGGGGAGAGAATGACTCCCCCCAACGGGACACTAAACCATATTGATTGGCCCTGCGTTGCTGTTGGCGACCCACAAAATGTTTGCAAAACGTTGAGGAATCTTGTAAGTGCAGGGGAGAATCATAGGAAGGAATGTAACAGAGCTTTTGTCTGCTAAAACCTTGTTGATTAGCGTTCAAGAAGGGGGACATAGGGGTATAGAATGTTGAAGGGTACAGTAAATGCAAATTGGTGACCCCGACAAGTTAATTATGCTTAAGAGCAATGTTGAAGGAATCTGTCAGAGCTTGTACTGGGCAAACCATAGTTTATTAGCGTTGAAAGAGGAGATATGGAATGTTTAAGAATATTTTTGGCAGGTAATGGCATATGGTGACCCCGACATGTTCATTATTAGCTAATTAGATGTGGTAAAATGATAATTTCTGTGAGAAAATGAATCTGCTTTACTTTCAAGTGCCAAAACATTGTTGATAAGCCTTAAAAGAGGGGATCTAGAATGTTTAGGGATAATTGGTGACCCCGTGTTTTAAATTGTTGTTTACATAAGAAGTGTGAAATGTTTGTGTGAAAGATAACCAAAATTGGTGACCCCGACCAACTCGTTTCCTATTGAAACAATTAGTCATAAAACCTCACCGACCTGACACTCCCACAGTTAATAAATTTAAGTCATAAACCATAAATAATCGCATTAAACGTAAACGATGTGCTAAACAATCGGAAGCGCCTTTCAAAGTGTGCTTTAATTTGGAATAAAACAGAATATTCATTTCATATTTTGCATAATTCGTAAATCCCCAAAAAACACAGCTGAGAATGAGAAAGTTTTCCCGTTGCTGTTGCTGTTGCTGTTGCTATGGAAAGTTTTCCCATGTGGCATTTCCCAAGCGGAAATGCGGAAGGGCCATATGGAGCGAGTGCCATAAATTAGTATGTCGCTTGCAGAAAAATAATTAAATGCATGAAAATATTATATATATATTCGATAATCTATTTGCTATCTGTTGATACAACTTATCGCTTGAAATAACACTTGCTTCCACTTTCCATTCTCCATTGCAGCTTTCGGTCACGCTTCGAAACGCAGGGTTTTCCTTTGAAGGAAATTCGGGAAGAATAGAAATCCATGTGAAGGTGAGTCCCCTTAAGTCCCCGCTTCCCCTTCCCCGAAAACCATACGAAACGAAACGAAACAAACAAATTTTCAATGTCAATTTGTAGTCGGAATTTATGATATCCATTGTTTTGTCTTTTGGTGCTCTGCTCTTTTTTTTGTTTATGCCCGGCCAAATATGGCCAACAATTTCACTGAATCAGGCCCCCGAACTGGGGGCTACTTGGGCACTTTTGCACAGGCTGCTTACTGCGTCCGAGCACAGGTCCAACAAGATGGGGGTTTCATTGTCTCGACTGGGGTCCCCTCTTTCTGGGATACCCTTTCAGAGGGTGTTCAAGAGTTTAATGAGAGAAGAAAGCATCTCTGGTGGATATGCTCTCAGATACGTTGTTTTTCCTGCACCTAGCCCCTAAATCGTGTCAGGTAAGACTGTCTTACTATATCTTATAGCTGCCATAGGAACAATCAGTCGAAAGACAAGTCTTTCTTGGTTTTTCTTTGTAATCTTCGAAAATGGATTCTATATCGAATCTATATCTTATAAATCAATCTTCCAGGGTATCTGAGGCTTCGTAGCCGCAAAGTTGGAAATTTCTGTGTTGCTTTTCTTTTCTTTTCGGTTTGTGGACATTTGTTGTCGTTGTCGCGTCGCTCTTGGCCTCGTTATTGTGCCAAATGGCCATAAAAGGTTAATTGGGTCCTTAGCAACTGTTGGCCAGCAACAAATAATGCAAACATTCCACGGACTTGGACTCGGGACTCCGACTCTGACTCCGACTCTGACTCCGACTCGGGGGCTCTCCTCTTCCTTCAGCAGCAGCAAGCAGCGACATGCGACATAGAAAAATCTTAATTAGTTAATTAAAACAACAAACAAACTGCAGTCCAAACTGCAGCCCAGGTCCCAAGACACTCTGGCCACAAGAACGGGTTCGGTTCTATCCGGCAAGGGGTCTGTCTGGTCCTGCAAGTAGTTCACTTGGGCTACTGCATAATTCATTCGGTTTTAATGACAACACGAGGATGGAGATGGAGATGGAGGCGTGGATGGGCCTGGTAGCTGCTGGAGCATGGAGGATGATAGTGATAGAGAGACGCGTTGTCTGGCCCTTGCACACCCATACCATACCTCCGTTCCATCCCATAGATCTCTCTCTCTCCCTCTCTCTGTCTTTCTCTGTGGTTCCCCCTTTGTGTGGTTTTTTGTGTGTGGAGGGAGACTCCTTCGAAATCCCTCGAGGTGGCATTAAACTATGAAAGGCATTTAGTTTAGCGATTTATATAGGCGACCTTTTGACAGTTTTATGTCCAGGTTGCTTCCCCTCCCTCACCTCACTCACCTCCCTAGGCCCCCACTGAACGATAACGAGCACAAATGTTGCTTGCTCCTCCTCTGCCTTTCCTTCATTAAATGGAGGGGCAAATGTAGTTGTATCTGTGTATCTCTGTGTCTGCACTCGCACGGATGTATTTCTCTTCGTTATCCTTTGGCATCATCGATGCAATTGCCTGGCAGGGATTTATTTGCTTTTAAGCAGTTTGTAATTGCCAATATATCTGACGGGACATCGAATGGAATGGCAGACAACAGACAAAAGACAGCAGACAGGGCCCGCCGAAGTCCGCTGGGGAATCGGAATTGAATTCCTTCTTAACGAGAGAACCAAATTAATTCCACACAGACCAGACCCTGAGGCACACGATTCCGGCATTCGGTGCTGGAGATGTGGAGTGCCACATTTGCACATAAATGCCCTCAAATTTGTTCCATCGAATATCATTTATGATATTTTACAGCACACTTTCTCCGTTTTCTCCTTCATTTGACCTTTTTCTTGGGTCATACAAATTGTTCGAAAAACGGGTCCCCGAATAAGGCTAATAAAGGCTTTTCCGCAACCACAACCTGCCCCACAAAAGGCGGGGACCTAATCTGCTGGCGGGGCCCCAAAATAAAATGGGAGCCTGCTCCGAGCCCTGATATAAAGAAATGACCAACAGCCATTAGATACTAGATATTAGATATTAGATATTAGGTGGGGACCACGTCGAAGGGCGTCGGAGGGAGGGCAGAAAATGAAACCATTTTTGTCATTTGACAGGCAATTTTCAAGCGTAACATTTTCGATATTTTGTGGGACCCTCCACCTCCAGCTCCTCCTCCCCTCCCCTTCCTCCTCCTACCCGTTATTTTCCGCCACAACGCAACCGAATTATCTTCGCCGGAAAACGGGCGAGAAATAAAATATGTCCTGTCGGACGACGGCTGACCCAAAAAAAATAGAACCGAAAGAAAAAGGAAAAATGTACATAAAATCTGACGATAATAGTTTATACGGCTAAAAGCGATTTTCCCGTACACTCTCGCACACTCCCCCATCCCCGTCCCCGTCCCCCGCAGGACATGTGGCTAAATCTGTTGCCATTTCTCATGTTTCATGCCTGTCGCATTTTGTCCCCAAACATTTTGTCCCCTCCGGTTCGGGCCAGGAATTTCGGGCCCATTTCTGTGCCGCTACTGTTTCTGTTTCTGTTCCTGTTTCCGTTTCCGTTTCCGTTCCTGGCCTGGAATATTTAATCGAGCTGCCACATTGAAATATATTGAGTGCATTACCAAATCCAGCCGCTGGGCTCCGCTCCACACATCTCTCGGGCCCATCCCGATCTCTGGGCTATCATTTGATTAAATCTAAATCTGTTTACGGCCACACAGTTTTCCCGCAGCCCGCTACAGGCCTGTATTCTTTTTTCATTCCAATGGAAAGTAATAAATTAATTTTTCTCCCTCTGTCCCTCTCTCTCTCCCTATCTCTTTTTTGTTTGCCTTTGTAAAACCTGAACAAACAAAATTAACGCTGATAACTTTTCCGTGTGGCTAAATCTTTTAGACTAGTTGTGGCAGACAGTTTTGTGGTAGTTCTGATTGTCGAGGGAATACAAAACGGGGTGTACAGGGACTGAAGGAGGGAATATTGCCCTGGGAATGGATGTATGAGCAAATAGTTGGGCATTTGCTTGCTCTGAATAACTGAATGTCCACCGATCAAAGAGATAGCCAATAACCATGTTCATAAGCATTTACACAAGAGCTACCACCCACTATCTATCTTGTTCACACATCTACGTACGTATCTTCGATAGTATCTATGATGTTGTCATTAAAAGATGTGATATGAAACATCTAGACCAGCGGCGGGCACGTTCTTACTCCCAAGAAAACAGATGTGCGCGACGGATGCTCGGTCCCGCGAATGCAAAAACAAAATACTCGGTATGTACATATGATCGCTGCTAGATTCGAGTCCCGCGGATAAGGATTGGATAAGGATAAGGAATGGTCGCAAAGATACATTTACCCCTTTAAGATAGTTTTTGGAATATTTTCTTCCTTTGGAACATACATTTTCTTGGGGTTTTCTAATGGGTATCCCACAAGTCGACTGTTTTCCCGCCTGTGTGTGTAGTGTGTGTGTTTCTCCTCTAAAAATGTTTCGTTCAGTTTGTTGGAAATTAGTTTCTTATTCAATTTGGGCCCCAAAAGTTGATGGGAAAAAGGCCAACAGGGCCCAATAGTCGGCCCACAAAAAGCGCCCAAAATGCATTTCCCGATGCAGAAGAAGAGGAGGACGGGGAGGAGGAGGAAAAACAGCGAAACGGAACTCAAACAAATGCCCGAAAGTCGAAAATCAGCGGAAAAACACACAAAAATAAAAGAAAACGTGAAAAATCGTGAAGAAGAAGGCTCTAGTCTGGCGGTGGAGGGTCCCCATCCCATCCCATCCCGTCCGATCGAATCCAATCCGGTCCGGTTCCGTCCATTCCGGTTGAAAAATGGCCAGCCATGGAAATGCCATTGGCCCTGACTCTGACTCTCTGGCTCTGGAAAAAGAGGCAAAATAAATTGACTATTGGGGTCGGTGAGGGAAAAGTGAGGGAAAGAGTGGGGTCCGCGCCGTTCCGTTCCCGCAGGTGGAAAATGCATGCATATGCAAATGAACAAATGATTTCCCCGCGGCTCATTTGGAGTTTGATTCGCTTCGATTTGTACTCTTTTTGGGTACTCTGGGGGGTTTCTTTCCCTCGAAACTCGTTTGACCCTCAAATTAGTTGGCGGTTCCAGCCAGCGGCAGAAGCTGACCTTGTTTCTATACGTTGGCCTAAACCAAGCCAAGTGCAAGGTCAGCAAAGAGAGAGGGTGAGACAAAGAAAGAGAGAGAAAGCAGAGGAGGAAGAATCTCTCTGGGGAATTCAGATTACGTTTCATCTGGATTTTTGTGGATTTCTGCTGCTGCTGTTTTTGTAGCTTGTTTTTTGTTTGCTTTTTGGGCTGGGCCAACGAGTTTGGCCAGTTTCTTGGGACAGTTTGCGGAGTAAATTAGCCAGCAAAAAATCTCTTGGCCAACTTTTTGACAAGTTTGTTGGCCACAAAGGAAACGATTTGTGGGCTGCCTGCCAGTCGTCATAGATTATCATCTCAAGAAAAGGCAAATAGACTACAGATTGGATTTGATTTGATTTGATTTCTGGTTTCTGGTTTAGTGGATGCCACAACCTAACGATCGCATGGCATGGGCGCTGTTCGGTTCATTCAACTTCTCTCATCATTTTGACGGGTTTGCTTGGCTTTCCATTCCATTCTGATTTCCATCCTGTCATCTTTCGATCATCCAGATCCTGTTTGGCAGCAGAAAGAGATGTCTGGAAAAGCCATTTAATTACATTTTCCCCATGCCTCGTGGTTCGTGCTTCGTGCCCCGTGTCTTTGGAAAGAGGGAAAATAATTTCTGCTGCTGCTGCTGGCCGGCTTTTTGTCAAATTGAAAGCCATAAAAAATGCGTGGCATGTTTCCAATTGTCGGTCGCTCCACGATGGGGCATGCTGGATGCTGGATGCTGCTGCTGCCTCCTCGTGGCTGCTGGGGATCCGCTGGGAAACTGGTCTTTGGACGCGGACTGGTTCGGCGGATGGCAAATTAACAGTTAAGCGCCAACGGTAAATAATTGTCAAAGACAACATCCCATCCTCGATGCCTGCTGCATGTTGCATGCTCGTGATGCACCTCGGATGAACATGAGGATGGGGCTGGGGATGGGGATGAGATGAAGATGACGATGAAGTCGCGCCATCGCAAATGAGGTTTGACTGGTTTCGCCGTGACATGAACCAAATGCCCAAAAGGAGTCTTTGCCAGCCAGCCAGCCATCCACTCAGTCAGTCAGTCAGCCAAATACAGTGAGCACTGCCTGGGAAGGAGGTCTCCCTCCTGCTTGGGAGAAATCAAGAGAGAGCTTTTGAGAGATGCCTTCGAGGGTGTAGTGTAGTGCACCTTTTGATGCTTTAGAAAACATACACGAGTGTCTGGCCTTCAAGAAAATACTTTGAAGGGTGTGAAGGGTACACCTAGAGAAAAAGTCCTGAAAATCAAACCAAAGAAAAATGGTTTTCACTTGCAAAAAGTAAATTCAATTGGGGACTGCGAAAGTAGATTGGTCGAGTTTTGTAACAGTAAAGACGAGAGCTTTTTTGAGAGTGGAATTTTAAAATTATCCCCAAAGTGGCGACAATTCATTGAACAAAACGGGACATATTTGAAGTAAATCGGAAGGCCCAAGCCGTAAGAAATTAACTCTAAAAATAAGCTACAATCTTTCACATTTATATTTAAATCAAACTAAATTCTATTTAGTTGCACTATGTTTCTCTGAGTGTATCCATACAGCACCATATTTTTGAAGGATGTGCAAAGTACCGACATGCAGCCCATCTGCAGTTTGGCCAGAACTGTGGCTGCAATTTAAAGCTAGAAATGCATTTAGATGTAGGGTTGGCAGCCCTTTAATGAGTATCGATCTATCGCTAGGGATAGTCAAGGTTATGAGAGGAAGATATATCGATAGTAGACGTGCGGAGAGAACTATGTTAAGAAAAAGAAACTTGTTTGTAACCATTTATTAAAATAAACACAATACAACGACGTGTGGCGTATATTTGATGGAGTTTCTGGAGCGGATTCTTACTCACTTACTCACTTGTAGGGAGCTCACCTAGGATCCCTACATAGATATGTACATGTATTTGGGAGGGACTGTATCCATCCGCTTACGGAAAGAGAGAACTTCTTGAAGTTTTAGAATCGTTTATTTGTTCATAGAATTTCTCCAGTTTTCTCTTAGATTTGGTGTCTCAAAATCAAAATGAAACTAGAATGAATTAGGATTTCCATTTCGTGGCAGTGCCACGATTCGCACTGTACCTCCACGCCGTTGCACTCCACTTTACTCCCCGCCGTTCTCTTAACTCTGGTGGGGGCGGGGCGGGGAGGGGTTCGGTTCTGTTCTGTTTCTTAGACGGGTAATTCTAGTCGCCTTGGCAGCATTTCTTTGCCTCTCGCTGGCTCCCTGGGTCTCTGGCTCCTCTGCCTGCTGGCGGATGTGCAAATATTTTGATTAAATTTTCTCCCCCCGATTCTCCATGGCAACTTTCTTTCCACGAACCAAAACGCAGCCACCGTGTGCAGTGGCATCATCATCATCATCATCATCAGCAATAGCAGTGGCAATGGCAGTGGCAGTGGCAGTGGCAGCAACAGTGTCTGTGGCAGTGGCAGTGGCATCTATCTCTCAGTTCTGGCTGTCTCTCATTCCGTTCCCAGGTGGCATCTTTAGTGGAGCACAACGGTCGGTGGCAGCGGCTTTTCCGTGACTGGAGGATGACTTGACCCGTGGCTAAGACTTTAACCCCCCCCTCCCAAATGATGGCCAAAAAAAGTTCAGAACAGAAGAACTTCATTAGAGAACTCATTAGCGGCCGAAACTTTTCCATTTTCCGGAGAAAATGAATATTAAACGGGTTTCCTCCGCTCCGCTCTGCCCTGCTCCTTTCTGGTTCTGGTTCTGCCTCTGCCTTCGTTTTAATAACTGTGGATTAAGTCTGCATAAATAATAATGATTATAAACTGTGCGAAAATGCACTCCCCTCCCCTTCCCCCATCCCCATCCCCCCTGAAAACTTTCTGCATAAGAAAATGACAAATGATCGCGCAGGAAAAGTATTCAGAAAGTGGCACCCAGGATGGAGGGAGCGACAATAAAGTTTTCGCCGCTCCTTTCTTTCGGTGGAAATGCGAAAAATTCGAGGACTTTGTTATGCGTAATTTGAGGTGGCTTTTCGCTGTTTTGCTGCGTTTTCCCTTGAATTTTCCCCTAGATAGGGATGGGTAGGAATGGGGGGTTTCCTTTACTCTTCTTACGTCAAATTATCTCGGCAATTATTCGCCGTGAAGGCTCCTTTGATTAATGGTACACCCCAGAGACCCAGAGATAGCCGCGAGAACTGAAGCTAGTTTCCGAGGAGGAGGAAGTCTCCCTCCTCCTCCTCCGACTGTTGTTCAATTGAATTGTATCTTATCTGAGGGCCAGAAGGAGCCAGTAAGGAAGGGAGCCACCAGCTAGACGCACAAATTGCTCGACTCCTCCGCTTATCAGTCAATTAGCCAGGCGATAAGACATGCGACAACAACTTGGGCGAATGAGCAGGTAATGAAGAGGGACAGACAGAGAGTACCAGAGAATGGCAGGCGAAGGTAAACCCAAGACAAGTAGCCCCTCCGAGGGGGGCGGGGGGGGGGGCGGAGGAGGGGTATCGGCCTGTCATCGTAACAATGGCAAACACTTATCACCGTGTCCCTGTGCCCCCCCCTCTCTCTCTCTCTCTCTCTCTTTTACTCTGTTTCTGTTTCTGTTACTCTCCTGCATCTGTAATTTCGTTTTATCGCTGGAAAAACACACACACACACCCACACACACACACACAAATTCCCATCTGTTGTTCGGAATGTTTTACTGGGGGGGGGGGCGGGAGCGGGGGGTTTTCCGCAACACTCATTAAGCGAGACACTCAAAAATGTAAAATACCAATTTGGAAACATTCCCAGACGCCGGCAGGGTCGCTGCCAATCACCTCTAATACATGCGGGTGTGCGGCAGATGGGAACAGATATCCGCCCCAGAAGCTCCTTTTCGGGAATGTCACTTAAAATAGTTATCTTTTAATTGCATGTGCTCAGAAGTGGTTCTGAAACCGAAGATAGCTCACGTTTCGGGGCCAATCAAAGTTGGGTAATGGTAATGGTTTTTGCCACAGGAAGAGTCTCCCCTAGTCGCATAGTTTTCCCAATGATGCCACAAAAAAGCCCTATCGCACTGCTGCAGCATGGAATATCCACTGAATGGGTGGCGGTGGGGGGAGGTATCCTAATAAATGACCCCACATTAAATGTCCAATTTAGAGTTAAACATAGCCCGCAAAAACGATGCGATGGCCATTAAATATTATGATATCTATGGCCACATGTGGCACCTCCCTCCCTCCCTAAAAGCAAACGCATAAAAACCCAAACATTGCGCATACGCCGCGTGCACCGCAGTCAAACCAATGCCACTGCAACGACACGACAGAAGCGCATTTTAATTAATATACAAATTTAAATGCTGCTCTCGAAATGGCAGACAGGCAGACAGACAGACAGACAGACAGACAGGGGGTGAAGTTCAAGTGGAACGAGGCGGCAGAAGGGGTGAGGGGGCGGTGACAGTGACCCACTCTGTTCCTGTTTGACAGCGAAAGTCCATAAATGTCATTTTATTGGAATCTGTCAATTATTGAGAGGAGTCTCTGCGACCTACGTGCAAACATTCCTGAATAAATTCTAAATCGAGAGGGTCTAGAGAGAGATAGGGAGAGAGAGGAAGGATGAAAAACAGTGATAGAGAAAGTACGAAAGAACTATTGAAATGAGAGCGCGATATAGACATATCGACTATAATCGAGGAGATATAGTGCATAAAGATACCAAAAATACCAAAAAAAAATACTTAATACCAATAATAATAATATACCAATAAGAATGTTGAGAATCTCAGAGAAAGGACCTTCAATAATACTGAAACAGCAAAAATACCAAGAAAAAATACCTAACTAATACCAGATGCTGCTGGAGCGAAGGGTGTGCCTCACAATTGCTTCCTGTCTCCAGATTCGCCTCAGAATTGTCATAGTAGGCGCGGTTCTGCTTCGAAGTGGCAGTGAGGGCAACAGCTGAAATGTTTTTCTCTCCACTGTGTGTCGCAAGTGACTTGAAGTTTATTCAAGTCCAGTTTTTTTAGATTTCACTTCCAGCCAGCCGATGCTATTTGCTTCAAAAAAGGTCTTTCTAGGGGCTACTTATGGTAGGAACGACATGTATGTATTATTAGTTGGCACAGTAGCTATGGCTGTCTGAAGGGTGTCTAGGGGTTCCATTCGCTGAATCGATAAACATATTCTATCTGGTTCTTGACATTCAGTTGTGAGGCCTTGAGAGAGGTGTGTGTTCTCTGATTAGCTTTCATCCGATATACATACAAATATCCATAGAAATAAGTTATAATAAAAAAGAGCACATGCAAATTGTCGGCCGAAATCCGCCAATTATCGTCGTGGCAATGGCTCTGTGGCTCTGTGGCTCTGTTGTCAGTGCGGTCCGATGACCGTAATTGAGATTGTCAACATTTGGTGGAGGGGACACCTGTATAGCCCCCCGCTCCCCTCTTAACCACTTTCCCTCTCCCTCTCTCTCTCTCTGTCTGTCTGTCTGTCTGTTTTTGTTGCCAATAATTGCTCTATTTTGCCAGGGCAAACTTTAGTTATGTCGCAGTTGTTGTTGCTCTTTTTGTGGGAGTAAGAGGACATGACATGTGTGTGGGTGGCGGGGTTCCCCTTTCTCTTTTGTATTCAATTTACAAGCGCATGCAGCGGAAATAGCCCCAACATAGCGGCAGAGGGCGGAGCATGGCACTTGAACCCAACGAGCCATAACAAAAGGCACACGAAGTAATTAACTCGTATTTATTGTATTCGCATAGTCGGCCCCCAAAGGGAGCGGAGGGAGGGGAGGCGACAAGAGTGGCATGAAGAGATTCCCCAGAGCGGATGGAAGTTTAGCTAGAGACAATCTCCGGGCAGGGGATGGGGCGCGGAGACGCTGCCCCATCTAATTGATAAGCCCAGAGGCGGCGTGGCCCTGGGGGCAAGCAGCGGCCTGCATGTGCACCCAATTACGAGTCAGAGTACGAGTCCGAGGGTACTCCTCTCACAGAAGTGCCCTCTGGTCCGGCCATCAGGCCATCAGGCCAACAGGGCTCCAGAGCCATGTTTATTAGTTTTCATTCGAATTCTCCCCTGCATACACATTTTCCTCTAATGGACTCCGGGAAACTCCACTCGGGGAAGCACTCGTATTAATGCAAATTGTGTTGGCTTCAAGTCAAGGGAATTCCTGCCCCAAGAGGAAGCCAAGAGGACGCGCGGCGGGGAGTCAAAGGGAAGGGAATTTTAAGGAATCTTTCAACACAAAGAACCTTTTTTTGCCGACAGATTCTTTGATTTATGATGGGAGATTGTTGCTTTAAATGAAATGTAGTCTCTGCGGGAAATTGCTTGAAGTTTTCCCAGGATTATGTGCTCCTGTGACGGCGAACCGCAGAACGCACCCGAAACCCATCTCTGGGCGGTGGACAGTCGGTCCAGAGTCCGCTAATTGGATTAGCATCGAAGGGTATTCAACTGCGGTTAGCACTGTTCCCTGTTCCCTGTTACCTGTGCCCTGTGCCCTCTTCCCTGTGCTGCTGTGGGGGAGGTGCAGGGGAAACCGCACAATTTCTTGTTTCTGCCGCCCCCCCACCCCGCCCCGCAACCCATCTTCTTGCAACACGCAACTCCACTTCGTCTGCCTTGGGATCATGTCTATGGTTTATGGCCTGGCCTCTGGGCCGACGAACGCTGCTCTCTGTTCGCTGTTCCACTTGGGGCTTGGGGCCAGAGCCAGTGCCAGTGCCAGAGCCAGAGCCAAGTGGCGTGTCCATGTCATTTACCTGGCAGCCACTCAAGTGGTTTCAGGGAATGGGATGCGGTGTGGGCCAGGGGCAGGGGCAGGGGCAGGGGGAGCGGGTACAAAGTTCTGATGCGGTTTTTTGCTGCAATTATATAATATTGACATTAGTGGCATGTTGCCTGTCGCTTTATGTTTGTGCCTCTGCCGTTGCCTCTGCCGCTGCCGCTGCCATTACCGGAGATTGGAAGACGACAAGAGCTTCCACGCTTAATTGCAGATGATG
Organism: Drosophila lowei; assembly: GCA_008121275.1. Lineage (NCBI taxonomy): Eukaryota > Metazoa > Arthropoda > Insecta > Diptera > Drosophilidae > Drosophila > Drosophila lowei. Next base: position 23,068,030 of record CM017778.1, on the reverse strand, counting down.
CTACAACACCAAGGGGCAGCAACAGAGAGAGATATCTAAAATCAATATTATTCTTAATGGCTCAATTATTTGATTTGCGTTTCATTTTAAATGGCTTAATGCCAGAAATTAATTGCATTCGGCCTTCTGTTTCAACCCATTTTCCCCCCTCTATCTCTTCCACAGCTAAGGACCCCCACCCCGAGGAGTGCAACCGCAGTTCTTCCCACAATTTTGAAGATTGTCCAGACATATCCCACAGCAAAAACCAGACTGATTCGAGAGCAGACTCCAAGGAAAACTATATTTTGATATCTTCCAGAACAGAACAGAGCAGAGGAGAGGAGAGTGGAGAAGAGAAGACCACATATCAGTGGAGAAAAGAGAGAGAGAATCAGAGAAGACATATCACAAGCCACTTTTCTCTGTTTGTGGGCATTGATTAATGTTGCGTATACGCCATGTGCGCCCATGCCGCGGACCAGAAGGACCAGAGGCCTCGTAACTAAGTGAAAGCCGCCGCAGAAAGCACCGCAAAAAGCGGCAGAGCGAGAGAGAGAGATTTAGTGTATCCGTTGGCACCTTTCTTTGGGAAAAGCCACTACAACAACAACCACACATCAGCGAAACAAAAACAAACAAGCACCAGAGATGGCCTTCATCTGGCGTCGACGCTCGACGACAATCGTGAAGCTGGTGGCCTTCCTGCTGGCCATCTGGTTCTGCATCGCCTTCCTCGTCTACACGGACGACACACGGCGTCGTGCCGCCCAGGAGGCAGGTGGTGCCTCGGGCAGCGCCGCCGGGGGAGGAGGCAGCGCTCGCCTCGGGGATCCCGTTGCCCTGCCCCTGAGGAACGGGGACGGAGACCCCGCCGATCCCCTCAACGACGACATCGGCCTCAATGGCAATGTCCTCAACGGAGGAGGAGGCGGCCTACGCAATGAACTGGAGGAGGCGGACATTCCGCCCACCGCCGCCAAGCCCAAAGTAAATGAGTCCGGGCGCCAGTCCGCTGACAAGAAGCCCCGGAAGAAGGCGGCCCCCATTCCGCTCAAACCAAAGCCACAAGACGGTGAGAGTTCTTTTGTTTTTCTGTAATTTAACTGATTCTAAGCTTTGTTGAAGATTGAGATTGAGCTGCATCCTTGAGCGGAAACTCCTTTGGTCAATCTCCATAAGAGGAGAGAATCAGAGCTCCCTGCCAGCCCATCCAATCCCTTTTTTCCATCGAAAACTAATCAGTTCTTTTCTTGGGAAATTAGCTCTCCCCTCTCTGGGAAAAGTTTCCTTTTTGTTTCTTTGCTGGCAGTTTTACCCAAGATTACTTTCTCATTTTCCCAGTGATTTAACATCCCTTTGGCGGGGCTCCTTGGAGCATTCGCCCTTATCGAGTGCCTGCCTCTGTTGCCTGTGCGTCGAACAATAAGCATTTCTATTGAAATCAGTTGCACATTTATTTCCATTCCGGAATCCGCACAAATGGAAGCACCCCCCACCCTCCAGCCTGCACCACCCCCTGATTCTTGTTCCCTTTTTTATCGGTGCTGGGAAATCTGTTTCTTGCTTTTCCCTGGACTCTTTGCAGTTCATTTCCACGCAATCGCTTGCAACTAATTCCCATCAATTCAATTCAATGCACATGCCCCCTACCGTGGCACCCGTGGCACCTTTGCACACACACACACACACATCCTTATTTCTTGGGAGATTGCATTTTGGGTCACCCGAAACCGAACCCCGAGCCCGATCCCATCCGAATGGGGGATAATAACACATATGGGGGCTCCCCTCGCTCTGCTCTTCTGCTGCTGCTGCTGTCACACTTCCTCGTTTTGCTCTGGTGGCCGCGGCACCGCCTTTTGCGCCTTTAAGAAAATTTCTAACAAGTTTTACAACAATGTCGAAGATGCTGGCCCCAGCGGCAAATACTAACAACCCGAACAAACAGCAACAACAGCAACAACAGCAACAACTGCAACATTTGCAACTGCAACAACGCGGAGCACTTAACAACTTGGAATTGCTGCCAAACAACATTTTCAATGTCAGGCGAATGCTCAGCGGAGCGGAGGGAGGCAGAGGCGGAGGGAGGGATACTACAGGGATAGAAAGATATAGACAGACAGACAGGCATTCGCATTCGCATTCAACTTTTGGAGGGCAGGAAAAACACGAAATAACGAGGCAAAGGGTGACGACCAAGGGATACCCTCTGAACGCAAGGAACATGGGCTCTGTAATGAATCCTGGCCTATATCTACACCTGCAATACCCACAGACCAAAGTAAATCGAATCTATATCCATAATCGAGTAAGAACTCAACTGAATATCCATTAAGTTATGGCTTACTCGAATGAAATTTGATCTTCGTGAGAGTTACATATTCGCCGAGTGCTGTACGGCCTTTTAATCCACGCTTAAGGGGTATGGATAATGTTACTTACTAATCAAGTCAAGTCAAGGCTGGGAGAAGGAGGCAGCGAGTGGAGGGGTGGGGGGAAGGTGGCAGATGTGGCAGATACAGAGTCCAGAGTTCCCGGCCATGGGATAGCTTTTTCCTCAATGGACACTTGACTGGTCGCTCTGCCTCTGCCACTGCCTCAGCCTCTGCCCAGGCAAATCAATGAAGCCCGTCTGGGGCCCAACCAGGCATGACTCCAGAGGAGGGGGGGGGGCAAAGGAATAGGCGAAGGAATAGGAGGAGGAGGCATAGATAGACCTCGCTTGTAGCTTCCTGTATGTCCCTCCTCCACTATCCTCGCATCTATTGGACTGTGGCTCTGGCTCTCGCATGTGGAACAAGCATTTAAGATGGCATCAGCATGTGGTCGACTGACCATCAGTCCGTCAGGGCATATGGTAGGAGGAGGAGGAGTTGGAGGAGCTGGAGGATAGCGAAAGATCTACATACATCCCCCCGTCTCGGCCAATGCACGTATTTGCAATTTCGCATATCATGTTTGCATCTCTCGCCCCATCTTCAGCCTAGGTTCTGCCCTGCGCAACTGCAACTCCATCTCCATCTCCTACCCATTCCCAGCCCCATCCCCATCCCCATCATCATCATCATAAGCATCGTTGAGGTGGCAAAGCTACAAGTGGGCTCCTTTGGGATTTCTTTTGGGATCGCTGCTCGAGCAGCAGCTGCCAGCTGCCCCATGGCGTCAAAATTGTGTGCAAGTCAACAAACGTTTACCAACACTCGCCAATGGATCGAGCCATGGATCGAACTTCGAACAGTGGTTCGGAATGAACAACTAGGAACAATAAGGATTTGATCCGTTGCTCTTTAGGGAATACGGAGAGGCAGAGGGAGGCCTCTCAATCGGATAGATGGAGTGATAGATGGCTTGGCTTTCCTCTTTCTTTCCAACTACTTTGCTTAGACAAAATCAAGAATTCTCCTGTATTTTTGATGGCATTTCTGGCATTCCCTTGACAATGCTCAAGTTTTATAGTTTTCTCGATGGGGTGCCAGGGCGACCGACCACTGTGGCTGATTCTCCAACCTAGCCCTAGCCTTCGATCTCCTCCATCCTCCAAGAGTGGCGTCCTTTGTGCCTCTGCCTGTGTGCCTGTGTTTGCCATGTGGTTGCCCCACGTTGTTCATAGCTGGTAATTAGTGTTGTTGTACTTATTGGCTTTGGCCTTGGGGCACAGCGTTACCACCACAACACACCACACCACACCACCAAAAAGATGCAACAACGAGACGCGCGAGAGCGTCGTGGTACCAACACGACGTTTATCGCGCGTTCGCATCGGGCTCTCCACGCCACTCCACTCCACTCTCCTCCCCGACTCCCCATCCCATCCCATGCCATCCCATGCCATCCCATGCCATACCATACCTTCTGCCTTCTGGCCATGTTATCTTGATCGCTGGGATCCCTACTATCCCTGGAATAGCTTCTTGGCCTGGCCCCTGCTGTTGCACCACCCTGTTGCACCCTCCCCTTATGGTGGGGTAGGGGGTGGGGGGTGCATCTGCTATATGCATAATTCTTGTTTTTACAATTTAGCAGCGATAATGATTTTATACCATATTCGAGGCAACAACATGGACACGCCCACCGAAGGCCCCCCTTTTGGTTGTTGCCTGTGCTGGTAGTATGCTGCCACAAAATGCGGCACAAAAGCAGATTGATTTGTGTCTCTCTCCCTCTCTCTCTCAGTCCTCCTCCTCCTCCTTTATCCCTTTCCTCTTGTTACCCTGTCCTTTGGGGTTTCCTGTTTTTTAATCAATGCTAATCCCAGGGAATGCGCGTTCGCATGTCTATTGTCATTTCCCCTGCCATCCTGCCGCCCCACAGGCATGCTGCCACTGCCACAGCCACAGCCAGGGGGGGCGATTCACACGTGACTCGCCCTAACCTCATTCGTTGTGCGAAATAGCGGTACTTTGGCATATTATGTTACAGTTATGCGGCGAACATGATGTGAGACATGAGCGACGAGAAGGAAATGAGAGAGAGAGAGGGAGCGAGGGAGCTAGGGAAAGGCATTTGTCATGTGGCAGACACACCCCCACCCACCCCTACTAGACCCACCTTTCACCTGCTGCTGCCATCTCCCACCTGCTCCTCCACCTGCTCCTGCTCCTGCCGCTCCTCCTGCTGCTCCTCCTGTCTCTGTCAATAGCCAAACATTTATAGCTTCCTGTCACGCTCAGGCGTGTCCCTTGAGCGCTTCTCTGCGCTGCGATTGTCTTTCCTTGTTCTACCTCTCTGCCTCCCTCCCTCTGCCCCCACTGCCCCTCCATTGTCAGCGCATGGCGAACATCGCGCATACGCAGCGTTGTTTTTCTCGCATGTCCCGCGTCCCATACGATGGGAAAATGTCAACTCCGATTTTCTCATTGGAAAATTGCACGAATAATCGAAGCGGAGAGCATTTTTCGGCATGAAGCAACGAGTTTTAATATTTTGCCATACGATTTAACCGGAAATGTGACAAGAATATTGAAATATTTCCTGTATAGGAAAATCCTTTAAGAAAAGGCAAACGAATGGGGGACTATGTTCTTTGTTTCTTTGGCCCCACTTTTGCCTGGGCATGGCCGCGGGGCATGTGGGCGTGTCCCTAATTGGTTTACTCCTGCAGGAGTCCAGGGGAGTCCTGGACTAAGAATAGTCCTAGAGCCCAGCCGCTGGGCATATCATTAATATCTCAAGGGGCCATAAATATGCAACAGTGAATCAATAAAAGACATAAAATCCAGTTACGGCTCTCCACAGGCCCTCGCCACAGACCATATTCTATTTTATTTTCTTTTTTTATTGTTTTTTATGACGACGATGCGTGTGCGAGAGGCGCTCAGCATGCGAAAAAAGTTCATTATAAAGAGGGGATGGAGGGGGGCCCAGAACAAAGGAATCCTGTGGCGGAACCGTGAATATTCCGCAATGAAATTGTTACTACGGCAACGGGCGACAAATCATAAAATTTATGAGTGAAACCAACCAAGCAGCCCCCTCCCCGCGTCCCCTCTCGCCTCTGGGCCCATCGCCGCCTATGGCCGATTTAATGGTTTTTTTCTCTCTCTTATTTTCCATTTTTGTGTGCGAACAAATTTATTGTCGACTGATTGGCCTGCTCTCCAGTCCACTCCACTCCACCACTCCTCTCTCTTTCCGGAGACTATCATAATGCGGTTGGTATCCCCAATCCCCCAATACCCAACTCTCCAGGCCATGCCATACCATCCTTTAGCATCCTGCTTCTATCCTGCTCATTTTGCAGCCTTTTATGGCTTTTTATTTTGCCGGGGAGCTGGCTTTTTACGCTTATTGAAATTGAAATGGTTGTGGTAATTGAAATGTTCTTCCCCCTTTAAGGGGTGGGGAAGCCAGAAATATGTTTGGCCCGATTGTGGAAATAAAGAAGAGTTTTGTGGACCAAACAGACCAGAGCAAAAAACCAGTTCATAAAACCAAAGTCGCCTCAATGGCTATGTTTTTATTGAGTTCTAATTGAACAGGTTCTGATTATGATTGAGAAAGGGATGGTGTGGAGGGGAACATCTGTTCGGAATAGTAACACTTTAAGAAGGGAGCCCCTAGAACTCTCCCTAAATGCACTCGAACCACGAAATTTCCTTGAAATCCCCAGCTTAAGATCCTCTGAACTCAATTCCGCTGAGCTTTGGCCTCATTTTAAACCCCGAAGCTTGAGTAAACGTAATTCCGAAATGGAAATCCAGTTTAATTAAATTGGTAAGCCCTTTAAGCAGGGTCTCTGGGCTGCGTACCTGATATTTCCATTAGCAGGGAACACGAGGAACTCGAGGATGGATAGTGGAAAGGCAGACAGTCAGGCATTCAGGCGATGGCCAATAAGTGTCACTTGTGGCTGACAAATCGCATAAAAAGCAGAGGCAGAAGCGCCCGAGCAGGATATATATGCTCCCAGGAGGAGCACAGCATGGCATGGCAGTAGCAGCAGCAGCAGCAGCCGCAGCAGGAAGGAGTCGACTGAGAACAGGAGAATATTTCATATTTCCATGCAAATGCAAATAACAAAATAATAAAATGCACAGCAAGGATGGGAGTAGCAGCTGTAGGGGTGGGTGTGGGAGTGGGTGGGGGTCAGGACACACATGAAGAAATTTGCAAGGCAAACGATTTTTCATAACCATGTGAAGGGAGGACCCACAAAGCAGGCGAGGAGCTCCTGATGATGGCAACTTTTCATGTGAAATGCACTGCGATTTATCTCAACAGGAACTTAATGTTTATTCCTCTCTCTCTCTCTCTCTGTCTCTCTCTGTCTCTGTATCTCTGTGAGTTTATTTTGTCATAAATTTCACGCACAACAGGGTTCCCCTCGTGCTCATCTCACCTTCAACTGCAATTTCAAGGCAAATCAAATCAGACAGCAAATGCAAACATATTTCTCTACCTCTCACTCTCTTTTGCAGATACGAAAAAGGTAATAGATCCGCCTGGCAACTTCGATGAGAATCTGGGGGAGATGGGCAAACCCGTCACCCTGCCCAAGGAGATGACCGACGAGATGAAGAAGGCCGTGGAGACTGGCTGGACCAACAATGCCTTCAATCAGTACGTTTCCGATCTGATATCGGTGCACCGCACACTGCCGGATCCCCGGGATGCCTGGTGCAAGGATTCGGCCCATTATCTATCCAATCTGCCTGCCACAGATGTCATCATTTGCTTCCACAACGAGGCCTGGACCGTACTGTTGCGGACAGTACACTCGGTGCTGGACAGATCCCCAGAACACCTCATTGGCAAGATTATCCTGGTGGATGACTACAGCGATATGCGTGAGTGTTCTCCTGGAATCTTGTCTTGGAATCCAAACCAATGGATCTACATCGAGGTTTATTCTCCATTTTAGCACATCTCAAGACGCAACTGGAGGATTATTTTGCCGCCTATCCCAAGGTTCAGATTATCAGGGGGAAGAAGCGCGAGGGCTTGATTCGTGCCCGCCTCCTGGGCGCCCAGCATGCCAAGGCGCCGGTTTTGACGTATTTGGATTCCCATTGCGAGTGCACTGAAGGTGAGCAAGTGATAAATGTAGCTGCCTGAAAGCAGGCAACAGAATTCGGACTACAAAATACGTAGCATACTTTTAGAGGGTATACTATTTACGGCTGAATAATTGCATTGCTACATTAATTTGTAGCATACCTTTGGGGGCAAGTGATTAATGTATGTACCTGAAAGTAGTCAACATAATTTGCACTAATAAATTGTTGTCTACTTTTGGAGGTAGGTGCCATGTGCTGCTGAATTATTAGTATTATAGTATTAGAACAAATAAGCTAAGAATTTCATAATTCAATCATAAATATCCGGAATACGGAGACGTGTTTTAACGATTGACGAGCCATTTTCCACCATTCCCTCTCGTAGATTTTCTCCATTAAATTCACTAATTGAATGAAAGTCAATCTGTCAATATGCTAATTCCCCAAAAAAAACTACAAATGTGTCTCTTAATTGAGTAGATAGCATTTGTGCAGTCAGCATTTTTGGCAATACAAAATTCAGGCCAAAAATAAATATTTAAATTTATGCGGCAGCCAAAAAAGCAAAGCAAAAGTAAAACCAAATCAAATTTAAATGCAGAAATTTCATTTCTGTTTTCACAAGCTTTTTTCCTTTCCGAGACTCTTCCTAGGAGTCTCCTCCTTCCCTGTGGAGTCTCTCGTTTCTGGTTTATGGCCCAGAGTGTAACGTTCTGTTCGTACCATTTTTGATGGCCATCAAACAAAATCCGTTGGGCCCAAAACGATGCCAAATAAAACAAGGCGCAACTCGAGTAAATCACTTGAGCCTCGGTATTACCCTGGATCTGGCTCTGGCTCTCAGGCTTTGGCTCAGATTCTGTTTCTGTTTCTGCTCCTCATTTCCTTCTACTGCCACTCCCACTCGATAAGCTCAATGACTGACAAGAGAACGTAACAAAAGGCAATCAATTTAGTTTATTAAGAAAGTTGCAACAAAAGCTGGCAATTGGTTGTCAAAAAACTATCCGAGAGTGAAGCGTAAAGAAAAGCAATTTCTCCTATCATGAGGCGGATGATGGATGGATGAGCGAGCGAGCGAGTGCCGTGTTGTGCCGTGCCGTGCCGTGCCCCGAAAAAGCAATTAAACCCGCTCGTAGTCGTATTTTCACAATTTCAATTTCATCCTTTCATCCTTTTGTTTTCGCAGGCTGGCTGGAACCGCTGCTGGATCGCATCGCCCGGAACTCCACCACCGTTGTCTGTCCCGTCATCGATGTCATCAGCGATGATACCTTGGAGTACCACTATCGCGACTCCAGCGGCGTCAATGTGGGTGGCTTTGATTGGAATTTGCAGTTCAGCTGGCACGCGGTGCCCGAGCGCGAGAAGAAGCGCCACAATGTGAGTAGATTTCTGTAGAATCTGATTATTTCTCCCCATGGGGCGAGTCTCCTCCCTCCTGGGGTTACCCTAAACATACACCGCATGGCGTGTTCCTTGTGTTTGAGTTATGTTTTTGTTTGTTTTACCCAATGGTTACCATGGTTATGTTGGCTCGAAACCGTAGCGAAAAATGGGGTTATTCCCGACTCCCGGGGCAGCCGCCGCTTAAAGCGCTTGAACGTGACTACAAAAACTGAATGTTTGCCGTAAAAAGGGAATGAATGCTCCTGCCCCTGCCACTGCACACACAAACACTCTCGCAGAGACACGGATACGGAACATCCACATCCATTCACACGTACAGGCCACAAAAGTGTCGTTTGCGATATGAGCTATTAGAACTAAGAGTCCCTCTTTTCACGCTGCAGATGAGCTAGCGAACAATTGACCGAAGAACTTGAGATCAAATTTGCGTTGAGGAAGACTAAAAGTTGGCAACGTTTTATGGATGTTTGTCTGGGAAGAATGTCCGGGATCCGACATTGGAGAGCCAATAAAAAAAGTTGAGCTATTTTCCGAATAGTTAAAGGCAGAAGTTGTATGAAATATATAAAGGCAATGCTGTGGCAATGGGATCTGTAATAAATCGTAGTTCTACTATTAGACAGAATCCAGAAAGTGCATCAAAAGGAAATAAACTTCTTCTAATTTTAGTTGGAATTTATTGATTAACTTGTGAGCGGCGGGGGTTTATGGTGCTATGGTTTTAACACGCACTGTCCCAGCGGATTTCATATCCTTTGCGGACTGGAGCATGCCCCATGCCCCATGCCCCATCCTGCCTGCTGCCATAACTTTCCATGAGCCACAGAAATGGCTTTTGCAGTTTATGGCCGCCTGTGCGAGCCACGTACAAACTGTAACCCATACTCCGACACGCAATTAGATACTCCCGACGCACACACACAAACACATGGAGAGAGTGAGTGTGAAGGGGGTCGGGGGTGGGGGGGCAGAGAGACAAAGTGCTCCACAAATGGACATTCGAAACTGTCGATGGGTTTTCCAGGCGCTGACAGCTGCTGCCTGTTCGTGTGTTTTGCTCCCGTCTGAATGGAGGAAAATCCTCCTTGACTGGGCCTCAGCGCAAACCATTTTCCACTTTTCACGTAGCAGCATCCGCATCCCCCCTGCCATCAACACCTCTTTTCCCTTTTCCCTTTTCCCTTTTCCCTTTTCCCTGCCTGAAATCCATGGCAGGATTGCAGTCTCTTCTCTGGCGGGATGCGTTTTTTGTTCCATTTGCTTAACATTTTAATTAAAAGTTCATAATTACAACGTTTTCTCTCTCTGGCGAATGGCGAATGGCAAATGGCGAATGGTGTGAATTGGCTGGAATGTAAGCGATATTACGCATACGCCTCGTGGCTTAAAGGCCACAAATTACAAACGGAAACGGAGATCAGAAGAGCTGGAGCAACGAGCAGCAGAGGCAGAAGAGGCAGCAGAGGATGTGGAAGAAACAACGGGCCATGACACTGCAATTAAAAGCCAAAAATGTTAACAGCAAATGTGCCACACGACTCTTGGTAGTCGAATGAATGCCCTTTCCAGAGGTGTTATAACCCCATCCAGAAAAGCAAGAACTTTCGATCTTCGATCAGCACTGAATATTTCTGGCTATAACTTTCGTACAGAACGGAAGTTCTCTCCCATGTGCTCCGAGTGTATCGTATCATCGTTGGAAGGGTATCTTTGAATTCGACTTCCTTTCTTGCAGCTGCTTCTTTGCTTCTCTGCGTCTCTGCTTCTGCTGTTGTCGTTGTCGTTGCAACTTGCAACGCATTCGGCTCTTTGCGGCGTAAATATCTGGCATAATTGTTTTTACAAGCGCCAAGGGGATTTATGAGAACATTGTTGCCGAAAAATGCTTGCCGAGGACACTGGCAAATTGTTGTTGCTGCCGTTGGCTGCTTTCTGCTTTCTGCCTTCTGCCTCCGCTGCTTCCTGGCGACATGCGGCGTGCAATTTGGTATCCATGCCTCGGCCCTTGCCTGGCCCTGCCTCAAGTTGCACTTAGCAGCTAAATCAAGTAAGGCATTTCCTGCCTGCCACCGCCGCCGCCGCCGCCGCTGCCGCTGTCTGCCGTGCCAGCAGCAACATTGGCAATTTGCCGACTCGGAAGGGGGACTCGGAGCCGAGGAAGGGAAAGGAAAGCGAAGCCCATAAATGTTGCTCTGTGTGCCACATGTGTGCCGACAATGATAATGGCTCAGCGAAAATTTCTCTGCCTCTCTCTGTCTCTGGCAGTGGAAAGTTGTTGCCTGAAATTGAAAATGTTTAAGCGAATGGGAAATACTCCCGAACTCTCTTTTCGGCAAAGCAAATCCCCAGCAATTTCTTATTTCTTATGGTATCTCTTCGAGGTATATCCCTCCCATCAGGTGGGCATCCTCTAGGAACTCTACTGCTGCTGCTGCTCCTGAGGGGCACAGCTGTTGACAGCTCCAAAGCTGCCCGAATGAAAATCTCCCGAAACTTTTGATGTCTGTCCAAAGTTGCTTAACTTGTTACGAGTTGCCACAGCAGCAGCAGCAGCATCAGCAACAGCTATACAAACAGCAAGGAAATAGCACATCGCACATCGCACAGGGAACAGGGAATCAAAAATACATATTCGTTATGGGCAATGCCATTGCCATTGCCATTGCCATCTCCTTCTTTTGCCAGTCAAAAGTTTGTTCCTGCAGCTTTTGTTTGTGTTTCCTCGGGGGAAAGAAGGCAAAAAGTTGCAAGGATATAGAAGAGTATTTTGTATTTTTTTCTATGAAAATAATGTTCCCTGCTTTTCCTGCAAAGCTAATGGATTCGGCAACGGGCATTCCCCGCCTGCCCGCCTGCCTGCCCCGCATCAAATCAATCAAATCCGATTTACCAAATGGAAATCCTCAACAGTTAATCATTTTAAACAACTTAATGTATATCTGCTGTGAAAGTTTTTTGCCTCCACCAAAGGTTTTCCTTCCACAGACTTCCTTCGCTTCTGCTTCGCTGCTTTTTGCACTCATTCGATAGAGAGAGAGAGAGAGGCAATGGGAATTTAAATATTTAAGCGACGAGCCAAATAGCATAAAAATAAAAACTAATTCGCTTCGTTTGCCCGCCTTGGGCATGGCAATATTATGCCATATACACCCACACACATATATGTGTGCTATGTATATGTGTGTGTGTGTGTGGATGTGTACTTTGTATGAAAACTAATCCCCGCATAGAGGGAAAATCTGGAATAAAACTACAAACAATTTCATATCCATATGAGGGGGTCCCAAAGGGGGAGCAGCAGCAGGAGTAATGGGGTAGCCGCCGCTGCTGCTGAGGGCGCTGAAACACTAATCCAATTATTTGAGAAAAGAAATCAGAAAATATGGGAAGGAAGGAAAGCAACGGCAAAAAACGTATTCGATGGTAGAGCAGAGCAGTGCCATGCTATGCCGCACCATGGCGTATGCGCAATATGCGTGCTCAACAGCTCACGGCTGGCACAAGCAGAGCACGCAGAGCACACAGAACACTCATACGCAATGTTGGGCAAAGCGTTTAACTATACATAGAGCGACCGAATATACATACTATTGAGAAGAGTGCCTAAAGTGCCAAATCCTCCAACTCCTATCCCCCCATACCTTACCCTTACATTGGTCTGGGTTTGCTTCTGCTTCTGCTTCTGGGTGGAAAATGGCAAATGCAAAGGAATATTCTAGACAGAGTTTACCTTTAAAAATTGTTTAGGCTGTCGTCGTACTCTCGTCCCTCGTTTATATGCATGTGTAATGGGGCCTGTGCGGAAAGGTAAATGCTTTCCTAATACCCTAAGCGAACGGGGGAGTGTTGGGGGAGCGCCCAATAGAGAGCGGGAGAGATGGAGGGTGGGAGAAGAGGAAAGCTCTCATCTTGGCCCGTTGCACGTTTCATTTCATTTCGCTCTCGTTTCAGGTTTATACCATTCTGATTGCCTATGCGTGCGTTCTCATGGCTGTTGCTGTCGAGAGTCCTTTTGTGCCTCTGTCTGCGCTGTCATTGTTCTGCTTTTCGGGGCTGTTCTTCGTTCTCTTCCTTTTTGGTGTGCCCTTCCTAGGAGAGGGTGTATCCGCTGGGAGTCTACTGGGAAGCATCTCTTCTGTACTCGTGTCCAAGGGTATTCCATGCTTCGACTTCCTATTCTAGGTTTTCTTTCATTGTATTCTGTGTTGTTCTTGTGAAATCGTGCCTAACATTGAGCTAGTCCTTTAGAATGTCCCCATGTGCGTTCGACCTTATCTGTGTCTCTATCTGTGTGTGTGTGTGTGTGTGTGTGTATCTGCTGCGTTTGCGAAAATGTTCGACGTTTTCGCTCCAATGACAAATGTTGAGCAGTCAATTCAAGGCCTTCCATGGTCGGGTCGGGGCTGGCACTCTGGCACTCTGGGCTGCTTTAATGATGAAGCCGATTACAGATTTTCCGTCAAAGTCAATTGGATTTTGGCTATTCATCGAAGCACAAAGATGAAAGCCTGAAGCCCTGTGACAGAGGAGCTGCCAAAGCAACTGCTGAATGGAGGAGGAGCTCCCACAGGACGACTGTGCCCGCGTAGAATGAGAAATGAATAGGCGGATAATTAGATAGACAGGGTGTCTATATGTGGGCGGGGGATTGTGCATATGTTTATGTGGCATCATCAAGCAATTAATGGGAATGCTCTTGCAACACCCTCTGTTTATTTTACGACTTACGACACATACATACATTGATAGCTCTAATTTTCTGTCTGACAAAGCTTAACCTTGGGCTCAATCAATCAATCAATCAATCATCTTCGTTTAGTTGGACAAACGATACTTGACTGCCCGCAGGATTGGGTACTTCTCGGTGGTGCAGAGGCCGCGGAAGTCATCGAAGGAGAGGTCAAACAGTGCCACACCGCCTAGATTGTTCTTGACCACGTAGCCGGCCTTGTCGGCGGCCGTGTCCGGATCCTCGTAGCTCACCCAGATCCCGTTGTCGCCCTTCTTGTCCGCCGCCCGATAGGCGTACGTTCCGTAGCGCTTGGCCGGGTCCTGGACTTTGGTCAGCGGTGCATTGGCCCCCTTGGAGTAGGCGTTGTTCTGGTTGGGCAGCAGGGCGCACACCTCGGGCCAGCTGTAGATGCCATGGATCTGGGTGTTGGCGCCCACGGGAGCCTCATCCTCCACATGGGACAGCGGCGGCACACCCGTCTCGCCAGAGTCCTCGCTGAGCTTCCAGGGACGTCCGTAGGTGGCCACGCCCACATTGATCTTGCTGGCGGGGCAGCTGTTGCGCAGCCAGAACTTGACCTGGGCCTCGACATTGAACTCGGGATTCCTTTCGCTCAGCTCGTAGATGGGCGCGGAGTAGTCGGCCACCTCGGGATTGCGCTGGGGCGTGAAAAAGTCAAAGGCGCCGAGATTGACAAAGTCCAGATAGTTGATCACAGCGGGGATATCATAGAACACTGAGAGGAAGACAGGAAGAAAGAGAGCTTTGATAGATCTTTCTTTTGAAAAGATTTGGGGAGTACCTACGCGAAGAGTTAACGTTCGGCAGAACGGTGGTGGAGAGCAGGAGATTGTCCGGACGGAAGGCATTCTTCACATCCCGCAGCAGGGCTGTGAACTGCTCCTTGTGCTCCTCGGACTTCTCATCCACAATCGAGTCGCCGGAGAAGACCTTCTTGAAGCCCTTCCAGAAGCTGCCCAGACCGCTGTGCACCTTCTTTGGCTTGTTCTTGGGGAACTGCCAGGCCACATCGAGGCCATCAAAGCCGTAGGTCTTTACCAGCGAGAAAACGGTGTTCACGAAGCGTGTGCGTCCCGTGGAGCTTTCGAGCAGCTCCAGATACTTGTTGGGCAGCTCCTTGGCATCCTTGTCCGTCTCGATGTCCTTGTCCCCGCCCACGCTGAGCAGCACCTTCACGTTGGGGTACTTGCGCTTCAAGCGCGTCACCGTGCGGTACAGCCCCTTGCCCAGATCGAGGTCCAGCTGCTGGTTGAGGCTCACCGCCTTGTGCGAGTCGCGCTCGAGGCCCGCATAGCCATAGATCAAGTAGTCGCAGAACTGGAGCGCCGGCTCCAGCTCATCAATCACCAACTTGCCGAGACCTAAAAAAAAATGATGCGTGATTAGAGATTGAGGGGGGTTTTAGCAGAGGAAGGTTATCACAACGCTAACCGATTTGAGGAATTCGTTGATAAGCTTGTTTTCAGTTTCGTTTTCATCTTTTCTCACAGCGGGTATTACATAACATAAGATAGCCGCTCACTCACCTTCCTTAACGAAGCTCGCCGAATCGTAGTAGCAGACGAGGTGCTTCTTGGGCCCCTGGGGCCCTGTCTGCTGCTGGCCCACCTTCACGGCCAGCGACACGCTGGCCAGGCACAGCGACAGCGACAGAATCGACAATGTCTTGATCATCTCTCGCTCGGGGGGAGTCAGACTCAGGTTCCAATTCAGATTCGATGTGTTCCGTTCGAGTGTTCGCTTGGAACTGAAAATCGACTTGGAACGGGATCTGTCTCGGCTCCACGTCGCGACGCATTGCGAAGGTTGGGTTGTAGGCGACGACGTGGTTGTTGTTGTTGTAAGCTGTCTGCCGAGAGCAAAGTGTGAAGCGAAGCTGATAAACAAAGCGAGGCTCAAATGAAATCATTTGCAATGCATACAGTGGGTACTCGATATAGAATTCAGTGTTGAGGCATACACTAGTCGTAGAAGTAGTTTTGTCTTTGTTTTCCTTGAACTGAGTTAGATTTCATACTTTGTATCAACTATGTACTTCGTTCCCTTTAGTTCGGTCTTCACTGTACTATTAATTTTTAGTACAATCGAGTGGGCATCGCTTCATAGAATGTGTTTAAATTTTTACGACTTTACTTTTGTCTCGACTAAAATCATTTTGTTGTTCTTGGTTTTGCTCTGCTGTTTTCTGTTTGTCTCCTTTGCTTCTCTGTTTCTGCGGCTGCTGCTCTCTAATTCTGTCAGATTTCTGCTACTGCTGCTGCTGCTCTGCTTTTGCTTTTGCCTTTGCTTGGCTTTGCTTTGATGCTCTTATCGGCACTTGGTCTCGTTTTAGTGTGTGTGTTTGAGCTATGCCCTAAGCTTTGGGATGTTTCTGTCTTCCCTTCTCTGCTCTGCTCTGCTCTTCTTCTATTGTTCTGGTTCTTTCTTCGTTTTGTGCATAATTCTTGTGTTTTTGTTAGCCTAATCGCTGTTCAATCCACTTTGCCTCTGTTGATGCCCTCTCCCCTCCCTAAATATCATTCTATTCAGAGCTGATACGTTTTGATACCGTACCCTTGCAGCGAGGGCGCTACGATTTTGATTTGATGTTTGTGATGGAAAGACGCCACAAAGTCGTTGGATATCTGATAAGTATCAAACGAAGGGTATCAAATCTTCGGCTTCCCAAATTTACATAGAATTCTCTTGCCTGCTTCATAATTCATGTGGTATGCTCGGGTGAGTGTGTGCGTGTGTATGAGTAAGTGTGTGCTCCATCAATTTCATTTATTTAGTTTCCTCTCCACTCTTTACACTTCCTCTCCCCTCATGTCCTGTGCTCCTTTTCTCTGGCATTCCTCTCGTGTCTAGGACATTGCCTGTCCCTGTTGCTCTTACGCTTTTGAATATCTGTTTGGGAATTCATGGGCATATCGAGAATGTTACAGTGAATCCAAAATGGAATTGGCATTTTCTCTAGCTTCCGCTCCATCCTCTGTTTCCCCTTTTTTCCTCCTCATCTCAGAGTTGATTTGAATGCGAAATTTTTCGGATAAAAGGTTTTCCAATAGGAAGTTGGCACATTGTTTGTCTCTTTTGTTGATTGTAGGCAACAATTTTTGCGTAATTTAAATACAGTACTTAATCAATTAGCAGTTTCGCTTTCATCTCTTGACGTGGGTCTGGCATCGTCTGTGTCTGCATCTGGTGTGTTGGTGTTAATTTAATGGAATTGAGAGTGAGAAATGGGGTTAAGCTGATGCTGGGGCATGCCCAGGGGCAAGCAGCTGGCTTCAAAACCCAATCACATGCACGAGCGGTTCCCCCAAAAAATATAATGGAGAGAAAAGCAGAGGGTTCCACCAAAATATAACAAGGAGAGAAAGCTTAGGGGGGAGTCTTCCCCTAAATGTAATATAGAGAAAAGTAGAGGGTTCCCCTAAATATAATCAAGTGAAAAAACCAAAAGAGCGCAAAGGTTCACTGTCCTTAGTTATATTTTTCTTTTCTTCGCGGTTTCCACTTTTATAAAGGTCAAAGTGACTTTTCCTTGTTTTATTTTTCGCTCGCTTTCCCTCTTTTTTGTGTGGTTTTGCTCTCAGCATTTTGGTTAATTAATTTTTCGCCATGGAGCCAGTCAGCAAAGGCGGAATATTACTTACACATTTTGCTTGTAGTCCGCATAATTACGTGTACGTTTAACTTTTAATTGAAATGTTGTAACAAAAGTTGGCAGTGGAGAGAGAGAGTCTGAGAATGGGGCAGGACCTGGCGCGGTTTCTCTGTAGAGACTGTCATGGCAATGCAGCGCTGCGCTTCCTTTCTCTTCCTCTGTATCTGTCTCTGCTCGTGTCTAAAATACTGTTTATTATATCGAGCTAAAAGCTGCCGTTGTTTAATTAAACGTATAGCCAACAGACACACACACTCTCTAACAGGATACACACGCAGACACAGATACTCGGTCGACTGCCGGCAGCTGGTGATATTTACGAGCAGCCCCAAAAGTATGCTACACGTTTGCCGAGCTCCGCTTCTCTGGCTGCAAGGTGGATTGGCGAGTGGGCTGGCGGATGCGCTGTCTGGCTGCCTTTTGGCTGCCATTAATTATATTCCAAAATATTATTAAAAATAAACCACCAATTTAAGCTGGCTTTCAGCGGGAGAACCAAAGACCACAAGTGGCATGCCTCTCCTTCGCTTCAGCCATAACTTTTGCATATTAAGCCATGTGCACACTCTACAACAACAGAGCAGAGGGATGGATTGGTGGGGGGTGGGGGAAAGTACACACCAGAAAACAGAGAAAACTTTGTTGGCCACCCCGCCTTTCCCATCCACTCGTTATAGCCAAACCGCAAACCAAAAAACAACAACAAAAACAAGATCGGACTCTGGAACTGCAATTCCTTACCCCCCTCCTCCTCCTCGTGGGCCCGCAAGTGTATTAATTCGCACCCAATGGAGAGTGACGAGGGATCCCCCTTCCCCCAAGCCCCTCCAGGCCTCCTTTGGACACAGCGACTACAACAACAACAAAGCTGTGAGCATTTTTCGTTTCAAAAGGGGAGGGAGGGAAAACAGAACCCCAGAACTAACGACCCTTTCGATGGGGGGTCTAAAGGGTTGGTCTGTAGGGGCGTGACCATTGCCGCCTGCAAAAGTGATTTGTGCCTTTTGCCCTTTTCGAGCGGGTGGCGTAACCCATGGACGGAGGAAGCGGGAGATTATGGTGCCATGACAGCGGGAGGGGAGCGAGAGATAAACGAAATCAGGGATGGGAACTAGATGAGGATTTCCTGTTCTTCGGCTCTCGATCCATATCGAGGCAACTATTGTGAGAATGCTTTCTGGGAATGCCACAACTTGTTAGATCCAACTTGAGAGGTATCATTATAGCCCTACGAAAACTGGGCAGCTTTATTACAGAGTATGCGCTCGACTTGAGCGGAGAAAACTGCATAATTTTGGTAGAAGAAAGAGGCAGCAGTGGCTTGCCAGCCCTGGTACAAGCAACATATGCAAATCACTCACTCAAGCGATGCCTGCCCAAAAGCAACACACACACACACACAAGCACATAGAGGGAAAGAGAGAGGAGATGGTTGGAGAAATGTATCCTGTGTATGAAAGTCCGCTTACGTGGCGCATGATTTATTAAAAAATGCTCGTAAAAATGCACAACACACTCAACCAGAACGAGAACCAGAACACAAAAAAAAACAAAAAAACAACCAAGAAGCAACACTACAGTCGAGGGCTATAACTATTGGATATACCCTAATGACATACATATCAGATAACGGCTTTAGATGATTGCAAAAACGATCATGCATGAAAATCACCCGAAGAAACTCTCTTTGCGTTGAGCACATGCGATCGCTGCTGATTTTAAACCACTCAAAGTCTCCCTCTCTTTGCGGCCTCCTTCGCTTAGTTTATTGATGCTCGTTTTCGTTTTGGGGTGTTTCGGGTGTCGGTGGCTTCGGCTCAACAATGATCGTATCGATTATGAGTAAAAACGCAATGAGTAAACTCAACGCAGTCGGCACGCAGAAAATGTTTTCGATTGCGTTTGTGTGCATAAAACAGATCGTGCGTGTCAGCCGGCCCTTAGTCAGTCAGCACCGTAAAACGGTCACCTCAGGTGATTTTAAGGTGATTTGAGTGAATGAGTAAAAATGTTAGGAACGGGGCTGAGTTAAGTCAACACTGAGTATTTTTGAGTGCATTGATTGCATGTGGGTAAGAATTTGAACACAAGAAATAATTTGCTTTTTGCTGTTCACTTTTGCTTTTTTGGATTTCAAGATTGGAAAGAACTTGGAAGCCAGGTGAAATCTTCAAATAATATACCCTTGTGGTTCAGAATTACAGGGTATTCACAAACATCAAAAGGCAGTAGCTATGCCCGTGTATGCCTGTGTGTGTGTGGTAGTACTGTAAAAATGCATGAAAAATAACTATGGAAATAAGCAAAGGCAGCAGCAGCAGCCGCAGCAAAAGAGCACAAGAGCAGAAGAGCCCCAGCACTAAAAATAGATATGAAATTTTTAAAGCTTCGTTGGCACTCGTGCCTGCCACCCACCCAGCCACTCTGCTCCGCCTCTTTATCGTTGCAAGCCGTGCAAGCAGCAGCAGCAGCAGCAAAAACGCCTCTCGTCTCGTGGCAAACACTTAGCGGCGAATGATGAGAGTTGTGGAACGGATGGGGGTGGATGGGATCGGCTGGGAGCCAAATTCTCCAGCCCATCCATCAACTGTCGGAACGGGGTTCATTTTTAAGCAATTTTAGCAAGCGATGTGCCCGATGGCCCTCCTCTTAGATAGATGACTCCATATACATACATCCATGTATATTTCTATACGAAGCCATAGATTTTTGTACCAATTTCAGGCTCCAACATCATCATCATCATCAGTGCACTCATCCACATCTGCATCCACATCCACATCTGCATCCTCGTCGTGGTCGTCACGCAATTGGAAAATTGTGAAGCGGCAGCCATGTTTGGTTTTCATCTTTCGGAGCCTGCAAGCACTGCTGCCGGAAGCACCATTCCGTATTATTAATTAGCTGCCATTCCATATTCCATGCAGGAACCCACAGGAGGAGGTGGGGGAGGCGGAGTATGAGGGGATGTCCTCGGGACATTTGTTCTGGTTAGCACCGGACGGAGCGGACCCAAAGCTCCGCTGCAAATTGCCAGTTTACCCAACCGAAACGGGAGCGGCTCTCATTTGCATAGCATCATATTTTCGGGGAATATGTCTTAAGCCCCATTTACACCACCTAATGGATGTGGGGTACACTTTAAATTGCATCCTAAATATCCCGGAAAAAGTGGACTACGATAAACGGGAGGCTATAGTATTTTTCATCAGGGTTCTCCCTGCTTTTCCTGTTGATTTCTCCACTACGTGCTGCCCAATCCCTGGAAATGGCTGTAGAATGATGGGATAGTTCTGTCGTTAACTGCTTCGAGGATGAATGGATATTTGCATGCAACGAAGCTCTGTTAAATTGCATGCATAATTTATGCAGCACTTTCGGGGGGCGCTCCATATTCGCTCATCAACTGAAAGTAAGCACGTACTTGGACGGCAGTTACTGCCCCAGTTGCTACCTATTACCTACCGCCAGTCCATCCCGTGCTTCATCATCTTCAGGCCACTGCCACTCTTCCACAAACTATGGAAATTGAGCGCGAGCTCTTTTCGCATGGCCAAAAATTACAGTTTCATCAGGTCTCTGGTCTCTGTTCTCTGTTCTCTGTTCACGGATGCGGACAAGGCCAAGCGTGAACGTGCTCCTCCTGCTGATTGAAGCACACTATAGGCACACCCTCTCCTCCCTGCTGCTGCTCCTACTGCTGCTGCCTGGAGGCGGATAATCGTGTAATCAGTTTCGCCCCCGAGAGTTTAGGCCATGAAATATGCTGAGCATTCCGAGGGCATGGCCAAGAGGAGGCGGGGGGAGGGGCAAAGTTTGCGCGTCAGCTTAAAAACTTAAATAAGATTGCAGAAAATTAAATAAGCGAACAATTTTTGCACAACGACAAACGACAAACGTCCTTGGGTGGGTCAAGCACGCCTCCTCCAGCTGCTGCCGCCCAGCGAGGTACGAGGCACGAAGCACGAAGCACGAGGCACGTGTTCCGCCATTTTGACAACGTAATTTAGTAATATCCTAGGGAGCCTGGAGTGGGAGACGCAGACGCGACGGAGGGTCCTGCGATGTCAAGAGGCTTCGCTCTGGCTGCCGGCGACCATTTTCTTTTAATTTTCCAACAGTTAAGCTGCCGCCTCTCCTGCTTTCTCCTTCTCGCATCTGCCGCCACTTGGTGTACGTTTCCCTGGCGCAGATTTTACTGCTTAATACGCAAAGTTGCACTTTAGTTTTTATTGCACTTGGTCCTGGGGATCTCCAGCTTTCTCTCTCCCTCTCTCTCTTTTTCTTGTTCTCTGCTGCTCTCCAGGTCCTTGTGGCAGGATGCGCTGCGTACTAAAAATGTCGAAAGTTTTGTGCACGCGCTTTCGCGCCTGGAAATCGCTGCTGCGTTTTATGATTCCGCCCCCCCTCGTAAAGCAGGGGCTTAGGTGGAAAGGGGTTGTCTCCTTCCCTCAAAAAAGGAGATGTTAGCGGAAGGATGTCACCCCTTCTGTGGGTTATATCTCCTACGTCCCTGCCTTCCCTCTTTCCCTCTTACATGTGTGGTGGAAGGGGTGTGGGGGGTGGGGGCAGTGGAACGTTAAGCATTTGCTAACAGTCCAGTGAACCGGTAATCAAAGCAAAATCACCAAAGCACTGAAACAACTTTTTTATGCTAATTTTTACTTTTACCTCAACCCTCAAGCCCCACCCCTCACCACTCCGGCAACCGCTTCAGTCCACCTGTGTGTGTGTGTGTGTGTGTGTGTGGCATGCTACATTAAACATTTAAATACGCTTCTGAGCAGCCCACGCCGATTCGGGGCACAGGAGGATGCTGCTGAGTGGGTTAAGAGGAAGGAGGAACCAAAACTTCAGACACGAGATTTCCTGCATCCTGCAACGGCATCCTGCAACTGCAGACACTCGTGCAATAAGCCAAATTGTAGCTCAAAGATACATCCTCGTGGCTGCAGCCTGAAGTCTGACCTGAAGCACTCCTCCAACTATTAACTTTGGCGAAGATTGCGAGACTTTTCGGTGCTTGACTCAAAATGCAAATACCCAGTCGAGCACATCAAAACCCTCCAAGTTGCCCCGCTAAGTTGCCACTCTACCACACACGCGCACACACAGATACTCATACACAGATGTGTAAGAGTGTGTGGTGACGGCGCTGCTGTTTCTGCTGCTTACGGAGGCGGAGGCGTCTCCCGGCAAGCACTTTTCAAAGCCAACTCAAATTATGTCAAGCAGCGCGCTATAGTATATTCATTTTTTCTGCTTTGCATTTTCCCGTATTTTTTCGGGAGCACAGCGCGTGTCAGGCCTTCTCACCGACAACGTCTTCTTTATTTCGTCAAGCATTACATCTACGATTTTCGAGGGTAGCAAGAGGGATTTCATGTCGGCCTAAAATACACAGCTCGAGGGAGTTGTTATATAGATTCTAAAGCTGTTAAGCTTTTTGATGGCTGCTGAGGCTTAATGAAAAGTCGAGCAGGTTCGATATAAACATATACTGCAATTTATTGGTAAACGAAAGGGAAAGTGTGTACATATGTGGGTTGCATGACGATTGATGGCTGTGACGATCAGCTCGAGACTGCCCTAACGAAGGTGAGAGAGCGGAAAAGAGCTAAAGAAGGAGAGCGCTAGAGAATGATAAATTACTTGAAGGTGGCGTCGCCCGCTGTGGCTCTCTCTCGGTTCTCAGGGAGACAAGCGCTTGAAAAAGATAGCAAACGTTTTAGGTTCTGCACTCCTCGCACGAGCGAAGAAGGTGGATAGAGAGGCGAAGAACGGTAAAGATGCGGTAAAACAATGATTTGGTACAGTGGACAGGTGAAATAGCGAGCAATATTTATGGATTTACGTTACTCTGCACCACTGGCTATTATTTAAGGAATTTATTGACTAATATCGCGCTGGGAAACCCGACTTTGATTAATAGATTAATAAATATATTGTGACTTTTAAATTTGTCTGCCAAAGCGAGATTTTTCAAACGAGAAACAATGAAGATACATACATTTCCTGGTAATATATCTCTCTCTGAACATTCTCCACCTGCCGTAGGGTATCCCCATACTCGTTAGCCGGCCTCCGTCATCTTTTAAACATTATCCTGCGGGGCCTGCCTTCCTGCCTGCTGTGCGCTAAGAGACCCATCGGCACTTGGTGCTTGGGGTGGCTCTAGAGATTCCAGGCACCAACCCCCTCTGAGGAGGCGCCTCCTGACATTTACGATATTCCTGGGCATATTTTTTTCGGTGCCTCCCACCACCACCGCTGCCCCGCTGCCGCTGCCGCCCCTCTACGTGACTGTTTTATTTGATGTTAATGTGGCTCCTCGGAGGGGGTTTCCACAGCAGGTTGGCCCATTTTCCAGCGACTTCAGGGTGAAGCCACCGCAATGGCATCCTCTGGAACACTCCCATTCTGCATCGTGAAATGTGTCACACTCCGTAAGCATTATGAATGCCATAGGATTTATTTTGATATCCAAAAATGGTCCAAAGAGGGACCTCCCCCTGTGTCTGTTTCGGAGAATGTGAATGAAAAATGTGCCCAAGTTACTTTTGACATTTTGTCATCTTAAGCTCTATTTCTTCTGTGGCTGCTTGTTTATGCCATTGCCACGGAAAATTGATTTATTTTGGCCCCATGAATCTTTCACTTTGTGAGCTACTTGAGGAGTTGGCCAAGTAAACGCAACTGGCGGGATTATGGCCTAATAAATGGCCCAAACAGACATGCCAATAAAAGCGCAATTCACTGGAAAATTCTGGCTTTCTTTGGAAAATTTATTTACTCCTTTGAGGATCATCTTTTGTTCTATTTGAAAAGATTGATTGATTTTTCCCTCTTTATGTCGATTTTCCACAACTCTTTTCTGACTTTTGTTGCACCTCTTTCCATCAGAACAAGGCTTTTGTTTCCGTTTAAATGGTGTTGTTTTTACATGAAACATAATTTACATAATTAAAAAATAAATAAAATAATTTACTGCTGAAGAGGAAATAATGTTGCGAATTCAATCAGGACAATCTGCTGGGTAAATCTCCTGGGGATTTCCGGTTGACTACACAACACTCTTCATCCCCTGCTTATCGCTGTTTAATTTCCTTTTACTTTGGTCGCAACTTTTCATATTGGTTTTCCGCTCTACGCCCCCGCTCTTCGCTCTCCGCCCCCGCCACAAGCCACGCACTGCAGCATTATTCATTCGGGCATAAGAATTCTGTTTGTCTCTTTGTTTGTTTGTTTTTCTGCTTTTAAATCATTTAAGCCGCATTATTTTTCAGCGAATGGGAGACCAGGGGGGAAAAAACACCAGGCGGAAGGCGGAAGGCGGAAGGGGGCAGGCGGAAAAGCAGGAAGAAGGAACCAACCGTCGGAAAAGCAAAAAGTTGCACAAACAGCAACTGCAACTGCAACTGCAACAGAGTGTGCAACTGCAACAGCGACTGCAACAACATGATTCACTCATATTTCCCTGTGCATTTATTTATTTATTCAGAGCTGCATTTCATTTTATTTCATTTCGGTTTATTCTCGCCCAGAACGAAAACTCTTTTTTTTTGTTCATGTACAAATATTTCTCCTTTTTTCATGTGTGTGTTTTCCTCTGAGCGGCGAAGGCGGAAAACAAAAAAGGATACACAGGAAACACAGGAGCGGTTGAGGGGGAGGAACGGAGGCAGGAGTGCGTGTGCAGGTTATAACAATAAAAGGGTTCTCTTTATACTCACATGCTGCAAGCGGCCTCTGCCTCTGCCTCCACAGCCCCCGCCTCCGCCCCCGCCCCTTCACTTTTCACTTTTGCTATTTGTTCTGTCACTTCCGGTGGTGGCAGCGAAACAAAAAATATAAAATGGCCGCCCGCATGTCCTCCCTGTGTCCCTTTATCCCTTATGCCTTCTCCTGCTTGCCTTTCGCATATTTGGGTGCCCCATCCCATCCGCTTTTGCCTGCCACATCCGTTCTCCGTCCTTGTAGCTGCCACACTTTTTTCGGAGAAGCTCTGTTGCAGGCGTTTATTAAATGTCACACTGCGAATTTGCCGACGGCCGGCCGCGTCTTCCTTCCTGCCTCATCACCCGCCCTTCCCTCTACGATGCTGCTGCTGCTGGCCCCAAAAGCACAATGGCACTTGTCGCGTTCGGAGATTTCACTTTGTTGTCCTGTTGCCAGATATTTCTCCGGATTTGCCTCCTTCTTCGTGTTGACTTAATGTTACACATTTTTAGTTGCCACCCACTCCCACTCCCACTCCGACTCCCTCTCCCACTGCCACTGCCACTCCCACTCGGCGAGTGTCCTTTGACCCATCTCTGTGACAATTTCATTTATTTTCTCGTTTTCCGCTTTACGTTTGTCGTCAACCTTTTTCTTTCGCTTGGTGTCTCCTCCTGAAACTCAATTACTTTGCCTGCAATTGTATCTGTTGGCTTTAGGCCCGCTCTCCCCCTCCCCCATCCCCCCCTCCCAGTCGAAGCCCCGCCGTGTGGCAGCAGCAGCACCGGTCTGACCCTTGCAACATGGCGCGTGTACACAACAATTACTGTGTGCACATTTCTCGCATAATTTAATAATAATGGAAATTATTATTATGATGTCACCCCCACTCCCCGGAGCCAACCATAAAGTTAAAAGCAATCACAATAAATATCTATACAGATAGCATAATTTATGCGGGAACTTAATTTATTAAAGCACTTGCATAATTGTTAATACCCTTTTTTGTGGGAGACAGAGAGCGGAGACGGGGGGAGAAGAATGCCCCCCAATGATGATGAGAATTTGAATAGAGTACGCTAGAATATGAATCCATGTATTTAGAAGGCTAAGCTAAGCGGCTTATTTCTCAACAGTCAGCATTCCTTGTTCGTTTAGATGGAAACTCCATTACCCAATAAATATCGAAATTGAAACATTTCCGAGGGGTATAAACGAGTAAAATTTCCTTTTGTTTAATGCCATTTTCCCTGATTCGTTTCTTTTTTTAATTTGGTTTTCCACTGAACAATAACAAATTTCGAAACAATGCAACAAAAGGAAAAACCTCCTCCATTGGCAAAGTGTATTTATTTTTAATTATTTTATTTTATATGTTGCAAGCGGACAAACAGCTGCTGTTGCTGTTGCTGTTGCTGCTGTTGCTTCTGGCAGTCGAAACAAATCGAGAATATTCCTGAAATTAAATTGCAATGAAATACGGAATGAAATTCTCCAATTAAATGCAGAAATTCGTTGCTCCAAAGGGAGCGCAGGCGTGAAACAGGAACAGGAACCAGTACTGCAGCCAGGACTCTGGACAAAGTATTCAATTACAACACAAATTTTGTGCCGGAAAACCAGATAAAGAGTGTGAAAGAGATAGTCGAAAGGGCAGCCAGAGAGGGAGAGGGAGAGGGAGAGTGAAAATGTTGTACTAAATAAAACGTAGCCTCAAGTATTCTTGTGGCAAGCTGTTGAGAGAGTAACCAAAAAAGGCAAAAAGCAAACTTTTCCTTACAGAAAGATAGAGGGCTTGAAGAGAGAAGGGACTTCCCTTCCAGACAGACAGGACGCCCTGGCTGTTAGCACCTCCCTCCCCGGCACCATTCCCGGTGCGGTACTCGAGTAAAAGTTTGCTCAGGTGCAAGGCACTTGTGGCACGAGAATGCGAGAGCCTCCTCCGCTTGAGAGTATCAATTAGTGAAATGAAATTTCTCTTACGCCTTTCTGCCACCTCCCAACTGTACTCACATCGATGCTATCTGTTTTTTTCGACTTTCAGAGCACGGCGGAGCCCGTGTACTCCCCCACGATGGCCGGTGGGCTCTTCTCGATAGACCGGGAGTACTTCAACCGCCTGGGGACCTACGACTCCGGCTTCGATATCTGGGGCGGCGAGAATCTGGAGCTGTCCTTCAAGACCTGGATGTGCGGCGGCACTCTGGAGATTGTGCCCTGCTCCCATGTGGGCCACATCTTCCGCAAGCGTTCCCCTTATAAGGTAAGTGCCATTCGGTCAATTATCGAATCGCAAATGGAAATGGAAACGGAAATGGCAATCTGTCCGTCGGTCCATCTGTTTCTGAGGGGCAGAAATTGCTGGACAATGAATGCCAGTGGATGCCAAAACCAATATTGATATACCATCCAACCCACCAACACCCACTGCCCAAAGTCTCGCCCACTGCTCATTAACGACCTAGAGGTGGATACCTATGTAGAGCGGCATGGAACTGAGTCTGATGCCTGGGGGAAAGACCAAAAGAATTTAAAACTCTTACACAACATCACGTGCTGTATGGCTGTGTGTTGTGTGTGCTGTGTGCTCGGCATCGCTTTGTGTGGCCAGCCTCAGGACCAGTTACCAGTTACCAGCCGAGGTTCGTGTTTGGTCAACAGTGGCCCAATACCCGCCGCTCACACCCCACACCCGACACACCCACCCACCCACCCACCACCACCACCACCACATAGTCTACTCTACCCGTTTCCCCATCCACTCCTCGTGCCTTGCACAATGCCAGCCGCAAAGCAGCAACATGGAGGGACCTCGACATGGACATGCATTGTGGCTGTCTTTGCCATGTGTGTCCTCCTTTACCAGCAACTTCTACTGGCAACTACTGCCACTGCCACTGCCCCTGCCTCTGCCTCTTGGGGTTGCTTCAATTATCAACGGTTTACGCTTGACAAAAGTTTGGCAACTGTTTGGATGTCAATACCGCAACACACAGAGCTTCAAAGCATGCTCTCGGAGTGCCAAATCCCCAGGGAGTTTTGTCCTCAAGATGAGTTGCCGATAAACAAGAGAGAGAGAGAGAAAGAGGACAGAGGACCCCTAATGGAGAGCTCAGCTATGGAATGAAATGTCTATAAATGGGAGGACTATATTGGGAAACTACTTAGATGATATTCGGAAAACATATTCCAAGTAGTAAATAGGTACTGTAGTTCATGAATAGTAATCGTTCGATTGTTTCGGATAACAGTTATCGATAAATTAGTGCAACAGATCGACACATTTATCGTTTGGTTATCGATTGTGGCGACAGCCCTGTGCAAATTCAATAAACGTCAGGTGCAAAGCACTAAATCTTCCAGTCCTGGCATCCGCCACACCCACTGCTGCACCAACCACCTCCCCCATCCATCCTCCCACGGCTCTGCTTTCCCGCTGGCAACATGAAACGAGCAGCGACAATACACAGGGACGGGGACACACATAAACACAGAACAAGACACACAACAGGCGGACAATGCCCATGAGGTCTGAGGAGGGGTGGTGTGGTAAAGGGGCAATAAAGAGGTGAAGTGAAGGCAAGGACCAGATAGCCAGAGACAACCACAACAGGAGCAGGAGCTGAGGCAGCAGCAACCGGCAGAAGCCTTACATAATGCCACTAAGCAAAAGCCACTCATTCAGGTAATTAGGCTTTGTTGTCCACCTCTCCTGCTGTTGCTGCCTCTGCTTCTGCTGCTGCTCCTCTTCATGGCCACTCCTAGGACCTGGATCTGGACCTGGACATCGTCGAGAGCTCTGACTGCATTGTTCTGCTCTACCTCTACCTCCACTTCACTCCACTCCACTCTGCTCTGTTCTGTTTGCTGACCAAATATTTCCATTGACTCTGGCTCTGTCCCTGGCACCCGCCCGCCCGTTCAGTGATTGCGTTTGCCTTGGCCATGCCTTTTCCTATGCTATCCTTTACCTTTTCCCTCGCTTTCCTGGGAAAACCATGGAGGCCATGGAGCAGTCCACTCACCCACTCTCTGTTTTCCCTCCAATTGCAGTGGCGTTCGGGCGTGAATGTGCTGCGAAAGAACTCGGTGCGGCTGGCGGAGGTCTGGATGGATGAGTACTCGCAGTACTACTACCATCGCATCGGGAACGACAAGGGCGACTGGGGCGATGTCAGCGATCGTAAGAAACTGCGGTAAGTTGTGCGGAGGATGAGAACAAGAATTCATCCCAATCACAATTCCAATCCCAATCCCAAATGCTCCTCCCAGGGAGGACCTACAGTGCAAGAGCTTCAAGTGGTATCTGGACAACATCTATCCCGAGCTCTTCATACCCGGCGATGCGGTGGCCCATGGCGAGGTAAGTCCTTCGGTTTCCCCAGTGTTGTCCCCACCACCACCCCCACCCCAAAACCCCAATCCCTAGGACCAACCCCACACCCACCAACTGAAACACTAACCCCGAAAACTGGTTCGAACCCACACGATATCAATCCCAATTCGCAGATAAGAAACCTAGGTTATGGCGGTCGCACCTGCTTGGACTCTCCCACCGGAAAGAAGCACCAGAAGAAGGCCGTGGGCCTCTATCCCTGCCATCGCCAGGGCGGCAATCAGGTTTGTTTTGCAACAATCTCAGCAGCCCTGCGACCGCCACAAACTCCGTTCAACAAGCACAAGAAAACCGTAAACCGAAAACCGAAAACCGAAAACAGAAAGATACAACCTCTTTGATCCGTACTCCCACTTCGTTGCTACTAAACACTATGTCCAAAACTAATATCTCTCTATATATAATTATCTGGCAATGTGGTGGCATTCTCTCCAACTCTAAGATTTTATAAGACTCTATGATCCTTTGCTTTGAACAGCTCCCAGGTCTCAGACCGATCTGAACTCTCTATGAACTCTATATGAACTTAATTTCCAGATATCAAACATAGCGTCGGGCATGTGCCTAGATGGGCAGGAAAGGCACGAAGAAGGGGCCACCGTTTCCGTGTATCAGTGTCACGGCCAAGGAGGAAATCAGGTATCCACATACCGGCCAGAAACGGAGGCATAGGCGGCGGCCAGGCGGCCCGGCTGACGGCTGCCCGGCGCCCCACCTCGTTCTCTTAACATCTACTTTTCTGTTTTCCGCTTTGTTGAAATTTGAATTTTGTTGGTTTTTTGCTTCGGTTCCTGTTTCCTGATTTTTGCGCTTCTTGAGTGCTTTTCCGCTTCTCGTTTTGTTCATTTTCTGCTTGCTTTTTTGAATACAAACCCAAACCCACATCCAATTGACACATGACAATACACTCCCACTCCTCCAAGTAACATCTCATCACATCATCATCATGGAATAGTCCCACTAAAGAGGTTCAGGAACTCTATTAATCCTTGCACTAAGTATCTATGATTTTTCTAAGTATTTTGATTTGAATTTTCGATGAAAACTTTATAGAATCACTACAGATTCTATAGCGATCAAGGCTATAGAGAATTTTTGGGATCCATAAGTATTTTTTAATCATTATCAAATTGAAAAGTGGTTCAGATCTAACCTCCATATAGCCTCTAAGTACTTATCTGTTGAAAAGAAAACAATGTCTTTACTAGAAGAATTAAACACTCTCTGGAGATCACTTTCATTGCTACCAAATGTCTATATCTGAAATCATCTAAAGTACATCCTAAACACAGACTTAGAAAAATCATATATTCTTTGATAAATCATGAAACCCAACCCCTAATATTCCCACGTATTTTCTATTCCGATCTAATGTTGATATTATTGTTTCGTTTGGAAAGTTTTTCCTTATTTGGTTTTTTGATTTTTGGTGCCTGTGCCTCCGCCGAAAGGTATTTCAAAAGTGGATCCTCGATAAGAGCTGACAACAATAACCGTATTTTGCCGTTGTTTTTTTGTTACCCTTGTGAAAGTCCTGCGGTTTTGAGCACTAATTTTGACGGAGTTTGTGGCTAGTGTAATACATTTTAGTATTGTATCGAAATCGATGTGGAGTGAAAGCATTTCATATTCAATTTACAATTTACAATTTATTTGCATATCATAAGTGAAGGTATTTATCCGCAATTGTTGCCAAGCCAAGGCAAAAATTGCATTGACAATTTAACAGCTTTACAGGATGCATACAATCAGATACAATCGCATAAAACACACACATTTAAATTTACATTTACATTTACATTCACACGAACACGAACACGCACACAGACAGATACTTGCACACGATATTTGGGGGTACTTTTGGTCGATTTATGCCACGTCACACAGAAATTAATTAAAACGCAATCATAAATAAAACTCTGAATGATAAATCATTTGCATCGCTTTGGCTTCAGCTGCTGAGAGGTTGATTTTTTGTTGTCGTGTCGTGCGGCAACAACTGCTGTTACAACAACAACAACAACAACAACAACAAGTTACAAAAAAGCACTAACGAGAACACTTGCAACAGCACACAGAGCTGCTGCTGCTGCAAAAACACCAATTACGACTGCCATCGACAGAAACTTCAAAAAGAAAATAGAGAAACCGACACAAATTGCACGCGCACGAGCAACAAAAACAGTTACAACTATGAAAACTACAACAACATTCAGAAATTCAACAACTTTGACAGACAATAACGATAATTTCAATAACATTAAACATCAGAAGGGCTCTTCAAACACAAAACAAGCATCTTCAACAAGCATTGCTTTTACAATTACAACAACAACACCAAAAATTGTAATCACCACAGAAAATGCTGAAATTTCTCCAACAGCAGAACTGCTTCACCAACAATTCGAGGGTCCACGAAAGAAAGACAAACAAAAAACCCGATTTGGTAACAAGAATTTTTGACAACTTAACAAGCAACAGAGGGCGACCCACACAACTCGTCAACAGACCAAACTACAGGCGAATGAACTGCATCAGACAATAGAATCCTTTACAACACACACACACACACACACACGCGCGCAAACACACACGGATACTGTGGCAATGTTTGCGTGAGGATATGGTATATTCAGCATTTAAATGGGGGGAAAGTGTTGACCCCGTTCCACTGACCGACCGACGCGTCGCGCCGCCTCGCTTCAAAATCGTCGTCCCAGACAGACGGCAGCAAACAACAACTACAATGGTGTTCGCCACGCCTACAACCAACCATTCTCCGCCGCCCCCCCATGTACAAACACACACACACAAATGGTGAGAGTGCAACAAAATAGAAGCCGCATCCAAGTACGAAAAAAGATTCCTCCAAATGTTTGTTTGGGCTCGGAAATGCGGCTGCGAATGAAATAATCAACATTTGCAAAGCGGTCGCGAAAAGGGTGGAAGAAAAATGCGGGCCTAAACTCATGGTCGTTTGAGCACGGAGGCGTGGTTTTTTGTTTTTTAATGAAAATTTTAATTTCGCACATCGTAGCGATTGCATGTGCACCGGCCAGCAGTTGGCCGGGGGGACAAGGATTGCCATGAGGAGAATACGTCAAAGGATACGAATCTGGCAACCAGGAGGTTAAAACTTGTTCTACCACTGGCCGAATGTCCACATAATGAAAGAGCTCCGGCTATGAACAAGGGTATAAAAACGCGACTGGGCCAGGACAAATACGAGTACGGAGTACGGAGTGCGGAGTATCTGTGTGCCGGCAGCAAACAAATTGGTTCAGCGAGAGAGCATAAAAAACAAGAACGGATGGTTAGCCTTTGCGTTCGGAAGTGCTAGATACCCTTGAAGATCAGATAAACTGTAGGGGAATGCATCAAACTAGAGATTTTTGAACATTGAAGCTCTTCCTGAGGCTCTTCCATATTCCTTGTGTATCACCATGGACTCAGAATCATACTACCCCGTTTCGAGGGTATAAAGAGAGCTTAATAAAATATACGCTAGATAAAAAAGAAAAATATAAAACGACATGCAAAAAACGTAATTAAAAACGCATCACGCACACAGAGAGGGAAAGCAATGAAGGCATGAAGGCATGGGGGAAAGGAAATGGAAAAGAAATGCAAATCGCGAACACCAAGGATGACAAGGGAGTGGGTGGGGCAGTGGGGCACTGGGGTGAGGAACTGGGTGGGTGGATGCCAGGACTAAACAATAAGCAAGGATGAATATGAAGTAGATAGTTCTCTATCCGCAAGGAGAAGAAGCGTCCTTGAGAAGCCTACGTGACACAGCTGTAAGACAGCTCTTGTAGAAATCTCTGGAGGGATTTCCACTCATTCTATCCGAACGAAGGGGAACTGTAACGAAAACGAGATACTTGAAGAAACTCAAATTCTGAAACTCGACTGTTAAAACAATAACTGTAATTATCCGTGCAATGGGGCGTATGGCCCCTCCGTCCACCCCACCATTGAACGGCTCATCATTATTCCAGTCCTGGCATCATTATAAAACGAATAAAGAAGGGGTGGGGAGGGGAGGGAGACTGTACGGACAGCAGGCGCGGAAACGGAAATGGTAACAACACCAAATGGCGGCTGGTCACGACCTGCCAACGAGAGCAAGTGTGGGAGGGAGGGAGGGCTGTAGGGCAGGGCAAACAAAGGCATTTTCAGCGGCCCGCAGAATCAGGGCCCGCAGAATCAGAACCGGATTCAGAAGCCTGGTTCCGAGGTCCCTGCCATCTGGCATTGGCAACGTGGTTTAAATTATAAATAATCATGACCAGACTCACACAGACGCTCCCATGCAGGGGACAGAACCTTAAACACCCACACCCACAATCACACACAGACACATACACAGAAACAGAGCTGCTTTTTGGCATTTAGTTGAATAAAACATTACTCTGTAATAAGTTGTGCGATTGTAGTCCTGTAGTGCTGGAAAAACTTTTGGCTTGGCAATTGGCAGACCCACGCATCCGCATCCATCGCAATTTATATTAATGTAAACCCTTTCCTTCTCCCGTTCCTCTGCAGTACTGGATGCTGAGCAAGGCGGGGGAAATACGACGCGACGACTATTGCTTGGACTATGCCGGCAAGGAAGTGATACTCTACTCGTGTCACGGCGGCAAGGGAAATCAGGTGATGTTGCAGGGATATTTCATCATGGGACACCCAACTAATCGAAGCTCCATTTCAGTTCTGGACATATCGTGAGAACACCAAGCAACTGCACCACGGCACCTCCGGCAAGTGTCTGTCCATCAGCGAGAAGAAGGACCAGCTGCTCATGGAGGAGTGCAGCCAGTCCCTGACTCGCCAGGAGTGGTTGCTGGAGAGCTACGATAGCTCCAAATTGTGAGGCTACTTCTATGCGAGGGGCAACGTCCTGTTGCCCACTTCGCAGCGCCAACGACAGCGAGACAGGCGAGCATAGCAGCAGCAGCAGCAGCAGCAGCAGCAGAAACAGAAACAGCAACAGAAGCGGCATCGGAAAGTGGAGTCAGAGTGGAAACAGGAGTTGGAATAGATTTTCCCCTATTCTATTCCAGGCATGTGCAATATGCAGGAAAATGTAGGGAGAATGGGGGAGTTTGGCATCAGCATTAGTTTGCCATGCTATATAAATATGATTAAAATTTGTATGTTTCCAAGCAACATAATATATGTTACATAGCTATAAGAACCACACACAGATCTACAGAGAGATAGACATACAGACGAACAGACACTTACACTTACAAAAAGAGAACGACTGCTGTACAGTAGCTATAAGTTTTGTAGGCCTAAAGTCAGCATGGCTCTGGGGCCGTTAGGTTAAAGTCAAGCCAGGACAAGTAGTGCTGGCAAAAAAGAAAAACAAGAAGTCGTAGCGCAATTTTTGCATTTACATTTGTAAACGTTTAGCACAATTTATGGAAAGTGTGTTGGATGATCCGACGGAGAGCGTACGATCCTACGATTTCCGATTAATATTTATGAATTATGAATTTTATATATTGTCATCAAATGGCTCTGCGAAAGCCCCATTCCAAATATGTATCTAGTGCGTAAGCTTTAGGCTAAGAGTCTAGGTCGGAAAGCATTCGGTGATAGCCTTTGTTTTGCCTGTACTGTACGCCCCGCCCCGCAGCATTCCCACTTACCACCTATCTATTTACCTACCTACTCCTTCCTATATTGCATCTATGCATCTATATGGAAAGCATTTCGTTAGATGGCACACCAAAATTTTGAACTTATTTATTTTTATGTACGACTCGATGAGGCGAGACGATGAAGTTTGTGTTTTTTAATTTGTAAAGTGCGCTGGAGATGCCCTATGCCAAATTATGTATTGTATATTTAGATATTTAGTTTTTGTTCTTGTGTATCCGTTGGATTTCATTTCGTTGAGTTCGTTTAGTTCTCAAGACGACAACATATCCTATGCGTTGGACACAGCCAGCTTGTAGTAGTACATACAATATCAGTTTCCAGACTACAGATATCAGATGATCTGAGCAGATCTTAGAGTTAGTTAATGCGAATGTGCATAGTGCCTTCTACTTATAACGGACACACACTTATCTATATACTATATATCACAATCGTTCATCGAACATGTGAATGTACTCCTGTAGCATTAGTTTAGGTCACAATCACAGCGACTGTGTATATACTGTACTGTACAACTTCATATCGCATCCTGCAGAATGTGTACATAACTATGGATTAAATACTGTTTTATTCGAGACTAAAGCGTACATATTATACATACCATACCATACATAGTATCCACTAAATACCACTAACCAGAATTAGTGGATGCAACGCTTCTACGGAATGCATGCGAATCTTCATTTGCTATTTTTCACACAAAGCGCTTCACATCACACAGGCGGCATTTACAATTTAGCGTACGAAATCCAAAGCCATAGGAAGTGGTCGAGAAACGTTTTTTTAACTTAAACCTTAAAGAATAATGTACTAAGCGCGTAGTGAATGTGTAGCAATGAATCGAAATTGTACAAGGCAACAGATGCAGTTATGAATAAACTCTATGAAAGTAAACTAAATTTCCGGGTTATTTTATTAAATATTTAAGCATTCCATCAGATTTGGAAATCAGATCCGATTATAGGAAAGAAAATAGATTTCGAATAGATTCCAAAAATGCATGCTGTGGCGCCCCCTGCGGCCACTGGCAAAACTAATCTGGCCGAAAACTTTGCTAAATGGTTGCCGTACCAGCTATGTTGCCACGCAATATTCTTACCAAATTAGCAACAACTTAGTCGCCACCCAAAAGTTTTATCTTTGCCAATTTAGCGCGAAGATTCAAATTTGAATTTGAATTTACCCGATGCTGCATCCACGATCACGTGCATCGCGCCAGCAGCTGGTGCATTATTTATTTACATTCATTTTTTACGTCGTACGACCTACGTGCTTCGCAGGTGTATACATTACCGACATCGTCGTCCCCCTTACACCATGCTTTACCTCATCGACTTTGAGCAGGTAAGTTTTTCTTGTTTCCCCCTATTCATCTTTTCCATGGAATATTTTTCTTGGCTCTTCTTCTTTTATTTTTGTATTTCCTCTAGCCTGACAACCTTTGGGTCCTGCCACTATCATGGCCCTCTTCCCTGCGTCCCAGAGTTTTCTCTGCCTTCCAGTCAGCTCGCCGTTGGTACCTCCTCCGCGGGTAAATCCGCCGTAGCTCCTCGTCCGACGGCGGAATTTTCGGTTTACGCCCACGGGAAATAATGTCAGCAGCCCCCCATACATACGCCGCCGAATCAAACGCTGGGCTTTAGCTTCGAGACGCGTAAGTAAATCAGTATAATCACGGCGGGCCATGGCATGCCCAAATCGGGCCACAAATAAGGGAGAAAACAAGATATGTCTGAAGAAAATATCCTTGATCCTTGATAAGGACTCCATCAAATCAGGAACAATTTTACAATCACAGGAAGTCGCAGTCGCAGGTTCCGATCAGCCCTCAAATATCCGGAAAACTAAATATGTATGGTTGGGGTTTTTGGAGTCCTTGGCGAAGTATCAAGGATATTTTTCCAATTACACGAACCTATGGAACGGCCTGATCGGCCGTTTTCTTTGGCTATATCTCGGCTATTTATGGACCGATCGGGGCGTGGCATGTCTCTTCGTGATCGGGAGAGTCCTGCCAATCGACTGCCATCGGAAAAAGGGACATCCATTTTTTCACGATTTTCGCAAAAAATCATGATGGTTACATCATTAAATTTGCAAAAAATCGGCCTCATTTTCGTAGTCGAGATTTTGATGCCGTTCGACAGTCTGGATCCTCACGATCCTGGAAGAGTTGGTCCTTCGCCGATCGGCCTACAAATAGCCGAGATATAGTCTTCCGAAGATTTGGATTTTGCATTTTATTAGAATACTGGTATTTTCTGCACGCTATATCTCTGCTATACGGCATCCGATCGGGGCGTGGCATGTCTTTTCGTGATCGGAAGAGCCCTGCCAATCGACTGCCATCGGAAAAAGGGACATCCACATTTTCGCAAAAATCATTGGTTTACATCATTTTTATCAAAAATCGGCCTCATTTTCGAAGTCGGATTTTGATGCCGAACGACAGTTTCCTCACGATCCTGGGAGAAATTTGGCCCTATTTATCTGAGATATAGTCTTCGAAGTTTGGATTTTGCATTTTATTAGAATACTGGTTTTTCTGCACGCCATATCTCTGCTATACGGCAGCCGATCGAGGCGTGGCATGTCTTTTCGTGAAAATCGGAAAAGGGACATCCATTTTTCACCGATTTTCGCAAAAATCATGATGGTTACCTATTTCCTCATCCTGAGATATAGCCGATCTTAGCCGAATATAGCCTTCCGAAGATTTGGATTTAGCATTTCATTAGAATACTGGTTTTTCTGCACGCTATATCTCTGCTATACGGCAGATCGGGGCGTGGCATGTCTTTTCGTGATCGGAAGAGCCCTGCCAATCGACTGCCATCGGAAAAAGGGACATCCATTTTTTCACGATTTTCGCAAAAAATCATGATGGTTACATCATTAAATTTGCCAAAAATCGGCCTCATTTTCGTAGTCGAGATTTTGATGCCGTTCGACAGTCTGGGTCCTCACGATCCTGCGAGAGTTGGTCCTTCGCCGATCGGCCTACAAATAGCCGAGATATAGCCTTCCGAAGATTTGGATTTAGCATTTCATTAGAATACTGGTATTTTCCGCACGCTATATCTCTGCTATACGGCATCCGATCGGGGCGTGGCATGTCTTTTCGTGATCGGGAGAGCCCTGCCAATCGACTGCCATCGGAAAAAGGGACATCCATTTTTTTTTTCACGATTTTCGCAAAAATCATGATGGTTTACATCATTAAATTTGCCAAAAATCGGCCTCATTTTTCGTAGTCGAGATTTTGATGCCGTTCGACAGTCTGGGTCCTCACGATCCTGCGAGAGTTGGTCCTTCGCCGATTTGGCCCTATTTATCTGAGATATAGTCTTCCGAAGATTTGGATTTTGCATTTTATTAGAATACTGGTTTTTTCTGCACGCCATATCTCTGCTATACGGCAGCCGATCGAGGCGTGGCATGTCTTTTCGTGATCGGGAGTGCCCTGCCAATCGACTGCCATCGGAAAAAGGGACATCCATTTTTCACGATTTTCGCAAAAAATCATGATGGTTACATCATTAAATTTGCCAAAAATCGGCCTCATTTTCGTAGTCGAGATTTTGATGCCGTTCGACAGTCTGGGTCCTCACGATCCTGCGAGAGTTGGTCCTTCGCCGATCGGCCTACAAATAGCCGAGATATAGCCTTCCGAAGATTTGGATTTTGCATTTTATTAGAATACTGGTATTTTCCGCACGCTATATCTCTGCTATACGGCATCCGATCGGGGCGTGGCATGTCTTTTCGTGATCGGGAGAGCCCTGCCAATCGACTGCCATCGGAAAAAGGGACATCCATTTTTTCACGATTTTCGCAAAAAATCATGATGGTTACATCATTAAATTTGCCAAAAATCGGCCTCATTTTCGAAGTCGAGATCCTCACGATCCTGGGAGAGTTGGTCCTTCACCGATTTGGCCCTATTTATCTGAGATATAGTCTTCCAAAGATTTGCATATCATTAAAATACTGTTACTTTATTTAACCCTTCCTTTTCATTTTAGCAGATCGACACCGGAAAAGGGCTCCATACCTTTGCGTGCCCGTGGTCACCGATTTGCCCACCATTGTTTACCAGGGGCATCACCCTTTTGGTCTTCCAGTTCATATGAGCGAGTGAGCGCTCGATAACGGCTATCCATTCCAGGCGCCTCACCGGCTGACATCGTGAACCCCCCCTTGCTCCAGCGCACGGGCCACGATGCTGTGCGCACCTCGGGACATGATTCCTGTCGCGCGATCTATGGCTTTTGGCCTGGGTGAACTTTCACCGGCTGACATCGTGAACCCCCTTGCTTCTCCACGGGTTGCTGTCCGCTCGCCGTCGGTTCCTCCGCGCGATCTATGGCTTTTGTTCTTTCGGTCCTCTCAGGAGTTCAAGGGATGCACCTGGCTGGACTGTGGCAGCCAGTGGCTGTCCTGCTGCGGGCCATAGCAATGATGCCGCTGCTGTGTCGAAGAGTCGACAATGTGGCGTCACGTCAGCTGCAGCAAGGACCAGTTAAATATATATAAATACAAATATATCTTCCTTCACAGCGGACTTATGTACCCTACGCTTTGCCACAAACCGAGTCGTATTCGATTTCCCCTCGCCGGACAGAATCTTATTCAAGCATTACCGAGGCGTACTCGAGACAGACCGAGTCCTATCCCAGCCAGACAGAATCGTATCCCAGCAGGACAGAATCGCACCCCTGCAAGATCCTAACCTAACCAGCCATCGTCATCCTTCGACCTGGCCATCGACAACAAGGACTTTGACTATGGCAAACAAGGGTCTACGCCGGCTACTAGATTCTAGATACATCCCGTTGTAGTTAGGTTTTAAGATATACGCGTCCATTAGTTGAGATAGAAGATACAAATGTTTTCCACTTGTTTATTTATTTATACTAAGCTAAGTTATGATGAATAAAACTATTGAAAAATCATCCTTGCTGTTTTCTG
The DNA here is from genome assembly GCA_008121275.1 of Drosophila lowei. NCBI lineage: Eukaryota > Metazoa > Arthropoda > Insecta > Diptera > Drosophilidae > Drosophila > Drosophila lowei. The sequence continues at coordinate 23,027,975 of CM017778.1, read as the reverse complement.
TATGGGGGAAACTATAGCGATTACAAAAAGGCGTGGCACGCCCAGATCGGTTCACAAATAGAGGAGAAAACTAAATATTTTTGATTGGGGAAAATGTCCTTGATGCTTGATAAGGACTCTATTAAATCAGGGACATTTTTTTGATCACAGGAAGCCATCGCACGCCCAGATCGGCCCACCAATAGCAGAGAAAACTAAATATGTATGTTTGGGGTTGTTGGAGTCCTTACCGAAGGATCAAGGAGATTTTTCTGATCACGGCGAGCCATGGCACGCCCCGATCGGGAAACAAATAGGGGAGAAAATAATATATATATGTCTGTAGAAAAAAGGCTTAGACCTTCGTCCTTGATAAGGACCCAACGAGTCAGGGACAAACCGTCACACGCCTATATCGGGCCACAAATAAGGGAGAAAAGATATAAATGTCTGAAGAAAATATCCTTGATCCTTGGGCCTGATAAGGACTCATTTAGATAAAGGATGTTGTTCCGAATACAGGAAGCCGTCGCACGTCCCGATCGGCCCTCAAATAACGGAGAAAACAACAAAAGTTGTTGTTGGCAATTGTTGTGCAACAAATATTTGTTGTTGTACAACAACAACTCTCAACTTGCGACCGCTCAAATGGCGAAAATCGCCTGGGATACCAGGCGAACAGAAATCAGCAGAAGGTCGCTGGTTTTAAAAAAAAAATTTTATTAATTTTTTCCTCGCGGTTCTGTAAACCCCAAAAGTATGCAACAAAATTTATTTTGCAATCGCAAAAGTTGCTTGCTGCTGATTTCTGTTCGCCTGGTATCCCAGTTTTAAAATTCTCGATGTTGGCCATTTGAGCGGTCGCAGGTTGAGGGTTGTTGTTGTACAACAACAAAAATTTGTTGTACAACAATTGACAACAACGACTTTTGTTGTTTACTCCGTTATTTGTGGCCCGATCTAAGCGTGCGACGGCTTCCTGTGTTCGGAATAGCTTCCTTGATCTAATTCGTTCCTTATCAAGGACCAAGGATCAAGGATATTTTCTCTAGACAGATATATCTTGTTTTCTCCCCTATATGTGCCCGATCGGGACGTTCCTGATTTGATGGAGTCCTTCTCAAGGGCCAAGGCTCAAGGATATTTTCTCCAGACATATGTATGTTTATTGTTTTGATCAGAAAATGTTCCTTGGTCATTCGATAAGGACTCAAACAACCACAACTATACATATGTTGTTTTCTCGGCCATTTGTGGGCCGATTTGAGCGTGCGAATGAGCGTGCGGGACGTGCGACGGCTTTCTAGGTTTCAAAAATGTCCCTGATTTCATTGAGTCCTTCTCAAGGATCAAGGATATTTTCCCCAATCAAAAATATTTAATTTTCTCTGCTATTTTTTCCCCTATATTCCCCGCTATATTTTCCCCAAAACAGGATACAGCAAGGATGATTTTTCAATAGTTTTATTCATCAGATATACATTTGTATCTACTATCTAAATATGTGGACGCGTATATCCTTAAACCTAACAACAACGATATCTATCTAGAGTCCAGTAGTCCGCATAGCATCTTAGTTGCCATAGTCAAAGTCCTTGTTGTCGATGGCCAGGTCGAAGGATGACGATGGCTGGTTAGGTTAGGATCTTGCAGGGGTGCGCTTCTGTCCTGCTGGGATACGATTCTGTCTGGCTGGGATAGGACTCGGTCTGTCTCGAGTACGCCTCGGTAATGCTTGAATAAGATTCTGTCCGGCGAGGGGAAATCGAATACGACTCGGTTTGTGGCAAAGCGTAGGGTACATAAGTCCGCTGTGAAGGAAGATATATTTATATTTATATATATTTAACTGGTCCTTGCTGCAGCTGACGTGACGCCACATTGACGACTCATCGACACAGCAGCGGCATCATTGCTATGGCCCGCAGCAGGACAGCCACTGGCTGCCACAGTCCAGCCAGGTGCACATCCCTTGGAACTCCCGAGAGGACGAGGAGCTACGACGAGGAGCTACGGCGGAATCACCCGCGGAGGAGGAACCGACGGCGAGCGGACAGGAAAGGCGGAGAAGAGGGCCGTGGCAGTGGCCGGACCCAAAGTTCACCCAGGCCAAAAGCCATAGATCGCGCGACAGGAATCATGTCCCGAGGTGCGCTCAGCATCGTGGCCCGTGCGCTGGAGCAAGGGGGGGTTCACCATGTCAGCTGGTGAGGCGCCTGGAATGGATAGCCGTTATCGAGCGCTCACTCGCTCATATGAACTGGATCACCAAAAAATCTCGACTTCGAAAATGATGCCTTTTGGTAAACAATGGTGGGCAAATCGGTGACCACGGGCACGCAAGAGGTATTCCTAGCCACCGGAGGGTGCGATCTGCTAAAATGAAAGGAAGGGTTAAATAAAGTAACAGTATTTTAATGATATGCAAATCTTTGGAAGACTATATCTCAGATAAATAGGGCCAAATCGGCGAAGGACCAACTCTCGCAGGATCGTGAGGACCCAGACTGTCGAACGGCATCAAAATCTCGACTACGAAAATGAGGCCGATTTTTGGCAAATTTAATGATGTAACCATCATGATTTTTTGCGAAAATCGTGAAAAAATGGATGTCCCTTTTTCCGATGGCAGTCGATTGGCAGGGCACTCCCGATCACGAAAAGACATGCCACGCCTCGATCGGCTGCCGTATAGCAGAGATATGGCGTGCAGAAAAAACCAGTATTCTAATAAAATGCAAAATCCAAATCTTCGGAAGACTATATCTCAGATAAATAGGGCCAAATCGGCGAAGGACCAACTCTCGCAGGATCGTGAGGACCCAGACTGTCGAACGGCATCAAAATCTCGACTACGAAAATGAGGCCGATTTTTGGCAAATTTAATGATTTTTTGCGAAAATCGTGAAAAAATGGATGTCCCTTTTTCCGATGGCAGTCGATTGGCAGGACTCTCCCAATCACGAAGAGACATGCCACGCCCCGATCGGTCCATAAATAGCCGAGATATAGCCAAAGAAAACGTCCGATCAGGCCGTTCCATAGGTTTGTGTAATTGGAAAAATATCCTTGATACTTCGCCAAGGACTCCAAAAACCCCAACCATACATATTTAGTTTTCTCGGATATTTGTGGGCTGATCGGAACCTGCGACTGCGACTTCCTGTGATTGTAAAATTGTTCCTGATTTGATGGAGTCCTTATCAAGGATCAAGGATATTTTCTTCAGACATATCTTGTTTTCTCCCTTATTTGTGGCCCGATCTGGGCATGCCATGGCCCGCCGTGATTATACTGATTTACTTACGCGTCTCGAAGCTGAAGCCCAGCGTTTGATTCGGCGGCGTATGTATGGGGGCTGCTGACATTATTTCCCGTGGGCGTAAACCGAAAATTCCGCCGTCGGACGAGGAGCTACGGCGGATTTACCCGCGGAGGAGGTACTGAATTTAATTTTCCTAATAAACCGACATGATTAATATGCGAAACTTTTGTTATTTATTGATTTAGTTTTAGTCAGATACCCAATTACTTTCATGCCGATTCCAATTAGACATTTGCGTTCTGCTTGATCCAGGACCTGAGGGCACCCACATAGGTGTACATTGCCGGGCGTCCCTTGGCGCCACATCCAAAGCCCCAGGAGACCACGCCGAAGAGTTTGCCCTCCACAGTAAGCGGCCCACCGGAGTCACCCTGACAGGAGCTGACTTGTCCACTGGGATGCCCAGCACAGACCATGCGATCGGTGAGACCGGGAATGTTCTGGGAGTTGCAGTAGTCACGGCTCCAGAGCTGCACCTGCGCGTACTTCAAGCGGTTGGGCAGCTGAAGATTCTGGTTGATTGCCCCAAAGCCGCTGATGGTGGCCATGGTGTCAGCGGCATAGTTGGAGTCAGCTTCGGCCAGCTGGATTGTTTTGACAGCACCACCCATTGGCACGGGGCTGCTTAACCGGATCAGCGACATGTCAAAGTCCTGGCTCTGCGGATTGTATTGCGGATGGATGATGAACTGCGAAATGCCGAAAACCTGCCCATTGCCGGCGCTCAGATCGTTGGTTCCCACTATGGCCTTCATCTGGGCAGGATTCTGGTCCTTGGTGCAGTGGGCGGCAGTTACAATCATCGTGTCGGAGATGAGAGACCCTCCGCAATGGTGGCGCCCATTCAACTGGAGCGATACCTGATGCGGAAACTGGCCAGGGCCCGCAAACTCTCCGCCAATGATTCGCGAAACATCCGCCGCCTTGGCTTGACCAGGAACAGATGTCGTGGCGATCAGAAGGAGCAGTGGAGCTACTAGACATGTAACCGGAGACATTTTAGGAATGAGTGTGCAGACTGTGGCTGCCTTTAACCTATTTATAGGTCTTGTCGGCGCATTTTCGTGGAAGTTTTTATCTCTGACTGGCACACTTTCATATGTGAATTGGATTGAGGTGGGTGGGGTGCCACCATTAGTAACTTATGGTACCTTTTGGGAAGCCCGGAAACATACATTCGATTCGCTAATAAAGATAAGATATACTTCCTGACAAACCATGGAAAAGGTTCTTATTCAACTTTCATCTACATAGGGTGTAGCCTTTGTACTTTAATTTGTGCCTTCATCCTCTCCCATTCCTTCTATCTATTCTAAGCATGAAAGCACCCACTGCCGGGTATTATCTGCGGCAAGCCGCGGGGGCTTGGCTGACACAATTCCATTTGCGAAACTTAAATTATCGCCACATACTCGTAAAATCCAAGTTCACCTTACACCTAATTGCAGTGACCTTTATTTAAAGCAAACTAGGCGAAAACGGGTGTTTGTTGGGACGGAGAATTTGTAGATTAGGCCTTCTTGCTGATGGGGCCTGCCTGGTGGCCGTTGCTGATCATCCACACGTTCTTCCAGAGCTCGCGCTTGTAGATGTTGCGATAGTTCTGCACGGACACGAGGAACTCTGGGCCGAACAGAGTCTGGATGACCACATTCTCGGCGGCCAGATTGCGGTTGGTCGCCGCATGGACAATGACCAGTGGGGCATTGCTCTGGAAGAGAAGTTGGTTAGAAGAGTGGCAAAGGGAAGCTCGTTCATACAAACCGGGATATCTTCGCCCTCGCTCTCGAAGCGCCGGTTGCGATCGACGTGAATGCAGAACCAGTTGGTAAAGGCCATCGGCAGGTCACCACCCGGACAGCCACACCTCTGTAGAAGACGAAAGCACACATCAATAAAAACCTTTTCATGGACTCATCGTCATCTTACACTGCGATGAACAAGGCCCAGGGGAAAGTTAAGCTCGCCGTTCTTATGGGAATGGTATGTGACATCGATGGACTGGTTCAGGTTGACTTTCTTGGGCGCACTGTAGAGCATGATGGGATCACTCTCCGAGTCCATGCACTCCAAGCGGAAGCGCTGCCCGTACTTGATGTCCTGCCCAGTGCGGTCGTGCTCGTCACCACTGACGATCCGGAACGAGTTGCGCACACAGGACCGGGCGGAGGGAGCCACCGTCAGCTCGCAGTCCTCGTTGATACTCTGGCTGTGGCGCACCACCCGCTCGTTGATCACCACCGAGAGGGCGAGGTTCAGGTCAGCGGTGCTCATATTCTCGATGTTCATGGCAATGGGCATCAGCTGGACGACGGCTCCGAAGATAACGTTCTGCTTAGGCGCGGCCAGGACGATCTCCTTGTGGAAGTTGTCGTAAAGAGTGCGCGCCTTCTCCACCAGAAGCTCGCCCCGATCGCGCTTGTTCTTAAAGTTGCGAACTTTGTCCTAGAAAAGGTCAGAGTAGGTAAGGTAAGTGGTCTAATGGCTTGAATTTGCTCTCCTACCTCCTCAAGGCAGTTTTCCTCGAACCAATTGCCGATGCGGACGACAGGCCGGAAGCGAGACGATCCGCCACTTATATCGAATACCGTACAAGGCATTTTGTGTTGTGTAGTCGCGAAACAGAAACAAAATATTTAACTCACAAAGAAATTGGAAAGAATTTGATTATTCTTTATTTATTTTGGGAATTGAGGCACGATTCGTATGTTTCAGTTGTCTAAATAAAGGGTTTATGAAAGCAAAGCTAACTATTGGAAAGGTTTTCCAACGCCTTCTTATCAGAGGAATCCTGTAAAATGGATAGAAGGAGGTGCCAATGGAAAGAAATTGAATTGATGATAAGCTGGTATTATTATGTGGAAACTAAGGGTATTTCACTCATGCACCCCTGCTCTAATTCACCACGGGACTCATTGCGGATTCGTTACGGATTCATAGCATACTTTTGGTCTTATGAACGAGTGCTGTGCACTGGCCCACACGGCGGATGAGTAATAACAGAGACAATATTCCCCTTTAGCACACATTCCTGAGCTTTAATTTGTACAATATACTCGAATGGAATGTGCTTCATCAAGTCGAATTAAACAGAGATGATTAAGACGCGAGTTTTGCTGTTGGCTGTTGGCTATAGGCGTTGGCTGTAAGCGAAGACAAAGCAGAGCAGAAGAGACCAAACCAGTCTGATGAAGTCTGTGTGCCTCATCATCATTAGCAAATCTGTGGATGTCTGAGCCCAATATCGGTGACAAGATAAGCCAGTTGTATCAACATTTAGCACATCAGCCAGTTGCCAGTTGCTTTGTTGGTCGCGTTAATTGTGCTTGTTATTCATTATCGCTGATATATTGTATGGGTGATGTGGTGTCTGGTAATAGATCGGCGTGCACATCACGTGAACGTGCGGACCTGGATCGGCCGATATACGGCACGTTTCTTATCTGGGCACCAGGCACCAGGCACTCGGCACTCAATAGTAAGGGGGCCCATACGGTGGTTTATGGCCATGTTTACCCTACGCTGGAGCTGCTGCTCTCAACTAATCAGCCATCAGTCGTGGCATCCGTCCGATACACAGCTCGGCACTGATTTATTTTTATTTGGTTGCACTCACATTAGGAATTTCACAATTCCTTCATGTCGGGATAATGTAGTGGCCGTAGTTGGCCCCGAAGTACGTCACGCTGCTCACTTGGTACGAGGGAACATTCAGCTGCTTCTGCCCGCAATCTGCCCGCAGAACGCAGCCCGATCGCCGCTCGTCGATCACATGGCCCTCGATGCAGACGCACGGACCCCCGCAGATCTTCGGCGGACAGGTGCGGGACTTGTATTGGCAGGTCTCCTCGCACCTGGAGGAGCAGCTGGACTTGGTGGCATTCAGACCGCAGTCCAGGCTGGGAGGATACGGCGTATTGGCCCGAGCAAAAGGAATATCTCCGAAGGCCCAACCGGGTGCTAGAACGGAGTATAGCATTAGGTGGAGGAATATCATCATCTGGCGATGATCGCATGAAGGTTTTGCTGATTGGGTGAGAGATCCAATTGGTAGTGGAACCGATCTACTGATCAATTTAATTAGTTATGCCTCGGAAGGATACCCCGTAACCGAAGAGTCGCTCTGGCGCCAGTATGACACATATTTCCATGGAAAATCACTTGAAATATAAAATATCATCAATGATAAGTTATAATCTAAAAGACGAATTTGTCCCCCTGCTGTTCACCTAAAAGAAACGCAATCTATTCTCTAATTGTTTCGCACCGTACCCTCAAAACCGTTTCGTTATCTGCCTCAAATACAAGTCCTCACACAAGAGACCAGAGACCCTCACAAACAGTTGCCACATTTTTAACTGCGTCAAACGCAGTTTTGGCCTGCCCAAAACGATAGTAGATCAAATGTGACGCTGGAATATCTTCCTCTGGCTCCGATTCCCTCACTAAACACGCAGAGCCGCTATGCCTATCGCGATGGGTTAAATATAATTAATAATCAGATATTTACCCAAGAGCAGAAATGGGTATTTGATTTGGCATCGGCCATTGAAACGTACTCGAGACTGTCACATAAGACATATTCGATGGACGATGTTTCGTAGCGCTGCGCGATAATAGATCTCTGAGGGACCTACTGCGCCCCGAGCTCCGTCGATAGGCTAATCCGCAATCCAATCCCGCATCATGTGATTAGGTTTTACCCATCTCGAGTTGGTCGCTCATTAATGGCTATTGAAATAGCCTTGTCCGGTTGTAACTACTGTTTCCCAAGATTATGTTTTACGACTCTTTATAGACCCGAAATCAGGTTGATAGAATTCTAGCGCTACCTGGGCATGCTCGTTGGCCCAGCCCCATTCGCCTTATCGTTGGTCAAAAGTCACTTTATGACCCACTAATTGTCCGCTTTTGGATTGGGATATTGGTTTATAAAAAGCACAGTTTGCAGAGCTGTTTTGCACGGGGCATTCCTCCTTTATTGGTTCTGTTCTGCATGGCATGGCCAAAGCTCTGACGTCTTTGCTGTAAATCTCCTCATTAGGCCTGTCAATATTGTAAAAGCTTCGCATCGTTAGAGTCGGGTCGGGCGATCTCTCATGCGTCTCTCATGCGGTCGGAGATAACTTTCGACTGTCTGCTCTCTCAGTGCTAGAATTTGCACGTGAGCGGCATGCCGGAGAGCATGAGAGAACAGCTGCACTCGGAGCTAACAGCTCTCGCTCCTCTCTTGAACCGTTAACACGTTGGCACCTGGCAAAGCGGAGACCCGAAAATAGAGACAAAGCTCCAGTGCCACTAGAGCCTCTGTGATCCTCAGGCGCAGCTTCAACGCTGACGTTGTTGCTGTTGTCGCTGCTGTTATAAAAATATCGTTTAATTGTTTATAACGCTGCCCATAAACGTGGCCATTATCACAGTCGTCTATCACCCACCCAACCGAACGACGAGCAAGCCTCCTCTCTGCGCTGCCGCTCGGCCGATGAATCAAATGAGCGAATGCCGCTTCGCTTCGTGTTTCCTCTGTCCGCTAACGCAGCTCTGTCCGCGTCCGCGTCCGCGCTCCGATGCGAGCAAAACAGAAACAAAAGCAGAATTATAAAAACGTTCAATTAGCCGAGGTAGTAAGTCATTACAGAGCCAGCGCTCGTCCGAGACTGTCCGCTCCAGCACAGCACAGCACCTGTACTCTGCCTGCATCCCGGCCTTGGCAGCACAAGCACAGACCCCAAGGTGTCGATTGCCGATCAAGAAGAAAGTTTCCAACCCAAGTGCGCGTCTGTGGTGGAAAGTGTCCAACAAGAGAAAATTCCAGTGGAGTTCCATGGAATTGGAAAAACCATTCCCGTGAGTGTCTCTTCTCTGCCTAAGCTACTAGTTGATAGAATAACTGTGTTCCTGTCCATTGAGTGGAGCTTTTGCTTCTCGCACTCTTCCGCTCACTCTCTCTTTTCTCTGTCCTCTGTTTTTGTCTGCGAATTCGCTGATATCGGTTAAATGACCGCACAGAAAGGGGAGAAGACACGTGAGAGGAGCAATAAGAACTCCAGCAAGGGAAACAGCAGTCAGAGGAATAAGAATAAGACTAAAGCAAGACAGCTGATTCGTATTTTTGAAAAGTTGTTTTTAAGTTTGTTTTGCGCGTGTGTAGTTGTAACTGTGTGTGTGTGAGGTGAGTGAGTTTCTGACTAAAAGATCGTAAATTAAATCCACAAAAAAAAGTAGCAATACGTTTAAAATTATTCCATATGCAAAAAAGCCGAAACAAAAAGCGAGAGCAACAAAAAACGAGTCAAATAAGTATTCCCCAGAATTCCATTCCTGAACAAAAAATATCGTTCATTGTGTGTGAGAGCTTTTGTCAAGGAAAACGAATAAGAAGTGATTAAGAAATGATTAACGATCGGATGATAAATACTTGCCCAATGTCCGTTACTCACCCAGAGTCTAGACCCACATTCCGATCCAATTCCAGTTCGATTGCTTCTGGGCTACAAGTAATCCCCGGCTCAAGTGCAAAAATGCGCGCAGATAAGCAGATAAGCTCTGGGCCAAGACCCTCTCCTCCAAAGCCAAACAGTTTCCCACCACTCGAGAGCAACAAAATCGCAACAGCCATAGAGCCACAGAGCCACTCGGCCGGAACGAATGTGTATATGAGGTTGGGGCTCAGGCCTGAACTTGAACTTGAAAACTGAATGCGAACAGCAAATGGAAATTGATAGGAAAAACGCTGCTGCGCGAGAAAAAGCGAGCAACAATTGTTGAATAGAGTGAATAAAATCATCATAAATTAAGAGGATTACAATTGAAATACTCGTACCAATTCAGAGGAATGACTTTCCATCCGACGGAAGAAGCCGAGAGAGTCCTCAGCAGTAGTGTGGTGTGGGTGGAAAATTTTTTGTGCTGTGTGCGGTACGGTTCCAGGGCCTTGTCGTGGTGCTGTCGTATAAGCGGCCGTTGACTGGCTGACGACTGCACGTTTATGGGATGGCGATAAACGTAATTATGTCATAATTACGAGCATGGCAATCTGATATCAGACGAGTCTATAGCTGGTTTATGGCCACATCTCACTTGGCCACAAAACAGCTGAATGAAGAACCTTTTGCACGTGCCTGAATGCCTGAATCTCCAGCTGTGGCCTGGAGGTACTCTCCAGAGTTTTTACAGGGTAGCAGATAGGGGCGTTACGAGCTTAATCTATAAGAGCGCACACACTCGATGAGGGTCCCTCGATAAGTGTATTTGATTTATGGTCAAGTCCCAACGATTGGCCGCTTTCATGGCAACCAATTCAGCAAATTGCAGTACCCCTCTGTCACCCTCACCTCTGTCCATATATCAATCGGGCATGGGGTCTGTCAATTAATCTGTCTGCCGGCGAATTTACAATCGACTCTCCAAACGTTTCGGCCCATAGAATAACTCCCCCCAAGCATGGATCGGACTTTGAAAACCCTCCGAGTACTCTACCTTTACGCTACTTATCTGCTGAAATTTCCGACACTCTGGAGAGGCGAAAGCGCCTTTGGCGCACGCTTGGATCGGATAAGGACCCGAGGACTGGCGATTACGATTAAATTCATAAATTTCCGCTACTCGTAGAAGTGGGTTTTATTGAATATGGGTTTGTGGCTGTCTATGAATTTATTGTTAGTCACTAATGCGCTTTTAATGCCCGTGAAATGCAACTATACCTGAGCGAGTCCTGAGCTGCGCATTAGTCGACAGTCGTAATTAACAAATGCCATTTAAATTTATAATTTTTTTTTAAGCAATATACTCGCACACTCGCCTAGTTGTGCTGTGAATTCCCTTTACTCTTAACACGACCGTGGGCCAATTATCGTAAAGAACCTATTCCCCCCCTGTCGTGGCTTACATAAGATCTACATCTAAGCCGGTTGGGCAACCAAGATTAGGTTTTTCCGATCCAGGAACCTTCCCTGACGATCCGCATTTGGAGACTGTTTCTGTGGCAGTCCGCGATCATTTAGCAGCCGCAAAATGCAAAATCATTCCGTCTTCGAAATGATGGGCCGCTCGGTATTTGTCTCGACTATTTATCTAAAATTAAACATTGCTAATTCCTTAAATTGATAAATATTTTTGACAGGAATGACGGTGCGAGACACTGAAGATTTGCATATGAATAGATCTTATACAATATAGAGATCACGTTTTAGATTTTCTATTATTTTCATTATCATTTGGAGATCATTAAATGGTACGCAATTAGGGGCTATTATTAGTAAAACCTTTCCGCTATTTATGAAAGAGTAAGGAAATCCCCCGAGAACGATCGAAACCAACTGATCAAACAAAACAATACGAGTGCCTATCTCTTTCCTAGAAAATTACTCTGTCTAAATAGAGTGGGTATCTTTCTATCTGGGTATCGTCTATCTTTTAGCGTTATCGTTCCGAAGAAATCAGGATTGGAGTGTAGGAATGAATCTTGGTGTGTTTCTGTGGTAATTAGTGAACCATTTGGCATGCTTCTTGTTTGGCACACTTTGGGGCTCATAACAACAACCTGTTTAAGGCCTTATGTGGTTTTCATTTCTAAGAAATTTACGTAAACAAATCAGCGGCGGACAGCAGATTGTTCAAAATCCCGTCGCAGCTTTGTTTGGTTCGTTATATGCGACTTATGAAACTTTCCAAAATTCAATTTTGTGCCGCTCTGACATGCAAAACAACCCGAAAACAATTGAAATTCCACTCACAAAAACTCAAGTGCGCAACTGTTGTTATGGAGTGTCCGAGTGTGTGTGTGGTGTCTGCTGTGTGGGGATAGATCTAAAGTGCCATTATAATCGATTTACCTAGAATTGTCTGTACGAATCGAAATCGGAACCAGTTTCCTCCAAAGGGAAAGAGTTTAAAGTAGATTTAATTACATCATCAGTTAACCGAAATTGTCAGTATGTGAGGCTCGCAAGATAAGTACTATAGCTATAAGGTTAATTACATTGAGTCAAAAAAAAATATTCCGCATATAAACCCGCAATGCAAATATTGGAGTAGCCTTGCATTCCGGGCCGTGCCTTGCCGAAAAAAGCCCCTTCAAGGTCCGCTCTCCCGTACAGAACGTGGCTTACGTCGTACGCTAAGAAATCGGATGGCAGACTGTACCCAGTTTCCTAACACGAGCTTATCATCCCTCGCGAATCTGTCGAATCATGGCAAATATTTGAACGGAAACTTCGCTGTTAACTGGGAAAACGTGCGTAGGGCGAGAGACTCGTGAAATCAAACGCCGCTGATCTGATCAATCAGGGTGGCGAGATGATGATGCAAATCTCGAGTTCGCGTTTGGCGACACTTGGCTTTTGCGTTTGCCCAATCAATTGAAACACCCTGCTAAATTTATCAAACTAATTTGATGTCTGCTCTGCTTTCAGATTAACAACTTGATCTGCCGACCAGCTATAGCTGTAGCTATATGTACAGCGGGGCAACGGCAACGGGCAACGTCGAAGGGAACGCATGCGCAGATCTCTCAGCAAAGCAAAGCCAAACAGAACGGAAAATAAATCGTGCAAACAGCAGACGGAGCACCGCCTGTCCCAGTCCCAGTCTCCACTCCGTGTTCATCTCCATTCGGCTTATTTAAAGGCCGCCAGCCACCGAGTGACAATCAGAACAAATCAAGCTGCCAGCCGCAGCAGGTCGCGAGTGAAGAGAGAAAGAGTGAGCTGAGTGAGATAACGACACAAACACACGTACATCTGCAAAGAAGATGTCTTGAGACCTGTCAGATCGGGCTCTTGCTGAAAACAGTTGCTGAAAAAAGTTGTAAATCTTATAAATTCCGTGCAGTATTGTGATATTTAAGCGCTCCGCATACAGAGGCCACAATCAATTGGCTTTAACACCTCTAATTTAACTTAAACACACACTTACGTTCCCACCCAACAAATAAAACACGAAACACACAAGATGTCCGCATCAAAGGAGGCCATTTGTGGGAGCAGCGAGAAGGATCTCGAGAAGCCGCCATTAGGTGAGTGCCCAAAGCATATTTATATATATGTATATATATAGAGGTAGAGATGATATAGGGATGAGGGTGCAGAGGGATAGGTTATCAAAATGTGAATACTGAATATCGCTCAGATAATATACTATCTAAGCTTTTGCTTTTACAAGTTAATTTGTTGCGAAGAGGTAGAATGGAAAATTATCATCGAAAAGATTAGGCTGATGAATGAAGGCCGAAGCTATATAATTGTCCCACTATAATGAGTTCTTTATTGAACTAACATCCGATAAGGAGAGTATAGATAGAGATATAAAAATACCAAAAAAATAGAAAATATGCCCAGCAATCAATTCAATTATTATCAATCTGAATCCCAGTCACCTACACTTCCCCTTTTGTACTCGCAATTATCCGCTCAACTTCCATTTCGTACGATCTATGCTATGGCCAGGTCTATGATCTCAGTTACACGTAATTGCCCTATTTATTTCACCCGACAATTCACTCGATTATATGCTTGTCTGACTGCTGACTACTCAGGCATATCATTTACATTTATATTAAGCAAGTCTCAACAGAAACTGAAAGCTGCCTCTACACTCGAACTGAGAATTGAATGGGACTCTCAATGATTCTCCTGGAATCCACTTGATTTTAATACGAGTATATCAAAAGCGTCAGAAGCTTGGAAAGTGCCAAAAACGGACGTCAGGGTCGGCATTAAACGGAAGTTATTTGTTATGCAATGCAAAAGAAAAGGAAAATAAACAAAATAAAATTCATTAATATCAGAGTCGCCAACGCGTGAGCCAAATTCCCAATTAACGTGTGACACAGACACAGACCCCACAAAAGTCCCCCTACGAAGGGTGGCGAGGCATTTGGAGGAGGGTGAGGAGGTGGAGGCAGAGGCAGAGGCGGAGGCGGCGGCGGTACAGTTGAGTCAATAACTGCCAACTTTTGTTGTCTAATTTGCCTATTCTGTTTCCATTTGCGGACAGAGACAGACACAGAGCCAACTATGTTTTGTGGCTCTTTCCTTTCTAGAAATCATCATCGTCTGTCTGCCCGACACTTGACACAGATCATCGTTCAGGTTCGGTTCCCTTCCCCGTTTGCCTTTTGCGGAGCCGACCGGTAGACCCGCCACGGTCGAACCGGTTACCGGCATAGCCCCAAAAATGAAGAGCAACAAAAGCAAAACCTATCCAAAACAAAGCCATAAATCTCGGCAAATACCACGTATGGTACGTGTTTATAACTGCGCGAATGAACTCTGCAAGGCAGTGACAAAACTCGTTTACCCCCACCCCCACTCCATTCGGAGCTAAGGTCAGCCGGGGAAATGCGCATTCCCCTTGGGATTCCAGCGAGAGAACTTTTCACTTTTTCGCATTTTTACTTTCGTTCGGATCGGAGCTGCAATAACAGCGCTGCGCTCTGTTAGCGTTCTGAGTTCTAACAGAGCTCTGCTGGCAAAATTCTCTGCCGTGCAATTTCGATCTGGCAGTTTGACAAGTTTTTGCATGTCGCCGGCTTTTGGCCCTGATATTGACATTCGCATGGCTATCGTAGTTTTCAATTTTCACATATTTCCCCGGACATGCAATCGTTTAATTGGGACATCGTTAGTCAGCACCCAGCGAAATCTAAAATAGCGTTTCCAAGAAGACGCCTCCCTCCTCTAAAATCTACGTGCCATGGGGTGTGGAATGGGTTGGGATAGGATGGCTTGGGATGGGTGGCTTGAACAAACCTCCCACACAATCAACAATACAATCAGCGATGCGACCTGTTGAACGTTGCGCTCGAGTTGAGCCCCATATCCGTTCCATATATAGGGTGTATTGTCATCGGGGCCTCTGGCGTAATGCGATTTACAGCTCATCCCGACCCGACCCGGCCCGGCCCGGCCCGGCCCGACTCGAGTCGAATGATAAATTAGAAAATTGCTTTTACAAAGCAGAGCAGATAGACCGAGGACCGAAGACCGAGAGAGAGAGGGAGAGAGTGAGAGTAAGAGGGTAACCCACAAATTGGACAGTTAAATTCCTTGGGTTATTTCTAAGATCGTGACTTTTGCGACGTTTCGCAAAACATTTCATTAGATTTTGTTGTACCCGCCACAAGCCACTAGCAAGTGGCAAGCAAATTACTCATCTCATCTCAAATTGTGCATGTTACTATTTATATAGACTACCAGATCCCCCAGAGCACCGCACCACCTCGGAAATAGCCAAGACATTCATTCAGTGAATGGTAATCATGAAGCAGGCATTTCACCTGCTAAAGGGAAAAAGCGAACGTCAAATAGAAATTACTTTCGCACACAGAGAGCAATTAAGCGTCAGCGCTTCCACAGTTGGCACTCGCCCATGTGGAACCGCAAGATAAAAACGATACGAGTAGAATCCATTCATCAGTTCAGTAGAGATCACGTAACCTTCCTTGCCTTGCCGGGGAAAAACAAAGCTTCTTCTTTTAATGGCTGCCAATATTTGCGATTTTGCTTTGCACCTAGCACAATCCCATACCAGGAAACCCTTGTGAGAGACCCGTATTTGTTCGAATTATGCTCGAAATTTTGTGGCTAAGCAAACAGTATCTGAATTCACAACACTTTTAGTACTCAGAGTTCCATGAAATCTGATCAAATCTCATACAATAACGCTTAAAACCAGACACCACTTACATTACGCTTACGTGAAACGGATAACGTAACGTAAGCTGAAAAGCACACCCCAAAAGCATGCTGCGAAAAAGCTTTGCGCTAACGAGGAATTTAGCTCCATGTAAAAAGCATGTTATGATACACCTCGTTGTCGTTACCCGTCACTTCTTCATCGACATCCTTCATCCTTAAATATTCTCCTTTGTCGGCCTCTGTAGGCTTCGGCCTCGGCTTCGGAGTTGGTGCTGCCCCAGCAGGTAGCAATTATAGTAATTATGTATTTTAATTATCGCCCTGATGGATGGTCCATCCCGAAATAGCACCAATAGTTGGCAGGCATTTTGAAAAATCACTTAATTGCTTCGAGCTTGCACAACTGTACTCTCTACTGCGGCCTGACCAAAAATAATATTCCATTAGAGGGTCTTTGCCAAAAAATACAACTATGCGACGCGATTATTTGTACATATGTATTTATTTGAAAAAAAAGAAGAAAAAAAACGAGACAGCTGCCAATGGGGCATCTCAGACTGTCACGAATATGTGTGAGAGCAGCAGAGCGGAGAGGGCAAAAGCTAGAAATGCTCTACTCTACACTCAAGCTCAAAGATGTAGCTCATTGGAGAGTCGGTGCGATCGGTTCTGCGGTGCGGGGCAAAGCAGCCGACAACCACGTGTCTGTCTCTTGGACGCACTCGCCCTCACAGTCACACTCGCCCTCACACTCACACACACACACACACCTACTCATGATTTTGCACTTGCCGCCTTGTACGAGTATTATTTGTGAGTCAAAGCGTGACTGTAGCTATTTTTAATGTTTCAACTGTCTCGCTTTTGCTCTGCGGTTGGCCAGAATAATAAAAGCACAACACAACAAAAGGCCGGTCCGATTGTTTTTTATGGCTGTCAAAATTAGCAGGAACTTGTCAAAGCTCACGCAATGACTTGCCAGAATATATAGTAATTTGTTTCGGCTTAATTAGAAATCACACAGAATATGCACCTCTGGGAGCGCCTCCATTTAGCGGTGGCGTCTCCGATGGGATGGGGCACTTCTATGACTTCATAGCATGTGTGCCTTATTTACTTTCGTTGGGGTGCTCAGGCAGACTTGTACTCGAAAATATTTCCACTGCCCAACGAGTGTCTGCCTCTGACTGTCGTCAGAATCACTTAGCTGTCCATATTTTAAGCAATGGGCGCATGTTTTTTAAGAGCAGTCTCCATGTGCCGCAGTCACGAGATCTGGATGTGTGCTACGCTTACGTCCGACCGATATAATTAGACCTGTGTACTATATCTCTATATAGCTGGGGCGATTTCTTTGACGCTGTGAAAAGTTCACTCGCCCAATTGACATCAATCGTGGGATGCATTATGAGGCGAGAGAATTTTCCATCGTTTCGCTAAATTAGTACAAGCGAAAGTCGAAAAACTAAAATCACGCTGACCACCGTTGATGTAATCGCCGGCCGGACAGAGAGCGGCCAGAGAACTGCCACTGCCCCACGAGTACGAGAACCCACAGCACCAGAGTTTATAAATGAAGGCAGCGCCACGGTCGCCGCTCAGTAGGAAAAGCCGCACGAGCGAGCCGCCACCCAGAGTGCCGAATCAGTCAGTTCTCTAGCCAACGTCGGGGTTAGCGCACCGTAACGCAACCTAAAGAAAGAGTATTATAGTTGTTAATACAATTGTTCAGTTTCAGTTTTCCCTTTGAAATCGTCTGCCAGCCCGCGCAATGCTACGGTCCCACACCGGCCAAGTTTACAGATAGACAATGAAATGGTTTAAGCGTGTGCGGAAAAAGTCTAACTACTCGTAAATCGCGCCGCCTAGAAAACAAGCGAACAAGCTCTCGAACACATCTCGAATTTAGTTTAGCAGAAACCTAATTTATTTAACACGCGACAACATGACCTTTCGTCGCAGCACACTGAATCATCGCCATCGCGATGGACATGTCCTGGTCTGGGACCAGAGGGACCTCGACCAGACCCCTAAAAGTAAGCCTTGTTAATTCTTAAATTGTGGAACTGTGTTTGGGTTTTCGATGCTCGCTGTCCACTGTCCACTGTCCACAGTGTGCGTATACGTAATTTTAGTGGCTAGTGTAGTCCGATTTAATTGTTAGCCGATACGACGCTCGTTCTAAAATAGACTCTCTGCCACTCGAGACATACACGTGCTTTCCCTCGATTCCAATCCCGATTCGCGTCGCCCGACCTGCCGTCAACCACACAGCGAACGCGGCGACGGCGATTGTGCAACACGAGACGTTGATGGAGAGTGAAGAGAGTGCTGGGAGGGGGGTGAGGTGGGGTTAGTGTGGTGGGGAAAATTGAGCGATTTAATGCTGCGTCAGCAATAGCAAGAACAGCAAGCGCCCAACAGTACATTTTAAAATGTATTTAAATCAGCATTTATTCGGTGTTAGTGTTTATGGCATAGGTTTTTTTACTGCTGTTTATTTGTGGATTTATTGTGGATTCCAAAGAAATTGTCACATTATTGGGGAGCATTAAAACTTTACTTTCGGAGGGGCAAAGTTCAACACTCCCACTGGGCGGGCACAGTGTTGGGCCGATTTACGACTGCTGGAAAAGTAAATTGCCTCAATTATATTTACTATCTAATATATTCCATAACTGTGGCTTGCTTTGAACTTTCATTTTTCACCTACCAATTATATGTACGATATGAACCAAGCCCAGCAAAGCGATCACAACTGTACTTGCAGCAGAAATCTATCGAATATCACGTGTTGGCGACACTCTGAAGAACGCCGACTGTCAACGATTCACGTTTGTCAAATGCACCCCCCTCCCCGCCCCCATTCGCATTCATTTGCAGTTATCGTCACAACAATACCAATAACGATCTCTAAATACGACTCTAAGGCTATAAAATCGAATGAATAGACTGAAATGACACCATACCCGTACCAGTAATTCCATATATTCTCAGAGACCGCATCAGAAAGTGAGGCAATTGTCAACCCACTCACACCCCGTTCCGGCTCCTCTATCTGCAATGAGTCATGGGTAGACTAGACCTTATCTCTCTCTCTCGAGCAACGAACCTTGGGCTAAGTAAACCACAGACAAGATTAGAGCGTAGATTATATCGTAGTTGAGAGATTCTGCGACTGTGACTGTGAGATAAATATGTACGAGTATCTCACTGTGTTGTAGCCTCGCTCTGGTTTATTTTCGACTATTTTCGCGGTTGCGAAAAGCGAACATCTCTGTTAGCAATTATTTCTGTTGACAACACTTCCGCTTTTCCTTTGCTTAATTAAATTTTAATTTATGTATGTACATTAGTCTCTGACGCATTCGTTGATATGGAAAGATGAGAAATACGCAGAGAAAAAGAAGGCACGAGAACTCTTTGACAATCCACTAATATGCTCGTTCCTTTTTTTTGGTTTAGGATTCTTTGCCACCCGCTACTTTGTGACCTTCATGCTCTTCCTGGGCATGGCCAATGCCTATGTGATGCGCACAAACATGTCGGTGGCCATTGTGGCGATGGTGAACCACACGGCCATCAAGACGACCGATGAGGAGGTCGTCGATGAGTGCGGCGATCGTGATTTGCCCATTGTAAGTTCGAATCACCAAAGATCTTCTCATTCCAGCTCTTTCTAACCCATTCAATTTATCATTTTAGGACGATTCTCAGGATGGCGAGTTCGTTTGGAGTTCGAGTCTTCAGGGCTACATCCTGTCGTCCTTCTTCTACGGCTACGTAATCACCCAGATCCCCTTTGGCATACTGGCCAAGAGGTTCGGGTCGCTGCGCTTCCTCGGCTATGGCATGCTCGTCAACTCGGTCTTCGCCTTCCTGGTCCCTGTGGCAGCTCGTCAAGGTGGCGTCTGGGGCCTGTGCGCCGTCCGCTTCATCCAGGGGCTGGGCGAGGGTCCCATTGTGCCCTGCACCCACGCCATGCTTGCCAAGTGGATTCCACCCAACGAGAGGTCACGCATGGGCGCCGCTGTCTACGCGGGAGCTCAGTTCGGAACGATCATCTCTATGCCGCTGTCGGGTCTCCTTGCGGAATATGGCTTCGACGGTGGCTGGCCATCGATCTTCTATGTCTTTGGCATTGTGGGCACTGTGTGGTCCATTGCATTCCTCATCTTTGTGTACGAGGACCCCACCGCCCATCCTAGCATTGATGAGCGCGAGAAGAAGTACATCAACGACTCCCTCTGGGGCACGGATGTGGTCAAAGTAAGTCCTCCACTCGATGGAGTTTTGGCAACAGAGACTAATTCATTTTCGAATCTTCTGCAGAACCCTCCGATTCCGTTCAAGGCGATTCTCAAGTCGATGCCTTTCTACGCGATCCTGTTCGCCCACATGGGCCACAACTACGGCTACGAGACTCTGATGACAGAGCTGCCGACGTACATGAAGCAGGTGCTCCGCTTCTCCCTGAAGTCGAACGGTCTGCTGAGCTCGCTCCCCTACCTGGCCATGTGGCTCTTCTCGATGTTCATCTCGGTGATTGCGGACTGGATGATTAGCTCGAAGCGCTTCTCCCACACGGTCACGAGGAAGCTGATCAACAGTATTGGCCAGTACGGACCTGGCATCGCCCTGATTGCTGCCTCCTACACGGGCTGCGACCGGGCCTTGACATTGGCCATTCTCACAATTGGCGTGGGCCTCAACGGTGGCATCTACTCGGGCTTCAAGATCAACCATCTTGACCTGACGCCTCGCTTCGCCGGCTTCCTCATGGCCATCACGAATTGCTCGGCGAATCTGGCGGGTCTGCTGGCGCCCATTGCGGCGGGCAACCTGATCAGCGATCAATCAAAGGTAAGGATTGAAAGCTGAACTCTGTGTCCTGAGGGATTACTAATAGCTTTATCTTTTCGCAGCCCATTATGGGACAGTGGCAGATTGTGTTCTTCATTGCCGCCTTCGTGTACATCATCTGCGGTACGTTCTACAACATCTTCGGCTCCGGCGAGCGCCAGTACTGGGACAATCCCGAGGGCGACGAGCAGAAGGCGGCTCTGAGCAATGGAGCCAATTCCTCGCCAGCAAGGCTGAGCACGCCACAGGCTATCACCGCTACCGAGTCCAGGCAGTAGTATTATCCTGTGACCTGTGACCTGTACACAAGTCTAGAATTTAGTTTTTGTTTTAGTTATCTATGTATTAAGCAAAATGTTGTTACTACGATAGTTAGCCATTGATATTCCTGCTCCTATTCCCGTCAGCCGCAACGCAACCGATTCGCAGAATAAAAGACAGCAATCATGTTAAAGGAAACGTTAAAGAGAATGTTCAAGAAGGAAACCCGAAACCAGGCACAAATTGTCGCAACATAGTTAGGCAAATCCAGGTCTACCATTGTAAATGAGTACGAGTACGAGTATTTGTATTGTAGTTTTCTTATGTGATAGAGACCGAGTTCAGTCTTCTAATCAATTGAAATGATCCGATGAAAGGAACGCAACCAAATATATAAAAGAATTAAATCTACCATAGCTTAAAGCCAAACCTGAACCTGAGTGTTTCAATCGATTGCAGAGCGGGGGAGTCCTAATTCGAAATTAATAATCAGTTGTCCGACTGTCAAAATGTCAGGCTATCTGCTTCTGCTGGTTGGCCCATCTGTCATCTGTCATATAAAAAGCCACACAAAGGACATGCAATGGTTATAATCCAATGGGTCACGAAGAGGAACTAACACCGGAGCAAGTAGATTTGGGTGTGTCCCCACTGAGGGGCGCCCTCAGGCGCACCTGGACCGACTTCTGCGCGACCAGCAGTATCCACGGCTTGAGGTACACCCGGGACGAGGACACTAACCGGATTGTTCACTTTGTCTGGCTGCTCATCTCCCTGGTGATGTTCAGCTGTGCCGTGGCCATGGCCCACACCTTCTACGTGGACTTCCGCAGCAATCCAACCCGGATGAATGTGGAGAGCGACTACACGCCCCTGAGCAACCTCTACTTTCCACCGGTCACAATTTGTCCTGAGGTGCTCTTCAATATGCAAAAGTCCAAGGCATTTCTGGAGACTCTGTGAGTGGGAATGAGCCCAGTGTGAGACCTCGATTGATTGGTTCTCTCCCAACCGACAGGCGACTACCTGAGGGATCTGATGTGGCACGCATCCAGCGACAACTCCACATCTTCTACGGCTTCATGCTGGACGATGAACGCTTTGCCGATCAGGACATAGAGCAAATGGAGTCTGTTCTGACCCTGAACAATCTGACACTTGAACAGTTTGTCGAGCACTTGCGTTGGGATTGCCGTGAGATTCTGTATCGTTGTCGGTACCATGGCAAGATTATGGACTGCTCAGAGCTCTTTCAGCTCTCAAAGACCTTCTTCGGTAACTGCTGTTCCTTCAATCTGCGCCAACAGGGGTGAGTGGCCAAATAGATACTAACCTCTAATGACTCCATCTCTGCACAGACTAAACTTCACCGCTCAAAGGGCCGCTGGAGGACTGGGCTCTGGCCTGTCGGTGATCCTCCGGTACCAGGACGACAACTACGACCCTTTGCAGTCCTATTCGTATGGCGTGAAGCTGCTCATCCAGGAAACCAATGCCTTTCCCAGTGCCCACGCTGTCTCGAAGTTCGTGGCCTTCAACACGGAGGTCTTCGCAGCTCTGCGACCTGAGGAGACATTCTGCTCGGCAGCTGTCAAGGCTCTGGCCATCGAGGAGCGGAACTGTGTGTTCGGAAACGAGTTCCATCTGCGCTACTTCCCCGACTACGTCTACCCCAACTGTGAGCTCAACTGCCGGGTGACCAACATGGTCAAGTTCTGCGGCTGTCACACGTACTTCTTTGACTTCAATCGCACCAGGGATCGGATATGCTCGTTCAGGGATATTCCCTGTTTGGTGGATAACTTTGGTGGGTACCCAATCGATAGAATGGCCGATCTAAGAAGACTTTTCCTACAGCTAACATCATCACACGAGAAAGAAGCACTCAATGCTATTGTCCCCTGACCTGCGAGCACTTTGATTACGATGTTCAGATCTCCAATTTCCCGCTTCATCCCAATATGCCAGTGGTGGATCCCTTTTAGTGAGTGTTCCCCTTGGGCTATCCATTGTAGTATACATATTTCTCAGGTTATGGATTCCACTTTCAGCTCGGGTATAGCCAAAAACGATGGCATTTTACATGTGTTCATCAACTCTATTAGCTATCGGCGCATTCGTCAGGACTTGCTCTCCAACATGGTGACCTTGGTTTGTACGTTCATCCAAGAAAATTTTCCTTGAGATCCCATCTTATAATTTCCGCTTTCCTCATAGCTAACCTGGGCAGCGCCTTCAGCCTATTTGTGGGCATGAGCATGCTCTCCGTGGTGGAGATTCTGTATTACTTTTCGATCATCCTCCGAAAGAACTATGTGCAGGAGTGTCGAGCACGCAGAAAGATGCTTCAGAGGAGAACAAAGTTCGCCGTTCCCAAAACAAGTTACGCATACAAAAATCCAAAGAAATCTGTATTCATAATTCACAAATCGTAATCATCATCAGAGATATCAGAGTGCAAAAAATTAACCAATAAATTAGAGCAATAAAATGATCGCCTCAAAGCACAACACAGTCACGCTTTCAATTCGCGGTACTTATCGTCTTTAAAGGGTATATTTTTTCGGGGAAAGGGTTTACCGACATCATAAAATATACGTATTTTTAGGGGCCCCCAAGATCGTGCAGTCTTTTTCATTTGAATTATATATTTAGGGAGTCGTTACCCATTTAACCAGTACTATAACGAACACATAATTCCATCAATCCTCTGTCAATCTCTTAAAATGCATCTCTTTCTCTGGGAAAGACCAACGGCAAATAAGTAGCAGAAATTTGCTTCGTTATCAGTTATTGCCATAGGTCAGCCGATGTCCATCGTAAATATGCCTTCAGCGGACCATCTGCTCGTCGTAAATTGGACCCAAGCGAAGAAAATCCATGCGATAAGATTGGGTGGAGGGGGAGGGCTATAAAAGGGGGATCGCCATCGCCGTCGCCTACAGTCATGTTCAAGTTCACTTTCGCATTGGCGCTCTGCGTTCTGGCCGCCGGTTCGGCGCTGGCGCAGCATAACCCTCACTGGTGGGGCAACCGGAATACCATCGTTCACCTCTTCGAGTGGAAGTGGGAGGACATCGCCGAGGAGTGCGAGAACTTCCTAGGTCCGCGTGGCTTTGCCGGCGTGCAGGTCAGTCCGGCCAACGAGAACATCGTGTCGCCAGGACGACCCTGGTGGGAGCGCTACCAGCCGATTTCCTACAAGCTGATCACGCGGTCGGGCAACGAAGAGCAGTTTGCAGACATGGTGCGTCGCTGCAATGAGGTGGGCGTTCGAATCTACGTCGATGTCCTGCTCAACCACATGTCGGCGGACTTTGCCGGCCAGGCGGTGGGCACGGCCGGCACAGAGGCCGATCCCGCCGTGAAGTCGTTCCCGGGAGTGCCCTACTCTGCGGAGGACTTCCACCAGAGCTGCGGGATCTACGATTGGAACGATCGCTTCCAGATCCAGCACTGCGAGCTGGTGGGCCTCAAGGATCTCGACCAAAGCCGCGACTGGGTGAGGACCAAGCTGATTGAGTTCCTCGATCATCTGATCGAGCTGGGAGTGGCTGGCTTCCGCGTGGATGCGGCCAAGCACATGGCCTCAGAAGATCTTGCGGTAAGTCAAAGCTTCTGCAGCTCCATTCCCCATCACTAACTTACCCCCTGTGATCCCTATTATCGTTTAGTTCATTTACGGCAGCCTGAGCGATCTGAAAATTGAGCACGGATTCCCCCACAACTCCCGTCCCTTCATCTTCCAAGAGGTGATCGACCATGGTGGTCAGGAAGTCACCCGCGAGGAGTACAGCAGCCTGGGTGCCGTCACCGAGTTCCGTTTCTCGCAGGAGATCGGCAACGCCTTCCGTGGCAACAACGCCCTCAAGTGGCTCCAGAGCTGGGGCACCGACTGGGGCTTCCTCTCGTCGGGCCAGGCACTTACCTTTGTGGACAATCACGATAACCAGCGTGATGGCGGCGCAGTGCTGACCTACAAGTCCCCCCGCCAGTACAAGATGGCCACCGCCTTCCACCTGGCCTATCCCTACGGCATCAGTCGCGTGATGAGCTCCTTCGGCTTTGACGACCACGACTCGGCCCCGCCCCAGGACGCGCAGGAGGAGCTGATCTCGCCCGAGTTCGATGCGGATGGCGGCTGTGTCAATGGCTGGATCTGCGAGCACCGCTGGAGGCAGATCTACAACATGGTGGGCTTCAAGAACGCCGTGCGCGGCACTGAGATCTCCAATTGGTGGGACAATGGCGACAGCCAGATCGCCTTCTGCCGCGGCTCCAAGGGCTTCATTGCATTCAACAACAACATGTACAATCTCGCGGAGGTGCTGCAGACCTGTCTGCCCAAGGGAGTCTACTGTGACGTCATCTCGGGAGCCCTGATCAACGGATCCTGCAGCGGCAAGTCCGTCTACGTCGGGGACGACGGCCGGGGCTTCGTGAGCATCGATTCCAATGACTTTGACGGCGTGTTGGCCATTCATGTGGACGCGAGAATTTAAGACAAGACCCAGAGGAGGGCTTTAGTTAACGACAGAAATATTGGCTTTATTTTGTCTCAAATTACAATAAAAACGAACGCATATAATGTATGTATTGTATGTATGAATATGTAACATATAAAGGTTTCAGCTCTCTCTATATGTATGTATATGTATGTATATATGTGTGTATGATGGATCGAAAGATCGATAACAATAACGGTACGAATACAAAACAGTACAAGTAAAACATTCAAACTGGAACTGGAGTTAGTCTAACAAATGCCTCGACAACGATATCCTCAGGGAGTTCTCTATCCCTAAACGGATAGGGATAGGGATAGGGATATACGTTATACTCGTATATGTGATATATAGTATGTATGTTCGTGGGTGACTGTAACTGATCCTCCTCCGATCGATCGATGGCTGTAACACTGTAAAAAACCGCTCTGCAAATAGAAGAAGGTCGCATTGTGGAATTGTAGTTGGGTGCTCTGGAATATCCGAATGGCAACGAACGCCTCTCGCAAGCATGCAGAGGCACAACTGAAAATCGATAGATATCGGATATCGGCAGATATCCGCATCGATAGCACTACGCTAAGAACTGTTCAAGCGATCTGTTTAGCGAATCGATTTAGTTTTAGTTTTAGTTTTAGTTTTAGTTTAGAGTCGAAAGCAAGCAACTACAAATCAAAATAGCAACGATTCTACTGGCATTCAGGTTAGTTTCGAGTTTCGAGTTTCGAGTGTAAGCTTTTAGCGATCGATTGCTGCTGTCGCTGCCGATGGATGTACTTTACGATTACATATTTACCATATACGAGCTTACATATATATTGTAGTATGTGTTGTGGTTGGTTAGAAGTAAATGCTCATAATGCGTAATTACCTGTAAAATGCTGATATCTTTCTTCGACTTGCTAAAAAGCCAACAACATCCATATCGTATCGCTTAACCATAATATATGTATATGTATATGTATAGTAAATATCTTGTAAATAATGATACTTGGATTGCTTAGATGTAGAATTTCCTTTTCTCAATTTTTATAATCAATTTTGTTTCTTTTTGTTTTGTTTTCGTTTAACTAACAAACATAGAGTCCAAAAATCTTGCTCAAAGTTTAACATTACGAGTAAATATTCATTTGATAATACGCGAGGAGAACATCCTCTTTCGCTCTCTTTTCTCTAAGTTTTTTAAGATTTAAGTACGGCCCCAAATCCAGCTTTTAATACATATGTACGAGTATACAGGCATGCGCACATACATACATATACTCGTATCGTATAATCCCACTGTGCTCTGATCTTTGTCTTCAGAGAGTGAACTAAATAATAGGTACTGATGTCACCTCTTGCAATAGCCGCGCAGTTCGGTTACATTTAGAATATAGAGTTTAGATCTTAAGGATACAATCTTTTGTATGGTTTTTTCGGTTTATCGGGTATAATATACCATCCAGAATGTGTAATACTCGCACACATCTATATTTGTATATATGTATGTATATGTAGGTATATCCTATAGCTATACGTATATAACAGGAACCACGTAAAAATGCACAAATATCTTATCGTATGTTTTGGTTTTCCACAATAATTACAACATCAAAGTTTGAACCGCTATCCAAATACGTACGAACATCCACGTATGCACTATATATATGTATATATGTATATCGTTTAATACTATATAATAAATGTTTGATCTATTGTTTTAAATAGTAATCAGGTAAATCGTGGGAGGAATTATTGTTTCACATACATTTGTAGATCATTTAGAATAACAATTTCTATTCAACTATTTCTTTACTCATTTCAGTGGATCCAAGTCCAACTCCAACTCCTCCTCCAACCGGCGGGGGGCGGGCTTTCTTGCTTTCTTGCTTTCTCTTTCATTTTTCATATAGTCAGACAAATCGGTAGAGATCATAAGTGGTTTCCCTTCTATAATGGAGGAGGTATGTATAACTGGCTTCGGTTTGGCCGAAGTACCTGTTGGGTAGAGCTTTGAAACGGCCTAAAACCAGAACCATTTTATAAAGTTTGATTATTGAACGCCTTGAGTTTGATTTTCACTTAATCCTACAGACACACCACACAGTTGAGATGCGATGCTTTTGAGTTTTAAAATTTAAATAGCTTGAGATAACATTGAGATTGTCAAAAACATATCCAAGAAGATATATATAGAGCATTGCCGCAATGAATTCTCATGAGGTTCACCGTGGTTAAACGAAACAAAGTACTCAAAAAATTCCATTCCATTCTATTCTATTCTGTTCTATTCTATCTAAAACTCCGCGGTCAAGAGCCCTCCTAAAAGCTCTTGCCCGCCTCATGGATGCGCTTGCGTCGACTGTCGCGTCGCCGGTAGCGATCTATGATGCGGGACCGATGCCTTTCCGGGCACAGCGCCTCCGGCGAACTATCCACCTTCTTCATCACGATGCGGAACGTGAAGGTGTGCTTGGGCGAAGCACTGGCCGCCCGTCGTGGCGATGGTGGCTCGAACTCGCTGCCGCTGGAGAAACCGCAGTTGTGGAGCTGTCCCCCGGGGGGCATGGCAGCGGTTGGCACGGTGCCTACGGTGCTGGGAATGCGTGGCGTACCGTTGGTGTAGCCCGAGGGGGTGGACAT
The DNA here is from genome assembly GCA_008121275.1 of Drosophila lowei. NCBI lineage: Eukaryota > Metazoa > Arthropoda > Insecta > Diptera > Drosophilidae > Drosophila > Drosophila lowei. Next base: position 22,999,779 of record CM017778.1, on the reverse strand, counting down.
TGATCCGGTGGACAGCTGCTGGGTGAGCACAGAGCTGGGCCGCGGCTCGAAGATGGAGGCACATCGCTGGTCGGTGCAGAGGAAGGTCTTGACCTCCTCCTCGCGCTGATCGCGCTTGATTGTGAGCGGGAAGTGCTTCCGGCTGGGATCGGCATACGGTCCGTGCCCATGGCCGTGGCTGGGTCCGCCCTGGTACGAGGAGCTCGAGTCGTAGCTGTCCCGCGAGCTGTAGTTCGAGGAGGTCTGCTGCGAGAGCGGACTGCGTGCCCGCGAGAAGGCACTGAAGGGTGAGATGTGCAGCTGGCGGAAGGTCTCGGCCTTTTGCTTCTTGGTCATCAGCGGGAAGTTGGGCGAGCGGGCGGGCGTTACGCCACTCGTCTCTGAGGGCGTGTAGTCGAAGTGCGTCTCCAGCGAGGACTTCCTGCCGCAGGAGGAGCCCGACCGCTGGAAGGTCTCCGCATCGACCAGCTCGATGGAGCTCTTGCGCAAGTCTACGGGACGCCGGTGGCGCTCGTCCGTGTCCACAATCTCGAAGCTGGAGGTCTGGTCCTCGTAGCTGGTGGACTGGTACCGCGATATGGACACATCGAAGCTGGTGTCGCGCGAGGAGTACGGATAGTCGAAGCTGGACTCGGCGCGGCTCGACTTGCGGTCGCCCTCGACCATCTCAAAGCTGTCGCCGCCCGAGTCCAGCCGCTGGAGGTTGATCAGATCCGTGTCCGTGTCCCCCCCGGGGCTGCGCAGCTGCTCGAGGAAGGGCGAGCGTGGCGGGTCGAAGGAAGATCGTCGCGACGGCGGCTCAAACTCAATTGTAGGACACTGCAGCGGCTGCTTCACGGGCGGGGCAGAGGCTGCCGCTGCCGCAGCAGCTGCAGCTTCGGCTGCCGCCTCTGCCACAGCCTGGGCGGCCGCCTCCACCTCATCCGTTTCGCGCCGCAGCGCCTGCAGATTAACATAAACTGGTTCTGGCGCATAGGCCTTCAAGATCTCTACTAGCTCGGCGCGCAGCTCCTCCGGAATAATCAGGTCGTTGGAGTCCGACTCGTGCTCTTCGCTGATCCGCGGCTCGATGGGCTCCCGGCTCTCCGAGCGGCGCGTGAAGTGGTGCACCACAGCTGCCCCTCCCTCTCCGTTTAGGGCCACCACCTTGAGGGAGTTGGTCACCTCCTCGACGAACTGCGCCATGGCGGCATCCGTCTGCTCCGGCTCGACATCCGGCACGACCTCGCACTCGGATTCAGCTGCTCTCTTCGCCTCCGCCTCCTGGTCTGGCTCGACTAGCTCTCGGAGTCGCTCATGCTTGATATAGGACTCACCTACCTTCTCGAAGTGGACGTTGGCCAGCTCGAATGGCAGCTCCTCGCCTGAGGCTGAAGCTGATGCTGATGCAGATCCTGAGCCACCTACCTGCTCCATTATCCCCGCATTGGAGTCCGCGCTGGGCCGCTTCGATCCCGAGGCCGAGCTCCCTGTCTGTTGGTGGTGCTGCTGCTGCTTGCTGCTGTTGCTGCTTCTGCTTCTCCTCCTCATCCCGCTTGGCGGATCGGCGCAGCTTGAGGCTCATCTTCGTGTAGTGAGCGAATTTGAGGGACATCTTCGGCTCGAATCCCACCTCCGACATCTGCTTCTGAACGGCACTCTTGGAGGCGGTGGACGAGGGGGCCGGACTGGCCGAGAATGTGCTCTGCCGGATCAGAGGTCCGCTGGAGGATCCCGAATCCGCGCGCGTGAATGCGTTGGCGAAGCGGTTCGTGCGCGTTGTCATCACCTTCGAGGGCTTTCGCACAAAGGCCAGGATCTCCCGCATGACGCTCTTCTTCTCCTGCGGCTGCTGCTGCGCCTGCGCCGCCTCTTTCTCCCTCTCTCGCTCCAGCTCCCGGGCAGCTGCCTCGGCCGCCTCCCTCTCCCGCTCCGCGCTCTTGTGGGTCTCGGCTGGATTGGAAACGTGGATCGGCGGAATGGGTCCCATGCCCATGGGGGACCGCTTCTCGCTGGCAAAGTAGATCGGCGTGAAGAGGCCGATCGAGGGTCGCTTCATTCCCACAAAGCCCGCCTCCTCCGGCTCCGTGGCCATGTCCTGCACGTGGACCGTGGAGGTGGGACTCCTCCGGGTTCCCGGAAAGCCCGTCTGGCAGCCGAAATCCGTGGGCGCAGTGTTCCCCAGTGGCGAACGACGCTCCTGGGTGTGCACGCTGAAGGTGGGACTGCTCCGTCGAGGCTCCCCGTTGGACTTCTGGCAGTGGGACTGGGCTGGTCGTTGGGTGATCGGAGGCCGCTGCTGCTGCCGGGGAAGAGCGGACTGCGCCTGCCCTGGGGACTTCGATCGTTGGTGGCCACGGGACTACGGGACCGGCCCTGGGTGCCCAAAGAGATGGAGAGTTGTCCGCTATTCTTCCGCCGGCTGGAGGCCCGGAGTGTGCCCTGACGCGAGAGCGTGGTGGGCGTTTTCGATGAGCCGCTGCCCGGACTCTTGGATTCCGTTTCCGTTGGCACCGGACTCTTTGGTGTGAGAGGACTTCGCTTCTTTTCGCTGCTGGCCCCAGCCGAGGTGGTGTTGAGGGTGAGGTTGGGGCTGCGCCGTTCAGAGGGGCTGCGTCGCGAGCGGAACGACTGCGACTTGGCCTTGCGGATCTTCGGCAGGGACTGGTGGTGGTGGCGGTGGCGGTTCTGGTGCGGTTGGGTGGAGGAGGAGGAGGAGGAGGGGCCGTTCAACTTATGTTAGTTGCTGTGAGGGGCGCAGCTGGTGGGGTCGCTGCTGCCGCTGGAGCTGAGGGTGGTGTTGGAGCCATAGGGATCCAGCGAGCTCTGCACGGACATCGAGCGGCCCTGGTTCTGGCGAGCGCGCCTCACTCGGCTAGAGTTGGGAGACAGCTTTCCGGGGTCGATGCTTTCTGGGTCTGCCTGCAAGTTGTAGAATCAGACATAAAGGGGGACAACAGGGATGGATGGATGGATATGGATGGATCGCATGGATGGATGGCATGGAGATGGAGATGGAGGCGTGGATGATGGACAAAGACATGGCCATGGGCATGGGCGTGGGCGTGGACGTGGACGGATGGAGGACAGACAGATAGAGAGAGATGGCGAGGTGGCGTGAATGTGAGTGATTCTGAGTTAACACAAACAAAGCCAAAAGCGGGGTAGGTTTCTATTCCACAAAAGCACACAGCAACCCACCTGGTAGGCCAAGGCATTCATGATGATCGCGTAGGGCACCAGGCTCAGCGGATGGATCTCCCGCATCAGCACATTGGCGGGTATCTTGTGGAACTGGATGTACTCCAGGAAGGTGCCCAATATCTCCTTGATGTCAATGTTCTACAAAGGGAATTTGTTTGGTTTCTTTTATAGGAACAATCATAATCATCTGTGGGACTTACCGGATTGTTGTCGTAATACTTTTTGCTCCACATCAGCGCCGCCTGGAACTTGGTAAACTCGTCCGCCCGCAGCTCCTCCCTGGCCAGGATCAGGCGCACCACATGCTGCGGCAGAAGTGTGAAGCTCCCCAGATTGAGCACCTCCGTCCCATGCTCGTCCACGAACTCGAGCACCTTCTGCACCAGGGTCTTGGTGCATTTGTACTGGATGTAGCGCTCGGCGGAGGCCAGCAGGGCACAAACGGTGTCCACGTTGATGCAGCACTGCACGAATCCTGCGCAGGCGCGACGCAGCTCCTCCAGGCCATAGTAATCGGCGGCATTCATCACCCCTAAAAAACAGACCAAGGAAATGAATCAATTCCTCTCTCCTCTCCGCTCTGCGACTTACCCAGCAGGGTGCGGGGCTGCAGGGTCACGCAGCCCGTGTGTATGTACTCGATGAGCTGGCGGAAGACATCTGGCTCAAACTCCTCAATGATCAGCGTCTGGTGCTGCTGGCCTGTGGGCTATAGTCGATCGAATCTGGATTAGTACAGGGGAGACTACATCTTGGCGCTAGCAGAACACGAACCACTAAGCGGATGGAAGGGAGGAGTGTGCAGGAAGGAAGCCAAACTAGGTATCAAACTTGTTGCAGACAAACCAAAAGTAGGATTCTAGACACCGATTTTTTGTAGACATAGACACCGATGTGGAGGAAGGACATTCTTTAAGCCCAGGAGGGGAAGCAACATTCGTGAAAAGTACATTGTTGGGCTACGCAGCCCAATATTAGCCAACAATCTACAGATTATAGCCAGGCTATAGATTATGCAGCAGTAACCTAGTCTCTATTATTGTTTGCTGTTTGCTGTCCAGTGCTCCACATTGTAATCTACATACATACACATATGCTCCCGCAAAATTTGTTTTAATAAATGAAATACTCGCTGAAAGAAAACAATGCCATTTGACATGTTTAACAGCAGCGCCAAGCAGCGAAGAGGATAAAAAACAACAACAACACAAAACATCTTCCATATATCTATCTCTGTCATCTCTCTCACATCAAGCATGGCGTATGTTCATCCCATGCCCGTTCTTTCTTTCTTTCGCCCTCTCTATCGCTCTCTCGATCTGTCGCGCTCTCGCTTGCATTAGGGCACACGGGCAATTCGGCCGCCCCGCCTGCCCTTGAATTTAGTCTGGACCTTGCACTCACTTCTTGAGCCTCGCCTATTGCAAAAAGTTCTTCGATCCGTTACCGTCTTAAGCCGACACCACGCGTCTTCAATCTGACCCCGTCTTGAATCGAGCTAGTCACCCAACAGACTCGTCGTGCTCCCGTCGTAAACCCAACTGAACCTTTTGCTATCCCTTCGACTATGTATCGCTTTGTATAACATCCCCCACAATAAACCATATTAAACCGAACAATCGTCGACTTTTCATAAATCGATCGCACCCATACGCTGCTGAAAAAGCCCAGTAGGCAAAAGCCAGAACAGAACATCTACAGGTTCCCGTTGATTAAGTAGTCCCCGCATCACTGAGTGCCTTGTTTAAGGCAGTCTTGTAATGTGTAGGATACTCGTACAATATCTTATAGAGTAGAGACGTGCAATACATTCCCCTTTAAAACGAAATACGCACAGGATAAAAAAAGCACATCTAAGTAAAGCACATAAAAGATTATTATGGTACATTCGAGGTACGAGTATTTTTAGCTCGTGAATGGATTAAATACACAGCACACACATACAGATGCAGATGCAGAAACGAATGCAAGTACAGATACAGATACAATTACACGTACGCACAGATAGATAGATAGAGAGATAGAGAGGTAGAGGGGGAGGGAGAGATAGACAGAGAGAAAGATAGATTTTTGATGCTTGGTTAGTTGGACATTTACCTCGGTTATCGGAGCTAATTGTTGGGTGAAACCGGTTCTCTATTATTATGCGGATGGGGTTGGGATATTGATGATTGGATGATTGCAGGATTGGAGAATTGGTGACACAACAGAGAATGCACGAGAACATTGATAGGTATCATTAAAATGGATTATCAGATATAACAGTATGCAAAATACATATGTATTCCAAAATAATGTCACAAAAGAAATATCGAAAAGTTCAACCAAAAATAAACCCACGAGCATTCAATGATGCACACAGTCGCGCCACAGCAGGCCCCAGCAAAATGCAAAATCACATCACACACACGCACACACACGCGAAGTACTCACTCCTTTTAGAGACCCAGTGTCGCCCCAGGGTAATCGATTATGAATGAATACAGATGCACAGACACATACTCGTACATACATACGTACATACATACATACATGGATGCTGGTGCGGATACGAACCTGTTGTGCGGCATTCTGTAGATTCAATAGCGGCTCAGAGGAACGCTTGAGGAAGAGCCGCAGCTTGTTCTCCTTCGTGGAGGTCTCCCGCTTACGCTGCGGCGATGGCGCCGCATAAAGCATTTTCGCAAACACTCGGGAACGGGAGGCCAGCACGGCCTGTTATAGAGAGGGGAAGAGATGACGGGTAGGTGATTAGAGACAGTAAAACTTCTTGAAAATGAATATAGTACGAGTATGTGTGTGGATGTTTTCACAATAGTAGAGTTTCCCCGACTTAAATTACTTCCAAACTCAAGCCATTGTTTAGAAAAGTTACTTAGTCCTCGTTAAGGAAGCTCCACTGTTGTATATAGGGTCGAGGCTGTTTAATGATTACGCAGTGACCTGATTTCAATACTCGGACATACACACACGAACATAAAGGGCATGGGATGATGATTATGATGATGATGATGTTTGGGGCATGCTACATACCTTAACGGCACAGACGGGCTCTCGGGTGTCGCCCACCAGGAAGGTTACATCACACAGCTCCGGCATGGAGGCGAGGAACTTCATGTCCTCGGCCAGTCCCGTTTTGTTCTCGAACGTCGATAGGTCCGGCTCTGCGTCAGCCATGCCGAGTAGTATCAGCGCCTCTGGCATTTGGGTTTACTGCAATCACACAATCACAAGAGGCACACACACACGCACAGACACAGAGGGTGTGCGTGCGAGAGGCAGGCTTTAGCATCATCGGAGGAAAGTTAATTGAAAAATTCTATAAATAATTCCTCATTATATCCTCATACAGGGGGGACAGCGAGGTACATAGATGAAAGTCCCTATTGATCCTTTGAGACCAGGCCAGGCCAGGCCAGGACGGGTGGCGTGGCGTGGCGTGGCTTGGCGGGTAATTAAATTGTAATTCACTTCCACAAAAGTCCCCACAAAAATCCCCCCTCAACACAGACACGCGTCTGCGCCCGCCATGCTCCTGCTCCTGGTCCTGGCCCTGCTCCTGGCACTTCTGCCATCGCCATTCCATCGCGCCAGCCGTGCGTGTGGCACCTGCCCCGTGTGCGTCCTTGAGCATAGCTAACTGGCAAATAAAATGCAATTACCATAAAGGCAAAAGGCAATGGGCGCCCTGCACTCTCCCAGGCAAACGGCATGGCATCCGGGAATGTCATCGGACAAGGACAATCCCACAACAGGGCAACAGGCCAACAGGCCAACACAGGCTCTTGCACGAGTAAGTATTCTTCACGAAACAACACCAAATATCGGGTAGGGATGGGGCGTGGCAGCAGCAGCAGCAGCAGCCTTGCAAAAGATTGTTGCATACTTCGGGAAAAGTTTTTCAATATAGGGAGATGGGTTGGTGGTGGGGCATGGCATGCACATTGAAAGGGCAAAAGTGGCATTCAAAAGGGAGAAATGTAATCAATGTCGTACCTGAATTGTCGCAATAGAAATGTTTGTTAAAGCTAAGTGGGCCCTGGGCCCTGCTACATCGCCATCATCGTGTTGTACTTACCTGTTGCAATGTGAATATTCGTCTACGGGCCCCTCTCAGTAAATGTATCTCAGAGCGGATTGGTCATATAGTGGTCCATATCCGATGCTTACTACATATTATACCATTACGAGAGTAGCATTACTGCAATCCCAAAATGAGCAAAATGACCAAAAAGGAATAAAGTACGAGTATTTACACCGAAAATGAAGTGCCTCAAAAGTGTACACTGTACAGCATGCCAATAAGTTCAAGTTTCAAAAGGGTGGGTGGGTGGTGTCCGGACTAGGCCAAAAATTGTGCTGTGTGTAGTATTTGTGTAGGTGCCCAAAAAAAGGAAAAGGGAAAGTTGTATTAATATGTGCCACGCATAAATTTGAGAGCAAAAAGTTAGTTGGAGAAGGAGAGAGATGGAGAGGTGGAGAGGTAAAGAGATGGAGAGGCAATAAATTGAATTTGAATTAGAATCCGTTTAGATTGTGGAAATTATGGTACGAGTACGATTAAGCGAGTATTTTCGCTTGCTTTTCCGCCGACAAAACTAACTTTTTTCTCTGCTTTTCTCAAGTCGAACGCTGACTGCCTCCGTATAGTGTTTCGCTGGGGCGTCACTTTCACTTTCACCACCCCAGAAGCGTGCTTGTACGAGTCGAGTATGGGTGTGGGTGTGTGTGTGTGTGTGTGTTGTGTGGGTGTACAAATGGGTGGCAACAAAGGCAACAAAAGCAACACCACTTCGTGCCACGCTCTAGCACTCTATCTATCACTCTATCTTTCACTCTATCCCTCTGCCACTTTCACACAGAAAACAAATGTTTCGATGCTGACGCTGATGCTAATGCTAATGCCGATGCTAATGCTGATGTTCCAGTTGCAGTGGTCGCTATTTAATTCAATGATTAAATTTTTCTCTATCTGTGGCACATGCCAACACATACACACACACACTCGTTCACACACACAGAGGACACACAGGAGAGCGACGGCAGAGAGCTTCTCGTTCGGCGGAAGCGAGTTTTGATGTGAAATGAACCGTTTCGCACGAGGCACAGGAGCGTTCTGACTCGAATCCCTGCCACAAATATGGTGTCTACATCGACATCGACATCGAATCCATACACAGAGCATACACAGAGCATACTGGATGCCTCTGCGCATGTCCTCGACCAATCGATATGTGTCCTCCGGGTGGGTGGGTGCTGGCGCCTAGCCTGGCCAGGCAACAGTTTGTCCGCTGTGGGTGTAGGAGGCCCTGGGGAGGCCCGGACAACGTGGCCACGACCGTCGTCGTCGTCGTCGTCGTCGTCGTCGTCGTCTTCGTCCGACCAGACCACTTGTTTGCTTCATTCTCGGGGCACGCGTCTCGTGTTGTGTTTATGTCTCCACGGCGCAGGTGCCGTGCGAGTGGCAAACGTAAACAATGTGCCGCCCCGGCTCGATAGAGATGACACGACGCTGGAAGGAAAGGGACATACCACTCGACATGCGCCCCACGGTGCCGTAACTGTGGCGCCTCTCGCCACTAAGGTGCGTCCCAGAGTCCAGTTTCAGAGCTAAACAAACCAATTGAAATGCGGTGGCAACCCTCGCACATCGCCACATCGGCACATCGGCAGACCACTTGAGGAGGCAAGGAAAGGGACCCGGCCACCAATGCAGGCACAGTGGGACGCGAGGCTAGAGTTTGGGATCATTCATTGTTTGCTTGTTTTGTTAGTGTTGGTGGCATGATGATTCTTAGGAATGATACTGGTAGATAATAAGATAATGAGTGATATTTATAGGTGGATATGAAGAATACCTACCTATATCGTACAGATGGCTGATGATGGATGATGGATCCTCAAACGTTTTACTATCTGAAACTCACAAAATTTCTTTATATTTTCAGCTCTCAGATGTTTTTCTTCCACTGTGATCCGTTGAGATCGCCAACTTCCGCTTTGACTGCTTGACTGCTTGACTGCCGCTGTTTCTGCCTCTGTTTCCCCGTTCCCCTTTGCTCTTGCCATGCCCCTTCCCCTTCCCATACCCGTTCCCCGCTCCGGACGACTGCCCTGTCACAGAGCCATGCCATTAATTACTTTCGCAGCTTCCCTTTCCCTTTCCCAACATCAACAACCACAACCGAAGGAGAAACTGTCGCACTGTCTGACTGCTGCTAAAAATAGTTCTCCCTTCAACAGAACCAGAACCAGAACCAGACATCCATAGATCTTCTGGCTGATCGGTTGAGAACTCCACGCTGCAGGTAGTTCGGGGTTCTGTCCTGACGCCGCCATCCCGCTGTGACCCATTGAGACCCGCTGTGACCTGTGACCTGTGGGTAGTTGGTCAACGCTTCCAATTGCATTAGCACTTGACACAGCGCGACGAAATCAAACAAACAAACAAACAAACGACAGAGACAGAGACAGAGTGAGACAGAGAGAGAGTCAAGGATGCAGGCGACGGCCGTGAGAAGCAGCAGCCCAGCAATCCCAGAGAGGTGATGGGAGAGGGAATGAGATGCGTTGAGATGAGAGTTGCGCAGACGAAGACGCCTCCGCAGCACTTGTGTCCGATTGTGCCCGATCACAGCTGCTGCGATTCGCATCCGCATCTCTTGTCAGTCGTCGGCGAGCGGTCGTCTCTTTCAGTTCTCTGTTGCTCCGTGGAATCTCAAGAGTCAAGAGTCGACAGTCGACATCGAGAATCTTTATCCATCTATCCAGACACTCGTGCAGTAGCAGAGCAGTACATGTGCGCGAACTTAAGTGAATTAGCCCGCAATTGAGGCCCAAGTGATACCTACTATATATGTACATTTATTCGGTTCTATAGTGGCATAAACTCTTTCAAAGACACACCAAGACACGTGCCCGGCACGCTTCGATGTGACAGCGTGAGTTCCGTTCCGTTCCCTTTCGTTTCCCCCCTCTTTAATGATCTATAAATATATCGCACTCTGAGGAAAAGTTCCTCCAACTTCTGCTGTGCATCTGCCAGATACAAAGTGCATCTAGTGATGCTTTTATGCGCCATTTTGGAATAGTTTCGGTAATTTGCGCATCTCTAAACATTTTACGGCCGCGTTTACCGTCGCGTTGCAAAAAATCAGAAGAGCCCGAGAGAACCGCAGAGGAATAGAGAGTGCCAGAGAGATGATACTCGGATTTTATAAATACTCGTATAGTGGATGTCGAGATTTTATTCCGATCGGAACGGTCTTTCCCGAGACGTTTTGCCCTCGCTTCTTAATGGTTTCACTCGAGAACTTGTTGTCTGCGCATTCTCCTGCAGCCGCCGTCGTCTTTTACAAATATATATTTATATTCATATATATTCTATGGATATATATATGTATCTATACATACCTACTATATGTATCTTGAAGTACATTCATCTGCGCCGATTCTATATTCATTTTCTGCTTATATTTGTAGTGATTTCTGTGTCGCGTCGCCCATTTCCGTTTGTTGTCGTCATTATTTTCATGTTTCATGTGGATTTTGCGACTGCCAGCAAATTTGTTGCTTATCCCAACATAAGCGAATGTTTTCTTGGTCCACGAAAGATAAAGACTGAGTACTATACAACTTTTAAGATTGATCTGTGCACAGGACTCTTGATATGCTGACCAACATATTTACCGGTCGATTGTACTGAGACTTCTCGCAGAAAGGGAACCTCGGCATATCCCCTTAGGATCTATCTCTGTCTCTCTAATCAACTCTCTTGCCCTCCCTCTGAATGTGCAATGGGCACATTCCCCTGCTCTTCTCCTACTACAAGATGACTTTACACCCTGAAAATGGCACTCAATCGAGCTCTCGCCGAAGGTTATTTACTGCTTTGATCTTTATAGCAAGTATAGTCACTCATTAGTCAAGGTTGATTCGATTAGTCAAGGTTGATTTTAAGCTAACAGGAAATTAGTTTTTGCCCATATAATTACCCACTAGGTACGTGGGTACCTGTCTATCATATGCCTCTGAAGGGAGTGCATGCCACCTTGGAGTGCGCTGGCTTTTAATTACCAATCTAAACGACAAGCAACAGGATGCCACCTCAACAGCAGCCGGAAATATGTAGTTTATAAGTGCAGAGGCTTCTCCGGCACCGGGCGGGCCAAAGCAGAACAGAGGCAGCTTCTCCCCCAAAGAGGAGAACCTTTCACGGACCGGCTAGAGCGCCGGTGGATGGAAGAGAAGCCGATAAGTGCATTTGTATCGCATCCGTTCATGTTCTGATTAGATGAAATTACAAACGCACGCGCCCGGCACCAGGGACCGGATACACCGCCAACCAGGACCCAGGGACCCAGGAACCCAGGACTCATCCCCAGAGCCGCCGCCCCCGAGAGAAGCAGCTGCAGTGCAAAATTGAAAAAGGAAGCGTGGTTCAGGCCAAAACTAACGCACAACCGAGTACTCGTATATCCCTCCCCTTGGCTCCTACCCTGCTGCAACGGCTGATGGAGCCAAATTGAATTTCCAGCCGTTTGCATTAATTTCCCAGAGTCCGCCTACCACCAGAGTGCGCCAGTGAGCGAGGTCTCTCCTTGGAGCTCACTCTTCCTGTCAGCCCACCGAAGACCAAGCCCACTGAGCAGCAACAGCTTTCGACGGATATCAGCGAGTGCTGGGGTAAGCGGCGAGTGCTAAGTGGAGGCGGCAGCGAGTGATGGGAATTTCCGAGCCCGTATTCGTGTCTGTATCCTGAACGCAGCTCGATTTCAGCGCAGGATATTCGTTTAAACTCCGGGAGATGGCGATGCCGATGTCGATGCCGATGCCCGAGCACGATGCCGCTCTGCTCCTCTGCTTCTGATGCTGGCCGGGCGATGAGAATTTCCCCATTTTCAGTCTTCGTTTGACGAGCGACGTGCGCGCAAGTATTTAGCGAAAAACGCGGATGGACGGACAGCCAGAGCAAGAGCAACAAAACAGTACAATAAACCAAGAACAGCCAGAGCCAGAGCCAGAGCAAGAGCACGGGCTTGGAAAAATGTTACAACAACAGCAGCATCCGCAGCATCCACGGGTGGCAGCATTCAGAAGCAAATGAAAAGCGGAGTGAAAACGTGAACATTTTCCTGGCGTAAAACGTGCAAAGTTTTGACGATTTGATTTTCATTTCGGGCGGATAATTTTTGAGAAACTTGAATTTTGTTCTGCTAAAAATTTTCACAGCAGAATTGAAAATTCTGTGGTCCACACCTCATCAAAAAACGAAAACGAAAGCGAGAAAAAACGAATAAAAAAGTGTGAGCTATGGTAAATGCAAATGAAATATGAAACCATCGATAGATAAATAGTTGGAAAAGTGCAAGCGGAAAAGCGGAAAAGCGGATAAAGAAAACCACATCAAAGGACATGCAAATTAATTCGATATCGGACAAAAATTTCATGGAAAATCTAATGAAAAATTTGTTGAGCTGCAGAGAAAATTTCATTATTCTGCGTGAGTGTGTGTGTGTGTGTGTGTGGAGCGTGTGTGTGAGTTCAGTGTGTAGTATCTTTTGTGCGCCTCGGCTTCTATGTATCTGTGAGATACGCAAAACAATTTGTCTGCGCCATTAGTAGCGAAACGTTCCTCAGCTTTTGCGGAGGCATGTGCCCATGTGTGTGCGCGTCTGTGGCTGTATCTGTACGAGTATCTGTGTTTGTGTGTGTGTGTGTGTGAGTCTGCGTGTGTGTCTGTGTGTGTGTGTGTATTCTGCGCAGTCGACAAAAACGAGGCTGCGTTTCGCATTCGATGCTGCCACACAGGACACAGGACACAGCAGCAGCATCCAAGCAGTGGCAGGACCAACGGCAGCGCAATATTTGCGATGTTGACGCAGCCTGCCTGCCCCACTCGCCTCTGTTGTTGCTGTGGCTGCTGCTGTGGCGGCAGCGGGGGATGCCGCATGTGTATCTGCAAAATACAGATACTCGTACATCGTACATACCTCTATCCAACCATCCATGTAATGTACAAGCACAAGTACAAGTGCATGTGTGTTTGTTTGTCCTGCGAAATGTGGGCAAACATTTGCACTTTGATTAAAAAGTTAACGGGAAAAATGCAGGTACTTCCCTGTACCCACCCACGCCCCCTTCCCACCGCACATATTTATTTTCGGGTGAATTTCTGCCCGGATTTTCGATGAAAAGTCGAACGAAACGAGCTGAGGAAAGCACAGTAATTATCCAAGCAAATAAAAGGCACATACATAGTACTCGCTTTCGTAGAAAGAGAGAGAGAGAGAGCTCTGGCTCGGAATCAATTAGGGAGGCATTCTGCCATGTAGGTTTCGAGGAAATTAAATCTGGAAAAGACACAAGCAGCAGAGCAGTTTGATAATCCATGTTTCAGAGTCGACAGGACCCATAGATGCAGCTACAAGAACACTTTACGATTCTTAAAAGATGTTCAAGTTTTCGTGTTTCATGTTTGCCTTGATACTCCTTTCCATTATGTACATCATGATAGGTTACTGCCTACTCCTTGAGGAAACTACTCTAAAATTTGTTTGTTGAAAGATGTAGATCGATCTCCTTTTGTTTGTTAAAAGTTGTGGAATGACATTCTGCTAATCATTTTCTGAATACTTCTGACCTAAAGGGTGAAGACCCACTAATAATTCTCCAATTAGAAATATACACAAAGTAGAGTGTCCCCACATCTCCGATGATTCCAATCCACTCTTATCCAGCAGCGGAAACACACCACCCGCAGTGAGTGTCACAGTGTGCCCCTCAGTGGGACACTTGTCCGTGTCTTGAACTCCCCGGCTGCTCCACTCGAGTTTTCTTAGCTTCCTTCTCCGGCGGAGGTGGGGGGCTTCCTTCAGCGGGTACTGTAGTTTGTGTTAGTTTCCTCAACTTGTGCCGCTACTCCGCTCTTCCCGTTACTCCACCTGCAATCTCTCTGCAGCTGCTTCTGTGCGCCGTTACTCGCAGAACTTTCGGCTTCAGTTGCCGTTCCGTTCTTCACTCGCTGTGGCTGTGGCTGTGGCTGCGGCCTGAAGACGGGGGGAGTACTAGAAGAACTCTCAAGATACTCGCTGGTTATTCGCTTTTTTCGCTTTTCTTCTCACGAGGCGTGTTCTGTCCATGTGTGTGTGTGACTGTGTATGTGTGTGCGATTTACAATTCCGCTTTGTTGTTGTTTTCGCCGTTGTACAACTGTGCGACAGCCATTTTGTATAGCATACTTTGCGTACTATGAAGTTTCACACACACACACACAAACACACACAAGCAGGGGCACACAGATACACATACAGACAACTAAGAGAGTTTCTTTTTTTTTGTCGAGAAGAGAATTTCCCAACTTTTTAGCTAGCCCAATATTCAGGTTTTTTTTTTCTTTTTTTCCGTTGAAGGGGGAGGAAGGGGCTTCATTTGGCCAAAATAATAGACTAGAAAATGCGAAAAAGCGAAAGGCAAAGAACAAGAAGAGGGAAAACGCAGACTCCATCTCTTTCGCTCTCTCTCTCTCGCTTTAGCTACTTTCTACCACAGCTTTCCCCCATCTTTCTCTCTCTCTCTTTCTCTCATCCTTTCGGCCGTCGTCTATGCCCAAGTCTAGTATCCACAAAAAACAAGAAAACAGGCAAACGAAACGAGAAACGAGAAGCGAGAAAGAGCTGAAGAAGAAAGCGAATTCTGAAAAAATCAAATAAAATAAATGCAGTTGTCATTCGGCAGGCGAACACAAATCCCAAAGAGAAAATGCGAGCAAATACTTGGGGGCATCAGAGAGTATCTGTGAGATATGGATTTGTGTTGTGTGTGTGTGCGAGTGTATACATATATTCATATAGGGGTCTGTATAGGTGTTTGTGTGGCCAAGCGAAATGTTAAAAGTGAATTTGTACGACGCCCATGGAGAAGAAGCCGCCCGCCCAACTAGCAAAAATACATCCATCTACAAGGCCCCAAAAATATTATGAACATATCCATGGAAATACATATTTTTCCAGAAATAAATATCACTGTTCTAAGAAATTTTGCTTATATGTACATCTATATGAATATTGAATTATGCCTTCAATGGCAATAAGAATTTTTTGGAATTAAAATGTAGTTTCACACGGCAAATACCTCTTATTTCAGCTTTACCCGAAGCTCCTATTATTATTCTTAGCCGGAAACTGAGTACCCATCAGACCGTATACATGAATCCCAGTTGAAGTTTATTTCATTGTTGTTCCATAGATTCAATATTCAATAGAAATTCGCATTGACACTACTCCGTACTCAGCTCTGCAATTATTTGCTTTTCATGGAAAACTACCAGTGCGCGAATCTTCAAATTAATTTTATTGCACTTCATGGGAAATAATTTGAATTTGTTGATATCAAATTTGTTTTCCATATCAATGCTTCGCTTCTATAGAAGGAAGGACTTTTGTGCTTGATTATCTTACACCTGGGGAATTCTGGGAAGTAAAGTAATCCGATTGAGAGGCTGATTTTCTGCGAAAACTCATCAGCTAAAAACTACCATCGATGGCAGCTCTTTCGTGTCAGGCGTGTCCTGCCAGGCAGCACACACCTCCTGTTATTGCAGTTTTCGATGCAAATCCGATTCAAGGAATCTTCTGGGAAACAACTGGAATTGGTTGATATTAAATTATTTCCATATCAATCCCTCCTTTGATTCCATAGAAGAGCCCATACCGGGAAGTTTCCAAGCTAATGCTTCATGTTTCATGTACCTTTCGAGGCACATCCGATTCGAGGAATCAGATTCAGATGCCTCCACAATTGGGGACTCCACTGCACATAGCATTCCCGAGCATGCCCCCAGCCATTGTGTACCACAATTCGCAGAACGGCCCGCTCTTGATTATGCTTCTGGCCTTTCCAATTAGTCCCAACAGTTGACCCAAATTCCCGAGCCTTTTCCGTATTCGTATCGCATTTGAAAAAGCCTGAACAGGAATAATTGAAAAGAGCAGTCGGCCTGCATCAGCAGCAATTCTGTTGCTATTGCTGTTGCTGTTGCTGTTGCTGCTGCTGCTGCTGCCTCTGCTGTTGGCCAAATGTCAGGCAATCTGAAGGCTGTCATCGATTTTGGCCCTTGGCTGGGGGGTGGATTCGAGTGGAATGTGGTCGGTGGTTGGGGCCGTGTATAGGGCCTTTTGTGTGTGCCTAATACACGTTCTCTAATAATGGAAACTTTATTGCAATTTCGGAAGCTCCTGACTGCTTTCCGGGGGGCAGCTGTTTCCTGGAATTTGACAAGAGTCTGAAGGTCTGGGGAATGCATTCGTGAAAATGATATATGGGGGAGTGTATTCATCTAAAATATGCGGTTATTGAAGGTCATTACGTGGGCAGAATTGTCTGCTGAAAGATCAAATACCATTTATCTCATTAATCACAGCTCACTGTTGTTGTATTCCGATTAATTACAGATTTTCCCGGAAGTCACAAATCAGCAACCACATCACCTGTAGGGGAGCCACAACCAACAACAACACACGGATAGGTGCCACAGCAATGTGTTGCCTGCATTTGAAGAACTTTAAATGCGGCCATCCGCGCTCATTGAAATCCACGAAAAGTTAAGAACAGATCCATCGAACAGAGTCCGGCCAGGATCCAGCCAAGATACACTCACCCCACACTCACTCACACTCACCCACTAGAGGACTCTCCCTCCACACAGCACCCCACTCTCCGCCCACAAGAAACAGCCCCCTCCAGCAGGCGGACACTGACACGGACACGGTCAGAGTGGGATTTGGGGGATCTGGGATCCGATTAGGATGCCCCGGCTAAAGCAACAGGGTTGGGCCTGGCTGCTGCTGGTACTGGCCATTTGGGTGGGCGTGGGCCCGGGTCCGGGACCGGGTCCAGCTCTCGCCCAACGACCACTGCTCGCCAACCACACCTTCAACGCGCTGTCCAACTACAACAACAACAACAACAACAACTGGGGGCCGGGCGGCAAGCAGCTGCGGAATGGGAGGCTGCACGAACAGCCCCTGCCTCTGCCACAGCCACAGCCACAGCCCACGGTGACGGGAATCTACGATGACTACGAGGGGGAGGCTGGCTCTCGACCACCACCGGCTGGCGGGCGACGGGAGACGCGACGCCGCCAGAATCTAGCCCGCCGTGGCATGGAGTCACTGCGCAAGGAGCTGATGAAGCCATCGGTAGGTGGACCCGGCGGTGGCCTCTCCGGCAGCAGTGCCGGATATCCCTCCTACTCCGGCACTTCTTCGATAGGCCGCATTGACGGCCTCGGTCTGGGCATGGGCTCCGCCGACCGCTATGGGGAGCAGCTGCGTCAGCCGAGCGGCGCAGCAGCCATGACCGCCGGACCCGTGGTGGGACCCTACTCCACCCGCTTTCCCCCGCTGTACGCTGGCGTGGACGAGCAGCAGCCGAAGCGAATGTACTCGCGCAAGAACTCCATCAGCGAGCTCTATAAGCTAAAGAAGAGCCTCAACCAGGCGGACGAGCCCGCTGGCGGCGTCACCCATGGCAACTTTGAAGGCGATCCCGTGGTCAGCCCCCAGGGTGTGCCCGTGGATCTGATACAGGAGATCAAGGATCGCATCAGGGACACGGAACCCAATGCGGTACGAATCTAAAGCTACTTATTCTCCGGATTCTTTCGGTTTGATTCTTCTCTAACTGCCTTTTCCTTTTAGAACACATATTCAACCCACACGGAGTCCACTCCGTCCTCGGAGTACGAGTACGAGCTGGGGGTCAAGTGCAACTTTGAGACGCCCTGCAGCTGGTCCTGGGTGGACTACCCGGACGGCTTCCAGGTGATGACCGGCACGGAGCTGGCCAAGCGGAACATGACGGGTCTCCTGCCCGGGCCAGTGGCCGACAGCATCGACGACGCCAACGGACACTTCCTGTACGCCCGCGTCCAGCCCAGCACCAAGCCCCTGAATCTCACTTCTCCGGAGTTCAGCACGACCATGGAGAAGTGCTTCCTGGAGGTGTACATGCACCAGAGCGACATGAGCCACGGCCTGTCCCGCGTGGTGGTTGAGCCACTCCACACGCAGGAGAGCAGCTGGGTGCCGGCCGAGATCCAGGGCGACAACTTTCGCACGTGGACGCGCAAGGTGTATCGCCTGGGGCGCATCTCCCGCGACTTCCGCATAGTGTTCGAGATCGTGCCGGACTTGAAGGCCGGCCAGAAGGGCCACGTGGCGCTGGACAATCTGCGGATGGTGAACTGCTTTCCAGAGGGCACCAAGTCGGAGAAATGCAGTACGTCGCAGGTCAAGTGCACAAATAACAGAGTGCCCGTTTGCATCCATCTGCCACGCGTCTGTGACATTACCCGGGACTGCGACGAAGCGGAGGACGAGCATCAGTCATGCGGTGAGTGGGCGAATAACACTTTGGAGAACACTGATTTCGGATATGATTGGCTCGATCTTTATAACGGGACAGCCTCCGTAAGCTCACTAACCATACAGTAAACAGATGTATCACTTTATACAAACGAAACGTCAGAATCAGCTTCGGCTGGGAGTTGTCGCGTTCGGCTCTCTTCGGGTCGAGCCGCGGCATAAGCCAGCGCAGCAACGCATTCGAATGTGTGCGTGGAAGCCGGCTCTCACGTACAATATGTTCTCGCAATATATGATTGTATGCGTGTTGAGGGTTTACCCTATTTGAATGTATGCGTGCACACGTGTTCCCACGCATTTTAGCTAAGCCGTACAGATCTTCTCTCAAAATATCCGAAAAATACTCAATAATAATGATCGTGATCACCACAGATCACATAGATCCTACATAGATCCCAAGTCACCTTTTGCTTCCCGTTTTCCTTCACAGACAAAATACCTTATGGCGGTCGCTGCGATTTCGAGGAGGACTGGTGCGGCTGGCGCGACTCGGGCAAGACCACTCTCACCTGGTCGCGCCACACGGGCTCGTCGCCCACCCACGACACGGGGCCCGATGGGGATCATACCCTGCAGCACTTGTTGAACAACACCAGTGGCTACTATATGCTGGTCAACATGAATCAGCACATGAACGACACGGAGAAGAACTCGATAATCGGCTTTGCCAGCAATGCCATCATGCTGAGCAAGACGTTCAATCCGCCGCCATCGGTGCACGGAAATCCGGACTCCCCGTACCGGAACTCCTGTGTCGTGCGGTTCTTCATCCATCAGTTCGGCAAGAATCCCGGCAGCATAAACCTCTCCGTGGTGGAGATGAAGGAGAAGGAGAACATCACCACCACGCTCTGGTGGAGCACCAAAAACCAGGGCAGCGATTGGCTGAGAGCCGAGTACGTCCTGCCCAATATTACGTCCAAGTAAGAGAGAAGCAGAGAGAGAGAGAGAGAGATAGCTGATTAGTGGGATATTGTTTAACCTTATTTCCATCTTTCGCAGATACTATCTTCAGTTTGAGGCCCGCATGGGCATGAGAATCTACTCGGATGTGGCCGTGGATGACTTCTCCCTGAGCCCCGAGTGCTTCGGCCTCAACATTCCCGAGGAGCACCTCAATGGCTACAACTATTGGGACGTGCGACAGAACCTCAAGAGTCCCACCTACCGAGACTTTGAATATACCAATTGTAAGTGTGAATCTTAGCCTCCGTGGGGGCACCGGTAACCCGGATTAAATCTTCATTCTCCTTCCTCAGACCTGGAGCTAACCAGCTGCGATACCCGGGGCATGATAGGGCCCACTCAATCGCAGTGCGAGAGCGCCTACAAGGAGCAGAACAAGACCCACATTCTGCGAGAGGTGCATGTGGTCGAGGATCAGAGCAGCTACAAGGGCATGCAGAAGTGGAAGGTGCCAAACGAGGGGCACTACACGTAAGAACCGACCTTCAACCGATCTCCCTAAACCAATAATGCAATCCTTCCTGCATTTCCGTCCAGAATCATTGCCAAGGGAGCCAGTGGAGGCCTCGGATCGGGCGGCGTGGGCAGTTCTCGCGGATCTGTAGCCGTGGCTGTCTTGGAGCTGCACAAGAACGAGGAGCTCTACTTTCTGATTGGCCAGCAAGGGGAGAACGCCTGCATCAAGTCCATGGGCGCGCTGAAGGAGGCCGGCTGTGGCACTGACCACGACCTGGATCTGGCACAGTACAGCTTCCGCTCCAAGCAGGACATGGTCAAGAACATCTACATCGAGAACGGCGCCGGTGGTGGTGGCGGTGGGTCCTTTGTCTTCCTGTTGAATCAGGCCAAGAACGAGGCTGTGCCGCTTCTGGTGGCCGGCGGAGGGGGAGGCCTGGGCATTGGCCAGTACATAGACGAGGACTTCCAGCACGGCCAGAAGGCGAAGCCGCTGCAGGCGCCGGAGAGTGGACAGATCAATGGCGAGCCGCTGAACAAGAAGACGGCCGGACCAGGAGGCGGCTGGCGGGCCAAGGAGGATCAGGCTCTGAGTCCCACCAATGGGGCTGCCCTGCTGCAAGGCGGTCGCGGCGGACACTCCTGCTATGTGGAGCTGGCGGACAATGGCACCACTGTCCATCGCCATGGCCAGGGCGGATTCGGAGGCGGCGGAGGTGGCTGCAACACGGGCGGCGGAGGCGGCGGCTATGCCGGCGGCGATGTATACCTGAACGAGTCGAACGGTGAGGGCGGCAGCTCGTACATCAGCACCACCCGCAGCCTGCGGGAGATCGGTGACGTTTATGCGGGGGCCAGTAGTGGCCCGGGATCCATCATCATCATACCGGCAATCGAGGGCTGTGGCTGCGACTACCGATGCGTGGCCATGGACGAGTTCCGGTCGAAGGTGCGCTGCATATGTCCGGACGGCTGGAGCCTGAAAAAGGACAACAACACGGCCTGCGAGATCCGCGAGGAGGCGGGCAAGTCCTCCTTCCAGCACCTGGTCTCCATCCTGATATTTTCATTGGCAGTGCTCTTCTTCTGCATTGCGGCCCTCATCTTTATGCTATGTAAGTGTGGAGTCGAGTCGGGAGAACCAAGTACTACAAATACTAATGCCTGATTGATACCCTCTTTAGACAATCGCTATCAGCGCAAGAAGCAGACCAAGAAGCGCCACAAAATGCTCGTAGAGCAGGACCTGCAGCTGACGAGGCTGCGCCACAACATCGACGACTCGAACCTGAACAACTTCAATCCGAACTACGGCTGCGACGCCATCCTCAACGGCCACATCGATGTGAACAGCCTGCCGCAGGTGGGGCGCGACAGTCTCCAGTTGGTCAAGTAAGTGCCACCACTTCCATCTCCATTTCCAGCCTCCTGGACTCCTGCTAATCATTCCTCCACCCTTTCTGATTCCAGTGCTCTGGGCAAAGGAGCCTTTGGTGAGGTCTACATGGCCCTGTACCGCCATCGCGATGGTGATGCCGTGGAGATGGGCGTGGCTGTGAAGACCCTGCGCGAGGATCCAAAGCGCGAGAAGGAGGAGGACTTCCTCAAGGAAGCGGCCATCATGGCCAAGTTCAACCACCCCAATATGGTGCACCTGATCGGTGTCTGCTTCGACCGGCAGCCCTACTACATCGTCCTGGAGCTGCTGGCCGGCGGGGATCTGCAGAAGTTCCTGCGCGAGAACCGGAACACACCGGAGCGGCCCTCGCTCCTGACCATGAAGGACCTGCTATTCTGCGCCCTGGACGTGGCCAAGGGCTGTCGCTACATGGAGAGCAAGCGGTTCATCCATCGCGACATCGCCGCCCGCAACTGTTTGCTGAGCAGCAAGGGGCCTGGTCGCGTGGTGAAGATCGCGGACTTTGGGATGTCGCGGGACATCTACAGATCGGACTACTACCGGAAGGGCGGCAAGGCGATGCTGCCGATCAAGTGGATGCCCCCGGAGGCCTTCCTCGACGGCATCTTCACCTCCAAGACGGACGTGTGGTCCTTTGGCATCCTGCTGTGGGAGGTCTTCAGCCTGGGCCGCTCCCCGTATCCGGGCCAGCACAACACCCAGGTGATGGAGCTGGTGGTGCGAGGCGGTCGCCTGGGTACCCCAACCGAATGTCCCGTCTCTATATACAAGATCATGGCCGACTGCTGGAACCCGACGCCGGAGGACCGTCCCACATTTACCAGCCTGATGGAGCACCTGACCAGCTGCTCCCAAGATCCGAGCATCATGAACGCGCCGCTACCCAATATCCTGGGATCGACGTCCTCCGACCGCGACGACACCATCATCCGCCCCCCCAATGGCGAAGAGTTCTGCCTGGCCGTACCTGATTACCTGGTCCCCCTTCCCAGCCACCTCGCCCAGCACTTGCCCAGCGGCTCCGCCTACATCCCGCCCCAGCGCAAGCAGGCGAGCGCCAGCGCGTGCACTCCACCGGCGGTATCCTCGCCAGCGACGCCCCATCCCAAGCCGGTCGTCCTGCCAGACCAGCAGTTGGAGACCTCCTTCATCTTGCCCAACTCGAAGAGCGACCAGCCCCTACTGGCCGCTGGAGCGCCCATCACCACCACGGCGCCCATTAGCGTCCCTACCCCACCCAAAGCCGCCTCTCCACTTCTAGCCCCAGCAGCGAAACAGAAACCGGCCGCCGACCAAGATGCCGCAGAGGGTGTCGTCGATAGCCAAACCCACGACCACGAGGGGAAGCTTATCAGTCTGGACACGCCGCAACCGACGCCGACGAGCATCACACCGCCGCAGTGCTTCGCCTCGCAGCTGGACGGGATCACGCTGGATCCATCGACCCTGGCCAAGAGCCTACCCAATGGCCTTCCGCCGGGCAAGCAGTCGTACGCCAATGTCCAGGTGAAGGGCGAGCCGGAACCGAAGGCCATGACCAATGGCAATGGCAATGGTGCTGTTGTTAATGGGGAGAGTCCGACGGCTGCGTGTGCTGCCGGGGACCGGGAGCCCCCCTTCACCATCCAGGGCTACGCGGAGCGGTACAAGGACAACAACAATCATTCCGAAATCAGTTGCTAGACAAAAGGTGTCTCGCCTCCGGCCACAGGGTGAAGCTGTCCGTACCGTACCACGATCCCGTACGATCCCGTACGATCCCCAATCCAATCCACAATTTGTTCGCGTTTCACGAAACGCATTGCTTGATCTGATTGATTCAATCGGGGAGATCTTTAACAGAAAACAGAAAACAGAAAACAAATCGAGTGAGAACTTCACAAAAATATTGTATTGTATTGCAATTAAAGCGTAAATTTGTATTGTGCGAAAATGGAGAGCCGCTGAGGAAACTCCGTGAAAGCAAGTGAAAATACACACATTAATTAGTTGGAAAGCTAGTTTAGTTTTGTACCAGACATTAGTTTGCCAAAAAAGAAGGAAAAACAAAGAGAACAAAAACAAAAAGGATTTAACGTAAATTTGCGAGAGGTTGTATATATCAATTGAGTATAATATTAATGCATATATTATTTGATGTACCCTTAGGTTTGTTTTCTTTTCGTCCATCTCTTTAGTTTACCCTTAGTTTCGTTTTAAGCTGACGACTGAAATGCCAAACAATATTCCTAAAGTATAACAAAGCGCGACCGAGAGAGAACGAGGAGAAAGAGTTTGATTATTTTTTATACGCAGTCCAGAGGATCGGGAACCAACACAAAGCCAACTCAAAGTAGTTCAAAGTTCAAAGCAGGCCACACAGACACAGACACAGACACACACCACCCCCACCCACACTCTCTTATAGTCTCTGATTTCCTTATGATGCTAAGTTTTATCCGAACGAACTTGTAAATACCAAACAAAAACCAACCAACAAAAGCTTCCGTCGTAGCGAATCACGTTTATTGAATGTATTTGTATTTATATTAGAATAAGAGATAAACCAAAACCAAAACCAAAACCACATAGCGAGTAAACGAGTAAGCGATTAAACGAGTAAACGATAGATCGAAAAAGAATACAATTTACAGGGTGATTTTTATGAAAATTCAGTTGTATGTTTGAAAAACAGAAAATTAGCATTAACGAGGTAACAGCCCCGATCGAGGAGTTGTGCGACCTTTGGTTGTGCAACATGCTCTCAGCACGGCCCTGTATTTGTTCATCATTATAAAATGGTTCTGTTCGAGATTCGAGGTTCGAAATTCGAGATTCGAAATTTGAGATTTTGTACATTTAGTTGGAACGTAACAAACAAGCTTTAAATTATATAATTTTTATAAAGATATATAAACGGATATACAAGTGAGGCGACAACATTATATTAAACAACAAAAAAAAAAAAAACAAACAAACAAAAAGAAAAGAAAAGTTAATACAATTATACAAGATCAAGTGACATATGGCTCATCATATAGTACATGTATGTGTATATCTATACCTAGACCTAAGAAAATTGAGATAAACCGAAACAAATCGAAAAACGAGAAATACATACACACACATATATATATATATATATATATATATATATATATATATATAGAAAAATACCGATACATATAGTACTTATATAGGAGGGATAGCGTTAACGTTATCGTTATCGTTAAGATGAACGTTATGTCTATGTTTCGCTTTGTGTACCAGTCTCCAGTTATATATGCGCATACATTTACATATACACATGGCATGCATACTCTCGTACTCGTACTCGTACTCGTATACATACATATACGTATGATACTAATATAATCAGCTAATATATCTAACTATTATATACATACGTGCATACATACATATATAAACGACAAACTCCGACAAGCCGTGAATTAATGCTGAATGCTAAATGCTAAATGCTGAGTACGCGGAAACCCAAATCGGAATATCTGTATCTGTAAATTACACTTATAATTACTATACACACACACACACACACATTTTACAGGAAGGATTGCAATTCCCAATTCCCAATTCCCATTGAAAAACTGTACAAAACCAAACGGAAACGGAAACGGAAAGGAATATCGATACAAATTAAATATCGAAATAAAAACTTACAAAACATAAACCAAATGTATCAAAGGCTCAATGGTATATGTTGTATGTGAAGGGCACTTATACATACATATACGAGTATGTATATACAATTGATCCTCAGCATCCACAGCATACACTTAGTATTTAATTTAACCTACAACCTACGAAACGAAACGAAACGAAACGAAACAGTATTCTTTCGGTTGTTGCTCATTTATCGTATACATTGTATCGTATCGTGTGTATCTATTATGGTTGTGCCGATTACACATCTCTAGGAGATCGTTGCCGCTCAGTGGAGGAGAGTCTGTCCGATATACAAACATACATCCACTCCACCACAGACCGTATACCCACATTATACACACACATTTTTGTACCCTGATGACCTTAAGATTACCTTGTGTACCTAACGTCCAGAACCTGACACACTCACATACAGAAGAATTCTTCTCGTACATACATACTCGTATGTATAAGCACGGTGCAGAACAGATAGTTGTTGATTGATTGAATCGTTGATCGATTGTTTCGAGATTGTTTGGTTCGATAGCTGATAACATTCTGGACACCAGTTTGATTCTTTGGTTCGATTCGCCGTTGATTGTTGTGCGGTTCATTGATAGTTGGAACCAAGATTAGGATGGAAAATTCTGAGCTTAGCTCAATGTTGATTGTTGGAAGATGTTGCATTCAAATATTGGGCAATAGCTCGATTAATCAGATATAGATTCTTTATTTGTTTACCTCAATACCCTGGTTGACCAAGGAACTTTGATCCATACGGATCATTTCTAGTCAGGGGCGCCAAAATATTGATGATTATTTCGATAGTTCAGGTTGATTCTTAAGGAATCCCTTAGTTCAGATCTTAAAGATTCTTATTGGCTGGATAGCAATAGCACCACTTTGATTGCTTTGAACGGGAACGATTTTCCAACCAATATATCAGTAGCTTCGAACCCACATACACAATTTATTTCTCCACAATAAAAATTCGCAACGAAATTTAGAAAAAATGAAACAAAGAACTAAAAATAAAATATTAACCCATAAAAAACAAAAACCTATTTAGGTAATGGAGTAAACGCATAAATGTACTCGAAAAACATCCAATAAATAGTATTTTTATATATTGAAGTAAAACCCCAAAAAAAAAACAAAACGAAAAGAATAGCGAAAGGATTGAAATGAAATGAAATGCAAGTTTAGTGCATGCGAAACAAGCTTCAACTTAGCCCTAGATATAAATGTATTAATAAAATATTACAAACAATTGATGGTTTTCATTTAAAATCGTAAATTATTTTGTTACATTAAAATCGATATAGATACAAAAACAAAGACAAAACAAATTCAAATAAATAAAAAAAGAAACAGAAACGCAAAGACTAGAACACACATTTTGAAAGCTGGAAAACCGACGAGTTTTTTAGCGAAAGTGGATTTAAGGATTGCAGGATTGAATGAGTGACGGATGGATGGATGGGATGGAATGGAATGGGATAGATTATTGCTGGCAAGCTATATATACATACATATATAATACGAAACAAACCATATACAATACAGGCAACAAAAGTCCACTTAGTGAGTACTAAGCAGAAGATTCCAAATCAGGCACCCACGCCCACGCCCACGCCCACGCCCACGCCCATGCCTACGACTCCACTTGTAATATCTTTGCTCCGATGCTCCATGCTGAACAAACGGAGAACTCTTTAAACTTACATCTTATATAATTTTGAAGTCGACTTAAGCTAAATAACGAAACACACATGCTAAGAAGATACATAAACCCATCCTCGTAAACCCTTGAACTTCTCTGGTTTTTCTTCAAGCGTTTCTTTTTTTTTAATTTCTCGAGATCGAGTCTATATTGCGAGTATTTCTAATCGTAAGCACATGTCTCACAAACCAAAAAATCGAACAAATATAGTAGCTATATATATAAATAACATCTGTATTTGGAGCAAGTGATGGGGAAGGGATTTTAAAGTTGGTAGCGTGTAAGCAGCGCTGGTAATGTGAAGTGACAGAAACTGAGAAATAATAAAAATGAAAATTCATGTGTACAAAAAAAGACAAAAAGAAATGTTTTAATGCAGTTTTATTTAACAAAAAAGATCGGGATGGGATGGGAACCCGAACCCCCATCTAATTTCAAACACTTTTCTGTAGAATTTCCTTCATAATTTTCTGTTTTATTGAGTTCTTTCTGTTTTGTTAGATTGAATTATTACCTGTTTTCCACACTGCTTTGTGGCCAATAAACACTAAGCCCCATACACACATACATATGTACATATATACGTATGTATGGCTAGTTTTCCTCTTTTTTCGTATTAGTTTTAGTTATTATGTATTTTTTAAGTTAGTTTTGCATTATACCTTTGCTTGTCTAGAGGCTAATTTAATAATTTAACAATTTTATATGTAAATAATAAGAAGAACGCGCTGGTATAACTGTATTATTATTATTTTGGAAGTGTATTTTATTGATGCACTGCAATTTACAAATCGATTTAGACAAAAAAAAACATAATAAATTCTAGGCGTAACATAAAATATTCCACATATTCAATATTCAATATTCAAAATTGCACAAAGAACGGACCCGAGAACGATACGGATACGATGCATAGAACAAATCGATCAAACGAGACGGGAAGCTAGGGTCCAAAGTGGAGGAAGAGATTGGTTGATGACCCGATTTTGCCTACTAACTGGATGGAATGTTCTTACTATATGTGTATCTATCTGTTTTTGTATTCTTTCTGTATTCTGTATGTCTGTGTGTCTGTGTGTCTGCGTGTCTGCGTGTTGTGTTGGTTTTCTATAATTTAATTTATCGCCTTTATATATAAATTTTCATAATCATGTTTTCGCTAAATTGTTTCGACTCAAAAAACTTCATTTTTTTTTTGGGGAAACTCTTTTTTGCATTTTCTTTTCGTGGTTTTTGTTTTTTTTGCGCTGGCTAACCTTAGATTTAGGTTTTAGACTGCAAAATGCTATTATGTTTCTGACGATTTTTCATATAAATATATTTCTGGTTTTCATTATTATTAATTTATTATTATAATTACTCGTTACTCGTTACTCATTATCGTTATTATTTGTATTTTTTTGTTTTTTGTGGCGTTTCTTCGCTTCGTACATATACAAATATACATATATATATATTTATATATATATATATCGTACATATACATACATAAATTGAATTTTGTATATATGAATTTGTTGCTCCTGCCGTATATATTTGTCGCTTTTGTTCTGTTCTCTTCTGTTTTGTTTTGTTTTGCTTCGCTTTCTTTTATATAAATTGAAAACTTAATTGTAAATGTAAAAATGTTAAAACTACATTCAATTATAAATAATGTTGGTTTTCTCTTCTCTTCGATTCGCTTCGCTTCGTATTATTTATATGCAATTTTCGCTCGTTACGTAGTAATATTTATAATTAATATTAATTAATTAGCATAGTTTACGTTACGTGTATGTAATTTTTAAAGCAATAACAAGCCATTTCTTTAATTTCATTTATTCTCTTTACTAATCATTTTGTGGAATTAATCGCCATTGTTTCATATACATATATCTATATATATATATATATCTCTTTATAGTTTGGGATGTACTAATCATGCAAATTGCTTCTTCATCGATGAGCCGCCACTCTGATCTTATAAATTCACTCGATTTCCATTCCCAATCCCCAATCCCATTGCCTCATCTCTGCATGCAAAAAGTCGGAATTCCTTCTTCTAAGGGGTTCCCTTTCCCCCATTCTCCTTTAAATATTTCACAAAAACTTTACAAACTCGCTGAGGGAGGAGGCTGGTGGGGGCAGAGAGAGAGAGAGCGAGGGACGTCTGGGATCTTCTATCATTGCACCTTATGGATGCTGGATGCTGGATGTTGGATGATGGATGATGGATAATGGCTGCTGGATGCTGGGTGCTGGATGATGGTGCGACAAATGCCATTTTATTACCCCGATGTGTTATCATTATTAAATCTGTTCTCTTTTGTTGTTGTGACCATGTGGCTGTTGTTGTTTTTGGGCATGTTTTTGTGTGTTTACTCCTTGTAACATATATGTATATAAAAATTATGATTATAATTATTCGCTAAAATCCTCTAAAATGTACGCCGTGTTAAAGCATTTAGAAATCGCAAAGAAGAAGACCCACGCATCGCATCGCATCGCATCAGACCTCCTGGCCTTCCGGATTCATCCATATCCCCATACATATATCCAGAGTTGTGGCTCAATCCCGTCAGTTTATTACAAAAAGGGTATCAAGCGCGCCATCTTCAGCGCGTTGTCCAGGAAGGCGCTCCACATGTCGTTCAGGCGCTTCGAGCGCGACATCAGGAAGCGCCAGGTGAGCAGCACGGCCACCAGTTTGGTCAGCTGATGCAGATAGTAGAGTCTGTCAAGGAACAAGCGGAAAGTATTTGTTAAGGGTTGCTCTTTTCGTGAGTTTTCAGAGTTGTTTTTGAGAGCTCACCTGACCATACGCTTTCTGCTGGCTGGCAGCGACTCGGGCCGCTGCTTGAACAGGAACTCCCTGAAGCCGAGCACATAGCGCTCGACGTACTTGTCCCAGTTTATGTGGCGCACGTCGAACACAAAGATCTCCCGATCCTTGGGGCTGAGCGTGTGCAGCAGACCGTGGACGTTGTCGTCCCTGAAGCGCCATTGGCGTGTGGCAAAGTACTCTAAGCACTCCACAGCTTTGGCAATTTTATTTTGTACGTTGACAACGCTGTGCGGCAAGCGAGAGTAGAGTAGAAAATGTGTTAGTGGGATGTGTTTAGATCTTAGATCAAGGACTTCTGTCCGTCCGGAAGCGATACTCACAATGGCTTCTTGCCCATCAGGCGCGCCACTCCATCCACTATGTAGGCCGGTAAAAAGTGTTTGACTATACAATTCAGCGTGTTCATGGGGCGATTCATGCGCAGCTCCCCAGTTGGATACCACAGGCAGCCCTCTGTTGGTGGATAAAATAAAAGAATGTTGTAATTCGTGCTTTATATTTTTCGAAAGATGGCCGGACTCACCCAAGGGATGCTTGCGCACACTGCACATGGCGTACTTGACAAACTCCGACCAGATGAGTGGATTGCGCTGCCCGGTGCAGCAGTTGTATATGCGTAGATCATTGGATTTATGCGTCGCTGTGCGCCAGGCGGCGGCAATCATTAGATTAATCACAATATCGACAGGTACCATATCGGCCACATAGTTCTTCTCGCACATCATCGTGCGGAACATGCCCTTGGCCAGCGCCGAGACCAGGCCCGTCGGCCCATTAAAGTTGTCCACCCAGCCAGCAAACGGCTCATTCAGGCTGGCAGTCACTGTGCGCGGGGGCGGGGAGGGGGAGGGGGAGGGAAAGACAAATTATGTGTGGAACCATTAGCATTGACAGCATTCTGGCTGCTGATCTCATCTCATCTCATCTCGCAGCACTCACCAATCGAAGGCCTCACAATGGCAACGGGCAGATTACCAGCCTCCTTAAGTAACATATGCTCCGCTAAGGCTTTTGTAAACGTGTACGTATTGGGGCGCTTGCCAATCAGACGCGGTGTAAGCTGTAAAAGCCATGGGTTACAGGATAGGTGCTACTTATTAAACGTATTCGATTCGAGGGATTATACCTGATCGAGTATATCCTCCGGAAGCCAATTGATTAGTGAGATGATATCGTCGGGATTGTAGGGTCTTTCATAGATTACCTCCTCCACATCGGTTTTATCGCAATTGCAATAAGCAGTGGAGACATGGATAAGGGCCTGTAACATGGAATGAATCAACCATTAACCATTAGAGGGATCTTCCTCTTTCTAGAACTCATTCGTTGAGGGCTTACGTCCAGCGACATCATGCGATGACACAGCTCGACCAAACGTTTCGTGCCCAGCATATTGATTGTGACAGACAGTTTGAGCTTCTCATCGAATTTCACAGTGGCAGCCGAATGAAAGACAATGGAAACATTGCGACATAGTAGGTTCTGAAGGAAGAAGGTAAGAAGAACAGTTAGAACACCATCAGATAACCATAATAATAGCCCCTACCCTACCCCCTCTTACCTGGTCTTTCTCTGAGATGCCCAGCTCCTCGGATGTTATATCTCCCGAAATGGGTATGACTTTGCTTAGTTCCTTGGGCTTCTCGCGACGCAGTGATTCAAAGAGCTGAAACAAGTACAAGTTAGACTGATAGTTCACCTTTATCGATTGGCGGTACACTTACTGGTGCATTCAGTAGTTCCGTGAGACGGGCCGACACGTCCTGGCCACGTTTCGGTCGTATCAGTAGATATATATTCCTTATGTCCGGACATGAGCGCAGCAGTTTCTCCACCAGCACCTGAAAAGAGTCAATTAATCATTGGATAAGTCATTAATTGTCCACTAAGCATTAACCAAATAAGCGGGCGGTCATTGGTCATTACGCCGCCCCCAAAGGGACGACGCACTTGACCCCCAGTTCAATAAAGTCTGCGTTCGGATTGATTTTACCTTCGAACGGGGCATTGCGGTGGGAGTACTGGTGGCCTCATTGACACGCCCCAAAAACGATGTGAGAATTGTAACCACACAAAAGAACGGTGGTAGGGGGAGGGATTGTTTGCTTGGGGGCGTGCTTTGTTCTGTTGTGACGTTCCAGGTACTACTAGAGTGGTTTTCCCGCCTCCCCTGCCCTTCCAACACACAAAATCGATGCACGAGCCACTGCGAACATTGAGTTCAGAGTCTGAGCGGCGCCTGCTGCGATTTCATGTCATAATGACGCCAGTCAGGAACGGAACTCAACCGAGGACATGCGAGAGGAAGGGCAGAGCGAGGCATATGCATATGTTTAACAATGGTTTCTACGAAAATTGGCACAACAGCCGCTGGAATTACTAGAAGGGAGCACGAGGAGCACGAGGAGCAGGAGGAAAACGGGCCCGCACAATTAGGAGAGCCTCGCAGATGCATGCCATGCGACGATGAGTCAGGCAGCACTCGAACCTCGAGCTTTTTGGAAGGGGGGCACCTAAGCGAACGAACACACGCGTATTGGCCATAAGTAGCCCGGGGCCAAAGTGCATCTGAAATTCAGGCTGGCTGTAGCGCACCCACCATTCCGACGCCTCGGGCCTGGCTCTTGTGTTAATCAACAAAAATATTTGTGCATATTTTATGACTGAGAGCACTTTAAGTTCTCAATCAAGCCGAACCCGGGTTCAATAGTTCGATTACGAGTCAACAAACCCACGCGGCGTATGCGTGATGTGAATGGAAGGGAATGATATGGAGGCGTTTCAGGGGCCCGCAAAAGTATGCAATGGAAATGGGGGCTCAAGGGAATGCGGATCTGTGTGTGTGTTTGCGTGTGTGTAAGGATTTGGACAGTACTTCGTAATGAAACAAAGATAAACTTTAGATATGCTAAGGAAAGTATCCTTGAAGGTCGTTCTTTTCAGACGGAAGGGGTCCGGTTCTGGAGCCCCTACTCACCTTTCCCATAAAACCAGTGCCGCCTGTGATGAAGACGCTGCGTCCAGCAAAGAACTGTCCGACGGGCACGTAGCTGCTGTCGTCTGCACGGTAGCGCTCGTACGACGGCGACTGCTCGCCGTTGCTGTTGGGGGGCAAGGGCAGGGCCGTAGATGCTCCCGCACCGGACAGGAGGCCGGCCATGGCTGCCGCGGGGGAGAGTCCACTGCCGCCGGAACCGGCCACAGAGGCGGCTGAGGAGGCGGCTGCATGGGTTAGTCCATTGGTGCGCGGCTGCAGCTGGTGCGAGGTCAGGCTCCCGTTAAGGAGCTTGGCATCGTGGCTCTGTGCAGGATGCGGCGACTGTTTGAGGCTGCTGTTGCAGGTGTCCGTTTCTGGTTTTTGAATGACCGCGTGTGACATGTTCGATAGCTGTTCTGTTCTTTTCTGTGCTGTCCGTCTTCCGTATTGTAGTGTTATTATCCTCTTGATCCTCCGCTTAAGTTAAATTTAGGAAGCAATTTTTGTCATTTGCAGTGTGCGCTCGAGTTTCCGTTTCCTTCTTCAAATATTTGGAAGTAGCTTTGCTTTGGAAGCGTTCGTGTGGATCGTGTGGATCGTGTGCGGGGGGAAATTATGCAATTAAGTCTGCGGAAAATTGTCCTGAAAATTGTCGTTCTGTCGCCTTTGAGCGCTTGTCCATTTTGTCCACACAAGTCTCGCTGCTTTCGTTTCGTCCCTTACCCAGAGGGTGGAGAGGGATTGGTATCGGATTGGATTGGATTGGATTGGTTGGGGGGTTTCTTTGTACAAAACAGAATTCAGCAGAAGGAAGCAGAAGCTTTTGTCCTTAGGTGTGTGCTGTGTCCTGTTTCCTGTGTCCTGTGTCCTGCGGGTGGGGTGTGTGGTGCGGGCAGACAAGAACCAATCTACCAGGACTGTCTAACTCCAGTGGTGGTCTGCAGAGCTGCAAATACACAAGAATTGTGTGAAATTTGAATTAGAAACTTGTTAGAAATTGCATAGAAATGAGAAATAAATGAAATAGTTGGAAATTGTTGCAATCTTTGATGAAATAAACACTCAGAATACCAATTATTGTCGATAAAACACAAGTTCCTAGAATTCAAGGACTATCACGCCTCTGCTATCGATACGGGTGCCGATTCCGATTCAATTTTCTGCGTCAATTGTGAAATTACGTTGAAAACAAAATTCACAGAATTAATCGAAGACTTCAAACAACTTTGTATGTTGAATTTTCTTCAAGGACCAGCCCCTCCCTTGTCAGGTTTTCTGCTTAATCCTTTCCTTTGCACTTTTTCCTATTAAATTCCCTTCCCTTCCCCTGCAATGCTTTAGGAGCAGGGTGGCCTTTATCAATCTTATACGCTCAAGGACACTCTTTTTCCGCCTCTCCTCTCATCGCATTATAACTGCAACAGACAGGACAAGACAGGGCAGGACCAGGACCAGGACAGCCAATTAGCTGCTGACAACGAGATTACCACAAACGGAACAACGCAACAGCAGCCCTGCTCAAAGAGCGTGTCAATTCATCTGTCCATCTATCCATCTATCCATCTTTCCATCTATCTATCAATCTATCTATCTGTGTATCTATCAAAATGTCATTTAGTCTCGGGAACAGGCTAAAATTAGTAACCGATTGAGGAGATACCGAGCCAAGGCTGATTGGCAGCCAGAATAATCCGTGCAGAGCTATGACGTCTGCAGCTGGGGGGAAATGGGGAAATAATGATTTGGCAGGCAGCCCAACGTCAGGCAAAAAGGATATTCAAATGACGTCGAAGGATACTCGTGCACATATACACATGTGGATGAGCCTGGGCACAGCCGTTGTTGTATAACTCACACACAGGTCGGTCTCTGTCGAACCGCAATCGAATTTAACGCACAATAGAACTAAATATGCAAAAGCTTCTCAATTCCCAATCGGCTTAGAAAGCGTACCAGGAGACAGAAACAGGGACAGAGACAGAGACAGAGACCGAGAACGTAACGGAACAGTACGGAACGTATCCGACGCTATCGATGGCACTGACAGTTGGCGAATGCTCACTCTGCGGCAGGCAACACTTCATTCTATATTAAACGATTCTCACATGAGAGACGAGCCCCGCAGCGTCGAGAGTTGCGACAGCGGCTGCGACGGCGGCGGCGGCGGCGGCGGCTGCGACCCGCATGATCAAGTGGCACTTAAGAGAGTGTTTCACACACGTCACCGACATCTTGGGCCTAAAGTCCCACTCCCACTCCCACCCATCGGCAGGTACTACTCACCCAGTGGATGCCCTACGAATGCCCCCCGACATTCGATGGGGGATTACGTTTCGGTTAGTCAATTGACTGGATGGATGAGCTTCCTCTTGAGAGGGTAGCGCACTACTCAGCGCAAACCAAACAAGACCGCAGATCGCAGATCGCAGATCTGTGTTTCTTTGTTTCTGTGTTCCTGTGTCGCTGCCTAGAGTTGCAAAAAAATCTAAATGTATCCGTCAACAAGCAATAAGGGAGGGGTTACAGGTTAAACAACACTAAACGAAATAATTTCCCCTAAAGCTAAAAGGAAATACGATTCACTTTACAGAAAACAAAAACCAACAAAATATTTCGCTAGAAAGCAACAAAAAACAAAAGCAACAACACCAGCTATGCGAAGTCTAGACCCCCTTCCCCAGTCCAAGCCAAACAGGGAAGGGTCGAACCTTTGAACCCCGGCAGTGCCGTGCAACCGCTTCAACCTGCCCCTGCAACTGCAGCCGCCCTTCCAATTCGACGATCCATCTCTGAGCGAATGTAATTTGCTTGATGCCTTGCTAATTGCTAATCAAATCAATTGCTGGCCAAATATTGATCACAACGAATAACCAGGAACTACGAGTATGTATTCGCACACATCCGTCGGATACTCGGATACTCGGATATTCGTTGTACAATGTGTGATATTTGACGTCAGACCACGAGTCCACAGACCCCCCCTCCCCCCTTCCAGAAGATGCTCTCGTCTCGAATGTTGCGTCTCTAAAACGTTTTTTATTTTATTATTTTCGGGGTTCAAAGCCAGGCCCGCGCCACTCCGAATGACTTTCACTTTTTATTTTTCGAATTTTTGTAGGTTTTTCCCTTCCCCTTCCCCCTTCCCCCTTCCCTCCTTTATCTAAATTCCGCAATACGTTTTTTTTTTTTTTTTTTTCGATTCGGTTTTGTGTATTTAAATTTTTGTACATTTTTTTTGTTTTTTGTCCAACTTTCGTTTTCAATTTTAAGGTTTGTAAAAACAAAAAAAAATCTACTTCCACCGATGGAAGATGGAAGATGGAAGGAAATATCTTTTGGTCATTTGCATGATGGGTTTCTTTCTGACTCGGCAAAAAGTCTCTTAATGATCTTTCCCTCTGTTTCTCTCTCTCTCTATCTCCCCCTCTCTTTCTATCTAGGAAGTGTGTTAAGAAATTGGCACATTTGCTGGATCCAATTCGATCCGAGATGTTATCAAATCAGTTGGCTATATCCGCTGTTAAAGCTCGGAAAAAGCAAACTAGTTGGGCCAGCAGCAGCAGCAGCTCTATAATTAAGGTTTTAACGGACGGAGGGACAGGAGAGGGACCGAGGGGAACGGGGAACAACCAAATCAGAGCGCTCTCATCACGTAACTGTAAACTTATCAATGAAGCTTCGTCTTCTTCGTCTTCTCCAGCGGAAAGACGGGAAACTGGAGTCCACTCCGAACTCCACGACTGACTGGTTCCTCTTCATTCTAAAGTGAAATTTCTTGAAAATCAACTTTTTCTCTCTCTCTCTTTACGAATCTTTCTTTTATTCTCTCTCTCTCTCTCTCTTTCGCTATCTGTGTCTTTCCAAGTGCAACGAAAATTTGCGCGCCACAGAGACCGAGAGGCAAATGAACCTACATATCGAACCATCGCTTTGGCCCCAACCACGCCTCTTCGAAGCCCCTCAGCCCCTCTTTCTCTCTTGGGCCCCCTCGCAGCCCCTCTTCCCACTGCCCTGCCCCTCTTGTTGGTTGGCGTGTTAACCAAACATGAAGACCAAAAAATGTATCTGCGTGTGTGTGCTGTTAAACGGTAAACATTCAACCTGCCTTGAAAAGGTGCTTACACACAGAGCCAGTCGGAGTCGGAGTCGAGTCGAGTCGAGGCGAGGCGGTCTCGTTGCCCGTGTGTATTGTCTGACCCATTTCCTATAATCGTGTGCCGCATATCATCATCATTATCAACAACGAATTCAACCTCATCATCATTATTATCTTCGTCATCGTCATCGAATGGGACAACTGTCCCTTGGCGACCGCCTCTATCTCTCGGGTATTACCAATATTACATATACCCTATGCCTTCGCCTTCTCCTGAGCTGAACGTATTACAACTTTCGACCAACGGCATTGAATCTCGACTCTTTCTTGTCTTGTCCCATGGCTGAAAGACCGACCCGTCTTTAGCGGTCTTTCCTCTTTGAGCTTCCCTACGCCTCTTCTCTGGGTGGTGCCCTCTGATGGTGCTGTTCGCCAGATGTTTCCTCATTTGGAGCTTGTTGCTTTCGGATTACAAGTCTTTAGCACGTCATACCATACCTATATAGGTGCAGACCTATACCTCTACCTATATCGTATGCTTCCGCATATACTGACTGCATAAGCGTGTGTGCATAAGAGATGTGGCGATTCTGGGGCGTGGAATAAGGGCGAGGTGGAATAAGGTGCAAGTTGTAAGGTGTTTTCTGGCTTGGTTGTCAACCTGTTTGTTTTAGCAATTTGGAAGCTCATTTCATCTTTCGTCTCGTCCCGTTTCGTTTCGTTTCGAATCGAATTGGATACAAACGAAAGTTCAAATATGCATTTTCACTTTTCAACAATGGGAAGGTAGGCCGAGGCCGCCGAGCTGTACCCTCCTCTCTCATTATGTAAACCCCTTAGCAGAGCCAAATTTACGGCGGATGCTGTATACTACAGAGGCACGTCACGGCACGGCACGGCACACAGTCGCTCGCATGGCTCTGCTCTGCTTTGCTCTGCTCTGCTCTGCTTTGCTCATGGCTGCTGCTCATGCTCATAATGGGTCTGTGCCCTCTATTCTATTGAACCTTTGAGTGAGTTTGTGGCATTCAGGCATTCCACTGGCTATCCACTGGCCATCCACTGCGGGGTCCATCGCCATCGCCATCGCCATCCTCGACTACATATGTCTGCTCTTACAGTTATCGTAAGTTATCTATGCTTTGTGTGTAATTGAATAAATCTGTAGAGGGCTGTGGGGCAATCTGATGGATAGAACGGCGCTCCGCCCCTCTCCGCTCCTCTGCACTCTCCGCTCTCCTCTGTGATCCCATAATTTGTGTCTTGATTAACAAACAAAAGCGATTTCGCAGTTTACAGCATAAAAGTTAAATTTAACTGTGTATAATGGGGGCCCCCCTCACCTGATGGCCCCTTCCCTCCCCCTGCAGTCCGTGCAGTCGGTCGTCAGTCTGTCCCCCATTTGACGTAGTCACCAGATTCAGATTAGATACCCAATTTAAGCGCTCTCTGCTCGAGAGAGTGAGATGACAGAGTGAGAGCTCCCTTTCCAAACATCTCTGGATATTAAATAATTCAGTTTTAGAATATATATTTGTTGTATTTATAGACCTGCCTGCCACACGAGCTAAGATCTAAGACTACGGGTGTGTCTACGGGTCCAATTAAGACATTCTTCGAGCTGGGCTCCATCCTGCATGTGCGATTTGTCTAATTAAGAGTAGTCTTTCTCTTGCGACTAATTTGAATAATCAACAACAATTTTGGAATCGTTGCAATTATAAGATGAAGATTTATGGTCTCAAGATAGCACTCCTTTCCTTTCCTTTTCGCAAGGTTTCTTCATTGAGATTTATGGAAGATTTTAGCGGGTTCAAGTTCATTTT
Source organism: Drosophila lowei (assembly GCA_008121275.1). Classification (NCBI taxonomy): domain Eukaryota; kingdom Metazoa; phylum Arthropoda; class Insecta; order Diptera; family Drosophilidae; genus Drosophila; species Drosophila lowei. Next base: position 22,961,238 of record CM017778.1, on the reverse strand, counting down.
AGGAAAGAGACAGATAACCAAGTTAAAGGTCAAAGAAAGGGAATTCCAAATCAAAGTCTCTTCCAAGGGGATAATCTTTCTTCTTCTAATCTGGCCATTTCAAATTACATTCGAAAACCTCTCCTCCCTAAACTTTACGTCACAGAAGTCACTGCCAGCTTTTAGTGTGCCGCGTGTGCCCAGTGTTTGTGCCCAATAAACAATCGATCAGAATGCCAAGTGGATAGCCGTCCAGTCGTTGGTTTAATGGCTCCATAACCCATTTCCAGCAGGAACATTAGCCCATTGGCCGAGTAGAAGTAGAATCCGATCTAGGAAATGTACGCGAAAGTGAAAAAGAAATTTCTGTGTGTGCGCTCAGTGGTAATCAATAATCCAGGCACGTAATCAATAGACAATACACACTCGGCGGTATGTCCCCACAGCAACTGTCCACTGTCCCTCTATATGTATATAGTGTATATCTGAATATATATGTGGATGGGGAGGGGATTTGTAAATTTTGGCTGAGCTCAGCGCTTGCTGTCGATGCACTTGCGCATGCGTCTGGCCTGTCTCTTGCGGCACCACCACAACCACCACAACCATCGCCACCACGACTCTGCTCCACTCCCAAAAAAATGTGGGTCAAGTCAATGTGGGTTCGCAATTATGACACATTGTACGAGACAGATATTTACCCCATAAAAGCAAAAATCGCTGTAATGATATTTGTAAATGTAAAAATTAAATAAACAATATCTCTCGCCATTTTTTTTTTGGCTTGGTTTTTGTAGGGTATGCCATAGGGGTTTGGAATCTACATGTTTCGTACGTCTTCTTTCCTTTGCAGGAAGTGCATTTTTGGAAGTCTTTCGATTGGAAACTCTATGCGTACCAACAATACCTAGGTATACCTCTAAGCATTCGGACATCTTTGATTCACTGATCTATAGACATATATTTGTCGCTGTAAATAGTTAAATGTTCCCCGAACTAGGGTATCTAAAGTTCGATGCTTTAAAGATAGATTTCATTCATTTTTTTGTTGTCTTTTTTTTGCAATTCGAGTATCTTTGTATCTCTGTATCTTTGTATCCGTGTGTGGCCATGATCCATGTTTATTTATTATGCTTCGTCGTCTTCATCTGCCTTTTGGCTGGCGTTTCGTCTGTGTGCAAATTTTATTTGTAAATATGCAATGATTAATATTACAAACACCAACAACAAGCAAGCGAGGAGGAGCATTTCGAAAACATTTTCTGACAAAAACTTTCTCGCACCAACAGCGACACGAAACAACCTCGGACGCAGCCCTCGCCCTCGACTAAACCCTGACTTGAGGATGGGACTTGAATGGCTGGTTGGTGCTGGCTGGACTTTAGTCCGGCGGCCCAAGTATTATTAGCTCGGTGTGTGGCAGGCAGGCAGGCAGGCGGAGGCACAACGGTTGCATAACCCGTCCCAAATATTTGCGAGACTGGGCCAGGCCCAGACCCCTACCCTACCCTACCCTACCCTACCCTACCGAAGCGTGCACTTACTTGTCGGACAAACAGAGACGCAGACGCATACGCAGACGATAGGTGGCGCTGGTGCGGCTATAGACGCTGATGAGATTCCGATTTGGATATTGTTTGACTTGCTTTTGATTCCAAATCGACCGTACGTATCTAGGTCAATGACACTCGCTTGCAATTCCTTCGGTTTGAGCTATTTTTCGGTTTTGATTTTGATTTTGATTTGGATTTGGATTTTATCGATTCGTTTCGGGAGCACTTTTGAGGTTGTTAAACAATTTGATTGCGAGAACTAGGCACACTAATCAAATCACATCGACTACTTTTGTTAGTGATTTTTATCAATTTGTTTTCTTTTGGTTTGACACTAGAGGCAGGGCATGGGCCGATCGTAAAGATACACGCATACACGCATATGCATATGTTTGTATGTATATTTATTTTAGTGGAATATACCTATACAGCTGACACACAAAACGGGGACTGAAATTCTGCTTAAGAAATTTCTCCAAATATTTTCACTTTTGCGAGCTGACGCTGCTGCTGTCGGCGTTGACGTTGACGCTGACGCTGGGGCTGCGTGAGTGAGCTGCTCTTCTCTTGACCGCTGCGCCTGCGCAAAGAAATCGAACGATTGCGACTGCGACTGCGACCGACAGCGACACAACGATACCGAGACCGACACCGAACCCGACCAAAGGAGGAGACAGAACGATTGAGAGCGAGGGCGACGAGCGAGTGGCGAGGGAGTGAGAGTCGTCGGAAAGGTGTTGGGAGAGCGATAGATAGAAAGAAGAGAGAGTTCTATGCTCGCTTCGGTTCTTCCTCTGCTTCGAGCTGCTTTGTTGTTTTTCTTCTTTCTGTTGTTGTTGCCTTTTCTCTGCTTTCTTCTGCGGACTGCGGTGGGACGCGTGCGCTACCAACGCCGGCTGAATCTGAACTAAACTTGAACGCCAAAGAAGTGAAAGACTTTATGCAGCGACAGCGACGGCAGCAGCGACGCCGGCGTGAGGCCCAACGCCAGCGCTAAAGCTGGCTTTGGCTGGGCTCGGGCTGGCGTTTTATGGTCGGACACGAAAGGCAGCCAAAAGCGCACAAAAGAAAGCATCGTGGAGAGGCGGACACGTAAACGGGCTGAGATTGAGATCGGAATGGAGGCAGAGCCAGAGGCAGCGACAGCGGCAGCGATAGCGACTGAGACTGAGCAGCGACTGAGGCAGGGCAGCGACAGCGACATGCAACAAGCTTTAATTGAAAAAGCCGCAAAGAACAGTTCGTCTGTGGAAAAACATGTCGGGAAAAAAGAACGATGGAAAAGGCAGAGAAAGAAACCCCAATAGGCAGACGGCGGCCAGTGGCCAGTGGCCACTGGCCAGGCACTGACATTGACCACCTCGCGATGACGATGACGATGACGTTGACGCCGGCGCTGGGTTGAGCAGACGCTGACGCAGACGGAGACGGAGACGTTGCCAGCACCGCAAAAGAGGTCAAAGTACACGCATGAGCTTCAACAGTATCAGGTATCGCAGCGGGTGCGTGTGTGCGTGTGTCGTGCGTGTGCGTGTGTCATCCGTGGCTTTGTGTGCATGCATAATCTTGCACTTGTCCCACAGCTTGAGAGGGGCATTGCCAACAACAACAGAAATAACAGCGGCAGAAGAAGCAGCAGCAGCAATTGAGCCAACAAATTGATGGCCTGCCAAAAGAGCCCCAGAAAGAGATGTTGTGCCTAAAAAAGTAATGGGAAGTGTACGGGAATAGGGCGTGGATGAGGGGAGGGCAGGTTGCCACGATAATCTGAATTTATTCGCTTACTGTTTCATAGTTTATATAGTTAACAGTAATTGGAGACAGTAAACCCATTTTACAATCAAATGTGCGATTGTACCCATCCCTAAATGAGTGAGGTAATAGAACATTTTCGAGTTCTTTTAAGTCAATGATTATACCTAAGAAAATGCCATGCACATTCTCCCAAACTTCCAAACGCATTAAATTAAGTAATTTAAGATTTTGCTCGGATTTTAACAAATCAAATCAATAATATAATTTTTCTTTAAAAGTCTAACAACTATAGGATCGATTAAGAAATACGTACATTATCGAACCATAAACGAACAATTGCACTTAAGATAGATACAGATAGAATATAATTAATTAACAGCAAACAAAACAAGTGACAAACAGATAAAAGGAAATATAACAACATTTTCCATTTAAAATATATCCATATGTATGTATGTATGTACATACATATGTTAATTATAGAAAATAAAGCAAACGAGCAGGAACGTTGTGAACCCTACATTTACACCCGATACTCGCTTGCACTCTCTCGATCCCCTCCGCCAAATGTCGCACACTGATCGAGGAAGAGTGTGTGAGAGAGGGAGAGAATAAGTAAGCGCTTGGACTGGGGCAGAATTTGTAAATACACTTGTAAAAGTGTGATATCAGAGGAGTCTGGATAGAAAATTTGTTTGCTCTAGATCTTATAGTCTCTGAAGAACTAGGCGTCAAACAAGACGGATGGACGGATGGACAGACAGACATGGCTATATCGACTCGGCTATTGAATATATGTGTACATATACTTTATGGGGTCGGAAACACTTTTTCTGGGTGTTGCACACATTCACTTTCACAACAAATCTAATATACCCCTTTGCTCTTCGAGTATCGGGTATAACTAGACGATTTAAACAGAGGTACATATTGGCTTGTTAATTCCCAGCTGAAGCGTTAAAAATAGCTGAAAGATCAATGGAATTTCGACGTGAGTATGTAAAAACACTCGACCCATAACTTATTGGACTTATATATGAATCTGCGGTGGTAGCTATCGATTATCACCAGGTCGTGGCATACCACTAAGTCTAAGTAGACAATGAAAAATGAGGCACGCGGCAGCTAAGGGAAAACCGGTTGCAGTTTATGTGTATGATCAAACAATGATGTATGTTATATTATATAATGTTTGATAAAAAATGGCATTAGTCTGTGACACGTGATTAGTCTATGGCACGTTTATCGGTGGTGGTTATCGATCAATCTATCAACTTTGTAACGTCCCTTTAAAATTATATGAAATGGAAGTATTGGATAGCTGACCGAATCCATCCGGAAAGCAAATAATAATTGACTGCTGCACTTTAGCAATTGTATGGTCCCACAAGCATAAGACGTGCACAAACATGCACAAGCTCGTATCTAAGTGCAACAACAACAACAAAAACAACAAAAGCAACAACAATTCACTTATGGGAACCAAAGAGCATGAGGCATGAGGAGTATGTACATATAATGGCACTTTCCAGGCATCTGGCAAGCAAACAACCCACAGAAATTACTTAAAAAAGAATCACAAATACTCACAGGCCCCACACCCACAAAAAACACCAGCCCCCTCAAGGGCACGGCACATGACAAAAGCTCCACTTCTTCGGCTCCCCCTCTGTGTGGGTTGGGGTGTGGGGTGTGGCCTGTGGATCTTGGCTAATCCCCGAACTATCTGTCTGCCACGTGCCCCGACACGAAACTTGCTAATTGACGCCGGTCAATATTTGAGTTTTTAATTGATTTTGCATTCATCACGTTAGAAGAGCAGAGCCACTCGCACTGCCTCCAGCCTCCCCCGAAAAGCGGAAACTGCCGCATGGATCGAAGAGTCAGCCAAGCGTGTCGCTCTTGGCCATGTTTGTCCGGTCCATTGTGGCAGCCTCTTTACACACAGCAGAGCCCCAATATAAATGGTTCTCTAACGTTGTGGGGGGCGGTGAAGTGGGTGGTTGGCTGTGGGGTGGTAAAACCGTTTGCCTACTTTCAGGCGGCGCACATGAATTCCAATATCAACCTGACCGGATGTGGGAAATGTGGTTTAGAGGAGCGGCACAGGCTTGGGCACTATCACTCACACGCTCCCGGGGGGAAATCTTTCAACACTTTTATCGGCCGAGGGACGAGGAAGCGTTCTGTTTAGTCATATGTGATAAGGAGGTGGTCTAATGGATACTCTGCTTCCATGGCCATCCCTCAAAAAGTTGTTCATGTTTTTTTTTTTTAATTACACAAAGTTACGGCATTAGATGGCGCCCTGTTGACAGCAGGCCCTGTCCTCATTCTCGTTCTCGTCCCCGTCCTTGACTGGTAAATGGCAAACACTCATCCAACATTCACACATATCCTCAACCACCATCACCATTACCATCCGCAGTTCTCCCAGAGAGCTAGGAGGCAACAAAACGAGGAGGAAAATGACATAATGCACTTGAAATGTTATCGCCACGATGTCGAGTGCAATAATAGCACTACACACACTCACACGCTGGCACACACGGGGAAATCCCCCGATAAAGTATCTATAGTAACACAATTAAGTCCCAAGTTTGTCAAAGCTCCATTCATCTTGGGGCACACTTTCAGGCTACTGCTGCCTGTCCCCTACCCCAGGCACACGGCGCCCTGGCCCAAATTTTCCCCATTTTCCGGGCGGGCTGCGGCTGAGGCTGCGACTGCGACTGCGGCTCGACCGACCACTACTCACTCATCATTTTTTATGCAATAGACACGAGTCGTAGGGGGGCTTAAAGCTCACTTCCTTGGGTTGTTCGAGGACGATATTTGGTATAATTTTTCACGCATTTTGGCAAACATTTTAAATCAGCAAAAATGTGACTGTATTTTAGGAATTTTCGGGAAATTATGGCTGACAGATACTGGTGGAAATGTTTTTTGTGACCAACACGCGTCGACCGCCTTGAAAATCAATTGGAAAATGCCTGATTCAGTTCTTTTTTTTGCGCTTCTGCTCCCCAAGATTATTCACGCGCCTGCTCTCACCCAGAGAGAGAAAGAGAGAGAGAGAGAGTAGATGGAGGAGAGTGTGCCAGAGAGACAATGCCAAAAGAGAGCAGGGTGCCTGCTCTTTGCTACTACCTTTTCTACTACCTTTTTTCCTGGGTTTGGCTTGGGATCTGCCGGCTTTTGGTTGCCGTGCCGCAAGGGTTGCTGGGTTGCTGGCTGGCTGCTTATATAATGTGCGTCCAGCTGACTCAGCTGATGGAAGAGCGGACGATAAGATAAGTTCTTATCAGCTGGCTTATCAGCCATAAAACTCCCCATTTGGATCACCGAAAATTGATTTACTTCTGGCGTTTGTTTTTTTTTCCATTCAAAGATAATTCCAAATTTCGTGCAGCATAATTTCAGGCCGCTTTCGCGCAAGCACGACCACACTGAAGAAGCTGCTCTGCTCTCTCTCCCGTTTGATGTACGGACCAGGCCGTACTCTCTCTCTGGCTCTCTCTCGCGAAAAGCTTAGCTTCTCGCTAGCGGAAGCGTGAAACGGATATGTCAGATTTTCTGCTAAATTTTTTACAACCGCCGACGTCGCTGTCGCTGCTGTCGCCAGCGTTTCCAATAGCGATATTCTCCGGATGAGATAATAAACCCAGCGACATACATTCTCCACTCGATAGATTGGAGGAGGCGGAGGAGACACGGCACAGGCTGCAGCAGGGGCAGCTGACGAGAGGGGTCTATAAATAAACGTTCGCTCAAAATGAACAAAAATAATACATGCTCAAACAGGGCAAAAATTATGCTAAAAATATCACCAACAAAAAAAAAAGAAGATGAGCGCACATAAGTTACAACAAGAGGGGTGTGCGCCGTCCGGCCCCTCGAGTCATGGGCGTGTACATACCGGCACAAAATAAATGTGAGGTTGGAAGCGATGCTCCTGGATGGATGCTGCTACTCCGGCGACGATTTGAACTGAAGCTGAGCCGTGCTGTGGAGAGGGAGGGAGGGGCAGCGAGGTTTTGGGGCAGTTGTAATCACAGCACTTTTTCTTTCTTCTCTAGTTGTGGGTTGTTGTTGTTGTTGCTAAACACTCGTTTGAGACACTCACAGACACTGCTTGGGGAGCACTTCTTTGAGTCGCGTGGGCGTTCACGTTCACCCCCTTTTGATTGTTTTTTGGCGTTGTTTGTGCGGTTAGTTCTTCGCGCTTTCACGGGCAGACGGGCAGGGGCACAGGCAGAGGCAGAGGCAGAGAGCAGCACAGCTCGGAAGGCGACTAGCGACTGACGGCTGACGAGGAGCAACGCAACGCCAGGCTGCCCGCCTGGCAATTTTCACCATTAATAAAACAGGGCCAAAGTTGACACACACACTCTCTCTCTCTCTCTCTCCCTCGCCTTTCTCCTTTCTCTACTCTCTCGCGCGCTCTCTCTCTCTCTCTTTCTCTGTGTGTGCGTCGCCTTTCTCCACCCTGCAAGCACAGCAGCTTGCACTCTCCGACGCTCTCTGGCTCTGCCTTCGTTGGTGGTGAGCTTTGACACCCCGCTGTTGTCCGGGGGCTGCGCTGCCCTCTGCTATGATTTTTTCCACCACCTTTCGCAGTACTGGGCCTGTCCTAGCGTGTTTTTCCTATTGAATGAAATCCGCTTTTGTCTAGTTCTGCTTCTGCTTCCTCTTCTTTTACGCCTCTTCTTCTTATACGCCGAGAGCGGATGCGTTGGCCGTCGCACGAAGAGCACAAAACGATATAATTATCAAATAAACACACCGCCAAAATCTTTTTCTGCACTTTTCTACTGCAAAAATCATCGCATGCTTCGTTTCAAACATGCGCTAGCGCTGCCACTCTCCGCCAGCTGCAGCGTTGCCATACCGCCTTAAGGCAATTCAAATTCAAATTCGAATTCAAATTGAAATCCACTCGAGATTATAATCTGTCATCAATCTCGATTCAAGTCGGAAAACCCGATCTTGACGAGCGGCCAATCCAACCTTCGAGGACCAAATATTTGGACAATGGCCACAAGGTCGCCGCACGGCCCGACGGCCTATTGCAACGAGACGTAATATGAAAACCAAAACAAAAAGATGAAAACAAAACAGAAAATGCATTGTCATTTGGGCCCCCAAACTTGTCGGTTTTAAGAGGGGGGACGGGAGAGTGTGGACGTGCTGCTCTCCACTCTGCATAATAATCAATTTTCATGGGGCTGATGTAAATACATTAAGATAAATGAGTATGGAGTTGAGGAATGATGAATGCTCTTATAATATGTGAGGGGCCTCATCCATTTATGTCATATATGGAGTAAAAAGTAAGAGGAGGAAACTAAAGCACAATGGAAATCTACAGGACTCCGAAGACCTAATAACTATTATAGACTTTTAGAAACTATCCAAACCTAACCTTTGCTAATTGACCAGTTGCCAGCCTCAAAGAGAGTATTACATGACACAAGCCAGTTTAAAACGATAACAAATAGGTTAGACAATGGCAAACACACAGCAAAAAAAAAAAATGAAAAACTAGGCTCATTACTCATGCGCATACCAGTACAGGACGGGTGACGTGAGCCTCTTTGGAGCTGCGACCAAGCCCATCTGTGGAGCCCTCTTTGGACACTTCACTGCAACTCCCTGCATGATGACGGAGCACTAAAAAATGTGAGCAAATGTTGAAAATTCCCACCTCGTGTCGAGAGAGAGAGACGAGCAGCCAAGTGGCGGTGACTAAGTGGAAATTCGATTAACTAACAAGGGCCTCCTTCCGTTGCGGTTTAGCTTAAAGCAAATGGATTTTCGAGCATGATGCCAGGCACTGGAGTTAATATCAATGCAAATGGCTTTGCCAATGGGGCGGATCGTTTCATTTGTGGCTCTATTTTGGTTACAGATTGGGTATCCATTAAGAGAGTGTGGTGCCGTTATCCCAAAACGGTTGTTTAATTAATCAAATTGGTCATCTCTAAATATACAAATGCCTTTTTATCTGGGAAATGCCAGGCTGAGACTGAGACCCTCCATAGATTTACGACCGCAGAGGTTTCCTCCTCTTACCACTTTCCATTGCGTGTCACAGAAATTATTGCCAATTTTGGCATTTCCTTATGTTGTAGGGCGGCGGGGGGAGTACCTCTAATTACGGCACGGCACAGGTGTGTGTGTGAATGTGTGTGTATGTGTGTGGCTGGTTAGGCCTACGGATTGAGGTTTTTTTCTGTTTGTTTGTCTCTTCCCCTCCTTTATGTAGGTCACCTGCAGTTGAAGATCGCCGGAGCTTTCTAAGCTTCCGTCAGAGAAGATCATTGAAACGGACAGTTTTGTAATGTTATTTGCTTTGGCATCATCAAGGCGTCTATCAATCAATCAATTAATCGGCAAAACAAAGCATTTTTGCATAATTAAACAACGAAATAATTAAACGTGGATCGGCTCCACGTCAGCGGAGTGCTCCAGTGTTGTTTTCCTTCCCGCATTGACACCGAACTCAAATTATGAACATCAGCAGTATATATGTACCGTACCAGATATAACTGTATCGTTCTTGACCAGAATAAAGTGCAATGGTCAGCGGTAAGAGACAAAGAACAGGAAGCCAGGTGACCCGCTTGAAGACCTCAAATTATTTGGAAAAGTCAAATCATTTCAAGAGAATAACGAAAAACGAAACTAGAGTGCACTTTGGTGCAATTTGTGGGAGTACGAGTAAAGCACTTCCTTGGATTCATTTGAACGTTTTTGAGTGTATTGTCTTCTAAATCGAATCGCTTAACTCAAGCACCAGTCGCTGTCTCGCTTTCACCCGCTGGTTGCTGGGTTGCTGGACTGTGGATGGTCGCCAAACGGCAGCCGAAGGCATTGCCAGATCCACTCAAAAGATACCACGCACTCGTAATAGATCCGACCATGAGAGGGGGGCACACAGGTGGGAGCGGTAGGGGGTGGAGAGTCAGCTTTCTCAGTTACCGAAAACGTTGCCGTTGTTGCTGTCTTGTTGCTTCGTTAGCCACTCAAAAGTGCTGCTCTCTCTCTCCGTGCTCCGTGCTCCGTGCTGCGCTCTCCGCTAGTTTTGGTGTTTCTCTGCTTTCAGCTGAGTGTGCTTATTTCGCTCGCTCTTTGCACCCAGTAATGAAGGGTATATTTGATTAGTCCGGACAATAAATATTTATGATCAGTACCATTCTCGATTTTATAGATGGTACAACTCCAATATAGCACGTTTTTACAATTTATGAATATTATCTGGCCAACTAACTATGGACAAAAAAAGCAACATCTATGCTTAATTGTCATTAGATATATTTTCTAAAAGTGGGTATCTCACAGTCTCTACTGACTCCACTGTTATTTGTTGTTGGTTATTCGGTTTCGTCGCTGACTTCTGATTGTTTTCTGTTCCGATTTTCATTACTTAGCTTTGACGATCTTTGTGAGTTGAGAGCCAGAGACGAGACAGTGCCGAGGAGCTAGAGAAAGAGAGCCACAGAGACTGTGAGTGATTTTGATTCCGATTTTGAGTGCAAGTTTGGGTTTCGGCTTAAGCTCCGGTCGCGCCATTTCCTCGGATCAGTCTGCGTTGAGCGTGCGTCGGCATTGGCAGTAAAAGAAGAAAACCTCTTAGCCTACTCCTCTCCTCCTCCTGCACCGCGTCACAGTGTGCTCGGCCACCCCCTTCCGCTGCAGACTTTGGTCGATATAGTTTTTCGGTTAGTTCACACTTCCACATACACAGTTAACACCTAACACTGGCCATCACGACCGACGTGTGTCCCGGGCGTCTACGTCTGCGTCTGCCCACCCAAAAGCAAATCAAGTGCAAAGTGAAACCCCCTAACCGAACCGAACCAAACCGAACCGAACAGAACCGAACCAGACGCGTGGTGCAATCAATGATAAGTCATCGAAAATACAACGATTGCAACAAATTTCGATCGAGTCGAGAATAGATTGGAAATCGATGACCCAGCGGAAGTGACGAAAGACCTTTGTGCTCAGTTGATCGGATATTTGTTTGTTTTCAAGGAAAACCCATTGGAAAATCTGTTTATTTTTCAATTTTCACTCGAATGTTTGTTTTTCTTTCAGCTTTACAAGTTTTCCCTCTCTCTCTCTCTCTCTCTCTCGCTCGCTCGCTACCGCTCTCTTGGTTTCCGTGTGTGTTTCGGTTTTCCTATCAGTGTGTGTTGGTTAAGTTTTTCGCGACTGTTTTCCACATGTTGTTTTGCTGACTTTGCTAGAAAATTCATTGGCAAACCAAAGTAATTGTATTGCCTTTAGAAATATATGCTTAAAAGAGCATTTTTCCTGGTCTTTTCGCAACAAATTTTTGAGTCATCTCTAGAATTGACAGCGTGGCCAAATCCAGAAACGCTTATTTCTTTCTTTTGGTTCTGGTATGGTTCTATAATTTATTACAGTTTTTGGCTGGCTGACATCGTTTTTACGCTGCCAACCGGTTTGCCAAATGTTCCAAAAGAATATAAATAAATAATAATACAGTTTTTTGTGGTAGAATTTCGTTATGGCCAAAAGCATCAAACAGGAATGTTCAATTGTCTATTTGTTAATGGGTCGAAATCTAAGCGCAAATTGTCGAAGCAACAGAGAGGCTAGATACACAGGGTCGAAGCTGTTGATACCCCATAGGATATATTTCAAGAATTATATATCTATTTTTTCCTATATTATAAGCTGTAATTTCCATCTTTCGATTGAATTATCTTCAGAAATAAGATCGTTCCTAGGTGGTCCTAAGATGGTCCACGTTCGTTGCCTAAGTCTTTAGATTGGCATTGAACGGAATCACAATTGTTGATTGTTTATTGTTGATTGTTGAACTGCTCAATCAATATGGCTTGCTTTCATTGTTTTTGTGGCGGGCTGTTTCAATGTTAAGGTCTACGCCAAAATACAACAAATATTTAATGCTAATGCCCAGCCGCAGCCCCAACTGCGACTTTTTCAGTATTTCAGTTTTCTCTGTTTGTTTTTTATGGCGTTCGATTCAATGAGTCTTCCCCGATCCCCGATCCCCGATCGCCGATCTCATCCACACCGCACACTGATGATGGTTCATGCCTAGCATAAATAAAACAACAAATTATTGTTACACATTTGGTTGCCAAGGCGGAAATAAAAGGCATTAAATGGAGTCGTATCAAAATCGAATCAAAATCAAAATCAAAATCATAACAAAACATGAAGAGAAATCATTTGGCCTGGCCAGGCCAACGAGAGGAGAGAGATCTGTACGTCGTAAAATAGAAAGTGACCAAAATGGATCTTCAGTCATAAACAAAAAACCGAAAATTCGTCACAGTTGGAACATACTCTAACCGAAAACGAAGAGTCGCCTCCAATCGTTAGTTTTCGGCTCTTCTGGCCATCAATTCGTGGCCTAGGGCTTCGATACGATTTTGCCATTTTGAAGCTGCAAAAGAAATTTCCAAATATTTAATATGCATAAACCGTTTCTGTCCCTCGCAGGGGGAGGCTTGGTGAGCGGAGAGCGAATAGAGAGAGAGAGTCATTTATCTCAACAAAAGCGCAGACGTAGCAAAATTATGCAAATCTTAGGACATATACTCGTACAGTTAAAGCTATCTCTCAATAGCCAATAGACAATATAGATAGCTATCAGGTATATACACCAGTATATAATAGATTCCACGTTTTTCTCAACTCAAAATAAAAATAAAAAAAGTCGGTAAACATCAACAATAGAGAGGACCGGATCGGTGCAGGAAAAAAGAATTCATCTTCTAATTTCTGACCTCTACAGACACGAATCGAATGATAATCTGTCTCCGATTATTCAAGGTTTTCGCCTAACAAAATGTCAAGTTCAACGATCCCCCAACCTTCTCTTAGACCCCATCCCCATCCACACATCAATCTGTCTGTTTCAAAGCCAACCCACGAAGAACTTTACAGAGTTCAACCAACAAAAACTATTACAAATACGAGATGGAGATGGAAATATGACAAAAATTTGGCTCGACCGAAACTCAATTGGCGTTGGGTTGGAGCCTGAGGAGATTTTATGCAAATCATTGGTCGAGACCTCTAAACCTGTTTAGAGTTGGCGGCATTGTCTCTCACAGATATCCCTCCATCCCATCCCAGCCACCAGCCACCGGCCCGTCGACCCATTGCCATCTTCTAATCCATAATTTGCATAATTCTGGCTATCGCCCGGAATCGGACTATGTGGCTGTGGCTATGGCTATGGCATTTGAAAGCGAAATGCCTTGAGCAAGCGAATGCAAAGAAACAGGCGATTCATTAGGCCAATTGGCCAAGCACAAATGTGTTGAGTCACCATTTGGAAATGGAAAAGCAATCGAAGGTTAGCGAAGGTTAGCGAAGTGGGCCTGATCTGTCAGTTGGTCAATTGCCAGGCGAATCAATTAGCGATCGGGTGTTAAGCCCCCAAAAACATATGCAACTGTAGCAGCAGCTATCGGACAAGAGCTATGTGTTGGGATTGGATTCGAATCATCTGCATGCCCAGACATCAGAGACTTTGGAGATCAACACGACCCATGCGATGCGACCGTGACCGTGCATTTTGATTAAGTTGTTTGTCTTCGAAGTTCGAACAGAAACTCCAGCTACAAACATCTTTGGGGCCCAACTCTGGCCCGACCCAGACAGACCAGACGCTGCTTGGGCTCGGGGCTCTCTGGCAGAGCGGCGGCCTTGACACAAATTTGTGTTAGCGTCAAACACGAATCCCACGAAAATGCTCAAAAAATTAATCTCTCCGCTGAACAAATTGTTACGCATTTTGTTCATTATCTCTTCCACTTGCACAGACCTTAGCAGACCTTAGGCAATGGCAAACCCCCAATCCTCCGCGTGAGTGCTAACTAAAGCGGTTATACCTTGATTTGATTTCTCTGATTTTCTCATTCGCGTCTCTTTCGGTATCGCGGATATACGCCTCATTTGCCATTAATTAGTGGAGCTATTGATGGCCTCATGAGGCGAGGCGAACAAAGGCAGACAGTGTGCCACCGATCACCAAATCACCGATCACCGATCACCGATGGATGGGGGAAAGTACAGTTGGCAGTGTTGGGAAACGGCCTTGGCTTCAATTGTTTCACTTAATTGAAAGCATTGAGAATGGGAAATGGATTGAGAGTGTCGTGTCAGATACAGTCCGATTACAGCGCAATACTTCAAATGTGCGAAAGTACAGTTGGAAGCAGTGTTGGAAAGCAGAGTCATAAAAGTCCAAAAAAATTATGTTTGAGCTCTATTTAAATACTGTATAATTCTATGGATTGCTTTTTTGTGTCCGCTGCGAAGGCTCTCGTCTAGGCGCCGCGCTTGAAGTCTCTATAAAGACTGGGACACTGCCGCCACTTGTTAGAGAAAGAGTGGCTGCCGCTCGGCGGTGGGATGGTCAGCTGTTCGGAGTAGCTGCACACGGGAGCTGGTGCGCGTTCCATCCTCGTGACGGTCATGTCAAAGCGCGGTGTCTTCCCCACATTCTCCGATCGCTTGCGCAGAGCGGCTTGCGGCCGTTTCTCCTCCACGACGGGATCATCCTCCACCCAGGCCTCCTCTGGGTGCTTCTGCATGAGCAGGTGGAAATTCCGCCCGACGACTACTTTCTGGTAGTTTGAGGACCTGATCGAGGGCAGCTGCAGGTGGTGAAAGCTGCGGCGACTGTCGTAGTAGCCTCCGGGGTGTCTCCCCCTTCCACTGTGACTGCCGTCGCTGGGATTGAAATCGTCGCCGGGCTTGAGATCCTCACTGCACCGCTGACTGGGGCAAGTGTGCCAGGAGCGCCAGTGCTTTGCCTCCTCGGCATCTGCGCGCTTGCGCAGCCACTCCTTGCTGGCGCCAGAGTAATCGTCCTGCGTTTGGGCCTCGTCGCGATGGCTCATGGTCACGTCCCCGTCTTGAGCCTCAGCCCGGGAATCATCCGGCCTGGGCAGATTGTAGCCCCTGCGCGACTTTTGCAGCTCGTAAGCTTGGCGCTTGACCTCCTTCTGGCGCCGGTACCGGCGCCTCTTGCTGTAGTCCTTGGCCGCTCTGTCAGGGTCCTTAGCCCTACGACGGGGTCGACTCGACTCTCGATTCCGCCTGTCGTCGGCACCGTAGATAACGTCGGGCTTGGAGATACCTGGAGCCTGTGCATCGCGCCTCCCAGGTCCCCGGGTCCACCTTCGCCTGTTTTCCTCAATGATCAGCTGCTGGCGCCGCATGTGCTCCTCGGGGTTCTGCGGGATGGTGCGCCGACCCACCTCCCACACGGGCCCACTTCGCTGGCTGCTGGCCATCGGCGGCTCCATGAGCTCCCCACTGGCCACAGGGCCATCATCGAACCGGTGCCACTGGGATTGCATCCCGGAGGTCGAGTCGGGGTTGTAGTTCCGCCAGTCGAAGCGCCTGTGGCTCAGGAGCCGCACCTGCTGCAGCTTTCCCCAGCAATGGTTCAGTCCCCGAGCCACTTTCAGCGTGCAATTCATTCTAAATATTGTTACAGAAAATTTTGATTACTTCGAACACGAAGCTGAATATTTCTAAAATGATTGTTTGGTTTTTTTCTGAGAACTAAATTTTGTGTAGAAATCCAAGCGGAACAAATGTATTGTTTTGTTTGGAAAACTTTTAAAATGGATGACCGAAATTTGTGTGAACTGAATGCTTGGGAGGTTATGGATGATTGTCTGATGATTTGTTCTCAAACATTTCGATTTGACGGAAAATGCCGGACTCCTACATTTGGGTGTTGTGAAGGCATTTGAAGCATTATCTGAACAGACTAAAGGTATTTCGTAAGCGTAAATATCTGTTAGATACTCAGGAGTCGTTGTTCCATCATCCATCATCCATCATTGCTCATCGGAGAAAACTCTGAAGAATGTATAGTGCTGAAGTCCAAGAACCATCCAATTCCGGTCATCACTTCTCCACTTCCTCTGTATCTACTTATCATTTAATGGCCTTTGACTCGACTGCACTTCCGCCGGCTAGCGGATTTTGATCTCGCAGACAAACGGAAGCTGCCTTGAGTGGGGGACTTTTATCAATCTGTTTTATCTGCTTCACCTTTTACCTAATGAACCACGACTCGAGACTAACTAACGTAAGACAATTATTATTATCTGCTGCAGCTGGGCCCAACCGGTTCCAACGTTCAGCAGCAAATTGGCGCCACCGACGAATCTCGAGCCCTACACCATGGCTGTCATAACGGATCATGACAGCAGTAGCAGCACCACCGGCACCTCCTCAAACTCGACCCCTAGCACCAGCACCAGCACCACCCACAACCACAAGAACAACAACAAAACAGCAGCAGCAGCATCCTCAGCAATGGGAAACCTCAGCACAGCAATCGTGGAGCGAGCAGCCAGCGCCAACAGTTGAGCACGGCCCTGACCATTCCAGAGTTTTTTGCCCACAAAAACATCTTCGTCACCGGCGGCACAGGCTTCCTGGGGACCGTCCTGATCGAGGCCCTGCTGGACACACATCCCGAAATCGGCACCATCTACGTTCTCGTCCGGGGAAAGAAGAAGTTCGATCCCAAGGAGCGGATCAATCGCCTGCTTCAGAAGCCGGTAAGTGTGGTTACATTTGGTGTGGGTTACTCGGGGGGGCCAAGGGTCACGACCATACTCCGCCCCTTGGCACTCTCGCTGACATCATGGGTGTATCATTAAAGCCAATTACGTGCCTCTTTATGGAGCGTTAATTTGTCAGAGTCGTAACCGGTCGAAGGGAACGGGCAGACAGGGAGACCCGCCGCGACCTCTTCCGCTTTATCTGCTTAGCGGTTTCTGCCTCACGCCTCTTTCCACACATGTTTTCTACATATCTTTCTTTGGGATTTTATTCGGGTCTCTATTCACTTTGATATACCCTCTCCCATGTCCCATTTCCTATTAGAGAAGCCTTCCCCACTCCCCCACGGCTTATGAAAGCGTAAATTTAACCAGAATCGGTAAAGTGTTAGCCAGGTTATGGCTCTGTGCTAGTGGGGATATCTGAACAATCAGTTTAGACCACAAACTTCAGTAGTTTTAGCTGATTAATTCTGGATTAAGCAATTAGAATCTCTGGGATCTATTGTAATCTTTGAACCTCTAAGAGTATCTAAGACTTCGGTACAAGCTATGTATCTTTTCCATATCTCTTTACCTTCGAGTCTTCCCAACATTTAGTTAATTATATTTTTAAACGCACTTTTTAATGGCGCAACAAGCACAGATTTTTGTTGTGTTTGGAAATTACTTACTTATAAAAAAAAAACCGCCCTCCCCCTGGTAGTAGTAGTAATCATAATTTGTAGGCTCTTACCTCAGACACAAACAAACAAACGGCTTATCGAAGCAACGGCTTTCTCCCGCACAGATCTTCGAGAAGTACGCGGAGAAGACCCTGGCCAAGGTGGTGCCTGTCGTGGGGGAGCTGAGCGAGCCGAACTTCGGCTTCGGCCCGGAACTGCTCCAGGAGCTGATCGATCGCGTGCACGTGATCTACCACAGTGCGGCCACGATCAAGTTCAGCTCCCCGCTGCGCACTGCCATCCGCACCAATCTGACGGGCACGATGCGGACCATCGAGCTGGCCAAGCAGCTGAAGCATCTGTCCGCGTACATCTACTGCTCGACGGCCTTCTGCAACAGCAACAACCGCGGCCTGATCGCCGAGGAAGTGTACAAGTCACAGTTCGATCCTTACGACATGATGAAAATGGCCGAGGACGACGAGGCCTGGGTGGACTTCACCCAGCAGAAGTGCAAGGGCTACATCCAGGACCATCCCAACACGTACACATTCACCAAGAATCTCTCCGAGAACCTGCTGATGGCGGAGATGTCAGGACTTCCGGCGGCCATAGTCAGGCCATCGATTGGTAAGCATTCGATTTATACACTCGAACAGAACCGAACAACAATTTATAATTGATTGCTTTTCTAGTGTATGGCACCTTGGAGCATCCGATGAAGGGCTGGGTGGGCAATGCCAACTCCGGGCACTTGGGCTTCCTCGCGGGCTTCGTTAAGGGCATCTTTCGGACGATGTGCGGACAGGCTTCGGCCGTGATTGACATCATTCCATGCGACTATGTGATCAACTCCTCCCTGGTCATGGGCTGGTATGTGGGGACCCGACAGCTGGAGCAGCCGGAGATCATCCACTGCACCTCGGGCGAAGTGAATCCGCTTACGCTGTCGGAGTTCTGCACGATCATCAACGACAGCGTGGAGCGGCATCCGCCCAACAGTTTCGTGTGGAAGCCACTGACCAAGCTGCGAAACGGCTGGCGCTACAATCTCTTTTTCTATCTGTTTCATCTGCTGCCTGCCATGGTTTTATAATTCCGGAGAAGCTCTTTGGCATTGGCATGCCGCAGCACACGTAAGAATTCTGCTAGGACCTGCCTGAAGAGTCCCGTCCCTCCTGCGCCCAGTTCTCAGATTGCCTCTCTTTCAGTGCCTATGAGTACATGCGCGTCTTCCAAAAGGGCACCAAGGCCTTTGACTACTTCCTGGACAAGGACTTCCGGTACTCCCTGAAGAATGCTCTCCGCATCTCCGCCATCATCCCGGAGAGCGATCGGCGGCGCTACAACTTCGATGCTAGCCAGTGCGACTGGTCGGAGTTCATCGATCGCTGCCTCATAGGCATCCGACGCTTCTACTTCAAGGAGTCTGCGGTCACAACGGAATGGCACCGCAACTACTGGAAGGTGTAAGTACCCAAGACTAGTGGTCTTCTCTCCGAGCTCTCTCTCTGATCCAAGTCTTTCTCTCCCTCTCTTTCTCCTCCCTCTCATCAGCTTCAATTTCCTCTACTATGCGGGCTATGCTGTCATCTTTGCCGTCCTGTACATTGCCCTCGTACCCTTCCTGGGCATACAGATCGGCCTCACGCTGGCCGTGCTCATCTGGGGCTTCCTCGTTTGGCTGTAGGGGGCTATCCCGCACTCCTGATTCAGATCCTGATCCTGATCCTGATCCAGACTCCCTTGGACAGTGCAATATTCCTCCTTCTCCATATTCACTCTCCCGTTCTCTTTGTCTTTGTAGGGTATCCATGTATTTTACTTTTAAGTCCTTTCTCTTAACACAATCTAGTACAAGTCAATGTTCGTCGGATCGATTCTCGGATCGAACATCCGATACAAAAAAAAACTGTATCATATGAAGAATAAACAAAAACAAAAGACCACACCAATCTATTCTCACTCAGCAATGCAAAATGTAGCCCAAAACTTAGTCACATTAATAACTAAAACTATGTAAAAGTAAAAACCTATAACTAAACTGAAAATATAATGAAAACGATTGTAGATTGTTTTGTAATTATCATCCGGTATATAGTCAAATAGTCGAAGAGTACGAGAACTAAACTTTAAATAATTAAATGTATAACTATTATGCAAATAAATACGACAACTTTATCATTAAGGAAAATCTCTTGTGTACTGACTATTCCACGATACGACAGATGGCTGCTAAGTGCTATGCCTGAAAGGATCTATGATATACACTGCTTTCTTGCCAAAATTTCAGTTCTATTCCGTTTATTTTATGGCTCAGATATATTTTTCTTCTATTCTTCTTCTGCAAGGCCCTGTATGTGCATAGGGAAGGAAGTGCGCTGCCGCTCACGTACACGTGTGTAACAGTAATCGGCACCAGAACAATAACACTTTTTGCTTCATTTTGCCTGCTGTCTACGCACACAAACGCACTGCAATGTGTGCGTGCCAACCGCTGCTTTAATTCCCATTTATTTTAATTCCCATTAAGATGTGTCTTTCAAAATATTTTTCAAAAATTACATAGCACCTACATAAGCGTGACATGGTTTCTACAGTGTCGTGAGTCTACATGAACAGTGGCGCCATGAATATTTTAAATTTTGGTACATACTACATGTAGAATGTACCATTTCATTGGTAAATTTGTAGACATTTGCAATCTTCTGATGTAAAATGTAAAATCTCGCTCTCTGTTACCAAGTTTCTATGGCAAAAGGCCTAATGGGAAGAGCCATGCAGTGAGAGCGAGAGATATACATATATGCATCACATGGTTTTCCAGTTGAGCTGGGAACAGCGTTGCTGGCCAAGAAAATAAACCAAACCAAAACCGATTTTGTCCTAAAATTCCTATACTTCTAGATATACCCTTATCCATGCACCTCTGTCTTGCCCGAGCCTTCTTAGCTGGTCTGCGTACCTTTTTTATTAAGTTAGGTATACCATCTTAAAGGTAGGGACAGCGCAAAAAGCGGGAGAGAGATCAGTGCAGAGAGCGGCTGACAAACAACTTAGGCCACCGAAGAGAGGTATGTCTAATAACGATCACGTTATGGTAAGGCTACGATTATCATTATATCGTCATATGGTAGCGTAGCCAGCGAGCGATCATTCGTAGTTTTGCCTTTGCCGGGAGCGGAGAGCGAGCGCTCCATTCAGTTTCGAAACGAGCCGATATCGTAGCTTCTCAGATACACACAAACCTGCAGATACGGTTACCAATACGCGTGCATCTGCGTTTGTGTTTGTATTTTGTTTACAGTCGCATCAACATCTGGGCAGGAGGAGAGAAAACATAAGAAAAAAGCAAAGCAAAACGAACAAAAAGCAGAAAGAGTGGAAGCGAAAGAAGGCCTTGTTTGGAGGAAAGAGAAATTGAACCCATTCTAAATCGATTTGCAAACGATCTTAGGCTCTGAACCCAGCGCCAGGCAACAGCAGCCGATAGCCAAAATAGATAGATAGATATCTATACCCATTTCGTACACCTGCAGAAATTATGGCCAGGTAAGTGGTGTTGCTCAATTTGGCTCAAACAATGCAAGACCCGATCGTGGACCCGACTTGCCAGCGGTGTGTGTGTGTGTGTTTTTTTGGTTGCCCGTTTGACAACTTTCGGCAAAATTTTTCTCTTTTCTCCGCTCGAAAGATGCTATTGAGGTTAGATTTTCGGTGCAAAGTTCGAAATGCGGCAGATCTGCGAAGAAACAAACATGCATGTAAATCTATTTGTGCACGATGTTTGACTTCCACTCGAGTGCATTTCTTGGAATATTGTTTCTCAAAGAGCAGCCGCAATGCAAATGTACAACTTCTCGTTATTCCATTCCATTAACATCTCTCGACACTTTCTTCTCCATCACATGAGAGTCGACTGTGTTCTCTGAGAGAGGTAGTGTTTACAGAATGAGCGACTGCATTCTTCAGTCTCTACTCAAACTTTGACCTGTTGACGCCTTGCCTTTTTCTTGGGGGATATAATGCTGACTAGTGGGGAAGGGAAGTGTATCCACAGATCTGTAGATCTCTGGTGCAGCAAGCCAGAGATGACGTCAATGGTTCCGTTTTGCAGTCGTCAGAAAATCAAGCGGAAAATTACAGGTTGTCATATGTAACTGAGGGAAGTCAAAAAACATGATCCATTACATACAATTACATGCACCTTTAGCAAGACATACTCTTTTCGAACGTTCATTAATAATCGCAAGAGTAAAACAGAGATTTATTGGCCACCGCAAGGTTGGCCACAGTTGGTAGGGTCAGTTATCCAGGCAGACATCCGGTCAGACAGGCAAACAGACGATGATTGAGTCGAGGGTACCTTAATTGCTGAGGTGGGAATAGCTTTTAAATTTATATGCACTGTTACTCGTATAGTTATTAAATGTAATTAAAACGTGCACAGCCTATGGTTCCATCTAAAAACACTTTTTCCATCGAGTGTTGAGAATATTTTTAGTGGCTTCCCAGCACTGTTTCCGAACCAAAGTATAATTTGAAACAAATTTCAAGTAGCACCTCCGCCAATACAGTAAATCCCAGCAATTAATTACCCAAGATAAGCCGCGCCACTGACCAGAAGGGAAATCTAATCAGAGTAACGGACAGTGCATGGTGTCAGCCAGATAAGAAACCCAATTTACCACAGCACTGAATGGGATCAAAGACAGAAAGAGACACGGCAACATATTTCTGCTTGGCTCTGGATCGGGTCACCCGCCCGCTCCGTTTCTCTTCTGTTTCGGGTAGTAGCTGCTCCAAAGTGAAAGCTCAATTTAGTTTAGACAGCAATCTCTGACAAGGGGCCGCCAGGGGGCAACATGCAGTCATTAACCATGACTTGACGCTTTTTTATGGACCTGCAAAGACCTCCAGGGCCTCGCCTGGGACTGCATGCGGAAATCTGCATTATTTTTGCATATAAATACTACAATATACATACATATAGGAAATGTTGCATTTCTTCAAGTTTCATATGGGATTTGTTATGTAGAAATTATATCACGCATTTGTTGAGGGGAAAAACAGAGATTCGATCCCCTTCAATGATCATCATTATAAAATCATTTGGCATAACAAAAAATTGGAGATGGCGCGGACTGCAGATCATTAAAAGAAAAAATGCGCTTGGAGTTGGCTAATTGAATGATCAGGTTGCGTGTGCTTATCGTTGTTTGACGGGGAAAAGGTTTGGCAATACGCTGGGGACAGTTGAGAGGTGATAGGAGATGCCGAATAGTAGTAGAGCTTACAACAGTGGAGACTGGAAGAGGGTAGCTATGGTCGATCAGTTATGTCTGTCTGTCGACGGCAACAGTCTTCAAGGAATGAATTTTAGCATTACAGAACTTAATAAATAGATCAAAATACCTCGCCAATTAGTTTGGAATAAAGTTCCAAAGATCTCATGACTGAATTATGCCTTTAATTCTTCAGTTTCTAGATGCATGACAGGTTTGAGTGCAGCCGAGTACAATAGGCAATGTACCATTAGGCTAGAGTCAACTGAGACGCCCACAAATTAGATTTGAACAGTACGAGTATTGGCAGTGACCCGAAAGCCGACACACGACACCTGCTAACAAATCATTAGCTAGATCAATATTAGAAGAGCCACAATGGGCAGTCACTTAGAACTGGCAACTCACGCGGGAAACAGGTTTTGCCTTGGAATCCAGTCGGAGATGTCCACAGAGTCGCTTGGGGTTTCGTAAGTTTGCCACGACGCGACGCCAGCAGCCACTGCCATTTGAATGGGAGATGAGAGAAAGTTTGATGAGAGTTCATTTTCATTTTATGGCATCTGAAAATACATGTAGAGGCAGTTGTTATATAAACAGAGATCGAAGGAAGAGAGACGATAACGACTGCGACTAACGTGTTCCTATAATTTTTCAGCTCTTCCATCACAGACTTCTATGCGGGGCGCAATGTGTTTATCACGGGCGCCACTGGCTACGTGGGCGTCACCATTGTGGAGAAGTTGCTGCGCGATGTGCCCAAGGTGGGCAACCTGTATCTGCTGATGCGCGCCAAGAAGGGAAAGAGCGTGGAGGAGAGGCTCGAGGAGCTCAAGAAGAACTCTGTCTTCGATCGCTTCAAGGAGATGCAGCTGGAGTCGCGTTTCACGAAGATCGTCCCCATCGAGGGTGATGTGGGCTTGGACAACCTGGGAATCTCGCCAAAGGACCGCCAGACGCTGATCGATAATGTGAATGTGGTGTTCCATTCGGCGGCCACCCTGGACTTCTTCCAGTCCCTCAAGGAGACGACCAACATCAATCTGAAGGGAACACGACGCGTGGTGGAGCTGTGCCAGCAGCTGAAGCAACTGGATTCGCTGGTCCATGTGTCCAGCGCCTATGTGAACGCCTATCTGACGGAGGTCGAGGAGAAGCTCTATCCCTCGCCCGACGATCCCGAGAAGATCATACAGCTGGCCGAAACCCTCAACGACGAGGCGCTAAAGGCACTCGAAAAGAAGTGAGTACCTGAAATTGGATCATTTAACAATTGTACGAAAATCTGTTGCAGACTGCTCAAGGATCATCCGAATACGTACACTTTCACCAAGCACCTGGCCGAGCACGAGGTGGCCAATGCGGCCAGTAGCTTTCCCTGCGGTATTGTCCGCCCCAGCATGAGTGAGTGACAGACACACGGGGCTTCTACGCAGTTCGGATATAGAAACTTCTACTTTCAGTCACGGCGGCCTGGAAGGAACCCATTCCTGGGTGGACCATCTCGAAGAACGGCCCCCAGGGCTTCTTTATGGGCGCCTCCAAGGGAGTGCTGCGCCGCCTGCCCCTAGATCCGAGCATCATCATGGACTACATTCCCATCGATGTGGTGGTCAATGGCATCATCACCACCGGCTACTATGTCAATGCGCTCAAGGCGAAGAACGCCGGCCGTCCTGCCGAGCTGCAGATCTTCCACCTGACCTCCAGCACGTACAAGCCCTTCCGCTTCGATCTGATGTCGGACAAGATCAACAGCTATCTGCACGATTATCCTCTGAACAGCGCCGTCTGGTATCCCAATCTGCGGCTGGTCAAGAGCCTCTGGGTCTTTCGGCTGAGCGCCATACTGTTCCACTTTGTGCCTGCATTCTTCCTGGATATCGTTACCCGCATCACCGGCGGCCGTCCCATGTGAGTATCACAGAGATCGCTCTTAGAATAAAAGTTTATTTTGCCCTGCTTGCAGTTTGATGAGGCTGCACAAGAACGTGTGGAACTCACTGAACACCCTGGAGCGCTTCATCTTCACGGAATGGCACTTTGACAGCAAGCGTCTAATGGCCCTGTCCAAGTTGATGGACGTGGTGGACAGGAAGAAGTTCACCATTGACATTGGCGAGCTGAACTGGGACGACTACTTTTCCAACACCATTCGCGGAGTGCGTCAGTACCTCAGCAAGGAGTCACCCAAGAATCTGGAGAAGGCACGTCGCAAGGATAAAATGTTAGTGATCATATAGCGCCCCTATTTCATAATCCATATTCCATCGGGATACTAACGAATCTATTTAACAGTCTTCTGGGCATGCATGTGGCCCTCCAGCTGCTGTTCTGGTTCGGAATATTCAAGCTGATCGTCTGGATCTCGGGAGTCTCCAGCGCCAAGGCGGCCCTTATCTTGCCCGTCTTCTATTACCTGTTTGGACTGCTCTAGTGCGGCCGTATTTCTAGTTGAGCATTCTCTCAATGTTATTCACGCTAAATGCAATTTGTACACAAGGTTGGGTTTTACAAGAAATAAAAATACACAAAAAATAAATAATTGCGCGCAAAAGCTTGTTTTGTGCTTGTTGTTGTCAAGAATATATCGATATTGATATTAAAAAAATATCATTTCATATTGTAATAAACATCGGCTATATCTGTTGATATGAATATATTTTTATATAGTACTTTATATCAGCAAAATTTTCCCTCGATCGAATCAGGAATGATATTCGAATGGAAACGATATAAACACAAAAACATTTCAATCGATGCAAAATTTTGTAGCAGGCGTTTTTCTGACGACTACTCAGATCAGAAAAAAGCCGATTAATACTGGAAAAGCAACGATATATACTGGAAAACCAAAAATGGTATATTCTGAGCTCGAGGAAAGCAAACGAGAAAGTGCTAGTCGGCTAGAAAATGCAGTAATGAAGACATAT
This sequence comes from Drosophila lowei, assembly GCA_008121275.1. Lineage (NCBI taxonomy): Eukaryota > Metazoa > Arthropoda > Insecta > Diptera > Drosophilidae > Drosophila > Drosophila lowei. The sequence goes on along the minus strand of CM017778.1, from coordinate 22,935,464 downwards.
TTAATCTCATTAAGGCAGTCGGATTATATACGCAAACAGATAATAAATCTTTGCTTGCTTCCATACAAAATTTCAATTTTTACTAATTTTATTTGTGAGCGAACAGCATGCACATCTGCATATATATATATTATACATACATATATGTATGATTTATATTATATATGATACGAATATCATCCCTGTTTTTGCTGGCTAAGACTTTTTTCGGATCTGAGGTGTTGAAGTTAGTAATTAATTCCACTATTATTTCCTTGCGTTGGTAGAAAATATATATGCAACCGTTTTTAGTTGATCACCCGATATTATCCGATAGTACCACCACTAGGTGGTAGGTGTCATACATTCATTTGTTTTCACGCGAGACTTTTATCAGCAGGAGATCCAGACGCTCGTTCTCCTTGCCCAACTTCCTTCTCGCCAGACAAAGTAACGGATCCGACCGTGAACCGTTCTCTGCGCCTTTCATAAGTTGAATGTAAGCCGGAACATTTTTCGCGTGATGACGCGGATGATTTTCAAATACCATTAACACGATGCTGTAGCTTCTTAGATAATTTTTGTCCTTGAACATGCATATCATTGCATATAAGGACTACTTTTCATATTTAGTTTACAATCTTGAAAATTTGCCATATTTGCCGATACAGTAATAGTGGCCATCTGGATATTTGTGGCAAGAATATATGGGATTGGCGCCGATTGGTGCCGCCTATCGCACAAAAATATCGAACTATTTTAGAAGCTACTCTTTTATTCGATGAAATGTAAATTATAATCAAAAGGGGAATAAAATAGTGTCGATTCGCCCTGAAATCAGAAAATAATGTATCCCACAAAAGATTCATATTAATATTTTTGACGGCTAAAATCTATCTACCTATCTACAAATATATTATCAAAAATATATATCGATATAGTGATATATCAACATTCGCGCGATCGCGATCGCCTGCTCCGTGAAAAATTACAATAAATTATTAAATTTAGTGCAACATTAAATATAAAAAACGAGTGCGTTGGAGTGGGACTGTGCGTGGAATTGAGTGCGATAGGCGAAACGAAACGAAACAAGGGAGAAGCCACAGAAAGGCAAGCCAACAACAACAGTGAAAGGGGGGGGGCCAAAAGCCACAAAAATATTGAGAATCGCAATTTAATGCTAAAATACGGATCCGAGATCTGCAAAGGCATCAACACCAGGAACTTCACAGTACGTGCCACATATTAAATTCCTTTGGTGAGTGGGCGGAAGGGCATCGAAATGTTTAAACAAAGAGAGAGAGATAGAGAGAAAAGGATCTCTTGCACAGACCAACATCCACATAAAAGTGTCTGGCAAATTGCAATTGTGGGAGGAGTAGAAGGGTAGAAGAGCCCGAGCAGCTGCTTTTCCCCAAAAACAAAATTTGTAAAAAAAACATCCACACACACGCATACGAAAAAAAAACACCTTTACACATATGCAACAAGTTGTGCATGCGTCTTGTGGCGGAGGGGGTTGGGTTGATTTCCCCATCGTTTACCGTTCATTTTTGGACGTTTTTGCTTTTTATCTACTATTGCGTAGTGCCGCCGTCGCGCGCTGCCAATGTCACCTGTCTTTATGCGCTGCTCTCGTATACTCGCTCTCTCTCGCTCCCACACTGGTTTTTATCTCTCTGGTGCCGTTAACACTGGCACAGACGACGACTCGACGATCTACGTGTCCCTTTCGCACGCCCACTTGGCCGTTGCTGCTCAGTGCACGTAACTGTGTATTTGGCATGCATGTGCGTGTGTGTGTGTGTGAGAGTGCGAGTGTGGGCGAGAGTGAGAGTGTGTATATTTCCGCCTGTTGATAACAGAACAACTGTTGTCGATGGGTGGAGCGAGGGGATCCACCATCCATCGTCATGGCCTTAATTCCTATGGAAATATAGTCCAAATATCGGTTCGATTTTTATCACCCTTTCCTAATTCTCCCCTCTCCTACCCCATTATCCTAATTGCTAATCGCAAAGTGCAAATATTGATTTTTCATGTGTGTGTGTTGTTGTGGTTTCCAGAGAAAGCATTTCAGGGCACACCTATTCCTGATCAGAATTGCCAGTGGAGTTTGTTTCTAATGCGATTCTCTTCACTCCGTTTGCTGTGGCAGTTAGGCACTAATGTAGCTCCCATCTCACATATATTTCCAACAGTTAAAACCCAGCCCAATTATAGTATATTGCTCTCATAAATATCATTGTCTTATAATTGGATTCATAAGTTTGATAGAAACGGCTGGGAAGAAAGAATCCAATCTCAATGGAACTTGACATTTAAACATACATATTATATCGTATAGTAGACCGGATCTAATAAGAGCCGCTTGGAATGCTTAGCAATCTATCATCAATCTCTCTAGGGATGCGGAATAGATTGAGATGAAGATTCAGATCCCAGCCCCCCACTGCCAGAGGATATCTTATCTTCGTTGCTCTAAAATTAACTTTCTTGAGATTGTAGCACCTTATCAATAACAATAGACTGTCATTGTTTCACTCTTGTTTTTCTTTCTTTTGGGCTTGTATTAGGTAAACAAGTTTACAAAAATTTTGCACTTTTGCTGCTGCGAACAGATTCTGTATCTGTATCTGTGTCGCAGTTGTACGAGTTGTATCTGTATTCGTAATTGTTGCCATTTCATATTACGTCTTTGTATAGTTGTTGTTGTTTCAGCGGGAATTTCCCGGCATGAACAGAGTTGATAGTACGAATATACTAGAGGTACATACATACATATACAATGAAATTCTGAAAATTATGCTAATCTGGGGTTCTGCTCTCCCCTGCTCTCTCTGCTTTCCATTTCTATCCGTTATCCGTACTCAATGAAAAGTTCCCACCAAAAGGCGAATTCGAGTATAATCAATCTTATCAGTTTTCTGCATAAAATTGGGTTTACTTTTTATGACAGTATGTCGCCCTTCCCCTGGCGATAAGCATAGTGAAACCTCTCTCTACTGGAACCGAACCCCTCCAGTGAACACACCTTTTGGCCTGGACAGGCGCCTAAAAATAACTCCATATTGATTATTTGCATATTTCCGAACAGAACAGACCAGATCTCTGAAGAAGCACATCCTCACGCAGAGAGAAAATGAGAGAGAGGGGCGACCGATCATAAATAAATAAATAACCCGTATATATAGTATTATTGCCTTTTATTTTCGCACTACGCGGATTGGACAGGGCAGGAGTTCCATTCCTGTTCCGTTCCCCATCCCCAGTGCCGCCATGGCTTTTCCTTTTCCATTTCCAATTCTAAAAGTCGCGGCAATGACGTCAGTCCCAAGGCCTGACGTCTGCACAAAATTCCGCAAAACGCCTCTTCAAATTATTGGCAAGCAGACGGGTCGGGACGGGGAGTGTACGGCGGAGAACAGAGAGAGAAAGAAGGCGCAGTGGAGAGTGGGAGGAAAAGAAAAGCAGAGCACAAAAATATTGTACAAAATAAAATTATTTTTGTTCCATTTCTCTCTGGCTTTGTTTTTTTTATACCCGATACTCAAAATGAGTATTGGGGTATATTAGATTTGTGGTGAAAATGGATGTGTGTAACGTCCAGAAGGAAGCGTTTCCGACCCCATAAAGTATATATATTCTTGATCAGCATCAATAGCCGAGTCGATTGAGCCATGTCTGTCTGTCCGTCTGTCCGTCCGTCCGTCTGTCCGTCTGTCCGTCCGTCCGTCTGTCCGTCTGTCCGTCCCTATCAGCGCCTAGTGCTCAAAGACTATAAGAGCTAGAGCAACGACATTTTGTATCCAGCCTTCTGTGATATGTCACTGTTACAACTATATTTCAAAACATCGCCCCGCCCACTTCCGCCCCCACAAAAGACGAAAATCTGTGGCATCCACAATTTTAAAGATACGAGAAAACCAAAAACGCAGAATCGTAGAGAATGAGTTTATCTTCTAGACTGCAGAATCTGAGTTGGATCGTATCATTATTATAGCCAGAATGAAGAAAACAATTTCATTTTTTCTCGCCCTGTCTCTCTCTAACACACACGTATCATAGCCGGCTTTGCATAGCGCAAAACATTAGCGCCTAGATCTCAGAGACTATAAGAGCTAGAGCAACCAAATTTTTTATCCAGATTCCTATAATATCGGACCTTGACGAGTTTGTTTCAAAAATTTCGCCCCACCCCTTCCGCCCCCACAAAAGTGCGAAAATCTGTGGCATCCACAGATCTTAGAGACTATTAGACCTGACTGTAGAGCTCTCACTGTTACAAAGCTATTTGTAATTTTTCACTGCAGAACTCACTGTTGATAGCTCACTGCTTCAAGTGTGTTTCAAAATTTCGGCCCACCCCCTTCCGCAGCCTTAAACAACGAAAATCTGTGGCAAACCACAATTTTGAAGATAGGAGAAAATTAAAAACGCACAATCATAGAGAATGGCCATATCTACCGGATTGCCGAATCCTGCCGAATCCGAATCAGATCGGATTATTATTATAGCCAAAAGTAACAAGTCAATTTGCAGTGGCTACGCAGCGCCCGTCGACACGTTCTGACTGATTTTCTGTCTCTCTCACACGCACTCTTTGTCGTTTAATGTAGCCATACTGACTATGTATCGGGTATAAATGTAGAGTTGCGGTCGCAGCAGCAACTCACAACGTTCCCCCTCGTTTCTTTTTATATTTCTGCGCTGCCTTCTGCCTCCATTCCACCGATTTCATGTTGTCCCCTGCATTTGATTTATAATTTTCACAATTTCCAACGTTCTCTCCCTCTTCTCTCCCTCTACCTCTCTCTCTCTTTACTATGCGTTAAATTCAAAATATTTGTTGTCTTTTCCACAAGAAAAAGTGAAAGTTGTTTTCCATGTTATTTATTTTTTACTGCAGCTTCTTCTTTTTCTGTTATTCTGGCATATTTGTTGTACTTTTCGGTTAGTTCTTGTTTTTACGCATTTTCTTTCCCTTTGTCGTCCGTCCATATGTTTTGTGTTCCGAAAGTGCAGAAGTGGAGGAGGAGATAGATGTCTTGGTACGTAGTTCCTTTAGCAATCTATTTTTTCGGTAATTTCGTTTTTTTCCCCTCCCCAAAAAATTATTTATAATTATTTATACTTTTGACACGCCAGACAGCGAGATTTCCGGTCAATATGCAGCATTGATACTCCTCCTCTCCCCAAATCGCTTTGGGACGAGAACCTGGCCTTCGGTGGGGGGGGACTGACAGTTCGGTTAATTCCCTAAGATTTCTGTTATCAGATTGATTTGTTTGATGGACATTGAGATTCGTGGCCTCCACCGGGGCTGTAAATTAAAATGAAATCCTAAAATGAGTCAATTGCAGTTTAAAATATGATATTTGGGGATCGTTACCCAAAGGAAATCATTCAGATAATTGAGAATGTACTGTAATGACCGTATCAAACCGTAAATGGATCTTTGACAGATTTGTTTTCCTTTTTATAATCAAGTTAGATAATTTTTGATCGATATCGTGTCAATAATAACGAAAGTTAGCTGTTTTCCATCTATTAGCCCTAATTAAATATATATCCCACTACACTTGACTCAATGGGGGAAAATTCCCCATATCATTCCATTTTGTAATGTACCACGTCCTCCACCGCTGCCTCTCCTTTCTATTTTCTAATTTAATGAATGGAAATTTTGTTCCACTAATTACAAGAGTTTCCCCCTCCATTTCCATTTCCCTTCCTCTTCCATGATCCACATTGTGGAACCTAAACAATCCATGGGCTGGGCGCTGCCATAATTTTAATGACTTTGTAAACTTTTTGTTGTTTTTGTTGTGTGTTTTCCCCATAGTTTTTCTTTTTTGTGTGTGTTTGTTTTATGTTTTTTTTGGTACACAATGCGAAATTGTTGTTGTTCTGTGTTTGTATTTATTTTTATTGTTGCTATTATTTCTGAACAACTTTTATGTTTGTTTTTGCGTGTCCTCGAAATAAAACACACGAAAAAAACCAACCAAAGTACCAAATGGGAAGAAGACAAATGATGTTTTACCTGAAGCATCAGTACATTTGTACCTATAAGATATTGAAACGCTGTGTACAGTGCGTTTCGAAACTCTAAGAATACCTACTGGGAATGTATGCTATTTTTCGCCCATCTCCTGCTCATACAGATAATATACTCGTATCTTTTACCTTCTCTTTTCCTCTGCATTTATTCCAAAAACACATCTGTGATTCCTTTTATTATCCGATAGTCTAAACTATGTTCCGTAATCTGTAGTCATCAGACTTCCTATTGATAATTCATCTCGATAGTCAAAAAGTGAACGAAAAAGCTGTCTGATGGAACCGAAACGCACCGTGCACAAAGTACAGGTACAGGTACATGGCGTGTACGAGTACGAGTACACATGATGTCTGTATCTATAATATTACCTATCATTCCACACGTGTACTCTCAGTTTCTTCTTTATAATAGAGAAGAAGAGCGAGAGCAAAGATTGCAATATATTTGACGTCGATATCCGATTCTGCATTCTAGCATTTGTATATGTATCTCCTTCTGTCTGCCTGCATCTGTATCTCGTATCTCTATCGATGTATCTGTGGGTGTATCTGCATCTGTGTGTACATCTGTGTATCTGGCTAATTGTGAAGGTCGTTTACGTCTGCAGTCGATCGCCTGCCTTTCTCTTGTTGTTTCTGCGTCTGCTACCACCCGCTACAAAAGGCAGACGAAGGCAAACACGAAGGAAAGCACACAAAATGAATTTTCATTCCCGCACCCCCGACCCCCTCCATTCAATTTGATCTCTTTTCTACCGCTCAAAAAATTCCTAACCAACAAAAAAAAGTAGAAGAGAATTTGTTTGTATTTATACGCTAAATATTTTCAAATATCAGATCGCAATTTGCGTGTTCCGCTCATCTCCCATCCTATACCATCCCATCCAATGCCCGCCGACCATCCCATAAGTACGCCACCCCTCCTACAGATGAGCGGTGGCGGGGAGGGTTGGAATTTTATTTTATGGAAAAGCCACATTTCAAGAGGAATTATTCTTCATAATTCTCTGAGGTTTTCTCATCTTTAATGACTTCTTAATTTCGCACGGATCTCGAAGATGTTGCCATCCCACTCCGTCAAAGAATATTGGCTGTGTTGGGTAGATTGGTAGATTTTTGGAGTCTCCTTAGTTTTGGTACCCTTGCAGATCGATTGCTTTTATGGAAGTTACGATGGAAGATACATCTGTGATTTTGGATCAGATTTTGTATGAGATATGATTCGATATTCGACTTACAGACAGATATTCTTCCGCTAAAACTCCGATATTGAAGCACAGATTAACACAGATTCGTTAGGTTGGGATGTCAGTCGGAGGCTATTTTTGTAATCCAGGGCTGGTGTCCTCAGAGGGGTCCTAAGGGGTTTTTCAAACCCCTTCGTCGAGTTAGCAACAGGTTCTGGACATCGGACAAACTGCCTACAAATTGGAATTGAAGTCCATCTTTTCATTCACTACACAAACATCTACTGAAAGTCGTAATACCCTGTCTGCACACTATATCCTATAGGGTATATAAAAGAAAAGCTGGAAAAGAACGAACAACGGGGGAGGCAAAAAACAACAACTAAATTGAAATACATTTATAATTTATTATTTATGCTTTGGTGGCCAATTTTAATGGCGCCATCGCTTGCAAATTAAGTGCTATATTTTATAATTTATTTGCATCTCTTTCCCCCCCGACATGGTTCTGTTTCTGTTTTGGGGTTTATTGTTTGTTTTTAATCATTTTGTCAGAGTTTTTTCTAGTTTCCAGTTTTTTTGTTTGTTTGTGGCCATCTCCTGGGACAACAGGTGAGCCGTTGCCGCTGCGAGGGCGGTTCTTTTTTTGAATACTTGGCTAAGCCAGGGGTTTATCTAAGCGTTTTTCATCGGGCCGGCAATTAAATGTTGATCCCATTTGATGGGTCTTTTCTTTTTTGTGTTAACTGTTTCACCTCAGAGCAAAATATCATTAATTTCGTGCAGATTGTTTTCTATATTCAAAGATACAGATATACAGATACATATATGAAATATTTCATTCAATTTTCTTTGGTTTTCGTTGTGTTTGTGCAACACCCACACAAAAGTTTATTTTTATAAAATAAAGAGAGAGAGAGAGAGCCACCTATACAATTTTAATAAAACAAAATTAAAATTTGTGCTGCAAAAATATTGAATGATTTAATTGATTCGCTGCGGTTGCTCTTCTGTTTTTTGCGACTGTCTACGATCTTTGTCCGATCACACGGCGGGTATGCGTAATGCGAGAAATTTGCATAATTTATGATTTAATTCTAACCACAATTGGATTTGATTTGGGGATATTTGAGCAAAACAGCCATAAAAAGACCATAGCGAATGACTATATCATGTAGCTACCATATGAAAGATCGTTCTGTATTGGTTTCTTGTGCTAGAGTACTTACTAGAAGCCTGGATGAATTCACAGTAGGTATTCATAAGATCACAGCTCCATATTGAATGCTTTCCGAATCATTGCCTCAGTCGTCACATGACTCCCGAATCGGCAATCCAAGATATTCGAATGCAACACCGACGTAAAGAAAGACGACGATACTCGGTTCGTTCAGTCCCGTTATTTAGTATCGAGTATCGGGCCTCTGCGATCTGTGAGGGTATCCACTTGGGTATGCTTTGGTTCCCCGTTTTTCTGTTTTCTGTTTTCTCTCGTGATTTTTTGCTTACGCTCGAGCGCTCTCCCAAACATTTTCACACACGGATACACAGATAGCAGAGACTAGTATCTGTGTGTTTTCTGCTCCTTTTCCTCGCAGCATTCTCGATAGTTTGATTCTCGAAAATCTGCGAAATTTGGTTTTTCAGTTCATCGCTGGCATTTAAGGCGTTCGAAACGCGCACAAAATTTGATCGAAAGAAAGATATATTGTTGTGTGGAAAACTGCGTGAGATTTTCTCGATTAAAGTCAAAGAAAAAACATAGGAAATGGAAATACACTTTATCAAGAGTGTTTAAAAAAGGAAAACACTGCAATTTGTGTGTGTGTGTGTGTGTGTGTGTGTGGAAAATCGATCGAGAAAAACGAATAGAAGAAAATAATGTGAAATATGTTAAAGTTTAAATTCAAACATTGAAAAATTAGCAACAAAAAAGTGCAATAAAAACAAGACAAATCACATAAAAAAATATAAAATACCTATACCTAAAAGAATAATTTGGTTTACTTCTAAAGAAAATCCAAAACCATATTTCACAAGAGTAATCTCAAATAGCTGTTGAATAAATATATGAGCAAATTGACAGATTATCGATCGCGTTGGGAACCTTTTTATCAGTTTTCATCGACAAAATGTAAGTGGAAGGGGATGGAAGTTGGGCAGATACAGACACAGATACAAATACGGATACTCCTCGTATTATAGATATGTTTTCATCTATACCTGAACCTTGAAGAGGCACCCAATACCATATACATACATATGTACATATATCTGGTAGATGGTTTCTGTGTACTATATAGGGAAACGGATTATTTATCACTGCCATCCTTGACAATGGCCGACAGTCGGCAGTCGAGAGAGAGCAACAGAGATATAGACAATATGGCACATCGATCGTTGTGTCATAAATATTTTTAAACATACCCAACATACCTCTCTCTCTCTTTGTCTTTATATTTCTCTTTCTCTTGGCTGTTTCTGTTTTTTAAAAACAATATATTTTAAAGCCTCTTAGTTAATGTTCTAAATCGGGCCATGGATTCACCCGCATCGCATGCAACACTCGCACCCGACTGCGGGGGCAGATACTAATTGAATAAGTGGCATTACCTGACTGATTCCCCTTCTCCTCTCTCTCTCTCTCTCTCTTTCCGCAGGTCTGCAGCTGTGACAAATGATGGCCTAAAATGGCGGCTACACCACCAATGCCGCCCGGATCAAACAGTTACCAATTGAATGGCAGCAGCAGCAGCATCAGCGGCAGTAGCAATCCAGCAGAAGGAAATACCAGAGGAAGGAGCAGCAGCAACAATATAACCGAGGCAATCCATCAGCACTTTCTGCGGAAGAAGGACGCCGCTCCATCGACAAGTCAGAGGAGTCGCTGCGGCAGCTATGAGCAGCTCGAGCTGCTGGAGCACCCACAGCCAGCAGCAGCAGCAGCAGCAGAGGCAGCATCAGAAGCAGAGCCAGAGGCAGCCCGCAAGCTGAGCACGCCCTGCCACTGCACGAACATCAGTATCATGCACCTGTTCCACGAGATGAAGCAGGAGTTCCCCACGATACCCGATGCCATTGTGACGCAGTGCGTCAGCGAGAATTGCCATCAGCGCGAGAACTGTATACAGATGTTAAAGAAGGAACTGGCCCTGCATCCGATACCTGTCCAGAGCTACCCGGCCAAGGTGTTGCAACAGCAGCAACAGCAGCAACAGCAACAACAGCAACAACAGCAGCAACAGAGGCAGGCCAAGCCTCCCACCCCACTGAAGCCGTCGAGAGTGGCACCCGCACAGCCCCCAGAACCGAGTCAGAGTCCGAGCCAGAATGGGAATGGGAATGGCAATGGCGATGCCAGCCCCAGCCCCACTCACAGTCCGAGTCCCCAGCCCCGGCCGCGACCCACCACGCTCAATCTGCAGCGCCAACTGAACGCCCAGCTGCAGCAGAAGATCCAACAGCGACAGCTGCGGCAGCAGCGCGACCTGCAGCCACCGCAGCTGACGCCCACGTCGCTTAACAAGCCGCTGCGTCGGGCGCCACCCCTGCCGCCGCCACCAGGCCCGCCGCTGGCGCCCAAGCCAAGCTTCTCCAACGATTCCTCCTGCCTCACCAGCCCCATGAGCTCCAGCGAATCGGAATTCTCACTCAACGCCGTCTCCTTATCATCGCCGACGTCAGCAACAAGAGCAGCAGCAGCGGCAGCAACGGCAGCGACAGCAACAACGCCTCAACAGGCCTCTCCGGTGCGACACCGTTCAGTCATCAATCTGCAGCCGGAACTGCCGTATGCACGCGATTTCCTCAGCAACAGCAGTGCCCTCTCGCCAGCTTTGACGCCCCCGACGCTGCCCGGCTCCCCAGGCTCGGCCGTCTCGCCGGGTCGCAAGAGCTTCACCTCGCTCAATCTCACGCTGCGACAGCCGACCGGCGGCGCCCAGTCCGCGATCGACATCACCGCCGGCCCGGCGCCTAGTGGCCAGGGCAGCGGCATCACCTACTCGAGCGTCAGTTTCGACGCCCGCCGGGGGACGCACAAGAATTTCCAGCTGACGGTCACCGACGAGGGAAGTGTCTTCAGCGCGGGCTGCATCCGTCCCCAGACACCGTACGCCGCCGCCGCGTGTGAGCCGCAGCAGCCAGCAGTTCCTCCGCCACGCCAGCCCCCGTCGGCAGCGGCGGCGGCGTCGCTTCTCTCCACCGATGGACCTTCACCGTCGGACTGTGACATGCCGGAAGTATTCCCCTATCCCACGCAGGCCCAGAACCACGTTGTCGCCTCCAACTACAACACGAACCATGCCGCGGAGACCAGCAGCGGCAACGACAACAGCGGCAACAGCAGCAACGACAGCAGCCCCGTCAGCATGCCCCTCTATGCGGGGGTCCTCGAGGAGTGCGATCCTGAAGGTGGGTTTCACGATAAAACCCAGGGAAACCCTGGAGAAGCACTCGTTCAATCGATGGCTATCTCTGGGCATTGCATTGTAATTTCCATCATTTCATTTCCGTGTGGCACATGTCCGATGTCAAGTGCTTTTCCACTTTATTCCTACACATGTACCGACATGGGTTCCAATGTGCTTCACGGCCTTATCGAGCCACCCAGACGACGTCGTAGTTTCTGTCGGTGTTTTTCGCTGTGTGTTCGGTTATCGGTAGAGGTTTGCCACAGTATTGTTTACAATTGATAAGGAAATTGGAATTACGCCCCAAAATAGAATTAGCGGAGCTCGCTCTCTGCCAAAAAGAGAGCAGAGCATTAATTCGTAGGAAATTCTGAGCAAACGTCTTACCAAAGGCTAACAGATTGCCAGCTTATGGACAAGGGTAGGGATCAAGCGAAGACTATAGCCTAAAGATAACTGAAACTCTGCGTGTACCTTCTGTGTATGGGTTCAACTATCGTATAGTCTTCGGTTCAAGGCTTTCTATTGGATGGGGGGTTACCCTCTTATATGATTGATATCGGGATCATAGAAGAGTTTATGTTCGGAATCAGTTTAATTATCAAATACAAACAGATAAAATATACGAAATTAAGGTATTGACGTCACGGAATAGAATAGAATAGAATTGAACACTGAAGACAGTAGACAGTAGATGGTTGGCGGTAGACGGTAGTCGGTAGTCGGTTATCAGGTGAGAGACGCAGATAACGAATATAATCAATTTCCCAGCAGTTTAATTGAGCCTTGGATTAGCCCTTCTCTCCTTCCCGTACCCTATCACTGTGTGCAATTTTCTGTGCAACTTTGTTGCATTTGATTTACCTTTTATGCTGAATATACGATACACACACACACAAACCGATCCGATCCGATCCCCCTACTATATATTCCCCCACAAATACACATACGATGTATGCAGATATATATGTACGTTTGTAGGACGCCCACGCGCTCGGAACTTTATAGATTGAAATGTCTTTTGTCTGGCTTCTGCTTTGGCTGGCTGTGTTTTCCCCACTCTCTCTCGGTCTCTCTTTCTTTGGCGTTCAAGTTCACGGCGAAATAGAGAAGAGTAGATGGGGAAAATAGAGTAATCGCCTCTGGGAACGGGGCATTAGGCATACGCAGCGTGGGCCCAACCGAGCTGACGGCTGGCTTTTCCACTTTGACATTTAATCACGCCACAATCGACGACCGACGACCATTAGAAGCACTTTAAATGTCGTCGCCTTTTAGCCGGAATTCAATTTGGAATTCGGGGACACTTTTCGCCCATTAATGAATTAATTTTTCAATTAAAATGATACCCATTCCCTCTTCCAACACATGGGATAGAGAAATGAGACGAGATCCCTTGGCCCACTGCCCTGTTGGCTATTTCCGTTGGAGATCTATCAGAGGCGCGTCTAAAAATAATCAAAAGAGTCGAAAAGTCGCACAAATCAAAATACGAAATGCATCAAAAGATCATTCTATTTATATATGCACACGAAAAGAGGACAGGATAGGGTATATTGGATCCGAGTAGATGTATGTAACAGCCAGAAGAAAGTGCTTCCGGACCCCATAATATACGCGTATATTTATTCTTGATCGGCATCAATTGCCGAGACGATATAGTCATTTCTGTCAGGCTTGTTTGCTGCATAGTTTTCCCTTCTCACAGACTTGAAGGACTACAGCAACTGGATCCTGTGGACAGGCTACTGAATTATCTGAAGTGTATTTTTCCCCCACTAATGGCGGAATGAAGAAAACCATTTGCGGTGCCTGACTCCTCTGCTTCGCGGTCGCTCTCTCTCTCTGCTCCTTTTTCTTTTGCAGAGAGACAGACGGAGAGATTTTAATAGACGAAATAGCTAAGGTCCTTCATAATATTGTAACAGCTTAAGGACAAAATCTTCTCCTATCTTTCTGCCCACGTGGGATATTCAGGGCTACCAAAATTTCGTGGTCACTACTTCTTTCAGCGGCTTCTACTTATACTACTGGCCCCAACTGAGCTTTTTATCGCATTCTGAAGTATCAGAAGACAGCAAACGACTAGTTTAAGGCCACGAAACATTTTGAGGAGACTCGATTTGAACGATGCTATCAATCAATGACAAGCCCCACCCACTCTACCCACTCCCTAATTTATACTTGCGTTCTAAATAATATTTAAATACATCTATGCAGATATGTATGAATTATTTCCATTTTATTAAAGAATGATATTACGAGTATGTATACGCTGCTAAATTTTAAACTTCTGTCAAAACAAAGTTCATTGAAAAAACAGTGCTTATTCGGCGCATACCTTTCGTTAATTCCCTTATATTGAACAAAATAATATCATTTTTTTGTTACCTATTTTCTTTCGTAGAAATAAATTATTATTAGATTGATTTTCGGATGTGCTGTGGCTCTTCCCATGCTCTGCTTGCGCATTTTCACTAAATTTATCTTTCGTTTTAAATATAAATTCTGTTTATGAACCGAACCGAACCGAACCTTCCCCTTCCCTGCGGCAGGCAGGGCAGGCAGAGGCAGAGGCACGAGAGTATTTTTAGCCGCAAAACAGAGTAATAAAATGTGAGGTATTGGCCAGTAAAAATAACTTTCAGCGAACATTCGGCATTGCGAAATCGCAAACACAATTTTTGTTGCCAGGCAGCAGCAGAACTTCCAATTCCATAATCGATCGATTAACTATTTTTTAAACACTGTTTTTCTATTTCTTTCATTCTTTCTTTCAGCTCGAGCGGCGACCATTGAGCGGCAGAAGCAGCGGCGCGATAAGCTGGCCAATGTTTTGCGGGACAACAAGAAGCGACTGCTGGTCCTGGAGCAGGAGATCAACATACTGACCGAGCCCGTACCGGTGGGCGAATCTGAAAGACTGGATAGAGATATCAAGAAACTGACTGAGGACTGCCAGCGGCTGCTCAATTTGATCAACGGTGAGCCCCGAGTGTGGTTCCCTAGACAAAGCTAATGCTAATCAATATTTATTTTGTAGAACCGCAAGCGAATGGCTCTGGTCCTGCGCCAAATTCCATGAATCGTCAGCACTTGGCCCCAGCCAACAATAACCAGCAGCAACAGCAGCAGCCACAGCCACAGCCATTCCCACGCCAGCGACAGGCTGGTCGCTCCCAGGCGCCGCCCAGCTCGTTGCGTCTGCACTCTGTGCCGGCCCAGACAACGGCCCAGCCGGGTCCTGACTTTGTGCAGCACCACAGCAGTGCTCCGACATCGGCGTGCCTGACCCCCCAGCAGCAGCAGCAGCTCCAGCTGCAACAGGAGCCGCCGCCCACGTATGCCCAGTACTACCAGTTCCAGCAATATCTGCAGCAGCAGCGACAGCAGCAATTTCAACAACAATTTCAACTGCAACAGCAGCAGCAGGCGCAGCAGCAACAACAGCAGATGCCAGTGCAGCGTCCAGCAAACGACGAGGAAGAATACCTATCGGACTCGGACGTGGACGAGGATGAGGAGCCACTTGACATGTGGGCCTGCAATATGTGTACATTCCGCAACCATCCGCAATTGAATATTTGCGAGGCCTGTGAGAACGTTAGGATCCAGCCGGGTATGATACGCATTGTACCTAGCGGAAGTGGCCCTGGAGCAGCTGATGGAGCTGCTGACACCTCCACTGCGAGCCTCGAGCAGCAGCAGCAGCAACCGCAGCAGCCTCAGCAGCCATATGCCTTGCATACATAACCCATCCAGAAACGGAATGCAAAGTTCTCCTAACATGCATGCGCTCGCTTTTGATTGCTTACCCAACAGCCTGCATGTGTCCTGCTGATAATGGTGGACTTTGAAACTGTGATAGCATTTAAATTAGTATCGTGTGGCCCTGGCCCTGGGCCGGCTCGATAAATTGGGGCTCTTAACCTGAAAGACATGTCCAAGCTAGCCCCTTCGATTTATGATTTATTTAAATTGCAAGTGCCTCAGCAACAGCATCGCGTTAACGATAGCATTAACAGCAACAGTTGCATAGCTCTAAGCAATGAAACGAAACAAAGTTTATTACTTTTAGCAACTTGATCAATAAAGAACGTTATTTAAATATTTAAACCCGCTTCGCCTTACATGTCGCTTCACATTTTGTTCACTCTCATTGGTTGAGCGCAGAATATATGTGTATTTTATTTTGTGGCCCACTCTCTACTTTTAGCCCCAGTGCTGAGTCGTGAGGATATACATATAACGCTCTCGCCAGGCGAAAATCGTGAGTAGAACTTGGTGGAGTAGAACCCACGAGATCTCAGATTTGTAAGGTAAACTGAATCCTCTCTCTCTTGTGCAGGTATTATACACTCCTGGATACTATCATGACAATTGGCCAAACGCTCACCATAATCACCCAGACAAATCCAGAGATATTTATTTGTAGTTCGTTAATCTACTCTACGCATATTTTATTATCTAATTTGCTCTTTTGGTAACATATTGGTAAACAAATTTGTATATAATACTTAAGAGAATATTTAGCCAAATGCTGCAGGCAGCAATTATCTGTATTTCTATACTAGCTAAGCCATTATCATACCTTGATTCTGTAAGAAAAGACTTTTAGTAACGTGTCGCATCTGAAACTAGCAAATAATTTTCGAAATGGAATACATGTACATTTTGTAGGTAATTACCTGGTGAAAAATAACTCAGTCGGGGTTTTCTATAAGAAAAAAAATACACAGAAACAGCCAACAAGCTAAGAATCTTTTGTAAGCTTATCAAAGGCCGCATATTTAACAAAATTAAAATGCAAGTTGAAAGAACTTGTTTCGTGTTTTGAAAATATTGGAAAAAGAGTTGATGCTGTAATTTATTTATTATTTTCAACCATTTCTTTGACTTGCTCGCACCAACTGGAAAACCATCGATTTTCTCCTCATGTTTTGATTTATGGCCACTAGAAGTCGGAATTTAATGCCGGAAAAATGGTATTTTGAACGATTGATCGTTGTGATTCTTCTCGTTATTTTCAAAATAATTATATGTCACCGCCGAAATCGTTCCGTCTATCGCACAAAATACCAATATTTCTCTTGCGTATCGATAAGTAGAGAGAAAAATATATCCCACAAAAATTTCCTCACCATTTGAATATTTTCGACAGTCTAAAATAATATCATGGTATCAATTTCATCAATCTATTAAAAAGCATTCATATCCTTGCGACTCATTCACTTTAAAAAAATTGCAAACAAATCTCTTTGGCGCTGTACTCTAGCTCATCAGCTGTCATCACTGATTTCTTGCCAGCTCTCTCCTGCAACGAAAACATGAGTCGTAATTTTGAATTGGCAACAGAAATGGGTATGGACAGTATGTGAGGACAATCGGGTTTTTTTTGCCGTTTTGCCTCTTGTCCATACCCTCTTTTTCCTTCCATTATGTAGAAAATGTGTAGTTACCGTGTAGTTGCCATGTAAACGTAAACTGATATCAATTAGATTCAAATGAATCGAGTCTCGGACTAAATTTTTTTATAAAATTGGGCTAAAACCGGTGAAAATATGGCCAATTTTGTCAACAATCCCTGTAAGTCGTAGAAAGTTTGCAGTTACCCGATGCAAGTCCGCACAAACGCACTTCTTTTCGTTGTTACCAAATTCTTGCACACATTGCACGCACTTCGGTTTTGCCATTGTCATTGCAGCGGAACAGAACTATTACTTCAAGAATGGTATTGCCTACACAGAAGACCACATTCCAGTGCTGAAGCTGTATATGTTCAAGATCCCACCGGATGTAGGTGTCCCCGTCCCCCTTTTGGCAAGCTTTACTCTGAAACAATGCACTGTCCTGTCTCCTCACAGCTAAATCAATCTACGCTGCATTCGCACTTTTCAAACTATGGACGCGTTTTGCGAATGAAACTCTTTCGCTATAGTGGTGGTAGACGTGCTACTGGCAGATCAAATCACTTTTCCCACCAGACTGGCTGTGTGTTTTATGAGAATCCCAAGGATGCAGCAAAGTGAGTATGCCGGCCGCACTACTGTGTGTGTGTGTGTGAGTACTTCCACTGATATTCTGCATTTTTAGAGCCTTGCACAGCCGGATTCACCATGTAAACGGTCGGCGATTCAATGTGCAGGCCAGCGATAGCTGGCATCAGCCAGATGCCTACGGAACAGACGACCAGGAGGAAGCAGATCAACTGTTTCCGTCCATTTTGAATCTCAACGATCTCTGCTTAGAGAAGGTGATGAAGTATCTCCCGATGCACGACCAGATGGTCTTCACTCGAACATGCATTCGCTTCCGCGCTGTCTATCAGCAGGCTACGGCCAGACTGCACAAATCAATTGATTTGTACGATTTTGAGAATCTGACTGTCTGGGACCTCCGAGAATTTTTTAATTTGTCCGGTCCTTATGTTCAGCACATTACCGGCGTGATTCCGCCGATGCGCTTTCAGCGCTTGTGCGACTTTCTTTCGACCAATTGTTCGAATTTAAAAACCTTGAAGCTGCACAGCAGCCCGTTGACTTCGCGAAATATGCACAAGATTTTCGGCAAGATGACCAAGCTGGAGGAGCTGGAGCTGCCCCAGAATCAGCTGACTGATGAGTGCATCTCGGCCCTCAGGAACTGTCGGACTCTGAAGGTGCTCAATATTGCCGGCAACCCAATTACCGGAGTAACACTACACGAACTCTCCCCATCCATCCAAACTCTCACGCTGTCCGGATGCCCTCGCTTTCACGGCCAATGTCTGTCCAAGATCTGCAAGGTGTTAACCAGCCTAAAAACCCTCAACGTAAAGAGCGTTGACACAATGAATTCTCATGTCTTTGAAACGATGATCAAGGAGAACTCTGGCTCTTCTTTGGAGGTGCTTTGTATAAGCGCCTTCCCAAGGGAGACATACGAGTACGTGGCCCAGCTGCCAAGCCTCAAGAGCTTGATCATCTATATCGGACTGCCTGGCCGCACCCTACGCTCCGAGCTCTTTCAGCAGCTGGCCGAGCATAAGGCCGAACAGCTGGAGTGCCTAGAGGTTTATGGGGGCTCCAGTTTGTCCGCCGAATTGCTTGTCCAAATTTCCAAACTAAGAGGTCTGCGCACTCTTATCCTACCCCAAGTGTTTGCTATGACTGACAGTTCACTCTCAGAGTTTTCGAGCCTCAAAAAACTAGAGCAGATCAATCTAAAGTGCAACAGACTGCATGACTCCTCGGTTTTGTTTCTGTTCCAAGCTTGCCCCAAGCTGCATAGCTTAGGCCTAGAGGATTGCAAAGAAATAAGCGAGAAATTGGTACATGGAATAATAAAAAAACTGCGCTTGGACATTGCGAGGAAGGAGAATCAACGAAACTTGCCAGTACAGCTCTGTGTGTCGGGCACTCAAGTGAACAGTCTCATCGAGTATGTGAGTTCAGTTCTGGACGATATTGTGGATACTCGTAATTTGACTGAAAATCTTTCTTGAAATTGTAGCATCCTGATGTCGCCCCCAAGGATATCATCGAGGTGAAGCACTTTTGCTTTTGGACCTATGATGGGATGTATCCGAACTTTCCCAACCTTGTCTTTGACGACTTTGACTTTGAGCCGGACGATCTGGAGGATGATTTGGACAGCGATACTGAATCCGACTACTACGGCGATGACATGTTCGATTTCGGTTTCCTAAGCGCTGACGACGACGAAGACTCTGATTTCGAGATTGGTTACCATGCTCCCCCCTTGGCCTTTCATGTGTCTTTAGGTATGTGTTATACAAGAAAAATGCTAGTTTTTATGCCATCTGATACTTTAATGTTACTTCTCCCCACCGTTTAGATTGATCTGCGGCATCGTTTCATTGATTATTTGATTATTTTTAACTCAAATTTATTAAACCAGAATAAATTCCTAGATTCCCACAGTTGAATTTAAAAATGGATTATGTACAAATAAAGAAGTTCGGAATGGATAGTGAGCCTCTAAAAGAATGGCTTTTTATTCAAGATCCTACAGAAGATCAGATGAAAATCAGTTCTGCTTTGATCATAGTATATTTTCATTTATTTCATATATTTTTAGGTGTGTGTTTAAAATTCACTTCTAGACGCATTTCATATTACAATTTCTATTTGTTATTCGTTTGTTGAAAACCTAAAAATCATCGTTGTTCACTTTGTGTTTGTTGTATTGTACGTTCTGCCTTGGCATTTTGCAGTTTATTTGCATTAATTAAGCGCTAATTGGTGTTTGTTTTTTTATTGTTTTTGGGTAGATTCTCTTAGATTTTAGAGGCAACATTCATAATAATTGACTTTTGAAAATTGCACCAAAGGGTTTGCGTTTTTTTTTTAAACATATGTAATAAATTGCAGCAGGAATGAGTAAGTAAGTAATTAATAATTTTGCATTAAATACGAATTAGCTTAAATGGGAAACACTTGCGGATAGTACAATACGTAGATAATAGGATTAACAATCTCATAGGTACATATATATATAATTATAGAATATACATAGTTTAAAGCACAGTAAATTTCGTTTGTTAACTGCAGTAGAGACAAACATAACACATAATACATAATACTTTCACGAGTGTGGAGGGAGAAGCTTAGACAGACAACACTCTTTACAGATATGTGATACGCAGTAACAATAATAAAGTTGAGAATCGTTCCAAGTATTCAGTTTATAGTGTTTATAGTAATTGTTAAAGTAGTAACCGATTCAGGCAGCTGAAAATACGCGCATGCTATATTTATTCGATTATTGCTTGACGCGTGTGGCTGTGCTGTGCAAATGGCGTGGCTGTGTGGAAGGACATGGATGAGATGGGGGTAAACGTGGCCTAAACTAGGGAATGCTTTATATATAATACCATGTTCATGCATGCATGTATGTGTATGCTTTGTATATAACTATATTCTGATAAATTATTGTACTCTCTTGCTAGTGCCAAATGCCATTTGGCCGCATTTTATAATTGTCCAATTGCCATTCCAATTCCAATCCATTCCCATATACGTTTGAGTATTTCGGAGCCGTAACATGGAGTATTTCGTAGTGTTTTGATTTTGACTTCTCTCCTTTCCATCTTCTGTCCAACATACGAGTATTTGGTTGAGATTATTGCATTATATTGCGCGCGTTTACTTAGAGGGTGACGTCGTGCTCCTCATCGAGCATTTCGACAAAGGCCCGCGGCACGAGTCCCTTCATGAGGCCCTGCTTGGCGTACATATAGTCCTCGTTCACGGGCGAGCACTCGGTGACAAATATGACCTACAGATTCGGAAGATTAGACACACGGGCGTATCAATGTCTCGATTGCCTTTACTCACCTCGTTCGCATTTAGATTGAGCTCAGTGTGATCCTTGGCGTCATAGGAGCAGAGAACACGAGCCCGCTTCATTTCATCCGTGTTGACATGCATGGGCTGATTGGTCGGCCTGTGGCCGGATGGAGCCTGACTGCTGCTGTTATTGTTGCCCGGGCCACGGGACGGCGATGGTCCGCCAGTTGCGCTGGACTTGTTGGCACTGGCGTTGCTCAGATCGAGCGGTATATATGGTGTCGGGCCTCCCAAGCTGATGGAAGACGCAGAGGCAGATGCAGAGTTTAATGGATTTGATTTGTGATTTGATTATGCTGCTCAGATGTATGGGAGGGGAGGCGCTCTACGGAAACCGGATTGGATTTGATTATGTGCAGCAACAAAAATAACAACAGGAGCGAGGAAGTAAAAACCTATCGCTTAAATTACGTATTGTTTTTTGTTATATACATATAATGTTAACTGGAGCCGCCGAGCCGAAGAATTTGGTATTGAGATTAAACTGTTGATATGGCAGTCGTATCGAATTCTATGTTAAAGTCTTCCAGCAGATTCGTTAGGGACTTGTCAATTTCATTATCGCTATCTAGGGCTACTCCCACTACGGAATCGGAATCACAGGAATGCATCGACACAGAGCTGGGAGGCCCACCATCAACATCTTCGCTATTGATGCGCAGGCGCGGCTTAGGATGCTGCATTCTGTAAGACCACAAAACAATAACCGAAAGTGAGATGACCAGAGGCGCAATAGAGCTAGCTCGGGGACGGGACCGGGACCATCCTACATAGTCGAGAGTCTTTGTTTGTCTGTCATCAGCATCATCATCTCCATTGATCACCATTACCATCTGATACTCACTTGGCCAGCTCCCGCTGCAGCTGCTCCATGACATCGCCGCACTGCTTGTAGTAGCGCACCTGGGTCTGGATGAAGGCGTGCAGATGGCGCAGGTGGGAGGCCTGCGATGTGCTAATACCATCCAGCAGCAACTTGGTTATTTCCGACTGGCGGTCGAACTCCGCCTGGGCCACGCGCAAGTCGCGCTCCGCCTGTGAAGAAAGTACAAATTACTGATCTGCTGCAGCATACCGTTGAGTGATGAGTAATAGGTATGGGCAAGGTCCAAGGTCTGATACCTGTTCCAGGGCAGCCTCTGGCGAGATGCCATCTTTCTATGAACCACAATAAATCAAACCAACAATCCACACAGAGGCAGCGTAAAGCAATGTAGGAAAAATATCGAAAGTCAATAAGCCATTATGACCGCCCCCACTGCCCCCTTTTCCGCCCACTCACCGACTGCTGGCCTAGCATGCTGCGCGCCTTCTTCACCCGGTTCTTGCAGGCGTCCAGATCCAAGCGCTTCGAATCGAGTATGCCGCGCTCTTTGCTAATCGTCTTCATCTCGCCCTCCAAGAATTTGCGCAACGGTTGCGTAAAGCAAATGCCCGAGGTGGCAATGAAATCGTGCTCGCACTGGCCCAGCTTCTGCTCAGCCTGCCCGACCTTGATGAGGGCCTGGCCGTACGGCAAATCCTGTCCGAAGTCCCCGCCGGCCTCAATCATGTCCAGGGCCAGGTGTTCCAGGTTGCTCACTCGTTTGGGCCTTGACTTGTCGATCTTTTCGAATATGTAATCCTCGACACGGTTCTGTGGATTCGGTATCAGCACCGATTCTGTGTCCTTGACGAGCTTTTCTGTCCATGCCTTGGTCACATCGGCACGTTCGGCGAGATTTTGAAAGTGCAAGTCGTATTCGGTGCGTTCGGTAGTGCCAAGTTTCTCCTCCGTCATCTAGGGGAAAAGGGCAAAGAGCGTTGTATGAGTGCTTGTATGGACCCCATCCCAACCCCCATAAAGCCATTTCATCCCCACCCGTTTTTTCTCGCACCCATCATTGATTTCTTTACCTGCACCACACGCGATATTGTGCTGCCTGCTTCCCTGACCAGGTTCTTCATGTTAAAATGGGGCAGATTTATGTTCATTGTAGAGTTCTTGTTCTTCCTTCCAGTCGCTTACTGTTATTAAATAATTTTATTTGTTTCTTTGATTTGTTTGTATTTTTTTTTGCAAGCTCTTCTCCACAGCGGATTCCCTCTGAAATATACCAAGATATACCGTATATATACCGATGAAAACACGAACTTAGCCCACTTAAGCCCCCTTTATTTGAAAAGGATAATAGCTTGAGTTAAAGCGTGGAAAATAATAGTAATAATAATATTTCTTCTTGCAGATCATACTTTCATCTTTCCTTTAAAAAAAGACCACGATATCTTTCACCTGAACTGCGCTAATATTCTTCAAGATTCATAATTTTCGTGGAGGGTATTAAAATACCCACTGGTCAAGAATGGGCTAATCGTTCCCTGACTATGATCTGAAATCATATTCCTCGACTTTGATGTTCGGTTTAATATAGCTTTAGCCGATAAATGAGTCAATTTTCTACAAGACTGTCTAATTTTAATTAAATTTACCCTTTTTTACATAGTAACTACAAATTTGCTATGAATATGAACATTTTTGTACCCTACTTCGTTTAATTAACGTTAAAATACCTTCTGTTTTCCAAATTGTGCTGCATGAGATCACAAATATTTCATCAGTTCTATCTTGCGTTGTGGAGAATGTTGCTAATTTCGTGGTCCAAGTTGATGGAATGACTCCATACCCTATGTTCTTTAATATACCTTCCACCTCTAACGGGTTTAGCATTGTTTAATTTAAATTTGATTTTTATTAAAAGCTAGGGTTATTTCAATTCTAAAATCGATACTGTAAATGGGCGGCCGTGCTTAATTAATCTGCTTCCAGAAGCCGCCGCAGTGGCAATGCAGCCACTTGTTGAACCAGGCCTTCAGAGCCGAAGTCTTGGCCACTTTGTTAGCATTGTTGACGAAGACAAAACCACAGCGGGCGCACCTTCTGATGGTGGTGGGATGGGCGCCGAGCTGAAGATTGCTGACGCCATCTTTCACCGACTTGGCGAAGACCACATCCTCCACTTCCATGTCCTGCAGGCACGACGGCTCTACAAGGGAGGTGAACATGAGATGACCCGACTTCACGGCAGCAAATCCCTGGGCACTGAGCAGCGTGGTGGGATTGAACTTGTTCAGCTGAGGAATGAGAAGCTGCTTCGACAGAAGACTGCACTCATCCAAGAGCATATCGTCCGGCTCCGCGGGGTTCTGGGCCAGGCGCGTGAGCAGGCGGAACAAGATGACCAGCACGTCGATGTTGTCCATCGTCTTGGTGTAGACGGGCAGGCATTGGGTGTTCAGCAGGCCCCAGATGCGTATCATGACGAGCAACTCCCTTAGGCTGCTAATGGCGTTAATATCCCGGCTGATGTCATAACTGGGACGCTTCCCGGACAGCTTGCACTTCATCACCTCTTCAGGTAGCATGTTGAGCATGTTGAGCGCCAGATCGGTGACCCATTGAATCAGTTGCTGCAAGCTCTGCAGCATCACTGGTTCCACTGTGAAGTCCTTGGCATCCAGGTTCAGCATCACTGTGTCCACATCTGGTATGGACTCGTTCAGCTTCGTCGTCAGATTATCGGCGGGTCCCTTGTCCTGGTAGCCTAGGTCGGAGGGACGCAGAAGACTCTTGAAAGTGGTGGATATGGCATGGAGGATGATCAGATTGTCAAACTCCTGCTGCTGCACACGACAGAGATTGCTCTTGAGGGCCAGGAAGTTGGCATAATAGTAGTTCTTCACATACGATGGCTGGCGCGAAAAGTTATCCGTCAGCTTCTCCACCAGGGGCTCCAGGTTGCCCAGGTTCAGGAGTAGTACATCGCTGGCATCGCAGCCCGTGACAATGCAGTATTCCAGCAGGAGCAGTGCGGATCCACTCTGTTTCAGCAGTGGCGCTTGCATGGCATACAGCTGGGCGTGCGTATCGAAGATCAGGAGCATTTGGCTGGTGGGGGTGAGGTCCCCGCTCACAAATTTCACTCCACTGCCGTCGGTCACTTTATCGAACTGCGTGTGGTTCAGTTGCTTCAGAGAATTGGGCTCTAGGACCTGGACACTGTTATCCTGAAGTATCGCATAGACCGGAGAGCATTCCGCCGCGGCATGAGGCGTGAGGCGTGAGAGGCAGAGATCAGCAAGAGGAGCATTCAAATGGAGCTTTGCCACCTGCTCCCAACTCTCCGACTGCACGAATTCGTTGCCCTTATTGGAACCGCCTCCCTGGAGCAGGGCGTGGACACTCTGATGCCTGCGCGTGAGGGTCCACTGCTCCAGCAAACTGACTCCCTCCGGACAGGAGAAGGCTATGAAGATCACATCGTCATTGGCCACCCGCGTCCACTTCAGGTGACTGATGAGCTTGCCCTCCAGCGGATTGAGGAATATACTTGCCTGCGACTCGGACTTGATGGCCATGTGCTGCTCTAGGCCCAGGTCTCCTTCCATCATCAGGGAGATCTTGAAGCACTGCACGAGCTGCTGCTGCCAGCCGCAACTGAAGGCCACACTGACAGCCCCCGAGGGACTCTGGGCCATGCTGCAGTGCTCTATGAAGCTTCTGGAGATGCCAATGCTATGCATGACGGGTGTCAGCTCAACAATCTCATTGCCGGCGCTCTCAGCATTGGAGAACTTTTGCAACAATGGTAGGCTGAATGACCCCAGGAGGCCAGATGATGTCAGCAGAATACAGCCTTCGCTGGCCACCCCGCCGAAGCCGCTGAGCGTGGGACGCTGCTCCAGGCGCTCAAACTTCTCCGCATAGTAAGTGTGCTCCTTCTTCTGGGGATTGAACAGGACTCCCTTGCCGTTGTGGAAGAACTTGGCCTCTATGATGTCCTCGCTGGGGATGTTGGCATGGTATTGCAGAAGCCAGATGTTGATGGACTGATTCTTGGGCTGCCAAATCTCGACGCGTCCGCCGACATAGCCCAGCAGCAGCTGCTCCCCGTTGGCACTCCACTCGAGCACATTGATCAGCGACTTCGAGGAGCAAACCTTGTAGTACTCCCACGGCGTCACAATGTCGCAGACATACACATGACTGTTGCTGGCCCCCACAGCCACCCCAGCGCTGTTGCTGTCCCCGGGGCCATGGGAAACGATGGCGCTTTGAAGCGAGCTGAACGCGATAATGTTGCGGGCCGAGACAGAGCATAGCACCACTTTTTGGGGAAACACGCTGTCCTTGCCGAACTCCTTGCTCTCCACTTTGTAGAGAATCGTCATTTTTCAGCGTAAACAAAACAATACGGCAAAAGCATAGAGGTGGACAACCCGACCTGCTAGTGACGCCATAAATATCGAAACTAATCTGATGGTCGTATTCCACTAGACTTATCCACGCCAAGACAAGACAAGTCTAGTCTGAAAAACAGACATATGTACCGATAAATTGTTGAGAGATTGGAACAACATCCTTGATCTGGTGGAGTCCTTATCAAGGACCAAGGATATTTTCTCCAGTCATATATATCCTGTTTTCTCCGTTACTTGTGAGCTGATCTGGTCGTTCCATAGGTTCCTGTAATTGGAAAAATATCCTTAATCCTCTGTTAAACTCAAACAAGCCCAGCCAGTCATATATCTCCGATTCTTTGCAAGGATGATTTTTCATCAAATCTTAGCTTAGTATAAAGTGGAAAACATTGGTATCTACTATCTAAATGAATGGATTAGCTCCTAATAAGCTCATGATGACGCGGCGGTAGCCGAACGCCAGAGCCGAAGACCCTGGGATCTAATACAGAAACTTCGTTTGCGGCATGCTCGGTGTATGAACTGGCACATCTATATACTGTATGGTTAGTGCCAGAACGTAGGAATATCGCTAATTCAGACATCGTAGAATCACATCACTACATCCCAGCGATAGCCGTTTGTTCAGCTTTTTTTTTTTTAATTATCTATTTCATGAAGTAATTGGAACTTAATTAATTTAAGCTTTAAGCAAGCTTAAGCTTTAAGCAAGCTTAAGCTTTAAGGCACAGTACAGCACAGCACAGCTCCTTATCGGATTTAGTTTGACAGCAGAATCAGCATCCAAACAAAAGCCGCAGAGCAAACCGGCTTTGTTGTTGCTATCGTTGAATCTGGAGTGTTTTCGAAAGTTTATTGAACTCCGACACAGCGTACATTAACTTACGGCAATAAATACACAATAATTAAGAATAAGCCTAACTAAAACCTACACCAGGTTGGCGTAGCGCAAGCCCTTGACCAAACTGCCGCTGAAGCTGTCGCTGTCGATGAAGCGAATGCCATCGGCGATACAGGACTGCAGGCTGCAAGGATACTCTGCACCGTATGCACTGCCATCCCAGCGTATCTGCAGCTCGTAGGACAGCTCCGGGGTGAGTACACACGCCTCCTCGCGGCGCCAGCTTAGGTGTAAGTCGCAGTTATATTTTGTGCTCTGATTTTGAATGACATGACTCCACACGGGATTGGTGGGGGCGTCCTCGCCGTCCTCCGGCAACTCGCAAAGGTCCAGCCGCAGGGACTCGCGATACTCCAGAGGAAGCTGAACGTGGCCAAAGTTGCAGGTCAGGTTGGGGGGCAGGCGACTGTTCAGGACCACCCCCATGAGGGAGATGAAGCGAGAGCTCTTCAGGCGGAGACGCCACACGGGAGACTCTGCATCGACGGTAAACGGCCGGCAGGCCTTGTAGTAGCAGCGCTCTACTGAGAGAATGGGAGCCGGAGCAGGAGATTGCACTTCAACGGAAGCATTCACGGGCCACGAGTTGGCCTCTGGCCCCAGGCCATTTACCACCAAGCCCGCATCGCTAGGACCAAGGCCCAGTTGCTCACACTCCTGCTGGGTCCACTCGTAGACATACCAAATGAGCAGCTTGTGCGGCTCCTTGCAGGCGGCTATGATCGTTTTAACGCACTCCTTAGACACGTGGACATAGTGCTCCTTCAGATGGGTCATGTACTGGGCATTGCTCACGCAGCAGCGCATGAAGAAGGTCATGCAGACCTCCAGCAGACTATCCAGACCCATGCACACGCTCAACTCCAGAGCCGGTAGAATGTTGGAGAAGCGCAGCTTCCTGGTGATGGCCACCAGGGAGTCGGCTATCAGCTGATCCAGCAGATACTTCTCTGCCGCATAGTACAGCTCAATGCAGGCTACCAGCTCCAGACTGTTGTAGTCCACGCTGCCCGTGTAAATGTACTCGACCAGGACCTTGAAGATGGCCGCACTAATGTCGTGTATCTCGATCTCGGGCTCATTCTCATGCATCGGTCCGAAAAACATGGCCTCAAACACGGGACTGGCGGCACTCAGGATAAGTTTGTGGCACTTCAACTGCTCCTCGCACACGTGGAAAACGCAGTCCGTGTACTTCTCCCCGTGCAGAAGCTTGGCATAGCGACGCCCCAGCAGGTTGCCCACGCTGGCCTGCTCCTTGTGATGGGTCACGGCCAGTTCCACCGCAGAGCTGCTCATCTGGAAGAGGGAGAAAGGCCATAAATATAGATGAAATGAGATAGGGAACTGAACCGGTTGCCAATTTGCCCGTGCCAGGCCGGGCCATCAATAATGCTTTAGATAATAGAAACTATTTCGGGTCGGGCGAATAGAAAGCGAGAAGCGGCGAAAAATTGGCAACAGCAGACGAAAGAAAGAAATATTAACACGTTGAATTTTGTTTGCTGGCAGTTAACCGATCAGGCAACCGAATATCTCCCGAGAGAAGTGTTCTCCCTGGTTTATGATAGTTTTTTAAGAGGGCGTATGCCATAAAAAGATCTGATTTGATAAGAAAGCCCCCACTTTAGAATGCCCTGCCTCTGTAAAGTCAAGGGCATTCCCCAACCGTACACCGTACAAGTACTCGTATTGTGACAGCGTGACGCAATTTGAATGGAATAATATCAATTGAATCAATTGGCTAAAGCTGCCTTAGATTTCCTTAGTCATTGCCAAGAACGTGCCGGCCATACACATACGAGTATGCACACACGTATGTATGTATGTTCTGCCAGACGTATTCCGTTTATCAATAAGCCAGAATAATACTACGAAGTGTCGGTCTGTCGGCCAGTTACTCACATCTAATGCCGGCTCGCATTCGCTCTGTCATGTGGAGGGGTGGGGGAGGGGCTTTCATTTGCCTATTTATATTTGAGTGTTTTCGCGCATGGGGGTAATACATAACCGGTTTAAAGTGTTTTTCTACAGATTTTAGTTGTCGGTTTGCGGCCTAGGCTAGGGTGACTTCTAAGGGGACTATCGGTGCAAAGTGTGCATCCTTTACAAAGTACTTTCAGAAGCGCAATTCAGTGGAATGAAAGAGGGGATATGTATAGCGTATGGCATGGCAGGTATAGTCCCTGCCAAAACCATATACAACTGAACTGATGGACTCTGTCCAGGGGCTGTAGCGCGTACATAGAACCCATATGTAAAATGCGGGCTCGGCTCCACCGAGAAGCTGATCATCGCATCGATTTTGAGCATTTGGTTGGTATTCCTGAATCGAACTCTAGCTATTGTTCACCTTCACTTCCCCCGGAGTCAATCAATTATCTCGCGATCTCTAATATTGCTGCGCAGATTGTTTACTTTCCTCTGAATCGCAATATTCAAAGTTGCATAAAATTCACCTTCGAGAGGTGAAGGGCTCACATATTTGTGGGGCGACCTTAGATCAAATTCTTTATGATGTGTATTTTGGTAATTTTTCAAAAACAAAATTGGATTATTTAAGTTGATATTTTTCCAAGAAGAACACACCTCTTTTTGGCACTGTGACAAATTCTTTTCAAACAAAAGCGATCACTTGCGAAACTATATAGTAGGTATGTACTATATGTGGTGTTCTATATAGTGTAGAAATTCGATTTGATCGAAAAGTTCAGAAAAATAAAAGTGAATTTCACGCGAACTTTTGGGCGAGACTAATTGGGCGACAATTGGAGTCGGCTGAACTTGACCGATATCGCGGACTTTATATGCTGATCTGATCGCCAAACCAAAACAGACGCCACCAGCTGTTCGGCGCAGAGAACGAGGCTGAACGACGAACGAGAAACGAGAATGGAACTGAGAACTGTGAACCGTTGAGCGCAACGCGCCACCTTCAACTGATCCGATGGAAAGCCAGGTAGAGGTAGAGGTGTGGTATCCAAGCGATCGTTGGCGTCCGATCGCCGGCCGCTCTCACACGCTCTCGATCATGCCTCTCTCTATAACATACCTCTCAATGTTCTCAGTTCTTTGCCACTCTGCCGCAAGTGCGGCCGTACTGGAAGTGCCCAATGGGGTTTCTTTCGAACTCTTTCCAGCTCTGGTGATCCCATTGTTTTCTGGGAGGCTTACTCCCACTTTTCGGATTCTTTGCCCTAACAGAATAGATCCTGTTGGACCATGGGGCAGGACGCTGGTTGATGAATCCAACGAGCTCTAAACTCCTGTGACTGTTCGAAGGAGCCTTTTCTGCAAGGAGTTGACGTTCCCGATGCTCGTCTGGCACTATCTTCATGATGATGGCTCTCCCGCCTTCGTTGAGATTACAAATTAAGCGCCTGCCAGCGATTGCCAACCTTGAACCTTTCAATTGCCTCTTCTTTAGTTCAGCCAGAGAGAAGCTGGCCGAGAAGTCGCCGCCTAGCCACAGCCACACCAAAGCAAAGCTATTTCTGTAAGCCCAACCATCTTGAATACTCTTCCCTTGGGAGTGTGAGGTGTGGGGTATATGGTTTATCTGATCTTTGATGGAATACAAATGCTTATCTAATCGCTTATAACCGTAGCTAATTTTAAATGTTTTCCTTTTTTAGAAGTGAGTCGCGCAGTCGTTTATGGGATCGCAACCTTGATTAAATTATGAGAATTTTAATAGATACTTTAACTGGTCACTACAGAGTATACTAGTTTCGGTGTTGGGTTTAGATGGCTCCAAGCGGTTGGTTCTTCAGTGCCGTCTTGGGGCAGCTGCTTTGGCTCAGACCTTAGCTGTGCCTTTACGTTTGGCATGGGGCTGGGGAAACAGGTAATGTTGTGGACCCTGGAGGGAGGCTGGGCCCTGACGCACATTCACCGAACACACATACACACACAGGCAGACACGGTACACACACACACTTACTCACGCACGTGTGGCTTTTTTATGGTTTGCCAAGCCTCCTCATGCTGTTGCTTCTTCCCCTCTTTCTCAAACTTCTTTTGCAGCCCCTTGGCATGCACCTGTCGCCCGGACATCTCAGAATCGTGCTCATTCTGGCCCTGCTGCAGGACCTGCAGGTAAGACCACAGAAGGACATATTCAGGGCACATCTTGAGCGGGATCTACAACTTTGTCCGGCCTGCTTTGCCGGACAGCGCTGGCAGTGCGAGGAAATCTTTGAGGCCATTGCAGAGCCCTCGGATTGGAGCAAGCTGCTAAAGGGAATCGCTCTGCTGATCGATCGTCGGGAGATATACTTCCTGCAATTGAATGATGGTCATCAGGGAGCACAGTTGGTGGCCAAAAGAGATGCCATTGGGGGGCACTCTTACCGCAATGTGGGCACCTTGCGAGGAGCATTTCTTGAGATGGAGGAGCGTCCCGGTGGATTCCAGTTATGTCGTAGCGGACTCAGGATTCCCCGCTTCGTTAGTTACTTGGAGCAGCGCGGTCATGAGGCTGCTACCATTTGGTACTACATGATGCACAGCATTACACCATTGCTGATGCAGGAACTGTTTCTGCGTGGCTTTCCAGTACCTCGGAGCTACGCTGCCTGTGGCCTTACCCATTTCCAAGCCTATGTCGGGCGCACCCTGGTACACTACGCCACTGCTGGCGAGAGTCTGCGCCTGGAAATGGCCCGACAACTGCTCCAGCTGTCTCTGAAGCTCACCTTTGGCTTTGCGGACTTTCGCATCTTTCTAACCGACTTCACGGCAGACAATCTGGCCTTTGACGAGGCCAGCCAGAGTGTGATCCTTATCGACCTGGACTCTGTGGTCTTAGTGGATGCGGCGGCCCCCTTGGGCGATGCCCAGAAGTACGAACCCTTGCCTGGCGATGGATTCACGTTCGATGTGAAGTCCTTTTGCGGGGGCCAGCAGCTGGACGCGAATGTCTATCAGGCTTGTCTCCTGCTGAAAGACTTCCTGCTGCGGGATCTGGCCAACGGAAGGCTGGAGATGCTGCTGGAACAATGTGTGCGGTGCGACGACGCGACATGTGATATGCGCTTCCAGCAGGCGTACGACTTGATCAAGGTGCTTGGCGAGCTGCTGGACAGCTAGGACTTTGGACGAAGGACAAGATGAAGTCGGGCTAAGGTAACATATTGAGGGTACTTTAATTTAAGTAGGTAACCATGTTTAATCATACGACTCATCCATTACTTTCAATATACGGTCTAAATGAACTTTGCCTGAACTTCTTTGAAGGAGTTTGGAGTGGCAGCAGCATTGGCTGTTACCGATAACTTAGGTTTAGGTTAGGAGGGGAGGACATAGACATAGACATAGCTATCGTGTCTGCTGTGGTATGGCTGGCCGGGCCCCGGTCCGAGCTTAAATAATATCACGGGGAAAACTCAGAAAGTGTATGGAATTGGACACGTGGTGTGTGATGTCTGTGAGGGTCTCCTTGTGGACGCCACCGAACAGGATCAGCTCGCCATTGCCGGCAATGAGGCTAGACAGGATGAGGCGATCGGGGGCTCCCCGGAGAACGCCAAAGTTCTTGTATTCCACCCAGTCTAGGGCGGGTTCGCTGCTGCTTAGTATGCCTGAGATGTCGCAAACGAAGAGGGATTGCACATTGCAGCGCAGTCGCTTGGGTGAGGGGGCACGCAACGGCTGCGGCTCCACCTGGGCGGCTGCGGGTGCACTTCGCCGCGAGTTGCGTATGGCGTTCATCTTCTCCTCCATGCGTCGGATGCGTTCATTGTGGTCTCGCGAAGCGCTCCGTGACCGTGTCGGCACGTTGAAGGCGGCCATACGGAAGGGATCCTGTGCGGAAATTGTGCATTAAGTTTCGGTTGCTGCAAATAGTGTCGTTTTTGAGCACTTACCTCGTACATCTCATCAAATCGTTTGGGTAATCGAGGCTCGTTGTCCCGGCACCGCAGGGCCAGATTGCGCTGAAGACGCTGGGCTGCATCCACATCCCCATCGGCTGCGGCCAGGGAGGGGGGACGCACTGGCGGTGAGGGTGGGGAAGGAGCTGCGACGGCGGCAGCCGGAGCTGGAGGAGCATGCAAATCACTCAAGCGTCCGGATCGTGGCTGATAATTGTTGTTGTTGTTTACATTGTTGTTGTGCATGAACTGCTGCGCTTGCTGCATATGCTGGTTGAGAATGGCCCGTCGATTGGCCAAATACTGTTCTTGCGGAGCCAGAGCCCCGCCCGCTCCTCCTCCTGCTCCAATGCGATTCACTCGATTTTGACCCAAGCCGCCTCCCAAGCCCCCAGCTAGCCGGCGCTCCGGCATCAGGATTCGTTGGCCCCGCTGCGGCATGTTTTGGTGAGGATTGGGGGGCGGCGGGCCCCGTCCACCGACCACGGGAACTCGACTCTGCTTCATCATTTGAAAGTCCTGGGGCATGTTGGGCGACGGTCCCACCACTACGAGGTAGTTGTTGACCTTGCAGCCGGGATTGCACCACATGTGGACGGCCCCGAAGCGCTTGTTGCGCACGGTCAGCGTTTTCCACGACCACACATCTCTGGTCATGTCCAACAGCCAGGCATCGGTGTAGACCCGATTGGCTCCGCCACAGCCGCCCACGACAAGAAGGTGATTCTTGTCCAACTCGATCTGGATTTGTCCATACCTCGCACTGGGCCGCGTATTGCCCACGAACAGCGGCTGCCACCAGCGCTGCTCGGGCAGGTCCAGCACCCAAGTGTCGTTGGAGTTGATGTTTACATCGTCCGTGATCTGATAGCCACCGAACACAACCATGCGATCGCCATGCACCGTGGCCGAGTGGCCAGCCATGGGCGGCGGACAAGGCATAGTGTTCCTCAAAAGCCAGCGATTCTTTCCTAGATCGTAGTAGTGCAACTCATCGAACAGGCACCACGGCTGATACGGCGGATGCAGCGAGGGATAACGCCAGCCGCCAAAGAGCACGAGTTGATCCTTCCAGGCTACCATGGAGGCGCTGCCCTTGGGCGAGGGATAGGTGCCCGTTGCCACAGGCCTTGCCCAGCGCATGTGAGTCAGATCAAAGCGCCAAAGATCGTTGAAGGTGGTGTCCGAAGTGGATCCGCCGCCAAAAACATACATGGAGTTGCGCTGGCGCACCGCCGAGTGGGCAAACCGTCCAGCGATAAAGGCCACGGGTGAGCTACTCGCGGCGGCGGCCGTTTGTGGCGAGAAGACCTCCCAGCGCAGCCGAAAGTCGGTCAGGCCTTTCTCGAGGTTGAACTTCGAGCGGCGCACGAGATCTGGGGAGCAGAGGTGAGGCTAGAGAAGCTCTTTATCGATCGCAGCCACACTGCGTGCATACTCACTCTTCACAATGCCATGCCAGCGCTTGCACACGATGCTGCAGTGCTCCAGATCCCCATAGGGTGGTAGGTAGGTGAAGATGAACTCGAGAATCTCATCAGGCAGCACATTCAGACTGGCGTAGCACAGGGGCGAGGACGAGGGAAGGGAGCTCATGTCACAATTGTGATTCTCGCTGTCGACCTTGTGATTGCACGTGTCCATCGTGGGTCCTGTCCTGTCCTTGATGTCCTTCTTCGTACTGTGTCCTTCACCTTCAGATGCTGCGCCACTAAAACAGCAAATGGGGATTGGGGGAGCAGGCACAAGTATGTGGAGTCCACATTAGCTACATAATGGAAGGAAAAAGAGGGTATGGACAAGAGGCAAAACGGCCCAGAAAAGCAACGCATGCAAGGTAAAATCCACCACTTTTGCCTAATATACCTTGAAGATAAAAAGCTGATTGTCCTCACACGCGAGGTGAGGTTCGTACAAACCTTGCAATTTTCCTTGGATGTTTTTGCCTGTTGTCCATACCCCTTTCTGTAGCCCATTCAAAATTACGACTTGCTTTTTCGTCGCAGGAGCGGGCACGCCATTTTGTTGGTATTTTATTCTGCAAATATCTTATTACTTTCACGATTTACGCACCTGAATTTTCATTCTAGGATTGTTGATTATTGATATATCGATATGGACGATATTTTTATTTTTGATACAATATTTTTGGTGCGATACTGTCGACTGAGCGCAACAGCCCGCACGAATTGAACATGGACAAGATAAAAAACTTGTATAATAAATTGACCAAAACTCCGTATCGTGCAATCGTAGAAATACATCAAACTTTTGCGCACATATTAGGACTAGCCATCACCACGTCGATGCACAGACTTCTGGCTGCAATAATGTGAATAAGGAAGTATGTGTGTACAATAAATTGCTGCATGAAAATTTAAAACATATTGATATTTTAAAATTGATAAAGTCGATATGACGATATAAAAGTTTTGCAAATTTAATATATCGGAATAAGTTTTGTTTTCAGAAATTAACAATTCTAAGTAGAGATGGCAAAATATCAATAGGACAACAAAAAGGTTATCGATTGAATGGAAAAAATATCGTGACGGGTATTCCTGCAACCGACTACAACCGAAATTAACTCAAACTGTCCCAATCGCCAAATCGCACGTGCCGTTTTGTTTACTTTTTACTTACGGACAACATGAGTGCAACAAATGACAGAAAGGTGGTCATAAATAAGCGCCAAAAGGGTTTGTCGCGAGAAGCTTTGGGAGAACTCAGCCAAACGGAGCTAATTGATAAAATAGTCCAACTGGAGGCGTACAACTTTCAGCTGAGAAATCTTCTGCACAAGAAACTAACGGAGCATGATAGAAGTAATGCGGAATATGCAGAATTGTTGGGTAAAGAGACGGTGGCCACCGCTTCAGCTCCCAAGGAGACGACGACACAGTCAGGCAAGGTTCAGAAGCAACGTAAGTTCGATTGGAGTAGGTAAGTAAGGGGGGCCCGCCCATTGAAGGATTCAATGCAAGATTGCACTACAACTTACCGTTTCAGCGCGCACAGACGTCATGTTTTGCTGAAAGTGACCTACTTTGGCTGGGACTACCAGGGTTTTGCCTGCCAGGAGGATTCCAACGATACCATTGGTGGGTGGTCTATTTCCGTTTGTGACCAATTAACATTATTTCGTCCTGTTTGAGAACAGAGTCGCATTTGTTTCGCGCCCTGACGCGTACTTGTCTCATCGAATCCCGTGCCACATCCAACTACCATCGCTGTGGACGCACGGACAAGGAAGTAAGCGCCTTCTGCCAGGTGATTTCTATAGATTTGCGCAGCAAACATACGCCTGACACTCAGCTGGAGCCTGCTTCTCTGTCATCTGAAATCGACTACTGTGGCCTTCTTAACCGGGTGCTGCCCAAGAACATCCAATGTGTGGCGTGGATGCCGCTGCGGAGCCCTTTATACAGTGCCCGCTTTGATTGCACCTCTCGTAGCTATCGCTATTACTTCCCCAAGGGTGACCTGGACATTGAAGCTATGCGGGAATCCTGTAAGCTGCTGGTTGGACATTCTGACTTTAGGAACTTTTGCAAAATGGATGTGCACAATGGTGTCACGAAATTTATAAGGAATCTACAGGCAGCGCGTGTGGAGCCCTGCGTGGAAACGTTAAACAATTCAGGTAAATATATGAGGCTCTGCTATTTTATTTTCTAGGATTTCATTGATTTCGTCTATCAATAGGCTATGATATGTATTATCTGGAGATCCAAGCAAATGCCTTCCTCTGGCATCAGATAAGATGCATCATGGCCGTGCTGCTGCTCGTGGGACAGCGAAGGGAGCAGCCTCGCGTTGTCAGCGACCTTCTCGATGTGGAAACTAATCCGTGCAAACCTCAGTACACGCCCGCTCTTGGTTTGCCGTTGAATCTGTTCCATTGTGATTTTCGAGACAGGACGACGAGGAAAATAAACCTTCTAGCTGATGGTGCTGAGGATGACGAGGCAATGGACACGTCTACAATGGATGTGGAAAGCTCCGAAAGTCCTGCGGAGGAAAAAGATCTTACAAGTTGGATTTACAACGAAGAGAATTTGCAGAAGCTTATCGAGAACATCCAATGCGAGTGGACGCAGTTCAGTGTGAAGAGCACTATGATACGAAATGTTCTCCAGCAACTGGAACACCTCTTGGAGAAGAACTACCACACAAAAGAAAGTGTGACAGCGCAGGTTATCCTGTTACAGGACTCTGTCAAACCGCGTCAATATCAGCCTCTCCTAGAGCGAAAACGCTGTGGTGAGTGTTTTCCGGAAATTGCACAGTGTGTATTTTCGCAACAAGCTAATTGAATCCTTTTGCAGAGAGCCTGGAGAATCGCATAGAGCACTTTGTGAAAAAGCAAAGACTGATAGTCAAGGATGAAAGCTGAATCATTATACCTAAGTCACATTCTAAGTCACAAAGAATTACAATATATGTGGACCTAATTTATTTTTAAATTAGAAAATTACGAAAACTAGTTCATATCGAAATTTTAAAGGCCCAGTTTCGTTTATAGTGCAATGTTTCGCCGTTCTGGCCCTATTTGCCCGAGATATAGCGCCCGAAGTTTTTTCTATGCTAACAATTAAAATATTGGTTTTTCTTTGTACGCAATATCTCGGCTATACAGCGGCAATTGCTGCAAAGCAAAGCTCCAATAAGAGTGGACTTCTAAAGTAAATATATTTATATTCATGAACTTGTACAACGTTACGAAGCTTAGCATAGTCTAGGTAGGTAATAATTCTATATTATAACTCCGTACAATTTCTTACATACTACATTTATGGGATTCTAGTACCTATAAGAGTCATCTATATGAATAGTTCTTTGTACGATAACAAAAAAAAGAAGAAGGCTTCACTTAGTTGCGGTAATTTATATTTAACTTGGTTAAACAAAGCAGGTTGTCCAGATTCAGGTATTCCAGGTATGGGATTCCAAAGACAAAAACGGTCTATTAGCTATTAACTAGTGGTTCTACTATGAGCAGGGTGCAAGCCCTACGTGCCCATAGATTTAGCTTTCTGCAGTCTGAAAAGAAAGAAATTTATTTAGTTAGAAACTCTTTCATAGATTATAGATTCCTACTTACTTTCTTCTCAAGATCTTTAGGCCAATGGTGCCCTCTCGCACATTCTTGAATAGCCCTATGGTTTCGGCGTGACTCATGCCCTGCACAGAGTTGCCATTGATCTCCACGATCTCATCGCCTGCCGGAGGGACATATTCAGCTATTGAAAGTTCAATTTGACGGGATCTTCCACACTTACCCGCTTGCAAGGTGCCATCGTCTGCAGCCTGTCCCGATGGAAACACTGTCTTCACAAAGATGCCCATGTTCCCCTTGGGCGAGTCGCGTCCTCCCACAATGCTGAAGCCCAGGGACTTCAGCCCTGGACCCTTGAAGAATGTAATGGTCTTCGGAGTACAGCGTCCACTGCCTGGAAGATGGAATGGATCTTTGATCAATAAAAGTTCTCCACTTTGCATGGGGACGATGGACGACATTAGGGTTATTTGGGGGTTATCGATTCTCACCCTCGCTCATGGAGGCTCGGATGACCTCGGCCATTTCCTCGTCGCGAATGGTTAGCTTGGCCACCGGCAGCGATGGGCGATGATGCATTAGTGCGGCGGCAGGCGGTGCCAGAGATGATCCGGTATTGACTACTACTGTTCCCAACCCTGCCGCTGATGCCGAGGCTGGTGGGGATGAGGCATTAACATATGGATTAGGCGAGAATAGTGAGACGCTCTTTGGCGTGTGCTTGATGTATAGTGATTGGTGGTGTTGTTGTTGTGGATGTTGTTGCGGCTGCTGCTGCTGCTGCGTCTGGGTATTAGTGAGATCAGTTGTTGTAGTTGTTTGGGGGCTAGAGGGTGCTCCCACTCCCTCGGTTAGATTGTTAGGCGGCGTTTGCATGAACAGGCTCAGCCGCGAGGAGCTGAGCCGCGAGTGAGCGAACCGCAGCGAGCGGTAGTGCGAGTTGGCCAAGTTAATGGAGTTGCGGGCGTAGTGGGTGCGCTGGCCAAACTGCTGCTGGGGACCACCGGGCGACCCGGGTGGCGGCAGGGCGGCGCCCTCCGAGCACCGCTTGCGGGCCAGCAGCTGCCACTTCTCGTCGTCCGCCAGCGAGGAGGCCACGCACACGCTCGCCGCTCGATTCGCGTAGACGGGCGTGTAGGACACGTTCTCGTCGGGATTATCGCTCGACTGGTGGTGGTGGTTAGGTGAGGAGGAGCAGCTGCTGCTGCTGCTGTTAAAGAGCGGTGTCGGTGTTAGAACCAAGCTAGAGCGCTGACCTGAGGAGCTGCGCGCCCTTCGCCGCAACAGCTCGTGCTCCGGCGCACTCACGTCCAGCGAGTGGCGTGGCGTAGAGCTCCGGCGGTGCTGCATCAGGGGCATCGGCGTGGGCAGTGTGCTTACACTGACCGTCGATCGGGCGTCGCACTGGTCCTCACCCCCATTCTCCGGCTCCCTCTGCCCCTGCCCCTGCCGCTCTCCATCTTGCTGCAGCTGGAGGCTCTGCATGCTGGTCAGGCTGTCTGTGCTCTGGGTGCGCTGCACATAGCTCAGCCGATGGCGCTGTGTGCTCATCCCATCGATGCGGATTTTGGTATAGAAGTCGGTGACCGTCGTGATCTCGTCGTGGGCTATCACCAGGTCGATGCAGTTGTCCACGAAGATGCTCAGCAGGCGCTGCACCTCGGCAAAGGACTGGATGCCCCGCAAATGTTTTCCGTTCACATTCACAATCTCATCGCCCAGCCGAAGGCGACCGTCCCTAGGGATTGCAGATTATAGATTAGAGAATTCTTCTTTCGGAATCCGCTGAATACTCACTTCTGGGCCATGCCGTAGGGTTCTAGTTCCACGATGAGATACCGATACTGCTGCTCGTTGCTGTTGGTCATCACGGTCTTGGGCGAGAGGACGATGCCGATGTAGTCCTCCTGGCACTTGCGCTCCAGCTTCAGCTGCCGGAATCGGCGGCGTATCGTCTCCGTCTCGTAGTCGTAGTTGTAGCCGCCCAGGGACACGGGCGCACTGCAGATGCTGCTGTTCCGCATACCCGATCCTGCGGTCACTCCCATTCCGACGCCCTCCGAGGAGCTGAGCGAGATTAGAGAGTTACGCTTAAGGGTGCCCGAGGCAATAGATTCCGTATCTCCGCCGGAGATGCTCAGATTATTGCCCGGCCGGACCCCTCCGCCGCCGCCCACCCCCCGTCGCTGTCGTAGCCGGACTCGTTCGAACTCAGACAACTACTTAATCTTTGGTAAAGTGGTTCCCAGTCCTTGGACGTGATGCTGTCGTTGCGCGACACATCCGCTGCACATCTGCTCATCTGCTGCTCGGGGGAGCTGCGGTGGGGCAGCGGCGACCGACTGAGGATGGTGACTATCTCCTGGTGCAGCTGCTCCCGTCGCTCCATCTGCTGCTGCTGGTGTTGCTGGTGCTTCAGGTGCCCGGCACCCGAGCCGTGGTTCTCCTCCGGCAGAACCGACAAACGGGAGCGCAGAAAGGCGTAAGGAAAGGCCCCGCGACGCGAGGCATCCTGCTGGCCCCCTCCGGATCCTCCAGATGCTGCTGATGCAGCAGACCCAGCCCCAGTGCCAGTGCCCGCGGCACTCCCTCCTCCACTGGGCGGAGAGCCCAGGCTGACGGCGGCACTGCCGCTACTGCTGCTGGCCGTCAGGCAGCTGCTCACCTTGGCGATGTCGTCGCAGCTGCTGGACTTGAGGCTAGCTATGCGGGGGAGTCTCTGCTCGCGCTGCTCCCTCTGCTCCCGCTGGAGATTCAGGCCCTCGGTGGGATCGTCGCACTTGATGTAGGAGGAGCTGGACAGCTGGCTGGTGGAGCTGCTCCTGTATAGCGTTGTCGCTGCCGGCGCGGCCTGCTGGGCCGCCTCCGAGGCCTTCAGGAGATTGTGCGAGCGATGATTCAGCATGCCCGTCGACCCGATTCGATGGAAGAAGTTCTTCAGGGCCTTCTGTGGGCGTGCCGCCGCCTGGTAATGCACCTGGTGCGTGGGCGTGGAGTGAGCGCTCTGGGTGCCATCCTGCAGAGAATGCTGCTGGTGCTGGTGCTGGGTGCTGTTGGTGATTCTGATTCAGATTCTGATTCTGGTGCTGACGCTGCTTGACGGTCTCAATGGGTCCCGATTTGCATTTCTTCAAAGTGCTGCTGCTCTGATAGCCGCCAGTGGGTGACGGGGATGCCTTGGAGCCCGGAGGGCCGGAGGAGCTGCTGCTGCTGCTGCTGCTCTTGTGGTGCGTTGGCGAGTGGAAGAGGCTGCGCAGATCGGTGTGCGACTTGTGGGACGCGGGGGAATCGCTCCGCTTCAGCAGATCCAGTTTGCGACTCATGCGCTTGCCCCAGGTGAACACTGCAATGAGAGATGGAGATGGAGGATGGAAACAGAGGACGTGCAATCAGAAAGCGATTTCTAACTTAATTATAACACTTCAATAAATCTCGACGCCTCTCTCGCCACAAGCCGTGACTGTGGACAGTGGACATTGGACGGGGAGGCAGTGGCAGGGAGGCAGTGACAGTGACAGTGACAGGCCGTGTCGCAAGATGAGAAATGTTGTGTCCAGGCATCAATACCCGCATATGGATTGTGGCCCTTGGACATTCCCTCTGTGCCTCGTCTTGTGGTCGGGCAGCGTGCCACGTGCCTGTTGTTGGTGAAAAAAGGCATCGGATTACATGGAGGCGAGGCCATTGTGGTTGCACACACTCTGGGGGAGCACACTCAGAGGTTGGCTTCAAAGATCTTTCGACCTCCTCCTCTGACGTTGAAGCCTTTTGACACGTGGCGGAAGGACGGAAACGACGGAAGAAACGAGTAACGAGTAACGAGTCTTGCTCTGCGTTTCTCCAGCATTCACTTAATACCATAAGACCTTAAACAGACATTCTGCATACTGAGGCACCCAACCGTGATACTATCTATATACTTATGTACATGTAGGTGAGTGCTATCCAGATTCCATTAGAATTAGAACCCCATCGGTAGAGCTACAGCTCTCTGTGCAGTTATTAAGCTCTAAACACACCTCAATTACTAATAGAGCATAACCAATCACGGAATGGACTCGTATTGCCCATTGCCCAATGGATATCTAATAGGGTCGTAAAATACTTTAACGATTTAGCTTTAACAGCAATTGGCAACACTTAAAACAGGGAATCCACACATCCACATCCACATTCATCCGATGCTCGCTCTTCGCTCTTCGCTCTTCGAACTTCCAAACTCCTCTCGAAATCTCGTTAATAAACAAATTTATGCGCTTGTGCCATATTTATCGCCTGGCGCAAGACAGAGATGACCAGATGGGGATCGGGCAGGATGGAGCATTTACCAACAATTAGCATAAAACATGCTCACGCACGCCATAAGGAAAGAGAGAGAGAGAGAGACAGAGAGAGAGAGAGAGATCCAACAGATCCCCGGATTGGCGATGATCGGGGAGGGAGGCCTAGGCATCGCATTTCCATTGACTTCAAATCGCATTATCCGGGCACTACCAATAAAATTTCCAAAACTATTTTCATCAGCGACATTAAGCGAATGGAGCGGGGGGGTGAGCAGTGATGCGAAACGGTGACTCAGGTCACTGAATATCACTCTTTCAAAGCGAAGAATCACGACTTAAAGACCTTTCTTCGCTGCGAATCACTGCAGCCAAAAAAAAAGAAGAAAAACAGTGATTTGCTTGCCCATCTCTGGCGGACTCCAACTCCTTTGGCTGACTCGTGCCAAAGTTGTTTAATAGCCGCAGCCTAGCCGCAGGCCTTGAGTCCAGGTACAGGCCATGTGTGGGCGTTGGAAGACCGGATGATGATGAGGCGGCCGTGGCTGTGGCGGCTGTGGCGGCGTCGGACCCAATGCAGGTTGACAGCCGCCGCTCCAAACTCCACCCAAGGCCTGACCGAGTTCGCCTTTGATTAAAGTTTTCACCATTGCAATCACACACAGCCCGGAGATCGGGAGAAGGCGGAGCTGCCGCAGCAGAGTGTTAAACAATAATAGGAAACGGCGCGCGGGCATCAATTATATGACAACCTCAGCCACACTCCAAGATTCAGCCTCACTAGCCCACTCCCACTCCCACTCCCTCCTTCATCTCCGTCTCTATCTCCATCTCCGTCTCCGTCTCCGTCTATGTCTGTGGCAGTCACCGCCGGCCACATGCCACAAATTCTACACCCACTTAACTTTCAAGACGGTGTCAAATGCCCGCCAGCCCCAAGAGCTAGCTCCAGCTCCAGCTCCAGACCGTTTGCTCTTCCTCTGCTCCATTCCATTCATGCCTCCTCCTCCTCATCAGCATGCCTCCTCCTCCTCCCCATCCATGTCGGAGATGGCTTTGTTGCAATTTTGCCGGCTGACATGCAAGCGATGCTGAGGCAAAACCATTTGAGAGGAGGAGGAGGAGGCGGCAGAGACTGCAGCTTAGAACTGCATCTCAAGTAGAGAACGGAGGTATGGGGAAGAGAGAGAGAGAGAGAGAGAGAGAGAGTGCGGCCTGTTGGCAGGGTTGCCAGACCCTGGACTGCTGAACGGCGACTTCTTGAGAGGAGAGATCAAAGGAAACCACAAAAGAATGCCCAGCCATGCCATGCCCCAATCCCAATTGCTATTCATCAGAAATTCGGCATTAGCCAAGCCATGGGAAAGATACAGATACAAAATACACACTATACCTACGAGTATATATGTATATATGTATGCAAAGCCAGAGATCATACCGAATCAACATCAGAATCGAAATCAGGCAACATAATATCTCACGTACATGGATGTGGATTGCTCCAGAAATTCCAGAGCAGAGCAGAGCAGAGCTCCTTCCTTCCTTCGCCCAATCTTCCAAAGCAGAAGTTGCAACCCATAACGGAATGGAAACCGAATGGAATGGAATGGAATGGAATGGAAGGAGGCAATGAGAGATCGATAATCGGTTTGGCAACAGAAATCAAGTCAAGAAGAACATGTAATAAGCGATAATCCACAATAAATGCGCATGCGTGCAGCGCCAGCAAAGAGGAGGATCGGAGGATCGGCGGATCGGAGGATCGATCGGATCGGTAGGAGTTGCAGAAACGGGCACAACAAAATCGATACTCAATCCTCAACTGGATCGAAAATTATAGCATTTATGTTGTGGATCGCGGATCGAGTGTGCGCGCCCGCCGACAGCTGGTCGAGAAGGGGAATGGGCTTCAAAGTGGGCGCTTATTGATTTCGCATCTTTTTGTTCTTTCTGCTCTGAGGAAAGCAATTTGCAGTTACGTTACGCAGATCAGATGAATCTGTATATGATGTATATGTATGTATATGACTTTATAAATATTCGAATTGACCTTGGGGGGCGGACACATGCACCACACACTACACACTTGGCGAAACCCTAATTAAAACCAATTAAGTGCGGCATTAAGCTCAATGAACCTCCATAGAATGTGGCTTGAACATGCAACATGGCAATGGCAATGCCAATCGCGATGGCCTCTGGCTGTGGCTGTGGCTGTAGCTGTGGAATGACGCTTACAGATGGATGACATGACTGCCAGATTAATCTTTATCTTTCAACAGCTGCACCTGATAAAACTTGGCATAACTTGTGCCCCCTAGCCCCTCCCCCGACCAAATTCTGGCCGGCAGCTGTTTAACCGCTTTGTCGGCAAACGTCTGTGAAAGAGAGAGAGAGAGAGAGAGGGGATGCAATCATCAAACGGTTTTGTGGTCTGTGGAGAGATCGTAGATCGTAGAGATCTGGCACTGGGGAGCAGGTGCATGCCGGGCATTATTTGAATTGTTGTTTGCCAGAACTCTCGCCAGATCATTAGTGGTCTTTCAGAACAGTCGTGCAGCCCG
This sequence comes from Drosophila lowei, assembly GCA_008121275.1. Taxonomy (NCBI): domain Eukaryota; kingdom Metazoa; phylum Arthropoda; class Insecta; order Diptera; family Drosophilidae; genus Drosophila; species Drosophila lowei. The sequence goes on along the minus strand of CM017778.1, from coordinate 22,890,555 downwards.
CTTTCCACAATGCATATCGAGCTGATGTTGATTTTCCCATAATTTCCGCACCTTTCAACAAGCTACTTCCTGTTGCTATTTTCTATAAACTCAATGCTTGATGAGCCCCCACTTTTAAGTCGCTCCCAAAACTCCACCCACAAAAAGCCCCCCACAATCACATAACAGGGCCCTCTTTATGCGAATCAATGGACTACTGCACCCCCGCGACCCGCGACCCAAGTGACTCGAACGGAACTGCAGGGAATGGCAGCCAAATGGCGCATAATGCCCGGCTTTGTCACACTTGGTCGCTTGGCTTTTTGGTGGCAGGGGCTCCACTTACAGCTCCACCTCTCCACCCGAGGCGAGACCACAGCTTGTGCCGGGGGGCTGGCTGCGTCTGCCTCCGCTCTGGAAACAATACAAATTCCAGTTGCAGACATATCATCGGATCGCATTACAGCGACGACAACGACAACGGTAGCGGCAGTGGCATCGGCAGCGGCGCTCATTGATGCGAAATCGGGTCAATACGGTATTTCGGAGTATCCCGCATACGACGCATACGTCGCATACGTCCCAACGTATCGATGACAATTGCAAACTGATTTGCGCTGATTTACCCTCCGCTAAACACGGAAGCCATCGCCATCGCCATCGCCTCCACCTCCACCTCCACTAGACCTCCATCGAATGGGGAGTGGAGCTAAAGAGCTGATGGAAAATTAATTGTTTCAATTAAAATATGCTTTAAAATTAGCTCTAAATTCTTCGTTGACGCTCTCTTAGAGCGTGGCATAATTTATGGAGAAGGTCCCCCATGAATAGCCTCCGCCAGCAGCATGAAATCCCATTTTGATGGCAATCGAGGCGCCGCCAGAGCCAGCACTTGATGGGGAAAATCAATGCCAAGGGATTTGGGGATTCATTCTATTTTTATTTTATCTATTTATTTTTGGGCAGTACTTACCGTTCCGCGTGGTGCTGGCGAGGGAGCCAGTCGTGGAGCTGTTGCTGTTGCTGACGTCATTGCTGCTGCTGCTGCTGCTGCTGTAGCTGTTTCTATTTTGGCTCATTTCGGCGACTGGTATAGATCCGGGCTTTTGCTCATCGTCCAGGACAACAACCGGCACGGCTGTGACCAATTTGTAGTCGGGAAGGTGACCTACGGAAGGATAAGGAAACGAATCGGGTTCATTAGCCGCTCTCTGCGGGATGGTTCAGCGCAGAAGGGTCCCCAGAGATAATGCTGGACAAGTGATAAGTGGCCGATAAGAGTGAGAGCCGCCCAAACTCAACGAATAAGAAAATTCTCCGAACAGTTGGATTGCAATTTTCCACCAAAATGGTTGCACATCTCCCCCCCATCGAAGTGCTGCTCGGAATTGTACTGCTCTTTGGTTCCGCCAAGGCGATCTTCAACGGGGATCTGTACGGAACTCTGACCGGACTGGTGCTCCGCCATCTGAATGGCAGCCTCTCGGACTTCGATTGGTGGACCATGCGCATGAGCCACGCCCTGGAGCCCGAGCAGCAGCAGCGTGTGGCGTGGAACATGCCCTGGACGCAGGCTCTGGGGGAGGGGCGAAGTCTCTTGGAGCTGCAGGAGCAGCTGAGGCCCAGCAATCCCCTTCAAGCTGCAGCTCTGGATGGGACTCTATTGGCACCTGCGCCGCTCGAGCCGCCTGGACGGCCGACTGACCTTTGACTTTGCTCGGACTCTGAGGCGCCTCCAACTGCAGCAACAGGCGCAGCCGGAGCTGTGGAGCCCCCAACTGCAAAACATGTGGCAGAGCCTGCCCCGCTCCATGCGGCTCATCCTGCACAGCCGCTGGCTGTGCTTGCAACACGAGCGGGAGATGCTCTATGCCTTGGGGGGACTCCGCCTGGAGCTTGGGGCCAACAGCAACTGCAGCATGTGGCAGGTGCAGGAGCTGTCGCAGCAGCGGGGCCATTGGCTGCGTCTGGTCAATGTGTGCGACAAGAACAGTCGATGGTTCATCAGCATGTTGCAGGAGCACGACGCCACGACGCACATGCTGCACAGTGTCCCCAGCCACACGGCCAGAAAGCTGTGTGTCATCGAAGGACTGGGATACCTTGGAGGTGCCGCCTCTGCGGACTCCGATTGCCTCTGGAAGCTGAACGATTGCAGCCACTTGCCACAAATATTGTTTGGGTCGCAATAAAAATTAGTGGACAGTGTTTTTGGGGGAGTGTTGTCTGTTCTCTGCTCTCTACTCACCATTTGGCGTCAGAGATCTGCTCTTGTGGCTGCCTGCGATTCCTGGTCCTGGTCCTGGTCCTGGTCCTCCTGCCGCCGCCCCCTTCTCGTACAGGCAGCTGCTGGAGGCCGCATGCAGTCGCTGTGCCACATATTGCTGGTACTGGGCGGCATGATGTTGCTGCTGCTGCTGCTGGATGGAGGCAATGCTGTTGCTGCTGTCGTATCTGAGGAGAAGTGTGGCCGACGAAGTGTTACCCAACTTTTGTGGCATGGGCACATAGATTGTGGGCTGCTTCTGCTGCTGTAGCTGCTGTTGCTGCTGTTGCTGCTGTTGACGGTGCAAGGTGTTGGCCTCTTGCAGCGACATCACCGATATGCCCGATGGCGTCTGGCGTCCGCTTAATAGACATGTGGGCGTGGCCGTGCGTAACGGCTGCTGCTGCTGCTGCTGTTGCTGTTGCTGCTGTTGCAGATTGCCGCCAGATGTGGCCGATGTTGCAGTGGCCACCGCCCCATTGCTGGCCAGCGCGGTGCAGCTGAGGATCATCACGGGCGACTTGTCGTGCAGATCAGGCAGAGACGAGGATATCGCGGTGCTGCTCACAATGCTCTTGTTCAATCGGTTGCTGCATGTTGCACGTGTGTTGCTCTTGTTGCTGTTGCTGCTGTTCCTAATGGTGCTCGGACAATTGTTGCTGCTGTTGCTGTTCTCCGGTTGCTGTGGCTGCTGCGACTGCTGCGGCTGCTGTAAGGTGCTGTAGGTGTCCGTGGATTTGCGCGTTTTGAAGAGACGCATGCTACGTGGTTGCTGCAATTGTAGGAGGAGTGCACACACAAAATTGTGGGTTAATTTTCGGGAGGGAAGCAAAACGAAAAGCTGAAAACCCAAAAACCTAAATTTGTCTGCAATTCCCCAAATCGACATTCCCTTGCTTTTTTCGTTCAACGGAGCGTATAATTAACACAAATTGCAGCTCCGGCGGCGCCTCGAGTGGGAATTGGCCAAAAAAGTACTGCAAAGTGTTGCTGCTGCTTAACGATCGATTTCCTACTTTCTGGGGCATGATTTTGCGTGGCATTCCACACTTTTCCGTTGCGGAAGCAAACGAATCTCGGAATCTACGAGTAAAGGATCTGCACTGGGCACTATTTATACCAATCATTTATTTTATGGCTCAACAGCTATACTCTTAGTACTCTATAGCTCTATTTATAGTTCTCTATAAATACATATGTGTGTACTCGTAGTGACAGGCAGGGCAGCGACAAGTGGCTTATCAATCTTATCAGTCGGCACCGACGACACAGACACTTCCCCCATATGCTAATGAGGGGAGGCGCCGCCAACGCCGAACCCCCGATCGGTGGCTGGCTGGCTTATCGGTTCAATAAACGCCTCAAAGGTGATTACCAGCCCCCAATAAACCCCACAAAATACTAATATTTGTGTGTACTGTGTGTCTGCTTACGCTTACTCTTTTTGTTTTCAACCATTATTTATTTATGTTTACTGTTGCTTGCGGCATGTGTCACACAATATTTGCCGTACACTTCCACTCGCTGCTGCTTTGGGGGTTCTGCCTCTGATTGGTGTATGAATTGAACCAGGGCGCAAGGGGAGGGCGCTGAAGGTCAGCCAACAGCTGCCGAGTGGGTGTGGGTGGACGGGCATTGAACCACGCACTAAACCATCATCAAAAGCAGCAGAGACCACAGCTGGAGTCGGGCAACTGCCTTTTACTTTTCAAATTAGCCAAGCTATGGTCAAAGCTAATTTGATGTTTTATACGACAGTCAACAGTTAACAGCCAGCTGCAACATCCTCCCAGTCCCAGTCCCAATCCCCAGTCCCAGTCCCAGTCCCAGTCCCAATCCCAGCCCCAGTCGCCGCTAATTGATGTGACATTTGCGTGTGCATCTGCAGACGGGACGCATTGGGATGTTCTGTGTGTGGCACAGTGGTGTGGCTCCGATTAGTGGGCTTAGTTTATCGATTTGTTATAGATAACACAGTCCCTCCAATCCATTCATCATTTATAAATAGTTAATGATTTGCATGTTCCTCGATGTGTATCGATTCCTAGGGAACCTTCAATCAGTCATATGATCCCATCATTAAGCAATCAAATCTTCAGCTATTTCAGTTATTTGTCGTCCAATCCATGACCACTGTCTCTGTCTGGGACTCCAAGGCCAATGAAGCGGAGATCAGCGCCAATTCCTTGGGTTGCTTTGGCTACTGTGCAGCCATAACTTTGCTAATTTTATCAGACGCTTTGAACCTTGTCTGCCTCTGCCTGATTTTTATAGACGCTTTTAGCCATGGCCATAGAGGATGTGGCAGAACCTTAGATCCCGAACAATATGTTGTCGTAATGTGCATTTAATTGGTCACCGAGGTCGTTGCCATAAATTTCGCGTGTGCCTGTGAATGTGGATGTGGATGTGTGCCTCTAATTAATAGTGCAAAATTTTAATGGCCATCGTCGGATGATAGTCAGAGATGGAATCGGAATTGGAATTGGAATCAGTATCGTTGTCGTAGTCACAGTAATAGTCGGAGTCGCAGTCGCAGTCGCAGTCACAGTCGTCAGAGTTATAGTCAAAGTGGAAGCCCAAGAGCCCAAATGGCCGTCTTGTTTATGGGAGGAAACCAGTTTCAAGGACGCGCCGCTGGCGCGATTCCAAGAACTTCACTTGGCTCATTACCGCATGACGATCGTCATCTCATCGTGGATGTGGATAGACTCTCCAGACGATGGAGTATGGAAGGATGGGAGGATGGGGGGATGGGGTATGCGGCTAGGGATGGAAGGTGGCGCGTAGCGAAAACGTGACTCTCCGTCTCTTCGGGGCTGACGATTGCTAAACTATTTTTTAAACTGCCTTTCAGTCGGACAAGGACAAGGCTAAGCCGATGGCCCCGTCGCATATTTCTCTGCACTTAATTTTATTTTAATTTGCGAACAGCAGCAGCATCGTCCTCGTTCCTCGTTCCTCGTTCCTTTTTTTTTTTTTTTTCTTAATAAGTAATAACCACATTTTCCCCGGCTTTTAGTGTGATCCACTCTCCTTCAAAGTGCTGCTGGAGAACCAGAGCCACAGAGCCACCGAGCCACAGAGCCAGAGCCAGAGTCGAAGCAATCGCCGCTGCATAGTTGTAAAATTCCTGTAAACAAGCCGAGGTTGCTGGCCACAGCTGTGGCATGTGGCAGCCTGGCAACACACACACACACACACACACACACACACACATTCAGATGATCCCCCCAACAATTGCAGCAATGGATTGGCATTGGCCCCACGGGTTGCCAGAAGAGTTCCAGCAGCCACACAGAGAGTACAGAGTGTACAGAGAGGAGAGTCAATGGAGAAAGAAGGATGCACTATAGGGAGATAGTACTTATCATTATAGACAATGGTGGAAGGTGGGAAGGTGGAAGGTGGAAAGGTGGAAAGGTGGGTGATATTCTCCCAGAGAACGAAATGTGAAGTACTTTTTCTTTCACAAGATGTAAATGTTCCAAAATGATAGATTTCTCTTGCATGACATACCCCCCCTTTAAGCATTCCATCAACTGCTTGAACACCCCACCACTTGGGGCAGCATTATCACGGGGCAGCACGGGACAAGCAGAGTTGTTACCTTTTGTTGCCACAAACTTTTTGAGTTATTTTTTCAGTGCATGTACCTTATGTATCCAACATATACATGCTTACACACACACATAAACATAAACATACATATAAATATGTTTCGATATGGCCTATCTACCATGCGCCTACATATCCATGTGTGTGCTGCTGCTGCTGCTGCTGGTGTGTGTGTGTGTGTGTGTGTCTACTACTGGCAAGTCCGCATTCTTTTAAAGGTTGCCCCAAGTTGGCCAGAGAGCCGGGGCCAGCGTCAGCGTCAGAGCCAGACCCAGACCCAAAGACAGAGCCGCCGCATAGCATAGCATGGCATGGCATAGCAGACCAGTTCGAACGAAAACATAAACCAAAACCGAAACCGAAAACCGAAAACCAAAAACATTTGCCCGCCGGCCGCCTTGAATGGTGCGTCGGCGTCAGCTTCGGTGGCAGCGGCAGTGGCAGCGGCGCGGCATTGGCAGCGTCTTGGGGCAGAGGTTGTGGCGCATGCGTCCAGTTTTCATTTTCGTTTTAATGTTGTTGCTGATGCCGGTGGCGGCTTGTTCTTAGTAGCCCAAAAAACAAAAAACTATTCAAAACAGATCGATGGTTGCAATGGCATACTCGCACATGATATAGCCATCAGATTTATATAGATGCGGGACTATATATCCAAGGAATATACTTTTTAGATTCGGGAATTCCTATTTTCGTCTTTTTAAATCATAAAAATAACCAAGGGGTACCATTTGTTTGCATTTTTATCAACACTTTCAGCATTTTTTGGGGCGCCAATCTCAGATTTAATTGCGGCATTGCAACACACACAGACACAGAAATCGAACGGTGTTGCAGCTAGCCGCGGACGGGCTGCAGAGCGGAAAGTGGCTGACCTTCAGGCGGCCGTCTGCCACCTGTTTGCCCAGTCCCCAAAGGAGATATCGGAATGGCCAGTGGAACAGTTGCTGGACGCTGTTCCAGCTAATTAGGCATATCGATATGATTATCCCCTCTGCGGCAGTGGCTGCTGTTGCTGTTGCTGTTGCAACTGTGACTCATCCTCGTGTGCTGTGTGCTGTGCAAAATGTTGCTGGAATGTTGCTGCCACACTCGCCCGGCTATAAATAGTTAACCTAATCAAAATGCAGGCGTGTAAGCCAAGCATTTGCATAGTTCTGCCTGCATGTTGCTGCCTGTTGCATGTTGTTGCTCTTGTTGCCTGCTGCCTGCTGCATGTTGCTATTGGCAATTATCTTTGGCATGCGCAGACATTGGTCTAAATGTCAAGGCAAATTATGATGCATTCAGCCACTATTACGTCTAATAGTCCAAAATTCATGCACGTGTGCAACTATTTTTAGTTGTTGCCGGAGTCGCCCCTCCCAATGACAGATAACTGAACAGAACCTGCTGCTGCTGCTGCAGCGGCTCCTCCTCCTTTTGCTGCTGTTGTTGCTGCAACTATTTGATGCATGTCTCTGGCTGCGCCCTTTTCTACGCTAATTAAGCCGCGACTTCGACTTGGACTTGCACTTGGCCGAGAGTCCCAGTCCCAGTCCCAGTCCGTAGTGCCACTCGTAGTCGTAGTCATAGACCCGGCCAAGGCCTCTCCGATTGCCATCTGAAGATGGGATGGGGAGGAGGAGGAGGAGGAGGAGGGAGGCGCATGGCCTGCAGCGTTTGCAACATTTAATCATCACATTGCTGCAAAAATCGTATCATTAGCGTTTTTACGATTACGCGCTTTATCAAAATAGCTGCGGCAGCAACAGCCAACAGCAGAAGCCTCTGCATTTGCAGATGCAGGTTTCTTGCCTCGCACTCGTGCCCGTACCCGTACCCGTACCCGCACCCGTACGATGGGGTGCATGTGGTGAGAATTTGTGCAGAATGTTGTTGATAAAATGTCAACAAGCTATCGATATATATAATGGTTCATCGATGCTGATAAAACTTTATCTTTTTGGAAGATAAGCCTCCCTCAGATGTTCAAATGTTCGGTGTTTTTTCATCATATTACATGTATTATCGGATAAATAATCGGTTTGCTGTCGGATGATTACAGATTAGATGATTAGAGATATTCATATTCACATATTCGCACTCATTTATGAATAAATCGCAGGGATTCTCTGTACATATGCGATTATGTTTCGAGTATATTTATAAAAGTTCTGCTGCTTGGGAGATACGTTTCTACGTCCGGTTCTACTTCGTTTCGCTTTTGCATTCCACTGTCCATGAGATGATTAAATATTTTGTCTCTTTTCTCTGGAAAATTGCCCGAACACACACACGCACACACACCGAAATACACACGCACACACAGACACTGTCAAGCGCTGACATAAAACGAAAAGTGAAGCGAAGAAGGGGCTGGCGGACAAAAATTCTAATCAATGCTATCAGCAACGATGCTGCAACGCTGCTGCAACGATGCTGCTGATGGCCTGGACGCAACTTTGTCGTTGCTGCTGCTGCTGCTGCTGCTGCCACTGTTGTTTCACGTACATGTAATTTTTTTAATTGCAGACAACAATTTTGCAATTGGTGCAGAGACGACGGCAGCAGCAGTGGCAGCAGTGGCAACAGCAGATTTCCAGTTATGAATTCGATGCGCGGCACACACACCCACAACAAAACTTGAAGTGATTCCCACTCCAGTCCATTCCTCGACCCAAAAATAACTGTTTAACGATGGCCAAGAGAGCAACAACAGTTGGCGGGGGCTGTAAGCCTATACTTTCACTGCTGTTGCTGTTGCTGCCACATGTGCTGCGCCCGTTGACAGACCTGTGGACAGCCGGGCGATCCACAAAAAAAAAGGATGCCACATCCTTGCTGTTGCTGTTGGTGCCGGCAGATTGGTAACTCAACACCAGACGCCACATGTGATGCAACAGGCAACATCATTGTCATGTGATGTGATGTGATGTGATGTGATGCGATGCTTCACTTAATCAGGTGTTGCCACTGATCCGCAACGACAATTACACACGAGTGCTGTTGTGCTCTTGCTGTTGCTGTTGCTGTTGCTGCTGCTGCAACTTGTGGCAATTATGCCTTGAACTTGTTCTGAACGCGCTCTGAAATGACAATTTCATTCCAAGCTGCCGCTGTTGCTGCCGCTGTTGCTGCCGTTGATGTTGTTGCTGTTGCTGTTGCTCTTAGAGGTTGTTCAACCCGTGCCACAGCTTTCATGGCTTGTCATTAGCTAATGTATGACGGCAGCAGGAGGCAACAATCATTGGACTGGACTGCACTGGACTCCACTGAAGCGGGGTGGATGCGATCGGACTGTTACCGGGGAATGCTCATGAACCGCATGAACCTCAATTATTCTACACATACACATTCTACAGTATGTACGAGCGGCGTGTACGCACACGGGAAATTCCTACGATGCGTTGCAGCTGCAACTCTGACCATTACCATAGTGCATCTGGTTCTAGATCATCTCTAGATCTCCGCAACTCCTCTCAAAAGTGTGAAACGGCTTGGGAGGGAGGCAGAACACAGACCGCATGAAAAGTGAAAGGCAAACAACAAGAGCAATCCCCCGGGAGAGAGGTTGGGATGGGGGTTTGAGGTTTGCTTTGCTCTGTCAACATCTTTATGCTGATCTTTATGCTATCCATTAGTACGGTGTGCTGTGCCGCTGCTGCTACATTGCCACATCAGTTGCAAGCTACAGACCAAGACAATGTCTGGCTCATCCGTCCATCGGGTTGGGCAACAGCCCAATGGCTGTTCCAATGTTCCAATGTTCCAATGCTCCAATGTCCCAATGCAGCGCACAACTCACTTTTGACACCTCGATGATTTTGTGTGTCAGGCAAACACATGAAGCGACAAATTCCACGACACTAAAACAATAAATACGGATACAATAAAAGATACAGATACAGATACAGATACAGCTGGGGATTAGAGTGGATTTGTCACATTTCACTTTTCAGTCTGTTCAGACTCTGACATTTTATCAAAGGGTTTCCTCAGAGTTTCCTCAGAGCTTGATTCAGCGATAACTGATCGATCGATGATTTCCCCCGATAGCTGCTCATTAGCCAGGAACACAAATCACCTGAAAGCACACTAACAAGCTCCAAGAAGTCACCCAACCAAAGGCAGCAACATCTGCAGCATCTGCAACAAGTACACGCACACGCGTACTATGCCCCGTACTGGCACTGCCACTTCCACTGCCACTGGCACTCGTATGCGTATGCGTATGCGTCATTCTCTCGTATGCCACTCCACTCGAGGCGAAAGCAATTTCCTTGGAAAATTGCTGCCTCCGCAGTGGCAGTGGCAGTAGCCGTGCAGTGCAGTGCAGAGAAGACCAGAGCTTCATCAATTTTTATCGATGAAGACCCATTTGGTTGATAACTCCATTTGTGGCAAATGTTGCGCACGCGCGTTTTAGTTGCTGCTGCTGCTGCTGCCGCTGCTGCTTCTTGTTGTTGCTGATGATGATGCTGTTGCTTCTTGTTGCTGGTCCTGCTCCTGCTCCTCCTTCTGCTGCTCCTGCTGCTGCTGCTGCTTCTGCCTTTGCCGTTAGTAAATTTCGCGCGAAAAACTTCAAAGTTAGTCTGGTGCCTGGGCCAAGCAAGCACCAAGCACCAAGCACCTTTCCATGCTGCTGCAGTTGTTGTTGGTGCTGATGTTGTTGATGTTGCCACTGCCACTGTTGCAAAAGGCAAACGCACGTGTTGCTATGCACGCTATGAGGATGTTGCTGCCGTAACAGTTGCAATTGTTGCTGCCGTTGCTTATTGCTGTTGCCACTGGACCTCGACTGTCACTGGCCGTTTAGGCCAAACTTGGTAAATTGTTTTGTTGAGCACTGAACGTTGGCCTTTCTTTTCAGTCGCCGCTTATATGGACATCAGGTGCTGCCACTGCTGCTGCTGTCTCCGAGTGAGAGTTGCATACTAATGTTGCTTTGGTTTTTATCTGCCAGCAATTTTAATTACCACATTGGACGGCAGGCGGCAGGCGGGGGGAGTGCTGCTTTCGGCTGCCGCATTGATTTGGCACAATTTACATATCAAAGCGAGCGAAGCAAACTTCCTGTTCCACACCCGTCCATATCCATAGCATGCCATACCGAGGAGAAGGAGCTGCAGCAGCATAAGCAGATGTTCCCCATGGGTCAAGCCCGAGTTGTTGGCCATTTACAGCAGCAGCAGCAGCAGCGGGAGCCACATGAGTGCCTGCAACATCAGAAGAGGCAGCAGCAGCAAACACTGACTTGGTTGCAATGATGAGACACGGCTGCTGCTGGGAGTCCATTGGCCCTCATGCTGTTTACTTGCACCACTTTTTGTGGCAGTCGTTTGTTTGTTGCATTTACCCTCGTACCCTTGAAGAGGGTATCGGAACATTTGCCACATGTTTGCTGCCATCGAAGACACTATAGAGATCGCACTGCAAGAGTATCTATGTCTTCGGCTTTTACTCATTTTGTTAACTGCCTGCCACATTACGTGTTTTGGTTGTTGCTGCCACCAATGCTGATGCTGATGCTGTGCTGGGCTGTTGCCGCTGTGCGAGTGCTCATTGCACTGGGCCGCCTCTTCTCTTCTGCCTCTTTCTTCTTCTGTGGGTATTAAAATTACTTGGCATGTAATTAGTTTGCTTCGGTTTTTTGTGTGTCTTTTTGTATCTTGTCGATCGCTGCGTGTGGCATTGGCATCGGCATCGGCAGCGGCATCCCCCCTGTCAATGATGGATGCATCATGTTCGTTCCCCTTGCCCCTGCTTCTGGCCAAAGGTGTTATTTTTATGGCTTTATAATGTGAGTCAGTTGGGGAAGTTGCCTGCTGCCTGCTGCCTGCCCCGTTATGTGGCATGTCAATCACTTGACGTGGCTTTATAATGGCTTTGCACAATGGGCAAGAACGAATCGAAAGAACAGACCAAGAACGAGAATGAAAGCAGAAAAGGAAACGAGAGGAAAGGTACGGAAAGGATAGTTGGGCATAGTTGGCCTTTAAGGGGAAACTTATAGAAGAATGTATCTCAGGGATCATGGGATGCAGAAGACACCATTTGCGGGGAGTATCGTTTGAGAGAAAGTAAACTATGCCAAAGAACTAGAAACTACTGGCTTTTATTTAAAGTATCTCATGGATATCCATCAAATCTTTATGCCGTCTTTCCGCTCATATTCTCCTCAATTGATCTCCTTTTTCCGTCTCTCTCTCCATTGTACAGATCCACATTCATCAGCAATTTGAGTTTTCGATTTTCATGCCCCATGCCCCATGCCTGTCCCCTGCCCCTGCTCCCGCTTTCACCTCTCTCTCTCTGCTCTCCTCTCATCTCCTCTCCACTTCCATCGAGATACATTCTCCTGCAGTTATTGAGGTTTGGCTTCGGCTTGGCTTCGGTTCTGTTGTTTCCGTTTGTGCCACTTGTGTCCAGTTGAGTTGAAAATTATTGTGATTATGGTAAACTCTTGTTGCTTTTTCTGATGCTGATGCTGAGGCTGAGGCTCTGTGTGCACCTGCTGCTGCTTTTGTGGCTCAGATTCTCCAGCGGTTTGCAGTTTGCATACTGCCCCACACCACATGCCACCACATGTGGTGCTGGCTCTAGTGTTTTATTGCTTTGGCTTTGGCTTTGGCTTCGGGCTTGGCTGCTGGGCTGTTGGCTGTTTGGCTTGGTGTTTCCATTGTTAGACTCGTTTGGCCGCCGCTTAATTGCCGCCTTGGATTCGGACTCGGATTCGGATTCCGATTCTTATTTGTTTCTGATTCTGGATCTGTGTTTGCTTAGCTCTTTGCCATCGCAGTGCTAAACACAGTGCTCCGGGATGGGTGTGGGGTGTGAGGTGCGAGGGGGGATGTGCAACATGCAGCACAGCTGCAGCTGCTGCAAAGCGACTCTCGCGAGGCGTGACTAATCAATCGACCCAGGCCAGACCAGACCAGACCAGGGGCTCTTCTCTATCATCAATCTGTATCTGTGTGTTTGTATCTACGAGTATGTCTATGGCCAGGTCGCGTCATTCCCTTGATTGGCACTCCAATGTCGAGTTCATCTTTTATTTTCTGATGTTTGATGTTTTTCGTGTGTGTGGGGATGAGACGCGCCCAGCCCTGCCCCTGGATAGCCATCGAAATTTGTGCCTCTTTTGGCATTGCATTTGAGGCTACGCCTCTGTGTGTGTATGCTGCATATGTGGCAGATAAATCTCTTGCATAAAGTGCGCTCGCTCCGCCATCAGACATCAGACATCAGACATTCAGGTCTCGTCCCACATCCACATCCACATCCACATCTCCGCTGAGCAGCACCAAAACTCGATGCTAATCAAACGAAACTTTGGAGACTTTCCCAAAAGCCAAAAACTTCATATTTGACCTTCAAATTGTGGCTGGCTGCTCTCCCTCCTCGCTGTCGATGTGGCAGTCACGCCCCTCTAAAGGCCCCTGAAGCCACTCGCACACACGCACACCGAAAAATGGCTGCCATTTCACTCAACATCGGAGTCGGAGTCGGAGCCGTGTAGCCGGAGTCTCGTGGCTGGGAGTCGAAGTTGAGTTCTTCACGACAGACGTGCAATCCATCAAAGCTTCTGTGGCTGTGGCTTCCACTGTAGCAGCAGCAGCAGCATCGGGAGGGTGGGGCAAGAGCATAATACATAATAATATTTGTGCAAAGTGTTAAGGCAACAAAACAGCAGACAGTAGCAGACATACTCAGACGACAGCAGCAGCAGCAGCAGGGAGGAGCAGAGCAGCTACCGGACGGCCAAGGAAGAACAGAATCTAAACAGCCACCAGAAGATGGGGGGACAGACCTCAGGGGCAGGATCAGTGGAGGAGCAGAGGAGCCGAAGCAGAGTTTAGGTGGAAGGAACGACAGCGGACGAGCGACGGACAACGACGACAACGTTTTGTTTTAATTTACTCGACGCCGCCGCCAACGACATTGTTGTTGTTGTTGTTGTTGTTGTTTCTTGTGCTGTTGCTGTTGCTGCCTCCGATGTTGCTGCTGGGTTTCCTGTTTAGATAGTTTTTTGTGATTTTATGCGATACACCTTCCATGTACAACTGTTAGGCGGTGGCTGGGGGCACGGTGCAAGGGACTGCCTGTGGCAGGGACTGGAGCAGGGATTGTGCCAGGGACTGGGCTGGGGCTGAGGCTGGGGCTGCTGTTCGTCCACTTTGATGTACGTACACTTTGAAATGTTGTTGATGAGTACGCGAGATTTTTAAAAGATTGCAACACGGCAGCAGCAACGGCAGATGAGGCAGTGGCAGTGGCAGTGGCAGCGACTCTGTTGGCTTATATAATAAATTTTAATGCACGCCCGCCCTGGACATAGCGGATGGACGCGGAGGCAGTTCCTGCCCCCTCCTCCTGCCTACTGGCCCCACTTACAGTGGCTGCGCAGATTAATTGAAAAGGTTCCCTTTTGGCCATCGTTTGTGCGCGGATGTCCTCCATTCGGTGCCACTGTGAGACACTTATGACTTGTGCTGTTCGTCTGTCACTCTGCTTTGCTGGAGCTTCATTAGCCTGGCCCAAAGCCTTGGCATAATTCACGAACATGCATCACAGGCGGCACACACAAAACCAAAACAAAACAAAACAAAAACAAAAGACTTGGGAAACGAACGTGAAGCTGAAACTGAAACTAAAACTAAAACTAAATCAGTTTAGTTTGGCTAAAGTCTTCGGCAATTATATCAATTAACTAAAGACCGCCCGACGCATGTGAGGGGCACTCACACACTCGGCAGCACGGGGCAAGGGACAGGGGCAACTTCTGGGGGCTGGGCCAAGAGACGCCCCAAAAGAGAGGAAAAGAGCCAGTCATTGAGGCACAGCCAGGGGCAATTATAGAGCATAAAACATCGATAATCATAATAATTAAGGATGACTGGGCCAGAAAGCCAGAAAGCCAGAAAGCCAGAACCAGGCAGAAGCAGGCAGAAGCAGGCAGGGAGCTGCCTGCCAGGGAGCTGCCTGCTGCCTGTGACAACGCATACAGTAGCCCCTCGCATCACAGAAGATTACAGAGGAAGATGCTGCTCGTGACCGGGGGGCTGGCGAGCTGGAGGGGCTGGAGGGGAATGGAGATGATGACGAAGCGTCAGTGGAGTGCAGATGCTGCTGCTGCTGCTGCTGCTGCTGCTGCTGCTGTTGCACATAAATTGGTAATTAAAGCCCATTTAGGGGTTTTAGGAACCCCAAAACGTTTATTCTTCTTTAGGCACTTCGATGATTTGTGCATTTAGAAAGTATATTCTCATTCCATTCCCCATTCCCCGTTCCCTATTCCCTATTGCCCCACGGATTCCTCCAACTATTGTTCGTGAATGAATAGCATCAACGAAAGAGCATTTCTTTTCATCATAATTCTATAAAAGAAGTTCCTCAATCAAGAATCATGGCTCCATACAAAGGTTGACTTCTTCTGTGAACCAAAACAAAAACCTGGAAAGAACGAATCGAACAGAAACCCCAACCCAACAACAACAACAACGGAAATAAATGGCAGAAACTGTAACAAATTTATTTGTGAAGCTTGGCCCGACTTTTGTCTGCTTTAAAGTCTCATATTTTGTTCAACAGATAAATCGTTTTTGTCTGCGATTTTGGCCACGACAACAGACGGCACAAACAGCACGAACAATTGGCCATTTGCTGGGAGTTGTGTTGACACAGATGAGGAGGGGAAATATCAATTTCTACTTCCATTGAGCCAAAACGCTCTGTTACCGAGGGATGTGTGAAGTGTGGCCTGCAGCAGGCCACAGGTGCAGATATATATCTAATTAAATAATGGCTAATGATCCGAACAAGACCCAAATGGGTGGCAGATACTCGTACAAATGATTCATGGGATCTGGGGCAAAGCGAACAAAGAGCTGCCCATAAACTTGACCCACAAACATCATGAATCACTTTTCTGGCTCTGGGATGAGGATGAGTCCGTGAAAATTAAGAAATATTGCAGACAGCCAAAAAAACGATGCAGAAATAAGTGACTAAGTGAAAAGGTGACAAAGTGACAAAGTGACAAAGGGGTAAACGTTAATTCGACGATGATTTATTCACTCTCCTGGAAATCATTCTCAAATGTAATACATCCGTACGCTTAAGGGAATCCATTCTCAAGACTCCACTCACCCACAAAAAAACAGCCCCAGAGACAACCCAGAGACAACCCAGAGACGATTCAATTTCACTTTGGCACCCATTTCATGCATGAATTGTGCTCATGGGCGAAAGGAAAGGAAAACTTCACAATTTTCTTGCGCTGTGGCATTTCTACCATTTAATTTTCTCAGATTTTCACTTTTTCATGTTTTTTTTCAATGTTTTTCTGCGTTGGTTTGGTTGTCATTTGTAAATGTTTCGGTTTCTCTGGCTTTTATCATTATTTAGGTATATTTTTGATTAACAAAAGCCGAAACTTGTTGTGCAGTTAAGCAGAAAGCACCACACCACAGAAAGGCTCGTAAAAGCCACAACTGGAGCATGAAAACTTGTCAAATGAATGGGACACGTGCGAGTGCTATTCCGAATGCGGAGTATCTTTATCAGAATTCTATCAGCTTTTCTTTGACTTCTTTCCGACTGCTGACTGCCATGGAAATTAGAGGCAATAATTGTAGGCAAATCCGATTGGCCAGGCTCTAATGATGTGTCGTGATGATCGTGTGCCCATTATCCGATCTTCGAGAGATATTTGCTTTCAAGATTTGCAGAGCCAACAAAAGTGGCTCTGGCCAAATGGCCGCACATAATTGCTCGACAAATATCTCAGATTGTTGTTGCGGGTTTCACACTTACCTCTTGATGGGTTTTCGGCTGCTTTTTTGGTGATTTCGGGCTGGTTTCGGGGTGGTTTCGTCAGCGATCTGCAAAGAATCGAAAGGAAAGAAAACTCCAATTAGGTTTCCAAATCGATTTGCCTCCACCTCCATCGTTCCATCGTTCCAGCGTGCCACATGAGCACATAAATCAGGGAACTTCATTAAAACGACTGCCAAAATCTACGAATATAAATCTAAGCTGCAAGTGTTGCACTTGCCACCGCCACTGCTGCAACCTGCTGCAACACTACGTGACCGAGAGCCGCAAACAGGGGACTTGGAACAGGGAACAGAGGAATAAATAACTCAATTTAGGAACGGCAAAAAAGTGTTAACTCGAATTTTGCCAATAAATCAATGGAGTGGAGGGGCCGCGGCTCGTGATTAGCGATCCCCCCGCTCGATGGCTGCTTATCGGACGTCCCCGTTGAAAGTAATTCCCCCCTCGACAGATTCCGGAAGACTTCTTCCAATAATCATCGCCAGTGAGAGCCCAGCAGCAGCAGGGGATCAGATCGGTTGGGGGGAAACACGAAACGAGATACGAGATTGGGCAGCCGTCACGCCGCCTGACAGGCAATAACTTTGGCAATCTTTTTCGGGCCAGCTTTCGGGCTCCACTTCATCTCCCTTTTTGGCCGAAAGCCCAAAAGCGGCGTTGAGTTGTTTATTATAAATATTACAAGAGTTTTGGCTCCGAATGGCTCCAATTCTGCATGCTTCACGCTTGTCAAGTCTGCCTCTCGCAGATACAGATACATCTGCGTGTCCCTCTCGGACAGATCTCTCGCAGATCTCAATCTCCAGTCTGGTTTCGCTGTTGAACCATCCATCAAGCTGAAATTGAAATTAATTTCCGATGCCACAAAAATTACTTACGAATATTTAAAGACATTTTTCTAGATGGAATTTGTATTAGTTTTAATTGATGGAACTAATTTCTGGAATCTTGGCTGGCATAATTCTATTCTATAATTCAATTAAAATTCAGATTGTAACATGACAGAATATTAATTAAAATAATTGTACAGTTCATGGCAATTACAAAATTTAATCAGATATTTTCAGCGCTGAATAAAACCTTTAGCCAAGCAGTGTGTTTGGTGGATGGATGTCGATGTCGATGGCGATGTCTGGGGCCCGAATTCGAGAGGGGGTTCCAGCTCGGACTGACGGTTCGGACGGTTCGGACGGTTCTTAAATCCAATCCGGTTCTTATGTGATTATTATGCGACTTGCGACCGGTTTGCCACGCTAACAGGCAAAACTGTTTTATAATTTTATGCCGTTTTATTTTGCATTTTTGTTTTGTTATTTTTATCGCTTACTTTTTGCTGGCGTTCGATTTTCTAGGATGAATTTTAAAATTTTTAACGCATTTGACACACATGTCGGCCCTTGTCCTCCCCTGAGACCCATCCCCGATCTCCCATCCCCCCATCCCCCACTCTCCATTCCATCTTATTCCATTTAACTGTAAAACTTCAGTTTATTCGGTTTATACGCTTCCGATTCCGATATTTGTGAAATTCGGCATGAAATTAGCATCGATATGGTCTTTGGTCTCTCCTAATGGATCTCTATCTACCTGTGATGATTGTCTTTGCTCAAATTATGGACTTAAAGATCTTTAAAGATGCTTTAACTTTCTTTGCTTTGCTTCCTTCCGCCTTCAGAGCAAACCGGACCCTTGGGTCTTACGATATCTTCCGCATATGAGTGGCAGGGGGGAAATGATGGTTACCGCAACAACTGAAACACTGAACACTGAACACTGCGAAACAGTTGAATTTATTACCCCGGAAAACTCAAGGTTAACTCCACTTGCCGTTGGTTTTTCCTCCCCTCATTGCGGCAGTCCATTTCCATTTCCCCGTGCGAAAACATTGCGAAAACGCAACGCAGACAGCAACGCAACAAAAGGAAAATCATTACAAATCTCATACAGTATGAATGTGCAACTGTTGGAGGCAGATAGACAGAGGCAGGCAGAGAGAGCGAGAGAGACAGAGAGATAATGATGATGGTGGGGCCATATATGGCCAAGAGAAAGAAAGAAATGGCCGAAAGAAGAAGCCGCTGCTGCCGCTGCTGCTGCTGCTGCGTTAATTATATGTGCATTTAATGCTTTAATTAATGTTTTCTATCGAGACGCAGTGAAAGTTATAACCACTTAACGGGGAGATACTTTCAGAGATACAGATACACTGTATCTGCTCATAAACACTCGTACAATTCAAATGGCAACTGATAAACCCGCTAACTTGTTGTGCGTGTGCGTGTGCGCGTATTGGCCAAATATTCGCCAAATATTCGCCAGCTGAAACTGAAATCGAATCGAAATGAGGCTGAAATTGCGGCCCCGATCGAAAGTGCTGTGTATCTCTGGATGTGGATGTGGATGTATCTCTGGGGATCTGGGGATGTGGGCGATGGATCCACAAGTGAAAGAAATCACCGCAGATCTTGTGGATACGCTCCATCATATTCGGCAGTGAATGAATAGGCTGCTGCCAACATCTTTGGTCTATAATTTGAAGTGCTTCGGGAATGAATATTTGGAAAAATGCCAAGGGAAACGATCGTAAACGGAAAGAATGTTGAGTAAGAGTATTTCTTCATATTCAAAGATCATTGTTATGTAGAAAAAAGATTAAAAGATGTTGTATCTTTCATTTCAGTAGAAAGGTTCCCCCCGATACAGTCAAGTCTTGAAATGATCATAATTTTCGCCCAAGTTGATTCCGCGATTCCGCTATCAAAGTGATATAAAAGCGGTGATTCGGTTCTCCATAGTTTGAATCGGTAATGAAACGGTAGTTTCCTTTCAAAATAAATTTGTTTAGGAAACTTGTATAGGCACGAGATATTCGTATAAATCAATCGCGTTTTATTGTTTTATTTCTATTCAAATACACCCCAGGGCCACAATACACAGACGCTAATTTAAGCAAATGTTTTATTAATGAACAAACGATCGAACTCTGTGCTGAAAGAACCATCCACTTCCAACAATATGGAATCAGGTGAATATATGCCACCTATAACCCATTCTATCTCAAGGGAACAAGGGCTTATCTCAGTGGAACAATGCGATCTATGGACAGGTTATTTCTGGGTTCATTCTGCACCTGCTTATTAGTTTTGTTTCTGTTTCTATTGCTATTATCCATTATCCATTATCCATCCACACAAAGAGGGAGATAGATGGCGATCGAAAGACTGAGGGAAATTTGCAATTTTAATGACGCTCGGGTAAGGTTTTCGCTGCTGAACCGAACCGCAAACCTTATATAACCCGCGCCGGAGTGGAGTGGAGTGCAAACCTCAGAGAAACATCGCGGCGGGGGCGGGGGCTGGGGCTGAGGTTGGAGCCAGACTTGGTCTCGGACACGGCCTGGGTCTGTGTCTGTATCTCCATCTCTATCTCTTCTTCTGGCGTTAGCTCATAATGGCAACACACACACAGACAGTTTATGGCCCAAGCGAAACGTGCACTTGGCCCATCCCCATCCCCCGCGATGCCCTCCTCTCAGTTTTGCTCGGACCGTAAGCCATGGGCCAAGAAACAAGAAATTTCAATTTCAAATTTAAAGCGTCTAACTTTCGCTTTCCTCCGCTGCAAGGAGAGACCCGACCCAGAGATCTCTATGAGATTTCGCGTTTCTCGCTGAGAATTCCAATTCCTTCGCGCAGTTACAGCATTTTGCAGGCAGGCAAAGAGCAATTAGCGGATAGACCGCAGGAATCCACACACAGAGACACACACCACACACAAATAATAAATCAAAACCCAATAAAAATTTAACGAAAATTTGTTGCATGTGCTAATGCGAGAGATGTGGTTGTTGCAACCGGTTGCAGCCCAGCCAGAAACAAAAAAAAAAGATAGAAACAAGCAGCGAAACCCCTGCCCCAGCCCCAGCCCCAGCCCCAGCCACGAATCCCCGAAACAAAACTGCAAACGACAGCCAGACGACGACGACTTTCCATTTTCAAATGCTGTGTGGCAGGAGGCAGGACGGAGAGGAGTGTGTGGCGTGTGGCGTGCGGCATGTGCTTTGCTGGGTCTGCAGCCTTCGGGGGGAGGTGGCAGCCACTGACCAGCACTGGCCGGCCACCGCAGCATCGACAGCAACAGCAACAGCAACGGCAACGCAACGGCGACACAACAGCAACAACTTTTCATTTCGTTTTTCACGCGGCGCATGCCAAAAAAAAAAAAAAAAAAAGGAAAAAATAAAGAAAGAAGCAGCCAAACTGCCAAACCAGCGGAAAAGATTTCGATAGAGAATCAAGTACGGGGAAAATGGAGTACCAGAACTATGAGAAGCAATTGGTAACACGCTTCCCCAGAGGAAGACAGAGAGGGGACAGGAGAGAAAAATACTCCTTTCTTCATATGAATCTAGGAATCTACGATATTACATTCATGATCATCCTTTTATCGGTTGTGTTTTGTGGAAAATTGCGGTGTTTTTCTTATCGTTTTCCATGCTGCAGAAAGCGTAGCCAAAGTTCGACTGAATCCGTTGGATATTGATGATTTTGGAAAACGTGGAAAACGCTGGCTGTCTGGCTGGCTGGCTTCGACTTGGACTTGGACTCTTGGGCAATGTCTGAGCTCTGTCTACGCAGCTGGATGTCGTCTCTCTACCCCAACACCAGGCCCTCCCCCGACCCTTCTTCGAGTTGTAGTTGTAGTTGTAGTTGTAGTCGGAGTTGTGTGGCAAGTGGCAAGTGTTGACAATTTTCAGCAGTTGCTGTTGTTGTTTCACTTTCTGGTTTCTGCTGTTGTTGTGGTTATAGGTTGACCGGTCTTTGCCTTTCACGTGAGCAAATAAAACGAAGAAGAAAAAGACAGCAACAATAGGGAGCATTCCCCCCCCCCACCATTTGGTGTTTCAATTGTTGCCCCTCTCAGAGAGGGTATCTAGAGTCTAGAGTGTATACCACTTCGATCGGATTACCTACAGGCTATAGGCTATAGGCTATAGCATATGTGTCTCGTATGGACTCCGAATATAGCCATACTTTCTTGTTGTTTATGGCCATGTTGCTGGTGTCGTTAGACTCTCCTACGACGAGTACTGTCCACGCTTTTGCTTTTCACTCACAATCACACACAGACAGACACTCACATAGATACACATTTGTGCACACACTCGTGGATACATTCACAGGCAAACAAATAATAATTGTTCAATGCCTTTTTTGGCCAAAAGACAGCGGAAATGTTGCTGCTGCTGCTGCTGCTGTTGTTGTTGCTTCTGCACTTGCAACAGAGAAATAACGACACATCACATGGCAGGGTACGGGGGGTAGGGGGTGGGATCGGGGATGGATTTGTAAATAGTTTTAACTACTTTTCATGCACTAGCGGCTGCACTAGCGGTGCAGAGTGGTTCGTTCGGTTCTTCCTCTCGAACGGAAACCGAAACCAAACAAAACGAAACACACACGAATCCAAAGCCGCCAAAGCCAGAACCAAAGCCAGAGCCAGAGCCAGAGCCAAAGCCAAAGCCGGTGGCAAATGCTGTCGATGTCTCGATGATGACTCAAGCATTAAATTCTAAAGGGTCTTGGGGATGGGAATGGGAATGGGCTCGCGATGGTACGATGTCTCCACGGAAGAGGTCTTGTCTTCTCTTTGATTATGCGAACCAACGCGAGTGTATTTCCGTTTGGAAATCCAACAGAAGAACACAAGAACACAAGAACAGAGGAGACTTTGAGGGACTTTTGAGGTACTGAATCTTGAGGTAGAGGAGAGAGCTTTGGGGGTGGATGGGGGCGTTGAGTCGACGACTCTCGAGTGCAGCGGAAGCTGTTAAGGTGTTGAAGTAAATGCCCATCAAAATAGTTTCCACTTGTACAAAATGATTGTATCCTCATCTACTGATCGGTAAGATCATAAATCTTACCGACTTTTACTGCGGTTCTCTCCACATTTCTCTCTTTCTCTCTCTCTCTCTTTCAAAATGCAACTCATTTTCATTTTCACATGGAAATATCAATTAAATTTCAGACGACAGGCTGGGCCCGGGGCTCCAACTTTAATGATGTTCTGGCCTGCATAGGGCCCGCTGCATAGGGCCCTTGGTTATGGCCATAACCATAACCAATGTTGATTCAATCATTTATCATGTGGCCGAGAGAGACACGTGGGCAAACATCAGAGCGAAGAGCGAAGAGCGAAGAGAACACAAACACTCTCCAGAATCCACAAGACGAAGCAGCCCCCAAAGGGTCTTAAATGCAGTTTTTTGACCTCTTTGCGGCATCAACTAATTAACCGTTAACATTACTCGTACGAGTACAACAGCAACAACAGCAACAGTCACAAATTCAGACAAATTTCCTTACCTTACCGTCTTTGACAGGTTGACGCCTTTGGGAAATTGTCAACGTCATCTAAGCCAAGCTAATGCTGATGGCTGGCTTTAGCTGTAGCTGTAGCAGTGTTGCTGTGTTGCTGTGGGGCATATACATGTATATATGTATATATCTTTTACCGTTTGTAAACTGTCATATTTCTTGTGGCAGCAGCAGCAGCAGTCGTCAATTTGTTACTATTTCGACATTAATTTGTGGATCTCTTGATGATTTCTGAATGATTTTCTGCTGATTCTGCTTTTGGCTTTGAGCTTTGCATAATCTATGGGAGAAACTTGAAATTCTATGCCCCAAAGGTGTAGATGGAAATGAAACTATAGCCAGAGAGAGGACTGGGATGACCTTCCTGGGAAGGTCATAGTTGCCTCTCCTCAATGCCATCGAAAATTATGCAAGGAATTAAATAAATTACGCATTTTAACTATTTCAGAGCCACTGCAGCCAAAGAATTCACGCAATTTCCTGTCCCCATTTGCAACGTTTTGTGTGGCATGCGGGGCAGCGAACGTTTTAACGACAAAATACTTGGACTTGCGGCTAATTACGCCACTCGCTACGGGAATCATTAACACATTTCTTAGTCATCATTCTTGGCCATGTTGTCTCCTCTCCTCTGTACTCAATCCTCTGTCTCTCTCTCTCTCTCTCTTCGCCAGAGAATTGACCCAATTTTCATGACGAATAAAACAACAGTAGCTGTCCACTGTTCCACTGTCCACTGCCCACTGTCCACTGTCCCGAAACCCCCTCCATCCTCCCGCACCACTCACCGCACACTCCAACGAAACGAAACTCGGGCGAAACGACGAGACTTTTACTCGCGCATTGAAATTAACATTTTTTGCGCGATTTCTTCTTATTTTTTTGTGCAGAAAATACAGAAAAACAACAACAACAACAAAAAACCGCTGACAGCTGCAATTGCCTGCCAGGGGAAGCAGGGGGGCATTGGGGAGAGGGGGCGCGGTATAGCACTGCAATTAAATGTGAGATTAATTTGCGGATCAGCGGATCAGCAGCCACTTGTGGTGGATGGAATGGATGCCATGCCCAGAAATGCCGAACGGAAAATGCAAGTGGGAGAGTGTGTCTAGAGAAGGGGGAGATGGAGATGGAGGTGGAGGAAAAGTTAGGGGAGGGGGGAGCGACGATAAATGGGCCAAGAAATGAAAATCGGATTGGGGTTTGTGTCTCAGTCGTGTGTCTGGGCATTGGAGAGGGGTAAATGGGTGGATAAGTGGGTTTGTTCGGTCGGAAAATATGTATCCAAAATTTGTTGGCTGCAAATCGGTGGCCGAAAAGACATTGGGCCCGAGTAGAACTTGGAACTCGTTAAAGATCGCTAAATCTACAAACCAAATGCTATCCAACCGCCCCGCCCACATCCTGCACTGTGGACACAGACCTGAACCTGAACTGAAGGCCAAAGAAAGGTGTCGCCGCCTCATTTGGTGCACTCCCCATCCAACACCCAACACCCAACGCAGTGGAGTACTTTCAACGGAAACGCTTGGAAAGAGCAGACAAAAAACGCCTTCACCTCTGTCCGGCGGGGCCCAGCGCTAATGAAACGGTAAGCAAACGCCAGTAAAACGCTAGTAAAACGCCCTGTCCCGTCGCACAGCACTGGGGAAAAGCGAAGGCCAAGGAAAAGTGTCGCCCGTTGTAGTTGCTCATTGTCTCGTTCGACACGTTTGCAATTGCTCTGTTCGCTCCGCGGTTCACACGCTTTTTATGGCCAACACATTAACGTGGTTGCCGGCAAATGCTTCCATCATCTCTCTCTCTGTCTATTGCCAAACGATCAGCTGGAGCTGGAGATTCCAGTTGGAGGGGGAGCGGGAGCGGGAGATGATCATAATCATCACATGAGCATGAGTGGCGGCAGAAGCAGCAGGCGGCAATTAAAACACGTGCGAAAGTAAAAAGTTTTACAGCTAACAAACAAAAACAAAAACAAAATAAAACAGCAAGAGAGTTTAAAAGAAGCAGAACGACTATGAAATACCCTTGAAAATTCATGAATCCTATGGGAAATACATGTGGAATGTTCAATGGTACTGGGTATAACGGAGGCTTACAATAATTCTCGGTTGATTGGAAATAATAATAGCTTCATTTATTGCGACTTTGTGCGGCTGACAACTGAAGGGCTCGCCCTCTCTGCTCTCACAGGCCTCGGCTGGCTCTCCCCGACTGCCGCTCTCGCTTTCGTGATCCGCTCTGCGCTCTCTCGCTGTTGGGAAAGGGGACACGAGCGTACAGGCAGCCCAGCGCAAGCTTTGCCAACTTACAAGCAAACTTTAAAGCCCCATCGAAAGAGAGGGTGTCAAGAGCGAGAGCGATAAAGAGATGAAGAAGCACACTCGGGCAAATGAGAAACAGTAACAAAAGTGCACATTTCAAAGCTTTCGCTGTGTCTCGTCTCGTCTCTCTCTCTCTCTCTTTTGCTGCATTTATCTGCAGCAAACGAAACGAAATTGAGTGAAAATTGATATGAATGCAATTCTGATTATAGACTTGGGAAGGCTTTTGCTTTTGCACTACATGCCACTCCATGCCACTCCACTCCACAGAGGGCTCCAATTAAATGCAAATCAGGGCTGAAAGTGATCGTAAGTGATCGCCGCATGCCATGCCCATGCCCATGCCGCTGCCGCTGCAACCCCCCGCTCCCGAAACAATTAATCTCCGACCACAAGAAAAGAGATGAAATATTGGACAGTGTCGTGGCTTTAATTACTTTATTACGTTACGAGATTCCGCAAAAGCCGAGAGCCAAGAGCCAAGAGCCAAGAGAGCGGATGCTCTGGCAGCCAGGAAGAAATGGAACGCTCGTAAAGGAAGGATCGAAGGCGGTGGCCTTAGCGGTACTTTGACGTTTAACCAAAAGACAAATCGCTTACGCCCTGCTCTGCACTCCCTCTCCACTTCGCTCCCGACACGGATACGGGGGTTCCTCTTCTTCTGTGCGCCGAAGGAGGGGAGGAGAGGCCCGACATAACAATTTAGTGTAACGATATCTGTATGATACAATGTATGGGAGGTACTCGAGGCACCCGTACGCCAGATACAGATACAGTGGGGCACTACCTACTGTGCATGGAAATAAATGTAATTTATAACAAAGGCTATGGCTAAGGCCACGCACAGTGGAACAAAGTGGTATGGAATTGAGTGGAAAAGAAAGAAAAATTCAAAGAATCGGAATACTTGCGCCCCGAAAGTATCCCCCCGATTGTCCTCCACAGACAGATCCAGACAGATTCCCATAGCTCTGGCTACACTGTGTCGCGTTTCAGTATGAAATTCGATGATGACCACACAACAAAAACACACAGTCTGGAATGCAGAAAGCCGAATGCAGAATGCAGCCGAAACCAGAGGCAGCGGAGGCCTCCTCCAACGGGCCATTGGGCCACACACAAGAGGCGTGCCCCGGGTCCGGACCCAAAACTGAGCCCCAAACGAAATGAGAATTAATATTAAATGCTCTCTCTCTCTCTCTCTCTCTTTCTCTCTCTGTCTGTCTCATTCTGCTGACGGCGGAGGAAGGCCCGTAGTTCGTCAATGGAAAAATTAATTAAAAACTCTGCTGCTTCGCCAAAGAAAGTATCCCAAACTAGAGAAATGGCTCATTACAATGATTACGCATAGACGTACATAGACGTACGATATACGAGAATCTATCTGTACATAGAGTTCGTTCTGTATGGAGAAGTGAGGATGGTGTGGGGTACGTGAGTTGCACAGACAAAATCGAATCGAATCGAATCGAATTGAATGGAATGAAAGTGGAGGCAAAGAATAGGTGGAGCTGGAAGGCCTAGAACTAGTCTCGCAAATTGATTGGGGCAGAGCCGTGAGCCGCAGCAGTGTGGAGTGTGGAGAATTGACCCACTGTTATTCTGAAATGGTTATAACTGCGCTTTGCTTGGCTAACTGTGGCAAGACCTCAATCCAGATACAAAACGCCGCTTGGCACGCTCTCAACGCTCTGTCTCTCTCTCTCTCTCTCTGCTGCATTCGATTCCATTCGATTTGCTTACAAGACAGAGACAGAGATAGGCTGAGGAAGAAGACGAACGACGGACCGGACCGGACCGGACCCCCAAAGGTAAATGGCCAAATAGTCTGCTGGCCAATTTGTTTAATTAGCGTACATTTCTTTTGTTGGTCTATTAAACAGCAGCCATGGATGGGCCCTGAGCGCTCCCTTAATCGCTCGCCAAGTGAGAGTTCGTCAAACAACGCGCAGCAGAGGGAAAGTTTCATAATTCTTGAATCCCCGGAGTCAATGAACCGAGGAATTCCTTGTAGGAGAATCACCACTGCCATTCGGGGAATCCACTCTGCAATGACAAGCATGTGGCATGTTTGGGGAGTGCATACCAAAGCTCCAGCAAGGAGGATGATGACAGTTCCAGAGAGCATCTATAGATTGCAGCATTCGCTATATTTTCCCTCTGTATTTCCCATCTCCCTCTCTATCACTCAATGTGGCATGTGGATGCAGCAAAACGATTGAAGGGAGTCCCAGCCAATTGTGGTGGCTGCTTCTTCTCGACCCCCAGCGAATCTTATCAGAAGCAAACGCTTTCCGAGCCACAGCTCGTTGTTGCTGTGGCTGTGACTGTGTCTGCCACCGATGCAAATATTTACATGTAGCGGCAGATAAGACGCGAGATCAAGCCACGTTGTAGATTATCATTGTAAATCGTTGTAACAATATCATATTTGCTTAGATAAAACACAGAGAAACGAATGTAAGGCAGGGGCGGGGCTGTAGATACAGCTGGGGATCTGTGTAATTTATAGGGTTTTTAGATCTTTAATCTTGAGATTTCCCCGTGCCATTCCATCGCATCCCATTCCCATTCCCATTTCCATTCCCATTCAAGTGGGTACACGCCCGACCACGCCCGGAAGCATTCATGTTGTTGGCGGTGTTGCAACTCCGGAGTGAATGCAGCTACTTTTACTTTAGAGCGATCTCTTTTTCCTACTCTCTGGGGCTCCGGCTACTGCTGCTGCTTGCATAAGACACAAAACCTGGCACGGTGCTTGGGCTGCTGCATAGATACCCGCCCCAAATAAGCCACTAAACCGGTGACACTCCACCTCATTCGCTGCACCTCCATCTCTATCGCAGCATGCTCCATGCACCATGCACCACCATGCACCACTACGTTCCACGATCTATGGCCGGAGAGCCTCCACGAGCCGCTAATTCAAACAAATTGCAGCATAAATGCATTATAAAAGGCAGAGGAGCAACATATCGGGCGACACAGTGTGACAGTAATAATGTCACTCGCACTGTCACGGGAATGGGGAGTGGGGAGTGGGGAATGGGGGGCATGGGGCAGGGAGTGTGTAGGGAAATGGATATACATATGTATGTATCTGTGGCATGGAGAATGCCAGTGATAAATTAGCTAGCTTCAGCGGGCTTTCTTCTTCTACGAGCAAGTATGTGTGGGCATGGCACAGTGGAAGAAGTATTCGAATGGAGAGCTAAAGAATCTGCCAAGGATACCAGCGATCCCTAGAAAACTAGCAAACTATGAATGCAAAAGGAACTCAAGGGGACCCCATCATCATTTGGAGTATTTATTTCCAACAAATCAAAGATCTTCGTTGCTTCTTTGTTTCGCTAATTGAATGCTCTGCTCCATTTGTCCGCAAATTGCTCATTTATGGCAAAAACTCATCATCAATGGAATGGAATGGTTAATTATCCGCCACATCTTAGCCCCATCCGATGCGATCTGATCTGATTCGACCCACTGTGCCGCTTTGCTGCAGTCAGTCGGCAGTCGGCAGTCGGCAGTCGGTGGCAGTGGCAGACAGGCAAGTGTTTTGTTGCTTTCTTGCAGCTCAGCTCTCTGGCTGCAGCTAATTTGATTAATGATAAGCCGAGCTTAACTGACGACGATTGTGATTCATTATGTGCGCACAAGCCGAGCACACTTAGCGCAACAGAAACAGAAACAGATACACAGATACAGATGCATAGACAGATTCAGATACTGGGGCTGGGGCTGGGCCAATCTGAAATCTGGAAAAACTATCCATCGCCAAGTGGCAGTGCAGTAGCTGTAGCTAGTTTTCATTAAATAGAAATCTCCCCCCCGAAATCGAGTCAAAGAAAGAACATTACTTTATTGCAAAATAGACAACAAGTGCCCCTTGTCCATGCAACTCCTTCGCGGACAGTGGTCGAGGATTGTTTGTGCGGACAGTGGATCGAGGGGCAGATTGATGCGTAATTGAGGCTTCAATTGAATTCGTACTGTGATTGTGGAGCGGGGGGGGGGGGAGCGGTGGCAGGTTCTCTTCTGTTCTGTTCTATGCATTCGCACGGCTCGTTATCTATGAGATACAATTCGGTTCGCACTGTGCGCTGCTTTTGATTTGATTATATGCAATGAGCCATTTCCTCTATGGCCCGCTCTAATGCATGCTTCGAACAGAGTCCCAGAATGGAGCACCACTACTGATGAAGCACTCTGTGGTGGTGCATTGGTGCATCTGGTGGCTGTTGCACCTCATTTGGGTCAGAAAATATAAGAGCACACACATTTGTGGTTGGGGGGATGGGGGATGGATATGGATATGGATGCATGTGGCTAGATGATTCGTTTATAATGTGGCAGATATCTGTATCCGTGTGGTACTCATAATTAGATTTTCCTGACAGCAGAGAGAAACGAAAGACATGCACCGCGATGTGTGCTAGAAGATGGTATATGTAGATCTTATTATATGGCTCGCTCTTTAACGCATTTTCCATTCGGGTTTATATTTGACCAACAGCAACAGCAATCTGTTAGTTTTTATTAAACATTTGCTCAAATTCATTTGAAAAGTGTGTGCAATATTGGTAGTTCTTGTTATCGAGTGTATCGCATATCGCATATCGAATATCTGGGTGTAGGGTGTACTTTCTGAGATCTGTCTGCGATCTGTTTTCAGTGTCTGGATTGCAGTTCCAACAACAACAGCAAGTGTATTTCAGTGTATGTGGGGCTTTGTGGATGCCAAATACATTTTCATAGCTGGTTCTCCTGGGGTTCGGGGATAAACTAACAAAATATAAGTGCGGCTTGTGGCAAGTGTGAGTGTGGGTCTTAGGTTGAAGGGTTGATGGGTTGATGGGAGAGAGAGATTAGGCCGTTAGGGCCTTTTTGGCCTTCTCTTTTTCGGCCTTTTCCTGCGCCTTCAGTTTCTCCTCCTCCTTGCGGGACTTCTCGCGCTCCTTGCGTGCCTTTTCGCGCGCCTTCTCGCGCTCCGCCTCCTCCTTCTCGAGCAGCTTCTCCCGCTCTTTGCGCTTCTTGTCGCGCTTCTTGTCGCGCTCGGCCTTGACCTTGGCCTTTTCCTTCGCGATCTGTTCGCGCTCCTTCAGCTTCTCCTCGCGACGCTTTGCCTCCTCCTTCTCCCACTCGGCATACGCCTCGCGCTCGACGGCCAGCTTCTGCAGTTCCGCCGCCTCCTTGTCGTCGAGGCCCCCTTCCATGTCCTTGTTCATCAGCTCCGACTCGCGGACCATGGCCTCCTTGGCCAAGCGAGCGCGCATGGCAACCTCCCTGGCCTCCACTGCATCCTGGTGCCGCTGCTCGCGGGCCTCCTTCTCCTCCTGGAGGCGCTCCTCCTCAATTTCAAAGTCCTCCTTCTCCTCCTCGGTGTAGGGATATTCGGGCACGCCGGCGTACAATTCCAGCGTCATATACGACAGGTATATTGACCCGATCAATGCCAACAGTCCGCTGAGCATAAACATGGTGTACTTGGAGTTCTTCGCTGACCATTCCTTCATAAAGTCGCCCTCGGGCTTCGGCAGATCGCTGAAGACGGCGTGCATCCCGCCGCTGGGGAAGAAGCCCGGCTTTGGCTTCGGGGGAGGCACCGGCTTACACTTGGGGGCCGTGCTCGGCTTGCTCGCCTTTGGTGGGGGGGCCTTCGGCGGCGGCGGCGGCGGGGTGGCGCCTTCTTACCAGCGGACAGATAACGGGTTGTGTTGAACAACAGCTTTCCGCTGCCGGAAACTGGATAGGTTTGGGGGTTAAGGGATTGGGGATGGATTGGGCGATAGATTCAAAGGGCGTGTGTGGGATTCACTTACTTCCGCTCTGGAGTCGGGCGGCCGTGGCGGCCATCAAAAGTCGGGACATCTCTCCTCCTTTTCTTACGATTGCTTCTTTTTGGTTTTCAGGAAAATGTGTGACTGCCGAAAATATATAATGAATCGAATGAATCGAACGAAAAGGCACCAAGCCAAACCAAAGCGATGTCTAACTCACGGACTACTACATTCTCGCTGTCGTCCTTGCAACGGTTGCCCAGCACTGAACCAGAAAAAGCGCAAGGGCAAGGGTTGCCCAACACTCTGCTGTTGCACAACCCTAAATGTACTTCCTAAATGGTCTTCCACCAATTGACAAAAAAAACGTGGGAAAAACTTTTGAAACAAATCGAAAAATCGAAAAATAAAGTTAAACTTTAGTCAGAGAGCAACGGTGATTTTTTACGAACGAATTGTATTATTTTTCGGTTGATGCTGGAATGATAAGTTTAAAGCGACGTACGATCAGATGGGTGAATGAAAGACTACTTGTGAGCTGTAAATCATATATTTCATGGAAGTAATCCGAAAACTAAGCTGGGACAACTTCTAGGTAAAGGTAGCTCCCAAATTCAACCTAAAAACCATCTCTGAGTCAGTCGGGCAGAGTGCATTCGGTGGTTGGGTGAGTGATAACACGACAGATACATAGATGCAGGTCTGAGCAACGACTAGAAAATCGTGTACAATAATTTACACAACGGTACACAAAAGCTCCAAACGATAAGCACAAGAAACAGAAAAGTGGAGCCATGATGGAAGAGCAGAACGTCAGAACTGAACCCACACCGCATTAGCATGTGGCAGGCAGGGAGAGCATTTCATGGAAATTTATGATGCCCCAAAGAGAACGGAAAAGGTGTCACGTGCGGGGCCAGCAACAACGAACACTTGTCAAAAATCGGTTAGTCGAGACGAATCGAATGCACAATGCGCTATGCTCGTAAAGAAAAAGTAGTTCGTGGATAAAGAAGTCAGAGCTAATCACAAGAAAAACACACACAGACAAACAAACAAACACAGAGAGAGAATGCGGTCAACAAACTTGTTTTGATTCTGGTTTAACAAGTGGGTGGCACTGGCAGTGGCAGTGGCTGTGGCTGGACTCCCACTCAGTGGGAGAGTGGGAGAGTGGGTGAGGGTGTGGGTGAGTGTGGGTGGATGGGTGGCACTGCCAGATGGCCAATTATAAAGAAAACAATATACAAAATAATTTATTCAACGCTTCAGCGAAGAGTCCAAGGCACGCCGCTCCTTGGCTTGGTTCCGTTTAATGCAGCAGATCGAGAGGAGCCCAAAGCAGAGGTAGAGCAAGGCGGTGACAAAGCAGCGGATGGCCACCACCCGATAGGTTACATCGGCATGGTCTCTGAAATCCTCCAGACTATGGGAAATCGGCGTCAGGGGCAGATCATCAATCAGCGCCATCGAATTCATGAGGAAGAATATCCCCATGAGGGTCAGCTGAATCACTGCCCACGCACTGATGAACAGGCAGAAGAAGGAACACTTTGGGCCACAAACCATTTTCCTGAATCGAAATACGAATTGACGAATTGACGACTTGAATTTACTAATTTACGAATTTCAATTCCAGTTTCGACAGTGAAATCGAATACTGCTGACCGCAACAGGTGCACACAATACACTCCTAGAGTCTAGACTGTGGACTGTAATGAAAATGAAATGCTTCGGCCACTCCGTCTAGGTCTCCGCGGATTGTGGCTCTAACCTTGTGCGATTTTAACGACATTCGAGATCTGTGCGGACGGATTGTGGAAGTTCATGTGCCTCTCGCTTTCGATTTGAGTTTGTTCAACCCGAATCGGTTGTCGGCTGTCGGTTGTCGGCTCTCGGCTTCGATTTGTAGCATTGGATGGACAGACAGCTGACAGATGCAATGCCCACTAGAGGAGGAACGGAGCTCTTTCTATATATATCCATCCCTCCGAAATGTGGGACATCCGAGGCTGTGATTCACTTAAGGGCTCTGCTCTGATCTCCTCTGCAAATAGCTTATGAATCATGCTCTAGAGAATAGGATTTCCTGGGTAATTTAGTCATATGTAAAGGCTGGGATTAGCTAATTTTAGTAGATAATTTAGCAATAATTAACACGACTCACCTCAAGTGGCACGAATCCAATCCACAAAAGAAACTCGCAAAATAATAACTTGCGGTTCGGTGGATCCGCAGAAGCAGAAGCAGAGGCTAAAGAATCCACTTTTCAGTTTTACAAGTTGGTGGAAAATCCGTTACAAACATCAAGTTGTTGTGAAAATTCGTAAGTCGTTTTCGCAGTTGCTAAACCTTTTCAACACTTTGTTTTATACTCTTTTGCATTTTTGTTAATTTTTCTAAAATTTTTGTTTGTTTTCGTTTGTTTGCTTTTATGGTTTGTGCTAGAAATGAATGAAAGATTTCGGATGAAACTTGCGGATTGATTGCGGACAAGAACTGATTGAAAAGATAAAGGGAAAGCTTTCGCTATGAACATCTCTATTGAGAGGAGAGAGAACTTTGACTCTTAAATTACCCCAAAATGGGTCTCTTCAGGCAAATGCTGCAACTCAAAATCGAGCCGAGTTAATACGTTTACGCAATCAGAGTCGGATCTCGGTTAGTAAGCCTTAGCTCCAGCCCCAGCCCCAGCCCCCAACAGAAATGGGGGTCAAGTCCATTAAGCCAGACACAACATGCACAGAGCAGAGCCTATGGCAGAGCAGAGCAGACCTTGACATTAGGGCGTTTTGTATTTCGTTTCTCTGTGAACTTGGTTAACCGTTTTGTTTCGTTTCGAATTTCCTGCTCAAATCAATCAACTCCGCTGCACTCAATCGAATGACATTTACAGCTAAATCTAAAGCTTGGCTTCGATCATTTTTGTCCTTGCATTTCCACACACACACACTGTTAATTTATGCATCGATTATGCATATGTATTGGCTGCAACCGAGCTATCAATTTAATCCAGTGGAAATATTTTACCGCAAACGTAGCAGAAATATTGCACTATTCACTGGAATTTGTTTATGCTCGTATTCATCATTCGTTATAATAAATTTCTAAATGCTGATAAGCCTTGCGCCTGGCCTGACTTTTTCTTTCGTTTCGCACTTCTTGAAACACTTGTTGAAACGCAGGGAACAAACAAATAAGCACGCACACATACACAAACACCGACTTACACGAGGTGGAGCAGCGCCTATGGACCGACTCCACACACAAATGACGCGAGTGGGAAGCACGGGAACACAAACAGCTAATACGTTCAAATGGCGAGCACGGGCTCCAACACAACCGACTCGCTCGACTGTTTTGTTTGAATGTGGCACGACAGTGGGGCTCAGAGATCCAATTTTAAATCAGCTGGCCGTTGGAGCTGGCAGCTGGCAGACCATCAGAAATATACCGATGAATACCGTCTCATTTCA
The DNA here is from genome assembly GCA_008121275.1 of Drosophila lowei. Classification (NCBI taxonomy): domain Eukaryota; kingdom Metazoa; phylum Arthropoda; class Insecta; order Diptera; family Drosophilidae; genus Drosophila; species Drosophila lowei. Next base: position 22,855,920 of record CM017778.1, on the reverse strand, counting down.
AAAAATACCGTAAATATACTGACGAATTCAAGTTCAATTATACATATTCCTCGTTTTTGATATTCCGTCTAATATTACTAGCTAGATGGATCTCTCAGCCCTGCCCACATAATTTTATGCAATTAATGAATCAATTTTCTACTTGACTGATTTATTTTAAATACTTGCTTTTATTGGATTTTGGCTAAAAAAAGGTTTTAGCGAAAAAGGTCAAACAAAGAAAACGCAAAAGAGTAATCGTTCCTATTGCTCAATTTTGATATTCCGTTGAATAATGCTGGCTTACTAAAGCCCTCAGCCCTGCCCACATAGTTTTATCCCACTGATGAATAAATTTTCTATAAGTTAAACTACTTTTAAATACTCCCATTTATTTTATTTTGACTAAAACACGGTTTAAACAAAAAAGTTTAATCAAAAAACAGTCGCAATGTTGTCACGTCTATGTTGCTGGTAATTGAAGACTTGTTGCTTATCAACCGGAGTATGGGTATGGGCAATTGTATACCCTATTTCGTTGATTTAATAAGATACTGTTTTCCAAACGTTTTCCAAGCTGTTTTAAAACGTAATTAATAAAGAAATTTTCTCAAATTGATATGTTTTAGACGAATTCAGGCAAATGATTAGTGTCTTGTATATAAATCTCGATCCCGATACCTATTCTTGGTTTCTGTAAGAAGACAACTAATTGCAAAATATCGTTGAAATGCCTTTAAAACAGAGACTGACTAGTATCTGCATTCATTAGAGCCTGGGATGACAAACATTTCCCGAGTCCTATGATATCCTTTTCCCTAGGGTATGCAGAATGTTGCCCATGCTGCTCGTTTTCTCTGCACATATGTAAGTCTGGGCCATACAAATTTATGTTGCCGCAACTTTTGTGCATAGAATGATACTCATTGTTGCCTACCAGTTCAAAGAGAGCCTTTACCGATTTAAAGAGAGAAAAATAGGTGCCGAAATATACGGTCTCATTTAAAAATATACCGACGAATTATTCATATTCCTCGTTTTTGATATTCCGTCCAATATTACTAGCTAGATAGAACCCTCAGTCCTGCCCACATAATTTTACCCGACTAATGAATCAATTTTCTAATTGACTTGCTTATTTTAAATACTTGCTTTTATTGGATCTTGTCTAAAAAAATGGTTTTAGCGAAAAAGGTCAAACAAATAAAACCGAAGCCACCAAGTGAAGCCCGCTTCGAGCATGTTTGAGGCGAACCAATTAGTTTGACGTGGAGTTAGAAGGGAGAAAAGGGGATTTTAGCGTAGCCTAAATGAATACCCTATACCTTTATTTGAGGAATTTTATTTAGAAATTCCAAAAATTCAACAAATTAGGTATAATTTAATTATTAAATTCGATTATAGGCTATAAAGGCTATAAAAAATATAGCCAAATATAAGAAAAATATATCGGAACTACGAAACGAACTACGCAACGACGGCAGTAAAAAGTACTTGCGAAAACCGAATTATAGGGTACTATCCCTGTCGACCCTTGTCGGGAATGAGAACATAATGTAATATGAACGCTGTAAAATTCATAAATTAAAAGTGCACTTAATAATCTCTCTCGCTGTGAGTGCAGAGTGGTCTGATTAACCCTGTTAGCGGTGCTTGCCATTCATTTTGCATGCGAAAAGGTCACAGTTGAAAGGGTGCCCACAGCCACACGCCCCAGACCCACCCACGCCTCCGAATGCAGGTGGAAAGCATTGTCCTTCGAATGGAAATTTATGCAGAATTTGTGTCATTTCAATTTCGTGCAAAGGCCAAAGTTCACGTTGAAATGTGTTAAATGTTATCTATCGCCGACAGCTGTACTAGTTTTCTGTTGTTCAAGAACGTTCTGTAGTCCTGCAGATGTCCTTGGCGGGCAAAAAGCAAGTCATTCCTATAGAGTATAGAGAATCTAATCGAAAATAGATGCAATAATTGTACATATGGGACAGCCTCATGAAACTGGAAGTGCCTAGAAACCTTAATCTATAAGATCTATAGCAGCGAATGGATATGGATAGTCCAAACATCCTTTCAATCAAACATCCCTTACAGACACAGTATTTTCGTTCTTTGTATTTTCTATTGATCTTCAATATCAATTGTATATCTTATTAGCTAGTTTCTTCGTAATGTATTCCATTTACTAGGCCATTCTTTTGCGCTACTGTGGCCAAAACACTATCCATAGCCGACGACCCACACCTCCCGCACACCAAATTGGCCAACTAATCAAAGCCCCAGCTTTTATGGCAAATTAATCGCCGAGCCGCGACTCAAAAGCTATTTAAACATTATTAAAAGCAGATCGCTGTTCGATTCGGAATTGGTCAAATCAGCTTAGCAGCTGTTATACATACATATACTATATATGGCCATCGATCCATCGATCGATGGATTTCGCATCGCTGTTCACGGATTTCCGCTCCCAAGCTACTAGAATTTCCAGGCCTGCCTGCCTGCCTGCCTGCCTGATTAGGGCCTCGAGTGGCGTCTTAGAGCGGGTCATTTGATACAGAAAAGAAAGGATGGCTGGGTAGGCTGTAGCTGTAGCTGCAGCTGTAGGAGTAGCGATTAGCATGTTAAACAAACGGTTCGGTTCTGTCGGTTTGCTTAACGCGGTCGGCTGCCTAAGGTCTATAATTAAGCGACATAAACTTGGGTATTAGGCGCTAAATACACAAAAATAAAGCTCTCCATCAGAGACAGTGCGCCTGTCTCTCCACTCCGCGATTTGCATAACTGTTTGGCTGGGCCACGCACTTGGGACTTGGTCATGGGTCTGGGTATGGGTCTGGGTCTGGTTGTTTGGCTGTTTGGTCCGTCTGTGGGGCTAACTATGGGTCTGGGGTCTGTGGCTGTGGCTGTGGGTCTTGGGCTGCATTCAGAAACAGACGGACGGCAACTGAAAACGGAGGCAAACACACACAGTCGCACACACAAGTACAGTTTTGGGGCATGGCATGCACATGCACATGCACCTGTCCACATAAGCGGCCATCGTCAGCCACCGCCGTTGGGCTTTCATTTGCTGCTAAGAAAGAGTAAACAGCGCGAGTCGCTTCTTCTTACACGGATACGCTTTCCAAAGGAGGGGCTATCACCGATTAGGCATCCAAAAATAAGCGGAAATGGAATAGAGTGTCGCCCAATGATGAAACTCTTGAGAATAAATGGAACATGATTCTTTGATGATACTATTAACATTATAAGCACCTTTATTGGGATCTACTTGAAATTAGCTCGTAGCTTCAAATATATATTCCTCGCTCTTCGGCATATTTAAGTATTACAGAGTATTTCCTTTTCGACCAACCACACTGTCTTCATTCTCTTTTCGTAAAACACAAAAGAATTTCCATCAATAATGTCAATAGTACTGCCACAACAACAACAACAACAACAATGAGATCGGGACACTCCTTTTGGCTTTGGGTCTCGTCTCAGGTTCTTCTTCTGTTTTCTTTCTGCCGGCGTCGACGTCTCTGCCTCCGTCTACGCCTCCGTCCGTGCCGTACAGCATTGGAGACGAATTATGGCCATTAAAGCTGCTTGGGGTTTTAAGTTATTAGGCAACTTGAATTTCAAACTGCACTTGACAAGCGCACACACCAGCACCAGCACCAGATACACACCCCACCCATACAGGGGGACTTTATGCAAGAAGTCTTCTTTTTTGTGCACCAAGATTTGATTGAATTTCACTTAACGGAAAGGCCTTAAACAAATCAATCCCTCAATCAATGATTGTCCAGCGAGGGGGCGGGGCATGCCTTATGTTTAATATTATATTTTAAGGTCAGTGGGCGGACAACCAAAGCCAACCACCCAAACACCCACCCACCTATGAAACCATTCACTCAGTCATCCGTCACCTGTTGACTGCTTGGGGTTAGAGGGGACCCCTTTAAGCCCCCTTTAAATCGTTGACATCGCCCAAACAGATGGCTCGTGGGACTCCCGTCTCTGCCTTCGTCTCCGTGTCCGTGTGCATTGCTTCTACACCGTTAGCTTCAGTGACTTTGATCTATATTTAAGTTCGGTTCGCAATATTGATTATGGGGTGACTTCTGTGGAAATGCTGTGAAGGGGAATCGATAAATGAATCTTAAACTCCAACTTTCGAGGCTACTATTTTTGATTAGGAGTTTAGAAAATTAGTCTGCTCATATAAGAATTAATTTAGGACTACTTTTCTGAATAGATATATTTATTCCAGCGGTGAGCGGTGCACGTGCAGTAAAATGTTACTGGAATTTTTCAAAAATTAATTTTTTATATAATTTTTGTTTTCAAAAATTCATTGTTCGTTCAAAAATCCCAAAACTATTTTTTTTAGTAATTTATGGTTCATTCATATCTCTCACACACTCTGCCTTCTTTTCCCATAAGGTTTCACCAACCTTCTAACTAGTCATTGCCAAAATGAGTGGTCTCTAGATAACTAATAATAATTCTTAGACTAGTTCTCCAAGTAAACAGCCATCATGCAAGGAGGGCGCGGAGCAAATAGGATGTTTGCAGTTTACTTTTGTAATAGACAAATAATTGGAGCCGATAAAAGAATCAATTTTCTACAGGATGGGGCAATTTTAAAACGAGTAGATAAATGGCATTATTTTTAAATATTTATTTAAATATTTTTAAAAACAATTAATTTGCCTACATTTTAACTACGCGTTAGGTATACATTTGCTACATTTTAACTACATATTGGTTGTAATTATCAACAGAGACACCTGAAGGGGAAATGTGTACGTTTTTTGACAAGCTTGGCCGTTTTTTTTCATATAAGCCCCACGAAAGCGCCAGCGTGAAAAACCTCCGTTATCCACATTTTGACACGCCTTTTTTCCGACATTTTTGGAAAAATTGAAATTTTGATGCCAATGGATCGGAAATTCGATGCGATCACGATATAGGATAGGAATCGGGGAGTGGGACCCGCCACAAAATGGCATTTCTACGCGATTTTGACATGGCCATAAGCATACAAAAGTATGCAATGTTTTACAATATTACGTCAAAATTCTTAAAGCGTACGCTTGACATCTTACATTACATTCAAGAGACTTTTGTAAGTCGAAAAAGAAGAGCATCATCATCATCAGTCGTTTCGAAACGCGCGACATCTAGCGACTTTAAAGCGAGGCTCTGAATATTCTCTGGATATCGAGAAAATTTAAAAACTTGCGCGCAAATCGTCCTGATAAAGGCCACACCCTAGCTGCGACTCTCAACGTTCCCGCTCGCTTTTGTTTGCCTTTTGTGGACTTCCTGTTCTCCGAAATTGAATTACAATGTAGTCGCTGCATTCGTCCTGCTCCCCTACTCCCTTTTCACCAGAAAACTGCGCCCAACGCGTCAGAAAGAGCACCAGATAAAGTAACCAATGGCGGCTGCTGTTAGAATATGGTTCAATTCACTCCCAGATATGAGGAGCTGATTAGATCGACAATGCCCTGATTATCCGCATGGCCTGTGCCGAGGTCGCAAACCAAAAATCTTAAGCAGAGGCTGCAGGTCTCCCGCCTGCTCAAGTATCCGCATTTGATCAGCGATCCCCGGCTGGCGGCCAATCCAATGTGCAGCAGTGTTTGTACAACGATAACCAAGAAGGTCGGGTCCCATCACATAACCATAACGTTATACAATTGAACAATCTTATGCAGCACAGCACCCACACACCCAGAGTTGGCAACTTTGCAGCTCCTCCAGCACACGTCCAATCCGGTCCAATTCAACATCCACAGCAGCATCGCATTCTCCCATTATCAAGGCAATAATCGTTTCCCAACCGACCCGACAGTCTGAATGCAGTCATCCCATAAACAAGCCACGCCACTCCACTCATCGACCACGACTCCTGGTCTGTCGGTCAACGACAGCGGCGCGAGAAACGACACCATAGGCCCAGACCAGACCAATTCATGATTGGAAACTGTCATTGGTTCGCCTTCCATTTGGGATTGCCAAATGCAAAACGCCGGGCAGCACCAAAATACCCCCGGCTCTGTGGCAATACCAGAGCCAGCTCGGGGGCTCTAACTTTGTCAGCTCCACATCCATATCCATTTTCATTTCCATTTCCATGTACACGCTGATTCATTCATTAAATTCAGGCAAAGCGTCATAAATGCCACGCATTTTTTTAGCTGTTCTGCTCCTTCGCGTCGTTGATTTTTCCGTTTGTTTCTGATTTAATTAAGCAGCGTTTGTCCATTTTGCAATGTTTCTGTTTTTTGTTTTTCGGGATACCCTCACGGGGAGTACTATACTTTTTACCCGAAGTTTGCAAAATATACAGAAGAAGGGTATATTTTTGGACAGGTTGTTGTGGGAAGATGGATTTCTATTGAATGCACTGGAATCGTTTGGCTCCATCTGCCATCTGCTAGGGTATTGGATCCTTCGGAGTCTGAGTCAAGATGCTGTTGGTTGTTGCGTTTCATGTAGCATTTGCAAGTAAAATGCGACAGGAGCCGGAGTCGGAGCCGTCACGTCACCTAGAAGCGATCGGTGTTAATTAATTGAATTGATGAAAAATAACGCATACGCCGCGTGGAACACGCGCACAATGCGAGAGAGGAATTCTTTGAATGCGAGAGGCATTGGGAAAGCAAACTGAAACGAACGCTGAACGCTGCCCGACTCAGACTTGGCCACTGGTTAATTAGGCCCGTCATCCAAAATCCAAAATCCCAAAAATTTTGCACTCATTTGGAGCGCACGCCGCCCGATCACCAAATCGAGCCATCGGACTTGTCTTGGCCCGATCAGAGCGGGGTTGGGTTGTGGCGAGGGGAGGTTGTGCTGTGCGCTCACCTTAAAGCGGCATTTTGTGTGGTAATTTGGCATTAGGAAGGGCGGCAAGCCTTCTATGCGCAAGCTCGAATGGATCCCGGACTGAACAAACTCGTAAAGCGATTGGTGGAAAATTGCTTTCCACCTCGGCCAAATGTGGGGCAGGCAGTGTGGCTTCAGTGGAAATCTTTTATTTATAAACCGTGGCCGAAACGAAACCGTTTCGGAGTGGACATGGAACACTTGTTTGGTTTGGCAGTTGCCGATGTCAGCAGCAGCAATTGTTGCTATTGGCCTAATATTTGCTAATAGATTTCACATAAATCACATTCCATTGGCATGATTTATGCATGAACCCCACTCACAGGTGTCTATCACTCTCTCTCTCGCTCATTCTAGTTCTCTTTTGGTGTCTAACCTAAGAGTAATATGCTGTTTTAGTGGCTGTTGATGATGACGTGGCCTCTTGAGAGGAGGCCTCAGCCAAAGCTGTTGCAAGCTGCTTTCTGAGACGGATAACATTGCTGGAAATCTCGGAATTTTTGCAAATTTCGGTGGTTTTTAACCCTTTGGTAGACACACCGAAACCTTTCCCTGGTTGGGAGAACCTGAGAACAATTCCAGGTGTAACTTCCTTTTCCATAGATTCTACCAATTCCTACAAATCCTTCTCTCATATTGGGAAATCATTTAACATTATTTTACCACCATTCGCACCTCAAAAGCTCGAATATGTCTTTCAATTATTGAAAAATAATACATATACATACATCAATCATTTCTTTGGCAGGAGTTTTGTTGCCCCATCGTTCGTTTTCCGCCGATAATCTACTCGCAACAATTTGTTAGGCTCTCATGAATGATCTTTTTAGATGAATACATAAATATTTTATGAAGTAATCGCAGCATGTCATCGATTTATACCCTCGCCCACCCCAAGGGGTTAATCATAAATGTATAATGCAATAAAAAGTCCCACGAACTGCCAGATGCTGCCGCAAAGATTGCAGCGGGAGAAGGGGCAAGTGCAATGATTCCTAGCCATAAGTGTCCTCGACTCAGACTTCGACCGCGACTGCGACTGCAACTGCAACTGCGTCTGTGAGGTGGCGTGGCCGCAGACATCTGTTATGGCCATCAAATATGGTCAAATGTGGCACGCTGCGGCATTCGAGGCACGATAAAGATAAATATGAAGCCTGGGATTGTTGAATGTTCGATTTGGCAAGCGCGGCCATTATGCAATTTGGGGAGAATTTTCGAGCCACACCAAGCGACAGCCCCGTCCCCAGCCCCAGCCCCAGTAGCCGGGTCGAGAATTGTTACGAGAACAATTAGACGACATTCTCCAAAGGCTAATTAAGTTGTTAGTGGCAAGGTTGGGTGGGGTGCGGGTCAGAGCATTCTGATTCAGGCTTCGGACTGATTAGATGGGGTGGTACCGAGGGGCTGGCCGGCTGTCCAAATTGGGGAGTTAATCAACGAATTCAATTAGCGGTGGCTTTCTAATTCGAAACTCCCCAGTGGAAATCCATCTCCAGACCCAGACCTGCCTTTCCTGCCACACAGCCTGCCGCAGCGAAGCCTTTGCCGGCAAGTGGTCTGCCTTGCCAGATCGTTGCGTCATCAGATCGGAGCTCCATCGAGGCACAGTCGCAGTCGCAGCCGCAGCCGCAGCTTCTTGCCCCAACCGCCAACAACAACAACATCCACGAGAATTGCTTTCATGCATCGTCCACTTCAGCCAGATACTTCACAAATTGGTGCTGTTGGCCCGCTTTGTTGACTGTTTTGTCTGACGCTCAGCTCAGTTCAGCTCAGATCGAAATCGAAATCGTTTGGCTATCTACGCGAGCCATCTGTCCGCAGTGTCCGCACTGTCCGCACTGTCCGCTCTGTCCGATCGTAGCTCTGTCCGTTAAGAGTGCGTGGATCGGATCGCATCGGATCGGATCGGTGTGCACTATAAAAGTAACGCAATGCACGCAATCCATTTACAGTTGCAGTTCTCCCTCGAAGCCAAGCGAATCAAAGCCAAGCAGACATGAAACTTCTGGTGAGTCGAGCAGCAGGATCGACAGGATCGGATCAGCAGGATGCTTATATATCTCTCTCTGTTGCTCTGCCAGATCCTTACCACCTCGCTGCTGGCTGTGGCCAGTGCCGCCCCCGGACTACTCGACTATGGACTGGGACACACGGCGCCGGCCATCAGCTACGGACATAGTGCCCCAGCGATCAGCTATGCGGCCCCAGCTCCGTCCTACAGCTATGCGGCACATGCTCCGTCGTACAGCTATGCTGCTCCCGCGGTGGTCAAGTCGTATGCGGCGCCTGTGGCAGTGGCTGCTCCAGTGGCTGTCAAATCGTACGCCCCGGCTACCAGCTACTCTCACTTCAGTTCGGTACGGAGAAGCTCTTATGGCCAGAGCCTGTTGCAACTAATTTAAACTAATCTCTATGCTGATCCACAGGTTGTTTCCCATGCCACGCCCATCGTTAAATCATATGCTGCTCCGGCCATTAGCTACGCTGCACCTGCCGTAGTGAAGTCATACGCCGCCCCAGCCATTAGCTACGCTGCACCTGCCGTAGTGAAGTCATACGCCGCCCCAGCCATTAGCTACGCTGCTCCTGCCGTAGTGAAGTCATACGCCGCCCCAGCCATTAGCTACGCTGCACCTGCCGTAGTGAAGTCATACGCCGCCCCAGCCATTAGTTACGCTGCACCGACACTCCTGAAGTCGTACGGCGGCTATGATGACCACTACGGTTATCACTAAGCGGACGCTGCTCCATCAGGGGATGGGGATGAGGATGGGGATGGACGCGGATCAGGTCGAGAAGCGAGTTGTGAGGCATGGAGCGGCAGCAGCCGAGGCACGTTCTTCCTTTAGTATTTCCCACAGTCCAAAAGTAGTCGAAATCCTTCTTTCTATCCGAACCGAACCGAACCGGATCTGTCTCTGAATATTTCGTATTTATTAAGAGCCCATTAATAACATATCTCTCTCACTGCAAATAAAGGAAAACCATTCGATTTTTCAAACGCCGCTTGTCACATTCATCACCGCGAACGCAATGCACACGCCAATGAAGCTCAGGTTGTTGAGGATCTTGGCCAAGTGGGGCCAGGGTTTCTCCTGAATGTCACAGTACGCGTTCGACTGAAAGAACAGAACAGAAAGACTATGTAGAATGCTTGGATGAACATGAAATGATTCGATCCGCTCACATCCGCATAGCGCAGTCCTAGGACACAGCGCAGGAGGTTCGAATTAATCAAGGATGCAAGCAATGCGGGTGCCTTGTTCCTTGGCGGATAGCGCTCCAGCCACATGATGCAGATGTGCAGGATATAGCAATAGCAGCTGACAATCATTATGATTTTGTAGTCTGACACTACAAGAAAGAGAAAGAGAAAGAGAACCAGCTTGTAGTCCCTGAGATCCTGATATCTGATATAACCTTGCAAGAAAATCGGCTTACTTAAGGCGGGCACATAGTGCGGAGAGGCGTGGCGCGTGATGTACATAAGACCCCAGGCAATTATGAGGAGGGCAATGAGTATGAGAGCACTACGTCGGGTGGAGCGAAGCACAAACGATAGGATAATGAAGATCTCGCAGGCTGCAACGGAACAACAAATGATGATATATAGTTATAAAATAAAAGTATTTCCCATACCAATCAGCGGCATATAGAAGACCGTCATATAGAAGGAGCTGTTCCGCTGCAGCATGAACTCAATGGCCACATCGCCGGCCATCGTCTGGAGCATGCCCTGGTCCGAATATCGACTGGCCGAGTCGTTCCCTAGATGCAGCACTGATATGCCGATGATTGTCCAGCCTGATGGCGTGTTCACATGCTCATTGGGTGCGATCGGACTGCGCTCCCGTTCGTATTTTAGGATTATGTTGCTCTGACTTGGCTGTCTGAGCACGCCTAGCTCCACGTCGCACGCGATGTGCTCCTTCGGCCAATTGCGTGCGCTGTCCACGCACCAGCTGGACAGCTCCAGGTTGCTAGCGTACAGGGTGACATTGCCATCTGAAAAGACACGCAGCTCGTAGGTCTTGAGCGCCTCACCCAGGGAGTCCATGGCTCCATTCAGCACTGTAAGCTGCGGTGTCCAGATCTCCAGGCGGGGATGCTCGAAAGACTTCAGTTGTCCGTATCGCTCGGGATCCCAACGTAGACGGTTATCCTGCCAATGCTGTGGGGAGACGAGAAGGTACATCGATGGGTCTAAGGTCTGGATGGAATTTCTCTGCCTACCATCATCAAATGCATTCGGGTGCGGAGCAGAGCATTGGCCTGCTCGTAGGCGATCGAACGCGCTTGGAAATGGAACGCAATCGATGTTAGGTTCACCGGAACACTCGCATTCTCGCCCTGCTTTATGAGATCCGCCAGCAGTTTCTGCTCCCACGACAGCGCAAACGTCTCCTTCGATATTTCCTTGTCTGCAATGATGTGCAAGCAAAACAAGACCAATCAGAATCGGTGATCAATCAGATCCTATCTCGTTCAGGAGCTTACCGAACCCATCGAAGGAGCAGTCGTAGAACCAGCGCGCAGTGTTAGTACCGAAGGAGCTGAAGCTTATGTAGTTGATAGTCAGGGCCGAGACGTCCTTGAACTGTAGCAGTGGTTCCGTTTTGAATCCGGGTATATAAACAAACAGCTCAGCATCTGTGGAGGGAGGGACGAGAATTAGAGGAAGTGACGCCTGAGATAAGAACTTTGGATAGGCAGAGACGAGCCTCACCCTGGGTTTGCACAATCTCTATTGGCGTCGGCTCGAACACAGATAATAAATTCCGATCTTGATTCGTGGATACACGTCGCAGGCCCATGGTCGTGCGGATGGCGGAAAACGTATTTCCGCCGGCTCCTATCACTGCAACAGAGAGTGGGTAAAAAAAAGAGAGATTGTATGTCGCTAAGAGATCCCATTCAGTGTAACCTTGACATACCAATCTCGTATACGCGGTCATTGGGACGCAGTCTGTTGGTCACCGAGAGCAAGATATGCGCATCCATGCTGGTGAGCACATAGAACTTCAAGTGCAGGCGCTCCTTGCCCTTGATCTGGTTGTTGTCCAGCGTGTGAACCATGAAAAAGTCCCGATAGGCATAGCCCGCCTCCTTGATCGTATAACTGTCGCACGTATCCAGCTGCGCAAAGCTTATGTTATATCGGCCGGCTTCCGTGTGGGCGGGCAGTGCCAGGCAGAGCCACAGAGCAGCGCTGATAAGCCACGGAATATAATTCATTTTTATTGCTTCCGTCCAATTCGGCGGCGATCTCGTAATGCATTCAAATTCCAAATTCGACTAAAACTCCCCCCAAACCAAAACTGCCAATCGCATTTGCCTATCGCCAAGTATGCCCGTATGTGGGCAACAGAATTTCCAGTGTGACCATCATCACCATAATCGCGGGGGGAAAGGAAGAAGAAAAAAACGAGTTTTATCTGCTTTGGTGTGGGGGGGGAGGAGGAATCCTGGCTGAACAGCTGTTCATATGACAGGTGAAAAAGAAGCACTATGGATGCGGACGTCGATGTTTTCGATGTTTTGAGAGCAATTTTGATCAATTTCATCAATCTATTGAATTTCATTTTCAAAGGTATATTTAAGAAAATATGGTAGAGAAAATTCCACACGCAGGTTTCTTAATTTTCGCTCACAAATCGTACTGACGTGTATCGTTTATTCCAATAGATTGTATTTAAATCCTTTTCGCTCATTCACTTTCAAACAATTTATATTTGGCGCGCAACATTAATTTGTAAACCGTGTTTTAGTCAAAATACAATACATACAAGTACTTAAAAGTAGTTAATATTGTAGAAAATTTATTCGTCAATGGGATAAAATTATGTGGGCACGGCTGAGAGATCTGTCTTTTAATTTTATAATTTTAGAGCAGTTCAAGTGAAAGATATCGTGGTTTTTTTTAAGTTCAGAGGAAAGATGGCAGAATCTACAAGAAGAATTCACAATCGTTAATATTTTCCGGCATTTACCTCAAGTAGTTGAAATAGAGGGGGCTTAAGTGGGCTAAGTTCGGTTTTTCATCATACGAGACGCTATATTGTTGTTGAGGCAAAAACAATCAAAGTTAAGTATTTAAAACAAACCAGTCAAGTATTGATTCATTAATTGGATAAAAGTATGTGGGCAGGGTTGAGAGATAGCTAGGAATATTCCACGGAATATCAAAATCGAGGAATATAGAACTTGAATTCGTCAGTATATTTACGGTATATTTTTAAAATGAGACGGTATATTTTGGTATATTTCTGAGGGTCGGACGGTATATTTTAACGATAAGTCCAGCTCTACGGGAATTGATTTAGTTAGATTAATTAAAATTAAGAATTAAGTGATCAGCGGAAAAGCGAGGCTGCTGAAGCTACCCCCTTAGGCCATGCCAGATGACACACATGATGCCAAGGCGCTGAAATTGGCCGCAGCCAGAAAGAAGGTAGGGAGATACATTTCTCGGCCCTTGTGACGTGGACAACATTAAGTTTCGTGTTGATTTTGTTTAAAAAAATCTTGCCACAGCTGAAGGAGTACCAGCAGCGCAACAACAACCATGCCGGAGGGGAGGAGCAGGTGCACACGGGCACCCACTCCTCCACCGTCAGCATCGCCAGCAACTTGTCCGAGCGTTCCGACAGCGAGGTGAATGTGAATGAAAATGGGGGAGGTTCCAGCAGTCTGCATGTCCAGCAGCAATCGGAGGAGTCTGTTCCCCTGGCAGCCTTGCCCTCCCCCACGGCAGCTGCGTTCTTTACGCAGCCAGAACCTGACTCTCCCATATTCGCCCCGAATGGAGCCCCTAATGAATCCAATCTCCAGGCCATTCAGGTCATCATTGCGGAGAAGGCCCAACTGAACGCCGAGCTGACAAGAGCACGTGTCGCCTGTCGGGAGCGCGAGCTGGAGCTGGAGGAGCTGCGCACCGAGCAGGGTCAGACCAGACTGCGCCTTGAGCAGCTGCAGCAGCACTGTCAGGGGCAACAGGCCGGTGTGGAACAGCAGCGCCACCACAATGCCCAGCTCCTGCACAAGCTGGCTGAATCGCAAGCACAAATCGACGACCAGCAGTCGCATCTGCTCGAAATGGAGGCACAGCTGAAACAGCTGAACCTCCGCCAGGATGAGCTACAGCGGCAGCTGGCCGAGAAATCGAGCGAACTGGAGATGGCACAGCTGAAGCTGCGCCAGCTCTCCGACGAGTCCAACATCAATGCCGACAACCGCGTGGAGTCCCTCACCCAGACCCAATACATGTACGAGCAGCAGATCAGGGACCTGCAGGCCATGGTGGGCCAGTTGACGCAAGACAAGGAGCAGGCCTCTAGCCAGTACCAGAACTATGTCCAGCACCAGAACAGCGAGATAGCAAAGCTAAACGAGAAGAACTCTGAGCTCACGGAGGAGTTGCTCGAGCTGAGGGAACGCGAGCGGCAGCTGGTGGAGCACGTGAGTGGTCTGGAGCGCGACATACAGAAAAATTTGAGCCTGCAAGCGCAGTTCAAGGAGGCCAGCCAACCCCAGACGCCTGCAGAGCCGCAAATCGATCAGGTAACCAAAGAATTTACAATACATTACCAAAGACAATATAATAGTAAGATGAGTATTATCTCGTTCCTCTCCAGACTGCTTTGACAACCGAGCTTGCTGCCCTCAAAGAGCGCCTCAGTGACTTTGACTTTGAGCGACACGAGTTCCAGTTGAAGATCAAGTCCCAGGATGATCAGCTGCATGTAAAGGAAGCGGCACTCGCTGAGATGGAGCAGCAGTTGGATCGCCTGCAGTCCGAGCAGCCTGATCAGACCAAACTCCTGGCCACCATGGAGTCGGACAAGGTGGCCGCCTCGCGGGCCCTCACGCAGAACGTGGAGATGAAGCAACAGTTGGACGAACTGGAGCAAAAGTTCGTCCAGTTAACAAACGACAAGGCTGAGCTGGTCATCCGACTGGATGCTGAGGAGTTTGCCAATCGGGAGATACGACACAATTACGACAGCATGGAGCAGAAGCTGCTAGCCAGCGAGGAGCGTTTCAAGTTCAAGGATGAAGAGATGATCCGGCTCTCGCACGAGAATGTTGAGCTCCAGCGCCAGCAGCTGATGCTGAAGCAGCAGCTGGATCGCCTGCAGCACTATGAGGTGGGTAATGGCACACTTATCCGTGGTTTGGTCTTCTAAAGAATGTCTATTTCGCAGGTCAAGGCTTACCATAGCCAGGCAGGGAAGCAGCCTGATGAAACTGGAGAACCAGAAGAGAGCGAAACTAAGGAGCATCACGAGCCCCATTCACATGATCATTTGCACGACCACGATCATGGGGATCATTCAGACGGCCATTCACATGATCATTCACACGACCATGTACACCAGGAGCATCAGGAGCAGCATCAATTGTCACCCGGTTCTCTGCCCACCGCCGAGGCCGTGGAGAGACTGCAGGCACGTTTCACCACACTGATTAGCCAAGTGGCCGATCTGACCGAGGAGAAACACAGCCTAGAGCATCTGGTGCTTCAGCTGCAGGGCGAGACAGAGACGATTGGCGAGTACATAGCCCTGTACCAGACCCAGCGACGGATGCTAAAGCAACGTGAGTATGAGAAGGCTACACAGATGCGTCTGCTGCAGGCCGAGCGCGAGCAGCTGCGGGAGAAGATCGAGGCGCTCAACAAGCTGGTGGCCAGCCTGGGCGTGGAGTTGCCCGCTGACCAAGTCCAAGGGCAGCCGCAAACAGCAGCACTTCAGCACACTCCGACCGAACAGGAGAGGCCTCTTACACAGACTCCCTCCAACGAAGACAGCAATGGGGAAAACTCGCAGCAGATTCTGAATAAGATTCAAAACATCATCAGCGAGATCAAAGAGAACACCGAGCAGCCAACGACTGTCCTTTCCGGCCATCCTGTGGATCACCTTAACTGTTGTCTGGGCAAATTCGAGGTGGTCTGATGTGGATGCTGCTCTCAAAGTGCAATTATTGTCGGCCTACGTAAACCAATCTACATACTATATATATATACTATCGTATTTAAATGTCCATCCTATCCCAATCCGTTTTGTACATGTGTTTCCGAATAAATACCATTTTTAATTTCAATATGTTAACGATCTAATCTACTACAAAAAAATATATACATAAGAACCAAAAATATGTATGTACGTCTATTTCGAAGACTTTTTGGTAGGGAGGGAGTCGTTGCGCATTTTTACATTTATTTTTGGCTCTTTATACGAAGTGGGACGACACTTGCGACTCGGGCGTCCACTGGTGCTGCAGCTGGCACTGGACATATCTGCATCGCCACTGAGCGTGTCACTCGGACTGAGCGTGTCGTTGGTGGGTTTAGCTTTTCCTCTTCCTCTGCCTCTGCCTCTGCCCCTGCCCCTGGCCACATTGACCGTCTTCTGATGTATGTCAGGGACCGGCGAGGGTAGCGGTGTGCTGGTGCTGCCAGACCGACTGACAATTCCATTGAACTGGCTCTGGCGTGGCGTGTCAATGGACAAGCGAAAGGACATGGGCGAAAGGACCTGCCGCGGCTTCTGTATGCTCACCTCGTAACTGCTGTCATTATCGTGGCAGGGAATGGCCAAGACGGTCTTTTCTTGCTTGCCACGAGCCTGCACGACAGTCTCCTTGGGCACGTTTTCGCAAAGCCCGCGAAGGACTCGGTCCCGCCTGGATTCAGCGCTGATTGGGGCCTCTGCTGCATCTCCAACCTCCACTGATGAGGTATCCGAGGCATCCTCGCTGTCCGTTTCCTCTAGAATGGAGAAGAGGCTGTCAGCTTGGTCACATGGAGACAGTGCCACGGGTTTCTCGTCGGGTTCACAGGACTCCACCACTGGAATGGTGGGAGAGTCCTCGTCAGTGTCTTCAAGGGCCCAGGCCATTTCCGCAATACGTCTTGGAGGTGGCGTAACTGCGCTATCGATGTTCTACAAGTAAATATATTATTAGTACATTGAATCCGCAAGGGGAATGGCTGTCTAATTACCAGTCTGTGTGTCTCCTCTGAGGCTGTGGTTGTATCCACATCTGTGGCGTCTTCTGTTATAATAGCGCTGCTACTACTACTACCAACACGGACGGCACTGCTGCGGCGACGGGTGGGTGAACAAGTCACTGAAGATCGGGTAAGGCTACTTATACGACGCATATCATAACAAATTTCCTTGATGTTCGACCGTCGATGGGCAGAAGGCGTGGTGTGGGTAACGCTCGTAAGGAAATCCTCCTTCAGGTCCAAATTATTTAGCAGGGTACTGATGCCGTACTTCAACTGCTTCTTTTTTAAGTCCATTTCCAGGACGTGAGACTCTCGCACCTCCAACAGCTCCGTTTGCAGACCGACGACCATCTTTTTGTACTCCCCCAGCTCCACCCGTAGTTTCTGTACGTGGTCAATCAGTTCAGCATTCAATGTTTTGTATTGCTGCTCTATGTTTGTACCCATTTTTTCAGATTTTTCCAAGCAGACGCTACGCTTAAATTGATACCGCGTTTATTCGAAGTAGAGTGTCAAACCATCGGGGGCACTATCGATAGTATCGGTTTTTTAAATAAGAAGACCCTCAGAAATATACCAAAATTTACCGTCCCATTTTTAAAATATACCGTAAATATACTGACGAATTCAAGTTCTACGGCACATAAGTCTGGGCCATAAAAATTTATGTTGCCGCAACTTTTGTGCATGGAATGAGACTCATTGCTGATACCCGATTCAGAGAAATTGTTGGAAAGAGAGAGCGAAAATAAAAAAAAACTGAATAATTGCTTTTTTATTAAAACTCTATTAAAAACATCGACGGACCCAAACATCGATGTTTTCCCACCTCTAGCACTCGACAGTCACAGGGAAGCGCGTGAAATTTTTCCACAGTCCATCTCTAGCAGCCAAGTCAAGTAAATTTTGTTTGCAACGAAAAACCATAGATTCGCAGATCATAAAAATGTTGCAGCGTTAGGCCCTCGCCCAGGCAACAATCATAGCGAGATGTGTTAAAAAAACCAGCAGCGGGAAACGAAGTAATAATACAAATCTAGGGGCTGATTGCTCTTTGTGTGGTTGTGTGCGTGATGTGAGCGAGAGTTCTGGTGTAGTGTGCGTGTGTTTGTGTAAAACCACAAAAAAATAGTCAAATTTGTTATTAATTGTAGTTATTTTCGGCTTCTTTTACACTAAACTTTTGCATCTTTTGCCACCTATTCGCGATTATCCGTTTGCACAAAACACATTACAAATTCCTGCGTGAAAGAGAAGCCCGCGTCTTCTGGGAACTCTTTTGGAACCTGCCTGTATTCTCCATTTCCCTTCCCTCTATGTCAAATAGAATTAACTAATATAAAATCAGCCGAATCGACAAAAACTGCAAATAAAGGGTATAAATAATTAATCGGACGAGAATTTGACTCAAAAAGCAGCAACAACTCAAATCCGAAACCCGCTTCAAGGTAAGTTTGTTTGTAAAATTTAACCCGTTCTTTGCATACATTCACACATTCTCATGTTCGTGCACATGTTCATGTACATACACCAATACGCAGAGCAGCTGTATTTGCAAATTGGACAGTTATTGATAAAGCTTATCTCTCTGGCCTAGCAGCAACGCTATAAGATATCATAAATTATGGAATGCAGGCCAGGGAACCAGAGAATGGGGTTCCTTATCTTATAGCCCTCTAACCAAATAGCACCCAGTCAATTATATGCGCCTACATTTGACTGCAAGTTGTAGTTGTCCGTTAGGGTTCGCCGAGTGCAAAAGAACATGGAAAACGTTTTAGATCTGGCCCCCTACCCAACCAACGTTTCGTAAGGGTGCAACAAACTTTAGCTTCTTTGATTTTTCTTTTATCACCGACTGCACTTTACGTGTTTGTTGGCTGTCTGTCGCTTTGTTTTAATCACATTAAGCAAAACGCCTGGCACGCGACGCATGACGAAAGCGGTGGCGACGTCGTCTGCAACCAGAACCAGGCATACCCATGCTTACCACACCCCAGCCCCAAGCAGCCCCATCACTGACCTACAAAGAGTACATTGCACGCCGCCTGCTCTGCCGCGAAACTATGTACATTTAGGGGTGGGTTTGCACTTTTTTCCAGAGCTGCGAATCTTATTTGTCAGGGAAACGCTCAATTTGATGAGAACGAAATGGTTTCAGGGAGGGGAGAGGCTACCAATGCTGTGTAGAAACAAAAGTACCCCCACAGTGATTCAAACAGCATTGGACTCCTTCTTCCCGTTGAACTGTCGAATGCTCTTTGCGGCTGGATAATAATTGTATGCCCTCCAGAAATTGCAGGAAAGAGTCTCAAAAGGCCCCACCAGCAGTAGCACCAGCCGCCGCCGTCACTCAGACGAGAGTTCAATGTCATTGGCGTGGGGTAGGGCAGGACAGGAGACTGCCAGTCTATTGTTGAGCCTATTATCCCCACTGCTCACACAGATACAAATACACGTATACACCTATCACGGCCAGAGCATAAAAAGGTGCATACATACATGCATATCGAGGCTGCTGGAATGACACATGAATAGAACGTATGGAAGGGGGGAGGGCCGCGAGTACCGCCTGACCGAGAGAGCTTTTGTCAGCCTTGCGGGCGGCCATTTGTCAGCCAAATGTGGTTGTTGTCGTGAATGTTTTGTGGACTGCATCATTCATTCCCCCACATTGAAGTTTGATTGGCACGTAGCTGAAACGATTATATTTTCTCTCTCTCGTTGATTCTCTGATTTATGCGGGATACTTCCTTGTGCAAGCTGGAACTGAATTGTGAAAGTACAGTAGAGACTCGGCCGCAAGGGACTTAAAGAGTCCCGCCTTTCCATAACGATATGTGGATCATGTCCTCACTTTAACTGCAATTCCCTCATGCTGAGAGACGGTTGGCCTTTTGCTTCCTCAATGCAACTCGGAGCATGTGGGGGGTGGGAGGATGGATGACTCACTCACGGCTCGTGTTTGAGTTGGTTTACATCATTCTTGTTGTTGTCACATGCGTTTGTGTGTATGAGTGTATGCAAAGTGCCGAACCCAACACCGTTGTTGTCATTGAGTGGCGTTGCTGTCGCGGCTTCACTTTGCATGGCTATCCTCTCTCGCCTTCGTCTCTCCTCTCCACTCATCGTCATGTGTTTGCGTTAGTTATTTAAGCATTGTGCGACGGGGCTGAAAACCGCATTTTAATAAACCTCATCCCCAGCAACTGCAGCGGCAGCAGCAACAACTACTACTACAACAAATGCAACAATGCAATTTTTTTCTGACTTTGTGTTTTGTTATATACCCTTGCAAAGGGTAATACTATTTTAAGCAGACATTTCCAAGGCAGAGGAAAACCCACAAAGCTGCAATAGAAACGATTGATCTGAAAAAGTATCTAACGCTGCGGCGTCCAAAGAATAGTTTCTCTTGTTTTTGTAAGTGAATATGTTCCCTACGCCATTACACTCTTGCCAAGAGGGGGGCTTACTAAAGGGCGGAAGGCAGGTAGATACAGAGGTAGGTGCAAATATGAAGAGCGAGTGGATGGACGAGCAGCAGCAGAGGACGGGAAGAGGCTGCCAATGATGCATGCAAAATGATGCCCGGAGAAACGCTTAGATCAGAAGTAATTCAAAACGCAGTGTTTCGAAATATTTGTGTGTCACATCACATATATGTATGTACAAATGTGTTTATGCAAGTATGGGATGTACTTTGAACTGCAAGCGACCAAAGGTTGCCGGAAGGTTGATGCTCTCTGAGTCCGACTCAGACACCTCTACTTCAAAATAGGTATCTGGTAATCTGAAAGAATCCATGAAACAGACATTCACCCGAATTCTGAATCACTTGCAGATTTATTTCCGCTGGATCCCCATTGTTTTGTAAAACCCTTTTCGAATACTTTGCTCACCAAAATGTTTCTACGTCAAACTCTGCCTTGTATACTGTACATATACGCGATCTCTCGCAAATGGTAAACAAAATCTCTAAAAATATTTGGCATAAGAAATGGTGTGTGGAGCGTGTTGTCTCTGCGTTTTCGGCTCTGGAAGTGCTTTGCACTGCGATCACATACGAGTATTATAATCATGTGGCGTAGCTCTTGGAATTTCAATGAAATGCTGACCAGTCCCACACCCCGTCCATCCCCTTCCACCTGTGCCATGAGCCATGATGATCAAGAGCCACACAACTTGCTGCACGACTTGCAATTGAAATGTAAATGTTAATTGTTAGTCCAACGGTTTTGGCTTTGTAATTGGAACTTGAGGCAGCCGCTGCTAAATCGACAGAAGAAACAAAAGAAATTGAAAGCGAAAGTCTGTAGTCGTATATACATACAAATGTACCTATATAAATCCGAATAAATAAATGTACATATATGGTGTGGATTATATAACTGGTTTTATTCACCAAGAATCGCTCAGAACAGAGAGCACACCGCATGAATCACTGTGAAATTAACATTTCCATCTCAGACTCTGATTCAGAAAGCTGTTTGCCTGACCAAATGAAGTGAAAGGAAACTTTAGATTAGATATGGACCATAGGATAGATATATACTACATATGTATATGTATACGTCTTGTAAGATGAATCACAATAAAATGCAGAATGAAAGATACATATAGAACATACATAGTACATGATCTTGACTTTAGGTGGTTCCCCCGACACTTAAAAATTCTCTTTAGCATTTAGTGATTCAACGTAGCATATCTGTTTTCGAAATCATTCATAAAAACCGAAATGAAAACACCAAAGAAACTTTTGCGGAAATTGTCGAGTAAACAAAATGATATGCCAAAAGAAGGAAAAGCTAAAGAAGACAAAAGAAAGAAAAAGAAAAGAAGAAAACACAATGAAAAACCTCAACAAATTGCCATCGTTAAGAGAACCTGGGAGTTGACTAAACTGTCTCTTAAGCGTTGTTGCCACACATTTGATTATGTTTTTTCGCCCTGCTCTGCTTTGGTTTTGCTTTGCTTTGCTTTGGTTTGTCTTGGTTTGGATCGTATCGGATTGGGGGGACACCTTGCGGTTGATATGGGGGGAAAGGGGAACTTACGCAACGTTTGCGGTGTCTGGATATTGTCTTACAGCGTAGTATTTCCAATAGGCGTGTTAAGCATTTAACACACAATATTTGACTTACATAATGGATATACATTTTGGACAGTCCCGTCCGATGGCAATTTGTCGGCTTTTGTGTGTGCGTGTGCCGGGAATGGAATGCCGTGAAGAACGGAATGATGATGATTCCCGCGATTTGATTCAATTTGATTCGATGTCCATTCCTCCCGCTTGAGATCGGGGGAACATAACAGACACACACGCCCTTGTTTATACGGACATTTGGGGCAATTAACTTGATGACAGTTTATTGGGGCAATCCAAAGCATTCTCGGATGGGGATGGGAATGGGAATGAGAATGAGAATGGGGATGGAGACCCGGCAGGCACACCTCGAAAACGTTAATTGAATGTGTGCCAAATTGTAACGCAAGGATGAGGAGCAGGAGCTAAACCGGACCTCAAATTATCACATTTTTTATGGGAACGTTTAGGAAGAGTGTGGGAGTTGGTGGAGTAGAGTGGTGTGACTCATGCTCGAACATACTATCAGCAGACAAATACCTCAAGACAAATCGAATCAATCGTTTTGCTGTCATTGAACCTTTCCTATCGAATATTGTAGGAGCACACATACATATATACTATATGTTGGAAGGAATTCGTGGAGGGCTATATTTTGGTTCATTGGATGATTTCCAAGCGACAATTGATCAGAATGATTAGCGGATATTAATCTGAAACGGTTCCCACTATACACATATAAAATGACCGTTCACATTTGTGTGCAACCAGACCCCAAAACCACCACCGAGCCAAAAAGCAATGCCCGCCGCGATAAAGATAAGATAGAGAAACTGTAGAACTACCTGGGGTATAATACCTTTAATTTCCAGCGAACTCGCACTCGCCCATGAGTCATGCATCGTTTGAGTTAATATTTGATCAAGTTTGAGTGTTTTTCGATACCCAAAAATCTCCCATAAGGAAATCCATTGAGGGAATGTTTCTGCCCTCTGCCAAGAGGAGTCATCAAGCATATGTAACTGTACAGTAGATATCATAATCAAACATGCAAACTTCCCGAGTAAACGGGTTAAGCCGAATTTAAATGAGTAAAACAACTTAATTTGTTCTTCGCTTGTAATGAAATCATTCTCGTGCCAACCACCACATCCCTAGATACTGCATATACGGACAACGGTTTCTCCGGGTACTGGGTGCCATTTTCCAGACACAGTAGCGTCAGCAGCTGTTCAATTAAGCGGCAATCCGGCTGGGTGAATCAATCGCAATGAATCATACACAGACCCCTGGGCTGTGCATCGGGGATCGCACTGAGCGTGGACAGTAGCTAAGGAATGGCCACTGTCCAGATTTGCACTAGACCTGTCCCACTGTGCCACTTTAATGAGTCGAGACTACAAAATATTTCGCACGTTTCCACTCACACTCACACTCACGCACAAGGCTAAGCTTACGGTTAAGCGTTTTTTGCTGCTGCTTCTTCTGCGTCTCTTTCTTATTCTCTCATCCTCCCATCTGGCATCTGGAGGAGATCATCGGTTTACAACGTTGATGACAGGTGCTGTGGCTGCAATCGCAGTTTCTCTTTGTCTGTCTGTCTTCTGTCTGTCTCTCTCCCAGTCTTGCGCGTATGCGTCTGTCTGTCTCTGTCTGTGTCGCTATCTTGCGTGTGTGCATTTGTCACTGGCTTTGTTGGTGGTGCCTGCGGTTTTGCATATCGCAAAACTTGATTGGTTAATTGTGACGTCACAGCTGGCTGTCCTCAGCGACCTTAACAGCTAATTTTATAATTGTACCCACACGCTCTCTTCGCTCTCTCTCTCGTCTTCGTCTTCGTTAAACTCACAGTTATAGCGCGGCGGAGAGAAGTGTGTGAGATGTGTAGGCTGATGAGGCATTCCAGGGCACTCGTTCTCAGGCTTGTCGTGAGTGCGCTCTCTGTTTATACCTCACCCTGTACTGACACACACAATGGAAAAAAGTGTCCTCTCCCTCTCTCTGGCTTTGCTTGGGGCCCCAAGTTGGGGCATCGCATGCGCAGCCGTTGAAGTTCTTCATTTCGAATCCGAGCCGCGAGCGGAGAGCAACGCGTGTTTCACTCATATTAAAAGAATTACTTTTGTTTTTGTCGTTTGTGTGTGCGAAAACCCGAAAATAAAAATAAATCAAAACAAAACCAAAACCAAAAAAGCAACAGTGAAAACTTATTATCAAAATGTAAATAAAAGCATATACGCTGATAAAGTTTATCAACAAAAAATAACGATTCAGATTCGATTGGAACTGGAATTCAATTAAATTTGAGGCTCTGCCTGCTGTGCCTATGCCTTTGTATGCTGTTGGAGCACTTTGGCCGTATCATCATCTGACTGACCTTATAGCCATAGTCGTAGCCCATCCAGGTCATCCAGCAGATGCCGCGGCCCGAGAGCTTCGCCTCGTACCTGCCCCCATCCACGTACTGTCCGTTCAGGTTGCTGAAACCCAATAGAACCGATGGAAATCAGTCTCCAAAGAAGTATTTAGACAGAGCTCTTTCCTCACCTGAGTTGACAATCGTCGTACCACCAGGCCCCCACGTAGGTCATGGCACACCCGTGGCCCAGAACATCGTGGTCGAAGGTGGAGAAGGGCATCCCCCTGTGGTAGCTCAACGAATCTCCGGCATCCCCCGAATACCTGCCCAGAACCGCAAGCGGATACGAGGCGGAGTCATTGCCAATCACAAAGTCTTCGTACCGCGCATAGCGGGTTGCGCCATAGAAGTCCTCCAGGTGTACGAGCAGCTCGTAGGGCTCGGCCGCCGTCAGGAAGTGCAGTCGCTCCAGACCCATGAAGAACTCTCCGTTGAAGTCGCCAAAGCCCTGGGCATACTCCTCCCAACTGCGATAGAAGTTCTCACTGCCGTCTTGGCGCCGCTGGATCACTGTCCAGCCCGATCCCGCCACACGAGTGTCGCAGAAGACGGGGAAGGGCTCCAGTCCGGGCACTTCTATGGTGTGGACCCCGTTCGTGTTGGTGGAGGCAGCCAGGCAGGATGACGGATAGGCCACAGCTGACATGAGAGGAGAGATCAATGCATGATTTCCTGTAAATGAAGCCTTTTTTCTACTCACTCTCCTGAGTCTTATTCTGTGCGACTACCGTTCCATAGATCTGTTTGAGCTCCTCAATTTGAGATCTTACGCTGGCAAGCATTGCCTCTGTTTTCTCGTAAGCAACTTCCAAATCACTCCGACTGCCATCGGAATAGTGGAAACAAACACTCAATATTGAAATGGAAATCCAGTATAGCTCCATGATCCTGTCCTCTCTGACTCGTTTCCATCAGTCTATTAGACTGGAGAGATAGATGTTCTATAACATTTACAAAACGATTTTCAATCGATTGTCTTATCAATTTATTCCGATTCGTAGGTCAAGTTTCCCTCGCTCGGGGCGATAATCTATCAGGAAGTTGGGGAAAATACCTATATACTAGACCATGATCTAAATGATGTATACTATATAAGAATCTGATTTATATTCTCAGCCAATTCGCCTGATGATTCGATGATGATTCAATGAAAACACATTTCGCATATTAATCGAGTACATGAAAATTGTTTACGACTCTCCGTTCCACACTGACTGATCTTCAAGCCATTATGAAAATAAAATATTTTATTCATTGAGAACCTGCTCCTCCTCTTCCTCCGCTGTCTCTCGCGTGAGTCATGGCTTTGGAATATTTCGGCACTTGGGTCTTATCATCATTTGGGTTACCTTATAGCCGTAGTTGTGGCCACGCCACGAGCGCCAGCACATGCCTCGGGCGAACATTTTCTCCTCGTACTTGCCGCCCTGGATATATTGGCCATTTAGATTGCTTCAGAGATCATTAATATATACTCGCATGAGATGATTATACTATAAGTGCACTTCAGATAAAAGAAAAACGTACCTATCGACGCAGGCATTGTACCACCATCCCCCCAGATAGTAGAAGGCACAGTTCTTGGTGAACTCCCGATCGTTGTCCCGATCGTATGTGGAGAACTTCATCTTGCGGTGCGATCGAAGGGAGTCTCCGGCCGTGCCCGTGTATCTGCCCAGAGCATTCATCGCATACGCATCCTCCTCGCTGCCGAGGGCAAACTCGTCGAATCTCGCGTGCCTCCGCTCCCCATCAAAGTCCTCCAGGTGGACGTAGAGCTCGAAAGGTTCGAGGGCCGTCAGGGCGCGCACCTTCTCCAGTCCCAGAAAGAACTCCCCCTCGAGGTCCCCGAAGCCCTGCTTGTACTCCTCCCAGTTCCGGAAGAAGTTTAGGCTCCCGTTGGTGCGTCGCTGTATCACTGTCCACCCAGGTCCTGCCAATTGAGTCTCGCAGAACACGGGAAAGGGACTCAGTCCCGGAACCTCTATGGTGTAGAAACCGTTTCTGTCGATTGCTGCCGTCAGGCAGGATGTGGGAAGCAGCGGGTTGATGCTTTTCTGGGCTCTATTCGTGTGCTGTTGCAGTTCTTCCTTCAAGCTGTGGAATGGCTGTGGTTCATTCTTCATTGTGGCATTATTCTGTGAAAGCATACCTGGAGAGCAACGTATCTGCCTTCTCATAGATGGCCTCCAATTGTTCCACCAAATCCAGCGACTGTTGGGGATTTCCTATTCATTAAAGCTTTACTTTTTCTTTGGTTTGTGGACTCACCTCCGAGAGACGAAGACGAACGGCCAGGAAGCAGAGTGCGCACCAAATGGGGAACTTCATAGTGGAATTGAATATTGAATCGGAATTTCCAGAGAATCTATTCGAATTGATTGAGAATTCCTATTTACAGAACAATTTATGGAAATCACATGTAGAAACGGATTCATTCGCCCCCCGTCTTATCAGTCGAGCTATAAAAATGCTTTGATTATAATTTCCTGATAACTTTTGGAGCTATTCGATTTCGCCTTCTGCTCGTATTCTCTGTAGGAGAGAGCCATAAATATGATGGAAATATATTAAGAGAGCATCGCGACAACACCCATACACATATTGTAAGATCTGCACAGATCACGTGGGATGGCCTCCGGCTGAAGGGGATGTGGGATGTCTGCCCGGTCCAGTGCCTGTCAAACTCTGCAGCTTTACGCGCCGCTTGAGCTTGAAATTTCTTATGTTTGTTAATACCCTTCCCAGTCGCAGAGAGTACATCAAATCTTTGATATATCGAATCTATGGACTGTTCCGTTCGCATCCGTAGAGCACTGCAGGCTTCGGTGCGTGGGAATGCTGCTGCTCGCCGTTGCTAGCTGCTGGCTATCGAGGCGTCAATCTCGAGAAAAGACAAAACAAAACACGACATAAATAATAAGTATAGAAATTGTATTATTAAATCTCTGTGTTGGAGCATGTCTGTGTCTGTTTGTGAGTCTGTTTGCGGCGTGTGGGTGGCGACAGCGGTCTCCGCGGTACCTCCGCTTTGGAAGTCTCTCGACGCGGAGCAGAGCCAGTCTTGAGCCAAAGCCCCAACGAGGCAGACGCAGAGATTGTGGCCAGAAGAGAAGATCAGATCAAACGCGAGGATGAGACTGAAGAAAAGCTCTAACAAAAAAGTAGAATTACTCTAAACATAAATCAAGAATATGTATCTCTAAAAGAGCAACAAAATTAACCCGAAAAATCGTTATATTTCCAATTGCAGATGGCCATACCGCCACCACCGGGACCACCGCCACCGCCAGGGCCCCCGCCGCCCCCGGCCATGGGCGGCTTGAAGCTGGGCGGCGGTGGAGTCGGAGGCAAAGGTGGTGCTGATCCCCGCTCCGCCCTCCTCAGCTCCATCCAGAAGGGCACCAAGCTCCGCAAGACAAACACCGTGGACAAGAGCGGACCGGCGATATCGGGGAAGGTATGTGGAGCAGATGCCGCTGCAGGAGGGGGAGTAGGAGGCGCCAAGCGCACCCTCAATAACAACACCAGCACCAGCAACAACAACAACAACAGCAGTAGTAGCAGCAGCAGCAGCAACGGCCTTGGCAATGGAGCCCCCAAATTGGGGGGCCTGTTCGAAGGCTACTCGCAAATGCCGAAGCTGAAGCCCGTGAATGGCTATCGCAGTAGGTTCACGAATGTTAATTCAAATTATGTATTTAGTTGCTCAATTGATTTCCGCTTTCCGCCAACGCACACGCACCCGCAGCCGGAGCAGCAGCCGCAGCTGCAGCGCCTCCACCACCACCAGGCGGAGTAGCAGCGGCCGCAACAGCACAGCAGCAGCAACGAAGCCATAGCCCCCCACAGCCGTCACTGCCGCTGCCGCATCCAGCAACGGACCCATGGACTTCAACACAGAGCTGGCCATGCACCTAACATTGAAGCGCCAGAAGGCGCAGCAGAAGCAGCAACAGTCGCCGCAAGCACCCAGCAGCACCCAGCATATCAATGCCACAGAAGCAAATCTGAAAACAAATCGGGGACCTCCACCGCAACCGCCAAAGGTGAGGGCAAGGCAGCCATGGACGGTTGGACCCACGGACGGCAGAGTGTTTAAATATAGATCTCCCCATATTGATGAGAATAATTAGGGCGGAGGAGTGGGATAGATGTTAAGAGTGGAAAAACGAATGCTGTTCAAAGTACTTCCACAGAAGAGAGCGTTATTTGTGAGAGAGCAACGATTGATCTTTGGAAAACAATAGAACAATATACAGACTGTATAGGAATCAGTAGAAGTTCAGGAGCATTGACATGTAAAAATTGTCTAGCTAGAATTCGTATTTGAGGAGCTCCCAAGGAGAATAATAATATCTAATCCATCTATTGTTCTCTACCGTCGTCACAGCAAACCAACTCAAGTGATTCGATATTGGAGCGCATGAATATCGCACCCCGCACTGCCCTGCCATCAGCTGCCGCCGTCAAAGCCGCCTCGCCCACGCTCTCGGAGAGCGGCAGCAACAGCAGTGGCAGCGTCAAGAGCAAGGCGGCCAATCTGAAGTAAGTTTATGCTTGGATCCACCAGCAGTTCGGCACCTCCGACATTTGATACTCTTTTTTGGTTTTTTTTTTTTGAAACTTTTGTTAAAATTCCACATTTTCTTTCTTTATTTTCGGGTGGATTTCTTTGCCGGGCATTCGTGGTTATCCTCCTATCCCACTTGCCCAACCACCCACTCACCCAAACCACACCACACCACACCACACACCCATCACAAATACAAACTACAAACGACGGTATCCATGGTATCCACAGTATCTCGTTAGGGAATAGTTTTGTAAATAGTTCGATGGCAAAAACCACTGCGAATGCTTCCACGACGTCGCTGAACTCGAGCAGAACGTCCTCGGCGGGATCGCTGCGCAACCTGGCGCCCAATAAGTCAACGTTGTTCGGTGGTGCTGGTTCTTCTATTGGTGGTGGTGGTTCACAGCAAACCTCGCCTCCATCCACGGCCAGCAATACGCCCACACCGTTGCCATCTCAAGCGCAGTCCCAAACGCAAACGCAGATGCAGTCACAGCAGCAGAAGCCGGCCATCAGCTTTGGCAAGCCGAACTTTGCTCCAAAGCCGCCGGGGCTCCAGCAGTTGATTCTGGTTAACGGACAGCAGCGTCCGGCGGTGACGCGGCACCACAGCATGAAGTCGCCCAGGTATAGAGTACATTACAGTACAGTAAACCCTAGCTAAGTATGCACACAGCTTGTTTCAGTCACCCCACGCTCCAGTCAGTCAATCCATTGATATAGTTTGGGTTTTGCTTTTGCTTTTGCTTATCTTTATGGCTTACGATTTGCTTTGATTTCTGGCTATAGCCCCGACTATTACCCTAAGAGCTACTAATATGGGTCTCTGCCTCCTGCACAGATCTCCGCCAGCGACTGGGCCTGTGCTCCTCCCCACCCATCAGCATTTTGGGACGATGCGGGCTCCGCTCCAGCTGCAGGGCAGCGACGGAAGCGTCGCTAGCATGCGCTGTGCCCCCAATCCACCAAAGTGTGAGTACCACAAAGAAAATCCCCAGAATGAGAGAATGGAATGACGTCTCTCCTCCTTCTCCTTCCTGTAGCACGACCATCGGTGAAGCCTCCACCACCGCCAACACCGGCGCGCAGCTTCTCCAACAGCAATCTGAGCAACATCGGAGCTGGATCATCTGCGGCGCCGTTAAGTGCCGTCAACACGGCCCTGGTGCAGAGTGCGGCGACTACGACGCAGGCCCCATCGACTCCCATTACCCAACCGCCCTCCAGTTCGAGCAGCAGTAGCAGCGTGGCCGCCCTGCGTGACCAGTTCCGTGCGGTTGGCATCGGGAACGGTATGAATGGTATGAACGGTGGGAATGGGAATTCCTCGCCACCGCTGCCGCCGCTGCCTGCCCCAGCATCAGTGTCGTCGGCCTCATCATCGACTACGGCCAGCCCCAAGTCTTCGACCGTCCGGCCGATCATACTGAATGGGGGACCCATCATCAATCCGCCAGCCCCGCCGCCGCACCGCAGCTGTCCACCTCCACCGCCGCCGCAGCGACAATCGAGCACTGTGAGTAGCCAAGTAGCCAGAGTAGCAGTAGCAGTACCAGCAACACAACAACAACAGGTTGCCCCAAATGGCAAAGGTGACAATTGGCTGGCCTCCACCCCGCGAAACAGACTTGGAACAGATAGAAGGAGCGGAGCACGTGAGCGACTGTCCATAGAGATGAGATCGTGACGGGTATGGACTCTCTCTGCTGTCGACTGTTGGGGTTCCACCTGTTCAAATCAGTCACAG
Source organism: Drosophila lowei (assembly GCA_008121275.1). NCBI lineage: Eukaryota > Metazoa > Arthropoda > Insecta > Diptera > Drosophilidae > Drosophila > Drosophila lowei. The sequence goes on along the minus strand of CM017778.1, from coordinate 22,825,204 downwards.
CGTCACGGCCATAACCTATCCCAAAGAACGTTCGCTTTTTGCGCAGTGCAGAGCTGGCTCTCCCTGCGCAGGCGCTTCTCCGAGCAGCTCCTGGCTGCGCACTTTGTGGGGCACGCCAGTCGTACTTTTTATAACTCACCTATTTTCGTGCCAAAAGGGGGAGGGAGGTGAGGGAGATTGATTTTCCAAATGTGAGACGTGACCAAAACACACGACACACGACGCTCCATTCGCTTTGTTTTTCGGTGGCCCAGTGGTCTCCATTGCTTGTCCACTGCCAGGCCGAGCTCTCATTGATGCCTTTTCCCAGAATGTTCAAGTGAAGCACTGGTTGTTCAAGAGGCTGTTCTCGCTTAGCAAATATCTGAAACGGAACCACAGCCACGGCCGGCCACCATTCAAGGTTATCAAAATGCTGATGATCCACGGCAAGCGCAACGTAACTAGAGTTGTCCGAGATTACCCCCGATACTCACGGTAAAAAGCCACATAACTGACACCACTCTCCTCTCTCCATCTTGCAGGCTGGATCCGGATCAGGATCGGGTGCTGGAGCGCCAGTGCCGCCACAGCGTCACTCATCCATACGGCCCAATGCCCCGCTGACTCCACCCACGCACATGGCCAACGCCTCGCATCAGTTTGGCAGCAATTCAGGACTGTCGGCAGGAGGAGGAGCAGGAGCAGGGGCAGGAGCAGGAGGTGCAACTGTGGGCCGCCTGGTCATCGATTTGGAGACCAAGTTCGGGAAGCGATTCCACAACGTGACCGAGTTCCCCAAGCCGCCGCCGTTTCTTAATATACAAAAAATCTATCCTAGTCGAACGTTTAAGGCGAGCAACGGTATGTAGTCGTCTGTGAGCGTGTGAGTGTGTGTGGGTGTGTCTGTTCTGTGAGTGCTTTAAATACATGTGTATAGTATATAGAGATACACAACCACATACACATATGTATATGTATATGTAACTGCGTTTATTCTTATATACATACATGGAATGCAATGCTGTTATATAATTATGTAATTGTTTCTTAAGGCACACGCTCTGTCATTTCGCATACAACGATTCTTATCTTTTATACATACAATATATACTATATATATATTATTTTAAACATGTATTACTTACTATTATGATTATTATGATTATGATTATTATTGTTTAACACACTGAAAACCCATCCAATCGAACGCAAAGAAACACACACATGCACAGGCATACAGATGTTATAATAACCAGGAGAGTTTTAGGAATCTTTTTTTGGATTATTGTTGTTTTATTTTACTGTTAACGAGCCAATAAATAATGAATGTATAAAGAGTAGAAGAAGCTGGCTGGCTGGCTGCCGAAGCAGTCGAAGCGAAGAATGTTATCTTGTATATTGCATAATACTAAAGTTGAATAGCTTTATCCAAACACTATCTATTTTATACCATCTAATGTTAATGTTTGTTAAATTTCACAAGAAGAAGAAGATAGGGAGATGGAGATCAGATACGATCGACATCTCCATAAAATATGTTAACGAAACGCGATATTACCACTAAGCACACACAATATTATTACGCATAGCTATAGCTATATCCCATATATATGTATATGTACTATGTGTGTATATGTAAAGAGAAGTCCTTCCATATAGCATTGTATTCCCTTCCCCCTCAATCGATCCACACACAACACAACACATTTGAAATACATGTAGCGCATGCTTTTTAATTGTACTCCACTCCCATCATATCTTCTATATATTTTACCTATCTGTACACGCATCTCTAAATGCATATGCATACATAGACATACACACACATATTATGTATATCCGATATCCGATATCCGATGCGATGAATTTTAGTTCTAGTATCCAACAGGCACACTACGAGTATAATTGTTTGTTTTAATTTTGAAGTTATCTTTTGGATGGAACAATAAACCAAAATTCGATTGGATTTACATCAACATGTACACCACTTCATTTGTTTTGTATTATAATTTATATTTATAGCAGAAAGCAGCAAAGGAGCTCCAGGTGTTCCACTGTTCGCTGTCCGTTATCCTTCATTTTTGTATCGGTTGTTATCTTCAGTGGCTCCTTCTGATATACCGAAGTATGTCATACAGTTTTGCATTCCTTTCGTCACTTGTTTTGTGTTTCTCTACATTTGTGACGTCTTTGAGCTCTTCTTTCCACTGCATTTACACCTTTGGCAGTTCCTTTCTTTCCTTTCCGTTTATCATTTGTATGCTTCGTTGGAGTTTTGCCTGCACAAACATTGAGCTAAATATCCCCATATCGATCCCATTGATCTATCTCTCTATATCTTGCGCTATCTATCCATTTTTGTAAATATATCTCTCTCTCCCCACTGCCTCTCTCTCTCCCACTTCAGCTGCCGCCCAGACGCCCAGCAACAACAACATCAGTATCAACAACAACATTTCGGCTGTCTGCAACAACAATGCCAGCATAAATACAAACTCAATGGCTCCGGGGGGAAGAGCTGCACTGCCGCCAGCACTGAAGCCAGCCTATGCACCACTGAAGAAGCACCGGGCACCTGCACCACCGCCTCAGGCAGGCGTGGCCGCTGCCACAGTGTCCGTGATACGGCAATCTAGTTTCTTGTACGGCGGCGGAGCAGCCGGAACGGCCGGTAGTGCCTCCTCCCCCGTTCGACCCCAATCGCAGGCGGCGGGGAGTGTGGCGCGCAACTCGACGGTCTGCTGAGACGATCCATATCGATGCCCATGAGTTGTACATAATGCGGATATACGATGTGGTACGGTGCGGAGTGATTGTGCTAAATTCTACGAAAAGTCAATCAAATAAAAGTGGAACAATACGAAACACTCTTCTGAGGGCACGAAACGAATCCCAATCTATGTGCGCAACTCTCTGTAGCGTCTTCCCTGGCAGCACTTGGCAAGCAAGCCAATCCTTAACAAGAGTTGTTCGTCTGTATATAGGAAATAGCACCTAAAGTTAGTGAAATTATGAAAACAGCAATATAGCAGCCATATGCATATGCATTGTATCTGTATGTTTCAATACGATTGTATTGTATTTAGGAGCGCCTCTATATGAATATCTTACTAGACTGAACATGTTAAAACCCACAAACAACACAACTAATTAATATAGATACGAGTATACACGAATACTTGGAGGGGGGAATGGAATACTCTGCCCTGGGATACTTGGAGAGCCTCTAGAGTCTAGACTCTAGAGCAATACACACAAAACGAAGAATGTTAGATGCAATACCTAATCGAAGCACAACTGAGAGCATTTCAACGAATCTTGTCATACATTTGTCACCATTTTAGAGTCTAATGAAACTAGTGGAAATACCCAAATTTGTGTGATAAAATCTCTCTCAAGTATCTAATCTACGATCTATCCCGCGATTGGTGAACATTTGTTAAATCTTTTTGGCCATACATACTGTTGGAATGTATACAGAATATAATGTAATACGAGTACTGCTATACATAAATATTATTATTACTATTATTATTATTGAATTCAATCATTGTTGTTACACTTGGTGTCACTAGAAGTATTAACCAGCATTTAACATAACGTTTTATTCAGCATCCGAATCATTGCAGTTATCAGATAAATAAATTCAAAAATCATTCTGAAAACTTTGAACTTGTCATTGGCTTAGCACAAAGTTGACGCAACAAACGCGGTAAGTCAATCGATATCTACAATATAAACGAGTATATATTGTATATATGTGTATATAGTGCATATTTGAGTAAAGTGTGTGTAAATGCTGACAAGACAGGCCATAACATAACAGTAAAGCACTTAAACCTAGTTTAAAGGTAAAGTAAAGCCTTTTTTTGGGGTTAGCCATAATAATATATCGCACTTTTACAACTTATTCGTTAACAGAATTATCGGATTTTATCCTAGGCCGTCTCATTCTTTTCCTTGAGGGTCTGCACGGCCTCTTGGAGGCCTTGATCCTCACGCTTGCGTCGTCGCTCGCACTTGGGACACGGCTGCTGCTCGTTAAGACACTCCGCATGGAATACAGCACCGCAGGCCAGACACTGAAATTAGGCAATAATGAAAACAGCGAATGAACACAAAGGGGCGACTGGCATACCCGAAATGTGGTGCTAATGTGGAAGGGATAGAGCACCCTGGGACTCTGGCATATCTCGCAGATGAAGCCCTTCAGCTGGCACAGACGACACTTGAGTACGTGCGCCTCGCCCATCTTGAAGGCCTTCTGCAGCTGCTGGCACAGCGCACCGCGCTGAATCAGACCCAGATCCGCTATCGAGTACTGGTGTATATGCTCGTAAAGGTACTCCCGGCCGCAGAAGTAATTCTGCAGCAGCTCAATACTGGTCGGCGCACACGTGTAAAGGTATGCGCGTATAAAGTTGAGCCGAATGCGCAACGACTGCAGTTCGGCCATAGCATCGGAGGCAAAGTAAATGCTAGGATTCAGCAGCTGCATGTCCAGGAACGGCTGCGACCTGAACTCGGCCAGGAAGGTGGCCGCCCGCTTGCTGACGCTGTACTTGCGAAAGTCCCAATTGTAAATAATGCGCGCCGGAATCAGCTGCGTCTCCACATCCATGCAGCTGTTGCAGTAGTAATTCCCGCTGAAGGCGCAGACTCTGTAAGAGATGAACTTTTCAATTGATGGAACTCCCGTCTTAGCTCCACTCACTGAAAGTTGGTGTAGCCTATTCCAAGAGGATGCTGACAGCTCTTGCACAGAAATCCCTGGGCATCCAGACCAGGCTCCCGCGCCAGTTGGCAGAGCTGGGCTACCATCTGCTGCAGCTCCGCCATGTCAAAGTCCGAGGCGAGCAACTCAAATTCGGAGTTCGTCTGCGAAGAGAAAGGCGGTAAGGTTTGTTGGCTTTAGGATCTATATTGCTTACATCTAGGGACTGCAAGTCACACAGGTCGTCGGACACAGGGGGTTCGCTCTCCCGCTGAGCCTGGGCCCCATTCAAAGTGGAGGCACTGGCCCGAAACTTCTCCCAAATCTCCGACCAACCAGCTCCACTTTCGCGGTTGTTCTCGTGCTTCCGCAGCAGGGCGTTGTAGCTGCAGCGATCTGTGGTGGGAGAGCGCAGGCTGCTCGAGCTGCTCATGCTCACGGACCGCTGAAAGAGACGCGATGCGGACGGCTCAGTGGCCGTGGGCGAGAGATCCAGGTCGCCGGACCAGGAGGTCTGCATGAGATTGGACAGGGAATTGCTGCCGTGGGGCAGACTGGTCAGTTCTTCATCTGCCAGGTCGGCGAAGGACTCTTCTATATGACGCTTGACCGCTTCCGGGACCTCTGGTTGCTCCCCGAACGAGCCACTGCCTCTCCAGCTTCACTCGCTTCTGCTGTTGCTACGGGCGGGGACTGCTCCTCGCTTATGACGTCCATTTCATCAAACTTTTGTATGAGAAGGTCGAGGTTCTCGCGCTGGCTCAAGTCCGGCACGCCGAAGTTGCCGCTCCTGCTGAAGGGGCTGTTGGAAATGGACTCTGAGAAGAGCTCATTGGTCTGCAGAGGCTGCGGGGTGGGTATGGTCACAATATCGGAGCCCAGGGAGCTGGCTATGTCTACTCCACTGCTGATCTGTAATTAAGTATTCAAAATAGTCAACCATATAAAGAACTAGATTTTGGGCCAGTGCATACCGGACATGATTTGAGGGCAGGCGTCCACAGACCCGATAGCTGCAAAGAGTAGTCCGGCCAGTGGTTTAACAGGCTCGAGTTAACCGGCAAGTCGAACTGGACGTAGGCCTCGAGGCTCTCCATAATCTTGGAAGCCGTCTCCAGGCCATCGGCATCCTTGGCCAAAGCGTCCCGCTTGTAGTAGTGCGACATGGCCGAGCTATTCTTCCGCATGACGTTGAGGTACGACGAGAACACCGATTCGTTCAGGGATTGGCGCACCCAGGCGCGACACTGGCCAATCTCCGAGGTGATCTGACTCAGACCCTGGATCTGCTCGATCACCTGCTTGTGCATGAACACCATGCAGGGGGACCAGAAGCTGGGATCTGGCCGCCGCTCCACATCGCCCGCAATCACATTGAAGGTGGCCCAAAGGAACGAGTCCTTCAGGCCATGCAGGAACACGGCCTCCAAGGTGGTGCACAGGGCACTCGTCTGCTCGCACAGCCCCACCACCTCTGAAATGTGGGACATCCCATCCTACATTAGCAATGGTTCATAGAGTGCGCCCAGAACTTACCCAATCCCTTCTGCTTGACCTCAAACTCGATCTCGCGGGCATTCTCGTTCAAAGTGTTTATCAGGGCTCCCTTGACGACATTTTCGCGCTTCGACGTATAATTAAGGCTACGAAACAGGGAGCTCATTGGTCCGTAAAGCTATTTGTTTTGTTTAGAAATATACGTTTTTTTTCCTTAAAATATACCGTCCGACCCTCAAAATATAATCAAAATATTTCCTACCGTCTTATTTTTTAAAAAAATATTTAGGCAAACTGGTAAAAAATGTTCACTAAATTAACGTCCTTAATTCCAGTTACATATTCCGACCCTGAAGGGAAATGTGTCGAAAAAAAAATTTACCCGTTTTTTTTCATATAAGAACCTCCGTTATCCATTTTTGACATGCCTTTTTTACATTTTTTAAAAAATTGAATTTTGATTTTAAATTTAACTGGCCTAAAATATTTCTACACGGTTTTATTGGTGCATTGGACCCATAAAAGGTTTTAAAATATACAAACAAAAAAAGGTTTTTTACCGATAAAGTATACGAAAAATCTAAAAATCAATTTTATATTATACTCAATTTAGAGATTTCGTTGAATATTGCTGGCTAGCAAGGAATCTCAGCCCTAAACACATAGTTTTACCCGAAAATCTAATCAATTTTATATAAAAGTGGCTAATTTTAAGTACCATCTTTATTGGAATTGTTTATAAAATAAGGTTTAAGTAAAAAAATGTCCACGAAATTAATTTCTTTATATGGTAACTACACGCTAACTACAAATTTGCTACTTATTAACTACATTTTTATGTAATTACCATTGAAGCACCAGTGTGAAAACGGCAACAGCTGATTCCAGCTGCAGGTCGACACATGTCAGCGACTGAGCAGCTGTGTGACGTCACTGGAGACCCCTAGTTGGTAACGGCTCGATTTGAATTTAGAAATAAATGTCTATCCATCTTGTTTGCAGTTCAAATGGCAACCAAATGTTTTTCAAATGTGACTACGATATTTCTGTCTCTGCGGATTCCAGCTAATCTTCTCGAACCCGATCTGGTTATTCTTGACTTTCTTCAGTCACGGCCCGGCCCCATCAGAGAGCTTATGTGTGTGAACGCTCGATTATGGCGAAAAAAAACCCCACGCAAATGGCCAACAAAAAAAGTCTGTCCCAAAAGACAAATTATTAATGTGTTTATTTGTTTCTCTGGGTTTTTTTCGGTTTTGGCTTGGGTTTCAATGAACCGTCATATCTTGCTTACTCGCAATCGTATTCTATGCAGGGAATGACTCAACTAGCAATTCGCCCGAATGCCAAGTTTTCAGATTTATTAATGAAAGACAAGTCCAGTCCCATCCAGCGCATCCCCTGAGACAAGAAAAACCCGATGCACCCCACCCCCCGCTTGAAATCAAACCAAAATCGAAATTTGTGTTAAGGTCGCGGTCGCAGTGACCAACAAGAGCTTATGTACATATGTACGAGTATATAATGTATGCTTGTATGTTGTTGTTAACGCATTTTTCAATATTTTTGCAATAAAAAAGATGCGCCGTTGTGGTAGTATCTCTGTGTCTCTTGGCCCGAAGCAGCCGCCGTCAACTGGTTCAGCACTCAAAATGCTGAATGCAAACTGGTCGGCGGCTTCCATCAACTTTTCGAGTGTTCGAGTGTGATGATGTTTTTGGGGTCTTCGTTTTCGAAAACGTTTTCCATGTGGGCTGCGTTCCACAATTGCATTTTATTGAATTTTATTTATACGAAACTGGTTGCGAAATCGTAAACAACATAAACAATTTGGCAAACCAAACAGTGATTACACGATGTGTTAACCTTTTAAGTTTTCCCCCAAAAAAGATTTAGCATCTTCGCACGAAAACAGCTAACAAAAGTCCGACTTGGGGTAAGCGAGAGTCGCGACCGTTAATCGGATTCGGTGTGAAATTAATAATTATAAACAATTAATAAAACCCAATCCCAGGTGAAAGGGTAGCTCGCTTCGCTTCGGTTTCGGTTTTGGGGTCACGCAGGCGCAGGCGCAGACCCCACTCTGGGTGTCATTTCCCAACGGTGGGAGAGACTCTATTAAAGTAAATAATATATAGCGTGAATGCTTTTTCAGCTTTGCTGCTGTTGTCGCTGACTTTGCAGTTTTCGCAGCGACAGAGGGCAGCTCCTAATGCTACCAGAGCCAGACCAGAGCCAGACCTGGCTCTACCGTTCATTCCCATTGTTGTGGGCCAAAGAAACGAAACGAAACGAAATTTATAAAAACGTTTGTTTTCGTAATACAATTTTGATTACTTCTTTGACGCCGCTGAGTCCGCCGAGTCCCGGGTCGGGGGACCATTGATGGGCTTTGTCTCAGTTCCCGGCTCCTTTGTCCGTCTCTAAGCGTTTTGATTTATTGTCGGGCGGCGGGCGCCGCGCCGCAACCAACAAAAGCCCAAAGCTACTGTTGGGCGTTATGCGGGATACGGCCCATTTGGCAATATCTTTGCTGTAATTGTGGCAGTAATAATAGCCATGATTCCCGATGATGATGCCAAAGCCAAACAAGCAATCATTGACATCAAAGATACTGGCACATGGCCGCTCTAAAGGAGGGGTACGAGTACTACTAACCCCCAACTCTTGTGTATCCCCTGTAGATAATACATATGCTAGACTGCAAGCCCTGCCCCTTTGGACTACGCCCCTGCACGACTTACACAGGGCCAGAGCCGAGACCGAGGCGACGACCCATCATCAGGCGCTAGGAAGCTGACTTTTTGATCGTCCAAAGCCAAATGCCGGTAAAAATATGCTCAAATGCGGAACCAATAAGCTGACATAATTTCGTTTGATGGCTTTTGCTTGGGCCAAAACGTAATTACATTCCAGAGACATCACAAAGATATGGTTACGGTCGGGCTTTTCAATAGGATTTCAGGGTAATTAGCGCATTATTTACTGAAGACCATAGACGTTGTATAGTGGATGGGTTTATCATTCAAGGATGATCGTTATCTATATGACCGGACCTGCAGAAACATTCTTCCCAATACTGGCGGCACATCGTACAAGTTCGCCTCCACATGGCGATGATCTAATCAATGATCGTGTTAATCGCTGAAACGGGCTTAAATGACTAAAGTTCATCGATCACTGACTCCGCACTGATCGACGCATCTTCATTGATCTGTCAACTCAACGTCTGGCCGGGTCTGGGTCTGGGTCTGGCTCTGACTCGATCCAGCCAAAATTTCAATGCAGCCCGACCCACCCCAGCAGACTTCGCAGGCTTCGGTCTTCGAATGTCAATGTTTGTGTCAACGTTGTTTTTAAAGACTGATTCTGACGACAGTCGCTCTGAGAACAGGATCTGTCGGATCAGTGATAAATGGTTCGCATAAATTATGCATTGTTAGCATAATATTTGACAAAAATCAAGCCAAACCTGTCAACTAAAAATAAAACAAAGCCAAACACATTCGTTTTCAATTTACCATTTGCATTTTGACTGCGTGTGTTTTTTCTGTTGTAATACCCTTCCAGGGGGCATAATGGTAGAGACATCCAGTCTGTTTCCACGAAAAGTAGTTCCTCAATGTAAAAGTTTTTTCTGGCCGAGATTTCTGTGGATTTAGTCTGAGGGTATGCTAATCTTCGGCCACAAAGCTACTCATTTTTTCTGTTTATGCAAAATTTCTGTCTGTCTGGGAGTCGTTTGGCTCTGCTTTGGATTGGAAATGTTCGGCTGGAATGTTAAGCGGCTGTTAGCTGAATGTTGGATGTGGGAATGGGCTGTGCATCGGATCAGATCAGATCAGATGGGGCGGTGCGGTGTGGCTGACCTTGAACGTCATTGGCAATACGTCAGCGTGTGTGAGTGTAGAAAGACTAGTATGCAAAAAAAGTCTACAATTACAACAGGCAATGGAAATGCGATTCAGAAAGAAGCGATATCTTTGGGAATCCAAGCATTCGATGATGCTCTAATGGCAACTAAATGAAATTACGATTTGATTTTCTGAGTCGTGTAAAAACATTTGAAGTGGCATTACCGTACCCTCTTGAAGGGGAATGCAAAAGACTGGACAGAGTCAATCAGTAAACAAAATAGTTAGTGTTCCAGCATTTCCCTGGCTTATATTACCTGGAAGCTGCTGCTGCTGCCGCTGCCAACGCCAGAGCCAGCGCCACAGCCAGCGCCACAGCCACAGCCAGAGCCAGAAGCAGAGCCATGCTCCAAGTCAAGCTTCAAGCTCCAAGCGCTGCCAAGTTTATTGAAACCGCAGAACTCGTGAGCTGCGGACGTGTCTCGCTCGATCGCACCACCGCGCCACCTGTTAAATCCTCTCCGTTCGCTCTCTCTCGCACTCTCACTCTCAATCTCAATCTGAAACTCAATCGCCCGATCGACTCCTCATAGCTGCTAGTTGCATCGTCGTCGGACGCGCGTCTTGGGGATTCGTGATATCGTGTCGCAGTTTGATTGAATTTGATGTGAATAATAGGCTGGAGAAGAGGCTGGAATATTACATATTATTTGTATTTGGCAATACGGTGTTGTGCACACGCCGCTGCCGGCTTCGCTTGCGTTGCCTTCGATTTTGTCATCGCCGCGGCTCCGATCATTGTTATTCTGCTCCTACGCGATAATTATTCGAACTCGCTCGCGGATTTCGACTCTGTATTTGGGCAATGCCCAATTCTAAATTGTTAATTGCGTGACAAAGACAACAAATAACAAACAAAAAAATACAACAGCGAGCAACTGTAACTCCTCCCCCACCCACGAAAATGCAAATCAAAATGAAAAACCACAGTGCGGCGGCGGTAGCTCTGCCAGCATTACCGCTATGCTGATGCTGCTGCTCCTCAGCGTCCACGCAGCCGTTGGAAGGCCTGGTATAAAAATAGAAACAGAAATATAGCAGAAAACCATAGCACTATCGTATAACGTTTCGATTGCGTTATCGGCATCGCTTTCAATTTGCACGATTATGCGAATCTGTTATTCGCTCTTGGAATTAATCTCTCTTTCTCTCTTGCGCATCTGTTTCGCTTTTTGTCTTCTTTACGTCTACGCATGCGCATGCCTAACAGTTTTGAATGTTTAATGTTATATATGTGTGTTTACTGCAATCTATATTCGAAGGAAGCTTGGATAGAGCATGAATTGTTTGGGCCCAATATCCAAGCTTCCTTCGACCTCCAAGTGTTACTAATTTTATGTGTTGTTTACCCTACCCTACCACTACCACCCACCTCCACTGTCCCCACCCTACCACTTTGTGTTGCTCTTAGAACTTTAGCTCCAACTCTCACCGAAATCACATTCTACAACAGAAAGCACTTATACTCACCTCACAAACGACCTTCATTCATGCTCATGACCCACATTGAAGGGCGGATAAGAGTCCTGCCCTGGTGAAATCCGCATCCACCTGCACTTTGCCTTCGCGCCACCTCAAATACGTTGAAAATGCTGCTACTTCAGTTTAATCTGTTTTATTTGATAAACAAACTGTTTGGGGGCTCGAGGAAATTAGGCGCAGATCATTACGATCCGGACCCAAGCGAATTCAAGTAGCCGCTGCAAAAACAAACAGACGGCGGCATCGAGTTCCCAAACTGAAATTCAAGCAGAGCTGATGCTGATGTCTGTGTATCCAAGAAAAATAAAGCTACAGAAACATCATCAGCAACAGCAACAGCCAGCAGCAGCAGCAGCAGCAGCAGATGTTATGCAAGCGACACCAAACGACAGATAACGTGACTGGCAAGGCTCTTCCACTGAGTCGTTGTCGATCTTCCTCCTCCTCCTCCTACTCGTCTTCGTCTCCATCTTCGGCCTCAGGCAGGGACAATGCTCGGTGGAGGGGCATGCGACCTCTGGGACGAGCTGTGCTTTCCATTCTCCAACCACCCTGAGTAGGGGCCTGGGCCCAGGCCCAGCAGAGCAGAGGTCTATAAATTTAGCGACGCTTTCGAGAAGACGATTTGTTAACAGAGTTGTTTACACCACCTTCAGCTCCAATCCGCTGTTGATGGGGCTTTTTTTTAGGTCATGGGGCCAAAAAAAACAGAAAAAGAAGAAGCTTTTATGACAGATAGATCAGGACAGGTTGGAATAGTTATAAAGGGATATGGCTGGCAACTATTCCGCTTAATTGGATAATAACAAGACCGAAACCGAAATCGACACCGACACCGAAACTATATATATGTATCTTTGGGCATTATCTAATGCTCAGACTATTTCTTTAATGGATTTCTATGGTTGTTCACACGAGATTTGTCGGTTTCAGATTTCGAATTTTCGGCAATCAATGGACTTATCGTAATGAATGGTCCCGTACGTGATAATTAGCAAATTCGCACGGCCTGGCGTCTCCTATGGGGCCCCAATTGGGGAATCGTGCTTTATTTTCGCTTTTTATGATTAATGGCTCGACTTGAGCTTATCGTAATTAAAACACAATGGGATATCAACCAGTTATAGATTCAGGTGAAGATATACCCCGAGTACGAGTATACCGCGAGTATAGACGGCAGTAACTTGATTTCGTCATAGAAAATCACATTTCGTTTTGCAATCGATTGCCACAGGCAAGCAGATACTTCTTCAAATTCTTCAAAAGAGCACCCGACACCCGTCTAGAACGAACCACCGTTCGTTTTATTCCAATAAATATTTATTTTTTTCGTATTTATGGGAGAGTCTCAGTTTTCTCCCCCCCCTGACATTTCCATGCGATCTGGTTTCCTTTTCGCAATAATTTACCCCATATCCATGCGATCCGGATCGATCGAGGCAAACATTTCAAATGCAATAAACACGAGCTTTGCGTCTGATTTGTTTCAAAAACAAGGTATTATTTACACACTGGCTTTTGTTTCTTGGGATTTTTATGACTTTTGACACATTTTTCGCGTTGAGTTTCGCGTCAAGTGTGTGGGGCTGAGGCTGGGGCTGGGGCTGGGGCTGGTAGCCCAATAAGTCGATAACTCAAGGCCCTCCGAGAGGATGATACAAAACGAAGATTAATCAAAATCCATTACAATTTTTTTTGCTGATTTTTGATTTCTGCTGAAGGTTGACTAAACACAAAAACTTGTCAAAAAAAAAACAACCAACAACAAAAAAAAAAAAACCAAACGAGAGACAATCAGGCAGGCGGCAGACAAAACTGTACAATTTGCAAGTGCAAAATACGAGTATTTTCAAGCAGCCCCAAGAAATCCCATTGCATTGTCTTTGGGGCTTGTGGGGGTGCAGATGTCGTGAAGCTGTCAATCAATTAAAATTAAATTGAATAAACATATTAGCGGAGAGGCAGATGAAGATGGAGTTGGTTGTTGGCTGTCGCTGGAGATGGAGATGGAGACAAGCAAAATTAATTGGCCTGAACTTGAGGCCTGGTCTCAGGCGGAAGTGTGGTGGCTGGCTGTGAGGGAATTTCAATTACCCAAAAACACTTTGCGCCACAATGACTAATGGTGGATGCTTGTATCTTCATCGGATCGCTCACAGGCATTCATATTTATGAGTACGAGTGTGCAATGGGTTCAGAATGGAAGGAAAGTTCAGGGTTTCCAGCCCCGAATGGGAATCCAGATAGAGCCGAACCGAACCCATCTTGAATGCAAATCACAACCGCACTGTACGAGTATTTGTACATAAAATATATAATATGCACATACATATGTACATATGCTTAGTAGCCGGAACTAACTAAAGCCAAAGCCAAAGCCAGAGCCAAAGCCAAAGACTAAGCAAATCGAATGAATGGAACGCCCATCATGATCTGGCATTCAGTTTGAGGTTTAGTCACAGACGAGTTTCCGAGCAGAAACCGCATTTCCAGAATTCCCCCACAGCAAGAGAGAGTGAGCGGCAGAGGGGGAGTGACTTATTAAAATATTATTCAGTTATTCCGATGTAAACAGGAATCGAGCAATCGAGGCAGGGATCACAAGTCGCAGCAATCGCAGATCAAATCGCCACTTCGCTGAGAATGGAGAACTGTGCAAGCCTCCAAGTAAATTGTTATTAATTATTCGCACACGGCACGAGCGCACCGCACAGCACCGCCGACTGTAACACAGTCTCCAACACATAACGAAAATGCTGTCTGTCGGGAGGGTCGTCGATGATTAACAATTAATTTGGCCATTGAATTGTCCCGCCTGTTCCGGGCCCCTGTCACATGGCTTCCCAGAGTCCCAGGGGGCAGAACAATGAGAACCTCATACGCTAATTGAAAGGCGGGAGGGTACAGTGCGTTTCGTGCACCTGTGACACCTGTAATTGATAGGTTTTTCCTACAGCTGCGGGCTTTTCCCCCCTACTGTTAGGGGCTTTCCTTTTTAACACTGTATCTGTGCCCTAACTGGACCAACAATTGGAGGCGAAAACAAAAGACTTAGGCAACGAACTTGGTGGCCATTTTGCTTGCATGCCATGCCGTTGAACACCTGCCCCACCCACACAACCGCACAAACACACACAACATCCACACCTTCCACACACACACACACATGCACAAGCAATCGTAGTCAGTGACTAACTTTTAAAATTTAATTTTATTTGGTGGCAGACCTTTGTGTAACTAACAGAAGCCACATTGCATGGCAAAACACCTTCACAGCACCACACAACAGTCACAATAGTCACAACAGAATCACCCATCCAGAGGAGAGACATCAATCCATCCAAATGTATGGCCCATCTCAGTCAATGTCAATCAATCAGCGGCAAGAGGCAAGCGGAAAGTGGCAAGTGGCAGACAAATTGCCCAAGTGCCTCCCGCGGCTGACTCATCTGTCACCCAGAAACCCCACCATCTACCCCACCAGCTACTTCATCGTCCTCGTCTCGGTACTCTGTACTCTTCTTCTGCTTTTGCTTCTGCATCTGCATCTGCTTCTAACACCTTTCAACTCTCTGAAGAGGTTTTGCAAGCCACTGAAACCAGCAACCAACCCTCCCTCCCTTCTCCTCCTGCAGATGTACGGCCCTCGCCATTCGCCTTAGAGCTGCAGCCGCCACTGGCGCAGACGGCGGAGGCATTCAATGGGGCCGGAGTGGGCGGCCAGAGGTCCGTCGACAGTTACGGCAATCCGATCGCGGGCCTGCGTCCCATCGACACGCCCGACGGGCGCAAGGTGGTCAGCGCCCAGGGCCTCCAGTTCGAGATACCTACCTATGCGTCCGGCATCACGGAGATCCGACAGCCGGCGGATGATCTGCTCCCGCCCCACATTGGTGAGTTGACAACAGGAACAGCAACAGCAAGAGAGGCAGCTGCAGCTGCAGCCAGAGCGACGGCCAGACCCACGCGAGCAGCAGCGACCAGCGGTGCAGCAGGGACCGCCGCGAACGGTGCACTGCAAACACTGACAGAAACAACAGACTCAAATGCCTTGGTTGCACCACTCACAAGCAATAGCACCCGCACCAGCACCCGCTCACCCACACCCACAGCCACACCCACACCCACAATTAGCACCATTCATGTAGAAGCACTAACCCCAGAAACCACAAATGAAATTGCGGGGAAGCTCTTTAAGCGCGATTCACCTGAAACCCACAGCAAAGCCAGTTCCAACTCCACTTCCACTCAATATGCCATTGCCCCGCCCAGTCCCCGTCATTCCCCGCCCACCTTTACCCTGCTCCGGCTGAATCCCTTTGGCCCCAACTCGACCATCACAAAGATTAGTAAAGCATCCCCAACCAGTCGCAGTCCCAGTACAAGTCCCAGTCCCAGTCTCAATCTCTGTCCTTGCCCCTCGCCCTCGCCCGCGTCCTCTCCCCCTCCCTCACTCTCTTCGAATCCAAATCCAGGATCCAGACCTCTGTTAGATGTGAAATACTCAAATACGAATCCTTCCCAACTAGATGCCATCGCAGTGGGCCTGGACACGAGCACCGATCAGAACTCATTCGCACGAGCCCCAGTATCCGTATCCGCATCCGTACCTGCATCTGCATCCGCACCAGCACCAATACCAGCCACATCACTAACACCACCAAAGCATAGCCCATCCCCCACCACGACGACTGTCACCACAGATGTGGAGGTGGAACAGGCCCAGCTAGTGCCGATCCAGCAGCAGCAAGAGGAGAGCGTCCAGGAGCCGCTGGTGGCCAGTGGAACACTGCCCGAGTATATCCAAGAGCTGCAGCGCCAGGATCCGGACATTGGCGGCCCAGTGCCATGGACTCCGGCACCGAATGCAGCGCCCCTGAGTGTCATCGCCTGGGACCTGTTGCCGCCGCATCTCACAGACCCTGTCACCGCCCCTGCCCCGACCTTGGAGCCACTGATAATCACCGAGCAACAGCCGACGCGGTACGTGCTGGGAGTGGAGGATCCTGCCAGTCACAACATTCGCCTGAGTCTGAGCAGCGGCGATGCCCTGACGCCGGCGGACCCTGTGCCGCCCCAACAGACGCAGGGCCAGGTGTCGGTGGTGCCGCTGCACCGAGATGGACCGGAGGCTCATGGAACCAATGCACATGTGGGCAGCACGACGCCGAGCAATGCGGCTGGCAGATTCCCCAATCGCCATCGCGGAACGGCGCACTATAGCACCACCAGAAGCACGACTACGACGCCAAGGCCGCGGAGCACGAGCACCACTCAGCCCCCAACGACGACGACGACAACAACAACAACAACAGAAGCAACAACTACAACAACAACCAGCACAACTAGGAGAACAACCACGACACCAAGACCATTCACAACGACCAGAAGAACGACGACGGTGCAGCCAACGCCCCGCAGCACCACCCCCTTGGATCCGTCCACCTTCTACAGGCT
This sequence comes from Drosophila lowei, assembly GCA_008121275.1. Classification (NCBI taxonomy): domain Eukaryota; kingdom Metazoa; phylum Arthropoda; class Insecta; order Diptera; family Drosophilidae; genus Drosophila; species Drosophila lowei. The sequence continues at coordinate 22,808,158 of CM017778.1, read as the reverse complement.
GGACAACAACGAGGAGTACGCGTACACGCTGCCCCCCTGGCTGCAGGAAGTTACCGATCCGGACCTTGACGTGGCCGTCACCTTTATCGTTCCCACGGACAATGACCAGTACAATCACACGCTGGCCGAGGATCTGGAGCCGCCGTACGAGCCGTTCGTGGACCTCAACAACATTCAGTTGACGCCGCCACCGACGGCTAGGCCTCCGCCACTGCCCACGACGCCCAGCGCCACAACTAGTACCACTAGGGCCCCAACGACGACGACCTCCACCCGACGTCCGAACACGCTGAACACCAATGCACCCTCCATACCTACAACAACGCACAGCACCCAACCACAGCACACAACAAAATCACAGAAAACGAAACTGATCACAACCACTCACCACACAGATCTCCTGAATGGGGCAACGGGAACGGCAACCACGCCTACGACAGCGGAGGACAACAGCCCATTTGATTCGTCAACGGTGCCGGCCTGGCTGCGGGACTTCGACTATCCGGATGTGGGACCAGGAGTGCCCTACAATCCGGACAACTTCAAGGAGCCAGCTTCGACGCAGCCGGCGGGAGGTAGTAAGCCAATTGACTTTAGGCCCCAGGGCTTTGAGCCAGCAGCATCAGCCGCAACCCCACGCTCCCCGACCACCCCACCAACACCAATCCCGACCAGAGCAGCCCCAGCTGCGGCCTCCGTCTCCTCCGCTTTTCCATCCAAAGTCTCGCTTCCGCTTCCAGGCACCGCCCAGGGCATCGACAGCAGTCTCAGCAGCTCCAATGAGAGCCCAGAGCCGCCGCTGGTACTGGTGCCGCCAGCTGACAAGCCCAGCGATGAGTCCACCACGTCCTTCGCCTCCAGCAGCACGAGCAGCTCCGTCCCACAAAATCCTAGTACAAACTCTATCACCAATTTTGCAGCACGCTTTGATCCCCAGGGCATTCAGTCCGCCGCGCCCAACCAGGCGCCAAAGGCCGTCACCGAGGACCAGTTCCCGCCCTTCAATGGCGGCGGCTCCACTGATGGCGTCACCAAGAAGGTGGAGTACACGAAGAGCGACGAGGGAAAAGTGATCAGCACCCCGATCAGTGGACAGCGCAAAGGTGAGTACGCCATCAATACCCCCGAGAGATCTCTATCTGATGTAATCTTCCATCAGACACATCGACGCCCCCCAGCAACACGGGCAAGTACACAGGAGGATTTGGCGCCCCAGCGGGTCTGCTGCGTCCCCAGGCCCAAGGCACTTCCGGCTCCGGCGTCAACACCAACACCAATCCCGCAGCAGCCAACAGTCCGGACGGCAGTGGTGGCATCTACGTGGCCGGCAACCAGCACGAATTCAGTAACACGCTCAAGGCCAACAGGGCTCGTCCTACTGTCAACCCAGGTCGCTACACAGGCGGCTTCGGTGCACCCATCGGTGTTCTCTCTGTCCAGGCCGAGCCGAGACCCTTCCAACAGCCACAGCAGACGCAGCAGCAGCAGCATCATACAGTGGCTAGCGCTGGCTCCACCAGCCATTCGAGCCGCTTTGGCGGCCCTCCCGGCATTCTGGTCCCATTCGACAATGTGCAGCGTGCCGGCGGCCAGTGAGCCAGAGGGCCAGTACGCGGTCACAGATCCCCGCAAAAACACTTTAAATTATTTATAATCTAAGTACGTGTACTTATGTTAAATCTTAGAATGTTGTTGATAATGCAACTAATTCCATTCCCCGCGACCCTTTTGTAGTAACAATCTATGCGAACCTTTCGAGTGCTTTCGAGTTTCCATGTTGTATGTAGAATAAGCTTACAAGAATGCGAAACGCTCCTTAAACAATAAAATCGCCTGTCGACTATCGAAATGAACAAAACTAGAATTGAAGGATCAGAACATTGTAGGATTGCTGAAGGAAGATATGAATTCGACGTAAATTTGGTCTGTTTAAGGAGCAGACTTAACCGCATTGGTGGCACCAACTCTGACCATCTCACCAGTGGCTTTTGTAAAACTTGCACACCCGAATAATGCATACGCAGTGCACAACTGAAAGTGAAAAGAGAAACAGGAACTCAATATCGATCGAAAGACACCCACCTAGAGCGAGTATTGTCAATAGCATTGCACATGGAAAAACATGACCCGTAGTTTTCCCCACCAAGAACACCCATCTGATATCCTGCAGTAGTCAATGTAGAGGCCATGGCTATGTATTGGACAGGACTGCGAATACTCACCTTCGACAATCCAATCATTAGAGCAATTCCACAAATATGTGTATTATGCTGGCAGCAAGGACGACAGACCAAAATTCTACTTTGAAGAGAGCATTACTACTACTGTTCTGAGCGAGAAAATCTGAAAATATTTGTAGATTACCAATCGGTTTCATCTTTCTTATAAAATCTCACTTCGGCTTTGCATCCTTTCATCCTTCTGGGTCCAGGTATTGTATTTGTGAACTTGAACAGATGCTAGTATCATACACATGAAGGACGTGGCTATGTTCCATCCTGCAAAGAACCAGCAACATTGTATCTTGTTCCTGACACATTTCGAAGCAGATATAAACTATAAATTTGCCTTTACGACTTTAAGTATGCGAGTATCACAACGCTCACTCTCATCGGATGCTACCAGGATTTAAGGCTGCTTAAGGAATGGCTTTCAACAGATTGAAAATGTCTAGCCATTACAACAAAAAAGGTTTCGGTTTGCTAGGAGTTACTCAAATTTATTTATCGTATATTATCGACCGATAAACAAAACAGATCAAAGATACAGCATGACTTGGCGCGGGACAATTTACAGGTTAGCCTTCATCAGAGGCTTCAGATAGGTCTCGAAGGACTTCTGGACCGGCTTTTGGTTCATGGTGCTGCGCTTGGCCGAATCGAACAGTCGGGGATAGACATTGCCATCATAGCTGCCCAGCACCGAGTTGAGGACGCGATCGTGGAAGCCGAAGCCGTCGCAAACGGCCACAGCATTGGGACGGAACTTCTCCAGAGCCACCTCCAAGCGCTTCTGCAGTGACTTGAGTTCTGCATCGGTGAGGCTGATGAACTGCGAGTGGAGAATGGAGATTGGAATTCGGTAAGATAATATCTTATCGATTGAATCGATTGATCGAATATCGATTCGATCATTCTACGTATGTAACTCAGAACATCGTTCATGTTATTGAGCACGGTCTGGACCAGGAAGAGTTCCAGCACATTCTCCAAAATCTTGTTGAGAGCCGCCGAACGCTTTTGTGCCTTGGGACCTGTGACTTGCTCGAGGAATGTTTGGCAAACAAACTGACGGCCATGCAGCTGTAATTGGAAATAAAAGATAATCGTTAAAAAAAAGGCTACAATTTAGGTAAAGTCTTAACCACCTCTGCTGCTCGGGCCAGTTCAATGCCTGTGTTGTTGGCTGCCACACCCTGCGACTGCCCACTGGCCATGCGCTCTGCTAGGTTCTCGAAGGCAATGCGAGTCTTCCTGCATGGAGAATGGAGAAGTTGAACAACTGATTCCCGGATAAAGCAATTTGGAACTCACTGAGCGGCCGTATACTGGAGGGCCTGGATGATGCACTGCCAGGAGTTGTCCCACTTGGGAAACTGCTTCAGCTGCATGGATGTCGCAAAATAGCCGTAGGAGGCCGAGACGGGTTTCTTCTCCACAAACGCAGCCCAGGCCTTGACCAGAGCGCGTCCAATCTGCAGGAGCAGCACTGTGTTCTCGCCCTCGTAGGTGTAGGCTGCCACAGCGTTTCCGTAGATGTTGCTCATGTTGGCCGCAGTCAGGTAGCCGTGTCCGCCGGTGGAGAGACGCAGCCGTTCGATGCCCGCACAGCCGTCTGTTGTTGCAAGGACCTTGAGCGCACAGGACAGGATGTGCATGTCGGGCAGTCGGTTGAACTTGCCGTTGTTGGCCTCCTCCACCGTCTGGGCATATATCTCCCACATGTGCTCTGCGGCCAGGTGGTATGCCATGCCGTTGGCTATTTCCGGAAAGAGCTTCAGGCGCTGCGTGATATGATCGATGATCTGGGGCTCCGGCTGACTGCAAGCGGACGGGAGTTATCAACATAAATGGATGGATGGATGGAGAATGAGCACTCTTTGAGCACTTACTTGGCCTCAATGGGACTCTGGCGGCGCACGGCCGAGTATCGGGTGGCAATGGTAGCCGCCTCCAGCAGCAGAGTGGAGGTCAGGTTGACAATCAGGCAGCGGGTGTAGACCATCGTCAGATAGTTGACCCTCGAGGCGGGGCTGGCCTTGAAGGTGCCGTCCCTCTCCACTTTGGCGAACTTCATCAGCATGTTGGTGCGTGGAATGCGGACATTGTCCAGCCCCAAGAATCCCTGGTTGACAGCCACCATTCCCAGTTTCTTGCCCACCTCTCCGATGTCCACGCCGGGCAGTGGCATGTGAGTCTCCGCGTCGCGCACCGGCACAATGAACATTTGGACGCCGTGGTGGACATCGGCGATGTACAGCTGGGCCACCACCATGGCGTGGTTCGCCGTGTGGCCCACTGGCAGAAGGGCAGACACAGATCAGTCAGTGACAGTTGAAAGGTTATCTACGGGTACTACTCACAACCGCCGGGCCACCATTTGTAGGCCTCCAAATTGGGGGTCTGCAGAACAAACTCGTCCGTCTTGGGGTCAAAGTCCGCCCGCGTGGCTATTCCGCGCACATTGGTGCCGTGGGCCAGCTCCGTCTGGGCGTAGGTGCCAATGATGTTGCAGTTCTCGGCCGCCTTGCCCCATTTCTCGACCTGCTCCGGCGTGCCCTGACCTTTGATCACATCCACGAACATGGTGATGTGCGTGGCCAGTGGATGGTTGGCGGGAAAGAGTCCGTGGCTCTCCACGTTGTACAGCAAGCCGCTGCACCAGAAAGAGATTAGAGGAGGATTAGAGGAAACGTTTTTTCCAACATGGTCGGGGGGTGGAACCTACGGCCAAATGTCGCTGCCGCCTGGGTTGATCTTGTTCTGGAGCGCCTTCAGCTTGACGGCGGTCTCTGCCACTTTCTTTACGCTCGAGTTGTAGACATCCTCGTGCGACATATACTCATGATTCAGTCCATAGCCATCCTCCAGATCGCTAAAGATTGCCCTTTCTGTCGAAAAAATGTGTTATCGCTTGGGGACGTAGATGTGGATGAGGAGCCGCGGTTTGATAAGCAAGACTGCTGTTGCAGTTTCCGCTTATCAAATGAAACTTTGCTGCTATCATTATCTGTTATTGATATACCAACGTTGGTGGTTCACACGCTTAACAATGTATAAATCTCTTGGACTTTGCCGGTAATTAGACGAACTCTTTGGACCCGACCCTGATTCTTTCGCTGCAAGATTGGCCAGTGAAGACGGCCAGCTATCACGTAGCCCCCCCCAGGTTTGTGTGGCACGATTCGACTTACCGACTTCGCGTTTCGTGTTGAGTTTCTCCTGGCCGCCCTGCCACCAAGCAGCAAACTCCTCCACATTGAACTCGGCGCCCGTGCGCTCCTTCAGCAGGTCGGGATTGACCGTCTTTGGTATGAGGTTCTTGATGTGTGACATTATTGGATCGGGCCGTTTACAATTTTACTAACAACAAACAACAGAAGAGCAGTACAATAGAAAGAGCGGAATGTTCCAACAGCTGTGAGCGCCAACAAAGTAATGGATCGTACAGACTGGATTGTACAGAGCGAAAGTTGCTCGTCGGGCGCGAACGTGAACGCTTTTGGGAGCAAAGTGCAAGAGAAGCTTTGTTAAGAGAGAAAGCACAGAGAGAGAGATAGAGAGCCGACCGTGCTAAAAGCTTGTACAACATCCATTTAGGCTGTTTGTTGATCCGCTGATATTTGTGAAGCGCCACTAATTCAAATTACTTGATTTTCCGTCGGAATCACCGCATTCTTACCAAAAAAATTTTGATGGCCGTTAAATTTTGACAGAGTACTGTTAGAGCCTACAGAACGTACGTCTTAATGATAGCCGTAAGTCGCATGGAAATATTTTTCATGGTAAACAATTTTTGCCAATGGTTTTGAATATTCTGTATTCAGTTTCTCGAAGACTAACTAAATTTATATTTATGATTGTCGAGGACAACTACTACAGCTGTTAGTCGAGCATTGGTTGATGCGCATAACAGTTCGCTGCTAGTATGCGCATAACAGCTCGCTGTTAGACGAGCATTGAATCCAAAAAACAGCTGTCAATACCTCTGCCCCCCTTAGAACAATAACCTGAAAGCTGACAACTAAAAAATGGTAATAAAAATAATAGAAATAAATGGAAGAAAGTTGATAATGAATTTCTTGGCCTCTGGCCCAGACACTGGGATCCAGCTGCAGTGCCACGACCAAGCGCTCGAGCAAAGCTATACAGAATCTTTGGCACCTAGCGATTTCACCAAGCGCTTGCAGGTAAGTTTTCTGCATCTGAGCACATGCACATACAAATGCAGAGGCAAAATTATATTAATGTTTGCAGACGCTGAACTCTCGAGTGAAGTTCCCAGAAGATGATGTACGCGAGGTTCTAGTCAGTGGCGGCGATCCACCCACACATGCTTCGCTGAGCGAGGCAGACCAGGATGCGGGATGCGTGCTGCAACTTAAATATAAAATGCTGAACAACATGCCGCTCAAGTGGGAGTGGCACCTGAAACACATGGACAGAGCCTTGGTTAGTTACCGTCCAGATGCAATCCACACCAATGGCTGATTGCCGCTCTTTTGTTTCAGTTTTATCGCAAGGCTTTCATTGACTCTATTTCCTGCGGCAGCAGAATGCGGGATCAGGTGTTCGCGTTAGCCAAGCAGCTGCAGGCAAAAGATGAAGAGCTGAAGCAGTATCGCATAGAGGGCGCCCAGTTGCGCAGAGGTATGTGGCCTGCCGGGTTATACGAGCACTTGTGCAGCAGTTCTCTTTTCCCTAACAGGCACGGTCGCCACAAAGTTGTTTGATATGGACGCTTTCAAGGCGACGAACGAACAGATGCTCGCAGGTTCGGCCATCTATCAGCAACTTACAGAAGCATATGAGGATTCTTCATTAAAAATTGTCCCTGGGAAGGTCGAAGCATCGAAAGTGTCTGGTCTTACAAGCAGCCCAGCACCTCATTCTTCCAACGCGACTCCTAAACTGAGTCCACGTAACAGGTTAGTTTCCTACGAATATAACTCAGTTCGGTTCGGAGTTCAGTCATACACTATTTTTGATGCAGGAAGCGTAAGGCTCTGGAAAGCGCCAAATTTCATATTGAACGTAAGGTGCTTCGACGTCGTGCCCAAGGACCAATAGAGTACAAAGAGTCCCAAAGCAGCCAGGAGGAGATAGCAGGAGCAACAGAACACATAAAGCAGGAACCTCCTGTTGTGAAAGGACAACACATAAAGAAGGAAAGCGTAGATCCCGCAGCGGCTCGTCCAGTAGCAGCAGAACACATAAAGAAGGAACCTCCTGTTGTAAAAGAACAAAACATAAAGAAGGAAAGCGTAGATCCCTCATCAGCTCGTCCACTAGAAGCAGGAAACGCTCTTTCAGTAGAATGTAGAAAAGTAGATAGAAGTCGTGAGGAGAGACGCGCAGTTCTCGCACGTGCCGTATGTGAAGCAGAAATCTTTAACCCGACGTCTTCTGTTGAAAAAGCTTCAAAAATAATGGATCCCGCAGTTGCCGAACTTCCTGTTGCAGTGGCAGAAGAAACCATAAACCAGGAGCCATTATACGTCGGTGCTGCAATAGCTTCAGAAACAATAAATATAGATACGGAACCTCCTGTTCCAGTAGCATTGGCTGCAAATGAAGCTCCCACTGGATTGGATTCAGTCTTAGTTTCATTGAAAGAAATGGAGAGCTTCCTCTCCAAGACCAAAGACCAGTTTTAGCACACAAAAAGTTAATGTTTCAATGGCCTTATTGCAAGCAAAAGTTGTACTAAATGTGATAATCACGTTAAATTGTCTTTAGTCTATTGTCAGTCCATCAGGCATGGCCATTAGTGGTGGCAAGTACCAATTGAAGAGCTCCCATCTTGGAGCTGAACATATCTGTGGGGGCCTTGACCAGATGGTGTGTCATCTGCATATAACAAGAGATAGACAGAAGCTATTTTAAGATGTTCAAATGCTGTTCCAAGTAAAAGTAAATCTTGTGGATTGAAATTAAGAAAGAGAACTAACAATACAAAAATATATTTTGATCACACAATCACACACTTATAAGGGGCATAAACATATGCATATGTAGATTGCACTGGTACTAGATATTGGACTTCATGAAGGGCTGAAGATGCTCGTGGAAGGACTTTGGCACCGACTTCTGGTTCATGGGATTCTTCATGGCCACATCGAAAATTCTCTCGTAGGCATTGCCGTCGAAGGAGCCCAGCGTGGAGTTGAGCTGCACATCGCTAAAGTCGAAGCCATCCACAATGGCCACAGCATCGGGACGGAGCTTGGTCAGCACCGTTTCCAGGCGGTCCTGCAGCCGGGTCAGATCCGTGTCCGTCAAATTGATGAACTGCAAAAGTTAATTAATCGAAATAGACAGTGTTCAAACGATCATTCTGTGTGGGCAAACTTACTCGAAGCAAGTTGGCCATGTGATTGAGCGACTCCTTGACCACGTAAAGTTCCAATAGGTTCTCCAGGACTCGGTTCAGCGCGGCTGAGCGAGTCTTTGCCTTGGGACCAGTTACCTCCTCGGCAAATGAAGAGAAAACAAAGGCGCGGCCATGTAGCTGCGAATCATATGAATAAAGAATCAAGATCAGAGCGGGTCAAAGTCCAAACTATGCCAGCAAACTAACCTCAGCTGCCTGAGTGAGCTCGATTCCCGTGTGGTTGGCCGCTGTCCCCTCGGTTTCGCCTCTGGACAGACGATTAGAGAGGCTCTTGAAAGCCAAGGCGGTCTTTCTGTAAGTTAAGTGATTTTCAGGGGAGCGCAATCAAGGGGGACAGGGGTTTACTGACTTGGCGGCAGCAAACTGCATAGCATGCACCATGTTCTCCCAGGTGCCGGTCCACGAACCAAATTCGGGCTTCTTCTGCACCTCAGCCAAGTACCTGACAGTGGGCGCTAGGGGAGCTCCACTCAGCGCCGCGCGCCACGACTTCATCAGAAAGCGGCCAATCTGCAGGAGCAGAACTGTGTTCTCGCCTTCATAGGTGCAAGCTGCCGTGGCATTCACATAGACGTGGCACATATTGGAGGAGCTGAGATAGCCATGGCCTCCACAGGCCAGGCGCAGCCTCTCAACGCCGATGGTCGAGTCCGAAGAGCAGTTCACTTTTAAAGCACAGGACAGAGAGTGCAGCTCCGGGAGACGCTCATACTTTCCGTTGGATATGTCGCCCAAGGTAATGTCGTACAGGTTCCAGAGGTGAGCGCTGGCCAGGCGGTAGGCCACGCTGGTCGCTATCTCCGGAAACAGCTTCATTTGCTGTGTCACATGGTCCATAATCTGTGGCTCTGGCTCCCTGCCAGAAAAGATAAAATTACTCCAAACGTTTAATTGCAGAGCTGCATGGGTCTCACTTGGGATTGATGGGACTCTGTCGGCGCACGGCCGAATAGCGAGTGGCGATGGTGGCGCCAATCGCCAGCATCATGGCGTTGTTCCAGGCAATCACACAGCGCGTGCGCACCATGGCGAAGTAGGTGAGGACATTCGCCGGACTACTGACATAGCTGCCGTCGGCATTGACTTGCGCGTGGCGCATCAGCATGCGGGTACGGGGAATGCGGACGTTCTTCAGACCCAGGAACCCGTTGTTAACGCCAATGAAGCCCATCTTCTTGCCGATGTCACCGATGTGGATGCCGGGAAGAGGCTCGTGCGTCTCCTCGTCGCGCACCTGAACATAGAACATGTGTGGACCCTTTGGCTTGTTGTCAATGTACAGCTGGGCCATCAACATGCAGTGGTTGGAGCTGTGGCCCACTGTGGGAAAAGCTTGGTTACATATTATAGGAAAAACATACAGTTGATTGCACTTACAGCCTCCAGGCCACCACTTGTAGGAGGATATCTTGGGAGTGTTCAGCACAAACTCGTCCGTCTTCTGATCAAAATCAGCCCGGGTCTCCAGTCCGCGAAGGTACGTGCCGTGCCCCAGCTCTGTCTGGGCATACGTTCCGCAGACCTCAAAGTTCTCTATCCGCTTGCCGAACTCCTCATACTGTATGGGGGTGCACTGAGCCTGCAGTGCCTTTACCAGCATCACGTACATCACGCCGAAGGGATTGCCTCCCGGAATCAGGCCCCACATGACCTGGTTGTCGTAAAGTGTGCTGAAACGGGGAAAACCGAATAATTATCATCGGTTAAGACACATCTAGCAGATCCACTTACGGCCAGTAGTCGTTTCCCCCGGGATTACGCTCCTTCTGCAGCCGCTGCAGCTTCTTGGCCGCCAGAATGGCCCACTTGCTGGAAGCCTCGTAGATTTCCTCGTGCGACTTGTTGTGCAACTGTTGCACCTCCTCCACATCCATATCCTTCTGCAGGTATTCTCCTGCAAAGCCAAAACCAAAATAGCACAGTCAGCATGATTTTTAGGCCAAGGTAATTGAGTTTGTTTGCTCCGAAAGATTAGCAAAAGTAGGTGCAAGTTTTTGTTACGTACGCACGTCCCGGTTGAACTTTAGCTTCTCCTCGCCACCTGACCACCAGGCCGCGAACTCTTCGCTGCTGAAGCTGGCCGCATCGCGCTCCTTCTGGATATCGGGATTGACGCTAGTTGGGATTACCGATGGTGCCATTTTCTTTTGTTTGAATGCGCTACGAGAAGAAAATCGATCGCCACTTGTTGCTGCTACTTGTTGCTCCGGCTAAATGGGGGGCCACCGCTCAACGATTTCACTTTTACTAAGAGCATGCCAAAAACAAACTTTGTACGTTTGCTCTTTCGACTTCGGATTTGTGCATGTGTGCGGGCACAAAAGTAGAGACACCGCCACCCATACGTGCAAAAGATGTCTTGCCAATCTACACCAACTGCCACTTAAGCCTATCAGCATTGTTAGCGCGACCTCGTATAACTATAATTGTTCCAGATAAGCAAATTTGTTGTAATTCTATTATGGTTTAAAATCAGCTGGTAACTTAACATAGAATCACTTCTATGTACATAAGTATATGCAATATTTCCCCTAATATTTTCTGTTATCGAAACTCTACCGTCCCTATAGCACTTGTTTATAATGTGCGTTAGCCAGTGAAAAATGTCGAAAAACTTCAATGTTGGCCTGCTCGGGCACGTGGACAGCGGGAAGACCACTTTGGCGCGAGCTTTGAGCTCCATCTCAAGCACAGCGGCCTTCGATAAGAATCCCCAGTCCGTAGATCGGGGCATTACCTTGGACTTGGGGTTCAGCGGACTGCTCGTCGATGCGCCGCAAGAGGATAAGCTGCAGTTCACCTTTGTCGACTGCCCCGGCCATGCGAGTCTCATACGCACCATCATAGGAGGTAGGAGGTCTCGCATCCATGTGCAGCTTTGAGTAATTTAATGACGCTCTGCAGGTGCCCAGATCATCGATCTAATGCTGCTCGTGGTAGATGCCCAGAAGGGGATTCAGACGCAGACAGCCGAGTGCCTAGTAATAGGGGAGCTGCTGCAGAAGAAGCTAATTGTGGTCATCAACAAAATCGACGCCTTCGCGGCCGCTCAGAGGGAAATCAAGCTGGAAAAGCTACGCGCGCGTCTGGTCAAGACTCTGGCGGCCACAAGTTTCGGCAGCGAAGTTCCCATGTATGCAGTTTCTGCCCTTGAGGGAATCAACATTCCCGAGCTGCGTGCCGGCCTGAGCGATGCATATTTTCAACCGCAGCGGAATGTGAGTGCTCCCCTCTTGATGTACGTTGATCACTGCTTTGGCATCAAGGGCCAAGGCACAGTCTGCACCGGCACACTGATCCAGGGGAGCGTACAGGTCAACGATACAGTGGAGCTGCCGGCTCTGGGCGAGAAGCGGAAGGTGAAGTCCATGCAGATATTCCGAGAGAACGTGAGCAGCGCCTCCATGGGTGATCGCATCGGCCTCTGTGTCACCCAGTTCAATGCCAAGCTGCTGGAGCGCGGTGTGATTGCAGAGCCGGGCTACCTAAAGCCCGTGTTTGCCGTCTGCCTGCAACTGAGGCCGATCCGCTACTACAAACACGACATCAAGTCAAAAAGCAAGCTCCACATTAGCGTCGGCCATGACACCGTGATGGCCAATGTAACCTTGTTCCAAGACAAGGAAGTCCGATCGCCCGAATTCGATCTCGGCAGGGAGTATGAGTATGTGGAGGAGCTGCTACCAGCGGAGATGTCGGCCTACGGCGTCGTGTTCGCCCTCCTGCAGTTCGAGAGCCCCGTCCTGACCACGTTGGGCACTACTTTGATTGCCTCCAAGCTGGACATGGACGCCCATAGCAACAGCTGCCGTCTGGCCTTCTGGGGCCACATCGCCTGGCAGACGCAGAACACCAACTACGCCCAAGACGTTCTGCCCAAACTGCGCGTCTTCAAGCGGAAGCAGAAAGTGGCCAGCATCCAGCGGGTGGTCAACGCGAACGAGGTGATTGTCCAGAACCTGTTCAAGAAGGAGGCCAACCGGGACATGTACGTGGGCAAGTGGATCGAGCTATCCACCGGAGAGAGGGGCTGCATAGAGCGAACCTTCGGTCAGACCTCCAAGGTCTGCATTGCGTTCCGAAAAGCTCTTTCCGACTCGACGATAGAAAATGTCAGGGACGTGCAGGTGCTGTTAAATTGCAAGAAGTATGTTTTCAATAAACAGGCGGGCCTGTTTCAATGATTTAACATTACTGTGCAGTAGTTCTGGGGATAAAACAATAAAAAAAGGATTAATTTGATTTCGAAATAACTACTTTGCGCCTAACAGCACATTTGGTGCACACCAATCACTGTAAGCTGAATGTGCGCTTAACAGCCCATTTGTCGCACCTTCCAGCCGCTCACGAGTGCACGGTCACACTCTAATCCAAATGCCAATGAGTCCAAACAACAACACTGGTGCCTGCCTGCCCAACAAAAACCAACATCGAAACAAAACGAATCGTGTGAAAGCGCAAACTGCAATCGCATTACGGCTAACACAATAACACCTCCAAGAACACCAAGGACCCGACCAACGAAGACACACGCCAAACTCAGCCAAAGCCACAAATGTACTGGTGCGCTGTCCCGCTGCTCCTGCTCTTCTTAACGACGAAATCAGACCAAATCAATGTCGACTGCAACGAACTGCAGATGATGGGCCAGTTCATGTGTCCCGATCCTGCCAAGAATCACATCGATCCCAAGACTCAGCAACTGCGCGGCTGTACCAAGGAGAGCCGAGCACGGGTGTGGTGCATCGCCGCCAACGAAATCAACTGCACGGAAACGGGCAACGCGACCTTCACGCGGGAGGTGCCCTGCAAGTGGACGTTAGTGTGTGACTTTCCCACACAGACCCATTACTGACATATACCTCTTTTGCTCCACAGGAATGGCTACCATTTGGACACCACACTACTGCTGTCAGTGTTCCTCGGGATGTTCGGCGTGGACCGCTTCTACCTGGGATACCCGGGCATCGGCCTGCTCAAGTTCTGTACGCTGGGCGGCATGTTCCTGGGCCAGCTGATCGACATCGTCCTCATCGCCCTGCAGGTGGTGGGGCCCGCCGACGGATCCGCCTACGTCATACCCTACTATGGGGCCGGCATCCACATAGTGCGGAGCGACAACACGACGTACCGACTGCCGCGCGACGACTGGTGATGGTTAAGAAAGCACAACGTTTGGTGTACAGTAGATCACGTTAAGTCATTGTTATATCTTAAATTCGGCTTATGACACTAAGCAACGACTGCTAAACTCAGATTAGTGCATTACGATACGACGTGCCCCCTAGTGATAAGTGTAAAGATTGTTGCCACTCTCCCAACCTAACCCAATCCAGCCCCCCGTCTCCCTTTCGTAGCCTAAGTTGCATTATTTAGTCTTAGTTACCTCTGTACATGGATATACTATACATCATATACATATACAACTCTAGACGTTTGTAATTGTGGTAGCCACACCACATACTATAGACAAATTGTTTGCCAATATAAATAACGATTTTAAACATTTTGCTTGGCCCCATAGGCTTTTATTGTATGTACTATCCGTCCCTCTGCAGCAGCATCTTCGGGAGAGGGGTGCTGCGAAATCCCAGCGAAATTGCGTCTGTCAGTCAGCGTCAGCGAGCCAAGAACACACACTTCTTGGCTATCAGACAAAATAATTGGCCACACTTGTACTTTGATCAGTCGAACATTTTCAGCGTGACAGAGATTGGTCAGCGGCACGACGCCATCCCCGCCGCCGCCGGGTTGACTCACTGGCGAAATGCTCAGACAAGGCGCACACACTGCGGATGGCTGCTGCTGCTGCTGCTGCTGCTGCTGGCCCTTTCATCTGATTGGCATTTCCGAAATAATCAGCGGCGACGCATCAGCCGGCGACTTGTTCGATTTAATTGCATGGCCCCAAAAAGCCGCTTCCACGCCCCCAATCCTCGATCTCCAGTCCTGTCCTCCCGCTCGGATGGGGTCGCGTGTAATTCGATGCGTTTTAATTAGGTTTTCAATTGAGATCAAGTTGAGTTTTATCTCGTATCGAATGAGTGTTCCAAATGCAACCAAAATCCAAAAGGAAATACCCCCATCGCAGCTCACTTCAAACTTTACGCCACAAAAACAGTTTCAGAGCAACTGGCCAGTCGCCATTAAACTGCGGCTCTGGGCCAACAAATGGCGCATACGCCTTGTTAGGCGTCGACAGGGGCAACGGTAAATAATACTCCATTTCTCTGCCTCCCTCCCCCACCTCTACACCGTCTACAATGGTCTGTCAAATTGGCAATGCACTGACCCGACCACTACCACGCCCACCGTCCACCATACACCGCCCCTTTATTGTTATGTGGACATGTGGCTTGGCCTTTCAATTAGCCAAGTTGACAATATGTTGTTGATGTGGATTGGGGGGATTGTGGCTGTGGCTGTGGCTGTGGCTATGGAATGGCAATGGCAACGGCAATGGGGGCTGGTCTATGGATCCACCACATAATTACAGTGTGAGAGCCGTGCCGCCTGTGTAAACAGCAAGAGGGGACGCAGCAGCACTTGATCTTTGTCTGACTCTGACTTCGACAGCAGACATCAGTTGTTGTCCCAGCTCCGCCTCCAGTCCACCAGTCCTCCAGTCCTCCAATCCTCAAGTGCTTCGGGTATCAATATCTGCCACTGTTTTGCAGCAGGCGGCATTCTGTTTGGGGCAAATGAACTCTGGTCATTAGGGAAATTCGAGCAGCTTGTTTGTGCGCTCCATTTGCCATTTGCCATTTGCCAATGCCGCGTGCGTGATAACCTTCTGGAAAATGCCCAGAGCCCCAGTAGCCCAGGAGCCCAGGGAGGAGACCTCGGTGTTGGCTCTCTGGCTGGCCGCGGTTCTATCGGATCGGGGTTCGATATTTGGCCTGGGATTATCCACACCCGACTCGACTGCTGGCCCAAAAATAGACCCACAAATTGCTAAGCCAATAGTCGCGGCTGAAACCGAAATCGAGTCAAGAATGGACCCGGCCCGAAGGCAAATAATAGCTAATTGCAAATATTTGCCCATATCAAAATAGCATCGATGCGCTGCGGTAACAGTTCTATATATATTCTCGTAAGCATCCAATCTGTGGAGATACCTGGAGACTGCGGTTTCGCTTATTTGCTGAACGCTTAGGAGCTCAACGCTTAATTACGCTCAAGTGGCGTGGAAAATTGTGGGGCGGGCAGAGTCGCCTCCACCCACGAACCCACCACTAGACCCGATGATGTTTATGCCAAATTGCTTTGCACGTTAAAAGGGGGTACGGAGACGGGGACAAACGCTATGCAAATGCAAATAGCGTTTAATGAAACGCAATTATTTAATTTTCAAGTAAATCGCATACTGCGTCACGGTTCCCACCTGGCAGCGCCACTCCGTCGTCCGTCGATCGTTGACGTCGCATTCGGTTATGGTTCTCTGCTCTTCCCTCCCCTCCTCTACTCTCCACTCCGCGCCACTCCGACTGGCTTGCCTCATAAATAATGACTAGGCAACCTCTTGTGACAAAATGTATGGCCTGGGAAACCCAGCTGTAGAGTCTTAGCATCAGCCAAAAGCATAACCAAAAGCCAGGCCGAGTATCCATCGTTCGTGATAACTGCAATTTTCCATCGAGTACGAGACACACATACAATGAGTGCATAAATCATCTCCCAGCTGCAGCGCCATGGCATTTTCCAACCTGGCAGCAGCAGCAGCAGCAGCAGCAGCAGCAGATTTTCCAACATCTGTGAGCAGCCACGGCATAAATGTCAAATGGCTGGCTATTTGATTTGGCCGCGGGTTAAGTGTGAATTATCCCAGGGCCCGTCGCTTCGTATTTGTATCTGTATCTCTTAAGAGCCTAGAGCTTGCCACTGACGCAAGCAAATGCCACAGAGCAGAGTGCACCTCTAAGTGCATTTAATATGATATGCAAAATGTAGCTGCTAATTGTGGGAACTGTATATTCGGAAGTCGCAACTCGTAAGCGGGGAAGTACCACCTTCTATAAGTCATTAAGTGCGATACCCCGATACCTCGCATTTCATTATATTCCATTCCATTCAAAGCTGATCTTCTTATCAGTACGTATTCGTACAGTCGTACACTGTGCCAATTCTTGAACTTCATTTCATTCATGGCGGTGCACCAGCACCAGAGTGCCCTGAATCTAATCGACACTACGTATGGTATCACAGAGTCTTATAGAGAGTGGGGAAAGACCCAGAGTGACCCCTGCCTGCCTGCCTGCCTGATTCCATTCCCATGACAAAAAAAGCGCGAGCGAAAGAAGAAGAGAAACCCGCGCTCGGGTGACAAATTCTACGGGTGGGTACAATAATTGGCAACATTTCTGGGAATTTGAACGGTACGAGTTTTGAATTGAGTCCAGGCCATGGTGCTGGGGGGCGCAGGTCATGTTCCACTTGTTAACACTTTGCCACCGACAAGGTGTTCATTTCCCCGAGCAATGGAATGGAATGCGAGTGCGATTGCGGATTGAAATTCAATTCACCCTCCAATCATTCTGCTGCGAATGCGACACCGATACCGACACCGACACCGACTTTGATGTTTGGCAATTACATACGAGAGTTCTATCTATCTATCTGCGGGCATACCATACCATACATTCGCCGTTAATTACTGCAGAGCAGAGCAAAGAGAAGAGGCTGTATGTAGTATTAGCCCGGGCCCGGGGTCGAATGGGCCAAGTTCGAGCCCCCAAAAACTAGGGAAGCCAACATCTGCTGCTGCCGCGCTGCAACAGCGCTGCTTTGGCTTCGGTGAAGCAGCCACGAGCAGCCCCGAGCAGCCACGATGCACGAGCAGCACATTCGGCAGCTCAGGCTCGGTCCGCATCGGCCAGTTCGTTCAGTTCGACGAGAACCGGCGAACGGAACGGAACCAGACCTGAAAAGTGCCTGAGCGAAATCGAAAGAAAAGCGAAGCGAAGCGCCAGAAACTGTCGTCGCGTCGTCGCTGGTTTGGCCCGGAAAAACACTGCACAACCTTTGTACGGCTGAAAATTGCGCGCGCGTCCGAGTGTCAACTGCGATCGCTCCGCTGATTATCTGTCGATCTCCCCCGATCCATCCATACCATAGCCGAGTACGTTTCACCAGAAAGCGTAATTCCCACAATCAGATTTCCGCCAAAAAAAAACGTAAATCCAACAATCAAATTTGCCAACAAAAGGGCGACGGCGAAATTCGTTATCAACGAAGCTGTGTGTGTTTCAGCTGTGATTTCTGCGTGTTTTGTTGCTGATTTTCCCCACTTTTCCCGGTTTGAGAGGCGAGCGCCACAAAGTTCCACAAAGAAGAGAGAAATCGAGGCATTTCCATTGTGCGCGACGACAAAAGCAAATTGGCGCGCAATTTCATTCTACTCTACTATACACTCCCCGCGATTCACAATTCCCAATTCTCAATTCTCAATCTCAATCTCAATTCCGAATGCAAATTGCACTCGCCGCACACAAATTGAACCTTTGACAGGCGGCAGAGGCCCAGACAGAGGCAGCAGCAGAGACAACGTGTCGTATGCGTAATCTGTGGAGCGGCCTGCAAGGAGGAGGCGGAGGTACTCTATGAGAAGGGGAGGAGGCTAAAAAGTGTGTGAAAAAACGTACGAAATATTCCGCGTGGAAATCGAAATTGAAATTGAAATGAAAGGCGCGCGCCGTCTCCAATAAATTATGCGTTTGCTAAGGAGAATTCTTCTCATGGTGGAGCTCTGAGCGGAGTGGAGTGCCCAGTGCGTGTCCGTGTCCGTGTCCCTGTCCATGTCCCCCCTCTCTCATGCCACACTCTCTTGTGCCAAAGAGAAGAGACACTGAAACAGAAGCCAATTGAAAATGCGATTCATATCGACACCAACAAAAGCGACAACAAAAACAACTAAAACTACAACTACAACTACGAGTACACCAACAATTACAACAATCTCAGCAGCAGCAGCAGCAGCAGCAGAAGCAACAATTGCGCTGGGCTACAACACCTGCCCTGCCTCCCCCCACCACCCAACAACCCACAGCCGCAATTCCAACCCCAACCCTCACCGCAACCCAGAAGTGATCCACAGGCGAGAGGCGAAGGCAGCAACAACATGTCAAGCATAATTAATTTCCGATTCTGTTGTTGTTACGATCACTGCCGCCGATTCCTGGCCCTAGCCGCCACCGCCACCGCCACCGCCCCCCCGTCTGGGTCTGGAAGCGCCCCCGATCTGGAAGTGTAATTACGGGTAAACTTTGCGTCTTTACTTTTCTCTTTTTGCAATTAATCTTTACCCCCCACCGCCACCCCATTCCCTTCTGGCTGCTCTCTTTGTTGGGGATCAGATGGTGGGGAGGGGCGGGGGGACTGCAATGGAGATGGGAATCGCTGACTGAGAGCGTGCGATTTTGTTTTATTATAATGAGAAACATATAAACATTTCATTTCACTTCGGGTCTCCGTCCCCATCCCCATCCCCACCGTATCTGTGTGTGTGTATGTGTGTGTGTCCGTGCTATCTGCCTTTTTTTGTTTCAACATTTTGCGAAAATTGTTTAATTGTTTGAATTCTATTATCACATTCGGACCGCTCTCCAGCTCTCCTGCTCGGTGCCCCTCTGCCACAGAACTCTCGAAGTCACAAAGACTAGACACCCACTTGGACATGCCCCTCCTCTACATGCTGATGTACATATGTACTACTCGTACATACATATACATATGTGTACGGAATTTATAGTCGACAAATCATCGCGGGAATGTCTTGCAAAACGGAATCAGAAACAGCTCAAATTACAAAAATATGCCAAAATATGTCCGATCCGTATCCGTATATGTACACTCGCACATGTGTGTGCACATATGTATGTATGTTGTGTCTGTGTGTGTTCTTTGAAAGTAATTAATAAAAAACATTTGCATAGAATTTTGCCCCGTCGGAAATTTACTCTTCGAAAATGCTCGAAAGTTTGCTCGGAATGAATCAGGAGAGGAGAGAAGACTTTCCAGCGAAAATCTTGTGATTACTCATTTACTCCGCTGGAAAGAGCTATCTCCAATTTAGGTAAATTCACTAATTGAGAGATTAAGAGGAATCAGAGGAGGAGGCTCTAGTGCAGTATCGCTCTTTGAATGTGGCATGAATCACTCGTGAGACGCATTGTTTATCCAATTAGTAACGATGTGTCAAATCCCCCCCTCTGGCTGATAAATGGCTGCAACGGCTGCAACAGCTGCAACTGCCACTGCCACTGCCACTGCCACGGACAATTGCAATTGCAACTGGGATTGTCACTAACCTAATCGCCGGCAATTTCCTGTATTACATTGACATAACCATAAAAAAGCACGAGTATTATCCTCGAACACAGAGAGAGAGTGAGAGCAGGGCACACAATGAGTTGGCTCATTAGGAGGGAAGGGACGGAAGACTGACGACCGAAGACTCTGAAGACTCTGAAAACCGAAGACCGAAGACCGAAGACTGAGGCTGCTGCTGAGTGGCAGAGGAATGGCTGAATGGCAGGACACAAATACAAATTACGACCCGAGGGGCAATGGCAATGCCAAGACACAACACAACAAAACAAAACAACAAAACACAAACCGAAAAGCAAACAGAAGAAGCAATAAAACGTAAGAAATGTTGGTAATAACTGCGTATTGCAGGGGGGGAGGAGAGGATTAGCAGATGGAGGGGGGCTAGCAGCAGATACATGGGTTAATATGAATGTACACATTGCGGTGGATGTGGATGTGTCCATGAAATGTCCGTAGAGCAGATATCTGAGCCAGCAGTGAGCGACCGACTACAGGCGACACTAGGCCTGGATGACAGTCCCAGGTACCCATCCAGTGCCAGTGCCAGTGCCATTCCCCAGTTGCAGTGGCACTCTCCAGCCTGCACCCTCCATTCTCCCACCACTCCCTCGGCATAGACAATCGGACAGAACAGAACAGAACAGAAC
Source organism: Drosophila lowei (assembly GCA_008121275.1). Taxonomy (NCBI): domain Eukaryota; kingdom Metazoa; phylum Arthropoda; class Insecta; order Diptera; family Drosophilidae; genus Drosophila; species Drosophila lowei. The sequence continues at coordinate 22,787,570 of CM017778.1, read as the reverse complement.
AGACTCTCTGGTACTCCTAGGTGTCGCCTTTTTGCTGTTGTTGCTGTTGTTGCTGTTGCTGTTGTGTTTCTGTTCGCTTTATAATAAAAATGCAACCATACCAGTTTTAGTCAACTGACAAACGGCCAACACAGTACACAGCACACACTCACACACACTCTCAGGAGAGTGGAGTGGCGGGGCCAACTCGTTTGCCCCTTCTGCCCACCATCTGCAACGGCAACAGCAACGGCAACGACTACAACTGCAACTGCAACAACTGCAGCCACAACCACAAACTGCATGTGAATTTGGTTTTCAAAAAAAAACTATACTCGTACTCGTACTCATACTGGAGCTCCACTGTATAGTGTAGTATGTGTGGGGATACCCTTGACAAAAGGTAATTGCAGCAATTGCAATGCATGATATGGCCTGTGCAGCATTAAGGATTAGCCAGGAAACTCCCCCAAAAGGAAGATGGATAGAACATTCGATTCGGGTGGATATGGGAGCCCACAATCAGAGCATTCCATATTCGGGTTGGGTTGCCTTCCTTCATAATAGAGCTCTCTCTCTCTCTCTCTCTCTCTTTGCGTCCGTTCACGCACCTGTCCAAGGCAGAGCCAGGCGGTCTGCGATCTGCGATCCACAATCTTCAGCGGGTCTTCAGGTCTGCTCCACTCTGCACCACAGCCATGCGATCTCGAATGGGGTCTGGGGTCTGGGGACTGGTGACTGGAGACTCTGCAGGTGTTTTGTTTGTTTGCCGGACAGTTGCTTGATTATGCTGCTGCTGCTGTTGTTGTTGTTGTTGTGCTTGTTGCTGTGGCATGCATCGAATAGAGGGGGGGAAGGGGGGACTGCTGTGGCACTGCCTGCATAATAATAATCCGGCAATTAAAATATGATCGCATAATAACTCGACACTCGTGCGTCTGCTTATGATTTATGGTTCAGCTTGTTTGGGGGCTCTGCTCTGCTCTGAGTTTTTGGCTTATTTATAGAGAGAGAGAGAGACTAGGTCTGGACACCCGCTCTCCGCTCCCCGCTCCCCCTCTCCCCTCTCCCGCTTCCCCTCTCCCCGATGTCTCCAGCCTGTTCGCCTGGAGGCACTTTTTCCTCCTCTGGCTCTTCAGGGATGGCTGCTGCTGTTCTACGCGTACGCGAAGGTAAATTGCTGTCGCCAAGAGCCAGACGATAGAGCAGTCTTCTCTGCCCCCCCATTCCCGCTCTTAACGTGTTCGCTGCTCTGGACCTGGCCCGAACCGGAGTCCGGGGACTGGGGCCGGCTTGGCTCGTTTCGTTTTGGCAAAACCCAAAACAGAAAAACAGAAGAGAAAAAAAAATGAACAGTAAAAAAAACATTTGATACGCTCTCCGTTTTGGCCTGGTCCACAGCCGGCCCTGTCTCTTCCCCCTCCCGCTCCTCCCGCTCCCGCTCCCGCTCCACCTCTCCCACTCCCCCCGCGCTTTGACACGGCCTGTCCGACTGTTGCTTCTAATAAATAATTTTAAATGCTGACTGCAAACGAAACGCCAAACGGAATGGAAGTGAAGTTTAAGTGTAACCCAATAGCCAACTCGGGCTCTTAATTGCCTGCGTGGGATGCTGCTGTGTGTAGCTGCCACTGGATGTTGCAGCTGTGCAGCGTGGTGGGGAAAGAGAGGGGGGGAGGGATAGGCAAGTAGGCCAAGTGCTCACTTTGGTGGGTCCAAAGTCTTGACACGCATTTCGGGGGTAGTTCCTGCGTGTGAACACCCCCACCCCCCACATAGCCATGACGTCAGCTTCTTTGTCGCCATATGTCTATGCCCACACAGACACACACACACACACACAGATACACAGAAGGGGCATGCGTCATCGCAGGTTGGAGGCAGCAGCGCCAGCAGCAGAGTCCGTCGACTGCAATTTCACCAGCCGCCACACAGAGGGAAGGAAGTTCACATACTGCGTCACATACTCGTACGCTAGCAGTGTGCCCTGCCCCCAGTATTCCATGATAATTTCGCCATGACACGCAACACACACACAGATACTCGAGCGAGCGATTTCCCTTCTGTTGTTCTTGCACACAATCAAAGAAACTAATTAATATTTACAGAACAATGCAAAGCCAATAAAAATTCCTCTGATAAGATATTAAAAATAGAGTCAAAGGAAACCCACATACATTTGGTATCTGGTGTATCTTGTATCTGCTGGATGTGCTAGACTAGGCGGCGGGGGCTATGCGTTGATTGGAGAGTGGAGATTTACAGGAGGAGCTATAGGGGGAGGAACTGAAACACCATGGAGGCTGTGGCTGGAATCCTCTGAATCAGTTCTCGAATAATCAGGGTTCTGTCTGAATTCTGTCTGAATCGGTTTCCCCGTGTCCATATGCTAAGAAGATACTTTTTCATCAAATCGGTCTAGTCCTAGGGTTTTAGATAAAAACAATTCCAATAAGAGACACTATTCGAAGGAGACATTTTTCAATTTCCAAAGAAGTTTCTCCTTGGCATTCGGGGGAATCTTGTGAAGTCTTGGGACTTTTTGTCATCCAGAAAGTAATTTATTTTATTGGAAACTTCAGTAAAGTAAACTTTTCCCCCTCCCAGGCTGTACTTGTGCCCAAAGTGGAGCGGAGCATAAATATTTGTGAAATGGAAGCAGACTTGAATTGATATGAGAGAGTCCCATAGAGACCCCCCACAGCCCATCTTCCAGCTTGCCTTGGGGCTGCAGCTGAGCTGCCTTGCCCCACACTGCAGCACACTGCCGCACACAGAGAGAGAGTCAGATATAAACTAGATTACTAATACGCCGTGTTGTGCCACATTGTGCTCGCTTATTTACAGTCAGCAATTGCAACAATTTACTCAGTGCAGCCAGACAAAATGGCGGCAATGCCAAGCCAACACATGTGCGTGTGTGCGTGTGTGTGTGCAACCTCGCTGACAGCATTTGGTGCGTGCCATTTAACTTGACAAGCTCATTTGTTGCAGCCACAAAGGCAACAGCAACAGAAAAAAACGATAGCAACGATAGAGCTTCACTTCACTTCGCTTCGGTTCGCATATGCCAAGACAGCAAAAAGCGAACATTTGTTTAAAATATTTATTTATTTACCAGCACTCGTTTCCGCCCCTGCCACCGCCCAGACGGGCAGGCCTGGCAGGCAAGCAGGCAGGCAGACAATGTCAGCCGCCTTTTGGCAGTGCTGGGGAGTCGAGAAAACAGCTAAAGCAACAAGAAGCTCCAGATACCCCACTCCGATAGAAGATACACGATATAGTTATCCGATTTTGATCAGAATCTCAGCTCATATCTTCTACCTAAATCGTAAAACCCTGTAGAAAGGGTATGACAACTGCAAGGAGAACAAACATATATCTGTAGAGAGAGAGAGAGATATGTAGTATGAGAAGGAGAAACAGTAATGGGCGCTATAAAGCACCTTGATAACAGCGCTCGTGTGGCATTGCTTGGCCCTGCCCTGCCTCTGGCTGTGGCTCTGCCTCTGCGGCCCATAAAGCGTTTTGTGGAAAACCAAAGTCCAAAAAGTCGTTTCTTTGTTTGCAGGGAAGGGTTAGCAGCGGTTCAGTTCAGATGAGCAATTTGTAGTCGCAATTTCACACAAATTATGCAGATACTAGAGTGACTCCTCCCCTCCCCCTACCCCCTCCCCTCTCACCACAAAGCACCATTCACCAGCCACCAGCCACGATTGCTGCTGCGGGTCTTTGTGGGCCATTTGTATGGAAATGTATTAATGTGCATTTATGTATGTATTTCCTATGCAAAATGTATGTAAAAAACACACAACAGCCAGGAGATATGTATGTTATGTAGGAAAGCGAGAGATGCCCATAAAAAATGGAAGCAAAGTTTGTGATAATAATCATATGTTAATTTTAAATCAGCGCTGCCGAGAGATCCACTCATAAACAGACTAATTTATGTGTGGTATGGCATGCCAATAGCGATGGAAAACATGACCGAAATAAGGGTCTGGGTTTCGGAAGAAAATGGCAGAGAGAGAAAAGCGAAGAGGAAAGCTTCAACTGATGGATCGGTATGAAAACAGATCTAGATATACATCTGTACTATACAGATCTGTTCATTAGCTTTGGGCCTGACACTAGAATTTAGAGCAGCCGCGATTTGGTCGGAAATGGTTGGCCGTAATTGAATTAACACCTATATGCCGGGCCAAAACAGAGAGCAACAACGAGGCAGCAGCAGCCCGAGATCGGTGGCAGGTTCAACGTCACGACACGACACAGTACCAACAACCAACAACAGATAAACAAACAAACAAACAGCCAGACAGACAGACAGACAGACAGAGTGACAATCAAACGCGAACGAAGCTGATCAAGTGCAACTGCAGTGGAAAACACAATGCCACCCGACTCTGATTGGGGCAGGGACAGAGCAGAACAGAGCAGAACAGAGCGCACACGGGGTACGATCCGTACGATTGCATGTCAAATCGTCAAGTCGAACACTGAAATCGTAGAGCGAGGAGCGAAGATATATGAGCACATCAACGTGAATTAACAGACACATTAAGAGATAGCCGATCTCCAAACACGAGACCCGAGAGGCAGTGCCTAGCTGCCTGCCTGCCTGCCTGCCACAGAAACAGAGACACAGATAGACAGAGAGACAGAGAGACACTGAACGCCAGACGAAAGACGACAGACGAAAGACTCTAGAAACGAACCCAAGAAGAGCCAGTAGAAGCGGAAGTAGAGACACGATCTGATCTGAATCATGGGTGAGGAATTTAGTGTCCCCCCTGCTACCCCCATCTGCCCTCCTTCTGATCCAGCGCTTGCATATGCACAGCAGATCACAGATCACATATGGAGGTAATATTTTTTATGGCCATATCGGGTTTCAGGCAGCCGCAGAGAGCGACAAAAATATTAGCGCGACTCGGCGGCGGCAACCGGAGAATCGCCACCAACAGAACGGGCTGTGGATCAGTGTATTGGGCGGCGCCTGAAATGTTACCCCCCGGCACCTGTGCGACGAACCCCTACCTCTAACCCCCCTCCTCCTCCTCCTCCTATGATACTTTGTCTTTTCACAAAATATTCGAAAATATTCAAACAATTCGCATTTGTTTGCTAATCAATAAATTTGCCTGTGAAAACCATTTCGATGGTTGGAATCAAACGGAACTACTCGTAGAATCGCCGGAGGGGTGGGGAGCATCGTAGCGTAGATGCCCTTCACGAAAAATTCAGATTGGAAGGATAGTTTTTGCTGTTCTAAAGGATTTAATTGAGATTATCCGAATCTCAAGGGGAATACCTTTAGGTTGCTCCCTTTCCCACCATACTCTTTGCCAAAATAATCTCAATGGCGACTGGCATTGGCTAAGGGTGGGGTGGAGGCGGAGGTGGAGGGGGTTTCTTCTAAGAATTTTGAAGTCGTTCCTCTGGCGTTTTTCGAGATTGTCATTAAACAAATGTGCCAGAAGCGGCGCCGATACAGAAATAATAACAACAAATAACAGCCGGCGGCAGTAACAAAAACAACAAGTTTCGGGTTTCGCACGTCACTCGCTGGAATTCCCGTAAATCGTCTGCTCAAAATTTTTGGTTGTTTTCTTGGGCTCTGTTTTTTCGCTCCCCCCTCCCAACCCATCCCCTCCCATCCCCACCCGACATTTTTGGTTTTTTTGTTTCTAAAAATTGTTTACAGCTATACAGCAGAGGCCTTTATGGTTGTTGTTGTTGCAGCCTCTGCTGCTGCGGTCATCTTCGATTAATAAATCCGGTTTTCGAACTAAAACAGAGAGCGAGAGGGACAGGGACAGGGACGGGGAAAGAGGCCACAAATATTTCGTATACGTAGTTTTTTTTTTGATTAACTTTCGCCTAAATAATTGCACAATAAAAATTGTTTGGAATTTCTGTTTAGTTTTTGTTTTTGTTTTTGTTTTGCTCCGCTCAAAGTTCGACTTCGGATTGGATGTAGCTATATATATATATAGTAGATCTGCATATCTGGGGCCTAGGGGGCAATGTCATGTCTGTGTATCAATTAATGCTCTGCTGTTTCGGGCTATTTATAGATTTTGTGGTAAATTTGCTAATAATACTCAAATTTCAGCGAGGCAGCACCCACACCCACACCCGCACCCTTAAGCCTTGGGTCTGCACCGTCCCCAATGAGCAGTTGGAAATAATAAAAATCATGCCACATGATCCATGATTCATGGCAAAACTCTGCATGATCTTCATCTGAATAGTAGATGTGCTCGAATATGAATATTTTGGCCAGGAATCGGCGGAGATTGCTGATCAGCAGCGATGATCGGAGTAATCTGCTGCAAATAAGGCCTTGAATGCTGATGCTGATTGGCCAGGCAATCAACGGGCAATCAGCATACAGATCAATATGTTCACAGATCCATAGATGGAAATCCGCGAATATGAGTTCCAATCGATCGAGTGATAGCTTCTTTTGGTAGCGGCAGCCAATCAAACTGATTTTGGAAAAACGATCTCAAATTTAAGGTCTTCATTTCGAAGCCAATAAAACGGGGTTAACAAGTCTTAATCAATCGGATGAAATCCATAAAGTGTTTTCACTGCATTCTCCCATAGAAAAGCCATTCGAAAAGCCATTTCTCATGGGAGAAATCCCGTTTAATTAAAGTACGATATATGATGTGTGACTTTTATGGAGCACTTATTCCGGCACATTTGGGGGTTCGGTTCGCAGTGCTTCGAACGCTATTAAAATCGCATTACCATTGCCCCATTGCGAGGGAAACTCCCTGCTCCAAGAACAGAGTATGTCCCAGAAAGACATTCGGATGGACAGATGGACAGATGGGAGAAACGGGGACCAGTTTGAGGTCTTCTTTGTGGTCCTGGGACTCAGCTCTTGGCTCTGGCTATGGGATGGGCCACATCGATGATGATGATGATGATGATGGCTAATAGCTTTGTTAGCTCTTGTCTGTACGTTTGTCTGGATTGTGACTTTATTATGTCGTTCGATGCACTCATTCATTCCATTCCCAATCCCATTCCCATTCCCATTCCCCTCTGCTCCTGACATATCAAATTCGTTGACTTTTGTGGCTGTTGTTGGCCTGGCCCATTGTCTTGGGCAATCGTCAACGTCATCGACTTAAGGCTGGGTTTGGGTCTGGGTCTGGGTCTGCGTTTGGGCCTTGTCCTCATCTGGAGCTCAAGCTCGAGCTGGTACTGGTACTGGTACTGGGGCTATGGATGAAACTGCAGTTGTAATCGTTTCCCCCAACCTTCAGTGTGGTTTCGGTTTCGGTTCCGTCTGCCTGTCATGTGAATTTGTACCAAATAGAGTTGAAATCTCGAACGAGTCTTGCCCCGAAGGCCTGCCATTTGACAAATGTGCGTTTTTAGCCATCTCATTGTTGTGGCAAACACAGACTTCGATATGCAAATACATTGAAATTAGTTGCCAGGCAACCAACAACCGACAAACCCCAGCACGATCCGAATCAAAGTCTAAGCTGGAGCTGGAGCTGGAGATGGAGCTGGAGATGGAGCTGGAGCTGGAGTCGGAGCTGTAGCTGGGAGTCGTGTCTTGTAGCCGCGCTCTTGTGGTATTTGCATGATTCGCTAAAGAGTTTCTTGGCTCTGCTTTGGCGCCATTTGAATGGGGGATTACGACTGATCTCTCAGCCTTAATGGTTATGCTTTCGATGCTGATGTGGCCGCTGATGTTGTAAGAGGAGCCCGCGCATTCCGCTGTTAATTGAATTAAGTCGGCGACATGGTCCACTCCGAGAGTAATTGGCAGGAGGCAGTCCACAGCAGGGCCACAGCCAACTTGCACTTCTAGCCAGGCTTTTTAAGTGGAACCTGCGATGGAGAGTGTGATAAGCCATCGGCGGGTCTCGGCTCTCGGGTCTCGCCTCTCGGCTCTCGGGGGCCCCTTCTCGTCCAGCGACTACCTACCGCGCATTATTGGGGTCCCCGTCTAGACGCCGTCTGCGTGCCATGCGTAACGTAACCCTTTCGGGTGGAGACCCAGACCCAGACCCAGAGCCACATCAATTTGTTGCCTGCTGCCTGCTTCCCTTTCAAGTGCAACGCAACCCCTGAGCCATGGTGGAGTTCGCTTAATTGCTCTGGCCTTGCCGCTTGACGCCATGTCGGAACCATTAGAAATCGCAGTCGGGAGGACAAAGCCTATAATCACTGGCCGTGGAGGCACTCTCAGCACTCTCAGCACTCTCAGCCGTCAGCTCTCAGCTCTCAGCCCTCAGCAGTCGGCCCTCAGCCATTTTAATTGGCACGACATCGTCAAAGTGGGAGCAGTTGGAGTCGGTGGGTTGGGAGAGGAGAGGGGGGCATGCAATGCCGCCGCCGGGCGCTCAATTATACACATTACCGAACAGAACAGAGCAGAGCAGAGAACCAAGATCTAAGCTCGACTTCTCATTAAATGGCTCTCGCTAATTCTCACTATTGCCCCACTAGGAGTACCTATTTATAGCCCCAACCTTAGGCACAGCTGCCGTCAAAGTGGCGCAGTTTTTTTTTGCTCTTGACAATTTCCCAATCGACCAAGCGACCGACACTCGACACTCGACACTCGATCGCACATTAACCCCAGCCAGACGCTCGACTGATTTGGCAATTCAGAAACTGCGTACGCCGCATGGCACGGCACACATGTGGCACGATCATCATCAGCCGCGGCAGCAGCAGCAGCAGCAACATCATCGCTATGAGCCTGAACAATGAACCCACACGATAAGCCGAAAGCAAAGCAAAGCAAAGCTCGAACCGAACCGCAGCGAGCCACAGCGATCCACAGCGATCCACCGATCTCAATTGAAATCAACTTCAGCTTCAATGTTCTTTAAGAACTGTATTTCAAATGGAATGATGGTTCTTGAACGGGGGGAAATCACTTTGACATTGAAGTTGGATACGAACACGAGCATTGCATAATGCCACAGAACCAGAAGTTATCTTCCCGTTGGTTGACTGATGAATGGATGAGTTGTGCATTTTCCAACGTACTACAGCGTCTGTTGTATAGGTAGTTGCAACTTCTGTGCTGTTCGAGGATTGTCCTTGTCAACTGTGTGAACCGCTTGACAAATTGCAGCTAATCAACGGTCAACGGGAACAAGAACAGTGTCGTATCTCGGTGCTCCGCTCCGCTCAGCTCCGATCCGATCCGATCCGGTCCGATGGGCACGTATTCGATGATCGGCGTTGCCGTTGCTGCATTTGTGTGTTTTTGTGTACGACACCTTATCAATTGCAGAAATTAACATATTATTCAGAGCATTATATAGTCATATATATATATACTCATACTCTTATCAGTCGCTTGGTTGTGTGTGTGACAAATGCCTTAGAATAAGAAGGGTATATAGGGTTTAAAGGATGATTGATTCCGCTTTCTCTCTGCAGCTGCCTCAATGGTATACCCAAGTCTTTCAATCTTTTGTTCCCACATCCTCGGCACTTGTTCGCTTCACTGACATTTGATAGGTCAAGCACCCACCTATTTGGGCATCTCTCCCTCCCACTCGGCTCGATCGATCGATGCTTTGAGCCATGCGATTGGGGACTGCTGCGTTGGGGATTGGATTGGTGGGATTAAGTGATTCATAGAGCTCTATGGCCATCGAGAGATTCGTATCCGCGTTGGGTTCGGTTTGGTTCGGCGTTTGACTGGCGCCACTTTGAAGCTGCCAGAAATCAATAAAAAGCCAACAGAGAAGCTGAAAGAAAACCAAAAATCTTTGGCCAATTCGATGGCTGTGGCTGGTCTCTGGTTGGTTGTTGGTCGGTTCTTCAAGACAAATAATAAAAAATTATGCGGCAACAGAAACAGAAACAGCAACAGCAATCGAAATTAATTATAACTCAAACAAGCATTACAATATTCCAGGGCTGGCGCCAGCCAGTCAAAGATCATTAACATTTTTATGATCCCCGACACCCGAACAAAGAGCCACCACACATAAGGCTCATATCTGTTGTTACCTGAACACCCGACACCCGACAGCCGGCAGCCGGCAGCCATAAGATACACAGATCACACAGATACAGATACAGATACAGACCCGGGCAGTACGCACCCATAAATCGCAAAACTAATAATGTCCAAGTTGTCTTAACACCTCTCGATGGACGGGGAATGACAGGGGCGGGCCGGAGGCTGCGCTGATGATTCGCAGAATTTGTATGTCGGTGAAAGAACGAACCCATGGGCTCGCTTCGAGCGATTCGAGCAGAGATATCTATGCCTCTATCTCTGTGGACATCATCTCATGTTCTGAGTACAGACTGGCGTCGTAAAACCCAAAACGAAATGATTTACTGGCCAAATTTCACTCTAGGGCGGCAAGTGCAAAGTCTCTAGGTCAGATCAGAGCCGCGGCAACAGTTGTGGCACGCACACAGACGCACGGCATGCACAGCCTGCCACGGATTCTAAATTTAATCCGAACAAACAACAAAGTTGTATTTGTAGGTACAAAGTGGTACTCGTGCAACAAAACACCTGCTCAATATCCAAACAATTATATTTTGACTCGCTTGCTGTTATTTTTAAACTAACCGGCTTGATCGTGATCTTTCATTTCTCATTTCGCCCCCGAAAACAATATATTTCCTCCAGTCATAATTCACCGGAGCAACTGCAACCACAACAGCAACAGCAAAAGCAACAAACGGATTCGCAGGAATCGTCGCGGGGAAACAACAACCACACCACACCACCCAAGGAAGACCATTGAAAGGTGGAAAACTAATAGAGATTTCTGAAGAACTCGATCGAATTGTGAAAATGTGTTGCAAATCAAGCGGCAAGTGGAAACCTTGTGGCCCGCCTCCATCTCCATCTCCACCTCCCAGTAGACAGCAGCAGCTGCTGCCGCCAGAATCAGCATCCACATTGAGGCGGCAAACACATTGGAGAACAGTCCGCGTCCCTATTCTAGCACTGATCCTGCTCTCGATGCTCCTCCAACTGCAGACGACTGCCGCCGGAGTCGGGGATAGTCTCCATGGTGAGTGCTCTCATGATCGTGGCGATCGATCGATTTAATGTATTGTAAATACTCGTACTTGTTCTCGTAATCGTACTCGTACTCGAACGCGTTGTGTGTGTGTAAGAGATCACTTGAGAATGATTACTTGATGGCCTGATGGGAGCGTGAAGCGATCATTTGAGATTTACGCACTATTTCCTCATTTAATGGGAGATCGCTTTAGAAGCTCTTTGTGGGAACTGGATTCAATTTAAGCCCTCTATAAAACCGCTTCCATATAGGGCATTTTGATTGCTCTATTAATGATCTTTTTACGATGCAAGTGAAGACATGATTCGAGGACCCAAAACTAATTTCGTCATTGTTTGATCGTAAAACTCCGAAACTGAAACTGAAGCTGAAACCGAAACCGAAACCTTCTCCACCTCGATAGAGCTCAACACATTCTTCCAGAACTTAAAAATATTATTCAAATATTTCCAAGAGTTTCTCCTCAGCAGTCCCTCTCTCCAGACTTAATTATGGCTTATGGCTATGATTCATGGATTTTAACTGATTTTAGCTGATTTTTACGAGCTTATAACAGCTTTGGCTGCCAGCAAGCAGCTGGCAGCTGGAGCTATTATACTCGTAGATCGCATCGGCTTATTACTCCGATCAATTTTCCAGGGAACTTCCATCAATTGTGTCACTGAGTCACCATCAGCATTGTGACATTGTGATCGACTTTGGAGGGTCGTACCTTTCGCTGGGTGTTGCCCTTAATCGGTTGTACTTTGTCTCTGAAAATAGTTGTTGGTCTCACTGATCTCGCTCTCGTTCTCGCTCTCCTGTTGTTAGGCGCACGCTCCCCCGAACACGTGCCGCCTCCACTCCCCACGCTCTCTTCCCGCTGTGGCTGGCGCCTAATCTGCGAACTGTGATTAATTAGCGAACGGCGCCGCCGACGCCAGCCGCTGAGGGGAGAGGTGGAGGGGAGGGTTTTGCGGGAGGAGCTACCGCCTGAGAGCATATTCCCATCAGTCTCTCCCTCGCTCTCCTCTCGGCTTCCAAAACATTGTTGAGTGGACTTTTTTTATGGGTTTTCGAGTGTGTTAAACGAAATAAAAAATCGCATAAATTAGATATATTGCAGTGCCGATATATCGGGTTACTTGAGCCAAGTTCATTAACTGTTCTGTCCCCCAGCGACGGAACGGAACGATAACGATGAAGCGACGAAAAGAGAAAGGAATATAGAAAGTCCCCGGCGGCAAACGAGAAATTAAATTTTTCGGTTTGTTGAGGGGAAATTTTCCACTTGATTTGTTTATGAAAGGGATGAAGTGTGGGGGAAGGGATCCAAACAGCAGGACACAATCGTATAACAGGAAAGAACAAGAAGGAGAAGAAATAGCAATCCAGAGGTCCATCATCAAAGGTTTCCCTTTCCCTCCACGCAGAACACCAAACAAACAAGGGAACAAATTATATGGATTGCACAATGGCAAGGGGGAAGCGGGGGATCAAGCAGTTGAGGAAGAACGATAATAAGTCCTAAAGCCGCCCACAGAGCGCAGCAGCAGAAGAAAAAAAAGGTAGCACAAATGCATGCTCTCTCCCTCTAGCCCTGTCCCTCCCTCTGTTGTAGCGCCGGCGTCTTCATTTATCACTGCACAAAAAAAGAGAGAAAGGGAAGGAGAGTGGCTGCTTGCATTTCTGTGTGTGTGCGTTTATCAGCACATTGCAGGTGGTCTCTCCTCCTCCTCCTTCGCCAACACAAAAAGAACAAGAGTTCGGTCTGGAGCTCGGGTCACCTTGTCTCCCCTCTAACTCTCTCACTCTCTGTGGTTTCCGTTTGCCTTTTGCTTCGCTCTTTCACTGCTGCTGCTCTGTTGTTGTTCTGGAACATGTTTCGACATGCACTGCTTGGTCAAGGTGTATTCATACAATGGTGAGGCATCGCTCCAGAGGACTCTCAGTAGTCGTAAGCAAACAGACAAAGACAACACTAAGAACGATTCAAAGACCGAAAGTGCCCCACCCTGTATAAATGGACCATTTGACTTGGCGCCAGCGGCAGATCAGCAGGTAGCGGCGCAGGCAGAGGAAGCCGAGCCCCAAAAGGTAAAACAAACAAAGAAGCACTCTTTCACTCTCACACAGCTACTCCGATAAGTGGCCTAATCTCTTTGACCTGCACGGTGGCGGGGGATAGGGGAAGGGGTTCATTCTTTATTCTTCATTTTGGGTCACGTGCTCGGATACCATCTCTCCGTCAGTGGGCGATTTCCGGCGATTCTCGTTGCGTGTTTGTGCATGAATGAATAATCTGTGTGTGTTTGCCGAGTATTATTACGTCAAGAGGCAGGAAATGGTGGAGACGGGCGATTTACGATCCCCCGATAAGCCCAACCCCTCCTCTCTCACTATCTTAATCACTATTCAAAAATGTAATTCCCATTTCAGGCGATCTTCTGTCCTGCTCGGTCGAGGGAGAGGAGGTTCTGACGGGTATCCAGAATTCCAAGTGCTTTAAGTGCATCTGCCAGGTAAGTTTCGGAGGTAGTACCAGTTCCAGAGCGTCCCTTCGTATCCCCAGCCCCAATCTGGGCGGCTCCTGGGATCCTTGCCAAGACTTGGACTAGGACTTGGCCTTTGGCCTCGATAAAAAGTCACTTAAAGCGGAATGAAGTGAAATAACCTAACATGGCCAACACGGCCTCAGTGCTGAAATAAATCTCATGTACTGTCCTGTCCTGTCCTGTCCTGTCCTGTTCTCTGCCCTGTCTGGCTCTCTGCATGAGGCGACGCCAGTGTCCAGCCAGCAGGACATCCACACGCAGACACATTTCATTGAAATGGAATACTTAGCCGCCTGCCAAAATGAAAATTCAAAAAATATTTCAAATATCTGTGTACATGGGACTGTCCGTTTGTCCACCAGAGGAGAGGAGACAGACACACCATACACCATACACCATACATATCTGTGCGTGCCAGCTGTCTTTTTATGGAGGGGCCGGCCGAAGCATAGTTATTACTCGAAGAAATGCAGGAGTTGTAGATCTGGCCGGAACCGGCTAAAATGTTTGACTCTGTTTGCATTTGTTTGGCTTCACCTTCTTCCTCTCTCTGGCTCACTCTCGCTCTGCGGATCTTGCCCTCTCTCTCTCTATCTCCTTCTCTCTCGCCTTTGAATTTTTATGATCCAAGGTCGTCAAACGGGTTTCGACGCTACATGACAATCGTTAACCACAGCGTAGGACGGGTATGGATGGTATGGGTAGAGCTAGAGGTAGTATGGCTTAGCGATCGTTTGACAAACACTTGGCGCCGCTACCGACGGGCTTCGATCCCGGGTCTCCGTCACTCTTCCAGCCCCGCTCCCGTTCCCGGCTTGAGCTTGAGGTTGAGCTTCGTGTCGTCATTAAGCAAGCGCGTGCTCATTTGGGGGAGGGGGAGGCAGGCCTTGTCAGGGTTGCCAGATAGCTGCAAGTGGGTCTGCCTGCCGCTAATTTAACGCTAAGCGCTGCTAAACGCCGCTGCTCCAATTTGACCGACAGACGCCGACGCTGCCACTGCCGCTGCCGCTGCCGCCGAAGCTGGCGCCGATCATTCCGATCGATCCCATCCGATCGGGAGCTACTACGCTTCGCTTCGCTTCGTCCGACCGACCCACCGATCGATTGATCGTCGAAGCTCTTTCGCTCCGGGCTAAGCTTCGTTGTGATTATTATTTCCACTGTGGCTGCCGTCGTCGTCGTCAAGTGGGCGTAACCGAAATTAAAAAGCAGCAGCAGAAAACACAATGCTGGCGCCACCTTACTGGGAAGGCGCCATGACCAGCCTGCCGTCCCACTCTAGCGCGGCGGCCCATGCTGTATCTCTGTCGCTCCGACCGTTCGACAGTCGTCGATACTCTCTGTTGCGTCGGCGCGCAGCTCATTAAAAGTTCATGAAATCGAATTGAATTTTTGTTTCGTTTGAGCCTCTCTTAAGTCTTCACGTCTCGCCTCGTCTCGCCTCGTCTCTCTCCCCATCAGAAGCTCTCTTGCTCTCTGCCCCTTTCTCTTAGGGCTGCCAAAAAAGTTCCTCAATGAAGTGTGCAAAGCCTTCAGCTGTAATTTGGGGGAATCACGCATAAATCCGATACTTTATGGCAGCGCGACTGTACCCGTACCCGTACTCACACTCCACTCACACTGGCACACTCATTATTCGTACGAGTACTCTTGGGGGGGAAACTTTTACGACTGGCGTTTATTGTCTAAAATATATTAGTATACAAATCTACATATACTCGTTGAATATATATGTATGTACATAGCTACTCGTATAGGGAAAGCTTATCCCGTCAAGGACAATCAAAGAAATTGTCTCTCAGACAGTCTCTGACTCCCGCGTCAACAAATTTTTGGTTTTATTCGTTTATTATGCTGAATCCGCTGAATTGCTCTCCTAATGGTTTATGATTTAAACGGTTTTTATGTTTTCCTCACCCCACCCACTACCTCCCACTGCCGCCCACTCAGGATGATTTTCTCTAGAGAACTGTTTACGATAGATATTTGCAAATTAAATTCGTGAATGCTGCATGACTCTTGATTAATATTAATGAAGGATTTATGAACAGGAAATGGAAATCATCGGAGGAGGAGCACTTTTGTGTTACGGAGAAAGATTGAATTAGTAGACTGGGACTATCCATGTCTTCCACTCCGCATGAGGCAGCAGGCAGCAGGCAGGCGAGCGGGCATTCTACTCTTGATTTGTGCAAGTATTTTAATAATTTCGTTTTAGTTTAAGCCATGAATATGGAACACTATGTAGAATAGTGGAGCACGTGAAAACCAGATCTTGCCAAATATTCAGGTCTGCCAACTCCTTTCTTGCATATTCCATTGGAATTCCATTCGATTCCGAGTTCAATTCCACATCCAATTCGAGCCATAGCCCCACAAGTGACAAAATACACATGACCATAAAACCACAAGACTGTCATTACCATATTCACTCCGTGTCTAAAGAGACTGAGACTCTAACCTGGCCAAGTTTGCCGGCCAAACGTTTGCCGTTTGCGCCAAGATGGAGATGGAGATGGAGAGAGAAAGAGAGAGAGAGAGAGGCAGCAACAGAAACAGAGACGAAACAGAGACGACGCAGAAGGAGAGGGAGAGGAAGACGAGGACGGTGTTAAAACTGATCATGTTTTGTCAAACGCAAGGTCGTTAGAGGCCGTTTGCAAATGTGGTTCTGCCACTGTGGCACAGATAGATACACACTCACACACACACACGCTGCCGCTGCCGCTGGGCAACAACCATTCTACTTAGCCATCGCTTGGGTTGCCATCGTGGCGCCTCTCTCGCGGACCGGAGCGGACCGGAGCGGAGCACAAATGTGCTTTAACTTTCATGTTGGCTGAACATTTTTCCATACCGGTTCCAGATTAGAAAGAAAGAATTCCAAAGCATAAACAGCTGGATGGAGATGGAGATAGGAGAGGGGTAATGGCTAATGGGGAATAGGAAGGGGAAGGGGAAGAGGAAGAGGGTACTCTGTGGACAATTCCAAGTCGTTGCCAGATATCGAGAACTTTTGAACTTTGATCCGAGAGACAGAAAGCGATTAAGGTGATATTCAATTGCATTTTATGGCTGCCACAAAACAGACAGAGACAGAGAGAATGCCATACTAAAGTGGCATTAAAATTCCAACTAGCAACTGCCATTAAATCTAATACGATGATAAACATCTCCCCTCCGCTCAGACACCCATCGCATTTTCATTTTCATTTCATTTTCATAACAATTGCAAATGTGGCCCGTTGCCGTTTTCCCCCCATCCAAATTGAGATCCAATCTGGTTTCGTTGCACTAAATTATTCACACAGATTCACATGCACAGACACACACACACACACACACACACACGAATGCACAGTGGAAACCCTCTCGAAACACCCAGACATTGTTCGGAGCAACTGCATACAAATTAGTGAAATATTTTGCCTGTTTTTGGTCGACATCTATCTAGATTTATAGATACATTTACAATTAGCGGCGGCCCCAGCAGTCGCAGCCGCAGCCGCAGCCGCAGCTTCAGCTCCGAGTCGACTCGGGCCCGGACTGGGTCTGGCTTTAACCTGTCACAGTTACAGCCACCAGCCGGAGCCACCAGCTGCGCACAAGGGTTAAAGGCAATTGCATAAGCCTGGCAAGTTGCAACAATTTGACTTATGATCGACATCAATTCTAATGGGCCGCGTTGCAGCTGTCAGCATGTCGTTAACGAGCAGCAGCAAAAACTCCAGATACATAGATACACCTATGCACCAATAGATACGAGTGCTCTCGTGGCCATAAGCCATACGATTCGACAAGCCAAATGGTGTGACCAAAGGTGGTGGTGGGCAGGGGATTGGGATTGGGGATCAGCTAACGAGTGGGGCAGCTTTAGGGATAAATTACCGGAGCATAAATCATCCGAATCCGCGAGAAACACTCTGCATAATCCCAGTAGAACCCCGTCTCCCCAATCCGAGACAAAGTCAAGGCAATCGCCACGCCCCTGTCTGGATTTGCTGGCGTAAATTACAGCGGAGGCTGGCTGACTGGCTGGCTGACTGGCTGGCTCTGGCTCCCCGAAGGTCAGAGTGCACAGCTTCATTGAGCAATTGCAAATGGCAGGCAGCTGTTGGGGTATAAATCAGTTCAGAGAGAGGGTTCGAGATGCAAATCATACGCTTAGCGACTCTGACAGTCATCTCTCACTCGTGGAAATTGCGCACACGCCACATGGGACGGTAGAATACTCGCATATAGTATATCTAAGCACCTACCTCCTCCCTAGTTCTAGAGCCACCACATTAATTGCGTGTCTCCACATTTGTCTCCACAGAACGGCTTTGTGAACTGCGCCAAGAGCTGTCCGGCCATCGACGATTGCTACCTGCTGGAGTCCAAGCTGGAGTCGAGCGACCCTTGTTGCCGCAAGTGTAAAGGTAAGTCCCCGCAAAGAGAAGAGGCTACAGAAGAGAGTCTTTGATCGGAGATTCCTTTGACCCATAGGTTGCATCTTTCGTGGGCTGCCCTATGCGAGTGGCGCCGAGTGGAGCGACCCGGAGGATCCCTGCAAAACGTACAAGTGCATCGCCAGTGTTGTCACCGAGACAATACAGAAGTGTTATTCACAGTGCGACGACAACCAGCTGCAGGCGCCGCGCCCTGGCGAGTGCTGTCCTACCTGTCAGGGTAAGTCCTTACTTAACATCACACATGAAATCACTCCGATCCGATTCGAGCCGAGCCGAGCGATTCCAGTCCCCAGTCTGAGTGTCAGAGCGTCAACATCACTCACTAAAATTAGCTGCAGCCTCAGACTAATACCTCATAATCGCCAGACAATAGAGAGCCGGAGAGCGACAGATGGTCCACTACGACGTGTCCACAAAGCGATACTCTGCCAGAGGGTTCTACGGGTGGATGCTGAAAGATGATCATCAGAGGGACAGATCGGACAGTATTGGAGATCGTTGCCCAATACTTATTGGAGGAGAGGATCACTTTCAGTTCCTGTCGATGTAATGCGCGATAAGATCATTCAGCTTCCCCTTTGAAGACACCTCACAGATTGAGTCCAAGAATGCTTGACATTCGATATCCAATCAGATTAAAGATCATTGAGACTTCTTTATGACTCTATTATCAAATGATTTATTCATGGGGCATTCCGATATTCGACTCGAACCGTCTTCCGATCTGTTTTGATCCGTTCTGCCCCTCTGTTATTGTTGGCTCTGACCGATCTGCTGGTTTATGGGCTTTAAATTGTCTATTAAGGGGACAATGTCGCCCCATCCCCATCCCCATCCCATCTGAGGAAACAACAATATCAGAGACCGGACCAAAAAGAGACTGAAAGCCCGTGTGCTCCGGGCCCTCGTATGAGTTGAAAACCCGTTTCGGCGATCGAATGCGATCGCCGATTCGCCTTGTGGAAAATTTCTTGGCTCGCGGCCAAAGATCGGAAAGCGATCTAAATCATATGCGACGAAATAGGCCGATGTCTGATTACTGATGTCTGACGGGATTCGATGTGCTTAAATCTTTGGCAGGTTGCAAGATCAACGGACAGACGGTGGCCGAGGGCCAAGAGGTCGTCGCCTCGATCGACGACCGCTGCTTGGTCTGCCAGTGCGGCGACAACCAGTTGACCTGCGCCAAAAAGACCTGCCCCATTCTGCAGTGCCCCAAGACGAAGCAGAAGCAGCACCCGAACGAGTGCTGCCCCCGCTGCACGGAGCAGCGGGTCTTCATACCAGTGACAGGTGAGAAGAGTCCCAGCCCCCCTCAGCCCACCCCCAGCCACCCTAATGCACCCTGTTCCATGTCTCTCCACTCTCTTCGTTCTCCAGGAAAGTGCATCTTTAACAACAAAGTCCACTATGACAAAACGCAGTTCATGCCGGACCGATGCACCAACTGCACCTGTCTGAACGGCACATCCATCTGCCAGCGGGCCACGTGCCCCATCCTGGAGTGCGCGCCAGAGTTCCAGGAGGACGACGGCTGCTGTCCCCGCTGTGCGGTGGCCGAGGTGCGGAGCGAGTGCAGCCTGGAGGGGATCATCTACAAGAACAACGAGACGTGGAACATGGGCCCCTGCCGGAGCTGCCGCTGCAACGGAGGCACGATCCGCTGCTCAGAGATGCGCTGTCCGGAGGTCAAATGCCGGGCCAACGAGGAGCTAAAGCTGCCGCCGGGCGAGTGCTGCCCCAGGTGCGTGGAGACCGCGGGCACCTGCACCGTGTTCGGGGACCCGCACTTCAAGACCTTCGACGGAAAGTTCTTCAGCTTCCAGGGCAGCTGCAAGTACCAGCTGGCCGCGGACTGCCAGGGACACAGCTTCCACATTCGGCTGACGAACGACGGGCGCGGCACGAAGCGCTCCAGCTGGGCCAAGACGGTGACCCTAAAGCTGCACAACCTGCGCATCAATCTCGGCCAGAAGCTGCGCGTCAAGGTGAACGGGACGCGGGTGATGCTACCCTACGTGGGCCGAGCCGGCGACCAGAACGTGACCATCGGGCGGCTGGCCGAGGGCGGGGCCGTCCTGCTGCGCTCGGAGCTGGGCCTTGCCATCGAGTGGGACGGCAGCGGTTTCCTCCAGGTCTCGGTGCCAGCCCACTTCAAGCACCGGATGTGCGGCCTGTGCGGCAACTTCAATGGCAGCGGGCGCGACGATCTCACGGGACGCGACGGGCGCCCGCACGGTGACGACGAGGTCTGGCACTTTGCCAACTCCTGGAAGGTGGGCGGCCCCAAGTCCTGCTCCCGCCAGCGCGAGAACATCGCCGCCCTGCCCACGTGCAACAAGCGCCGGTCGAGCTTCTACTGCCAGCCGCTGCGCATCTCGGAAGTATTCGGACACTGTGATAGTAGGCTTAATCCCATCAACTACATCGACTCCTGCCGCATGGACGTCTGCGAGTGCCCGTCGGGCAGCTGCCACTGCGACAGTTTCTCGGCCTACGCCCACGAGTGCCGCCGCCTCGGCGTCCAGCTGCCCGATTGGCGGACCTCCACCAACTGTCCCGCCGGCTGGAGACGGAATGCCACACTCTCGAACTTTCTGGACAACGAATACTACGGGGATAGCTTGAGGCGCTTTCCCGGTCCAGGCTCTCTCAAGGGGCGGCGCCGCAAGCAACAGCAGCAGCACCTGCAGCATCTGCAGCAGAGGAGCAGGCAGAACCAGAATCAGCAGAAACAACATCAGCACCAGAAGCAGAATCAGAATCAGCTCCTGGACCATGAGTTCATCAAGAAGCATGTCCCCAGCAGCCTGTTGCAGCAGCGTTCGCCGGATCGTACGCCGCCGCCACTCCACTGAGTTGAGGACTGAGAAAGAGAAACCCCCCTCTGCCATAAGTTACTATACGCACACACACACGTACACTCTCTCACACTCGCACGCACATTCTCTCAAAGCGAAGGCAACTTTTCGTAGCATACTTTTGGCGGCAGCCGAAAAGGGTGGAGGGAGAGAGAGAGAGAGAGAGTGGGGCAAACTTTTAGTTGAATTCGCTCCCATGACAGATAGACACGACAGACGCGACAGACAGGCAGCAGTATTACGCTGAAGCATTACGTACAGTCCTTTGGAACAGGCAGATAGAGACATATATATACATAAAGATATATACATAGATATAATGCACTATCCATCAATGAAACTCATCCTCCAACTGTCGCCATTTCGCATAGATAGCCTAAGTTTTATTTATTTTAGCTTTAGTAAAGGAATTTTCTTGATTAGATCAAACGGCTCTATACAATACCTACTATATATGGATATATCTTGTATTGGAAGTACTATTATGATGATGACGATGATGATGATGATGTTTGTTGTGTGTGTGTGCCTGATTTTTTGTATTTGTATTCCTGTATGTGTGCATTACGTTACGCTAATTAACAAATGGAACTCTTGCTAGAACTCTTCAAAGGTCCTCTAGTTAGCGTCTAAGTAAACTAAGAGGTAGACCTAAACCTAGCTAAAGTTTGCTTAAAATTTAAGACCTACGCCTAAGTCCCTCAGACAACAACACCTAGACCATCTACTACTAACACTACTACAATGCTACTATACGTATGAGAATGGCACAAACAGTATTTTTGCTTAGTTGAAACTTGAAACTTGAACGAAGCCCAGAGCCCAGAGAGATCCGATCCGACCCGATCCATCTCCAGTCTCGTACTCTTACTCTCCTAATCTTCAACTAAATACTTAACCATCTCAAAGAAGAACTTTCCAATTTCCAATTACCAATTCCGCTTATAACCGTATCTTATAACCTTTTTACCCCCCAAAACTGTGTTAATATTTATAAACCCCTACCTAAATATGAACCTACTTCTCCAACTACTCGTATTTATGCACTACTCTTAACCGTAAACGTAACCGTTAGAGTAATCCGGAAGGAACTCCGTAGGAACACGAAAGGAGACGCTCTTTGCCATTTTTTCAATTATATGGATTAATCAAGTTTAACCTTAATTAGTAATTTACTTAACTATAAAGATGCAAGATACTTCTTGAACTATACTATAGTATGGCTGGATCTGTAAATTTGCCAGGCAGAAATATCCTAGAGAGGAGAAAAGAACAAAGGACACCCCAATGCAACAATTGCAAATGGATAAATGAAATTAAAATATACAAAAAACAAATCTAACGAGGCTTGTGTTTATATTCGGGGATCGGGAATTGGGAACCGGGGATCTTGGCTTTGGGATCTCTAGCAAAGTGCTATGGCATCGGTTTCGCAGGCACGAACTCCCGCCACAGTCGCAGACTCAATCGCACTCTCAGTCTCAAATCCAACTTTATTTCCCGTTCAGACTGAACAAAGAATTGGAGACGCTGCGTCTGGGGAGTCACGGAAGGAAGTGAAGTGAGGCAAGCACTCCCAGCAGTCCAAAGCAGTTGCCAAGGGCCAGCACTCCAGCATCCAGCACTCCAGCACTCCGACCTCTCACGAGAGGCAGAAACAGAGTCCCCCAATCAGAGCCAGAGTCTGGCTGGCGTCGAATTACGAGGCACTGGTAATGGCCATGGGCACTGGCAATGCCAATTTATGCATGTTTGCTTAGCAATAATTGTCAGAGTTGTCTAGGGTTGGGTGACCAATTCCAGTCCCAGTCCCAATCCCAATACCCGCCGGAGACGCGATGGCAGAACGGAGTGCACAAGTTTGTCTGTAATTTGAACATGCCACAAGCGGCGGCTTGTTGATTTCTTGGAAAGAGCCACATCGCACACACTCAAAGAGCTCGTAAATTCAACGATCCGATCGAAGGCGATTTAGAAGGAAAACACAATCTGGCCACTGGCCATATCTCATTGCTCATTGCTCGTTGCTCATTGAGGAAAACCACAGGCAGTGGCAGAGCCACGCAACAGGCACGTGCAGGGAATAAGCAACAAGTCGATTCCCATTCCCATTCCAATTCCAATTGCAACCTGATTGATGCCCGTCGCTGCTCGTTCTTCAGCAGAAACGATCTCGATCTGGTCTTGGGTCTGCCTCTGGCTGTGGCTGTGGCTCTGCGACTGCAACTGCGACTGGACTCTGGTGACATCTGCCTGATGTAATGCCTTTGAATGCTTCCGCGTGTCGCTCGCCTGGAGACGCCGGCCGACGCGTGCTCTGTCCTTATCAGGCGCTAACCTGTCCATATCGGTGCAAATGCCATATCCATTCCATTGGGGAGATCTGGGGAGCCAGCGACTGGTGTGGCGCCACGGCGTGAGCCAAATTTGGCCTTTGGTGAAATGTTTGTCGGACAAGTGGCGTTTACTGCATTCCCCATGGGGCGGCATTAGACCAGAGATGGGCACACAAGTGACGGGGCACTCAGCCTCCTCTCATCCGCTCATAATTCATAGACATTTCGCCCCTTAACCACTTAAAATCCCCAATTTATCAATCCGTGGTCCAGCAACGCTGCAGGACTCATAAAGATGTCCAGCTGTCCAGAAAAGCCGCCGGCAAGGACAAGCCGCGACCATCGATGTCCTCTGCCATGCATCATCTGCCAGCCGCTAACGGATGGCGATGAGGATAGGATGGGATGGGAGCGCTCCTAAGTGTGCATAAGCGAGTGGAATCGCATGAATCATCCGGAGTGGGCGTGGGAGCATCCATTGTCATCGTCTTGGCCATTAGCGCATACAGACATATGTCAGCGGCATCCACTTCCATTTCCACTTCCACTGGCACTGGCACCCACGTAAGCCGGTCCAAGGGCTGCACTTTCCCATTGCTTCAAGGATTTGAAGGAGGGTGGAATGCCGAAAGTCCGCGACTCAGAGTTCTGCCCACGCCTGGTTACCAAATGGGGATGTTGACAGAACTAGACAAATGTGGCATTATTTATGCTATTGATCCGCCGGAAACACGAGTGAGTGAGAGAAAGAGGGAGATGGAGAGGAGTGCACAGAATCGAAATAAATTGTAGCATACTCTTCGGCGCTGGCCTTAAATCAGAAGCAACGGGGTGCCAATTCCGAGTGACTCTTTCTCCGCCACCAAGTAGAAACTGATGAAGGGGATGCAGAAAGCATACGGAAATAAGATCTATTCGGACCTTTCGGACAGTCGTTCAATCTATATGAAGATACATATCTCCCAATCGGTCCTAACAAATACAGTGGATACTGTCACTTCTTATGTTCTTCCTTAACAACAACGTCCATAAAATTCCTCCTTTAAATTCCCTTAAATTGAAATTTGAATACCATTCTGATATATTGAATAATGTAATAAGTAGTCTTTTTTCCGAAATCCATATTTTCTGCATAATTTCCGACATTTTTCTCCAGCTGCGTTTTATTTGCCGACACCGTAGATTAAGTTGTCTTGACCATAGTTAATTAACTGTGTAAATCGCTTATTAATTGACGACACCTCCCCCATAAAACCCTCCTCCACACAGCTGTCAATCAGTGTCAGTCATTAGATATACAAATATCTGCGGAGATTTGTTTTGCTTACACGAACACGAACACGAGACGAGACTGAGACTGAGATGGCTGAATGAATTGTTGAATTAATGAATAGATTCCCTCGTTCCCCATCTCCATCCATCTATGTATGTGATTCTTATGGGTTTTTGACTAATTTAATTGGCAATCAAGTATTCAGCGTTCGCTCTAATGGCGATGGCGTGTGTCAACCCAGCCCCAGCCCCACTGAACCACAATTAATTACCAAGATATTGGCCATTTGAATAGTAACTCTCTCTATCCGAAGGACTTCCCATAGAACTCTCTCTCTCTATCGCACACAGAATCACTTGCTTTCGCACCTCGACAGACAGCGAGGCGTCGGCATTCGTTGGTTTTTGTTGGTAAGCGAAAACTGGTTGGCATCCAGATCCAACGCATTCAGATATATGTACATACATTTGGGGAGTCAATATTGTTTATTAATTATATTAAATTAACTTTGCTTGTTCCCCGATTCGATTATTGTACCCGTATCCACATAATTCATTTCATTTGCGGTAAAACGAAGATCCCATCGCAATCAGATGCAATTATGCAAACCCGTCAGCCGATGCTGCTGCTTCTGCTGCTGCCAAATGACGGAAGTTGTTCGAGTGCAATCCGTATGGGGTATTAATTGCGCTTATCTAATCCCAAACACCATCGCAATCGCAATTCGAATTCAGTGAATGGCGCAGTGATCGGCGATCAATGTTGCGGGTGATCCGTGACTTCGCACGTGGATTGGCGCAAGCCTTCCCCATCAATCTTGATCGCTCACTAATAACAGTAATTAGCGCCAAAATAACCCAAAGATTTTGAAAAGGGAATACTAATTAGACAAGCTTTTGGGGGAAGGTCGAAGTGTGGGATACCCTGCGCTCACATGCTACAATCCATCAAAGATCCGTCAATTAGCAGCACCATACGGTGTCTGTTTGACTTTCTTCTCGAATTTCTCCGTCATAAATCTACGAAGAGAAGCTTAAATCACGCGACACTCTTAAGTGCCGCCTTATCGGGCATAAGCGTTGTCGCAATTTGCATATTAAAGCCACTAAATTTAGTCTAATAGGTTCTAAGTTTTGCTGGCACTGGACGGATATGTGTGCCAATAAAAATCGGGTAATTAATTGCACGCCTCCTGAAATGGATAGCCGCCGTTTCCCAAGCAATCCAAGCGACCAAAAAAATGCCCGTGTATATATGGTATATATGGATCTTTTAACGATCGCATTAACTTCAAACGCGCACATTTTATGGTCTGTTCTGTCAACCGATCGATCGATCGATCGCCGGATCCCAGCTCGTGGCAGCAACGAACTTTGGGGCACTCTCTTCTCCCAACGCAAGCGGCTCGGAGTGATACAGAATATAGTAGAAAAGAGCAGAACAGAACGAAACAGAAGAGACCGGGAAGATTCACTCCTCATCGGGTCTACTCGCCCTCAAATTAATATTTATATTTATTATCATTATATTGTATAAACTTGTTCTTGGCCGTTTTGTTCTAAACGTGTTAGAAAGGCTTGGCTTCGGCTTGGTCTGGCTATGGCTGTGGCTGTGGCTGTGGCTTGGACTTTGCGAAATGGCATTAGAATCGAGAGAAATATATACAAAAGTTAGTTAGCAGGCGGCACACTCTCTAGCTCTCTAGTACCAGTCCCAGTCCAAGTCCCAGTCCCGGTCTCCGATCTCAGTTCTGTTCAGATCATTCGGACGGAAACATTCAATAAAGACGGCCACGCGCATTGTACCGCGCCTCCCATTGAAAGTGCCGCATTCAAAGAGATAGAAAGAGAGATTCCCATTTAGCAGAATGTCTGATTTTGTACCTTCTTCGTTAGCCTGCCTGACGCTGATGCTGATGCTGCTGCTGCTGCTGCTGCAGATGGTCCTGGCCAAGGAGTACAGCTGGTGTGATCCGACGCTCTGCGAAAAGGGTGTGCGGCATGTGGCCTGCCGGAATACAGGGGTAACTACAACGGAACAACAAAAGATTCAACAGCATCTGATGAATACTTTGGTCCGCTCCCGATCCCGCTAGCACTTTCACAGACGCTGCCAGCCGGATTCCTTCCAGGTGGACATCAGTCGCCACAAATCGGACTTCCTGCACGCGCACAACAAGAGGAGGAACTTCCTGGCGCTGGGACGAGTGCCCGGCTATTACCCAGCCGCTCGCATGGCCACCATGGTAGGAGCCCCCTCAAATTTTTGCTCGTAGCAGAGTCTTAGTAGAACCACTCGTACTCGTAGGTGTGGGACGATGAGCTGCAGTATCTGTCGCAGCTGAATACAAATACCTGTGTGCTGGACCACGATGACTGCCACAGCACGTACCGCTATGCCAACTCCGGCCAGAACCTATGCGCGGTGTGGCGCAACCGGAATCCCCATGTGAATGTGACCAGCCTGGTGGAGGAGTGCATCGGACTGTGGTTCAACGAGTGGGATCTGATCGACAACAGCTTCATCGACGCCTTCAAGGTGACGCCGATATTGTGAGTATTGAGGGCGACTCCGACCCCTCGTCTGGGAACTACTGAAGGATAATGCGTATCCTCCCTTAGCGAGGACTATGGACACTTTGTGGAGATGAGCGTGGACAAGAACTTCGCCATCGGCTGCTCCATCATGCGCTTCACGCGGCCCGACTACCCCTCCGTTTACATCTACAATGTGGTCTGCAACTACGCCTCGCTGTACGCTCTGGGGGCTATCGTCTACGAGACTGGCTATCCGGCCTCGCGCTGCACCACGGGGAAGAGCCACTTCTATCCGGGTCTCTGCTCCACTCGCGAGGAGTACGATCCTAATTGGTGATCTATGGTGATCTAAACGTCTTCCCTTTAGTTTTACTCAGGTCCAACTGCCAAGTATTGAGAAAAGAAACCCGTAGCTTTACACAAAAACAAACAAATAAATGATCGCATCAACGTGACGTGCCGTGACGTTCTGTTCGATTCCAGCCACTTTGCATAATTTATTTCAACAAAGTCATCGGCATCCCATCCCATTTCATCCATGGCTGACTTCTGACTTCTGACCGGCTGACTCCGTCGACTCCGACTGTCATTGCATAAGCACAAAATAAATTATCGTCTAAGACTACGCCGCTGTAAGACTCCCGTATACGTTTTAGTCTAACAAAACGCTTCTACAAAGAAAGCGCTCGCCCGATCGCCCGCTCGTCTGGTCTCGCTCTCCGTCTCTTTGTCCGTCTCCATTTCGAGACTGGTTTGGCATAAAAAACTTTCGTTTATTATTGTCCAACAGATCATAAAGAGATCTTCGAAGATCCACCTCGAGTATGCAAATCTCGACTTTAAGTTGATTTGTGTGCAGAACATATTTATTTGTTCTTTGTGATTGGAAACCTGTCCCGACTGGAAGCCACTAAATACACGGCACATGTGTGCAGCAGCAGCCAGAAAGCAACAGCGATATTATAGCTTCTTAGCCGAAACTCACCAATTGGGTCAATGTCAGTGGCGAAGCCCCAGAACCTAGAGCCACACACAGAGCCCGGAGTCACTGAACTGCTGGAGACGCCCACGCCGAGTTGATTCGCGATGAGTGGAGTCTGAATGAATGAGATTTCCCAGAAATAGATGTTAAATTTCTATGAGATTTGGTTCTAATGGGGGATGATAGAGTATTCATCACTGAAACACAATCCAAAACAGTAGTTAAACCTTTTCAACTCTATTCTTACTCTGAGCAGCTTGAACTTCACCCAACTCTGGGTTTATAACCTAGTTTAATGGGTTTGTTTTAGTTCTAGATTTGTCTGAGGCTAATCTTCCAGTGTAAAATCGCTTAAACCTACTATAGAGGACTTCTGGCTCTATTGGATACGTGTAGCTTAAAGGATCCTATCTAAGGAATCGGTCTTGTCTAGACAGAACCCAAATAAGAACTAATCTATTCCAACGCTCTCTACTTTTCGGCAAGCCTGAACTCCACTCAACTTTGGGGCTTTATGAGCCAGTTTTCCTAGAAGTCGTGCGCCGCGTCCGCGACTTTCGGTGTTAACGCTCTGAGTGCTCTTCAGAGGTGAAGACCGAGACAGAGACAAAGTCAAAGACAAAGACCGAGACGCCGGCCAGAAAATGGAAATGATTCATAAAACGTTGCTTGACCTGTCTCAAGCACCGCGGACGGCTGGCTGGTCAGTCCGCGTGCAGCTGCGGTTTTCGGAATCGGAATTGGTCCCGCACTCCGAGCCCCACTCCGAACCGCGTTGGAAAACAAACAGCAAACGTTGCCAAAAATAAACACCAAAATAAATATACGCGGTATCAAATCAAAATTTCTGAATAAATATCGCATTGGAGGTGGTCAGGATCTGCACTTGTGATTGGATTGACATTCGGAGAACATGGACCCTGGGAAATATCTCCTGATCAGCGTTCTGCTGATGCCCCTGGCTATCGGACAGCCGCTGTCCTGGTGCGACCCGCAGCTCTGTCCGGAGGGAAAGGTGCATATTGCGTGCAACAACAACGGAGTAAGTGATCTCCATGATCCCTCTGCTTCTGACTTAACCAGGAATTATCCTTGATAGAAGTTCCATGAGAGCTGCGCGGAGGATGCCACCATGGTGAACCTGAAGCCGCACCGGTCGTTCATCCTGAATGAGCACAACAAGCGGCGCAACTTCATCGCCTCGGGCTCGCTGCCGGGCTACTTTCCGGCCACGCGGATGGCCACCATGGTGTGGGACGAGGAACTGGAGTATCTGGCGACGCTCAACCTGAAGACCTGCTACCTGGAGCACGACGACTGCAACCACTCGTTCCGCTTCCGGAATCTGGGTCAGAACCTGTGCGGCGTGGATCGCTACCGCAGTGCCCCAATGAACGTGACCAATCTGGTGGAGCAGTCGCTGGGTCTGTGGTTCGGCGAGCACCATGTCATCGACAGCAGCTTCATCACCGACTTCCGGGTGACCAGCAAACTGTAAGAGCAGTTGCCCCCACATTTCCGGTTTCCCCAGGAACCTAACAATCCTTGTTTTTTTTTGTTGGCAGGGAAAAGTACGGGCACTTTGTGGAGACGGTGGTGGACAGGAACACCCATGTCGGCTGCGCCATGATGCGCTTCACCAACCCGAAGTACCCGTTCCTCTACATCTACAACACGGCCTGCAACTATGCCAGCGTCTATGCCATCGGCGTGCCCGTCTACAATGCGGGCGTACCCGCCTCCGAGTGCCTCACGGGCAACAATCCGCAGTATCCGGCCCTCTGCTCCGTGAAGGAGAAATACAACCCAAACTACAATATATACTAGAACTGAACCAAACTCTCCATCGTTTTCGTTCTCACTGATCCCGAGAGAATCATCTGTTTCTAATTGATACATCAAGTGCTGTTTATTTCGTTCCGGCAGCTAAATTCGGCTGGGTGCTAACTTCCAGTTCCGATCAGACAGGCAGGCAGACAGGCAGGCAGACAGGCAGGCAGGCTGGCGACCAGATCGTAATTTATAAATCTTAACGGAAACAGTCCGATGCGGTTCTCGCACAGTGGATCTGTTCGATGGATCCGTGTATGAGTTTACGAGAAATCTGGAAGAAATCTGTAGAACCTTCCGTAGAGATATACGAGTACAGTGTTTGGTCGCACTGTAATTTTGATGCAAACTAAAGTATAAATATTCTCGCACATAATTGGGTCCAAACAATGTTCAATGAACAAGAAAATAATCCAAAAGTAATAGATTTTCTTGTAAAGAAATTTTTTTGCGAAAGAACCCATTTGGACATAACACCTTGGAATATGACTGTCGGATTTTCATATATCATAATGTTTTGATCCCTTTGCAATCTGTCAAATCAGATTTTTTGAACATTTTTGAAGCTTCCGTAAAGATTTAAGTCTGGAGCACATTTACTCCTTAAATCCAATTTCAAAAGAAGAGGTTCGATTAAGTTCAGTTAAGAAAAGTTGGAAAAGAAAGTTACGTCGATAGCATAGGCATCTGTTTGACAGATTTTTGAATTACAGACTTTAATCGTTCTCTCTTTCATATCATTCAATCTCCGCTGTAAATAAAATCAACTCAATCCCAGTGTACATTCTGTTATATTTCACGCCTCTTTGCATGTGAGTGACCTATCCGGCATTCATTATAACACTGTGATGAAATATGTTTGCAATCAGCCGATCGCTAATTAATTTTTGATCACTCAGGATCACATTAAAAAGCTGTTAATTAATCAATGAGAATGCACCCGGGACCACTCACCGCCTCTCATCCCATACCATCCATCCATCCATAAAACAATGCACCCTGAATCAAGTTGGGGCTCGAGTTGCCTGGTATTTTTTCAGTCAATTGTTGGCAATTTACGGCCGACAGCCTGGGCCTGGGCCTGAAGCTGGAACTAGGCCTAGATGCAGCAGACTCCTATAACTCAGGCCTCCCTGTGTGGGATTTGCCTGTGGAGTTGACAAGGGATCACAGCAGCTGTCCCTGCTCCTCCGCGCCTCCTTCCACTGCCCACTCAGAGCATGCCAGAGTTCCCCTCTCTTGCATCTGGCATTTGGCATCTGGCTCTCCCGATCCCCATCCGAATCTGAATCAGAATCTGTGTCTGATTTCTATCTTGTTTTATCTGCAGCCATGCATCATAAACGAGTTCGCTGCCTGCCGTCGTTCCTGTCCACACAAATCTCTCGAGTGCACTCCCACGGACACTCACATTTCTGTTGGCTGTTGGTTATGCAAATTCCGATTACGAGGCTTTATCGCCATCAGAATCGGAGATCTGGTGCCCAGCTGCCAAATAAAGATCTCTGTTGGGACAGCTCTTGCGTTTATTGGACACTTGGAATGAGAATAGGAATGGGAATGGCAATGGGAGGCCCTACTACCACCAGATGCCTAGGTCGCTGAAGAGCTCCTCGGTGGTAGGGAGCTCAAAGTCTTCGTTGACCCACTCGGAGCGTGGCTGGCTGGAGGTCTTCTTCTGGGTCACAGTGCTAGTCCCAGTCGCAGTTCCAGTGCCATACTCCTTGCGGTAGCCCACGTCTTCGCGCAGATCCTCCTCGTCGTACTCCTCATCGTCTTCGACGGCTTCCAAGGAGCTGGTCATGTTGGACTTGCGCTTGTGCGGTGCCAGCGGCAGGCCCTGGTCCCCCAGCATGCGCTGCATGCTGCCAATCTCATCCACTTGCTTGGCCAGCTGCTGCTCCTCCCCCACTACCACGGGCTGCTCTGCGCCGGACGAGTCGACGCCGCTAACGGCTGCCGGCTGCGGAGAAGAGGCCAGACGCACGATTCGGTCGAAGAGCGTGGCAAAGTGCCGCCTGAAGCGACCATAGTCGAAGCTGTCCTTGTTGGTGTCGGTAGCATCCAGCAGTCCATGGGTCGAAGTCGATTTGGAGCGGGTCAGTGGCCCAAAGTGATGCAGCATGTCGATGCCGGGCGCCATCGATTCTTCCCAACTCTGTAAAGAAAACAGGTGGCAATCAGGTTCGATTTTTCCCAGTTTTTCAATGCATGTCCACTCACCAGTTCGGTCCAGTCCTCGATGGGAACACTTAGAACAGAGCCGACAACGTTGACTACGCGCTCCTCCAGGTTCAGGGCCTGAATAATCCATTTGGCCAAAGCCACGGCGCAGTTTAGGTCACAGCGTTGCCTGCAATCGATAACTAAATTAGTTCAAAACGAGTATGACATCAATTTTATACCCTGTACTCGCAATAATGTTCTTTCTGCATTCCCCTAAGAAGAGGAAAACATTTGCCAAAGAGCTAGAGTAGTTCTCTGATAGTTCAGAGCATTCCTCTATCTATATCTATCTCTTTCGAGGGTATCAAACAATCATTATTTTAATGGGAAAGCGCTGGAATAAGCTATAGTGGGAGAATACCCTAATGGCCTGGGTAATTAACGGACACTCAATGTGGCACGCACACCCCCCAACCACCCACCTGCGCTCGTCCCGCCGTATCTCCACGAGCTTGTCGCCCTCGAGTATCAGCTGGTCGTAGTTCGTCTCGATTTGCATGGTGAGGGCCTCCTTGGGCTCCTGCTCCTGCTGCTCCTGCAACTGTCGCTGGAGGGTCTTGAACTGCTGCCAGAGGTCCTCCATTTTCTCCTGGAGGAAGCGAGAGGGAGACGTGATAATGAGAGTTGCTCCTCCATGGGGGAATCTCCGCCGCTCACCGTCTGCTTTCGGATGTTCTGCTGGGTCTCGTGATGCACGTCGACGCGATGGAGGATGGGCTGAGCGGGCAGGAAGGGGGCGGCCATGAGCCGCTCCACGCACCGATTGAGCACCCCGCGCTTGGGCTTCTTCTTGTCCATCTTAATGAGGCCAGCGGAGCTGTCCAGCTGCAGCGTCGTCTCCACAAGGCGCTCCAGGATCATTGCAAAGGTCTCCACGTAGTCGGACTGGATGCGGATGCGGTTGGAGTTCTTGGCCGCCACCACAGTGATGACCTCGGACTGCTTGTCCAGGCCGGGGCACAGCAGCTGGAAGCCGAGGGCGTGGGCATCGGCCTGTCCCTCGAGGAACTCGCCGAAGAAGGTTCCCAGCTTCGGGGCGACGTGTCTGCTGGTGATGCTGTACGTCAGCTTGATGCCCGCCGCCTTCTGGGGCTGACACAAGCGATAGAACATGCCCAGCGGCAGGTGGGCGCTCTGCTGTATGACCCGCGGAATGCCCTGGGTAGGACATCTCGAGAGAATTAGGATGCAGATCCTGCACATGACGTTACACTCACCCGGGGATTCACAAAGGAGGCCACCACCTCCACTTTGGTGCTGTGGATGTGCAGCAGTTCGGCGATATAAAAGTCCAGCTTCAGCTCCTGGCTGGTGCCCGCGACCACGTCCATAAAGCTCATGGTGTCCTGGCTGCAGCGAACGCCGTTGGGCGTCTGGAACACCAGCTGCAGCTCCGCCAGGTCCGCTTTGATTTTGAACCGCAGCAAGCCCTTGGCCGAGGGCAGCTCCTTGACGGCCACGTCGGCGGGCACGTCCAGCAAAAGGGTGTCCAGATCCTCAGAGACCTCCTTCTGGATGCTGAAGCTGAGCCGCACCTGATCCGCCGCCTGCTGATTGAGGGAGTCCATATCGCGTACATCCACCGCCTCCTTGATCTCGTCCTCCAGCTGCTGCAGCTCCTTATGCGCCTGGGCGAAGCTCAGCGCCTCGATGTTCAGCGGCTGCACCTGAAACGTGAAGGGATCGGCACCCAGGTAGCCTACTTCGAGCAGGCCCCTGGCCCCGAGCGTCACTATGCCCCCGGCCAGGCCCTGCATATTGGAGCGCTGTATGGCCACCGGAGCGGGCGACTGGTTTGGCCACTGGGCCGCCCAAATGATGTTGGCCTCTTCGTAGATATGCAGCTTTGAAGAGTCCGAAACGATGGCTGTGATCAGGCGTGCGCC
This sequence comes from Drosophila lowei, assembly GCA_008121275.1. NCBI lineage: Eukaryota > Metazoa > Arthropoda > Insecta > Diptera > Drosophilidae > Drosophila > Drosophila lowei. Next base: position 22,753,621 of record CM017778.1, on the reverse strand, counting down.
GGGCTCTGTGTCGCCATATAGAATAAATATATAGGAAAGGTAGCTCTCCGTAGGATGACCAAGGCTTACCCCAATAATAGCCCACTACGAAGCTGTGGAAACACTTGGGGGCGTAGTCCAACTTCAGAATAAAGATGAACTTCCCATTGTCGTCCAGGGAGATGAAGTTCCGCTCGCCCAGGATCATGATGTAGGAGCAGTTCCTGCAAGATATGGGATACATCGTCGGATCGAAACCATTCCCTCGCTCCAGTACTCACTCCTTTACTTGGACCACCCGCATGTCGACAATGCCCTCGCCCACACCCTGCGTCCAGGTGGGCTGGTAGCTGCTCTTGGTCACCAGCGAGTGGGACAGGTCCTGGTAGCTGTAGCACTGCAGGTGCCAGGTGGCGCTGAATCGGAAGAAGCTGTCGGTGCGCTCGCAGTAGGCCACAGGAGCCGGCAGTGCCCGGTATCCGGGGAAACGGCACTCGTAGGAGATGCCGTCCTGCTCGTAGAAAGTCAAGGTTCCGTCCAGGTGCACCACACAGAAGAACTCGCGGCCCTTCACCTGCCCGAAATGGCCCTGGCACAGGCCGAAGGCCACCCGCTGGAACTTGTGCTCCGCCTGCAGCTGCAGCCGCACCTGGGCTCCGTGTTCCGCCAGTCCGCCGATGGCTTGGACGTTATAGATGGCGATGGCGTTTGGCAGGAGCACGCCCAGCTGGTTGGTGTTCTCGTTGCGCACGTTGCTGGAGGTTAGTGAATGTTAGACCATATTCTTCGAGCAGTCAGAGGCGACTCACCCGCTAAACTTTCCGGCATACAAGCCGAGAATTGGGGCCGGCATCAGCGTCTCCAGCAGGAGGTCGGTGGCATCGTAGCCCCGCCTGTGCGGGTAGTATATGCTCAGCTGCCCCGTCTGGGAGCCCACTATGATGTAGTCCTTCTCCTGGGCCTCCAGGCCAAAGCGGGCGCACAGCAGGCTGGCCACATCGTATTGCTCTCCGGGATCGGCGCACTGGGCAGACCACCAGCTGCAGACATTGAACAGCGACATCGTGGATGTACTGAGTCGACTGTGTCGTCCAAGTAGACGAGTCATTGTCATTGTTGTGGCAGGATTGGATGTTGCCATGGCCACCATTCAAACAGCTGGCTGTCATGGCAGTAGTCCCATCAGGACACTCCCTCCGAAGATAAATGTACCAAGGAAGGAGCACGAACACCTGTTGTCAGTGGCGTTTTCTATATACAAAACTTACACGGACGGTACAGTACACGCTTCCAAATGGAAATTCTACGTACGTTTTACATGCTACACCACTCGTGGTTCTAACATCGGATAAGCCAATGGCAACACCATACCAATCAAGTGGCGCCACAAACCGCCTTCAAAGCTAAATTCAAAATTTAAAACCAGCCAATCGAAACTACCAGTACCCTGTACTCCGTCTATCCTTATTTCACCTATCATTGATCCATTCCGTTACATCTCTCCCATTCCACCAACGAATTACCATTACCATTATAACTCCATCACTCTTCCAGGGGGCGTACACTGGAGGACAGCAGGTCAGAAAACGTGGCGTGGGATCTCAAACGCTTCCGAATCGAATATATCCCTATATCATTTGAGTACCAGGTTTCTATACCCGGTACTTAAATTTTCGTCGAAATGATGACAAGCAACCCTATATGTATATGCAGATCAAAGTTCGGGATATAATTCGATGATATACGAGAGATATTCCCTATTTAATAAGTGAAGGGCATCACATAGTCGACAAACACGACTCTGACCTTCATATGTGACATTTTGGGGGTCAGACACAACGCCTTTCAGATAGGAGCTCCAACTAAAAACCGTATCAGTCTCAGATAGAGTCTCTTGCACACATAATACGTATGTGTGTATGTACGTCCTACGTATACCCGCCAGTCCATTGATAGTGTTCACGTGCTGGCGGAGAACGCGTCGCCGTCAGCATGGTCGGCCGATGGAGATAGCGTCGTCTCCCTCCGTAACTATGGGACCCGCGAGAGCTTTTCGATGTCTCCGCTGTAGTCGTCGTCGTGCGTCTGTGTAGGTATTTCCGTGTGGGTGGTGCGCTGCACGCAACAGCTGCGTGTTATCGTCGCCGTGTCCGTATCTGTGCCGCCGCGCCGGACAAGCTCTACGGAGAGTCGGATATAACTACTCGCACTTTGTATCATTTACAATCGGCGTGATAACGCCGCCTTGCTTTCGTGAGAAATGCCGAATTTATAATTTGGGAATGCGATTGGGAGCCAAGGTCATTTGTAGGTCTGTCCGTTTCATGTAGGTCTTGTTGGGTATAAATAGCCGTGGCCTCTTCTTGCTCAATTGCGCAAGTGATACTGACCTTACCCATTGCCCATGCCCCCCCATGACGTAGCTGTATCTACTCGAGCCCACAAGTGCCCGTCTGTTCCCTGTCTACTGTGCGGCAGCCGTTCCGCCTGTGACGTCGCGCGATCAAGAGCTGGACAAGCGACGCACAAGATGGTTCTGCCGGAGTGATTCATTCATGAAATGAATTTCCATTCCCCACTGGATCTACGCCATGCGTATAGCAGTTGTGAAATTACGCTTATCAGCAGGGGCACGGGTACGGGCATGACACTGTTCAGGAAACCGCCGAAATGGAAACCCACGGAAGAATCACCGGTTCGACCTCCGTTCCACCTATGTTGTAGAGTGCCGCTTTATCAGCACTCGGCCGAACGCTCCTATTTGAATAGAGCGCGAAACAATCAGCAATCAAAAATATCATTCGCTTTGCGCTCAGTTACAAAGCACACACCCAAGACATTCGACGTGGGCTCATCGCAAAGGTGGGCATCGCATCCGAGCAGAGGCACTTTGGCACTTCGGCATTTTGCGGCACGAGAGTATCTTGTATCTGGTATCTGGGCGCGAGATTCACGAACGACTTGCTGGCCAATTAGCTGGCTAGACACTCGTGAGCCACAGGGGCGCGGCGTGGCATACAACAGCTGTTCGTTGGCCGAGTACCGAGCGCGATTTCCGAGCGGCAAGGCATACATTGTAGTGTTGCATTTTGCACTGAAAGCTGCCGTGCCAAAAAGCTGCAGCTGCACTTGCACAGTGCACTCTGCCAGCGAACGAGACGGACCGGACAGAGCGGACGGAGAGCTACTTAGGGTTACGCTTCCAGTATCAGCATCAGCATTAGCCACAGCATCAGCAACAGCATCGGCAGAGGAATAGCAATAGCAATAGCCAGAAGGCAAACGGTAAGCAGCTCAATACCCGATTCGCCCTGGCTGAGTGCGGACGCGCGGACTGCCGTCGACGCGAAAAGTGACTCAAACTCTGATGTAATCATTTTCTGTTACGCCCGCTAAATACATATGTTCTGAACAGACTCGGCATTCTCCCCGTCGTTGTCTGTCGTATTTGCTGTGGAATTTATTCAGGTTTTGCGTTTCACTGTCTACTGTCGAAACGCTTTCGGCCTGGAACTCAAGGTAAAATCCGCCAACCGATTCCGAGACGCGTTTCGTCTGGAGCACATCTGTTAAGTGTCGTCCGTGGCCGTGTTCCGTGTCCGGGTGCGAGTCCAGTATTTTAGCCCTACAGCTGGGTCTGGTTCTGGCCCCCATCTCAATGGAGCAGTATTGATTTAACACACTAAAACTTCGGGTATTCGCAATGGAACTTCCAGAGAGAGAGAGAGACAAGAGAGTGAAAAGTTTGCACCAAAGCTCTGGCAAAAGCTGTTGCTTGGTCAGAGTGGGAGTGGGAGAGCGTATCTATGCTTGGAGAGAGCTTTCTTGCTCTATTTATGTTGGCAGTTGGCCGTTGGAGTGAGATGCAACTAAAAGCGGGAGAGAGAAGAAAATACTGTAGAAATACTCTGGAGATACTCAAAAAATACAATTTTAATAATCTCGAATGCTTCTCCGATCTCTTGGCAGCACAAGCAACAATCAAAAGGAACTCCCTGAGCGATGACTTCGCGGATGTTCAAGTTCGGCGTGACCGCCACCAGTGCAGCCGTGGGCTCCGTGCTGGCCGCCTGGACCCTTGACCACTGGAACACCCCCCGTGTGGTGAACAATGCTGCGGTTGCACCGCCGAAGAGAAAGCGCACACTACCCATGCGGTCGGAGCAGATCAAGTCTCTGATGAGCGGCGAGGAGTTCGACGTGCTAATCATTGGCGGCGGAGCCACTGGAGCCGGGTGTGCCCTCGACTCGGTGACACGAGGTGAGTCCAGGCGAAAGCCCGTATAGAGGCACATCTGAAGCTATTGTAACTCCCCTCTGTGCAGGAATGAAGACGGCTTTGGTAGAGCTGGACGATTTCGCCAGCGGCACCTCGTCGCGCTCCACCAAGCTCATCCACGGCGGAGTGCGGTACCTGCAGAAGGCCATTCTGGGCGTAAGTTTATCGCTCAGCCGGATAATCCGCCCCGTAGAGAGCTAATCCATTCCATTTCCGCTTCCACAGCTAGACCTTGAGCAGTACCGAATGGTGAAGGAGGCACTGCAGGAGCGCGCCAACATGCTCGAATCGGCGCCCCACTTGACCCATCCGCTGCCCATTATGCTGCCCGTTTACACGTAAATGCACCCGATCCCGCCCAGCATTCCGATCCTCTAATTCCAATCCACTGATCTCGCACGCAGGTGGTGGCAGGTGCCGTACTTCTGGGTGGGCATCAAGGCCTACGATTTTGTGGCGGGCGACCGCAACGTAAAGAGCTCCTACTATCTGTCCAAGCAGGACGCTCTGGAGCTGTTCCCCATGCTCAAGAAGGACAAACTGTGCGGCGCCATCGTCTACTACGACGGACAGCAGGACGACGCCCGCATGTGCCTGGCCGTGGCACTGACGGCAGCCCGCCACGGTGCCACCGTCTGCAACCACGTGGAGGTAAAGGAGCTGCTTAAGAAGGACGACGGCACTGGCAAGCAGGTGCTGTGCGGCGCCAAGCTCAAGGACCACATCTCCGGCAAGGAGTTCACCGTGAAGGCCAAGTGCATCGTGAACGCTACCGGCCCCTTCACGGACTCCATCCGCAAGATGGACAACCCCTCGGTGAAGAGCATCTGCTGCCCTAGCTCCGGCGTGCACATCGTGCTCCCCGGCTACTACAGCCCCGACCAGATGGGCCTGCTCGATCCCTCGACGTCCGACGGACGCGTCATCTTCTTCCTGCCCTGGCAGCGGCAGACGATCGCCGGCACCACCGATCTGCCCTGCGAGATCACCCACAACCCCATACCCACCGAGGACGAGATCCAGTTCATCCTGAAAGAGATCAAAAACTACCTGAACGCGGACGTGGAGGTGCGCCGCGGCGACGTCCTGTCCGCCTGGAGCGGCATCCGACCCCTTGTCTCCGACCCCAACAAGGACGACACTCAGTCCCTCGCCCGTAACCACATCGTCCACATAAGCCCCTCCAATCTCATCACCATTGCCGGCGGCAAGTGGACCACCTATCGCGCCATGGCCGAGCACACCATCGATGCGGCTATCAAGGGTATGTATCCTTGCTGTTACGCCTAAGATCCGCCCCGATCGCTGATCGTATCTCCGTCCATCCATTCACAGCCTGCAATCTGAAGCCGGAGCGGGCGGATGCCGTCACCTCCTACCTGAAGATCGAGGGCGGTCAGGGCTGGACACCGACCATGTACATCCGCCTGGTGCAGGACTTCGGGCTGGAGTGCGAGGTGGCCCAGCACCTAGCCAAGTCGTACGGCGACCGCGCCTTTGCCGTCTCCAAGATGGCCTCGCTGACGGGCAAGCGGTGGCCCATTATCGGCAACCGCATTCACCCCGAGTTCCCCTATATCGACGCCGAGATCCGCTATGGCGTGCGCGAATATGCCTGCACGGCCGTGGATATGATCGCCCGCCGTCTGCGACTGGCCTTCCTCAACGTGCAGGCGGCGCAGGAGGCGCTTCCCGTGATCGTGGACATAATGGGCGAGGAGCTGAAGTGGTCCAAGGAGGAGAAGGAGCGCCAGATCAAGGTCGCCACCGAGTTCCTGGCCAACGAGATGGGCCACTCGGTGAACCGCACCTCCAAGGAGCGCATACCCATCAAGCTTTCCAAGGAGGAGATCCAGACCTACATCAAGCGCTTCCAGCTGATCGACAAGGACAAGAAGGGCTATGTCTCCATCAATGATATCCGCCGCGGCCTCAAGAGCTTCGGCGAGAGCGACGTCTCCGGCGAGCAGCTGCATGAGATCCTCCGCGAGATCGATACCAACATGAACGGCCAGGTTGAGCTCGACGAGTATCTACAGGTGCGTCTCTCACTCTCTACCAATTTTTATTGGTGGATGTATCTGTTTCTATAATTTAATGTATTCTTACGTGGAAACTCTATTTGAATGCTGCAGATGATGTCCGCGATCAAGACGGGCGATGTGGCCTACTCCCGGTTCGCCCGTATGGCCGAGCTGGAGGAACAGAAGCACGAGGCTGCCAATCTCAAGCAGAAGATCAGCGTAGACCGCTCCGGCGGCGGCTTGTAAGCGCGCGACTTAACGACGACAACGACGACATCCCCAGTCCAGTCTGTCACCACCTTCTAGGGAAACGTTTTAGATTTAAGATCGAAGATCGAACTTCTTTTCATTTTGCTGTTAATAAAACTCTTTCAACTCTTACCCGCCTCGATCCGCTCCTCCATTTCTTTGGTTAGTTCACGACGCAGTTTGATGACACTTTGACGCCCGGCTTCAGCTTCGTCTTCGATGCAGAGCCCGGCAGGGATCCCTTCGCCTTTGGCTTGGGGTTTCCTTCGCATGTCTCTTTTTTGGCACCCACCTGGGTTTTGGGCGTTGAAGCTGCCTTCTCCTTTGCAGAATTCATAGCAGGATTCTCCTTCGGCTTGAGCTTGCCTTGGCTCTGGGTTTCTCCAGTTCCCAGATAGCTGGGACAGGGCTTCGGCTGGGAGCCAATCTTTGGCGTTGTATTTTGTTTGACTTCTGGCTCTGGTTTCGTATTGGATGCACTGCCCGGCAGCGATATGTTCGTCTCCGGCTTTGGGTTTCCTTGGCTCGCGGAAAGGCTTGCCTTCATCTTTGCACCCAACTGGAGATTGGGCGTCGAAACAGGATTGCCTTGGCTCTGGGTTTCCCCAGTTTTCTTGTCGCCCATCTGAGAATTTAGACAATGCTTCGGCTGGGTATCTTTGGTATTCATATTTGGCATTGGATTATGTTGGACGTCTGGCTCTGGCTTCAACAGGGATCCGTTCGGCTTTGGCTTGGGGTTTCCTTCGCTCGCGGGAAGGCTTGCCATCTCTTTGGTACCCAACTCACGATTTTGCGTTGCAATCTCCTTTTGAGTTGCGGAATTCGAAACGGGAAGGTCTTTTGGGTTGCTTTGGCACTGAGTTGCCACACTTTTCTTTTCGCACAACTGGGAATTGGGATTGGCCTTCGGCTTGGTAGGCTTTTTTTCAATGCCCCGTTCCTCGCGGTTACCTTGAGAGAGAGAGAGAGACAGAGGTTAGTAAAGCGTTGACCGGATCGTCAGGTGCTTCGTTTGCGTACTGAAGGAGCTGTGCATGTTGTTCCTTATGTCATCCGTGAGGTTGCCGGCGCCCCTGTGGAAACGGTACTCGCTCTTGGCTACACAGTTGAACATTTCAGCGCGTTGGTTGGAGCTCAGATCGGCGATCATGTCCAGTTTGGGGTCCCAGAAGAACTGGAGCTTACCCTTGCACGGAGTCAGCTTCAGGGCGTTGGCCAGCTTGCTCATCATCTGAAATGAGAATTCGGAAGTGGGATCAGATCTGTGGGAGTCAGAAAAGAGTGGAATCAATGGCAAACCTCAATAAAGATCTCATGGAGGGGACTCTGCCAGTAGCGGGGATCCCGCTTAGTGACCTCCCAGAGGAAGACTGTCTTGATGTAGTAGCTCTTCAGATTGCCCAGGTTCTGCTTCGCGTCGCGGAACTTCTTCAGGAGACGCACGGCATTCTTCAGGTTGCCCTTGTTCTTGAGCAGTTCGTGTTCGGCGGCGTAGTAGGAGGCCCGGAAGGAGTTGTTGTCGGGCTGAGGAGGCTTCAGGGGCTTGGGAACCGCATCCCAGTGCGTGGAGTGGCCAAAGTGCTTCTTCTGATCGCCAGCAAGGACGCTCTGCGCGGCTACCAGCTTGATGGCCGGCACAAAGTCCACGGAGTATTCGTAGGGCCCCGTCACGAAGACGGTGTGTGCAGGCCCGCACTTCTTGTACGTCAGCTTGGAGATCGTTTTGTTCACCTCGATCTGGTTGCCCATTTTGTTCAGCGCCTGGGTCATCAGGCCCTGCAGCCAGCTCTGCAGCCTGTCCTCCAGGAGCATGTTCTTCCCGTTTACCAACTTCTGGAGCAGCTCGTAGATAAGCCTGTGATGTTCGCTATCCCTGATGGCCTCCATTACCTTCGTCATGTCCAGCGTCACGTTCCCTGCGGTGTTTGGGGCAAATCAGTTTATCGTTCGAGGGAGCTTTCTCTCGAGACTCACCTGGCCGACGGGGATCCGGCTTCACAATGATCCTGTTATTCGCGGGGAACTCCAAATGAATCACCAAGTCAAACTCGTTCGGCATCGACACCTTTAGGTTGTCGCCATAGCTTCCTGGGAGGGGGAAAGCGCACCCAGCGATTTAGTAGCTGTGCAAACACCATTATTTGGACCCTATCTAATCAGAAGCTAACAAACTTTTCCTGGAAATTCATGGCGTTTCCTATTTTATAACAGACCACAAAGAAACCCTCACACTGCCTAGGGAAAACCTTTTCGAACCTGCCCTTCATTAAACACAAAATAGCCCATTTTATGGGCCAACTTTGACATTTATATATGTAAATACTGTTTCAATTACTCAATAACAGATACGTTCTTATCGCAGAATCAACAAATCGCGGAAAATCGGAAATTATGAAATGCAGGCCCACATGGAATTGCATCTACAGCAGTGCGTACATACATAAGGAACACCTGTACACATACAGTATCGAAAGTTGAACTCTAGTAGTTACCTTCCAAGGTGGATCCCTTGAGCAGCTTGCCCAGCTTCTCATCGCTCTTCCACAGAGAGTAGAGCTGGTTCCTCAGCTCGGTGTAGTGCGCGGTAAACGTCTTCCGGTGTTTGTCAAAGTTGATTAGTTGGCCGTTAAACTCATTTAAAGTATCCTCCAGGTTCTTTGCCATGACGAATGCACTTCCTCGTCGCCAAGTTCTCTCTGTTCTTTCCTCGTCGGCGGCGTTCGAAAGATTGATTGAAGGCGAAGCTTTCGGCTTCGAAACCACCAGTTCTCAGTGCGCGCCAAACAGCAGATTTTCTGGAGAGACTCTCTTTTCTTCGAGACTTCCAAGAGGAGCACGATCAGCTTTTATTAAAAAGATAGAATAGAACTAAAAAGATAGAATTTTTAGTAAAAGCTGATCGTGCTCCTCTTGGAAATCTCGAATTTCTTGAAAGAGAAAAGAAAAGAGAGTCTCTCCATAAAATCTGCTGTTTGGAGCGCACTAAGAAAATAAACATTGCGGCCGCACTCCCGTTTTGTACTGGGCAAACACAAAATTTGTTTTTTCTAAGAATTCAATGGGTTGATTCGCTGAAAGCCAGAGAGAAGTAGAACAGAAGGATCCGAGGAAGGGGTTAAAATGCAATTTCAAGAATATTTATTGATTGTTTATTTTTTTTTTTTTTAAGTGGTATTCATATTGGATTTCATTTAGCGCTTTGCATTTGCAGAATCAAGAGAGAACAATCATAATTCATTGATCCATAAACTGTTATGTGTCATATCGTATTTTTTTCATTGCATCTTCCATGTACTGGTATGTATATGTATCTGGTATTTGGTATCTGTATCTGTACTACTAGGGAGTTGCAAAGTATGTTACAATAACAATCAAAAGTACGATCGATAGTTGGTACGTTATGTAGGTAGTAATGAGATAAATATAAATATAGTTTAACAAAGGCGTAGGCCAATAAAGCATAGAGTTCTTTGTAAATCTTAGTTCTCCACTAATGTGTGTTTATTGCAAGTGGAGGGGAAAATGGTCTTGGGTAGGGATCGCTATCGATCCCTATATCGGGTTATTCAGATCTAATTGAAACCACTTGCAGCATTTGCAGCCATATTGGATTTCAAGCGGACTCCCAGTTCTGTTTCCATTCTGCGTGTGTTTTGGCAATTGAAAATTCGCCATAACTACAGACGGGTCTGCGTCTGCCCATGCTCTTCATGCTGCAGATGCCTCTGACTAATAATTAGGCTGCAACTGCAGCTGTTGTTGTTGTTGTTGTCGTTTGTGTGTGTGTGTGAGTGTGTGTTAATGTATATGGTAAGAGTACAGTACATATGTTGCACATATATGCTAAGTAAAAAAGAGTAAAAAGACGCACAGAACCTCGCACAGAGCGGCGCCAAAACTTAGTTTACTTTAGCTTACTGTTAGGTATATGTATATATCTGCACGTTATATGGGGCTAGCTGCCCCGTACCATATTGGTTATATGCTTGCTTTTAGTAGAAAAAACTGGAAGAGAGAAATTGTGGCGTTACACGATCTGATGCATTCATTATCTGTGCGTGTTTGTTCGTTTTTCGTTTTTAATTGATTTTACACAAACAAATAGTGAGCTCTGCAATCGATTGCTTGGCGATTAATGCGATAAGCGATGAGCGAACGATAAACTTGAAACAGTGTAGAATGCATGCGATTAATGCCCATCTTTCAATCTATATTGTATGCAGATGCGAGACATGTTTAACATTGAGAAACGTTTCGTGTGTTGTTATTAAGAGTTTAGGTTTAACTTTGAGACTTTTGCACAGCTTCAATGTATTATACATTCCCATTTATATTATTAATATTCAGATGTACGCGGTATTCCCCATACAAATCGAGTTAAAACCTCCTGATACAAATCCAAACAAGTGTAAACGAGTGAATCCAAAATAAATGCGAGTTTCGTTAACTAATCTTGAGTGTAAAGGGGGGCGTCTAGCGACAAACAATCGAAATCGAAAGTAGACTTTATAATCCAGATAAGGGGGTATTATAGGGAGGGGTGGGCAGGGAGAGGGACTGCTGCTACCGTAGAGCGTATAATGAATCAGTCTTTGCGCGTCACAAGTCGTCAATCGAACGGGGAAACGATACGATAAATATATCGAAATCAACTCTAAGCGGGTCCGGTTTGGTTGGGTAGGGAGGGGGGGAGGGACTCTGCTGAGGATCCTCGGGCATACAAACCGTACAAAAACTAGCTAGATACAAACACACATATTATTAATATTATCTTCGGCTTCGGTCCGTTTCCATTCGTTTCGTTTCGATTCACTTCGGATTTCGTTTCGTTCCGTTTCGTTACGTTACGTTACGTTTTGTTGTATACAAAGTAGTAGATACGTATGTATATATATTCGAATTACAATTATAATTGTTGTACGAGTACGTAATTAGTGTATAATAAATACGGTAAAACAAGTTAACAAGCATTAATTTAATTATTCTTTTCGATTTAGCTTTAGCTTCGAGTCAACGATTAAGGTTTTTAAGGTTTAAATTTAGATGTAGACTTCGATTTAGATTTAAGGTTAAGGTTAAGGTTAAGGTTAAGGTTAAGGTTGCTTTTAGCTTAGCCAAAAATTGAATTGCAGAATCAAGAGCGTAGCGTAGTATATCCATATCCATATCCATATCTACATATATATGTATCTTCATATAATTCCATATAGATATTCTTGTATGAATGCCATAAATGGTTTATAAATGTCATAGTTTTACTCGTAATTGGTGCGTTGCCCTTCGTTTAGGCTTGGGTTTTAGGTTTTAGGTTTAAGGGTTAAGGTTACAAAAAGTACTTGAAGAGAGTAACGAATAAAAATCGAATTTTTTGGGCTGCCCTTAGCGAGATCCGATCCGTATCAGTATATACTATATGATATACGATATATGATATATCTATGAGTGTTTTATCGAATACAATACATACAATAAAAAATGTATAATTAGATTTATAATTTCTTTAGAATTGAATTTCAATACAAATGATCTGAAGAGCACAGCGAGAGCGCGGCGAGCGGCTTGGCTTGGCTTGTCTTCTTTCTGTTAATCTGAATACAAAAATACATTATCATAAATATATTCATGTGTATATATATATATACTTGTATGTATGTTTATATGTGTATATGTATATGCAATTGGTAATTAACTGTCTCTCTGGCTAGCAACTGCCCCACAAAAACAAAACTATCTCGACATTATCCTAAGGGACATCGATTATGGGATTATGGTGGATGTGTAGGCCTGGTCGCGGATGCGGATGTGGATCCTTTTTACTTGTTGTGCTGTGCCACCATATTGGGCGACTTGTAGAAGTTGTGCACGAACTCCGAGAGGCTGTATACGGCGCCGGGGCCCTTGCCGGCGCTCATGCAGATGAAGTCGCCCAGACAGTGCATATTGGCTGTAGAAGAGAGACAGAGGGTGTCAGAGGTTGTACACAGATTCTAGTATAGCATCTCACTGTTTGATAGAATGGGTGGATATGAGGGCGGCGGCTTGATCCAGCTGCCATCCGGCCGTCGCATGTGCCGCCGGTCCGAGGAGAACTCAATGAGATATGTGTCTGCGGGTATGACTCTGAAGAATCTGCAAATATGTATGAAATGGGTTAGAAAATCATCGGGCTCCATTGAGTGGGGGGGGGACTGCGCTCACCTGTGATGCTCCGGTCGCAGGGCCAGGTCGGAGCGAAATGTCTCCGTCACGTACTTGTGGAAGTATGTGGGGAAGGGCAGCGTGGTGTCCAGGTCGAACACCAGGCAGCGGTTCGGCGAGGGATTGTGCATGAAGAATACATGGTAGTCCTGTGAAGAAAACGATATGAAATAGTTACTATATAATGGTTAGATTTTATGGATAAGAACACTCACCCATATCACAACTTGATCGTCGCCACGTCCGGCCTTCTGGCGCCACAGCGGCACCGTGCGCCCCTCGTTGGACACGAACACAGCATAGCATGTGGCCAGCTCCTCGGGCCGCGTCCGCTTCACCTGCTCGCAGAGCTTCCACACGTTCTCTTCGCTGCAAGTAGCAAGTCGCAAGTGGGTTGGGTTATTCAACAATCGACTACTAATGCACTTTCTGAGCCCCAAATCTTTGCACGAAATGCCAACGGTGCCCGCCCCAGTGTGGCTTATCAGCAACAGGCCGCCTCTTGGCTTTCGCATTAAAATAATCGATTTTGCTTAGCATGCGGCTGCCTCTGCCCCCCAAGTCCCCGTGTGCTCCTTGACTGCCATTTTACTGTTTATGGCTCTTTCAAATAAATTCCAATCAATTTCGCTGCCACACATTGTTGCTCGCATGTTTCTCCTGGCATGGCATGACTGAGGACGAGGACGGGAACCAGAACAGCCCACGCGAGCCACAAACAAGTGGGCGGCGTCAAGTGCATGCGAAGGAGGTATTAAACTGGGGCCACAGACCCTCCACGAGGACAACCAACGGCAGTACTATTCCAGGGATATTCGAAGCCTAGAATACCCTTGCGAATCTATACACTTTAGGGCGCTATGTGATGCCTATATCGTGCAAAGATGAACCAATTTTTCTATCCTATATGCTATTATTGCATCCATTTATATAACTTGTCCAGGGGATAGATAGAACGAATAAACCTTCTGGAAAAAGTTAAAGTAACCCTTTGGCAGAGTACAACAGAAACATTCACGAACACACTCAAAGAACTTGGAACAACAATTCGCCATATCAACAGTTAGAGCCACAAAAGGGTGGAGGGAGGTGGAAAAGGAACGGGTCAGGAGAGGCATAAGGTTGGTAAGTGGAACCCACTCAAGTGGCACGGTCAAAAGTCGCGACTGGAAGTGGCTTGTAGCGATATCGTGAGCTAGCGTTATTAATGCCCTGCCAGGCACTGATTGGGGGGGAGGGAAGTGGGAGGACGTGAGTTCCTCCTGCGCCAGCCCAGTTCGACAGATAATCGCTGCACATCCCGCTGCCGATGCTAATGGCTCAGTGCCAAAGCCAAGAGGCAATGCAGTTCCCCCACCTTTCGCTCTGCTCCCCCCTCCCCAAACGAACAGACCACACGGTGGGCTGCACATTTCCACAAACAGATGGCGCCTCAGTGTGTATGCATGTGTGAAAGCGAGAGTGAGAGAGAGACAGTGAGAGAGAGTGCGCGTATTCATTCCAAGATTCTCTTCCCCCACTGGAAAGAGGCGATGGAGAGATGGCGATGGCGATGACGTTGACGATGAATCTGAGTGCAAATGTGAGTGCGAGAGCATTTTGCGAATGCGAATTAATCAATGAATATGTCCTGAAGGGGGCTGCAACGAAGAGGGTCCTTTGAGGATGGGGGGGAGGATGAGGTCAGAGAACGCTACGACATTTCATCCCTACACATGTACATATATGGTGTCTGTGTGGGTACGTGTATGTACGTCCTATGACGTTTACTCTTTCTGCTTTTGTTGTGTGTGGCTGTGTGTCTGTGTGTATGTGGGCGGAGACGCACATAAAACTCATATAATTCTTACCACTCCCGCTGCTGCCTGGGGAGTCTACTCCTTGGGGGGGCGCCACCTGCCTGCCAACTTTCCATAACTTTGTCCCTACTAACCCTTCCCCACCGCCTCCGCCTACCCCGTCCATGTCCTCGTCATCGCCATCGTATCGTCTGTGCCGCCATTTTTGCAATTAGCATTTTAAATATTGCACCAACACACACAGCTTGAATACATGCATGCTGTATGTATGTGTATGTGTATGTGTGTGTTCATACATGTGGATATGTATATGTTTAATTTTCGCTTTGGTTTGTTGTTGCTGTTGTTGCTGGTGCCGCTGGTCGTTTGTTTTATAGTCGAAACGCGCCTCTCGCATGTGGCAATAAAAACGAACCGAAAGGTTCAACCCGCGCCACCCCCCCCCCCCGCCCCACATATAGGGGCTCCAACACACACTGTGGCACGCTTTTCTTGTTAGGCAGACATGACCGTTTGACCTAATTTCTGGAGCTGCGCAGCGCGGCACGGCACGGCGCCGCATCAGGACTTCGAGGACGGGAAGGGGAAATCCAAAACCAAAGCAAGGGGAAGGGAAGAGCAGAGATGGATGAAGATGAAGAAGGAGGAGAAAAAAATGAACGAATTTGAATGAGATGCGAGGGGCATCGACGAGCGAGGAGTCAAGGTGTGTTAGATAGAAGGAGCGGCAGTCCGAAAGAACAGCCTCTGACCCACAGGACCCACAGAATTCGGCTTATGAAGCGAGATAGAAACTACTCGGTAGGCCTTACCTTCTTTAGAATATACTCGGCAAGGAGCCACGGAATAAACACACAAACGCATGGAGGGAGAGAGAGAGAGAGAGCGACAGGGGAGAAAGCGGAAAGAACAACAGGCTCCCCCGACCCTTGCTAACCACGGCGAATGTCGTTGCCAAAAGAGATAACGCACAAAAATAAAATATACATAATTAAAAGAGGCAATTCTCCAAAGGCTAGGACTGGCCAAACTAGAGATAATCATTCACAGAAGAAGAAATCTCAGATAATCTTTCACAATCACCATCATTCTATCTATACATATTCTGTTCATCAAACAAACGCTAGCACTGTATTAATATTCTGCCTCGTATTTCGTGGTGAATGATTTTGCCTAATGAAAAAGTTTTGGTATCCCCGCGCCTGCCCACGCTACCTGTCTGCCTGCCTGTGCGCATTGTTGTGGCTGTTGCTTCCCCGACTTGGGGGCCGTGGGGCAGGACCAGGACCAGGACTATGACTATGACAATGGCTTTGACTACTTACCAGTAACAGGACACATAGGAGCAATCCGCTATTTTGGGGAACAGAAAGTCTGTGGTCATCTTGATGCGTTTCTGTTTCTGCTATTGGGACTGGAATTGGAACTAGACTGCAGTTTGTGGGGTAATCCGAGTTCTGCGTTCCGGATCTGGATCAAGACTAAGTCTGGATCTGTTGATTCTACTTAATTGTCACTGGGAATTTCGTGCGGCTTTATAGGTCACAGCGAGGGATAATCACTGCCTGGACACAGACATGGACCTGGACATGGCCGTTGCGTGTGTATCTGGGTATCTTTAGCTGTATCTATAGCAATATCTATGGCTGCTGCTGGTGGGTGACGAAGCCGCCTGGCATTGAGTGCACTGCAGAAGCAGGAGGAGCAGGAGGTGTAGGCTGCTCTGCTCTGCTGCTGCTGTGGTTCTCCTGGGGTCGGCTTCAGCGGCATTCCATGATTGTTCTGATGGTGACTACTCCGACAGCAACGGCGACGAGGACGAGGATTTGGACGACGACAATTGGGAAATTGTTGACAGCACGCTGGGGACTGGGTGGCAGGGGTTGCAGGATTGGAGGAGGAGTTGGGTCTAGGGGAAAACTCTGTTTTTATATTTCTGTTTGATTATGTTGCTTCTGCTTTGCTCTGCTTTTCCGCTCTCCTGCTTTTCCAGGATGCTGCCACACGCACACACACACTGAGACACCGACACGGATACACATACACAGCACTCGCTCTCTGTGCACCGTTCTTCACGCTCCACCGCTCTCCTGGGCGAACCGAACGAACCGATTTATCGAAGCGTTTTCTCGTTTTCGTTTTCTCGTTTCCCGATTCTCTTTCTGTTTTTCCGTTTTTCACTTTTCTTTGAGGTTTAAATTATGTTGATGCTGCCTCTGTTGCTTCTGCTGCTGCTGCTGTCACGGGGACGCGCACCTGCCTATAAACAAGGCCGCTCATCCCTCATCCCACCCTGCTGCTGCTGGGGCCTGGGGCAACAGTAGACTCGGAGACGACACACTTAACCACTCATAGAGTGGAGGATTCGCTGGATGCTGCTCCACCTGCAGAGGTGGCACTGTCACCGGTGTTTACTTTCGAGCAAAGCAGGACACTTTGGCTGCTTTAACCCCTCTTTTCACGTTGCAAGACACCCGCTGCCTCTTGCGTTTGAGTTTCGTCTCGATTTTTCTCCGTGTTTTACGCGTGCCTGCCGCTACTGTTGTGCTTGGAGCAGGATTCTATTTGTGTTCATTTTATATTATTTTTCCTGTCACGCAAACCAATTCGGATATTCCGATGAAATATACCGTCTGACCCTAAGAAATATACCAAAACTACGTCACAAATTTCAAAATATACCGTAAATATACTGACGAATTATTTCTGTTCGAGTTCCATAATTTTCCATCGTTTTTTATATTCGGTTGAATATTAACAAAAACGCTCCAGAACCCTCAGCCCTGAACTAATCATCAGCCAGGCTCCGTTTTTCACTTTCACAAAAGTTTTCCGATTTAAACAAAGAAATCACAGGAATTGGGGCTCTCTTTTTCCCATTCCGAAAGATTTCTTCGTTTTCAAAACGAAAACATTTTCGTTGACGAAATGAAAAAAATCGTAAACGGCTTTTTATACAACAAAACGAACCTTAATTGCAAAGAAAAAAAAAATAGATGACTTATTGATGCATTAACATAAACTTGATACCTATATCAGGGTAATTTAACTTGTGCTTTCTTTATAAATAATTTTATTTTAACCCAACCTCAAATTTGGTTCGGACAAAATTGGCCACAGCAACAACAAATTTCGTTTATGGGTTACGAAACATTCGATTTTTCATCGGAACGTTGGCAAGAAATAAATTTTTCGCAAACAGCACAAATGTGCAAACAGCTCGATGTTTGTAACATGCGCTTAACGTCTGGCCAATCAAGAATATATACCAAAACTACGTAATCAAATTTTCGGAAATTCAAAATGTAAATATCGATAACAAAATGGCTGTTTTCGAAAACTCCACGCATTTTGTCCAATGGTTTTTTAAATTTTGGGTGAAAACGTATTCGCAATTATTAAATGAACCCTCAGCCTGAATTAATAATTTTATCCGATTGATAAATCAATTTTCTACAACACTAGCAAATTTTAAATACTCCTTTTTATTGGATTTGATTGTAAAATTAGTTTAAGCAATGTCCACTAAATTTATTTCTTTACATGGCAACTACACGCTAACTACACGTTTGCTACATATTAACTACATTTTTATGTTTGAAATTTTGTAATATACAGAAATATACCAAAGAATTGATGAAACATACCATTCTATAACACAAAATGGATGAAATATACCAATATATATACTGTAAGCCTGTATGCCATACCCCGTTGAAAACATATTTTCTTTTATCAATATCGATATTTCTTTGCGATAGACTTTCCTGAATTAGCCCGCAAAACCGAAAATAGAAACAATATAAAAGTAGACAGCAACATTCTCCCGCGGATATAGATTCCTTTTGTGAAATAATGTCATACTGACAATTACAAACATTCCAATATCCTGTTTTTTGCAGACTTTTACAGCAACAGTTCCCTGCCAAATATCGTTCAAGTATTGATATCAGGGATGCAAAATGTATCAAGCATTGCCTGACACTTGCTTACTACTGCGACACGCACACACCCGCCAGCCTAACGGTTTTTTGTTTATGGGATTTAACACCTCGTAAATGAATCGCTATCTTATCGGGGCCAGACCCTAAAGACTTCTAATGGCCAATTGACAGCACGCAATTTAGAGCCAGCCTTTGTCTCTTCGCTTAATACATTGCTGGGCAAATATTGCAGCAGTGAAGGCGAAATATATTCATTATTCGATAAGATAAATCCCTGTTTGTCACCGCGGGCTCTTGAGAGTGGACTCCACTCGTCTGATGCCCCAAAAAACAACAGCGATGAGCGCATGGGTGATTAAATTCAAAACTGATAAGCCAATGCCACAAGATACAACAATTCTATACTACTTGTGGCATCATATGGTAACCCAGACATTAAGAAGAGGCTCATTACATATTTATTTGCGTTTAATTTGCATTTTGCGTGTAAAGGTTATGTCAACCGATCCGATAAGCCTATTGCGCACTGGCGTAGGGCGAGGCGGGAGCGAGCGGTGTACTAAACCCCTTTATTCATTAAAGAAGCCAGCCACAAATCGATCCACAGCGATCCCCCATTATCAGCACCGATCAAAACGATCATGACACACAAAAGTCATACAAACAGCAATCGATTGGCCGGCTGGGGCGGGCCGGTGACGTTTCCTCTAAGTTTCCTCAACGGGGCATACGCTTTATCGCTTCTGCCCGTCCGGACATGAGAGAGTCTGTTGGGAGGGAGAGAGTTTGTTGCGAAGCGGAGCGCTCACTCGGTAGAAATCCGTATAGTTGAGCGGACCACAGAGCAGCAGAGGAGTCGGGCGTCGGGCGTCGAGTCGAGGCACGTCCAACGTGGCAAGCGGCGTTCAGTTGGCTCCAGCGTTTCGCCGTCGACGGGTTTGCTCCATTCGCTCTATTCGGCTGTGCCGCCCCGACAGACTTGCCCAAAGTATTGTCTCGCTTTTTGGGCCATAAACACACGGCTTTGATTATCGGCCAGAAGTCGCAGAACCTGTTTTCCCGCTCAGTGGATTTTTGGTTCAGCAGGTTATTTCTACCAGCGAGCCCTCGTGGTGGTGGAAAACCGTCCATCTCCAAACAGAAGCTTCTCGCGTGAGTATTGCTCAATTGATTTGTGTGGATGCATAGCCGTTAATTGGCGTCGATTGATCAAAGTGATCCACAAACACATGCGATCCACAAACAAACTTCGAATAACCGCAGGCAAGGTCTACGAATCGCGAATCAGCTGTTTCCCGTGGACACTGGGCAGGGTTTGGGCACTATCGCCCTAGTCCCTTATCACCGTATGCCTACGAAAATAATAACTCTTAGAAGTAAACAAAAATTCACAGAATATCTCTTTCTAACCATAGTCGCACGACCACTTTGTGATGGCCTGATGTTCTAAAAAATGTAGCCCGATTATCCAAGACCCGTTTTGGAAGACGCCTAGAATAAGCACAAACATGAAAAGAAATTATCCAATCGCGTTGGTAGAGTTGTTCCGTTTCGCGACTGAATCTTTTGGGGATTCCTATCCATAAAGCTCTTTTGATATCCGAATAATGATGTACTGCATCTCCATACTGATGGAGATATCTCAAAGATTGACAGACTAATTGAGAACAGGGCCACAGTGTCTGTTAGATACAGAATATATTACTTTATTGGGCCGGATATGCTTTCGTTTTTTGCGTTGATAGATTACTTGACTTAAGGCTTCTGAGAAGGGTATGCACGGTCGTACGTACGTACTATACGTATAGTACAAACAACCAGTCAGAACGAGTCTTCAGTGGGGATTGCGATTACTCGTATCTGATCTGTTTGCTCTCCGTGAGAGTACCGCCAAATGCTAATATTGGCTTTACATCATTCACTCCACTCGCAGGCCGCAGAAAAGATAACAGGAGATTCCTGGACCGGCACGTGACTCGGCCATGGGTCTGACAGAGGAGGAGCTACACACCAATGGCCACCACAAGCCCCAGATCATCTCGGGCATGGGCCGGCCGCTGCAGACGAAGCCATTGGGCGAGCAGTCGCGAGCCGTGCGCCGGCAGGCGATGGCCGTGATCCTGGCCAATGTGGGCGTGCTGTCCACGGGCATGACCCTGGCCATTCCCACGGTCACGCTGGACCAGCTAAAGGACGAGACGGAACCGGTGCACTTGAATGGGACGCAGGCGTCCTGGTTCGCCTCGGTGAACGCCCTGGCCGCACCACTCGGCGGCCTGCTGTCTGGGGTGCTGCTCGACAGGATCGGGCGCAAGCGGACGCTGGTCGTGCTGAACATCCTTAACATCGCTGCCTGGATCCTGCTCGCCACCGCCAGCCAAACAGACTCCGACTCCTTCTTCTGGCAGCTCATCGTCTCCCGCTTCATCTTGGGTAAGCATCCGTGTGATTTTCGACAAACGATTATCGATCATTGCTAATCGATCAAATTCAAATTGCAGGCATTGGCATGGGCCTGGCCAGCGCCCCGCCTGGGGTGTACGCAGCGGAGATCAGCGTGCCTCGGACGCGGGGCAGCCTCATTCTGGGTACCTCCATCTCGGTGGCCGGGGGCATAACGATCCTCTACGGCATCGGCTACTTCATCCGCGACGACTTTCGGTTGATCGCGCTCATCTGCTGCGGCTACCAGCTGGTGGCCCTGCTCTGCGTCCTGCCCCTGCCCGAGAGCCACTGCTGGCTGCTGGCCAAGAAGAGGCTGGCCGAGGCCAAGAAGTCCCTCAACTACTTCCGCGGCCTGGACAAGTCCCGTGAGTAGCATTCTCCAACTGTGTACACCTTTCTCTGATCTCTCTCTCTCCGCAGCGCATATTACGCATCCCCAGGTGCTGGAGGAGTTCCAAGTGCTGCAGAAGTCGCTGCAGCTGCGGGACGCCGAGGAGAAGCCCTCGTTTCTGCGGAGCATGCGGCTGCCGGAGGTGCACAAGCCGCTGCTCATCCTGATGTCCCTGTTCGCCTTCCAGCAGCTGACGGGCATCTTCGTGGTCATCGTGTACGCCGTGCAGATCTCCCTGGAGGCGGGCATCTCCATCGACCCCTTCATGTGCGCCCTGCTCATCGGGCTGGCCCGCCTGGTCACCACCTGCCCCATGGGCTACGTCCTGGAGGCGTGGGGTCGCCGACGGGCCGGCATCATCTCCACCCTGGGCATGTGCGCCTGCATGTTCCTGCTGGCCGGCCACAGCTGGAGCGATCTGCTCCGCGGCGTCCCCTACCTGCCCGTGGTCTCCATCGTGGGCTTCATCGTCCTGAGCACCCTCGGCCTCTACACGCTGCCCTTCTTCATGATCTCGGAGCTCTTTCCGCAGAAGGTGCGCGGCCCGGCCTCGGGCCTCACCGTGGCCGTCGGCATGTTCATCTCGTTCCTGTGCCTCAAGACCTTCCCAGACCTGAAGGCGGCCATCGGCATGAGTAAGTGCTTCGTATTCTTCGGCGTCATGGCCCTCCTGGCCACGATCTTCATCTACTGGGCCCTGCCCGAGACACGGCGGCGCACCCTGCTCGAAATCGAGGAGCAGTTCCGTTCCGGGAAGCGTCGAGCCCCCGCCGACGTCGAGATGCAGGAGGTCTTTGTCCGCAAGCCGGACCAGTGATGCAAGAGAAGGAGAAGGAGAAGGATCCGCATGAGTGCTTAGTACTGTGATAAACCACAAATACACAATCAAACGTTTGCTCAAAACTCAATCGAAGTGTCTTTTGCTCGACAGAAAATCGATAGAAATAATCGAAACCATATAAAAATCGCATATTTTCCATTTATCAGTGTAAGATATAGAGCAGAGCTTTTAACGGATCAACTGATTATCATATCTGAAGTGTTTGTTGCCAAAGTTTCCCCCCAGATTTCGCTTGCTGATAGTAGATATAGTACGTACTCGTAGCAGAATGCCTTGGCTTTTCTCTTTTGTTTTTTGTAGAATTAATAAGACATATGTAAGTCCGCGTAGACCTAGGCCGAGGCCGCTGTCTGATAAGAGGCCTAGTCACCCTACACTGATAG
Source organism: Drosophila lowei (assembly GCA_008121275.1). Lineage (NCBI taxonomy): Eukaryota > Metazoa > Arthropoda > Insecta > Diptera > Drosophilidae > Drosophila > Drosophila lowei. The sequence goes on along the minus strand of CM017778.1, from coordinate 22,731,086 downwards.
GAGTTAGTGGCACGAACAGCTATTTCGTCGCGATTTGAGCACTCGATTACTTACGGAACGAGTTCCCGCTCTCATTCTCAATCCCAAATGCTCTCTTTTGAATGTCAGGTTCGTGGCCAACGTCATTTGTTTTGCGAGCGACAGAGAGAAACCGATCTCAGCTTTAAGTCTGATTCCGATTTCCATACTGCAATCGATTTGATTATGCAAATTTTGTATAGGAGCGCCATCGGAGAGAAACCTGGAATATACAGATAGTTCCTACATACAATATGTGCATGTTGTTACGCAACTTGTTTCAACGATCGACCAGAGAGAGAGATCTGTCGGATCTGTGTGTAGAATGATTGATTTTCCCACTAAATAATCGTACATTTGTTCTAATAAACTGTCGAAGCAAACAAACAGTTCAATGGCATACAAAAGGCAACAAACAAACGACTAGTCAAGTATTTGTGTGCTACTTAAACTAGTTATGCTCGTTATACTAGCTTTTATTAGTTAATCACTACAGCTTCTCGACATATCAGATGATCTGTGCTCTATAAGTCTTCCCAATTGGCACGATTTGGAGTCCAGATTGGTTCTCCCAAGTCCACTCAATGACTGCTCACATATGATCTTCTATTCTATGGCTGTTCCCTGTTCCCTGTTCAGAAGTTCCAGATGTCCCTCTGTCAACGCGTGTGGTCATCTTTCATCTGTGTAAACAGGCAAGGAGTCGGCCTCGTGTGGACACTCGAAGGAGGAAGGTACCGTAGCAGATGCAATTGCCAGCCATCAAGTTCCGTGCAGATCTGCGTTATGGTAATGTTAATGGTAATGGTAATGTCCATAATGTGAGAGGGGAGGCCTCTGAGGAGGCCAGAGATCGGCGTACTCGGAGCTTGTTGCAGCATCCACAATCCACAAGGCACAGGCCCCAACCCCTTCATTATGCCGCCGGCAAGAGGCTGCCAAAAAAAAGTTGAGGGAAAAATCTGTTCTGCTTTGGTCATTAAATGCAGCTCCGCAGACGGGCAGGGCAGGATGCGTGTGCCCCGAAAATCGTTCGTCGGTTCCGTCTGGGAGTGCGTTAAAAGCGCATTCTGTCCATCCATCCATCCATCCATCGATCCTCCCATCATCCCGAATGTCTGGAGGCGTTGAGGCGTACGTTTATGTAATTATAATAAGTTTTCAATTTTATGGCTTAATAATGTGGTGGGGAAGCGGGCAGTAGAAGGCACAGCTTCACCTTCATCTCTGCTGCAGTCCCCCCTACTGCAGCTGGATCCGCTGCTGCTGCTGCTGCTGGTGCCCCATCATTAGGCGACAAGCGTTTAAGCAATGTCCAGAGTCAGAGCATCCGAAGCAAGAGTAAATTGTTTTGGGGCGATTAAGTCAACAAGACGGCGCTAACATGCACCACGGACCAGATCCAGGGACCACGGACGGAGCCGAAGGTAGGTTGAATGAACTGCCGGGCTGCCGATCTGAGACGGGGATAATGCCGAAAATTGATGAGCTGCAAATGTGCGAACATTTAAGTTTCCGCTGCACCCGCTTCGCTCCCCTCCCCTCCACCCGGCAGTCGGGGTGCATTGATTCATGTGCATAATCCGACACCTGCCGCGAATTTCGCACTTGGAAGCGCATCAATTACGGAGCATCGTTGGACAGATAGAAATGTCAACAGCTCGACAAAGTCAGAATCGGAGTCAGGGGAGGAGTTAATGACACGTAACGTTTGATGTGCCAACATGGCAAGGACAATGGAAGTGCCACAAGAGGATGACGGAACGGAGCAGGGGCAAGGACGAGGACAATCGACATATGCGGTCTCGAATAACGACAATCTGTGCGCGTTTCAGAGGTGTGCTTCTATCAGTGTTCTATTCAGCAGCCACCCAAGCGTAAACCGCATAGCATAGCCGCATAAGCGATGCGGATCCGGATTCGGATCCGGATGACGATCATCCCAACCCATTGTGTGGACGCTCTCTGATCTGTCATCATTATCCCCCGAAACACACAGCATGTCGCGCGTGTGTTTTGGGACTCGATTCAGGGTTCTATTCGGTTCTGTTCGGTTCTGTTCTATTATGGGTTGCTCGCTTTGTTATGATGCGAATTTGATTATGTTTATAAGGCAATAAATTAGAAAATCATCACCGCAGTCGCAGCCACAGGCACTCGAAAAGGACTATTATAGGCTACGTCTTTGTTGTGTCTGAGGGACAATGTAGCGAGTACATTAAACGGTTAATTTATGGTTACCTCTGTAGTGCTCTCTTTCTCGTACAAGGGTCTGGGTGGCTCCCTACTACTACAGGAGTAGTGCAGTCCCAGTCCCCTCCCCAAATGACATTGTTAAAACGCCCCAAGTGTCTGCAATTTGTGGATGCACTTAATGTAGTTATAATTTTTGAATGCCGCAGTCCCCAGAGCCCCGACGGATCCAGCCAACGTGGGCATTAAGGGCTACTAACCCTTCCTCTGATCGGCGCGGGCTGATTGCACACCTTGGGTAAGCTCGATCGGTCCGATCCGATCCTATCCGATCCTCTCCCTTGCTCGCAAATTGCACTCGGGGATCGCTGCAGCTGCACACACGACAGGCATACAGGCAGACATGCGTACAGCCATACGTGTGTCCAAGATCGAAGACGCGTCGACGCGTCGATCAGGTATCGGGGCAAAAACCAGAAGTGATTTTTGGCAACATTACAGATTCGGCAGTGCAGAACCTGTGTTTACCTTCGATCCGATAATCGCTACCCGGCAGTCCCGGGAGGGCAGCCTTTGCCTCCTCCCTAAAGTGTCTGTGGCAAGGTGTGCAGACTGCCACATTAGGCTGAAGCTGCAGCTGGGGCATAAGTGGCATTGGCTGTGGGGGGCGTGGGGGAAAGCTAGCCAAATTTGACCCCAGAGGCATTGCCTAACTCGATGATCATTCGGATGAGCAATGGGCCGATGGGTGCTGGGTGCAGGAATGCCGCAAGATTTATGAACGGAAGGATAGATGGATGGATGGAGGGATGGATGGATGGGGCGGTGGGCGGTGCCACGCAAAGCACTGATACTCCCAAGTACTTGGGCCAGCACTGGACTTTAATTTTTCAATTAGTTGAGCTACCGTATTTGACTTTTGCTCCTGCCCTGCCGACTCCAGAGTCCAGAGTCGGATCGGATCCAGCGAAGCGGCTACCGACCACCGCCAAAGGGGACAACGAACCGAATGATCATTCAGCCTGGATCTGGGATCTGGAGACGCAGATGGAGACCATGGAGACCAGACAGGGGACAGAGGGACTGGGTCTCCGAGAGAGGGACACAACAACACAGTCAGAGAGGCACTGGGGCATCGTAAAAATATTGCATTTAGGCAGAGCGATGGACGGCAAACGCTTTCCGCGTTTTCGTTTTACGATTGCAACGATGCAACAGAACACAGCCACCACTCGAAGTGGCAAAGTTTTATGATTATTTTAACACTTTTGCTGGCTTGGACTCGGCACTTGGGCAACAGGCAACGGGCAATGGGCAATGAGCAATGGGCAATGGGAACTGGCTTCAAGAGGAAGCCCAAGCTGAAGCCAAGGATGGCATAGACAAGCGTATAATTGATTTGAATTCTATGATGTGTGTTGGCCGATTTCCAGAGGCGTTGCGAGCCATAAAAACCATAATTACAAGAAGAGTTCGGCCAGTTCGGGGAGTTCGGGGGCAGTTCACAGAGCAGCAGCACCAGGAGCCCCCCAAATGGGGCATCCTTCTCAAGGCAGAGAGAGACGAGAGTTTGCAGAGTTCCACAAAAGCCCAATCCATACGGAAAGAGCAGTCCCCAATCGATTTGCGGGGCCCGTTCTGTAAGGATATAAGGATATTATGTATCCTTTTGGCACATCCTATCATTAGCCTGTCAGCGGCTTCGAGCTGCGCTTCGATGTGGATGTGGATGTCGATGTCGTCGTGTTTACTGTGTTTGATCAAATAATTTCTGTTTTTATGGCACAATAAATGTCCTGTCCTTTCGCTGGGGTCCATCTTTCCCTCATCTTTCTTGTGCTTTGTCTCCTGGTTGTGGTTCCTGCTCTTCCCTTTTTCAATTTGGCCATAATTATGTCAGACATTTAATTTATCGCAAGCAAAGGTCCTGCCTGCCTTCTTCGGCGGCGGCTCCTTCTCTGCCTCGTTCGTTCTTCCTCGTTCGTTCCTCCAGCAGCTCACACGCAAACTTTCGGGCCAGGACTCACCCTACTCTCCGCCAGGGAGAGAGTCGAGAGAAGAGAGTAGAGTCTCGCCATCTCCCTCTGGGTGTCGTGTCGGCCATTTTCCCAGTGTCGTCAGGGTTCAGTGGAGCGGAGGACAGGACGGGGGGGCCCAGCAGAGGCCTCTTCTCGTCTCTTAATGTGAGAAAATGCGTTGTCCTGTCAAGTCCTCTCTTGTAATTGCTCATTTTGCTTATCTGCTCGCCCAATCCGACCCCGGACTCTGACCAGGCTCCTGACCAGGTCCTGTGTGCAGTGCAGGTGTGGAATGTCCTAGATGGATCAATAAACGAAAACCCTGTAAACTCTATAAAAATTTCGATTTGTGGAAATTGCGTTTTTATTAATTGGCTTTGACATGCCACTCGTCTTGTGTCCTGTACCCCTGTACCCCTGTGTGTCGGGTGTCCTGCCCTGTGTCTTGTGCCCTAGTTTTTATGGCACTCGAAAATCGCGTGCAGCAGTCCGCCTACAACTGCGGCACGAAAGGGCAAGGCGACTCCTAGACTCCTAGACGAGCGAGATATTGCAGAGGATAGTGATAGTCCGCCGAAGGACCTTTATCTTATCGGCCTTGTTCTTGTCGGCGATTGTCTTTGGGCCTTTGGGTACTTGCTGTCTGTCTGTGCCACGCGTGTCCCTGACGCAAGGTGCATCGTGAGGCGAGAGGCGAGTCTGCGTTGCAACCTGCCTGACTGCATCCATCATCGCGTGGCAGAGTGCCACAGTGCCGCAGTGCCGCAGCAATGCTCATGATTTGAGGCACATGCGTAACCTGCGCCAATTTGGCGACCCGCACACAAGAATCCTACTCTGTTCTCCATCCTCTCGTGCCTCTTCTTGTTGAACATTTTTCAGGGAACCGCCGCTTGCATCTGCTGATTGCCAGCCCAGCGATGGCAACAGCAAAAGCAAGAAAACCCTCAATTAGGCCGCCCCTGCAATTAGAAAAGATACTTTTGGTATTCTTGACCCTCTCTGCAAAAACCAGCAGCCAGCAGCAGCAGCAACAACTAATTTGTGGCAAGTTCGAGCAACTAATGCCCCCTTTAGAAGGGCGCCCACGCCAGAGAATTAAACTTTTTGTCCGCTTCCCAGGCGAATTCCAGCGGCGGACACCGCTCATTAATGGACCATGAAATCTAGACGCAGACGGGACCCGAGACCCGAGACCCGGGACCCGGGACCCACCGGCAGCCCCCAGGCACGAGCCGAGGCGGCAGCTTCAGCTACTGTCTTGGTTTTTTGGATCCTCCAAAGCCAAGCCTTGGTGCCTCCTAATGATGAGCTGGGGGCACGCATCGAGGAATGCGTCGCCTGTGGCGCTGTCCGGAGCTGAGTTTAAATTTGAATTCGAATTTTGATTGGGGCAAAAAGTGATGTGGGTGTCGCTTCCTCGGAGGAGACTCTCCGCCCTCCCTTCTGCCGCAGTGGAGTGGATTTCATTTCAATTACAATATAAGCGAGTGTAAGTTCTCCTGTTTAGCCGATAGCGATCTCCTAACGGACGGTCGGTCGGACGGACGGAGGGCGCGTGGAAAACCAAGTCAATCGGAAGAAGTTAAGCCGATTGCCCAGCCCCCTTTTTATAACAATTGCGCCACCCGCTTTGAAACCCTGAAAAAGCCAAACTTCCCATTTCCGTTGCTCATTTGAGAGTGCCCTGCCCTGCCCTGCCCTGCCCTGCCAAGGGTCAAAGGGTACGTCGGACCAGATGGGATGTTTGTAACGCAAGAAGCAGTCATCGAGGGCAGAGAAAGGCACAGAAAGGACATCCTAAAGTAATCAGTTTAGAAAAGTATATAGATACAGATACGATATGGTATGTATATATAGATACAAAGAACGATATGGGTATAGAAGTAACAGTAAGTATAAAGAATCATGCAGCGATATCAAAATGTATTAGAAATGGTAGATGTGTATATAGCAAATGGATCTTTAGATATGGCTAGATATGGCGGTATAGAGATGCTTATAGATGGTTAGTTGAATACATGCACACGTATAGGGATATACAGATATATAACTTTAAAGATATATATTCCTAAACAGACAGATAGAGCTACCAGCCCATTGCTCTTGTCTTTTTCCGCCTAAAGGGTATCCCACATTCGAGGCCTTCCACTCTTCGAAAAGGCACTGCTAAACGCACTTCCCACACAGATTTGTGTGTCTGTGTGTGTGCGCCTTAATTGGGGCGTAGGTCGCTTTGGGCTCCGGGTTTGGGTAATTGCTGCCACTTGAAAGGGCTTTTGGTCACATAATCGCCTTGTCAGATAGAGCAAGACACACGGAGGCAGAGAGCGGCGGAGAGGGGCAGGAATGATGAACAAGCTAACTGGGCGTTGGGCGTTGGGCGTAGGGCGTTGCATGATGGGTGGGCCCAGGACCAGCACCAGCACCAGCACTGGTGGCAGGACCTCGTGCCAGAGAGAGTGTGTTGATGCCACCACGCACGGCTGACTCGCTTGATCTTATTATGCCGCGCTTCGTTGCATGGGAAAAGTCGGGCAGCTGCTATCAGTGTCGTGTCGAGGAGGAGGCCTGTCTGTGCCCGGGATGAGCACAGGACGAGGATGAGGACCAGGACAAGCTGCTGGCTGGTTGGCATTGTGCCCCAGCCTTTGTGGCAGTTTTATCTCTGCCGAGCAGAAGTTCCAGCCCCCCGCCGCTGTCCTTCCTGGCCGCTCCTTGGGCCTGGGCCTAAGAATTTTGCATGTTTTTGCACAGGTTTTTGTGGTTTTTGGTGGCAAGTGGATTTGCATGTGCCACGCGGCTACAAAAGGGGTTCTCTCTCGTTCAGCCAGGGCCATGGCGCTTAGCCCTCACAGGACGCAGGACCTGCTGGTGTTGTCATTGATTTTCGAGTCATGCTGCATTCCGCAATGAAGGAATAACTAATTTCTATCATTTTCTATCCCACCTATGGATCAATATACCACCTACTCCATGCCCTGGCCTGCCACTCCCTCCATCCCCTCCTCCTCCACCCAGCGGGTGTGCTGCTTGACAATCAACAAGCAATATGACAGTTTTATCTTTCAGCGCCAGTCGCACTGGAAATTCATTTTCGATTCAATTGTGAATGCCACAGCCACAGCCACAGCCGACAATTGTCGAATTCAATTAACGCTTGCGGCAGGCAGGCAGGCGGGCAGGCAGGCAGCACCACTGCCAAGCGTTACTTAACGCCAGGAACCACCCATGCCAGGAGCCACCCGGAACCCACCCCACCCCACAGGTCACAGGGGAAGCGGAGGAAGAAGGAAGGCGGAGGAAGGAAGCCGTAGCTGTGGCCGTAGCTGTGGCTGTTTCGCCAGGGTAACGGCTATGCCCAATGCTGTGTCACAATGTGAATCGGGTTCGGGTTCGGATCCGGGGACTATGGATGTGGATGGGGATGCGGCTGCAGCTGCGACTCTGCTCTCTGCTCTCTGCCTCTGCCTCTGCCGATTGGCCGGAACGCGGCTGCAACGGCAACGGCAACGGCTACGGCTACGCTGCCGCAACGCTCTACGGACGGCATCGACGACTACCCCCAGGAAGCGCTCTTCTCAACGAAAAAACGAAGGACCAGCGCTGGCAGGCGTCATGCATGCACTGTGCACAGTGGGGCAAAAGCAGCACAAAAACGAGCGGAGACAACCCGATGACTCCAAAATACAGAAAGTACTTAATTCGAATGACGTTTTCCATCATAATAAATCGTAGCCACATTTTTGGATTCGAATATCAACTTTTTTGAATAGTCTTTAGTCTTTTTCACCCCCATTCGGATGGATGATAGATTTCTTGGATTGCCACCCATTCTCCCATTTCCAATCCAAAAAAGAAAACAATTCCTCTCCAATTCCCAGCAACATTTGCCACAGTACCATCGCCAGCCTCGCCTCATGCGACCCACTGTGCGCTGTCGAGTGGCCTCTGGGGACGACGACTCATCGCAGCGGAAGCCGCCACAGGCCACAGTTATGGGCTCGACCAATGGCAGAGCTCACGCCACAGCGGGGCAGACGCATGCGCACCGATGTTGCACGCTCATTGGCCCGCGGATGATATGGGGGCTGGGACTGCGACGGCCGGCGGCGGCGGCGGCTGGCGGTGCCGTGAAAAACCGGTTACACCAGAAAAACGTTCCGTCCGTGAGGGCGAGGGCGAGGGTGACGTGAGGGGGGCCGTGAATGATTCTTTCGGTGTGTGCGTGGTGGGTTTTCAGTTTCAGTTTCGCTTCGGGCCCTCGCATTGGTATTGTTTTTCTGAGCGCGATAGTGCTGGCCGGAGTTTCAGTAGCCAGCGCTGGCTGATGGACCACGGGCGCCGCCACACTCCTCTCCACAAATGATCGATGCGTTGGCAGCGCGATTCGCGTGCATTTAGTCGAAATTTTGACGGTCGAGTGACAAGGTGCGCCGCGACGCAGAAACGCAGAAACCCAATCCGCTATCCGATCCGATACCCGTCGCGAGACCCAACCAACACCTCACCTGACCTGACTGTTTTGCCAGGATAAGTGGCAATAAGGAAACAAGTGTATCTGTAGCTGTATCTGTATCTGTATCTAAAACTCAAGCGAAGAAAGTGAAGTTTTGAAGTGCTAATCGTAAAGGGATTGTACCAGAGTTTACCAAGTGGATATCCAGAAGAGCAAGAGCACTCTCTCCAGTGCTCACAAGAAGGTGAGTGCGAAGAAGGTCCCCCAGAGCCCCAGAGGGTTCTAGTCTATCAAAATATCTTTAGAAGGCTGTTCCCTCCTCCATTGTTCAGACAGTTGACAAAAGATTAGTGGCGATGACTTATTAGAGACTTAATTAAGACCTGGCCGCATCCATCGCATCGACCTGGCCCATAATGACCACCATAAACGATTCGTAATCAATTTGTTTGCGCATAATTCGGTTCCCCAATCCCCGATGATCTCTCATTCGAATGCGATTACGAATACGAATACGAATACGAACACGAATACGAGTATAACTAAATCATTAAATCGTGGCGAGTCTCGCGATCAGGTTGCGGCTTTATTTGAAAGGCTTAATAATGATATTTGCTTATCGTGTTCAACACATCGCTCACAGTTCTGTCCCTCTGCCCTCCGCCCTCCGTCCTCCGCCGATCGATCGGCTTATTTCTTAATGAACGACAATCTAACGGAACGGAACGGAGGACGGAACGATCCATTCAGCCTCTGTCTCCGCTATGAATGAATATTGGAGTAGATGATGCCATTCCACCGGACGGATATTGCTCCGATTTCCACCTTTAACAGAAGCCGTTGCCACAGCGAATTTGCATTGCAAAAATCCAATTCCCAATTGAACTTCCGCCGCTCTCGGATAACTCATCTCAGATCTCAGCTCTACGATCTACGGATCTGTTCTCTATCTCTCGCTGGGCAAGAGCTCAGTTTTCCCACGGATGCCCAGACGGAGGGGCCCCCAGAGCCCGACAATAGCCAAAAATCGTATGCTAATTAATTCTTTGTCATGCCGGTCTTTGGTCTTCGACCAGTGGCCATTATGGCCATTATGGCTCATTGATTTTTCGGAGCTTTCTATCGAGCCCCAACGAGCCACTGGACAACTTATTTAAGATCTAGTCGGTGGACGGTGGACGGTGGACGCATTGAGCCCCTGCCCTGCTCCACAGCTAATCATATTCAAATTGTGAAGCGTACGTTTTATTATAATTTTTTTATTTTAATTAGCGGCTGTTAATGTCGCAGACCGAGCCCCAGCTACCCACAGATTGCTCTCTGCATCGATCGAGCAGTGGGGGTCCGTGCCGGGGTCCCGGGGTCTCGGGGTCCGGCCCGGGGGATCCGAAACAGAAGCTCGGCCAACCTGTCGGTTCCACTTTCAGTAATCGCACGATTTAAATTATTGTATGTTTAACTAATTTCCATCGGTTTTTATGTCGTCTCTGTTACGCTTGACATGTGCACGCGGACTAATTGAGACTTACGGGCCGGGCCATTGGTGCTCCACACAGAGCGTGCTCCTCCTCCGCTCCGCTAGACGGTTGCCAGTGGTCTGATTTCTCCTAACCAGAACCTGAACCCGTTCAAAGTTCTCTTTCGATGGACGTTTTTGTGGCGCTTAGACGTGATATCATCTATGAAGAAAGATGATCCTAGATTCTCCATCAAACCTCAAACATAATCCCAAAGGTTTTCCACTGATATTTAGAAAATATTATAATAGGAACTGCTCCCAAGTCAATAATATATTTCCACTTTAGTGAAGTTCTTCTCGGATAGACTATTGCAATTATAGAATTACTACCAAACCAAGAACGGATTGTCAATAAGAGAAAAGGCCTTCATATTGAAATGGGGATCCATCCATCCTGCTGTCTTCTATCTTCTGATGAGCTAGAATTGAAAACATTCAGGGTAGACATCCTCCAGAGCGGGAACTCCTCCTTTAACCCATTCCCTAGTAGACATATTCCAAAAGAAGAGACCCAATCCCTTGGGTCCTGGTTCTTGGTCCGATCTAGGGGTGGAAATCCTCCTAGAACCGCTTCACCGCTTCACCGCTCAAGTGCTCATTGGCCTCGATTAGGGCCCATTTCCACTTAAATGGCAGGGCGGCACGCCAAGTAGAGGTCCGTCCAGAGAAAGGGTAGAGGTAGAGGGGGAGGTGTAATTTAACCCCTTTTCATTGCATCTAAATTGGCTTGGGCCGAAATGTCTATTTCACTTTCTACAAAAGAGTTTCGGCCAAAAGTGGAGATGGAGATGCGAGTGGAATGGAATGGAATGGAATCCTTATCGCGGTTCGGTCTAAGCCAAAAGCCAAAAGCCAACTGCGAACTTTATGGCCTTAACGGCCAGCACGAGTTTCCCGTTTCCCGTTTGACGGTGAGCGGCGGTAAGCCACTGAGAAGTGGGAACAGAACCGCCGACAGCCAAAAAACCCAAAGAACAACTTAATTTCAGAGTCGGAGTCGGAGTCGGAGTCGGAGTCGGAAGGGAGGAGGAGGGAGGCAGGGAGGGAGGGAGGGAGTACGATATGTGGTGCGTGTGTACACGCGGGTTTCATTGGGGGGGCGAGCAGGGGGATTTTACGAGCTGAAAAGTATCCCGAGACCAGGGCCCAGGACTACGGCAGGACTCTGCAATTAAATCTAATGTGAATTCCATAATAACATGGCCATGACAAAGTGTGGACTGCCGCTGGAAGAGGGAGCGGGGATCAGGGGGGGATAAGAGCAGTTACACTTTTGATTTATACGGTTCTTCAGGTCTCCAAGGCGTTTTCATGCCTCTGACAGGCTGGCGACAGGCCCGAATCCGAATCCTGGCCCTATTCATTCCAGCCACAGCGACAGGAAGCGGAAACCACCCGCCGTCGCTGAAAGCCCATTTGCATATCTCTCTCTGCCTCCATTTGGGCCACGTTATTTAACGAAATGAGCAATTGGCCAAAATTCATTTTAATTGTTAACCGCCGGGCATTTGCATATACTCTTGTGTATAGTATGTGGCAGGCAGTCGCGACATGGACATGCAACGAGAAGGAGGAGGTTCCCATTCCCATTCCCAATCCCCGTTCCCCGTTCGTGTCCCCCTACCTCTTCCCCCTCCGATAATGGGCCAGCAGTTCACGCTGCGTCGAGAATGTGCCTGATAAGCAGCTAATTTGAGATACTACTCCCCAGTGGGGATAGTGCAACCGATACGAACCGAACCGAACCGAACAGATCCGTGGAGCCACCAGCACCACCAGCACCACCATCGACCGGTAAGGTAACTCCCTGGCCGCACACTGGACATGGCCATTGAGCACATAAACCACTGCACATTAAATTCCGAGCCGAGCTGAGCCGAGCCGCGTAGTAGTTTTATAAAATAATTAAGTTTTATGTATTTTCCTTACTAGATTTTCACTGTTCTTCGGTTCGGTTCTGGCCACAACCTGGAGAGCGGAGCGGACAGTGGAGCAGAGCGGACAGTGGACAGCGGAGAGCAGCGATTTCGTGGAAGCCGTAAAACCTCTTCGGAGAGTGGGCCGCCGTCTGAGGAGACAGCATCAGCATCTGAATCCCCAGCATCGGGCAGCAATCCTAATAGCTGCGCCAGCGACCACGACGACATCCATCAAAGCGTTTTTATGGCGTTCTTGCTTGAAATTTGATTAAAATTCAGCGATTAACTAAACAACAACCAGCAGCAGCAGCAGCAGCAAACAGCAGCAACAGCAGCAGCAGCAGCAGCAGAGGAACTTAACCAAAACACTTGACGACGGCAGCGACGAATCAATCTTGGATTGAATTGTTGATCACATTTCTGGTTGGGTGACGCCGAAGAGAACGCCGGGAATCGATTTCTTCAGCCCTTCAATCATGCCACATACAGGTGAGTAGAGTAGGAGTAGAGTGGAGTGGACTGGAGTGGAGTGTCTTCTGGCTATCGAATAACCCGCTAATGAACTCGAAGTTCGAAAGCGCCAGATGCGATCTGTCCAAGAGAGTTCAACGCAGACAAAGCGTTTATCCGAAAGAAGTGCCACACCAGAAGATACGGCTATTACGGGAGTGGAGTGCGCGGACGGCAGCCTTTACGATCGTGGGCACGGGCCCCAAGATTAGCCAACAGTCATTAGAGGGGCCGGGAAGGGGGATGGAGGGGGTCGTATCTGTATCTGTATCTGTATCTGTGGCTATTGTAAATCTTCGAGGGCTTTCGTGCGGTTTATTGAAGCTTAGGAACATGTACGCGTAGTACTCGTAAATTCCAAAATGTTTGCTATGCAAATGTTCCATCCAGAGGCTGGGGGATGGGGGGCCCCAAGGAGGTCTCCAATTCGAATGCGATTCTAATGAGAATATCCTTTCTTTTCCTTGGCAGGTCAAGCTGGTGTCAATCAATTGGGCGGCGTCTTTGTCAATGGACGTCCCCTGCCGGACTGCGTCCGCCGCCGGATCGTGGATCTGGCCCTGTGCGGAGTCCGTCCCTGTGATATCTCCCGCCAGCTGCTGGTCTCTCATGGTAAGTGTCCGCTCGACAGCAGAGTCCACGGAGTCCTGCCACTACAGCCATCGCCCTCTTGTTCTCTCTTCTGTCCGAAGGTTGCGTCTCCAAAATACTGACACGATTCTACGAGACGGGCTCCATACGACCGGGTTCCATTGGTGGCAGCAAGACCAAGGTAAGTTGTGGGTCGGGAGTCGCGGAAAAGCCACATGTGGTCTCCAGGTGCAGGTGGGAGTGGGAGGGGTGTGGGTGGAGGGTTGGGGCATGAAATCAACAAACGATTATATAAAAATCAAACGCACAGCAGTAAATCCATAAAGTATCACAGAAACATGCACAGAAATGCAGATAAGTTAAGGATTGTAACCCGACAGATACATAGTTTACATGTTTTGGCTACCATGGGGATGGACGGATAGATGGACGGACGGATAGACGATGGTTCTATGGTGACAGCTTTTATGGTTGACTGAGGGCCGTGTGTGTGTGTGTGTGTGTGTGTGTGTGTGGAAGGAGGCGCAACAAATCAATCTCGCTTGCTGCTGCTTGATACCCGGATGATAAGCCCATCGGAGCACGCTTTCCCTGGGTCTACGGCAGGTTGCTCTCCAGGCACTCGTCAGCTGGTGGATTCACACGCCCAATCAAGTGCGTGGCTACCGTTTAAGCTGCTCCACTTCACGGACACAGACAGAGGCACCCATCCCCAAGTGACGACAATGCCCCAAAGTCCCCAGAGTGATGATAGTTCCCTCTAGCTCTCTCTCTCTCTCTCTGGTGATAGTGGAATCCACTATTGCGATAAGCACGAATCACGACCCATACGATACCATCCATACTCCTGCACTCCCACTCCTCCTCCTCCTCCTCCTCCATTTCCTGCTTACACAAACAGTTGTTCAGGTGCGATGTTTGTCGACGGCACAGAACGCCTAATTAACGGTAGTTGCAACGCCCACAAAGTGCACAATGTAGTCAGGAATATTCCCTCTAGATATGGGGATGGGGGATGGGGTGTAGGATGGAGGGTGGGTGGATCCCCATCCACCCACTTACATGGTGATTCAATAACCGCCTGCACTCGCTCGAACAAAACGCGCATTTAACACCTACGCCGGGTCAATAAAGTCCCCTTCCCTCCGCTCCCGTTCACTCCCATCCACCCTTGAACACTTGCAGGGGGACACAGGCCCAGGAGGAGGCCCAAGAGCATGTTATATCCGTCAGAAGGGAAGGGCCAGTGCCAGTGCGCGCGTGTAGATGGCCGATAAGATCTTTTCCCGTGCAGCGGCGTACCCTTAAGCGTATTTATGAATTTTTAATGAATTGCCGCGTCACACGTGAGGAGCGGAGGCGCCACTCACTGCCGGTGGACACAACAGCTCGCGGCAGGCTCCCAGTCCCAGTCCCATCCCATCGTACTCGCCACAACAAATTAACATATGCCACAGAGGGGGCACAGAGGGGCGAAACACCTTTCAGCGTCTCGTGTGGCACAGTGGAGTCCGATGCAAATCTCTGAACATGACAGCTGAAAAGGGGCGTGGCCCAAAACGCAATGTGCACATTTTTGCACAATTGTTTGTGCCCCACAGCGAGGGTTTAAACTTAGTTTAGTTTAGTTTAGGGCACAATTGAATTTCACGGCAATTAATCGTTCACTCGTTCCATCCACAGAGAGGGTTACAGCCAGAGACAGCCAAAGGGGGTCTTTAAAAGCTGAAAACGGGGGTCTTTAGCAGGGAAACGAATGGAAATGACTATATCTGGAGTAGAGAGCACTTTTTTTACTCTAGGATATAAGAACATGAAATGTAGGCCTTTGCCTTTAAATAAACTGAATCTCTTTGATAATACCCATGGATTCAGAGAAGGTTAAAGCCTTAGGTCGACCTGTGTCTATCGAATTCTCTTATGTTGATGAATGGTGTAGCGATTTTCGACTATGATTTGTTCTTGGTTGGGAAAATGCAGATGGAAAATTACAAATCACAAGAGTGATTACGATGGCAAAGCTCTCAAGACGGAAATAAAGGGAAATTGTGAATTTGTGGAACAAACACTGATGTATATATAAACTCCCAACTCTCTCTCTCTCTCTCTTTTTAGCAAGTGGCCACGCCCACTGTCGTGAAGAAGATCATCCGGTTGAAGGAGGAGAACAGCGGCATGTTCGCGTGGGAGATCCGGGAGCAGCTGCAGCAGCAGCGCGTCTGCGATCCCAGCTCCGTGCCGTCCATCAGCTCCATCAACCGCATCCTGCGCAACAGCGGCCTCTGGACGGACGAGATGACCTCCAGCCAGCAGAATGCGGCGGCTGCCGCTGCGGCGGCGGCGGCCCATCAGGCGGCAGGCGGAGGCCCAGGCGGACCAGGAGCTGGCTATGCCACGCCCGCGCAATTGTACGGGGGACCAAACAACAACAACAACAACACACACAGCAGCCACTCGCCCAAGACCCAGACACCGTCGGGAACCAATGCCCCGCCCTCGGCCACGGCCACGCCCAACGGCGGACGCTACGCGAAGCCCCCAGCGATGATGATGACATCCGCCGGAGGGGAGCTGCCGCTCAAGCCCGCTCCCAAGCTGCCACCCAGTCATGGACATTCCCACGGACACGGACATGGACATGGACATGGACACGGACACGGACACGGACACGGTATGAGTGCGAGCGTGTCTGGTGGCGGAGTGTCCGTGTCCAGCCAGCTGGGGGGCCTGGATCTCAGCTACTCGGCCCTGCACAAGCACTGGCTGTGGAATCCCTCGCTGCTGTACTACACGCAGGCGCACATTCAGGCCCAGGCGGCCGCCACGGGGGCCCAGTTCCTGCCCTACGGCGGCGGCTACCTGCCCCACGGCATGGCGGCGGCTGCAGCAGCGGCAGCGGCTGTCGGCGGAGGCGGAGCGTCCAATGGCGGGGGATTCACCAAGTCGGAGAGCTCCATCGACCTGTCGACGCCCGGGGCCACCGGCGACGCCCTCAGCGACTGTGATTCGGGCAAGTCCTCGCCGGCCGCCCTCTCCCTGAGCGCGGCCCGGGGACAGCTGCTGGGCCACAGCCACAGCCACAGCCACAGCCGGAAAAGGAATCCCTACTCCATTGAGGAGCTGCTGAAGAAGCCGGAGAAGCGGCTGCGCCTCAGCAGCGAGTCGCAGGCGAGTCTCCTCGAGGGGAAGCGGCGGAGCGAGCACCTGGAGTGCCTCTCGTCCAGCTCGTGCGAGAGCAGCCAGGACGGCTCCTCCGAGGATGTGGTAGTGCAGACGAGTCCTCGCACCCCCATCCCCCTGCCCGTGGACACGGAGGTGGTGCCCGTCGACGAGGAAGACGACCAACAGCAGGAGGAGGAGGAGGAGGACTGCAGCGTGGAGGTCGTCAACTAAGTGCAGGAGGAGGAGAAGGAGGAGCATCTCTCAATGTCCCAGTTTTAGCCCTGTATATAGATAGTAGTAGTAGTACTAGCATGCCCCAGTATCCCCCGCCCCGCCCCCCTCAGTATCTGTAATTCTATATAAATATCGTATTTAAATAAAAACGTATCTGTATCCGAGTAAATGAAGTGCTTTGCCCCCCTGGTGGTCTCTGGTCTCTCGTCTCTCATCTCTGTCTCGTCTCCGCTGTCTATGTGGCAGTGGCAGTGGTAGGGGCAGGGGCAGGGGCAGGGGCCCTTAATTAACTTGCGCGCCAATGAAGTGTCAACAAGTTGCAACAAGCTGGAGAGCAACAGAATGGGAACTGCAACTGGGTCTGTGGTTGGGGTTGGGGTTGGGGTTGGGGCAGATGCCGCGAGATGCGCGGCCGGCGAGTGCAAAATTACAGGATGTCTGACACGACCATAACTATCGATCGCCCGCAGCGGCGGCGGCAGCGGAGGCAGCGGTGGCAGGAGATGGAGACGGAGACGAGCACTCGAAGAGGCGACAATGGAACTGCCACTGGCTGTGGCTCTTCTGACACTGCCACTGGCTCTGAAAATGGCATTGGAATCGAAGGAGTCGAAGCTGTGTGGCACTGTGAGCGGAATTCATAAGCAGGCCGCCGCCTGGGGAGCAGCCGTCCATCGGACGTTCGATGAGGTGTGAAGTTGGGAAAAACTTTCCCAGCCGCAGCAGCATCGGTTCGGGATCGGGATCGGTGGCTACTCTGAATATGCCACCAATAAATCAGCTGGCAAAGGCAAGGGAGCTGGCTAAAAATAATTGCCGCAACAATTGCGGCAGCCTTAAGTTATGCAAAGCGCGCGACAAAAAAAAGATGGAGAACTGTGCCGCGGAGAGCGCGTTAAATATGCGAGTGGCATAGGACCCGATCCGATCCATTCCGATCGGAGTAGTGGAAAAAATCTGCCATAATTGTATCACGTGCAGGCGGTGCCGCAGTGCCGCGGTGCCGCGATTCCGCATCCTGGCATCCTCCTGCACTCCTCTGCGGTGCCCTTCCTTCCACTTCATAAACAATGCTAAAAGGCGTTGAGGATGCGCGCAAGGAAACTGACGGCCAGGAATGCAGAATCAGCCAAAGAAGCCTCCTGATCATGGCCAGATTGGAATGCCCTGGCATGACTATGACTGACAGCCTGACTGGGAGCAGGGAAGCCGCACAAAAAACGACCAGAGAGCAGAGAACAGAGAGCAGAGAGCACAGAGCAGGGAGGGTCTTGGAGAGGGGAGAGCAGAGAGAACAGCAGACAAGATCGATCGCCGGATCGATGATGATCGCTGATCGTCGCGACGATCCCGCTCGGGCGACACTTTTAGGCCAGGGCTCGGACTCAGAGCCCATAGCCCTGGCCCTGGCCCTGGCCGGGATTGGAACCGAAGGTACAACAGAATATTTTTATACGCTCGCGCTCGAAATATCAATGAGGCTGGGCTGGAGAGGAGGATCAGGGCATCAGTGGGTCCACGGATCTCGGGGCGTTTTTGCTGTGGCCATTTGGCGCGACAAAAAACGCGCGCGCCGCTCGCGTTTGGATTTCGCGCTCGTTTTGGCCTTTTTTGTTGCCACTTGGCCAACATGGGAGCAGAAGCTGCGAGTATAGCTGCAGCTATAGACCGGGAGCTGAAGCTGAAGCTGGATCTGAGTCTGAGGCTGAGGCTGGGGCTGGCATCGCATGCTGGCCGGGCCGGGCCGGCCGGGCCGTGGCATGGATTGTTGCAATGTTTCGTCGCGCTGTTTGCGTTTGATTTGTGTTTTCGGTTTTTGCGCCTTGCTCTGCTTGCTCTCCGCGATTTCGGCATAAATCAAAATCCTGTTGAGGAATTGGAAATTGCAATCGGAATTGGACACAAGATGTCGTCGTCGTCGTCGTCGTCTTTGCTCGTCGTCGTCGTCGTCGTAGCCGCAGTCGTTTGCTGTCGTCGTCGTTCGTGGCTTAGAGCCCTTCTCTCCGGTCATTGCGCGACAGATATTATGGCAGAAAATTTATTTTATGGCGGTAATGGTGTTATGTTTTACGCGATTAGCAGATCCAAATGTTTGACATTGCCTCGACATCGGGATGGGAATGCAATTGGATCGAATGGGATCGGGGATCGAATGGGATGGGGATTTGGGGGCAGCAGCAGCAGCAGCAGCGGAAAAGATGGCTTGGCTGACAGGAGCATGGGGCACAATTAATGGTCTTCAATTAGGAGGAGAGAAAGGATAGTCCTAGACCAGACTGGGACTAGGACTGGGCTTAAGATGAGATATATCTGCTTTCGGATAACAATTCCTCAGCGACACCTATTTGAAATAGTTTTCGGGGGCACCCTGGCACTAACCTTTCCAGAGTCAAGGCGGGCAGGGGCTTCCGCTTTCTAGGGCATGGCCTCGGCCCTCTGGCCTTTGGAAGATCTGGCCCGAACCCGAACCCTTGCGTTGGTTTCTATCTGCTGACACTTTTTCTCCTCTCAATTTCGGACATTGTCTGCCCTGCTGCTCGGTTTGTTAGTTTTTAGTGCCGGATTGCCGGATTGCTGCTGGCTGCTTGCTCCCTGGTTAAATGAAGCAATTTTTTATGGTTAATTTCCTAAAGGTGCACTTAAATGCACCTCTCGGGTGTCTCGGGCTCCCCCTCCAGAGGTGACTCGCTCGCCTCGACAGAATCGCTGTCTGGGCTCGGGGCGGGATGGGACCGAGTTGTCAACGCATTTCGAGATTCGAGATTGATTTCTCTGTTTTGTCTGTGGCTGTAGGCTGTGGGCACAATTAAACCGTAAAAAGCGGCAAAGACTTGGACAGGGTTCGGGCAGGGCCAGCAGATATAAAGGAACAAGGGGTTAATTGGCCAAGACAGACAGACGGAGAGACGGAGAGACAGACAGAGCGGCCAAGCGGCAACAGAAGCAGTTATGTTCTCATTTAGAACGCTCTCGACAACAGGTTAAGACACCGCCGAATGTGAACTAATAAAAAATTGAAATGTTTCTCCTCCATCCTCCATCCTCCACCCGAATGAGAAGAGACCATTAAACTGTGGGCTTTGAGCGCGTTTCGGAATCGGAATAGGAATCGGAATTGGTATTGGAAATAGACCGACAACGATGAAGCACGATGATGACTACAGTAGCAACTGTGTGACATTTACATAATTAACCTTTATTGTGGGTATATTGATTGGGTCCCAGGCTCTGTCTTTGGCGCTGTCTTTGGCTTCTCCAGGGGCGGAAATGAATCTCGAATCTGGGTGTGAACTTAGAGCGGAGATCTTTCGCAAAACGGGACCCGATCCCATCCGATACTATTCGATCCGATTCGGGGCCAGAGCCAATGACCCTTCGGTGGTCCATCGACTGTGCGGCAATAAAAGTCAGAGTTAACTACTTACAGGAGCCAACACGCCACACGTCTGTCTGTCTCAGCGCCCCCTCCTCCTCCTCCTCCTCCCCCTCTTTTCGAAGAGTATCTCCTGCTTGGTCACCCGTTGCGTTGCGAGGAGGCCAGTGATGAATGCCCATGCCCTCGATACTCTTGGATGCAAATGAGCTGGAGCTGCAGAAGGAGCTGGAGCTGGAGTTGAAGGTACTCCTCCACTCGCTGGCGCAGTTAATTGGGAGCTTGTGTTATGACATTCTTATCGCCGAATGCGCGTCGACCCCCACCTGGTGGGGCTGATGCTGCTGCTGCTGCTGCTGGTGGCTCATAAAAGTGGTTTAGCAACGGATCGGCAGCTGTAGTGCCGCAGCCGCCGCCGCAGCCGCAGCCGCATCCCAATTTGCTGGCCAGGCGGAACGGGGGGTTCTTCGGTTGCGAGTCGAGACATTCCATCAAATGTGGATCCGCTGCAAATCAAACGAAATGCGCATACTTCCGCATTCGTGCGATTCACCTGCTCGGCGCGCATTGGCCACATTAACACGAGTCCCGGCCCGCATTATCCTTGGCCATCATTAGCCGAGCGAGTGCCTGACTCCTGGTTCCTGGTTCCTGGTCTTGTTCGGCAATTACTCCACTCAATTGTCTTTGACGGGCAGGACACAGGATCTGCGCAGGATCTGTGGCTGCGTAGCACCTTTCCAATTTGTTTCTGTTGCACTCTCTCTCTGTGTCCCTTTGGGTCCTGCTCTTTACGAGTGGCTCGCGCCTCCTTCGCGCTGGTAATGGTAATGGAATTATAATTATAGACTCGACTCGACTCGACTCGCCTCGATTTCGGCCCCCTTTCGGACTGACGCACAGGGCTAATGTTGTCAGCGCGAGTCCTGAGTAGTGTTGTCCTCAGGTGAGTCCTGGGTTCTGCGGTGTTCTCCCGTGCTCTGATCTGCAGGTTGATTGTCGCCACATTAAATTGTCAAATTGTTTGCGCCTGTTATCGTGATGGGATGGGCACGTGCTCTCCTCCTCTCCTCTCCTCTCCTCTTCTCCGCTCTGTTCTGCCCATCCATGCCCGCCGCTCTCTTTGCCCCCGGCATAACGGTGATTCCTGTTGACAAGTGCTGTAACTGTAAATATCCGAGCAACCTGCTATTCCTACGACGATATATAGGGGCCCACTTACGGATCATATCGTTCTGTATAGGTGGCACCCTTTGATAACCCTAAAGAGGGGTACAGTACGAAGCATCCGTCCCGTTCGTCAGTCTCTCTGCCAGTTCTGGTCTGTTATGTTATGATATAGACCAGATCATTCGTAGGAATCGGTCAGAGCGGACCCTTCAAGGATATATTTACGTATTAGAGCCCTACCAGAAAATCAAGTGACCAGTAAAAATTACGAGACCTGCTTGGTTCAGTCCCTTTTTGGTGAACGATTCGAAGTTGTGAGAAAGCTGAATCGCTGATTCTAACGGACCTATCTAAGCGAATCCCGGTTACTGGTTTTGTAAGTATTTATAGGAAATAGAATCAAACTAAATAGGTTTCCGATCCGCATAGCTTTAGGTTTCAATTAGTTCTCATTTGATGCTGATGGAAATAAGGAAATATTGTGGGACTCTCCCTGGCTGTCAGGGCATTCTGATTTGCTGCATAGATGATCGCGAATGTAATTGGCAAGACCCTCCATAGTGACATGAGGTCGAACAAAATTTGTCTTCAACCAACAGGTAAATACTAAATGCCTATAAGATGTTGATACAAATATGAGCCATTTTATGGGAATAATGCCAAGACTATCAAGGGCTGGTCGATCAGCGCCTCTGATCAAGGCCTTAACTATATTAGGTAAACGTCAGTGGTGGAGAAAACTATATTGATTTTGCACTTCATATCGCTTCCTGTATCTTTTCTGAAAAATAGGATGCACGATGGAACGAATTCAGGTCTGTCCCAGTCACAGTCCCAGTCCAGTGAGATCTCATATAAAATATGAAAAAATTAAATGAAGTATTATTATAAGTAATCCTGAATACCAATACTGAATACCGAGTACAAGTTAATTTCGGTTATTTTTGCGAATTGTTTTTCACACATTTCCATAGTATGTTATTAACATTGACATTAACAGCGAACCTGGTAATCGTCATCTGTACATGTAATGTAAAATGTAAACTGTTGCGAGGCGCCACCTGTGAACCTATAGCGCCATCTATCAATCATTCAGCACTGCAGCACAGCGCTCTCTACATTTCGTCACCAGCAATAGGTTGGTTGGAGAATTGGCTGAAAAAAGAACAAACGGGAAATAAATACCCTTTCACCGCTTTGCCGCGGGACTACCACTTCATCCAATATCCTATCTGGAAAGGCGAATTCCACTTTAATGGACGGCACAAATGTCACTTTCATTCATTCACAATTACATAATTTATTTGTTTTGCGGGGCCCATTCTTCGGGCTTATTTCCAGGCAATTTCCTGGCTTATTCGCTCATTAAATTGTAGTGCCAGGCAGGGGAGGGGACTGGGGATTGGGAAGTGGAACAGACATCCTCTGGCCGTCACATCCTCAACGCAATTACGCGCATGCCAACAGCGCATGCGTGACATTTCCAAGATGACTACGCGCCGGCGCGTTGTCGTTTCCTTTAGTTGCGGTCGGGGATCTGGGATCTGGGATCTTGGGGTTTGCGGTCTGTAACAAAATAGTCGCTAAATGATTTACTGCCGCTTTCGACCCGAGATGACGGGTCTAGCACTTTTAGTTTCTGTCCTGCCGCCCCAATGGGGTATGGGCCTGGCTCTGGCTCTTGGTCAATATCATGGCAAAGGGCCCGAATCGGGATGGCATGGGATGGGTTGGCTGGCAGTCGGAGAATCAACATTAACCGGTTTCCGGGGCAACTGCCCAGTTTTGATCGCCTTTTGGTCGGAGCAAAGCGGAAGGCGGAAGGGGGCAGGGCGGGGCGGCAGGAAGGAGTGCATTTTGTTTTCTGTTTTTGGCGCTGAAAAGGAAAATCAGACGGCCGCTGCAGAAGAGGAGTGCTGCAGTGTGCTCGGGCCGTGAAGCCGTCACCCAGATTATCAGGAAACTGGAGGAACCAGTTCCGCCAGCGTGATCCGATGGGGCATGCAGCCTAAATATAGAATGAGACCCCAGTCCAGTCCAGAATCCTCAATCCCGATCCCTGAGCTCAAGCTCAGAGCTGGTCCCGATCCCGATCCCGATCCCGTTTTTTTTTTTGGTGGGGAAAAGGGAGGCCCATTGGCCGCTCTCAGAAGTTTTGGGTGGCTTTTCGGTTTCTGTAGCTGCTGTTGTTGGTGCTGCGTCTATTTATCTTATCAGCAAGTGTCGCACACAAGCGCAGATGCAGATACACGTACAGATACAGATACAGATACAGCCAAAGATACAGGGAGAGTATCTTGCACACCTTTCGGCTGGCTGCTTACCTGTTGATTTCTGCTGCAGCCATAAAGAGCGACAGAAGGAGAGAGAGAGAGCGCTCTCTCGAGCGTAAATACGTATGTGTGTGTGTGGGTGTTATTATACCCTGCAGTCAAGGGAGTACATGGGGTATATTAGATTCGTGCAGATGCTTAGAAAAGCCAGAAGAAAGCCGTTTCTCAGAGACTATAAGAGCAACCGGTTTTATCTGTATCACTGTATCAATTGTCTCTCAAAATGATGTGGGGGTAGGGAGGGAGGATCCTCATTACACGAAAACATATTTTTAATACGAGCCAGAAGAAACGATCGGATCAGAATGAAGAAAACAAAGCTTTTCTCTAATTTTCGTTCAGTATGTAGCCCCTGGCGGAGTGAGGGAGATATAATGGAACTTCGTTGCTGGGAAGATAGAAAGAGAGAGAGAAGAGGAAGAGAGGACATTAGGTGCAAAAAGTATAGACGCAGGGAAGGAATTATCTAACAAATCATAAGATTACACATATAAATACTGGGTATATTGTAGTCGAGTGTCGCGGAACGTATGCTGCGACTCTCAGCGCTTCGACTGGTTCTTTGTTGTTGTTTTTTTTCACTAGTATCTTTGTATCTGTGTGTGCATTCGCGAGAGTCGCTTGGCAGCGACGACTTTAGCCCGTATCGGTCTCACATTCGTTCGAACGCAACGATCGCGCGCGGTTGTCTCGCCCCAGCGGAACCGTAACAGAAACAGAAACGAAAACCAAAACAGAAACAGAAACCGAAACCAGAAAGAGAAAGAAAAAGAAGGAACCCAAGAATCGCAAAGAACCGAATCGCTGTTTTTCGCAGTCCCGAAACAAAGAAAACCCCCAGACCCCAGACCCCAGCTCCAGTTCCAGCTCAAAGTGTAAGTGCAAGTGTGAGTGTAAGTGTGAGTGTGTGCAATTGGCCAAGTTCTTGTTTTGGGCCGAAACCAAAAGAGCTCCCAGAGCCGAGCCGATTACCATTCAAAGGGTTCGTGAATTCGATTCGAGTGTGATTCATACCGAAAAATAATACACACACAAAAACTGACCATTGGCCGGGCCTAATCAACCGTTGTATTCGAATTGGAGCTGAGTCAGCATCCAGCAGCAAACATACACAGAGATGGTCGTACTTTGGCCCAAAAGCAAAAGTGTTAACCGCCAGAAATTGTGTAACTGTTGTCGTCTTGACGCAATTAAAATTAGAACTAACAAAAGCGAAACCGAAACCGAATCCGAAAGATCATCAAGATGCGGTCTTTAAACTCATTTTTGTGTCGTGTGACAAGAGAGGGCCCTCCCCTCCGCTCCTCCACTGGCATTCGGCATTCCATTGGGGGCGATATCAGTGCTGGTTGTTTTTGTTTTTATTTTGGCAACATTTTTGGGTGATTTGATTGAATCGGCCTTAATAACAGTTTTTTTCGGCACCCTCCGAACATGATTTAATTAAAAGCTCAAATTGTTTTTTCCACCAAAAACCACACAAAAAGTGTTTGTGTGTGCGCGAGAGAGAGACAGAAGGGCGATGGGTTTATTACTTGTTTGCTCTTCTTCATGGCTTTTTCACGATACGCGTACCACTACACATGTACTATATAGAAACCATCCAAATATCATATTTATCGTATTTATCCATTAGGCCGCCGCCATGCCATGTTTTTCCACATTATTCGTATTTTTTGTGCCTGATTGAGCATCGGATTCGGCAATGGAAAAAATGTGTGCAGCATTTTAGCTTTAAATGCTTTATGGTTTAATTTTCTCGTTCAGCATCAGTATTTTAGACGATTTTTAAAGGCGACCTTGCCGCAAAAGACGAGGACCCCGAAATGCCCGAAGACTCATGATTGATTCATTGATTATTGGCAAACATTTAATGGATCTCTCAGCGATTGAGTCAGCCATGAGTCATCCTTTGTTGTTTTCTGTACTCTTATCATCTCCCGAAGACCATAAATATATCCCGATCTGGGACTCCGTTCGGGGACTCGGTCGGATGGAAAACAGGATCATGGGAAATAGTTGACTCACAGAAACAGAAAACGAAACCGAAAGCACCTGCAGACTTGCCAACAGTGCGTTTCATTATGAAGAGTGCCTCATTTATTTATCCCTTAGATCTCCAAAAAGTAATTACCTTTAGAGATCCATCGAATCGAGAGGTCTTCCCACTTCCCACTACCCCATACAGCCATGAAACGCACTGTACATATCCGCGTGTGTGTGCTGGGAAATGAAAACAAAATACAAACAATTGGCAAAATAACAAAATACAGTACAAATCCCGAAACCAAGAACCAAATCTAAGAACTACAGAAGGCAGACAGACATTGGCAGCCGTCTGGGATTTTTGTGTTGTATTTTTTTGTAGCTTTGTAGCCGCTGCTCCTCTGCCTCTGCCACTGGCACTGCCACTGGCTCTGCTCTTTCCGTATCGGTGGGGAATTGAGAACCAACAATGTCTATATAGTGAGGGGCCTCTGTCTGTGGCGGGGCCCGAAAGCAGAGCCACCGACTGCGCCGTCGACGGCGATGCCAGCGATGCCACCGATGTGGTTGAAAAGATTTTCCCATTCGAAAAAATAAAGCGAAATGCACATCAAAATGTTTCGGTTTCGTTTTTTGCTTTAGTTGAGAGAAAATCGTCGCTTAGTTAACGTCGCCCCAAAAGAACTGTACATTCTACTGGCACCGTCGCACTATCGGAGCACTATCGAGAAGAACAGATCCGAAACACACGAAAAACATACAGATACAGATCCGAGTTTAAAAAATCCAAATCAATACCGAAACCAAGACCGAACCAATCCTAATCCAAAACCGAATCGGAACAGCTCGGACGCCAGTCCATTTCCACATCCACATCCACATCCGCATCCGTTGTACCAATCGTATCCTCCGATCAGCAGCAGCAAAGTGTGTATAATCCGAACAGTACCTATAAAATATATATAAAGTTATACAATAACTGATAGATCAGTTCCCCATTATATCCCTATATATCTGGCCCTTTACAGTCCTTTGGTGTGTGAGTGAAAACAATGAAAATCCCTTACGAAACAAAATAAAGTGCACGATTTGCAATTTAAATCATAGTCTGGATCGCTAAGAGAACCCAAGATATATATCATATTTAGATACAGCTAGACACAGATACAGATACAGATACACAGCTAGACATACGTCGTAGATCTTCGGCTCGTTGAAATTGAATAAAAATTATATATATATTTTTCAAAAACGAGAAGCGAGAAAATTTTTAGAACATTTTCAAGGTGAGTTTATTTATAGCGGCCGCGGAATGGCTGCTGGCTGCTGGCTGCTGGCTACTGGCGCGGATTGGATTTTCGCTTCCTCTGGCGACCACCAGATACAGATACTCGTACAGTATCTGCGAGACAGAGATACACAAATTGCGAAAGTGTTTGGCGCCATAATTTCTGAGACATACCCGAGATATTTCTTATTAATGATGAAGCGGGGTGGCTCTAGGTCGGCCCCTCCCCCTCCCCACCTCCACCCACCGGTGCCAAAGAAAAGAAAGAAAATACAAAAAAAAAGTATCTTTCACTTGGCAATCGTCGTCGTCGTCGTCGTCGTCGCGCAGGCAGGCAATTGCTTGTGCGATTTTCTTGGCTACTCTTTCTAGTTTTTCCTTTTTTGCTTGATCTATTTTCGTTCAGGCTTTCGCTCTCTCTCTTTCTCGTTCACTCTCTCTTTCTCGCTCTCTGATATCACGTATACGCCGCTGTGAATGGTCGCTCTCTCATTATCCATTTGCCATCCAGCAGTGGGGTCTGTGATGTAATTCTACCAATATTCTTGAGGTTTCTCCTTCGATTCTATTGGGTTTAGAGTTCAGTGAACCCCTTGACCACCATCAATCACTCGACGAATGTGAGTCAATGAATCAATCAATCGATCAGCCCCCATGCAGAGCTCCTTTGCAGAGCTCTCCGAATAACAGTTCGTCACTTTTCCAATTATAGTGGGGCTGTAATCGTATTTTCAAAATGAATCGATGGTTGGGCCGATAAGCAATCCCCATAAATATTTGTGAGCTAATGGCTACTGTGGAAGATATACTCCACTCGTACTCGTAGAATGAATGAATGAATGAATGGATCGCCCTTGTGTTTGCACGCCTTTCATCGCGTTTATCAGTTCGTGTCGCAATTAATTATCAAGTGGATCGCCAAAGAACTCTGCTGCTGCTGCTGTCTGCAGTTGGGGATCGTAAATTGGGGCCGCCCAGGAAATGTTGCAAAGCTCATTAGAATGCCACAATCCGACTCTCTAGAGTTCTCATTCAGCAGGAAGGAGGAATGAAATGAAGGCATTCCCCGAGTGCGTGACAATATTTCATGGCTCGACTTCGTGCAATCACTATATATATATATATATATAAATCAGGGTACTCTTTAGGAGGGGGGGAGACATGCTCTACATATTTTCAAACAGCTTTTGCGTATGTTTTAATTAGTGCCCCCCCCTCTCCCTCTCGACAGCCACTCCCCATTGCATTGGCATTTTGCTTTTGCAGAAAATCATTTCTCAAGAATTTAACCTTCATGAACTGCCATGCTATGGGTTGTGTGTTGCATGCCCCCCTCTCAGCTTGCTGAGGCATGCACATATTGTATTTCTCAGTGCATTTCAGGGTTCGTATGTCATTCAGCCAGCCAAACGCGAAACAAGACCGAAAGACAATAATTAAAGAGCATTCGAAGCGAGCTTTGGGAGAGAGCGGAAGAAGGGGTATGCAGGGTGTTCCGTGGCGGCATTCGACCTCATTGGAGCTGATCTTGAAGTCGAAATTGGGAGAAATATCATCCCGAATGGGAAATACATCGCGTATTCCACCCACCCCTCTGTTGACGCTCATCTGGCGAATCCTCTGCGATGACCAGCCCCTGACCTTAACTACTCACATATGCATCTTTCGGCCATCACTTAGTCACTTTCCAAATACGCAACATTCGTTGCCAGTGCCAGACTCTTGGCTGGCACACTTTCGCAGAGATCAGGAGACGAGAGGCGGGGGAGTTACACAATACCAGAGAGTATACGAGAGTATTCGAGTGTTCGAGTAGCAATTTGCGTAAAAGTAATCACGTATCCGACGCCTCGCAATTATATAACCGCAATGCGTTCAAAATAAACACCCACAGAGACGCAGAGGCACAGACAGGCAGAGGGCAGACAGGCAGAGGGGCAGACAGGCAGAGGGGCAGAGGGGCAGAGGGACAGAGATTCCACAAAGAAAAAGAAGTGCAGACAACAGTCAGTGCGGACGCGGACTCCACTCTCGTCTCTCCACTCTCGTCTCTCGCTCCCGCTCTCTTTCTGCACCACAAACGTGACTGGCAAACAATTTTCGGTTTCATCGCCTCGAAAAGAGCCACAAAACCCATCGCAAGATGGCCAGAGGATAGGGCGATTGGGGGATTGGGGGATTGGGGCTAGGGTTAAGTGGTTTGCTCCGCTTCGGGGGAAACCCGCATCCCCGAGTGGCTTCGCGACGAGAGTCCCGCTTTTGTTTATGAATTTAACCGACAACCGAAAACCGAAAATATATATTTATTTTGGCTAAAACGCTGAACAAATTATAATTTTCATGCGGCGGCGCGCGTCCATAAATCACAACGTGCAACATTTACGTGCAGCATTTATTTTCCCTGGGGATTGGAGTCGAGAATTAATTGCCCCGAACATTTGCCCGAGCATTTAAAAATGTTTAAATGTTCATTGTGGAATGTTGTTGGGAGGGAGGGCTGTTCAAAAGATATTCCTATTCCAATTCCAATACGATTTTCATTGGAAAAAATATTGCAAAGTGGATCAGAAACCTATTTTCGTTGGCCTTGCCTTCCGCCCCCACAGGGGAGCCGTACCCGTACCCGTACCCACACCCGGATCCGGACTCGTATTTATTTGCTCAGCATTTCGGACTTTCGGTGTTTTCGGTCTTCAAACCGAATCTATTTCAATCGACAACTGAAAAAGACGTCAATGCCAAAGTCAGAAATTTCAAAATCTGATTGACGAAGGCAAAACGAAAGCGAAAGCGAGAGCGAGAGCACAAGCAAAAGTGGGAGGAAAAGTATCTCAATCGAAATCTCAATGAAAATTACTGTGGGGCCGAGAGCCGCCATCCATAACCTTACCCTTGCTGACCCTGGGCCGGGCAGCCTTCTGCCGATTCGGAGGAGGAGCAGATAGCAGAGATCTATCTCTCTCGCTCTCTCTTCGTCTGGGAGAACCATAAATCGGGGGCCAATGCAGCTCGGATTACGTCGCGATGCTGTTCCTCCCCACAAAGGGGGCACTCGAAATAGTTTCGTTTCGTTGAGAGATGATATTTTTAAGAACCCGAAAGTGACACTTGTCCGTGTCCATTACGACGGCTGACAAATTGTTTTGCAGAGGCAAACATTTCAGATGTTTAGCATTTCATTTAGTTTCTGATTAATACGTATCCACACACACACACACAGGAGGAGCAACAGCAGCAGCATAAATGGGGGCAGAGGGCAGAGGCATGTTTCAACAAATTCATTCGAGTGTTTCCAATGTTCTCAGAATGTTCGCTGGATGCTGAAACCGGGCCGAAACGAGCCGTCCGTCGAGTCGGGCCCAGCACTTTGTCAGCCTTAATTGCAGCACTTTGTAAAGTGTCACAGCGACTGAGGAGGAGGAGGAGGAGTGGGATAGGGATATGGGCTGGGATATGGATGGTGGCATGCAACAAGTGTGCCGCCTGTGCGCCTTCTCCTAAAAATGGAGCAGCGCTTTTGTCTATTTTCGAATGAGAATTTTCATTGTCGGCTGTCATTCCAGCGGTAGGTGGCATTATCTTTCTGGCTTTCTGGCCTCCCAATTAGCGACGGAAATTTGCATTTTCCCAATTGCATTTCGGTTAATCGCATTTTGTTAACCCATTAAAGCCCACCAATTATGCACAAAAAGGTAATTACAGAAAGCGGAAAAACACACAACAAAAAGCGAGACAGAAACGGCAGACGAAATGGGGAAACAGAAGGAGAAACAGAGGAGGAATGGCTCAAAGAGAGTGGGGAAGGGGAGAGCAGGGGAAGGGGGAAATAGTTTTCAATTAATTGCATTTTGTTCATTAATGTTAAATCAAATGGCAAATCAATTCCACACTGTATCTATATCTGTATCTGTAGCTGTGTCTGTATCTGTATCTGTGGCTGGGGCTGTGGCTGGGGCCTCTGTCCGATAATCTTGTTGACTGCATAATGAGCTACAATCGAGTGGATAAAAAGTGCATAGACGGGGACTACTCAATTCCTATAGAGAGATGGAATCTAAGTAATCAACAGAGAAAGAAGAGAACTCCTCTCCAGCCTCTCTCTCTCCATAGATATAGTATAAGTTTCACATAAAGGGGAATCTTTGATATATTCTAGGGAATCTTAAAAATCGTTAGTTCTTAGAACAGAGATATTCCTCATCTTAAATCTTAGCCTCTCTCCCTGAGCCTCTACACTGTGTGTTTTTGTATGACAAACAAAGAGAGATCTATAGATAAAGCTAGCAATGATGATGATGCTTTAATCTTTCGCATAGATAAGGGATACATTTATATATTTTTCTGTATATTATTCTATATTTCTCTCCATAGTTTTGTACTTAAAGCTCCCTCCACAACGATGTACGATTTCCCCTTTGAAGGGGACCAAAGGTTTCAATTAAATTTGCGCACAGAAAATCACATTCAAAGAGCAGATTGACGGGCCTATTAAATTGTCATTATCTATGCCACATAATGGATAGGGTACCCTCGTCTCCCTCCCCTCTCCCACTCACCTCCCCCTCTGTTCTATGTACTTTTTGTGCGGCTAATTAAATAAATGCGCTGATAATTACGCTTTATTAGCTCAGAACAACTAATATGGCATTAACTATTCCAGTGACAGATTTTAAATTATATTTTGCGTATTTTTTATAGCCCGATTTCCGAGGATTTCCGCAGATCTATGTACACTATATATATATATATATTTGCGTTGGTTTTAATCAAATTGTTCGTAGGAAAGGAGAGGAGCGGGGAGCGGGCAGAGTGCAGTGTCTGCTTTGTGCAGAAGGTTTAATTTATGGGATTTGGTTTTTTGATTGTTTTCTATTATATTTAATTACATTTCGACCGCCAGAGCCCCCTCCCTTCTGTCCATCATCGAAGGGTAAATAATGTGATATCGGGTCGACATTTATCTCTATGCTTTATAGTATTTCAGCTGATTTTTGCGCGGCTTTAAGTCCCGTTTACTTGTCGTAATCGAAACTCGACACAAAAACAATTTCCGAACAAAGAAAAAACCTCGTAAGGCAGCGAGGCAGAGCTTCTGTTTCGGAATCTGCATATGGATATCTGCCGCATTAAATGCACTCTTTTTGTTTTTTTATATATACAATTTAATAAATATTTACCCTGGCATACCGACAACATTTTGCATGACTGTGCACCGACCGACGGGGCTCCATGTTTGCACTACTGCTCAGGGCTGAGGGCTCAGGGCTCAGGGCTCCCCCCCACCAACCCCACGATCCAAAAATAGCTACAACAGAACGTGCCACGAGTAGAACTTAAATGAGTTTTAGGCAGGGAATAACTATCTCTGATTAAAATTCGCATTGAATCTCGTTCAACGCGAAATATTAATCAGTTTTTGTTGCACGAATAATTATAAATCCTGTAAAGGGAAATCAAATTGCCGCATAAACCCCGCCGACGCAGAAGGAGCGAGAGGGATCCTACTATATAGAATTTACATATTTTATAAGCGAAAATTCATATTTATGCAATTACAGGCAAATATTTGAAATTGCCAATTGGGAATAAAAGTTGCCACAAAAAAGAAAAAAAATAAAAGCAAGAGAGGAAAGAGAGTCTCGACTCGACAGGGAGATACCCAGCAACCCAGTAATCGGCATCTAATCAGGAGTATCATATCATGTGGCGTGTTGTGGAGGTCAAGATCCAATATACCCCTGAAATACTCTATAGGGAGGGGCTGAGGAATGGGGCTCATAAATCTACCCTCGATGGGGAATTACAATTTTCATCAGGGTTGCATTGAATTGCGGAATTGTTTTTTGCGGAATTCGGTACGCAGTCAAAGGGAGGATTACAGTGTGGTAATGAACTTATCCCCACCTGTCGACCACCTGCTGGGGATGAGCCCCCTCCCCCACCCGCTCTCCACATCTGAATAGACATGCAAGCCCCCCAATGCTGTATCGGTATCTGCATCTGTGTATCCGTGTGCGTGCGTGTGCGTGTGTTTTTTTCCATTCAAAAAAATTGCCACATTCAATGTCACTTGCATTCTTTTGCTGCACTCTCTCTATCTCCCTCTCTCTGTCTGTCTCTCTCTTGCTGCTTGCTGACAGAGCACTTGAAAAGCAAAGCGCCAAAGCGAAGAAAAAAATCACAAAAGGAACCTGCAAAAGAAAGCAACAACAACAACAAGAATATGCCTGGCAAAGTGTCACTTTTGTCAGCTATTCCATCTCTCTCTCTCTCTCTCTCTCTCTTGATGCTCTTGCGCGTGTTTTCGTGCCTAGTGCAAAAATATTAAAAATATCAAACAATCAGACAAGAGGAATGTGTGTTTGTTTTTCTATACACGTACAGTCGCGGTCAAAACACTAGCACCAGTGCCAGATCTTGTCTTAGTTTCCCATGGAATCATTCTCTTGAATTAAAGCCCTCTAAGAATGGTAGAACTTACTTTTTTATAATTCTTGTACAACAAAAAAAGCAACACATCTTAGCACTGCTATTATATTGACTGTAAGTACAGTTGTGCGTGCCATGCGAGTGACGATGCCAAAACAGAAGTTTTCTTGTTGTGTTTTTTGTTCGCTTTTCTTCTGCTGCTGCTGCTGTCAGCCATGCTGCATCTCTTTTTCAAATACTCAAGTGTTTTGATGCACTGACAGCTGCAGACATCTCTACATACACATACATATGTACATGCTGTATGTGTGTGGTGCTGCTGGGTTTGTGTGGGTGGGAGTTGGGAAAACTTTTTTCCGCGCTTGATAAGCGCCGTGTATGGCAAAAAGTCGTCGAGCCGTTGAGTTACGCCCATTTAGCACGCGCATTGCATTAGACAGCGACAGCCTGAAGAGCAACAGAGTTTGCGGTGGGGTGGGGGGGGGGGGGGTGGGGCGGGAGGCATGTCCTGGCAGCCGCAAGCACGAGCGCACACATGACGTCACGTCACGTTGCATCAGTGCAGGAAGCAGTCAAGGCGAGTGCATCGGGGCATCGACACAGAGAACACCCTGTACAGTCGACTTGAAGGTACTTGAAAGCCCCTCTTTGTATGAAGTGTCTCTACAATCCGTTCTTTGGGCCATAAGAGTATGGTTTAAAGCAAAGACTACAAAATACCAAGATATGGCATCTGGAACAAATTTCATTTCCATTTTCGGTCGATGCTTCGTGGTACTTCAATTCTACTGCCTAATCGGCTTCGTCTTGGGCAGCTGAGTCGGTCCCACAGCCCGAAAACAATATACACAGTTTTGCTTAAAGTGAAACTTCCTTTGCTGCTCTCCCCACACAGGCACGTGTACCCTTTCTCCACTACTCTGCGCCTCTACAGGGTACACAGAAATCACTCGGCCCTCGGCTGAATTTTAACAATCCCCCGCTCTCTCCCGCTCTCTCTCTCTCTCGCACTCTTGTCTCCCTCGATCCCCTCTGACAACTTCAGTTTCACTCAGCAGCAGCCAAAGTTTAGTTTTGGCCAGGCCAACAAAAGCGCGTCAGGCGCACAAAAAAACAGCACCAAAGAAGAAGAAAAAATAAGGTTTCGAGTGGAGGTAGGGGAGAGAGTGAAGAGTGGAGAGGGGCAGAGAAAAGGCTGAGAGAGAGAGAGAGAAAAAAAAGGCGCTGAGCAGTTTGAAGTGTACGTGAAATTTGCATAAATGCGAAATCAACGCGTTCGCTACTTGGCGCTCCCCTAACCCAGCCCCTCCGCCACCGTTTTCCCCTGGGGGCGGCGGAAAGGAAACTGCAGACCAGAGCAGAGCACTTTGCCACACATATGGCTGTGTGGCTGTGTGGCTGTTGCTAGGGCATTTGCATGGCTTGTTATTCCTCGACTGCGTTTTTTCCACTCCTAATTCCAGTCGAATCCAACTTTTGCCTGTTAGTGGGTGAATGTCGCTGTGGCTGTGGCTGTGGCTGTCGCTCTGGAGCAGAGCAGAGGTTTCTCACTTTTGTTTGGCCCAAAGAGCCAAACACATCAACAGCAGCAGCCAGCAACAACAAACAATGCCTTCGGGTGTCGAAGTTTTAGATACCCTAAAAGATGCATCGTTGCATGCATCTCATCTAAATCAAAATACCCTCGCTCGAAGGGCATTAACATCTTTGAAGTAGTTTCTCGCTTCTTAGGGTTTTGGGTGCCACTCCACTCGACTCGACTTCGGGGGCAGCAGCAGAATGGAAGTATGGAAGGTGGGAGCTGCAAAGGCTGTAGCTGCCTCACTCGAGTGCCTTCTAATGAGCTGTTGGCCATGCAGTTTATTAATGTGCTGAGAGAGCAGGCCGAGTTCTGGCAAGAGGCAGACAGACACATCCACAAAAGCACAACAGCTACAGATACAGATACAGCTACAGCTACAGAAGGAATTTGTTTAGAGATTGTGTGGCTCATTAGGGCTGCTGGGAGGCTGGCCAATTGATAAACATATTCAGGTGGAAATCGATGTGCAGTCAAGAGTAAACAACCGAAAAGTAGGGTAGGAGGAAAGTACAGAGGAGCCACAGTATGGCCCCTTCTAATCGATATGGCCATTCATTGAAAGCTTGCCCGTGCAGCCACAAGTTCCACTGTGTTTGGGTTGGAAAGCTCTTCTCGAACTCCATTAGAGACGCACTTAGATGAAGCAGGGGATACTCGTACTCGTAGTCGTTCGATGCTTCCACGTTTGTTGAGCAGCGTGCGAAATGGCCAAATCGAATCGAATTTTCGATCCCAAAACTGCCTTTCTTCTCCACTCCACTTAACTCCCTTCCCCACTCTCTTCTAGCTACCGTTCACCATGACATCATCTGTGGCAACAGCAGCATCATCATCATCATCATCGACTTTGACATCTGATGGTTCAACTTGGGTTTGGGTTTGGGTTTCGGTTTCGTGGTTCGATTCCCTTCGCTCTTTATTCTTTATTTTCTTTGTCTTCTGTTTTCGCTGTTCGCTCTCTCTCTTCTACTTCTATTACCGTTACTGTTATTATGGAAAGAGGGTAGGAGGGAGGAGGAAGAGGAGGGGAAACTACTAATGACAAAAGCGGTACTCCTGCAAGAGACTAAAAACTGTTTTCGATAGAAGTTTAAATGGTTCTAAAGGAGGAGGCATTAGTAGGAGCCTGGAATGCCCTTAAAGAAGGTGTATTTATCGAAGAAAATCAAAAGTACTTCCGGGCATACACTCTACGGGGGTGTGGCTGCCGCGTTTCGTCTCGACCATTTCCATAATTTTTGCATTTCCAAATGCAGGAAATCGGCTTAAAATTCCCCCACTCTTCATGCCACAATCTCTCTGCATCTCTCACTCTCTCCCTCTCTCCCTCTGCCACTCTTTTGGCCACACAATAACTTTTATTCAATTTCTGCGAATTTCAGTGCCTTGCATGCCCCTCCATCCATCCACCAAAATGTGTTGGCCATAAATCTTTGGAATTACCGCATGCAAATTGATTTGTTGCTTTCGCTCCTGAATCAAAAATGCAGTCAATGCAGTGCGGATGGGGACGGGACGGGACGGAGGGTGTGGAAGAGTGGCATGACAGAGTGGCAGGTTGCACAAGGGGCATAAATAAATTGTAATTTGCCAATTGTGAGTGTGTGTTTGTGTGTGTGTATGTGGGGGTGTAAAAGTTAGTGTTAGTGTTCCAGGAAATGGCCAACGTGTCCCCCTGCCCCTCCCGCCGCTCCCCTCTGACTGGTTATTAGTCATGAAGCTGCCATGGGGATTGAGGGGGCTCCAACTTCCAAATTTGTTTAATAATAAACGACGACCCAGACCCAGGCCTGGGGAGGTCCCGGGGTCTGGGTGGAAGCTTGATTTTGGTTCCGGATCCACTGTCAAATAATTTGTTTGCTAATTGTCGGTGGCAAGTGGAAAGTAGGTCTCCGATAAACAGAGCTGGCCCTCAGATAACCATAGGTATCCAGGGGTTCTGTCAGAAGCCAGAAGCCAGAAGCTCCTAGTGCTAGGGCAAACACATTCACTTATTCTACATTTATTAGGTGGTGCACTCTCGTCTCCTCATGTCAATCTTGTCAATGGGTTTGTCAGCCGCAGAGCATCCTTTGGCCAAGAGCATTTGAGCCAGTAATTAGCCAGGAATGCTAACAGAACAGAACAGCTATACTCCTACTCCTACTCCTACTCCTGCTCCTGCGGAACGTGTTCATCCTGGCACTTTCGTGTTGTTGCGCTTTTCCTTCTTTCAGTCGTCTGGCACTTTGAATCCTTTGGCTCTCTCTCTAGCTCTGGCTCTGGCTCTGGCTCTGGCTTCTCGCATTTATTTAATATTTTAATTAAATTATTTCTGTGCATGTGCATACCCCACGTTAGGCGGTTGCTTGGGACGGGGGGATTCGCTGGGGCGTCTAATGGGCCAACTTCATGGGGCACAAAGTATTTACATGCAAATGCCGCCAACGTGTTACGGCCTCTGCCTTGCCCTGAGCCGGCTCGAACCTGAGAGCCTGGACTCCTGGAGTCATGGAGTCCTGGAGTCGGAACCGTAGCTCTGGCTGTGGCTGTTGGCTGTAGCACTGCTCCATGGAGCCATTACCACCCGCACTTAACGTTAATTAAACTGCTGTGTGTGCTAAAATGTCTCTTTTCCATATGTGGTACGGTACTCCTCTCTCATCCGCATCCGCATCTTCCATGCTCCCATCCTCCCCCTTCTCCTTCTCCTTCTCCTGCTCTCTGACTCTCTCTGCTGCCAGCTGCTGTCGTTTTAATAGCTTAATGTAGTTACTTCCACTTTGAGTGTCTTCCACATGCTCTTCTCTTCCACAAGCGGAGCAAAAGAGAGCCAGCACAAAGAGCAAAAGAGAGGCACACACACACATGCATACAAACATGTGTGCATATGTAAAGACAGAGGGAGACAGGAGCAAATGTGTCTTTGCTAATAAAAAACACAACACTCAGCAAAATTGTTATGCAGCAAACTAAATCAACAGACACCCCTTATACCCTGTACCATACCCACTCCCCTCCCCCTGCAGACGCACATACGGCGTACAAATTACAAAGCTATGAGAGACAGAGAGACACAGGGAGGGGCGCCGGAACCCATGTAAGCCACACTTACAACACGGCTCTCAGGCTCCCAGGCTCCCAGGCTCCCAGCATGTGCCATTTCGGTGGGCGCTTGCTTACAGCACTCACTGTGGCCACCACGCAGGCCAGGCCTCACTGCAGATAGAAGGCTGCTACAGGGGGGAGGGGAGTGCAGGGAGAATCTGTGTGTGCAAAAAAAGGCGATATCTAACAAAGTTTAACTCGTTTTATGTCGAGTGCCCTCTGGTACAAGACCCTGGGGAGAGGAGTGCCGGACCTTTAGAGCAGCAGGACATACAGAAGGAAGGAGGGTATTCTTGAGTGAGTTTAAAATCTAGAAATTTAAGGCAATCCAAACGGAAAGTTATCAGAGAAAACAGAGATTTTAGAATGATCTTAGAATGATTCTCCAAGGGTGGGCCTCCTTGGAATCCATTTACAGGGCATACCCCAGGTCGACTCTTCCTATGGCGTGGCAGAGCCTTTTGCAGTCAGTGAGCCGAATGTTTGGGCACACTCTCGAGGGAGCTTTTCTGCATACGAACCTGCCACACAGAACGGGGGGAGCCAGGGGGCAGCTGCAGCTGGCACCCAGAGTGTAGCAGGTCCTGGTCCTGGTGTCTACGACTGGTGGCAGGATTAGCCTGGACATGGCTGAATAATGTCTTTATTAGTGGAACCCCCTCTCCCCCAAAAAAAGGAGCAGCAATCTCGGTCCATCCCTCCATTTCAGTATTTTTTCGTGTGTGTGGGTTTCTGATTTCATTAATTAGTCGACGTACGTGATATCCAGTATATTATTATTATTTACGCTCTTTGTTCTCCTCTTCTCTGTCTTACAGTCTGCGCAAATAGAAAATGGCCCAACCACAACTGCTGCAAGTGAAGCTGTCACGTTTCGATGCCCAGCCCTGGGGATTCCGGCTGCAGGGCGGCGTGGACTTTGCCCAGCCCCTCCTCGTGCAGAAGGTAAGCGAATTCCTCCCCATGACATCACATATTCGTAGCACCTGAACCAAAAAAGACTAGAATATATTCATGGAAACTAGGAACTGGAGTAGAACTACTATAGAAGCAAGAATGATGATCAATAGGCAAAGACGGAAACTACGCAGTAGAGTAATCCGTTTTTCTTCCCATTCGTATTTGCTGAGAGCGTGGCCTGAGAGCGAAAGAGAGTCGCCGCAGCCGTCGGCGTTGGTGTCTGTGCGGGAGAAATAGAAGGAAGATCAGAATTGCTGAGAGAGAGAGAGCATTACGACAGTCAGTATTGCAGGAGCTAAAAGAAGCTGTTACAGAAAGAGAGAGTTCAACCGGGACTCACTGCACTCAACGCACATAAAATGCAGGAAAAAGAAGAAGAGCAGCCCTGCAGCCCACCCCCGACACATACTATATGTATGAATGTACTATATATCTAGATATATGTATATATTCCTCGATTCCTCGATTGACAAATGGCATTTCGGTGTCGGAAAACGCAAAGCGCGTGAAAATGAAACAAAAATTCGTTTGGGGGGCAGAAAAATATGGAAAAGCGAGCAGAAAAAAGCATATTAGTTGAGCAGTTAATTTATTTATGCGTTTAAGTGCTTCGCTTTTCGGTCAAAAATAAATCCGCGGCTATATGGTAGGTTTTTGGCTCGTTTTTCTCTGTTCGGTTTTTTGATTTTTTCATTTTCCGTGCGATTTTTGCGCACGTTACCCACAACCAATGAGCTTTATTTTTCCCATTTTCCCAACAAATTTCGCGCTCGCCAAACTAATTTGAACACAGATACACAAAGAGACACACAGATACACATACACACTCGCAGATGGACAGAAAACCAAACCCGAAATTTGTTAAACATTCATAAAAGATTTTTGAACAATTTTACATTTGTGGCTACATGCCACACAAATTTCACTGCTAAATCATTTTGACAATTTTATGAGCGAGTGAATATAGAAGTGGGTGGGGAGGGGAGAGGAGGGGAGGGGAGTGGGTCTAGTACAGTGCGTAACACATATTTAAGGCTACTTGAAGCTTATCAGAATCCTTTCCAAGGTTCCAAGGTTCTCTGGGTGTACAGTCCACTAAATGAATCAATATTATTAATCATCTTTTCAATATTTTTTCATTAGAAACCGGGTTTAAAGTGAATTCAGGCATGAAACTTGGAAACGGACTCGAATGAATCATGGAGCGAACCATGAACCATAGAGCTCCCCATCGCCGCCCTGACGGAATCCGCAGTTCCATTTCTGACTCAGACTCAATATGCGACCCCTTCCGATAAGCGTCGCCCCACCGTGTCTTATCAGAAACCAATGCCAGGGGGTGGCAGAGGGGGGCATATATTCCATATTGTTCCCGTCATAAATAGAATTTCCGCCATCGGAATGTGGTATGCGCAAGAGGGGGTGAGTTAGGCTTTGTTATTGTGGGTCGGGGGTGTGGGCATTGCTGAAAATATTGATTCAGAGACATATAGAAATGTAGGCAATTGTCCGCCCATTCCCAACCATTCCCCCCTCCCACCATCTGTAGGTTGGGTAAATACCTTGCTGCGTTCCAAATGGAAATTGAAACAGAAATAACACAAAAAAACACAAAAATGTCTGTTTTGTGCTCTGTTTTCTGTTTTATGTTCTATTTGCTGTTTACTTTGGCATTACAAGTGGGTTCCACTGGGCGGTATTTAGGCTAGTAGGCGTGGCACGTGCTAAATGGGCAGTTTTCTATTTGAACAGCTGTTTTCGGTGTCAATGCCGCACTGTCACTCCCACTAGCCGCACAAAGATCTGTATGTATTTAAAGAACCAACTGTATGAGTACTCGTACTAAAATGGAATTGCGTTTAAATTGATTTGTTCCATGTCATCCATCAATTAAAATCAGACACTCCGCGACGCCTGACGCAACGTCCTGTCCTGTCCAGTCCCAATTAGTGGCATCCACATCCACAGAAGCGGCAGCCGTCCGTCCCTGTCAATTAGCCAACGAGAACGAAGGCCAGGCCGCGAACAATGTTGGCCAAAAAGTGCATCAGTCAAGAGAGAGATTTATGCGAAAATCACAAAGCATAAAAGCAATGCAATTTGAACAATTTGAAATGGAAATATTTATGGATTACACGACTCCCCGTCGCCGTCCCAGTCCCAGTCCCAGTCCCACCAATCGTTGGGGATTGTTTGGTTTGTCTGCTCATAAATCGCGCAGCGCCGGGACCCTCCCTGAACTATCCCCTATCCTGGATGACCTGTCAGGGGCAGACTCCACCTCGACTCCTCGTTGCCTGCCATCGTTTTTGGAACACTTCAAGCTCAATTGAATTTAGAATGGCGCACTTAAGCCACATCCTTCGGAAGGAAGGAAGGAAGGAATGCCGCTGCTCCTGCGTAAAAACTTTCCTCGTAATGAGCTCCAGCGTTGCCAGGACACTGAGTCCTATGCAGCGGAACTCCACTCTCGACTCAAGTCGATGCTCTAACTGAGCATTGCCATTCGGTGGGGGCCGGGGGCCGGTGGCAGAGGGGCGTGCACCTTGACAACAAATCATCAACTCAGTCATCATCAGGATCCAATCATGTCAACTTCTTTAGCTCTTCAGCAGAAGGAGTCCTTCATCCGGCTCCTCCTCCTCATCGTCATCCCATCTGAGGAGCCAGCAAATTGGTGGCTTTAAACGCTGCCACAGCTCATCAAAGATGCAGTACACGGATCCCAGTCGCATCCCGCTCTCATTAAACAACAGAGAAAGAGATAGCAGAAGCAGGAGCAGAGGTTCCCGGGTTTCCGTAGGGGGGCACATATAAATAAGCTACTGAGCTGCTTAAATCGGATTAATTTATGATTTCTCGCTGGGAGGAGTCGCTCCTGAGTCCACTTCCTATCGAGGACATGAGTGGATCTTCGAACCGCTCTCGAAATGAAGTCCTTTTCCTGTTGCTCTCCGCCTGTCCGCCTGTCCGCCTCTCTGTCAGTTCTGTCAATCCTGTCGTCCTGTGTGTGTTATAAGCTTTATGCTCACGGATTGCCAACCCAACCACACAAAGGACACTCCAGTCAGAGAGAAAGGGGCCAGAGGGGGTGGCCAGAAGGCAGAAGCCACGTTTATATTTCATTATCAAGAGCAGAGTTCGTTTTGGGCCAAAGAGAAAAAACAGCGTCACACAAAAGGCCAAAGTCAAATAAAAGCGAAAGCCAAAGCTCCATCCTCGGACTCCGTGGACCCCGTGGAACCACATCCGTACAAATAATGGAACAAATAAGTAATACAAAAGCGTAAATTCGGTTTACTACTAATTCTCTGCTCCGTGGCCAAAGAGCACTCGGACGGATGTCCACAGTCCAATAAAAAAAGAATATAGCAACCAGCAGCAGCTGGAGGAGGAGGAGGAGGAGAAGAACAGTCGGATAGCGACAGCGACGGCCGCATCAGTGTCGGCTATTAGCCAACTTAAAGTCTAGACAAGCCGAACGGGAACGGGCAGGTTGATCTCCCGGTGAGAGAGAGGGAGAGGGAGAGGGAGGACAGTGGATAACAAGCTACTGACGGCATCCAAGGCAACCGACGACGGCTATAGGAGGGCAGATCCAGCCCACACATACCTACTCGTATGTGTTCCCCCCAATGTCCTGCCTCTTAGTCTGCGTTTTGTGTTCATGCAAATCTGTTTTTGGCTGATTTTTGTACCCTTCAACGAGAGGCTAATGGGGATTTATCCAAGATACATGCACCCTGGGATCCTCTTAATGAAACATTGAAACATAATGAAATTAGAGATTGTTGCATGGCAGGAGGATCGATCCATAAACCATAGAAGAGGATTAAAGCCTCGTAAAGGGTATCCAAAGTTCGGGCCTCCAAGGTGAAGTTTCCTGAGATTTTTTTGGTTCAGTTCAGTTTCGTTTCGGTTTTGTTTCTGCTCGTTTTTCGGGCTTGTTTGTTTGCCTTCTCCTCTTTGCACCCGCACACCCCTCTGCTGGCCATTAATTATTTGACTCCTGTCTGGGGCTGCCTTTGTGTCCGATGTTTGTCTTTGGCTCCGAACTATGCAGAATTCATAA
The DNA here is from genome assembly GCA_008121275.1 of Drosophila lowei. Classification (NCBI taxonomy): domain Eukaryota; kingdom Metazoa; phylum Arthropoda; class Insecta; order Diptera; family Drosophilidae; genus Drosophila; species Drosophila lowei. Next base: position 22,688,183 of record CM017778.1, on the reverse strand, counting down.
TTCTGCTCGTTGCATACCCTATTCGCGAATGGCCATATCACTGGAGCTCTGTTTTAGAGAATTCTCCTACCAGCGAGGGTGTTTGGGGTTCCTTTCCTGCCTGCACTGCCGAATTATGCTGGCTCTGAATGTCCCTCGCTTTGATTTGGAATCCTTTTGTAATTGAATACGAGCAGGTCCGACCCCAAAGACACCCTGTTGTTGCGGTTGCCGGGACAGCATTGAATGCCGTTTGCCCAGTGCCAGTTCCAGTGCCAGTGCCAGTGGCTTTCAATTGTTGAATGTTGAATGTCGATTGTACTTGCACTTTTCTCCAGCCACAGACGACCGCAGCAGGCGCCCACATGTCAACATAATGGCACACACAGGAGGCAGGGGACACCTGTGGCACGTGGCGGGAGGCAGATGTCGGAAGACATCTCGGGCTGCGGTGGCTCACAATTTACTTGGACATTTTATTAATTGCAACACACAGCAGCAGATCCAGATACACGAAAATTGCATTTGTGCATTTGGCAGGAAAATGTACATTGTTGTTGAAATTTGTGTTGCGGTTGTTCCATCAAGAGCAGGAGATTCCTTCGATCGAAGGAATGAAACCACAGAATTGCACTGCTTGTTGGATTGGCTTGGACTGGGAGCCGCACTCAGTTTCCTTGTCTTTCGGTGGAGCACCAAGAGCTCTGCCTCAGTAATTATCGTTCAAGCGTTAATTGGTTTAATAAACGGGAATGGGATGTGGCTATGGCTGTGGCTGGGGCTGTGGCTCTCTCGCTGCAGCTTCCTGTGATTCATCTCTGTCACTCCTCCAGTCGTCCACAAAAAGCGTAATTGATAAAAGCCCAGGCACAAACAAACAAACAAACATATGTACATATGTACATATGGGATACGATACGATATCCAGGAAACAAGTGCAACAAAAAGGATAACCAGACAGTGATTAAGTGGCCGTCTCTGGCTCTTGGGCTGCATGGAGGATGCGTTGCGTTCCGTCATTCCGTCAGCGCCGTTGCCTTTCCGCATTTGATTGATTATCAATTTTCACCGGTCACATACGCTTTAAGGCTGTCCTGCCTTTGCCCCTGTCCCAGCCCCGTGGATCCTGGACAAACCAATCGAGAACTGGCGACTGGGTTGGGTCTCTTCCTCTCCAGTGACTGGCTGGATCGCATCGCATTGCATAGCATTGCCAATTTAAGAGTGTTGAAATTTATTGAACAATTTTCTGCAACTCCACATAAACGTTGGCTGTGTTTCCACATCCACATCCGCTGCCGCACCAGAGACTGCTGCTGGGTGGCGCCGCTTCCGTTTTGTTTCATGCCTTATGCCCCATGCCTCAGAGATGAGCAGGAAGCCTCGTGAGTAGCGGCGCCCCAAAGCTCTGCGGAACACAAACCTCCATTGTGGTCATGGATTCTGGCTCTCACGTTCGCATCGCTGCCCCTCAAAAGGCAGGTACATGGCTGGCTCCTGCAAGACTCGTACTGACTCGAGAGTACGAGTATCTTCAGTCGCTTTAAGACTGAAGTTCACTTGCACTTCATTGCACAAATACTGCTGCTGCTGCTGCTGCTGGGTACGAGTATCTCTGGTTCTAAAGCCACAAGCTGTAGCCTCGAGCACGTCTTATTTAGATTTATCCTGCCTGCTACGCTTCAGTTGAGTTGTCGAATTCGTGCCTCGTGCCTCATGCCTCTTCCTCTCTCCCTCTCCCCTCTCTGTGTGTGTTGGATATCTCTTTCGGCCTGGCTGGATGGCTGGCTATATCTTTAATATATTATTGAATATTTTGTGGCCTGGACCGGAAATTGTACTAATGTCTAGCCAGTTTGCAGGCTTGCGGCCTCCTTCCAGCATCCTGCTGCAGCCGCATGCAAAAGTCACATAAATTTGTTCTGCTTTTCCTCTGCTGCTGCTGCTGCTGCTCCTAATCCTTGCGCTCAGCATATTTTTCCCAATTGTTGTTCCCTACTGCACTTACACACAAGAAAAGCATTCGCATTCGCCTTCGCATTCGCATCCTTGTGCGGAGAGAAATGGCTCCTTCGCTGGCTCCTTAGTAGGATGTGGGATGTGTGTGTGTGTGTTTCTGTGTGTGCTATCTGCAGCCGTTTTGTTGTCCTTGCTTTTAAGTTGCATGTCAGCGAGCATAAATCCTTCAGTGGAAAATGCTCGCTCCGCTGCACCCAGAGCCAGAGCCAGAGCCGGAGCTGCACACACGCTCGAGTTACGAGTCCCTTGTCCCGATAGCAAGGAGTAAGCACCGCTCGACTCGACTCGACTCGACTCGAGTCCAAGCCAAGGAATTATTGGCCGTGCTCAACGCGCTGCATTATGTGCGCCATAAATATTTATAAGTTCTAAGGTTTCGTTCCACAAAAAAAAAAACGTAAGCCGAAACGTAAACGTTTAAAGTGCTCAATGATTCGGCGAGGGAATGGGAAATGGGGAAAGGGGGCTTGGAAACTCTTTCGGGCCGCGATAATAGTGAGCTAATGCACGATACCTGCCTCTGCCTCTGGCTCTGCCTTCCTGCTCCACGGACATGATTCATTTGCATTTGGCTACCTGGAAGGCCTTCGTCTTTTGTCTCTGTTTTCCCAAACCCCGAATTGATATCTCTGGCTGGTCCGCCTCTCTGTCTGAGTCACTGCTCAAGCATGTGGCTTTATCTCTCTCTCTGTGGCTCTGGCTCTGAGCTGCTTTCCACGCTCGCTGGAGTCTCTGATTTAATTGTTGCTTAGTGGATTTTCGCAGCATCAACGCTGGCTAAGGGCAAGCCAAGCGGAAACGGAAATTGCGCGCACACTTATCTGGCATCCTCCTCGGACTCCTGGCTCCCCTAATCCCCTACTCCCCGGCTTCGGCTCCTGTCGGCTGGTTCTCTGGCTATCGCCACTTCCTGTGCGTGCGTGTGCTAAAAGGATATGCCCAGCGCAAATTGCGTGCAGCGGCGTAATCGAAATAAATTATGAGCCCAACTTACATTGTGGCTAGTAGCTTGGAGCCCTGCTTGGAGCCCTGGCTCCAGGTTATATCCGGCGAGGGCTTTTAGTGTCTTACTCGGCAGTAGAGATACTCTGCCCCTTCCCCATTTGGCGAGGGCTTAGACTAGAGAGCGAGAGTGTGAGAGTGAGAGAAGTTTGTCTGGCAATTAGCTCCAGGTAATCGGCTCAGATTTAAAGCCTCCTCTCGCTGGCGGGACTTGTCGCTAATGGCTGCATCATTGACATGACATATGCTTGGTGTATTATCCTGGTTATTATTTTATTCCTCGCTTTTTATGGCTCCATCTCCGTCACCGTCCCCCGAGGGCATGCGTATTTGCCATGACGATATGTCATTGATTCTCAGTTAACGCAGACGAGCCAGAGATAGGGCCAGGGCCAGGGCCAGAAGCCGAATGGGGAGCCATCCCCATGACAGCCATTACGGGCGACGGCGCTCGATGTCCTTCCACAGACTACAGCTTCTGCTCCTGCTTCTGCTTGATCTGCTCCAGTTTGGTCCTGCTTCTGCTATGTGTGTCTGTGTGTGTATCGTCGAGCGCCTTTGGGCCATGATATATTATGGCCTGTCGCCTTGTCTTGTTTATTTGCGTTATTTAGCCGCACAGCGGGGAAATGGGAAATGCCAGAATTTTTATTGTTATGACGCATATCTCGTCCGTCCGTTTATGTCCGTCTCCACAAAACACAGCCCTGAAATGGAGACCTTCTTGATTTTGCTTGTGATTTATTATATCGACTGGGGCCTTCAATCTAAATTGATTGAATATTTACTAAACGTCTCCGGCATGGTCTTCTAAATGGTCCGCAGCTGCGGCCTGTCGCCATCGATCCAGGGACTCCAGTCCTCTCTCGAAACTGTTCTCAAATGGGTTCCGGGGGGGCAGGCGCCTCGAATGCCGCCTCGAAAGTCTGTCAAGTCTGGGGAAAAAAGTCAATTTTGTTAATCAACACGAACGACTTAATCCAAATTGAATGAACTCGAACCTTGGTGCGCTGCCAAAGCGGATCAGCGACCTACACATCATCACGGGGCGAAAATGCGAGAAATAAAAGCAAGCAGAAATTTACACATTTTTCGCATTTCCGCTCCAGCTCCTGCTCGGGCTGCTCCTGCTGCTGCTGCTGCTGCTGTTGATGCTGCTCCTGGTCCTCCACCTGCTCTTCCTCTTCCATCGCCACGTGGTCCTGCCTTCTTTTTGGTTGCGAAACATTTGCCAATAAGTGACTACGGCTGCCAGCAGCTATCCGAGCCCAAACCCAAACCCAAAACCAAACCCACTCCCAAACCGAACCAAATCGGCTCAAGGCTCAGAGCTCTCAGGTGAGAGGCCCAGAGGCCGAAAAAAGCGAAAATTGAAAAACGCAGCTGCCAGAGCCATAATAAAGCCAAAACCCCAACAAAAAGCAGTGCCAGAGAGCAAGTGAATCGGTTTTTGTGCGGAAAGGAAAGGGCGGACAAGTCAATGTCTGTTTGTGTGCTGAGCTGGCCGGGGAGTGGGTGTGGCAGAGCCCATAGCCGGCTCAGCCACGCTTGAGGTGATAATGTAATAAGCACTTTTTATGACCCAACAGGATTTAGACCTAAAATTCCAGCCAACACTCGACGACGGGGGCATGGTATTGTTCTGTCTGGAAAGTTCGCTAGTTTCGACGACCAACAGGCACATCCGGAATGCCATGGCCATTTCCTACCCCTGTGAATGGTCCTGCTCCTGTCCTGACCGGGATTTAGATTTCTGCCTGCAGTTGTTTGAGCTCAGCCGAACATATTGTTTCCCTTTTTTGTTAGGGCCAGAGCCAGGGCAAGGGCCAGGGCCAGGACTGGGTACTACGTCTGCTAATTGGTAGCATTCCCTATCGTGCGGGACCGCGTGCGATGCATGTAAAAGGGATCAGTGTCGTGTGTGTGCAGTGAAAAACAAAGAAAATGCCACACTCACCGCCTCCGATTTAATGGGAAGTTGCAGCGTCTCACCTACCTGAATGGGGAATCAGAAATTCTGTTAAAGTTTCACAAGTTTCAGGTGTAAGCCTTACCTTTCAGGAGTAGTCCTCAACAGAGCTCATGCATCTATCAATCCCCGCCGCTATCTACAGATTTTGCTTGGGTTTGCACCAAAAAAACACTCACTGCTTGACAAAGACTTGCAATTGATATTAAACTCATTTAACTTCACTTTCACACGAATTAAACTTAAAATGCACCAACAATTAGTAAAAACCGCGAAGAACACAACTTTTTGGCGGCAGCCGATCAACAAATATCGACACGGTATCGATACTGGTTATGCGATTGGAGGCCCATTCATAATTTGGGCGGGAATACCAAATTGAAGACTTTTCTCAATTACATTCACAAAAGTGTACGAAAAGGTGTACAAAGTACGCAGTAAATTTTAAAGATTTTTTACCAGCTGCATTTATGTATTGACAACAGCACATGTGTCCACTTGCAGCCCAAACAAAAACAAAAGCACAGATTCCGAATGCTCAGTCGACACCTGCACTTGTTGTAAAATTAATTGCACAGCACTTTTTCAATAAAAGATGCAAAAATGTACCAACAATAGAAAAAGGGCCCAAAAAAACAACCTTTCGATCGATAGGCTATCGATACATGGACAGGTTAATTCCATTCACAATAAGCGCATGGGGCCCATTCACAATTGGCTGTTTTGTGTAATTAAATCGCTCGTCGTGAATATAAGCCAAACCTTTTGATGGTTTAGCTAGTTTGCGATAATGCACCTCAAATTTAATCAGCTAATGCAGCCATTTCCACCAGCAAAACAACAAATTAGCTCTTGGCTAACTATCGATTGACATGTCACGCGATCATCCTCTGAATTACCGATGATTTGCCTAATTACTTCTCCCCCATTCGCAATTTCGCTCGTCGTCACTTTTTCGTTGTTGATTTTTTTTATTTTCGCGAATATTTTCCGCCGCTGCTTGTCTCCATTAAGTGGGCCCCATATGGCCGAGTGTTTTCCCCATTTAAGACTCTTAAATGATTAACGTCGCGACACAGTCGCATCAAACGTAAAAAATGCCCAGCGCTGCCATTAATATAAAAATGAAATTACCTGCATCCCTGCCAGTCGGCATTAAAAGTGGGACAAAAAAAGGGAAAAGGACGCCCACAATGTTGTTGCCTTGAGTGCGCGCATCATCAAATTGAAAAATGTCGACGATAGAGGAAAATGGGAAATCAGAGAGCAGTCGGCAGCAGGGAGGCGGAGAACAATGTGAAAGACAGGCGATTGAAATGGAAGGAAAACAGGTAAAAGGTAAGCTGCCACGCCCTGGAGCGTGCTCTCCTTGTTGTTGCCGTTGTGCTACGGTTCTCTCCGATTCTCCAACTATACAGCTCTGCTGTGGACGCGGCCCAGTTGCATTGACAATCGACAAATGAGGAAAGATAATGCACAGCATTAATCTTGCTACCAGCAATTTGTCAGTGTTCCTCCAGGTCTCTGTGCCTGTCTGCCCCATCTCACTCTCTGTCTCTCTCTTCCTCTCTTTGAGTTCTGCAGTTCCACATGCCAAATGCAGTTCAAATATTGTGTGGCCCTGGACCGGGTTTCGGTTCGGGTCCGGGTCCGGGCTCACTTGAGTTTGCCCGAGTTTGTCCCTGTTCTGTCCGCTTCTAAACGATGCTTTCATCAATTAATTTACAATTTGCCAGACATCCGTATCCGCATACGGAGTGGAGTCGGAGTAGCAATCGCAACGCAGTGCAGTGCAGTCTCCAGCTACCATCGATGTGCCGTGCCGTGCCGGACTGTTGCGGTCAGCGTGGGGGCTTGGCATACTTTTTTCTATTCCCCTGTTGGCCCAGTAATGGCCATGTCCTTGTTCTGCATCCCTCCGCCCCGCCTGATGAAGAGCAGCCGTAAATTGCATTGGTTTCCAACTTGTTGAAAGGCATAGAGCACAGGGAAAATGCAAAAAGGGAGAAAGGAAGAGAGAAAGAGAGAGGTCGAGCGAGGGGCGACTTAAATGCTTTTCAATGTTATTCCATGTGCTGGCTGTCCCGTTAGGGACTCACTTAAATTTGCTGTGAGTTAGAGCGAGAGGACCGAGTCGGAGAGCGAGACCCAGTGGAGTGCCGTACCCCGTTTAATGCTCACAATTTAGCTTTTAATTAGATCGGCAAATTTGTTTTCAAACCATTTTGTTCGCTCGTGCGGCCAGAGCATACAAATTTCCAACAGGGGACATGCTCGCTCTCCTGTGACTCCTCTCCCTCGCCCCCTATCACGGTGTTTCTTTTACTGTCCCTGCACGTTTGGCCATGGAATTAGAGTGCTTACGGTTTTTCATTTTAATTGTTTTTGTGCGGCGAAGGCGAAGTGTTTGTCCGTCTTTCTGTCTCTCTCTCTCTCTCTCTCTCTCCCTCTGCTCAAAGAATATTCAACGGATGGTGAGGCAGTGCGAAAGAGAGTCCAAGGCAGGGTGTCTGTAGAGTTGGATTTCTTACCTTACCTTTTACCTAATTTACCTTGTGCCTCTCGGTCTGTCCTTTTTCCACACCCCGCACCCTTGCCCATTGCTTCTTCGCCGTGTCACTGATTTATTTATTTCTATTTGCCGTTATTTTTTCGCTCTTCTTTTTGCTTTTATTTTCACGAGCGCGCAATTGCGGTCGTTCTGCTGCCGTCCCTCCCCCCCTCTGCAGCTGCCGCAGAATCTCCTGCTCTGCTCCTCCCCCCCTCATCTGATGCACTGCTGTCGGCGTGCCATGCTCTAGTTTTCTATTTTTGCCTTCCCCCCAGACGTAACGGCAACCTTAATCACGTAATGATTTTGAGCGAGTGAGTGAGTGAGAGGCGCGGGTGTCCGAATTGTGTGCTCTTCTTCTTCCCCAACCTCTTCTGGCATTCATCCTCCCCCGCCACACCGCTTCAGCTGTTTGTTCATTCATTTCAGATTTGTTGTTGCTGCTCTCTCCGGCATCCGCCATGCCATTCTGTGTTTCGCAATTGGCACAAATCCCGGCATTCTCTCAACGGCACAGCTAATGGCTAAATGCTGAACGCTGAATGCTCTGCGGCGCTAATTGAAATTACATTTCTTAAAGTTAAATATTTAATTGAGAGCTGCCAAGAGGAGCGAGCAGCGAAAGTAGAGAAAGAGGCGCAGAGTGCTTGGAGAGTGGAGAGCGCCGAGTGGGAGAGAGTGGGATTGATGTCTTAAAGCAGTTTGATGAGAGAATTTAATATGAGCGCGAGCTTTAATTGGAAGCTCCTTCTCTCCACTCGAGAGCCATCCATGGATTCTTTGAGTGATTTCCTTTTGCATACAAGATCTATCGTCATTTCGGTGACTATTCGGCTCTGTTTTCTACTCGCTTAAGGTCTCCCCTCTCCCGTGTCGCCAATCGCTGGTCGGATTGGCTTTGTTCCTTGTGGATCATTCGTCATTTCGGTGTCTTTCATGTCCGAGTCCCTGGTGGCGCGCCTCGCTGCGGCTTGTTGCATCCCCATGGATGTGGCTGCCACAGAAGAAAAACAAAGGCAGCCGCTGATGTTGCTGCTGCTGCCGCTGCTGTTGCTGATGCGGCATGCTTAGAATTCTCAACACGAGCGACAGCGAAAGCGTCGCCAAATCCTAATTGCATTTGTCTGATTGGAGTAGAGGCAGTGGCGGTGGCCGTGTGGCACTCTGGCAGAGTTGCAGCTGCAGCGGCTTCTCTGGTATCTGCAGTCATACGAGGCCTATCCGCACAGGAGGCTGACTGTAGATGGAGCCTGGATCTGGTGCTGATGTGGAATCTGAATCTGTTGCTGATGCTGATGATGATGCTGATTCATTAAATTGGTTCCACTCTGCCGCTCTGCCACCCTGCCCCTTCTTGGGGTCTTATGACAGGGAACATGTAAATGCCATTTACTGTTTCCATTTCGATTTCTGTGTCGTGTCTGTTCTGTTCTGTTCTTGCCTCTGCCTCTGCCTCGCCATTGTCTTGTCATCCCCATTGTCAGCGGATGAAGCGAGGGGCCGGGCCGGGCAGGGCAGTCTTTTGGCTCAATTGAAATTCCATTTAATGTAATTTGAGTGCCATCATTCATGCCTCAGATAACAGTGGCAGACACATCAGAGGGAGACCAGAGACAAGAGACAAGGATATGGAAGAGTGATTTTTGGTTAGTCCGAGATTACGCTTAACACGATTTCAGGGCTGTCAGAATTACGTTCGGCCTCTGATTGATAGATGGATCGTCTTCCACGAACATCTTTCTCTGTTTCTCCCCCTCTCTCTCTCTCTCTCTCTTTCGATTAAGCCATCAGGCACATGTGCAACACAGTGAAACATCAAACAACACGTTGCACAATCGGAGCCACAGACACAGGGAGTTTATTTAAAGGTTTGACCCAAAAGAAGAATGCAGGCCAGCACGAGACTGGACCCCGATGCTGCAGCAGCATTTCGACACGTTTGTAAACAATGCCCCGAAACGGACAGTGGAAATAAGAAAACGTCGGGGAAAACAGGAAAAACACACACAGTACTCCTACCCGTACTCGTATGTTGCAATATACAGCAGTACACAGCAGGCGGCAGTGGGAAAGTTTCACAATTTCCCTTGCCACACACAGCACACAGATCTTGGGGATTCCCCTGGAACCGATTTTTGGCTTCATTAGAAATTTCCTCGGGGCGTGGAAATATAATTTATGCATGTGCCTGTGGCAGTGGCACTGGCACTGCCACTGCCACAATACACAAAGGGTTCCAGGGTTCTGGGTTCAAGGCAACCGCAGGAACAAGGACAACATTGACGCTGACGACACTAATTAAAAATGTTGGCCAACCCTTCGAATGCCTCATGCGGCGACTGACAACAGCAGAAGCAGAGGAGGAGCCGTCACAGCCAGAACCAGAACCAGAGTCCGTGTGGAGGCTGAAATTGAAAAGCCGGCTAAGCTCCCAGCTCCACAAAATCCGCTAAATTCCCCCAACAACCCGTCACAAAAACAAACACGGTCGGACGCAGGCTATATGCAGTGGAAGGTGTGTCCAAAGCCAGAGAGAGAGAGAGAGAGATGGCAACCTTCATTACCCTCTCTTTCATGGAGCCTGCAGCGACCCAAGGCAGGGACACCTTTCGACCTTGCGACCGCGACCTGCCTGCCACCCTGCCACCCATTGATGATGTTGTTAATGGAAAAAATCTCAACACCCTTTTCGCACACACACACAACACACACACAGTGAGAGTAAGAGTAAGAGAGAGGGTGGCAGAGAGAGAGAGAGAGACAGAGAGTCAAACAATGGCGCGTAATTTTACAAAATTTACATTCCTTAATTAATCTTGTTTGCGCTGCGGCAGTTGCTGCCAGTTGTCCGCACGCTCCCCTGTGGCATCACCCCCGCAACCCCTTTACCCTTCAGTGTGTGTGTTTGTGTGTGTGTGCTGGGGGTTTTTGGCTGCGCAACTCTCGGGAGGAGCCTCAGGGGGCAACTAACACCAGGATCCCCGCTAATGACATTCAAGGCAGCAGCAAGATGTCAGCCAGATGGAGGGATACACTGCTTTTCTGTCTTATTAACCCACATATATATGTACGGGGATATGTGGGGAGGAGAGATAGCCATCCTAATGAACCCTTCTTCCTGGCAATTCATGGGAATCGGATTCAGGTTTAGCTTTCGGGAGGCGGATGGCGGTGGGAGTGGCTGTGGCTGTGGAAGTCTCGCTTTAATCAACAATTTGCGCGTGCACGGAAGAACAGGGACATGCTCTCCAGACCCGGGACATGTGACATTTATTGAAATTCTAGTTTCAGGAGAAGAAGGAGCCGAAGAAGATGGTCCTTGCGATGCGTGGAGTGGAGAGGAGAGGAGCAGCTGAGAGCAACCTGAGAGCAATTTAAACTCAATTTCGAGTCTGAGACTGAGTCTGAGCACAGACAGAGCCGTAAATTGCTCCGGCAAGATGAGCCGAAGGATGAGCTTCACTGCTCGTGTGTGTTTGCGTGTGTGTGTGTGGTGGTACTTTGTGTATGATTAAATTGGATTCAAGTCTTTCAAAAATTGAATTGGAATTACGCTAAACGAATCCACCATATGCTATGGTTTCCTATGCTGCCATATGCGTCCATATGCAGCAGCTATAGCAGTTCCCATTATAAATAGTTCCCAGGGAAAATCCATCAGATACTTTCACTTGCACCCCACTCCACGCCACTGCGCTGGCAATTGGCAAATCTGTGACGACTGGCCAGCCCCAAGCCCCTCAAGGCGAACGAGACTTGGTGGGTGGGGCTGCTGTCCAGGAAGTGCGCGCACTCGAAAGATACAAAGATACATGAGGTACCATCCTGAGATAAATGATCAGCAGCCCACGCAGCGGATTAGACAGAAGCCTACTCTAGGCGATGTGGATCCGCCTCCTGGTCCGATGATGCTCCAAATGTGGATCCGCCTCTCTCTCTCTCTCTCTGGTTTTCTCTTCGAAAGGCTTTGTGGCAAATGCTGTACCATTGCATTGCCTGGTTATGAATATGCAACATTTATATAAATTGTCACGTTTATCGCCGACTCTCTCTCTCTCTCCGTCTGTCTGTCTATCTGCCTGTCTGTCTGTCTGCATCTGTCATTCCAGCAATTCAAAAAAGAGAAATTGATTTACAGAACACCGAAGAATGTGTACACTTATCAGCAGAGCTGACTAAAACGTTGAATTCCATTCTGTTTTTGCTTTTCAATGAGCAGATCTGCCTTGAAACGGATAGGGAATCTTCCTTTCGGGAAGTTCCTTCATTTCCCCAAAAACATTGCTATCCTCTGACAGGAGAGGGTATCTGCAAAGCGGTTATCAACTTGGTTGGGTCCTGCCTCTGCTGTTGGTACGCTCTTTTGTTGCACGTTGATTGCAATCATAATTTATAAATGTTGCCGACAGTTTGGCGGGTGCCTCGATGTTGCAGTTGCAATTGCTGCTGCTGCTGCTGCCACTGCTTCGGCTCCCATATTTCTCCATCAATAAATAAATATCATTTGTCTGTCTCCCCGACTCCTGACTCCCTTTTGGTCATCTCTGGACCTGAAAACGATTCTGTTGTCGCGGTTGGATCGTCATGGCCGATGATGATGGTTTTTTATTGTTTGGGGAGGAGCAGCCATAGCCGCAGTCAAAGCCAAAGCCAAAGCCAAATCCGAAGCCATTAGCAAGTGATTTGGTGACTTTTCCAATCCAATTGAATGTTGCACAAGCGAAAGAGAGAGAGAGAGAGAGAGAGCGAGGCAGAGATTCAAGAGCTTTAATGTGTTTGAAGTTGTTGGCCCCGAAAAACGACAAACCAAACGGATCAAAAAAAGCACTTTAAAACAAAAGTGCGAGAAGGAGGATGGAATTGTTTCTGTGGGGTCCACAGAGTTTTTTCTCATTCATTCATTCATTCATTCTCTGGGGAATGCGCCTCTATGCTGTTCTAGCTGTTGGGAAACTCCTCCAGATCCCTGTCCTCCTCCTCCTCCTCCCCTGTTCCTGTTTCTGTTCCCGTTTCGCGCTGGTCAAGTGTTGTTGCAGGGGGGGTGGGGCCTGCGCCATTTGTTTGTGTGCCAGAAAGCCCCATCAGCAGCAGCAACAACAGCCTGTGCTGTAGGTTGGAGTCGGGTTTTGCAGTGATTTACGGCGGGGCTTCTAGGTTCCAGACGTATGAGTGATGCTCGCTGTCCATGCATATTCATACACATTGAGATTCATTGTATTTGCGCTGCATTTCCGCAGTATTTTGTATTTTATCTGGCTTTCTGCTTGTTTCGTTCTACTTACGACACTTTTCCGACTTTTTCCGCAGTTTCTGTTTTCTCTTTTTTATGGCACTCTACACTCTCGAACTGAGGCGGCACTGAGGCTTTAAGCAGATTTATTTTCAATTAAACAAGCTCATAACTTGGCCAACAACTTGGCCAGAGCAGAACGAACTCCTTGTGGCTGTCTGTCTTCCTGTCGCCCTGTCGCCCTGTGTCGAGTGTCCTGTGTCCTGTGTCCTCTATCCTCTGCCTTCTTGTTTGGGTTTAATTTACGCCACAAATTCAATTTATTTGCGATACACCTAATCCACAAAAGCAAACTTGATTTATCAACATAAATATTTTGCATACAGTTGGGAGATGTGTGGCAGGATGCAGCATGCAGCATGCAGTAGAGAATGCATTTTCCTTGAGTTTTTGCGTCCCATTGTCCGTCCCATTGTTGTGTGTGTATTTTCTCCGTCTCTCTCTTTTTCGAATGAAATTCAATTTTAATGCACTTGAATGGATTTGAGCAGCGCTTAGTTGACTTGATTACGAGACTTTGGCTCTGGCTCTCAGACTGTCAGACTCTGGCTTTGGCTTTGGCTTTCGGGTTTCGGGTTTCGGTTTACGGTTTTCGGGTTGAGGGTCGAAAATTTAATTTGCTTTATGGATTTCGAAACCATTTTTCCTTTCCCATTTCAAGCTTCTTCAACTTTTGCCTGGCAAATCAAACACTTCAGAGAGAACGAGCGATTCTTCAGAGTTTTGTCAAGCTGCCAGCAGCACCACGAAAGCCACTTGGCCACTAGCACACAACCAGAGAGACAGATACAGATACCACATACATATATCTGACAGATATATATACATATTTGTACATACATATGTACATGGGAAGGGAAGGGAGTATTTGTCATAACGCATATAATTTCAAGAGCTTTCCTTCCTCTTCGGGGGAGAGGACGAGGCAGGGCAAAATGCTAAATACATGCTGCTGATGATGATAATGCAAATGAAATTATTTTTACAACATTTACTCCTTCAACATGGCATCCTCTGACTCTGCCACACTGCCACACACGCACCCACTGGGGGAAATAGCTCGGCTCCGGCCAGTTGCCATATAAATCATCATTTGCCTGATGCTCCTGCGCCTCATAGTCTCTCGTTCTGGTTGCTGGCTCACACATGTAATGTCCTCGGACGCCGCATTAATGTCCTGCTTTGTAAAGTGGGATCCCAAAAGGAGACGAGCAGCGATAATGCAGGCTTTTGTGAGAAGCTCCTTCATAGCTGATGTACCCCATTCAGGGTTAGGAGGCCCCCGCAAGTCATAGAAAACAACGCTCGGAATGGCTGCCCCGCAGTGGGACGCAGTGGAACTGCTGGCAAAACTAATAATGTGGCCGAGGTGGGGCCAGTGCTTTATGGTAATACCATTCCCACTAGCCCACTACCCCTCATATCCTCCTGCCCTCTCCCCACATACGAGTCATTCGTGAAAGCAAAAACAAATGCTCTGTCCATTGTCGGCCAGCCGCAAATGCTATAAAGCTGACAAATGTCGAGCAACCTACCAGATACGTTGTACGACAGATACGGGTTCGTGAGGGGGGAGCAGGGGGGAACAAACATGGATCACAGGTACTCATAAAACTGTCCAAATGTCAATATTCCAGTGACAATCCCCCCAACCGATACCCCCATACCCCCATCCCCACCTTCGATACAAAACAAAAAAGTATTTTGCAGGCCACGTTCGCTTTGCTTTTGATTTGGATTCTGATTTCGAGTGGAGAGGGAGGGAGGCGGGACAGTGGTTGTCTGGGAAACACCTTGGCCAAGCAATTTCAATTTTCCCAACCGCCAACAGCCAACAGCCCAGCCCCACTCCCCTCCAGCTCCCCTCTGTCTCCCTCGCAGCCAGCAAGAAAATGAACATGTCAACAGCACACGTCGGATATGGACTTGGATTTGGCATTGGATTGAGTCCGGGATTGGGTTTTGGGTTCGGGTTTGGCTTTTGCCTTTTGCTTTGGTTAACCTGTCGGCGGTTCTCCTCGTGGACTCGGCTTTGGATTCGCCTTCGATGCGGTTCGAGAGTTCGTGGGTTTCGGGGGAATCGACATTTTTGGCAACTTTGTAAATATTACAAAATTTAGGTGTCTCTCGCTTTGGTGAGTGCGCCAATGAAATATTTATGCACACACACACACACACACACGCGCATACACAACACAGCGCATACATCTCTGCCAAGTGAGAGTGTGTGTGTGTTTGTATTTGTTTTTGCACGAACGTCGCCCCGTTTTGTGTAAATATAAACCGACCACAGAGAGATCCCAGAGAGAGCGGGAGAGCGGGAGAGCGATCCAATGAGTCCCAAGGTACATTCAACAGATAGGGTAAGGCAGGGCCCCTGGAATGGGAACAATAGGTCGCTCTGCCCTGTCCTTTGTGGAATGTACCCTGGACTGGAGTCGAGTCGAGTCGAGACGGGACCTGGACCTGGACCTGCACCGACAGACAGACGGACGGACAGACGGTCTGACTGACTGGGCCTGCCAGTTGTCTGATAAACAGACAATTTGCCAAAGTGGATACGTGCATGGCGCGTATAATTTTGGGCACACCTGAGCCCCCTCTGCCCGAGGAGTGGAGGAGCAACAGGAGGAGCATTCTGTCTGTGTGTGTCTGTCCCTGCAGCTCCTCTGTGGCTGTATTTTGTGGTTGTAGACTTTAGCTTGATGAGTGTATCTATGTGTGGAGTCCACACAAACACACACACACACCACACACACACACACGTCTGTGTATCTATGTGCTTAGTTGGTTAGTTGGGCTGATGAAGCGACATTGACAGGCGCCTGACAGAGGGGCCCAGACTTGAAGTTTAAGCCGCTTTAAAGGCGCCGGGGAAAGGGAACAAAAAAATATGGTATTTTGCAACAAAGTTTTCCCTCACTAAATGGAGCTACCTTTTGGGTTTAGTCAGTGCCTAAGTTCTAAGTCATTCAATTAGCCTTCATTCCCAGAGATTTCTGTATGCGTCAGTGCCGCCCACACGGCCGCCCCACGGCCCCACGCAGGAGAATCGCGCCGCGTAACTTTTACGATTTTAATCGTGTGAAATTTATGGCATTTTTCCCGCACAATTTCCCCACAGACCTACAGAGTATATATAGAAATAAATAAATGATGAAAACAAACCCCCGGAAAAAAGAATCCCAAACGCACACAAAAGCATCGCCTATAAACTAAACTTTTGCCGCACTAGTTGCCATAGAGATACACGGCTATAGCTGGCAGATACAGATACAGATACAGATATTTCCACGGAAAAGCGAGAGAGTAAACATCCGCCAAAAGCCATAGCCATAGCCAGGGCCAGAGCCACCGCATCCGCATCTGAGCGGATTCGGATTCGGATCGCTGCCTCATAATTTTTGCAGTTGCAGCATAATAAATTCATTCTGGCCGGCCCCTGGCCATGAGTTATGGCTCAAATTGAAACTGAAACTAATGGGAGTGGAGAACTAAACTCAGGAGAGAGAAACTGGGCCCGATTTCTGATTTCTGATTTGTGTTTTGTTTTTGTTTTGTTGCAGGTTAACGCTGGCAGCTTGTCCGAACAGGCTGGCCTCCAGCCCGGCGATGCGGTCATCAAGATCAACGACGTTGATGTCTTCAATTTCCGGCACAAGGATGCCCAGGACACGGTGGTGCGCTCCGGCAATAACTTTGTCATCACAGTGCAGCGGTAAGTGGCAGTCTTTAGTATATATATATATCTATATATTTGTGGATTCCCCTAAACGAACGGCTCTCTTGTATACCCTTTAGCGGTGGCTCCACTTGGCGGCCACAGGTGACGCCCACCGGCAACGTGCCGCAGGCAAACTCCCCCTATCTGCAGACGGTGACGAAGACCTCTCTGGCTCACAAACAACAGGACAGCCAGCACATTGGCTGCGGCTACAACAACTCGGCCCGTCCATTTGTAAGTTTACTAATTTGCAATCACACAAAGTGTAGCACACATTTGCGGGCAGCCCATCCCCCATCCACATCCACATCCACATCCCACATCCCAGGAGCCCCTCCGCAGGAGTGGAGGCCGAGGCGGTGGAACATCATTTATAAAATTCATAAACTGCGGAGAGCCCAAAACTTGGGAATGCTGAAAGTTTTAGGTGGAACAACCACTACCGCCAGGCTGCCACACATGCTGATGCTGATGCTGATGCTGGTGACGTGTCCTGATGATGACCAATGATGTTGATAGTTGGAATCCTTCCAAGCAAGGTCCCCCCTCCCCCCTCCCGCTCCGAGGACCGAACTTCCTGACACATTTTCCGTTTATTTTGTTGTCTGTCTGTGGGTTTGGTTTTCCCTATTCATTCGACTAGGGTTCGGTGCCCCTGCTTTTGTATGGAGTTGACAACATTTGCATTTATACGATGTCTGTCTCTCTGTTTGTGCGTAGTTTTGAAAAGTGTCAGAATGAGTAATGAATATGAGTGCTAGGATTATTTGCCTGGCAAGAATTAATGTGCAAAAGGTCCCACCACACACTCAACAACAGACCACCTCCCCATTCGCACTGTTTGGGGGCATGCCATGCATAGTAATGCCAATGTCTATCTCTTACTCTCTTTGTGTGTGTGATATGCATACATTTACGTATATTTTATTGTTATGAATTTGTATAATAATAGCCAGCCCCCCTCTGAGCCCCATACCCCGAATGACAACAGCAAGAGACACGAAATTGATTTGGGATCATTTTAGGCGGAATCATTTCAGGGAAAAACAATTTGAGAAGCGCAAGGGGAAAAGGCTGAGGGGCTGGGGCTGGGTCATACCTCTCTTATAATTACGAGAATCACAGAGAAGAGAACCTCCAGACTCCTGTAGAGTCCTGGAAAAAAGCACAGCTGGAAGAGCAATCAAAGATTATCTGAGATAACTCTTGCCATTCTCAATCATTTTGCTCCTTTCACACTTTCACAGACTTTGAAAAATGCCCCCAAATATACAATATGTCCCCCGTTCGTTACCCTTCTTTCCCCTATCTATGATTTCAGGCCAATGGCGGCGGCGATGGCGGCGTGAAGAGCATTGTCAATAAACAATACAACACCCCGGTTGGCATTTACAGCGATGAATCTATTGCGGAAACACTTTCGGCCCAGGCGGAGGTATTGGCTGGCGGTGTGCTCGGGTAAGTTTTCCCTTACCTTCCGTTCCGTTCCGTTTCTTACCGACAAGGGTTAATGGCGGGAAAAGGCAACAAACAACTGTCTGGGCCACAGCCGTGACAGTGCAAAATATCAGCAAAAGTTTTACTTAACATTTTCTTGTTTTTCTGTGCTTTGGTTTGCTTTTTCCCCTCCGTCTTCCCCTCTCTTTCTCGCTGTCTCGCTCTCTGTTCGCGTGTTTCTTTCGTGGCGCCAAGAAACAAAAAGAGAGGGAGAGAGTTGAAAAAGTAGAACTAACAACCGCAGGCTGGTCTAACGGTGAGTGCAATTTGGCAAATGATAGCAGGACGAAGACGAAGACGGAGACGGAGGTGGAGCTGAAGCTGGAGCCAGGCCAAGTGCCTTGTTCCTTGTGCCAGTTGCCGTGGAGGTCTGTGTGGGTTAGAGGGAAGGGGTGCCAAAACGCACGCGTGGGACTCGCAAGCGATTTGCGCTTAATTTCTTTGGGGGATTTCTCACACTGTCCGGGTCCTTTCGAGTCGTCTCGAGTCGCTTCCACGGGCCAACGCGTCGGATGCGTAACGTAACGACTCACTCGCGCGGCATACTTTCGGGCTGAGCGCGAGCGCTGAAAAGTATGCACTCTTTAATGGCTAACACAAACTTTTCCATCTCTCTTTCTCGCCCCTGCAGCGTCAACTTCAAGAAGAACGAGAAGGAATACCAGGGCGATCGCTCAGAGGTGCTGAAGTTCCTGCGCGAGGAGGAAACCGGCCAGTCCACTCCAGGTAATTGCCCCAACTACGAGCTGGCCCGCCTGCTCCTCATCCTGAACGATGGCGCCAATCCGCTTGTGAGCGACACACTGGGCGACACACTCTAGCAAGAGAGAGGGTGGTGGTGGCCATTGGCCGTGGGCCGAGTGCCAGCGATTTTCTATTCGGTTTTCCCTTTTTCCCTGAGTCTTTTTTTAAAACGACCAGCAGAGACCTTGAAACAGCTCTAATGCGTGTGCTTCTCAACGTAACTTAATTTTCTGTTCTCTTTGTCGTTCAAACCCTCAGACCAGCACAAGGAAATGGACTTTCGTTTTCTCTATCTGAAGACACACTTCTAGTCCAGTCCACACACAATCAAAAGTTTCCCCCCCAGTCATTTTCTATAAATATATATGTACATATGTATATTCTCCAACAATTTCAAAGTCATCCGATACAGATTCGCTAGGTTTAAAAATACAATTGTTTGGTCATTGAGGAACACACACAAAAAATTATTAATATGTCATCAATATTTTAGGAGAGTCCATTGGATGTGGGGAAAAGGTCATAATAGTCATAGGAGGTCGTTCAGTTTTTATAGGATTAGATTTCAGTTTTTCTTTTTGTTTTGTATGTATTTCGATTTGCGTTGTAAATGGATTGGATCAGTATTTTGCCTTGAAAGGAACAGCTTTAATCGTAGTTCGTTTTAGTGGAATGTAGCTACATAGATCATCTCTTCAATACATTGAATGAAATACACCGCAGATACCCTGAAACTTGTACATACGAACTCTTTCTGTGTATCTCTCTCTCTATCTTTCCGTCTAACTCCTGTTTTGTGTTTAAACTCTTTTTCATATGTTGTAAATAAATATACACCAACAACAACATGAACAATCAACAACAATTACACCAACAATCTGCGTATACAACACTTCTCACAGCTTTTGGCAATTACGAGCATGATGTTCACCAACAACAACAACACCATCAAGCACAACCCCAACAACAACAATTCAATCAACAACAGCAATACAATCAACAACAACACCAGCAACAACAGCAATATCATCAACAACAACAACAACAACAATATCAGCAACAACAACAACTAATTCAACAACAGCAATCGAATGCCACTCGCCATGTCAGTGCCCCCGTGAACACACCAAAACCCCCAAGCACCGGCGGACTCCCAACGGGCCAGAACATTTGCACCGAATGCGAGCGCCTCATTACGTAAGTCGTGTTTGTTCCTGCTATACCCTTTCCTTTCTCGTAATATCATCAGAGCTGGCAAATAACTCTCAACTCTCACTGGCAACAAAAAACAGAAAAAAACCAAGAGCACCCGATCTGTTATCTGTACCTAAATCGAATGCATTTCTTCTTACATACCTTCGCCTGTGTTTTATGCTTTCGGTTGTGCACGTCTGAACACGTCTGTCTCGCAATAAGAACTTTCGTTGATGCGAGAATGAGACGACGATCTCTTTGCAGAAGCTTATCTTCGAGCGCAAGCTTACACGCATGCATACGCATGCCAGGCACTTGCAGCCTATGATCGAGCGAAATGGAGCGCAGAAACAGAAACCAAAACAGAGTGTGTCTCTTTTCGTTTACCTTTTTTGTTGAGTGTTATTTTTAGGCTCTCTCTGACTATCTCTGACTCTCATTGATTTGAATACCAGCATTTGTGTATGTGAAAACATTGACTAACGGCAGTAGTGCTGCCTTCTCCCTCTAGTATGGCGCTGTTAACCTCATTTGTAACTAATTTCATGCAATTATCTGACTAGCAGAGGGCAGAGGTCAGCGGTTGGACCTTCTAGCAGTAGACTGTAGGTGGGGGCGTGGCTCAGGCGGATATACATGTATTCACCAACACACACAACACAGACAAACAAACCCCGAAAAATTTGCTATATTACTGATTGAATTTTCAACACCGATTCAAACGATGACCATGATGACGATGTAGAGCCCCACAGCCCGGCAAACTTCTATTGGACACAGAGCCATGCCATCGGAGGCAATGAGAGACGCACACCGCTGCACCACCAGCATCAGGATGAGCGGAT
This sequence comes from Drosophila lowei, assembly GCA_008121275.1. Classification (NCBI taxonomy): domain Eukaryota; kingdom Metazoa; phylum Arthropoda; class Insecta; order Diptera; family Drosophilidae; genus Drosophila; species Drosophila lowei. The sequence goes on along the minus strand of CM017778.1, from coordinate 22,667,369 downwards.
TGGCATCCCTATGCAGTCGAATTCTTTGGCGCCCGCTGCTCCACACAGGCCCAGTCTGCCGGTGGCCAAGCCACAGGCCCAGTCCCAGGAGGGGGCAGGTCAGGAGCAGGAGCAGGAGCAGACTGATCCGCGCATCATTGTGCTGCCGATTTGCCCGGCCCTGCAGGGGCCCGAGTACAAGGCCGACATGGAGGCGGCCGCCGCAGCGTTGGCCAGCGACGAGGGGCGTCCGCGGCCATTGTCCGCCAGCGGACATCCGGCGTGTCAGTTGTGCGGCGTGGGCATTGTGTAAGGATTTGTTCGATGTTCAATGATAATTCATGCGTCTGCATCCCGCCTCTGTGTCTGTGTCCGCGTCCGCGTCCGTGTCTGCCTCCCGCATGTCCCGGTGTCCCGGTGTCCCCGTGTCCCCGTGTACGAGACTGTGCATTTTAATTTGGTTTCATTTCATGGGACGCCCAACGAAGTCAATTGTTTAAAATTGATGCAGTCCTCCGCATTACAAAAGCCCGTCCGCACACCTGAGCCCACAGCCAGACCAGCCCCAGACCCTTCCACCCCGTGCTCCACACGACGCATGGGAATCATCATTTGTATTAATTTGTATGCCAATTTAATTGGCTCCCCCATATATAAGTGCCCCCGGTACCCAGTCCCTTGCGCATCAGAGCTTAATTCGATAATTCATTATAGCTTTTTACACATTTCCCGCATTACCTCACGACAGATGCGCCCTGTCCGGCCATTCGGGTATCAGCGTACAGGCTGTGTCTATCACATACACGAATGCAAAAAGAAGAACCATCCAGAGAGAGAGACAGAGTCATTGAGTCAATCATTGATTTGTAATCGATTGAAAGGCTTTTCAAAGAAGATTGCAATCCTTTGAAGGGCATCTCATCTCTCCCGCCCCCACAACCATATAATCTATGTAATAATCATACTCTTTTTACCCCCTTCCCCTTTAGTGGCGTCTTTGTGCGCATCAAGGACAAGAATCTGCACGTGGAGTGCTTCAAGTGTGCCACCTGTGGCACCTCCCTGAAGAACCAGGGCTACTACAACTTCAACAACAAGCTCTACTGCGACATCCACGCCAAGCAGGCTGCCCAGAACAATCCGCCCGCCGGCACCGAGGGCTACGTGCCCATCCCCATCAAGCCGTAAGTGATCAAAGGGTATTGCCTCTGTTCGGTTGCAGTTGCAGTCGCAGTCGGTTGTGTCCGATTGCACGGTCAATTGGTCAGTGGTCAGGGTGAAACCCTGGTCTTTCAGGGGTAGAGGCAGCGTCAGGGGGCACAGATGAAAATGAAATATAAATAAATGCGAATGCGAGTGCGAATGCCAGTGCGAATGCGAATCGGTGAATGCCAAAACACGTCTGACAGGCTGGTGACGAAATTCGACCATGCACATATTTACATACATATGGATGGTAGGGCGCCAATTGGGAATGCCCTGCCCATAGGGTATTTTAATTCTCCTGAGGAATGCCAAGGGAGTGTACGAATATTCAAAGAACCGAAGTGGAGGAACCTTTCGTATCCCTCCCCCTCCTTTCTCCGGTAGGATCCATCCTCTTGGGCATCTCCTATAGAGCATATCCATTGTCGGCTTTCCTATGACTGGACTGGTCCTCCCGTTGGCCTTTTGTTTTATGTTTTTGGGGGAATGGAGGCAACACTGATTGCTCTGCTGACGTGTCATCGGCTGGGCCACAAATTTTTTAATAAACGAATTGGCAACATGTGTCCGTCTGCCTGTGCCCCATGCTCGGCATTTGGCCCTCCGTCAGGGGCATATGGATAGTTGGGAGTGCATTCGATATGATCTTTCAAAGGGTGTGCGACATTTCCGGCCCCTCTGTCCCCTGGCCCCAGGCGGGCGACAGATGCAATTTGCATTTGACATTTGGAATTTATTGTAGGGGTTTTCCGTGCTATTTGCTAAATTTCGAATTGCATTCAAAGTCAACTTAATTAAAAGGCTTCTACTACTCCATGTCGTAGGGGCAGGGCTCCCATTGGGGGCAATTAAGGCAGATTTATCGAGTCGAGCCACAATCAAACCTTGAATCTCTTTTCCATCTCGTTGCAGCAATACCAAGCTGTCGGCCAGCACCATCTCGTCGGCCTTGAGCTCGCACGGCTACGGCAGCAACGGCTACTCCAACGGCAACTCGACCCCGGCCCCGGCACCGGTAAGTAACGTTCCAGGTCCCAGGAGTATCTGTTAGTTGTTAACTGTTGACTGTTGCCTGTTAACTGTTCCTTGCCATGGCTAAAACAATTCTGTCAGACACACACACGCACAGACACACACAGACACTCTCAGACACAGACACGTGTTCGCGGGGGGCCTCAGACAAGGCAAATGCTTTGGGCCAGGTGAAAACTGAAAGAAAAACCAAAGGAAAGACCCGAAAGATGCTCCATCTGCCACGAGTAGAAACATGAAGCTGATTTTCAATCCGTTTTCGAGAGGCTCCTTCTCTTGGATACATGTGTACCTATCAAAAGCTCAGCTAACGGTAGCTCTGAAGGGTATCCAACGCTTCGACCCCTCTCTTGTTCTCTTCTTCTTTTGTTCTTCAATCAATTTTATCATATTGCCATGGAAAATGTTTGCATAAACTTGGCAAATTTTGCCAGCAGCAGCAGCAGCAGCGGCAGGCAGCGGCAGAGTATCTCCTCCCAGACATATGCTAAAATGTTGAAAATCATTTGAAGAAGAACAGGGAGATAGTGGGGAGGGAGGAGGGGAGGAGGAGGGTGGTGGTGGAGTCGTTGGAGGAGAACAAAATGCAATATAATGCAAAAAAAGAAGAAGTTTGCCGGCAAAAAAGTTCAAATATTTCGTGCAATTTTATCAGAAAAACGCTTCTTGTTTACTATTTTCTTTGCTTTTCTTTGCGTTACGTTTTCCTCGGCTTTTCCTTCCGCACTTTTCGTTGGCCACAAAACGATCAAATGAAAATGCAACAAACGCTTGAATGCATTTGCCTTGTCTCTGCCTGTATCTGTGTCTTTATATGTGTTTGTGTGTGTGTGTGTGTATTTTTGCATGGAACTATTGTTTCCGTTTCCGTTTGAATGCGAAAGGGATCGAGACCTACGGCTGATGATTGGATAACAGAAGATCACAGGGGGACAGGACAGGACAGGACAGAGACTGCGGACAGATCGCCAGAATCAGAATCAGAATCAGATTGATTGCATTACTTATAAATAGCACTGGGGCCCACACTCGGCAAGTAGTCAGTGGGGTTTTATTTGTTTTTTTGATTTGATTTCATGTGAATTTCCTTCACTTACTGACTCTTCGCTCTGCCAGCGCATTTCGCGAATATGTGCAATGTGCAATGGCTGCGGAATCGAAAAGCTAAAAGCTGAATGCTAAATATATATGCCAGGCGGTACTATTTTTTATTTTCGGTTTTTTTGCCAGAGCAGAGAGTTCTTCTGGCTATAAAAAAAACACCAACCCAGCCCAGCTGTCACGTCGTCGGCCAAGAGGCACTGCCAGAGATACTGCCAGCTGCAGTTTGGCATCGGTTTTGGGCCCGATTTCGCAGTTTCTTTGCACCTTCGGCGCGATCAGTTCGTCGACAGTGCGCCTCTAGTCCTCGAGCGGGTGTCCCCGCGAGCGTCCGTGTCCGTCCGTGTCCCCGCGGACACTGCGGAAAGCGATAGCATATAGCGATATATCTCCAGCGATCATCGAATATTGCATATTGAATATTACCGAACCGAGAGGGAGTCGCGACTCCCAAGTGTGCAGTAAATTTCCTGTAAATTTACTCAGCAGTTGGTGTTGCATAATCCCAGACCTATTGGAATACCACACGGATATAGGATATATAGGATATAGAATACAGATCTTTTTTTCAGGCTTCTTTTTCGGGTTTACTGCTGTTTCCAGGGGGGGTTTTCTTTGTTTAGCTAATTGACCTTGACCTATTAGCTATTTTTAGAACACACACACACACAGATACACAGAAGACACACGTGCCAGTGTCGACTGTCAGCCGTAGTCCTCGTTGCCCTTCACTCTACTCGCATTCCGTATCCGCATTCCGCAACCACATGCATTCTCATTAAATGCCTTTATTAACCCGAGTTCTGTTTCCGTGTATCCCGCCGAATCCTGAATCAATGCCTGCCTGCTGCCCATTAACATGCCTATGCTCGCATTAACACATTAGCCCGAACCCGAGCCAGAGCCTGAGCCAGAGGTCGTCGAAGCCGCCGGCGAGCTGCCACTGCCGCCACCGCCATCGCCCACCCAGCTGCTGCAGTACGAGGCAGAGACAGAGACAGCAACAGCGACAGAGGAGGAGCCGCAGGAGGCTCTGCCAGCGACAGCAGTCCAGGTCCAGATCCAGGTCCAGCCACAGCCAGAGCAGCAACCGCCGCACCAGCAGAAGCAGCAGCAACAGCACACACGCACCCACAGCAGCCTCTCGTCCATCTCGAGTGGCTCCTCGTCCTCCGGCGTGGGCGGGAGCGGGAGCGCCAGTGGGGCGGGCCACAGCCAGCAGAGCTCCTCGACGCTCTCCCTGGACCTGGACCGGGACCGCTACGCCTACGGTTCGCCCATGCACTCGCGCCAGACCTCGGGCTCGTCCACGTCGCTGGACGTGAGTGCGGTGGGTGGCAGTGGTGGTGGTGGTGCTCAGGCCGATAATTACACAATGCCGCCCTCGCCGCCACCACCACCCCCTCCACAGCCACAGACAGCCCAGACGCCCTTCCGTGTGGAGCGAACGGAGCGAGCAGAGGCGAACAGCAGGGTGGGGGCGCAGAATGAGAACGACATGAACACGCAGAACAAGGGCCATAATGCGTACAACCAATTGCTGAAAGAGTATTCCAATAAGCTGCAGCACCAGCAACACCACACCAACAACAACAACAACACCAGCTACAACAACAGCACAGCACACGCCCCACCCAGACACAACAACAGCAGCAACAACAACACCATAGCCAAGCCATTTGCAACTTCATCCGTGGCAGCCACAACGCAACAGCAGCCGCTAGTGGCAGCGCTGACGGCGACACTTGCTAATCAATTGAAATTTAATTCGCATCAGGTTGCAAGCCCCCAAGCAGCGCTCCCAACAGCCGCAGCAGCAGCAGCAGCAACAGTAGTTGACAGCTCAAGCACAAACCCCACTGTAACAGCAGCAGCAGCATCAGCAGCAGGAGTATCCTCCTTCACAGGCAATATGTCCGATGAGCCATCATCGATATATGGCCAAATAAATGCCCAACCAACGGGCGCCCCCGGCGATCCGGCCTTCGAGTATGTGACCCTCACGGGAAACGTGATACGCAGTGTACAGGCACCCGGCAAGGGGCCGGGCATCAGCTACAAGGTAGGTGCTCCGCAATCCGCTCTTCTCGCGCCGCGCCGCGCCGCGCTGCAGCTCAGCTCTCAGCTCTAAACTCTCCGATCCCAGCCAGAAACTAGAAAATAACTAACCGAGCAAGTTCCGTCCAGTGTTGTTTAAAGTGTTGTAAAGATTATGCCATGCTCTATGTTAATCCACGCTCTCTCTCTTCGAAGGTCAACCAGGGCTATGCTCGTCCCTACGGAGCCGCCGCACCCAAGTCGCCGGTCGCGTATCCGCCGCAGCAGCAGCAGCAATCACCGCGCCCAGCGGCCGGTGGCAACCCCTATGCCACCCTGCCCCGCACCAATGTGGGCCAACAAGGTAAGGCTGACGAATCGCCCGATTCGGAGGGTGAATGGGTCTAGTCGATAAGCTTAGGTCCCTAAGTCGCTAAGCCACCACGAATACGATTACGATTACGATTACGAATACTATGTTTATATGAGCGTGATATATCCTCCAGTTGTAGTTCCTTTTTTGTTTGTTTGTTAGTTAGTTAGTTAGCCAGAGACACGGACTCGCAAACGGACTCCAGGACAGAGAGACAGACAGACAAACATGCAGATCGGGTCGATCCATTGATTGTTGTATAGTATTAACCGGATTTCTGTTTATAATGATGATGGAGTTTTTTATTCGAAATAAATTGCACATGACTTAACCAACTTAACCACAGAATTGAGCGCAGAAAACAAACAATCGAACCCACCCAGAACCCAGAACTAAAACAACAGCAACAACAGTCCTCCCTTATTATCGAAATGCTTTTTGGCAAAATTTACTAAAAACTAAAACAATTCTATGGTTATATTCCTCGACGGAACGCTTGAACCCCTGAACAACTGCATACTGTGCTCGTAAATGAGAAACTATTTGGCAAATGTGGCTGCAGCAAAGCATTTTGGCATAGTTTAAGTTACACACTCCTGTCCTGCATATATACATATATAAATATATATATATCTATCTATATCTATGCTGTATATATATATATACACACATGTAGGTCGTAACGTAAGATACCAACAACAACAGCAACCCCAACAACAGCAACACTATCAGCAACAACAATACCAACAACAACAACAACAACAACAGCAGCTGCAGCAGCAAAAGCAGCAGTATAGAAACTCTTACCCAATGGGATCTAATTATAATACTCAGAGTCAGTCCCTGTCTCAGACATCATTCACCAACAACAACAACAACTATAGCACTTTCAACAACAACAATATCAATAGAGGTAAAAGTGTTGCTGCCTGTTGTTGAATTTTTTAGCAAAAAAGTTCACTCATTGCCTCGCAGCCGAATCAGTAGATGCACTTTTATGCACTTTATTCACTTGTTGAGTTGAGTCCGTTGCCATTCAAAATGAGTTGCTTTAAAGCGCCCACACACACACACACACACACACACACAAATACACATTCGAACATTCATTCACTCATTCAGACAACAACAACAACAGCAAATGAATTGCATTAGCAGGACTCAGGACTCAGCAGTCGGAATCTGCAGCGCTTATTAATGCAAACATTCTGTTGACAAACTCAATCAATAGGTGGAAACATTTTAAAATGTGTTTATCATTATTATGAGGCCCAGACGGGAAATTAAAACCGACACAATGGATGGCACAGAGAGAGTAGGGGGGGTAGAGAGGTGAGCAGGGGGTGTTGTTACAGTATCGGCACAGTCAACGCCAGTGCGATTGCAGCAGCCTTCTTCCGATTCCACTTCCGGTGTGGCCCGACGAGAGTGCTGAAAGGGGAATGCAAATGTGAATGCAAAACCGAATCGGAACAGAGAAGGGGGATAGGGGCGGGAAAAGCGTAGAGAGAGAGAGGGGAAGGGGGAAGAGGGGAAAAACCAAAACGAAAACCAATGATACGTTGCGTATACGTAAAGTGAAATGAAAACCGGGACGGCAAGACCCATTCATGTATACAGAAATAAATGATATAAAATGTATTCGCTTGTTGCCATTCGGTTGTTGCCACCGCCGACGCCACGTTCCGGCATTGCCACGTTGCATCTGCGGCTGTTGGCTGTCGGTTCTTGGGTTCTTTGGTTTTCCCCCGAAACCGAAAAGAACCAATTCGAACAGTACTTTAAATGCATCGCAAATACTCGAAGGCCAGCCAGCCAGCCAGCCATCCATCCAGCGCGACAGTCAGCGGCAGAAGAATCTGCACTAGCAGCAGTAAAATATGTTTTACTCAGAAATCCATGGATATTGGAATGTGATTCGATAGATTCATCTACTTCTTTGAGGTATTCCCAACTGGGAGCCATTCTCTGGGTGAATACTTGCACGCCTCACTGTGCCTGTGTGGCCTCAACGCGGAACAATTTCTGGAATTTTTTGTTTATGTACATATCTCTGTTCCCGCTCGTTGGTTGTTTGTTGGTTTATCAATTACGGCGCTACGATGTTGGCTGTCATAACGGAAATGAATTAACAACAAATATGGCTGCCGGGCTTACGGAGGAGGAGGAGGAGCAACAATACTCTCCTGTCCTCTTCTCTCCAGGCACTCGCAATTTATTGAGCCAATTTTTCGAGTGCCATTTTCGTTAAGCAATTAAAAATACAATTATCGCAGGACAAAAAAAAGGATGCTTGGCTGGATGCTCCCTTCGGGGCTTTGGTGGCTTTGGTGCTTTGATTCTTTGGCCACATAAATCTTCATTCGGCTGCGGAATCAATCTCCTAATCAAAGCGAAAATCACGCACAACCGCAACAATCATTTGAGGTTTGGTCGGGGTTGTGGCCTTCGTTGTTCCATCTGCGAAGCAACTGGCAAAAGCCGGCAGCTAAAAGCAAATCCACTTCCAATTTGCTGCCTCATGCCACACCAGAAGCCACACCAGAGTGTGGCATCCGCCCGGTGATGCCACACGGATGGTTGGATGGATGGCAGAGGGGAAAAAATGTGCGCTGGCAAACAAATGTTTGCGTTACACAAATGCCGACACGCACAGGCAGGCAGGCCCCACAGCTCCACACACACACACACACACACACACATGCTTCCCATGCTCCACACACACTCTCTCTTTCTCTCTCTCTGTTCATCTCTGGCGGGAAATGTAAACGAAAGCAGATAAATTACCAGCCATTATTATCCAAACAAGCATCCGCTACCACCTACGGGGGGGAGTCCCACTCGGAGCAGAGCCGCATGCTGGAGCGTGCCAGGAGGCCATACATCACATGCCTGGCATTCGTCAAAGTTTGAGGCAGCCGCAAGATTTATCGGTTGCATTTGGCTGCTCCGCGTAGCTCCACGCCCGGCTCGTTGTTGCTTTTCGGGGGAAACTATTGTCCTAGGGCCTAGGCTCTGCCCTGCGAGGGCGGGTTTCGCTTACCGCTCTGCGAATCATTAACCATAATACCCGGAATAACTTTTGGTTTCTGCTTCTTTTAGGTTACGGTTACCAATACCAATCGTATTAGGCCAGGTTCACACCTGTTGCCAAGTCCAAGATCCGATCCGATATCCCCCCCCCCCAGTACCACAAGCCACCAGCAAAGGGCATGCAAAGGGGAGGAAAGGGAAAGTAATCTTCAAATGGACACACTTTGAGCGGTTTCTAAGTAGAATAACTTTTAAAATTGAATTGGAAGATTGATGAATTTTACTCAAAATAAATTTGCGACAGTTTAAAAATATCTGTATTATCCCGTACTTCCACAGACCTCACAGATCTCTTTCTATAAGAAATCTCTATATCTCTCTATACTTTAAACGCTTCAAGCTTTAACCTTCAAGCAAACTGCCTAACGTCTGTTTCTGGCTATCTCTTTCTATATATATATCTGCCATATATATATACATACTAATCGAATTGTGTCCCGGACTATGCTACCCGTAAAAATTTTCCATCTTTGCACAACTTTGCATGCCTTTGGTCTCGGGGAAAGCACGAAAAAAAGAAGACCAAGAAAGAAAGTCATAATAATAATGAAAATAATAATAGAATAATAAATATAAAGAACAGATGAGAGGAGAAAAGTTTCTCGAATGAATGCCCTGGCGGCCTCTTATTATGGCCAAAACTTTCTGTTTCTGTTGCCAACATTTTTCATATGACAAAATATTTGCGGCAATAATTTTATTTCATTTCGTTTCGTTTCATTCGTTTGTTTGTTTATTCCTGTGGTGGTGGTGGCGGTGCTCTCTGCCATGCTACCATTTCTTTGTCCTGGGTCCCACAGTCTGGGGTCCCTGTCGTGGATCCTGCTCCACGTGCTGCTCCACGTCCTGGTCCCGGGCCTGGGCCTGGTCGTGTGTTTCTGCCATTTTCAATTTCTGCAAAATTACAGCCAATACCAAATTATGCATAATAAAATCCAATGACTACCTGTCGACGCCATTTTTCCGTGTGCAGGGGGAAACGATACGAACAGAGTTGCAGGCAGACGTGGGCCCATAAAAAATGGAAGTAAATATGCGTGCCTAGCACATACCCCCCACCATATACTGTGTGTATATGAGCAAGTACAGAGGGTAGGCTATAGACAGCGTTTCGACTAGAGGATACCCTGGGTGCTCGTGGAAATATACTCTGTTCTGAAGTTCCCTGAGATCGATCCTTCTTACTGCTACCTACACTTTCACGTATTCGTGAACACCCATCCTTTTTGTTGCCAATCAAGGGGTACAGGTACAGGACTCCCGCCTCCTCCTTCTGCATGCGTGTGTGTTTATTGTTGCGCCACATGAAAATGGCTCCGAAAATAAGAAATACAAAAAATGTACGAGCATTTGCCTCGGCAAGGGGCATAAAGTGCTCTTCTTCCACTCAGGCCCGACTATTGTTTTATGGCATTTAATATTTTCCCTCTTTTTTTACGGCATTCGAGTGATACGGGGGGAGTGATACCCGGGCTCCCCCTGCCGTTGTTTGTCTGTCAACAAAATGCACAGAGAGAGGGGACTTGTGGGTGGGGGGGGGGATGGTTTCGCTGATGGTCAGTGGAACTGCAGACAAGGGTAAAAGTTTCCGCTTCGCTTGGGCTGTTCCGATTCCTTCGAACTCAAAAGGGGAAAAGTTTCCGATGAAGTCCTTCGATTGAGTTACCGCTACCACATAGCCTCAGAACAGGACCAATAGACCACACAATACCATATCACACACCACACCACACCACAGCACACCACTCGGCGCGATTGTTGAACCACACACTAATTCCATTCGAATCTCTGTAGAAAAACCGAGATTACATTGTTGCCAATGCCTTACCGCTGTTTACTGCTGTTTTTTGCTGCCGCTTGCCCCATGGTTTAGCTGTAGTTGTAGGTTTAGTCTTTTCTCTTGGCACCCTACCCTACCCGCCGCTGCATTCCGCTGCCGCCGCCGCCGCCGCCGCCGTCGCCGCTTTCACAGTGCCAACGTCTAACAAGCGAATGTCTTTTATTTCTTTCTGCTCTTATATTTGCCCCCACCGTACAAACTAACCAAAATCCGCCCCCACCCCACTTTGCAACACACGAAACACGGAACACTCTCTGCTGTCTGCTTCTGTGTCCGCGTTCGCGTCCGCACTGAAGGAGCAAGCGAGGAGGAGCCGCAAGGCCTGCAGCCGGAGTACGAGGAGGAAGACTGCTTCGAGATGGACATCGAGGCAGCCCTGGCCGCAAGCCGGCAATCGCAGCGCGGCTCCAGCTTCACCTGGCCCCCGCCGCAGGACGACAGTCATGCAGCGCCCACAGCGGCACCCCTCTACATAGCCCCCCCTGAGACGCAGCACGTGGTGGTGGCCAATCCCGTGCAGCAAGTGCCGCCGCTGCCACCCGGAAGTGTCACGGTGCGCCTCGATCCGCAGCCAGAGCAAGTGCCACAAGCGGCATCAGTGCCACAGGCCGCTCCCCAGTGGCAGAGCTACTCGGCGCCTCAGCTGACGAATCAGCGGCTAATGGAGCAGGAGTCCAGTTCGGATAGCTACACCTCCACTTCGACGACTACGACGACCACTTCGGAGGAGTACCAGCGCATGTACGCGGCCCAGGTGGCGGCCTACCAGATGCAGGAGCAGTCAGGCTCCGAAATCGACGACTACCAGGTGGAGTACGGCAGTGCGCAGGACGTGCACGAGTACGCCTCAGGCAGGCGCAGTGCCCAGGAGTGCGTGGACTCGCTGTCCGTGCCCCTGAGTACCTACAAGCTGATCGACATGGTAAGGGAGGTGACACCCAGTCCCGTGTCCACACCCGCCCCGGCCCCGGCCCCATCCACGCCACAAGCCACGCGACACGTCGTCTTCAACGACGAGCCCGAGTACAAAGAGCTGCCGATGGTGCTGCCCACGGAGCTGGAGACCATACCGGAGGCAGGCGAGGATCGCGAGGGTCTGGTCATCGAGCATCGCTGCCAGATCCTCGAGAGCGAGCGGCTCTTCCAGCCCACGCCCGAGATTAAGTTCGAGATAGCGCCCGTGCGCCAGATACCGCCCTCCAAGATACCCAATCCCATGCCCAAGGAGTGGATCAACCCCATGATCCGGGTCCTGACCACGGCTCCCGAGGTGCCCTTCCACCTGGTCGAGTGCCCCTTCCCGCGGCCCTGCGGCGACGATTTCGAAGCGGAGGCAGCTGCCGCACAAGAAGCCGCTGCTGCAGCCGCTCCGCCAGCGCCTCCACCACCGCCTCCTCCTCCCGCTCCTGTGGCGGATCCACCTGCACTCCTGCGCGAATCCCCGCCCCGCGGATCTCGCCTCACCCAGGCCATGGTCACGGCGCCGGAGTTCGAGCTGCGGTTCGCCCCGCCCGCCGACCAGGGCATCCCCCTGCCCGAGGAGACGGAGCCGTACATGCCGCCGCCCATGGACATGAAGCCGTACATGCGCGACGACTACCGTCCCAAGTCCCCGTTCGTCAGCGCCCTCACGACCGCCCCCGATCGCCCCTTTGAGGGCCACTTTGACCGCGACGTGCCCATCCACCTGATTGACCTGCCCACCCCCAAAGAACACCTGAGCATGTGCGACGCCCTGTGCACGGCCCCGGACCGTGGCTACACCCCCCTGAATCCCGAGAATGCCACCCACCGCGTGGACGAGGACCAGAAGCAGCAGGAACTGAAGAAGCATGAATTTCAGGTGCTCGACCACGAGGAGGAGCTCGGCATCCGGCCGGAGCCACCTCACTCTGTGGAATACTTCACCACGGAGTCCGATAAGCGACGCAAGTCGTCGGCATTCGCGGCCATGCAAGCATTCCAGCCGTCCCGCGAACCGCTATCCTCCGCCAATGCCACAGCCACCAACACGCCGCGTGCCTCCATTTGCTCCGGCTCCCGGGAGACGGAGACGGATCTAGAGTACCAGAAGTACTGCAAGGCGCAGCAGCGCAACCAGAAGCGGCTCGACTTCTACCACAAGAAGGAGGAGGAGCTGCAAAGTCAAAACACTGAGCAGCAGCTCCAACAGATCCAAAATCAACGGGAACTCCAGCAGAATCAGATAAATCAGCTGCAGCAATACCAACGAGACCATCAATTTCAACAACAATCCCAACAGCAGCTCCAGCAGAGTCAGATATCGCAACAGCAGATGCAACAAACTCAACAATCTAAACAGCAACTCTATCAAACTCAACAACAACAACAGATTAGCCAACAGCAGATCCAACAGAGCCAAAGAACTCAACAACAGGCTCAGAAAACTCAACAACAGACACAAAGAACTCAACAACAACACCAACAGGCAATGTCCCAGCTCTCCCATCAGCAGGAGCAGCAGCAGCAGCAGAAGCAGCAGCAGACCTCCGCACAACAGACACTCACAGAGAACCAGACACGCCAGGGGTACTCCGATTCTCACACGACCTCGCTTTGTTCCGCTTCCGCTCCCTATAGCAACTCCTCTTCCACAGTCCAACAGTCCACCACCAACAACAACGACAACTCCTACAACGGCAAATCCTCCCACGCTGCACCAATGCCCACCGCTTCCTCCTATGCACATACATCCGCCCTAAGCAAGTACGAGGCCCAAGAGCTGATCGAGGAGACGGCCGAGGAGCTGGAGCACTCGGAGATCCTCTTCCCGCCACCATCCCCGCTTAGCCACCTGAAGGGCAAAGCCGTGCAATCCGGCCTCCACAAGGCGGACACCATACCCAAGTACCAGCGCAACTGGACATCGCTGCCCACCCAGAGCCCCATCCGTACACCGGAGCCCCAGGAGCTGCGCGAGAATGTGCCGCTGGCCTTTGTAGATGCCCCCAAGGCGACCCCCAGTGCCCAGTGCCAGATCGATTCCACTGTACATAGACCCATAGCCCAGGTTTCGGGATCCGGACCGGGAACAAGATCAGCGCCAACGGCTGCGGCTCAGACCGCTCCCAGGAGACAGCCAATGCCGCAGCCGTCGGTGCCCATCATAATCGAGGATCGCTCGGGTCCAGTAACGATGGCTTTCCAATCGCTAGATGAGTTCGACCGTCCCGACCAGGCGCAGACACCCACGCGGCCCTTCACGCCCTCGATGATCAACAAGCCGGCGCCCATAATACCCTTCTACCAGACGCCCGAGAAGCTCTGCTTCGAAGAGTGCTCGGCCACGCACGCTCGGGCCTACGACCAGAGGGCCCTCTCCCCCTGCTTCGACCGCTCCCGCTCGCCAGCTCCAGGACCACCACCAAATCCGCTCTCCGCCATAAGAGCGCCACGCATGAAGGAGCCGGACTCGAATCTACTCTCCGTCGGGGGCACTGCGCCACGCCTCCAGGCCGGCTCTATTACAACGGGCCAGAGCTACCAGGGCCAGCTGCTGGCCCACTCCGAGCAGAGCTCCCAGTCCGGCAGCCAAAGCTTCTCGCAGCAGCCGGAGACGCTCACAGAACGCCAGATCGGAAATCTGTCGGTGCAGCAGCGGGAGCAGTCCTCGCAGTTGCAACAGCAGCACCAGGCACAGAGCCAAAGCCAGACGAGGACCCAGGTGGGCAACACCCAGATCGAGCGCCGTCGCAAGGTCACCGAAGAGTTTGAGCGCACCCAGAGTGCCAAGACAATCGAAATCCGCACCGGATCGCAGTCCCAATCGGTGTCCCAGGCCCAGGCCCAGTCTCAGTCCCAGTCGGAGTCCACGGACCGTCGCTCCTCCTATGGAAAGACTGGATTTGTGGCCAATCAGGCGCGACGCCTGTCAGGCTTGGAGCAGGAGATCACCAGCCTGACCAGCCAGTCGCAGGCCATCAGTGCCCGAGCCTCCGCAATGGGAGAGAGCAACTTTCCGCAGCTGCGATCGCCCACCTTCGACTCAAAGTTCCCGCTGAAGCCGGCATCGGGGGAGTCCATTGTGCCCGGTTATGGAGCCAATGCGCCATCGGCCAACAAGTTGGCTCCCCCGCCGGGATTCCTAACGCAGCAGCAAATGCAGCAGCAGCAGTCGCAACAGCAGCAGTCGCAACAGCAGAGGTCCGCATACTCTTCGTCTTCGGTGGTACAGCAGCAGCAGCAGCAGCGCACACAGAGCGCCTTCTCGAGCAGCACGAAAGCCACCTCCTCATCGCTATCATCAGCATCCGCAATAGCATCATCATCTGTATCAGCATCCGCCTCCAGATCAGCGCAATCCGCCAGTCTAACCAAAGCTTCTGCTATTACTACCACGACTAATAACCAGGCCTGCTCGGCCTTCAGGAGCAACGTCCCTGGAAACGGCAATAACAGCAAACCTAATCTGGTCTCTCGGCCATCCATCGCTTCCATCACAGCTCAAGCGCCACCTCCAGCTCAAGCTCCAGCAGCGCCCAAGTCAATCATCGCCGCCGCTGCATCTGCGCCAACTTCAGCGCCAGCTTCCTTTCCGCCAAACTTGAGCGACTTGAACTTGAACTCTAATGTCGATGGTTCCGCAGGTGGTGGCATCAAGAACGGCAAAGGCGGCTTCGGGGCCACATCGGCACCCAAGCGCGGACGCGGAATCCTCAACCAGGCCGCCGCACCGGGAGTGCGCATCCCTCTGTGCAACAGCTGCAACGTGCAGATCAGGTGAAGAGCAGCATCCCCACCTCGTTGTGTTCTCTGTTCTGTTGATGTTCTCCATGTTCTTTAAGAGTGATTCTAACCCGCTGTTATATCTAAGGATCAGATCGAGCCCTCCGAGGATCAGCTTCCTACTGAACAGCTGATTTCAGGCGGGTTCTCTGATGCCCTTTGTTTATGTTTTTATTAACTAAGATTTAAGTGTTTCGCCAACTAATTTGCATGCCTCTGACCTAACCCGCTCGCCCTGTGTTCTGTCTCCGTTCGTTGCAGCCGCCGTCAAGCAAACTAATTCGCATGCAAGCCCCCACCATGCCACACTGCCCCGACCCGTCCAGCAGGCAACTGACTTACCGGCCAGCCAAGGCGAGCAGCCGCAGAATGTGGATGCGGATGCCACTGCCATGCTGGCCGAGTCCATCGGCAAGATCGACATGGGCGACAAGACCAATGCCTTCATGCAGGAGGCGGGCAAGATCATCTCCAGCATGCTGGAGGCGCGTCTGGCCGGCAGTGGATCCAACGGTTCGAGTGCTCCCCTCTCGCACGCCGGCAGCAGCCTGAGCCTGCGCAGCAATAGCAGCTCCAACCTGTCTAAAAGTCCGATGATTGTGCGCAAGCGCCTGGATCTCGACGACTTCAAGAACATAGATCCCACTCAGCCGGTGGCCCTGCAGCCCGTGGTGGCTCTGCATCCGCAGAAGGAGCCGATCGCAGAGATGGGCACGCAGAAGGCCCAGCCACAGGTGCCGCGTGTCGAGCAGCAGCTGCAGATGGAGCTGCCTGCGCAGCATCCCATGAGCCGGATCCTCGATATTTGTGATAATGGCAAGGTGACGCCACAACAGACGCCCGAGCCAGTGGCATTCAGAAACAATTTAAGGCGCACTGGTGCCACCCATGCAGCCGATCGTAGATCATACATCGAGCCAAAGCAGGGCTCCAATACAGTGAATGCCGTCAGTTCAGTCACCATACCCACTGCCACTGCCACTGCCACTCCGACTGCCACTGCCACAAACAGCAGCATTCAGCAGCATAGTCAGGGAAGTGCTGCTCCCAGCTTCAGTGTAAGCGTGAAGGCCTTGGGACCACACAGCGAGGGACAGACCACCATGTCCGAGGAGAACGAGAAAGCCGTAAGTCAGTTGCTCAAGGATGGTAAGCGCCCCATCTGCTGTCAGTGCAATAAGGAGATCACATCGTAAGTATCCCTGTCCCCGCTTGCTCCTTGCTCTAGTTTGTTGGATTTCTTTCTGCTTAAATTAATTCAAAACTAACACGAGAAACGCCTTTGCAGAGGACCCTTCATCACGGCGCTGGGCCGCATCTGGTGCCCAGATCACTTCATTTGCGTGAACGGCAACTGCCGCCGTCCCCTGCAGGACATCGGCTTCGTTGAGGAGAAGGGTGATCTCTACTGCGAGTACTGCTTCGAGAAGTATCTGGCCCCCACCTGCAGCAAGTGTGCGGGCAAGATCAAGGTGAGTCCAAAGACAAAATCACTTGAAATTATGTTTCCTACAAAAGAATGCTTTCTTACAGGGCGATTGCCTGAACGCCATTGGCAAACACTTCCATCCGGAGTGCTTCACCTGCGGCCAGTGCGGCAAGGTCTTCGGTAACAGGCCCTTCTTCCTGGAGGACGGCAACGCCTATTGCGAGGCCGACTGGAACGAGCTGTTCACCACCAAGTGCTTCGCTTGCGGCTTCCCCGTGGAAGCCGGCGACAGATGGGTGGAGGCCCTCAACCACAACTACCATAGCCAATGCTTTAACTGCACTGTGAGTACTCTCTGAGGGGGACATTGCTTCCTATGAGCCCTTAACTAATTTCTCGTGCATCTCACACAGTACTGCAAACAGAACCTGGAGGGCCAGAGCTTCTACAACAAGGGCGGACGTCCCTTCTGCAAGAATCACGCGCGCTAAGCCGGCGACCAGCTGATTTTGTTTGACTTCAGGGATCACGCACACTAACCAACCAATCAATCAATCAATCAAATCAACAATCAACGATAATCAAGAGCAATCTTAAAAGGATTGTAGGAGCGCCTTTGCGTAATTATTATTATTTTTATTTGTTTGAATTGTGCCGCACAAATGTTATCCTAATTTTAAAACATTAACGACCCAAACGCGTCATATCAAATGAAATATCAACGTAAATCAAATCTTCGATCAGAAAATCAAAGCTGAGTGAATGAAAAACTGCAAACGAGACGAAATCGAACTAGCTAGCAAATTACTATGTCCTCACACACAATGAACTATTATTTATTCAAGCATCGTATCATAACCGAACCAATTTTACCTTACCCAACCCTTAAACTAAATATGTATGTACTGTCGCCAGCGTTAATTTACTTAGTTCAAGCGACCAATCGAAATATCTATACCTATCTGCCGAACACTGTTGATCAACCCAATAAAACGCTAACAGATCGCGAAGCGCAAGAGATTTCCAAGATCGAATTCGATTGGCATTAGAGATGGAGACGAGACAGAGTCGGAAGCAGAGTCAGAGTCAGAGTCAGAACAGGTTGTCAGCAGGGAGTCGCATGTTTATTATTTAAAAATTTATGTTGTAAATTATCCATAATTTGAGTGTAAATTGTCATGAACAGCAAATGAATAAATTTCGAAATCTTTTTCGCGTTTAATATGAACATGTTTTCTTTGGCTGGATTTCATTCTCTTTCAGGAGGTTCCTTAGAGGAATCCTTGCTGCAGACCGATAGTGGGACTCGTCGCGAGTTCAGAAAGGTATTGTATTCGCCGATCGAACGATTTGCCCGAGATATAGCTTTGCAAACATTTGATTTTTTTCTACGACTGGTTAAATAAATCATTGCATACTTTGGGGGTTGCAGAAAATATACACTTTTATGTTAATAAATCATAGTACTATGGGGTTGCAAAAAAGCGGTGTTTAATTTTCTGTTCGCCTGGTAGCGCGGTCTGAAATTTATTCGGTTTCGCCCATTTGACGGCCGATTTAAGTGCAGTTTACCTTTGGCACTATCTCGGCTGCTGATGGGCCGTTCTGGGCTTCTTTTATTTTCGTGATCGATATTCGTTCAGTTACACCTTTACTGTAACCGAGAGGCAGGTCCTTTGCCGATTTGTCGATCCTCTATGTATGGATATTAAAGTCTGTATAAACAGATCCTTACGTAGAGCTTACCACACGACTCTGGGACCAATTGGGGCAGCCGTGTGTCCAAAAGCACGCACTTCTACCGCAATTTCATGCTTAACCAATTTTTGTTGTTTCCATTTGAGCCTGGTATTTTATTTTTTTTTGGTGTTTCGGGAAGAGGTGAGGTGTGAGTGGGGTGCGCTTGGGATGCTCTGATTGGGAGTTCTTTTCGTATTTTGGCGCTTGGTGTTAATCGCTGGAACTCCCACCCGCTCCCCTTCATCCACACGCCATGCCCCGCTTTGGGACCGCTTGCGGCGACTACAAAGCCTCGCAGGCCTGACGATGCCAACAAAATTTACGCTAGATTAAGCAGGATCGGGCCGTGGGAGTATGTGTGTGTGTGTTTGGTCAAAGGACGCATGGCTGTGCTGTGGAGTGTGAGAAAGAAAAACAATTTGAGGTTTTTGTGGCATTTTTCAACGATTTGTTGGGTTCTTTTATTTCATGTTTAGTTTACCTCGCCCCGCACATTACAGAAAGGACTTTAAGTTAGTGTGTGTTGCGTTTGGTGTGTAGTGTGTACTGTGTACTGTGTAGCGTGTAGCGTGTGAATTGTACTCGTGCAGGATGTGTCGGGATGTGTTTGACAGGGGCCCGGCAGGACACACCCACTAATCGCAGCCCACTAATCGCACAGCAGCTACAATTTAGTCGTAATTTAACATATCATTATGGGGTAGCTCTACCTACTATTTGTTTGAAACGCGAATTGTTCAGAAATCGAAATCAGATCGAATCGAAGTACAGTATTCAGTATTCAGTTGGATATTCGTGTTTTCCGAAAATGCGCGCCAAATTTTTTTTGTCACCGTAGCGTTCCGTTGCGAATTTACACAGATATATGCACTGGCCGCATATATCCAGTAGATACAAACTCATACATGTACACCTATATATATATATATTATCTCTTTGTTTAATAGTTTACTTGAGTGGGTGTGAGGGGGGGAGGGGCCTACGGCTAACAAATGCTAGAAATGCACTCGAAATCTCGTATTTACAGTTCGATAGTGGGCTGAGTTCTCCATAGATTGGTACACTTCACAGGGTATGTAGGTATGTAGGTGGTACATATCATAACAAATATCAATCGGACAACTGGATATATCTAGTATTATCCTCTTATCCCCTGTGAAGCGTACGTTAGCCTCGGTCCTAACCGAAGTCTCTTCTACAGATTTGTATCTTTTTTGTTTTTTATTTTAACAATTTCTTTCGTTTTTCGTTTTTGAATACGTATGTTAATACTTTCAATGGGTATACATATGTGTATGTATAATTGCATGTATCTAGAATTCGTAATACCTACGCTGCGCATTTCCTTATGCTTACAAAAATAAATTCAACACATTCAAGTACAACAAACAGCTTATCTTATCAGCTAAATGCCGCTTACAGAGTACAGTTACAGTTACAATTACAATTACAGAATACGGATTACAGTTACAGTTACAGATTAGCAAGTACGAATTACATTATTCATTTAGGAGCAGAGCTTTAGTTCCGTACAAATAAATACCTTTGGGTTAACACGAGTGAACGAACGCGTGAACGAACGAATCGAACAAAACTAACTAATCAACTAATTCGCTCGGGGACCGAGGACCGATTCGTTCGGTTACAGATGCGCCAATATATCGATCTGATCGAGTGCACTGGCCTGGCCAGGTGATTGGGATTGGGTCTGGGTCTGGGTCTGGCTGTGCGTCGTCTTTCCAGCCGAGTGCCGTTGGGAGTGCAGGTGGGGGCTGCCGCTGTCTGCCTGCGATATGGTCACAATGGTCACCAGATCCTTGCCCTTCGTTGCTGTGGATGTCGCTGTCGCTGTTGTGGGTGTGGGTGTGGATGTCGGTGTGGCATCCCGCTCTATTTCCACAATGGCCGACGTGAGCAACGTGTTCGACTGCAGTGTCGTGTAGTTCGTCAGTTGCTCGGCCAGCGACGGCTCCGGCAGATGGAGGTCTTCGTTGGCCAGCAGCCTACCCGACGGCGCCGTCTCAATGTTCCGCTCGCCGCCCACAAAGCTGGCGGGTGTAGCGTTGCGCGACCGGTAGCTGGGCGGCAGGCTGTACTCGGATCCGCCCATGCTGCTGCTGATGGTGCCGCCAGCGCCTCCTCCACCCATTCCCGAACGTAGTGTGGTCAGTGGGGCCCTGCAAGTAAGTGAATCAAATGCATAAATTATTTACACAGCATGAGCCAGTATGAGCCAAAGTCAATTCGGTATTGTTTGCCCCTTTTGCATAAGAAGATGTCAAATATGTTAACCAAATGCACAAATTTCCATGCAGGAGAAGGGGACCATGACCAGAGTCTGAGCACAGAGCTCTGTCTATCTCTGACTGCACAGGACGGCAAAGGACGAAACCTATTCAAATATCAGTCTCTATTCTATCTCACAATCTCAAAATACTCTTCCCATACTATATATGTAGTATATTCTATCATCTTTGTCAATTTAAATAACAAAAGGCCGCTGTGGCAATTGTTGCCATGTGCCACGTGGCATACCCCAGCACAAGTGGGCATTGGGTGTCTGTCTGTCTGTCTGGCAGACCCAAATCACAGCAGACACTTCACACTTCAGTCGCCAGGGCACAAAAGTCAACACTCATACGCTCATCTGCACATAATGGCCCCTCCCCCTCCCCTCCCATCCCGGCATCCGACTAAAGCTGGCTTATAGACCTGTACGGACTATATACAGATATAGCTATAGGTGGGGCGGTGGGCGTGACTTTGGAATATCTCAAAATCCCAAAAACTTGCACAAATTGTATGAGACGCAATTTGGAGTATGTAAAATGGCATTTAATTGTTCCGACAAAGGAGCAATGCAAGGAGCAGGAAATAAAGGAAACAGGAAAATAAGTCATTTGCATGGGAACTGTGGTACGGTACTGTGTGTGGGTCCTCTGTCTGTCTATCTATCTATATCATTATTCTATTGTGCCACACTCCTCCACTATTCGTGGCTACCATTCACTGGTCCTAGTCCTAGTCCTGGTCTATTCAAGTCCCTGCTGTGATGTGCTGTGAATAACAGGCAATTTTCGCAGCACTTTCGGCCCGCCTGCCTCTTTGTTTGTTTAATTGACTTGGCCAACAGCCTAGCTCCAAGTTCTGTACTATTCTGTACTGCACTGAGCTGCTGGCCCTGATCCCTGGGCCATGTCCTGGCTGGCTGGCTGGCTGGCTGGCTGGCTGGCTCTGGCTGCTTGTTATGCAGAAGAGGCCGAGAAGAAGCTCTTCAAATGTGCGCGCGTGTGTGTAAATATTTTGCAAAATTTCCCCCAGAAATTCTTTCTGCTGAGGAACATCATTTGAATACGCAACCAGCCGGAGATAGAGAGAGGCAGACAGACACCGAGGCGGACGGACGAACAAGACCTATGGAGACACGCACTTGGGGCCCGCCTAAAAGTATGCTGTGATTTCTTGCCACACACTTTGCATAAGTTTTGCTTTTTGACATACTTCCTGTGCCTGCTCCTGCCTCCTGCCTCCTCCTCCTCCACTTCCACTTCCACTTCCACATCCGCTTCCTTTCTGTGGCATTGCGGGAAAACCCCCGAAAGATGTAGTTGTTGCTTTGTTGACTTTCCATTTGCATTACGCACACAACACACTATAAATATTCAAGTGCTACACACACTCCTCTATCCACTATCCACTACACTCTCTCTCCGCTCTCTCTCTAGCTTTAGATGTCATGTGAAGTAAATTAATTTGTCATAAATATGTTTGAATTTGTATGGCAATTGCTTTGCAGACTACTTTCGACGATTATTTGCATAAGAAATTCGAACAAAATTAAGCTTCGGATTCTGCTCCTTCCGTTTTGTGTGTGGCCACAATTTGCAGGCCATAAAAATTACAATTCTCTCATTAGCCGCCGACATTATGCGTTACAGGCGACAATTATCCGCCCCCCCAGTGCCAGTCCTTCGTCCTTTCAGTTGGCTCCCCCAAATGGCTTCTGCCTTCCGGGGAGCGGGGGATGGTGGAGGGAGGATGTCTCCTGTTTCGAGTGTTTGTGGATTCCCATCGGCTGGTGGCCTTATCTGTTCAATTAGTTTCCAAATCAATTGCCGAATGTTTGCTTCCATCATCAGACAAGCCGCCGATTCAAGTCATCCGTTTCACGCAGCAGAAAAAAACAAAAACTTTTCATCCTGCCACCCCCACTGAAGGAGGAGCCCCTGGAAAAGCGATGTGTCAATGTTGACACCCTCGAAAACCGCACAAAGCCAAAGCCAAACCACGGCCGTCGATGCCAAACGCTTTTGCTGATGCTGCAGCAGCAGCAGCAGCAGCAGAGCCACCCCCGTATCCTGTCCTGGGACCCACATCACACAGCTCCCCTGGCAACCCTCCGCATGCTCTTCCTCGTTTCTCCTTTCTCTGGCCTGGAAAACATTTTGTGGTTTGGCAGGCGCCAAACTTTGCAAATAACTCACGAATGGAAGGAGAAATGGCTGGCAATGGCAATGGGGATGTGGCAGAGGCAGGGGGCAGCCATGAAGCGTAACGCGGAAGCGGAAGTACTTACCTCAGCAGGCTGCCCGCATGAGATCGATATGTGGGCGGCGGCGAATTTCCACGCACCACCCCGTTTTGGCGATCGCGGTCCAACAGCAAAAGTCTGCGAAAAGCGGAAAAGAGAAAAGAGAGAACGGATTGAGAATGGTTCTGGTTAATGCCACGCGACAGGAAAAAGGCGGTCCGTCCTGGCATAGGTACTCGCAGTCGCAGTCGCAGTCGCAGTTCTTTTGGCCAGTCCACAATTATGCATAATGCAATTAATTGCGCCAGGACATGCGACTGGCAGCCACCGCAGACCAGAGCACATCCGGGCCACAGCTGCTGCCTGTCCCTGTCCCTTGTCCCACTCCCTCTCGTAGGCTACTCACCTCAAACGGTACTCCTGCATGCTGGCCTGGTAGGAGGGGGGCGGCGGCCGGTGCTGGAACTCGGGGTAGAGCAGGCCGTGCGGCGCCCCGCCTCCGCGACTGCACGGTCGTCGTCCGCAGCGGCCCAGATCCACGCTGGTTCCCAGGCCCAGTCCCAGGCAGCTCTGACCGCCGGGCGCCGTCATCCGCCAGGCGGCACCACTCACCGTCACTAGCACAACGCCAACTCCTGCGGAATGGAGGGAGGGAATAGGGAAAAATAGTTAATTTTAGAGTTTGCTCGAGTGCCGCCCCACAAATGGCTAAATGGACGGCTACCGTCTCCTGTTCCGTCTCATATTTCCATTTAGCTGCAGATTTAATTAGCCTTGGTCCGAATGGGCGTGGCCGCAATTACCGACTCACTTAGACAGATCCCAACTCCAACCTGCAGCCTAATCAAAGTGGCAGCCAGGCAGGCAGCTGACTTTCACTTTCATTTCTGTTGTTTTCCTTTCGTTTGGGCCAGGCCAGGCCAGGACAGGGCGGACGTGGACGTGGAAGTGGAGGTGGAAGTGGCGGTGGAGCCAACGGAGCATGTCATGATGGCAAATTTGAACCCAGGATAGGTATACGATTTTATTAGCGAAAATTGTCATGAGCTGCTCACAATTTTGTGGGCCTCATTGTGACATCTTTGCCAGAGAGACCAGAGACCTCGTCCCATAACAATCATCATCATCATCGTCATGATGGGGGCTCTCTCTCTCTCTCTATCGCTATTACGAGTATGTGGCTCTCCTCCCTCGATATACATAAATGTAGTATGTAGTGCTCGCACGAGCAGCAGTGGCAGTGGCAGATTTGCTGACTGGTTGGCTTGATTGCCATTAAATTATGTAAAAACTTTCGGGTAATTGCCGCCGAAAATGGCGCAATGTCACGCTCCGAGAGCGCAAAACTACGAGCAACTACGACGCGGCGGCGGCAATTGATTAAAGACGGCGCATACACACACAGATACACATACTCGCACATGCACTTGGCCCCGTCTGTCTGTCTGTCTGTCTGTGGGGTTACGTAAGGTGAGCCAGCAGCATGAATGATTCATGAATGAGTCGAAAGTTGTGCTCGTCAGAATCTCCTACAACGAGAATGGCATGGAATGGGTGGGACTCCCCTCCCCACCTGTTGATCTCCACAAATAGGGCACCTGGTGGCACCTCGTGGCACCTCGTTCGTGGTAAGTCCGTCTCCATCTGCGTCCCAAACAATGCAAAGAAATCGCATCGCAGCCGGAACTAAATGCTTTGCCAATATTGACACATGGACACACAGGGTTGGCTGCCTGTCTGTCTGTCTGTCTGCCTGGTCGCAGATTTGTTTGTTCTGCGAACTGGGTCAGTTGCACAGACAGTCATAGATAGATACACAGATACAGGTACCTCTTAGGCGGCAGAAGAAAGAAAGAAAGAAACGGACAGCGGACAGCGGAGTAATTGGAGTAAAAATTGCAACAATTGCGAACAAGAGACCTTTTCATTCGGCGACTTCGGAGTCGTCTAAACATCAGCGGACATCAAAAGGCGGTCGCTCACTTTAATGCCCTTATTATTCCCCTCCTCCCTTCCCTTCCCCTCCCCCCTTTACGATTATGTAATGTCTACTCACCAATCATTAACAGGGCGGCGGTGAGGTGCGAATTGGGGGGACCAGCCAGCCCGGTGGCACCCAGAGCTGCACCGCCCAAGGCGCAGGCGACGCCGCCCAGGGCCACGACGGCGATGAGGGCACGCAGCGGAGGTCCTGCGAACCACTGGCCGCAACATCCCTTCCCGGAGCGCTCCGAGGGAGATCTGCAAACAGAGAGAATTGTAGAGTTAGTGCACAGGATTCGCAGCTGGAAAATGTAAGAATGCTGGACAGGGAAATGGGCAAATGGAAAATGGAAAATGGGAATTTTTATTGCGCAGGTGGGCGGAACGGAGGACAAAGGACGGGACAGATGTTTTGCCTCGTCGTCCGTGCAAATTGGCAAAAAGGCAAAGTCTCGTGCTTGTTCTCGTTCCCGTCCTTGTCGTCCTGTTGCCTGGTGGCTGGTGCCTGGTGCCTGGTCTTTCCCCGTCGTTGTCGTGCCACACAAAAGCGCAGCGAGTGTGCAATTGTTGTAATTTGATGATTTATGAGCCAAAAGACCAAAAATTTGCGCACTGCCCGCCAACACAAAACAACATAAAGGAGCAGGCAGGCAGTCGGACGAGGAGGAGGAACCACAAAAGGACCAGGACCCGAGCACCAGTCGGAGAAAAGTCGAGAGAAAGGAGACAACCAGACGACGTAAAATATTTTCTGCGGAGAAAGGACAATTTATGCGACACAGACGAGGACACAGGACACAGGCGAAGGAGAAGTCTGAAGGAGTCTGAGGACGTGTGTGCGTAAATTCATTAGGATCCTGGGGCATCACAGCAGCATCTTCTGTCGTGGAAGATGAACCCCTTTTGTGACTCGGGACTCGGGGATGCTTGCCAAACAATTAGAGGAGGAAATATTTATAGGCGGGCATCCAGGACCCAGGGAACCACGGACCCAGGGGGTCCTTCTGGCGCTTTTGTTGTTTCGTGTGTCATCGAAGCAATTTCACAAAAAGATGATAAATTGTTGGAAAATTACGTGCACACACACACACTCAAACTCTTATAGTATTCATGGATGGATTCATGTATTCGTACTAGAGATAAAAGGCAAAGCGGCACGGCCGGAAATTTATGTTTAATAATTTGATGCTGTTCTCGCTCGGAAAAGGATTTTCATTTCCATTCCGGATTTATACTTCTTTTATGGCATGCCATTAAAAGACAACATCTACTCCGGGACAAGGCAGTGAAAGCCCATCCCAGCCAGAGGGAGGCCAGTGCCCCCAGGGGAGGAGGAGGAAGAGGAGGAAGAGGAGGAGTGTCTTTGACACTGCCCTCTGTTGTTGCTGCTGCTGCGGCATGATTGTGTTTCATCAGTTGTCATGCCATGATAAATTTTGATCTTTTTAGCTCGTCATCGCTCAGACCCTCCGCTCCCAGAGCTACTCCGAGTCCTACTCCGACACGGAAATGAGCGCGCAGAAACTGACCGAAAAGGTGAGACCTGCTGCTGCTTTTTTTGTGTGAAGTTTCCGATGGAATGATGCTCCATAATAGTCCCAGATTCTCAGTCTCAGATTGGAGGCCCCTGCTGTGACAAAGTTCAGCAAGAACTCTGGAATCTCTAGATTAGATCTCTGTGGGGCAGACAGATCATAATAGGCTGCCAACAAGCAGATGATTGATTGGCAACAAATTAGACGCTCAGCGGAGAGAAACAGTAATAACCCAAATCAGAGGAATCCCCATTACCATTTTTCTATTTCCATTTCCATGTGCTCATCAGATCTCTCGCAGAAGATTGCATTGAGCAAACATTGAGCGAACTGCGCACTTGTTGTTCGGATCGCCATATAACAAATCATGTGTAATCCATGAATCCATGAATAGTACGAGGCTACATACGATTACAGTGTATATCCACATCATGAACTAAAATTCTTACTGACATGCAATCAGTCAGAAAAACTCAACGTTGAATAATAAACTCAGCCTCGTGCTGGCGAACGATCATGCTCATTCCGATCATTTTTACTCACTCACTCACTTACTAAAATCACTGAGGGGACCGTTTTGCACGCACACAAACGCAATCGCGAGTTTAGTCGAGCCGAAGCCACAGACACCCGAAACAGCCGACACGAAACCCAAAGAGAGGGAGAGACTCAGCGATTTAAAATCAGCAGCGATCGTACATACATACATATGTTATGTATGTGCTCAACGCAAAGAGAGTTTATTCGGGGGACTTTCATGCATGCACGTTCTTGCAATCACCCAAAGCCGTTCTCTGATCCACATCTACATGTGTGTATAGCTTCTGGCTGTGGCTGTGTGTCTGTCTGTTCCAAGTAGCTCAGGGGCGGGCAGTCGTATATCGAAGGCTTAGAAGGCCTGAGCCTTCACTCACTCATGCACTCAATCGTTCACTCACTCATTCAAGCAATTATTCAATCAGCCTCTGCCGTAATTAATTTTCATTTATTAATTGCCGCCAACATTGACACAGTTTCTGTTTCTGTTCGTGTATTTACTTGCATGCCCCATGCCGCACCGCCGTTTACTTATCGAATGGAAAATTAACTTTCATTTTTGCAGACTTTTCATTTAAATGGTGGCACTTCCGCTCCCCCATCCCCCATCCCCCGCTTCTTCTCCACTCCTCCGACAGTGCGTTAAGCATTGCCGGCAGCTGTCAGATTGACATTTGCATGCGAGTGAACAATTTCCAATTGATTAAGCAATTTGCAGCAGTTCCACAAAAGACAACACGATAGCGGAAAGCAGATAGCAGCGGATAGCGGTGGGACGGAGCGAGGGGAAAGGCAGCTTCAGCGCCCAGCGACAAAGGCCCGATGCTTCATTACTCAGATTCATTTTGGCTTTTTATCAGGAGAGCAGAGCCTGCCTGCCACACATCCGGGACAAAAGCAGGGCAGGAAGGGCATCCCATAGTCCCATAGTTCGTGTGACAGCAGCTACAGCATACGCTATAGTCATTCGATCAGTCTTTTTAAGAACTCAACAGGGTGTTCCTTCTCTGCGCTGGAGGCAGTGGAAACCCGCCTCCGAACAGGAAAAGCCCCCTCTCGTACTCTCGTACTTTGCGTATACAATGTCGTTAAAGGGGGAAAACAGACAGACAGCAGAGTCGTAAAGGCGGCCGTGGCACCAGTGCACCAATTAGAAGGAGAGATGTTGCCGCACGGGGACCTCTTTAAAGTTTAGAGGGGAAAATCTTATTTTATTTATACGCAATCCCCCCACCCCCTCTGGAGAGGCCTCACCCCGCCTCTACAGAAAAGCGGGTGGGAAACTCTAATTAAAAGCGTACGATGGTAACAATGAAAGCGAAATTCGAGTTCAGTAAAATGTACATGAATATTTGATAATTTATTTAATTCCCCCTCCCATTTCCCACCCTCCCACTATCTTTCTCTGCGATAACGCAGCATTTTCCTCTTCCACTTTGACTACGTACTGGCGCCCCAGTGGAGTACGCAGACAGCCAGTCAAATACTCCATGTCTGACCAGAGCCACAGACAGAGGCACAGTCAGAGGCGGAACGGAGGCACTTACGCTTAGGTTAGGTTAGGTTATACGAACCAAAGAGTAATATTGCGATGAGTATGTTGTATTTGTTGTTTTATCCGGCGCAGGAGATAATCCTGTTAATAAGTGTGGAAATTGACAGAGCGATTCCCTAGCGGCTGCATTTGGCGTGCGTTGCAATTGATGCTGGTGCCATCGCGACCACAGAGGGCACGGAACTGGGACAATTGCTGCGAGCTGATGGCGAAGATTTGGGTGCAGATCAGCCACTTGGTGGGTAGGACCTGGCTACCGTTGTCGTAGGTGCCCTCGTAGCTGTAGAAGCTGCTGCCGAAGGGCTTCATTAGGGAGGCCAGATCAAAGGGCGGCACTTCCATTCGCGAATCGGGACGAGCGATGCACCGAAGGTTTTCGGTGATCGGGGTTAGTGGGCCGTCCCTTTTCCCCATTAAAATAAACAGATAGGAGACCGTCACGTACTTGAAGGGGACGCGGCCCTGGTTGCAGCGGTGTAGCACCTGCATCTCCAGCGAGAACTTCATCGAGTCTATCGAGTGCTCGGCGCGCAGCGGGCCCCACTTGAAGCACGCCTCCACGAAGTGGTACTCTCCCGGCAGCTCGCCCCCGCTCAGTTGGGGCACCAAGTATGGCTCGCAGCAGATGCGCAGGATCACCGTGCTGCCGTTGTTCTCCAGCACCATGGCCAGAGGCAGGTCGTCGTAGTGTTTCCAGTCCAGGGGGCTGCCCAGCTCCATCTTGCGCGTCATACTCCGCACAATGTTAATGGGCGTCGGCTGCTGCTTTTGGGGGCTATGGCCATAGCCACCTCCTGGAAGATAAGGCCGCCCGCCCTCACGATGTTGCGGAACGCCAGGGATAAAATGCAGCTGACCAATATCATCAATATCGTCGAATGCTGCACATATTTCATCACCAGGTCGAAGCCCTGCATAAACTGCAGCCAGAAGTCGAAAATCTGGGATAGCATCCTGATGAAGTGGGTACGTTCGGTTTAAGAATCTCACAAATACAAAGTAAAATGCTTCGAATAAGTTTCAAGTTAAATGCCAAATGAAGTATGATCATGAATAGCAAATATTACAGAAATACAGGTAAGTCGCAGGCAACCCCATTTCCTAAGGAAGGGAATCAAAAGTACCCCAATTCATTGTGAGAAAAGGGAATAATTCAATTGCTAAGGAGTGCTACATATCTACAATGTTTGCAAAGGATATGTCTGTCTTCCAAATGAGCAACTACCAATGGTACGAGTATTTCCATGCAAACACAGTCACTGCAGCTGCAGCTGCAACAGCAGCAGCAAAAAGCCACCGAATGGGCAAACATGTTAAATTAAATGCGAGCCAGTTGGCCCACTTAATAAGATGGGTCCAGTCATTGATTCACATCTTTCTCTCTTCTAGTTTCAATTTCATTTGCCTTCTTTGCAGAGAGTTTTCCTTTCATTTTTTACTTATGTAATTAAGTGTGGAAAATGAGGCAATCACCGCGAGGAGGGGAGCAACTGAAAATAATTAGCTGGAAAAAATATTAATAATTGGCACATTTCCTCACAGACCCACAGCGTGGAGAGGGGTGTAAAGGGAGGAGATTTAGAGCAGAGGAAAACCCAAATAGTGACTCTTTCTAAAGGCCTGGAACAGAAATGTTCCGCGATTTGGTTTGGCCCACTGACATGGCGAATTTTTTTGGCTGGATGGATGGATGGATGGATGGATGGATGGATGAACAAAACCCATTTTCAACTTTCAATCAAAGCACTGTCCCTCTATCTGCCATTCCTCCCATCTTGAACCCGATCCCAAAATAAAGGCATAATTACAGCGCGCTTTTCAACTTTTGCCGCTCTTCTGCTTCTCGGCTCTCGGCTCTCGGTTCTCGGTTTTGTTTTGTTTCTGTTCTGATTTGTAATCGCAACTCCTCTTCTTTTCTGTTCTTCCATTGTTCAGCGGTCTTTTTTGTTGTTTTGACCAGGGGGTTGGGGGGGGGCTGGTGTAGTGGTTGGTAGATATTTTGGCTAAAGTTTGGCCAAATCTTTTGGGCTGGGAAACTTTTCTAATTCCTTTCAGAAATCTATCTCTTGCCCTCTGAGAGAGGGGCGAGAGGTGCTCTATTAAATTTCATGACACGGCGACATCTCTCGACAGAAAGAAGGCTTTCGCTTTGTAGCTAGACTGTGGTGGTGCTGGTGGACTGTGTGTGGTGTGTGGGTTAAGATACACGGCACTCGTACTCGTTAAATGAAAACCAGTGGCAGGCAATAGAGAGATGGAGATGGCGATGGTGATGGGGTGTGGTGTGGTGTGGTGTGGGGGCAGTGGAGAACATGACATTCACCCGACATTAAAATCGCAGTTGTTTGCTTGCCGCATGCCGCATGCCGCATATTCTCTCTGTCGCGTACTACGCTCGTATATAAAAATGAAAGCAAACAACAGTCTGCTTTGCACGGGGACTGTCTCTGTCTCCGTCTCTGTCTCTGTCTCTGTCTCTGACAGACGGCAATAAAATATCCCAGCGTAAGAGACAAAGTCACGTTGTGGCCCCCTCCATGCCAGAAGAGTGCAGGAGAACCCACTTCATAGGTGCTGCATGTACGAGAGAGAGCGGAGTATCCCGACTCTCTCGCAGAACTTCTGACCTACTAACAGCAGAAGAAGACGTGGACACAGACGGGGAAGGGGTCTTAACTTGGGCAACGTTTTTCCAGTTAACTGCGAGCGCTTTGACGCTTGAGTGATGCCAGAGCCAAAGTCTAGTCTGCTGCCACCTTAAAGAGCCAGCCAGTCCGTCAGTCCGCTAGTCCGCCAGTCCGCTAGTCCGCCAGTCGGTGGGCGTTGCTCGTACCTCCCAGCACACGACTTTGATATCGCCCAAAAACGGGGCCCCAGCTTCAGCTTCAGCTGCAGCGTCAGCCCCAAGTTGAGTTGTCAGTGGAGTTGTCGGAGCTGGAGCATGGAGCATGTCAGAAGGTGCTTGCT
Organism: Drosophila lowei; assembly: GCA_008121275.1. Taxonomy (NCBI): domain Eukaryota; kingdom Metazoa; phylum Arthropoda; class Insecta; order Diptera; family Drosophilidae; genus Drosophila; species Drosophila lowei. The sequence goes on along the minus strand of CM017778.1, from coordinate 22,635,685 downwards.
GGAGCAGCATTTCCTTCCTCCTTCCCTCCACCGCCCTGCCATTCTCTGGCTCTGGCAAAGTGAGCTTTTAATAGGAGTGTAAAAGATTATATGGCGGGAGGTGGCAGACTCGGAGCTGATTCCAGCTGTCCATTGACTGTGTGGCATGGCGAAGGCTACACTGAGCGGAAAACTCTGGCAAACGTCAGGGATCGGTGGGGTGTAGGGGTGAAGGGGTGTGTGGGGCTGCAGACAAAGTTTTGGCAAACGTTTATTGCCAATTTCTGAATGCATAAAATGCAAGAGTTGCCAACAATTGACGCCCACACGCATGGCCCTGCCCTGTCCTACTGCCTGCCCGTATATAGGGCAGCATGCCAAGTGTGTGGTGTGGCAGCAACAGCAGCAGACATACGGCAGCAGGAATATACTACCATATATATACATATACATACATATATATATAGAAACACCCACGCAGATGGAGAAAGAGAGAAGGGGAAAAAAAGGAGAGCTGCATAATGTGGCAGCAGGGAACAAGTGCCAAACATCGTGACGACAAATACAACGACGAGAACGAGTAGGAGAACTGGAGAACCGACACTGCGTTCGAGTCTGAGGCATTTCTAATTTCAGATCCGTTTCTAATTTCTGGCTTTCATGTGGCACAGCCACACTCATCCAAAAAGGCAGCCAGCCAGCCAGCCAGCCAGCCAGCCAGAGAGGCAGCCAATGCAGCAATGGAGTCAGTCAGCATCCGGGTTGGCAATTACTTTTACATGTTGCCGCCGCAGTGGCAGTGGCACAGTGGCAGAGGCATCGACAAGAGCAGCCAGACCCGCAGCCAGTATGGCGCGTACTCCACTGCACAGATACACGGATACATGACACGCACACATGCAACGCGCTTAAGTGGCTGCGTCATTAGGCTGCAAGAGAGCTGGCTGATGTTTCTGCTTCTGCTGTCGCAATGGCAGCATCTCCCATCCGAAGAGGAGATGGGATTGTATCCTCTGTCCTCTGTATCTCTATCTGTGTCGCGTATACGTATCCATAAATTAAATTCTTAAATTGCTCGTTAGATCATCATGAGGTTTGCTGCTCATTCATTCATGGCATCGCCGTCCCAAAAACAAACAAAAAGGGGGAACGATGTGAGTTGCTGCTGCGACCGCAACTCTACATTTATACCCGATGAATAGACGCAAATTTGGTTGCTCTAGCCTTAATAGTCTCTGAGATCTGTGGATGCCACAAATTTTCGTCCTTTGTGGGGGCGGAAGGGGTGGGGCGAAATTTGGAAATACACTTGTAATAGTGAGATCTAACAGGAGTGTGGATACCAAATTTGGTTGGTCTGGCTCTTATAGTCTCTGAGATCTAGGCGCTCACTTTTAGCCATAGGCAAAGCCGGCTATAATACGTGCCACAGATTTTCGTCCTTTGTGGGGGCGGAAGGGGCGGGGCGATGTTTTGAAATACCCTTGTAACAGTGGCATATCACAGAAGACTGGATACAAAATGTCGTGGCTCTAGCTCTTATAGTCTTTGAGCACTAGGCGCTCATAGGGACGGACAGACGGACGGACGGACAGACGGACAGACAGACATGGCTCTATCGACTCGGCTATTGATGCTGATCAAGAATATATATATATACTTTATGGGGTGGGAAACGCTTCCTTCAGGACGTTACACACATCCGTTTTCACCACAAATCTAATATACCCCAATACTCCTTTTGAGTATCGGGTATAACAATCCAGAACGGATTCCGACTAAGAGATACCCTCGACTCGAGTGCCAGAGCTCTGTTCTGGAGGGTGCTCTCTCTGTTGGGTGTCTCCCAAGGGTCCAGTATGCTCCGTGCAACCGACGAGTACCGCGCACTACATATAATCATGCCACCAGCACCCAACAGTAGCTACAACAGCAACAACTTTTTGTTGCGTTGGCTGCCACATAATGTAGGTCACTTCTGTTGCTGCCCCCCTCACTGCCCCTTCCACTCCCCCACCCCTTCTGCTGCTGCTGCTGAAACTGTAACCCAGCGATTTCCCTCGAATTCTATGCGCTTTTAATATCGCGCGGTGGCCAATATTCTACTCCTCCCTCCTTCCCTCTCTCCTTGTCTTTGTGATCTAGGGATCCGGGGTGGACAAAGTTATGGGCGACACTGTAGGGCGGCGTCGCTTTGGGGTGCTATTATATTTATGATTTTATTACGAGTCGAGTCTTTTCTGGGCGAAGCAGAAGCTGCGATGCGGGCACTGGCACTGGCACTCCGCGCATCTGCTTTCATCACCCAAGAGATGTTATCGCCGAAGAGACTGTCATTAATTAGAATACATTAATGGCCACCCCCCAAACACAGTCCCCTCACCCCTTTCCATTTCCCCTTCGATACTAAAAAGTCCGAGTTCTATGAATATATCGCATTTCGGCTATTAATTGTCAGATTTCCAGTAGAATTCTCCTTCAATAATCCACGCAAAAACAAATATCTTAGGCATTTGTGAGAGGATCTATGCTCAGTATTGCGTTTCAAGAATGGGTTTTGGGATAGAGGGAGAGGAGAAGAGCTTTCCTTGCTTCGTCTCTCTCTCTCTCTACTGCTGCTGCTTCCAAGCTTTGCGAAGCCTCTTCTTCTTATGCTCAGGGACTCAGGGGAAATCAGGGACAGATATTTATCTCTCACTTGCACTCGCATACTGACCAACACCAAGGACCACGTTCGACGGTGGCTCTCATCTTTTCGCTCCCATGATCGCTACTGAGCGAGTCTCTCTTTGCCCTAGGAAAATAACGGAGGCTACCAAATATCAGATAAGAGAAAATACCCAGCCAGCAGAGGGATCGTGGATCAGCAACCTGTATGTTTATCGCTTATCATCGCGTAAATATTATCAATTAATAATTCGTCGCTTCAATTAGGCGCCACACAATTACATCCCTCCCTCATTCATTCAGATATTGGCAGTCGGGGAAGGTGCTGCAGCCTGAACCCATTTGAACTCTGTTTGAACGTGAGAGAGAGAGAGAGAGAGAGAGAGAGGGGGTTCAAGAGTACGCATACGTGTACGAGTACGAGTGTACTCGTATTTGCCTTGATTACACAAAAGAATTCCGCAATACTTGGCGATTGGCAGAGGGAGAGGTCATTACGCGGCTGTTTAATAAACATTTCTGGATCGGTGACCTCAGAGGTGGTGTTCCCCCTACTCTCCCTCTCCCTCTCCCTCCCTCTGCCACTGCCGCTGCCTTTGTGGGGGGCTGCTGTTCATATATTTAATTGCTTTTGATGTGCCGTTTGATGTGGAAGTTTTATTTGATTATGACACCTGAATGACCTGCGGCCTGCGTGTGCCTTCCGCGATGTGGCAAGGTGTGAAAAATCCACACACGGAACAGCGCAAACAGAGAGCGGGGGTGGGGGGGGAGAGGAGAAAGTGAGGCATGAGAGAAAACTTCTCTTCTGTTTGTTTAAGCCATTTTAATTACCGCTAAATGCTAAATGCTATATGCTAAAAGCAATTCAAGCCCCAGTTGGGAGGGAAATCCGAGGGAAACTCCAGATTCCAGAATGGCGAGAAATCAAAGAAAGTCTGGAATGAAAGCCAATAAGAGCCAAAATCTCGAGTTATGCAAAAACTTGGTCCACGCCAAGCGTCGAGCAATTTATATTGGAATGTCTTGTACTCCCAAGGAATTCCATCGACACCCGTCATCCGCCCCCTGCTCTTCGCAGTCGCGAAGGTCAACCGAAATGGCCAATAAAATGAAATTCCAGCGCCACGGCCACCACCAGAGCCAAAGCCAAAGCCAAAGCCAATAAAAATGCAACCCATTTGATATCGATGACAAATCGAAGACAAATCCAAAGGGATGAGAAGGCCGGAGCGGCAGGAGGGGCATTACAGCGGAAAGGAGGAAAGTTTTTGCAGTTTAGGGCGGGATTTTCATGGTTTTCTGCCCCACTGCAAAAGCTGTGCGTAAGGACGCAAGGCACTGAGACGCTGAGAAATCTGTAGATCCCGTAACTTCGCGATGCTCTTGGATGCTCCCGGAACCACCTCCCCCCTCATCGTGGAAGCCCCACTTTGAGTGGCTTCCAATTGAGTTTTCCCTTTGTTTTTCCGGCCAGAAGCAATTTTGGGGCGGCGGCAGATTTCGGGAGTTTGTTTTTACGACAACTCTCGTCCCGGACGGACAGACGGACGGACAGACGGACGGAAGTTTGCGCGGAAGCGAGAAAGCGTGGGCGAGGGGAGAAGGGATCACAGGAGGCGTTCTGCCATGTAAAGCGACCATTTCGTTTGGGTTTTTCTTTTTCTTTTCCTTTTTTTTTGTGCTTCTTTGGTTGGTCTCCGGAAATTGCTGCCATCGATAGCCCGTGTCCGTGTCCCCCTCCGCTATTCCAGGTCCCCGTCCCCCACTTTTCCTGGCCCTGGCAGACGACACTTTTTGCAATTTATTTCCATTCTTTGGCTGCGATTTGCATAAGCGCCAGTCAGCGGCAGTGCCGTACCAGTTCAAAGGACTCTCCTCAGTCTCCGCCGCAGAGGAGAAGCATCCGAAAGGAACAGATTAAGACAAATACAAATCAGTGCATAATTTTTCTATTAAACAATTTCGGGGGCCAGACAGACGGAGAGAGACTCCACTGGGAGTAGGCACCGCCACCCGTTGAACGTGCCACCTGCCACCTGCCACCTGGATCCCAGGCCAGTCCGCACGGCTGATGCCGATTCTGTTGCCGATTCCGAGTCGAGTCCGCTTGTCGGTCACGTGCCAGCCATCTATATGCACGGACTTTTGTCAGAGTTTTTACCAAGCGACAGGCACGGACCATAGACACAGGACACGGGGACACAGGACACGGGGACACGTTCCACTGTCACAGCTCGACTTTTCAATTTTGGCGCAGTTTATATTCAATTTTTGGTCACTTTAATTCGATGGCCAGCCCACCCCAGCCCCCTCAACAGATTGAATACTAAAGTACTAGTCGCACTATTGCCATAGTTTCTCCCTCTCTATAGATCTCTCCTGCTCTCTCTCTCTCGTTCTCCATCCATCCATCCATTCCCTTGGCCATATGCAAATAGGTGCGAAAGTCGGGCTAAAATGAAAAGCAACAACAGGCGGCGATTGAAATAAAATACACGGCAGAAATTAAATGAATACGTGGGACAAATGTTGCTGTTGCTGCTGTCTGTTGCTGTCTGCTGCTGGCTTTATATGTCATACATATTCAATAAAAGACGAAAATGCAAATTTGCGAATTTCGAAAATGGAAAGTGATGGCAGAAACTGAAAAGCAGCATGCGACACAAACGCAAACAATCGAAAAGCGACTTTGAGTCTGTCTCTTACTCTGACTCTGGATTTGGCCCCCTGAGGGGCATAAATAGAAAGAGAGCGAGAGCATAACATTTTATTTCGAGAATCATCATCATCAGCATTCATAACCACACACACACAGATGCAGAGACACACGACGTGTATCTAGATACTCGTACATCTGTTCGACTTAGCTCCGAACATGGGGCCAGCATTTGAAGTCAGACATTGAGAAATATTGTACGCTCCGTAGATTGAAGCGTTTGAAGCCAGAGACACGGCTCTAAGAAGCCGCCGCATGGATACCCTACCACCCGAAAGAGAGTAGTGTCACGCACACTACATGCATTTTGTTTTTGCTTTCTCGGGCATTCTCTTTGGCGTTTTTCGCTTGTGCGTCTCGAGTCGAGCTTTAATGTGCACCACCAATGGAGCCATTCAGAGCAAGGATGAGCTTCAGTCCAAGGGAAAGCTGTGGATCAATCATGGGAGCTCCAGTTATGAGACCCTCTGGCTGAGGTTTATGCAACATTCGGCAAAAGTTAGAAGACACTCGATAGGTAGTCGCAGCTACAAGTGTTTGACGACTCCGTCCATACTCGACTCGACTCGACTCGACTCGACTCGAGTCCAATGCCAGAGCAAAATTTGGCTTGAAAACCTGAGCAAATATCGCATCTGAGAGTCGAGCCGCAGATCGTCGGGTGGGCTGCTGTGCTCTCCTGGAGAGAACGATCCTTGAGTTCAATACCATGACCCTCCCCTCCCTCCCCTCTATCACCCACCGCCATCCGTGTATGCACTCCAAAAGGTGGAGTGGGCTATGATGGTGGGGGGTGGGGTGCTCATGCATATTCATAGCTCGGCACGAAATAAATAAAAAAAATTGTGCACCGCATTGGGAGGGAGGGACGGAGAACTGTCGATGATATCAAATATCAAGTGCTGGCCATAAACAACTTGACCTTGGGCACGTAGCAGTACCCCCTACACCCCCCCCGGGTGCTAGCTCCATCGATGGCTGCCACAGACGGAACTGAACCGAGCCGAACCGAACCGACGACGAGCCAAGACGAGTCGAAACGCTCCGATCCAATGCTCATCGATTACCAATTCACGTTCACACGTTCACAGAGAGCGAGTGGCTCGGCTCCGTCCCCGTTTGTCCATGGCTAGAAATCCGCTTTGGTCATGCTCATAAATGTGGCTAATTTGCAGCGCAACTTTGCCGCACAATGGTCTGTGTGTCGACTGTGTGTCGACTGTGTGCCGATTGGCGATGCTTCTAAAACACCTTGCCCCTGGCACGTTGCCGAACTGTTGGCTGATTGAAATGCTGCCTCTCTGGCTCCGACGCTGGGGCTGACTTGGTTTGCTTTCGGTTCGGTTCGCTTTTGCTTGGCTTTGGGATTGGATTGGTTTGGTTTCGTTTTGCTAGGATGGGGAATACTGCGGGGCTGTGGGGTGGTCTGTAGGAGGCGCTGTGGGGAGAGACAAGTCAAAATTGTACCAAAAACGTGATTCAGCTAAAGTTTCTTTTAAAATTTGTGTTGTTGTGTTGGCTTCCTCCACTCCGAACCGAACAATGCCCGAATGCCGAATTCTGCAATAGTATCTTTAAGTATTTTTGGCACGCAATTGGAGCGTCTTCCATTACCCATTACCCATTACCCATTACCTGATACCCCATTCTCCCTCTGGACAATTAATTTCAGGAATCGGTAGATCCCATTCAACGGAAATTGGATGCTGCTGCATCCCGAACGATGATGATGCCTCATTAGAGGCACTCACTCGTTCAGAACAAATTCTCATGACCGAAAATGGCTTACGGTTTTCCCGTAACAGGTACGATTCAGAGTACGATTACGAGTACGGGTACGAGTATTATATGGATTATTCGCTTTAATCATCTCACACACGAGACAGAGGCAGAGGCAGAGGCAGAGGCGGAAAGAGGAGGGAAAGGCAGAGACTGCAGCTCAAAGGCCACATATAATTTTAATAGAATTTCCATAACGATGCATGTGCCACACGAGTGATGGGCCGATGTGGCGATGGGGCCTTGGCTTGCAATAAAGCCAATTTACGCTCATCAAAACGAGGGGATCGGGGACCAAATTCATTTGAATGCCGCACCAATGACGCCGACTGACGACTGACGACTGACGGGGGGGCGTGTGGCAACCAATCGAATCATATCCGAAAAGTGCATCATTTTCAGCCTCCGATTCGCAGTTCCAGCCTCCCAGAGCATCCCAGAAACCCATAAAGCTCATGGCAGGCACAGCAATTACTTTGTCCCCGGTTTGGGGGTCGTCACATCTCTCCATGCCACTGCCCGTGCATTCTACCAAAGAAGAGCCCCACAATTCTGCTGCTCTGTTGTTCAGCTGCTAATGTGCAAACGAACTCAATTACGTAGATAAAACACTGGTAGAGCAGAGGACAAGACAAGACCAAGCAACAAATAGATATCATGGAAGGGTGTTTCGACTGTCGAATACGAATACCCACTACACAGAATATGGTCGCTATGGGTTTCGTCCCGGTTAGAGGTGGGGTACAACCTGCTTTGGAGGGTTCTTTCTGCACCAATACAGCATGCTCCCAAGGCGCAGGAGGCCACAGGGTATGCCAAAAAAGACCATAGCAAAGCTGGACTTGGAGCGGAGTGCAGCGAAGGGAAACCCAAGTAAAAAGCCATAAAAATGCGCATAAAGCGCACAAAACTGATTGAGAGTTGTACCCAGAGAGACGCACACACAGATACAAGTAACTCTGATTCATGTGTGAGTGTGTGTGTGTATGGGGGGCAAGCGTTAAGGGACATCACGCCACAGCCACAGAACATTAAAGGAAATTGACGCGGAAACGAAGCGAATAAAAACTACCCGAACTACAGCCAGAGCCACAGCCACAGAGTCCGGCCAACAAGCAATTTCCAGCTATCACCAAACACACCCATACACACACACACACGACGCACAGACACAGACTGATAAGAGTCTCTCCCATCGACAGACATCGACAGAAAAGTGCTTACTTCATTACGCATAATTTCCTTCTGTGCCTTCTTCTTCTTCTTTCGTCCTTCTTCTTCTTCATTCAGTTACAACATTTTCATTTCATTTTCCACATCTTTCCCCCTACCAACAACCACACACACACACACGCCCCTCTCTGGGAATGACACACAGAATATTGCCAAGAGAGTTGTTGCCACGCATCCTGAGAGGGGAGGGGTGGCAGTGCCTTGCCCCTTATCGTTGCCACTAAATGAACTACGAGGCAATGGCCCTGAGATAAGATGAGGGTGTCGACTGTGTCCCGAGTCCAGTATCCGCTGTCCGCTGTCCGCAGTGTCCAGATGTCCGCAGAAGGCCGGCCACATGCCACATGTTGTTTCGTTGGGCAAAAAATTATATGCTGATTGCAGTCGGCCGATAAGCGGAACGGAATTAAACGAAAACCCAAAGAAATTATGACCATGCGGGCGATTTGGCTGCTGGTGTGGCGGGGAGCGGAGGGGAGGGGTGGAGCAGTGCAGGCAGATAGCCTAGAGACCTCATCGCCTGGCCTCACAGATCAGGGCTCTATTCTAAAGATATTTTCCATCACATATCCGCACATTCGAAAGGTGAATATCACAGAGGAAAGTGGCATTGGAAAAGGATCATTTGAGACTTCCATGGAGTGGAAAATGGAAGAAAGAATCCAGGGAACAAGTCATTCAGGTGATTCCGATGGCTCTTCTGACGAGAGACAGGCCAATCGACTGGCGGAGTCCCTCTACCCTCTAAGAGTCCTGCTCTTTCTCCTCCTCCCTCCTCCCTCCTGCTGCTGCTAGATTTCCAGACGTTGGGGAAAGGGAACCTAAACCCAAACCGAAACCGCAGCTGTGCCAAAGATTTGCAAAAGTTGCATTGTAAAATGCAAAAATGGCATGACCCCTTGGGGCAGGGGCAGGGGCAGTTGCAGGGGGATTTGGGGATGTAGCATCAGCGGCGTGTCTGCGTGTGAAAAGTGTGCGACGCAAGTGTGCGTTTAATAGCTCTGCGGCTGTCGGCTGTCGACTGTCGGCTCTTGGCTAGCGGATGCTGTAGGGCCGGGTGGCGGGGGGCTGCCTCGAAAGGGGTAAAACCCCATCTTGGGGGCTCTTTAACTTGCAAAGTACACAAGACAAGACCCTGGCCGACACACACACACATGGGGCACAGCGGAGCAGAGCAGCGGCAGAGGAGATCCAGAGCCGGAGCCGGAGCTGGAGCTGGAGACGGAGAAAGTTTTCTCTACGTCTTGGCCGGGGCCTGGCTTTTGCGGCTAAGATGAGAGTTTTAGTTGTTGCTTTTGGATGTTGTTTTGTTGTTGTTGTGGTTGCTGTGGATGTTGCAGCTTCAGCTTTGGCTTTGGCTTTGTTTCACTTCCACTTGTCTATCGCTGGCTGTCTGTCGCTTGTTTCTTCTTCTTCGACTTTTTTGCCCATCGCCTTTGCCTTTGCCTCCGCCTCTGCCTCTGCCTCCGTCTTTTGTCTTTTGTCTTCAGCTGTTTTGGGGCACGCTCTTTCTTGGGTTATTATAGCAAATTATTTGTTTTGACTTTTAGTTTTTGCCGTCAACTGAAAGTGGCAGTGGGCGGGGAAAAAGAAGGAGGAGGCATTGTTTGTGTGGTTTGTAGCTGTGCCACAACTGCTGCTGCTGCTGCTGGTGTTGCTGCCGCTTCCCAGCTGCGTCAAATTACCGCCTTTGTCTTTGTCTTTGCCTTGCGTGCGGCTTTTGCCTTCCTCTCCCCGCCTCTCTCTCTGTCTCTCTCTCTCTGGCTGTCATTTCTCATATCTGAGGAAATCTGCCTTTGGATTCCCCCCATTCGTTCATCTTCAATCTCCATTCTTCTCCATTAGTTTGTGGCTTACGGAAAGTGCTCTCGCTCTCTAATTAGGCCCCTTCAATCCCCCCTGCAACATTTATAGTTGTCACTTGCCACAAATTTCCATTCGAGTGGCATGGCAATGGCAAAACCCCTTCAGCGGAAAAAGGTAACATCACGCATACGCCGCGTAGATACAACCCCATCCCCCTCTCTCTGTGTGTGTGTGTGTGTGTACTTATGTAATTATAAGAGTGAGGGGTAAGAGAGGGAGGGGTAAGAACCATAAATTATGCATTTTATTTGCTCAAATGCCAAGGGGATCCCAAGAAAGGGTGCGCTCCCAAGGATACGGATACGCAGATACCACACACATGCATAAGCACAGATACAGACACAGATGCAGGTACAGATACACAGATACATTTGTTAAATGTTTTAATTAATTTACGAAACGAGCGCATTTGTTGTTTCGACTTTAAAGTTGCGACAGAATCCTTTGCCCTCCCCTCCCCTTCCCTTGCCTTCCCCTCCCACCGAAAGCAAAACAACAAATAAATATAACAAATAAACAGTGTAAATGTTGCCCCTACCCCTGCCCCTGCTCCATGTGGCAAGCAGATTTGCAGACAACGAACAAATAAGCTTTGGCAACAACTTTGAAGCGGTGCAGAAGGGGGCAGCGGTGGGGCAGGAGAGCAGCAAGAAGGGCAACAGAAAGCGCCACGAAACTGCAAAACTCATTGCACTTTAAATTGAAATCAGTGCAAAAGATACAAAAGGTTGCCCCCACCAGTCCGTGCCCCCCAGTCCGTGGCCCCAGTCCGTGGCCCGCAGTCCGTGCCACCAGTCCTTGCCCCAACTCTGTAGCTGCCGCTGGCTGTGTGTGTTGCAAGTTGATTCTTTTTCCGGCTGCCCTTTTTTTAGCGCGCGCGCATTTTGCGGTTGACAGTTGACACAGTGCTCTGTGGCAGAGTGGCAGTGGCAGTGGCAGAGTGGAATTGCCAGGAGGAGTTGCTATAGGAAAGGGTGCCACTCTCTCCACTCTCCATTCCCCTCTGCTATCCAGAGAGGAGTAGCAGCAGTGGCACTTGTCTGGCAATTGGTTTTTGGTAAATGTTGCACTGTTTAAGCTCTAAAATGCTGCCATTAAAATGTGCTTTCCTTTCCCCTTTGGCCCCCCGCACGTGCCTCCTGGCCACTTCTGTGTGTGTCCTCATTACGTTTGCGCATTTGCCATATTGGTTTTAAATATTTAAGCGCCTAGCATTTGTTGTAAACGTTAATTGAAGTCAAATACAACGTGACTCCCGAAATGCAGAGGCAGCGGGCAGGAGGCATGAGGCATGAGGCTGGAGGCAGGTGGAATGTCAGAGTGCGGGGGCTACCACTTCCACTCCCACTCCCAATCGCCCCATCATTATCATAGACGGAATCTACTAGACCATCGCTGGCCATCGATCAAGAGATTTACGGAATCCAATAAACCACGCAGCAAGCAACGAGAAAACAGACACAACTTTCACCCAAAAACAGAAACTGGTTCGCCAAATATTACCTCATGGCAGCCGCAGCTGGAAGTCGTGAAAGATTCAAATGAATCGGAGATTCAGAGAGATTCACGGAGACACACAAAAGGTAATTAGAGAGAGAGAGAGAGAGAGAGAGAGAGAGGGGATGTGGGATGACAGATTCTCCCTCGTTCTGTCTCTTCTGGAGAGAATGAGATGCGGGTCTGCTCTCTGAGTCACTTCTATCGTGGAAATATCTGTGGCCATCCCTGGCTGCCTCTTCCCCACTCGCCACTCCACAATGCCAATCCGCAGTTCATTGCACAAAAGGCAAAGCCGCAAAAGCAACAAAATGAAATTATTGTATAAAAAAAAGATACAGATAGACAGAAAGAAAGAAAGAAAGAAAGAAAGAAAGAGGGAGAGAGGCAGAACTGAATCCGCGCTTAGCCATAACATAAATTATGGACTTTTGTTTAAAGCCGCAGCAGCAGCAGCCGCACTAAAAATAAAGATAGAAAATCAAAGCTGGAAAGATCCGATCCACGGATACCCAGGGTTGGGCATCAGGCGTATGCGGATAGAGACAGAGGTACTACTGTGTTAATCAGCAGATGAGGCGGCAGTCACGCGTGTGTGTCATGGCATATCCTGGACACAGGGAGTGGCCTCTCCGATTGGGTATTTATGCGCTCATTTTAAAACCATCATCCCATCATGGGAATAATTGTATTGTGCTCCTCGTCTCCATTTGGCATTTGTTTGGGGCCTGGCTTTTGTGCGAAATTCAGAATCTGAATGTGAATTTGAATCTGAATCCACAATGAGCTGTTTTGCTGCTGGCTTTGTGTTGCTTCTGTTGCTGCCAGAGGCATTGAACTGTAATGGCCAGAACCGAGAAGCCAGCCAGCCAGAAGACGGTCAAAAAAAGAGGGAGAGGGGCACAGTTTCCCACTGCTCAAGGCCAGGCCCCAGCGAGGGCCCAAGCAGAGACGCTCATTTATGGCAGTTAAAAAGTTATTAAAACAATTTTAGCCGCAATTAGTGGGGGGACTTAATGGCAGTGACACAATTACCGAGGCCGGGACCGCCAAACCTCATTCCTCGTCCCCCATTAGATTTTCGTGGCTTTTCTGGGCCACGTTCTGCTTAGTCTTTAGTCCAGTCGAATCATCGACTGGACTGAACTGAATCGAAATCGAATGGGGCTATCATCCAATTGAATGGATCGCATTTTCGGGGTGACAATTTAATAAGCCAGAAGATTGGCTGCCACAGGTGCTGGCTGCCCTTCCAACGGCCACCCATCCATCCATTCTACAGCAGCAGCAGCAGCAGCAGCACCAACTCTCTCTCTGTGCGCCTCTGGATGTATCTTTGTGTCCGTGTATCTGTGTCTCCTGTCTGTCTGTCTGTGCACTCTTTCGAGATTCGTTTGGCAACTTGTTTTGCGACTCTAGTCTGTCTATTTGCTGCCACTTCTGCGGTTGCGGTTGCTGCTGCTGCCTCATCTGTTGTTGCTCCTGCATTTTGCCGGCTCATTTCAACTTGGCCCGAATGCATTTTTCATACAAACATTGCTACGACACACAGACAAATGTGCATAGATGGAGGGGCATGGGGCATGGGGCAACGGCAGACAGCCGCAATTTGGTTGGGGAATGGGGCATGGGGCATGGAACTGGCTTCTGCTCGTCTTCCTTTCCTTGGACTGTGGCAACATTTTGCTTTATTGGCTTTATTGACTTTTGGCAAGTTCTTTCTTCAGGTCTCCCCTCCCCTCTCCCTCTCCCTCTCCAGTGATTACAGGGTATCCCCCGATTCGTTTCCCCCCGATTGCTGCTGGCTGCTGTGTTTATTCTCTTATAAAAATAAATAAGCCCAAGACATGGGCCCGAATCAGTGAAAGATTCCTCGGGGCCAGGACAGTGGCTGCGGCAGCCAGAGCAGGACAGAGCAGAGCCGTGAGGCACCGCAAAACTGGAAAGTTGTTTGGTCAGTTCTACTACTTGCAACAGCCGCCACACAGTCACAGTCACAGTCACAGTCACATTCACAGAATTTAGTGTCGAGTGTCGGGGTGTTGCAGTATCGCGGTGTCGCGGAGAGCTGGTTGTTTAAGTTTTCTTTGAGGGAAAACTTATGGAAAAATCACTCAATTTCCCGGCAGCAGCAGCAGCAGAATTGCAGCGAAATGTGTGTCACGTGCGGAGATGCGTGCCACAGCATCCAAAACTGGATGCTGCCCCAAGACCCAAGATCTCTCTCTCTCTCTGCCTCTATGCCACTCTCTAGATGAATATCTCCCGCTCTGAGAGAGTCGCTCGCTGTGTTAGAGATTCAGAAACAGGCCTCGAGACCTCGAGGTTCTGTGCCACTCGAGTATTTTCTGGCTTTTTGTGGCTGCTTTTCCATTGGTTTTCGGTTGAAATCTGGTTTTTGTCTCTGTCTCTCTTTTCCTCTCTTCCTCTCTGCTTTGTTGTTTTGTTGTTTTCTGCTTCGGCTTCTGATTCTGTTTCTTTTTTGGATTTGCATGAAGCTGCAAGTCGAGACTGAAGTTGAATCATCGATATCTTGCAGATCCCTTTTTGCAATGCAAAATTTCGTATCTTTTGGGGGTTTTTGGACCCTGGCAAACTGGTTTTTGGGCTGCGACAGGACACATTTCAGTGTCAGGCCCGTAATCCGTCCGTTCAATCCGTTCAATTAGCTCGCCAGAGAGAGAGATAGAGAGAGAAAAAGAGCCATAATTAATAAAACGTTGCCCGAATTCAAATGTTGTTTCGGCCAAATTGCTTTTGATTTATGCCTCAAGTCGGAGGTGGTTTGGCTCGGGCTCTGGCTCTGGCTCTGGCTTCCCCTTTAAGCCAAATTTTGACGAGCTGCAAGCGTTAACCTTAGGCGGGCGGAGATACACTCGCACAAAGATACAGAGATAAACAGATACAGATACAAAGATACAAAGGCAAAAGTGAAAGTAGCCAAAAAAAAGAAGAAAAAAGCAGAAACTTGCACTCTGTCGATCTCTGTCTCTGTCTCTGTCTCTCTCCCAATCGCTGGCGTATCCCTCTCTGTCTTTGTCTCTAAAGTGATTTTATTACCACTTTTGCTGCTTCTTTTGTCTCTGTTTCTGTCTCTGTTTCTGCTGTGGCTTTTGTTTTTGCTTTCGTATTTTTTTTTTGGATACCCTCTCAAAGGAGGGGTATCTCTGCACTGCAGAAAGAAGAGCGAGATCCAAGGAAGGATCTTCTTGTTGCATAAAAATTTAAACATAAAAGATCCATCGGATCCATCCAGAAAACAAGCAACAAATCGATTCAGAAATCCCACCAAACAATCTGCCAGATCTACAAGAGTATCTATGCCTTCGCGTTTCTTTCCTGCCGGTTTCTTTCTTTGGTTTTAGCCAAGCTTCAAAAACAAAACAAAATTAAATGCTAAGAAACACAAAAAACACAAAAACAAAGGCTACAAAAAATGATTACAACGATTTATATGTAGTGGCGGGGCAACGTGAGTTTCGGCCTCACGTTTCCTCTTTATTGCCTCTGCGGCGGCGACGGATTCGTTGTTTCTGCTTTTGCATGCCCGCTTTTGTTGCCTGCTTTTCATTTGGAGCTCCGTTTGGGCCGATTGGGCCGTTTGGGCCGTTTGGGCCGTTTGGGCCGTTTGGGCCGCTTGGTTGTTTTCTCGTTCGGTTATTTAATGATTTAAAGATTATGCACGGTCCACCAGGCCCAGAGACCCTTTTACCCTGGAGCCAACACTCCTGGCCTCCTCTGGAGGGGACTGGGACTGGACTCCACTCCTCTCTCTCTCTCTCTCTCTGCCTCTATCCCTGCTTTTTTCGGTGGCTGCCACAAGCTGCAAAAACTTTCGCTTTTTTTACACCTTTCTGGGGCCAAGAGAGTGGCGGGTGGGGGGAGGAGGGTAGGGGAGTTGTGTAATGTTAATTTTGGGACGAAGGCTGAGAAGGTGTTAAAATTGCAGATAATGTCTGCGGTTTGTCTCTCTCTCTCTCTTCTCCCCTAAGCCCTCATCCACATCATCTGATTGAAGAGGGTATGGGGGAGGATGGACTGCTGTTTACACTCGAATGGAAAGGAATCTCTATTAAGCGACCCAATTAGGGAGTGGTGCAGTGGAAGCCCAAGCCCCTTCCACTGGAGGGGAGGAGCCACTCGAAGGAGGTATTCCCACATGGTTTTCCCGCTCTTTCATCATTCCCTGCTGAACATCTAAGCAGCTAAGCAGCAGATATGTTTCTTACTTATGGAGAAACATTGACCTGAAGGGGAATATCTACCATCAATAAAATGGGCAGTAAATGTATGACAGAATATGAAATGGGGAATCGGAGAACCTCCAAACTATGCTAATCGAGGGCAGAGTACTTACCCCCACTTCCACACCCCCACCTCCCACCCACTCGGAGACAAAGGCAGCTAAAGAGAGACAGACAGACAGATATAGACAGACGGTGCGGTGGTGTCTCTGACACAGTTTTGCAATTGTTCAATGGGCAAACACAATTAAAATTGTGAAACACGACTTGGGTTTTGCTCTTGACGCTGCTGCTGCTGCTGCTGCTATCGTTGTCGCTGTCGTTGTCGTTGTTGTTGGAGCCACAGAAATGTCAAATGTTCATAGCGATTCTCGCCGAGTCGTTGAGAGAGAGCGGGGAGGGTTGGGGAGGGGAGGCGCAGAGAGTTGGCCATATAATGAGACGTTTAGGCAAGCCATTAGACAGATAGCGCGCGCATCCGTCAGATACAGCTACAGCTACATCTATAGCAACAGCGACAGCGACATAGGGAGGGGGGAAAGATACGAACGAGAAGTACACGCGGGGCATCGATTATTCGGTTCGAGTTCGGTTTAGAGGAAAAACTGGTTCTTCGGGCAGTTCCCCGTGTCCACGCCCCCCCCACACTATGGCAATAACTATTTCAAACGATAAATGCGTGGGAAACCGCAACTAAGGCAATCCGCTAGCTGGTTCGCTTTTTCGTATGCGCGTACCTATGGATAAAGTATCTGTATCTGAGGCTCCAATGGTTCCCCTTAAAAAGAGCCGTCTGCTTCTAGATTTACTTCTAGATCTGCAGTTACAGATAAACCAGAACTCATTATAATAAAAATGAGTTATTAAAACCCCAAAAAACTTTTCGCCGAAATCTAGCCCTCCGCCAGAGAGTAATGGGGCTTCAACCGCCGACCCCCGACCATCGACCATCGACCTCCTGGGGTTTCGGGTTGAACTTTAGATTAAAGACTACTCCTCTCCTTTTCCCCTACCTTGTCGTCTTTTCTCTTGTTAATTTCTTGGAAGCTGTCAACGATGAGAATTAATTTTTACACCAAAAACATAGTCTGTCTTCCTGGTCGGAGAGGAGTAGGAGGGGGAGTGGCGTGTGGAACAGGAGGAGGAGGAGTAAGAGTATGAGGAGCATCAAATCATGCAAGAAATTTGTTACTGACATAAAAATTACCATCATTATAGTGTCTGAGGCACACAATCCTCCATACCCCATAGCGAGACGAATACGAAACACGAAACAGGAAGAGACAACATACGAGTGTACGGACAGCGGGACAAAAGGCAATGTGTGGTAATAGAAAATGTCGAAATAGAAGAGGAGGAGCGAAACCCGAGACGGGGACCATGCCACGACAAAGGAGGCATGAATGGAGGAGAAGAGTACGGGGCCAGAGGATGGACAGACGGATGAATGGATGGATGGCTGCTGGGTGATCGATGGTGCCTGAGGTGGAGCTGGAAGAGATTCACGAAAGAGGGGAAAAAGAGAAAAGACTCACCTGCGCATGATGGGCAGCGGCAGAGTGAAGCGTCCGTCGCTCATGAGGGGTGGACCCGCTGGACCCGGTCCGGGGAGGGGCACCGTGGATATCACGGATGTCAGCATTGCAGGTGGCACGGATGGTGGCAGCGGCGGCGGCGGTGGCGGTTGCTGTGCTGGGGGCTGCTGCTGCGAGGGGGGAGGCACCACTGTGATGGGCACGGGCACGGGCAGGGCGCTGTAGGGCGGTGGGTAGTGCGGGTGTAGGATGTCCGGGAGGAGGGCACGCGCCAGGCCCATGGCCGCGGGATGTGGGTGGTGCAGATGCGGGGGCGGGTGCAGCTGCGGAGGGGGTGCTGGCGGCGGTGCATGGTGGCGTCTCGGGTGATGCGGGGGAAACTGCTGCTGCTGTTGCTGCTGTTGCTGCTGCTGCTGCTGTCGCCGTTCTCGTCTCTCCCGACGTCGTTGCTCCCGTGTGCGCATCTGCTGCTGCTGCTGTTGTTGCTGCTGTTGTTGCTGCTGCTGGGAAGAGGAGGGGGATGCTGTGAGGTCATCTGTTTGGCATTCGGTGGAGGTGAAGGTGCGTGGGGGGGTGGTGGCAACGGTAGTGGCATTCACATTGATTATATTGACACTGTTATCATTCACGTGATGGTTGCTGCTGCTGCTGCTGGCAGCTGCCGCTTGTGGCGTTGCAACCTGCTGCTTGTCCACACTGGGACTCGTATTATTATTTAGCTGATTTTGGACACTTGTTGCACTAAACACTTTTGCAGCTGCTGCTGTTGCTGCTGCTGCTGGCACACTATTATTTATCTCCACCACACAAACACCGTTATTGTTGTTGACAATGCTCGACGTGGGCGACGACGACGACGCGACCGAGACGCGACTGCTGCTAGTACCGTTATTATTACTATTATTATTATTATTATTATTATTTTTTTATTGTTGTTGCTGTTGTTTACTTGAATCGTGAGACTCGGCTGACGCTGGCAGGACTTTGCAGTCGCAGTCGCGCGCCGTTGACGCTGGCAGCACAGCAATGTTGCTAACGCCCTGCTCTGCAGGACTTTCACTGTGGTTGTTGTTGCTGCTGCTGGGTGCATTAAGAAACACACTGCTGCTGCTGCCAGCATTCGTATTTGGATTCGCATTCGCAGTTGCTGCTGCAGTTGGCGGCACTGCCACTGCATTGGCTGGCACATTCAAACGCATCTCGACGTTGGCGTTATCAATATCCGACTGGCGTCCCGCTCCCCGCTCAAATCTACTTTCACTCGCGCGAAATTCGGCGTACAGACGCTCCAGTTCTGCCAAACATTTGTTGGGCCGCAGCACGCTGCCGTCGCTGCTGTTTTTATACGAATAGTTGCTTGTGCCGCTGCTGCTGCCGGTTGTTGTGAACGCGTTGAAATGTGTCGAGCGAGTGATCGTTGGGTTGATCGTTGGGCGCTCTTGGCTGTGGCTGTGGCTGTCGCTGTCGCGCTCGCGCTCTCTCGCGCTCTCGCTCTCGCTCTCGCTCTCCGGCTGCAATGGCACAGGAAACAGGTTGAGTGACCTGGCGGCCTGCTCTCGAGCTGGTTTCCTCTATTCCCGTTGTTGCTTTTGCCATTTCGTGCTCATCGCCAGCTTTGCCTCTTCTCTGTTCATTGATAATGCAATTGGCTTCGCTGCTGCTGTAGTCGCTATCGTTGTTGTTGTTGCTGTTGCTTTTGCTGTTGTCGATGCTGCTGCTGCTTGTCTTTTCTCTGCTTTGTTGTGATCTTGCATTCGTTGCTGGACTTTGTTTTTGTCTTTGCCTTATTTCCGTTGCATTTGTCGTTTCAGTGTCCCCTTTGTTGCTGCTTTGCTTTATTGCTGGCGTGAATGAAGCGCAGTTCTAAAAAGAGAGAAAGAGGGAGAGTCAACGGGAGAGCATTAGAGAGAGGTTATATAAAAACCACGGTAAGGCGAGAGAGCGGTACCCACATTTAACTGCTCAGCTTACGTTACAAACTTAGGTGAGGAGACATCGGGACTGCCGTACCTTATATTTGATATGCCTTGATTTAAGTTTTAAATCGTAATTAATGCTAATTGCTGAGGGATTAACCCCGCAACCAGGGGGAGTTCTCTCATTTTACCAAAAGCTGGAATAAAACCAGTAAAAAAGGTGACTCCCCCTCCTGGTGTGGGGCAGGAGCTGTGGCATGGACTGCGGCAGGCGCATAAATGTGCGCTTAATTGAATTAATTAAGCCAACGCATAAACATAAAACCCGTCACAAGTAATTGTTGTTTCTGTTGCGGGTGCTGTTGGTGATATCCCTGGCTGGGTCTCTGCTGATAAAGCTGTTGCTATGCTCCCTCCCCCCTCGGGCCGGATAAACATACAGACGATAGCATCATCCCCCATCCGCGAGACCCTAAATCCGACCCTGACTCCGGGACTCCGACTCTGTTGGGATGTGGGTTATGGGCCATGTGGTGGATATGACGAGTATATTGTGGAAGTTGTGGATGGGAGATGTGGGATCTAATTATGTTACGCTGTGTTACTTGCATTAATTGCGTCACAGAAATATAATGTGATTTACTGTTAGCCCTAGCCCCCTCCCCCTACCCCTCTCCCCCACTCTCTCACTCTCCGATTGTTCTAATGGAGAATAGAGTCGCTGCTGCTGCTCAGTGGACTGCATTACGATTGCGATTGTGCGGCGCCTCACACACTGCAATCACAGAAGCAAAAAGAGTGGGGAGAGAGAGAGCAGACCCGACTGCACAGCCGAAAACCGAAAGTCATCCTCACCTAACGGTGCTTGTGAGCCTCGTTGATTCTTGCTAGAGATGAGCGAAGGCCTAGCTTGAAGTCGCGTCATAGCACGAATCACTAAATATAGGCACGAACATACAGAAAACACCGTGTAGCCTTATTAAATGAAAGTGTGTGCACGTCACGCACGAATCAGAGTTCTACCGAGCACGTCCCATGTCCATCTTTAGTTCTTTCGCATAAATCTCTCGTCATGAGTCAGTCGTCAGAGACACATACGCAGCAATAGGGTTGGGGAGGAAAGGTGTGGGGAGCGACCCATATAATATGCGGATGGGGAGCGTTATGGAGAAGAGCTCTGCTTAACCCATTTGTTCCTGCTTATTAAGCTCTGCGATCCGTGACGAAGAACAGATTGCACAGATCGGATCGGATCGGCCTGGATCGGGAATACTTATTTCGCTTGATTGAATACCTGAATGATGAATGGTCCCCCCTTCGACACTGTTCCAACTTCTGTGTTTATTGTTCTGTAATGCATATTATGCGCTTTCAGGAGTGTCCCCGCCTCTGTTCCATGGCTCTCTTCCACTTCCCTACCCCCTGCCTGTGTTCTTTGTTTTTGTCATTTTTGTGCGGTCAATTTTCCGTTTCGCTGACGCAACATAAACAAATTATGGATTATACACAGAAAAACAGACCACATGCAAAGGATAGGAGAGGGGGCAATGGTTGCTATATCTATACTTTATATTACAGTATGAATATACAGTGGAAACAAAGGGGAAGTATGGCCCCCGCTCCGACTCCGACCCCGTATTCGATACTGATAGGCAGCATATGGCGCTTATCTGCCGGCGGAGGAGGGATGCTAGCGGCACTTAAGTGCCTAAGTGAAGCATTAGCCCTTATCGGGTCTTCTGGGTTACGAGGGGGATGGGGTACATGGAGGGGAAGCTGTCAATGGGCCCGATAAGGCGACAGTTCGACTCTGCGTTCCCATTCGACTTTGGCGGCGCCAGCAAAATGTCTGTTGAACCCTTGACATCAAATTTGATGGCGCCCCATCAAACAGCTAAAAGCGTAAGTACTCTTTATAGATGAGGCGACAATTTTATGGGACCCCGGACTCACCTGCGATATGTAGTCGTCCGTAAAGGAGCGCACCAGACGCTCAGCGGGAACATTTGCCGTTAGTGGAGCTTCTGCTTTCATTGGCGATCGTTGCGATCTATCACATGGTTCCGTCTCCGGCTGGGATCCGCTCCTGGGACGAGCCACGCTCGACATGGCCAGGAGGGAGGTCGAGGTCGAGCCCTTGGCCGAGTAGAGCGACTCGTAGGAGGGCGGCTCCTGGATGGCCGTTGCCGCCGAGGAACACCATTGGGTCAGAGTGTGTGCTGGGCTGCCGTAGTAGGAGGGGTATGAGTATCGGTTCAGCCTTCCCCTCCCCTCCGCTAGCGCCACTCCCCTCTGCGGTGGCCGCCTGCCCGGCCTTGGCCAGATCGAAGCCGGCGATGGCCGCGTCGAATGCGCTTAAACTAAAGTTGGGAAAGGAAGGCACGGGGGGTAGCGGCAGTGCCAGTGGCAGTGGCAGTGGCAGTGGTAATAGCAGGGGCACCGACTCCACTGCTGGTGGGTGGCGGTGCGCGTAGATGGGATGGAGGTGGGAGGAGTGGGCGTGTGGGTGGATAGGAGGCTGGTTCAGCGCTGAAGCCTCGTAGCTGCTGTGCGATTTGTGGAGCTTTCGGTTGAGGCGCTCGTCATCGTCCTCCTCCTCCTCCTCCTCGCCCTCCGAGGAGCTGGGCATGGGCGTGCGCTCGTAAGGGGTCCAAAGCATGGAGGACAGGGCCTCCTCCACATCCGGCGGCGTCCGTTGGCGTCCAGCTCCCGATCCTGCTCCAGCCCCGTGGCTGGGCGTGTTGCGTTCAGACAAGGACATGCTTGCCGCTCCCTCATCGCTCAGCGTCGGCGGGGATCAGAGGAGTACTCGATTCGGAGTCGCAGTCGGAGTCGGACTTGGAGCGAGGCCAGCATTCTGAAAGGAAAACCAGGAGGAACGAATGAAATAAATCCAAATTTAAATGCCAAATGGAAAATGGAAAACTTTTAACTAAGCAAATGGCTGACAAATTAAACGCTTACAATGCCCCAATTCCTCAGTTGGAAAAGTTTTCAGGCCCCCTCCCCCTTCATGCAGCCATCCAGCCATCCATCCGTGGGTCCCTCCCATTCCACATCCAATTTGATAAATTGCGATTAAAGCATTTAAAATTAAAGAAAAGGTTCTCGGTTCTGGGTATCCTCTTCGAGAGCTGTCGTCCCACTAAGTGAATATACCCGCTGGCAGAGGAAAACCCGAGAAAAACCCAAAACTGAAAAACCCCAAAACGAAATAAGCCAGCAGACATGAAAAACAAGCTTCCGTTTTGTGGAAAATATATGCAGAAAAGTTTGCGATGCAAAGTTTCTCTGGCAGCCATCTCCCCCCCACCCAGCCGCCTCCTTCTTCCTCTCTATGCCCCAAGGAGGCAAGGAAAACTTTGCCGCACGCATACACATACACACACCACTCCTGGAGTGGAGTGGAGTGGAGAGGGGAAAGTAGGCTGTGAGCCAAGTTTAAACTGGCATCGAGTGGTGGGAAAATGGCTTAACGGCCGTCGGACTAAGCGGGAGACATTGAAACGGAAATGGCTGGCCATGGACGTCACTCGATGCCAGCGGGAGCGGGAGCGGGAGAGGAAGAGGGAGCGGGAGTGCAGGGGAATGCACTGGCAGGCGCCCAGCCCATTGACTGCACCACCCACCGAGCGAGCAGCCGCAACAATAAGAGTGTGGGGAGTGGGGCAAATTTAAGCCGCATGAACAGGGCTGAGGACTGGGGCTCCGAAGTTTTATGTGTTGCATATCCTGAGGCGCTTGGCTGTTCTAATTTTTTCGATCGCCCGCTAGCCCTTCCCCGGCGACAACTTCTCTCTCTCGTTGTGCCACTTCCTCTCCATCTTTTTGGGAGCTTTGGGTGCTTGTGGGCTCCCACCATTGAATTGCTTTCTTTCTTTCTTTCATTCTTGTTCTGTATTTCATTCTCTTCTGGTCGTACCCAATGCTCGTCGAGAACGTGGGGCATGCACTATTCTGGACTCTGTTCGCAGCAGGCAGAAGGAATCACAGCGCTGTGGCTGTACTGTGGAACTCCTCTTTGGATGCCTTATTTATCTAGTAATTATCCACCAATCTATAATATTTCGCTGCGACTCATTTTGAGAGGTTTCTTTTGGGTATCTTTTAGTCGCGAATCTCGACTAAGATTCTCTATCTTTTTCGTGTTTTGTGTTATGCTTAAATAAAGATTTGTGTTGGTGTGCTTCATTCATTCATTGTTGTTGGGGCGCACTTTCCTCGGGTGTGTGTGTGCTTGTATGTGGCAAGTTTATGTGCATTTCTGGCCTTCATTGTTGTCATTCTCTTTGGTCGCCATTTCATTGTTGTGTCGAAGAGGGAGGCAGGAGGCAGGAGGCAGTGGCAGCAGAGGAAACACTCATTCACTCACACAATGGTATGCCTCGTCGAGTGGCAAGCGCACAAATTAATACGTATGTGCAACAATTGAGGGAGAGAGAGCGAGTGGCAGAGTGTGTGTAATATGCATGTTACCTACTTTTGTGAGCTTTTAATTAACAACAGGCTTTCCACAGAGGGAAAAGCAGAAAGAAAAGCCTTGAAATCTTAAAAGGCCTTTGTGCGGCAGGCCTTTGTTGGTATTTGCAATACGTGGCATGCCAGTGTCAGTGTCCCTGCTGGGAGCTCGTTAAATATTCATAGTAAAGTGTGACCCGATTCCGCTGGATTTGCAGCAGCTTTGAAGCGAAAATCATTCGGAAATCAGATATTTCTACAATTCTTAAAGCTGCTCAAAGAAATATCTCACCCAGGCACCATTCCCAGAGCCATATGCAAATATTTATCCAAAGTTCTGGCCCTGCGATAAAGAAAACTCCGAAGAAGAGCCTCCCAGCCCCCAGCCCCCGCCCCTGCGCAAATGTCACGCAAATGAGCAAAATTTGTGCAGCACTTTGCAGCAAAGCATTCAATGAAATTATTTACATAAATATTCACAGAGAGCCTTCTTTGGCATACTCGTATTTTGTATTCTTCATTTTTTATATTTTCTATTTTCATTTTTTTATTTATATTTTTATTTTTATTTGACTAGACGTGCGTCAGTCAATCAGAGCCCAGAATGGCAGCGGAAAACTTTTTTTGCCAGCTCCCCCGCTGGGGAATTCGCCAAAAAGAAGTTGGATTGGAGGAGAAGTGGTGGAAGTGGAGGAAGTGGAGGCATACGAAGCATGGCCATCGACAGCAGCAGCAGTGGAGAGGAGGCAAATTGCTGCCAGTATGTTTGTAATGCAAACAAACTTTATCTAATTAAAGGAACACGTGTTACACGACGGGAGTGGAGACGGAGACTGCTCTACTCTCTGCTGCCTCTGCTGTCGCCCCCTATCTCGTCTCTCGTCTAGGCAGTGTCTTCATCTTGAGCATCCTCCGAACCATCATCATCATCATCATCATCGTCTTGGGGATCGACATGGACAGCTTCATCTGGGCGTGTGCCTTTGCTGGCAGCTGCTTTACATTGATGACGACGCACTCGAAACGCTTTTGATGTCTCACTTTGCATTTGCCGATTCGACATATCTTCGCATGCGACTCTGTCAATGAATGTCTGTGTGTGTCTGTGTGTGTGTCTGGTTGTGTCTCTCTCTGCTTGTGCTTGTGCGTGTGCGTTCGCTTCCGCTTCCTGTGTGTGAGCCGAGACTCTGCCGAGACCCCCTTAGGCCTCTCATGGCTGACTGGGTTTCGTCTCTAGTCCTGGGACTGGGACTGGGACTGGGAACGGGGGACACTCTGCCTGTCGAGTGCCTTTTGAGTTGTTTGTCAATATGTAGACCATTATTCAATCAATATATTGACACACATTTCATTTCCTCTTGGCAAACGCGCCACCCAACACCCAACACCCACCCGTACCACCCGTACCCCCGTCTCACGCCAATAATCCGGCCAAGTGCTAATCGCAAACAAAGTAGTTTTTGCTTGAGTTCCATTTCAATTTCTTTTGACGTTTACTTCGTCCCTTCGTTTTGGCCCATTTTTATGGCTCGTGGCTGTTTGGTTTTTTGCTTCTCCCTCGTCTTCGTCTCCGTCTTCGATTCGATTCGATTGATTCCCTTAGCCAGTTTTACGTACTTTTGACACACTTCCAAGGCTCTGCTCTGCCGCTCTGCCGCTCTGTCAAGGCATGCCCCTTGGGACATACATTTCCGCTTAACTATTGTACGGGGGATGAGGGCCCCGAACCCGTCACCCGGCACCCGGCACCAGGACTATGCTCCCCTTAAATTGAATTTGGAAGCCAGAGTCCTCTTCTATTTGCACACGAGTCGGGACGGGACGGGAGCCGATTCCCAGGCATTTTACTCCCCAGTTTCCCATTTTTTAATTTTATTCTGCGCCTTTTGCTGGGGCACTTAAAAAGTTTCCCTGCTCGCAGCCGAAAAGTGGGCAACGATGCGGCGATCTCTTAAGCCAATCCAAGGATTCATTTCCTTTCTTTTCGTTTCGTTTCGTTTTGGTTCGATTTTGAGGAGACAGAAAGATGGTGAAACAGAGTAGGGATTACCACTACAACAACAGTAGTTAGGGGATTTGTTATGCCAAGCCAAGAGTAGTGTCGGGAATTGACTCCTGAGGCAGAGCCGCCGTCTAATCCTCATTGAATCGCTTGCCCCTTCCCCCAGCAGAAGAAGATTGATTCTGTGTTTGATTCTGCGACTGCAACATTCAATTTAACTTTTCCAGCCGGCTACTGCGGGGGGCCCTTCTTCAATTAACCAACTCTAAAACACGCTGCAAGCTTGGCCAAAGAGAACGCGGCCAGTCGGAAAGAGTTGAGGGGCCCCCGGTACTGGGGGTACTACTCACCTTGGCAGCAGTCCACTCCGCTCCGCTCCTCTCCACTCCACTCCAGTCCAGTGAGGGAGCCTTTAAAGCTGCTGCCTTTGACTGCAGCGATCTCTTGAAAGTTTTGATACCAAGTCTCTGACCAAGTTTTTCCTTCTTCTTAATTATGCTAAAAGCAGCAGTCGCAACCCCTCTTCGCAGCGGGAGGAATGAATATTTACACCTGCCCCACGGCTAGATGCAAATGTGGCGCCAATGTCAAAGCCATAAAGTGCGGCAAGTGCGGCAGGGGGCAGGTACGAGTAGACACACAATTTGAAGCACAACACACGCGAATTGCGGCTGGTCCTGGTCCTGGTCCTGGCCTTCGCAGGAGAGTTTCAGTTTGAATTGCTATTGCTGTTGGGTTTTCACTTTTCACATTCCACAGACACGTGCACTGCTTTTCGGCATCTCAATTGTCTCTGGCGGAAAAGTCTCGCATCTTTCGTGGTCACACGCTCGACATGTGGCCCGGACTCGCGGGCTCTGGGTCTGTCTACTCCGGCGGACAACACGAACTGACGGCCGCCGGATGGAACAAAGGCTTTTCAATGCGAACTTGACTTGTGGAAGAACCGAAACCCAACACGGACGCGCTCTCCGACTGCGAATCTCTCTCTGGTGAGTCTGCGCAGGGGGCATCCTCGATTCTCAGAAGTTGCACGTGCTTCCAGGCATTTCCCTCCTTCCTCTCTCTCTCTCTGTCTCTCTTTATCGCCCGGTCTCTCGGGGAGGGAGAAATGTTTGTTTACATTTGCCAAAACAACAAGGAGATGGAAATAGAGGAGGCCCCGGAGCTGGAGCTGGAGCCAGAGCCAGAGGATGGGATGTTGGATGTTGCCTACTTTTGGGGCAGCAATGAAATATGACTGCTGCAATTGCATTCGTCTCTTGGACAGACAGCGCCCGAAGGCCCTGTCTGTGACTGCTGGAAATCGAGCAACAAGCTGCTCCATCTGCTCCATCTGCTCCATCTCTATCCCTTAGATACGAATGCGGCAGGCATCGATTCCCTATGATTATGGCATTAGCTTTGAGTGTTCTTTCGATTCGCACTGATTCCATATGGATAATGCAGTTTAGCAAACTATGGCATTATTTTTAATGGATCTCTCCCTCGCCCGGTGACCGGCTAGCCCTCACGCTTGAGGCTTGAGGCTTGAGGATGGAGGCTTGGTCGGAAAACTTTTTTAATTATCATTAATGAACACGAAGTGCACAACAGCAGCGAACAATCATTGGCCAAGTTTTGCACTGCAATTATTTTAATGTTCAATGAGGTTGCAGCAGTGGCAGCAGCATTGGAGGGGCAGCAGGGGCTGGAACAGTCATCGCCAATGATTTATTGCCTGGGCCCTATTCTGAAGTTTCCGTTTGGCTTTCGCTCAGGGCTTTTCTGGCCAAGACCAAGCCCATTCATTGGATGTACGGAGTATCTGTCTGTGTGGCTGTGTGGGTGTGTGGCAGTGTGTATGTGTGTGTGTGTGTAAAGTGTGTGAAAGTTGCCGGGCTTTGGCAATTAGATAGCAGACAGGAAGGGGGCATGGAGCATGGGGCATGCGGCATACGATAGTCCATGAAACAGCGTTTATGTTTAATGCGTTATAATGGCCGTTGTAAGTGTACATAAGTTGATATAAAAGTTTTATGGCCGGGGCGTGAGTAGCCTCTGTGATCCCCCCCCGCCCCCCGATAAAAGGCGCCGCCAGATGGGCGGGGAAGCAGGAGAGCGGAACATCCTTGTAGAGCAAACGAATCCAAGAGTTATTCCGAAAGTTATCAAAAACGTAATTTGGATTTAATTCAACTCTCGACACCCGAAATGAAGCATAATTTATGGATTGGCAGCGAGAATTGAATTAGGCTCGAACATTTATTAGATATTTATTGTGTGTTTTTAGTGGGTTTTCCATTTCCACGGCCTAAATGATACAAAGAATGGGACATTTTTTAGGGTTCTCTCCAGATAGATATGGCCATACCATATCCGGGGCCTTTTATTGAATCTACTTTCATATTGCCAGCCATAAATTATGTATATACAACAATTTTCCATAATTTATGCCCGCTTCAAAACAATTCGTTCCCTTTCGCCCATAAAACCCATCGAAGGGAAATAATTTCAATGGAGAAACCTAAACACGCCTGAATACCTCCCCCAGCACGGACGCACATGCACACGGACACG
Organism: Drosophila lowei; assembly: GCA_008121275.1. Taxonomy (NCBI): domain Eukaryota; kingdom Metazoa; phylum Arthropoda; class Insecta; order Diptera; family Drosophilidae; genus Drosophila; species Drosophila lowei. Next base: position 22,607,231 of record CM017778.1, on the reverse strand, counting down.
CAAGCGGAGGGGCGAAGGCGAAGGCGGATACATGTGTTTGGGCAGATATCCGTATCTATAACTGCCTCACAATTGCATCTCGCTTGCCGCAGAAAGCCCGATAAAGGATAAAGGAATAAACAAGAAGTTGCTGCTAGCCGCTGGCAAGCCGAAGGCCGTACGCCCTCCGATGGAGTCCTTGCCTGCTGCCACTATGCCCACTGGTGGGGGTATTCCACAACCATTTCCATTTCGCCTCTACAACCCAGCCGACCCCTGACCCAAACCCCCATTTATGACATATGCGCAGGTCGTGAGGAGCACAGTGGGATGGATGCGTGCAGCAGCCAGACGAATCAGCAGCGATTTAAGCGCTTTTCGCTTCGAGGCAGGCTTTTTCTTTTGATGCCTGTGCCTGTGCCTGTGCATTGCAAATGGCTGTATCTGAATCGGTATCCACGGATCCAGGCATCCACGCATCCAGGCATCCACGCATCCACACCTACCACCTGGCTAGGCCCGCGGCCAATGCGAGAGGGAAAGGAAAGGAAGTCGCTGGAGTGCTAGGTAACCGTAAAATAGAATCAGGGATGGCGCTGGGGATGGGGCGGAGAAAGGAGAAAGGAGAGTGAAAGGAAAGAATTGCAATAAAACATAAAATTGCTGACTTCGATTCGTTTGCCATTTAGGTTTCGTTTTCCCTTTTTACACCCGCTACTCGGGCAGAGACCCGCAGAGGAGAGGGAATGCCGGACTCGTGGTAGAGTATGCAACAGGCAGACGGAAGCAAGTGATTCCGGTGGCCCCAGTTCTTTGCTTTGATGACTTCATAGACAGCCCCCACGTAGAGGGTATCTTGTGGTCGTATCCCTGTGTTTTTTTTTGCCATGCCCATCTGTGGCATTGTGTGGACGCATCTGATGCGTGTGTGCGTCTGTGTGTACGTATGTGTGTGTGGGGTTTTAAGTGGGAGGGTGACAGGTTAGGGTAAAAGGGTGGCATGGAGGGTGGCAGAGTGGCAACCTGCGCTCGCCCCTTTATATATTTTATTAGGTTTTATTTGATTTACACTTGTTTCGTGCTGAAAGCATTCGCATTGCCCTCCCCCTGCCCGTTTAGCTGGTGGCTACAGGCTGTAGGAGTCACAAGGGAGAGAGTCGATTTCCCGAATGGAAAACGTTGGAAAACGCGAATTTACTAAATGATGAGAACAAACGTTCGAGAGTAGGTACGAAATAAACAGAGAGGCGAGAGAGAGTGGAAGATCGTCAATGTACAACAACAGCAAACTTCGTTCTTCTCTCTCTCTCTCTCTCTCTCTTATCAATGGCGTCAAAGCGCTCTTAGGAGTGCTGAGCGTAAAATAAGACCCGAGCATGATGAAATTATACAAGGTGGTCTCGTCAGGAGCCGAAGTTCGTTTCATTCACACTCACTATACTATGTGCCTTTCACTCGCACTTATTGCTAGCACACGTTAAGGGACAGCTTTTTGCCTACGACGCTTTCGAGTGTAGCTTTTGCCGAAGCTATAGCTTCGATCGGTTTCAGTTCATTTCAAACCTCGCCGGCGACATGATCGGCTGTGTGTCGGGGAGCTTGACGTTTTGCCTGCTGGCAGCACTTATCGGCAGCGGACTGGGGGCAGAGAACTGTTAGCAGGAGCCCCGGAGCATCGCTGATAGGCGGCCACTAATTGCGAAATATTTTACGATTCTTGCAGATCCCGACTATTGTAGCACCTTTGAGGAGAGGCCTGGGCGGTGCGTCCACTACCTAGAATGTCCGTCCATCAATGCGCTGGTGGAGAAACATCTATCCAACCAAGAGCTAAGCAAAATGGAAAAAGACATGTGGAATCAAGCCGGATGCTCGGACAGCAATACGGTGAGTACGATAATTCGATGGAATAACCAGATGATTCCATGACGTGGTACGTGGCAGTCCTTGGTGTGCTGCGAGGACGAAATCAATGCCTCTGGACTGGAGATGCTGAGGAATGAGACGGAGTGCGGCAAGTTCACGTTGATGAAGGTCACGAATGGGCGACAGGTGAAGATGGGCTCGCGACCCTGGATGGCCCTGCTGAAGTACAATGTCGCTACGATGGACAGGCTTCAGTTTCTTTGCGGAGCCACGCTCATCTCGAAACGTAAGTAGGATCTCCACTAGAACTATCTCTGATCCTTTGATTCTCTAGGCTTCGTACTGACTGCAGCGCATTGCTTTATCAAAGAACAGCCGTGAGTAGACAGACATTCCACATGACCACCGCTAACGAAGTCTGATCCTGCCACAGAGTCGCGGTTCGATTGGGAGAGCACGACCTAGCCACAGATGAGGACTGCATCATGGTAGGCTCTGAGACACAGTGCCAGCTGCCCCACCAGGATATAGGCATCGAGAAGATCATCATACACGAGGGATACCCGAACTATATCACCCAGAACGACATAGCACTCATAAAGCTGAACCGGGACGTGGTGTACTCAGGTAAGCAAAGGCCATTAGCCGATCAGTCGATCAACAAAGGAAGGCGCTGACAGCCTTTTTTGCAGCTCACATCAATTCCATATGCCTGCCGCTGTATCCGTTACTCCAGAAAAACGTGCTGGATCAGACGCTGTACCTGGTGACTGGGTGGGGGCGCACTGAGAGCGGCCGCCCCTCCGAAGTGCCAATGGAGGCGTTTGTCCAACGTCTTTCCATCGAGGACTGCAGCAAGGCCTACAGGGGATACGAGTTTGCGGAGAATCAGGTCTGTACATCTGCCAGCAGACAAGACAGCTGCTCCGGCGACTCTGGCGGACCGCTGCAATACCCATTCCGCTTCTACGGAAAGGAGCGCTTCGTGCAGGCGGGGATCGTCAGCGTAGGGTCGAGACAATGCGGTACTGGAGCTTACCCGTCGGTGGCCACGAACGTGGTGGTGTTCATGCCTTGGATCACGAAGCAGATGGCGGTGGCGTAGCCAAGAGAACAACCGAGAATAGGATGAATCCTGCTACTCAATCGCCTCCACGGGGTACATCCTTTCGGGCCACTGGCCCGGCCTCAACGGGCACTCGAGCGCAATTAATTAAGTACGCACAGTGAGAGCACAAAGATTTTAATTAAAAATTTTGTCGAAGCTGCAGAAGTGTCCTTCATTTCCACCTCCTCCTCCTCCTCCTCCTCCTCGTCCTCGGCAGCCTTTGTCCGGGAGCAGCACTTTGTTTCATTATTTCATTACATGCCCGAGCTGCGATTGTAAGGCTTTCAATTTAAGCCGTTCAAACTGTTCAACGGCAATTGGTAATTGGCAATTGACAACAGCAAATTGGCCATACTGGTACCCGTACTCCTACTCGTATTGTGGCAGCACTGTCTGTCCCTCTCTGGGCCTCCTGCTGCACCTTGACACACTGAACTAAGCCCGGAGAGGAAGTGCCGTGTGCCGTGTACCGTCTGCCGTGTGGTGTGGTGTGGCTTGTGCCCCACTTTTTATGTTTGTGGGAGATAACCTTTATCCACTTAGGCCCCTTGCTCGTGAATGCAATCCTCCGGCAGCATCGGAGGCCGAGGAGAAATTCTAAAGAGTGACGGGCCAGGGCCCACAGGGCAGTCAGGTGTTAATGAGTGCGATAAGATCCAAATTAGAATATTCATAATTCATGATGTTTGCCGGAATAGTTGCCTCACGCTTTCAATGGAAGCACCTTTGCTCTTTGCTCTTTGCCTTTGCTTGTTGCCTTTGCTTATTGCCTTTGCTGGCCATGTTTGCTACGGCTTCCGGCAACTAACGCACGGGAATGGCATCTGGAATGCCCTTATCCATCGATTAATCAAGTCCCCAAATGCATTGATTCTCACTCCAGAACAATGGACGAAAAACCTTCTTCGATTCGATCACAGCTAACATCTTCATTTCTCACTTCTCATTTCCATTGCAAGCTCTAGCTCCCCCAGCGGCAGGTACGTGGATGCAGGTGTTTGCTTTTGAGCTTAGCGCCAGCAGCCCCAAGGACAAAAACAACTTCACACGCTCCGCCTCCGTCTCTGCCTCTGGCTGTGGCTCCTGCTCCTGCTCCATCTTCCTTCTCCTTCTCCTTCTCCGGCTCATGTTCATCGTGAAAGGGTCCGCAGGTATTAAGGTCAGAACTATAAAACATGCAAAGCACAGGAGGCCAACAGCTGCCGGGAGTTACCTCCAGTCCATCACAAAAACAAACACACACCGAGAACGAAAAGCAGAAAGAGAAGGACAGACAGACAATGAGTGAGGGAGAGAGAGCGCGATGCAAAGTGATTCAGACTCCGGACTCTGACTCGGTTACGGTGAGTCAGGGCATTTATTAGTTTAGCAGGAAGTACAGTGACTCAAAGAGCTTGAACCTCAGTCTTGTGGTCGCTGATAGGAGCAGTCAATGTTATCACTTTTCTCCGGTCTTTGGAATAGCCCGCATTTCCTGGAAGAACTGATATGTAATCCTCATTGAAAACCAGAGTCAACTACTGCATGGGACTGCTGGGAGGTATGCACATTTAGCTCTGACTGTACCGTGACCGTGGCCGGATAGTATGTGGCGCCCATAAATATGCTACACATTTGGCGTGATGACCTCCTATCCTCTCCAAGTCTAGCTTCAACTTCAGCTCCAACATCGTTTTTGATGCTTTCGCTGCCGGGAAGCGGACGGACGAACACACTCCCTTGTCGTTTGCGGTTGTTCTGGTTTCCGGTTAACACGCACACACACACACACACACACACATGCACTCTCGCATATGCATATGAAAGTGTTCCCGTGTTCCGTTGAGTGTCTGTGTGTCTGTGTGTGTTCGTGTGTAGAGTTTGGCTTGTCTGCTTTGATCCCTTGTTAATAATATAAATGATGATTTATGACCCACCGAGGAACAGAACCACAGCGATTGTCGGGGTCCAGCAGTCCAGCAGCTGGGTCAGCGGTCACTGGGGGTGAGGGCAAGGGTCAGGGGCCCGGAGCCAGGGGCCCGGAGCCAGGGGCCGGGGCCAGAGGCCAGAGGCCAGAGGCCAGGCAGAAACAAACGCCTAATGAATTATTGATCAACTTAAAGATGGCCAACTCTCAGCGTAATTGACAATTACTCTCCCAAAAACGGAAAAAAACGCAGAGGGCTAGCAGGAGAAGATTTTTTGTTGCCAGAAAAAGAGCTTAGAGCACAACCCCCCCAAGAGCACAAGCAAATATTTAAAGCATTTGCCAGCACATTAAAATCGAATTTCGTAACGCAAAACAACAAAATAATAAAAAATGGAGCCATGCACGCACACACACACACCCCTCCAGAAGCAGAAGCAGAGGCAGAAGGAACCCCCGACATAGAAGGCATAAAAAAGCCGCAGGACTCGGTTTTGTGACCCACCAAGCAACAAAAAAACAACGGAAATTTATGCAAACGAATTAAATCGGCAGGCTGGCAGGAAGCCAGAGACAGAGCCACAACCAAAGCAGGAGCAGTAGTAGGACTAGGATCACGAGGATGCTCCACGAGCAGGAATAGAAGCAGCAGCAGCAGCAGGGACCCGCACCCCATGCTGATTGCGCATGCTAAAGTATAATGATACAATATATACCTATATTATTTGTGGAAATTTAAATATTTGTACCTACGAGGCGATGGCCGAAAACCAAAGTACCTACCGCCGATAAGCTCTCGGGGGCCAACTTTGGCAATTAGCCGAGACCCCTGGAGGAGCCATATCGAAGATGGGGCCCTAAAAGTGCTGCCAGGGAGCATTCATTCCCGCAGTTCGAATCGTCTATGAGGGGGAAACACCTAGTTAGGGCTGTTTGCCTTCTTATGAAATTGAAAATTGCACACAGCGACAATAATTCATGCCCCATAGAAATGGGAGGGGAGGTGGTAAGGGGGGAGGAGCTGAGGCCATATCATAAGTCAGAGTCGGGGCCAGAAATATAACAACGGGCGACGCATGCCAGGCACATATATCATTCTGCCAGTTGAGCGTGAATCAGAATGGAACTGGAACTGGAACTGGGACCCAGAGAGGGGTGGCATGGCATGGCATGGTAGCGTTGAATGCAGGAAAATAAAAATAAACAAGCTTAAAAGTGTTGCGGACGGGATGGGGAGGGAAAATAGCAACAGCAGCAGCAGCACAGAGGTATTCGAATTCTCAGATACCCCTCGGACACGATGTCCGTGTAAATTCCAGGGTGATCATTGATGGAATTTTATCTTAAATTGGAGATATCAGATATATAAAAGTGCTGCTAGAGAGAATATCATTTGAATTGGTGGATACCAATGGTTTTTACATCCTTTTTATCGGGTGGTGCCTCAACGGGCCGCAGCTATGAGAAGTCGACGAAAGATCAGAAACGTATGAATGACAGAGAGGTCTACCCCGCTGTGCTGCCAGCTCCCTGTCTGTGTCTGTCTCTCTCTCTCTCTCTCTCTCGTGGCAAATTCTCATTGTTGGCAACATGGCAGTATCCTTAGGCCAGTGCATTTGATTGTGTTTCTTGCCACACAATGAAGCCATTTGCCTCTGTGTGTGTGTGTGTGTGTGTGTGTGAGTGTCGCTGTCTTGACTTCCCAGGGAATTGTTGCAGCCCGTGTTCCCATTTACATGTGCGCCTCCACCACCGTCTCCATCTCCGCCGTGCCCCCGAACTCGCTGCTGCTAAAGCCTGCTCGTCCTAGTCCCTGTCCTGCTTCTTGTGGCGTGCCCCTAACATGGTTATTGCATTAAGCAAAGTTGTAGCCTAGATTTGAATGCCGCACGGCCGTGGCTGCCACCCCGCCCTATCCCCGCCAATTGTGCTCCCCGGCATTGTCTAGGACTTTCGCTTTGTTTAAACATTCAACGCTTATTATTTCTCCTTCGTCAGCTGCCACTTGCCTCTTGCCTCTTGCCTCCCCCAGTTCCAGTTCCAGTTCCATTTCCCCACCCTTCACGCATTTCCCCCGCTGTTGCATATTTAATAAACTTTTCAGTTAATTTTCATCATTCGCATTATTTTCGCGGCACATGCGTGCTAACAATTTATTCCGCAGGCCCCATCCACCCATCCACCCGTCGTCCCATCACCAGCTCCAGCTCCAGCTCCATTCATCTTTTTTCGCTTTCAGCTTCCTAAATATTTATGAGCCCGCTTCTGGCTCTTCAGCGCGGTAAATATTTAAAGCGAACATTTTGGCCACTGCTGCCCCAAAGTAGCCTTTAAAGCGGCAGACACGACACAAGAGTAGAGGAGAGGCACTCCCCACTTCACCCATAATTCATGGAATATTACTACTGCTCGTAGCACGAGCATATGGCTTCATTATAGTCGGACAAACGTGTAATTTCCTGTGGCATAATTTGCTGAAATAAAATAATTAAATGTGACAAAGTGGCAGGCAGTCTGAGGTCGGAAAGTGTTGGGGCCAAAACGCTTTAATTGATGGACAGCAAGGATAATGCTGTTGGTGTGGCTTTTGCAGGGTGTAGTGGGGAATACCCTCCTGAATAGAAGCCGTGACATGACAAAGTCATTGCCGTTGACATAAACAAGGACACTGCGACTCCTGCTCCTGCTTCTGCAGCTTTCGAATCGTGGACCAGGCCCAGGATCCCCAAACTCTCTGATTCCATTGAACACACTCTTGCTGCCAGGACGTGCTCTCTAGAGCAAATGTCGAGCGTTTTGTGGGGCCCCAGAAAATCGAAAAAACGAAAACAATGTCAAACACATCAAAGTCAAACAGCGATTTTCCAGTGCTACAGTTCTCCAGCGCACCATCCCTCCCACTCCCACCTCCACTCCCGCTCCCATACGGGGCCCATACCCATTTCCATTCCCCAAATGGCAAATGGCAGGCAAATCAACTGAAAAAATCACAACAAAAAATAACAGAAAATGTATATAAACGAAGCGATTCCACGAGCAGCAGGGAAAATCGGTTGCACAGGGAGTAAAAGTAAAAGGAAAAGCAAAAGGAAAAACAGCGGGGGAAAAGTGCAGTTTTGGCAAAAATGGAGAACGATGTCAAATGCAAATTGACAGCTTTCAATATCAATTCCAAAACAATCGCGAGGGAAATGAAATGCCAGCGAACGAAGTAAAATCAATTTTCCTTGTCAAGTGCAACAGACACACTCTTTTGCCATTTCTCCCCCTCTATCTCTCTTTCTCGCTTTCTCTATCGCTCCGTTCTGTTTGGGGCACTATATGCCGGCTTGCATGTAACACTTCAACTTCATTCGATTGAAGCCATTCAAATGCAATCAAACGGCTTGACAGGTTAAATTAATTAAACCGGATTTATGTGGATACATCAGAAGTTGTCCGGAGAGAGAACTCTCAACTCTCGGCTCTTGGCTCTTGGCTCTCGACTCCTTTGGCTGCTTTGCCTGGCTTTGCTTTGGTCGGCTCTGTTGCTTTTGATGTGGTTTCGGTTTATATTGGTCGCATGCCCAGGATTCCAATGGCCGTCCGGCCAGTCGTCTGAGCAGTAACCGGGCTTGATGTGTGGTTAAGGTGCATTTCGCAAATTACCCTTGCGGTGCCTCAGAGCAGAGAAGGAGCAGAAGAGCAGGAGAGCTCTACCCAGCCCTGCCTAGTCTCTGTTTGTCAATGGATTAAGTATTTAATCATCAGATGAGTAATTTGCATAAATTAAGTCTGCCCCCTGCTGCAGCAGCGATAAGAAGGCGGGCCTCCCCAGGGAACAGCAAAATCTTATTATCTCAATATCCGACGGCCTGCTCCCAGTTCAACTCCAAGTCCAAGTCCAAGTCCCAGTGCCATTGCAGGTCCGATAAAATGCGCAACTTGCAGCATTTCAACAAGCAAATTATGGAACCAGGATAAGGGAATGCAATCGAAGACATTGCGACTTGTGGATACCAACATTCATGAACGATTTTATGGATTGCAAAACGACTCCCTCATTTGCTCGCAGTACGAGTATAACATACCCTTTCTGCTGTGGCAGTACCGTGTATTAAAATGGGAAAGGAGCCGAGGAAATATAATGCGAAGGGGCATAAATTCAGGGCATAAATTTCAATGCCCCTTATGCGCATTTTTCTTATCGGGCAGACATTCCATGTAAAAGCCTCACAGACCCCCTCACAGACTCGAATCGAATCGAATGGAATGGAATGGATGGCATCGACATCGACCCGAGGGGGATGCTGCCAAATGGCAACGTTATGAGAATTATGAGGGCCACAAGGAGCCGCAAGGAACGAAAGCGACGCAGTATTGATTTTCTGCCGAGTCCTGCCTGCTCCCTCCAGACCTTGACAGAGAAGAGAAAACAGAGAGAGTCAGCCGAGCAGTGAGCCATAGATTTGTAATTACAGGATTAGTCCGGCTCTGGGTCCGGATCTGGGTCTTGCTCTGGCTCTGGCTCTGGCTCATCTTCGATTGGCTTCAGCACTTCTGCCCTCCCCGCACCCCCCCCAGGGGTCATGTGCAAACCCAGACGACCACGACACGTGACCTCTCGCATGGATCTAATTTGCAATTAGATATGTTTCGACTTTCATCCCCGCGTCCACAATATCAGCGCCTTTGAAGTGGATAATCAATCCAGTGGGGCGCTAAAATTATGACTTCCACATTCGTACACAGAGTGCCGTTTGGGACGTTGGGATGGGACCGCCTTTGGCCATCAATTTGTTAACAAATCTCGAAAACAAATCATCAAACGCATCGGATCACACGATTTAAATGAAGTGGCCGCTGATCTCCAGTGTGGTATTGCGTGGGGCAGTGGGGGCCAGAGCTCTGCTGCTTTCCATCCGAGTGCCTCTTCAGCGACGCAGCAGCCAGCCGTAACGTCGCGACGGGGGCAGGGAGAGAGGGAGGCAAGAGTTTCGTGGCTGCGCTGCCACAGACGACTTCCGTTTGCTGGGAAATTCATGGAAAATAAACTTGGCTGCTTTCAGGGGCCTGGGAAGGGGAAGGGGCAGGGGCAGGGGCTATCCTCTGCAGAGTACAGTTTTGTGGCATATGCGAGAGGCTGACACACCCTCTCCTCTCCCATTCTGTGTTCCGTTGAGGCCATACCAGAACAGGGTATGCGCTCTTCGTTGCGTTTATTCAAGATGTTTTCTTTCTTTATAATTGCGCATATGACCCTCTTTAATACAGTTCGCTGAGCAATTTTCCGAGCAGCAGACTTTTGTGAACTTCCGCCGAGGCTGGGGGATTATCTGATTTGAGAGTGGCAGCAGGGGAGCAGCGGGGGAGCAGCAGGGAACGGGCGCAGATCCACAATTGATGGCTAAATAAATGGCAATTAACTGACATTGATGTAGTGGCCAAACTACTATACTTTGTGGCCATACATCAAAGGAATCCGCCAGCCATCGAATGTCAGTCAAAAGTTTGACCGACAGGTGCGTTCTCCAGATCCAGATCCACTTCCCGTTGCAATCGTAGTTCTTGGTGATACTGTTTTCGGGATCCGTTTTAATCTGGTAAGTGAATGTGCCACCTTTTTTCACTTTGTTTGTTTGCTTTGCGCCAGGCACACCCCGGGGACGGGGTCGGGGTCGGGGTCTGGGGACCGTGTAGGACGGGAGGGAGGGAGTCAGTGGCCCACAAAGAGCTCCATCCAGCAACTACAATGGGTCTCATTTGGGTTGTTTTTTCTGCCTCATGATGTTCTATTATTCATTTCAATTTGCGTGTGTGTGGGAGTCAGTGTGTGCGTGTGTGTGTGGCGTGGGGTGGTGGAAGGAGTCCTTCAAAGGTATATTTTTCATCAGAGCTCATAGTCAGTCCAGTCCCACAACTCGCAAAGGGCAGTGAAAGTTTGTTATTCCTTTCTGCCAGCTCGTTTATTAGATTGTGCCCCAAACCGCCACCGCCCCGCTTCCGCTCAGCCCTCCTCCAGCACCTACACACACATCAAAAACTTGCCAACGGCTGCCTGCTGCCCCTGACAAGCCAATGTTGAAGTGGCCTCAATGCCAATAACCCGGCTATGGTATCGGATGGGACGGATGGGATACCATGGAATGGATGGGGCATGGATGGGGCATGGTGATAGGAGGCGTGTCATAAACATGACAAAACTTTTCCTTTCTCTTCTCAGACTGTCGATAGGGTGTTCATTATGGCCAAGTTTGGCTGCTGCTGGCCACAAAATTGTAGAACGAAGAGAGTCGCCTTTTTCTCTTTTTTTTGGGTCGCGTGGAGCTCATAAAACTCTTTATCTCGTATAGAAGGGATCGATTAGATGTGCCCTTACCTTCTCTTGAATATGCCTCGTAAACATCCTTGCTAATATCTTCCCGATGCCACAGCCACTGCCACTGCCACTGCCAATCAATTGTGGGCAAGTAAATATTTTGTTAACATAATTGCATAAATCACAGTCAATTTTTCAAGCCACATAGCTGCCCCTGCCCCTGCCCCTGCCCCAGTCGCTGCGATAATTTGTGTGGCTTCATGCACACATGGGTACTGGCTGTTGATTGTTGGCTGATGGTCCTCCTCCCGAAACAGTCCCCCGAAAACATTGACTGGCTTGTGGTAATGATGCCGTTGGGTAAATAAACTGTCAGTTTATATGACTGCTGCCATCACTCATACTCATACGCCCTGTGTGCCACAGGCGACCCGGTCTCGGGCTCTGCCCTGTCTCTGCCGTGTCTCCAGCTCTGGATCTGACTCGAGCTGAGATTGTGCGCTGAGAGAATTACCACGCTCGTACGCACTTCTCTGGTAGCAACAAACGAAGTTTGCCACGGCCCCATCCCCGTCGCCAGCCTCATCCCCTGGCCCCTGGTATATGCAATCATAATGAAGACATTTCCGGCTCATTGAACACCAAAGCGACAACAGCAACAGGAGCTACAGGAGCCACAGAAACAAGAACAACAGCTCCAACGGCACCACCCACGGCACCACCAACGCCAACGCCAACGCCAACCCATCCTAATGAAGCTGTAATCGATGCACATTAGGGGAACCCTCCACGCCGTCACCTCTGGCGGTAATTTGTCATCAGTCGAGCGCATATGCAAATACTTCCGCGGCCTTTTTCCGTTCGGAAAATGCAGTGACGACTGCCTAGCACATTAGAGGACTCCGTGCTGGTTGGGGGGCGTGTCGCTCTGGCTTTAGCGTGTCTGCAAAAGATTTACGGGAATAGAATAGACGGGGAACACTCCTTTCTGGAGAGTCCTCCATAGGCCCCAGTCGTGTCGTATCGGGATAATTGGCCCGGAACGGCTTCTGCCTCTGATTTCGTATGCAGATTGAAAAGGGCTCGATGCATGCCCCGTTGGAATCGGAATCGGAGTCGCAGTCGGAGTCCAGAGGCCAGAGTCCGGCGGAGTTTGGCACAGACAAGAGCAGCAGACAATAAATATCTCTGCTGTTAGGAAGCACTTTAAAATTGATTCTGTTGAGCCCTCCTCTAAGCGCTCCCAGATGCATGCTACTGCTACTACCCCTCTTCGCTCTGCGGTGTCCTGTCCTGTTCTGTGCCCATTCGCAGTGGCCAAACAAGACACGACAAATTGCCGGGAGAATGCCTCGGAAAATTCCTGGGAAAACTTATGCGCATTGGGCACAAGTCAAATTGCATTTAAAGTGACAAATGTGCCTTGCCTGGTTGTCGAAAAAGGAGCTCGAAACAGGGACAAAAATTGACCAAACACGTGCTAAAAATATTTCCTCTTGCAAACAAAAACCAAATGGCAGTTAACTTCCTTTCTTCATTCATTTCTTCGGCTGGCAGCAAACAAAAACCAAGGAAAAACCCCAGGAAAAAACCCAAGGAAAACGAAAGAAAAAAGCCACGGAAGCGAGAGCATTTTTCATGCTTTGGTCAACTACGCCCCAACACACGCTCCCCGAACGGCAGCAGGAGCAGGAGCCAGCAACCAGGAGCCAGGAGCGTGTGCCGTCCGAGGGAGACGTGGTCGCTGGCAGTGCTGACCCGGCATTAGAATTTATCGCTGTCAGCACTTGGGCGAAGGAGGAAGGTCTTCTGGTGGTGCCTCTTCCCTTGGCTGCTGCTGCTGCTGCTGCCTATACCCTTGCAGCGGGGCGGTTACGACTTCTACCAGATGTGTGCCCCACAGAGAAGTAAGAATTTCCGACCCCTAGAGTAAAAGAATGGCCCATTGATCAGCAGATTACCCCCAGTGCTTTCTGTTCTCAGTGATTCTGGAACCGACATCGTAAGGGTATCTACGGATTCGGCCCTCGAGGCTCGAGGTATCCCTCTGCAGTGATGGTTTCTGTTTTCAGGCGGGAAATAAAAAACGAGGCGACCCAGCAGTAGGTGAAGGAAAAACTGTCGCTCCATGTGGTATCCAGAAGGGGCGTGGATGTGGATGTGGATCCCACTCCCACCGGCCGCTCCTCCGGCAGTCCCCGTCGCTGCATGTGACATGTGAGTTGGGGAATTTGGCTGGGCGTTGGGCAAAAACCTAGCTAACAAACACACACACACTGGCCTGGCCTGGCCGTGCACCTTGAGGCGGCTTGATTAATGGCATTGTTTGGCTGTCTGTCAGCGAGATCCATTTGGGGCCGTCATTGATAGGGCGCCGCAGCTTAAAGCCAACTCTGGCTGCCACTGCTGCGTATAAGTATCGGCATTAAGCACCAATTAGCCGACTGCCAAGAAGATGGAACCAACTTGAGAACCGACTCCTGCCCATCCCATCCCATCTGCGGCTCTATAATTCGGCTTATTAACAGTGCGTGCAGCGTGTACTCGAAATTGTTATTGTTATTGTCGACAAAGTTGCATGCAACAGCAGAATCGGAGGCTGCCCGGGAGGCTGGAGGCTGGGCGGAGAACGGAGGATGGAGGGCGGATAAGGAACCAAAATGATGCTGGAAATTAACTCAGAAATCTGTTGTGAGCTCATTGTCAGCAGCCGAAAAGTTTCCAGCGCCAGCGCCAGAGCCAGGCACAGGGACAGGGACAGAGCAGGGCCGCCTCGAAAAGTTGGCCAGAACGAGCAACTTTCTGAATGCAAAAACTTTTGGCGAGAATTACAATCGTGATAAAAATTATGAAAATATTTGGAGTGCTCAAGTTTTGAGCGACAACTTGGCAGAGTCTGGTCTGTGCTTGGGTCTGGGTCTGGGTCTGGGTCCGGATCTCTGCCTGGGCAAAATGTTTGCGAATCAAATCAAATTAAATTACATAAATGTGCAGAAATGCGAGAATGCAGCAGCAGCAGCAGCAGCATTGCCTCTCCCCTGTCTCTCTCCGCCATTAAAATAGTATTTCAGGCAGAAACAAGCAACATTTTCCACCTGCTCGTTTGTGAAAATGTTCAATTGAAAAACTTTTGTAATCAAACTATTGGAATTGCAGCACAAACACACACACTCACACAGCGGACACAACGGACACAACGGACACAACGGACACACAACGGATACATTGGACATGGAACTATTTTGCATGGGGAAAAACTCATAAATCTGGGAAGAAAACTCTTGCTGGATCGAAACGGGGCTTCGTCTTGGGTCTACGGACGGGGAGATTTGCAATGCAGAGGGAAACAATGCCAAAGTTATTTACTTATTTATGCAGGGTACATATTGAACTCTGGCTCCTTGTTCTCTCATTCTCATCCTCGTCCTCGTCAGACTGCAGCTGTCAGCAGGAGGAGCGGACAGGACAGAATGGGACTTGGCTTAGTTTCGAGCCTTAACCGAACCGAATTCAAGAGCTCAAGCGCTCAAGAGCCGGGGAACACACTTAGCGGCCAATTAGAAAAGTTCTCGAGAAAATCTCAGCTGCAGTTGCAGTTGAAGCTCTTTCCGGGCACATCAGGCACGCCCATGGAGGCTCTGGCTCTGGCTCTGGGTTCTGGCTCTGGCTCCGACTGACAATATTTAAACGTCTGCAGTAAATATTTGATGCCTAATTGAATCATTCATTCGGCTGGCGCTGCTCATTGCTCGGTACACGCCCATACGCCCACACGCCCACACGCCCACACGCCCATAGCCGCCCCACTTTGGGCCATTTGCAAAGAGTTGATTTGAATAAATTTGAAATTCTGCCGAGTTGAGTCTGCTGTGCCAGCATTTAGGATGTCTGCGATTGCCATTGCCTGGCAAATTTGTCTGCATCTGCATCTGCAACTGAATCTGAATCTGCATCGGGATCTGACTGTTGCCACTGTCATGGGCGTGGCTGTGGGCGTGGGTGTGGGTGTGGCATTGACTTCAGAGGAGAGGCAGCTCGCTCCGCGTGTCTCCTTTGCGGCGCATTATGCGGCCGGGCGACAGAACGCGAATTGTGCAAATTAGCGGAGCGCATTTGCTCCGCACTCATCAATATTTGCACTTCAATTAGTGACGATATGACAAACAGTGCTTACATATCTGCGCATTTTCCGCTCAGAGTCACGGATCCTTGGCCTGCTGTTCGATGACTGCTGCACTGACGCCATCGATGAGCAGGGGCGACCAATTAGTGGAAGGAGCAGCGCCTCCCAAGGGGCAGCTTGTATTTTCACATAATTCACATTATTTTTATTGCCCGGCCGAATGGGCAAAACTTTTGCCATTTCCTAAGCGATGGCAAAATATGATTTCTATTTTCGAAATTCCAACTGTTTGTAGAAGGGCGGAGTTTATCGCGAGTATTTATATAGTAGAAGTCGGGCACCGTGGCCGGAATATATAAATATAAAATACTACGATCAAATACAAAAAATGTCCAACCAAGAGCGACTAATGAGGATGAGCAATGATATTGATGCACAAGGTACCCACCCCTATATAGAGTCGGTTGCAAAACGAATGTTGAAAACAATATACCCTCGAAGTGCAGGGTAGCGCGTCACTTGGCGTTCCGTTACGGTCAAGCGCGGCACCGAAAAATATTCTCCCACCAACAACAACGGGAAATATGCATTTTATATTCCTCGCCTGCTTTTATTACTCGTCCTATTTAGTTACAGTGGGTAACTTTAATATTCGGCATTTTTTTTTCTCAACTTCAAACGCGAATAAAATGCATAAAAACACAAAAATATAAACAAATTTTAATGAGGGAATAAAGCTTGAAGTTTTACCTTTCCAGAGAGGTATATATAATAATGATTTTATTTTAAATGAATAGAGAAAATATAATTAAACAAAAAAAAGCTCAAAATTTGCGTTACTTTAATATTCGGTATTTTCTTATATGACTAAAAAAAACCTTCTTAATCTCGAAAAAAAACATAATTTTATATTTTATTATAAAACCCATTATTTGTTAATGTGTTGCTTAGGCGTTTGTCATATTTTTTATGATTTTTTGGGTATATTCATGGCCGATTTTGGCCAACTCTTCCTGAAGCCGTTTCTTTAACGCGGATATGGCCAATATTGGCGTTTTGCGTACACGGCGGTACAGCTAGATCCACAAATTTTCAATAGGGCTTAGATCAGGCGATTGGGGTTTCGCTTCCACTAATTTTGGGCAGTTATATAGCAGCCAAGACCTTACTTTATAGGCCTAATGCTTCGGGTCATCGTCCTGATACAACTTGAACGTGTTGCCAATGCCCATTTTCTCAGCCGACGCTGTACACGCGTTTTTCTCAAATCGTGCTTTTTTTTGTGAAGCTAAAATGATTTGAGAATTCCAGGCCATTCGTTGCGTCTCTGGCTGTTCAACTCAAGCATTTTGAAACAAATGAGTGCGTTTGCTTGCAGGCGAATGCCATAGCTGCCCTGCAGTACGGGTCATCAATGACTCAGCTGCTGACACGTCGATGACCGCGTCACTACCCCGATGACAAGTTGATGACCGGGCCATACGGCTGAGCAGCTTACTTTAACATGGAGATGTCCCGTGTAATAGATAAATAAATAAATACACTGTCATCGAGCATTGCCGAAAAATCATGCACAAATAAGCGATGATTTTATCCGAAAATCATCATATAAAATGCATGATTTTTTGGCAAAATCATCGACGTTTTTTAACTTTGCATGATTTTTTTTAGTAAAAAAATCATGCACTTAATAAGCGATGATTTTAGCCGAAAATCATGCATTTTATAAGTGATGATTTTTCCCGAAAAAATCATGCATGTTAATAAGTGATGATTTTTCACGAAAAATCATGCATTTAATATAAAAAAAAATCAATACATTCAATTGTTTATTTTGCAATTAGTTTTATTTATTAAAAATTATTATTAATTATTGTCTAAGAATGCCAGAGCTTTGTATTTTTGTCCCTTGCGCCCTTTGAAAATAGCTATTCTTAATATTGTGAATAGCCTTCCTAATCAAAGCTTTATCTGCTGGCTCGTTGGGTATTTTCATCTTCACCGCCGCTGAAATAATATGGATATGTTAATTAATTATTTATTATGTTTTTTTTTAGTTTTTTTAAACAATTGTATAAAAAGAAAGAATTTGTTCGATTTTTAAAACGGTTGTTTGTTTCAACAAAACAACAATGTTCACTGTAGGTCAGCGGTGGGCTGTTCATTTCCTCCAACAAAAACAAAACACGCGCAAAAAAAATGTACCTGCTAGAGCCAAGCCGCACAAATAAGGGTTACTTTTTGTTGCTTTTCTTTGTTGTTTGTTTTGCTGCTGTAATGCTCACCGCAGATTATAACAATTTAATTCGCTAATACGGATTTACATTCTATTTCTTTATTCTTCTTTTATTCCCGAGCATAAGAGAAGAATAAAGAAATATAATGTGAATGCAGCGAAACATTAATATAATTTTGAACACAGTTTTTCACAGATTTCACTTTTTATACAATTGATATCTTCTTTATTTACCACGCGCACAACACATATTATTAATTATTTAAACACTGCACTTACCTGATAATAATAATAATCACTTTTAATCAATAAGCACTTTATTTAACTTCGTTTGCGCACAATTAGTCGATTGCAAATAGCAAATGCAAAGCGAAGAAAGAAAAAGAGTGCTGCCGACGCAGGCGCAAAGGAGACGAAAAGATAAAACGAAGTTTTTTGCTACTGCGCACGGTCGGCAGAACCCAATTACGTTTGGCACGCGCGGAAAAGAAAGAAACAAAAGAAAAAACAAAGGGTTCGATTTGGCTGGCGTCAACGCCTAGATGACATCGTAGATGACATTCGTCATCGCTCACAATGCTGGTAAATGCTGGGTTATTATCTCTCGCGCGCTCGTGTGTGTGTGTGTGTGGTGTATAAAAGAAGAATTGCAAAATAAAAACGGTCAGCATTAGTTAACCGAAATCAAACAGGCAGGCGAGGAATATAAAATGCATATTTCCCGTGTAATAGATAAATAAATAAATATGTACATTCAGATCTTTCTGGCGCCAAAGTGCAAAGACACAAAAAAAGATCGAAAGAAAATACAAAGACAGAGTCATACGTGCCGCTTTTTGTTTTTTCATTTCTTTGACGTTTTTCTTCGAACTTTGACCTTTATTTTTAGTCATACCTACAGCTTAAACACATTTTAATAACAGTCAATACAAAAAATTCACCCGAAATTTTGCCTTTACTGTAGATGTAAAAAAAAAAATCGCCGCGTGTGTGGAATCTCGGCGACGAACCAACACAGCGACACGGCGTGCGTAACACACATACATTGAACTGACACTGACGGCCCTCAACACTTACCCAGGATTGCAACAGTGTGTTCCGTTTCTATTTCTTTTTTTACTGTTGTTTTGCGCGTTTGTGTGTGTGTGTGTGTGTGTGTGTGTGCGCGTGTTCGTGTCTTTTTGGTTAGTTTTCATTTTGTGTGCCGTGCCGTTTCTTCGCCGGCTTAAAATCCAATAAAAATGTCTGAGTTTGAGGATAGTCCACACCAAAATAGCCAAACAAAAAAACAACCGCAACGACACCAAGCCACGACATTCAGCACCAGATCGGGATCGAGCACACATCCGCTCACGCCGCTCCAGGAAGTGCGCGAGCCCGAGGAGGGGGCAGAAGATGATTCTGCTGCCGGCTCACCCCTCGTCTCCCGCAAATCTCTCATGGGAAGGGTGAAGCAGCAACAGAATGGAACAGGAACAACGTCTCTAACGAAAAGGAAACGAGGACGCCGTCGCATAGAGCTGGCCGAACCCGACGGCGAGGATTCACCCGCTGGGGGCCTGCTACCCGATGTGGATGATGGCGCCGCTGCACGAGGTCTGGACTACGAGGAGGTGGCCCTGGCCGACAACATAGCCGAGCATGATTTGGTTGGCGAGGATGAGCAGACACGCCGCAGCGAATACAATGTGTTCGCCTTGCGCAAACGGCGCACTGCGATTGCCGCCGATGATGATTTTGATGACGATGACGACGAGGTGCCAGATGGTGACGATGATCACGCACAAGCGTCCACCTCTCCCCAGCCTAAGCGTCGACAGTTGGAAGTAAGTGAAACCAAGCTATACTCTCCCCTTCCTAATTCTATTCCTAATCTCAAATCTCAAATTTTATTGCAGCTGGAGACAAGCGTCCATTTACCAAGCATGCGGCGACTGTCATTGCCACTGGTTTCCTCCACGCCCGCTGCTGCCGCTGCCGCTTCCGCCGGCCAACTATTCACCTCAGGCAATTCTCAGGCATTGGGCACCCGCAGCCATAGCCGTGGCTCGAACCCGGGTAGAGTGGCTCCGCATCGCCGCACCTACTTGAACCTCTATCACCAGCGTCAGCAGCGTGAGCCGGGCTACAACTTCTTTGCGGGCAACGAGACGGCCGCCGAGGCCACCACAGGAGATCTGCCAGTCAGGTGAGCCTCTGCCCTACCCCTCTATCCCTGACCCACTTTCTGTCGTTACTAACTAGAGATTTTACTATTCTCCGCTGTCCTCGTCCTCGTTACAGTATACGTCGATCGCTAAACATCCCAGTCATAGAGCATCCACGCGGTCGTTGCTTCAGCTTCGGGCAAACCCGCAGCAGATTGTCCGCCGTGCCATTGGCCTACCACAAGAGACCCTCTCTGCTGGGGCAGACTGCCACGGGCCCCGGAGCATCCCTCGATGTGGCACAGTCAGATAATGAGCGGATTGAGCAACTACTGAATATCTGCAAATCCAATAATAATATCAGCAGCAGCAACAACAACAACAACAACAACATTATCAAATCGAAGAGAGGCGCTGCCACAGCCACAGCAGCAGCAGGAGCGGGAGCAGATTTGGAGAGCGAACTGAATGAATATGCCAAGGTAGTGGAGGCCTCCGATTCCTATCCCTACCATCACAACAGCAACAACAACAGCGACCAATGGTTCTATGGGAATTTGCAGAGCGCCAAGTCAATATTTACACGCGGCTCGGCCCAACCGCCGCACCACAATTCTACGTGTTCGCTAAATTCGCTGAACAAGCGGCGGCGCAGTGCTTCCGCCTCGGCCTGGGGCTCCGGCTCAACATTAAGCTCGCCCTTCTACAAGGGCCCGACCACATTCGGAGGCAAATCGGCGCACAATCGCATCTTTGGCCAGAGTGGTGGCTCCTCGTCATCGTTGGCCATGAACTCGGGCGGCCGTTCGCCGGCCGCCCATCAGACGCCACCTTATAAAGGCTACCGCATAGAGAAAATTGGTATGGGCCCCAGCAAGCAAACAGAGACACCAAACACATCGGTCGTGGACAGCATACCCCTCTCGACCTCCACACGTCGCATCCTGAGCCTACTGGAGGGGTACTCCTCGCCTCTGTTTGGTGTCAAGCG
The DNA here is from genome assembly GCA_008121275.1 of Drosophila lowei. NCBI lineage: Eukaryota > Metazoa > Arthropoda > Insecta > Diptera > Drosophilidae > Drosophila > Drosophila lowei. The sequence goes on along the minus strand of CM017778.1, from coordinate 22,586,577 downwards.
GCTCGAAACACACTGAAGGAGCAGCAGCAGCAGCAACAGCAACAGCAGCAGCAGCAACAGCTGCACACTAGCATTTCCTATTCCCGGCCAATGCAACAGGTACTCGAACGACGTCGCCTGCACCGTGTCACCCAGAGCTCGAAGGAATTGCTTTTGAATTACAAGCCAAAGGCATCATCGGCCACCACGATGGCCCTGGCAGCTCTGCCAGCCCGTCACACGAATAATAATAGTCACACGAACAAGATGCGTTCCCGACTGAGTCACCAGTCGTCGCGCAAGGAGCCGCGCGAAGATATCGAACTGGCTCCCGAACCCCTCGACTTGCCTATGATCAATTTCCCGGCCATGGCAAATACACCGACATTTGATTTGGTCATCAAGCCACCGCTGCCGCCGCCGCCGACGGTGCCATCAGTGACGGCCAACACGACAACGGATCTCCAGATGAGTCCCAGAACCCAAACTGCAGTCCCTAGGCCTGCGGTTAATTTTGTGGGTGCCAATGTTAATTCTGCAGCAACAGAAACAGCAAGAGCTACAGCTAGTGCCAGTGGCAGTGGCAGTTCTGCCTTGCAGGCTAGCAACGTATCAGGACGTAGATTCAGCTTTGTTGAACCCATACCAGTACCCCTACTGGGAGAAGGAGAAACTGCACAGCAATCGAGGAACACGCGCCATTTCTCCTTTCCAGCACCAGCTTCATTGGAGATGCAGCAACAACACCAGCAACAGCAGCTGTCGCTGCCATTCATGAACGGTCCCACCACCGCTGCATCCGCACATAATCCAAGCAGCAGCCAGCTGAGAGTGGTAGAAGGCTTTAGCCAGCAGTTTATGAAATCAGCCACTGAATGGGAGTGCGATGTGTGCATGATCAGAAATAAGTCGGAGCTGGTTAGGTGCGCAGCATGCGAGATGCCAAAGCCTTCCAAGACTACTCTACCAGCTACAGCTGCAGCTCCAACTACATCTGCAGTTCCATTCTCGGGTGCCAGCGGGTTCGGAGATCGTTTCAAGAAGTCTTCGAGTGCCTGGGAGTGCGACACATGCATGATATCCAACAAGAATGAGGATAGCAAGTGCGTGGCCTGTGAGACGCCACGTCAGGGAGCTACCACAGCAGCCATCAAGACCACTACCGACTGTTTCTCAATTACAAACAGCCCGGGGTGCGGTTCCGGCTCTGGCTCCGGATCGGGATCAGGTTTCTCCACATCTAGTTCGAGTTCCGGCTTTGGGCAGGCTTTCAGGCCCAAGGCCAACACATGGGAGTGCCAGTCATGCCTGGTGATGAATCAGACGAGTGCCGTCGAGTGCATCGCCTGTCAGTCGCGCAATCCCAATGCCAGCAGCGAGTCCAGCTCGAGCTCCTCCACAAGCAATCCTCCGACCAACGTCTCTTCGAGCACCAGCAACAGCAACACTACCAGCTTCAAGTTTGGCTTCACCCCAGAGCAGCAACAGCAGCAGCAGCAGGCAGTCAAACAGAATGCCGATTTCCAGCAGCTGGCGGCTGCCCAGAAGGCAGCCAGTTGGGAGTGCGAGACGTGCATGGCCATGAACGACCATTCGCTCTCCAAGTGCTGCTGCTGCGAGCAACTGAGGCCGAGAAGCGACGACTGCAAACCTTCATCTAACGCCACTCACCCTGTGCCCACGTTCAGGTTCGGGTTTGTGGCAAAAGCAAAGGAAGCAGCACCAGTCCAGCCAGCCCTGCCGGCTCTAACATCGAACGCTGCTCCTCAGTTCTCCTTTGGCTTTGGCCAGAGTTAGGATGTGGCAGACAGCAACAACGCTTCGACAGGAGGCTTCAAGTTCGGAGCCCTCCCCACCCAGGAGGAGCCAAAGTCGATCGATCTAAGGCCAATGCCGACTGCCACAAAAGCCACATCCACCACAGGAATTGAAACAGCAGAAACAGGAGCTGCCGGAGCAGCAGCAACAGCGACCCCCGCTAGCCAATTTTCATTCAGAGCCGAAACCGCCGCTACCACTGTCAAGAGTCAAGTGGTACGCCGTTATTAGCTTCGTCATCATCGGCAGTGTCCAGTTCGACGCACACTTCGGGCAGCAACGCGAGCGCCACCCTTGTGATCAGCTCATCCAATGCGAAGCCCTTGTTTATCTTCAGCGCTGCCCCCTCCGCCACGACCAGCAGTGTAAGCAGCAGCACTAGCCAACAGCCGACGGTGACGACGGCACCTGTGGCCTTCTTTGGGGCTGAGACTACAACCAATCCCGGAGGACCGCAACATCTAGCACATCTTTTGCAGCAACACCGGCTCCAGCATCGGTTTCTGCTGCTGCCGCGCCAGAGCCAGCGCCAGCTCCAGGTTTGTTCAGCTTCGGCAGTCCATCTCCAGCTAGCTCCACGACAAAAGCTGCCCCTAGCAGCAACAGCAACACCTTCTTTGGCCAGACTCCGACATCGACGGCAGCGCCGACTTCAAATGCGACGGGCTCGAAGGATCAATGTTTGTAGGAGGGCGGATCACCGGAGCGGGTTCCCAGCGACGAGTGGGAAAATATCCAAATGAAGAAGTCAGAGTGGTTCCAATAAATATGTTCCATGTATTTTCGTATTTATGTAGATTGTAGGCGCGCGTATTGTGCACGACGGCAGCTTGTAGCGGGGTGGGAAACGTAACTGCTTGTAGCTTACATGCTAAGACTACCGTGAGCGACGTGCGGATCGTAGGAGCGCACCGAACCGAGCGCGCGAGAGCGAGGCAGAGGGCTATGTAACTGGCTGTTAACTGAGCGCGGCACCCAGCAGCGATAACAGGCTGTTAGCCTGGGGTGCTAACAGCTCGGTTGCCCTGTTACAGCTTCTGCTCTGAACACCAACTAAAGGATACCCCTTACAATGGCATTTTGAATGATTTGTAAAGAGAACACTACATATTGTAGATTATTGAGCCAAAACGAGCTTTGTGGATCGTATAAGCAAGCCAAGGCTGTAGCTCCATATCTTCCAACACTATGTCTGGGAAATTGCTCTTTTCTGTGACATATACCCTACTACTGAAGGGTAGGACAAGTAACAAGTTTTTGGGCACGGTCCTTGGGTTTCGTTGGGCCCAAAAGCTCATTACCTTATTGCGTTGGCCTGGCCATTTTGGGGTACCGCCGCCTGCCGCCTGCCGCTGGCTGCTTGTTTGCGCCGCAAATGAACGGAAATGGTGAAACTTTTAATTGAAACCATAAATTTTGCGTGGTTTCTGTGCCAACGGAATTTGTCGTGCCCCTGCTGCCCCACTGCCATGCTCTCCCAGTACCATCTAGAGCCAAGTGCAATTAGCGCTATTCTTGAACAGAGCCTAAGCCCTGCACTTCTGACCATCCAGTCATCCAGCCAGCCAGCCAGCCAGCTCCCAGTTCGGCCAGGTAAGGGTAAGATGCTGAAAAAGTTGTCAGATTTCCCTAGAAATTTCCTTAACTGAACTGACACATTCGAGAGCATTAGCTGCAGGAGGACAGGACGAGGACGAGAACGGGGACGGGGACGGGGACGAGCTCCTGTGACGGAAATGGCGAATGATTAAAATGGGCGTGCCGTAATTTCCGCCCCGCTCTGTTGAACGGGAAATTGTCGAGAGCAGTGGAATGTGAGGCTCCTAATTGACAGGACGAAGCCACTGATAGGAGAGGCGTGGAGTCCTGCTGCTCCCGGCTCATACAACAAGTTGTTGCCGCATCCAAGCCACGAAGAGATTCATATCACAGCCATGGCCATCGTCATTGAGTGCTTGATGGCAGTATTTTGAAAATTCAATTTCCTGCACTTAAATGGCTTTGCAGTTACATCGGGAGTCACTCTCTGACGCCTGTCCCCAGGTATTTCCCATTGAATACTCATCGTGCACGATGGGAACACAGGTCTGGGGCGATTGGAACCGATGGGACAAACAGCAACTCACTCTCTGATTGGAAACGGAGGCGGAGGCTCTCAACAAGAAGAGATCTTGCCAATATCGACCACAAAGTGGATAATTTCGATTGATTTCTAAAACTATTTACATCTCCGTATCAAAAATTGAATACATCTTGAAAGAAACAATAACAAAACCCACATACAAGCAACAATTGTCGAAATAGCTCTCTCTAATCTGTCTGTCTGTCTTTCGGTGTATCTGTGTATCTATGTATCTGTGTAGATGTATGGAGCATATGGAGCATCGCGTTCTGGAAAATATTTGGGTCTTGCTAATATTTAAAATTGCTACCCCTCTCCCTCAGTATTCCCCCTCGGCGTCCTGTTTGTGTGTGCTACTTTTGATATTGATTTTGTTTGGCATAAATATCCAGTATTTTCTCTTTTGCTGCTGTTGTTGCTGTTGTTGCTGCTCTGTTGCCACTTCCACTTTGGTTACGTTTTTATTATTTCTCCTTTTTTTAGTGAGAGCAGTCGAGAACGAGAGAGTGGGAGGGAGAGGGTGGCTCCCAATGGGCCACCCCCAGTGGCAATATTTTTAATTTGCCAAATGGCCCAGTCAGCCAAGTAAAAGCCATGCCCACAGACACAGACACAGTCACACATCTATGTGGCCATGTGGCAGTGTGTGGCAGTGTGTGGAAGTGTGTGGCATGTAGAGCAGAAACCACAGCAGGAATTTTAATAATTCTAATGCGAGTTTTGTGAGTTATGCGCTGCTTCCGATCCAGGCGGCAGGATTGGCAATCGATACCTGGCCGGAGCCGCCACTCGAATGATTTATGGCAACAATCGTTGGACAGTCGCTTCCGCCGGATGCAGACTTTGGCTGCCACAACTGGCATCATCATCGGACGCCCCTCATCCCCATGGCGCCCATCATTCCCGCTCTCATTAGCAGCGGAAACATCGAGTGGAGTGGAGTGGAGTGCGGTGTGCGCGGGGCTTCCCCGCTAATGGTGCGAAAAACCGCAAACTTTATGGCGAAGCGAAGCCATTTTGTTTCCACTCACACTCACACACATACACATGAGTGTGTGGGAGGCGGGGGAATGCTTAAATTTTAATGCGCATAATTTACAGAATATTACCAACACTTCATTTTGGGCTTCGCGACGGCATCCCCTCATCCCCTCATCCATCCGCTCGCAGTCGGATGTATTTGGCAATAAATTCGACGAGAAAGCGAAAAATCTGAATGGTAGGACAAACTTTTTGTTGCTTAAGTAAACTTGAAAAGTTTCAAGACACAAAAGTTTGTTGTGAAAGTCACACGAAAGTTGAATGCAATAAATCTGCTCGCTGCACGGTGGTGCCACCGAAAGAACAGACCCAAGACCCACCCGAAAAGAATCTCTAAAATTGTGCAATGCATTGCCGCTGCTCGCGAGCCAAATCCCGTTAAACCCCGTTAGCACCAAAAAATGGGAGGCGGGCAGGAAGGAAGGAAGGGGGCGGAAGGCAGCTGGGGAAATGGTGGAAAACTTTCAGCGCATTCTTGGCTGATAAATGGGCAGCGAAATCTTAAAATACAAGCGCAGATTTCGCACTGCATGGCAGAAATATATCAAAAAAGCGCCAACGTCATGGCCAGAACTGCAATGCAGAGGCAGAGGCAGAGGCCAGTGGTGGAGCAGGAGCAGGAGTCCTGCACTTGACCAGACCTCCGAAACGAAACGAAACGGCCTAATTATGCAGCCCAGATCCTTGGAGCTGTGTGAAGCTGTGTGGAGCTGTGGTCATGGCTGGGTCACGTGCTGCTGAGGTGCGTGAAAATGCAGATTTGCAGCCGCATCGAGTGTGAAAATGGGTCGTTCTGCAACTGTGACTTGAATGCTTATTAAAAGTTCAGTGGCAGCTGCCACACATGTGTGTGTGTGTCCAACAAACTTTCAAAGCTGAAAAGCAATCAAAAGTTGGCAACGCAGCCTTTTATTGCCGCCAAGCGGCAGACAATCGAGTCGGGTTGCAAGTTGCAAGTTGCACGCCGTTTAAGCAGCCGCAGCAGGCCAAATTAAATTCGTTGTACTCGTTGGCGTTCGAGGCAGGTCCAGGTCACCCAGTTAGAGTCGTTAGCTGCGTGTGGCAAGCGGCAAAGGGCATATAATCCGGGTGTCCTTGCGCCACATGCAAAATAAGGCAACAGGAAACAGCAACACAGCAACGGAGAAACAGAAAAAACCTCGTCCAGAATGAAGAGTGCGGTGAGGCAGTCTCGCGGTCCTCTTAGTCCTTTCAGTCCTTTCAGCTGGCTCTCTTTTTATCATTATGTGGCAGTTGCAGCTTAATTGCAATGAAAGCACAGCTTCCTTTAGCAATTTGCAGTGCAGTGCCATGCGGCCCAGACTTAATCACGTGAACGACACGGCGCCACATAAACTTAATCTGTGCGCCAGGTGAGTGATTGCGAAAGGCACCACATGGCCAACAGTTCAGGACGCACTCTCAGGGCCTCGGAGCCGGAGCCGGAGCCGGAACCCGAGCCATAGTCATTCTGTGGCTGTTGCCATGAATGCAATGCATTGCTGAGCAGGCTTTCACATGCATGACGACGATGATGATGATTATTACTATGAAGTATTATTGATGCAGTTCCAGCAAGAAACCATCAACCTGCATCTGGCTTTAAGCAGAGCAGCTCTCGCCTACTTTCCTGCGCTCGTTGCAGACGCGTTCTTGAACTAATTAGCCTCGTTTAAGTTAAAGTTTTCGAAAGTTAAACATGCTCACAGACGCAATTAGCCGGGCTGCAACAGGAGGCAGGGACACGGACACGAGCACACAGCGGAAGCGCAGAGGAGGGTTGGAGGGGTGGAGGGTTGGAGGGAGAGGCTTACCAATTTTATGGAACTTTTGCCAACACTTACTTGGACTCTCGCAGCTAATTAATTTCGTTACTCAACATTCAGCACTCTTCACAGTCACAGTAGCAGTCACAGGGAGCAGTCACACTAGCAGTCACACAATTACTCCATTTAGGAGGAAATGCATTTGTGGCACCGAAAAAAGCAGCTCCTGCATTGATAATTTAAATGCGCTTCGAAGGCGAGTGTCGGCCGCTCTTAATTGGAAAAGTTTCTCAGTTTTAATTAAAACATTTTACTCAATGCAAAATGCAGCCAAATATTCAACAACAGCAACAACAACAACAACAACAAAACAGGCAACAATGGGGAAAGTTTCAACAGAGCAGGAGCAGAGAACGGAACGGAACGGAACGGAACGGGTAATGTGCTGGACATTTTGAATGAGTTTTTCATTGCTCATACGCCCTGTGTTATGTTAATTATGGAATGCAGCTGCAGCTGCGGCTGCGGCTAGGACTCTCTGGAGTAGTGGAGCGCACGGACCATCATCGCTCACTGGCAGTCGGATCACAGCACATCACTAATGCGCCCCGTAGAAAACTCAATTTGTTTTGCCATCGCATAGCTCTTCTCCGCTCTCAGCGCTGCCATGTGGGTACATGGATATGTGGGTGTATGGGTATGGGTATGTGGTATGTGGCCGCAATTCAGATTCCACTAGCAGCTTATGCGATTTAGCCGACAAGACAAATAGTTCCATGTAATTTGCTTGTATGTCAAACGACTCGCATATGTCAAGTGTCAAATGGTCTCCCAGTTTTTTTCTTTACCCACCCCCCCTTCTCTTCTCTCCTTTCTCCGCTTCCCAATCGACAGTGTCGACATGTGCGAGGAGCTGGCAAAGTTTTTCTAGCAATAAATTACTATTACAATGACAATTCCACCCGCATTCGCATTCGCATTGGCATTCGCATTGGCATTCGCAGCAGAGCGAACATTTTTCATGTTTCGCTTCCAATTCCAGTTCCGATTCCGATTCTGTTTCTGTTTTCCTTTTCTGCTTGCTGTTTTATGTTTTATGCTGGCTGCATGTGTTGCCATTTTCCACTTTCCCCACTCGCCACTCGATTTCCTCATGATCAATGCGCGATCACCTTCTCGTGTCCTTCTGGCTAGAAAAATCTTGGCTTAAAGGAGTAAATGCCAAACAGAAACAAAAAACAAAAGTCTTGGCGGCTGGCTGGCTCTCCATACGGCTAGCCGGATGTCTGGCCTTTCTGTCTTTCTGAATTAACACTCAAAAAGGAAGCAGCAGCAGCAGTCCAGACACATCGACCTATGGCCGACTGGGCAAAGAAAATATTGTTCTTTCCAGCCCTACGGTCCTTGCGCCCTAGGCACGCCCCTGCCTCTGCCTCTGCCTCTGCCTCTGCCCCTGCCCCTGGTCTTGGCTAATGCCAAAATGTCAAAGCTTAAAGTCCCGGCCAGAGCTCTGGCGCTGCCTCTGCCTCTGGCTCTGACTCTGACTTTGGTAATTCTGTCGTATTTTAATCAGTCAAGCCAACAGCCGTCAGAAGAAGTAATTAAGTGAGTGCGGGGGCGAGGCCCTGGCTAGTAGTTGCTAATTGAATGAATTTACCTCGACTTGGGCCCCGGCTCTACTTCGTTTTGCGTTTATTTGATTTATTAATTCGGCCATCCCTAAAGCCCCTGCCCCCGCCCCACAGCCAGTGCTGTCCGAATCGATTCCAATTCCGACTCAGAAGTCCTTTCGATTGCGGTCCTTGGTTCAGTGATAGCCACAGAAAGTTTTGCGTCAGCTTTTATTTACGCAAACCGAAACATATTAAAAATTTACGGCTCGTTTACTGCGATTTGTTCAATTAAGTCGATACGTTTCCTGCCCCAGTACCAGTACCAGCTACAGCTCCGTCTCCGTCTCCATCTCCATCTCCATCTCCAACTCCTGCCCCTACCCAACCTCTGGGCTATCCTCTGTTCACCATCAAAGTTGGATGGCAACTTGAGTTTGCTCCGTCTGCTTCTCTTGGCTGCCAATTTTAATTTTCTTCAAGTTTATTTGCCGCTCTCCTGTGATTGCTTCAGCCCTTTCAATCCGCTTTCTCCAAGGCTGTCGAGCTCCTACCCCTCCTGCTCCAGCTCCTTTTTTTAATTTTTATTGAATTGGCTCTTGTTACTGCTTAGACTTTGGATTGAAATTAAACGAGCGTGGTTTATGGCCGCAGTCGCAGTCGCAGTTGCCGTCGCCGTCGCCGTCTCCGGTAAGGAGTGAAATTTAATCAAGTTATGCAGCAGTGTGGCAAGCAGTGCGGTAGGCAGTGAGGGGAGTGAGGTTGGGAGAGCTGGCAGCAGGCAACAAAGAAAACAAGTCTCAAGTGGATGGCCATTGTTTAAGCCAGGCAAAACTTTGCCAACTCAAAACTTAATTAAAAAAGAAAAAAAAACAACTCAGGCCCATTGATGCAAGCACCCCCGCCCCCGCCCCCGACCCCCTCTACGCCCGATCCATGATTACCATTAGTCGAGTACATACATTGTGTAGCCGTGTGTGCCGTGTTGGAGTATTTAGAAAGCCATAGTGGGAGCTGCCTTTGGCACCTCTTTGAGCCCTCATTGGATATTCGCCCACTGGTCAAAGCTAATGAAAGCCGCGACCGCGAAATTGCGCGTAACTTGGCATAATATTTACCAATATGGTTAATTGCGTATACGCCGTGTGCACACACGTTGGCTGCACGCAGCCAACTGGAGTGCACTCGAAACTCCAGAGACTCCAGAGCTGGAAACTCCAACATCCGACCTGTGACTCTGACACCGCACACTGACCGCAAATATGCAAACAGAATACAACAGGCGAAGGACGAGAACGAGGACGAGCATGGCCAGGAGGCCAGGTGGAGGCACATCAACGTAATAATTGTAATAATACAAATGCCGACACTTGCGGACAACAACTGCAACAATGCACACTCCGCACAGACGTAGCCGTGTTTGTAACCGTGTCCGTGTCCGTGTCCATGGCAATATGCCAAATTGTTTGCAGCACCACAACGACATCATCTTCATCACCATCACCATCCCCATCATCATTATCATCATCATCATGGAGTAGCCGAAAACGCAGACGCCAACCCAAGAACAAGAACAAGAGCTAGAACAAGACATCACCGGGTTGATAATGCTGTTGCGTTGCCCCTGAAATGAATTTGCATAAACTTCGGGCCCTGGACCCATGAAGGGAATGAGGAAAGGGAGGATGTACCCATTCGAGTCGCAAATTGAAAGATGCCGTGCTGCCAAAACAAAAAACCAGAGCACGGCAGGGCCATCAGGTGAACTCTCCCTTCTCCGGCTGCCGCTCCGAGTACAAGGCAAGACTATAAGGGTTAAGAAATAGGTTTAGGGGCTGCCACGAAGACAGGATGACTTTATTTGCAATATGGAAATATTTTTCATTACCTTGTCTCTGGGCACAGCCCCATCGCCGCGCCGTGCCTCCCTTCATTCCTCCCTTGCGTCAAACGGCGTCAGTCAAGATGCCAAACTCTGGCTGTCTGTCTATCCGAGATGCTCCTCCTCGTACGAGTACCGAGTATCTCTGCATCTGCATTGCTGGTGGTATATTCCGGGGCTTGTTCTGGCACATTTTATGGCAATATTTTTGATATTCCCTGTTAGTCATGTGACAGACACACATCCGAAAAGCCACTTATATGCCAATTTTGCAGGCAAACTAAAGCGATGTGAGGCCAACACGGTTCGGCGCTTTAACGTTGCTCAAACAAATGGCAGATTTTAATGAAAGTTTAAGCTTAGAGATACAGTGCCTCTCGATCCTTCAGAGCCAGTGAGAATCCACTGGCCATATGGCCACATCGATCCCGGATAACGTGCACTTGATGCCACTCGACGTGGCTCGCATGTTTGCTCTGGCCTCACGCACCGACGACGGAGCCATCTCTTGGCAGCACTACTATTGGCAGTGTCAGTTGCGGATGTGGGTCGAGAGTGTGTGTGGCAGAGAGGGAGAGAGAGAGAGAGCGAAAGTTGACGCTTGTGGGAATCGATTTGATGAAGTCATCCAGCAGTCATCTGCTGCCATTCATTCCACTTATCACTGATGGCATATGCATTTAAAAGCCGGAGATATATGTACATATGTATATGTATGTGCGGAATTAGCGATAATCCGGATGTTTACTCGAGCATCGGATTCCAGATTGTGTTTATGGCACAGGCGCAAATTGAATTGCCGTCGCCGAGGAGGTGCTTCTCTGGCGACTTTTAATGTGTTTCATGCAAATACGAATGGTGTCGGCTATAAGCACTCCGGTCTGCTCCATTCCATTCCTTATGCCAATTGCCGGGCACGGACAACAATTACGCGCATTATCCTTTCGACTGGACTTGAGCGCGGACTCGGACTCGGACCCGGACACGGATCCGGACGATAACACGGCATTTGCTTAAACAAGCATAAATGCGAGATGCTAAGAGGACAGCATGGAAAAAAAACGGAAAAACCGAAGTGGCAATGCTCTACAGGAATCCAAAGATCGTAACGGAGCCATCCAGGAGCTGGATATCCCATATCAAACATCCAATCCTGCCTGTCCCGCCTTTAGCCCAAGGATCTGGACTCCTAGAAAGGGTGCAGAAAGTGCTCTGCTCTGCTCTGCAATTTTAATTTGGCTAAGTAGCAGCCAGTGACAGACAGCGGGTCCAAGGAGGCGAATACCTTGTTAGCCATTCTGGCCGTGGATCGACCCACGGATATCCCAAAGGATGGGTTGCTACAGTGCTACCCTGCAGAGTCTGAAAAAACGCTAATTTAATTTTAACTTTCTGCAGCCTTTTGCCGGACTTCCTCCCCCCTGTCCCGGCTCCGGCTCCGGCTCTGCCTCTGTCTCTGGCGCTGTGTTTGATTTCGTTGTCAGCGACTTTGGCACACTTTCGCATCGCATTAGAGAGCTCAGGCGGGAGGAGGAAATTTAGCGCTGAGATAGAGCCAGAAACGGAGCCAACGCATAAAAGAAGACCCGAAGCGGAGCGGACAGCGAAAGAGTAAAAGTAAAATATTTGTCCTGCCAGGGAAGTTGCAAGTGAGCAGCGCTGATTGCGGCACTAAAACGAAACGAGTTCTTGTGCGGCGATAAGATTTCACCCTGCCTGCCCCAATGTAATCGGCCCTGAAGTTTGGCCATTGCTTTAGACCCAGACCCAGAGCCAGGTCCAGATCCACACCCCACTCCACTCCACTCTCTGGCCTCTCTATCTAATGTTGTTGGCAAACTTTTGTGACTGGCTTTGAGGCAGTTGGCACCTTGGTTCTCTGTTATTTACGCTGCCACGCCTGGGCCCGACAATCAACGGCAATTTGCCTCAGCTCCCCAGGACTCAGGACTCAGGACCCCAACACCCAGCACCCAGCACCCAACGTTGACCGAATCCGCATCCGCATTCGAATTCGTATTCACAAAGCATCCGATAAGCATAACAGTTGTCGTCAGGAGTGGGTCTCGTCGTTTCGTGCCGCCGGCTCTCACCTCTAGTGAGGGTGAGGGGCGGGGGAGGAGGAGGGGACAGGGACGGGGACAGCGTCTGGGAACGGGGGTTGACGGAGGTGCGTTGCCAACAAATCGTCGCCAGATGCCGGCGACAATAAAACGTTTTACAATGTAACCAAGGCGACGACAACACGCTGCTGTCGCCCAAGCCCAAGGAGCAGGACCTGCGGGTGACTCCTCTCTCTCTCTCTCTGCTTGTGCCACCACCCATGTGGCAATAATGTGCAACAAAGTTAATAATTGTTTATGGCGACGCCTTCGATTGGACTTTTATGTCTGCCAAGACTGGGCAAGGGTGACGACCTACAAGTCCATTCCAGCAATCATTCCCACAATGATTGAGTGCCCGTAGAATCCGTATAATCATGGCCCTGTTCGTATAAATACCACGAGAGCTACGGCACCGGGCGATAGCAGTCTCAGTCTCCCAGATAAGCCTCTCTCGAACAAAGACCGAGCGAGATCCATTGTGGCACACCGATCGATCAGGGCATTGGCTTGGCGATGAAATTTCCCCTATCTGCCGGGTGCCCATCCACGTCAGGGTATCCTATCCTACCATCCTGCCTGGCTTCATTATATTGAAACTTTGACATCGTTATTTTGCATAATTTGCGTTTCACTTGAATGCAGCCATGCCACGCCACGCCACGCCACGCCTTGAAGTATTTCTATAACTACCAAGAGGTTGAGGCTGATGTTGAGACTGGAAGTGGGATACGAGTGGAAGAGGATACTGAGGGATGCTGTGCGTGGCGGTTGTCAACGCTACCTGGGCACATGCGAAACGTGAACTTTGTGGCATCAAGTTAATGATTTGCACTTGTTAGAGCCCCTGCTCTCACGTTCGTAGCAAGCAAAGTAATGAAGTTGATTTATTGTATTACAATCCGACTCCGGCTTCCTTCCACCTTCCACCTTCATCCTTCGTTGTTTGAGAGCATTGAACTCTCCCCAATTGAACGATATAAATAGATATAAATCCATTGTGGCTGTCACGCCCGGAGAAGATCTGAGAACTACGCATCTGTCTAGTTCCGTTAGAGCGCAGCACTTCCTTTGCGGCTATAAATAAACAAGCGAGTCCCATCCACAATACAACCCCAACCCCCCCAACCCCAACTCCGATTCCGATTCCGTCTGCGACTGCGACTCCGATTCTAGAGCGGCAGACACGCGCCTGCGATCGTCAGCTGGCGGAGCTATATATAGAAAGTAGTGCCAGGCCCAGGCAGCCACCCAAAAGTGGAGCCCAATCGAACGGACGAAGGGCTTCCATTCAGTGTACCGACGTTCGCGATGGAGTGCAGAGCGGTTCCCATTCTTCCCAACTACGCCCAAGCCTGGTTCGTATCGCTGGTTCTCTCCCTGTCTAGAACTAATTAAACCATCTTCCGCCTCTTCCGCCTCTTTCGCCTCAGTGGGGATGTGTATTTGTCGCCACTTCCACGCAAGCGATCCTTGTGTCACACGCTGTTCGCCTACAGGACTCTGAACGATCCCGTCATCATTTTGATCACCTTGGCCGTGGTCGTCGGCTCTTTCTGCCTGCTGAGCGGCTTCATTCTGCTCTGCGTCGTCTCCAAAGCCTGGCAGGACGAGACCTCCGAGGCCATATTGCTAATGGGTAAGTGCTGCATCCCCATGCATTCCATTCCATCCCACCCCATCCCGTCCTAAAGTATCCATCGGTTGCTTAGGAATTGGCTTCTTCATCACATCCCTGTCCTGTGTATCGTGGAAGCTGACGAGAGCCCAGCGCCTCACCCAGATCGTGGAGGCCATCATTGATCGTGATACGACGGAGGCGGCCTAATCTGTTTAATTTTAAGTTTTAATTAGAAGGCCTATTAGTCGGAATTAAATTATTTATATTCACTAAGCAAGAGAACCCTGTTTAACCAAGCTTATTTCATATATTTATGCAATTATATACTACATCTGAGCGCTGCTACTGGGCCACAGTCCGGGTGATCCAGGGAATGAATCTGGTGACGTCCGTGTAGACTGATGTCTGACCCTCCCCCGTCTGTCCCAGCTCCTTGTGGCCACAGTTTTCGGGGCCGTAACTCACGATGCCGATCTGCACAAAGCGCTGGTATCTGTTCTTGTACCAGAAGTTGAACAGCAACGGGCCTCCAGAGTCGCCCTTGCAGCTGTCCTGGAGGGAGGCGCTGACGCAGATCTGGTTCTCGGCGATGGATCTGTTCTGCAAAGCGGTGCAGTTGGCGAGTGGCAGGTGGGAGACCCCAGCCTCCATGGGCACATCGGAATCATTCCCATGGGCCGTCTGTCTGCCCCAGCCCGTCACTCGCATAACTTTCGTCTCCAGGATACTCTTTTGCAGCTCTGCGTAGAGGGGCAGGCATATGGGACTGATGTGATCTGGCCATAGAGAATCCCGCGTTACGACATGATATAGGATTTCCCCGTGGAGGATGCGCTTACCCGTAAACACCACGTCCCTCACCAGCTTGACGAGGGCTATGTCATTCTTTTGGGTGAAACTCGAGTATCCCTCGTGCGGGATGATCTTTTCGATGCCTATGTCCTCGTGATGCTGACAACGTGTCTTCGAGCCTAAAATCATGCAGTCCTCCTCAGAGGTGATATTGTGCTCTCCAAGCCTCACTGCCACGCTGCTCAGAGATCAGACTTGAATGATTGGTTGAAAGGTTGGACAGAGGCTGAAATGTACTCACGGGAATCCACCGATCATGCAGTGAGCTGCGGTTAGGACGAAGCCTGCTCGCGGGAGGAGAGTTAGGACCGGTGCAACGATTCTTTCAGCGATGCAGGAAGTTCTACTTACGTTTCGTGATAAGCGTGGCACCACACTGAAATTGACCCCTTCCCTGGGTGCCGGGCTCTGTAGCATCATACTTGAGCAGAGCCATCCAAGGTCTCGATCCCATCGAGATTTCGGTGCCGCCAAACACCTTGTATTGCAAGAACTTGCCGCATGCCTCCTCAGACTGCTGTAACAGCTCCAGTCCCGTTCCGTTCACGCGCTCTTCGCAGCAGACGAATTTCTACGGATCGTTGAGTGCACATTCCAAAGCGAATCATCCTGTGACTTACCTTGTTGGTTGAACATCCAGCGTTTTCCTTGATCCTCGTTTCCTCCTCAGTTAGTGGTAATCCTCTCTTCATTTTCGCAACAAGATCCTTGAAGTAGGCACATTCTCGGAAGTGCTTACACCAGCCAGGCTTGTCCTCAAAGGTTGTGCAGAATGAGGGATCTGCAAGAACAGGTAGTCAGCATGAGTTCCCTTTCACCAGTAGCCCACTTCCAGACCAACGACAGACATTCTCTTCCTGCTCCAACATGCACCAACGACACCGACACCAGACACAGACATATCCCCAACAGCTGTAGCTCCGTCATTCTCCTTTAGAAGCTCCGTTCGGACTGAGCACCGATCAGTCCCGACTGTGTAACATATGTACTATATATATTATATACTAGTACATGCACTCGTATCAGCGAATGATAGCGATTCTCAGAGAGAATCTCCGTCTCTATTCATCGCACGATCTTCTGTAAACAACATCTTTGTTCTGGGGAATCGAACCAGATTATAGATCATTGTACAGCCCTTACCCAAGAGCATCCCTATGTGTATTGTATAGCAGCTATGCAGCTGTGGCGGGACAGAGGGCAGCTGCAGCTGCTTAGGGCTGAAAAAACCTACCTGAAGAAGGGCTGCCCTAGCCGTTCGTTTTCAGTTCGAGTCGATACCTTGCCGAAAGATGCCACACTTGCAGCGCCTTGAACCGGCCTGGGCCAGGCATTCCATACGCATCGCAAGAAGCCTCTGGCGCCGCTGCACCCAACTGTCGAGGAGTCGAAACTTCCAGCGCTACGTGCGGTAAGCGAAAGTTCATTCATTCTCCCCCCAAGAGCCATCGCCAACTGATTCGACTGCTTCAGATTTCTACAGTCAAACCTGTGCCCCGTCTAGTCCGTGCTACAGCTGCATTGGTGGAGTGGAGTTTGGAAGAAGATCAGGGCTCTTTCAGCGGATGACAGCATCGGCAGCAGACTTTCAGCGATTCTTCCACAAAAAATGCGCAGCCATTCGCAGTAATTGTGGCTGCTTTGGGAGTCGCCGCACGTAGAAGGGGTTGATGGATGCCAAAATTTAGCACACACTGCGCATTATTTATACCCCATTATACCCCAAAGAAATGGCCAACGACCTTCACCCACTCTACAGCAGTAGATCCACGAGAGCAATGGGATCCGCTGGAAGATTATAGAGACACCTCGTACTCCTAATTCGCGAAGCATTTTTCAAAACCTGCAATGAAATGGCGAGATGGAGAGGTCCATCTCTTATCGATGCCATGTCAATCACTTGATGACGACAGCGGGATCGATCGGGGCAATACCATAGCCCCGGCTGGGAATCTACCCAAACTCGAACAGTATTCCGTTGGGGAAAACACATCGAGACGAGACGAGAACGCTGCCAGTGCAATAAATAGTTGGCGCGAGTGTTCATCGGCATTCAGTCTCGTTCTAAGCCTCAGCCCGATCGTGCCGGTACAGCTTGTTAGTGACAGAAACCCGTAGCCCCAGCGAAATACTCTGAAAATGTTCACCTCGATCAGATCTCACCAGCATCGAGCCGTCGGCCTGATCTTGCGGGCCCTCATCGCTGGCAGTCTGCTGATTCTGATGAGTGCCATCCATCAGGACAACGACGACTCCGGCTCCCACTACATCCACCCGCGGCACGCCATGCAATAGCCCCGACTTGGCCCGTCGCCTTGTGGCCCAGATTACTTAATTTTACTTGTAATAAGCTTAGGTTAAGTGCAATTAAGGCGTAATCTACAGTTCACAGTCCGTTTCCGGATAGCCGCGCTGATCGTGACTGCGCTCACCTACTGCTACGGATAGTAAAAGCTGTAAAGATTAACCGGTTGCGGCCAGTGCGACATTACTGATGGCTCACATAGTGAATTTCCCTGATTCACACACCACCTATTTATAGACACAAATGTCGTTCAATTAATGTATCTAAATGCTGCCTGTCCAATAACTCTTTGGCTATGGAGCATGCCGCACTTTTCCGTGTACCAACCAAGTCTCTCCAGTCGGAATGTGTTTATTTATTTATTTAATTTGTGTCTAAGTAGCAGCACATGTGTGCCGGCCACGAAATATCTTTCTTTTTTCCTTGACACACTTGAAATTCTGACCTCATATTATCGCAAATTGAATTAATTTAACTTGTACAGTACTTAATAAAGTTAAACAGTTGAACATAATTGTTGATATTTGAAAAATAAATCAAAATAATTAAGTAAACAAAGTATTATTTCATTTAAAATTCGATATGTTTGACGCCACCTATCGCTGCCTGACAAGCGACTTATAAAAAGTCACCCCGTCTACGTCACACACACCTTGAAACTTCCTGGAGCTGCGCGTTCTGTAGCAGTGAGGCTTTCGACAGGCAGTGATTTGGTGGTTTTCAGTACTGCCCAGTTACGCGTACATATTTTATTTTGAATTCAAATTTGAATTTAAAAATATTATTTAAGTAAAAATTTGTGTAGCCTCGCTGTTATGTACATGTGGCAAGGACCGACGTGTTATCCTTTAACATGGCGATGCCAGAAGAAGAGGAGCCACAGGTAGAGGCAGACGACCCCAAGGAGTGGACAGTGGTTAACCTCGAAATCCACGTACACTCGCAGCCCGAGGCCGCTGCGGCGGCGTCCGTCTCCAGCCCCAGAGAAGGCGTCAAGGAGGTTAAGGGTATCAAATAGCGCATGCACGAACGCCAGATGCCCAATTTGTACGACATTGGGTGACCGAACAAAATGAACAGAACGGCATTAGGTTAAGAACCCTGAAGACTAACCTGTTGAAAGAAGTGATCTAGTTTGAAGATGGGATGACCTAACAATGATATATAAAATATAGAAACCTTTCATTTACTTTACTTCCTTTTTTTTGTATTTTGGGATAAACCTACCAAGGAAAATGTGAAAATAATTAACAGAAGAACTAGAATTTCAGAATAAATGATCGAATTTATATAGAACTCACAGGCATTGACCTTTATCTAATTCCTGGATCCGCTTCCATACCTTCAGGTAGGGTATACCAATTATTCGTATACAAGTTCTTTAGCAAATCTCTGAAGAAAAAAATTGACAACACATGCACAACCCGTGGTATCAGTTCTAAGGAACCATAAAATAAAAATAAATAATATGAAATAAATAATAATAATAAATAAATAAATAAATAATTTGCGGCATACGTTCCCCTTGGTGTATATAAGTGCCCAACACGACTTAGTAGACATCAGTGTGTCCCCCCTTGAAATGAAGATCACATTAGCTGCTGCTGCTGTGCTCGCTTGCCTGATCCTTTGTCATCCGGGATCTGGACAATTTCTACAGCCAGACTGCGGTCTCATTTCTAATAATTTTTCATTTAGAATAAAGGGGGGCACAGATGCTGCAATAACCGCCAATCCGTGGATGGCATATTTGTATACGTCCTCAACTTTCGTATGTGGCGGAACGCTTATCCACAATCGTAAGTCGTTAAACAGCAATAATCCATTTTGGAGGATACGTTTTGTTATTTTACAGGGTTCGTTCTGACAGCAGCGCATTGCATCACTGACCTATTCAGTTTGTAAGTACTTTCCTTGGAATTATAGTTGAAATATTGAAATGTTTTTGGGTACAGGAAGGTTCGCCTGGGAGAGTTCGATGTCTCTGATACTTTCGATTGCAGCGACTCGCAATGTCTTCCTCCCCATGAAGAATATGCTGTGGAAAAGGCCTATAGGAATCGTCTCTTCTCTACGCGACTGGGAAGGCATGACATAGGTCTGCTCCGATTGACCACGGATGTGGAATTTAAAGGTGGGCTATCCAATATGAATGCTTTCAATATTCAAAAACTCCTCTCCCGCAGTCCACATTCGACCGATCTGTGTGTTCGTTGACCCTGAAATGCGGTCGTGGGTAGAGGCAATTGAGTCATTTACTGCCACTGGATGGGGTTTGACCGACAGCGGCAAGATAAGCCGAGTACTTCAGACAATAACCATGAACCGCCTCGACCGTAGCATATGCAATAGCAAATTAGAGCACACACTGACACAGAGCCAGATCTGTGCAGGGCAACGGCAAGGCGACACATGCAGCGGGGACTCTGGCGGCCCATTAATAACATTTTTGAATGAAACCCAGAACCGCTACGTTCAGGTCGGAATTGTCAGTTATGGCAGAGCGAATTGCGATGGTCCGGGTATCTACACAGATGTTTTATACCATGCAGATTGGATCCAGCGCGTCATGCGAGATGCCATGACCTCGATCTGATTCAAAATTAAATAAAACTAAAAAAAACTATATACTTATACATATATGTACTAGACTTTTCATTTTTAGTAACCTAATCACAGCTATAAGCATAAATATTTTTTAACTGAGAGCTGCGCTCCGCAGTGACGAATTTCAAGAAAATCCGATGCATTTTTCCAATGAGTTTCCACCATGTTTCGACCATATTGGTTTTTTGAGGTTAGAAAAAAAACCTGACGTGATGGAGCAAATCTGACCTTGGATTCGTGTTCAGGGCCCCAAATACTCTGGTCAGCCGCGCACGACACTTTTTTTTTTGTGGGGCTGTGTTATTAGTCTAACAGCTATCTTTCCTGCATGCTCGGTTCGGTTCGGCTACGCGCCGCGCGTCATGCGGCAGCGCCCCTCGGTCGGTTGTGCGGGAGGAAGGCTGCGTTTTGCCTGGGATCCGCGCGTAACAGCCTTCTGCTGGTGTCACACGGGCCACTTGATGGTGCCGTAACTGCATCGCCTCTTGAAAGATGCAGTCATTGCCTGTCAACGTCCAAGATTAACGATGTCAGACAGCAGGGATGATAGGAAAGGGATTTCGTGGAACTGTTTAAGGCCTTGATCCGTATTCGATAGCTTTTATTTTCGATGGAATTTGGTGCTCATTTTGCAAGATCACAATCTAACCTTATGCCCAAGAAAAGCCATAACATTTTTCGTAGGAAACCAGAGTTTTCTGTGAACTCAGTGATATCTAGGTGTCTGTTCTGATTAGTAGTAATATGAGCGCCCCTCCTGGCTAGACATCAGTGTTCCCCGATTCGCTCAGTCGCAATGAAGAACCTAGTAGCGAGTATATCAATATTCGCTTGCTTGATCCTTTGCCAGCCGGGATCTGCACAATTTCTGGAGCAGAACTGCGGTGTTCGCGCAGGAGCGGAAAGTTTGCTGAAGCCGAGAATCCTTGACGGTTCTGATGCGGAAATAACTTCGAGTCCCTGGATGGCATATTTGCATACGTCTCCGAACTTTGTGTGTTCCGGGACGCTCATTCACAATCGTTCGTATTTGGGAGCTTGGCACTTTTTCAGCTAGAATAACACATGGGTTCCTTTTCAGAGTTCGTGCTGACTGCTGCGCATTGCATTCGTGTTGGAGAAACGCTGTAAGTAGCCTCCCGAATGGGTGAAAGAGCGAGTACATATAGGATTTCGTTTACACAGAAAAGTTCGCCTGGGAGAATACAACAGAAAGAAAATAACTGACTGCTCGGAAGCGGAAGCGGGCTGCCTTCCTCCAGCTGAAGAGTATGACGTTGATATGGCCATCACTCATCGTCTCTACAACAGAAATGTGCATCCGAACGATATAGCACTATTCCGACTGGCGCGAAAGGTCCAGTTCAAAAGTAAACAAGCACCTCCATAAGCAAAGATCCAGAATTGACGCTGCGATCATTTTTGCAGTGCACATCCGACCAATCTGTCTGATCATGGATCCGAGGGTGACAACTGTGGCGGAATCACTTTCCTGGTTCACTGCCACTGGCTGGGGCAGAACCAGAAGCGGTAGCACCAGCGCCGTTCTCCAGACAATCACCTTGGACCGGTACAGTCGGAACGTGTGCAATGACAAATTCAGAGTATCGCTGGCAACGAATCAGTTCTGTGCCGGACACCGCACTGGCAACCTCTGCAACGGTGACTCCGGCGGGCCCTTGGTTAGAGAGGTAAAGTATCAGGGCCTGAAGCGCTACGTCCAGTTCGGGATTGCCAGCTACACCAGCCGGACATGTGACGGCCCGTCTGTCTACACGGGTGTGGTCAGTCATGCAGAGTGGATCGCGCGCGTCATAAACAATCGGCTCCCACCAATAATCAACTATCTAGCCAGAAATTGGAAGAATCCACTATCCAGCAAGAAAAGGAGAATGTTCAACCACTGGAGAACCGGAAGGAGAAGCTCGCAATAGTACCGATATAGTGGCCCAGAATTCACTTCATTAATTTTTCTGAAAAAAGTCGTTTGCGACTGCGTTTTAAAACGCGATATCATATAATAAATGTGTCTCTCTCGCGAAATATCGATGGCCTACACTTGGATTAAAAATCTAGCTTTTTATACCCGCTACTCAAAATGAATATAGGGGTATATTACATTTAACAGTGAAAGTGGATGTGTGTAAATCCAGAAAACCGTTTTGGCCCCATAAAGTATATATATTCTTGATCAGCATCAATACCCGAGTCGATAGAGCCATGTCTGTCCGTCCGTCCGTCCCTATGGGCGCCTAGTGCTCAGAGACGATAAGAGCTAGAGAAACGAAATTTTGTATCCAGACTTCTGTGTTACAAGTGTATTTCAAAACTTCTCTCTCGCACTGTCTCTCTCTAACACAAACGTTTCATGGTCGGCTTTGGCTATCACTAACAATGAGCGCCTAGATCTCAGAGACGCCCCACGCCCTTCCGCCACCACAAAGGACAAAAATCTGTGGCATCCACAATTTTGAAGATACGTGAAAATTAAGAACGCACAATCATAGAAAATGACCATATCTACCATATCTCTGCCGAATCTGGATCAGATCGGATAATTTTTATAACCAGTTGGCCAGGAGGAGGGCTGCGTTTTGCCTGGGATCCGCGCGTAACAGCCTTCTGCTGGTGTCACACGGGCCACTTGATGGTGCCGTAACTGCTTCGCCTCTTGAAAGATGCAGTCATTGCATGTCAACGTCCAAAAAGAAAACAAAAAAAAGGAACAATTCAATTTGCAGTAGCTACGCAGCGCCCGCACCCACTCTTTGTCGTGCAATGTTAGCGCCGTCTGGAGGAGGAGCGCCATTCTGACTAAGTATCGGGTATAAATGTAGAGTTGCGGCCATAGCAGCAACTCACAACGTTCCCCCCGTTCTCACTCTCTCTTGCTCCGTACGCTCTCGCCGCAGCAGTGGGGTGGCTATTCCCGCGAAACAGGGTCAAACACAGGGTAGAACGCCATGGCAACGAGCGCCAGGACACAGGACAGGTGTGTCGGCAGAGGTTGGTTGGCTGGGTTTGGGATTTGTTTACGTCGTGGCCACAGCAGGCTAGAAGCCCGGGCAGGAAGTGTCAGGATTTGAATGAGAAAATCACTGAAATGAGTTCGCGCAGTGTAATGATAACGGATCTGGACCAGACCGACCAGGAAGAGGGGGTGGCGGAACTCCCGCCCACGCAGCTAAAAAGGAATCGGAAACCGCTGCAGACGCTGTCCGGAAACTTCAGTCGCCGCTCGAGGAGCGTGGAGGTAGAGCAACGCCAGCAGACGACACCCGTCGGGAGAAAGGATCGGAGGGATCGCACGCTCAACGGACTGGTAAGCAGCCCCCCTAACACAAACCAAACCCAACCCAGCCACGCGCTCATCCCCACATCCCACACAGTTGCAGGCCAAGGATCAGCAGCTGGAGCAGCTGGTGCAGCGCCTCTCCACCCTGCATAAGTACAACGAACAGTTCGCCAAGGAGAACGAGCGGCTGCGCACCGACAGCAGCCAGCTGGAGAGCCGTCTGGCGGTGGCGGAGCAGCAGGTGACCGATTGCGACCGCTGCCAGCAGCTCAACCAGAAGCTGGGTGCCGTTCTCGGGCAGAACAGAACGCTGGCGAACGACGTGGACATGTTGAAGACTCTCGTCTTCCGTTTAAATGTGCAGATTGAGAACTACCAGGATCAGCGGAGGAACGGGGAGAAAGAATCGCCGGGCTCGGCAGCGGCAGCCTGCTCCTCAGGCTCCACCGGACTTCAGCCCCTGCCCACGCACACCTTGGGCCCGCTGCTGCAGGCCTACGACGAGTCCATCCGCGACAAGGACGCTCTCCTGTCGCAGTACAACACAGAGTTCGAACACTTCACGGGCGAGCTGAAGCGCGCCCTGGAGGATAACACAAAGCTGGTGAGTGACAGCCGTATCTCATATATCCCATATCCATAGGACACTCACCTGACCACTGACCACTGCTCTCTGCTGATATCCCCCACAGTTGCAGTCGCAGGAGCAACTGCGCCGCGACCTGGGGGGCTGGCGGGAAGAGCGTGTCTGCCTCCAGGCGCAGCTGGGCGTTTGCCGCTCAAAGGCCGAGGCGCAGACACGCAAGACCGACCTGGCCAAGGAGAAGCTGGTAGAGGTAATGCACTGCTACGAACAGCGGATGCAGACGCTCCTTCTGGACATGGACCATCTGCAGGCGGCCTACGCCCGCACCAAATCGGAGCTTGCAGCCCTTAGGAGCACCGCCGTCCCCAATGCCACAAGCGCAGCCAATGCAGCAGCAGCAGCAGGTCCAGTCGAGGTGGAGGCAGTGCATCAGTGCAAGACTCTGCTGGAGGAACTGAAGCAGGAGCACGTCAGAGAGCGCTCCGCTCTGCAGGATCAGCTGAAGGCGAGCTCCATGCGGGCCGCCGCCCTCGCCCGCAGCACGGAGAAGGCCAAACACTCTCGGGACCGACTGAAAGCCCGCCTTCGCATGGCCCTGCAGTGGGCCCAGAAGCTGGAGGCAGGCCAGACGGAGATGAGGGAAACCTACGACGCAGTGCGACGCCTTGAGGTGCTCGTCAAGCACAAGGAGTCACAGATGCGCGGCCTGCACGCCCGCAACATAGAGGAGCTGGACAAGCTGCGTCACAGGCTCGAGCAGAAGGACGAGACTATCCGCACCCTCCTGCGCGGCAAGCTGGAGCGACGTCCTGCCGTAGACTAGAACTGGACGCATTGACATGGCTAACAATTAAAAATATATAATTTCAATACAAAATACATTAATAACTTAGCGTAAAAAGCTTTCGAAGCACAGCAATGCTCGAGTTGCGTAGAGCATCAGCCGGACTCCACCGGCTCAGCCTCATCGGGGGCCTCTGCTCCTGAGCCGTCGCCACCTCCCCCGCCGGCGCACACTACGCAGGCCTTGGGCACCGTCTGCTCTATGTACATGGTGATCCGTTCGAGCACCTCCGGGACGACGCTTCGGAGCAGCTGCTCGTAGCGGGCGGAGCCCAGCTGCGACTGGAGCGTCTGCAGCTGCCACTTGAGGTACTCGGTGAGGGGTATCTTGTAGACGGGGTCCTTGAGCACCAGCTGCCGGTGGCGGTCGTCGTGGTATGTCTTGGCGGGGTAGCCCTTCGAGTGGAAGTCTTCGGTGCATAGCTGCTGCTGCAACTCGTCCAGTTCGTGCTCGTCGTGGATGACCAGGGAGTCGTAGTAGCGAGGCGTGGTCCTGGCAGCGCCATCCTCCGCCACCGCGAATTGCTTATCCATGACCTCGCCGAGCGTCTCGTCCACCAGCTGGAGGATGTGTGGCAGGCGGGCTAGCAGCAGGTCGTTGTTTCCGAAAATCGATGCGAAGGCCAGGCAGAAGAGCTTTCTCTTCTCGGCGTGAGTGTCCGGCACCATGGGAAACATCTCGATCCACACGTCCAGGATGCGGGCCAAAGCGTCCGTGTGGGGCAGTTGCTGCACCACCGACATAAACACGGCTTGGTCGATGAGCAGCGTCCTGGCCACAATGGTCAGGTACCAGCCCATGGTCATGGGGTACTCCTGCTTGAGGCACACCTGCTGGAAGACGAAGGGCAGGGCGGGGCGCACCAATCGCAATCCCATCGCCGCGTCTGTCTTGAGGCAGGTCTCGAAGATCCGCAGCATGGCGATGATGCCCTCCACGCGGATGTCCTCGAAGGAACGCACACAATAGCCCACGAACCCTTCGCCGTACCTACTCAGGTAGGCCTGGGCGTCCAGCAGGATGTACGCGTGGATGAGCTGGAGCACAGTCCGAAGGTTCTCCGACGACATCTCGATGATGGGCAGTAGGTGGTCGCATAGTGCCAGCAGTTCGGGGGTCAGGACAGTCGAATTTCCAATCACAGCCAGCCACAGCATGATCCCATCCTCGATAAGGTAGACGTGCGAGTGTTGCTGCAGGAGGGAATGAATCACGTTAGTCTGACGCAAAGAATTACAGTAAAGAGGTATATTATAAGCAGAGGTACATATATTATTAACAAACTCTCGAGCACTCACGTATGCTGATGATGTTTAGCTCTGTGTCATTCATGTCACTTTCTCTTGCAATCTCTATAATTTTCAGTCATGGTGTGTGCAAATTTGTTACCCCCTAATGTCTCGAAATGTAAGGTAATGACAGTTCATCGTTTTAGCCCCTTGTTAGTTCCTTACGCCTTTTGCGGGGTTCTCTTAAGCGAATTACCCTGGTTGATGATCTTGGTGTTCCTGAACACATTTATACCATGGTAGATAAGGCCATGGTCGTGCTGGGGTTTATATCTCGCTGGTTCGTCTTAGTTTAGAACAAAGTACACTTATAATTCCCTCTACCACTACTATATCTACTACTAATTTCCTTCCCAAAGAGTTACTCACCTGGAGGTCAGTGCTCAGCCTGATGACGCTGTAGAGGAAGGGCTTCATGGGCTCGGGCACATCTCGGATGGTGCGAACCAGCTGCTCCAAGGTGCCGATGATGGCGCAGCGCAGTAGGTCGTACTTCTCGCTCTCACGCCACAGCAGGGGAAGGTAGGCGATAAATTGGAGGGCCTGCGGTTCGATGTACTCGCTCATCTTTTCCACCAGCAGCGTCATGGTGCCCAGGACAACGATCTTGGTGTCGCACTCGCCGGCCTCGTGCAGCAGCAAGAAAAGAGCCTCGAACAGCGGCGAGAAGTACGGGTGGAAGGCCTCCGGCATGAACTCAAAATCGTCTAACAGCAGGTTCAGGGTCCGGGCCGCAGCCAGTCGTGTGGGCATGTCCTCCTGGGGACGCAGCAGGTGAAGGCACGCCTCATAGGCCAGCGGACGCAGCTCCCGCGGTAGCTGTACGCCCACCCAGTGGCCCACCATCCAGATGATGCGGCGCCTGAGAATTCGAAAGTTGGGGGCCTCGATGCGCAGCTCCGCCAGCAGCTGGGAGGTCAACCAGGAACCAAAGTCCAGCTTGTTAAAGAAATGGAACGCCGCCTGACCCACCGCATTGTAGATGGCGTCCTTTAGCAGGATGGCTTTGAGGTCGGACTCCGGCGAGAGCTGCAGCTGCTGGGCCCGGCGGACGAACTTCAGGACCTCGCCTATCATCACCGCCGAGTGCTGGGTGAAGCAGGTGAAGTAGAGCGTTTCCACGCTAGGTCGCAGGGCGTATTTCCAGGCGTCGCCACCGCCGTCGTCTTGGTCGTAGCCCTCGGGGTCCTGCTGCCACTCCTCCAGCTCTTGCTGGGTGAGCAGGAAGTAGTGGGTCACGATCTTCTCGCAGATATACGTCACCCGCTCCACGGTGAAAAACTTGGCGTTGCTCTGGGCAGCCGAGGCGAGCAGTTCGTCCTCCAGGCTGGACCCAGCTCCGGTTCCTATCGCCAGCTCCGTGGCCGCGGGGGCACAGATGCTGTCGTTGCCGCTCAACATGATGCCCTTGAGCATGTTCAGAGCCTGGATGGCAAAGTTGGTGAAGTTGATGCGGTCGCCGGCGTCAAAGATGAGGGCGGTGCCCTCGTGGAACACATAGTGGAAACTAAACTCCAGGGCCACAGGCACAAATCGGGCAAAGGAGATGGAGTGCCGCTCCATCAGTTCGTTCAGCGCCTTCATCATCTTTAGGATGAAGCGCTCCAGCTCGCTTATCAGTTGCGAGGCTCTGGCGGGGCCTGGCCCCATACGCAGCTCGTAGCGCAGCTCCAGGCACTGGCGCAGGCGCTGAAACAGCTGCTCCACGAAATTCATGTGGTCAGTGGACTTGTACGGCTTGGAGCAGCCGTAGACAATCAATTTCCTGAGGGATCGCATCACAATATAGGCCCGCTGCAGGGCGCTGAGGGCCTGGGCCTCCTCGCCGCTCTTTACCTGCTGCAGGAAGCGGCTGGTCAGAGTGGCCCAGATGTCCCAGGCCAAGTAGCTGAAGATCTGGCTGCCCAGCTCCTCGAAGGCCCGCTGCTCGGCCATGAGGCGGCGCGAGGCCAGGGCTTTAATGACGTAGTGTAGGACTAGGAGAATTCTCTGTTGCAGTGCAGCGTCCGTCTCGCTGCTGCACGCCTGCAGCTGCTTCATCAGCGTGGGCAGCAGATCGGGCCAAAAGCGTGGGTAGTCGGTGCGGGCGAGGCGCCCAAGCAGCACGGCCACCTGCAGTGCCACCTGGGGCACTTCTTCCGCGTCGTAGTGCTGCAGTAGGACGTCTCGTATCTGCTGCTTCTGCTCGGCCGGCAGCTCCTGCCGCGAATTAGGCCTCCAGTAGCGCTCGATGCCGTTCTTTAGGTAAACGGCTGCCATCCAGCGGACCTTCAGCGCCACCTCCGCGTCAACCGCGCTGCCCTGCGCGCTTCCGGGCAGCTTCATGCTCAGCCTGGCTATCGTGGGAAAGAACCCCGGCTGCTGCTCCCATTCGCTCAGTTGGGCTTCGGCCTTCTGCACAATCTCGTGGCTGGGGTTTGTGGCCGCCTGCAGGGTCTGGGCTACCAGCTGCTCGACCGCAGTAGTCGTCGTTGCTGTTCCCGTTGCCGTTGCCATCTTCTTCCGCCCCACTTCCAACGTTTATTCGATCAAAATTCGGAAGATGCAAAAATTATTGACTTGTACGGCGTGTGCTGCTCAGTGTGACCGTTAAAATATACCGTCCGACCCTCAGAAATATTACAAAATATACCGTTTCATTTTAAAAATATACCGTAATTATACTGACGAATTCAAGTTTTATTTTACATATTCCTCGATTTTGATATTCCGTGGAATATTACTAGCTATATAAAACATTTAGCCATGCCCACATAATTTTATCCGATTAATGAATCAATTTTCTACTTAACTGGCTTATTTTTAATACTTGCTTTTATTGGTTCTTGTCAAAAAAAAAGGTTTTAGCGAAAGAGGTCAAACAAATAAAACGTAATAAAACGTAAGAGAAATATCGTTCCTATTGCTAAATTAAGATATGCCGTTGAATAATGCTGACTAACTAAAATCCTTAGCTCTGCCCACATAATTTTAGGCCATTGATGAATAAATGTTCTACACGATTAGCTACTTTTCAGTACTCGTTTTTATTGTATTGTGTCTAAAACAAGGTTTAAACAAAAAAGGTCAACAAAAAAACAGTGGCAACGTAAGTGAGTATGGAATGTCACGTCGACCGGAGTTTGGGCTCAGGTATACCCTATTTCGTTAATGTATATGAAGAAACTGTTTTTCCAAGCTGTTTTAAAACGTAATTAATATAGAAATTATCTCACATTGTTATGTTTTAGACATATTAATGCATATGATTAGGGTCTTGTAAAAATATCTCGATCCCGATACCCATTCTTTTTCTGTAAGAAGACCACTACCTTCAAAATATCGTTGAAATACCTTTAAAACAGAGACTGACTAGTTTTGGCCTTTATTGGTGCGTTAGATGACAAACATTTTCTCAATTCTAGAACATCCATTTCCCCAGGGTATGCAAAATGTTGCTCAGTCCTCGCCATGTTGAGGAACAGTGCTGCTCGATTTTACGGCACATGCATACAAATAAATGTTGCCAGCAACATAAAACGTAAGAAAACGTAAGTGAGTATGGAATGCGCCGTAAGTGAGAGTGGAATGTAAGGGACATTGTTGAGCTGAAAAGGACATTGTGGCGGATGAAAAAAGTCCCAAGAAAGTCCCACCAAACCCTCAGAAATATACCAAAATATACCGTTTCATTTTAAAAATATACCGTAATTATACTGACGAATTCAAGTTCTATTTTACATATTCCTCGATTTTGATATTCCGTGGAATATTACTAGCTAACTAGAACCGTCAGCCCTGCCCACATAATTTTATCCGATTAATGAATCAATTTTCTACTTGTCTGTTTTCTTTTAAATACTTAACTTTGATTTTTTTTGCCTCAACAACAATATAGCGTCTCGTATGATGAAAAACCGAACGTAGCCCACTTAAGCCCCCTCTATTTAAATAGTTCAACTACTTGAGGTAAATGGCGGAAAATATTAACGATTGTAAATTCTTCTTGTAGATTCATGCCATCTTTCATCTGAACTTAAAAATAACAACGCTAACTTTTACCTGAACTGTGCTTAAATTATTAAATTTTCTCTATTTGGGGTGGAAAATTGAAATACCCCTTAGGCTTTTAATTGGTTAATCGTTCTCCGTCAAGGATTGGAAACCGTCTTGTATATAAATCCCGATCCCGATACCTATTCTTGGTCTCTGTAAGAAGACAATAAGCTGCACAATACCGTTGAAATAGGTTTGAAACAGAGACTAAATTGTTTTTGCATTAATTGGAGCCTGGGATGACAAACTACAACTATAATATCCTTTTCCCTAGGGTATTGCCCAGCATGGAATTCGCAACATGCATGGAATGGGGCTCATTGTTGTTAACCGGTTCAAAGAGGTCCTTACCCGATTCAAGTTCGGTTATCGATACTATCAACTGGATACGAGTGGTGCGCGCCAAATAGAAATTGTTTGAAAGTGAATGAGCGAAAAGGATTTAAATGCAATCTATTGGAATAAATGATACACCTAAGTACGATTTGTGAGCGAAAATTAAAAAAACCAGCGTATGGAAGTTTCTATACCATTTGTTCTTAAATATACCTTTGAAAATAGATTGATGAATATTGATTGATATCGATAGCTTCACTAGCATTAGGGATGTTAGATAGCAAATACACAGGTGAAAATTGAACAAATTCGTCGACGAAAGATAGAAAATATTTCTATATTTCGCTCGTTCCGAGTAAAATAGCATTGGTTGATTTTGTAGTATTAATCGGTATTTCTATTTTCGAATCTGGGTACTAACAGCACCAAAAACACAAACAGGGATGATTTCTTATCATTTCCATACGAATTTCATCCCTGACTAGGCTGTTCTGTGTCGTCACCATTAATTCAACCAAACAAGTAACGGGAAAATGGAACGTGCTGTGACTATCTGTGTGGTTCTCTCCGTAATTTTACTGCAATGTACGCACGGTTACAAGGAGATGCCCGGATTGAGTGGCAAGATGTTCCCGAAGACTGCCACGTTCCACTTTCCGGAGTACGCCTACAAGGAGACGAGTAAGAATGTGAGTCCACGAGGCTATTGATTTTTCTCCGGGCTGAATCGTTCACGTCTTTGACAAGCAGGAAATAACCTACCACGAACAGGAGGTGGCCTGCGAGCAGCACACCCAGTGTGTCAATCTCAACGTGGGCGTGACCAAGATCAACTGCATAAGGCACTGCATATCCCCATCCTGCTACCAGGATATCTATGCCTTCAACGCGGTGAGTAAAATCAGTGAGAGGTCTCGCTTTCGAAACTCTCATTCCCATTGTGCTTCTTCTCTAGCTGGAGGAGGGTGAAATCGATGTGAGACTGAACTCCTTCAAGGGGTGTGTCATCCAGAGAATGTAGCAGAAGTCCCCGCTCCTGCACCATCTATATCTCACGGATTACCTGCAGGAGTTGCAATGGAAGATCACCGAATATCTTCGGCAATGGATCCCCCTCGCCTAACCCTCTAGCCATTGCCTTAACTATTCAGATGGGAACGAAGTCTTACGATATTTACGATAATTTATGCATTAGTTAGAATACTTTCTACATTCGATTGGACTGCCACATAAATACTATAACTGAATTAATAAACTTTCATGTCAGTATGAAGTTCTCCTGGCCGCTTGCAGCAGTCGGCCTCATCGTAAACATTGTCACAGTTGTCACAGGTGGTACCATCCCAAATCAGAGCCTTGTCGCTGCCCTCGGCTGACTGTCAGCTGAACTGATCCGCCCGGCAGTCCTTTCGTCACAGCGCCAGAAGGCGGATATACAGTCGTTGTTCATGTCACTACTCCCGCCACTTAAAATAATCTGGCCGGATACACGCCGTAGTTCTCCTTGTCCTCCAGTAGCATCAGATGCTTGGGGCACGAGCCCCGCTGGCTATGCAGATGTGGAAACAATTTGGGCGACTGCGCAGCACTTTCTCATCCGGTGTCCACACGGCCCGGATGTCGGTGAACTGCGACAGACGATGCAGCTCCACGGAACGACGCTCTCCGTTTACAGTGATTCTCTCCAGTCCGGTCTTGTCGTCCAGCCAGTGTACAAATCCCCCTAGGCGGCAATGTTGTTCACCTGCGGGATATGCATGGAAGCAAAGGTTTTTCTGTAGAGAGGGAACAGGAGATTAAACATGTGTCCAGAGGGTCGGGTCCCCAAGCAACCAGCTTACTTGTTCTTTCCTTTAAGGTCTATCACATCGATTCGCTTGCCATGGGCATAGTTGATCTTATCGGACTCATTGCCATCGACTCGGGCCCGAATGGTGGCCTGATGGCTGCCGACATCTGTCGAGAAGAGCAGACGCCTCGCCTTCATGGCAAGCACGGCAATGTTGCGAGGCTTCTGCGAGTTCGCCCAAGAAGCTAAAAGAGGAAATGTTTTAGAACACAGCTGAATAGGCGAGAGCTTCACCTGGGCACGGATATTCTTGCCGGACACCGGCAGCGGCACATTCGGGCAGTCTGTCGTAGCTGGGGGGGATGCAGGGCACGTCCTTGGCGAGGCTGCGGCTCTGGCCCGTCTTGATCAATGTCTCCGGTGCTCCAGTCGCTCCAGTACACGTAGTCCTAGTTGGCAACCAGTGTCCGACGATTCTTGCCATCCAGTAGAGGCGTCCCGTCTCCTGGTCGAATATAAGCTCCGGGCCATGATTGCTTGCAGCTCCGGATTCGTCCATCGTGGCGCGGCGTATGGAGTCCGGAGGCGACTCTGTCCATGTATGTACCCGCGACGCGGCTCAAGGACCAGGGAACGCGGCTTCTCCACCCCCTTCCACAAGAGCACGCGCCGACTGCTGCCATTCAGGCGGGCGACCTCGATGAGACGAGCCTCCGCATCGGACCATCGGACCGCTGGTCAGTCCAGTAAATGCACCCCTCCGCCACCGACACGTCCAGGGCGTGCGCATCGCCCACATCCTGAAGGGTATCCGCTCGTCGTCGTGGTTCCGTTCCCCTCGCTGTACTCGGTCAATGTGCGAGAGAACAGCAGGGCGGCAGGCACCACACAGGGGGCTCGCGGGGCCGGTACAGGCAGAGGTGGAGCAGGCCCCATTCCCCACGGCTCACGCACGTTCCCCACGGTCTTTCCATCGCACCAGACGCTTAAACAAAATAGTTCAACAAAAAAAACAGTCGCTATGTTGCGTGTATAGGCCCTAGTATAGGCCTTTGTATACCCTATTTTGTTAATTTTATATGAAAGTATAGATATGATATGAAGATAAAACGTAACTAATAAAGACCTTTTCTCAAGTAAACATTTTTTAGACATATTCATGTTTATTATTAGTATCTTGTATACATATATCTCGATCCCGATACCTATTCTTGGTCTCTGCAAGAAAAAAATAAGCTTCAAATATCGTTGAAATAGGTTTAAAACAGAGCCTAAATTGTTTTTGCCTTCTTTGGAGCCTGGGATGACAAACATTTTCTCGATTCCATAGTATCCATTTCCCCCAGGGTATGCCCTGAAACATTGCGCATGGAATTAGCAACATTTGTGTGTGGAATGGGGCTCATTGTCGGCAACCGGTAATTACCAATAAATAATCGTTTTTGATCTTCCGTCGAATATTACTAGCTATACAGATCTCTCAGCTTTGCCCACATAATTTTATATGATTGATGAATCAATTTTGTTCAAGATTAACTACTTTTAAGTAATTGCATTGTTTTTTGTATTTTGTCAAAACACGGTTTCAACAAAATGTTCAACAAAAAACAGTCGCAGTGTTGTGACGTCAGTGTTGCTGGTATTTGCAGACTCATTTCCTGTCAACCAGAGTATGGGCATTTGTATACCCTATTTCGTAAATATTATATAAAGATACTGTTTTCCAACCTGCTTTCAAACGTAATCAATAAAGACCTTGTCTTAGATTGCATTTTTTGGCCTATTCATGCATTTGATTAGTTTCTTGTTTAAAAATTCTGATC
This sequence comes from Drosophila lowei, assembly GCA_008121275.1. Classification (NCBI taxonomy): domain Eukaryota; kingdom Metazoa; phylum Arthropoda; class Insecta; order Diptera; family Drosophilidae; genus Drosophila; species Drosophila lowei. The sequence continues at coordinate 22,552,875 of CM017778.1, read as the reverse complement.
CCTGTACCAATTCTTGGTCTCTGTAAGAAGACCACTAATTCCAGAATATCGTTTAAACCAGAGACTGACTAGTTTCTGCATTAATTAGAGCCTGGGATGACAAACATTTTCTGAGTTCTATAACATCCATTTCCCCAGGGTATGAGAACATGGAGTTAGCAACATGTTTGTGTATGGAATGGGACTCATTGCTGTGAACCGGGTATTGCCAAATTTATCTTCCGTCGAATATAACAAGCTATATAGATCTCTCAGCTTTGCCTACTTAATTTTATCCCATTCACGAATACATATTCTACAAGATTACTACTTTTAATTACTTGTATCTATTGTATTTTGACTAAAACCCGGTTTCAAGATAATGTTGCAGCAACTTTTGTGTATGGAATGCGCAACATTTGGCAACTTTTGTGTATGGAATGGGACTCATTGTTGTCAACCGGGCCATTACCGATTCAAAAAATACGACGAATTCCTCGATTTTGAGAACAGGGAACAGGAGATGTCAATATAGTTTGCTTACTTGTTCTTTCCATTGATTTCGAATGCGAGGTATCGATGCCGATAAGAACAAGTATCGATAGGCGGATAAAATATATCGGTTCTTGATGTTTCCTCGTCAGGTGGCTCCGTGACAATTTCATCTCTGTGTAGTTGCCATGTAGAAACTCGAAGGGAAAGAAGAAGAAGGGTCATGTGATAGAGACCAACCAGCTGACCGAACAGAAAATAAAAGTTTTCTTCAACTTGCAACTCCTCCGAACTAAATGAGTTAGCTAACAATCAACATGGCTCTACACTCTGCAATCAAGGGAAAGCTAATCTCTGTCATCGGCGATGAGGACACTTGCGTGGGATTCCTACTGGGTGGCGTGGGCGAGATAAACAAAAATCGCCACCCGAATTTCATGGTCGTGGACAAGAACACTCCCGTAAGCGAGTTGGAGGACTGCTTCAAGCGGTTCCTGAAGCGCGACGACATCGACATCATCTTGATTAACCAGAACTGCGCCGAGCTCATTCGCCATGTCATCGATGCCCACACTTCGCCAGTGCCAGCCGTCCTGGAGATTCCATCGAAAGACCACCCGTATGACGCCAGCAAGGACTCGATTTTGAGGCGTGCCCGTGGCATGTTCAACCCCGAGGATCTAGTGCGTTAAACAGCACTTTGGCATTGTTTGCAGCCCTTGTTCATTGCAGTTAAAGCCACCAATCCAATTCAATCTAATCCCCTACATTTCAGCTTTGAGATATGTATTAAAATTGACAAGTGTTAAAGTGTTTTGTTTTCAAATAAATAATGTATATGTATGTATGTTGTAAAATCGTTAATTATCATAAAATAGTACGCTCCAGTGTCTCCACTCCACCTAGCGGGTTTTCAGTGTACTACGTGCAATCAGCTGACCGGAAGAGAATTTTTTCTGTTGCAACGTAAACACAAATAGATATAGGAATCATTATCAATTGCTGGACTTATTAGTCACAAGCTGCCCATTCAACGCACACCATGCTCAAGGCGGTTATCCTCATCGGCGGACCCCAGAAGGGTACCCGCTTCCGAGCCACTCTCCTCGACACGCCCAAGCCGCTGTTCCCATTGGCCGGTCGACCCCTCATAGCCCATCACATTGAAGCCTGCGTCCAGCTGCCGGAGCTCAAGGAGATCCTCATCATCGGATACTACCCCAGACGCAGATGGAGGCCTTTGTGGGCGACATGCAGGCCCTGATAGCAGCAGCAACATCAACATCAGGTGAGCGATAGTCGTGGCAAGTGCAGATGGAGGATAGATGGAGTGACGTGTCCATTTGGCAGGCCCACCTGCAGGAGTTCACATCGCTGGGCACGGCGGGCGGCATGTACCACTTTCGCGATCAGATACGGGCCGGAAATCCGCGGGCCTTCTTCGTGCTGAATGGCGACGTGTTGCGCCGACTTTCCGCTGCAGGAACTGTACGACTTTCACACCCGGCGTCCCTCTAGCGCCCTGGTCACCATCATGAGCACGGAGGCGACTCGCCAGCAGTCTCTGCACTATGGCTGCCTCGTCTTCGATCGCGCCAGTGGAGCCGTCTCGCACTATGTGGAGAAGCCCAGCTCGTATGTGTCCACCTTCATCAACTGCGGCGTTTACGTCTGCTCCATGGACATTTTACCCAGCTGGCGCAGATCTTTCATGCCCACGGACAGGAGTTACGGCTGCGCGGGCTTCAGCAATGGGAACGGCAACGGAAATGGCCGCGATCAGGGTCACATCAAGTGGGAGCAGGAGGTGCTCACTCCCCCTTGCGGGTACCAACCAGCTCTTTGCCATGACCGTGCCCAACTGGTGGTCCCAGCTGAAGACCGCCGGCTCGGCCATCTACGCCAATCGTCACTACCTGGGCCTCTATAAGCGCACACATCCGGAACGGCTGGCGAACGTGGGCTCCAAGCGCGGCGAGGGCGACGGCAACCTAATCTGCACTGTCCTGCCGGATGTATACGTGCATCCCAGTGCACGGTCCACCACAGCGCAGTGGTGGGTAGCAGTTAATCTCAATTTGTGAATCTCCGACTTCATCCATCTCTCTTTATTCCATTCAGCTGGGCCCGAACGTGGCCATTGGGCCTGGTGTCACCATCGGCCCTGGGGTGCGCATCAAAACAGAGTCCATCGTGCTGGAGCAGGCCCAGATCCATGACCACACGCTCATCCCTTCACTCGATTGTGGGGCGGGGCTCCACCATCGGCGCCTGGGCCCGCGTTGAGGGCACGCCAAGCGACCCGGACCCCACTTGTTCTTTCCATTGATTTCGAATGCGAAAGTATCGATGCCGATAAGAACAAGTATCGATAGGCGGATAAAATATATCGGTTCTTGATGTTTCCTCGTCAGGTGGCTCCGTGACAATTTCATCTCTGTGTAGTTGCCATGTAGAAACTCGAAGGGAAAGAAGAAGAAGGGTCATGTGATAGAGACCAACCAGCTGACCGAACAGAAAATAAAAGTTTTTCTTCAACTTGCAACTCCTCCGAACTAAAGTTAGCTAACAATCAACATGGCTCTACACTCTGCAATCAAGGGAAAGCTAATCTCTGTCATCGGCGATGAGGACACTTGCGTGGGATTCCTACTGGGTGGCGTGGGCGAGATAAACAAAAATCGCCACCCGAATTTCATGGTCGTGGACAAGAACACTCCCGTAAGCGAGTTGGAGGACTGCTTCAAGCGGTTCCTGAAGCGCGACGACATCGACATCATCTTGATTAACCAGAACTGCGCCGAGCTCATTCGCCATGTCATCGATGCCCACACTTCGCCAGTGCCAGCCGTCCTGGAGATTCCATCGAAAGACCACCCGTATGACGCCAGCAAGGACTCGATTTTGAGGCGTGCCCGTGGCATGTTCAACCCCGAGGATCTAGTGCGCTAAACAGCACTTTGGCATTGTTTGCAGCCCTAGGAGTATTGCAGTTAAAGCCACCAATCCAATTCAATCTAATCCCCTACATTTCAGCTTTGAAATATGTATTAAAGACAAGTGTTAAAGTGTTTTTGTTTTCAAATAAATAATGTATATGTATGTATGTTGTAAAATCGTTAATTATCATAAAATAGTACGCTCCAGTGTCTCCACTCCACCTAGCGGGTTTTCAGTGTACTACGTGCAATCAGCTGACCGAGAAGAGAATTTTTTTCTGTTGCAACGTAAACACAAATAGATATAGGAATCATTATCAATTGCTGGACTTATTAGTCACAAGCTGCCCATTCAACGCACACCATGCTCAAGGCGGTTATCCTCATCGGCGGACCCCAGAAGGGTACCCGCTTCCGGCCACTCTCCCTCGACACGCCCAAGCCGCTGTTCCCGCTGGCCGGTCGACCCCTCATAGCCCATCACATTGAGGCCTGCGTCCAGCTGCCGGAGCTCAAGGAGATCCTCATCATCGGATACTACCCCCAGACGCAGATGGAGGCCTTTGTGGGCGACATGCAGGCCCTGTATAGCAGCAGCAACATCAACATCAGGTGAGCGATAGTCGTGGCAAGTGCAGATGGAGGATAGATGGAGTGACGTGTCCATTTGGCAGGTACCTGCAGGAGTTCACATCGCTGGGCACGGCGGGCGGCATGTACCACTTTCGCGATCAGATACGGGCCGGAAATCCGCGGGCCTTCTTCGTGCTGAATGGCGACGTGTGCGCCGACTTTCCGCTGCAGGAACTGTACGACTTTCACACCCGGCGTCCCTCTAGCGCCCTGGTCACCATCATGAGCACGGAGGCGACTCGCCAGCAGTCTCTGCACTATGGCTGCCTCGTCTTCGATCGCGCCAGTGGAGCCGTCTCGCACTATGTGGAGAAGCCCAGCTCGTATGTGTCCACCTTCATCAACTGCGGCGTTTACGTCTGCTCCATGGACATTTTCACCCAGCTGGCGCAGATCTTTCATGCCCACGGACAGGAGTACGGCTGCGCGGGCTTCAGCAATGGGAACGGCAACGGAAATGGCCGCGATCAGGGTCACATCAAGTGGGAGCAGGAGGTGCTCACTCCCCTTGCGGGTACCAACCAGCTCTTTGCCATGACCGTGCCCAACTGGTGGTCCCAGCTGAAGACCGCCGGCTCGGCCATCTACGCCAATCGTCACTACCTGGGCCTCTATAAGCGCACACATCCGGAACGGCTGGCGAACGTGGGCTCCAAGCGCGGCGAGGGCGACGGCAACCTGATCTGCACTGTCCTGCCGGATGTATACGTGCATCCCAGTGCCACGGTCCACCACAGCGCAGTGGTGGGTAGCAGTTAATCTCAATTTGTGAATCTCCGACTTCATCCATCTCTCTTTATTCCATTCAGCTGGGCCCGAACGTGGCCATTGGGCCTGGTGTCACCATCGGCCCTGGGGTGCGCATCAAGGAGTCCATCGTGCTGGAGCAGGCCCAGATCCATGACCACACGCTCATCCTTCACTCGATTGTGGGGCGGGGCTCCACCATCGGCGCCTGGGCCCGCGTTGAGGGCACGCCAAGCGACCCGGACCCCAACAAGCCCTTCGCAAAGATGGAGAATCCGCCGCTATTTAACAACGAGGGCAAACTGAATCCCTCCATAACGATACTGGGTAAGTGGGCGAGTGCTCTGAAATGTAGCCTGAGACCTTCTGACCCCATCTACTTGCTCATTGCAGGCTGCTTCGTACAGGTGCCCGCCGAGAAGATACTGCTCAACAGCATTGTACTGCCGCACAAGGAGCTGAGTCGCAGTTTCAAGAACGAGATAATTCTGTGAAGATAACCAATCATCCGTTCCTTCCCGTAGCCCCTATCAGTATGCCATTTTATATAAATATTTATATTGTGCAATATTCTTAAAGCTTATGCAATAAAAGCTTGTCACGCAGCGGCACAACGTTTCAGCCTGACAGACGGAATGTCTGTCCTTTCAGGTATAAGCCGATACTTATCGTAGCTTTCAGCCGTGTCACGCGGCCAGCTCTAACGCACAGGTAAGCGACCCACGCACACACACATGCACTCCCTCTCTCTGTCTCTCTATATATCTACAGTCGCTCTCTGCCTCCCGTTTAGACCAAAACGCGTTTGGATTCCTCAAGTGTTAGCCATTAGGTCGCCGTCGTCGCTTGTTGCTTGTGGCGCTACAGCAGCTCCGCCAACGATCTAAAGAGTCTTATAATTAAGTAGTGGATTAATATTCGAATATATAAAATAGCCAACCGATGGCCAAAAGTGAATCTATATAATGTTTGAGCCTACAGCGCTGCCCCCGAAAAACAAACAGGTATGTACGTAGGCAGTTTTGTTGGTAGTTGAGCAAGCGAAGAGGAAGAGCGGCGGTGCACAAACACAACGTGAAAAGTGCAGGTGTATGCGTGCGGGTGCGCTTGTTGGTGTTGGTATTGGTGGAGCGGAGCAGGCGGCGCAGGTAACTTCGCGAGAGAGAATGACAGTAGAGAAAGAGAGCGAGCGTGTCACGCTCATTGAGCGTAACTGTCTTGCGTAGCGTGGGAAAACTACAAGTGAGGAAGGGGGTCGGACAGAGGCGTCGTAGCAATCACAGCTCAAAGCTTCGGCCAAGCCAAAATAACGGTGTGCTTTGGAAAAGCTCTATTCGAAATGCAGTTCCATCCAAGCTTTGTCAACTCTCTCGTCTCTGCGGAGTTTGTTTACGGGCCACCAACCAACTTGAAGGTACATATGTAACATACATGCATATTTACATACATATGCCTATTGGCAAACAGACTCGAGAGAGCATTCGGGTTTTACATGGACTGCGTGTGCGTGCTGGAATCTGGCTTGGCATGCCACCACCACCACCAACTCTCCATACACCTGAGCCAAAGGCGCAAGCTCTCGCGAGTGTACGCTCTCTCCAGTAGGTTGCGCTCTTGCGCACAAACACTCGAATCACACACGTTGAGCGCAGCTCATTTACCTTCGTGCCTACCTGTGGGGGGATCAGTTTTTGTCCTCTCTCGGTGGGTTTTCTCTCTCGGATGTAGTGGTGGCCACGTATATACAGTGGCGGCGGAAAAAATAGCACTGCTAGTTACAACAGTCTTTATTGTTTCAAAACATGACTAAAATTATTCGCAATTCTTTTAAAAATGTTTCCAACAAGAAACATGCGGAAAAAAGGTCGCGATATCCCCGTTTCTTGCTTACAAGAACGTAAAATGGGTGTCCGTTGTCCGAGGAAAATTCCACTTTTGACGGGAAGGCATGGGGCAAAAAAAAATCAGTATGCAAAATAGCACTAAAGTTGGCCCAAGGAAAAATGGAGAAACATCCTGTGGTCCGACGAATGCCAACATCTATTTTTTGGTGGAAGAGGGTCTTGATCTTATGTGAGGCGACTACCTAATGTAGAATAACACCCCCTGACTCATATGTTCAATCATTAGACATAGAGAAGCAAGCATATCGTATGGGCATGATTTACTTCATGGTGCTATTTTTTTCGCCGCTGCTGTATATATATGTACCATATATATTCTTGTTTAGGAAAAGAGCGCGAATTACCGTTCGAATGTTCGTCGAGGCAGGTTTGTTGCGCGCGCTCCATCGTCGCTCGTTTATTTGATATCGCAGGAACATTAAGATTCTTAACTATCCTATGGTTTTAAAACGAATACCAAAATATATCTGAATATTCTGTGCTGTCGCAGCTTGGATCAAAACGGACGCGACGGTCGCCTGAGTCGGAGAGCTGGACACACATACACGCAGACACACACTCACTCACACACCTCTCTCGCTCCGGCCAAAAACTAGAAAAAAGACAACAGCTAAAAGTGGTAGTAACAGGCGAAGAAGAAGCAGCAGCAGCAGCGGAGGCAAAAAGTGACTTGTTTTTTGTTTGCTTGTATACGCCGACGTCTCCGCTAACGCTCCGAACCATTCCCGCTCTGACTCCCCTTCGTCCGTATGTGGGTATTAAGATCGCGGTCTAAGCAAGTGTACTAGTCTCTAATCAAAGCAACTAGACGCCACAGCAGTGCAGGCATTGGGTGCTAACAATACAAAATACACACACAGGTGTACATGTGTGAGCGTGAAGGCGAGAAAAGAAAGTGCAATAAAAACCAAAATTTGTAAAAAGGCCACAAGTGCAATATGTATACAACGTGTTGAAAAGAAACAAGCAAAGAAAAAACAGTTAAATCGCCGCGCATCGAGTGATAGAGAACGAGCTGTCACAGAAGGAGGAGAGCAGAAGAAGATATCATTTACACACCAACCTGTTGCGTCAAGGAATCCGATTGAGTAGAAATTCTGCTGCCACAGGTGAGAAATCTACTGAGCATCATCACAAAAGAGTGAATGAACAGAGACAAAGGCCCCGCCGCTATAAGGTGGATGCGCAAACAAAGTGAAAACATATTTACAGTTAGCAAAGACCAAGACAACGAAGAGAGAACTGAGTATAAGAGCAGCAGTGGTAGAGGCTGGGACTTGTATATGATACCAATACCCTCCACAGAGTCCGACATATAAGTTTAGGTGTGTGCCCGGTCACAGTGGAACCTTAAATTAGAATGTCATTCGGATAAGATAATATAACATGATATGACCCGACTTTAAACTCAATGCCCAAGTTCGATAAGTTCAGGAATGCTAGACACAAGCAGTTCAACTGCAGGTTGAGTGCCTAGTAGGGTATTTAGGAGCGAACATAAGAGCGAAGAGAGGGAGACAGAGGGAGAGAGAGAAAGAGCAGTTGCAGCCTGAACTAACGACTTACTTTTTTCTTTTCTGGCAAAATAACTTTGGCAATTGGCATTTCTGGCCAACAATTTGCGCAATCATTAGTTTCCTGTTGCCCCAACGGCCAGAGGCACACGCCAGCCAGCAGATTTGCGAGCGGGAACAGTGCAGTGCATAAAACAGAAAAACTTGCGCAATTCATAATTTAATAAGCAAGACCGAAAAAACGCTGTAAAATCTACTCGCTTTCTGGTTTACCAATCGGCAGGCAGCAATTCATTAATTGCATTGGTTTTTTGTTGCTCTTGTTGCTTTTGCTGCTGCGCCTGTCACTAATTTATATTTAATCACCAGCTTTATTGTATTGTCTTTCAAAAGCGTAACGGCCACCAGTCGTGGTCCGGTCTTCGGCTTCAGCTTCGGCTTTGGCTTCCACTTGGGCTTCGTCTCTGTTTAGTTTGATTTTGCGTTATAGTCGGTTATTTTAAGTTTCTTCTTTTAATGAATGCTCCAGCCCTGTTCCATTGTCTTCTGACCCATTCGTGCGGTCCATCTTAATTGGGCCCAAACGCGTGAACCGTTATTCATTAATGAAAAGCGTACGTTCAGGGAGGGAGGGTTTTCCCGGTTTCCCAGGTTTCTCAAGTGCACAACGAAAGGAAAAACTTTCATATATAACAGTACTGTTCCCCTTGCCATTCCCCGACTTATGATAAAAGTGGTGGCCCGGCTTAGTAGATCAAGAAGTTTTCTAGGGTTTTTCGGCTTAAGTACTCAAAGCAACAGTCCGGAACAGGAAATAAACTACTTTAGAACAAATTTTCCATTGCGACATTGACTCGGGGGTCAACAGGCAGACAGTTGCCGTGAACCTGACCCTAGGGATCGCACACTGGCGTTTTTGGCTGTCTGAAATGGCCGGTAAACCAGTTTAAAGTTATAGCTAGTGACTCTATCCCATGGTGGGCCCCTCCCAGAGAGTTCTTTAGGGCGTATGTGGGGCTCGCCAAACGTGGGAACCCACCCATCGGGCGCCCATATGCTATATTGAGAATGAAGATTTCCCAGTAGCGGCAAAAATGGGCACAGGGCCCATAAGGGGAGGGCGGAGATGCAAAAAGCATACAGTACAACAGTAAAAAGCAAACGTCATAAATTGCACAAGATGGCACAAGCACACAACCGCAATCGCTCATTAAGAGATGGTCACTCTAAAGCCACCAAGGCTGGGATGAAGGAAGCCGAGAGTGAAAAGAGTCAACCAAGCATGCGCTGCCTCCCCATCCTAACCCTCCAGTGAGCTTTCGACCAGGTGGAAACAGGGCAAACAGGGAGAGAGAGAGAGAGAGAGAGGGAGAGATGATAAATCTGCTTAAGTAGTTTGAGTTATTAGCCAAGTGTGGGACATTAAAGCAAGCCGAGCCGAGCGATATGCCATATATGTACATATAGTACTCGTAGTACGCAGATCCCACTCGACTCGATTCGGATCGGATCGGATCGGACCCAGCTCGACCCGCGGGAAGTGCTTTTGCTTCTGGCTTAATTACGAATGCTTGGCCTTTTGCACGTACATATGCATTATTTTAAAATTTAATTGCAACAAAGAGTAATCTCATAAAGTGCGCTCCGCTCCACACAGTGGAGCAGTGAGCAGTGAGCAGCGACAGCGCCTGCGCACCACGATTAACCCATGAGCGCCATCTTGATGAACTTTGCCAGTAAGTCAGCGAGCCAGTCACCAGTCAGCCTGTGAGTCGGACAGAGAGACGGAAAGACAGTCAGCTGGTCTGTTGCTTGGGCTCTGGAGTGTGTTTCTGTTTTCATTAAAAGTAAAACTTTTCACATTAAAAATTCTCATAAAATTGCACTGTAATTTTTCGTCGTTGTCGTTGTCGTTTTCGCCGTATTTCCACTTTGTCGTGGAGCGAAATTAAATTTCAAATCGCCATGCGGGTTAATACTTTAATTTCAATTTGACCCTTTTGACGTCAATGCAATGGTAGCCAGCAGCAGCAGTCTTAGAAGGTACTACAAATGCAAGTGAACGGCGGCAACGCTGCACGCTGAACTTGCTCCATTCCATGCTGGAAGCTCCATTCAGGGGAACAAGGAAACCAGAAAACTACTGGCAAAACAAACTGAAAACCTGGACAGCTGATTGAATTGCATATTCAAGGTGTCAAAGTGTCAAGCGTTGGCAAGTTTCACGAATAGTCGTCGGACTTTGACTTTCCTTTTTTGAATTTTTTTTTTTTTAGCTTTCCGTACTTCGTTTTTCGTTTTTTTCCGTTTTTCGCTTCGTTTAGTTTCGATTTGTTGGGTTGGAAATTTTTTAGTACGAGCCAATTCGCTTTGTTTGACATTTCTTGAACGCACTCGTAATTAGTGTTTTTATATGGCCAGAGGCCGGGCGGGTATACGCTTAAAGTCCAAGTGCCTTGTGCAATCATCCCAACTCTCGTTCTTCCGTTCCATTCGCAGGCACAGCTAATGGCCGAGAGGCAGCCGTGAGATGCAGTCCCGCTAAGCCAGCACAGCAAGAGAGTGCTTGAAGTCCGCTAGAAGCACGGAACCGCCCGGAACCCCAAACACCAAAGCACTGAACGCTGGAATGTGGCCAAATCATTATTATCATCAGCAGCCGCAGCCGCAGCAGCATCAATAGCCAGATCGATCTCCTCAAAGACAATTAAACCATCATCCAGCATCAACATCTGCTCCAGCACCAGCTTCAGCTCCAGCGAGAGAGAAACATAAGATGCAGGTGCCCGAGCACGTTGTCTCCCTGTACATCGCCACCTGCGGCCAGAATGGACCCGGACTTGGATCCGACGAGAAGGAGATCATACTGCTCGTCTTCGTTCTGCTGGAGGTCGCCACGGGTCAGGTGAGTTATTGAGCTTTTGCCTTTCCCATTACCGCTCCAGCATTCATAAGGGGATACCGGCACCGTCCCTCTCTGATCTTTCTGGCGCCGCCTACTGTTCCACCATTTTGTTCGACGGCTCATCATTTGCTCGACTCGGTCTCGGGCTCGGTCGCTGGCTCGGGCTTTCGTCTACGCCTTAATTAATGAATGTTGTGCGATAACGGTCCCCCACTTACACAACGACACACTCACACACACCCACTCATGAGCATACTGCAGTTTCAACTGTGTGGCGTGGTGTGGAGTGGTTTGGTATGGTGTGTCGCTCGTTGATTATGTTACAAAAGCAACGAAAACAAAACTCTCTCGCCTTTGATTCGCCACCAAAAACGAAGGCGAAGAAAACGCAACAGAGAAAGCCGAAGCCGGGAATACCGTTTAGAACATTAATCACCAGAGATTTAAATGCAAATAACTGCAACTATATTTAAAGAGAGTAAAGAATCAAGTGATCTCTATCTATTTAGGATCCTCCAAAAGATATACCTCCTTTCCCTAAAGTAGAAGTGTTTGATTATGTTTTTGAAAATCCATCCCATACGGAGGGACATTACATATGTGCATAGATGGATATTTGCATATTTTGAGTTTGCCAAGCGTTTGACACTAATTGTTTGGAAACAAATCTCTAAAAATCCGAGGGAAGGCGGTGGCGATGGCGATGCAACCTTCTCGTAGACCCTCGCCAGACCAGAGGCTCGAGGCATACGGCACACGGCATTACGAAATCCCTCAACAAACTATCGCCCGAGTCCGACTCGACTCGACTCGACTCGAGAGAAACAGCCATTAAAAACTGTTTGCTTTGGCTCTAAAGCTAAGTTTTCCAAGAAAGTACACAATCTCAAAAATGAAAATGATGTAATGGGTTTGGTTTTGGGCTGATATTGAGATGGAGATGTCTCTAGAATCCCAGTGTCGTCAGTGACATCTCCCATCCGTTCCAATCCAATCCAATCCAAACCAATCCAATATAATCACTCTATTAGTAGCATCTGCTTTCCCCTGCGAGAGTCTCCTCCCCTGCCCCTGGTTTCAATGATGTTTTCAAATCGCAATTCTATTTGCCCAATACTCGACGACAGTCTTGACTGCACACAAACTTGGATGTCGCTGGATGTCGTTGTCTCGGGGGCTGGATGGAGCTGGACAGAGTTACGTGGCGGCCACTCAATTGCCAGAGGAGGCTGCGTGTTTGGGCTCTAGATATAAGTACCCGCCGATATAAGGTTGTTTTCTCGCGCTGCGTTCTCGAGCCCATGAAGGAAATCGTTTGCCATTTTCCGCCATTTGGGTTAGGGGAGGAGTGGGAGTGGTAGTTGGAAGAGGAATAGCTCTTGAAGCTATTTACGGGCATTTACCTGATGTTTGCCTGCACACGAAGTTGACATTGTCTCGATTCTATGACTGGCCGGACGGAGCACGCAACCTTTTAGCGAATGCAGCCTCTCCTCCAACTTCTACTCCGCTTAAGTGGCATTTAATGGCGGCAGGGGCAGAGTCAGAGACAGTATCTGTGGCAGTGGCATTGCGTGGCTCGCAATTATTTGAATCTCCGGCCAAGTCGGACTCAAACGAAAGCCCTGACTCTGTGCCCTGTACGGGTGTCATGGCATCTAGACCCCGTCCATCTGTCCGGCTTTTGTTGGTGACGCGGCTGCCAAATTATTATCTATATAAATTAATTGCTCCGCTCTTCGGCTCTGACTATGGCTCTGGCTCTGGCTATGGCTCTTTGCTTTACAGCGACTTTCGCAAAACGTTTCGACTTTGGGGCCAATTTGTATGGTAATCTGTTCGGTGAGTCCCAGCGATGGAAGCCATTCGAAAAGATGTTATTAGTGGAATTATTAGTATTTCATTTTTCTTTTGCTAGTATTCGGACAGGTCATGGGGTCAAGCTTCGCGCGAATTTCTCCGAAATCCTATTCCTCCCCGTGGGCACCCCTTTTACGCTTTAATGAGGTGCCCCTAGACCAGACCAGACCAGACCAGACATCTGAATAAAATATAATTTACTGGAATATATTTTAGGAACATTTGAATACCAAATAAAGTCTGCGCGAAATTTATGGTAATTTGGTGAGCCACATAATGGATGAACGGTAAAGCGAGTCTGGTGGAATCCGCCTGGATCCGACGCGATGTCCCGACCCGACTGATATCTATCTACATATATCGGAAGCAATTTCGGACTGATAGCGAAATAAAGTGCTTCATTTGGCCAGTGCTTCGCGGGCGGGCCAGGGCAGCCATCCGCAACGCCTTCGTCATCGTCATCGTCATCGTCATCGTCATCGTGACGGGAATCGTGAGGGGAATCGTGAGGGCGGTTGGATTTGGCCAGACATAGAAATCGCTGGCAAATTATTATTGGATTTGCTGACGCGTCTGATAATGGCCAATATGCTTTCCGATTCCGACAGCAATTGTAATGCCTAATGAGGCGGGCTTGGACTGGTCTGGAAGGGTATACTCGTATGATATTAATATACGTATCTGAACAGTCCGATGTAGAACGACGAAGAGGACAGTGTCTCGCTTTCCAAAATGGAGACTCGCTCTAAGAGCGATCTCAGGCGATGGCGAACCGTTTCCATGTCTATCTATCGGATTTCTCTGTTATAGATTTCTTGTTGGGGAGCAATTTTCTTGATTTGATACGTGGAACACGTACAGCACACAGGCGCAGTAATTGGCATGTTAATTGCAGGCTAGTTATGACTCGCATGGCAACAATTAAAGTTAATTAACATTCGATCACAAACTGCAAACAGTCGCCAGAGTGGGGAGAGTGGGGAGAGTGCGGGGAATCTCTGAGAATCTCTGCTCTCTGGCTCCACTTCTCCAACAATTGGAGCTCTTGGCTCTGGCGAGAATTCAGCTTTAATTTAGCTGCAATTTCATTCATGGCCACAGATTACGTCCAACTAATTATCAAGTGTGGCCAAATGCAAAGATTTCCCATCCATCGCAATCGGGGACATCCATCCATTCGTACATTCGGATCGGCATAATTAGGAGCGGGCTTAACCCCCAACCCAAACCCGAAACCCAATGTGTGGTGTAGTGCGAGGGCTCTTCGATGAATTTAACATGACCGACACTCATAAATATTTCATTATCTCTGTGCCGATCCTCCATATTGTTCAGGCATTCAATGGCTATGCAAATCGCTGGCACGCAAATCGGAAAACAAAGAAAAGTACAAGTTTAGTTCTCCTTTTGCCTCAGCCCCCCCCCACTCCGCCCAGGGCCCAGCGATCCATTAGCATAGGGCCCAACTACCTGCAGGGGATCCAGCTGGCTCCGATTCCGATTCCGAAGCCTATTCCTATTCCTATTCCAATTCCGATTCGGATCGTCTCCTTTGCATATCCGCTGACGCAAGCCCCAATCTGTGCCCCCAGGGGTAGGGGAGAAACGAAGGTACTCATTTGAAGGCTAAGAAAAATCCAGAAGCTTTGTTAGTGATTCGCAGGTGTACCCTACTATCGGATGTTAGAGATAGGAACCGTTGTTGTGGCCAAGAGCAGCGTGCCGTTCCCGTGTCCCACTTGATAAGCGTAGGGATAACAGCAGTCATGCTTACACAGACATTACTTTGATTAGGTAGCCACTCAAAGTACTCCCCACTAATGCTTCCATCCATCTCTCCCGTCCACAGATCATCGGCACCAAACAAATACTCGTCCGGCCAGATGGCTACTTCATCAAAGACCGCACCACCTCGAGCTCCTCGGACACCTCGAACGTCACCAGCAGCAACACGGCCTGCTCCCCGCCCCTGGCCATCGGCATCGGAGCCATCGATGGCAATGCCAATGCGAACAGCAGCGCCTCGAGCAGCATCGGCAGCGGAACGGGGAATGGAAGCAGCTCAGCGAACGGCGTTCTCGAGAACAGCAGCGAGCTGATTCTGCCGATAGCCGAGGCCCAGGCAGCGGGAAAGCCGCTCAACGAGGCCATCGAGGAGGTACGTACTCTCTAGGTGGAGAGAGTGGAAAGGTAGAGCACGTTGTTTGGGTTCTGTTTGGATTTGTGGTTATCAGGTGGAACCGGCACCCAAATCCGATAAGATTAGGCCTGCACCACACACCGAACCGCTGCAGATCTAGAAAGAGAGGGGAGGGGTGGAGAGAAGAGGGCTATTTATGGAACCCACCCTCGAAGTGACTCGCTGCCAGAACCCTGAACCCACTCCAAAGTATTAATGGGGCAGGCATCGAGTTACGGTCTGCCAACAGGCAAAGATGAATGACATTAATGGTGTTGCGTGGTATATGAGGCACCATTGTATCTGATAAGAACCGATTCGGACTAGAATTCGGATTTCAAATCCGACTTCAGAGAGTGACACGATAAGTGGACGGAACGCATTTATTGCTGCGTCATGGGGGATTGCATTTACTCTTCGATTCCACCTAACCTTTGGGGCTTCGGATAGGTCACAGTGACCCCACCCCCGCGAGTCTGTTTATCTGACCCACTGATAAGTCGGAGGAACACCTACTGGGGCAAGCCTCCATCCAGAGAGATCTGCCAGCTGGCAGAGCCGGGAAATATCGTTCTGTAGACACCACATATTTACATAATTATTCGACGACACAGATAAAAGATCTCGATACGGACAACGACAGAGAAGGCGACAGTGACAGAGAGAGGCGCAGTATTTCGAAATGTTGGCCGGAGCTGATTCATTGCGGGTTCTACTATTTGCATTTCCTCCGATTACAGCCGATTAGAGCGAGTCATCGTGAGTTTTCTTTCTTTCTATGCCTCTTGAAGGGGTTTTAAATGAACTCTGATCTATGTAGATTCATGGGATTCCCTTTCATCCATTAATCCATTTCCTACAAAGGTTTGCATAGGTGGAGACTGGAATCAATCCCATTGGCCATCGCATTTCTCAGTTGGGAGTGCAGAGTGCATCCGTGAGCGTCTCGTGACGCAAGTGTCTGAGAGAATGGCAGAGAAAAGGGCAGGGAACGCGAGCTTGGAATACTAATTGGCTGAATCGATAGGTCTAATAAAAGCCCCCTTTCTCGCGCGATTGTAGATGGAGGGGATGCGAGAGTCAGCAGTCAGCTGCGGATGCAGATGCGAATGAACCCCTCTAATCCAAGGTGGATGCTATCAGTGGATTTTGTGATTGGATTGCTGTGATCTGTGATCTGGCTGGCGATTCCTTGGGGCCTGCCCCGGATTGTAATGCGACATTAAGCCGTGTTATATTTACTCACGATGACATGGCTGAATGCCGCTGGTTGCTGGCTGCTACTCGTTTAATTGACAATAATTGCCAGCAACTATGGCGGTGGCAGAGCCGACTAAACGGGTTTAGGCAAATGGCATTGGGGCGTAGTCGCAGCCTAGAAATGTGGCACCAACTGTGACCCGAGACACCTTTCGGCGAGTAGCGGTTGGAATGTAGGGGCATTTTCCCTTGCCACTGAACCTTTACACCTCGCTCTCTCTCCCTCCCCTGATGGGGAATTTTATTGACTCGTTGACTCTCCCTCTCGCTTGCAGTTCGATGCCTACCTTCGGTCTCTGTCGCTGCACGACACAGACATCCAGCTGATCACGGATGGCCAGCTGCCCCTGAGGCAGTGCCTGCACCGCGAGGCCTGCGCCAAGGATGTGGAGCTGCCCGCCTACTACAATCGGTTCAGCGACCTGCGCAAGGAGTTCCTGCGCTACAAGTCCGGGGATCTGTCGCGGGCCCTGGTCCCCGTCAAGGACATCAAAAAGATGCTGCAATCGCCCACACTGCCCGTGCCCCAGTCCATCGGAGAGATGCTGAATGGTGAGTGGCGGTCGATTTCATCTTCCTTTTACTAATTACACGATCCATTTCCCCCCTGGAACAGAGCTCAATACGACGTCGGTGGAGGACAACGACTTCTACATACGCGAATCTCGCGACATGGTCACTGTGATCCAGACCCTCCTCCAGGCAGGTGAGTACTCGATTCACATCGGTTTATCGGTTTTGAGTGCTCTAAGTGGATGCTCCTTTGCTTTTCAGGTCACAAATTCGCCTCAAACGAGCTGGTCACCCTGATCCTCGAACCTGGAATTTGGTGAGTAGCTCCCCTCTCGTTCCTAAACAACTGCAAAAAGCGAGCAGCTGATCCAATTCTTGTCGAGCTCTTCGAGTGCCCAAAAAATACTCACTCAAAGCAAAGCCGAGAACCGAACCCATAAAAATCGACTCAAAGAGACCCCAAACACTGGAAGGCGGCACGAAGCTGCGCTGGAACGTGGTCGTCGTTGTGGTTGTCGTTGTCGTTGTCGCCTTCGTCTTTTTGGTTGCTGCCTCGTCAGTTACCGTTTGGATTGGGAAGCGATAAGAGCTCGGGCGTCTTCGAGAATATCGGTCGAGTACATACTGCAGGCAGCTGTAAGGCGATCATCGGGTCAGAACGGTTCGGATCGCATCGTAACTGTGAACCAGACCGGGCTTTTGTGTGTGTTTCGCATGGAATGAATGCACGGCTCTTGTTATCGCTATTCCCTTGGAAAATTCTACCAGCGTAGAAGGAAACGCGTCGCCCTCTGCCGGGACCCGGGTCTGTTTCGAACTATACACTCATAAAAATATTCAATTAGTGGAAAGGTAATCTGCACCAGAACCCACCACCACTCCCCCTTCAACTCCAACTCCTTTGGAGTGGCAATTAGTTGGAACTCCTGGCAGCCAACTGATTTGGTTATTTGTCGTCTGTCTGCCACCACTATTCATATTTTATTTGTTTTCTGTTTCGGTTTCGGTTTCGGTCTCGGTTCGCGTTTCATTTCACTTCTTTTTTTTGCTGCTGCTTGGCCCCTTTTCTGGATGACATTCTCTGTGTGTTTTCTGTGTGTGTGTATTAGGAGAGTCAGCAAAAAATTTGTATACTCGTATGTTGTACGCCTTGGCTTGGTAATCGTCGAGAACTCTTGTTGCACATTGAAACGTTGACCAAGTCACGTTTCGCGATCGAAAAGTAGCGACAGAAAGAGACGACAACCCCACCCCCCCATTCCCCCCCATGTTGCATAACGTAGTCCTCTCTTTCCACTGCAATACCAATTCCAATTATAATTCGAATGTCATCCAATTGCAGCTCAATCGACGACGAGGTCGACGGCAACTGCATAGTGCGCGCCCGCGGACTCCCCTGGCAGAGCAGCGACCAGGACATTGCCAAGTTCTTCCGCGGCCTCAACGTAGCCAAGTGAGTAGCGGAGCGGCCAAGCCAACCCATTGATAAGCCTGCCCCCGATAGACGCGGGTTCAGCGGGTCACCTTAGATTACAAGCGCTCGTCTCTAATCTGGCTCTCTTTCCCTCCTCTTTCCTCCCTCCATCCAACAGGGGCGGTGTCGCTCTTTGTTTGTCCCCACTGGGCAGGCGTAACGGCGAGGCCCTGATCCGATTCGTCTCCCAGGAGCACCGAGACATGGCGCTGAAGCGGCACAAGCACCACATCGGGGCCAGGTACATCGAGGTGTACCGCGCCTCGGGCGAGGACTTTCTCGCCATTGCCGGAGGCGCCTCCAATGAGGCGCAGGCCTTCCTATCCAAGGGGGCCCAGGTGATCATTCGGATGCGGGGACTGCCCTACGACTGCACGGCCAAGCAAGTGGTAAGTCCCATCAGAGATTCCTTCCAGAGAGACGAAACTAATCTTTCCGCCCTCGTTTGATCCACAGCTCGACTTCTTTACCACGGGCGAGGCGCCCTGCCACGTGCTGGATGCGAACGAGGGCGTTCTGTTCGTGAAGAAGCCGGATGGGAGGGCCACTGGAGACGCCTTCGTGCTGTTCGCCAACGAGGGGGATGCCCCGAAGGCGCTGGGGCGGCACCGCGAGTCCATTGGGCAGCGATACATCGAGCTCTTTCGCTCGACCACCGCCGAGGTGCAGCAGGTCCTCAACCGCTCCATGGACCCCAAGACCTTTGAGACGAGCAGCCACAGCCAGCCGCCGCTGATCGCCCAGCTGCCCACCATGCAGCTGCCCCTGCTGCCCCAGGTGGGTGTCGTCACCCATGGCCATGGCCGCGTCCCAGTCCCAGTCCCAGCTAACCTGTGCCCACATCCCCATCCCCCACAGCACCTCATCACTTCGGGAACGACAAAGAACTGCATCAGGCTGCGCGGGCTTCCCTACGAGGCCATGGTGGAGCACATTCTCCACTTCCTGGACGACTTTGCCAAGCACATCATCTACCAGGGCGTGCATATGGTGATCAATGCGCAGGTGAGTCGAGGATCTAGCTTCAGCTATGCTTTGGACACTTTTGCTCAAACATCTGTTTTTCTAGGGCCAGCCCAGCGGCGAGGCCTTCATTCAGATGGACTCGGAGGACTCCGCGCGGCTCTGCGCCCAGCGCAAGCACAACCAGTTCATGGTCTTCGGAAAGAAGTTCCGCTACATCGAGGTGTTCCAGTGCTCCGGCGACGACATGAACATGGTCCTCAACGGCGGCCTGGCCTCGCCCGTCGCCCAGGCGCCGGCCCACCACGGCCACGCCCACAAGCAGCCCTCGCTGCTATCCACGGGTATGTTAGCTCAGTCGCCGCCGACCCCAGCCGGCGCCCAGTCGGCCATCTCCGGCTCCCACTCACACACACACTCGCACGCACACTCGCATTCGCACGCCCAGGGCCACGTCTCCGCTCACCATGGCTTGCCCACGTCCTCAGCCCTCCTGGCGCCCCTTAGCTCCACCTCAGCCGCTGCTGCGTCCGCTGGCGGACTGGCCTCCTTCATGGCCTCCCAGCCATCGGCCGCCGCCGCCCACTCTTCGCTGCAGAACGCAGCCGTGGCCCTAAGCTCCCTGTCGGGCCAGGCCCCACCCGGCTACCCCCTGAACTTCTCGCTGCCGCCGCCCTCCTCCCAGGCGGCCGCCAGTCCCGCCCTGCTCGCCCAGCAGCAGGCGCAGTTCATAGCCCAGCAGAGTCTCCTGGTGCGCCAGCAGGCCGCCGCCGCCCTGGCCGCCGAGCAGCAGCAGCAGCAGCAGCAGCTGTACGCCAACGCCATGCTCCAGTCGCACCCCCTCTACCTGCAGCAGCACCAGCAGCAGCAGCAGCAGCTCTACGCCAATGCAATGCTGCAGTCGGGCCAGCCCCAGTTCGTGTTCATGCAGCGGCCCTACATGCCGCACTTTCCCCTTGGCTACATGCAAGCTGGAGCGGCTGGCAGTGCCTCTACCTCGGCCCTGGCCCTCGCACAGGCTCAAGCCCAGGCACAGGCTCAGGCTCAGGCGCAGCCACAGTCGATGAAGCGGTCGTACGAGAACGCCTTTCAGCAGGAGGCGGCCGGAGCAGCGGCTGCAGCCAGTGCGGCCAAGCGGGCGCTCACTCGCACGCCTAGTAGCGTCTACTCGTACTACAATCCGGGTATTTGAGGCAAGCCTCCGCTTACAAGTCGATGGCGCGACGTCTCCAGCACTTCGTGCACATTCCGCCTCGCTCCATTCCGTTTGCAATCCATAGTGAGTGGCGTCGGAGTGCTATATAAACATATAAACATATACATAGACATATAAACCACACATCTATCCACGATCCACGATCCACGCATATCATGTTCCATCATGGCAACCCACAGAGACACACACATGCATACCAGACATATTTTAGAGCTTTATTTTATAGTGAATCGATTTCGTTTCCGGAAGAGAATGGAATGAGAGTAGCCTTAAGTAAATGAGTACTCTTCTTGTATGGAGTACTCGTAGCAGCATAAGCATTCCTGTCTATGGTCTAAGCATATACATATATATAATATCGTACACACGCGCACAAGCACACACACATACAGTCGCACTGCTCCTCACTCACACGCATATGAACACCCGTTAACAGAGGATCCTAGAATGATTTGCTCACCTTTCTTCCACATTCGGATGCTTGGAATGTGTGTGTGTGCGCGTGTGCGCGTGTGTGTGTGCGACAGTGAGGGATGTAGATCCTTCTCAGTCCCCTCCCCCCCTCCCCACCCCCCACGGATTCGAAGGCAATCAACAGAGGCTAACGTCATTCGTGGAGGAAGTACGGCATGGCCTGGGCCTCGCCCACGCCCATACAGTGCAATCTAATTTTAATGTCTATTCCAGTCCAAACACCACTCCACACTCGCACTTCCCCCACGAATGGCGTCAGGTGTTGGCTCATGCGCTCAAATTTTAACGAAATTCTGTAAGACAATATTTGGAATATCCATAATCGATAAACGCCTAGATATAAGATCGTACCACTTGTAAAATTGGTTGGCATTAATTTTAATCAGTCTGCAATCCTTTCCTGTGTCTTTCCTGAGCTCTGTTTTGAACTGATCTGAAGGTGATCTGAAGGCAGAGCTCGGATGCGATGCGAGAAGCTAACCCTAGATCAAATCAAACCCTAATCCAATACAATCCACCCACTGACATGCGTTCAATACTTGAATAATCTCATTGTTGTTTGAATTTGATATCGTGTGTGTGTGCACACATTGTACTATATATAGTATATATATTTAGCATAATCTAGATGTAGATCTGCGAGTATGGTGTAGCTCTTAAGTGTGCGTAACTGGTGTTAGTCGCAAACGGGAACTCTAATAATTCTATCTATCACTCTTTCTATTACTGTCACTCTCCTTTTCTGTGTGTTTTCCCTCTTCATCACTAATTTAGTTGTTAGTCCTTGGAGGGATGTACATCTGCATATACATCTACATCTACATACTCGTATGTAGTCCTAGGCCTAAGACCTGCTTATCGTACGTTCGGGCGCTTTAGTGTCTAGTGTGTCCTGCTCTCTATGTACGTGATAACGGTAATTGGTGTCTCGGGCTTACATCCACATACACACACACACAAACACGCGAATACGTCGATCGAAGAACGCAGAGCGTAGAGCGCAGAGCGCAGAGCGCAGAAGAAAGAACGATGGAAGGCTGTTTCCACCTGAACCTGAACCCTATCACCCCTTTTCACTCCCTCCTGTCTATCTGCTCCTGATTCTGATCCTTCTCCTGCTGCGTCTAACATTCAGTTTCGTACTGCTAAGAGGGGCATAACGAATGAAAGCCACGGGAAAGATTCGCCTAGCTTTTAATCCTTAGCCTAATTTAACCTTTAGCCTTTAGTACGAGTAGATTCTATGCGAGTGCGAGTTTGTGGCAATCGAATGGCTTCCGAATGGGTATGAGGCTAACAGACCCTCCTCCAGCGGCCACTTTAAAGATCTTAAACATCTAAAAAAAACCAATTATTTACTTAACTAGTTCGTACGCAACCAACAGCCAACAACCAACGTTTTTATTGTGGAACAGATTTTACGATTTTGATATTCCATCTTTTTACCATTAGCTGTTAGTGATCAATCTTTGATTAATTTTTTAATTTTTTATTTTACATCAATAAAATACAACATACCGCCTAAAAACTATCAACGCTCTCTCTCTCTCTCCCTGTCTCTCTTTCTCTCTCTCTCTGTACTATACACTTTCTCTCACCCGCCCCCTCTCTCTCGCTCTTTGATTAAGTGTAGAGGATCGACCCCACCTACTAATCCACACCAACAGAAAAACCTACTAACCCATTTATCAATCGATTTCTGCGGGATAATTTTGTTTAAGTGTAACCCTCATTCCCTGTACCCTGTACCCTGTAGCCGTACTCCCTGCTATATCCCACGCCACCCCACCCCACCCCACCCCCTCCTTCATATATGTACATGTAACTGGGGTATCGGGCTTGGGCTTAGCTTTACACTCGATCGCGTTTTCAGCGGAGCTGCTCCGCCTCGCCTCGGAGCGGTTGGAGTTGGATGGAGCGGAGATGGAAGCTGCATTAGATGTTTCTGTTTTGGGCTCTGTTTCCGTTTCCGTTTCTGTTTCTGTTTTGGTAATATTCTCGTTTACGTAACCCTAAATGGAATGTCCATCATGATCGTACTAGTCATAGACGCATCTTGTATGTAACTCTGTCCGCTGGCAGGCTGGCATTTTGGCATTCTGGCATTCTGGCAGCTCTTCGGGTGCATAATCAAATTTTATCTCTAAAGGTTGGTGCTTGGATTAAACAAAACAAAACAAAACAAATCGAAACAAAGAAACTCAAAATTCAAATCAAAAATCAAAAAACAAAAAACAAAAATCGGCAAATGTCTAAACTTATTCGTATGTGCGCAAATGTTTCATGGTCTCTGGGGTGATAAGAGGTGGTAAGAATACAATACCAATACCAATACCAATACTATATATGTATGTCTCTCCTACCATTTGCAATGTCTAAACGGTGAGTGTTTTGAATACAATTTTACCTCTACTAATCCTAAAATTTAATTACTTGTACTAAGATAAGGTCACACACTAACCCAAAGGCAGCAACAACAACAAATACTACTACTGCAACAAGAACTGTGAGACAAGAACAACAATAAGAACAAGAACAAGAATAACTGCAACAAATACTTCTGATGAATACTATTGTATTATCTATAACTGTAGACGAATCTGAATCCACGCATATATATTGTATATGTCTAGTCCTTCTTCCTTTCAACCAAGCCATACTCACAACACTTACGCCCCCTCCCCCTCCCCACAATAGTATGCCCCATTATGCCTAAGAGAGATTTCCCTTCCAATCGAACTAAAGTTTCCCCGAGTAATCACCGAGTCGAGTCTCCCGTCTCCCGTCTCCATACAGGTGCCACTGTTCTGGGTGCCCACTTCGGACCGCCGTTCCAGGCCTACGGGGCAGCGCCGCCGCCGCCTCACACGCCGCTCCTGGCCACGCCCCGAAACCACCACGCCCACCACCATCACCATCATGCGTCCGCCTTCTACCCGCCACCGCTCGTCTACTGGCCCTACCCGAGCCCGCCCGTCTCGCCCACCACCTACTACAGCCAACCGGGAGCGCACTCGCCGTCGCAGCCTCTGGTGAGTGCAATCTGCAGTACAGATACGGTCCCGTATCTACATATGTATATACACCTAAGAATACAAATTTGAATTCTTTTTCAGTATCCGCTCGACTTCTTTCCCCCATCACCGCTCTCACCGCCTAGCGTGGCCCTTCCGCATACCAGCGCCGGCCTGATACTCACGACCACCAAGGCCGCCGTGTCCTTTGTGCCACCAAAGCAGTTCTCTCCAACGACCACGGCCAGTGGCAGCAAGCTGCCCATTCCGATGCAGGGCTATGCTAGTCCGAGTACCAGCCAGCCCGGAGCTTCGCCAGCGACTGCCTTGAATGGAACCGGAGCGGTGTCCTCGCCCACGGCCTCACCAACAGCTTCCGCTACTGGATCTACCTTGACGTCGTCGTCGACGCTGCTTAGCATTGACATAAACCATGCCACGTCGACGTCCACGTCTATGCCCACACCAACGCCAGCGCCCATGCTGAAGACCAGCAGCCAGGGGGCGACGGGAACTGCTGCCACGGCTCTAGTGAGCAACTCCTGCGTGGAGCTTTTCATATCGTAGGCTCTCTATGGCTCAAGCTCAAGCGCACACGTTTTTAGCAAAGCTTTTGTCTTGCCATTCGAAGAAACTTGTCTGTAGTCTAGTTTAGAACCAAATCCGCGTTAGCCGAGTCGAACGGCGAAAGTGGTGAAAGTGGCGAGAGAACGGCGAAACTCTCGAAGTTCGAAAGTCGGACATTCCTGCCCGGAAGGAAGGAAGGAAGAAAGGAACAACGATGGAAGGAATCTCGCCGCCGTCTCATGAATTTCTATATGCTATATTACCTTATCCGCTAGTGCTAAGTAGGTAGAACGCCCAGTGCAATTCAAGATTTTATTTATTCAAGCTGCTGCACCATATCCAAATATACAATTATTAGCCAATTAGATAAAGATGAAACCAGCGAAACCAGAAGAGCAGAAGCTGATAGCATGAAGCAGAAAGCAGATCGAAAAGCAAATACGACAAATTTATCCCTAGTCAATAGTCAAATTATTTATACAATTATCTATTTTTAGCTGCATGTTAATGTTATTGAAATTTTTGACGCGAGTAAGCCTGTAAAAGTCCGCCGAGCTCAGATCCTGAAGCGATTTTCCATGTTGAGTCCCTAGGCTAGACCATCGAAAATATTGTTATTCTTTTGCACGGAATACCGTATCCAGAACGTAACCAAAAGCGACCGTTTCAGATCTGATTTGTTTGTTACACCATTCTCAATGAAAAGATATTATCAACTGTCTATATAAATATACAGATAAATAACTATAAATACCTATAAATATATGTATCTCCCGATTGCACGACTTTAAATAGTCGAAATCATTAGAATTCTGTTTTTTAAATCTTTTTTACGCTATATCTCGTCTGAACGCCGGCATGTCTTTTCCTGATCGGATGTGCCATTAATTAAAACTCTGTTTTTGTTCATATGGGCCGATCGGGGCGTTGCATGTCTTTTCCTGATCGGGAGAGTCCTGCCAATCGATTGGATCTGCTATTCACGCCATGGCCTGACTAATTTAAACCATGAGAGCATTCTAAAATTCCTGTTCGCTCTTTACTTATTTCACTATATCTCCTCGCTAATCTGGGTGTGCCATAAACGTCATTACCAAGTGACACACATCCTACATATATGTATGTATGTATGTATGTATAAGGCTTCGTCCTAGGACTTGTATGCACGTGTACTCCGTATTAAAAAAAGAACAACAACAATTGGTTAGGTTTCAATATAAAATCTTTTATTTCATCAATTGTGAATAAGTGCAATTATTAAATTGTGAATCAATTAATTCCACTATCGGTAGACGACATTATAAATAGCAGATGCGGGGACAACATCCGATAGGGTGGTATCATAAATAATCCAATACGAGCACTGGGGCGCGACGATGATGATAAATCGCTGACAAATGGCGTTACAAACGGACGAAAGTCCCACCGACCAGTTTAAGAGACACGGTCGTTGTGAACCATCGTCCGGTCGCACCGTACCATTACCGTTGCACATTTAAAATAGATTAAAAGTCGCCGCAGATGGGACTGCTGGACTGCTGGACTGCCGGCAGGAAGGTGGCAAGAGGGCTAGTTCTATGCAGAATCATTTGCTGCAGGTGCCATCTGCATCCGTTTGCTGCTCACATGATAATTTATCAACGGCTGGCGCCGCTGCATTGGACATCCAATGGACCTCCTCCTGGCCGGGGAGGATCCGGATCCATTCAAAAGGACATTAGGCGTGCCTCTGCTGACAAGTCAGCCTGCGAACAAGAGAAGTAAATGAAAAACTGTTGGTTAATGCGCTGGGGGGCAGATGAAAAGATGAGAGAACGAGTTGCAGTCGCAGTCGCAGTCACAGTCTCTCGGGGCAAGCATTTTTACGACCGCACACTTGACTAGGCACAGCGCACTGCACTTCCTCTAATGGCACGGAAATGGCCGTATAAATCTCATTTGTAATCGCAGAGCCGAAAAAACTATCGCTAGACAACGCCCCAAGTAAGCAGCCCAATAATAGAGACGCCGCGCAGAGAACTGGCTGCCTGCAAGAGTTGTGAAACTTTTCGGCGCTGCCACTCGAAACTAAGTCAATAAAAAATTTCCTCGCTCCCATCCCCATCCCCATCCCCATCTCCATTCCATCCAATCCAAGGCCAGTGCAACGGGAATGCAATAACAGGGCGGAGAATTGGCGTCGGCATATTTTCGGCAGCCGAGTTAGCAGCGACTGCTGTCGCCGCCACATCCAGGAAGTTGGGCGAAGGACCTCTTCCGCTTTGGTATTAAGCCATCGAAACTTTTATTGATTTAGGGGATTTCATTGCGTTCCAGCGAGCATTTCAGTTGACAGCGCCAGTTCCAGCGCCAGCGTCAGAGCCGAAGCAAATTCCACTTTGCATGGCGACTGCCTGCCTCGCTGTGAGTGAAAATTTAAGCACATATCCTTGGTGTCCTCGCCAGATCCCAGATCCACTGCAACTGCCTTAAATCCCTGCCCGACTCCATCTACAAACTCAAACAACACACAGAACTCAACACCTGCACGGCAATTTTTTGACCAAATATTTACCGAGAGACATCCCGCCGTACTCTTGCTCCCCGTAGCCAATTGTTGGCCCTGTCTCTGTCTCTGTCCCCTGGTCCTAAGTCTGTCTTCGCTTGTTGTCCTTTGCTGCTACAAAAAATCAATTTCAAGCACATTACCAGCCTGCCAACGTGATTTTATTATTTACTCGTATTTTCTGTTTGACAGATTCGCTTGGCTGCCCTCAAAATTTCAAGCGCAGAGTTGGGCTAGAGATAGCGACTACTTGGGCTAAGATTGGGACTGGGAGTGGGGAGGGGGAGGGGCTTTAAAATTGCCCAAGGGGGGCACACAAGTAAAATGACTGCAGTGCGCCGTTTGCAAAGCGAAGGGTGAAGGCAGTCAGAGGAGATAAATCGAAATAATAAGAAAGAACAAGCTGGGAGGAAAAAGTCCATGGAATCCATGTGTATGTTTGCTCACAAATCTTGGGCAAATAAACCCAGGAGAAGGTCGGTCTGGGGGCGGGACCGGGACCGGGACCAGGAGAGACCGGGCGAGAGACGGGGGCTAGTGCGCCAAGATTTTACGTTTTCATTAGAGACTGTCTGTCTGTCTCGGAATCCTTTGCCTCGAGATCCCAGTTTACTGCAACTTTATCTTATTTTACAAACTATTTTAGGCAATTGATTGTGCGCGAGTGTATCTGTGTGTAAGAGTGCACATGTGTGTGTACAAAAGTATGTATGTACAAACGGTTGTGTTTTCTGAGTATCTGCGAGTGCTAAAAGGTGGCGGCAAACTGAGCCAGCGCTTTTTGATGTCTGCCCCAGTGTGCCCCGTGTCCTCCGTGTCCTCCGTGGTCTCCGTGCTCCCCGTACTCCTTGGGCTCTCTGTGTTGTGTGTTTTTCTTTTTTCCACTTTCCTCTTGGCTCTTACACGATTTCATTTACTTTGTATAGCACAAAGCCTAAGCACTCTATACGGGCGTGCATGTGTATGAGTGTGAGAATTCCGAGCTGTACGAGTATGTGTCTGTATCTGTGTCTCGGAGGCAATGAAGTGCATTTGAAGCACACTTGATGCACGTACAGCACGCAGCGCCTTTTTAGACGTATTGTAAATGACTGCAGTGGGCGGGGCCCGGGCGTGCGAGGACAGCGCGGTTCGTTAGTTTGACACACACACACACACACACACAGAGATACACAACTGCACGGACGGATGGACGGATGGACGGAGGGACCGGCAGACAGACAGACCCGTAGGACCGACAGAGATACAGATATAGCATCGGGGCAGACAGGAAGTGTGTGGGCGGGCTGTGCATGTGGGCGTCTGTTTGATAAGTGGCAGCAATTTTTTTTTTGCCCCTCTCAGCTGTTTTCTATTTTCTCTCTCCCACTTCTGATGGGGCTGTAGCTTTCCTTTTTTCCCCGGCTTTCGCCTCCGCTCGCTGACACTACGTCATCTTCTCCTACAGCCATCCTTCACACTCTCCTGCAACGGGGGACCGGGCCACTAATGAAATTGTTAATTTTTGTCGGCAAAGTCACGTACACGATGTGTTGATGACGCTGAAGAGCCGTCGACGCTGATGCCGCTGGCAATTGGCACGGGCCACCTTCCAAGGAAGAAGATTGACCCCTGACCCGAGAGGGGGGTCTGGCACTGGGCGGCTGGCACTCATAAGTTAAATGGCCCTTGTAGTTTTTACGGCTTCGGCTGTTCTTGGCTTCGGTTCTGCTGCTCCTTCTGCTCCTTCTGCTCGATCTGCTGCCTCCTGCTGGTGGTTTTCCCTCAACGATTTGCTGGTCTGGCATATTTATGAGCAACAGTTTTCCATTAGCATTCGATTACTGCCAGTTGCGAGTCGAAAATCGAATATCCCTAAACATTCGAGTGATTTGTATGTTGCTGCACTGTCTGCCACACACACACTCAGGCACACACGTGGTATGGTGCGGTGTGGTGCTGTGCGGTGCGGTGCACGTGCAACATACAATACAATACATAAAGGACATCAACAGCCAAAAAGCGAAAAAGTCGCATTGCAGCAGTTTCTGTTACGCTTGCCAACTGCTGCCAAAAAGAAGGTCGATCCTGTGCCTGTGCCTGTGCCTGTGCTTGTGCTGTGCTGCCCATTAATACCGTTTACCCTTCTCCCTGTGCCGCATAGGGCCATCTCGGACCTGGCTCCCTGGCACGTAGCCCAAGCTTCTTTCCCCTGCCAAAGGCATTGCGATTGTTGTTCGTGTTGCCGTTGCTGCTGTCCATATACGTATTACGTATACGCCAAGTGGCTCGCTGGCTGCTTGCCTGACTGCGCCCTGTCGCTTCGGTCCGCCTGCTCCGTCTCCCGTCTCCCATCTACCATCTCCATCTCCGTTTGGCTTGGAACGGTCCTGAACAGCTCGGCTCGGTTCGGTTCGGTTCAGTTCAGCTCAGTGCAGCTGACTTCGGGGATAGCCATTTCTGAGGGCTTCTCGTATTGAATTTTATTCAAGTTTTTGCCCGCTTTCTTTGGCACTCTTTTTTGTGTTTGTTGTGTTGTTCGCTTTTGGCATTGTGCGCTTATGTGCAGTGCACAAGTGCAGAACGAAACAAAACTGAAGGCGCTATGTGGCCAGGCAGGCTTTCCTCCTCGCCTGCTGGGCTTTGCCGTGCGGTTTCTGCTATTTCTCCCACTTTGCATAAATTAGAATGCATGAAATTTCTTTGCAGAGCCCACCCGTGCTCGTGCCCGTGCCCGTGCCAGTACTCGGCAAGCAGCAGCAGCAACCACAGCACTAACAACAACAATAACAGCAAGAACAGCAATTAAGCGAGATTTGTGGAGCATATGAGGGAGCTGAATTTCCATTTTTATACTAGATCCTAGCTGCTAGGCAACTAGGGTTACTTGCCCCTTGGATTGCCCCCAGTTGGGGGTCCTGCTCCTGCTCCTTCTTCTTCTTCTTCTTCTACTCCTGCTCATGGTCGTTGTCGTCAGCATCATTGTCATTGCTTGTCGCTTTTTCAATTTGCAGTCCGCACAAGCTGTTACTTCTGCCGCTGCGGCTGCTCCTTTTCCCATTAGATTTGTTAATCTTTGCCCCTCCCCATCCTCTTGCTGCCACTGGAACTGCCACTGCCACAGCCACGTTGCGTATGCGTAATCTGTTTAAATACACAATAAATAATGGAAAAATGAGAAGAAGCAGCATTGCATATGGGAAAATTTACATAAAAAGCCAAGCCGGAACAATGTGCGATACACCACACACACACACACACACACATATCGCTGGGGAGCAGTATGCGGCACGTATTTTTTGGGGGCAATCATGAGCATGCCATAATGCTTGTGACCACGACTATTAAATCAACACGCGGCGCCAGGACCAAAGCATTGGCGCAAATGGCAGCCCAACACAATGCCTCTTCCACACACACATACACATACGCTGGGGCAGTGGCAGTGGCAGGGGGCAGGGGGCAGTATGTGCGTTCTTTTGCTCTGAAAATATATATTTCACATGATTTATTATTATTTCGTGCGGTTGTTCTTTTTTCTCGCTGTATTCTGCTATTATTTAAATTTTAAATAGCTGTAAAGTGCACACACACACACACACACACACAGGCCCAAGCAAATAGGGGCACACGCACGCACACACACACACACCACACACCCACTAAAATGTGCTTCAGCTGGCCACCGATTCGGTGGCGGTGGTAGCCATTACAACGGGCTGGCTCCCTTTTCAGCTGTTGTTGCTGCCTTTTTTCTGCGTTTTTGTTGTTGCTGTTGTGTCATTATTATTATCGTTCATTGTTTGCTGGCATGTTGTTCCACTCGCTGTTGTTGTTGTTGTTTGGCAGCCATTTTGCGGTAAATAGAGTCGTTTAAATGCATACACAGACTGCACTCGTCCTGGCCTGAACCGACCTCAGCCTCAGCCTCAACCGACCCCCAGCCTCGGCCCCGAACTAGCGAGATTTTATAATAACATTCATAATGCAACGTTTGCATGTCATTCGCAACTGAAACTGCCACAGCCGCTGTGCCACACACACACACACTGACACACACACCGGAGTGAAGACACGCAAATGTAGTTTCAGCGGAGCACACAGCACACTTTCCGGGGCACTCGCTCTCATAATAATGCAATAAAAGCAAGGCACGACAGAGCTAATGGAATCAGCCGAATCTGAGGGATTTAATAAACTATGCAAAATCAGGAAAAGAAGGATAGGCAGAGGCAGAGGGAGGGACGCTTTCCGCCTCCGCTTCCTCCTTCAGCTTTCGGGCTCATGACATGTCACGACGATGAGTGTGTGTCTGGGGCGCTTAGCGGATTTTGTGACAAGGCGACTGGCTGCTGTCGCCTGTCCGTCTTTGCTTCTCTAGCGCTTCTCTTCCCCACCCCCCGCTCATTCTACCCAATGTACACTTCCTTAGAGCCCCTTCCCCTACCTTCCTTCCAACGCCAAGCCAATCATTTATGCTGTTGAGCTGTATCGATTTTCCAGCAAAAGACAAAAGTTATTAGCGCTTGAAAGACACCTAATGGACGGGGAACACGGGGCATACGGGGCACACGGGGCACACGAGGCAGGGAAAATTGAAAAATTCCACTCTGGCTGCGATTGAGCGTGCAACAGTTGCGAGCGAACCATAACAAATTCCAGGGGATTTGATTAAGCCCCCCCCCACACGGGCGAGTGTCCAATGTCAGCGTATACTCGATGTGGCATGGCAGCTGCCGCTTCAGCTAGCCACCGGAAGAGGAGCGCAGATCCGAAGAAAAGCACGAACATTTTGATTCCAGCATGCTTCGCAGGATGTGCTCAGAGGATTCTGCTGTATGCAGAGTGCATGAAGATGGGATTGGGGTTGGGGTTGGGTGCAGCTGGAGAACTGGGGCCTGGGGCTCCACAATAGCTGACATTCTGCAGTTGTGCCCCCTAGGCAGGGGCAGGGACAGCAGCAGGGGCAAACAAAAGAACATAAAATCTAGAATGGCAAAATAAAACAAATAGAAATTTATTGCCTGGAATTTATGACAATTCTCTGGCGCTGGTTCTGCCCTTGCCCCGCCGTTGCACTTGGGCCTGGCTGCATGTGGCGCACTAAGCCGTTGGAATGGTAACTGAAATGTTTTGAAATTTTTAGCCGAACGAATTTTACGAAAGAGCAGACTTTATGGCGGCCACGTGCAAGGAAAGTGCCGCGAATATTGACTGCATATTTCCCGCAGGACACCTCTAGTCAGAGAGAGAGACGCCTGCCCCATAATTATCAAGCAATCGCTGGGCTTAAATGCTTTTCCCATTCCATGTCCCATTTCCGTTCCCCCAGCCACCGAGATGTGGCCCTGGACAGAGAGATTCGCTGGCACATGCTCAAGAACGGATCCCGGGGATCCCCTCCTCTCCTCTCTACCCCCCCTTGTGGTGTGTATAATTTCTTTTTTGTCTTTCCGCTTTCGATGCTTCCGATGCTTCCGATGCTGCCAAGTGCCAAAGTGTTCTTCACAGCCGTCGACTGCAGCACTTAAAATGCATTTTGCCCCTTGGCCAAGGTCCGTCTCTCCCTTGGCCCCTTCCGAGTCGGCGTCTAATTCGATTAAAATGTTGTAAATTATTGCACTCGCATGGAGGGGCCATGTATGTGTGTGTGTGAGTGTGTGTGTGTGTGTGTGGGACTTGGCAATATTATATAATGCTTTATTGAATTTGCAATTCCAGGCTCCCGAGCTGTGCCAGAGTGGAAGTGGAAGTGGGAAGTGGGAAGTGGGAAGGCAGAGATGCCAGAGAGATGGCCAAAGATGGAAAATGTGTTTTCAATGAACGTTTTTGTGCGTTGGCTCATAAATCTTTGCCGGCAGCAGGGCCGGGCCCTGGGTGTAGCCAGCCAGTCGTATGGGGATGCTCCTTGGGGACCCTTGCAGAGAGAAATCGAATTGCAATTCCTTGACATCGACAGACAGACGACAGACGACAGAGGACAAACGACGTTCCCTTCAATTGCCAAATAAATGCGTATGCTCGGAGCTTAAAAATTAATTTCGCAGAGAAAGAGGCCTGTGTCGGAGGCATACATAATGCATTCATTCATTTAGTCATTTAGGCATTCAAAGTATGACAGGAACAGGGACTCAGGGAAAGACAGACAGAGACACAGACAGGGGCATAAATGGAGCCTCCTCCAATGGGGAATAAGTAGTCAAGTCGTATCAAATTTGTTATGGGGCCCGGCAATCAAATGTGGTAATATAATATATGGTTTATTTGCCATTACACTCAGGGATGGTTGCAGGAGGGGTAGGCCCTGCGGCAGATGCTCCAAATTGGAGTAAATAAATAATTGCTGCAGTCCCTGCCGCAGCCCTAACCCGAAGGAAGTCTGACATTAATGAGTGTTGTGTTTGTCCAGGGCAAAGGTCTTCCTTTTCTTTCCTTTTACCTGCTCCAATCGCGGGATCCCACGGGGCATCCAGAGGTAGATCCAGAGACCATCTGCAAATATGAGTGGGATTGATAAAAGGGAAATCGGTTAAATATTCAGGTTATTCAGATTATTACTCCGCATTAAGCACTGGTCATGAGTGGCCTCGGCTTTTGTTGCGGTCGCCGATTGAAAAGTCAATCAACTTAATTGCAAATAAATAAATATTTTAATTAAATATCAATCACAGCACCCAGGCACCCCCGCAACCCCCTTCTCCCGTGCCCGTCAAAGAGGAAGCCAGCCCCTTCAGTGATCAAATGGCAATGGAAATCCAATTAAGTGCCCACGGGACGAGTGTTAGTCGAGCGAGCATCACGCATACGCAGCGTCTGTCGCATACAATTCGCTGAAATCGCTGAAAGTCGCTGGCTGATATTCGATTATTCATGTTTCATTGAGCAATATTCAAGGAAATGATGGCTTAATTCGCGCCCAGCAGGCATGCATAAATCATGGCATTGTTTTTAGATATTTGCACCTGGGCCAGAGTCGCACGGGTCCTTTGGCAGCAGGAGCCGCTCCAGCGACTGCCAAAAGGGAACATAATTGTATGTGTGCCCAATATATATTATTTATCGCCTCGCACGAGTACAGGACATGGTCGAGAAGGACAGCCCCCGATCTGGGGCCTTTGTCCTCGTTGTCCTCGCTGCTTCGTGGCTGTCCACACTGCTGCTGGCGATAATGGGAGCAAGTGACTTTTAATTTTAATTTAAAATGCAGTTTGCCGTTGCACCACCCATGTCCACCCATGCACCCATGCACCCAGGCACGCATGGCCACCCAGTGGCCTCAACCGAGCCTCCACCGTTCCCATTCGGGTTGTCTGTGTTTATTCACGAAATGAGTTTTAAATTAATGCGATTTTGTTATTTATGAGCGCAACGCGGCGTATACGCAATGTTAACTTAAAGCCCGCTCGCCCATTGACTTGTGCATTAAGTTTGAGTCAATATCCCCGTCCTACTCCTACTCCCACTCCTCGTCCTCTGACCCGCATCTGTAACACAAACAATTGAACTAATTTCCCAGCAGGCAGGCAGGCAGGCAGGCAGGCAGTTTTTTCGAATCGAGTTCGCATCTAAATTGCAAACAAATCAATTGCTGGCCACAAAACAGGAAATCGCCAGAGCACACGCACACGCACAGACACACAGACACACAGAGGGAGGATACACACAGACAGAGAGACAGAGAGACAGTCACAGAGAGAGACATTCAGAGAGTCATGCCCGAAATTGCATTCCATTTCAGTTACCGCCTGAACTTAAACTCATTAAATATGCAATAAATTTCGAAGCTGCAAAGTGGAAATGAATACATTTTCTGCCTTGACACTGCCACTGGCCCATCGTTCATCTGCCCATTTCCATTTCCATTTCCATTTTTCCATTTCCATCTCCCCCGTTTTTCACCCTTTCTCATCGGAAATTCTAATTGTTTTGGAAATTCATCAATGAGGCCACCCCCACCCCCAGCCCACTCGCCCTTCCCTTCCACCTTCGCCTACACATTGCCACAGAGTTTTCATCCCTTTTGAGTGCAGCAATTGATTTAAATGTGTATTACGTGAGTTTCAATTCCTGCTCTTTGTGTGCCACAATTGATTATAAATTGCGGCTGTCAGTAGTTTTAATACCCGTGTGTCTATCACATGGCCACGCCCTATGCCTATCCCTATCCCTAGTCCTCCCCATCCCTTCCAGCCGTGATTGATACATACAAATACTCGTATGATGGATTTAAATGCCCCCAGATGTGGGGCTCAGCCTCCGATACTGATTGATAGGCAACGAGGGGTGGCACGACTCGACTCGGCTCGGATCCTGTCCTGTCCTGCCTTGTCCAGCTTGCGGGGGCATATGCAAATCCGCCGTGGCATAATTTCTGGCTCTCGTTCGTGGAGCCAAGTTTTGAGCCGCGTCATGCCACGCACTTCCGCCAGCGGCTGGGCGAGAGCGAGGGGTGGAGTGTGGGGTGGGTGTTTGATTGCGGCACGAAATTCATGGCGTGTTGCATGCAGCCAAGCGTGTAAGTATGACAGGCAGACGCCTCGAGCCATAGGCAGGAAGATGGGCTCGAACGCTTGAGTGCAGCTGGGAGCACAGCTCCTGTCCACGCCCTGGCCCACGCTCACGTTTTGGCTGTCTATAAATCCAGGATGCCCCATGGCTCCGGACATTTCAGTTTCCGCCTTCTGCCCCGAAACAAAGGGGAGGGGAAATGAGCGCTCAGAGTCAACATTTAGCAAGCAATTTGCAATATAATCAATGATACTCGCATTTCCCTCGCTGCGAGGGAAACTCTATGGAGCGCCTGCTTTCCGGGTGGGAGCTGCGAAATCTCCTTTATTTATAATCACTCACATCCGACCTCAGAGGCAAGGGGCAGGGAGGCAGGGTCAGGGGTCAGGGCAAAAGAAACACGCAATTCTTGGCCTTTTCTCCTGGCTGTTTGTTTGGCTTTGGTCGCCCAGGGCGTGGTCGTGGTCGTGGTCGGGAAATTCTATGGAACTTTAATTTGCGAATGGCCCCGTTCGGGGCTCCCCGTTTAATGATGCGTGCGGGAAAAGTCCGAGTCGGAGCTGGAGCTGGGGAGAGGGAGAGGGAGGTATGTCCTTCGCCTCACATCAAAGACACGTACATGCGAATCGAAATTAATGGAGCTTGAAGGAGCGGAGAGGCGGATGAGTGGAGAAGTTACAATAATTAAAACCGAATGGCAAGTGAATCGCACCGCCTGCAAGGGAATGGGGGGATGGCCAGAAAGCGCTTAGTCTTGTCTTCGCCGAAAAAGTGTCGCCAGCAAGTGGCGCCTTGCCTTCTGTGCCGCTCCTCACAGTCCTTGCAACTTTATGCAATTATGATAATAACAATGAAGCACAGTCAACGCCTCTTTGTGTGGCAGCAAAGCGGGTAGGGCAGGGTAGGGGGCAGGGGAGAAAAGTAAATGAGAATGCTGGAATGCTGCAGCCAAGTTGGAGGCGCCGCTGAAACTTTTCGAGTGCATAATTTCCAAGAGGCAAGGCAGAGAAGGAGAAGGAGTCCGAGTGGGAATCTTCAGTTTGCTTTAGTCGGCTGGGGCCTCACACATAATGAAATAATTGCTACGACAGCCCAAAAAGCATGCAACGCCAGTTGCCAGCAGTTGCAGCAGCAGGGGCACGAGCAGGGGCACGAGCAGGGGCAGCGAGGAAAAGCAGTGAAAAGCAGCAAAAGATTGCCAACAATTTTAATATTGCAAAAGAAAGTTTGCTTTGCAGCCCCAAACATAATTTAATAAGTAATCCATGCCCCATGCCCCATGCCCCAAGCTGATGCTGCTGCTGCACCTCGCTCCCTCTCTCAATTTATGTCGCATGCAGAATATTCAATTTTCACGCCAACACACGGATACACACACACGGATACACGGATACACGTACTGGCTGGATTTTGGCAAATGCCAAAGTTCTTTTTGGGCATTTTTTGGCCATTGAGCAGATTCCAGATTCCTTGGGAGCTTAACTTAATTGCCAGAAGCTGCACAGCCCACAAACTTGTGGCTTATTGGCAGCCAGAGATAAACTTGGCTTGTAATTGAGAGCCCAGGGAGTGGCAAGGGGATAGCAAGGGGCGATGGCAAGATGTAGAACATTTGCAGCTAATAAATTGCAATGTCCCCTCCTCTGGCCCTCCCTCTCACTCTTACTCGTACATATGCATTACATGTGTAATTTGTTACGAAATTAGAACTTTTCTGCAGCTAAGAATACTCTCTCTCTCTCTCTCTCTCTCTCTCTGCTTCTGGGTACTCGTAGTCGCACTCAAACGAGAGTATAACCAACTTTTTGCCAAATCTCTGGCTAAGGAAATGAACTGGATGAAGGAGGAGGAGGAAAAGGATGATCCACATCCTCCGACATATCCTTTTCATCCTTTCCATCCCTCTCACTTCGCACCCGGCCAAGACGGATACCAAAGTTAAGTAGTCTCTGGGCCAGATTAACTTGTAGCCATTGGGGAGGCCATCCCCAGCCCCAGCCCCAGCCCCGACTCTGCCCCATCCTCGACTCTGCCCGAATGCAGTTCAAGAAATTGAAAAACTTTTCCCTCTCTCTCTCTCTTCTCCTCCTTCTCTGTTTGCCCCCTCTTTGCCCCTTCTTTCCCTCTTTCGAGGATGTATAATGTGCTGTTCATGCAGCAGTCAGTCAGTGCTTCATTCTTGTCTGCGGGCAAAAGAAAACTGTTGAAAAGGGGAAGGAACAAAAAAATAACACACATGTGTATGTACATAAAGCTCACACCCACCCACACCACACCAAGCCACGCCTCCTGCTGCAATGGCAACATGTGTTGCACAACGCCTCTCGTTGTAGAAGAGCGGTGCTGGGTGCTGGGTGCTGTGCTGAAATTACACAAACTTGACTGCTATAAAATTCAAATTAACTCCTTGCCGCCCCAGCCAAAGGATCTTTCGCTCTACGTGTCCGTTTGAGTCCGTGTATCTGTGTCTGTGTCCGTGTCTGTGTGTGTGGCCCTGCTTTATGTGGCAGCGCATTGCTGAGGGTGGGCGGGGGGCCTGGGCAGGCTCTGAGGCGGCAAGACCTAACGTTGCTTCACTCTAATATGAAAAACGAAAACAAATCTTAATTAAAAATTATTGTTGACATTTGGCGCAACGCGTTCGCTCTGCACTTTTATGCACCTCCACTTCACCCCTCCTCCCGCTCTGCCGCTCTGCTGCTCTGCCGCTCTGCTGCTCTGCCGCTCTGCTGCTCTGCCGCTCTGCTGCTCTGCCGCTCTGCCGCTCTCCTTCACGACTCTTCTTTGTATGTGTGTATGGCTAACACAGATGAGTAGGCGGCAAACGAGGCGGCTGCGAGGCGATTAAACTGGCAGCCTGCCTCCTGCCTGCCGACTTCAACAAGTGCCAGCCCATCCCCCTTTCCGCTAAAAGAATGTTCCAGTTCGAGTGAATGCTGTGTAAATACCCGAAACACTCGAGAATACTCAAGGGGAACGGAAACGGCAGGCGGGAAGCGGCAGGCGGGAAGCGGGGGCCTAATGTGCTTCCACATTCTTTATGGAGATCCCTAAATGTGGGGTGGAGTAAATATTTTATTGCATGCACAAGGAACGCGTCCCGTCTCTAATTTGGCCATCATTTGCAGGCCAGCCGAGGCAGAGGTGGGGCCACACTTTGATCAATCGAACTATGGGGCATATTCAGAGTAAGCCACGACCGAGTCGTACTCGAACTCGTTTTAGATTCGAATGAATTTGTCGCTTACTTAAAGTCGTGTAAGGAGTGGGAGGGGGGGGGGGAGGCGGCTTTAAGCCCAAAGTGGAAGCCATTTTGAATTTCGAAGCAAGTCAAGCGACTCTCTACTCCCTCCCCTCGCTCCCAGAGAGAAGGAGAGAGAGCGCTGTGGAACTCGAAAGTTTTGTTGCAGCAAAAGTTTGTGTTTAACTTTGTTACGCTTCTATTTTTTATGTGATATTAAGAACGCGTTTAACCCCCCCCCTGCCCCCCCCCTGGATCCTCGAACAAAACTTTCGACTCACACACACACACACACACAGCTCATGTGTAAGTGTAAGTGCAAGTGTGTGTGTTTGTGCTTGGGGATGTAGGACACAATGTCGCATGCAAAAAAAACATTCAATATACAAGGGACAAGAGAGACAAGAGAGACAAACATGTCCCTGGCACAAGTTTTCCGTTTGTCTCTCCATCTCTCTCTCTCTCTCTGTCTCTCTCGCTCTCTCTGCATCCTATTCGTGACTCGTTTTCAATTGGTTTTTATCACTGCATTTTGATTTTCTTCCTCAATGAGTTGCTCAATTGTTTGCCTTGTTGCAACTAGCAAGCAACTTGGAACTTGCCCCTCCCCCCCCTCCCCCGGCACTGACAACTCCGGAGCCACGGAGCAACGGAGCTGCAGAGCAACTTGTGGCAGGAGCAAGTTTACTTTTATTGCATTGTCGTGCGGTTGCAAGTCGCCGAAAAGTATGCTTTTAATTCTCCTCGTTGCATGTCTCCACTGCGTTGTTGCAAGCTCCGCTCCGCTCATCCACTCCTCCGTGGCATGTGGCGGGGGCAAAACTTAAGCCATTTCAAGTAGCGAACAGAGCACTTGCAGCTGATTAAGCTCTGAAATATGACTCACTTAAGAGTTGCAAGTAGTCGCGAGGCAGTCGCGAGGCAGTCGAGAGGCCGCACCCGAAGCAGCACTTCGGACCACAAAAGGAGCCACAGCCACAGCCACATCCATGATGCTGCCACCAGGTGAGATCAATTCCCGGTTTCGTGTGGCAACAAAAGTCATTAAAGCCGGAGCGAGCCCCCAAACTCGACTCGACTCGACTCGTGTCGATGGCTGGGCGTGTTGGGATTAGTTGGGCTGCCGTCATGCCTCCCCCTGTCGCAAGCTCATAAAATTGTTTAACCAGCTAAACATAAAAAAAAAATGTATATGAATCCGGACGACAGTGCTGCGGCAGGGCGGGGCAGACACGCATCGTGTAATTAGCTTTGGCATAAAAACATAAAAGCAGAGAAAACAGAAGAGCGAACCGGAGGTGGGGGGGAGAGGAGGGAAGGGGAGGGGAGCTGAAAACTGTCTGATAAAAGTTTTAGTGCGAATTGTTTGCCATTTAACGGCAACTAATTAAAATTAATTGCAAAATAAAACTGAAAACTGAATTTCGCACCATTTCTGCGGAAAAGGGGGCGTGGCAGTGGGGGAAGCAGTAAAATATTTAACCCCAAACCTACCTGGTGATGGGCATAACATCGGCACTGCACCGTCCGCATGGTCCGTCGACGAATCTGCAAATGAGGTTGAAATAATAATTATAATAATTTAACCAGAACCAGAACCAGGGAACAGGGGGAGGAGAGGGTTCGGGGGCAGTGAATAAACTAGACAGCCATTTGCATAAATATGTGTTTAACGCAGGGGGAGGGGAGGGGGGGAGGGGCTGGGAATATATAATATTTTTCCGCCTTATTGGCTTGCAAGTGCACGACGACTTTGGTTTTCCTTCGCTGCTCTAAGCTGCAAAAAGTTTTCCATGCCGCCACCGGCTACACACCCGCCCTTCGACCCACCCTCGAAGGCCTATGGCTGTGGCACAGGGCTGGGTATATAACAACGGGCGACCTTCAGAGTACAGTGTGAGAAAGCGTGCACCTTGCCAAGTTGCACGAGTGGCACGAAGGGCTGAAAAGGGGGCCCGGAAAAAATAGGCACAAGGCAAAAAGAGGTTTATGCAGTTTTCCCATGGCTGCCAAGGAAAATGCATCGAGCAGAGAGCGAGAAAGAGAGAGAGAGGGGAGGGGGAGGGGGAGGGGCTTAAACTGGAAATCGCCTTAAATTGAAATTGAAAAAAAAGAGACCTCGATATAGAATTATTTACATAATGGAATCGAATCAACCCGAACCGAACCGCGTCATGGAGATCTCCTCCAAGTGCTCCTCCACCTGCTCCATCTCCTGCCTCTCCTCCTGCGCCAGCGGTGGGGCGGCTCCTTGTCAGCCTTCGTCTGCATTTCGAGCGCGTGCCCCCCCGTTTTTTCCACAACATTTTTAGCTGCATCGCGGTGGCAGTGCCTCTCCCCGGGGGAGATTGGAACACAATTGATTTAAATGTTTGCGCGCATGTTCGGAGCAGAAAAAGTGCTGAAATTGCCACGGCCCGAAAGGATTCCACGTAATAATATGCAAAATGGAAACAGAGGCGACGATGCGGATGCGACTGTGGATGTGGATGCAGATGCAGATGCAATTGTCGCCACTGCCACTGGCACTGCCACTGCCACTGTCACTGTAACCGTTACTTCTCCGTGCGGCATGGGCACGATGTCAACATTTTTCCAACTCAATTACCCGGCCGCCGCGACGTGTGTGGCATTTGGAAAGAGACCGAATCTCAAGCGGCAAGATTCGGTCGGTTATTTAGGTGGGGCCGGGTACGCCTTCAAGGCTTAAAGGCTCCGTGCAAATTTAAAGGAAAATATCTGGCAGCAGCAGCATCAGCAGCATCAGCCGCTCTAAGCTGGGA
Organism: Drosophila lowei; assembly: GCA_008121275.1. Classification (NCBI taxonomy): domain Eukaryota; kingdom Metazoa; phylum Arthropoda; class Insecta; order Diptera; family Drosophilidae; genus Drosophila; species Drosophila lowei. The sequence goes on along the minus strand of CM017778.1, from coordinate 22,511,186 downwards.
CACGTGCTGATCCCGAGCAGGAGCAGCTACCCACAACTCAGTTGTTTGCTTGCCACAAACAGACAGAGAGAGAGAGAGAGAGAGAGAGAGACTGGCAAACAACACCTTGCACTAATAAATAAACAGAATGCAGAGAGAGATGAGAGATGAGAGGGAGGGAGGGAGGTACACCGACACTGGCTAATCACTCATATAAATAAAGCCACCCAACAAAGCCTCAACACACCTTCAGTGAGCCACCCGCCAGCTGCCACCTGCCACCTGCATCTGCTGCTGCTGCTGCACTCGAATGCCCTTGCCATGAGGCTGGGAGCAAAGCCACAAACGGATGAGCAGGGATACCCGGGGATTCGGTGCATCTCTGGGTTAACCCTCGCTTCAGCTTCAGCTTCAGCTGCTGCTCCTCCGGCTCCTGCTGCTGTTTGGCATATGTAAATTATGACAGTGCCAAGTCAGGCACTTAACTCGAACCTGTCTGTGCCTCAACCTGCACGAGTGTGTGCGCCTGTCACTCTGCTCGGATATTTGTGCTCCAGCCTCGCATCATCCACAACATCCATGAAGAGGAGCAGCAGGAGCAGCAGGAGCAGCTGCAGCCTTGCCTGCTGATTGCAAAAGTCAACTCTCTGCCTCCTGCCTCCGCCTCCGCCCCCTGCGTCGAGTGTGTTTGCTGGTTGCACTCGAGTGAGCAAATACTTTATTAACACAGTTTTTTGGGGGCAACGTGGCAACGTTGCAGGGACTACTGGGGGGGGGGAGGGGATGGGGAGGGGAGCAGACTAATGAGCAGAGCAGCTCTTGTGCTTGCATTTTGTTTTCATTTTGGCTTACGGCACTCGAGTGTTCTTGGCCGCCCTCATAAACCGAAACTTAAACACTCCCCCTTCCCCCCGAGCAGACCCTGGAGCAGACTTTGCAGAAGGAAGGGGGAACTTATAATTGATATCACAGGAAAGGACACAGCGGCAGAAGGAAAACAAACACTGATACTATTAGGTTGCTGTGGCATATGCCACACGAGTCAACAGCTTGAGGAGATTTGGATGGAAGAAGCCACAGCCAATCGAGCGTCGAGTGGGCACTTGACTCGAGTGTCCTTTCTTTGGGTAGGACTCTTTCTCTTTCCCTTTCCCCTGTCCAGCGACAGTCTTCCATCTATTTTTGTCTTTCCATCTATCTGCCGATGTCAGCTGCAGCCGCTGTTTTGTTTGTTTTCCCCGATTCCCCCCATTCCCCCATTCCCCGATTACCCTTTCGGCTTTCCTTTTGGCTTGTCAAATTTTTTGATTGCCCTTTGCCTCCAGCCCAGTCTGCCCCGTTTGCATGTTGGCCACGCCCCATTACTAGCAGTTCGTGTCAGTTCGAGGGCACAGCCAGTCCATGCCACTATTTTCATATCTCCGCCCCCGAAACCCGTTTACTGGCGACGACGCCGTGGCAGTTAATAGTGGAACATCGCCTGACTCGGTATCGGATGTCTATCTATAGATATCAATCCGTCCATCTGTCTATCTGTCCATCTATCTATCTATCCATCTATCTAGCTATCTATCCATTCATCCATTCATCCATCCATCTATCCTTTCTTCCTTCCATCCATTCCTCCATGTCTGTCGCGCCCTACTTCCTTCCTTCCTGTCTGCCTCCCATCCACCTCCCATCCGATCCCGTCTCATGTTGATTTCTGACATAATATTGACAGCTAAACAAATCCAATTATGCCCGACTCCCCGACTCGCCCCCAACTCCTTTCGCAGCTCCCTCGAGGAGCGAAATTGCTTGCGAAATATGCTAAATGGCGATGGAGATGGAGACGGAGAAATGGCTTTAACCTCCCTCTCTCCCTCTCTCTCTCTGTCGCTTTCTCCTCTGACTGCTCAGTGGAGCGCTTTAAGCGCTTTGCATTCCAGGGCATTAGCGGCTGACCAGAAGCAGGCCTTCTTGCTCCTCCTCCTCCTCCTTCTAGCCGGTAAATTGCGTAGGTGTGCAATTGAATTATTGCACTCGATGCACAAATACCAACCCCACCATGCAGCATGCAGCATGCAGCATGCAACATGCAACATGCACAGATACACACTGGGACTCTTGGCTGGTCATAAATATGAAATTTTCAGCAGAATGACTAAAGAGATGGCAGAACGGAACGTAACGGAACGTATCCTGCAACAATTGCAAGGCCTAAAAGTATGCAGCACCATTCGGCTGTCTATCTCTGTCTCTCCCTCTCTGTCCGCCTCTCTCTCCCCATCTCTTTTCCTCTGTGCTCTGCTACCATTTTACGGTTTATTTTTGGGCATTGAATGCAAATATTGGCATAAATTTCGGGCATTTGCGGTCACAGCAGCAGAACCGGAAGCGAGACGAGGAAGCGGATGAGGAAGGAGGGTGCGACATGCCCCAAGCTAAGTGGGGCATGGAGAGGGGGGCTCATACTCATGTGACTGCATTGTTTGCCCTGACTGACAGTATTCTCTCGGATTTTGGATGTGGATTTGACTTTGGACGGCTTTGCCTTCTCACAGAATTGTGGCTTCAGAGCTCCGCTTGTGGGTTTGGGACTGGGGACTGGGGGCTGGCTTTCTATTTGGTTTGGTATTCAGTTCAGTTCAGTTGAAATCAATTGGCTTTTGTACTTGCCCCATCTCTATGTGTGGCACTTTGTGGCCGGCCGTAAGTACATACATATCTGGGCCTGGTCAACAAATTTAATAACATTTACATGACAGCACCGGAAGCAGCCGGGCAGAGCAGAGAGGCAGGCATCGGCATCGGCATCGGCCTCGGCATTGGCTTGTCATTCGCATATGTTTGCAGGCGGCCGGCCAGTGGGCAAACTTTAACTACTGTGGCCCCTTCGCCATGGATGGGCATATTCTGGGACATATCAAGTCCCATATATCCCATATCATTCAGCCTTCAGATACTCTACAGCCCATTTCCTTGCCACTGTCCCTGTCTCTGCCTCTGCCTCTGTCTCTGCCTTATCCACACATGCGTGTGATTTATGTGCTTGTTTTTGGCTGCCTGCTGCCTGCTGGACATTTATCAAAAGGAGAGGACAAAACATACAAAACAAAGGAGAACACAACAGAGCGGATAGCGGACAGCGGACAGCGGACAAGGAACGTTTTTCAGTTAAATTTACTTAGGCCAACTTCGGCTCCTTGGAGGGTTTATTTAGGGGATGGCTGTGCCGTTTTGGCCGTTTAAATTTCACTCAGAGGCCATCCCCAATCGATTCGATTGGATTTTGATTTGATTCTATCTTCAGTTCGGACTCAGTTCAAAGTTCAATTAGGCGCACATTTGTGGGCTGATTTCGATGTGCTTGTTCAAGCCCTTCTTCTTCACCCGTATTTCCCGCACCCCTTCCTCCCACGCACAATACATTTATCTGCGGGCCGCCCAAATCAATAAATTAAACGCCCTCGATACGCCCCCTCCCGAGGCACGGTCACAGACGGCCTTTAAAGTTGCCACCAGAAACTTTTTCGACCACGATGTGTTTTTGAGGCTTTTCCGGAGCCCGTAAATTGTTGACGGAAATTGGCAAAAACATCGGAAAACTTTCGACTGCCTAAAACTATGCTAATTTCCGACGTGCGCGCATTGTCTACAGTTTGTTGCCCATCCATCCATTCCCATTGCGATGCCTTCTGCCACATGTGTCCTAGCGGTTACCCCAGAGAAGCATCAGCCCCTGGACCCGACCTTATCCCAAATTCTTGACGGAATCAATAGCATCGGTTCCATAGCAACAGACCCTACAATCATCTCTCCATCTTCCCATCTCCAAGGGCAACAATTGACACTCTCTCTTGACCTCTCGAATGAGATGTTTCAATGCTCCTGCTCGTATCCAATTAAAATAGTTCTGAATAGTTTTTTCGCATGTCATTAGACATTTCCTAATCCGCCCAATTTGGCCTGCGCTGAGACCCTGCACCATTGCTGTGGCATCTGCCCCCTCTTTAATGGAGCTGTGGCCATAAAAGCATAAATTGCAAACGCAATTCGCAGACTCTGGCCTTGAACAAATTTTAATTAGTCAACAGCTCATTGCCACTCGATGGTTCTCATCCTCCAGCCACTCCTCCTGACACTCCTGTTGCCGTGAGGAGCATGCTGTGCCGTTGCCAGGGCTCAGCGGGTCTCTGATTTCAGGCAACAGCCTCAAAGAGCGATACAGAGATGTTCGTTTCGTTTCGTTTCATTTCATTCGCTTGTCGTTCGTCCTTTGCTTCCTGCCTTCATTTATAGAAAAGCTACTTAGACACGACTTTGGCAGCAGCAGGACAGCAGGACAGTAGGACAGCAGAGGCAGCAGGACAGCAGCAGCGACGACAATGGGGAGCAGGATGAAAGGCATTCCTCCGACTGATGTTTAGTTGCAAAACAATTAAGCTGAAAGCAAAGCTGTGTATTGAAGTGTGGCTGAAAGGAGGCCGGGCCGAAAACAGAAGACGAGGCGAGGCGGCCATTGAAAAATGCAAAGAGACAGGCGGATGGATGGCCAGGGGATGTGGATGTGGATGTGGATGCCCAGGCCGATGGCAGGCAGATGGGCCATGGGAAGGAGAACGATGCCCCGACATTAGCATTAATAGTGTGGCATTAATTTTGCGGCCGTGGCAGCTTTAAGGAGTAGAGTGTGCTCCAGCTCTTAGCCTGGCAATTATCCGAAAGAGGAACCTCTATTAATTTTGCAGACCTCGTCTGCAAGCCCTTACCCCCGGCTCCCGGCTCCCGACCCCTCCGACTCTGCCGCAGCTTAGGCCTGCCTTTAAAATGCATATAAACCCATTAAGTATAGCATGGAAGGGATGGGAGGGGGCTTCCTGTTCGTGAGGAGCCCACTTGACAGGATGAGGACGAGGCCGAGGCCGAGGGAGAACAAATGTTTGCATATGTCGGCCCCGCCCTGCATAAATAATTAATTTAAAGCATCCTTTTAGGCGCCTCCCCGTAAAACTGTAGACAAAACTGCTTAAATATGCATAATTACCTGAAGCGTCCAAGTCAAGTCTTCCATGCTCCATGCTCCCTGCTCCATGCTGGATCCCGGAGCCCAGAGCCACCGGAGGAGAGGCGAGAGGAGGGGAGAGAGTCGAGAGCCTAGAGTCAAGCCAAGTCAAGTCCGGGGCCATCTATTACATTCCGGAAGTGCCTACGTGTACAAGTGTGTGGAGTGTGGGAGAGTCTGTGTGTCACTGTGCGGGTGAGTGCGTCCTGTGTGGCATGCAGCTGGGCCTGAAAGAGCAGAACGGGAAAATTAGTTGCAGAAATACGAAGCGATATTCATGAGCAACAATCCCCAAGAACCCACGCGAATTAGCACAATTCTCGAATACTTTCGACCAATTTGCAGCGACTCTGAGAAAAATCCGCGGAAATATTCGACTAATTGTGGCAACCAGGGCAGGCCCCATCCTACTCCATCCTGGTTGTTGCCACTCGAGCACGACTCCCGAGTACATCAATAAAAATCAGTTTAATGTACTGCTAATGCGATTTAAGTCGCTCTCTCAGCCGCCAACAGCCAACAGCCAGTCGCCCCCAGTCTTCAGTGGCACGCAACATTGTCATGGCATGCCACACTCCCCAACATTCCTCCTCCTCCATCCCCCATCCCCATCCTCTGTCACATTCCCATAAATATAATTACAATAATAAAGGAAATATTTACAACAATTGTAAATACCTCGGAGTCGACTCCGACTCCGTCTCCGACTCCGGCTCTACTTGACACGCACGGCCTCAAATTAATAAACTCCAATTGGTCCCCTTTCCCTTTCCACGTCCTACCCTACGTCCTCATCCTCTTCTGTCCTGATTGCCGGGGCTTCCTGACGAGCGTGTGAGCCCATAAAGACTTCCTGCCTCCGGGGTAGGCCTCCGGGGTGCGGTGCGGTGCGTGTGCCGAGGAGGAGCAGAAGCAGGGGCTGGTGATGGGTGATGGGGAGGGGCCGCATAGGGCGTGTCGAACAGTGACACTTGTCACTGCCACTGCCACTGGGGAGAGCGCTGACTGTTACTTTTACTGCCTTTGGCTTTGCCTTTGAATTGCACCTTCCTCGACCGAATCTCTACAGGGATCGGCAGGGCACCCCCTTCCTGTTCTTCCTGTTGCCCGTTGCGACAGTAATATCGTGATTAAACTGGAGGCACACGCCACAATGTCATCATAGTAAATGTAGTTAAGAGCTTAAGAGGACTGCGAGTCCGAGTCCGAGTCCGCAGGCCCCACTTAACCACTCTGTGGTGCCCTCTGGGCGTGGCATCTGTGCCCCCATTCGCTGGACAATGGCAGAGGAGATCCTTGAGGAACGACACGACACTTCAGCCGCCACGAAATTTATGATTAAACCAAAGCCATGCCAAAATCTGAAAATCTGAAAGTTGGCCAAAGGTAAACCACGCAGCGCTCCCCTGCTGCCCCTGCTCACCCTCCCCCCTACTCCCTGCCGCACCCCTACTTCCTGCTTCCTACTGCCCCTCTGGCTGTATGCTAAAGAGATCAGTAGATGGAAACAGTGGGCCACAATGGACGACGTTTACCGCAGGCCAAAGTGCCACACTTAAGTGAATTACAAAGGCAGCCGACTGGGGCAGGACTAGGGTAGGGACTGGGACTGGCACTGGCACTGGCACTGGGACTGGTCGAATTGGGGCAGGACTACCAGAGCAATGGAGATGGAGGTAGAGGTAGAGCAGTCAACGCGTTGACAGCCACAACAAGCGGCTTAATCGCATTAGTGCGCCACCCAGCCACACAGTAAAGCACAGGGCAAGGCGGAAGGGGACGTGGAAGGGGGAAGGGGGCGAGGGAGTCAAAGGGGAACGATCCAAGAGGCAAGTGCGAACTGTGAAAACTGATTGTGCGGCGCCTCCAGCTGGGGGAACGGAAACCTAAGCTCCGGCATTGTGAGGCAGCGTCACTATTTATACAAAGGGAAAAGCCAGCAGGGGGTGGGAGCAGCAGATGTGGCAGGGGCAGGGCAGGGACAGGGCCAGGGGCACGAAGGCAGCTATAGTTACCAGGAACGGCAGCAGGCAATCCTCAGGACACAAAAGTTCAGCAGCAAATAAAAAATTCGTATTTATATTACACAAAAATGTTTTTTCCAGCACCATAAAGGGATGGATGGAGGAAGGGAGCGGGAGGGAGCGGGAGGGAGCCTCACCCCAAAAAAAGCAATTAATCTACGACACAAGGCTGGGACATGGCAGAAGGCAGGAGGCAGAAGGCACGAGGCAGAAGGCACGAGGCAGAAGGCAAGAGGAGGCCTAGCCAGTCAGTGGCAGAGAGAGAGAGAGAGAGAGAGAGAGAGCGAGAGCCAGTGCCAGTGGCAGTGTGGCACTGGCAGGGGCAAAGGCAAAAAGTGCTTATTCCTGCTTCCTGCCAGCAAATCCAATAACTTATCTTGATTTTATGGTTATTTCAACAAAGGCCGGAAGTTGTAGGTGCAGTCTCGAACCCAGGACCCGTATCCGGACCCGGCAAGGACGAGGACGACAAGGAGGACGACAACGAGGAGCGAGGACGAACAATTGGCGAAAAGTTCTGTAGAGTCCGGCCAGAGAAGGTTTTGCATTTTGCACTTGACATGTCATTGTGTGTGGCAGGGTGGCAGGGTGGCAGAGATAGGGTAGGATGTCTGTTGCAAGGACTGCCATCCAGACTGCTTGCCACTTGTTTCTGCGACTCTGTGCAACTGCAATTGACATATGGCTTCTTTTCATTTCGGTCTTCGAGTTGTAAATTTTAAATGAAATATTTTATTAGAACTGTCCTACAAGTGCCCCGTGCCCCGTGCCTCTGACCCTGCCTATTCCTTTGCCTCCGCCCCTGCCCCAGCCACCCACCACAGCGGGTGATGGGACTCCGATTATTGACATTGTCACCTGTTCCCCCCCCCGTCCGCCCCGTCCCGGCCGTTGTCCTGCCCCTTAAGCTGACATCAAAAAGATTAATTGTGTGGAAGGTTACACGGAGATCTGTGAGCAGGCGTGTGTGTGCAGGTGCGTGTACCGTCCGGCTGCCTTTGACATTTACGAGCCGCATGAGCCCTCCCCCACCACCCACCACCCACCTAACCATAAAACACAGAAATAGACCGCATTTGAATGCAACATAATTCGCCTGGCACTTGCCGCTTGCCCCTCACCACTAATTGGTTGCACAATCCCCAGCCACTTAAAGGATCCTCGTCTGTCCTTCCCCTAAGTAGTCGTAGTGGAAGAAGGCCCGAGATTAGTCGGGGATTAGTCTTAAAGAGTCAACAGGCCCCACGGGGCTGTGTCTGTGTCTGTGTCTGTCCCCCTCCGGGGAGGGTTCTGTCCTGAGAGCTGCTTCAATTAATATTTAAATATATTCCCCGCACTCGACGCTCGCCCCAAAAGTTAATAATCAAATTATTTTTTATGTAGCTCCGAAAGTACAGCGTCAATTACAAGTTGAGATTGAAAAACGTAGCACAGTGGCTGTGGCCCCCAAAGGGAGGCGCAGGGGCGCGGGAGCAGCAGCTGCCAGCAGCAGAAAAACAGAGCCAGAGATGGGACTCTGTCTGATAGAAAGCATTGTTATAGAGCAACTTTTCCGGGCAGATTTGGGAGATTGGGCGACTGGGAGTAGAGGCAGTGCGAGGGGCAGGGGGCAGGGGCAGGGGCAGAGGCAGAGGCTGATAAGCGGCAACTTTTTTCCATCCATTACATATTCATTAAATTGGAACAGAGAGCAAAGCAGATGGGGCGAAGCGAAGCCCTAGATATTCTTGCATTTGAGTACATCTTTTCGATGGAACCTTCTCTTAAGCGGCAGGGATCTAAGCCATTTCTCCTAATTGGTAATGGGACAGGCCCCATCCCCTTTTCCTCCTTACGGGCTTTACACCTCCAGTTCTGGCCTTGTCAACGCTTCTTGGCCACGTTGGCAACGGCACAGACGGCGGATGGAGGCAGCGGGGGCCCTCGCTTTTGTATTTGCGTGGCAAATAATTGAAACAAGCTCAAAACTCGTTTCCGCGGCTGGCAATGACGCAATTCGGACTCTTGGCCGAGACCTCTGAGGTCTGGGATCTGGGATCTGCCATATGCGACGCGGAGTGGGAGCTCTGAAATCATTGCACAAATATTCTCTCGGTGGAAACCACACACTGATGTCATTCTGTGGAATGGGAGGAGCCACCGACGCCGCTACAGTTTGGCCTGCAGTTCATTCGGGGCATACTTGCCGATATTTTCTAAATAAATGACATTAAAGGCCTGCTTTTACAAAAATCACAAATCAAATGAAGCGAGCGAAAACCGCCAATGTGGCAGTATGCGGGACCATCATTTCTCGCATATAATTCATGCCCCATGTTGTGTCTGTTGTCACACGATGCAATCAGGAGGTGGGGGCGATATTTATGTGGCAGGAAGGGAGGACGTGTCTGCCGTCTCTCTTTAAAAGGAAGGAAAAATCTGTACAAAACGGAAATTATGGCCAACAAATGCCACAAATATTATGAAAATATCGAAAAGCAAACAGCAAAAAGCCAGTTTAATGGCCGCGAGCCACGAGCCACGAGCCATGGGTCATGGGTCATGGGTCACTCATATGCAAACAGCTAAAACAACAGCAGCCAATCCCGAGTCCTCGGGCAGGATATGCGTAATCGAAACACATATCAAATAAATGCCAGCAAATAATTTTCAACTGGCAAAGTGATTTAAATGGCCATTGACGAAATCAGAGCCGCTAATTTGTGTACACGCGGGGGGGGGAGGGGATGAATGAAAACTGAAAAATTGAAAAACTGATTTTTATATTGGAATATTTATTTATGCAGCACGTATTCGTGTCCGTGTGGCACGTGCGTGTGCGTCCATGGCAGCCGGAAACTGCACACAAAATATCCGCAATTAAACAATCAGCACAACAATTACTATTGTTGAGTAGGAAGTCGATATATCGCTGACAATGTTGTTAGTTGTTGGCATTAATTTATTGAGCCCCGGCCCCGGCCCGCGGCCTGTGGCACGGCAATTAACTTTTCAATGAGCCGCATGACAATTGCGCCGAGGAGTTGAATGGCGAATGGATGGGATACCATTCAACGGCTGGCTCGATTTATGGGCCAAGTTTTGCGGCCCCTTCCATGACGAGTGGGTGCCCATATCTTGGCAAACATTCATTCATCTTTATCGCGCTCGGGCGGCTCATTCCATCAACCAAATGTTTGCTCTGCTCCGAGGAGCCGTCGGAAGGAAGAATGGTCTCTGCCACTGCCTCTGCCTCCACCTCCACCTCTGCATGATTGATATGTTAATGCAGCACGTATACGCCGCGTGTGCACCGTCATCTTCAACGCCCTCGTCGTCCTCAGCTGAATGCTGCTGCTGCTGCTGCTCCTCTTTTGGTCTCCTGTAGAGATTTGCATATAGACATAATATGCAAATATCTACCGCAATCCAGCGATGTGTGTGCTCAGAAGAGCGTTGCAGGGGCGGGGGCTCTGCTTGGGGAAAGAAAAGTATCTGGCAAGTTGTGAATATGCTGCAGATGTTGACAAAATGTGTGTAAGCATAAATTTACGCAAGTGCAGGATGGCGCCAGGCCACCAGCCATCAGCCATCAGCCACACCATTTCTCGAGTTGGATAAACATTTTCCGCACGTTCCCAACCCCCACCCCCACCGCCACCGCCACCGCCCGATTATCATTTTCCGACAACTCCTTTGAATTGGCTTATTAGACGCGTCGTTGACAGGGTGAGGGGGGGACAGGGACTCCTTTAACGAGATGAACTGCAGGTGGCCGCCCTTCCAGATCCCAGATCCATCTCTGTCGCTGTTGCTATCTCTGCCTCTGACACTGCAGTGTGACATGGCCTGCCGCTGACAATGTTGCACGTTTGTTGCCAGGTGCCAGGTACCTCCCCCGTCCACGTGCTCGCCCTTGTTCTCCGTCGGAGCTGTTCGCTTTTGTTTGTGCGATTGGTAGTGATTTGTTGGCTCGCCTAAGTCCATGGGCTTGTTTTTTCCGGCCCAGTTCTTTGGGTTCTCTGCCACAGCCCTGCCCCCCCACCGAACTTCCTTCTTGCCACACACATCCTACATACTGTCGTGTCCTGTACTGTACAAATAAAAAGCCGGCACACAAAGGCCAGATTCAGATTCAGAGACAGAGACGTGGGTTGTGCTTTCATGTTTCAAGCTGTGCTCTGGTCCATGCCATATGTCCTTTGTATCAACTCCCACACCCACACCCACTCCCATTGCCCCTCTCCCCCTTCTTGCTGCTGTGTTTCGCCTGCTGGATGGTCCTTTTTTAGCCATTTCCCCTAAGCTGATTGGGGGCGTTTGCTGTTTTCACTCTCTCCTTTTTTACGTCGCTACAAATGGGCGTATGAGCGATATTCTTGTTTTTGTGTGCGCGCCTTTTGTTGGCAACAATTGATTGATTGATTGAATGATTGATTGATTGAGCGTTTTGATAAGTGCTGTCTGTCTGTCTGTCTGTCTGTCTGTCAGTGGGTTAAGCCAGGACTGCCTTTTATGGACTGCCCGACCAAGGAGCAGCGGACTCGCTCTTTAAGAGATCCGTCCAGGATTAACAGCAGCGCTGACCCAATTGGAAGATCTGTCTCGGGCCAACAGGAGTCGTCGATGCACAGCTGTCCAGACAGCAGGACCCTCGACACAGAGCACTCGAAGCCAGTCGGAGCTCTCGAGGGCTGGGAGCTCGGGAACTTGGGAACTTGGGAACGAACTCGGAAGAGTTCCGCCGAGACAAAGAGTGCAGACTCCAGTCGCACTCGAAACGGATTTCCTTGTTATGCAGCCAGCCCAATAACAATGCGGCAGTGTGGCATGTGGCGTGTGGCGTGTGGCAAGCCCGAAGCACGAGGCAGGAGAGTTTATTCTTGGCACAAACTTCAATGCACAAACTTGCAGCTGCATTCATGCGGAGCAGTGGAGCGGAGGAGCGGAGGAGCATCGCCTCGCAATTAGCACGCATCAATAGGCACGCTCCTGCACTCCACTCCACTCCACTCCAGTCCGCTGGAGAGGATGCACGCGGCACAAAGGAACTAAAATGGCTAAGACGAATGCTAATCAAGTGCCGAACAAAAGTCATCCACCTCTGGGAGAGGAGAGCCAGAGAGCTCTCTCCAGAGTCCATTCTCTGCCACGTCCATGGTCTTCCGTGGCCGCCCGTGGAGTCCACACATGCCAAGTGCCATAGATCATAGTCAGTTCCAGCTGAGGGCCACAAAAAAATAAGCAAACGCCAAGGCGGAACTGTAGGAGAACTCCGAGAGCTGTGTGTGTGTGTGGCAGCAACCGCAGGTGGCACATGTTGTTTTTCCTGGGAGTTGTTCCTGGCCAGAACTTTCGGCACAATTCATGTGAATGTTGAATATGTTTAATTGTCGACAGGCATGCCATAACAGGACGGTGGATCCCTCCCCTTCTCCCCTTCTCCACTCCTCCTGGATGCAAATTCCCCCTGCGGCTTCTCCAACAACAGCGGGCTTTGCGGAGCGAAGAAAATGGCAAGTTTTATACCATTTCATGCTCCAAAAGCGTGCAAATTAAAGCGTACCAGATGGCGATGTGGCTTATAGGGGCTGGAGTTTCGGGCTGGAGTTAGGTTTAATTTACAATCAATTACGGTGGATCCTCTTCGCATTGTTAACCTGTCCGACACATTTAAATGCAATTTAATGCAATTTATGGCCAGGGAGTCTCCTGTCTCCCTCCTCCCTCCCTCCCCTGCATGGTTTATTGTTATGCAAAAGCATATGCATGCCACACCATGCCACACACTGCCACAGCGACTCCCTCTGCTGCTGCTGCTGCTGCTGCCACTACAACTGCTGCTGCTGCTGGTGTTGCCACAGAGAACAACGACTCTTATTAAAAGCGGAAACAATGCGCACTTCCGCTTCAATTGTGCGTGTATGCGTTTGAGTGTGCGTGTGTGTGTCCGTGTGGGCTGTACATGTATTGGGCTTTAAGAGCCTGCTTTTCGCCCCGGGGCAGGCACGCAATGCGAGGCACTGACTTATTATTCATGCTGCCGCCGCTGCCGCCGCTGCCGCCGCTGCTCCTGTTTGTTGCGGCTGATAAAACTTAACAATTTATGGATGGGGGTGGGGGGTGGAGGGGGCAAGCGGCAGGGGGCGTGCCCCATTGAAAACACTTGAATGCACTCAAATAACGAGGCCCATAAATAAGCAAAAGTTCAATTAAGCGGGTCATTCGAGAGAGTCCAGTCTTACGCTGCGTATACGTAATATACGAACCCAATGAAGGAACGAAGCACCGAAGCCACGAAGCACAGGCTGCGAAGGGTTAACGTCCCAAGAAGTTGCTGGCCAAGCAGGACTCTTAATATTCTTCCAAGAAATTCTGCCACTTACCTCGTCTGGAATTCTCCAGAGCCAAAAGCAGGAGCGAGGGGCAGGCACCAGAAACCGAAGAAACATCTGAAGAAGAGAAGAAGAAACAAAAGAAATATTAGCTAAAGTTCTTGCTTTTCCTTCCCTCAGCTCAAAATCAACATAAAATTCACATTTGTCACGAAAGAACCCTCAACTTTAAAGGAAGCCATCCAGCCATCCAGAGCCAGAGCCAGAAGCCAGAGCCAAAGCCAAAGCCAGAGGCTAAGCAACAAAACCGCTCAGATATATCAATCCGCAGTCACATGGATGTGTGGGTTGGGGGCAACCACGCCACGCCACGCCCACTTGTAAGACACAGCCAAATGGGTGTAACTTTATCAGATCTCCCCCTCCCCTCCCCTCCTCTAGATTCCCCTGGCATGTCCTCCCATTTCCAGACGCGTTCTCAGCAGTTTGTGCGTTTGTGTTGTGATTTATTTTAAATTGCGTTTAGTTTTGTTGTCTCTCTCTTCGTCTCTTGTGAGAGGGCAGGGGTTAAGCGGCCGGCGGTCAGAAGTGACTGCTGGGATGTCTCTCTAAACTTATTTGGCCGTTTTTAATGCCATTTTAAAGACAACCAACTGACAGCCAAGATGCTGGAACGAAACGAAAGCAAGCCAAGCCAAGCCGAAAGCCATGGAAGCGGAAGTGCCACCTAAAACTTGCCACACACACACACACACGAGGCAGGGGCAGGGGCAGAGGCAGAGGCAGAGAAGCAGACCAGAGCAGTGGCTGTGGCTGTGGGTCACAAAATATGCTGTCATCACGATTATCCTTAACGTCGTATGGCTGCCAATGCCAGTTGTTTCCTTTTCCGTTATAGCCATGACCAGGACAGACACAAACACACACACACACACACAGGCACTGACATATACATGTGATGCCATTGCGGATGTGTACGAATTTGTAAAACGAGCCACAGGACAAGAAAAGACAGAGACAGAAGGAGAGACAGAGACAGAGACAGAGTCCAGGGCCAGGACCTGTTAGGAAAAAAGCATCGAATACTCTTCGATAAAAGCCAAAAAAGCAGAAGGCACAGGCACAACGAAAGGCGACCCAATCATCTCTTCGGATTGTGCGTTAGCTACCGTTGGCCCCACACAGACACAGCCACACACAAAAAGGGTTTCGATTGCGTCCTTCGCAAGTCAAGGGGGAGAGGGAGAGGGAGAGGGGGTCAGAGAAGATGGCGATAGAGGACTCTTTGTTGTCTGCTAATTTTGTTTCTGGCATTTTTTGTGTCTCGAACCCCGGTTTTTCCCCCGTTCTCCCTCTCTCCCTCTCTCCACCTCGTAGCTCTGTATTTTTTCCTTTTTATTTGCTTTTCATTTCTTTTCTCGTGGTATGCATAATTTTTTCTTCGTTTTCTTCGTCGACTGCAAATTGAAATTTAAAATGTATGCAAATTTTGCTGCTGTCAGCCCCGAAAGGGTTTTCCAGTCGGCAAGTGCTTACAGTGCCCCAGACACACACACACACACACAGGGGAGAGTGGAGATGGGGCAAGGACTTACATTTGATTCCCATTTTGGTGTTGGTAATTGCCCCACAAAGAGAGCGAAAAGCAGCCGAAAACTCTGTCAAATTAATCGAAATGAAGTCTCGACATTTTTGTATGGCATACTTTGTGGCGACGCTCCGCCAACGGCCACGCCCTGCAGTCAGCCCTAAGCAGGGGGCAGGGGGCACGGGCTGGGGCAGGAGGAGTGCCGCCTGGGGGACTCGTATCTAAAATCTCCTGACATTCCATTCCAGTCCGCTTAATCACTGTCCAGCACGCAGTCCCATCCCGTCGCATCCCTTCGCATCCAACTTCACACACGAACAGGGGATCACCATCGCCATCGCCATTGCCGCGTGCAATTAATTAAAAACAAACAAATTTGAAAATGCACGACAGGCACACAGAGAGGAGCAGAGGAGCAGAGGGTCGAGGCTGGAGAGGATGGGAATGGGATGGGCCAAAACAGCCAAACTGTCAATGAACAATGCCAGCCAAGCAGCCTGCGGCGATGCCCAGCGATGCCCAGCGATGACCAGCACGAAGCCCAGTGCCAGTCCCAGTCCCAATTCCAGGGGACACTGTCTGGCTGTAGTGGCGGATGTGGAGCCTAGCAGGCGACAAAGCTGCTGCCCTAAGCGTTTTTTAATGCAGAGCGCAGATTTCCTGCAGCTGCCAGAAGGAGAACTCGGACACTCTGCCTCTCTTCCTCTCTGCTGCTGCTGCTGCTGCTTCTGCTGCCTCTGTCCCTGCCACTCCCTTTGGTAATTTCGTTTTATTATTTTGCAGTTTTCTGCTGCCATCTCGCTGCGTCCTGCCCCACTTTGTAAATATTAAATTATGAGAAAAGAGCGCAAAAAATCGACCAACTTCTGAAATTTCCCCGGAACCAGGACACGGAGACACGAACACAGATAACAGTTCCGCTTACGGTCGTAATAACTGCAGTCTGCCATTTGCAGTCGCAGTCGCAGGTTATGGGACCAGGTGGATCCTCTCCTGCCGTCGTGCCACAAGCCAGTGGCACTGCACCGAAACCCCGACTGGTTTTACCCTGTAATAGCCACTTTTAAGGCAGCTTTCAGCTGAAGATATCTCGAATCTAGGGTACCGCGTAGTCGGCTCTGATCAGCCCTAAGTTTCTGTTAGTTTTCTGGCTTCACGGCCGCTTAGGCACCGAAAATCCGCAGCACAATGCTGCGTATACGTAGTGCTTGCAACCAGTGCCATATGCAGCAAATGGCATTGCCCACCGAGCAGGGGCAGGGCTTCGGAGGGAGAATTCATACATGGATATGCCCAATGATGGTCATCGTGCTAACTGCTTTAAGTGCAGACAGAGTCAGTGGGAGAGGCAGTGGGAGAGGCAGTGGGAGAGGCAGTGGGAGAGGCAGTGGCAAAGGCAGAGAGCCAGCGTAGGAGGTGGAGCAAGAGGTGGAGCAGCTGCAGCAGCAGGCACTTCAGTGAAAAATTGAAATTGAAAAAACGACAAAAGTTTGCGGCCGCATCCGGAGCAGAGTCCTCATACGAGTCGTCCCCATCCGAGTCGCCATCATCCTTATCCGTGTCCGTGTCCCTGTCCGTGTGCCTGCTGCTGTCGTTTGTCGCATGCAATAAGTGCTAGTTGAGTGGCGGCACTTGAAACCAGAGCCACACATTCAATTGGCCATCTCTGGGCTCCAACCCCAACTGCCCTTCCTGCCTGCATATATCCTGGCCTCGATCCTGGCCTGGCCTGGCCTGGCCTGGCCTGGCCCTGGCCCGGCCCGGCCCGGTCTGACTGCATGTGTTTTCTAGCCGCGCTTCGGATTTCACTTTTGGCCCTGGGTGTCGTTGGTGGCGACCTGACGCCGCCATTTCCGCCATCCTGCACGGAAGTGGCAGCAACTCTCCTCCCCCTGTTCCGTCTGGTCTTCGCTGGTGGGGGATTTGGGGCCGTGGCCATTGCATACAAAATGTGTTGCATACATTTGCGGGCAGCAGGAAGCAGTGCGGACGGGGAGCGGCGGGCGGCGGGCGGCGAGCGGCACCGCTAGAAGAAGGCAAAGGCAGCAGCAGAAAAGCAGAAAAAAGCAAGCCACACGACAAAAAACGCCAGCAATCAAAATGGAAATAAAACGCGAGCGGCCAGGGGACAGCCAGAGCGAATGTCGACCAAAAGTTTCGTACTCGTGGCCGTGCCGGAGGAGCTATGGGAGCGGGGAGCTCCAGGAAGAGGAGCAGCAGACAGGACATCAGCAGACCGCTTAGAAGCTTTTTCTTTCGTTGCTCCTTTCATTCGCTGTTGCAGGTTTTGTTCCTGTTCAAAGCCGCCGCTTTATATGCATATACAAGGGACAGGACACAGACACCCCACCCCAACCACGTGTGCCCAGTGCCCCCCTCTCTATGTGTTCTGTAACGAGCCTGCTGACAAGGACAGGGCAGCAGGAGAAGGAGAAGGAGCAGGAGAAGGAGCTGGAGCTGGAGAAACAAGAACTGGTAATGTCCTTCAGTGGCAGTGGCAGCCATTTGCCAGTTTGCGGTTTCCGCTTCGCGTCCTTTCGTCGTGCAATTTTAGTTTTAGTTGAGTTTTTAGTGGCGTCCACAACTCGGCCATTTAAGCACATTTGTCGTCTCATTGTCCTGCCCCACAATACCCACCCTTCCCCTTACAGCCCCCTCCCGCACCCGCCACCACCCTTCTGGTAGCCGCCATCTCCTTGTCTCGCTGACCACCGCTGACAGTGTGCTAATTAGAAGTCCTTGTTGCTTGTGGCCACAACAAAACAGACGTCGTCCCTCAGACCCCACCCAGTCGTTGCCACAGCACAGAACAGGACAGCCCCCAGACCAGGACATAAAACCAAGGCAGGGAAAACAATGAAAACTACTTTCAGGCCAAAGTCAGACGAGGCAATGCTCGTAGGTGGCCAGAGGGGTGTGGGAGGGGAAGCCTTGCTTTTTGGCCATAAAATGCATGGATGTCCTGGCCACTTGAATGTCCTGGCACGTTCTGCGTGCACTGCAAATTTTTATTGTGATTCCTTCGCCATTTTCCAGTTGCTCCTTCGGCAGCTCCTTGCGCTCCTTGCGCTCCTTGCCCTCCTGCTTTGCGGCTCTCCTTTCGATATGTGACTTTAATTTCGCCCCAAAAGGGAAGGGGGGCTGGAAGAGCGCGTGTGTCCGCCCAAAAAGTCCCCCCCATAAGCCACACAAGAGAAATCGTTGGCCAAAAAATATAAATAATTGCTTTGTTCGCTCAACTGTGAGGAGGGGACGATGCGGGGATAGCGGGGATGGCAGGATGGTGGATTGGCTGGCATTGTCTTCCAGTGCAACGCACACTAGTTCTCGTCTCACCCAATCCCAATCCCAATCCCAATCCCATCCTTGGCTACTGACGTCAGACCTCGGGACCACCACATGACTTCATTTCTCCGCCGCCCGAAAGAACATTTATAAAATAAAATTTGTTTATTATGAAAATGCAGCGATGCGAGGATAAGCAAGTGCCAGGCGAAGCCGCAACAGAGTTGGCCACTTGACTGGGCAAGAGGAGAGTGATCTCCCCGCTCCCCGCTGCCCCAGCCACAGCCACAGCCACAGTCCGTGCCGTCTTCTCTTTGTTAATTGCTGCGGTTTCCAGCTCCATCTCCATCTCCTGGATAACCTTCTCCTGCTCCTGCTCCTACTCCTTTGGTTGCGTTTGCCAACAGAAATAAATGAATATTTTTGCGCCAGCTTAGACATGAGTGCAGAATAAATTGCTTGGCATCTTCCGAGCTGAATTATGCTGCATTTGTCTCTCTGCCTCTGCAGCTCCAACTGCATCTCCATCTCCATCTCCATCTGCATCTGCATCTGCGAGTTGTAGCTGTATCTGTATCTGCGAGTGTTGTGTGTTGTAGGGAATGCGCTGGCGGCACTTGGCTCAGACTCTGGACTTGTCTGAGTAATTGCCCGAGCATAAATAAGCAACCCCTCCCCTTCCCCACCCTCCGCTTGCCACCTCTTTTTGATAACTCAATGAAGTTTTATGCGCTTTGTTTGCTCCGCGTTCGAGCGGAAACGGAAATGCGAGCTTAGCAGCGGCTTCCAGGGTGGATGGGTGGATGGATGGATGGGGGAATCGCAGTGGGTGGTGGCCATGCCGTGACATAACAATTTAATGGCTCCATAAAGAAGCTAAGAATTAAAGCAGAAATCAGGCCAAAAGGTGGACTGGCACTGCCACTGCCACTGACACTCCCAGAACAAAGCTCACGCAGGAAAATCGATTGTCGAGCATTTCCACAATGCCCTGCACGGCCCTTGCTCAATCGGTGGTGGTGCTGCTGCTGCTGTGCATAATTTATGCTGGCCATAACTCAGAGCAGAGCTGCGACGGGGATTGGATAAAAATGTCTTCCAAGTGGACTCGTAAATCATGGAATTTCCATCTTGGGTTCGGAAACTCTGGGCTGGCAAAAGGAAGAAGTGCGAAATGCAATGCGATGCAGCAGCCACACCACATGACATTAACACGTGACACAAGCAGCCGGGGGTGGGGTGTGTGCGTGGCACACATCTCCCTGTTGCTGCCACTGCCACTGCTGCTGCTGTTGCTGATGTTGCCACTGCCACACTGTTAATTTCATTCATTATTTATGGTTTACCTCAAAAACGCATCAGGCCCGTGGAGAGCGAAGGGGAAGGGGAGGCGGCAGCTGGCAGTTGTAGCATGCCACACAGTAACACTTTTAATTAACAAACGCACGAAAATCATAGAGAGGGAGGGAGGGAGGGAGAGAGGATACTTGGGGCATGTGTCATATAAGGAGAGAGGGGAGAGGTAGAGGTTAAAGTGCCACATTCAAGTGTGCATTCATGCAGTTGAGGGAGGCAGGAAGAAGCATGACTTTGGTGTTAGCCTCTCATTACGTATCCGCCGCGTGGGCCGACTTGCAACAACTCAGACTCCTGCGCCTCGAGTGCATTTTTGTGTGTTGTGTGTGTTCCTGTCTTTCGTGCCCCAAATCCCTATGCCCACATCCACTCCCACTCTCCCCCCCACTACCGTGCAATTAAGAGCTCGCATTAATCAACAGGCAGCCATTGCAAAGTGCGAAAAGATGCCCCTTTCTCTCTCTCTCTCTCTCTCTGTCTCTGTCTCTGTGATCGGGAAACTACTGTAGTTTTTGGGCATCCCCTCTCTGCCCCTCTGACTCCCTGCCGCTTCCACTCTCGCGGGAGAATGCTTTAATTTATTTAGACCAAATACAACGCAAGCGAAAAATGGCAAACGACAGAAATTTATCTCCTGCACGCCTTGTCGCATAAATTATGTCGAAGAAGAATTCCGCAGTTTCTCCCTCCCAGCAGGCCCCCTCCAGTACCCCTCCAGTACCCCTCAAGCATCCTGCTGTCTGGCGAAATTAATGAAAGCAGCGCAGCGCAGCGCAGGCGAAAAGATGCCGAAGCAGCGTAAAACATGAGACAAAAGACAGTTAAAATGAACTAAAATCAAATGAAATGTGGTCTCATGGAGGGTGCGATGGTGGGATGGTGGGGGAAAGCGGCGCCTAATGACAACCACAATAGAGCAAAGAGCGAGAGCGAGACAGAGACAGAGACGGAGAGGAGAACAGGAAACGGAAATGAAAGCAGCGTTGCCCCATAAAGAGAATGAGAAACGACAAGGACAACGCCAAAGATGCGAATCGGTGGAAAGCAGATGAGACACAGGACGGGCAGGGGAGGGGCGGTGGGATGGGTGCAAGGGGCGGTGGTTGGTAGCGAAAGAGTCGTAGCAATGGGAATCCAACAAATCACAAGTGCAGCAGCAGCAGCAGCAGCAAATGTTGCATGGCAAATGCGATTGTCAAGCAATGACCTCATTAAGGAGGCGTGGCTGAGAGGCAGAGAGGAGACTGGAAACTGCACCCCCCCCCCTGTTAATAGCTGCCAACCGCAAACAATTACAGCGCGCCAGGGAGCAGGGAGACGGCCAACACCTCAGATCCAGTCTGAACAGAAGTGTGGCAGCATTCAAGGGATGTGGCGGGGGGACTGTTGCCCCAGGCAGAGCTGTCAGCATGCATGCAACGTCATATACGTCAACTGAATGAGGGGAGAGGCCTTCCGGGTGGCAGGCTCTAATAATGGCGATATAATCAGTGCTAACAAAAAGCGACAAGGCTGGCAGCAGCAGCAGCAGCAGAAGCTGGGGGCATGCCACACAAAGGTGACAAAATGTGACAGGGCAAAAAGGGGGACAATAACATAGCCACGGAACACGACTTCCGCCCAGGATTCACCTTCATTTCTCCTACCAAAACATAGACGCATTGCGCCCCTCCCCGCCCACCCGTCACGCCCACAGACACCTGCCAACCGCACTCAGAACTGTAAACTGTCATATCCTTAAAGCTGGCTTAGCCCCCACCAAGAAAACTAAAACCAAACCGAAGAACAAATTATGTCGCATTTAAGTTTCATAATATGCTTAAACGCAAAAACTTTGCCAGACTTTTCCCTGCCGCCGGGGGGGGGGAGGAGATCAGATGGAGGGAGCGTATCTAATACTTTGGAGTATTTCTTTGAAGTATTGTCAGAAACTAAACCCAAAAGAAAAAAAGAAACACCTGCAAGCTTACAGAACGCCACCTGACAGACCATGACAACACTCTCCGAGAAGGCGGAGCGGCGTGGAGTGCAGGTTGGAGACAAAGTCTGCCTCTGTCGCCGTCGCCGGCTCTACGTCCTGGCCAAGACAATGGGCTGCGACAAGTGCAGGAGTCTATAAAAACAGATGAGCTGCGCGGCGGGAGGTGGGAGGTAGAGGACTGGAGAGAAGGTTTTGGGAGCAGACAAAAACTAAAAACTTGCAAATGCACAACAGAACGAGCAAGAGGAGGAGCAGCAGGAGGAGCAGCAGGAGGAGTGGTGCAAGCCGCATGCTCGACATGGAATAGAAAGAATAAACCAAAGAACTTGTAACTACAACAACTTTCTATGTGTTCCTATAGCTCACAGATAGATAGACAGACAGGCAGAAAAACAGACAGACAGACGGACGGACGGACTAGCTAGCTCTGGAAAGGGAGTAGGAAAGGAGTACGGGGGACGGGGTCACATCTCATTGTCTGTTGTCGACGGCTGCCCCCAGTCCCCTCAGTTTCCGGATCCTTGCAACAGCAACGGACAATCCACCGAACAAACATACAATTGTGTGGGTGTCGGTGCCGCTGTTCCGCTGTGGTTGTTGCTCCTTTTTTCTGGTTGCACCACACACACACACATAAGCAAGGGGCGGGCTAGGAGGCAGGAGCACACGGCTCGACAGCTGGTTGGCAGTACATTTTGGCTGCAGTTTTATTTACACTTTATTGACCTGAAATCACCATTGAAATGTTTTACTGAATTTAATGCTTAAACAGCTGACAGCACACAGCTTTCCCACACCCTTTTCCCTCAAGCCCCTACCTCCTCCCCCTTTCTTAAGGCCTAAAATATGTAAAGTTCATTAATTGACCTTCCATTTGCTGTAAATCTGTTTTCTGCTGTTTTCTGTCCGAATTTTCTCTGGGTGGCACCCAGGCAGGCACCCCCTGCGCTCTCCCCCACTTCACTCCCCCCCCCTCCATCAAAAAAATATGTCACCTGCGGCAATATAAAACGAATCATTCAAAGAAATCCCTCTCTGAAAGGGGCTCTTCGACAAAAAAAAAAAAGAAGCGAAGCAGAGAAAAATCTCGGAAAAATTCCAGCTCTTCTTTTGGGTGCAGTTTTCATAAATCATTGAAAAGGACACGTAAGCGAAGGGCCGGTGTGTGTGTGTGTGTGTGTTGTGTGTGATAACAAACATGACCACATGCAGGGCATAGTCCTGATTCTGGTCCTTTTCCTCCTCCTCCACCCACCTCCACCTCCACCTCGTGGGTCACTTGGAAATTATGACAACCTGGAGCTGGACCTGGACTGGAAACGGAATAGAATAGAAGTGGCGTGGCGTTGCATGGAGTGGAGTGGAGTGGAGTGGCATGGCAGGGGCTGGCATGGCATGGCATGGCATGGCATTGTATGTGTCCTTGTTGTGTTGGTCTTCTTCTCGTTTGCTGGGGAATTCATGTGCTCTTGGCAGGCAGCCCAGCAGATTCGGGCAGATGCAACTACAATGGCAGCGGAGGAGGCAGGACCTGAGGCAGAAGCCTACGCCAATTGGCAGAAAACAAAACACGGCAGGAGGCAGTGGCAGGAGGCAGTGGCAGGAGGCAGTGCCGGAGGAGAGAGGCTGCCACTCATTGCCAAAAATGCTTTCCACCTTTCTGCATCGGAGGGCTAGGTGGGCGTGGCACAGTTTTTGCCTCCCGGCCAAGGACTAGTTCTCCTTCCTCTGCTCTGCTCTGCCCTGATCTGCCCTGCTGGCCATTCCTTGGCCCATTCCTGGCCCCATTTTTGGCAATCAGCTTCATCTTGCTGCCACTCGGCTCGGCTCGGCTCGTTCTTGCTCCTTTCCTTTCATGTTTGCCAAACGAAACTTTGGCTCGTTAATATTTTTGCACAGCGGGCGTAAAAAGGATTCCTCTCCCTGCTACTGCCACTTTTGTTGCCACAATGAGCCTCTATGGGTGTATGCGTGTGTGTGTGTGTGTGTGCAACATACAAACAAAATCAAAAAGTTCGAG
This sequence comes from Drosophila lowei, assembly GCA_008121275.1. Lineage (NCBI taxonomy): Eukaryota > Metazoa > Arthropoda > Insecta > Diptera > Drosophilidae > Drosophila > Drosophila lowei. The sequence continues at coordinate 22,487,592 of CM017778.1, read as the reverse complement.
ACAAACGGCCCAAGCGATGGAAACAAGTTTTATAAATCTGCATAAACTAGAAAGAGAGGCGCCTCCAGAAGGACTTCCACCCCACACCCACTCCCCCTCCTGCCAATCCCTTTGAAAAGTATTTGCAATATTAATTTTCCAAACAGCAAGCAGCCGGGCCTCATAAATTTTGTGACTGGGCCTTTTGTCAGTTAACAAAAAAGAATGTGGCACATGAAAAATTCATTTGGCGACGCTCGAAAGTAGGCAACACAAAACACACACACACACACAATATTTGCACGGCACGAAAAGTGTCGAGTAATGGAGATGCCCCCCCCACCACCCCACTCAAGGGTGCTCCAACCAGAGGGTGCACAGAAAGGGAAAGGGAAAGAGAGAGAGAGAGGAGGCAGGATTAGTATAGACTTGCAAAATAAAATTGCGCATACAATTTTAATGCATATCCAATTATTTAATTTGACGCCCCATAAAAATGGACACAGCAGCCCGGAAAAGTGCCCCGGGAAACTGTTTGAACAGCCAAGAGGCTGGACGTGGGCGTGGTTTTCCATGCGTGTGGGGCTTTGTCAGGGAGAAGGGGTTTGGGGGAAACAGCGAAAAATGAAACGAAAGCAATGCCAGGCAAAAGTCCCGTAATTACTTTGATGAAAAATGGCAGTTCCAGTGATTAAGGAAAGCCAGCAAAAAGGGACTAGAAGAGGGGGGGAAAGAGAGCCATGTGCCAGTGTGTGGCATGTGGCACCATTCACTTGATTACACATACGCCATGCTGTACGAAGAGCGAGAGCAGGAAATTAAGCCTGGTCTAACCGGAAGTAGCCAAAGCCAAGACCCACATGTGTAAGAGTGTGTGTGTCTGTGTGTGTGTACATGAGCCTAATGATGTCAGAGGCAGCAGCAGCGAGCGACTTCAACACGCAGTTGCCGCATTAGTTGTAATTGCCGCGGCATGTTCTTCAATGAGGCAGCGTCCCCCCTCCCCCCCCTGTCACTCCCTCTTATATCCGTCGGATCGGCCATAGCTCAACAGGAGCCGTGTCCTCTGTGGGTTTTTAAGTAAATATCGACAAAATATGCCCGGCCACACTCATTCCCTTGTTTACCCCCTGCACCCCACTCTCCCCTCTCCACTCTTACACCAACTGAAAAACCCGCGAGACCAAAGATCCGCGACGACATGAAAAATCTTGCGCGAAAAACATCTTGCCATAAAGAATGCGACAGAAAAATTGCAATGGCGATAGGACCATCAGAAACGGCAAACGGCAACGGCAAGCAGCAGAAGAACTGCAACAGCAAAAATGACAATAAATTGCTGGAAAAATGAGCAATGAGTAATTCATATGCTCAGACAGGAACTGAAGGCAGTCAGGGGAATAGATGGGGCAGCGGCAGCAGCAGCAGGGGCAGGGGCAGGGGCAGCGGCAGCAGAGCGAGCAATTCAACGGGCCATCAATCTTGACTGGCTCTGGCTCTGGCTCCTCCTCTGATGCTCCTCGTTGGCGCCGCAGAGTCTACATCAATTTGGCAGGACCAGCAGAAGCAGAAGCAGAAGCAGCCACCAGAAGAGCGGACTCTGCGGACTCTGCGGACAGACACGGAACGGACATGACGCGCTTTTATGTGGCTGCTGGGAATTGAAGATCCAGTAGCAGGAAAGAGACGAGGAGAAGGGGGGGCAAGCTGTACGTGAGATCTGAGCGTTTGTAATATGCTTGTAAAATGCAATAAATTTTGTTAGCTCTCCGGACAAAGTCGGAGAGGAGTGTGGCAGTGTGGCAGCAACAGCAGCAACATTGACGATGGCAAGCCATAAAACGCGTTTTTGATTTGCCCCAAAATTTATGTGGCCACATTAAAAGCGAGGCAGCCAAAGACAGAGCCAGTGGCAGGGGCAGGGGCAGGTGCAGTGGCAGGGCAGTGGCTGAGAGGAGGCTGAAAGGACCCACCGCCGCCAAGCAACAGATTGTTGAGCGCCATAATCTCGGCGTGTTATCAGTCTCTGACGCCGAGTGGCAACAACAGCCACGAGCGACAGGTGTTGTCGTTATGAGCCATAATCTGCCTGACAGCCCGCTGCATATTAAAGCCATGCCGCCCCCTACCCCCCATCCAGCGACACTTGACAACAATGACGGATTGGATAGCGTTGCCAGATGGTTGCAACATACTCTGGCAGAAGGTACCCCGAGGCTGAAGGTTTCCCTGTGGTGCCACTTATTTGCATTCGAACAGCGATGGTCCCTCTCTCTCGCGCTCTCTCTCTCTCTCTCTCTGTCCACAATTGTGTATCGCGAAATCTTTATTTGTTTATAGCTAGTTTTATGTATCGCCCGAATTCGCAAAACGGCAAACATGTGGCTCTATCATCCCGTCCATCCCGTCCCCTTCCAGCCCGTACTCTGCGTACGGCACATCTGCGTACGCTGTCTGCTGTCTGCTATCCGCTGTCCGATGCGTTGACGTAATATGCATGGAAATAGCCGCCAATTATTCAGGCCCAAACATTTCCAACTCTTTGTTTATGGCCAGAGCATGTTGGGCTCTCACTCCCAGTGGACTTGAGTGGGCTAGGGCAGGCAGGGGAGGGTACCAAGGCGGAGTGGAGGGGAGCTTCAGCTGGGGATTGAGTGGAGCTGACCTAAGCCCATTTGGCTTGAGATTCAAAGACGGTCGAGAGGGATCGTAAACTTGACAAAAGCAGAGTTGAGCTCTGAATGAGCTAATGATGTCCTTGCTCTGGATTGACTGCTAGTCCATTCATTTCATCCTCAGAGCATCCTTGATGTCAATTTAGTTCTTGCCCCACACACTGCAACTGCACAAATTGCAATCAAATTCTGTGGAAACATCGAAACAAATTGCACTCCACCAAAGCACCAGAAGAAGCCATGGACTGCCATGGATCGCTGCCGAATGGATTGCAATGGGATTGCAATGGAATTGCATATTTATTCAGTTTGCCCAAAAACTTGAACCAAAAATCATGCAAATTGTTATATATTTCAATATTTTATTAGCCCAGGGAAACGGAAGTCAAATCCGAGCTTGGGGCAGGGTCATAAATTGCAGCAGTTGTTCCGATTGGACCGAGGTTAGGGCAAGGAGGAAGGAAGGACTTGCTGGCCATAAATATCGCAGCCATTACACAAAATAGAACTGCACAGAGCGACAGAGGGAATCAGAGAAAGAGAGGAGAGAGACGGATTCGTAGAGATAGAGAAACATGAATGGCACAATAAATAAATCGGGAAGCGGCGTTTTAAAACAAATAGAAAGAAAAGTATTTACAAATAAAACAAAAAACAGGAAAACAAAACAATTCCAAATGCACAACAGCAGGGCCACGAGTGGGAAAGCCAGAGTGCCACAGTGCCAGAGGGGACAGTGGAGAGTGGAGAGTGGAGCAGTCGCGGCCAAAGAGCGAAATGAAATTTGCATTTTTTGCGCTTAAAGTCTCGTATCAGCAAAAACAACGAAACGAATAAAATACAGCCACTACGCCCCGGAGATGTGCAAAGTCAAAGTCAGCAGAAGCTGGCAGCAGCAGCAGAAGCAGGCAGCAGCAGCAGGCAGCAGCATGAGAATCAGAATCTATCTATCTATATAGACAGAAGCTATAGTACGGTCATGTTATCGGCTATTGAACAAGTATACCTCCTCTGGTGGGAGGGCGGAAGCGGATGCTGATGAAGATGCTTTTATGTGCATATTCCGCTGTTGTTAGGCTCCGAATCCACCGGTCCCCAGGTCCCAGGTCCCAGGTCTTCTTTATAAATAAACGTCTCATCTTTATGTATTGTGTTTCTGTTCCCTGAAATCGGATGATGAGGATGATGATTTTAAAGGTGCGGCGCCTGTTTTGCTCTTCTTTTGATAGAGTTTCTCCATCGGCTTTTAAGTAGAGACTAGACCCATCCGAGTACAAAGAAAACTTTCATTCCCTCAAAAAGTGGGGGACACTCTCTCTCTTTGCACCCAGTCTGTCGATCTCTGTTTACAGTGTCCTCGTCCTTTGTCATCAGGAATCATTTGATGTCCTATTCGGACTCTAAAACTTTGCCAAATCGAAACATTTTTCAATACATTTGATTAAACCGGGTCCTGGGCGGATCCTCTCTCTCTCTCTCCCTCTCTGCTATTACATCCTTCCCTCGCCGCTGCCCCTTTTTAGTCACTCCTCATTGTTGATGATGGCCCTGCCATAAAACGTTTATCTTCCACACTTTTCTCTCCGCCTCCGCCCCTCCCTATCCCCCCCCCCTCCTACTCTTATCGCAGTATCAATAAATTAATTTGAAAACTTTGTCGCTTCCATTTGATTCTGGTTCTCGCTCTCTTTATCTCTTTCTATGCCCCTCCTTCTTTCGGTCTTTCTTTCTTTTTTGCCTTTTAATTTTTTGTGTGCAAATTTTCGTCTGTTTCAAATTCAGTTTCAACGTCGCGGGGCAGGGGTATCTTGTAGAGCGATGCTCTCGTTTCCGTTCCGTTCCGTTCGGTTCGGTTCAGTTCTGTTCAGTCGGTGGCTGGCTTAATGTAATTTGGTTTTCTCTTCTTCAGCCCTCTGCTCCTCCCCCCACATGCCACACATCTTCTGCCTCTCGCCACTCTGGCACTCTCCTCCGTCCGTTCCGATACTCGTTTTTGGCCAACTCGAACTAGTACTGGAACATCAGCGGCTACAACTAGGACAACTATGGGTTCCAGTGCGATGGCAGTTTGCTCGACAGACAGTTAACATGCTCCGCCATTGCCTCCATCTCTTACCCCATTCCCCACCCCCCAACCACATGCCACATTCTCCTCCTGTTTTCTGTTTGTGTGTGTGTGTGTGCGAGTTTTTTTTGGCTATTGAATTGGTTTCATGCTCATGCATTTTATATGAAATTGTCTGCATGTCTGTCTGACTTTTTGCCCATCGTGTCACGCCCCCAATCGCACCGTAAATAGTCCCCCGCTCCGCCCAAAGCCCCCCACAACACGACTCCACCCTTCGCTCCTGCCCTTTGAAGAATCGTTGCACCATTTAGAGCCCAAAAATTTACATCGCTTAATTCGTTGCCCGAGAAAATGTTTTTCGCCTGCAATTAGTGGACAACATTTGTTAGCCAAACACTTTGCCAACAGAGAGAGGCAGAGAGGCAGTGCAGGGGAGGAGGGTTGCAAATGAGGGAGAGAGGAGTAGGGGTGGAGCGGGTGGATGCCTTCCTTCTCTGGCAATAGGCAATGCAGGTGGCAGCTCCAACTAGAGCTCTTATCTTTATTACAACAAAAACACAAAAAAAAGAGACGAAACGGAATGAAAAAAAAATGCCAAAAAGAGCCGGCAAGAAGGAAAATGTGGGCACGGAACACAAAAAAAGAAAAAGAAGAAAAACTGAAACCGAAATAAGAAAGACGGGGAGGGGTAGGGGGATGTGGAGGTGGAGGTGGAAGGGCAGGGGCGGAGGAGTAGAAAAAATGGCAAAATGGAGATGGGAACATTTTTTTCCTCTCGTACGAGTGTATGCTCGACTTTTATTTGAAGTAGAATTTTAATCCATGGTTTTTTAATGCGGGCGATAAACTTTTACGGCAATTGTCGACGGCATTAGCCAGAGGAAAGGGGAAAGTGGAAAGGGGAGAATCAGTAGGGCGTCGGTTGGCCGGAATGAAGTGGAAGCGCTATTTTCCTTTTGTTATTTGGCAGCCACCTAGCTGATCGGGCGGTTCCGTTAACTCTGGCAACTGTTCAGGTGTTTATACACCTTTTACACACCACACACACTCATACACACTCCCTCCCCCTTGCCGCCCAGTCAGCCAGACAGGCAGGCAGGCAGAAAAGCCGTTTCATTATAATCCCTCGTTGTCGCTTCTGATGTTTAATACTTTAATTAAATGTTTCATTAGCACGCTCATGGGGGGGCGTGTCCCCAGCCGCACACACAGCCCCTCCACCCACCTCAACTATAACTGTAACTAGAACTAGCGGAACACGCAATGGAATAGCAATTGCAAGGTGGCATAGTGCCAGGAATTTGGGCTTAAGTGTAATTCTTAAGATTGAATGATATCTGGAGAAGGTGGTGCTGTGCAATTTGAAAGTTTTCTCGATAGATGCTGCAGGTTGTGGATTGAATTACAGTCGAACTACAAGTCAGACTTCAACACTTATATATACTTAAAACACTTAAACATTAATATCAAATGTCAAATCCATCTGTATATGATTTCTCTTGGCTAATTTTGAACAATATTTCGGTAGATGATCGTTCAGCAATTAAGGATTACCCTCCCAATTACCGTCTCAATCGTTATGTGATGTGCTTACAGCTATTTTGGATATGGCTTACCCGCTTCTCTTTCTTTCAGATCTATTGAGTTGCTCTTTCATTTTTGTTTCCGAAACGAACCCCACAGATCATTCACAATTTCGGCTTCTGCTCGTTTTGTGAACTTCAGTTACGGCTTTTGTGTGCTTTTGATTCTGTTGTTGTTTATTCGGGGCCGTAAAAAATCCATTTTGGCCAGGCCAACACGCCAAACCAGTCAGTCGGTCCACTCGGGGCGGAGTGTAGCGGAGTGGAGTCTAGCATTTGTTATAAATTTACGACTTCACGGTAACTCTTTGTTCTCTCTCTTTCTCTAGGTTACTCTGTGTATGTCTCTCTCTGTTGCTGCTGCTGCTCTCGATGGGAGGGCAGGAGCGACCTTAGCCAAGGCTGAGATTCGAAGGATGACAAAGATGGCTGCTCGTGCCTGTGCCTTTGCCTCTGCCTCTGCCTGTGCCGGGGTCCAGAGTGTGTGCAACATCCGGTTAGCCGTGGCTGCCTGTTTATGTTCGAGTGTGTGTGTGTGTGTGTGTGCATATGTGAAATACAAATTCCAGACAGTGCCAGGCGACGGCAGTGTAGCGCCGGCAGCGGCGTCTGAGTCTCAGTCTGGGGCTCGCATTCTGATAACTGTAGTCTGCAGCCAGCCTCTGCCTCTGCCGTCTGCCGACTGCCGCTGATGTCTGACGCTGCTATCTCTGCGTGTGTATGTGAGGTGAGAAGTCTGGCCAGCCGGTCGTTTCGCACTTTGTAATTGTAACTGTTCAACTGCATGCGTGTGTGTGGTTGTGTGTGTGAGTGTCTGCTGCGATAGCACAGCTTTTATTTCAAGATTGAGTGAATGAGCGAATGACGCATTGTCTGGCTGGGCGGCGATTTGTTGTTTTATTTTCGACTCTACTTAATGTTCACTTTTCGCACTTTTCTTTTGCACTGTTACTGTTTTTTTTGTTTTTGTTTCTTTCGCTTTGTGTATGTCTTTGTTTAACATTTGCACTGACTGGCGGCTGTTCCGTCTGTGTGTCTGCTGTCTGCTGTGGGTGTGTGCGAGTAGAGAGTGGAGAAGAGGCGGCAGCGGCAGCGGCTGTGGTAGTGGCAGTCCAGGCTGAAGACGGAGCGGAGATACCAAAAGAGCCAACCGGCACAGGCAAGAATGAATAAACGAATGAATGAAGTTGGCAGCGCTGGACAGCAGCAGAGCGTTGAAACGACAAACGCCGACGACGACTGCAGTCCGACGACACGACGGCGAAGCAGACACGAAGTCAAAGCAGCGTTGCCGTTTTCGCTCTCTCTCTCTCTCTCTCTCTTTCGCTCTCTCTGTCTCCCACTCTCTGCCGCTACTGCTCAGGCGTGTAGGTCGTCTAGAGGCCGTTGTCGCGCTCTTCTCTTTGGGGCCGGCTCTCTTCGCTGGCTGGCACAACATTCTTTGGCCCGCTGCTTGGCTAAAAACTGCAAATCAAAGTCGAGGTCGTTGTACGAATGAAAGAATGTCGGCATGTGATTGTTGTTGCTGCTAACGACTCTGCCGGCGTCGCAGTTGCTGCTGCGGCTGCTCCTAGTTGTACTGCCTCTGCCGCCGTCGCTGCTGCTGAATGATGTTTAATGCTTGGGCCCGATCTGCCTGCTGCCTGCTGCCGCCACCCAACTCCCACTTTGCACTCTCCTTCCCTCTCTCTGCTGCTGGTGCTGCTGCTGCATTATGCTGCCATGTATCTGTCGCTTCATGTACAGTTTTGTGTGTGTGTGTGTGTGTGTGTGTTCCTCTCTCCCTGTCTCTATCTCTCTTTCTGTGGCATGCCTTAACTTGGCTTTCTTTTGAATAATGTTGCTTCATGCTTTCGCAGTCTTGGTCTTCATCTGTCGCCCTCTCTCCCTTCTCTCGCTCTCTCTCTCTCTCTCTCTCTCTCTCTCACTCCCTCTCTGTCATCGTCTGCCTAGGCAAAAATGCTGTTACTTTTTATGTGCAACCCCTTGGCCCACCGCTCCCTTCGTGCTCATGGCTAAGAAGGAATTCAGTTAGCCCGCTCGCTTTGCCCATTTTTACTTATTTTTACTACGTTTTTTTCCACTTTTTGCCCCTTTTTTTAATACATTTTCGGCAGCTTTTCGGGAGTCTCTCCGCTCTCGCGCGTTTGTAATAAAAACTCGTTATAAGTAGAAATTCTTTCTACTTTCCTGCCCTGCCCTCTCCGTTCCACCATGCCATTCCTATACCTGGCCTATACCCTATCCATCTCTAACCCCCATCCCATCCCCCTTCTACAGTTAGCACTCATCTATTTCCATTCTTTAAGCACTCTTTGCGGCCACTTTTCTTTATTATGATTTCTCTGTCTTTCTCTGCTCTCCTCGGCCACTGCTCGGTGGCCTGTTCTGGCCATAACAAATGTGAGAACCGCCTGTGGCCAAAAGACCAAAAGACCGAATAAAATAGACCGCTAAAGCAGCGGCTCACGGCTTTAGAAGTTGGTTAACGCCCCCAATCCGATGCTATCTCTGCACACCCCTAGCCCTTGCCTTTCCCTCTTCCCCCCTCCCACTCTCTCCCTCGCTCTCTTTGGGGGGCCCAGAGCAAACAATTATAGCCCCGTTTGCAGGCTAATTTGCTTATCAGCGCGTAGAGCAGCGGCAGATAGGGGCGGGATAGATATACCAAGTGCCCGCCAAATGAAATTGTCACCTTCGAGCAGCTGATAAGAGCGGCACGGGTCCCCCCTCGCTGACAACATACCCCCCTAAGATAGATCCCCCTAACCATACCGCTCACGCCGCACACGTGTGGATCCGAATCGGGGCGAAATTAGTTTCGTTTTGGCCTCCTCGCAAACTGCAAATTCATCTCGGCCACGGACTATTTAACATCATTTATCGTGAGCCGTACACAAAGCGCTTCTCTCGCGCAATAGGAGGTAGTGGGGTGGGGTGGGGTGGGGTGGGGGATGCTGAGACGCATGATTGGGCAAAAAGCTATTGGCAGAAGGCTATTGACCGTCATCGGGCTTTTGGGCAATCGGGCTGTGGAAAGAGCGAAACGGAATTTGCATTGGGCCAAAAATATGTATTGCTATTGGCTGGGAGGAGCTGAAAGAAATCTGCTGATGAATCGGTTCGGTTGGATGGATGGATGATGACTCGCTTGAGGCATGCACAAAGTTACTTGAGTAATGCTTTTGGGATAGGCTTAGGGCGGAATAAAGGATCCTAAGTAAGGGAGTAGTAGCATCCATAGTAGCTCTTCAATCTCTAATCGGATGCCCTATCGATTCCCTCCAAACGTGGGATCTCTGAGCTGCACTGCACTTCAATCTCTCTCTGACATTCGTTCAGCACTTTTATCACTTAATTATAAGAAAATGTTGCATCTGTATCTGTTCACTCACCTGTCATTCCATGGCTCGGGGAATTTTCAGCATTTGTATGCAATATTTAATTTTTCATTCTCTCTCCATCTCTCTGTCTCTTTTTGAATTCTCTCTGTCTCTCTGTTCACGGTGCAGTGTGTGTGTTTGCTTGTTGGGTGTCTCGTTGACGTTTATTGGAGGCGACGCGACGTGAAATGTAAATGGATTACTGCGAATTGATTATGGCCGCGTTGGGTCGAGTGGAGTCGAGTTACGCGATTACCATATGAGAACTACACACACGCATACACACACACACTAACAGATCCAGTTGCAAATACAATTACTGATCGCAGTACAGTTGGTGGCAGGGTCTTAGGTTGCTGCAGCAGCTGTGTGGCATCATTCCGCGGACTGGCTGATCACTTAATCGACGACTTTCGTTTGGCTTTTGCTCACTGAGACTGCGGGCACAGTCGGGGGTCGGAATCGTGTTGGTTTTTGTCTGGCAAACACTGCGTATGCGCAACATGCAACATGCATCCAGATGGGGCACCGCATGGGTCGACTGTCTTGCCCCAGCGTCGGAGCTCGACTGTCGAGGCTCTTCTCGAGGATGCACTGGGAAACTGTCGGAACTCCTTGGCAAATCTCTGTACGAGAACGCAACGCTCTGTGTGAAACTCTGGACAGTCGACAGTGAACAGTGAATCACTGCCGCTGGCCAACCTCCACTGGCGGAATTGCCATTTCAACTGAATGCCAGCTTCACGGGGACTTGCTCAACGAGAACTGCTGTGTGCAGTGCCGCAGTCTCTGCCGAAACTCCGCCGCAGTCAGCGCGAGCAGTGGCAGTAACGAAGGTGAAGGTGGGGACCTCCCAATCAATGTAAGCAAGAAGAGAGAGAGCCCGATGCTACCGCTTCTGCTGCTGCTGCTGCTGTTTCTGCTGGCGTCGGTGCACTGCTGCAGTGGCGCGAAGCGGGGGCTTCGGGGCCCGACTGTGCCAGACAACGAGTGCATTGGCATAGTAAACTCTTGCGCGAGGCGCCATCGTCGCACTGCCTCTCTCTTTCTTTCTCTCTCTTTTCTCTCTCTCCGTCTCTTTGTAGCTCGCTGTGGCGTGACGTGGCCCGGCCCGATGCCGTTAGATGCGCACTTGACGTCTGGCGTCGCAACAAGTCTGCGGCAGCGGAGCAGCGAAGCGAGCAGAGCGCCCATCGGCTGTCTGTCTAGTGTGGTGGCGCTTGGGTGCTCGGTTCGCATCCCTTCGGCTCGGCTCGGCTCGGATCGGCTCGGTTCGTTTCGCTTCGCACAAAGGGCGAACCGAACAGGCAGCGTCGACGTCAACGAAGTTTTCCTCTGAGGGTCGCTCGGGAAACTTCCTTTTGAAAGTCAGTTCCATCGGAAAAGTGGAAACCAGACTGAAATGAGATAGGATATGGATTAGTCACAGATTAGGGGACAGGATAAACCACTCAAAATTGAGAGACTCCATTCGAAGAGATCACAAAACAGTGCAGACCGACGTGGCGTAGATGGATGATGCAGTCCCACAATGGGCACTGCCACCCCCTGAAGTTGCCCCGCTGTAATCCAGCCGAGTAGAGATTACAATACAAGACTTGGCTGCGGAAGCGGAACGGGGCAGGGCGGCGGGTGGCGGGCGGCGGGCGTGGAAAAGGGAGCACTGGCAGAGACGCCAGCAGCGGAAGCACACGGAAAGCTTCAATTTAGCCGGCATTTTGCAGTGCATCCGCTCGGCAATCGGTGGTTGCTCAGCTCGGCTTTTGTTTGAGCCTTTGACTCTGCAACTGCCGCTGCCACTGCCACTGCCAGTGCCGCTGTTGCTGTCGCTGCTTCTGCTGCTCTGCCTTGCGGGGTTGATTGAGAGCCAGCGCCAAGGAAAGAGAGCGGAGGCGGAAGAGCGCAGGACTTAAGAGAGAGTCCTACCCGCTCTTATATTGCGGCTTGGGGCAGGTCAGTCCGCAGGGAGAGTGAGAGAGAGAGAGAGAGAGCCAGCTGGCGGACGTAGGGAGCTCTGAATGCGGCGCTCAGAACTTGAGGACCCGGACCCCGGCCCTTTATTAGATTTATCTTGTTTAACGCTTAAGCAGCTGGAGTATGCCCCTGGACGGGGCCTGGGTCTGGGTCTGGGTCTGGTCCTGTGTCGGAATCTGGTTCGGGGGAATCCCCAACTGACCATAAACTCCTCTTGCCGGCTTCCTTGCTTTATGGCCGCATACTCGACCTCTGCTTCGCTCCTCTCGGCCACTTTGCTCATCATTATGCCACGAGGATTTTTATGCTCGGCATCTGCAACGTTTCATTAAAATGATTATTAGCACATCTTCAGCCGAAGATGGAGATGGAGCTGGAGCTGGAGCTGGTGCTGGAGTGCACTGGGAACTGGGAACTGGGAGCATTCCTCTGGCTCGCCATTTGGCTGGTTATTGTGGCATCCAAAACATCTAATTAGACCGCTTCTCAAGCTGACGCCTGATTAGGCCGAGAGTCCTCCAGTTCAAGCCCATCCAATTTGCATTGTCCTGCCGTTGGCCTTTAATTCCATTCAACTCCTGGCCACACGCGAGACGACAGCAATTAAATTATCAAACAATTTCCAAACTGCAGAATTATTATTAAATTTTCCACCGCTCTCGGATATACACATACATGTACGTACGAATGTATATGTAAATGTCCAGATTTGGCCGAGAATATCCCTCCGCCCACACTCTGTGGGAGGACATTCTGCACACATGTCGCCTATTAACCGCTTACAATTTTCATATGCAAAATTGGCAAAATTCTCGATATGACCAGAAATATGCAACGAAATACTAGTCACAGTGGGCCCTGTCCCCGAGGGACTACAGGAGGAAGATATGCTGGTGATATGGTGGTGTTCAAATACAACCATATGGGAGGTGGAAGCCTCTACTCTACTCTACTGATTTCCCAAGCATTTCGGTTACAATTTCCATGGCTGATTATTTGGAGGTCTTGCAAAGTATTCCAATTAAATATTTGATCTGTTTAGAATAGTTTTTTATGATTATCCTGTGGCACTGAATATCTATTTCTTCTAATGATCATAGCATGGCGGAACTCCCTTCAGTCCCAGTTTGGGGATGTCCAAGATACCACATCCATCATTAGTAGCACTCACTGTATCATTGGCATCTGTATGCGGGTGTTTGTGGACATTCTGCATTCTGCCACCAGAGCCTGTCCCTCCGCAATGCAATGTTTGAAACTGCATTTTAGGCATTTTGTCGCTAAATTGAGTTCCGGTTTTAGATGGCTTTTGTGTGGGTTTTCCAGCAGCCCAGCCTCCAATCCAATGGCATGGAATTCCGCTGCATGTTTCTCTAATTTTTTTGTTTTTGCGTGTGTTTATTTTATGGCCGTCGCAGTTTGTTGTACAAATATTTTTATCCCGGCAAAATAAATTCGCATAAAAGGGCGCGCTGAGCGTCGTCGGCCGAAAATTGGGCTGCAATTAAGCCCGAAATGATGCTGCCAAAAATAGCAGTCCCAGACCCAGACCCCAGCCCATTGCCAGTAACAAGAAGTTGGCAGCAATTAGCGATGGACACAAATAAATTATTTAAAAATTTTTGCATGCGCGCCACAAACAATCCATAACGAAGGGCCAGGCACAGGCACTGCCACACTGCCACTGCCACTGCCGCCCGTACGAGTATTTTTACATTCAAATGATATTTAATGGGAAAAAGAAAAGCGGAAAAGTGGAAAATTATGGCCGAGGCCACGAGAGCTTTAATTAAACATTAAAACGATGCTAATCAGGCGATCCCAGGGCAATTCCAATTCAAAACTAAAAGCCTGCATTAAAGCCGGCCTAAAGGGGCTGCACCGGTGGGGAGGGAAGGGGCGTGGTGTGGTGTGCTGTGGCACAGCCATTAGATGTTGCACAAAAAAAGAAAACGCATATATATGCGCAAAATATTCAAATGCATCTAAATAAATATGAAAATTTTATAATTTCATACACAGATAGTCGACGGCAGGCATAGGGCGAAAAATCATTGTAGTTTTCGCCTCCCACTCCATCCCACTCCATCCCATACCACCTCTCCTCCATTCCGAGCCACCCCCTCTGGTTCGATGATAGTGAAAAGGATTAACGTTGATCAGAAATGTTGGGCCCTGGACAGGGGCACAAATTAAGCTAATTGCGCGCCAGATATGCAAACGGGGGAGGGGAGAGGAGGAGGGAGAGACTGTACTCAGGCGGAAGTAGGTGAACCGCTGGGCGGGGCAGGGTGGCCCATCACACGCACATTAATAGCCGTATTTGCATAAAGTGCACCAGACGCACACACACTGCCACAGAGGCACTCTCTCTCTCTCTATCTCTGTCTCCGCCTCTGGGGCGGCGACCCGTTGATGAAATGTCCTGTCAAACTGACAGCAGACCAGCAGCAGCCATCAAAGAGTAGACCAATACCCTTCCAGACCCAATGAAGGCATATAGTGGCACACTTCAGGTCAGTTTTCCCCCAAAGGATGATCGCAAACATATACTGAAAGCCAAAACACCCGCGGCAAGGGTATAAAATCCATCTCCGTCCGACTCTGAGTGAGAAGTGCCTAAAGCTCTACACCAGACTATATAATGCCTGATTGACAGAACAAGTCAGTCTTTATTGTGGCACGAATTGACTTTGAATTATGCAAAAACCCCGGCAACAGAGGGAACAATCGAGTGCCCCGTGGAGGCAGCAGATATCTATCTATCGGCTATAGCTCAGACTGGATCTGGCAGGAAACTATCCCCAAAGCTCCAGCGAGAATCCGCGAGGATGCAATAAATTCCCAGCTTAAAGATGCCTGATTCCGCCTAATTGATTTGATTTCCTTGAGCCACAGTCAAACTGAGAAAAACTCTTAGACAAACTCCGCTCTTTGTGGCAAAAACAGCAGAACTCAATTAGTTCAAGGTGGCAGCAGCAGAGTGAAAACTTTTAAGCTGCCGAATTAAATGAACTGTGGCCGTGCCTCACTCCCATAGCCACTGTCAAACGCAAATTCCGCCAAAAAAGACTGATTCCTAGAAAGCCAACTCTCACGGAGAACAGAACTCTCACGGAGAACAGAGAACAGAGGTAGCTAATTGGAAAGCCAAATGCCGCGTGCAACTTGACGTATACTTAATCTTTCTGGCACACACAATGGCACAATGGATGCGGGGGATAAGTCTTGTGTACTCCGGTGTCAGAGGACATCTCAAATGGGTTAACAGGAATCTCTCAGAACTCTTGACACACTCTCCAGAGCAGAGCAGAGCAGAGCACAGCAGAGCTTGGGGAAGATTCAATGCAAATATAAACAAATCAGCGAACAACGAGAGGAGTCAGCGAAAATGGCAAGCAACCGAACGGCGGACCGGCGGAAAGGATAACGATAGATGGGATGGGGTTTGAAATGGGGGAGGGGGTTGGTTACTCTAAAAACTTGCACATCAGCAGAAACCTGCAGCAGCTGCCACAACCCCCTACACACACACACACACACGGACACAGGGACACAAGGACTCATGGGCTCATGGAAAACATATGGAAATTAAATTTCTTCCACACACACACACACACACAACAAAAAGAACGAAGGAAACGGAAACCGAACGAAAAATGTAAAATTTTTGTTCCAGCATTTTTGGCGCAGCCTGGCGCAAATATCCTCGTGTGTGTATGTATATGTTTGTAGGCAGTTTTCCATCTTGATTTTTAGAAAATGAAACTTTCCACAGCGGCATCGGGATCCTCTCCTCCAAGCGGGAGCGCTCGGAGAGCACCGAGCACCGCTGAGAACTGGAGAACTGGAAAGCGCTGCCCACACAACTGCGGCTGCAAAAGCACTTAATCATCTTAAACCGTTGTTTGCATGGCTTGCCGCAGACGTGGCTGCCTACAGCCCCACCCCCACCCACACCCACACCCACACCCAAACACACACATGGCAGTGCACACTTTGTTGGTCCTACATGTGTTTTTCATATGCTGCGTCGCACGCAAAACAAAAACGAAGGCCTAAAAAAAGGAAACACAGAGAAAAAAGCTTGGCAGAGTCGAAGACTGGATGCCCTAACTCTCCGGGCAACACCGCTAAGGGCTGCCACAACTAATATGATACTATCCTTAATCGTTGCAGCCTTAATGTCCCAGGAAGTATGCCCATTCCCAGCTGTCACCAGGTAAAAACCGAAAAACAGTCAAGCCAACAAAAAGGGGATACTATATAGCATCCAGCTTCAGCTTCAGCTCCAGCTCCGTTCTCACTCCCTCCACTCTTCCTCTTCCGGACTTGTGCCCACATTGACCAGTTGCGCAGCAAACTAAACACGTGGCAGCACCTGTCCAACCGTGCCTCTCGCCTCTCGCCTCCCACCTCCCCACACCCCTGTGGCAACCACATTTCATACAGTTTCCAAAGCTGAACCGCATTTAGCGCGCGTTTAGTGGTCGCCATTCTGTTTGCCGTGCCGTGCCGTGCCGTTCCGTGCCCCGTGTTGCAGCCCAGATTTATGCAATGGAAATATGCCACTGTCTAAAGTTTCAAGTGCCATTCAGGCACTACCTCTGGAACCGCCCCCGCCCCTTTGGTGCTCCCCTTCAGGACAATCCTTGGATCAGCGCCCACACATGGCAGAGCAAACACAGAGACCAGAATGTGGCCCAAAGGGGTAGAAGGTAGAACTTTGCCTGGGTTTTTGGTAAT
Source organism: Drosophila lowei (assembly GCA_008121275.1). Lineage (NCBI taxonomy): Eukaryota > Metazoa > Arthropoda > Insecta > Diptera > Drosophilidae > Drosophila > Drosophila lowei. The sequence continues at coordinate 22,471,184 of CM017778.1, read as the reverse complement.
TAAAAAAATATCTTGCTTATATGCAAATCAATTAGTATGAACCCCGCCCCGCCCCGCCCCGCCCCGCCCTGTCCCCTCTGCACACAGAACAAGGAGGAGGGGCCAAAAGCAATATATGCCAGTCAGCTTTTGTTGTGCCGCTTGCGGCCTTCGTCTAATTTGCATCTGTGGCAACATTCGGCGGTGGCCTGGGCCCCAGAAAAGGATGGAAATTGAAAGGAAACGATCCTCCGAATTATGAGCCCTGCCTCTCCTGAAACATGAGTATACCACTGACGGGGAATCGACAGATACTCGTAGTCGAAGTCGTAGTCGTAGTCGTACAGGGCTCATTTGATGGCCCGGAGGCAGCAACAGTTTGCTTTGCACTGCGGCCGTGTCCTGTGGCCAGGGTGAGGGTGTCTCTGCCAGGATGCTTTGCATATTGTGTACTTAACTTGTTTGGCTGCCACCCTGCCCTGGCCTGGGTAACGAGCGGAGAGGGAGGAGCAGCAACAAGCGGCAAGCGACGGAAAGTTCCTCTCGCAGCGCCGCACGACTCACACAACTCTTCGAAGCCAAAGGGCAGAAACTTGCCATCTTCTGTTGCTGTTTCTACTGCTGCTGCTGCTGCTGCTGCTGCTGCTGCTCCTTGGGCCCCGGCGTGGCATCTCGCATTTCAGCAGCAAGAAAACAACTAAAAGTCAAATAAACAATTCAACTTTGCGCTGTCAACGGGAGAATGCAGCAGCAGACGGGGCAGCGAGCAGGGCGCAAGAGTGTGGCAGGAGCAGGCAACAGCAACAGCAACATCATCATCGCTCATAATAATACGAGTACAAGGAGCCAGGGGAGCCAGGGAGCCAGGAGGCCACTGAAGGAGCAGCCATCCAGCCAGCAGCCTTTCAGCCTGGCATCCTCCATAGTTTCCTATTTCGTTGCTTTGCATCTTTTATTTATTGTTCGCCAGCTCCTTCCTTCTGGGTCCTTCCTCCAGACCCTTCTATATGCTGCTCGCTCTCTCTCGTGTCGCCGGCAAAGGTTACAGCTCTTGACTTTAATTGTTAACAAGTGACTGCCGTGAGTTTGAATTATTGAAGGGACCCGCAGGACACAACCGGATGGGACGCTCTGGCTCTGGCCCACCTATGCGAAACGCAGAGATCATATTTCACATTTTCTCGGTCCGTCCCTGCACCTTGTACATATTTTCTGCTTAAACAGGCACTGAAGATGATGACAAATGCCCGATCCTGATTAGATTAGCATTAAAGGACGGCCACACGTCATAGCTCTTCATCAGGGATCCACGTATAGTGCGTACACGCTTAGAGATTCAGATTCAGAGATTCAGAGATGACACACTTATCACGCTGAAAAGGAGGGAAATCCGTCGGCTCTGACAGCAGGTGCGAGATGCAAAAAGACCGGAAAAGACAGGAAGCAAACAATGAAAAAAGGAGAAAAAAATAATTAATAGTTTTTGTGTTTTTCGGGAGGAAGGGGGAACGGGGAACGGGGAGAACAACAGAAGGAGATTCGAGTTGGATTTCCTTTTTTCTGATTTTGAAGCGAATGAATCATGAATGGACGGAGCAGAGCAGAGCAGAGGGGGGAGAGAGAAGAAGAGAAGAGAATGCAAATTGAAGTGGCAAACTCGAAGCTGGCCAATTGAGCTCCAACTGGCTGCTGCTCGGGAAAAAAGCGTCCCAGCAATCGAACAGAGAGTCAGAGCCAGAACATTTGAAATTCAATGAATTTTGTACCCAGGTAAGAGGATGAATGGCTGTCAAGAGTGCCCCCCGGGAACGGGGACGGGGACGGGGACGGGGTGGCTTTGCCATGTCGATTGGATGCCACTTGAGCAGAGGAAGAAGCTGGTTGCAGCTCTTGGAGGTGCTGCAACATGCTGCATTATGGATGACTCTGGTCAGCAAATGGCGCACTGCTGCCACTTCCCTTCTCGGATTCAATTTGTGACAGCCCAACCCCGGGTTGAGGAATGTCCTCTCAAAGTGTCATAAATTGCGCAAGGACTCTGCTCCATCCCGGACGGCTTCTTGCTAATTATCAAGAGTGCTCGACGAAATGCATTAAAAATGCCCGGACTTGGCCTCGTAACTCATCTATCCCTCTCCTCTTTATTTATGGCCAAAAAGGGGATTATTCAGGACAATTAAAGCACTGCTGATGCCTGCTGCCTGCTGCCTGTCTGTTTTCCTGCTTAAAATTGCAAATCCGATTTAAATTTTAACACCAATCGCATCAAAATTGCAAGATTTTTAGCCCCAGTTCGGAAGCCAATAAACAAAGTGGCCCCAGGGTCTCGGCCATCCGAACAGGCCATCATGGCCGGCATGGACTACGCAATAACAATTATAAAAGAGCCGCAAAGCCAATTTGCAACAGAAACAGCAAACAGCAAACAGAAGCATCAACGGAAGCTGCAACAACAGGCTCCAGTTTTGGGGCATGGAAATTCCTTGAGGATCAGGACAACAAGCAGCAACAAATTGAAATTAATTTGATTCTCCTGTTGTCTCCTGCCAGGGACTGCCAGACTTTTGGCCTAGCCATGCCAGGCCAGGCATGATATCCCCCAAGACAGGCTGGACAGAGCCAGTGCATTGGACAAGGACAAGTTGTCAAGTTGCTCAATTAATAAATCAATTGGTTTGCTCTTACTTAATTTTGCATTTATTTGCTGTCATTTATCGTTGGGGCTGCAGCCCCTGCTGCCTGGACACACTCCGGCGTCAAAAAATCAACAGCTGGGGGACTCTCTCTGCCTCCTCTGGAGGAAGGCTCCAGTGGAGAAGTCAGACCAAGTCAGTCCGACCAGAGACACAGCAAATTCAATTTTGGAAAATCAAAGTGAGAAAAGCATTCATTCTGTGGGGGAAAAGGGAACAGGCGTGTGAAGAGGGAAGAGGGAAGAGGGTTGTGGTAATCATGCAAGACACGCTCAGCTCGTGGTGGAGAAGCCGCGAAAATACACATAAATCATGCGGCTATTTTAAGAACACGAAAAAAGAAGCAGCTTTAAAAGAGGCACACACACACACGCTATATACCCTTGCAGATATTATAGATTGTTCATAGAATGCGAGGTACATCTACTACATATAGTAGTACAGCCAGAAGACTGGCATCTGCCAGGGTATACCCTGCCAAGCAGATGAAGAACAGTTAGGCCATTTAGTAAATGAACTAAAAGTGCGGCGCGTGCAGAGACACAAACAGATCGGCGAGCGAAATGAGATTGCCACACTTTCGGCTCGAAACGGGCCAATCCGGAACATGCGGAAACGGTGTGGCAGAGAGGTAGATAGATAGGTAGATATACAGGTAGGTAGGTGTGGGGCGGGGGGTAGTCACCACATTTGAATGAACAGCGTCGACGCTGGCGCAAATTCATTCATACGACACTCGCACAAGCAAACAATCAAAGAAACAAACGAAAACGAAAAAAAAAAAAAAAAGCGTTAAACAGCTGACAGCAGTCGACGCTGATGGCGATGCCGGCGTCTGCGGTACGCCGCTGCTGACGGCGACGGCGACTGCGATTATGCAATACTTGAAAACTGTAAACGGTAAAAACGCTCTGCCCAATGGCCAGCGGCGGCATCAGCGGCAGAAGCCGAAGCACCAACAGCAGCAGCTGATGGCGGGCTCCTCAAGCGTGGCCAGAGTCTCGACGGGACATGGTGGCATGCCTCGGTTGCCGCAGCTGAGAACTTGCGGTAGTTTTCTACTACACTGGGAGAAAAGGTTCTAGCCCCTTCTCTCACCTATGTATCTCCTGTCTCCGCTGCAACCTTTACTTCCTCAATGGCTCCGTTTTGTGGTTTGTCTAGTTTTGCCGGCAACACAGCTCTTCGCGCTTCTCCCATCCCTTTCCTCTGGTGGTGCGGTGCGGTGCGGTGCTCGAGCTGCCGCGCTGGCTGCACAACTTGGCCATCGCCGTCGCCGTCGGAATGTGGAGAAAGTAGGCCGCGATCGTTGAGCCACAGCCAGAGCCAGAGCTTAAGTCCAGAGTCTAGGCACTGCCTCCGTCTGGCTGGTCTGGCGGGTCCCAGGCATTCTGAGAGCGCGACTCTGCTTGTCGCGTGCATGCAACATTCCATGCCACAGCAAGAGCAGAAGCAGAAGCAGAAGCTGATGCTGGGGCTGGGGCTGCGGATTGGGGCACAGCGGCAGACTAACAGTTAGCCACCCGTTGCAGTTCCGTTTGCTGCAAGCGGATTTCTGAGCCACACTAATTGGTCTCAATCTGTCTGAGGCGGTGCGATGGCAGCGATGGCTGCGATGGCAGCGATGGCAGCGATAGAGAGGCTCTAGCCAGCGACTATGACGCGGCAAGGTTGTTGCACGTCTGAGTTATTAGCGCAACATTGTTGCAGCCATAAAGCTAATGCCTTGGCCATTAGTCTGGCGGATAGGCCCCTGTCGGGGGAGGGCTAAAAAGAGATGAAACAGCATCTTACGAGCGTTGCTACAGCCTTTCATTTGGTGTCTCGCAGTGTATGGCCCCTCCCCTTGTTTGCCGAATTTCCGCTTCGAATATGCAAATAATTATCGACGACCGTCTGCGTGTGCGTGTGGCTATCAGCAGAATCTTTATCGTTGGTCAGGCCCCCGCCGCGGCGGATTGAATTTGCGCAGCAGTTTGCCAAACAAAACAGAATCAGCAGATGGCAGTCGGCAGTCGGCAGTCGGAGCGGGCAGAACGAACTCGCAATGCTCTCTCCGAGTCCCTGACCTATGAAGAGTCTGTGTACTATTCGCGTGCGTATCCAAAGATAAGCTCAAGCTTAAAAACTCTTTATACCTCACATACCTCTCCCCATGCCCGTACTCCTCCTTCTCTTCCCCCGTAGTAGTAGTTGCTGCGTAGTAGCCAAGCGAGAGAGCAGAGCCGGCTCCCGCACTGCCGCTCCCTGCACACCACCAACCCACCCCACCCACTCACAACTGGCAGACAGACAAAGTACTTAAAGTTTTCAACTGCTCCAAGAGTGTGGACTGTGTGTCTGTGCACCGCTGAGAGTGTGTGTAGGTAAACCGATTGTACAAATATAGAGATTTGCGTTTTGCAATTGTCGACTTTGACACACACGTTTCATCCAGCATGAACGAGGGAGAGAGATAGACAGGGAGTGCGAGTGGGAGTGGGAAAGGTGGTATCGGGTATCCGGTATCGGCAATTCACCCAAAAACTTTTCTTTATCGCAGTTATGAAATTTTAAGCGAACCGGAAGTTCGTTTACCTTTCGAAAGTTGCCTCACAAACTAAACGTAGATAGCCACAGAGAGGCCGCTTCAAGCAGTGCCAGCAAAGAGAGTGCTTGAAGAGAGCTTTCGCCGCTGTAAATGACAGTGATCTCTCTTAGTAAGGTCTCTTCCGCAGCCGCTCTCTTTGAGCACCAAACGAACTTGACATACTGACGCAGTTTTTGCTGCTCATTGAGGTAGGGGACGGGAGTGGGCAGATGAGAGCTCATAGATCGTACGGCTCTCTGCGCCAACGGTTAAGCGAATGACTGTGTAGCTGCAGCTCTGTCGACGCAGGCAGCGGCGCTTTCTGTGTGCCGTTTGATTTATTTGGCGTTTGCACTTGAATATCCTCTCTTCTTGCTCTGTTCTCATCTGCTGTCTGCACTGCTCTGGCACCTCTCTCTCTCTCTTTATACCTGCCTGCAACTTGTTTAACTGCACTTTTCTGGTGGTGGTGCTGCTGCTTGAAATTACAGTTAAGCGCGGCCGTTAATCGCCTACTCATGCGGTCCAGGTTCCAGTCCCAAGTCTGTCTGGAGCCGCTCAGAAGGCTGTGAACCAGAGAGCCGGCTTTGCACTGCCCACTGCCCACTGCTCGTTGCCCCCGTTCGGTTCTATCTGATCACTGATCTATAATTAAAGTGTGACCAAGCTCGCCAGCTATTGTGACGTCATTCGCATACAGAGTGGCTGCACAACAACTTACGGACATTAAGCCCCCTTCAATCCACTCGATATCCACTCGATATCCACTCAGAACCACGAAAATACAAGAGAAGAGAACGCAACTCTACCATGCATTACCCTGTGCTCCGTTCTTTTTAGACTTGGCAGCTTTTAGGCTTGCGGTCTCACACGAAGGCGATATACCCTTGTTCTCTGCAATTATCGGGTATAAAAGGGAGAAAGAATAGAGCAATGTCCCTCCATCCCTCAGAGACAGAGAGAGAGAGAGACAGAGAGGAGTGGAACTCGCCTATAATTTACAGTTTTTAATGACAACATTTACCGCAGCCTGCCTCGCTGTGATGGCACAGGGCCACACACACACACACACACACAAAAAGGAAGTGCGTGCCGTGCCACAGTTCAGGCACACAACAGGCACAGCACCCCACCCTCTGGCAACTCCCTCGCTGTTGCCTGTTCCGCGGGCAGCAGTGGACACATTGTTGTGTTAATTAAATGTCATACGTGAGAAAATTGGCGCCATATTGGATTTTATCTGTGGCTAGGCCTGACCAGCAGGAGCAGCGGGAGCATGGGGGAGTGGAATCAGAGAAGAGCAACTTTTGCATGCTGCAAGTGGAACAACAGCAGCAGCGGCATTGGCATCGGCATCGGCAGTCCCCGTGCTTATCTGGCTCTGGCTTTGGCTTTTGGCAAATTAATGAGCCACCTTCTGGACGGGACACACAGAGCCCTTTGGCTGCACTTGCCTCCCCCAATCACCCCCCCCATCTCCTCCCCCAAGTCTCCTCCTGCTCCTGCTGGTTCTGTTGGCTTGTTTCGTCCTGCGCCTTGTGGCCGGGCCAACCAACTTATAAGTAAAACATGTAATTTCAATTTTGTGGCTCTTGTTCTTTCCTTTTTCTGGTTGTTGCTCCAGTGGTTGTTGTTGTTGTTGTGTTGCAGCACATCACGTATGCAGCGCAGGTTTTTCCGCCGCTTGTTGTTGTTGTTGTTGTTGTGGTTTCCACTTTTTGCGGCAGCAACCGAACAACGAACGTCGACAACAAAATTGAAGTTGATAATAATGCAGTGCGATTTCTTTTGCGGCTCCCGCTCATGATGTAAGCAAACAGCAGGAGAGGAACCAGTGGCGGCAGCGGCAGCGGGGCAGAGCAGGGTCGGGCAAGGCGGGAGGCGTGGCAGCGTTGGCGGCTGCAGTTCATATGTCAAATTTTTGGCACATGTCCAACAGAGAAAAACAACAAAAAAGCGGTAAGGAAGAAGGGTTACGGGCGGACGGGCGGACGGGCGAGAGGGGGTAGTGCCACAAAAACTGGGTGGCAGACTCGTAAAAATCAACGAGGAGCGGTATAAAGGGCAAGGGGCACGGGGCAAGAGGCAAGGGGCGGGTTCTTGCCTGCCTCCGAGTTCTTGGTGAGTGTTGGAAAACGGCAACACTTAGACAGAGCCAAAAGGGGTGGGAGGCATAACAGGCCAAAACAAATGGACAAAATAGATCCCTCCCGCAACATCGCCCCCCTCCCCCTCCCTCGTCTATCGGCACTTTCAATCTTGCTCTCTTCTCCTCTCCAGTTCGGCTTTGGCTGTGGGTCGGTCTTTGGTGATGCAACGGAAGCGGATGTTCGTATTTGCACTTTTGCATTTTCGCTAAATGCGCAATTTTGTTATGCGCCACTGGCTAACGGGCCAGACCAGGCCACGCCCACCTGAACGCCCACAGCCTTCCTTTCACCTATACACCCACACCCACACCAGTAGCTCTCTCATGTTTTTTGGGACTGCTCGGCATATGCGGCGTAAGTGTAATATTTTTTTTTTGTCGGAGACCGAGAGGTCTGCTGGAGCTGTTGTTTTTTGTGGATTTCAAATATTTTTCTAATTAGTTGAAAGCCGAACACAAGACCGACTGACTGACGAACTGACTGACTGATTGACAAACGAGTGTTGTCGGATTGTCATAAGTTTTTATCGCTCGAAGAGACGACGACGACGATGGTGATGAGGCAAGTCTTTAGGCTAATGAACGGGCTTGATGAATAGAGCAGAATGGAAGAGAAACGAAGGCAGAAAGAGACATAGAGATGGAGATGGAGAAAATGAAACTTAGACAAAAGGCAAAAGTTTGCCCTTCTCCTATAATCAAATTGCATTTTGTGCAATCAACGCATAGATATACATATATATATCTAGAGAGATAGAGAGAGAAAGAGCAGAAAGGACCAAGAGAATATGACAAAAATTTAAAATGAAATACAAACGTTCTGGGTGAACGGCTCGGATATGGACTTAAACCGGAAGCGGAAACGTAAACATTACTTTCAATATTTGGAGCCCAAAGTGGCTGGCAGTGCCATCCAGTCAACCGGGACGTCGAGAGGCGAGGACGAGAGGCGAGGACGAGAGGCGGGGTCCTGTGCAATGAGCGTATGAAAGCTGGGCCAGGTCCTGTCCTGCCATGGCATGTCCTGTCAGGCCACAAACGCAAACTGCATACTAAATGCGTGTGTCGCAAAAAAAAGCCCAGAGAAAGGGTAGCAAATAGCAAATGGAGAGGCACCAGGACAGAGCGGCGGAGCAGGGAAGGGGGAGGGTAGGCCAGTTGGGCAATCTTTTTGCTGGACATTACAATAAATCTAAAATAAATATACAACCAACGAAGGAACTCAAGGATAGGACACGACAGCCCCAAAAAGAAAGGAGAATACGTTCGGACACGGAAAATAACTTTTTGGAAGTTCCTTACTTTTCATTTTTATTCCTTTTGCAACTCATTTCCTCGGGGGCCTCCTTCGAAATTAGGTGCAAAATGAGCACACAAAATAAATTTTCAATTGCAGCTCCCCCCCCCCCCCTCTCTGTCCCACCATGCACATGCCGCCATTACCCAGCAAAAGGCGAAACAACAGGGCCATAAAAATGGACAATAGAGTGGGGAGCCTCACGAAAGGCCACCTTAAAAAGCATCCAATGGATCGAAGAAATGTATATTTTGGGAAGAGGCAAGGCAGAGCCTGGCAGCCACACTTAATAGCTGCTATACCTTGAAGGAAGGATACCTTGAATGGAGTGCTGGCATAATTGTTTATCGAAATATGAATCCCAAATACACGACGCCCGCATCTGCTCATCCCTCCTTTTCGTGGCATGCAACGCACACGACTGGGAACAGAGACATCTTTACCGCTGCACACAAAATGTATGCGTGTTTAGTGCATGGAAATGCATAAACCAGAATCTGAATCCAGAATATTCCCCCTACCCATGTGCGTCGTGTGTATGTCCTGTGTGTCGTGTGCGTCGTGTGATTGTGGGAGTAGAGGAGTACCAGAAGCAGAAGGGGAGCCTGGGACCTGCCTGGCAGCCAGGAGCCACACGCCAGAAGCCCAGGACTTGCAGTGTAAATGCGTTAATCTTCAGTTTTGGCAGCAAGCGAACTGCAACCTGAAACCTGAAACCTGGTAACAAAACAATTAAAACAATATGCAATTTTGATGTGTTTATTTGTTGCAGGTTGTCTGCCTCTCAGGGGAAGCTGGAGGCAGGCAGGGCGGGCTGACAGGCAAATGCAGTTAGATTACATAAGAGGTTAGTCCTTCTCAGTATTCAGGCTACAGGATTCAGGCTTCAGGATTGTGTAATTGCATTCAGTTTTAGGCTCCGGCCTTCGGTGCAGTTCTCATTCTCTAATGGAAAACGAGAGCACGAGGATGAGGATGAGGATGAGAAAAGAGGAATGGGGAATGGGGAATGAGGACACTCTGCTTGTTGGATGGTTATTTGACATACCGTTTAGCTCAGTTTTCGAAAATGTCGTTCAGCCTGGGGCAGCAGCTGCAGAGCATTCTTTGGCAAAAGATGATGCCACAGTGGGGCAAAAGCCACCTCTGCAGAGTGTCTGTCAGGCCAGTGAGAAGGCCTGCTTCCACCTTTTGGGCAAATGGAATTAAATTAGGAAACCGCTGACCGAATGCAGCAGAATAGCTTTTTAATGCCCCTCTTAATCCTTGAGGCAACATGAATTGTCAACAAATTATCTGCCCCTTTGTCCATTCTGCTAATTGCAACTGCAGCAATTTGCAGATTTTCAAACTATTTTCCACATCATTTTTGTGGTTTGCTGCAAAGACCTCTTTCCATCCATCCTTTAATTCCAGCCCGGCCACGCCCACTCATCAGCAGGGATTATTGACCGATAAATGTGATTAACTTTCGAACATTTGATGCACCACTAGCTCTGACGGCAACAACGGCAGCGTCGACTGCGGTCGGATGGTGCGCTGGTTAATTGTGGTTTTGACTGCTGCCGCCGCCGCCGCTGTCTCATCCTTGCGGCTCCTGCGGCATAGGTTGTTGGCATTTCTGATTTATACGGCTTGATAACAGTGCAAAGCATGCAGCGATAACTCTTCTCCGATCCGACTTGACAGTGGGCAAAAGTTCTTTCGGCTACGCCCAGAAGTATGCTACAAATTCATCTTTCCTTGTGGCAAGCTGTTCTGCATGGTGTCACTTATACCCCAAGACACCGAAACCCTTGGATCCCCACTCTTGTTGGCAATTTAACAAACATATCCGCATTAAGGTTAAAAACTTTTAATTGTTTGCTTGTTGTGAGACACTCTGCCACACACAAACACAGGGACATAGTCCAAGGGTCGCAGCTGCCACTTGCCAACTTCCAGAGGGGCAGGGGGCAGGCGGCAGGGGACAGGGGCAGGGCAAAGCCCCGCACTAATTAAAATTCGCGCGCATTTCGCGTTGGTCAACCGAAAGGCCGAAACAGCAACAAGAACAACTTTTGGCCCACATGGTGTTTCTTTTTGGGCTTTTTCAGAGGAGGGGTAGGCGCTGCAAATGCCCAACAGCATTTTCCCCTTTTTTTCTTTACTTTTCATCCTGCTTTTTCGGACCGTTTTTTTGTGTTTTGTTTTGTTTTGTTTTGCTTTGGGCTTGTTATTAATTTTAGTCTTCTTTTTTTAAGTTTCTGTTTGTTCTTGGGGGAACTTGGACTCCCAGGCTGCCAGGCTGCCAGGCCCCTGCTGGACCCCCTGCTCCACAGCCTGTGCTCCATCCTTTTCCATGCGACTTGTATGTCACTCTCGTGCGATTGTTGGTGTTGTTGCAGCCGCATTCTAATGAAGTTTACCCACCAGCAATTGTGTTTAGGAAACGTGCCTTGGCCTACGTTTAAACGATTTTTTTGTCAACGCGCGCACAAAAATGGCCAAGACCAAAGGGCTGGACGGGGACAGGGACAGGGAGAGGGACAGGGAGAGGGAGAGGGATAGGGAGATCATTGTTTGTCTTTTGTTGCTGCTGTTGTAGTTGTCCTGCTGCTATTGCCGCCGTATTGGGTGCATGTTTGGACTTTTCCGAGCAGAAAGTTGCTTTTTGAGTTTATTTCTTGTTGTCGTAAGCGTAACTTTTTTGCTGTGCAGCCTTCTTCCTTGACCTCCTCGGCCTCTTCTGCTTGATTTAATAGAATTTAAAGCTGCCAAGCAGCGACACATTTGCCAACTGGCCGTAAAACAGCCACAATCCGTGGCCAGGCGGGAAGGAGTGCGTCCTTTGGCTGCTTTATGTGCGACAATAAACATGAAGAGAGCCATAAATGCTTTTTCCTCCTTTTTCAGCCAATTCCCCGAAAAAGGGCTTCAATCAAATAAAACAAGCAGCAAAGATTAGTCCCGAGAGGAGAAGCCGACCAGATGGACACCCTATTGCAGGCTGAAGAAAGGGTCTTGGAAGTTCCTTGGAAATATACTCGTATCAAAGAGCTATATCTATCTCTTTCTCTGCTTCGATTGGTCCCCTTTGGGGTGCGAGAGAGCCGTATGTAAAACGCTCGATCTCTTCATTTTATTTTGACTCGACCTCTCTCTTTTCTAGTCGTGCCGAAGGAGAGACTTACAGCCCTGCCACGCACTGTACCAAGAGGCAAAAAAGTGGAAACATGACAGAAACCCAATAAAGTGTAAGTAACGACAATGGGAAAACGAAAATGGTTCAAAGGGAATGGGGGAGTAGGATGGGGGAACGCGGAAATAGACACCAAAATATTGGCAGCTTGTTTAAGCTTTTGGCATTTGGCATTGTGTGTGCGGCTCTTGTTTTTGGTAAGAGGATAGGGCAGGGCCTGGCCGGGCAGGGCACAAAAATATTGCGGTTAACAACACAGTGGTCAACCGCAAGTGTGGTGTGGTGTGGAGTGGCTGATTGTGTGTTGCAGGGGCGGGAGAAAGAAATGGCAAAAAGTTTCATTTATTAAAAAGTTTGTCACGAGTGTGTCCGATGCTGGCCTTCTGTTGTTTTCGTTTGCTGGTCAACATTTTTGTAATGAGTGGCAATTTTTCACGTGTTTGCCATGACAATTGCCCTGCTCTCTCTCTCTGCCTCTTTCCCTCTTTCAGTGGCTCTGTCTCTTTCCAATTAGTAAGCAGTTGGCCTGCAACTCATTTGCTGTTTACACTGCCAAAGACAATTTATCTTGCCATAACGCGAAATTGTCGCGCCCTTTTGCGCGAGACGGGAGACGGGAGAAGGGAGACGTGAGGCGGGAGGCTGGAGGCAACATTCAATGGAAACATGCCGCAAGTTCATAAATTCACTCCGCAATCTTCTCAGTCCTCAGCTTTCAGGCCTTGGCCCACCCTCTGCGGTGGCAACGCAGCTGTAAATTTGGTGGCGCGCATGTGATTTATAAAAATGTTGATTGGAATTTTCGAGCATCGCCTACTGGAATGGTGGGGCACTTCAAGTGAATATCGATAGCACAGCTTTTGTGGCGCCCCCGATGAAGCACGACTTTTCATAATTTGTTATGCCTTTTAATATGTGTTGCCGTTGCCGTTGCTGCTGCTACGCATCGGAGGAATCAGCAGCAGCAGCCGTAGACCAGCAGCTGAGTCCGTGCACTGCGGCGTATGAGTAATATTTGTTATTTATGCAAATTAAGTTCGTGGAAGTGCCCCCCGGGAGAATGGGCTTTAAATGGTTGAGAGTCGAAGTTGCAGGGGCAGCACTTAAAGACTTCCGTTCGTAGCAAACGTCCTGTCAAACACCGAAACATCAAAAGCCGAACAGCAATAAATTGCATAAGTGACAAAATGCATTTGCTGCAAACGCCGACAGTCGACTTGCAACATAGGAATAAACAAGACCAGCAACAACTGACCATTTCATGGGGAGAGGGCGGGGGAACTGCTTCTGTGTCTGAGGCAAACAGTTGGCAACTTTTTCTTGACTGCCTCCGCTGCAAGTTCTTGTTCCTGTGCCTCTTGGGGCACCGACTAAGGCACTGGCACTGGCTCTGGCACTTGCACTGGCCCTGGCCCTGGCTTGTTGCTTTGTTTTTTGCGCCTTTAGTTATGTGCTGCAGATGCACTAAAAAATGGCAAAGTAAACACGAAACGAAACTAAGCGAAACGAAAGGAAAGGAAAGGAAAGCAAAGAAAAGGGTTGCCCCCAGCCACCACCCACCAGTTCCGTCTCCATCCCCATCCCCATACCCTTTGCCCACCCACTGGCTCCTGCGACTTTGCTACGTGCAACATGCGCCACGCAAATGGAACAACTGCAACTCCTTGCTGCATGCGAAATTGGCGGCGTATCTGCAGCGTTAAGTGGGTCGTCGCCCAACAGGACAACACTCCACTACACTCCACACCACTCCACTTGACTCCAGTACACTTCTCTCGTCCCAGCGCCAGCGCCAGCGCCAGCCCCAGTCCCTGACACGACTCGTGTCCTGAGGCACACAGCAGGCCCAGTCAGGCGTTAAGGATACACGCAGCCAGTAAGAGGGGGTGAGGGGTGCACTGAAGGCCAACTTCCGGACTGATGTTGTCCATTACCAAAAAAAAACCAGTCCCCGCTCAGCCGCTGCCCGCGCTGCCCCCGCTGCCCCGCCCCCACCAAAGACTTGCCGCAACGATTTATCAAGCGAGACGCAGACGAAGGCAGCCAGCAAATTGATTATGCTAATTACAGTCCCATCCGAAGGCTATATCCGACCTATCATTGGGTTTGTGCAGTACCAAAGGCTGTAGCTCTCCTGTTTGCTGGCAGGGTATGCCGGCAGTGGCTTCTTGTCCTTCCCAATGCCACTGTACTACTTCATGGCAAGCCACCTATTAAGGACAGTTGAGTTAATGATTCTCATTATGTAATGACAACTTGGAGGGGATACCCGGCTCTTGCAACAACTACAACTGCTACCGACTCCCTCGGCTCCCTCGGCTCCCTCGGCCAAGATGGAAAAACAAAGCGAAACCGAAAATTGTGCAGAACATTAAATTTGCATATAGCCAAGAAATTGGGAATCGTTGTCGTGGCTGTTGCCGAATGTTGGATGGTGGGATGGTTGCCTGTTGGCTGTCAGAGAATGTGCTGACAGCTCGCAAGTCAGTCAGCGGAGGCGACACCAGAACGGGTCCTGAACGGATGAGAGTGGGGGCGTGGATGGGAATGGGCACGGGGACCGTCAATTGTTTACTTGCCAGAAGATGATGACAGCAGTTTTGTTTAATTTCAGTTTTAGTTTACCCATCGCTCTCCCTTTCCGTTCCTGTCCCGCCCACCCTTCGCCCTCTGGCAAATAAAACAATTTATACGCTGGTTGCAGGGACAGGATGGGACAGAGGGGCAGAAAGGCTGAGGGGCAGGCAGGCAGGGGCCTGGGCAAATTAAAAATTTTTCCACAAATATAAAAATCGACAAAAGTTTTTTGTCGCTGCCGCTGCTGCTGCTGCTGCTGCTCTGCTGCATGGCACCAAAAAATGTTGTCAACTTTTATTATAACTTTTTATTTGTTGTTGTCGTTGCCGTAGCTGTTGTCGTTGCTGTTGCTGTTGCTGCAACTCTGACACTTAATTGATGGTGGCAAGCCGTGATTGGTGCCAGCGGGCGCTTAGCGGTGGGGAGTGGGGCAGCTATCAAATGAAATTGGCGCGAAAATCGTTTTAGCAATTGCAGTTTTAGTCAGTTTTCCCCGCCATTAAAGCAGTTAGCAGCCAGCAGCACGAAAAGCATGAAAATTGAAAGACAAATTGTGGGGAATGCGTTTATGCTGCTTTTCCATTTAGGTTTTTTATTGTAAACAATGGAAACAAGTCCAAAAACGAAGGAAAAAAAAGATGGCATTACTCATACGCAGAGTGGGCCACTTGGAAGAGCCTCGCTCCCGAAGAGCAGAGCCGAAAGAAAGAAAAGGAAGAGCACGAAGGACAGGCCGTAAATCAAGCCGGACAATCGGAGCACCTGGCGGCTCGTTGCCGTATCCGCTTTCCCTTTAAATTATGTTATCATTGGGCAGAATGCAATTAAGGACGATGGGCCTTCGGTGTGTCAATCAACGGCAAATAAAGCCAGGTAGAAGGCAGGCAGGCAGGCAGGCAGGCAGAAGGTAGGAAGGGGGGCAGTCTCAATGTTTAAGCAGATAATAAAGTAGACAAGAGAAGCGAGAAGCGAGAAGCCGAGTGTCAGCAGCAAAAGGAGGGTACACAGAGCTCGGAGCGACTTGCCGCACGCAGGAGCCGGAGCACGAGCACGGACATGGGGCATGAGCAGGGTTATCATTCCTGCGGTAACCAACGACCCTCGTACTGAGGCACATTTTGCATATTGCCTTGCCACACAGACACGAACCGAGAGGGAGAGACGGGGAGAGAGGTAGAGAGTGGCGCCAGGAGTGCACGAAATTGACTTTTGCCATTCTGCAATGCATTTATAGTTCCAGCTCCAGCTCCGGCTTTGGCTGCAGCTACTGCTTCTGCTTCTGCCTCAGCCTCAGATTCCGATTCAGATCCAACTGCCGTTGCAATTGCCACGAACACGACACATGGCGACAACTTGCAAGACAGCAGCCACAGCAGGAGGAGGGGCGAGTGAGATGAGAGGCAGATAGTTACCCGCTTCACGCACTCGAGTGTAACGTGATAATTTGTCTGACGTTACGTTGATGCCACCGCCACCGTCACCGCCACCGCCACCGCCTCGTCTCCGTCACGAGAGAGACAGAGATTTCCAGGCGAGGCCACGGCAGCGCAAGGCAATGCAGGGCAGGGCAGGCTCGACTCGGCTCGGGTTGGCTTGTTTTGGTTTTCCCTTTGGTCCTTGGGTCCTCAAGGATGGTCGTTCATCCGTCGTGCTACTGCCATCGCTGGCTGCCATTCAGCAATCTGTCACCTGAGTAACAATTATAGCTGCTGGCGTTTTAAGTGTGCGATTGTAAGGGAATCACCGACTGCCTGCCTGCCTGCCTGCCTGCCTGCCTGCCTTGCCTGACTGTGGATGTATCTGCGTGAAGGATCATCTCTTAGTTGGATATGTGTGTGTTCGTTAACTGTGCCACACTTGACTTGCCACTTACTGTTTGCCTGTGCGAAGGAGAGGACTGGCTGGGCCCTGAAATCAATCAGCAGCCAGAACAAAAGTCAATCGCAATTGGAAATTGCTGTGAAAATTTGCTCGAATCAAAAATTGACTTTATTAAAAGTTTCCCAAAAGGAGCGAAGGCTCAGCAGAACGAAGGATGGTGGAGGGATAACAGCCCAAAGGATAACTGCTGAATATACTGAATATTCATGCAGCCCGTTTGGGGATCAAAGGAGTTCATCGCATTAGTCGGGAAGTGCAAGAACCATTCGCTCGAATTAACTCGAAATAATCCCCAGTTACCAGTCTTTAGTCCCAACGATAAAAAATGCTGCCCCTTAAAATGGTGCGCTAACAATCGATGGAGTTGCGAGCATTCCATCGGACTTCGATTAAATCAGAAACCAGGGACCAGAGACAATCGACGGACCCTGTCTGAGGCGAGGCATAGGCATAGGCGAAGCCACCAACGAGCGGCATAAATCAATTGGTTTTAATGCGAGACTTGAGTCCAGGATGAGGCTGAGGATGAGGCTAAAACCGAAGCCAGGACGCGTTTTCGATCATAAATTATTAGCTGGAAGGGAGCCGAGGAAGGGAGGCAGGATGTAGGCTTCTGCTTTTGGCCCCAAGGAACATACACGAAACTCTGAGCCAGCGACAACCATGACGACAAATTCCCGCTGCCCAAAAACCTAATTAAGCCAGGAGCCAGGATAGGCCAAACCAGAGCTGCCTCAACCGGAAGTGAGGAGACGACAAGCCATCCATCCCCCCTGCCATGACTGTTCCTGTTCCAGCTCCAGCTCCAGCTCCTGTTGTTGTTTGGTTGGTGTTTGCATGGCGCCAACGCCGCTCAAGTGTTGCTTTCGTGGTTAATGCTTAAGTAATTACAATGCCTGGCCAATTAACTATGCACAGGAGGGACCCAGGGCCAGCCAGGGGGCAGAGAGGGGGTTGGTTGGGTTATTGGCCTAAAGGCTAAAGCCATTCCCTTGATTCTCCCCGATGCTGGTGCTGATGCTGATGCCGATGCTGTGGCCAGCTAATGAAGCCTCCTCACGTTAACAACAACAACGACAACCTCTGGACATGGGATGTTGCAGCACCAATGGGAGGGCACAGAACGGAACAGAGAACGCTGATGTGGCACAGCTTGCAGCTAATTATCACACTTGAACGTGCTTCCTGGCCATACTCCCATTCAGAGCCTAACAAATGAGCCACAACCAGAGCCAGAGCCAGAGCCAGTCACAGACCCAGCGTTTTATAGGAATTTATGGATGGATTGTCCATCCACGGATTGTGGAATGCCAACGGAGTTGTTCTGACCGGCGAGGATGCCACAGGTTACGGGATATATCAGCTCTAGAGCGTATAGAGAGTAGAGTATTCATTGCTTTCGATCTGTCGCCCAATTTGCCAAAGCGGTTTTTTATGGAAATTGATGTTATGAACCCATCGACAGGCGACGGGGACGGGCGACGTGGAGCCAAAGCCAGAGCCTGCATCGATCTCGGCTGCCGCCGTTGATTGATTGACACTTGGCGTGAGCTTCATGCCGAAGCGTTCCGGCGTTCCGGCGTTCCGGCGTTCTCTTCCCTTCTCCAGGCTCCCCGACGAAGCTGCGGCCAAAGACTTGGCCGCAGACTTACTGACGCTGCGAGTGTGGTGCCCATGATTATTTTTCATGCACAGCTCTATACCCTCTCGAGGGGCAGCCCTCCTCCACAGGGAGCCCTCCACTCATCCTGTACAGAGGACTGTCGTGTCCCTGCTCGTGGCTTAAGCCATTCAGACATTCAGTTTGCGGCACACATCATCGAAGTTTTTCCGCATATCCGCTTGCGCTGCCGCTGCCACTGCCGCTGCCGCCTCCTTTCTGCTGTTTGCCGTTTGCCCCGTTACTTGGTCAAGGGTATTCAGGTTTCGTCCTTCAGGCCCTAGCCCTGGTCTCGGCTTATTCTTTATGTTACCAAGAACTGTTTTTGTTTGTGCCCCCCACTCCACCCCTCCGCGACCACATCACATAAGCCACTTAAGTTTTTGTGGAACACGCGCCTCGGCCGCAATTTAGCGCCAAGTTTTTTTTCGGGGCGTCATCGATGCCAAGGCGCCTGCCAAACGCATTTGCCAGAAGAGGGGGGGGGAACGCTGCATACTTTAAGGAAGTTCTGGCAAGACAGCCATGGCCCATAAATTGTTGGGCGCTGCAAAAGCGGCTTAAACGAATTGCCGCAGCCCACAACAACTTGGCTTGGCTTGGACCGCGTTTCGTTGCCACTGCATCTTCCTACGCGGCGCTGTCCACTCCCGTCCCTCTTCATTACCAGGCGCCATTACGCGCCACTCCGGTTGCTGCCACCACGCTTGTGGCAAGTTTCAGTTGGTCTCGAGTTTTGCGCAATTTATAAATAGTTTGTTTAGTTTTAAAGTTTCTCCCCTGCCCTCTCCTGCCCTCCCCTGCCCTCTCCTGCCCTCCCTGCCCTCGTCCTGCCCTTCTCTGCTCTCCGCTTAGGCATTATCTGCCTTAAAGTTTTGGATACTTTGCCCGTAATATATATATACCTTCCACCCTCCCTCCGGCAGTTCTTGGAAGACGAACAAAGGAATTTATTGGCAAATTAGATTTGGCGCAGAAATGTACGCAATGAGGAAAGTAATTTATGGCTGAAGCCCAACCATCTTCTTATAAACTGTCTTTTGATAGTGTAAGTTCTGCAAAGTGGAAGCGGAAGTAATAATGATATGGGGGGTAAAGTTCCTCCACTTCATCAGGGGATAATTGCGGTGATACCGCCTGGTTACTGGGAATCATGTGAATCTCAAAGAGAAACACCGACCGGGAACCGGGAACCGGGATAAATGCTGCAGAAATATCTGAAATAATTCCCCAGCGCCCAGCAGCTATGCAATTGTTAAATGTTCAATGAGGCATTCGGCATTCGGCATTCGACGCATTCCAGATGCTCTCCATCGTAGCTCCCCCCCACCACAGCCCCCTCGCTGATGGTTCAATGCAGAGAGAGAGAGAGAGAGAGGGAGACAGAGAACGTTTGACAAATCTGACAACGCGACTAAGCGACGCCTTGCCCTGCTCTGCCCTGCTCTGCCCTGCGATTGCCACTGGGAAGTGGCATGCTTTTAGCATATTTTACATGCCAATCTCTGGGGCACTGCGACTGCAGTCAGAGTCAGTGCAGTGGTGGCTGGCGGGGGCACGACTGGAAGTGGAAAGCGGGACGCGGGATGCGGCAGAGTGGCAATGACTGCATTTATGCAAGTCGTAAGTAAAACTTTTCTCACGCAAAACGCAACTCGTAGAGTAAACACAGTCGAAAACTAAGTTTTTCCTTACCAAAAAGAGGACTGTTGCAGGTCGGGGCAGTGGAAAAGGGAGGGAGGGGTGGACAGTGGAAGTGCAGTGGAAAATGGTGGAAAAGCGAAGCAAGGCTTTTGGGGTCTTTCTGGGTCTTGCGCTCAATTTGCGCATTTTTTGCGCGCAATTACTCAGCGAAGGCTTAAAGTGCTGCCACGCCGCTGCTGCTGCTGCCTCTGCTGCTGCCACTGCCACTGCTGCTGCTGTCTCTGTGCCTCGTGCCATCCCTTGCCACGTCACCCCTCCCCTCCTGCTGGCTGGCAGCGTACCAAGCAAACAGCCAAGACGACAGGCAAGTGAGCCCCGGTTTTGGCACTGGCTTGGCTTCTTCGGCCCCCACCCTGCGTGGCCATAAGCCGCCGGAAAGGTGCAAAAAGTAACTGCTTTAAGCGGCTTTCGGCTTTCGGCCTGCTCTTGTCCATGCCCCCGCACCTCCTGACTCACCTGCATCATTTTTTATGCCCCGCCAAGCGGCAACGTTGTTGACAGTTGTCACATGGCGTATGCGTAATTTTTGGCGCAGCGGCAAAACTTTGACAGGGACAAAGACTTGAGTTTGCATTTCCATTAACTGCTTTTTAATTGCTTGCCTGCTCCCGGCTCCCGGCCCTTGGCCACATAAATCTTGCCAGAAAACACACACACATCATGCACACTCATGCACACGCACACGCACGCACATGCGGCAAGCCACTTGTCTTCCACTTATTCGGGCATCCTTTGCTCGCCTCCGCCGGGCACTCAACAGCTTGTCAAATCGACTTTTAATCTGCTGCATATGGCCAAGACCCAACTGACCGACACTAATACCCACAGGCACCTCCACCATCCACCCACGCGTCCTGCTGCTGTGACAAATGCGGCACGTTCATTAGAGAAGAGAGAGAGAGAGAGAAAAGGCATGGCAGAATGGAGGATGGAGGAACGGCACGAAAAGCTGAGATACGCATTTTTGCTTCCTTCTTTGCTTTCCTTCTCCAAACGGATGCTATGCTTTTTGGATGAAGTTTTTGTGATCTATGGGGCTCAGCCAAGGAGCTCTGACTCATTGTCCTGCATCCTTGCTGCAGTAGCAGGAGCGGAGTACGAGATGCACTCAATACCCAATGACTTTCCGGTCAATCAACCCGTGCATGTGTGATCAAAGCCGCTTCCTGAACATATCAATTGGAATTGGAATTGCCTTCCATTCGCACAAACGATCTATTCCGGGACATCCCTTTCAATCGCCAAGGAGTATCCTTTTGCTGCTTCAAGACAGAGTGGAAAATTACAGGCGACACACGGCTCAAAGGAGAGCTGCTCCTTCGGGTTGGCGAAATTTATGCGCTTGTTTATTTGGGATGGAGCACGGACCAGGGCCCGGGCCCGGGCCTATTCATTTAACGTTTTATTTATTGCGCATTTCATTGCGGCCAACAGCATGTCAAGTGCTGGCCGGAGTCCTTCGTCCTTTCTCTGGCTAATGGATTGCAGCACACAAATCTTTAAAATTACCCGTGAAACTTTTAAATTAGCCAAACAGCAAAAATAAGCATCGGCTGGCCCGGAACATGGGCAAAAATAGTCAGAGAACTGCCTGGGACTGCTGCCGGCCCGTCCGGCTAATTTTTAGTCAGACTTTGATCAAAGGCCAAGTGCTGGCAGGACTCTAACCGGACGGGACGGGACGGGACAGTATGGGGCTGATTGCCTCTTGGCCGGGAGCCGGGAGCCGTGAGCCGTGCTGCTGCACATGTCGCTGGCCATTTCGTGCCCCGCAAATTGTTTGTATTTAAAGTTTAAACACTAATTGAAGGCCAGACCTGAGCAGAGTTTGACTTGGCACGCCCCAGGACCTCCTCCCCCTGCGGGAGAGCAGATTAACCCTTTGCAAAATAAATGCATAAACCACCATCGGTCGATCCAGACAGATCGGCTCAGACCCAATGGCTGACAGGCGACACAACTTTTGCAAGCCCCAAATCGCAAAATCCCAGGCATATAAAAACAGGAGAGGACCCGGGAACGGGAGAACGGGAGGACGGGAGGACACCACTGCGAATAAGTAACGTAAGAGTCCTCGCACACACACAGCCACACACACACACATCTGAATGGCCGGAACGTAGCGTAAAACGTAAAATATTCCTGAATGCAATTCCCATGCAAACCAACAACACACACACACACGCAAACCAGTGCCACAGTATGCATGTGTGTGTGTGTGTGTGTGTGTGTGTGGAAAAAGTCAAACTACAGCATTGCGGATGTTTCAGGACATTCAACTGCACTTTGACCCATATTCCATTCCATTCTGTTGCAAATACGAGTAGCTCGCTGCAGCAGCACAGAAGGAAGCGCAGTAACAGGGGGAGGCGATGCAGCAGCAGGACCACACCACTCCCCTCTCCCCTCTCCCCCCTCCTTTTGGATCAACCACAGCTGTGGAGCTATGGAGCTATGGAGCTGTTGGCAGGCTCAAGCGGCGACTGCTGCACGTGCAGGCCATGGAAGGCGATTTGGGTTTGAGTTATGTCCCGCTGCCGCCGCATCAGAAGCACAGGAAAAAGGCACTCGCACCTTGGATGCCTCCAGAGGATGCCTCCTAATCCCAGCAATAAGTAAACGCCATGAGATTTGGCCCGACCCAGTGCTAGGAGCTGGAAAGATGGAGGGTTGAGGGGGGCACAGCCACATGGCCAAGGCTAGCTAAATACTTGGCTGACACTTTAACATCCAGTTACCTCTGGAGCGTCCCTAGAGTTTTGTAACATTTTCCGCTTACTAAATATATCATTTGATGGGTAAAAAGTTGGATTTATGGCTTGCCTGCTAAAGGATATATTCAGATCCAACCAGATTCCTGTCATACGCATGGCAATAATCAAAATACCTCCAAAAATATCTGTATAAACTGGAATGAGCAGAGATCTGGCAATTAAAAGTGCTCACAGTATATCCCTTGCACTCCGAGATGCTGCGTAATGGCCAAACTTGAAGCCAACCTGTCCTGTCCCCTCCCAGCGGAGGACACTGCAGTTATTTTTGGGGACACTTTGCGAAACAAACAAAATCATATTTCATCAAACAAAGGGCCGAAACGACAAAACGGATAGCAATAAAATAAGAGCCAAAGGCCCGAGACACAGACCGGAAGAGATAAAGCATTGCTCATTGGCTCGCACGCAGGCGACAAACGATGACCAGACCTGGGCACCATTAGAGGCACATACATAGGTTGTGGCATGCCTCCCCTGTGGCGACACAAACACACACACATTACAATTCGGCAGACCGCGCAGTTGTCGAGCACATCCGCAATGCAAGGCAATAAACCAAAAAAATACGTCAACAAAGAGGCCAAAAACCAAAAACCAAAAACCCTCAGAGAGTGGGAGTGCGTGGGGCAGGGTGTGCGGCAGATCCACATACGTGACAGGTAAACGAGGTAATTTTAATTATGGCCACATTGGAGTCGTGTCCAATCGATGTCTGTGTCGATGTCTTCCTTGGTTCATCAGCATGCCGCCGGCGTGTGCTTCTGCGTCTGCGGAGTGCTCAACATGATGAGGTTGCCACCACCCACTCCTGCTCCCACCAGGGCCGTTATGGATGCGCGCCAAATTGCGAATGGAAGGGCTACAGCACTGGGTCTGTCTGTGTTTGCCTCTTAGCCAAATTACATAATTTAGCCGCGGCCTTTTTTTTCGTCTCAGTTTTCGGTTTTTCGGTTTTTCAGTTTTTTGTGTTTTTTGTTTCCAGCTGCCACTCGCCAAAATCAAAGCTGCAAAATTTAATGGACTCCTGTGTAAGAGATTTCAAAAGGACGCACTGTCAGCGCGAGAGAAAGGAAATGCCACATGGGGGGTGATATTTTTACGGCTGGCCAGAAATGTACGGCCACCAAATGTTTAGTCCAGCCCCAAAGGGGGGTTTGCAACGCACACAGTGGGAGGACGTGACAGGGGGTTGAGAGTGATGGATGCATCCCGCCCGGCAGGACGAGGTCGCGGGCGAGGACTCCCTGCTTCCCCATTTGGATTTTTGCCACAGCTACATTACTATTACTGATTTCATTAGAATCCATGTACCTCTGTTGTTGCTGGCGGTGCTTCGGTGCTTCGGTGCTTTCGTGGTGTACCTTCTTTTTTTTTGGTTCTGTCCTCTCCTCTTTTGGTGGTGCACCACTGCGTATACGTAATGTTGCATTTTTAGTGCCCATCGCAGTCGTCGTCGCAGTCGTCGTCGACGACGTTGTCTGCGGCTGCTGTTGTACATTTTTGGTGCAGTTTGGGAATTGGTTGCCCCATCCTTAACCCTTGACTGCCCCACCGTGCCACTGCATGTCTCCGTCTCCGTCTCCTTTCCCCTCCGACTGTTCTGTTTGAGTGTGTTGTGCATTTTTGCGCATACCTTTGGCATTTTGGCAAAGTCAAAGGTCGCCCAGCCCCGGCCTGCCTCCTTCTGACCATTTTCTCGTTGCGTTTCTTTTGCGGTAATAAAATGGAGCCACGGAGACAGGTTGGTCCTGCTCCTAGTCATGGTCCTGGGCAAAATATGGGCCCAGCTCTCTCGCACATCGCATCGAAAGAGGTAATTTAATTTATGATGCAGTAAAATTGAAAATCCTCACGGGCATAGCACTGCCGAGGGTAGAGCGAAGAGACGGCCAATGGGTCGGCCACTGGTACTCGTATCTTGTGCCTTTTGGTGACATGCTGCTCGGCAGATGGTGGGACTGCAGGGGGATGCAGAGGGCAGGTGGCTGGACTGGTTGGCCAACTTAGAGGTGAGTGTAGATTTTGCATGAGAACGCATGATGGGCACGGGGAGATAGGGATTACACTGAGCGAAGCGAGGATTGGCAAGGGCAGAGCATACGAGACCTAGGACTGGAACCATGTGACATTGATTCTCTCAGTGCGGCTTTTGTCAACGCAGCAGTCCCCAAGGAGGCCATGCAGCAGGAGCCATCAGCCATCAAACAGCAGCAGCAGCAGCAGCAGGAGCCGCTGGAACAGCCACAACAGCAGGTGGGAATATAGCCTATCATTCTGCAGGATAGCCCAGAAACAAGGAAATGAAACCCACAAAAACTACGGAAAACTGATAACACACTGCCCACAGCATCGCATGGCATCGCATCGCATCGCATCGGTTGCTCCTGTTCCTGTTCCTGCTTTTGGTGTTTTTTTGCTGCTGCATCTTCCGCCATGTGGCAGTGCATCCATCTGTGGCTCTGTGGCTCCGTGGGACTGTGGCTGTGGTCCTCATGGCTTTGCATATTAAATATGCAACGGAGGCACGCGCAGAGCTCAGCTCAACCACGACAAGGCCATAAAGTACCTGGGACTGCCACGGCAACGACAACGACAACACGACACACGCAGCAGCAGCAGCAGCAGCAGCAGAACTTGCAACAGCAACAACAATTGCGCCTATCGCTGGCGCCGTAAAAGAATTACGGGCTGGCAACGGACAGGACAAAGAACAGGACAGGCCAGGAGTTAAGGCTGAGGCTGGTGGTGGTGCTGGTCCTGGTCCTGGTCCTGGTCCTCGAACTGGAGGACTGCGCTGTAGATATGACGTGCATCCAATCATTTTAACACAAATAAACCACAACAGATGGCGATGCGTGTGCCTCTTGGAAGTTGATGCACGGGTAAGCGCGTGAACTGGCGATGGGAGGATGGGAGGAGCGAGTGGCAGAGTGGAGGAGTGGCAGAGTGGGGCCCGGAGTGACAGACAAGCACACGTTGGGCACATGGCTGCCACATGGCAGCTTATCACAGCAGTAAGGGCGCACTGGCCTCATAAGATGGTCCTGGTTTATGCTCCTCGCAGCAGTGGCCTGCGGTCACTTGTGGCATGCCACCCCCCTCCTCCGCTCACTCTTTGTTTGCGCTGCGGTTGTTCGGTGCCGCCTTCCAATTGGAATTTTTGTCGCATTTACCAAAGTGCAGCAGCAACGGCAGCTTGTGGCAAGAGAGCTCTTCTGCTTCTGCTTTTGCTGCTGCTGCTCCTGCTCTTGCTGCAGATAAATCTCATGAAATAATTACACGTGTTACAGTAAATGCTGTTAAATTGCCATGCCCCTGCCCCTGCCCCTGCTCCTGCCTGCCTCTTGCCTCCTGCCGCCCAGAAGCACTCCCGTTGCAGGCTGCAAAGGCGAAGCCCGGGCCTTGTAAATGCATTCATGAATGAGTGGAATCTCCTCTCCATCCGTGGGATTGTGGACAGTGGACTGCATAAATGCCGACGAGGACGAACAGGATCTGCGAGTGTTTCAATTTACACACAAACGGGATGGGACAGGGACAGAGCCAGGGCAGGGGCAGGTCAGTCGCAGGACTTATGCCCAATTGGGAAAATTATTTTGTGCCACTGCGGCAAAAAAAGAGAAGCGGGATACGAAAAAAAAACACCAAATACTACTATATACATATATATATGTATGGAACAGCGTGCACAAATATGGTCTGTGGAGAGGAGTTCTGGGTTCATAATGGAACAGTTCTCTCCCTGTTTTTAAATATAAATTGAATATCAACTGCGTGGCGTGGCGTGGCGATTGGCTCATTAGCGGTCAGCGGCGAAAGTGCTGCTGCTGCCTACTTTTTGGGGCATGGCAAGTGTCTGGCAAGTGTTAATTGCAATTTAGACTGCAGCAATAATTGTATGCATATTTATATCGCTGTTGACAGGCGACGACACACACAGCTTCCTCCTGAAGCAGTCAATGAATATGGGGATTCCATGGATTCCCACTCCAGTTTCCAATACCCCATCTTCCTGGCCCGGCCAATCGGCTTCATTTTTTTGCGAGTTTTGGCGCAACGCCGCCGCATCGAAGTAATCACATAAATCACGCAGCGCTGCAGGGCGAGGGGGAATCCCAAAAATCCGAAAGCTCGAATCGAGAGCGGGGCTGTAAAAGCGTCGCCGGCGCCCATTATGACTCGCAGATAAAACCCTCCGCCAGATGCATAGAAATAAAAAGCCAGTAACTGTGGCAGAAGCACTCACTGACTGCTTTATTAAGCATAATGCGGCCATAAAGCCATTCGAGCCAATCGAGCCAGTCGATCCGGGCGGCGAGGAGGCAGGGCAGGATGCAGGGCTTCAGGGAGGTGGAGGTGAAGGAGATTGGCTGGCAGATTGGGGGGCAGATGAGTACTCTGAGCCCTGAGTACTTGCAGCAAAAGGATTACGCCAAGGTATGGACAGGCAGGCAGGCCATGATTGATGGGGCATTGCGGCTAATTCTTGGCGTTGCCTTTGTCTCGCCGCCTGCGGCGTCTCTCAATAAGCTGTAAATCATGCTCCTGTCCCTGCCCCTGCCCCTGCCCCTGCCCCTCCTGCCCCTGCTCCGGCCTCTGTTGCGTGCCAAGTCATAAATACCCCCAAACTGCACTGCCTCCTCTGGGGAGACTCTTTCTAAAGCGGCATGCAGCTTTTTTAATTAAGGCACAAGGATAGCCGTAAAGAGAAAAAAGCGCAGCAAAAGGAGCAGCCCTCCACGGGGCAACGAGTCAACGATTAGGAGATACCCTAACGGTGGCTACCAGAAGGCTAATCCTGACAGACTCTGCACCAAAGCTGTGCTACCCCGCTGGGGCACTGGAGGCACTATCAACTATCAACAGCAAAACGCGAAGAGAAAGACAAATGCCAAGGCGCGAAATGTTTGACAAGTGCGTCGGCCTGCGTCGGACTGCGTCGGACTGCGTCGGGCCCGCCGTCATCCATCAAAGTGGAAGCCCGGGGAATGTAGAATGTAGAATGTTGAATGGGGGGTAAATTGAAATGGCAGGCATTGCAATTATCGCCTCAGCTGCCTCCTGCCCCCCGCCTTCTGGCCCCATCGGCTGGCCATTTCCCGCTAGATTAGGCCCGCTGACAATACATAACCGAATTAGCGCCACGGGGTCGCACTTTTACAGGACAATTCCAGGGCCCATGGCCCATGGCCCATCTTCCGTTCCATCGAGTTCCTGCCAGTCATGCATCATTCGCGGCTGCAGCCTGTAATTTTTGCAACATTTTTCGGGGCGCCCGAGAAACCGAACTCCACTCCACGGGTCGACTCCACTCGAATAGACTGCATCTTTTCGTCATGGAGCTAGATTTATTAACATTTGGGGTCCGGGGTCTCTTCCTGGCAATATTGTAAATCATTTCCAAATTATTTAGTCGCTATCCATTCATACATATATATATATTCATATTTTTGGCGCCTTTACTCTGTTCCTCTGTTCCTTCGGAGCTCTGTTGCGCCGTGGCTCTGTGGAACGGGCCTCGAATGTGGCACGTGATTGCATTATAAATTACAAGCCATTGCCTGCCCCTTCCCCTTCCCCTTCCCCTTGGCCCTCCCCTCCAGCTGATAGCTAATGTGCCGCAAGTGCTCCCCGAGCTAAGAAGCAGCGAAACAGGATGAACCCAAACGGAATTTGAATCCCACTATCCCATTTGATGACCCACTAATCCAGTATACCCTTCCATTGAGTCAGCTGACAGATGTCGCTTTCGCATGCCTGCCAGCGCCAGTAGGTGGCGTACCAGCGTACAAGGATCGCCTTGCCTCTCTCCTTGCCGCACATTTAATGGCAGTTCTGTTGTAGCATGTAATTTAATATTCATTATATGTAGGTATAGTATATGCTGCCATTATGATTGCATGATCTGTCAATCTGCCCAATTGCCAGGCCCCTGCCCCACCTCGATCTGGCCCGCAGGAGTCAAGCTCCAGGTGCAGGTGGAGCCGAGTTTCCCTTTGGCCTTTCGGGCGATAAAAGCGAAGCGAAAAGTGCCGCTATCTATTAATATCGCTTTTGGCTTTTTGGCTGGCGGGGAAAATGGGGAAAAACGGGTAGAATGGGAAACGCTGAAAACTCCTAACGAACGACACCTGCACGGAGCGAACGAAGTTGCCATGTCCTGCTCCTGCAATGCCCTGCCCCCCGCGAATGCCCGGGCGTGTGGCGTGTGTGTCCCGCTTCTTCTTGTTGTTTGCATTGGTTGCCTCTTTCTTTTTTGCGATACACTGAATTTGCTGTCGTTGCCGCTGCCCCAACGCTGCCTCTGCCTCTCGGCCTGTGCCGCTGGCTGTGCCGCTGCCTGTGCTGCTGTTGCTGCTGATGTTGCACGAATGTTGTAAATCAAAAGTAGGCGAGTCACACGAAGGCTCTTCCTCTGGCGGCAGCCGCTGCTGCGCCTATTGACTGGCAGGCCGAGCGGATAACGCTGGCAATTATCGCGCTTGTGTTGCACGAACGGCGGAAGCGACAGAGGCGCCACATCATGTTACCATTGCCCCCACACCCTCACCCTCCCTATCCACATCCCGCCCATGTTTGCCGGCATCCTCTTTGCAGTTCTCTGCTTTCTTTTCAGCCTTTTTGCTGCCTTTTTCTTTGTGCAATCCAATTGGCAGCGAACAAAGCAAAACAAGTTGCACGTTGTTGTGCCTCCTGCTACAAGTCCCCAAAAAATATGGCGAAACGAGTACCATCCTCCCCTCCCGTGCTACCCGTTCCTGCTCCGCCATCCGGTCAGTCAGTCATTGAAGTCATTTATTGCCACCAAAAGTTTCGTTTGGCTTTTTGTTGCTGCCCCAAACTGTAGTTGCTCCAGTGGTGGTTGGCCAAGAGCTGGAGAGATGGAGCTGGAGCTGAAGCTCGTGCTGGGGCTCGGGCTCGGAACGTTCCGTTCCGTGTGCAGGATGTGTTTACAATTTGTGGACACGCCGACCGCCATTTGATTGTTCCCTTCGCGCTGCCGCTGTTCCTGGCCCACCCCGCACCCACCCGATTCCTCCGTTAATTCGCCAGGTGGCCCGAAACTGCGCATTGCTTTGATGATTGGGGAGCCCCGGCCATCCCCAGCATTTCATGGCCCTTCGGCATACCCCTCCCCGGTCCGCCCCGCACTGGGTCCGACCGGCCGTGATAAGCCACTCGTTTGTTTACTCAGGAACGGCACGGAAGATGACGTGCCTTGGATTGGCCATAAATGAGACTGACTAAAGCAAACATGCCACATGGGATTGGGTTCCTTCAGTCGGAAGGAACGGAAACAAGTCCAAGAAGACAGGAAGAAGTGCCTCCCTTTTGTTTTTCTAATTCGTTTGAGTTTTCCTAAAATTTTCGAAGCTCGGCAATTTTTACACACGCGCGTAGAAAACATCCAATGACTACACGTCAACTACATGTGCAGCCCCACTGGCGCCATAGTGTGCGTAGCACCTTAAAATCTAAATTTTAATGTCAAAAACATTAGTTTTAAGCGATTCAGCAACATACACACACGTTAACTAGTCTGTTCATTTGATTTAAACACAAAATTGCAATGCGACCTGCCGATATTCTCCGTATTTTACTGTTTTTCGCGATGCGCTTCGCGTTCAACTTTTACCTACTCTACCGCCGAAAAAACGCCGCCCAAAACCAAAATGGCGCTAACTGAAGTTGCTGTGGCGTCATCTAGTGCATCATTTAGAAATGCAATGTATTCGATAGCTGCATCGATAATTTAATTCCTGCATCAATAACTGCATCGATTTTATTCTGCTATCGAGGAACTGCCACCACCAGCGATCAGCTGTCGCGACTTATCGAGGCACTGCCATCTCAATTGCGGAACAAGTAATAGGGGGAGATTTTCCCGTGGACGGCCGTTTTGCTTGAAATTCGAATTTACAATACGAGCTGCAGAATGGAATGTGTAATTTGCACGCAAGCCCCAAGGAAATACAAATGCAGCAAGTGTATGGCTCCCTAGTAAGTAACTCTCTGGCTGTAGTTCTTCAGCTTGATTCAATTGTGTATCCGCAGCTGTTCAGTGAAGTGCTACAAGGTCCACATGGACTCTGTGGAATGTACGACAGCTCAACAAGCAGCGGCTTTGAAGAAAGATGACTCACAGAAGGTTGTCGAGGATGAACCCACACTGCATGCCCCCTTCCCCAGCGATGACACTGTGCCGCCAGAGAAGCTGCAGGAGCTAAGTGAGTCGCGAAACGCATCAGACTATCATTTCCACTAACATTTTCCTTTCCGCAGATACCTGCGAGCCCCTACGCCAACTGCTCAACAATCCCCACCTACGGGGTTTGCTCAAACAGATCGACGTGGCGCACAACGTCCACTTGGCCATGACAGCGGCCATGCACGAGCCGCTCTTCCTCGAGT
Organism: Drosophila lowei; assembly: GCA_008121275.1. NCBI lineage: Eukaryota > Metazoa > Arthropoda > Insecta > Diptera > Drosophilidae > Drosophila > Drosophila lowei. The sequence continues at coordinate 22,440,308 of CM017778.1, read as the reverse complement.
TCGCTGACGCGTGCATGCAGGTCGTGGAGCCCATGTCCCAAGCGGAGCGTAACGAATACGAACTATGCTCTTAAAATTTCAAGTGATTTCGTTTCTACGTAACCAATAAATCTTTATGTAATGTTATTTAATACATCCGTATATTTGTGGCTAAAGTGTGCTATAAACAAGATACATCCCATGAAAGCATGGATCCGAGATCTATGTAGTTGCAGAAATACATACATTTTGGGAGCAAAACCGTTCCCCTGGAAAGATTAGGCGGATACAGTCGGGATATACTTAAATTAGATATTTTCTATCTATATTGCAGATAGTTTTGGCAAATTAAAGCTTCGTTCCCTCAATATTGAGCTCTATAGCTCAATGTGTGCCTGCCCGGTCCGGCTGGCAATGTACACATTTAGATGCTTGGGCAGGGGTACCCTGTCCAACTCCTTTGCGAGGGCAAAGTACCGCCAGCGCAGAATATGGGCAACCTCCTTCGGCTGTCGGGCACGCGTAAACACGCCCTTCTTATTGCCCCCCACTCGTGTGTAGGCTGAAAGAGAAAAGGGAGAGCATAAGAAATCTTGAGACGTTCGAAAATAGGCTCCTATGGCACCCACTCTGGGCCGTCTTGAAGTCGGCAAAGTTCCACACAAACTCCCCGATGAACCACTTCTGTTTTCGCAGTTTGTCAAAAGCCTTAAAGTGCTGGGAGAAGAGTGCCACTTGATAGTCCTCGGACCAGATGTAGGCTGGGAGCTACAAGGGATCAATCAGAGCATATCCAAATAATTCTGGAGTCATTTTCTTACCGAGTGCAGGCCCTCCATGGTGTCGGCACCGTACTCGAAGAGGATCACGGGCTTCCCGAAGTTCTGGTGCCAGCGCTGGGCCTCCTCTGTCAGCAGATTGACGATCATGTCCGTGCGTCCCGAGTTCTGGTACCAGGCGTTGTATCGATTGAAGCCGACGATGTCCAGAAGAGGGGCCAGGTGGCACTGCTTGGGCGGATCGGGACTGGCATTTATAGCTGCCGTTAGAGGTCGTCCCTGGGCTATGCTCCTCGTGTAATTTACCAGGGCCCTGGGTGGACAGATAGCGATTAACCCTGCTCTACAAAGGCGATGCCACATACTGGAAGTAGCCGAGGGCCCCCATCTTGAAGGAGCGCGGCTCGTTGGCCACCGACCAGGCGATGACACTAGCGTGGTTGCGGTCCCTGTGGATGAGCTGCTCCAGCGCGGACATGTGATTGCTCAGCAGTTCCGGCTCGAAAATGTCTATGTTGACGGCGGAGCATTCGTCTATGACCATGATCCCATGCTCGTCCGCGAACTGCATCGATTCTTCCGAGTAGGGGTAGTGCGAGGTTCGGTAGGCGTTGGCCCCTACCCACTTGATCAGGTTAAAGTCGCGTGCGAGGAGTGCATTGTCCAGACCCTTGCCCCGAATCTGCAAAATGCAAATTAGATTGGAAGGATAGACATGGGTTAAAGTGTGACTCACATCGGAATCCTCGTGACGGCCAAATCCTCGGAGGTACAGAGGTTTCCCATTCAGGAGCAGGCTCGTACTCATCCAGCTAAGGGTGCGGATACCCACGGGCAGTCTGTAGGCGTCTAGAAGCTCCTCCCCATCATCGCCCTCGTTCTTGGACATGAATAGTTCGAACTCCAGACTGTAGAGGTAGCCTGGCTCGGGGTGCATAAGGTAGGGCCACCAAAGTTTCGGGCCTGGCACCAGGAGAGTGCCATTGTAGACAGCGCGGTTGAACTGCTGGGCCGCCACAACTCCATCCCTGTCCCGCAGCTGAACGAGAACATGCGTTGGCTGCATCGTAGAATCTTTCGTTGTGCCATCTAACCAGATGCGGTAGTCAATGCGTCCCACTTGGTCGGTGGATAGCTGCGTGCTGATGGCAATATCGCTAATGTGGACCGCGGGCGTGGTGTAAAGGTGGACGGAGCGGTGTATTCCGGCGTAGTTGAAGAAGTCGAAGGTGTAGCTCTGGATAGGAGTCTCGCCATTATCCGTCTTAACTGTAGATACCTGCCCCTGGGGAACAGTGCGGTTGGTCAGGCGGTTATCGCACATGACCGTGATCCGATTCTCGCCACCAAAATTCAGGAGGTTGGTGATCTCCGCCTCAAATGGCAGATGCCCAATGCTGTGGCGCATGGCATTTCTCCCGTTGATCCACACGACCGCCGCATAGTGGACACTGCCGAAACGCAACCAGGTTCGGCGATTTTCTGTCCAGTAGCGGGGTACGAAGAAGGTTCGCTCGTACCAGACGGTGCCGACGTGGTCGCGCAGGTTGTCCGTGGTTATGTCGTTGTAGGAGGCCGGGACTGGCATGGGGATAATCTCGTGGCCAGTCTTCTGCAGACTGTCCTCGTACCACTTCTCCCGAACCCCCTGGTGCGGATCACTCGGTGATATAAGCAGGCGCCACATTCCGTCCAGGCTGCGCACCTCCCGCGTCTCCGATTCGCGTGGATACAGCAGTCCCGTGGTGGCGATGGGCGCTGTCCAATTCTCGTGCAGAAACACTGGGTGCTGCTCCGTCCCATCGTGTTCGTTGTTTTCTCCGTGGCCAGTGACAGCCAGGACCAGGAGAAGGCCCAACAGAAGCCACAACAAAGGCCAAGCTTGTCCTTGCATGATAGGTTGTCCAGCTGGACAAACAAACTCTCTTTGTTTCAATCAATTAAATCAAGCATTAGCTTATAATTTTATAATTTTATACTTTGCCATACACAAAAAAAACACTCGCAGTGTTGCTGGTATTTGAAGAAATGATGCGTGTATAGGCCTTTGTATACCCTATTTCGTTAATTTTATATGAAGATTTTATATTTTATATAATTTTATATATCAAGATAAAACGAAATTAATAAAGACCCTTGATCAGATTTATATATATTTTAGACATATTCATGTATATTATTAGTTATATATATATCTCGATCCTGATACCTATTCTTGGTCTCTGTAAGAAGACAATAAGCTTTAAAATATCGTTTAAATAGGTTTAAAACAGAGACTAAATTGTTTTTGCATTAATTGGAGCCTGGGATGACAAACATATTCTCAATTCTATAATATCCATTTCCCCAGGGTATGCAAAATGTTTTGAGGCACAGTGCTGCTAGAATCCCAAATCCCAAAAAAAAAGAGAGCAAGGTCCCACCAAACTTGAGCGCCAAATATACATTGTTTGAAAGTGAATGAGCGAAAAGGATTTAAAGCAATCCATTGGAATAATTGATGCACGGAAGCACGATTTGAGATAGCGAAAATTCAAAAAACCTTCGTATGGAAGTTTCTATACCCCTTGTTCTTAAATATACCTTTAAAAATATGAAGATACTGCTTAAAGTCTCAAGACTCAACGGTGGACTGTCATCAAAGAGATCAACAGTTTTGGGCTTGGGCTGAGTGGAGTCAATCTCATTGATCTGCTTGGGCGTGCTGCTGTTGCTGGAGCTCAGAGAGGCCTCCGATGCAATTGGCAAGCGAGCAGCTGTATTCCTGTGGCCAATGGCAAGCGAGGATCTGGGCGAGGATGAAGTAGAATGCGGATCATCGCTTAACAGTGATTGCCGAAGGGCAGCAAACAAGTCACGTTCATGGGGATTCCGTTGACTGCTTATAATTGGACGTGGTTGTGTCCTATTGGCAGCAGCTTCCCTTGGCTGGTCAGCAGGGGCTAAGATAGGAGCTGCAACGGCAGGAATCTGAAGCTTAGGTGGGGACACAACAGCTGGCAGCTAAGATTTCGAATTTAATTTCGCTTTCCTTGTTAATTTATATACTATAGTCATTTATATTCATTCATTCATAGTCATACAGTCATCGTTGGGGACAAGCGCGCACCTAAAACTGGTGTCGCCTTCGGACCTGGGGTCCTTGTAGAAGGCATTGTGGTAGTGGTAACCTGGCACACTCGTCCAGAGTCTTTTCGCTCCATCTTCATCCGCAGCTTGGTCGCGTTGCACCTCAAATGCAATATCCGGCAGGTTCTCTATTGTATTTTTAAAGTCTTTAAAAGGGAGTGCTTGACGGCGTACTTCCCTGCGAGGAGAATATCAGTTATTTTCAATTATTTTTGGCTATGCTTACTGCCTTATTTAATTTCTTCGATGGAGCCATTAGTGCTCGATTCTTTGGCTCGGTGTGCGAGCAGGGCCATGCGTCGCCCTGCAAAAAAAACAGTTCCCAGCCATCGCAGAGCAGGGCGGGCGATGCAAAGCTGTGGAAGGTGGAGTAGGATATTGTTAGTTTAGGAATTTGGGCAGATATCGTGTCTTTCCACTCACCTGGTTGATGGGACACTGAAACTCTCCTGGCCGCTTGCAGCAGTCGGCCTCATGGACATTGTCACAGTTGTCACAGGTGGTACCATCGCAGATCAGAGCCTTGTCGCTGCCGCCCTTTGCAGTCCTTTCGTCACAGCGCCAGGAGGCGGATATACAGTCGTTGATCATTCATGTCCCGCCACTTAAAATTATCTGGCCGGATACCCGTAGTTCTCCTTGTCCTCCAGTAGCATCCAATGCTTGGGGCACGAACAGACGTCGGAAGTACTGCGTGTCACACCCCGCTGGCTATGCAGATGTGGACACACTTTGTGCGACTGCAGCTCCACGGAACGACGCTCTCCGTTGACAGTGATCCCCTCCAGTCCGGTCTTGTCGTCCAGCCAGTGCACAAATCCCCCCTAGGCGGCAATGTTGTTCACCTGCGTGATGTGCATGGAAACAAAGGTTTTCCTGTGAGAGGGAACAGGGGATTACACATGTGTCCAGATGGTCGGGTCCCCATATTGGTTGCTTACTTGTTCTTTCCATTGGTGTCTATAACTTCGATGGCTGCCGACATCTGTCGAGAAGAGCAGACGCCTCACCTTCATGGCATGGCAATGTGGCGAGGCTTCTGCGATTTCGCCCAAGAAGCTAAAAGAGGAAATGTTTTAGAACACAGCTGAATAGGCGAGAGAGCTTTACCTGGGCACGGATATTCTTGCCGGACACCGGCAGCGGCACATTCGGGCAGTCTGTCGTAGCTGGGGGGATGCAGGGCACGTCCTTGGCGAGGCTGCGGCTCTGGCCCGTCTTGATCAATGTCCCCGGTGCTTCAGTCGCCTCAGTACTCGTAGTCCTAGCTGCCATCCAGTATTGAAATTGATCAGCTTTGCTTTGTTCAAGTTGTCATTTGAATTTGAATAAATTCCGAAATCCGAAGAGATGTGGTGCATACAAACATGGTAATGCGAAGTCGGAGCCACATCAACGTCAGAGTTCCACTAATGGTAATGGTAATGATTGTGGCAAATCTGCAACAAGTGTCTGCCAGTTACGGACGCAATGGAAATGGACGACGGCCAGATCAAGATGAATGGCTTGCTCCGTCCCCATTGAATTTCAAAAAACCAGTAGTGGACCCCGAGCTCTTGTTCCAAAAGCTGGACGAATTCGATCAGTTCGGTGATGCAAACGTGTTGGACAAGGGATACATCTGGGGCCTCAAGCCGAACCCAGCCCAGCAGCTGCAGAAGGAACAGAAAAAGAACAAGCTGGAATACTGGCTAAACCGTTTCCACGAAAATGAAGTGTTAGATGGTGCACGAGGGAACCAGGAAGTCGACGACTTGATTACGGGGCCGGTGATGAAGAATTTCAATGAGAAGAAGCACGAGAGCTCGCAGCAGCTCGAGCAGCGTCACCGGCAAATGGAGGCTTTCCAGAACGCTGCTGCCGATCTAGCATTTGACCGAATGATGAAAATCCAGAAAGAACAGGGCAAGGGCGCTAAGACCGTGTTTCTCCCCCTATATCCCTCTACAAAACCTTCTTTGGCGAGACCTTCTTTTGTAAAAATTGCTCCTGCAAAACCCTCAAATGGAAAAATCCATTTGCTCTCTAAAGCCAAGTGCCAGAATCCTCCGCCATCTTCCCCAGCAACGCCTCGGCCAAGCACCTGTCCGGCAACGACTTTTCGGCCACCCACAACCAGCGACACCCAGATGTGCTTTCCCAAACCGTTGGCGCCGCCGTCCAGGCCGAAGTGCAAGCACACGAAGGGCAAGAAGAAGCCAAAGCTTAGTGCTTCCTCAGCAAAGAGCATCGAGGAAAAGATCCTGGCCATGAAGCAGCATGCCCTGTCCATCCTCAAGAACCTGAACTACCTGGAAATGGAGGTGCTCAGCCAATCGCCAGTCAGCTGCCCTCGTCACCAATCCCAGCGAAAAGGCAAAGGCCCCATTCCGAAGGAGAAAACAAAGACCGGCGAGCGACTGGACAGACCTACCCAACCGTCCTTGACCCAGTCGAAGCTACATCGTGGCTTCTTCTTTGGCATTCGACCGGCGAGCGCCAAGGAGAGGTTGGCAGACTTGGCTGCCTCTCGTGAGGAGGAGCTCAAACTGCAGGAAAAGGTGTGGCGTGAGCACCTCCAGCATCTGATGGCCAGAAAGCGGCCCTTCCCAAAGGCAAAGCGGTACGAGGCAGCCCCAGCGGCAGCCGCTCACCTAGAGCCCGTTGTCGATACGCAGCTCAATCTGAAGTCGCTGAGAGTCTTTCTGAAGTCGCAGCCAACGCCAGCTTCAGCAGCTCAGTCCGATGAAAGTCCTGCAGCTCGCATGCCTGTAGAATCTGGCAAAATGTATGCCGTTCGAAATTATGAGCTGGTGCCGGAAGAGCTGAATAGCAGCAACCGCAGTCCTGCGAGAAGGAAAAAGAAGAAGAGAAAGAAGAAGAAAATTATGCGTAGTTGAAGTAGCTTTAATTGCATTTTGTTAGTTAATTATTATATATTTCTTAATATTTTATTTTAAATTGGCGCCATTTTCTCTTGGCAAAGGGTCACGCTATGAATACTGCGACTAGTATTTTCACAAGGTTCAGTATTTCTTCCACTTAGCAAATTGGTATTTATCGGAGAAAAATGCCGAAATGGATCGATTACGCTGTGCATCGATAAGTAGAATTAAGATTGGCGCGGTAATTTGATCTTCAAACGTGAAACAACAGAAAAATACAAAGTCGAATCGCGCCACAGGCAGAATCGCCAAGGTTGCGCAATCCCTTTTCATCCGCTGTTGGTCCACAAGCAGCGGGAGATCCGAAAACTATATACGTACTCATTCACAATACATTTTGGAAGATTTTCCTTTTAAATGCAGTATATCTTTATTTTTTCAAAAGCTATTCATTTGCTGAAATGGTGAAATGGTGGACAGCGAGCTCTCCGCTGGTGTCGGTAGAGCGATAACTAGTAAACGGCCCAAGAAGCGAATCATACCACTAGCGCGCGGAATTGTAGACAACCTGTCCGACCCGTGGACTGTCACCTACGGCGATGTGTGGCAGGACAAAGGAAGCTAGCCAAAAGGTTAGCACCAACTATGAAAATGCGATAGGCGCTGCTGGAGCTTGGCATCGTCGGGTGCCATAAGCCAGTAGCTTATGATTGGCGACGACGCCGGGTGGATTCGGGGCAGTCGACTAAGGTCCTTCTGAGCGAGCCGTGGGCCCTGCCTCACATCGCCGCAGGCGACAGTCCAGGGGCGACCAGGGTTCCTACAATTCCGCGCGCCAGGGGTATGGTTAGCTCTTTGGGCGAGAAGAGATCTCATTTCTTGCTCAGTGCCGTAGGCAGTCCCATGTTGGACACGGATTGCGATTCCCGGGTCTGTCAAAGGTCCGTGGTATCCTCGGCTGTCTTTGGCCCCTGAACATCAACGTGGTGCTCCTAGGCGGGCTGTTTGAGCGACTCGTGAAAGCCTCGAGGACGCTGCGAACGTTAGACAAGGACGGTTCGTGCCCTGCTGATGGACCACCTGGGAGTGTTCAAGTTGGGCAGCATTAGGTTGCATGAAGAAATGGTAACAGCGACCTCGGTACTTACCAAGAACTGGAGACAGACTATACACAAACAAACGGACACATTTTCTTACGCGATGATTAACGGAAATTTTTCCATGCTACGAATTTTGTATTTTACTTTTGATTTGGATTTCGAATAACAATAGAACTAACAATACTAAAATATAGTATGAAGTATATGGAGGGGCATGCTGAGCAATGTTAAAAAACGAGTGGATGCCGTCTACTTGTCTCGAGAGGAGTTCCCCCTACACTTTATTTATTTTAATTATTACTATACACAAGCTAGTCTTAATTTAGTTTTCTACCGCCACCACGTTCCAAATTCTTCTTGCACAAGCAAATTAAAAGATGCATTTGGATAGCAACAAGAAAAACAATCGTTTTGAGTTCAAAGTGGCCGCCATTTATCGACTGGGCAGTGGCACGCGTTAGAGATTTCTCACAACTACGTCAACAAATTTTCCTTTTTTGAATCCGATGTCCAATGTCCGCTGCCGCCTATCCGGCGATATTTCAGCTGACGCTTTCTGCTATGAATGTGTATGGAGAGAGTCTTATTTTGGCAGAGAAATTGTTCCGACGAAAAATCCCTCCACGAAGAGAGGATATCCCGCCCCGAAAGAGAGAGCAAGTCCCAAGAAACGGCTATCGATACTATCGACTGGATACGTGGGTGCGCGCCAAATAGAAATAGAAAAATAGCAAAATCGACGGATATGATTTCCGATGATGGACAGAGAACAATTAACCCATTGTCGACCAGTGGATATTTAAATGCAGTGGATATTAAAAATGTCGTGTAATTTAGTGGTTGGGTAAGATTCGTTTTTGCAGCGGTATATTCACAGTATATTTTGAAAATGATAGGTATATTTCGGTATATTCCTAAGGGTATATTTTAAAGAAAAGCCCGCGGTCACACTGCACAATTCTTCGGGCCGCAAACAACAATACGTCGATTTTTTCCGAATTGAAAATTGAAAAGGCCGCCTAAACTGCAATGCTATCGCGGAAAAATGTCATTGCAACAATTGAATAGCTGTGAGTGTGGAGTATGAGGAAACGAGAAGAGTGTATCGTGTGGGGGATAACAAAATGTGGATGCGTTTCCAGTGAATATTAGAGTTCGATTTTAGTGCTAAACTCCGAGGCGTCGCTCCACCAAAACATCCTCCTCTGGCAAAAAGGCGCACACAACCAACGACAGTGGTGTATTAGTGTATGAGTGTTTTGTGTGTGGTGTTGGTGATGCTCTCCAGCAGAGTTAGTATTATTAACCAGAATTACAACTCTCCGTGCTAAAAAGATCTAAATATACCCAAAACGAAACTCCCTTTCGCTTCCTGCCCAGCGTTCGTGTAAGAGAGAGGGCAGAAAAAAATTTCGTGTCTCTACTCCTTGAAAAGGAGTTTGCTATCGCTGTCGGTGTTTGTGTGTTTGTTTCCGTGCGTGCGCGCGTGTTTGTGTGTGTGTGCTGGGAGTTGGAAACCAAAGAAACGTAATTTAATTAAAATTAAAATTAAACATTTTCTTAATTACCACAGAGAGTGTAAGAATCAAGTTTCCCTCTGCCAAGCAGAGACGCATTTCTCTTTCTTGTGGGTGGAGAGCGACCGAGCCAGCGAGTTATAGAGTGAGAGGGTGAGACGAAGAGGCCGAGCAGACGCCGCCACGCACCACTACCAACGCATTTTCGCTGTGGAAACGGAATTAACCAAAATGCTGTGGTAAGTTTTCTTTTTGCAACATTTATTTATAACTCTGCAGCTCTGTTCCTGCTCTCCTCTTCTCTCCTATCAGCCAATCCAATCGAAAACTCCACTCTACTTTCTGCGCATGTTTTGTTTTACTATTTTTTCCCTTCCTCTTTGCGCCTATGACTTCCGCTTTTTGCTCCGGCGGCGACAGCGGCGGCGGCTGCTGCTGCTGTTGGTTCATCTTCCCTGGCCCTGCCCTGCTCCCTTTTCTGCTTCTTCCTCTCCTCTTCTGCTTCTTCTTTCCATACAAACACGCCCTTTTTTGCGCACCTCGCATGCGTCTGTGTGTGTGTGTGTATGGATAGAGTGCAGTTTCTAGCCGAATAATTTATGCTTTTTCTCGTTCATTTCCCTATACTTAGAGTTTTGCAAATTAGTGAAATGTTTGCTCTTCGGTTAGGTTCAGTTTCGGTTCCCTCTGCTGGCAGCTTGGCTTCGAACAGCTGTCGCTCTGCTGCCTGCCGCAAAACCTGTTTCCCTGCACATTTTGTTTGTGGGGGGGCGACGGCAGAGGAAGCTGTGCTTTAATTGTTTCTCATGTTACTCTTCCTTCTAGCCTGCTCTCTCTTCCTTTTCGGTGTTGCTGGTGTTGTTATTCTTCCCCTTCTTCATTCGCTTGTTGTGTCTAGCTTTACAGAGCATCTGCATTCGCTCTTGCGTCTGATGGTTGCTGGTTCTTCCCCTTCTTCCTTAATTCTGCCGCAAAAACAAACAAAAACCTGCCAATTGAGTTAAGAGAGCGGCAGCAACAGAGAGCGAGAGAGAGAGTGTGTGTGTGTGTGCCAGAGGGTGGGACGGGGGGCAGAGAGCGAAAGATGCGCAGCATGTGCGGGTGGGGCAGCCTCATTTTCTTCCTCTTTTATGTTTGTTTGAACTTTAATTTATGCCCAGGCCCCAGACCCAGCTTCAGCTCCAAACTGCGGCTTCCTTTTGCCGCTGCCATAGCCACAGCCACAGCGACAGCCGCAGCCGCTGGTGCATTGACATTTAAATGTTGCAACAGCAACGATTCCAGCCAAGGCCTGAGCCCATGAAATGGCAGCCAATTTCCATGACTCATTTCGTCTTTTATTTTTTGTTCGCTTTTTGCTGCCAAATGAAGCGGGCCAAAGACCCGCACACAAACACACACACACATACACACATACACAATCGTGGATATATAGGGCCAAAACAAAAACCCGTTCAGAAATAGACGAAAAATCCGAGTTACAATTGAAATGGACAATGGCCCGAACGATGGACGCTACAAAATTTGCATTCGCCATGTCTCTTCTTCGCGTACCCTACTGTAGCTACCTACTTGCCCTCCATCCATCTTCTGGTCGGCAGCCTAGTGGCTGGCTGCCTACGTCTGGCGTTTCCGCGGGCCAAACCAGGCACAGAATCTGCCACATGGTTGCATGCAACGAGCATTTCGTAATTGTTCCATTAGAACAGGGGAAAACAGAGAGAGAGAGACATGGAGAGAGAGAGAGAAGAGACCGAAAGAGAGGCAGCCGGCGAATGTCGGTAGCCATTACTTGGGTGTGACGACACAGTTATTTGAACACCGTTAGCCCAGTTCCAGTTCCAGCTGCAGCTCCCCTGCCATCACCCTCTCGCTCCCATCAACAGCTGCAATTGGGGACGTCTCAAGATAAGATAAAAACCAAACCAAAGCAAAGCAAAACCAAAACCAAAAACACACATGTCCCTCTCCCACCACCACCACCACCTTCACCCCCTCAGTCGCTGTATGATTCGCTTTCGTTAATAGCAAACACACAAATTTGTTGCTCCATTTCCATTCCATTCCATTTAATCAGCATGGCATACGGACATGTATGCCAGAGAGGGAGAGAGAGACAGTAGATAGGACACCGTATGCCCTGCCTGCCCCCTCGCTTTTGTTGTTTACATTACGCTTTTGGCAGTTTTACGATGACTACATTTCGTAGCAGGTGATGGGGTACGCAGGAATCGGAGTTTTATTCAGAAATTCCAGGTATTTCTCGTTGATGCACCACACAAAAACTACGGGGGGAAGAAGAGTCGAAAATCTGAATCATAAACCTGCTCCGTCACTCCGTCAGTGACTAACGTTAGTGGAGTGTCGCAGCAGACAGCTTTGGCACGTTGTAGCTGCAGAAACAAAAGCGGAAGGTAAAGAGAGACAGAGACAGCAAGAGCGAGAGTGGGAAAGAGGGATGTAGAGGCGGCTGGTCTTGTCAATGCATTGAACTCTGAACTCGAGATGCTGGCCCGAGAGTCGAGAGTGGAGGGCCGCCACCCACCCACATGGATGATGCCACACACACACAAAATCCAATTAACATTTCCGCATTGTGGCTGGCTATCCACTTCCTCCCACGTTGGCAGTCCAACGACAACAACAACAAAAACAAGTCAAATCCAAGCCCAATCCCAGTCCCAATCCATTCCATTCCAATTCCGATTCCAACAGCTTTGTTCCCTCCGATTTCAGTGTGATATATGGAGATGCGGGACCATCATGAGGGGGGAAGGAGAATCTTGAGACATCATGCACTCTCTGTCGCTCCGTTACCGCTAGCTTCCTTCCTACTTGAGAGAGCGAGGAAATGGCTTCCCTGCTGATGGCACACTTCTGCGGCCTAATGGTTCCATTACTGGCCCCAACTGCAGCCACTGCAACAACAACAGCATTCAGCATTGCCATTTTTCGATAAACATTTCTATTAAATATTTGTGGTATGTGCGTCGTCCACTGCATAATTCATGATCGGATCGGATCGGATCGGCAATCGGATGTGAGTGTGGAACGTGTTTGGGTTTACTCATTAGACGCCAGAACAGAACCCCCTTCCTTCTCCACCCATCTATCCATTCTCCTTCCCCATTCCCATTCCCCGACTAATTAATATCTTTTCTTTCACTTCTCCGCTTGTTGATTCAATAATTTGTTATTGTTTATATTTCTGTTTGGTTTCTTCCTCCCTGCCTCTGCTGGGTTCTTCTTCAATTGAGGAAATGATTTGATTTGATTCTATTCGGACTGAAAATTGGCGAAAAGTCTCTGGAAAATGAGTCACATGGAGCGTGTGGCGTGGGCGGGCGCAGGTTGGGGGGAGTAGATAAAACGATTCACCTTATCGCAGATGGAATTTTATCATACCGCTTCCATGAGCAGCGTCGTGTCAAGCGGCAATTAACGAACATAACAGTTCATAGAGACCGGCAGAGGGAGTCTCTGGAAGGGGCTTCTCTGGGGGTACTATTTCTTCGGGCATCATCTTCTCCTCTCAGCTAAAAGCAGGAATCGCAACGAGGAAAAGCCGCAACCGACTCAGATTAAACATGAACATTCAATGGTTCTTTGTGTGTTTGTGGCTGTGGGTATACGTAGTATGATAATACGAGCAATACATATACATATATACAGCATAAATTGTAGATACAACTGAAACGCAAAGAACTGCACAGATAAGCAGAAATGAAATTTCGCTTAAGTGGGCAACTTTTGAGGCGTTTCGGTGGCATTGTCTTGACGCGGATCTGCCTCTTCCTCCACAACGGGGGAACAGGGCCACAGGGAGGCGCGAAGAGGGGAAGAGGAAGCCAGAATGCAAGCCAAGAAATGTGAGAGAAGAGCAGCCCAGGGGGGTTCCTTTGCCTGCAGCTGCTCGATTCGAAATCTTCTCAGATTCAGTTCTCTCTCAAGTTTTGGACTCTCCAGCGGGGGCTCCACTGTACTTGTTGGCCATGGACAGCGCGTCATACTCAACCACGGTCTCCCCAAGTTGTTGGCCTGGTAATTGCTCTGGCGTTTAACCATTTTTTACGGCCTAGATATTCTCTGCCGCAAACAAACACAGAAACACAGAAAACAGAAACGTTGAAAACACGGACCTAGCCCACCATCACCTCTTCTCCACCTCTTCCTCCCACCTCGCCTGCTTTTACGAGTAGTGTGTGCTTCTTACCACTTCACGGTCTAACGCTTGGCTTGGCTTGGGCTCATCCCCGTCCCGCCACGTCCCGCTCTGTCCTCGCACCACCGGCAGATGCAGTGCCTCAGATATCCGGAGCCATATAATTCCCCAGAGTTGAAGATTAATTAAAACGAAATTATGATGTCTGCAGCTAATTTAGGATTATCTTAGGAGACTCTCTTAGTCTTCAGAGAGTACGGAAAACCTCTCCCGCCCTGCCATTTCCCAGTAAGTCATATATTCGGCCAAAAGCATTCCATTTAAACCATAAACAAATGGGTATTGTAGTATTTTTAGCCTCTATTCTGGGAACGGATAAAAAATTGAAAACAAGAAGTTCTGGCTGCTCATTTTTGGGCTTTCAAGGCAAATCACGATGTGAAAATTGATCGTGAAAATGTGCAGAGTGGATGAACGTTGGATCGAAGTGCGCAGAAATCAAAATTCGTGGAAGGGTTGTTGGGACGTGTTGCAAGATCTCTGATTCGGTGGTTTTTGGGCGGGCAGCAGCATTGACACCGAAACCCCGAAGCGGGTCTGATAAAATACCCGCCCGATAGGCCGGGGACCTCGCTGCGAAGGCTTTTCCCTGTGCCCCGGAAAGAACTCTTGACTGAGATTAGGCCCACACTTGGCCCTGGGATGGAGTGCGATCTACGCGACCCGACCCGACTGGCAGCTACCCTGGAGATACGAAATCCGAATCCGAATTGCGACAGCCAGCCGAAGTTCCCGACGAAGCTGATTGCAGAGTCAATCCAGCGACCCTCTCTCGTTCGCTCTCTCTTTCCAGCCTTCGCACTTTGCCCAATGGAATTGCAAGCACTTGAAGTGCTTCCGGTCTGTGGGAAGGGGAGGGGGCTCGCCGGTCTGAAGTTTCCAACAGAAACAACAAAAAGGAATGGAATTTCTTTTTGTTTTCAGCTAAAAGCTTCCACAAAACTAACTTTTTGTTTTTTCCTGCAGTTTGAAGCTTCGTTTTCCTGGAAACGGAACGGTAGAGAGAGAGAGAGCGGGATGTGAGGCCTGCCGCTGCTAGAGGCCCCCACAGGTGGCGCTGTGCGCCGTGCACTCTCTCTCCCTCTCCCTCTCTCTATCGGTTCTATTCTTCTTCCCTTTTTCTGCATTGAAATCTGTCCTGCATTGCCTACAAGGTGCATTACGTGAGAGGTGAGTGGCATTCGCCCTGTTTGGCCTGCTCTCCTGCACTGGCCTCACCTTCTGGTGGAATGTGCCTTGCATTGGACCTGTACTTTTTGTAACTTGAACTCTTTTTTGTGCTGCCGGCTCTCCCCCTCCCTTCTATTGTTATTTCTCGCTCAATTGCTGTGACTTGCAACTGCATTTCGCCCTAGGGCGGGGAGGCGCTCTCCTCTCCTCCCCTCCCTTTAGATTATATTATGATTATGATATTTTTATGACGCTCCTCACTTGAACTTTGTGTCGCCCGCCGCATCGGATTGTGGCGGATGGAGATGACGGTGGAAGGGGGGTTCCCCTCTGTCTGCCCCCGTCCCCTGGTCCAGCATTGTGCGAGCGACAGTGTAATAATTTAATAGAGTTCTTCGCCTTTTGTAGTGAGAAATGTTTCACATTCTGTTCTGCTGGTTCTGTCTGGTCTGGCTCTATTTTTTATTTTTTATCAGGCCGTAGAGGAATCTACAATACAAATACAATGCCATTCTCCGCCACTGCGCCACTCCGCCACTACGCACTGACAATTGAAACATTATTCAATAATTATCGGCGTTTCTTCCACTCCGAAAAGGCCAGAAACACGAAAGATACGATACGATGGAAGAGCAGGGCAGAGAAGAAACAAAGATTTGCCGCGCTCCATTAAATGTACGCGCTGTCGGTCGCTGATGCGAGACAACGGCAACAACAGCAACAAAAGCAACAACAATAATCTGAAAATAATGTTTTCCAAATATGTAGACAACACTTAGCCCCCGCACCCACTCTCCCTCCACTCCGCCTCAAGAAATGTCCGCCACGAATCAGAGCGGAGATTATCGACTCGAGAGACGATCACGGGACGATCGGTTGCCTAGGGTTAATTGCAATGGCGGGGTCTGCTGCCCAGCCACGCCCACAATCGAAAGTCAGTGACCCACAAAATGTTGAAACAGCCACAGCTTTGGCAAATTAAAATCTTGTAGATACATCTACTAATTTGCAGCTACTGCCAAAGGCAAAGCCAAAGGCAAAGGCAGAGAAGCCAAAACCATGAGAAGATCATCATCACGGCTTGCCGCTTGGTCAGCTCTGTTCTCCGATATGCCTGGGAGTTTCATTCGCCGCGCAGTGGCATTCAGGTCAACGGGAACAGCTTCCCATCTATGCCACACATCTCATCCATCCACCCATCCATCCATCCATTCAGTCGCTCAGTCGTTCATCCCATCGATCGATTATCGCATGTTCTCTTGCCAAATCGATCAATTAGATCTTTTTCCAGTCGCAGTCGGGAGACTTCTGACGTACCGCGGAGTACTTGTTCGACCCAAATACGCAGCCAAATTGAAGCACATTTCGACGGGGGCCAGCACGTGCACCCGTACGAGTCCCAGTCCCAGTCCCAGTCCGAGTACCAGTTCCAAACGAGAGACAAAAGCCTGGCCCCAAAACCAGTTACCAGCACCTCCATTGGGCCTCGCCTGGGGGCCAGCACATCAGAGCTGTGCAGAGTGGAGCCGGGGAGGCACACAACAGAAATTACCGCATAA
This sequence comes from Drosophila lowei, assembly GCA_008121275.1. Taxonomy (NCBI): domain Eukaryota; kingdom Metazoa; phylum Arthropoda; class Insecta; order Diptera; family Drosophilidae; genus Drosophila; species Drosophila lowei. Next base: position 22,423,989 of record CM017778.1, on the reverse strand, counting down.
AGCGAGTGGCAAGAAGACAAATGGAATGGGAGGAATGGCAGCGGCAGCAGTCCAAAGGGAGCCGGACTTAATGAGGATTTGTTTGGACTTTTATGAGGTGCAACTGAGGGGCTGTGGGAGGAGCCGTGTAGTACTGCAGGAGTTTTGGATGGGACTGACTTGACTCACCGGAAAGGCCCTTCGCCAGCCCGTGACTAGGACAAAGCGGTTGTTTTTTCCCTGACAAATCGTTGGACTCACGCGAATGAGGGGAGTGGTGTGGAGTCGGGGGCATGTCGGGGGCTGAGTCAACTCCTAACCCACTATCTGACATCACCGCGAGCCCAGGGAAATTCCAGGGAAAGCGTTGCGTACCGCAAGGACACCCACAGTACGGATCCCATGGTCATCCCATGGTGTGGAGAGTTCCCGGAACTGCCTGCTGCCACCCTTGCGGCGAATTCGCTTGTGCCCTTCGGTTCCGGGCTAAATGTCGAAATTTGAACTTGCATTTTGTCATTTTTGCACCCCAGTAGATCCCTGATCCCGGACAGAGTGTACACACTCGTACCCTCTCCCCCCCGCGACACCGATAGAGAGAGAGCGAGTCCTGTCCAGAGGGGTAGTTGTCCCAAAACCACCCTTCTGTGCCTCTCTCGTTGGTCTTTCCGTCCTCCCCTTTTTGGGAGAGTGCGAAATATTTCACTTGTTTTTAATTTTCTCTCTTTCCTGCTCTGTGTTTTTGTTTTTTCAAGTGTATTTTTTGGGTAATTGGCCAACCCTGTCGCTGCAGGAGGAGGACGAGGAGGAGGAGGAGGAGGAAGCGGTACATGTGCGTCCCTCCCCCGCCCAGCGGGTGCATGTCCTTCAATGGCTTTGGCTTGCAGGCGGAGCATTTGTTTGTTTGCCCAACAGATTGCATACGGCATACGACATACGACATACGACACACGGAATATGCGAAAATTAACTCGCAAAATGTTATCCCATTAACAGGACACCCCCCCCGCTCCACGCTAGTACCTCCCAATGGTACGACCATTTCCCATTTCCAATTAACGACGGTCGGGTCGTGCGAGCAACCCTCGCAGTGCCACTGCCACTCCCACTCCATCCCTCTGCCGTTGCTCAAAGCAAGACGTTGCAATGTTGCACCAAGACTACTTCCGGCTCCAAAAAAATAGTTGAGCAAGTGCGTGCCACCAGCGAAGGTTCTTTTGCTTTTCGAGCGGAACTATGACGCAAGCAGAGTGGGGAGTGGGGAGTGGGGCATGGGGCAAGGAGTGGGGCAAACTAGGTCAACATTCTTAGGAGAAAAGCAGAAGCAGAAGCAGAAGCTGTGCTGCTGCTGCCGCGGGGCGTGGCCGCTGGGTGGGCTGGTAAGGAGGCTGCTTCGAGGCTCACCTAGATCTTCTCTAGAGAGCTCTGACCTGATTCCCGCCCTCTTCCCTCTTCCCACTTCTCCCATTTAGCCAGCACATTTGTCATGTAAATTTGCTACCTTTTGGCTCCCCTCCTCTGCGTCTTTCGCCCTGTTCTTCCATTCTGTGGTCTTCTATTATGGAACCATCTTTTGTCACTGCCCCAAAAGAAAGAAAAAGTAAAAAGCCCCCCAGTCCCCGAGGGTGGTGGCGATTGTTTGTGGGTTTGGGGATTCTCGTTCTGGTTCTATTCCACAGTTGATTGTTCCGCGTCTCGGGGTCACTGCTTTCGATTCGCTGATTATTAATTCAGAGTCGAAGCTTTCACTGCCGGCCACCACGACGATGGTTAATTGATGATCCATCCTGCTGCCAGCCAGCAGTGTTTTTCAAGGTTCCAATCCATCGATTTATCGGTGGAGACCACCTCCATGCAGAAGCCAGAGCCAGAACCAAAGGGGAGTGAAGTTTATTAGACTCTCAGAGAGTTTGTTGACCTCCACCGACCTCTTTCTCTGTTGGCCAGCTTCCACAGAAATTGGTTTGCTCATTACGCAAAATGCCTCATAAAAAATGTATGTGTGTGTGTGCGATGTGTGGCCAAAACGATTTGGCCAATATCAATTCATATCCATCCGAACAGAAAAACAGAAAAAAAACAGAGTGTGGGCTCCTCTGCTCCTTCGATGTCCTCTCTAGCGGAAATTGGCAAACATTTTGCAGACTGTGTGTGTGTGTGTGTGTGTTGTGTGTGTGTGTTTGGGGATGGGTTTTCCGTTTGGATAAACTATCTTCTGGGATACTCACACGTGTGCGCCTGCCGTTGATTTATGAGACGACACTCGACTGTGAGACTGCCACTGCCACTGTACCCTCTCCGACACTTCCTCTCTTCCGCAGATCTCAGTGTTCCAGAGCAGAAGGCAGCCGCACGAGGAACCGACACTCCAGCCCAGCCAGAGGAACGGGACAGAGCCACGTGGAACGGGATCTGGGATCCCCTACCTATAGAGAGAGAGAGAGAGAGAGGGAGAGAAGCAACTACTGGAACGATAGCCACAGCCACAGAAGAAACCAAATTGAAATGACGTAAGTTTACATTCCCAGACTTTGGCAATCAATAGATACTTTTTTTACCCCCCATCCCTCCCATTCCCCATTCATTTAGAGATTCATTCACGTCAATCGCCCGTGAAGGACATTTCAATTATGAATCCCATTCAAATTGAGTTCAATTCACAGATTCCTCCTCCGTCTCCAGATTGATTTTCCACCACTTTCCCACCTTGACGGGTCTTTCACGGAATTTATGGGTCAACTTTCAACCTTTTTGTGGCTCATTTGCCCCAGAATTTATGCGAAAGCCCCACCCAGGGGAGTGGGATGGACGGTGGGCGTCGGCGACTCCTTCCTTCCTTCCTTCTGTTTCTGTTTCTGTTTTTTTATATTTTATTAATCCCCATAATTTGTTTGTTTGGTCTAACGCGGGGTGCGGCTTCCCATTTGGCTTCCCGTTTGGGGGGCTCTCTCATCCGATCCGATGTCTGTTTGCTTAGTCAGGGCTAAAACAGTGCCCCCCAGACCACCCCAGACCACCCCATCCAGCCCTCCCCACTCGTGGTAACTGAATTGTGAATAAGCAAAAACGCAGCCAGTTTGCGTTTTTATTTTTTGGGCGTGTCATCATTTTGATGTCTCCAAGGAAATCCGGCCCTCGCTTTAAACTTAATTTCAGCGTTTCAGCAGCGTCCAGGGGCTGGCTGTATTCCCCGTAATCCCCGCATTCCTCGTATTCCGTGGTCTATTCTATCGTATTTCGCGCTCATAATGTGCATGTGGATCCCAGTGGCAGTTCCAGTTCCAATTGCGCCGCTCGATGGGTAACATTTGTCCCACGGACCACGGATCGGAGCTGCTCGGAGAGGGACCATCAAGGTACTCGTCAAAACGGAGAGGGGCCTGGATCTGGCGCCAGTTGCAAGTGCTTTGTGGGATTCCCTCTCTAATTGCTTTAAATCATTAATTGGAGGCTCTTATCGAGTGCATTAATCGAATCGAATCGAATCGTTTCGAGTGCGGCAAAGAACTTCTTCTGGGAATCTGGGGGGGAAAACAGAACCCAAATATTCCACAATGAAACTGCTAAACTTTGAAAATTTCCTCTTTATTTCGAGTGTGTGTTGGCTTCTTCCACAGAAGAGTACTCTGTACAGACAGACGGAGATTAGGTGCAGCTTTAAGCCGTTCAGGCCACAGATGAGGCACAGACTTGAGAGTGGAAGAGTGCCATGATTCAAGTCGATTCCAATTAGCTGACTGCACCACAGCACCACTCATCCATTCATCCATCCATTCATCCACTGTGTGTGTGTGTGTGTGTGTGCGAGGATGACCCAAATCGCAATCTCTTGTCGTCGGAGGGATTATTGTGATGGAGCTGCCAGCAGCAGCAGCAGGAAGCGCTCCTTCGTGTCGTGTTTATCGCGCAGTGATATTCGATATTGATTCCGGCACGGGTTCCGTTCCGTTTCCCTCTTCTGGCTGTTTGCCTTGAGTAAACTGTTTCCATCTCCTGGCTGACTCCCCGCCCTGCCCCGCCCCGCCCCTCCGCCTGGCAACCTACTTTCTGGGCGGTGATTGCTCACATGTGGGGCCTTTTGTTTGCTTTGTCGCTTGTCTGCCTGCGGGTCTCCCACATCCAATGGAAATGGTATTACCAAAATATCAGACAACAGAAAAAATATTTAGTTGCCAAATCATTTAAGCCGCGGCACACGCTTAGGCCTAGACCCTACCGACCCTAGACCGAAGCGGAACGGAGCGGAGCGGAGGGGCGACCATTCTGACAAAGCCATTAAAGCAATACGATAATCGGTTGCCTCAAATCGGGGCAACAGCAACAGCAACAACAAGAACAACAATGTTAATTGGAAATTACGTTCAAGAACTGAGAAGAGAAGTTGAGGGGCAAAAAGCCGAAAGCCGAAACGCTGGAGCTCTGAAACTCTGAAACAGATCTGAAGCCTAAGCCTCTCCAGACCGGAGCACACAGTCGCGAGATTTACAATTTTATATGAATTTTTCATAGCATGCCACAAGCTGTGCACCGCCTCTACCCCTCTACCCCTCTCCTCGCTTTCCGCCGCCAAAGAACAGTTGAGAGAGGAAGAAACAGAGGCAGCGAAGGGAAAGAGAGGGAGGAAGGAAGAAAAAATACTTGTAATAGTCACTCGAGGGGGAAATATAAATTATTGAGCTCGTTTCTTAAGTAATTATCGCACTGGCGGACAAACGAATGAATCCGCCAACTGACTAACTGAACGAATGACCAACTGACTCAAAGACTGACGGAATGACAGACTGACAGACGGACTGACTGACTGACTGACGGTCATGAGACGTTGTCGCTGTCTAAACAAAAGATTGCCCTCCAGCTTCGCTCTGAGAGGTTTTTTTCTAGAGCACTTTTCGTATACCCTTTCGAAGAGACTTGAGCTATTCGTATACTGATCAGGTAGAACCCCAAGGATAAACCTCAAAGATACTCGTACTTCCCCTGTCAATCTGTATGATACTACTTTCGGAGATCTTCTGGGGCATATATCATATATTTTAGGTCTAATACTGCTTGCCAGACACGTCTTAGGAAACCGCCTCTGGTGTGAAGCCCGTGAGGCATGTTGCAGTATCTGTTGACTAAGCGATCTGCTCCACTACCTGGCCATCTCTCTGGGTCGGTTCTACCATCGCTCATCTCTCATCCGCCATCATCTCATCATTTCTCATTATTTTATTGACTTTGAAGAGTAATTATTTGCCTTTTAGACGGATTCAAAGTGCTCAAACAGAGCGACTATCCACTCGCTCTCCCTCCCTCCATCCATCCTCTCTCTTCCGCTCATTCTGCTGCTCGCATGCTCTCTCGCTCTCGCTCTCTTGCTCTCTCTGTTGGCCATTGGCTTGGCGGGAGAGTGAGAGTGAGACTCGTCGTCGGGGCCAGAGAGCTGTCTTGGCCTCCGACTGGTGCGAGTCGAATGCCAGAGCCGTTTAGTTTCGTTTCGTTTCGTTTCGAGCCGCAGTCTCAATCTCAATCTCAATCGCGGTTTCAGTTGGATCGGACGTGGCACGAGAGCAGAGACACCGACCACAGACGCCAACAGCTCCAAGATCCGAGTGGGAAGCGGCAGAGCCAGAGCCAGAGCCAGAGGCAGCGGCAGCGGAGCCTAGACAAACATAAATTGGATATATCTGAGATCTTTGATAGCTGATCGTTGATCGTCGGTCGTCGGTTTCCGAGTGTTTTTCTGTGTCTGTGTGTGTGTGTGTGCGCGTGTGTGTGGGATCGTGGGATCCCAGCTGTGTGCGTTTCGGCCGCCTCTGCAAATATTGGCCAACAGTTAATGGCCATGAAGAAACTCTATGCCAAGACCTCGTTCAGCAGCAAGAAACCCAATGCCGTGGTGGCCTCCTCGGGCCCCATCCTGGCCTACCACCAGCCCTCCGGCCTCGCCGGCGGCATGTGCGAGTTCCAGGCCCCGAAAGGTGCCCCCGTGCCGGCTCCAGGGGCTGCCAAACAGCCCGCCGCGGAGTTGATCCGTCGCAGCCAGAGCCTGCACCGCGTCAAGGGGCTGGCGGAGTACTACAGCATCGAGGAGCTGCAGGAGCTGGATCTGCTCGACTACCGCCACCCCATGTACCACCACTACCAGCAGCAGCAGCAGCAGCAGGAGCTGCTCCTGCGCCAGCGGTCAGCCTACCACGAGCACGAGCAGCTCGTCCTGCAGCTGCCGAAGGCCGACAGGGGCGCCGCTCCCATCTACGAAGCGCCCCACCAACAAAACCAGCGATCCGTCCAGGATCAGACGTTGTATGTACAGCCACCACCTGCCACATCTGCCCCAGTTGCAGCACACACGATAGCCACTCCATCCACATCAACATCCACATCCCATTCCACCTCTGGATCCAGTGCTTCATCCTCATCCTCGTCGTCGGTTATATTTTCCACTTTACGCAAATGCGTTTCCCCCTCCAACCCAACGACCTCTAACCCGCCGGCTGCTTCTACCTTCTGCCCCACTTCTTCCTCGAGTGGCGCCACTTCATCCTCTGCCTCCTCCTCCTCCACTTCCACTTCCACTTCCTGCTCCTACCCTTCTAAGGCTGGCCCATCGAGACTTGGCTGTTCCATGTCGTTCTCAATTAGAACAATCCCATCATCATCATCATCATCATCAGCAGCAGCAGCAGCAGCAACATCCATACAAACAGCATCTCTACAGCAACATACATCATTACCTGCAACAACAACAACAACACAACAACATGCAACACAACATAATACAACAACAACAACAACCACAACAGAATCAGCAACGAATCCTCCCTCAGCGTCGCCATAATTCGGTCAAAGATAAATCCATTGGGGGCATGACAACAATTTTTGCGTATGTTTTGAGCCCCCGATTCCAATCAACTACAACACTTTCCCCACTGCCCCTTCCCTCTTTCCCCTTCGTGTGGCCCCTCTTGCCCTTTGGCCAGCGTCCTTGGGGGCTTGGGTGTTGCATGGGTGGGGTGGGGTCTCTCCGGCACGTAGCAGCATAGCACGGCATATGGCAATGGATGAAAGAATTCGTCATCTCAGCTTCGTTCTTCATTTCAGCGAGAAATCAAAGAATTCGCTTTTACTGCTGCCCCCGTCCCACGTCCCCCTCCCCACTGGCCCCCACTTAATCATAATCATAATTATAATTTAACGCCAATTAAGTTGGAAACCACTTTCGTGTGTGCTGCACCACAGAAGCACACAACACAACGAATCTGCATGCAGCTTAACGCACGACTAACTAAAGTGCCCCGCCGTGCCCAATTTCACCTGCCTCCCATTCCCATTAAAACGCCGCCCCCTCCTCCACCTCCCAAAAGAGAGCAGCAGTTCAGTGCTCAGCAGCTCCTCACAAGCTCGCAAGCTCCCCGATCTCTGGAGCTGCCACATGCTCATTTGTTTGCCAATTTTCGATTTCGTTTTCTAGGATTACTCACCTATGGCCAGGGGGGTGCCAGGGGAATCGCAGGCTTCACTTCACTTTCGTTGGAACGTTGCAACGAATTCGAAGCAAATCGAAGCCCCAGCCGCAGCCCCAGCCACAGAGCAGAGCCCCCTCTGCCCCTCCCCCGCGAGTAGTCGTTGTGGCGCGTTATATAAGGAGATCTACAGCACAGCTGTGGCCAGAGCTCGGGTTCGCACAGAGATTTCTGCCTGCCGTCTGTCTGCCCCGTCTGCGGAGCTCCATTTAAGTGCAAAACTACTCGCGGCTTTTGGCTTGGACCAGGTCTCGCGAGTATCGCGAGTCTCCGAGCTAGAGTCTGGCTAAGGCGAGAATTCTGCAGACTCGACTCGTTTTGTGGTCGGTCTCTGTTGCTGCTGCTGCTGCTGCTGTCATTATCTCTTTCCCCCAGTAACACACAACTCGGAGCAGTGCAAGACAGCAAAAACAGGCAGAACCAAGTCGCGGGGCAAGTCAACAACTCGTCATCGCCTTTGCATTTTTCCAATGAAGGCGTTCGTTCGTTGGTTCATTTGCTGTTTGCTGTTTGCCTGCCTGCCCCATGTTTGCTCAAGTACCCGATCCGATCCGTTCCGATCCCCTTTCCGCTTTAATTGTCAACTCAAGAGAAGAGGAAAGAATGCTAAAGGTTGAGCATCAGAGCAGCAGCATATTAGAACTTTCATTAGAATCATTTAATCGTTCCGTGAGACTCGAGAGACGGTAGACTGGAGACCGTAGACTGTAGACTGTAGACTGTAGACTGGCTGCATGACAGGTGTGTGAGCAATTCCCTTCGCCGCAAGGCAAAGAAATGCATTGCACTTCCTGTGTTCTCCAGTTCTCCAGGGGAGGGGAGGGACTGGGGGGATAGACAGATACATAGATCAAAGCCCTCTCGGGACGTGGAGTCGTGTGAAAAGTGTGTGGATCGGAGCGAAGCGGATCCACAGAAGAAGAAGCTCTAATGACATTCCGTTTCTCGGAACAGTCTCTGGGATATCCATCCATCCAGCCATCCAACCATTTAGTAATTGTTATTGATCTCTTCCTTTGAACTCATTTATGCTACATCCCTCATTATATCATCATTCTCTTCTCTCCACTCCACTCTCTAATCCTCTCTCTTCTTTCTCTTCTGATTCCAGTGAGCAGAGCATTATCGGGGCACGCGCCTCTGTGATGGTCTACGACGACAACCAGAAGAAGTGGGTGCCCTCGGGGAGCTCGTCGGGACTGAGCAAGGTGCAGATCTACCACCACCAGCAGAACAACACGTTCCGGGTGGTGGGACGGAAGCTGCAGGACCACGAGGTGGTGATCAACTGCTCGATCCTGAAGGGGCTCAAGTACAACCAGGCCACGGCCACGTTCCACCAGTGGCGCGACTCCAAGTTCGTCTACGGCCTGAACTTCTCCAGCCAGAACGATGCGGAGAACTTCGCCCGGGCCATGATGCACGCGCTGGAGGTAAGTGCCGCCACTCGGGCCGCTTCCTCACCCCATCTCTAGTCCGTCTCTCAATCGCTGCAGGTGCTCAGCGGCCGGGTGGCCAACAACCCGGGCGGACAGCCGACCAATGGCAACGGGTACGAGGAGGACATGGGCTACCGCACCATGACCAGCGAGGATGCGGCCATTCTCCGGCAGAACAACGGCATTGCCGGCCACATCACGCCCTCGGCCCAGACGCCCACTTCGCAGACCAACCAGAACAACATACCCCAGAGTCCGCCGACGCCCCAGGGCCACCATCGCACCAGCAGGTGGGTACCGCTGCCATCTCTCATCCATCAATCGCGCACTCATTAATCCATGCTCTCACTCTCTCATCCTCCCACTCATGCCTCATCCTTGCATGCGATCCTCCGCTGAAAATTGCTCACTAAAGGAATTCCCTTAGCGCACCGCCGGCCCCCCAGCCGCAGCAACAGCAGCAGCAGATGGCCCCGCCGGGCCCCCATTACGGACCGCCCACCGGCAACGGACCCACGCCCAACGGCCTACCGCCGCAGGTGAACCCACAAATCCCCCCGGCCCCGGGCCAGGCCCTGCAGCAGCCGCAGCCCCAACAGCAGCCACAGCAGCCGTACCAGCAGCAGCAGCAACCCGTCTACGCCGCCCAGCAGCAGCAGATGGTCCAGGCGGGCTATCCGGGTCCCTCTCAGGTATGTCCAGACCATATGTCCCTGCCAGATCCCAGATTCAGATTCCTCATTTCGCTGCCGCGTGTTTGTCTTTCTGTTTCATTTCATCCGCAAATTGGCTTGATCCACCCCTCTTGATCCACCCGAACCGCCCGCACCACCTGAACCCACCACCAATGCTCCAATGCTCCAATGAAACACCAGCAGTACCAGCAGCCGCACTACGTGCTCTCCAATTCTAATCCCAATCTCAATATGCATCAATACCCGACACAGCCCCCACAGCAGACTCTGCCGCAGCAACAGCAGCCCCAGCCGCCGCATCAGAACGGAGGCGGACCCATTTACGTGGTCTCGCAGCCCGGCCACGGACACGGCCACATCCCGAGCTCGGCCAGCGCCAACAGCGTCGTGTACGCCAGCCAGCAGCAGATGGTCCAGCAGCAGCAGCAGCCGCCACAGGCGCCGGCCATGCCCGCTCCCGGCTACGGTCCGCCCCAGGCACACCCACAGCCGCCGCCGCAGCAACAGCAGGCGGAGAATCCGTATGGCCAGGTGCCGATGCCGCCGCCCATGAATCCGTCACAAGGCCAGATCCCTCTGAACCGCATGAGCAGCCAGGGCGGGGGCCAGCCCGCTGCTCCAGCCCCGCCCCCGCCACCGCCCACCTTCGGCGGAGCTCCGCCAGCGCCGCCACAGATGTTCAACGGAGCCCCGCCTCCGCCACAGCCGCCGGCTCCACCGGCGCCGCCAGCCATGGGTGGACCACCAGCTCCGGGTGGTCCCGGGGGTCCTGGCGCCCCTCCTCCACCGCCTCCGCCCCCGGGAATGGGCGGAGCGCCCAAAAAGGATGACCCCCAAGCAGATCTCATGGGCTCGCTGGCCTCCCAACTGCAACAGTTCAAGCTCAAGAAGAACAAGGTGAGTGGGGACCCATCCTCCGGCATTGGAAGATCCTAATGCTTTATATAATCCCTTATCCGTTCTCCGTCACAGTCCACGACTTCCGCTCCGGAGAACAGTGGCAGCAGCACCTCGAGTGGAGGCAGCGGAAACTATGGCACAATCGGACGCAGCTCCAACGGCATGGCCTCCATGATGGACGAGATGGCCAAGACGCTGGCGCGGCGTCGTGCCCAGGCCGAGAAGAAGGAGGTGAGCGCACTGAAGGGGTTTTCCGGACGTTTCCATTAAGCTAATTCCTCGTTTTTTCCGTTTTTAGCCCGATCCTGAGCCCGAGGTGAAGCAGCGTCCATGGGAGAAGTCCAACACGCTGCCCCACAAGCTGGGCGGCGGCGCCGGAAACGGTTCTGGGACGAACGGGCCCAACGGCAGCTCTGGCGGAGCTGGCAGCAACACAACGAACAGCGGCGGGGAATCGCCACGACCCATGCGAAAGCGCTTCGGCAGTGCCAGCGAGGAGACCATTCTGAAGGTGAGAGATCTCTTGGAGTTTTCCTTTGAATTTGGCACAAGGTGCTAATTCTTTCTGTTGTCTGACAGGTGAACGGCGATGGCCTGTCCCTGGCACTGTCCAACGGAGACTTGGACACACTGAAGGCTGAGATAGTGCGCGAGATGCGCCTGGAGATCCAGAAGGTCAAAAACGAGATCATAGATGGTGGGTGGATCAATTCCTTCTCTGGTCTGCGGATGGTGTCTAATAAAACTTGTGTGTTTCTTGCAGCTATCAAATCGGAGTTCAATCGCAGATAGATCAACAGATTATCAAGATATGCGAAGGCCCCGCACTCCCGAAGGTCCAAGTCGAAGGAGCAGCAGCAGCAGGACGAGCAGGAGCATGCTCGATTGCACTTGGGGACCGAAGGAGTGGGGAGTGAAGGCATGTGCATAAATACGTACACAGAAAAGATACATACGAGTAAATATGTATAAAGCATATGCTCTAGGTTATATGTAGGGTTACATAAACACAAACAAAAACACAAAACACACACACAAACGCAGAATAGGCGTATGAGGAGGAACTTTAGTCAAAGTAATTATATTTTTAGTGGGAACTGCTTACCGACTTTTAAGTTACGTCTACTTCTACGTCTATATATTCGGCGACCCTAAGTATGTAATTAACTCTACAATTGTACATTATTTTGCATAAGTCTAAACCAATTTTAGTGTGAGAACCAGAATTCTTTCGTTTATCCTCTCCTCTCCCAATCCCTCACTCCCACCAGGCGGATTCCTTTTAGTTTGTTCTCTGTACCCTGTCCCCTCCCCTACCTACCGAATGTTTTTGAACAGCTTTTGTAATACATACCATTTTGATGTAACCCTCTGGATCGGTGCACGAATACACAGACACACACTCAAACACGAATACCCCATATGCATACGTACATATAGAAGGACACACTTTCATATATACATAACTTTATATAGTACCTATATATGGGCATGGCATACTCATTAACCAAACCTAAAAGAAATTAAGTATTACGATTCGAGGCGAGGCGAAACAAAACTATTCCACAAATGTCATCCATCAGCGCTCTCTCTCTATCAGTCGATCCATCTGTCGATCTATCTATCTATCCATCTCTCATATACTCCCTCAGTCGTCTGGTCTGTGGAGGAGCAACGAGAGGTCACTTCACTGCATTTCCCCCCGGACAACAAAACCGAAACCAATTTCCTAAGCACACGATCTCATACGAACTCAATTTAAGCAACATCGGAACAAGAACCAGCAAGTCTTCAGCAAAAACAGAAACAGAAACCGAAACCGAAACATCAACAGTTCAAAGCGGAATTGAGTGCGGTGTTCAGGACTCTGACTCTCGAGCAACTTAGCGTTAGATATACAAGTAAACATGCATAACCCCTGCGATCTAAGCGATCTATACGATCTATACAGCGAAATTAGAAAGCTAAATTAACAATTGACTGCTGCGTATTATACATACATAAAAATATATATATACATACTGATATATATATGTATATCTAAAGGAAAGCCACTAAATATTGTACACTCCTCCCCAGATTCGGCGGTGGGCGAGCGCCTTCCCGCCCGATCTTGAACATATGAGTACCGATTTCAACTTCCATATACATACGACTAAGACTAAATAGTGAAATTATTGAATGAACGCAGATAACGATGATGCGAGGAGGGTCTGGCCTGGCACTAGGGCAGAGAAGGAGGATGCGGAGCAGGAGGAGGTGAAGGAGAAGCAGGAGAGTTTAGTTCTTAAGGCATACAAAAGTGAAATTGTTTATTAAGTGGACAAGAAATTTATTTATACTGCGGATCGGATCGGATCGGATCCGATTGGATCGATCGGAGTAGTTGTGTATAATTCGAATGCATATAAATATGTTTAGTTTTCTGTAATTTAACGATCATTTGATGTAGTACATATATATTGACTGTACTGTGCAAGGTGGCGTCGATATGCAGACGTACGTACGAGTACGAGTATGAGTATATAGATTATATGGAATACCTAGTTATATGGCGGCCAGACGCGTCAGTCCGAGGCGTATGTAAATGTTATGATTTTTGTATTTTTATATATGATCTTTGCTGCAGCGTTGCGGCAACAATGGCAGGCAACAATTTAATATTAAACACACACGTAAACTATTTTAAACAAGAGAGAAGGAGATCGAGCAGATCGTGGATACCGGTGCGCGGAGCGAGCGCATACTTTTTATGTATTAAATTAAATATATATATTATACACTTATATACAACAACAAGAATATTCAATATACATACGTGGCGATGCAGATGCAGATGCAGGAAGAGACATTGAGCAAACATTGACTTGAGATCAAAATATATATAAAGTAAATCAGCAACGGATTCATTTAGAACTGTAAGAGCGGCATAAGTTGTAGCGGCGGAGGAGTCGAGTCGAGGCGAGGCGAAAGGAATAGAGGCGCAAAATTATATGCATATTCAACAAAAAGAGCGTACAGTGAAATAAACAACCAACGTTTGTATGTGAAAACCAATTGAAAATGTTTTTTATTTCTAATTTCTTTAAGGTACACGGCGATTTTGGCCATATTTTGTCCTCCATTGTCCGTCGTCCGGCTATCCAGTCACGGGTTGGAAATTTTAATTTTTGGGCCGAAAAATTTCCGTCCATGCCCAAATGTTGGAGGAATTACTTTTTACTCATTAAAGATTTACTTAATTAACTTAACTTGAAGCAGGTGCGCCCTGTCACACATGGCAGCTGTTCCGAGAATCGACAGCCACTAAATTTATAATTAATAGTCCCCAATGCCACCAATAAACACATTCCTGCTTGCTTCCACAAACTTGATACCATAATAGATCCAATGCAAGTCTAATTCGAAGTCACTATAAGAAGGAGGTGAGCAAGTCTTCTTCATCATGATCTTTGCCTATCTGGCCTGGGCGTACGATCTGACGAGCGTCTTCATGGATATGCTCCTGAGTGTGGCTGGGGCGACAAGGAACAGCCACAGAAGGATATCGACAACACAACCATTAAATGACCCCAATACAAAATCCTTTCACAAAGTTTGGCCATTGAACCTAGTTCAAATTCTCCCGCGCGGGTGCTTTAATCTAAAAGCTTTCCTTAACAGCGCTCTGTATTCTAACAGCGAGAGAGGAACTCAAAAGCTTACAGTCTCTTACATTCAGGGTGACCGTTTACGGTATTTTTAATACTTTTCGGTATTTTTTTAGGTAAAATTTCTATTTGGCGCGCACCAATGGCCGAACTGCTTTCTTCGAAACGGTTATTGGCTCTTTTTGCTCTCTTCAAATCGGTTAAGGCTCTCTTTTTCGCTCTCTTTGAATCGGGTATGAATCGGTAAAAACAATGAGTCTCATTCCATACACAAAAGTTACGGCAACATTCAATTTGTATGGGCCAAAAAACGAGCAGCATGTCCCGCAACATGGGCTACATTCTGCATACCCTAGGGAAAAGGATATTATAGAATTGCGGAAATGTTTGTCATCTCAGGCTCCAATGAATGCAGAAACTAGTCAGTCTCTGATTTAAAGCTATTTCAACGAAATTTTGAAGGTAATGGTCTTCTTACGGAGACCAAGAATTGGTATCGGGATCAGGATATTTATATAAAAAACAATCAAATACATGAATACGTCTAAAACATATCAATTTGAGAAAATGTATTTCTTAATTACGTTTTAAAACAGTTTGGAAAACAGTATCTTTATATAAAATTATTGAAATAGGGTATACAAAGAGCCATACTCCGGTTGACAAACAACAAGTCTTCAAATGCCAGAATCCTTGACGTGACAACACTGTTTTTGTTGACCTTTTTTGTTTAAACCTTATTTTAGATACAATACAATAAAAATAAGTATTTAAAAGTAATTAATCTTGTAGAAAATGTATTCATCAATGACCTAAAATTAAAGGTTTTAGTTAGTCAGCATTATTCAACGGAAAATAAAAATTGTGCAATAGGAACGATTACTCTCTTACGTGTTTTTTGTATGACCTTTTCAAACACCTTTCTTTGGCAAGATCCAGTAAAAGCAAGTAATTAAAATAAGCCAGTAAAGTAGAAAATTGATGCATTAATCCGATAAAATTTTGTAGGCTGGGCTGAGGGTTCTATCTAGCTAGTAATATTCCACGGAATATCAAAATCGAGGAATATGGTTTCCAATCCTTGACGGAGAACGATTAACCCATTGTAGACCAAGGGGGTATTTTAATGTAACACCGAAAAAAATTGAAACTTAATTTTTAGCGCAGTTCAAGTGAAAGATATCGGGGTTTTTTTTAAGTTCAGAGGAAAGATGGCATGGATTTACAAGAAGAATTTACATTCAGTAATTATAAATTATCAATTTCATCAATCTATTAAATTAGCATTCATATCCTTTTCACTTATTTACTTTCAAACAATTTCTTTTTGGCGCGCAATTCTCGTATCGACTCGAAAGTATCGATGACGTTTCTTGGGATTTGCTCTCTTTTTTTTGGGACCTGCTCTCTATTTTGTGGTGGGAAATTCTCTCAAATTGAGGGAATTTATCCGGGATACAATGTCCTTTTCAGCCCAACAATGTCCCTTACATTCCACTCTCACTTACGGCGCATTCCATACTCACTTACGTTTTCTTACGTTTTATGTTGCTGGCAACATTCACTTTGTATGGGACAGACTCATGTGCCGTGAAATCGAGCAGCACTGTTCCTCAACATGGCGCGGATTGAGCAACATTTCGCATACCCTGGGCAAATGGATATTATAGAACTGAGGGAATGCTTGTCATCTAATGCACCAATAAAGGCCAAAACTAGTCAGTCTCTGTTTTAAAGGTATTTCAACGATATTTTGAAGGTAGTGGTCTTCTTACAGAAAAAGAATGGGTATCGGGATCGAGATATTTTTACAAGACCCTAATCATATGCATTAATATGTCTAAAATAATAATAATAAGATAATTTCTATATTAATTACGTTTTAAAACAGCTTGGAAAAACAGTTTCTTCATATACATTAACGAAATAGGGTATACCTGAGCCCAAACTCCGGTCGACGTGACATTTCATACTCACTTACGTTGCCACTGTTTTTTTGTTGACCTTTTTTGTTTAGACCTTGTTTTAGACACATACTATAAATAGGTGTACTTAGAAATAACTAATCTTGTAGAAAATTTATTCATCAACGGCCTAAAATTATGTGGGCAGAGCTAAGGGTCTTAGTTAGCCAGCATTATTCAACGGAATATCAAAGTTGAACAATAGGAACGATTTTTCTCTTACGTTTTATTACGTTTCATTCGTTTCACCTTCTTTGCTAAAACCTTTTTTTAGACAAGATCCAATAGAAGCAAGTATTTAAAAAAGGCCAGTCAAGTAGAAAATAGGTTTGTAGATTGGATAAAAATATGTGGGCATGGCTGAAATATCTGTCTTGCTAGTAATATTCGATGGAAGATCAAAATCGAGGAATATGGACAACGATTAACCCATTGCAGGCCAAGGGGGTATTTTAATATGCCACCGAAAATAATGAGAACTGAATCATTTAAGCGTAGTTCTGCTGAAAGATATCATAGTTTTTTTAAGTTCAGAGGAAAGATGGCATGGATCTACAAGAAAAATTTACAATCAGTAATATTTTTCGCCATTTACCTCAAGTCGTTGAACTATTTGAATAGAGGGGGGTTAAGTGGGCTAATTTCGATTTCTTATCGATATACGATAAATCTAAATTAAACGAGTAAGGTTGGTGTTTTTTTGACTCCGGAAAATAAATGAAATAGCGGCGGCAAAAGTTGTACGGTACCGTTCTTAAAAACACGAAAATAAAGAAACAAAAACAACACAAAAGTCATCAAGTCAAGTGTATTCGTGTGCGAGTGTGTGTACGTGTGTCTGGGATTGCATTGGTAGTGGAATTTTGGCAAGAACCGCAAATATTTAAAAAGCGTTGCAAAAATAAAATACAATTTACATATAAATGGGAACGCGTGTGTGTGTGTGTGTGTCTTAGCATAAAACAATTTGTAGAAATGTCGAACTCAAAAAAAGTAAAAATCAAACGGTATTAGAGCTGCTGCAACAACAACCGCAGCATCTGCATTGAAGCTGCAAACAGCTGATCCGCTCTCATTGATTGTTTGTGTTGTTGTTGCCGCTGTGGCTGAACATTCAAATGTTGGCCAAGTTTTTGGTGGCCTCTGCTGGCCTGGCCCAAACTGGCTACAATATGTGGTGGCTAGTGGCCCAGTAACGTGGCAGTGAAATCTAGACAAATCTAAATAACTAAATCTATATATTCCGGTGTGTGTGTGTGTGTGTGTCAATGTAACGGCAAACAGCAATACAGTGGTGCTCCAAACATAATGATTTCTTATCGCAAGACATTGAGAATTTAAATGACAATAGAAGCGAGTTTCAACAAGCGGAAGCAACCCTCAAATACACACAATACAGCATTGAACTTTATTTATGTTTTATGTGAAAAGAAGATGTGACAAAAGATCCGTTTGTGTCTATCTCTCTTTTAGTTCATTTTACGTGCCTTTGTAAAATTCATCACTGCTCTACTCGCCTCCCCGACGCCTATAACCCTTCGGCATCCAAAGGAGCAACGAAATAAAGTGATAAAAGCATCCAAAGATCTGTCCCGCTTGCCGTCACGCAAAGAGTGCCTTAAATAAGAACGAAAGAGATTACAAAACGGCGTTATTACTAAACGAAAATAATCGTCAACGTTTTGGTTAATTTGTCCCATTTATGGGAAATCGGCAGTGCGAAAGTTCTGGCTAGGAATACTTACGCCACCCTCCGCCGGAGTGCTAACGTGGCCTTTGGCATTAGCTGATTGGTGGTGGCCCGTGTGAGTAGAGAGAGCGAGAGAGTGGACGATTTGATTACCATGTGTTCCAAGCTTTTCCCCCCACTCCCCTATTCCCCTATTGATTTGCATTACAACCGTACCCGTACCCCCCCCACCCACAACCTATCCCAAAACACAAGCAGAGAAATTTGTGGCCCAAAAGTTTCTTTCATTGGAATTTATCGAAATTTTTCGGAACCCCTTCATTCAGGTGGCACGTGGATTGGGTCATTCCACACACACACACACACATCCATACATATTGTTGTCGCTAATCAATCACAGAGCATTTTCCATGCTGTTTTCCCCCACCAACCACCTCCCCACCCCGCGAGCACATGAGGAAATTTTGGCTAAAAGACGAAATAGAAACGGCAAAAATTACTGTTAAAATAACATAAACAGATGATGTTAGCATTCCTCCTTCGTGTTTCTCCTTAATAATGCAATCTATTTTTACTTCCACGAAACATTACAACGCACATCCTACGGACAAACCAACGACAACGACATCAAAACGTATTACACCGTGCTGCATGGTAAGTAGACCAACCAACCCCCTGGCCCCTGCCATATTCGCGCCATCCATCCCCTTTTTTCGTACAATACTTAAATGGGGAGTTCTCCCCTGCGGATGGGATGGGCTGGCTGGATGGACTCTTTTGGGTGTGTTTGCTGCGCGGTTGGAAGATGTTCCAGCGATCGCCCATGCGATAACGGGAGGGGGGAAGTGCGTGTGCTGCCTCTCCAACCCCCATTCATTCGTTTTAAAAGCCACCCCCAGATGTCGAAACTGTGTCACAGGCTGTTGAAGCTGCTGACGCAGGAAAAAACAAAAAAAAACGGGCCAAATGAAAACTTTGACGGCTGCTGCAGTTTTCCGGCCTCACTCCACAACCTGCACCCTACACGAGCCAGTGCCGTGCCTCTCTTATACCGCCTGCCTGTGTGTGTGCCGGCAGCAAAAGCTCCGCTTCTGAGGCAAAGCTTTCGGAGGATACAAGTAAACAAACAATGGAAATGGACCCATGAAATTTTGATGAATTCTCCTCTGGGGCTCCTCCTGGGAGCGCGGGAACGTTGACAAATCAATTCGAAATGTCGCTCTGTTCACACGAATCCTCAATTATTAATGGGTTGGCCTGGCAACCCCGGTTGGCCGACGGTCCTGGACTGGTCAAAACACTTAGCGCTGGGGTTAAAGTACCTCTCACATAGGCCGAGCAAAGGAATGGCATTCATTTGCCGACCAATCGGGAGACACAAAATCAATGAAGGACATTTCCTTGCAGCCATGCGTAACCCGTTCGCTTCTCTTGTCCAATTTTCACACTCCAATCGATTGCTTCTTTGCGGCTTTTGCGAGCTTTAATCGATAATTGGTGTATGGGAACGGAACGAGTTTTCACAGAGAACAGAGCACAGAGTCGAAAGTCGAAAGGTTCTCCAGCTCTCACTCGTCTGAGAGTTGTGCAAAATACTCAAAGCTGTAGCTGTGGCTGTGGCTGTATCTTCTGAACTTTGTCTTTTGCCTCGAACTCTGGCTGTTGTGTTGTATAAGCACGCAACTCTGGCTCCCGCCTCCCCTTTGGGGTGGTCAGCAGGGTGCATTGGGGAGTAGAGTGCTTGCGTGTTGATGTTGGCCCCATAAAACTTTGCCTCAGCTGAGCCGTGCCCCCGTGCCCCCTGTGCCCCCGTTAATAACATAAGCCATAAATCCTCGTTCGCAGATTACGCATACGCCCTGTTTTGTCATTCCTCTACCAGACAGAGCTTCCAAAAATAGACCCAGCCTTGACACGCTCGAATGGCCAAGCAGCCAAAGGTCAACCGATATCGGGGAATCGAACGAGCCAGAAATTGAAGTGCAATTTTGTTTATGCCAGGCACTGCACGGCAGCTCGATTAGATCTCGATCCCCTTGCCCCCCAGAGGCAGTCCAGCAGCAATCGAGAAGTCGTAGAGAATCTTGTCCGATGCCTTATCAATTCGAATGGAATACTCGCCTTGTACACTCTGAATATTCGATGGGATGACATCACCGAGTGTCTGTTCCACGGTCTACGGTGTCGTAATTTGGCACATTTTATTGACCCATTAATAGGTGAATAGGAGACAGCCTGTTGCTGTTGCTGTCACTGTCACTGCCTTGGCCAACTCCCGAGATCCGTATCGGGCGGCACTTCACGTTCATTAACAACAATTAAACGCGATAAAAGGGGCGAAGAAGAAGGCGAAGAGGCGCCTTCCCTACGATAAGATTAGAAGGCCAGAGTCAACAAAGGTGGAACCCCGTCTGCCATGAGTCAAGTGGCAGACAGATAAACAAAGACCTATCCCTCCCGACAATTTTGATTCATCTGCGCGGTACGACCTTCGTCATCGCTGGCTTTGGTTTGTATTCCGATTGCCGATTGCCGGCTTTGGATCGCATTTCCCCATCATCATCTCTATTTATAGGCGCTTGCCGCCTGACTAAGCAGTCAATTCTCAATCTTAAATATATTGAGTACTCAATATTCAATATTTATTCGCATTATTCGCATGTGATTAGCGATTCGGATGTGCACTCTGAGTGTTTGCATTGCGAATACTTTGAATGCCTCAGCATTTCCTAAGAATTTCCCCATTTGCGACACTCTGTGGACACGCAGTTGGGGCAAGAATCCCCAACTCCAGCTGCTCACCCGGAGGGGGCATTCAACCCGAACCCTTTGACCTTTCGAAGCCAGCAATTAAAACGGAAGTGCTGGCAACCTGTTGCTGTTGCAAGCTCCGAGCGGTGCGGCTCTGGCGGCTCATTAAATACAAGAGAAAGAGTGCCCAACAAAGAGTGTTGTTTGCATGTGTTCTCACATGAAGTGGCAGTGGAAGTGGCAGTGGCAGCGAAGAGGTTTGCTTTAATTAACTCGGCCCCAACGGCACTTCTGGGCCATCAATTTGGTAGCAGTTTCCTCTGTAGAATGTGCGTGTTGGTCCCAGGAAAGATGTGGACACTCCATCCCCGTTAGAAGATGGCAGATCGTAGATCGTAGATCGTACATCGGCAACAATGAACCTACGATGTGAACGCATGTCATGTGGCACTGCTGGGGCTGTGGGGCGTGACAGACCGCCGCCCCTTTGGCAACAGGCGGATTCCTCTGGTGCCCCGATGCTTTTCTTTGGTTAAAAATACCCGAGAGAAGAGTACTTGTTGCTCTCGTAATCGCCCTCTCGACGCCCCATTCAGACCGGGGCGAGTGCCCCCGCCGAAAGGGGTCAATAGACGCGCCAGTGGCTGTGAGTCCCAGCGGAAAATGGTTCTACTTGGAAAACCCAGAGCCAAAGCAAGAGAATGCCCAAAAGTCAGCGGCGCAGAAAGCCCAAGAAAACAAGAAGATTCTTCCGAGCCACAAGAGAAAGACGAAAAGATATATAAATATATATAGAGAGAGAGTGAGAGAGTGAGAGACAGAGACGGAATGGTTTCTATTGATATAAAACAGATTATCGCATGCAAAGTGGCGTTTTGTTATTGTTTTTTTCGCGGTTGAGCGATGGACAAATGGCCGAAATGTTCTGCTCGGCATTTTCCTCTTGGCAATGGCAAGCTTTTCATGAAAAGCTACAACAGATGGGATGGTATGGGATGGTATGGTGTGGGGAGAGCAATCGATGGGGCACGAACTGAACAATGTTTAAATATTAACTGCAACAAGTGCCAAGGCAGGCGGACGGACGGACACAGCGGTTAGAGGGGGTGTGGGTGGCACAAGTATTTTCTTTTCTATTTTCTTTAGCCGTTTTGTTGAATGCAAATTCTCTCAAATGGTTTCTAATAAATCCGTGAATAGGGGTCGCATTCAGCAGTAAGAGGGAGAGAGAGAGAGAGAGAGGTGAGGGCGGGAGGGGTACAGAAATATCTAAAAATAAAGGCAGAACAAGCGCAGTATAAACAATCGGACGAAGTCGTAAAAAGCGCTTCCCATTCCTCCCAACCTCGAGCCCAACCTCTGATTCCCTTACGTCATTTCTTCTCTCTCTTTCTGCTTTGCTGTGTCTCCTCCTCTACTTTTCGGCGGTGTTTCGTTGCGACCTAAAAAAGAATAAAGAACCATGACGTCAGCAGCAGCCCCATCATGGAATCGTTGAATCGTTGGAGTTGGAAACGTGCCCGAGTCACGAAACAGCCGCAGAGGCAGGGCCCAGGGGCGGGGGCTGCGACTCTCCTCCCATCTCTAGGGAGAGCTGCTGGCGTCGGCGCACGGATACGCAGAGAAGGCTTCTCTCGTACGAGAGCGGATCCCATTCGGATTCGGAAACGGATTCGGATTCGGATTCGGATACAGGCAGACAGGGGCGACAGTTCAGTTTCGGTTCGGTTTCCGTTCGGTTCCGTTTTTTGTTCGATCCGCCTTCGAGTTCCTTCAAATCCCTTTTTTTTGGTGCAGAGTTCCTTCCACAAAAGATATTTAAAAGATAATAGATACAATCCGATCCGAGAACTATTGGGTCAGTGGGTGATCCTCCAACTGGTTGCTTCTTCTACTGTGGACACGACTCTTTGTGAGTGGCGATATTTTTCATATTTTCATTTTCATGAAAATTGTTCGAGTTCTATAAATAGACACGCCCAACGGTGGGGCTGCGGGGAGGAAGGGAGGGATGGGAGGTCTTTCATGGCATACAGAAACCATGGCATCTCTCATCTGGTGTTCTCTCTCTCTCTGTGCCACATACTACGTGTACTCTGGCTCTCGAGTAATACAGCTATTTCTCTATGTCTGATCTTCGGCAGAACACCGACTACGACGATGATGAACCAACGCCTGGACCTCGGCTGGAACTCGTCCGTCTGCTGCTAAACGATGGATCTAGCAGACCAAATCGATGACTATATCTGTTCGTTCGAGGGACTTGGTGACTTAACAATGGACTCCCTAGCCATCTTCATCTTTCTGTGGGCCGTGCTGGCCCTCTTCTCCGTCTGGCTGTGCAAGCTGCTCTACCGCAAGTATCTCAACAAGGAGAAGCCGCCCAGCGCCGCCAACAGTCGCCAGAGCAGCGTGGCCCCCGGGGCGGCCGCCCTCGCCCTCGGCAGCTCCTCCAAGCCGGAGAAGCGACTCTCCGAGCCCAGGGACATGCTGGCCACCAAGAGCAAAGTCGAGGATCTCTCCAAACCTCTGACTGGCGCCTCGGCTGGCCGTGGTCGCTCTTCGGCCTCGCCCCTAAGCGGTGGTGCCGCTGGGGCCGCCGGACCGCGTCGCCGCGTGGTGCGCCAGAGCTCCACGGGGCCGGAGAATCGCAAGAAGCGCTATGTTCCACCGCCCTCCAATGTGGTGGGACCCGAAACGGTAAGGAACATACATATTTCTCGAATGGGAGCCCACTCTCTCTAATTTGTAATCTGTGTGCCTTTTGTGTCTCCTCAGAGCTCTGTCACGTGGACCAGCCAAGTTTTCCGCTGGCTGTACAGCGATCTAGTCATTGTCAACGAGCTGCTCATGTCCTGGGTGATAGCCATCAACGACTCGCTCCGCAAGTCTGTGGAGGAGGTGAGTGCCCATCCGCCAGAGTGACATCAGCAGCCAGCTACCGGCTTTGACATCATTCACGCCACCTTCCTGGGGTCTGATGTCATGGCCGAGCTCCAGCCTGGTCTACAGCGTCCATTGACCTTTGTTCTTCAACTTGAAATCAGTGTTCGACCATCTACTACCAAAGCCCTCCCCCCTCTGTCTGCCCGCCAGAGAACTCGCTCAGCCGTAACCGATGTCGAAACGTGTTTTTTGTTTGTTGTTTTTTGCCTCTTACATTTTTTATCGCCTTTTACGCGCTCCCCCAGACCCGATTCGGAGGCAGCCGTAGGCCAAGGTCAGCGCGGAATCGTTAGTCACTCTCGACTGAGCCTCTGACTCGCGCCCCAAATGCGCTCACTTCTGAGCCCCAATCCCCAATCGCGGCGGGTTACGTAATGCGCAAGCAATTCCCGAAACCAGATCTCTGACTCTCCCTCTCTTTCTCTCGCTTGCAGCATGGAGTGGCCGTGGAAGTGGTCCGAGTGCTGCCCGATAGCCCTGCTCCGGGCCTGAACAACATCTTCTGCAACTGCGATGAGAACAATCCTGCGGACATGGTAAGTAGTCCACTCGTCTGTCGTGAGACGAGACCTCAGACTGGACTAATTTCGAGTTTCCACAGCTCATCACCTTCGACTGCGACGCCATGCCGGTGCTGCAGGTGAAGACCTTCCGCCAGAAGTCGGGCAAGGTGGAGACCTCCCACTACAAGGTGACCGTGTCGCGATTCCGCGCCCGCATGGCCATCCCCATGAACTACAACAGTCTCAAGGGCGAGATGCGAGTCGAGGGCTATCCTGATGTGAGTGTGCTGTCTGTGTCCATGTGTGGCCCTTCGTCCATGGATAACCTTTCTTCTTTTGTCTCGCCACAGGTGCGCATTGCGATGAACAGCGTAGGGGCCATCAAGGCCATGGACCAGGACGAACAGCAGCTCCAGACGGTCATCAGCGACATCCTGACGACGGCCCTGCGCGACACCGTCTACCCCGTGGACTTCTCCATCTACTCCACCTGCCCGCGGGCCGAGGTGGAGCCCCTGGATCTGCCCGTAATCTATCCCGTTCACTATGACTCCCTGGCGGTGAGCGTTGGGAGCAGTGCGGAGTGCGGAGTGCCGAGTGCCGAGTGCAGCCTCTGTTTGTTGTTGTTTCTGTTTCTGTTTCTGTTCCCGTCTTGTGTTCGACTGTCTTTCCAGTTCGTCGTCATTCCACACAGAACTCGAAAACAGGACTCTTTTTACTGTACAGTGATTCCACTCTGTTCCTCCTTGGCTCCACAGACAAACAGACAACAGACAAACAGACACTTCTCATTGCTCCCTCTGTCTCCACCAGCCCCTTTGTATATCTGCCATGCCTTCGTCTATGGAATTCGCCTTCTCTCTCTCGCCTCATCCCCCTCTTGTCGCCATTTGCGTATGCGTTTCCTGCCAGTAAAGAACTCTCTCTCTTTTGCGCTCTCTCTTTTCAGGGGAACCAATACTTTCAATATTATTACAATTTCTAGTGAATGTCACACAAGTTGCTAATTAAAGGCGAATTTCATAAGCCCTAACCCAAAACAGCCTCAGTGTCTCTCTCTCTCTCCGTCTCTGAGCCCCTCTCTACCCACCCTTCTCTTTCTCTCCGTCTCTGTCGCTGTCTCTCACGCACTGACTCATTGCATGCTCTGCCTCCTCCACACACAGCACAACATGGAGCACCATCTGGGAGGCTTGGGCCAGCGGGACTCGCAGCACATGGTGTCCGGCAGGCGGCTGCTGGTGAAGATCGTCAAGGGCGAGGGCCTGAGGGACGCCCACGACCCCTACGTGGTCATCGAGATGGACGAGCCGGCCCAGAAGAACCAGACGGGCACCCAGCGCGGCAGCAGACCCTACTGGGATGAGCACTTCCTCTTGTAAGTCTTTAAACGGCAGATCTCCTGCTGGGAATGCCCCGGACTCATCTTACCGTTTCGTTTCGTTCCAGTGAACTCTCCCCGCAGTCTGCAGAGATACTCTTCGAGGTGTACGACCATCCAGTGATCGCCTCGGATCCGCCCAAATTCCTCGGACTCGGCCTGGTCGGCATCGACGAACTGGCCGTGGGTCCAGCGTCCACCCAGCTGCTGCAGCTCCAGCCACGTCCCTACGAAACCCAGCCCGTGGCCGGAGCCATCACCGTGGACTTCGTGTTCATCGAGGGAGCCGAGATCCCGGCGGGCGCCCGTCCACAACGCCTCAAGGAGGCCCTGCGCCTCAGCACGCCGGCCATCAACGAGCACATCCGCAACGGAGCGGACCTGGCCGACGCCGCGGTCCGCGCTCTGCAGGACGGCGCCCTCTCCGCCACCGGAAGCGGGGGCCAGCCCAGCAAGAGCACCCTCATCATCCACAGCGTCCAGCGGGTGAGTGGGATGCTGATGCTCCACCAAGCATTGACTCCATCATCTCCCGGTCTCCCGGCTCCCGCTGTCTCTTTGGTTCTATAATTTCGTTCTTTCTTTGTTTCTTTCATTCCATCCCCCGATCCCGCACAGAACTCGGGCAATCCGAATGCATTTAAGGTAATTTCAGACCCGATCCGCCTCGAGCATCGGTCATCCGTTTCGTTTTGAGTTCCATTGAGTTACTGCGTCTCTAACCCCCACCACCCACCACCCACAGCCCCCTCATGATGAGCACCGTCATGCAGGATTAGGATCTAGTCAAGCTAATCTCAACTGTTTCTCGTTCTGTTCCATTGCTCGTTCTTGCCTAACCCCCGCGCTTCTCTAACCACGCCCACGTTCACGCCCACGCCCCCGTCCAGGTCGAGTTGAACAGGGATGGCCGCATCGAGGTCTTTGAGTCGCCCACAGAGCTGGACCAGGCCGTGGCCCAGGCCTTCGAGCGGGCCGCCAGCGAGGCAGCGGCCGCCAAGGCCGAGCAGCTCCAGCTGGAGCTCGAGCTGGACCCCGGAACGGAGGTCCAGCCGCTGGCCAGCGGTGGCGGCGGCGGCGGCGAGCCACACAACGAAACAGGTAACGGTAATGGTACCGCCAACGAGGACAGTACCGCGGAGGTGAGTTCAAGAGAGTTCCCAAAAGACTTGGAGGAGTTCCATGGCATGGCATGGCGTAGCATGAAGTTTGCAGTTTTCCCCGCACCCCACTGAGTCCTCTGCTAATCTCTGAGTGTTCTTCCAGTTCGGGCAGCCCAATGCAGCCTCCTCGCCCAACGGCAGCGGCTACCACAACAACTACAACCTCAATGGGAGCAGTGGGCTAGCCGGAAACGGCAATGGCAACGGCAGCTCCAACATCAATGGCGGGGGCTACAGCATGAACAGCCTGCCGCGGAACGGGGCCCATCTGGGGCATCTGGGGCATCTGCAGGCGGGTGAGGGCATGGACGTGCTGGACGACCGCGGGCGCAGCAAAAAACGTAATTTCTTTGGCACCCTGAAGAAGCGGCTCAGCCGCTCCAAGACACGCACCCTCTCGGCAGATCAGCCCAATAGCAATCACAAATCACTATCAGCCACCAACTCGAACTACGCCAATACTACAACAACATCGACAGGACTACCCCGAACCGCCACCGGAACCCTCAATGGTGATTCTTCCCGTTCATTATCTGTCGATCGTGCCACTCTGTCCAAAAGCAATTCACTTGGTAATTACCCAATCGTCCACCCAGTCCCAGTCCCCCATGCACCAGCATCACGGCATCACAGCATCACAGCATCCTTCCCAGTTCTAACCAGCCATGCATCTATCTACCTGAGCTTACCCGCACATTTCGGACTTTTCCTGCATTCTATCCGCAATAATTGGATCAAGGGTTGGGATAGCCAGGACCAGGACATCCATCCCATCTCACATTAGATCATGTCCCCCGTGCATATCCTAACTGTTGAATCTTCTGCCCATCTGTATCTATCCACTTATGTATCCCAATGTTTAATGTTTAATCTATCTATCTATCGGCTAAGCACTACCATTACGTTTAAGTCTTTGATCGTTCATTTGTATCCGTATCTGTATCTGTATCGTTAACTGTTCTGTATCTATATATCTTGTTTGTCTTGTCTTCTCTCTCTATCTCCACACTCTCTCTCCCCATCAACTGCTAACCGAACTGTGTCCCAACACAAATCTGTATGTATTCCACGGTCCTACACCTACACTACACAAACACACACACACCAAACACACCCCAACACAAACACGTTTAAATATTTTGAAACATTTCGCAAACATTTGGCTTTATTTTGGATTTGGATATATTGCGTTTTTGGATCTGCTTCCCTTCGGTTCGCACACGGCTTTAACGATCATTATTTATAATTATTTCTCACATTCTCTTTTCGTATCTTTTTTGTTCTCTCTCTTTTTATTTTCATATGCAAAAAACATATATAATTTGGTCTAAACCGGTTGCTTGGTTTGTGTGTAACTCTCCAATCTCCAATCTGTACTATGGGAAATGCTATTCGAACACACTATTAAAACGAAAACACTAAATTACGCAGGACCCCGCATGGGCATTGGCTCCGCCATCACCGACCATTCACGACGCTCTTCAATTTCAGAATCCTCGGCCATCTCAGGTTTCTCCTCGGCCAGCAATAAGACCTACGTGCATGAGGCCTCCACCTTGGTCCTGGAGACCATCGAGAACGGCGTGAAGCGGTGAGTGCTGAACCGAATCGTGATCTTCCTTTGATTCTCACGCGTTGCCTTCGTTTCAGCCACTTTATTGTGCCTTTGGCCATTGCCCAGAGACCGCGCTGGCGCCGCAAGGGCACCAAGCTGCACATCTACAACGATCACACCTTCATAGCCAAGCATTTGAGCGGGTAAGTGAGCCAACTGACTCCCTCCCTGACCGTTAACCTCTAACTTCTTATGCCCTTCCTCTGGCTCTTACAGAAGCGGCTTGCAGTGCTCGATCTGCATGAAGTCCATACCTCGGAGGCCGGGCAAGCAGGGATACGAGTGCCGCGACTGCCAGCTGATCTGTCACAAGCAGTGTCACATACGGGCGCCCCAGGCCTGTCCCAATCCCACGGTGCTCTCCATGGAACTGTAAGTGGCCGGGTATCGCTGCCCCCGGGCTTGGTTGCGCCACCTCCTTCTCCCTTCTTTAACACTGACTTGGGGAGTGGCCCCATACTAATTTATTGATTTCGTTTTATTTTTTCTCTTTCCACACACACAAAACACACACAAACACACCCCTTTGATCCTTTTAGAAACTCCTATCCGGTACTCACAGAGAGAGATCTGAACCTAGTTATCTAAAGCATTATCTATCTGTCTACCAAAACTATATAAATACTCGTAATTCTTCTTTTGTAAAATCCGCCAAATGCAGTTGAATATTTACCACGGGCAATTGCAATTTTTGATTTACTTTATCGTTGAATTGGCCTCGGAAGAGCGTTTATGGCTCTGTTTAAATTTTGCTTGATTTATGTACTATTTTGGTTCGGCTTCTGCTGACTGCTAACCATCCAGAACGATCATCAGATCATACCATATCCGATCCTCATTCATCCATCAAGCTTGGCCACGCTGTAAATTCAATTCAGTTCCTTCTGTTGTCTTCTGTTTCGACACTAATCCGAGCTCTTCTCTCATCGCACCACTCGACCGCCACACAACCACCTACTCGCACCACCACCACACGGACACAGGATGGCCAGTGAGCAGTAGGCTTAAGTGCAGCAAAATCAACATAAATACAATATTCTAACTAGTTTGAGGGCGGCAGCGGCCGACATTTAAGAAAACAAAAATCCTCCTTCTTCTGAAAACTCCTCCATCGGTCCTTCGAAACAGCCTCAGTTCTAGATTCGTTCGGCTATAGGAGAGAGTTCGAGAGTTGTCCACTCCTTAGGCGGGTAAGCCATCTGCATGGAAGTTCCTTGTTCTGCTCTTGCTCCACCACTGTGTTGTGTACTAAATTAACACCCAGCTCCGTTCCATTTCGTTTGATTCGATTCGGTTCGGTTTCGATGGTTCAGGCTGTTGCTTGTGATTCGGCAAGATCGTTGTTGTTTGAAGCTTTTTATACCCCTGTTTTGGGTTTCATTCTGTTGGATGTTCTTGCCTCTTCGGACTCGACTAACCCGATCTCTTTCCATTTCCTTCACAGAACCAAACTTAACTCGGCTGCGGCGGATCGGAGCATACGGAAACTGTAAAGAAGCCTCCAATCCATCATCCATCCCAGCGCCGACGCCGAGGACACTTAATCGAATTACTATGCTTAGAAGGAGGAACAGCGGGACACTTCGGCTATCGAAATCTTTGATACATTATGTTATTTATTTATACACACACATACACCCACGTGCAATAAGTTCTTTGGTTTCGTTTTTAACCTTTCTCTGTGTCAACAAGTAGACCCCTTTGATATTTTGTATTTTCTACAAACACGAATAATAATTGTACAAAATAAGAGCGAACTAAGAATTTTTCAATAAAAATTACTGGTAAAAGTACAAACGCACTTTGAATCGGAGTGGTTGGGCGCCAAAGCAACATCCACATCCCTAAATACGTTTATCGCACAAGAATATCGAATCCTGTATATATCGTTGAAACAAGAATCAAAAGTCGTGGGTATATCTTCTAACGTGAAATAGAAAAATAATATTAACTTGTCCTGGACTCAGAAAAGTCATAAGCAATGTTTCAAATTAGTTTGGAAAACAGAATTTCAATATTAATTCAAGAGAACAGGGTATAAATATGTCCATACCACCAGTTGACAAGCAACAAGTGTTCAAATGACGTAACATTTCATGCCCACTTACGTTTCATTTCATGCCCACTACGTTTCAGCTATGACCTTACTTGTTAAAACCCTATTTTATACACAATCCAATACAAAAGAGTCCTTAAAAATAGCCAGTCATGTGGAAAATAGATTCATCAGTTGGATAAAATTATGTGTTCAGAGCTGAGTGCCCTAGCTAGCAAGTAATGTTAAATCGAATATCAAAATCGAGGAATATGATTTCTGATTATGGACAGAGAACGATTAACCCATTGTCGACTAGTGGGTATTAAAATAGAATAGAATTGTAGCGCAGTTCGCGGTTTTTCTGTAAGTAGAGAGGAAGGATAGGATGGAAAATTTATAAAAAGTATTATTTTTCGCAGTTTGCACACCTCTTTATATAGAGGGGGCTAAGTTCATTCTTTCATCGGTATATTTACGGTATATTTTGCAAGTGAGACGGTATATTTCGGTATATTGCTGAAGGTATATTTTATCGAAAATAAAGAAGAACAGAGTAGAAAACGATCGTAAAAATCCATTTTACGGATTTTAGCATATGTGTATCGAGCTTCAAATCAACCGAGAAATAATCTTTATCGGTGTCAGTTATCGTGCTGCAAATCAGCTGGGAAATAACCTCTTATCGATTTCAGATTTCAGTATTTCATTGCAAGGTGTGTGACATAGAGGGGGTCCATACGAATGGAAAACATGGAAATTGACCTGGGTCTTGCCTACAACAGCAGTTGGTCACACTGGAGGGAAGAACAACAACATTTGTGGGCTGCGCGACGAAGTGCACGAAAAATTTTTCGTTCGTGAAATTATTATAAATTGACAAATTGGCAAAATTCTCCGTCGGGCAAAAAAAAATAAAAAAATAAAACAAAAAACTCGTCAGTAGTTAGTCACGTGGTTGCGTCGGGTGCGTTTCTCATAAATTTACAAGCAGCAGCCAGAACAACAACAACAACACAGTCGTCAGTCGACGCCCTTGTTTTTGTTGTCGCGTGTGTCGTCGCAGTTCTGTCTGTCTGTTGTCTGTCCAAATTCCTAATGGGGCAATGCAATCTATTCCTGTGGTCGATCGCTGAGTTTAATACACAATAAATTAAAGTGCATACGGAAGAGAAAAATAAGAGAGAGACTTTTGGTTCGCTTGCCCCCGCAAAGCGCAAGGGGCTCACCACCCCCCCGCCAAAATACGCTTTCTCTCTTGCCCACTGCCAAACGCTGCAATGCGTTTATCATTCTACGCAAGGTATTTTCAAGTAGAAGGTGGAACCAGTCCCAGCTTTGGGAGGCCGCTCTGCCCAACTGCCATACCTTTCGATTTTACGTTCCTTGATTCTACGCTGCCGCTGACGCCGCTGCTGCGGTTGTTGTAGTTGTTCCTGGCTGTTTGATTTGGTTTTTGTTTCCATCATTTTCTGCGCCACAGTATCGCGAGTGTCGCTGCCGGCGCTGCCTTTTCCCGCACCCGAACCCGAACCCGTATCCGATCCCGTTCTGGTTTTCTAATTTCGTGTTTGCTAATTTCAGTTTGGGCTAATTTCGATCTGCGTTCGTGCTCCCGTCTATATCCAACACGGATTATATATAGACAAAGAAGTCCAGTTAACGTTACGCAATTGAAAGTGTGTGTGAACGTACGGGTGTGTTAGTGTGTGTGTGATTAATGTGTGTGTAATCCGCCCGCCTGCCCCCTCTCTGCAGTCGGACAAAATGCAGCACGATCTTTATCGATGGGCGCCCACAAATCACCAGTAAATTAAAACCAAAGAAAAGGAGACGCTAGTGAGTGAACGGCACAGCAAAGCACGCGAAAGAACGGGCCAAAAGAAGAGCCAGAGAGAACATCAGCTGGGTAGGCTTCGACCTCGAACTCGGACTCCGATCGGAGGACTCGACTCGGTCTCAACATGGCCGCCGCGCACAGCCACCACAACGCCAACCTCCTCAGCTCGGACATCTCGCGGCGCAATCCGCAGGACGAATACGAGCTCATTCAGAAGATTGGCTCCGGCACCTACGGCGACGTATACAAGGTGAGTGATGCCAGACACGGGGTACGCGCAGGGGTACGTACGGTACGACTCTTGCGCCATGTTGCACACAGTCGCAGGTTGGCCTGCGGCAGAATAAGCGCCACTTTGCGTAGCACGGTATGGCCTGCGCTCGCCATCTATCCCGGGAATGTTTCGCACACAAAAAACCAACTGAAACCGAATGAAAGCGTGCCTCTGATTTAGAATGCTTCCTCTCCTCGCCCCATCTGCCGCTTTTTGTTTTTATACCCGATACTCAAAATGGGTATAGGGGTATATTAGATTTGTGGTCAAAGTGGATGTGTGTAACGTCCAGAAGGAAGCGTTTCCGACCCCATAAAGTTTATATATTCTTGATCAGCATCAATAGCCGAGTCGATTGAGCCATGTCTGTCTGTCCGTCTGTCTGTCCCTATGAGCGCCTAGTGCCCAGAGACTATAAGAGCTGACTAAGTATCGGGTATAAATGTAGAGTTGCGGTCGCAGCAGCAACTCACAACGCTCCCCCTCGTTGTTTTTCTTTGCATTCCTGCTGCCAGCTTGGGTGCATGTGCAGCCCCAGACCCCCCTCCCACTTGGCACACTCATTTGTACATCTGTTTTCCACCGCCTGCATGCTCCACTCTCCACGACCCCCTCCTGTTTTCCCCGAGTTATTCCAGCACAAAATATGCGCAATTTTAGTTTTACTTTTCTTTCTTTTTCCGCCACTGCTGTCTCCCTGCTGCCCGCTGCATGCTTCCATGTTTCATTTTGCTGCCCGTCGCAGCCTCGTGGAAATATGACAAATGCTCTATGCCCAAGAAGCTGCCCTTGGGCCTTGGTCTGTGCTCTGTGTGGCGCAAGGCGTGGCATAATGCATTTTCGCTGCTATGGGGTGGCACCACTGCTCCAAAGAGGAGACAGCCCTGATCCACAGTGGTGCAAAATGGAGACGGAGGATATTTGCAATGTATAACTCTCTCAGATTACTCTATATGATTGGTTGCTTCATTTATTATCGGTTATCGGCTTTCGGGGTCACCCCTGAATCTGATGCCCCCTCCTCCCCTTTGCAACGCTCTGCCTGGCAGCCACGCGCTTGCATTGATTATGGGGATTAATATTGAGAATGTGTTATTTATTTATGTTTATCCATTCTGAATTGTCTCTCGCGCGTTCTCTTGGAGGAGGAGGATGCGTCATCCGCCAAGTCGGCGGCGCATGCTTTAGCTTGGGTTTCGATTTCGGTTTTTGTTTCGAATTCGGTTTCGATTCCAATTTCATTTCCCCTTTTTTCCATTCTTCGTTCCCCTGTCTTTTGTTTTTCTCTTGCGGAATTTTTTTGCCAGTGGAATTTACGGGAATTTACATACATGCATACATTCATATGTATGTACTCACACAGACACCGCATCATCAGAACATTCTGCTGGCAATTCTCATTTCATCTCTCATTCCTCCGCACAGTGTTTACAAATCTCTCCTCTCTCGTCTGTTTTTTTGTTTACACAAAGTTTTGGCATGGAACACACTCGTTTCGAATATTGTACAGATACGTATCGTATCCATAATCGTACGGACAGAACCTACTCTACTGTATATTTATACGACTATGACAGGGAAGGGGGATACGCAATTGAATCCAAGGGCTTGGGCAATCGAAAAGCGTTCTCCCGTTTGCGCTCTCTTAGCAGCTCGTTTCGCGATATCAATTTACAATGGAAATATGTGATATGCAATAATAATAATAGCAACAACAACAACAATAACACCAATGTTGACAGGCTATTAGGCCATGAAGAGGGTAGGCAGGTCAGGCAGGGTCTCCACTGTTCCACCAATTGCTCTTTCGCCTCGTTTCTCATCGTTTGATTCCGAATAGTCCCGCAAATACTCCAGTGCATCAGAAAACAAAAGAGGGAGAGTGGGAATGAGAGAGTGAGCAACTAAATTGCACCTGCCGAGGTGTGGGTGTGTGTGTGTGTGTGTGGGTGGATAGAGGCAGAGGTGTTCCAACAAGGCTCTCATTACCGGAAATTCGAGTGCGAAACGAAGCAGAGGCAAAAGTCCAATAAGTGGACTCTGCTCCAAGGAAAGCGCACAAAAGGAAAAGTGCTCGGTTACAGTTATGCAATGGAAAGTAGTACAAATACAAATACATACATATTTTATGCGTGCGCCACTGTGTGTGTGTGATTGCCTTTGCCAGGCACTTGACTTCGCTACACAATATGTCCATTGTTGTTGCTGCCGCTGCCGTTGCCGCCACACTCTAACAATCATCCTCGTCATTGTCGTTGTTTCTGGCTTCATGCCCTCGCTTAGGGTACCACGATTATCATCGACTCTTTGCATCCATACAGTAGTAGGATTTGTAGAAGCTATAGCGGCATGTGCTTCGTCATGGATCAGTTGGAATGACTAAACCTCATGCATGTGTATCGGGACATAGAAACAATCGACCTGCAAGGAGGGTATCCAGAGAGCTTCTGTCCCTCCCCTGAAAGACCTTCTCTTATGCTTTTATTTTGTTTGTGTGTTTTTGTTCATGCAACACGCATGAAAACATGAAAAAATTGGCGCAAAGCTCTCGACACGTGAGAGGGAGAGAGAACCCATCTAAAGAACGAGACTTGGTGGGCGGGGGATTGGAGGAGGCTAGAGAAAATTACTAGAGAAAAGAACGAAGTGAAGTGAATTTGAAGCAGCGCCGAGAAGTGGCCACGTGAGGGGTGTGGATGGGGGGCCAGCGACAGGGGGAAGGGAGGGAGGGAATGAAGGAGGTCACGTAGCAGACGCATGTGTGGGCGTGGACCGGAGAACATGCATTTGTTTGTATCTCTATGTCTGTATCTGTATCTGTATCTGTGTTTGCTGTGAAATTGCAGCTTGTTTGTTGATTTGTTTTCCCTTGAATCTGCCGTTTTCTCTCTCTCTCTCTCTCTCTCTCCCCTATCCTCCCTATTTCGCTCCATTTCCTTTGGCATTTACCAAAATTTTCCACAAAACAAAAACAGAATCAAAGCCAAATCATTTGCACTCAAAAAAACCCAACAGCTTTGTACAGGCTAGACAACAGAGGGAGGGGGAGGAGGTTGTGGCTGTGGCTGTGGCATTGTCTGTGACTTGCCGAAAAATGTTTGCCTTGAACTACGTTGCGGCACAGCAAACAAGAAGAGAGGCAGCAGCCAGCAGGAGCCACAAGGAGGAGGGTGGTATGTGGTGGGTGGTGGGTGGTAGGTGGTCGGTGGTGGGGGGGTGCCAAAAAAGGCAAATAGAAAATGTCAAAGGGTTTCCCTAGTCGCCAACCTGGCTGCTCCTTCCGTCCTCTTGGATGTTCCTTAAGCAAAGAATAGCAAAGGATCTTCTGGGTTTCGCTGGATGAATGAATGGCAAGGATGGATGGACTGGATGGTACGCGAGGGGGAGGGCAGATATGCAAATGGATCTTGACACGCCCACCTCCAATGGCCGTTGAGCAAACACTGAGACAGTTTCAACGCCTCCGCATTCGCATTCGCATTGCCAGTGCCACATCCTCATCTAGTGCCACATTTAAATGTTAAATGAGAAACGCGGCAAAGTTTTTCCTGCTGGAAGGGAAAACAAAGCAGAAAATGTGTGCGGGAGTGCGGGGGTTGGGTGGCAATGGCAACCCTTAATTTAGCAACAACAAAGCGCCATAACAATACAAGCAACGACTGGGTGGCAGGGAGGAGGGCCAGTGGCAGTGGCAGCGGTAGAGGGACGTCGCCATGTTGACCTAATTCTGCCGTGGCAATAATTTGCACGTCTTCAACGGGTTAGCGGAAGAGATGGGAGGGGGGGGAGGAGCAGGAGCGGGGCAATGGTGTTGCCGGAGTAGAGCTGTGGCAGGCGCAGGGGTAGGGCCGAAAGGGCACCCGAATGCGGGGCAGTTAGTGATTTCATGCCACCCGACTGTTGCAATGTTTTGTGGAGGCTTGTGGCTGCATTCTCTCTCTCTCTCTCTCTCTCTCTCTCTCGCTCTCCCTCTCTCTCTGTCTGTCTGTCTGTCTGTGCCTCCATCTGGCAATGGGGTGGTGTTTCAGTAGCTCCAGCTGTGTCTAATGTGGATGCAACAACAATTGTGGCAACATGCTGGACGGACACAGCGTTCGAGTTAACTCGATGCAACATGTAATCCATGTTCACTCATTAGACTCTGCTGTTCATTGACTTGGAGGGAGGTGTGTGGCACATATCGGCCAGAAATCGATTGCTATATCTGATGCCATATGCTGGGAATCAATCGATGATTGTTTCAACCGATTCACATCAATGTTTCCATGAAAACCCAAGCCTTTTCCGATCAAAATCGTTCCCCGCAGAAGTGGAATAGAGTTATATTCAGGATGTGGCATGTCGGCCGTGGGTGGTCTCTAGAGGGAACAGTGCCTTAATTTGGTTTGAACATAACACGGTCCGTTCCTCGTGGGGGCAACACGAGACTGGAACATCAACAATTTGTGGCAATTAGCAGGGACAATGCCAAAGGGGACACGTGTTCAAGTAATGGACCATCCGACACCCCCACCCCGCACCACCACACACCACTCCCCACTCCCAGCAAACCCAAGAGGAGTCCGGCAGGAATCCAGACAGATTTCCCTGGAATCCTGGCAACGTGCCACCTCTGCCCCTTATCAATGCCTCTATCTGTGTGTACTTTTACTCCTTCCGCTTGTCCACTGAGCCTTAACTAATCCACTCGCCGAATCAACTCAAATGTACGAAAATTTAAATAAAAACCCAACTCCAGGGACCCCTGAACCTGCAGCCCAAAGCCCTGCCCCCTGCCCCTGCCCCTGCCCCACTCTCTTCCGCCACAAGACCCGAAAAATCCCAGTTGTGCAAATATTAGGATTGCCTGCGGAAGAAGCCCTCTCCTGGCCTTTTATTCCATTATCCTTTCGCTTTAAAACATATCAGAAATATTGCATCCCCCGCACAGAAAGCCCCCCCTTTTTCCCTTTGGCCCCTTAGCCCATCACCGACATCAGTAGACGTCCCCAAAGTCAAATAAAAACGAGGGAAAACACGCACCAAATAAAAGAGATTTTCCCGAGTCTAAATCGGAATTTTTTTTATATATTTTCCCTGCTTTGTTTAAAGTTGGGTTTTTCTTCTGGGGAGAGGAAAGTGGGTGGCGAGGGAGGGTCAGTTGTAGGCAGACACTTTCCCGTCGGGGGAGGCAGAGGGGGAGTGGGAGTGGGGCGTGACCATGGTCGAATCCTCCTTCCTTTGTCGCTTTTTGCCGTTGTTTGGAACTTGTCACTTGTCCTCCTCCGGCACTGTCCCTGGCTCTGTCTCTGGAAAGGAACAGGAGCGGGTCCTAGGTAGTGGCAGATGCTGCTGGCTAATTTCACCTTCTTCTGTGTCTGTGTCTGTGCCTGTGCCTGTGCCTGGGCCAGTGGATCCTTCTATCTTGTGGTCCTTGCGGTCTGACTGTCTTTGACCCCGGGAAGGCTGTGCAACGTCTAAACGTCACCATTCATCTTGGTCCAAATGTCTTGCTCCCTGCTGTTTCTGCCTTAGTTTTTCCCTTCATTTCCTCACTCATTTCCGTTTGACATTTTCCTTGAATATTGAATGGCTCTCCTCTCCGCTCCTCCGCTTATCCGATGGCTACTTCGCAGGAGAAGATGAAGATGGACCCGTCTGAAGAGCAGTCCCATCAATTGGATGTATGCCAGAGCCCCAGCCTGCAAGTCTCTACCCCCTGTAGTGGGGTGGTGGGGAGGGTGCAAGTGTTTACAGCTTCTCTAGCTCGTTATTTGGCCAATTTTGCAAAGGATTTAGCCAGGGTTTCTTTCTTCTCGTAAAGTCTTCTCCTGCCAGCTCGCTCTCTGTGTGTGTGAGTGCAAATGCATATGTATATGGCTTTGGCCCCCATCCATTCCCCAAGTTTTGCAGCGCCAAGAGTTTTGCCATATTAAAATCATCATCAACGGCGTCCAAACATAAACTTATGCGAGTGAAGACTTTTCTCCTGCCTTCCACCCTCCACACACATCCCCCTCCCTCCGAGAATGAAGTGGGAATAAAAAATCAAACGAATATTTCAGACATAAAGTCACAAAGTTGTAGATGGTGGGCGGGGCAGCGACAGCGGCAGCAGCAGCGTTGCGCAGGCGCCAAAGAGTTGAATGCCGCAACTGAAACTGAAACTGAAGCTGCAGCATGTTGCAGGGGAGAGCAGAGAGAGAGAGAGAGAGCTATTGATGTCATGCTCGAAGTTCAGCGAACCACCGGGGAGCGGGGTCTTTGGAGAATCACTGCCTGAAGCGAGAGAAATAGAGAGAGATGATTAAAAACTTGTAGAATTATGCAAGTAAAATGAGCTACTTAAAAACTGGAGGTACGGTAGGGGTCTCCATCCTGCCAGCCAGCAGGCCAGCCAGCCAGCCAGTCGCTTGTAATCGGAGGCCAAAAGTTTTGTTGTTTGTTGCTTTGCATAATTCCATTAGCCACCAAAACCAAAAAGTTGCGACGAGTCGAAAACTTTCTGGCCAAACTAATTCCCATTAAAATGTGTAATTCCAATTTGCAGTCTGCTTCCAGACAGAGAGAGAGAGAGTGGGAGAGAGTGGAAGAGAGTAGTGGGAGAACAATGAGGTTGTCAAATGCCCAAGAAACCCGCTTCTGGGTAAAGGGGCAATCAGTGGGGCAATCGATTTGCCAGAGCCCAGCTGTGGGTCTACTAATTATGGAGTCCACAAGAGAGGGCGACCAAGTGCTCGCCTCTGCCCATCATTTATAATTCCCTTCATCATTCTCGAGGAGTCTGGCCCCCGAAAGCCGTTGACAAAATAATCAAAACAAACAAACAAAAATAATGATTAACCTTTAAGGAATTTGCATAAACTGAGGGAGAAAGACTGCGGCGGGCCTTCAGAATAATTAATGAGTGACAAAATCCCCAGAGAGAGAGCAGGAGAGAGCGAGAGAGTGAGGTTCTGGCTAGGGTTTAAACCGCAAAACACTAAACTGACTTTAATTGAGGGAGACATGACGAAATTATTAAAATTATGATGACAGTTGAGAGGGAGAGAGAGAGTTGGAGTGCAAGAGAGCGAGAAGCGTGACGAAAATGTTTGGAGAGAGCTGGAAAAAGGAGAACAGTGGGAGGAACAGAGGGAGAACAACAAGAGACAGAGCCTGGAGATGGAGGAGGGCATTTAGGAGACACAGAAACACAATTAAACGAAATAATTGCGCTTGAAGTCAACTTTTTCCTTTGTGGAACAGAATGCCAGAAAAGAGAGGGAGAGATGGAGAGGAATATGTTCTTAGAGCACCATATGTGAGGGGTACGGCATATGTGTGTGTGTGTGTGTGTGTGTGTGTGCTCGGAAGCAATTAGGTAATGGAGTTACCCTCGAGAGAGGGAGAGCCGAGGCAGATTCTTCGATTCTTAAAACAGTTTCTTATTGAATCTGAAAACTGAAAACAGAAACAGAAACCGAAACATAGAAGAATAAACCATTAATGGAGGGGTAGCAGTAGGAGGGAGGGGGGGGGAGGGGAACACATTTGCTGGCAAAATTGACAACAAGAAGAGCCACCGAAGAGCCGTCGGGTCGTCACAGAACAACCATAAAAAGTAATACCCGACGAACGAGGGGAGAAATAGGGGAAAAAAAAACTTATTGAAGTTTTATTTGTAATAGTAGGGCACCGAGGGGGTTGGGTAGAGGGGTGGGGAAGAGGGTTGGGCAGGGAAATGGTTGGAAAAAATATGATAAAAATGAAGTAGTCGCAGACAAATGGCACTGCGAGGCCAAGAAATCACAGGAGAGACCATGAAGAAAGGTGGGGAGGGGAACAAAGAAAGAAATAAGCAGCAGCAGCAGCAGCAACAAAGAAAGGAATGAGCAAAAGAACAGCAATAAAAGTAGAAAGAATAAGCAAATGAGGAAGGAGAAGAAGAGCAGAGAGGAACCAAAGGAAACTTCAAGTCAAATAAAAAGTCTTTAGCAACGCTTTTGCCTCATCTAATAATTTATATACGAGTATATGTGTATGTATATGTATTTGCCATTGTCTGTGGCCATGGAGGGGCCCCCCTCTCTCTCTCTGTGTTTCTCTCCTGCAGATTGAGTCGAGTCTCTGTCCAATAATGAACATTGTTTGCCTCAAGTTCAAAGTTTGCTGGTAAAACGCGCTTCATTAGAGCGAGAGAGACAGTGGCGTAGACTTTTAGAGTGGGAGTGAACAAAGAGATGCTTAATTTAAATAAAAGTTTTGCTATATTTTACAAACAACTTCTAGTCTGCACCCCACCCCCACTGCACACCCGCCTCTGCTATGCGATGCTCTCTCTTTTACGCATCGCGCGTCTGCCGATGAGAAGAGTACCGTTCTGTTCGGTTCAGTTCTGTTCCTACATACCTTTTATGAACTCATTTTCACGCTTTCTCATTGGGAGAGAGGGAGAGGCGATGACCTTGAGTGAAAAGATAAATGTGTGAACGGAGCAATCGAGATGACGGATGACGGATGACGACCGCTGAGCGGTAAATGATGATGAAGCGGGCCACAGGCGAAGCTCATTTGAAAGTCGCGCGACTGCGTGAAAAGCTTCTTGAGCTTCTCTCTCTCGCTCTCGCGTTCTCTCGTTCTCTAGCCGCAGAAGCGGCTGCTCTTGATTTATGCCTGTAACAGAAGGCAGGCGGTGGCGGGACTCGTTGATGAAGTTCCTTTTCCAGCACATTACGTAATTTAATGCAGAACGCAAACTGTTGTCAAATATTTTATGTTGCACGCCACAGCCCCCCCACCCCCACAAGCATGCAACAAATAATGTTCCCGCAGGAGGCCCAGGACCAGATCCAGGCTCAGGCTCAGGCCTGGATATTCCAGCTCCGACGGAGCAGGCAAAAAAGGAGGAGAATGGAAACCGCTGACCAATATTTCACAAACAATTCAGAAACAAAAGGGAAAAAAGCCAAAAATAAAGGCCGGGAGTTGCCAAAAGCCAGAAGGGAGCACACACAAAGAGAAAGAGACAGATGGAGAGAGGGGGAGAGGGAGGGAGTGAGTGAGACCGAATTTTCATCAAAACTGCAGGAGGCGCCACTAACCGCAGTTTCTGAATCCCCCCCTGTGCAGCCGCAGCCACAGGACGAGGCAGGTTCCTGCCATCCCACTACGGGGGATCCTTCAATTATGCAATTTTCTATTTTTCAACAAATTGAAACCGAAGTTCCATCTCCGGCCCCCTACCTGCCGCTGGCCCCAATCCAATCGCAACACCATCTGCCCCTGCTGTCCCCCGCCCCCCCACTGCAGTGCAGTTTTGAAATGTGTTTCCAGGTTTTCCTTTTTTTCAAAGAGCTGCTGTGACAACAGCAGACGCCTCCACAGCCCCCCCTCAGCCTCTCTCGCACGCTTTCCCAAAGGGAAACCCATTTTTGGCTGCCTCTCAAAAGTGGGCATTGTTCCTCCTCCTCCCCCACCGAATGGCCTCAATCTTGAGTCCTGAATGCTAATCTCCAATATAAATGTTTTCCATTTGCGGCAGGTAAGCCGCTAGATTCCTCCGCCTGCCGGCCCCTCCTTATCCGCCTTATCCGGCTTCCTTTTTGGTTGCAAATCAATTTTCCTCTTATCGCTTTCGGTTATCAATTCTCGGGGAAGGACACGGAGCGGTGGAGGCGGCTGGAAATGGAAAATAATTGCCTACAACATGGCTGCCGCTTGTCGCTTGCCCCACATTAAAAGCACTCAGACCTCAGACTCAATTGTGGCCACGAGAAGAACATCGGTTGGCACACACAGAATCCGATCTAAATGGATGAAAATTTTACATCCAACGGAGGAGAAATTGTCAACTATCGAGTTGTCCAACCCTCCCCCGCTTCCTGCAGTCGCCCTGTGCCCCAAAGTGGCGCCAAAAGTAAATAATAAAATGGAAAATCCTATGGAAATATTACCGAGGCGTTGGCCGGGTTTCTGCTGCCGGAACTGATAAATATTCGTTTTGGGGCAAATAGTTGCTGGGCGAAAAGTTTGCTTTGGGGGCGAGGGGGCGTGGGGGCAGCAAATGAAAAGTTTCCACAGATTTTCCCTGGGCTTAGGCTTAAATTATGAGCCGGAGAGAGACTTTCAATGAATTTATGGCCAACGGGAGAACTGTTTTCTGTCTTGAAACGCAATAACCGTTAAGAACTGTTCTGCCTGCCCCGCCCCCACCCGTCTTTGGCTAAAAGTGCCTCTTGGCCTGGTCGTTGGTCAAGCGGTCACGTTTCGATGGAGAGCCAGTGGCAGGCGACAGAGCGATTGCTCATTTCAAAGGTGATTGATGAACAAAAGGTGGCAGGGAGGAGCAGCAGGGGGGGCAGGGAGGCAGGAGCAGCAGGTAGCGGGGAGAAAGTGATAAAAGTTGACATTCGACGCGTAACAGGTGGTGCCCGTGAGGGATTGAGGAGGAGGTGCCCAAGAGGCGGGTGGGGGGAATGGCAGCAAATCGATATATCGGTGGGGCTACACACACACACACACACACACACAAAGCTGTTATCTCCGTGTGACTGTGGGAGGTACTTATGTACATGCTTACGGAGGGGGGCGGAGTGGGGCTGGGAGGCGGATAGACGGAGGCAGACATTCCCGAAAGTGTGCCATTGGCATTCCCAACGTGTGTCTGCCCCTGCCACAGCCCCTTCTACCGCTGTGGCATATTAAAGCCGACAAGAATCCCGCGCCGCTTGATATTCATTCATTTGCCCCATTCACCCGGTCCTCCATTGAGTAAGAGACTCGACGACTCGACGACAGAGGCTTGCATCAAACAGGGAAATTAGCATACTCTTGGAAGGTGGATGGATCGAGGGGGAGGGGGAAGTAAGGGGAGAGGGGACGATGATGTTGACAAAACAACGTTTGCCATTTATATAGGCTTATGGCAGAGGCAGGGCAGGGGCAGAGGCAGGGCAGGGGCACGTAGGAGGCGAAGGCGGAGGCAGAGAAGTGCTTTAATTACGCTGCCTCTTGGCTGGAAATTGCCTCTCTGCCACACTGGCACACCGTATCGACAATGTTGTGGCATCAACATTAATGAGGCTGCTCGCTGCTGCCTCCCCTACTGCTGCTGCTGCTGCTGCTGTTGCATATGAAACGCACTCTTTGTGGCATAATAACAGATTTTGTTGCTGTGCTTTGTTTGCTCTGGATTCCAATCGGATTTGGGCGTTTGGTTTATTGATACGACGATGGCTTCCGTGCATGCGGCACATGCCTTCCGGTCTAATTCCATTATTCCCCAATGTCCCCCGAATGCACCTGGAGCCTCCTGAGGTCAGAGGTTATCAATGGCATTCGATTTGTTATTCTGATCAGAAATATGCCTCCTGCCCCACATGCAACACACGGAATCTGCATACGAGTGTATGTTGTGGCTATGGAAATAATAATGTGAGGGGAAATCTGCAAATGCATTTTCCATCGTATCCTTTGGGTCTGTGGGGGCTGGATGGGAGTGGGGTGTGCGCAGGGGATGGAGATTTATCCGGCGTGACAAACTTCGTTGCGTGCACTTCGGTGTAAAGAGAAAATTGCTGAAATTTTTGCTGGATTCCCTCCTTCGTTGCGGGGTGGGGCATGTGACGGGGACAAGGACAAGGACCTTTCACCTTTTTGCCTGCATGCTGCCGCAGGCCAAGTGGCACCCACACAGTGGAATGGGAAGGATACCTTTTTTACACGTGTCTCCTGTCGAGGCACAAACAGAGAGGGGGGGAGAGAGGGGGCACAGCCTTCATCGTCCTTTTCTGAATGAATATTTGAGTCCTGGAAACTTGTTAATATTTCGACAACGTTTCGGATGGATTCCATGGAGAGGAGAGAGGGGGGTGGAGATGGACAGGACACTGGAGGTTGTGTTCGTCCTTTGGCAGTTGTAGTCTTTTCAATTTGATTGCTAAACGAAAGGCGTTAAATTGGTCCAAGAAGAGCAGGTGATCCCCTGACCCCCCCGAAACCCCTGACCCCCTGACTAAAAGTAATTAAAGTATTTTCCCAGGTCGGAAAACAACGCTCTGAAAGGGTGTGTGGGCTGGTGATGGGGGAGGAGGGAGTGACCCGCAGCTGCTGCAAATGATATTCAATTTGTTGGAAATGTTTTCCAGGCGGACATCAAAACAACAAAATGGTGAATGGAGGCTAACAGAAAAAGCCGTAGAGACTGGAGGGTAGGGGAGGGGAGAGGAGGGAGTGGCAGTGGCAGTGGCAGAGGCAAAATAATATGCATAAAGGAGGAGATAGGGCTAGTGGACTACTGCTTTGATGGCTCTCTCCATTCGAGCCTGTTGTTTTGCTGCTGTTTGGAGGCCAACTTTTGCCGGCGCCGAGGAGGAGGAGGAGGAGG
The DNA here is from genome assembly GCA_008121275.1 of Drosophila lowei. Classification (NCBI taxonomy): domain Eukaryota; kingdom Metazoa; phylum Arthropoda; class Insecta; order Diptera; family Drosophilidae; genus Drosophila; species Drosophila lowei. The sequence continues at coordinate 22,379,310 of CM017778.1, read as the reverse complement.
CGGCGGAGGAGCAAAAACTTTGCCTAGCACTCGACATTTCCCTCTCCTTTTGGTTTCTATTCCTTGGAGAAGGAATAGCCCACCAGTAGCTCCAGGATCGGGGGCCAGTCCTGTCCAATGAATGCAATTTGGTTAAGTGAGCCAAGCGGCCAAGTTGATACTTTTTCCGAATGTCCGCCCACGCCCCACGTCCCAGGCCCACGCTCTCTGGGAGGCGGGAGGCGGGAGGCTTACGGATGATAGATGATAGATGTACGGTGGAAAAAAAAAAGAAATGAAATGGAAACAAAGTGGAGCTGGGATTAGTTTTGGCTAATTGAATCGTGCGTTGCAGTGGGCCAATGGGAGGGAGGGAGGGGCAGCACTTTTTTCCTCGGGAAAAGTTTAGATAGTTCCATCTTCCAAGCGGGGGCTGGGGCGGGGGCAGGGGCTGGGGAGCAGCATCTACCTAGGTATCCCTCCTGTCCCCTCCCCTCCCCTACCTCCCCTATCTGTCCATCTGTCGTGTCTGTGAGTTTTCTAAGCCCCATCCAGGGAGGAGGACTCTTTGCATTTGGCCTTACATTTTTGATGGCTCGACACACACACACGCACACATGACCTGTCGCTGTGTGGGTGTGCACTCGTGCGTGTGTGCATCTGTGTGTGTCCTTTTGCTAATCGTTTATTTACGAGCCATAGCCAAAGCCGGAAGAGCGTGTCTGGGCCATGTTGTTGGGGCTGCTCCTTTGCTGCTTTGCTGCCTTGCTGCTTGGAGTCCTGCGAGTCCTGGCAATTAATAAAACATGAACTCAATTAGTTTAAAAGGCTCACCGTGATCGAAGGGCATAAGCCAGTGACGGCTGACGGGACGAGGGATTTCTGGTCGAGAAGAGCGGAAATTACAGCGCGAAACGTTGACAAATTGCAAGAGAAAGCACAGAGAGAGAGAGAGAGAGAGAGGGGCATAGGAAGTGGGTGAGAAAATAGGTTTCCTTCAATTAAACAGTCGCCCGGAAAGAGCGATCCTTTCTGGCTCCTGGCTCCTGGTTTCTGCTTCATTTTCCATTTCCCATTTCCGTCGTGTAATTTGACCTCCTCGCTGGGGCAATTAGAGACGCCAGGCAGACAGGACCTTGGGGCAGGAGGCCAGACCATTCGCTTGACAAAGGCTCACAAAGAGAGAGAGAGAATGGCAGGAAAATCCTTCACCATCGAAATTAATTTACTTCTTTCCCAATTTTCTTTTTCAATTTCGTTTTCGTTTGGGTTTCCGCTCTGCTTTAGTCCGGTTTGTTTTTCTTGCCTTTCTCATGGCCTCCTCCTCCGTTTTGGCCTTCTGCAATTAGCCCACAAATCTCGCCGCTTCTTCTCCATGGAAACGCTGTGGCAGGAAGAGCGTTGCATACATCACGGAGCAGCAGTCGGAAAATTAAGTCCGAAATGCATTCGATTCGGGAGAGAGAGGGAGAGCCCGCTGCTGGGCAAAGTTTCTCTCGTGGCGGAGACGGAGGTGGAGGCGGAGGCGAAGGGTCAGGAAAGTTTTCCCTCATTGAATTTTAAATTCATTTTAATTAAATTTGCAACTTTTTCGGTCGCGTTTTAATAGTCTGGCCTAATCGGAGAGGCTGCAGACGGATGCTGGGCGCTGGGCGGATGCCGGGGGCTGTGGTGCAGGCGCTCGCTCGTTTCCTAATTGGGAAAATCGGCTCGGAAAAGTTTCCCGGATCTGCTCAAAGGTATAATTTGATTGATGCGACCTCGCCCACGGATTCATCGCCCGCCCATCAAAGGGAATGTTACGCCTTCAGCTCCCAGTCCCCGCCAGTGGGGCGGAAGCGTAAGTTTTAATTGCGCGGCCGGACAGTGGGCGACTGTAAATCAGGACAACATATGAGCAGATTTGAGGAGCCTCCTTACCGTGACGTTGCATAATTTATGATCCGGGAGGGAGCTAGAAAACGGAGGAAAATCTAAAATCAATAAAAGCAAGAACCACAACAGACGAAGAGCTCATGGAGGAGGAGGGAGAGCGGAAAGGAACGGAACAGAACGTAGAACGGAACCGTGTTAATAACGAACCTCTCCGTTAGACAAGAAGAAAATGGAACAGGAAATGCGCGTCCTGGTGCTGGCCAGGAAAGTAATTTTGCACGCAAGCCCAAGCCCAATGGAAGGAGGGGAGCGGAGCACAACAGGAAGAGGGGGGATAGGTAAACGGCAACACAGTAACGGTAATGGGAATGGGAACGAGAACGGAACTGTGGGTGGTGCTCGGGCTCCTCCTGGACTTGCACTCTGCTTACTTTTGCCCGGGACTTGAAAGTTTTCCTCTCCTCAAATTGATTGCCAGGACAATGAACTCTGACTCGAACGTTGCAGCAGGAGAGAGTAGGGGGGGGGGGGGCCGCTTCTTCTTCTGTCTTCTATGCACTGATCGACGCAATCGAAAGATGATTCGTTTTCCAATTTCGCCGAGATATTAGCTCCTCGAAACTCCCACTCCCCTCCTCCTTCGCACACTTTGGCCCCACTTCGGGGGAAACTTTCTGATTGCACTTTTTGGCGGATGGACAAAGTTTTCGTCCTTTGTTGTCGGGGGCTGGTTGGATGGTTGGATGGTCGGCTGCAGGCAAAAGGGGCGGGGCGGGGGGCGGGCGTGCTTTATGGGGAATAGAAGTGTGTGGTTTCGATGTAATTAAGTGCGACACTTAATGCCTATTCTGCCACGCCCACATCGCAGCTCTAATGTGGCCACAGAATAACTTTATTCGTATGTCAGTCTGTCTGTCTGTCTGTCTGTCTGCGGTGGCCATAGTCCTTTGTGTTTTTGTGCGGTGGAATCAGCCTCCTTTCGCGTTCTGTGGCATTGCCCCAAAAAATTGTTATCCCTGACAATCCCCGTCCCCGTCCCCGTCGGCGGAGACTTTGAAATGGCATTTTTGCGTAGTTTTCCGCTCGTTTCTCTCTGTGCCATTTCGAGCCGAGTTTTCTCGCTTTGTTTCCCCTTTTTTTCTCCGTGTGTTCTCTGCGGATTGTTTTCATCCGTTTGCATGGCCATTTTCCCACTAATTTCCCCCAATTGTTTATAAACACGAACACACATATGTATAGTATATCTGTCACACACACACACACACACACACGCACACACTCGAACAGACAAATCCCACCGCAGGCGTCCATGTTGTCGACGCTTTTTGCTGCATACACTCGGGCGCACAACTTTTTGCGGTTTCCCCCCGCGCTGCCCCCTTCCGAGCCACCCTTTGTTTTAACGTATATTGAAATTGAGGTTAGTTTTTGTTGATGCCTCGAGCATCCGTGTGGCTGTTGCAGCGCTTTGTTGCTGTTGCTGTTGTTGCACGACCGATAAGACAATTTAAAGTTTTTAAGTGGTTTAAGTGCCACTCCCCGGAGGATGTCCCCTCCCCTCGCTTTGAAATATGTTGGGGGAGGGACTAACTTTACCGTTAATGATGATGATGGAGCAGAAATGAAGTGTTGTCCAAAGGGGTGGGAAGAGCGACAACACCGCGGAATTCATGGAACTCGCAATCGATTTGGGTGCTCAACAAATGGCCAGGGGAGCAGCAGCAGCGAGAAATGCGAGAAATTTGCCAAAACAGCGGAGCGAACAAAACAGAACAAACAGCCAACAAAACGCCAAGAATTTCTCTCAACCGACTCTGCCGTGATTCTGCCTCTCTCTGCCCTCTGCCCACTCCCCTCTCTCTGACGGGTGGCTGGTGCCTATGCTGCCTCCTCCAAAAATAAAATACGCTCTGCGTAAACAAACAGTTGGTTGCCACTGCCTCACTGGTGCCTCTGCAGCCTGCCCCCTGGCCTGGGTGGAATACCCTTGCGTATACATAGGAGGGTATTACAGACATGTACAAAGCCATGCCCATCTTTCGTTTTCTACCAGAGCGCCCAAACAAAACCCTGCACACATTTTTCCAAAGGTGTGTGTTTGAGAGAGAGACAAATAGCCGATCTCTTATCTCTCCCTGAACCGAAGACATTTCTTCATACCTGCGGTCGTGTGTTCTGTGCTTCGTGCCTTCGGTTCAGCACGATTGAACATGTCTGTCCAGCTTTTGTTGTTGTGAGAGAGAGACACGAAGCCGAAGCCGGCAAAGCTTTTTTCGAGCGCAGAAATAGAAGCGTCTTTTTTTCGTCCACTTTACATTGTTTCTGATTTCTTTTTTTTGGACAACCTGAAAGTGTTGTCTGTTTGCTAAGCAAAAAGGGTCTTATGCCATAGGACCAATGGATATTCTAGGGTAACACAAGGTTCGAGATTCCCCGAAGGCTGGCCTTCCTTTCGTGTGTTTTTTTGTTTTGTTCTTCCCTCTTCAGAGCGAACGAAGAAGCCTGCGATATAAAATTTGTGTTTATACTGCGAGAAAATATGTGGAAAGGTCGATGGATTGTATGTATCTGTGTGGGGTGTGTGTGCGTGTACGTGTGATGGATGCCAGAGATGGGGCTGGTGGCAGACACTTGATGAACAGCGCCAAATATCCAGCAGAAAGAAATAAGCAAAAAATCCGGGGAAATCTTGTTTCAATAACGGATTATTATTCGATTTGGATCCATCCGTGCCACAACGAACGCGACTCCGATTCAGATCCAATTTGGGAAATATGTTCCACGCTTTCCTGCACCTCCCACTGCCACTCCCACTGCCACTTCCACTCCTCTGCTCCTTTGACGTGGGCTCTGCTTTCGCTTGGCTTATTAGATGAAAATATGGAAATGTTGCTAAAAACTAAAATTACATTTTCGACCTCTTCCCGTTCCGTTTCAGGTAAGCATCCATGGGCATCCATTAGCATCAGACATCCAACATCAAAGGTGGACCCCGGACCATCCCGTATCGCCGTAACGAATCGAATCTGTGTCCTGGCATCGCAGGTGAGCGGCAAAGGCGGCTTTTAATTATGCCCTTCAAAGGCGGCAGATTCGAACTGCGATGGAAAATTGCATGGGCCAACCAAGGATAAAGGGTTGTCCGGGAAGAAGGGGTAACGTGGGGGGAGGAGATAGTGGACGCGTACGGGCAGCCGAGCAGCTTAATTAAATTGCAATTTTCCCGCCGGCGACAGCAACAGCGACAGCAACCTCGATGGCAAAGTCAGCAGGAAAATGGAAACTGAAAACTGTAAACTGGAAACGGACAATGGCAATGTCGGAGTCAACAATAGTTCGGGGTCTCCGTCCTGTTGCTGGGACTGTGGGTGAGGGGTTGGGGTGGCGCTTGGGGCATAACACGACGCGACAGAAGAGTCGTGTGAAAACGCTGAAAACAACAAAAACAGCGACACAACGTCAGGCAAAAAACTAAAAGTGACCCAAAAGTGGAAAAGCAGCAACAACAGCAGTGGAAAAGCGTGAAAATTCATTATTTTCCCGAGGCTCTCGAAGTGGCAAAAACTGCAACTTTTGTTGCGACGGCAAAGGAGGCATGAAAAATGCAAGCAATGTGCAACAGCGGCACAAGCGATGGAAAAAAAATCTAGGAAAATGCTTCAAATGAGGCAAATGAAACAAATGAAAAAAGGTGGCGAGTAGCCACCTCCGGGGAAGGGAAAGAAGGGAAGGGAGGAGTCGGAATATATAATATTTTCCACCCTTCCCCTTCCCCTTTGCCAGGCAACCGTCCTCCACTTGAGAAGCGAAGAGGAATCCTCAACTCAATCTCAATCTCAATCATTTCTTGTCTGCAAACTAATTTCTCTCCCGTTTGCTTTGTTCTTTTCATTTACCTCTCTCTCGCTCTCTCTCTCTCCCAGAGTCGGGGGCCTCCTTTCTCTGCTCTCAAGCTCGCACGCGTTTTATCGCTTCGTTCCGTGTGCCAAATCTGGAGGAGAAGCAGTGAAAATAATTAGAATATTGGCTCAATTGTTCGGAAAATGTGTGAGAGCAGAGAGCAGGGCAGTGCGGGCGTCGATAATCAGCATAAAAATCGATTGATTCGTGGACGAGGAAGCACTGGAGAGGCCAACAGAAGAAGCCATTGATGGGGTCATCAGTGGGAACGATGTCGATGATGGGGCTGATGTGGATATAGATGATTATGTGGATGTGGCTGTGGCTGTGGCTCTGTGGCTGCAGATGTGGCATTGGAAGTGGATGAACTGAATGATGTGCATTCCCCATATATAATTGGGGCTTCATCTCTCGTCTGCTGTTCCTCCTCCTGGTGATCCAAATGAGACGCGCATTTGGCTAATGTGGCAAGAAGAAATGTGAAATGTGGGGAAAATAATGTGAAGGATTTTCATTTCGCATGTTTTTCCCCGTTTTCTTTTTTCCCTTTGGTTTTCTGTCTGTGTGTGGGCGACGGTTACAAATCGCAGGGCCATAAATCAAAGGCAATTCTTTGGCCCGAACGGAACAGATAAGCGCCTTTATGAATGGATAAATGTACACACCCTTCGTGCCCCACCCGAGCCTCCTGCCAGCGGGGGCACTCCCCTACCGTGGGGCTAATTGAATTGCCGTATTCTGATGTATAGAAAACCTACTTATCGGATGTGACAACATTTTGTGTGTGGGGGCGGGGGCGTGGGCGGGGGCAATCCTTTCTATAATTCATAACACCGCAGCTTCCTTTTGTGGGCGTCGCGTTTGTGCCACGTCTGTGCCTCGGAGCGGTGCGAAAAACCAATAAAAATCGCACATAAATTGCGCCCAAGCACTGCCCCTCCTGCTCCTGCTCCTCCGTTCGTCCTGCTTGTCCTGGGCTCCTTGAGGCGCTGCGGAGGAGACGAGAAGAGACAAGGAGACAAGGAGAATCGCTTGCTTGCGTGAGCTTTAAATATTATAGCATACTTTTCGGCGCCACCGCCGCTACTGCAGAGGCGTTCGTGCGCAAATCCTGGCGGAGGGTAAGAGAGGGAGACAAAGAGAGAGCAAAAGGCAAATGTCGGACCCGCAGCAGGGAGGGAGGGACGGCGGGAGGAAGTGGCGGGCGAACAATGACTCGCAGCTACTCCAATATTTACGTAATAAAAAATTCAATTTAGCGAAAGTTTAACAAAAAAAAGAGAAGAGAGAGAGAGAGAGAGAGAGAGAGAATGGAGCAAAATTGGCATCGATGCGGATGCCGGATATGGAGTCGCGTCGCAGGAGGCAGCTGCAGCAGCAGCAGCAGCAGCGTTAGGAGTGGCAGCTAATGCGGATGCCACTCCCCCTTGGAGCTCCTGCGCGGAGCACATCAATTTCGATCCCCTTCCAATAAATTCGATTTGCAAGTGCCGGGCAAACAGACCCCCCTCGTGGGTCCATCGATTACTCTCGGATAGTTTTTCCCCCGCCTCCCTCTGGGGACTTGCGTGGTAGCTCCTCCTGCCCCCGCCCCGCCCCCTGCTCAATTTTCAGCTTGAAATGTAAAAAGTAAACTACGCAAAATTCGAAACTGATTGCGCCCGGGGCGAGTGACAAACACGAGGCACCGAAGCAGACACGGGACCGATATGAGCAGAAGTAGAAGCTCTTTAAGAGTCGTGTATCTCAGGGCGAGTACAGTACAGCACAATACAGTACAAGGATGGGTGTGTGTCCTGTCTTGTGTCGTGTCGTGTCGTCGTCTTGGCTTCCACTTTGACAGAGATTTTCCTGCTCTTTTTACTGCTGCTGGCAGCGAGAGGACGCGAGATCCTTGAGAGCTCGCACACACACACACACACATTCGCATTGCCGCTGGGCAGCCAAGAGTGAGGAACGAGGCAGCGGCAGCGGCAGAGGCTGAGTGCTCTCCCTTGAGGGTTCAGGGTCTTTCACTGGCCCCTCACTCATCCATTCATCCATTCATTCAGTCAGTCAGTCAGTCTGTCTGTGTGTGTGCCTTTCTGTCAGACGTTCCTGATGTTGTGCCAATCCGTGTGTAACACGCTCCGCTCCGTATACGTATGCGTAGGGCCAGACAGGGCCCCACTCTTCTGGCCGCTTGTTGATAAGCCATTTATGATTACGGCAATTGATTGGTGACTCCCCGTCTGCATTCCTCGGCCGATTGATGATTACAACACGAACCAATTGAGCCTCCACCGCCCCCATACCCATCCCCATCCCCATTCCCATCTCCATCCAATAAAATACAAGTAATAGATGTCTAGAGATGTATCTGAGAGATACATTTGCTGGATGTTAGATGCTGGATGCTTGATGCGATGCCTTGTCGATTGGTCAGGCGGTAAATAAATTAAATTTCCGCCACACTGTCGTCAGGTGGCGAGTGGGGGGGACCCCATGAATATTTCATTCGTTCCTTCGACCCCCCACTCTCTTCCATTGGCCATTGGTCCTCGCTGCCTGTTTGCACTTTGCTTTATTAGCTGGAAATTTATGGGGTATTTTGTATTTCCCGTGCGGCAATTGCATTGAAGTCACTTCCTTCTGCCCGTGTCCCCGCCCCTGACCACCACCGCCTGAGGCGGCATCTGCTGGAAATTGCTTATCAATTTATGCAACGGAGGTGATAAATTTGTGGCCCGCCGCCTCGGCATTGTATCTGCTTGTTTCTTCCCTTAAATGCGGCCCGGGATGGGGCAGGAGGGAGATTATGCAACCGCAGCTGCTGCCAACTGGTGGCACTGCTGCTGACCCAATTCGCACTCCGCCCAGGATGGCATATGGGATATGGGATTCCTCTTGGCTATTTCTGTAGCTGACCGCAAACGCCGCGACTCTTTGGCCATTTTTAGCCTCTGTCCGCGGCTGCTCCCGCTTCCTCGTTATTGTTGCCATTCCGCGGCTTTTTTCAGGCAGACAGGCAGAGAGACACTTCTTGGATGCAGTGCCACAGATTCCTTAGCACATCATCATCATCATCGGGTCGTTCAATCGGAGTGGATGCTTTAGCTAAAACAAACGCCTAATGGGAAGGCGTGGGAGGGGGAGGAGGAAGCCAGGCAACGCCCTGGAAGGAGACAGAAGGCAGAGAAACCCAAGGAAATTGCCAAGAGAAATTATTTTAATTCCATCAACATCATGAGAAAAGCACGCCAGAGCAGAGCCAGAGCCAGAGCCAGCACAGAGACAAAGACAAAGACAAAACAAAGACAAAGACAAAGAGGGGTTAAGTGTGGGGAGGCAAGGAGCAGCCCTGGGCATGACAAGTATTTTCATTAGTGTGGTTGGTCCCCGTACCCCCACCCCCTGCCGAGTCGACGACCTGCCAGGCATTTTATTTTCCGTGTTTTTGTTTGCCGTGTGCGACAGTTGAAGCCCCGGAGTTGGTGGCGGTCTTGGAATCCCCGTGCGATTTGTAGTTTAATATGCATGGGAAAAGCATAATTTAATTTCCATGATTATCCTGCGGGATCGTGACCTCCACGGCTGCCAGTTGCCATATGCCTGTCACAGCCTAAGCCTTCTCTCGGAACGAGAAAGAGAGAACACCTTCTTCCACATCTGCCATCTACACACGCCACGCACATGTCTGAGTCTTAGTTTCAGTTTCAGTCTCAGAATCAGAATCAGGTTTATCCCCCGAGTCTTTGGTGGTAATCCCTGCCATGCCCTGCCTTGGGATCCCTTTGGATTGTTGCGTGCGTGGCCAGGATTTGGGACTGGGCCCCAATTTCATTTGTCCCCGCCCTTTGGCTTTGCCTAATTTGCCGTCTAATTGAAGTTGGACGCTGGCAAATGGCCCAGAAAGGCTGAATCCGTCGTATCATGCACGGCATGCGAGCAATTTCTAGCAGGGAATCGCATTTGTGGGGAAGGAACCTCTGGGAAACCTCTTGGGAATCGAACAGAAGAGGCTCTCGTTCGATCAGCAAACAGATCTCTATGGGGACTGTGCCCCATGGGTCCCTGCCTTGGGTTCAGCGACCGACTTTTATGGCCAGCTGAAATTTTCTTCGGCTAATCATCCATTTTGTGTTTGCTCGACTTTTTATGGCTCGTACGGCACACAAATCTCTCGTGTTGAAAGGCGAATTTGTAATCGTACGAGTGCCGTGCCCCACGTGCCCCACGACCCGCAAACACTGCTTCGAATCGAGGCACATGCAAAAATGAATCATACGCCCCGTTGTACCATCGAACCAGCTGCTCGTAAAGCACTGTGGGAAAGAGAGAGAGAGAGGGAGAAGGAGGGAGGTTTTTATGCGTCGCATTTCGCACTTTGTACCTCCGTGCCCCTCCTCTGCTTTCGGTTATTTCGTAGTCGCGACACGAAATCGCTGTAGCGTCGGACATCCGGCGGGACGTTGCCTAAAAGCCGGCAGCACTCAACCGAGGCATGGAGAGGTAGGGGTGGGGGGAAGGCTGCGGAGGGGGCTGTCAAACTTTAATTCATGCAACAAAACAGAGCCACTTGAATCTCTTTTAACTATCTTTCCCTCGCACCTCTGCCGTAAGCACTGCTCCCCCGAGGCTGTAACACGAGGCAACTTCTTGTTTTGTCTCTCACTCGAGGTGCCAGCCCGAAGAAGCAGAGAGTTGACAGGAGGCAGGCAGGCAGGCAGGCAGGAGGCATGGGGCATGAGGCAGGCACTCGACCAGAGCAAATTAGTTTAGCAGCATGCAAAATGTGCGAGAACTTTATGTGACTGACTTAATGAGGTGCAGGTGAAGGGTTCTCTGTTCTCCTGTCTCAGTGTGGCATCTCCCTGTGGCACACACACAGCCAATCCAGGCCCCGCCCCTGCCCCTGCCCCTGCCCCTGCCTCATGCATATATGCATCGGGTTGAAAGGTGACTGAACATCCTTTTGACTGAAGGAAAAGGAAAACACAAACACCACTCGAGTGGTGGCCGACACACTTTGTGGCTGCCTCTAAGGCTCTCCTCTCTGGCGGAGGCCTCAATTAAGTATCCTCCACCGTTTGATCCTCGCATTCTTATTGCCTTCTGACCAAAGCATATAAGCGTCGCTCCACTCGTCAAGGTTGCTCCTGCTGGCGCCCCTGCTCCCTCGTATGTGGGTGAAGGCTGAACCGAACTCCAGCATCGACTGGGAGCCACGCCCCAATGTTGTCAATGCATAATGTTGTGCGAGTAAAGTAGCTCATGCATAAACCAGTTCGTTAAAAATTTTGTGGGTCCCCCCAGAGCCCAGGGCATGTAAAGTGGGGGCGGGAGTCGCAGTGGGGGGCAGTGGAGGAGCAGAGGTTACTGGGGCTATGATAAACTTTTACACTGATAACTAACGGCAGGTGCAAGTGGGCGTAAAAAGGCAAAAAGGTTTCCGCTCGCCCGCTCTCGCTATGGCTCTCGCTCCCGTCGAGCCGTAACCATAGCCGTAGACACACGAGTACGTGATTCGCCTGTGTTATGACAACTGCAATAGATACAGGCACACACACACACACACACATGCACACTGATGGATACTCGTAGAGGTAGAGGCTGTTGATGAGGAGTGCCCCCATCACCCATCCGCCATCCATCTGTTGTGTGTGTATTCCATCCTCACTGACCTTCACTGGAGAGGCGACCTGCTCGACCTGCTCCTGCCTGCGACCTGGTTCGGGAACTAATTTAAATTTAAATTTAAATGTTATTGTATATTCAATTAGCATTTCGATGGCTGCAGCTGGATGGAGGTCTCGACGGGCTCCTAATATGTGAGGGAGAGTGTTCTCTCACTCATCCACCCTCTCTGCTCCCCCTTCCTCTAATTGAAAGCCCTAGCTTGGGCACTTATTGAAATTTATGAGCAGAGCTCTCGAAATGAAATTAAAGCGCAAATTTTGAACCTGTTGACCGACGGAAGCCAAAGCAACATTCCGACCGGTCCGACGGCCGGGCCGCCGACACGCGTGCGACGCCCACGCCAGCTCCAAGATGGGGCCATCGCCAGCTAATGGCGATGGGCAATGGGCGATGGGCGATGGGCGATGAGGTCGTTGCGAATGATGTGCAGAAAACGTTGGAAATGAAAAGCAAATAGCAGAAGGCTATAGGGGGGTCAGAGATGAAGATGGGGAGGAGGAGGGGCTACAAAGAAGCTAAATGCTACGCCTCTAATGGAACGGAGATTGGGGGGAAGGCGTTTCTAGAAGCCAAAAGCAGTTTGTTTGAACACGAGAGAGTGAGAGAGAGAGAGACGGAGAGAGAGAGAGTCGAATGCTCTGTGACACATAAATACAGAACAAACTGTAAACGAGCTCTTGAGGTGCGGATACAGACGAGAAGCAGTGCAGAAGGAGAGGCGGAGAAGAAGCCATTAATAACTGTGAAACGGTTGAGGCAGCAACGGTTAATCAAGAGACAGTCGAAAACTGGAGCATAGCATAGCCAGTGGCGTAGCGGTGAGGCGGATGTAGGGGTTGGGGGCTGGGGGTTGGCCCACTGACCAGGACAACAGTCTGAAGGACTCGACAGTTTCGAGCATAATCCCCATGAATGGTCCGAGCGTCATTCGAGTCACATTTCGCTTACTTTCTCGCATGTCGTGCCATCGGAAAGCTCTCGCCATTAAAATATAAATTCGGAGCTTTACGTGACCCGCTGTCCGCTGTCAGATGATCCTACCCCCTCCCCTCTGCTACTGGATCAGAGCTGCTAAGTGGAAAATAAAAATGGCAGCTGCGTCTCTCCCGCCTTGTGGCGTGGTTGGGGGTCACATGCAAATCATAAACAATAATGGAGGTAATAAGCGCGATGGTCTATGGCAACAAAGCGGAGGGGTACCCGAGTCACGTGGGGGGTAGAGTCCTCTTGTTAATGACCCTCCGAAGGGTTCAAAGCACTCGGGACTCGTCTGTCTGGCTGCCCGCCTGCCAGAGCGAGAGGGTTAACTGGACACTTCGCTCATTTACGCCGATGCTTTGTGCATGTTCAGTCCTGTCCTGTTCTGCTTTATCTTTGTTGTCTACCTTCCCGAAGCTCTCTCCCTGCTCGCTGCTCACTGCTCTCTGCTCTCTCCCTCTCCCTTGCTCGCTGCTCTCTGTCTGCTGTCTTTCCGAGTCGGCTCCTGCCTCCCTCTCTCTCCCCCCTCTCTCTCTTGCATTTAACTCGTTTTATCTGCTGGCGCCGCGTTCGACCGAGCGCTCATTATGAATATTATCGCATGACGGCAGGCTGTTCCGAGGTTCCAAGCTTCCAAGGCATGTAAGTGGGAGGGTAAGCCAGAAACTCTTACTGTTTCGCGCAGAGTGGCAATGCCTTACCCTCTGCCCAGTCGTGACTGACGTGCGGGCAGAGAGCAGAAGAGTTACAGCTCATCTCTTTGCTTTGCTTCCTTTTTAATCTGTTTATCGACTGTCGGTTAATGAGATTCTCTTATTTCATTCGCGTCGGTGGCGGTGGCGGTGGCGGCGGCGGCGAAGAGAGTGCAGCAATGCACCTCCACGGCTGATTATCTGCTAATTACATCGAATGCGCACATGACAATCCGAGCAGAAGAGTCATGCGGGGTCGAATGTTGCACACAAAGCAAATTCGGGTTCATTACCACCGCCCCCGTCAGCTGACCCTGGATGGGCAGAGCAGAGCAGGAGGCAGGGAGCACCCCTTCAATCACACCACATTCCGCAATACACGAATAAACAGTTTGAAAAGCTGACATAATGCCCGCATTAAACGGCAAAACCGACGGCGAAAAATGGCAAATATTTGTTGCGGAAAGTACAATATGGAAAAGAGGGAATCTCTGGAAGCGGAAAGAGGAAAACAGAACACGGAAAACAGAAAACAGAAAACAGAAGAAGCGACCCGCAATAAGCCGCGGAGGAGAGCGGGAAGAGCGGAATGAAAAAAAGCTGTTCTATATTTGGCAGACGGCATGCGTGGGCGTGAGCGTGGGCGTGGCTGATACGACAAACACAGAAATTGTGCTCCGAATGAAAATACTGCACATTTTTATCGTTCGCAATGTTGATTCAGTTGGGATAGTCCCCCACCACCGTGGGGATATATATCCTCCATACACATGTATATCCTCCTCTGACGCTGGCTCTTCCCTCAACTGTTGGCGGGGGATATCCACTGTAGCATCGATTGGGAGGCCATTTTGATTGATTGATTGTCTCATATTTTTTGGTCATCCAATCGCCCCGTTAGCCGCACACATAAAAACGCCCATCAAGATGCCAGCATTGTCTTGGCAATGACCCAGACCCCCACCAATTGTTAGGGTGGCGCCACTTGATCGCGCGTCCCCAGCAGCCGCCCATTTGCTTCACTTCTTCAACTTTTTTCTATTTTTTTGGCTTTGCGTGAAAATTGCCGGTAAATGCGAGCTCATCGATAAACTCGAGTGGATAATATGAGTTATCGCAGCTGCCGGAGAGACTCTCGAGTGGCATGCTACAGAGCTCTGTGTTTGCCTCTGCCTCTCTTTAGTGTCAAGTGCTCCTCCATTCCAGTGGGGAGGAGGCCTCGCTCGATATCGAAATTCAATTTCAATGCGAACTGCATTTAAATGTGCTGTAAATGGAATCAAATTCGTGCGGGGGGACTGCTGTCAGCTAGACCTTTTCCCCAATTCGAATAAAATCATAAACAATTTGCATCCATTGAAAAACAAACGAAAGCGCCACTGGAAAATGGACAAGGACGGGGCAGATGGACACCGCAACGTGGCCGTGTACGTGGACGTTCGCCATTTAAGCTCATTTCATGTGACGTGCTAAATGAATTTTCAGCGGAATCCCTGAAACTGAATTAAGTCCCCGTGTGGCCGCCCACGTGCCTGCCGGAGCGAAGGACACAACCTAAAAAGTAAAGAGAGAAAGAGAGAGGATTACGTAGGGTAGTAGGGTATGCCCTCGTCTAGACCACGCACTCCACTCCATTTCTTTGCGCAACATATGTATCCCCTCCACTCGTGCAATTAGCAAACAATCCGGGAATGAAAATTTGAGCTTAACGCGTAAAATGCATTATGTAAAATAATGTAAAAGGCTCCCCAGAGCAGTCCGCAGGGATGTGGCAAGGGATCGGGGCTAGCTGCCGAAGAGAAGGGGCGGAAGGATTGCTTGCTTATTCATGCATATACTCGTATGTGCATATGTCGGAAATTGTAACGATTACACGCCGGACGCACACAGACACACAAACAGGAAACGGCGAACCGACCATCCATCCATCCACTCCTCTCTTGGAGCCCGCCCGCCCTTCCCCCGTCTCTGTTTCATGTGATCATCAGCCATTGATTGGTTCGGTCTCGGTCTCGGGCTGCTTTACCGCAGGATACATTACTGCGGGGAGGGGGCAAATACTCGTATGTTTTTCCTTTGTCCTGGCTGGCTGGAGGCTGAGCTGGAGCATTTTTCATAATAATTACACGCTGAAGGGCCGGGCATAAATGGCTTTTTAATTTATCGCTGCTTAATGGCCTTTGGACAATGATTTAATACATTTTTAATTAAAATAAATATGCAGAGCGACGGCAGGAATCAATCGCAGAGGAATCCACGCCGGAGGCGGAGAACCCTCCAGAGCGGAGAGCAGAGCGACAAACAGTCCTGTAATTGAACCCCAAATAAGTCGTTAAAAGTTTGTTTGCCACGACTTCTGCAGTCGGAAGTTGCACAAGCAAACACCCCACTGCCCCATCTCCTGCCCCTGCCGCAGCTCCCCCACTTGGATGCCACTAAAACTAATGGTTGGGGGATGGGGGAAGACGTTGACGTTGGCGCAGCTCATTATAAATTTGTTGATGCTGCATATCTTGGAGCTGGTGGGTCTATCCTTCAAGGATAGCCGGATAGCAGCATAGCAGCATAGCAGGATGTGCTGCGCTCACTTCCTGACAGGCATCGGAGCAGAAGCTGCCTTCCACCGGCTTCTGCCTTGGCTTCTGCATATCAGCAGCTTTTTATGCTTACCACAGCTGTGGCAGGAGGGGGAGCTGGAGTGGAAGTGGGAGGGGAGTGGGAGACAACACATTTCATTTTCATCTCAGCTGCCAGCAGCCACCCACCAGCCAGCAGCCGCAGGGAACTTGTCTAAAAATCACGCATAATTTATTTACCATAAACAAGACGAACAGAACAGAACAGAACAGAACAAGAACAAGAGAAGAAGAGGAACAAGCAGAGCCGACGATGGCCGCCGCATGACAAGTCGAAGGGAGAGGCAGAGCCGATGGAGGGGTACGGAATGCACGCCTCCTCCAGCTCCTGCAGCTCCTACAGCCTGCTGTAAAGTATGCAATACAATTTTTGGAAGCAAGCCCAGATTGCAATAACATCAAAAATGCAACAATAAGGAAAGGGAGCGAGGGGAGGGGCAGAGAGACAGCGAGAAGCAATCAGCGTGGCATAAAAAAAAGAGAACCTAAGCACGATTGAAGCTGCAGCGCAATAAAAATCGCTTTATCTTCATTAAGTCGAGGAAGATATCATTGCAAGTGCACCCCGCACCCCACCCCCCTCACACACACACACACACACACACACACACATGGGGGGAAGCCACACACAACGGGACAAACAACAAGGTAGCCACAGCCAGAAGCCAGAGCCAGTGCTGAAGTCCCATCCTGGCTGGCTAGCAGCCACAGCATTGAATAATAAATGCAACGAAAATAAAAATAAGAGCTTCTGTTCCTCCGCTCCGGAGGAGACGGAAGCCAGCAGAGGAGCGAAGCGAAGACAGCCAAGAGGGGAGGGGGTGGGGGGACGGGGACGTGGCAGTACAGTATAAAGTACATGACGCAGGGATAAATGGTGGAATCATGTAAACGTACACCCACACCCACACACACTCGCCTCGCACACACAGCCGCACGTCAAGGATAAACAGAGCCAGCCGGATGGCAGGTGAGGGAAGGGCTAAAAGGACGCCAGAGCCTCCGAGTGGATACATGCATTGTTGGTACAGTGTGTGTGTGTGTGTGTGTGTGGGCGAATCCTTTGCAGCTCCGGCAGACCCTCAAGGCTGATGCTGCCCCCCCCCACCCCATGACTGAGGGCGGACAGGCGGCTCGAACCAGAAGGAAGCGAAGCGAAATTATTGCAACGAGCGCCGAAGTGGAAAGCCAGACAGGGACACGGACACGGACGCGGACGCAGACGCGCGGCTGCTCTTAAATGGAATCCAATGGTCACAGTGGCAGCTCCATGGCAATCGAATTCCATTTAAGATCAACGGGTGGCTAGGGGTAGGGGTAGGAGGATGTTCGGTTCTGGTCTGATTACGATTACAAAATGAGAACACGGCAGACACAAGTCTGCCCCAATCCAACCAGCCCCAGTGGCAAAGGTCAAACAGATTGAAGCTCTCCATAATTGACTGTAATTAAAGCGCTGTTCTGTCCCCTCCATCCACTCATCCCCCCATCATCCCCCCTCCCCATCTCCTCGTCTATGAGAAAAAGCAATTTGGCTCAGTTTTCCGCTACGAAAGGAGCCTTTTAATATTCTTCTCAGGCGCTGACGATGACGATGCTGCACCTCCATGATGGTGCCCCATTTCATTGTTCTATGCAAATAGTACGAGCGGAAGAGAGGGGATGGGGGATTGGGGATTGGGGATTGGGCGTCGTGGTTACAATGCATTTTTATGGCGAATGCTTGCTAAAAATTTATTGAAAACGAACCAAAATATTTGCATGAATGAAGATGAACAGCGTTCGGGATGTGGGAGGAGGATGCAGGATGTTGCAGGTGCAGGTGTGCTGCCATTACAAGCCAATGAACAGGGGATGCCAGTCCCATCATCGCTTTCATTGCCATTGTTCCATTCATTCCTTATTCATTCATTATTCACAGCCCAATTCATGATTGCAGTGTCTGATCTCCGTTTTCCATTCTTTGCTTTTGCAGGCGAAACGAATACAGAGCAATGAGCTGGTGGCCATCAAGGTCATCAAGCTGGAGCCCTCCGATGACATACAGATCATCCAGCAGGAGATCATCATGATGCGCGACTGCCGGCACCCGAACATCATCGCCTACTACGGGTCGTACCTGCGGCGGGACAAGCTCTGGATCTGCATGGAGTTCTGCGGCGGCGGCAGCCTGCAGGACATCTACCAGGTGACGGGACCACTCTCCGAGAACCAGATCGCCTACATGTGCCGCGAGACGCTCAAGGGCCTGGAGTACCTGCACTCCATGGGCAAGATGCACCGCGACATCAAGGGCGCCAACATCCTGCTCACGGAATACGGGGACGTGAAGCTGGCCGACTTCGGGGTCTCGGCCCAGATTACGGCCACGATCAACAAGCGGAAGAGCTTCATAGGTGAGTGGCCCCCAATCCCCCCATTCCCCCCATTCTGTGGTGACAATTTGCACATCCTCCTCCTGGGGGAGGCATGACTGATGAAGCATCCTCTGGCATTCGATTTATGCAGATTCACAGATCGATTTCGATTCCGAATCCGTGGCAGGACGAAAGAGACCCCAGTCTGGGGAAACGTTTTGCGCCAAGGACATTGCCAGGCAACGAATAGTCGACGATTCAGGGTTCGAGTTAAAGATGGACGTGCAAATGGAAATTCACAAAGTGTTTATCATTGTGGGATTCCGTTCTGCTGGGGCGGGGGGGCAGAGGAGTGTCCTGGCAGCGGCAACAATTGCGTTTAACGCTTCTCGACTCTGGACACTCGACAGGGAGGGCAGGAGGAGTGGGAAGAGCTGTCAGAAATGACAGAGCACAAAACCAAACAACAGCAAAAAGCAGCAGCAGGACAAAGGATGCTTGGGGAATGCAGGGAGCACTCGTACGTCAAGCGAAACGTCACGCTCCACTTTAAAGGGAGTGTCCCCACAGTGGGGCCCCCAATTGAATGCAATTCAATTAGGAGCACGCATTATAATGGATCCCGCAGAAGGCATACCGAAATATAATCAAAAATATCCTGGGGCCCGGACAATGCAGGAGCTTCCATGGGGGAACAATTCAATTTGCAGGACATTTCAAATGCAGACGGCGTTGCAAGGTGGAGGAGTCTGCCCCACAAAAGTAACCATTCGACCGACCAGCAGGTGGTCCGGTCTTTGTTTGGCATCCCGCCGGAGATGGAGATGGGGATGTGAAGGAATGGGAATGGAATCCTTGTTGTCGACCAAAACTGAAGCACAAAAGCAAATAATCTTTGAAAAATGTCCTCAATTCGAGCATCGTTGGCCGACCATTGGTCCGTCTTAGTTTTGTGGATACTTCTTTTGTGGATGGCTCTGGCTGCAGTTCCTCTGCTTGCCACTCGAAGTCCTCTGCTCTCCCCGCTCCTTAGAGGCCTCAAAGGCCACTTCAGCTGCTTATTTTTTCCTCCACTAAGAGATTTCTCCGTTCTATTCGGTTCTGGTTCTGTTTCTGTTTCTTTTCTGCTGCACGGAGCGGAGCTAAGCGGCTTTCAGAATCCCACAGAGTGGGAGGAGCGGCGGAGCTGCTTAATGGGGAGACATGTGCAAGCAGATGACAGGGGGCGAGGGGGAGGGGGAGGGAGTGGGGTTAATGGATGCTTTAAAATGCTTGCCAGGGGCTTTAAGCCGAAACTGAGGCGAGAGCCGACGGATGGGGCCACGCGTGGCATACACAATTTGAATGTAAATAGCAGTTTATCAGTCAGCAGAGCAGCCAACAGGAGGAGGAGCCTAGGAGGAGGAGGAGGGGAGGTGTCTGCCACTGCCACTGCCACTCGCTGGATAGTTTGTCATGACAACTTGCAATCTGTTGAAGCGCAGAAGGAGCAGCACGATGATTGGCATGAGTTGCCCCGGAGGTATGCCCCCCTTTGGGTGGGATGGTGCTTTGTGCCACGTCATCGCAGGACCTTTTAAGACTTGGCAAATGGGATTCTGCGGTTACCCAACGTCTCTCTGCGTGGCCTCTTTGCTCACAATTAATTATTTCAAATGCCTTTCTCTGCACTTAATTAAAAATCCTCGACCTGACCGGACCCCCTTCGGGCGGCCTTTGACACTCCCCGGGTAATTAAGTTATCACAGCTGCGAGTAGGTGGTGCCCCCCGCCTGCCAGGACGGGGACGGGGCTTAGAGTCCTCGAGCCAATAAAAGCCGAAGCCTGCCCGAGTTCATGACATTTTGAGTTGCGAGGGGCGTAAAACGGAATCAGATTTGATTTAATTTACGCCAAATTGGATTTATCCAACGCATAGAAGGCGCTCCACTCCGCGCCACGACAAGGCAGTTTAACTTTTAATGCCGTCTATTGTCCACTGTCCTTTGTCCTTTGAGCTGGCTCTCGTAAAAGACAGCCCCATCTCTGGCTGCCATAAATTTCGCCAAGCGCTAATTTGATTTCTGATTTATACGAATGGACGAAGGCCGCGCACTCCCACTCCCACACCCACTCCTCGATGCATTTGTGCAGCGGTTAAGAGAGGGGGTTTCCTCTAAGTTTAACGACCTTGAGGTCACTCTGTCTCCATCCGTCTCTCAGGGCAACACTCTGTTCCTTTGTTGCCACTTTTGGGTGCACTTTCATGACGTTTCAGAGCTGAGCGAGCATCTTTTGTGGCACATGTCAATGGAGTAGCAGCAGCAGGAGGAGGTGCCACCCCCCCGAGTGTGCACGGCAGATGACGGCAAGAGTGGAAGGCTACGTTGCTCGTAGGTGCTGTCTAGGACATGTTTGTGTCTGTCTCTCTGTCTGCCTGTCTGCCTGTCAGTGTGTGCGCCAAACAATGTGACGTCCGCTTACTGTTATCACTTGGAGTGGTCCCCCCCCCCATCAGTGGTGTTGCGACTGCTGTGACAAATGTGGTGATAAGTACACACACACACACACACACACTATCCCCTCCCTTGCCACGCCCACGCTCTGCCATTGCCTGTCTATCGCCGCAAACAGAACCGGGGGTCAACCTCGAATGAGCTCCTGGATCGAACAAATGGCAGGGATCATGGTGGATATGGTGGAGCTCATTTCGGGTTGCACGTCTCCTGGCAGAGCAGACACTGCCTCGCCCGTGAAGGGTATGCCGCGAAGGAGCTCTGGGGGGAGGCAGGCGACAGCCTGACGCTTTTATTATTCAATAAAAAGGTGCTTACGTTTGTGTTTAGTGTCATTAACGAGTCAATGGCAACAAACGACGAGCAGCAGCAGCAGCAGCAGCAGCAGAAGAAGCTTCCACCTCGTTGGCTCCGAGACGCCCATTACACCGCCCCATCCTGCCCTGCCCCGCCCCGCCCTGCCTCTGTGGCACAGCCACAGTTATGCCATAAAGATGAATGCGAATGTGAATGTGTGGGTGGATGGGCCTAATGCCTCCCAGGACGCGAGGCTGACGGAAATGCGTCTTGGCATTAAATGGGATGCAGCCTAAAAGCCTGCCAAGGCGCACATCCTCCCTCTCTCCCTCTCTCCCGTTGCCCTTTTTTCTGCAATTAACAAAATGATACTTGACTTTGTCCTGCCTCATGCCTCGCGTCCCTTTGCGGCTGTATTTGCATTCGAATCCCAATCCCAATCCGAATCTGTATCTCCGGCTGTGTATCTGTAGCTGTTTCGTCGTGTATCTGTTTGTGTTGCGCCTTTAATTAAAGTGTGCGGAACACTTGGGTGAGTCCTTCATCGATGAGCTTCCATTCCGGTTCGGTTCTCCTTTGGAGAAACAAAGCCGAGGCCCGGAGACCGACTCTGAAACTTCCACTTGCAACAGCAGCATCGAGGAGCAGCAAGGAGCAGGCATTAAACTTGATTTTGCACCTTCTCTGTGGCTTAATTAAATTGAAAATACAATTAACTTTGAGTTCGTGTTCGAGGTGGTTCGCCTTGGCGGTGCGGTGGCTTTTCCTTTCGCCACGCCATCGCCAGGGAGATGGAAATTAATTTCAGGGAACTTTCGAGAAAGTGCGACAACAGATGCTCCGCCTCTTCCTGGATGGGGCGACATTGTGGCCATTGGCTGCAACATGGCGTATGAGTAATGGACGCATTAGCCTCCCCTCCACAGCCCCCCGTTCCCCGTTCCCCGTCCAGGATCGTAAAACGTGCGCCCGAAATGAAGCGTAAAGTGTGTCGCCCCCATCCTGCCCCCCATCCTGCTCCTGGCGTGCTCTGCATAATTCAGCGATTTGCTTATTCGCACAATTTGCACAATTGGCAGATTGCACCGTAAAAAATCAAATTAAATTATATTAAAAACAAAACAAAAACAAAAACAAAACGAATGCGTTTGAATGAATAAATGACATGGGCAGCACATAATCTGAGGCAATGAAATTAAATGTGTGAATGTGGCATAATTAGCAGGAATCGCCTGCCATGCCCCAACCAGTGGCAGCTGTACTGACCGCCGATTGTATCTCTTCCATTCGCAGGGACACCCTACTGGATGGCTCCCGAGGTGGCCGCCGTGGAGCGCAAGGGCGGCTACAATCAACTATGTGATATTTGGGCCTGTGGCATCACAGCAATCGGTGAGTGCCTCCGACAAGTGCCCCCTCTGTCGCTGACCCCCGTTTAACCCTTTTTTGCAGAGCTTGCTGAACTCCAGCCACCGATGTTCGATCTGCATCCGATGCGAGTCCTGTTCCTGATGTCGAAGAGCGGCTTCAAGCCGCCCTCACTGAGCAACAAGGACTTGTGGAGTACCACATTCCACAACTTCATCAAGACGGCCCTGACGAAGAACCCCAAGAAGCGACCCACCGCCGAGCGCCTGCTGCAGCATCCCTTCGTCCAGTGCGAGATGTCGCTGCGGGTGGGCAAGGAGCTGCTCCAGAAGTACCAGAGTCCCAATCAGCAGTTCCTCTACTATCTCGACGGCGAGGAGGAGGTAAGGAGTCGCGCTGGTCAGCCGTAGCCGTAGGAGGAGGAGGTCCTAGTGCTGGCTCTGGCACCTTTTGTGTAATTTATTTACGCTTCTAGTGTTGGCTCGTTCCCCTCTCTCTTGGGGCTTGCGGCTTGCGGCCTGCAAGAGACCAAGGACCAAGATTGCCTCTGCTTTCTCAAGAACATGGACGCGGACAGAGATTTAGTGCGCCATTTGGCACCTTGGGAGCCCCAAACTCTAAGTTTGCCTGCTGCCAGAAGGGGGCTCCAGCCGGCCACTGCCCTAATTAATGTCCCCTCCCCGCCCCAAATGCAGCTGTCTAGACAGACGGCCAGGCCCAAACTTATTTAACGACAAATGCAAATGGAAAATGCAAAATCAAAATCAAATTTAAATTTAATGGGCATTTCCCCGCACCCTCAACGGCAGGCTGTCTGTTGGTGGGGCGGGGCGGGGCTTGTCAAGTCATAAATCTTCAATTTGTTTGGATATTTTGCAAACTTTGAACGAAAGGAGGGACTCCGCCCCCAAGAAGCGCGCCCTTCGCTAGACGTAGCAGATATTCAAATTTTACTTAGGGCCCCACGTGCCCCACTTTTTAGCGCCCAAAAAAGCAACGCATGACGCTCCAAAATTCCAATCCCAATATGATTTTGATTTATGGGCTTCTATCGCAGGCAGAAACTTTGCGACTGCCACTGACTGCCACTGACGATGCCTCCTTAGCTCTTTAGCTCTTTAGCGTTATCCCCTTGTTAACCCGCATCCTAACGTGTCTCCTCCCTTAGACGGTGGCCAGCGTTCCGCAGCGGATTCCCAGCAAGATGACATCACGCACCAATGGAGTTCCAGCCCAGAATCACACGCTGAAAACAGGCAAGACTCCGACTCCGACTCCATTTGCTAATTTCTCACCTTCCCCCCTTCCCGCAGCCATGACGACAAACTCCATGTGGAACGAGCGATCCTCTAGTCCCGAGACGTTAGCCAGCGACATGTAAGTCCTTCCCTTGCGCCGCGATCCTCCCGTATCCCGTATATACTCGAACATATCTCTTCTCTGCCTGAGCCTATGCTACAGTTTTTGCCTTATTTCTTAAGTACTTGCGCGACAACGGGTTCACTTCGCTTCAGTTTTGGTAATTTGGTTTCAGTTCTCACACACACAACACACACACAAACACACACACACACACACATACACACACTATATATGTAAAGCCGAAGGCATTCGGAATCCATCTATCAGCCATGGGATCCACTGTTATCCACTTGTCTGTTTCTTCTCTTCTTTTGTAGATCAAGACCAAAATTAACGGGCACCCTGATTATGAACATGTCCCTAAGGTTAGCGAAGGCTTCTACCAGCAGAGCCCCCCTTTTGGGCGCTGTGGCAGTGGCAATGGCAGTGCCAAGGAGCCACAGAACTTGGCACTGCGCTTCCCCCTGCATGTAGCATGTAGCATGTTGCATGTTGCGCTTTTTATGCACCGCCTGGCTGCCCCGCCGCAGCACGCGCGTTGTGTAATTTGCCCTGGCTTACAACTTGCCACAGTCGATTTTCAGCTGCACGTATCCCCAGAGCTGTGTTTACTTTCGTATTTTGCTGCATTTTCATGTGTGTGGCAGCGGCACACGCTTGCGCTTAGTTGCAGTTACGTGCCGCAGCTCCCGCAGGGTCTGTCCGGGCTATGAAACTTGTGAATTTTTCATCCATTCCACGGAGGAGTCTGCGTCCGAGTACGAGTCCGTGTCCGCGTTCGCGTCCGAGCCAGTCCCTGGAGTGTGCGGATATAATTGGGAGCTGGCTGGCAGGCTGTGTGCCTCAAACTTGTGGGATATTTAATTGGCAGCCAGTCGGAGTAATTACTTATCCAGGACGGAGATGGGGCGCCACTAAGTACGCTGCACCATAACATAATAAGCAGCCCCAGCGGAACAGGTGGGAAAAGCGAGAGAGCGGCAGACAGATGGGCCAGCAGAAGTTCTGGCCAACTGGAAACTAGAAATAAATTGAGTTCAAGGAGTAGAAACTTTCCCAAGAAATCAATTAACGACGGAGAACGAACGGAAGGCAGTGCAGGGGCACAAAGGATCGAAGCATCAAGCGCCATGTTGTACGCAACTTCAAGGGAAGGGAAGGCAGCTTCAGTATGCCACGAGACTCTGGATGATGTGCCATTTGTCATCTTAAACGATTACACATTGGTGCCCGCTGAGGCACGGCACGGCACCCGCCTAATAAGCCAAGGCGTGGCTTCAAGGGGCAGCATGCAAAGTGCTCGATGTGAGTTATGTGGCAAACACTTTGCGGCAGCCGCCACTTGAGCGCGCGTCCCAGACAACAAAAGCCAGTGCCTGGCTCTGTCTATATGCACACGAGTAGTACTCGTGAGTACTCATGCCCCTGCCACAGCCACAGGCACTGGTACAGACAGGCGGCGACTGCCGCGATTCTGCTGCCCAATTTTTATTGAAGCCATAAAACCCATTGGCTGCGCCAATTTTTATGTACTGAGAGCGCCGAGCGCCGAGCGACAAGCGACTTGCTGGCTAAGTGCCACACCCCCGTTTCCGCTGAGTGGCGCCCGAAAAGTTTGCGGGGAAAAGCTGGCTCGTCTTACACCGCCGCATCCTTCCTCCTGCGGTTGTCATGGTTAATTTCATTTAAACCGTCATAAGCAGAAAGTACAACAAGGATACGTTTTTCCCCTTTTTTGTTTACGCTCCCACAAAGGCAGGAGGCTTGCCAGGGCGGAGCAAAGAACATCCTACTCATGGGAGACGAGAGATGACATTGGGAGAAATTAGCCCGATCCGTTTAATTAGGCGTCAAGGAGCGGCTTCCATGGGAGGGCTACCCTCCTTCTCGCCCCACACGAACCACAAATACACTCCGATATCCGATATACCGATACAGACACATGTATATATTTATAAGTAGTTCGATTTGATATAGTATGTTATATTAATGCTTTCGATTCCCGACGATCTGGCAGTGGCTTTCGTTTCGTTTGGGGCCCCGCCCTGCCCTTTCGAGGGATTTTCCAAACTAAAGAATTGCGTTTACATTTTCTGGAGTTCTTTTCGCTTTTGTTTTTGTATGCGAAACTTAACACAATGAAACTTTTGTTTATTTTCTTTTTCCTTTTTTCCGTAACTTTGTTTTTTTTTGTATTTGATTTCCGTAGGAGCCTCTTACAGTATATTGATGAGGAGCTAAAGCTAAGGTAACTACACCCCCCTACCACCGTACCACCCTACCCCAATAAATATTGCGAGCGAACATCAAGGCTCTCGGTGTCCCCCTCACACCCCACACCCCACACCTACATAGCTCATGGATCTGAGCCCCACAAACTGCACCCTGTCTCACGCACACATCCCCATGCGCACCTACACACACACACGTATGACTTTGATTTAGCGTTAAGTTCATTTCACATACTACCACTTCTACACTTCTCTTCTCCACCTCTCCACCTCTCCACTTCCATTCTTCACGGGAGAAGCAGTCGGGGGCTCTGGCGCTTCTCTTCTGCACCTGCAGAGCACCTCTTCCGCTTCTCACATGCACAAATTCTGCATGTGTGTGTGTGTGTGGAACACCCTGGCATCCATCAGGAATATGTACGAATATCTGTGGAGGCAGCATCATTATCGTTATGAACCAGACCAGCAGCGGCAGCGGCAGCGGCAGCTCATCATGTGGGCCGCCTTGGTTTATTACGAACTACCGTATCGTACCGTCCAGTCCGGCTGTCCTGCCTGTCCCAGAAATAGCAACATTTTCATTACACTTTTTTGTTCGTCCTTCATCCATTTAAACCATATTAAGTTACGGCTCTGTTCTGTTCTGCCTCCTCCATGTTCTTCTTCTTCTGCTGGTTCTCGTGGCATTCTTTCTCTTTGTTTACTGAACTTCTTTTGGGCCCGGCCCTTTGTTTCGTCGGTTATTGTCTGGGAACGGGGCTTTGCTTTGTTCGTGCCTCTTATTCCGCCTAAACTTTTGCCTTTGTCTATCGATAGAGAACGAGGCAGATGCACAGTCCGGAGAGGGAGAACGGAATGTTGAGCATACGCACCGTGGGACGCCCCATCGATGGCTCAATTATATTCCGGGGCGGGCCACCAGAAAGCAGTTCTCAGCTAATTTATACAGTACAATTGGTTTATATTTTGGTCGAAATTTACGCCCCGATGGTCGCCCATGAAATGCGCTCGATTTGTCCTTTGTCCCGAGTCCCGAGTCCCGGGTCCCGAGTCTGTCCGCGCACCCTTTTCCCGTGTTTATTGTTTATTTATTTGATGTGTGTGCAAATGGGCGTCACATTGGTTTTATTGTTATTATTATTCGAGCATTTCTGGACATCCCAGTGGCCAGGCCAGGGACCTGTGTTGCTGACATCCGTCCCAGGGCTTGCTCCTTGGGCTCTGCACTAAAATATGCAGCATCCTCAAGTAGAGGCACATCCATACTGTGATTGAAGATGGAGGCTGGAGGATGGGCCTCTTCGGGGGCAGGGAACGAAATGATTGCCCCAGGGAATCCGGGGAATGGGGAAAACAAATTGCAATTATGTTAACATAAACTGAAAATTCACGAAACTAATTCGGAAAATGGGATTCCTCCGGTCATTTCCTGACGATTCCCCAATCTGCCACCCTCCCCTCCCCCCCTGGAGCCGGCAAGCAGCTGCTGAGATTCTCCAGTAAATTGTGGCCTGCCTCCTGTTTGTTTTGTCGGGCGTGTTTGTTCTCGTCTCGTTCTCGTTTTGGGGCAAAATTGTTTGCATTTTGTTTTTCGAATTAATTTCCCCAGCAATTTCTTCATTTTATTCGCTCTTTGCTTTTCGTTTCATTTTTGTGGCTCCCTTTTTCCCTTTCTCTGGGCTGCTCTGTCTCTGGGCTTTTCTCTTTCTCTTGGCTCTTTCTGCGGCTTTTGCTGTTGCTGTTTCTGTGCATTCATGTGCGAGGCTATTTTCTATTCAAGCATTTCCATCTGCATGTGTCTCTGTGTGTGCCTATGTGCCTGTGTGTGTGTGTGCATGTGCATTTGTATTTTGCATCTCATGCATAATTTATGGCTTCATATTAGTTTATTTATTTATCTTGCGCCCAATAAAAAAACACACACACACTCTGCCGCTCTACCGCCACGGACAACCAAAACCAAAAACAAAAACCTCCCTCAATGGGCGGAATGGCGAAGGCGTGACCAGGAGAGCCGACGCGTCGGCTGGACCGCAAATAATTTCATTAAAAGCGTAATCCGCTTACCCGGCCTCGGCCTCGCTCTCGACCCTGGGCTGGGGTGCGGGGGGGTTGCGGCTGCGGCTGCCCAAGGGAGTTTATCATTTCGATTGCATGCGCTGCACACACACACACACACACACACACACACACACACTTGCATGCCTGCTAACAAGGATGTGGGTGGAGAACAGGAACAAGAACAGCATCCATCACCATTCCAGGGAGAGGGGCTCACGGGGATATGAGCACACACTAGACAAGTCAGACCCCACCACCCACCCAACCAACCCCAGATCCCCACCAACAACAAGAACACCCCCTTCACGCTCACAGAATCGAGTGTTTTGCGCGGTTATCGATCGAAGAAGCTCAAACACTTGGCATTCTTTTCTCTCTCTCTCTCTCTCGCCTATCTTCTCTCTGTCTCGCATTCTCCCTCTTTTGACGTCTCTCCGCGTGTCTGCCGTGTCGCGATCCTGCTCTGTAGAGCCACTCTGCCCTTGCACGACACGGGATTGAAAGATTCCATCGGCCCCGAGTGCAGCTGCTCCGCCCACAACGGGATAGTTGGAGTAGGAAGAGGAGGAGGAGGATTAGGAGGAGGAGGAGGGAGGAGGAGGCGGGGCAAACGGTAGCAGCAGCGGAGGCGGTGGCAGTGCCCATTATGGAGGCGGAGTCGGAGTCGGAGGAGGAGGCAATCATCACCAGCAGCCCCACACCCACCATCATCATTACCATCAACTGCAGCAGCAGCATCAGCAGCAGCAGCAGCAGCACCCACAGCCACAGCCACAGCTACAACCACAGCAACCACATCAGCAATCGCATCAGCATCCACAGCATCAGCATCTCCATCAGCTCCATCAGCAGCAATCGACCACCGCTTTGACATCGTCCAGCACCAGCAGCGCCTTGGCCACCTCGGCGGCCCACAATCCCAATTGCAACTCGACCCCCATCAGCTCCTCCGCCTCGCTGGCCTCGATGCCGGATCTGAGCTCCTATCTGGGCCTGGGCCTGGGCATGGGCGTGGGAATGGGCATGGGCATGGGCCTGGGATTCTCCAATCTCCGCACCACGAGCATTGGCGATGGGGACGACGATGATCTGCTGGATGTTGACATTGCCATGAACAACGCTGCTCCAACGACCTCGGCTGCTACCGCCGTCGTCCCAGGTTCAGGTTCGGGAGCGGGCACGGTTTCTGGGTCCGGCTCTGGGTGCTCCGCCTCTGCCGCGCACTACCTGAGGCACAGCAGCAATTATCGCTCCGCTGCGGCTGCGCAGGCGTCTCAGACCGCCCATCCCGCCCCCTCGCCGGCGTCTGCGAATCCAAACGCGAACGGGCATGGGCACGGTCAGGGCCAGGGCCATGGCCATGGGTTGATCTCATCCAGCATATCGTCCTCCGCGTCATCAGCTTCGTTTTATAATCGCCTACTACTCCTCGATAATTCCAGCGGCGATGCAGTTGGCGGCAGCGGCGGAGGTGGAGGCGGAGGCGGAGGCGTCGCCGGCGGCAGCTGCGGTGTCGGTGGCAACAACGGTGTCGAGGCCGATGCCACGCCCCCGCCGGTGACGCAATCGATCGGCGACGGCTTCATGCATTCCAGCTGCCCCGCGGTCAGCCTCGGAGCAGCGGCGGCGGCCGACGACGCTTCGGCCAGCAGCTCCTCGCATCTCTACCAGAATCTGCTGAGGAGCAGCTCTGGAGAGACACCCGGCAGTGGAGCGGCGGGCTTCTCAGCGGGCACCAACTGTGATTACCGGCACGAGAGCAACCAGGTAAGGGAGAGAGACACTCCAATGGGAACTCCCATTAACCCTCCCAAACTCTCCTCTAGAACGGGCTGGAAGACTCGCCGCGGCGGCATAGCTCCATGGATCAGTTGATCGGGCTGCTCAATGACATGGGAAAGTCTTCGCGGACACGCAGCCTCAGCGATGGTGGCACCCAGGACGACGAAGGTGAGTGCACAAGGGAATCTCCAGAGGAGTCCAGCACTAACTCTATCGCATCCCATTACAGTGGAGAAGGAGGCGCAACCAGATCTGCTGAACAATACGCCTCCTGTGCCGCCAAAGCGTTCGCACAAGCGTCGCCACACGCCGCCCAGGCCCATCACCAACGGACTGCCGCCCACACCCAAGGTGCATATGGGCGCCTGCTTCTCGAAGATATTCAACGGCTGCCCCCTGCGAGTGCACTGTACCGCCTCGTGGATCCATCCAGAGACGCGGGACCAGCACCTGCTGATCGGCGCCGAGGAGGGCATCTACAACCTGAATATGAACGAGCTCCACGACGCGGCCATCGACCAGCTGTTCCCGCGCCGCACCACCTGGCTGTATGTGATCAAGGACGTCCTAATGAGTCTGTCTGGTAAGCGTCCCCTTGGCTTGGCTTGGCTTGGCACTTATTTCGTCGGCTGACCCTAACGATTCCATCGCTATTTGCAGGCAAGTCCTGCCAGCTGTACAGGCATGATCTGGTGGCTCTGCATTCCAAGCAGACGGTGCGATTCTCGCTGCACATGAACAAGATCCCCGAGCGGCTGGTGCCCAGGAAGTTCGCCCTCACCACCAAGGTGCCGGACACAAAGGGCTGCACCCAGTGCTGCGTTAAAAGGAACCCCTACAACGGATACAAGTATCTGTGCGGCGCGACGCCCAGCGGCATCTTCCTGATGCAGTGGTACGATCCGCTGAACAAGTTCATGCTGTTGAAGCAGTGCGAGTGGCCGGCCATCAGCAGCCTTGGCGGGGGTCACATGCAGCACGAACACACGACCGTCTTCGAGATGATCATCACGCCGGAGCTGGAGTACCCCATTGTGTGCGCGGGAGTGCGCGTGGCGACGAACGGCTGCCCCAAGCTGGACCTGATCAACATGAACAGTTGCGTTGTGGAAGCTGCTTCGGCAAAGGGCATGGGCAAAAGAGGTCTAAACGGGATTTGTCTTGCAGGTGCCAGCTGGTTCCACTCGGAGGACCTGGAGTATGACGCCATGGCCACGATGGTGCCGCGACTCGACCGCCTGAGGGTGGTGTGTGTGCACCAGGTGGAGAAGGACGCCATTCTCGTCTGCTTTGGCAATGTGATGTGGGTGGTCACGCTCCAAGGCAACATCAAGCATCACAAGAAGATGGTATCGCAGCTTAACTTTGACTTTTACGTAGACAGTATTGGTAAGAGATGGCCCACCCAAATACCCACCGCTGCGCTTGCACCTTCCATCAGTAACCCCCACACTTGACCATTCTCATTCCAGTTTGCTTACCAGACAGCGTTTTGGCATTCCACAAGCACGGCATGCAGGGGAAGTCGCTGCGCAATGGAGAGGTGACACAGGAGATCAAGGACATGAGTCGCACCTACCGGCTGCTGGGCAGCGACAAGTAAGCACGATCCATGATCCATTCAGTTGGTATCACATTTGATGTTCTTTTTTTTGCAGGGTTGTTGCCTTGGAGAGTCAGCTGCTCAAGACTGGCTCCCTGGGCAGCGAGGAGGGACACGATCTGTACATTTTAGCCGGCCACGAGGCCAGTTACTAGGCGCCCGCGTAATCCATTTGTTATATTTTAAATATAATACGCTACACAATACGTTTTAATGGCAAGCAGGCGCCGTCGCCGTCGTCGTCGTCAACTAATAACTGTAATTTAATTACTCGTAGAACTAAGAATTGGATTACTGATGATAGATGGATGGTAGATGATAGACGATAGATGATAGAGCCACTTACATACACTTACATGTCGAGAGTTCGATAGCTACTTAGCGCAATTTTACCGCACGTAGAGGCAGCATCCATACGCAAGAGATCCAACACAACCAATACACAGAAGAGTCTTAATCCCAATTCATTGCGCTATACTTTGCCGATACACTCGATATAAATACATACAATACATACAATGGATACTCGTAAGTCTCACAGTCTGCTTCTGCTACGTTGATTCCGTTGTAGTTCTATTTTTGTATTACAAAGAAATGCTTTAATTTATACAACTAACTTTAATGACCTACCCTACGGTAATCAATAGTTATGTAAGATATTTGTGTACACACTTCACAAGCCAATAAATACGTTTATAAATAGTCAGCTGCGGGCGAAAGCAACAGAATCCAATTATACATATTTATACACACACAATTATATATACATACATACATTACGAGATCCACTAAGGCAATTAGAAACTAATAAATATTACATATGTTAGTCTTTAGCAATTGTAAATCGCAATGTTTTTAGCTGGTTAAATCTGCTTTTGAATTGGCTCAATACCAAAATTGGTAGGATTCGATGCGATCTGTTGCACATCGTGAGAAGGGTATGAATGAATGTCGAGTATTTAGGAATGCAAAGCAGATACGGTTTGTTGGGAAACAAAATTAGACAGTAAGACTTTTCTAAACTAATAACACACAGAAATTACATGCAAATTGAACATATAAACTAAATGGCTGAAACGGCCCCTATCTGTATTGTGTGTTAAACTGATTGTCGTAGTCACGTTTTTAGGCTAAACGAAATCAAAAAAGAAAACTTTCCGAACAGCACTTTATGTCGTCTTCAGTTGTAAAAATATTCTCTAGACCTTAAGTCATTTAGTTCTTATGACAAAGCGTAAAACCGAAAATTATAAACTAAAACAACAAAAAAGAAAACAGAAACACAAAATTGTTGAACTCTAGTTTAGTGCAAAAATAAAAAGTATTTGAAAAAACGTTGTACAAGCAGTTCAGTTTTGAATGTGCCGCCCATCAAAACGCGCTATGGTATTTCTCACCAATGCGTTTTGCCTCACTCTAACGCACTAGCCCATTGAGTTTCGGTCTCACGTGTTCCGCACATTTGTTTACAAAATTCTGTTCAAGATGCCGTTTGAAGTTCCTCCCTGGGAAGATGGAGCCGAGATAATTGACTTTATGCCGATGAGCTCGGCAGGAAACGGAGTTGGTGCTACAAAGAAGTCAAAGAAAAAAAAACCCAGGAAGAAGAAGCCGCAGGCGGCAGCTGAGCCAGAGACGGCCACGGCCAATGGCGGATTTCGCTACAGACCTGGTGGGGGACCCTTGGCTCCGCTAGCAGACACCTCGTCCGACGATGAGGCAGATGACGAAATGCGGGCCATGCACAAAGTGCGATCTGGTCGCGTGGAAAAGCAGCGTCCTCCAGTTCAAACGACGAAAGGTGGCAAGAAACAACTGGGACTGAAGCCGGAGCTGGCGCAGGCTGCACTGGAGGCAATGGAAGTGACGCCGACAACCGCTGAGGTGGCACCTTCGCTGGCCAACAAGCTGCAGACGGAGCTCCTGGGCGGACGGTTCCGATACATCAATGAACAACTCTACACAATGAACAGCCACAAGGCGGAGGCCATGTTCCGCTCAGATGCCTCCGCATTCGATGCCTACCATGCCGGCTACCGACAGCAAGTGGAAAAGTGGCCAGCGAATCCGCTAAATCGCATCATCAAGACTGTTAAACGACTGCCCAAGACGACAATCATTGGCGACTTTGGCTGTGGAGATGGCAAGCTGGCCCAGTCCTTGCCCAACAAGGTATTCTCTATGGACTTGGTGGCATCTCGAGGCGACATCATAGCGTGCAACATTACGGACACTCCGCTGGAACCACAATGCCTGGACGTGGCTGTCTATTGCCTCTCGCTCATGGGTACCAACTTGAACGACTTCTTCCTGGAGGCGAACCGCGTGCTCAAGCTCCATGGAAGCGTCTACATTGCGGAGATTCAGTCGCGCTTT
Source organism: Drosophila lowei (assembly GCA_008121275.1). Lineage (NCBI taxonomy): Eukaryota > Metazoa > Arthropoda > Insecta > Diptera > Drosophilidae > Drosophila > Drosophila lowei. The sequence goes on along the minus strand of CM017778.1, from coordinate 22,345,639 downwards.
GAGGATGCCCGAGACTTTGTCCGCAGCGTCGGCGCCTGCGGTTTCGATCTCGTCAAGAAGGATGTGGCCGTCAACTACTTCTACTTCTTCCACTTCAAGAAGATGCGGCATGTGGACAAGGCGGTCAAGCTAAAGCCGTTCTCTCTAAAGCCTTGTCTCTACCGCAAACGATGAGGATAAAGGTAAAAAGTGCATACATTAATTAAATGTAGAAAATAGAAAGGAGCAATAAAATTCAAACTTGTAAATCCAATCAGCTAAATCGGGCAATTGTTTAAGGCCAACAAAACAAACATAATTGAACGCCTAATTTAGTTATACCATTTACCATGCGTTCGAATGCACCTAACACCGTACCTTCTGAATGAATTTACCATGGGCTAGCGAACCACCCTCAAAAAAGGCCGTGAGAAACTAACCAAGAGAGCGCCATGCTCAGTTTTGCGTTTCAGTGAAGTATCTCAATCTTTTGCTCTCCCAATATTTTTTCAACTGCGAATCCGAACGGTTGGGTTTGGGCCTACTCGAATATTATTAAAGACGGTACGTTTCGGGTTGCCAGCACTTGGCCGAGAAGCATCTGCGATCCGATCCCAAGATCCCCATTGCGAAATGCGAATAGAAAAGCGCGCAATTCGCCAGTGTGTTTAAAAATAAATTGGAAATTAATTTGTTAGCTACCACTTTCCGTGCAGTTTTCTAGTTCTCCCACTCGCCCACGCCTATATTCCCACCCTCGCTCCCCCTGTCTATCGCTCTCTCTCTCTCTGTCCCTCTCTTTCACTCTAGTCTCTATTACTCACTCAAACTCACGTTAAATTTCAACAGGTATTCAACGACAACAACAAATTATCTTTTTTCGCGTTCAAAAGAAAAAAGTGTCCAAGAATTTGTTTATTTGCATAAGCTTGTGTGAGTGCAGTAGGAATCGAATCGAATTGAAAACGGGAATCGGGAAAAGCAGTTGGTGAAAGTGAAAACAAGAAAAAAAGAAAAACAGCTAAAACCACAGCCATAGAGTATCTTCATCTACGTATCCTTCCCGTGGATTATCAAAAGGATTCTAGAGCGACGACTTCTTGGTGAGTATCTGAAAGTTCCGCCAGAATCGCGCCTTTTGCTGGGCTGCTTAGATTTTTTTTGGGCTGTGGTCGGGAGTTTTCTGTGGCTTTCGGTCTCCGTCTCCGCTTCGGTCTCATTTTATGTTTCCGACACACACATATATACTTGGGCCAGAATGACTTCATAGCCACTCACTCACAGACACATACACGGGCTGAGAGAGCCGCTCTCCGAAAGAGCCAAAGAGAGGGAGAGAGTTGTTTTTTGGCCATAGTTGTAGTTGTAGCGCTTGTATTTGTATCTGCATCTGTATCTGTGAGCTATCAAGCTTTCCGAGTATCTTTTAGCACGGTATTCTTTCCATTTCTTGTTTTGTCCACTGTACGCGTATTCGTCCCACATTGTTGCTGTTGCTGTTGCTGTTGTCTCGCCTTACTCCACTTTTCCTTTACCGAATTTTGTGTTTTCCTCAGTTCCTTCGCATTTTGCCATTTGCTGTGCCGCCAGCCAGAGGCATTGCAACAGGGGAGGGTTCCAATTGGGCAGTGGTAGTCAAGGAAACGTTCCACAACACCGATCAGATACAAATGTATCTGAAAGCAAATTGCGCCGCCCGTGTGCGTATCTATACATAGAGGCGTTTGTAATTTTGGAATGCGACTTATTTCACAGGGTGGATAGATCCCATCCAACTGCGTGTTCCATTTGTCCCACGTCTGTCGCTTTATAGGGGCTACCATGTCGACGTCACTGGGACCAAAATAGATCGCCTGGTGCCATGGGAATCGATCGGCGCGCCGTCGGGCAGGTTTCCAACGGCTTATCAACCATTGAGCGGGTTTTCGCATTGGCATTTCGGTATCGAAGGCCTAGCATAGCAGGAAAACCTTAGCCGTACCGTACAACTAGGGGAACACGGCTGATAATAAGATAGGCACCAAAACAAAGGCCATGCGTGTGTGTAGTTATGAGTTATGAATGGCAGGTGACTGTGCCCCTGCCTCCTCAGCCATGCGTCATCGAAGACTAAGACCAAGACGATTTTCACAATCCCCGGAAAACCTGGGGCGTTGACTTGCCAACGGTTCTTCGGGGGGGAGGGGCCGGGCCTGGAAAGAAGTTGTTTACGTGGCAGCGACCGCGAAAGGGGCTGGAGAGCTGTGGGCTTTGACCCAAATAGTTGTAGACATTAACATAAAGACTTCTTCATGCTATGTACATATGTACATAAGTGGAAGCCAGACAGAGAGAAGCGAGAAGCGAGAGAGCGAAGCGGAGCTTGCATTAGAAACCGGTTGCAAGCCAAGAAATTGGCTGCACAGCAGACAAACAGATAAAGCAGCCGAGCAAAGCAAACGAGCGCTAGACCTGCAGCTGGGGCTGGGGCTGGGGTGAGGAGAGTGCCAGCAGCTTAATGCTAATAACTGTACAACAAAAACGAGCTACGAGGCAAGTAGAAAATTATCATAAAATCCGAGCATACTCGTAGTGAGTGACAGAAAAGGGTAGAGAGAGAGAGAGAGAGAGAGGCAGCGAGAGCGAGAGCGCTAGCTAACGACTTGGCAGCACGCAAACATGGCCAAACAACAAAAGTCGGAATCAGAGACAAGTCAGAGAGTCGAATGGAATGGAAAACCTGAATTCGTTGGCGGAGAGGCAACAAGGTGTGTCTGGGAGCGTTAGAAGCTCCCCAGAGAGCGTTCGCCAGAGAGAGAGAGCAGCTCAAAGAGAGCGCCAGAGCAAGCCTGGCTTTGAGAATTGAATTGCATTGTAAACTGATGTTTTAGGCCACGGGCCAGAGTGGCAAGATCGCATCGAACCTCCGAAACCACTAACGGAGGCAGAAGTCCACGAGTCCGAAAGTAAATCGAAATATAGGATGATTCTCGTATTCTTAGCGCTCTCTACCAACCCCCCTTTCTTCCTCCGCTCTGACAATGGAATCTAATCTGTCAACAAACTCAATCAGACGGAAGGCAGCTTTTCCAGCTCGCTTCCAGCTACTCTGCCTCCTTCCTTGTGCCCCCCATCATTTTGCATTCTATTTTTATTTGTTGTCGCATCGATTTTTACTTTTGTTCTGGAACGGCGGTTGTGTCGCTGGTGGGACGTCTATAGGTCTATGATTTATGTGAAAAGCGCTGAAGTGGACAAAATTCTCCACTGTGGCGGCTGTCTACTTGCCGAGCCTTGCTCCCAGCCCTAGTGGGGCTCCGCCCTCCCATTCCGGATGAGCAGAAATCAAATTGCGGTGATGTGGGTGCGGCAGTGGCAGCAACAGCAACAGCAGCAGCAACAGCAGCATCGACTGCATTCAGAGTTCGTTGGCCAAGTGGAGTCGAGTGCTTTAAATAGCTATTGACAGAGTACGGGTGTGTGGGTGACGTGAGGGTCTCTCGCGGTTATGCTAGCTGTCAGCGAACGCCGATCAGAGCATGCTGGTAATTAGCCAACCGACACTGGGTAAAGCTGCCACTTGGGCTGGCCAAAAGTGGCAGGCGATGACAAGAAACCCGTCTGCTCAAGTATCAGCTCGGTCCACTTTTGTCGATGGCCAGCGATTACACTTCGTGGTCATCCCCGCTGCAGGCCTCAGGCTGGTGCTCGATACGGTTGCAAAATGGGAACGGATCTGGCTTATCGGGGCCCCTAAGTCGCCTTCCTGCACGGCTCGCCCAAATGCAGTTCCGTTCTGCCGATAAGTCACTGAGTTTCCCAAGGCAGAACACACCCTCTTGCTGACTGTATTGATTGACCCACATAAACGCACGTCCAGAAGGCGCGAATGTTTACGCGTTTCTCATTCGATTTCCCCCAGCTCGCAGCCCAAGAAAGCAGCAAAAAAGAAACCAGACAGACCTCCAGTGAACTCCAGTGGAACTTTCTGTGTGGCGTGAGTCCAGAAATAACTCCCAAACGAAGATCTCTGCTCGCGGAAGCGGGGCCATGTTTACGGACGTTGGATGGACGGATGTTAAGCACTAGCCTGTCAAAAAGGCACTTTGAATAGCAGCACATTTTAGACACAATTTATTGGCAACGGTTCGTTGAGCTTGGAAAATGGCAAGTCCGACAAGTTTTGTGCATTTTACCGGCGAGGAAAAGCGTAATGCTAATGGGCTTAAAGCGAAAGTTCATTCACAATCCGGGCAGGCACTGGCGCGTCCAACGGGGGTCCCGAGGAGTCCAGACTGACATGACGGCACCGCCAGGTGACATAATATGATGACAGGCTGTCGAGTGGAGTGTGAGAAGTGAATGAAATGAGTAATAACTAGAGATACACCAGTTATCCGTCATTTATACTCTCCGCCCCCCCTTCGGCAAGCGTTTGTTTGCACAGCCCCAATGCAAATTGAATTTGATTTAAGTTGTATTAAATGAAACTTAATTAAGGAGGAGCAGAAGCAGAAGCAGACTACGCCCAGAAGCACTCAGAGTGGCAGTCTCAATTGGGATGACCGGCGAGGGCGAGGGCGAGGGCGGGCGAGGGCGAGGGCTAGGGGAATCTTTTGTTGTTCTGTTCATTGTACGCGGATGGAACTTTGTTACATTCATAATATGTATACAGAAATACTCTTCTATATGTGTATGCACGGCGCATACGTGCCGCATTGTTTGTCCGTCCATCCGAGGCTCTTTTATACAGATGTATCTATTCGCACCCCGACTACAGCATCGTCGTCATGATTAGACACTCGCCCAGAGCCAGCTTCTGGCTCTCGCACTTGATGGATTTCACCTCGACCCCCTTCAATTGAAGCGAATGCTCTTCTGTTCTGTTTTTTGGGTGTCGGCACCTCTTGCAAATATTTCAATATACTCTAGAAATAGCTCTCGATTTCATGGCATATTCTGACGCTGCGACGATGATGTCATCGTTAATGCGATACGAAAACAAGGAATATGCTCGTGCACAAGCATTACATTCCTATCTGCTCGATTTGTTTTGGATTTGCTGCCGAACTAATTTGCAATGCGGTACCCCGAGATAATGACGCTGATTCACCGGTCGGTGATGATCACTCAAGTGTGCCCCCAGTCACATCTCGCTATCGCTATCGCTACCGCTCTCAATCGAATCGAATCCAATCCAAGCGAATTGCAATTACGGGTCCCAGTAACAGCAATCCAACAATTGCAACCTTCTCTCGATGATGTCAACATTGCGTATGCGCAACCTTCAACTATGGGAATAAAAACACAGCACAGCACAGCACAGCCGAAATAATGCTATATAGAGCCAAACACACACACACACTTACACACACATGCTCCTCGTGATATACAGAAGAAAAAATAAATAAAATACAATAAATTAGATGTTTGTCTGCTTTTCTGGTTCTGGGTCTGCTGGTCTGCTATTCTGCTTCTCAACATACATATTTTTTGTGAGTTTTCGTATAATTTTGAACGCACGATGACGCCACCAGAGTTTATTCTCTTTGGGGTCGTGCTGTCGCCCCCTGTCCGTGCTGTCCGTGCTGTCCGTGCTGTCCGTTGTCCGAAATTGAAATTGTGTTGCGATGTTCTTTGAGACTTTGTTTTTGCGTTTATACGGTTAAGTTTGATCGCTGGAAATAGTTGTTCTCCGCAGCTGTGCCTGTAAGTCTGGCCCATCAATAAAACTCTGCAAAACTGGTTCAGCTAGCTCTTTTTCTCTCAGTGAATACTCGTGCCGTACCCCCTCCGCTTTTGAATCGTGGTATCCCACATTCGAAATCAATTAAACACTAAATTGAACTCGCAGTGCAATCGGTCGGTGCATCTTCTGCCAATTGACTTTCATTCCTTTCCCGTTAACTAGTGCCTCAATCAGCGTTGATTGAAGGCTTCAAGAGGCTTCTCTGGGTGGGGCTGGATAGCTCGGAGAGAGCACATCGATAGCGACGTTTCACAATTTCAAGTCCCGCTAAACCCCAACCGCAAACGGAACGAGAACGGGAACGGGAACGGGTGAATGCGAATGGGATAAGAAGTAGAACATGACGCAGCCTCGACTTGCCGGCTTATATAACACAATACACACTCATACACGCAGACATATTCGTATTCGATCGTATCCAACGTTTGTCATTGCTGAACTTGAAGCAGAATCAGAAACGTGAGCTGGAAAGATCATCTGACTTTCAGCTTATGCAAAGGACTTCCGCTGAAAGTCCGCTCAGACATCGCTTCAGGCATACACCAGCACTAATTAGGATCTGGGAGTCTTCAGCCATAGATCTGCGAGTGCCGACTGAGGTGCTGTTTATGGCTTGGCTCGAAAGCTTTACGAGTCCGCGAGTACGCGTACAGTCTGCACTTGTTAGAGGGAATGGCATGCGGCTGTGGCTTTCGCTAGTTAAACTTTAACCATTGCAATTCAGCATTTAATGGGCCTTTTCTCGACTTCCCCATCTTTGCAGCTCTCCGACAAAGCGCTAAATCACTGGGAGCTGTTGCAGAGAAACTACTGAGCCAGTTTCAAGTAAGTACCGACTAGAGCCCCGCCAGCGACATGTCTTCGCATGACATCATAGTCGCCACGGCACCAGCACTGGCTGCCCCAGAGGGTTGAAACCCCTGCTAGCTGGTAGCTTCCTTGCTGGTCTGTGCCCCATTTTGTTTACGAACTGGCGCCAGGCAAATGGAACAACTTTATGGCATGTTTTACGCTCTAGCTGCAGACGCCTAATGAGCGAGGGCGCCCACACACACGACCAGAAGGAGTGGGCACATCCGGCCGTCCCCTTGTGCTGGGAGCCAGGGGCATCGACTGTTGCACCAACTAAAGTTTTCCCTTTCTTGCAGCGTCCTCCAAGCTGCTGGCGTAGCCCCCCAGAAGAGAAAGATGCCAGCGGAAATTAAACCGTCCGCGCCCGCTGAGCCGGAAACGCCGACCAAGAGCAAGCCCAAGAGCAACTCGTCGACATTCTCAAAGGCCGCTCTAGCCCGCGTTACCCTCCTCGATGGGTCCATTCTGGACGTGACCATTGATGTAAGTAATTAACTGCAAGCACGACTTATCGCAATGGCAATCATCAATGGCATATTTCAATCACACACACACACACCCACACACACACACAGCGAAAGGCCAAGGGTCGCGACTTGGTGAACTCCATCTGTGCTGGCCTGAACATCATTGAGAAGGACTACTTCGGTCTGACCTATGAGACGCCCACAGACCTGCGCACTTGGCTGGACTTGGAGAAGCCCGTGGCGAAGTTCTTTCGCACAGACCCGTGGCCCCTGTCGTTTGCGGTGAAGTTCTATCCCCCGGAGCCGTCGCAGCTGCAGGAAGACATCACGCGCTACCACCTGTGCCTGCAGGTGCGCAACGACATCCTGGAGGGCAGGCTGCCATGCACCTTTGTCACCCACGCTCTGCTCGGCTCCTATCTGGTCCAGTCGGAGATGGGCGACTACGATGCCAAGGATATGCCCACTCGCGCCTATCTGAAAGACTTCAAAATTGCTCCCAATCAAACGCCTGAGCTCGAGGAAAAGGTCATGGACTTGCACAAGACCCACAAGTGAGTGAAACGCATTCAAAGCTAGTGCTGGGCATCGTTTAACATATCCTACTCTTTCAGGGGCCAATCGCCTGCCGAGGCTGAGTTGCATTACCTGGAGAACGCCAAGAAGCTGGCCATGTACGGCGTGGACCTGCACCCGGCCAAGGACTCCGAGGGAGTGGACATTATGCTGGGCGTCTGTGCCTCCGGTTTGCTGGTCTACCGAGACAAGTGAGAGCACCTCAAACTGAAGCCCAACATTTCGATAATGCGTCGTCTTTTCGCTTGCAGACTGCGCATCAACCGCTTCGCTTGGCCCAAGATCTTGAAGATCTCGTACAAGCGTCACCACTTCTACATCAAGATACGACCGGGCGAATTCGAGCAGTACGAATCGACCATTGGTTTCAAGCTTGCCAACCATCGGGCCGCCAAAAAGCTGTGGAAGTCCTGTGTGGAGCATCACACCTTCTTCCGCCTGATGACGCCAGAGCCGGACAATAAGTCCACCATGTTCCCCAGGTTCGGGTCGAAGTACCGCTACAAGGGACGCACCCAATACGAAACCAGAGCCACGCCCGTGGACCGTACGGCGCCCAAGTTTGACCGAACCCTGTCGGGGGCTCGCCTCACGTCGCGCAGCATGGACGGTAGGACTCGACTAGCTACATATATCGCAATTCTAATGTCTCTTTCCATTCCCATTCCCATTCAGCGCTCGCCATGGCCGAGAAGGAAAAGGTGGCTCGGAAGAGCAGCACCCTGGACCATAGAGGAGACCGGGCAGACCGAGGAAATGATGCGGACGCGCACAGCCGCAGTCCCATAAAGAACAAGAAGGACAAGGTAACTGACGCTGCTGACTGAGGATTCCGGCTGGCATTTGGCTAGCTTGACCTTAACTTGAGATGAGATGACCATGTTTAACGATTTTCGGACTTAACAAAATATTTTTTGTACTTTCTTCTCGGTTTGTTACTAACTCACTCACAAACCAAACCAAACAAACACACGCACACGCACTTACAACCACTAAATACCGATACAACAACATGGTGTACATCTTCGCCTTGGTCTTCGTCTCTGGTGACCCACCATCCATGATAATGATAACGCTAATGATAATGATAATGATAATGATGTGCTCGTAATTCTGCCTGCCCCCTTTGTGGCCTGAACTGACTCGCCCTACCACTCCACACTAAAACCCCGAATCGTACATCCCCCAAAAACTAACCAGTTAATACGCCAATCGAGCACCGGCACAGGTTCGGCCTCCTCGCAGAGCTCCCTCGAGGGTGACTACGAGCCCCGCATCGAGGCGGCCGACGCAGGCTCCGCCGAGATCGAACTGTCGCCCCAAGTTCAGGTTAACGTGAACACTTTTCTACCTAAACCGTATCAGAATCGATTACTTCCCTCGATTTCTCCTAATTTACTTCTTTTCGGCTTTGAACTCTCTGCTTATCGAATGTTGTGAGCTTAAGTATGGAAGGATTTTATTTGAAGACACCCCAAGGTTTATTTGTTCCGTTCAGGGCCTACCACTTGCATATATCTCTCTCTCTCTCTTTCTATATATTGTTATATATTATTGTATTTGATCAATCTCGTGAACATATTAATTTATTTTTGTTTTGATTTCATAAACGACTTTCCCAAATCCCGGTAACCACTGAATGCGCAGTTCCTTGATCTTGAGATGGTAATTTCTGTACAAAAAAACAAAAAGAACTCCTAACTGTGCCGTCAATTGTAGTCCTTAAGTCCTTTTCTGTGTGCATTCATTTACTCTATCTTGATATCCGACTTCTTTGAGTGTTTAGTTATATTTTTTTCGTACTTTGTGGCGTCAATATCCCCCCACCTTTCCCGAGCTGTAAATACCATTTATCCAACTGCAGGCCAAGCAAGTACAGTCTACACAAAACAATCATTGAGCAAGTAGTGCCCCACATCCCCATTGCAATTTCTATGCTTGTATATAACTCTTCATTTGTTTTTGTATAGCAAACCCCCGCCATTATCCATATAGCATGTTGCCTTTTCTCCCGAAAACTCGTCTATTCCGTCTATTGCGTCCACGGTTTTGGAGTGTTCTCTAACTGATTTCTTACTTCCCGCAGGACGAAGAGAAGGAGGCCAAGCTCCGCGAGAAGAAGCTCAAGGAGAAGGAAGAGAAGGAACGCAAGGAGAAGGAGAAGAGAGATCTGGATGAGAAGAAGAGGGCAGAGAAGGCAGCCAAGGCAGCCGCTGCTGCTGCTGCTGCTGCCGCTGCCGCTGCAGGATCGGGAGTCAATGGTGAGTATCTTTGAGATGGAGCATAAACCTAGTCTCATTCTTCTGCAATTCTTTAGGCAATGACGAGCTGAATGACTCCAACAAGTCCGACAAGTCCGGCAGACGTGTAAGTATATATCCGAAGCTTAGGTATTAAGTCTCGTAACTCGTAAGCTAACGGATAGACTGGCACTGAATGCGCTCGACCTTGTGTACATATCCCATCCCATTCCACCCCCACCCCAACCCCAACCATACCCCAATCACCTCACTTAAGTTGTACCCGTAAGTTCCGTTCCGATAGTTTGTAGATAATCCGAATCGATCTTAAGTTCTCCTAGTTATTATTTACGTTGTGTACGAATTTTAATTTTGTTTTCTCCCCTCCAATTTATCTTTCGTTTTATGTTTGAAACTTTTGATTTGTCGCCATTTGGGGCCTTCACATGCGACCAGGGCGTTGGCATATTCTCCTCGGGTCGCAAGAGCAAGAGCGGTTCACCATCGAAGGATGGCAAGGACAAGTCCGGAAAGGACAAGTCCGGAAAGGACAAGGACAAAGAAGTGGGTCGACTTGGTCTGGTAGTTACTTCGGGTCTGCGCGAGCAGGAACAGGATGAGGCCAACAAAAATGCCGCCAAGAATCGCGGTTCAGCGACCCCCGGCGTCACACGTCCCTATGAGTACGCTGTGGGTGCCGACGGCAACACTAGCCCCACACGCAAGTCCTACACACCTGGCGGCTTCCGCTACGACCAGGATCCCAATGCCAAGAACCTTGGTGCCGACGGTCAAGAGCAGCTGTCGCCGACGTCACAGCAGAAGAAGATTGGCTTGGCCTTCAACTACGCTCCGGGCAACGAGAACGCCCTGAAGGAGACGGCTGAGAAGCTCAAAGCTGGACAGCTGTCACCCCGCACCCAGGACAAGCTGAACCGCGGCCAATTGTCGCCCAAGTCCAGGGCCAAGCTCCTGCAAGACGGCAATCTCTCGCCCACCACCAGAGCCAAGCTCCAGGGCAGTGCTGTGGATGCCGCCGCTGTACCCCTGAGCGATGCCCAGAAGCGATCCTATTCCCCAACCAAGGGTCCTCAGGGCTACTCCTCCGGGGCACCGGGCAGCTATAAGCCCATATCTGATCCGACATCAGATTTCCTTGAGTCTCAGCGCTACAACAAGGAGCCTGGCTACGTGGGCCTGGTGGATGCTGGAGCTGCTGGTGCTGCTGGAGCTGCTGGTGCTGGAGGTGCTAAGAAGCCTGGCTCGCCCACAAAAACTGGTCCTGGTGTGGTTGCCGGAGCAGGAGCAGGTGCAGCAGCAGGTGCAGCAGCAGCAGCAGCAGCAGCTGCAGCCGCTGCTAAGCCTAAGAAGAAGCGCGTGAAGATAATGGTCATTACCTCGAAGTATGATCCAGCTACAAAACGCATTGATGCCGAAAACGGAACGATTGAACACTCGACAGGGATCCTGGATCCAGCTACTGGACGTATCGATACCAAGTATGGTGTGATTGACCCAAAGAAGGGCACCTTGGAGGCCCTCAACACTAAGACGGGCAAGAAGGAGCTGTTCCAGGGCGATGTAGACATTAAAACGGGCAATCTGCACTTGGTTTCCGGAGTAGCAGATCCAAAGACGGGACGCCTGGATGACACGCTTGGCCAGATTGTGTGCATAACCCCGCAAGACAACCCGGTGGTGGAGCTAACGGTGATCACCAGCCGCATTGATCCCGCCACCGGCAAGATCGACACCGTCAACGGGGAGGTTGAGCGTTCTCTGGGAGTCCTGAATTTGGATACTGGCCTGCTGGATACCAAGTACGGAGAGATTAATACCCGCACGGGAGAACTGAAGGCCATCGATCCCAAGTCCGGAAAGATCGTGGTGAGCAAGAACGTCAAGGTCGATCCAGGCACTGGCCAGATCACCATTCTGGGTGTCATCGATCCTAAGACCAACAAGATTGATCCCAACCAAGGCCGCTTGATCGAAGTGGGCCAGCAAATCGACCCGATAGTGGAGGTCACCTCGTTGGCCGGCAAGTTCGACTCGAAGAAGAACATCATAGATGCCAAGACAGCTCAGGTGGAGACTTCCGGCGGTCAGTTCGACCCGAAGGCTGGCAAGATCGATACGAAGTACGGCCAGATCGATCTGGTCAAGCACACGATCACCTTCAACGACCCGAAGTCGGGTAAGACAGTGACGCGTGACATTAAGATCGAGCCTGCCACCGGCCAGATTGTGCTGAAGAACCAGATCAACCCCAAGAACAACAAGCCGGACAAGGACTATGCCAGGATAATCTCGCTGAGGATCGTGCAGCAGCGCGTCGACCCCGCAACCAAGGCACCTATTGCCCAGGTCAGCGCCGCCAAGGACAAAGACATCATTGTGGATCCCAAGTCGAACCAGATCTGGGTGCCCACGGGTGCCAGCGATCCCAGCACCAAGGAGCAGCAATACATTTCCAGCAGCGTCGACCCGAAGACGGGCTACGTCATCACCATCTACGGCTACCTGGACCCCAAGACCAACGAGATCAAGAAACAGACCAAGCTAGACCCCAACACGATCAAGATCGAGCCCACTTCTGGAAAGATTTACACTGCCACCGGCGAGGTGGACAAGGCCACGGGTGAACCGCTGTACGCCGCCACTCAGGTGGATCCAGAGTCCGGCGAGGTGTACACGAAGCTGGCTCGCGTAGACCCCAAGACCGGAAAGATCGTCATCGTTCGCATTCTGCTCATTTCCAAGACCGATGAGCGCGGTCGCCCAGAGGAGATCGACCCAGAGACCTGCGAGATCGATCCCGTCTCCGGGCGTGTTCTTAAGTTCTTCAACAAAACCGTTTACGTTTATAATATGATTGACCCGGTTACTGGTGAAATTGTGCAGGTCGACCCCAACGATCCCCGTTTCGCCGGAGCCCGCACCACTGTGACACACACGATGACCCTTACCGGCGAGATTGACCCCGTGACGGGTCGCATAAAGAGCGAGTACGGCGACATAGACCCCAACACGGGAGACATCGACCCGGCCACGGCCGTAACAGACCCGGTCACGGGAAAACTGATCCTCAACTACGCGCAGATCGATCCGTCCCACTTTGGCAAGCAGGCGCAAGTGCAGACCACCACAGAGACGGTGCCCATCACCCGGCAGCAGTTCTTCGATGGCGTCAAACACATTGGCAAGGGGGCACTGCGCCGTGACTCCGAGGGCAGCTCGGAGGACGACATGACCCAGCAATATGGCAGCGATACAGTCAAGGACATTGTGCTGAGCAGTCCAAGCCAGGCGGGCGCCAGCTCCAAGCTGGGGAAGCCAGTGAGCACGCCCACCGTAGTGAAGACGACAACGAAACAGGTGCTGACCAAGAACAACGACGGCGTCACACACAACGTGGAGGAGGAGGTCCGAAACCTGGGCACGGGCGAAGTGACCTTCTCGACACAGGAACACAAGGTTAGCAAGGGATAAACTCTTCCTCTCTCTCTCTGTCTGTCTGTCTTTCATTGTCGCCTTAACTCTAACGCTTCTAATGGTTTCGTATGCCTCCATTTAAGTTTCCATGAACTTTCTTTCTTTGCTATTTGCTGTTGTTGTTGTTGTTGCTGCTGTTGATGTTGCTGTTAAATATTGTTGAATTGTACGCACTAACCCCACCATCATCCACGCAACCACCGTAGGCTGATGCAACACCAACCGATCTGAGCGGCGCTTATGTCACGGCCACCGCTGTCACCACCCGCACAGCCACCACGCACGAGGATCTGGGCAAGAACGCCAAGACCGAGCAGCTGGAGGAGAAGACCGTCGCCACCACACGCACGCACGACCCCACCAAGCAGCAACAGCGCGTCGTCACCCAGGAGGTGAAGACGACGGCGACGGTAACCAGCGGCGACCAGGTAAGACCGATCATTGGATCCAAGATCGCATGACTGCACTTTTCGTTTTGCATGAATTGATTTGATTTTCCTTTCCTGATTTGTATTTGCTGTTTGCTCGCTGTTGTGACTGTTTTGCGTAACTTAGTATCAGAGACGGGACAGCGTTTCCTCGACCAGCTCGGGCGATTCGGGCACGCCCATCGATGGACCATATGATGGTTCTAGTGTGGTGCGCACAGACAACCAGGTTTGTTTTGCATCCCCCAGCCCCTACTATCTTTGTAGTCATAGTCGAAGGTGTTGTATGGCTGGCATGTTCGTTTCTAATCTGTGGACTTTGACTCGACTCTCTCGACAGAAATCTCCGCTTTACTCGAGCTCCGCGACCACCACCACTGGCCCCCATGTGGAGAGCACCCGAGTGGTGCTTGGCGAGGACACACCCGGATACTCGGGACACGGCGAAATCATCTCTACCCAGACCGTGAGCAGTAAAACCCGCACTGTGGAAACCATTACCGTAAGTACTTGTGGGCAACCGCATAGCCCTGGCACTGACCCCATTCGCTGAGTGCGTAAGTATTCAGAGGTAGGCTCTTTTACTTGACTCCCTCTACAACCAATTTCCTGTGCTCGTACGCGCTCCACTGTACTATATTCCATGCATCAGTCCCTTGTTCGAATGGGTTCAGGTTGAGGCATCTTCCACAGAACACGCCAATCAGATTGTTCAGATGGTTATTGACTCACATCATCTCATCCTTCCTTCACAGTACAAAACCGAACGCGATGGGATTGTTGAGACCCGTGTGGAACAGAAGATCACCATTCAATCCGACGGAGATCCAATCGATCATGACAAAGCTTTGGCAGAGGCAATACAAGTGAGTATTATGCGGAATACATACTGGAAGTATACTGGAAATCCAATGACGTACTTCTATTTTGCAGGAAGCGACGGCCATGAATCCGGACATGACAGTCGAGAAGATTGAAATTCAACAACAAACACAGTAGATTTTATACCTATTTCTAAAGATTTTCGAAGTAAACAGCACACTCCCACTCACTCCCAACCCAACCCAACAACAAACATATACACCAGCCCACGCATAAAATTACAATTACAAATACAAAATCGAGATACACAGCACATGCAGTACACCTTTTATACAACCTATACGAGTATCTATATATTATAACGATAACGAGCTGATGACCCACATGACATAAACACTAAGAAGTTTTGAAGTATCGTACCCGCAACCGTCTATGAGAAAATGCATCCACATGTTTATTATTTTTATTTTTTTATTACAACTGTTGTTTATAATTACTCTTTATTATTAAATATTGAATGTGCAAGGCAACGTTGAAAAGAAACTCTATATATTGTAAACCACGATTGCATTCAAATACAAAAATAAAACCTAAATGTACACACAAAACACGTGCCGGCTATCGTCCTCAAAGGGACGAGGACTATTCGCACCTGCTGGAATTGCCATTCATTTTCAATAAGCCACAACATCTGAATATTTGATGAACAGCCCAGGAGCACCGGCCACGGCGGCGAAGATATGAATCAGTAATGCAATGGGGCTGCTTTTTGCACTTGGATCCGGGTGGCGGGTGGCTGGTGGCGGGTGGCTCGAGGGCCCGCCCCCAGAGTCATCGCAATTAAGTGAAATTACCGGCCAAATAGAACACAAATGAACCCATTGCGACCCGTTCAAGCGCCCCTCCAGCGATAAGGACCCTGCATTAACATGAAATCCAATTCGCAGTTGCCCGCCACAAAGCGCGTGACAACTCGTGAGCTCCAAAGAGGGAAAACGATTGTAATGCAATATTTGTGCATCCACGCGGACGAGAGAGGGGAAGGAGGGTGGGCCTTCGCCAAGAATTTCGCTTCGCTATTTTTTGTTCAAGTTTTTCTGTGCAATTTTTAAGTCACGATTAAACCAGAGGAGCACGTGTGCTGGCGGAGGGTGTGTGGCAGGCAAAGGGCGGCATAAAGGCGTAATTAAAGTAGAGCGCACAAGGTGACTGACTAGTACATTGATTCATAGTTTAGATATAAAGCGCGCTCCCCACCGATACAATGCCGAACGAAAGCCGTTCAACTTCTGAGCCATGCCGTCAATTCGTCAGTCGTCAGTCAGTCGGTTCACTCGGGCTTAGGGGCGCCTGCGGTTGCCTAGAATTTGCACCTGCATGTTCATGCCAACGCCCATGCCCATGCCCATGTCCACCCCGGACTGGCCACGGACTGGCCACGGACTGGCCGCCCCACACAGGGACACGATAACCGCATTGAGTGCTCTCTGCTAATGCATTTTTAAATGGCCCGCTGGAAAAATCGTCTTGCGAATATTTCGTTTTTCGTCCCTGCAGCTATTGTTTTGACGAGCCTCCTGCATATTGCATGTTGTTGTGGTCAGTACAAAAGTTGTGGCAAATTATTGCATCAAGTTGTTGCCATTGTTTTAGTTTTTGTTGTTCTTCGAGTTGTTATTAGTTGAAAGGCCAGCGGGCTTCCGCGGAACCCAGGACGCGAGAAGGATTCACAAAGTAATGGAATATCTAAGTAAGGCCTCTATGTGAACCTGCTGATTTGCTGATTCGATGACTCGCTGATCGTCGGTTCAAGCAGCACAGCAAGGAGGTGTCCCTGCCCAGCCTTGGCGTCCGTAATCCCCAGTTGGTATCGAAATCAGTGCAAAAAATCAAATGCAGACCGGCAATTTCAGGCACTCCGGCGCGACAACGCCAATTAGATTTGATGACGGGTGCGCTTAAATGTTATAAAACAAAAGCGCAGCCCAGAAGGTGGAGCGAGGGTGGTGTTATCGTACAAAGCGAAAAAGAATGTTAAGTGAATGCAGTGGGACCGCAAAATGCCATGCGAAATGCGAAGGACCCACTACCCTGCCACCCCCAGAGGTGGGGGCAATCCAATTCTGTTTCATGAAACTGCAATTTGCATGTCTGTCTGGTCATGTTCCCGCTGCCTGTCCGTCCACGTATCCCTGCCCCCTCCCTGCCCACGTAGCTAAGTAATTGCCTTCGAATGGACTACATGAAATGGACAAGTTTTTCGAGTCCTCCTCCTGCCAGGGGCACATGCACATTCGGGATTGCGGGATTGCGCAACAAGTGGAGGTAATTATTGAAAATATTTGCATGGCAGCTCCCCCGAACCGGGATAGTGCACCCTTCCCGTGGTGAACCCGTTCTGTTCTCCAGTTGTTTGTAAACAAATGCCCAAACTCCCGGACCGGACCGGACGGAGACGAGGGAATTTCCTAACGCATTGGAAGTCCTTACGCTCTCAACAAGGACGACGCATGCGCATGCACGCTGTGTGAGTGTTATACTGGGGATTTCCCCTGCGGAAATTCACTTGGGGAAATGCTTACAGAGAGGAAACCACTAAGTATTAGAGTGGGTGATGGTGATCCTTACGAGGCTCTACTAAAAAGGAGCTTCTATTGGAGTACAGTACTCAATCTCTTTTTAAACAGTATCCGCCTAATTGACCCCTCACGCCACCCACAACCACTCAACACATTCTTTTTGGCTAATTAATAGACCATGCTCTAATGGAATTTTCCGACAGCTAGGTAAACTGCTTCACTGGCCAATCGGCCGAGAAATCATCATTAGGCCTCTGACAGTATATTTGATTTGGAAGTACGCACCTGACGTCCCACAACTCCCTGGACAAATATTGAAACGCCGTAATTAGCGCTGGACACATAATAAGGCATGCAAGTGATTAATTAGTCGAACCGAACATTTCCTGATTAGTAAGAAAGCACTTACAATCGAAGCACTGACTGTCCGTATCGACTGTCTTTCGAATTCCCGGCACGCAGATCGCATAAACCTGAAGCCGAATTTGCAATCAAATTCGGAGAACGATAAAGGCTTAACTGACCACTGGACCAGCCCACGGGCTGGGCAATTTGGGTTTATTGGGTTTATTGGGTGCACAAATATTGAAAAGAAATTTGCGCTAAACGCCTCAAATTGCCAAGGATGATGGCCACACGTATCGAAATGGCAATAAATGCAAATGAAAAGCGATAAACACATATCCACACAAGCTCCAGAAGTCAGGCCTACCTCGGCCAAGCCAACCCTTAGCTCCGACTCTCTCTGGAGTCAATTGGTGGCAGAGGGTTATTGTTATGAACAGAACGGGTTAACAAAAACACATTTTCAATAAATACCGATTATGATGAGCCGTCTCCTGCCCCAGGACTTTGGCAGTTTCGATTTGGGCATGCGAAATATTGGACTGGCGCTTGGACTCAGTGGACTCGGTGGGCGGTGGGGGTGGAGGGAACATATGGCTGTTTTCAGGTGGGTCATTCGATGGCCCATTTATGGAATTATGCCACAACATAAAAATTTGATGAGCTTCAGCGTTACGAGTGCTCCGGTCCCTGACTATCGACCATCAGCCCATTGAAAAGTTAACAACAAAACCAAGAACAATTTCCACTGTTGGAAAGTTTGTGGGCTCTTACGCAGGGCCCCACTTGCCGGGCCCCACTCCTTGAGCTCCATCTATTTTCCATCCAAATTGTCAGTTGCCTCAAGCATTGCATGTCTTTGGCATACGTGTTCCATGAAAAATTCATGGTCTCCGTTCACTGTAGTCCACATAATTAGACGGGCTGCCAAAAAAGAAAGCAATTTCGAAAGTATGGCATTTTTGTCAAACTGATAGATTCCCTGCTCTCTACACTCTACAATTACCCATGGATACCTATACGAATATGAGTCTATGAAAGGAACGCCGCTGTTGTCTTGTCTAGTATACTCCTTCACTTCGTTCGGCAGCGGGTATGCAAATGGGGCACATGTCCAGACCGGACCTCCCCCTGACAGGGGACGATTAGCTTTTTGTATTGGCTGTTGCCCCGAACCCAATAGATGGAGCCCATAAAAAACAAAGCGGCAATCGTTAGATTTCCCCACGAAGATTGCGGCCGTTCCATGTCCTGAAATTTGCGCGCTTATCACTTTAATGTCAGTCGGTCGCCGTGCACCATGTGGGGACAGGGACACCCGTTGGTCGTTTCGCGTAAAGGTCATTGTGTTATAGCACCCGCCCCCAGCCCAAACCACAACCAACGTAATAGCGCACAATTTATATTATTAATGCCTCATATGAGTACGAGTATGAGTGCTCGGCTCGGGAAACCCTGAAGGCCCCACGGAGGTCCGGTGAAGGTCCTTCGGCTTGGCCCACCTATTCTAGCTGTGCCGCCTCCATTTAAACTACTTGTTATCTATTTTTAAGTCGTTATTAATATTTTTAAAGCAGAGTTGGACTTCAATATCGTATCTAACTAGAGGGAAGGATAACTTTGACGTATGGCGCTGGGGGAGGGGTGTTAGAAATAAAAGGCTCGTCACGGCAGCTAATTGACGACAGGGCTGTCTATTGCCCAGTATCGTAGGCTGTCGTAGGCCCTCGGAGGGGGTGTACTTAACAAATTGCTTGGCCCAGTGCTGCATAATGAATGAAGTGCAAAGAGAGAGTGCTCGGAAAACTACGCAATGAACTGTGTCCACATACTACAACGTCCGAACTTGGACTTCATTTTTCGCGTTGCTAAAGAGGTCACCATATCAAACAGAGTTGGGTCAATAAAGCTCCCACCACCAGGTAATTTTGGACCTTTGTGCGATTGACACACGCATGTCAGTCCCCATTATTGGATCTCCACTCCACTCCGCACTACCATTACCCCACTCCTGTACTCCATCCAGAAATTGCGCATTGCCAGCAGGGTTTTCTTTGCACCTGAACTGGAGTGACACAACTCCACCCCTAAACCAACCCCTACCCCAACCCCTACCCCTCCCCGTTCCTTCTGGGACACACGCCCACCCATCGAAAAAGATAATTTACCAGTCGCCCATATCGATCGTGTGAAGCTCGCAATGCTTTTCCTTTCCGAATTGCGTGCCGTGATGTTCAATTTTCCGTAGAGTGGACAAACGAAACCGCAAATGGAAAAACTAAACCAACTATTCTAGATACTCCAGCCAGGAGGCGGGACAAAAGCAGTAGGTGGAGCGCGCCCGAGAGGGCGGGGGAGAGCGCAGGGTATCCGACATGTGTGCCGCACACATGAATTATTAATCGACAATTGCCGAAAATGTCCATTAACCATCTGGGGGTAGGAGAAGGAGGCCACGAAAATTTCAATTGCTGACTAATGAAAATTATGGCAAACGGGGTTAGTTTTTCCATCCACCTGCAGGTGTTTTCATTTCTTTACCTTTTTATACCCTTGCACGGGGCGAACAATTTGCTGCGTATTTACAACCATATAATCTTCTTGGGATCCTTACGAGCAATATCCGAATTTCAGAGCATGTTGCACATCATTTAGGATGTTTCAGGCTATCCGTTTACTTCAAGAAATTGGCATTTAATGCCGATGGACAGTCTGGATCCTTCCGGTTCTGGGATGTTAGGCCCTTCGCCGATCTGGCTCTAGTTGGTCGAGATATAGGCCCCTGAACTTGTGGCCTTATTTCTGAACGCTATATCTCGGCTGATCGTGATCGTAAGAGTCCTGCCAACCGATTCGCATCATTTTTGAACTCGAAATTTTGCTGTCGATCGACAGTCTGCATAATCCCGATGCTGGAAAAGTGGGTCCTTTGCCCGTGGCAGGGTATATGCATATCGGTCTCCCAAAATTGACCCTATTTTCAATGGCAAATGACCATTTTCGAGTACTCCCTCCTATACTGGCATTCAATGGCCTATATCTAATTACCCAGGGTCACTGGTACTCTCTATTGGCCAAATGATCAATTTTGTTGAAATGAGTTTTCTATCAGCATCAAAGTTAGTGTCAAATTTCGGATGACAATTATTTCTAGATTTGTGTGGAGCACTCAAAAGGAACGAGCAAACGCAGAGTATCCGGCATTACAGCATAAATCTCCCTTAGAGCAATAGCAATACAGACACCGAAGCAGCTGAACCAACACGAAGAGCTGGCCAACAGAGAGCCGGCCGGTTTTGAGTGAGTGCAAGAGAGAGAACTGTTTCACTGACGTGTCATTCAACTCGATCGAGAACCAGAAGTCGCCGCTAAGAGCCGCACAGGTGAGCGAAGCGTAGGGGCCTCTCTCCGCGTGGCTATAGCAACTAAACAATATCTGTTGAGCGCAGCGGAAAAGGCCAAGAGGTAAGAACAAAAACACTCCGTCTCGAATTTACCTCGACTTTGCT
Organism: Drosophila lowei; assembly: GCA_008121275.1. Classification (NCBI taxonomy): domain Eukaryota; kingdom Metazoa; phylum Arthropoda; class Insecta; order Diptera; family Drosophilidae; genus Drosophila; species Drosophila lowei. Next base: position 22,324,619 of record CM017778.1, on the reverse strand, counting down.
CTCGCTTCCACCCGCAGTCAGTGCGCAAAGAGGGCCGGCAGAAGAAAGGTCAAGTTCATACAATATTCTGGCACAAGAAGTCTTTCTGCAAATACAAAACACGAATACAATGATGAGGATACTGGTGACACTGCTGCTGGCGGCGATTCTGGCGCGGCATGCTACGTGGGCAATCTCGTGTGCCGGCTGCGTGGACTTGGACGAAATCAACTTTCAGAATACCGTCGAGCGCTTTCCGTACGCCGTGGTCAAGTTTGACATTGCGTTCCCGTACGGGGAGAAGCACGAGGCATTCGCTGCCTTCTCCAAGGCAGCCCACAAGGTAACTGGAGAGCTGCTGGTGGCCACTGTTGGAATCAAGGACTATGGCGAACTGGAGAACAAGGCACTGGGTGAGCGATTCGAGGTCGACGACAAGAAGTTCCCGGCCATACTCCTCTTCAAGGGCAGCGTGGACCAGTACGTTAGGTTCCCCAGCCACTTGGATGTCACACTGGACAACCTGAAGGCCTTTGTCAGCAGCAACACCCCGCTGTATATCGGTCGCGAGGGCTGTCTGAAAGAGTTCAACGATGCCATCAAGAACTACGCAAACCTACCGGACGATGCTCAGCTCAGCTTGATTGAAGAGCTGGAGACCCAGCAGGAGAAGCTCTCCAAGCCGGAGGAGAAGCAGAGTGGCAAATATTACGTGTTGTACATGCGGAAGATCAATGAGAATGGATACGATTTCCTCGAGGAGGAGACTAAGCGACTGCTGCGCCTCAAAGCCGGAAAAGTGACTGCCGCCAAGAAGCTGGAGCTGCAGCAAAAGCTGAATATTCTGGAGGCCTTTCGCGTCCACAACCTAACCAAAGCAGCGCCCGAAAAGGAGTCATCCAAGGAGGATCTGTGAGCCGCCAGTACCCCCTGTACCTTCTGTAAAAAATATACAACATTTTAGTGATCTTCAAGTACACTCAATCTAGGGAATCAGATTTGTATGTACATCAGAGCTTAGTTTAAACATATTTGCGTCAATTAAGTGTTTTCATTAGGGGTCAACGCAACACCAAATTCAAAATTTGAAATAAAAACAAAACGCAAAAAATTATCAATTTTAAATTTGAAAGCTTAATATTTTCCAGACGGTAAGCTGATGCTACAAAGTGTTTGGGTCCGATTTATAGCTGCACTTTGTGAGTTTTTCAGAATTGCAAAGTTCAATACAACCAGATGTAAGATACTTCAGTTATGTGAAAAAAAAAGCACTACCTCTGAAAAAAAAACATTAAAAAAATAAGACAAAAAATCCTTAATCATTAAAAATTGTTAAAGCCCCAAATCTATGACAAAAAGTGGTTTGGTTCGCAGCGTAAATAAAAAGATCAATTTTGTTGCCTAGTGTAATTATTGGTATTGCAAATGTCAACTTTACATGTCTTCGATCTCTTATGTATTTTTACATGTATCATGGGTAACTAAACGTTGGGTGGCGCCAATAGAAATATCGCCCCGGCCAATTCTCGAACTAAGACCCGATAGCATTTTTTCATAGCATATTTTTGGGTGAAGAATTGAAATAAAATATATTTACAAGGCTAAAAAAAGCAGAAGCAGCAAAAAATATGGCTGCACGGGCCATGCAGTTTCCGAAAGATCGCATGGGGCCAGCGGGAAAGAGTGAGGGGGGAGGGGAGCCGCTGTTGCTTCTCTGTTGTTTACTGTTTCTGGTGGCGCTGTGTCATGAGTGCGAGTGTATGTGTGGCTGTATCTGCCTGGGGCCTTGCCTGTGTTTGTGCGTTGTTATCGCTCATTTTCACTTTAATATAATTTGTTGTTGGTGCTGCTGTTGCACTCTCTTGGAGTTTGCTCTTTTGTGCACGCTGTTGGGGCGGCCATATTTATTTTTGTTGTTGCTGTTGCTGTTGCCGTTGCCGTTGCCGCTGATGGAGGCAGACAGCAGCAATAAACGCACTAAAAAGATCTTGTTGTTGCCGTAGTCATTTTGTTTTTGTATTTTGTATGCGAAAGTCAATGAACTTTTTCGGTGTCTACGCATTTTTCGGCTAGATATTGTTGTTTCTGCTGTTGTTTGCGATAACCATTTGGGTGCACTCTGCTGTCCACGCAACGAATCCAGATACACACGCAGAGAAATGGGCATGGGGAAAGTATCTGGCGATACTGGAGAAGTTGCCTATCAGTCGCAAGTCGATCTGCAGATAGTGCATTCAATGAAAAGTCCCAGCCAGCGCCCGCTTTGCCAATGGTCGCCCTTTTTAAGTGTTTCCCAGATAAGCAACCTTTGACCCGCAGCTCTGCCAATTGGCAATCGCCGAAATAAAAAAGCGGAAAATTCAATTGGAAAAACGGCAAGGCCATTTTCTGCTGGTGCTCGCGAAAGTATTTTCACACACTCCTAACCGCAGAACGAACAGAGACTCTAATTCTACCCCATCCTCGACGTAGACTGGAGGAGGGGCAGATGATGCAAATGTTTGCCTTTCCACGCAAGTGCATCCGTGCATCCATCGGCCAGAATCAATCAATCGCGTGCAATCAAAGACAACCCTTTCTCTGCCATGGGAAATTGGGAAAACATTGAAAGCAGATCGCCCACGCAGACAGACAGAACCAAGCGCAGAAATTTGAACCCTTCTCCTTATTCCTCTCCCTCTCCACCTCCTGCTGCTGATCTGAGTGCATTCATTCACTTGCAGCTGAGTGCGCAGTTGTATATGTGCAGACAGGATAATCAGGAGCTGCAATCTGGAGCAAACCCGATCTCCCGAAACCGAAATCGGGCAAGGAAAAATTGAGAAACTTATTGTCGCCGGCGACGCCCTGAGCCAACTCGAAAAGTCATCATCAAACGTAATGTTGCAGGTCGCCATTGCCAGGCCATCTCCATCTGCATCTGCATCATCCGGGGACTACCTGCTGTGAGATTTACGTTTATGAATTTCATTTTGTCGTTTTGTTCATTTATTTTCGATCGTTTTTTGGCCATAAAACAGGTTCGGTCTCGACGATTTTCTTTATCTCCCGCTGCAGATCGCTGCACATTTGTGCAGCCCGATTCGAATACCAGTGCCAGTGCCAGTGCCAGTCCAGTCCCAAATGCATTTCGATTCCCAACTCCATCTCTCGCTCCAACCCAATCTCCCTCCGCGATTCAACACGCCTACAAGTTGTCAACCCATAAAGACGCGCAGGCACTGCTCCGTATCAATTGCGGCCCTCGATCGAATGGTTAGCGGAAGGGTATGGGTAAGGGTAAGGGTTCGTCGAGGTCAGTCCGAGGCAAATGCATAAATTGTGTAATCCCCAGCTAGCGCGATACGAAATCTGGTCGGCTGCCTCTGACTTTGATGATGATGCTGACTGGGTTTCAGCCAAGAAAAACATTTTCACGACTCTCTCCTGACTTTTTTCTTGTTCCTATTGCTGTTGTTTTTTTTTTTGCGGCCTCTTTTGGGGCACCGGGACCAAACCGGCACAGGTAGCCCGTCCAAAACCCGATTTTCTTCATCGTGTAATGCGTTTTTCTTCTTTAGGTTTTTGAAAAATGTTTCATTTTGAGGTTTTTGCTTTCCTCCAACCTTCTTTGATTGCATTTTGTGGCAGCTTGAGCGCAGCTTCAGCTCGGTCTCATGGCTTAATTGGTGGACTAGACCTCTTAGATGACGGGGTGGGGCATGCGTAGGGCAGGGGCGAGAGCGGGGGCAGAGGCATGGCCAGCGTCTTGGTCGATTGGCGTTCTGGGCCGGCAGCGCATGCAGATAGATACCTTTGCCAGAGTCAATGACTTGTGAGGCATTTTCGTGGGCACCCAGCACCTAAGAAACGCTTGACAGATTTATTCACGAACGTGTACAATGAAAGAGGCAGGAAAAGGCTGTGGGATTGGCGTTCTCATGTGAAGGGAGCGAAGTGCAAACCGCCATAACCGAACAGAACAGAACCAATGGAGTATTGATTATTGATTCATGAGAGATCCGATAACACCAGCATTCCCCTGCTGCCCCACCACCACCACCGCACAGATTGAAAAGCCGGAAGGTGAACCACGCCAGTGAACCCTTCCCAGCCGTCCAACCCTTCCTCGCCAGGAGCTCCAAGGAGCGCCTGTACAATGCATCCTCGCCTCTCGCGGAGCCTGTGCCCGCTGACCCTCATCTTCCGAGGACCTATAATTAATGTGAAATAATTGGCAGAAATTTGTTTGCAGTTTAATTGTCCGACTTTCACCATTCACACTGCCCTCGCTCCCTCTGTATCTCAGCGCAGCTCTAGGCCATTTCCAATTTAATTTTCACAATTTCTCAATCAATTTTTCTTTATTGACGAAGATGCGGGCGAGCGCAGGCGCAAGCGCAACCCGCGAGCTAAATTTGTGTATCTGATATCTTTTGGATTGCAATTGCAACATTTCATTGAGGCGCTTGCCTCTCTAGTTCTCTGCTCTGCGAGAGAGGCATGTTTATCAGCACCCGTCCGGGTCATTGACTCGAGTTTCGCCTCTTGGTGCTTCTTAGGAGCGGGGGGTGCGTAATGAGGGCGGCAGAGGGAGCGGCCAGTCTTCGGCCACATTCGGCGCGAATAAAATGAGCCGTGTAGCTTTTCCGCCATCCCGCGAACGGAAGTCCATAAATAGTGTGTGCTTGGGTGTGTGTGTGCGTGTGTTTTGGGTGCGCCTCTTTCTCACCCACCCAGACCTCGACCGAGGGTCATGAGCCAGCTGGAAGGTCCCTTTCCCAGGATCCTATGGTAACCCTGCATCAGACAACCTGCATCTTTGCGGTGCATAGCGGGGTCCCGCTGCTCTGGCGATGGCTATCAAACCACGTCTTTGTCCTTGGCCAGGATTCGCGGCGTTCCCACAGTCAGCATCCACAGAAACAACGAAAACTATTGTCTGGCCGAGGCCGAGGTCGACTATCGAGTATTTTTATATCAAAATCAAAATCAACCGCCGAAAGTGCCAAAGAGACTCCGAAAAGTCAGAGACCCAACAATAGGGCCCAAAGGCAGAAAATGAAGGCCTGGCCAGCGGATACACAAAGTCAGAAATCGCTTAAGGTTATAACACATCGCAAACAATGGCCGTGCAAATGGACGGAGTGAGGATCGTAAGCCGGGAAAGGGGAAAGGGGAACGTGGAGCTGTGCTCGAGCACGGGGACAAGTGTCGCGACCACGATGAGGGTAAGAATAAATGAAAACCTGTTTCTTGTATCCCTTTCTTCGAGACAGCCTGTACCTGGGACCGACCTGTTACGGGATGGGATGGAATGGGACGGGATGGATGCCTTCCAAGCCCAATCCTAATTAGGGGAGGGGAAAACGTCTGTGTCTCGGTCTGTGTCTGTGTCTCGGATGCTGAGTCAGCAGCAATTGCTAAAAAGTAAATAAAAACGCTCATCGGGACTCTCACGGAGTTGCAAGAAGATCGCGTAAGCATCGGGCATCGATGGATCGCAGCGAACAATCAACAACAATTCCTGGTGCAGGTGCCGAAGACAAACAGCAAAAGTCACATACTCCAAAACAGACGGCGGACAATGGGCACAAAAGTCAGTGAGAAAACCTTAGCCGAAGGAGAAGAAAGAAGGGAATGGAATGGAAAGGTCCAAAGGAAAACATAAGGGACGGGCCCGGGCCCGGTCCCGAACGGACGCACTGCGAGTGCACATTCTCGACTATAAAATTTATTCGCATTAATCGCCGTCAGAGATAAAAAATGAACGAAGAATGGTCGTGGAGGAGGGGGGACGCAGACAGAGGTCCGACATTGGGATGATAAGGCAACATTGACACCTTCACCAGGGACCTCGGGCAGGTAGTCCCATCTTCCGATTGCGTGAGTGCTTCGCTTCCCTATGCGTTTTCTGGACTAAAGAGAAAACAATTTGCAGTTCGAGTTCGAGTCTTAGTCAAGGATCTGTGCCGAGGACAGGACTGTACCCTGGATGTACACCTTGCCAGGCATCGTTTCTATTTCTGGCTTGGGCCTGTCCCAGCTCGTCCTCGGCAGGGGAGTGGAGTGGGTGGAGTGGGTGGAATGGGGCAGAGGACGATGACGGTGACGGGGGCGGAAGTACCGCAAAGTGGAATGAAGCGTATGCGTGTGTAATTAAGTGTCGCAAAAAGACGCAGGACGGAGGCTGACAGTGGCTGGTGTGGGCGTGTCTGTATCTAGTACACGTGATACGAGTATATGTTTGTATGTGTAAATAGAAAAAGCATGTTGTTGCTGTACTCCTGGTTGGAGGATGCTCTCCTGGCAGACGGGGGTGGGTGGGTGATAAAAATGTTGATGTAAATTGCAAAAAGCAGTTTTTATGTCCCGTTGCCCCATTTCGGTAAGGGGGAGAGGAGTCTATGCCCGGACGCGGACGGAGCTGGGGTGAAAGTGAGAGTGAAAGCCTCTGAAGTGGTGCAAAATATTAGACAAGGGCTGTTGCCTGTGGGTGGCGAGGTGGCGAGGTGGGTGGGTGGATAGGCTGGAGATGGGGTGGCTTGCTGGCTTTGATGTGACATTGTTTGCTTTAGTTTTCCGTTCTAATAATGGCGCATCGATGCGAATGCTCAGCTTTAAATCGGCCAGCACTTGTGGGCTCGACAAAACAGGCCAGGAGCGTGGGCAATCGTCAGCAGCAAGGACTCTGCAGGACAGTACAGATTATGACAAGACAAAAGCTGCTCCAACAGCTTTGACCACCCGAGATAGTTCAAATACACCTGCAGGCTCCAAAAATGGAGCTACCATCTCGATCAAGCCCTTGACCACGATCCAGCGATGCCGAAAAGTCTCCATGGATATCAAAAACTAGAAAAATATGTAGTCTCCAGATAAATCCCCTTAATATATTCTATTAATTGCAATAGAGATCAGTGCGAGGAGTCATTGACACATCCGAATGTGCAAAGGAAGGGAGATGTTGCATCGAAAATCGTTGATCGGAGATCTCGGTCCTGGGATCTCTGCTGTCTTTGCAGCGATCACGTAGCCGGCAAATTTTCAAGAAAATTATGCAAATTTCCCAAGGTTCTCACGATCGAGGAGACGATGCGAGGAGTGTACCTGACACCCAGCAGCTAAATTAGAGCGAAGATCCCGCAGATCAGGCAGATCTCGCATCTCTTCGCTGGCAGCAGAAAGAGTTTTCCACAAACAGGAAAATTTGCATAAGGTTTTCACTTGGCGAAAATAGGGTAAGAGATGTCCTCGCAGCCCCTCCCCTGCGTCTCCTCTCCATCTCCTCTGCATCTCCTTTCATTTCTATGATTCCTGATTTGCATAAGATACCTCGACTTGCGAAACTGCCAAAAGAACCTAAATGGAAACGAAAGTGAAAATGAAAATGTGAAAAGCAAAAGGAAAACAGAGACAGGAGGCCCAGACAGGGGTTAATTATGCGCACAGTGGACGTGGACGGCGCCTCGCAGGCCCAGCATGCCGACACGCTCGCACACCTGAGTCCTGGCAGGGGGTTGAACACTGAAGGGAGACAGCAACAGCGACGCTCATTTGCATAAGGTCCACATGAGATGTGCATGCAATTTACTTGGTTAAAAATTATGTAAATTATGCGTGCAAAAACCACCGAACGAAACGTTCTCACGCTCTCAACTCCTTCGGCGGTGTCCTGGACGTATCCTTTCCTTTCCATTCCTTTCCTTTGCTTGCCTATCTTGGGGTGCGGTGTTTGGGTTTCTGCACACCAGGCTACAAATCAATTTTGATCGATTTTCATTAAGGTCTCGATTGATTTGCATTTGCATATTCCTTGGCTTCCTCCCGGAGATTCTCTTGATTGGGTTGAACATTATGTAAATTACCAAACAAATCCCTTCTTGGGTTCGGACCCAAGATCGACAGCGGTGGACAGTGCACTTCCTGAGGGTTTACCATCTCAGTCCCTTCCCGTTTGCCATTTTGTGCGTTTCGCAACAGTTTGCGAGATGATTCGCTTGCCAGGAGCTCCTCCCACCGTCGAGTTGCCACCACCGAACCACCAAACCCACAACCCCTGAATCCCAGGCGAGGAACTGCCACAAACTTTGCAAAATCGCCAATGCGATTCGCCAAATCCCATCGCAGAGTCATTCCATGTTGCAAATTGCAAAGGCCAGCCAATGCAGGCCCAGGAGCAACCAGGAGCAACCACCAAGTCGAGAAGGGCCCTCCGCCTGTCGCCCCGTTCTCCTCTGTTCCCGGCAGGAAAATATGAACTTTGGTGCTGCCACTGCCGGGTCAGAGCATAAAAAATCCGCAAAATGAGGGTTGTCTCTCGTAAAGTACTTATCGAAAACACCCCAAAGCCGACCCTCCCCTCTCTTCGACACACAAACACACACACGCACGCACACACGCACACTCTTGCATTATTAAAAGTGGAATGTGCGTTACGTGTATCTTGTATCTGGCAATTTCGCAGCGGCAGCGCTAGTGACAGCAGCCACATGCAAATTTTTTTGTCGTCGCTGCCCAGGGGTTGAAGTAAATAGGAAAAAAAACCGGAAAACTTAGCCAAAGCCAAAACCAAGCTGCAATATTGGACGGGATAGAGCCAGACGCCGTAGAAGAAGGAAGCCCTACTGCCACCAACCCCCCAGACGCACCTTCTGCGAAGTTGTTGTTGTGTGGAAAGAGCTTCGACACTTCCTGCTTTTTCCTGCCTTTTCCTGCTCCGTTGCGGTTTGGTTTTCCAGGGCGCCAGGGTTGCCATTGCAGTGGCAGAAATAATTATCCTTATGCCAAGTCCTTCCCTGGGAGTTCTGTAAACATCCAAATATTATTTTTTACCCGCAACGATCCCTTCTGTTCGACAATCCTCTGGACAGGACAGGCTTTCCTTATCACACTCGGATCTGCAACTGTCACTTTTCATATGGAAACACACCAAGATTGAGGAAAGGCCGGGGAAAACGTGATGTCTGCAAACACCCACGACAAACATTCTCTTCTCTGCTATCATATTTGGCATAAATTACACGCCGTACGCCATATCTGTCGAGCCGTAGTGGTGCCGGGGAGCTATCCCTCGGTTTCGTTTTCGGTTTTTTGTGCAGCACCGCCATAAACAAGGCGAAAGGAAAATAGGACAGCCAGGGGAAATGAAAACAGATATGAAAATAGAAATACACGCACTCGTCGCGCTTCACACGCGCAAGGATCTCGAAAGGGATCCAATTACAAAGAACGTTTGAGAACTGAGAACAGAGAACTGAGAACTTTGACTTGAACAAAGCAACACACACACAAAAAAGGAGGAAAAACTAAAAAACAAAACCAAAAACTGTTTGAATTTGTCGCGTTTTGATGCCATTCTCTGGGTCCTGGGTCCTGGGTCCATTGTCTGGTCATGGAGAGCGTGTGTCAGTCACTCGAGTCGCTCGAGTCGCTCGAGCAGGGGCTATCGATCCTGGTTTCACTTTCGCTTGGTTCGCCTCGGTCTGAGATCCTTTTCGTCATTGAATGCTGGTCCTGCTGGACGAAGCGAGGGAGAGAGATAGAGATAGAGGCAGAGGCCGACCTTTGTCTTGACTTATTGACCTTTGCGGGCTAATTGGGCACATTCAATGAGCTACATTGGCGAGATACATTGCATGGGCTGGCAGGGCAGTTATGCAATCAACCCAATCGAGCGACTCGGGCAGGAAAACTCGTGATCTGGCCGTTCAACGTGCGTTAATGTTGGTGTAGGGCCGCCACATGAGGCATGCAACGAATCGACTCCAAATTTGTATGCACGACTGTGTGTGTGTGTCTGCGTATCCACAAGTACGAGTATCTTGTGTTTTTACCAATTTCCCCTTGCCATCCATCGCAAAGATGGCGTCGTCGTCCGCCTCCGCCTCCTCCTCCACCACCCCACCTCCTCGCTCTTCTACACCCAACATCGGAGCACTCTTGGCATTTTGTTTTTCTTTTCGCTCTTCTTCTTCTTCTTCGTCTTCTGCTTCTCCTCTGTTTTGTTGACATTTCCAAAAATGTTTTATCGCGCTGCCGTCGCGACGTTGCAGTTGTTGCTTTTGCTTTTGCTTTTGCTGTGGATGCCACGTCTGTTTCAATGATGGGTATGTGCATGTGTGTGTGTGTTGCAGTGCGTTTTCCCGAAATTAAATGCAACATTACGTCGACTGACTGCCGCTTGCACTCAATTGCGTGGTTAATGCTAATTATTTGTTATTCCACAGCGCATTTCCAGCAACGAGGAATGGGAAAACCGTAGGAAAACGAGAAAATAGAAAAAGAAAGAGAAAAACACACATTTTGGAAGACACGCACACAAGACGTGCAATTGCTGGCGATTTCCGGCTGCACAGCACCCAAGCCAAACGGCAGAGAACGAGAAGTAGAGACTGTACCACCCGATCGCAGTGGAAATTTAACGACCTTCAAGCTAATACTGATACCATTTGTACTGCCACCAAACACTCAGGGACGGGTTCATGGAGATTTGCCTGCACTCGAAACATCATCTGACATTGATGTAATGCACCCAATCCCAATCTGTGTGGCACTTTGATTGTAATTAATGAGCCGCAATATTTATTTAATAGCAACGAGAAGGAACGACACTTGGTCTCCGTCTCCTAGAGCACTCCAGGACTGCTCTAATGGCCTGTCACTCAACTGCAACAGCAACAGCAACAGAAACAGTCACTGCAACTGCAACTGCAGCATCAAGACAATTGTCTTTGTTGGACCAAGCGGACAATGCAAGACAATTTCTCGGCCACTTGTCAAAATAATTTGCGCCTCGCTTGGGCCTCGATGGGTAGTCGATAGTCGGATACCTGCCGTGCAATTGTTGACTTAGTTGGACTCCCACCAGATGATGATGATGGGATGGGAAATGTGTGAGAATTTCTTAAGCAATCCGAAACAGAGGCTGTTCGAAGAGGTGGGAAGGGTGGAGGTGCAGCTCAAGGCGAACCCTAGTCTTGGTTGTAGTTGTAGATGCAATTAATGCGATTATGAATATAGCCACTCCCCACTGCATTTCCTACCTTCCCCCCCGATGCTGCGACAAGTGATCACGCAGTAAATTCTCTTAAAATTATCACCTGTACAGGGGATTCGGGGAATCAATGGTTCAATAACCCAACAAAAGAAAACCAGAAGAATGACGAGAAATTATGGCACACACAAAGAGCGTTCGACAGAGGATGCGGACGAGGGACGGAGGACGAGGGACGAAGGACAAACCAAAGCGAATGCACAAATTGATTGCTGCTTCTGTTGCAGGGGCGAAGTGGAGGAGGACGATCGTCATGCGATGCATGCAACAGGATACACACACGCACACGCACACGCACAGGCACAGGCTCAGGGACGCGCATGCGGGTTGAAATCCCTGGGAAAAGTTAACTTTTTGATTCGATTGGAGAAGGAAAAGAATCACACGGAAAAGTCACACGGATTGAGGGAAAAAGGAAAAGGGAACATGTTGCAAGTCAGTTGGTGCGCAGCAGCTGAACTGCAGCAGGTTGCATCAGGTTGGGGAAAGAACAATAGCCAGGGCTGAATTGGCTCCGCGATTCCCTGAGATTGTGGTTCTGCGTTCTCGACGTCTACTCTACGCGTATCTTTACTCATGTCACCTGGCACTCCAGGGTTCGCACCCCAACTAGATCTCGCTAGTTCAAATGTATAAGAGAAAAGCTATCAAAAGCCCGAACTTTTCGCAAAAGCTTCTATTTGCAGTGTTATCTGGAACTAGCTGTTTTCGTCTGTTGCCAAAACGAGACGTCATAGTCAGTAGAAGAATAGAATTTACACATTTAACAAATTTGATATACGAGTGTGCTTGCCTCGAGCCCTGCTGGTACTATTGAAGTATTCGCTACAAAAGAGATCAATTACAAAAAATAAAATTCAACAAAATATACGAGAGTGATCATGAGCAGCAAAGTATTAAATAAATAAACCAAAGGTCCAACTCTAGGCGGAATGTGTCGTGTTCCTCCTCTCCTAGTTTCGCACACAGATCAGAGCTCTCTCCAGAAAGCTTTCTGCTTCTATTCTATTCTTCGCGTTCCCACTGCTGATCCCCCTCCCTCTAACGCATGGAAAAAACCAGCCTAACCACGTGTCTGTGCCACTCACTTAATATTAGCTCTCAAATGAACAGAACACGGCTTCAGAGAAACTTTAGTTTTGCGCAAAAATGGCGATTGAAGCTGTGCCAAAAATAGGCAAAAACCCGCTCTCGCACACTTCGGTAGCCTCGGCACGAACACAGGCACACCTACTCGGAAAGCTTGTAGGTGAGCTTTTTGTTTTGCTCATTTTGTTGCTTGTTTTTTGTTTTGTTTGTGTGCAAAAATGGCCTCTGATTGGTCGGATTGCGAATTTCGTGAAATTTCGCGAACGTCGGAGCGAATCGAAAGCTTGCACAAAAACCCGACTGCCACTCGGCTCCGAGCGGGAGAGAGACTCTCTCCCGAAAAGAGAGTAAGCTTGTTTACGTAATTTGTTGTTGTTTGCGACTAGTTTTTTGCGTGTTATTTTTTTTGCCGGCATTTTGCTCTTGAATTTTTGTTTTTGCAGCATTTCAAGTTCAAGTTTGGGGAATGCTCTGCCTGGCGTTGCTGTTGTTATTCGCCTACCGTGCTTTCGCACGCGTATCTACGAATGAGGCAATGTGCGTGCGTGTGTGTGGGTTCGGTAGGGTTCTGGTTCTGGTTCTGGTGCTGGTTGTTGACGCAACTTGTGGCCGCTCTTCGCCGAGAGGAAGTGCTTGTGCCCTTTCTGCACACATTCAATCTTTGTGCATTTGGCATTGGGAGCACTGTCCTTCCGGGTAGTCACGTAGCAGGGTGGCCCTGGCCCATTGAATGCTCGTTTTCGTTGTAAACAACTCGAGAACCTCCAATTTTTGCGCCAGCAACAACAGCACACAGAGACAGCAATTTGCTGTAAACAAAAATTGTGTAACAATCAAGAGGGTGACCCTGAAAAGCGCTCGACAGATAAACAAGACAAGCCACCAACTGGCGGTTTTTTCTGCTTCAGCCTCGGTTCGGTTCGGTGTCGGTTTTGTTTTCGATTCTGTTTTTCTATTTGCAAAATACTTGCGTCGACTTCACTCTAATCGTGTGGCGCATAAGGGCCGAACTGATAATTCTATGCTCTCGGAGAGCTTTCCGCTCCCCAAACCAGACCTTGCCCCACCGCACCGCACCGCACCGCACTGTCTCCTCCCCAGTCTGGAGGTGTAGATTTGTTGATTCTTTTCCCAGTACGAAACTTTTTGTTCAATTTGTGAGTCAGCCTATGTATACGACTGTACATATATACAATATGTGGCTGTGTGTGTGTGTGTGTGTGTCTGTCTGTCATACATAAGTATTTACATGCACATGTACAGTCAGAGCTTTTCTACACACGCCATTTTTCAGTGCTCTCTCCAGGCGAGAATCAGCAAGAAACAGAATCAGTCGGTTAAACAGCCCAGACCCAGTCCCCAGTCCCCAGACCCAATCCCTTGGCTAAATAGTGAACTCAAGGTCAGTTCTCGTAACGCTCGCAGAACGCTGTGTTCTGCCTCAGAACTTACAACGCCGCTCTGCCTCTCTCTCTCTCTCTCTCTCTCTCGCTTGGACACATGTAAACCTCGCCCTGCCTCGCCCTGCAGGGTCTCTGTCTGCGCACAGACACATCGTGCGGTCGTACATGTGTAAGCTCGGTGAAACGTTTCTGGGAAGTTGTTTTTCGCTGTTTTTTATTTTTGTATCTTTTCGGCATTTTGCATACTGACCGCGGAGTGTTCGCAGCGATCCTCGCGAGTTTTCCCCACCAGAAACCCAAGTGAACGGCCAGCGGAAACCACAGAAGAGACTCGCATCGTCCGGCGTAATGCCAGTGAAAATGGCGGGCTCCAGCTCAAGCCTAGTGCAAACGTGGCGAAACTATTTGCGAAACTGCGAATCGAAATATGGTTAGAACCGAAGTTCTAGCTAGATCGCACAGATACAATCGTGAAACGTGCTCTACGGCGGGAACGAAGGAACGAAACATAAAAATTACAGGGCGACACACAAAACTACAAGATACAAGGTATGTAAGATCGGTGGCGTCTCCACCCCTCACCATGTGACCGTGGCCATATGAATTCAAACGAAAAATTCACAACGCTCGACTTGAAATTTCCCTCAAATTGCTAAAAATAAAATTCGAATTGCGTGCTGGTGCCTGTGTCTGTGTGCGATAGTGACTTTTTGGTGAAAATATCGTGGAAAACGCACCCCATGCGCTGCTCTGAATGCTATCTGTACTTCTCGACCAGGAGTTGGGGGCGTGGCCGCAGCCAGGCCAGGGGCAGGGGCCCCGCAACGTTTCCATTTCCTTTTCCCAAATTTCCACATGTGCATGTGCAGCAAACTGCAACTGCAACTGCACACTCGAGTGGTGTTGGCGGCACAAATGGCATGGCCGTGGATCGCTATTAATAGCAAGCGCATTAGTATCTGCAGGCTACATGGAGAGCATATGTATCTGTATCTGTGTGTATCTCTGTGGAGAAGCAAATGTGAGAACTATCATTGCAAACATATTTTAATTCGAGACCCCGTCAAAGCTCGCCCCGCACAAGCCACAGATACTCGTACAATTGGCTGCTTCTCAGAAGCCCTGTACATGTGTACGAGTATGAGTGATTGTATCTCCATCTGCGTGCGCGAGCAAAAAGATAAACGTTAAAAATGGCCGACCAATGCAAAGTTGCAGTTGCAATCGTTTCGCTCCCCACATGCCGCTGATGTGTATACATGCACACATGCACACATGTATCTGTATCTTGTTTGGGGCCCCCGCTCTCGCTCTCCGCCTGTCCGCCTGTCTGCCTGTCTCTCTGTTTCTGTTTGCTTTCGCCTAATTTTTCGTGCCTTTTTTACACAATTTTCGTTGAAATGTTGCCCTTTGCTATCTATCTATGCCTGTATGCCTGTGTGCCTGTGTTTGTATTTGTATCTGTATCTGTAGCTGAGTTATGCCTCGAGTCTGTGTGCGTTGAAAAAGTGCAATGACCCATGCGTAGCGCGAATGGGCCGCTCTTTGCTACCCGCTACCCGCGACCAGCTCCCGCTCCCCTCACTCCATCCGCTCCTCTCCCCTGCCACCAACACAATGTCAGCGGCGAGGCGTCGCGGCTCTACGTGCTACTTTCCATAGTTGCAGCAAAGCAAATGACGCGCGCGATAAATTTTCAACGTTTTCGTTTCTTCGCTGCTTTGCTGCTTTGCTGCTCTCTGTTTGTTTCCCCGTTTCCTCCTCTTTTTCGTATTCGTATTCGTTTTTTCTTGTCTTCTTGTTGCATTTTTATTCATTTTCGTCGGCTGCAGTTTTTGTTTGTTTTCCGACTGTTGCTCCAACACGCACACTCACCCGTACAGTGATACTCGGATAGAGATGCACATGTAAATATGTATCTGATGGATATTTCGCCGTTTCCCCGCATAAATGTGGGTGGGGGCGGGGGTGCAGTGCGAGAGAATTTTCGCTTCAATTAGCACCAATGTGCGAGCGCATCTTTATGGCCAGGATAGAAGGTCCTGCGTCGCTCAGTGCCGCTCGACAGGTTGCCATTGGCCGGCGGCGGCTTCTGTTTACCTTTGACCCTTGCTAATTGCTTTTGTATGGGAAATCTGGCCGAGGAGAATTTTCACGTGCCGATGCAACTTCAAAGATGCGTCAACAACTTCAAGCTACAAAAGGCGATACTTGAGGGCGAGACCAGGACCAGGCCAGGACCAGCAGAAGCCGAGTCTGAACAAGGACCACCGCTGACGATCTGTCAAGGGAGCAGCAGGGAGCGGGAAACGAGCCAAAGGGTTGTCTGGGAAATGCGGGAAATTACGGCCACGTCTCGCTTCATCGAAGCGGTTTCCTTTTGTTTTTTATAGTTCCTCGGTTTTGCATTTTTTTGCATGACAAATGAGGAATATCCATCGTGGCTATTAAGATCCTCAGACATTGATCGAATCACCAACAGCCCAGGCAGACCAGCCCGGTTCCAGGAAAATCCTTTCCCTGCCATCCTGCAGTTCCACTGAACTATTTTGGCAAATTTCTGTGCGAAGCAATAAACACATAAACCTTAATTTTCCACAATTAAACCCTTTCGCCATGAATCATAAACACGCATGCAGCAGGTCACTCCGAGCGGCACCGTCCCATGTGCTGACCAGACCATGAGCTGCACAAAGAACAACCGGGTCCGACAGAACTTATCGCGAAAATTACGAGACGCCTGAGAACCGCAGTTCGTCGTGCAGTTTGCAAACACAAATACGCGATAAGAGACAATGAGAGAACAGTGCAATTTTGAGGGTCTCCCTGCAGCAAGCGGAATTTAAAGACTGGGGGAAGGGGCAGAGTAGTCGCACTCCACACCACACCACACCACAGAATGGCATTCGTAGTCGACACCTACCTGGTCAGGCAGTTCATTACGAGGACTCAGCTTCATTGAGTGGCTGCAATGCGGTTGGATTATGTGCGGATTCCCTCTGCTAATCCCCCATAATAATGATCGCCGGCTCAGAGCCGGAAAACATCTTCATCTTGGTCCTCATCCTTATCCACATCTTCATCTCTTAGTCAAAAAGTCAGCAAAGTCAACACTGACCAAAAGGCGGATAATAATTTGGGAAAATTCACGATGCCAAACACATGTGGACAGTGGCGTGCCAAAGGGGGTTCCTCAAGAAGCCACTGGGTGTCCTCTCGTCATCGGCATACTTTGCTCCTTATTTTACACTTTCACTGACACAGCGATAGGGACAGGGGGAAAGGCGTTGATAAGATTAAAAGCGGGGAAAAGCCGGGGGCACGCCGAGTGCCCCAGAGCCCATAAATGCTCGTGTCCAGATTATGGAGCAGCTAGTCGCTGCAAGTTTTCATTTTTTATACCCGTGCTCATACTTTTGTGCTGCACTATCAGCCTCGAGCGCCCCGCGGTGGGGCGGGGGAGGTGAATGCACTTGCGAACTAGTTTCGGGCGAAGATGGCGCCCAACGAATCTCGCGGCCCTGCCAAAAAATGCAGTTGAAAAATGAACAGATAGAAACGGCTCCGTGAAATGCGGTTGACCTTAATTTCCGAACATGATTAATGGGTTTTGCAACGCAGGCCCAACGTGGAGGCCCAGAGGAGCGGAGGAGGAGAGGGGAACAGAGCACCGAAAAAATTAATGACGAACAATTAAAAAATATAAGTTAAATACATACAGGAAAAGTGGAGAGCAGACGAGACGAGAGCGAGAGCGAGCATGTGGTACAGCTGCATCATGATGCCAGTGCATGGATGGCTATAAAAAAGGACGATGGATTGCAGGTGCATTACAGAAATTGCAGAAAGTTTCTGGGATTCTGCCCCTCTGCCTGTTTCGTCTGTCCCTCAGAAGACAGCCCCGTCGACCGTTATTTTGCAATTTGCATACAAATGCAAGAACTCGTAAAAGGGTTAGGGCAAAATCCTAAGGGGCAAGCCCTATGCCCTATGCCCTATGCAAATTGATCGCAGTCGACCCCGAAAATGCATTCAATTATGCATTGATTGCTGAAGGTCGTTACTTATTCGGAATTTGCATAACTAAGACGAAGGCGAAGGCGAAGAAGAGGAAATTGTCCTTTCCTACCTACTATGCCCGATTAGCGAGAGGGGAAGAGAGAGATAGAGACTAAACAGAGAGAAGAAACATAAACATAAACATAGAAAAAAAAAAATAACGACAAAGCATGAAACGCAGTCCAAAATGGCGCCGAGCTTCGAGCTAGAGTTTGCAGGGAACGGCACCGGGGCGTGGAAGGGGTCCCGAATAAAAAACCAAAAGCGGAGAACAAACGAAAATTCACTCAGATACCAGTTTTCCACGCACTGACAACCTGCCGACGTCCGTCCGGCCGGCCGCTCAAGCGGTTTGGTCAGTTGGAACAGCACGAAAAGTGCAGTCGCCAAAAAAGGAGCACTGCAACTCTCTCTTTCCCGCTGCCACCGATATTGGTGCCAATGACAGCAGCAGCAGCAGCAGCAGCCATATGCAACCCACACACACACACACACACACACACAAACCAACACAAACCAACACAGGCACAGCGCTCTCACGCACTGCAAGAAGCAGAGAAACAGACAGACAGTCAGCGAAAGAGAGAGCGAGAGCGACAGCGAGAGAGAGAACGAGAGAGTGCAAGCGCAAAAAACGCACAAGACTGCAAGCAGCGAATGCGTGCGCGAGCGAGAGAGCGCGAGGGTGCGCCGAGCCGTAGGACAGTTTTCCTCTCGACGCGTCGAACAGTTTGCTTCCCCTTCTGCTATTGCCGTCCCCGTCTCTGCGTATTGCTGTCTCGCTCGGCAGGTCGGGAAATTTGGTCTTCAATGACTTGGCTGCATAGAGCGCCGTGGCAGTTTTATTCAACTTTGAACGCTCGAATCTGCAACAACGCAAAACCAACAACGCAAGACCAGAGGAAAACGACAAACGTGTCGCAGTTTGTGGAAACCTAAGATTTTAAGAGCTCCATCTGGGATAGGCCTAAGCTGCGTCCTCAACTAGTGTCTGTGTGTGCGGGTTCTAGTGCAATTTCGACTCGGATTTACCCGTTGACAACCCAACAGTCAACGATAACTAATTCCAAACACAACAAACTAAATCAATTAAAATCGAGCAATGTGAAAACATTCAACATTCAAAACGAGGCAAAGCAAAAATACCAGTAAAAACCTAATTGACAAACAATCAAACAACCTTGTTAAAAAATCAACAAACCGCTGCAAGTGTCCAGGACTCTCTTTGGCCACTAAAAAAAGGCTTGTGCTTCGCCTGTGGCGATTTCATTATTTCGTGGTAAGCCCTGATTATCAATCAGATATTTGATTCTATTAAATTAGTCTACTTAAACGGCTCGTCAATAGTTTTTGTTCCATTCGTTTGGGCTTCCAAAGTCGTTTTTTTTTGTAGTTTTGCAATTTGAATTCGTGGAACGTGTTCAAGAAATTGACACAAAAAAACTGGAAACCCCCAAACCGGTTTCCAAGTGCATTCGTTTCAATGACGTCCGTCCGTCCGTCCGTCCGAATGTTATTTTTTGATAATTTTTAATTAAACGTTTTATAAAATGGTGGCCCACTGCCAGCCAAAGCTGCGAAAGCTCACGCTCGGAGAGCTTTCGGCATTTTGGCGATCACACGACGTATGCGCGATATAGCGCCCGTATAAGAGTTTCTGTGGAGACAAGAACGAGGCGTTAATGCGCTGCCCGATGGCTTATGACCACATCTAATGCGCTTACTCGGCCAACGTCAATCCCCAGACACGAATTCGAAACCGCTTACCTGCTCAGACAGAGACAGAGACAGCGACACAGACAGAGACAGAGACAGAGACAGAAACAGGCAGCGACTTCAATCTGTTGCGCAAAACGGCAGCGAAGGATCGAGTGGAGGGGGAAGGGATCGCTGCAGGTTGCCCATTATCCTGTTGGCCAGACAATGGACAGATAACAATTGATGATCTCTTGCGCATTTTCCGCACTCCACCTCCATCACATCACCATCCCCGACAATAATGCGATCGTTTGTTTGCCTCCTTTGTCTGATTGTCCGCTTTTCTTCTCTGCCCTCGCCCTCGCCGTTGCCGTTGCCGTCGCCGTCTCCGTCTCAGGGGCCTCGCCCCTTTGACATTTTCCTTGTTGTTTGATTGCCATTATCTGGCCTGGCCTCGCTTAGTTCGCAATTCCGCCGATTGCTCGACTGGGGCCACGCTCCTATCATACCTGTTGGTAACTGGAGACTCACACACACACTCGCACACGGGCCGGCACGGACGACACGGACTCACACGACACATGGCAAGGACGCATGGCGGAAGGCGCAGGCGGGGAGGTTGCCCGATGCATGATGCATGTCCAACACATGACGCAGATGGGCCATCGGTTCGGCATATGGCGTCCACTTGAGTCTGAAATTCGACTACGAGTCGGGCCTCTCCTTGGGCAAGCCAAGGGCAGGGGCATATGGCCTCCCTCGTCCTCGGAAAATGAACGAAAATTATTGCAAGTTTTTCAGTAACAATTTTCATTTCCTTGGGCGTGCGTGCGTGTGTGTGTGTGTGTGTGCGTGTGCGTGCGTTGGTGACTTGCCCTTCCATTTCCACTTTCCAGGCGGCGTAAAAAATGATATACATATACATATACCTCCGTATTTACGTATACATGTACATATCTATGTATATGTAAAGTAAAACGCGCGAAAAGCAGCCGGAAAAATACGCGCACACATCTTTCGAGGGATGTTTGCATATTTTTTCCCCCATTTTTTCTACACGTTTTCGTCCACCCTCCTCCGCCGCTGCCGCTGCCGCTGCCCCTGCCTCTGCCACGGCCACTGTCTGTGCCTCCTTCATTGGCAAGGAGCGCTTTCACTTTTTATGGCGCATAAAACTTCAGGGGGTGGCGATGGGCATAAATTTTACAGGCAAGATTTTCCGCCAAAAAACAGAAAAACAGGAACGGGAATGGGAATGGGAACGGGAACGGGAACTTTTGCAATGGTGGAGGAGAGAGGGCGATGGAGAGGAGAAGGTGACCATCCCCAGTTTCGCACACCTGTAAATGTACGCGTGTGTGGGTGGAGGAGGCAGAGGAATATGGAGGTAGTAAGGAGGGTGACGAGGCCAGCTTGGTTTCCGCCCCAGACCCTGGTTTGAGAAATTCACTCGATGATTTTAGCAACCCATGCGAAATTTGAAATTTTGCCTTCCCCATTGACGTTTTGGGAATCATTTGTGCAAACTCTCGAAAGCAACAAACCGGAGCGAAAATCTTTTACTAATTTCCATGGAAACATTTTTCTCTTCCGCGGCAGGCCCTACAGTGATCCCGAAGCCTTAAACTGGCGCTCAAAGTCCGGAAGCATCTTTCCTCCTACTCGCCAACGCTGCTGAGTGCCGCGTTCACCAGCCTGAACAGCGTCTACCACAGCAGCAGCGACACCGCTCCTGACGAGGAGCCGGACCAGCCGCCAGTCCATCACCAGGGACACCGCCATCGGGCGAACAGCCACAGTCACAGTCACCGGGATCGCAGCCACAGCCAGAACAGCAGGGCAGGAGAGATGGGCGGGCCCACAGCGCCCGTGGCCGGCAGCGAGGGCCAGACGTACTGCCTGCGCTGGAACAACCACCAGACCAATCTGGTGCAGATCCTGCACGCACTGCACGAGGTCGGCAGCTACGTCGACTGCACCCTAGTCGTCGACGATGAGCAGTTCAAGGCACACCGCGTGGTGCTGGCGGCCAACTCGCCGTACTTCCAGCACATCCTGCAGGACGTGCCCCAGGACCAGTGCAGCATAATCCTGCCGGGCGTGAGGGGCTTCGAGATCGCGGCCTTGCTTCAGTACATGTACACGGGCGAGACCACGGTGACCAAGAGCCAGGAGCCGGAGATCCTGCGCACTGCCAAGGAGCTGCAGGTGAAGGGGCTCTACGACAATCTGATGAAGTACAATCACAAGGCGGCCAGCGCGGCGGAGGAGCGTGTCCAGAGCCAGTTCCATGCCAGCATCACGCCCACCTCCAGCTCGGGACTGGGCGCTGGCTCTGGCAAGCCCCTCAACGGGTCCTCTGCCGACGGCTCCTTCGGCCAGCAGCACCACAACTCCTCCTCCGTGATCTCAACGTCCACGCACATCTCGCCCAGCGCCGCCATCTCGAGCAGCTGCTCCCCACCGCCGCCGCCATTCGGAAGCTACCAGCCGCCCTACACAAACTTCCCGCCTGGATCGGGAGCTATCAATCCACATCCCCACATCCCAGCCGGTGAGACTCCCCTGACGCCCACGCATGCCGCTTCGCACGCCGTAGCCGGTGAGGCAGGCCAGTGGCCCCTCTCGCCCTCCGCTGCCGCTGCCGCCATGCTGAACTCCGTGTATGAGTCCGCAGCCGACATGAATCCGCTCAAGCGCAAGAAGCTCTCGGCCATCTCGAGCATGCTACTCAACAGCACCCGGGACACGCCCATTCTGCGCAACGTGCTGGCCCAGGCCAACCCAGCTGACTCCTCGCAGCCCAATCCTCTGCTGCTGAAGAGCTCCTCCACCTCCTCCCTAAACGAGAAGACTCCCACCCATCAGCACCAGCACCAGCCCCCGCACCAGCACCACAGCGGAGGCGGAGGGGCGTTAGCGTCGGCGTGAGCGGCGGAACCGGTAGCCACAGCTTCAACGGCTCGGACTACGGCGGCGACAAGGAGCCCCTATCACCGCACACGGACCGTTCCTTTGATGAGGAGACTGGCGGGCCGGGCGGCAAGAAGCCGGAGTGGAAGCGTTATAAGCAATACACCCGGGCGGACATGATGTGTGCCATTCAGGCCGTTCGCGAAGGCATGAGCGCGCTCCAGGCGAGCCGCAAGTACGGCCTACCCAGCCGCACCCTCTACGACAAGGTCCGCAAGCTGAACATCACTACGGGCCGTGGCACGCATCGCACTCCCAAGCGCAGCCCACCCGGGGTGGAGTCCTCCGCCGCCTTTCCCTACTCCGCGGCAGCCGCTGCCGCAGCTGCCCACAGCTACGGACATGTCCATGGGCATGGCCAGACGGATCTAGAGCGTGAGCCGAAGGAGCATGGCCAGCATAGTGGCCATGGAGGCGGCCACCACGGCATGCCACCCACCATTCCCCACTCGGCAGCCGCCCTTCTGGATCACGCCTTTCTGCAGCAGGCCCTGGAGAACCGAGGCGGGGATATGGCCGGGCGTGAAGCACTCCACGCCATGGCCCTGGCAGCGGCCGCCCACGCAGCTGCCAACCGAATGTCTAGCAGCCCCCAGGAGTCTGGGTCCAATGGACACGCAGCCAGATCTCCAAGTCCAAGGGCTCGCCACTACTCCGAGCACGAGGCCATGGAGATAGAGATGGAGAAGCACGAGCAGCGCCTGATCAAGAGGGAGCGTGACCAGGACGAGCGCGAAGACGCTGACGATGAAGATGATCATGACCAGGAGCAGGATCACGATCACGACCATGTGGAAGATCTCTCGCTGGCTCGCAAAGAACGCCCCGAGTCGCCCTACTCTCCTCAGCCCCCACGGGCCTCCTCGCCGGTCGAGAGCGCCAGTGTGATCATGCACTCCAACAGCGCCTCCACCAATGGCAAAGGACCACGAGGACTATCCCCACTCACCACCGCCCGTGGCCCTGGGTCTGGGCCTGAAGCGGGAGCTACTTGGCGGCGAGGAGTCGCAGGCCAGAACCGACTGATTGACGCTCACCATGGCCTGGCAGTACGCGGCGGACAGCTACGATTCCATATGCTAGACCTGCTGGGCCAGATGCACGATCCCAGTACACCGCCCCAATGTAGTTACCCTCCCCTCCCCTTGTGTTATTATTTTCTTTTCGGCGTACAACGTGCGACTAAACTGTTGTTTTCTCAATGGCATCGACATCGATCAGCGATCAGCGATCAGTCGATCTGCGTTGGTGAAGCTTTAAACGAGAACCCCTCATCCCAGTCGAGGCGGGTGCACACCAGCATCTGCACCTTAGGAGGAAATCAAATCAAATCCACAATCTAAAATAAAATAAATTGTTGTCAGCATCACTTTGTGCCTAATACAGAAACGTTAGCTTAGAATAGGATATGCATAGGTTACACACACACACACACACACACACACTAGGCTAGGAGACACCCCCCCCCACTTGGACACTTAGGCTAGGCACTCGATGGCCATCTTAGCTTAGTAGCTAGCTAGTTGTGGTCTTTGACGCTCAATGGCTCAGTGGCTCAATGGCTAAGGAAAAATATGTAAACTATACACTTACATAAGACTGAAGGAAGAATCCGCATATTGCATATTAGAGGCGATCAAGGGCAGAGCAAAAGAGGCTACCGATACCCTGTAGGGTAGGAACATTTGACAGGATCAGATCAATTTATGATCAGATCAGAATGAGCTAGCGAGTTAGCAATACTTTGTACAACTTTGTTAATGCCAGTGATTTGTTTTAAAAATTATTAGCACTAGATATTTATAATAGACACATACATACACACATACATACGTACGTATAAAGCCTTATGTTTATGATTTCCGAGACCTCTATAAGAAAAGAAACAGATATGAACACAACTACCTCAATAAAGCCTATTCTAGTTTTTTTTTAAAGAACGAACTTCTTTGTTACCTTATCATTATCATGTTAGCGTTAAGCACTGTCCTGGGTTGAATTTTATAAGACTGACACCGACTCAAACGGCTCAAACGTAGCACGAGAATATGCAACAGGAACCGAGCACATTAAATACAAATTAAAATACAAATGGCAACCTATAGAGTTGAGCGTACAAATTCAGAACCATAATCTACTTAGTTCTAAGCCAACTTAAAATGAATGAATTAGTCCATAGGCAACAGCTGCAAATACAACTATGACTCTACACATAAATAGAACTTAAGCTTAGGCAAAAACAAAGCAAAACAAAACAAAACAAAAGTAATATGTATAAGCAAATCCAACAAACATGCGCTGGGGGCAATGCAATAGGCTCTTTAATTATAAACACCTACACAGATACAATTATGTAGTCGTACGGTTGATAATGTTAATTTGTTATACGAGTAACCTCTGTACATAGAATCGTAGTCTATACACACACACACATCATACATACATGCACATCCATACAAGTTATACAAAGATCGAGATGCAGTTATTAGATCTAGTATTAAGTAAAGGAAATTGTAATGCAATTTAAAGTAGACACCGGACCTACATTATTTAATGATAAGCGATCGAATGCGAAATAAACTGACTGAATCAATCGAATATGAGAATCTAACTATCACTACCGCCTAGTCGCAAGTCACGATTAGGCAATATCGCAGCCATTCAGTCTGTAGTTTATCTTTATTACAATATTCTGTTAGAAAAATACACACATAGTTTTACTTCGACACAGACGGGACCTGGCTCGCCTCGGGACCACAATGAGGATTCGAATGGGGATTTGAAACGGACTAAGACGAACACAATACACACGAGACCATCTATCTACACGCGAATAGTAAAAACACTGGGTACAAGTCTTGGCATACGATTTGACCCTCCTCCATTTTCATCAACTTAAGTTACTGGCAGCCCACACAATTGGGCTGGTGGCGGTTCTCGAAATCGCAGATGCCAATGGCGAAGCGGAAGGGCTTATGGTTGGGCAAGTGCATGGGTCTGCTGGATGGCATGGGAACTCCGGGCAGGAGCAGCTCTCGTTCCTCGTACTCCCACTTGTGGTGGCTTGTTCCAGGCTGGGGCGGATAGTTGCTGATTGAAAGGGCGCGATCGATCCGGATGAGCGGTGGGTCGTCGTTGGGACTGTGCCCGCAACGGGCGCAGTGGGCCAGCAGCTTGGCTTCACTGAGGAAAGCCAGGCGGCAGAAGTTGCACTGGTAGTTGATGCCCTTGTTGTGGAGCACCAGATGGCGGTCCAGTTGATGCTGGTATTCGAACTCGTCCTGGCACTTGTGGCAAATATACACGCCGCGGTTCTGCCGATGCAGATGGTAGTCAAGGAAGACTCTGCAAAGTACAGGGGGCCATGTTAGAAGGCAGGCTATCCGAGGGAGTTGTACATACTTGCTGGTGAAAACGTCCCCGCATTTCTGGCAGTAGAACCAGCTCATCTTCCAATGACGCATGTAGTCGTGCTTCATCAACTCGCTTAGGCTATCCGTCTGGTAGCCACAGGCTGGGGTGAAGCAGGAAAACTCATTCAGCTGCACTTGCGCCTTCAGCAAATCAAGCATGTATAGATCTGTCGATTGAAACAAAAACGTTATCACTTCAAAAGCTGCCTCTACGTCCCTGATATGCTTCATGTTGTAACGAATGGACAAATCCAGTAGGCCGAAACGTAGAAACGTAACATTATATTACCGTACTCCTTGTCTGTTCTTATATGAGACTCCTCCAGCACGTAGTTATCGTATAGCCGGGACAAATTGAGGGCACTGTTGCTGTTGCTTCGGCTGTGGTTCACAATCCAGTCGCCCGTGAAGTTCATTCTTCGTGTGTACATGGTATCCACCTGCTCATCCTGTTCATTTTCTTCCAGCTCCTGCTCGTCGCATTCGCTGTCATTGTCCTCCTCCTCGTCATTGGTAGTGTACTTATTCCAAACTTCAGAACATGCCCGCGAACGCGAGCGCGTCGACTGGGCCCTTATTCTGTGCTTGGTCTCGTGCGTATTTTGGTGGAGTTTTAGGGCCTGCGAAAAGTAAGTTATAACTCTTGCTGCTTCAGAAAGAATCCGAGGTGGTACTTGCCTCATGCTTGGCACTGCAAATTGTGTGGTGCAGCTCCCACTCATACTTGGTGTCGAAGGCCACCCCGCACAGACTGCACGGATGCCGGGTCTGGTGGGTGTTGCGCTGGTGCTGGCGTAGGCTGATTACTGTGAAGAACTCCTTTTCGCAGTTGCGGCAGTGAAAGGTACGAGTGGGGCGCAAGGACGGCTGCAGCGCACGCGGCGACACAGTGTCGTCATCGCTGCCGGCTTCGTTAAGCACACGACACCTAGTCTTGGGCAGACGTTGTTGCGACTTGCACCGGCGCGAGTGCATAATGAAATAGTCTTTGCGGAAGTACGCTCGCCCACAGTGTTGACAGACGAGCCGCGTGCGCCACTTCCAGCCGTCCTGGATATTGACACTGTTGTTGCGAGTGCCGCCTGACTCGGTGGCCGAAGGAGATTCAGGTGGCTGGGCAGAGTAGGCTTCTAGTACGGAGCAAGAGGAGCGTGAGCTGCGACTGCGACTGCTGTGGTCATTGGCTGCCATTTCGCCTTCCTGCACCTCTACCAGAGTGGTGGACACCTCGGCATCCGCTATGGGAGGACTTAGTTGCGTGGGCGTAACCGTTGTCGTCGTCACGGTGGACGTTCCGCTCCCGCATGTTGCAGCCGTTGCATCCGCTGCATCAGGGAGCGAGTGACCTCCGAATGCATGTTCAACTTGCAAACGCACTCTACGCATATGGCCTTCAGCGTAGACCGGATCACATCTGCCTGCAATAGTGAGGGACTGTGACTACTTCCATTGCTCGAATAACGCTGCGGAATACTCACCTGCATCTTCCAATCACGACTGAGGCGGCGCTGCATTACCTGATTAGACCTGAGGTCCAGCAGGGCGGACGACTTGGCGGCCCCGCAGATGGTGCAGTTCGCGCTGTCGGCCTCCGCATCAACATTCTGGTGCTGGCCGTTGCACTGTCCGGCGATGCCTTTTCCGTCGAGCCCCCCGCCACTGCTGCTCGGCTCCGGTGCAGGGGCATCGGCATCTCGCATCTTGTCAATCAGATCTGCGTTGCAATTGCAAAATGTCCTGCATTTTTTCTATTATTCACTAAAATTGTTTATTGAACAGAGTAGTCGAAGCTCAGTTTTTGTAAATATTTATGGAGACTACCCTGACAGCGAACTATCGATAAGAGCATGCGAATTGACCTGCAGGCGATTGTTTTATTTGGGCGCAAACACATACATACTTTTGGGAATTGTTTTTGACCTTTTTTGTTTAAACCTGATTTTTAGACACAATACAATGAAAATGAGTAATTAAAAGTAACTAATCTTGCAGAAAATTTATTCATCAATGGTTTTAAATTATATAGGCAGGGCTAAGACTGTTAAATAGCCAGCATTATTCAACAGAATATCAAAATTGAGCAATATGAATGATTGTCCTCTTACGTTTTCTTACGTTATATTTGTTTGACCTTTTTTCGCTAAAACCTTATTTTAGACAAAATCCAATAAAAGCAAGTATTTAAAATACGCCAGTCAAGTAGAAAATAGGTTCATTAATTGGATAAAATTATGTGGGCAGGGATGAGAGATCTATCTAGCTAGTAATATGCCACGGAATATCAAAATCGAGGAATATGGTTTCCAATCCCTGACGGAGAACTATTAACCCATTGTAGACCAAGGGTATTTTAATTTTCCACCGAAAATAATGAAAATTGAATAATTTTTGCGCAGTTCAGGTGAAAGTTAGCGTTGTTGTTTTTAAGTTCAGTGAAAAGATGGCATGGATCTACAAAAAGAATTTACAATCAGTAATTTTTGCCGGCATATACCTCAAGTCGTTGAACTGTTTAAATAGAGGGGGTTTAAGTAGGCTAAATTCGGTCGGACTTTATCGATAAAACTGTTTATCAGACGCGTCAACGTGCTTTTTTTTGAGAGATTTGTCGAGATTTCGGTGAAGAAAAACTAGTGAAAATGGGCGTACAAGTTGTTCCAATTGCTCCCGGTGACGGTAAGAAATGAAGACAATTAAAATATGCAACAGATCCTGGCCGGCCGAGTGAAGCATAACCTTAGAAATGCTTGCGGCGGATGCCCCGGAAAATTACTCGAGCGTTGCCTATATCCATCTCGCTCACTCGCATCCATTTTATATCTTCGCAGGCAGCACATTCCCCAAGAACGGCCAAAAAGTCGTGGTGCACTACACCGGAACCTTGGACGATGGCACCAAGGTACAGCTCATTGAAGTACAGTACTGAACAAGTCAATCTAATAATGAATTATCCCTAGTTCGATTCGTCCCGCGACCGCAACAAGCCGTTCAAGTTCACCATCGGCAAGGGCGAAGTCATCCGCGGCTGGGACGAGGGCGTTGCTCAACTGAGCGTGGGCCAGCGCGCCAAGCTCATCTGCTCCCCGGATTACGCCTACGGCAGCCGTGGACATCCAGGAGTAATCCCCCCCAACTCCACCCTGACTTTCGACGTCGAGTTGCTCAAGGTCGAATAAGTATCCGGAGCGAGAGTGCATGTGTGTGTGTGAGCACGGCCCGACTGCAATTGGGTGTGCGTGTGTATACCATCAGAAACACGGACAGGCGCACACACCAATCCAATCAATACCTAGAACACGGAGACACGGCGACACAACACTAGCAAACCAGAACAATCCAGCAGCATTTGAACTCTACTCAAAAGAAAGCTAATTAGACATAATTTAATCGAAAGGGAAACGCATCTTCTACGCATACTAAATAAACTAAACATTTATTCAAGATCATTATTTATCATTTCGACTATTCTATGATTTTCGACACCTGATGCATGATCTGGTCGATGACCTCGTAGCGCTCGTGGTTGTACTTTTCAGTGTGCTCTTGCCAGTGATCGCGTACGCGCTTCCAGCGAGCCATATTGGCGGAGAGCAGATCGTCCTTGGTGGCCCCCTCCAGCTTCTTCTGTTGCAGCTTCTCCTCCTTGGTGTACTCCAGGCGGGGTGGGACCACTGGCAAGTCGGTGGAGCGAGGCTGCGGCATTTGGGTCAGAATTTTAATCTCGCCGCTCTTTAGCTTCGCCAGAACTTCCTCGGCGTCGCTCTCGCGCTTCACTGTGGAAGTGGAGCCTTCCGTTTTGTAGGTGGACACGGCGGGGTTGCGCGGCTGGTTGGCCATCCAGGCGCGGCAGATCGGGTACAGAGGAGTCTTCTCATTGTACTTCGAAAGGTCCAGGCTGCGCTCGAACAGGCGCATCACATACGATTCGCCGGGCGATTTGTGGTGTCCCGAGCTGCCACTCTTCTTGTAGAGCGCCCGCTTTACCTTGGAGCGGTTCGGCAAGGCCGTGGCGCCCGCCGTCACGGCGTTCAGCTCCGGCTGCAGCTTCACCTGGTATTGGCTGACTGGTACCTGGCGCTGCTGTTGTTGCTGGATCAGCAACTTCTTCGAAGGGCGGCCGCGTATGGGCAACTCGGATTCCGTGTCGTCGTCGGTCTGTTGGTCGCTCATCTCCGGTTTCGGTTCTTCCTTGTGCGTTTCCCGCAACCTTAGCGAGAACTCAGCCCCCCCACTCTTTTGCAATTTCTTGGGCGACTTCATTTTGAAAATTAGAAAATTGGAAATTTATAATTTTTGAAACAGCTCGGAAGCAGTGTGACCGCGGATTTATCGTTAAAATATACCGTCCGACCCTCAGAAATATACCAAAATATACCGTCTCATTTTAAAAATATACCGTAAATATACTGACGAATTCAAGTTCTATTTTACATATTCCGATTTTGATCTTCCGTCGAATATTACTAGCTATATAGAACATTTAGCCATGCCCACATAATTTTATCCAATTAGTGAATCAATTTTCTACTTGACTGGCCTATTCTAAATACTTGCTTTTATTGGATTTCTATATACAGTTGAAAATGAGATTTAATATTAATAGAAAATATGGAAATGTAGGTGCGACGTTTTCCAGCACTTTTTTATATCGAAAAAAATACATACCAACGGTGGAATATTTTCGCATAGGAAATATTTGTATTGAATATTTATTTGCATTTTCGCGGATTCAATCAGTTCGACTACTATTTATTGTTAATTCGTATCCCACTAGTATTCAATTGAAGACTGTGAGACCATACGCAAACCCTTGTGGGAATAGTATGCAGTGTGAAAGAGATATATATTTATCTACCAAAACGGGAAAAATAACAATCCTGTGCTCACAAATATAGTTCAGAATATTCGTTGATACAATACGATAATATTAACTATTGGCGTATTAGCAGAATCCATTATATCCTTCAAAATGAGGTCTGAGTTGACCTTACCTTATGAATTGTACCATGTGTTCACATGCACGCTTGTTGTGAGCGGGAGAGAGAATCGTTAAAGAGAACGAGAAAAATACGAAGCAAGGAAGGAGAGAGAGACAAAGTTCTGCGAAATAACCACGCTACCCTGGACAGAGGATTTTATAAAGTTGTTTAGTTTATACAAAAATTGCAAAAGTCTGAGGCAGCAATCTAGTCTCTCACAGTTATAGCTGTACGAGTATCAACGATAAATAGATAAACCAAAAAAGTTCGCTCTGCCAAAACATCCCATAACAGATATACGAGTTAAAACGCACATAGGGTATAGAAACGTCCATCAACACTCTTCCCCAACCGGTTTGCAGGTCGAATTACCGGCTCTCTTCTGCTCCTCTCTTGCGACGAAAAAATGAGTCGAGAGAGCGTAATTTTGAATGGACTATTGACGGGGGTATAGACAACAGGCAAAAAGAGCCAATGCAAATTGCAAGTTTGATAGGATCCCTACCTCGGCGAACCCTCTCAATATACCTTGATTTTGTCTTCAGGGTACATTTTGCAAAAGGGTTGATTTTACCTTGCATGCGTTGCGATTTCTGTGCCGTTTTGCCTGTTGTCCATACCTTTTTTCCTCGGGCATTTCGGGGCGCGCGATTCGAAAGAAGGGCCGCTGACCAAAATAAAGATAAGAATTACCGGCCGATTTCAAACGCAGTTAATTATTTTTTGAATCGAGTGGTTGCTGCGCGTGTCGCGGATAAACGAAATTTGAAAGCTGAAAAATTCGCAAAAGTCTGTGCGTTATATTATCCCTAAACGGTAAAAGTTGTGCGTGCGCGTTTCCATTTGATTTGCAAAGTTATCAATAAAAAACAAACCAATTGAGCCGCGTGTTATTCAGTAAGTTCGCATCAGTAGTAATATTGAACAGAAAGTGGGTAGGATAATTCGGGAGTTCAAAATCGTTGCGGCGTATCATTCCACTTGGTATTGTTTGCATGGTGACTTTTGCTAAAATTTGCCAAACAAAAAACGGAGTTGTAGCTTGACTAAAGTGCTGCTGTGATAGTGGCCGTGGATGCGCGCAGCATCCTTGACGATGACGTCATTCGCTGACCAGTTCTGAGCCGAGCGTGTGTGCATGTGTATGTGTTAAATTAGAACGTTGACGAACCAAGGCCATGAATCGGGTGCTGTAGTACCGTTCTTCCCGTATTTTCTGTGAATATTTCTTGTTACAATCGGGCATTTTGTTTGTAGAATTTGCATTTTGCTTTATTTGTTGCCTCTAATTATGGTTTTTCGATTCTAGGATTTCGCAAACGAAAGCAACGGGTAAATCGAGTTCGAACTAACGGTGTACACAGGAAAGTTTTTTTTCGGGTAAGTACAGATTTTTGAACTGGGTCAAACAGCAACAAGGTGGCTGTTTCTCCC
Organism: Drosophila lowei; assembly: GCA_008121275.1. NCBI lineage: Eukaryota > Metazoa > Arthropoda > Insecta > Diptera > Drosophilidae > Drosophila > Drosophila lowei. Next base: position 22,292,557 of record CM017778.1, on the reverse strand, counting down.
ATTACGAGTGCCTGCACTGATATTTCTATATTCCTATTGTTCATGGCCTCATTTTTATGCAAGGGGAGCCTGCTATTATCTGCTTCAAATGCCATGTAATACATATGTATTGTATGTATGTAAAGCTTTTAACTGGCGTGTTACGGGCGCGGGGGGCTGTGATAATGAATTTTTAATGTGTGCTAAGAACCGCAGGCCAGCAGCGCCTCGCAGGAATGGCTGGGGCTGGCTCTGGCGCCAGTAAAAAAGTAAAACTCACATAAATTAAACTTCCAACATCTTCAAAGGAGCCAGGCGTCGGGATAGTACAAGTAGTATTCGGAGTTTGCGAAGTTTCGTTCCCCCCTGCTTCGCTTCGCTCCGCTCCCTTCAGTTCCTGCAGAGGCAGCCCCAAAATGTTGTGGGTTTTTATTTGGGGAGGCTGTAAATAATGAAAGGGCAGACAAGCAGCAGACTGAACATCAGCGACAACAACAACACGAAGCTTTGCTTCCTGCAGGCTAGTCCTGTGCGGTGCCCCCAAAGGGATACGGGGCAACATAATCAAAGGCTTTTATTGCGCCATCGAATAACCAGAGAACTGTTGCCTCGAGTGGAATCGTTGTTATTGGGCCAGGAGGAGGCCGGAAACCCGGGCCCAGACAATTTTCCTGCTCCTGGTGTCTCGTGACAGGGCACGTTCGACCTAATAAGCATGTGGAGGGGGTTCCGAGGGTTGCCCTGTATGGCATGGCATTTATGACTCCGACTCTGACTCCGTCTCCGACCCCAGCACCAACTCGAGCTCCACAGAGTTGTAAGTGCTTCCGTGTGCCTATCCTCAAGCTGGGGGGAATCGATTTTCGATGATAATCGAGTTGAATGCACTGAAAATTTGGTTTCTGCCACCTTTGCGGGTATGAAACTGCTGGGAAATCGGTTTTTCTTTGACGCTGACTCAAGCGGTCCATTTCTACGGATATTTGAGTTGAAGGAGAATGCAGGCTGATATTTGATAAGCAGCTACGTTCGTTGTTCCTTTGTTTCTGTCCTTGCTTCCTTGGCTCCTGCCTGGGGACTTAGGGGCGCCAGGGGAGTCAGTCGCCGGTGTCCCTCGACGCGCTGTCCGCCGCAGAACTTGTTTTATTTCTTTGATTTACCCAGCGATTGCTCTTTGCCTCTCTCTTTCTGTAGCTATCTTCATTCCTTTTCTTTTGGGCCTTTTCTCTTATCGTTTTTGTTCTTGTTTTTTCTTTAAAGAAAGGTTAAGAAAGGTATTTGAAGGGGATTCTTGTTGTACTTGGTCAAAAGTCAAGTGCTTCGGTCTGGTCCCTGTAGATCAACTTGGAGGTAAGGCAGTGGAGAAGAGGAACGACGAGAGTTCTCGTGAATTCAATTTTCTTTCTCTTTTGAACAAAACTCCCACCTCATTACCGCAATCACCTCAATGACACAAGTACAAGTACAAAGGCAAGTGGGGACTAACAGAACATCTGGCATACATTTATTAACCATTTTATTTCCTCTGAACTCGGAATTGCATTGCGAATATTGTACAGTAATGTTTTTGCACGGAATATCTTTGGTCTGTATGGAATTCCATCACCCTTATGATATTATGTACAAAATTCATTGGTGTTTCTTGCATTTGACAGGGAGGATACATATATGTTTTCCATTTATATCCTCACGTAAGAGCAACGCGGGTGGCATTAGAATGGCGCCAAGTTGCTGTTGGCTCGGCTGTCGCCTTGTGCTTGTTAGCCCCGCCAGAAGTTGGCGAAGCGGGTGGGGAAGGAACCTATTTGTGGCACGCCAACAGCTGAGCCAGAGGCAAAGGACAATCGCACGAAAACAAACAAATGCTCAAGGAGCAGGAAGCCAGGGACAGAAGGAGGCGGAGTTGTCTGCGCAGGAAAGGGACCATAAACGAAGGCAGAGCTTGAGTGAAGGAAACATATGAACAAAAGTTCCGCAGTTAATTCGTTTTGATGTCGTTGCTCAGACAAGGTCTGGCCCGAATCCTTCTGAAGGCCGTAGGACTCAGGAGCACTCGCCGAGCAGGCCTTATGGGATGCGCGATGAGTCATCCGTGGGCACGCATAACATCTATTCCGTTGTCAGTTCTTTATGGCCCCAGAAAGGAGTCCGTCCACCCGGGGGAACATCGTAAACTTCCCATTGCCCGCCGTTTGTTGATTATGAAATTTTATTCGCTGCTCAATTAACTCTTGTCGAGCACGCGATGGCCCACATAGCCGCATGGCCTGCCGGGCCCGCTCTGGGAGATGTATGCAAACAGTCCGATGTCGCTCAGTGGGGTCTCAGATTGCGGTAGGTTGGCTTTCCTCCTGGCCTCTAAATGGCGCCGATTGGCGTCCTTTTAGCTGTGGATATGCTTCCACGCCCACTCCGACGCTGGGTCTGCCTCCTTTTTCCCCCAGTCGAAATGTGCAATTCCGCTGTTCCTTGTTCGTTGGGAAGAGAAGACCTTCAAGCGGGTGGAACGCACTGCCGAAAATAAAAATCGATGCGGGGCTCCAGTTTGACGGACACATCAGGCATGTGGGGTCGTGAACTCCGTTGTCAAAGGTCAATTCTGTTGGCTTTGATGAGTTTCTCGTTGGTTAGGGGTTGGGTAGGGGTAGGGCTGTAAAATAATGAAATATTTTAGTGACTTATTAAGGGACTCTCTAAGAAAGATAGTCTTTCTCCTTGACTTCTCACGATGTTTACAATATGCAGAATGTTGCCTCTTTGCCTGCACCCCCGCCACTCTCTCGCACCATAACGTATGCATACCTACCCCTCTTCCTCCCCTTCCCTCTCTTGTCAGAATAAATTAAGTTTAATTGAAATTTTTGCACAAACATAAACTCTCTTCGACCGTCGCTGAGCAGTGGCCAGCGGCTTGTGATGTCATCAAATCGAAGATGTGTGTTGTATCAGTGTGCAGTGTGTCGGTGTGTCGGTGTGTCAGTGTATCGGGTGTGTAAGGGACCTTGAGCCCCTACGATCGTGACTCACTCATTGACTGCTGTGCGCCATGCTCACACCAGTATGTAAAGTGGGCTGACTTTGCCTCCTTTTATGGCGTTGCTCTTGAGCTGTGGCATCTTGATTGGATTAGATTGATGGATATTGAAGGATGATTGGTTGGGGATGCAATATATGTATTCGAATTCTGTAATTGCTTTGTAAACTTTACTTTAATTTAGCTCCCTTTTTTTGTCACTTTTGGCATTGAAACACAACGGAAGTGGCTTAAGCTTTCAAACCCCTTATTCATCAGAACGATGGATAATTAGGGTTAATTTCTGGATTCCCAACACTGCCATGGAGATGACCCACCTCGGTGTCAGGACGAGGGGACTGGGCCCAGACACAGGCAAACTAGAGCGAGCGGAGGACAAACAGCACGTGATTCCAACAGAATAAGTGAATTCCGTGAATGAATCACGTTTGCTGGGATTTGTACTCTGTGCTGCCTCTCTCTCCTCTGGTCCTGACAATCCTGCGCCTGCAGTGCATTGGAATGGGACGAGCGTGTTCTCCGCCGACAGAGATTCAGCCTCAGACGGGGATGAGGCGATGGCAATGACGATGACGCGTCGAGACAAGTACGCAAAAAAAGGAAGAACGGAAAATAGGAGAGATGGGAGAGTAGATGCCTGCAAGCCAACTAACGGCAGCTGCTTCTCCTGGTGGCATTGTCCTCTGCCGCTGTCCTTGCAGAGAAAGAGAGTGAGAGAGAGAGGCAGAGAGAGGAGAGGGGTGGTTTGGTTCAGCTCTGTGTAGTGCAGTGCGGTGCGGTGTCTGGCCTCGCTTACAGCATTTACACGTCCTTCGTCCTGCGTCCTCCTCTCCTGTCCGTCCGTCCGTCCGTCCCTAGCTTTTTGCCACTCGCAGAAATGTTGGCTTCTATTTTTCGGTCTGCAAGGGACGCAGCAGCGGATGATGTGCGCATCGCACATCCCGCAGACAGGGGTTGGCGCTGGCGCTGGCGCTGGCATTCGGTTATTTCGTTATTTATTTTCTATTTCGTTCTCTATTACGCCTCTGTCCTTTGCTTCTCCTGATGCTCTGCTGCCTCTCTGCTGCTTTGCTGCTCTGCTGCTCTGCCGCCTCTCCGCTGCTCTGTTGTGTTCGCCCGTTCGTCGCTGTTTTGTTTTGTGCTCGCGGCTCGAAACGTTTCGTTGAGGCTGCTCTGCTGCCACAGTGGCGGTCAAAATATTGGGAGCGGGCGTTCGAATGGGAAGAACACAGAATAGCAGCAAAGGGAGAGGATTGTTATCGTGATATTATCCGCATCCGCATGCGAATCCCTTTGGCTCCATGGAAATTTCATCTGCATTTCCGGCGCTGGGAAATTGGCTTATTGCTTTCCTGTTTCTGTTTATTTGGCAAGCGGCAAGTGCCACAAATGGATTATTATTCGTCTGGCTCCCGCGCGCCGTGACAGTTTCGAATCCCCTCCCATCCCCCCATCCACTGCCACAAATGATCCGGCAACCACAGCCACAATAAAGCACCGCAGGCGCCATTTGCCATGAAATTCGGAAACCGCACGCGTCCCACTCCTGTTGTCCGTCCTGGATCCTTATCGAGATCCTTGATATTGGTGTCAGCGCACCGGTACTCCCGCCGAGCGGCGCCCGCAAGCAATTATTTCACGTTTCTGTAAACAAACAAAAACAAACAAAGGAGGGAAGGAGGAGCGGACGGGCCCATAAAATAAAAATTAATTTCCACACACTTTTCGAAATTGTTATTTGCCTCGAAATGTCTCAGCACCGTCCCGCGGTCCCATCTCCCATCTCCCGGTATTCTCCGCTCTCTCTCTGCCTGCGTGGGTCCTGCGGCGCTGGTAACCGAGAAACCGAGAAACCACCCCGCAAATAAATGTCCCGTTTCCAATGCGTCCCATAGCCATCCCCTTTTGCCTTTTGTGGATGTGTAACTCCTGGAATTGCCCTCATTGTTGCTGGACTTATTGGCTGCGCTTCGGGGGCGGCTTACCACCCCCACCCCCACTCCCACTCCCCAACTGCCTTCAGCGTGGACTCTGATCCCAGGTCGCATGGGTCGCATGGGTCGCATGGCTTGCATTCTGGCCATTAACATACTCGACACTCTCACACTTCCTCCCTCCGGGAGAGGGGTTAGGAGTCCTTTGCTGAAGTGCTTTGCGTGCCTTTGAAATTGTTGTTGCTCCTGAAGAGCACCAGGAGTTTGTTTTGCTTCCGAGCGGGGGGGAGAGGATAATCTGGAAGCGATTACTGTGCGGTGATCAGAGAATTCCCAAGTTTCCTTTTTAAACTCCGATGAACAGCTTAAGAACCCGAAGCTGGCATCCAAACCCTTTGGCTCCACTCTTGATGGAGCATTCAACTCTAGGCCCTGACATTGTCTGAGCCAGTGCCAGTGCCATGGCCATGGCCATGGCCATTATTTCCAGCATCGGCAGGCAAACGGTTTTACTTTCCTTCGGGGGTAAATACTGCCAGCAAGGCAGGGGAAAAAAAAGTTTACGCTAAATTTCAAAAATACAAAGGAGCAGAGCACAGAAAAAGGCCCCCAGTCCTCCCCAGTCCTTCCTCCATTCAATGTGTGTGCGCAGCTGTTGCCAGTTGAAGCTCAGACTCAATCTCCACCTGGAGCCAGTCGTTGGAGCTGCTGCGCTGCGCGTCTTAACTCACCCACAATCCGAGAACAACAACAACAGCAAAAACGAAGGAGCCCTGAGGCTGAGGAGAATTCGATATGCCCAGCCCTTGCCACTCCCTCATGCTACATGCCCCATGCCCCATGCCCCTTTCATCTTTCTCATCTCCCAGTCCTCACAGTCAATGCTGAATTGCATTTTCGCAGAACGACCGCAGACGGTTGCAGTTGGGAATTTATGAAACCACGGCCGGGCCACGGCCAAGGTGCCGAGGTGCTCCACGACTCCACGATTGGAGTTCCGTCAGCTGCTGATAAGAACGGACCAGCTTAAAGCTGCCACACGCCCCCCTCCGCCCCACTCCTGATCCCACATGAACACAATCTTCAAAGCAGAAGCAAAAGCAGAAGCAGAGCTAAAAGGAAAACGAACACAGCCCTTACAGGGTATCACAATAAGTACTTGGCTTTGACGACAGGACAGGCGCTGAATAAGTCCAGGCACAATGGAAAATCAATAGACACCGGACCGGACTCCAAATGCGGACTCTACTCTACGCAGTTTGAAAGGAGTCTCCCCCAAGGCCTCCACTCCCCCACCCTCCCATCCCTTCGCCTGTTTGTGTTGGCGCCATGTCATGTCGGAAAATGTCTCATGTTTGCGCTCCTGTCCTGCCACTTGACATCGTGTACTGTCCCTGTCCCTGCCAGAGTCCCTCGGACTTGCTGTTGCTGCAAATTAAATATATGTACAGGTTACATAACTCCGTCGAAATTGCTATGCAACGGAGGAGGCGTCCATGGCGTCGTCGGGCTGGCGGTACCAATTTTCCATGCGGTTGGCTACCAATTGTTGCTCTAGGGAGTCGAGGGGACTCCGACCCCATAAGTGGCCTGGCCCGAGTCCAGGGCTGTTCCGCTTCCGTTGTGGCCAGGTCCAGGTTCCAGCCTAATGGACTGGGTCACTGCAATTGTGTGTTATTGATTTATGGGGACAGTGCGAGGAGTCGTGGGAGGACTGATTGAATGGCTGGTAAGCAGAAACCACAATTCTGATAGAATTGGCTGCCGAAAAGAGATGCAATCATTGGCTACGCTGCCACAAATCTTATCTTGCTCTGTGGCATTCTGCATGCCTCAGCAGAATGTTGTCACATGTCCAATGTCCAATGCCCAGTCCAAGCCACTCCCTCGCATCAGAATCCATCCCACAGATGGGATAGATATCAAGTGTTGTGTGCCACATTTCCAGGCGTCTGTTGCAGACCTCGGACATTGGACTACGACTGGGATTGGGTTGCGGTGCGGTGCAAAGCTGAAGCTGAAGCACAGCGGGGCACACACAGCAGTGCACACGAATGAATGCCAGCTCCAATTAAAATGCCGTTTATCCGAGTTTGTTTTCTGTGTGGACTGTGCAGCGTAATAATGAACCTCCACTGGCAACAGTGCAAGCCAAAAGTATGTGGCGCCAAACAATCAACCGAGCGATAAACATCATCTGCATCTCCACGTGGGCGTATCTGGCAGCATCTGTAATTAGAGACAGGCCCAAAGCCAATTAACGGCCACTTCGGTGGGAATTCTTGAATCATTTCCCCTTCTCTGCCAATAGATCCATCGATAGGGGGGGCGACTCCACCGCCTTTAGGGTGCGTCACTTATGGCTTTCGTTGCCGCCTGTCCTGTCGATCAGATGGCACCGCTGACCTCAAAAATTATGAACTTTTCACACCTTAAATGGCTATGGCTGTGTCGCTAGGTGGCCCCAGCCGGAGGCCTAGGCGGGGCCAGCGGCTCTCATGGCATTCCATCGTTTACCTGCAACATTATGGCGTTTTATGGCCTGGCCATTAAAATATCCATGGCTTCATAATTAATTAGCAAACTCATTTGATGTCCCTGCAATTTTATGGCCAAAGTCATTCATTTGTGGATATGGAATGGACGGTGCTGGTCGGGGGAGGGGATGGGCTACGCAAATTAGTTGAGTTCTGACCCCTCGCTCTTGGCCGCATCTACGACTACACCCAGCTAGGCCTCTGCTCTCTTCCCGTCGGCCAGATGCATGCATCGTGCCACTCGAGCACACAATTGCACTGCCACTGCCCCTGCCACTGCCCCTGCCCCGGTTCCTTCCCTTTCGTTTTCCTTTCTCTGGCGTAAGCCTCAATTTCCTCTTGGCGGCTTCTTTGTTGCAGCTGATTTTACGGAATGCCCCACGTGCACCGAAGATTACGCTTGTTGACTCTAAGCAGCAAGCGGCGTGCAGCAAGCGGCAAACTGGTTTCATTTTACCTCTTGGCAGCATGGCCCAGGCCCAAGACCAAGTGCCACATATGCTGCCACACAGTTGGAAGGCCAAAAACAGACAGATAGACAGACGCTGCAATTAGTCTGGCTCAAGTCGTGGCTAACGGTAAAGCGTATTACCACGGCCACTGCTGCCACTGCCACCGCCGCCGCCGCCGCCGCCATAAGACATAAGACTTCATAACCATCAGTTTGTTGTGGCCTAATCTGTAATCGCATCAGGCTCGTGAGATTTGGCGTCGATAATGTCGGCTCAAGTGATAGATTACCAAGTGCAGCTCTTGGCTCTAAGCTCTGGCCTGGAAAATGGAAACTGCACTCGAGGATTACCCCTGGCATCCTCCTCATATTTAATGGCGTTTCAGTGTTTGGCCTGTTAGATAAGACCACCGATTTCCCATCGGTTTCCCATCGATTTCCAGTGTAAATAATATGCTTTTCTTGTTCACTTGCAGATTAGTTGAAGTGGCTTTCGGAATCGCCACAACCGGCAATCGACGATCGACTGGTAAGCTGAGAAACTTGTTTGCCCATTGGATGCCCCACCCTACCCCTGGCACGGGCCGACATGATAAGCAGATCAATCAAGAACGATCAAGAACGATCAAGAACTTGGGCTAGTCAGCCTCCCAGCAACGCTCCATCTCCTGGCTGTACTGTACTCCTGTACTGTATTCCTTTTCGAGGCCTTTCCGTGGCTGGCGACTCAATCACCTGCTCATTCGCACCATTTATGAGTATTCGCCATTTCGGGGTATCCGATTGCGGCTCCTTATCGGGAGTAGTTGAGTGCCGTCGCATGAGATCTTGGATTGATGGACTCCTGCTTGCATCACGCTTGGTGTGTGTCAATTAGACACGACGACAACGACAACAACGACAACAACGACAACAACGACGATGAGGATGGGCCTAAAACGACTTCATTACCATCAATCTTAATTGAAAAATCATCGGGGCTGCTTATAAATTCAGTGAGAAGAGGCGTCTCCGGTCTCCGGTCTACGGTCTACGTTCCGGTCGCCTCCTGCACAGCCGCCTGGCAGTTCCCGCGATGATTGGCGATCCTCCGCTGACTGCAGCGCTACAGCTTAAGTGCGGCCCGAGTTATGGGACAGCCTCCACGGCAAACAAGTCGGATGGCAGATGGAGACATGCCCATAAAGTAGCTGCGTTCCCAGCGAATGCATCTCTATCTGCCACTGGGATATCTGTATCTGTATATCTGTATCTTCATCTGCTTCTGCTTCTGCTTTTGCATTTGCATCTGCGTCTTGTTTGCGCCTTGTGCTGAGCAAATTGTGGGCAATCATTGTCAATTTACAATGCATATGGAAAACGGAGGTTTCTGTACTTGTCGGCTGGAAGAAAGTGCATAGACAGCAGCAGTGGAGCCTCGCAACCCCGACAGTGCCTCCGGCATAGCCATTGCCACATAGCCACAGCGTTGCTCTTAGGCACACTCCACTGCACCTACTGCTCGGCTCCTCTCCACAGTTCACAGGCGCGCCTTGAACTACAAGCAGCGGCTCTGTCTCTGTTTCTGTCTCTGGATTTGGCTTTGGCCCCATGACGGAGGTGACGGAGGTGACGGAGTGGAGGAGCGGCTGTTTCTGTTGTTTGGGAACACTTATCCGAGCTGGGAGATCAGTTTGTGCGGCTCTGGGGGTCGTGGGGGTTCGTTCGCTTTTATTTACCTTGTCTGCGATTTGGCGAGCCCTTCCCCCCCACAGGCCCCCTCTCCCTCTCCATCTCTTTCTCTCTCTCCCTTTCCCATGCTTCGCTTATTTGTTTTTCCTTTTTATTTCATTTTATTTGTATTTTGTCGTGTACAAAATTTGTATGTTCTGTGCGTCTGCCTTTGGCGCTGTTTATTTATTCGTGCATTTGTTTTGAGCGCAACTTTTATTGCTTTCGTTTATTGCAATTTGTTTTGCCGCTTGTTTCGTGCGAAAATAATTCAAATTGGTCAAACAAATTGCCAGGGGGAGGCGTCTCCTGGGAGTCCGTATCAGAGGCGAGTGGCGAGTGGCGACAGCTGGTGTCTGCGATTAATTTCCATGTGGCGACACTCGCCAGTTATCCAAATTGACGGCTCAACTGCTGAATGGATACATTTTTTGGGGAGAAAGAATCAATATTCCATCTTGAAGCCACTTGCCAGAGGCGGAGTCACGTCAGGGGGCTCTGACCCACTCAAAGACAATCAAAGTGCTCGGATGCTCTTCACTTAGTAGGAGTACCTCCTCCCCCTGCGGCGGTGCCAAGGAACGACGCTTATCGCGTTTAACGCGCCATATCACCGCACAGAGAGCTCCCCAACCCACTCTACCCACACAGAATAGAGAGAACGGAGAGCAAAGAGAGCAGAACAGAAGCACTCCCCCGCCGGAGAAGCAGTTACAGGCCATTAGGTGCTCTGCTCGCCGGCATCCATGGGATGCGTGTCAGTGTTGTCAAACGATGTCATCAGCCATTGCCGATGCCGATGCCGATGCCAAACGCGGAGCGTCGGCAAATTCATTTCGTTTCATTTCGTTTAATGTCAAGTGTCTGACATACATTTTTTGTCCCTGTCCACATACTCGCACTCGTACTCGTACTTGTAGTCGTATCTGGAAGATGATCGCCGATTACGGCAGAGCAGAGCAGAGCAGCCTTAATTAGAAATGCAGTGACTGCTGTTCTCCGGTGCCCAGACTCAATTATATAATTACTCTGGCTGGCATTCTGTAATTGCAAGCAGGGCAGTCGTCTGCCGCGGCAGGAGTCGGGAGTGGAATGGTAGTACTCTCCAATTAGCTGTGGGGCGTGGCTGGAAGGAATGCCAGAACAGCAGAACAGCAGAACACCAGAATGCAGCAGAAAGAGCCACCTGCCGCCGCCCATTAATATCCATTCATTGCTCGGCACGACGCTGCCACTTCAATTGTTTCCATATCTGTGCTAATCGTGCCCCACTTTGCCATTGTTGCAAATGGTGGTTGCATGCAAATGTCTGATAATTGCATGACTCCGTTTGGGGCACAGTTCTCCTCAATGGATTCTCCATTCATTTCGTAATCGCGTAATTGGGGAAGGTCTTGGGGAAGTTATTGCTGGAACGTCGCATCTTCCCGGAATTTCCCGAAGATTCCTGAAAGAGCAGAAGGCTTAGAGCCTGACTCATTGGCGTGTTCTGGGGACCCAAATCGTTTCTGGAATTGGAATTTGCGTGGCACACAGAAACATTTTAATAGCATCTGACCTCATTTGACGGATATGCTCCATAAACCCCCGACCAGAGCCACAGCCATAGCCACAGAGGCAGAAACAGAGGCAGAAACAGAGGCAGAGGCAGAGACACGCTTTAAACTAGCGGCAAACGCGAATTAAATTGCTAGAAATTGAAAGTGACACTGAGAGCACAAATTCTGGCCTGCAGCGGCCATAGATAGATTCTTCTATTAGAACAAATTGCACGGCCAGCCAGAGCTAGCCAGAGCCAGCCCCATACCCGCCCCATTCCCGCCTTTACTCATTCCCGAATCTCCCATTCGGTGACCAGTGGAGCATACAAATTGAACATTTAAAGGGCTTAAGTAGGAAATTGAGAAACCCAAGAGGAAAACAAAGTCCCCAAAAGGGAAACAAACGACACTTGTCTTGGGTCTTCGCCAGCCCAAGACTAAAGACTCGAGACTCGAGACTCGAGACTTAAGTAAACCAAATAATGTGTAAACAAAGGGTCGTAAACAGCGACGAGTCGTCGTTATGGGGCTGGCCTGAGGCCCAATGCAAATTGTCAGATAATTACTGCAAGGGGGGCTGGGTCGCTTATTGGGACCAAAAGGATCCAATGACGAATGCGAGAAGTGGAATGTTGTGCACTCCATAGTTTCAAAATGTTTGCCGGCGACTGAAAGAGTCGTTGTTCGCTGCATACATCATACATCGCAATGGAATTGAGAATTAAAGAGTGATATGTTGATGTTTGATTGTCAGCTCAGCCTTGGGTCTGAATTGGACAACAATAGAACGCCTTGAAACCATTTTGTGTGGGATATGTTTACCCACAAACGGAACTTGTGTCCATCAGGCAGAAATCATCGTGTCAGCGGGGCGTATGAGCGATGTCCGACGAATATTGATGGCCTGTCAAGAGTCATCGTTGAGAGCTCAGCAAACACTTGTAGGCACGGAGGATAGACAGGCTGGATAGATAGATGCGATACATGCATAAATCGTATCCCAAAGATACTACGTAATGAGTGCAGCACGCGATGTGGCAGTGGGGCAGGTCTGGCTCCTACTGCAGCGCATCGCCCAAGTGCATTCTGGATCTGCTTCTCTCTCCCCCCCAGCGAGTGCGTAACTTGATGCCTCTTCGGCATGATGGCTGTCAATGAGGTGCTAATGGAAGAGCCCTGGCAGTGAGGCGTCTCCATGCTCCACTGCAGCGCGCAACACGCTCCATGCTCCACGCTCCACGCTCCACTCTTGGCCGCAGCGTACAGTTAGGCGGCGTGTATGCCACAACCGCAGCTATGATCGCAGTTGTTGCTTCCTCCACACCAGTGGAGTGCTCTTCTTGGGCGTAATCTGAGAAAGCGTAAACCATCAAGGGGGCCCCAAGATGGTTTGTGGCTTCCGAACAAGCGTACCCCAGATGTGGAGAGCGATTTCCATCCGTCCAACAACTCGCAACTCTCTGGCCAGACCCAAACAATGCTCGTACGTGGGGAATACTCATATTTACGTGCCATAATTCATTGTTTTGATCCCAGGAGGAGGCCCAGAGCTGGATCCACATCACGTTCCGTTGATATGTGCCGTATCAAAGCCCATTTAAATAATTAAATATCTAAATTGCAAAATAAACGGCAGCCTGTTACAGAGCTCGGCAGCTCGTTAATAGATGAACAGAACAGAACAAACAAAAGCGCCGGCATCCCACAAGGTCTCTCCGCCAGAGACAGCCGCTGGCGTGACGTCTGCCAGTGTTACCAACGGTTTGAAACTCGAATAAAAATAGAGACCCCCCCCGCCCCACTCACGCAATTTATATTCGTAAGAACAGCATACAACAATGTGGCAGAGACAGATACAGATACAGATACATTGTGTGCCGTAATTATACTCTTTCGTCTCCGTTTCCAAGCCCCAAAATGATTTGCGATGTGTACTACTCGCATGAACAATATTATGAACTTCTAATGCTGACAGATGCGATTCTGATGCCCGATGCCCAAAGCTTAAGCCATGCAAATGAGCGAGAAAGCGACTTAAAAAGTATCCGAGTACCCGAGTATCCGAGCGACAGCGTCTGGAATGACGACATCTTGTCTTGTTATAAATCTGGAAATTCGATTAACCCTGCCGGCTCTGCTGCCTGCCTGCCTGCCTGCCAGTGTGGATTGAGTGAGCGATTGAGCGAAGGAGTCACCTTGATACCCGTACACTCGCACTCTCGCACTCTGCTCACAATTCAGATATCGTTCTCGAATCTGTGATACACAAAGACACGGCTTTGTGGCGTATTTGTTGCCTAAGCTTGTTCAATTGAAACATTGGCCATGTGGCATTAGAACTCTAGAGAACTGTAGAGCATCGGCCTGTGAAGGGCATTCGAGTGTCCCCCAGAGCCGCATGTTCGACTCTTCTGTGTATCCCATGAGCGAAAACCAGTTCAAGTTTAGTTTAGTTCTTTTTTGTTGTTCTGTTTTGTTGTCTCTTGTTTTGGCGGTAACAATTTTGGGATTAGCACGTGGCTGCCTTTTAGAACGCCCCGCAGGACCGGTTTTGGTTTTGTTTCTGTTTCTGCTGCCTGCCTCCGATGATGACGCAGCTCTCGGAGCTGGGAGCACATGTGGCCTGCTCTCAAGCGGCCCATGACCAATTGGGGGGGAAACTGCGCCATCCCCGAGTGGGGTCAATGTGTTCGCGGCGATCGGCGACCGGCGACCGGTGAGGGGTGACGGGCACAGTCGAAAAGTAGCAACAGCAGGGGGAGACTGTAGGGAGACTGTGTGGAAAATCTCTTATTAAATTATTGAATTCAATTAGTTGCTGTTCAAGAGCTTTGAGTGCTTCTCTATCTAGTGCCGAGGCTCATGGCCGTCGCGTCTTTTCGTGCATAATTAAAAAGCAATTATAATGAAATATTGTCTGATGTTGCAAGTGCAGGGGGTTCAACAGCACTTGGGGAACTCTCCCCCAACTTGGCCTTGTGCAGATTGTTTCACTCGAGTGGCTTCCGAGATGCTCCCCCGACATCCATCTGGAATGTCAATCAGCGGAACAATCTTTTGGGGAGATGGAATTTATCCACAAAAGATTTAAAGTAAATTTTGGGGGATCCGAACTCCCACCAATACGTAAGGCATTACGTCTTTGCAGTTGGTCACGTTTCAAATGGAACGTCTGTAAATTGGATTCTCGTTGACATTTGCAATATGACAACCGTGTGGCATGCGAAAAGTAATCGGGGGAAACTCGAGAGAACTTCTCAGAGAACTCTTCAAGTCTTGTGCAGCACAAAACACTCGCTCTGCTCTGTGATCCGTGATCTGCAATCCACTCAATCCAAACCCTTCCATTTAGAGCTTCACACTTCACTCGAGATTATATTTACAAAGCCTCAAAGCTGGTCGTAACGTCATCGACAAGTGCATGACAGCATGGTGCATGGTGGGTGGAAGATGGGCTTCCGTTTCCCATTGTGTGCGTGCCCTTGGCTACTGGCATTTCCCTTTTCCTTTCTGTGTGGGACACGTTCTGCCGTCAAATTCAATGAATTCTTAGCCCCCATATCCGATAAAAGGCAACCGAAATTCGAATTTAAATGCCTAATTTCGAGCAGGGGCAATACTTCAACGAATCTTGGGATGTTTGAGTACCTTTAAATGAATATAAATACGATGTATTTTTTATAAAGTTTTTTCCACGCCTAATTGCCTTGGGAAGCGGCGGAACCAGAGGCCGAATTGAAATTGATGACAAATTTATTGGGCATTACGAATTTATTAATTAGCAGCTCATTTGTTTGTCTAATTTCGATTTAATTAAACGTTGCCTAAATGCTCGTGGTTTTCTTTTCCTGCAGCCTCGAAACCGCTTGACTTGCCGAAGGGAAATTTACGAGTTGAGTCTGCGATTAGCATAAGACTCTGAAAAAACTTGATATCTATTAAAAAACTAATTGAAAACTGGGTTGAGATCCAGAGAACCAGTTTTGAAAGCAATCGAACCGAAACATGGCTTGAAATTCGATTTCAATTTCGGTTTAATAAAGCCCGAGTTACGTCGATATTGCCAACGATATTCTCAGTCCTGGATTATTCACGCCGGTCGGCAGTATTCCACGCCAGCTTTCCAGGTGGCGGTAATTAATGGAATGCCGCCAACAAGGCATTTAGAACACCTTCCCCACTCGTTTATTTAATGACTTCAGCGCCCTGCCGCCCGGCGATCGATTCATCCATTAAATTAATTGAGTGCAGGGAAAACGCTTGGAAAGCAACGTGTGTGCTCGGGCGGCGGCAGGCGGCAGGCGGAGAGGTGACAGTGGGGCAGTGGGGGACTCTCCATTGTCACGTGCCCCTCGTGCAGTCTGCAACAATATTAAATGGGGTTGAACAGCCGACGTGTCGGTAGCCAGTAAACCTGTGCGGGGCGCCTCCAGACGCTCTAATTGATGCAACATGCAAATGGGCAGTCGGCGGTGTGGGGCTGGGGGCAGGGGAGTGTGAAAGGGGCATGTGGCCGCACTTTCGGCCATACGAAATCTGTTGTCACAGCTGTCCAAACACCCCCAGATGGCCTGAAGTGGGGGTGAGGTCAGTTACCAAAAAAAGAGTGTGACTTGCGTGAGGCAAGTAGGAGACAGGTAGGAGAGGTGTGCAAACAGCAGATGATGTGTACATAGACAACATTTGATTAAGATCAATGGAGATGCTGGTTCGGAACTCTCGATGGACGGACCGAAAACCTCGGCCAAAGTATCCGCCGGAACACGTGTTCTAAGCGGCTGCTTATCTCCAGTTACCTTTGCGCTGGAGGCACTCTAATTAAGTTAACAACTGTTCCTGCACCAGCCACCAGCCACCACCAGCATAGTAATTTCCCTTGGCTTTTCTAGTTTTTCTTTGGTTTTCGCTGAAAAGACCGACCGGCACATGCCGCAGTGCTAGGGCCGTGCTTGGCTGCTTAGCCGCTTTGCTTGGCTGGGTTCCGTTTGGCTCCGATGAGCTGCCCCATCGGGTGGCAAGAGGAGAGGGAGCAGACTGCACTTGCAATCGATGGCGTGGGAAGGAGAGTCACCTGTTGGCAGCGTTGTTTGCTAAATTAATAATCTTGTAAGCGATGCCATCGGAAGATGTAATTGCAATGGAGACCCAGCTTCCAGCCCCAGCCCCAGCCCCAGTTGAACGGTTGAGATCAGCTTGCCACCTGCCTACAAGAGTATTGAAAGGCGTAATTATCGCTGGTTAAGGCTGGTCATTCGCTCAATGATTGAGGAAATGCCGCCCGGCCAGACCAGGCCGGGCCCAGTGGCACGCAATCCAAACTAACAATTAAGTCGCCTGGAAAATTGGAAAACACTAGACACAGCCGATGGGAAATACCAAGACAAAGACTGCGGACATACGCGAGCATATTTCCACAGGCCGAGGCATGCAATTTGCAAATAGTTTTCGAACTGGAGCGAACCAGAGAGAGCACTGATCAGTTGTATAAGATGACTGTTGTGTTATGCAGTTAGCTGGAACTATCTCCGACTTGTGGGTAATTGCTCAATCGATGTGAAACGAAGTGATTGTCGGATGGTAAGTGGTGCGGTAAGCAGTTACCCCATCCCACTTTAAAGCTTAGCGGAGGAATCCGCTTGACCACAGCGGGTCAGGGGTCAATTCAATTCCACTGATTGGTGGTACTCCTCATCCTCTCCTGTGCTCTGCTCCAAGACGATGCAATTGATTTTGACCCCTGAACCCAACGCAATTACTCTCTTATTCGGTAGAGTAACGGACTGGAGTTCTATTGAAAGCCCCTGATTTATTGTGTGGAATCCAAGGGAAAATCGAAACTTTTACTTCTTCTTTTCAATGGAAAATGGGAAATGGTAATTGAATTTCACAGCCCTCCCCGCAAACCCTCAGCCAACACCCAGAACTGTCCCGCAATGGCCATCAATTACTCGAAAATCTGAGAACGAGTTGGGCTTTTATTTCAGTTATTTTTGGCTAAAATCCCATGCCCATGCCCATTCCCATTCGGATTTGGATTTGGATTTCGGGGCAGCATCACGTACACAGACATTCCCGGGGAAAACTTTGCAGCCATTGAGCGTTTTAATGGGTTTCTAATTAATTTTTGTTTACAATAAAACGCCTCAGGGCAAGGCATGGCAATCGCCAGTGCACTGAACTCTGGCACCAGCTTGGAAGTGAGAAATCAAGTGCTGAAACCGACCGGACGCCGGATCATTGTAATGTCAAAGTCATAAAGCCATAAAGCACGAAGCCAAATTGGTTTGATTGAAGAGCGGGTCGGGCCCTCATAATGAGAATGAGTACGAGAACGAGAATGAGAATGAGAATGGTTTGGATACTCGAATGAGCAGCAAACAGCCATGGCGATGGCGACGACAGCAGCGATAATTCATAACCAACTAGCAGCTGAAACAATTGTGTGTGCAACCTCGTGTTGCACATGCCTGAGCAACAACAACAGCAACAACAACAGCGACAACTTGTTGCAACTATCGTGACCATGAGGGTCAGAGTCAAAGTTCAATAAAATCCAATTAAATTGCCGCAGTCCCTCCATCCCGTCCCTCGAGTAGCACCCGCAGACCTGTACCGACTTTTCACCATGCCCCATGCCGCATGCCCCGTTCCCCATTGCCCGTAAATCTACTTAACCTGCAGACAAAAACTAAAACCCCGAAAACAGCAAAACAAAGTTGCAGGGCATTTGATTTAATAAAAGGCCACGTGAACTTTCACCATCTCCGGCGCTGGCAGTGGCTCTCGGCTCTCAGCTCCACCCTGAAGCGATTTCCGCACTGCAACTGCAACTGCAGCGCTGCTCAATTGAATTAGGGCGTGGCGGAGCGCGAAGAGCAGAGAGCGGACGGCGGAGGGTGCGAGGATGCCTGTGCAAAACTGAAATAAATTATTTTCTCCGTTGGGTTCGCTTAATTTGCCGGGTCGGGTCTTCGCGTTGGCTATTTTTAGCATATTTATTGCATGCGCAAAAAACAGGCCAACAATGCGGTCGCCAGAGGTCAATTTATGCCTGGAAATGTGAGTCTTCCTCGAGTTTGGAGCTGCTTTTATGACAGCTGCTTCCGGCGATGGGCTGCCTCGAGCATTCTTCGGCAAGTGCCTCAAGTTGCAGGAGTGCTTCGACTGGGCGGGGGAGGTGCTGGAGCAATGCAAACATCTAAATAGGAATAGAATAGAACACCACTCGTAATATAAGCCTTTATCCTACACAAAGTGTGAGCTTCAGTGTCAATGGAGGCGGTTTTGTCCATCGCTCAGAGCCAGTCGGCGGTCCTCCCTGCTGCTGGCTCATGCATTATTCAAATTTCGACTCATGTCACTTGAACTCTTGACACTCGAAAGTTGCTTGGCATCCCTGTGCCGTGACTTTGGCTCTCGCAACACTATCACAATAGCGCATCATTTGTCAGGGCAAACAAATGATGTTGCATGTAACCTTATCATCTCACATCCGTTGCAGACAGACAGACCGACAGACCGTTGGCCACTGCTTCGGGGCGTGGGTGGTGCAGGTGCAGGAGGAGTAGCAGCGTGCACCAGACACCTAGGGTCAAACGCTTGAGGTTAGACGACGAGTAGACCATGGCAGACAAGGAAATATGTACAATGGCCCACAAGACGGAGACAAGCTGTAGTCCCTGTGTGTCCTGCATGTCCTTGTCCTGGACACAATGGCTGCTAATGAATAAACATGGCGTCCATTCACTTCCGCTGCAGTCTCCTTCTCTCCTTCCCACCTTCTCGCAGCAATGGAGTAATAAAGTTACGTATACGCCATGTGTCAGCATGAAAGTTGAGCCAACCAGCGACAAATTTATTGGGAATACTCTCCATGGGGACAACGAGCAGACGTACTGCATGTCCAGTCCAGTCTCCTCCCCTCCGCTACGCTCCGCTCCCCTGGCTGAAGTGGACAAGTCTGTGACGGTGTCGGCGACACTGATGCCTCTAATGACTGGGGACAGGGGACAGGGGTATCCACATGAAGCGAATAAGTTGTTAAGCGCAGACACGCCACGCCCACTTGCCCCAAAAAACAACAGATTGTTTATCCCCCTTTAAGCTTTTAATGGGACGCCCTCGGCAAATGTTTGCCCTTTCGGGCGGAATGGTGTGAAGGAGACCCCAGAGGAGACCATGTGAACTTCCGCCACGTCTGGAGTGCCAGAGAGCGCTGGACAGTGCGCTGGGACTGGGACTGGGACTGGGGCTGACACACTCGAGAGCCACTAAGCCAAATTTTCTGCAGAGAGTTTTGTCAGTTAATTTCCGGAGTGGCTTTTCAGCCGATGGCATGGATAAAAGATACGTGAATAATGTCTTGGCGTTCTTTTGTTTCATTTTCAGATCGCCTCCCACCTTATTGGGGCACAAACTGGAATGACGAAAGTCAGAGTCCACCAGCAACGAAGTACAATCAGCAGAATGGCCGCCAGCAGTGGTGAAATCACATTTGTTTGCCTCCTGGCCCTAAGCCACATTCTGGCGCCCACCGAGGCCAATGTGCACCCAGTGCTCACGCACAAGAACGCCTCCTCCCTGCTGGGCCAGCTGGTCACCTCGAGCACACTGGTCTGGGAGAGCTACGATCAGAAGGATGCCACGCAGCTGTCGTTTGCAGTCGAGGGCGGCAAGTACATCACGGAGGACGAGCATTACCCGATCTATGTTTGCCGGGTGACCATCGACGGGGTCCACACCTCCGGCCACACCGAGAAGATCCTGCAGCGACACAGGTGCGTGGCGGCCCACTACAAGCACGGAAAGTACGACAACTTTGATGTCCTGATGAACAAGGGGCACCTGGGCAAGGTCGGCTGGAAGCACTGGCGCAAGTTCGACGCTGGCGTCCCAGTGGGCGCTATTCGCATTGGAGACGACTCGTTCATTGGCCGCCATCGGGCCACCCATCAGCCGAACTCGGAGGGCATCGCAACCCATTGGGGCGCAGACTTCAACCTGGGTCGCCTCGATCCCCTGGGTCTGGGCAAAATTATGGTCATCGAGAACGATCGCGAGAAGTACTACGACGATGGCGAAGTGCTGATCGAGACGGAGCCGTTCCGCTACGAGCTGCGGGACATCAAATTGGACCGCATACGCACCGATCTGCGACAGAACCTAACCGAGCTGGGTGAGTAGACTGTTGGTTTCCGTTCGGGATGTGGCCTGTGACCTAACTTTCCTTTTCCAACGGCAGCCACTGGCAAACTGGAGAATCTGGGCGACAAGTACAGCACCGTGGAGACCGTGATGACCTACAGCTTCGACTATATTCAGTACTGGGGATCACATGATGGTGTGGCGCGTGGATTGCCCACAAAAATATTCGAAAAGGAGATCATTATCCCAGCGGAAATCAACTGGGCCTTGAAAACCAGCGAGAAACGGTTCGAGAACAAGGCGGTGCACACCAAACTGTGGCCAGGAACAGCCATCAATGTGACGCTGCGTGGCACCTATGTGACCCTGGAGGCGCCATACACTGCCAAACTGTTTGCCTTCTACTACGGCAGCGAAGAGAGTGTTTCCCGGAAGATAAGCGCTGATGCAAGTTACCAGGGCCTACATCAGAGATCAGAGTCAAGTTCTAACCAATGCATTTATTACAGGTTCGCAAGAGCTACTTGAAGGAAGTGAAGCTGGAGTTCAGCCCCGTCTACTGGATTGAAAACGGCACGCTTGTGCCCACAACGACAACAACAACGACTACCTCCACCTCGACCACAACACATGCGACCACCACCAGCACCAACGAGCCCACACCCATAAACGAGCCTCCGCTGGTACATGTGAAGCATATGGGGGAGAAGCACTCGGGTCCCGATAGCCTGGAGAAAACACTGCACGATTCGCCGGGGAGCAACGAGGTGAACTCGCACGAGGCGCCCGAGAATATGTCCTCCAATCCCGGCAAGGATGTGGCGCTGGCCGGTTTCGGAGTGAACGCAGCGGGATCGATAGCAACTGCAGGATCTGCTTGCATGACGCTACTCCTAACACTGTTCTTGAGTCTGTAGATGGAATTGTAATCTGGACTTAGTGTAGCGTTTAATTGTTGTTGTTGTACCTGTTGTACCCGTCTTTGAGAGCAAATGGAGAAGAGAAGAAATGAGTAATGAGGAAATTACCAGAAGACAGCTAGACAGAGAGAGAAGGAGAGAAGTAGGGCATATAGGAAATACTCGTAGGAATCGGGCAGATGTTCTGGCAGATGTGGAAATGGAAAGCAAAAGTTGATATTTTTTATACTTGTCCCAAGGCTTCTTCTTCTACAAAATACCCATGAAAGTGGTAATCAAATCCAAATCCAAATTGAAATAAAAATTAGTAAAGAGAAACAAGAAAACGAGAAACAAGAAACAGAAACAGAAACAAAACATTCCTAAACCAAATCCCTCACAAAGGAAATGAATCAAAAGTTTAGATATTAATACGTACTGTACTACTTTTACTCGTATGAAGAATATTTGAAACGTTTTTGAGTTGCTTTGCAAAACAAAACAGAAACAGAATGTTTAATGAATTCAAATGGCTTCTCATTTATTTAGTTTGCTAAGCGGTAATGTAATCGATAAAAAGTAGGAAAAGTAATGACTAATGAAATGACAATTGAATAAGCGACGATATTATTTTATTTGATGCGTTCAATAACGACGATGTATGATGTATGATGTATGTATATGTCTAAAAATTAAAGCCTATGTAAAACATAAGTATATATCTACCGTAAGTGTAAGTGAAACACTCCAAATATGTAAATTAGAAACTATTTCTTTGAATCTTTCAATTTAAGTATGTTTTGCTCGCTGAACAGCCTTTTTTTTTAAGTTAATCCGAAATCTTCGATCGATTCGGATCCACTTATCCCGATATACACACGATGATATACTTCTAATGAGAACGGATTCCCTTATTTCAAATTAAAGTCAAATAAAAAGCTTGTACATTTTAATTGAATGAAAATGAAGCAAAATTGGTATACTTTCTTCAAAACTTGTTACTTTAATTAGCATTTACTTTGGAAATATCGATGCACGAATCGTTTGCACAAAAATTAAACAAGATCTGCCAGATTGACTTGAATAGGGGTAGCTCTTTTGTATACCATTCGAAATAAAGCAACGAAACCTCTCCTTGCAACGGAAGCGAAGAAAACCAATGTTTTTAAAATAAGACACTATTTTTTAGTACTGCTATTTTTCAAGCTTCTCTACGACCAATTTAATGAACATTTACAATCAAACAAACACCTCAGTCTTCGGCTCTAGAAATACTATTCGAATAGACTCTGATTACTCCTATGATGTATGCAAGGCACAAACCCATTAGCCTCGCCTTAACTGCCCAATTACAGGCGCTTGGAGCAACACCTGCGCCCATCTGTTTATTGTCGCTGCACCGTTTACGGAACGACTTTGACAGTTAGACACTTGTGAGCCATTTGTGGAGGCGAGAATAAAGAGAATAGCGCATTGCATAAGGCTCGAAAAATGCTACAGAAGCTGCCAGGTTCTGTCTGCCAGAACTGAAGAGCAGACCGTTCTCAGGCTTGTTTAAACAGCTAATTATCAGCCCGTTGGCCATGATTTTGTGTTTTAATTCGATTTCTGTTTGTACCCCTTGTCAATTTAAATTTAAACAACTAATTAGCATAGTCGAATGCCATGCAGTCTGCTGTTGTCGCGATTATCATGCAAAGCACGTTGAGTGGAGCGGCTGCGATAGTGAAATACTGTACTCGTATATACCCAGCTACCCAGCTACCACGATATATTTTATTACACATCAATTCATTCGTTCGTTCCTTTGTTCGTTCTGCTCTGCTGGTGGCAGTATCATCGCTCTACACTAGCCACAAAGCCCCCAAAGCGGGTTTCACAAAAACCTAAACAAAAAGTGGCTCGCTTTTGCATTGGAACCCCATGATATTCTTGTTATGTGTGCGATATTTTTAAAGCGTGACCACATGCCGACCGCTTGGCCGGCGAACGGGTTCCAGCTTGGCTGCCAGGGCAATTGAACTTCTGTTGTTATTCTTTCCTTCGTTTGGGGGCGTCAAAGCAAATCAAAAACGCGTCTGCTGTATTCTAAACATAGTTTTGTTTGCCATTCATGGTGTTCAGGTTCAAGTTCTCGGTGATTTATCTGCTAACTCTTTGATCTATTTGGTCAAATCTATTGGCTATGGGCTCAACATTTGTATGCCAGCAATTATTAATTGATTCAAAGCCTCTCAAAGCACTTCGTTATATTTTTGTTATTGTACAGACAAACTGAAACGAAACCTTTTACAAGGTTTATCCGCTTATCGCTGCAGCATAAATAATGCATGTACATATTCAGTTTGTGCCGATGCGGGGAGAGGGCCAAGGCTGCTAACACGCGCCTCTCAGCTCATCCTGTGGCTCTGGTCTGCTGACCAAATTTTATGCATGGCTTGCCTGAAACAAAAGCCGCCCGTGACCGCAGGCTCCAACCCTTTTTCGCTGCGTGGCGTGGTCTGAGTTTATTTTCCCGACAGCTTTTCGCCAGTCGGCTGTATCGGCGTGCAATCTGCCCTCTCCCGCCGCCGCGTCTGTTGCATTCAGGCGTGAACATAGCCCAACCCCAGTCCAACATAACTCCACTGACGCACGGACATCTGTGCGGACCATGGGTGCACTTTGCGCAACGCTGAAAGCCGCTGCCAATGGTTTTGGCCAGAGGCAACGTGAACTCTAGCGCTGTTTATGCGGCGGCGGTTACGTTTTACCTGTTTACGCTTCAGAATTTGTATTTCGTATTCGACAGTTGCATAAATTCAACGCCTATCGTGTTGCCCGTCCACGTGTAGGGGTGGATGGCTGTCAAATATGGTTCCAGTTTCAGCTGTAAGGATATTTATGTTGACAAGAAGGATAGAAGGATAGGATAGCCACAGCTCCACTCCTGGTCTGTGAGGAAGATTACGATCCATGTGCGTATTTACATTTAATAATAGAAAGGTTACATGTCCGACGATATGTTCTCGGCAAGGAGTAAAGGAATATTAAATGTGATTGATGAATGTATTGCCAGCCCATTGATAAGCGATAATCAAACTGAAAATTAAGCCACAAGAACTCGACCCCTAGTTAAGAGAAGAAAAGTCAAAGACCATAAATGTACTCAAATATTCATATACCTACTGTTGCATGAAGGATTCCTTTAGGAAGCTCCGATTGTACGTATGGTTTTAAACATTCAAGAATAAAATATATTTCAAAAACCGAAAACCTGCATTGTTTTATCTTTCAGTAAGCCGGAAAGTTCATCCAAGAACCACGACAGAAATATGAGATGCCAAATGATAGCCAGAAGGAATTATAATTGAAAAGTATTTGCCTGCTTCAGCGTTAAATCCCTGTCCCATACGTTCCCTTGCGAGTCCCCGTCCAAACTTTATGTGTCATATATTTCAAAAACTTTGCAAGTTTATGAAGCGCCCAACTGCTTACCAGTCTGGTCTCCCGACCGCCGTGCAAGCCCCCCGTGGTCCCACAGTGCGTATGGGCAACTCGAATTTCCGCTTCCGGCTCGGCTTCGCTTTTAATTGTGGGCCCAGCGCTGCGCAAGTGCTCTGGCCAGCTGCTTAGATGGCGATGGTGTCTGGCCAACGAATAATGGCACCTCCGAGAGCGCAGACACATGAGCTTCTCCGCAAGAGAGTTGAAATTGTACTCTCTTCGATTGGTCCCTAAGAGAGTGAAGCGACACGCTGAACAGTGGGGCAAAAGTGGAAATATGTATTCCGCTCGGCTTCAAGCACGAAACCTCCATCGTGTCCACTGTGCTGCGCGCTTGGCCTCAATACAATTGGCTCGCTAACAAGTAACATTTGGCTTGCAGCCTGCCATGACGTCATTACCTACATAGGCGCCCACGAAACAGGACATTCCACGGCCTGTAACGCCGCCCGCAACCAGCAACAGTTGACGGCTGTTATCCGAGCCCCGCAAAGACTCAAAAGCTCCCGAGAGAGCAGCCGCCCGAGAGAGAGGAGCAGCTTATCCGTGGAGCCGCTCGGGTATAAAAAGTCGAGTGTCCTGGCAAATGGCAAGCAGTCGAGCGAACGACTCTGTTGCGAACGCGTCTACGACAGGAGCTGAGTTACTGAAAAGCCACGCGTTGTCCGTTACCGTTTCCACCAGTTTGAATAAAAGGTACTGAGGTACTGAGTACTGAGTCCTGTGCACCTTTCGATTCGAGTGATTCGTGATTTGTGTCGTGAGTGAGTCCGTGTTCCTGTATCCCTGCGGTGCTTCGCGTCGCGTGTCGTAGCTTTGATAGAGAGAAGGAAAACCAATTAACAGAGACTTAGCAGTCGACTCTTTTCGGAGGAGGCCAAACACAATGCAGGCGGTGCACAAAACTGCACACAGCAGCAAATGGCTAATGCTGTTGCTCTCGATGCTGCTCAATGCCGTAAGTCCTGGGGATTATATTTTCAATTTTCGAATTTTTTTCAAATTTTTCCTGCTATCAGCAGCATTTGGTCTTTGTGCTTCATGGACTGGTACATCCCCTGCTCGCTGCCTTCTCCTAAATTTATATTTTTATGTGTTGACGTGTGTGCGGCGGGGCATGCGATTCTGTGAAATTGCTTTTTTCTCGTTTGTACGTATAAATATCTCGTTGCTCTGTTGGTCTTCCTAGCCCGGTCGAAATGCTGGTAAATTGAAAATGGGATAGAATAAAGCTTTGTTGGCCAAAGGACTTATACAATTAGCAAAATTCATGTCAAACAATGAAGATGTTGAGCTTTAAGCGAACATTGAGCTAATAATGCAGTTAAAATATTCAGGAAATCATCCTCTAAGAACATGAGCCATGGGAGTGTCCACTTACCATTAATTAGATTGTCAGAAAATACGAAATTGCCGGCAGCTGCTCAGCTGGAGACCGAGAGCCAACAAGAGGACCAAATTGGACTCCATTTTTCAGGGCACCGTCACTTTGTAGTAATTTATATTTGCCAATGCCACGCCTTCCCTTGACATTTGTCTTCTGCAACAGTTGCCCTTGCGGTTGCAACAACGTCGTGCTGACCACTTCCGCGGTGGGGCGACACATGCGGTCCAAAAGTGCAATTTTCCAGCTCACATTTCTTCGTGCTTTTGTTTTTTATTGCCATATCTGTATGTAGTATGTATGTGGAATGCAGGGAGATTTCTATTGTCCGTTGGTGACATTTGCCGACATTTTTCACAGACTCTTCATTCCCCAGGTCCTTGGTAGCCCTTCGTCATAGCTGGCTGCCTGACTGCAAGCGAAAACTGCACTGACAAATTATTATTCTCTTGCATACGACTTTTTGTCGACCTCACAGCTGAAACTATGCTCCAAAGTACTTCACAGTTTCACTGGTTTACTGGTTTAAGCGTTGGCTTCCCTCTAAGCCTCCATTCGAGGGAATGCTGCTTGGAAATGAAGGAAATTGCGGTTGAGTTGTTCCCAAGTTTCTGGCCTCTGGCTATTCTGGAAACAATGCTGAGAGACAGCTTAAGTGCTTTTGAGATGGACAATTATTAAGCCTATTTGCGGAGAAAGTGACATAAATGGAAGAAAAGTTCAAACGAAGCTCATTTTTAGGGAACAAGCCGAAAAGAGCCTTTGCCAAAGGATATTCAATATGGAATACATACATTTCTTAATGATAATGCACCACAACGGAACAGACAATGACGCAGCCAGCAAATGGAAGGAAAATTGATACGATTGAGTGAGGGAGTCGTACTGTTGCGTGAGAGCCTCCTACTTGCAGCCTGCGAGATGTGCGATCTATGACGCATCACCCGTCAACGTCAATCGCGAGTGCGGCTCTGTGGAACAAAGTTATATAATTAGAACAGGCATCGATTAGTGCTGCACGCAGCGCATCATCTGCACCGAATCGATAGCAATTAAAACTGATTCCCACCATGCCCCATGTCCCATCATTCAAAAGGCAATCGCGGAAACGACAGCGACATCGACATCGACATCGACCGCGGAAAAATTTCCAACATTAATTATCTCAGTGGGAGTATGGTGGGAATGGGCTAATTCGTTTACACGCTTGTGTCCCTGGCAGTCGCTATCCTGAACAATCAGAGCTCCAGCAGTCCACAAATAAAGGTTATTTGGCAATGTCTGAAAACTTTATAGACACAAATTTATTCAATTCAAAATGGGTCAAACATTACCCAAAAAGGTTAATCCTTATTTGGGAATCATAATCAGAATTATTAATACAAAGAAAATCTGTACTATAGATCCATCTGCCATCATTTGAAAGCACTCGCGCTTGAATATTTTGCTTTGCTTGACATTTTATCTGATTGCTTGGGACCCTGCGCTTTTCCAATGAGAAAAGCAGAAAAAATACTTTGTGCAAACATCACATTATGCCAAGCATGCTGCCAATAATCGAAGACAGGAAAATGTAATGCAAATATGTACTTAGACATGTGTATGTTCGAATGCTGGAAGGGAAGTCTGGGCAACACGGACTCGCGGCGTGGAAAGATATCAATATCGTCTCATGTTTCGACTGCCGCGCCAGTTGTGCGTTTACATTTTCATTAAAATGCCAGAAAGTCAAATGGATTTCAACAGGGCACAATGGTAATAAATTGTACCACACCCACGAGGATGGGGGTGGGGATGGGGATGGCCGGATGCTGGGCCATTACCTCAGTCCCCATTTCGCGGCGGTGTGTGCCTGGCTCTTCGCTTTGTCTATTGCCAAAGCCGAAAAATCATTTGTTGCTTTTACGCTCCAGAAAATATTCGAGAGCACACATTTTGGGGCTGTGAAAGGAAGTCTTCATAATGGGTCCTTGGGATGGCTTTAAGTTACGCGGATGCGTTTCGAATTCCCAGAATCGTCCGAGTGCTGTTTGCCTGCAGATAGGCCACGACCATGAAAGTTATGTAAACATATTCAAACTTACACCATAGTTTTCAAGCCTCTTTTCGCCAGCTTGTTTGAGTTCCTGACTGATTGGCACTTGGCTAGCCCCCGAAAGGCGGCACAATGGAAAACTTTATTGATTATTCCATAAAACAGTTGACACGGTCCGGGGCTATCAATTCAATCTGTGTTATTTCCATACTCAATGTAAAGCACGCCGATGCGTAGGATGCGTAGGATGCGTGGATGCGTGTCCGTGTATGGATCCATTGTCAGTGCCTGCTTGGGTGTCAGTAATTACTGCCATCGCATGTGGATTGTTTCAGCTCTTTCCATGCTCATGTAGAGAGAGTAAGCAAAGCTCCATGTGGGTTTCATGGCATCCATGGGCAATTGCAGAATTAAGAAAGGACTGCCACCACTGCCACTGCCACTGCCACTGCCACTGCCACTGCGTGGGCGAGGCACAGACCAAATGCCAGCTGGACAGAATGGTAGATGTAGTGGAAATAAATGTGCAGGCGGAGAACGGAAATCAAAGGGCAGGAACCAATATCAAAAGCAAAAACTATGCGACATAATATTTTAATAGTAAAGCACTTAAAAAATTAATCATTTCCGTCCTTGTATACCTTATATCAAAGAGGGAAATTCCGCAGCAGACGGGTCCTTCAATGTGAAAAACATTCCCGTAGAATACATAGCTTGGAACTTCGAACCTTTTTCTCAACTCACCTTTTTATACAAATTCCAGCAACGCAAGGCAGGACTCAAGTCCCCTCCGCCGCGACTCCGACACTCGGTGTTCCCGGGAAGGTCAGAGCACTTAAGTTTTAATATTGCACACAGTATTTATATAAGTGGAATAAAAGCCAAACGAAAACAGCTACATCCTGCGTCATTAAATATCCCATGAAGGCGAAAACGGGGGAGGCTGCCGACTCTGTTTGCCCGGTGGTCTGCGATAATTTGCTTGTGGCTGGCCACTGGACACTGGCCACTGGACACTGCCGGTATAAGCGGCTCAACAGGCAACAGCCAGCTTGGGGAAAGAGGGTCCCTTAGGCTCTATGTTGGGCATCATTAAGGGCCAGGACGAAATGTCAACAGGACTCCTGGCCAATCCGAGCTGATACTTTTGCAACTTTTCCTCTGGCCATTGCAGCTCGTGCATAATCTTATGCCCAATTAGACAAGCGATGTGGGCTCGAATCAATTGTTTGCCGTATCCTTTATTGGCCACGTCCTGTCGGCTTTCCTCTCACTGAGCGCATTGGGCAGTTTGATGAAGTTTTCTGTTATTTGCGTATTGATTTTCCCCTCTTTGTGCCCCATGTTCCAGTTTAATTGGATTTTCATTTGAGCGTCCCAGATTCGCAGATGTAAGGACATTTTGCAGGCTCATTTACGATCCAAATCCTTTTTTATTGCGGCCCTGCAGATAAATTAATTAAATATTATCGCGAAATCAGCCCCGAAAGTGTTTTGCTGTCAGAAGCAGATATAAAACTACCAGTGAAGTGGAGCTGATGCTGGGCCAGAGTAGAGAGGGGTTTAATGGCAGGGGAAAGGTAATTTTGATTGTCTTTCCAAGAGAGATCTGAAGCTCACACTTTTAGCATAAAGCATAAGGATATTCCGAATATTTCGTCTCTAGAAAATGTTCCCAGGATTAGCGAAATGAGGTGGGAAAACTTTGTCAACGGAAAATGTCACCCACGCCCCCCCAGTGTCCCAGGACCTTGGACAGGTAGCACAAGACTGCCACGCTGCGCAGTGTATCTGTGTATCCGCTCGACATCTAGCGTTTTTGTTCGCTTGTTTAGGAAATGCCAGCCACGCAGTGCCATAGCGACCAGACTCTGAAAGCCCCCATTCAGGGGCATGCACGACCAAAGGCCACAATAAATACCAAATATGCGCTTTGTCATTATGCGAATTATGGATATTCAAAGGAATATTTATGTGCGGCATAATTCATGAATAAACACTTTAATTGCCTGTGCGTGACCAACCAATTTGCCCAAAATATACGATTTTTCAATGATTTGTTGCTCGAAATCGAAATTTCTTGAATGTTATACATATACATATAAATATATCCGAAGTATATCAAATGCAGTTGACTAAACAAATACCTTCGGGGCATCATATCGAGTGCTAATAAGACATGAGCTCTGGCCTTCGGTTGCGGGTTCTGTACCAAGAGTACAACACAGAAGCACACACGCACGAGTGCCCACAAGAGGGGTAGGGGTTGTCAATTTCTGCTGGTGATTTACGTACTCTGGCGCCGCCAGCGAGCACATCCTAGAACACATCCTGTGTGCCCTGGTCCCACTTCCGCCTTCCATTCTCTACGACGGTCCAGTTATTAAGTTCGGAAGGAAGCATTGTCTCTTGCTCCACAGTTTGGGCGGAAGTCCCCCACATGAGCATAAACACACACACATACTCGTACGCTTGAGATATCCACGCGTTAGCTCCAGTGACTGGGAGTTATCCTTTCACATGAACGACCATTTGCCCAACAAACTGTTTCGACATGTCTTCGCTTGTCTTGTGTACTTGCAAAGAAAAATACGTACTTCGAACTTGGCTTAGAGATTCACAAACGCACTCACAGGGGCATACAAACTTTGTGCCCTCCAGATTACTTCTGTTAGACACTTTCCTGCTAGATGTGCGGAAAGGCATGAAAGTCAAGGCGACAAGCCGATGAGAGGCTTTCGATTGCCTGTTGCTCATTCCCAAATGGCGCCCCAAAGTAGACAACTAACAACAGCTTAAGAGAATGTCTCACAGAATGTTTTAGTCTTGAATTGTGAGCTGAGCAGTCGAGAAGCCAATGCGCGAACCATCCACACATTTCAAACTCAATTTAGCGTAAATAATTGCTGCGATTAAGTGGAAAACAGTAAACTACGTAAGGGACTACTTTAAATCCAATCCGGAAGATGTGTTTAAGGCGAAAACCATTGGTTGATCCAGGGGATGATGTAAATGTTACAGTGCCTAAGCCTTTTCTCATCATTTCTGTTCTGTTACCTTTAGGCCTTTCAGCCGCGCTCGTTTGCCGTGAGTGCCACTGAGGATGTTGCAAATGTGTCGCCCTGCGAGATGGAGTCCATAATAAACCAGTTGATGAACCCCAGCACCGAGTATCAGCTACACGTAAGTCACCTGCCCCAGCTCGTATTTACCTCTGACGTGAAGGGATTTATTTACGCCAGTGCAGGGCAACAGCTGCACAGGCTTTGAGTTTAAATTGCTTTTCGCCATCTTGCACCCTTCTGTAGGCCTCCGCCTTGCGTAATCAGCTGAAGAACCTGCTCCGTGAGCGTCAGCTGGCCGTGGGAGAGGAGCAGCCCCTGGGTGAGTACTCGGACTACATGGAGGAGGACAAGCGTTCAGTGGCTGCCTTGGCCGCCCAAGGACTCCTGAACGCCCCCAAGAGGAGCCTGGCCACCCTGGCCAAGAACGGACAGCTGCCCACCGCGGAGCCGGGCGAGGACTACGCCGATGCAGATTCCGCTGAGCCGAGCGAGCAGAAGCGTTACATTGGCACCCTGGCCAGAGCTGGCGGATTTATGACCTACGGCAAGCGGAATGTAGGGACCCTGGCCCGCGACTTTCAGCTCCCCATGCCCAATGGCAAACGCAACCTGGCCACCATGGCGCGTCTTCAGAGTGCTCCCAGTACCCACCGGGAGCAGCCCAAGCGGAATGTGGCTGCAGTCGCCCGCTACAACTCGCAGCAGCATCACAATCAGCGCGCTGGAGCCGAGAAACGGAACTTGGGGGCTCTTAAATCATCGCCGGTGCATGGCGTGCAGCAGAAGCGCGAGGACGAGGAGATGATGCTGCCCGCTGCTGCCCCCGACTATGCCGATCCCATGCAGAGCTATTGGTGGTATCCCAGCTATGCTGGGTACGCCGATCTCGACTGGAACGATTACCGTCGGGCCGAGAAACGTTTCCTAGGTAAGTGCGCGGCTGTCTTGTAGTATGCCAACAAGGGGCCTCAGTCCTGCAGGGTACCTGCAATTGGTCCAACATTGCAACCTTTTTTCTATATTCAGTCTAACCGGAAGACGTATACGACCGATATCGACCTCGGGTAGCCGGGGATGCCATTCCTTTGACTTGTTTTCTCGAATTTTTGTTAATGCAATCAGCACCTTTACCTTGCACCCTAGCTAGCTGCTATCTGGCACCCTATTAGCACAGTTTTTGTACATACGTTTATATATATTATTCCATAAAAGACACTTCCAAGGATCCCGAGTTGTTCGGCATTGAGCAAGGCAATGATGCTGAGTTCAATGACGCTGTCGCTGTTGCAGCTGCAGATGCGGATGCCGATGCCGATGCCGAGGAGCCGGACACGGAGCCAGGGAATGAGCAGTTGACATCGCCGCAGAAGCGTCACATTGGGGCCGTGTACCGCTCGGGCTTTCTGCCCAGCTACCGATACCTTCGCAGTCCCACTGGAGGCGGGGGCGGGCGCTTTAGTCGATCAGGACGTGACGCCAGGCAATTTGTATGAGTAAATGGCGTTCGATGGTTCGATGTGTGGTCCTTAAGTGTATTTTATTTATTTATAATTCATTTCCTTGCATCTTGATGTTTTTTGGTAACTGGAATGACCTAAGAAACTGGTTGTATTATGTTTCCCGAGCGTTTCATAGCACTTGCCTGCCACAGAGCCCACCCTCATCTGTGTTCTATCGCCTGGTACTGGCTACTGGTAGTGAATGTGTTTTGAGCATGATAGACATCGATCGCCTAGTACACGTTGTATCTTATAGATTTACTCTTGAAGTTGAGAACTGTCCAAAGATTTATGTGTGCTCTTTAAAACAGGACGAATAAGCCCCAAGGAGTGTTTTCCTACACTTTTCACTTGATTATGGACTCATTTCCGTTCGCATTATAACTTCTTCTCGGAAATTCCATTTTCTGCCTTTTCCATTTTCCATTTTCCTCGTCTGACGTCCTTGCCACGGTTTCATTGGGTGTTGAGGATAATCGGCTAATTTCCGGCGCATTGTCTCGTTGTTGGCGTACACTTCATCCTGCTTAATTTCGGCAGCCTGCACTTTCAGATGTTTTTCAGATGAAAAGTTTTCAGTTGCACAAAGCCCGGGCCTTAAGCGCTTTAGTTTGAGTGCTGTCGTTGTTGGTGGAATGAAAATGTAAAAGTTAATATTGCACTGGTTTATGGTATTTTCATGACAATGTTGAGATGTTTACCGTTTCCGCTTTACCGCTTGGGCTGGGCATGCCGTAATAAAGATTCAAGGAACAAGGACAACACATATTCAACAGTAACAACACATTTGAACATCGCGCCTACTTTTCAACTCGGTTTTTTTACTTGCTCCCAAAAATATGCTACGAATCTGTATTGGCTGTGGAATGGTGCTGCGGAACAATGTTGCCAATTTGGTGATCACATCACAATGTGACACTACCAACAGGTGGCGTCTGTGTGTCCACCGCTTTTTTAAATTTGAAATTTCCCGCCCTAGCCATACCTGAATTGAGTTATAAATTATTCGCCTTTTTTTTGTAATCGCTGATCGTGAGAAATCTATTTGATCAATTCTAGCGACCGTCATTGGTATTTATGTTCATAGGTTGTCATTTGTATATAAATTCACTAAAAAACTGTTTTGGTTATTACATTAATTCAATTATTTAAATCTTTACTCTTAATTGGCATGCTACGGCTAATTGGCATGACTTACTATCATTCAAATTTCTTTTGTTTAGTTTGTTTCTTTAATTAGATGAGAACCCATTCTTCGTACCCTTCCTCTTGTAGTGGAGCTTGTATGAGACACGTCTCCGATTTTCACATTGAGTCTATTAGTGCACTTTTCTTTGATGTACATCTGTAGACCTGTGATAGCCGTTCGGTCTGATGCTTTATGGGATAAGGGATAAGACTAATTGAAATCTTCGCCCCATGCAGGTCGCGTACTACCCCCAACACGAGCGACTGCGTCAACCCGCAGCCGTTTGTAAGCGCTGTTTCCTACCCAATCAACCGACGATGAATTGGAGCGGTGCTGGCATACGCGGTCGTTTTCCCCAACAATATGAGGGCGAGTCTCCGTCTCCCAGCGCCTTTTCTGCCCACATGCGAAGCATCTCCAGCAACTCGCTGCCCACGGGATCAGCGAGGAGCCCCAAGCGTCCACTCTCCCGCTCCGGTGCTCCTGTGTATCCTCCCTTCCACTCCTGGGGCACTCCGCCGCGCATTACAGCACTGCATCGACGCGAATTTCGACGCAACATGGACAATTATGAATACTAAATATCGACAATATACTCTCTATACAAATTATGCTATATCGATTACAATAATACTGTTAATGTTAATGGAACTTTAAACTCTACAGATCCAATGTAGCCCCCCAAAATTAATCGACCTACTTGGCAGGCACACACAACTACCGCCGCGAGGTGTAGGTGTAGTTGTGGGTGCCCCAGTCACCAGAACGTTGTGTCTGTATCGATGTATGAATAATATCCACAAAACTGAAGTAACTGATATCAGTGCAAAGCGAAAGAACGTTTAATATCAATGCAAATCATATCGCCATTTATGATTTATACACTCGAAGATGATTATTAAATTAGTGCCAATGTCGTACCTTAGCAGGAAGTGCTAGAGTCTCAATGGAACTGGAACGATAATATGCCCCTTTACCCCCTACTACCTGATGATACCCTTTGAATTTCTCTCTCCCCCGTCAGTATTTGATGTGTACATGACAATAACGACTCCCCTACTATATACCCTATACATATGTATATGGGACAACTGCTTAACGACAATAAAACTTCGGTGAATATCTTATATAATTATATCAATATACACGTAAACTAATACAAATATGTACTTCGGACAATAAAAAATAATAATATTGACAATAAAACGATGATCTATTTCAAATATTTCGAGTATTTCATTTGAAAAGGTCCCTGAAAACAAAACAAAAACATATTCACTGTGCGTAATTATAAGTCTGATGTTGTCAATATTTAACATACATGTTTCAACTCAAAATATTCCAAATTCACAAGGTTAGAAAAGCTGTATTTAATATCAAGTACTATTTACTTCGTTTATATATTATATGTAAAATACCCACGGAAGCAGAGAGCTCGCTCTTGTGGAAGTACGCGTAGCATTAAAATATCAAAGTTATATACACAATATATATATATATACGTATATGAAATACCAATCTAATAAAAATATATACATATTACTGGTTTGATCCTACACTAATGAGCCAGAGCTGTGTCCTTTCTGAATGGGAGGGTTCAACAGGCCAGAAACAAGGCAAAGACAGTGTGGGAATCGTCCGTGAATGGGTAGGTATCTAGAAGCATCCATAGCTTCTCGAATGTCAATTGAAAATACTCTTTATTCATGCCATTTGTAAAAATATGTTTTTTAATTTATATGCTTTTTTTATGTTGAACAATATCGCGTCACGTTTAGAGTGTAAAAATAAATATGTATACCTATCTGTATCTGTATAGACTGCTTAAATAGAAACACGTTACCAGCCTTAATGCGCCTCTAAAAGCCATGTAATGCACATGTAGTAAGCGGAGTAATCCTAAATTATAGCCAAGCCAATATTTTCCATATTCACGTTCACGGTGCATTGTATAAATAGTTGTCTAACGCTTACATGTGCCTCTGCCTCTGCCTCTGATAATTGAAATGCATAAAACTGACACGAAAGTCGGAGTCGAATGGGGTTCGGTTCTGTCCGTCCCTGAGCGTGCAAAACGCTCTCGGAGTGTCGTCACCGGCGGATCCATTAACTCATGACCAGTACTTGGCCTGACCCTGCGCCGGCAACGGGTGATTGTAGGCAGCGGCCGCCGCTGCATTCCCATGTGCCGCTGCTGCGGCATAATCATTGAGCTGGTGCTGGGCCACATGGGCATTGTAGTTGGCTGCCGCCACAGCCGACTGGTTGAGATGGTATGCGGCCTGCGACCAATTCGAGGGCGATTCCAGCTTCGAGTAGTTGTCGCTTAAGTGCAAGGACGGCGAGATCTTTGATACGCTATCGGCGGTTAGCTTGGAGAAGTCATCGATGGTCAGCTTGGAGTAGTCTGCAATGGGAAGACATGGTACGATAGGAAAGTCTTGGTTTATAAAGGATCGTAAAATAAACCTTTGTTCCGTTCATGTACCTTGGTGATAGTAGTTCTGACTGGCAAAGTGTCCGGGCTGTGCAAAACTTCCGGGGAATCCGTGCTGTGCCGCACTCTGGACCAGGTCGTAGCCTCCCATTTGGGTGTGATGATGCGCCGCCGCCGCTGCAGCTGCTGCACTGTGGTGGGAGCTTGGAGCATGAGCGGAATGATGAACCCCATCGTTAAGGCTGGCCCCATTGGCGGTGGTGCCTGCAGCCGGACTGTAGCCCGCCATCGAGCCAACGCCTAGGGGACCGAAGCCGAGGGGAGCCGTAGCTCCGCTAGGCCCAACACCCCCTCCGACTCCCACACCGGTGCTGCCACTGTTCATTGGCGAAAGACCGGAGCTTGATCCGCCAGAATGCTTGCGCAGACGAGCCCTTCGATTGGAGAACCAGACTTGGATGCGGGCCTCAGTCAGGGCCGTGGTTTGGGCCAGCTCCTCCCTGGTGTAAACGTCCGGATACTGTGTGCGAGCAAAGGCCCTTTCCAGGGCCTCCAGTTGCTCAGCGGTGAAGGTGGTGCGGGAACGTCGCTGCTTGCGTTTCAGCGGAATCCCAGGCTCAGACTCCGTATCACTAATATCCGAATCGCGGCCTGGAATTGGATGGGAAAGTTATCATCAGCTGGAACCCGGTTCTTTATTGAAAGGCAACAAAATTATGAACGCCTCGTAAGAAGCCATACGATTCGCCACGCTCATTGTCTTCCGACGAAACTGAATCATATATGTGGTGTGGTGCTGTGGTTCGATCTTCGGATCCACCGCGTAGGGCCACCGACGTGGATCGCGGCGATCGTGTGACCCCCAGCACAAAGATCAGTACAAAGTCATAGCTCCATATAAATGGGAGTCGACGTTCAATGCGCGCCATTGCATATTAATTGAAATGTTAGGGAGCGCAACAAATCTGTCAAAAGCCACCGACAATCACACAGAAGGCAGCAAGATGACGCGATCGGAGGGTGGAGGGCGAGCTGCAACTGTGGCTGTGGCTGTGGCGAGGGCGTAGCCGCAGGCAGCTCGTAAAAGTCACAGCACTTGACAAGTGACACAATATATCATATTACACAAGAAGATGATCGGCAAGTTGTCAGCGGCCATGGAGGAGTGCGCCAATTAACTTCGGCATCTGTTTACGAAAGGCAAAACGCCGCCGTCATTGGCAATCGGGCTTGAAGCGCGGCGTGTGGCACACCAGAGCCATGCCAAATTATTTGGAGAGCTCATTACACAATAAACTGGGTTTTCAAGGCGGGGCGGAGTCACAGCCATGCCACACCGGCTTAGGATCAAAGCGGAGAAACTATCGCCCATAATCGGAATTATTCAACAAGATCACAAGCTCATTTTTCAGAAGAACAGGGACAGGTCCGTGTATGTATGTCTTTCCCACAATCCTGCGGTGCATTATTCGTGTGGGTGCTGATGAGCGGAAATACCTTTTAGTCCGATCAAATGGATCGTCCTTCGACCTGAATGCAAACGTATTTTAATGTACCCAATGTGTGGTTCTGGTTGTGGGGATCCCTAAGAACGCTGACCTTTTTCTGTTGCGGTCACTGTTCGAGTCAATCGTTTCCGGTCTGTCAAGTGAAATTATTAATTGACTTAACAGCTAAGGTGGATTTCCTGTATCCTTAGACAAGTGATTAATAGGAGTTTATACAACATAGGAAGTAGGAAGGAATCATTTAAAGATTCTACTTAACTGTTTCTTTGATTTGATATCATCAAAGGTAGTACTTTTCAATTCCTAATGTTTCAGCTTTGCAAAGGCCAAGCTGGGCTTGTATTCATATATTCGTAGGGGACAAACCCAAAAAATGTTAAATAAACTTTCGGCACGCTTATAAGCATCTCGGATCCTCACGGACCACACCCAAAATCCCCTCAGGCGAAACCGTCGGAGCGAAGAAACCTCGGATCGCGGAACGCCCACAGTTTAGTGCGGTCTCTGGTCTCTGGAAATCGAAAAGTTCACATGCGTATTAAGTAGAAACGAATGGATATGAATGATAAAATACAGAAGTCGCACTATTAATCTTTCAACACACGAAACAATAAAACTTAATTATACGAAATAAGGGGAGTCGATGTCGAGCCCAGAAACTGCAGAAGCCGTGGAGAAGCCATGGAGAAGCCATGGAAAGAAGACAAAGAGAAACGGGTTCCAAAGCAAAGGTGGAAGGTAGAAAAATCAATTAGTTTTTTAATGTTAAACATTTTATTAATTTGTTGTTACTTGCCCATTATTAATGCTCGTATACGGAAGAGAGAGCCCACCAGAGAGAGGAAAAAAACAAAAATCCAGCAGCGCTCGAAACAAAGGCCCTTTTATTATTTTGGCACCAGCATCGACAATGGCTCCGGCACCACTCTGGCTACCGTGGTGCTGCTCTGTCTTTCGGTTTTGGGGGCTTTCTTTTTGGTGACTGGGCCCAGTGGAAAATCGTCTGGAGGCCCTAGCTCCAAGCTTTGATAAATTGCTGCGGCTTCGTAATCTGGGAAGGGTATTCCATCATGTTTGACGACGCGTCATTTCAAGTTGCGTTTTGCCGAACAGCAGGTAGTACTTCAGAGGGACCTCAGGGAACCGACTCAGGGAGCCTCCTGCTGCCTTGTGTGGTCAAATAAAACGAGCTTGAGGCAAAGTGCAAAAGGCAAACGGGCAGGGCAACTTTTTATATTATTTTCCATTTTTTCATTTCTATTATTGGAGACCAATCACTTCTGATGGACAATTGCTGCATGACCTTTGTCCGAGCTGTGGCAAAGATCAATCTGCCCTTGGCTATTATCTTATTCGGGCTCATATCATCAATCAACCATCTTGACACTGGCCCTACCATTTAAATTGGTGCATCTGATGGAGAAGTGTTTGGGGCTGCAGGCAGAACCGAACTGCAATTGAAAAACAATTCTTAAATAACGTTTCCTACACTGCCCGGCCGGGGAGAGGGGCCCAAACTGTCAGCTGTCAGTGCGAGACACGCGCCTTCTCTGTCGCCGAACATCGGATTTGGGATTTGAAAAATCTCGCGGCCATACGACATGGACTTGAACTGAACCCAACTCAGCTCGGTTCAGTTCAGTCGGATATGTTATTTTTTAAGTCTTCGGATTCATGTCAGCAAAAGGATTACAGGAGCTTTAAAACTTATGCCGCTTTTATGTTTAACAAGCTCTGAACTGAACTGAGTTGAGCTCAGTTGAGAGTATGTACCTATGTATTTCCTATATGGAATACTTGAAATTTATATAAATTATAACACGAGTATGGTTTCAAATTGAAGAAGAAGTTCGAAGGGAGTAGATAGTCGGCTTAGTTCTGAAAACATCCAATTATTATTTAAATGCTTGTATCGCATATATTAATGTTCCACCGATATAAAGTATCCACAATTTATGCTCTCAACGCCCTCGCAATGGGAAAGCCATGCCGACTCGAACCCGAAATCTAAATACAAATGACTGGACAACTAAATACTCCCATCAGAAGCCCATTTAAACTAATTTACAAAAGTTGTCGAGCCTTCGATGAGGAACGAGGAATGAGGAGACCAAAATTAGTTATAATCATAATCCGGCGGCAAAAGAAACGAAATCGTCAGAGGAGTCGAACTTGGGGTCAGAATGAAACTAATTTAAATAACAATGAACACAAACACTTGATCAAAACAAATCCCAGATGATGCCCAGCTCTCGGCAAAGGCACCAGAAGAAAGAGAGTGGAAAAGAGCACAACTGTGAGTTTCAAGGAGAAAGAGACAGACAGGGTAGACAGACAGAGTAGAGTGAGAGAGAGATAGGTCGGTTAAAGTGTGATAATGCGTTAATAAAATATTTTGTAACTCATCAACACGAAAGATGGACTCGGGGGGGCGCAACAGTGCACCGACGGCGGCAGAAAACAGACAAGAGTCAGGGCCGAGATGATCAGGGCCACAATGAGATCAAACAGAACGCACCAGGACACCCTGGTGGGCATTAAAGATGCCGCCCAAGATCGGTGCATTTGAAGTCAAAGCGATGCTTTTGTTACGTTGACACTTTTTTCGGGCATGAACGATTTTAATGGGTTTTCAAGTCGAACAAATGAGCCAACCACGGGACCAGGCCATATGTGTGAGCGAGGGACGGACTGGGGCAGGGGCAGGGGCAGGGTCAGTGCTGCGGGGTTATAGACCGCACGCACATGCATATGGTAGGGCAGGAGCAGGATATTTTTGCGCAATCACCGAGAAGCCGAGCTCTTCCTCGCCGTGCAATCATTTGTCATGTGACACTGCAAGAATGCGGCACTCTCTTGCCGTCTCCCTCGGCCTCCCGTGGCGATGCATTAGAGAAGGTGTGACCTGGGCTCCTATAACTGGATTCCCTTGGGCGGCGTCCGTTTGTCTTCGTCAGCCATTGCGATCTCGAAGCATTTTTTCGCAAATAATTGAACCTGTTTGTATTTGGACTTGGTAAGGATCTGCCCTCGCACCGCTGCCGCATTGTCTGGTCCTGGCCATCGCGGTGGGGGCAGATACAATGTATTTTGTAAATATCCTTGGCCATTCCCACGGCGGTCTCTCTTGATGCCATTGTTCTATCCACTAATTGCCACAAGTGCTGGCCTCGTCTTTTCTTCTTTCTTTCTTTTTTCTATCGTTGACTTCTTGTCGGTGTTTTGGCATTTGATTTCTTTGTGTTGCCCTACTTTCTTTCTTTGAGTGGTTCGAGCTGTGCCTTCCCAGCCTTCCCAGGGCTAAATAATACAAATCGCACGCGTATTTATAAGGCAAGCGGCTTGACTTTGACTCTCGTCTTCGAGATCAGACATCAGACAGCTTGGCTATTGTCGGGATATTTTGCGAGGGCGTAGCGAACGTTTAGCGGCCCTTTTTATTTGTATTTTGTTGGGCCTTCAGTGGGGCGGACAATCAATATTTATCAAGCTGCGGTTTTCCGTGAAGTCCAGGAAAAAATGTACCTTCAGTTGGAGCTGAATTACAAGGCAGATAAATGGCTTCCAGATACACTCCTGTGGAGGCCTGCTCGAGCATCGTTTGCCAGATTTGTATAATATTCAGGTTGGGCATTAGAGAATTGATGTCTTACCTTCTGCCAGAGGCTTCCCGACTTAATTCTATTTTAATTGGTATTTAGATGAGGTCTGTATCGGCATCTCTCAAACGCCATCAATGCTCTTAATAACGTGTTTAGTTGACTCACTTTGTGGGCTTTGCTCACAAATGTATTGATTTTTTTTCATCAAAAATTATAACAGCATTTTTGTCACCGTCGTTTCTTCGGTAGCCCCCGCACAATTTTCTTTTTTTTGGGTATTTTAAGCTATTATTCGATACTCCAAGTCTTTTCATAGTTTTTTGGGTTTACGAAAGATGAAAGCGAGCCGCCCATAAACGCAGTCAGCGACAATGAGCCATCAAAGTCGGGGAGATGGTCGTTGGTGGGGCTGGGGAAGGGGCAGTGCAGGCAGGGGCTGGGGCTGGGTCTGGGTCGACGGACACGGACGTGTCCCTATAAATTGTACAAAATCCAAATCAAACGAAATTATATGCGAAATAAAAGACGAAGCAACATATTTAATAATGCATAATTTTATTTTCGGTGTCTTCAGGTGAGGGCCAGAAATCATTCAGTCGCCGGCAAAGAAGGCGTTGATTACAGGCACAGGCACCGGCACCGGCACCGGCACCGACTTTGTTATCCCAGGTCCCAGATCCCAGGTCCCAAGTCTCAGATCCCAGAGATTCCAACGCAGTCGGGGTCTGGCCAGTTGCATCTTCGGATGTGTCTCTGCGATGCCGGTTCCGATTGGGGTTCTGATTGTGACTCGAAATGAGGTGGATGGACGGCCGTAATAATGGTCCGAGGCATGGCTATCCCCATGGATGGAGATGCGGACAGAGGAATCAATTATGATGGGAGGGCGTGAGCTTATTATACGCTTCGACAACATAATGACCACTTTGCGGCAGGGTTATATAGATTATAACCCATCGTCGGGATGGGCAAAAACTCAAATGGGTTATGTAAACAGGTGCTGAGAGAAGGGCTGTAGAGGTCAGACTGTGACTGTGACTGTGACTGTGCCTGTGACTGCAGCACATTCATTCCTTAAATTCAAATTCGCTCAGAATTCCACCTGATGTCCCACCGGCACATCCGAGCATTTCTCTCGGCATTTTGCA
Source organism: Drosophila lowei (assembly GCA_008121275.1). NCBI lineage: Eukaryota > Metazoa > Arthropoda > Insecta > Diptera > Drosophilidae > Drosophila > Drosophila lowei. The sequence goes on along the minus strand of CM017778.1, from coordinate 22,249,975 downwards.
AACACCAAGAAGGAAATATAAACAACATGACTCCGTTTCAAGGCAACGGAAACCCCTTAAAATTCCTGTATTATTCCTTGCATGAATGCGGCCTGCACTCATTCAGAAGGACAACGTCAAGGTGACAACTAAGGGTTCCTCCCTCTGAGCCTTTGTGAGGCGGGATCTCTGTTGTGACAGGCGGACGAGGCCGGCAAAATATCACAGAGTGTCGGCCAAATTAACAATTGCCAAAAACCTGATCACAAAATATCGTCTGCCGGCCCTAATGAAACAAAAATCCAAGTACAGTGCTCCCAGTGCTACAGTGCTACAGTGTTCGTCTAATGATGCATCGGGAGATCATACAAAATAATTTTCTACTCAATTTCCAACCAACAGACACCGCTTTGACCCCGCCGATCGTTTATCGAATGACTTTGCATATTTAGTGTGATTATTGGCTCCGCTCAAAGTGTGAGGGTCGGAAAGGGAGAGAGAGATGAGATCTCACGCAAGGCAAGGCAAGGCAGGGCAGTGGAAAGCGGTGTTATTAGCTGGGACTGGGACTGGAACTCGGTCTGGGTCTGGGTCTGGGCTGTGCTGTGCTGTGGAAAAAGAATCTGGAATCTTGTGTACTTTTGATTCTCAGGTGTCATCATCTATGCCTATTTCGGTTGTGTATAGCCAACAAGCGATCGAGATCGTTATCGTATGACCGCAGAGCGGTCTATTGTAGTCTTTTTTCCCCTTCTGAGCGGCTTTGAGTTAAGTTTAAGTCGCTCGTTCTAAGACGATCAAAGCCATGTTGCCGACACAAGTTTGTTGATTTGAGCTACAAATGATTTGATGATGATTTTCCGAAATCATCAAATAAATGATCGTTGGTTTTCACAACGAGATTACCCATTACCCATCGATGTACATACCCCCAATAGGTTTCTCTATCATGGCAATCTTGCCCTTGCTTACCGCCAAGTATTCCGTGTATGGTGTAGTCCTTGCGACCGTCTTCGCTGCCGCGATCGTTTCCCCTCAACAGGCGGCTGATGGACGACGTTGATGGTGGATCCGCAAAGCCCTCCTGTATTCAACAAATAAAGTTTTCCGATTAGACGTAAGGTTAAGTTCGATCTATAATGAGCATCGTAAATCACACAAATCACAAATCAAATCCAATTAAGATAAGCGAAGGCCGGCTAAATAGCTACTTTTTTTTCAGCTACTGTTGACCCGATAATATATGCCTACACAGATGCTGGACATCTTGGGTACAATTTTGAGAGCTCTGACATTAATGCCACAGTTGCTGGGCAGCTCTTTGTGTTTGGACAATTTTCATGTAGCTGTCTTTCTCGCCCCTCCACTGCTCCCCATCTTGGTCGTGTAATCCAATTAGGGAAATGTCAGGCCCAGAGTTAGGCCAGGCATGAGAATTTATCTCCACCCGATGCCGTTTGCCCTGCCCGTGTCGCGTGTTGCATTAAAGAGCGAGACAAGTGTTGAGATTTGATGAAACTGTAGAGAGAAGACAACAAATTGCAGGAGATGGGCCGACGTGAAGGTAATCTCTCAGGTGCAAAGTTAAGCTCTTTCCTTCCTTGAGATGATTTCCTTGATAGCATAAGATACCCGCATACAATATGTTATCGCGCAGATCTGATACCACCCCTTTTCTTCTGGAAAACCTAAAACAGATCCCGAAATCAATTCGAAATCGGAACACACCAATTCCTCATTCTAAGCCACCGAAAGCTGTCAGTTTTCATTAGAGCAACATGTCGACTTCAACTCTAACTCCAGGTTGCAGCTAATCGCTGCAAGACGAAGCGCAACTGTGCGACGCGCCGTCAGACCTGGAGGGAGAACTGATTCGGGCCTGGATTCGTGGTACTTGGATACTGGTTACTGGTTACAGGCCCGGAGTCCGGAGGTCTGGGGCCAGTCGGTTGCTCAAATGGAGTGGCATGTGCCGCAAACATTTTCATGATTAATAACAATATTTTTCCACTGACGAAATGATCATGACTCTCTCGCTCTCTCTTGGGGCTTGTGGCTAATTCTTGAACGAACAAAGGTGGCATAACTGGCACCTCATAGACAAGACAGGGACCAGACCAGACCAGACCAGACAAGACAAGACAAGACGCCGAGCACGGAAACCGAAACTGACATTTTGTCCAGTCTGGAACGGGGTACGGGTAAGGGTACGGGTACGGGTACGGGTTGTATGTAGCTTCGGACGCCGTGGGCTGTCTGGTTAGCTCTGGCTACCGACTCCTATTTCTATTGAATGTGTCATAAATACAACAACAGAAATGTGTTTTGATTTTCAACTGGACTTTGTGGCGTTATTTATGAGTGTGGTGGGGCCTATCCTACCCTACCCTACCGCACCGTACCGGTTGTCCAGCTGGAATGTGTGACGGCTTATCTTGTAGCGACTGACAACTGGATCCCAAACCCAATTTCAACTCCAAACTCAAACTCAAACCCAAGTCCATTCCAAGCCGATCTCGGCCCCGATCTCGATCTCGAGCCCGAACTCGAACGAGCCCCCGACTGCGAGATACATTTTTGCCTTCTCTCTTGGATTCTGCCTTAGCCATTTCAATTGAAATTTAATTAATTAGTTGACAGTTGGATTGACACTTGACTGCGCTTTATTCGTGAGCATATCGTATAGAAATATTTATCTACATATTTTTGTATTAATTCCCTTCTGCGGTCGTATTTTTTGGGCCTGCGCTAGCGTCTGGCTTGAGTGACAGGTGTAGTCCGTAGTTTTTAATTAATCGAGCTTCTTGGAAGTCAGCAGTTTGTCAGCGAGAGTGAGGAACCATTTACCTTCATCAGCGTGCAACAAAATGCGAGCACTTCCAAGTCAATAAAATCAATCACGATCATCGATGGATACACCGCCGCTAACCGAATGGTATCTGTGCAGACAGGGAGGGGCAGGGCACACAAAGAGAGAAATCGAGATAAGTTATAGAGCAAGAGAGATGCCGATAGCGTATTCTAATTCAGCGTGAAGCGCACCTGGAGGCTGTTTTTACGCCTACTGCACACACAGTGTGCATCTCACAGATACAGGACGGTGCAGTGATGCAACCAGCGATGCAACTGTGTGCGTGAGCGATATCTGGCCCGATCATATCGATGGTCGCCCGAATCGGTATCGCCACATAAAGTGTAACTAATTGCGGCTTCAAATAAAGAGCAGGCCGGCCTGAGCCGCCAAAAGGGGCTGGCGCATGAATATGCGAATACAATGTATCTCTCATCCTCTGAGCACAGAAACTTGCCGAAAGGCGAAAAACGACTCCAAGACAGCCGTCATCGGGCCATCCATCCATCCATCCATCCATCCAAACAGGGATCCAAGACCCTGCCCGAGACAGTTGGTCTGCTCTGGGAGTCGGGTGTCCACGAATAAGCTATATTGGCGTAGGTTCAGAAATCAGTTGGAGCTCCGTCTCCACCGCCTGATTCGAGTGTGTTTCTGTGTGTGTTTTTTATCTTCCATAAAGTTTTACGCTAATTTGTGGAAAAATAATGGCAGAGCATGTGCGATTGTGACGAGGTGTTTGGGTTTTTTCGGCTTTGATTTTCAGGTTGACTGTGTGCTGACATATTGAAATGGTTGCAAGAGGGCAAGGGGACAGACACTCCACTCCGTGCAAGTTTTTTGTTTGATTTTTAAATCGTCCATTAAAACGTGACATGAATTAAGTTTAGCTGGTGGGCTGAGATCACAAATAAACGAATACTCTGCCAAAAGGGCACTGAGGGGTCGGAGGATAGCAACATCTCATATTCCTAGTACTGATGGTAACGAAAAGTCCTAAATGACACCCAATTTCTTTGAGTGTGGGCAACGTTAAGTAGGTTGACTATACCCTGATATTACCTGATTCCCTTTTTGTTGGCGTGTCAAGCCGGAAGTTTGGAGCGATGCCTCAAAGCCAAAAGGCAAGATAAATATATGTATTTTTTTCGCACCTTGTTGCCTCCAGGATGAAAGACAATCGATGCCGACAAGGAGACAACAAAAACAGCGACAGCATCTGCAACAGCCTACTCTTTATGGTTTAATCGATTTCTTAACGGTATGGGTGGCATGCGAAAATTTGTCGTCGCCGTTGTACAACAAATTTGTCAATGGGCGGCCAAGTTCAAAATCGATCCTGGGGCCCTGCGGACCATTTGTGCTATGTGCTATGGGCCAGCAGCCGGCATATGCAAAGACCGGAGCGGAGGAATGTCACCGGCAACGTGCCACAACAAAGACAGCGGGCGGCCCGGGTCTGCCACGTGACTTTTCGGAAAACGGAAGTAAACGACCGGCGAATGGTCTTTGCGAATCAGTTGGTATTGGTGCATCTCTTGTCTGCACATAATGGCCATGCGCCCATGCGGTTATGGCTACTGGTGGGCCTGGCAAAAGTCCTTGGACCCTTTGTTTTGGCACATTTTATTGCCTCCTGTTGTCGTGCAGGTGCTGTCTGTGAGCAACCGTGTAACTCACCTTGATCAGCTTCTCTCGTATCTCCCAACTGAATATGCCGGGATTCTCCTTTCGCAGCTCATCGATCCGTGTCTCGATCTCAGGCGAGGTCACCTTGGGCTTCGATCCACCTATGACCCCTGGCCTAATCGAGCCCGTCTCCTGATAGCGGTTTAGAATCTTCGACACACATCCGTGCGAGACGCGCAACTGGCGGGAAATCACACAGGGACGAACGCCGCTGGCCGCCATTTCCACGATCTTCAGGCGAATGTGATTGGGCAGCGGTCGACCATTGATAAAGACTCCTCCGAGCTGGTTGACGCGACCTTGTCCTGTAAATGGGAAAGAGCCAAACGTAAAGTATACATAGCGAATTTCAGTCTTTTGGCAAAATACCATTTGCCATTGCTTGATTGTAATCCCATTAAATGTGAAAAAGACTGCGAATATGTCCAAGCTATATTTAGAGTGTGTCGAAGGGGACTTAACTTGTTTTGGTACGTGATAAGCCCGCCCGTTAGCTTACCTTGAAAGGGATAGCCCGAAAATAGAGGCCGCAGGGAGTTGGCGCTAGACATATCCATATTTGTCCAAATTGTCCAAATCCAATCGCTTATACAATAACTTAGGAACTAAATCGATGCTGCACTGCACAATCAAAGTGCTTCGATACAACTGCACACGAAAAACTGGCCTATCACATGCGAAGTGGCCGAAAGGCTCCACCTCGTGAACAAGAAAGAAGTCTGCCACATGCGATTTCCGATTCCGATTCCGACGGAAGTTTGCGACTCTCAACCCGATAGCGTGATAGCGTGGTAGCGTGATAGCGGCGACAATCCAGCTCGGCGCAACGTGAGTTTTTCTTGGAATTACGCGCGCTTCGGCGATCAAACAGCACGAGACTTGCAAAGCAACTAAAGAGAAGCGCGAGCATAAATTAACGGAGGCCGGCCGGGACCGGGTGACGTCGACGACTACAACGGGGAGACGGACGAACAATGAGATCGCTCCATAAACTGGTTTCCCGCATCGGGCAACCACCACCACTGGTGCGGATGGCGATGCTGGCGATGCTGGCGAAGGGGAGAGGGAGAGCGAGAGTAGCTTTCGCGCCCGCCCTTTCTGTGTTTGCTGCCTGCTCGGGCGCCACACCAATATGGCAACGATCAAAAAACTTCAGTGTGCGACAGAGAGGAAGACAGAGTGCCGCGCGAGAGCCGAGGGAGCGCGGAACTCGTCTTCTCTCGTCTTCTCTCGTCTCTCTGGCGCTTTAATCGAGCTGCAATGCCACGCCTCGAGAGAGTTCTGATTGGCTGTGCCCGCTCAGGGCGGTTCAGGGCGGTTCAGCTCGCCTCACGTTTGATATTGTACGATATCCGCTATCCATCCGCACGTAAGCATCAACCCCCTGCCCGCTGCCATTTGGCCGATCATTTTGGCTGTGCAGCTGTCCCCCGGGCTCGGGCCGGGCTCCGCTCTCCGCTCCTGTCACGGCCGACGACACATTTGTGTGAATTGTATGACTCTTTATTTGGTCGCTGGCAGCCAATTAAAGCGTGAAGGCTGCCGTCGGCACAGGACATAGGCCGGCACCCAGCCCAGATCCAGGCAGAGACCAGGACGCATTATCAATCGTTCCGGTTTTGGCAGTTTTAGCACCCACAGTTCTGTGTCGTGTGTTCTCACTGTATGTTTATCCCACTTTTCCACCTCGACCTCCGTCTTCTTCATCTTTTCCCCCTGCCGGTCCAGTTGGGTTAGGTCTTTGTCGTCAAACTTTATGGGGGTTCGGTTCGGGTTTCCCTGGGCTTCTTGGCTTATCCTATTCGCCCAGACACAATGCAAGTTCATGCCTGTTTACGATGGAATCATGTGAATGTTGTTCCCTCTGTTCGGCTAGCAGATGAAGCTGCATTTGATTTACGATTTGCAATGTAATAATGACCTTTGATAAGGTCGCTACTTTACTTCAAGCTCATTAGAACGAAGTACGTTGTATCCACGTTCCATGATGCGTGCATCCATGATTGTGTATCTGCTAGATATGGAGCCAATCCCTGTACCAAGCACGACCCTAATCCCACCCTGATGAGTAGTTTTCCAATCTCCTTCCCTCGACTGCCAAAGTCATTTACCGATATACAAACATAAAAATTTATCAACATCCATTACGGCTAACGAAAGTCACACCTGGTACGGGTTCGGACGGTCTGCAGTTTTTGAAAAATTGAAAACCAACGAACAAAAGCGAAAACAGCGAAAGGACATCATCATACTATGAGGAATTAAGCGTGAAGTTTACGCATATTAAGGATACGCACATGCCGCCTGCATCTGGCTTCGGAAAGGGCAGAGAGGGACAGAGGGAAATCGAGAGAGAGAGCGACAAAATGGCTGCCCTTTGCCTCTGTATGTGCATGTGTATGTGTGTGGTATGTCGGCGTGGGTCTGTGTGGAGTCGGGCCACATGCAAATCTCTGATCTATAATGATATTTCAGCAGCAATATTTCCTCCATAAATTCCATTGAGCGGAATAAGCCGGCCAGGCAACAAGGCTGAGGAAACCAGGGGCGAGGATTGAAATACTCAGCTGGTCCAGGCTCTAGGCCCTCTACTGTCTTGCATCATGCGATAATCAGAACAAAAAACTCGCTGCTAATGAAGCGTTATGCAAGTAGCACTTGAGTGCACTCGCATGCGTCATTTACAATGGCTATGGCCATGCAAATGAGCCGCACAGGACATTCCCTGAGAAGGAATTTTGTTCTCTCCCCTGCCCGCCACTGCTGCCGTTCCATGTCCGGGCTGTAACCGCAGAAACTTGGTCACGATACACATGACAAATTATTTAATTTGCGTATTGACAGTTTTCAATTACCGGAGCGCCTCAAGCGTGGCAACGTCGGCGTCAGAACTTTCGATAAGGAGCAGCCTTGGGGCAGGACTTCTGTTTATTGCCCTGTGGAACGGAAGTCCGCCTATATACTAGTATGTGGGCGTGGCAGTTTGGCTTCCCTTCCTGTTGAGGAGCTGCGTCTTGATGAAGGAAATTCATGTTTGGAAATTGTTTTGCATATCAATTGAATAAGAAGGACGAAAGGCAGTTGAAAAAGTACAAAATTCTCGGAATGATTGAATAAGAAGCGGAAAGATAAGTGAATTTTCAGCTCAAGGAATACTTGAGATTACAAAACTGGCCATAAAACGGGCAAACATGTGAAATGCTACGAACAGCAACGAAAAGTGTGAAAACGACAATTAACACTCTTTGGGACACTTTCCAGTTAATATTGCGGAAACAAAGCCCTCAATTAGGGTCCCATAAACAAGATTCGAAAATTCTATCTTGATTCTTGGCTACTGACAGGATTTTGTGAATGCTTTGAGTCGCAGTGCCAGCTCTTTTCCCTGAATCCACATTGCTCCACAGTGATTTACTAGGGGCTGTAAATTGTGTCGCCAAGCAGAGAGGACATAAAAGATATGATCTATAGATCATTATAGGAGGCCGTAAAGGGCAAAATGTGAGTACAGTCTAATTCATTCAAACTGACGAGATCATAAACCTCGCTCGTAACTGGATCTCGGAGTGTGAACTCCTTCGACCGGGGAACGTGAGTGCTTCCAAAGGGAATCATCATCTGTGAATAGTGCTGGCTTCCCAGAATGGACCTCTGGCTTTGAGTGGGACTCTGGTATTGTCTGGGGCTAGTGACTACTGAATCGACTACAAACGAGTAGCTAAATGTCCTTGCCCAGATCTTGACGCTTGCTGTGCTACCGTCCATCGAAGCCCCCCGCCGATGTGACACCTTCGTCCTCCGTCCTCCGTCCTCTCTGGTGCCTGACAGCGTTTGTTTGCCTCGCAAATTTAGCATGAAGGAGTGAAAACTGCCTGACCACTGTATTGAACTAAGTGTTTCGGGGTGTGTGCCCAGTTTTCACTTGTACACTTCCTGGGCCGAGCCTTCCAGATGGTCGGGCGATCTGTCATATGTGATTGTTCAATATTTGTTGGTCTGCCAAACTGTTTGTTTTGCCTTCCGTTTGGACAACATGTCCTCGGCTACTGCTGCAACTGTGTACTCGTACATTCGGGTTCTTGTTCATCTGTTGACAGTTTTCCAACGGAGTTTTGATGGATCATTTTGTGGAACTTCATTATAGTCTAGGATTAACGGACAAGTATTTATTGATAGATGGTAAAGGATTGCAATAAGGAACATGTTCCAGGAACACAAAAATGATGGCCAGAAGCCTGTGGTCTGGATTTTGAAGGGGTCGAACCATCTAGTGCTGCAGAGTGACTTTAGATTTTGAAAGGTGCAGATGAAAGCCGCAGATGGTTAGGAATAAATTTCAATTTCATTTGGTCATTTCGTTACATGTGCTTTTTGTATCTTTTGGATGCAGTCGGACTCGTAAAAGCTATCTGGCAGAGAGCGAGCGAAAGAGACGTCCTCTTGCGACTTTGATGGATCCGCCAGGGCAGGAAAGTTTAGCGTGTTTCGCTTAAATGAAGTACCAAAAACTCAATTTATTTGCAATTAAATTGTGAAAAACAAAACTGCACGGGACCCGGGGACCGGGGCCCGGTCTTTTGCATTGTCCGGTCAAAAAAAATAAGACTCTGGCCTCCTCTCTCTCTCTCTCGCGCTATCTCAAACTGTGTCTGCGTCCTTTTCTCAGTTGCAAGTGCGTTGCTGCGGCTTGAGCTTTTGATCTTGCCTGTTCACACGCATGGCCTTTTCACTCACTCCCCACTCCGTCGCCACCCATCAGCATCTCATTTGAAAGCTAAGGCGCTCCACCGTGGGCCAACTCGGGACGGGACTGGGCTATATGTCATTGTAACATAAAAGTTCAATTTTAATTGCCGCGCTTGACGTGCCCAAGGTATTTGGCTTGGCATTTTTACGATCACTTTGGCAAATGTGCGCTTCAAAGCCATTTCGGTCAGCTCCGAGCTCCAAGACCTTCGAGTGCACACGGATCAGCGGCCGACTTTTGTCGGCCACTTTGTCCAGTCACTGCAAGATACCGACGCCTCAGACACCTCAGACACCACAGACACCACAGACACCATCTCCGTCCATGTCCGTCCCCATCCCAGCAGTCCTCTGAAACTCTGTGTCAAGTCGTAAAACACATCAGCATCAGCGTCAGCCCCAAGATGTCGTTCCGAGCATGGATTTTACATATGTTCATTTGTTTATATGACTGAAGTTTGGTGCCGACTCAGATTGGCACTCAAGTTAAGCGATTGCAAATCCGTAACTCATTTCGACTCTTTTTTCTTCATTTTTTCGTTGTTTAAATACGCAAATACTCACGCAAAATGCTGAACTGCAACCTTAACCGAAATTTCGAATCTGCACTTGCCCGTGCAGTACATATAGTGGGAATGCTTGATAGCGAGACTCGTTTCTCCCAGTGCAGTCCATACGTCTTTCGCATCAATAACATAAATTAAAAACTCAGCCGAAAAGGGAAACTCCCAGCGGCATTCGCTTTGAGCAAGCTGCTGACATATGCAAACCCTCTACGCGATCTTGACTTCCACCTTTTTCCCTGTGGCCCCAACGCCGGGTCGGAAGAATCTCCAGACTGCGTGTCGTCTCCCACATGGACAGCAACAGACCCTGGAAGTCCCTGGCCCTGGCTCTGGCCCTGCCCCTGGCTCTGGCCCTGCCAGTGAGCAATTTGTTTGCAGCGGTGCCCAAGACGGGGGGCGTTCTTTGGCGGGCAGTTCGTTATAATTTATTTAATGGCCAAGCAACCGTCCCGTCCCTCTTCCTTCCACCTAAGATTCTCCCGGCACAGCTGTTGAGTAATTTGCTAAACATGCGGCCGCCAATCGATGGAGCGAGACTGCCCAGATTTTCGCAGATTTATGAGACGAGCGGGTGTTTTATATCTTGTTGGGGCATCGGCAGTAAGCAGACTTGCAGGCTGCCGAATGCGTTTTTAAACAGTGCATCTTAAATCAAAGATCTGTGCGTTTCAGCCGCCGACTGGCAGACTGTCGATTTCCGGCGAAAATCGCGTGCAGGCTTGAGAGATAACTAAATTACGGCAAACACAACGACCACAGGCGTCATAATTGCGGTAAAGCTGACGGGTGGCGGCGGAGGGGTATCGGGTGGGCGGAAAATCGTGTTTGCTGTGACCGACTAGGAGACAGCGCAGGAAGCAGGACGCAGGACGCAGGAGCAAGGACACCGGCCTGTACTAACAAACCATTAACACTCGAACCGCAGACTGACAACCCGGGAAGATGTTTCAGCCGCGTTAGGTACCTGGCAACGGCGGTAGGTCCTGGACCACGGAGACCTGTATGCCAGTCTGCTGGAAGTCTTCTTCTTTTTGTCGCATGATTAGAGGCCATTACAAATCGTAAGTGTTACGCTCTGCTCTACCGGCTCTGCCGGCGACTCTCCGTCTGGACCTGGCTGGACATACCTGTCGGTGGTCCAAGCCTTTGTTTTGCTTCGTTTTGTTTCCTGCTTCCCCTGGCTGTCCAGCCAAATAGAATTGTCAAACTGTGCCAATGATCGATTTGACACGCCAACTTAGTCAACTTCTGGATGTCTACATCCTGCACTGGCGTTTCCAATCGCTTTAGCAGCGCTTTTTAGCCAAAACGAACCAAACAGAAATACGAGTATCTACGCGCATCCAGCAGATACGCATCTGCTGGTAGGCTGCTGGTAGGTGCCGCCTTAACACCCAAAAAAGGTGTTGCCAAATTATGCTAATTGAATTAGTCGCGTCAAGGTGGAAACAGAGAATGCGAGTGGGAATCTTTGTGGTTTCCATCCGAAATGGCATCCGAGTTAGCATAAACAATAACAATAACAATAATGATGATGGCGATGGCGATGTGTCTGATGTGTTAATGGACCTAATGCCGTTTAGTTGCTTATTGCAAATTGATTTTCGACGCCCACTAAAGATATTGAGATATATATTCTGATATGTGCGTGATCTTTTAAGATTCGAAAGCTTACCAATCAGATTTATACAAATTTCTTCTATTGGCAAAGTGATCTTTTGAACACAATTTCACAAAGTTATAATGAATAATATAATAATGGTCTTGTCTGATCGGCGGCATCTTCAAAACCAGCTCAAAACCATCTTCGATTCTGGGAACTTAACTTCAATTAGATGCGAAAAATGCCGCAGCAAATCAAAATCTAATTAAATCAACTGAAGATAACATGCAGCTCAATTTTTCACACTCCACACTCCGCACTCCGCACTCAGTGTGAAGAAACGATCCACCAAAAGCCGCTGCAATTTGTTTTGGAAAAGCCGGCACGAGACTGGCCGTTTGGCTTAACGGAACCTGGACTTGATGCCACAATTATGACTGGGACTTTGACATGTGCCGACTGACGGATCGATTCACCTGAGAATAATTGAAAATCACGCTGGCCAATTGTCACTTTTTGGAAAATCAACGAAAATTGAAATTGTAGCAAATCGATTTGTGCCTGCAGCTGGAACCAGAGTGGGAAACGGGTCCGGGGTCGAGCTGGAGTTGGAAATGGACCTGCACATGGAAGCCCAGAAATGTGTATTTAATTAGAAGTAGAAGCTCCATGTGGACTCGGGTTTTTAACCTTTAAATAATTATTTATTTTCCTATTTTCACATTGCATTTGCTGGCGATAATTTTTTGGGAGCGCTGGCGGCCTCCACGCAGAACTAAAATCCATTTCGAATGCATTTATATTTCCTATGGTAAATAAATCAAATCGGGAAAGCGGGAAAGCCATCGTACACCGTCTGAAAGAGATTCCTACTTATGTAGATTATTTATGTATTTGTTTCCCGAGCAGTACCTCCTCGTGTTCCCCTGAGCTGCTTTGCATCGTCGTAGGAAAGGATTGATTGCGTTTCGTGATTACTTCGTCTATGATTTCTCGGGGCATTAATTTTGGAAAATTTCCTATATTTCAATGTCAAATTAGTTGTAATCAAATCTGATAAATATATGAATTATTTGGGCACGGATGATGGAAAATGGAACTGAAGTGGATCGGAAATGCATATTTCTCTAGGATGGGCAAAGATCAGAGTGGCATAGGGGCATGGTGCAAGGCACAAGAAGGATTGCCCCTGAGACTGCCGTCAAGTTCATGACGATCGATTCTGTGCGTGTCCGAAATAGGCGGCGAAACCCTTTCATTAAGCCATTTGTGGGTTATAGGCGTTATAGTTATAATCATTGACATCACACCTCTCGCGGACCTGCGCGCAGGTGCTAAACGAATTTTATGGCTTGACGCCACACACCGCACGATCTTCCGCAAAGGAGTTGAGGGCAGGTCCCTATCAGAAGACGAGCGGAGTGTTAATCAAGGATCAGCTCCAAATTAACAGGAACGCGATAAACGAAGGCGCTACGCCGAAGTGCAATTAGGGTTCATCTTCATCCTGATCATCGGACTCATCGGACTCGTCGTTTCTCTGCCCTTCCCTCTTTGTTTTCAAAGAATCCGAATCCGCCACATTTCAGCGACTGTGACTGGGGCTCAAATGTTTTATTTACGACGGCGACGGCATGGCGAAGGCAACGCCGACGCGGGCTGTTAGAATTCACACTTCGATGGTGGCGGTCCTCGCCAGGCAGCGGCCTGGGTGTCCTCCCTCACTTCACTCCCCCACTCCCCTACTGGCCTCTCTCTACTCTTTTGCCGACAAAGCGCCGCAAACGGAGCAGAGCTGAAAGGGAAACCACAGATCATGCACATAATGGCATTCTTTGTGAGGCCATCCAAAAGTCAAGCGATCCTTGTGCTCTACCCGTACGTATGAGACATCCTTTTGCCACATCATCGTGGCGATACGCGTGCCCGCCTCTGCAACACTCCTGATTGGCCGCAACATCCCCCAGGACTCTGCGGCTATTAGATGATTCTCCTTTCGTTGAGCTGGCCAACTGGCATTCCACATTTTGGGGGCGTCATCCGATCACACATTATTAATTCGTTTTTAACCGTTCCGAAGGAGTGATATATTTGTACATATTACTCTTCTCACCTCTCGGGCCAACTGTCCCGATCTCTGGCAACTGCTCTCCCGATCCCACTCTGGCAAGTAGCCGCCCTAATTAATCATCTTTCTCCTTTATTTCATTTCTGGGATTTCAGCTTCAGCCTCAGCCACAGCTCGAGGCTTTGTTGAGCCGCCCCTTCGTGGTAACATTTGCTGTGTAAACAGTTGCGGTTGGGTTTTAATTTAGTTTTCTTGTTTCACCGACCGCCGTCGCCTCTGCCCCCACAGCTGTTGCTGTTCCCGATGGCTGCGGGGCTGCTGGGCAGAGGGGCTTTCGTTTAAGCTGACATATGGGCGTTAGTGGTAATTTTTCAGAGGAATTTATTGGGAGCGCTTTAAGAGTCATTAGCCCAGCATTTCGGAGGGATCTTCATTACTTACTAATATACGACGTTTTGAAAAATTGCTCTTCCAGGGAGTAACTTAAATCAATATCAGAGCAGGCCTCCCGTTCGCTTGACATCGAACAAAAAACTCTCCCGTTTTCCAATAGTCGTGGAAATCGAATTCCGCAGCATTTTAAAGGCATCACTCAAGGCAATGCGAAAGGCCTTCGTTGGTACAAATGAATTTTCCGACTTAAACTGATACCCGAGCAATGTGCCACCCGTCAGCCAGGCCAATACATGGCCTCCATTACTCGTTTCCTTGTCTGCCCTTGTCTGGGTCTGAAATATTAAAAAATTCCCACAAAAATGCCACAGTCGACGACTGAAAAGTATTTCTCTTTAAACTGAAGAACAGTTGGCTATTTATTTTTCCAAATAATACGAATTGAAAGGCAAGCGCGAAAATGGGGTGAATAAAGGAGAAGCGGTAGTCGAGATGGAGAGACAGACTTGCCATTCGAAAGTTCAATAGATACAGATACATCACTGCCGCAGACAAACAATCTGTGCCTGTATCTGTATCTGTATCTGTATCTGCATCAGTTTCGATATCGGCAGCGGTGTTTTTGCCAATCGCACAGTAGCTGTTTGAGTTGTCATAAGATTTGAGCGATTGCCTCGAGGCGAAGCCACACACAGAGCGTGGCGGGCAACCAAACAATAGCCTTACAATTATTGCCAACTGGCACACATTCAACGTGAGCGTCGGTGTCGGTGTCGGTGTCGGCATAGCACCCACGCGAAAAGTATCTCACAGATACACACCGACTCGCACGCCTCCATCAGCAGTGGCAACAAGTTTGTTCATATTGTTCATGTCTTCAGCCTTGCTTCAGCCTTGGATATGATGCCGCATAATTTTCAATGCTCGCACACGCGGCGTATACGCAACATGCCCAAAAGTTCTTTGATTTCGACCGACACAGCCAACAGCAAAATTAACCGAAAGTCATGCACTCGGAAATGAAGTTTCTTTTTCCTTTTTCCTCGTGCGAAAATCTTTTTGTCAGCTTCCCACTCGTCCACACATATTAGTGGCCTTTCCGCCTCTCTGTTTCCCATGAATATTAATTTTGTCTGTTGTCTTGGGTATCGGGCTCGTTCTAATTAACAAAAGCAAACAACAGCAACAGCAACAGCAGGCCTGTTGGCCAGCTCCAGTAATTGAATCACATCTTCGGCGTGTACCAGAGAACATTTAATGGAGCCCACCCGAAGTTATGGTAACTGCTGTACGGAAATAGCTATGAGTTATACGAGTGTTATGATACCATACTATATCCAGAAGCCAGCGAACACGTTCGCCTGCTGCCCGATACAGAAAACACTGATGAGGACCAGGCCAGGCACCCAGGCTGCTCCCCTTTTAGCCCAAGGCCAAGGCTTTCCTGAAGGAAAGCCGAATGCAAATAAAATGCCATTCTAAGGTAAAAGGGGGAGCCACGCTAAGACCTCCCAGTGACGTCGGTCAGGCTGTTGAATATGGGCGGGAGCGCGTGCATCTTGCCCCCACTCCATTCCGGGGGGCTTAGTAACCTTTTTCACATTCTGTTATTCTTCCTTCAATCTTTCAAAGCATTTCAATTGAGCAAAAGTGTTTTTCTCTCCTTCGGCTTCCCCGACAGAGGATTTTTTTGCGTTGCAAAATACACGTGTATTTTCACAATGAGTCTTTAAACGGAAAGTGAACGGAAATCCTGCAGATAATATGATTACGACGTGTCCAATCAACCCAAATGCCAACCGGAAACATAAAGTGACTGTTGCTAAACTGGAGACCTTAGAGACGCAGCAGCCCTGGGTAAACACTGGAATTCGCATAACTCCAAATCAAGCACAAATAAAATAAATAATCGCAGTGGAGTACCGACTCTAAGCCCACTCGGGCTTATCCAAAAATCAGCTCCACCGAGAAAATGAAACAGCATAAAATTCGGTTTTCGTCCGGGGGCGGAGCTAAGCGGCATTGCAGCCATACTATGAAAATTCGTGTGGTTCTCTCTTTCTCGTTTCTCGCTTGCTTATCTGCTCTAACACAGGGCTAGTACTGCTCTACTCTAGCACAAGCCTCAGCCGCGCTCTCAGGCGATCGCTGCCTACCTCTCGTTCTCACTCTGCCGACTGCTGCCTGCACTTCCACCCTCGCTCGCTTGGGTTTTCCTCCGACCAAAAACTTGTTTCCTTGGGTCTGAGAATCTCACGAATTCGTTTTAGTCTTGGTGGCTGACCATTTCAAAATCAGTTTCGAGGTGTCAAGCAAACGAGCAGCATCACTGAGCACTGAGCACTGAGCACTGCGCATTCGCATTAACAAACCGAAGGGAAAAGTTGTCTTTGAGAAAATTCTTACTTTGTGGAATTCCTAGTGACTGTGAAGATTGATTGAGAAAAAGAAAAGTAGAACACAAGTGTTGTCAGCATTTAGCCAAGAGCCAAGAGAACGGATTACTGAAAGATATGGCTGTATCGGCTCTCAACATGACTCCCTACTTTGCTGGATATCCCTTCCAAGGTAAGCACTGATAGCAGATCACAGATTCTACGCACTGGCCTATTACCAATTACCACAATTACGAGTACAAAACGTCAGAGTCGGACATTGAAAAGTGCTGGCTCATCATTTGGGGCAGCGCTTTCGCCCGCTGTTTTCAAACGAGAGATCATTACCCGGTCGGTCGGTCGGCAGCATGATCAGCTTTTTGACTTATTGATTGTGATCGGGGACTTGCAGGCCGGACAGCCTCCCAGCCTCGCAGCATCGCAGCATCCCAGCTTCCAGCGCAGACTTTGCAGACTTTTTGGCGCGGCCGGTCGTCTGGCCAGCTCTTGGCCTGACTCTTGTCTCGTCTCGTCTCTGGCCCATGTCGGCTATTGCGCTTTGATCTTGGCTCAGTGTCTGTGTCTGAGCTGGGGTTCGCGCTTGTGCTTTGGGTCTTGTGTATCACGTAGCAGTACCGTCAGCGCCCCAAACAACAGACTCCGACCCAGACCCAGGCCTGGACAGAGACTGGGACTGGGGCTTTATTTCTCTTTTTGGTCGGCTGTTGGCTGTTGGCTGTTGGCTGGCCGTTGTTGTGTTTTTGGGGCTGGCCTTTATATACTTGTATTAGCTGGCACAGCTGGGTGTCCGCAGCGCTTATGGATTATTAGTTTGATTTGATTGCATGGGCCAACATGGGATGCAGCTGTGCCGCATCATTCTCCGGCCTGAGCGGCAGTTTCGGTTTATCCCCCCCTCCCTGCCACTGCCACTGCCACCGATCAGCGCTTTCTTTTCTTCAGTTCGAAAAGACCTACGCAAATTGGCAATTTGCGTTTTGTTGTGTTTACAAATGACCAACGAATCGTTTCTAGCTCGGCAGAACAAAAGATCGTGCGAATTGATCCTTGGGCTGATCCTGCTTAGTGCATTTTCGAATGCAATGCAGTGAAGTGGGCAGTGCAGTCCAAATAGATTACCAATTGCTGCTCAATCGAGCACAGGAGAAAAGTTAATTGAAAGATCGACCCAAGAACAGGATCACGGGCCGGCCACACACAATAAATACCCATAGAACAAATCCAGCTTGTAGATTATCTGGAACTGAAAAGAACCCTCAGAACTTGATACTAATCATCCTTTCTCTTTCGTTTACTTTCAGGACAAGGTCGGGTAAATCAGCTTGGAGGCGTTTTCATCAATGGCCGTCCATTGCCGAATCACATTCGTCGCCAAATCGTCGAGATGGCGGCAGCTGGGGTCCGTCCGTGCGTGATCTCTCGCCAGTTGCGTGTCTCCCATGGCTGTGTCTCCAAGATCCTCAATCGCTTCCAAGAGACCGGCTCCATTCGCCCTGGTGTGATCGGTGGCAGCAAACCTCGTGTGGCCACGCCCGACATCGAGACCAGGATCGAGGAGCTGAAGCAGTCGCAGCCTGGCATCTTCAGCTGGGAAATTCGCGCCAAGCTGATCGAGGCCGGGATCTGTGACAAACAGAATGCCCCCTTCAGTTAGCTCCATCTCGCGCTTGCTGCGCGCCACCTCTGGCTCGGGAGCCTCCCACAGCATTGATGGCATCCTCGGGGGTGGCGCTGCCTCGGCGGGCAGCGAGGACGAGAGTGAGGATGACACCGAGCCCAGTGTGCAGCTGAAGAGGAAGCAAAGGCGCTCGCGCACCACTTTCTCCAACGACCAGATCGATGCCCTCGAGCGCATATTCGCTCGCACCCAGTACCCAGATGTCTACACACGGGAGGAGCTGGCCCAGAGCACCGGCCTGACCGAGGCCCGTGTCCAAGTCTGGTTCTCCAACCGTCGTGCTCGTCTGCGCAAGCAGCTGAACACCCAGCAGGTGCCCAGCTTCGCATCCACAGCCACTTCCTATGGAGCCACAGCTCCAGCTTCCTCTGCCACAGCTCCCAGCATGGGAATGAGCTTGTACAGCTCCCAGGCGTGGCCCGCATCGGGAGCGGCCTATGAGCCCCATGCTGCCTATGGCGGCTCGGTCGCCTCCATGTCGCCAGCCAGCAGCACGGGCAGTAGCTCCGCCGCCCACAGTCCCGTCCAGTCGCAGGCCCAGCATCCAGCCAGCGGCAACGATTTCATGAACTCCACCTACTCCATGGGATCGGCCAGTGCTGCGTATACGGCAACTGGCTCCGCCGGAGCCTACACAATGCCCTCAACTGCTGCCTCATCCGCTGAGCAACTCCGTTCGCAGTTCGCCTCCGCCGCCGCTTCTGGCTCGCATCACCCCTCCTCGTGGGACAGCTACAACTTCGCTGGGTCCTTCTTCCCCTCCACTGCTCCCACCGCCAACCACATGGGCGGCTACCACCACCATCAGGTGGAGCAGAAGAGCTCCATGGTCCCAGCTGCCCCAGCCTACCCCTACTTTGGCTTCTAAGGACAGATTGCCCATGGCTGGCTCTACGGAATTGGAAATTTGATTCGATATTCGTCGTTTTATTACTTTACTTCTAATCTACTGGTAGCATTATCTTGTGTAAAGACCCTAAGACTGTTTATAAATATTTTGAATACCTAGTACATTTAAGCGAAAAGCGAAAATCAAAACAATAAAATTTTAAATCTAAACTGGAGAATTTAGTACTTGTTTTATTATTATCGAAACAAAGGGCAAGGGGCAAAGGGCAAAGGGCACCTGGCTATTAAAGAAGTTTCAAGTTTTAAGTTTCGTCACGCACACACTCTCATGCTTTCCAGTGCGTTTGTGTGCGTAGACAGACGGAAAAACGGGACAGTGTATTGGTGCCAATCGCTGTTATACGCGTGTACATGAGCGGCAGCGCAGCAGCGAAAGATAGGGCCTAGCCGATCGCCGATCCAGTCTTAACAGCCCCAGGAAGAGATTAGAATTAGAGAAATCTCTTCGCTAGAGACAATCTTCTCACACTTAATTAAAGTAATGGCATTCCTCGTGATCTTGGACCACACACATGTCCTGTTTCGGTCGTGTACATGTCGCCTGGGCTTGGACAGGTCCACAATCAACTAATCCTTCAAAATCGAACAGAAATTGTCCCCTAAACTGACAGGGGAACAAAGAACTAACACAGGGATTCGCCTGGATCTGAAATATCCCTTGTATCCCAGACATGGATGAAGGCCTGCCCAGGACAAGGGCGCTCTCTTGACATAGCCAGACAACAAGCCGACTCATGATCTGACAATTAAACAATTAGATACAAAAACGACAAGCACGCACTGCGGATTCGATAATACGAAAATAATTTTGGAATTGGCAATTGTTTAAAGGACCCACACACATAGCAGGAAAATAGAGCAATTGACAAAGGAGATGCGCAGAGTTTGGGCAGAGAGTCCGACGACCACCAACGTCACATATGAGGGTACTTTCAAGATGCCGCCAAGTTGTGGGCCTGGTCAAGGATGAGAGGACCCGACGCTGGGGAGGAGAGCACACGGGAGTGAACAAAGCCATTGACAAAAAGCGGGAGGGAAGAGGGATGGAAACTACATACTCGTAGGCATCGGCTAGGCATCCTCCTCATGCACTAGTTACGGCCGATCGAGGTCCTGGGTGGTGGTGGTGGTGGTGGTGTAGGTGCAGGTCCCTGGTAGGTAGCCGATGCTCAGGATAGGCCCTCCCTTCCCCGCTGCTCTCAATTATGTGTGCACAGCGGGCGTCGCACTTACCACCTAGAATGAATACGTTCTCCGGGTCGTCCGAGTGCCTAAATGAAAACATCAATTAGTTCATATCGCTAGGGTCTTGGTCTTGGTCTTGGTCTGAAGAATAGGAAGAGTCCTGCCACGACGACAGGTTCCCTAGCTCTCTTTCTGGCACACTACGTCACTGCGAGGGCGATAATGTGTGTCAACTGTGACAATCATAATTGATCGCCCAGCTCGTCCTGGGGAGTTCTTTCCTGCCTGGGGCACTGCACTGCCATACAGTAGCCTGCGGCTTCGTTTGTCCTGTCGGCTCGTCCCGGGTCCGGGTCCGGGCCCACCAACTTGGATATTTTTATACAAATTTAATTTGTGCGGCAGTCGAGAGCCGAGTGTGAGTTCCGATGCGGCACATTTGACAAAGCTGTTGAAAGGCCCAACCGTCTGAAAACGATCGTGATTTATGCGTTTTCGATAGTGAGCCCTCACTGGCCGTCACTCTCAGTGCCGGTAGCATGCGAATTGTTCATTCCTCCTTTCGCTCAAAGCCAACTTCCTGTGTGGCCAACTTGGCTGAGAGTGTAGCTCCGGTAGCTGGGTTCAGTTTGTGGTCGCTTTGTCTCGAAATGCTGAATTTTGATTGATGATCGGCGATCGTGTTGATGGACGACTTGATGGGCAATTGCAGTGGCTTGGTGGATAGTGAATATACTATATAAACCACACACAAAGTTCAGACCTAAATCCACAGTTATCCCAAACTCTGCTGATTATTCTGACAACTTGACGGCTTAATCTTCTACCAAATTGTACGTGTCCAATCCGAATTGCAACCGTTAATTGCTACCGATCCAATGATCCGCACCGAAACAAACATCAGCAGCCGAAAAACACACAATTTTCAAGTGTTGACGGTGTGGAAATTTTCCGCTAATTTTTCACGTACTCATGCGCTTGTTTCCGAACCACACGCCGAAAAAATTTATCATATATTCATTAAAAATTATTTACGTATTAAATGGCGCAACCGAGCAACAACTGTGAAGGAAGTCGGGCCGAGGGAAGCGAGCGAGCGAGCGAGCGTTGATAAAACATCAGAGCCAATCTGATAAGGAACGCTTTAAATTCCGTTACGTAACGCAAATTTAGAGCGTATCTCTTTCTGCTTTGTTTCGGGACTGTGCGAGGGCTGGCCCTTAGTTCACACAACCTCTGGAGGCCGCTCCTCTGAGTCTTCATTTCCGAGGGTGGCCTTTTGCTGCTCCAGAATCGCTCCAGGGCAATTACGCATGAATTTTGATCGATTCGCGTTGAAAATTTGATAGGCCTGGTGCTGGAGTTACGCATGCGAGCTTTTAAATTAGACCCGCAGCATTCTTGGGACTCGCAGAGGAGAACCGACTCTGACATGTGATGGCTAGTTCAGCAGGTGGCTTGGAACCCAAGAGGGTTACTGTACCAATTCAAACGGCAGTCAAAGATCGATTGATGCAGTGCAGGTATTTATAGGATTACTCTCACTTTGCCATCTGAAATGTCTTAATATCCCACTGGAAGGAGCCTTAACCATCGATTCGGAGGGGATCCCCTTGGGCGATCTTTGCCTCCACAAAGTCTGCTAGTCGCCATCGATGACGTAGATGGGGAAGAGGCAGAGGCAGTGGCAGTGGCAGCGGCAACGGCAACGACCACCAAATAACATTATAATTCAATAAGAAACCACTTCGACCGGGAGAAGACCAGACACCGGAGACAGAGACGAAGCCGAAGCCGAAGCTGTGGAAGAACCGCTGAATAATGGTAGTGCAGCTGTGCTGTGATTTCGTTGCCGGCTTGGGCCAATTGGACTGGGCATGCAGCGGCAGCCAGCCTGGGCAGCCAGCCTGTCTGCAGCGACTACAAATTGTTGTTATTGCTGCTGATGCTGGCCAGCAATTGTAGAAATCATCAAAGTGGCCAACATGTAATTTACATCGCTGATGGAGATGGAGATCGAGTAGTGGTGGGAGGGGGGGAGCCGATCCGTCGGTGATCTTCTTTGAGCCCGGCACTCGGCAGCTTTAAGCAAGCGTAAAAATATGCACAAACGCCGAGCGAAAGAGCTAAGGGTTCTCGAAATATGGATCGCGAAATGTGATTACAATCGAGTACTTTGATTATTTATTAAAGCCTGCTTTTGGGTGATCATCGATCATCGATCATCGCTGAGCCAGCGGTTGATGCAATTGCTTGATCAGGTTGCACAAATTGAATGTTATTTTGCAAAATGCGCGCACGTAGTAAGTATACGTGCAGTATGCCACAGACAGAAGACAGCAGAATAAAGCTATGTTTCTGGGGATGGAGAGAAGGGTAGAGTAGAGTGGAGTGGAGAACGATTGTGGACTGGGCATAGCGCGCGAAGAGTCTTTGATCATTTTACGCTTATTTGCCGGCACACACAGTCACTGACACCCGAATGATCTTTAGCATATTT
This sequence comes from Drosophila lowei, assembly GCA_008121275.1. Taxonomy (NCBI): domain Eukaryota; kingdom Metazoa; phylum Arthropoda; class Insecta; order Diptera; family Drosophilidae; genus Drosophila; species Drosophila lowei. Next base: position 22,227,412 of record CM017778.1, on the reverse strand, counting down.
TACGCTCAACTTGTGATCAAACCGTAACTTTGGTGTCGTACCTGCTCTCAGTTTGTGGTATCGTGGCATCGTGCTATCCTGGTATCGAGTGAGCGGCCACCACTGCGGATGACTCATGAACCATTTGGCTGTACCATCCATCAGGGTAACTAGCCGGCTATGATATATTTGCATATTGCTTGGGAAAGTTGTCGAGTCGACTCGAGTTGAAGTTGGTACTGGTGTTGCGATGCCGCTTGCCGCTTGTTGCCGCTGTGTCTGTGCCATTTTTCCTTGGCTTATATTTTATTATTTTTATCTTTATTGCCATTGTTATTGTTGCACGCTGGCAACGTTATTTTCTGTTATTTCTTTGGCTGCGCAGCGTCTGTGCCTCGCTTTGATCTTTCGCCGACCCGCCAACTGGCATTTGTAATTGTATTGTGCTCTCCCGAGCACGAGTACTCGTACTTTCGAGTCTGGGCTCGCTCTTTCTCCATCAGAACGCACAGGGGGAGTGAGCGAGAGGAGCGTTTGTTATTATGTCAATTGCTTGTAATTTCTACCATTTTCAAAGATGACTGGATTTCCAAAAGCTCTCGCATTGGATGCGCCATGCGGCGACGACGTTCAGCATCAGTTTTCTGCTTAAGCGATCTTTCAGGTACAGCAGACGGCAGGAGTCACTCAACTATTGTAAGACGTTTCTCATCTACCATATATCATACATCCTTATATCCTCTGCAAAACCCAACTCTGCGAGCGATTGGAAAACTCAATTTCCACGGCATCCATTTCTCAGCTCTCCGTCTCCCCCCCTTCCCCTCCATTTGGCTATACAAACAACCCAATCATTTAAATGAATTATATTTCGTGGCATTGAAAGTGATTCCCATACCCAGAGTGGAACAGGGAGGATAGAATGGGAACAATATGCGAAAGGATGTGGTAGTTGAAGCTGATACCGATTGGAAAACGCATACAGCATACGCGTACGGTTCTGGGAGCGGCCTATACCACCACCACCGCCGCCGTCACCGTCACCACCACTGCCGTCAGCTAGCTGATAGGCGCACAAATTGGCGTGAAGCGTGCAGAAATCATGGAAAAAGGACAAAGACGCGAGCGGGACCGGGAGCGGGAGCATTATTTTTCAACATATCTAAAACGAAACATTTTTTGACACTTTTTTTTCCTGCCTCGGTCTCTCCGGCAGCTGCCTGCCCGGATCCTGATGGCGGAAACTGGCGGTGGCAAGGGGAGGAGGGACGAGGTCGCGCCAGGCCGTGTGGCAGGACAGCGCCTGCAGCTTGCTTAGCAGAAAGATGGATTATTTGTACGCCTATTTCGATCTGCTCGGTGGATGTTTGCTTTGGGCAGTTATAAACGCTTGGTGTGACCGAGCTCCTGCCAAAAGTCGTTCCAAGTAGCACGACACTTTCCGTTCGGGGTGGCAAACTCTGATTTTCCCCTCAACACGGCAGCCATCATGGATTGCGAGCAACGTGGAAACGGAAGCCATTGCAGTTCTGATGTGGCATTTATAATTGGATTTGCATTATGGGATTTCTTTCGGAGAAGAGTCCTTAGGAAAAGAGAACGAGTCTTTCCATTTCGATAAATGGAATGCAAAAGCTGCTTGCTAATACCATAATCTAGACTACTCCAAATCATTATTTCTGTAGGTACTACTATTAAAGGAATTACGATTTTGCACACATTTCACTATTCAATGAAGACCCACCAACACCTTGCTCATCTCCTCCGGACCCCTGTCTCCTGGTCACTGAACATTCGACCATGTCCGCAAAATGCGGAGCAGTTTCCGATAATATGAGACGAGGTAATACGCCATGACCAAGCTTCATTTGCTACGCACAAGGAGGTGACAGCGCAGGACGAAGAGTCATTGGGGGTGGCTCGTACCTCACTTTTCCTCGTGGCAGATTCGCATCCAAGATTGCGCACTGCTCTAAGCCTAAGCTGAAAATCCAATAAAACCAATAAATATTGCCAAACTGTAGCGGGCTCAGGGCTTTGTGAGTGCAAGGATCAGAGGACGATCTTGATCTGCAGCAGGTTGCTTCGCAGAGGCAGGAGGTGCAAGAAATTGTGTCAGTGGCAGGGCAAATCCTTTTTGCCACAACATGACATGACTTCTGGGCCTGTAGGCGTTTACTCGACTTAGGAGCGGCTCAGGCAAGCAGGATCAGTGCCACGCCGCGGCGTGTCTGCCGATCGACCTGTCTGTGATGAGTTTATCGCAAAGAGCTCTTGCTCTTGAACCTCTTTAAATGTTGTTGCTTTTGTCGCCTCTCCGTGGCCGACTCCCGAGACTCCCGAGACCTGCCTCTGCGGTCGCCTATGTGTAACAAGTGCAAAGGATAATCCGCTGCACACGCGCATCGGACGAACACTTCGGCCAACTTCGAGGGTGCCTTCTTTTACCTTGTCGCTGTTCTCACACGCTTGGCCAAATAAATAAATTGTAATCTGCTTTTGTGTTTGATTTCAATCAAAATGCAGCAACGCCCACGTTGCCTTCGGTCCAGTCTTGATGCCTTGATTCCTTGACTCGTCTTTCCCTTCCCTTCCTTGACTTGTACCCTCATCGGATTCGGATTCGGATTCGGATGCGAGCTGGGACTTAAGCTCGGTCTGCGGTCTGGGGTCTGGGTCTGCGGCTGAGCCATTCGAACGTTTGACAACATGCCGTTTTCTTGTCTTTTTTCGCCAGCTTGTTTTTGTCCGCTGATCGCATTGATCTATATAATCGGATATTCTGATTTCAACAGAAAACTCCAGAGGCTCTAGCAGGAAAGGACTTGGGCAGTTCCTGAAAAATATTTTGGTTGATTTTTGATTTTGTGACAATTTATGGATTACCCTGGTGCTCGGGTTGTGCTATTCTTTCATTTGTGAATGAACAAGGATCGTGACTATGCCTTAAACTCTCGTTGCTAAAATGTAGCTCACATCAACTGGAAAATGTTGATGGTAGGAGAGATGGATCGCTTAACGGACTGATTTACAAGATCAAGATCGCGCCGATCGCAGATCAGGCAGTGAAATAACAAAAGACCTCCGCCAAATTGCCGTTAGACTTCCCTTTGTAGTGGAGCCGACAAATCAGCGCAATACTCGCCCATTTATATTCATATCAGCGAGCAATCGACATGATCGCCATCGACAGCAAAGGCAACAGCAAGACAGATTGCCTGCGGAGAGCACTGGCCTATGAATCACTCACAAAAACAAGACGGAGCAACCGACCAACCAACCAACCAAGCAACATATTCATGAGCCAGGCCAGGACCTTAAGGCTAACACAGGCAGCCTCCCCATCGTTGTCCGTTCATCTAAGCTGATCCTCGGCAGAATGAAGCACTTAGTAAACCCACCAGGCTGCCAATTGAAGGTCCGAGGGGGCAACCCAACATTAAGTGCACTCAAAAGCACGTAAAGATATCGATTTTTGCTGCTGCAATTGGAGCAACGTTTTTTGTCAAAGGCTAGGGGCAAAAAATGCGAAAAAAGGAAAATAGGAAACTCAGGCAGCTTCCATTGCTGTCTGGCTTTTGTCGCCAGAACATGGCTACAAAAAAGGGAAATTCATGCTAGCCCCGGCCACCCGTGATTCCGGACAGTGTGGGTGGCAGGAGGATGTGATTGAATGTGCGGCACATGAGAACGTCAAAGGATTGATACGTGAATTGATACACTGCTGACATGTGCAGGACCCGCAGCATTTCTTTTTCGGTGCCATGGTAATGACAAATGTGCTCACTGCATGATGTAATAGTACGAGCCAAGCAGCAGGACAGCAGGACAGCAGGACAGCATGACCGCATGCCAGTACTGGCCGAGAGCGAGCAAGATGGCTATAGCACTGAGTTGACAGTAGGGACACCACACCCAGTTTCAGGTCGGCTCCCTGCCGAGGGCCGGCAGTCAGGTCGGGGTTGATCGGCAAACATAACAAGTCAGCGCATCGAATCGCCATTTTTGCGCTGTCTTCTGCCGTTTGGCGATCATCTTGTGCCCTGATCAGTGATCCTTTCTTGGACTGTTTGCTATTTGGACAATCATGTTAATGCCACATCCATCGAACACGGCCACTGTGTCCCGCTCCCTCTCACTGTTTGTTAGAGCACATATTTGGCGAGCGCTCACTCTATGATTGGATTTGCCTTCACACTTCGTAGGGACAGGGAGTAGAATGATTTTATTGTTTCCACAATTAGTTCCGATTGGGAGGACGAGGATCCATCGAGCATATGGAGGATCGTGAGGCCTGGGCCTCAGTAACGATTCCCATTGCTTCATGTTACTCATTTACAGCAGATTAGCGACGGCAGTGGCGATCGCTTTGTGGAATGACCTGGTCCCAAACCATGAACGAAGTGAAGCCCGGGAACGGAGCCACATCTGCCGCCCGTGCGATTTGCTTCGCCTCACCGGCATTGCCTCCTACTTGCCACATTATCACGGTGCATTGTTTTTGTCGTGCGTCTATTTATTTATGGGATGCAAGCCAAACCAGGAAAGATCCTCTGCTGGCTAACATCCTGAGCATATATGATCCTGATCCTTGGTTCTTGCGACTGCAATGAAATAAATGCTCGCATTCTTGGACCCTAATAGACATCAACACCTCCAAGGGATATATTTATGTAGATGTCGTCCCCCTTTATTTTGTTTTTGTTTCTTACCCACGGCTTCCTTAAAGCGGCGGCATGAAGCTCCAACAATATAATAATTTTATCATGAATGTGCAGTGCAACGCCCACCTCGGTCACGCCTCTTGTGCCCCAAGCTAGCCGAAGTCGATCTCCGAAAGGGGGGAGAAAAACTCGTACGTGCTGTCATCGATCGCGATCGTGGGATATGCAAGGAGGAGAGGAATCGATGCGCAGACCGAGAAGCGAAGAAGCGAAGAAGCGCAGCTCCGTCAGGTGATAAAGCTGCAAAACTTTGGCCAGCCGGACCTGAGCTCTCTGACTACATGCCCTAATGTGATTACAGACTTTAAGTTTATAAACATCGAGGGGCCCTGATGACGACGACGACGACGACGGCGGTGCTGGGGCTGGGGCTGCTCTGGTTTGCTCCTGGACGAGGAGATCTGCAGCCCTCCTGTTGCGTTGCAATTACGGCGCGTGCAGGGGACGCTGGTCGCTGGGTCGCTGTGCCTCCACCTGGGAGAGTTTTTGCCGCTGCCTCTCGCTCGTGGAGCATGGAGCATGGAGCATGGAGCACATGATGAATTCTTATTAGCTGTCGTTGGCCGCGGCAAACTTCAACCGCTCGGCTTCCTCATAACTTGTGCTCTATTTCTCTTGCTCTTCGCTTTTGGTGGGATCAGAGCTGTGGATCTCCCTTTGGCTGTCGAATTGGGGCCTGTCTGCAGTCTGCAGTCTGCCTCTTGCTGCTGCCTCGCTGTCTGGTCCGGTCTGCGTAAGACACAACAGCGTATCACTGGTATGGGATCAGCAGAGCTGCGTACCGTGTTGGAGGCACGCGCAAATCCCTAATGGAATCGCCCCAAGTTTCGTATGTGAGGCCAAGAGAAGTGTGCAGAGTGCTAAGTAGAGAATATAGAATATAGCATAGAGACTTCTCTAATTTATCGACTCACTCGTCGTAACTGGCTATCGGTACGAGTATTAACATTTTATTAACAGTTTCTAAGACACGAATATTCTATACAATATATTTTATACAGTTGCGAGAAAGCAAATAGTTTGACGAATACAATTGGGCAGCCCCTAGGCAAACAGTTCATTCATTGAAATCGACACCTTCCCCATTCACCTGAATGGTGATGTAGTCTCCGTTTCCGTTTCCGCTGACCTCTCTCTCACGATTTGCCAGGGCAGGAGCTATTCCACCAGTGCCCCCGCCTGGGTAACGGGCGCAAGGATATCTCATCGCTCTCCCGCCTCATGAAGCGGCGCCGCGTTCTGGCAAAGTCGAAGGTCTCCCGCTGCCGCTGACTGGACTGAGCGTACGAGGCATCCGTTAGCTGCTGCAGGGAGTGGGAGGAGCTCGATCGAGGAATCTGAGGGATGTCCGGCTGAACTGAAAGCTGGCGCTGTCGACCGCCAAAGCATCCGGTGGAGTAGCGACCATCCGCGGAGCGTGAGCGACGATGGCGGGCCGATTCCCGGGCGCCTAGAAGTTGCTGCGGGGAAATAATCGGTAAATAAAGATAGGAATAGGGAATGTGGAGGTTTTTGTGATTCGTTGGCCACCTGCTGCATTTCATCCTTTCGCAGACGTCGCAGTCCCTGCTGCTCCTCCAGCTTGTTGGTCATCAGGCTCATCCAGTCTCGCGCCTGCCTGAGCGACAACGAACTCTGCGACCTCTCTGGTAGTCGGCTGGGGAAAAGCATTTCACGGGCGCCCACCACGCTGCCACTTTCGAGGACGAACACGCGAGGAAAGTCTATCACGAAGTCCCGACTACGAATAAGATCGGCCAAGGCAGTGGGGCGTGCTGAAGGTGGGCCTGGATTGGGTTCCGCTCCAGAGCCCTGAGGGCCCAGGTCCACAATTCTTGCGACATCCGGACGATCTGGCTGGTATTCCAGTATGCTCTCTTCGCTTCCCAGAAACTGCAAAGGAAAAGCGGGCCATATGGTACCCTTTCTAGTTCTGGTTCCATAAGTTTCAATGAGCTTTATGATGCGAGCGATTCTAGACAGCAAACAAGCGGCAATTTTTAAATAATTTGTGTTATTTTATTGGTTGGTTCTTAAATAGTTTTGGGTCCACAATTCGTTCAAGGGTACAAGCAAACGAAACGATACCTCTAACAATACAATATCGTCTTACAAGAGCACTACTACCTTATTTGATTTTGATATTTGGGGGCAGTTGATTTTCGGGTTGTTTCGAGCTTGAAAACAAACAAAAACAAAACCAAAAGATGTGAATATTAAAGTAATCCAGCGTATTATCTTTGGAATGTCGCAGAGCAGTAAAACCTGCTCAAGATATCCAAACAAAAAACAAAAAATAAAAATGTAATACCAACAGTTCAGGATATATATAAACTAATGTAAATTGAAGTATCTTTTTTTTGTAGATTTATTCAATTTGAACAACTAAAAGCAAATACTTTGGCACCTTCGATATTACTATAGACATTTATGATTAAGTGTGTGCGCTGTGCGATTGGTATATGTAACTATGTTGTATAGTTGTATGTATGGTTGTATATGTAATCGGCAGGGACTCTTAATGCCTTTGATCAGCGAATCGGGCGCTGACTTGGCTACAAGTGATTGCATTTAAGTTTACTTTAATCTACTACGTCTATACGATATAGTCATTGTTTATAAGTGTAGTCATACATACTCGTATGGGTATGTAGGTATGCTAGGTAGGTATAGTTATTGTAGTACGAGTACGCTACTAGTTGCATCTACTTTTATCGACAATCGGTACGCTTAATCAGAACTTAAACACTTAACCTAGAACTCTACGTGATTCAATTATATTTCCGTTTTCAAGTTGAACTTCCAGCGGTAATTTGTATTTGTATGGGCTACACAAATGTGTAAGTGTGCGTGGGGTTGTTGTAGAAACTAAAACTGAAGTCTTCTTGTCAGCATTTTTAAGTACACTGTTCTCAAATGAACTTATTTACAAACGAGTGTGTATATATCATTTTAAATAAAGCCTTTGTGTTACTCTCGATCAGCAGCTGATAGATTGGGATGTAGCCGGTCCAATTCAAAGTCTTTGTCAGGCCTATCAATCACTGGATGATCTGCAGTTCGTGTCCTTTGTTGAACAGGAACTTAAACATCGTTTCACACCAATTTATAAAAGAGTACCTAATTTACATTGTTTACTTACAAAATCTCATATTACAACTTGTGTTATCATAAATTATTTAAAATTAATAGACAGTTGCGGCTTGATGACGATTTCTCCTCTACTGGTGGCGGCTTGTATGTTGCGCTCTGTATGTTCCCCTCCATTTTGCTATAAAAATACAATACAAAGGCCCTGACAAAAAAAGTGATGAACATTGGTCTGGTTCTGGTTCTGGTTCTATGATATTCAAATCTAACCGCTCACGGCACACCACGACTGCTTACTCTCGAATGCCTGCACTGCTTGCAGGGGCAGCTGGTACTCGCTATTTACACGGTAAGTAGTATCTAAGACTTAGATGTGGGTCGCCTGCTGACATCTTAAACATCAGTGACCTGATGGCTGGCAGTACAAATGATAGCATGCGGCATTGTAGCTGGAGCTGAGTTCCGTCGGACGCGCTCCATGGCCCCCTGATGCTGCTGTTGCTGCTGTTGTTGTTGCTGTTGTTGCTGCAATTGGGGCTGATTACTACTACTAGGACTACGACTACGCTGATGGAAATAGCTAGCGCCAAAACTACTCATGTTGCTGGCCTGTAGTTGCTGCAGAGGTTGCTGCTGCTGCTGCTGGGCCTGTGATAAAGCCACTACAATGACAGGAACCTCCTCAATGGAGGGCTGGGCGGCAGCGACAGCAGCAATGGGCGCAGTATGCTGTGGGCTGGGCGTTTGATAGATTTGATCACCCACCACATAGCCATAGAACTTGAGCACATCTAGTTTGCACATCGGACAGGTTCGATGCTCGATGAGCCACGGATCGATGCAATTCTTATGGAATTCGTGTCTGAGGAAATGTATTTAGATAGATTAGTCTTATACTTTGAATGGATTCAAGATGCGTTTGCTTACTTGCACGGCAATATGCGTATTGTGTCCGTGGGCTTGTAGGCCTCAATGCATATGGCGCAGCAGTCGCTGTCCAGGTCCTTCTCATCGCTCATTTTTCCCGTCTTCGTTGGGATCTTCATGATGGCTTTTTTGGTAACAGAGCACAGATTGCGCTAAAGGTGGAAGAAGTTAGAAGACAGTCAATATATAAAGAGAAGGTTTCCTTACCGATTGCTGATCCTTCGCCTGCATGTAACGGAACCTCTGAATATAGTAAAAGATGAGCCATACCAGCGATATTATCATCAGAACGATGAATGAGATGGAGACGAATAACACTGAAGTTCTGAAATGGAAATGTGAGCCGTTAATAGGGGAATAGAAAATGTAACCCAATGCTAGCCCAAGTCGATAAAGCAGATCTTCGCTGCTGTCAACTAAAGCATTTGGCTGACGCATGGCCCATGGGGACGTAGCTCAGTGGTAGAGCGCTCGCTTCGCATGTGAGAAGTCCCGGGTTCAAACCCCGGCGTCTCCATTACGTTTGAGTGGGCTTCGTTTTTTTTTATACCTTTTTTATATCTCGAGAAACTTACCGGTTTAAGCTACTGACAGTTCGCACACCACGGCGTCCCTCGATTATGGATATGGTCACATTGTATCCCCTATCAACAGTCATTGCAAGATCTTGCCCGATATTTTGATACGTTATCACAGCAGCAATGTTTCCTGCAAAAATTAAAATGTATTCCGAATTCAAGAGATTTCACCACAAAACTCACGCGTCTTGCCCTTGATCTGCATCTTCTCCAGCTGCGTCACCTGCTTGTCGTTGTAGATAATGACACCGGCGGCGTTCTGCTGATAGACATGCTTAACCTTCTCCTCGAATGTGCAGCGGCCACGTCTGACCAACGCAATCCAGACCACCCCTTGTCGGGCATGGGGGCGCCCATAGTTCCCCGAATATAGGGAGTGCAGGCGTAGTCATCGCTAACGTTGTCGGTGGCACTGATGTGGATCAAGCGGCCAGTTACATTCAGCACCCGGCCCTCGCCATAGCGAGCCTGCTCCAGGGCGAAATCCGTCTCACACAGCGTGTTGCCGTGGTCCACATATGACCAGTTGAGAAAGGCGTAGTTGTAGACATCCACGGCAATCCGCTCCTCCATGCTGGCGAAGGTGTGCGTGGCATTGGCTGGTCTGAAGTAGCGCTCCAGGTCCTGATTGGCAATCGACATGGCAGCTACCAGGGTGGTGGTCGTGGTCGTTGATGTGAGATGCGGCAGACCACCGAGCAGGAGGACCAGGCAAGCCAGCGTAAGCATTTCCGTAAATACATGACGTGAACAAATTCTGCAGCTGTTTAGGTGTTTTTAATCAAACCGGGGCATTTGCCTCTCCTCCGCGTGCACTCAAGATCGATTCGGCAACTGAAATGAAAACAAGCGAAATCATAATGAGAATTTATGGCCAACAGACTGGAGGGGCCGTGTTTATCTGGCGATAAGCGGCCGATTCAAAAACTCTCTCTAGTCGACGATCGGCCATTCATTTATGAGCGCCTATTTTAGTATGTACTGCTATTTTGACTGTCTAACCCGATAAGGGCCTTATCAGTACTGCGCCGCACTGAAGTCCATTGGAAACTCTCTTGCAGTTGGAAGATAATTTCGAAATTAATCATTCCTTGACGTTAATCCAAGTCTTGCTGGAGAGTCTACTAAGTTTTAAAAATTATGCCTACAATTCCTTGTAAATTATGCTACTTTCTCTCTGCCAACGTCTGCTGAAGGCCAATGCCGTTCATAATATGCACAGGGACTGAGGCCCCGCCAACGGTATATGGGTGGCCAGGATGATGCTACAGGGCCAGCCACGGCAGAGGCGTGGGCGTGGGCGTGCGCCTGACACTGAAAAGTGGTTCGGTCGGACATGAAAAGAGGGCTAGCTGGGACAGTAACCAGTTCTCTCATACTACTCATACTTTTTATCCAAAACACAATAAGAGACTGACACAGGCACAGACACCATAAAACATTTGCATGTGCACGGTGCGTCTTGCGCTGAATCGCGGACCTGGTCTGGGACACCTACTGGGATTACTTTTCTGCTTCTCATGAGGCCATAATAAATAACGCTTCCAGCAAGTTTGCTGGCTGGCAGTGTTCAGGTAACCATGAGAGCGAAGTCCTAGCCAGGAACGGGCCTCGCGTTGAATACCAACTATATTTTGACGCCTATTTATGTGCAAATAAGTGAGTGCCTGCGAGTTGTGTGGGTTACTCCGATGCGCTTCTGCACATGCACTGCTGGGAGTGGCTTCTTCGGATTCGTTTAATCAGATTCAGGGAGTTCGTAGTTCGAACTTTGTTCCCTATGAAAAGTTACTAAACAGGAATCAAAGAATTGTTTCGCAACGCACTTGTTAATTTGGCTATGAGATCTGTGAAGGCGTCAAAGGACCATTTCAACGATATATTCCCACTAAACAGGAAAAACATGGTGAGATAGACGGCTTGAATACGACTGCAATCGTGTACAGTATACAGAACTGCATATACGAGCATGTGCCAAACAGCAATGCCAGCAGCAGCAACAACAATCAGTCTGGTTAGGATAATGACCCTGACAGTTGCTGCCAAAAGTGTGCATACGAGTATAAGCATGAACTTCACATAGATACTCGTACATGCGTCTGTCTCTGTATGCCTCTGGCTGTGTGCAGAAAAACAAGAGTGAAAAATGAGACGATTGACTTTGGCTCTCGGTTTTTGAATTTTGAATTTGCCTTTTGCCTGCACACATGAGTGGAGTGGATGTACGATAACCGTCTGCCGCAATATGTGGGAGTGGCTCTGGGGGATTAATCTTGAAAATGCGATGAATTCTTTCAAAAATGAACCAGGTGATCCGACGGAGCGTAGAGGATGTGGCGGAGTGCTGGAGTGTGGCGCTGGCAACAAATGCGAGATCTTCATACACTATTCCTCCAAAAACCTTAAGAGACCTTTTCAGTCACGTTAAAATGTTTATCACCAATTCGATTCGTGGCGCATCTTGGTGGCCATTGCACTTGTTATTGTTTATTTTTATAAGAATGTTTTTATTCATTTTGGCCAATTGCCAGCCACGCCACGAAATGTTTTCCCATTTAAATAAATAAAGCAAGCATTTCTTTTCTATTTCTATTTAAATAAAAAATACATGCACATACTTGATATTTATGTATAATTGGACAAGTCTTGAGTGGTCACTTGATATATTCCTTTGTTTACTTCATCAAATGCACAAAGAGATCCACAAGTGGCTCTGTTCTAATGGCAGCAAAGAGCCTTTTCGGCTGTGTTTGGGCTTTGTTTTGCATCTTCGATAACGAATGAATAATGATTATATCGAATTTATTAAAATTAAAAGCTAAAAATAAAAGACAGGCAGAGATAGTTTTTTATCTATTCGATTGTTTGCCTGGCAAAACGTGATTTGCTAAAACGTGCTTCGAATGATAATCATTTTGGGATATTTTATTTAAGTTTTTTCTAGGGTCCGTGCTGTGGCTGTTTGCTTGTCTGCCTCACATGTTTTCTGAAATAAATAAATATTTAATCTGCGAGGGGCTTTGCATATAAGATGAGCAGAAGAAACCTTCGGTTTGACCACAGAAGTAGCAAGAGGCAAGTGTCCAAGTGCCAAGTGCCAGCTGTGATAAGGTACAAAGGTATAAAACTGTGGAAAATTAAAAATTAAAAATTGACCAAGTGATTACCCGATTTTTGGCGAATGTAATTTGGTTGCAAGGAGTGGAAGCCAGTTAGAGCCACAAGCTATCAAGCTTTGCACAATTTACAGCTTCTGTAGATGAAATTTGCTATGTGGAAGGGAAGAGCACTCTGAAATATCTGAAAATGCTCTACAGTTTCAGTACAATTCTCTTAATTGCTGCAAACCTGTTTTAATTGCAGTGTTTTAACAATTTTTCATCCATCAGCCTACAACAAAAGTTTTTCCACAATTCTCGTTCAACATCTATCTGGGATCTGACACTAGAAAAGTTTTTGATTTAACATTTGAGTGATTTTGATGCTCTGCTGGGCCCAAAGCATTTCGCTGAACTCTGAACAACTCCACTGCCCATGGAGGGGGCAGGTGCGCGGAATGGTTTGGGCAACTGTAATCGCACTGCTGGTACTCGTTGCACGGAACTCTGCGCCGATTGTAAGCTTAATTTATTCAGCTGTTACCGTCGTTGTTACCGTATTTATTGTTGCGTACACAATCAGCACTACAAAGCAACAATAATTGTAATTATTACAACAGCCAAAGAGATGGGGCACAATGCAAAGACTAAAACTGGCCAGCAGCAATTAGCATGTTGAAAGCACAGCTGAATTATCTCCATTAAAACGCTCGAAAGTGGAGCAGCTCATACTCTCCATTGAGCCAAATCTGTATTCTTTGCAGGATTTATTATTATTATTTGAAGTCACAAATTATTGTTAAATTTAAAGTCATGTCACGCCATACACTGGCTATGCATAGCCCCCAGCGTTATATGGATATTATTTTTCACTCGCGTGCGGTTTGACTTGCATTCGTATACCCGTAGTCCATGTCTCAAATCGAATTATCGCTCAGCAGCAGCAGCAGCAGCAGCAGTAAACCACAACTGCGACAACTGAGCAGAGTGTCATTTACTTGTATGCAAATGGTTTTTCCTAGTTATCGTATGGAATAGAATCTTACGAGTCTAGTATTTACGCAGCAAGAAATTGTTTTATCAGTTGCGGCTCTGTTCCTGTGGCTGGTCTTCTGTTCTGGTGGTGGTGTGGTTGTGTGTGAGAGAAAAATGAGAAATTGTGACTGCAGCAGACACGCCACGCCACGCCACGCCGTCTGTAAAATGCATAGAAATGATTCAGTTTTCCCCTCCTGCGACCCAGGTGCTGCCACCTTGGAAGGGAGTCGTTCCTGGCGGTGGCTGCTGTTCCGCTTGTTTGCATATTGCAACATCTGTGCAAGCGAAAGCAATTTAAAACATACGACAGCACAGGCTCCGTCCGACATGCACATGCTGTCACACCCACTCGCTTCATATGCTTCTAAAAATATCAACCGCAACACATTTTTCGAGTCTTCGTCTTCGTCTTTATGTTCCGTCTTTATTGCACTTTTGCTTGAACTTCAATTTGTCTTTCCGCCGGCTCTTTCAGATACAGAATTTGAGAATTCGGTGACAGGTTATGCTTAATTACTCGCATATTTTGCACTTTAGCACCCTGGGACTTTGATTTGATCTTGCCGAGGAATGTTTAACATTTTTACGCAATAATTTTAAGAAGAGCAAGTGTTTTAAGGGGAGAAATCTAAGAACTTATGTACAAACGATTACATATGTACATGTTCGGTGTATGAACTGAGAGAGAGCATGTATGAGTTGTATGTATGTATGCAAGGTGTAAGGTTTGATTTTACTCTCGCGTTTTACAAGAGAGGCTCGTCGCGTGACATCACCACTGTCTAATCAAGAGCGAAACAACCACCGTAAGCTCATCTCCCTCTCCCCACACCAACAACCGAGCATCACCATGAAACAAAGAGAGAATGAATGCGAGAATGAGAATGAGAGAAGGTGAGATCGCCTAAAATACGCATAAATCACGTGTTAGTCCCGCTCATCGGTTTGTTCGGCACGGAAAAAGTGAAAGTGTTAAGTGCGCTATTAAATCAGTGGAAAACTGTTGAAAAATGCAATAAATATTGCAACATATATTAGCAACATTTCTTCGCGATATTTTCTTTTATTTTTGTTTTGTGTTTCCGTGTTGTATGCCCTCTGTATGTTTTATGCTGTGTGTTGTATGCCCTCTGTATGTTTTAGGCTGTGTGTCACGTAGTGACGCGCCCAGTGCAGAATCTAATTATTCAATTAAATCAATATCAGAAAAGCTGAAATAGGAGTGCAAATACGAGCAACAAGTAGCAGGAATGGAATTCACAATTATTCCTATATTATTTGGAGTGGATATGACTTTTCCTGGCGCAAGTATGTTGATTATTCACCAATTCCGATTAATTTCACATGTGTGCATAAAAATGAAAATTCTTCTCCCACTTCCCATAGCTATGAACCAGTCCTTTATACATGGCATGCTCTTTAAGTGGTTTATTTCCATTCCTCGCTCCTATTCTCTCTCCCGCTTTGTGCGTCTGAAAAAAGCCTTATTATAAGAGCACACTTTGTTACACTCGTCCCCCTCTCTCCTCGCTAGATTTGGACATTCCCGGCCTCCCTCTCCACCCACAAGCACACCTGAAACCGGTTTTTTGTTCTCCTTCGCCGCGATAGAGCGAAATCTTGCTTTAAGTAGAATGCAGAAAAGGCAAACGGCAAACGGCAAGATCGAAAGCCTTGACCTACTTTTTTGTTGTTGTTGTTGTTGCTGTTTTTGTTTACTGTTCATTTCCCGAGTGCCATGTCATTTCTCCCTACTCATTGCATACAAAACTCATTTTATTGCCCACGGAAGATCAAATACGAACTGAATGCCTCTTTCCAAGCACTCGGAGGAGGAGGAGGATACTAGGAACTCAACTGCAAGATGAAGTCTTTACTTGTTTGTTTTATTTTGACACAAATTGAAAGTGCTCTGAGTGTGCTTCTTCTGCTTCTGCCTCTGCCGCTGGCCGGACGCGGAGGGAGAACAAACAAAAGCTGAAAGTTTCAATGTGCGGAAGTTGAAACTTGTTGGCGAGTTCTGGTCGGTCTGATGGGCATAAATCATGCCCAGAAAAGTTCAAAGCAGAGCAGCTCCATCGATAGAACTTATTGCTTCATATTCTGCCCAGCCCTGCCCTGCACTGGAGTGGAGTGGGACCGACACCGACCCTTCATTAGAAGCGCCCAAGAATAAGTGAGTTTTTAATTGCATGCCAGCTGCCGCCGAAGAGATTTCAATTCAATTGCGCGAGACGAGACCCACAGAAGCATTCCGATTCCGCCTGCGGACATCTTTCTCTCTCGGCTTCAATTGTTTTAGGGTAGGAGGGGGTTGTGTATTTTGGGGGAAACTGCTGGGCACTTGGCCGACTGCCCAGTGTTATAATGCCCGTTTTTATTTGGCAAATGCATTTTAATGGCACTTTGCTGCAAATTGTCTTGCAGCCGCCATTCATCACAGCTCCATTCCCATTCTGCCGTTTTCATGTCATCGTCCGAGCCGCCTGCCGTCGATGTCATTGTTATGGGCATTATTGGGGCTGGGGGAATGGGGCTTTAAAGTGCATTATTTCGGACTGCTAATGGGGACAAGGACGCAGCCAAAGAGCTGGCGATGGATCAGCATTTAACAAATTGATGGGAGGAGCGACGTCTAGCCTTGATTTCTAAGCCTGAATATGATGGCCCTGAATTGATACGCCCTGCACTTGAACTTTTTGCTACATTTGTGCCTTGGACCGTGGCCAAAATAAGACTCGTTCAAACTGTCACCGTAATGCGGTGCATAAATATTTAGGACGGCCTTTGCTTTACGACTCGAAGACAGAACTAATAAAAGTTCTGCAGAGGGGGAATAAAATGCATCTGGCTAGAGGCATCCAAGAGGCCAGGAGGCCAGGAGGCAGACCCCCTCGCACATGAACATAAAAATATTAACACCAGCTACTGGGAAGCCGCTGGCAAGCCCCTGGGAAGCCACTGGGTTCCCCGTGGTCACGTTCCAACCGGTCGTGGGGGCTGGGAGGGGACAACAAATATAACTGCGGATTGTTATTCTTTTTGTGTTTGTCGTTCTACCGAGGGGGCAAGGAGCACAACATGTGTAAGCCAGCGCCAACGACGTCATAAATCTTTACACACCTTCCGCGTGCTGTCCACCCACCGTTCCTCCCCCCCTCATGCGCCCCTTTTGCTGCAGGTCGGAAGCAGACTTGCATCGGCTCGTTTCCTTCCTCTTCCCCATCCATCGGGCCTCTCCACTCGTAGCCTCTCTCTCTCTTTCGATAGCCACTCGAACGTCAGCAGCGTAAAAACGTGATTTCCGCTATTCGGCTGCCACTATAATTGTTTAGGCAACTGTACGGCCCGTACGCCCCGTCCATTGTCGGCTGTTTAGTTTCGGGTTCGATTTCGATTTCCATGTGCTGCCAGGAGGGAGGTAGGGAGAGGGAGGAGCACTCCAAAGTGCTTTCTCCGTGACTGATCCTGTACATATGTACATATGTATGTATCTATGTCGACCCGCTCTCTGCCCGCGAGTGCCGCCACGCTGAAGAGTACGTGGCAGTGACAGTTGCCTTGCAGCGCATTCTCCTGTTGACACCTGACTGCCGGGGAGAACTTTTGAAAGGCTTTCAAGAGATTGCAGCTGCTTCTCATGTGGACCAACGTTGGTTCAAGGGGGCGGAGGGGTGGAATAGTGGGAGCTGCTCAGGCGTCTCTTAGGGCTTCTGCACACCATACAGTTTGTTCAAGGAATATTCCGCATAATCACCCCATTTCCATTATTACGTAAATGTCACTTATGTTGCATGCCCACTGTGCCCAACGAGGCACAGCAAACGTGCAAACTGTGTCTTGGCAGAAGAGAGGGCCCAAACAGTGGCAACATACGGCAGGTATTGATTTTGAGCATTGTCAACAGCGACAGCAAGAACGACAGCGACAGCGACAACGGCAACAATAATAGCTCCAGCCAGAGCAGTGGTAACAACAATAACCCAGTTATATAGCCATTGTAGTTGTTGCCAAGGCCCCACTCTATCACAATCAGAGCAGGCCTGCCAGCATTTCTCCGCCACTGCCACTGCCTCAGTCCCAGTCTCAATCCCAGTCACATCCTGAGCTGCTCCATGGAGTGGGAGGCATCATCGAGATAGCAGAAATCAGCGCACTCGACAGTTTTCAGTGCCAGGAGTGAAAACTGCTCCTAATGGTCTCGCCTTCGTTGCCAGAGCCGCTTCCATTCCGCTAGCAAGGATACTAAGCCAGTGACCTGAATCTGTCCGTGAGCCGAACGGAGCTGATGCTGATGCTGCGCTTCGGGTTAAGGTTTCTGTCCTCCAGATAGGGGCACGGTGTATCTTTCGGTGGAATCTGGAATCTGTGTGCCAATTCTTTGCCAGCCAGCGACAGTTTGGTTTTAATTAAAAGAAAGTTACGAGGGCTTTTAATAAATTCTTAAAATATCGATTCGACTTTTACAGAATTTTAGAGAATTTCGAGGAGAAAGAGAAAAAGTCAACAGTTACGAGTGGTCGTGTCTTTGCCGTCTGTTTTCCATTGTCTATTTATAAGGTATTTGTCGTTCTTATTCCATTGTTGCCCCATTTGCCCATCCTCCATCCCCCGCCACGCGAACAACGCCTGGTCCACCCCCCCTGAGACCCAGAAGACAATGACAACACACGTGGCCTGCCACGCGCTTGACTCCCCGGCCGCCCAACAGAACGGAAGCCAAGTCTGTTACTGGGGGACAGGTGACAGGGGGACGGTGTACGAAAATGTTAAGTAATTATGTAGCCTTATCTGCGATTCAATGCATGAGCTATGAATATTCCATTCATTCCAAAGCGGAGTGATTGATGGGACGAGGTGCGTAATGCGAATGTAGGACGGTATTATCTGAAGGATATGTGACCAAAATGCTGCCAAAATGCCCCACATGTGACCCCCTAACGTTGCTCCTCCCGAGCTGCCACTGCCAGCTGCCACAGCCACAGCCACAGCCACAGCTGATGGCCAAAGTTCGCTCACCACAATTTCCAATTTCCAAATTCCAAATTCCTTCGGCTTGTGTTTTGCAATGTGTTTTCGGTTTCGCAGGCTGCAAACGAGAGCAAACGAAGAAAAATGCAGTCATTAGAAGAGAATGCCAGCCAAATTGGATATTTCATCTGAGTGTATTCCAATATTCCAATACCAATTAGTGCATATATCGATGTGAATAGTTCATAAGATGTGTGTCGCTCTGGGACTGTATTTGGAATGCGAATGAATATTTAATTGGAAAATAAATCTGTTATTAGTTTGCCGACGTTCAAGGCACCTGTCAGTGTCCCGCCCGGGACTGCCTCCACCATCAGCTCACAGAATGCCACCAATCCTGCGTATCTTTATCTGCCACAATAATATTTCCATTCGCGTCCGCCTACGCACTGGTACTTGTTGCGTTTGCACTTGCCGCAAAAACGTGATACCAAACCGCATTCAGCATTCAGCAGACCAATATCTACGGCTACAAGCTGGCAGATACACAGATACATTATCGCCGGCATTAGAAGCGGGGGACGGACGCGCGTCAGAATGTTTAGCACTTGGTAATTAGTGAGCAGTCCCCTTGTAGGCCACTCCCCATGCCACCCGCCTCCCGCCTCCTGCTGCCACGGCAACGTGCTGGCGATTTGCGTGCTGAGATTGCTAAACAATATTGATTTTTATAGTACGTCGAGGTATTTAATCATCGTCATCGTCAGAAGGAAGCCTCAGTTGGTCCCCCCTGTCCCCTGTCCCCTGTCCCCTCCCCTCCCCCCCCCACTATTCAATCCCCAGCGACATCACACAATTCGCATTTCGTATCCAATTAGTAAAGGAGATTTATTTTTTATGGAGTGACATTTTTATCGATATTAAATTCCACGCACATGCCCCTGGCTCTGCCTCTGCCTCTGGCTCTGCCTCTGTGTCTCCGTCTCCGTCTCTTTTTTCTCGTCTCGTCTGCTCGTCTCTCCGTCTCGCCGCCTCCCCTCATGCCCCATTGTCTCCGCTTCATGATTTTGCACTCAACATTATAATTAATTCACAATTTTATTTTGAGCATTCGCGTTTCTAATGCGGAAAAATATCTGCTATCTGATGTCTGATCTTTGATTCTGTTTTGCTTCTAGCCGATTCTCTATTTCTCCATTTGTCTATTCTCGGATGCAAATTGGCAAATGCTTGTCTTGTCTGTGCCCCCGCCCCAGCACATTCAATGGGCAAGGTGAGTAAGTTTAGCAGCGGCTCTAATCACTCGCATTAGCTGGTGGGGGGCTAGGGGGGAGACTGGTTCGCCCCTCCACTCGGAAGTCTCCATTTGCCAATAATCGCATCAATCGGATCAAGTTTGCTTTCCATCCGGTTAAGAGTATGAGAGACCGTTCAATTTCCACTTGAATTTAAGAATATCTCAACTTTTCCCGATTCAAGGGTCGTGGGAACATTTTGTTGTGTTCGGGAAGGGAGGCACTTCGGGCCAGACATTCGGAAAAACTGATCCCAGAAGCGGCCATGGCGACACTCACACACTCACACACACTCACAGTAATTAACCTCCTTGGCGCGCTCTTAATTGCAGGGCCTGGCAGTGGGAGAGCAAATAAAGTAAATATTATCTTTAGCCAGTCGGCCCGTCGATCGCTTTCCACTTCAACACGCAGCTGCCTTGGAAAAACAATGAGAAAAACCGAAGAAGA
Source organism: Drosophila lowei (assembly GCA_008121275.1). NCBI lineage: Eukaryota > Metazoa > Arthropoda > Insecta > Diptera > Drosophilidae > Drosophila > Drosophila lowei. Next base: position 22,207,262 of record CM017778.1, on the reverse strand, counting down.
CAACACAAACACAGCCCCGATGGGGAGGTCCCCCCATTGCCAGTCTCCTTCCAGGCGTTTGTCGCCTTAATTAACGCTAAGAGGGGGGGAGGGGGACTGGGATACCAAAGACCAACATGACTATGACTCACGAGAACATTTTACAGTTTGGTTTTGCATGCAAAGGCAAAGGCGTCTCCTGCAGAGAGTCGGCCCTTCGGGGAATGGGGAATGGGGCCTGAGAGCGACGCACTCTTGGTGGTTGGTTGCTTAATCCACGTCTGTGCTTCACTGTGGGGGCGTCTCCATGGCAATGTGAGTCATGTTCCAGTCGGGCCTTTAGGCATACGATTAGGCCTATTTTCCATACAAGAAGATCTGAATTAATACTCGAGTTTTATATGATATGCCACTGCAGCGGCGAATACTCGTGTGTGCACAATATTCCATCGATTGGGCCATAATTTGTATAGTAAATATTTTACGAGCTGCCCAGCAGTCAATTGTTCCATTCCGATGGGCATTATTGACTCTTATCAGAGGAGCTGTCTCTTATCAGTCGCCTCTGTTTAGCCTGTTAAGCGTTGAATGCCATGAAGGGGCAAGTGGAGTGGACTTGCCGCGAAGGCAAACATTGTATTAATCAAAGATAGGTACGAATGCATTTGGCATTTATTGCCGATTCCCTGGAGCGGGGCTTTGTTTGGCCATTGTTTACGTTTAATTAATGGCTTTTAATCGTTTATTTGCCATTACGAGTCGATTCTGTCTCTGGTCTCTGGCAAGGCTCCAACTGATTGATGGAGCATCGAAACAGCTCTAATCTGCCATCGTTTCACGGCAATTAAACAGGCCCAAGACACCAGTTGTGCACACATGAGATCTCAGACGATTCCCGCTTACGATTCGTAAATTGCGTGGCAGCTGTGCAAATTCGGGCTCGAATTCCGGCTAAAACGAGAGTCAGTGCCCCCGCATGTGGCAAGCTTCGTTAGACAAAGGTCGGAGTCTGCACGTTGTCAAGGGTCTTTGCACTTGTGGCATTCATTTCATTTCATTTCGTTCGAACGAGCCCTGCCACGTGCCAATAATTTGTCTCCCAAATCCGTCATATGCCGGACGATCGCCAGTCCATCTATTTCTCGGATAGATATCCTTTATCCGCTCCGAGCCTTTGTTGCATCAACGTCAACGTCCAACGAGTTCTGTGGGTGGCGTAAGGCCAGAGACATCATTGTTTTTTATGGCTGCTGGGGCTTGTCAAGTCGTCGCCTCGGGGCGCTTGAACTTTTAACGCTTTTCGCACTGGCAGTCGCAGTCGCAGTCGCATTCGCGTTCCCATTTTCATTTGGTTTTTCCTCTGTCTAAAGTTCATTGTTAAATAGCTTTCCCCCCGGCGTTGTGCGCTGTGCTGTTCTCCCCTCTATCTGGGGGTGCCCAAATGCTGCGGAAGAGGGGCAGGGCAGGGCAGGGGCTGACGAGTAGTTTGCCAACAAAGAAACATGAAAATCGATTTGTCGTTGCCCTTTTGGGAGAAAGCCATAACCCACAGCTTTTGACATTGTAAAACTTTTATTCTGATTGCGGGAGTTAATATCTTTGGCAGCCATTAAAACAAGCGAATGAATCATACGAGTGCGAGTGTGAGTGCGAGTGTGAGTGCGAGTGCGAGTCTAAGCCACGACGCCGAGTTTTCTTTTGCAGGCGAACGAGGGAGAACCGAAGGAGAAACGTGTTTAGCTAGACCCATGGCTTGGGTTGCCACAAAATGATCCTCAGTGACTTGATCCCACTGATCTGTGGTTCCCCGTCATTTGGCTCCGTTCCTTGGAGTCGATTGAGTTGACCGCAATTCCAGCCGAAGGCCCCCAGCCCCCACCCCCGCGAATCGATTGGCCAATACTCCACTTTCTCCCCATATCGGGAGTAGCTTTTGGCTGTGATGCTGGTTATTCTCTGCGGATGTCTTTTTACTTTCGTTTCACTGGGGGCTCGTGTTGACTAAACGGTTTTTAATGAGCGACAGCAGCCACGATGTCTGCCTCTGCCTCCATGCCTCCAAGCTCCGTAATTATGACACAAAACGCTCTTCAATTAGCATGATTTGCACTTCCAGAGGCATGTGGGGGCTGCCCCTATGCTCCTCCCCCCTCGCTCTGAGTCACTTCGATGTCCGACGATCGATTGGAGCGTACCCTTGAAAGCCCTCCCCGTCACCTTATTTGTTATTACAGCGTTTACATTTTACTGAATTGTAAGTTTAGTAGCTAATATTTACTTGGCACACATTTCGTACCCCTCTCCGCCCACCGCCCACCGCCCACCGCTCCGCCGCAATGAGCCATCAACAGTAATCTTTGTTGTGGCCAGTAAGTGCTTGACCAGGCCAATTTGTGCTGTTTTCTGTTTCTGTTTCGGCTGTTTCGTGCCATGTAGCCGTAAGGGTGATTCCTCCCGATTCCTCGGATAGGCATCGCGGGGCAGGGTCATAGAACCGTGTGCCAAATATCTAGATATTTAGTATTCACGACGCGCCTTGGAGGAAGTCTGAGGCAACCCCGACCACGTTCTCCGAGCTGATTTCCGATCTTCTCAGAGGTTCGGCATTGAAGCGTTCTTTCAAGGTTTTCGTTTCGAGTTCCCAAATCCCAAAACAATCGAGCTAAAACACCGAAAACTAAGCCCCACTCTGCTCTGCTGTAACCTTTAACGAACCGAACCGAACCGAACGGAACCGAACCGGTTATGCAGTGCATTTCGAGGCTGGGGCTGACCTCTGCACCCAATGAATATGCAGCATGTGGCCGAACTGTTACAGCCATAATTAGAATAGAGCTTTGGAGCCCGTTTTAGCCGTAACTGAGACGCACTCAAGGGCCGTTCAGGCAGCAGTTTAGAGCCAACAATTATAAACAGATTAGGAATCGAAATCCATTCGTGAGTTTTCCAAGATAGTTTCCCAGATTCAGTCTCAGGCCTGTTCCGTAGTCGGATTCCCTCCAGTTAATGAACTAATGCAATAAGCAATTTATGTTCGTTAACGTTTTATTTTTATTGGTTTGAACCGGTCGCAGCTTGATTTTCGCCTGGCCGTTGGAACCGGATGACAGCAACGGCAGGCGGTACGACTCCACGAGTATTACTTAATCATTAATAAGCCAGAACTGTGACGTCGTCGGGTCTCCCCAGGCAGGGGGGCAGAACCCTGCCGGCCACTACGGAAGCTGGTGCTACAGTGCCTTCGCACATCTGGTTTTTAGCCGGTAGTCGGTAGTCGGTAGTAGATCATAATACCCCCGATTCACGCTATGCATTGTATTTGTATTTGCCTTTCACCGGCCATGGGGGCGAGCGCTTGACGTCATGTCAAACCCGATAGAAGCAAAATGTTCCTGAATCAATTGAATGGCTCTGAACTCGAGGCTGGATAGATCCGAGTGAAAGTGCGGAGCAGTCGGAAGCGAGGACCATTGTGGGCTGGGAAATGCAGTTGGCACCAGAAGCAGGTCAGGGCAGAGGGCAGAGGGACAAAGCTCGTGGCTCCGACATCGCGATTAACGTAATTACGAATGCATATGCATGCATGCAGGGACTTGTGTGATGTAATTTGTAATGTGCCCCAGGCCCAAGGCTGGGAACACTCCTTCTCTGCGATAACACAAGCAGCTCTGGCGATTAAAAATGTATGCAAGATTCTCCCAAACAGACAAGGACGGGCGCCAGTCAGTGAGAGTGAGAGTGAGCTCCCAAGGCACGGCCATGAGAGAGGAGGAAAAGCTCAGTTGGTGACCATGGGGAATGGGGAATGGGGAATGGGGAATGGAATGGCTCGACAAGACGGTATTGATTATTCTGTCCATCCTAATTATGGTTAAAGGATGCCCTGGCATCTCTGAAGATGATGTGGCACCTGTTCCCTCGTCCCTTCTGCCGCTCTGTCTCTTGAATGGGAGAAACTAAAAGTAGGAAAGTGCTGTGTGCTTTGAATGGGGAAAAACTGCACGTACATGGCTCCACTGGCACAATTTGCATGAACAGCCACCTCCACCTCCTCCCCGTCCTCGTCTGACGGCAGTTTTCATCGAAACATGAGAACGATTAAATGCTTTTCACTTAATTCCCCGGATGACTGCCATGGGGGTTCGATGCACTGCAGACACTCCACTCCAGACCGAAAGACCGAAACAGCCATGGACGATGAACGGCCAGGTGGGACGCCGGATGGGGATGGGGATGGGTGGAACAACAGGCGATAAACAGTGAAAAACTTCGTGTACGAACAGAGAGATATAATAGCAGGGAAGGCAACGACATATTGGCATTGGCTAATATAGACAATGACGTGGAAAATAACAGATTAATTGGAATTGTTTGTGGTGGGTCGGTGGCTCGGTGGGTCGGTCGATGGGCGATAAAAGACTGAACGCAGACAAACCCACAGACGTCTCCCAATCTGCAGTTGCAGTTGCAGTTGCAGGTGAGGCAAGAGAACAATGGAACAACGCCGGAATGGATGCGGAAATGATTTTCCATTCCACTTTTCCTTGTTTCCCCAAGCCTCTCTCTGTCTCTCTCTCTCTGTCGCTCTCCTTTGATATGATAAACGCATCCGCTCTAGATGCTGGCCTAGAATATTATTTCTATGTGACCCACTTGCAGCAGGCGATTGGAGATGGAACATGGCGGAACGCACGCTCGATGATATCAACAGGCGCAGAGCCAAAGAAGTGGGGCAGTCCCCCATCACCCCTCCCCCCTGCCAGTGTCAAGTGGGGCTTGGATCCTCTCCCATTGCCCAAGAAACAAACTTTCGCTCGTGGAAAAGTGGATCAATGCAAAGTTCGAGCTGACAATTGCCATTCAAGTGAACATACACTTATGTCACGCCCCTGCCACATGCCGCATGCCCCATCAACCCCTCCCCCTTGCCACAGAAACCAGCGACTGCAATTGCTGTTCTCTGAAATGAAAAACTCGTTTTCCTTGTCAGTTTTCATTTGACTCTTTACTTCTGCTAAAAGACCGAAAAACGCATTTATTTGTTTGCTTGATGCAAGGGGAACCAGGGGAAGGGGCAGTGGCGGGCAGTGGCAGTGGCAGATATACGATACACACAAGCGACACAATTCGTTGCCAAAAATGCAGCATTAACAATGTAACAGCAGCAGCAGTAGAAGCTGCATCTTGGCCGAAACAAACGCGAGAGCAGAGACCCAGCAGAGAGAGCCGGATCCTTGCGTCTGCGCCTGCGCGGGCTCGTCCTCCCCTCATCGCACGCGCTTTCTCTGTCGCACGCCCGCACTCCCGCACTGTTTTTGTTGACAGCCAGAGGTTTGGGTCCCAAACGAAAATATAGCTAAAATATTTGTTGCTGATTTCCCCTTTTCGCTAGACGGCAATGACTCTCGCCGGACGAAACGGGATGCCTTTCCGAAGGCACCGAAGGGCACAGCAGAGCACAGGGGGGTACTTGATCAGGTCTCGTTCGTGGCAGTGATGGAGGGCGCCTCTCCTGTCGTTCGTTTAATTAAAACCAATTGCCAACTGCTCAAGGAGTTTCGTTCCGTTTCGCTGAAGGAGTAGGACTCCTCTGGCCAGCGGTGAGTGGGGCAGGGGGCAGGAGGGGCTGGAGCTTATGGCCGCTGGTCGCGTGCGTTTTTATTGATTTTTCCCACAAGCGAATTCTTGTTGCCGCTGCTGCTCCGATTGTTGTTACTGTTGTTGGGGCATTAATGTAACGTACTTGTCGTGATTCCACTCCCAGTCCCAGTCCCAGTCCCACCCGTCAGGTGGTGGCCAGGGAAAGAGTTTGAGCCGACTAGTTTATGGCTGGTGGAGCAGAAGCTGTAAGCCCAGAGATTTCCCCACTGCACTTTATATAATTTGAGCAGGGAACCCCCCACCCACACAAGGTGGCCTCCGATCGGATGTGGTGTTGGCTCAAACTTTGTTTTGCAGTTACCTGTTGCATAAATTATAAAGCCATCAAATCACCATCGATTCCCCCACGAGACCTTCAGACCTTCAGACCTGCGGAGATGAGGTTCCCCAACCTCGAGCCAGGGCTACCGCTGCGTCTGCGTTGCTCAAGCATTGCTCTTATCACTTATCAGCCGCGTCGTCAGCCGAAGACAAGAGTTTTCAAAAGCGAAAGCAAAAGCAAAGGCAGAAAATAAATTTCAACATTCTTTTCCAAGAGAAAAACAAACAAACAAAATCCCCAGCGAAATAGCGATGCCAATGAGAATGAAATAAACTCACCTGCGGGGGTGCGTGGTCCCGAGGGGGCGGGAGGGGTCCAGGAACAACAAATTTGCGCCGCTTTGGGGGAATTTTATTGCCGATGTCGTCGGCGGCTGCGGCTGCGGCTGGTCGCGAAATTTATTCAACACTCAAGATAATCGTCGCCGCTCTGGCCTTTGTTGCACCAACAGCTGTTTGCCCCACATACACACACACACACACACAGAGATAAATAAACAACAGATACTTTTGTTGGTTCGATTAAAATATTCTTCTCGTTTTGTTTTTTTTTTATTTTCTTGGCGCATTTTCGTAATATTCTATTGTTGTTGTTTTCCTATCTATTGAGGAGCGTACGCGCTTGGAATATTTGATTTTATTGTGTTTTTGTTTTGTATTTTGTATTTCGTATTGCGTTGCGTTGGTGCGTATCGGCGAGATACTTTGGCGGTGCTCTGCAGTTGGCTTTAGATATTTCACTCAGCCAGTGTGCAGCTAGTCGGCCCTACTACTGTTTTCCATTCACTAAACAAACTATCTAGCCGCTCAGAGACCCTCGACACGCAGATACAGATTCACAGATACGCGCAGCGCGGAGCGGAGCGAGCTGGCACGGGCGCCAGCCGACAACGAAATGGTATGGTATCCAACAGATACGAAAAACCCCCAACTGACTCGAACGACAACAGAACGCGAAGTGAGAGCAGCCGCGCCGAGTCGTTGCCGCGCTGCATGGCCCGAAAGAGAAACAGAGACATGGAGAACCAGAGAGAGAGAGAGAGAGGAGGGACAGAGAGAGAGAGAGAGAGCGGGTCGGAAAGCGGACTACCTCCAGCTGTGTGGCAAGATGTCTCTGCTCTGGGGAATATTTTCACCGAGGGCTTAGCTTATTTTTAGATCTGAGCCTCTGCTCTGATGCACATGTCACATGCACATTGCACTTTCCTTGTCTTGTCCCGTCTTGGCCGCCATTTGGCAATGTGACCGCCTGCAAGCCCGGATCCGCTAATCAGCAGTGCTGTTGGCCAATTCGCGTCGCATCGCCCTTCTCAGGTAAACAAACCAATACCTGCACGTGTAGACAGTCTTCGTCACTGGCGATAAGGCCATCATCGAACTCTGCTCAGACAATGCAGCGTGACGTGACGCAATGGCTAGAAGTCTCGCTCTATCCGTCTGGAGCACAAGTATCGGCCACGTCTTGGCCCAAAACAAAGGCGAGGCGCAGTCCTGATAGGCGGCTGCTGGCCGTCTCCCTGGCGCTTGGAAGTTAATGAGCCGTTGACGCCGACTGCCCAGAGGGTTCAATGGCTTAGCATAGAGCAAACCCCCGACTCTGACAACAATGCCAGATAGCGGGCAGCAGAGCAGAGGGTAAACCCATGACCGAGCATTTGCATGCCAAAGTTGAGATAAAGTTGCGACTGATGACGGTTCCGACCAGACGCCGAAGCAAAGGTAACGACAGGGCTTGGACCGCCATTCAGTAGTGGCCCTTTAAAGCATAATTTCATTGGAACTCGATTGAGCATCGATTGGACTCCTGCAATCGAAGCAGGCTAATGAAAATTCGCCTGCCCTGCCCCTTGTGCCGTGTGGCACCAACAGATTGGATTGCATCCTTTGGTCCTGCGATGGGTAGTGCAGGTTGTATTTTCCATTTTCTGTTCGTTTTCCATTTTGCAATAGGGTCGGGTTGTCAGTCCATCGGAGCTTGGATTATTGGCCTTGCCCGTCGCTTGCTTTGTGTCAGTCGGTTGACAATTTGTGCCGAGGATGATGAAGATGCGGTCTGGTGGGCGGCGGAAGCGGCACGGGTGGCGCTGATGAATTACGACTTTAGTGTTCAAAAGCCATAGAACGATTGCAATGTGGTCCAGGTCAGTGGTAGAACATTTATAGAGCCAAATGTGTGATCTGAAATTGATGAACTTTGAATATGGATGATTTATTCTCTCTCCTGCACCCAATTGACAAGGCTGTAGACAGAAATACAGTACGTGGCCGTGACCTGAATTATGCATTCGATTTTAATTGATTTTGGTTAATTGCTCCTTTTCCATCGTAGAATATTTTCAATTACGAATTATTTGAAAATCCTAAGTGCGCGCCAGAGTGTCACAGAAAAAAAGCTTAATGCTATCGAACTCAATTCTATGCTCAACAGCGCTGCGACTGCTGTTATTTTGAATGTAACAAGTTGCATACCATTCAGCTATTTGTCAAGGGTTCCAATTATGTAGCTGACAAAAGCTAAAACTGCCAGGCGCCACCTGGTGTCTTTTTGTAGCAGCTGTGCTGTTGCAGCAATCAGACACTAGGTGGCAAGTTATAGTTGGTATAACTGTAGTCAGGTGGCGCCACGGAAACATGTAGTTGATATGTAGATTTCATGTAGATCTGTAGACATTTGCCATCTTCTGATGTAAAATGTTAGGTCTTGTTCGCTGTTAACAAGGTTCTTTTTCTATTATCTATTTATTTTTTATCTCAGTGCATAGTTAGCAGATAATAGTTAATTAATAAATAAATTAACATATACTCCAATTAATATGGAATATGGAACAAAATATATGAAAATACACCAAAATCAGTGATGGAAAACAAAGAATAATTTATGAACATACATGAAACAGTGCTGGAAAAAATCCATGAAAATTTCAAAACTTGCGCGCGCGAATGGGGCCACTGATAAGAGCATATTGAGTTGAGGAACCAGATCAGTACCGTCAACGAATTGATTGCCGTCCATCTGCTGGCCAAGAAGAACGGCTGGGTCCCCATGACACTAGCCTTCCCGTAAGTCTTCCGTGGTGTTTGATTGATATTCAAAGATGACTCTCGTTTAACCTTTTATTTAATAACTTTTACTATTTATTGTAATGCATACACTTTAATTTTGTTTTTACTTAAATACGTTCTGTGTGTTATCATATTTAATATTAAAATATTGTATGTGGGTTTCTTCTTGAGCTTATAAATTATTCACACTATGCGCGGGAAATCAATCGGGCGATCGGTTTGATTGTTGTTCGATTTCTTTACAAAATAGATTACAAAACGGATAGATCTGTGCGGGAGGGGGTTCCTTAAGATGGATGCCTTTGATTTACAAAGCGGCGTTTAAGAATACATATTTTATGTATATATTTGAGAGATGGAAGGGAAACGGTGTGCTGGGCGGGGCGTGTGGGGATGTAGGGGCGTGCACGTCTATGAGATAGGGGAACAGGTGCAAATGCCTGCTATACAAATAGAAATTGCCTAATAGAACACTTAGGACTACAACTAATGTTCGTATTCTTTTTTATAAAATAACATTAAAAATTTTGGTACAGTCATCGGTAATCGGTCATCGGCAGTCGACAGATCGATATTATCAATACTACTAATTGCAAACGTTGCATTACAATCTACAATCTACGTCTGAGGACTGGGAGGGGGCTGTGGCAGCAGATGTGGAGTCTGTAGCGTCTGCCATCTGCCATCTGGATGGATGCCACAGCCCCTGGAGTCCGTCTAATGCTGTCGGCTTGTTTGGTTACTTCTGCATATTTACAATACTCTCTTAAACCTGGCTTGCACTTTTGATTATATTCCGTTCGATACATACTTAAATAATACACAATAATGGTAATAATGGTAATAATAATAGCAGATATTGCCTCAAATGCTTTGTAAGCTTTGTCGTATTCGATTACTTAACTGGAAATTAACCGCAAATCTCGAAATAATAATATAAATAGTATAAATACATTATCATACAATCGGGGGAGTCCGGGAGTCGGGAATAGGAACTAAAAGCACCAGCAAATCGTGTCCTTTGCTCAAACGAAACGAAATTATAATCCTCGTTGGTCAAATATTGTCTTTAGGGCTACAAACAAAACTAAATAATCGGTTAAGAATAGACATATTGCATTTCGATTCTGTTCACAGTTTTCAAGTCCGCAGCGGGGGCAGAGCGTGGGTGGCAGGGCAAGTCGCAGTCGGTGGCGGAGGCGGATGCGAATGCGGGTGCGGATGCATCTGCGTCTGGAGCTGCAGCGGGCGCTTGGCCCGATAGCGCTTCAGCTTGCGCCTGGCCATAAAGAGAGGGCCGGGCTTAAAGCTGAGCTCGCGACAGGCCATGTGGTGCACCAGCCCTTGACCCGGACCGGGGCCTGGACCTGGGCCCGCCGGATTCTGCTCCTGGTCGAGCTCGAAGGGCGGGAAGTATATTGGATTGGCAGCCCCAGTTGCCCAATCCCGCCACATGTTTCAATCCTGCCCTGCCCCGCCATTCAGTTGCGTCAGGGGCGGTCCCGTGGCGGCCATCTCGCGCCGTTGCTCCAGCGAGAGGGACATGCCTTGTCCCGCAAAGTCGTCGTCCATGGAGGAGGACTGCTTGGAGCCCACCGACTTGCAGTCCTCATCCATTGTCACTCCCAGATGGTGCATGGCGGCCGCTGCATGGTGCCGCTCTGCCGGCGGCAGAAGATTCAGCATGCTCAGCGGCAGTCCCGGGAAGCCACCGGAGAAGTCGGGGTAAAATCCTTGCGGATTGAAGGGATTGAACAGGGCATTGGGTCCGCCCAGCAGATCGGGCTCCGAGCTGCCGCTTCGAGGCCCGCCCGGCGGACCCAGTGGCAGTCCCAGCTCCAGGTCGAGTGGCCCCAAGGAGCCCAGGTCACTGGGATGCGGCATGAGGGGACCGTTTCCACTGGCCGAGCCGCTGTGGGGACCGTTGCCACTGCCATTGCCCGAGCTGCCCGAGGTGTTGTTGCTCGAGGAGCCCTTCTCCTTGTCCTTTTCCTTGCGGTCCTTGTTCTTCTCGCTCTTGCTGGAGCCGCCGCCGCCCCCGCTCCCCCCACTGATGCCCATCTGGAGCATCTCGATGGGTGGCCCGCTGATGCAGTCCTTGCGGAGCTGCTCCAGCTTCAAGCTCTTGCCGTACTTGCCCCGGACATACATCAGCAGGGAGTTGTACGGTATGCCGAAGATGCGGGAGGCCTGCGAGGTGGTCATCTTCTTGTTCCACACGTGCTGAAGGGCCTCCGTTAGCTCTGTGTTGGTCCACGAACGAGGTGGTCCGCCCCGTGGTGCCGAGTGCTGTCCCTTGGGTCGCGGCACTGCAAAAAGAAGGCAAAAACGTCGATTAGCCAAGGGATGGGAATGGAGTGGTGGGGAGGGGCAGGGGCAAGGATGGTTTGAGGCGCCACAAACACACACACACACAGGCACGCGCAAATAGCGGAGCTTATCTTGTGGCTTAAATCTGCTAATGTTTCAATCTCTTGGCCCCATATGCTGCCTAGCCAAAGTCAGTCGCCCATTGTCTGGCGCTGCCTGCTCCAGTCCTGCCTTCAGCTCGTACTCGTACACACCCCTGCTATGGTTCGTTCTTCGTGTGGCACCTACTCGCACAAAGAGCGATCACCTGGCCAACCGAAAGCAACAACAACAGCAACAAAGGGAGACCAGAGAGCAGCAAACACAGCAAGCGCTGCGGTGGTTCCCATCCTGACCCGGCCCTGGCCCCTTCCCCGGCCCCGGCTTTCCTTCTATATGCAAATTACGACTAAGCATCGACTGTGGCGTCACATGCACCGCTAAAACTCAATTTAGATCCCCCAGATATCGACTTGCAACAGCAACATCAGCAACAGCAACAGCACCGCCAACAAAGCCACAGGTTCCTTTCATGACTCTGTCGCTGGCTGTGTGACAATGGCCGCCCCAAGAGATCGACGCGAGGAAAAGAGCGGGATGGATGAGCCTGCCGCATGCCGCATGCCGCCTGCCGCCTGCCGCCTGCCGCATGCATGAAGACAAGTTGGGGCTGAATGTGTGGCTTGCAAGCAGCACTCGTAATTCGCAGGGCAATTCCGACTGATCATATTCATTTTCCTTTAATTTCGAGTCTGAAATACTTCAGTTTTTCCGTTGAGCTCTTGCCACCGCTGCAGTGGTCTCCATTGGCGGGGTCACAAGGAAGGAAACTATGGAATTTCCAGTGAATTTGGCTCGTACTAAGAGCTAGTACCAATACACACAATAAGTGTAGTCTTTCCATCGAAGTTCAGCCAGGGACAGCCTGCTGTTGACTGTTGGCTTTCACATGAACGAAATTTGAATTTCGGTACAAAATCACGTTTCACAGACGGCGGAGAGCACCAAAACAATCGCCAAATGAACAAATGAATGTGAACAAATCAGTTAATCACACCCACACGGCTGCAGGGAGGGCCGTCGAAGGTCGAAGGGGCGAGGGAGGCAACCTGGGGAGGGAGTCGATTGCTGCGAGTGGGGAGCTCCAGCTACAGCTCCAGCTACAGCTACAGCTCCTCTCCAGCTCTAGATTGGTATCAGTGGTACAGTGGAACGGGTTTTGGCAGATTTGCAATAAAGAATATCGTGCTATACGGCAGATTTGCGTTTTGTTTACTGTCTTACATTGTTGTAATTGTGTTTGTACGAAGATGGCAGATAAGATACCATTGAAAAGCGAAAATAGCGGAGAGTACACCGCTCTCTTCAGTGGTTCAGTGCTTCAGTGCTCTCTGGTATGCGGAACATACATATGATCACGATTTTGGCTTTGTTCGGGCCTCTATTGATGGCCGATTGACCAGAAAATGAAGCAATTATCTCCAGTATGAGACTTTGACCTCTTCCAAATACATTTGCCCCTTCAATCGAATGCCTGATGGAGCCATAAGCCGGCGCCTGCTTCCCACACGAGAGGCTGTCCATACATGAAGCCCAGCACTTAGCCCCTCAACGCCGTCCAACTGTCAAATAAACTGTCAGGGAAAATAGCTCACATGCAGATTAAAGTATTGATCCCTTCTTTCCGTTCCTGCACTTCCCGCTTGTCAATCACCTGGCAATCAGAGGAGATAATTGATTTCTGAACCACATTTATGAATCTAATACACAGGAAAACTTCATTGCTTTCTGAGGTTTCACTTGCATCACATGGTCCGCAGGTCCGCAGGTGAACAGAGTTGAAAAAACGATAGAAACATGGTCTAGGGGTCTAGGGGGTCTAGAGGGTCTATTGGCTCTAGAGACCCACTCGCTCGCCCATTTGTCAATCAGAAAAAGCGACGTTTACGCTTGCGCTTTCGCGTTTACGTTTACGATATGCATAGGTGCACATGTTGCCCCATTGAAGAAACCAATAAAGACACAAAGAAACAAACAGCAAACACAGCATTTCTTGAACGATCCAGCGATTGCAGTGCAGTGCAGTGCAGTGCAGCGCACAGGAAAACCACAAAAACAAATTTACCGCCTCACATGATCGCACGAGTGATCGCAGTGATCGCATCTGGAACGATCTGGGGCGAGGCAGAGGTGGAGGTGGAGGTGGAGGATGTGGCATGGGCATAGAATAGGCCCCAACCAAAGGAAATCAGAAGGCACTAGTACTCGGATTCGGATTCGTATTCGAACGGAGTATCAGCGAATGCTGTCTGCTCTTTCGCCAGAGATCCTTATGCAATCGGCCACAATTTAGCCACAATTTGAAACCGGTTATGACCCTTTCTATTTACTCTTCAATTACTCACAATCGATCTGGAGCTGAAGACCGAAGAGTGTTTTCTTATTGCCCCCAGCCCGAATACGTGCACCAGAGTGGGGCAGGGGAGGGGTACAGGGTTCAGGGAGAAAACTTGACTTGAACTCTGGAGAGCAGCAGCGCGAGATCAATCAGTCAGGTGTGAAGTATTGCAACAAGGCACGGAACCCGAATGCCCTGCCATGCCATGCCATGCCATGCCATGCCCCAACGTGATCGACGCCAGTCATGTTGAAATGATTTCGAACCTTTCTCGCTGCTGCTGTCTACTGTTCGGGGGCTCGAGGGGTTCGCAATCCTCTCGCTGGGGTTAATTAGTTGTTTGCTTGTTTGCTCAGCTCGCGGAAAGTTCATTCTTGTACGATTATAGGCAAAGGCTACTTACTTTTCTTCTTGAGGAACGGCGGTGGGCCGCCGGGCATGTCCCGTGGATCGCTCATCTCCATGAGCGGATTGTAGAGCTTGCCGGGATCGATGCCGGGCGGAAAGAGGCCGAGTGGCGAGTCCAGGCCAAACACTGCGGGGAGAAGAGTATTGTTAATCTTAGTTAGAGAAGCCAGTATCGATTACACATCCAAATGAGTCCAAAGAACGAGTGCACTTGGCCCGGTCCTGTCTCCTGTCTTACACAAGGGCTCTTGCAACTGGGGAAAATCTCGCGTAAGCGGTTAATTTTCCGGCTCACTGATTAGCCGGGGCGAACAATACGAGCGGAGGACAATAGTACGTCGTTATCCCATTAATATTTTACGCTTGGAGTACACTTCTACACATGAGTGAAACAATTGAAGCGCTGATGAGGCGCCAACGGCAGCCGAAGGATAACCAGGCAGGCCGGCCGTGCCCCAAGGAGCGCCAGGCGCGAGGCGAGAGGCAACGCATAATATTGACATTGTGTTGAATGATTTCATAAGTCGCGCCGTGGATTCCAGGACCAGCCCGGCCCTGAAGGAGCAGAAAGAAGCAGGACGAAGACAATGCAGGAGCATGTGAATGAGGGGATGGATGGATGGCTGGCTGGATGGATGTATCTGTGTCTGGAGGATGTGTTGTATCTGCCGCATAATGACACAAATAACGAGCGCACATTGTTTGGCTCTGTGACTCTCAAGTAGACATTACAACACTCCGCTCCGCTCCGCATATACTCGTACGTAATGTTTTCCGTCGCTTTTCCTTCATTTCTTTTGACGGCGTGCAGAATTAGTGGATTTCCTTTCATATTTCTGAAGGGGCCGTGGAACAGATAGACTTCTTGCCCCCGTTCCCCCACAGCGGCCCGTCCGCAGCTATTAGTTCAATGATTTTCACGCCGAAAAAATAAATCACATTCCCCATACGAGCCATACCGCTTCTCGGTGGTAAGTCTCTTCCCGGGCTGTCTGCCAAGCGTCTAAAGAAAGCTCCTTGGGGTCGCATGGGCTTCAGAGGGAAGTGGTCCTTCTGTGGCGAGTACAGGGTAAAAAGCAGTCCATGCCTCGGCCCCAACAGAAGTTTCCACAGTTCTTTGGATTTACGTCTGACTTGGCTGTGTCCTTGTGACTGGATCCTTCATTGCCTGCAGCCTGTTTATGCAGTAGTTAGCGATTTGCTCGCATACGACGCGACTTCAGTGCACGCCCCTTCCTACCACACAGTCCTTGCCACACAGTCCCTGCTGATATGTTGGCTGAAATTTTTGTCGCATTAAAAGGTATTGCGCTTCCTGCCTTCCTGCCATCCACTTGGCATTTTCGTACAATTTTTCATATTTTTGTGCCTTAATTTATTTTATATCCTGTGTGCGCCCCACCCAGGTGGAGGTCCTGGGCTTCTGTTGCTGGGGTCTCCGTCTCCCCAAACGGATATTATTAATATGAATATCGCGCGACTTATATGCAAAAAGCAGAATAAGGCAAGCCCAACCACGAGATGTCATTTTCCTTCTTCTAGTCGGTCGTCGCCTTCTGCACGTAGTCCTCCCTGGCCTTCGTTTTCTTATTTATGCCACCGACGCTGCCAAAGTTGTTTGCCAAAAGGTTTAACTTGTGCGCTCCGGCATACTTTAAACACAACACATGGAAAGGGGCCGCACGGAGAGGCATGAGACGTGGGGCGGCGGGGCTGTGGCAGGTTGGCAACTTAAAAGTCATTTCGCTAAACGTCTGCTGACAGTTTGAACCCAGTCCACAAGCAGTCTTCTCCTCACATGTTGCAACGGAGACACAACATAAATTTCTTGCGCTTTCTGCACGCAACCCCCGACCCCTCGTCGGGTCGGGGGCTCACCTTTGCACCTCAATTTGTGGCTGACTCTCCCCGTGACATAAATATACAAAAAAAATCATATAAAACGCAATTGAATTTATTTCGACTGCACTCCCGAACAGGGGACTCGGCCGCAAATGCTTTTCCACTTTCCCGCTTTCCCATCGCGAAGTCTACCCCCAGACAGGGGGACGGAGGGGGGCAGGGGGCTGAACTGTCAAATTATTGGAAGCCCATTGCCATGTCATTGCTTTTCAATATTTCTTACGGGCTGTCTACTGCGCAAACTTTTTACGACTTAATTAGTCTCGAAAACAGTACTTCTCCTTCCCCTACCCCTCTACCCCTCTACCGTGTGTTGCATGAGGCTTTAAGGCCTTAAAGCCACCTTCGACTGGCACTTGAGTGCCATTTGGAGCCTCTGAACAGGTGACATAAGCCTCAAAAGAGGGCGACTCAAAGGCGAGGTGGCGCCCTAATGTGCTTAGAGGAGCTTTGCGCCAGGAGGACTTCTCCAAGGATACTCGTCACTGGCAGACACTTTGGTGCTGCACAGAGGCCACATGTTGCATTCCACCCCAGCCCCGGGAGCTGGGCACTTTCTGGGGATGTTTATGAAGCACAGACTCTTTGCACTGACTGCCTGTGGAAGGGTCCTTATTGGGGCCTTCCGCTGGGCTCCACTTGCCAGCCAAGGGGCGACCGATAACCCAGTGACCTCTTTGGACTCGAAACGGATGAAGCAAAGCGTAATCAAATCTTGTACTCACTGTGCGGCGGCGTCAGCGTCATGGCGGAGGACATGCCGGGAAATGGCAGCGGCGATGGCGGATGCGTGTGCCCAGGATGTCCGTCCTGCTGATTGAAGTGTCCGGGCAGACTCATCGGCGAGGAGGGGCCGAACTCCTTGGCAAAGTCCTTGCCGAACTCCTTGCCGAGCTCCTTGCTCAGGCGGTTCATGCTCTCCTCCAGCCGCTCGTGGGGCGCCTGGCCAGGACATCCGCTGCCGGGGCCGCCGCTGCTGCCGGGCGGCCCTCCGTTGGGTCCCCCGAAAGGGGACATGCCCATGGGCCCCAGCATGCTGTTGGCAAAGGCGTTGTGATCGCGCGGGTCTCGCGGGTCCCGTTGGTGCATGGCTGCGGCCGCAGCTGCCGCCGCCAGGGACATCTCCATCTGGTGCTCCATGTGGTGGAAGGGATGCTCCCCAGCGCCGGCAGCAGCCACGGCGGCCGCGGCTGCGGCATGCATCTGGGCCTCCAGCGCCTCCATGTGGCAGGGCGGGCTGTCCGGGAGGCCTGGCGGCCGCATGCCGGGCGGCGGGAAGCTCAGCAGTCCGTTGCCCCCCGCCGAGCAGCTGGTGGGCGTGTGGATGGGCGTGGACGAGGCGTTGGGGTTGGCGTTCAGCTGTCGGATGTCCTTCAGCGAAAGCATGATCCGCTGGTTGTTGTCCTGCAGCTTGCTGCTGTTGTTGTTGTTGTTGTTGTTGTTGTTGTTCGATTCACAATCGGATGAGTGGGTGGTGTGTGAGGAGTGGACATTGGTGTGGCCGATGTCCTTGTCCTTCTTGGTGGTGCAGAGGTCCTCGGGCCCGTCGCTGGGGCAGGGGGAGGGGATTGGCGACATGGCGGCCGCATTGGCGGCCGCCACAGCCGCCTGGCGCCTCAGCTCGTTCGTCGTGTGTATAAGCTCTTCTATGTCCTGTTCCTCCTCGTCTTCGTCCTGTTCCTGGTCCTGGTCCTCCTCCTCCTCTTCCTCCAGCTCCTGCTCGTGGTGGTGGCTCCGCTGCTGGCTCTCGTTGAGATTCAGAGGCTGCTCACTGTCCTCGGGCTTGGGCTGCTTCTCCTTCGGCTGCTCTTGGGACGCCTCTGAGGCCCGTGAGGACTCCTGCTGGCCCTGAACCGATGCTGGTCCGTCGTCTTCTTCCTCCTCGTCGCCCCGCTCCATTCTCTCGAGCAGCTCGTGCTTGATCACAGTTTGCAGGGGTTCCGCCTCGGGCTTGTTGAGGGCAAAGTCGTGCGGGACATCGCCCGACCGGCGGCGGGGTCGCGCCTGCTTGCGTCTGGGCATCGGCGAGCTCCCGCCCAGCTCCTGGTCGCTCTCGAGCTCGCGATCCCGGTCGCACTCCTGCTCCCTCTTCCGGCGCAGACTCAGCGCCGCCATCGAGCTCGCGGGGTTGCCGAAGAGGTGCTGCCTGGAGGGCATGATCAGTTTCCCAGCTGCCGCTGCCGCTGCCGCAGCCGCTGCCGCTGCCTGAGATGCTCGCACCATCGATGGCGACTCGTCCTCAAAGCTGGAGGAGAGCATCGAGGCATCCAGCAGGCCAAAGTCATCGGGCGAGGCCGCTGGCGTGGGGGTGTGCTCCGGCACGGAGCTCTCGACGAGTCCCCGCACCTGCAGCGACTCCCCAGCCTGGATCAGCGTCTGCAGCCGTTGCTGGGGCACGCTGATCTCGCCGCGGTACATGAAGTCCACAATGGCCTGGACCACCCAGCCGCGGAAGTCCTTGAGCACAATCACCGGGTGCTTGCAGGGCGTCTCGGCGAACACGCGCTGGAAGAAGGGGGAGCAGGCGGACAGGACCATTTTGTGGGCCCGGATCGAGGTCTCTGCACAGACCAGGGTCACGTCGACCAGCGTTTTGGTCTGCAGCAGGGCGTCGAAGGCCCTCAGGATGTGGTTCTGATGGTTGTTCCAGCGCAGACTGTAGTGATCCTGCGGGGCCGTTGCTACGACGGCTCCACCGCCTGCCCCACCGCCCGACGTGGGGGTGGCCGGTGGACTGTGGCCGGCTGGAGATGTGTGTGCCGCCACGGCCGCTCCAGTGGCCGTTTGACTCATGTTCAGGGGCAGGGGGGCGGCGTGGGCGGCGTTGTGGGGGGTGTGGAGTGCATGGGGCCGTGATCGCTGGTGGGGGTCTTGGCCAGCAGTGGCAGGGGCAACGGTAAGGTCGCCACCTGGCGTCCAAAGTCGTTCATGTGGCGCGACGTCAGTTTGCGGCGTTTAATCAACTCCTCGGCGTCCTTTAACATTCCCCGCTCCAGTCACGTGCAAAGCTGCGCTCCGCTTCTCTGTAAGAGGGAGAGAGGGAGAGAGAGAGGGGTATTAGAGGGTGGGCACGAATAAGCAGAGCTTAAGGATAATGCCAGGATAAGGCGCACTCGCACTCGCACTCTCGGAATGTATTCGTATTCATGACATATGCTGTGGGGCAATATGTGTGATAATATGTTAATGAGTCGCGGCATATATCATATTTTGTCGGCTGCCAACAAAGAGGCAACACGCAGCAGGCAGGCAGCAGGCAGGAGGCAGGAGGCAGGCAGGAGGCAGGAGGCAAAGCAAAGCAAAACAAAAGCTAAGGACCAGACAATCACAGTTGCTACGTGTCGCGGCGCATATCCTTGAGGATATCACATGCAGATGTGTGATGTGTGATAATGGCTTTCCTCCTGCCGCCTGCCTCTGCCATCTCCTGCCGCTCTTGTCTCTTCATTGAGTCTGTTCTGATTTTGTGTCTACAGTGGCGTGAATCGTGTTTATTCCCTGCAAATCCCAACGAAGCGGAAGAGCACGGGATGAGTGCTTGAATGATCCAGCGGAGTACCGGAGTACCTTCCCAGTCGCCAAAAAGTGTTAATTGGACCGCAGATCCTTCCTTCATTCAGTCGTTCAGTCCTTCATTCATTCACTGTCTCCCACAGTCGCTCCCACAGTGCATTCGCACATCTCAGTGCGTGGCATCTAATTAATTCAGCAACTGTGTGCTCCCGTGCCGGGTCCTGGGTCCCGGGCTGCTCCTGCGTGTGTGAATTTTTAAAAGAGTCACCAGCTGCCTGACGGGTCCGCCTAGGAAACTTGCGAGTCCCCCGCCCAGCGACTTCTTGATGCAAAATTAAAAAACTTTACTAGAAGCGTAAGCAAAATAAACATTTTTATTTGCCGTAGCTGCTGCATCTTTGGGGCGCCTGCTCCTCCGCCCGTTCTTCGCCGGGGGGGGGAGCGGTTAAGCGGTTGAAGGTTGCTGCTGGAAGCCGCATATTAACACATGCTACTGGGGCCAGGCTGCAGCTAGAGTTGGAGCAGAAGAAGGACCAAAGCCACAGTCAGAGCCAGAGCGAAAGGATAACCACGCTCGAGTGCAACAATGTGCAATTAGCAGGGACCTGCTCTGCTCGGCTCGGCTCTCGCCTTCTTGGGTTCTTGGGTTCTTGGGTTCTTCGGTTCTTCGGTTGTGCCACGTTTTTTGGCCCGTATCTCATTTGCGGTTCTCGGCAGCTGAGACAACATTTTTATTTATTTATTTTACTTTCCTGTCGAGTGGTGGCGACAGGTAAAAGCAAGTTAGTGGAGCGCCAGGCAGCGGGGCATTCGAGTTTTTTAATTAATTGTAAAGTCGGTTGCAAGTCGCTTGAAGCTTTTCTGACGGACTGTTTTGGCTGGCTCCCAGTCGAATTTAATGTCAAAATTTAGCAGGAAACATGAATTCCCCAATATCCTCTCACTTTACATACCATCTACGAATTTACGCAGTTTTTCAGGGAATATCCGTAGGGTTCTCTTTCACAGCCACTAAATGGTTTCGTTCTTTCAGAATTTAAACAGTTTGCACTTTAATTCTCGCTCACAATCGTTGATCCGAGAGTGAAAACAGTATCCTTTGCTCAAATCACATGGAGGGGGGGGAAACGATTTCACGCGTGTGCGGAATCTCCGGTTTACAAGCGGCCCTCTGCGATCTCGTCGAAGGTTCGCAACAAACTGAATGCGAGGTCTATGCAAATATGTAAATGCGCTTTTCTTTTCACCTATGAGAGGCAAGGGCTGCCCTCGCCACACACCACACACCACACGCACCCCGCACCACGCACCCCGCACACACATGCAACCCCGAAACACCACCAGCCACCAGCCACCAGCAGCCACCACGGCACAAACACACATACGTCTGTCGGCTGTCTGGCTGTGTGTACCGTGTGTATGTGGGCAGGAGCAGGATCAGTTGGGATTTGCTCTCAAATTGCCCCTCGCTCGACCTGCCATAAAATTTCCCTCTTCCTCGGCCTTGCAGGTGATAATCAGGTGCGTGATCATGTATATTGACACACACGATACACAGAACAACAACAAATAAACAGAACAAAGACGGACCGAGCCAGACACAGGAATCTACAGGAATAGGTAGATGGGCAGGATAGGCAGGATATTTATTCGTTAATGGCCGCTGACAGACAGGTCTATTTGCGGCCCATTTACAAGGCTATGCCAGGCTACATACTATGCGAGTGTACTATATGTGTGTGATTCCGTCGATCCTTCAGTTTGGCCATCAATATTCGCGGAATCGCGGTCGGGTTTCCCGTGAAATGTTCCGCATATGTTTCTTTACGACAGGCGTGGCACTTGCAACACTCAAAACACACACACTTTCGGCCAAGAAGCACAAAGTTCGTTGACGGTCTTTATGATTTGCTCACTCGAAGAAAGTCTCAGATGAGGCTCAATGTCTATCAATTTGAAAGGCTTCAAAGTGCCCAAAACTGATAGGACTGATACCAGAAGGGCAATGGCACTGGTTAACCGCAGAACAGCACTCCTTCTGAGAGGCCTAGTCCTTCCATTAAAGTTCTTCAAAGCACTTTTAAACGATCGCGCATTGGCGTCCTTTAGCGTTTCTTTGGGGGTCTTCCCATGTGGGC
Organism: Drosophila lowei; assembly: GCA_008121275.1. Classification (NCBI taxonomy): domain Eukaryota; kingdom Metazoa; phylum Arthropoda; class Insecta; order Diptera; family Drosophilidae; genus Drosophila; species Drosophila lowei. The sequence goes on along the minus strand of CM017778.1, from coordinate 22,185,530 downwards.
GGGTCTCGCCTTGGAACATACATTTTGAATCCACTCGATTGTTGGGTTGGCGTCGGCGTCGGGGCTATAGACGGCCCTTAAACATCGTAACGGTTGGCGGCTGGCTTTTGAACGGATAGTGGAAACGGCTAACGGGTAACGTGCGAGTGTGTGCTGCCGCCGTGTGGGTCGTCGCGTGTAGACTCGAACCGTTCAAACGTCACGAAGCGACTAATTCAAATGATGTCGGCCCGGCCCGAAAAAACACAGTAGCGTCGCAGCAAACAGAAGCAGCAGCAGCAGAAGCGGCGGCGGCGGCGGAGGCGGTGGCGGCTCGCCCCTCCCCACTGCCACCCCCAATTGCCACGCCCCCAGCCCGCGTATGTTGCAGTCGCCCACGTACGCGCACACGTATGAGCAGCGGGCAACAAACAGTAAAAGCTTGCGAAACACATGAGGATGCTACGTTCGGCAGGACGAAGCCAGGACGAAGCCAGGACGAAGGTCGGTCGGTCGGTCGGTCGGTCGGATCGGGCAGGCAGCACAACTGCAGCAGCGACGTCGACGTCTTTACTCCTTCGTCATATAAAATATATATTTTTTCCCTTATCACAACAACAACAGCAGCAGAAGGAGGAGCGGCGGCAGGGACAGGAGCCAGCAAGGATGTCCTCGCACGTCACGTACACCGAAAAAAATTTATTATACATATATATGCATGTATATGTGTATCTGTATACGAAATACATTTGCATACACATGCGTACCCGGGGACCCGAAGGCCAAAGAACGAGAGCCGACGAACGCGACGAACGCGACGAACGGCAGCGCCACGAAGTGCACAAAAAGAGCACGAAAGAGCGAGTCCCACACACACACACAGACACACATACACACATGTGGAGGCTTTGAACGGTCGTAAAGAGTAATAGCCACCACCAGGCAACAACAACAGCAGCAACAACAGCAATAACTGGAAGCACACCCACCCACCCACCACCACCACCGCTGGCGCTGTTGTTGTTGCTGGCCCACATGGAGTTTACTCACTCGCAGTTGTCACACGTTGGCCGCCAACTGCGCGTGAGTGTAACATTTTTTAACGGGCGGCCCCCGGTCCCCCCCCACAAACGGAACGCCAGCGTCGACGTTAGCGTCGCCTCTCTGCCGCTGTCGCTGTCTCGGCCGGCGTCAACATACTCGTCGTATATCCCTTTTCTGCCCAGCTTATGGAAATTTCGAAAAGCTGCGAGTTGAGTTTTTCCCGTCGCTTCCGAATGCATGGCAGGAAAATTGTTAGGAGAAAGAGAGAGAGTGAGCAGAATGAGTTGGAAAGAAGGAGAGCCACAATCGACAAGAGAGAGGGAGATAGATGGAGAGGGGAGAGAGACAGATAGAGACCTAAACAACGTACGTGGAGGGGGTGTTGTGTGAGTGTGTGTGTGTGTGTGCTGCCCTCACACATGTACAACTCTTCTGCTCATCAGTCTGGGGGCAGAGCAGCTTTTTTAAGCTTTTCCAGCTGCTGGAACTGCCGCCGCCGCTCTGCCGCCGCCGCTGCTGCTGCTCTGCCTGCTGCCGCTGCTCTTGCTATCCTTGTCGCATGTGCTCAGTTTTTAATATGTTATCTATTTCGTGCCATGCATGCGAGCAGCGTTTTACATAAGAGAGAAGTGGCCCCCTTCCCCTCCCTCCCCACCCAAAAAAGAAATCATATACACAACATATTGTACACACACACACACAGCCGACACACACACCGACAGACAGGGTATATATTCATATGTCTCTCGCTCTCTGGCATGTGTGCGAAAGAGAAATGGAAATGGAAAAGGAAAAACTGTATGTACGCGATGCGATGCGATGCTCGGAAAAAGCAACCCCTAGCCAATCGCGATTTTCATCAAATGCGGAAAAGCGGTTGTGGGAAATTCCACACAGAGTAGGCGGCCGGAGGGTGGGTCATATGAGCACGTTTTTGCAACATTTCGATTTGTTGGCGCAAATCTCTCGCTCACCAATACAGCGGCACATAGGACAGGATACGGCACACAGGATATACATACGCCCACATGTGTGGCAGGACGGATGGATTAGTCGGGGTCAGCCGAGGCCAGACATTGGTCGAGGCGCTGTGCCTCCATGAGTGAGAAGGATGTACATATGCACGCATGTGTGTGTGTGTACGAGTGCTAGGAAGATGGAGGGAAATGCATCCCAGCAGACATGTGCGAAGGGGGGACCCACGTCGAGGCCTAAGAGGGTTCTTCGACTCATTTCCACTTTTGCAGCCTACTTTCCGCGCTTTTGTTTGCCTTTGCCTTTGCATTCATTCGGCGCTCTTTCTCTTCTGCCTGCAGTTCATTTGCATACTATGATTTGTTTGCCTGCGCTTTGTTTCCAGCGTTGCTCCCTTTTTCGCCATAAATTTTAATTGTCTTTCTTCGATTTTTAGCAGCCGAGTGCTGGAAAGTTGGCAGAGGAGACAGCCCTCGCACCTTTGTCGTGTCTGGACTGCTCCACTTCCTCCCATTTATCCACTTTCTCCACTTCCTTTTGCTCTGAGCCGAACTTGCTCTTGAAGTCAAACAAAGCTGCTTTTTGTCCAGAGTTTTCAGAGATTTAATAGCTTGGATTTATACCTAAACTATGCCTAATATTTCCCCCCTATACCTAGGCAATGTGCGGCGGGGATCAACCAGTTCAATCAACCATAAAACTATCCGAAAAAGTGGTGCGCATATTTAATGAGGAAGCGGCAAATCAGCTGGTCCATATGTCGCTAACCAGACTCAAATTTTCAGATCAGATCCGATCCGATCCGATCCGATCAATCTGTGGGGGTAGAAAGCCGAACAATGAACGAAAAACAGAACCAAACTGCACGCATGCGCGATTCGATTATGCAAATGTGGGCGACGGGGACGGGGGACGGGGACGGGGACGGGGGACGGGAGAGTGCTGCGTTTCATATGCAAATGCAGTTCAGACAAAGAACAAATAAAGGATACGTTTACACATTTTTTACACCTTCCAACAAAGCGTCGAGAGCGAGTGATAGAGAATGGAACTGATTCAAGGGGTTGGCCCTGGTCCCCTGGTCCCCTGGTCCCTGGCTGCTGCATGAATGCACCTCTTTCCAAAGGGGTTCCAAAGGGGTTCCAAGGCCTTCCAAGGGGATTTATTTCGAATTTATGCAAATTGGGTTTTCAACTATTTCGATTTTCGATTCGAGGGAGCGGCTGCTTGCTTCCGTTAGTTCCTGTTGCCATATGCAGCGTGTGCCACCGGCCGTGCTCGCTGGAGGTCTGCTCGCGACAGCGGCTGCTGCGTCTCTGTCTGGTCTGGTCTGTGCGGCCTGGAAAGCCCGAGTGGAAATTTACATTTTCATTGCCGGAGCACGCTTTCCTCCCCTTTCCACCCCTTCCGCGCACGCTTTCGCAGCACACGTGCGCATGTCCTCGGCCCCGAACGCAGCTATATTTTCCTTTTTTCCTTTTCCCTGGCTGCTCAATTTTTCACGCTCGCGAAAATGAGCGCGCTTGAGAAGATGAATTGTGGTGGGGTAAGGGGTGGGGGTGGGGTCTGGGGTCTGGGGGAGGATGCGCCCTTTCTCTCTCTCTTCGTATCTTTCTTCTCCCTCGTTATCCTTTAGATTTTCAAGCACATAGAGGGGTTGCAGTGAGTGGGGAGTGGGGAGGCGCGGGTGGCGCTTGTAGGTGCGCCCGTTTGTGATAAAGGGGTTCTTGACTCGCCTGATAATTATGAAATGTATGAAATTCCCTTTGTATGGGTTATGTACGAGACCCGACAGTGGACGGGGGCGGACGAAGGAGCTTTCTGGTCTGCTTGCTGCACGAGCCCTTCTATAGTGCTGGGTGGGGGGGGGCGGGGCCGAGCAGGAGCCGCCATAATGGCCAACATTTACTAATTAAGAGCTCACAAGTTGCTCCATGTCCGCCGTCCCCAGTCCGTTGCCAGTGGCTGGGAGGCTGGGAGGCTGGGGAGGCTGGGAGGAGCGTGTTTGGAGAGCTTCTAGCTTCTTTATCATTAAATGTGAAGATGGCCGGGGAGGCTGCTCTTGGGATTGGGTCATTATTAATGCATGTTAACGAGGTATCAGGTGGCCAGAGCCAGGCATCTGCATCTGACGATTGAAGGATTGCAATCCTTTTTCCAGCCCTAATGAGCGAATCAACTGATCTTTAATCCTATATATTTATCTGAGAACCACATGAGGTCTTTCTGGAAGATCAAACAGAATCAGAAAGCCTTTAAAAGTAGTGCCTATATGCAAAATATGCCTCAAACACTCAGTCTAAAGGGAAAAGTCTTCACAATCAAAGAAGAGGCACAAAAAATGAAGCCACGCACTTCTGTCAGACATGTTTTTGGTGCCTCCCCCGCCCCCCACCTGCCGGAAAACTCAAAAGTCTGGTCAAAAGTTGACAAGGCGAAGACAAAAGCAAAGGAAAATGGGAAATTTCCATGGAAGAAAACGCATAAAAACAAAGCCCGTAAAAAACAAAGAAATTACCCGCCGGACAGTGGGAAAAACACGCGAAAAAGAAAGAAAGAACGAAAGAACGAAGGAAAATCAATGCGCCACAAGTGTGAATACAACTTGACCACAAGCGGCGGCGGCGCCACGGCTTGGGGCAAGAACGCAGCCAGTGTGGCAGCTCGATGGCCGGCCACGTCCAGCCGGGGACCAGGAGCCCAGAAAACAGCAGCAGGCTGCGCTCAGCGACGGCAAGAAAACTCGCGAGAAAAACCTGCAAAGAGGAGGAAAAAATTGAGGGAAAAAAAACACGGGCCCGAGAATGAAAAAGCTAAAAAAATTAAATATGATTAAAAGAAAATAAAAAACCAGGAGCAGGAGGCAGGAGGCAGCGCGAGAGAGACAGCAAAGGAGACAGAGACGGAAAATGAGGGAAGGACGGAAGGAGGGCCCGAGAAAAGTTTCCCAAGAAATACGCCGGGGATTCGAGAGCAACAAGCGAACGGCGAGTGGCCCAGTGAGGGGTGGAGAGTGCCAGCAGGGGGGGAGGGGGGAGGAGGGAGGGTAATGGGAGTTGGGGCTGCCACTGCACTGGGGATGGTGCAACGCAGGCACGTAGAGGCACCAACGAGAGGCGAAGGAAAAGTTTGTGTCTGCCAGCGGATGGCGGATGGCGGTGCTCCCGGTATTGGTCAAGTGGAGACGCACCACCCACACAACAGGGGCATGCAACATGCATAACAAACGTCAACATCAGCGGCAAGGACCCACTGCTCTGGCCGTCAACGCCATTTTCATTTTGCAACTGTTGACAATGTCAGCCGCCGTGGCAAGCCTGGCTGGGACACGTCGGACACGGCTGTGCGGACCAGGCTGAAGGCTGACGAGGCCAGAACAAAGGAAAGATGTCCAACAGCGTCCCGTAACCCTAATTGCTTAGCGTGCCACAAGGAAGAGAGTCGCTGGAGAGTCGCTGGAGTCGCTGGACCATAGGATCCGCTTCTGGACTATCGCTTAACCGTTTCCACTTTGTGCTTCGTTCATGCAGTGCAGGATCTGTGTCCTCTTTGGAGGAATTTTCATTTATTCTTCGTCTGATTTTCCTTATTAAATATGGTCTCTATCTCTGCCACTGCCACCGCCACTGCCTCTGCCTCTGCCACTGCCATGTCAACCCAAAAATGTTGCAAGACAGTTGGCATAGCCGTTTCCTTCGGTGCTGTTTCGCTTGCTTATTCATTAATATTGTTTACCAAAGCATTTTTCGTCCAAAGAGCAGCTGTCCCTGTCTCCGTCCCTGTCTCCGTCCGGGCTTTATCCCTGGACGGCATCAACTTGAAAAACAGAAACAGAAACCGTTGCCATGGCCATGGCCATGCCCATCGGGTTGCCGTTGCCGCTGCCTCCTTTTCCATTTGTATCCCCAGTCCCCGGTCCCCAGTCCCCGGTCCTTGGCCTGTCATGTCCGTCTTCTCGTTTGTCTTAAGCTGAAATTTGAGCTCCAAAGACAATAGCCGGGGTTTTTTAAATAACTTCCCGGAAGCTCAAAAAGCAAATAGCGATTTGGGGGCTGGCGGGCTGGCGGGCTGGCGGGGGCTGGGTTGGGGCTCGTACGAGTATGTGGACATTCCAGTTTCGGTGGTGGTTGCTTTTCCCGAGCTTTCTGTACTTCAATTAATTTCTTCTGCTCAAGATATTCCACTTTCTTATTAGCCTTCTCCAGACATTCTTTGTGCTTCGTCTGGGCCCGAAAACAGGGGAAAACAGGGTCCTGTTGGCGGTTGGGATTGTAATTTTGAACTGTCGCTCTGTCGACTGTCGCCTGCTCTCTCTGGGCGTCCCCCCACCGTCTGTCTATCTTCATTAACGAGTTTGTCTCATCGTTTTTCAGGACTTGCTGCGCAGGACATGGGTCAGGACATGGTTTCAAGTGCAGATACAGATACACTTATTTCTGAATATTCGAGCAAGTATTTCCTTTTGATATCGTGTGAATCTTTGTACTCCCCCCCCCCCACCCCCGCTCCACATTAACTGTTTAATAAACTGCCCGGCCAAAAGGGACCCAGGAAGGAGCCTCCCAGCCCGACCCCTTCCCCGAGAAACTCATTATGAGTCGACAAAGGAGCGAAAAGTGAAAGTCGCTCCCGGGACAGGACTCCTGAAAATGCGCGCCTGTTATTGAGGGAAAACTTAAGACTTTTCCGAGGGGGAGAGCGCGCCTACGCACCACAAGTGTTTCCCAACTCATCAGCGGAGGCTGGAGGGCGGGAGGGACGATGAGTAGTGATTAGGTGGGCGGCGGCAAGGGCCTGAGGGGGTCCCAACACATTTTCCCAACCATTTTTCAGCGACTGTCGCTGCGCACTCGCACACACACACACACACACACACACACACTCGTGCATGCTGAGGTACTCCCCCTTTTCGCCCACCCCTTTTTCTGTGAAAAATCCTCGTGCTTCGTCGTCATCATCTATCTCGTTCCCGCGTATGTGCCAAAGTTTTTCCACGAGCTGTGTTTTCCTTTTCCTTTTTTCCTTTTTCCCTCGTCTTTTCCACCCACACGAAAAAAGTTCGTCGTTGTCGTTTGCTGATTTTCCTCCGTTAGTAGATACACTTTACACATTTGTGTGTGTGTGTGTGTGTGTGTGTGTGTGTGAGTATTATTGAATGTTTGCGCTTGTGTGTGTGCCGCCTGTTATATACAGTACTTCGCTGCTCCGCTCTGCTCTGCTCTGCTCTGCTCATATATATGTACGAGTTATGCCCCATTCATTCAGCTCCCCCAATGGGGTCGGACCTCCTAAGCCCTTCCCCCCAGTGCAGGGCGCTCCCCGCTCTCCTCTGGAGTGTAGGATAACAAGCACACGTAGCATAGTTGAGGGAACACCGTGGCGGCCACTAATTCAGTGGTCCCCGACGAAGGGCCATCTTTGGGCCTCCTTTGCTGGTCATTCTCAGGCATTAACCCCAATCCCCAATCCCCCTGGTTACGCATTCAAGCTCGATCGTTACACATACTCCCACGCCCCCACACTCCCCTTCCTCCCCTTCCTCCCCCTGTGCTCAAATGTGAACACTTTCAAGAGCCACCAGAGGGAAATCTCTCGGCTTTTCACACAATTGAATGACTTTTTCACACGCTTAAATTATAATTCCAGTTAGTTTCTTAATTCGGGGCGGGGGTGCTGCCCTGCCCACACGAGGCCCATGAGTGGGGTTACACATGAGCATACGTTTCGAGGAGACCTACGGAACTCTACAGAACTGCTGTCTGCTGTCTGGGCCAATTTAAATTCTCGTCTTCGTCTAACCTTTAAGAAAGTTGACCAGGCCGTGACTTGGGCGCTGCCTCATTAACTGTGGCACATAGTGGCACCCCCCCCCGGTTGCTCCGCTCTCTTATCGCCGAGATAAAAATCGATTCGCGCGGTCGTCGCCACCACCAGCGCCACCGCCACCGCCACTGCCACCGCCACCGCCAACAACTGACCAGCAGAGGCGGCAGCGGCAGCAGTGGCGGGCAACTTTCCTAACTTAACCTTTATTGTCCGAAAGTTGTTCTTCTTATTGCTCTGGTATTTTTGTTCCTCTTTTCTCCTACATTTTCTTGCACTTTTTCCCGGCTTTTCCTCGGCGGGCGAGCGAAATACATTTTCGAGGTAAATTTACATTTTTCTGAGGTTGGCCTTTAAGGTTGGTCATTCCTCGACGCAGTCTCCGTCTCGGCCGCTTTAAGCGATGTTTATCTTTGTCATAATATGCGCTGGGAATCACCTTAAAGTGATATTATCAGGGCCAGTGTTCTGTGCCCCCGTTCCCCCGCTCGAATTTCTTTCCTGCTTTGTTCGAGGGTCGAAGGTGGATCTGCATCTTCCTCGTCTTTCAGCTGCCTTCCACTGGATTTGCACTGTCTGTGTGTCTCTCTTTCACGAGACATACAGTTAGTATTTCTGCCTCGGACAATGGTCACTCATTGTTTTTAATTACATCTCGAGTTGCGCCTCCCCAAATGTGTCTTTGAGCGTTCGTCGCAGCAGCAATTAAGATTTCACAGATTTCACAGTCGCTGCGAGATACCAGATACAAAGATTATGGAGATACTCGTATTTTTTAGAAGAAAAGAATTTGATTTTGTTACTTTCCAAAAAGTGAAACACGAATTAGGGACAACGAGTTTATGTTCCGTGAATTGAGAGCGAAAGAGGACCAATATGGGTCCTGGATCCCCTCAGAATTGTCATTCCCAGCCTGTTTCTGGGACACAAAATTGGCTTTGAAGCAACTTTGAAATTGCGCACACAAACCCATGGAAATGCCAGAGAGAAAAACTTTTAATTGACTCATATTCGTAATTAGAAAAGGCAATTAATCCCGAGTTTGGAGCTCCAGAAACTTTCAGAACTTCGGTCGGAAAGAAAACGAATCCAAGTTGCAAAAGTTGGCCAAGCCAACGCCCCACCGCCCCAACGCCCCAAAGACGGCTAATCACTGTATTTATGTGTAACATTTTGAATGGAACGGATGGCCTGGAGCCTGCAGGCTCTTCGGAGCTTTGAGCCAATGCAATAGTAGCAATTTCAATGTTTCAATGCCTTCTTTTGATGCCAAGGCCAGTACCGAGAGTGGCCGGCCACACCCCACAGTGGAACACATACGAGTCTACGCCACAGTCTGCATCGGGCCCCGAACAATGGCCTGGGATCGGACTGCAGATCAGAGCTCAATGCAGTTGGACAATTGATGGCTCTGTTAGCCAACAAAGAAGATCTCTGGCCAAATGCCAGGCCAGAGCCAATCGTATGGAAAATAATTTAAAATAATCAAATAATATTTATTTATAGCCGCTCAAACGGCTTTATTGTTTGCAATGAATACGAGTACGAGTACGAGTGAAGCCAGCTGCATCGAAAGATGCCCAAGGGCGCCATATTCTATGGGGGAGGGAGGGAGGCTCCACTGTGAGGGGAGGTACTGTGTTGAATGACGAGTGTCAAAGGCGCCCATCTCTAGGCCACACCGAGGCCGAAAGGGTACAAGGGATTCATTCGGGAGTGGCCCATTGTTCCGCCTTGGAGGCCAGGCATGGCCAGGCATGGAATGGAGTCCCTCTCACATGTGGCTGGCCATTTGTCAAGTGCATTGCATCACCGTCACGATCATGTGAATGTGAATTACATTTAGACACAAATTACGCTTATCGCGATGCCTGGCGCTGACCATTGTCTAGACTTGTGACTGAGCCCTGTCTAAATAGAGGCTTATCCTAGCGCCAGGATTAGCAGGGCCACAATCCCAGTCCCAGTCCAGACTTGGATTCAGACTCAGGCTCAGACAAAAGCGAAATCAAATAAACATTAGCAGGCAGTAGAATGCAAAATCCTTTAGCAGCAAAAGTTAAGATTAGCATCGTCTCGCCGCGGACCGCGAGGGGCAGGCAAAGGCGAGGACTTGCAGGACTTGGCATCGGGAACACGACGGAACACTATTAGTGACCACAAGACAGGGGCGGCTAATCCCCTACACGCCGAAAATTAGGTCAGTCTGAGGAGACAGGAGGGGACAGGAGGCAGGAGGCAGGAGAGTGCTGCTGCTGTTTCGGAAGCAGCGGATAATCGTCACAATTAGGCAAGATCAGTGATTAAGTGTCCTATCTGTCTGGCTGCTCAACCGAACTGCATTCGATAGGCATCGAGCACTTGGAGCTCCAGAGAACTCAAATTTCAGGGGAGTTTTCGGGAAAACGTTCGAGATCTGGCAGAATGATTCCCAGTGCAGATCCTGCCGCAATTTTCAACACTTCAAGGGGCGAATATTTGAGTGCTTTCACCGGCGATAAATTTATGCACGCCCAGCGGACGGCCCCCATCAACACGTATCTGGAGTGCATCTGCCACTCGCACCGGAGGTCGCCACTCGGCTACTGTTCTTGCCCAGCACCCAGCACCCAGCTGGCATCTGGCATCGGGGGAGCTCACAAGTGGACAAAAAAACAGGGCACCAAGCCCCACTATCAACATGCTGTCGTATCCTTTTGCATATCCTTGGGCTAAAACAGAAAGCCAAAACGAATGCCGGCGCTTTGGCTTTTATTGCTTCATTTCGCTGTGCGATTTGTTTTGATTTCAGCGTTTGATAACCTTTTTGTGTGCTGCTGCTGCTGCTGCTGCTTTTGGCCTTCTTTTTTTGTGTGTTTGTTTTGTTTTGTTTTGTTATTAGTAATTGTTGCCAATTCCCTGCGGATATGACGTTTTCTGGTATGGTATCCATGTCTGGCCCAACTCGAGTTCGCATTGTTCGACTCTGCAGCGCCACCTCCCGCCCCCTGCACTCCCCTCTGGCTCGACCTTATTCCCGGACTTCGACATTTGCTGGCATGGCAGCGCAAAGCGGTTTTCGGTAGATTGCAGTTTCTTGTTGAAATACAAATCCATGCCCAGATGCAGCATCCCTACCCATGAGTCCAGGGTCCAGGTTACTTGTCATTCAGACCTTCAAGCATCGAAAAGTGAAATCTGTCGACTATTCCGATGACTATTGCGATGAGAACCGCAATGAGAACCTATTGGCCTGCGTGCCGTGCATATTGTATTCTACGGCCAAAGTCAAAGCCAAGAGTACCCTCAACCTCAACCTCTTCGGCACCAGCCAGCAGTGGGACTTACCTTCGGATTAAAGTTGCATGGAATATATTAGAGAACTGCCGTTGAACTTGTCCCTTGAATCATCGACACGGACGGGACGGACGGGCCGGGACGGGACGGGGGGCCCCCACCATTAACATTCAATTAAGAAATATTTAAAAATTAACTTAATTTGCGATGTGAATTTATGCAAATATTGGAAATATTTCAGCTGGCGGCCCTCACAAAGACACACGGCATTTCTGGCTTTCTGGCTTTTCCGATTTTCCGATTTCTATTCTTTGTTGCTTGTTGCACTTTTAATTGCATTAAAACTTATTGTATTAAATGATAAATGCTAATTGCACTCGGCGTATCGTATCGTATCGCATCGTATCCATATATTTATCCATATTTTCTATTCAATTTACTTTGTACTTTTTTTTTACTAGGCAATAATCAAAAATTCCACATTTGCATTCGCGTGAGCTTGGAGTTAATTTATTTATTTTACTATTATTACTATTTTCGTGGCTTTCTGTTTTGTTGTTAACTGATTCGGATTGGCTTTCAGTTTGGTTTTGTCCTCAAACTCGATTTGTCACCATTTTCTCGGACTTCGAACGGAGTTTCCGACGGCGCGCGTTGCATTTACGGTATTCGCTCCACGTTCTACGATATTGGGGCTGGGGGGATCTTCTCCGGTTGGACTCTGCGCCTGCGCGTGTGGTTCGGTTCGCGTTTTGCCAGCAACTGTTGCAGCTTTTGCCTGCCTCCATCGGCAGTTGGGCACTCAGCCACTCGGCCAGTTCGGTTCTGGCTGAAAGCCAAGCCGGGCTTTTTGTGTGTGTTTTTGAGCGTTTTTCGAGTTCCCTGGTTGGCTGGCCAGGTCTTCGGACGGTGCTGGTATCGGTATCGGAACTGGTTTTTGGCCGCCTCTGTCTCTCCATCGACGGCGCGGCGCTGGCAGTGTTTTGCTCGCCCGACTAATTGGTCAGCAGCGGTCTTCCCCCGTTGGCTCTTGAGCAATTAGTTTTCGTTCTAATTGGTCAGAAATATATTATGACCGACATTTGCCCCAACGGATCGGATCGGATCGGAACCACAAAAGACAGAAACAAAACAAAACCAGCAAGGAGCCATCTTAACTGGTTCTCCGTTGTCATTGCCCCGATTGGATCTTGGTTTTTGTTTGCCCCATCTGATTCTAATTGGAATTTGATGGAAACCTCTGCCTGGAGGTTGTGCGCTAATTGGGTTTTCACTTGCTTTTCGATGGGCAATGATGCGGAAAGGTTGTATTTCATTAACAAGGCTGTAATTTACTTGACTGCCTCTGCCAGATCTCTGCCTGGGAGAATCCATATCCCTGCCACAGTGTTGCCAATTGCTGGCGACAAATGATGGAAATGCGATCGGGCTGCATACAAAAAGGGTGCACCAAGGGAGCACCAGGCACGGTGCAACTGGAACGGCATCGGCAACGGCAACGGCAACAGCCGCAGCCACAGCCACAGCCGAAGCAACGGTTGCAGTTGCAGTTGCTGCCTCAGCAGCAGCAACACGCGGGGGTATTTAGACACAAACAAACAGCAACTAAAAAAAAACAGCAACAACAACAGCAACAACAATGCAAGGCAAGCAAATAAATCGTGATCACGTGGTCAAGAGGGCCAGGCAGGCCCAGAGCGCGGAATGGGGACAGGCGGCGGGGAAGTACCCGGTGTAGGTGGTAGATGGTAGATGGTAGGTGGCGGTAGGTGGCGGTAGGTGGCGGTAGGTGGAGTTGCTGGCGGAGTCTGCGAGAAACCGAACTCAACTCCTTTTTAACTCCTGCAGCAATAAATGTAGTGCCTGCCCCGACTGATAAAGCCACACAAAGAGCGAAGTGATCTACTAACAGCAACAGCAACAACAGCAACTGCCACAGCAACTGCCACAGCAACAGCAACAACAACTGCAACAACAACTGCAGCAACAGCAACAAGATCATGTTTGTCGTGTCATACGAAAAGAAAAATGGTACAATGAGAGAAGGGAGCCGTGCATTTGGACTAGAACTCGGGAACAAAACCGATCGCATACACAACACGCGGCTTCAACGCGGCCTCCTTCAACTCCTGCAACGGCAACGGCAACAGCAACAGCAACAGCAACAGCGTCTCCATGCTCCCCCCCATACACCCAAACCCAATCATCGTCATCATCTTCATCGTCGTGGTGGGGCATTCAAATTTGGCGCTTGAATTTGTTGCAAGTTCAGAGTTGAAGCTGCAGCTGCCGCACCGGGGAGTCGTCGCCAGCAACAGCAACATACCAACAACAATGCATGTCGCTGAAATCGAAATCAAGATCAGAACATAGAAACTAGAAGATCAGAATCAGCAACATCATCGGCCACGCCGTACGTATCAAAACGGACTTGGGGAGCAGCTCGAGGAGCGCTGGCCCCTCCACGCGAGTGTGTATTGTGTCTGAGTCGAGTCGGAGTCGGAGTCGAGTCCGAGATCTCGATCAAAAGGCCGCATCGTGACGCACAATGTGGTCATGGCCAACCTTCCTAGTTAGATGCAGATGCAACACACAAGCAGCACACAAGCAGCACCCAAGAAACGGAGAAAGAGCGCCGCCCAGCACCAAATTTGATTCTAATTGTCGGCGTTGGACCTCGACTCAGTGCTGTTCGTCAGCTGGCCCCACCGATTTGTGTTCGCCACTCATGACGATGGGTTATGGGTCTGGCAGGCATTTCGTCGCCTTTCTCGTCTCTCGAGTCGGCGTATCGACGTTTGATGCGTTCGCCACGGAAATCTAAGGCAAAACGGAGGATCAAATGGATCTATCCCAATCTAATTTGCTTAGATATTGCCCTTTCCGAAAGTAGCTGACACACATTTCGCCCTATTCAAATCTCCAGCAAACAAAAGCGCCAGTGAACTTTCTGCGGCATGTTGCACGCGTGATTAGCAGCTCAACAGCAGAAGAGAGAGACGAGACGAGATGAGACGATGTCCGACTCTCATCAGACATATGCGCTGGCAGAAAGAAATCGAGATTAACAGCAGATCGGCGGATCAGCGGATCATCGGATCAAGCAGCAGGCTTCAGAGCAAAGGCAAACAGACAAAACAGACCACGAAAACGGTTCAAACCCACTGGAATGATACGATGCCTCGTACCTTGTACTTCTCGGCCACGAAAGAAGTGCCCAGGGCCCAGGGCCCAGCATGCGAGCGCTTTCAAAGCGTTTCAAGTGTGAAGATCAATTTCATGGCACATTACCGACTCCGCACCGGCTGCGGAGGGGCCTTCTTCTTCTCTTCTCGATCTTTCTCTCCTGCGCCGCATTTTGGGGCCAGAGCTGGAGCTGTTGCTGGAGCTGTTGCCCATTTGCATGAATTTGAATACAATTGACGAATTGTAGTTTGGTTATTTGTCTGATCTGGCTCGTATAATGTGTCTATTATAATTTTCACCCCCCATTGTTGTTGCTGGGGAGGGGGCAGTGTGAGAACGGAGACCGGAGAACGGAGCACGGAGAGCAGTGTGTGAACTGAACGGAGCGTGGAAATGAATCGTCTAAAGTGATACGTATCTTTGGGTTCGGGTCTGTGTCTGTGTCTGTGGCGTGTCTTGTATTGATCCATCATCGGACGAGGCCTGAACTTTAACCGGTAATTAGACAAATGCAAATGTCAACAGAAAGTTCAACGTCCCAAAGGGAGGCAGGGCAAGGGGAATGGGGAAGGGGAACCCTCATAATCTCCACCGATAATTTATTGTTACGCGAATGAATTTCGACACTAAAAGAGGCCTGCAAACGGAGTGGACGGACACTGGCTCCTCGGCCAGGCTAATCAGATTGACCCAGTAAACCAGTTGACCGAGTTGTCTTTCGGTTTTCGGCTGTCGGTTGTCGGTTGTCGGTTGTCGGTTTTCGGTTATTGGGTCCATGCACATTGGGTCCCGTCAACATTATTATTTGCCTTGTTAACTTGTCTGCACGAAATGACATTTTACAGCTAAATTTGCCGTCTGGTCTGGACAAGATTTCCCAAGACAACGAGAGCCCGACTAACGAAGCGATGGCTGGAACGTCGAAGATGTCCAACCGCTGGCTGGCTGGCTGGCTGGCTGGCTGCTGGCTGGTGCTAGTGCCAAAATCGATTTTGCAAGCTCAGATCTGAGCTCTCGAGCTCTCGACTCCCGACTCTCAACCCCTATCCTATCCCTATTTTATTTGCAACTCCGTTTTCATCTCCAGCTTCCGTCTGGGCTCATTTGGCCTCTCTCTCCGATGGCTCTAACGAGCTCTCAGAGCTGGTCGAAAGAGGCAGCAGCAGAGGCGCTCTAAATAAATCATGGTAGACTTCTTTTCAGTCAAATGCCTTTGAAGAGCCTTCCAGGAGCTCCATCTGTGGGGTGCATCATTGGATCCTAAACACTTTTAAACGGGGTGGTATTATATATTGTATAACGTTCTCCTGAGTTCCCTGAGAGTGAAACAACCTCCTACTTTACAGAAATCACCTCCGACTTCATCTACCAGCCACCAAAATATCGCCAAAGCCATAAATTAAGTGCGAACTAGAACAGAGAGGACAGACTAGTGTGATACCCTCACAAAGCAGTGATATACTAACACATTCAGTGCAAATAGTCCCGATTTACCCGGGCTATAATCAGGTGTGCTGGTGGCTCGGTTCTCGGACAGTAGGACCCCTTGCGAGGGTATGGAAAGGGTGAAGGCAACAAATTGCTTGGCCAAACACCTCCCGATGCCTGGAAGCAACAGCAAAATGTGGCAAAAGTGCTGCACCAGCCGAAGGAGGTCGAAATGATCAATCGTAGCGATCAGGGGCACGTTGCATTGGTTATTGGTTGTTGCGGCGGTGGGGGCGGCGGTGCTACTACCTCGGCGATAGGGGGCTATTACGTAAGTGGGCCCATAAATGCGAGTGTTAGATACATACTGAGCGAACCCTTATCCATTAGTTAATTGCGTGGCTGAAACTATGCAATTAGCCCTCCAGACCCAGACCCAGCGAAATGGGTGCCAGGGAGGGCTTTAATCATTTAATTGAATTTGGCAACAGACTAAAGACCTTCTTCCCAGCCTGATGGGGTGTTCAGAGTCTTTTCACTTTCAATTTGCCAGCGAAGAAAAATGTGGGAAATTAATTTTCCCAAATGCCAGGCTGATTGATTTGCATGGCCCCTGACGACGATGATGGGGTTTCGGGAGGTAAAATTATCAATTAGGCTCTAACGATTCCGTGGAACAGGAGCGGGCGGGCGGGGGGGGGCCACAGCCTACCCATTGATTTGTATGAAAAATCACGGGGAATCATTCAAAGCCCATAATGAGCAGTGAAGAGACTCGGCTCAAGGCAGTCAAGGGGACGATGGGGAGGGTGGGGATGCTGGGGAGCAGGTGTAATGGCTGCGAATAAATTTCTGGCAAAAGGGGTTAATGCTATTGTCAAAGTCTCTTCATTAACGATTAAAGATGCTGATGAATAAGAGGAGCATTTGAGGATGAAACCAGTAACAAGTATTACGGTCTAGCATTTTAAAGATAAGCCAATTTCATTAGAGAAAAGGCAAAAAATATTCTGAAAATAAAAGCAGTCACCGGAAAATTCAGATACTCGTACAAACTGCTTGGCCAGTCAGCCAGCCAGCCAGCCAGAAGAATTAATCAATAATTCATGCTAGAAAAGTTCAACTCTTAACTCTGATGGGGCTGGAGGGGTAATGGTCGACGGGGGCGGGGGGTGTCTGGAAAGATCATAGGTTTTTAACCCTTTCACTGCACGTATACGAGCAGGTCTCAGAACGAGTACATAAGGAGATAAATAAACGAAAAATCAAGTCAACTCGGGCCCCACAATGGCTTAGAAGAGAGAGAGAGAAAAGTCACTCATTTTCTCTCTGGCGCTGGCTCTGGCGCTGGCTCTGGCGCTCTCCCTCTCCCACACGATTGCGCTGTCTCTCGCCCGAAAAACACAAGCAACTTGAGTGCTTTTTCCCCACAGACAGAGCGTCGTCAGTCGGTCTCGACTTCCATTCGGTTGCTGCTTCTGCTGGAAGGCTGCCTCTGCCTCTGCCTCTGCTCCTTCCTTCGAGTGGCTTCTGGCTTGAGCTCGGAGTTGGAGCCTATTTGGTTATTTCTCGCTTCCTCTTACAAATGCACAGATTTTCGCTATTCTATTCCCTTTTTTTTTGCGCATTAAGTCAGATTTTTAATTTATTTTCATTCCGCCCCATCCTTCTTCGGGGAACAGGCTCGCATTTGTTTTCCTTTTCCTCGACTTGTTTGGCCTGGCTGATGGGAGCATTTCCGTTTCGTATTTGCGCAATTTGCTGCCAGTTGCTGTTGTTGTCGCCCAAATCTGGATCGGAAACTGGAGCTGAACAGCAGGAGCAGGGCTTGGGCTTAGGCATTTCCCATGCAGGTTATTTCGGTCATTTTTATTCAATTATTCGGTTAGCTCCTGCAAGCCCATGCCTCAAACCCTTTCGATTTCGCAATTAACAGCATTTTATGCTCATATACTCGTAAATACCCAGGGAGCCCCCTCCCACCCATCATTCATTAGGTTTTGGCCACATTCCGACACTACTCTGAGCAGAAATAGATTGAAAAACACATGACCTCTACACCCTTCAGGCTACCTTCTCTCCGGAGATATATACATGTACATATGTATGTGCAGAGATATACCCAATAATTCATGCTAGAAAAGTTCAACTCTTAACTCTGATGGGGCTGGAGGGGTAATGGTCGACCGGGCGCTGGGCAGTCTTGAAAGATCATGGGTTTTAACCCTTTCACTGCACGTATACGAGCAGGTCTCAAAACAGTACATAAGGAGATAAATAAACGAAAAATCAAGTCAACTCGGGCCCCAAAATGGCTTAGAAGAGAGAGAGAGAAAAGTCACTCATTTTCTCTGGCGCTGGCGAAAAATGGCATTTTATAAGCTGGCTCTGGCGCTCTCCCTCTCCCACACGATTGCGCTGTCTCTCGCCCGAAAAAGTTTTAATTAAAAACTTGGTATGCTTTTTCCCCACAGACAGAGCGTCGTCAGTCGGTCTCGACTTCCATTCGGTTGCTGCTTCTGCTGGAAGGCTGCCTCTGCCTCTGCTCCTTCGTTGGCTTCTGGCTTGAGCTCGGAATAATTGGATATGTTAATTATTTGGTTATTTTTTTTAAAGTCCTCTTACAAATGCACAGATTTTCGCTATTCTATTCCCTTTTTTTTCAACGCATTAAGTCAGATTTTTAATTTATTTTCATTCCGCCCCATCCTTCTTCGGGGAACAGGCTCGCATTTGTTTTCCTTTTCCTCGACTTGTTTGGCCTGGCTGATGGGAGCATTTCCGTTTCGTATTTGCGCAATTTGCTGCCAGTTGCTGTTGTTTTCGCCCAAATCTGGATCGGAAACTGGAGCTGAACAGCAGGAGCAGGGCTTGGGCTTAGGCAGTTCCCATGCAGGTTATTTCGGTCATTTTTATTCAATTAATCGGTTAGCTCCTGCAAGCCCATGCCTCAAACCCTTTCGATTTCGCAATTAACAGCATTTTATGCCCATATACTCGTATATATCCATCCCACCCATCATTCATTAGGTTTTGGCCACATTCCGACACTACTCTGAGCAGAAATAGATTGAAAAACACATGACCTAAGGGTTCGATTTGGCTACGTCAACGCCTTGACAGGATACATTCGTCATCGCTCACTGTATACATGCAGGATATATGTACATATGTATGTATGTGTGTGTAGCTGCATGTATGTACAAACATGTGTATATGCACGTGTATGTACCCATGTACGAATCAGGCATCGTCATCGTCCGTCTGCGTCCCCCTATCCCCCTATCGTCTCCACCGTCTCCACCGGCTCCACCGTCTCCGGCCACGTATGAGAGTGTGCAATGCGAGTTGCGAGTTGTATTCGTCATACACGCTGCGCCAACGTGGGCAGCGACGCTGGCTGCGCTGCTGGCCGCTCTGCTCGGTTTTTACTCGGCATTCATTCGCTTCATTTTTTTGCTCCATGCTTTTTTCGTTCCAAGCTCTGGCTGGGTGAAAGACAGAGAGAGACAGCGAGAGAGAGCGAAATGGCGAGAGAGAGAGAGCTGCTCACACATAGACACACACACACACAGGCACACGGGCACACTTGCGCATGTTGTTGTTATTTTCCTGCACACGAGTTGGCGCTTCAATACATATATAGCTACATACAGTCGTGTGTGTGTGTGTGTGTGTGTGTGTGTGTTTTACATGTTTTTTATTTCCTTTTTTAGTTGACGTTGCTGCTGCTGCTGTTGTTGCTGTTGTTTGTTGTTTTGCTCCCCAGTTTTTAGACTCCGCCTTTTTTGTCGTCTGCATGTCTCTTGCTGCTGTGTCTTCGCCGTCTCCCCCCTTTCTCCCCCTCCCCTCCACGTACATTTTACTGTTGTTGTGGGATTTTTAAGCGTCGTCGTCTTCGCTGCTTGGGTTAGACGCGCCAGTGGGTGGCGGTGGCAGTGGGTGGCTGTGAAAGAGTGAATGTATGTAAAAAGTCAGAGTTGGGGCTTCCCCTGGCCTCCCCTGCCCCTGCCCCTGCCTCTGCCTGGCGCTGTGCTTCGGTTTCGTTTCGTTCCATTCGCATTTCGTGTGATTTATTCTCTGTACTCGTTGCGTACTTATGCTCACTTGCCCCATCTCTGTGTGTCTGTGTGTGTGTGTGTGTGTGTGTGTGTGTGGTGTGGGCTCATTTTAACTCTCATCCATTCGTTTTGGAACTTAATGTGTTTCTCTGAGTCTCCCGACGAAGCGACGAATGGGAAACGAATGAGTTCTGAGTTGCTGGCTCTGCTCTGGTGGGTGCCTTGTAGCGTGTTTAGGTTTATTTAGCATACATAATCGTACATACTGTATGTATGCTTCTTTATGTAGTACACATACCCTCCCACCCTCCCACCTTCCCTCCTTATATACTGTACCCACTGTACTGCACATGTATTCTGTCTCAGATGAAACGAATTCATATACGCCCTCGCCCAACGCCCATGGGGGAAAGGAGTGGCGTTTCGACGGATGCTGCATATATCACGCATACGAGATGGTGACACACAGATGTATTTGTGTGTAAACTATTTAATTACCGACTCGCAAGCCCGCAAGCCCCGGACTCTTTGTAACTCTAACCGCAAGAAGGCACAAAGGCAGGCAAAGCCCCTCTTCAGCCCCAAAGTCTCACAAAGGCATCAAATTATTTTAAAAAAGTCCTCGCGACTTTCAAGGGGGGCAAGCAGGGACGGGAGGGACGGGAGGGAGTGCAGCACCACTCACAGAAATATGACAGTCAAAGGCTGAGGCAACAAAGTAAAATGCAGTCGCAGAAAGCCTTTGAAAACGAAACGGTTGAGATATTAAATCATAGCGGGGAAAACTCTGGGAACGGACTGGAAAAATGTTTAATTTAATTTGAGCCAAGGCCAAGTCCTGGCAGGCAGGCTGGCAGGCTGGCAGGCACAGATGGGGCACAATACGGAAGTCAAGGCGGAAGCGAAGGCGGAGGAGAACAGCCGAGGCAGCCACAATGGGAAGCGGGGAAGCAGGTCACTTTAAGGTCATTCACACTTCGGACCTGGTCCGGCGCTGACCTCGCGACGTCGGCTACTTTATTACTTTAAGATTTTGCCTTGACTTTGACCAACAGTTCGCCCGGATGGCTTTTCTTTTTGCTCCGCTCTGCGCCTCTTTCCTCGACCTCTCTTCCGTCCCACAATGGACTCTAAGCGAAGAAAAAAACGAAAGAGCGCAAGTTTTTCTCAAGGTTTTTGTTCCGTATTTTTCTTCTCTTTTCTTTGCCTGGCCGTAATGACCAAAAGCCACGTGAAGTTTTCCTGAGACACTGCAGAATGACCAATTTCCGGGGGGAGCACTGGGCAGGGCAGCCTTAAACCAAAATCATCGAACTGCTCGGAGGATTTCCACTAATTTTCCACAAATTTGCTTCTGGCAGGTGCCTCTATGCCTCAAAAGGAGAGCCCAGCATTGTTTTATTGAGACACGTGTGTGGGATTCTGTCTAAAGTGGGGTCCATCTTGAGTCAAAATCGGAAGAAAGGGTTGACAGGCCCTTTAGCCAGCTGATTACTAGCGATCCATCGATATGGGCAGTACAGGGGCCCCTAAGAAGATCTATCGATGGGGCAAAAGAGTTGGATTTCGACAGAAAGAAGACGTTCGTAGAAAGATATGGGAAAACTTCAGTTGAATCTATCTTGAAACGAAGAATAAATATTGTACCCCCTGGAATAATACAACGACGGCGAACAGAGTTTCTGGAGTAGATATTTTCCCACTTGGGAACTCACAAAAAGATCCCTACAAACGTATGAAGCGATCTAATTGGAATTGGAAGTTCTGAACTCCGTGGGCAAGCAGTGCAAGGGGTGCCAGGGGTGCAAGGGGTGCAAGGGGTGCAAGGGGTGCAGTATTATCCCATCGGAATAAGTGCCTTCCGAATACGATCAGTCGTTTGCCTTCAATATGGACTCAATTAACTCAAAAACAGTCACAGGGCATAGAAATGCCAGAGGAAATTCAATAAGAACATTTACAGGGCATGCAGAAGAGGAGGATGAAAGATGTCAAGACGCCCATATTTTTCTCGATTACCGAACGAAGCTCGTAACCACGGAATAGCCCCCAAGCCCCCCTTTTCAGGGCCAATACCAATTCCAGGCTCTAGCCAGCTGAGCAGCAGTTGGCTGCCATTAAATATTCAATTGAAATTCTCTTCTCCATTTTTGTGAGCCGCCTTATCGCTGTCCCGCCTTCCAGCCGCCTCCCTTCGATTTGTATCCAAATGTCATTTTTTATTTGGCATCTTTTGCATTTTATTTGCTACATTTCTCCACAATATACCGTACATACATATATATATATAGGCATATATATACCGACTCGGATAGACAACGTATTCGTATATATGTATGTACATAAATGCCGCTGCCGTTGACGCTGCCGCTGCCACTGCCGCTGGGGGCTGCCCATTTGGATACGCAACTCCATTGACAATCCATGTTCCATGTGTTGTGCGGCGACGGCCAATGGGAATCCTCGAAGCTGTCGAAGGACTCTCGCCACACCGCCGGATTTAGTTCTCAATTTTTTCCCATTTCTTTGTCACCCATGCGATGTACGAGTATGGAAACGTTTGGGGGCGGTGTAGGGGTTGCTCTGTGTGTGTGTGTGTGTGTGTGTGTGTGTGGGTGGGTGATGGGCGTGAGACTTTTCCGCGCGCCAGGCATCGGACAAATAAAAAAGTTTTTTCAATTGATTTTATGCTATTTTTCGTCTTTCTCTTTTACTTCCGCCCGGCACGTATTCTCTTTCTTCTCCATCTCCATCCTCCTCCTTCGTTTCGTTTCTTATTTGTTGCAGGAGTTTGAGAAATTGGTTGAAATCAATTGGATTTGTGGCCCTGCAGAATTTGTTTGAACGACAGCCGGCCGATGCACGATCCACGTCACTCGGTGGCGCCGCCATTAGCATTTTCAATCGAATCTGTAGTCGGGGGGCAGCTCCTGAACGTGGAGGCAATGGGTGTTGCACATAGGCGCCATGGGCTTTGTTTCTCTTTGTTGGGATTTGCATAATTCCCAGTGAATGGGCAGCCAATACAAAGACACTGCTGGATGGGAATGCAGAAGGACTGGACTCGAATGGAGTTTGCCTAAATGGCCATCGATGAACCCTGACTACACTATATTTAATGATCTTTCAATTAAAGTCTAGAGAAATTACAATTACAATCACAATTACCTTTCCCTTTGGTCGATTAACTACCATGGAAGTTAATCGAACCCGGCCGCGGCCTCTAATTTGATCGAAATTCGCACTAAATGAGCATCCTTTCACCGTTTTGCTCTCGTTCCCCCCCCACCACCCCAATACCGCTTCCAATAGACGCTTTGTTGGCTATTCTAATGCAAATGCGATTGAACCGCTTATCAAATATTTCCTGGTTACCTTGAACACCATCGGCATCGCCATCGCCATCGCCAACAGCAAATACAACAATGGGCGAGCCACAGAATCACAACACCACTAAATCAACACAGCCGCCCAGCCACCCTCTACGGCTCGGGGAAAGAGATAGGAAAATTGGCAAACTCTGGAAAATGCGCTGCGCACACATCCACGTGCGATGATGTGGATTCGCGACAGGAGGAAATTCGCCAGCCGAAAATCAGATTGTGTAAAGTCGAGTTAAGTATCCTTTATGGGGTTCGTTGAGCAGGGCACGGGATTAGGATATGGGTAACATGTTTGCCTAATACTTGTTGTGCCACACCCCTCACAGTCCACAGTCCCCAGTCCCCCCTCCCCTCCCCGCCAGCCAGCCCCTCGCCATTGTTGTTGCCGATTACGTAATGGCTCGGCACTTGATGATTGTTCTGCGGCGGCATGAAATTGATGTTTTTGCCAATTTTGCAATTGAATTGCAATCAAAGCGATGACGTGAAATGGAAAACCCAGGGCTCGCAGGGGTGGATGCTCACTTTGGCAAGGGTCGGGTCGTGGCGGTGGGGGTGGAGGTGGAGAGAAAGAAAGTCCTCCCTCGCCGTCTGCCGTTTGCCGTTTGCCAAAACCCAGAGAGAATGCGAAAGTGAAAGCCAAACTAAATTAGGGTAAGGTTGATTCTTTCTTTCCCTGCGTTTTTTTTTTCGCCAACATTCAATGGCCGCCCAGGGGGGGGGTGTGGTGGATTCGCCCATCGTTTAGTTTATTGGCTGCTTTCCTCCGCGTGGGAGGGTGGGGTGGGGTGGGGTGTGGTGTATCTTTGTTTACGTAGAGCGGGTCGGGTCGGGTGTGCGAAGTTGCGTGTCATAAATTTTTGTTCTCAGAATAAATTTGCACGCCGACAAAGCAGAAGTGGGCTTTTCCTACTCCCCTCCCCTCCCATCTGCTCCCCCGCGACAGCATGCGGCGCCTGTCAGCGGCTCAGGGTTATAAAGGGAATTGTGCGTGTATCTCGGAGGTATTATTATCTGATTGTCATACAATCCGGCGGCCCTGAGGGGTGTGGGGGCCTGCCATTGGAATTGATCCCCTCCCCGCTGGGCATTTGTGTCACCGGCAGAGCACAGATCACAGTCACCTGCCCAGGAACAAATCGCACTTTCCCAAGCCGAAGGCATTTATGTGCCACGAGATGTTGATGTTGACGCCGCTTCCCACACCAAAGGGAGCCCCACGATCGAGCTGTGGCCGGACGGCGGGACGAGCAAGTGGCGCTACAAAGGCATTGCCAAAAAGGTATGGTCCAAGGTCCCAGGTCCCGCGTCCCGCGTCCCGGGTCCCCTTGCAGAAAAGAACAAAAAACGATTATCATCCATTATGAGTGGTTTCCATGGTGCCCCATCGTTCATGCATGTATGCGCTGGAGCTGGGGCTGGGGCTGGGGCTTACGTATTGCATTCTTATAAAAATGTTTGTTTACTACGTGACCGATAATTCCATTCCCGAGTCAAGACCGCTGCTGCTGATCCTCCAGCAGCGATACACACGCGAGGCTGAGGCAGAGGCAGAGGCAGAGCATAGCGTTTACTCCTGCCTGCTGTCCAGATGATCTACATGAAGGTAGTACCAGCACCAGGCCCAGCACCAGTCCCACTCCCCGTCCCCGTCCCAGAGTCTGCAGAAGCAACACGTTGGCCTGCAAAGTTCAATTAAGTTGACTTCTCGCCCCCTTCCGCCTTGCCCCCTACCCCTACCACTCCATGCCTCTTTTCGTATGCATTTGCATTGGTCACGTTCTGGAGCGTGTAATATTTTGGATCCTTGGCTCTGCCTGTGCTGCCATGCCAGGCCTATCTCTGGCTCTTTACAAATATGTACAAATATGAATTTGAGTGGGGGCGTGCTGGATGCCCGAGCACTCGAGGGTCTACGTATGCAAAGGGTCCAATTGAAAAGACATTACATCAGAGTATCTATTAAATTGGCCTCCCCTTTAGAGCCGGGCAATATGAGCTTTGTTCCTTCGTTTTTGACTTCTTCTATTGGCCACGACCACGCGCCGGAAAATCAAAGCCAAGTGCAATAAAAATTCTTTCTTTTTATATTTTGCCAATTTTTTACGGGGTTCCGCCTAGTCCTTCGCTGGCATTTGGAAAGCCAGTGCTTCCGTTTATTTCCGGCTGCTTAATTTAATGGTCCTGCAGACCCAGTCCTCCCCCCAGAGGGCCGCGACCTGGGTCAACGATTTAAAGCTCTGGCAAAAACCGGTCGGTCTGCTGGCTTTTGATTATGAGTCGCCACCTTAATTGATTTGCGGCCACTGCAGTCACAGGAGCGACAAAGACCACGATAATTTTGAGTAGCCTGCCCCCCTGCCCCCCCTGCCCACTCACCCCTAGGCATAATGAACACCCCTCGGCACCGCTGTTTGCTTTTATTATTCCCCTACCTTTTGTAGCTGCCACCGAAACCGAAACCCAAACCGAAACTGAAACTGACCTTTGCCGGCGACCCGTGTCCATTTATTTGTTCCGTGTCGTGCGGTCAGTCTGGCGAGGCGTCGGTCGCCGCCCGTCCTCCCCGTCGTCCCCGTCGTCATGGACATTGAGTGACCTTTGGCTGTCACCATTTCCCCTCTGCTACTACCCTCCCTCCCCTACTCACTCACTCGCACTCGAGTCGCACAATCGTGTTGTGGGTCAATTTCTGATTAAGTTGTAATTTGTAGATGAGAGAAAAGTGTTAAGCAGAGAAGGAGGACTGCCCCTGCCCCTGCCACTGGCAGACCGGTTCCATGGGGCAGTGCCTTCGGATGTGCGCTAAGTGGTGTTAAATAGCTGCTGGCTGTACTGGGCCTCTACTGCGTGTGCAATCGAGAATGAAGTGGGGAAATTAGTGGAAGAAGTCCTCCGATATGCAGGATCCTCGATGCCACAAGGAGATCTCTAATGGAAGAAGGCATCGAAGTGCCTAATATGAAAGCGGCTCCCCAGTGCGCCCTAGCCCCCGTCTGGGGATCCATTCACATCAGCGGCATGCCTCTCCTCCCCTCTGCTCCAATTTGCACGAAGCGAAACGTGCAGCGGCCGTCTGTGCAACGATTACACCGTATAATGCGCCTGGTCCAAATATGCAGCGTAAATTGTGCGGCTCCAAAGGAGAAGCGGCCTCAGAGCGGGGCCTGGCGGACTGGCGGACTGGATCGGAGTCGGAATGAATTACTTTGCCTTGCCTTGGCCTTTGACGGTCATCTGGTCATGGATATGTGTGGCATATGTCGGTAATTGTATGCTGCAAGCTCCGACTATCCGACTATCCGACTCTCCCGCTGTGGCTGCAACATGGCAATTGCACTTGATTACGCTTGGAATTCATGTTAATTTTTAATAACTCGTGAAAGCACAGAGTACGTGAATGGAAATGCTGAAAATGCAGATGGAATATATATCGCAAAACCCCACTCCACTGCCTCCGCCTCTCCTCTCCCCTCCTCTCCCGTCTCCCTTCTGGCCAAAAACCCACCAAGTGTCATGTTGACATTTCACGCATTTGACAGTTTAGCAGTGTCGCAGTGCCGCATGGCAGAAACCGCTAACAAGGGCAAAGGCAAACAGCAGAAGAGCAGCAGAGCAGCAGAGCATCAGCACAAAGAAAACAGTTTTTCCAGTGGTTTTTCCACGACATTGCGAAAATTCGCAAAATCCCAGGCACACGTCAAATGGTGGGGAGATGAGAAGGGAGGATGCCTGGGTGCTTCTATGTGTATGAGCAGATTTTGGTTGGTTGAACACACTTCCCCCCCCCCCTGCCCCCCTGTGCGATGTCAGCAGAACCCCAGGACCCAAGTACGGCCAAGGACGAAGAGCGCAGAACCCTCCCCCTGGTTTGCCCTTGTTTTCCTTTTGCCAAAATGTTTTTATTGGAATTTTATTTTATTTCATTGGATTTTGATGGTTTCATTGTCTGTCTGTCCCCGGGTCTGTCCCCGGGTTGCCCCGTAATGGAGTCACTGCGGCCAAGCGATGCAAGCGAAATGCGTATGCAAATTTCTCCGGGGGGTGGGTGGGGGGTTTTGGCAAATGCCTCAGGGCGAGGCGTGCTTGAGGGTGTCGCTCGAGTCCCGGCAGTAGCCCTTCGCCGAGTAGGTGGATGGGTGCTGGCGCTTTGTTTGTTGCCATAAAAATAACACACGCACTCGCCGTGCATCGCAAAGCTTGACATTTACTGCTAATGAAGTCAATTGCTGTCATTTATCTTTCTGTTCTGCGGCAGGAGTCGGGCGGGGACCCTGCCGGGTTGCCTGTTCTCTGACATTCGTCGCACGATTCCACTAGGATGCGAAAAATGGCGAGAATTAGCTGAGATTTGAATGTGTATGGTGTATGTTGGGGTCCACTGCCTCATAGTTTCTGCCATCGGAACCCTGCCTACTGCCAGAACTTCCACCCAGGCAGAACAGAACTTTATGTGGGCGTCAAATTACCAATCACACGGATTAATTGCCTGCAGATAGCACATAGTTCTCCAACTGCAACTCCCAGAGTCTTTGGGGGCTCTAGGGGGCTGTGCTCTCCAGTGCGCGTGCTCAAATAAATCATTCCCGAGACTCGAGTGTCTGATCCATTGGCGATCTCATTTCAAGTGCAAGAAAGAGCCGCAAACGAAAGAGCTGCAACACAATTGTGGGTGTTGCAAGTCGATTGGCAGGCGACTGGAGCCAAAGAGCTGGAGAACCGCAGTGAGAGGGCAAGGGGAAGGGAGTCGTATGTGGAGAGCGACGGGGAGCTGGCCAAAGTGAAAGCCAGCAGCGCTGGACGGTGGTGCCAAGGATAACAATTTAGACACCGGAAAACAATGAAATTGACTGGAGAGACTGCGGCCCAGGGCGATCATCTGCTCAGCCATTTGCTGGAGATTTGCTGTGAAATTCTTTTCCTGGCGCTGTCCACTTTATCAATGAACAGTGCCTAAATAATAACTGCGGATCGCTAATGGCCGGGCAAGGGTTTTCAGGGGGCCTCAAATCGAACCTCTTTAAGAACATGATTTAAGAAGGAAACCCAGTTGAAATCCATTACTGGTTTCCACCACGGAATTCGTAGGATTGTGGCCACTCTATGCCTTTAAAAAACGACGCTTCGGCAACCCTGTCAGGGCATGTTAGCAGGAAGCATCGAACCAGCCTCAAAGTGGCAGAATCACTTGCAAAGTGTTGCCGAAAAACACCGCACGAACACGTTGAATCGCATTTAAGAAGCTAAATGACCCCGGGGTCCCAAAGCCACAGATCCAGCTCCAGCCACAGCTCCAGCTACAGCTCCAGCCACAGCTCCACGGTTACCTGTATTCACAACTCAATGCCTGCTTAGGCCACGATGATGATAATAGCCAGGCCAAGTGCCAGAACCTAACAAGCCTTTCTGCAACTGCTGCCAACGATTCCCCAGCGATCTACCATCCCACCATCCCACCTCTTCCTGGACAGAGAGGGAGCATGTGCCCATAACGCATACAAATATTATATTTAAGGCTAGACGAGCTTATGTTTCGTGCCAGGCAGGCATCGATGCCTCAACTGCGATACGATCGCCAGAAGAACGCCAACTGCGCACGCGCAACTTCCACTTCGAATACTCGAGCTCCAAGAGCTCCAAGAGCCCCTAGAGCGAGTACTTGGAGGAAATAACAGTCTTGGGCACTTACGAATGCGTACCCTTTGCCATGGACTAGGGTTTGTGAATCCATAGAGTTCTAGAGAGTTCTAGAGAGTGTTTTGCACGTGAGATTCTACGATAGAGCGTCGTTCTGTGCTCTGATGTTGACAGCTTAGTCTTTAGTCTATTTCCGAATTATGTACGTCAAAGAGGAGATACTTTTTCTTCATTAGCCCCACTGTTTTCCCCCAATTCCTACCAATTCCCACCACCAATGCCCGAAACTCCTGCCCCACCGCTGCATTGTTTACATGCAATAAAAATTAAGGTGAATGAAGAAGGATCGAAGTGTGCAGATGAAAATAAATTGGCATCGCGAGCAGTGGGAGGCACAGTGGGGCGAAGAGCGCGATTCAATCAAGTAGATGTACCGCCACCCACCGCCACCCACCGCCGTCTCCCTCCTTCCTGCCGTCTGCCACAATTGAAAACAAAGAAACGCCAAATGTAAACTGAGGGGCAGGCAACAGGAATTGAAAAATCCTTCACCTTCGCTTTGTACAAATGACGCCCCGAGAGACCGAGCCCAAAAGGACGCGTGGACGTGGCTCTGAGCACGCTCCCAACAGGAGCTAAGGAGCTGGGATAAGTCCGGAGAGTGTAGATACACACATAAATCTACATCTGTATAAGCAAGGGACATCTAGGATGTGTTTGAACAGAATACGAGAAAGTAGCGAAGCTTGGAGCGACGGAGGAACAGTAAGATGGAAAAAATCATTTACATGTGGCTGGCGCATTACAGGAACGTGGAGGGATGATTATTAAATGGGTGGCGTGTTTAACTATAAAACGCACGCGAAGAGGCTGAGGACGAGGACGAGGCCGAGGGTGGGTGCCAATGAAGGACAACCGAGGTTTTGTGTCGGCCACCCAACAGGACGCGGACGCGGACGTGGATGCTCTCAGAGACTGGGCACAGCAGAGGGCTCTGCTCCGCACTGAATGAATGGACACAAACAAGGCTGGGGAGGGGGGGAGTGCGTGAGGGTGGTACACGTTATTGGTGTGACAAGCAGCTGCTGGAATAGGACTTGGGAAAGGAAGGGGCACTGGGAATGGGAATGGACCCTCAAGTGGGCTTTATAGAGGACGAAACGATGGCAAAGCAGTCACTGAATTATGCAAAAGATTTACGCGTTGCCTTCCGTCGACGACTTGGAAACTTTTTGGGGCGTTGGCAGCCTTCTCTTCTCTTCTCTGCTCTTCGCCGGATGGGTTCGGTTCGTATTGTATAGAGTTTTTTAGCCGGACGCCAAGAGCGTATGACAGTCATACACTCGCATTAAGAGAGCGTCTCCAGAGGACAGAGGCAGACAGCTGAAGGAGTATGAGTAGATGCAGCCTCTGAGAAAAACAGCAAGCCGACAATTTGCAGGTTACAAAGCCTCGGGATTACCCAAGAAAGTGCTCAGCAGGCCTCTGGGCAAGTGGCAGGACATTTTGTAGACCTTGTATTGCAGCTTATGCGGCAGTTAATCATTCGAGGAGAGTTCTGATACTTCTCTGCCCCGCAGAAGACCGGGATGTGCTCACTTTATCAGCCAAGCCAATCAGGGACCATTCACGATCCCCTCGCCGACTCGACATCAATCGTCATCCAATATCTGGCCAACGTTTTTCCCATATCAATACTGGCTGGCCGGGCCGGGCCGGGCCGGGCCGAGCCGGGCTCCTTCGAGAGCAATAATCACTCAATTGAAAAGCAATACGGCGCCTAGCGGTCAAATGGCAATAAAAATCAATATTGAACTCCGGACACAGCACAACTGACGGCGAACGGGTATCGAGAATCGAGAACCGAGAGTCGAGAGGGGATTCGGGAAATGCAGGAGACTCGTGAACTGAAATACGTTGGACATAAATCGCATGCGATAGAAATGAGCGTTGAATTCTATTAAAAGGCTGCGAGAGGAGATGATGAGAGAGAGAGAGAGGAGAGTGGAATAAACCAAGAGGAGTATGCAAAAGCTCTTTGATCGGGGCCGCATGCAGAGAGGAATCCCCTTTGATCCCGAAGACGGACACACGACGGCAGGTAGAAGAAACCACAGGGCGAAAATCGTTGAAATATTTCAATTAACTTAAAGTGCGCCGCCGAAGCACTGGGTTCGGGTGCGGGCTCGGGTGCGGGCTCGGGCTCGGGTGCGACGGCCAACAGAAAAGAACGACGTGGTGCTGGTCGTGGAGGATCGGGGGACGGGAGTTGGCGTCGACAATAAACAATGTTTTGACAAATCGCTGAAAATTGAGTGCGCAAAATTATTATTTTCAATTTAAAAATCAAAAGCAGGCGGATGCGGATCCCCAGATCTCCCGATCCCCAGAGCCATGGCCATCCATGGCCGTGTGTAGCAGTCCCTTAACGATATATGGGTATTAAATTCTGCCGCCTCGACTGTGCTCTTGGCGATGCACAGTGGGTTTCACTACCCACTACTCTGCACTGCTCCGACCCAGCCAGCCACACATATTCCACCGTGCGCTGGGACTTGCTAATGATTTAAAATTAAGAATTTAGTGTCGGAGGATCGCCTTACCATGTGAGTCTTTGGGGGCCGATCATGTGGGTATAAATTCGCCAGGAACTGCATTCGCTCTGCGAATGGGTGTGGGCCATTCCAGTAAATCAGCTGAAGCGATTGCCCGAACTAGTTGGCCATTAGCAAGTGTAAGGAACTCTTTTGAGGGGGCTTGACCCCAGAAATAGCTTCACGCCTGGCAGCAGCAGGCAGCAGAAGTTACCTTGGCCGTTTCGCTGGGAGGACGCCCACTTCAATCAAATTTTTTGATTGGATTGTTTCGGAAGCAAGTCGTCATTAAATCAAATATCATAATTATATAAACAGCTAACGTGCGGGAGAAAGGTCTTTCGATTGGGCAACGGCTCAGCGTTTTGATTAAAATCGGGTATCTACCGTAAGTCTTGGAATCGGTATCTGTATCAGCGTATCTCTGCGCTCTATCTGCAGGCCATTCAGCAACTGAAAACTGAAGAAGGAAGACTGAAAATGGCTCGCAGAAACTCAGCGTCGAATGTTCACACATTCACTGGGCAGAATCCGGAGCTGCCGCAGAAATGGGAGCAGGCTACGAAGTGGCAGCAAATCAGTGGGTAAACTGAACGTTAACGTTAACCTGATTATGGTTATTAGAGCCTATAAGAAAGATGGCAGTAAGCGTCGTGGCGGCGTTGGCCTAGCGCTGCGTCTTGCGATTCTCTCGCTACGCATTGATGCCACAGGGGAGTGGGCTCCACTGATCCGTGGCGTGAACTATCGAAGTGTAAGAGAGTACACATTATGCTGATTACAATCAGCGAGGCCAGCAAAGCTGAATGATTATGCGAGGAGTGGAGTCCGAGAAAAATGGACTACAAGTGCAGCTCATTAGCCGGCAGAGGTAACGGTAAAGAAGAGCGCCCTAACCCTCCAAGACTAGCCGGGAAAATCGATAAAATTAAAGAAACAGGCAGACACAGAAGGAACGCAATTCCCTTCTCTCTTTCTCTTCTCTTGCACAGGGCAGAGCAGAGCAGAGCAGAGCACATGCTAATGAGTGGAATGAACTCTCGGAGCCCTGTTCCGAACTGTCCCAAGTCCGACGGCCGACTCCATCCTTGAATCGAGAGAAAATCCAGCCGAAAGAGAGAAGAGCGCAGCGCGTCTTGAAATTAGTTTAAAAATCTGTATATGTACGCTGAAAAGCGCTGAAAAAAAGGAAAAATAACTTTGGGGGTTGCTGCTTGTAGGAAGAAGTCTGTGAACTGCTGCAAAAGTTGAGAGTGGTAAAAGTTTTTCTGGTCAAACCCAAAGTTAATGAGAAATTTGTGGGGTCTGTGGGGAGTCTGGCACATTATAAATAATTTAAATGTGTATTATCGCGGCCATTGTAACCAATTTGGCAAACGATGAGCACACGCTTTTGCATGAATCGAATAGAGACTGATGTTGGGTTACGGAGCCCAATAATCCATAGATTGTAGTCAGTGGTGCACCAGCAAAATAAAACTCTATTACTGTTATCGTCCGCATACATATGCACTAACATATATAGATATTCTCGCACACGGCAGCAGCATATGCAGCCGTTCTCTCTAGTCTTCATCTCGCGCTATTCTTTCTTTACTTCGCTCTCGCTCTCTCGATCTGCCGCGCTCATGATGAAATTATGCAAGGTGGTATAACTCTCTTTCGGGTCTTCTTTCACGCTCAGCACTACTGAGAGCGCTGTTTAATGAGAGAGAGAAGAACGAAGAACGTTTGCTGTTGTACTAAACAACATAAAACACGAAGAGAGAGCGCGTAGCGGAGCCGACCACCTTGTATAATTTCTCATGGTCGCGCTCTTGTCGAAGCCTCGCTTGCACTAGGGCACGGGCACTTGAATGCCCTTTAGTCTTGCACTTCTCGCACTTCGCATAGTTGATCTTCAACCGAATTGTCATTAAATAGATCGCGAACTACGCTGCTGAAAAAGCAGACGCCTTTCAGTCACGTTCACCTTTGTTTGATTTCAAATGTGAGTTGGAATATCCTTTTTTCCCCTATTTCCATTTGAATGTACATATATTGTTCGTTAGAACTGAAGAATACATACGCAACTCTACAATGGTATATGTGGCTGCGTAGTAAACAAATATCAAGTCAACAAAAAAATGCCATGCTCGTACGCACATATGTACATATAGCGTATAGGAAAGGAAAGGAAATAGCCGTCCCACCACCGGTTCGTTTGTATCCGTAAGGACAAAAAAATTACGGGCTGTAATTATGCAAATTAGTCTTGAGCCTGTACCTCGGTCTGTGCGCGCAAATGCGCGATAGCTGAGAATGAGCCACATCCTGGGCATCGGGGCCAAACTAAAGAATCTCGGAAAATATTCATTTTGCATATTTACAGACAGGGCCGGAGCACAACACGCACACTCATTAATTTTCATCAATGAGAAAACGAAACTAAGCCGCAGCTTAGGCGAATGTGAATTTGGTTTGTGTTCTGTTTTTTGTTTTCTGTTTTCTGTTTTCTTTTTTGCATACGCACATGTCCCGAGTACATCCCGAATATCCTGCCCAGCCAATGACAGCAGGGGACTCTCTCGAGTCGCGACTCTCGACTATCGAATGTGCCGCGCATCATTAATTTTTAGAGCTTAGCCAGATGACAAGCCCGAACAACAAACCCAAGCCCGTACGAGCCCAAGGAAGGAGCGAATCGATCCCGAAATGATTCTCAAAGCCGTCGGCCGAAGGTCTAGCTGTAGCTGAAGATATAGCTGGAAAAACTTTGAGCGCTCCATTGGAAAATCCAAAAAATCCAATAAAAAGGCAGCGGAGCGCGGACGAGGGCAGCAGACCTCAAGTACAGCGTGAAAAATCATTAAAAAGGAGGAGGCATCTGTGGGCAGGACCAAGGACCAACCGACAGGCAACATCCTAAGCCGATCCACAACAGACCCAACCATCAACAATCAGATGCGGCAAGCGGGAGACAGCCAGCGAACTGTTTGGAATATTTATGATTTTCAAGGATTTTACATCTGACGTTTGCCGAAAAAAGAAAAAAAGGAATTTAAATTCGCTAGCAAGAGGCTTTTAGGAGATTTTACAAAAGGTTACAAATCATTAATATTCATCGCATTTGTGTTGAAAGCTAGACGTTGAAGCGCAGATATGGAAACCATGTTAAAATAACTGAAAACTGGACAGACTGAGATCTTCCAAGCGCATTGTATATCCAAGTGAACTAAGGATATAAATAACGTCCCCATAACTTCATAATTTGTTTGCCTCTTAAATTTCTAGTATTCCCAGTATTCTTGTGGACAGAAATTGGGTTTCATTCCCAAGGCTCCCACATATCGACCATAATATAATGCGATTCCTTACAAGAATCACGCATTTCCTGCACGTATGGCACATCCGGCCAAGCTTATGTCGAGCAGCATGTGCTTCCGTCCTTCTTTGGGGAAAAATGGGAAAAATGTTAACTCATTTGCTTGGAAAATGACTTTTTAATACGCGACACACTTTGACCAATGCGCTGGGCCATCCAATTTGAATATTTATCAAAGTTCAGAGTCAGCGAGTCACAAAAATACGCATGAGAGTCCTTGGGCTCCTTGAGGGCCAAGCCGGAAGTGCGTAGTGGTCATTAGGCCTGGCATTATGGCTATATGGGTGTATGTGCCTCCCCTCGGAAGCGTGCCGGCCACTGGTGCGCTAAATGGTCAAGTGGTGGTCACTCGCATTCACCACATGAGCCCCGAACATGCACGGAACATGGCCGCCGCTAATTGTTCAAGAATATGCGTTAGTATTTTTCAAGTTTAGTTACACCGTTCATTTGCATAACTGTCGCATGAGAGGGGCATGGACAGGGGTCAGCGGGATATTAATGAAACCCAACGCATGTTCAGTCATGTTGTTGTAAGTATTACGAGCCAGCGTGCTTTTCTCCAACATAAGTGTGGTCTATAAGTAGTCAAGGTACTAATGATTTTCTGATGGAAAACGGAAATGGGGTTACAAAATTTTCTTGTGCTTTGCGGCCCAATGAAATCCAGCACTTTCCATTTTATAGCTATACTAAATACTAAAGTAGGTATTTTCCCGGAAATATTTTGAGTCCCTGAACTTTTACGGATCCGAAATGTGGACCCTTCTATGGACCCTTCGGATTCGACTAGATAGAGTCGTAATACACCTGGTGGAGCAACACCCGAAGGGTTTTCATGTGCATTGGGAGGGGGTTTCTTCCTGTTCAATCTGTTTGCCACGCTGATAGTATCATACAACTATTTTTTAACGCCATTAGCCCATCAATTACACTGCTAATTGGTTTACGGCCACTGTAGAGCATAAACCCCCTTGAGGCGCACTAATTTAATGCTAATTTATGCACTGCCCAAACGAAAAGTCAAACAGAATTAAACTATAAAGCAGAAAACACTTCAGAAGTCAGCGGGTCAGCCGTAAACCAGTTGACCCATCTAACCCAACCACTGACCACTTCACACTGGGCTGGTCCTGGTCACTTCCTGTTTTACACCTTCCCCCTCCACTCGTCCCTCTCCCCTCTGTATCTGTTTCGTGTGGTCAAACAAACGGACAAACAAGGGTGTGATTAGGGCCTTGGTGCCATTAAATCGCATTATCATTATTATCATTTGAAGTCCAAATAATTACACATTAGAGCGCTGAAAAGGGGAGAGGGAGGAGGATTTCGCAGTGCGGATCGTCAGTGGACAGAGGCATTCCGATATTACTGATTGGATGGACTGTAAGTAGAGATTCCTCGACGAGCCACAGAAGCTATTTTCTCCAGTCTACTTATTATTCGTCTCCTTCGTAATGGGAGATTATCGACTTGAAGCAGCCGAGACATAAAACCAGCTGGACCCTCACTGTACCTCTCATTTCCACCCACAAAACGAGTACATCCACGTCCTCGTCCTCGTCCACCTCCTTGCGTCGCGTCTGGCGGCGACAGGGGACACATTATTTTAATTTTACCAACAAAATTTCGTTGCTTTTACACAGAAAAATACCCCAAAAGAAATGTAAGCAAAGAGAGAGAGCACAAAACTCATTCGAAGGGTGGTAAAAGAAAAGAAAAGCGAAAATAAAAATTGAAAATCGTAAAAAACGAATGAAGCTTCAGCAGCAGCACATTAAATGAGTCAAAATAATTTATGCCAAAGCCAAAGTGTGTGTGGGGCAGTACGTACGAGTGTGCGTGTGAAGGGGCAGGGCAGTTGTGTGGGAGGAGGGGTGGTCCGAGGCGGGAGGCAACACCCAAAGCGACATGTGCGTGCATCAAATCTGCCCGCTGCCAGTACATTTTTTTTTATCATTCCGCCGGGCAAAGATCTGGTAATTTTTACCAAAAAAAAGCCTGAAAAGGACTGAAAAATGAATGGGGAATAGGCTATCGGATACCCCGTATCCCATGGACCCTTCGAAGAGATCACTGGAGGCATCTGAGGCCTGCCTGAAGTTCCAATCCTCTCGCGGCGCGTGCACGGGGTATCGCCAACATCAACCCCTGCGGCAAGTGTAATTTTCGAGTCCCACCGACTCCCCAAAATCCGAAACAATTTTTAAATATACTACGCATTTGTGTGTGTGTGTGTGTGTAGGCAGACATTAATATTTGTTCTTTCGGCTCTTGGCAACGCGCCCTTAACGCATTTTTTAATGCGTTTTTTCTCGTGTGTGTGTGTGTGTGTGTGTGTGTGTGTGTGTGTATTTGCTCATTAAGCAAAAACAAAGTTAGAGAAAAGTTTTTTACCATCTTCAGACATTTTTGTGTTTTTCCTTTTTGTTTGCATTTTTCTGTTCGTTGTGGGGTTTTCTTCGCATTTTTTTTCGTCCTTCCTTTGCATGTGCGTCCATTGTTTTCTTATTGGGACACAGGGTGCATTATTATGAGAGTGCTCGCTGTTCAGGGACTCATTTCGGATCTCAGAAATGATTTAGAGGACCTCCTTGATGGTTTTTGTGTGGAACGCACCCTGTATTTTATATACTGCCCAGTGAACTGAAGCTTCCCTCATTAATTTTTGCTTATCTTGACGTTGTGGAACCTGTTTACTCGTATCTACGTGCTTCCTTGCACGCGTACACGGACCTGTGAGTTTTCAGTCGATTTTGGGCTAAGAACGAGCTGGAAATCGGTGGTAGCTAAGACTGTACTAAGTACTAGGTGGTTCTAACGTCTTGCTATAGATATTAAGTATAATTACCATCTAGACTGCTTCTCGTTACCACTTCTCTAACTTGATCTCTGGATGTTAAAGAGTTTACATCAACTACCGTCCTGGGACCCTGCCTCTCCCCTCCCAATGAGCTCCACAGCTCAGTCAACTACATCATAAGTCCGCTTGTATTTCTGTATATTTTAATAATCTTAATAACCGTTAGGCTTCCACCGTCCGCCATTTTGAGAATCATGGCTTACGGTTACAGCGGTGACGGCAGCGTCGCTCACCGCAGCATCCAACATCCAACAGCAGCCACCGAAAGTCAGCAAAGAACTCGACGGAAATTCACAGCATTTTCATTCGAAAGCCAAGTAATTACGCATTCAAGTAGAAAAAGTTTATCTCTTGTCGAAAAATTGAAAATTTTCATTTCATAAAATGAGATTAAAAACGCGAGTTGCTCGGTTGCTGTGGCCGGCCGAGAGGGGGCCGGGGCCGGGAGGGCTTAAATACGGGGCCAAGGAAGAGTTTGCTGGGAGCTGCCGTGAAAGCCGTGCAAACCACAAAACGCCAAAAAGGGCTTCGCGACGGTGGGTGCGGGGGTGCTAAGGAGACGAGGAAGCTGCCTGGCATGGAAGGGCTTAAATCTGGAAAGTTTACTGCCAAAATATTTTTAAGAAAATTACAATAACGTCGAAGAAAGCGGCCGGCGGCCGGCGGAAGAGGGGGTGGAGTGGGGAGCTGAAAAGGAAAATAATAATGGCCGCCAACGCGCGACCGTGGACCAGGCTGCCCGGAGGAAGGGTTTCAGAGGGGAAGGAAGGAGGAAGAGGCTTAGGCCTCGATGTCGATGTCGATGACAGTCTGGCAACGCCAGCGAAACCCTGCGCGTGTGTGGGTTAGTGCGTGTGTGCGCGCTGCTGGGGTGTGTGTCCTTCCAGGTCCATACGCACTTTCAACCCTTTTCGCGCTGGCGGGGAAGCATTGCGTAAAGTGCGAAATTTACTGCGACATGCGCTGGTGTGCCTGTATCTGTATCTGTGTATTCGTTACATTATGTACTCGAAGATTGTTTCATTTTACGGCAGTACATTGTATGGCATGTACCCTCGTACTCCGCGGGCTACGGACCACAGGACCACGGAAAGGGTTGCCCGGCTAGAGAGGGATTCCTCTTGGCAGTTATTGGATTTCAAAATGAAATCCATTTGATGGCAAACGAAGCTTTGATATGTGGGGTACCCGCGGCCCCAGGAGCTCGGTAGTTAAATAAATTAACAGCCTGTAATGCGGGGAGGGGGAATGTAATGTAGCTGTCACAAGGGGGTTATATTTTCATTCACTGAAAGTAAGTCTTAGGAGGAGGGAAAGTATATCAATAATCACTGAATATCTAACGAATAAGGACGCCTCAAATGCTCTGTTTTAGTTCTGTGTATCCTTCGAACCACACACAGATGTGCCGGCGGCATCCTGCAGCATCTAAAGGCAGCTGCAACAAAATAAAATATAAAAAACAGCAGCCTCTGATATGCTGGATTAATGGGAAAGAGAAAAGGTAGGAAAATTTGCATATATGAAACCAATTGCCGAGGCAGGAAAATTGTGAAACGAAACTGATTCCCCGCACGGATCGGATGCTGGGCCCGGCCCGGAGAGTAGGGGAAACTTCAGGCACTTCACATGACAGACAATATTCGAATGGAATGGAATGGAATGGAATCATTTAGCGTTCAGAAAAGGAAAGGTGCCAAATATTAGACAGGACAAAGAGGGGTGGGGAGGGGGGGGGACAATGAATCGCTTTCATATGCAAATTGAAGTGCAATCCGAGCGAGTGGAATACAAATCATAATGAAAAATGAAAATCTGATTTTGATTTGGCACGTAGCCTACAGTCGCTGTACTCCAATGAAAGTGGAGCTCTTGGGTCCCCCACCATTCCACGCCACTCTCTCCTCTCTCCTCTCCCTCTTTCATTCATTCTCCCCCTCTTTCTCCTTGGACCCCCGAAAGTCCCTGCTAATCCCTTCCAAATGAAAAGCAGCGTGCGGCCTGCCCGAATATGCAGTTAAGTTCTGCCTCCCCCTCTCCAGGGGCTCCGTTATGTGTGTGTTCTGTGAAAGACAAAATGGCGTCGCTACTCGAACTAATCCAATTTATTACAGCTCCATAACTTTTTCCTATTTGCGTTCGCGTTCGCCTTCGCCTTCGCGTCCTTCCTGGCGTTGCCCTGCGTTCCGTTCCACACTCGAAACTGACAGACGCTAAATGCGTCTTATTAGATGAGCTCTATGTGTGTGTGTGTGTGTGTGTGTGTGTGTGGGATGGCTTCCCCCTCACCCCAACCTCTTCTGTTTCCCAGCGAACTTTGACTGGCGCCCCACCTCATCCTTTGAAGGGGTCGCCCGCTTCAATTTCAAGCTTGAAGCTTCTATCTATTTCTTTCTTTCCATTTTTTTTTGCCTTTTTATGATAAATTGCATTTAGCAACCACCGACGCCAAGTTGCCACCACCGCCACCGCCACAGCAGCAGCACTGCCACCCTCTCCTAGACAAATTCCACGCTAGGGGTTGGGGGTGGGGTTGGGGGTGGAGTGTGCATGCGTTGCCATTGTTGTTGTTAGGACATGGACACACTCGTGTAAAGGATTTAACTTTCGATTAAAACTAAGGCTACAGCCCACCCTCGAGAGTCCTCGTTGGAAAATGGCCGAGTACACCCAATAGCCTGCACTATAGATACATATACTCGTAGATACACTCCTTAGCAAGCTCCTACAGAGTATGGATTGGCCTTTTACTTAATGCCTGGGCTATCCGCTTAGTAACTTTGTTTTTTTGTTTTTCCCCTAATAGGTATCCAAAGTGAAGCCGGAAAACTCTGTGCACACAAGGACGTTGCAGCTCCAACAAGTGACAACAAATTGCACGGAAGTTTGTTTACATTCTGGCCGCCACAGCATCTGGAACAGTTTATAGATTCTGCCGCATGGAGAAGGGAAAATATTGGCTTGGGCTCCAGCCATTGCCTCGGATGAATGTCTATATGCCTGCAGAGTCCACAGAGTCCACAGAGAACTCCACTCGACTTGGTTTTCAAGCTGATTTCCCGCTGACAAATATCGCGTGTTTGTCCCCGATCCTGTGGAGCGTTAAGTGCATCCTAGCGGCAGCTTAGCTCCGCGCCGTTCCTTTCGTGTCTGGGAAAACAATGAAAAATTCATGCAAATGAAAAATAAATGCACACAAGCCAAAAAGGATAA
This sequence comes from Drosophila lowei, assembly GCA_008121275.1. Lineage (NCBI taxonomy): Eukaryota > Metazoa > Arthropoda > Insecta > Diptera > Drosophilidae > Drosophila > Drosophila lowei. The sequence goes on along the minus strand of CM017778.1, from coordinate 22,144,704 downwards.
TGCAGCATGGAGCGGAGCGGAGCGGAGCGGAGTGGAGCACCGCAGAGTAGCGAGAAAATAGAAACACATTTCATGCAATTTCGGACTCGGGTGCTCCGTACACGTTCCACGCTCGACTTCCACGGTTCTGGTCCTGTCCGTCGACTCCTTTGTCTGCGGCACGAAATTTCAATAAATTATGCAAAAATTTTCGTGGTTTTCGCGCTTTTCCCCCGGTCGTTCCTTTTTCGCCGCTTTCTGCAACATTTTACTTGCTGTTTTATTCAAATTTGTGTGCATTTTTTATTCGCTAAGAAAACAAAATTTAACACAGAAGGATTTGGTTATTTGAGCGATTGTGGCAGGAATGGAACTGAGTGGAAAAAATCAACCCTTTTAGGCCAGATCCGACACAGCATCCAGCTGTATCCATCGATCCCTTTTTTGGGCGATCTCCCCGACATCTCTTTGTCTGGCGATCAGGTAAACATGACCCTGCTGCGTATGCAAATTAGTTTGATTAAATATTTAAATTAGGGTCCCTTGCTAGGGGACCCTTTTTTCACCTTTTTCCGTGACAGCTGCGCTCTCCCTTCACGAATTTGTGGATCGTTTGCTGGGGTTTATTCCAGTTCACCTCTAGACCTCGCCGAGTGCGGACGGACGCGAGTGGCAAGACGGGAGCATGCGGCGTGGACCTCCATTAAATGCGAGCAGAGGCATTTTCATCGCACATGTACAATTTTCAATTTTTCACTGTTACACAGATAACTGTGATTCGAGCCGATCAATCGCATGGTCATAACTAGAAAGAAATTACTACCAGAACCAGCCAGAGCCAGCCAGAGCCTGCCAGAAACAAGGCACGAGCTCTGGTCTTGGCCTGGCTCTTGCTGAGCAGCAGCCGCAATACAAATGATTATGTTTATACTATTAAAGTAATTTACTAAAAAATGACGCCCAGCCTAAACAAGATAATCCCCAGTGAGCTCTTCCCTGGCTCCCTGGCTCTCCTCTCCTCTCCTCTCCCCTGGCCGGTCGTCAAAGCCAACCGCTTTAGCTGGAGGTTAAGTAGCTTGCTGTCTACTTAAGCATAATCGAAGTATGGTGCAACGATCTGGCGATCGGTCCGGCTTTATCACAACATTTTGCCATGAAGATGGATTAGTGTGGTCAAGTGCAGGCCGCTGATCATGCTGATCGCTTTTCCGTTCGCCTGCTCCTGGTAGCCAAGGTGCGAGATCTGCAAATAATGTGGCAAACTCAGACACAGCTGACACAGGCCCCGTCTCGAGTGGGGGGCCAGTGTGTGCCGCTTCGGCTGATCCCAAGATCACCCCCACCGATCGTTAAGCGAAAAACGAAATAGCCCTCTCTGTGGCCTCTTGTGTACGGCTCTATTAACCCCGGCCGCTGATTTGGTGATAACGATCGTAATCGTAGCGGTACTCTAGGTGCAACACATGTTGCACTTAGCCATCCATCCACCAGGTTGGGGCATGGAGCTGCAGCTCGCTGGCCTGCTGTATTATTTTCCCTAATTTAGAAAATAGTTCTGGCCGCTCAAATTGGTATGATTCACTGTTCGCCTTGTTAGAAATTGCCTCTCCCTCGTTCGTCGGGCGGGGGGAACATGTGTTTTGGCTCCTATATGGCCATGATTATGGGTTGGCTATGAGCCTCGTAGCGAGAGGTACTTCCGCATAGTTGGCCCGAACATGATTCGTCGGCTGTTACCAGCCCTTCTTCCTTGTGGGTGAATGGCCAATTTTCGGTGGATGTGGATGTCCTTAGTGATCCAAGTGAACTAGATTGGCCCCCCCTGCATTCATAGAATACAAATAAATGAAAATGTTTATTAAATCCATACTCATAAATATGCATGGGGCACAGGGGGCACTGGGGGCACATACCTATATACAGCAGTGGGGAGAGGTCTTCTAATTACACCGAAAAAAGGGGTTCGGCCTCTCGGAATAAAAATCAAACAAAATTGTATACATACTCGTACAGAGTGAATACTCTTCGAATACACTCATTCATTCGCCATAAATATGCATGAGAGACCCCCTTGGAAGAAATGAGCGTGTATTTATGGATCGGAAGGTTCTCCACTGCCGCAGGGAGAAAGTCGCAGCTGAAAGCTGTTTACATAGTTGCCGTGTCTAAGCAAATACGAAAGTTATTTAATGAGGCCCCGGAAAAGGTTTACAATTAAGAGAAGGAGAGGAGAGGAAAGGACTAAAGCGTCCTGTCTGTCTGCCTTCATTGGATGGCATTTTCATGTATTTGGCTTTGCGGTTCATTGATTAAAATCAAACTGTTTATTAGGGGTAGGAAACATCCCCTGCCCAAGGACATGCTCGTACTCGTACTCCTACTCCCACCTTTTGGTAAAAACGATCCAAAACTCTCGCTGTGTTTGTTTAATTGCGTTTTCTTTGGGTTTTTTTGCATTTTATTGTTGGTTTGTCATTCCCATTTACGTATTCGTATCCTTCGAGGGTGTATGTGTGTTTTATCAATCGCCATGCCGCCATACATCGTTCATCAATCAATCAATCCGTCCATCTATCGTTCTGCCAGAGTTGCTTCTGGCAGAAAAATGATTTTAATTTTAGATTAGTTAAATGGAAATAAAACGACTGTTCTGTTCCCCCACACTCGGATTCCGGCCGGGCTTTTCCCATCGCACACACATCGTCCTCGTCGTCCTGGTCGTCGTATTGACGGGCATGTCAATATGGCTTATTACGAGTATTATTTGCACGGCTTGCATGGCTCTGGTTACTTAATTTAAAAGACACCCAACGATTATTGGTTTGAAATTGCTTAGAACACGCGAGTCGCGAGTCGAATCGAGTTTTTGGCAGTTTTTCCGCCAATGTTTTGTGTATTTTTATACGCTCGAGTAAATAGGTAGGCGTTGATCCAGAAAATACGTTTTTATATTGCCTTGAACTGTTCCTTGTGGAGCGGGTTGTTTTTCCACCTTTTATTGGAATTGGAAGCACGTGTGCCCCTCCGGCAGGCAAGGCACACCAGGCAGATTCCGGGATTCCGGGGACAGCCACTTAGCAACTCTTTCGGTGTCATGTGTCCGCCTGCAACAAGCTCTGGCCAGTATATTTCAATGTCGTGGCAAATAGAGGTCCATTAATCTTGGAGCCCCCAGAGCCCAGGGACCACTCGGCTGCACTCTCATTGGCCAGCCACATGCAATGTGGTGCTACTTGTTGCTGCTGCCCCTGTTGAGGCAGAGGGAGCCGCGACCCGGGCAACACCTTTGGAGCGTGATATCGCCTCACCTCTCATGATGCTATTTGCATAGCGTTTAGCTTGCCACATCGTCGTGGCGTATTAATATATTTCAGTCATAAATGTAGCGCGTTCCTTTCATGCCTTGTTCGGTTTCACATCTCTTATCCGAGCCATTTGTGTTGCGGTAGTCTTCAGTAGCCAGTAGTCTTCCGCCGGCAGGGGCATCTCTTCTGGTTTCCCACGTGGACACGAAAAACTTTTTTGTGCGCAACAAGTTTCTCAACAAAAATTCTCAGCTGATAAATGATATGGCAAACAATTCCCGACTCGATATGCATACACCCGTGGCTGGTGGTCATTAATAATCGCTGAAAGAGTCGCCATGGAAGCCATGCAACGGAAGGCCGACTGGGATCCTGAACGTACCGCTTGACACCACTTTTGTGGCTTTGTTTAGGCAAAGACCATCTCATTTTAGTGGCATAACTGCCGCTAAGTAATCGAAAGTAATCGAAGAACTCCACACACACACGATTGTGTGTGTGTGTGTGTTGCCACACAGTGGCGACACAGGGCTGGTGATGGATTATTGGTACGTGTTGCCGGGCGAGTATCGAGGATGTACTATGGGACCAGGCAGCAGCAGCCACACACGAGACCCATTAATCCTGGAGGCAAACGGAGGCCAGGACCAGGACCAGGACCCTCAGCCGCCGCCTCGCCACGCCACTCATTTGTGCTAAAAACTTTGCCACTTGATAAATTGCCCCAGCAGCCACACATTCTCCCCCATCTTACCTCTTTGCTGGATGCTGGAGTCGCCCCAGAAGCTGTAAATGTTTTTTGCCTCCACATTTTTCGATAGATAAATACTTAACACGTTTTTGCCAGTGATTTAAAGGCTTCTCCCCTTCTCCCCTTCTCCCCTTCTCGTCTTCCTGTCAGCCCTTCAATCATCTGTGTGTGTGTGTGCGGCAACGACCTGAAGCGCTCTCCGGCAAAGGTTTTTCCACATCCCAACTGGCAGTTTGATATGCAAATACTTGCCGGAGGTTTCCTCCTATTTTTCTCACTCGATGCGTTCGAGTGGCATGCCCCTGATTGACGCACCTTCACCGTCACCGTCACCTCCGTCCCTGTCACGTTATCTCGAACTCATTTTTGTTTGTTTTGAGCCATTGTCACGTTTTTGTGTTGATTATTAAATGCGTTTAAATAAAAGCTCGGGAGTGCTGGTAGATGAAGTCAGAAAGCGCCTTCGGGCCTTGAATATGCGGTTAATACACCGCAGTCGAGAGTAAACGTTTTCTTTAAGGTTATTTCTTTCAAATTATTGATGAAAATATATCGGAATGGATGTTTTGTTCAATCAGTATCGCTCTCGCGCTCGCTATCGCTAGCCAGACTTCGATCTGCCTCGGAGTCCGTGTCACCCGACTCTGAGCCGGTGGAAAAGGGCGAACTGCTTCGGGAGTTCGGAGCTGAGGCCTCGTAGTCTTCGTCGTCCTCATAGCTGTCGTACTCAAAGACACTCTCACGCTCATCGTCAGTGTCCTCCTCCTCCTCCCCAGTGGAGCACTCTTCCTCTGTGCCACTCGATTCTTCCCTGAGACAAGTGGCTTTTGCAGCTTCGACGTGGCCCTCGGGACCTCCTTTGGTGTTCTCCTCCAACGCAGCACGCCCCTACGAAAAAAGATACAAACTGAATGATTGTCTTGGCCAATTGGCACCTCTGGTCTACCAGTTCCAAGCTTCGGTTTCGGGACAAAGTCTGAACCTCATGCAGCTGCTTCATCAGGGCGTTTCGCTCCATTGAGTGGTATTCGCGCTGGAGATCGCACTCGGTCTGCAGCTCTCGGTTTTCCTTGCTCAGCTGGAACATTTCGCTCAGGATCCGGTGCTGCTTGTCCACTATTATGTTCACCAGCTGCTCCAGATTCTCGATGGTGACCTCATAGTCCGTCAGTTTCTTCTTCAGGAGCCAGTTCTCTGCCCGACAGTCGGCCAGGTCGGAGGCCGACACTGTCGTCTCCGGAGTCTCCTTGTCCGCCCTAAGAGATATCATACATACAACGTGGATGGAAATCAAAGTAAAACTCACTCTTCTTTGGCGTTTGCGGCTGGGCTTTCCCCGTCAGGGGCCAAAGGAAAGGCCTCCACTTGATCCACGCCGCTGTCCACGCCAGGCGCAAAATATTGGCAAATGCAGGACATTTTCGGGGGCCTGTATCAGATCTGAAAGGGGCTGATCAGGTAACTAGATAGTCGTAGTAGAGTATGCCCCCCACTTGACAGACTTGGCAACGTTTAGACGCTGCCCCAGCCCCAGCCCCAGCCCCACTGCTGCTCCAAAAGCAAACTATTAAACGAAAACTCCCGGGCCACCTCCTGCTTCGCCCCCCCCAAAATGTACTCTACTTTACAGACTACACCCCCGACTACGGCGGGGTCCATGTCCGGGTCCGGGCCCGGGTCCTGGCCTGTGAACACTTTACGACTTGACATTTTCACACTTTGTTGGCAACGCTTTGAACGCTTCCGACACATTCCTTCCTGCCAGCCAAGTCCACTGACTTCTGGCTCATCCTCGTTGCCGCGTCAGTTTCGACGTCCACATCGATGCAAGCCTGCACTGCACGGACTCTCTTCCGTCCGGGATCCGGGATGCGCAAATGTGTGGAGTGGAGCTGGTGGGAGCTTTCTGTGGGTGCGTCGGTGGATTGAAGTGCAAAATTGGTTTAAGTGTTTGCTAAATTGGCAGCAAAATGGCTTTTTCAATTTATACTCAACGTTTATATGCGGGTAGATGCTGCCTGCACCCAAAAGTTGCACCACTTGCCCCTCAGCCCCCGTCTTTTTTGGCAACAAGTGGCGCCTAGCTGGGCAATTGATATTCTCAACTTTTTCTAGTCTTTCGGGGGACTTTGTGGCCCATAAATAAATACAATACCAGAGCTGGACCAAAAGCACGCCCACTGCCCATTTCACACGCTCGGAATCGACTCTAAATGGCCCTCTCTGGAGTTCGGTTCTCCTCACACATATCATTGATAGCCGCGATAATCATGGCTTACACCCGAGCACCCGAGCACCGTATCCGTTGCACACTCGTATTTTATGGCCCATTTGGGAATGCCTTAAACGGCTGCAGCCAGCTCGAAGTTGAAGTTGAAAAGTCGAAAGCAAAAGGTAATCGTGATACCTAAACAACGCCAAATTACATACCAGAGGGCGCTACGCAGACCATGTTAACATAAATTTCTTGCGCCTCCTCAGTTGGGCTACCACCCTGCCCGGGCCTGCCCCGGCCTGCCCCTTGCTGACCTTCCATCGTCCAGACGGAGGATCGCCTCTGCGGTATCGGGCCATCCTCCAAACCCTCCAAACGCTCAACTTTAAACCAGACAACACATGCAAGCGCACATTTAAAAAGGCATAAGTCATACGTGGCTAATAAATTGATTTGCTAAAGTGGATTAGCGCTCAGTACATTGACAAATACAGGGTGGTTCACGCGCCGAACAGGCAGGTGGTGCAATCACCTGGACTGACTCACTGCCAAGCACCCTGTACGGTGGTTGGTGTTTGGGAGAGAAAAGTCTTCCGCACAGGGCTCTGCACTCCTTGGAGACTCACTCACATTCGGTACAAAGACGTCGGCTGGGGGGGGGGAGAAAATAGAAACGCTTAAAATGCCAGTTTGAAGTCTATTATTTGCTGGACACGAGCATATATTGATTGCATCGCAGTCGCCTGGTCAGCCAGAAGATTCGGAAAAGCAAATTGCTTCAACAAATACGAGTACTCGTTCTTCTGCAGAGCGTTGGGGGGGGTTTGGAGGCGGTCGGAGGGGGGCTGTTGACGGGAGGAGGGGAAATCACATGGTAATCGGCGCACTACGAAACAGAAACGTAAAAAGCAATCGAAGAAAAGCCAACTTTTGGGAAGAGGTGTGCGAAAACCCGTTTGCAGGCGAGCCGTCCAGCTCTGGGAGCTCTGGACCAAAGTCTTCGGTGTCTTCGGTGGCTTCGGTGGCTTCGGTGTCTTGGCGGCTTCGTGTAGTGCAGCATTTAGCGTCTTGATCGGTTTATCACCGATTAATTAGAGTTTGATAAATACGCGCACGCCGTGGGTAAATAAATCATGGCACCAGAAGCAGGCAGCAGGCGGCAGAGCCGGCAGAGCCGGCCAGGGACGAGGCACTCGTACTGCCAAATGGGAAACGGGCCCCGAAATTCAAGCCAAAAATTTGCATATCCACCCATCCGTTTCAAAAACGAAAAAGTGCCAGTCAAATTGTTGAGGTAAACATGTTTTATTTTTGCGCATTTTCCTTTTTGATTTTTCACCGCATTTAGCATTTTGTTTTGTTTTGGGCTGTCGTTGCTTTTGACAGCAGATTTTGAAAGGTACGTGAACTGTGCGGGGAAACGAGGGGGGGGACGCAAAAATATCTTTGAACATTTCTCTGTGCGAGCATTAATTATGAAAGAACGTCCTTTGAGATGCGCTTGACGGCCACGACGAGATGGCGACAGCGGTCCTGAAGAGCAGCGGCAGGCAGGACCTTTGTGAATGCCAATTTGAGGTTTGGATTCAGGGCTATGGGGTTAGAAGGAGCTCTTTTGACCCCAAGGTGCCTTTGGATTATGCGAAAAATAATGCAATTTTTGTTTCACACTTAAGGCCCCCGCTTTGAGTACGGATGGGGAATGCAGGGCTTGCATCCCTCGTGTTGGCATTGCATTTGTTGTGAGCCCTTTAAAAAACATACATTTAGTGCCGGAAATAGCATCGACTGGACGGGACTAGTTTTCCTGAAGCTGTTTGTCCTTCGAGTCTTCTAAACTCCACTCAAACTCGTTTCATTTGTGGGCTGACTTCCTTTTTAATTCGGCTTTCACTGCCACATTTACGGGGGTATGCATTGAAGAACATCTTATGGTTTATTGCCCCAAGATCTGAGCAGAAGCCATGGATGCGGCGACTACTCGGCACCATGATTGCTACCTTTTTGCTGCACTCGCATTGCATTGGTCGGGCGACGTCTTTTATTCCTGCCCATGGCAGTGGCAAAATTGTTGACCACTTTCTGCTTGGCAGCGTTTTTCACTCTACTTCAGTCCTGACCATTCACTGGCCCCCCCATCCCAGTCCCACTCGCTCTCCTTTTTCAGTTTTTGTCGCATTAAAATTGCTCTCGAGATATCTTCGTTACGGAATGAATGAATACTTGGGCTGGCTGGCTGGCTGGCTCTTCCGTTGGACCCAGAGTATTTGCGGTTCTTTCTTCACATCCTCTTGCACAATTATCCTGATTTCAATATTACTGCTTCATAAACAAAGACCAGGTCCGACATCTCGTAGATGTCTCGCGGTGGGAGGGACTGTGCACAAAACATTATTATTATTATTTCTGCCATTTGTTTCTTGAGGAATTTTTAGTTGCTTCTTGGAGCCTGTGGGCCAGGGCTGGGGCCCGGAGCCAGTATGCCTTTTGCGTAGTCCTTGCCGGGTCTGTTAGCCACAAGGATTGCGACTCAAGAGGAGGAAATTATTTTTCCGAATTCATTTGCCGAGCAGTGAATAGTTGGGATATCTTTCGAGATGGCCCGGAAAACAGTGTAAGTATTTATTATATGGCTTGTTTATGATGGCACTTTTGAGCAGTTTCTACTAGTGCCCGGGGAGGGGAAGATGGGGGGGAAGGGAGGGTGTACACATGCATGTAAAGAGTTCTTCTGTTGTATCTTCTGGTTCTCGATATTCGATTACCTTCCCTTCTCGTTAAACCAAGTATCCTGCAGGCAAATTTCTTTTAAATTGGCTTAATTTGCACAAAGTGCCGCCCCTAAATCACCTTAAACAGCCGCAGGCAGAGAACTTTCACTTGCCATTTTCCCAACAATCAAATCATTACGACTGTCGCCCACCACCCCACCCCACCCCACCCCGTGCTCTGCCTCTTCCCACGCACACGCGCTGACATTTATCAAAATTTCAGCTGTCATTTATTGCATTCACGCTGGCTGTTTAATTCTGCAGCTTCTTAGCCGAAACACGCAATTGAACATTCATAAGCCGCGACTCTGGGCTCGCCTCCACTTGTGAACGGAACCCGCAAAAGTCCACAAAGTACCAAACCCAATAGCCCACAATTCGGGAACATTCGCAGGGGGAGGGGTGCCACTTGCCAATTTTCTCACTGGCGAAATTTTCCAGAAGAAAGCACTCGACTGGGACACGTGACAGTCGCTGGGGTTGGGCTGTTGTTCTCGTGTGTGAGCTCGCGAAAAAATGTTGCGATTTTCCATTTCCCCAGACCTGACGAACGTGCGTGGCAGTCGCAGTCAAGTGTGTGATTTGCGGTGGCGTTTTCAGGAGAGTTCTGGATAGATTTCCCCATCAAGATTTGGTGGATTCAGGCGAGGAGTGGGGGCTAATCAGTCGTCTAATTGGATGTAATCTTTAATGAAGGATCGGCATTCGTTTCACTTAAAGGTGCCCATGTTTTGAGACCTCATCGATTTTCCAGGGAATAAATTATTATTTCAATTTATTGCACAATTAAAAAAAACCAATTTCCCATATCCTGTCGTCCTGTGAATGCATATATCTTTCACCTACGATGCGTCTGCACTTTTCAGCACTCAAAAAGGAAATGAATCCAGGGCCCAGTCACAGTCGCAGTCGCAGTCACAGCAAAGGGGGACGGAAACCCTTCTATAAGAAAAGAAACTCTAAAAAAACACAAAAGTCTTTGGGAAAAATAAAAGACAGCACTGATGCAAAGCCGGATGCCTGCCCGTCCTGCGGATTCAGCCGTATTTCGGCATTTGCACGGCACACGGCACAGTTGGCATCAAATTATGAAATAAGTAAGAGAGCACTCCATGCATTAAAAACCTTTTAATTTGCTAAATCGCCTTGCCAGACATCGTCGCCGGGGTAGGGGTAGGGGGTTGGGGGCGGAAACGGATGAACGGCTGAACGGCTGAACGGCTGGAGCGGAGTCTGTGCACATTTTCGAGATTCGCAGACGCCTAAAAGAGCCGCCGCCCAGCCTACGTCCCAGTCCCAGCCCCAGCCCCCGCCCCGTCCTGCGTCCGAGCCGAGCCCGGTCTCACATAGACACTTGTTTCTGGGATTTTTATTTCCTTTTGGACCTGAGCAAAGTTGAATAAGCCAGGCAAACACTAGAAGGCAGCGAGACTGCTTGAGTATAAGGCACTTTCATCTGCACCTCCTCCGCCTCTGCCGCCGCCCGGCCTTGTATGAGCGCCGGCGATAATTTTCACTTTTGTGCAGGGAGCTGGGAATTCCTTCGGGCAAGACGGGCTGAAGGTAGGGCTCCGTCTGGCTTAACTCAAATTTTTTCCTTTGTTTGCCGACAAAACGGAAAGAAGAAGTACTTGTGTATATTTGGTTCAATTTTTATATCATGCCCCACGTACGGTACGTGGGGTGGCCCATAGTTTCGCACTTTAAGAGGCGCCTAAAAGCAGCCAACGGAAAAACACCTACCACAGCGCACAGATGCGCGCTGCATGTAAGAAAGTAATTAAACTTGGCCAGAACCTCAAATACAGTTCCACCGTTGGGCGATGGCCTGGCGTGTCCCCGGCAATCAAGTATTGTCATCGCATGACTCTGCGAAAGCAGAGGGGCCCCACACAAGATGCGTAATCGAAATTAAGCAGAGTCTCCGAGTCGAACTCGGGCGAAAATCAGCATTTAATTTAATTGACAGCTCGCGGACAGTACTCGTGTCTGCATCCCCTCCCCAAGGGGCTGCTGCGGGCCCCCACCAGCCCGGGAATTCTCATTAAAATCGTATTATATAGATAGGTAAATGTTTGCAGCCCCGTTTCTCCGTCCCCCTATCCCTGCTGATTTTTGTCAATTCATTACAAATTATTTGCAAAGCAGACACAAAACACAAGGATATTCAGAGCCAAAAATAAATTGCAAACTCATTTGCCGCGTGAAAATCGAAACTTTTTCTCCGGCTTCGGCTGAAGAGGACTTTATTTAAATTCGATATAAATGTGGAATCACCGACTCGGTCTGCTCGGGCGGAGGAGCATGGAGAGCACTCTCCCAGGTGCACAAAAAGTTGTGTTTCAGTGCTTATCCTGTGTCCTCCGTCCTGCCGAGACGGCCCGGGACCCGGCAGGCCCGTGATTTTGTTTCGGTGCTGGATGTTTCGGTGCTCTGCACTCAATTTAAACCGTGTCCATGGAGATTTGATGCAACATTTTGATGACTTTGCTGTTCAGACTGGATTTCTCGAGTGCCTATGAATTTGCGAAAATATTTGCTTCAAATCGATGGAAATCAATTTATTATGAAGGAGAATTGCTTGAGAGTCTATGAACACAGGCCCAGACAGGCATTATAGACTCACTGGCATTATGATTTTAAAGTATTTCATTCTGTTTGATTTTAATGGCTTTTTTTGCCCCGCAAATTAGCTCATTCAAGCCTCCGCCCTTTTGGGTGGAAGAATATTTGAAAATGCACTCAGATAGAAAGCGGAGAGCCCTGCCATGCACCGCCTGCATACACATAAAGACAGGGCCCCCAAAATGAAGCTAATTTAATGACAAAAAACCCGAACAAACACAATCCACTTATCCGAAAAAAAAAAAAAAACAAAAAGGAAAAGGAAAGCGACACGCGACCACAGGCGGCGATAAAAAACGCGCGCTAGGCACTTGGAAAACAGCAAAATCCGAGGCCTGTAATACCCTTTCCCTGCTACACTCTCACTTCTGCCCACAGGAGAGTGTGGGAGTGCAAGAGAGTGTACCGAAGAGTACGTGTAGCAGTAGACATGTGCATTAAATGTTTAACATGATTTTTCACTCATTAACATTGAAGCAGAAAAGGGAAACCGCACAACAGAACCCAGCGCGGGGTTGGCTTGTGTTTTTGGCATAATTTATGCACATTTTATACGGCAGTACATGGGAGGAGGAGTGTGGCCAAGTGTTAATTTTGAGAAATGTGCAAAAAGCATAGAAAAAACACATGGCTGTTGAGGCAACGAAGCGTGCGGTTCGTTGACTGCTGCCATGAAGCGTTTTGCACGCGTTTTGCACGCGTTTTAGCGGAGGACACTGCTTCCCATGGTCCACTAACCGACAATGGCGAAACCCGCCACGAAACGCAATCGAGTCACAAAGCCAAAGTGCAGACCGAAGGAATGTGACTCGACTGCCGATTCCAAGAGCCAACTGAGCCCATAATTCATATGCGCCACAAAGTCTGTGGCAATCAAAATGCCAAGCAGCAGAACGGAAAGGTATCGGTACGGTATACCCTTCTCGGTGGCGCGAAGCAAGAGCTAGGCATCCGTTCTGCCAAAGTTATAGCACTGCCTGCGAGGGCAAACCGAATTTGAATGACTTGTCTCCGCAAAGGAAGGGGGTTTCCAGACACAGAGGTGGTCATTGATGAAATACGCTTCTCCAGCTCCAGCTCCACCTCCGCGGTGAACCCACAAGTCAGTGAGCATCTCAGCGTCTCAGACTCAGTCCCAGTCCCCAGTCGCAGTCCCAGTTGCCATCGAAGCCCCAAACGACATAATTGCAGCCTGTCTGCGGTAGCTAATGCAAACAAACATGGGGTTATGAGACTGGCTGGAAAAGGCTGAGCAAAATTCACGATGAAGCCTGACCCGTACCGTACCCGTAACAAGTAGCTGGCGAAATGGCAAAGAATTGGGTCTCTACGTGTTGCCACAGCAACGCACCGATCGATGCCCGATGCCAGATGCCCGATCGATTGCCCAGATCGTGCCGATAGCATTTCATTTGATCCACAACAAATTGTGTTGAACTTAAGGTTGAATTCACTCAGAGACCAGTCCATATACTCCTACTGAGGCGTACGGAGGCGGCCCAGATACAGATACAGATACAGATACAGATACATTAAAACTAGTGCACTTCAATCATGTGCATTGTGCATTGCGTTTGCCGAATCGATTGGCAACGCTTCGAGTCCCACCTACCATATTACTGATGAGCTCTCCGACTCCGTTTGCTTTTCAGTTGCACGAAATTATAATTTCACCTACAACAATTTGGCTCCTGTTTTTTGTACTTGGCATCATCGTCATCGTCATCATCATCATCATGGCATCGTCGCTGCAGCCCAGTGCAAATTTTTCATGGGAATTACATACGTGATAGATTGTTGTTCACCCATCCGTCTAAGCCCTTCACCAGTGGCACAGTTGATTGGTTTTCCTGCTTCTCCTGTGATTGCCATGCCCATGCCCCTGCCTCGGTCCTCATCGTCATCATATGGGACGTGACTGCGTTTCGATTGCCAACGAAATATGAGCCAGAATGTATCTCAAAAGTATGCATGGAAATGAAGCTTATGGCTGCCTTGAATGCACATTCAATTCCGTTGAATATCTATGCAGTTTGTTTCTCAACATTTGATCCAAGGAAGCATGAAGCATCGGACTCGAAGATGGCGAATGAATGGCTTGCCATTAGGCAGTCTGTGATCATCAAGTTAACAAGCTTCGGATGCCCAGGCGCCCCAGTGTGGACATGACCCCAACTGTCCGCTCAACAGGTGGTACCTTGTCGAAGTACAATGTCCCGGCTCCTACTCAGCGACAGGCTGCCCGGGAAATCCCACAGGCCATTTCTCCAGCCCACATGTAAGCACATTTGGCAAATCACAGAACATGTAAGATGCCTCAACGGCGTCTCGAAGGAGGAAGATCGCACAGAGATGTCTGGCAAATGGTGCTGCAATTTCTCGGCGCCGCAGTCGCCGCAGTGTCGCAAATGGGTCAAGGGGCAGACCAGAAGGCAGTCCCCTTATCGCTGGCAATAGAGTCGTGATCAATAGCCACGAAGGGGCACATGAGCCGCAGATGGAAGCGAATCGAATCCAACTCCCGACTCGCCTCCAAGCAGCCGACTGACCACCTACAAATATTTGTTTTCGGGCCTCCACTCCACTCCACTGCCGGCTCTTTTGCGTTCAATTAAAGTTTATGCCAATAAATTGTGTGCAGTAAGTCGCTTAATCTGAATTAAGCACTAGTATCTGTATCTTGCGCCCAGAAGATGCTCGATCGAACGGCAATCTCCCCCTGTTCCCCTCTGCTGCATCATGTGTCATAGCCGAGTTGCAAGGCGCCGACAAAGCCCTGTCTCCCCTTACGATGGGCGCGTGACACGGCATATAGGCGTCTAGCTTCGGAGCAAGGTGGAGCAGCACTCGGTGGAGGCAGTCTGACCATTTCACGAGTTGTCACGCGCCCATCGATGGCTTGAAGACCCGGCCAATGCAAAGTCGCAGATGCAGACGCAGGTCTGCAGATCTGCAGATCTGCAGTTCCAGTTTTCCGATTTCCATAAACGACACCACAGAACCACTGAGGTATCGGCAAGTGCCCGTTTCCTGGTGCCCAGAATTGTGTCTTCAAAGCGTAAGCAATTTTTATGCTCATGTTGCTCGTAATCACCGCAAGCCGCAGGTGGTAAAAGGCGTCGTCGTGGGTAACCCCAAACCCCGACATCGGCCGCCTGCCTCCGCCGCGGCGCATCTCCCTCAGAGGAAGAGCAGGGCCGCGCTCCGCTGATTGAATTGCACTAATTGCATATTAAAGCTCAGCATTTTGAGGCAACAAATTGCATGAGTAGCAAATTGAATTGCAGAATCTGTGCAACCCACACCACCCCACCCCACCCCTCCTCAACTCCCCTGCCACCTTCGGCAAGCTACTAATGAACGCTGCCGCTCCTCCCGCCTCCCGCCTTGGAGCTTGTTTGGCTTTTATTTCGCTTAATTAATTGGCAGCACCAAAAGTCTGGAGTCCACAAAAAAACGATGCGAGGAAGCTGTCAACAACCAGAGGGGAACGGGGAACGGGGAGCCGCCCTTAGCCCTTGGCTGCATCTCTAGAAGGCAACAAAAAGCAGAAAGTCAAGTGTCCTTGGAGAATATGTGGCTTGCATTTTGCAATTCTTTCATTTTTCGGCAGTTCTCAACCAAAAAACGAAGAAACTAATTTTCAGGTCTTGAACCTTGTTTTATATCCTCATTTTTTCGGGCTCTCGTGTGGAGTGGCTGAGGAAACGCGAAATGAGGGAAGAGCCTCTTACATGTTGCTCATGCGGAAAGGGTTAATTATAGCCGGCTAGGGAGCTTCAAGGGAACCAAGGGTTGAGTTCGTATCAGTCTCCACTTCAGTCTCCCTCCACTAGTAGCTGTCACTAATCGAAGGCTACTTCGACCACCGCGTAAGTAGCATATGGATATTTTGGGGCAAAGAAACACCATTAGAAGAAACGACTTCCAGAAACGGAGAAGCTCTTTGGGCATAGCCTAATTGAGGGTTTTCGCCGTCGTCCTGGAGGGCTCTTTTAATACAATTTTTGCTTAATTAACACAACAAAGCAATGCCAGAAACATGGGAATTTTAAAACAAGGCAACAAAAGTGCTCCCTATGGAGGCATCTTGCATTACCACCTGACGGCAGAAGAATGGCAGAAGATGACGGATAGAATGGGTTAGGTGTGCGGAAAACATCATGAAAAAGCCCCCACAATGCCAGAGCCTGCCTCCTATTGACCGCACTCCCGTACCCCCCCACCGAAAAACCTGGGCCAACGACAGACAAAAAGATTTATGTTTTCTTTTCATTTTGATATTTCGTTTCTGGCGAGCCCAAAAACAAATGAACAACAAAATTGTATACAAATTCTGTATGGCGCACTCATTGTGTGGAGCAGAGCATACTTAAAGCCAAATAAAAACACGACTGGCTACTGGCTCACGGGGAAAAAGAGTTCAGAAGGAGGGAAATCATCAGGCGAGAGAACCAAGAGCATAAAAAAACCGAAAATGTAAAGCCCATGGCTAAAAAGTAAAAGCAAAAGAGCGAAAACTGAAAAACTGAAAAACTGAAGAGCGGACATGAATTAAAGATGTGTTTTCCGATTTGCAGCGAAGGGGAAAGAGGGACGGAGAGTTCCTGCATAAATTAATTAAGTAAAGATGGAAATTGCTCGTGAATGTGGTTGAAATTTATCAGTCTGCAACGGACTGTCTGAGAGTCTGGCGCCACGAGTACGAGTACGAGTACGAGCCACAAATCATATTCCTCTGAATCATGCATGCAACCGACTCCAGCCTAGACAAGCCTAGGCAATAGGCAATAGGCAATAGGCAAGGCAACGATTTTCCAATTTTCACATGCGAATTATCCGCCTGCTACGCCCCAGCGGATCGGATACTCCAGCGAATCTGTCCAGCGAATCCATCCCATCCACAGAGCAGATCCGAACTTTGAGTGATTGATAGCATGTTATGAGTTAACATGCTATTATTAGGCCACAAGATGCTACCAAGCAACGGCAGAAAGGAGCCAGCCTGGTCTGACCAAATGTTTACTCACGACTTTTCGCGGGGCCTTTTTTGACATATTTGCCAAAAGTGGAAAATTGTGCAAGAGAAATTGATTTCACATGATTTACGTGCAGATTTTTCCCGACTGAAGAAAATTTTGAATGTCATGCTGGGGCTGCTGTTCGGGGTGGCCGCTTTTCCAGCTTCACAAATCAATTTTCGATTGCACCACAAAAGATAATCGTATGGTCGTGGCCCGGGCTCGGGCTCGTTACCTGGTCTTACGGCCTCAGATGGCGCTAGCCAGTCACGCAATGGCTGATTGAAGGATGCCAAGATCCAACCCAAATCGAAAGTTAACCCAAACCCGAAGTGCATATCCATAAATGAATGAAAGAGGGACCCAAAGACCCCGTCACGTCACGTGGCACTCGTACAGTGAACGCCATAAGTTGAAAACTCTTTTTATGATCCAGACAGAAAAATACCTGAACAATTTAAGGAATTTAAGGAATCACAATCACAAAGCACTTATATAGTAGGTTCCCTTGCAGACGGCACATTTACGTTTGCTGCAGCTCCCCCCGTCGAGCGGCTGCAGGGAGTGGAAGTACTTGGAGATTACGTCCAAGATTTCCTGGCGATGGCGCTCAAGGAAATCCACAGCAAAATCATCATAGGTGTGCACGCAGTGCATTAATATCCGATAGAGAACCGTCTCCGTAGAAACGAACGTGTTCAGGGTGCGGTCAATCGAGTCGATATTCTGTTCCACAAAGGTGCGCGTCATTTCCATAAAAAGCTGCACCGCCTTATCGCTAAAGTAGCGGGCCAAAGCGTCCAGCACGTCCGTGAGGTTGCCCAGACTGCTGATGTGCTCCACAAACTTGCTGCCAAATTGAGTGGCCAGCATTTCCAGATTCAGGCGCATCTGTCCCCCTCGGCCCAGGCTCACAATATTGGGCAGCACAGTGGCGCCCAGTGCACCGACCATAGAAGCTCCTTGCGCAAGATGCGCATTGATCTTGTGCAGGCTGAGCAAGGCCTCCTTGAAGGGTATATCATTAAAGGTGCGCACAATGTCAAACTTTCCGCTGCCAGAGCCAGAGCCGTTATGCAGCTTTATGGACTCTTGCGAGATTTGCCTAACGACTTTTCTGGTTTGATTGCGCAGCGCGCGCATCAATGTTGATCTATTGGTCACCTTGGAAGCTATGCGGAGATTGTTAATGGAATGCGTGAATATAACCAGGCTCGAGGCAATCTGCAGAATATCCAGCTTGGACAAGGTCTGATCGTCGCCAAGTTTCAAATATAGGTCGTACACACCGTTGGCCACACCCGTGCCGGATATGACAATAGAAGACACATTGATGCCCTTCACGGCGAACTGAGCGGCAGAGTTCACTTCGGTGCCCGCTGCGGCCACTCTGGACATAAGCCGGGTAGCTCCGGTGGCTCCCAGGCCAAGCACACCCCCGGCCACGCCTAGCCATTGGCCCCGAGCTTCGCTGTCCGTGATGGAAGTGGACTGACCATGCCGCACACGATCGTAAAGGCGGTTGGCCGAGCGCAGGGTGCTATAGGCTGCTGTTGCAACGCCCACAGCAGTGGCGGCCAGAATGATGGGTCCGCCTACGGGAACCGCCAAGGCGGCAGCCACGGGGACACTTGCCACAAGGCTACCAACAGTGGCCACCTTGTCGCCGACATTGAGAATTCTGTGCCGCGCTCCAGATGCAGGCGTGGGATACACCATTAGCTGAACTCCGGCATCCTCGTCGTTGGTGAAGGCGTAAATGCCACGACTTGGAGCTATCATCATGCCCTTGGGCAGGGTATTTCCGAAGACATACTTCTCCCAATTGGCATAGACCCGGCCGTGTTCGTCGATGAAGATCATGCAACATTCCTCGCTGTTTTCGCCCTTCATGCACTTGCGGGTGCGGAACACAGGATGGCAGCTATGGGTGGTGGACTGCAGGGCCAGCTCTGCATCCATTTCGGGCGTGACTAGCACGTAGATGATGGCTGAGAGCAGAGTGCGGTTCGTGTACTTCCGTTGTTGCCACACATTTCGGAACAGTTGGTCGCGTTGCTTGGCCACCTTCCTGCTGTTTACTGCCTCATTCTCTAGGATCAGATTTTCGATCTTCTGCTTCAACACTTCAGCCTGATCTGGGGCTAGTGAGTCCCAAATGATTTCCGAGCGCAGGGCGCTGCTTAGCCCAAAGTCCCGTTGCACATCGTAGGCCGAGCGCGTCATTTGCTTCTCTTCAGATGCTTTGCTCATGGAACCTCAGGGGCGCAGCGAGCACATTCAAACATTCAAACATTAAAACGTATGTAAGACAACAATTAATTTAGTTAAATGTGTCAAACTCTAGTATACAGAATAAAAATGTCAAAATTCAACAATTTTGAATGTCATGCTGGGGCTGCTGTTCGGGGTGGCCGCTTTTCCAGCTTCACAAATCAATTTTCGATTGCACCACAAAAGATAATCGTATGGTCGTGGCCTGGGCTCGGGCTCGTTACCTGGTCTTACGGCCTCAGATGGCGCTAGCCAGTCACGCAATGGCTGATTGAAGGATGCCAAGATCCAACCCAAATCGAAAGTTAACCCAAACCCGAACTGCATATCCATAAATGAATGAGAGGGATCCAAAGACCCCGTCAAAATCGTATGGACTCACGTATGCCTTACCGAAATCGTGGTACTCGTACAATTATTCTGTTCTGAGCCAGAAAAGAGTACACCCTCTTCAGAGAAATGGAGTAGAAAACACACAATCATTCGGCAAACAGGTTCTAAACCATATCTTCAGCAAAGAAGGAAACAATCAGCCCTTCAGGGCATGTCTTCGAGTACGTTGCCAATATCTTGAGGCAATGAAAGTGTGCTATTTCCGACCAGCCGTTTCTTATTACAAAAACAAACTTTGGCCTGGTCAACCGACTAATTTCCTACGACACCAAAGTGGAATCAAGACTCAGAAGTGCCCCTCCATCCCAACACAATGGTAACGGGCCCCAAAGGCCGAATACAAACGTTAGAGATAGTCCACAAACACTTAATAAGATTCGATGGGCACTCCAACAGATTCCGAAAAGTGCAACAGCCCCCAGAGACCCGTCGAGATCGAGACGCCGTTTAAGGTGACAACTTAATTAAAATTTCGTACATTTTTCAAGCCAAGCGCTGCCCCACCGAGCCCCACGGTAAAAAGTGAGAGTCGAGTCTCCCTCGAAGACGCTCTCAGAGAAATTATAACAGCTCTTGGGCTTAAAAAAGCGACGAAGCGGCCGGAGACTTAGCTACGAGTATGCATAAAAATACTGGTTTTTACTCTTGCCTAAAAGATACATGTGATGTGAGCGAATTCGATGGTCGAAGTGGGGATACCCTGAAAGCCAGATTGAATATCTATCTATCTATCTGATCAGACTGTATGTAGTCCAACGTGCAACGGATCTACAGTACTATCTTCGAGCCAATTCAACATACCCCCTTTGTAGTGTATAAACAAGAAAGTGTCTCCCCAAAAGAGACTTTAGCCAGACGATATCGTACTTGTCATCATCGCCATAGGCTGGGGCCCGTCTCTGGCTCGAAGAGCTATTGAATCTGTCGACCGCTCGCCGTCTGCTGGTCCGCTCGGAACTTAGCATGCGCATGCGCTACCGTTTTCTTGGCCAGTTGTATTTTGGCTATTAGCACGTACGGAGCTGCGCCCGCGCCTTGAGTCCGAATCCGAGTCAGAGTCCGAGCCCGAGCCCGAGCCAAGTGTGAAAAACATATAAATGCGAGTAAACCCAAGCCCGAGCAAACTCAACGCAATATCGAAACTAAAAGTTAATTGAAGTTGGTGTTTAACACACTTTCGTCGGTTTTTTGCACGAGAGCGAAAGTTGCGTGCCCCAGTGGAGTTGAGTGCGTTTTTGTTTACTATCGAAACGAAAATTCACACCCAAAAGAACAAGAAAAAAGCTTTAAAACTCGAAAGACAAAAGCGATCGACTGCAAAGCGGGTCAGCAGCAACCTTCATACCGATTCCGATTCCGATTCCGTTTCCTGATCTTGGCCCTGGTCTTGGCCTCAAGATGCCTGCCGCCAGCTCACATCCCCGCTTGTTCTTCTACCTGCTGTGCGCCGCCTCGCTCTTTGCCGTCTCCAAGTCGGACACCGGTAGTACAAAGAACTCCTATTTCACGTCCTATTTCTACTATTTAGCCATTAACTTTATTAATCCGTTCGCCATGCCGATATTTTATCGCTTCGTAAATGTTTGCCTAACGTAAAGTACCGTTGGTGGAAATAATACTTCAATATGTAAATATAGCCGATTTATGTACATATGTAAATACCTAAGCTTTAAGTTTCTGGAATTTGGAGAATAGAATATAACGATCCAAATAGTCGTAATATTTGTGATATTTAATACGAGGCACTGTGTTATCTAAACTGTACAATAAACATGTAATCTTTGTTGTTATACGTGGGATGGCCCAAGTTAATCATTTGTTTTTCCCGCAGCAGTTTCTAGGGGCACGTACAGGCCAACGAAAAACGAAAAATTTGAATGTCAACCAGCAGCCGGCAAACTTTGAAGACTGCCAAGCCAATTAAATATTGTACAATTGTCGAACAGAAAGAGACGTGCCGTCAATCCAATGCCAGCCTTGGACTCGCACAACCCCTCCCTGATAAAGATTCCCCACACGGTGGGGGAGTGCTCTTTCCGATCATCTTTTCTCATAATTACATACACTTACACCCACAAAACATGCACATATACATTTTTGCCACTCATCTCGAAGAGAGACAGACTCTCGTCGCTGTCGGCTCTCTGTTGTCCATGATCTTGACCACTTCGCTCTCGCACTTATTAGCCAGCTCGCTGGAGCGGCTGGCTGTTTCGTTGGTTTCATTGACATCAAAAGTCTTTTCGCTTCTTTGGCCCGGACGACTGGTTTGGCTGGCTCCAGTCAAGGTTAATAGTTTAAACTGTTAGGCGCTGGCAGCGGCAGCGGCAGCGGCTGAGGCAGCGCTTGTATGGTGCTGCGGGCTCCGTCAGCTGGCTGCTGGCTGCTGGCTGCTGTCTTGATGCGGAACTGCTGGACATGCGGAAGTTCGTGGAAGATGATTAGGCAAAGTTGGTTGCTTGTTTCTCTCCGTTTGTTTACGTTTTTTTGTTACTTTTTGTTAGCGGTTTTGTCGAGCTACTTGGGCTACTAATCTCAATACAAAGCGGAAGTTAGTTGGTGCAAGATTTACACTTAAAGAGACCCAGAATTTCGTTGCATCTTTGTACATACTTACTAATATTCCGATGGCTTGGAATTGAATTCTCAATGCAGCCAAGTAGCCGCCGTATCGTTACACTTCTCTCATGCCACCCCCACCTTAGCGCCACTGCAGGCCCCAGCCGACGATCTGGCATACGACGCTGCTCTGCAGTTGGGCCTACTCAACCATCGCCTCAACCTGCTCGCCCACGAAGAGGAGTCGAGGCAACTCAGTTTGCCCAACATAACGCTGAACAATCTCGTGAATCGCATACCCTGTAGCTGCGACACTGGGCTGTGCAAATGCTGTGCGGGTAAGTCGATAGCCCCTCTCGTACAGAGCCAAGGGTAACCTCTAATCCCCTCTAGGTTTCCTCGCGGTGATCGGCATGAACAGCTGCACGGAAGTGGCCTATCGTCCGGATGAGTTCTCCTTCGAGCTGCGCATGCGCGTTAACAACAACATTTGGTTCCGTCGAAAGGTTTCTGGCCAGAATCCGCCGCCGTTCTGCTTCAGACCGCCACGGTTCAACTTTGCCAGGGCCTGCATTCAGTTCCATGACATTTGGTTTGTGGGCCGGAACATGCACGTCTGCATGTACATGTCCGGCGAGTTCCAGGGCTTCGAATTGTTCGAGAGGTGAGAGGGAAGCACGAGAGACTCAATACAGGCTCCTGAATCCCATGTCCTCTGTGCACTTGCAGGAACTTTGACTGTCTTCTGTTTGGCGATCACGGCGTCAAGATCGTCCCGCCAGAGCAGAGCTACCCCTCCAGACCCAATGGGGTGGACATCGACGAGGGAGACGACGAGATTGAAGACTACGATGAGAATGTTGTCCGCAGCTTAGCAGAAAAGATGATGGGCTAACCAGGGCGCCCCGACTAATTGTTTTCTTATTTATTCACACAAATTCCCACACTAGCAATTAATAAAATAGAACTGCAAAAGACTCAAGGCCGTGCCCCTGTCCACACCTGAGAGACAGAGAGACAGAGAGACAAAGAGACAAAGAGACATCTGGGTGTGCGAAAACTGCAGAAAGGATGTGTGGTGCCCCCCTCTCGATGCCACTTGCAGCCAGGCTGGAGCGCATTCAAGTGCAAAATGCAAAAATGCAAAACAAAGCAAAGGGCAAACAAATTGTAAAGGATAATGCAAGCAAAGGTTGTGCTGTGGGGTGGCGGCTGCACCGCATGTGCAACACGTCGAGAAGAGACCTTGGTGTGGCATTATGGCCAAGGACACGGACGAGGGCAGGCCTTTTAGGTTGCATTGAAATGCATATGCACAAGCACGTTGACTGTTGCACTTCGTTTGACTCGCAGTTGACTGTAATAAAGGACTATTTAGGCAGCAACGATGCCAGGATGCAAGGATGCAATGCAGGAGGAGTGGAGCGGAGCGGAGCGGGGTGGAGTATTATTTCGCACTTGAATGCTTTGAATGCGAGTCAGCCTTTAGTCGAGTGGCGAGCAATAAAGGCCTGCAAGAGGCAGGGGCCGTGCCAGGGAAAATGCATCGCATGCTGAGGGAGGGAGGGAGGCCTTTGATGGGGCAAATGATGATAATGAACAATGAATAATGAATGAGGAGTGAGATGAGAGATTAATTGCAGAACAAGTGTACGTGAAGTGGCTCTGAAGGTGTGAAAACCACATGACAATGGAAGAGGCTTAATTAGCTTGATAATTAGCTTCACCCTGTCACTCGGATGTTAAGCCTTCAAGTGACCAGCCCATTCATCCGTTTCCAAGTCCATTTAAATGACAATCAAACACGAGTGACCCCTCGGACATGCAGAGGTGTGAACAAAGCCGACCATTAAGCCCAGCAAGAACAGGGGGAACAGGGGGAACATATCTAATTTAAAATTCAAATTCACGAAATGCATTTAGCGCCAGTAATTGATTTGTTTAAACAACACGCACGCCACACTGCAGACACGACAACTGACCAACCGACTGACCAGGGCAGACCCCAGAGACCCGACCCTCAGGGGAGGTACGGAACAATAAAAGGGAGGGCCGGCCCGGACGACCCTCCTTGTTGTCCGGCGCAACAGATAGAGATACAAATCACTTAAGGCTTTGGTCAGTTGATGCGATTTGCAATGATACCTAACGCTTTCCCCCCCCCCCTCCACCATGTTTGTCCATTCCCCGAGGTCAATTAGGTTATTTCCGGTTTCGTGTGGTCAACGGGCAAAAAAAATTGAAATATCATGGTCAAGTGGTTAGATCCGTGGCAAAATGAACCCCAGGGAACACGAGCATGCCACACATAAAAGCGGATTGAATGTTCGCTTCCCCGCCACCTCTTCCTGGCAGATTGTCCAATGTGAATGGATAGAAAAAGGTAATTGAATAGGACACGCTCGGAGGCTTTCTTTTCGTCGGCAGGAGACAGTCTCTACCTCTGGCAAAGGTGTGGCAGCATAGGGGATAATTGTTGAGGGCATACGCCTATGATGCATAGAAAAATTCCCTTACTTAAAGTTCTATGCCGCGACTGTCTCTGCCACTCTGTCTGCCGACGAAAGCAAAAGAAAGAGAAAGTAAATTCAAAAACTACCCCCAAAAGTAATTAAAGCCCCCGGTTTTAGCTGGAGGACGGTGGAAGACTGTCGCCTCCATCCAGCATCCAGCATCCAGCATCTAGCATCCAGCGGCGAATGTTAATCAAAGCAGAATATAGAAAAATACAAGGAGACAGCACGGACAGACAGACAGATACAGAGACAGAGACACTGTCCTTGGGGTTTAATTTCTTTTAAATTTGAACATTGCGCTTAGAGCAAATGTGGGCTGGGACTCGGGAGTTTCACGTTCCAGACGGATGATGATGAGAAAATGAAAAATATGAGTGTAGTACACCCAAAAAGACAAATACGAGTAATAAGTTCTTTAAAGACAGAGGTTTAGCAGGGCTCTCCCATAGGTTCTGGTCAGTAATGGAGCCGGCACATAGCACGATTTGTTGAATGGAAATGGTACCTGCGAGGAAAAGTCTGTCAAATATAAGGGAAACAAATACTGCGTAAGTCGAGGTACATACACAGCCTCTGTACTTATGTACAGGGCCATGTACGCGACTTTCATGCGTGATGAGCGTCGAAATTTCCCCTCTTTTGTACATGGGCCAGTAAATAGGTTGGCAGGCAAAGGGAGTCTTCGTTTTGGGGTGGTAATGCTTTCGAAAGGGTTAAAATCTGTGCCTACTCGAAAGGCCAAAACATGCGTGAGCAGTGGTGTGTGTGTGTGTGTGTGTGTGTGTGTGTGATAACAGCGTTGCCAGATTGTCGGGAGAGTTATCTTTGGGAGCCAAAGGAGAGGATGGGACAACAATGGAAGGACTAAACAAAGTCATTTACATAACTAACGAAGTGGGAGAACAAAGCAAAGAGAGGATGAGGATGAGGATGTGACAATACCTAGAAACCGGGGAGAGAGAAGGCGGTTGCGGGGGGAGTGCGAAAGGATGCAGACGTGGATGGCGCGTGTTGGCGGTTTATGTGGCCAGAAATGAAAATGGCCACCAACGGGCATCTTAAATTTTATGTGTCAATTTTTACTCTTTGTCGTTTGTTATCATGGAAAGAGGACTCCGTCATTACGCATTCATGCTGGCATCCGCAGTCCCCTCTCTTGAGTGTTGGTGTTTGGTGTAGAATAGGGCTTACATCCTTAGCATCCTCAGCACTACCCTCCATCAAAGAACCTCCATTATAAAATAGTTCATCACTTACAGTTAGCATTGGGTAGTTATTATATTTGAATATCCATACACAAATCCACTTTATATGACAAAACCTAACCACAATGCCAGGGCATTGCTACAGATTCTCGCGCCCAGATCATGAAAATCATTTATAGCCAACCCCAAGCGAAATTTGTTTTCGGGGACCGCCAACGTTTATAGCGGGAGTGTTTACGGTATAGGTATTTGATACTGAACTCGCGGAGGCTGCAGAACCTGCAGCCGCACCTCCTCCCAGCAAAGCCTGCCAAAATGCCAGAGAGCCAAGGGCACTGCCAGTCAGCAAAGCCAATGTTAGGACCAGCACCTGGAAAGAATATTCAGAGGTGGGTATATTGCCACTTAAAGTATATTTGGAGGTGTGTTCTTACCAACGGACGCATCATTTTAGAAACTGTACTCGAGAGTCTTCTTGATAGACCGCTCCGGGACTGATAACCAGAGGTAACTCGGCTGGCGTTTATATAGAAACGAAATCCTATAATTCCGATTTAAATGCATATTGAAAATATGATAATGCAAGTCGTAAAACTTTAGCAGAGTTCTATATTCTAGAAAAGTTGATTCGTTACGATGTTAATATTAACATTTCACACTTGAAACGAGGGGGCACTTTGTGACTACGGACGCGACTCTGCATTTATACCCGACACTCAGCCAGATGGCTCCTCTCCGCCAGAGGCCGCACACATTGCACGACGAAGAGTGTGTGAGAGAGAGAGAGAGAGCCGTAGCCATTGAAAATTGATTTGTTCCTTCTGGCTATAATAATGATCCGATCTGATCCAGATTCAGCTCTAGCTCTGTAGCTCTTTTATTTTCAGAGAACTAGGCGTCGAATAAGACTGACAGACGGACATGGCTCAATCCACTCGCCTATTGATGCTGATCAATAAATTATATACTTGATAGGGGCGGAAACGCTTCCTTCTCGGTGTTACACACATCCACTTGCACCACAAATCTAATATACTCCTATACTCATTTTGAGTATCGGGTATAAGTATGGTATAGAAGCTCTAAAACCATTGTAATTCATAAGTTTCAGGGTTTTTTTATGGATGAACCCTACCACTTACTTTCTATAAGACTTGAATCAGATGTTTGAAACCCTATAACCAGACCATATTACACTGAACTCTTCTGACTTGCAAGAGGAGTATAGAATGTTGGAAGTTTGTCAATAGCTTCGCTTGAGGATGCAGGATTCGATCTACAATTGGGTGAAAATGGGTGAAAATGCTGAAAATCATATGTAGCCTGACTGGTTTTGACTGGCATACGGGCGAGGCACCAGAGTTCGAGCCTCGCTCGGGGTTTTAGCGGCCATATCAGTGCATCCCACCAGTGAAAATAATTGAAGAGCTTTCTTTGCAATGTTCAAATGTTATCAGTAATGTTATTAAAGCACCTGCCTTATTAAATAGTTAACCATTTACACTTTGAATTGAGTAATTATTATATTTCAATATTCATACGCAAACACATTTTATTTGCTGGAGATTCTCGCGACAAATTTGGGGAATTAATGCGAGTAGCCAACCCCCACCTGAAATTGTTTTCGCGGAGGGCCTAGACCATAGGATAAACCACCGTTCAAACCACCGTTCAAGCCACCTAAGCCTCCACCTAAGCCTCCACCTAAGCCACCGCCAATTGCGCCAGATGAACTGATCGCAGCAGCCTTGGCTCCAGCTCCAGCTGATCCTCCTCCCAGCAAAGCCTGCCAAAATGCCAGAGAGCCAAGGGCACTGCCAGTCATCAAAGCTAACGTTAGGACCAGCACCTGGGAAGGATATTTAAAGCTGGATATACGCACATAAACTGTATTTAGGGATGTCAACTCACCAGCAGACCTCTCATTTTTGAAATTTTACTTCGAAATAATTCCACAACTGAGTTTCCGACTGGCGTTTATATACCAAAAACTCATATAATTCCCTCAAATGCATATTGCATGCATAATGCATGATGTGAATCGTAAACCTTTTAGGAGAAAAGTTCAGTCGTAGCATTTCACACCTGAAACTGTCGTGTAGAGCTTTCCAACAATTTCCATAAACCTTTTGACTGCTTGGGCTCTCATCTATATTTCGATATATATGTATTATCGAAGGAATAATTAGGGTTCTATTTTTGGACCTTTACTAATGTGGATTAGTGCGAAAAGTTTGAAGCCCAATGAAGTTGTATCTACCAATACGGCCTTCTCGCTGTTATGCCAAATACAAACTCAGTGGCCTAGTACCCATTCTGGTAGCTATAGCATATACCAGCCTATCGTATACCTAGGATTGGAGTAGACCATTTAATGTGTTTAGAAATCTCACATATGACATTTACTCTTACAGATGGGTGTGAGGTTTGCAGTTCACTCTGTCGTACACACAAACAAAGTGTTTTGTTCTCCAAGCCTCTTCATGGGAACCATTTGTTTGACGAAAGTTACCGGCCTTAGTGAACCCGTTCTTTGAGAGTCAGAAGTGCCAGAAACTTGTTCTTTTACTGATATTCCATTGACGTCTATACTGCTTCTCTGGGGCGCACCTTATGCAATAGCTCTGGGGTATGCTCCCATCCCATTTGATATGTCAAAAAGGGCAATTGCAGGAGTAAATGAATCATTTTGCAGCTGAAATAGAAACCGATAGACCGATGGTCGATGCTGGTTCGTTTTTTGCCAGAAATAATCACGTTGGATTTGGAATGCTGCTTAATTTTATTATTGGGTATTACAATTACAAAGCTTGGCCAAGACAAATGCTAATTCAACCCAGACACTTGTCGTTTCTTAATACTAAAAGATTAATCCTAAGCGTTAAACCATCGGAGCCGTTTTCATTGCAGTATCCAATCAATTGTTCGTTGCGGTGGTGAGTGCTGGATGAATCCTCTACCCTCCGAATATATGCAGGAAGGGGTGTAGCAGTCCGAGTAGTCCCGTTGGTGGGGCAATTGAGCCGCCCACATCGACAGAGATACTTCCTTCGACGCCTGGAAGCAGTGGATGTCCTTTTGGGGGTTTTACATATAATGGCAATGGGTTCGGTTTCAATGGTGGAGCGAAGCCAAAGAAATTGCCTAAAGATCCAAATATGTTTCCGAATGGGTTTATTATAAAGTTTGGCAGTGGTAGTCCGAACGGGTTAAGGAATCCCAGGCTCAAACTTTTACTGCTTAAGATTCCGGTGCCTAAAACTCCCTTAGTGCCAAAGAGTCCTGTTCCAAGGATACCCCCGTTCCCAAACCACCCACCACCACCAACAGCACCTTTACTTACACCTGCAGTCACACCAACCACATGCCCTGGGCCACCGATCCTATTGAGCCCGAGAGATGTATCCAGATTTATACTACCTCCACCAAAGGGAGTGTTAATTCCGATAGTTCTGTCCACAGTAATGGCGCCTCTGGGACCTATATTTCTTTCAACCCTAATGTTAGGACTGCTAATCAGCAATCCAGGAGGGATCGGGGCTGGACCGAAAGGCAGATAAGGATAACCGCGTGGACCCAAAGGTCCATAGGGGAGACCGTTTGGACCGAAAGGTGAAATAGGCAGCCCATCAGTTCCAATAGGTAGGCCGTTGGGTGCAAGAGGTAGTCCATTAGGTCCAATAAGAACTCCACCAGCTCCTACACGGATGCCCTTGCTTTTGAAAGACTGGAGATATGTGGGATAATCATACCCCGGAATTCCGTAGCTATATGGGGAGCGCGGGTTCTTGATAATGGTGATCAAATCACTTCCTCGACCCACGCCAGCGGAGATCCTACTGTACGGCTGATAGTCCCCAAGCTGAGCTCCAATGGTAGAAGTTTTGGACACCTGAAGGCCTGCCCCTTTCCCCACTACCCCCTTGTTGGTGCCGAACAGTACGTCCAGATAGCGCAAAGGTGCCAAGTGAAGGTTTGCCAGGCTCTGAACTGCGCTTTCGCCCTGGCGGGCTAGCTCGGTAATAATGGCATTGGAGCTCCCACGGAGCAGGGCCAGCAACAGGATGAGTATCTGCAAATAACCAGTTTACCAGGCATTATTTAACTATTTTGCAGAATATCCTACCAATTGTCGAGCCATAGCAGAACTGGAGACTCCGAAGACTCGATGATATGCCAACGAGACACAAGACTGATATTTTCCGAATTCGGAGGTGTAGTTTTTATAGCAGAACCACAGGGTAATTAGAATATAGATTAGAACTGTGATTATGCACAGTAGACTTTAAAGTTCAGAAACCGTTGGAGGTGTCGTTTTTACAGCTGCAGCGAATCATAAAAATAGGTCACAATTGGTTTGAATTATTGAACAGCTATTCAGCGCTGGTCTAGTGTTGGGGCAGAGTTTGTAATCTCGATTAATATCCAAAAGAAAGGCAGTTGCAGAGCTACTGTCTGGTGAGGAGAGCTGAGAGTACCCAAAAATATGGCAGTACACAGAGATGGAAGTGCTTGCAACCCCCAGAATCAAATTTACAAAATATTAAAGATAAAAACTGTTTTTCTTCGAAGGAATATGGATGAACTTCCAGCGTTGAGGGTGGATCCTTCGCATAGATAGGGTTGGCCTGAGCCCTCAGTGCAGCCATCGCAAAAGAGCAGTTTTTTAAAGCCGAATAATATTTTCATTGGTATTTTCCGAATATTGATGGTCACATTTTCAAAATTAACGGCCTTTGACTGGCTTAAATTGATACTCGGGCACTGCCATTAATCGGGGCAGCACTGGAGGAGTCACCGTCAACTGCCCCAGCAATATAAAATGCTCCTAAATAACAAGTGAAGCATAATATATATTTCATAGATTTTTTATTGCCATCCATTTGTTGTTTACTGAGCAGAGATCCAAATGGCAAATTACTTATCCTGCCAGACTTTTCGAGCCTGCAAATTGCTCTAAACTGCTGGGTGAAACACTTTCAAAACAATCAAATACTCGTGCATGTAAGAACATGATAGTCAATGACTGAATTTATTGATTTGGTAAGTTTTGGAGTTGTCTTTAATGTGTTGCCACACTCCAAGCCACAGTGGTGCTCTGGCCCCACCAAAATGTCAAGTTTGTTCAAGGAAAATATTTACAAACCGGCACCTTGGCACTTTAAAGGATGCTCCAGAGCACACAACAGCCACAGAGGAAAAGCTGAAACACAGATCGAAGTAAACGAATGTAAATAGAAGGTTCGCTCCACCCAGACAGGGTGAGTTTCTTTTCTTGGTGGCTTTTTTAAAGGATTTCCATTTTGAATAAGAATTCGGGGTGGACACGGGGCATGGGACACGGGACACAGGACGTCAAGATGCAAACTCCAAATTCAAAGAAGTGACAAAAAAGTTTGAAGGTGAAGTGCGTGAGCTTCACTTAGCGCTCAAGATACTGGCCCACTTGGCTTTGATAAGCGCCAACACCTTTCCATAAGACCAGGACACCGGGCAGCAGGCAGCAGGCACCAGCCACCAGGACGAAATTTCAAACTGCAACATTCGAATGTGTTTTTATTGACGCTCCGCTTGAGGGGGTCCGGATGTGTTGTCCTTTGGGCTTTCCATTCTAATATCCGCCGGTGATAAGTTGAATTATTGACAAGACTCTGGCACTGGGAGCTCCGGGCGTTGTCCGGCCCTCGTTGATGGCGTTGGCGATGGCGATGGCGATGTCCTTCTCAGTTTTCCTGTTGGCGACGGCGTCCGCCTGTTCACACCCCGCGTTGGCCGTTGATTTGATTTTGGTGCTTGGGGTTCCGTTTGCCGGCCGCATCTAAAGAAGCCTTGATATCATTTATCTAATAATATTATTTGTACTTGCTGCTGACTTTTATCGACTTTAATTTATGCTGATTGACATAGTTAAATATCTTTGCTGTAATTCCAGCTGGGACTGTGCGTCCCTACAGGCTGAATGTAGGTGCATATGGGTCTTGGAATGGGACTATGATTACCTTTTGTTCTCTCTAAGAAAACATTATTTAAAATCAATTTGTTAGATGGCTAGATAGCCCGCCCTGAGGCACTCAGACACACCATTTACATAAAACGTATCCTAAACTAATTGAAAGCGGCCCAACATTTGGCCGCACGCATATATCATAAATGTCAGGCCATTAGACATCATGACATCCTCAGCCTTTCTCCTCACTAGACGATGGCCAAAGTGCGAGACTGCGTGTCGTATGTAAATTAATACAAATCGAGAAATGGGTACATTTGGCGAGAGGAGCAGACATGCAAAGGACATCAAAAGGGCACACGCAAGAGTTGGAGTCCGAGTCCGAGTCCGAGTCCTCAAGTGCTAATAAACTACATGCATATTCCTTCCGAATGCGCGTTAATAATTTATGTGGGCTAATAGACACCAGGCTAAACATCATATGCAGGGCATCCATATCCCTCTGCTCTATCTATCTAAGTATCTGGATATCAATGGTAGTGTCTAGTCGGAGGGCTGAAAGTGAAGGCTGGAGGGTGTCACTACCCGCCGAGTCTCTGTCAACGTCAACCCTTTTTTTGTTAGTTCCAGCCGTAAATTTATGGGACATACATATTTCGTTGTGTCTTTGACCACCAGCCACCAGACCACACCATCGAACGATGGTTCATTGTATATATTTATATGGAGGGCCCTGCGATGGATATCGGGGCAGGCGATACATTTCGTATTAGCTGGGCAAACAGTTGCCTTGACCCCTCCTCTTACCAATTTGTTTGCTTGTTTGCATATCATCGTGGCACACACACGAAATGTCCTTCCATTGTCTCTGAAATTTAATTAACAAAAGGGTCAATTGTCGCGTGTGGGCGGCGACCTTTTGCCGCCCTCCCCTCATTCGTATTGGAGGGCTGCACGGGCTGGGGGACTCTCCTCTCTTTGTCAGCAAACAATATTTTTGATTAATTTATGAATATTCGTGTGAAATTCCTTGTGTTTTCTATTTATTTATGCCTGCATGGATCAACATTGCGTGCTGCCCATAAAAGTCCAAGTTTAATGAGAGGAATTGTTGGTAATTATACTTTTATCGTCCATAATTGTTATATAAAGATAACGTAAGGCGCTTTGCCACTAATTGTGGAGCTCAAATTCGTTTTATTATGGAGGTATCATTAAGTACCGCCGCTTGAACAGCACAGACCTGGCCAAATTTCACACTCCGATCTAGGACTTAAAAATCCCCACAGTACAAAGGGTATTGCAACAAAATCTAAGCCAACAGAACGAGGATACTCTCGGCCCTCATTCCCAAGGGTTTGTCATGTGATGCCGGCCAAACTATTTCCGAAATCAAATTAGAAGTCTAGAACTATTTCCCACACATCTTTTGAATTGTCATGCCTCTGGGCAAGGCTGCTCTTCTCGCAGGTCCTTCGAAGTTGACAAAAGTTTCGCATTCGTATAATAAAATCAATAAATGGCTTCTGAACTTTGCTTATTGCCGTCTTGTTTGGGCTCTTTAAAGTTGTTGGAATTGAATTTTGATTTATTTCGGGTTCAAGCTCTCTTATTTGGGTCCTGCTGGGAAGAGAACTAACACTTACCCAGCCATCGGCAGCAGCACTCCTATCTGAGTTTATCTTTCCACCTAAGCACCTCCATGCGGTGTCTGGCCATGCATTTTTCATGACACCTTTTTCAGCCAAGCCAAGGATAATAGCTGGTTACTGTTATAGCAGCAAGGCACCTCAGGACCGTCAGCAAACACTGCAGTCGAATCAAACCAAGATAGTACTAGCAGAAGCCAGGCACGGGGTACACTCACTGCAAAATGTTGTCCCTGGATCATGGACCAAAGCAAAAGGCGAGGAGTTTCAGCTGGAGAGAGGGCAGGACATGAATAATAAATGCTCAAGCAACGTCCAGTTGGAATATGTGCTAAACTGTCAGTAATTGGAGACACGCCGAGCACTTAGCCCTACACAGACATCTCGTACCCGATCCCCTTCCCCTTCAAGAGCTACACACAACCGCAGCGAACCCTTCTCCTCTGGCATGAGCTTTCGCCACGGCAATTAACTTTACAAATCGCATGTGAGTCTGTGATTAATTATTCCAAAACCGGACACTCACACCCGTTTGCGAGTTCGAGCAAACCGGACAGTTAACCCATTTCGGCCTCGATGAGGGTTGCACTAACAGCTGCAGAAGGGGTGGGGTCACTGTGTGCGGGGGTGTGTGCCCGAATTTTTGACATTTCACATTTTTGGAGCACATTTGATGAATGTTTGCTCATAAGGCGTAAATTGAAACTATTCTTGACCGTTCTGGACCCGAAACTTGCCCATTCGACCACATGCCACTTAGCACATGGGTTGGCCATCCACTAACCCAAGGCGAGGCCCTCCACCCGTCACACATGTGTTGCCCCAGAAAAGGGTTCTCCTTTCGGTTCTCCTTTCGGTTCGGTTTTCTTACCGAGACATGCCAAAAGTTTGCATTAATTTTGACTCGGTCAACACTTCATTAATCACACCCCACTGGGCGCACGTACTCCAACGTCTTGTGGTCAAGGACATGTGCGTGTGTGTGCCAAAGTTTTATTAGATGCTTATCGCTATATTGAAGATTGGATACACGAGGTCCTTTCCCAATTAATTTACGAGTATATTCCCATTTTAAGGCACGCACACAGCATCCTGTCCGCCCTAACCCTCGTAGTCAAGCGAAGGATCGTGTGTGGCATGCCTTTTCACTGATCCCTACCCAGCTCTTGGGGAACAGCTGTTGGCCCATCTACATCTACAAGGCGGCAAGAGGCTAAAAACAAGACAAAAAGGGGTAACTTGGGGTCGATGACCGTGACAGCATTGCCTATTTGCACACCCATTTAAGACCTCAGCAGATGATGCGGGGAAAGGAAATTGGGATTAGGGTTAATCACGAATTCAAATCGACTCTGATTGCTGTGAATTATTTCTTGGCGCCAACTTCTGTTAAAGTGTTTGCCCCTGGCCTGTTTTTAATTTTAAGTCAAGTCAAAACACACGCAAAAAATTGCATTTAACAACTCAAAAAGTGGGAAATCTCATTTTGCCTGGAGTGGAGAAAGCAAGCAAAAACTTATTCCAGCCTGTTATGGTATGAGTGTGAGGCAGCATCCTTCTGTATCCTTCATCATTTGCAGCTCCGTTCGCTCCTGCTGCTGATGATGAAGAGGTACTACAGCTGCAATGTGAACTCTGAGAGAAAAAAAGAGATCCCCTTCCCGTTTTACATGCAAAAACAACTGCCTTGGGATGCCCTTAGTTTTTCCAGTGGAGTGGCAAAAAGTTAATGGATTGTTAGCTTGCGGTTTCCTTGGTATCTGCAATTAAAACGCGGGGATACGGTGCTCCGTCTTCATGGAGGATCCTCACATCCCATTGTGCTTCGTTTGCAGTTAATGAAATGGTTATGAGTGTTTGTTACTTTGCTTCCACTAAACAGTTCCCAAAGGGTGGCATCTGCGAGATACGCGTACAGGCATCGCGCACCATGCGAGTGTCTGCCTTCACCGAAAAGTTTCAGTTACCGGCTACTTCTCGCTCCTTGCCAGAGTCGACAAACTGGCCTGCTTGAAAAAATGAAACAAAATGTGATATTTCTGCCTGTCGACATTCTGCCACGTACCCTCTGTCCCTCACAGACCGTCGTACAACATATTACAGGCATCATTATGCAATAACGATATCACTTTAGAGTGTATGCTTTGAAGCCTCATTTAAAATATCTTGATATATATAAAGCTAAAGCTAACTTAACTCTTTCATTGGAGCGCCTTGGCACATGGGAAAACAGTTTTCCTCAAACAGTTTTAACATTTTTAATATTATTACTTTAAGGCATTCCGATTGCTTTAACAGCGTATTCAAATTTATGGGCATGTCATATTCAAATGCAAAAAAATCGATAGCCTACATTTGAAGCATCTCCGGGCAAAAAAAAAAACCTGCGAGCCGGGAACAATACCCAAAGAACAAAGAAGGAAATACAATAATTAAGGGCCCGAAATGGTTAACAACCCCCAATTCAGACACTGAAGTTCCTGTATGATGCGGTGCTTGTACGAGTATGTTTTTTGTTTTGTACTTTTCTGATGAAAGGGAAGGGACGTATAGATAAAAGACTGAACCAAATACGTACTCCAGCTTCAGATGTTCAGATGGAAAATATTCAAAACTGTAAGCTTCCTCGCGATTCAACACCCGCTAATATCAGCTGGCCAGCTCCTTCATTTCTTTCACCTTCAATCGAAATAAATCGAGGTTTTCCAGGTCCCATTACATATAATATATGAATGGCAAATTGAGAAGCAAACAAAGTCACGTGTCCTGTTCAGTCAACATGTGAGCTCCATAATGAAACTGCCCGGAGCACTCCTCTTTTCAGAATGTCACTGAGCTTCGCCTCGCTTCGTCCTTGTCGGTTTTTCAGGTCAGAAAAGGATTTTTGGGTCTCCGGTCACGCCAGACGCATATGCTAATTAGGCAATTAATATTTGTGGGCGAGACAACTTAATTTATTTACCAAGAAAGCATATTTTCTTGTATGAAATGTGATATTGGTGCTTGGTCCTTGGTCCTTTTTTTTCACTTCCATTTGAAGTTTCGAATGAGTGTGTGAGTGTGTGCGTCATGCGGTAAGACAATAAACTTATCACATGTTACCCATTGCTGGGGGCCAAAAACTTTTGCAGCCAGTTTGATTTGCGGTCGTCCTGGCTTTGTTCTGTATACTGTGTCCTCACTCCCGAGCCCCCGCCTGTCAGGCCACTGATATGCGACTCAGGCTCAGGCTCTGGCTCCATATCGCATGTTATTAAAGTATTTCATCAACTTTCGATGCCCAGTCAGCAATAATATTGTCTTAGACACATTCTCGACTGCAAATCTAGGCGAGGAGAGGCGAAGCTCGGGTCTGCTTTGCGGTCACAGCCGGTCGGTCGGCTTAGTCGAGCATATGGAGGCGGGCTCCTTCAAGACGGGCCAGAGAAGTGCATATAGAAACTCGAGCTTCTGTATCTCGGGGCGACATTTGTCAGACGCCAGCTAAAGTAAAATGAGTTGGGATGCGGCTGCGGCTGCGACTGCGGCTTTCTGACAGATTTGATTAAGTTTATTTGCCCGAATGGGACAGCCAAGTGGGCAGCCGGGCAACATGATACACGGCATAAATAATTCCTATTCGTTTTAAGTGAATATGCTTGTGTTTTTTTAAAAACCTCTTACCTGTCTCGATTTTTCAACTCTGTCTTTATGGTTTTACAGACGGATATATGTACGTAAGTTAATCGGAAGTTAAATAACTCTGGGCTGAGCTCCCAACGTCCTTCCTTCCACCGCTAAACGGAAAACTTTTCACGTCAGCCAAGACGAAAAGTTTGGCCTGCGTATGCGTAATGTGGCAGTAAGTGTTGTGCTCGATTAAAAGAGCATTTTATACGTTTTGTGCTCTGCTCCTTCCTGGAACTGGGGCGTATGCCTTGGCTCGTCAATGTGAAGATATAATTTCAAACGCTCTCTCATTAAGACGTTCTTAGTTAGCATTGGCATCAGCCAAAAATGTAATTAAAACATAAATAAACTTATATCTAAAAACTGCTTAAATACATAGCGATAGAAATAGAAATAGCAGGCTCTGCAATCAACAAAAACAAACGAATAAACAGCAATAGAGTTTACAAACAAAAACGGAAAAAGTTTTCACATTTTTCGTGGCGTTCTTTTTGCAGATCTTTTTTCTAGCGGCACTCGCGTACTTCAGTTCAAGTATGCGGTCCTTATTTACATAGCCTTTCTGTTATATTTTTCAACTGTTAGTATATAAATTTTCACCAGAAGCCTGCCATGACCAAAAGCAGAGTTTCTCCAAAGTCAAAAGTACTTAGAGCGTACCGCACCCTCTCCCCCTTGAGTATGTTTGCGCTTCCGTTCCGGTGACTTTTGTACGGGGCTTCAACGTTGAATGTTTGGTTGCAGGAAAATGGAATTTATGCGCGAACCGGTTAGTCCTGGCTGAGGCTCATTGTCCAGTTGACAGGTTTCCAAAACATAATGGCACGTGTGAAAACGAAAACAAACAAACTATTCAGGGCTGACCCCTGCTGCCTGGACTGACCACTGCCACAAATTCCGACAATGAGCACATTAAAGGGATATTATAAGTGTTGACCAATTTGTACTCATGTTTTTCAATTTTACGCAACATTAAAGTTGACCTAAGGTCATTTGATAACCGGCTCAGTCCGTGCTGCGATAGGAAACCAGTCTTCAGTACCCTTACATGCACGCCCATTCCCATTCGCACTCCCATTCCCCCTCGCCCTTGCCCCTGCCCCTGCCCCTGCCCCTGCCTTGCACACAATGCAACCACCAAGGCGGGGAGGCGTCTCTCGAAAATTGCTCCTGGACAGGGGTCAGGGATGATGCCAATTGGTTGCCTGACATTTTGTTTTGCGGCTCGTGCTTGTATTTTCCAATTTGTAGAGGGGCAAATGCAACGCTTGACATGTGCAAGAGCCCTGAGCGATTTGGGTGAATGTTTGGGGTGTTGCATCCAGACAGGCAGACTGAGGGGCTGACTCCGCTTTTTTATATGCATGTTCGTTGACAGGTCTATATAGTCTGTATAGATAAGAGCTATGCACTAATTTTATTGAAAACTCATTTAAAGTTTCATATTCGATTAGGCACACCCCTCTCTCTCACTCTCCTCTAGTACTCCCCTTGCCTCGCACTCCACGAGCACCAGCACTCCTGTCTGCGCATCCTTTCGCTTGATTACAAAGATTACAAAGCCCCACAAAAACACCTCCTTACTCCTGTCCGTCTCTAACAAAGCGCCTTTTGTGCCCCAAAATTTGGTTTGCTGCCAAAGCAACAATAGCAAAACCGTTGCCTACTCGCGGGGGTTGTCAACAGTCAACATTCAACATTCAACATGTTCCTGACAAGAATTACATCTGAAAGCCAAAAATAAAATTGATGATTTTTGTTTTTCCGTGAACACTCCGAGCACTTGAACGCTAGTCGGTAGTGTGGAACGGAACTCCAAAGGTCTTTAGATTATTAAAAATGTTGCAGTGGCAGGACGACAGCACTCCTACTAGAAAATGTTGACGTTTCGTAAATTAAAGTGACTTGTCGCCTTTCGGCTTTCATTTTATTTTTGGCTTTTACTCCTGGCACCTCGTGAATGCACAAATTATAAAAAAAAAGAGGAACGAGAAGCGAAAGTGTTCTTAGATTCGAGTCTAAAAAGTCTCATCTTTGGGCTTTCGGAGTCGCTGGCGTTAATCAGCAGTCCTTGCAGGGCCTACAGAATCTCCAAAATCGTTGTCGCCTTTTCGGGAATGCCCATTTATTGCAATACCATCATTTGATGTCTCTGATATTGACCTCCTCTTCCTTATCAGCACCCAGCTTCCCAAACGGCCGAAATGCAAGTAGCTGGAGGGGAAAATCTACCAACGCGAGCAATCCCACGCCACAGAACAGTATCAATAGTAACTTAGAGACGAGTAACAATAGACGAGTTTAGGGCTTCTCTAACATTATCAGGCACATTAAGAAAAATAGTAATAAATAATAAATTGGTAGATAGGAGGGAAAGGTTATTGGCTATAATCCTTATCCAGTAGATGAACAACAACCAGAATTGTCCTCGCCCCCTGCAGTTTTCCATTGTCCACTAGGAGCGATTGTCATTTCTACCAATTCTGCGAACCGGCCCACTGTGCATGCTCTCTCGTTTTTTCCCACCCAAAGGATATTCTATTCGGCTGGGTACTTGACATGTTTCTGGTTCGTTTAACTGACCCCAAGTATAGTATATAGTATTATTAATGAATTTATTCGATATACACAGCAATAAACCCAATATAATCCATATTTTCATTTATTTTTTCGTCGTGCGTGTACTTTTTCCTCATTTTAAAATCGATAAGACTATAAAATATCGATACCAAAAAAAATCACTTTTTGCAACGGAATCTTTTATGTGATTTCTATCGTCAAAACGGTTTTCAATTTTGTTGTCGCCCTCTAGCCCTCTAGCGGTAGTCCTGCGAAGCAAAGGATGACGTTTTATCCCAGCCCTCTAGACCTCTAGCGGTAGTCCTGCGAAGCAGAAGATGCCGTTTTATCCCAGCCGCGCCACTGTTTTCGTGTCGTGTCGATGGTCACGTATTCTACATGACCTACAATTTGCAACGCACGGAAGGAACTTGTACTACAATGGTACCAAAAATGGTACATTGTACCCAAATGTATTACGTTTTGCTAGGGACCAAATCGCGTATTTGTACCTATATTTATTCATATTTGTTCAGCTTATTAAACGACTTTTCCTAAGAATACAATTAGTAGAGCTGAAACTACCAATGATAGAGTCAACTGTTGGGCCATAGCGCCATTACAGCCGAGATTATTCAAGCTGATGACATATTGGGCTTCGTCGGGCGTCTGGCATTCCGGATCAGTGCACGAGATCTCTCCAAAACTTTGAGCTTGCACGGAGAAAAACAAAGGGGGACACGGCTCAAAGTCATAGCCAGTGCAGGCATCGGTCAGATCATAGCTATACGATCCCAATGCCGTTGACTCGCAGCTCTCACCATCCCTCAGTGGGGCGCTGAGATTCCGGAACGGCAATGCAAGATTCCGGGACGTGCAGACTGTAAACGTTATTTGACTGACGGGTGATATTTTGAGGTAGCGCATGCTCTGCCTGACCGGCAGGTAGAGCGAATCCAGTCGGTAGAAATTAATGCTGCCCAAACGCTCAAATTGCTTCAGAGAGTTCAGGCCAAACTCACTTATGGCTCCGTTGGGATAACAGCGTGGATTGGAAAGGCGTCGGGGAACTGCAAATAATATAAGACATAGGTGAAATGTGGTCCAATGTGATGCCAAGAGATGCCAGGCTTACCCTGCCGAATGCGTGTAATGACAGGGTCGCCACACTGCTCGGGTGTCTTTTCAGTGTTCAGAACAAACAAATCTTTACTGGGGTCTTCAACGAAGTCGTGGAACCTCACTAAGGCCCCACCTCCGTAGTAAATGAAATGCAAGTTCGGAAGACTCTGCCCAAGACGCTCTATATAAAGTTGGCAGTAGTCGTAGTCGCGCTCATTCACAAAGGATGTGGGACTTGGGATTAGCAGAGCAATTAGTGAGCGTCCGCCAAGATTGTCAGCGACTCGGTCCTCTTTCAGTAGATCCTCCACTCTGTTGCTTAACGTGGTCAGAATGAGCGGTAGATTGAATCCAGGCGGGTCTGTGATGGATGCCAATAGTAAATCATTCTTAGAATCCTAAGCTGGATGTGTACGAGAACTTACGCCAGTAGTGCGATGTGGAATTCCATTCTTCATACACATTAATAATGTAGTCCGTGGTATTTACAAGGACCGAGGCATCGGAAGCTGCAAAAACTGTTACCTTGCTGGCATAGGGATGTACGTTGATACCCTGGAGTACATACGCTACGTAGTCCACCACCCAATTGTAGGGCCAAAGTGTATCGACAAACACGTAGATATCCGTGATTACTGTTGTCATATTGGAGACATCGGACCATTGCTGAAACGGAAAAAAGTCCATTATCGCTGAAAGTGAAACAAAGAACAATAAACTTTGATTAGTTTCGTTTCCTGTAAGGGGCTTAACTATCGGGAACCACTGTTGAAATAAAAGGGGTGTGCATAGTTCTAGTTGGGACTTTATTCTATTTCACTGGAACATACAACTAATGTTTAAAAAAAGTATAGGATTAATATAAAACGACACAATAATTAACCCCACGGTTAGGGACGGGAAGGTATATTTTGAACTCTGCGCCTGCACCACAGTACTGTACTACGACGTACTAGTCGGCCACTATTGCAAAATCTTTTGCAGAATCAAAGCGAACATTATTGTCAAAAGACTGGCTGCGAGCCCCGAGACTCCGCTGTAGCAGCCCAAGTTGGTCACAGAAACAATGTAGCGCCATTGATCTGGTGTCTGGCACGCGTTCTGTGTGCAGGATGTGGTGTTGGTGGTGGCCTGAACAGACAGATACAGATCAGGACACTGTGTGATGGTGTAATAGCCGTTGCAAGCGCTGGACAGGTCATATGAAAAGCTGTTGCCGGTAATCTGAGAGCAGGTCTGATCAATGGTGTTTGTGTTGGTCGAGCTTGTCGTTGAGTTCTGCTGGGGCCACTGATAGCTGCGTGAAGTGCAGATAGTATAGCTCCCACCATTCTGGGACTGAATAGTCACGAGGCGGTTGGAGCCAGTGCCGAAGAAATAGTTGGCTGACACACGATAGAAGTTAACCATGCCAGGGCCGACGTACTGGTCCATCTGGTCAGTGCCCCAGCTGCTTGTGATCCAGGTCGCTCCGCAGCGGGGATTGATGATGCGACGAGGTACTGAAAGACAAACATTATCATTGCAACAATTCAAACAGAACGAAACTATCTCCTTACTTTTAGCAATGCGCTTCGCAACTGGTCCTGCTGAAGTGGCCACCGTACTACCCAAGGTTAGGGAGAACAAATCCTGGGTGGGATCGCGTACAAAGCTGGCAAAACGCTGAATGCTCCCGCCACCATAGTAGATGAAGCGCAGATCCGGTATCTGCTCTTGAATGTACTGAATTTCCGAGGTGGCGTAGGATGAGTCACCATCGTTGATGGTTTGCTGATTTGGAATGATCAGAGCCACCAAAGAGTGACCGCTCAGACTCGAATTCGTCTGCTCCTCGTTCATACGGTTCTGGGTAATGTTCTGGATCGTACGCAGCACATTGGGCAAGTTCAGACCCTGGGCATCTGCAGGAGGAACCAAATAAAGTTAGACTTGGACCCAATGCCTTGCCAGCAATAACCTACATGTCGCCTGTGTCGTCACATTCCACTGTTGGGAGACATCTGTGATGTAGTGAGTGGTATTCACAATCACCGACCCGTCCTGAGCCGACAGCAAAGTAACTGTGCTGGCATAGGGATGGATATTAAGCTGCTGCATGACGTAGCTGAAAGGACCATCCAGTATAATAAAGTACTAGTTAATAGCGCAATGGAAAGCCAACTTACAACACATAGTCAACAATGGAGCTGTACTGCCAGGAGGTATCCAGGAAAATGTATAAATTGGTCATTGGAGTGATGACATCCGTCAAGTCCAGACTGCTGGTCGCCGTGCAGGAAACATCGTTCAAGGATTGCGCTGAGTCAGTGGAGAAATAAGAAGAAAAAGGGTAATCCACAAGGACACAAACGCAATGCAGTGCATGATTGCATCGTTAACCTAATAAGCTCTCAAAGATCCTTTGGTAATTTATATGATTGTACAGAGTGGTTCCGCGATAGTATTCAAATGATGATCAAGATTACTTACGCACATACGTCACCAGGGAGAGGGTGGCGGTTGAAGCAAATTGGGTGATTGCCAACGGCTGGAGGGTGACACGCAACTGCATCTCCCGATCCAGAACCTGTGCGAAGGCACTGGTCTGGTCTGCCATTTCCGCCGATGGGGCCACATTGGGGAACTGGCTTTGCCGACTGCAGGCGTTGACCCCGGAGGATAGCACCCCGTTTGTTGAGTAGTACATTCGAAGCAGTTGGGACAGTTTTAAGCTGGACGCCTGCGTTCTCCAGGCGGCCACATTTTTGGCCAGAATTAAGCCAT
This sequence comes from Drosophila lowei, assembly GCA_008121275.1. Classification (NCBI taxonomy): domain Eukaryota; kingdom Metazoa; phylum Arthropoda; class Insecta; order Diptera; family Drosophilidae; genus Drosophila; species Drosophila lowei. The sequence continues at coordinate 22,101,378 of CM017778.1, read as the reverse complement.
CAAGGCCTCCGCGAATCTCGGCATCGGTAGCTTCGAGGTTGGTGCGCTGCGACAAGAAATACCAATGCGGTAGAACCGTATCGTTCCAGCCCCAGTGGCGCCGACAGAAGCTGCATTGTTGGTGGACACCGGCACCTGCACCAGCGTGACTTCGGCCAAGTCTCCGGCCAGAGTAGCCGCCCAGCGATTGTCAATGCTGTTGCTTGTCTGGGACTGACTGCGTCCTTGCCCACGTCGTTGGCTGGCCATAGCCAGCAAGGTGTTTAGCTGGACTGTCTGCTGTTGAACGCCAGCCGCTATTCCAGCTATCACGGTGCCGGCGGAGACGGTTCCCCAGGGGGTACGAACAAGGCCGTCTTCAACGGGACACTGGCTGATGACTTCCGTGCCCGCATAAGCCGAGTCGGCGTCGTAGTCCAATTCTCCAAACTGAACATATTTCGAGTCTGGGATGGCTGAACGTCCCCGCTTTGGACGAGTGTCTCCACTCAACCACTCGACATCGCTGATGAAGTTGTTCTCATCGTCGTTCTTCGCTGACCGCGGCAGTCGGTGCGCCCGATATTGGGAGAGCTGGTTACATACGCTGTTCTCGTCGCCGCGCACCCTCGTATCGAAGGTGCTGGAGAGCATGAAGTGCAGAGAGCATCGTTCCACACTGGTCAGAGAGCTGTTGGGAAAACTGATGGCATTGCCGGGGATGAGGCGCGAAAGCAAAATCCGAAACTTGGGAAACTGGAAGCCGGTCGGACTGTATGGTATAACACCATTGACGGCATTCACACCAGGGGCCCTCTTGATGCCGTCCTGACGGAAGCGATGGAGCAAGGACACCGCCACTGTTCTAATGTCCGCCTGTACGCCGGACGAGGGGTAGCTGTTTTCCACCTTCTCGATCAGCGAAATGAGCGTGTCCATGTTGGCTGGTAGTCGATTGTCTCGATTCATGAAATAGGATGTGTTGTAGCACTCCACGAGTGATGGTGGTATCTGCAGCATTGCATTTTCCTGTGCCTGCACAGCCCCCAATATAAGGGTCAGACCCAGGCAGAGGGCTGCTGCCATGAAATTTTTGGGTATCATGGTGTGGTATGTCGTTTTCGTTTGGAAGCCTAGAAAAATTGATCTCGATTAAGCTTTCGATTGGTTTTACAATTACACATGTACATATGGTTAACCTTTTGCCTTATTAAGTTAGCCCTGACCCAAAAACATTCTAGCCAGTAATAAATTCTGATATCGTTAGCCTGCCAGGGACTGAAATTAGTTTTGAAATTAGACCTATTTTTCACATTCCAATTTCTCACTCTCCAAGTTCCGTATCGCTGTGGCCTTATCAATGAACAGCAAGCAGAATGGGCTTTTAGGTATCTCAATGTTTACTCGCTGTAAATGCCAAGATACTATATTGATAACCTCATTGTAAATAACAAAAATATTTCCTTAAAACGTTACTAATCGGTTGAAAAGTGACTAACGGATGAGTACTGATGATATCTGAGTAAATAGGTGCAGTTAGATTGAGATCCGTCGTTAGAAAGCAATAATGTGTCACTTCCGGTTATCGTCGCGTCGGATATAAATCCATATTGCAGCCTAGATTATCGAAGGGAAGGTGACGTCATGTCCGAACCTTCCTACACTCCAGCCCGAAAATGAGTCAAGTGCAGACCGTACATACATACATATATGGTATGTACTGTAGTGATACCGATATCGGTTATCAGTTATTATAAGATCAACAACGAATTGTTGTACTCTTTTTCTTTGCACTGCTAGCTGATATTTATTGGCATTGCCATACAGCAGATAATACCGCTAGTTTGCGATACGGGGGTACCGCCAAATGAGTCAGGTGTAAAACTTACAAAAGAACACTACAGACCTGCGCCCCAATTTATGAATTCACCATAAATAAGCCAACACACTACAGTTGAAGCCACTGCGATTAGATAACAAACTAACTTGTAGAGACTCTCAACTTTTAGTTTTCGAGGTAGTCTTAGCAATTTTTCTTTAGCTGATGATTTCTTTCTTTATATCTTTTTCTTAACGTAACCCATAGCACAGTTCACACTTTTATTAGAATATTTCCTTTTTTCGATCTATCACTCTTTGAAAGTCTTTTTTCCATCTACCGATGTGCACAGCGCTTTTCAGCATTACCTTGTTCCACCTGTTGGACTGTTCGTACTGAAGTTGGGTTTTTTGAGCAAGTTAGTGCCTCGCCCATGTGCAAACTGAGGCAGGTGTGGTAATCTTTGAGGCGAAGCTTATCAGTTGTTATACTAATATTAGTGATAAGATATGGCCCCGTTTGGGACTGGGTGAATAATTCTGAGCAAAATGTGCAAATCAGTTCTTCATATCATTTCAGTTAAACATTTTTCTGATACAGCTTTAATATCTTAAAATAATTAAAAATAATAATTTAATAGAATATCGTTAATCTGTGCTTTCAAAAAAGAATGGCGCGATTTTCAAATTTTAAATAATCTACTAGCGCGTGCTCATTTAGTGCTGTGTAATTTCCAGTGGAAAATTTTTAAATTTTAATTTTAAATCAATTTAAACAAAGTCGAGAAAAAAGAGGTGAAAAAACAAGAAAAAAGAGGAGAAAAAAGAAGGAAAAAAAGATTTGAAAATGGTGTCAAAATTTGACGTTGTCAGCTGTCAATATTTGACGTTGTCGCTGTCAATATTTGACGTTGTCGCTGTCAAAATTTGAACATTAAAAAATTTGTTAAAAAATTGAAAATCATTAATTGTATTTAAAATAAATAAAGCATGGCTAAAAAATTAAAACTATATTGAATAAAAATGTTCAAAATGAATATTGTAACTGAAAATAAATATAGGATTAAATTAATCGGTTTTTTTTTGTAACGGAAATTTTTTTTTTAATTTAATTTTTAAATTTTATCATAAATAAATTGATTAATATAAATTAATAATAGGGTGTGGTGTGGTTGTTGTCTCGTCTGGTTTTAGAATTAGCCAATCTTGTAGAAAATTGATTCATCAATCGTAAAAAATTATGTGGGCATGGCTAAATGTTCCACGGAATATGTATGTATAATAGAACTTGAATTCGTCAGTATATTTACGGTATCTTTTCAAAATTAGACGGTATATTTTGGTTTACTTCTGAGGGTCGGACCGTATACCTTATCGGATTTTCTTATTTTCATGCCACCACGTCTAGCTCACACACCTCGCCATTTTTATACTTTTCATAGTATTTTCTAGTATTTTCCAGTATGTTTTAAGACGCGTTATGGACTCACCCTCTTGTCCAATGCACCAATGTAGAAACCGTGTAGAAATGCCACTTAGAGCCATGTCCCAGGCCACATCGAATACTAATTCCTGATCAGAATCGGATTCCTGATCGTTTGCCATCAAAATCTCAATTTTTTCAAAAATGTCGGAAAAAAGGCATGTCAAAAAGTGGATAACGGAGGTTTTTCACACTGGCGCTTCCATGGGGCTTATATGAAAAAAAAAACGGGCAAAAAATTTTGAAACGAACACATTTCCCCTTCAGGTGTCGCCTTTGATAATTACATGAAAATGTAGTTAATATGTAGCAAATGTGTAGTTAGCGCGTAGTTACCATGTAAGGAAATTAATTTAGTGGACATTTTTGTTGACCGGTTTTGCTTAAACCTTATTTCATAAACAAACCAATAAAGATGAGAACTTAAAGATAACCAGTCTTGTAGGAAATTGATGTTATTCGGATAATTTTAAAATCGGATAAAATTATATTCAGTTTCCAAAACGATTTCAACTTTACAAATAATTCGCCAGTATATTTACGGTATATTTTGAAATTTGTGACGTAGTTTCGGTATTACACTAATTAAAGAAGAAGAAGGAGATCCGATTTAGTAAATAAAAAAAAATTAATAATAATAAATAATTAAATAAATAAAGTAAATAAATTAATAGATACTGTAGTATCTAGTGATAGCTAGATTCATATAAATCTAGATAAATTAAAGTCCCCACTATTGCTGAAGTGAACGCCGCATCTCCCTTCCCCGTGTGCTGCAGGTTGTGCGTATGGGCCGGCGTGCTGCTTGGCGTGGTAGTAAAAAAGTGGGCGTTCGACAATGAAGCTGATCAAAAAACTAAAAGAAAGTATACACTAACTACTTTGACTTTCATACATACACGCACATGTCATAAAAACGCAGCCAAACCGACCGAATCAAACAAAAAAACCACGGAAAATGTAAATAATGATCAAAATGTTCATAAAAATTTTGTACTTACGACCTCATTGTATACAGGGGCAAACACAGAACTGCGCAGCAAGATGCCATATTCATCGCCTTTATGGAGAGACACCCAATGATAGCCAAAAACTACCTCAAGGGTGATAAGCTGGCAGCTGAGGCCGCCTGGAAGCGGCTTTCTAAGGAGTTAAATAGCGTGGGTCCGCCTGTAAAAGAAGTTTGTGAGTGGAAAAGAGTAAGTGCCGAGCAATCGCGTTATGTTCCGTCATCTCAGTTGGCTCTTGATAGGTATGGAAAGACTGGAAAAGCTGCATTCGTAAAAAGATTACCAATAACAGGCTGGAAGATTCAAATGCCATCGGCAAAGGCTCGCTGTATCAGGATACACTCACTGCTCTAGAGGATGCAGTGGCCGTAATCTGTGACTTGTATGATATGCCCGACAGAGTAGTCGAATCTCGTCCAAAGGGACGTCCAGAAATGTCCAACAATTTGCAACTGCAGGACATCAAGCCCGACCACGACGAGCTCACAGCCACAGATGACGGTAAGACTAAAATATCAAGCCGCAACAAATTTATATACTATTTTTCATATAAAGATGATGAGGAAGAAGATGACTGCTCCAGCCGGATCACTGTCAGACATATGGGTGTGAAATTGGAGCAGCGCAGTAGCACTTCGCAAACTCCATCTGCCAAAAAGCGCAAACTGGTTCATAGTGATGTAAATGCATTAGAAATTGGAAACGAAAGCACGGTGCCGATGCTACTGGACATTGCAAAGGAGCTTCGGGACTTGAATAGACAGACTCGCCTGAACGCCCAGCGCACAGAAGCCAATACAGAGGCGCTTTTGGCTCTAGGCACGCAGATCTCAGACCTAATGCAGCAGCAGCTCAAGGAGCGCAAGCGGCTTAATGCTATAATGGAGAAATTTGTTCTCAAAATGGAAACAACCGACTAACTAGTTCCACTATTTTTAGGATCGTTTGCTAAAGAAAATATTTAAATTGTCCCTCAAGACCAAATATTTGACCAGGAAAGCAAGATCTGTCCACTTATTCAAACCGTTAAGATTATTATAATTAATGTAAACTAGGCGCATAATATCTTACTAATATACCCTGTACACTGAGCACATCCCGGGGGAACGGTGGGCATTTTTGAGAGATGTGAAACACCGCTTCGCCAAACGATAAAATAAACAATTTGTTTGCTTTGGCAAAAATTTTGATATTCAACCGGGAACCTTTTGAATTGAATTTTCCTCTTGTCAAAATTGTGTAGTGGACTCTTTTTTAATGGCAATATCGTTTCTGAGACACAAACACATTTTGTTGGGCTGTAAGATAGCAGAAAACGGTTTTTATTAACAAAACTGAAATTTAACGAAGTTGCACCCGAGTACGCCTATATCGCATCCTGGGCCTTTCGTCGAACCATTTCCGGTCAGTGGCTCACGAATGCAATTAATGATGCATATGAATAGGGGAAAATTATGTACGAGTGACTATGAACTATAAAAAACTTAAATAAGCTGCTTTTATAGGTATAACTAGTAATAGGCATGCGAAATGAAATAAAACTGTTCCGGACTCAACATTTCATTTTTTGGTTTCTAAAAAAGAGTTTGTCTACAATTTTTATATATATAGTTGTACATATATAATTTAAACGCATAAACATAAATCTATTCACATATGTCACGATTTTACTATTTTCAAATACATTTTATTCTATAATTTATTTTAAACACCATGTCTAGCTGACACACCTTGCAAATTTTTATACTTTTCATGGTATTTTCCAGTATTTTTTAAGAGGCGCTATGGAGTCACCCTCTTGTCCAATGCAACAATGTAGAAATTTCAATTTTATCATCAATCCAATAAAATGAGTCCTTAAAATTAGCCAATCTTGTTGAGAGTTGATTCCTCAATCGGATACAATTAATTGTGCAAGGATGAGGGTCCTAGCTAGCCAGTAATATTCAACCGAATATAAAAAACGAGGAGTATGATGGAATTTTGGTATATTATTGGTATGTTTTGAAACTATCAAGTATATTTCGGTATATTTCTGAGCAAGCCAGCTGGCGCGGATTTCATTTTTCAATTTATAAATTTAATTATTGCGCATTAAGGTAAAAATGTCGCGGGATTCGCTAGAGCTGCAGGTGCGAAAGTACGGCGAAAGAGGGCAGAGAGAGGAACTGGAGTTGCTTATTAAAAATAGTTCAGTAAAACAGGTAGGTCTCACATTGTGTGTGCAACGCACCAACAAGTCCTGACCTGACTCCCCTTCCGGGTTGGGTGATTGTTGTTATAAGTATTTGTGTGTGTGTAAATGCTCCCCATCGACTAATATTGTTTCATCAGTTAACAGACACTCTGAATGCCACGATATCCCGAAGTGAAGGTATCAATTTCTGGAACTACTTTCTGCTCGCTTGCGACACTGAGAGCGAGGAGTCCAAGAAGAAACGATTCGCGCTCGTCCAATGTTTTATGGATGGACTGCGTAGTGTAGAGCTGAACTATAAACAATCCTTCGATTTGATCACACGATTGGCTCAGGACTTGCCCACCTTCTCTGCTGATGAACTGGCCTGGATTATTGAGCACTGTGTGGATGGCATGCGACAGGGAGACGCCAAGTGCGTTGGTTGGAAGGATTTGTTGCCAGATTCACTGGCTCTGCTTTCGGCAACTCCACGTTTTATACTCAATGGGGTTGGAACCGACGGAACCGAGTATAGAAACAGTACAGTGAAAAGTATATGCACCATGCGATGGCCGTCTTCAATCCTGACCCCCATTGCTGACATGTTCAAGTAAGTTGCGCCCATAGAATGCTACAAAATAGGACTAAAATTTCCGTTTGTTTAGGGCCATAAATCTCAGCAACGCAGAAATTTTGACCGTATTAAACAAGTTCTCCGGGGCTCTGCAGGAGCTATCGCCAATGGAGCTACCAGCTCTGTGCTTCCAGCTCTTTTCCATGTGCCAAAATGCTTCACAACTGATTGTTCCGCTGCTGGCATTGGAGAAGTATTTTCACCGCAATTACTATAAGCGCCTGTTCTCAGACATGTGCAGCAACTCTACAGATTTCGACAGCATTGGTTCGGATAATTATTGCAATAATTTACTGTGTGTCTTTCTATAATTTGTAAATTTGTACCATCAGATCCATTTTCGGACAAAGAGTTACGGGAGGCCGAAGAGACTATACTCCATCATTTGAATTACTGTACTATGTATAAGCTAACTGAGAAACATCTGGCTGTAATGTTGAGGGTGAGCCCGTTTTTGAATATCGGATCTCCTAAATTGAATGAATGCTAATGTTAATTTGTATTTGCAGAACTTCTCGCATTTGCCCGATGTCATTCTCACGCCATTCATGCTCAGCGCCATTATTTCGATGACAAGCGTGAATCGTGATCCAGAATCTGCGCGCATATCTCGATCCATTTTGCTACCATTCTTGCGAAATGTCATAAAGAATAATGAAGAAGAGATAACGTTGGCGGACTATTCCGTATGGTATCGTGATTCGTTACAGCGCAAACAAGTCGACTTGCAGCAGGTCTTAACGGTGCTCATAGATCAGAACAAAGATGGAAAAGATGTGATAACACCAGGACTAGTCCACCTAGTATTTTTTCTGCTTAAATCGCAGTCGCCAAAAATGCATACTCTTGCAATTACTTTTTAACAAAGTTCATTCGCAAACGTTTCATCTTTGGGCAAGGCATCATTAGACTACTCTCAGAGTGGATGATTGTACATCAAGATCAAAACCAGTTTTCGGGTTGGTAATCGATTCCCTTTAATAATTCTTTAATAACTATGTATTTTTTCTAGAATGTTTAACACTATTAAGTGTAGCTGACACGTACACCGTCTCGGAATGCACTAAAACCATCCAAACAGTTATGGAGCATATGCTATGGGCAAGTCATTCAAATATATGTATTTTTTCTTCTATTAACAAATTATTAATTTTGTTAAAGCTGCCTGGAGAACAAGCCATGCGCATGATGAACTTTCTTTTGCCCCTGCTGAAGATTTCCAATCGAGTTCGAGATGCCCTGATTGATGTGCTGTGCAAAGCAATGAGTTCTAGGTGGGTACAAGACCCAATCAATCAAAAATCGTTATATATTTTATAGCCTTTGTCAATCGTAACCTAATAATATCTAGCGGCATTCAAAAACGTCGGATGGCCATTTACGGATTTTGCATGATCCTTAAACAGCTTAACAACAGTAACGCACTGCGCCAGACCTCCAGTGCAACCAGCTTCTGTACTCAGCAGAGCATTTCCGGGTACTCAATGATGACACAAAATAGCCTAGGAAGTCGCAGCAATCCGCAACGCAATTTCGACATGCTTACTCTGGAAATTATAGGAATGTTGCGAAATTGCTTTGCAGCAGCAGTTTGACATACGATGTACGCTTTATGAAAGTAAGTAACCGAAGTGCCTAATGCCGAAATTCTTCTGATGATTTTGGAATGTGCCTCTCACAGATCTGCAACGGGCCGTGGAGCTAAATGCAAAGCTTGTGCCTCACGTCTTACAAGTGATTGATTGGCATTTCCGCAGCTTTTTTGACACTCCCACTGCAGAGGAAGCTGGCGACGATTTAGACACAGTATTTCGTATACGCTACGATCAGCTGGTTAGTGCCAGCGATCAACTACATATGGAAATTCAGCTTAAGGATAACCTGGGAAAGTTGGTTCAATTCGTGGCTAACTGCTTGGTAACCTTTGAACGTGCTCCGTCGGGCTATGACACACGTGAGATAAGTCGTCTCCTGGCCTTATGCGTCCAACGAATGGTGGCCAACAGATTGCCAATAGAGGACGTTGTAAGTTTGGGCGTTGTCTCATAACTCATATAATCAACTAATACATACATACATATTTTCCCAGTCACCTCCAGCCACCCACCTGAAATGCGCTCTAGTACTGCAACAACTCAATCTTATCGAAGGAATCGTTTCCCACCTATTGCTCAGCTCCAAGCCAAGCAACGATGCCATCTGTCAAGTTCTGCCGCTATTTAAGCAGCATTGCAAGTTATTAGACGATCTTAAGACTTTGGCTGGCTCCTCCAAGAAGCTACAGAAACAATCAAAGAAAACGGTCAGCAATGATACCACAACATCCACTTTCAATCTTACTGTAAATGGAATCCCAATGAAGAGCATATGCACACAACCTGAGAATATATGGGATTTGTCTATATTGGATAAGCTTCTCCATCTACTCCTCGAGTGAGTGCCATTTTGACTGCGCCGATTCCAATGTACATGTTTTGAAAATTACTTTTCAGTGACGTCGTTCCATTTGCCGCGTCTGAGAAAACCATTCAGTTGCGGTCCAACGAGTCCCTGGTTCGTTATGTTTTGCAGATTACCGCCGAAAAAGTGAAAAATATTCGGCTTGAACCTGATTATAAGCAACTAGCTTACAGCAAACGTACCTTTAAGCAGTTAACAGACATCACCAAGATTATTTACGAGCGCTGCATTCGGCGGTTGCCTGAGCTCTGGCGAAACTTTGACATGCAGACATCCTCTCTGGCGGCTCAATGTTTTGTTGAATGCCTACGAACAGCCCACGAAACCTATACCAAGAAGTTCAAAGAATTTGTCAAGGGATTTGGTAAGTCAAATGAAAAAACTATATTTGAAGCAGAAATCGTATAAACTAATAACGTTTTATTAATCGTAGATATGGCATCCCTGAACAGAAGCAAAGCAGTGACGTATGTTACCCAGGATGTGCTGGACGAGTTTATGAAAGAGTATGCCAGTGATGACTCACTTAACAAAGATACCTTTATCGCGAAATTGCCGGTATACCTTCTGGAGTCATTGGAAATTCTGTTTGACCATGTAGATTACGGAGAGCGTGCGGCAACTGAGTCCTACACTTGGCTCCTCAATTTTTGTCGTACTTACGAGTTGCTTAATCCCGAAATGGGCTTAGTGCATAGCCTTCTATTTATACAGCGTCAGAAAACGCACTCGGGTCCCTTTTTTGATAGCATTGCCAGACAATTGGGGCATGTGCTCGGCGCTCTTAATGATGACATATCAATAGATCTCCCAGATCCAAGTCTAAAGTCGATAAGCACAATCACCGCTGAGAGCTGCTTGCAACATCTCTATGTTGCCGTCCAGAAGCAGCTCCTAAATGTAGAATATTTCGTCGTAAAGGCCAACAATTTAAGCTACAAATGCCAGCTAGTGCCTGAATCCGATCAAAGTTATTGGCGGGGAAATCTAGATGTCATGGAGCGTTCTATTTGCACTCAAATAATTCATATTACGCGCACGCTACTGGCTCTCACCAATGTCTGCATTCCTCTGGGATCTTCTATGGATGGACTAATGAAATTGTTGATTCAGCACTATATATGCCTGAAGAACCTGACAAGGCACTATTTGTCCTGCTGCACATCAGATGACAGCATCGCTAGCATGCGAAGCACTAAGTAAGTCCAGCATGAAAACATTTATCATAGTACGAGTATTATATTCAGTTTATTGTATCTCCTTACAGATTCGAACTGCTACTACGGGAAGTAGGAAAGCAACTGCCGGCCAATGTCTATGAACTTATTACTTACATAGAAGCTAATACTCTCGATGAGGACAATCAGCATCTCAAGACACGAAACGTGCAAGCACAGCGCGCAAAAGTTCTGAGAGAGACTCGCCTTATTCCCAAAGTAATAATGGTTATTGAGGACTTCAACAAGCACATAATTCTATTGTCTAAGAAGACCAAAACCTTTAATAGACTAACAGATTATCTGCATCTTGGAACCATGCGGGACTTTGATATCAAATCGACTGATCTCAAAGCGGCAATAGAACGTAGCTTAACGGACACCAATGAGGTCGCTGAAGACGACTGCACTACAGAGGATGTGGAGGATGTTGATCACTCTAATGATCAAAGTAATGAGGAGGAAGAGGAGGCGGAACTAATACAAGCCCCTAACAAGAGACAACGACAAAGACGGGCTCCTATCAGTGATACGGAGGAGTCGCAACCAAAGCGTAGACGGGGTCAAAAAGCGAAAGAAGTGCAGAGTGCCAAACCACAAAGCAATGATGAGCAGGAAAGCAATGAAGAGCAACTTGAAACCGCTCAGACCACGCAGCGGTGTAACAGAACTAAAAAGCGACAAACGAAAAAGTCCACTCGTCTTTGAATGAGGAGGAGTCAGCTGAGGAAAGAGGTCCGACAGAGCAGCGCACAAAAGACATGCGTAAATCACAGGAGCGCGATACGGGGGTAAAGCCGCGTAGGCTCGGTTTGTTACGTTCTGGAAAGAAATAAATGCGATTTCTGACTGAATCATGACATGAGAGGATACTCTCAGCGCGTGTACTTTCACCATCATCTTCTTCATCGCTGTTTTTCGTCATTTTGAGGTAAATCCATTTAAGTTTTTAACTTGTGTTTTATGTACTTGTGCGCAAATTTGATGCCCGCACGCAATAGAGACTTTGCCGCCCACTCACCCCACCCTCAACATCATAGCAGGGTCCAGCCATCATTTTATTGCACTTGAAAACTTAATTAGGCCAAAATGCGGTGTGAACGCCTGTTTCTGTACCAGAGAGAATATTTTCGTTTGCCAGCTGTGCGGGATTTTTATTACACGCATCAAATGTAATTTGTTACAAATTTGATGTGTTTCTATTTTCTTGAAAACGGCATAAATAAAAGAAAAGTTGTATGATAGGGGATGGTAGGCGGACCTGCTTTTTCTGATGGTCTGCCAACTGTTTTCTTTTTTTTTCATGGGTCCATCATCGAAATGCGTGGCAGGTTTTATGACCAGGTAACTTTTGATTTGAGCTGAGAGGGTGCGCAATTACTGTAGGCTTTCCTTCGGATTATCGACTAAACGAAGCTCTTAGTTTCAAGTATATGTATATTCTGTTTACATTCATTTTTTACATTGCAGTTTAAGAACTCGTCCATTTTCGTTATCCCTGCTGGACATACATACATACTTTCATAGTACCAGCAGCTCTGACGAGCACTGGGTGCCAAGGTTCACTGTGCTTGAATGCCCGAAGGAAATTAATTTAGTTTTGCAACCCATTTGATGGGCTTCCAGATACAAATCTATTGAATTTAAATTCTGATACATATGTATTTAAGCTTTTATTGCCGCGGTGAATCTGGTTGAGAGTCAAGCAGCATTCAATATGCACTCGAAGCATTATTATTTTTAATTTATTAGTATTATTAATTTGTAGCAAAGTACGATACAAAATAAAGTTCAACCTCTCTGTTTTGGCTTTTTCTGGCATTCATCATTTTTTACTGGGTGTAAAGAGTGTAGTAGGATGTAGCCTTAGGATTCCTCTCGTTGTCATCAGCACCTTTTGTCTCTTGGCTCTTGTTTGCTTCGTTAGCGAACTGAGCATTTGCATCGAAAAATATAAACATTTTGTATTTTTTGTGATTGATGTAGATGCGATTCTCAATCTAGTTCTGTGCTATATTTGCGCATATTTAACAAGTTGAGCGTCAAGTGTTTCGCCCCCAGAGGAGGGTAGTCAAATTTATTATTCAAATTTCCGCAGCTGATTTGCCTGAATTTATTATTAAGCATTACAGCAGCAACTTGAGTTTTTTGTTTTAATTCACTTAAAACTACATAAATTCAACTTTACATGCGAGGCGACAACTCACGTGCCCCTGAGCCCCTGTGTGTGCTGCTGGCATGTGAGCTTAATTTCCAATAGATACAAATATATCTACGCCTTGTCGCGCGGCTCTGGCTTCTGTCCGCCGGCCGCCCCTTAAAAGCGCCGGGAATGTCGCCGGCCAGAGAGACTTTAGTTTACCTCGCTTAATTCAATGAAAAGCACAGTGTGAGACTTGACGAATAGTTAGTCGATCGGTCGAGCGCAACGACAACGGTTCTTCCAATTACCAGGTCTACTCGTAGTGCTTTATAGCAGCTCGTCCGAAGATGATCTCCGATTGGTCTTACAACAGTTTGCTGTTGCTGCTGGTGTCGTTGGCCCTGTGTCCTTGGACTGGCGCCAAGTTACGTAAGTGTCAAGCTGTGCGGATTGGGTCGGAAAGTGTGATTTGATTGGGGTACTTCTCTGATTGAAGCGACTAACGTCACAAATTTTATTCAATGTCCTTGAAAAGTCTTTGTAGTACCGCACGTAAATGTTTGGTCGGGCACTGCGTCGGTAGCACCTGACTTGCATGTAATTATCGTTTGTTGACACCCACAAGGTTGACTTGTAGCAAAAAAACAAAAAAAATTACTTAAAAACTATTCCAATAATTAAAAAATCTAAAATCGAAGACACATAATAATTTTTGTATTAAATCGTCCACAGCTTCCTCTATAAAGCCATGTGCCCGTGATGATCCCCAGCTAGAACGCTGCATCATTAATGCAGTGTACCAGATAAAGCCGCGACTCATGCATGGGGATCTAGGAGACGGATATAAGACGCCACCATTGGAGCCCTTTGTCTTTGGATAACATAGAACTCGGCCAAAGCAGTCAGTTCCAGGCTGTGTTTACACACCTCGAGGCTAGAGGAGGCAGCAACTTTATTATTGATCGTCTTATGTAGGTAGAGTTAAGGGCTAATCAAGAATCCATCAATTAACCTATCTTCTCTTTACTGAAGTGCCAAACCAACGCAGATATCCTACGATCTTTGGATAACTCTGCCGCGCATAGACTTTAAGGGCAAGTACTCTATGCATCTTAATCTGCTGCTTTTGGATATTAAGGGAAGAGGGAACATGCATGGATACGCCGGTGAGTTCTAACATTCAATACACAGAAAGACAACCTGTTACAATACAAACGATACCCATCAAATAGAAAATGCTAAGGCCTTTGTCAAGATGCGGGGCACTCGCTATCTGCGAAACGGGCAAGAGTACGTAAAGTTCACCAAGATGACCATGCGCATACAATTTAAGGACTTTAAGTTGAACTTAGAAAACCTCTTCAACGGCGATCGTATCTTGGGAGAAGTGGGAAACACCCTCATCAATAGCAATCAGGATTTATATCTGAATGAAATTATTCCTGGTCTGGAGCGTGGTCTATCTAAAAAGTTTTTGGATGTGGCCAACGAAATCCTGGATAACGCTACCTTTGATGAAATGTTCCCTCCAGGAAGGACTATTATTAATCCCATTTCTTTTCCTTCACCCTCAGCGGGACTCGGTCCATCTATATTTGAGCCGCCATTCGCTTCGAAAAACCCTGCTGGTAGTATCTTAGATCATCCTTGATATTGGAATACCCTTGAAACTAAGTCTGTCAAGATTTATTATTATATGTATGGAAATAATATAGTACATATGCTATGCTATATGATATTGTGCTCCGATTTGGATTCTTTTTAGCCGATCTAGTGATTCTTCATAGGGTCGGAGGTTCTTCCTTCTCGACGTGGCAAACCTCTTCTCAAATTAGTAATAACTCTGAAAGGGTATACAAAAGTGTTTTCTTTCGATCTGTTGTATTCGATATGGATCGAATAATATCCAATTTTAGTTAGTCTTGTAGTATTGTATTTAATGCATTAAATTATAAAATATTGTATATTGGAAATCGGCAGTAATCCTATTTTTTATTTCCGATTTTCAATCGTGAATATTCCACACAAATCGAACCAATACTCTTGCGTGTAGCAGTCTGCGGAGGTACAGTCAGCTCAGCCTTGCCACACGCTAATTTGCCTTAGAGCGCTTAATGCCCTACTCCATTTGCTGGTGGAGGCTTTTGGAGAAGCTGGGAAAACTTTTTAATCCGCCACGAAGCTTGCCCTGTTTTTGCATATTAAGCTAAAAGTTTTGAAAATGTGTAGTCACCGCCTAACGGCGCCGGGGGGACAGTTTAAAGGAGCCCACACACCCACACACACACACACACTTCTCCAACATTACACCTGTTCAATGGGTCAGGGCACGTAGTTCCCTTTCAGTATTCAGTATTCCTCTCCTTCCGCGGCTCCTGCCTGTGATTAATCACCGGCAACGACAAAGATGAATTTACAGAGATTTTTTTTCGTAAAAGTTTTTACTTTCGTCTTGGCGGGGATGGGCAGTTAATTGCGTTGGACTTGGACTTGGACTTGTGGCCAAGAAAAAGTGTTGCCTCTGCAGGGAAATTTGGGGGGCCCTAATTAAATTCATGCGACGCAGCTGTCACAGGCAAGAAAAAAGCATTATCGACTTTTTAGGCGCTTAATATTTCAAACGAAAATGTTTTTGATGTAAACAGAGGCAAGTCAAAGAAAGCCTTGGCAACATCTTCAGCTTCGCTTCCGCGCTGGCCAATGCTTCTTGCCTGGCGAAGTGTCGCCGGCATTAATTTCATTTATTAATTTTTAACTACGCCCGCGCAACAAAATAAAAGCAACTTGATAAATGGAGGGCTAGCCAGCGGAAAGGGCGTTGGGGGGGAGGAAATCTTTTGCTCTTCTTTCATTGTGCGCGTCCCCATTTTTGTCTGCTTTCTTTTTGCCATCGCTTTTCTTTACTGACTTTTTTTTGTTAATTTTTTTTAATTCTTTGCTTTTCACTTGAAAGACGCTCGAAACGTGGAGATGCGTCGAGGCTCGCTAATGTCCTTTCTTTTATCATTAAGTAGAAAACGTGGGTTCCTGGGTGCCTGTTGGGGTTGGTTGGCTGGTTGGTTGGTTGGGTGGGTTGTTTTGGGCGTGGCAGGCCCATTTCGTTGTCCGAGGCAGGGGGCAGGGGGCAGGGGCGAAGCGCAGGTATTTTGGCGGCCATTAGTGGAAAAGCTCCCGCTGTCGGCTTAAAGTTCTAAGGCTGCGATTCTTTACATTGAACAATGAAAGCAAATTTATATGACAACTAAATGGAACGTTAATAATTAATAAACAATTTGTATCAGGCTCCTCTTATATTTGTACCAGCCCTTAAACCTTCTTGAGCTTCCAGAATTTTGACAAGAAAAATATAACATTGTAATAAAATATATATGACCAAATGGCCATGGTTCCTACTTGTTTGCTTTTGTATACTAAATCCAGCTGTGGTTCATGTATCAGTTATGAAAAGTTAAGTCTGGCTGACTTTTGTCTCGTTTCTAGCCGCCAGAGCGCAGTCGCAGGTGCAAACAAACCCAGAGTCCGGATAGAGATCCACAATGGTTGGCGAGGCGATACGTTCCTCGAAGGAAGCATACTGTCGGCGGTGGTGAATGAATTCCAGACTGACCTTGTCGTTGAATCGACGGTGAGGCTTATCGCCGAACGGCTTGTATCTCTGGAAGAGCTCGCGCATTATTTCGTTGGGGTATTTCAGATAGTTCTGTGCTATCGGATAGGGAGTGACTTTGTCATTGCGTCGAATAAGGACTTCGTCCTGCATCAGGGATGTCTTTGCATTATCGTTTTCCCACATTCCCTTCTGAATTTGACCAGTGTGCATATGATAGAACACACCCTCGCCATTTTTGTATCCACGCGCAAAGTGCCCTTCGTAACGATTGCCATTAGCTGAAATTCGGGATAGTTTTAAGGCAAGAAATCGTATGAAGCTTATAGACCATACAGACCATAAAACATGACACCCAAGCCATGTCGGAAACCAGTCTCCCACTCGCCCACATAAATGCCCCCCTCTGGGTACCATTGAATGCCGAGACCATGTCGTCGATTCCTGAGCCACTCTCCAAAGTAGACACAGCCATCGGGATAGAACTGCTTGCCCTCGCCGCACTTCATATCGTCGTACCACCGCCCCGCGTATATCAGCTGCAGCTCCGCGCCACGCTTGCGTAGCATCGATCCAATCCCTTGCCGCTTGTTCATCACCCAATGACCCTCATAGACGAGCTGACCATCGGGCTTCTTTTTATCAGCAAAGTACTTGGCAGTTCGCTTTGCCGTCTTCTTCACGCCCCAGCCCTGGTGCTGGTTGCATTGCCAGTAGCCAGCGTAGGTGCCGCCCCCAGGAAAGTAGAAAGTGGCTCTTCTCCCAGTGCTGCAAACGGGCTTGTTGGGGCAGAAATAGCGCTCCAAGCAGGTACCCATTCTATTAACAACAATTTGTGTATACTTCTATGCTTGATTTTTCTGCTGTGAGTATTGAGTACTGAATATCTAGTTGATTTTAGCCTACTCCTACATGTTTAGAATAATTCAATTCCCCTAGATTCAAAACATTCTTGAAGGGAAAATGTCCCTCATTTGGTCTTCAGAGCCATCGATTAAAAGTCCTAAAACATATAGAGAACCGAATGTAGACATTTCGTGGACTTAAAAATGTCCAGAACATCAGTCCAATTTGCACTTTTCTTTTTATAAATAATACGAATGCGAATGTAGAGTGAAATGTAAGTGCAAAGGATCTGAAACGAGCGAAACGTGTCAGCAACACACTTGAAAAGTTATTGGGGTTAGCATTTGAATGAGAATCGAACATAAATGTAAATCACAAAGAACCTGGGGAGAGCAAAAAGGTGAAAGGTTATGCGTGAAGTGTGGATGGATGGGTCATCGGATGGGTCTACTTGTAGGTCCTGTTTATGTCATTCAAATTATACGCTCAGTGTGGAAACCCATGTATGGGTCGTTTAATGTCTCTGGAGAGCTTCGAGTTTAGGAAATCAAAATACAGTTATCCGAACCAAGTCAGGTGTATCGACGGAAAGATACCCGCTACTCAAAATATACAAAGTGGTTTTCGGAAATCGTACGAATTCGAAGGGTTTCGAATGGACTAAGCTGCCAAGCACGAAACATATAGTCTTTACAATCTTCGAGTATGGAAAGGCCAAAAGCCCAAGCTGGAAAGCTGTCTTTGATTGAATAATGATGTTAAATAACTTGACCCACATTTAAAATGGAGAGTGAGGGCTACACACGGATACAAGGGAAAGTCGAAGAAGTTTCCTTTCATGGAAGTGCATTTGTAACATCTCTTGAATTACAAATGCTTGTTGATTTTGCCTTTCATACCTACGGAATGAATCCGGAATCGATTCATATTTAGATTCGTTTATTCAGCCGGCAGAACCTCTGATTGCAACCCTGTCCCAGACGGGACATTAGATCACGTGCCACCATAGGACACCTTTGTTATCCCTTTTTCGTTCCCGATTTAGCTCATTTGCATAAACTGCAGCTGCAGTCAGTAGGTTTTTTGTACTCCGATTTTGCCACCTATTCTTTCAAATAGTAATATGATAATACCACTGTGTTTGCAGCTCGTAATACTTAGTGTACCCTCTCAAAGGCAGAATTCTGAGGATGAGGACTGCTCTATTAATTAATCGTGACAGTCAAATATAGCACTATTAATAAAGCAACTAACTCGGCAAAACGGAACGGATCAGTTCGGTTAATTTTGCCATTTGGGGTGAACAAGTGAAGCGGATTTTCGCCTGTGGGCGAAATAATTGCAAGTGACAGGCGCTTTAATTTTTCTTCCTCTTCGACAGCCTATTTTTAGTCGGGGAAATCTGGGACGGGACGAAGACCCGTTGCCATGTTTATGATAAACTTAATTCAGTGTAAATGAACGGCCCCATTGGCTGGATGGGTGGATGGGGGTGGATGGGTGGATGGGTGGAGGGTGGATGGGGCGGGTGGAAGTTTCCGCTAACCACAGTTAGGGAATACATTTTCTTCTTGCTTTTCATCCCATTCATCTTCTTGTTTTGATAAACTTCAAATAAACAAATCAGTGAAAGAAAAGCAAAGTATAGAACTCAGAATGGTGAAAACTTTTTGCGTTTGCAGTTGAATGAAATGGAAAATTTTAATTGCTGTGCCGCGTATTGGAGGAGCTCTTCTGCTCTTGTGCTCTTCCGCTCTTGTAGCTGCTGTGGTCTCTATATCGCTAGGGATATACATACATACATATAAGGAGATCTATGTACACGAAAACTTTCATCAGGTTCTCTTGTTCCGTTCCCCAACAAACCAACAAATCAACAAACTGATGAAGAACCCCAGCTCTAAGTAATTTAAATTATTGCAAAGCGCACACAAGCGCAAATGAGGACAGAACGCGAGAAGAAGGACGCAAATTCCACTGATTTTTTCATTAAGCTCATGTCAGATTAGCAAGAAGGAAAGAACAAGAGTGGGACAGAGACAGAGACAAAATGAAAGGGAACCAAAAGACAGAAGGGGGCACGGGCACGGGCACGGGCACGGGCACACACGGGAGCCATAAATTATTTGCCCCGAGCCAACCCTTGGAAAAGCGCAAAACTTTTTTTACATTGCCAGACAGAGTCACAATACAACAACGACATTTGTTATAAATTAAGTGATGGGGGTGCTCAATATTACAAAATGTGAAATACGGTGTTTGGGAGGCGGCAATCCTGCGAGGACTCAAGGTCTTGCCAGCGAATTGCGAGGAAAAACCCCATTGTTGTCAGTCGATGTAGGTGTACTCCATCGGACATTTAGTTAAAATCTATTAAAAATCATAAGTACGGGTTTCCTCTCAGAAACTCATAGATTAAAAACCTTTGTGGCAGGGGCAATCGGTTGCAAGAGTCTAATTTTGGTTATTTACTCCTGGTTGAAAGCAGGAAAAAATATACTACGTTTCGGATGGGGTTGTTTCTTGTGCCTGAACTTTAGGCGGAGCACATGAATAAATCCATGAGATAAACAAGGAGAAAGTGAGTGCATTGGGGGATGGTTTGAGAGCCCATTCAATGACCGACATTGCAAGAACGTCCTTTGTTTTAGGCGTTTAACCCTTTGAAGCTCCACATTGTTCCCAACCCTTGGACAGGGGCTGGACAGAGAGCCTGTAACCAATGAGGATTCAGACCCTAGCTAACCCTTTTCGACTGATAAGGGTGTACTCGGTGAGGGCCACACCCTCACCCTCACCTCTCCGCTCCGCAGATAGAGCCAATTCTCGAATTTTTAAAAGTTCGGTTTCTCCTACGTTGTTGTTTGTGTATTCGAAAACTTTGATTCACTTATTTGCATGCGCCAAAGTTTCTTCATCTGGAAAGGAAAACGGAAGAACGGAGAAAAGGAAGAAGAGAGGCAACCAAAAATTGTGCTCGAAACAAATTAACAGTCCAGTGATTATTGTCAAAAGCAAAGAACGAGGAAGGCAAGACAAGTGCCTATCGAGCGGGCTCCCCAGCGCCGCTGTTCCCTTCCCATCGAGCAATTCAAAAATTAGAAAAGGGCATAATTTTAATGAACTTTCTTGTCGAGTCGTGGTCGTGGTCGTGGTCGCGCCACCCATATAAATACTCTCTGGTAGCCAGAGCAGCTGTCGAAAAAGGACTTACAAGTTTGCATTCTGCTTTGCCCACTTGTCTTGGCTTTTGAGTTGTTTCGTGAGCCTCTTTGATGGGAGTTTGTTTTTCAAACGGACTTTTCAGAGAAGCAAAGTTACATGTTGAGTTCGGTTGGTTAAGAGAGACGGAGAGACGGAGCCCCAGAGAAATACGATGATGGACAAGACGATGGCATCGTTCAAACTTCTCTGGCATTAATCACTTCCACTCAAATGATGCTCGCTCGGTCCTAATTGCACCTCCGCTTGCCGCGTGCTCGGTCCCTTTTCCATGCAACTGTAAATTGAAATGGGTCTCAAATTGCAGCGGCTGCATGCCAAAAAAAGAAGGAGGAGAACACCTGCTTTTCCCATCGATTGCCGACGTTTCTAATGCTCACGCCCGACTGCTGCCAAAGGAAGGACAGCCGAGACTATTCAAGGCGATACGCAGTTATTATGCAAAACAAGATGGATCTGTATCGAAAGATACGAGTACATAGTCGATCGACTTGCAGATAGTCAAAGGGAGAAACAGCTGGCCTGGCAGGTATTGGGTAACCGGATTCTTGTACAGAATTCGATTTACATGCGTATGGCATTGGAGATAGTTTTCTCAAGTTCGGAATTTAAAGGCTTTAAAAATACATTAGATCTGCCTGCGAGTCTTTACAAGGACACACAGAAGAAGAGTACCTTTCGATTGTCAGGAGACAAACACAAAATGATTGATTGGAGGCCAGGCTGGACAGTCAGGTACCCATTAAGGACCTCATCCAATATGCCCCTAAACACAATCTCGCCTAATATTTTACGCTCATTTAGGGCATTACAGAAACACAGCTAACGGATTTTGTGCAACGCACCCTGCTCCGGACAATGGCTGTAACTCTTGAGCGGGCCCGAAAGGAATTGCAACTGTGGATCAGGGGATCACAATGAAGCGGATGGGAAAACTAAAACCAACGCCCGCTTGACATTTGGCTGCTAAACAAACAAATGCTGCAAAAAAGAGGACTGCCAAGGGACTGAAGGAAGAAAAAACTGTCAACCTTACGTACAGCCGTATGGGTGCAGAATGGGGGGAGTAGAGCAGGTCAATCAAGGGCTAGGGATAGCCCGATGCGCAGTTGCACTCCGGTGTTGCCTTTCTAGAGAGACATTTTTTGCGTATTTTTGGTATAAAAACCGAAATTGAAATTGTGTCATTTCATGCCAAGAGCTGGAGAGAGCGTAAGGGGAGCGGAGTAGCGAAGGCGGGGGCGGGGGACCCACACACCTGGCCTTCAAGCAGTTTTACGTCCTTTGTGTACTTTGCTTCCTCCTAACTGTCATTTTTAATTGTTTGTGTTTAACGGTTATCAGGCGAGGGCGAGGGCCGAGAACACAGGAATTTATCGAAATTTGTTGTTTTTCTTTGGGCTTTTTATGGCCTGAACTCTTGACGTGGCCAGTTGCCCATTAAGCTTACTTTTAAGTGCCATTCTGTCCCATTCATCCGCGTCTCTTCTACTTGAAAAATTTGCGCATGCACAGCAATTTCTCGTCTCGCCTTTCACTTTGTTTCTCATTTTCATTTTCCTTCTCATTTTCCTTCTCATTTTCCTTCTCTTTTTCTTCCTTCTCCGTATTCCAATCTTAATTTTTTTGTTGTTGCCGCTTTGGGGTTGAAAATAATTCATTTATGCAAATGAGGGGGTGTTTAAAATTAAGCAAAGAGCACGTAGGCCAAAAGTAGCGGTAGCACCAACAGCAGAGCATGATATCGTGGCCATAATGAAGGAGGTGACTGGATGGGTGGTGCAAAGGGGCTAAGGGGAGAGTCGACCACGACAAGGGCAGTGGGGGCAGTGAGGGCATTGAGAAATGATAGAAACAAAAGGTTTTCGCTCTCCCAAACACCCCTTGCCAGCACTCTCCCAGCCCCAAAGAATCTCCGATTTTCCGCTGGATATAAGTTACAATTTGTAGAAGACGTCGGGGAGGGGGGCAGTTCTTGGCCGGGGGAGTTGAAGGAGGAAGGGCCTGCTTTCCCCAACAATGTCCTACCTTAAAGGAGCCTTTGGCTATGGGCTATACCTACAAATTAGCCATATTTCATTTATAAGTACTTTCCATGTATCTGGCGATGGCAATCTCTATCCCAGATTCCCTGATAAGCAGGTTGACTTCATTTATCAATCATCAATCTAAAATCTAAAATCATTGCGAAGTGCCTCGCTGTATCGTCAAATAAACAGCTCATTCCTGCAGGAAAAAGGGGCGGGCGAAGGGTTCCTTTCCCACATACTCGTATGTGCTCGTATGACCCTTTTCAGCGCCAGCAACAATCGGAATACAAAGCATAAAAAAGAGTATCTCGGCCAGATCGGATCCTGGCGAAACATGACATTTATTACGCTCTATTAGCGACGAGAGTCGAGTCAGAAAGAAAGCAAATCGAAGGGGATTGAAGAATGAATGGATGTGTGTGTGCGTGTGCTGGTGCGAGGTCATGCGAATCCTTTACCATTGGGGGTGAACCGTATGTGCGGTGGGCGAGGGTGAGGGCAACGATTTGTAATGCTTTTGGTGCGAGATTCCTTATGCAAATACAACACACATGTGATGTGGCCACAGGAGTATGGCGGCGGGTAGACGTGAACCAGCACTAAATGTTGACGCGTGCTGCTCCTGCGGCCAACACATTCACATATGTGAGTGCTCAGGAGGAAGGGGGGGGGGGTGGGGTGGGGCGCTCGCGATGCCTCGGGCTCTTGTTTGTGTTTTCTCGCTCCTCTGCCAGCACGCTGAAAGGTTAAATGTTGCCACTGGCACATAATTTTGTCAAGTGCTGTCAGGAGCCCTCTCCCCAGCCCCATCCTGCGACCTCCACATGTGCTGTATTGTGTTGTTTGTGCGCCTTACGTGGTCAGCCCATAGTGCTTAATGGGAAATTAACAACTTAATTAATTTCAGTGCCATTTATCTTCGGACTGCGTAAGGAAAACTTCAGCGTACCAAAGATCAACAAATTTCCATTGGTCAAACTTTGGCATCCCAGTCCAGGCCAGGCCAGGCCGGGCCAGGCCTGCCCGCCCGTCTCCTGTCTCCCCAAATGAGATTTATTTATGCCTTTGCGCGTGTGGCCAAAGCAAATAGGGGGCTGATGGCTTGGGTCCTTACCCGAAATAGAGGTTGCGTCAAATTAGTTGGGCCATATCGCAGATATTATTTTAAACTGAAACGTAATTTGTTAATACATAATATTCGTGGATTGTGGGGCCGCAGCACCCCTCCACCTCCACCCCGACTGGGCTTATCGCAGTGCCAGGTCTGGTCTGGTATTATGAACTATGAAATATTCATATGCATCTTACCTGTACCGAGGAAACACATTAACGAAATTTGTGTGCGTGCCCTGAAACGTCGTCGAAGGCACTCATCTAATTGCATTAGTAGAAGCGACTGGAACAAGCTCCAGAGTCTGTCCGAAGGGTACCGCTCCGTGCCGTACCCCAAGCCCAAGGCTGGGGCCGGGGGAATTGCACTTTCTTGCTTGATGCTCGCTAGGCATATGTTCCCATATCGCTTGTCAGTCCGCGCTCCCCGCTCCCCGCCACCCATCACCCGCCACCCCTCGCAGCTTGTCTGTCTGTCTGTCTGTCGGCTGCTTTTCAAATTTTATGACATTTTTATTCGCTAAGGTTAGCAGTGGGTGGGCGAAGGACGCCAGCATACCTCGGCATCTCCCATGCCCTCTCGTACATACCTCCGACTGGTCTTTTAACGCTGATTTTCGCACAAACAAAAACATTTTCATTTTATTTTGCCGTGTATCTTCTGTGTCTGTGTCGGTGTTTTTATGTAGCAGCTTTCAAATTTTTATAACTGTCATAATTGGCGTAATTGTTTTGGTAGTTTGCCGTAGATCAGCTCTAAAAGCTTTTCGCTGTCCTCTGGATATGGGCACAGCTTCTATGCCTACATAGAAAACTCAGCCCAGCTAGAGAATCCTTCAGTATATCCCTTTAGCTCTATTCCGTAACCTCTCGCATCAATGGAGATGCAAATAATCTGGAAAAATTAAAGAAAATCGTAGCTAGGAAGCGCAAATTGCAAACTTAATAACAACGCCCCCACACAGAAGGCAGTAACGGGAAAGAGTACCCACCCAGACGGGCTGAGAGAATGAAGGATATGCAGATATGGATGGAAATATGTAGAAGACTCCTAATGAAACCCATGCAAATGAACAAAGGGCCACATGTCTTTGCCACACGTACAGCCGAACACAGGCAGGACGAGGCAGGCTACATCATCATTATCGTCAACATCCTCTGCGGGAAAATCAAAGCAGCAAATGAGATAAAAAGAAAAACCAAGCGAAAAGCCAAAGCTGAGGAAACGCATTGAAAAATAGAAAGAGAAATGGAAAATTAAAATATCGATCAGCAGCGGTGGTAACGAACTCCAACCCCTTTGCTTGGAGCAAGTCTGCCAAATGAGAGAGACGGCGAAGGGCTTCCTTTCTACGTGTATCCCGAAAGGAAAAGCCAGCCATCTTGCTGGGGCGATGGGGATGGGGATGGGTATGGGGCTGTGGGAAAGGGCTTTGGGAATGTCCTCGACGTGCGCTCTTAAAATTAAAAGCATGTTTGATGAGGAAATTGAACTGGCATGCGAGAGCGAGACCCTGGCGCTGGGATATGTTGTCGACGACTTAGATTCCCTTTTTACCGAACAGAAAACATATCCAACAGAGCGGGAGGATACATCCTTGAGTATTCAGCAGATATATGCACGGTCGGCTGTTAATGATGATGAAGAAGCAAGACTCGGGGAATCAAAAGCTTCCAACATACCCTCTGGGCACCCAACATACTCTGGATACCCAGGCCTTGGCTCCCCCCGAGATTAATTCCTCAGAGCTGCGTTCGGCTTGGTAACTTCCTTCGATATCTTTCGTTTTTTTCCTGCTTCTCATTTCTGTTAATTTCATTCACCCTTTGCAAATGAGCTGAATGGGGTGGAGAAGGGAGTACGGCGTAGGGGAGGTGCACCCACAAGCACCCCAACACAATTTTCCACATTATCCCCTGACGTCAACGTCGACGTCAACGTCAACGCTGGCTGCGCGGTTAGCGGCATCGTCGGCGTGGGTGCTATTCAAATTCTCCACTCTTGCTTTACACGCGCGATTTTCGTTGTTTTCGCTTTTACATTTTTTAATAGCAATAGAATTTTCCCTGCGCCTGCCTCCGTTGCAGGGTGGCACATTTTTTTCAATACCCCCAACCACCAAAAGACAACCCTGCCAGCCACTTTCCTCTGTGTGGGCCTGGCACTTAAAACGGTTGCCAGAAACTTGCTCTCGTGGATTTGTCGCTGACGCCGCGCCGTCAACTCCCATCTCCCACACCCACACCCACACCCACTCCGCTTTTTTCCTCTACTTTCCACGCGCTCACCCATCCCCACTTGCGGGTATTAAACTTAATGTTGATAGTGTAATTTTATATTTAAGAGAACCAGCTAAAAAACTTTAGGGTTGAGTGCCGAGTGTATTAGGTGTTGCGGCATTGCTTTGGGGGTGGCGGAGCACTCCAGTGAATATTTTCAGGGCCACAGATCGAAGTGATCGGATCGGAGGAGGACTGTCAACTGTTAGCCATGTCTTAACCATTACTCAACTCTTGCTTTGGGCCAATTCGGAGCTGCCTTTGAGAGCAGAAGTCTTCTCCCTTCCGGGAGCTTCCCTTATCCCTTCTCCTGCTTGCTTAAATAGAAATTACTTCATCGATTTTATTTCTCTCCCATTCCCTTGCTTCCTTCGGAGAAGCCGCTGGCAACAAGCAGAGTGGAATAAAAAATTGAGCCTGCCGCCAACTTCCGCCGTAGTCACCGGGTCCGTCCGCCCTCCCTCCCTTTTCTGTAGCTACCCAGGACCCACAAATTATAAAAGAAAAAAACCTCTGGCACACTCAGCTTTTTTAAGACATTTTTTATTTTAAGGGTAGCTCTCAAGATTTTTTTCTCTTCTCCAGTGCGCATCCTTTCGTATCCTTGCTTGGTTGCCTAATGAAAAGTCGCCGTCAATTACAAGAACGCCACGCGTCGGCCAAAAAAATTAAATGAAATTATAGAAAAAGGTAAAAAGTTGCGGAAAAGATGCAAAAAAAAACATGACCAAAAGTCAGCAAAGAACAAGGATGCTTGTTCAAAGTCCTGTGTAAGCAAATTTGCGTCAAAAATTGATCTTTCGACGGGGTTGGGCACAACAAAAATTAAAAAAAAATCGAAAAAATAAAGACGTGACTGGGAATTATAGTTTTCTATTAGATATTCGGCAGGACAGTCCTACCTGCCACTTAAATCACGATTGTTCTGCTGATTCTTTCAAGTTGATAGTGCCCTGAAAATTTGGTAACTCTTTCGTTAGATTTTTGGCTAGGAAAGCAGATAGGGCATGTCTGCAACTTCCAGTTTGAGGGTGGGGAAGGTACTCCAAGGTATGGTCGGAAATATCACAAAGTAAAATCTGACACGGGATAAACTGCTCTCAAAATTTCACCATTTGCGGCATTAAAGCCTTCTCCCGGTCAGACATTATTCTTTGAGCACAATTTTGGGTCTTGGGCCACGACCTTTTGTCTTCCTGCTGTGCACGTGTGTTTGCCAGTTTTTCAATATTTACCTCATATGATGTCACGGAAACAAGCTGATTTCTTATACCAACTATTGGGGGCACATGGACGGGAGTGGGGCGATGGGAGTAGGGCGATGGGAGGGGAGGTGGGAGTGGAGTGTGCAGCACCACTCGCTTTCTGTTTGTTTGAACATGTGTCCTGCTTTTCAGATTGACCGTTCTATTTGTTAAAGGTATTTGGATCGGGATCTGCTTGAAACTGGCCAGAGGGCCGGCGGGGGAATCAGCACCGCAGGACATGCCAACGCCAATGGGCAGCTGTCAGGGCCAGGACTTAGGCCCGCAAGCCTTTGAGTTTTTTTGCGTTTGCGTTTTCGTTTGCGTTTGCGTTTACCTTGGCAAGCAGCTGTCAAAACTGCTAATAGGCGTAAATGAGCCGCCCAATGAGGCCGAAAGAACTGTTGAGGAAAAACTAATTTCCGCTCCATACAAAGACGAACGTCTTCAGCCATAGACAGGACAAGAACAGGACGTGTGCCAGAAGTATTCTTTGCGCAAATTCCAGGTCTGATCCCTCTGCGTGTGCGGCCCCTAAATAAGGATTATCGTCGTATGCAAAGTGAAAAAAGAGAAAAAGAGAAAAAGAGAATAATGAAAACTACAAACTGCAAACTGCAGGCGAGTCAATAGAAACCGAAACCCTTTTCAAATTTCCGATTTTCCAAATTCCAATCCCAGGTTATGCATAGATCTCCCTGCCTATAGGGTGTAATTTTTTAGCAGCCGGCATTTGCATACCAAAAAAATTAAATATTCGAAAAAAACGTGAGGCTGTGGCTGTTCCTGGCAGGACACACGACAAACGCACCCCTCGTGATTTTTTTTTCCTTTTTCCTGCTACCCAGACAACGCCGAAAGTCCTGCGGCTGCGGCTGGGACATCGACAACCCTTTAGCACTTTTTAGAACGGGTTTCCACAACTTTTAATTTGCATTTTGTTGCTTTGTGTTGCTTTGTGTTGCTCTGTGCTGCTGCTGGGATTTCAAAATCAAGTTTACCCCAGAACTCACCCCAGAAGTTGTCGGGTTCAGGTCCGGGCTCTATCATAAAAAACAAATGCTCGATTTTCTGGGGTACAGTTTTTTTTCGTTCGGAATTTGACAAGTGAATATTCATGTAAACTGTGCAAGGGTTAAAACTTTCGAGAGCTGCCGAATAGGTAGAAGGAAAAAAACGTGGGTACTTTAGCATGTGCTCGGGCAGAATAATTTGGGATGATGTGGGTAAGGAAAAAAAGAGTTGGGAAAAATGCAGGCCGACAACAGGGTGATGAGTGGAACATAGATCGTTAGTGGATCGAGAGTGGGTTCGTTAAGGTTATGTTTGAAAAGTTATTAAAAATATTTCAGGGCCATATATGTGCGAGTATTTGAAGCTTCGACGAATAAACTACTTATTTGATCCGCTTAACATGCTCAAAACTAAAAAAAAAGGTACCCCTATTGAAAAATCAAGGGTATCATAGAAAAAACGAGCCAGACATCATCAAAGGGGTAAGAAAAGCACGCAGCGTTGCATGCAAAACGAAAGTTAATCACAAAATACATTACGGTGGATATAAAAAATAGATGAACAAAAAAAATGAGGCAGACGCGCGACTCGTTTTTTTTTTTATTTCGTCCTGAGAGGGGTTAACTTAATTTATGCGCATCGCTGAGTTGGAAGCGTGGCAGCGACGTTGGCAGAGGCGCTACATAGATGCTGGGGCTGATTATGCAGCACGGCAGCAGCAGAGCAGCAGAGCAGCAGCACGGCAGCAGCACGAAATGCTTTCTTTCGTTTGCTCAATTTTGTAATTTGGAAAATATGCCTCAGTTCAGGGAAGGCACTGCATGGAACGGCTGCGATGCTAATGTCGAATGGCAGGGGTCTGGTTTTACTGGAAATTATTGATTTATGATTTTAGGTGCGATGTGGCGATAGTTATTAATGTAACCACAAAAATGGGACAACAAATTTGGCTTCTCGTTTAAATTGAATTAAATACAAGTACTACCAACCGAATAAGGCATTTTCCTTCTGCTTTAACCAATCTAATACGAAAGCATTTAATATTCTACTCCACGCCCCAGCATCCCTTTCTTTAGGCACACTTAAAAGACCAATTAAAAATTATAAGCAGTCCCCTCTCAAGTCAAAGGCTCTGCTCTCCCCCAAAGTACTTCCCATACATATAATACCACCTTGATGAAAAACATTCAACATTAAGAAGGAAGAACTGCGTGGCCACCTGCGCAACTCGACGCCAAATGATGCCGTTAAGATGCTTATAGCCAAAGCAGAGTGGCGAGTGGGGTAGTGGGGAGCAAATACTTCAAAAGGCATTTAAAACAAAAACGAAACAAAATGAAAGCCAAGTCCCCCCCTCCCCACTCCCCACCATCCCGCAAATGGGGGTGGCGTTGAAAAGGGGTGGCAAACGAAATTAAATTTTGTACTTCGCATAAACTTAATTACTCGCCATGGCCGGCTGGATAAGATGGGTGGAAAGGAGAGGACTACGAAGGACTGCGGAGAGTCCTTCCTGCTCCTGGGGAGAGCCCTGCGCAGTCGCGAGATTCGCTTTCGCTTCGTTCATTAATGGTCGCGCTTAATGGGAAATATTAAATTATGCCCGCGCTGCATTGTGCTGTTGCTGGCTTCGTTTTGGGTCCTTTGCTAATTTAACCCTCCAGGACTCCAGGACTCCACGGCTCTAGGACTCCACGACTCTGGGACTCCACGACTCCAGGATGCCAGGATGCCACTCGGAGACATCTTTTGTCTTTCCAGGGGATCCTTGCTCTCAGTTCAGTGTCAAACAAAGTCATTTCCATGTTAATTGCACGCCATTTTGTGCCTTTGGTCCTTGGCCCGGTTGATAGGCTGATTATCCTTTCATTTATGCAAAGTCCCAGCTCTTGTTAATTTGCTTATTTCGTTGCCGTCTCCCAAGTCCCTGCCTTTGTCCGCATCTTAATTAATGTTTTCCTTGTTGTTATGCAAAGCAGTCTGGTTATTAAAAGGATACGCCGTCGAGTCCCGCTTCTTCCCGGGGCCACTTGGGCCGGATATGAAAGGTAATTAAAAATTTTTCATTGCTCTGTTAAATTGCGCTTTGCATATTTTGTGGCGCCTGGTTCTGGAAATATATTTTTGCAAGGCTTGGACTTGTTTGCAGATATCCCCATACTGAATCCGCATCCGATACGGATCTGGGGATCTGGGGGCTGTCAGTTGGTTGGAGGCTGTCTCTTTCTTTGGGACATGGCCGCAAATTAGTTAAAAGGATATCTGAAGGAGAGCTCCCAGCATGCCTGCTTCCCTTCTGATGTGCCTTTTACTCCATAAGCGAATTACAAATCCATTAGACCCAGGACTGTATGAGTAAATATTAGTTACTCGAAACGAAAGTAAGTGCGCAACATTATTAAATAATAAGCAGTTCTTGGCAAATCCTTTTAGGCCATACATGAGCTATAATTTGATTTAACAGCACGAAAAACTGTCCTCTTACTGGGACATCCCATCGGGTACGGTACCCGAAGAACTACGAGTAAAACTGACCTCTACCAATCGCCCCGCCTTCATCCCTTCCCGCTCCAGCATCCTCACATACGAGTGGCACAGAAGACCTGAAGAGTATGTTGCCGATTTCTGGCTTTGCATGGCAAGCAAATAAAAACAAGTGGGGCAAGAAAACCCACAACAAATCGCTTAAATCGCATCAACAGTTTGCCAACACTCACAGGGGCACATATGCATAGCAGATACGAGAATGTGTAGTGAATGATAGCTTGTTGATAGCTCACTTTCCTGGCACACAACATGTCAACAACCAGCACAGCACTCCTCCCCGCCCAGGACACAGCACAGCACAGCACCCCTAACGTATGATTTTCAAACGTTTTCCTTTGCCTTTTCACTCTCGAATTTTTTGTGCAAAAAAAAGGGGAAGAAAGGGTCCACGGCCTCCCCAAGAGAGTAGCAGTACAACTCATGAAAATCGCGTGTGTAGTGCCTTTTTGTCTGTGGTTGTTGCTGTTGTTGTTGTTTTTGTTGTTCTTGTTGTTGGGCAATTGCCGTTTCCGTCGTCAAAGTCGTCGCGGTTTATGCATGTAAATTTGTCCAAAATTGTCGAAAATTTGTGGCAAATAAAAAAAAAGCATATGGGAGAGGACGGAGGACGGGGGACGGAAGGAGTCGCACTTGTCTAATGTTTACGTAATCATCAGCATTCTTATCATAGAATTGCCATTACTGTTGGAGGGGCGGTATTGCTACCGGCGGCACAGGGATAGAGTTGTGCAATTTGGCTTTTATGGAAATTCATGTGTTGAATGCTCCACTCCCCTGTGGAAAAGCGGATAAGCGGAAAAGTGGCGGGATTTTCGCTTATGCGGACCATGTGTGGCAAGTGGGGGAGTGGGGAAACGTGGGAATTTTGTTGCTTATATGAATTTCATTGTCAAAGGTCGGCTAAGCCCAATTCTACTTATGTTCCATGTCGGTTTTTGCCGAATGTTTTTTTTTTGCTGTCAAAATACCTGGAAGTAGAAGCATTTTCCATATAATTTCCTAATCGGTTGCGCAGCAAATGCGACGCGACTGAAGTTGCTTAAAGCTTAAAGATTTTTGCTTGATTGGGGAGGGGTTTGCAGCTACCCAAAACCTCTCCATCCTGTACCTTCTGCTCTTGCTCGCGACATTAATACCATGAATAATATACGCTCATTTCTTTTGCTTTTGCGTTGGCGTTGGCGCTGGCGTTCTCTTACCTCCACCTCCACTTCCTCTTGCTCGTTTTCTTCCATTTTTGTCCTTGCTCTGCTTCCTCTAATTCCAAAGGGGTTGTTTGTAATTTTCTTTAAACAAAAATTTCCTTTCCTTCGCTTTCACGTTGCTTCTCGTGCAACTCGAGAGAAACAAAAACGGAAAATATAAAAGTAAAATGAGTCAGAGCAAACGCTGAAAGCTGCTGCTTGGAAAAGCTTTGCCACAAAGGGGGTCTTACGGCGCTAGAGAGTGGGGATGCAAAACGTCTCAATGAGTTTTACGCTCGGTGCTTGATAATGAGCAGAAAGCAGAAAGGAAGCGAGTCAGTCAAAGACGAGGGAGACGAAGGAGCATCGCCCCGTTCGCAGCCGCATCCCCAGCCACATCGCCGCCCGAGCTCTTCTCTGGCTGTGGCTGTGGCTGCGCTCATCCAGCATTAAACTCTTTGATTAAAGCCAAGGTGGGAGAGAGACGCCAGCACAGGCGACCATCTCTTTTTAGCACAGACGCAGGTGGCCTATGCCGCCATGCCTGAAAACAACGAAGGTGGCTGGTGGGCTGGCGGGCTGGAGGGGTTGGCGGAGAAAAAGCGAAAGCACTTCGTATGCAAATGAGTTTGTCGTTATCGTTGCTGCCGACGCCGCTGTCCGCGTCGCAGTTGCCGCTCTTCGAGAGGGTTGTTTTCAGTTTTGCTTTTTTTCTATACCTCATCTTCTGCCCCTTCTGCTGTGGGGTTTGCTTGATAAGAGAGAGCAGAGCAGAGCTCGTAAATTCCGACCGAAAAGGAGTAGAAATGCTGAATGTACGTAAAATTATAATGAGAGTTTTTGTTTTCCATTCTTTTTAGCTCCCTCTCTCTCTCTCTCTCTCTCTCTGGTACTTACAATTTTCGCAACATGCTGTGCTGTCCTTCGTCCTTCGTCCTCCGTCTTGCACTTTCTCCGTGGCCGGCGTGCTGTGTAACTTTTCCTTCGGGCATTGTCTTGGCGGGCCGATCCTGATCCCGATCCCTGCTAATTGTGCTTGCCAAAATTTGCATGCCCTTTTCCGCATACCCTGCCAGGCACGGCCGGGGGTAGAAGGAAGAAACCCGTAACAGGACCATGGACTCAATTTTGCATAGTCTGTGCCCATTCGGGCAGCATAGTTTCTCTGCTTCTTCAAGATCCTCTTTGTTCTGATCCTGATGCAACTATTGTTCATTTTTTCTGTGCCAGTTTGGCGATCCTGGTTGGCATCCTGGCAACTATCCAAGCAGAGTTACGTTTTAATACCGATAGAGATATAGTCAAACCCGACCTATCGTTGTAGGGCACAATGGTATTCGACCTTAAGACGAAACCGCATAGCCGTCATATTAATAACACTCATAATTTCATACATTTAATTGAGGCGAATGGCCGCAGGATAATGAAGGCAACCGGGCCTCAGATGTCGTCTCCACAGCCTCCCCTTTCCTGCATGCCACTCCATCGTTCCATCGTTCCATCGTCCCATCGTCCATTGCACTTGAGGCAGCTTATTAGAATGGCTGGCTCCGTTTGGCGCCAAGCCTGGACTGGTCGTCCCTGCTCTCTTTTCGGACTCTGGCGAATCGCGGGTGAGAATCATAATTTTTCAATTTGAATAATGAACGGCAGTCGGCGGCGTCGGTGGTTCGCTGCCGGCGAAGCCTTTAAATTTATTTTGAATGCCTTTTATTTTCTTAGGGGTTTCTTTCTTTCTTTTGCCACACGAAAAAGAAAAATCCTAACAGCCAAACACTCGTAAACTCATTTGAGAAAAAATTCTTCTGCCTCCCAGTCCAAATGATTTTCTCGAAAGCTGAAAAAGAAGATGGAAAGGGAGGGAAGAATAGAGAGAAAGAGAAAAAAAAAAGAGAGACAGAGGGGCAGACACGTGGGAGTGGGGACTACACTAAGCAAAATTTTAGCCACAAGTAATTACGGTTTCATAATTATTTTAGTCTTTATATAAAATAAAGATTATGTTACAAATATGTATCGAATAAACAGTTATATATAGTCATATATAGAACGTTGAATCAGTCCCCACCCGATTTCTTTGCGTGTACGCTGGCAACTTTCGGTGAGCGCCAAGCGAAGAAAGGCTAAAATGCTAATAAGCAGCGCAGTACGCGAACATTTCGCTCCATCCCACTCCCACTCCCACCCCACCCCACCCCACTCCCACTGCTGCTCTCCTACTCGTCTCTATGTAAGCACATAAGACGCCCTCTATGTATTACATGGTGCGTTTTTTTATATATTGTAGAGGCTGCCGGGACAGGATGAAGCCTTTTTTGGCTGTTGAAAGGGGCACAAAGAAGTGGAGGCGTCAGTTTCGCTGGAAGGTTGAATGGGGAGCGGTTGGAGGCAGTTGGTGGGTTGGCGGGTTGGCGGTGGGCTGGCGGTGGGAGTCGCCTTTCCTTCATTTCGTTGTAGTTGTTTGCTCTCTCACTGGAGATTAAATGGGGAAAAACACTGTGACATTTTCTGGCTGCGCGGCGCGTTTTTTATTTCTTTTTCTTGCTCAGCTGCTGCTTCCTTTAGACGCGAGTTCAAAATCCGGCGGGGGGATGGGGATGATGGGGGGAAGGGAAGACGAAGACGTTCGGTAATGGGGAGGATTGGAGAGGGTGGTGGCGACAGCATTAGTGGGGCGTCTTGTGGCAAATGTAAAATAATGCGAAAGGGCTTCGTTTGCATAAATTAAAAATTTATATAACGCTGCCCGTTGTCGCCTTTTGGAAGCAAGGAAGAAGCCTTGGGTCTCCGGTCTCCGGTCTCCGGCTAATTTTCTGCTTTGTGGAGGGGTTGTTTCTTAGCTTATTGATTAAAAAACTCCTCGTCCTTTGTTTAACACAATAATGTAATATATTTATATATGTATATATATATATATTTCTATGTTCATTTCAAAACATAATACATGTAGTTTAGAACGAATCGATAAATCTTAAATACATATTTGAACGAATGCATATATTTATGGTCTTAATGCCGGAAAGGACAACAACAATAAAGTAGAAACTCAGGATAACAAAGCCGACAACTCGTTACATCATATGAATTCATACTATTGAATCATACACCTGAATATTATGAATATTTTGTGTTAATTAAAATTCTTCTAATTCTGATTTCTAAATGTATTTATTAGTTTCTCAATGACTACATATCAAAACTGGTAAATGACGCTTGTTATGCTCGTAAGATTAGGTTCGTATCTTCGTATGTGGTTGTACATATATGTATTTATGTATTGCACAATTTGAGCTGCAGTAGAGCTGATTCGTATTAAGTATTAATTAATATTTACAGGAAATTGACTTTGCATTTACAGACATACAGACATATGTGTAGTTTAAGTATTTTATTACATGTTACTTGTTACACCTAACGTTTAAACAAGCTAAGTTTATATAGTGACGATTTTATTCGTATAGGTTTTAAATGTACATAATCAATATGAAACATGTGTGAGGTCTTTTGTGCCATGCGCTGCGTTTCGAGGGATTCGAAAGGCGCTCACTATTTGATTTTATTTTTTGTAATCATTTAATCTTGAGGAACTTGTATACCATACACTTGAATGAACAAAGAAAATTACACAATATTTTGTTGCATTTTTGTTTACTTTAAAACGTCCGAACTAAGGATGCATCGAAAAGATCGACTACTTCTCGATGAACTGAACCAAAGATTGCACTAAAATTAGTATGTAGTGTAAGTTCCTATTTCTGACTATATACACAGGCTAAGGTATGTACAGAGAGGAGAGGGGTCCGACTATTCATTGAATATATAATAGTTTGGTATTTACACTTAAATTGTATTTCATCAAATGCTCGAAAATCGTTCTACTACTAGGCCCGTATCCGTATCCATATAAAATATGCATCAAAATTACTTAATGTATAACTTTGGGTTTCCTTGTCGATATTTTTGTCTAATGTTTGTATATAAATTCAGTTGAATTGTACGATTGCCAAATTGTTGTATACATGTATATACGGTTTAGCTCACAACAATTTTGATACAAAGAGGTATTGGAGGTATTTGGTTATAGCATTTTTTCCTGTTTACTTGGTTCAAGACTTACGATTAGAGACTGTATATTTTCACATTTGAAATATGTTCGATTACGTTTTAACAGTATATTCATTGAGCTATGTGTATATCAAAGATGCCTTTGTTTTGCCTTAAGTGCCTCTCAAGGGCTAAAACAAAATCAAGGGGTATTTCTAATATGGAAGAAGAATGTGTAACAGCCTTCTCGCCTGTTACTTATTGCCGTAGACCTTTCATTTGCCTTTTAACGAAAAAGAAACAAACAAAAACAAAAACAAAAAGAAGGTAACATAAAATGTTGTGTAATTTTTGGAATTAATTTATTTTTCCATTGCATTCAGCAGCATTTCAACTAAACATGGCTTTGAATAGGAACATATAAGGTAATATTATGTTTTGGGCTTTAATAAAACAAGGTTCATGCAATAAAATACTAGGAGCTAATCAGTTAAATAATGTTTTTTAAATATTTATGGCAAACAAAACAAATAGCGTACAAATAATTTTGCTTTTATTGTTAACTTAAAGTTAATTTTGATTTAATGTTGATTGGCATTGCTTTCTTTAAGAATCCTTTAAAATATGTTAAAATTAAAATAATATAGTCTATTAACCATTCGATAGATTTCGTATTCTTAGTGGGAGTAAAATAGTATTTTTGGAGCGCTGTATAATTTACAATTGGCAGCCGCGTTTGCTGGGTATTTACAATTTTGACTGAGTTGAAAATAACCTAAAACTTGTAACTTAAAGTAGGTTGGGTGTTGAAAATGGCACAACATGTTCGGTTCATTTTGGTGGGTTTTGGCAGGGATAAGCATGGCATATGGCATATGGCATGTTTAGCTAATTTTGTACAAATTATGTGTTTTGTTTTTGTTTTTTTTGTTTTCATTTTGTGCAATTATTTCGCTAAAATATCTATATTTTCTTTAGTTACTTGTACTTAGCATTAAATTCCTGTTGCAAAAGATGTTTACTCTCCACTTTGAAGCTTCATTGTGTTTAGATTTTGTGTGGATTGTTGCCAGTCAACTTCATCAAATGAAGGCTGATAAAGGCTATGTACAATTTGGGCCTTGACTGATTTAGTGCTGGCGCATATATAGAGCAGCGGCATCGTCCAAATCGTCCAAGTCAATGTCCTCGTGTTGTTCTTGGGATTCGGTGGAGCGGGGCGAGTGCATGCTGAGGTCCTCGGGTTCGGTTTGCTCGGGCATTTCACTGCGGACATGGATTATCTGGGGAGGAGGTAGACGAAACACACGACGTATGTCCTGGGCCTTTCGACGGGCCATGCTACTGCTGCAGTGCCCGTCTACTGAGCTGGCGCCGTCCTCAGACAGATCCAGTGGAGCCTCGTCGTCCACAGAACCCTTTTCGAGATCTACCGACTCGTCAGAGCCTCCATAGCTTGCACACATAGCCGCAAATTTATTGGCGGATGGCTCCAGAGCCATAGAGGTGACTGCCATGGGAAAGTCTCCACTCATCGCAGGTGAGAGGGCCGGAGTGGGTGGCGACTGAATGCCACACTTGTGATTCATCAGATGGTGGCGCCGACGGAATTTCATGTGGCAACGGTCGCACTCAAAGGGCTTCTCGCCATTGTGGACCAGCATATGAGACTTCAGCTGATTGGAGTCACTGAATTTACCGTCGCAGATCTCGCACGTATACGGACGCTCCCCAGTGTGAACGCGCAGGTGACGCCTAAGGTTGGCCACCTGCACGAATTGGCGATCGCAGTGGGAGCAGTGATATGGCTTCTCTCCTGTGTGCAGACGCATGTGGGTCTTCAGATGATGGTCTCGGGTGAAGCGCTTGTGGCACTCTGGGCACTCGAAAGGCTTCTCGCCGGTGTGCGTACGCTCGTGGTTCTGCAGGACGTGCTTGTATCCGAAGCTGCGAGAGCAGATCTTGCAGGTGAAGCTCTTGTCGCGAGAGGGATCTTTGGATGCGACGCCGGTAACTCCCGCACCGACGCTGCCCACCTCGTGTGTAGAATTGGGTGAGCTGCCGCTGGATGGCGGAGAAATGGGTCCACCCGGTGTGTGATAGAGATCGTTCACGCTCATGGTGATTTCCGTCTGGAACTCCTTCTTTACCGACAACTTGCGAGACTTCTTCACTGGCTCACGGTGCTGTGGCGTACTGCTGGGAGAGGTCAATGGATGCTTGCCACTGCCCAAAGGTGTGGTAGACACGGGCGAGTGCGGACTGGCGGGCGGGGAATGCATATGCGTGCCCTGGGGTGGCATCTGCGACTGCTGGGCAGCCCAGGCTCCAAACAAAGCCGCCGGATTGTGGGGAAACAGTGTGTTGGCCAACGTGCTCATTGGCAGCTGGGCCATAAAAGCAGCCGCCTGGCGGTTGGCAGCGAGCAGTTGGGTGGGCGAGAGCATGCCGAAGGCTGATGCAGCGGCCGCCTGTTGTAGACCCATTCCCGGGTACATGGCCGCGGCGCTGCTGGCTGACGTGTTGGCCGACATGGGAGGCGACAGCGACATGGAGCGGTCTGCAGCGACCTCCTCCCTTTTGATTCCCGCTAAAGCAGCAGCTAGGCCTAAGACAAAAAAAAAAAACCAAAAAAGTTAGCTAAATGTCTTCGCCTTTCTTACACTTAATATTGTACACTAAAATAGGTCTGAGGAGAAGGAGAGTCAGAGGGAGAGCCAGAGCTGTCTGGCTAAGAGAGAAATGTCTTAAGAGCAAACCAACGTCACATATGTTCATGTGTGAGAGTGTTGCTCATGCTCTTTCTCTCTGCTTTTCTCTTTGTCTCGTGCTCTCAGCCCTTTGTTTTGGTGGGGGCGTTGCAGTAACGAGTTGAGTGCCGGTTTCTTTCTGGCCAAACTTGTAAACAAAACTTAATTGCTCTAGAATCTAGATGTGTGTGCGTCCCTGTGTTTTCATGCGTGTGTGTATGTAAAAATGGCGTTTAACATCAAGATGAACACATCGAGACGTCGTTATCACTGTGCCATGTTAAAGAGCAAGCTTTCATTTTGATACAGGTCTAACTTATAGCGGTTTTGGAAGTTGTGTGGAAGGTTTGAACGTTAAGTGAAATGCATGTATTGTTTACTTACTTCGTGTCTGGGCGTCCTGGAGCATTGATATAGCCATTAATCTGTGTTCGTTTCGGCGTTGGGGGCTTCTCGTTTTTGCCTTGATTTGAGCAAAAACCAGTTGTAAATTCGCTTGATAACTTTTAGTTAAAACAGTGTAAACACACAATTTTCATTTGAGCAAAGTTTTCTGCACTTTTTCTAGGATATGATTCTAGGATAACTTGTTTGTTTCACGCACTTTTTGTACTTTGAGGTAGAGTGTTAAGTTTCTTTTTGTGTTTATATAAGTTCGCCGATTATACAAAATGAGGTAGATTGTAATTTATTCCAGTTATTTTATAAACTTTCTCTGCAGTAGGGTTTGCCTTGAGGTATTTGATTTGTTGCCCGTTTTTAGTTTGTATTTTTAAGACACAAAAATTCTTAAGATGTTGCCGTGAGGAGTCTTCGCTGAGGAATGATGTTTGAGAGTGACTGAACACGTTTTATATAGCTGGAAGTATCCTTTGCCGAGAAATCCTTTCTGAAGCAACAAATTTGCGTGTGTGTATGAGTTGATGGGGTGTTCTTCCTTTATCGAGGAATTCTCTTGTTCCTCTCACGACCAAACCAAAATCACGAATGATACAAATTCGCTGCGTGCGCTAACTATAAGTACGCTCTGTTCCGCTTCGGCTTCGGCTTCGCCCTCCCTCACGCACACACTCGCACACACAGAGCACACGCACACACACGCTCGCTTCGCTCTCCCGCTCACTCACACAAGCGCAAGGCAGCAAGGCAGCAAGAGTAGGGAGGGAGCAAGCAGTGAAACGACGGCGAAAAACGATCCGAGGACCGAAGAGGTAAAGTGAAATACTTTTTACCTAAGAGACAGACGACTGTTGATTTTTCCTATGCAAATTGGAGTGACAGGGATGGCTAGCACATTTAAAAATCTCAAAAGCGTGGTGTCCTTATGTACTGACACACATACTGACACATACTCTACAGTTCACCAAAAAAATGTTGACTTTTAGTCGTCTAACTTTACGCCGTACGTGTAAAAAACCTTCGCGATTTTATGGCACTGCATTTTTATATTCTGCAGTCATAAAAAATAAAAAATCAAAACTACGCGCTACCTATGGGAGGCCTTAAAAACTTAAGGCCACTTCCGCTACTCTTGTTTTTTTAGAGCCTTCATAAAAAAGTGCACTTGAAGGCAATTTAAAGTGGAGCAAGGATCTAGGGCCACCATTTCCAAACGGGTAAAAAACTGAATTTCCCCTCAAACGAAATTTCCCCTTTGTACATAAGCAAGAAGGGGAAATGAAGGGGATGAAACTAATGCCAAAGGAGAGTCAGGCGACAGGCGAGAGGGAGCGAAAGACGCAAACCTCATGAAAGAGATGTCATGATGGGGTGGAAATCCAAGCGTGCGCCGTAAGAGTAAGCAGGAAGCTAACAAAACATCACCTTCGAGGTGTGTTTCTGCATGGTGAGCCATTTCCCCTCTTCTAGCTCTGCTTCTTCTGCTCGTCCACCCCACTCTTTCTCGCTCTCTTTGGGAGCGAATCCAGTGGTAATATTGCCCCTTGATACTTTTAGAGGATCCCCGAACAGGAAGAGAGGGACTGTTGTTCTATATAGCCTGTGGTCAGAATATATTCTGCGTAATGGGTTACTAATTGTTGGCACACGTCTAAAAAATGAGTCATAAAAAAGGAACTGATAAAAAACATGCCAGGTAGAAACCAAAACCAAGTCAAGGGCCCTTCATAAAAAACAGTCAACATACTCGTACTCCTATACTCGTATTTAAACATGGATATTTTTTGGAATTTTTGTTGGTTATTTAAACGTTGTCAGTGACTCTTGCGGATTGACTTCTAAATCGTTTTATGTAGATTTTTATGGCAAGGACATGCTGTGCAGAACTTATGCTGAAAATGGGTCTAGATCTCCGTGCTGGTCAGTGTAGGTAGGCCAAGGACGAACACAACAGAGAACTCGGCAGGCGGGTAATGCGAACTACCGTGGAAATTTTCGAAAGTGAAATTGAACAATGGCCAAAAAGGACATGGACATCCTTGCTCTGCATAATGTTACGTAAAATTCGAATGGTTTCTGTCAACCGACGAACAAGATCAGTTTCAGCGAATATTTTCGCAAAACTCTCAAAAATTCGCAGAAATCATGAAACAAAATTCAAGCACCCAAAAATGACCCTATTGATAATGATTTCTGATGCTGATTTTTGAGCTGATCTGACTTCCCAGGTTTGCGGATTAGTCAGACGTACTTTTCTACTTGTTTGCTGCCTTTCGCTTGATATTGACAAAGAAACTTAGCTCAAACGATTTCATCAAGATCCGGCCGTATGCGATAAGACGTTGCTGGTTATCTGTGGACGCGGAGTCAAGCATAGTGTCGAGCGAAAGTAAGAGAAAACGAGATTTTAAATATGAAATGGGGAATGAAGAACAATTTTTCGACTGAGACTTTCACACACTTGTGGGACCATATGTTTAAGCGTAAGTGGGGCAGTAGTGCGTACGAAAGTGCGTATAGTTTGTTGATAAGGCTCGAACTTGAAAAACTAACCTAGGCCAACACTATTCGAGTGACTATAGAGTAGGGTTTGTATATATACTTTTCTATTGTTGTGTATATTGTATAATATACCAGCATATTAAGCTGTGCTAACTCATATACGAGTACTATCCCAGCAGATGCGTTGTGTTGTAACTCCATCGTCCTACTCGTGTCTAGTTTCATCGTCTGATAGAAATTCAACCGCTACACATAACCCTTACCGGACCGGACCTCCTGAAAGAAGACAAATAAACACAAAACGCACAAAGCCAAACAAAGAGGAAAACTCTACATTTTTTTTTTATAAAAACGACAAATTTGTACAAATATTTCGAGTGAAAACGAGGGGCTGTCAACAAAGAGACAATTGCTAGGCCAAAAAAGGGGGAAAACGGAAATAAAAGCGAAAGTGAAGGCTTAAAAATCGCACGTCGCGCACACGCATGCGCCTAAAAGCAACCCTAGGGACACATCATAGGGGTATTTTTTTTATTGTTGTACGGCCTATGAGTGTGCCCACAATTTTTTAATCATTTGTTACACTCGATCAGCTTTTGTATGGTTTTTTAAAGGGTGCGGTTCCTTGATTTATAGGCAATCGAGTAGTAACGATGTGATAATGTTGTTGGAAGAACAGACACGACTATCCAGAATGGGACAGAGGTATCTTGATCTTGTGTGTTTCTTGAATACTTCAGAGTGGAACCGCTATGAGCTTCCATTCCTAATCATGCGATTTGGTTGCTAATCCCAATACTTACAGCCCAGACTTGGATTGAATCCTTCCCTGCACCCATTGGCCACACCGCAATGATTGAGCCTAAGCCGCGGATGTAAACTGCGCAATCCTCGACTAGCCACTAATCATTATATTGTTTAAATTTAAAATTACTCAAATCCCCATTTTTAACGTGATGGAAACTCCTTGGAGGGGATTGGGTTTAGCCATACCCGTTCTTTCGTTCAAGGACCTAATAATCGCAGATTAGCCAGAGATTTGGCAGCAGTCTGCCCAAGATTGTCTGGCATCTGGCTAAAAGGATTGAAAATATCGCAGAATACTTCTTTGGGAGATTATATTTGGTTGAAGCACCTAAAATGGTTGGCAATGACAAAAATAGGCGTAATTATTACACATTTATTTGTATATCAAAAGAAGGAAACAGATAGACCCTCCCTTAGCGCACTTCCACCGTCAACGTCAGCAGCATCCCTAAAAATATATTTCACGTCTTGTTTTTTAGAGCCCTCTGATGACGCGTGTATCACGAGAGGGGCAGGATCACTCCCGCAGAGGG
Organism: Drosophila lowei; assembly: GCA_008121275.1. NCBI lineage: Eukaryota > Metazoa > Arthropoda > Insecta > Diptera > Drosophilidae > Drosophila > Drosophila lowei. The sequence goes on along the minus strand of CM017778.1, from coordinate 22,058,336 downwards.
GCAGGATCGTGTTTTATATCAATTTAATGAGTACGAACCTATGGCTTGATCTGGCTTGTTCATCGCATGCCAAGCGTGCGCCAGATCCAAAGGAGGGCGAAGATGATCACGTGGCATCTCAATTGCAAGGGTTACAAGGGACCAGAAGACTTCGCGGCATTCTTGAATGAATCAACGGTTTACTAATCAGCCTCGGAAACAGAGATTAGGGATTAAGGATTAGCTGAGCTAGTCGTGAGCGTTGCAATATGGATTGGGATTAGGCAACCGTGAGGCCAGGCCGGACCAGCGCAAATTGGACAACGCAGAGGCCAATCAATACATGAGGTATGGAATTTGGTTTAATTTCGTTAATTATGCTGTTTATTTTTTAAATCAAGTTCCTTGGAAAATGTTCTTCCTTTGCCGGCAATCAATCACATTAAAATTGCTCAACATGTTTCGCTAATGGTGAGCAAAAAGAAAGGAAGGTATGGAAATAATACCCACGCAAGGGGGATTAAGCGGCTAATCCGTCTTGTTCCAAATGACCAGCGGGAAAGGTGCTTGGCCAGGAAAACAGACATTCCGGGTGTGTGCCGGGCAGATACTTCCAGCATATTTTCGTTTTTCGGTGGGCTGTTCCTGGGCTAATTTAAATGACAAATATACGCACACAAAGTGGTCAGGATTGGAGGAAACCCATACGAAATACAGACAAATTCAAATCAGATCAGTTCGGTTCGGCTCGCTCCATTCAAGAAGACTGCATTACATTTCTAACAGAACCTAATAAACTCTTCTGTTTTGGCCGGTTAAAAAACTCTAAACAGTCATAAACCCCAGGTAGGACTAGGACTAATCATAAAAAACTTTAGAATGCGGAAGCAAGTCATCAGCAGACGGTAAAAAAGTCAAACCGCTCACTTTCGTAAAAAGTCAAGGCCAGACTATAAACTAGAAACTATAAACTGTTGGAAAGGACGAGGCAGCTGACTAGGGTTGGTATTGGTGGGTATTGTGGGTATGGTTCGTATATATGTGAGGCTGTTTTCGCGGCGAATTCGTTTACGATCCGTTGGTAATATGCAAATGCACAATGCTGCTAGGCACCCTGACCTTGTTTATGATGCAAGGACCTTACGACAGCCATTCTTAAGCCGGATTTAGTTCAGCTCTGCAACATTTTTTGCATTGTTTTTGCTGCGATCTTTTTTTCTTTGGTTTTTAAGCGAAATTTGACTTCTTAATTGCCAACAACTCAAGGCTGGTATGGTCTGGTCTGGTCTGGTCTGGTTACCTGTGATAGGCGAAGAGGATACGATACCCACGCTTACAGGTAGCTGAGCTTCAGTGCTCTTGCTGTCTGCCTTCCTCAGTGTATTTTGGAATTCCATAATTATGATCCTCATTGGCCCAAAGGCCTGCGTTCTTGCGAATTGAAGAAAAGGAAAAGGAAAGAAAAAACAAAACAGACCGAGCCGAGCCGAGCCGCGAAAAAAATCGCGCCGCTCTCTAAGCCGGAGATTAGGATAAGGATTTAAAGGAAAATCCATCAATATTACGCCCATTGCAGGGGATCAAGCTTAATCGCCATGCTTAAGACTGACTTATTTGTTTGAAAAAATTTAATCCGTCTCTGGAGGTAGCCTCAATGTGTTTTTTCTCTCTCGTAATCCGAGGGACAGCTGCTCAAAAGAGGTAAAAGCCTGAGCAAAACAAACGAATTGTACCAATTTTTTTTTTATTATCAGGCATGAAGAAAAAGTTAAATCCTGGGATTAAGTTATACCAGTTAAAATGTTCAAATGATCAGTGGACCAGTGGGCCAGTGGGCCAGTGGGCCAGTGGGCCAGGGCAGGTAAATTGATCATTTCGGTCCCGGAAAATGTTGCTTAGCCACTGATCCAGTGATCAGCCAAGGATTATAGTTAGCTAAAGGAGCCCGATTACATCTACTTCACTGCTACTAAGATTAGCGCCAGGATTTTTAAATCTTGTGGCGCAATAAGTAACCGCAGTTCCGCAGATCAGATTAATCCACGGATTAAAGCTTAGTCCGTTGTGGAAGGGCTTCTGGGCTGGGCATTGCCTAACATAGGTTCGGGAGAAAGTACGCCAGAAGGTATGCAAATCATTGATTGGCCTAATGGAAAATACATACCTATTTCGAGCACTTCATTGGAAGGAAGTATCTTTGTAGTTTTCCAGCTCGTTTCGTATATAGACACCCACCTTCGTCCATTAGGCGGCCATCCAAGGGCCATCCAAGGGCCGTTTATCCCACCAATGTTGATATCATTTCCGCTTCGGTCTATTCATCTGCTTCCATAACTAGAATTCCTTCTCTTTTTTTTGCAATAACAAAAGGTTTAGGCTACCTTGCTGGCCCCGGTTTTGTTGTCCGAAATATCCACTTCCTGTGGACTGAGGACTGAGGCTGTCACTCAATTATCTAGGATCAATTGTTGCGTAAGATTCACTTTTTGTAAAGATGTTGCTATGTTTTTTCTCGTTTCGACAGTTATTTCCGACTTGATCCCTAGTGCCGACCTAGTGTCTTATTTCGGGAGTAGTCAAGTTGTCAATTGTGGAAATTCGGTAGCGTTATTCAGGACTCCAGCTGTTTCCTAATCCGATTTTGTGAATTCACGTGCCTCGGCGAAGGAATAAGTTTTTCCAACGCACTCCCAACAGAGACTGTCTTTTCACTTTTACTGTTTTATCAGCGTGCAGATGCAAATGTCTCCCTGTTGTATAATTAGGCACGCGTTTTTTGTGGGTTTTCGTTTCAGGCGTTCCTTTTTCTTATCATTAAACAGCGTCGCCCGTCGGCTCTGAAGCTCAGGCTTGCTTATCAATTTCTGCTTCTTGCACTTCGATGCTGGAACAGATTCCCATTAGAAGAACAAATACCTATCAAGCACTTTACTCGATTGCTGTGGGGAACTTAAATTTGCCAGTTGAAACGCAACGTCAAGATCAAGGATTTTGCTGCGCTTATCAAGAGGTCGTACAATGCACCCGGGGCGCATTTTAGTCAACCAGTTTGTTATCAGCATTCAAAGCAATTTATTTTTCTGGCGAACTTGCCCAGAGTCTCCTTTCGGTGTCAAAGAGTGGGGGAATGGTCGAGAACATACACATGGCAACGGAAAGAGCTGGAACACATCAAGTAGGTAGTGAGGTGATCCATTAACCCATGGGGGAAAGACGACTTGGGTCCGCAACATTCACATTACGGTTAGGGTGTGTGCCTCTGGCAGCATTGAGCAGATCTTTATTTTTCGATATACATATACATATTATCTTTAAAGTACTAAAAAAAATATACATTCCAATCTTTTGTCAAATTAAAAGGGATTGAACAATATTTTTTAATAACTCACGCCCTGTCCCAACGTGACAATAAATTTCGAGATGGGTTAATAAAATTGCAATCATAATCTAGTGGCGATTTTATTTTTATTTTTGCACAAATTAAATTGCTTGTTTTTCGCATAAGTACATACACTTGCAGAGAGTCTGTTCATACATCGTAGAGCGGCCTCCGGCTACAGTTTTTGGGAAAAACTTCACCACACACTGTGGGTTCTTGGTGACTGTAAAAACAAATGAACTTTACAACTTAGGTGAAATTAAACTCCATTCGATGAAGGGTAAAAGTGTATTCCATGTTCGGCCCGTCGATCTAGGCCCAGCCTATTTTGGAACTGTTGCGATAAGGTCCAGTCTCGGTCTCAGTCATGGCCGTTCATGGAGAGACGCGTTTTGCGTGCGATTTTGAAGCGGCGCCAAAACCAAAACCAAAACTGGAAAGGTGCGAAGCAGACGATGACGTGATGTCAGTCACATGTCCCTAAGTCAATCCAATTAAGCAAAACTACGCATTGGAAACCGCACAAAAAGTTGACGCTTGACAGGATAATCAGACGGCGATTGTTTGGCAATTAGACAGAAGCGAAGTCGTAGAAAAGTCAGCCAACGAAAAAGAGAACGGAACGCAAGAAAAGCATTAAAACTACAAAAAACACAGAAAATAGAAAAAATAGAAAAAAGAATGAAAAAGTATCGCATTGCACACGGTTGAGCAGCTTTTCAAGTTGAAACTTGAGGGACGGCCGGACATGTCCTTTGTTTGTTAGTGGTGGCCTGTCAACAGGGCTGTCGTCCTTGGGCTCGTCAATTTGTTCGTTTAAATTTGCAAAAATGAAGCTGTAAATTGCATTGATTGCCCGTTGACAGCAGGACGACAATTGATATGACGAGGGGTGGCCACTGGGGCCTCACACACGCACTACTTACGTAGCTATGCTGACGAGCAGCCATGATTCGCAGAGACACCTTGTCAACAAGCGCGGCAAATGGCAATTTTGAACGGCCAATCCTTTCTATGAGGAAATCTACATCAATTAATCAACTGGATTGCCACCTACACCAGGCTGTCCCTCCTGGGTGTCCCCAAATCAAACTGCATGATTTATGGTTCCTAAAGGAAGCGGACTCTTCCTCTCGTTGCTCCTTTAAAACTGTATGAAAGCCGCAGGCTGCCGTGCTCATTTTTTGTTTTTTGTCAATGGCCTTTTAGCTTTGTTTGGATCGGGGATCGGGATACACCATTAAAAATTCTACGGCGACACTCAGCCAGTTGGCCAACTTACCGTCTGGCCGATTCATTAATCATAATTCCTGCAAGGCCCACTTCAATAGACTCTTTACTGCAGGGTATCTGGCATTCTTCGTGCAAAGGCCAAATACGCTATTACAGTTGAAGAAATTTCAATGGATGAAAAAGTTGTTCATTCTCCAGCTCCTGAAACTCAAGAAAACTCCCGTCATGCGTTATCGTTAGTTAGTCAACTTCACGTTCGAAAAAGAACCAAATGGATAGATGTCCTTTTTATTGTTCTTCAAGTGCAATTCATTCCGGAAAAGATATGTAATAATAATATATAATAATCTGGCTCTTAAAGATTCACGTTCGTAAGAACTATCGTAAGCACTATCGCAGGAACTCTATATACAAGGGAATGCAAAGGGAGCAACCGAAATATATATTTGAAAATGCTAAACAACTGTATAAACACAAGAACATACGCGGTAGACGGTGCAAGATGCACCATTTATGTAACTGAAAACCAAAACCAAAACCAAAACTGGAAGTGAAAGTGAAGGAACCCAAATATCTCCACTTGTTTTTTTAAAGAGCCGAGACATGCGGAAGTGATCTGGTCCCGGGCTACGAGTAAGTGCTGCCAATCCGGCGCCTAGGCAACACAAGTGTTGAGATGAAATGTATTATTAGTCTGAGCACAACCAGGAGCAAGGATTTTGGCACTGCTTTTTGGCAAATGGAAAGAGGCAGGTCACGTCGAGGCAGCAACATCTCGGGGCGTTGTTTGGTTGCTAAGCACTTTGGCCCACTGTGTGGACACGTTCAATTTTGCTCCACGTTGGCCAGACGACAAATTGAGATGTCACCTTGCTGCATTAACATAAATTATCGATTCGTCTATGATTCTTACGTGATATTATAGCAAATTAACGGACATCCATCCCAACAAGATTAGCCTTCCGACTGCTTCTTTGATCATCCGCCCCTGAGATCTGTTTTGGGTTGGAGAACTTTTCAAATTTGAGTGACAAGCTGCTGGTTCTGGGTATCAAAATCGTTGGAATCCTTAGATGTGTGCCGTAATCCTTTAGGTATTCGAACATACACGTAGTGTAGAAGGAATCGGTGGCACATTGTAGCAGGATGTAAGGAGCCGCTGTCATGTGTTTTCTTTTGTTTTAAATGGGCTAAAAACTTGTAGCTCAGCCTTCCTTTAAGCTGAAAAGAAGGAGTTTCCTTCTCCCTGCTGTCCAAGAATTTGGTCAGAAGTATGTGCATATATCTATAGTGCGCCTATAACCACAAATCACAACCTTAAGCAAAGTCAATAGACTGGGGTTTCCACTGCAATTAAGTAAGTTGACTGGGGCCCAGTGAGACTCAGGGAAAACCTAAAGATAACCCAAAGTCTGTCTGCCGAGCGGCTGTCGGTGAAAGCAAGTGCATTTCCGGCTGTGTTTACTCAATTGCAATTACAATCGACTGTCCCCGACTAAGCGACAGATAAGCAATAGGAAATTTCTTTGGAGATGGAGAGGGGAGTCGGCTGAAATGCATTTTTAAGAGATCGCTATTGACTAGGCAAATTAAAATGTTGCTGAACTTGGCCCCTTTGTGCGTGGTGCGTGGTGCGTGGGGCGTGGGGCGTGGGTGCAAGTCTTATCTGTGTCCAAGTCGCTCCAAAAGTGACTTGGGTCATTTGGCTGGGTTAAATATTTATTAACTTTGTGGCGCCAGTCCGAAGGGGACTAATGAACTTGACCCAAGAAGGTGGACAGCTGGAGTTGAAGCTTGGGCAATTCCGACTTTAAATTTACAGAATACAGAATGTGTGTTGGGGGTAACCTAAGTAACCCAAGAGGGATTTATTGTACGCATTAGTTCATTAGCTTGTGTGTAAGGCAAATCCTTTTGCAACCGAGATACCTCGTAGCCCAAAAGTAAATGAAAATAAAGTGGAATAAGACCCTGACCCTAATCATGGAGCGTATAATACATCCTGGAATCCCACGCAGAGGATGTGCAATCTTGCGCAAAAGGATAACGAATAATATCAAGCACATGGGAAGGCTCTGCGTGCTACGTCTTTGGCCGAACTGTTGAACTGCTGAACTGCTGACCTGCTGACCAGGGTGCTGCCGATGAGAAATGAAGAATGTGTGCATTGAGGCAAGCATGCAAAATTCAAGTCCTGCCTCTTTCTACAATAAATATAAGTTCAAGCGCTACAAAACACATATGCCTCGATGATTTTAGGTTTTCCGTTTTTTTTCTTCTCTTTTTTTTGTGAACTGAAGGTCCTCGTCCTTATCCCTCAAAACGTAACCTGACACTTGGGTAACTAGGACATAAAAACACACAAATAAATCACAGAGGCGCTCGATAAAAGTGAAAACCATTTCCGGTATCAGCGTGGAGTCCAGGCAACTTTCGATTTCGATTGTGTTTCAGAGACAGGGAGATTTTCTATAATTTCCACATCAAAATGGGAACAATGACTGTAGGGGACACGCCTCCAGAGACATTCAAATTTCCTTCAAAATTGTATTTCCTCGTGGGCAGGTCTTTGGGTTTCGATTAAACGATCGTATTTGTGGACCGGGAAATAGAATCGGAGTATCCGGCCCTGTATTGTGCGGTCGATTAATGATCGCTTATCAGATTGCAAAAAAGGTGAAAGTGGGTTCTACAATAATAGACTTCGGAAGTGGTTAGCGGCTTGATTCCACGGCACACTACATGATTTTTGTGCATGTACCACACATTCTTGCAACAAAGAAAAAAGTGATAGTGAATGACAAAGATGCATGGAGAATGGCCCGCATAACTCCAAGTTCTTGCCTATAAAATAAACTGGCATATCCGGAGTGACATTTCTTTAGTTTGTGTCCCCCTACAGTCCCCCTACATTCCCCCTACATAGTGGCTTCTAAAACACTCACTGGACGCTTAAATCGAACGTAACTAAATATTTCCGCTTATTGTTAATCAATTTTTTTCTACACAAATTGCCCTTTGTGAGACATGTTAAAAATGGACACCCTTACTTCTGGCCTGTTGTCAATGTAAGTGGCTTCTAATTTATGCTACATGGAGGCGTTACAATCGAGAATAAACAAAGTATTAATAAATTGCTCATATATACATTATATATGTAGTTTTTCAGCGATTTTTTGCTCTTGTGGTGCAATGATTTCCCATCATAATGCGGGTCTTCGGATACTAACAAAAGGTGATTGAAGAGACTACCGATTAATGGTAATGAGAGAATTACTTTGGAAATGGGTTATTTAGAAAATATTCACCAATTAGAGAGTCGAAGAATATAACTATCAAATGACAACGAAGAACCTTTCATTCTGCTGATGAAAAATATCGGTATGATCGCGATAATCAACACCCCAACCCTAGAGCAGTCAGACAGGAATCAGTAAACTCCAAATAGACAAGAATCATTTGACATTTTAACGCCGATTCGTGAATAGAGACACTCTCGGATTTCGTAGACATTTTCTATTAAGCAAATTAAAAGAGAAAGTATCGAATGACCCTGTTCCTTTTTTAGATTCTCAGACGAATGCGCATTTAAGAAAAAGACGGTGAACCTGCTAGCCTAAGCCATATTTTAATTGCGAAAACATTCCACTATCCATTTTCCATTAGTATACCCTTTCATACGCACCAAAGGATCTCCGACCTTATATATCTATTATCAGAATGACAAGCAGAGTCGACCCAGCGACATCCAGTTCAGGCATCGGCATCGCCCACCAAAAGTCATCTCAAAATAATCTAAGTTGGATAACTATATCACATAGCTGACATAGGAATCATCAATATCCAAGGGTATAAAAAGCTTCGCACCCGAAGCTGGGCCTTCTTTTCTTATTTTTTGAATGGGTTTCCTTTAACGTAACAGGAATGAAGTAATACGAAGCCATTTTGCCGCGCTCTGGCCCTTTCCGTCGTAGAAGAGATAAACAATGAGTGAATCCTTTTGTGTGCTTCGGGTCGGCTCGTCTGTAAGACCGTCCCATTTTTGTTCTATTGCTTTTGTCTGCTGGCCACATTGTCCAGTAAAAAGGTTTAAGAGTGTGCTCTAAAATTTTCGCAACATGTTTCACATTATTGATGATGAGCCGGCTCCGTAAGCGATCCTTTTATATCCTCGACCATTGCAGCATCTGAACCATGGTGAGCCCAAGAGCCCATGAGTCCCATGAGGGTTCTGAAAACCATGTCTGACTAGCTCACCGCAGGATATCATATATGTAGGTCTACTCGCCATTGTATAATCATCGCTTGACCAGCCGAGCTCTAGCCGGCGCGTTCTACCTCCTTCAAATTAGTTCAGTTGGTCAAGCATGAACCGAAGATTAATTGAGGTGCATACTACGTACATACATACGAGATGTGTGAGATACTCTCCTTCAAATATATTCAAAAATGCAGCGTAATGAATGTAATGTCTGAGGTTGCATACATCGGATCCTGTTCCATGTGTTGCAATCACTTTCCCATGACATGCAGCAAGTGACGCAGCCTGAATCCTTGCATCATTGTATCCTTTCCACATGTGTGGGAAACGAACACTTTCACTGTCTAGTAGTTCTCACATTACACATCGCACATCCTGTGGATGTGGAAACCTGCAAAGGATTGACATTCAGCTGACAAGTGTCGTTTGTTGTGAATAGGGGAGTCCCTGGGCATGGGTCGGGGTACCACAAATTATGCACCAGCTGGAAATGGCTGGAAATAGCTGGGAATGCGGAAATAAAAGCTAGTTCAGTGCTAAAAAGGATATTAAGGCCTAAGTGTCCTCAATCGTAAAAATAGCCGCTTAAGCCAAAAAGGCGACACTGACAGCGAGCCTATGGGTCAAATGCGCACCTTTCATACTCTTGTTGCAGGGACATTGGACAAGTATTGTATTGGACAAGGTTGCGGATAAGAGCGTTGGCTGGTATTGTCTTGAAAACGGTAATGCCCTCTCCAAGAGTAGATAAACGCAAATGCAATCAACTGCAGACATCACAGACGGAGCCATGGTCTCCTGGCCCCAAATATTTTTTCGCTTACACGCGCAATAAGTTGCGCTCGGCTTACGGAGCCCCTTCCCCTTCCCCACTCCACTCCCACTTTATGCTCCTGGTGTTTTTATGGCAGCACATTGACACATTGGCGTGGTTTTGGGGCAAATTAGCTGCCGTTCTGGTTGGTTCTGCATCGAGTGTCGGTCAAGTCGAGTCGTGATTCCCAGTTTCCTGTACTATTTTTTATGCCGTTTTAGGCGTCCTGACTTACATTAAACGTACCATTAGGTTGGCCTGTAAGATGACTCTGGAATGGATTTCTCATTTGGTTTTTTATGGAGTGGCCATGTATGGAATCCTGGTATTTATGATATTTGTTTCTTGGCTCTGCGGCGTATTTAAAAAGGGATAATATAAGTTAAGTGAGTTTGCTTGTGACCAACATTTATGGTTCCGTTCTAGGATGAACAGAACAGCAGATTGTGCTGTCTTTCGCCCCCTTGAATGTGTTTTATCCAGCTGAAATAGTGCTATTTTTGTCGGCAATGCCTCGTCCCCTCTTTTTTCCATCGGAGTGGAGTTCGCAGCCGACAAGCGTGCCCATTGCCTGCTGCATTTCAAATGTTAAAAAGTTCAGATATCTCCTAAATAAACCCGAAGCAAATGTCTCATTTCCTGCAACAATTGTCTCCATGTGCTCACCACTTGGAAAAGACGAATAATGATATTTTTTCCCTATTTCTTGGCTGAACTATCTCAGTGTGTAAGTACAGGAGCGGAGATAAAAAGAAGTCTTCGTGGTTGAGGCATGTGCATGGGCCCTGCTCTGCACATTGTCACCTTTGCTTGACCTTGAGTGCGTGCCTAAACGACGGGATGCTTGTCTAAGCAAATGCTATAAGGGGGAAAATAGGGAACACACATACAGTATTTCCATCTGCCGTCTTTTCACTTAGCTCATTTAAAACAAAAAGTCAGTATTTTAGAACAACGAAGTCGGGTTTTTAATATGGAATCATTAGCTCCATCTTGACCTAATAGTCCTTGATTAAATAGTCCTATCTCTGACCATGCCTCGATTATAAACCACCATTGCCCACTACATTCTGAAAGATTATCTCCTCGGAACCGGACAAAACACACAGAACCGAAACACCTGAGCCCGACGAACACCTGTGAGAATGTTCAACAAAGCGCAAAAGATGCGCAAAAATTGCATGAAACCAGGGACTCCAAGGCAAACACCGAAATAGAGAATTTGAGAACACTTAACTCAAACAAAACCACAAGGATGCTGCCCAATTTATAAAGACGAGCTGAAGGACCCAGTGAAGTGCATCCGCTTGCGTTTTCACTTTCACAATGGAAACTAAAACCACAGAAAATGAACATATATGCACAGGATACGCTATCGTTATGTCCTTTTTCCAGTGTCCTACTTCTCAACCGCAAAGCAAACAATAAACCGGACACTGCGATCAAATTGCCAAAGCAGACTGGGCTCAAAGATATCGAAAAATCTCTAAACTTGTACATCGAAAGAAAAGAACGAGAAGTAAAGAACCTTCATATCAATTAACACTCGCCTTTAAAAAACAGAAAGGGAAATGAGCGAAAATTCGTTGATTCATTCGTTGATTCGTATGACTCATTTGCTATTTTTTCATATAATTTTACACATGACACTACAACTTTCCTTCAGTACTCGGGTCTCTGTTTATCTAGGTCTTATCGCAGCATCGATCCCAAGGCTCATTGGGTTTCTTTTGGATTCTTCTGTCCCTCCTTTTTACCCTTTTTTTTGCTGCGCCAAGTGTCTAGACTCCTTTTCCCTTTTTTTCCCTTTTCAGAGCTATAATTGTGTCTGGAGCAGTCAACCCTAAAGGCAACACCTCCATTGCCTGCAGATTCATCGAAAATGAAAAGATTATCTTTGTTTTGTTGCTTCTAACCTTTTACTTCCTCGGTGACTGTTTGAGCATTCCTAATCCTTTCTAAGAGCCTTTATATATTTTTATTTGATGGTGTTCAATTTATGTGTGGCTGTAAGACGGAACCTCAGAGTTTGGTGACTTCGTGAGAACCGGTTGCGATTTAATTCTTTGCGCAACACTGAAAACCGAAAAACAATTCATTTTTTGGGTTGTAGAAAGAAAACAACCTGCAGTTGGCATAAGACGATTCAAAGGTTGATCCTATGGGCTACAGGATTGTTTATTTTTCCTTACCCGCCATCTTGCTACCAACGTACTCTTCGAAAAGCTTTTCCATATTCCCAAGAACGTAATTGTATACTAGTAAATGAGAGATCCTTAAAGTGCTTAAAGATTGTAGAATTATCAGACGAGAGGTACCCCCAAACCTCCTTCTTGGAACTGACGAATGGACGAAGAGAAAAACGACTGCACGTGCTTCATTGCTTAGCGCCCACAACGAACAAATATGGCCGCCAAAACACAGACACACAACAACACGCATGTGCTCCACTTTAACACTTTCGCTCTCTTTCGCCCCCACATGTCGCGCAGCTTAACCCTTTTAATGCCGTCTCCGTCTGCTTCAATGTCTGGCGGCCATTGACTTGCGCTCTTTCTCACATTGGAGCTCGGTGTCTGTCTCTTCTGTCCCACTCCAAGTCCCTTAAATACAGCAGCACTCTCTTTGCTCCGCGCTCTTTGCCGCGCTCTCTTCGCTTAATAAAAGGGGAAGCAACGAATTTGTTCCCCTACACATTACTCTTTCACGCACACACTACACAGATGTGCGTGAGTGTATTGAAGCGGCGAATGCACACACGAATGCCTCTCTTTCATTGCCATTCGCCGCTTTATTTTGTTCTTTATATTTTATATTGAAAGCGAAAGCGAAAGTATTTCCATTACATTGAAAGGGGTGAAAGAGAGCATTCTCTGAAGCTGCTTATATTTATCGATTTGCGGCGTGAACTCTTTGACTGTATGAGTGCGGCGAATACAGCACACACACGCACACTCCCTCCTCTGTCGTTGCCATTCGCTGTTTCCCTTTAACTCTTTATTTAGCGGTCGGGCATTAATTTTATTTTGACAGCGTCTCTCACACGTACGTGGAGGCCTGCGCTTGTGTGTGGCGTCGTTCCGGGAGTGGAGTGAGTGCGGTAGGCGGAGTTTGATCGATATTGCTTATGAAATGGCGTCAACTCTTTAAGCCCTGCGAGAGTGTTTTTGGAACTGGAAGAAATTCGAACATCGGTAGAATACAATGGGGAATAGGGAATCTTTTTTCTCACATCTATTTCACTGAATTCTTATCATAAAATGTACGCACAATATCTTGTGTTACAGGAGCATTTTGATGAATTACTTCCATTTCAATTGGATCTTAGTTTTCTAAGCAAAGATATACAGTATGTTTATTCAGAGGAAATGCATTTCTCATAAAACAGATACATCATCTTTACTTGTGTCATATTGAAAATCTGAATCAGGAGATGATTTCTAAGCAACATCATCATGATGACGATGGTTTTCCCCAATGCAACCCTTAAATAGCAACGGTGATATAGGATACAGGGGGCAACTTGAGAAGCTCACATGCGATCTGCCAGCCGCCCTCTCAACCACCTCGTCTCATGCATCTTTATCCTTGGCCTACACAGACTCGTAACATGTTCATTAATAACTAATATCCCGAAGCCACAAATAACATTAGCCATGTGAGGAGGCGAGCCATTGTTGTTTTGCTTTTGGTTTTCAATTACATAAGGAGCGGGAGGCGGTTGCTTAAATGACATGTGTGTGTGTGTGTGTGTGTGTGGGCCTGTGTCAGTACGAGTACAGCAATCGATGAAAGTTTGAAATTAACACCCAAACAACCCAAAATGGGCAAGGACTGGCCTGCGTAATTAATGAGTCCCAAATACCCCCGAAAAGCGAATAACAAACTTTGTCGTGGAGTACACTATACGAAAGAGAGCTCGTCCATTCTAGTAGAATAGTCTAAAAAAGACCATCATCATTTCTCCCAGTGTATTGAAGTTTTTCTTTGGTCAATCGCTCAAACTGTTTGGCAGTCTTACAAGAAAATGATTTTATCCTCCCACTCCTTCTGGCCTTCTGCCTCGCTCATATTTCTCATCCCACCTTAATTTGCCTGTTCCCAGCATAAATTTCAATTAGATAGAGATCCAGATATTAAGTTGTAACTCCATTTTCTGCTTTCCCACGCATAGCTCAACATAGATTCGATCTATTTAAATTTCTTAGGGGCAATAAATTTTGTAATTAGTTTAGAGTTGCGTGGCAACCCTAACAAATCGTGGCCTCCAATTGAAAGTGACGTGCGGATGACTACGTTTGCGTGCTAAGACAGCGGCTCCTCTTGAACATGGGATGAGCTCTGTGACAACCCCAATTCCCATTCCCATTCACATATCGCCACCATTTCAATTGCAATCCAACGATCCAACGATCCAACAATCCAATTCGGCTACAGGAAACGCCAGCGAATCGTCTGAAATCAACAATCCGTTGCGTTTCGCTCGCAGCTCTTCTTTAAGCGGTCTCAATAAGACGTTTTATCGTGGCATATTCAGAGCAGAAAACTTTTTAATTCGTACACAAAAGATTCATTTAGTACAATACACATACATACGCACATATTTTTGGCATCCCATCCACTTACCAGTACATACATCTGTACATATGTGCATGCATACGAGTGTGTATGAAACGGATTGAGAATGTGCGCCTTGGGCACTGAGAAGTGTCTGATTATTAAGGTATTGGACACTATATGAGTGGGGTGTCCGCAAAACGGATATAATTTGAGCCCCCTTATGGTCGAAGAGGTCAAAGTCCACATTGCTAGCGCATCTTTAATCATCACTGCTACGCATTCAACATTCCCATGATAAGGAACTCACGACATGCTTACATACTATATACATATGTATGTATATGTAATGCAAGTTATTTATTTGGGTTTGCCAGAAGCCCACTCTCACCCTCCCTCACGACATGGTCCATTGAAACTAACGATCGACACATGCAGCTAGTTAGAGTGCTACAGAGAGAAATATATTGATATTAATGTGCAATCAAACATAGCTAACGATCCCCGTTGATTGGTTAACTGAGAAACAGGAAGTTCGAAGAAGGTCTTTATTTGTGCTAAAAGGTAGTCAGTCCAGTCCATGGGTCACCAAATTAGTTTTAGTGTTTCAACTGAAATCGTTGCCCGTTTAATGTGGAGAGCAGAACGCCCACGAGAAGACCCGACCAGACCCGACCAGACCAGACCAGACGAAACCAATTAATAGAGTCGCAAAACAAATTAACCCCAAGAAATCAACACGAAAGTTCTCCGGTCTGCCGCGAGACTGACACACGTCAGAGCCTCAGAACGATGAACGCCATATGGCCGCACCGTTTCCAGCCCCCGATCTTCCACTCTGGCTAAGTAGAGCAACAACAACCACAAAAACATAATAAATACGGATCCGAAACGCCGCACATGCCGAGATTTTGGTCTGAGAAAAGCGTGCGCTGTGACCCCTTTCCTTTCTTGAAAGATCCTCGAAGAACATATACAAACTACTTTGAAGAGGGGAACGCTGAACGCTGGCTGCCAACGATGATCACTAAATTAGGGGTAAAAAGAAGAGCACGAAGAATAAAAAACGGCGCTGAACAACAAAAAACGGAAGGCGATAGAGTCACAAAAGGGTGCCATCGATAGGGAACAGGGCCAAAGGCAAAAAGGCAAAGGGTCGTGATCTCTAAACGCCTGATAATGAGTGCACATTTCCCTTTTCCTTTCCCCCTTCCTTGACTTTCTTACCCATTCGGCAAGAGCTCAAATTGAATTATCTTGTGTGGATGCCTTGTGGCATTTTAATGTGCCTAATATGTCACCCTTTGCTGCAGTCGAAAGAGTTGACATGGGGGACCGCCCAATTCGGAGCTGTGAGGTGATCCGATCCGATCCTCAAGTGGCTTCCTCGTTTATCCAAGTCACTCACACGTCAAATTAATCATTTAGTGGACTTTTTCTTTGCCGGCCCCGTCTGGGGGAGCCTTGTGACAGGCCGTTGATTTAGGACTCGGTTACCGGTAATCGTGAGCTGACTTAGATCACTATCACGGAAGAAGGGCTATGGTGTGTATGTTGGGAGATCAAAGTACATATGGTATTGATTATAGGAGAGTGAATTGGTTAGAACTGATATATGCATTGAGTACTGCTGGAAAACCTGTATTGGGCGTTGACTGATGACTGAATCGTGTTAAGCATGTGTACTGTATTGTAGTGTAAGAGAGCATCTTGAACTGTCCTTTACCAAAAAGGAATATTTAGTTGAACAAGGCTTTCCCAGAAACAATAGCGAGCAAACATGAACTTAACACCGCTTCCCGGAAAACGCCTAGCATCCAATTTGCATAAGCCCCTCCACAGGATCTTATCAAATCGCCTCACCTGTATAAGGCACACACTGGCATCCTGTGGTGGAAGACAGAACAAAAGATCGCACAGCTCCACGGCTGAAACTTATCTGTAATTGAACCGCAGTCTTATCGAAAATTACACAAAATAAATTCTGAGCAAATAAAAGCAGAGCGGAGCGGAGAGCGGAGAGAACAACGTCCTAAACAAATCTCACCTTGGTCTTCAATTTTTATCAACCGCAGCATTGCGTTTTTGTGCAATTAGGACAAACATCCTTTTTTGGTTAGCGGCGCGCGACGAGCCTTATCCTTGTGCAAATATTGGTGTCTACGCGCGCTCAAGTGCTCACAGGGAATCCTTTCGGTGCGCCGCAGCCGCCACATCCCTCTGCAGCGTCTGTCGCCTTGCTTTCATCTTCTGGTGTGCGATTGGTTTTGGCCAGCACCGCAGCAAACAGTTCTTTGCTTGTGGCTCACGATCGCCCTGCAAATATTGACCCATTCTAATTAGTGCTGTTTGAGTTTCCTCGCGGTCCTGTAACCGCATATGTCCTTTGATCGCTTTTGGGTGGTTTTATTCTTATTTCTTGGCAACCGCAGCCGCTAACAAGTGAAAAACCAGTAACAAACATTCAAATACTTTTAATACATGATTTGACCTAATTCAAATGATTTATTTATTTATTCACGTGCTATGTTCACTAATATCTCTAAAGAGTAGACTAATATGTATATTAAGACTTAGATTAATTTACAAAGTAACTAATGAATGTTTAGCTATCGGTTTTTGAGATCTAAAGGTAGCATTTCCAAAGAATTTCACCAGCTCAAAGTAAAAGTGGTCATCCGCACAGCTGTTGTAGTTTCAGCATAAAGAAAGTTACAACGAATGGTAAAGAAAATAGACAGTTTGCAAGTGCCACCACCAAAGATTCTGAGGCGTGTCGATCTCTAACAGGCGGCACACGGCAGCGAGAAGACCTCAAGGAAGGCCTAAATTATAGAACATGTGTTTGAGTGGTTGCCCACGGCGAAAGTGAAGGTGACTGGTACGAGTACTGGTGTGTTCGAATTGAAGCATTGATGGAAGATCCTGGGAAGGGCTGTGTCGCTTACTTTCATTTTCCTGCAAGGAAACCAACCACTTTTCCTTAATGATTGGTGTGGCGCAACTAATTGGTGGCATGTGGGCTACATGAGGGCTCCTCGATCATCTTAAGGGGTTGCGTATTCGTTAAATGCGTCATATACTTTGCCGGGGGTATAAACTGCCAGTTGGCGTAGTCGTAAGTGGAGAAAAGTCATCAGGAATGCTGCTGAAAGATGTCCACAGACAAGGGCCTGAGCATGTGCTAAAAAGGATTTGCGCCTAGGCCTCGGATGCTACACACCCCATCACAACAGTGGCGCATTTCCAATTCCAGTTCCGAAATAAACCGAAATCCCAAACCCAATCGCCGCGTCATCAAATCAGGCACCAAAAGCTCACGCAGCAGCTACGTACATACATATGTACAGACATGTAGTAAAAACTTGTGGAATCGCCAAGGAAATTGGTGTGTGGGCCAAAAGAGATGACATTATTTGGTCTGCCATGAGTTCCATCTTGTAATCATTGGCCTTCATTGTCCAACCCTTAAATCACAGTGTACGCAATTTCGTTAATAATCCTCAAGACAATATCGAAAGACGATAACAATATCCTTTTCATGATTATCGTCTCGGCTCTCTCACTTGATAGTAAGATGCTCGGCGTTGTGCTTCCAGCCTCAACGGACCCCCGTCGCTTGTCTGTTTCGTTCTGACGCAACAGTAGCCTGGATGTTTATTGGTTGGCCAGGACGAAAGGATACAATACACAGCACAGCACAGCATAAAGTGACCTACAAATATCTTGGCTGCCTACTTATTTTTGTGGGCTAGCTCAATTGTGGGGGAGGACACTGTTTCTGGTTCATATTTGTGTTTTTGCTTGGTATCGAAAAATCAATGGTCGAACGTGAAGTGTACAAAATAAAGGGAACCTTGGATTATGGTAAAAATTAGCAAATAAACACATCAAAAGTTTCGCTCTCCAAAGAGGATGTTACCTCAAACACACACAAAAAACTCTCAGCCCCCCATCAATAGCAGAGCCAAGTGGTCGGAAAATATCGAGCCCTTTACATATTGTACATTTTGTGTATAACACTCTTTTCTTGTTTATTGTGGCCCTTAAAGGGCAGCAGAAGCCATTTAGAATTCTTTTCAAGTTTAAGCGTGCAGAAGGAGCCAAAAAACTCAAAAAACCCAGAAGATGTAAAAACTGTAGGAAAATATTAGAAGTATTAAAATTTTAATGCAAATTGTTATTTTATGCAAGAATGTGTACGCCAATGGCCCTTGTCCTTCCTAAATCCCCCTTTTTGAAAATACTGCGTAAAGGATTTCCTTGGTCATACATACATAAGTCGAAGAAAAATGTTTTTGTGAGCTACTTTTTTCTTCTCTGCTTTTTACTTTACTTTATATTATGCAGGGGGTCGACCTTTCGCTTGGCCAAGACCCAGGGATATACAATTGTGTGTGCCCGAAACTCGTTGTCATTCATACACATTCGTGGTGCTTCTTGTCCCAATTTCATTTCGGCCCAGACCTTTTTGTACCCAGTACTCGCAGAGTTTGGGGATACATTAGTTTTCTGGTGGATGTGGGTGTATGTAACGCCCAGAAGGAAGCCATAGCCTGCGCTACCAACTCTGGCGAAATATATTGTACAAGTTAGTACCGGGTAGAAAGGTAGAGCAGCAGTCCTTGCCACAGCTCACAACGTGCTCGCCCGTTCAATAGTCGGGAGATTCAAACTCGAGCTCGTGCACAGTCTAAAAAGGATAATTGAATTGCGGCCAGGTATAGAGATAATTTCCATCTGCCTTCGATGGCCAGTTATTGGACCATACTCCAAGTATTTCCATTTGGATGATGATAAAATGAATGAATTAAATTCAAATTCTACACAAGACAATGTATTAGAAAGGCGTACCGTTTATTCCCAGCAGAAAGCATTAAAAAGTCCTCCCTATTTATGTAACTTAGAAAATGTCCTGGGGTCTGCTACAATTTTCATCCACTGCTCACTGGTCACTCTCAAGTACAAGAATAGAAATTACATTTTCACCGAGGGTTGTCTGGGACTCGCTATGGTCCATGTGTTGCATTATCCTTAACCCTAAAGGTTCGGCGTAAGGCTTGCTCAAACCAGTGGCCAAAATGAGAGACACGCGTCCAATTCTGTCTTTTATTTGTGGCAATATCGAACGAATTGAAGAGCTGTCCCAGTTGCTCCTCTATTATTGCAACCCACCGCCAATTAAGACAACAATTTTAGTTTTTCAGGCGTTTGTTGGCAACTTTAATGTGGCTTTACGTTTTAGCCCTTCTGAGTATAGTGTTTTATTCGTGCTCGTGTTAATTACGTATCTCGTAACTAGCTCGTCTACTGGGGCGCTCTATTACTTGTTATTTGCTTTGCTTTGGGGGTGCCAGTCGACGATTAACCCCTTTTTCACGACTACCACGTCAAGGCTGTCCAAAGTTAATTGCAGAATGGCGGTTAAGGGTGTATTTAGGACTTTCGGCTGGCACTGAGCCACCAACAATCACAATATACAACGTGGCTATGGCTCATACGAAAGCGTGTCAGCGCCATTTAATTAAAAGCTAAAATGTTTGAGTTAGAGGCTAAACGCTTTGCTCCTGTTACGGATACTTACCTTTGCGTGCATATTTCGAGAGTTACGACTTGGGGGCATAAGTTTTCCATTTTGTTTGTCTGCTGAAAGCGGACCGACCAACCCTGACGACGACCAAAGGGTTGGCGCGGCCTACGAGTATGGTAAAAAGGTAGCTAAAGGGTTGACTGGCAAACGGGGAGGGAACGTACCGTTTACATACAGTATACAAGAGCGGCCAATGGCAACGTAGATTGTATCTTTTAGCAGCCTGAGATACTTTGAATATGGAAAAGCACATCCACATACAGACACAAATATATAAAGCGTTTCATATTTGCAAGATCTCTCCAGCAGTGTCTCTCTCTCTCTTTCTCCAGCTGGAATGCTGCTAATTAAAGCATGCTTTCTCCGTTGACTATTACACTTCATAAGCACCAAAAAAATGTTATATGGTAGGCATAAATGGACCTCAGTGGGTATTACAGTAAGAGTAAGCATTGCTAAACGGTCACAAAATAAAATGTCCATTAACTTAATTAATGTGCTTCAATTATGGTCAGTAAAAAGCTGATGAAACGAAAATTCTATAGTTTTCAGTCAAGAGGTCGTCATTATGAACACACATATATCACAGCATGTCCTCCCAATGGGCCCCAATACTCCCCCATCGCGCCTGTTTAACTGTTGAGGGAAATCTAGCAGCATGAAGAATTAGCTCCCTGCTGTTTATTTTTGCAATAAAAAATATGTTTCCACTTTTATTTTCAGCGTAATATTCTGGGCTCGTTAACTGAACGCAATTAATTAAAATTCTGCTTGTATACGTCTGCTGAAGTAAACATCCTTTACAAACAGGCAAACTACAGAGAAGGGAACGGAATGGCGCTCAAGCCTCAAGCCCAAGGCGTGGGGGTAGGGAACGTTACCAATTCCACGTTCTACGCCGCAGTTGTTTTGTCTTTAATTGCAAATTACATTTTGTAAAATTATGCTTCAAAGGCCGTCCAAGATTACCCTGGCCGGGACTCGGTACCCTCTCATTGGACGGACCTGAAGAGGCAAGCGGCCCACGCATAAGTAGAAAACAATTAGTATGCTTTTGATCCTTTGTTTACCCCAACAACAGCAAAAGCGACAAGGACAACACGCCCAGGCGTCGTTAGCACCCTGAAGACCACGTCCTGCTTTCGCTTTTTGAAGAATTTTTTAATTTTCAAACGCAAATTCTGAGTCATGAATACGGCCTCTGCTCCTTCCTTCACTTAAGCCTGGTCATGATGATGTTTCATGCGATTTGTTGTTTCTCATATCCGTTTCATAAAATGCCCCCAAGATGTGCCGCCCCACCTTTCTGTTGGTGTGCCCTCTAGCGTTCGTATTGCGGGAAGATTGGGGCAAGATTGGGGATGGGATTGAGGACGCGGAAGCGTGGCAATCATCGCTCGGCCGGGTTCCAAGAAGACCAGCCAAAGTTCGCATTTCAATTAATTTTTTCTCTGTCCTCTTTTCTCTATTCTCCATTCTTTCCCCGTATATATTATTTTTCAATGTCCTCTGAGAAATGCAGTAGAATTTTATTATTTGGTAATAGAGTCAATTGTTGATTGAATAATTCGAATACCCGCCATGTTTCTTAGAACTACCAACCGGTAGTTTCGTATCAGTTATTATTTTGTTATATTCGAAGTGCAAAATGCGTTTAGTGCCATATATTTATAGGTGATTGATGAATGAAAATCCTCGAAAAGTAATGCGTAGGCATATCTACTCTCTTATATAGGCAACGAGCCATACTTAAAGGCTACCAAAAGTCTAGAGATTGAGAGAAATCGATAGCCTGTTTCATTTTTGGCGACCTGCGACCGGCAACAGCGATAGCCTGTGTACCACGCACAGCGCGTTACCCTCTTCACCCACAAGTAACCCTTATGATGATGGTGCGAACACCACCAACCCTATTCTGTCAACCCATTTGCTTTTTCGTTGCTTTTCCCTTATTTTTGACAGCAAAAGCAGCAGCGCCCAAAGACGACATGTGGCCTGTGGCCCAGGACCAAGAACAACCGTGGACCTGGCCGGACCGGGCCGGACCGGTTCGTCTCGTTCGAGCTCAAGTTCGAGCAAAAACCGAGGGGTGGGTTTCGCTCCAAGCAAAAACATATAAAAATAAAAACTTTTTATAAGACTTGTGAGGGTAAAGCAGCCGCATCCAGCACTCATCCAGTCAGCCTATATACACTTGAAGGGTACGGTTGTGGGACTTTTGTCACATGTGCCCCGCAGTATGTGTTGTCTTTCATGGCCTTTACGGCCGTTCCATGTATATAAAATGTCGACTGCGTACAGAACATAAGCCGAAAGACGGCTCTGGATGCCTTTCACCCTTTTTATTGCGTCTTGAAGTTATTTTATCTACCCTATGTATTGGCGATTGGCGCTGTATACGGGGAGTGTGCGAGTGTGCGAGTGTGTGTATTTATATACAATTTTGTGTACATGTGTACGAGTATCTGGAGCGTGTGTTGGATAACCGGAAATATGAGACATCAAGGCTTTTGTAAATGGCGGCCGAATATGCTCCTTGCTGATGTGTGATGGCAGTTCTTTGTCGATGGGGGAGTAAGGACTTTCGAACTTCTGCTGGGAGCCTAAGAGCGGGGAGATGGTAGTCCTTGATGCATGCGTTTGACAGGCCCACATAAGGGGTAAATTGGGCTTTTGACCAGGGGTCGTAAGAGAGGGTAAGAGAGGAATGAGCAACTAAAACTTTTTTGATTGTTTGCCTTGACCAGCCGTAGCCGTTCTGTCCATGGTCCTCGTGCTGCCAATGCTTATGCTCGGGGTACATGACGGCCGGCAAAACAAATTTAATAAATGACTTTATAGTTATTTTCGTGTCCCTTCACCCCCTATCCAATAATCCCCCAATCCAATGAGTTCTCTGGAGAGCGGGGCGGGGTGGTGTTTGGCTTGGCAAACCCTTGCCCCCAGCCGCAAGATTTATGCGCGTTTTATGCGAATGGTGTGTGGCTTGCGAGTCATTTGCCAACGGCTGCAGGGACTATCAAAGATTAATACTTTTGCCTGCTTCCCCTCGTACTATCCCTCTTACGCCATTTTCACGTAATTCTTTGGGACACACGCATATAACAAAAGTTGTAAAAATTTTAATTTTCCTTCAATATTTTCGCCATTCCTCGAGTTCAGTGCGTCATATGTGCGCCATATAAAAATGACATACAGATGTTTTTACATAGGATTCAATGCCCAGGCGGCCCTCCTGTGTCTGTCGGTGTTTGAGTTTTATGCAGTACAGGATACAGGATAAACAGGAACAGTAGGATATAGATACATATGTGTGAACTTGTTCCAAATAAATTCAGCCTTAGCTTGGCTACTTTCGTAGAAAAGGATTCATAAATGAATCAATTTTATAGTTTAAATAAGGGGCACTGGGAATACTTTCACCTGCCCCATTTTGAGTCATAATTAGGACAGCACACAATAGAATACGAGACTAGCCATTCAGGGAACCAGTAAATTTTTGTAATAACAAGGTCGGTGTCGTCTGATCGGAACCGGCTCTCTCCTTTAATCACATTTAAAACGTCATGCGAGACACGACCACACAAAGTCCATAAAAAGAAAGAAACGACCTAGTAGATGACCCAGACCCGAAATAATTGGAACAATTTCCTATCAAATTTATGTGCCATAATCGGTAGCAGCAGGTTCAAAGATAAAAATCGAACGCATTCCAATATCTTGTGTCCTGAGTGCTTGGGCACACACACATGCTCATGCGTTTTTGGACAGGTGAAAGAGGTCGCGAGACAATGGAAGGAATGTGAATACTTTGGGGTCATCGGAGCCACTTTTATTACCACCAAATCGCTTTGTTAACAATGATTTTTATACACAGCCGTGTGCCACTATTATGTGGCCTGTTCAACTCCTTTGCGCTCCGTCCTCCGTCCTCTTGTTATCCCTTAACCCGATTCTTGTTCTCTCCCGCTTATCTCTGACATTGCATCGCGACCTGAAGAGAAGGATGTATCGAAGTTAGTAACCGATAGCCGTTTCGTGGTCTGTACTTTCGGAAAATGTCTCAATCGGGGCCTTTGTAAATTGGCTTTGTCCCCTAATCGAAGTTTCATTGAAACGTAAAATTGGCAGGGCCAAGAAGGCGGAAAGGCATACTGATATTTGTTAACTGTTTAGCAATAAGACGTTTTAGGGGCCGTTGTTGACATTTTCTTTAGCCCTTTTCCCCTTTTCCTTTTGGATTATCTTCGTTTGTTGATTGAACGACAGAATGTTTCAATTTGGCCCTTGGCCTTGGATATTATCTTTTTTTTTTACATAAGCGATAGAAAATTGGGGAAGTACTAAGAAGGAAATTTACGCTGACTGATAATAATAATAATATATTGATCTTAAGGGTGAATAACAGTTAAAAGTCCAGGCCCCATAACTCGATCAAAGGCACCTTAATTGTATACTCTACTTTCCATTTCCCATCAAATACTCCTCCCTATATTCTGGGCCAACTCTTGGCACTTTGGTACCTGTCCGTGCCAACTGCAGATGGTCCCGTCCCAACCGAACCGAATCTAATCTTATCATAATAATGTTCCTTAGTCGTCGTCTCTGAAAACAGTCTTTTAAACACCGACCATGATGGCAAAGATACAGACACCCGAGCAGACGAGCAGACACGCAGACGAGCAGGTGAAGCCCAAAACCGCTCGTGCACAGCCAATGGAAATGCCATTTCATTTGTAATAATTACCCAAAATATGTCCGTTCCTTACGAAAAGAACTGAAAACTGTTCCTCCAGAGACTCGACTCGAACTCAACTTTTGGCAAGTCGCTAATAAGATAAATAGCAGAATTGGCTGCTGCACATGTCAGGTCCGATATTCATCTTAGGGCCCGCTCGCAGCAAGTGCCCCCCACCGATTCACCCGCTGTGAGAGGTCAAATGGCCAGACAGGCTCGAAACTGGCCGGCCTGATAGATAAGCCATCCGACAGTTTGTTACAATTGTTGTTCTTTACAACTGGCCATTCGACGCGCGATTGATTAATTATAGGCGAAAGAGTTGACGTATGCCCCACGTAGTGCTCGGTTCCTTGTTTCAAGATGGGCGGAGTAGTTTTGTCTTAAGGGGCACGCTTTCCCTGAGCATTTGTCTAATTGAAATACAAAGCGGTTGATTAATGAGTGCAGCACAGCAAGTCCAGTTTAAAATAGTTAAGGAAATAGTTAAACACATGCACGATGTCTCTCTACAAGATTAGTATCCTTGCAGGTCCGTTTCATGAACTAGTTTGCATTGATAGGAAGGGACACACGTCCTATATGGACTCCGCTGTTCAAACTTACCTCTGTGTAAATATGTATAAGCTTCGGACAGTTCGAACCCGACCAGTCCTAAGGTAAATGTAATGCCCAAACACGCTGCACACGTCCACGCCCCCGTTTTAAAATACTGCTCCACGTCTCTGCCCCTTGTTGATCCCTGCATTCCCTGCATTTAATTACATTCTTCCGGCTCAGAAATGCGAGGGCGGCTTTCGCTTTTCTTTCGACGTTCAGCGGCACAATTAGTGGCCTTTGTCACGCCTCCACCAGGAGTTCTTGTGTCCTTGAGAAAAGGGAAACTGCCGAATTTCGATTTCGCTTCAAAAACCCGAGCACTATAATAGAGTTTCGATTTTATTGATACGAAAATTGGTTTACACCGAAGGAAATCGTCTTGGCAGCTGTCTGGCAGGGAACACCTACAGAACGCACGTGTGCCTGGACTGGATGGACTGGATGGGGATGGGCTGGAGGCTTGTGCGATTTTCTGTGCAGAGTCAGACACGCGTTGCCGAAGCCGCCTTCTACTGCTTCTACTGCCTTTACCGGTCGATTTCCATTTTTTCCATTCCGTCTTGCCTTTTTGGCCAACTGGCTAGGCAAAACATTTCAATTTTCTAGCCCAGTGGACAAGCAAGCCTCCAACTAGGAACTAAGATCCATTTTGGGCAGTTGTCCTGGCAAGCGTAACCACGCACAACGACGGTTTCGCCGCCCCAGGATTTGTTTGTCAAAAACAGACAACAATAACAGCAGCGACGAAGGACATTGGGCTCTTTTCAGGAGAGCCCCTGTCCACTTTGAACTGGGTGTATTTATTTTTCATTTTAGGCGATACTTTTCCCTTTCTGTAGTCACCCTACCCCACCCTACCCCACCATACCCCACCACACCATTCGCTCATTCTTAATTTTCGTTGATGCACCTTTTTGCCAGCTTTTTTCTGACACATTTCAGTTTGTTTATGTTGTAAAGGACCCAAGCAGCTACCATCTTACAGAAAATCCAATATTAGAGACTGGCTGTATGCCTTATGGGAATCTAATGGGAACTTCAAGTTGCAAGGGACAAATAAATACGTTTAAAGCGAGAAGAAGTTTTCTTCTTCACCGAAAATTAGGCAGCGTAGGCTTGGCCATACGTTTAGGTTAGGTTTTAGGGTATTTCGTTTACTTTTCAATTTCCTGCATATATCTTGATGTAGTTCTGACCTATTCCGGGCGCTTCCTTACCCAAAACTTAATGTTTCGTGATCGTTCTCATAATAGACAATTAACCACTTAAATGTAACCTTAAGGGTTAAATTAAGGTACAACGAGGGGATGTTTTCGTTTTGTTGTTTCTTTCTTTAAGACAAGATACAAACAAGACACCTGCTTGCTTCCGCGAAGGTACCCCCCCTGCTACGTGTGAGCGCCAATCGACTTCAGTCACCTCGTCCACGAATGTCATAATTCAAATGTGGGATAACGATAGCAAAGCAGTGGTCCAAGACGCAGGACGTCGCTTGAGTGTGAAAAGAACATAAATTACATCAGTAGTTTCATGAGAACTGTACTCGGACTAGGCATCATTCCACACCAACATTTCCTCAAAGGGAAACAGTACAGAAGCTAGGGCTTCTCCAGTCTGACGGAAACCAAAGCCGGGCATGCCACTCCATTTTTGAAGTCAATTCCTTCACGCGATAAAGTTGTCAGTGCCCATGAAGTCAATTTTGTGAAGGGGTTAAAGTAACCCTTACCATTCTGTCGGCATTCGCGCAACATTTAATGGGTTATTAAGTAGCACCCTGAGCCACTGAGCCATTGAGTTGTGGAGAAAGAAGAGGGGAAAATGGAAAAGGGTTCTGAAAGGGTTGCTGTTTGATTGTTTGTTGTGTTTGCCGCTGATGGCACCGCTAATTGCTGGCTAATTTGCTGGAGATGTCCGTGAATGGTTTTGTGAAAGTGTTTGCCCATTTGGAGGGGGTCTCGGGTTTTTAGAGGTGTTGAACATATTGTTAGCTCTGAGTGCCGGTACCAGTTTCGGTGAGGAAAGTTCTATCATATTGGATGGGAAATTCTGGAGTAAGGACTCCAGGACCCACACCTGCCACCATAGGGCGTTTGCTATGATAATACGATTCACTCATGTGAACTCATGTGAAAACTTCCTTTTGCTTGTCGGCGCCTTATAATTAAAAAGAAGAGAAGCGGTGACGGCGGAACAAGTCAACGTTTGCTATGCAAATGACAGGACAATGAACACTTGCTGCCCGTCTTCGTCATCATAATACATAATGGTCAGCGGCTAATTAAAAGCATAGCCAAGCGAATACCGCTGAATAAACAGAGAGCAGGGCACGATAATGGCCGGCAAAAAATGTGAAAAGAAAACGAGAGGACCAACGGCAGATAGCGTCGGGCCACATCATTGTCTAAGCAAAAAAAGGATGACAATTCAGCAAAAAAGAATCTGAGAAACTCTCCCATTAACAAATAACTGACTAAACTTTGCTCTGCACTGGGAATCGCAATCATTACATAGGTTGGCTCGGTCTAAAATCCGTATTTGACTGATTTTTGAAAGCCAAATCACCGGTTTGAAGAGCAACACCGTCATGCTTGTTCCGCAGGTTTAAAGATACTGCCCCAAATGGACAGTCCGCGCTCTAAACTAGCCAGAGCATACACAAAAACGGCATGAAAGTCCACTTTTTGGCCTTGTCATTATTCATCAGTCGGTAGTCGGTAGGCGGTAGGCGGCAGTCGGTGAGGTAGTGGAAAAAGTCTTGTACAAGAAATGCACCCCCCAAAACCACCTTCTGTTAGTGCTATTTTTCTTCTATGTTCCCCTCCGCAGAAGCGCAGAAGCTCCTTTGGCTGTTTCTTTTTTACTTTACCCCAACAGCACATTAACCCACCGAAAAATAGCCATTAGAAATGTAAGCAGCGGGAAAAAAATTCAAATTGGCCACGATTTTTTCAGCAGCAAGGCCTTACGTGTCCTGGGTCTATGTGGGTCCATTGTTTCATTTTACTTTTTGCTCATTTTTCACTTAAAATGAGCCGCCGGGCATTCCGGGCATGTGCCCCAACTATAGGACAGCTATGCCTGGCGTCGACGCCTGGTTTTCAATTTACGCAACTGCGCCCGGCACATCCTTTTAGCGTGTCCTTCGAGTTGAGAGCAGCTTAGACAGACTCCAAGTTTGAAATCTTTGTTTGCTTAACCATTCTTTTTTCGACGTTAGCTGAATTTTCCATTAAAATTCCGTCACTTTTTTGTATCTACAACAAAACAACGAGCAGCAGGACGAAAATTTAGAAAAATAACGCAGGAATTTAAATAATAAAGCAAACGCGCACAAATGAATCTAATTTTTTACGAATGAAAGGAGGAGGGAGCGAGGACAGCAAGGAGGGGTCTAGTGCCCAAACGGCCAAGTGAAGCGCCTCAATTGTGGGCTCCGAAGAGTGGGGAAGGCCGGCGATGGGTTGGGAGTGAAAACTGTGGGCGACTGGCCGACTGGGCGGCAGGGCGGCTGGGCGGCTGGACGGCTGTTGGAAATGAAAAAGTGTTTTGCTTTCTGCTGCTTATTTTTGTTAATTTTCTCTGCACTTGTGAATTAATTCTCATTCGTCTCGCTTTATACTCCTCGGACCACTTTGTTGTCGGTAGCCAGGCTTCGAGAATAATGTCTATATAGAATGCTATCTGACCATAATAAAACGGAAAAACTCTTGAATTTGCAGACCCTGTAATGCCCAAATATAAACCTATCAAACCATTCATAATTGTTATTAATAAATAGAGTTTTTTTGCATATATTATCGAAACTCCATTTAATCGAATGCTATATAAATGAGGAGAATTTTGGGAAAATAATAATTGAAAAAAAAACCATCCCTTCTAAATTTTGTACTAGATAAAACTCACTCTGTAAACCAGTGCTAGGGTGTTCTGAAAATCAAGTGTGACACATAAGGGCATGCCCGGCACGCGCTCCTACATCTGCTTCCCGTTGCCCTCTAGGTATTTCTCTTACCCCCTTCAAACAATAACACCAAATGAAATTGCTAAAAATTTAAAAAAAGAACGGCCAAAAAACGGGGAAAAAAGTATTTCATGTCACGCATGGCAAAGTAGTGCAAATCAGAGCTGAGCCGTTCAAACCGCGCCCCTTCATTAAACCGTCGGACATCATCCTGCACAACCACCGAAAGGGCGAGTTTGGGAAAATCAACTTGAAAATGGGTGAAAAAAATTGCAAATTGATACAAAAAACAAAACCGAGGTAACGACAGGCTCACAAAGGGAGATGGAATTTGGTTGGGTTGGCAACGAGAGAGATGACGGGGGAGCCTGATTATAGGGTTGCATCTTGGCACGTGCGAAGCGAAAGGATTTGTGAAAAAAAACTATTGAAAATAAACCTTATATTGCATGGATTTTTCCGTTACTTTCTGATCACTAGGGGGTGGAAGAAGGCTCATGGAATGTAGTACCTACAGCCAACAGCAACCCTTGACCATTTAGATGGCTTTCAGCAGAAAAAATTAACAGCAGAATAAAATATCGCCAGTACGAAAACGCACGAGTTAGACGATCCTATACTAATCATAGTTTTTGTTTAGGTGGTGTTTGTTGGATCCTACAACGACGTTTCTGTGTACCTATGCCCTTTTCGCTCAGGTTTTCCGAACCACTGGTCTCTGGTCAAACGCATGGATGCAAGGTCCGTGGCTGTGTCTGTTGGTCAGTACATTCCCTTCTGTCTTTTCGCATGACCAGCACGTCCTCTGATCAACCCCTAAATGGCAAGACAGGCCCAACAGCTGGTCAAGCGGACGTCAGCTAGTGGCCCACAAATGGCGCCAAAAAGTGAACAGCATTGAGAAGGATAGATGAATCCTTTTGTTCCGAAAAAGGCATGCTTCAGGGATCTGCATCTACTTTACATTGCATAACCAAAAAGTCAATACGGTTTTAAGTACATTGGAAAAGCTTCAGTTAAATTTTACTCCACTCAAAATTCGCAGCAACTTTGAAACCCTCCGTTTAGGACCTAGGAAGCGGCAGCTGTGCCGCAATGTTTCGACTAGATAACCTTTGCCCTCACGTACACGCACGCACGCATGTATGTATGTATGCACATAAAGAGAGAGACCAACTGGCTGACTGAGTGACTGTGTTGTACTCGACACAAAGGATAATACACAAAGGACCTAGCTGACGCAACAATGGCAACAATTTTTAAAAATGTTTTTGTGCTGCATCGAATGTTCGTCTACTTTTTGTGTAGAAACTATAGAAAACCGAGGAAAGGGACACGTCAGGACAGCACACCCCGTACTAAATAGCAAACAAACCCAAACCAATTCTCAATTACGATTATTTTTCCGATTCCCCTTTCAACTCTAGTGGGGATGACTCTTCATGAGGCGAACTTAGTGGAAAGGCGAGCGTAGAACTCTCCAAACTATTGTTTAGGCAAGCTCAATTCCATTTCTTAGATCAACTCTGGCGACACCTTATAGATGATGCTTAGCCACGCCCCCTTATCAACGAAGAGCCTCCTTTGACACGTGGATGCAGTCATCAAAAACCTAGCAGGAAGTCACCGAACTCCAAAAAATCAATTCCTGTACAATTTCCGAGGGGGGAGACTTAATTTTTTAATCGTGCCAACTGTGTCGGCGATCAAATGACAGATCAAACTAAAAATTGACACTGAAAATGGAGAAAACCTAAAGATAAACAGAGCCCTGGGAGTTGAGCGGGAGGCCTGTTGGGGAATAGGGGAATGGGTGAATGGGGGAATAGGGGAGCCGCTTGCCTTCAAAAACACTCGACTGTCAAACGAAGTGTGCAGCACATTAATCCTCAGTGGCAGCAGCAGCATCCCAGCAGCTCCCAGCAGCGTCCTCCACCCCCTTCAAGCAGACAGCAATTAAAAACCACAAGGCACGCGTTCCCCACAAGTTTTTCCTCTTCCGACTCCTTGGCATGTTGACAATTTGGATATGTAAATGTGCGACTAATGAACACTTTAAAAATGTCGCCGCCCCAGAAGATTGGAATGCGCCAGTCACAGTCCCAGTCGCAGTCCCAGTCCAGTCCCAGTCCCCAGACCCAGTCGCATGGCAGCTGTTTCTAAAAAACCATGGGGAAACAAAAACGGAATACCAAATCGGGGAAGACAAAGTGCAGTGCCGCAGGAAGGAACGTTTGCCAGGTATGTCAGCGGCGACTGAAGGATCAGGATCTTCGTCGCGTGCTACCCTCATGCGAGCTGAGGGCTCAGCTCACTTTTTATGCTCCTAAAAAGACGCAGCTTCCTTCCCCCAGACTCCTTGATCTCGTGCCTGGCAAACGTTTCTCCTATCGTCAGTCATCCGCCCTATCATTTCGAACTTGTGTCTCATCTCATCTGCAGTTGCCTACCTATTTTTGTATTTTGTATTTTGTATTTTTATAGGTAAATCTTAATGCGCTTGTGCCGCTCCGTCGATCCGTCGATCCGTCCTGCTTGTTTGTTGTCCATATTGTGTGTGTGTTCTGTGTGCGTCTTTTTAATAGGATTTTTAATAGACCTCAACCTTTGGCTCGAGAGCAGCATCTTTTTATCGAGTGTGGCCCCTCACGTCACATCGCATCCCATCCAATCGCTCGCTTCTGTCGCGTGCTTTCGGTGCCCCTTGGAGGTTGTGTCTTTTTCAGTTCAGTTTTCTCATTCTCTTGATATTTTTAGCTTTCTTTCCTCTGTTTTTATGATGTATGATGTATGTATGAAATGTGGATTGAGGATTGGAACCGTCTGACTGTTTGGCTGATCATTAATGAGCTGATGAAGTAATAACTTTTTATCCAGTGTTTGAAATTATTCAAATGAAGCTATGAACAAAAACTACTAGCTAGTCATGAATTCTTTAATTTTCGGCTATAGTTAACATCCCCTGGGAACTCGGCAACCCCTCAACTAAACAATAGTGTGGTCAACTGACAGTTAGCCATCTTATGTGTATGTCGGAGATGAAAATCCCAAATCCATACCTTTGAGATGCAAAATGCATTCATTGACAGTGTCAAGCGAGGGTTGGGAGTGGAAAATGAATATTAAAGACCCAGGAGTCAATACAATTGTTGTGTAAGAAATGCGTTGAATCATGAAATCGGCCGGCAAGCTCCCAATGACGTTGAGATTTTGAGACTTCGAAGTGAGGCTGTGAGAATTGTCGTTACAAGAGGAAAACTATAATGGCCAACAGCTATACAGTCGAGTCCCAGAATCGGAAAATATTCAGTTTTATATACCGTGCATCCGTGCATCTACATAGGCAGGCGGTTGAGCTATCAACCCTTACGCAAGCCGAACCGAATATGCATAATGCCCACCCGTTTGGACGACGAGCAGAGGCCGCGTATGCATAGTGCCCACCCCTTTGCCCAATGGCAATGGCACCCACCCCGTTTAAGTTTCAGCCCTCATGTTGTGGGGTTAAACAAAAATGGCGCACACTGTGGCACGAGTAGATGAAAAATTCTACTCACATGTACACATGTACATATGTGTGTGTATATGCTGCAGCCAGCCACCCACATGAAGCCAGGATCAAGGATGTGGCATATCAATTTACGCAACATATGCAGCAACGATTATAGGATGAATGAAAAAATAATAAAAAAATGCCAGGGCGGGACGGAAGAAAAGTGAAAGGTGAAAGGCACACACGGTCCTTGGCACGCTCCCGATCCTGAACCTTATATTCAACACGTCGCGTGGCAGATCCATCCTCCTCCCTGAATCCTCTTTTGCATGGCCACAGATAAAAAATTGTTTTAAAAAGCAACATAGCATTTTTCAACATACATAGGAAGTATAAAAAAAAAGGGAAAAAGATGTGAAAATTGTCCAAAAAGCAGGCAAAATATTCACATATATGTGTGTGTATGTGAGCTGCATCCCTTGTCAACAATGGCACGAAAATCCCGTTGCTGACCTCACGATGACCCCAAACGGAGGTCCATGGTCCTCTTTCCGTTTCTGCTGATGATTTTGTGTTCCCTTCGGCTTCATTCAGGCCGCAAACAAAAGGCCGGCCCGGCATTTCTGTGACTGATTGCATGCAACGGCAGCATATCCATGCATATCCTTTTTTGGATGTGTGCGGACGAGGATGAGGATGAGGATGAGGAGTCTGGCGCTTCGACCAAACAATGCTTTCGCAGGCCAACGCTTTGTGCCAGTAGTTTCAGCGCGCCATTTGCATGTTTTCCAATCTCATATTTTCCTCCTCCCATTCTCATGCCAAATAAATACAGCATTCAAAGTAAAAAGAATCCCCTATTTCCCCTATTTCTAGTGCTATGCTGCAAAAGAGAAACGAAAGAAGAAAGGGGCCGGGCCGGAAGGTTCGCAGCGTTATGCAAAAAGAGGACAGAGGACAGTGCGGACCAACGAAATGAGTTGGAAAATGCATATAGAGAATATTTAAAATTCAAACATGAAAAAGTGTGAGATGATAAAATAGATGATTAAACGTTTACATGTATATACTAGAGGTATAAGATCCCTATTCACTCATTGAAAACTTAGCAATGAATAGTTTCCCCTCTATATATTCATATTTCGGTCCTTTTTCCACTAAATTTGTATGCAGTGTCAGAAACTATCAAACCATATAGAAGAGACCTATATTTTTTGCGTAAAAATGATTTACCGAATAAAAAAATACGATACAAATCAGGGAACTCAAAAAGAAATAGTTCTGCTCTTTGACCTGAGACCTAGAGTCCTAGCCCATGACGCTGCGAATTCCACAGCCTTGGCTAATTGGGACATACAAGACATTTTGAAGATGCTGCCCAAATACGATTATATTTCCCCTATATTTACTTAAGTCAATTTCTTTGCAAGAAACTACAGTCTAGGAATTGTTTGCTTAGTGAGAAGTGTCCGATAACCCGTCTATATGGGTGGCTTAAAGAAATGAGGTACTTTCAGGGTATATATCATGTAGAAAGAGGATTAAGGGAACTCCGCCCTTAATTTCTGGCCACTTGTAATTAGTTTTAGTAAAGTCATGGAGGCGTTCTACATTTTTCTTAGCCTTTTTTAATACTGATTGAAGACCAGTGTTCTCGAGTCACAGTATATACACTCGGCTGTCGTAGAAAGAACAATTATTGATTCTCCTTTCATTTGACCACATTCTGAGTTTTTTGAAACAGATGGAGTATAGGTTTGTTTTGATATCGGGTCGATTCAATTACTCTTAAATACGTCTCCCTTAAATACATCTTTAGTTGAATCAGCACAAAAAGAGAAAATTTGCTTTCCCCAAGTGATTACTCAATTTGAATGGCAGCGTCGAAAACAGAAGAAAAAGGAACCCCTCATCCCCATCAATTCGAACAACATGCTAATGCATCTGCTCCCCAATGGCATACATGGCATACAATGGCAAATGTGTGAAAGTTTGCCCCAAAATGTGGTGTCGATTGGGAGGAGTGCGGGAGAGGTTTGCGGACGGACGTGTGTCCCGGATTTCACGTTAATATTTTTATTTACACCCTTATAGCTCGGATCGCAAATATACGTATTATCTGCTGCCTTTTGCTATCCCTGCAGTCAACTTCTTCAACGGACACAATCGAAATTTGCCTACAAAAAACTGCCACACCTCTTGTGGGTTGGTCAGATGGTGGGATGGCTGATTGCGGGGTGGCAGTGGTGGCAGTGGTGGAGTATGTGGTGGTTGGTCTTGGGCCACATTCTTAGATAAACACATTTTGGCTAAACTTCTACGCCGAGTCCTTGCCATATAAGTCAATTACATAGATCATTTATTACATGGCTGGGGAGACCCTCTTTTTGTCTTCGGCTGTTGACGGCGACGCGTGTTTCTAATGTGATTTTTTATTTGGAATAACCTTGGTATCACTTGATTGTGTCTCTGACTTAATTTTTTACCATTTGGCCTGCGTTATCCTAAACTTTTATCGATGACCGGACCTATGAGTTCTTTTGTGTGAGCAATTTTCTGGGGTTTTAGCTTTTGAGGGCGTAAAAAGTAAAGTGGGAAAATATTGCAGAGATTGGCTCTTTTAAATATCTACGAATGTAATTTGCTGAACAAATAAGTTTGCATTTTTGCTGAAGTTTGTCAACGAAATTTCCCTTCTAAACTGAACCCCATTATTAGACAGAACATTAACAGAGCTTCTCCTCAGACCCAATCAAAGTCCCCAGTGGAGAAAAAACCTTTCAAATACAGCGCCGAAGACAAATTTATTTGTTTTTTTGTTCTTTTTTGTTTTGCCACTTCCCACTTCATGGAAAAACAGGCGGCTAAGAAGTTTCTCAATTTTCTCCGTTTACTTCTGGGACCACACCAATATGCTAAAAAAACGAATGGCTGTCCTTTTTCTGGGCTCACCAAGCGGCAAGACAAGTAAATATCTGTCACTATAAGATACAGAAACTCTCATTTCCCATTCTCGACTTTTTGCTCTCCTCGTGTGTGATGTTCCCGTGAGATAGTTTGATTAATGGCCCAAAAGTACTAGACATATTCGGGATTTGTGCTTCTTTTTTGGTGAGTAATGTGGCCAAGAAAAGCAGGAAGCCGTTAACGCATATGAGGCCTGGGGGCTGGACACTATTAGGCTTCGACACTACATAAACAAAGAGAACTTTTTACCTACACAAAAGTTGCCTGTTTATAACGCGAAATCATCGACATCGAGCTAACGTTTCCGCTTGATTTATGGCATGTTCATATGATTTCGGGCTCCCAAATTGTATTGGTTCCGTTCAAATTTACAGCACTAGTGCTATAGGGGAGAAAGAGGAGAAAGTTCCCTGGTGCTGACAGTTTGCGTTTGTCACGCGAAGGCATTTAACGGATCGTCGCTGTCGCTGTCGCTGTCGTTACCGTTCCGTTCCTGGTGTTTTATTAATCAAAATTTCTCATTCGTCAGGCGACGTGTTTGATGCGGTATTTATTTAAATTGCTTCCCCCCGCCAGCAAACGGCCACGACCACTCTGATTTGACAAGCCAAAGGGATGGACGATGGCTAATGGCTCCAAGTGCTTGACCAACTTTCTTTCGTAATACCTGAGTTATTGTGGGGAAAAAGTTCCTCCTCAATCGAAAGTCCTTCTCACACCTTACCCTTTTTTATGTAGCATAAAGCGATTCAACCCTTACACATTCAAAAGATAATGATCGCATGTCCACAAGCAATAGAAATAAGTATACCAAGCCGTTAGACTCTTTTTTATAGCCTTTTTTTATATTTCTTTTTAATTTAACCCCAAACAATGAGCAAAATAGTATACATATGGAGACTCAATACACAGAAACCCACAAAAAATGGCTAAGCCGGCAAACAAACAAATAATAGGTAGGCCTCCTATTAAATTCGAATTACAAACACGAACAGTTGGCGCTCTCCCCCGACCCTGAAGGGATATCTTTGGAGTGACCACTTGAACTGGTCACCCCTTTAAAAGCGTGCGAGAACCACCATATGACGTCAGACATGCCCTTTCTCTAGAATCAATTAAGGGGAACACATTACAGCAGGATCCCAAGAAGCCTCAAGGCCTCTGAAAGCCATATTTATGCCTATTTTTTTACTGAAAAAATCCAAATACCCGCCTTATGAATCTTCAGTTCCATTCTCATCTGAACACATCCGTTCCGCACCAGTCATACTGCTACTGGTAATGCTTTCGGTTTGGGAAATGTAAAGGATGTTTTACGATATCATTTTTGAGGCGTCCCCACTGATCAATAAATAGCGAAATATACTAAATTCCGCGTCACGTTCCATTTCGCTTCCATGATTTCCATGACATTCCTGAAATCTTTGTCCATAAATGGAAGAAAGACAGGCATACATATCTCCTACCCAAATCATAGCAAATGTTA
Organism: Drosophila lowei; assembly: GCA_008121275.1. Classification (NCBI taxonomy): domain Eukaryota; kingdom Metazoa; phylum Arthropoda; class Insecta; order Diptera; family Drosophilidae; genus Drosophila; species Drosophila lowei. Next base: position 22,021,275 of record CM017778.1, on the reverse strand, counting down.
CCACAATCGATGTGGGCGACACTTGACTATTCTTAAGCGTCTTCGTGTTTCTCTTGTGTGTGTCAAAAGTAAAGACAACTGGCAGAGAGTGAAAGAGGGTTTCTTGTATAATCATTATTTGTTTTGTGTGTGGCCAGAGCCCGATCTACAGTAGCTGAAAGGAAGCGCACGCCAATATGCATAATCCCTTATGTACACCTTGAGTTCGGGACAATGCTGTAGAATTTGATTAGGGATGCAGGACTGTAAGGATATACATACAGACGTCGATTGCATCCAAATTGCAAAGGAATTGTGTAGTACCCAAAGGAGATCTTTGAGACACGACGACAGCTGTGCTAGCTGTGTGGAGTATGCAGAACAGAGTACAGGATTAATTGTAGATGGTATGCAGGCCGGAGGATTTATTTATTTTCTTTTGTGACGGTTAATCCACAGTGAAAGTATCAACCAATTTTCTTACGTAAATTAAATTTTAAAAATAAATATGGCGCTGAAAAGTGCCTATATAGATCGAATTCTTAGATATTTGAATAAACTATCGAAGCTTGCAGAGTTTCGCTCCTCGTTCCCCGATTATACATGCTCTCTCATGTTGAAGACAACACCTAACTCTACCATTATTTACTCGGCTGTGAATCCCATTCCTGTAGCCATTGTCTACGCGTTAATGTACCAATAACCTTATAAAATCGAGTCAAAATCCTTTCCCTTTTTAATGGTCCTTCAATCCTTAAATGCCTTGTGTCTGAGTCTCCTTACCAAGATTTATAGTTGTTCGATTTTCAATGCCGCATCTCTATTCTTTATGATCGGTCCTCTATTCATTGAGCTGCTTATCCTTTTTCCTTTCTTGTAGGTGTTTTGATTTATTGGCATTTTCTTGGATGTTGTTCGCAATCTGATAAGTTGTTGTACACAAAGGAAAGGACAGGGATTCATGGATTTTCTTAACCGAGCAGGTTGGTAGTTTCTATGCTCTCATTGAGTCACAAGGCATTCGTTTTGATAGAATTAGTTATCGTAAAATGTATTTTAAAATACATTTCAACAAGACGAACTACAACTACTCTATGCGCAAAGTAGAGCTATTTTTATTCCACAATTGATTTGCAAAGAAAACACAGGCATAGGGCGGCTAAAACCACACGCCTCGGGAGGGTGGACTCCTTAGAATACAAAGAAAATCCAGCCAGATCACCTTACATTTGGAGACAATGTTGGAAAACCTTTGAGAAACCGCACGGCTAAGAGACAGCTTACCTAATTTATAGTCTTAAGGCTTTGCCCCGTAGATATTTGCAATGAAAACAAGAAATGCAATTGTTGCGGCATATTCTTTTTGAAATTTTAAACTGGACTATGGGCACTCTGTTCTGGGAAGGACACCAAAACCAAGGGTTAGCAGGATTATCCGAAGTTTTGCTAGCAAATGAAATTGGTACGGATTTCGCACAGGGCCCACGGAATATGCCGTAACTTGAACTACGTCCAAAGTGTACATATGTGTATATCAGTTCACGTTAATACTGCTAGAGAGCAGACTCATTTCTTCATTGCAGTAAAAGTAAATTCAGTTAAGTGACCATTATGCGACTTTGGTCGCAAGCCAGCCCATTCTACTTCTATATAAAAAGCACCTAAGACGTGTTAAACCCCAACAAAACTAAAACCCCGGCCAATAATTTTGAGTGTTCTTAGAGGACTGGGGAAGTGGGAGGGAGGCCGGTGCCCGGCCGGTGCTCATGAAAATTTGTTAGGCAACTTAAGCTATGGCATAAAATTCAGAATCCTCTCATTCTACGACTATTTTCTACTGTCAGTTCTTATAAAGGACACATGTCTATGTCCTGTCTCCTGTCAGCCAGCCAAGCTACCGCATAAATTTTTTATTCAAACAGACTCACACACACACACACACACACACACACACACACACAGCTGACTAGTTATTGTTTTTTATGAGCTGCGACAAAGGAACGCCCTTAGGAGCAGCATGTACAAGGAACTCACACTTGGGCTCAGATGTAGAATAGCCAACGGAGACAGATAAGACAGAAATCAACACGAGGAATATGTGTCAGTATCATGAGCAGGTATACTTTACGAGTTCCAGGAACAAACTGCAGTTTGGGGATTTCCTGTGGCGAGCAAGTGGTTTGAGCACCATGCCTTTTGCGAGAGTGTGTGAGCTGATAGCTCAAAAGTATTGGAATAAATTGAACAACCATTAATAGGGACAATTGGATCACAAAGCAAAAGCAAACAGCGATCCCTTCCCTTTTTTTTGCAAATCGAAAAGCTTTTGTTAGAAAGCAGGAGTGGAGTAGAAGTTGGTGGAACGTCGTATTGCGTGATCATCCCCATTTATCGTACAACAAGGAAACAACAAACGAATCAAACAGAACAGCGGGCAGAACAGGCAACAAACCCAACGGGCGGCCATCAAAAGCTTTATTTAGGGGTTGTTTTTTAACCCTTCGTTGCCAGCCCAATCAAAATGGCGGTGTGGCCAAGTTGGGTGTGATTTTCTGTGCAACTCCTGCAGAGTTAGAAGCCCTGGGACTTTATATTTTCGGTCGGTTTAATTTTAAATTTTCTTGAAAGGCCAGTTGTCCCTGCGATAATTGCTTTATTATCAAAGGAACCTGGCTGCCCAGGTAACCCAAAGCCCCTAAAATGCCCAAGAGCTGCCCGGTCCCACTCCCCCCAGTCCCCCCAGCTTCTTAAAGCTAATAAACTCCAAGCAACATGAAAGCAAATACCACGCGCTGGACTCATCCCCACACCCCGAAAATAATCGACAACAGATAGTACCCAGCCAGCAAGCTTACAACAACAACAACAAAAACTTAAATGAAGAAGAAAAATTGTAAAACGAAGGCGTACTTTTCCTTTCATTAAATGGAAAAACGAGCAGTTCTAACGCTCTTGCCCTAACGCGAGAGGACATTCATTGAAAAACAAGTCGAATACTTGTCCCATCACAACATCGGTTGCCGGTACCGCAGATGAAAGTTAACAAGGCATCAAGTAACAGGAGGCTGCCTCCGAAGAAGTATAAAGGGTATCCTAGCGACGATTCTGCTGGAGGATAAGATGGAGGATGTGGAAGAGCGTAGAATGTCCAGTACACAAAAACAAGAAAATAGAGCTTAAAATTGTAGCTCTAAATAAAAGGTAGCGGATCAAATCCCAATTTGCTTTTTGGGGTATGGGATACATAGCATACACCGCATATGTTGTGTCCTGTCGCATGTCCTACGCCTAGGGCCAGAGTGTATGGCTGGCAATTTTGTTTTCTCGAAAAAAGGACATCCCACGCACTCAAAACTACCTACAGCTCGAGTCACACATCTGCTGTACACTCGCACTCGCTCCGTTTTCATATTGCTCCCCTTTCAACAAATTGCTATGCCCCTCTCGAGCTGCAGCCAAAATTCATTAAAAAAATGTCAACGACTGTAAAAATAAAACTCGAATGTGCAACGAAAGTCTCAGCTCGCGACTTGAAGGAAAACTCGAGTTAATTTATCATTTGACTTCCTGTCAGCTGCCCGTAGATGTTCGTAGCATAGCACATGAATGTGTCCAAAGGTAAAAACTATGTACACTATTTGCACTGCCATCTAAAGTAGTTCCTTCTTAATAAAATATTTTTTTAAATGTACATATTCTTCTTGAATCTTAGCTTGAGCACACAGCACTGCGGTCTGCCGCCAAAGGGTGATTATTAGAAAGTCAAATTCTGAATTAGACATGCTTCACAATACGATTGGTTATGCTACATAAATTTATAATTTAAAGTAGTATTAGGCATTATGCATTGAAAGGATTCGAAAGGGAGTACTGACCACGTGCAGCGAAGAGGCGTGTGGTGCAACCACGCTGTGAGGCGGAAAGCAGCTGCTTAGAATGCTGGTCAGTCTGATTCTGAGTGACTGTAAATTACACAACTGCCAGCAGAAAGAGCAATCCTTTGGCAACACTTTTATGACCCTCGATGCGAATTTTGGCAGTTTCCCTGAAACTCGAAGGCCCCTTCTGACAATCTATAATTGTCTTGCATTGTCCTATCGGTTTCCTTGTGCGCAACCTTTTGTGACCACACATAATTTATTATATTTTTAGACCAAGGAAACTCACAGTTTGCCTTTCCCACGCAGCCGACGACGCCAGACACGCCAGACCAGACTCGCCATTCAACTGGATGACTGAAGTCTACTACTGTGTCCTTTCCTTTTCTTTTTGCTATACAACTCCTTTCGACCCTATCACTTGTGTGCAGTCTCTTGACTGTGTTTTTTTATTTCAATGTTGCGTGGGTTCGACTTCCACGAACTCTTTGAGCGATTAACAGTTATCTCCCAAAGGACTTCCTCGGAAATATTTCTAAAACTCTTTTTATAAGGGCAGGAGGACAAGCTAACCTTTGTGTTATATGAGGATAGTATTTAAATGTTTATAATGCTTAAATGTTACCCAATTCAGACAAAATATACGCACAAGATTAGTATTGGGCTAAGTGAGTATTATTTTCACAACTTCATACTTGCAGGCATGAGCACTAGATTTTTTTTAAAATTTAAAACGAGTATATGTCAACCAAATAATGAATCAACATAATCCCTTTATGCACAAATTAAATTGAGAACACATATTTACATATTTCCGCTTTTTGGCGCTCGCGTCACATGTTAAGCAATTGGAAAAACTCAAGGGTGCGTTTTGAAACGCATTGAGCGCCAACACAGTTTGAATTTGCCGCCAAACATGTGCGCTCTGCAGGGCTGCCAGATGCACAAAAAATGAATATTATTGCCAGACTGGGGGATTTCCTACATCAATAGCAGCATCGATATGGATTGTGCTATCGAGGAACTGCCACCACCAGCGATCAGTGCCGTGTCAATCAGGGTAACCGTTTATTAAATTTCATTTTCATTGGTTTATAGAAATCCAATAAAAGCAAGTGGTTAAAATAAGCCAGTCAAGTAGAAAATTGATTCATTGATCGGATAAAACTATGTGGGCATGGCTAAGAGCTCTATCGTGCCAGTAATATTCAACGGAAGATCAAAAACGAAGAATATTTCGAGTATTTTTCGGTATTTTCGGTATTTTAAAGATGACAAAAATGTTTGCAAAATGTTTGCAAGATGTTTGCAAAAAGAAGAAGAAGAAATTTTGTTGAAATCGTGGTGACAAACGCTGCCAAATCCGAAGCCGTTTGCAGGACGTCGGCCAGAGGGGGGTGCCGGTGTGCCGGGGTGCCGAGGGGGCGGTGCTGGTGCAGCCGAACAGCTGTTTTCGTCGACACGTGGCGGAAAAAAGGAAAATTCCTGTGCAGAGTGGACAATGCCGAGGGCGCGCATCCTGGAAGGAGTGGACAGCCGGACAGAGGTCGCCCCCTCCCCTCGGACTCAATACGCCGGATCCGAGCTATAATCAAGGCCGAGAGCTCAGATTCGATTGGAGACGACGACTGGCGACTGGATTCTGGCGACTGGTGCGATGGAAAGACCGTGGGGAACGTGCGAGAGCCGTGGGGAATGGGGCCTGCTCCACCTCTGCCTGTACCGGCCCGCGACCCCTCTGCGTGGTGCCGGCCGCCTTCCTGGCCGCATCTTGACCGAGTACAGCGACGGGAACGGAACTACGACGACGAGCGATACCCTTCAAGGATGTGGGCGATACGCACGCCCTAAACGTGTCGGTGGCGGAGCGGTGCATCTACTGGACTGACCAGCAACATCTACTGGTCCGATGCGGAGGCTCGTCTCATTGAGGTCGCCCGCCTGGATGGCAGCAGTCGGCGCGTGCTCTTGTGGAAGAAGGTGGAGAAGCCGCGTTCCACAAGAGCACGCGTTCGCGGGTACATGTACATGGACAGAGTCGCCTCGGACTCCATACGCCGCGCCACGATGGACGAATCCGAGCTGCAAGCAATCATGGCCCGGAGCTTATATTCGACCAGGAGCCGAGACGCCTCTACTGGTTGGCAGCTAGGACTACGTGTACTGGAGCGACTGGAGCACCGGGGACATTGATCAAGACGGGCCAGAGCCGCAGCCTCGCCAAGGACGTGCCCTGCATCCCCCCAGCTACGCAGATTTTCCCGTGGACGGCCGTTTTGATGACCAGCGGCGCCCTTTGGCGCAGTTGTGGCCCACTATTCCGCGCTGCCTCAGCCCCCAGAAGACGAATTCATAGCAAATTCACACCAAATTCACACCAAATTCATTGCAAAAGGAAGAAGAAGAGCAGACACCGGACGGGGGGTGGGGGTGGAACAGCTGTTCGTCTGAAAACGGAATCTGGACACCGGCGATTTCAGGATTTTGGCGTCTGGTGCGATGGAAAGACCGTGGGGAACGTGCGTGAGTCGTGGGGAATGGGGCCTGCTCCACCTCTGCCTGTACCGGCCCCGCGAGCCCCCTGCGTGGTGCCTGCCGCCCTGCTGTTCTCTCGCACATTGACCGAGTACAGCGACGGGAACGGAACCACGACGACGAGCGAATACCCTTCAAGGATGCGGAGCGGTGCATCTACTGGACTGACCAGCAACATCTACTGGTCCGATTCGGAGGATCGTCTCATCGAGGTCGCCCGCCTGGATGGCAGCAGCCGGCGCGTGCTCTTGTGGAAGGGGGTGGAGAAGCCGCGTTCCCTGGTCCTCGAGACGCGTCGCGGGTACATTTACATGGACAGAGTCGCCTCGGACTCCATACGCCGCGCCACGATGGACGAATCCGAGCTGCAAGCAATCATGGCCCGGAGCTTATATTCGACCAGGAGACGGGACGCCTCTACTGGATGGCAAGAAGCGTCGGACACTGGTTGCCAACTAGGACTACGTGTACTGGAGCGACTGGAGCACCGGGGACATTGATCAAGACGGGCCAGAACCGCAGTCTCGCCAAGGCCGTGCCCTGCATCCCCCCAGTTACGACAGACTGCCCGAATGTGTCGCTGTCCTGTCGGTGTCCGGCAAGAATATCCGTGCCCAGGTGAAGCGTGTGGAGCACGAAGGATTCACGGCGCTGGCCCTGGACCAACAGTCCAAAATTATCTACTATGCCCATGGCAACTATGTAGTTATGTACATATAGTACTTATAACTTGGCTGTCATATTATGTTTATGCAAATTTAAATGGTTTTCTGGTGAATGGTTATTTATTTGCCGATTATCTTGGATGCACATCATTATGCGAATAGCTAGGGAGTCTTAATTGCCCTCCCATCCCATCCCATTCATTAATCGAAATATAACAAAAAGAGTGAACACATTTTATCTGCGTAAGTGCATTAGTCACCGACTCTCTCGCAGAACGGAAGTGAGAGACTCAGGTTGATCGTACACGTTAAAACGTCGGCAAAGCAGACTCTCCACACAGAGAGAGAGAAAGAGATACCCACCCATTATACGAAGACTCTCCACATTTTCCCCATTTCGAAAACAAATTGTTTGTGGTTTTATATAGGTATAGTAAAAAATGCATATTATAGGCATAGAAATGAACATAAAAATCAACCCTCGCGTGCATAGAGATAAGCAGTTCATCATGTATTTGTTGTAACTTTAGCTTTTTACAAGTGGTTCCATCTGGGTGCAGATGGAGCGAGCGAATGAGTGGGAGTACAAAAAGAAGAGACCATTATAGTTTTTACTCTCTGGAGTGTCTCGCTTTCGCTTTGAACTTGCCACACATTGCTCTTGCTGCTCTTTGCTATTCAGTTTTTAATTCGCAGCTAAGCAAGACGCGTCGGATGAAAATAGTTACAGTTTTCACTTATCGAGAGCTTCCCCCCTTCGACTTTACAAGCATGCATACTGCAGTATACAAAGACTTGCACAATAGGCTTTGGTTATCGTTTTTCATGCTGTAAACATTGCACTCTGTCTAATTGATTAAACCCCACCCGAATAAAACACGCTGCAAATTAAACATGAAGCTCTGTTTCAATTACAAGTTCGCCCTCCATTTCAGCAATTTTGTATTTCTGGTAAGTTTTTGTAAGCTGTTTATCCGAAAGTAAAACTGATACATCATTATCAGAGTATGATTTTGTGCAAATAAATTGAACAACGCACCATGAGTGCATGAGTGCATGTTTCACTTACATTTCACTATTTCTAGTAAATAGTATGCTGCACTTCCACTTTTCCCTTTAGGGTTTTACATTTTAGCCTGGATTCTATTCAGTTTACCCAACTTCACTCTGTCGGTTTTGTTATGGTTGGCTGACCGGCGGAAATGTAAATTAGCGTGTTCCAGAGAACAGTCTAAAACAGATTCTGTTGTAAACTAATAGGGGACCAAAAAGGCCCATATTCCAGCGTCAAAAATGTGATCTTTTTTTGTTTAATTCTAATGTACGGACATTCGTTTCTATACCATTTTCAGCTGTGTGGTATTCTACTCATTGTATCCGGCTGCTACCTGTTTACCGACAACAAGCGCATATTGCTGTCCAGACTACTAGCCGCTCCCAGCGACCGTCTCAACGCATTACCACAACCATTGCTCTACTACATAGCTCTAGGACTGGCCATTGCAGGATTTATAGCGGTGCTGGCATCCGTCGTGGGCTTTTGGGCCAGTTGCCTGCATACCTATTGCTTTCTCAGTATCTACTTTTTAAGCGTCGTGGTCTTACTCCTGACCGAGTCCGTAATATGCCTGGCCATTACTCTCTGGCCGCACTGCTTGGGCATTAGCCTAGATGAGAGTCAAATGGTAAAATCTCTGCAGACCTACTACGGTGTACCGGGACAGGAGCAGTTCACCAATGCCATGGACTTAGCGCAAACTCGCTTTGGCTGCTGCGGAATGAAAAGTTCGTTGGACTACGACACATCGTTGTGGCGTCTCCAAAGCTATGGGCAAACCAACTGGCCAGTTCCATTAAGTTGCTGTGTACTGGAAAACGCACCACAGCCATTGGCGTATCTGGATCCGAAGCCAGCAAATGAGTCTCAGTGTCAGTCCCTGGAGCATTTATCCTATGAGAGAGAGCGCTATACGGAACCATGCCTGCTCCATCTAGACATCTGGTATCGGGAGCAGTATAGTGTTTTCCTTGGCGCCAGTCTGCTAATGGCTATTGTTGAGTTCTGTGTCCTGCTCGCCATTATTATGAGCTGCACGGGCCTTGCCTCCCAAAGGGCCAGGCTTGAAAATATTCGAAACTTGACAGTTCAAAAGCGCAGACGGCATACAGCGCTCTCACATCGTGGTCTTGTTGAGAACATATATGAACCGGAGGTGGAACTCAGAGTAAACTCTGGTCACAGTACGAACGGCATATGCCTGGGAGGACCTAGCAGACACGTAAGCAGCGAGGATTTCACGGAGTTGTATCTAAAGCCCAGCGATCTGCTCACGCACCGCAACAATACATCTTTTGAACCAAATTCTGCCAACTTCCAAGCGCAAACAAGAAATTATTTGGTTTAACTTGTGAAACTCTGAGCTGGGAGAAGGTAGATTTGCCTTTACTTACTCTTCAACATACATACATAGTACCTATATACATATATTTAATTTTGTTTGATTTAGATTGTGAAACTCGACGCAATACGAAGCTACGACGACATTTGCAGCTACCTATGGATATATATGTATGCACATACAAGAAATTAACAAAATGTATATTACTAATTTTATTTTGTTTGCAAGCTTGAATCGTTTTTGTTTCAGACCTTGTGCAAAGTTTACAAAATATCTCCAAAAATTTAAGGAATTATTTTAAGAAATAAAATAAATGTTAAGACACGCATAAATAAGTCCTTTATGATTTGTATATACTGAAATACATAAATTATACCTATTTTCGGCCTCATTTCCAAAATAAATGAGAAGCAGTTTGAGCCAAAATGTACGCAAAAATTTAACCCTTTATGCTCACGTTTTGATATAAAACCAACTTTAGAAATTCTAATGATCATATTTGCTGGAATCCTGATAAACGAAACTTTGCACATAGTATAAATTCAGATGTAGGGCCTTCCCTTGTGTATAGATGTATTTCAAATTAGCTTAGCCCGTGCTTTTTAAGTTTCAAATAATTCGCGCGGAGGGACAGAAAAATCTACTAACGCGTGTTCATTTAAATTGGAGCCAAGGACAAGGTCACTATGTGTTATCGAAACATGCACAGAGAACAGAACAGAACATTTGGTTGTATTACTTTTCTGTATATTTGATCCATTTCATCAATCTATTAAATTAGCATTGATATCGTTTTCACTTCTTCACCTTCAAACAATTTCTAATTGCCGCGTACCACTCGTATCCAGTCGATAGTATCGATAACCGAACTTGAATCGGGTTATAGGCTATTTGGACTCCATTAAAAATTGCAGCAGTTTTGTTTGGAAGTTGGTTTGGCCCCGGCTGCTCGTAATTTGCTGGAGTATCTCTCGCTTTGTTTCCTGGTGCTCATTCTGTAATTTCTGCTGGTCCTTCTGGACTTCAAGCATTTTCCGCACAATCTCCTCCAGGTTTTCCAGTTTAATCCGCTTTGGTGCGGCGCCTTGGTTGCAGAAATAATACTAGAGCCGTAGTTGGATCTGTCCCGGTCGACATAAACGGAATTATTTCGGGACACCCGCGAATCCGTCAAATGTTTGTAGCGAGATTATCAATATATGCAGTCCATTTCGACTTGCGTGTATTGTTTGTTTATTTAATGGCTGCAAAATACTACTCATAAAAAAGAAAATACATATGTACATATGTACCACCTATGTACCAATAAGGTACATATGTACCTTATTACCACCAATTTCAGGTCTCTCCATTTTGTATTGTGTTTGTTGTTTTTTTTCTTTTGTTAGTTTTCAACGATTTAAATTTCGAATTAAGATTTGAAATATGTCTAGGCGCGAACTATTTTTTATTGCCATTCATTGCTTTTTAGGGTTGCATTTGAAAACCATCGGCTAACTATCGCATAGAAACGTGCGGTTTAGGAACATCCAAAATGGATGGTGGACTAACTGGGAAATTTTCGGAACGGCAAAACCTTACGGACCATCGCCCATCCCCGAAATGGATGGTGGATGGTCGTCAGTGTGAATAGCCTAGTACTCATTGTAGACCAAGGGGGTATTTTAACATTCCACCGAATATAATGAAAATTTAATAATTTTAGCGCAGTTCAGGTGAGAGATATCGTTGTTTTTTTTAAGTTCAGAGAAAAGATGGCGTGGATCTACAAGAAGAACTTACATTCAGTAGTTATAAATTATCAATTTCATCAATCTATTAAATTAGCATTCATATCCTTTTCACTTATTCACTTTCAAACAATTTCTTTTTGGCGCGCAATTCTCGTATCGACTCGAAAGTATCGATGACGTTTCTTGGGATTTGCTCTCTTTTTTTTGGGACCTGCTCTCTATTTTGTGGTGGGAAATTCTCTCAAATGGAGGGAATTTATCCGGGATACAATGTCCTTTTCAGCCCAACAATGTCCCTTACATTCCACTCTCACTTACGGCGCATTCCATACTCACTTACGTTTTCTTACGTCCTATGTTGCTGGCAACATTCACTTTGTATGGGCCAGACTCATGTGCCGTGAAATCGAGCAGCATTGTTCCTCAACATGGCGCGGATTGAGCAACATTCTGCATACCCTGGGCAAATGGATATTATAGAACTGAGGGAATGCTTGTCATCTAATGCACCAATAAAGGCCAAAACTAGTCAGTCTCTGTTTTAAAGGTATTTCAACGATATTTTGAAGGTAGTGGTCTTCTTACAGAAAAAGAATGGGTATCGGGATCGAGATATTTTTACAAGACCCTAATCATATGCATTAATATGTCTAAAACATAACAATGTGAGATAATTTCTATATTAATTACGTTTTAAAACAGCTTGGAAAAACAGTTTCTTCATATACATTAACGAAATAGGGTATACCTGAGCCCAAACTCCGGTCGACGTGACATTCCATACTCACTTACGTTGCCACTGTTTTTTTGTTGACCTTTTTTGTTTAGACCTTGTTTTAGACACAATACTATAAATAGGTGTACTTAGAAATAACTAATCTTGTAGAAAATTTATTCATCAACGGCCTAAAATTATGTGGGCAGAGCTAAGGGTCTTAGTTAGCCAGCATTATTCAACGGAATATCAAAGTTGAACAATAGGAACGATTTTTCTCTTACGTTTTATTACGTTTCATTCGTTTCACCTTCTTTGCTAAAACCTTTTTTTAGACAAGATCCAATATAAGCAAGTATTTAAAAAAGGCCAGTCAAGTAGAAAATAGGTTTGTAGATTGGATAAAAATATGTGGGCATGGCTGAAATATCTGTCTTGCTAGTAATATTCGATGGAAGATCAAAATCGAGGAATATGGTTTCCAGCCCTCGACGGACAACGATTAACCCATTGCAGGCCAAGGGGGTATTTTAACATTCCACCGAATATAATGAAAATTTAATAATTTTAGCGCAGTTCAGGTGAAAGACATCGAGGTTTTTTTTAAGTTCAGAGAAAAGATGGCGTGGATCTACAAAAAGAATTTACAATCAGTAATTTTTGCCTTCATTTTCCTTAAGTCGTTGAACTGTCTAAATAGAGGGGGCTTAAGTGGGCTAAGTTCGATTTCTTATCGATATACGAGATAAACAAGCAATCGCCGAGGGAGACATATTTAAAAGTTTAAAAAAAGTTTTAAAGTTAAAATGGTGCCGTCTGTCTTTTAAGTGAATTTCAGTTTGTTTTACTTAACTCTATATAAAAACTAAACTATTTCCTTCGGAAGTTTGTCGTGAATTAAAATAGACCAAGTGATACGACCGAAAAAAAGGCACATTGTGCAGCACACATTCGACTGAGCCCGCACGGGTTTTCTGTTAAGACAAACTTTACATTTATGCAAAATCGAGTGCATATTCAATAAGAACGTTGTTTAGCCTGGAGCTAATATCATAAACTTAATTTTTATCGTAAGTACGCAGGCAGAAAGAAGTTCTGTTAGTTTGTGTAAAGTAAGAATGGCGACAATAACGGAACTTTTTTCTCGCTCAAGTGTATGGGTGTTCTACGTATTTCGAGGAAAAAATGTACATATACACAAAAAAAATGGGTTTAATGCACAAACATATGGATGTGCATATCTTTTTTCAAATGGCGGATCATGTTCAGTTCAGAATAACAAAATAAATGCAGCGTTTGCTGATTTCTGGACGCTTTTTATTCTGCTGCTCCTGCCGCCGCCGTCTTCGTCTACATGTGATTGTGTGTGTGTGCGATCCCGCTTCCGTAAACATGCGGCATTGGGTCGTGTTTCTCTTTAACTGTAGACTTCTCTTTTTCTCTTATCTCTGTTCAGTTTTTTTTTTTTTTGCAGTGGATCTCATTTTCGGGTTTAATTGTTGCTGCTTGTTTTTTTTGTTTCAAACAGTTAATTGCTGGGGGTGGGTACGCGACCGGGGCATTCCAAAGTACTTGAATCATTCTTAATCCTATGCTAATGTCTCTCTCTTTTTCTCCTTTGCAGGTCTGTAGAATTAAGAGACGTCATGTCTTCGAAAGAAGAGATATTTGCAGTAGTCACCTCCGAGGTGCGGGCGCTAATCATCTCACGTAAGCCGCCGGTTGCCCTCGACGACATTCTCAAGGACTATTACGAGATCATGGGAGAGCCACTGCCATTCCGTCGGTTGGGCTACAGAAGCGCCCAAGATCTGCTGGAGGCTACCAAGAACTTTAACTTTCAGACTTACGGAAGCACGGTAAATGTCTTTTGGGAACGAAACCAACGTGGAACTGCAGATTCTTCGGGGAATTACATACTCTTCGCTTATTAGCGCCTCTGTCCACCCGCTTGGACTCTTGCACGCACACACTCTTTCCCGATCCGTAAAGGTTATACCCTGCATTCGTAGCTTACGAGGAGGATATATTGTATTCGTGTAGATGTTTGTAACAGCCTGACGGAGGATGTATTCCCGACCCCATTCAACATTTATTTCTGTTCAGCATCAATGGTCGCGACTATTTACATAACTTAGAAAATAACTTTAAAAAACCATCAAGACCAGATGCAATTTTGAAGGAGGTTTGCGGTCAGATCACTAGAGGCACAGGGTATCTGTTAGTCGGGATACTCGACTGCAGACAGTTTGCTGGCTTTCTCTCGCCAGCAGCAAGCAGCGCGCTGAGCTTGCTCTCTCGCTCAGCTTTCGATTGGTGCTACGTTGCGAAGCTTTTGCGAGCGCACCCGCCCGCAGTACCTTTCAACGCGTGCCGAAAGCTACAGCTGCCTCTGCTTGCTGCTGCTGCCGCTTGTGTCCACGGGGGCCTGCAGCAAAAGGGGCGACGTGTCAACAGCCTTCTTCTTCGTGTTCGTCTTCGGAAACTGTAAACAATGGCATTTTACTTAACTTAGTTTATTTATTTAACCGCCGTAGTGGAGTGCGCGGGTTGCTGCGGCTTTTTCGAGCTTTGCCTCGCGATTTCTGTAGTTGCTGATTGAGCGCTTTTGCAAATGCAGGCCGCCCCACTCCCCACGAAAATGTGTAACACGAAAATCGAAAATGCCAGCAATTTAAACTTTTATTTTGCTGTGCATATCTTTGTCTCAGTGTGTGTGTGTTTGTGTGTGGTGAAAGTGAACGAACGACTGCTATCTCTGTTCGTCCGTGCACTACACTTGAATTCTAGAATAGATGCAGGTGCAGATGCAGATTTCTACTTCCGTTGCACGGGGGTGCGTGGGCTGGCACTCGCCGCTCTACCCCCCAAAAAACACGCATTGCTCTAGGGTCCGACCAAATCAATAATTCCGAGTGCAACCAAAATCAGAGCATCACTTAGTAAATGAATGCGAAATCCTCATTGTACATATAAACTGAGTAGCTTTCTCTGCATATCGAGTATATGCAATCCCCCATATCACGTCTGGGGCCCTACCATACCCATAGCCATGCAGCATTGCTTAATGGAGCCCTCCGACCCTATAAAGAGCGAAAGACGATTACAGCAATGAACAACAGCCCGCATTAAATGATTCATTTGGCTGAGCAATCAAAAATCAACATGAAACAGCTGCGATTTCTAAACCAGACACGGCGGCACTTGAGCTAACTCTGAAATCTTGGGGGGAAGAGTAGCTGGGGGGCTGGAGTTTTATTGGGTCTCAGTGATACCCAAACTGGGAGCTCGCCAAGCGGAAATTTCGTGGCGGAAGACTTTTCCCTAGTCCCAATAATTTCATCTTTTTGGAATGCCAGAATAACCATATCCCTTTGCAGGTCTACATCACCGCCAAGTCCTGTGCGAAATCGGATCACATTGCGTCTATGGTGCGCCAGCAGAAACCTTCCAAATCCAAAGGCTCCTTCTCAAGGCCGACTCCACAGCCACGCGTTTTCCAAAACGTTGCACCCGCTTACCAGCAACAAAGGTACCCGCAGCAGAATTATCAGCAACGGCCTCAAGTGTGGTCGCAGCAGCGAATGATACAGCTACAGCAACAGCAACAACTGCAGTTCCAGCAGCAACAGAATCAGCTGCAGAATCAACTGCAGAATCAATTGCAGAATCAGCTGCAGAAGCAACTGCAACAGCAGCAGGAAAATTTGGAAAAACAGCACCAGGAAGAGCTGAATAAGAAAAAGTGGCAGATTGAGAAGCTGCAGGAGGCGGTTAATGGGCAACGCAAGCACGGAGAGGAGCAGCAACGCCAGCTGGAAAAGATCAAGGAGCAGGACAAGCAAAAACTCAAGGAGCGGGAACAAGAAATAAAGAAGCTGCAGAAAGAGCTTGAGCATTTCAAACGCAAGGCCGAAGCCAAAGAGCTTCTGGACAAAAAGCTGGAGAACGTCGCTCCAAAAATTGCCTCCAACACGCCGGTGCTGGCCAATGATAAGAAGCAGCGTCAGGGCGAGAACCAGGGTACCAAAAAAGTCGAAGAACTGGAGAACGTCGCTCCGAAAATCGGTTATTTCAGACCAGGCAACGAGCAGACGGTGGCCAAAGATAAAAAGCACCATTCGAAAGAAGACTTGCACTTAGGTCGCTTCGATATTTGCAACATGAATGGCCAAAGCAACGGCAACGGTCATGGCAGAGCCATGGCGGGAAAGCCTCCTCAGCGTCCCATACTGGGAAACGGTGCTCCGCATCGTGGAGGTGGTCCAGGGGCTGCTTTTGACACGCCCATCAGCTCCAAAAATCGAGGAATGCAGCAGCGGAGCTCGGTGAACGATAGACTGAAGCTACAACAGCAGCCAGCGGCGACCCCAGTGGCCGCACATCAAACACCAATGCCTGTAGCAGCGCCGATAACTCCTCCTGAAACGCCAGAAACTCCCTCGACAAAGCCCAATCAAAAAGCACCGCGGACACCGCCGAAACTTCCGAAATCCCGGAGCCCCAGCAAGTTCGAGTTCAAATCAGATGCGACCCGCGACCCCATCGCCACTCTGAAGGCGTATTGCGATTTCAAACACTTAGAGAAGCCCGCTTACCGCATCTTCGAGAACGGTAGGTCCTACCTTGTCTGTTCGGTGACGGTCGGCACATACGTTTACAGCTGCTATCCCAAGGAGTTTACTGACGAGCCGACGGCTCGCAAGGAGACCGCCAGGATGGCCATTGAGAAGATCAAGACCGCAGAGTCGCGCCAGCCGCTGGCTATCTGCACACTGACGGATCACGAGTTCATCGACGGCCTGTACCAAGAGCTACGGCAGTACCCCAACGGCATTATAGGCCACAAGCTGGAGGAGTGGTATGAACAGATCTTCAACCACCACCTACCCAGCCACTGGCACGATCTGGTTGTGGAGTCGAGTAAGATTCGTCTGGAGGATAACGTCCATTCTCTCATTCTGCTGGCCAACGATCCCGCCTCTCCGAAGCCGGGGAGAGCAGATGTCCAGCGGCACGAAATGCCTGAGCTTCGGCTGCCGTGGATGAACGAGATGGACCACAGTTTAGAGCGCCACCACGACTGGAGCATGTACATCACCCACTGCGACTCCACAAAACAGGTCTGGGCCCGACTGATCGATCAGATATCCAGCCTAGAGAAGTTGACGATGCACCTGAACAAGCACGTACCGGCGCGCACACTGATAACGGATCCCCAAGAGCAGAATATGTATCTGGTGGAAGTCACCGAGGGCTGGAGTCGAGTGCGAGTGCTCTCCGTGGATGCGAAGCAGCGAACCTGCCGCTGCCACTTTGTGGACTTTGGGGACGTGGCCCAGTTTGAGTTTGAAGATCTGGTTGGTTGTCCGCCCCAGTTCCTGATGCTGCCCGCACAGGCCATCTGCCTGGGCATGTATGCACTGGAAAAGTTCGCGGATCACCCGCACGCCCAGGCCGTGCTCCTTAAAGAGCTCGCCGGCCAGCGGGTGGTGGCACGCATCCTTACCACCGAGAAGCAGTTCAATGAACTCGGCGGCTGTGCCCAGGGCATTTGGAAGGATGACAGGCGAAGCGCCTGCCTGGTGGGCACCTTGTACGACACCTCCACGGTGGAGGACATTCATCTAAACGATCTAGTTGCCAACAACATCAGTCGCAACACCCCGGTGCCCATGCTGAGTCCGGACCAGAAGTCCAATCCGGTGCTCATCTCGCATATCAACGAGGGCGGCGACCTCACGGTTCTACTCCGCAACGAGGATCTAAGATTTGTGGAGCACAGCATTGCCATCACGGTGGCCGACATTGGGGAGCAGCATCGTGTCACCTACTCGGACCTGCTACGCGATCGACTGGTGTTTGTCTGCGACGAGTCAGTCGAAGGATTGAAGCAATGGTACCGCGGCATGCTCACCACCAAGCCGAAGAACGCCGAAGAGGAGACCTTCGACGTGTACTATGTGGACGACGGGCGCCTCCGCAAGACGCACATCTCAAACATCTATCGACTGGAGGCCAACAATCTGGCGTTGGCCGGGTATCCGCCGCTGGCTCTGCGCGTCCGCCTTCACGACGTACCCGATATCGTGGGAGACATGCTTGGACGCCTTCGTGGACTGATGCCGCCCCGCAGCGAGGCAATCGTGAGTGTACTCCGCCGAAACCGGCACCTTATGTGACAATAGTTAACAATCATTTAAATGCATTCATAGCTCAAGGTCATGGATGGTTCCGGCAGTGACAAACTGCCGATGGTCAATGTTTATGTGCGCGGCCAGGATGCCAATGCCATGTACATGTGCGTGAACACCGCCATCCAGATGGAGTACGAAATGCAGAGGTAAGTGCAGTGCCCTGTGCTTTTTGCGCTGCATAACGATCATCATTCTCATCCTCCCACCCCCACACACTGGCACCTGGCACCACCACCACCCCACCCCTCTAATTGGAATCAAGCTCCCTATAACACCATACCATATCATGCCTTATCATATCACATCTGATCTGTGTTCCTCCAAATCATCCAAATGCATTTTCTATTAGTGCTTTCGATAAACTGGAAACAAAATGATGCGCTATCGCTAACCCCATCCACGATCAACGTCAATAATAATAAATGTACAACAAATAAACATCGATATTGTAAGATAACGCGTAAGAGCTCCATTCAGATCTCTGTATATAAAACTTAACTAAAATATACTCGTACTCGTACCACTAAACATCACAATGCTACCTACCCGATAAGATCCTTAAACGTTTTTCATACCTTATCCTCAATACTGTGTCCCACACCTCCCACATTCGTTCCCCACTACCGCTACCCTTACCCCGTCGCCCTTCCCATACAGAACCACGCGTCCGCAGACCTACGACGATGGCGGCCTGCGCTTCAATCCCAACGGACAGCTGCAGCGACGCAACAGCTTCGGCTCTGCCGTGTCCAGTCACAGCAGCGGCAGCCTCAGCTTCAGCGACCATGTCCTTCCCGCCACCCCACCCGTCACGCCCCTAAGAGGGTTGTCGTCGTCGCCCACAATCAAGGAGTACGAGGCCATACCGGCAGTGGGCGCCTACTTCGAGGTGCGCATTTGCCTCTCCATCAATCCCGGACACTTTGCGGTGAGTCAAAGAATGCTTCGATTGCAATCCATCGCCAACTCTGTTCCAAAACGGCATTACAGGTGCAACCCTACAAGTGCTACAATCAGTTCCAGCATTTGATGAAGGATCTGCAGGCCCATTGCAAGGACGCGGCGGCACAAGGCGTCCAACCCTCCCGAGTGGCCATAGGAGAGGCATACGCAGCTCCAGACAGCGATAACGTCTACCATCGGTAAGGCTCGAATAGGAAGAACAGACAGACCAGGCCAATAGCTAATCCTTTTGCAGTGTGATTATTCGCAAGATTTACGATGAGATTATACATGTGCGCTTCGTGGACGTGGGCGACGACGGTGTGGTGGCCTGTGATCAACTAAAGAAGCTTCCTCTGGCCTTGGCGGAGCTGCCCAAGATGGCCATACCAGCTCAACTATATGGTGGGGGTGCAGCATCCAGCCTTATCTATTTACTTTTCTAATGCTATCTGTGCCATCCCATTCAGGCATCCAACTTTCAGACGTTCTCTGGACTCAGGAGAACTGTGTACGCTTCCGGATGCTAACGCTGGGTCAAAAGTTTATCGGGATTGTGCGGCGACTGAGCAAGTTGAAGGATGACACGCTAGCGCTGTGCCTGGAGCTGGTCGACACCTCCACGCCGCAGGACATAAAGCTGCACGAGATTCTCATTAACGAGAAGCACGCGCAGCCAGAGTCGAAGGTCTGAACCGAAGAACGACTTTAATTTGAGTTTGAACTTGTTCACGTTTATATTTGCTTAATTGTAGCCTTAGGATTAGGTATATATGTATAATTTATTACGACGATACACATTCCCCCAATGGGAACGAACGGTTGGATTACTCTGTACCACTCGGAAACGCAACAATATAAGTTATGATTTTAACTACTACCGTTCGACGTCTATCGGGAGAAGGGGTGCACTTGGTTGGCCGCCTTGATGTTGGTCTTGACGGCCGAGGGAGCCTTGCCCAGCTGCTGTTGCACGTTGCCGGGACTCATGGCGGGCCCGCCCATGGGCGAGGAGGCGCGAATCGAGGGCGGGACCATCATGCCAGGCCCCGGGCCGTAATTGGTCATCTTCAGACCCTTGCCCATGCCCACCGCGGCAACGAGGAGCTGAGTATCGGCCATACTGCTGGTTTGCTGAATGCCGGTGCGCGAGGAGGACTCGATCTCCCACTCCTCGCGCGCCTTGCTGACCATATCCAGGACGTGGGAGACAACCTTATTGTACTGGGTGACTTGTTTCATGGCCGCATCGTTGGTGAGATTGGCGGCTTTCTGCTCGTTCGCCTGCATCTTCTGCTCGGTAAGCGGATCGGGCCGCGTTCGCAGATAGTCCGGCACAATGTCGTGGGAGAATACCGGCACGCGTCCCTCGGTGATGTTTATTAACGTCTCGTCGCGATCCATGGACACCAGTAGCGGCAGGACAGTTCGGTTCCTTAGCGGTGGACACTGCTCTTTGGCCAGGATCTTCGTTAGCCCCGTCAAATGACTGGAAATGATGGCAAAATTGTCCAGAAATGTTGGCCAGTTTATTGTTTCGTATTCCATCTCCAGTTTCTGGATCATGGCCAGCACCGCCAGTTTCAAGTCGTTCAGGCGCTGCAGGACGGCGTCCAGCGTCATCTCAAAGTGCTTTTCCTCGCGCTGCATTTTCGTTTTTATATTAAAAATATTTAATTGCAAAATTGAATATTTTCACTGAAACACACGCTAGTGTGACCATGTGAGGACAAAAACAGCTGTTGAAGTGTAGTGCATTTTGGGTATTTTCTTACTCGCGCCATACGGTCTGACAAACATGGCCGCCGTGTTGCTTTGAGAAAAAAAACTGAACGCCGTGTTTTTCATTTGCAACTAAAACCACACGAGAACTCTTTAAGCGTGCCCGCAAAACGTATAACAATGTAAGCAATTTAGTCTAGTGACTGTTACTATCGTTTTACACAATCGCTGATGCCTACAAACGGTACTTCGCAACGGATAAATTTTTTTTGCTGTCGTCGAGTGTCTCGCACTCTCTCTCTCGCTCTCACTCGTTCGCTGTTGCTGACAAAGCAAACCATACGTGACGGGGCGTGTACATGTGTGTGCTGTTTGTGTGTGCAAGCTGGCCAGAAGCTGAAAAGTGAAAATTTGTTTGTATGCGTGGATGACACGATCAAAAGCCGGTCGGTGCTCCCGATCCTCCAGCACGGTGCTACTGCTACTCTTGCGCGGAACTTCACATTAACTTGCCCTACATGCATTCGTCGTCCTACGCCCCTGCTGGCCATGCGCTTGGCCCGACGCGACGCGGCATGGGTTGAAGTTGATCGCGTATCGTCCCGACCCCGCGATCGCTGACTCTCCCGTGGCTTGGAATATTCGCTCGGCAGCCGGGAAGTGTACGGGAATACTTGAATTCTCTGCGTTTTCAGCCCAACGCCTCTGGCAGCTGACCCCCGCGGACGCGCTCGTGTTCGTGCCTGCACACCGGTCGTGTTGTTGTACTCTCTCTATCTCTCTCTGCAGTTTCTCTCTCTCTTCTCTACCTCCTTGTTGATATTGTTGTTGTACGCCATTTCTAATGCCTCTCTTTCATGTTTTTTATAATATAAATTGTAATATATTTGCAGCTTTTTGTGTATGTTTTCTGAATAAGTATCATGCCAAAATGAAATGGTAAAGTGTTGCCGCGTTCGCCTAATCGATTACGAATAAATACATATATACGCTATACATACATAAATACGTGCGCGATTGTTGATAGAAAAAAGAGAGCTAGAGCGATTTCGATATCGAAGCGATTCAGCCCGCGATGGCGTCGCGCAGGCGCGCCGATTTGAATCCCAAACTGCACATGGACAGGCAGCCGACAGCTGCCCGCATAACAGGTACCTCCCAATCCAAATAATCACCACCCCTCTAAAACAGACAGAGAGTCTGTTAATCCGGGGATGTGTTATCCCTCTGTTATGAAGTGGCCCTAAAACGGCGCCATAAAGAAGGGATGCGATTCTCACTAAAGCCGACGGATCGACTGAGCCTCACGAAAACCATTTTTAAGCGACCACCCACCCACTAACCGTTTCAGATCCCTCTCTGCCCGCCGGCAAGCGACGCGAGATCGACAACGTCATGAAGAAGGCTCGGGCCAACACAACCAACGACTACTGGGACAAGAAGCTGATCGAGGCCGAGGAGAAGGACCCCAATCGCTGGCGTCATACCGGCTACAAGAAAATGTACATCCAGGGCGAGAGCAGCTCCGGGGACAGTGATCGCGAGCCGCACGGCGTGCCGCGTCCCGGGGAGGGAGCACCACCCCCCTATGGCCGCTATCCACCCGGAGGAGCACCGCCAGGTCCACCGCCGCGCTTTGGCCGATCCCGCTCGCCACATTCGCGCAGTCGTTCCGGATTACGCAAGTCGCCGCCGCTGTCGCCACCACCGCGTCGTCGGTCTCCGCTGCCGCCCATGCACGGCATGGATCGTCGCGGCGGCCCGCGATCCCCTCCCATGCCGCGCTCTCCCAACCATGATACCATGATGCGTCGTCCCGGCAATGGCCACGGTCGGCCCCGATCCCCACCCGAACCGAGCTCCGGCTCCTCGTCCTTGCGCCGCAAGCCAAACGCGTCGCGTTCTCCCTTGGGTCGTCGCCGCTCGCCACCGTTGCCTCCTCCATCGTCGGCGGGACTAGACAAGCGCGGTGCGGGACACATTCTACCGCGTTCTAAGCGTCCCCCCTCGCCACCGCCAAGGGTAAGTCATGTCCTTCATAAATTGTCTCGATTCCAGTCGTTAATCTGTATCCTTTCTGCAGCACTCGATGCGTTCGCGTTCCAACAGCTCAATGAGCAGCAGCTCTGACGATTCCTGCTCCCTTTGCTCGCCCAGTCATCGCCATAGATCTCGGTACGCACTCCTTGCGGCCTTATGTTTCCATTGATACTCACACTTGATCTTCTTCCCCATACAGATCCCGCGGTCCGCGATCCCCTCCGCCAAAGCCGCGTGGCCATTATCGTGCCGGAGGTCCGCCACTCCCGCCGCCGGATGCACATGGCCGCGTCCATGGTCGTCCCAGCAGTCCACCGCCGGTGCGTGGACAAGTATCGACAATCGACAAGTATCGGGACGCTAAAATGCGTCACCTCGCACACGAACGCGGCGCTACGTCGGATGCGCACATGAAAGTCGCTCGCTCGTCGCGTCACTCACCGCCGCCGGAAGATCCGCGTCTCAAGCACCGTCCGCCAGAGCCACCAGAGCCGGCAGCGACGGCTGCTGCGGCCTCAGCTCCACAGGCCAAGAAGAAGAAAAAAGAGAAGGAGGTGAGTTTCGGAGGTGCTCGTACATATCACGGTTCCGTCCAATCATTGAATTACTCTGTCCACAGCAGGTGAGGCCACGCATCAAGATCGAGGGTGAAAAACGTAAAAAGCCAGGGGCGCCCAGTGGCAGTGGAGGGAATGCAAACTCCTCGTCCGGTTCAGACGATTCGGGTGACTCGGACAGCGATGAGGTGCCGTCGCTGCCCACATTCTCGGCCACAACGCGGCTGACGCTCTCGGAGCGCTTCGGGAAAATGGCGCAGTGGAGCATCGATCGCAGTAACATGGAGAACATGCGCATCACCAAAGATTCCGCGGGTGGTGCCCTCAAAGTGATGATCGAAGAGGGTCTCGAATCGCCGCCGCGTCGCTATTCGTATTCGCCGGCGCCGGCCGGACACTTTCCGGAGGAGTTGGCGACCACAGCACCGTCGGGTATGCTGTCGTGGGACGATGTGCGCGTCCGTTACGAGTACTACAAGAGTCGTGGCTACCTAAGGGATTTGGATCTGAAGGTAAATGGAGTGTCCATACTCTATAAAGCAGAAACTAAAAATCCCTTTCCTTCTCTCTTCCACAGGACTACATCAAATGGGAGGAATGGTGGTATAAATATCAGGAGTGGCTGAAGCAGGAGCGCTACTATGAATACTGGGATCGTAGCCAGCAATTGCGAAGACGGCGCAAGAAGTTGCCGGTCACTCAGCGTCTCAACTGAGAAACGCCCCCGTGGGCATCCGTACCGCAGTGTCCCAATCCTGTAGCTCTTCCCATCATCCTCCCCCTAATCTGATCACCCTCGCTAACCAATTTATCATTTGAACTGAACCTTTATTTTGATTTCTCTCTTACTTTTAATCATGCTTCATTTTCCCCAATCAATTTCCGCCGCCCCGCCTTTTTCCCCCTTTTTTGTACATTGAAAATGTACGGAAATGCATTTGTCAGCTCATGTATTTGATAACTAAACAATATGCATATACCGCGCGATCCGAGCGCCGATCGTGGATGTTATATAAGGATTACATTAACACTGAAGATTGTAAGTTGTGTGGGGACTGTGCGGCCGGCCGGCGACGCGGTGCGGCACAGATCCCGAGAGGCAAATGTAAACGCATTAAATAAACCATTTAAAAACGGATGAATTTTACGGAATGTGCTCTCGATTTGGATTTGGATCGGATTTCAGGTTACACCCCACACTATTCCAGGAGCTAATTTCTGCGAGCTGGCGGTGGCATTGGCGACATTGGTCTCACCACCGCCACAGGTGGTTGAGTCACCTACGCTTTAGGAGCTCGGCTCGGCTAGTGATGATCGTAAGTACAAGCGGAAGTTGTGTGTACATGATCCCTTGTGTTGACACTGGTCCACCATTCCCTACTGCAGATATTGCAGCTTCCATTGCGTAATTAAAAATTAAAACTCTGTCAAGTAGAAAGTGGAAGTAGAAAGTCGCTTAGACACCAGATATTGAAAAGAGCAATATAAATGAGAAAGGGGAGAGATGAACGATACTTAAAAGACAGGAGAGAAGGCAAATAGTAACTTGTAGGCAAATATGTACCTACACATACATTTGAATAAAAATACCTATCTGAAATTTATATTAAAGTTCATTCTTGTTTAAATATTTATTTCACAAAACAAAAAATCCTTGCTAACACGCAGGCAGAAATTGAGGTTAGAAGTAGACAGGAAACAGGAAATTTATATCGCGATCCTCCGCGGCTGATTCCGCCGTAGCTCCTCGTCCTCTCGGGAGGTCCAAGGGATGTGCTCCTGGCTGAACTGTGGCAGCCATTGGCTGTCCTGCTGCGGGCCATAGCCTTGACGCCGCTGGTGTATCGCTGACTCAACAATGTGGCGTCCCGTCTGCTGCAGCAGGGACCAGTGATCGACGGCGGAATTGTTGGTTCATGTCCACGGGAATAATGTCAGCAACCCCTCCCTCATTCATACGCCACCGAATCAAACACTGGCCTTCAGCTTCGAGACGCGTAAGTCAATCAGTATATTATTGTGGATATATTTTAAAAATTGTTCTTCCTTCACAGAGGAGCCATCGTCATCCTTCGACCTGGCCGTCCACAACAAGGACTTTGACTATGGCAACCAAGGGAGGGGCTACGCGGGCTACTATACTATAGGTATAGATATAGATAAATATAGATAGGTATAGATAGGAATTGTTGTTGTTAGGATTAAGGATATTCGCGTCCTTGAATTTAGATAGTAGATACAAATGTTTTCCACTTGTTAATCTATTTATGCTAAGCTAAGTTATGATGAATACAACTATTGAAAAATCATCCTTGCTGTATTCTGTATTGGGGAAACTATCCCGATTAAAAAAAGGCGGGGCACGCCCAGATCGGTTCACAAATAGCGGAGAAAACGAAATATTTTGTATTAGGAAAAATGTCCTTGATCCTTGATAAGGAGTCCATTAAATCAGGGACATTTTTTCGATCCCAGGAAGCCATCGCACGCCCAGATCGGCCCACAAATAGCCGAGAAAACAAAAAATTTATGGCTGGGGCTGTAGGCGTCCTTAGCGAAGGATCAAGGACATTTTTCTGATTACGGCGGGACATGGCACGCCCCGATCGGGACACAAATAACGGAGAAAACAAAATATATATGTCTGGAGAAAATATCCTTGATCCTTGGTCCTTGATAAGGCCTCCATCAAATCAGGGGAATTTGTCCGATCACAGGAAGCCGTCGAACGTCCCGATCGGGCCGCAAATAACGGAGAAAACAACAAAAGTTGTTGTTGTCAATTGTTGTACAACAAAATTTTTGTTGTTGTACAACAACAACACTCAACTTGCGACCGCTCAAATGGTCAAAATCGAAAATTTTTAAACTGGGATACCAGGCGAACAGAAATCAGCAGAAGGTCGCTTGTTTTTTTTTAAATTTTTTTAAAAAATGTTTTCCTTCCCCCGATTTGCAACCCCCAAAAGTATGCAACACATTTTTTAAAATTGCTAAAGTTGCTTGCTGCTGATTTCTGTTCGCCTGGTATCCCAGTTTAAAAATTTCGATTTTGGCCATTTGAGCGGTCGCAAGTTGAGAGTTGTTGTTGTACAACAACAAAAATTTTGTTGTACAACAATTGACAACAACAACTTTTGTTGTTTTCTCCGTTATTTGTGGCCCGATCTAGGCGTGCGACGGCTTCCTGTGATCGGACAAATTCCCCTGATTTGATGGAGGCCTTATCAAGGACCAAGGATCAAGGATATTTTCTCCAGACATATATATTTTGTTTTCTCCGTTATTTGTGTCCCGATCGGGGCGTGCCATGTCCCGCCGTAATCAGAAAAATGTCCTTGATCCTTCGCTAAGGACGCCTACAGCCCCAACCATAAATTTTTAGTTTTCTCGGCTATTTGTGGGCCGATCTGGGCGTGCGATGGCTTCCTGGGATCGAAAAAATGTCCCTGATTTAATGGACTCCTTATCAAGGATCAAGGACATTTTTCCTAATACAAAATATTTCGTTTTCTCCGCTATTTGTGAACCGATCTGGGCGTGCCCCGCCTTTTTTTAATCGGGATAGTTTCCCCAGAATACAGCAAGGATGATTTTTCAATAGTTTTATTCATCATAACTTAGCTTAGCATAAATAGATTAACAAGTGGTAAACATTTGTATCTACTATCTAAATTCAAGGACGCGAATATCCTTAATCCTAACAACAACAATTCCTATCTATACCTATCTATATTTATCTATATCTATACCTATAGTATAGTAGCCCGCGTAGCCCCTCCCTTGGTTGCCATAGTCAAAGTCCTTGTTGTGGATGGCCAGGTCGAAGGATGACGATGACTCCTCTGTGAAGGAAGAACCATTTTTAAAATATATCCACAATAATATACTGATTGACTTACGCGTCTCGAAGCTGAAGGCCAGTGTTTGATTCGGTGGCGTATGAATGAGGGAGGGGTTGCTGACATTATTCCCGTGGACATGAACCAACAATTCCGCCATCGATCACTGGTCCCTGCTGCAGCAGACGGGACGCCACATTGTTGAGTCAGCGATACACCAGCGGCGTCAAGGCTATGGCCCGCAGCAGGACAGCCAATGGCTGCCACAGTTCAGCCAGGAGCACATCCCTTGGACCTCCCGAGAGGACGAGGAGCTACGGCGGAATCACCCGCGGAGGAGGTACCGACGGCGAGCGGACTGTCAGCGCAAGAGGCATTCCTTGCCACCGGAGGCGGCGACCAGCTAAAATGAAAGGAAGAGAGGTTAAGCATGGTGCAGGAGGGAAGACGTTGTCGGTATTGTATGCACCTGCGATGCACTTATGTCGTACGTCGTAAAAAGTGCTGGCAAATAAATAATGTACAAGCTGCTGGCGCGATGCACGCGATCGTGGATGCAGCATCGATCCAGCAACACACAAACGGGCAAGAGGGCGGGAAAATCACGAGAGCGGTGCAGTACACGAAAGGTTAAAGCCTCGGGCCGCTTATCCATGGAAATATATTCTGAAATATGCTCTCAGAAGAAATAAACAATTCGTAATCTCTCTTGAGGGCAGGGATCATCGGTTTTTAATTAACTTTCCACAAGGTTCCTATGGTCGGCTGGCTTATGATGACGCACTCCAGAGCCGAAGACCCTGCGATCTAATCCAGAAAGTTCGCTTGCGACATATTCGGTGTATGAACTGGCACATGTAGATATTGTATGGTTAGTGCTCAAACTCACATTTGACAGCAACAACCGAGGAGGAAAATTTCACCAGAAAATGATTAGAAAATCGGTTTTTCGTTTTTGGGTAACCTGGTAACCTTTTCCCTGCTCCCCAGCTGCCTGTCAAAACGCCGCTACGAGGCAGGAAGCAGTTCGAAAATCATTCCTATTTCTATCTTTGTGTCGAGCACATATGCCAGTGAAAACAGAAAAAGTGAGTCTGATAGAAAAAATTCTAAATTATTTGAGAAAGTTTTGTGAAATATTTTACGGAAATTAGGGACAAAAATTTAATAATTATTCGAGAAAGTTTTGTGAAATATTATACGGACAAATTGTTCAAATTTGTTGTAATTTTTATTTCAAGTTAATTCTATTTGTTTTTTATTTTTGGTTTTGCAGAGCTGCCTTTAACCAATAACAATCGAATCTTTGATAATGTCCCAGTTCAATGTCTGGTTTATCTTCTGGTGTAAGTATAGGGCCACATCGGATGTTCTCTATAAACGATACTAATATTCTGTGAGGTGTTTAGGTGCCGTGATGATGATGCAGCCTTGGATGGGCCAGGGCCAGCGCGTTAAGCGCTCGCATGTCCATGCCCCGGCTGCGGATGCGGTCGATGCCACAGCTGTGGCATCCACTTTTGGCTCGTTGATGGGAGAAGCAGCTCGAGCAGGCAGCGGCACAACTGCCGAAACCGCCAAAACTACGGCCACTTCCCCGGCTGTGGTCAAGTCATCCACTCGCCAAGAGGCTGCCCAGGAAAAAATCACAGGAGCCCCTGCCGTCACCCCCACAACAGACACAGTGATTGGCACAGGCGCACCCATAGTCGAGAAGACACGATTGGGAGCATCGGTTAGACTGGTCGCGGGTTTACTGTCCGGCTTGCGTCGCACCAAGCGCCGCTTGTCGCTGATGAATGAGACCCTAATGCCTCGTTCGGGTCACCACAAAGGCCGCCAAGCTTCATCTGCTCCTGTTGACGCCACTACTCTGCCGCCGCCCTTTGAGTTCTATAGCAAAATGGTCTCGCCCAAGATGGACTTCAAGCTGGGGTCCCCCACAATGATGACTGAGAGCGTGCAACAGGAACTCGACTATCAACCGCAAGTGGTGCCCCAGCCTATGGCCGAAGATTTCCTCTTGAACGAGCCCGAAAACGAACCGCATGGCGGTCACATTATGACCTCGTCCAAGTACCATTGCATGCACAAGTTTTCGCCGGCTCTGCCGCCGATATTCTTCATGTTGCAACAGCTGCTGCAGCCCTACCCAATCATGGAGACGGCCACTAAGATGCACCACAGCCCCAAGACATCACCACTGTTTGAGTTCTTTGATGGCGCCGAGGACATGGCGCTGCAGACTACTCCCAATGTTATTGACCATCTGCTGGCGGATCGTTTGGAGCTCGCGAGTGGTACCCAGCTGGACAATAAGGACAAGAAGAGCAAGCGACAGGATGACGATGTCTCCAAGAAGGACGAGCTCAAGAAACTGTTCAAGCCCAAGGAAGCTGCTGAAGTCGCACCCACTCACCAGAAGGACGAAATCGTTCTCGTCTGTCCCGTACACCATGAGCATCATGCCAATCGCAATGGCGAAATAGTTGACGATGACGTTATCCTTGTTGATCAGTGCCACGTTTCATAGGTACACATAGTATAGCGGTAGGATATTAGGTTTATAGGTAGCTAATATTTGAATTTGTGCTATGGGGTCCATCAAAATTTTTAGGTTTTTTTTAGCATTTAGCTGTTTCTTTTTCGGTTAAAATGTTTTTTTTTCGATTTTTTGTAGCAAAACTTTAAAGGCCAATAAAAATTGTATTTAATTGGTTTTAGGAACGTGAGATTATAGGAAGTAACCAAGGCAATCAGATTCCCTAGCATTTAAAGAAAGAACGAAATAAAAACAACGTACGCATTCAAATTGAAAAGCAGATAGCTCTTCATTTAATTGATTTAAAAATTCGAATTTCAATTTGAATCAACCGGGTAATCGCAAGAAAACAGCTGCAACCGTGGTGATGGAAATTTTTCGATAGAACAATCGATCAACATTACTTCTGGCATTACTTCACCCATAGATGTCGCTGATGGCAAACACGCCATCTACCAAAGCTTTTGTCGGTTACATTTCAAACGGAAAAAGCTTTTCAAGGTCAATTTAGGCATGTTATTTGCATAAATAATCGTCAATAAGTAGCAGCAGCAGAAGTAAGGCTGCAGAAAAATGAAAAACCTCACCCATCTGCATGTCAATCGAGTGATATGCACGCAGCGTTTATTTGACGGCATATAAATTGAAAAATTCCCATAAAAATGTGTAATTATTTGACATATTTTCAATTTCCACAAAAGCCAGCGACGGAGTGTCTTGCTCCGCTAAAAGGGAAACCGGAGGCGGAGGCTGGCACTAACACGTACAAGATTGTGCCCGCTGCCACTGCCGCTGTCGCTGCCGTGTTCTTTGCTGTGATTTCCGCTGCACAAATTAGCTGTTTTTCGTGGCGTCTGAGGTAACTGATAATCTGATTAGGCACGGAATAAGGGAGGGGAGCAGGTGGGGAGGGAGAGAATCGCTTAATGCTAATGTGTCGATGGAAAGCTTCGCCGTGGCTAATTGAGGCTGGTGGTGGGTGAGACTTTGGGGTTGATGGCAGGGGGCATCCAAAGGAACGAACCAATAGGTTATCTATTGAAAGGTTCTTTAATCCCACCATCCAGCCTCTTGGCCGGGGCCTCTAACCCCAATCTGTAGTACCCCGACAACCCCCAGAGGGCATGCCCTCGCACAATTAAGCTCGAAATAACAACAGCGCTAAGAAGGCTTTAAGTCCTTTCCTTTCGAGAGTGGAGGATGGTGCGAGTAGGATGGGAGTCTGAAGTAAAACTTGAGGAGAAGTCACGTCTAATTACACACATCTTGGAGCAGCTTTTTGACCTGGTCTGGTTGACTTGCTGTAGCTGCCCCTGCTGTTGGAGCTGTTGGAGCTGTTGGGCGGACTGTTTTACTAAATTGGTTTTAAAAGCCACAGGGCAGGGGATACGTACGTAGCCATGGATACGAGTATGAAACTGGCGATGAGAGCGCGTGAGAACGTGAGCAATTATTACAGTTAAGTGAAGGAGAGAGCGAGCCCTCGGGCCGTAGCAGGAGGAGGCTCTTGGCGGCGACAGACGCGGGGCCCTAATCCCTTTATAATACACACACACAATGCTATTATATGCTGAAAATTACAAATAAGTGTCACGAATCAACAACAAGAACAGCAGAATAAGAAAGCCGACAGCCGACAGCCGACAGCCGCCTGACAGACGAACAAAAGGCGCTACAGCGGATCAGAAATACTCCTAACTGTGGATGTTAGTCTGGATGGGGAAAAGGTTACACTGAAGAGGTCACACTGATCCCCAAAAATGCCGCATCACCTTCAGAAATCACCATACGAACAAGCGCCAAAAGAAAAAGAAATTGATTGGAATCTGATTGAACAGGATCGAGGAGCAAAGGTAGAGGCAACGCTGGAAGCCTTTGGCCCCGCAAATTTCAGGCAGCCAATCACGCACAAAGAGCTGAAAGGAGGAGGCTGGCCTGCTGGGGGTGATGGGTTGAAGGCTAATGGGTAACGTGGAACGTGGAACGGGACTTGTGAATTAACAATTCCTTTCAATTAAGTGCGCAACCGACAAAAAGTTCGACCAACAAAAAGAGGGAAGCGCCACACTGACGTGGAGGGCGATATTTTCGTTTCAATAAAAATCAGCATCAGGCCAACAGCAAATGAAAATGCTGCATATTGTACCATGGTGCAGCACAACTACAGTGGAGGATCGGTAAGGGGCACAAAATAAATGAGAATAAGCCCCAATTTCTCCAACATGAATTGTGGAAGATCATCCTTAAGTGGAAACAAATTAGGAAAGTGGGGAAGGATATTCCTTTGGGGTTAGTTTTCTTGGCTATAGCTTGTACTTGTAGGTACTTTAGAGAGGCCTCACTGTTCACAGCACATGTGGGTGGTGTGTACATAAATAAACGCCGACAGATAACAGACGGCTGGCTGGGTGAACGGGAGGGCGTTGGAGTGCGGCTGCTTCAGAGCGGGTGGGTGGCACTGGATGGCGGGTCTAAAATCAGCAGCAACTGTAACAAGTTTCGTGTTTCTCTTTTGCAGCTTCTTCGTTACAGTCAATCAGTTTTGCATGAGCGATTTCTTTACTCGTTTGCGCCAACTCTACAATTTACTTACACATACACCCTTTCTCTCTTTCTGTGCTGTCTGTGTGTGTGTGTTTGTGTGTGTGTCTTTGGGGAGCGTCAGGAGTCCAGTGCTCCAGTGGGCGTCCGCCATTTGCAACAAAGTTAAAAGAGTTGACTGTACTCAATGATTTAGCAATGCTTTGGAGCCCCCGGAAACTTTTCTGTTCGGATGTGGCCGAGAGTCCAGTTGAAAGAAGCCTTATAAGGTCTGGGGTCCTTAGTGAATACTAAGAGGAGTTCAAGGCTTAAGGTTTATCTACCTGTTCTACCCCATTGCAGGCCATAAAGTATCCAAATAATTAGCTACAATCTGGCAAACACTCTCTGGGCAATCTTTCGACTCCTGTCGAGCACTTTCTGTAATTAAAACCGAACCGAAAATCAAACAGAATCCCCAAATCGAAACGTAGAAACTTTGTTTGGGTAAACTCACTCGCACACACGTCCAAAGATTTTCACACGCACCTCAGCAGCCAGGGCATGTTGCCACAGAACATGTGGCAGCGTGTTGGGGCATTGTGTACCAAAAATCGACTCGATTGGCTGAGCTTGTCTTTGATTTTGTCTGTAGTTCGAATGCGAGCGACGTGATATTTGCTTAATTTTGATACCCAGCACTAGGAGAGTATAGAGAGCGTATCGGTCTATTCTGTATCAACCAAAAATCATACGAATCGAATGGATATCTACATCTATGTACAACATCATTAACAACGAACTTCAGACTTCATGGAGAGCTGTTTATCAGGGTATATTACAGTCTAAATATTCACTCGCCCCTTGGTATTTCCCTTTACTGCATGACACCTCCTCACTTACCCTCTGCCCCTGTTCTCTCGATGTTCCCTGGGGGAATTTGCGGGGACTTTGGTTTGCACGAATAATTATTTGTCGATTTTGGGGTTGGAGTTTGACTGTTGTTCAGGTAATTTTCCCACAGACACAGACCCCAGAAAGACTGAAGCAATTAGAATCGGAATCAAACGAAGCAAAACGGAAACAACACTCTCCAACGCAGAGCAGAGCAGAACAGAACACAGAGGACATGCGGGGACGCCAGAGCCATTGCCACTGCAATCGGATATCAGGTAAATGATTCCGTTGGCCCAAAACAGATGTAGAAGCGGCAAGTGCTCCCAGGTTGGAGAAAATGGGAGGAGGTATTCTGATGGCTACGAGTCCTTCCCTGTCTCTCCATTAAGTCGCAATTTCTCCCTCATTCAAAGGTTTTGAATGAATCCTCGTAAAGGGATCATTTTCTACTTCAAAATAATGGAAATGCCGAAGATAAAGATATCGAAGATTGCTCACTAAATACTAAACCAAAGGAATACAGCATTTTTGGGCACTTTAAAGCTCATTTCATTCAGAATATACCAAAGTTTTCATAATTTTATTAACTTGCTCTCAAAGTTATTTTTTCCGCATTTAATTTCGAGAATTGTTTACATACTGCGCTGCATATTTGATTGGACCTTTTTATTGGATACTTAATTTTAATCTGCTCCGTTCTATTTATGCTCGTACGACGCTCCTTCGTGCTGGCAGCCCCTCGACATTTGTTTGTTCATTTTATTCCATCTTTATTTTATTATTGTAGCAAATTTTAAGAGCCATTCCGCCGAGAGAAAACATAGGGAAATCTCTCAGCCATAAAGCAGAGCAGAGCTCATCTGCCACATGCGGAGTGCTGTCTGTTTGGTCGGAAAATACATAATTTCATTATGACAGGACTCTCATATCCTCTCCTCTCCCTCGCTCTTCCCATCTCCCCATCTTTCAGCCTGCAGCATTAACTGTCAACACGGCCCAGGTCCTCGCCCAGCGGCATGGTAGATAACGGTTTGCTTTCTTAATCTTTGTACATAATTTCTAGCCTCATGTTATGTAATGTCTTGCCCGCTCCTGCCTCTTAAATATGTTGGAGTTCCCTTATGTGGGGCACATTTCCTACTGCAACTGCGGAAGGATTAACAGTATTTTGGCATCCAAATGGAGATATATTTCCAAAGAAAATGTTCAACTAAACATGAAAATCGTGTATGCCCAAGAGATTTCCTTTCAATTTAGCATTCCCTATAGT
Organism: Drosophila lowei; assembly: GCA_008121275.1. Lineage (NCBI taxonomy): Eukaryota > Metazoa > Arthropoda > Insecta > Diptera > Drosophilidae > Drosophila > Drosophila lowei. The sequence goes on along the minus strand of CM017778.1, from coordinate 21,986,842 downwards.
TACGGCTGAAGCTTTCCCTGAAGGAAACCTACCCTGATCCTATTCGAAGACATCCTCAAAAAGAACTAACTTACGTTTAATTTTATTCGCCTGTTACTTGTTGATCTTTTAAAGAGTATTTACGGCTTTGTCTGCCTGGAACTTCGGCTTCTTTTTCTGGGTTTTATCTGCTTTTGTGAGCTTTGCTTGAGTTTTCTCCGGTTTTCTTGTTTCTGTGTGGCCTTGGCTTTTCTTTCCTTTATTTCCTTTCATATGTGTGTGTGTGTCCTTCTGGCTGTCTGCAGGTATCCTCCCTTGAAAGGTGACCTTCTTCCTTTATACTACAGCGACAATGCGACTTGAGCTGGTCCCTGAAAAACTTGCTTCATTTCTTACATTCATATTTTTTGCACATTCCCCCACTCGACCGAAGTGAGCCAAGGGAAAACCAAGGGAAAACCAAAGGAAAACCACAACGATGGAGAGGGCAGGGCATCGCTTTCAATTGCCAACTTAGCGCTGATTACTTATTCGTCAAAGGCAAGTCCGGGCCGGCAGCGGCAGCCCCACGCAGGCCACAAGGATATCAGTCAAAAGGAGTTGACTCCTCCACACTTTCACTCGGCTTTAGCAGTGGCTCCTTGTCCTACTCCTACTCCTACTCCTGGCCAGAGCCACTTAATCTCGCCTCTTTGGTATGCACGGACTGTATTCAAATGAATTCTGATTGAATTCATTGAAGCTCATCAGTAAGGAGCGATTTTTTTTGATCTAAGACACAGCCCAGAGATGGAGCTGCGAGTCGTCCTTCTTGGAGGACGGCGAGTGGTCCTATGCCTGGGCACATCCTTCAGACATTTATTTTCAGTAATGGAAAAAATGTGTTCTGCAATTTCGCTCATTTTTATACATAAATTTGCGGAGCAAACCTAAGAGAAATATGCGCAGAGAAAACAGAGCGACAGAGCGACCGAACAGCACAGAACAGAAAAAAAGAACAAGAACGCACCAGAAAGTATAATGCTAAAAAGTAAAGTAAATAAAGGATAATGCAGCAAGGATATAAATTACATAAAGCAGCACGAGATGACTAACTGTGGCAGGCCTTGGCCGCTCCCTGGCGACGGGGGGACACGTGGGGGCGAGGACTCCGGGACGTGGCCAGCATTAGCTGTTCAAACAATGGCCAAGACAGACGGACGGGACGGAGGATAGAGGACAGAGGACAGAAGGAAACGGAACGGAAGTCATGGCAGCGTATTAGAAAATGGTGCGCACAGGAAACGGAAGTGGAAGTATTTTTAATGATTGGTAAATTTTTTGACGGTTCCTCCGCTGTGCCCACAGCTCCACCGCTTGCCCTGAAACGCATTCGACACTCTGCAGGAGCAGAGGAGCAGAAGGTGGCATTGGCATCCCCATTCCCCCTGTCGTCGTCGTCGTCTAATATTCCTTTGTGCGGCTGTTATTATTGATGGAAATGCAAATTGGATTTTCAAATTTACTTCCCTGTTTGCCTTGCCGATGGACAAAAAGCGAGAGGAGAGAAGCAATGGCAGAAGAAGAGACAGAGGCAGATAAAGATAGGAAGGAAGGAAAAAGACTCCATGGGGAATCGACACTTCTAGTCGGGATTTATTGAAAATTATTAAGGACAGCCAAAATGTTGCATTTATCATTGACTTTGCCTGATCCTTTTTCGGCAACAGTTGCTCTTTATTCATTATTGGAATTGCGATGGAAATACCCTGTACAAGGGATAGATGGGGGAAGGAGAAATAATCGAAATGTAAGGATCAAAAGACTGAAAACTCTTCAAAGATACATAATTATGAGCGCTGTTACTATAGTAGATGGATAGTTTACATCCCAATACCTTTCTAGAAAATCCTAGTAGTGAATAATTAATCTGATTATCTTTCAAAGCCAGAAATGTACACCAGAAACTTTTCGAGTATCGGCAACCTCCAGGGCCAACACCGAGTCGAGGCTCGTTCTCGTTGAGTTTAATAATTTTTTGTGAAATCATTAATGCAATTGTTTTCTCTGCAGTAATCTACATTCCTTTGGCTCCTTTTGCCTCTGCTCCCCCTTCCTTCTGGACGTCATCCCGGCTTCCTGGCTCTCATCTCTCAATTCTCTCTCGATTCCACTTGGTCCTCGGTCGCCTGCACTTTGGCTCAAAGTAATTAACGCCGATCCAAAACAGACGCCAATTTGCATAGCTGACCCTCGTTCGGGGAGCTGCCGCTGCTGCCTCCACGGCTCCTCTCTAGGCCATCGTAACCAGGAGCGGACCTATTACTCAAGACGTTCGAATAGGAGGTGGATGGGCGTGGCATAGGATGGCAAAGGGTGAGACGGCTGGCTGGCTGGGACGAAAAAGTAAAACAAAAACTTGCAGCTTCTGAAAACAGAAGCTCTTGAATTTTAATTAAACGTTTTTATGCAAGAATCCCCCGCCGAATGCTGGCGCCTCTCTCGCCATTCTGCTATCGTTCTGGCTGGCTCTCTCTCCCTCCCAATGCTCTGCTACTCTGCCTCCTATCACTCTCCCACACTACTCACCAAAGCTGGTTTTCTACTGCATGGTATGTTTATACAAGGTAAGGGTTGCTCTCTATTTGGATATCGTTGTACATCCAACGCATACCCCTTGTTCATATGTCTTGATTCTACTCATCTGATTCCTTCGCTTGCCCTCTCTTACACTCTCTTTCTTTGATTCATTTGGCTGCAACTGTTTTTGTTGTTGTTGTTGCTGGCGACTGCATTTGAATTTTAGTCTTTTGCCTTCGTCGTCGCGTCGCTTTTGTTGCTGTTAGTGCTCGTATATTACTGTTACTGTTACTCTTCACCCAATTCGTTTTGTTGTTGGGTTTATAAGCGATTGCATTTGCGAATATTTTTCTGGCAGCTGCTGAACGAACGACGAACGGTAGAGGGGAGTGGAGAGTGGAGAGAGGAATATAAATGCTGATGACGCTGAAGGAGAAACTGAAGACCGAAGCGGAAGTTCAGCCATGAGGCAGAGCCAAAGAAATTGCCAAGTGGGAAAAGGGGCGGAGTGTGGGTTGATGTGCCACTGACTGCACTCTGTAATTCAATTATCGACTCTTGGCAGTAAAAAGTGTTAATTATTAGTTTCCTTTACTGGTCGTTCCTTCTCCTTCATTCTCTGTGATAAAGGAGAGAGACGGAGAGCAGTAGAGAGGGAGAGAGATAGAGTGTCTGAAGTTCTGGCTAATGAAGACGTTGTTTAAAGGGGGTCGGGTCGCAAAGAACTGGCGATAGCAGAAGCAGAGACAGAAGAATGCGCTCCAAAGGAGGACAGGGGCGTAGTCAAAGAAAAATTAAAAAAGGGGTGAAACTTATACGAAAATGAGAGAGTGCAAATGACAGATTGATAGATGGAGTGATCCCCCTTCTGCCTGCGCCCCTGCGCCCCTGCTCCCTTGACACTCTGGCATCGCTGACACTCGCAGCGTTGAGGTAACCACTTGATCTAGACTCCTTTGCCGGTCTGGGCCGAGCGTTGTCGTACCGCCCTCCGATAATTGGTATTAGTTTTAATCATATTTCCGCCGAGTAGCCTCGAGTGGGGGGCCATAGACGAGCAGCGAAGGAGAAGGGCGTGAGGGCGCATTAAGGCAGAGTGACATTTAATTAGTCCCTGAATGGGAAAATTTCCTTTATGGGCAGCCCCCCACTAGCCCCACTAGTACACATATCTGTGACACATTCCCCGAAAATACGCGGCGTGGGACCCAAAAGCTGAACGCTTGATTGCCTTTGGCTACTGCCGACTGGCGAGTGCCGACTCAGATCCGTGACGGATTGATGATTGAGCTGCCGTTGTTGCCAAATTCCAGCGGGCAGCAACAAAGCCATGGCTAAGCTTCACGGCTCCAATAGCAAATGAAGTTGCAACAGTGCCCCCGCAGCAGTAGCGGCAGCAGCAGGGGCAAAGGGAGTCACAAATTGAAAGCAGTGGAGTCCTACTCGGCGGAGACGGTGGCAGCGTGTCCTGGGGAATGGGGCCAGAAGGGCATCAGATTGCAGCAACCACCGCGTGCTGCATAATTTATGGCGCCCAATCCCTCGCCCCATCATTTCCATTTTTTTTTCGGGGTGCTCCTGCTGTTGTTGCTGCTGCTGCTACTGCTGGAGCTTCGAATTTGTATGTTGCCTTTGACACCAGCTAAAGGGGTTACGTGTCTGGCCCCTGTGTGGCCCCCCACCACTCTACCACTCTCCCAAATCTAGTCGCGTTTTCCGTCTGTGTCTGTTTTCGAACTTTGCAGTTTTTCCGTGCTTGGGAGTTTGCATTTTTCGGGGGTTTTCCCAAGCTCGGCATCGCCATAGCCGTAGCCATAGCCATAGCCATCGCCATGGTCGCTTTTTGGCCGTTTTTCAAATGTCTGCGCCATGTGCATGCGAAATTTTCCAAATGGCACCCAAAGGGGCGTGGCACACACACACACACGGAATCGCACAGACATATAGAGACGGAACGATAACCTGTGCTAATGAAGTGTGATGTTGGCCAAAATGTGATTCCTTTTTATTCCTTTCTCTCTTTTTTTTGTGTTTTTTCTTGTGTATGCGTGTTGCATTCTAATTGGAGCGACAGGAATGTGGCGGGGGGGTTTATGATGTCTATTTTTATACAATGATTTCTGCTTTTATATATTTTTGTATTCAAAGAGAAGATTTCTTTCATTTACATTCTTTCTTTAATAATTTTCAGATGGAAACTCGAAGAATTTGTACGCTTTTAAATAATTTTGTATTTGTTTTTAGTATATTTTATTTTCACATTTCAGCAATGGATTTTCCGCTGTTCTTAATAGTTTTCTGCTTAAAATCAGTTTTCATGTATTATTTAAATATATTCTTAAAAGTTTCATAAATTAATACTACCCCACAGCCTTCTACCAGCTTTTTTCTTTCCTGCTGTTCGTTGAACTTGTGTCTCTACTGTGTTCGAGGGCTGTCAAAGTGCAAATTTATCAATCATACGCCACGTATGCGTCTCTGTCTCTGTGTGTGTGTGTGTGTGTGTGCATAATAAACTGATTTCAATGGCTGGCAGTATTTATGCATTAATTCATCCCATTTTCAGCTCCCTTCAAACACTATGCTATAAAGCATTTTTGTTCATACCCTTGAGATGAAAGGGTATACCGATTCGAAAGAGATGTTTGGCATGAAGAGGGGATCACAGATATATGTGCATATGTATGTCGATATATTTGGTTATAGTATCTGTCTGTAGTTGCCATAGAATACCTATTCGGGTACTCTTACAGGTTCCATTATCATAAGTTACAGCAAACCTCCTACAAATTTGATCAAAGTGGCATGACTATATCAGCAGGAATGATTGATCTGCCTAGGGTAACTAATCCGTGGCTTCCTGTTAGCCCATAAGTCAGCCTTTATAAAATTCACATCACGATGTAGCTCTTTCTGCTGCTGCCATTGTGGCTGCTCTGCTTGTGTATTACATTTAAAATATGCACAGTAACTAAAAGTATTTTTCACACAAATTGAGTTTGCTCCCACTCGGCAGCTCCAGCCTGCTCCAGCCTGGCTCCCCCGTCCAGTTATGGCTCCATCTGCTCCTCTTTCACACAGGGCTGGGCTGCTGTCGTTGATGCTTTTGGCATTGCCAATTTTTGCTGTCAGTCATCGGACGGCATTGGAGCTGACACTGGCGACAAGGAAAATGTTGTTGCTGCTGCTGCTGCTGCTGCCACTGCCATTGGCAGGAATCAGTCAGCAGGAGGGGATGGATGAATGGATGGGTGAGCGCCACCAAAGACAACACATAGTCGAGCGGCGAGAATGAGAGGTGGTGGTGGTGGCATAATTTAATAGAGTCGGTAATATCAATAAATTTTAAAAGCCTTTTAATGCGCAACGATAAAAATGAGTATAAACCAGACGATGCTGCTCCACGGCGACATAATTATCCATAAATGAGGAGCAGCAGCAGCGGCAGCAGCAGCAGGAGGTTGTCGTTTGGTTTCTTGGATGTACACTGTACATGGATTCCAGACCTCAGTTATGCAAATTGAATGGTGGAGATAAACTCAATTGAAATGCGATAATTCGCAATCGTTCGGCTTTAACTTTGGACTCTACTGCGAGGCGAGGCGAGGCGTCTCCACATGAGTGTGAAATAAACTCCGGCAGCAGAAGCAGCAGCCAGCGCAGAGGAACACACTCCACTCCAGTCGAGCCTCCCCATGGAAATTTGCGCACAGAGCAAAAGAAAGAAGCGAAACGCTATAATAAGTAGCAGAGTGGCGATGGCAGCGATAAAAAGTGTGGAAAGCTGTCGTTCATGTGGAAGCGGAACAATGCAACAAGCCGCAAGCTACCCCCGCGCCCCGCGCCCCGCGCCCCGCGCCCCACTACCCAACCCGAAACACCACAACAACCGACAAAGACAATGTGCAGCATCCTCGTCGCGCGCCGCCGCCGCCGCAGCCGCCTGAAATGCAACCAACGAAAATTCATGGCATTAGGGGAATGCCAAACGAGCTGCTGGCCAACAGAGGAGCAGAAGAACAGCAGCAGCAGTAGTAGCTGAATATAGAATAGTCGACTGTGTGGATATCCTTTCAACTGAAATTCTGTGGCTTTAAAGCGCCTCTTAAAGATGTCTTCCACAGACCAATAAAACCACACACACACACACACACTTCAAAGGATTGATGATCTGGCAAGACTTGGTAAAGTAATCCCATCAGAACTGAAAGACAAACACAAGTAACTGCAAGATGCCAACGAAGTTCTCTGCTCCGCCAATATGCCCGCACCTTCGACTGGCATCGCATCGCATCGCATCGCTTGGCATCGCATCCAATCCAACCCCCATTCCCACTGGACTGCGGCTCGTGTGAGTCTGTATCCTTGTCGTCCCGGTTGTTGACGATTTGGTAACTGCAGCAGCAACAGCAGCAGCAACAGCAGTTAGTCGGTTCCGAGTCCTGTCTCAGTCTCTGACAAGTGCCTTTGGCTTATAAAATATTTAAACGTTTTTGCGGCTTTGGCCGCAACATATTTGCACTTTGGGACAGTGCCTGCAGCAGCAGTAGCAGCAGCAGCAGCAGCAGCAGCTTTTCCTCGACTGCTTTTCTTTTCGAGCTCAAGTTTTTTGGCCCTGATGTATGCCATTAATGCCCGGCGACAGCTGCCGGACTGCTTAAATATTTACTCAATACGCAGCCAACAAAAAAAAAGAGCTTTTCCGTGGCCCCACTTGATATGCTAATACGGTTATGGTTACTGCCACTGCCACTGCCACTGCCACTGCCATCCTGCGGATCCTCCTTCTCCTGATGATGTTGCGGCTTCTATTCTTTGCGGTTTTGGTCCTGTCGTGGCGCTGACTGAAGAGGAAATTTCATTATGCCAATTACTTGCATCAAAGCTGCTTGGATAATTGACTTTGCTTAGCAACAGACACACACAGAAACCCACACACACAGAGCACTGACACCCGCCTTGCCACCTCGTTGAGGTTGCATAAGAAGGGTCTCCCACATTGGAGCATCTCTGTGTTTGTGTGTGTGTGTGTGTTTGCCCCTGCAGCATAAAATAATTAAACCTAATTGACAGTTTTTCGACATCACCTTTGTCCTTTCGAGGCGGCCACTCACTCTACTGCTGCTGCTGCTGCTCCTGCCACACTCTACTACTGCTGCTGCTGCTCCCCCTCTCCTCTCCTAATGAGCTCAACTTTTTGCGGCAAGTGCTGCTTAGTTTTTACAGCAGTTGGTGCCAGTAAGTGCCTGCCACATGCAACCAGCAAGCGGCTAACAGCCTCCGATAAATTCAATTCCATCAGGCATTCGACATTTAACCGGAAATTGTTGGAACTTTCAAGAAGAACACTTTGAAAAACTAGAAGAAGGTAGTTCTTATGGGGATTAAAACTTTTGTAAGCAATTCAAATTGTTCCTATGGCAGCCATATCTGGCAGTATATATTTATGCAAATTAAGGAGAACTATGTGCAACGATGCTGAAACCACAAAAGGTAAAGTTTTATTTAATTATTGCCACAAAAAAAAGAGTAGAGACCTTTGGACAACAACCTTTGGAACAAACGAAATAGTCCCTTATATTTCGGACTAAGAATCCTCAAAGGATCAAAGATCAGCTTAGGAGCCCCTCATAGATCCTAAGAACACCGTCCTTGAGCTCTCTGATAACGATAGAAATTGCCTCAAAAAACAAAATGAATCTATAGATCGACATCTCGCATCACAATAGCTTGGCCTTAACTGAAAATTTTTCATTTCGAATACAAATTTCCAAATTCATTTTGAAATCATTTTAACAAAAAGAAGACGAAGACTTTTCTCTTCCTCAAAATTTTCATTTCAAACATTTTCCCTTATTAGAAAGAAGAACCTCCGCCAAGATGAAGTACTATCCCGATGGGGAGGCCTGGTTCTATGTGGACAGACCCAGCTGCATGACCAGCTACCAGAAGTACCCCAAGTGGCACAGCTGGAAGCTGCAGCAACGAAGCATCAACCGCGTGATGCCTTACTGGCGCGACACGGAGGGCGTCAAGAAGGCGGAGGTTAAGCGGGCGGACCTGTACTTCACGCCCTGGCCCAAGACCCGCATCCGGCCGCAGGCCTGCTTGGGGATGCTCTATGCCACCGGCTTCCGGTTCATCCGCCTGAGCAAGGCACCGCCGGCGGGCTTCAAGTGTGCCCCGCTGCCCATCAACCTGGCCGCCGCTCGGATAGTCAAGGGTAAGTGGGCGAGTGGGTGAGAACTTAAAGGATACGAAGTAATACTCTGCTTTATTGGCTTGCAGTGAACCTGGCCAAGAAGCGTAAGGCTGCTAAGAAGGCCGCCAAGAAGGCCAAGGCGGAGGCCAAGAAGGCCAAGAAGGAGGCGAAGGCTAACAAGGGCAAGAAGGGCAAGCCAGGTGAACTCAAACCGAAGGTCATCAAAACCTATGCAGATGTTGATAAAATATAAAAATTACTTTTCTCTTTCGCATTATCTGCATTATCGGAACTTTTACTATTTACTGCAGGATTCTACCTTGGTCTTCCTGTCCTTTGGTTTTTGCGAAATTTCCACTTTACAGAGGCGTCGCACCCCACCACCCACTGGTCGGGTCTGCCCCACTCTGCAGCCCGGCATCACCTCCGGGCGACTTCCCGCGCTTGGCTGATTGCCTGCATTTAATCAAATTAATTAATGGCACATTTCACATTCATCATTTGCCCGGCTGCATATTTTCCCCCGTCCGATCCGTTTCGTTCCTTTCTTCCGCACGAAACCAGTGCTCCATCCTCCGGCCATGGGGCCAGCCCCTGCACCGCCTTCATGGCTGATTGCCATCGCCATCGCCGTCGCACGACAGGTCCCTGCTTTCCCACAACTTTTTGTAGTGGCTTTCACCATTCCCATTGGAGTGAGGGTATGATGGTTTTGGGAGGCTATTTGGCAAGCGGAAAAGAAGCATCCACAGATGTGTGATTACTTATATGAAAAGTTGTAGATATCGGCTTGAAACTTGGATTGTACTTGGGTTACTTTGCTCGCAACGCACGAGTCGCAAAAACAACATACATTGCGCGTGCACGATGACGCACATTGATGCTATGCCCGACTCGAGTTTCTTCCTGCCCATAGCTGTCTAGGGTATCTTAAGCTTCGATCCCTCGAAGACAGAGGTTCTACCTACTTGTTTTATTCGATCTCTGGCTCTCTCTCCTTTTTTCGGCACAAATCAACCAACTGCGAAATTCAATTGAAAATCGTTGAATGCAAGTTAATCAGTTCGCTTCGCTACGCTAATTATGCGGCCACTGTGTGTGTTTGTGCACGTGAATGGATGCTACATGGGGATATCCTCAGAGGATACACACATATGCATAAATACATCTATTTGTGTATATAAAGTGTATATCTTTGTGGCTTTGTAATGAAATTATTTGGCCAACGAGCGAGTGGCAATTTAAAAGGGGATTGATGCGGTTTTTTTATCATTGTTTACTGATGAATAATTGGGGGCATAAAACACAACAAAACCTTACACTATGTTGTGTTTATGTGTACTTCATAAAGTCACAAATGGAATTTCAACATAAAAATATCACTTTTAATCTATAAGAATGGCAACAATTTGTGTTCCGATTTGATGAATGGGTAGATAATACGTTTAGGAAGGATTTTTCCACTGCTCCCCTCAATTTGTGGGTGCTATAGCACTATATAAGGAGGAAAGGGGTTAAATTGTGGCTGCTATTGCATTTAACATTTAAAGTTTCTAAACGAGACCTTACCCTTAGTAACCCTTGATTTTCTAGCGGATTTACTCCGTCAAAATCAATCCCTTGAATAGAACGAGACACAGTTGAGCTTATCTTAACTGTATCGAAGTATTTATATTTTTCTACAATCTACAAAATTGAAACCAATCTGGAGCCATGCATAAGCTACCCCAGAAACTGAAAAATGAGGATCGGCAGAGTTTCGTGGCCACGCGGATGAGTGTGCCGCTCTTCATGCTGTCACGTAGGTCTTCGGTGTGCGGTCTCAACAGGTTCCCCCAAGAGTAATCCTCTGTTTCTTTAGGCAATCGCATCAGGGAGGATGAATTGCCGCAGGTCAAGAGCCAATTCAGGTTGGCTGGAAAGCACTACAATGAGGATTGCAAGAAGGGTAAGCGTTCTAATGGGAGCCACAGGCTTTTCACGGAAATCCAATGCCCTTTCCTCTGCTCTTCCCCCAGAGAACCGCGGCGAAGGCTCCAGCAAGGCCACCTTCGACCACTATCGCCACATCACGGGCTATGACAAGCAGCCAAAGAACCCGTATCCGGAGCGTCGCAGCCTGCGCATCGACCGCACCATGACCACGTGGAAGGGATGGCAGCTGCCACCGAATCACTACGGGGTGCCTCCGGTGCCCTACCTCAGGAAGAAGGGCTCCCAGGGAACGCGGTTCGCCAAGCAGCACACAAATCACGCACGCGTCTCTATCAAGCCGCCTGCATTCAAATTCTACGATCTTCCGTCGGAGATCGAGCGTCTGTTCAAGCGGGACAATCTGCAGAAGGGGATCTTCCTATCTAGTAAGGAGAGGAGCAGCACTGTTAGGTATTTGTGACTCAAGTAATATTCTCCTTTAGATGCCCGCGATCGTCCAGCGACCACCCGTTTCATGGTCTCCAGTGAGACGGGCTGCTGGCGTAATCCCGCCGATCCGGGGCCCGCCGACACCCACACGAACATCTACGAGTTGCAGAAGAGCATGGTGCCCGTCACGAAGACTGCTCGCCCCAATCCGCACCTATTCCTGCGCCAATCGTGCGTCCCCACGAAGCCCAGCTTTATGATGCGGCGCCACATAACCTTTGAGCCAGGGCCAGGACGATACGGCACCAGCTACGCGAGCACCTGTCCCTGTCCGGCGGGAAAGATCAGCAAGCCGGGCCTGCAGCTTCTGATTGAAGAGCAGAAGCGCCTGAAGTTCCGTCGCTTGCCGTACAAGCGGATCAAGAGGGACCGCTACTGCGAGCCCGATTGGGGTCACGTCCAGGGTGGGGGCCACCAGCACATCTTCCTCATGAGCGAGAAAGACAAGCCAAAGCCGAAGAAGAAGGACGCCCTCGCCAAGAAGGAGGCCAAGAAGCCGGAGAAGAACCTCACCCTCTTCGCTGATGCCAAGTACATCAATATGGTGACCAATCCCCTGCACATTCCCATCTCGGTGCGGAGCTTCCCGGTGCCCGAGTACGTGCCAAAGATCATCTACAACTGCGTGGCCAAGCGGGCGGTGCGGAAGCAGCTGAAGAACAACAAGAAGATCGCCTTCAACAGCGGCCAGGAGCGTTGGAAGGACGCCGACCGCCCACTCCAGCTGACGGCACGCCAGTTGGAGGCCATCAAGGAGAGCCTGCCCGAGGATAGGCGCCTCATCGATCGCCCCGCGGTGCTGCCCTCCACGCAGATCACCGGCAAGCTCTTCCACGTCCCCGACCACCAGAAGGTCACCTTCATGCCCAAGCTGCGCAAGCGTCTGTTCAAGTTCCTTCCGATTCCCGGGGCCAAGGTCCTGGTCACCGATGGGGATATACGACCCAGCATTGTCTTCGATCCCGATAACCCCTCCGGCCTGTACCGCACCAAGCTGGACGAGACGCAGTTCTTCAAGGACTCGGTACTAAAGCTTCTGGCCGAAAAGAGAAGCACCGCAGATCTGGCAACGGCAACGAGCATGGTGAGCGCAACGCATGTCGGGGAGGACGAGGATAACGAGGTCCCTGAGGCCGCTCAGGTCACCGAGGGCCACCGAGGAGACCGATCAGCGGCCAGGGACGGTAGTCGGCTTTAACGACAAGGAGAACAGGGCCTCGGCTCTCTCCGCTTCTAAAGCTCGTTCTGGGTCCGCCTCCAAGGCGCCAGCTCTGGCTGGGTCCGGTTCCAAAGAAGCAGCTCGTTCCGGCTCCGCTTCCAAGGGAGCTGAGGTCACAATTAAAATTTAACAAAGATCCACGTTTACATAGTTATAATCTTTTTCCTTTTTTGATTTATGCTGCACGCTCGAGAAAATTCCAAAAGCCACACACGGGGCTGCCAGTGATGGCTGCTCCCGAAAAGAAGCTAGGACTGGCTGCCCTGCCACAAAAATATATATAGAGATATATGTGAAGAGAAAATGGAGAATGTGGCTTACTTTATATGGGAAACTCTTGAGAAGTCTTTGAGCATTTAGTTTTTGTATTTGGAATTACTTATCTGAGGCTTTCTGCTAGGGAGCACTCTTTTTGTGGTGCGTTTCCATGTTTCCCAGTGATTATTGTCAGCTATTAAATAGCTAGATTGTCAGCACTGTTGGTCGACTGTGGGGCTAGGATTTCGTTTCCTTTCTGACTTCCGCAGCCATAAAACAGGCCAAAGTAACTTTTGACCATAAAATAAATAACTTTTTTAACTGTCCATCTCTCTGCACTCTGGCCCCATTCCTCTATTCATCCTCCCCAGCTCCCCTTCTCTCTCTTTCCACTCTCCAATGCTCGTGTGTGGCCCACAAAAAGGTCAAAACGAAATAATTAAGTTTTGCAAACGTTTTGCGGGTAACTCACTGCCGGAACAGGAGGAGTCGTAGCCATAGCCACAGCCGTAGACGGAGCCGCATCCGCATCCGGGTGCTCTGTACGTGTGTCCCGCTACATGCGTCCATTAAAATTCTCGTACTACGACGACCTGCTCTTTGCTTAGATTGTAAAACATAATCTGTTATCAATTATTTTAGCTTCGTGGCCCGACTTTCGGGGGCATTGCATTTCGGTATGGGATCCCAAACGCCAGAGGAAAACTTTCCATTCCACACACACACACACTTACACACACACACCACTAGCACGTTCGTACATATATGTATTTATGACTTGGGCAACTTTTGTGGCTGGTAAGCAATTTTATTTTTCCAAGCTGCTCATAAAAATGGGCAATCTAATCGATTATCGAATTGAGTGAATCGAATGAATCCGGCGAGTGCACGCGGCCTAATTGAGTTCCCCCCCTCCACGGAGCACCGAAGCATCAGCGGAATCAGCAGTTAAAGTTCTTTTGAAAGAGTTTTCGGCTTGCCTCGACTCGACTCGAATGATGATGATGATGTGATGGGGATGGGGATGGATGGGGATTTTTGTAGATTTTTGGGTAATCACAAAAGTCTGGCAAGAAACTTCAAGGTTTTGTATACTCGTTTCTGTCTTTGGCAAAGAGCCTAGTCTTAGCCTTTCATTCCGTGTGAAACATACAAACAAAAAATTGAACAAAATTTGAATTTTTACAAAACTCTACCCGAAAATGGATCTGAAACGTTTGGTGTTCCCTGGTCTGCGAAGCATCCCAAAGAGGTTCTATACTGGAAGGTATCTAATACGCGCACCCCCATGTTTTTACGGCGAGGAGAGCTTGCACCTAAAGGAGGAGCTGGGCAGCAGTAGAACCAAGAAGTGGTTGGACACATGCGTCCAGCCCCTCGAACGTCTCCACCGGAAGCGCAATTGGCTTGTGCGAAGGGGACCCATGGACAGATGGGACATTCGCGCCTACTACAGCGTTGCTTAGACGAAGGACCAAGCCGCGAAGAACATCCTCTGTCTCGAGGAGAAGAGGCTATCTGGAAAGCAAAATAATAGCTAAATCTGCAGTCATTTTGGTATTTGAATCAGACTTTGGGACTCTTAAATCACGGAATTAAATAAATTTTCGTTTTTGATCAATCATTGAAAGGATTTAAGGTGCGAAACATTCATCCCTGCGCTAAGCTCCGCCAATGAATCCTTCGATCTTTCATTTAAACCCGACTTATCCGATTATTGGCTCTGGGAAATTGGTGCTTATACCCGTATGAGAAAATATGTGGGTTTCCCTGGGGTGGCTACATATCAGATGAGTAAACTCCAATTGCATAATGCATGCCCTGCAACATTACTTTCGCTCCATTCATTTGTGGCATGCCACCCAGGGTTGCTAGCTACCCTTCATTGCATTCAATGCAATTTTTGTTTGCCAGCAGCTGATTAACAATGACGGAGACAGAGAGGGCGCGGAAAAGGAAACCCTGGGCATACCGAACGTGTCCTGGTGGCAAGCATCCAGCTTCATGCCAGGATTCATTCTTTGGATGAAAATTATTATGGTTAATGCCTTGGGTACCATTGTAGTCGTAGTCGTTGTCGTAGTCGGAGTCGTAGTAGGAGTCTAGGGGTTGGGGTTGGGGGCACGAATACATATTTTGCACGACACACGCCGCTCCGCGCGCACAAAGCCAAAGCGTGCGCACAAGTAAAAGTAAATTATAAGCAAAAGGCAACAATGGCAGCCGAAGCTGGAGCTGGAGCTGGAGCTGGTGCAACAAAAGTGGCAACAATGATGCAGTGCCATGTTGAAATGCAGCTGATTGTGCGCGAAAAGTTTTTGTGTGTTGATGGCCCGGGAAGAGGTAGGAGCAGCGAGTAAACAGGGAGAAGAATAACAGCAACTAAAAGACAGACGCACGCTTTTCGGTTAACATGACTTATTATTTCAGGGAAGAAGTCATAGTCGGCAGCGGGAGTGGGAGATCTGTTGAAAGGAAGAAGGGACCCCCGACTCGGCAGCGTAGTTCAAGATGAAGCTGGAACTGGGAGGAGGCATCCTTTGTCTTGACTGCCACAATGGCGGACTAATATGCGAATGAGATACCCTAAAAGGAGGTACGAAGACATAAGATACATGCAGATAGGGATAGATAATAGAATATTATGGGATATGCATAGCAGACGAGTGGAAAAGGAGCGGAAGAGCCTTTGGAAAAGAGTATAGAACTTAAAGTGGGTCTTGTGGCTAAATTCAGTCTCGAGACATCAGGGTACATCCCTCTTCGACTCTCCCTTCCGTTGGGGTTCCTTGGACTTTTCTGTGTCTGGAAAAAAGAAACAAATGAGCCTCGAGGAGACTCCAACGCCGTTGTCTTGTGGCAGGCAGCCCCAGCGTGGTGCCAGGTCCTGCATTAGTCTATGAAAGTCCTCGGCGGTTCCTCTGCTGTCTTTGGGCAGGTTTCTTCTTTTGTTGGGGGTTGGGGCTTTTTCGCATATTCTGTTTCTGTTGCTGCTTCCCTTTGTTTGGCTCCATGTTTCAGATTTCTTTTCTCTGTTTTTCATCATTCGTTTTGCTGTTGTTGTTTTTGTCCCTAACGCGATGTGGGTCATGGGGTCGTGGCGTGTGCAAATTGCAGTTGTCCTGGTGGCTGGGGGGAGGCGGTGGAAGCCGCGTGTGGGTGGTGGCAGGCGGTTGGTTGCTCTCTGCGGTTGCACTCGCGCTGTGCGTGCACCACCGACATGTCGACTTTACATTTTCAAATAATTTCTGATTAAGCGTGGAATGGGTGCTGCACCATCCCACTACCCCCCCCCCCCGCTGCCCCACCGTCCCACGACCGCATGCTGTGTGACAAACGGAGCACCCAAAAAGGGGGCGTGAGGGCAGGGGTCTCTCTCACTCTCACTCTCTCTGTCTCTGTCTTTTCCTGGCAACACGCTGACATATTGTGGGGCATAATTTACCGTTGCTTTCGCATGGGGTTTTTTCTTCAACGTCATTTTGTGCAAAACCTCTCTCTCTCTCTCTCTCTCTCACTCGCTTCCCTTCCTGCTCCATTTTCCCCTCTCCATCCTCCCCTCTCCGAGAGTGCAACTAATTTTTGTTTGTTCGCGAAAAGCCACAGAGATTTATGCTTGAGAAATTATGCTTTAAAACTTGTCCATATGTCGCTCTCTCTCTCTCGCTCTCTCTCTCTCTGGCTTAAGTAATTTAATATGCTTTAATGCTGTCTCCGTCTCCGTCTCCGTGGCTCTGTGCCACACACGTACATTATGCTTGTTTAGTGTATGCGCATATAAAAGACTTGCATTATGGGAGCTAGGACAAGGTGGACAGTGGAGGAGCGAAGGAAGGGAGCAACTAAGGGAGAGGGGGGGAGAGCAATATGTTCATAAAAATGCAAATGTACAAAATGATGCGCGAGACGGGAAGAAGAGGGGGGAGGAAAGAGCGAAAAGATGAGACAAGAAAGGTGCGAAATGGCTTTCAAAAGCCGCATCATTGGATACCCTTATAATAGCAATACCTATATTTGAATCAAGTTTCCCCACATTATGTGGAATCATATGATGCTACAGCTTTGAAACTTTTCAATGGATTTAAAAACAAACAAAGTTATTGCCCTTGAAATATTTATCAACTTCTCTGTCTTCTATCTTCTCCGTACAACGAAGTTTTCTATACAACGAATTTATTTCCAGAACACTGCAATTCTATATTCGCCCCTGCCCACTCGCTTCACTATTTCATTAATTATTAAAATATATAGTGTCTGAATTTAAGAAGAAATAGTTTTTTCCCAATTTCAATCAAGTATCTGTACAAATGTTGAGCCAAAGACCCCCTTCTCTGCGGAACAGTCATTGCCTTCTCTGCAAGGGTATGAGTATAGTCGAGGCAAAGGCACTTACAAGAACACTCACGCACACATGTAACCCTCCACGTGTGTGTGTGTGTGTGTGTGTGTGCGAAGCGCGACAGTTTTTGCACGCTGACATTTTAAGTGCATCTTTGTGAAATATTTAAACAAAGAGGAATAATTACACACGGCATTACGAACGTAATGCGGCTCTGAGTGCATGAATAACTGTAACGCTCACATTCAAGGCAACGACAACGACAACGCCAACGACAACGACACTGAACGTGTGTGTATATGTGTGAGGGCTTAAGAGAGCATCGAGCAAGGGTCATGACCAAACAAAAGGCGAACGGAACGAAAAGGTTAAGATAGTGCCACTCATCGTCGTGCCTTGGGGGAATCTTGCCTGGAATCTAATGCAAATGCAGATGCAAATTAAATTTCTGATTTCGAATACACTTTAAACAGCGCAAATCGATGCCTGAACTCTGATTCCCTATTAATAGCAGAGAAATGCCCTCCCCACCCCACGATTGAGATTGAGAAATGCCGACGAATTTCCTTTAGGCTGTACAAATTGGCCAGCATGTTTATTTCCAATTGCATTCCCCAAATGCCAAACGCAATTGCTTCTGCACAACTAATGCTCTTCGACGACAACAACGAGGACGAGGACGAGTATCTCTCCCTCCCACCTCCCGACTCCCGCAGTGACAGTTGGTTACCCCTGGCAAAAGCCAGAGTTATGGCCAATGCAGTCGGACAGATACACAGATACAGCCAGCACACACACACATCCAGGGGAAATCAGTTTGAAAATTGAATTCGAATGCATTGCAAGAGGGGGGAGACTGAGAGGAGGACATACCAGAGCAGAACACAAGAGAACAGAAAGAGAAAGAGAATCTCCACAACCAACTCGGAACTCAACTGCTGGCCGAATCGGACGAGGACTCGATGTGACTTTGTGCTGCTTGGCCATCGACTAAAACAAATGGGCTCCACAACATCTTTTACTGTCAGCTGCAACTTGTCGCCCTGTCCATTTGTGTTGTGCCCCGAGAACCCCCACATTGGTTGCATCGTTCGATTGCCCCGTCTGACTGTTGGTATATAAATAAAATAAATATTTATATTGAAATGCAACGCAATCGAGCGCAACAGAATTGAATTTCAGAGCATCAGAGCATCAGAGCTTTGCTTTTGGCTTTTTGTGCCTTTCGTTTTGCCTTTCGGCATTTGACTTGTCCGCAGATACAGATACAGATACAGATACAGATACTCCACTCTCTTGAACGATTCTCTGAGCCAGTAGTATATCGAATTGAATTTTTTGAACTTTGTTTGGCATTTAATTGCATTGCAAGTTGTGCGTCGCAATGCCAATTGATTTCAAATGATCTCCAAAGTGCAGGTAAAGCGGCAAAGCGATGGGATGGCCCCCAAAGCGTTGCACATGGCATCTCTCATTCGATTGAGTTCTCTTTTGGGGTAAAGGGCTGCGAGTAAATAGTTTTGCAAATTGACAAACTTATGGGGGCGGGGTTCCATGTTCACTTATGTTCATGTCCTTGGGTATTGTTTATTTACGAGCAGTAGTTTTGCTGCAAAACAGAAGAGCAGCAACAGCAGAAACATTACGTTTAAAAGCCAAAGAGTCCAAGATAATGTTCATTCAATGAGAACTCGAAAAAGAGTCTTTGAGAAGCGATTGAAACACTCATTGCATGTGAAAAAGGAAGCGGAATTACATCTTCCATACATTTTTTATGAGTAGAGTGGGAGAAAGAGTGAAAAAGGGTGGGGAGCATGTTCTATTCGTTGCCTTTTTATACGATATATATGTATTACATTACTCCACAAACAACGCAACAAATTATCATTTAGATAATACTTTTAGTACCTTTCAGCATTTCCATTCAAGCGGCTTTCTCTCTCCGACTCCGACTCTGTCGCTCTTTCACTTAGGACTTTCTTTCACTTACCTTACGCATCGGAATGCTTTTTGCATCTGCTTTGACTTGAACGGGATACCCTTTCGCCCCATGGCATGCAGAGAATATCAGGCAAAAATCCCCCGTTTAGAGGAGTCCTTTTTCCAGGGCAACATGGCATTCCTTTCAGTTTATTTCCCAACGTGAGCAGCAGAGTGGAGTGTGTGTGGCATGTGGCAACATAATACGCGGAATAACAAAAGCGGCAAAGTGTGCAAAAGCCGTCTGGGGGATAGATACACGGAGTGCCACTCGTACGAGGTGCTTGGCAATGCAAATCTTCCTAATGCTCGCTTTATGTCTTTGTTTTTGAGATGCATGCATCTCCTTCAGAGAAGGGATAGGGAAATAGAAAGGGATGCTCCTCTCCATCAAATTGATTAGTGGAGAAAACTGTGCAACAGTGGAGTCGGACTTGCAGTCGGAGTTGGTGCTGCAGTTGTTTTCTAACTTTTTTTGAGTTCGTTTTTTTATACCGTAGCTAATTATTTGCATATTTCTTTTGCCTCTCACCGCCTCACGAACGATGGAGACGTGCGCGATGACAACTCCTGGAGTTGTGTCCTAATTTGAAAGGTTTTTCTTTTTCCTACTTACGCGTACTCTCTCTCTCCCTCTCCCTCTGTGTGTGTGTGTGTGCGTCAAAGACAAATGCAAATGTCAGTCGAGTGTTGGGAACTTTTTCATTTTCCAGGAGCTGCCGTACCGGTACCGGTCTTGGCTTTCGTTTCCCCAGTTGTCAGTTTTACGCTGCGCAAATGTCAAACTTATCGAAGCTAAGCCACGTAGCAGCAGCTGCCCCTCTTACCTTGTGGCCCTGCCCCTCTGCACGCCGCGGCGTGGCATGCCAATGTTGCACGTTCAAATTAACTTTAATGAACTCAGTTTAGTTGCAAATGAGTTACAGAACTAGAAACACACACACACACACACACACACATACCCACCCTGGGAATGCAACAAATGCTGCGAAAATGTGGCAAGCAGGGAAGGGGCTCCTACCAGAGGAAGACCTGCAATCTGCAACGTTTTCTAGATCTATTTTTTTTTAATAAATTCCTTTACAAAATATAACAAACTGATGCTGGATGCTGGATGCTGGGGAGGGGGAGGGGTAGCCCCGACTACATCTTGGCCATGAAAGTCCTTATGGCCAAGTGGGTGATGCCAATGTTGCACACCTCGTACAGTCTCTCTCCATAGCTGATGCGATCACACCCCTTCAGGTAGTACACACCATCGCTGCCCGCCACATACAGCACAGCTATCATCATGTGGGTGCCCCAGGAACTGGCATACTGGGGGTTGCACAGGAGACACACCATATTAAAGAATCCGATTGCCGGGCGCCAGAAGAGCACCGTCGGCATCAGGATGGAGAGGCAACCCATTAGGCCCATGGATAGGCCGAACACCAGGGCTCGGCCGCTGCCCACCGTCGAGTGGTGGAACTGGGTGTTGATCAGCGTCAGATGTCCAACCTCCATAAGGGTGCGCGTGGGGCACAATTGGGGGTTGTGGCAGTTCTCGGCCTTGCGCAGCGAGCCGATCAGCCCCAGGGTGCCATGCGTGTAGGCCATAACGCACGACATATAGCCAAAGGGCTGCACGAGGGGATCCAACTTGCAGCAGCCATAAGCCCCAATACCACAGAGCACGCCATTGAGGAGACCGGACAGTAGTTTTCCACTCATCCTGTCAGCAATGACCCGTGTGGATTCCTATCGAAACTTTTGAGGAATCTGTAGGATTTTTTTTTAGTTAAAATTTTAATTAAAAATGCGAAAAATTCCTCAAGTTATTTACTTGTAAGCTGTATAAGAATCCTATATGCACTGACGATGTTTTGTGTTTTGGGGACTTGAAAGAGACTTGAAAGATTGTGACAGATAAATACTATCTCGCCTGGGAAGAAAATTGTGTACGAAATAGAGAAAGTCCTGAACGAATAGAGTATATTTATGAGAAGATTTCAGAGGGATAATACTCTTAGAGATGGTACTGCCAATCGGAATTCCATATAAAAAGCCTTCCAATACTTAAATCTGTAGTTGTTTCTCTTTAAAGAAAGGAAAAAGTGCAGTTCCATTATTAGTGAGTAAAGGAAAAGATGGATTTGATAGCTGATGGGGTTTTTCTTATAAAAATTTTTCTCACGAACGATATTACCCATGGAATTTATATGATACTATATCATCCATATACCGTTCGTTTCCCTTCCTATTTATATATGCTCTAGAAGGGAAAGGAGGGACTTGTTTCCATTGTAACAGATAGATATAGCTATATCTAATGGCTGTTGAGGCTGTTTTAGAACAGAAAGTGAGGAGAGGCCAAGCCTCTCACGCCCACTCCCTCCTCTATCTTTGAGACTGTTTATTTTTCGACAGTTATGCTTATTTATGGCCCTCGCGGATTGAGGACTGAGCAGTTCTTTTGCCTCTAGGCCTTTAGGTTGGCAATTCTAAGCCGGGCCAATTTATTCGATTGCTGTGTGCCGATTAGCTGAGTATCGAGATTAGGCCCCAAATCCGCGAGGAGTCGAAAGCCAATCCAATTTGGTGGCCGTTTGTGGCAGGAGGTGGTTCATTGAACCACACTCTCTTTTTTGGGCTCTTGGCCAACAAATAAGCCAAACAGAAATTGAAATAACACCAGAGATAACCGACAGACAGGACGACAGGCCGACGGACAGACAGCGCAGGGCAGGGCAGCAGCTGCCAAAAAAGTGTGAAAACCGCAGCAGCAGCCAACTGACTAAATGACTAAATGACTCCTGCGACAGGCAGACAGGCAGACTAACGGACTAACGGACTAACGAACTCCAGTGTGTTCAGGCCTGGTCCGAACGGGTGTGTGCTGCGGTTTTGTGGCTACAAATGTGTGGCAATGTGTGTGGCAATTGATTTATTCAAATGAAATCACAGCAAGAAAAGCAAATGCTGGTAAATGCGGTCGGCATCAGGTAACTTATGGACCGAAAACCCAAGACGAGCCTCGTTCGAATCACTGGATGCCACTCCACCCCGCCAGAAGGCCGTTCCAGCCCCAGGCCCCCACCTGTGCATCGATCCAGCGACGAAAGGCCGTCACACTGGTGTACACGCCTGGGTAATCCGGATTGGCACAGCCCAGGCCCCAGGACACGATACCGTAGAGCGTCGCACTGCCGTCCTCCTGGATGCCGACCAGCGGGCCGCCAGAGTCCCCCTGGCAGCTGTCGTGGCCGGCGCGGGCGGCGCAGAGCATTCCCCGGGTGATGGGCAGCACCTGGCGGTAGGCGAGCCGACACTGGCCGATGTCCACGTGGTCCACTTCCACGAAGCGCAGGACGGAGGCGACACCAGCGCCAGTCTGTTGTTCTCCGGCTGCCTCCTCGCTCTGGAACCCCCAGCCGCTGACCAGCAGCCGTGTCCGAGTGGGGGGATCCTGTGCGCTGGCCAGGGGCACCGCCTGCAGGTGTTCGGTGAAATTGAGCCTGGCATTGAGGATGAGCAGCGCAAGGTCGTTGTCGTGGCTCTGGGGATTGTAGCCGCCGTGGGGAATGATCCGCTGCAAGCTGAGCAAGTGGCCGCCACTCGCGTGCTCGCTGGAGCCCACCCGCACACTGTAATCGAGGACGCTCCCGGGCTCCAGGTTTTCGAAGCAGTGGGCGGCCGTCAGCACAAAGTGATCCCCGATGACGGCACCGCCGCAGATGTGCTGGCCATTTAGCTGCACGGAGGCCTGGTAGGGAAACTCCCCAATGGTGGACACCTCCATGCCGCCCACAATACGCCCATCGGAGGCAGGACTGGCCGCCACCCTCCGCACATGGGGCGCCACAAGGAGCAACGACAGACCGAATGCAAATTCCAGCGAGCAGTACATGTCTCTGACTGATTGAGGGGTTACCTCTTGGCTCTGGTTTTATACGAAACTTATCGGCCATAAGTCAATAGACCCAGTATTTTTGCCGTCTTATCGGAGACTATTTGCTTATCCACGAAGGTGCCAAGGTCTTCTTATCTGGCTTTGACCCAATAACCTTCAGGCAGCGCGAATTCGACTGTCCATGGACATGGGTTCATGGAAGTGGAGTGTGTCTATATGCGGAAGTATAGCTGAATAAAGTCTGGTGATTCATAACGTAGTAGAGAACTGCATTACAGGGAATCGAGAGAGGGCCAATAGCTTTGAAGTATTTATGCACGAACATGACCAAAGATCATTCGAGAGCAGTCATAATTTTAGCATTTTTTCAGAGAAGATATTTTCATATTCAGTTCACTTTCAGCTCTACAGAACGGTTACAGTACTCCCATTAGCAGTAGAATATACTGAACTCGTATATAATATGCAAATACATTCTACTTTGAAGGTGTAGTGAATCTGAGGGAAAAGCATTTTCCATTTAGCTTATCAGAAAAGTGCTTAATTATCTAAATTGCAGCAGCACTTTCGTTTCGAGTAACTCAACAAGAAAGGGTCGCAGGTGGCAGAGGGTACATATTTTTGGCAGTCATAATTCGTAGGAGCAACTTGCAGGACTCCCAAGGCTCACAGCTCATTTGGTTTCAATGAATATGAATATATCTGGGTGCTGCAGGCACATGTGTGTGTATCTGCATGATTTGCATAGAAAGGCAGAGGGAGAGAGGGAGTGTGTGTCTACTATTTCATTGTGAGATAAAACAACAGCAGCAAGAACTTATTAGTTTAGCCAAAAATGAATTGCATAAATAATTAAGGGAATAACAGGGCAAGCCAGGGCTGGGCCGGGCAGGGCAGGGATTGCGGCAGGAAGATTGAGGCAGAGAGAATGTTGCCAGAGACTACTGGCAAAAGATACATTTTACAGATTTGAAATTACATCTGTGAAGAGAAGAGTAAGGGTCATGGGAAGCCATGGACTGGCAGGCAGGGCTGGGACTAATTGTTACATTTCTCCCAGTCAGAGAGCAAACATTTCCGCAATCCCACATCTCGGAGCCCCAAAAGATATTCGAGTATTCGTATGAAGATGCATTTCCTTGCAGATATTCGGTTTGCATTTGAACAAAATTCAATTTGCGGCTGCTGAGCCAGAGACTGCCGCTCGCCATCTCCACTCCATCTCCAGGAGTATGCTAATTGGCCAAACAGCAAATTAATTAAACATGACAGGAGTTAATATATACTCCGATTCTGGTGCTCGTGTATTCATGAATTATGCAGAGCAGCAGCAGCAGTGCCAGTAGCAGTAGCAGGAAAAAACGCAGGGAACAGAGCGAATGCATCGCAGGGAAATGCATTCTGCTGCCACCACGATTTATGCTAAAGGATGATCAATATGCGTTGTCAATGGCCGGAGCATGTAAAATATGTGGAACATAACACCACCCACACCACACACAGTGTGAGGGATTGACATGCGACAGCTGTCTATAATGAAATGCCAATGAAAGCGGGCGGCCGACACCCACCAGAGGAGCACGACAATGAGTCGAGTTTTTATCTCCTGCTCAGATGTTTGAACGGAAAGAAGGAGTAAGAGTATACTTGAGTACAATCATGTATTGAAGGCTCCACCTGCTGTCGAACTTTAGCCTTGAAGACTCTTGCTGTATCTTTTGCACATAAGAAAAGCTTAGCTTTTCAACCCTTTCCCAGATGCATTACGTATACGCCATGTGGGCCCCATTTGTGGATTTGTGGCATGTGTGCACGACATTTGTGTGGCAGTTAATTGCGTGTAATTGGTAGACATCTTTCAGCGAAACACTCTCGTCACATAACTCGTCCTCAAAAAAAACATAAATCTCTCAAGTGGGTCCCACAAAAGGGGCTAAGAGGTGCGGCAAGGGTGGGTTAATTGCAAGGCAAAGAACATCAATTACCAAAAAAATAAAAACAGTAGAGCAAACAAAAAGGAGGAGAGGCTGCCACAAAACACTGTCTCTCTCTCTCTCTCTGTCTTTTGCTGACTTTGCTTCTCGCTCCATAAATTATGCAGTCAATTTTTTTGACTTTATTATAAAATGCGTGTTTATTATGCCATAAAAGGGAGCCAGAGAGAAGGAGAAAGGGAGGGGGAGTGGGAGTGGGAGATGGGCGAGAGGAAAAGTGTTGAAAAGTGCGGTAAAGTGTCAGTATTAAGCGTGAAATTAATTACAAACGCTTACTTAAGTTAAATATTTGAGCGAAGCTTTAGCGTGCGACAGCTCTCGCAAAAAGGGAGCCAGGGGCCAGGAGCCAGGAGCCAGGACCCAAGAAAGAGTGCCCCACAAGAACTCAAGGGTACGCTGTGGAGTGGGTTCTGGACAGGGCCCCGCCAGCTTCATTTTACATGCCTCCCCCGCCCCCACTCCCAACTGGCAGTAAGACGAGCCACTTTGTCAGGCCAAAAACACGAAGCCATGCCACTCCATTCCACTCTCCACTCTTCCACTCCCTCAGTCCCTGCCTCAAGTCGACTTCAGTTTACTTCGCTTCAAAAAATATACTGCAAAATTTATTTTCCCTTCTTCCTGGCGTTTCTGGGGGTTCATTTTGCAGCGAATCTTTTTTGTATATTGTTGTTGTTTTTGTTGGCCTTAAGCGCAAGTTGAACATTTCATTTGTCATGCTTTTTCCCCGGTTTTACCTGTGAAGAAGCTGAGTTTTTCCCTACACCCCCTGCACACGCATATGTTGCGGCGCCACAGTTTTTGAGTGATTGCTGCGACATCGCCAGCGCCAGCGCCATCGCCATCGCCCCCAAAGAAATGCTAAAAAATGTCTGCCCCGACGGTAAAGTGTTGCAAATAGCTTTTTTGCGTTTCTGAATAATTTATAAGATGTGTTTACCCATGAAGCCCAATGACTAAGTGCCGCTGGAAAGGTGGAAACACGATAATTTACTTAGGTGTGGCAATGCGCCAAACGGAAGGCGGCAGGAAGACTTTGAGAAATTAATGCCAAAGATTTGACTGGACATTGGACATTGAAGGAGTGCTGCAGAAGGAAGAGTCCCCCGTTCCAGGGTTATGAGAGGTGGCAAGAACTTGCAGAAGATTATGTGCTAACGAGTGGCAGAAGAGACTCTGAGGTTACGGTGGTGGCAGGATGTTGGAGAAGACTTTCAGAAGAAGACTCTGGGGAGCGGAAGCCACAACACAGAAGGCTCTAAAGCCCACACTGAGAGGTGGGTGAATACTGGGAGATGTGAAAGGAGACTACTCTTCAAAATGTTTATGTCATAAAATCTGCCCGAAAGTTACATTTACATTGTCGGCTAATTCTGAGAGAGACTCCTCTCCTTCTTTCTCTGGTTCTTTGGCCATTTGCTAATTGTGGCTCATTATCTGCTAAATGTTGGCAAATTTATGTGACGCACGCAGATGCGGCACCAACTGATTTGATTACCCGTACGTGGGGCACAAACGGAGACTGGGGTAGAGGGTTGGAGCCGTACCTGAGGCAAAAAAGAGAGAGTGAGAGAGAGAGAGAGCAGCTCAT
Source organism: Drosophila lowei (assembly GCA_008121275.1). Classification (NCBI taxonomy): domain Eukaryota; kingdom Metazoa; phylum Arthropoda; class Insecta; order Diptera; family Drosophilidae; genus Drosophila; species Drosophila lowei. The sequence continues at coordinate 21,960,405 of CM017778.1, read as the reverse complement.
AAAACATGTAAAATGCTTCATACACAAGAAAAAAGTCAGGCCACGCCCACACATGCCACACAGCGCCTCCTGCCTCTGTTTTTTTGCCGGCTGGAAAAACCTCATTAAAAATTCGTAGAGCGTTCTATTAAATGTTCATGTTTTGCATAAAAATAATGTTTCCTGAACAAAAAAGTAAAACGAAAAGAAAGTAAGGGCCACTGCGGGCCATTTTTGGAGGGGTATCGTGCATGTGTGTTTCCTGCGGTCTGTGAATCCAATTGATTGTGTGATGTTGGAGCATTTTAATTAACTTGAAATTTCTAATGAACTGTGAACTTTTTCATGTATGCATTTAATGTTGAAATGAAGCCAATTAATGGATGCACGCCCGAAGGATTCATTGTTTTTCTAGCAGAAATGTGCTCCAAATATCTTTTTGTTGAGCTTATCCAAAACCTATAATTTGTCCGAAGGATAAACTGCAGTATAAATATTGATAAATCGAATCAACAAAAGCCACAAAAATAGCCAAAAAGTGGAGCTCTTCTGCTGCTTCGGCTTTTGCTGATTCCATCGTTTCATAAGCAGGAAATGCCATTGAAAATCACGTAGAACAGACAAAGATACATTAGTTAGGGGAGAGTACTGGGCTGGGCTGGGCTGGGAGGGGTGGATATCTGCTGTGGAAAGCATACAATTTCATTTCAATGCTTATCATATTTGTGTGGCATGGAATTCTTTTCGTGATGCTGCTGCTGCTTCTGGATTCTGCTTCTGCTGCTGGACTCTCTCCCGTGCGGTGTGTGTGGTGGCCAGAGCGCATACAAATGCAAACCGGAAATGACATGAGGGATAAATCAGGAAATTGCTAAACATCAAATAAAGCTGATAGCCTGATATTTTCTATAGCGATACAGGATACGGCGATACGGGGGGTATGCCTTCGCTGCTGCTGCTTGCTTCGAAGGCTTCGATTTCGATGTCAACAATTCAAAATCATTGCAATGATGACGAGGCAAACAGCTGTGGCGGCGGTTGAACCTCGAAAAATTCAATTTTGCAATATGACATCCGGCAGCACACACACACGTACAGGAACCACACGTATACGAAACGGAACGGGGCGTATACATAACGCCGCAACGCTCGAGTCCCCAGTGGCAGGCGGCCGGCCCCAAACGATTGACGTGATGCCATTGTTCGTTCATGCCACTATTCGTAGTACGAGTATTACTGGACTGGTAGCACGGCCTCCAGCTACTGCTGCTGGCTAAGTTCTGCAGCAGAGCAAACAAAGTCCGAGAGCTGCTGCAGCAGCCGTAGCCCGGCTTTTGTGGTGCCAAAATCCACACCCAGAGACGGGAGACCCTCGATTGCTGGGGCTAATTATGGCAAGGGAAATATTGGATTTTGCAGACTCGTGTGCTGTGGAGGAAGCATTCTATGAGAACGAGAAACGTGGCATTTGTTAATGCTTTTGCTGCAGGCAGTATATAGGTCAGAAAAGCATATATCGCATCACTTTGTCTCTTTCGCTTAGAAAGACTATCTCTGGCTACCATTTTCCCATCTATGAAAGATGTTTCCCAGCCGAAAATGTACTCCCTGCAACAATCCAATATTCTGCTAACACTTTCAGTTTATAAATAGTGCCACCCTTCACACCCCACTCTCAAAAAGCACCCTTCCTGAAAAGCGAACAACTCTCGTTACAGTGAAAAAAAAATGTAAATGGCACTCGGGCTGTGGCGGCGTTTTGGCAAACTTCAAGTGGAGCCGGGCCCCAAAAACTACTAGTAGGCATGCTCCCCTCTCAAAAGAATATTGTTCGTAAGGGGGTTGGGAGGGGGTGGTTGGGGCATGGGGTGTGAGGTGTGGGGTGTGGGCGTTGGAAAATTGTGCGAGTAAGCAGCGCAAATTTAATTACACTTAATTAAGTGCAAAAAATGTCTAAAATGATGTTAAAATGTGCTTCAAAATGGTTTTGGTTCTTTGTATGGGTATGTGTGTGTATCTATGTGTGTGTGTGTGGGGTATTTTAGTGGAACAAAAGCCTAGCAGTGCGTGTGTGTGCGAGAGAGCGCCAGTAAATGTAGTTTGCATTTATTAGAACATTTTTGCGGTGGAGCCATAAAAATGCTTTGTTGTACATTAACTTTTTTTCTGTGGAACCAGCAACGGGAAAGTTATAGGAGAGAGATAGAGGAAGAGGGAAAAAAGAGAGGGGAATAGAGGTTGTGTGAGAGAGGGGGAGTATATTCATTAAATTACCACGGAATTTATCGGCATAAGATACTGAATATTCCATACATTCGATAGCCCAATGAAGTCCAGAATTAAACTCTTCCGAGATCTGGTATTGATCAATGAATTAGCCATTTCGAAAAGTTTTCCCGTTCCAATTTAATGCATTGATGAAATACAAATGGAGATACATTTCGATAACTAGTTTCGATAATTAGATATCTAATTTTGATATCTAATTTCTATAATTCGAAAACTAATTTCGATAAATACATAACTAATTTTGATAGCTCGATAACAAATTTCGATAACTAAATATGATAATTCGATAACTAATTTCGATAGTTTTTATTCAGAAGCATTTTCTCACACTTAATCGTTTCCGCGAGTAGATCCCTATTCTAATGAAACTCCATTTACTAGCACTGCTCCTCCATTTCATTAAAATCTCTTACTCCTCCCTAAACGATAAACTTTAAACGATGCAAAATTCAATTTTAGAACATGGTCCACCCATTTCACAGGATTCAATTGAGCAGCAAACAGGATGTGGAATTTGTAATGCAGCACTGGGCGACTGCCTCTAATTGAAAATTTCATTATCTTCCAAATGAGAGGTCAAAGTGCATTCTGAGATCACGCAAAACGAAAAGGTGGTGCAGGGCGGTGACTATTTCCTTTAAAATGGTGAAGTACCGAGTAATAACGTTTGTGGCATCATCGCTGGCTCTGGGTCGGGCTCTGGATTGCCTCTTGCCTCCTGCAAACGGACATTAGGCGGCTTGCCCCAAACAATAAGAGGCATTAAACATTTTTTATTGTTTGCCATGGCGGTGGCTTTATGACTTATTTCGCTTCAGTCTTCAGCCTCTTAGGCATCTCCACCGCCTCCTCCTCTCCGCCCCCTATTACACATAATTTCTGGCTGCTCCAAGGGGAATTTGCAGCACCCTGTACTCTGAAGAGTTCGAGGGGTGTATTGGTATTAAAGGAAGGAAAAACCCACTTCAAGATATTGAACTCTGCTTTTGGAGCTTTCATTCATCGATCGAAATATCATTATAGCTGGCATCAAGAACCAGAATTTCTTGTTTTTTTGACCACTTATTCTACGAAGGTTCCTTAGAGGGTAGGTTCCTTCCATTTAGAGGGTACCTTAGAGCCGTTGTAGTACGTGTCGTTTCTTGTTGTTTTTTCGCTCTTGTTTATGCCTCGTTGTCCGTTCGACCGTTCGTCTGTTCTCTCGTTCGTTGTTGTCGTCGTCGGTTGCTGGTTATTTGGGAAGATGATTTTGTTGTTGGGTTTAGCGCGTTGACAGCATGTGGCTGGAACGGCGGCTACTTAGCATCCATCGTGGGTGCAGGATGCTAGGACGCTGGATCCCCTTATTATCCTGCCACTTTCCACTGCCCCCTCCACGGCCCCCCACTGTTGTTGTTGTTGCTCTGGCAACTGCTCTTGGCCGACGACTGTGTTGGTATAAGCCGCTTTTAGCCGCAGCCGCAGCTCCGACAATCCGCGTCTGCTGCTACTTATTTTGATTAAATTTACATAATTTTCGGCTACCCCCCCACCCAAACAGTCCGTTTGAGTAGTATTCGTACAGTACGAGTATTTTTTTGAGTCCTCTGGAATCTCCCTCTGCTCTCTTCTCCGCTCGGCTGCTGCTCTCGATGACCCATTAATGCATTTCCTTCTGTGATATTTGTATTCAATCTTTCTGTTAACTCAATTGCCAATATCGTGTGCAAATATTTCAACAGCTTCCCTTCCCCGCACGCCCGCTCGAAAAAAGAGATGAGATTTTGGAACTATTTCCGTGGAAAGTCAATGCCACGGCCCCCCCTACTGCGGACGGAGTTTACTTCTCGTATAATTTGCGCTTTGTTCGACTGTCAACACTTTTAACCCATTTCCGTTTCCCTTGGTTGTACATTTGGGCTATGCAGACTGTGTGCTACAGTAGCGACTGGCTACGGCTAACTTTGGCTCTGATTCTATTCTATTCTATTTAAATCCTTTCCTACATGTTTAACTGGCAGGATCGGATCACTATATCATGTATTTGCCATAGAAACCACAACATAAAACATTATTTTTCTGACCTTTCACTGTAGCAATCGTTTTGGAATATCCGCTTTTCAGGAATAAACTCTCTCCCTTTCTCTTTTTCCATGGTTATCCCTCTCTCTCTCCCTTTCCCCAGGACTTGACACACTCGCACAGAGTTGCCCTGTGAATGCGATGCTTCGTTTTGCCTCTGGGCGACGAGGCCCTCTGCTTGTTGGAATAATATTTGCGATCATAATGGATTTTGCCAATTTGAATATTATTACACACATAGAGACCCACATACACACAAGTAGCACACATAGCAGTCAAATTTTTCTGTTCATTCAAAGTTGGCAAACAATTTTCTTAAGTAGCGACCGCTTTCGGGGGTATTTTAGATTTTTGCATACTCCCCACTCTCCGCACTGACTGCTGTTATGCAGATGAGTAGGAGGAGGAGTAGGAACTTCGTAGCAACTTCATTTGCAACATGCTGCATGGGAAATTGTTAAAAATTGGACAAGTACTACAAGTGCTACGAGTGCCACAAGGCGTGAGGAGGGAGGGGGATAATGAAGTGCGTTTCTGCCGAAAGTTGAATTGGAAAAGGGAATGGAGTGCAGAGTGGGAGTGCGGAGGAGGAGAAGGAGAAGGAGGAGGAGCAGCTGCTGCTGCTGCACACACAATATTAATAATAATGCCGATGGGCAAACATTTTGTGTGGTATATTAGCTGTTGAGTTGGCCATCAACCAACGAGGAATCCAAACCGGCAAGCCAGCCAACAAGCCAGCCAACAAGCCAGCAAGCCATCAACCAACCAGCCAACAAACAACAACTACCAGCAACAACAACTACCGGCAGCCAAATGCAAACATCGGAGCACATTATCATTGCCGGGCAAATGACGTACAGAGATTAAATATTTGCGATACTCCTCCTCCGTCTGGGGCATGGCATGGAGTAGCATGAAGCAGGAGTAGCATCAAGCAGGAGTATCATCTGTAGCCATTGCGCATACGACATGTAGCCCTTGCTCAAATATTAAAAAATAAGCACAAGCAGGGGGCTACGGTATCCTCGTCCCTTCCTCTTCCTCTTCCTGCCTGGCTGCTGCTGCCTGGCAACCCTGCCACATAATATTTACTGGCGTTTCATACATCTATTTCCCTGCCCCAAGGCCCGTTCCCTGTTCACCATGCCCACGCCCCAGCAAACATTGTTGACAGCCAGCAAAAGTAATAAAACTTTAGGCGTTGACTCTTCTCCGGACGACTGCCCCCATCCGACCCCTTCCGACCCCTTCCGACAGACTGCCTGAATGAGTGATGGAGTGACTGACGAAGTGACTGACGGACTGAGTGAATGTTGCGCATCTCTGGGCAATGGAATGCCATTTGTGACCTTCAAAGGTTGCAAATATATATTTGTCTCTCCCTCTTTGGCTATATTTACTCTAAGTTCTGTGGGCAAAGCAACATGGGAGAGAATATTAGAAATTTCGACTAAAAAATACCCCCGATAAATCAGTCTTCGTTCGAGATGTACAAATCCCCCGATTTCTTTATATTTCAGATATTCTTCATTGCTTCGTGGCTCCTCCTCTGTGGATGATGACCACAAATGACGATCTACCCTCTGTACTCTTGTGCTACCCTGTACGAATATTAATGAGATGGCTGAAACTTCGATGGCTACTTTATGAGGCCCTGTCTTTCGACCTAATCAAAGCTACGATTCCAAAACCCTTTGCTACACAAACACAGGTTCGGGTTCATTATAGAATGAACTCCCACTTCCCCCCTCAAAGGATTTCTTAACCGGAAACGCGGAAATATAATGCAGAAATAGACATAAATAAAAAGCAGCAAAAAAAGCAAAAATTGTGAAGGAAAATCTGAAGGAACAGAGAACAGTTCAAGGCAAGGGAAGGGCAATGGAAGGGGCACTGCGAAAATGGACATGCTATGCATTCTGAAGTTCTGTCGCATTTATTACGGCCCCTTCCCCCTCTCACCCCTCTCGACCACGTCTCACACTCTCTTTCGATATGCGATATGCGTGTGCGGGAGATCGAAGAATGGAGTGGGACACAAATCTATACATATACATATCTCCTACTGCCGTTTGTCGTTGCGTATTGGTACGTGCCGAATGGCAACTGGCAAAAACTTTTTTAATTTAAAAAATTTTTGTTCTCCGACTGCGACGGAGACGACGACAACGACAACGATATGGGGAATGTTGGTATGGATCGACCGTAGCGTAGCGCATGCGTTGCATTCGATACGTCCAAAAATACGTGAAAAAAAAACACAGAGAACCAGGGTAAAGGGAAAACGGGAAGGGAAAACATACAGAATGTATAAAAGAAAAAGAACAAAAACCAAAGTCGGCGTTAAAAAATGCGTGCCGCCGCGAGCTGTAAAGTTAATTTACAAACGAAACATTCGAACTTTGTGCTCGGGTGTGTGGTGCGGGGTGTGGGGTGCGGGGTGCGGGGTGTGGAGCGTGGGTTCGGGATTGAGGATGGGATGTGGCCGTCGTCGTCTGTCAGTTCCGGACAGCAACCGCAGAAGCGACGGCTGCGGCATAATAAATGCGAACATAACTCTGATTCTGCGAATCCCCTGACTGCTGTCCCAAGTCGTGGTTCTTTATTGTATTTGACCCCTCTCGCTGGGGCACGGGGGATGACACCTTGGCTTCCGACCAACAGACATCTAAAATATCATCTATTTGAATCCCATTTCCATGGCTATGTGCCCCACTGTGCCACTGTGGCACTGCTCTTGGTTGTGGGGGGAAATCGACGGCAAATGTTATTGAAAAGAGCTTCTCATATTTCAAAGGGACAATCACGCGTATGACAGCCGCGAGCTGTCACTGCTGTCCAGCATATCCCCCGCATACCCTGCATCAGCCCACGCAGGATCTCTCTGGCCTGCTGCTGCTGCTGCTGCAGGCCCTGCTGGCGTTTTTATTATTATAAGCCATGCTGTGCATATTATATTACCCCACAAAAACTGTTAGCACATGCTTTGGGGCATGCAGGCGGCCGCAGCAACCACCAGAGATGGGTGCGGGTGCGGGTGGGGTGGCTGTGGCTGTGGCCCAATTGTCACTTATAAATTGACATTTAAAATGTTTTGGTTCTCTTTTAGGCTCGCAGATATTGGGGGAGGATGGAGGAGGGACAAATTCCAATGCGAAAGAGGACACTTCTCCGATTCGATTCGATAGAGTGGAGTGGCGACAGGGTTTCCGAAATGTGACAAAAATGAACAGAAGGAATCTCCTCCCACTTCCCACTTCCCCTTCTGCCACTTCCCACCTTCCATAGTTTTAGAACAGTTTAAGGCTCTCGATCGATGGGAAACATGTACAATTGTTCGAGCCAATTGGCATATAAATTGGGCTCATTAATCATACGCACCGTGCGACCGAGCATCGGTGTTTGAGTAAACACTATTTGTGCTTTATTTGCCGTGGATTTAATATCATTAAACAATGGAAAACACGCATAAAACACGAGTGTCGGCCGTATACGTGACTTTCGCACTTCAATTATTTATAATTGCATAATGTTTATTCTGTTAAATGCGCTACTCTCTGCGCGTCTGCGGTGAGCCGAGTGTTTAATTTTAATTGAAACTTTTAATTGCATTTATTTCCAACAAAAACAAAACAAAAAACAAAGACTGACCTTTGCTTCCTGCCTATCCTGCCTGCCTGCCAGCCGAACTATGAAAAATGTTGCAGAAATCAGAAAATATTCTCCATTCGAGCATTCTCCATTTATCTGCTGCTGCGGACGCCAATTAAGGACACAACAAAGGGATATCACACACAAGTCGGGGGTGGATTCCACTCTCGACACAATGTCCAAGGATAAACACTTGCAACCGCTTGCTGCCACTGCTGCTGCAATTTGATTGTGCAACAATTTGCTGGCCAAAGGAGAAAGAACTTTGCTGTGGAAACTGTTGCATAATGAAACAATATTTACCTTCGTTAGCACTCGAAATAGTTTTCAATTTTCTTATGCAGCAGCCCCTCCCCCTCCCCCATCCTCCATCTACCATCCACCATCTGGCATTCAGACTTTCCGCCTTTCAGTCACTCTGTTCTGCCTTGTGCCTTCTCTGTCATTGAAGCCAACGAACCGTGTGGCTGGGAAAATATTCAACTTAAACTTAAATTTTAACTAAATTTGCGCAGCGGCAAAGAAAAATGTTTTACCGAAAAAAAAGCGTTGGAGAAGCCCCGAAGCGAAAATATGGCAAAACTATATGCAAATGATGGCAGCAGCCACAGTCAGCCCCCAAGTATTCGAAGGAGCGGCAGCAGAAGCCACTCACCCAAGTTGGCAGTCAAATTTCCTTAACAAGCTTTTGGCCTAATCAAATACCAACCCGAAAAACCCTTTCTGGCCGCTGCCGCTGCCGCCGCCGCCGCCGCTGCCTCTGCCCCCCAGACGTCTTTGTCTTTTTGCTAAAGACGCTTGACAGCCAATTGTCTTATGTGGCATGCAAATTTCTTACATGCACACACACACACACACACACACACACAGGCAGAGACATTCTCTGTCCCTGTGTCTGCCAAGAAAATTGGGAAAAATTAAAACTATAAACTATCTTTTCTTGGGGGCTTCTGTCCTGCCATCGTCGTTGGGTTATTGCCTTTATAATGGAAACATGCCGGGATGCCTATGCATATGCATAAGTGGCCAAGATACTTTGACACAATCTCGTTCAAACATTTGAGTTTCGTGCTGCTGCTGCTGCTGCTGCTTGGTCTTGTTGGGCAGAATGTGCGGTTTCCCTTGGAGTTGCAGTTCATGTGGAACTCTGATAGTTAATTCCTTAAATTGGATAAAATATATACCCAAGGAATGCAGTGTTTCAGACTGGCTTTCCCAGTAATTGCTCTGCCTAAACTAGACCTCGGAGTAATCGCATTTGAGCATTAAAGTATTTCGAGTGATTTTCCATGCAATATCGATTGGTATTTCATATTGAGAGTACAGCCTGTAACGTGGCTTAATTTCGGAGTAAAAAGAGTAACAAGTAAACCAGAAAAGGAGGTGTTAAAGAAGACGTTTAGCGGTCAGGCAGCATGCAGGCTGGCATCTAGTTCCGAGTGCCGTCTTCTCGGTCTCCATCATCTCGGTATTCTCATGAGAACATATTCTTCATTTCAATTTTCAGGAAAATCTGTTTTTAGAGTAAATATTTTCGATGTTCAATTTTGGGGACTATTTTTGCGGAGTATTTAACTTTTTCAGAGTATCAATTTTGGGATTTTCGGACTATCATTTTTTCGGAGTATGATTTTTCGGAGTATCACTTTTTCGGAGTAAATTTTTTCGGACTGGTACTTTTTCAAAGAAATACGCAAAAACTAAAACGATTTCTAAACATGTCCAGTTTTTTTGCTTTCAGTGCTCTGCCGTTCAGTAAATACCCAATTTATAGTTTTCGGAGTAACTATTTTGGTATTTCGGCCTGCACCACCCACACTTTGCACCGCCACTCTTTTGAACTATGTATGTGTAGCCAGTAACATGGTATTGAGGGGGGGCACCACGAAAAGTTTAATATTCAATATCATTCTTGCCATGTTTCAACAACTACGCGCAAAAGATGGAAACTGTTTTGTCAAAGTTCTTGTCAGATCGTCATCCGCAGCGTCATCGTCATAGTCGACACGACACCGTCAAAGCCATCGCCACTGCCACTGCCACAGCCACTGCCACCGAGGGCGGGGCGTGCAACACTGCCATATACTCCATGTACGAGTACGAGTACGAGTACGAGTACACATTCCCAAATTACGTATTGCTTGTAAAAGGCAAAAAGTTTCTCATAACTTTTCATAAGTTACGCTTATTTATACGAGACCACAATTTTGTACTTTGCATTTTCTTTATTTCTTTCAACATTTCAGCAGTGCTCCTGCTCCTGCCCCTGCTCCTTCTCCACTCCACTCCTTTTGGCATTTCCATCATCCTTTTTTTTTGTTTTTTGCTCCCTCTCTCTCTCTCTCTCTCTATCTGGTATTTTTTTTTGGCGGGTAGGAGAAGGAAATTGAAACTTTGCTACTATTTTGCATAATTTTCTTATGCAGAGAGAAATCATCCTCTGCACTTTACCCCCTCTTCTCCACAGATAGGACTGCATACAATTGAAGTTGAGGCAGAGACAGACAGAGACAGAGACAGAGAGAGAAGAAGGGATGATGTCGACGCCTTGCCAAGAGGAAATGTCGCTGCGGTTGTGTGTGTGTGGCAAAGCCAACTAAATTTAGTATTTACTTGCCACATCCTTTGCTCCTTTTCTCCCCCTCAATGCCAACGGGCATTTCCATATGCACCGAGAACCTTTGCACTTTCTTTGGATGCTTGCTGCTTGCTGCCTGCTGCATGGCATTCTTTCGGTCATTCCCGTAGCCAAATGTGGCTGCCACTTGGGTGCAGGCACATCTCCCGGTAATTACATTTCCTTGGCCGCTCTTAGCTGCCAGTAAACCATTTGCAGACCACACACAGAAAGTGTCGGTGATGCACTCGCCGACTTGCCTGCCAAAAATGCACTCACTCAGATGACTTACTGTCTCCGTTCGTGATCCTGCCGCCTCTCTCCCTCGCTCTCTCATGTTTTTCCCTTTTGCGAAGACAAATGGCTGGGAAAAAGAAAGCTTCTCTGGACATGAATTAATTGCAAGCTCAAGGCGCTAGAATCTGCTTACAAATCAGTGCTCATAAGTCAATATGCCAAATGCCAAAAATGCCGAAAAATATTTGCCAGACGACGATAAAGTATTTATAGAGGGATTCTCCTTCCCCTTTGCCCTTTCCCCTTGCCCGTTTCTGGTCTGTGCCCTGGAATTAATTGAAAGGCTTTTTGTTTGTTTGTTTGTTGGGCCTACGTTTCGATGCTACGTTTCGGAGTGATAAATTAATGTGTCGATTGTATGTCGAGGATTAAAAGTAACCCCCCGGAGGATACGCTCCCCTCTGCCCCTTTTTTATTTCGCTGGGAGTGTGTTTTAGGAGCCTGGATTATGCACATGTTTACGCAGGGCTTTAGTTATTTATTGTTTCTGTGGGCCTGGGATTCCCTTCGGCCTCCGACTCGGACTCTGGCAGGTTTATTAGTTATGCAGCTTGTTGGCGTACGGATCTTGTGAATTATTAATGATTAAGTTGTTGTTGTTGTTACATAGAACTGTATAGGCCATGTTCGCCTGAAGATACACGAATGTTTCCAGAGAATGGAGCCCCAAGGCTGCAAGTAGATTCCTTTTCTGGGGCTTCGAACCGATTAAGTCCACACAAAAAACTTTGATGTGATGTCATTGTGAGGTGAGTGGAAAGGAAAACATTTCTCCGAGTTCCGCCAACAGCAACAGCAACAACAACTCAACTAATCACATTTCTTCGAAACCGAAAGGACGTTCCGTCGTGGCGGAAGTTGTTTCATTTTTGTTGCTCATGTGTTTCCTGGCAACAAATTAAATAATTGGCATGACAACCTCATGACAATGCAATCGACATGCTACGACGTACTACAGATGTATATGTACATATATATCTATGGTCTATATATAGTTTAAGGCGTGGCAAATAGAAATGTGAAGTGGCCTCTCCCTCCGCCCAGAGCACTCGAGCACTCGATGGCAACTCGACAACAATTTCATTAGACGTGAAGCCTTGTGTCTCACATATCCCATGTCCCATGTCGATGTCAATGTCCGTACCGTGTCCGGAGTCCGTGTCGGAGTCTGAGACCGAGACCGAGACCGTGTCCATGTCGGGGTCCGAGCAAGAGTCTCTAGTCATTGTCATCAATGTGAATGTCTCCTGGCTGTGTCCCGAGAGGCATTACAAACAAAACTACTTAACTTACCGCAATTACATGTTATCGTAAATTAATTGTCCAACATTTTGTTTTACTAACAACATGCGTCAAACCGACGTGGCAGAGGCAGAGGCTAGAGGCAGCAGAGCAGCGGCAGGGAGGCTCCACCTGAACATGAAGATGAAGTGGAAGGACCTCAGATCTGGCTGGTCAGCTGCAGAAATGTGTGTGGCTTAAAGACCGCAAATTTTGAAATGTTTGTGAGCTTAGATCCGCATCTTGGCTACTTTCAGGACACATATTATTCGTTTAACCGCTTCCTCAGCTGACAGACCCCCTCCTGTGGCTGTGTGTGTGGCGGGCAAACTAATTAAAATTATGCCAACGCCAGGGAAAAGTAGAGGACGACTCGCTTAATGCATAATTACACACACAATTTTCATGAAATGTGGTGTCGGGTGTCGGGTGTCGGCTGTCGGGCTGTCGGTGCAAGGTGCGCGAGGTATCACAATTAGAGGCCCAGGCACAGGCCCAGGTAAAGGCACAGGAAAAGGCAGAGGCACAGGCACAGGTGCAGCTACAAGACTCCTGGCATCCTTAGACAGCAGAGTCCTGGCATCCGACAACATTCTACCATCCTCCGTGGTAGTCAAGTGCCGTTTGATTTGCCGCTCGAGTTAGTTTTGCACATGCTGCTGCACTTGTTTATAAGTTCTCTAATTAATTTTTAAGTGCCACTGCTAACTGCCTGAAGGACATGGCACGATGCAGGCTGCAGCCATCGTAACAGCAGCCTCTCGAACTTCCAAGGTTCCTCCACTCCAGCCGGCAGTCAGCTGTGGCTAAATGCTACAAAAAAAGAGGCAAGGAAAGAAGGAACACGAAGAGAACACGAACACGCATTGCACATGTGTGATTTGCTGGCCATAATGAAATTATTCCTCTTTGTTGTTGGCCCAGACTCTGTGCCTGGGTCCTACCCGTGGACTATTGTTCCACCCTCCATCTAGAAAGCCTCTGCTGCTGCTGCTGCCACTGCTGCTCCTAAAGATGCAGTCAACGATGAGACGCCAAGCCATGCGATTTCTACGGCCCCCAACTTTAATGGGAATTTATTAGCAGAAAGTCCTGGTACGGCAAGCATTAGGATCTATTCCAATTACACGCTGGCAAATCCCCTGCTAACTATTTATGAATCTTGTGTGCCTCCTGAAGCGCCTTTGATGAATGCGAGAGAGGCCCTCAAATGAAGTTAATCAATTAGAATATGTGGCTTCCATTCGGAGAAGAGGTACGGGCCAAAAGAGCAGCAACAGCAACAGCAACAGCAACAGCAGAAGGCCAAAACAGCAAAGTAAATTACTCGTAATACGAGTATCTGTGGCAGATGCTCTGCTCTGCTGTGCCTCCGTGCCGCCTGATGTATGTCTCATGTTTGCACGCCTTGTTTTGTTGTTGTTGTTGTTGCTGCTGAATCTGCTATCTGGATGTTGTTTTTGTTATTAAGAAGTAATCTACTTGTAAAATCTTAATTAAAGTTATTATAAATATGTATGAACAGGAGAACAGGAGGAGGCAGAGGCAGGAGGAGCAACAGTCATGGCTCAGGCATGTGTGTGCCGCACATAGATACACACACACACACACACACACACTACAAGCAGGATAAGCGATTGCTTTGGATACCCTAACAGATCTTTACTCTCAAAATATATGGAATAAGCCTGTTCTGTGTTGCCGAATAACCTATGAAACTTTGAGAACTATCTTTTCTCTGTTTTTGTACAGAAACAGAAGAGGATTTGGCACAAATACATTTCCGATTTGTGTAGAAAGTGCATGGAACTGACCTTGGAGTATCTCCTGTACCTTCCACAGTTTCTTCTCTCTTTTTGCCATTGCCACACATCATATCGGCAGAGTAATACCCTCTCTGTTAGGGTATATATATATATTTGCTGTATATTTGTGTTTGTCTGTTGTCTGGCTGTCTGTTTTGTTTGCCCTCTCTCCCCCACCAGCCCCTCTTTGTGCCCTTGGCTCCACTTTCGACGTTAAATTGCGCAGCTGTTTGCTTTTCACTTTGTGTGTATGTACAGCGCGACCCTCGCTGGCCCCGACACCCCCTCCTGGCGTGCACAGTGGGGAAAAAAGAAAAGCGCGTGGCAGGCAGGAGGCCGGGAGGCCAGGAGGCCAGGAGGCAGGCAGGAAGCGAGCGAGCAAGTGGCATCAAAAGTATTTGCGCTTTATTATGACAACTGACATTAGTTTGTTTGATATTTGTGTTGCTGCTGCCATTTCCCCCACTTTTCCCATGCGATAAGATTTAATTGAGTTGGCGGAAAAACTTGATGGGCGGGTGGGGGCGAAGAGGATGCCTGCGGGAATTGTGGGAAAAGCCAAGTGTGCTGCAGATTTGCTTCGAGTCTGTGTTTGCCTTTTTCCCCCTGTTTGTTTTCCACTCTCAGTTTTCAATGATCTCTCCGCAGATGTGTTTTTGTGCTTTTGAAGGCCCAAGCAACTCCGTCCCTAGGGGTTACAGGGGTTAAACGTGTTAATCTGCCCCCGGCCAACAAAAAAATGAAGAAGAGTGCACAACTAATCAACTGCAGAAAGAGGAGTCGCCTTGCAATCTGAATCCGATTCTGATTCTGAGGCTGTCGCTGTCGCATGCGAATTGAAAAAGTTTCCGCGCAGAGCGACAATTTTTTAATGAAATAAATTAAAAAAGCTGTCAACTGGCTGTAAGTTTATATTAGGAATGATAGAATGAAAGGCGAGAGAGAGACTACGCGAAGAGAGAGTGGAGAAATATGCTCAAGTGTTGAGTTACGCTAAATGGATTTCCATTGCTCCGCTAGAGAGGAGGGAAAATATGTAAACTACTTCCACAAAAGCAGCTAAACTGTCAGGAGCGAGTGCTGTGACAAAGGAAGGGCTACGACGAGGGAAAAACCCGGGGAAATGCCATGAAATGCCATGAAATTCGATTAGCAACAAGCCATTAAAAGAGAAAGAGAGAAGGACAGAGCGAGAGAGAGAGAGAGAGAGTCGCGGGAGCAGTTAAGCATTTTAAAATTTATAAGATGCCAAAAAGTTGGACTGTAAGTTTTGTTGAATTAATTAGGAAAAACTGCGAGAAAAGCTGAAGGAGAGACAGGGAAACGGAAACGGAGCTAACAATAAGTGATTTATTAGGAAAAAACCAACTGACTAAATTCTATCAGAATTAATGGAGAACAGAGGGAGTCAAGGGTCACACACACACACACACACACACATGTACTGCTCATAATTTTCCAGAAAATTAATTAAATGCCGCTCAAGCCAGGACTTGTGTCAGAAGTCAGAGAAACAGATAGAGAGAGAGAGAGAATTGATAAACAGAACAACAAACAGAAACAGAAACGGAAAGACAAATGTGTGTAGAAGGGGTCCATGTGTGCTCTGTGTTCTGGAGGTGTCCTTGGTCTTTGATCTACTGCCATGACAAGGGGCGGAACCCTGTGCTCCACAAGCACATGCTCCCTCCATCATGTTCAACTCTCTTTCGAGTGCTTTCTAATACAAGTTATAATCTAATGTCTACATATGTAAATAGGCAAAGTTTCGCTCATTTCGCTCTCTGCTCTCTCAATGGAGCGGTGGTGCGATGGTGCGATGGACTCGCACTCCCCTCCCCCCTCAAAAACTAGCTGTAATTAAAGTTTTACACTTTGCAACTTTTCAGCGTTTCAGCGTGTTTTCTGGGCTTTAGATTGCCATCAGCTTTTGTTTTTTCGAAACATTTCTATAATAATGCCAGCGCACATGCACACACACACACGGAAGACGCAGGCGAAAGAGGAGTCGGAGGATATGGAAGGACGCACATAAAAGTTTTCGCTTATCGTTGCGGCAAAATGTTAATATTTGTTGAAATGTCCTCTCTCTCTCTCTCTCTCTCACTATCTCTCTCTAAATGGAAACCACAGAAAATGGTAATTATTAGAGCAGCCCCCTACCCCGGAAAACCCTCTAGCATTCTATCTGCCACAGATTGGGAGGGATGCGCTGTTTAACAGTGCGTATGATTATTATTGTAATAATTACACAGCACAATCTCTCACTATTTTAATGGCTGATTCCTTGGCATTCGACGCATGGCTTCGACAGGCGAACCATTTTTGGGGTCCGAAAAAGCATTACTAATGTTTCCCAAGCTCTATCTCAATACTGCCACTCATTCTCTTCCATTATGTATCTGCTCTGCTCTTGTTCTATTTGTTCTATGCTCGAGAGCTGCTACGGTGTTTACCCCTTCTTCTTCTGCTGCTGCTGCTGCTTCCATAGCTCCTGGTTATAAGCGTTTTGCTTTTATGTATAATTTTATATGCATGCATGTTTGAAGAGCATGAAAGGCAGAACCAAAGCCAAAGCCAGAACCAGAGCCAGAGCCAGAGCCAGAACCCAAGTTCATTTTACATTTCAAAAGCGCCTTTTGTTATCCTCCTCCCCGTCCCCGGCGTTTTACCCGCCTGCCCACCGTTCCGTCGACATTTGTTTTTATGCATTTCTTTATGCTCTTTAGCATTTCCATTTATTGTTGTTTTTAATATTCTTTTGTTGGGGATTAAGTATTTATTATCATACGCACCAAGAATTTCCGACAAGAACCACCCACCCCCGACCCCATACATGGAACATGTGGGGAGTGCGAGGGAGTAGGATGTATGCGTAAAACACTCTCTCCCTTTCTATCGCCCTGCTGGCAATAGTTTTTCATGCACTTTCCTTGTGGTCTGGCATAAGTAGTTCTCGCTCCTCGGTAGACGTAGAGGATATATACATATATATATGTATGGGTATGCTCTAAGAAAGTGGACGTGGATTATGAAGACCTGTGGAATCCACAGAAGATCCACAACACATGAAACCCTATGGCCTGCCATATATACCAAAAGGATTATCATAGTTCATCTGCAGTAAAATATTGCCCTCTTTGGAAGTTTTACCACCTCTCTTAGTTGATAGTTGCCAATTAGAGGGTATCCTCTGGTCGTTATATCAGTTAGGCCCCTTGCTTCCTTCTGTCGAATGGGACACTGCGTGCGAGTTTGTGGTGTGGTGTGTCTGTGTGGTCTGTGTGTAGATTGCCTTTACAATGGAAAAGTGCTTGCTTTTCCTCCTCTCTCTCTCTCTGTCTGTCTCGTTCTCTCTTGTTCTCGTTGTGCATTTTCCTTGCTCTAAAATATGTTTTATTATCGTGTAACTGGCTTGTTGTATTTTTATGTAGTATTTTTTACATTCATATATGGAATTGCGGTTCTATTGCTTTGACTATTTCTCTCTCACTCTTTCTCTTCCCTTTCTGTTTGTGTGTGTGTGTGGCTGTGTGTCTCCGTTTTATCTGTGTCTGTGGGCTGGAGTTTTTTTCTTTGCTTGTAGTGGCAGCTTACTTTTTGGAATTTTGTTGGAAAAGCTAATTGGGTTTGCCAAATAAATTTTAATGATTGTTGCAAAGAACAAGAAAATCCTAATAAATAATATGAAATCAGGAATCGTCAAGGGAAATACTTGGGGGAGATGTTGTATACCTTAAAACTCAAGCAAACACTCAAGAATATATAGCCCATTTTTGGGTGCAACACGATACTCGTATGGAATGTTATACAAATTCGATAGATCTCCAATGGAACTCCAGAAATAGTAGAAGATGAAATGCTAGATTTTCAGCAAGGGCTTCGATTTCTTTATTATTTTCATACAAAATTCGAAAATCGAATAGTTTTCTGTTTTTATTTTGTTGACCAGCCTCGACCTCGACCGTGCCACCCACATTGCACTGCCCGGCCGCTGCATAAATGTGGATTTTAATTATTTGCGGCGGTAATTTTCAGCACATTCCATTAAAATTGACCGCTCGGAGGCGCTATATCGCCAGGGTTATCGGCCGCAGGCACCGCCACTCCGCAGGACAGAAGCGAGGCGACGCGAAGCACTCAATTTGCATATGGCAGGCGGCAAAGGGCGGGCCGAGGAAAATTGACTCGCTTCACGGGCATTACGTATACGCCGCGTGGCGAGGGTCGTGCAATGTCGAATGGACGGGCAGCTCAATGTAACGGAAAATTGCATGGCAAAAACAACAAAATATATCGTAGGATGACAAACTTGTCATAAAAAAAGGAAGAAAAAAAACAAATACATTAAGGCTCTGTTTCCATGAGAGGCTGTCGCTTGTTGTTGTCGCTCCGCGTCCTGCTGTTTGGGCCGCCGGCGGCGACAAAGTAATTTTACAATGCTGACACATTTTATGTTTATTAAATCAGTGGCACGGGCATGGACCCATGAATCCATGGATATCCCACTGACCAGCCCCAGCCTCGAGGGCCGTGGACGGAGGACCAGAAGCGAACCCCAATTTGTGCATGCTTCATTTGATTAAACATTTATGCTCGATGGCCAGGGCAGGGACAGGGACAGGGGCCAGGGCCATGGTCAGGTCAGGCGACGGGGACGGGGATGAGCCAGAGGAAGCGAATCATTCCATATGATTTACCCGGAGAGTTCATTGGTCAAGCTGTGTAGCACAGGGGCAGTGGCCGAGGTAGAGGTGGAGGTGGAGCCCATCGTCACTGCAAGCGGCAAGTGTTGCAAAGCAAATCTAGTGACCCGAAAATTAATTGATTGGAAAATAATGTTTCATGCATCTATTGATTCATGCTCTCCCCAGTCGATGGCACATGTGACCCGTGCTCGTTCTGGCCCCTCCTTGATTTCTGCAACACACAAAACATTGTTTTTAGGCTCCGCATTGTATTTGCTGGGCAGGAAGAGGCGATTGTGGCCATGTCTTTTGGCCATGCTCTCCGATGGCTGGCTGCTGCCTGCCTGGGTTGTTATTTTCAATTTGGTTTCCGGTCAAAAGTCCAGTTTAATATTGATCTACTTTGGCTTTTTGCTCCTCATCATTATGTTGTCTTCTTCTATCTGTATATATCCCTCTCTCTCTCTCTTTATCGAGTGATGTCTGTGTGTGTGTGTGTGTGTGTGGGTTTTATGCAAAATCCATATTCAATTTGGCAGCTGAACATCTGTGCAAATATCAAATATTGACTACAAATACTGGAGTACTCCTCCGGCCAGTGGCCAATGACCACAGATACAGATACATCTCCAGCTACAGCTACAGCTACAGCCTCATTCTGCAGCTCATTCCCATCTCCATCTGAGGTCCTGTCCCCTGACGAGTGCTGGGCTGTTGCCTTTACATTAAATTGCAATTATAACGAAATTTATTTGCTCTCTGGCATATGGATGGATAGATGGATGTGTGTGTGGTATGTTTTAGCTTTGTTATTGTTTTTATAAATTACTCGGCCGTAATGCAAGGATTATTAAGATCTCAGACTTCTTAGCACGACAGCGTGTTCAAGGAGGGGGACTTCGAATCAATTGGGTTCTGCTGTACAGCTGGTGCTTAGGCTGCTGTTAAGTTAACAGGCAGAAAGCTTTCATCCACTGTTAACTAGAGCAGAAGCTCTAATGCTTCTCTTAATGTTATTCTCGAATTTTTCTCTTAAATTTCGAACGAAAAGCTGTCGAATGGTGTCCGCGATGTTCAGGGAACCGCAAGAAAGAGTTGAATCAACTGAAATATTGACTAATTGCAGGATTCAGAGTCCTCAATCATTTAGCAGCAGATACCCCCTCCATCAGGGACTCCTTTCCAGGCCATAACTCAATGTCTCTGTGTGTTTAGTGGCCAATCAGGCAGAATGACAGGCACAATAACAAAAGTGATCCCAAAAAAAATAACAAATATTAATTCTACAAGCTGAATGTCCAGACCACAGAATGCCCTACATTCAGAGGGGAATTCGTTTAGGAAAATGTTGCTGTGGATCGATGAGAGAGTGCCTCATAATCGGCTAATGATCGGAGAAGAAAACACAAACTCATAGAACGGGGAAGAGATATCGTGGTGCCCCTCTCGATTCCCTCGAATCGAAGATACCTCCTTAGCGGACATGGAAACTGTTTAGTTGAGAGACGCCACACACACGTGTGTGTATGCCACCCAGTCCACAGATTCGGATTAATATGGATTTATGTGCGGGAGATATTGTTTTTCCTTCGAGTCACAATTGTGATTCAAGGAATCCTCCTACCCCGTTCCGTTCCGTTCCTTTCCGTACAGACTAATGCCGGATATGTTTATTATTTGCGGACCGAGAATAGTGCCACATCACGCTTATTTGTTGAGCAGAGAAGCAAGCTTGCCACATGCCACGAAATGAAGGTGGGCTAGGGGTGGGAAATTCAATTTTCTCCACGGGGCAGCAGAAAGATTTCAATTTATAATGAAATTAAGTTGGTAATAGCCCGAGCAGAGAGTGGCCTCTCAAACGGGGACAAAGCCTGTGTGCCTCTGCCTCTGCCTCAGCCTTAGCCTCCGTCTCTGCCTCCGCTTCTGCCTCATAATTGAAATCATGTCGAGTGAAAAGGGCTAAAAGGTTCAACTCTCGAGTCCACGAGAAAAGGCCACCAATAAAGTAATTAGGGGCTCAGTGTCCGAAAAATGTTCTACATCAAAGGGCAGAGGCAGAGGCAGAGACAGGGGCATGGGCCCAGGCCCAAGCCCATCTCTAATGCTCACCCCCCATGGCTGGGATTTTTGTGACAGAATATAGACATTTCTGTCTTTTGTGTGTAAACTTTTTGGGGGCCACAATTTTGAAGGGACCTGCGGTGGCAAGCGGTTGCTGGAGATCAGAAAAGCGAGCATTTCTTCACTGATTCGGTGGCAATCGATGAATGTAATGCTTAAGAATTTGAGTGTCTTAATTCCTGTTAAATTTGTATTTCTTTCACACTCCTCTCAAGGGCAGGGGGTGTCCTTTAACATATTACATATTTCCCAGATCTAACAAGGCACCGAAACTCGTTTCTGGCGTTGTTTATTTGCCATCAAGCGATACACGAGAACACGCACTCGGAAAAAGATCAAAGATAAATTTCCAATTTTTCCATGTGTGTGGGAGTACGTTTTTGTATGAGTGGGGGTGGAGGGTGGAGTGGTGGCATGCCTCATCAAACGCTTCAGAAATTCACCGACAAAATGCCACATTCATCGGTGGTGGAACTGTGAGGGGGGCTGAATCGGAGGATGACACGCCACGCCACTGCGCCACACTCGACTCGCATGAGAAGCTTTTGCTATTATATCGCGCTCATTGTGTCGCTTGTTGCTATTATTGTTGACTTGACTGTTATTGTAACGCCGCATAGACGACACTTTAACAATGTTTCCCATGCGGTAAGGGTACCCCACCCAAGGGGTACTATGATTTCACAGTTCCGTTTTGTGACAGAGTGAGGAAGCATCTGCAAGTTCCTTGCGTTTGAAGATCATAAGTCATTATACCAGATACTTTCTTATAGAGGCGATGATACATTTACCATGTTCTTCGATCGTTTTGGAAGAGTATCTAAAGCGTTAACTGTCGAATATGGATCGTTCCTTTGTCGATTCCCCTTCCAGAGAAGGGCTGGCTGCCCCTTGGTTCTTTTTTCGGCTCTCGTTTCTGGGCTGACAGCTCCTCTGTTGGGGCATCGCAAACACTCGACTGTGGCACAATGCGCACGGCAAATGAACGTTCAGCGGGTAGCGGAAAAATGTATATCCTAGACTCTCGACCACTCAATGACGAACACTTGACAACTTTTACCCAACAACAGGAGAGGGGAAAACAGGCGGGAACAACAGCAGGAACTGGAACGATGGCAACGGTTGGCAATCCCATGGCCAATGACTGACGTCAGCTGCAATTAACTGTGGACCCAGCAAATGATGACAATTATTTCTTGTATTTTTTATGGGGGAAGATATTTGCTTTGAAGTTTGCTCTCAGAGCTCCAGCAAGCAACAAAGTCATTAGTTGATGCTCTCTTTTCCCCCAAACCCCCGCCACCACTCTTAGAATGCCATAAATAGGGAGCAAAAATAAGGAAGAACTCACGGAAACGGGGATTTACGGTCTATGAACTGGGACATACCTGGTGATTGGGTTATAATTCGAGTAAATCCATGAATGCCACAAGAATTGTCTGACTGCAAAAGAAAAAGAAAAATAAAATAAAATCACAAATAATAGAAGTAGTAGTAGTAGTAGTCGGAGAGGGGGGAGATAGGAGATGGATCAGCAGGTACCGCTCGTTTTTCGTGCACTTCTGTGACTGTCCCTTTCCCTGACGATCAACAACAATACCTCAGCAAAACTGGTTTCGCAATTCTTTCTATTTTTTCATTCCATTGCCCTGCCAGCAACAACAACAACAATGCCTGAGAGCATGATGCAGCGCTTGAGAGCGCTTTGACGACGTATTTGATGCGAGAGAGAAGAACGAAGAAATGAGCAAAATAAGAGCCGAATATTTCATCATGCGTGAGAGCACCTTGTCGCACATACAAAACACTTGGGTGTAGAAAAAAGTATACATATGTATGCAACTATTAATACCCTTTGTTTTAATTCTCAGAGAGACCAGAAAACGCCATCTGCCTGCTGTTACATACATCTTGAAGAGCACAATATACCCTTGATTTACCCTGCAAGTACCGGGAGCAATGCTTTAAGTTCGCTTCTGCTCCAGTTCGTTTTCTCTTCCCTAAGATAGAGCCATTTATTTTTTTTATCTCTTAGCTAATTAGTTTTATAATTATGATTTCGGTCAACGCAATTTATTGTGATATATGTATGCCGGCCTCTCTCGCTCTCCCTCTGTCTCTCTGTCTCCCTGTTTGACTCTCCGATACGATGCGTTCGAAGGCCTGTAATGTTCTTAGACTGACAATTGCATAGTCCAGCGAGCAATTTGTTTCGCCTGCTGCCTTCTGCCTTCTGCCGGCTGCTATTGCTATCGATTGTCCTGGCACTTGGTGTCGTCTCTTGTTGTGGGAGCCTCTCTTGTTTCGGTGTGGTGTGTGTGTATGTGTGTGTGTGTCCGCCACATGGGCGACAGCGGCCAGGACGAAGGACCTTTTTTCCCAACCAAATATAAATTCCTGCCCACTCAAGCGTAGACAATGTAATGTAATTTTTTAAAAAGCATTTTTCTTTTGCCTGCTGCTGCTGCTATCCGCTAGATACATATGTACAACCAGATATGTAGATGGATAGATAGATGTACATAGCGATCTATAAATACTCAACAGGGAATGGGGGCAGGGGGCAGGGGGGAGTATTGTTTATCAGTGTCAGGACAGAAGCAGTCGCCGTCGCCCCGTCAAAATCCCAGTGTCAACATAAACAGGACCCGAATTTGTATTTGAATTTATGACAGTGTCTCTCTCCCAGTGTCCTGGACTCTTCCGACACCTCGATAGTGCCAGTGGCACAAAAAGTGCCGCCAGTTCGACGCTGGTGCTGACGATTCAGAGAGGGACAGAAAAACAAAGAGATAGAAAAGAAAACTTTAAAGCCATATTTCGGCATATCGCCTTGCAGTTTCCACAGTCTCCACACTTTCTTTGCTCTCCTTTAGTTTTGCCCCGCCCCACCGCATTGGCAGGGTATTATTTTTTCTTGGCACTTGGTTGCTGATAAGACTTTGACTTTTGCTTGGCTAGTTTTTTAAGTTTTTGCTTCAGAGGAACGGCAACGGGTCGCATGGAGCATATTGTTTTCCCTCAGCTTTTTATGAGTCTGAGCAAGCCATGGCAGGGCAGGGCAGGGCAGACAACAGCAACATAATAATTCTGACACTTTTCCTTTGTCCCCCGACCAGGCCCAGACTCGGAGCTGGATATCATAGATTGTGTTTCTGTTGTTTTAGTTTTGGCCTTAGTCCTCGTCATTGAATGGTAATTGAGAGGCAGAGAAATTTCTAAAGAAAATCTCCTACAGAGCAAACTCTCTTTCTGTTGCAGATTGAATGGAAATCGAGGCGAACAATCATGTTTTCCTTTTGAATGCCGTTGCAAAATAGTGCTGCTCCAGAGGTGGAATCTGAGATTTGAAGGTATTTTCTTGCTTCTCTTTCATTTAAAGAACTCCTTTGAGTTCTTTTATCTGAAGAAGGCTTCTTTCTTCTACATTTGAAGACGTTTCCTTATAAATTAAAGACTGTTTGACATTTAAGTGCTGTTCCATACGTTTGAAGACAGTTTCAATAGTCAGGCATCAGCATCCCCCCACAAAATAGTCAGCAATTTATGGTTTCTCCTCAAATTACTCGCATTATCTGCGCTCTTTGCCATCAAATCTACTCGAATGTCACACACTCGTAGAGATACTCGCATGCTCGCAGATACAATATCCATGGAAATGCTCCACCGACACAACTGTCAAGAGACTGTCTCGGGGCTCGTGGCTCGGGGCTCTGTCTATTGACCCGAGACGACAAATTGCAGGAAAACCGTGAAATAAGTTGCCAACATATGGAGAAGGCGGACCAAGTTTCCATCTGCACATTTTGTGTCTTATTAATGTATGAATGGAGACAGTGGGCCACCGCTTGAGAGAACTGCTAATTGAGGTTCTACAGTAGGGTATTCCATAGCCAGGGTTCACTGCGAGACGACAACGACGACGACGACGACGACCGGGGAGATTTATTAGTTGGGCGTTAATCCCTGGCGGCCTAATACATCATTTCAATTTGTTGCAAGTCGTGTTGATTTGTTGTAGTTTCTACCACGAGCAGCCTGAGGGGCGGAACAGGGGTTGAGAGTGGCTGGGAGTGGGAGTGGGGGAGTGGGGGGCATAACTTTTCCGGCTTTCCCCTCATTCCCAACCGTAGAACTATTTCACTTATTTACTTTCATAACTTGCAAATTGTCAACTTATTGTTGAGGCGAGGAGGCTCCCGGCACAAAGACACAAGAAAGAACCAAAGTAGAAAATTCCTGCAGCATCGTTGGAAAAGTTCTCCCACACCCACCAGCCCCCCCCCCGTCCCGGCACCACAGTGCCCGCTCCAAGGCGTTCCTGCGGGTAAGTGGCTTATTACGGGGGAGGGCTTCATCGGAATGGAATACTTTTTTCCTAGGAAAATGATTGCCAGTCTGCTATCGCTCCTGCTTCTGCTTCTGCTCCTGCTCCTGCTCCTTTGTGGATTGTATATGTAATTTAATTACCTAAAAAGTCCTGTCACTGCTACGAAGAGTATTCCGCATGGCAGTGATTTATATTGACAGCATTCTTCGGCTGGCCCGAAAGGTCTTAAGGACAGATAGATGGAGACGTCCAAAGCATTCTTACAGCTGGGGTGTGTTATGATTAATCGGAAAGTACTGTATGTTTCCTCTACGATTATTGGGAGATTTCTTCCACTTAAGTTCAAAGGTCAAAGGTCTTCTCTCTCTAATCAACTCAATTAGTTGTGGGTGTAGTAGGAACCTCCCTCCACCCGTTTTCGACACACAAATTACAAATGAGACCGCAAGAGTCCTTTCCGAAGGGATTGGGGGGCGAAGTGGAGTGAAATTTGCATTTGGGTAAAAGTATTTGCATATTATTTGGTTCTGGTTTGTTGCTGCCACCACACAGTGGCAGTCCGTGGCACACACACGTGTCGTGTCTTCCCTGTCCTCTGCTTTTCTTTTCTGTTCCAGTTTCAGTTCCAGTTTCTGCTTCGGTTTGGGTTTGTTTTGGCTTTTGGCTCGTTTTTTTCATTTTTTTTCATACCCTGTAATCGTGGGGTCAAAGTGGGGTATATTGTAGTCGTGGAATGCCATTATTCATATTCATTCCCACTGATCGGATGTCGATTTCATGCCAAAAAAGGGAGAGTCTTGCGCTGTCAAAACTCTATCCTCGACTCGACTTTCCAGAGGATATTTTTAGATATTCCTCCATTTAGAAGGTATTTTCTAGTCCAATATATACTCCCCTTTTTCATTTTAATGTTGTTTTATTTTTTTCGTTTTTGTCTTGTTTTCGCTTTTAATTTCCTTTTGCCGTGTGGCTGCTTATGATTGCAAACCGAAACACCGAAGGATTCCCCCAAAGCAGAAACAGAAGGATGTGAAATGATATGGGTACAGTAAGGGGGAGGGGGAGGGGGTGTGGGTGTCGGTGCGGCGGTAGGGAGAACGGGAACACTTTCGATCTCTGTCTGTGGCATTTGTATGATTAATGTGTTTACACAGGCCACGAGCTTTGCGGTCTCTCTGGTGATACGGAAGGGTTAAAAGGCGTAAACACCCAGATACAAACACACACAGACAGACTCACACACAGATAAAACAGATATACACATGTAAATGTAATGTTATTTATTCATTTATTATGCCATTCGCCATTCGCCATTCCACTCCATTCTCAATTCCTGAAATCGACTCGCAATTCCCGCGAAAGCAAGCGAAACGATGCGTTATAAAAATGCTTTACTGCCTTTCCACTCCCCCCTTCGCCTTCCCCACGTTTCCGCCATTTCGCCTTCCCCACCCCTCGTTTGTTGGCTTTTGTAAACATTTTAATTAGCCAAAAGCAAAGAAAAACAAATTTCACTTCCCTACCATCCCTACTTCCCTACATCCTACATCCCTGTCTTTTTCTCGCTCTGACTATGAGATACACTTGTATCTTATTGAGTGCTGAATGTATGTATGTGTATCCTGACTATCTGTGCATGTATGAGTGTGTGTGTGTGTGTGTGCAGTGCCCCATTTGACTTCATTTTGGCGGCAAGATTCTGCTGCTGTCGCATAATCTTCGGCGCGCTGTGTGTTAAGTGCCTGAAATTGAAATTTACGATCCCCCGCCCCTTTGCAAAAAGGGTAATACAAATAAATGTCCATAAAAGTTACTCACTCGCAGAAACAGGAGGAGGAGGAGGAGGAGTAAGAGCAGGAACAGGAGCAAGAGCAAGAGAAGGAACAGCTGGACTGGACACCAGAGAGAGGTAGATTCCTACTCGTATTTCAGGCATAGCAACAACATTTTCCAATGCATACACAGATACACATACATATACATATATGTAGATACATACAATAGATACCCATAAATAACAAAGTATTCACTTAGCCTACAGGACACTGTAGATGAAGAGAGTGCTCTAGAGAGTGAGGGAGAGTTCTGCAGTTCTGGAGGAGTCTGTCTTTTAAAGGTCCAAGTGAACCCATAATCACACAATGCAATGGAAATTCACTTAAAGTCCAATTTAATACATATAATGGTCAATTTCGATTTAACACTAATTCATAAGTGATATACGTATATGTGGAGTTCTAGTCTGAATCCATGGGAAAATATTCTGCAGAAAAGTTTGGGTTGAGGAGAACAATAATTTGTTGATTCCAATCCATGAACGATTCTACTCGTAAAGAGTACCGCTTTGAACTATTCCGTTTTTCGAAGGATATTCTCAGCCAAGTCTCAAAAGATTCCTTCGAGGGCATTCCAAATAATCCCCCAGAGCTCTCTCTATCTTAACATAAATTCCCATGTTCTCTGCAGATATTCGAGTAGTACAGATACAGGTATTCCTCATATCTATTTATATTCGGTCTTTCATCTCCTCGCAGCAGCTTAGATCTAAATTATTTAAGTGGCTTTGCTGCTGCTCCTGCTGGCCCCTTCGGGCAGGTGCCAATATTAAATAGTTGAAAGGAGCAGCAGATGGGAGAGTGAGGATACAGGTAGACACGTGTGTGTGTGTGTGGGTGTGCGTGTGGGATGCTGGGTTGGGGCAGGGTCTACTCTGACTTTATGGCTGGGTGCGGTGATAAGCAGGCAACCCTTTTTGATTCGGCTTTGGATTTGCGGTTGCCAGTGCCAGTGCCAGAGCGGAGCAGAGCAGAGCAGAGCAGAGCAGCCGCTCCTCGTTAGTTATGCGATGGGGTTGGGGTCTGGGGACTGAGGACTGGGGCATCCTTGAGGTTTATTTAAAAGGGCAGTGCCACAGGTTTGCGGGTTTTCATGAGCATGAAAAGGGACGAGGTGGGGAGAGTGTGAGTGTTTTGGTTTTAATATGACACCTTGGCCGATGGTAATTTATCACCTCTACGCTACGGGGACATATGTATGTATGTGCGGTACGACCTTTGGGTGCGGGTTTTATAAACACTGAAGGGACGGGCGACTAATCCCCAGGACCCAGGTCGCACGACAAGGAGTGACTTAAATGTGGGTCCACAACTGATGCCGGCCCATAGATAATTAGAGGAGGAAGATTTATGCGTGCGTGTAAATGGCTTAAAGTGCCACAAAATAATACTCATAGACCCACAAATGCCAAAAGCACACAACAAAAAACCCCAGAAAAACACCAAAAAAGAACCAGGCCCAACCGGAGATAATGCAAACAAGTTGAGCGTCTAATTAAATCACAGAAACTACGCCTAGCAGGGGGCGGAGGGAGGGTGGCCTGCGGCTCAGGAGTGTCAGAAATCTGAAAGCTTCCATCAATCCTGCCTGGGAGATCTGTTAATTAAGTTTATCCATCGGATTGCCAACCTTTTGTGGCACCTTCATCATGTGGATAAATCCGACATAGATATTAAAAATGTTTTAAGCCATAAGGGATGCTTAACGGGGGGATTAGATTTTATTGCGATTTACAATTTATTGAAATCGAAATATTTGCAGTGCAGCATTTCGAATATTTGCCCAACACTCGAGTGGGAAAACCAATGCCAAATATTACCCAGTGGCCGATGGTCTCTCGGGCTTTTCCTCCTTCCGTTTGCAGAAAAATCTCGAAACAAAAATCAATGCAAATGCCAATGGCACTCGTGTGGATTGTGGAATGTGGGGCTTTTTGCACTACAATTTCGCAAGGATTTTACGAGCATTATCGAAAATCAGTTAACAGGGGTCCCCCCTCTCCCTCTCTCTGGGCCAAAATTATAAACGAATTTGTAGCTCTTTGCTCTGTTCTACGAGAGTATCTTCGAGAGTATCTTCCGAGTAGTAGGGGGCGGGGGATTCATTTGATATGCGTGACATGTAGGAAGTGGCTTTGCCGGCGGTTGGTTTTTGGGGACAACGATGTTGCCCTGGCATTGGCATCCTCTTCATCGTCATTGCCATTGCCATCATCATCATCAGAAGCAGCAGCAGCAGCAGTAGCAGTGGAAGCAGTGGAAGCAGCAGCATCACCAGCACTAGAGATCAAAGAACTTTGACAAGGCTCGGAATTAAGCCGAAAACCTATTTGCCACGTCTGCTCTAATGAGCCATAAAAACGTTGCCTAAACGGTTGTCTTCTCGGCTTGGGCGACTTCTTCGGGGGCAACTTCTAAGCGCATTGCTAAGGTGACAATACTGTTGAAATTATGCACAGCAGACGGCGCCTTAGAGTGGGGCTCCTCTGTGGGGTTCTCTTCATTGGGTGGTTCTGCTGCTGCTCCTGGCACTGTCATGGCTACCGTCTCAGATATCAACTTCAGACCATAGTCAACGAAATATATTCAAAAAACTTCAGTTTCCTAAATTCAATTCAACTTTGCTTTTTGCTGCTGCCACTGCCGCTGCTGCCACCCTACATTGAATGCTGTTCGAGTGGGAGGTTCATACATGCCGCACAATATGTAACAAAAGGTAACAATCCGAGCTTTTTAGATGATTCTAAATGGGGTGAATGGATTTCCCGTGTAGCAAAATTGCTTGCTTTTGTAAGAACTTTAAGTTGAAGGGCTTAAAGGCATCGTTAGCGGGACGCCATTTTCTAAAGGTGTCTTATTTATCTCAAGAAACTATTTTGTGATGGAAATTATCATTTCAAGCCGAGTATAGCTCAAGGAACTTCGGCTTAGTGCCTCTACATGTGAGAGAGTTTTGTTGTTATAGAGTGAATCCTTTCTGAGGTCACCATTTGCTGTCACTCAAAATGTCGGGGTCACCAACAATGCGTGTTGTCCGTCATAACCGGGGTCACAGATCTTTTCAGAATTATCAGCAGGGGGTTTCATTGAGGGCCTTTCACTGGGTACCCCCGTAGTCGACTATTGGCTCTGCGTTTTGGCCTTTTTTTGTGCCTTATCCAAGTTGTGCTTTGGCCAAAGTTTTGTTATCGACTGCCGCAGCAGCATCGGAAATAAAAAGCCAGAAATTATAAAGTAAAACATTATGTTAATACAACACTTTGTTTTGTTGTACTTCATATCTGGCATCCTCCACTCCTCCTGTCGCCTGCGTGTCCTGGCCTGTCCTGGCCTGTCCTCCACGAAGTCGAACAACTTTTGGCATATTCGACTGTCGACTGGCGACTGGCGACTCGGCGGCGTCAGGGCGACAATAAATCAAAGTTTATAATATTAATTTTAAATTCAAAATGCGCCGCGGCGGGGCATAAACTTTAAAGATCTGCCTCTGCCTGGCTGCCCCCACGCCTGCCGCTCGGCAAATTAAACAGAAAACTTTCCCCAAACTTTACCCAGGCCCCACCACGCTCTCGAAAAAAAGAAAGCGTAGCGAGAACGTAACCCCAGCAACTGTTTTATTATTAACTTAATTTGCTGGTGGTCCACAAAGCGACCAACTTAGGTTTTTGCAGCAGAAAGTAATACAAAATAAAACGAAATAAAATATAATAAAATAGCAGTTAAAAAATAAAAATATAAAAATAAATGCAAAACGAAATGGCAGAGCAGAAGCCGAAGCCGAGCCAGAGCCAGAGCCAGAGCCAGAGCATAACGGCAAATGAAACTTGTTTGCTTGAGAAGCAAGAATTGAGAATTTTTATTAGCCGTCCCCTCAAAAAGTTTTTTTTTTTTTTTGCGAGCCATTGAAGCCCCCCCGAACCACGAAAGCAACGGAAGAATCAATCCCTACGGCCAAGTCGGGAATTCTGAGTATTTTATTTATCAACTCACGCAGCCAGAAAGAAGGGGGGATGGAGGGGATGGACGGGGCGAAGGGAAAAGGAAAGGAAAAAAAGTAAAGCGAACGGAATGGGAAAACTGCAACCTGAACAATTTCCAGAGTTTCAATTCAACTTATGAAACAGCTCGCGGCCATATCGATTTCACGCTTGACGCTAAGAAAATTAACTTTGTCGAGAAGCAGCCCCAAGCCGCAAGAACTCCGAAGGAAAACCAACAGCTGCAGGGGGACCGAGGAGCCAGGACCTCGGTGCGTATGACACTGGGATGCTAGGATGCTGGTGGGATGCTGGTACACTCGATTGGGGGAAACGAGGAAGCGATTCCTAAGCCCTGCACGTACTGCGGGTCCAAATATTGTAAGTGATTTGGTGAAGTTCCGACGAAAAAAAAAAAAAAAAAAGGGAAAGCAAAGCGAAAAGGGAACCAGAAGCCCCGCCGCACACATGTGTCCGTGTGGCGTCCCGGGGAAAAGGTGTACTGTACAGTGCGGCAGGCAATGGCAACGGCAACGGCAACGGCAACGGCAACGTGCTTGTAATGTCGATTCAGTGCGCCTAATTTGCTACAGTTCGAGTTCTGGCTTGAGGCTTTTGGGGTCTGGGGGCAATTTTCATAATTCACTCGATCCCCCGCAACAGACTTTGAACTTTCAGCCCGTCGGAAAAACTGGTCTGCTGGTCATTAGCCATACGCATGGCCCAAGCACTTTTCCAAATGTCATTTGCGAACGTTCTGTGGAGTCCCAACTTCATTAGAGCAGGCGCTCTCTCTCTCTCTCTCTCTCTCTGCAATTACTGGGAAAACTTTTGACTTTGTCGCGTGAAATTCAATGAAAATGCCATTATTTGGACCAGCAATAGAGTGTGCGGACGCAGGGGGAGGGATGGCCAGACAACAATGAGCTACGAGGCAAGACCGCAACGGATTGCCCCATGCCGCCACGAGTCGCAAATGTGCGAATAATGTTTATGGGAGAAAGCGGACACAAATGGAGCTGGACAACATTATCAGCGAGTGTCCTGCCGTCCTGTCGTCCTGCTGTAATGTCACAAAACTGGACAGGGAATGGTGTGCTGCGGCAGCCTGATATATTGACTGAGATTGTGTGTGGCAGCAGCCGCAAAGGGGGCAAAACTCTTGCAACTTTAAGTCTGCTGCCGGCAGCCGGCAGAATGCAATCTTCATTTAGCGGCCACCTGCCGCCTGTCCGCTCCGTTATCCCATCATATG
Organism: Drosophila lowei; assembly: GCA_008121275.1. Taxonomy (NCBI): domain Eukaryota; kingdom Metazoa; phylum Arthropoda; class Insecta; order Diptera; family Drosophilidae; genus Drosophila; species Drosophila lowei. Next base: position 21,928,213 of record CM017778.1, on the reverse strand, counting down.
GCAAGCCAATTACATTTGCACATTCGTCCAGCGAGGCAGAGCGGGAGAGAGAGATAGCTGCCGCAGGGGACACGGTTGCCACACTGCCACATTGGCAGCCACACGGATGCAGTCGATGATAAACTGTTTGGAAATCAAAACAATCCCCATTCATACGCAAAAATGTGGCAGGCAGTGCGAATGTGGCATTCGGAAATGTTTCGAGCATCGGTTGGGCATTGCACGTTGCGTATACGCCGAGTGTTGCCACAACAACCGCTTTCAGTTGCAGCTAATTTACCTTTAATTAGCACTTTTGTGCTCCAAAGTACAACAATTAAGTGGCAGTGTGCTTTGATTAGCTTTTTCATGGATAAAAACTGTTGAAAATTTGTATTAAATGGTCTGAAGAACACATCGATTGTCCAAGCGATTCGTTTTCCGCTCAATGCCACTCGAAGAGGTAGAGGCGGCATTCCTGTCTGTGGCATGCACTCGTGCCTCCAATAGTCTCCGTATAAATCACATGCAAAACTGGGGCCATAATTTAAAGACTTCCTTCCACCCTGGAGAGAGCCGGAAAGCAATGTAGCAATGAAATGGAGCACGTAGATCGACTTTTACACCCATAGTTCTTCAATATTTGATGCAATTTGCTGCACGAATGCAATCAAAAACAATTTTTTTAGCTTAAAAACCGCATTTATATACGGCTGCAACCTATCCACAAGGTGGGGGCAGGCGGTTGGCTAAGCAGATACTCGAGGCAAGTGCCTAAGGTGGCATACCCAGGACTAAGGTTTGTCCAAGCAACAAATGTGGCAGGACGCTCTTCTGCTGCTGCTGCTGCTGATTGAGCAACTGCAAATGGGAAGAGGAAATGGGGCAGTGGGGAGAGTTCTATCTGCTGCAACATGGTGCACAGATATACCCATGATAAGCACCCGTGCAGCTTATAAACTCTGCAGTCCTCCGCGTCGATGCTTTCGCTTGAAAATTAAATGAAGTTTTCAATGCATCGTTTGGGTAGAACATAAAATACCCTTTCTTGATCAGCAGACGATGCAAATATATTAAAAGTGGGGCCAAAGAATTAAATTCACCTTTTGGAGAAAAACCTCCTGTGAATACCCTTTCTCCACCCCGTCCATGCCCCGTCCGTGTACATGTGCGTGTGTACGTGTAGGAGCATTTTCCTCTGTTTTGGCTGGTAAACGTTGTCAACACAGATTTGCATGGGCGGCCGCCATTCAGTGCCTGCCGCGTTGACAGTGCCATTAGTTGGCTGTCCGTCTGTCCGTAGTCCGGGTCTCCCGTTGAAAAGGGATTCGGATCTCCCGCCCCTCCCTCACGCTCCCCTTGCTCCACGTTGTCTGTTGTTTTCGTGGGTTTTCCCTCTCTCTCTCTCTCTTTTTGCACCGCATTACATATGCATGTGGTCAAATTCATACGCTTCTCCCTCTCCTCTCTGAGTTGTTTTTTTCGGGGGTCTTTTTTCGGGTTTTTGTTTATTTTATCACAACATAATAAACAAATTTGCATGTTGGGGAGACAGTACGTTTGTTTTTTCTGGTTTATTGTTGGCCCTATAACTTTTTTGATTAAATGAAGTAATACACAGACTTTTGTTGCACTAATTTAAGGTTGCAACACGGATTTTTTGGCGGTTACACTCGTCCATCGCATGAAAAAGATTCCCTTAATCAAGTTTTTCTTTCGGTAGAGCCCTTGAGCCCTTCACTGCGTAGGGTATTCATTTATTTATAGCTGTCTGATGTCTCAATCCCAGATATTCTCTTAAAACAGTACTCGTGATAATTAATAAAACATTCCACAGAAATTATGGCTACCCTTCGAGCAATCCTGCCCCTTTATTGCTGATCATTCCTGGATTCGCGGATTCCTCTAGCCTCAGTTGTCTTCAAACTATGCCCAATTGCTCCCTCCGCCGTCTTTACCCCTGTCTCAATATGGTGTCCAGAGTGTAGGGTATTATTGTACATTCATACGACTGCTTATGGGTGCGCTGTCGTTGTCGTTGTCCTCCGCTTGTTTCACACTCGCAATAATCATACGCCATGTTGTCCGCTTGTACGACAACTTCTAGTACTCGAGTGCCATCAGCTGCTTATGTGAGCTTTTCAATTTGTTTTGTTTTTCCTCATTTTGATTCTCTTTCCCACCCTTCCTCCGCTCCACTCCGTCTATGCTACACTCCTCTATCGCTTTCGACCCACATACATTGTCCCATCGTCGTATAAATGCGATGTTTAGCTCTGGAGCTGCCAAAGCCATTTGAGCTAAATTTTATATATCTTGCCATTGTAACGGTTATCACTGGGAGGCGGGGGTGGAGGCGGTTCTTTCCCCTTTCATCAACAGCAACATGGGGCATGGGCCATGAGGCAGGGGCAGGAGCAGGAGCAGACGCAGACCCCCAGCTAGAGAGATGCTGACTACTACAGTTGGCCTTAATAACAACACTTGTCGTAATATCATTTTTATGCCCAGGGTGGGGTCGTCGTGGGGTCGTAGGGTCCCGGAGCCAAATCGTTTTTATGACACGCACCAGGCGCTGCTGCTGCTGCCGGCAGCTGAAGCTGAAGCTGGAACTCAAGCGCAAGTCGTGGCTGAAGATATATATAAAACTATAGCTATAGCTGGTGCTCGCTCTCCTCCTTTTCTCTCCTCCTCTCTCCCTCTCTCCATGTGTGAGAGATAAAGAATTGATTTTATAGCGTCAAACATGCGATTATGAGAGAAAACAAGGAAAACGGCAAGAGCTTCGACTTGAAGATACCCCTTAATGGGTAAGTATCTTTGCCTATGTCTTAAAGGGAATTGACTTTCTTCATTCCGATTGAAGTGTTTGTCTGATCGGGATGATTTTTTAAACAGATAGATAATATTGCTATATATAATCGAAACTAATCGAAGGATAGTACAGGTACAGATAAAGCCGATTCTTAAACGGCTTCTCCCTCGCCCTGTTGCATATAACACCATGAATACAGTATACCCCCACTGCTCAACGAACTTTACAGGGTACACCAAAAGAGCTAGAGATATGTTTGTGTATAGGGAAAGTGGCAAGGGGGTCAAGGGGGTCAAAGGGGTGGCCACCTACAATGAAGCGGGTGTCAGAGCAATAAAAACTTTGCACAGCTTTTCTTTCTCCACCCCTCCCTTCGCCTTCCATCTATCTTTTGCCACCCAAAAACTATTCCCATCTACAATCCAGTATCCGGAATCCAGAATCTGGCTTTAGTGCTGAGCCATGGAAAAATATATTATTAATATCCGAAACGAACAGAAACACAAACACAAACAAATGAAAAAAGCAGCGAAAGAGGCAGCGGAGGGAGGGGAGATGGAGAACATAAACACTTGGCGCACTTTTGTCACTGGCTGCTCCTTTGCGGGGCCGAGCGGCGGAGGCGGCAATAATATTATATTTATGCCAAGTGGTTTGAGGGGTACGAGGGGTACGAGGGGGAGGTGGAGAGGGAGCAACGGGATGTTTTACATAAATCAACTAAATGGAGATGCTGCTGCTGCTGCCTCTGGGGCGCGTGTTAGGCGGCCTGACTAATTGCCACAGATGCCATTTCTGCTGCCTCTACTTTTCTTCGGGGGAAAGCCAATTAAAAGTTGTTCCTGGGAGTGGTAGTGGTAGTCGTTTACCTGAAAACACACACACACACACACACATAGTTTGCAAATTGTAGAAAAAAATACAGAAATTAAGGCCCCGTTTTACGCTAAGAGAAAAGAAGGAGACTCTGACTTGATCCCACAAATTGATTGATATAGTTCCAGCTCCATTTAAGAGTAAGGCTCCTCTATTGCGGGTGGCTCTATTCCTGTTCCACCTCCTGCCATACATCACCCATGTGCCACTGTGCGGCAAGCGCACACATTATCAATATGAAATTTTAATTATAATCGTGTCCTGCTGCTGGGGATTGACTTTCTGGATGTGTCCTTGTGGCTACCGCCGTCTGTCCCTGTGGCTGAGGGACAAGCCATCTCGCAGGAGGAGGACAAATGACAGATTAGCGCAAATATTTATTTTAATGTGCGGATGAGGATGGGACTACCACAGGGATGGCCATCAGGCCATCAGGGAGCAGGAGCGGGAGCAGCAGGGACTACAGGATGAGCACGGATATTATGCTTAAGCTCCGCACTCGAATACCCTGGGCTATCGACTGTGTGTGTGTGTGTGCGGATCTTGTGGGAGGGGAAACGCGGAACGGCATCGTGCCGCTTATTGCCCATTAAACGCCAAGTCATAATGAGAGCAGTCGGTGGCGGAAATGGGTTAAAAACAACAACCATTACGATGCGAGAGAGTCTGGAGAGCGGTGCTTGTGCGTTAGTTTTATCCGTAGTTTATGCAATAAAAATAAACAGTCTTCCTGTTTATCAGTGGCATGCACCGTGGAAGGAGAAGGAGAAGCATTGACATCCCCCTGCAGACGCGTGTGTGCGTGTGCGTGTGTGCCTGTGGCAGGAGGGATGACTGTAGCATATTGATAACCTCAAAGTATTTGCGGCTGCCACAGCCCCTGAAATATTAATGGCATTCCGCTAACCAAAAGCTCCATTTATTAGCCGCATTAATGAAAAGGCACCCACTCTCGCCGCTAATTATAGTTCAAGAAGAGACGAGGGACGCACCCGCACCTCCGCTCCACTCAGAATGTGGCATAGTGGCAGATGCTGGACGGATGGACGGATGGACAGACGGACAGGCATAATAAATGACATATTTACATGTTAATACGAAAGCAGCCGCAAGGTCCGTTCCGTTCGCTGCGAAATGGCCGACTTAATTATCGGATCAGCATCAGACAGAGGCAGCAGCGGAGGCAGAGGCAGAGGCAGCAGCAGCATCTGTGTGGGTTTCCGTGTGGAGTATCTGTGTGTGTCCTTGCTGATGGAATCTTATCAGGGCTTAAGGAGGGCACGGTTGGGAGTGGGTGGGTGGCTTGTCCAAATCTCAGCCAAAAGTTAAGTATCCAAAAGGCAGATCAAGAGTTGCAAACGAAAGAAGGAAACTGCTTACGAAACAAAAAGTCAAGCACGCAGATGCCCCCTTCTGACTGCGACTCCGAATGTTGCTTGCTGGGTGTTGCTTTGTGTATAATTTTGGGCGGAAAAACTTTGGCTCCGCACCCGCCCCCACCCTGCACGAAAGTCACTCGAGGAATCGAGAGCCTGGGAATTAATTATACATGCAGGTCACGTAAATATGATTGTCATGGCATTGGCCAGGGCTGAGCGAAGTATTCGGGTTTCAGATTCAGATACAGATTGACCAGAGAGAGGCAGCAGCAGCAGCAGCAGGGCAGCAGCAGCCACTTCAAACGACTCTCGTCGCTTGTCTATTGGCTGGGCATTGGTAGAACGATCCTGATAAACTTGAGGACTTAAGCGGCTTGCATACGGCTTTGGCCTTAGCTCTGGATTCTGTACACTGGACTCTGGACTCTGGACTCTGCCTCTGGGCTCTGCTTTTCGGTAAGCGGTGATTGAAGCCCCCCCGGAAAGTTTGCTGCCAAATCCCCACAAACTAAAAGTATTTAGCTAATAAATTATACAAAAATTGAAACAAATTCCTTGAGCATCTCCCCACACTTTGAGAGGGCGGGGGATGGCCCTTGGTCGGTCAGTGGGTTTTCGAGGGAAACTTTTGCCCAGCTCCCAAATTAATATTTAATTATGAGCCCAGCCCAGCCCAGCCTTTGCTTTCTATGTGATGCTGTTGCCCCAATCCTTCAGGGCGTGGAACATTGGCATGTGGCATGAGGACGTTGTGTCGAATATTGCCACAACTGCAGCTGTTATTAGAATTGAGCTTGCTTGCAGCTGCAGGGAGCAGGGGGAAGGCGAGATTGCAGCACCAGCAGCAGCAGCAGCAACAAACTGCAATTAGTGCAGATTGCTGGCAGCAGGCAGCACAGTTGCAAATGCAACATGCAAAAGTGTTGCATCTACAGTACACAGTGGGGAAGACCGACACTCCCAGCACAAAGTGGGGCATGCATCTTAAAGCCGATCAATGCAGCAACACAATATTTGTGGAACAGAAACCGAATTTCCAGCTCAAACCCAAAAGAGGATTGCCACAAATATTCGTGTGTGCCACAGGAACTCAAATATACACATATATGGCATCCCTTTTTCCAGGTCTCTAGATTGTGGCACGCCCTTATGCACTGCGTCCATGTGCATGTGCACCGAATATATAAATATATTACACGTAGATGTGTAGATATAGGGTTCCCTTTCCACCCATTACCATTTCAACACATTGCGACTCTCCTGTAACTCTCTGTAACAGCGATTCCCCCTCTGATTCCATCGGGAAACTTTTTCTGCAACTGTGAAAATTTCTCTCATTTTAATAGACATTAAAAAACTCCTATTACATGTTGCCACTTGCCACTCGGCAAGCAAATTTTAATTTCCTGCCACATAAACAAATAAAACTGAGCGGAAAACGCACAGGGAATGTCACTAAGGAGTGTCCCGACCTGTTGATACCTGCTACTCCTTGAAGAATTATGGAGTTCAAGGAAGTTCGGGAAGATTTTAGGCAGCTGGATGGACTAAGAGTGGGAGAAAGTGGGAGATGTTCTACTGTAAACTTGTTTCTTGTTGTTTCCAGTAGGACATGCCCCTTTTCCATGAACACAAGACACAAGGGTATGAAGAGAGAAACAGGAGTGAGGAAAGCCGTGCGTATGAGCGACTTAAAGGGCACAAAACATTCGGTTAGCAGGGGGCTTGGCAAGGCACAACATTTTTTTGTGGAATGGGAACCGCAGCCAAACGACACCCAAGGAATTCAAATAAACTTCATGTCCTTGTCAGTGGGGAGTGGAGTGGTAATAAGGGGAGAGGGGGAATTCGTAGCAGTCACGTTATAATTGATAGACAGTTGCTGCAGGACGTGTGCCAGTTGACAGGCCTCCTGCTGCTCCTCGTCCTCGGGCCCAGACCTCATTCGCTCTGTGTTTATTCTGTTTTTATACAAGTATTTTTATAAACTCGGAGGCCGACCTGCCCTGCCGACTGCTGCTTTGTTAATATTAACGCAAACACAAATGAGCGTGCGTAAAAAAAAGGAATTCAATTATGGCCGCAGTCAAAAGGCAGAAGGAGCAGCAGGAGGAGCAGGAGCAGGACTCGGGGGCGTAAACTACGCAGGTAAGCATCCCACATAAAAAAAGAAAGTATCCAACGGAAGTACGGGTGGAGGCAGGGATGTCAGCGATGTGACAGTGGGTTGTGTGCCAGCAGAACAATGGCAGCTATGCGGATACACCTCTCCCTCTCTCTCCCTCCTCCTCCCTTTCTCCAGCTGTGTGGCAAATGCCTCAACATTAAGCACAGCTAGAATCGCCTCTCGTTCACGTGTGTGTGTGTGTGTGTGGGGTGTGTGGGGTCTCTCTGCTCTTCCTCCGCCACTTACGAATCTTACGACTCTGAATCCTTGTGCGGTTGCAGGCTCTCCTGCTCCCCGCCCCCTTTTTAGTCATTTGGTGGTCTGTCTCCCTGCGTCTGCGTCTGCCTGCACTTTATTTGTTTAATTAATGTTGTGCCTTGTAAAGTGCAAAGTGCGAGGAGGAGTCCTTCCTGTCTCTCTGTCTTCCTGTCTTCCTGTCTCTGTTTGTTATAGGCAAATAGACACTTGACATAAACACAGCGGAGCTGCAAACTTGATTAAATGCTGGCGCAGCGCGCTGGGCTGTCAAAATGCGTGTCGTGTCGAGGTCTGTCCTGCTTCCTGCGAGACCCTGCCACACCTTGACACTTGCCACCTTTTGACGTTGACTCCGCGCTCGCTGGCAGCTGCTGTGGCATGGCATGGCACCTGGCAAATAATCACGAGGGCAATGCAGGACAGGACTGCGCTTTGATTAAGCTGCGGTTCCTACCACCTGCCATCTACCATCTGCCACCAAAGAACTGCAATTAGAAACGAGCAAAGACCATAAGAAACTACAGAATGGTCTTATAATACGTCCACCGGAGGAACATAGGAACTTTTGCTGCTTCATTTTGGCTGTAAAAAACGATGCAACCGCAGGGATGTCTCCATTTTTAATGCATAAGAATGGGTAAAGCCCCCCTGGAACTAACCATTTACTCTGGCATTCAGATGTGAGGTGTGCTGATTCCTTTTTCTCTTCTTCCCCCTCCCATTTTCCCCATTTCCACGCTCTGAGCTGTCAACGAGCGCATTTCAAACCAATTTTGCATGCCTGCGACGCCTTCTGCCCTCCTTTATTCCGATATGGATGCAGAATATTCGGAATCAGAGGTGGAGATGGCATATTATTTAGCACACATTTAACAGCATTTATTCAGGTACAGAGACAGAGACTGCTGTGCTGTGTCTTTGGGCCTGGCTTAATGGGTAATTACACAGCAACTGTAGCCCGTTAAATGAGCCAAAGCCATACCGTACTCGTTTCGCTGCATGCCTCAAATTGCACTCAAGTGCGGCAATCGGTGCCACAAAGTGCAGACAGGTTTAGTTAAGAGAGTTTCCACAGTTTGTTTTAAATGATATTTATTTATAATGCTGTCTCCTCGTCGCCAAGCCTCTCGACTCGAGGCAGAAACTCATTTAAGTTGCAGATTACTTGCTTTTATGCTAATTCCCTCCCCACCACCTCTTCCAAGCTGTGTATGTGTGTGTGTGTGTTGTGGGGGGTCCTTGACTTTGCGTTATAAATTAAGTAGTTATGGGGTTTGTTCTGTGATGAAATTAGTTTCGAGCACAGATTGGGAAAACAGCAATTTCTGCAAATTTGAAACAATTTTCGGGGCAAATATTTTCGGAAGGCAATTCGGCTACAGTCTCTGCCGAAAGTGAGTGCATACATGTGTATGAATACTCAGCGAAAAAGGACACACCCATATATAAATTAAATATTCAGTTTTTATTTACAAACAACAAATAAAAAAACTTTAAAAGAAATATAATAAATAATTATGGTATAATAATAATGATACAATAAATAAAATAAATATAAATATAATAAGCTAGGGGGAAGCGCCCTTCACACTCGCTTCGGTCGTGCGCCAACCCCCCCTATGAGTAAAATAATAGACAGATGGGATCAACTTATTAAATTTGTAGGAAATATATTTATCTAAATATGAAAATATTTAATTTAAATATAAAATATATTTATTGTAAATTTGAAATATATTTCGATCAAATATTTTCATATTATTATTAAAATTTAAGTGAAAACTCTTTCTTCTTCGCAAATTCCACTCTCGGAGTTAATCTATGGGTATGTACATACATTTTAAATATAAATGTACATTTAAGGTTCTTTTTCTCTGCATCTTAAATTGAAACATCTTCAAAGTGATTTTCCCCCAACAGTTTTCTCATACACCTTTATGTGGGGCATTTAATTACATTATTGTGCCCCCCTGTCCACATTCGGCTATTTGTGTTTCCCATTTTCCTTTGTGTTTTTTTGTGATAAATTAAATTTGAAATATGCATGTCCGACATTATGCCACGGCACTAATTTCCATTTTCCCAACATTCCGTCCCTCCCCTCACCGACCGTCCAGTAGCAGCAATTATCTTTTTTAATGTTCCCACAAATGTCCCCCGCATTTGATGGAAAAAATGTGCAACTTGAGCTTGTCATGGCATGGAGCAGAGGCATGTGGCATAGAAGTTGTGGCACCACCTGTGCGGAATAGACAGAAGCCAGTGGCCGGTGGCAGTGGCAGGAGGCAACTTTTGGTCAAACAAAGTTGGACGCCACTTGGGGCATTCGTTATATACAGCTTTCACTGACTTCTCCCCCCTCCAGCAGCACCCCATCCCCCGGCCGTCTACTATGTGCCACTTTATTAGCGCCCTGACAACCTGAGCAACAATAAATAACACACACACTCTCCTTCTCTCCCTCTGCTATCTGCCGTCTGTGCGTCCTCCATTTTGTTTCTTTCTTTATCGGAGTGCACGAGTGTGTATGTGTGTGGCTGTTGACTGTTGTTTCTGGCCCCAAAAATAAACGATATATGCAGTAAAAGTTGAACAAAAGTTTCTACAAAACGTTAAGCAAATGTATATTCCAACAAAATACTTGAAATATAATCTGATTCCTCTATTTCATTGGCAGTTTATGCTATAATTTTGATAGATAGATTCCCAAATCTACAGAGTTTTGCTTGAGAGTCCATAAGTTCATCATAAAACGACTCACAACTGATCAGATTTCCATATACTATGATATTTTGGGATCAAAAATGATAATTGTGGTCGAGTGAACATCTAAAACTTCTAAATATAACATACAACTTACGGACTAAAGCACAATTCCAACTAAAATGGTTCGCTTTTAAGGTCTAAAAAAGTTCCCCATTGGAACACCTCCTTATATTCCTACAGATGATAGATTTCCCATTAGACTGCTCTCCGAATGGGTTCCACCTGTATATTGTCGCAGCATCTCAATGGAGCCCGGCAATCGACACCCGGGGGCCACAGATGTTGGACGGATGGGGTGTCAGAATGCAATGGTAGTTCGCCTTGCAGGCTGCAATCGGTAGAAAAATAAGGAAAGCTATTGCAATCGGCAGAACACTCACGAATGTGCTGGAACAATTTGTAGCCGAGGGCCAGCATTACGCACTTGTAGTCATTCGCTTTGCATTCTGAAAGGGAAAAGCTCTGCATTTTGGCTGTATTTTCCCCCCGAAACAGACCCGTACTGTCAAGAGCTGGCCTCCCAGAATCCTGGGATGGTACAGCAGAATGCACCACAAAGAAGCAGGCCACAGTCAGAAATATAACCATCTCTGTGATGGAGATTCCTGTAATGGGAGCTTAAAATTTTGTTTCGGTTACGCTGTGGGTTTCGATTCGACGTGGTTTCGCTTTGATAATCCATAGAATCGTTCGTTACAGAACACCAGGGCATGCATTGCCTCCGTTTCTCTAATTTCCCCACTGAAGTGGAGACAACAGTTTTTCATTTGTAGATTTAGGCAGATTCTGCAACGTTGCCGCCGGAAAAACCTCTGACTTTCTAGCTCTCTGGCTCTTTGGGTGCCTGGCACTAAGCTCCGAATCAGATGCAAAGCCAGGGCCAATATGACATTTCCATTTTCATCCACAATATGGGGCAGCAGTAGAAGCCGAGACAGACACCTGAGGAGGAGGCAACAGACAGGCAACATCGACGCACTTCTAATAGAATACAAACGCAATAATATCGGATTTCCGTTTCCGCATCCGTTACGCAGTCCTGGGGATTTTGCTACTCCAAAACTACAGCTACAGCTGCAGCTGCAGCTCGATGTGGATGCGGATGTGGATACAATTTGTTGTGTTGGCCAACACAGTCATAGCCCCATGGAAGCAATGGAAAAACCATTTCGAGTGCGCTTTCTGGCTTGGCACTTTGCAGCACGCCAAGGCAATAAAAACGGGTTACTGCCATTCGGGAGACGGGTGAAAGAAAGGAGTAAGCAGCAGCCAGCAGCCAGGAGCCAGGAGCGTATGAAATAGTGCGAAAGGATTTCATGGAGTTGCCATCCCGCACACATGCGAGGATTGCTAGGTGGATTGTGTGTGTGTGTGGAGATTGTGGGGGATGGGTCCTTCCCGTCGAATGCATGTTGACAATGACGGCAATCTGCACAAAGTTCAGGCGACAGCCAGCTCCTCCTTCGTCTTTGCTTTTCGTCTTTTGATCGTGCAGGGTTATTGATGGAAAACTTTGATTGATTTCCATAGCTGCTACTCGCGGGGCACAACAGATTATGGGGGTGCAGGAGGAGGTCGAGAGCCCCTGAATGAATGCCAATCAGAGGGCCAGAAACCTCAATGCAAATACGCGCCAGGCCGCAGACAAATTTCACAGTCCGCCGTCCACAGTGTCCGCCGCGTGTTGTGGCAACTAATAATTATCCAAACGGAGCGAGCTGCTGGAAATCCCATTCAATTACAAATAACCAACCTCTGGATGTGAGGAGGCACTCGTATCTCGTATTGCATTCGGATTCCATGCCCTGAATACGGAATGAGAATGTGAGCTGGCAACCGAAACCAAAGCCAAAAACCGAATGAGTGGCATGGGTGGTGGGTGTGGGTGGTGGCGTCCCTCCAATGTGCCGCAATAACGAAAATGTTTTTTTAATTGTTTGACAGGGTTGCCATGGATTTATTCACAAGGGAATACTCGTATTCATGAGGGAGACTTTAATTTCATTTGTTTTTTAAAAATCTGGGCATCAACTGCAATTTGCGAGCGAAAGTTTCCATCTTTTATGACCGCCAGATCTCTTAGGCGCCCGAACGAACTTTATGTCTCGATGTTTTAGTTGTAGTTTCGTTTTTATTGTTAATAAATTTTGGTTTATTTTCAATAAACAAACGCAAAAAGCGCCCCAAAAACACACATAAAACATTTGTCCCAAAACAACAATTGATGGAAGGACGTTGGCCGGGCAGGGCAAGGGGAAGGGTAGGGAGGAAAACTTTCCTTGAGTTGAGGAACATTTTATGGCATTAATTTGTTTAATGCACAACTTTTGGGGCGACACAGCCACACACACAGATACGAATACGAATACGAATAGGAGTACGAGTGTGAGTGTGAGTGTGGGTGTATTCAAATAGATATGGCATTCAACTTTTGGCCCATCAGTTGCTCGATTTCACAGACAGACAGACACGCGCGCGGTGGATAAACTTTGGTACCCCTGAAAGATGTTCCCCTTCCTTCGGTTGCCATGCGTTAAATCAGCATATAATCCTCGAGTATTTCCAATTTTATACATACGCACGGGGCACGGGGCACGGGACAGGGGGGCAGGCGGGGGGCATGGGTGATGTCAAACAAACTTAAAAACACACAAAGAAACAGAGTTTTCCCTTTCTCCCTCCTCTGCAAACCCACACGCAAATACGCACAGCTACAGCTACAGCTACAGATACAGATACACATGCTGACAATTTGCAAGTTCTTTAAGGTATATGCCACATCCCTCCATCCCCATCCCCATCCCCACTCCACTCCATTGCCTTGGCTGTCAGGTCGATCCGCAGTTGAAAGCCAACTAAGTCCCACACACACACATTCTGAATCCTCCCTGAATCCCTCTGTATCGCCGTATCTGTATCTTGGGCAGAGTATCTGCGTATCTTTGTGTATCTGCTTATGCCTCGTCAATCTAAGACCCAAAATCTTGTCGCTGTCATGTTGTATAAATTAAATGTGTTTATATTAAATGTAAAAAACGTAAAAAAACAAAACCAAAACCCGAGGAAAACTCTCTTTTTGCTGTTTTGATTTCCCGGCCTTGCACACACATTATAATGGGCCACTGAAAATGTTGCTTGTTTCGAGGGTTATCTCTGATAAATATTGACATGTGTTTGGGGTGGGGGGGGGGGAGGTCTCTGCTTTTCTGTTTTTGTTTTAGCCACAGAGGAAGAGGGGCATAGGGGGACAGGGGGACAGCAGAGAGCCACGTTGACACGCAATCAGTTGAGATCAGTTAGCATTTTTGTGCGGCATTGGCACTGGGGATTGGCTGTCGTGTTTGGTTTATGCTGACAGCCAAGTGACATTCTCCCCTCTGCCTCCAGGATACGCCCTCCCACCCACTCGATTGTGTTATTAGATATGACGTTTGTGTTTGTGTGTGCATGAAATGTGACAAGGGGCAGGGAGAGAGGGAGCGAGGGAGAGACTTTAAAGTTCATTCTCTCTGGTATTTTAGTACTCTTAAAAGGGAATACTTCACCTCTGTGTTTGCATCTGTGGATACGACTGCAGCATAAGGGGACTCGAGATGCTACGAATGGGATAATTTGATAAACATTTTCCCCATAATTACCTTTCACTTCTTTTCGAAACCCGTGACAGTCCGCTACGCTTTAAAGCCGCTTACAAGCCCCGCGATAATGTGGCCAATAGTAATACGCGGAACGGCACGACTGTCATATGCTGCATGTTGCACAATGAACTCTTTAATTCCTTGGAGGATTAACCCATCGATATGTTTTATGCATTTGTATTGTACGGTACATATGGTCTTTATGCGTATTCCCAGGGGGTTCCCGGCAAGGACGAATGCATTTCATGCGTAACTTTTCCCCTGCTTCATGATACTTTTCCCTGCTTTTCCAGTCGCATATGTAATTTCTGCTGGTAATCCGTTGCAGAGATAATTAATTACTTAACAGCCAGCAGCAGCAGGCGGCAGCAGGCGGCAGCAGGCAGCAGCAGGCAGGCGCTGCCTCAATTTTAAGTAAGTTTTCCAACGTGTTCGGGTCAAGGGTCGCTGGTCACATGCTGCTGGGTGTGCAGCAGCTGGAAAATTTATGAAATCAAGAGACCAGGTCCAGTCCGGTCCGGTTCGGTCCCAAGGAATCCATACCGATTTCGGGCCATACAATTCCACGGAGTATCTATGGAAGGGGGAGACTGTGGCCTCAATCAGAAGCCACCTGTCTGTCAGGGAATCAAATGAAATTGAAATATCATACGGCTAAGGGATGGAGGGGGTGGGCGAACCGCGAATGCGAATGCGAATGCCAATGCGAGTGCGACGACTGTGTGTGTGTGTGTGTGTGTGCGGGATAGTGACAATTTGAAATTAATTTTCAGCGTACGAGTCGATGGGCGATGGCCGATGGCCGGTGGGCTCCCTGACGAGAAGTGACCGCAAAGTGCTGGCCGCATCCAGCAGTCAGCAGTCAGCGGACCGGAAGGAAACCTATGACCAACTGTCGCTTCCGGCTGTCCTCTGGTCGCCCTTTCGGGGTTGCCGTGGCCCCCGGTGTTTGTTCCTAACGCAATTTATAGCTCTGAAACGCCATTGCAGGCTGGCCACGGGGCCAAGGATGGTTGAGGAATTGTATCTCTCAGCGTTTTGTGGCACGCCCTGTCACTGTCTGTCCCCGTCGCACTGTACTGCTCTCTGCTCTGTGGCAGGGGAAGAGGTCACATGCATATTTAATGGAGCTGGGAGATGAGAGCACAAGTTCCTCGTATTAGCAGCATATTTCGTCAAGTTTTTGGGTCGCTTCCAGCAGCAGCAACAGCAGCGACATATCGTCCAGATTTGGCAAAGGATTATACACGATATATATACAAATATCCACTAGACGATTCTGTATGTGGAAAAAGTTTTAGTTGCTGCTGGTCGCTCTGTATCTCCCTCTCGCTCTCTCTCTCTCTCTTTGCGAGATTTTTGCGCTAAAACCACTTTGCGGTGACGCCAAAACTTCTAGCCAAGTTAAAAACTATTGTCATTCTCTTAAGTGGTCACATTTAACACTTGCAACGCTGACTCCAACGCTCCCTCTGTGGAGAAAGATGGTGGAGGGGGAGGAAGGGAGGGAAATGAGTTATGGGGCATGGCTTGCAGTTTGCGTTTTGGCCAGATAAATGAGGAAATTTCATTTCTGCTTGACCGTTATTTGGGTTGTTTTCAGCTGCTGCTGCTGCTGCTGTTCCTTCTGTTTCTGCTGCTGCCACGGAGCTTATGTGCAATATTTACAGCTAATATTACGTATACGCAGCGCTTCAATTTATTCTGCTGCTAATATTGCAGTCACAGGAAGGTGCACCTTGCCACAGCCACACCTAGTCCACCCTTTTACTACTTTGCTTTCTGGAAAGAAAAAAGTGCCTTAAAGCCTCTAAAGCGTATGTATACCCTGCAGAATAGCTTTCAGCCATTGAGAGTCTGTACAAATGCACCTCTCAATACCCAAATTTTGGCTGTCTTCCAGTCGGAGATATCTCAAGGTGGGGTCCACCTAAGTAAATATGGATCAGAAAGGGTATTTTAACCTTCTGGTAGCTTTCGTTTCTTGGGTTAGTGATGCTGTTTAGACCAGGCACTTGCTTTGCTTAATTTTCTTCTCTTTCTTCTGGTTTTCACTTTAATTTTATCTGCACTTTAACCTTTGTCAGGGTTTCCCTTTGGCCAACGTCAATCAACAGCTGCTTGATGAAGTGCCAAAGGACCTCTGAAAAGGGACAAGGATAAGCCCCGGCAGTTGAGACCTACGACACCGGCTGTAGATCTTTTCATGTAGCCCTCTCCTCTGTACCCGTTCTTGGCCCCAAAAGGGTTTTTTTTTCAAAATCAAAGCCTGCGATTAGTGTCATATTTTGAGCGTTTTTAATGCCCAGGTTTTATCCACACGATGCGATGCGATGCGATGCCGGCAACCGCAATCCGTTGATTAAACAGCATTAACTTTCCGCTCAGCTGGAAAGCTGGAAAGCTGGAAATTAGAGCCTAAGCAAATAAATTGTCAAACGGTTGACAATTTTCCCTAATTTCCCTTTTTCTTTTGTGTCCACGAGGGCAAATATTAATTTAAAAAATCTCATTTCACGCTTAAATGACGAGAATCAAACAGAAGCCTAAATGGAGCTCGAGATACCCTACATATGCGCCAGGAGAGGCTATGATGGGACTGAAAATACCCTTTTCGTGGAGGGTCAATCTTACAGCCAGTTAGCCACTTCACAGGGCAATCAACTGCCTTATTAAGTTCCTGCTGCCTCCAAGGTATCTTCCGAGGGATATGAGGCGGCACGTACTCAGGGTCTAAATGGATGATGTGGCAAGTGGTCGTCTGTCCGTGTGGCACACGGAAGTGCAAGTGCCAACGGAAACTTTTAATTGTTTCTGCTGCTGTTTCCGTCTCTTGCTGTTGCACGAACAAAGAACAAAAGCGAAAGAAGAGCCAAAGGAAAACATTTAGCCACAAAATGCAGAAGGGAAAAGCGAAGAAAGAAATGAGGAAAACCCGCGGCTATTTGGCTACTTCTTTTTGGCCAGAGACGCAACGCGGCGCATGTCGTTCCGGCTTGCTTAACTTTTGCCGTGCAGCGTCCGAGGGGCGTCCGGGGGCGTCCGGGGGCGTCCGCAGGCTCTGCCATTGTCACCGCTTAGCCGGATCCGTGGACGGAGTGCTTTACGAGGTTATTAAAAATCTCATTATCATTGTCGTTGCGGCGTAAATTTTAATTGTCCGTTAAAATTGTCCCTTTTTTCTCTGTCCTGTTCTCTGCGCTCCTCTCCTCTCCTCTCTCAGCCTCTCTAGCATGCCTCTCCTCCCCCGCTGCTCTCAGGGAAATCAATTTAAAGTTGTTTGACCAACTTGATTAGATTGAAATGAATTTGCTTAATAACTATGCTCCCATGACTCCTCCTGCACTTCTCAAGGAGTGTCCGAGCGGCAGTGTCCGAGTGGCAGTGGCAGAGTCCCTGTCATGCATCCCAGTGGCATTTTGCATGTTAAACTGTGCATAATGCAAATTTCTTCACACACACAAGGACACAGCCTTTACCACACATCCCCTGGCAGCAGCAGTGTGGATGTGGCAGGAGTGGCACATCGTCCATCTATCCGTCAGGTATCGGCGCTGTGGGATTTGTTGGTCTTGGCACCAGACTTCCAAGGCTTAGCTCCAAACGCTCCAAAGGATGGTGGCCGAACGGTGGAACGTGTCATAACACACAACGCTCCCAGGGGCTCACTGGGAGCGCACCAGCGACACGGCCAGTGCATAAGAAAGCAGCCACAGGAGCGACAGCCACTTGGAAAGCATTTCCCCGATTACTTTCTCATTAAAGAGTTCTTTAAAGGCACACAGAGCGATTTCCCTCTCTCGCTCTGTCTCTCCTAAGGATCATTAGTCAATTTTCATAGAGACAAAACAAGACGAAACTGCTGGAAAAGTCACGCAGCTTTGGCCTTTGAACTGATTTTCTGAGCCTAGACAAAGCCCCACAGGACAAGACAGGGAGAGAGAGAGAGAGAGAGAGAGAGCGACAGGGGGAGGGCGACAGGGAGAGCACTTGAGCACAAAATAATCCTTAATTACACATTGGAAGCACGTAAATGTAATTTTTTGTACGCTGCCCGCCCGCCCCGGATAGACGGTGGTCCAGAGGGGGGATCGGGCTCTAAAGCATACGAAAAATTATGTTAAGACACGATTTGGTGATTGGACTCTTGGACCCGCCTGATTGGCCCAGCTTTTGTGCCCAAGTCCGCTGCCATAAATGATGGTCGAAAAGTCGAAGCCAAAGAGGAGACAGAGCCCCCCAGAGAAGTGCTCTGCTCGGTTCCTTTGTTCTGTTCGGTCGTCTGGCTAATTTGTACGCATTTTGTAGGCTTTGCGATGGATATATCCTCCAGGGAGTCGGGAGTCTACGAAGTTGTAAGGGTTTTGCTTTTTGGGACTTGCGACTTGGGGCATTTGGGTATTTTATTGCCTAGGTAATGGCTCTACATGTGTGTGCCCCAAATGCCAATCAGACGGGGCAAGTGCCTCTAGTCTTTTCAAGGGTAATCTTTAATCTTTAATGTGGGATGGGAAATCCACTCCACTGCGAGGATGGGAAAACTCTGCCCCCACCGAAAACGAGTGTGATATTGTCACAGCTGTGTTTCTCATATTTTTCCATCACATTTTTGCGCGCGTCCAAGCAATTATGATGCAATTTTTTTTGTGGTTTAATGAGTGGCATGCACCATTGGAGGTAGCTGCCTCCGCGACGTGTCGTGTTGTGGGAGTGGTGTATTTTTAAGCCCTCTGTTTGCTTTGCAAATTAACTTTAACAAAGGTGGAGGCTCCGCCAAGAGCGCCCAGTCCCATTCCAATGGGTGGGAAAATCAATAGTCCGCACAGAGAAATTGCATATTCAAATCGGGATTCAAATGTGGGGCATGGGGCATCGAATATGAGTTATAGCTCTGCCCCGTGCCCCGTGCCCCTGCCCTCTGCCCTCTGCAGCGGGCGTGTGCTGCATGCGGGTTTCTTTCACTGGAAATTGAATTTCAAATGAGTCGAACAATAACATAAAGAAAACCGATCTGTGTGTGGGATGCCGTGCCTCGTTATGCCATTATTTCTTTGCGGATATTTTTTGACGGGTTTTAATCACTTGTAAAAAATTCATGGCATTCAAAGCTCTGACTCTCCCTCTGTCTCCCTCTCGCAGGGGAAAATTAGTAACCGCATACAGGGAATTTACAATTGTCTGTGTGGCGGGTGGTGGCAGGTTGGGCAGGTTGCAGGTGAGGCAGGAGTGGTTAAGCCATTGGGCTGCGGCCAGGGTATTACTGTTGGTCTATTTGTTTAACGCAATTGGGCAATCGAGCGATTCGGGGCAGCGGGCGCTTAACATGCCCCACGGGGGCAGAGTGACACCCCAATCCCAGTCCACTGTCCCCTCTCAGGCCCTCCCTCTTTTACTCTTTGGGGCTGTGGCTGTGTTGTCATTGAGCATAATACCGTTATCTCTGTGTGACAGCAGCGTTTGTCGCACAGCAGGGGACCCACACGCAGTGGAAGTGGACGTGGCAGTGGCAGTGGCAGTGCCAGTGCCAGTGGCATGCATAAGGGAAGGCAACGGTCAAGCGAATGCCGAAAAGCAGGCAAGGGATTTCCCGCAGCCGCTGCTCCTGCTCCTGTAAACAGAGAAGGAAGAGGGTATGATGATTCTGGAAGCATTTCGGACTCTCTATGAAGATTTCTATGCAAATTATTCCCTTAGAGGGACAGGAATCGGCTTAAAGCTTTGATTATATTGTACTCTTTCCAGCAGGCAGTCTACAAGTCGAATGGCACATGCATGTCATATACATTTCACGAGAAATATTGCTTGTATCGACCTACCAGGGTATCCAAGTCTTCGGTTTCCAAGAGCAAGCCTTTTATTCCCATTTTCTGTCGTGTTTTTTTTGTTTTTTGTTTTTTGTGAAGGGAAGACCGGAAATTGCACGTCAAATCGAATGAGAAGCTTTAGAGGTCATGCCACAAGCGTAATGGTGGAAATCCATACGTACGAACCGTATATATGTCCTGAAAGTCCTTTTCCAACCGATCTAGCTGCTGGCTAACGATGGCAACCTTTAACCACTCACCCACATCAATCTAAAAGCCATTTAACGTGCCCCCAAAAGTCTGGGCCACTCTGCCACATACCCAACTCCACTCCACACACAATGACTCGTGCCGCTCAATTTATTTGAACCGCATCGCGCATCGAGCGTTTATTTCAACGCTTATTAGGTTTAAATTTATTTTCAATTTGGTCTGTCATTAAATAATAATTTACTGGCACTGGGCACGGGGCACGAGGCACCGTCGTCCTGCGACAAGAGCAAAAGCAACAATAATCGTGTGCCACCAATGAAAACATTTCCTTGGCCGACTGCACTCCACTGTGGAGGTGGGAGGTGGGGACGAGGAGGGGCGGGTGGAATGCTGTCCGCCGATAGACAGACATTCGATTTCAATTGCTTTACGTTCAATTTGAACTGAACCTGAACCTCTGCTTGTGCCACGCGACGGGACTCCCCGACAACGACGACTCGCTAGATACTTTAGTGCTATTGTTATTATATCTGCTATTGTTGTAGCTTCTGTTGTTGTTGCTGCTGCTGCTGCTGCTGCCAGTGCCACTGCCACTGCCACTGCCACTGCTGCTTATCGACATCTTTTGTATCCTTCGCTCTCCTTTCAGCTCCAGCCGTTTATTTGTCTTCGGCAATCGAATTTACTCCCACCCTCAACCCCTCAACCCCCCAACGCCTTGTGCTTTTCTATTTGATTATTTTAAAGCTTTTAAATTAACGCTTTTTTGTGTAGTCTTGTTGTCAAATTATAAATGAATTTATTTTAGATTAATTGCGCGTAAAGTTGCAAACAAGGGATGCAGAATGGAGGGGTGCTACAGCTCCCACCCTCCCCCTCCCGGGCCACCTCCAAAAAAAGAACAAGCGCGCAAATGTACAGAGTATTCCATTCCGTATTTGAAATGCTTGGGCTGTTGGCTTTCGAGAGCATCAAATGGTATTATTTATTATTTTTCCAAAGCAGCAGCAGACAAAGGACTCCTTCTCCCTGCCCTCCTCCTCCTTTCCTGTTTGTTGTCTTTTGTTTTATGTTGCGGAAAATAATCGAGCATTTTTCCCTTACTTTTCCCTTACACTCGTATAATGTTAATAGTTATCTCAACGCGACTCTCCCTCTCTCCCCCTCCCTTGCTGCGTATTTTCTTTCTTTATTTTCTTTGTTTCATATATATTTTCTCTTTTTGTGTGTGGTCCCTGCCCCAAGAGCTCTGGTTATTTGTAATTTATGTAACTATTTCACTTAATCGAGCGTAATTGATTTTATTTTGAGCTTTATTATGGCGTTTGGTGGTTGACATTTTTCTCGCTTTTATTTTCCGCTTTCCCCTTGGACTCCTCTGGCTATGTGTGGGTGGCAGACAGGAGCGGGGGTAGTGGTAGGGGCAGTGGCAGGGCAGTGGGGCAAACAATTTCGTAGTTGATTCACGATATTCGACATCGAGTTGGCGCTTTGATGGTTTTGGAAATCGCATTAAACTAACTTCTGATTGAATTATGGCATTACCAGGAATGGGGAGTCCTGCTCCACATCTCTGTCTTTCTCTGAAGTTCCATTCCCATTCCCTCTTTGACCTTCCAGCGCTCTTTTCATTCCATAAATCGCATTCTCTCTCGTACATGCAACACATGTACGATGCCTCCTCTCCCTTCCCCACTGTCCGTTTTGGGGCCATAAATATTTAAGCTGTTCGAAGAATGGGGGCTGCCCTTCCCTTCCACTGTCCATTCAAAGTGCTGGACGCACTACAAGCAACAAGCGCAACTTGTGGCATCTACACTCCACTCCGCTGCCTAATCCTCTTCCACCTAGTAGCAGATACTCCTCCTGGCATCCACTCCCACTAATCCTCATCCCCGCCTCCGTCCACGTGTCGTATGCGCAACAGCGTAAACAGTCGAAAACTGAATGTGGCATTAGCCCCAGAACGGCACAGAACGGAACAGAACGGCAGTCCGTGCCGGACACCCTGTCCAGGAGTATCTTTTGGGAGGAGGAGGGACGGCAAGTGGCAAATGCTATGGATGTTGCGCCATATTAGCGCCGCGTGGCGGGTAATTTATGGAGAGACGGTCACAGCAGGCAGTCAGGCAGGTAGGCATTCAGGATACCAAGAACAAGGACAACGACAAGGACTCGACTCTCGTTCCCACCACAGCAGCAGCAGCAGCAGCAGCAGCAGGCTGTAAATATCTTTAAAAGGCGCTGTTAAAACAAATTACTGTCTGGGTGGGTGGCAGAGTCGGAGTCCCCGCCCCCGTCCCCGGTTCCTCCCTTCAGGTGTATGCCCCCGGACGGCCCCGCCCACTCATCGCTGGGAAAGTTATTAAGCGAATTTCTGCGAGCATTCCCGCGGGAATTGTCAGCACTCCACCGTAACAACTCCCCCTACCAGCAGCCCCCAGCAGCCCCCAGTAGCCCCCAGCAGCCTGCTTGTTGTGTGGATTTTCCGTACTTTTCTTTTGGGAGACAGCGCTTCCGGGGTACGGAGTGGAGTCCCCCAACTAATTTTTGTGTGTGCCTGCGTGTGACGGGACCAGGGAATAGCTGAGTTTCCATGAGGATGGGGGAGTCAAAGGCCAGACAGCTACTTGACAGGGTTGTCAATTTCATTTGAAAGTTGTCGCATATGCAGCCCCGCCTTTCGCAGAGATTTCCCCTGGCCTACCACTGCGGGAGGCCACTCCATACGGTGCATTCGATGAGAAAATAGGGAAATGAGTTCAAGTGCCAGGCAGTCTATTAACTTGAACTTGAGATGGAAAATACTCGAGAATTCAAGGGGGAAAAGGTGGAAAAGGTGCGGGAGTGGCAGCACTCGAGAGTAAACAAACTTCAAGGGGAAACGAGAGAGAAAGACGCAGGTGGAGAGTGCAGCGGGGACACACGGCGGCAGCCTTCTCAATAAATTTAATGCAAATTACAATTTTGTGCCAAAAATTAAGTTAAATTATGCCAAAGCCATTGAATAGGGCAGACGCACACCCTCACACCCTCACACACCCTCTGACAATAAAGAATACCGCAAAGTGTGCGAAAGCACTGCAAGTGGGGGGGAAAGCAAATGGAGAAAGCTGTGGTGGGTGATGCGGGATGCGAGAAAGGAGACACACAAGTAGGACATAGAACAGTTCCAGGGAAAACAAACCATTTTTTGTTGTTCTGTGCGCCGCTCAAATTGAAAACAAGGACGAAGTGCACCTTCGGGGTGCCGAGGCGTCAGATACCCTTAAAGATCCATCGATTCTGTATTAGATTTTGATCAAATGTCTGTAGCACACAAGTTTATTATCAGAAAGATGAATTTTTCGATTCCATTTTTGTTTATCTATGGCATAAATTTGTATCTTTCAGGTGCCTATGCATTTCACGTTCTTGGACACCTATTTTGTCATTCACGAGTGAATCTGAGATAAACTTTTGCTTTTCAAGAATTTTGTCATCTTTGAGATCTAATTTCATCTGTGAGATGTACCTCTAAGTTTCTATCTCTGTGAGATATTTTTGTATCTGTAAGATACCATTTCCTAGATACCAGATTCCTAGATATCAGTGAGATACATATTTATCTGAGACATATTGTAGTTCTTCATGTTTTTCGGGCGTTATTTAAGATACTTTTGTATCTGAATGACTTATGTATTTCCATTCACGGTTACTGGATCTATAAGATACATTCTTATATATCTGTGTGATACTCTTATTCGTTATGTTCTTTGAGATACATTTGTATCTGTGAGATACATTTGTATCTGTGAGATAAATTTGTATCTGTGAGATACATCTGCATCTGTGTGATACATTTGTATCTGTGAGATACATTTGCATCTGTGAGATACATTTGATACGATGTTTTCTTCTCTGCGCTGCGAAAAGCCAGTCGTAGCCACAGCACCCTCCATTTGTGACGGTATTCCACGCATAATGAAAAGTCAGAACTTGAAAATGATAATCAGCGTCAACAAATTTCAGGCATCCAAAAGGAGAGCGCGAAGAGGGTGGGGAGAGCAGGCAGAGCAGCGGAATCAGATATCGGGGAGGTTGAGGTAATGACAACGAACGGAGGCAGAGTCCGTATAATGATCTAATAAATTTCATTACCGCAACAAAAGGGAGACGGAGACGCCAGCGAGGGAGCAGTCGTCGGGGGGCTGCTGGCTTTTTATCTATTAGAGGACTCATGTTAGAGGGCGTGCCACTTGATGGTTGGAGGGAGCACAGGGGCCCCTCTGTCTCTCAGGTGTTTGAACTTTGCTGCTCACTTGAGTTTCGACTTGCCTTCCAATTCCCCCCCTACCTAGCCGAGAAAAGTTGTGGAAAACGAAAAGGAAAAATGGAAAGGCAAAGGCAAAGGAAAAGCGACAGCAGCAGCAGAACAGAGAATGAAAGTCGCGTTTGCTCACTTCAAAGTTTGGGGAAAATTTGCTACTCGGAACTCTGTCATCGAGCAGGGAACTTTTCCGAATTGCCAATAGCCGTGGCTGCTCGTCGTCCTGCTTCTGCTGCTGCATATGTCAGCAGTTTTCCATTTGCCCTTTTTTTTTTGTTGCTGCCGTTGCTGCTGCGAAGGATTTGAGGGTTTTCCATGCTTCCTGCGAATGTTTTGTATTCACTTTGGTTATTTGGTTTATTGCGGAAATTTGTAAATTTGCTAAAGGGGTTTTACTGGCTGTCAGCAAGTGGAAAAACGGAGGCCGGGGGTAGTCCTGGTGTCCTGGAGTCGAAGAGTTGAGTGGTTCAGGTACTCGTAAGCACGGAATATTGATATTGTTATGGGACCTACAGAATGGCGGTGGCTCTGCCTCGGGCATCGCAGGATGTTCGACTGAAATCCAGAGGAGTATTCAAATTCTGTTTGCGACAGCGACAGATTACGAGCTGCAGCCGAGCAAAAGCACAGATTTGTTCGACTTTTGTTTGGGCGGAAACGCGGTTCTTCTCTTCAGCATAAATCTGTTTTCCGGTACCTATTTGCAAATGTATCTATCCATCCATCCCTCAAGTGTATCTCTTCATCCGCCTGCCACCTGCAGAGCCGCAGCTGGAACCTAATCCTAAATCGCTTCCCCATTTGTCTTACTAATTAACCGACAAACCGCACAAATAATCACTTCCGCTCTTTAAAAAGTATCTAGCCAAATCCCCCGACTACTTGTACATCCTTTCCATTAAGGGGAGTTCATAAATACAGGACTCCCTCCCCCCACAGAAGCAGCAACCCCAAAGGCAATTACGTACAGTCCAGAGGGGCCTGAGGGCTGAGGCATACAACATTCGGGCGCGTGGGACGTGGGGAATGGGCAATAAATAATGCTACTTAATTGTTTTACAAAGCATAATTTTATCCTTTCGCAAATCCAGTGTTTTACAAACGTTTTTCCACAAAAAAAGAGAGCAGGAAAAACGAAAAACGACCGAAAAAAGTGAAGGAAAATGGCGCCTTTTTCTTTTGCCGCACCAGCTTAAATATGAATTAATGGCCAATAAAGATAATCTTTTACACATTCGCGTACGCAGCGCATTAAAAGTTAAATTTATATGCCACTGGCAAGTCCTGTCTCAAGGAACACACACACACACTCACACATACGCCGGCGGTATCCAGCCTAGCAGAAAGATTTTTTGTGCAGACCCCAGCAGATTTTATGCCACGCTGCAGGGCTGAAAATTTTAACCAACTCCAAGGGAGAGCAGGAGAGCAGGAGAGGGGGCATCTGCTCCATGTGGTCATTAGAACTCATCTGCGAGAGTGATTATCCTTCGGGGTGCCAGTGGTCCTGGTCCTGGTCCTGGGTGGCCAGCTGCATATTCAATGATATTGCCCATACGCACTGGAACCGAAGCAATCCCTCATTAATATTTCATATCTGATGGCGAATTATTCAAAACAAAGCAAAAGAACGCGTTGCGAATGGCCAAAATGAGGGCCAGAAGTCAACGAGGGACAAGAGATGTCTGGATGGTGGCTGAAGTACTCGTACTCCAAGGGTCCTTTCGTCCCTCGGTCGCTGTATCAATATTTGTGTTAATCTGTCATTTTTTCATCGTTTATGAATATTTGAGTTGCGTTCTCCCCCATGAATTTTTCATGGTTCTGCGGCGGAGAAAAGTGTTTGCGGAAATGTGATGATTATTGGTCGAGCAAACAGTTCTGTTTGAAGAGCGCGGCACAATATCAAATATCAGACACCAATTGTTAATTTCGGTCTCTGTTTGATTAAGAATAAAATACGAAACACTTGAAGGAATCAGTGGACCATCTAGAACCACAGAACTTATGACAATTTCCCCATCTATCTATCGAAGCCTCGGAGGCTCGGTTTTCTCCTTTTTGGAAAAGCCAAGGGCCGCATTAAAATATTTTACACATTCATTTTCCGTTTGACCAGACAGAAAGTCATTGTAAGTGGCCCTCCCACGCAGACGAATCTGAATCTGGATCTGAACCCGAATCGGAGTAGGAAATGGCAGCAATCTTCATAAAGCAGCAGCCTCCCAGCCCCTTCCCCCTTGAATATTTATTATATTTGCCAAATGGAGTGTGCCCCCAAATCGAAGGGGGCGAGGAGAGGAGGGGAGGGGTAGGACGAGTGGTCTGTCTCAGATTGTAGTGTAGTTTGTTTTGGGGCCACAATGAAAAGGGTTGGGCATGGGCAAAGGCATATAAACAATAAAGAACGGGACAGCATTTGCATATTTTTAATATTTCTTTTGTAGCCAGCAGATAGACACCAGGAGGAAGCAGAGGGGGGAAGGAAACACTCAACTAAATTACACATTCGAGAGGCTCCAGGGGCCAGTGGCTCTCTCTGAGATCTATCTTACGCTCTCCCTCTCGCTACTGAGACTTGAGACTCGGAGAGGGAGAAGTCTTTGAGTAGTGGGAATATTTTCTAGGACTATATTGAGTGATGTGCAGATATCATAGAGAAGTCGCGTCGTTCTTGCATAAAACCCTCGTGGTCCTTTTTGGTAACCCTTGGTTCCATTACCCGTCCATTGCCACTCGAGGCGGTAAATTCTCCATTAAATCATTGGGCAAATCATTTATCCATAATACTCGCCTGAGTGACATCGAAATTTGAGGGAATTTGGGCAAAGAAAAAACGGGGGCAAATATAAATATGCATGGGATATGGATGATGCATGGAAGGAAACAAAATGAAAGCATTTAAAGAGTGGCAGCCAGCCCCTGCATGTGGCATGTGGCATGTGGCAGGGCCGATAAATCTCCCAGAAATACACACATAAAACGGCCATATGCAAAATTGATTTCGCAACAATTAAAAAGCGCATCATCAACAATCCCAAACACTTAAATATTTAAGCCGCTCTTTTTTGCGATGATCTCTTTTTCAACAGGAGTCCGTCGCATTGAAACTTTCGTGTGGCAGTTGCAAGAGAAGTGTGTAGTGGCAGAGCGGCCGTTGCAAAGAGCAGTTTTTGTGGACAATAAACAAAAATTATTATGCTCAAATAAGCGTAAATGCATGCAAAGTGAATGGTTTTCGAAGGGCGGTACAGGCGCGTTCGGTGGTACAGGGGGTACAGGGGAGTGGCACTTGCGGTTGCTTGCATTGTTGCCACAAAAAGTGTGCGTGTCGTCGAGTGACGATGATGAAAAATGCAACAGAGTGGCAGAGAGGGAACAGAGCGGAGCGACGACGTCAACGCTGCTGCTGCTGCTGCTGCATATTATGGCAAAAATGAAATGAAATCAAATGAAACGGAAGTTGCAAGCGCTCCAAACACGTTTTATTGCCACACACACACACACACACAGATACACAGTTGGGGGAAAATGATTTGACAACAAATCTGAATCCAAAAAACCACAAAAGAATGAAAGAAAGAAAGCAAATCGGGAAAGAGGAGAGTGGAGAGTGGAGAGAGGAGAGAGGGAAACACGTAACAGAGTCCTCTGTCATATGAATAAAAATGAATGAATGACTGGATTCGATGACCGAGGCATTGGATACCCTTCTAGAACACTCGACTATATGGTAGACGGAAATAAATTGTTTTAGAAAAGACAAAAAACTATCAATTTTTGTATGTTGATTGGAATTTTGTATGCCTTTGTCCCCTGAATTCAATCGAATATGATTAATAGAACTGTTGTAATAGAACCAACCCATATAACAATTTCCCAGGGTAGCAACAACGATTGCAATGAATTTTTATAACCAAAACGAACCCCCCAACCGCCAAACGACGAGCAGGCGAATGAAATCAATCGAATCGAATCGCGAATGCAGTCATCGAGCATCGGAGGAGCCACAATTGAAATGGAAAATGTTATAAATCGCGCGGGGTGGCTGGTCGGGTGAAGGTGAGGACTGTGGCGCGTGGACCGAGAGGAGAGGTGTGGCAGCGGGATGTTTTTGTTGACTGTGGACTGACGCCAAGCCAATCGTTTAGCGGCTTTTGTCTCGTCATTTTTATTTGCGGCGGTAACTTGGGACCCACTTTTTATGGCTTGTCAACACTTTGTAGGAGTCGCCGAGTCCCTTCTTTGCCTGAGGTTTAATTAAGCAATTCTGATTAATGATTAGTGGAGCCGCAGTGCCATTACCATTCCGTGGGGCACTTTCAGCGCTTGACACAGATACACTACCACAGCCACTCCTCTGTCCGTCAATCATCAATCATGCATTATGTCTGGCCGCGTCACAAGCCCGCCCCCCCGCCCCGCCCACGCCCGAAGCGGGAGTTGACTTGTAATTTGATTAGCAGTCACGTTGACAGCGCATCAGAGGCGGCCGTGGCGGCTATCAATAGCTCGAAGGATGCCCAGAAAGGACACCGACTACTACTATTCGCCTTCTAATTCAATTTATCAATTCATTAGAGAGAGTCGCCAATGTCCTCCGTGCTTACGTCACGAGTAATCAAGTTTATTTTTTAATGACAACTTAATGCATAATCATTAGAGTCGCCATCGTCACGGCCATCGTCATAGCTGACTGTCGATGATTGTCGCTGTCAATTCCTTTTGGGGGAGTCGCCACACTCGCCACACTCGCCACATCCCCAGTGTCCACTTTTTATGGGCCCCCAAGCGGACATTAATTCCGAGTCCGACTCCGAGTCGAGGAAGGACATTTACATACTTTTTCCATAGGGAAGAGCACGGAACTTCTTTCTCCAAGTCACATAATTTTCCAATCAATTAGCTTTTGTATTGACTTTTGCTGGCAAGAATCAGTATTTTGGTAGGTTCAGGACAACCCATTGACATCTCAAAGGGAAAGGTTGAAGAATGCTAAAGTTCGTGGCAGCATCAGAGCCCAGAGCCGACACTATTTATGGGGTGGTTTTGCCTGTATCTCAGCTAATTAATGGAGAACCAGTGCTACTTCCGGTGGGACAGCAGCAGCAGCAGCCCTCTCCCTAATTAATTAACGCCCACCAATTCCATCCGCCAAAGGTGCCTCTCCCTAAGCCAAACATGACACACGAAAAGGCCATTGCCGTGAGAGATCTCAATACGGAAAAGTATGTGGAATATCTAAAGGATATACATATGTATGTACGCATGTCCGTTGGGGCCATAATTGGCCTTCAGCTGGGCCTCTGGCGGAATTTATGGCCGGGGCCTGTGACATTTGAGCCCGCATCCTTCGTCAGCGATGAGTAATAGAGCGTATCGAGGCATTGGGGTGTGGTCTGGGTCGTGGCAGTGGCTGTCGATGTGGCCGTTGCGATGACATTTTAAAGTCGCTCTCCCGCACTCGGCCTTTAATGGGCTTTAACGAGCGCCATCCGCCCCCAATTGCCGCACCCATGTCCCCCATCCCCGCTTCTCGGGACAGCCTCAGAGGCATATTGAATGACATCGCCCTGAGCCAAATTGGAGGGCGATCGTTTGACAAAGCTGCAAAAGTCGCACCAAGGAGACCCCTACTCGGACACCTGGCCCTGCTGCTGTGCCAGGGACTGGGGGTGGGGGAGTGACCTCGGGCGCATCGGTTTCAAGGTTCTCTGGCCCCAAAGCTTAATTAAACCTCCGCCCCAGCAGTAGAAACGGCAGCAGGAGCAGCAGCAGCGTCTACGTGTCCGTAGTTACTCTCTTCTTTCTCTGCTCGTCTGCCCTCTTGTGGTCTGCGTTTAGTTTACCGCAATTACGCCAATTAACACTAAGCAATTAAAGGCAACAACAATGCAAATTACGTGCAACATGCAAGCACGGAACGAAGCACAGTCCCACACAGAACTCATGGAACAACATAGGCAAAAACTAAAGACAAAATCTATGGCTAAGAGGTGCCAAGAAGCGACGATGGGAATACCCTGGAAGTGAAAGTGGAAGCAGGGAAAAGATTACAGATTAAAGAGAGATCTTAGAGGCATGTATCCTCTCCTATCTTTAGGAGATGTGAGTGGAGGGTGATCTATAGATGATGGATACACCTATAAGGCAATTCTTAAGCATCTCTAAGGACATCACTTTGCATAGCCATTACAGGCAAAATCCCAAGCTTATACACCCCTTCTTTAGCTCGTTTTGCAGAGGGTATCAAACAAATAAACAGCGTGAAATGTTTGGCTACATCAGAGAGAGACCCCATTCCCCCGCTTTCCCTTGGGGTGGGTGGTCATGGGGAGGGGGAGGAAACAGTGGCATGCAGTTTTAAATTTGGCTCCGCTGCAGCGCAGCCGAACGGACAGTGAGACACTGAACGAGACAGAGGACAGGGACAGAACGAAAACCCTGACCCAAAGCAATGCCCCTGGCGATGTGGCAATCTGACGGTGTGGTTGTGGGACTCTGCGATTCTGGGCCCTCGCTGTTCTGTTTGGGTCTGCAGCACTGGTGGTGCCCTGTTGGGGGCCGGCCCTGGTGCTGCGTTAAATGAAGACCGCAAAATGCAGCGCATCGCAGCACTAATTAAGTTAAACCCAGAGCCAGACACAAGATACACACAGATACAGAGAGGATGTACGTGCTCGTGGCTCAATAATTAACTGAATGGCAACATGCAGCAACCTCAGCCTTAGCCTCAGCCTCAGGCTCCCACTGGCATGCAGAACCCACCCCCACAGCCACTCGAAGGCCACCCCCCTGCGACGACTCCACACATTTACAATATCTGCTTAAACATATGCCTCTGGGGGAGCGGGAGCCCTGTCTTCGAATGGCATTGCACTTGAACTGGATTGCCCAATGTTTTTTACTCGTACTTCTAGTTCCCAGACTGCAGATTGTTCCACAAACACACTTTGAGTTACATTTCAACGGAGATCCTCAATGGAAGAGTTAAAGTCCGAAAGTTGTCCAGTTTCGGAGCGTAATTTTAATTGCCAGCAACAGCAGGAGTCCGTTCGTCCTTCCATCCTTCTGTCCATCCCAACGTTCCTTCTTGATTCCTTCAAGTATCTGGCAAAGTGGCAGACAAACATTTTTGGCCCACATTTTGAGGAAATTCCAAAAATAATTTCCACAGGAGAGGACTCTCCTTCTCTCTCTCTCTCTCTTCCATTGTTTGCACTGCTCTCTGCTGGGGCGGGGCGTAGGGGCGTGTACTCGTACTATTTTTTAGAATTGCATTAAATGTGAATAAAAAGTGGATTAAAATGGAAAATCCCCCTGTACTCGAAAGTACTCGTATTTTATGCATTGCAAATATTTGAAAGCCATTCAGTGGCACCAAAAATCTGCATAATACCCGTGTATTAGGGCATTTCCCGACCATCGAAACGTGTGTGTGTGCGGGCATAAAAAAACAGAACAGAACAGATACGACAACAGAAATGACAACCGCATACGGGTTGGGATGCAGGATCTATTCCTATATCACAAACAATAAACAGCCACAAACGATGCCAGGCAACAACAATAGTCGTAAAAATTGCAAGGGGAAGAATCGAAGGGGAAGGAAAACTAAAACAAAGGGAGGCTCGGTCTCTCTATAGAGAGAGAGAGTCAGAGGGAGAGAGAGAGAGAGTTGGCCGAAAAATATAAATCGCCTGCCAGCTAAGCAAAAGCCAGGCTATCAAAAGCCATAAATATCATAAAAAATATATTATCATGCGACCAGAACTTCAAAATTGGAATCCCCTCCCTCCCCCGCACACCATCCATCCTCTATTGCTATTTATGGGCGTATACATTTGGGAGTGAGCTTGTGCCACAGAAAATTGTGTGTTAACAGGCCCTCGAAAAGGGAGGGCATCGGCATCGGCATCGGCATCGGAATGATTTCTGCTGCAGGGCCAAGAATATTTTAATACGTGCAATAAAATTAGAACAAAATACGCACTAAAGCCAAATTGAAAAGAAAATCGTTATGGCTGTGAAACACACCAGTTTCCCCCCAGCCCCCCGTTCCCTACCCTTCGAGTGCCCCGAAATCCAGTCACCAGTCAAGAGAGAGCGGAAGGAAGGGGCAGGACAGCAGTCCTAGAAGCGATTCAAGCGCGTTAAGCAAAATGTGTTTTAGTGGCATAACTCCACCAGCCATAGCCACAGATACAGATACAGATACAGATACATGTGTATATCCCTGCTATAAGGATAGGGGAGGAGGGCATATCCTATAGAAAAAACTGCGACAAAAACACATTTTATATGCTTGTTGTTGGCTTTTGCTGAAGTTTGGAGCAAGTTTTGTATTTTTATACGAGATTTTTACTCGCATCCACGGTTTTTATACAAGGTATTCGTACAGCTGAGAGGGTATGATGGTACATACCTTGATTTGCCAGGCACTTATCATCCATCTATTTAGCAAGAATTGTTGTGATTGGCTGGATAATGGAGAAAAGAAGAGTACGTCTTAGATTTAAGTGAAGATATCTTTATGGTTTCCCCAATTTGGAGATAGAAAATAACTTCTTTATCTAAATTCTGATATTATCCCCCTATTTACCCACATTCATGGAAATTGGATAACCTTTAAGAAGGTTACAAAGAGGGCTTTAGTGAAGTAGAGGGTATGTTTTAGTCGCAAGATGCATTTCTTTCAGTATTTTTTTTTTATTGTCATATTTTCTCATGCGAGTTGAGGGGCGGCGAAAACTTCTGGGTTTTCCAATAATTTGTTGTAGCCAACTTGTTTTGCATGCCCCTGTTTGTGTGTGTGTGTGTGTGTGTGCTACACACAATAGCAAGCAGTACGCGTGAGTGTTAGAGGGTTAACAGCGGGTACGGGGCGGGGTTTCAGTGGAAGCGAAAAATCCAAGCCCCCCATTCCCATTCAAAGGGTTGCAAAGATGTGGGGCCCGACGAGATGGAGGGGGACCAGCAGTTTGTGAAATATATTTTTATTGCTATTGCACGCTCCCCCACAAACACGCACACAACCACGCACACAAACACACACACACACTCATACGAGTATATACACTAACAAGAAGGCGACGGCGACTCCTCGGCATTGACTTTCTTTTCTATTTCGCCATTAAAGCGCTAGCAACAAACAAACCAGCAGCAACAACATGCGGAAATGGCGAAACTGTAGCATACTTTTTGTCATATTTCACTGGCTACAACGAGAACCAGACAGCAGGAGCAGAAGGAGCAGCAGGACCAGAAGCTAGAGCAGCAGCAATCCCCGACACACAGCCAGGACAGGATCAGGATACGCATGTTGCTGCGTGTGCGGGTGCGTGTGAGAGGATGCTGGCACTTCATAAAAAACACTTTCATTACAAAAACGAAAGCAACAAGAGTGGAAAATATGAAGGCGAACAGTGGAAGAAATTTGTTTCGGGGCACTCAAAACTATTTATGGGAATGCACAGAGAAGCACCTTTAAAGGTTCAAAAGTTTGACACATATTCGATCATCTCAGTGGATGTTCTTATGCTCTTACGCTCTTGTGATGGTTCAGATTCTTCCTCTTTCCAAGATGGAGAATGTCTTTGGTATTTATGCTGCTTTATCGAATCATTCCATCAGTCTCTTCACTTCTCTCTATATCTTTTCCCTCATAGGCATACATTTCCTCCCATGGTGCATCCATCTGTTTGGTGTTCGGTGCTCGGACTCTCCCGACTACTTAGTACTTCGAGGGGCATTATTTCATGTGCAAAAGTCGTTGCGTGTTGTGTTTGCTATTAAAAATGTCAGCAGACACGGAGTGGAGTCCGTTTTACAGCTGCCATGCCACATGCCACACTCGCCGGCCTGAAGGGGGGCGTAGGGAAGTGTGCGGGGCGGAGTACAGTACACGTTTTCAACGCCGAAATGAACTTGTACGCCATGTTTACGAGCTGATAAAAAACAGTTGACCAACACTTGTGCAAGTGGAAATTGACTTTAACCGAGGGTCAAAGCGAGGCACAGAACAGAAGCAGCAGAAGCAGCAGCAGCAGCAGCAGCAGAAGTGAATATGAGATATGCTGTGTGGCATGGGTCACGGGGCACGGGGAAGCGGGCACGGGGTGGCCTCCCCCTGGGAGGTCTGTCGCTCCCACAGAATCTCGATTTGGCCTAGTTCTGGGGGTCGCAGTTAACAGCAGCCATTGCCTGGCCACAGCCATAAAAAAGCTCTCGATTGTCTCAGAGTTTATTTCGGCACAGTTTTTGGCAGGACTTTTGGAATGGACTCTCTTCGGAAAGAGCACGTAAGGCTATTAAGAGAACCGCAACAGAGACTTCGGAGGAGAGATACACGAGTGTCTGTTAGTCGGTCTGTTAATCTGAATAACAATTTATTTGTTGGATTAACAATTTCCATAGTTAAGGGAAAAGGATTCCATTTATGATTAGTCGCTTTTTCCAGTATTTTCAGTATCAGTTTTTCGTGGCTTTTCCATTAACATGGCATGGTTGCACCTGCATTGATTGACGGATTCGCCATGCAACAGGTGGGTCTTTGATGGATGTACTATAGGGATGGGAAGCCAAAGCTAAACCACACTAGAGGGAAATACATGTAATATTGAAGGTAGATGGATTCCAAAGGATTTGTTAGTCAAAGATCCGGCAAAAAAGGCAGATTATTCACTTATTCACAAATTTTGTGAACGAAATTATAGTGAATGCATATTCCCTTGCTCATAAATATACTACATTTCTATGGAATTTATCGGCATTCATCCCAAAATTCACACCCAAGTAAATGATTGTTATTCCGTGCATCCGACATTAGCAGATGTACATTTTAACACACAGAAAAACAGCTGATTTTTAGTACAAGCTGCGCAAAAGAGAGCATCACGAGAGAGACAGAGAGAGAGAGAGGGAGAGTGCAAAAACACGAGAGAGATTTCAAGAGATTTTTCTCTCCCAAAAGCCGAGAGCATCCGAGAGTACAAGAGAGAGCACGGAATGCCGCAGGCTAATTTGAAATGTAAACAAGATTGGACGTTTGCCATAATTCGAACTGCAGTTCGTCTATAATTCATATTCCCTTTGGATTTGGGATCGAACTTTGGGGGTTCGATTCATCAGATGGTGCACCTGCAGGGCAATCCCTTGGACACCTATACTTAACCGGAAATCTCTCCCCAAAAGCCTGCTATAAAAACGCTCTACTTTGAGGGTACCACTGCTAACAGAGCTCTGTTGTCCACAGCCTCCGTTTCGTGTCGCCAGCGCATCGTGCCATGCCCTCGTCACGTCTCGTCTCGTCTCGCTCATTGGCGACGAGTGTGCTCGGCTTTTGGGGGGCCACCACTCGGGGCTCACAGCATCCGTGCTTGGGTGCTGCTCTGTGGCTCTGTGCCTCTGCGGCTGTCGTTCGATGCTCGGCTCTCGTGCCCGTCCGTGCCACAGTGTGTACCATAAAAGCCGTTTCAGTGAGAGTTTGCGATCCCGCGGGTACGGTCGGAACTAACGGGACTTCCTTATCAGCGTGTGTCGCGAATCGGTCGCGGGTTGTGCGTGTGGCGTGTGGCAATCATTTTGCAAAAGAAAGATCCAGCTAGAGAATGCCCCCAAAATCTGTACAAATCAAAGCCTCACAAATTGGTTAAGCCGATCCGATCGGAAAATATGTGAAAAGTAGCAAGGAAATGAGGAAAGCGCAGCCCTCGTAGAGAACCCCCAGAAAATCCAAAACAGAAACGCGTGCGTTTCCAGTGCGTTTCAAGTGCGTCTTTAGTCGCGTCAGTGTCGCGCGCTCTCATCCACAAATTACTAGTAATGTAAGCGAAATTCTTCGTTGTTTCGTTGTTTTGTTGTTTGTTGTTGTAATTGTTGTTGCAACAAGCAATTTGTTGTCGCTGTCATTGTTGCTGTTGCCTCATAGCGTACCTCAATTCCGCAAATCAAAGCATTTAAGATCCCCCACTGTGATGATCCCCGACGACTGACTGCAAATCGCTTTTGCCTCTGCGTTTCTGCGTTTCAATGAACGTCATTTTCCAGCATCATCATCAGCGGCATCGGCAGCAGCAGCAGCGGCGGTCAGCGATTGAAAAGCGCACGAATCTGTGAGTGGCGTCGCCGGGATTACTCTGCGTCTCTGTGTGGGATGGGATGGGCGGGTGCTCTATAGATACGAACCACACGAGTATCTGAGGGTTTTGTGTGTTTGAGAGCAAAGCCGGCAAAGCAGATAAAACGATTTCCATGCTGAGCTGCTCTTTTGATACCCTCCTCGCAGGTGCTATTATTTTATGATCCTATAAAGTAGATATATACTTGGGGGAGCTGCTTGAGTATCATTCGGTGCGATTTCTCCTGAATATTTACTCCCAGATGTGAGAGTTCCCTTCTGTGTAATGAAAACTAGCTCGTGCAGGGTATCAGCCACTCGGATCGTATAACCTAGGCTTCAGTTTGGGTTTCAGAATAGTTTTTTGCATGCTTTTGTTGCTCTTCTGGTCACACAAATTGCACGAAAAATTTGTTATTGTTGAGCATTTGAGTTGGTATTTTCTATTATTCTATTTTTCGTGACTGTTCTCCAGTGTCATGTCATGCAAGCGAGCGTCCTCTTCTGCTGCTGCTGCTGTTGCTGCTGCTGCTGCTGCCCCATGTGGCAAATGCCATCATATTTCATGCCATTCCAAACATAAGTGCAAAATTGCTGGCCCCTGACGCTGGGCCCGGCCTGGCCTTGGGGGTAGTGGGGCGAATGAAATACGAACTATCAACTAATGGGAAATGTTACTCGTAGCACAACTACCGCCACCGCCACCCTAACCCCAGCCCGAACCCCACCCCCTCTCTCTGTCGAGGAGAATATACATTTGTTTAAATTGCTAAATTGCTGAAGTGTGCGTGTAATTTCATTACACACTGTCTGTCGAATGTGCCACTCGAAAAGGCTGCCTTGCCTCTTCTGATGGAGAATGCTCTTGAGCTGCAGGCGGACATTGGAACTGATTAAGATGAGGGGTGGGGGCTGGGGCTGTGGAGGCTGGAGGCTGGGCTCATAGATACAATAGAATGCCATCAGCAGGAGGTGCAAAATCTGTGAATGCGAATGAATGCGAGATGAATAATCAGATTAGGAATGCAAATTGAATGGAAATTTATTTGATATTCGAGTTAAATTCAAGGGGAAATTGCTGTGCTGGACTTGTGTGCTTTCACATTGGGATAAGAGCTGGCAGGCGATTGATGGGGCAACTAGAGCACAAGGTCATCTCATTTCCACAGATATTTAGGCGAAATTATTCGATAATTCTATGGAAAATGTACGTTAAATGTGGGTTAAATGCTTAGCATGCACAATATACCTGTTATCAAACACGTGGATGCTCTCTCTATATACTCAAAGAAAGGGTAAAAACTATCTATTGTTCTAGGTAATCCTTATTTTTAAGGACCTCTGAACTTTACATACGAATTACTTTAATTTGAATCACTTATCCTTCCTATGTTCAAGCGAAAATACCACCTTTGATCTATTAAGATGGGAAATTCTTCAACACCAGGTTGAAATTCCATCGAATTTCCACATTTAACCGAACCCTAGGGCAACATTCCCCATTAGAGTAGCATTGGACATGATACATGATATTCCACTTTGCATCCCATTACCACAGGAAATGCCTCATTAAATGTCCGTTTTCGCACATTTAAGCTCTTTATATGCTTAACTTCCCAGCAGACTAATTTGGAACGCATCTGCTGATGCACTGTTGATGCTTTAATTAGTTATGAAATTCAAAACAATAACGAAAGCAATTTAGAAATGAAATCGGATACAGCCAAGTAAACCGGAACTATTGGGGGCATGGAGAACAAAGTGCAACAACGAACAAGAGGCAAAAGTGTGCAATAGAATTCGTGTGTTTGCAAGGTCATGGCAGCAGCTGTCTGCCTTCGAGTGATAAGAGCTTTAAGCGGTGTCACATGCAAGTGGCATGCCCCTTAAAGCAGTGCAAAGTATGCCATGCCACACAATTAGCATCCTACTGGAAGAGAGCGGGCTATCAACAGCTGGCAGGATGATGACGATGTGTGCACGAAGATGGCGCCAAGTGTGGAACGCTCTGATTGCTGCCCCACTCATCCCTCACGCCCTCTCTGGCCCTCTTTGCGTCTCACTCCGGCAGTATTTTTTTAGTATTCATAAAAATGTACTTGAACATCCCCAGGCAGTCATATGACCAGCCATGCATGTCGTTTTTTATAGGCTCACTTAGCGGCCATAAACCGCAGTAAAAAAAAACAGCAGCAACCAGAAGAGAGTGCAGGTGCAGGAGAGAGTGTTACCTCTGCTGTGAACGCCTCAAGGACTCTTCTCCTTCGCTTCCCTGCGCCTCGCGCTTCGACATGCCATCATAATATTGTAACTCTTTGCACTTCAAATTGCATTTTAATGCAAACACACACTTCACTTCATTACATTACGAGTACGAGAGCACAAGCTGCAGGCAAAGCGAGAGGAAAAGCGTACGGATTGGGGGGGGGTTGGGGGAAACTTGCATGCCGGAAATGGAAAAGAGTCGACACACTTTGCTGCAGCAGTTGCAGCCGGAAAACATCCCACACACACACACACAAACACATGCACCAACAGATACACAGACATTTGCTGACTTTGCAAGTTTGTAAATTGAAGTGCATGTCGATCGTCGAGCTGGTTGCATGCCTCAATGGCGAAAACTGGCACAATGTGCCA
Source organism: Drosophila lowei (assembly GCA_008121275.1). NCBI lineage: Eukaryota > Metazoa > Arthropoda > Insecta > Diptera > Drosophilidae > Drosophila > Drosophila lowei. The sequence continues at coordinate 21,889,251 of CM017778.1, read as the reverse complement.
GCTTCGCTTCCTCCCTCCCACACGCCATAGAAAATCACCGACCACCCGTCCCACACGTACAGGCAGCAGCAGGTTACGTATACGCAGTGGGGCACAGAGTCTGGCTGGCATTAGCTAATGTGAGTCACATTTTATTGGCTGCACACAAGTTCAATATTTTTTTTTTTCCCAGAGTCTAAACTGATTTGCAAAGTTTTGGCAGCAAAGTAAATGGATTTTGTCTGTATGTGGGTGGGTGTGCGGCACATTAAGGATACCCAGGAGGGATGCGAGACGCCACATCCACTCAAATCCAGTCCTCTGTGGGTCACACCCACTCAAAAGTGTGGCGTTGATTGTCGCTAAATTAAAGTTGATCAATGGACTTGAACAATGGTGCTGTTATCCAATTGCTTCGATTGGATTGCATTCAAGTTGTTTCGAGAGCTGCCTCAGATTAAAGTCGATTCGTGAGAGTGGAATTCCACTCCAAAAATTCTTTATATTTTCCAGTAGTTTAGGCGGCAACGAATAAACTCAGAAATGTATATTTAATCAACTCCACATTGCCACACAGTTATTTGGCATATTTTTCAATCAAAGCTTTCACCATTTCCCCGTGATTCAATCATGGACTTGCAGTGCCAGTGGCACACACATGCAGGCGAGTGTTTTTCGAATAGATTTTTAGATTAGATCCAAATGTTTTCACTCCGAATATTTTTGGGTTTATTATAAAATTGAATTTTTTTATTTATTTACAAGCGATTTACAAATATTCACCACTGGCTTTGCTTTATTGAAATTGAAAACCATTGGCCAGTGGATTTATTAACGACATTCCCCAGTCCACACTCCCCAACGACAATCGACAATCGGAACTCGAAAAGGATGATTAAGTGCCGAAGCACTCGACCACTCGACCACTCAACCACTCGCTCAAGCGTAGGGCATGAACTCCGCTCCGACCTGTGCCACTATTTTATTTACGGCTGCGGCTTCCATTTAAAATCTATAAAAAATAAATATAAAAACACAACAACTTTTAGTTACGTTTCGGCGCAAATAAAATTAGTAGTGCGGCGGGCTAAAAGCCATGTGTCCTTCGATAAAAATCGGAGGGGAGCCAGCAGCAAGTCAATATATCATAAAAGCATGTCGATACCTCGCAGCCTCTTCCTCGAATCTGCCTCATGTGGTGGTGGTGGTGGTGGCGGGGGTGGCCGTGTAGTCGTAGTCTAGAAACAGTTTCCGATTTCCGTTTTCCTGTTTATCGTTTATTGAGTTCTTTTTTCTACGCTACGCAAAAGTAAAAGCAAAATCCAGACGCCATCGATGGAAAAGAAAAACAACACAAAATCCAGAGAGAAATTCGTACTCGTTAGCCATAACCACTCCTCCCCCATTCCCCTATCTCTACATCCATTTCCATTCCCATTTCTACCATCATCGTCAGCGTCGTCGTCATATTGAACTTTGATGGTGGCACGTTCCTTGGGCCTGCCCCACACTCCACACTCCCATGCTCCTCGCTCTTTAAAGATCTACACGCGCACGAGGATACTTTGGCACATCTTTTACCATGCTGCCACGCTGCAGCCTGGCATTTCCATCTTCCATCCAGCCTGCCAGGAGGCGTGTGGCGTGTGTTGTTAGTCATTTATATGGGCCACATAAATTATAACAAATATGTACGCAGACGGCATTCCAAATGCCGATTTCTCACTGCTTTCCGCTTAGCGGATGTTATAAATAATCTTTAATTAAAAGAAGCCCCTATCCTCGGGAGCAGAATATGTTTTAAAATATTGAGGTGTACGCGTACGTGACGCTGCTGTGACGCTTCTGTGTGCGGAAATGGCCTCTGATTTGTAGCTGTCAAAATGTGCGAGCAGGCATCGCCAGGAGCCCTTTAATTAGCTTTTGGAGACATTATGCCATGTGTGTTGGGATGGTAATTGGTTAAATTTAACCAACATTATCTGGCTAGGAAAAGCGTTTAATCCATCGATTAGGAATAAAATTCTGAACAAAGCTGGCAAAAAGCCCTCAAGCCTTTCAGCGTGTCCTCTGAAAACCCAGTTTTTCTACAGACAGAACCTATTTGATTCTGAATCTGTTTTTTTGCGTACAAAAAGAGTACTTTCTTCTGATGGAAAACTGGTAGAAATGCAAAGAAATGGTTTAAAAACTATGCCAATCCACGGGACACACTATCAATTGTCTTTACGAAATCAAGTTTCCGCCTAATTCCCAATCAATCAATGCTTTAAACCCTAATACGTGAGAAAATTGCACTTATATTTTGTCAGGCATTGGTTTGTGTCGTGTTGCATTTATTTCCATAATTGGGTTGGAAAATACTACATAAATTGGACATTTCAGTCGCATAAATAACGTGCGTTACAATTGCCATAAATTCAAGAGTGAAAACAAACAAATTAACCCAATAAAATTGTACAAAAATCACATAAATTACATTTTCCCTCTGTTATGGTTGTGGAATGGGCGAATGGGGGGAAAAGTGCAATGAATTTGCTTACAAATTTGCCAAAAACCAAAAATAGAGGCAATTAAATAAATTTCTCACAATAGAATTTCCCTCAGCAGCGGCGGCAGCAGCAGCAGCGACAACAAACTGCAATTATCTGTAAAATGGAATGAAATTCTCGTTTTATTTTCGGGTTTTTCATTTCGTTTTACTTTATTTATTGACATGTCAACAAATGTTGCACGACTCTTTCACTCTCTCTCTCTCTCTGTCTTTCTCTCCCTCTCTCCCTCTGTTCTGACTATCCCTCTCTTTCACAGCTGTTGCGATAAATAAATTTTAAACCGAATTCGCGCCAAAGAATCAGCCACAGCAAAATGTTTCCAGGGCAGAGAAAAGTGTGAAGAGAAGCAGAAAGGAGTTGCCACAGAGAAACTGCAGAGGAGACACAGTATACGGACCCGGACCCGGACCAGGACCCACCAAAGCCCAGCCACTGCCAACGTCAAAGCTCTTCCACAGACTGCAAAGACCACACACAGAACACAGATCGAGAGCAGGGCCATCATGGGCCAGGCCTCGTTCTTCTGCTGCCACTGCTGCTGCCTGCTGGTGTGCCTCGTCCTGTCCACGCTAAATGGCCCGGCGGCAGGAGCAACACGTGTCCGTGTCAGCTCCTCCACGACCATGACACGCAACATCGAGGAGGAGAACGGTAAGTGTTGCACAAAGAGCCGTCCCCCCTGTATATCTATCTATGTTTCCAGGTCGATTTGAGCGTTGCTTTATATTGATATAGACGTGGCACTGATTTCGTTAGCTTTTCCCATAAACTGATTGTGCCTGGCGGCTGCTGCTTCCATCACCACCCACTTTGAGCACTGCTCTCCACCCCCTCTCCCTCTCGCTTTCTTTCTGCGTGTGTGTGTGTCTCTGTAATTTAATTTAAAGTGAAAAGTTTGACTGCCATTAAGGCCGTGTGTGCGGCGTGTGTGTGTGTGTGTGTGTGTGTGTCCCTGACGCAACTTTTATTCAATCAACATAAAGTTTATTGTGTGTAAAGAAATTGGGTTTTGCGGATCGACAAAGCGGTGCTGCGTCCTTTGTCGTTGCATTATCGAGTAAATGGAATTTTCAGGGTTTTATGCGTGCGGAAATTATGCCGAAAATTGTTATGGATTCGAAATTGATTTCGATTTCGTTGGTTGCGACTGCGACTGCGACTGCGACTCTCTCCAGATGGTTCTGGTTCTGGTTCGAGGCTGGTCAAAAACTTTCCTCCACTGGCCATCAAATAATAAAATTCGGCCAATAAATAAGCCCTGGGGCGGAGGGGGAGGCACAGGCCGAAGTTCAAGTATGAAAAAAGGGCAACAAAACTTTGCCAAGTATCCAAAAAGTTGGCCAAGAAGATGGAACAATGAGCAGAGCAGAGCAGAGCAGAACAGAGAGGACTGCATTAGCCTGGCCAGAAGTTTTCGGTAATCTACGAAGCGGCCTGCCCTCCCCTGCCCACACATATTTCGTCTCAATTAACAGGGCGTATGAGCAATCTCTCACGCATACGCCCTGTGGAACGTCATTTACAGAGCAGACCAGGCCAATGCAGCGGTCCAACGCCTGCGGCCTGGGATTGCATATTGTTTCACTTCACAGGATCCCTGGCCCCTGGTACCACAGTCAAAAGTTTTCCCAACAGAAAGGAAGGCAAGACTGGGCCTGGGGTATTCCAGGGTATAAGGGACTTCATAAATTTAGATTTTGTATGTTTTCAATTGAATTTCGTTGTTGCGCCATCAGAAACTTTTTACTTTGGCATTTCCATGTTTTCCAAGGCAACAACTTCGCAGCACACTCCTTCCGCTGGAGGACTCCTCCTGCAGGAACACGGAGAGCCGTAGACCACTTCCTTTGGTTCTCTGCTGCTGCTCTGCTCTGCTCAGCGGCCTGTGGACTGCTGGAAAAGTATTTATCGCATTTCTATGAAAACAACCTACTCAACATTTTGGCCAAAAACTTTGGAATTATGTTTGGCTTGCCGCTCCACACATACAGGAACACTGCGGCAGGGCAAAGTTTTCCATTTCCACCAAAGCAGGAGAGTCCCGAGAGCCACAGCAGACAGCCTTATAAATGCTTACTTAGAGGCGTATCTGATGAGTTAAGTTTGAGCTCCCCAAAAACAGTGTAAACTTCGATTCGGCTGTCCATATCTCAAGTTTTTGAAGGGGATTTAACGCCAGATTTACCGCCAGATCTGTCTCCCATGCGGCGGAGGGAGAGAGCCAGTTGTTTTGGGCAAGGAGATTTGTTGGCTCGTCAACGGGACAGGAAAGGAGTTGTAGTTGGAGTTACTTTAGGCAAAGCAATTGGTTCTTGTGCGGCACAAGTTTCGTCTTGGAAAGGGTACACGAGTACATCACACACTCGACTGCACTGATTTTCCTATTCAGTTCTGTAGAAAGTTCTCCGGGAAAGCGGTATTTCGCACTCGAATGCGTGGCTGCTTTGTAGAAGTCTGTTTTTTGGGGCAGTGTTCGTTTGGCTCCTTAAAGAAAGCCGCTCTCCTGCTGTTGACAGTAAACAAATTCCTTTAGATTACTGAAGAATATAATTTTTAAACTTAATGTCTATGCAGACTTTTGCAGAACAAAATTTGATTAATTTATTATTATAATATATTTTTAATATTTATATTTTTGCATATATTCATATTAAATATACATTTTTTCGCATTTTCTTTGCATGTTCTTTATATTTTCCTTTGATTTTGCTTAAATTTTCTTTCTTTAATATTTTTTTTCCTAATTTTCTTACAGCTTTACTTTTGCTTTTGGCTGGTAAGTCGTTGACCAGTTTTCTTTTAGCCCAAAACACGCTTTTGGTGCCCCACTCTCACCCTTCTTAGCCCCTCTTTTTAGCCAGATTATCAACATATTATTGGCATTTGAGCCAGGGACAACCCAAACAATTTGCACACCAAATTGACCAGGCCAACAGGGGCGTCCGCCACGCCCCACGCCTCCACACACACACACACACACGCACAGGAATCGAAGCGGCTTAGTAGATGGGAATGGGTGGATGGGACAAGCCAAAGTCAAGCATCAACTTGAAGGAAAACCCCAAAAAAAGAGGAAAACAGAACAGAAGAGAAGAGAAGAGGAAAATAGCCAAAACAAGTTTCGGCTGGTCAAAAGTCGCCTCTCTGCTATCGCGTGTCCTTATATTTATGTGTGTGAGTGTATCGTATGTCTGTGCCTGTGTACGCGTGTCCAGTTGTCCAGAAAAAACTTTCGCCTCGAATGTTGGCTCGAAAATCGTTGAAAAATCCCGATGCAGCAGCAGCAGCAGCAGGCAAGGAAGCCGCCGCCTGACAGCGCGTTGAATGACAAGCAGTGCTCTTCGGTCGTTGAGTTTGTCAAGATTTTCCTTGCTTTTCTTTGGCTTTTCTTTGGGCTTCGCTGTCCCTGGTCTCTGCATGTCCTCTGTCCGCTGTGTCCTGTGCCTGATATGGAGTAGCCTACTTCTGTTTCTTCTTCAAAGGAAACCACCTCTGCCTCACTCCATTTGCTGTGACTTTTTCCCTGTTTTTCCCCTGTTTTCCCCCATTTTCGACCCATTTTGTTGGCTTTTCTTTACCGCTGTTTGCCTTGGGGCCGTATAGAAAATGCGTGGCCATACTTCATTCATTTCATGGCTTTGCAGAGGGACATTTATCATCGGGCCCTCGAGTGCGTCACAAAAAGGCAGCGCGCGCCATCAGTGGGCGTCCGTCCTGTCCTCTTTGTGATTTCTATATTTTTGTATTTTTTTTTGTTTTTTTTGTGCGTCAGGAGGGGGATAAGCAAGGAAAGCAAAAACAACAGACGAAAAATGGGGGCATATTTTCCCACCCGAAAATGTTAAATAGATTTCATTTCACTTACTCTTCGGCTGGCCCTGCCTTTCTCGCTGTGCATCTCTTTCTCTCTGTGTACTCTCCGCCTCTCTGCACTCTGGTTATCTGCCTCTCTTTTATTCATGGCACTTTTTGCCCTCTTAACGCTCGTGTTATTTTTGTATATGAATTTCTGCGGTTACATTGAATATTAAGGAGCAAAAGGAGCACTGCGGCCAGAGGTTCCGTTCGTTTCGGTTCGGGCAATTTCCAGGTCAAAAAAGTGGAAAATTTTAAGCCTACTTGAAATTTATTTGCACTCATTACAGCCGACAGTTCCCCGAGAGAGAGAGAAAAACTCTGGGAGAGCGAGAAAGAAAGAACTTGTTTTTGGCTTACAGGTTAAGCTCCTTGCGCGAGGGGATTCGGTATGATATCTCCAATTGGATACCAGACCTAGAGACAGACACACTAATGAGCAAATAAAGCTTAGCGGCGAGAGGCCCAACACTAATAAGGGGAGGGACGGGCCGGGCCGGGCCAGAGAGAGAGATGACAAAACACTTTTCCACTCGAATCTGCACATCTGACTTATGGGCTTTTCCATGCAAATGCCACACAGGATAAAAGATACTTTCGGTTTCAGGGCCGATTTCCTTGCAGCAAGTTGTCGCCTCTGCCACAGGCCGAAGGGATGCGCAAGGGAGCAAGCAGCTCATAGAAAAATCAAACAACTTTGTCCTCCTCCTGGAAGAAACGGCTTTATTGTCGGGCTCCTCTGACTGACTGACTGACTGACTGACAACTATTATGCTTTGTTAATCGGCTTAGAATTTCCTACTGTCCCCTATCCCAGTCTGTGGTGCTATTTCTGGGTTTTCGGGCCAAAAGATGTTGCCATGTGGTTGCCAGCAGATTGTCATTGCCCTGTGTTCGTCCTACATCCTTCGGCCTTCGTTTACGAGCATTTCTGATTGTTCATTTGCCACACACGCGCGCTAAAAACTGAGACCGCAGACAGGGCTCCTGCTTACATCCATCCATCCATCCATCCATTCCTTCCACCACCTGGTAGCAAGCAGATGAGGCAAGGCTTTGTCTTTGTCGGAATGCCCCCATAACCACCACCCTCCCCTCCCCCCCCCCAAACCGAAATTTGCGGCCTCTGTCTCTGCCCCTATGTGGCGGCTGACAGCTTAAGACTTGGGCAAAGGGCTCCGCTCCCCATTTGGCTCTGGCTGTGGCATCGAAAAAATTGCTCCGTGTGTGGGTCCCCTGCTCTTTCGTTAGCATTCCGTGTGGAATTTGATACTTGATTATTTGTTGCCGGCCTCAAGCGTGCATAATATATCAAAGTGGCGTCAACGTCAACTCGATTCTGCTGGGCCCCACCTCCTACCCCCCCCCCGCCCCCAAATCCAAGCCCCCATTTGGTTGCGATGTACATATCTCTGGAAGAACGACATGTGTAGACATCATGTGTTGGCAGGATACACAGTGCCGGGGCCCCTGATTTTAGTTACATTTTAGTGTTGGCCGCACAATAAATAAATAAACAGTTGCTGGTCCCCAGCTTCAGGGGCCCCCCCTCTGTGTTGGGCCTCTGCATTATCCTTCCACCTGCCCCAGGGGCCTCTCCTGTCAGCGCTCCTTTCGTGCGTTGCGTCTCGTTTTGTATGCTAAAGAGAGGAGATCCAGATCCCGACCACACAGTGGAGGAGGAAGTGCTCTTTAATTCCGTGCCCAAATCTCACACGCAGAAGAAAAAACACAAAACCTCCCGCAAAACTTTTTCATTTATCTTTCGATTTTTCTTGCAAATTGTTCTTGTTGTTGTTGTTTTTGTTGTTGTTGTGGCAGGATTAGATTTGCATGCCAAAATTGTTATTGTTGTTGCTCAAAAGAAGTCGAATTGTGGAAAGCATTTGAGCTTTGGGTCAAGAAATGACAAGAAATCTTTGGGAAATCCAAGGGAAGTGGGGGAAATGAGCTGGGAAAAGCCAAATATTTAATACTTAATACTTAGGCAATGTTTCATCTTTAAATCAAAAGATATTTTGACTTATTGTCGGAATAAAAGCCACAGCCCACAGAAAAGTGTTTCTCTAAAAAAGGATTTGATTCGTTTTTCTTTCAATTAGCTTTGAAATGGGTTCTTTTAAGGCCTCGTGGAATGACAGAGGAAGGATGGAATGATGGAACACAACAATGGAACCTCCGTAATCCCTTAACTGAGGCCATTCCCATGATTATTCCCATTTCTCCTCCATTGAAGGTGCACCATATTCGAGCTGTTTTTGTTTTTCTTTCCTCGAAATGCAAACAAACAGGCGGAAGTTTATGTTTAGCAACTTTAAGCACACACAAAAGAGTGCCGAAACTACTCCGTCGAACCCGCCCAAAAGGCAGCACACATGCTCTGGAGAGGGTGCCGGGGCGCAGAGGGGCGCAGAGGGGCATTCGGCATGAGGGAGATATAACGAAATTAAAAAATTGACAAACAAAAAACTTTTCATATAAAATACAAGGCGACGGAACAGCAGCGGCAGCGGCAGCGGCAGCCATGAAAAAGTTTACCCCCAGGAAAATATATTTGTGTTGCATTTAAAGTTTCTGATAGCCGAGAAAAAAGAAGGCAAAAAAGGCAGTCAAATCAGCGCAAAGTTTTTCAATAAATTTATATTTATGCTAAATAAACGAGGAGGAGTCGTGGTTGTCTGCTTGTCGATGAAACATAAATGGATATTGATTCATGGTTTTGGGAGTGGCTTGCACCCTGCAACAGCCGCTTGCAGGGGCTCAAAGGAAGCCACGGAACCTGGCAATTAGTCCGTGGCAAAGCCTGGTGTTTCAGGCCTAATCATAAACGTTCAGTCCTTGGCAGCACACACACAGACAGTCGTTCAGGCGAGAGATAGGGACCAGGAGAAACCTTAAGGGCTTAGGGCCCGGCCCGAAAGCCCCTTGCAGCCACAGCCTCTGTAGGGGGTAACTGGCAATTGCATATGTCAGAGGGTCCTGGCTGCAGGACAGGAAGCCAGGCCAAACGCACATCCGTGCGTCCGGGCGGCATCCACTCGCACATTCATAACAATTTGTCGGCAAAGAATGTGCCCCGAAAATCTCTCTCTCTATCTCTGTCTCTGTCTCTGTCAATTGTTGTACAACATTTCGGGGTAATTTGCATACAAAAGCCAAATTAAAATTTGACAGAACAGTGCAGCAGGCTTTTGATGTGGCAGCAGCAGCAGGAGTCCGTCCATGCATGCCACATTTCTCGCTCTCTCTCGCTCTTTCTTTCTCTCCCTCTCTCCATATGCTTCTATGGTCCATTGTGGGGTTACTACTCGAATATGCTGCAATCTGCCCGACATTCCTTGCACTTTTCTAATTAGACGAGAGAGAGCGAGAGAGCGAGGGCAGTCATAACAGAAAGTTAATTATATCCTGGTATATCCTGGGGTGCATCCCGGGTATATTGTACTCGTGCAGATGTTGAACCAAAAGTATGGAATCTTGGATTTCTAAAGCCAAAGAGGAGTTTCATAAGAGCTATAGCTCTTCTCCTTCACCCCTTCTTTGTAGCTGTACTCCACAGGGTATGCCACTGCCTTTTCCTTCGCTTTGAATCCCCGCGGGCATTTCAAAATTTGATTAACTTGTGGCGGGAACAGAGTGCTTTCCATGTGAAGCCATTGTGCACGAGATTTTGAATGCGGAAGAGCAGAATGGAGGAGCCGCAGAGGAGCAGCAGAGGAGCAGCAGCGGAGCAGGATATGGCAATCATAAGCGAATGGCTAGCCGCGACTATCCATCCAAGGCCACGCCCACATGTACATACATGGGAGTCCTCCCATCCTACTGCCCCCCACTTCAAAGCGCAATAACAATTTTACAATTCAATTTCGCTTTTAGTCTCCAGATATTGTGTGCTTTAGGAGGTTGCACTTGAAGTGGTTGTGGGAGTGCCAGTGCCAGTGCCAGTGGGAGTAGTAGTAGTCTCCCCTCCCCTCCCACTCCACTCCACCCACTCCAACTCCCTCCTTGTGTTCATATGCTCTCTTTATTTTATTGCTTCAAATTGTTTGTAGCCATTTCGCATTTGTGCCGCCCGGCTGCGCATCAGCGACATAGAAGCATTTAACTTTGTGTCGAGAACTAGCGAGGGATAGGGGGAGAGGGAGTGGCAGAGGGAGGGCGCACAAAATAAAAACATCGCGGAGCAACTAAAACCAACTACACTTCAAAAAAAATACTACTAAAAATAAAGAGAAAAAAAGAAAGGACCAGGAAAAAGCTGAAACTAAAACAACGCGGCGACAGCAAAAAAGTTGTCAACTCTCCCTTCCCCTCTCTTCCCATCCTCCGCAGCAGCAGCACTAAAAGGAGGAGAAGGAGCCGCACTAAAGGGGGAAAAGACGGAGAAGCAGTTCTGGCTAAATGTAGGAGAAAGAGCCGTCAGTGTAGTGGGTTTCCACCCACTTCATCTGTGTGGCATGGCTCTAGTTTCCAGTTCGAGTTCCACCAACAGTCCAAGTCGAAGTCAAGTTACGCGCGCACTACTTTGGACCATGCCACAAACGAACAGAACAGAACAGAACAGAACAGGACACGGTCGAGTAGCCTGCCACACAGGGGACACAGGACAAGGAACTAGAAAGAAAGGGTTGCACCATGGACGAACTTTATAGATACCCTAGGACAGGGTCTAGTATACATGATAGAATTATAGGATTCTGATTACCATTTGCTAAAAAGTGAATGACTACTTCCCATAGAAAAGTACATGCCACAGCTATTGAGGCGCCAGAAACGACCCCTTCTGTGGCACTACAAACATCTCTGCACAATCGCCATACCCTCTTGTAGGGTATAAGCAGGAAAACAGGGAAAAGTAGATGAGAAAGCGAGCACATTTCAGCTTCGGCTTCGGCTTCAGCTTGAACTCCCACGGCGACCCTGGGCCAAATGAAATTGGCAATGTGAAAGTGTAGAAAAATGCAGGCGGCAGGGACATCCAAGGCAGGCAAGGCGTTGTGCAGGGACATGGGGGATTGGATTGAGGGACTGAACGAGTATGTGGGCTGGTTGGGGGCCTGTTGGGGGCGTGTCGTGCGTTTTCCGCCAGTTAAACTGTAAAGTAAACGTACAAAATGTTAAATCAAAGCCAAACATAGGAGGCGTAACTGGTGGAACTTTCTCAACACTGGTCGTCCAGTGTGCAGACACACTCTCCTCCCGTCGTCCTCCTCTCTCTCCCTCTGTCTCCTTGGACCAAGGATAAAGTTTCGCCTGCACTTTTGAAGAGTTATTTGATTGAAGGCGATTTACAGAGCCACCTGGGGAAAGATGATACACAATGATATACGAGAACCCGCTACGTATAGTGTGCATAGTGGGGTTTTGTTTACCTGTAAGATGGGTCTGAAAGGTTTATTCTTCAAGCAATTCAAGTGAAATCAATTGAAGGATGCCCTAAATCCGAAAAAAACACACAATATACGAATGCCATAGTGTTGCCTCCTGGTTTTTCTGCAACAAAAGAATAAGAATATGCCATTTACTCGGGGAGAATTGGCTTTCCGTTGCCTCTGTCTACCCATTAAACCGTTGCCATCATATTAGAAAACCATGTCTGTATATTTGGTATCACATTCAGATACAAATACTTAATGAAGTTCCTTTAAAATACCATTCAGGAAAGACCAATTATTCAGGGCCTTCCATTATGCTCTATCGATCTATTACTATGTATATTTGAACATGCAACACCTCATGCGCCCTCGTAGCGATGGTGCGGTGGCATTATTAATGCCCCTTCATTATGGTTTGTTTTTCAAAAAATAGTTAATCGATTAAGCAAATATTTGTCAGCGCTAAAAGTGTGTACTTTTCCCACACCAGCCCCCCTCTACCTCCCTCTCTCACTCTCTCTCTTTCTCTCTACAGCCCCTCGTGGAATCCTCGTACGGTATTTTTTTTTTTGTCGCAGGGGCATATGCATTTTCTGTGTGTCATCCATTTTAATATTTCAACAAAACCAGAAATGACGTTGTAAAACCGACGCGGCTATATGTCAAATATACCGCCACACCATCACCCCCTACGTCCCGCCCGTCCCGCTCCGTCCCTGTGCTCCACTGTCCATGGGTATGGGTGTTTCTGTTTCTGGTTTGAGTTTTTAAAAATTTGCATGTAGATTTCATCGCGTACACATGAAAATGTATTTTCACAGCGGGTGGGTGGCGAGGAAAAGCGGGAAAACTGGTAGCCGCTGCTGCATTTTAATAAATTTATGATTTTATTTTGCATTTTTTCTACTTTAACCACTCGTCTCCCTCCCTCTCTCTCTCTCGTTTTCCTCCCTACTCCCCCAAGCCACCCCCCAACAAATGTGTGTCATTCGCCTGACAATTTCCCAACAAAAGGAAAGCCAAGAGAGAGAGAGAGAGAGCGAGAGATATAGAGGGAAAAAACAGCACAGGGAAAGGTCCATAAATAACGAAGCATTTTACTTTGTATTTGCTGGATGAGATTTATAAATGTTCTGCTCTGTTCTGTTCTGTTTGGGGTTTTTATTCCTCTTTTATTTTTATTTTTTTTTTGATTCAGATTCGGATTTTGTTTCATTGCTATGCCGCCGCCTGCCACATTTTGTTGAACGAAATGAAAAAATAATTGAAATATTTGCCAATCAGCAGTGCGGCTGCAAAGAAAGTGGGAGAGATAGAGAGAGAGAGAGAGAGAGAGAGGGGGGGTCTGGTGGGCAGAGCAGAGATCGCACAGATAAGGCGGAAAGCATTTTCCCAGGAATTCCCCAATTGCTGTCTGCGGCACGTTAATAAGCTCGCACACACACACACACACACTCTTCTTCTATGTGTGTCTGGTGTGCCAGTATGCGTGTTATCGGAGCTGTCACTGTGCTCGGCTCTCGGCCCTTTGTGGCTGTCGGGTCCTTTGGCTGGGGCCACGGGTCCTCCTGGAGGACTGTCGATTATCGAGTCGAGATTATTAACCTGTCAGTGGAGTGGAGGGCTTTGTCTTTGCCTCACCCACCCCCCACCCCTCTTCGCCATTCCCGTTACGCGTACGAATGCCACATATTCCCGTTAACAATGACAGCTGCCGCGCGCATTAATGTACAAATATTTGTTTTCTTTGGTTGGAAAAACAATTCCGCAGGTTTTTTTTAATGTTGGTTCTTTCTCTTGAAAGAAATGGAGAAAGCATGGAGATCGACTATGGAATACCTCGGAATAAAAGTGTACTTGGTTTCCTTTGCCTCAAGTCCGTTTTTCCATAAGTGAAGCATGATTTTCGCCTAGTTTCTAAGAATTGTATACTTTAAAGATTGATCCAATTGCCACGAAATGATATTCAACAATCGACTAATGAAATTGCGGTGGACTTCTGAAGCCAATTTTCGTGGGACCCGGCTCTTGAGCAAACGACTTATGAAACGAAAGGCAATTTCCCTGCTCCCCCAAAATCATATTCAACTCGACATTGCCAATGTCGACACCATAACAGTAACAGTAACAGTAACAATGACAGTTGCAACAGCAGCAGGAGCAACGGTTATGACAGCGTACCACTAACCATTATAGTAACCGTTAGAGTCGCACAACTGCGGCTGCTGCAACATTGTGTTGCGACTCCGAACATGGCAATTGGATGTGCAATTGCCGCACGAGTGCGGCGGCGGCTTTTAAATTTTAATTAACTCGAGAGTCGACTCCCGGACTCTCGGGGGCAAAAACACGGAGAGTCGAAAGCAGAAAAAGTTATTATTTATTTCATGTTATTTTGTGCTGTTTCAACGCGTCCCATAAATGCCACCCCCCCCACAGTCAGGAGAGGAGGGCCACTGACTTGGCCAGAACAGAGTCACATAGAAAGACAGAGAGAAACAGCTGGTGGGGTGGGGGAGAGCCATGGACTGACTGCATTCTATGCTGTTGGCCATTTCCCTCCATGTTCATTTATTTATGAGTATTTTCCACAGCCCCTGCACATACACACACACACACACTCCCACATAGGCACTCATACAGTTGCTCGGAGAAAACTTGACTGAAAATTATGTAAATTTTGCAGTAATTTTTGGTAAATTCTTGCAGCCCAGAGGCAGGAGAGACGAGACTCGACTCGTTGCCCTCGTTGTCTTTAAAGGGGAGAGGCCAGGGAGAGGAGAGGCGGAAGGGGGGACTGTGGCTGGGACTGGGGTTCAAAAGTTCAACTCTTGTTTCGTAGGTGGCCTGGCGGCCCCTTGTCAACGCAGCTTTTGTGTCTGTGCCTAGAATATATAACCCATTTTTGGCTTTTTACGACAACAAGCCCCAACATCGCTGCCGTCGGTTGTCGGTTGTCGGTTGTCCTCTACTGCGGTCTCTGGCACATTCAAAATTTGTGCCTCCAGGCCTCCGCACACCCACACCCCAACCCACATACACACACACACACAGTGTTGTTGTTCAGGCAAGCGAAACCCGACAAGAGTTGACTCAAATTGCATTTGGTGTCCGGTGTCCGGTGTCCGGAATCCCGTGTCCATGTCCGGTTCCCTGCTCAGAGCCGACAAAACCCCAACGAGCACTTGTGTAGTGGCTGTCCCACAACATCGGTTTAAGCTTTATTTTTTAACAGGTTAAAGTTGTAAGTGCTTCGCAGGGGATATTTCTGGGGTTAAAGCCGGCAACCAGAGCCTCGTTTGTCGATTTGAAATGTCCTTTGAAATATGAACCGCCAAAATGTTGACACTTTTACTAATTGGTTGGCCCCTGCTTCTGTGGCAAGTTTATTGAAGTTTCGTTCTGCACAAAGTTTCCTTTGAGACCTGAAAATTGACTCTAAACGCTTGCAACCTTTGCCCCAAAACCCATATCAAATGCTCAAAACGTACATAAACGTACATATGTACTCATATTCACGATTTCTCTGTTCGTTCAATTTGCAATCAGAAATAAATTTCGCAAATCGAAATTAGAGACGGGACAAAGGGAATGCGCCGCCTCGCATTATCAACGTTCGACCAGAAGGCCCTTTCCACGGGGCGCGCGTGTGTGTGTGGGGCCTAATCTGCCAATGCAATCTGCATACACACACAAATGACTGGCCCATCAGTGTTTGTGTGTGCTAGCCCACACATTTAGATACAAATTATTTATTTTAAATTGCAAAATTGTCTGTGGCCAAAAGCACTCATCCCCCTTCGAGCCTTTTGGCCGTGCATTTATCGTCAATGGGAAACAAAAGGGAGTGTTTTCAGAGGCCGACATTTTTGATACACTAACAGTTGCAGTAACTACATATATGGCAGATGAAGAATAATATCATTCCATGAGCATATATTTTCATATGAGTAACGATAGAAGACTGCGTTCGGTAGCGTTTTTCATCGATTGTTCTTTTGAAATACGAACTAATATGAAAATGAGCACTGCTTTGCTTAGAAAAAGATAAAGACTCCTCTTCAGCATGACAACATGTACAATGGTATCGTAGTACCCTCGTTTTGGTAAGGGTATGGCACAATCCGCGCCGTTTATGGCCTTTTATGTGGCTTGATTTAATGGTCTGTTGTCTGCCGCTTTTTCTGGTTTTCTATAATTCTGTGCCGTTTTTCTTTTGTTAATGCTGCTGCGCTTTTAATTTGATTTTTATCGGGCGAAGTGTTTCTCGCCACACATATGGTCCATGGTCCACATATGTATATGTATGTACATATATCCCACATTTGTAGCAGATTACAAATTATAGGGGTTTAGGAATCTATATTATAGGGTTAACCAAGAAAACGTACTTACATTCGATCCAACAAAATCTGCGCCGAAAAGTAAGGTCCCGTTGGTTATTTTATTAATTCTTCTTCACCCGAGTGTTTCGTATTTGCTGATAAGCAATGCCCGAAAGTGCAGTCCGAACTTACTGTTGCTGAGAGTGCCGTGGAATGATCGCACATGCAGAATGAAGAGCACGGGAGAGAGAGAACAAGAGACCACTTCGACTCTCTGCTCTTCCATTATGCTGCTGTATGGAAGAGCTTTTGTTTTTTTCTTTTTACTCTCTAAGCTTTAATTTGCGAAACAAAAGCTTCAGGCGAGGGAGGTAGGCAGCCGAAGCTACTATGGCTTTTGGCTTTCACTGTAAATTATATTAAACTGCTGCGCTTTAAAAGCAAAGATTTGAGAAAAACAATTCTGAACTCCTATACATATATAAAATACAAGAAAACTTTAAATTTTAAACTTAAATGCTTTAAAGCACTCCTAAGATTGATTTATGTAGATATCCCCCAAATGGATGTCAGGCCCCCGAATCAAGAGTAATTAAGGTATCCCATCTGCCAGTCAGGGAGGCAGGGGGCGCCGGTGCCCCAGCCCCATGCTGTCGGAATCTGTTACGCCGGGGTGACCGCTCCTTGGGCCTTCCTTTGTTTGGCAAGTAGTTTCGCCCTCAAATGTCATTCAGATTAAATTTGGCGTGAAAGTAGCATTCTAAAATCGTACAAAATGTTGGCTGCCTCAAAATGTGGCATTGTTCGAGGGCGAGGAGGAGTGGCGTTGTGTGTGTGTGAGCTCGCGCATAACAAGAGGCGTTGTTGTTTGTAGCAGACGTTAAAAGCAGAAGGCGCGACTGAAGCAACAGTCAAAGACGGCACACACATGCCCTGCCATGTGACTCCCGTTACTTGTAGCCTACTTTGGGGCATGCCCCACACACGTACACTTCAGAGAGAAAGAGAGAGAGAGATGGATAAAGAGTTCGTGATGCTGCCTGAAATGAGCTGGAGACCTTTGTAGCTCTCCGAGGAGGTACGGCTCAGAGGCAGCTGAGCGGCTCAGACTCTGTGGCACGGGGCTTTTCTGCACGCTTTCTCCTTTGTGCTGCACGCACTTTTCCAGCAGCAATTGTTTTCCTTTTTTGCCCTTTCCCCTTTCCTTTGACTCCTTGGTGGCCGCCTCTTTGTTTGCTTCGCTTTTCCCCAAAGAGATGTTTACCCGCCTTCCTTCTGAATCAGGGCGTTCGCTATCCTCTCAGCCTTTGCTCTCTCTCTCTCAGCAGCAGCTCTCAGTAGTGCTCCCCAGCGAGCATTCTGTTTGCTTGTTGGTTTTTCCCCCGTTTGTTGTCTCCGTTCGAGTTACGGTTAAATGAATGTTACGGATTTTCTATCGTTTAGCCGCTTCCTTTGTGTTGTGAGGGCAAGGATAAAACGATTCTCGCAAAAGGACACAGACGCAGACGCAGACTCTTATGGGAGGCACAGAGTGAGAGTGAGCGAATCTAATTGATTCGTTTCCACCTAATGATTCCTTTAAATTCCGCTTAAACTCCAAACGCCATCTAATAACCCGAAAATCCCGCCTTGCCAAAGAAGATTTATTTCGAATTTTCTTCGAATGCCGCCAGCGAGAGGCAGGGCATGGCAGGGCTCTGTGGCACATCAAAGGATGTTGCCCCGCAACAGCCGACTGCTTACAGCCACAAAGGAATCAATGCCGTCGTGGCTCCAACTGTTGCCACATGCAAATGTGGGGCATGTCTGGGGATAAAGAAACGAATACCCAAAAGAAAATTGGGGGCTACTTTATGTTTGATTGTCGTCTGCCGCTGATACTCGCTTCTGAAGGGATATTGTGTGTGTGCTGTGTGTCTGTGTGGATTTATTTTTGGCATAAAATAAGATGAAAATATTATGTCACGGTGCTTGCAGCTCTTTCCTCTCCTTTTCCAATGGGGGATAACCATACGCGTATCGCCGCGCCCAGCTCGTGTTCGGCTCTCAAGAGGTGCCCAAACAATGACAGAAAATACCCCCCGAATACGAGTATATTGTATATCCCGTATATAAATAAAATACATGGTCATGGGGCAGAAACCGGCGGCGATATTTATGCTCCGCCATCGCCATCCGCCTACGTGCATTGTTTGGCTAATAAAGCGAACGGCAAGAGGCAAAAGGCAGCACAGCCGCACAACAAAGACCACAAAGGAGATACATACATGCTCATACACGCACTCGTTATTCTCGCGTACTCCGGGGCGGATATTTGTACAGAGACATCCCACAACTAGGGTACCCTTTAAGCGCCCTATCCCATCCACGTGTGTGCCGCCGTGCCGCCGTGCCACCGTACCGCTGGTCACACAATATGCCTTTTCACACCTAAGCGAAACCACACAAAGGCCTACTGCTGCTGCCCCGACAATCGTGCTGCAATAACCCCGGCGGCCACTACAAAAAGTCCTGTCAACCTGTCTGTCTGTTCTGTCAACTCTACTCTGGACAATGGCGCGGGACGACAATGGAGGATGGAGAAGACAATTGCTTTGGGGTTCCGCATCGGCAACGGGGGCTCATGCTGCTTCAATCAGAATGGAAATATTAATGGAATTCCTGCAAGCTATTTCTATTTGCCTCAGATTTACTGTGTCTTGCGGTCTAACCGTTTAATCTGTGGGAAAACAGCTTTCAAACGAAAGAAAAAGACAAAAAGTTTCCATGGAAACATGTTCTAAAGGGAAACGAACATCGACAATACTATATATAGTTTTAAAACATTTGCAAATCAAGAATAGAAATGCAATTCAATCAAGAAGGAATGTTACTCTCTTTTTGAGTTTTTGGGAAGGAGAGCAGTGTTCAATCATACTCCATCAAGCAGCACTTTCTACCAAAGGAACAGCTTGTGCACTACTTCACTCCTCCTTTCAAAATTCTCAAACAAAAAAAACAAACGCTGCGACACGCATACTAATGAAAGTCCGTCCTCTTCCGTCCAAAACGGAAGTGCGTGCCTTTACTGTCTGTGTGTGTTCGGGTGCGGCACTGACGACATTAGCGCCATTTTGTCGTAATTAATGTGCGCCATATTAGTTGCTATTTGGCCATTTTTCACACACACAAACGCAGCCAGAAACACACAGAAACACACCAACACTCTCGTCCGCACACACACACACACACACAATTGTGGGGGAAAACTTTTGCAATTTTAGTTGAAGAATTTCGCACAGCTGCCTGCTAGTAGGGGCGGGGCATGGGGCGGGGAGGGCATGGCATTCATTTCCCAACAAAACACGCAAAAGAGACCCACTTTTCGAGACGGGTTTTATACGGGGCTGGGGTGTAATTAGCCAGGCCATGGAATGGGCTGGAAAGTCAAAAGAATGCCTCCTGCAGACTGTGTTGTGGTCAAGAGGGGGCTGTAGCCGCTCCTGCCTCCTGCTGCTGCTGCTGTCCTTGAAACGTGTATCTAATACAGAATATTGCGGCAGGGCGATGGCGAAGGCGAGGGCTGATTCAGACATCATATTTGTGGGGTATACAAACACACCCTCCCTCCCCTCAGATAGTTTTTGTAGACAATCTCGCAGGCTGGAGGAGCCTGCCCCAAGCGATGTCTGCTGCCTCGCTTTTCCCCTCGTTTTTCATGCTTTTCCTACTGACAGACCGACCGACCGTTTATCTCGTCGCTGGGCATTCAGAATGTTTTGTAAGTCAGTTAGTTGGCTCGTTGGGCATTTAGTTTGTATGTACCCTTTCAGAGGGTGTTGTGGAGTCGACTAGATGCTTGGACCTTATCAAAAAGTGTGTATTCTTGATCGAGATTAAATTCTAAGGAGAGTAGTCTCTCAGTTTGAATACTTTGCATTTTCAAGGGAAAGTGGTATTTTTTCTAAGGACAATCCATAAAATCAAATTTCTAATTCTCATATGAAATTGCCATATTTTCCAGGGTATCTAAGGCTGTGGCTCGTTCTCCCTTTTCTCGTTTATCTTCCGCTGGCCTTTTTATAATGTCCGTTAGCCGGTTGCTTGGTTGGCCTTTCAGTCTCTGTCTTTTATCGCACTTTCCCCTCTCTATCCCTCTCTCTTTTCCTGTGATTTCGCATATTTAAATGATTTGCTGCTAATGCGTCTGTTTATGTTTTATGTTGACGTTGCCTGCCTCTGTATTTGTGTGCGTCTGTTTGGCTTTATGCAATATTTATTTGTGGCACCAACATAGACGCACACGCTACAACACTTACATACACATACACATACACCGCCGCCGCAGTGTTTATGTTTGCGAGTGGCGTCCCCTACGCGTGCGGATTTAATTTCTATATTTCTATGCTCCGGAAGTTGACTAGACACCCGACCGACTATGTCTATCCACATAAACATACATATGTACATACGAGTATGTATCTCCATCCAGCCGAGCAGATCCATCGTTCGTTCTGTGACCCCGTTTTCTGGTCTGTCAATATTTGCAGATGGGCTTTTGGGGGTCACAGTCCCACATCCCAGGTCACATCCCAGCAGCAGTGGAGAAATACAATACGCTGGAGCCGGCCCCGATAATTGTCACTCAACTATGGAGTTCCTTTCCACTGCAGATGGATGGGTTCGGATCGGATGGGATGGGATGGGAAAACTACACTGTAAATGCTCAATGTGGCTGCCTCATTTCACTGCGATTTATGGCCGCATTTTAGGGCCATTATCAAAATATGCTGCACATAAGAAAATCTGGTGACTTCCATTAAGAGGAAAAGGAGGCAGCTTCCACTTCCACATCCTCTATGCTCTATCCGCCCCCAGTAGCCCCACAGGACGGCGATCATAAATCAACAAGGCAAAAAGAAAACTACTTAAAGCGCCATTACAACAAATTTAAAGCAATTTGAAACTCTCGTGGGGTTGGGGGTGACGGCGCTCTCCTCGCTCTCTGGGAAAATTCTGCCAAAAAAAGGGGCCCTACAAAAGGCAGAAGGGAAATCGGGAAAACCAAAGAAAAAGGAGTGGAAAAACAGGGCCAAGAGGAAAACAAATGTTTTGGACACTTTATTATGCGCATTATTCACTGTTACAATGTTTTATCCCTTTCTGTTTCTGTTCACTTTTTCTGCGTGTTCTGTCGACTGTTGCTGCACGACTCTGTTTGGACCTATTTCTGCCTCTGCCTCTGCCTCTGCCCTTGGCTCAGCCGCTGTCCAGCCTGTCCATTTTGGCCATTTCTAGTCCATTAACTTGACCCAAAGGTCCACTCAACGGGAAGCGCTTTAAGAAAACTTGCCCGCATAAATGTCAAAAGGGGAGGCCCGGCCCTGTCTGCTGTATGGTGTCCCTGAAACCACTTGAAAGGAGAACTTGGATGTTGGCTTAGCATTAGGGGCATACTTATTATGATCCCCCCGCCCAAATCTTTTGTTCCGTGGAATCAGTGATGGCCCAGTGCTGCAGCGTAACCCCATTTCCAGCTGAACAAACCGCCTTCGTTGCCTTCGTGGCCTTCGTGGCTGTGGAGGAGTCGGCAGGAGGCCTATCATGTGTAAAATTAGCTTATTTTGTTGGATGATAACCTACCAGCTACTTAGTCTACCATTTGCCCATGTCCTCATGTCCTCATGTCCCCATGGATCCTTTCTTTTTCCTTCGCCTTTGCCTTGGCCCCAGCCGTTGGGCATGAAAATAGATTGCTCCAGTCCTGGCTCTACCTCTCCTGCCTCTCCCGCCGCTGTCTTGCATAATTCTCGTTGCGCTTAATGCAATTTTTATGTAGCCCCTTGCATTAAGTCATAGCCATAGACTCCCCCACCACTCCCCGTGGATACTCTAGGGAGGACACATTTCTTTTGCCTGTTGGCGCATTAAATTTATATGGGAATTGCAGTGCCTGCCATATGGGACTCCAAGAAGGGAGGATCCAGGGCCCAGGGCCCAGGGCCATGGCATAAACTTTACCACTCTCTCTCGACCGCAGTGGTGTCCTGCCTGCTCCTCCAATCCCATTTTGACTTGCTGCCAAGCATAAATTTTACAAAACTCAACAAATAACCCACGGGGCCCCCACACACAAAGAATGGGGAAAAGAGCGAACGGGCGAGGAGTCCTGGACACTGCCAGGTTTTTTCTTCTACATATATCCTTTGCTTCGGTAAATTTATTTTTTCGGGGGCGTGCAGTTTTCAATTTGGCAGCAGCCCTGCTAGGAGAGCGGAGGGAGGGGCAGGAGCCTACGAGTATACGCAAACTGCCTGCCAAAGGCGTATGTGCTGCTCGGCAAAATCAATAAAAACACATTTAAAAACCGCACGGCGACAGTAACACGACACGAAAAGGTTGGGCCGACATCCGGTCGACGATGTATTAATACCTGGTAATCCGGGGAGTACACAGTTGGGGTATATCAGGTCGAGATTTCCTGTAACTCCTGGCAACTATGAAAGCATCCCACACACAGGAAACGTGGAATCTATCTGTTTGTCTTCTTCGATGTGTGTCCATTTCCAATGTTTGTTCTTATATAGTTCTCAACTCGAGGGCATCTTCTAGTCGCAATATCGATTCTGGCTCTCTTGTATTTCTTGTCGAGTCAGCGAACAGCAGTGTGGGCCAGCGGGCAATGCTAATTCTAAGCCAGTTCAGCGAATCATCGGCGAATGCTGGAATGGACAGGGTTTTACCAGGTACAGGGTTCAGGGTACAGGGTACAGGGTACAGCTTCAGGTTCTGTTTCTGTTTCTGCTCCTTGTTCTGGTTGCACCACCGTATGTTAATTCCATCAAGCCGCAACACGAAACCCGCTGTTTGCTCGGTCCGATTGCATTAGGCCCTGGCTCCATGGCTCCGTGGCTCTCATTTCCCCTTCCACCTTTTTCCTTTGTACAACGTGACGTATACGCATTGTCGCGACTCATGTGTGTGTGTGTGCATATGCACTTTACTTTGGCAGAGGAATCCACTTTCCATTTACGTGCCTGGCAAGACTCTCTCTCTCTCCAGCTTCCACGAGGAGCAAAGTGTTTGACCCATTTACGGCAGAAAGAGGATGTTTAGGAAGCTGCAGAGGGGGAGTGGGAGTGGCCTCGTAAATGCACTTTAGTTGTTAAAGTTTAGTGCATCAAAAACAACAATATGAAACACTTTATACTCGTAGGAGATGGCCCCATCTCCGTGCTGGAATTGCAGTTTTCTGGGGGCATTTACCTCGTACCTAAAAGGGGTTTTGCTCTTGGATTTGGGTCTTCATTTGGACCGTCAATCTCACAACTAATGCTCCATTTTGTGTCTGTACTTGTGGCTGACTCCTCATAAAGTTGGCTCTTTATTTGAAGCATTAGGGCCATGTTTTTGGCATCACTTTTGGTTGGCTCTTCATTTGGGGCCTGTTCCAAGTATTGTGTCTTCATTGGATCCCTGCTCTTGGGATTTTCTCTTCATGTTGGAGCCTGTTCTTAAAGTTTTATCTACCTTTAGACCCATTGAGATGCTGTAGCAGGTCTCTGTTGTGCCTGTCTTACACTGCAGAATCCGTATCCCGAATCATTTGCCGCTCTTCTGCTTGGAGCACTCTCACTCTCTGGCATAAATACTTTCGCCTGCCTCGCCTCTGCCGTGGAGGAGGCTCTTGTTGCATAGTTTCGAGTGCCATTCAATGGAGTCCCAAGGACTCCACGCAGCTGTCTCCCTCGTCCACTTACTTATGCATTCGTGCGCACTTTTTCTCAGCTTTTCCCGACGACGACGACGACGGGGATGACGGGGAGGACGATGTTGTAGTGCATTTTAATTTCGTTTGCATATGACAGGCAACGCGCCAGCTCCTTCTGTCAGTCGGCTCCCGCACTGTGTGCGCTCTGGCTCCTCGCATGGGAATTCAGAACAAGTTTCATTCACTTTCCACCGATGCTGTTTAAATATTCACGAGCCAAAACAAAACCCCCCTCCCCCCCTTACATTCCACTGCACTCTCATATAAAACAAAATTCATCGAATTCATAAAAAGGATTTACGGAGAGAGCTCTCGTTCTCGATTTTCCAGCACTCTCGCTGTCTGGCGTTGGAAAATTTAAGCGAGTCACAGCATTCGAAATAAATTCATTGCAGATTTCTGCAAATGTTGGACATACACTCACTCCTCTCCCTCCGCCCTACTTTATGCGCACAGGTGTGGCAAATATTTAAGATCTGTTTTTGTGGCATCTGTGGCAATCTGGGTTTCTACACAGGAATTATGGTACTCGGAAAAGTTTCACAAAGAATAGCATCCGATTGTTGTTAATTCATTCAGAGAATATGTATGTATATTTATACTTATTTAATGGCATTTTAAATATGCTTCTGAGTCGGCAATTATGTAAAAAAATACCATATAAAATAAAGTACATAAAAAGCTTACTAAATTAATGACTTTCATTCGGTTTCCTTGAAATATCATGAAGAGAAAATGTTCATTAATACATTTACGTATTTAAATGATATTCAGCAAGGGTTTTTGAGAGGTTTACAACAAGAAATCCCATGGAAATCCAGGAGTGCCTACATTGAGTTTCAAATAATATTTTCCTGAAACCAAGATAAAGTCAAATGTTCGTTGGTATGAAAATGATGTCAGAGCTAAAGATGATTTGCATCCTCTTGATGATTTCTCCATCATAAAATTCCCGGAACCAATCGAAACCCATCTACCATTCAATATTTTTATATTTAAATCAATTCGATGCCTCGAAGACATCTCTCTTCTTTTGCGTATAAAATTTACTTGATTTGTGAGGCTTCAAACATTCATTTTCTTATGAAAATGCTTATCATCCTTTATCACTCTCAATAATAACCAAAAGGAAACCCTACTCCACATCCACACATTCCTTGGGCAGCCTTGGGCAACCTTTTTACAATCGAAGGACCCATCTGGAGAGAGTCGGGGTCGGGGCCGGGTAGGACGGAGGGTGGGGAACCCCTTGTTAACCCCAATAAAAATGATACAAATTAATGAAACATAAGTCAAAGCGGCAGTCAAACGATGAACAAACATAAAATGCCAATCAAAAGCCTATCTCCCACGCCAAAAACCGAAACAGGGGCTAGACGGACGACTGGTTGACTGGTCGACTGGTCGACTGGTCTGCTGAGGACTGGTCCTTCTGTAGAGGGATGGCCGATGGGGTTCTGTACTGTTTGAAGGGTCCTAAAAATGTTTGGGGCACACAAAATGGCGACGGCTCTCCATTCCTGCTTTGCCGCCGCCGCCGTCGCCGTCGCCGCCGCGCCGTTATCCTCACTTGAAGAGGCGTCGCAACGTTGCACAGTCAATTTGCGTTCGAGATTTATAACTGTTACACACAGTGGCGGCCCCATCGTCTGATATGCCTCGCTGGCCTGACGACGCGTCGTGTCCTTGAAGCTGGGCCTCCGATTCGGTTGGCGAGCGACAGCGACAGCGAGAGAGCTCTCTTTTTGCCATAAATATTTCTTGCTCGATCAAGTGTACTAATTTAATGTGTTGCCGTGGCCATGCACATACATACATAGAGTATATACAGGGTCTATATGCACACATACATAAGAATCGATGACTCGACTGACTTGACTTAGGCACTGGCTCCTGTCCTGTCCGCTCGTTCGCTCGTTCGCTCTCTCCAACGCACTCGCTATCAACGCTGGCAGGACATTCAAAACAAGATTTATGACAGGCGTGCGGGCATCACCAGCAAATGGATGGGGCACGCGGATGGCACGGGGCATGGGGCATGGGGCAGACAGGCAACAATAAAATGAAATCAACGTTACGAAACAAGAGAAATGACAACGTTGCTAAATGGGCTTATCGGAGCAGCAAGCAAGCAGCGGGTTGCAAAGCGGAAAAGGAAAGCAAACAAGGAGAAACGCGGCTGGCTGCTAGACCAGAAACGAGCCTTTGGATACCCTGGAAATGCCATCTGCAATGCAGGGTTTCCCCTGTGGATCGGCTATGGAAGGTACAGCAGGGGGATGCCTGTCAGATGGAACTTCTTGGCGAATCATCATACCCTTCATTCGAGGGTACAAAGGAGACTGTTTGGGGGTCTGGTTCGGACCGTGGAAACTTTTTTGATTGTCTGCTTGGAGGATTTTTCGTTTTGAAAATTTGATTAATGTTGTGCTCTGCCAACGGACGGCTATTAACGGTGATGGCTGCCGAGGTCCTGTAACTTTCTGAAGGATATGTGTGTGTGTGTGTGGCAGGTCATGATTTGCGGGCTCTGGGATTTATCTTTGGGGATCTATTAAAACTGAAAAGAGCAACAAGCGAGCCATCAGCCGCCACTTAAAACTCCATCTCCATGAGAGGAGGAGATTCCTTCGTCCTGCCTCCTGCTCAGCCTTTTCCTGCTGCTGCCTCTTAAAGTACGGGCAAAATTAAACATTTTCTTTTGTGGAATGTGCACGGGGCTGCTTTTCCTTTTTCCACACAGTTCAAAGCAATTTTCTTCGCTGCCTTTCTTCGCTTTCACTCTGTGTTAATTATGTGTCCTGTGCACAAGTTTCCTTCAACATTTGTCTTTATTATGGGGCACGGAGACACACACGGGGCTGCCTGCTACCTGGCAAGGCCATCTGTTTCGCCCTCCAGCCCCTTATTATCTTTGTTTCTGCTTTGGTGCTGCCTTTGTTTTTCTCTCTCTCTCTGTGTGCCATACATCATGTATGCAAAATGATGTATGCATGTAACATAAATGATGGCAACAGCGACGAAGACGGAGACAGAGACGGAGGCGCAGAAGTGTTGCGAATTAGGCCAAGGAGAAGCATTAATAAACGCATTTAGTGGGCGAGCAGCGGAACAGCGGAGCAGGCGTATGCGCAATGCCAAAAGAAAAGGCATATAGCCATATCCACATGGGCTGGGGCTGGTGGTGGGGGGTGAGGATGGTGCGGGGAGTAAGCTTAGATAATCGCCAAGAACCAGAAGCAGAACCAGAACCAGAACAAGAGCCTCATGATGTGGATAGACGACACATGCAGGCTTATAATTTGCACGTGGCATATCATCTCGTGCAGCCTCCTGCCTCCTGCCCCTGCCTCCTGCCCCCTGCCCTCTCCTCTTCATCCTCCTGCATCCCTTCTGTCATATGTGTTCTTATTGTGTCACTGAGCTTGACATACTTTCCACTTAGGAGGCAGCAGCAGCAGCAGCAGCTTTCAGCCCCTTTTTCGCAAGTTTATCATTTGCAGTCTTAGTTATGCATACTCACATAGTGCCACCCCCCTCGCCTACTGCTCGCCCGCCTCTCTAGTCTTCTTGGGTGGAAAATCACCATCATTGTCGTGTTTTGCTCTCGAGTTGCTTGCTCAGTTTCCTCCAACGACTGCGAGGCGACATTAGTCGTAATATGTCGCCAGGCTGTTACTTTTACTTTTCTAGTTTTAAGGCTGTTATCGCTGCAGGAAAAGCGAGAGCGGGAGAGTATCATCTGGTGCACTTTCAGTGCATATCTCAAGTGCCTCAAGGCTTGCATGTGCCGCCAGTCTCCCCCTGTGGCAGCATCCACAACAAACAAACAAACCATTATAATTAATGTGGCACCCAAAGAGTGGGGGGCCACACGCACACTCCCGCATAATTAACGTATAAATTACATATGGTGTGACGTTAATAATCCGGGCGTTAATAGATTTTTCCTCTCGTTTTTCCGGGGCCACCCAACCATTTACCCCATCATGTGTGTTGTTGTGTGTTGTTTATTCAGGCAGCAGCCAAGAGCCAGCCAACAGTCCAGCTGGGGCTTAAACGGAAGTCCTGTTTCCTCCCCCTTGCCCATCCGATTGCCTAAATTATCGATAATCAATGAATGAATTTGTGTGCCATTTATCGTTGTGTGCGTGTGCGTTTGTGTGTAATAATTGTTTATCTAAATAATAGAAGCATTTATTTTCGCTTAATTGCATTTGGCTTTTGCTCTTTATTGTTTTCCATATACCTGCACGCAGAGAGGGGGAGTGGCAGGGGAGAAAGGATAATTAAATATTCAACAGCCCCCAAGGGGTGGGCAACTGGGTGACTTGCCCGTTTTCGGAGATCCTTATTAGGGGACAGAAAACTCATTAAAAATCCTCACTCAAAAGTCGGTCCGGGCACTGTCAAAGCATTTTGTAAGCAATTTAACTGGAAAATCATGCGACAAACTATAAACTAACCAGCCGCAACAACAACCCCCCTCTATCCGCCCGTCTGAACGAGTATAGTGTTGCAAGGGCGTGTCCGACAAATAATGAGAGACTCCACATCCTTTTGGGACGACAAAGGAGTGGAAGGAGAGACGACTGAGGAGGGAGTGTTGTGGCAACTTTTGTCATTGGGCCCGAAAGGCATTTGAAAATCAAACAAACAGACATTAAACAAGAAATAGCTCAACAGTCGGGAAATCGACTGATGGATACCCTAAAATGGTGAAATATCTTCAGAAAAGGGAAGAGATTTATCATACGATTCTGATAAATACTCCTAAATAGACAGATAATTATATTTCTTTTAGAATTGTAGATGCCACAAGTATCCGTTATTTACTTGCTGTATCTCTCACTATCTTCCAGATACAAAGACAATATACCCCTTGGTTCTCCCTGATAATACGGAGCACAAGAACCCACAGCAATAATCAGTCGAGGGTCCTGGCAGTAACACCCTCCCCCCCATCCCATCCCCTCCCCTACAAAAACAAATGGCACAGAGTCGCAGCAGAGGTTGACGTTTAATTTGCCACTTTTATTAACAGCGCTCATATTAGGGACTCATTTATCAGGAGTCTCTGCTATCCGCTAGTCCTCGAAGCGTCCTCTATCCTCGCTCCTGTTGTTCCACACAAAAAACACAAGGGTCTGTGGGGACTGGCTGGCTGGGGTGGAGGGGGATTATAGTCTGCACACAAAAACAGAGAAACAGTGTAACAGTTGTGGGAATTATTTAATTTAGACACTGCGCCTTCCCAGACCCATGGCCCATGGCCCCCAGCACAGTGGAATGAATTGGGGAATCCGGCAGTGGAAATATCAAAGGTCTCTTCATGCTATTATTGTGAGCATAGGTCTCCACTCCCCGACGAGGGATCTCCCATTCAGCAGACAAGTTGCTCTTTTTTTTGCACTCTCATTGCCAGAGGAACGAACCGGGAACAGGCCCAGTCTTTTGCCCCCGGAGGCAGCTCCTAAGCTATTGCCTTCAGGCCGCCAGCAGCAGCAGACTCTACTGTTAAATTAATGACAATGACTCCGGGGCGAACGCTGCTCTGTGCAGCTCTGCGGAATGGGACGTCAGCGTCCATGTACCCACTGATTGTTCAGAGCTGCTGCGTCTGCCACTGCCAGTGCCACTGCCACTACCACTGACATTGCCACTGCCACTGCCATTGCCACAGTTGCACTGACACATGACAGAGCGTTTCATTTGTTCTGCGGCGTTGGAGCATGATACGGCGGAAGTGGGCGCCAAGGCCTCCACACACTGACGGCGATCTCCACACCAATATCCTTCAAAGGGGAAGCGTTATGAAGCGTCTGTTTCTGCTTCTGCTTCTGCTTTTGTGGTCGCCGGTACCTGCTGTCTGTGTGCCCCATTTAATTGAGTTTCCATTTTGGGCAAGGGCAGGGGCAGGGGCAGCCATGTTTCACATTACAACATTAGCCACAAGCTGCATGGCCTCGACACGTGCTACTTAAACGCGGTTAACGCTTCGCTTCTAAGCTGCCGATCATCGTTTTGCGCAACTTCATTAGCCATTGCGCGTGGGCGGAGGCGGGTGCGGGGGCTGGGTGCCACTGTAATATAATCGGCCCTCACGCACGTTCGGACACGTTTGGACGGCCATTCATCATCAGCCATTCATCCAAAACTGCAGCCACACACCGTGCACCGCCTTCATTCAGAAGGCATCGCTGCTGGCTAATTTGCTTCTGCGGTTGCTATCGTAACCAGATCTAACCCCAACAGACGCAACCGCTGGCCAATGTGCCCATAATTCCTAATGCCTATTGGCTGACCTGCCTAAATCGAATTGTGTGGCAACAACTAATCGGCATTAAGCCGTTCGCCCATGTCCAGCCCTCTAATTGACAATGTGAAAACTCGGGTGTGTGAAATACAAACCTGTGAAAAAGCAACAAATGAATGCAAATTGTAAGCGCAAAAGATAGATTAGAGATGTATCACACATAGGTATTTGAATGGGCAAACACTTTTCTACAGTTGTGTATCACCTTTTGCTATTGTTTTCTTTAGAAAGATTATACGCTCCGAAGTGCTCTAGTTTTAGGGAATAATCTTTGCAGAAAGAGTTGTAGAGAAACCAAAGAGACTTTGGTAGAGTAAGGAATACCACTCTGATCAAATTTCAAGGCAGAAAACCTGTAGGAAAAAGCAATAAAATCTTTGTAGTTCCGATCTATCTATAGACTACAGCAATAATCCATAGCTATACACTCTATCCTATCGGGTACACCTTTCCCACTGCTTGGAATACCGTAAAAAAACAGAACTTCGATTCGAGTCGTGGGGAGGAGGGCTGGGAATACACGCACACATTCGTATTTGCTGCATGCCAACACAGGCGGCGCATCAGCATCATGGAAATGCTCTCGCAGTCTCTCGCATGTTTATGGGTCGGACAGTGTAACAAACACATCATAAATGGGGCACAACACATATTTGATGAAATATTTATGGGGTCTTCAGTTATGTATGCGTGTGTGAGTGTGTGTGTGTGTGGGGAGCACATATTTGCCATACATTACGCACACATTACGCTCCTTTCCTGTTGTATTTGTGTTTGTTTTACCCCGAGGGCAGCAGCAGAAAGGATGTTTTTTATGCTGCAGCAAGGACTTCGGTGCGCACTTTCAGGCTTCGTATTTTTTAATATATTAGCTAGGAAAATATTATATTACGGGTATATTATGTACGATATACAGACGAAAGAGAGATGTACGAGGATATATGTATATACTGGTACGAGTATGTTTGCACAGCGGTCGCCCAGAACTCCTTTTATGTGTATGTATATGGGAGAGAGCATGTAAATTTTATTTGTTTTTTACGAGCGCATAAATCAAAGCAAATTGTTTTTTGTGTGCATGGAAAAATATGCGATGCGATGCGATGCTATGCTATGCGGATTGCCCCTTTCAATGGCCGGACATTTCATATTTTATGCGGTCGGCGACCCTTTTTCTGTCCAAGGCAGAGGCATATTCAAAGGCAGGGAACCAGGCCCCAAACGGAATGGTTTTCCAACGAAATTATTTAGACAATTCGCCAATTAAAAGGCACGTCCCACACACGCGTAGAGAGTATCGTATCCCTGAAGTTCTCAGAATCGGAAAACAGAATCATAAACCGAGGGGCTATGATCAATCAAAATCCAATCAATACACATTCGCGTAGAACAAACGCCTTCGGGGGCATCATTTTTGCTATGCTCCAATTCCAATTTCATGCCCTACGCATCTGTGGATCCCGCACCCGCCCATACGCCCAACGCCCATACGCCCATACCCCCATCCATCTTTTGTTTTTGGCCAGAATTGATTTCATTAATTTCTAATGCCATCACGAAATATATACGAACGAGAACGAGAAACAACAGCCGCGGGTTGTGCGACCCGGAAAACAGAGAAAACAGAGCGAAGAAAAGAAAAGCATCAGCAGCCATCACATCAATGGAAAGGAAAATGCGAGAATATTTACTGGCGAAAAAACTCCGAGTGCACAACAAATTATATCCCAACAAAAAAAAAAAAAAGAACAGAAATACAGGTCTCATCTTTCGACTGGGGGATACTCTCTACACGGATTTGATGACTGCTTCAGGTTCCCTGGGATAGAGGGTATCTCTGTTCCATGAAATGAAGAATTACAAAATAAAATAAGATATTTTTGAAATGAAAATTTCATTTGGAAATTCCTTGTGCAGCAATTAAGAGAAAATTCGCTTGAGTTTTCCTCTGACTACAACAGAAAAAGAACCAGAAACAAAATTAATTTCTTCATGTAATTTGTTTATTCTTTCATAACATTACACCAGACCAGTCTTTTGTTCTCATAATATAATTTTCTTTTGACTTTTGGCTCTCTCTCACTTGGTGGCAGCTTAAGTTCATGCGTTTACATGGAGATTTCCTCCAGGAATAGACATAGAGAGAGAGAGAGAGACAACGGAGGGACATTGGGCGAGTCAGCAGCGCATTAACCGGATTCCATTTACAGATAAAAAAGCGACACGGTCATGCCTTCAATGAGCTCTCCACGCACACTCACACACACACACATGTTCCACCAGATACTCGTGTGGATACAGATAAAGATAAACGCAACGTGTTGGCAGCCCTTTTTTCTTCCTTATGCAACAATTTTCGAACGCTGGCTAAAATCACAGACTGGCACAAAGAGCCCCATCATAATGGCCCAAACGGATAGAAGGGCTAAGACAGCGGGAGAGAGAGAGAGAGAGAGAGAGAGGGGTAAAGGTAGGGACAAGGACCCGCCCGCATAAAAGCCACTCTCCCAATGCAGGCGAGGCCGAGGCGGCGGTGACGGCCCAGCCCTTTTAAGTATCTATAAAATGAAAATGTTTATAGAAAAAGTGTTCTTCGAGTGACTTGATTTCTGCATTAAAGATACTCGGTCTCGTCTCCCATGTGTGCGTGTGTGTGTGTGCCTATGTGTGTATTTGATCCACCTGATTCCAGCAAAGTGTTTCCTCTGGGCCATAAAATGCAAGAGATATCCAGAAAGTGAGTATCCTATCCCGAAGTATCCCTCGGATACTTATGGACTGTGTGGCAGGCATAATGTAAATGCGAAAAGGGTAGACCACACCACACGCTACACGCCACATGCCACAGACACACATACACACACAATGGCCACTAAAATTTGGCAGTTAAGAATCTTTTCCCCTTTGAAAAGAGGCTTCCGCACAGGAAGTGAAAGTTTTGGTAGTCTGTCAGTCAGTCGGCTACCGACTTTACTGCATTTTTATGTGGCCAAAAGGGCAGGCAGGCTGGCTAGAACAGGATGTGGGATACAGGACACAGCAGCAGTGGGGCCATGTCTCCCATTGATGTTTTATGTAAGAGAATCAGTTATGTGACTCGTAGTTAAATGGAAAATGGAAAATACTTACGAACATCATCTCCATCTCCATCTTCATCTTCGGGCTTTGTGTTCTTTGGGTTTCTGTAATGAAATGAATGGGAATAAGTGTGTGTGTTGAAAGGGTTGTTTTATGCCTCGATTACAACTCGATTTACAACTCGAATATAAGGAGCGCAAGGACTCGTGCAGTCGCCTCCAATTATAACCCCTAGAAAATGGTAATCCAAGTGCTTTGCAAAATTAAATTAAATATAAAATTCATTTTGCACAGCAGAGGCCGATAACAAAACGATTTCTTGTTACACTTTCTCTCGGACTCGGACTCGAGTCGGACTCTGGACTCTGGAATCGGACTGTAGCACTTTCAATAATTGCCACTTGGGCGCGCATTAAAGCCAACTTATGCCCCCGATTGAGTGGTGTTGCTGCAACAGAAGCACCGAGGCCTATCCCTCGTTTGGTTTGGTTGTTCCTTGGCCCCATCTACAACGCATAATCATTATCGTTACAGTTTATTGCACATTAAAAGTGCGACGCTCCTGTCGCCCTTTACTTTTATGCCGTCCGTGGGCTGGCCAAAACACTTGGCATTACATAAAGCAAATGGCCATAAAACGGAAAAGGGAACAGGGAACAGGCAACAGGGAACTGAAAGAAAAGAAGGCGAAGACTGTGGTGCTGCCTTCTTGACCGTCGCCAGTAATTGTCGCCCCCAGCAGGAGCAGCAGCAAAGTCTTTTGTTCGACTTTCTTACACATGAATAGTTGCCAGACGGACCTCCTGCCGCTGCCAGATTTAATTTAATTGTAACTGAAAGCCCTCCTTCCAGGACTCCCTCCAGGACTTGCTTGAATTTGAAAATTTGTATTTGATTTTTATTTGATTACAGTTTTTAATGCTCTCTCTGCCCCTCCCCCGCTGCCGCTGATAACAATTAGCGGAGGGGTCGTTGAATGAATACCTCACTCCATTCTATGGCATTTCATACTTTATCATTCACTGGGGCCATCCATAGTACATCGTTAGATACTTATGTGTCCCTTTATCAAAGTAATCGAACAAAAAGGAATCCCATTCTCATATGTTTTACACTCTCCCCGCCCCAAAAAAATACTTATCTATCGTTGAAAATATGATTCTCAAAGGGTATCTATAGCTTCGAAAGATTATTTCATTCTGATTTTATTTCGATGGCACCATGATTTTAGCAAATTATGCAAATGTTTGCACTTATTTGAAACAACATTTCTGTTACTCATATTCGAGGGGCCCTCCCCTTCCCTTTCCACTCCACTCCACACTACACCACACCACTCCTCTGTTCTGCCCTCTGCCCCTGCTGCTGCATCTGCTGCCAATATTGACAAGATTTTTATTTAAATTTCGCTGCCAATTTCTTGGCTGTGGAGTTTCCGGCAATGTCATTCCATTTCTCTGCCTCTCCTTTGGCATATCCTGTGCGCTCCTCGCTCTGTGTGCATATTTTTGTCAAATCAGCAAATGTTGCCGTTGTCAAGTGAAGTTCTGGCGCTGGCTCCTGCCATGTCTCCATGTCTCCATTCGCAGATTCCGTTTTTTCCATCTCCAGAAGTGAAAGAAGGAGCGCAGGGAGGATGGCAGCGGAGCAGTGGGGCCTGCCAGAGCAAATGCCACTAATATGAAAGCAAATTTGCATAATAATTTTTACCAGATTTTGTGCCAGAGAGTCCTGTCCTCTCCTCTCCTCTTCTCTGGGCCGTTTCGGTTCTTTAAATTTCTCTTTAAATTATTCTTTAAAAACGGGGAATTCCCTCATAGCATATCCTATATTTATATCCGCTTTGTGGTCAATTTTCTTTTAACCCTGTTCGCTGATTTTCCAACAAATTGAATTTAATGACATTTAATGAGAAAATTAATTAAAGCAATTTAATTTATGGCCACATCCACTCACAGAATGTTATATTTTTTATGTCCCCAAGTGACAATATCTATCTCTATCTCTATCCCTGTCTCTGCTACACTGTTGCATTGTGGTTGGACTCAAAGGAAAGCGCGAATGAATACATATTCCAGGACATTTGTCACACAAAAAACCAGCTTTTTTTAATGAATCACTTTGTGAAAATAATTAATAATAATTGCATTTATGCCTCAATGATTTGTGATTTGAGAACAGATCGGAAGGCTGTAAATTGTGCTATCGATTATGTATGATAATCATGGGATTGATATAGGCCAGAGTTCTTTGGAGAAAAAACATATCTTCAAGTTCTTTCCGACATTTAATTACTCATATTGGCCTCATAGGTTGGACCAAATTCAAAGGAAACTCACTCGCCACTTCCTGTTTCCCATCACGAAGCATAAATTAAGAAACGTCTTCCAAGAGCCACTCTTACCCGAAGCCCAAATCGAATGTAATACATGTCACATGCATCGAAGGATCGATCCTGGAGTTCATTTATTCACACACCTTCCACAGAGCCAGAGCTAGGGCCACCCTCTGGGCCATAAAAATAATTGGCTATAAATGCGCTAAAAGTCAAAACAAAATGCCAATTGTTGGCAGAGTGGATGAGCAGGGAGGGGGAGTGGGGAGCGGGGAGCGGGGAGCGAGGAGCGAGGGCTTCTGCCAAGGAATAAGAAATGGAATAAGGAATGAACACATTGCTTTTAATTAATGGCGTGGCTCTAAGGAGGCACTCGGCAGTTACCGTTGGGTGTTTTTATGACCTTTGGCCTGCCATCCGACTCCGACTGGCATCTGTGAGTGGCATCAAATGTTTGTGTGTGTGGCAAGGTGGAAGATTGTCGCTTGCTTCAAGTGCGTTCCGTTATAATTTTATGTGCAATTAATTTGCCACACAGCAGACACGCACGCACACATGAACACGAACAGACACGCAACGACAGCCTCCCCCAAAAATAGGGTGCACTTTTTGGCCCAACTAATGAGTGGCAAGCGCTGCTGCCCCATTTGTGTGACTGACCACTGAAAAACAGCACTCCTAATGTCCGCCGTGTTGTGGCAATTAATGTCGATGGCATTTTTATAGTTACGGGGATGGAAATCCACCATTCCACATCAGTTGAACATCAGTTCTGCCACTTAAAGATGTTTTCCGAAAGAAGAAAGGAAAGTTTTCTCGTAAATATTCCTCAAAGACAACTTTCCTAAAAATCTAAAAATTCCCTGCTGATTTTACCCTTTCCTTCAGTTCCCAAACTGAAACAGAAACCACACACAAATGCATACAAAAGCCCAGTCCAAAAACACCCACAAAATATTTGCCAACCTCAGCAGAAAATCATGCAGGAGGATAATGGCCCACGAAACGGGTCATTTTCCGATTGATTTTTGCTGTTTAATCGGAGAGAGTGGGAGTGGGAGGGGAGCCACAATGTACGTTCGGGCCTTGGGGCAGAAATGGTGGGCGGTGGTGGGGCCAAATCTCTAATTAGCTAATTGCTATAATTAAATGTTTTGCTAATGTTGGCATTTCGTTTAACGAGAGACGCAAGGATAATGTAAATTTCTGAGGGTTCCTCCCTGCTGACAGTGCCAGTGGCAGTGCCAGAGAATGTGTGGTCTCCATCCCACATCCTCCATCATTGGAGCATTGTTATTATTGCGGTGGTCCTGCGTACTCCCTACTGTTCTCTACTTAATGGCAAATCGAACATATTTGCATATGAAATGAGCGAAAATCGAAACATGGCGGCAGCCAGGACCCGGACGCGGACGCGGACCCGACCCACAGCCATAGCCCCGCCTGCACACACAGAAAATGGTTACCCGGGCGATTTCCGGCACAGACAACATGACATTTTAAATGACTCTTTGGGCTTTCGTGTGGATGTGTATGTGGCACGAGAACGAGCCACGAGCACCACCCACCCACCTTGTCTGACTTGGCTTATTATTATGCAAAATCGATGGACGGGGAGCCAGGAAAAACCATTTATTATCATTATAAATTATGCATTGCATTATCGGGGATCGCTAGCCCAACTTCACGACTTAGCAAAGTCCACGAGTCCATGCCACAGCGCATCGAATTTTCCATCGACTGGGACACCGCTGCGTATGAGCGATGTAATTGAGTTGAGGAACTGCTGCCGCCGTCTGCGGCTGCTGCCAATGGATTTTAATAACTTTGTTTTCCCTCTGTTTTTCTCCAACGCAAAATGCAAATTAGTCGACAACTGAATTTGAATAAGTCACAGATACAGATACAAACACCCCACGCAGCGAATGGAAAACTCTGTGACGAGGGACTGCCAATGTCCCGAAAAAGGGTTCGAAAAGTTTCTGAAAGCACAAAATTAAGACAGTCCGCGAGTCCAGCGCAAAAATCTTATAAAATTTAAATTAAAATGGGATTTAAAGGCAGGGATTTGATGATCGAATATGGGGATACCCTCTAGGAACGGTGAGAAGTGGGTTTTCTATGGGAATTTATTGAGAAAATAGTGCAATTCGTCTGTCTAAAACAGCTGGACATGTCCATATGGTATCCTTATCCAATTAAATAGTAATAGTAATTCCCTTTGAAAGTGTATGCACAACATTCTATTGAGGAATGCCTTTCCACTCAACAAAAGGCATCTCCCCAAAATTAATGTCAACTTCAAACAGCAACCCCTCTCTCTCTTTTTTTTTCTCTCTCTCTTATCTATCTTTCTTCTTATCTTTCCCTCTTCGCTCTCTTGCATTGTAATATTTTTGAGGGCCGCCTCGAAAATAATGAAAAGGCAAACAAATTTTAAGTGCAGGCCAAAAATAACACAAATAAATGCCGCGGCCTTAGCTGAAAGGAAAGGAAATTGTTAGGAGCAAAGACTCGGAAAATAAGCCAAAGCCAAAGGACATAACTCAAAAAAATGGCGCAAAAGCAAGGCAAAAGAAGAATATAAGAAGGAAAAACGAAGGAAAAAAGCGAGAAAAACGAATCTTGGCGGGGGCCAAAACAATCCGCGCGTCTTGAAAGCCAAAAGAAATTAGCATAGAAAAAGGATTTGCTCGCTAATTTCACTTTAATGTAAAGACGCGGCCAAGACGCAGGACGCAGGACGCAGGCAGAAGGACGATGAAGACGTCGCACCCATTACGTCACTTTTATCTCTGACTCTGTCTGCGTCTGCTCTCTCTCTGGTGTCCTTTCAGTCGCTTCTTCCTCTGTTATTTATGGCATTATTAGTGGGTCCAAAGCGGCAGATCGTAGCCGCCGCTTGCCCTCCGCTCTGCGGGTGGGGGGAGCAAAACAAAGTGCTAATGCCCTCGGCTAATTATACATCATTTGTTACGCGCCGAGTGCGCCGCTGCCGCTTCTTCCGCTTCCGGTTCATACTTTTTTTGCGTGTGTCTGTGTCACAGCATCTTTCATCATTGCCTCAACATTTTTCTCATCTTTTTTTCTCGCTTTTTGCCTTGCAGGTCCGCCCGTTCTTTCCGAGTCCATAATGGGCACCGTCGGCCGACTGCCCTGCAACGTGACGCCGCCCATTTACGAGGATCGTGTGGCATTGGTTATCTGGTACAAGGTGGGCCTGAAGACGCCCATTTACAGGTGAGTCGGAAGAGGGCTTAAGCCCTCTTCGAGGCACTCTTTAAGCTTTTGTGTCAACTACAGGCCGTAGCCTCACAACAACCTTTGACCGCAAAAACATTTTCACACAGATACGCAAACACTCACACACGCATTCAGTGGGGGGTGTTGGGTGGGTTCATAAATAAACAAAATTGATTACCACAGACAACTTTTGACGCACTCAACCCGCTCGCCACTGAATTCACAAAAGCACACACACATAGACACAGACACAGCCACAGCCACAGACAGATAGCCGTACGAGATACGAGAGCAGACAGACACACATACACACACTCACACAGATACAGCAAACACAGACAGATACACAACAGATGAGGCAGAAAATGACAGCATTGAAGGAGGGGAGAGGCAGGGACCTGCACATGTCAGGTTTTTCATTTTCATTTTCATTTTGATTTAATGTCTGCTAATTAAGGCATACGTTCCCCAGTTTTTCCCCAAAATGTTCGCCCATCTATGCATCGTCTGGCATGGAAATTAGCATAACTAGAAAATTATACAGAGAGGCTGGACCTGGACCACCACACAGAAATAGATGAAAGTTTTCCCTGGAAATCGGGAGGCCTGGGGGTGTCTGCTCCAAGGTTACATTTCGGCAGCACAAAAACTTTTTCAATTATTCATGTCTGACATTATGTTCGGCTTCTTGTACAAGTATCTCACAGATACACACGTTCTAGTTCCATTTCCATTTCCAGTTACATAGTACATCAAAGGCGTGAAACTTTAATTGGATTTGTCCGCCATCAAGAGAAGAGAAGAGAAGAGAAGAGAAGAGAAGAGAACACAGCAAGGGGCATGTGTGTGGGGCGCTGATTAGCTGATTGCCAGGCGGCGGCTAAAACTAATTGAACTTTCGGTTAGGGCAGGGCAGAGCAGGGCAGAGCAGGGCAGGGTCGTCCGCTCCTCATGGACGGACTTCCAAGGCAAATGACTAGAGCAAAAATACTCGTCTCGCAGTAATTAGCGTTGCACAACGACGACGCGGCAATGGCCAACTCTTGTTGGTAATTAAAAACCACTCAGCAAGTAAATTAATCATAAAAGAAACTCCAGAAAAGCCATCGCAATCGCCTCCCATCCTCTAGCCACTACTTTCGGGCCACATTCGGCCAGAGCTCTGTACTTGGGGAGAATTTAATTTTCAGCTCGATTCCAGTCCGTCAATGCCATTGACTTTTTATTGCCCCAGCGTCAGGACAGGCGATGGCCAGAACCTCATTATGTGCCACTGGAACGCTGCCCTTCGCCCTTCGCCCTTCTCCTTTCTTCCCTCGCCACTGTCTCTAGTCAAGAGCTAGCCTGCGCCAGCAGCAAGAATCAAGATTCAAGAGTCGTTCCCGCCATATGTTCATGAACAAATCAAAATTGAAAAGCAATAAAACACAGACCCTAGCAATTGGAAAAGCTGTCAGAGAAAATAGAGAGGTGGAAAAGACGGCCATCGAGAAGGGCAGCAGGAGAAAATTGCCATAGATATGTACAATGTACATAGATGGAAGGAACTGCAGTTAAGATCTACTCATGTGAAAAGCGAATTTATGTGGAATTCTTAGGGGAGGGCCGCCTTTGGCAGAAATTATGGACTGATTTTAGCTACCATCTGATTGCCGTTCCAATGATTAATTCACAAATTGCATGTGGGCGAAATCTAAATTTAGCTGGCAGTAAAATCCCTCGATTAAAATTACTTTTGCCCCGGTTTATGGCGCAGAATATTACAACGATTGCTGCATAATTAACTACGAGTATATGTTGACTGTGGACAGAGAGAGAGAGAGAGAGAGAGAGGCAGCCTTAAAACCCAATTAACTTGGCCACTTGGCTAAATGTTGACCTAAATCAGGCGCCTCACTTGCCGCCGCACGCCACTCGCCGGTGGCACTGCCCCCACGAGCCACTCATCCGTCTCTCTCCCTGGCTCAAAACT
This sequence comes from Drosophila lowei, assembly GCA_008121275.1. Classification (NCBI taxonomy): domain Eukaryota; kingdom Metazoa; phylum Arthropoda; class Insecta; order Diptera; family Drosophilidae; genus Drosophila; species Drosophila lowei. The sequence continues at coordinate 21,848,468 of CM017778.1, read as the reverse complement.
TTTTAAAACGCAAGCCAGAAATAGCCAGCCAAACTTTAAGACCATTGATCGACCACCAAAATGAACTCATTACAACGCGAAATTCTCCAAATATCAATGGAAAGTTAATCAATAATCGGAAAATTCAAGCGAAAACAATAAATTACAATGGTGGAGGGGAACTGGTAGGGAGGGGGTGGTGGGGGGTTATTAATTCATTGCAGAACCCAATTACGAGGGGAAAAAACTTTCATCAGGCCCTACCTTTTGTTTTCATTTGGGAAATTCCATTTAAAATCTCCCTGACGCTTCTCCATCCATTTTCCTTCTTTGCAGTGTGGATACGAGGGACTCGAACTTTGCCCAGGGCACCCACTGGTCAGACGAAACGTATCGGGAACGGCTGTCCTTCCACGTGGAAGGACGTGCCGGCACGCTGAGCATCAAGTCAACAACGGAGGACGATACGGGCGAGTACCGGTGCCGCGTAGACTTCCAGAAGAGTCCGACGCGTAACTCCAAAGTGAATTTAACAGTCATAAGTAAGTACAGTATTGAGATACACGTACTCTCCTGTGGCAGGGGCAGGCGGGGCAGGCCTGCAGCATAAGTGAGCAGCTAATTTGTGCAGCGACATGTCCTGTGGCCAGCGACCCTTGGGCAACCGCAGCCACCACTCAGCTCTTGGACAAACACATTAGTTACAGAAGAAGACGCCAACTGTATGTTCGGGCTGCCAACTTTTCCCCCACCCCCCAGTCCCCTCTGGGAGGGGGCTCTGAAAACAGCTTTTAAAGTGCAAACTTGGCCAAAAGTTGCAGCTTCCAGAGGGTTAAAGCTGGCCCAAAGAGAGAGCGCAGAGAAGGAACAAGTTTTGAATTGAATTTTTGTTGGCATTTCAATGGATTTTCCCTATTTTCTGAGCTCCTTCTCTCTGTCTCTCAAGAAATTGATTCGTTGGGAATCAGCCGCAGAAAAAAAGGAGAAATTGAGAGCACAGAATCTTCAAACCGGCACTGTTTCTGAACTCCTCTAGCCCCTTAACCCTACTAAGAAATCTAGAGTGAAATTCTATGATGAAAGTCGTGAAAATACTTTAGCAAAAGGTAGACCCAACAACGGATCATTATTTTCATAGAAATATATCTCCCAAAGCATCGAAAGCTCGAGAAACCCCCCTATTCGTATTTCCAAGTACACTACATATTACCTATTCCCATCGAAAGGGTATCCCTCTCTCTCCTTCGCTCTCTTTCTCCTTTGGATAATCCCTTTCTATGAGGAGCCTTCGCCAATTGCAATTTCATTCCTTGCGTTTTTCTCCGGGAATGCGGGACGCCCTTCCCTTTTTCGGGGGCCACCTGTGCACTGAGGCAGTGGCTGTGGCGTTGGCTGTGGCTTGCAATTTACCATTAAAATTTATATGCGTTTCCAAAGGCGTTTAGTCGACGAGATATATGGCCAAAAGAGAGCAGAAGAGGGCAGAGGAAAGGAGAGGGCCATGGACCGAATGGTCGAATATTGTTTGGTAAATAGTTGCTGCTGCTGCCGCTGCTTCTGCTGCCAGATGAAGCGTAAACGTGGGGCACGAGACAGGGCGTGGCGGCTGTGTTTTACCAACTTCTTGAGCATGTTCAACATGCCCCACACACATCCAAGGGGCATGGAGCACGGGGAATGTGTGTGTGTGTGTGTGTGGGCTGTGACATGTGAAGCGTAAAACCAACGCAGGATTTACAGAACTTTGTATGGAAAAAACTTTAAAGAAGATATTAGATTAAAAGTTGCCCCTAGGCCCCACTCCCGGGGGGTTTCGGAAAGTTTTTGCTGTTGCTAATGCGAGCGGAGGCGAGGTAGGGGTAGTAGAGAGCGGCTTGCCCCTGCAAATATGCCAGCAAAATGGGGGATAATCAGAGGGTTAGGACACACACACAGCCAAGTGGATAAACGGTCTGAAAGAGCAGTCAAAATAATGCCAAGTGGCAGGAACAAAACAAGCAAATTTGGCTGTACGAAAATTAAAAGTTTGTCCAACACGTCGACGTAAATGTACGGGGCTTCATGTTACGGCCCAAAAAGGAATGCAGTCAGGTGGGTCCGGGAAAAACTCTGAGTGCACTTTCCTGCAGAAACTGCTCCTGCTCTGGGTAGAGAAATTCCGTGTCTCGTCACTAATTCCCTTACCATTTTTCGCCCCGACAGTTCCGCCCGAATCCGTCATCATTTTGGACAGCAAGGGGGCCACCATCAAGGACCACACACTGGGGCCCTACAACGAGGGATCCGCCATCAACATTACGTGCGTGGCCATCGGCGGTAAGTCCTTTTTCAGCAACAGCGGCGGCCACGTGTCTGTCTCTCTCTGTGGGGAAAAGTGTTGACGCTGTGACGCGCGCTCCTTGTGTCTGACAATTAAAAGTGATGAGAGCGCGCGGGCAAGCTGCAGGCGAAGGATTTTCACATTTTCACATTTTATTTAATTTCCACACGGCTAGCTGTCTGCCGCATGCCACACATGGATACCCATCGAGACCCAGACAGACACAGAGCGTGGGAGAGAGGGAGAGAGGCAGACACAATGGCCCCACAAATTGCATTGAGAGCACTTGAAAATTGCTAAAAGCCAAACAAGACAACAAATGAAACAGCGAAAGGCACTTGTGCACACACAAACACAACCATTCCACCCACTAAACCACACACACACACACCACACACACACACAGATACTCATCCACTTCTTGCAGTTTCTGAACAAACAACAGAAAGCGGAGGCATCCTCTGCTGAAATGCTGAAATGCCAAGGAAAAGGACTCGCCAAGTCCAAGCCGTATAACAAACATATCAGTTGCAAACACACACACACCACCACGCCACATGCCCCACCACCACACCACACCACACAATCCCCCATCTTACCACACACTCGATAATTCTTTCTCTCGTTCGTCGTTCGGCGTTGTCGTGCAGGTCGGCCACAGCCGAGGGTTACCTGGCTGCATGGGAATACCATCTACAAGAACGCCAGTGTGGGCCACTCCCTCTCGGAGCGGAGGGTGGGCAATGTCCTATCGCTGGCGCGCCTGGAGCGCAGGAATCTCCACATGCAGCTTACGTGTCGGGCGGAGAACAATAATTTGACAACGCCAATTATCAGCAGCGTCGTCCTCGACATGAACTGTGAGTGTGCCAGTGCCAGTTCCGGTGCCAGTGAGAGTGCCAGCAGTCCCTTAAGTCCCCCCACTCTAAATCGCATTTGTGTATCTGTATCTTTCAGTGCGTCCTTTGATTGTTAAGCTGCAGGGCGAGAACCGGCCCCTGTCGGCGGGAAATTCTTATCAACTGAGTTGCGTTGTCATCGGGGCACGTCCAGCGCCGACGATTACCTGGTGGAAGGGCAGCAGCCCCATGAAGAACACCCACGAGATTGTAAGTGAACACAGAACACAATACGACCTCAAGGAAGGGAACCCGAAACCTCTTCTACAACCCCTCGAAGTCCTAGATGCGACTGGAAGGTATCGTGTTTCAAATGAGGATAGATAAAGGATTTTCCTCTAAGAATTTCATTGGAAAACTCAGTTTTAACATTAAATTATTAAGCGCAAAGCCTCTATGGCTTTCCTATGGATTCCTATAGAATCGACATTGTCAAAATTCAATCTCCAAGTAGGTTTAATCTTCTAGAATGCTCAGAATCTATCAGCAAAAGTGATGCCCTTTATACTTGAAAGGAACTGCGTTGTTTCCCATACAAAATATTCATAGAAATTCAGGAGAGTGCTCCGATTCATGCTCATTCAGTTCCTGGGCATACCCTGTTCTGCTACCCTCTGTGTAATGTTTATAAACATGCAAATTTGAAATGCCTGTCAGCCCTGTTAATGGCAGGCCCGGATGCAAAGTTTTGCTACCCCTCCTGGAATGGGAGAGCAGAGCAGTACACATGCTTTTGCGGTAATTGAAGCTGAAGCTGAGGCCTGAACGGCAGTCACGTACCAGTCAACGGGGCTCCAATTAAAAGCAGCCCCCAATCTTTGCCGATGAAACGTGCCTGAACCCGTTCCGACAACCCTTTCTTTGGGCCCGTTCCTTTGTCTTGACTGCTTTTAATTTTGGCTTGTGTTCTTTCCACAGGCCAATCCGGATGGAAATATGACCACCTCCGTGCTAACATTCACGCCCACCATCGATGATCGCGGCAAGTTCCTGTCCTGCCGCGCCGAACAGAGCATGATACCCGAATCGGGCCTGGAGGATGGCTGGAAATTGGACATTTATCGTGAGTTTTGCGTTTTCCTGCTTAAATATTAAATGTTTCCCTCGCGCTCTAGCAACTTTTTAATGAAAACGAAAGCACAAAAGCGGGCCATCGGGGGCATTGCTTTAAAAAAAGGGAACACTGTAAAAAATAGCTGGCCCACACTTTCTATAGGTTTTCCTTCGATTTCCCTCGCCCGCTGCTGCTGCTGCTGCTGCAAGTTTTGGCAAATTAATTTCCAGCGGCGGCGAAACTTTTGCACAAAACTTGCGAAACTTTTTAACCCGCCACAGGCACCGCAAGCGGCGGCAGCGGCAGCGGCAGCGGCCATAGCCAGAGTCATCTTAACGCTTTTACAGTTTTCCGACCTGTTTGCACGAAATTTAAATGGCCAAAAGCACCAACGGGGCGCCATTCCAGCGAGAGGGCTGAACCGCTTCCTGTTTGCCCTGAAAGTGCGGTTTTTGTTGCTTACCTTTTTACTTTTCGGCCTGCCACCCACTGGCCTTGTTTCAATTGAAATTTCTGCCCCCTAAGGGGGCACGCAGGAAGTGAGTGGGTGATTGGGTTCGGGTTTGGGTTGTTTGCACAATTTGATAGATTGCTTAATAAGCTTAATTGATTCGCATTCGCGCTACAATTCTGAATTAATCAAGTTAAAATTTGACTCCCAGTAACTCAGCCCTCGCCAGTGCCTCACCCAATCACCCGCATTGGGGCTCGGGAAAATCAACATTTTTAAGGTCTAATTGCCTGCTTGGCCAAAAGCACCGAAAAATACACAATATTAACAAGAGTGTAGGCCGTTGTTGGAGGGTCTCGACAGGGAGATACCTTGGAATTCCTGGAGGGTAAGAGAATTGTGGGAGAATTGATAGAGAATGCTTCATAATACGGACCCATTCACGGAAGAGACTTTAATCGTACATATGACGTACCCATAACTTATCAACTTTAATTTTCGGTCTTAAAATCTTAAAAATTAGTGAAATGAAATAGATTTTACCACCTATTCGCATAGCTACGAAATATACACCAACAAAATTCATAAAAACCAATCGATCCTCAAACACTTCAAACGCTTTTTCTCCGTGTGTAGGCGTAGCAGTCGTAGTTTCCATTTTCTAGTCTCCTTTGGCTGTTACATACCTCAACCACAGGCGCAATATACCCCGAAAACACCGCAAATATCTCTGAAGTACAGACAAACAAAGTAGCAGACGGATGGATGGCGTAGGGCGAGGGGCATGGCATTTTCTACAACTTAAATGGCCGTCTAATTTGTGGGGCTTACACAATAATTACACCTTTGGCGGGGATTCGAGGGCTTCGGGAAGCGAGGGCCACTTTCGGGTGTCTGGGCCCGGGCGATGGCGATTCAAAGTAATTGGCTTTGGGAGCATCAGCTGCCATGGAATCCGCTAACTCTCGCTCCTTTTGGTTTTATCTTTTGCTAACGAGAGATGATTCCTGGTTTATCCCCACACAGATATCCCCGTTGTGAGCCTGGAGCTGGGCACCAACTCCCTGAATGCTACGCTGCGCGAGGGCATCGATGTCTTCTTCGAGTGCAACATCAAGTCGAATCCGTGGATCTACAAAGTCAGTTGGCGGCACAATGTAAGTGGAGGATTTAGCCAATAAGTAGATGGAATAATGGTATTTCTCGAGTGCTGAAAATGCTGTATTCGTTAACATCTTTGAACACTAATTTTTAAATACAAAAATCTCCCGAAAGGACTCAAAACGACACGTTTTCCATCGAATAAATCGAATGAAAAGCGTTTATTTCCTTCGGTTCATTCACTGAACAATCATCTGCGGAAAACTTTTCGTTTTTTGCGGCTGCCTTAAACACCATATTATTATTACAATTCTCATTATATTTCCCCCATAAATTACCTGCTGCTGGGGGCTGGTTCTGTAATTGTTGCATATTTCAGGTGTGCCACAAAAATTGAATTCTAAAACGAAAATTGAATGCCACCCACACCGGCACATATAGAATTTGTTACCGAATTATCCCCCGCACTTGGAAAATTTATGCAGCCGGATGCCTAATTTATTCCGGCTTCCTCAATCAGCCGCACGGCCACTGCCACTGCCACTGCCATTGCCAGGGGCATGCATCGTTCAACCGTTCAACGTTCAACGTTCATGCGGGGTGCCACATACCACATAAAAGTGTTATTAGCCTGAGAAATTAAATTTATTTCAATTCCCGGCAGTTATCCGTAAATTGAATTTCGATTTCACATTTTGCACATTTTCAATTTGCGCTTTCCATTATCCCGACTACAATTTCCCTTCGCCTTTTGCTTTCGTTTCTCCCGCAGGGTGCCATCCTAGCCAACAATCCCGCCGAAGGCATCGCCGTGTCCAACCAGAGTCTGGTGCTGCAGAACGCCAGCCGTGCCCGCAGCGGCATCTACACCTGTGTGGGGAGCAACCGGGAGGGCGACGGCGAGAGCAATCCCGTCCAGCTGGACATCCGATGTGAGTAGTCGTAGTCGCAGTCGTAGTCCCCGAAGGAGTGGAACGAATTAATTAAAGGCCCGAACAAAGTGTTAATTTGCATAACATCTTAATCAAAACGGAATTGCCATTTTTGTGATTGCACTTTGCAGCAAACACGTTGCACAATGCAATTACATCACAGTCGAGAGACTTGTCTGACTATCCTATATCTTTCTGCCTGTCAGGGACGACAAATTGCATCGGATGAATAAAGTAAATCAATTAAATGGCAAACCAGTTGTCCGCAGTTGGCCAGAATGTTGTTGTTGCAACAATTGCTTTAAATATTTAATGGCATCCCAGAAGCAGAAACAGAATCAACTTCTGGATCTCTGATCTCTCTGTGTGCAGCCGTCGAATGTTTTGCTTTAATTATGCAAATTTCTTGCCAATTCAATTCCATCCTTCGATTCCTGTACCTTTTTGCAGTTGCACCTGTCTGCCGTGGCGGCCAGAGGACAACTTACAGCTCCGGGCGCCACGAGACGGTGAAGGTGGCCTGCGAGATCGATGCCAATCCCATGGAGGCCACCTACGTGTGGAAGTTTAATGCCAGCCAGGGCGAAACCGTGGACATACCCGCCTCCCAGGTGGCCGTCGACAGGGGCAGGAGCATCGCCCACTACACGCCCATGACGGAGAACGTAAGTGCCACATCCCCATTTCCCCAACCGCTCTTGTACTTTTAGGGGTCATATAAATCAGCCCCTCGCTGGGGCAGAGAGTGGAGGCGGACACATAATTTTCCAAACGAGTTGCGGTTTTGAATTTTCAATTAAGACTGAAGAGACGAGTGTCGCCATCGGCCTTCACCCATCGGCCATCGGCCAACGGCCAGCGGTGTTGCATGTTACATTTTGCATGCATAAATTAAGCCAACGAAATGCATTGTCACTCAACCGGCACTACGGCTACCTGCTCCTGCTCATCCGTGTCCTTCTTTGCTTTTCCAGGACTACGGAACACTGTTGTGTTGGGCCACCAACGAGATTGGCGATCAAAGCGACCCCTGCGTGTACACAATAGTCCCTGCAGGTGAGTGTTGCATCCCCTTTTGGGGCATGGGTTAAGGGAGTGCCATCCGCATTCCATTTTGGTTCAGTTTTTGCTTATGCTTTTGTTATTCCTGGGGGATGACTCCCTGCTGTGCTTATTTGCCGATGACTTTGGCACTTTTGGCCTTTTTGGCACTCCTGGTCCTCCTGGTCTTCCGTCCGGGATTAGACGGGAGCTGTGGCATATTGACTCCCGGGGCTGCAAAGCTGGGAAGCTGAAATATTGGGGATTTGTGCAATTTGATGGCTCGTTGTTGATCTTCTATGCTGTGCTGTGTGTCTCAGCGAGAATAATGGAAATAATCGAAATAATCGTTGGATTTTCTGCTCTCTTTTTTCTTTCTGTGTGTGTTTTCCCGTCATAGGCGAACCGGATCCGTTGCTAAATTGCACGGTGCTCAATCAGACATCGACGGGCTTCCAAATCGAGTGCATCGAGGGCTTTGACGGTGGTCTGCAGCAGGACTTTATAATGGAGGTCTATGTGAATGGAACGACACGCTATCCAAAAATTTCCAGATCAAAGTGAGTGGAGGGAATTTGAGGGAAGAAGGAAGGAAGCAGAGAGAGAAGGAGAAGGAGGCATGGAGATGTGCATAGAGACATCGAAATGGACACAGAGCAATCAGAATCACACGCCGTGTGACTTTTGCATTACAACAAACCCAACGATGCGTGGCATTGGGCAGTGGGACGTCCTGGACATGTCCATGTCCCATGTCCTATGAACCATTTCCCATTTCCTCCGTTCGAATGTGCATTTCCATGTGCTGCTCCTTGGCTCTTGCCTCTTGCCTCTCGGCTCTTGGTTTTTTTGTGGTTATCGATTCGATTCCCCTTCCACGTTTTGCAGCCGACCGTACTTCGAGGTGAGCGGCCTAGTGCCCGGCATGGGCTACAATGTCTTCCTCATCGCCCACAACAGCAAGGGACGGAGCAATGCGACCATTTTGCAGGTCTACACGCTGAAGGATCCCGAGAAGCAGACGGGTGAGTGTCCTTAGGCAGGGTCCTGGGTCCCCGCATTTGCCATTTCCCAAGGGGGAAATGGAACCAAAATTGAACCACAACTCGTGTGATGCGGGACTGTGTTTCTCCGTCTTCCGTTTCGTTTCGTTTCGGCGAAGAGTCCTCCGTGCGTTTGAAAATTGTCCGCATGTCCTGAGTTCTGGCTGCTGGCTGCTGGCTGCTGGTTCGTTTTCTGGGTCCTGTTCTGCCTATAAATTAATTGACGCTGGTTTTGCATTTACTGCTCTTTCATTTGTCTTTTAATTTGCTTTAAATTCCCTCACTTCCGCCTTTGACACTGTTTCCTTTCCCTTTTTTGCTTTACGCTTTACGCTTTGTTCTTTTTCTTTTTCTTATTTGTCTTTTTCTTTATGTCTTCTTCTTCCTTTTCCCTATTTTGGCTTCTTTCTGTGGCATGCTTTCCAGTCAGAATCACATTTACAAAGTTCTATCAGGGTCGCAGGCCCGCAACCACAACCACCGCGATGGCCACCACCAGCGACTGCATATGCGATGAGGAGGAGTTCCTTGGAGTGGGGAAGGGCAAGGGCTTGGGCCACGATGCGGGCACTGCAGTGCAGGAGCAGGATGAGGAGCAGGCAGAAGGTAGCGGTGGCACCTATTTCTCAATTATATTTTATTAAATCTACTTTCTGTTATTATTTGTATTATTTTGACTTTATTTAGTAGTTTTATTAATTTCTTGTATGTATATTTCTTATCATTATTTTGCTTACACTTATTTATTTGAATATATTTTTATTTTACTGCACTTTATGTTATGGAATTTTGTATAGTTTTTTACGTTTGAATATTGGTTTTTAGAGCTCATTCTTGAGTATTTTCCCTCTGCATGGAATCTGTATAATTTTCACTTAAACACACACACATAAATCCGGTGTCCAAGCGGGTTTTATTCTTTCCTTTTCCGTTTCATTCCCCTTCGTTCCTTCCATTGTTTTTTGCATCTAAAAATGCTTCACATTCCAACACTGGAAGTGGACAGGAGGGACTGTGGGACACCGAGACACAAATTAGCAACCTTAACACTGGTGGGGCTTAGAGTGGACCCACATACGAGAGTAGGGCACACATGCAGCTCATTAAAGCGGCACTAAATTCGAGGCACGTGCGGCTGGAACTGGCAACAACAGATATCTATATGCGGCAGAGCCAAAGGAAGAGCCAAGAACCAAGAATGGAATGTAGTTAGCAGCTCATAAAACAATGCCAGGACGAAGGGGCACAGACAGAGAGACAGGCAGGGACAGACAAAAACAAGAAAGAACAACATTAGGGTCCGAAGCTGAAGATACTCTACATCTATGAGCATATTATCAAACGAATAGATATACCCTTTAGAGATGTAACATGCCGCACAAACAGGTCGAAAATAGTATCACACCCGCTCTGAAAGAGTACTCCAGCAGGAGAGTAAAAGGAAAGAGTGTTCCGTGGGAGGGAAAGCACAACAATATAAAGAAATATGTATCCCGCGCTCATCCTACCATCTCTGGGGCTCTCTTTGGCCCTCTTTTTTCTCTCTTCCATTTTCTCGCCCACCCGCTCTGCAGACCTGTCGCTGGCCTATGCACCCGTCATCGAGGACATCCGGCCTTTCCTGGGCATCCTGGCGGGCATTGTGGGCAGCGTGTTCCTGGTGGCACTCATCATTGTGATTGTGGTGCGAGTGCGCGGCTCAACGGGACGCGATCGCAATAATTACTCGCATCCGGGCAGCGGAGGAGGAGGCGGCACTGGCAGCGGCGCTCCTGGCAGTGGGGGAGTCGGAGGACCTGGTGGCACCACCGCCAATGGCAATGGCAGTCTGGGCCTCCTCGCGAGCAACAATAATGGAAGTCTGGGCATCGGCGGCACCCTGGCGCACAATGGCGGACAATCAGTGCAGGATATGCATCGCATCGGCAGGGACACCTGCCACGTGACGAGCAGCCTGGATAGCATTGACAAGAATCCGGACATCATACCGCAAGGTGGGTTGGGTGAGTTCCACAGGTGCCCTGTGCCCCATCGTCCATGGTGTTTGCAGCTTTCTCTAGCCCTCTCTCTCTTTCCTTTCTCCCATCCCATCTGTCTTGCAACAGATGGCCACGACGTGGACGATGAGTGGACAACGAAGGGTCACAATCGCGCCTATGCCACGGCTGCCCTGGCCGAACAGAACGCCGTCATTACCTCCAGCACCTATGATCACCTGATGCCCACGTATGCGGTGGTCGATAAGAAGACCGGGGGCCCGCCTCCCGGCCATGGCCCCTATATACAGTATAATACGCTTATACCCGTTAGCAAAATGGGCGCTTACGCCAATCAACAGCAGCAGCAACAACAGCAGCATCCACATCCGCACCAGCATCAGCATCAGCACCAGCTCCAGGGAGTGCCGCAGCAACAGAAGGTACGAGCCGACGAGCCCCTAATCCGCTCTTAGTCGGCGGACAAACATTTAACCTTTTAACCCGTACCACATGTGGCAGAGACTCATCTTAATTTATGACCCAATGGACAGCACAGGTTGGAACCCATCCCTCTCCTAGGGAGGGGTTGGGGCTTGGTTTCGGGTCTCGGGTTAAGTGGTTTTTATAGCCAGTTTATTGTTTAAGCCACAATTGATGGGCAGCCGAATTCAATGGCATGCTTTGCTGATTGAAGCTGCCCCAAAAAACACTGAAAGAACTAGGTTCCATTGGAAATTGATGGCTTCTAGGGATAGCAAAATGTATATGTATCAGTATGTATTTTCTATACATATTTCTCTCTAGAATCTGCTGTCATTTCAAAGGCAAAACGCAGAAAAAATATCTCCAACGAACCTTGAAGAAATGCTCCCTGAAGGTCGCCCAGAGAAAAGACAACAAAAAAATAATATTCAGAGAAACAGAGAAAGAGAAACAGAGAGAGGGAGAGGGAGAGAAAAAGAGAGAGAAAAAACTATAATTTGAAAATCATTTAAGTAGAAATTTCTACTCTGTATGTAAGGCCCCGCCCACACTTACACGCCCAGTGGGAGCTTCCAAGTCAGAAGCAGCTCCAGGAGCAAGAGCCACAGCTGCAGCAATATAAATTTTCCATTTGCGAATTTAATAAAAATAAGTTGCAGGCGGACAGCAGAAGCAGTGGAAGCAGCAGCAGCAGCAGCACCAGTGGAAGGACTCCAAAGCAGAAATGGGTACCAGGAAAACCAGAGAAAACGCTAAGGAGCCAAAGGATGCGCGCATCCTGATGTGCCTTGTGTGTGGCTCTGGCTGCGGGTCTGGGTCTGGGTCTGGGTCTGCTGCTTCTGCCCCAAAATGCAATAAGCGGCCAAGTGTTGAGGTTGGAAAGGAAAGGATGGGATGGCAGGAGTTAGAGCTGCGAATGTTGCATGGGAAAGCCAGGAGTAGGAGTGGGAGTGGGGACAGTGTTGGTTAGCTGTTGAGGGCAGACACATTACAAACAGGCGCTGCTTGTGGGGCGTTTCCCAGGAAAAACACTGGCAAATACCACTGCAAGCGAAGCCGCTCGAAAACCGTAGTAAATATCTCTTAAAGCCAAAAGCGGGAAAGTGGGAATTCAATGCTCCTGACAGTCGTATTGATACGAGACCTTACCACCTGACAATTACCCAACTGATTGACGTCCACAAGTACTCGTATCTCCATCTATATCTATATCCTATCGTTTTTCCAGACTGAACTAAGCTACAGCGATTTGACAGCTCCGATGGTGGGCAGCGCCGTGGGCGTCCAGCGTTTGGCGCCGTACTGCAGCGCCACATTGGGCAGGCCAGGCCGGGGTCAGACGGAGCTGAAGCGGGCCGAACCGAATATCTACTCGCAGGTAAATGTCATGATGGACGATGAGATACTGGCCGACCTCCAGGCGGCCACAGCGGCCGGTGGCAGCTATGTGGCCGGGGCTGTGGTGGACAATGTGGGCGGCCGTGGTGGCGCCCTCTCCTCCTCGTCTCTCTACCTACAAGGCTATGCCACGCGTGTGTAAGGGTGCGAGGGGGATCTGCCTCTTTAATGATGCGTTTTTATTTTTGATTTTTGTTTGTGTTTTTTTCGTTTAATAAACTTGAAGAGACCCTGGGATTCAAGTGTGTTTCAGTTTTAATTCGGCTGCAGTGGCAAGTGCAAGCTGAAGCTCCAGCTGCAAGTGAGAGGACTTTTAATTACTTTTTACACAAAGGAGTCATAAGAAGAGAAAGGACCCTTCAGAAATCCATCGGATGCAACCCGAGACTGTGGCACAGACAGAGACACTCGTGGCAAATCAATAGAAGGACAGCTGACATATGCCCCAAAGAAAGAAAAAAAAGAGTGCAATGCCAGCAGCATCAGAAATATTCCTGAAAATTACGCATACGCACGGGTGTACGATTCGATATGTCAAAACTCTGGGCATGAAGAGAAGGCAGAGGAGGATTCTGTTAAATGCAGAGCGATTCTGTTCAGGAGCTTAGGAGTGCAAAGGCAGAAGCTGTAATTCTGACAGATCTGTCAGATGATGAATGGGTAGGAACTAAACAGTTTAGAGCTTAAGCTATCTCTACGTGTATTTGTGTGTGCCTTGAACTCTCCGCAAGTGATGTTCCTATTGTCCAGCAGTGTTTTCCAGCTTATTCTTTGTCCTGTTTTCCTGCTTTCCTGCTTCCCCAGTCCACCCTACAGTTATCGTAATGACTCGAATTATGGCCACAAGGTTCAATTGGCAGCACATGCACTTAAGTGGAACTTTCAGACATGGACCCACAACGGGAGCACTGCAGAACCTACAACAGTCCTGGGCCAACCATTTCCACCTAATGACATTGTTTGGCTTTATTGTCATTTATTGGAAAGTTTTACACGACATGCAGGAGTTTTGCCAACAGCAGTTTCCAACCACCCCTTTCTGCTGTTGGCCGTTTGATTTTGACCCTTATTTTTATTGGCAATTATTTTAAATTCGATTAGGTAGTCTGTTGGTTCAGTTGGGCTTTGAGAGTTTTGAGCACAGATTATTTTGTCATTAAAAGTGTGTGTAACCAAACATTTAGTTAAAATCAACTTACAGTTGAATGTTTGGCAGAAAATCTATTCAGGGGGATAAGTGTAGATATAGAAAATTCGTTCGATATATCCCAAAAAGTGGCCAGATTATATAGAATAATCGGGTCTATAAGAAATTAAGTTTCGAAATATCCTTCAAAGTACAACAAACAGGAATTTCTACCGAGAACTTCGTGTTGAAAAGCCATTAAACACTTGCCAGATAGACTATAATCATATTTATGAATGATGCTGCAACTGCTCTCAAGTGCAATCCAATGAATGGGCAAATCTAGACCCAAGACATACCGTAAGCAGCATAAAACACAGTTCAAATATTGCCAGATACTTCCGTACTTGTGCCTTCCTCTCAAACGTAAACGTGTCTACAATTTATGGCCTGTCGATTTTGTCTCAAATGTTTGCCAATTTGGCCAACAACTTGTTCGGCTTTCATTTGTAGAGTAATTTATAAATAAATTTAATTTCATTAAAAGCCCTCGTCATCGAGTGCGTTCAGGGAAGGACATAATTCTGTCTACCGAAGGGGGGTATAAGCAAGCCGTATGGCAACATTTTGCCAGACCATGCAGATATCACGCACTAGTGGGGCAATTATCGTAGTACCTTGCCACACACAGGGAGGCAGGGCCAGGGGGGTACCACCGCAGAGTTGACGCTGGCCACAGTATTGTATAGGCGTGTGGCTAGCCACACACAGGAGTAAACAGCGGGGCAGAGGACTCCGCGAGAGTGGGCTTCGCTTTTCATTTCACCCCGCGACTAACCCTTCCGCCATATGTACATATATGAATCATCACATGACTAAAACTTCATTACCGCTCTCTCCACACCACTCTCCTGCCCACACAGATCGATCTGGCACACCATCCCATGCCCATGTACTCCACCAGCCCGATGTTCGCCACGAACAGCACCATCACCGGAGTCACCATGTCACATCCATCACAAATGGCCACCTTCTCGCCGACGCCGCCGCCGCCCATCTTTACACACAGCGTGATGACCGCCACCGGCGAGGGTGGACTCCTCCAGCCGGTGACCTGCATGGGTCTTGTGGCAGCCACATCTTCGGGAGCGGGACAACAGCAACAGCACCAGCACCAGACAACGGCAAATGGCGGAAACGGAAGCATTGTCGGCGTCAATGTGGGCATGAGCCTTTATGGCAGCGATGTGGTAAGTGGCAGTTTGATGTACTCGTACTCTCGGAACCTGTCCAGGACTCCACGCTGCTCCTGCTCCTGCCCCTGCTGCCCGCCCCTTGATGATGGCAGCACTCTCTCTTAATGTCCAAAACGTTGAAAGCATCAATATGCAAAGTGGATTTTCGGTGGCAAGGATTTTGAAGCAGGAAGCAGCAGCCAGCAAGCAGGAAGCAGGAAAGCATTTATCTTTGGCCCGATTTTGTTTTCGCTTTTTCGCCTTATAAATGGGGCAGCCGCTGGGGCAGAAAATGGCTTTTTGCGGTTCGCCTGATAAAAACCTGGCTAATAGAAAGGGCAGGGGAAACTAAAGGGTATTCGTATTCCCCTCTCAGATTACTTTCATTCCCTCCCCCCAAACCCAAAAGTCCCATACAACTCCACTTTGTCTCCCGGTATATCTTCCATTACAATCGATTGGCCAGTGGAAGTCCAGTGGCCCTCGAGAGCGGAGCATCGGCAGGCGCCCATCGATCAACAGATGACTCAAATTCCAGGATTCATCCGCTCATCCACTCACCCCTGACAATGCAATTTTCTGGCAATCCATAACCCTTGATCCCCTTTTGCACAGACAACTTGAAACTCTGTCGAAAAAAGAACCGACGAAAATTCATTCATTCGGGGTTCAGAGTGCGGTAAATGACCTCGGAATGTGCCACAGAAATGACAGCCGCAGGACAATAAAAAAAAATAATAATAACAGAAAACTCTTTGGCTCTCTCTTTTCCTGGGTTTTTCTCTCTTTCACGCGCTTTGTCTCTCTCATTCATTGTCTCTGTCAGTCGCGCTTTATAAATATGCCATTATGTGTACTCTTGGCCCGGCGCAATGCGATTCCAACTGCTCCTGGTTCTCATCCTGGTCGGGGTCCTGGCTTTAGCATTACATTACCATTAACTTTAGACTCGACAATGAGATACCTGGTACATTGTGGATGGAAATGACCTTAGCGACCATTTTCTGCAGCATACAGTTTTCTTATAGATAGAAGCGCTTAGAACTTGTTTTCTTCCGATTGCTACGATATTTGGACTCGCAAAGTCTTTCATCTGCCTAGAATACCCTGGAATACACTGGGTACAATAAAACTTTACGCTTTTTTACAACAATTCCTTGCCAAAAGGACACTGCGGTGTGGCAACTTTTGACTCTAATGATTGCAATTATTATGACCCGAATAGCAGGGCCAAAAAGCAAAACGCAAATGAACAGCAGAGACAAAAAACCAAACGAATCTACCAGGACAATGTTTTATTTCACTTTTTTCCCCCATTTCTTGAGCTTTTCTCCTGCCACCCCAAGGGGCAGGACACGCTGTTGACGCTGTTGGCCCGCGGCACTGGCTGTGTTTTGGCCATTTGTTTCTTCGTTTCACGTTTGGCTTTTGATTACACTCTAAAAACAGTGCAAATATTGCATATTTTTAGGTTTATCTTCGGGTCTGGCTGTTTCTCTCAGTGCATGCTCGAATGATGTGCGCCTCGTTAATTTCTGAAGGAGACGGGCTCTTTAGTGTTTCATTTGTGATGCTTATCCCTCTCCTGCCTGCCCCCCCTGACACTTCTGTGTCATCTTCTGTCTGTCCTGTCTGTGGCTTTATCCTTAAGGGAATGCCTTGCTATAATCGTTTAAGCATCTATATCCATGTCTTTCAGGGCAAGCCGCAGCTGCTGAAGACTGTGCCCGAGGAGATGCACCATCAGCTGAACGGCGAGGATGTCCTGATCGCCCAGGATCGTAATCATGGCACCGGGACACGCTTCTGACGCTAGGCATTAAGGATTGGAGAGAGTGGAAGAGCAGCAGCTGATCGAAGAGGCTCCCAATGAAGATCTGAGGATACATCGGGAGAGGACGCTCGTACCCCAAATGATCATCGGAAAGATCAGCTAATCAAAAAGTAAAAGTCGGGAAACGGGGGAATAATTGGTAAACAAATTGACTATAAGTTGTATGTGATGGAGGAAGGATTCAAAGGATGATTTTAAAGGAGTCCGAGCACTGGATGAATGGTTAATGGAAGAAAGAACCTAGAACCTAGTTAGGGCACTTTTTAAGCGGCACAGTAGATGGATTGTGAGGATTAAAAGGAGAGCTGAAACCTGTAAAAAGATAACAATAAATACATTTTGCATAAAGCAGAACACAGAAAACGGAAGCCAGAATGGGAAGCCCCCACTTAGTCCAGTAAGATGTCGTGTAAATTATGGAATACAATTAACATTTATAGCTCTAATTATGGCTAAAAATTAATAAACATCTTGCAGCAGAGCAGACACTGCACTGCAGGAACGCAAAACTGAATTGTTAATATATTTTTAAAGAAGAGAACAGCAGCTTAAAGCGGCAGGAAAACGCGGAAAAACTTTTAGTAAAGTAAATCAATTCATAAATGTTGTTTACCTTTTTGTTCGTACTCCCAGAGAACCCCCAGATACATCCTCATTATCCACTCTTAAGCTTGTAACTAAGGCATAAGACAACCTACTCTTAACAGACAGATAAATCAAATCCGAATAGATCTAAGACCCTTCCCCCTCTAGACTAGGTCAAATTGTAATTAAAAGAATCGTCAAAGAGAATTTAAAGAAAAACTAATCTTAAGAAAGGGAAAAGGGGAGCCTCCCGAAGGAGCAGCAAATTCCAGTTTGCATTTTATACGTAAAGGAAAAACGAAAATCGAACTTTAGTCTAAGCTACTTATACTAGTCCTAAACACTAAATGGAGAAAATAAAACACATACATTTAAAATTAAACAATAAAATGGATAAAAAATAAAATCTAAAATGCCAAGCAGCTGCATGTAAAATATTTAACTGACAATGTAATAAGTTTTAGGCTAAAGTTAATAACAATTAAACCTAATAAAATGTATGAAACGAAACAAAGCGAAATTGGGACACTTTTGAGCTGGGTTTGGGGTCACATTCTATAGCTTCAGGAACCGAAAAGCATCGTATCGGGAAAGGATTCACTGCCAAAGATGCATCTTGTTGCCGTGGAATCCGATTTTTCATCAAGATTCCATTCATTATCGACGCGTTGGAGGAAAACACGTCGGTTTAAGCCCGAAAAAAAGCGAACACAAAGACGAATCTGAAGCGGGACTTTGGTTGCCTCTCGTGCACAAACGAACAGTATGGTCCAGCAAGTTCTAACAGTTCGAACATCAGAGTACTGCATTGAGTACGATCGAACCTTCTCGATACCCTGCGGCAAGCGGGATCTCGGGATCTCATGCTCCGACATGCTCCAGCCAACATTTAATGGTCAGGTAGGTTCTGTTACCATCCAAATTGAACTGGAGTTCCTTGCTATTCTCCACTGTTTTAAGTTCAAAGTTCAGTGACCCCAAAATGGAAAGAGGGGCCACTAGATTTCAACTTTTTTGGCCAGTAGAGGAATGCCTTCTGGAGGAGGAGGAACAAACATTTGCTGGGACACCAAACAATCAAATGTTGCACACTGATGTTCACAAACATGGCTTGAAGGGAGGCAGGAAGAAGGGCAGGAACTGTAACAGGAGCCAGGCAATGGGGCAGGAGGGACTGCGGATTGTTGCCTTGTAGCGCAGCAATCGGGTAAATATTGACAGGCCGCGTGAGCAAACACACGGTAACGGAAGTCAAGCTGAGCGACATGACCGCAAAGGAAGAACAGTACCAGCCGCATCGAGGCCATCCAGGACATCCAGGACAGCGACGACAGCGACGACATCCAGGACAGCGCGCGGTATCCACTAACCAATGCACCGAGCATGGCCGATACTTCCTTCAAAAACTCTGTCACAGAGAGAGTTGCGGCATGGCATGTAAATTTTGTATGCGAAAGCACTTAACACCATTTTCGCTTAAGCAATGCAAACAGGAAGCAACACAAATGAGGGGTCCCCCCTCGAAAGGGGCGACAGGTGCTCCAAGGAGCCACAGGAGTCACAGATCATAGTCCTGCGACTATCAGCAGTTATGAAAGGCCTACCATCCAAAGTAAATTATGCAAATTTTGACCGCTCGACGCGTCGATGACTTGTACATTTTGGGGCAGCTTCAAGGGAGGTGGTCCTGCTACCTCCTTCGAGGTCCTGTTTAGATTTCCTATCCAGATATGCCACATGTATACCTATGTACCTATGCATTTACCTGTGTGTGTGTGTGTTTGTGTGTGTGGACCACAAATATTTGCCACGCGATGTTGCTCCTGCCCGAAGGAGCTGTCGAGTGTCAGGCAACAAGACCACAGCCCACACAAAGAGAGGGCGTGAGGCAGAGAGAACGGTGGAGCGATAGAGCGGCAGAGAGTGGCAGAGTGGCGTTTACTCACCAAATTGAAATCGATTAATCAAAATACACCACATAAATTATAAATTAAAAGCCTGTTTATGCTCCTGGAGAGACAGTCCTGGTCCAGCCTCCAACCTCCAACCTCCATATCTGCGTTGTGTTGCCCCATCAATCAGGCGGCGCACCGCCGTACGGTGTACGGTACAGCAATTAAGCGGCACAAAAGTCACACCGGAAATGGAAATGAAAATGCCAGCAGCCGCGCCATTGTGTTTGCTGATGACATAAAAATGGCATTCAATTGCAGTTCTAAATCGTAAAAACTCGTAAATATTCAATATTCGATTGAAATTTAAAAGTATAGGGAGGAGGTAGTGCTGAATGAATGGAGGGATAAAGGCAACACAACAATGGAGGGGATGAAACATTGAATAAAACATTTAAAAGAAAATGTTACTCCCTTCTTCAATGCTCGTTTTTCCATAGTTTTAATTTTTTATTTTCAAAAGCCTCGAATCGAAGAACAATCAATATCGTGCCACCGTATTCCTATTCTGAATGTAGTTTCTTTTTCCAAAACGAAAGGTTTCTCCCCGAGGCAGCGATGAATGATGGATCGATGATGAAATGTTCATGTATTTATGCAACATTTGGTTTTAATTGATTGTCGGGAATGACAAACGAGTTTTCCCCCCACAACGGTTTGCTCGATTTATGCCCGCGGGAAGCTAATAAAACGTTGTTGCTGCCGCCGTCCCGGACATACAACAAAAATTGCATGCAATTAATGGAAATCCTTCTCCTTGGGCCGTTACTCTCTTAAGCCGCCATTAATGCACAGTCGCTCGTCCGTCTGTCAGGAGCGTGCGGCTGCACTGCAGTTTGTCTGATTTATAAGCCAACACTTACAGCAGTAAAGACAGGGAACAGAGAAGAGGGAACCCGCCCGAGCCCACAGCGAGAACCGTCTGAACCGCTGAAACATTTTCTTACCACTGATTTATTTACATTTAAGCAATTTCGTCGCCATCGTTGTGAAGTTTTCGCAGACGGAAACGTGCAGCATTGCAACCGGAAATTGGCAACCAAAAGGAGCGAGTTGGGGCCTGGAACTGAAACCCTGGCAAGGCCTCCATTTACCATTCACGCGCTCCCTCGCTGAGGGGGGGTTGGAGGTCCAGAGAAGATTAATGTCGGCGCTTTTATTGTTTGGTCAGTCGTTCCCTACCCCCACAACTCCCCTTTGGAAGGGAGCGTTTTCTGCAATTTATATCGTAAATAAAAGTGACAATGAAAATAAAGAAAATTTTTACTGTGAAGAGGTTGCCTGCGGACAGATGTAAATAAAAAACTACACACGTACATATATGAAAAGTAAACTTAACTTTTGACGAAGAGATGTGGCAAGGGGAAAGGAGTGAAGACTTATCCTGATAGTCCCCGATAAATTCTTCGTGGAAGAAGTTTCCGAACGAAAAGAAACAAAAATCAAATCAAGATAGAACTCCATTTGATCGCATAAGAGATGAAGACTATTGGATTTTGTGTATTTTCCGTGTGGGCTACCATTCATGTCCAGATTCGAAAGATCTCAGCTTTGGCAGCCGTAGAAAGACTTCTGTAGCTATATCCCTCTTAAAGTAATTGAAAGGAATTATATAAAGGACATACATACATTGTTCATTTAACAAATTTCCGCAAATTTCGCCACAAAATTAAACACTGATACACATTCGCATTTCGCATTCAACTCTGGCCTCACCGCACTGTAATGTGTAACAAATCTACGCAAATTTCTGGGCAAACAGCAGGGTGACACACGGCTGGAGAGGAGATGGGGCAGGATGTGGGGACACATTTGAAAAGGTTAAATAAATTGCTGGATCCAAACATATGCCTACGGGCCATAAATATTTGGGATGCCAAAGCAAACAGAGAGAGAGAAAAAAAAGGGTTAAACGGTGAAGTGGAGAGAGAGGAGTCCTCCCGCAAAGGGTAACAAATGCGTGTATCCATTTACATAGAAGGTACCTGGCGGCGCACATTTCCTGCCACCCTGCCACCACTGCCACACGCACCGTTTCCGCCTCTGGTTAATATGGCGGCGTCAAAACAACATTATGTAAACTCGAGGCGTGGTCGTGGGGGCGTTGCCAACCGGCAACCGGAAGTATATATAAAATTCCCCACAAATACACCAAAAAATACACACACACAAACAAACACAGAGAAAGAGAGAGATACTCAGTGAAGCACAGTGCGTATACGCAATAAACATAAAAATTTTGAAAAGCGCCGCTGCCAGTGATTTCCCTTTTGGGACCAGGGCCTTCCACCTACCTTGCTTTATGCCCCAGAGGTTGCAAATTATTTTTTTAGTACTTTATTCAATGCGCATTAGGCGCACAGCACAGGACTCCTGCTGCTGCTGCTGCTGCTGCTGATCTGCTCCTTTTCTCCTGCTTTCTCAGTTGTAAATTCAGTGAAAGGTGCGTGAACGCGTGGAACCCTCAACTCACTTTGCGGCAAGAGAACTACCAACTAATGTGGCCACTTCTCTTACGGGAGAGATACTTAATTTACATATGCTTTACATTCTTTATGGCTTAGTGGAGGGTTTCCCGGTGAGTGTTTAACGATTATGGATAGTTTATGGCTGAGTATTCATCAGGCAAACAGCTGTACGATGAAGTGTGAAGGCCATGAATGTGGAAGAACCTGTAACTGTGTCAAGAAAGATACATTTTCCCTAATTTCAATGGAATTGTGTGGTTAAACACTCGAAATATCTGAGTACTCAAATATTTCTAACAAGTTTCTGTGATTTCCTTGCAGTTTAAGAGGTTCTTTCTCTTCCATTAAAATCCAATTAGCGCTATTTAGTTCTAACATTTATTTGCACATATTTTGCGCCTATTCACCTACCTTACTGGCTTCTTTTGTTTTATTTGCGGTCTGTCAAATATAACTTTGAGTACTGTGCAAACTAATTATAATTTTGAATGAAACGTCCGCGGAAATTGAGCCACTTACTCGTTTTGGAGGGTCCCAACCGCAGGGCAGTCTGGCTGGCTGGCTGGCATTGTCAGTGCCAATTGACCAGAATCAAGTGGCTTAATAATGCATTTTCTGTATTCATTATGCTGATTGAATGTTTTGTTCCACCTGCCCAAACCCCCCTCCACCACCCCTCCCATCCCATTGAGTGACTATTAAATATTGTAAATGCCATGGAAAATTGCCAGTTATCTCGTTTCATGTATTTTGTTTTTGCAATTTTGATTGCAAACTAATAAACATAAAATGTGTGTGGATTTTTATTGAATTTCTACAGTTGGCGCAGTTTGCTGGGCACGTTTTAATTTGGTTTATTAAACGAACTTAATAGATAATTAATAAATGGCGCATCATTCGGTAGGGCAATATGTAAATGACAGAATCGAATACATATCTACCTATATACATACATATACAATATATGGGCTATAGCTCTTCAGACACTGCATTGGAAATGCGGTGAATCGAAATGATTCCATTGATATTCATAAGCCATCATTTGTATGCGTTTTCAGTATTAATTTATATTTAATTGCTATTCGGAACGATTGCACAGCCCATCGTTTAAAGGTGGAAACCCTCCGTCCCGTCCCGTCCCGTCACGGCCTTTCAGGGCTTAAGTTTTTCTCTTTGACCAAATTTATGCACAACTTTTCAGGGAAGCAGCAAAGGGAAAAGTCTTTAAATTGCAAAAAGAGAGAAACAGAGAGGTTTTAAGTCTATAATTACTGGGTAGGAAAATGTTTTTGCAATTATGAGACATTTGCATGAATACTCAAACCCCTTCTGCTGCTGGGAGGCTGGGAGGCAATTACAAGGGCGTGGCAAATTATATAGGGCCCGGCAAAAAGTTTTCCCGAAATTCCATCTCTAATTGGTTTTTGATTTCGTTTCGTCTTTTCGGAGCGAGGAGAATTTCCTATAAAAAATGGGATTCTTGAGCCCGAGCCCTGGCTGGCACATGCCTACAATTTTGGTTCAAAGTTTCTTTGGCAAATAACAAAATTAACCCTCAAGTGTCTCCGTGGCAAGCCCAGTGTGTGTGCAGTCGAGTGTTAAGTTCTCTACACTCTCCACGTGCCACACTCCGCACTTCTCCTTCTTTCTTCTTTTGTAAAGTTGAGTACGCTAATATGTCACTTTGTCGTGGCAAAAGTTAACTTTGGCTCTCACCTAACCTTGCATCATGCCACTTCACACCGTTCTCTACACTTTTGTGCACTCCACTATCCACTCTATACACTTCTCCACTCTGCCATCCTCATCTTTACACCTCTCTCTCTCTATTTCTCCCTCTCTCTGTAACCCTTAGCCTGTTCTTGGGTCTTGCACTCAACTGAGTTTTTAGCTTCGCTGCCTCATGCCGCTGTATGCTGCATGCATCATGCATGTATGAGCCATGTGTGAAACCAAAAACCAAGTACAGTCCTGCCGCAAGCTAGAAAGGGAGACAGGGTCGAAAACCGAGACTGCGGTTTCCTCACTGGTCTGGGCCTCGGCCCGCTATCTCTCTCCGACACGATTCGGCATTAAATTTGCAGTAACAAAAATTGTCGCTTACGTTGAGGGAAAGGTCCGACGGGCGCACACGAAAAGCCCCAGCTCAAAGACAACAAATAAATTGAATTGAGTCGAGATGAGATGAGACGAGACGAGACGCTGTTGAATACTGAATATACTGAATACACGAATACAGAGGGAAAACGGTGCACTCATGCAATTCCCATTGGGAACTCAGTCCACAATCGCACAAATCTCAAGGTTTCGCCCCCAATTAATCATTACTTCTTACCTCTTATGAGTACATCCGAATATGCACAAATATCAATTGCATTTTGAAGAGCGGCAAGCTGAGCGTTCTCTGAAAGAAAATAAATATCCTCCTATACTCTTCGAAAGGAAAAAGGCTTTCTCAAATGCTACACTCTGTTTGCGGGATCTTTAATCTATATAAGATATCTTTTGTACAGAGAAATGTTATACTTCTCATGGGTTTTGTTCTACTAAAATCCCTATTAAAGGTAACCAAATACCTTAGGAAAGATTCTAGGGTTTCCCTCAAACGCAATACCAATTAAGTGGATATAAAACTCCAATTGCAAATCAAGGTTTATCTTTAGAGCCTTAAAAAAACAACTAAAGTTCACTGGCAGATAGAGAATTTCTCCTTGGTGCATGTTTTAGCCATTTGGCAAATCAACTACAGTTCAAGCGCCAACACCCAGGGCTCTCGGAAAATCACTTTCCTAGCCTTTAAAATGCAGCCAGCGGTTTGTTTATTTATTTTACCTTTACTTTTCCAGCACACAAACACACACACACAAACAGCAGCAGCAGCAGCAGTAGAGAGAAAGAGAGAGCCATTTCTGGCACCTTTTTGATTATAATTTACGACTAAATGTTGCTGTTGCTGTTGTTTTAAACATTTCCCTGGGAGAAAGCTCTGGCGACTGGGAATGGGAGTTACTTCTTCATATTGCAAACACATTTTCCACTGCCAAAAGGTTTCCCAAGGATATGTTAGAGAGTGTGTGCTCGGAGGGTGCGGTGTTGGTGTGGCGGGGAGTGCGGAGTGTGTGCGGTGCTGGTGGCAAAAGTAACTTTTAAAAGGCAAGCAAAAAGTTGCTGCCTTTTCCTGGCTCCTTGTTGTTTTACTTTTTCCAGCTCCAGGTATACCGCACTTTCCACCTGTCCTTCCCTGCCCCTCTACCCCTCTGTAATTTCTGTGAATCTCTCTTTCAATTTTGCTACATTTCATAAGAATTTAAAATACATGCCACAGCAGAAGCAGCAACAGCAGCAGCAGCAGCAGTTGATGCGACATATAGACAAAGGAATGCTGCTGTTGCACGATGCATTTTCTGCGGCCATATTAATCTCTCTTCCGATGCTCGGACAATGTCTTCTTCAGTTTTCATTTCCCCAAAAAAGCGTCGGCGGAAAACGTTACGTGTGGCAGTAGCAGCAGCAGCAGCAGCAGCAGAAGTGGCAGCATCAGCCGGGCATAATTTCTGCTCATTAAGCGTAAATGCAATGCTGACCCACATAGGCAATTGACTGCACTTGCAAGTAGCCTTGCATCCAGGAGCCAGAGGAGTACCACTCCTGCTTCCAGCTACAGCTGCAGATCCTGCTGCTGCTGCTGCTCCTTCTCCTGCTTCCAGCTACTGCTGCTCGTCCTCGTCCTCGTCGTCGTCTTCGTCCTGTACTGCCTGGCTGGGCAAACGGATTCACGCTGGAATAAATGCCTTTTACTGTTTTGGTATGCAAACTTTTTCGCACTCAAATTGCAGTGGTAGGAGCAGGAGTAGCACCAGGAGCAGGACCTGCAGCAGCAGCAGCAGCAGCAGCAGCAGTGGCAGTGGCAGTGGCAGCAACAACCAGAACGAAAACTGCAACTTTCACACGAAGCTCCACTCTCCTCTGCGTTTTCTGCCCTTTTGCCTGGTTGCACATTTGAATGCCTCAAATTGTTTGCTGTTTTGTTGCCTCGGTTGCAAGCATTGTTTGAGGGCCGAAAGGACGAAAAAAGAAAGCTACAATTCTCTCGCTAGCTAGCCCCCTCTCTCTCTCTCTCTCTCGCTCTTCTTTTCATTCAATGCCTCTGTTTTCTCGTATTTTCTATTTTCGATACCCTTTCAAAGGGTATACAGGGTCTTAGGGATACTATGATGGAAAACAGATGGAAATCTTCAGCTCAATCCTCAATCGGTTGTGTTTTCGTCAAATTATTTCCCTATAATTACGATGGGAACTCCATTTCCACGTTCTTTCAGGGTATTTCCCGCTCCGGTTCGCCTTGCGTTTTTAGTTTCTGTTGGATATTTTCTGGCTACATTTTTGTCACAGGAAAAGGAGATGCCGATTGTCCCCGCAACCCCTGCACCCTCTGGCCTCTGGCGCCCCTCCTTGACTCGAATGAATTGCAATGAAATTTTGAGGCTCGCCTTTTCCTCTATGACTATGGCCATGGCAACGAGTGCAGCAGGAGAGCCGGCAGGGGGACCCATAGGAGTTGTTTTGGCTGCCACCCAGCCTGCCAGCCTGCCATCCTGCCTTCCTGCCATCCTTCCATCCCGCTGCCAGGCAGTCGTCAGTCGTCGTCAGAAGGGTAACTTTTGTTGCGGCCTGGCGAAAGGCCAAAACGGATGTTTGGTGTTTGGAATCGAGCTGCTGCTGGAGACGACTCCCTTCCCCTCCCTTCCCGGCCCATTCCGGAGCTGCGTCCTGTGCAATCGCATCTGTTGTGAGGGAATGCCTGGCATATGCGGAGCTCTGGCCGGAGAGCGACAGAGCGACCGGCAGATGTAATGAATTTTGGGGTCATTCTCTGCTAATTTCCCAAGGAACAAGCAGCAGCCGAAGGAAGACACTCCCAATTCCCGACACCTCCCACTTGTTCCACTCCTACGTTAAAGTTATTAACATGACTTTATTAACACTCAATTTGTGGTCTGGGAAGAGGGTCCATGGAGTATCTGCAACATTTCCATTCCGTTTTATTTAATTGCAAAACGGGGAAAAACCCCAACACAAACAGTCGGTCGGTCGGTCGGTCGGTCGTTCGGTGGGAAAAAACAATTTAAAATACGCAAAGAAGTGCAAAAGAACAGCCACACGAAAATAGTGCAAAACTGTGGAAAATTATAGACATGCCGGCATTTGTTTAAATACCCCCACACCCCCCACATCCCTCACATCTCTCCCGCGCGGAACGCCAGCAGGAATCCCCAGGAATATGCCACAGAAAATTGGCCACCAAACACCGCTGGAAAAACCCATAGACCTCAGACAGCCTTCGTGTGGGAGTGGGAGTCGGGGGTGGTTCGGTTGCATGGACTGCGGCGGCCACTGTTTTGCTGCTGCTGTTGCTACATGTTGCTGTTTTTCCAGATTTTAACGCCAGTCAGATTGTGGCCATGGCATCGACGATGCCTCTCGTTTGTTGCCTGTCTGTCGGTCAAATGGCAGAGACTATCATTTGAACAATTTGTATTTACTTTTCCCAGCAGCAATACGATGCGTTTCCCACCAATAATTTTCCAAGCAAAATACCACAAGCGCCGCGTAACCTCATTTCGGTTTACAGCTACAAAAATCCAATACAAAAGCAGAGGAATGCATTTTCCAGGTTCGTTACCATCTGAAGAACGGTGGAGGAGATAAAGGTGTCCTTTTGTTGATTCTGTGTTTCCGATCTCTTCAGGAAATTATGAATAATTATAATTATCTTGCCCCTTTAGTAGTTTTCCCTTTTTACCATTTTCCTCTTTGTTTTTGAAGCACTTTCAATTCAATTTGCACGTTAATTACACAGGACACAGAGGTTGTGCAGAGGGGAAACTAAACACAGAAATGGTCAAGTAGCAGGGCGGAGAACCCCACAAAAATATGTCGTGGCACCTGTCCGGTACCCCTTCATCCCCCATCATTGCTTTGTCCATTCATTTTCCGAATTTTGAGTGCCTAAAAGGCATCAAAGCAGCACTGGGAAAACTACTGCTGCTGGGAAAACTAATTGCAACTGCTTCTGCTGCTGCACAAACAGAAGAATACACACAACAGCCAACAATTATACACAAAATTGGGGGCTAAAAAAGTTTATTAATTGCAAAAATTGGGGGCTGCAAAAGAGAATGCCATCCTCCCCTCTCTCTCTCTCTCTCTCTCTCTCTTCTGTGTTTCCAGGGAGAAGAAGGTGGAAAAAGTTGACAACTTCATTTACAACATTTGAGTTGGCTTTGCCCCCGACCACCATTGCCTCTCCTGCTGCTGCTAGCAGCCCTCCTTCTGGCATTGTTGAGGCGCCTCGCACCTACTTAACTTTTAATTAAAGCAAACAAAGGCGGAGACAGAGAGAGAGGGGGCTGTGGGCTGGGGGCTGGGGTATATATCAAGTGACAAAAACCGTAAAGCGAAACGTGCAAATAAAATGCGGACTGTTGTAACAAAAGCTGTCGAAATGGGCTCCAACAAAAAAAAACACAGTAGAGAAGCCAAAAACAATGGTTGGGGGGAGGGATTGGGAGGGCAGATCGTAGAGGGGTCATTGTCTCTTTCGCTTTTGCGGGAGGTCTTCTTGCCTTTGATGTTTTGCCTCCCTGCTGGCAAATTTGCATATCATGATATCAGCAGCCAACGAAAACTTTCACTTTGTCTGCTCTTAACAAATTTCTCCACTAACATTTCAGGGAGACAGAATCCTCTCCTTCAGGGATGCTGCCTAGAGCGGGGGGCTTTAATGGTGGTTTAATGCATTCGCAATTAATTCTGAACAAAAGCGCTTAAATTGATCCTTTTTGTTTCCATAAATGCATTTATTAATTCATTTGAATAATAACAAAAAATGAATTTAAAAAAACACAAAACAAATCGACAAAGCAGTAGGCCACTCAAAGTGCGGGGTCCATTTCCATCAATTGAGAGAATTTACAAAATTATTAAAAACTGATGTGCAAACACAAATAGAGATATATATTATGGTGTTTTGTATTGTGTATTGTATCTCCAATTAAGAACTAATGAGCGATATTATGGGCTGGCCAAGTGCTAATAAGTTTAGCAGCAGCAGCAGCAGCCGCAACTGTTAAAAATGTGAATAAATAAGATGAATATACGCGTCGAATCATAATTAAATGCAAATAATAAATACATAATTATATTCATGGACAGAAGATCCAATTGGAATGGCTCTACTATTGTAAACAACTAAATTATCTCCTGGTCTTCAATAAAAGGCATTTCGAGGGGTCCTTTGATGGAAAATGTGGATACTACAGAGTACGCCCATCCGACATAAACTACTTATAGTTTGGATAGTATTGATAGTGTGTACATTATCTATAGATCGCTCTGCCTCTCCCAAAGCTCAGTCGAGACGCTGTTCTTTTTTCAATCTTCTCTCCTTTCGAATAAGTACAGGTTTCCCATGCTATGCTTTATATTTTTCCATTCACGGGACTTCCTTCAAACACCCTCTTGTCCATTCCTTGAAATGCTAAAGAAAATAGATCTCTCTTTATAAAAAATTACAATTTTCTTTTAATTAACAAAAGTTCTCTAGTAAATCAACATTCTATAAACAGTTTGAAGGACTTAATCGATTAATCGTGTTGTTTTTTAAATAAATATCCAGACAGGAAGTTGAGAAAATGATATATCCAGGAAGAAGCTTCGATCTCCTATAGATAATACTATCTTTGGGAGTGACATTTCCCTTGAAATTGCTTTTTTGATGTACATTCACACAAATAGCTAATTATCCATACGCCATGTTGTGCCCTACAAATAGCCAGCTGAATGCTGAAAAGAGCGACAGGCACGCATGTCCCAGAGCAAGATGGAGATAACACTAGCGAGAGAACGTGAGAGAGAGTGCCAGCAGACGCGTCGCAGTCACGGCCGCAGTGCATGGAAATTAAATGGCGTGCCATTTCCGTGTCGTGACTGTTATTTCCGTTTCCTGTATTTATACAAATCACAAAGTAAAACCAGAAATACATGCAGCGCAGGCAGCAAGACTCTCTGCCTCTGTTCTGTGCTCTTTTCTCCGCTTCTTTACGTTGTTTTTGTTTTTTTTTGTATGGCAGTCAAAAAGTTGAAGGCTATACAAATGAACATAAAACTTTAAATGTCTTTATGAGGCCAACAAACCATCATGGTGGGGCATGGGGCATGGACATAAAACCTAAAATGAAACGAAATCAAATCAAATTAAAAACAGGGTGATATTGAGGGTATGGTCGGGGTAGGGGGAGGGGGCTACTGCTGCATGTGGAAGGACATTAACGAAATGTCAACAAATGTTTGACAAAGTGAAAATTACGATGAGAACCACCAGCAAAACCAGCTAAGGACAGAATGAAGAACGACCCCGAAAGGAGATGGAAATGGAGACAGAGATATATGGGAGGAAAGGGAGGGTTAACAAAGTGGAGACAGCGACAGAGACGGAGACAAAGCGGAGTGTGAAAGGACTGAAACGGAGCGCCAGCGCCAGCGAAAGCCAACGAGCATATAAAAAGCGTACCGCTTAATTAAATTGTTTGCGGGTATTAAAAATGTTACAAAAAAAACAAAGAAAAATGAAAACCAAAGGAAAGAAAAGGAAGAGCAGGAAAAGCAATGAAAACTTCAGTTGGCAGCGACAGCGACAACGTATGCGGGTCGAGACGCCGTGTCGCGAAATGAGCGCGAGAAATCACAGAGAAAGCGAGAAAGCGGGAAAGAGCGATGGCGATGCGTGGGCGAGGGCGAGGGCAAGCGGGCGGAAAAGGTCAAAGGGTGTCTAGGCATCTCCTCCATTGTGTGATGGCGGATGGGGATTAGCCTCTGACTTTCAAGAGTGAATTGTAAGCGTGTCAAAGCATGGTGAAAGGATTAGACCATGGGATTATAACAGCACCAACCCAAGAGACGGAGTCAGAGAGGGAGTGGTGCAATCAGGGATACATATGTACATATGTATGTGTGGTGTTTACACGGTATGCCCCCCCTATTAGGCAGGCCTCATATCATTCGAAAAGGGTCTGTCAAATTCATTAAAATCCTCATCGATTCCCCAATCAAATCACATTTTGACATTTTATTTGCATTTTCCTTAATAATATTCATATAAATGCACTACAGAGTATGCAGAGTACAGTTCGCGAAATAAGGTCTAAAAAGGGACCTTATTCAGTATACAATCTATAGGCCTTTCTTTAGTAATGTCGGGCACTGTTCAACAGCCACGACTCGCTCGTTATTGCATTTTGAATATGTTTATTAATTTATCCCACAACAGGCGTCAGGTCCCAATGTATGAAATAAAATCAATAAAACGAATATTATTTACCTTTTCAGCCAGCAATTTGAAAATTTCTTTGAACAAATAATATACTAGTAAATACTATTGCAATATTATCTCAAGTAAATAAAATCTCATTTATGGTACTATAAGAATTATCGTGTTTAATCTATGCAACATTTGCAACAAATTAAAGCCAACCAAGATTAAGGCACAACTTAGAGATGGCACCTTGAGGAGGGGCAGAAACTAGGCGTCAAGAATAGCTAGAACTATGATCGATATGGACTACGAATCATTACTGTTTTTGCAACACTTTATGACGTTCGTGTTGAACGAACCCGAACGAACTGTAGGGAATATGATATCTAGAGTGTGTTTGAGGGCGTCTGGCAAGTAAATTGTGCAATTAATTGCAGTGACAGGCATTCTGAAACCTTTACGCTTAACACATACTGACAGGTTGCCCACATAGATGCTCAGCAGCAGCAGTCCAGTAAAACAGCAGAACAGCAGTCCAGCAGAGAATCAGAGAAGTGGCCCAAATCAGAAACAGTAATGGCACTCGCTATCTCTCTCCCTCTCTGTCTGCTTGTCTCTCTCTCTATATGTAAATGGAAATGATGTTGTTGCTGGTAAAGTGTTACAATTAGAGCCTCACTTATGGTTTTTCACAAACCGGAATCTACAAACAGCATCAGGCGCCGCAATCAGGGAGTCCCTTCGGGACTCAGTCGTTGATTTGCATATTTTCCATTTAACTGGATACTACTCGTGTTTCTTTCAGTGTAGGCCCCGCTACCCATTCAGAGCTACGGAAATGCTGCTGTGGAGAATCCTGCACGGCCATCGCTTGTCAGGATCGCAGCTTTGTCTTTGATTGAATTAAATGGCTTCGCCTTGTGGCTGGTGTTCGTCCTGGTGTTGTCCTGCGGCTTCCACAGCTCCGTTTGCTTCTGTTACTGCTCCTTCTGCCCCCGCCGTTAGTCATGTCCTGATGCCATGTCCTGTCCTGTCGCAATCGCTGCGTGTTTGGCCAATGTACGCATTCAATTTGGCCCCCCCTTCCATCTCACCAGAACATATAGGCCAGAGAGGTACAGAGAGAAAGACAGCGAGAAAGAGAGTTGGAGAGAAACGTGGGGCGTGGCAGATAATAAAACCACAAAAACGAAAACGGAAAATTCTTACAAAAAACAAAACGGTGGTCCGCAAAAAAAAATCAACAACAACACCAACAACACCAAAAACCAACAGCAGCTACTGTTGCACGACCCGTTTTTCACCGTTCGCTATTTTTTGCCATTCGCAGGGGCAATCGGAATGCCGTTCACACATGTACATCTACAAAAATGCAGCATAATACTGCATTCGTGTTGAAGCATCCGGGGAAAATACATCGTGCTGCAGCAGCAGCATCCCATAACCCTTTTCCCGTTCATCTCTTCCCATGGCATGGGGCAGCAATTTGGCGCAGATATTGTTTAATTTATTGCATTTTACAGCATTCTGTGAGTTTGGTTTTTGCTCGCACTGTACCCGATGCTTGTGCTGGTGCTGCTGTGGCATCAATGGCCAACAATAAAGCCAAGAAGTGCCTCGTCGAATGGAACCCTGGACATTGGGGGTCACCGAGCTCTGACAGTTTGCCCGCTGGCCGTTTAAGCCTTTTGACAAAAGCTTTATACGCCCCGTTGGGGGCAGGACCATCAGCAACAACAGCAGCAGCAGCAGCAGCAGCATCATAAGGAGGAGGAACACTGGCTGCTGCCTTGGCTATTTGAATTTTTATGAAACTGACAATACGACATCGATCATTGGGGCTTCACAGCACGCAGCAGCAGGAGCAGCAGCATCAACTGCAACAGTGACAGGAAGGGGGATGCAGAGGGCAGAGTGGATGCTGGGATGCTGGGATGCTGAACACACGATGCTGTCAACATTCACCGCAGCTATACAGCAGGACATTTGTCCGTTTTTTACTGCCCGTGAACTGGTACTGCCACTGCGGCGGCTATATATAAATTTATCTATACGTATCCGTGGCCCAGAGTAATTATTCGCACTCGCACTGGCCGCAGTTTCCTTCTTTTTTTGGCGCTTTTCTTTTGTTCCTGGCTTCTGGCTATTCTGTGTCTGCTTTTTTTTCCTTTTAGAGAACTGCATTTAATGTTGATTTTTCTCATTAATTTCTTTGCAGCTGCAGTCCCCTAACCCTTCTGCATATATCCTGCTATATCCTCTACACGATTATATGTTTATTCCCACATGATTTATGGCCACAATTGATGGGCTCTCTTTTGGCAAGCGGGCACTCTGTCATAAGCCACACACACACACACACACGTGGAGCTGTGAAGCAGCGGCTCATTAGGTTGATGGAACGAACGCTGAAATGTATGCTACACTTTTATGCTAATCTCCAGGCAGGCAGCAGGCACCTTTCTTCTTTCCTTCGCTCGATCCAAAGTTCAGGCCGGAGGCAAGCTGTTTCCTTATCCAGTCACTCCTCTCTCCCTTTCGGGCACACACACACATACACATGCATATTCAATTGGACAAGTGCGTGTAATTGACCCAAATTGTGATGAAATTGCGCCAGAGGGGTACTTTGGAACGGAATGCCACACAAAACACACAGAACCCAGAAGCAGAGACAGGGACAGCATTGAAGGCTTTCCAAAGTACAAGTGAAATCAAAATCAAAAATTGGGAAATGAAGAGCTTTCTTGAATAGCCGTAGCTTTAGATACACCTACAAATTCACCGATTTCCAAAGTTTCATGGGATTTTCTTAAGAAACAAGAAGGTTTTTCCTATATTGCTTTCCTATATTTCCTATATTATGGAAAAGAAAACTCTGTTTCTGTTTAGCCACTTTTAAGGGTACTCAAATGCTTCCTTTTCATTGCAAACCTCTCAACTAAAGCGGAATACCCTGCTTATATAAGGTATAATAAGGAAGAATTCTGTATGCTGTGTGCAGTGCCACTTTCGAGGATGTTTGCTGATGGCATTTCTCATGGTGCGATTGGACAAAAAGCACAGATACATTTGACTAATTTTTGACACAGAGAAGGACACACAGAGGGAAAGGGAGTGGCGTTGAGATGTGGAAGTGTAATGCAAGTGTACTTTGATAGAATTGCGAAAGTTTCAGGCGAAAAAGTTAAAGGGAACAACCGGTCAATGATCGACTAGGGAATACCCTGCAGCTCAGAGCGTATATGGTAATGGAATCCCTGGAATCCCCGCTCTCTATTCTCCATGGAAACTTTTCGACGCAACAAAAAAAGTAACACAAAAGTTGCTATGGATGGAAGTGGCAATGGAAACTGCATAAATACATAGACAAAGGAGACATTAAAAGAAAAAGCAATGAAAAGCTGCTGCAACTCTGAGACAGAGATACTCGGAGAACATTTTGATGCTCGCTGTCTCACGGAAAGTGGGGTCTCTCATTTGCACTCAACTGCAGGCAGCAGCTGCTGCTGCAGCGGTGGCGGGGATGGTGGCTTAAGCGCCGTGACAACTTTTTAAGCAACTTGATAGCCAAGTTCTTTCCCTTTTTTCTGGCCCAAAACGGGTTGAAGCTGCAACCGGAGATGCTACCTGCAGCAGGTGCCTCTTTTCACTGGAGTCTCGATGGAGTTTTCTTTTGTTTAAGTTGCATCTGGATGAAGGGTATCAAATGAAATGGAAGATGAAGCCTTGATTTTGATCTTTAAAGTATTTGTCACACAAGAGAGAAATCATTGACTTAGAGCCTATACAAAGGTATTTTCAGATAGTTTTTGAACAAATATCGAACAAAAAATACACAGTTTTATAGTTGAAAGCTCTAATCATCTGTAGCATAGAATAATCATTGAATATCATTATATTCAAGAGGATTTTCTCCATATAGATTATAGTTTCGGTTTCAAGGGTGATTTCCTTTAAATTAAATTAGAGTCAAGAAACTCTGTCCAGATGAAATCAAATCCCAAAGCCACCGCCACACATGTGGCCACATTCAAGGCTAGCAATGGAGGGGCCGCTATAGAGGAATAGAGGCGGCAAGGGAGTGAAACCGAATGATGGCACAAAAAGGTGTGTTTGCCACCAGTCGTTGGAGGAGAGGGGTCCAGACTCAACAACTAAGCGCGGAACTAACTGAAAAAATGACGGCCATTGTCCCCCTGCTGCATCTCTGGGGTTGGTTGGGGTTTGGGGGCGCCACAGACTGTTGACACTCGAACGGTGGCTGTCTGCCTGTCTGCCCCACTGCCTGCTGCAGTTGTCGCATAATCCACACAATGCCCCAGCCCCTACCTACCCCCACTCCCCCTCATCCATTTTTCACTGCGTTGGAAACGTTTTTTACTGCCGCTGACGCTGCAGCTGCAGCAGTGGTGTGGCCTCTGATATCAACGCGGATCAAAGCGGCCATCTTTCTTCTCTTACCCACACACATGCACACACACACACACACACACAGACATACAGAGGCAGGACAATGGTCCAGCGAACGCGTAAAGCTTATCATCAACCCAATGACCCATCGGTGGTGGGGAGGCAACTGTGGGCTGAGGGCAAGGAGCCGCCGCCCTGGAGGGGCATACAGCAAGAACAACAATCAACAACAGCATTTTGTGCTGTTGACACTTTGGATTCGAGAATTTATGCAACTTAAAAGCGGTCAAGTTACGAATTTATGCATGCCACGCATGCCACACAGCGCCGAGAGTGAGTGAAAGAGAGAGGGAGAGAGTGCCAGTGGGCGTGAGAGTGAGAGGCGGCCACAGCTGGAGGACCGCATGGCCATATAAATACATATACATACATATGTTTGCAATGCAGTTCTTCTTTCGCCCTTCAAAGGGTATGGAGAGGGTATGACGATTGCCACAGAAAGAGAAGCCTATGGTCCACATTTATAAATATATATATCGATATACATTCCGGTCCAAAGGCAACGGAAGGAGTCGGTAGAAGCATATCAAGTCCCTTACTCTCCATTTATCGCACTTGAACTCAATTCGAAACACTATATCCCAGGAAATAGGAAGCGAAAATCAAGTATTTTCCAGCAAATCCAAGCCAAATAATCTGCCATAGGGTATCCGCAGCTACGACTCCTTTTGGTTCTTTATGCTGCTGCTGCTGCTGCTGCTGATGCATAAATTGAGCAATATCTCACCACCCATCCCCTCCACACCATAGCAGGGGGTATTCGGAGGGAATTTACCCGTCGGACACTTGCTGCTTACAGCCGTTTAACCCCCGCCGCCACTCAATGGGTTAATCTTTTGTGTGTGTGTGTTTCTTCTTTTTTTTGCGTGCGAAATGAAAATTTCGTTGGAATTATTTGCATTTTGTTGCTTCGCATAAATTGCACTTCATTTCAAGAGGAAAAACGAAGAAAACAAGAAAAGGAAACTCTGCAAATGCAAAGGAAAATGCCATTAAATGGTTGGCGAAGCGAATATTTTCGTGTGTCTGTGTGGAATATAAAATCAGTGTCAAATGAAACAGATATGAAAGATATGAAAATGATAATACAAGAACAAGAGCATAAGAATCCGAATAAAAATTATTTTCCAATAGGAGAAGCTTCTGGGAGAAACTGCCTTTCCTGATTTTCCGAAAGAGTGCGATGCCTTGTTCTGTAGTTCACTTTTTGACCCAAAATTGTGCTGTGGTGGGGCTCTAATCCTTTTTGGCTTGAAACAAAGGTTTCTTTTCTCTTCCCGGCACCTCAGAAAACACCAAAAAGCTTTCACCGGAAAGAATTAGGCCATTTCCGAGACAGTAATTCCATCCACCTGGCCACGGCACTGTCCAGCTGCATCATCCTCCCCTTACTACAAATGCAACATCAGGAGTTTCAGGAGGTTTCCTGCTCCTGGCTCATTATATAATAAATTCCCAGCTTATTTGCATAGTTTTGCGGCTGCGAACAATGTCCGAAGCCTGAAGCCTGAAGCTGACGCTTCACCCCCAGAGTTAATGGAATTTTGTAATAAATTTCGACTGCGAGCCTGGTTAAAAGCGACTTTGATGCTCGACAACGCTCATTGCAGCGGCAAAACTATTCAATGACCATTTTCCACCCCCCACTCTTTGCTTGGGGGGAAGGGGAAGACTGAGCAATTACAACAAGTGCCAAATGCACATCAACAACAGAAAGCAGCAACCAGAAGCCAAAGGCAGCGGCAGCGGCAGAGGCCGAATCAGAAGCCAGAATGAAGAAGGACGAAGAAAGAGGAGATCCGCCAGGACCAGAACTCCTCTGACTTTTCAACAACTGTCGACTGTCGGTACTGTCGGCACTGTCGGCACTGTCGGAGGTGGGCGGCGGCAGTCGCCGGAAGCGAACGAAAGTTGCGCCCCAGAAAAGGGAGTGGGGAGTGCAACCCATGGCGGATGCCAGCGGCGCAGTAAAAGTCGCACTACTTCTGCGGTTGTCAGTTGTTTTGAACAGCTTAGGGAAAACCAAAGGAGGGAAAACGAGAAAGGGAAAGGGAAAAGAGCGTGCGGTCGAGATTGCCACGGAAATGTGCCGTCAATTTACGCCAAGGCAATGTCGCGACGCGTCGGCTTTCTCTTCGAATTTTCTCTAAAGTGTATCCAGGTGGAGGGATCTATGTACATATGTACGAGTATATGGTTAATATCCCCATCCCCCCATTGTGCTTATATACATATTGTAGGGATGGTGATTGTTCAAGTTCTTAAAAGATTCGCGGACACATGTCCCATTCGCATATTGATTCAAATCCTTTAAGGCTTAAATAACTTTTTTACGTTCGCGGACAAGCTTGAAATATTGTCATCTGGGAAAACTACCGAGAGAGCTGCTCTGCTGATATCTTTTATTTCTCTATCTCTCTCGAGGGTGGTGGTGCGGGGAACGCGGGGTGGTGTCTCCCACAAGTTTTAAATTAACTTTTGGCCTGTCCGGGAGACAAGTTTTGCTCAAGCTCAAGTCATTCCTTCATTTGATGTGTGTATTGTTGGATGGAAGGAAAGGCACTTTGACAGCAGAGCAGTTCGTTCTGGCTGCAATTTCAATTTCCTTTAACAGTTCTTTGAAAAGGGGAAAGAGAGAGATATATTTCGGTATATATATGCAGAAAGAAAGATATCCTGTATCCTTTAAACATTAAGAAAGTCAAACTTTGGTTTGTGGGCGAAGAAATCTTACTTGTCTTACTTGACTTCTTCTTATGGAAACATTCGCTGCCTTGCAACCAATCGCATGTCCATTTTGCAATTAATCATACATTGGTTTCTGCTATGGACTGGTCTCTCCGAGTGCACAACAGAAGGCGCAGCGCCCAAATAGGTCAAATAATTTTTTAAGCAGAACGAAAAGCGCATATTTTTATTTGGTTCTCTCGTTCTCTCTGATTACGGGAGTACCACCGGGAATATTCGGCTACAAATGAGAGCTTCGGCTTAGAATTCAAAAGGCTTTCATTCGTTTCCAATGGAATAGGTATGAGCTGATGATTATCTGAAGGGATGAGGATTTGGAAGACAACATTATGTATTATCTGATCACAGATTTCCTTTGCTGCCGTCTTGAAGATTATTTCTCTGCCTATGGATAATTGTCGAGAAAGATATCTTGCATGATTTAACATATCATAAGATTCTCTCAGGTGGAAACTGATTTTAAATGCATCTTATTTTACTAACCTATCCGTCCACCTATTCCACTCTGATGGC
Source organism: Drosophila lowei (assembly GCA_008121275.1). Taxonomy (NCBI): domain Eukaryota; kingdom Metazoa; phylum Arthropoda; class Insecta; order Diptera; family Drosophilidae; genus Drosophila; species Drosophila lowei. Next base: position 21,809,541 of record CM017778.1, on the reverse strand, counting down.
TGTGTTAAGTAAATTTCCATCTCGAAAATTATGAAGCCCTTAGGCCCACCTTCCTTCATTCCCATAAATACTTCACCAACAGGCGCACCTTTAGGAGTGCTCCACTCCACTCCCAGGGAAAACACTTGAGATAAGGCCGCTGCTGCACCTTTCAGAAAGTGACCCAGACTCTGGCGACGAATTATTACAAGTGCCACAAGACCAGGGCGACAAAGAGGTGCACGTACATACATACATATATGCCATTCTCTCTTGCCTCTTGCCTATGCAAACAAACGCACACATACACACGCAGAGAGAAAAAGTCAGGGGGTGAAAAACTGAGGGAAATCCGACTCTAGCCGGAGCATAGCATAGCACACAAGGGGTGCTGCAGGAACGAGCACATCAATCACAAAAGAATTATGTTGGGGTAAACAAAAACATTTGTCATGAAGAGAGCGAGAGCCAGACAACATACAGCAGCAGCAGGAATCAGGAAGCAGGTGGCGGAGAGAGAGAGAGAGAGAGAGAGAGAGAGAGAGAGAGAGAGAGAGAGAGAGGAGAGAGGGAGCGAGAGGTGCCAACGGATCGAGAGCATTAGCTTGAAAAGCTGCTCGGAAAAAAGAGCGGCAGAACGGCAGAGCGGCAGAACGGGGAACGGGGAACGAGGCTGGATGGATGTCAAAGTGGTTGTCTGGTCCGGCTGTTGGTCAACTATCTCAACCCCCTCTTTTCGGGGGCACCACATAAATCTGTGGCAGCTCAAAAAGGTGCATTGTGGGCGGGGGGTGGCAGTGGACATCTTTTGAGTGATTGCACACACATTTAAAATTCTTTTCACACTTTCGGCGACAAAGACAAAGGACTTGGGATAAGGACTTGTGGTCGTACAACATGTAGAGCATTTCCCTTGGTGCTTAATCCGTTCCGTTTATCCCTGCCACAAAGTGCATAGCCCCTTTTCCCAATTGTTTGCCCATTGACTAGCACAAAGGATAAATACTTGCTAGCAGTTATTAAATTTTATGCATTTTATGCACTTCCCCTCCTGCCTTCCTCTCCCAGCCGGCAGCCAGCAGCCGGCAGCGTCTTGGCTCCGAAAATTTGCATCTAAATGAGTTTGGCCCAAAGGCAACGTATCGAAACTAAATATTTGCCAATGCCAGAGGAGTGGCAGTGGCAGTGGCAGTGTCTGCCTGCCTGTCTTGTGGCAAGTATATGGGCTGCCAATGCATATGGGCTAGAAGACAGCAGGTTATTCTTACAGCTTATGCAACACTGCACACTTGTACACAAATATTGTGGCAGGGGGATAGAGAGCGGTGTGGAGTGTGCGAGGAGCAGGATTGCCAGTCGAGAGGCTTCAGATGGGCCAGCTGCACGATTACTATCCCTGAAAGAGCAGGGCTCTTTCGCCTTAAAGATGTTCTCTCTCGACCATTGAATACCCAGGCTCCTTGAATCTTCTCCTATTAATCAGTCGATCGCAATGATTTTTGGAGTAAAGATGGACAGGTTATGCCTTTTTAAGCCTACTTAGTGCAAGTCACCTACATGTCAAACTGTAGATGACAAACAGAAGAAAAAAGAACGTAGCCGGCACAAAGCCCAACCCCAGCAGCAACAGGAAAAATAATCATAAAATGCCCATATAGTATAAATAAATGTTTACCAGCCAAAAGAGTAGGCAAATTGTTCTTGGCCATTTGTCGATTATTTTTCCTGGGAATTTTCCAATATTTTCCTAAATTACGTACACAATTTTGCAGTCATGCTGCAGCAGCAGCAGGTGCACCAGCCGTCGTCCGGGCATCCGTGTGGGGCAGAGAGTGGGCAGTGACTACTCTGAGGATGAGTGCATGCAACGGAGTTGCCTACATTATTTATACATTATAGAGTCGCAAGGTATGTCCTGCTCTGACCCAATTACCTTTAGTCAGCAAGAAGTAACAGCCAGAAGGCCGGCGTACTCTTCCAAGTGGAATAATAATTGAAATTCTTTTCGAATATTGAATCAAGTGCAACGTGTGAAAGTCGAACGGGGTATCCACAAGCAGTTCTCGCTTCGCTCGGCGAATGTGCCTCACAACGGGAGCTCCTTCTGTTGCAGCTCGTGCAACAAGATTCGTTGACTCTTTTTGGATCTCAGTGGAGCTGACCCTGGTTGACCCCACAGCGGTTGCTGTTGCTGTGGCTGTGAGCGTGGCTATGGCTATGGCGCTTTCTCCTGATAGCCTGGGAATGGAAACGCTTCTGGTGAGGGGCAAACGTATGGCATATGATCTTGTCGGCAGCAGTGAATATTTCAATGGATAATACCACCAACAGCGGATAAATCTTATCCGCCTTTCAGAGGCTATATATCCAAAAGGAAGAGTGGAGTAGCGCCAGACACAGGCAATGTACGAGTGTATGCTGCATCGCTTATCACTGTCTCAAAAACCTATCTAATTCACCTATATCATTTTGCTTCTATTCGTTTAAGAATTTTGTGTGTATTTCTGAAACGAATTCCTTTTAGTGGCCACATTTGCTAACTGGCTAACTGCGTCAGCTTGGCTTTCCAGTGGAGCTGGGGGCAGCCCTGCAGCAGAAATGATTGATTGTTACACTGTTTAATCAAATTTAGCTTTCTGGCTGTTGGAAAACATCCTTTTTAGTTCATACTCTCACGAACGCGGTCTAGTATGAGCGAGTGCCATTCCGACTTGAGCGTCTTTTTCCACTTAGTGTGAAAGGGCTTTACAATTTAAATAAAGACTTTAACATGATTTCAACACGAGACCCAAATATCAGATACATGTATGTTAAATCTAAGATCCACAGGATGAAGTGTGAAACATGTTTAATCATAAATCACAATCCACATACTAATCAAAAAAAGTTACTACAATTAAAAGAAAATATCACAAAAACAAACGTCGTCTCTGAACTTATTCACACCAGTACTCGAAACAGTTGCCATGATACAAGTGTCAGCTTGACGACACAAGCAACAGGAGCAATAGCGGCAGCGACAGCGGCAGCGGTAGAGGCAGCGGCAGCGGCAAAAGACACTCCACTCCATAATCCAATCCTAGTAGTTGAAAAACTTGGGCTTCTCGAACTCGTACTGGAAGAGCCGGACATTCCACTGGCCAAAGAAGAAGGCCTCCAGCTGGTACATCTTGTAGAGGCGGTAGAATCCCTCGTGGACGTACTTGTTGTTCCAGATCCAAATGCAGTGATTCGGGAAGAACCAGATGATGTGGTGTCTGCCCCGCATGTCGATGTCGCAGAACAAGTGCGTCGTGTGAAAGTCGTACGGGGTATCCACAGTAAATTCTCGCTTCGCTCGACGAATGTGCTTCACAGCGGGAGCTCCTTCTGTTGCTTCTCGTGCCACAAGATTCGTTGACTCTTTTTGGATCTCTCTGGAGCTGGTAGAGTTGGCCCTGGCATACTCAACAGCGGTTTCGGTTGCTGTCGCTGTTGCTGTAGCTATGGCTGTGGGGGCGGCTATGGCTATGGCGCTTTGGGGAATAACCATCTCCTGCTCGCCTGGGAATGGGAGCGCCTCTGGGGGGGGCAAACGTCGGGCATATGCTCTAGTTGACAGCAGTGACTGTGTCAATGGTACACCGGATAAATCAGTCGCTTATCAGAAGTTATATGTATATCAAAAGGGAGATCTGCATCACTTACCACTGCGAGTAGAGCCGACAACAGGCAATGTACGAGTGTAATCTGCATCGTTTATCAATGTATCAGAAACCTATCTAATTCACTTATATAATTTTGCTACTATTCGTTTAAGAATTTTTGTGTGTGATTCTAAAGCGAATTCCTATTAAAGCAATGAACATTCGAATTTAACAACAACTTCAAAGGCCATTCCTTTCTTACAAAACATAAAACTCTACAAATGTGTTCAACAAATCAGAAGTGGGAAAAATTAGACAAAAAAAAATCAAAGTTAAGACCTTAGAAGAACTTAGAAGTTGTAAATTCGAACTGAATTTTATTCCTAAATTCCAATCCCTATAACATATATGAGGCATGAGGCACAACTTTTTATTCAATTATGATCGCTAGACCCACAGAAAGTGTTATTTTGGGACTATATTGGATAAGTGTTTCTCCACTTGTGATTTTTTGTCGTACTTGTTAATGGGTTTACAGATCTCCGCTTACACCCGAGCAGTCATAAATTGTCTACTTTATGTAATTTCATCACTTATATTTAGAGATCGGGTTCTGTTTAAAAAAACGAGAACGATAAGTGGTAAGTTTTATCTTCAAGATATTTGTCTGAAACCAAGATGTTTCTGTGGCGTCCCTTTCGAAACACTACAGTTAATATAATGCGACTCTGTAGTACAATTTTCTCCACGCGTAAGTGAATAGAACTCATAATTTTTTCTTCAATTTAATATTCAACAAACACTGATATATAATCGAGTCTATGTCATTTCGATGGCTGGATCTACTACTGGTAAATCTCATCGGATTCTCATCATCATGGGACAAGCGGCAGCTTGACGACAGCGGCAGTAGCGGCAGCGACAGAGGACACTCCACTCCATAGTCCGATCCTAGTTAGAGTAAAAAGCTGCCTTCTCAAGCTCGTACTGAAACAGCCGCACATTCCACTGGCCAAAAAAGAAGGCCTCCAGCTGGTACATCTTGTAGAGGCGATAGAATCCCTCGTGTGCGTACTTGTTGTTCCAGACCCAAATGCAGTGATTCGGGAAGAACCAGATGAGGCGATGCCTCCCCAGCATGTCGATGTCACAGAACAAATGCATCGTGTGAAAATCGAACGGGGTATCCACAAACAGTTCTCGTTTCGCTCGACGAATGTGCTTCACAGCGGAGCCTTCTGTTGCTGCTCGTGCCACAAGATTCGTAGGATCTTGTTGGATCTCTCTGGAGCTGGTGGAGTTGACCCTGACTGACCCCACAGTGGTTGCAGTCGCTGTGGCTGTCGCTTTAGCTGTGGGAGTGGGAATGGCTATGGCGCTTTGGGGAATAATCATCTCCTGCTCGCCTGGGAATTGGAGAACCTCTGGGGAGGACAAACGTCGGGCATATGCTCTAGTTGACAGCAGTGACTGTGTCAATGGTATACCGGATAAATCAGTCGCTTATCAGAGGTTATATATGTATCAAAGGGAGATCTGAATCACCTACCACTGCGAGTATAGCCGACAACAGGCAATGTGCGGGTGTATCCTGCATCGTTTATCAATGTATCAGAAACCTATCTAATTCACTTATATAATTTTGCTACTATTCGTTTAAGAATTTTTGTGTGTGATTCTAAAACAAATTCCTGTGAAGTAATGAACTTTTGTATTTGAGAAAAATTTCAATGGCAATTCTTTTCTGATTTTTCCACCCCGTCCGTGTCTCGACGAGTTCTTTCTTTCGGCATCATTTATTCTGCCCGGAAACGAGGGCGCTCTACGTTGATTTCGGTTTGGGCGTATTTGAGAGTGCAACTCAGCAAAAAACTCACACATTTAGGCGTCAAATAGAAAAAACCGCCTGAATAAAATTTCTGGCTGCTGATCGCTTCGGCTCGAACCACGTCATGAGCACGAGCAACGGCGCATTTGCGTTTGCGTGTGTCTTGTAACGGTTCTCATACCTGTTAGCTATGCCTGTATGTGTTTGCTCCCTGCTAGAGCAGCAGTCAAAATGTAAATAGGGGCATGGCGAAGCGACAACGGGCGATAGTATATCAAGAGGAGTTTCAATTATATCTGAAGAAATATGGATTGGTTCGTCAACTGACAGTTCCATATAGCCATAGGCTTCAACGAAACGGAGTGGCCGAATGTGAAAACCGGACTTTTATCGAAATGGCAACAAGTTTGCTAGTACATGGTACGAGGGGCATCATACCTTGGGGCATCACGGGTTTGTGCGATACTCTATTGCATCAAAGGCGATCGAAAAACGCGATTTTTTGCTTGATTTGCCTTTAAAATATACCCAGTACACAGTACACTGAGCGAAGAATGTTCCAGCGTCGAGGAAGCATACCATCACCAAGAACCAGACCCCGAAAAGAAAGTTGGGCAACATGCAATTGGATGCAAATAAGTATCCACGACTGAGAGCGACAGTTCGGGCCACTTGGAGCGTTACAAATCCCGTCTGGTTGCCAAAGGATGTTCCCAGATGTAAGGCGTTAACAACGAGTAGACAATTTCTCCTGTGAGCCTATATGAGACTATACACTATAAATTACTATTATAAAACTGTACACTTATATCAAATGGATGTGAGGTAATCATAGCATGCCAGAAAGAAAAGGTCCTGATAGCGGTCAAGTCAAAGATTGCAATGAGATTTGAATGCGCCGACAATTTAATATGCAATAAACACCGAAATATAATCGACCCTATAATCGACAGAAGCAACAGCAGCATGAGCGGCAGAGGCCACTCCATTTCGTATTCCAATCCTAGTAAGTAGGAAGGTAACGTTCATATTCATAATGGAACATTCGCAAAGCGTACTGGCCAAAAATGAAGGCCTCCAGCTGGTACGTCTTGTAGAGACGGTAGAATCCCTCGTGGACGTACTTGTTGTTCCAGACCCAAATGCAGTGATTCGGGAAATACCAGATGAGGTGGTGCCTGCCCCGCATGTCGAAGTCGCAGAACAAATGCAACGTTTCAAAGTCGTACGGGGTATCCACAAGCAGTTCTCGCTTCTCTCGACGAATGTGCTTCACAGCGGAGCCTTCTGTTGCTTCTCGTGCCACAAGATTCGTTGACTCTTTTTGGATCTCAGAGGAGCTGGTGGAGTTGACTCTGGTGGACCCCACAGCGACTGCGGTTGCTCTGGGGGGGAGTATGGGCATCTCGCTCTTGCCTGCGATAATGGCTGGGAGCCGGATCGCCACTGGGGGGGGCAAAGATCGGGCATATGCTCTAGTCGACAGCAGTAGCTGTGTCAATGGTATACCGGATAAATCAGTCGCTTATCAGAGGCTATATTTGCAAAAGGACATCTGAATCACTTACCACTGCGAGTAGAGCCAGCAACAGGCAGTGTATGAGTGTATGCTGCATCGTTTATCAATGTTTCAAAAACTAATCTAATTTACTTATATAATTTGGCTAATGCTCGTTTATGAAATTTTGTTTTGCTTTTGTGTGTGTTACTATTACGAATTTCTGTTAAATAATGACTATTTGATACGATTTCGACAAGAATTTCAAACTTCAGATTATCGTTTACAGAAGCAGCTACGGTTCTCATAATTTTGATTAAACTCTTGTTAGGAAACATAGCATATAAGTGGGACACGAAAAAAGATCTTATCTTCAAGATATTTGTCTGAAACCAAGATATTTCAGTGGCGTCCTTTTCGATATTCGATATTTCGATTTCACATTCCCAAATCCTTTTTTTAAGAAGAATTCCCCATAACGCCCCATAAATTCCACACTTGAAGCCTCCCCTCGTACCCCTCATCTGATAATCTGGTGAGTGGGCTGGTGGGGGGTTTCGTCGCTCAGTTCCCCACCCCTTTCGTGTCTCGACGAGTGCTTTCTTTCGTCTCCATTCATTTGGCCCGGCGACGAGGGCGCACTGCGTTGATTTCCGTTTTGCCGTATGTGAGAGTGCAACTTGAGGCGCCACTTGCCCCTCTTCAAGTGTGTGTGTGTGGGTGAGTGGAAAACTAAACTGTTGCCATGTGACAAGTGGCAGCTTGACGACACAAGCAACAGCAGCAGCAGCAGCAGCAACATCAACGTTACCATCAATGACGCTTGGTGTGGCACTTTTCAGCACAAGACACACACACAAAACGAGGCACAAACATGCACCTGCTGCAAAGAAGAAAGAGGCAGCGCTTGACTCTTGTTGTTGCAAGTTAAAAACTGCAGAAAGCGCACTCGAAAATTGCCACAAAAAGGCTGCAAGCAGTACGTTGCAGTTGCAGCCAGCACTCAAGTAATGAGTGTTGTTATTCTGCCATACGACACTCAGTCGCAGTCGCAGTCGCAGTCATGTATCGTTTGTCTGGGGGAAGGGTTAAGCGCTTTGGAGTTGAATGCACAACGATGGAGGTCTTGCACCTGCCACACGCCAGACTGGGGTCAAAGGAGAAGTCATGGACTCCACTCAAAGGCTAAGAATGCATATCTTTTTACACGAACATCGGATTATGAAGCTCAGAGGCGATACTTTATACAGGAGAAAGAGACAGATGCAGGTACTGAAGAAGGCAAACAAACAGAAGGAGAGAAGGAGAGAAAGAGAAAGAAGGAGAAGGAGATAAAGAGAGAATAAGCATCTATAAGGCGATTGAGCTCTTCCTCCTCCTTCTTTCGGCTTTTTGGAATTGTGAATGCAACTCAACAATTGAAAATCATTTGAAACCTTTCAAACGCCATACAAAAGAAAATTGATTTCTTACTCTCTTTCTCCCTTTCTCTATTGGTTTCTCTCCTTGTTGCTGCTGCTGCTGCCATGAGATTTGATTTAAATTTGCACCAAGACGTGGCAGACATGCCACCAAAGAGATGGACAGGCGCCAGGCGGAAGAGTCGTCGTCGTTCCGTTTTTCATTCGATGTGGCAGCTATTGACGTCATGCTGCCCAGCGTGCCACAGAGGATAGATGATATATTTATAGATACATATACTCGTATGTAAACAGATATCTGGCGGGACATAAATTGCGATACTCTGCCACGTTGTGCCAGAACAAGGGTCACCTTTGACCTCTTTAGCAGTTTTTAGGCAGCCCCAAACTTCCAGGACATTAGATTTTACGCATTGGCTTTACTAATTTCTCCACCAGTCACCAGTCACCAGGCAGCACCTTTTACTTTTCTGTCCTTTCGTGTCCTTTCCTTTTTGCACTGGCAATTCAATTAGCAGTAAATCCTTATAAACAAGGCTGCCCAAACAGAGGGGGTCCACCCATCCGTAGGCGGATTTATCTATTCTATTTTCTATTTAGTAATTTTTAATTTCGCAACTAATGCGATTATTCACGCCTCACGGACCTCACTCGACCGTCCTTCCGTCCTTCCGTCCGTCCGTTCGGCAATAAAAATGGATGGAATGGGATGGGATGGGATGGCCAGTGTGTTGTAAGTCCACGTTTAACACTCGGTTTATTTTTAGTTACCGTAATTCCCCTCCCCTTTTTTACACCCCTGCATCATCCTCCTCTTTCTCTATAAATAAAGCAAAACTATTCCGCACACTCGAGAGGCAGCGGCTCACGGCTCCCGGCTCCCGGCACTAAGCTCAAACTTTAAGCTCTCTTCAGCATTCGACAAAGCCAAAGCCAAAGCCCAAGCGAAAGCCTAAAAGGTGTGTGTCGAATGCCAGAGATCCATACATACATATATGCGAAGAGTGGGATACTCTCTCTCTCTTTATTCCTTATTTAAAGATATCGAAGTTTTTTTCAGCAGAACTAGCAGTAGTGCTGAAAATCTATTGAAATGTGGGCTCAGAACCGATTTGAAACGCAAAAAGACGACCGAGAAGTACAAAATGTTTTCCCTTAGTAGCATTTCTATTGTGTGTTGTTTCATGTTAGGAAAAAAATATAGATAGTTCTCTGTGAAGTTGGCAACTTAAACTTTCATTGCGAGTGCATCTTTATTTTAGGTTTATCTCTTCAGAATGCGATGTTAAAATGACTGTTCTAATTTTTGTGCGACTTATTTCATGCATTTTAAGATACAGATTTCATTGTGTTTTGAAGATTTCCGTTTCTAGATTGCACCAAAAAAACTAAAGCTTTTTAGAGTTTATTTCAATTGTTATTTAATTGTTCGAAGGTTTCTTGTTTTCGGAACAGTCGCTATGGGCCCATCGAATCAATGGACACCGTGTGGGTGCATTCTTTCTGGCAGTGAAAACAATTGTCACCGAATGGCAGCGAGGCGTGAAAATCACACGGAAAGTTGGAAAAATAAACAGAGAGAGAGAGTCCGTTCCGTGGGACGATAGTCCGTGGTTGGGAAAGATAGTTTCGTCCATCCGGGGCATGCCAGAGGAGAGAGGAAAAGCGGGTGGACAGAAGACAGAAAAGTCAAGTCATCATCATCGTCCTGGAGTGGAACTTAAAGCTCTGCTCCGTGCACATTTACAGTTATGAGTGCTTAAAGGGAAGACCTTCGCCCCATTCCACACTTAACATTTAATTAAAAATTTTGTAATTACCGACGGGAAAAGCAAAGAGTAGGGGGGGAAGACGAGCAGGACTAACGGCAGAGTAGGGTTCGACTTTCTTTCCAAGGATGCAGCTCCATCTCCAAGGACATGGCGTTTCCTGCTATCTGGCAACTCTCTGTTTATTTTTCACCAGTTCACACTTCAGTGGCTCCAAGGGGGGCAGGGCGGCGCCTGCGACCCTTCCTAGCTGTTATTGCAATGAACTCTTGGCAGATGGCTTGGTCTCCAGCAGAACGGAGTCCTGCCATTGCCTTCTGCCTTGGTCTCCATTTCATACTAATTGATAAATGTAAACTGCTTTAGTGTGTCCTTTTGTACCCAAAATGGACCTGCTGCTGCTGTAACCTGAGGGAGAGACTCCCACTTTTCTCTCCTTGCCACCCGTTGAAATTTTGGCAATTAATTTGTTGCATTATCCATTGTTTCAGACGCTGCAGGGCTCTGTAGATGCACCATTAAGTACCATCACTCTCTCTGTCTCTCTCTCTCTCTCTCTCTCTTTCTCTGTCTGTCTGTCTGCTTTCAGGTTACACGCATATTTCGGAAGCTCAGGGGAAATTCCTCCAGTTCCTCCAGTGGATGCGGCGTGCCATGTGCCACACATGCCATGTGTATGCGTTTGTGTGGGGGCGTGGCCATGCCATCAAAGTGCATGCAAAATACGTGACACGCATATTGAAAAGTCGTCGGACTATTTATTTTTGTTATACAAAAAAGCAGCGCCAACTTTTTCTGTTCCATCTTTTTTTTGCTTTGTGGCAACTTTTCCGTAAAGGTGTGGCATGCAACAGCATCCTTAGTAGGGATGCTGAAGCTCCTGTTAGACCCGTCCATTTTTTTCACCCAACGAAAGTTATATTTATTATAATATTATCCAAAGATATTAAATAAGATGAAATATTGGTTAAACTTTCAGCTGCGCAGGAATCCTGCAAAGGTTACACTGAAAAAACGGAGTCCACTTCCATATGAAAAAGTCAAATTTTTATAAAAAAAAATATTCTTATTTGCATAGTTATTTTTAATATAAAAGTCTGCATTATTTAAGAGCATTCGCCCTCTAAAATCTTCTCCAAAATATACTCTAATCATTCAGCAATCCCTTTCAGCCACTTACATCCCCAAACAATGTTTTCGTCATGCATTATTCAATGACAATTTCTGATCTATGCAACAATGCCACCAAATGAGACAAAAACTCATTTAGGGTCGGTTAGATTAGGGGTCCTAATTAGCATGGGCCAGTTTCCAGCCCTGAAAGAGGGAGAAATTTTCCCAAATTTCCACGAAAAATTGATGGATTAGATGGAGTCCATTGAAACTGCAATTATGCTGCGCAACGCTGATAAATCTCACAGAAGGGGGATGCAAAACAGGACACAGTTTAGCACCTCCTGTGATGACCATAAAAATGTTGCAATTTTCCACTGCACACATATTTGGCTTTTGGCCAGGGGCCAAAATATGCACCAAAACATAGGAAAATGTGTAAAAAAACGAATGCCGAAGGCCGTAAATAAACGAAGCCAAGTGGCAGAGAGACAGAGACAGAGAAAGAGAAAGAGAGTTCCTTGCCACAAAAGCCAAAAACCTCACTGCGAATGCGAGGGTTCCTTGGAATTTTCATTTGTTGTCTAGAGTTTTCGCTCGGTTAGAAATTGCATGCCACCATTCCATGCCCCCTCCATCGCGTGCCCTTTTCTGTCAGCCCCAATTTGTCGCCTCTCGTGCTGCAGTTGTCGCTTCATTTTCGGTTTGCAGCAGCAGCAATAGGGTCTCAGAAAATACTCGTACTCTCCTGTTGACAGAAGATTTTTATGCGAATTTCCACTGCGTATAAAACGTAAAAAATGTACGTAAGTTTTCTCCCCTAGAAAGACTTTAAAATGGTGCAGAGTTTCAAGCGAGAATTTGAGCTGTGAATGGGCTTTGGGTAATTCAGTTAATCATTCGAAAATAAACCTCCCAATCGGAGCAGTCAGAGATTGTTATATTTATTAATTAATACCAATTAAATGCACGAGAGATTCAGGTTTCACCCGCTAACCAGTTCCCTCTCAAGGCCAATTAGTCCGATCCGATTGACCCGATAATCAATGGGGTGTATATATAAAGCTGAGATCTGGTTAAACCCAACAGTTAGTCCGCTCCGCTGTCCATATTCATGCTAAATATTGAAAATGTTGCATTTTTCAATCGTTATATCACTTTTACTGGTAGCCCTCACAGAGGTAGGGCTCTCTCTATACGCATCTGTACATTCCACTAAAACAATCTCCAATAGAGTCTGCCCACCCCTGTAGATGAGTCCGATTTGATGAACGAATGCCTGAACTTCAGCCGCATCACCCTAGAGGAGTTTCAGGCACAGCTGAACATCAGCAGCTCCGAGGAGGATCTGGAGAATCTGGATAGGAAATACAAATGCATTGCCCACTGTCTGCTTGAAAAGGCGGACCTTCTGGACAGCCGCGGTCGTGTGGATGTAGCCAAAGTCGATGAGCTGGAGCCCCTAACGGATGAGCATCGCCAAGCGCTCGAGAACTGCAAAAAGGCGCACGATAATGAGCCCGATAACTGCGAATATGCCTTTAGTATGTTCCTCTGCTTATCGGATTATCTGGAGGCAAGTGACGAGGTGGATGAAGAGCAGGAAAAAGACAACGATTTGAATGAATAATGCAACAGATAAATAGAACTGGTTTTGAGCAAATCTTTGGATTCGGGAAGTGTTTTCTCTCATCGGGGGTCTACGAATCAGTTCTATTTTAGCCATGTTCCCAAGCAGACTGCTCGCATTGATCTTGGCTCTAATTGTATGCCTTGCTCAGGTGGGTAAATATAGTATATGGGGAGTATGGGGAACAGTCTTTGCCTAACTCTCCTTTCTTTAGAGCCGCCATCCCTTCAACTTCTTCGATGTGGGACTGCAGGACTTTGAGGAATGTCTGAGGCTCAACAACGTCACCGAAGAGGAATACGAGGCGTTCGAGAGCTTGAGCAATCTGAAGAATCTGAATGAATCGCAAGTGGAGCTCAAGTACAAGTGCAACATTCGGTGCCAGCTAGAGAGGCAGCCACCCAATGCACAGTGGCTGGATGAGAGGGGTCGCATGGATCTGCAGCGGATGAATGCCACAGGAGATACAGCGGTTTCAATCAGCCGCTGCATGGAGGAGGGGCTCTCAGCGTCGCCTGAAGCAGAACCCTGTGCCTATGCCTTCCATTTGGTGATGTGTGCCCACAAGGCAGGTCATCCGATTGATTATGACGAGGAAGAGGAGCATGTGGAATATGTGGAGTATGAGGAGGATGTGGAGGATGTGGAGTAAGTGCAGGATGGAGACGACTACGATATAGCCACCACTCAGGAGAGTGGAGAAAAAGAGGGCAGTAATTAATAAGCGTGGGGATTTGTCGGGCGTCTGATTTGCATAACTAAATGGAATTACAGTGCGCGTATGAATCAAATCAAATCGAATCGAATCGGGCATCAAATTAATTACATCTCCCGCCCTCTTCACACAATGAGGGGAGGGGGAGGGGCATCTGGTGTGTGGGTATATACTCTATTTACTATACTATATATTAGACACGTGTATCTACGAGAATTTTGTATATACATAGATACACCTCTTAATCGGTCGTTATATGCAGGGTGTGGGATTCAGGATTGCTATGACGTCTCCCCTCCATCTCCCGCTCCCTTTCGGTGGCAGGAAAAAACATATTTCCTTACACAATGCGATTCCGTTACAGTTTTCCACGCGCTTTTCCTCACTCTCTCGGGCATTGAGTGTTTGTTTGTTTGTTTCTTTCTGTGTTTCTGTAGTTCTCTTTCTGTTGCGCCGCTTTTTCTTTTGTGCCCGCAGCAGGCGGCAGAATGCAGCGGAAGTTGTCATGTTGTATTGTTGCAGCCGCTGCAGCTGCTATTGTTGTTACACGGGAGGTGTGGAAAGAAAAGACGAGCCACACACTTGACTGGCTCTGACGCTTGCCTCTCCCACCCCTTCCCATCCTTTTTTCGATTGTCAGTTCAACTTTTTCCGCTTGCCACACAACACACACTCGCACACTTCCCGAAAGGCGTGGCACATTAGTGGGGCAGGCAGACGAAAAAAAAGGAGACCATGATTGTCAGCACGCACCAACGATTCCGCGCTGCCACCGCCTCCTCCGCAGCAGCGGCAGCAGGGCGTATGAGTAATATGTCTGACTCCTGTTTCTGAATCCTGGCGCTGGCACTGGCGCTGGCTCTGCCTCTGGCTCTGGCTCTGGCTCCTCTGCCATGTCAACATGCAAAACAACAATGGGGCGGAAGTGCATTGTAAACGTGGCATGAACCCCACATTGAGAATCCCCCTGCACCCCTAGAACGCGTTTGACTGAAGGAGGAACGCTCTGGGGCTGTGGCTGTGGCTGTGGCTGTGGACTCGGGCTGCAATTATAATTTTTGTAAATCGACGGATGTTCGGAAAACATACGTGCAAATCGTTTGCTGGCATCCCAAAAAAGAGAGCAGCCTTCAGGCCAATGAGAAAATGTGCTGAAAAATGGGAAAAAAACGACAGCTGTAGGGCAGAACAAAAGTTAAGGGAAATTATGGAAAAGAATATACATACATGAAAATCATACGTACCTTACTTTTAGCATTCTAGATACGTTATCGTCATCGCGGGAATTACAAGAAAATTAGATCTCAGATTAAGGAACATAGTTGCAAATGGAACGCTACTGTGGAATGATCCTAAGTAAGCTTCTGGACGAGGGGGAACGTTGTGAGTCGCTGCTACGGCCGCGACGCTACATACAAGAAATAATGAAACCAGTTTGGTATTTCTGGTATCACATATTCAAAGAATATATTTTAGTATTTTGCCTAGTTTTTGGTATATTTTAGTATTTTTTTTTATTTTCAACTGCATTCTGAAGCAGCGTAACGAATAAAAGTTTGGTATCTCTGGTTTTATTTCCATTTTCTATTCATATAGATATGGATAGCCGATACCAGATATCCCCAACAAAAAAGTACCCCTTGGTACTCTCTCGAATACCTCCCGTTTACATAAGTTGTAGATTTTGGTATATCTGTAAGCAATTTTCTTTTATGTACATATTTTCCGATCAAAAGTTTTCGCTTCATATTTTTCGCTGCCGCCAAACAAAAGCAGCTGCTGCTGCAAGGGCACCCACCTCCCTCTATCTGTCTTCCCCCTCATGTGAAAATCTAATCACGCGGCACTACTTCCTCTCCCACCCGCTCTCTCAGGTCCCACACACACATGTCAGAAATTAAATTCGGGGAGAAAACTTACACTGTGCTGCATACTTTGGCAGCAACTGCCAATAAAGTGCCTCGAAACGGGGTGAACTGGGAAAAGAAGAAGCTCAACTTTTTCCCTCTGAGGGCCCCGCTCGACCCCCTGTGTCCGCCGAAAAGCGTTTCAGCTTGAGCTGCAGTTTCAGCTTCAGTTTCAGTTGCAGCTTGAGC
Source organism: Drosophila lowei (assembly GCA_008121275.1). Lineage (NCBI taxonomy): Eukaryota > Metazoa > Arthropoda > Insecta > Diptera > Drosophilidae > Drosophila > Drosophila lowei. Next base: position 21,793,866 of record CM017778.1, on the reverse strand, counting down.
TTATGCTCTGGCTGTTGCTTCGACGACCTCTCCACGGGTCTCGTCGCTCTCCTTCCTTGGATCCAAAAGTACGCTTATCAAAAGGCACACAAACACACACAGGGCACTGACATGCATTCAAAGAACGTGGCACGAGGGGCAAGAGGAACGTCAAAGGGTGGAAAATTCACGGGTAAGTTTTCAGGGAGGACGTGGCAATGGGGAAAAGCAAAGACAAGGCGCCAAAGCGAAACGCGTAAGTTTTTCCCAGCTTTTTCCCAGTTTTTCCCAGTTTTTCCTGCAGCATCTCCGCAAAAAACTCTCTTGTTGCAAGTTCTGCATATGACTGCAGGCACGTCTCTCCACCCCACCGCTCTAGAGGGGGACGAATGTAAGTTGATTTATGCCACTTTGTATACCCTGCACCATGCGTATCCCTGTGTGTCTGTTGCATAAATGATTTATGGCCAACTCCCGCGACAGTTTCGTTTCGCTTTCGTTTGCAGAGTGTGCAACAACAGCGGGGTGGACAGAGGAGGCACTGTGTGACTGAGTGCCACAAAGAAGTGCGAAGGAGAGGAAACACCAGAGGAGACAATGGAAACACTGTCGCAAAAATAAATAATTATAATTGTGTGCCTTTTCCCCTCATTCATGGATACCAATGCTCTTCTAGAGGGTACTATAAGACTGATCAGTAGAAGGGTAAGCATTAAAATATACATATGTACTATATTTCCCCGATCTAGCCGTATCTCTTTGACTCCTTGGCTCAGATCCTTCCTTTTCGGTGTCTTTTGTTTCTGATAGATCGTGGAGTGCATCTCAGCTTCTCCATTTGCTTCTTCGGGTTTTTTCCTGCTTATCTTTGGGCTTTCCGCAGAAGGTGTCCATTAATAAGCTTAATAAATATTTAACCAGAGTGTGGCATGACAGACAGTCCATGGAAATGCGGGTAATTGAAACTCCATTCACGCGCTGGAAAAGATGAAAAGCAGCATCAGGTGTGGGTGAAGGACAGCTCCTGATAATATGTCAATTACTCAAGGACTCAAGGAGCACCGTTCTGGCCTCGACAATTGACCCAAAATGAAATCCAGGCTCCACCAACCTCCTTAGGGCCGGCGCTTCCTCCACAAAACTTTTGAGCTTCCTGCCAGAGCTATACTAAAAATCTGTCTCTTGGCTTCCTTGCCGCAGTTTTTGCCCATCTCTAGAATTTCGAAAGCGAAACAGGAAACGGGAAGTGCGCCTCATGCAACATTTATGGAAGCCACATGAAACATGAAACAGAAGAAGAAACAAGAAGGAGTAGGAAAAGTTGACGCGTAAAAATGGTCACAAAGTGTAAATAGAAAATGGAAAATACAATTTAAATGCCGCCACAGAGAGAGAAGAGATTTAATTAAATTTTCTCCCCCTTCCCCCAGCACAAAAATAAACCACAAATAACTAAATACTACAGATATATACGGATATATCCCCACAAAGAGATAGAGAGAAAGAGAGACGGAGAGGCGGACGTGTTTTCATAAATATTTGAAAAATCTTTTGGCCATAAATCATGTCGCTTAAATTGCATGCATAATTTGTGCAGTCCACAATTTTAGTAAACAGAAATCCTACATCCTACATCCTGCAGCCCATTTCTAGCACTCATCTGTCAATTGATTCTCGCCCCTCGCCCCTTGCCCCAACGTGTGCCCCTTGCCGAAAGGCAAACAAGAAAATGAGAAAAATATCATCCAGTGGCAATGCTGAAAATTTGCATTCGAATTTTCTTCTCGATTTTTACCAGGCATTTTCCACAAGAAATTTTGTTTTTTTGCCAAATATCGAATCTTGGGGTATTATCCTAAATCGAAAGTGAAAGATTTTCGAAAATCAATTGAGATTCTGCCCTGTCCGAAATTTGTAATTGACAAACAAATATTGCATTTTCTTGTACAAATTTGGACACAGATTTGGATTTGGTTTCCGTTTTCCGTTTTTCGTTTGCTGTTTGGATCTGAAAATGTAGTTCAAGAAGGAATTTAATAGGAGTGGAGCTCTTAAAGAGAGATATGTATATGTATATAGATGATGTGCATTTAATAGATCTCCTTTTATTCTTCCAAGCTGTACCCGTGAATCCATTTTTGACTTAAATATGCCCTTTGATGGGACGGCAATCTGTTTCTATAAATATTTCCACCAGTAGAATATTTAATACAAAAACCAATAAACGTTAAAAGCATTTTTCGGTTGGTTGGGACAGGGAAGGGTAGGGAAGGGAAGGGATGAGAGGGCCATAGGCCACCTGCCCATCCAGGGTTGACCCCAAAACCAGGGCTCAAACCACGATCTCGGCCGCTTCCGGGGTCCAGGGCCTTTCGATCCGTGTCGACCTGCTTTTCCCTGCCGTCTCCTCATTTCGCTTCATTAAATGCATTTAAATGTGTGTTTCATCATAATTATGCAATATGCAAACATGACTCCTGCCTCTCCCTCTTCCTCTGCCTCTCCCCCTGCCGTGATCCACTGTCTCTCTTCTCCTCCTGTGGGTCCCTGCCATATGGCCACGTCGTGTGTTTTCCGGCAGCTTAAGTGCTTTAATGGCTTTAATTATGTTGCATGCAATTATTGTCGCATGTCTCGTTTCCAGTGTCCCGTGTCCTGTGTCCATGTCCTGTATGTGTCCTATGTGCAGCAATGATCATTATCGGCGGCAGCAGTAGCAACATCATTATCCAGCCAGGATGCAAATGCAACAAAAATTATTTAATTAATAAGTGAAATACAGAATGGATGGGGCCACAGCCGCCTGATGTATGTATGTTTGTTTCGGCAGGCGTAGACGGATGTGGCACTGGGGACATGAAGCATGGAGCAGCTCGAACTCTGCTTCTCGCTTTTGAGTATAAAATTCAATCGCTAAATTATGCAAATATGTCGCAACTGCGACAATCGGTAGACGCACACACCCCAAAAGAATTGAACGGATTTCTGGGGCAACCCATATGCACCACGCTACGTATACGCAATGCTGGATGGACATGTCTGCGCGCCTGTGTGTGTGTGTGTGCGTAAAGAGGGCGCCGAGTTCATCGATGGCGATTTTACTGCAATTCCGCTGCTGATGTCGTCTGTTGCCTAGTTTTTGGCGCAGATGCAAACAAAAAATAACATACACAAAACGCACACATCTATCGACTAGGGAATACCCTTGGATCGAAATATCCAAGAAAAACCATCACAAAATGAGAGGAAAATGCAGGGAACTTTCCTGTTCTGTTTCTGCAAATACAGGATAGCACAAAGAGAGAGAGAGAGCGCGATAGGAAGAGGCAGAGATGCGACGTTTAAAGAGGGGAACCGTAAAGTCAAGCCACAACAACAACAACAGCAACAAATTCGTGGAGCGGCGGCCTCGGGTTCTTCGGTTTCCATCTCTGCCTCTCTGCCCCTTTCTCTGCCCCTTTCTCTGGCTTTCCCCGCCGCGCCGCTTTCCATGGCCTATTTGCTGGGGCACCTTTCTGCTTCGCTTAGCCGTCACATAGCCCCGTTTTTTGCGTACTAGTACTCGTATTTCGCGGACGTGACAAACGCAATCAGCGTCAGTCGTCAGTCGTCAGTCATATGTGTAAAAACGTTTTCCGCCTTATGGCTACTGAGTTTTGCATGGAAATTGCTTCAGAGATGGAGAGATGGAGTGATGGAGTCGGGGGAAAGGGGGAACGAGCAGCTGATGCAAGTCAATGGAATGGGCATTGCTATGATCTGCTGTAACTCCTTCTCTGGGAAGAGCTCCTCTGCTGAACTAAATCACACATCATCGTTTTCCTTCCATGGAAATATATCTCTCCATCTTGTAAACACAATTCATTTGCCTTGTTTTTCCTATAGGGTTGAAGTTATATTCTTTTGTCATCAGGTCATTAGGCCTTCCATTCAGGCGAAACCTAATTGGCACTTCCATTCCGGCAAATATCACTTAAGTTTTCGACTCCTTTCTACAGCCCCACCCCCCGTGTTGTTCCCTCTCTCTTAACCCTTAACCCATTCACAGAGCCCTGACTTCCATTTGGCCACAAAAGTCGCACAGAAGTGAGTTAATTAAAGTTGTACAGGAAAGCAGTAGTCGCAGAAGGAAAAAGGAGCATAAGCCTGGAAAAAGGCTCACACATGCATGAGGAGTGTACGGGGGACTGTGGCCAGAACAGAGCAAAAGCAAAAGGCCAAAACAAATTGCCAAAGTCAAAGCAAAGCAGCAGCAACACCAGCCACTGGAAGAGCAGTCTCTTTTTTTCATTGGGGGTTTTACGGGGGCCAAATGGCAATTTATAAAATCCTTTCAAGTGTCGAAAATCAGTAATTGTAGTCAAAGTGCAAATTGATTGCCACACTCTCTCTCTCTCTCACACACTCTTTCTCTGTCGCTGTCCCTTTCGGCACATTGCCGAAAAATCAGTGTGTGGCAGGCAGGCAGGCAGGCAGGCAGGCAGGCAGTGGCAGACCCATGTTTTATTGAGTGTAATTTGTAGTTGCAAATTAATGGCCGCACTTCTCTTTTAATTAAAATGCAGCAAAAAGAGAAGTCGAAGAAACACGAACACGACAGGAAAGCCCAAGGCTGGCCCGAATAAAGGATACCCTGCAAGTGCAGCCTGGTTGAGGGAATAATTTTGGCACAAAAAAAACACTGTCTGTATGTCGCGCCCTCGACTCCTGTTTCGATAAATTACTCCAGCAATCGATGTTTGCCCATTTGAAAACAGTACCTCCATGTAAATTTCTTTAGTTCGAAAATCCTTTAAACACAAGCTGCATAAAAGGATCCAGGGACTCTCTGCTTCCCAAAAAGGACATCATAATAAATTTGCTGTGGAATTCCTTGCAGCTGTACACAATTTCTAGTGCTAAGGAAACACTCCTTTTGGTCCTTTTTGCTTCGTTTGGTGTGTGTTTGCTTGTGTGTGTGTGTGTGTGCGTTGTCTGTGTTCTTAGGTGAAGTCCAGGCTAAGTAACTGGATTGCCAGGACTTTGTGTGGGAGGGGACGACAGTGACAGCTCCATCTGTGTATAGAGTCTTATCCTGCCTCTAGGATTTCCCTTTGACTGCATTATCTCTATTCTTTCTCTCTCTCTGGCTTTGTGTCTGCGTTCCGTTCCAGTACTTTAACGCGAAGACTTCATAACCTCCGAGTCGTGCCCCCCTTTGTCTCCCGTGTTTGTGGCTCAGGTGCGTGGACACAGGATACACAGTCTCCTCCATCAAGTTGCATTCCTCTGCTGCGCTGTTGCCTGTTGCCTGTTGCATGGCAAGCCGCTGTAAGCGGACGCCACAACCGACAAAAGTTTTGAATAAATTTGCGCCATTTGACAGCGGCAGCAACAAGGATGCAAGGACGGGGCATCATCAATTTTGGTTTGAGAGACTCATCAATAAAACATAACAGCAGCAAATGGAGACACATGCGACATCCCCCACATGCCACATGCGACTATTCATATGCCAAGGTCCTGGCTCCTGCTGCAACTGCAACTGCTACTGAAATGATAAGAGCCGCAAACAAAAGCTTCGCCAGCTAATTTTTTGTTGAGGCAAAAACTTTAATGCTGACACTTGGGGAAAGGAAAACTTCGAGTGCCCTGCCAGCACTTTGTGGGGGGAAAAGGACACGCTCTGACAGTTTGACTTTAAGCCGGCAATGCTTTTGGCCGTCTGGCAACCTTCGACGCAACCTACGACACTCTCGAAGAGGTTGCCACACAACGCTGCTGCTTATCTGGCAGTGCCCCCAACCCGACCTGATGCCTCTTCGATGCCTCTGATTCGATTTCGAGGAGTGGAAAGGAAACTTTTTGGCAGCGTCGCATGTGTTTTTCCAAGAGAAATGCTCGCCTGTCAACACTCTCTCTCCCCCCGGGGGCGGTGGTCAGGGGTCAACCGAAAAAGCAGCTTGGCTTTTGGCGCAGTGCCAGACTCCAGGCACAGGACTCTCGGGTCTCGGGGTAAACTGAAACTTTAATTCTCATTTTGATAGGATCTCAGGATCATGGGTATCGGCAGCAGTTTCACGATATATCCCACCAAACCCATTAGAAGGATGCCCACTCCCACGGCCACGGCAGTGCGCTTGAACTCCCGGCGATCGGGCTTGTGGCATCGCTTGAAGAAACGCAGCCCATCCGTAATAAATGCCACTGTCGACAGCACCATAAAATCGAGCATGGGACGGCAACTGGGACCCCACGACATCTGCTGGAAATCCTTGCATATTTGGCCCAGGAATCTGCGGGTATGCGGATTAGGGGGATCATCGATCGTAGAGGATTCTTTGGACTCTTTAATGGGGATTTGTGGCACCTACCCATTATTCGGCTTCTGCCGTTGACGACGGTGGCGCGGAAGACGATCCATTTTTGGAGGAATGATCGAGAAATCTGTTGAAGGGAGGAGGAATCTAAGCAAAAGAAATTTAGTTTCCGGGATCAAAAATCAAAAATGTTGTGTGTGTTTTCTATCGTGTGTTTTTTGTGTGAAATGGAAATACGTATAAATGGAAATGAGGCTGTGATTGGATGATTGGGAGAAAGCCGTTGCCTTCTCTGATCTAAAGTTCTCTCAGTATTATTCTCTTGCCACATGCGTTTGTGGCACAGGTGGAGAGGGTACTGTGCCTCGGGGCTTACACACATAATCAAAGTTTATGCAAACTGTGTGCCACAAACTACGAGTACAAGCATTCTCGAGTCATGGTTCTGTCTGCCACTATTGTGCTGTACTGCAAATGGCCGGGGCAGGAGTAGAAGGGCAACGGCAGGGGGAAGGAACAGGGTAAATGCTGCAATTTGTTTCACTGCCGAATCGTTGCCTGTCTTCACTTGAAGCTTAACTAAATGCACAGGGAGTCGAGTCCGAAAATTGTCTGCGCCTGCCCCTGCCAAAAAACGAGACTAAGCCAACAATTGCCCCCATCTCCGGTTGCCCCCATCTCTCTCCTTCCCCTCCCCTCTTCTCTTAGCTCAGTTGCTGCTGTTGTTACGATTTGACAGCGCCTTGACTTCCAGAGGATCCCCAGGACAATTCACTGCAAAATTGGTAGACAAAACTGTGTGCCACAACGGGCCCTGTGTCCGTCTACAGCTTCCGATGCTGCTCCTCTGCCTCCTGGGGGCATCCTGGCTCTGGGATGTGGGATGTGGGATGTGGGATGTAGGATGTGCTTTATGATTGTGTGCGTGCCAGGCGCTTCAGCCATTGCCATTGAGATTGAAAAATGTTAAAAAATTGCTTTTAAATGCCGCAAAATACAATTTATTATTCAGCAGAGGGAAACGCCAAACACTGAAAGGCAGAGAGGCATTGAGCCAGAGGCACATACACACAATGTGCACCCAGGGACGTGGGAGTCGGGGGCATGGGGCAGTGGGGCAGTGGGGGCACCATTCAGTGCTGGTGCGTAGCAAAAGCTCAACAGTGCCGAATGCTTGGGTTGTAAATTTAAATAAAGCCCATACACACACACAGATACAGATACGTACAGAGGCAATTGCTGCTGGTCCTGCTGCAGTTGTTTTGTTTATTACGCATACGCACTGGCTGCCCTTCTGGCCATAAAGCGAAACGATGCTCTCTGCCTCTGGTTCCTGGCTCTCATGCTGGACCTCTTTTTCGGGTCAGCAGTTGCAGAGCAGTTCTTCAAGCTGCTGGTGCCGCTGCCCTTTCCACGATATGTTTCCTGCCAAACGATGTTCAAGTGTCGGTTACTTTCAACCATTCACACTTTTCTTTGCTGACATCTTGGAAGTACGACTATGCCCCAGAATATCATTAGTTTTTGATCGATTCAACGCCTCATCGACAGATGCACTCAGAGAAAAAACATTTATTTATAAGGACTTTAACAAAGGTCGAATCAATCTTTTGACCACCTGCCAGAAGGTTCCCCCCTCCCAAATTCCCAAGCTAAGTCCTGGAGTTGTTAACACACTTTTAGGCCCCAACTAATTGTGGATCAGGCCATAACTTCTGCGACTCCTCCTTATAGCCGTTCTTTTGCCCATTCTGTCTATGGTTTTTCCTCTGTTTGTGGCGGCACTTGAACAATTTTCCATGTGCTCTCCATAGGCACTCCCCCCCTAAAAACTTTGGCAATAAAATTTGTTTCAAATTGCTTTCCAAAGAGGAGAGACAGGGACCGAGAGAGAGAGAGAGATAGAGGGAGATGGAGTTGGAGTTGGAGACTTGCCCCAAAGTGCACCCAGAGGGCCACGGAGAGTGCCACAGAATAAATATCAAATATATTGAGAGACAGAGGACGGGGGGCAGAGGGCGTGGGGCGTGGGGCAGCAGCAGTCGCACAAAAGTTAATTACATTGTGTTTTGCGGGGGGGGCTGGGTCCAAGGGGGGCAAGGCCTAATTTCGTAATTCTCTTTCTGAATCATTTAACCATGAAATTGCCCCCTGACCAGCCACGCCCCCTCCCACTTCTCCCCCTACCGCCTCTCATCATCAGAGGCAAATGATAAGCCACAAAACGCATTGGCCTCCTCCTTAATTTACAGTTCACACTGCCACCGTGCCACCGTGCCACCGTGCCACAGTGGCATACTCTGCCATACTGCCACGCCTCCTTATCATCATAATCCCCCCATCCACAGTCCTCTGGAGGTGCCCTCGGGCCTCGGGGACATGATGACAGCTGGCACACCATTTTGTATTGGAAAACTTTTAGCCTTTCGGTTTTCCCGGGATTCGGGGATTCGGGGATTCGTGTTTCTGTTTCCAGGGGGTCAGGGGTCACCTTTTATAGCTGATATTTTCATTATTTTCATTATTTTACATTATTTATGTGTGATTTTCGTGCAATTTCTACAACATTTTAAATGAAATGCAATTACAGAAGGGCGTGGCCTTTACGCCAACGGGGGGAAAATAAAGTGCGGAAGGGAGGGGAGAGGGAAATGCTGCCTGCCTGCTGCCGCATTAATTTTCCAGCGTCTTTTGATGTTTTTTGAAGAGCCCGCGGGCCAACAAAAATACATTTAATTGAATAATAACTCTGTGAGGCATATCCTTAATCAAAGTTCGGGGCTTAAAGAGTCCCTAAAGAGTCCTGTGGCATCCTGTGGCAACACTATCTGTGTGTTTCTGGTTCTCCCGGGCCTCCACCTCCTGGTTCTGGCCAAATCAAAAAACCTTTTCAAACCGACAAAAATATAAAACCTGCGCAATGATTGCCAAAAACGAAGGAAACACTGGCACTGGCACTGCCACTGCCACTGCCACAGCCATTACCAATTTTTGCGCTTAACGCTTCACTGAGCAAATCACTGAGAGACATAGAGACACACAGAGAGCGATGGAGAGAGATAGAGGCAGGGAAAGAGACGTAGACACAGACATAGAGATAGAGATAGAGAGACATCGACATCCCATCGAGTGGTAGTGCACGGTGCATGCCTCTGCATCCCCCGCTTATTCCATCAGCATGTCATCATGGCAAATCAGACGACATGCAACATTGCATAAAGATTTGTCACAGCTAAAGCTGCACTCCTGCTGCAGCTCCGCTCCTGGTCCTTCGATTTGCCCCATTTCTGGCTATTCGGGGAAAAACGAGCCATGGAGAAGTTTTCCTCCTGCTGCAGCGGCTCAAATCGCATTTTCGCATGCTCAAATTCGACAAACAGCACAACAAGAGAGAGGAGTAGATGGTGCCAGCAAGAAGGGGAAGGGGAAGGGGAAAGGAAGGAAACAGGAGACAGGAAGAGGACGTTAGATGCGGACTCGGATGCAGTGGATGCTGAATCCGGAGCAACTTTTGCTGCAAATTCAATTTTGTCTGGCGGCTCGATTGCATTGCGGCCATCCCACCAGTCCTGGAGTCCTGGAGTCCTGGAGTATGACTTTAGGTCCTGCTCCGCTCGTGGAGGAAGACTCCCCATTGATTCGCATTGCATTTCAATATATAAATATTTATACACAAGTACACATTACATTTTTTCTCTTGTTTTTTTTTGGGCACAGCTGAACGCCAGACCCGCGACTTGTCATTGTACACAGGAAGAGAACAGACATTTTTCCCAGCTTTAACGGGTACTTTTTGTGTGCTGCCATTTTGTGATAGTTTCTCTCAGTGTAAGCCATACTAAAAATGTAAATATATTTGAGGCTATTTCTAATAGTAAACCCGAACCGAAACCTGATGCTGATTCTCCTTTTGTTGGCTCCCCTCTGGAAGAGTAATGGAGCGATGTCCTGGCTCTGTTTCTGCATCTGTTTCTGATCCGCGCGATTCCAGCTCCTGTTCCTTTCTGCTGCGCTCCTCCCCTTCTATAAATCGTTTAGCTCCGCATTTGTTTCTCCTCCCACTTTATTTCAAGGTCTCGCCCTCACATTTGACGGCTGGCCCTCGCTGTTGACGCCGCCGTCGTAAATCAGGACTAATCCTTTATGACATATGCTAAAATGTAATTCCCCCGTCGTCCGTCCCCCAACGATCAGAAGCTGTTGCTGCTTTCCTTCGTGCGTTTTTTCGGTGCGTTTTAAGCGGTTGGAGTTGGCCAGGAGCAGGCAGAGGCCTCCACTGTTCGGGGGTCAGTGACAGTGCTAAAATTCTGATGATGTTAATGATGTGATTAGATAGGTGGCTTCATACTCGTATGTATCCATTGGTGCAAATAGCCAAGGGAGAAGTGTGTATCCATCGATGGAAGGAGCGATGACAGGAGAGACACATGGAAATCCATTGAAATTCAAAAATATTTAATGAATATCATTCGCGCCTCATCTGTGCGACAGGCGAAAAAGTGGCAGAGCGTGGCAGAGTCATCCATCAGATGGAACCCACCATCAAGAGCCAAAAGTAAATAAAACCCAAAACGTAGCTCCACCATCAAGTGTACCATAGCTCAACCGTCAAGAATACTTTAAATAGATCACAAAATAAGTGTCCTATAAATGAGAGAAATCTGACATGAATAGAGGAGAATATGATCAGATAAGCCCCGCCATCAAGTGTCCTTTAAATAGAGCTCACTCACATTCAATTAGAATTGAAAACGGAACAGATTCAGAAACAGAAACTGGGCTTTATGTGTCAACCGACCAGAAGTGCAATTTGTGGTGCACTTAACGCATTTCATATGCTAATTACGGGCCATAAATCGTTCCGAAATGTTCCATGTCTTTTCTACGTGGGAACGGGCGAGGCGGTCATAAAAAACCAGGAGGCAATTCCAAAGATTGGATAAGTTTTTCAGGTGCTCCCACGGCTGCTCCGCCTCCTGCTGCTCCTTCCGCCTCCTTTTCTGTTAGAGCCAAAAACTATAGACAGACAATTTCCTTATGAAATGAAAATAAACATGACATTTCTGGGTTTATGTACTTTTGCAGCTGTGTCTCTCTCACTTGCCTCCGGCACACCGACTTCGACTCCGACTCTGGCTTCGGTTTCTGCTGCTGTGGCACGATACGTTTTTCACCGATGTAAAACTATGGCTTTTTCTAACAATACGTTCTCTCCAAAGCACTTTGAAAAGTGTGTCGCATTTCATCAGATTTGATTGATGATTTCGCTGAAAAGCTTGTAGTGTAAGAGTAGCCTTGGGGCAAAGGCTTCTTCGCCTCTGAACATGGCTATGACTGCTATAAAATGTCATCTTTTGTTATGGCAAAAGGCTCAAATGGCGCAGACTGCGCCTAGACTGAGCCAGAGATCCCATAGACCAGGCCAGACCTTCGTGCCACTGCCACACGAATAGAGAGGCAAACAATACTTGGCCTCGACCACGCCCCCCAGCAGCCACTGCTCTGCTTTTATACGCCTCGCTACACACACACACACACACACACACACAAACACAGAGATAGAGCGAGATAGAGCGAGGAAAGAGAGAGAGCCAAGTCTCGTGCTGTGAGTTTCATTTCCGGTGCGACATTTTGTTACAAAACTTTATTTTCAATTTGTGCACATATTACACACAGCTTGCCACACGCCACGCCACGCCCCGTCCCCCGTATCCGCCTCTTTTGGATGCCAATGCCCCACTTATCCGGCTTTTGTTTTTATTTTTAGTGTAATTGTTCTATTTTTGTCCCAAGGGAGAATTGTTTCAGATTCAGGGCAAAGAAGGGCAAATGAGAGCTGCATGTCCGTGTCCGTGTCCGTGTCCGTGTCCGTGCCCATGTCTACTTATCATCTTCCTCTTGGATATCTCTTGGATTCCAGAGCCTGATGGTCTCCTCGGTCTGGATCTAGGTCTTGGTCTTCGGTCTTCACATTCCCATTCCCATCCTCAAAGTCAGAGCTGAGTCGGAGTCGGAGTTGGAGTCTGGGGCTGCTGTTGATTATTATTACAGGCATTATGTCCGGACTTAACTCGACTGAAGGGAGTGTATAGACAATGCCCCATGCCCCCACTGGCTAGCACCATCTGCTTGTAATGAAATTAGTTTGTCACTCCACAGCCCTTTGCGGAGTTTGTGCTTTTGGCCCCGAAAGAGGAAAATAGAGAGAAGGCAGCAATAGCAGCAGGCTGCTTCCTGTTTTGATTGCAATTGGTTTTCAGGTCAAGTGCGATTACAACAGCCTCCTGCCTCCTGCATCCTCTCTCCTGCCACCGTTGTACACTTTTATTCCTGAGGAAAATGTAGTTTTTAGTGTTAGGAAAATGATTAGTCGGAAACTTTTGTATGATGCATGCCATGTTTCAGAAAATTATAATTAAATTCAAGGCGTCAATTTTAAATGAAACCATGGTTAAGGCTAACAAAAACAGAAGCAGAGGCCCTTCTTCCATCGCTCTATTGAATTATAGATAGAGTACAATCCTGTCCATTCTTCATCGGATTACAAATGGTGGAGGCTCTTCCATTACCCCACATTTTATCCCTTCAATCGTATTACAATCCTGCTCCTCCCACAAATGGGAGTACCTCTTCTGCAAATTAATAAACAGACTTAGTTCGAAACAATTGCATCCGTTCTATAGTTTATTTGTGATGAAAATGTGGTTTTTGGTGTCAGGAAAGTGTTTAGGACAAAAGCGTTGTCTGTCCCTTCGATTTGCTTTGAAAATGTATGAATTATGAGATTATGTAAATGTGAAATTACAGTATAGTTTCCCTTTGATTGAAAGAAACCCACAAAGGATCTTTTACAAGTAAAAGGAGAAGCTTTGTTTTCCATCATTCAATTCAATTATGTTAGAAGCAGAACTCTTCCCTCTCCCATATTTCATCCACTTTCCACCCTTCAATCGTGCTATAACTAGACCTCCATTCTCCTACGAAACGGAGTATCCTTTCTAGAAAGGGTGGTCCTTCAATTAATAAGCCGATTTTGTACCTGGGACGCGGGCAAAATTAATTAAAATATTTTTGGCACCCACATCACACAGAAACCAGCAAATTGTCAGCCCTAATTTGCGGTCATCAGCCCCCAAAAAATATAATATGATGATTAAAAATTAGCTAGAAATAAAGGCAGCCAAGAGGAATGAAGGAAGGATTGGGTTGGTCGCTCTCCTGGGAATGTCATCAACTGGACATCGAGGATGTGGAGGCTGCTGCTGCTGCTCTCTCCCCGCCCGCTCACGTAATCAATCAACTTTGATTATATCCTAGAGGCGGGAGATGGGATAGATGAGTGCATGACCCTCATAAGCAGCAGGACCCAATCTTTTTTTCGTCTTGCTCTTGTTTCAGGCCTAAAGTTTAGGGCCAGATTATCGGCATGTGCGGATGCGAGTGCGGGTGATTTTTCTCTGCAGCAAAAATCAATACATCTTGATGTCCGATAAAAGTGAAATAAATTGTACAGCATATAGGATATCCTTCCACGGAAAGTAGAATGAAATGTGAAGACCAGAAGTAGTGATCCTTTACTCCCTGCTTTCAAATCTGCCTGCCATTAGTTTCTTTTTTTTGCTTTTTGCTTAAATTTCTGTTTTGGATTTTGCTCTCACCTTTTGCTGGGGAGGGTCCTGTGGCTTGTGCGGCAATAAATACACTTTTAAAAGATAAATAAAGCCCCGACACTGGCACCCAATCACTGTCACGTGTAAATGGAGGCCCAGGGGCCAGGCAGGAGCTAAGCAGCTTAGACCCCGACACCCCACACGCCCCCACACGCCCCCACACACACGCATTCGGCCGCAGCTTTAAACAGAATAAAAACCCAAAGAAGTGGCAGGAAAAACTGAACGGAAAATGCCACAACTAAAAAGAGTACGGAAACGTAGGAATTTCCCCGAACGTAAATTACCAATGAACGGAAAAGCCGCAATCTGAACTGAGAGAATGAGAGACCAAAGAAAAAAAAACACAAGCCTCGAGGATAAGACGAAAAGCCAAAGGGAGAGAATGCAAGTGGCTTGGTGTCCGTGTGGCATGCCTCAAAGAGTTAAAAGACAATGGGGAAAGCAACAGAAAAAACAAGTTGCGACGGTGTGCAACCAAAAATTAATTAACTCAGCTGTCAAGTGGCACAGAACACAAAACACAGAAAACACACGACACTCGGAAAATAAAAGAAAATAAAGAGGATGCCGACTGTGGCTGTGGCTGTGGCTGTCCGGCCAGGCTGTCTCTCTTTTGATAAATTATTTAATCGAAGCAATCGCCTATCGATGGCATCTCTGGATGGACATGTGGTAGAAGCTCCTTGTGGAGGTAAAATTAAACCCGTCCCCTAAGTCCCATCCGAAGGAGATGCCTCTAAATCGCATACATATATATTGTTTAAAAACAAATCACTTAAATGATCCTCTATTTATATATTTTAATCGTTTAGCTGTGTTTTTTTCTCTGTTTTCAAGATTGTTGATTGAAAAAAGCACCATTTTCAATGGCTTCTATTGCCTGGCATCTGTGGAACTTTGCTTTTGGAACAGTTTGTAGGCTGCTCTATATAAGCAAAAAACATTTACCAAAAACTTCAATATACACTCGTACATGTATCTACATGTCGTTATACCCTTTCAGCGGGTATACAGATGTTTGTCAGAGAAAAGGAGATACTTACACGATGTGAAATGCTGCAAATATCCTTCCTTTAGCTAAGGATACGACTTAAATCGGAACCGCAATTGAGTTCTTGGTCTCCCAAACATAAAGTCCTGCCTCTGCAAGGAGGGTATCCCTAGGTATCCCTTCATGCGTCTGAAATTCTGTCTGGTGGGGGATGTGGGGTGGGAAGGGGTCTCTGCGTGTCGCGGGTTTTTATTAACTTGGCCGCCTCGCCTCGCTGTTCCGCTGTAGCTGTTGCCTGTTTGCTTTTGGGAGCAGTTTATTGAAAAACGGCCAGAGAACCAGACAGAGAAGAACGAGAAAGTGTTGGAACTGGAGCTGCAGCCAATGGGTGTGGCTGCTGGGGGCTCATTAACTTGGCTTCGCTGTGGCTGTTCCCTCTGCTGCTGCTCCCTCTGCTGCTACTCCCTGTGCTGCTCCTTCCTCTGCTGCTGCTCCCTCTGCTGCTCCTTCCTCTGCTGCTGCTGAAAATTACAACTGAGCATCGAAAATCCTCATTTTGAATGCAATCGAGCTGCGACGCTGCGCTTATCAACAATTTGGACCAACAAGTACACAAAAAAAACGGAAACCATATTCATTATAAGGCAAATATGGAATTGGCAGCATATTCAGACAGCATATGTATCTGTGTATCTCTGAATCTGTGTGTGGCAGCCTCCAATCAAGTGGCACCGCAATTACGCTAAACAAAATTACCCATATGTATATTTTTCGTATATTTTTCGTAAATTTTGTAAAATATCCAAATGAAGAGCCCGCCCATCGGCCAGCCACAGCCACAGCCACAGCCATAGATACAGATGCAGATACAGTTACAACAAATACAGATACAGATAAAAGTATCGCTTTTGCCACCGCAGTATACATTTTGACTGATTTTAGTTTGCATTGTGCCACAACACAAAAAAAAAAAAGAGAAAATGAAAATAAAAGCCAATTTGCGCGGATATTCAATGAAAAGCCTGGAAAAGCCTGGGAAAAGTGAAGGGAAAAAGCCTATAAATCCATTGGATGATGATGCGTTTTTATGGTTACCGCCCGATTTTTGTTGATATAGTAATAATTTGTGGAAAATATGCGCCAATTTAACACACAACATTTAATGAACCGCATTTCGGGGAGAGGATCCGTGCTGTATCCCCCACGGATAGGAGGGACTCTGCGTCTCTGCATCTGTGGCCACATGGCCAATGCATGCTTAACAGCCAACATTAGCAGGACACCACTCCGTGTGGCAATGGCAGTAGTCCACTCTTTTTCTGGTGCCACAAACAATGGCCACACAGCAGAGGAGTCCGGTCCGTCCTCGAATTCCTCTGCACTTTATGAGAGGCGCATACATAAAGTGCCAAGGGGACCTCGGAGCATCAACCAAGTCCATGCCACAAAGCGCACTCTCTCTCTCTATCGCTGTCCCTCGCCCTGCGTTCTCGTGCATAAAGCAACGCTTTTCCAATTTCCGGCTGTACGCCCCGGGAACGCAGCCAAAAACAAAAAGGCTGCTGCTTGCCCAAGAAACAGAACCCAGAACCAGAACAGAACGGAACGTATGGTGGCTGGCCCATTGTATTGCCGCTAGAGATGGTGGCGTGTCTGCGTCATTTGTGCTGCAATTTGTGGCCCAAACGGAAGCGTGGAAGAACATGTAAATGAAGTCCATGAAGCTATGAAGAAATCCATAGGAGAAAGCCTTAATAGATATATTCGTTTATAATATTCCCATCTCGTGATCACAAAATCACTTCAATAATGCACTTTTATGTGCTATTTTTCTCCAAATAATAAACAATGTTCTGCAGTTTACAAAGCTATATCCGATGATTCTTTATATTACGATCCACAACCAACGTGTATCTTTCGATCTATCTATCTATCTATCTCCAAGATATCTCAACATTTTAGCTTCTATTCAGATGGAGGCCTATTATCCATCGTATCTTGTGTTATTTTGGGCCATCGCTATGACGTTCCGTTTTGGCCGTTTAGCTACTTTGTTCGACAATGGCCGACACATACACTCACACACTTAAACATGCACTAACACACATGCATAACTCACAATCCACACAGATACTGCCAGCGGACAGAATCGCATCAGTAAGAGCCACGTTATTAATGAGCCCAGAAATCATCAGGAATCAGGATGCGTATGCATCCCCCATCCCCCATCGCCCATCCCCTCTTTTTGGGGAAGTAATGTACGTTTTTGGTGGGGATGTTGGGATGCTGGGATGCTGCGTAGATGTTCCTTCGTAGGACACTCTAATGAGCAGCCGCTCAAACAGAAAGGAACCACAATTCTGCGGGCTGATCCACAGACTCCTTCTCCAGGTCCTGCTGCTGCTGCTGCTGCTGTTCCTTCGACACAGACGATGCTTGTAAAGTTGTCAAGTAATTAATTTGTTCAATTGCATGTTCGAGGTGTAAGCGAAACCATTTAAGAACTGGCGAGTGCTTGAAAATTCAAAAGTGTAACTACAAAGTGGCAAAGTCTTTCAAGCGTCCCGTCCCCTAAGTCGTCTGAAGGGGTGGCAAGAGAACGATTCCAAGAGAAACTTGTCGTGTTCTACGCCTCCTCCCCACGTCCTTCTGCCTCCTCGAGAAGTTTGTATCCGGCCAGAGACCAAGAGACACCCATTGCACGCACCAGCGCGGGTGTAGAGGAGGCACTCTACAGTCAGCCCTCTCTTGCAATGCTCTATGTGCTCGTACATTCAGTGCCTGCTCGTGTGCGTGTGAAATCGGAAGTGAATGCCGACTGCCTCCCCATCCATCCTGCCACGAACATCTTACAGCCGCCAGTCGCCATTCCCCATTCCCCATTCGCCTGTCTGTGAAGCTGCCCCTGTGGCTGTGGGGCGACAGGTGCTTCCGCATTTGAATGTCAACGGAAACCGCAACGGTACAACTTAGATAAACGTTTGCTCTTTAAATATGTGCGCTGTCGGTGCTACCAAAGAAGCACGGAGGACTGTCTCCGGGTTTATGTGCTACAAGGATATCGCTACATGCGAAATGGTTGCGGTTCCAATATTGGAGACCATGAGCAGGAGACGGAGACGGCTCTGTGTGTGTAAGCCATGACAGGAGTACCTATGCTTGGATAGATCTTGGCTTGGCTTATTGCTTGCTCTCCTCCTTACATTTCCACCCCTCATCAGAGAGGTGAGTGTGCGTGGCAGGATGGGATGTGGCAGGCGGCTGTCTAGGTGTTTGCATTTTCAGCGCCAAAGTAAAATTGATTATAGAGAAATGGAGATGGATAAGCAGAGACTCTGTCTGAAGGATATCCAGACCCACACTCCATCCCCAGCCCCAGCCCCACCACATCCCCATCCCCATCCCCTTCCTACAGAGTAGCAAGCTGTGCGTAATGATACTCATTCAAAAAATTATCGTATTAATGGAATTCTAGTAGAGAGATTATAATTATATATTTTACAAAATTACAATCCCATTAGCGCAGAGTATTTTGTAAAATTCAATTTTAAGTGAGTTGTTAGGCTCCTTCATACGTTTAATCGGCTTTTAATTGTCAAAGGAGAGTAAAAAAGAATAGAAATAGAATATAAATTTATTTAACAATTTCAAGCATAATTGAATGCAACTTTTGTTCCTTGAATCAACTTATTTATTGCATAGCCAATGATTTCAGGCTACGTTTGTAGTCTAAAAACTCTTTCTTTTTGATTTTTCTTTAAGGAAAACTTTCTCTCTCCGTTCTATAGGCAATGTTTTGGCACTTTACAGGAATATATTGGACTTTTCCCGGCGAAAGCATAGAGTAACCGCAGCTTAATGGATCTGAAAAGGAAAAACAGTGGAAAAATCAAATTTGTATCTTTTTTTTTGCATTTTTCACCTGTTAATACAAATAACAAAACTACTACAGAATCCCTGGCAAACGAATTACATGCCGATGGCAACAGAAAATCGAATTATTCAAAACAAAAAAAAAAAAATAATGCATGTTGCCTGTGCAAGCCATTGATTGAATTATGCTGAATTGCAAAAATGAGGGAGAGATTCGGGACATCAGCGGCATGCAGCGGCGTTCCTTTTATTGTCGCTTTGCATCGCGTGTGGCATGCATCATTGAGAACAAGCTCCGAGGGGGAAAAAATGCGATTAAATTGAAAATCAATTTCCATTCAATTTAGGCAAATGCCAAACAAATTAAACCAAGCCCAAAATCTAACAGGAGGTGAGGAATGCCACCTGGCGGACGCATGCCCCCAGCCATACCTCTCACTCCCCTGCTAAAGCTGCCAAAAAAATAAAATCATTTAACAATAAACGCAAGCAATTAAATTCGACTGTGAGGCAGGGGCAGGGCACAAATCAAATAATAAAGAGAGATAAATGCGATAGTTGCAGGCGCTGCACGTTGGGATACTCTTTAGGATCCATTGATTCCATTGATTCTTTGATTTCCGATCATTTTTGGCGGATATCTACATATGTATCTACATGTAGATATTTAAGAGTACATGCATGTATGTAGATCTTTAAGGGTACATGTAGATGGATATGTAGATGCATATATTTATAGCTTCCAGCGTTGCGATTCGTTTATCCTTGGAAATAAACAAGTTTTTCCTGCAAACACTATTATGATGTAGGGAATATACCTTGGTCTATGGTCTATCCAAAGTTTCATTGCATAAAAACATTGCTCATCCGTTGAGGCTTGCACAAGAGGCCGTTTCTTCAAAAGGGTATACGAAAAAAAGGAAGGAAGGCCACTTAATTAAGCGAAAAGGGAAAGCGAGGTAAAGTGCTGGCCTCCGATTGGACCCCCGAAAATGTACACTGACCAACACGTTTTTAAGTGCGAAACAATGTAATTTCATGGTAATCAGTAGACCATACCCTTTTTCCGTTCTGCCGTACCCGTACCCACCAGATACGACGTATCCCGAATGAATTTCCGGCTGTGTGCACATGCCACATAGCCATACAGATTCTCCGGACGGCCGGACACTTGGGGCAGGCACTACAGAAATGTCAGTTTGCAATTTTCTATGCCATTTAAAATAAATGAAAATGGGAAAAGCTCTTCTTTTGAGCCTTGCCCGGCTCTGGGCTGGCGGACTGTAGTAGTTTTAGGTGCTCTTGGGCCAGTGCGCGCGTGTTAACGTAAATAAATTACAAACACACATACACACACATACACGAACACACGAGATAGAGGGAGAAGGAGAGACTACGCAATCAAGTGGTCAGCGGCATGCAGCTTATAAATCAGAGCCAGAGAAACAGTGCCTCTAAAAACATTTCGGGAATGGAACGGCGATGGAATGGGCGATGGGCGATGGATAGATGGACCCGCATAGCAATGGGCGGATGGATGGATGGATGGATGAGCGAGTGAGTGAATGACCGAATGACTGAATGAATAGATTGAGCGAGGAATCCCGGATAGATGGATGGCTCGTATAAATGTCCAGCTATTTAGTTTCGGTTTGCTGTGGTTTGACTTTGCTTGTTTATCCCCCCACTCACACCAGCACCCGCTCTCCACTCACTCTCTCCCAGTGGGAAAATGGGAAAAGTTGATATTGTGCTTTTGCCCGCTTTTAATGTTGTTTCGGGGACAATTGTCGGACCCCGCGGAGTGGTTTTTGGCCTGACAAATGGCAGAGCAATTACGAATTAACTAGCATCTGGTTAGTGGACAGTGGGAGGGGGGAGGGACAGATGGAGATGGGGTCTAAGCCGCTTTAGCTGCGAGTCAGTGTGGGTCAGTGAAGGATAAACAAGGAGCAAGAGAAGAGGGGACGAAAATACTATATATAATATATAGATAATTTATCATATAATAATTCTAGTATTTTCTTGGGGCTGTCATTTAATAGAAGACCATTTAACAGTCATTTAAGAACGATGCCCCTCCTCCTGCCTAAGTCTGCCTCATGCGCCGCATGCCACAGGAATGCCGACAGCATATTTGCAGCTGAAAATACTGTGGTCGGTGGCCGGACTGCCAGCAGAACGGCAGAACCGAACATAGCCGCATAGATTCTTGTGAGTACTCCCATATTATCGCACAAAGGACTCCACTTGCAAAGGCCAACCGCAGCCGAGAGCAGATAGCAGGGGGAGCAGGGCCCAAGAAATATTACTGTGCAAATATTTGTATCGCATACTTTGGGGCGCACACGAAAGTATCTCTCTTTTGGAAGGAGGGGGATGCACATGCATCCGGCGGGTTATACACGTTTGGGAAAACCCAAACGAGAACGAGATAAGCACTAGGGCTCTCCGTACAAAAGCCGCGTCTCAGCGCTAGACGGAATCCAGTTATCAGCATCATGTCGCGGGGAATAGAGATGCTGCTGCTACTCCTCATCGTTGCCCTCTGGCTGGGGAGCAGTGGGGCGTACAATGTGCCCAAGGCCACCGTCAAGGTCAACTCGCCAAAGGGATTCGAGGTCTCCATTCCAGACGAGCCAGGAATCACCCTCTTCGCCTTCCACGGAAAGGTCAATGAGGAGATGGACGATCTCTCGGACCAGACCTGGGCCGCCGACATCGTCACAGCACGCAACGGACGCTGGACATACCGCAACCGCAGCCACAAGCTGCAGCCAGGAGATGTGCTCTACTACTGGACGACGGCGCGGTACCACGGCGTGGACTATCACAACTACAACCAACGGTATGTGGTCGGAGAAGGTCAAGGAGCGAACACGCAGCGCATCGACGCGCGAGGTTCAGGCGGTGGCCATCAGCCGATTGTAGTCAATGGCCAGCCGACTATCAATATATTTGTGGCATAAATTATATGAAAAAAAGCGAAAATAGTGTTTTATTGATTGAGAGGACTTATAAATTTGATTTCAGTGATAGATTCAGATGGAACTCATTTAAAGAGGTTCTTAGAGATTTAATTTTCAATTTAATATATCAATATATATCTTCTACATCTATATATGGATAGTATATGCTGGATTCTGTCTGGCGGATGTCATTGGCGCGCGTCAAACGCGTTGCATCGTTGCATTGTTTTATTTTCATCCCATTTTCATCTGAAATGGCCATAAATCAATGAAGCACTTTGTCACAGATATAGAAGTAAGTATCCGGATCGTATAAATCATTTTGAAATCCCACCACCCTCTGCACTCCACTCCAGACACGTGTCACCCAAAAAGTGCCACAAAAACACAAACAGCAGCAAAGAAACTATTCTCAAAGATTCGTATCGTATCGCATCGGAACTCCTCCTATAAACTGCATAAAAGGTTACTTCTGGGCCCATTTACCTTCTCTTGAGACCACAACACAAAGAACAGATATGAGTTAAAGTTTTGAAACAACACCTCCATTTCTTCAGACTGTTCTGTAGGATATGGGTGGTAGTTATTATCTAGGTTTTTGCACGATAAAGGAGCATTAAGGCTGTGCTAAGGACACCCTCTGAACCGCTCCTGTTGAGGCCTGTTTCGTGTTAACATGTTACATCTCTGCCTTCGCCTTGCGCTTGACCTGAGCCGCTGACCCCTTTCAACGCCTGAACGTCGAGATTAAACAGAACCTCTGTAGGAATAATAATGTTCGGCCCTTAAATTATAAACTACATCCGGTTGGATGTACTAGCCAGAGCCAGAGTACTAGCTTTTGTCAGTACTCATTTTCTGCAATTTTCCGTCACGACGGAATCGTTGCACTTTTTCAGTGCATACACATATCTGCCACACATATTACATGCATACATAGGTGCTTGAGTACATACATATGTATGTATATATGTATATTTGTAGAATCTGTGGAATGGAGGCAGCGAACGCAAGTGACGCTGTCAGCAACATTTGCGAGGCTGCTACCTCTCCGTGCCGCCTCTCATTTTCTCATTTCGTTTCGCAGCGGAATTCTAGCTGGCGGCAAGTTTGTGGCAGTTTCTGTTGTGGCACTTGCCCCATGCCACACCCACACATAAACGCACATACATTGGCCACCATTTTTCACGTGGCAGGCACAAAAATGACTTGTGACGACAACTTTATGAGGCACTGAGAAAACTGGGAAAAAATCCACTGCACATGCCCCATATACCACATACGAATACCATACCATAAAGATATATACTTTTATGTGAAGCTTAAACTTTTGACGCTTGCTGCAATAAAGAAATATTTAAATTTCCATTTTTACGACTACTCCCCCCAATAACACTTAGAGCTCGTTTTTTGATGGCTATTTCTACTATTCGAAGCCATTTAGGGCGCAAAATGACAAGGAAAACTACGGCAAATGAATTAGTATATAAAGTTTATACTCCATTAATGCTGGAAATAAATGGAGCCAATAAACGTCTACAGGTTTATGAAGTGGACTGGATATTAATTTTTATAGCAGGTTGAGTTCCACTGAAAATCTATGGGATCTGTTGGAGAAAACTATAACAAAATGTTAAAAAAAAAAGTTTTTTCTCTATTTTCTCTAAATCTAAGTGGAAGTACATCAACGTTCAGATGGTTTGGCATTTAGCCAATAAAAACTAAAAGATATATTGGCAATAAATAAGAAAAACCTTCATTGTATTCTTCATTAATTTTTTTGATGGATTGTTTGGATATTCAAAAATTGGTATAATCTTTGCTATTCCTATGTTCACGTTTCTAAAAAATTTGGTACTCTGAAGATTTTATTCTATTTTTCTGGCATATTTTTGAGGTTAATTAAGATAATAATGATCTCTAAATGGTCCTCCTGTATTTAGGCCGTTATATAAGCCCCCGCCAACCGATGAACCGCCAAAGGGTCCTTCCGTATGGCCATCGCTTCCAAAGGGTCCTCCTCCCGTATGTGTTCCGCTTATGAGGTCCGAGTTTTGGCTCTTACTCCCAAAAGGTCCGCCCGTGTGGCTGCCAGTTATCAAGCCGCCGCTTTCCTGTGCGTTTTGGAAGGGTCCGCCACTCGTACCCCCCGAAATAAGTCCAGCATCCAGGTTATTTGTGGCAAAGGGACCGCCGGTCTTAGTTTCACTGATCAAACTATTTCCGGATTGATAGCCACCATAGCCACCTCTATGATAAGTGGGGTTTGCCAGAGTCGAGGCCAAAGCCAACAACAGCAGCATCACAACAGCGACAACCGATCCCATCGTGGGCTCTAGAAATACGCGACTGATGAGCGAGCGACTTTACACAATTTGAAAAACCAAACAAAATAAATCAGAACATGTCATCGATGAGACGAATCTCTTATCAGAAATACTTGAACAACAAAGCCCCAGGCGAAGCTTTTTCGATCGTAGAATGAGCAAACCTCTCCCCCATTGAGCTTTAAGCTTGACAAAGTGAACTTTGAAACCCATATCGGGGATGAGACCTCCTCCCATAAATTGCCATCAAAATAACCAAAAAGAAAGTGTAACTTTTGCCATGAATATAAATACGTGTCCGGACACGTTCCGGACGCTGGAACTATCCCAAGAACCCGCGGGCGGGCATCCTCTAATGGCTAAAATATGAAGCCTGAACTCTGAACTCTGGGTGGGATACGCGTTTTTGAAGGAAGGAATCTGCCGCCGAGCTGCAAATTAATTATAAAAGATTCCGCTGCCAGAAAGTTAAATATTTTTGCCTCAACTTCAGCTTCAAAGTGTGGGCGTGTAGGGGCGGAAAATAAGTTGCCAGCAACTTGACGCACATTTGTCACACGCCACCGTGAAAAGGGGTTCCTTCTACAGGTGTCTTGCCACACACCCTCCCCTCTCTTGCTCTTGTGCTCTTGGCTGCCGCTGATATATGGCTCTTTAAAATTAGTCCAAGTGCAGAATGTCTGAGCGGTGTAAAAAATGGCACGAAATTGCGAAAAATTGAGAATAATTGTAGAACTTTGTCAGGCTGTTGTCGATGTTGTTGGGAGCGTTGGGGTGGAGCCTTACGCTTTGAACTTTGAAGTTAATCGAAAATCACTTTATCTAAAGGTTTGATAGAGTTTTGGGAATAAGCATTCTTGGAAAGAAAACTTGTACTCAAATCACCCGTACATATATGTTATGTACCCATGCATTGTATATCAGAAAGGGTGTCTTTCTTCGTAGGATTATAAATCTGTCATTATTAATATTATTCTTAGTTTTTAAAACAGTCAATCATTTGTATTTAGGATCAGTTTTGGCTAAGTTATGAGGTTTTACAGTGGGGGGGATCGGCATCCCTTTCCAAAAGTAAACCGATTTTAGGGAATGCAGTGTAAAATCCCTTCCAAAAAGTACCCATAGGAGCACTATTTCGTTTTGGAGCCGAATGAATGTATTCCAATCAATTTAGTCTTCAGTTATCTTTTCATAACCATAATCATAACAATATTAAGGCGATTTTATTTCATTTAATTTCCTCTAATTTCTAAAGATTGATAGAAGATGTATAGTAATCTGGGTTATTATGTAATTACATAAGACATCCCTCCATCCCCACCGAAAGTAATAAGTGCATAGATTTGTATATAGCTCAAAGTACATTTAAGCAATTCAAAATGTTTGGCCCTCATGTTTCTGTGTATGTTTCACACATACACTGGAAAAAATATATAATATTTGATGGGATTAACATTCATATAACCCAATAACTCTAAAACTCAGAAAGACTCGGGTCATGTATCAATGCGTCGTGCACACGACATGTATGCTGTACCCATCTCGGCATCATCTTTGCAGCTCGAGTCGAGCACACATCACTGTGCCGCGTCATTTTGGAGCAATGATTTATATATCTTTAACATATCTAATGAGGATTTTCATGAGTAGTAATGCAATTTTATTGATACTCCTTGTAGGAACGATTTTCCTTTTCCCTTTCCCTTTTTCCTTGCTGTGTAGCACCATTAGGGGGTGGGGTGCTGGGGCTGTGTACTCAATTAGCATTAATGAATCCTCTAGCAGGATAATGCCTGTACAGTGTAGAGAGTGTAGTAGAGTGGCGAGTGTACTTTGTGCAGCTCTCCTGGATAATTGAATTAATGGCGCTCTGCCGGTGCTGCCGCTGCTGCCACTGCTGCCTCCAGTTGTTGTTTGCTTATTAAGCTAATTGTCTTTATTAAGGCTACCTGCTTTGCTTCCTTTGTGACGGTCCGAGAGTCGATTGCAGGCACTCTTAGACACGGGTTTCTTGAGATTCTCAATTGATCAAATGCATTTTCCATGTTCTCCACCAACGACGGCAGCAATGCCTCACGTCGCAAGTCATCTGCAGCGGCAACACAGTGGCAGCAGCAAACACAGTGGCAGCAGTGGCATCGTCGTTCTGCATTCCAAAATCACACAACACATTTTCCAAATGCGAAAGTGCAGTCAAAGTCGTGCAATATGCAGTGCCCCCCAGTAACCTGCCACCAAAAGCGCCAAACCCCGCCCCTCCCCACTCTACTCAGCAGCTACTCCATCACTCCCCATTACGACACCCTATTCCATCCCCCATCCGGCTCTGCCCTCCGCTGATCATCCATTTAACAGACCTGGCGTTAGTATATACTGGCAAAGGGTATTACGACTATGTGCAGACATCTGCATGTCTGTTTCCATTGATATTAAATTCTCAGTTGTTTTGTTTTCCGGCGGAAACTTTTCACAGATTGAAACCTTCAAGATTGGAACACCATATCATATATTTTCTAATGATAAGAACAATACAAACTTGTCTTTGAGATCCCCACCTTTGTTTGTAAGATAAACTCAACCACAGATCGTTACACATATCTTGGCAACATTTTATTCGAATCGGATCACTTTCCAAAGGAATAATTTGTCTGTGAAGGTAAAAACGTGTTTTATTCTTCAGATAATAACCAAACTTTGCTAATTACAGTTGTCCTACATATTTTTTGATCATATACATATCTTCCGTAGAAACGATCGTTTTTATAGGGTATCTACAGCTTGGGTCGACGTTCGTCGGTTTTCCTCTCACTCCCTCTCTTTGGCCTTTTTTGTGCTTGTGCAGTCAGCCGTTGATAGAGACATTGCAAAAACAGAGAATAGCAAAGTAAGAGAGAAAGAGAGGGGTGTGGTGTGGCAAAGAGAGTGAGAGAGCGCGCGCGACAGAGAGCAAATTCCTCTCATGCTAGTATTTTCTAACAGTGCTTTACGCTTTGTCTGCCAGCAGTCGCCAGTGCTGCTGCTGCAATTGTTGTTGTTGTTATATTTAGCATCGCATCGCAGACGCAATTTATATAAAGTTTAATTGATTGGAAAATCAAATTGATTCGATTCAATTCGCTCAGCAAAAGCAAAAGCAACAATAAAACGCTCTGCAGCCACAGACACGCAGAGATATTACCCATAAACCCCATGTCCAGACCAGGTTATGCTCTCTGCGACTGCAAACAAAATTTCAGCGTCAAAGTCGTTTATCTTGACAGTATTCCAATGCAGTACGGAACATGAACTACTTTGAAGCTGGATACATGGCAAGATAAGGATGAAAAAGAGAGGTGGGGGATCAGAAATAGCTGGTTGAGGTAATAATGTGTCTTCTTTGTAGTGAGTCAAACCAAACGGGAAGTATTCTAGCGAACAATAAACGAGCAACCACACAAGCAGCGATAATATATAAATGGTATAAGCAGTAGACATTCTTTAAGATAAGTGAAACCAAAGGAAAGAGACTTAAACAAGATAATGATTGGTATTCCACGAGTATATTTAAATAAATTATTCGCACAAATTATTACAACGAGTTCTTCAAACAAACATTAAATATAACTATCAACGACAAATGCACATAATATACTAGTAACGAGATCATGCTAAATCCTCAAATGATACAAGTAACGAATTTGTGTAATATAGAAATTAGAAAAGTCACCCTGCCAACGTGTAATGAACTAGCAACGAGAATGCAAACAAGTGCAAACGAGTAGGTAATCAGGTAACGAGTTAATGCATTTACATACATTATGCCACCACCACACCGTACCGCAACGCACCGCACCGCACCGCACCACACCAACACCCCCCTTCCAAGCGGACTAACTTTAAGCCATTGCATTTTATATCCACTTTAGTTTAAACTCGCTCTCGTATTTTCACAATTGTTTTATTCCACGAGTGTTATCTAGCAAACGGAGTTGAATAAACTGCTGCCCAGCACAAACCATCCACATCCACATCCGCCCCCGCACTCTATAAATCCCCCACTCAACCGGAGAGGCAGGCAACAACAATGCACATCTGTCATTAACAAACAGCGCAATACCTGTTTAATTTTTATTGTGAAACTTGCCACAGAGAGAGAGAGAGAGCTTAACTTTTCTCAATCTCTTCTCCCACCCAATGTGGCACCCACTCATCGTCGTTGAGGCCAATGTCAATGGCCGAGGGGCGAATCGGGTAGAACGATATGTTTAATGGCAAAAGCAATAGAAAAACTTTTGCGTATAGCAAAGCAATTCAATTGAAAATAATTAGAAACGTAGCCAGCCACATGGCGAAACTTCTTAATTGCCCGACTATTGTGCGTCGGATGGCGAATGCGAATAGAGTATGCTAGTATGAGGGGGTTCTCCGAGAGTGGAGTACGAAAGACAGCAAATTGCATTATGCATAAGCCGACTACGACAGAGACCGACCCAGCACGTATCCATTCAAAGAGCGAGCGATAGACAGACGCACAGAGAGCCAAATAGAGAGATAGAGAGAGAGAGAGAGCAATAAAAATACATACATAC
Source organism: Drosophila lowei (assembly GCA_008121275.1). Taxonomy (NCBI): domain Eukaryota; kingdom Metazoa; phylum Arthropoda; class Insecta; order Diptera; family Drosophilidae; genus Drosophila; species Drosophila lowei. The sequence goes on along the minus strand of CM017778.1, from coordinate 21,765,187 downwards.
ATATATGTAAGCACATACGAGCATATATAATCCACGCTGATATTTTGAAGCTCAATCATTTTGAACTCTTCGCCCTGACCATGTGCCACCGTCGTCTGCATATTCTATTGCTCTTGCTGTGCCTCTTCAGCTTTGCTCTGCTCAGCGGTAAGTCTGATTTTAGATCTATAGATTCTTGCATTAACATACGTGGCATTCCGTTTTTCAGTGAATGGCTTGCCCTGGGGGACCAGCGTCGAACAATCATGCAGCCAGTGGCGGACCCTCCCGGAATGGCGGCAATGAGGAGGACCCCCGCTACATCGTCCTCCACGCGAACGGCAACGGCAACGGCAAGGCCCACTATGGCAGCCAAGGCACCATTCTCCACAAGTGGCGTTACTGATCGACGCGGGAGCAGATGGCATGCACAATGATCCAATTTAGATTCATTTTCCCTGAAAAAAATTAATAATTCCTTGAAATCATATATATTGCAATGTTTTTTCCAATAATTAAACTCAATTAAGACACAAATTCGATGTATGCTGAAATAAATATAATATAAACATATCTTGACCTCCAAATGATATGATTTTAATTAATGGACGATCTTTGACGGGTTTCACTGACCCCATCTATCTTCAGACTTGCTCAGTGGCTATATTCTACATGAATCCATTAACTGATAAGCTCCTTAGAGATTCAGCGATGATCCCAAAGAACTTCGAATCTTTCTGGTGAACTGTAAAGTGGGAATTTTTGGAAACCCCCACACATAATCATACCTCAAATGAGGCACGTAGAGTGTCCAATAACTAAGAAAAAAACTATGTCTAGTAAGCTCAAGCATTTGGCACGCTTCGCTCCAGCATTTTGTGGACTTGGTGACTCACGGAGGCGGCCCGGCACCGATCGCTGCAGTGAGTGTCCAGTGTCCAGTGAGTGTTCCACAACCGCAAGTCGTGTAGAAGCAAAATAGCAAAACAAACAAACAATCGCGCGCGTCTCTGGCATTTCCCAGTACCAGCGATTGCACCGCTGACCTCCCCACCAGTCCTATCTTTTCATCCGTCCGTTCAGATTATACTCTATACCCTATATCCCATACTGAGTGCAGCGAGAACAAGTATACAGAGCGACGACAATGTATAAATAGCTGGCACTCGACTTGCCATTGAAACAGTCGATGCAAAATGGGCTTGGGTAGAACTCTGATAATATTGGGGCTAATTGGCAGCGTCGTCGCTTGTCTGGCTAGCGGTAAGTCATCTGCGTAGTTCTCAATCCCCTCGCTGATGAACACTCTCTTCCACCACAGCTATGCCCCAAGGGGCGGGCGCTGATGACCAGATTATACGACGGAGCCAGGGAAGCACCTTCCTTTCCAACGGTGCGGGACAGATCATAAGGGGACCCGATGGGAGGACCATTTTGATCGGATCCGATGGCCGTAGGATTATAGCAGATACCTCCATCTCGGAGGAGGATGCCTCCCAAGACGATGATAGCTTCCTCGTCCAGAATAATGGTGGATCCAGCATCTCATCAAACGACAACAACGTCATCATCAATGGCGGGCAGTCCAACATCATCACGGGCAATGGCAAGACCCTCCAATACGGTACGGGAAACATCAACTACAGTGGCTATAATGGACACTCGATCAACGTGGTCAATGGCGTCATCACGCTGACGGAGGGCGGCAAGCTGTACACGTTCGAGGCACAGCCGGCCAACGTCGAGAAGAGGGAGACGATTGACATCAACGGCCAGCCAGCCACAGTGCAGTACTCTCACGGCGATGTCATTGTAGAGCTGGCCGATCAAACGGTGATCGCCATTGTCGGCAATACCTCCTTCATTGGCGATCGCACATCCTTTGAGAATCGGGACAAGCTGCAAGCGGAGGCCCAAAAGTATGCCGAGAACATCCAGAGGCAAGTGCAACAAGATCTAAACAAAACGCTCCAGCGGATGAACGAGGATCTCCAGAAGACTCTGGGGAACATTCACTTCTAGGCGAGTGAAGCAAAGCATCTAACCGAAAAACCCAGTAATGAAGTTTGACGACCAATAAATCTTTATCTTTGTTACACAAATGGGATTGCCGATGGTTTGATTGATTGATTTTCTTGATATAAAGAAATTATTGGTCCCATTTTCCTCTATGAGAAGGCTCATCAAGAATATATATACATATGCATATGTTTATATCTTAAGGTTCGGAAATGCTTCCTTCTGTGTATTACAAACTTCAGTCCAATCAAGTCCAGGGTAAAGAATGGGTACAATCGAAGACTATTCAATTACCAAGATGTTGCATGAGGAAATTAAAGTTCTATGGCGGGGTTTTTCGCGCGCGTGGCTTTAATTTTCTCTTGATCTTCGTCTCTGACCAGAATCCAACAACAAAATGCACAGTCTTTGACGTGGCACACATAATACTTACTTTTCTGTGATCGAAAAATGTCAAAAACTTGCTACGTAAACTTGCTTTGAACTAAGGTATTATTTATGTCTAGACTTCCTTGTGTGTTGCAACAATGTTAATGACACTCGCCTGACAACAACCCATCAAAAGCTCACCGATTCGCCACGCATCGCTCTTCCCAAACCGACTGCTTTGGTGTCGTATATAGGGCGACTACCGTGGAGTATAAATAGCTAGAACTCGACCTGCCATTGAAATAGTCGCTGCAAAATGGGCTTGGGTAGAACTTGGATAATATTGGGGCTGATTGGGAGCATCGCCTGTCTGGGTAACGGTAAGACATCTTTGATGAGGATTATCGAAGGAATATCTTTCTATCTTCCACCACAGCTGTGCCTCAATTTCTAGGCTCCGAAGAGGATGCCTCACTGGACGACGATAGCCTGAGCTTCCTCAACAGCAAAAGCCAGAAGTTCGCCTCCTCCGCGACTACGATTGGCGAAAACGGCCACACCTTAATATACGGATCGGGCGATAACAACAAAATCACCTACAATGGGCACAGATTCGTTGTAGACCATGGTATCATTAAGCTGTTTGAAGGCTCCAAAACGTACACGTTCCGACCCCTTGGAGCCAATGTGGAGAAGAGGCAATCAATCGACTTTAACGGTCACCCAGCCACAGTGCAGCTCTCAAAGGGCAATGTGTTTGTGTATCTCCCCGATGGAACGGTGATGGGCAGGATCGGCAATAGCTACTTTGTGGGAGATCGCTATGCTGTGGAGAACCGCTACAGGATGATAGGCAATAGCAATCTTTAGAGCGTACTGGGCAGCAATATGCATTAAACAAAAGTGACTTAAATAAAGTGAGCTTATTGACGAGCTACAACATTTGTCTCGCTTTCCGTGGCCGCGACTCGAGGGGCGTCATAAAAATGCTAAATATTTACTTTGAAAAAACAAATGGGTTTTTCCGCTGAGAGGGAGGTGGAACCATTTACTGGTATTTAGAAGCAATGATTTATCAGCTGATCCCCATTCCATTGCTATGCAAATTTCCCAGAGCTTAACAATAATCTGTCTACTAGTCGGACAATAATTCCATTGCCATAATTCCATGTGTGGGAGTCGCTTACTCGGGAATCGGCGCACAGCTTAGGCGTGATTGATTGGCAAGAAATTCTGTGTATGAAGCGCCGGCGGCTTAAAAGCGGGATTATTAAAGTACAGTTTAGAGATGGGCACGGGACAAGCCGGGCTATGTGGCTGGTGTATCGATGCTATCGGTTTTGCAGCCCTACTGTTGTCTTCGCATGAACAACAAAGTAGCAATTTTTGATGCAATAACTCTTAGATATTCCTCATATAAGTATTTTGTTTAATTTGGTATATATTTGTATGTTTATATCTATTTATTTACAGTCCATCTCTAGTACAGTTACAGCAAAAAATTATCGTTATCGAAGGTCTTTTGCGCAATCGACATACAACTCTGGGCACGCGCGCATTTGACATCTGGTCACACTTTGCCCTAAATTTCTGGTTTATTTTTGTGCACAAACTTTTGAATGTCAGAACAGCCCGGCATGTGCTTTTCTCTGACCGCCGACCAATTGTCCGCTTGGCGCACGCAGTTCTACAACGAACCACGGAATCTTCTCGCCCAGAATGTGTGCACGACCCACGATCCTCTGAAGGTGTGCCTGCCTATTTTGTCGCCTGTGGTTTCGGTGCCGCCCAGCAAGCATGCGGTGGACTCGGAGGGAAAAACCACCAGAGGGGGCCCCGCCTGGATCACCACGGGGCTTGACCTGCTGCGCCTGGAGTTTGCCAAGAGCTTCCCATCGCTGCCGGCGGACTTTGAGTTCTCCGCGGGCTACCTGGTGTACTGGCACAAGCTGGAGCGATGCAACTACTTGCTCCATGCGGTGGCCGATCATCTGATGCGCGGCGAGCCCGTGGATGGGCGCCAATTTCGATACCTGATGAAGCATGTCGTACCGGATGGCGGGAACTGGCAGATGTTTGTGAATCTGGTGAAGAAGTACGGCGTTGTGCCCAAACAGTGCTACCAGACAACGGGGCGCACACGCCAGCTGAATGTAATCCTCAAGAGTAAGGTAAGGATATGCCCTGATTAGTATCCAATAAGCCACAGCACCCATCGTTTCCCTTAGCTGCGTGAGTTTGTGAGCGTGCTGCACAATCGCTTCATATTCGATGGCGATGGCAGCGCCCTGCCAACCCTCATCGGGGAGATGATGCCCCAGCTGTATAAAGTGATCAATATCGTTTTGGGCGAACCGCCGCAGAAGTTCAAGTGGACGTACTACGACTCGAAGAAGCGCTACCAGTGCGTGGAGAACTTGACCGGCTCCACCTTTTTCGAAGGACTGGTGAAGAAGGACTTCGACCTGGATGAGATGGTGTGCCTGGGCCATGATCCGCGCCTGTCCTCCAGCTACTTGCACAACTACGAAGTGGCTCTTAGCTCGAACATGGTGGGTGGCCGGCTGCAGCGGTACAACAATCAGTCGATGGACGTTCTAGTACCGATCATTGTTAGCTCGCTGGCTGGCGGCAAGGCTGTCTGGCTGGTCTATGACCTGCTGGCGCACACTTCAAAGAATGCATCTGCTGACTTTCCGCTGCTCTTTGGCTTGGAAATGGGCACAGATCTCAACAAGGCAGAACGAATGCTCTACAAGGAAACGCGCCGTAATCGGGTGTTGCTGCTCACGGAAGTACGCCTGGACGACGAGGAAAAGCCGCTGGAATTCCGCACCATTGTTCCATTGACCTCGAGCACGTTGCTTCCAAGCCCATCCGCAGGAAATCTCCGAGAGATCAACAATAGTGTGGAAGAGAAGGCCAAGGTTCTAAGGCTTCAGACAGCCTTTTGCATAAAGACGGATTGGATGCGAGAATACGCCTTTGAGATTGTCGTCCACTCGAGCTTTGTGCCGCCCGATGTCCTGGGTGCCGCCACTAGGAAGGAGTGCAAAGAACTGCCCCCATGGGATATCATGGGAGCGTTCCTCGACTGATTAATCCATGTTTTAATAAACCCTACAATCACATCATATCCATGGGTTTCAATATCGTTATTTGATCCCTATAGTTGAAGCCATAGCGAGAGCCAATGTAGATGCGCTTGGGATTCTTCGTTCTGGCTATCAGAAATTCATCATCCTCCATGAGCTCTGAGGGCAGCACGAGGATTACACTGTCTCTGTGGTGCTCCAGAGTGGCCATTTCGTTGTAGAACTCGATCTGTTTCTTCTGCTTAGATCGCCGAAAGTAGAATTTATAGGGGTTCCCCTTTGCTTTGGTTATCTCCATCCCATTCATGATTGCGCACACATTGTAGTCCTTGTACTGAGCGCATTTATCAATGTTCCCTCTCATGTAGGCAGCTGCATGAAATTCGAAGGGAGTATCGTTATCCGGATGTTCGCCCGTTGCGCTGGAAGAAGAATATCTATCACTTTCAATGTCTATCGGATAGTCCACTTCAGCCACGCCATTCGCTATGAGACCCAGAAGTGTTAGAAGGCACCAGATTTCCATTGTTTTTTGCGACAGTCTCAGTTTCCGGATAGGATAGAAGTGTGTCAAGATCTGTCAAGGGATGGTCGAGCAGAGCTTAAAGCGTATCGAATGGATTCCATTTGCCAGTACATAATTACTGTGGCGCATCGAATGGATGGCTCTTAAAGTGGTTCGTCTATTCTTTTCCTGTATATTCATGTTGCTTATCGCAAAATTATTTCAAAATCCCACAGCGTTGTCGTCACCGAGGCGCGACCTTCACTAAGTTTTTCAGGGAATCGGCCTTACGTGCCTGGCATGCCTAATTAGGCATTAGAGGGGACTCCCACTCCCACTGCCCCACTCCTGGGGGCCTCTCGAGTAGCCAGCCAGTCGGCAAGACTTAAGGGATTTGCGCCCCCGTGAATTTTGTTTTGACTTTGCATAAAAGAGAAACAACAACAGCATTTATATTCGACTTAAGTGTAACTTTATTTTTGCTATTAAATGTACCACAATTTAGTACTGCCTGATGCCGTAGTAGGGATTGCTGTATCCGTAACTGGGATAGCCATGCCTGGGCACCGCAACAGGCTGATAGACAACCGGCTGTACCACAACGGGCTTCGAGAGCAAATACTTCAGCAGATGACGAGGCTCACGTACGAGAGAATCGACCTGGTCCGCTGTTGTCGCTGGCGCTGCGGATCTGGAAATCGCATTAGCATGGTCGCCAGCATCTGGCAGATCAGGATGTGCGCTGTGGTCACCAGGAAATGCCACCACCATCACGATGGTGAGGCTGCTGAGCAGGAGAAAGCCGACGAACTTCATCTTCAACGATCTGTTAGCGAGTGAATTGGTTGAGGATCAATCACAGCCTTATATACACAATATATTGGACTGGACAGGTAGTCCGTCCTTGGCAGGTGGTGCTGCTTTCTACCTGTTCTGATCCCCGAACAGCTGCAGGGGATTATCCTTTAGAACCTTCTCAGAAACAGAATTCAGGGGATTTGATTTTTGGAATGCTTGAAACAGTTTTATTGCTCGCTTGGTTTTTCTTTGCTTCGATGTGGTTCCCATTGACATACCCAAACGCCCAACTATATGCCTATATCCGTATATATCCGTAGACCCTTACATCTGTGGTGGTGCTGGCATGCCTTCGGGTGGTGGAGGAAGACCGGGTGGAGCCTGACGGCGTTGCTAAAGGCAGAAGTCCAAACAGATTAAAGATCAGGATCAGATCGAATCTACATTATGTACTTACTCTGAATTCCTTGGGTGGTGGCGGCTCCTCATTGGCCACTGCGCGACGGGACTGGAATGAAATAGATTGATGGATAAACCCTGCGAAGGATCATCAGTTCGATCTGTGGCTTACCCTGAAATGCTTGGGTGGTGGTGGCGGCTCCTCATTGGCCACTGCGCGACGGGACTGGAATGAAATAGATTGATGGATAAACCCTGCGAAGGATCAACAGTTCGATCAGGTGCTTACCCTGAAATGCTTGGGTGGTGGTGGCGGCTCCTCGTTGACGACCATCGATGACTCCTTGTTCAGGTCGCGGGCATGGCGCCCTGCCTAGAAGGAGGCATTTAACAAAACGTTGTATTAACAGGGCTAAGTTGGCAACACGCCGCCATTGCTGTGCCTTCTGCGGATCAAGTTTCTCCATCTGCTCCATATCTTCCGGCGTCTCTTTTGGGGCCAAGAACTCTTACGATTCGTCCTTCCAATTTGCTTAACCAATCGCACTTACCCTCTGAAACAGACCCGTGAGTTTCGGTTCCTGCGAAAAGGATTAACCAAAATAGTCACTACAAATCATCCCGTGACAGGACTACCCCCCACTCACCTCGACACCATTGCTGGAGCCACCGCCACGTCCCTCAGCGCCGAAGAGCATCAAAGCCACAACGTAAATAAGCAAAACAGCACAAAATAGCTTCATTTCCGAGCTGTCACGTTCCCGACGGTCACAATAAAAGATGCCAAGCCAAAAGATGCTACGGAGCACCTCGATTGTACTAAAGTCGGCTCCGAATAGGTGGCTTATATATGCTGCCCCGTGGAGATGGGGCAGGAGAAGGGGCTATGTAATTGGCTTGTTCGAAATTATTATCCGAAATCTTGTCATATGGCAAGTTAGCTGCGATGGCTGCGATAGTCGAAAACATGTTGATTGGCTGTTAAATCATAGTTATTAGCAGATATATCTTGTAGATAAATGGAACATGGCAGTTACAGCTCGGGGGACGTGGGAGTTTCGATAGAATTGCATGTGCATAATGGATTGTTTTCCATCAGAGATACCGCAGTGTTTTAAGAGTATTCTCATTGTATAAGGTCGTTATTTCTATATAAAGAGATAAACCTATTCTTTGTTAAATTTTTCTTACACCAAACCTTTCACCTTTCTTAAGGCGCATCGCATCGTTCAGCACGGCTTTGCCACAGCAAATAAGTTTTATAGCTGCAATCTCCGTGTTCTATTACGCAACAAAATACCGTCATTGGCTTACCCTTCTTCTTCCGTTGGACAAATGATTCCTTCCAAGGTGGCGGCGGTGCTCTTCTTGTGCTATTTTTCATTATTTCCGCTCCTGAACGCCACAGCGCGTCTACGTTTGCTCTGAGCTTTGCATAATTTCGAAATTATAACGCGCTTTGATGTTGTCCCCGACGCGCGAGGACTCGTCTGGAAGGCGGAACGACATCCTTGGCTACGTCCAAGTCAAATACAGCAGCGAAGGCGACAGAACAGCAGGAACAGCGACAGCAGAAGACAAAGGAAAGTGTAAATAAAAATGGAAGTACATATAGCTCTAACGATACCCTTCAAGATAGATCTTTGGACATGGCATGACATATAGTCAATCTCTTTGGATCAGGTGTCACAAGAAAAAGGTGAGTTTAAAAAAGTTAATTTTGGAAATAAGTGACCTACGTTGGTGCATACAAAAAATACAGCGTCGTTCTTTTTCAAGCGGTTATCTCGAACAGGATAAATTAAATTATTAAATTTTAAACACAAATGTTGTACTATTAAAATTTAAAATAAGGGCTATTTCTGATTTTAGTAATACTAATCGGAAATCAATTTCAATTTTTATTTTTATCATTCTTATTGTAAAATTGATTTTTATTTCATAATTTTTAAATTAAACTTAAAATTAAAATCTGTTACGATGCCTGCTTTGGATAATGTTAGACCGATTTTTGTGGCAGCTATCGTTTAGAGGTTTATCTTTGAAAAAGCTTGCTCTTAGATCGTTGTGATATGGGATATTATATGAAATGGTAATCCAATCTAATCATTTAAAATGTTCGATTACTACCTGCAGCTAAAAGAAAGATCTGGGCTTCCTTTTCTTTACAAGTTAGAAGCAGTTTTCAAAGAAACACCGATTGCTGCATGACTTTGGCTACTCTGCTGTAGATTCTGGGTCAAATATTTATATATTTAAGTGACAAACATCTGGTTCAAATTTTATTACCCTCGGGAAGTGTATACAAATAAATAAGCGCACTTTTTTCTCATTTCCGTTGCTTACTTTGACGTGTTTAGTTTTTGATGTGTACATTCTCGCACGCTGCGAAGACAGTGGGGGGGATATTTCACAGGGGGGCTATGGGGAGGTATGGGTAGTGGAGCGAAAGAGAGAGAGGGACGGGGAAAATGCTTAAATTCGTCATTCGGCAACACGGACAGCGTGAGGCCCCTCCTCAGGGCTGGGGTCTGGGTCTCCTTTCCTGAGATGATATCTTACCCTCTCTCTCTCTCTATCTCTCTGTTGCTCTTCCCTGTCCCCGTCTCTGTCTCTGTCGCCGGGCGGCTTCCTCTTTTTGTCTGTGTGCGAAACTTTTCTCATTAGAAAACTTTTACTATTTCCGCTACTCAACGCCAAACGCAAACAACAAACGACAAAAATGGGGAAATACATAAAAAACACCATTCGGATAAAAGACAGAAATGCGTAAATGTGTTGTAAATAAAATGTTTGATGCGCCCAAAGCACCCGGCATTCCATTCCTTAAGGCAACTGCACTTCTATATAGTATATAAAGTGCAAAGCTGCCTTTCGCTACTCGAACTCTCATAGGACATCTGAATGTACACCTACAACTGCCTCCCTGAATCCATCTTTGGGCGAGAAGAGTGTTGAAGTCGTGGAGAGTTCTTTTTCCTTGATCCTCTCTTGATCCTACAGGATTCTCCTTTCTGTGGCATACATATCCATCCTTTTGGGAAGCAAAAGTACTGAAGCATGGAGACAATCTTTGCTCAAATAAATCTGCCTTGATCGATCCTATTAGCCACAGAAAACAGCTCTCAGGCCAGATACATATACATATATTCTGTGAGGCAGCAAAAGGACTTAAATCAAAACCCTTGGGCACCACCAGGAAAAAATCTCCCGAAGGAATATATCCTGCGGCAAACGTTCTCCTCGAGTTCTTTGGACAACAAATGTAGGACAAAACAACAGAGCCAACAAAGTGCTGCTCATAAAAATGTCTTTTATTAAATTTTCTCCTCCGCAAAATCAATAAATCAGAACAGCGCGGCGTGCAGCTTACCTCAGTTTCAATTCAATTCAATCAGATTTTCTTATTTGATTTTAACTTTACCTCCTCCTCCTCCTCCGACTCTGTCTGTAAGTCGGAGAACTCTCTTCCTGCCGCCTGAGTGCCGGCGCCCTGCCACTTCTTCCTGTTTCCTGCGCTTGCAGCGCACTTCCTTCGAGTACCTAGAATTTGCTCTAATTTGATTTTGAACGGCAGGCAGCTTCTCTGCGATTTGCCACGCTGTCATCTGTCATCGCGTTCTGAGTCGCAAATATTGATTTCACACCCAAAAGGCAAGTGATTTCCTATAGGTGAGATGTTCAGATGGTTTCTTTATTTAAAATCCACTAAAACGCTCTCAAATTTGATCCCAGAGATCGCAAAGCTATGCGAGATCTACTGTACTGTTGATCTTATACATTTAAACGTTATTATTCCACTTCCAAATGGGCTATTAAAGCCTTTTCAGTAATTCAGTGGCCGCACGCACCATTAGCGGCCCATAGATTCGCAAAAGCTGGTCATTTAATGCGGCATAAGTGGCAAGTGAAATTAATGCTCGGCTGTCCCAATTCCCAAAGAGCCTGCCTGTCCGAGGCGAAGCCTTGCGCTAATGCAAAACATAAACCAGGGAATGGAACGCCTTAGTTGCATATCGATGCATATTCAACCATCGACCATCGAACAGGGGATGCCCTCTTTCTCCGGCGCCTGTCAGTAATAAGTTCAATGGGCTACAGCACGTCCCCGGGCAAACGAGAGCATCACGAACCGGATAATGATCAACGAACTGTATACGTTTCCGCAATCGTAGTCAAATCGACAAACATGCACACAAAGTGCACCGGCTCCTCCTGCTCCTGCTCCATCTCCTGCTGCAGCAGGTCCTGCTCCAGTTCCGACAACTGTTCCGACTAGGAGGTCGTTGCTGCTGTCACTTGGGACTCTCTGCATCGGAATGGGAATCGACGGTATCGAAGCGAAGGCCATGGGAGCTTTAGCTGTGGCCCAAGCAGCTTATGCCGCTTCACTGGCGATGCCAGCAGCCTGCCATCCATTCCCCACCCGCATCTCCATCGCCTCTCCATCGCCTTCCCGTTTGAATATTTTGCATTATTGATAAACTGCTTTCTCGTAGTCGTCATCGTTGTCGTGGCAAGAAATAAAGCAGCGGCAAAGAATATTTATGACACTAGGAACACAAAAATATGTACATCTATATGTAGGGACGTACGGGAGTGTATTCGCAGTCAACGGAGTGAACCGGCCCGGGCACGCCCCAAAGCTCGAAACGTGTCGGGCATTAAGCGCTTGAACGTGTGTAACAGGCTTCTTCCACGACAGGGCCCGGACTCTCTACTTACCTCCACAGGATAATATAATGGTACTTTTACAAACGTTTGCTGGCGATACATGGCGATAGGACAAGGTTTGACTACAGTAGATCAGTTCTTGGCTATTTACTCATGGGAAAAGGCTTGGGAAAACCCTTGTTTTCTAAGTACATCTAACGAAATAGCATGATTAATTATGTATGCGATAAATAACACCGATAAGTATGGTATAGCTAGGAATCAGTTGTAAGCGGTAGTAATAATAATTTCATTCTTAGGGCATACAAAAATCTCCATTATCCACTCCAAACTACTAGAAACTCTTGCAATTTTTGGCAATTTCTGATGGGTACCCTGCATAAAGGTGGGGAAACGGGCGATACAGGCGCCAATGAAGCGTTTAACTGGGGCGCAACCACTACGCAAAGCACGGAAATGCTGCAAAATTATAAAGGTACCACCGCAGTAGTGCGCGGTCTCGGTGTCGGTATCGGCCTCGCCAGTTCAAAAAGCATTTGCCAGACCACTTTTCCCTGCGTGGCCCAACATTCTCCGTTCTCACGCAGTCACTGCAAAAAATAGTCGGACGATGGACGTTGTAATTGCATTTGCTTTGTTGTTGCTTACAAAAAGCATGCAGCCATAAACAGGAGCGAGCATGGAGGAGAAAGGCGAGAAAAAGTTAACGAACGGCAGCGTGCACAGCACAAAGAGACACCGAGCGAGAACGTACTGGAATGCGATGAAAAACAAAGATATAGACGATATTTTGACAATGTGATACCTTTTTCCTAGAATCATGTTCTGTACCCAAGTAGAAAATGTGGCTATAATTCGAAAAATGATGGGAAAACATATGGAAACAATCTTTGAAAAGATACATATATATATTTATATATCATTTGTAATTTCCAGATGCCGTTTCCATTCATCCTCCGATTATGATGTTGTTTATCGGCTCTGTACTTAAAGGTTATAAATATAAATTAATCTTTAAAATTTCTGCATCATAGAAATTATTGTATTGTTGAATAATCATCCGATCATGATGATATTCAGGGAATCGAAAGAGGATGTCTGTGAATACACATCTTGGAATATGAAATATTTTTATGAAATAAATACAAATACATCTACCTACATATATCCCAAGGCTAGTTTCTGCAGCTCTGGCACTCATCGAGTTCTACGAGCGCGACGATTGATCGACTGACTGTTAATCCTGATCAAAGAATGCCATATCCCCGCAATATACCCATCTACATGACAATTACAGGGCATGGTAAAACAGTCAAATGGGCGTGGTCGTGGCCATTGCGTCTGTCTGGTACGCACACATCACGTAGCGAAGTTGCCGCAACTAAAACTTCATCAATTTGCCTTGTGAATCCTTGGCAACTTTTTGTCCCAATGTCTCTCTCTCTCTCGCTCTGTCTCTGTCTCTCTGCGGCAGCGTCTGATGGGTGGTGCAGTAAGTATATCCTCGCACACACACACACGTGCATGCAGCCCACGACCAGTCGTTCAGTGCATAAAGGACATTACATCCCATGGTTTGGTTTGAGCTTCATTTTGTGTAATTTTCAGAGACTCCTCCTGACTGCCCATCCATCGCTCCATTTGGCCATTAATGCCTCGCGTTTTATTTATGATTAATTACGGCGTTTAAAAGTCCATAAATTTTCTGTGGAAAAATGCATTTTTTATTGACGAAAATAATTAAATACGTCACACCCATAATGAGAGCCTGCACCAGTCGCGGCATCCAGACACAGACACAAGATGAGGGCGGGGAGCTCCACTCAATGAAATATTATTTTGCATTAAAGAAATTTCCTTCCTTTGATTTAAATATCCATTGACTTGATTACATTACGGCAGGCTGCATACAAAGATTCATTTACCATCTGTATTTAAGGAATAATTAAACATTTTACTGCTCCTGGAAATGGAAGAGATTTAATTCAATGACAGATTGAATTGAGATTTCAAGCTCTGCTTTGATAAGCTTAATTATTTATTACTTCTTTGTTATAAGAAATCTCACATACAAATGCTAATTCCTTTAACTGTCATACACGGAAACCACAAAGGCCCCATCGTCCTGACGATACCCGAGGCCATTGTGCACCACATAGGTCCAGAAGTACAGGGTATCGCCCAGATTGAGCACCGTCTCGCGATCCCGAAAGGTCCAACGTCCCCGCTTTGCTTTGGGTATGTCGCGGGCCCACCGTCCCGCCTCCAGACCGTCGAACTCTTCGTTCACCTTGCCGTGGAAGGCGAACAGAGAGATGCCCTCTGCATCTGGTATGGAGACCTCAAATCCCTTGGGGTAGAAAACCCGCACGCTGGCGTCTGGTACCTCGTAGGCGTGGCCCGACCAAGCCACCACCGATAGGAGAGCCAGACAGAGCGTAAGACGAACCATTGAAACGGTAGGGAGCGGGAGCGGTGCTACGGAATCGAAGCTTCCAACAGAACTGGGAATGGAACTGATATTCCGTCTGATCTGGTATTTGCTTATCAATATGAAAGAGAGAGAGAGAGAGCGAAAGCTTTATTTTTTAATCATTATCATTTCCGAGTGGTCGCTGCTCTCAGCGACAACAAGCAGTTGGCCATGCCGAAACCATATTCACACATATCTATTTCATCGGCGAACTCGTAGCGACAGTTGGCCACGCTATTGGGCCACGACTCCTCCAGGGCCTCCGTTTCCAGGTACTTCTCTAAATGCATCTGCCCCAAACTATCTGTGATATTCATATCGAACAGTATGCAAGAGGCATAGCACTTAAAAGAACGATCCAGATCGCTGCCATTCAAGTTCTTTGGCCAGGTGTCAAGGAATGCTCTTTGCTCCTCCGGGGTGGTGAATTTTTGCCCTCGACATGGGTTAAATATTGCAGTGTTACTCTGTGCAAAAGACGTAGGAGGGGAATACCAACGCAATGTATGGTATCATCGTTTCGAAGATCAACTTACGTGGACATAGCCATATAAGAGGAGCAGCGAAAGAAGCAACGATAGAAGTTGATCCGACATGTTTTCCACTCGAAATGTTGTTTGATGATACGAGTATATTCCTACGAGTACTTATAGCAAACAGCTCTGAACTGAATAATCTGATATATAATACAAATTGCTCGTACTATTCTTCGTGTGGACAAAAGGTGAAATCTGATTACCAATTATTCGAGTACTAATTGGGTTAAGAGATTCAGATACTCTTGATTGGCGGGAATCTATCCAGAACTTTCAGCAGAATATTCCCCTCTCCCATTTCAAATGCCAATGTATACATTAAGCCCATAGTTTATTTCATTTGAATGCAGTTAATACTTGCAGAGTGCTCAAGGATGATACTGTCCATCCTCCACGTCTCCATGCTCCGACTGGGCAGCCAGAGCCAAGCGCTGCGCCTCCTGCTGCGCTCCAATGGCCGCGTGCTCCGCTGCGATGCGTTCGAAGGCGCTCAGATGCTTCTGAGTGGCATGGGCCACAGCGGCGCTGGCGTGTGGGGCAGCTGCCAGAGACTGCAGGGGGGGAATGGAATGGAATGCAAAACAAAGCTTCAGCACGATCCGCTCAGTGGCCAGATGCACTATTATTCACGAGCACTCACCGCTTGGCCGGGCGTGTGGCTTGCATGCTCTTGCGCAATGCGGTTGTAGGCCTCGAAGTGTCTGCGCTTGGCTGCCTTGACGGCGGCACTGTCCTCCAGCTTGTGGCTCAACTGAGGATGGAAGCCGTTCTCATCGGCCACATACTGGACGGTGCGCACCTGGTTTTTGGGATCCACGTAGGAGAAAGCGCCGCGGATGACTCCCGAGCCGTCGGATACCTCCGTATGCTGACGATCCACATGGCCAGGCGCCCGTCCAGCCTGATAGCTGAACACGTACGGATTGGCCGGACTGTGGGTCTCGTGGTTGACAAGGTGAGCCACATCTGAGGTGACTCTGGTGACGCTCAGTGCGCATACGACCTTCGTGACAAAATCAAAAAGCGGGAAGAGTGGGCGCCCGTTCGGTCATTGTGGCTGAGGCAATCACTCCCACGACTTACCAAAATGATCATCAACTGCTTCATAGCCATGTCTCTTCTGAGTGTCTGTCTGAGTGTGCTAGCGTGCCGCCTCTGTTGTTGAGCTTCGAACGGTAACTGAAACAGACTTGGCCAACATCTCTCGTTCGTTCCAGCAGTTCATCGTCGTGGATACCAGACCCAAAAACAGGTCTTTGCCTGACGCTATAGCTTTTCGAGCTGCGCCAAAGCTTCGCGATGATTCCGAAACTAGTTTTTAACATTATTGCATTCCCTAACAAGGTAAACTTTTTGACATTAAAACCGAATAAACAAATTAATTTTTGCATAAGTAGCATTTTGTGTTATTCGTTAGTCATCTTCATCTGAACTTGAGAATCGATTTAAAGTGTTATATACGACATTAGAGGGATTTCTAGACCCTTTACAGTGGCAACTATTTCATAACTTAGCCATAAGTACAGTAAGTACAGTAGTGTGTACAGTAGTAATAAAGTTTAAGCCATTTCGCTCATCGTCTGGGCAATCCAATCGGTATACTCCGAGACTCTCGTATAGACGCCCGGAAACATGGCATTCGCACAGCCCAGACCCCAGGATACAATGCCGTAAAGTCGCATGCGTCCATTGATGCTGGTGATCAGCGGACCACCGGAGTCCCCCTGGCAACTATCGCGACCACCCTGCGGAGTGCCAGCACAGAACATGCTGCTGGTAACGGTGCCAGCGCCAAAGTAGTTCCGTGTACACTGCGACTGATCCCGCTGCTGGACAACCGTGTATCGCAGGCGCTTCTCCGGCTGCATTTGGGAGATCGACTGGCTGCCCCAGCCGCTGACAAAGAGCTGAGCCGATGGCTGGATGTGGTCTTGCTTTGTGGCCAGGACAATGGACTGGATGTTGCCGCTGTAGACGAGTGGCTGCTGCAGCTGAATCAGCGCAATGTCGTTATTCATGTGCGTGGGCTGGTGGAACTTGGGATGCGGAACGATGCGTTGGATGCGAATGTAGCTGCCGCCAGTGGTCCATTCGCTGCTGCCGGCTCGAATCACATAGTACTGCGGCTTGCTGTACTCCAGCACACAGTGGGCGGCGGTCAGGATGTGGGTAGGCGAGAGGATAGCACCGCCACAGGCATGTCGCGTGCCCAGCTGCAGCGAGATCTGGTGCGGAAAGTGGACAATGTTCGTCTCCCAGCCACCTACAATGCGGCCATCTTGCTGACCAGCGGTGATGTTCAGCGCCCCAGCCGTACAGATGAACCAAAGCGATATCCCCAAGCGAAAGCTAACCATCTTGTCTCCAGATTTCGACTGTGCTTGGCTCCGCTTTGGTTCGCTCTCTTATAGCCAGCATCGAATCAATCCTTATCTTATCTCCTGCTCGGCAGCCGCACTTCTTCTGGTAGTCACGGTTTTTCGGTGGCCTTAGCCAGGGTCGGATGAAGACCTTGTCCCTGGCTATCTTTGGTATTTATGTAAATTTATAGAGGGCAATGCTAGGGCTTGGATAGATGATTAAAGGGTGACTTGTGCGTGGGTGCCTCTACTGCCTAGGCTTTTGCTCTTCCAATCATCTTTCCATGGCCGTCACCTGCTCCTTGAGGTAATCCAAATGATTGACACTGTCCTGCATCACATCGTACTGGTAGCCAACGTGCTGCAGGATCAGGCTCATCTTCTGCAGATTCTGAGAGCTGTAATCCGACACGACATCGACTTGAGTAAAGTTCTTCAGAGTCTGATGCATAATCTGAAGGGGAAAAAACTGGAATTGATTCTCATAAGAAAGAAGAAGAATTAATACTCACCTCATTGGTTTTGGATGCCCGCACAACCTGTCGTGCCACAGAGCCTGTAATTCCACATAAAAGTTTACATATTTTATTAGGAACCAACCTCTCTTGTGTCCCATTTCTCACCCAAATTATTCACGTTTATCCCAACCCGGGCACACAGGCGCTTCTTGGACTCATCGAAGAGGTGTCGGGCACTCGAACTAGATGCAGATGCCATTGCTCTTAATAAGTAAACACTATTATAAATGTTAATAAACTTTTGCGGAAATTAAGAAGTTCAAGGCGATCAGCTGTTTTTGCGATATATCAATATATCGATATATGTTTTTGATTTGATAATATATTTTTAGGTGATTGTTTTAAGCTGGAACATCTTTCCACTTATCGATGCACAAAAAAATATCGGTATTTATATGCGATAAAAGAACCAAATTCGGCGGCTTATTTTGAATTAATATTAGGACTGATTGCTCCTCCACCTTTTCGTGGTCCAGTGCTGTGCGCTGTGTGCCAAGCTATGCTTTCCGGCATCCTTGGTTTTAGATATTGACATTTAAAAAAAAAATTAACGATATGATATTCGGTCAGCTTGTTTTCATGTGCTTTGCGATAGTTGTCACGTGTAGAATGTATACTTGGAGGCGCCACTGAGCCATGTAGTTGGTATGTCGATGTCATGTATCAAAGTTAAGCGAATTTTGAAATTAATTAATGGGCTACATCTTTTCCCGCCGAGGGACTCGAATACCCAAGTCTGGTTGCCAATGACGATGCGGTAGCGATCCACCTCCTCCTTCATGTAGGCCGTCGGACAGGCACCTTGTGCATTTGCCCTAATTTGCTTAAAAACCTCCTTGTCGTATGAACTATCACCACAAAAACTAGCAGATCAAAAATCAATTTTTGGCGCGTAAAAATATCTGCTAAAAATAACTTATTATTATATTATTTTTGATCAGAAATCCCATTTGTGGATACATTTTCTGAAAGAATGGACTAAATTCTATGGTAATTTCTGTCTTTTATCACATATATAAGCAATTTCATCCCGAGTTCCTGTACCTTCTTCTGAAGCAGTGGTTCACATTCGGCTTGATGCCCTGGCAGCGGTTATTCCATGCCACCCAGGCGGAAAAGCCCTGCTGGCGTCTGATGTACTTGGCGCAGGCAATGGAGTACCTGATGTCGTCGCTGAGCAGCAGACGGCAGGGCAGACGACAGAGATCCGTGGAGGGACGACCGTCCGCTGGCTTGCACCAGTATCTGTCGTTGATCTGGAAGAGGCCCCAGTCTACAGAGCCATCCACATTGGAGGGATTGATAGCCTTGCTGTTGAAGGAGCTCTCGCCCTCCACGAGGCAGAGCCAGTCGGGCAGCTCGCTGTAGGGTACGCCATACCGATAGAGCTGGCGGGCCAGGCTGCATCTTCCCACCTGGCGGGCGCTGACCAGCGATGATAGCCACGAAACCAATAGCCCCAGCAGCCACAACACCTTCATCTTCAATCTGCGTAAACTATGGGCCACTCTGGGCTGGCGACCAGTCTTTTATAGCCACACAGCGCGTTCTGAATGATTGCGTAGCCACTTGGGCCACTCACTCTGACAGCTCTGAAGAGGGCCCACACTTTAGCATAAATCATGAACACTGGACGGCAAAGTGGGCTAAGATCTCCATCGCATGGGTACATCCAAAGTGATGTGGCTCCCCAATCCGGCTGATCAGTGTTACATTTAGGTTGGACTTTCAATTCTCGAGCACCAGCCACAGCTGAGGCGACGACGATCCAGCCAGTTTTCGGTAATATATGGAGTGGGAATTGCGTGCCATTTAAGCCGAGAGCATCTGCCGCCTGATCGACGGGGCCCAGTTTCACTTTCAACAAATTCTTTTGTTTCTCCCATCTAGATCGTATGGTATTATTTAACAATAATGACAGCTGGAGGGGGCTGGAGCACTTGAGATCGCGTCGCGTGTGCTCGCTTGAAAAGTTGAGGGAAAAGTCATTCAACTTTTGGACAACATTTTTCTTGTCAAAAGTTCGTATAAAAATATGCAACAAAATACATAAAAAAGATCTTAAAAATATATAATATATAAAGATTATCTTCGGTTATCGCATGTCCTGCAGCTCCTGTGCTGGCGGATACTTTGTCTCGTCCTGCCCCTGTTCCTTGGGCTGCTGGTAGACTTGTTTCGGCAGGAACTGCCGCTTCCGGGAGGTGGGACGCACCAGGATGTGGGCTACACAAGTGCATATGGCGGCAATGGCAAAGTACTTGAAGCTCTCTCGACCCCCGAGCCGCTTGAACATGAGTCCGCCGATGAGAGAGCCAATGGAGAAGCCCAGGCCATCGTCCATTCCGGCCATCAAGCCCTGAACCGTGGACGAGGTGCCTGGCGGCGCCACAGCCGAGGCGTAGGCTACGATGCACGTGTAGCAGAGGGCATAGGTGATGCCCTGGAAGAACAGCTCCACACCCACCAGGTACCAGGGGTTCGGGATCCAGGCAATTAGCGACAGGCGCACCGCATAGAAGAAAAAGCACATGCTCATGCAGTGGACGTAGCCGAGCTTCTTGATGATCTTGCCGCTGTAGAAGAAGAAGGGAACCTCGCCGGCCAGGCACTCGGCAGCCACCACCAGGCCCTCAATGAGCTTGATCTGATGCATATAGCCGGTCTCCTCGGCCACCTGTTCCACGTGCCAGAACATGAAGTAGATGATGAACGAATCGATGATGCCCGCTATGGTGGCAAATACCAGGAAGACGACAATCGGTGGCTGTCGCACCAGCTGCCAAACATCCTTCGCAATGGTCTCGGAGCCGCCCAGCTTGGGCAGCTTCAGCTTGGACACGCTCACCAAATCCAGCGCGCTGAACACGCACATGATGATCAGAGCAGGGGTCAGGCTCTTCACGGCATCCGCGGTCCACAGATCGACCACAATGCCAGCAAGCAGGGCGGTGGCTCCAAAGCCAATGGTGCCCCACACTCTCTGGGCACCGTACTTGTCCTGCTCTTCGTCGCCCAGCAGATCGAAGCAGCAGGCATCCGATATGGAGTTGGTCACATTGAAGCCAATGGTTCCAATGAACAGCAGGAGCACGTACAGCCAGAACTTTCCATTCCCAAAGATGCAGCTGTAAGTGTGCTGCAACTCGCAGGAGACGGTTGTCCCACTGGTCTGCGAGACGGGGTCGAGGCTGCACATGTGGTGGCTCTCATTGCCGTGCTGAATGTTCTGGCTGAGATTGAGCCCCGCCGCCGCCTCATGGGCCACAACCAGAGCCTGAAAGCCTTCGCATTCCGCCTGGTACACCATCTGGCAAAAAGCGGGGGAGGAGAACACCTCTGGGGGGCACTCCTTTGCTGCATCCAGTAAGGTGACATTCCACTTGGCACTGCCCTCATCTAGGCGTATTGCACGAATCCCCAGTGGCTCACTGGGCAGGAAGTAAAAGCCAGCATAGGCCAGCGTCATGACCAGGATCAAGGTAATAAAGATGAACTTTCGCAGGCGCTAAATATAAATCGTTAATAGGGGGATTGTCTGGAATGGTTGGGGTTGATCCTCTGTCTTACCGTGAAATAGTCCGCGAGGAAACCCACCAGGGGCTTGGCCAGGACATAGAGTATGGGCAGGATGGCCATTATGTATCCCATCACATCCGGAGGGACTCCAAGCTGCTTGCCAATCACCAAAAGCTGCGGCAGAATGGGCCCCATGGCTGCGCAAAATCATTGAAAATAGTGGATGAAGTCTTTATGGAATAATCTTCCACTTACCCGCCATAAAGAAGAAAAAGTGCGCCTTGATGGGCAGCAGGCGTCGATTGAGTCGTCCCATTGTCCAGTTTATTAATAGCTATCTCGAAATGGTCAAATGTATCACAGTTCTACGGCCGAATCATGTCTGCTACGTGCAATCTTTTGTGTGAACTCCGGGTCGGGTGTCTCCTTCTAGCCAGATAAGACCATATTTTTTGCACTTGCCGTCTTCGACGTGGGTCGGGCTCTGTCTGCTCGGGGGAGTCTGTAAATATCAAGTGATGTGGGATGTAAATTAGATCCCTGCTAAACGATATCTAATCTCAGTCACCACCCAGCCACAGCGATAAGCAAACGGCTCCAGACACATTATGGAAAGCGCTGTAATCGGCAGCATAAAAGCTAGATACGAGAGCATAGGCTTGAACTATAATACCATTCCCGCCTATCTATAAGACGTCGCCAAATCTTATCTGCAGATGGTAAAGATTTTAGGGTCCCATTATGGAACGCGGGGCAACAATATTCATTCGTTCAGCCCACGATTAAATGCTTATAGGTACGTCTACTCGTATGTAAGTGCTTATAGTATAAACCGGTTTACAGACCCACCAAAATCGCAAACTTGACACACAAAAAACACGACTTACAAAAGCCGGCAAACCGAATTAGAGGATGCCTCTTCCAAAATAATGGATTGTCCAAACAGATAATTAATCAAGCCGAAAAAAATACACAAAATATATTGGAGGGAGTTACAGACAAAAAGCCAATATGTGAAGCACCTATCCAAGGCGAACAAAGAGAGCTCGCAGCAGAGAAGCCATACAAATGCTGGGACTAGATTTGATTAAGTTGTTAGAATCGCAAACAATGGTTTTAGATTCTCAACAGCTCTATATTTATGTAGATCCCCATGTAATTCACTCGATTATTATTTTTTTTTAACAATGAAAATCAACTCGGTGAAAACACCCACAGCTCTGAGATCTGAGATCAATTGGCAGGCCCTTCGAACGCTGAGAACTGCGGCCACCGACTGAAGAAGTAGTCACTGGCAGCAGTCCCGTTGCAGGGGGACTGATAAGTCGGTTCCAGCGATAAGCGAATCGACTAGTAGTAGTAGCAGACATATATTGATAGAGCACACACATAAGAGAGCGGCCAATGTGCCTCTTTCGTCGTGCGGTATTTCCCAGATGCGAACGCTAATAGATCTGGCATATCCAAATCCCCGCTTGACTCATCACCATCACCATCCCCAGCTGTGCGTAGTACAGCCTTAAGCTCGTGAGATCCGATCGGATCGGAATCAAGTTTTACTCGACACAGCTGACAGAAACCAGGCTTCAGTCGCCGCTGATCTTCCATTGCGAGTGGTTCGGTTCGGTCCGGCCTTAAGCTGTAGCTTTGACTCGTATTCATAATTTATAAATAGTCGATTGCATGCTTACTGAGCTCCAAACAGCTCAATCCCGAGTGTCGACAGTGCAACAAATTAACTAAATCTCAACCTCTAAGCGGCACTCAAGTGACAGACAATTAAGTGACAGAAAACCTCTCCGACGACTGGTGTCTACATATACGTATCAATAAAATTAAAAATTAATAATGCAGTTGCTTACATTTATGGTCGTGGCACTGATGATTGCGGCCTTCTTATCAATATGTTCGGCTGTGGCACCGCCCGATGATGGGAAATGTAAGTTGATTAACGCCAAGGGGCGTATACGGTTGGGCAATGAGTCTGGAAATGAAAACAAAAGGGAATAGGGAAAACTTTAGTTAAATATCAAGAGAATAAACCATTACAGTACCCTGAATAAACCTGAAATAAAGTGGGTTTTCAATATTCAACCTCTAGTAAATGCCGCCCTTTTCCTTTCTGTTTATCCATTTTTCGCAACTCCATTTTTCGGTGCCAAGCGAGAGAGCAGCTGCTGACCTTGGGGGTTTCAGTTTCAGGGTAATCAAAACCCGCTAGAGATAGTATCAGGCCCCTCCTCCTACACACACACACCTAAAAGCCGAACCCCAAAAACCTGTCCCCCTGGCAACCTTGAGGCGAATGCTCCACTGCCCAAAATGCTCCATCCAGATCCCCCATGAACGTGTCGCCACTTCGCGGGTTTATGCCAATTCGAGGAACGCATCAACCTGCAAAAAGTTTCCCAGTCTCGATGCTGAGGGGAATTTATAATTTAGCAAGAAATATACCCCAGACCAGATTCCCCCGCCCCCTCCAGATGAAACGGTTTCCGAAAACTGCATACAAAAGAAAAGAAAAAAGATACAAAAAAAACCCTAAAAATACGTATAATCATAATTAATGCCGAGATGGAGGGAAACTGGTTTTTTTAGCGAATTATAATAAGTAAATATACTAAAACGTTAACCGCTAACTAACTGTCAATCTTTTAGTGCGGGTTTGTGTGGTGGAGTCGCGGGGTATATATAAAAAAGCCCCCAAGTTCTGTCCCCTGCTGGAGGCCAAGAGCAACATCGAGTGCGTCATCGGGGTAGACCGGCTGGACTGCGTGCGGCGCATACACAAGGGAACGGCCCACTTTGGTGTCCTCAGCTCGGAGGATCTGGTGGCAGCGCGATGGGCCAGCGTGGATATACTGGTGGCCAGCGAGCTGCGCTCCCACGAGTCCAACTTTGAGTACGAGATTGTGGCGGTGGTGGACAATCAGGCCAACATTCATACGGTCCACGATCTGCGCGGTGCGAAGCTGTGTCATCCCGGCTACGGTTTGAGCAGCCACTGGACGGAGGTGTTGGCCAATGTAAGTGATTCTTGGATGATGGATGGGACACATCTTCATGGAACTTTGCCTTTACTTTGCAGTATTTTGAAGCCGCTTTGGTTTCCAAGACGTGCGATCCAGAGCTGACGGTCACAGAGGATCGGATAGCAGCCTCGTCGAGATACTTTGGGCCCAGCTGCAAGGCTGGTCCCTGGGTGCCCGATCCCAAGCAGGATCGCATCCTCAAGAGCCGCTATCCCTCGCTCTGCCAGATGTGCTATGATCCCTACAGCTGCGACCAGAACGACAAGCACTGGGGCCGACGTGGAGCTCTCTACTGCCTGACCAGTGGCGGCGGCAGCGTCTCCTGGGCCCGTCTCGACGATGTGCGGAGTCACTTTGGTGTAAGTACTGGACGAAAGCCATCCAAATGAGAGTTCTTTAGCCAGATCTCGTCTGTCTTTCAGTTCACGGGCATAGCAGCGCAGGCGGATGCTTCGGAGTACAGCTACCTCTGTCCGGATGGCCATCTGCAGCCCATGAATGTGACGCAGCCGTGTGTCTGGGTGGCCAAACCGTGGCCGGTGGTGGCCGCTCGTTCCACCCATGCCGCCCAGGTGCAGCGCCTGGTCACGGGGACTCACCCACGATGAGCCCGAAAGCTGGCAGAACGCTCTGCTGAGTCTGCTGGGGACGTATAATGAGTTCACGGTGCCGCTGGACAATGTGATATGGATCGACGACTATCTGAACCAGGCCACGGCCTTCCAGTCGGCCTACAGCTTCCCCGAGTGCAATCCCCCGCGGTCCATTGTCTTCTGCACCACCTCCATCATTCAACACATCAAGTGCTCCTGGCTGCAGGAGGCCTCGCAGGTCTATGGCGTGCAGCCCAACATTCAGTGCGTGCGAACCATGAATGTAGAACAGTGCCTGGATGACACGCGGTTCAAGAGTACCGATGTGGTCGTGGTCGATCAGGAGATGCGCGTGAAGGCCCAGCGGGACTACAATCTCGTACCGCTGCTCTACGAGTTCGCATTGGACATGCACGACCGATACGTGACCATGGCGCTGGTGCACAAGGACTCAAAGTATCAGAACATCAAGGATCTCAGGGGAGCGCGTGCCTGTTTGCCGTCCTTTGAGGGGGCTGCCCATCTGTCGGTGCAGGAGGCCATTGTGAATGGCACGGGCCAGGTGCATTCGTTGCACTCCTTCTTCCATCGCGACTCCTGTCTGTGGCATCCGCACCACGGAAGAGAATGTCCCATGCACTACCAGGGCGATGAGGGCGCCCTGCGCTGCCTGGCCGAGGGCGGAGATGTGGCCTTCCTCAGCTCAGATGTCTACAAGAAATATGCGAGTGGCAACATGACTGCCGATTGGGTGATGCGTGGCAACCACAAGGATTACCGTGCCCTCTGTCCGTTTGGGGGCATTGAGAGGCATTCGAACTTTGAGTTCTGCTACCTCCATTGGACGACGCGTGGCCACCTGATGACGCACAATTCGTCGCTGGCGCGTCGCAATGAGATCTACAATTCGCTGCGCGACATGGACCAACTCTTTGGCAGGAAATACAAGAGCGAGACGCGTCCGTTCACCTTGTATGGCATCTTCGACAAAAGGAATAACATAATGTTCCGGGATACCACAGATGGCCTGCTGGGCCTCCAGGAGCTGCACAGGGACAATGCCAAGCGCGTGATGGAGCACATCTACGATAGATATGCCACCACGCAGTACTACAGCACAAACGATGAGAACGGAGCCCAGCGAAACAATAGCAATTGCTTGCTTCTCTTGTTGTTAGTGGTCCTCTGGCCGCTGTGGCGAAACTTTTCTTAGTCAAGAGCACAAATCTAATCTTATTTATTGATGTGATATTACGCTAAATTTGTTTTAAGAATAACATACTGTCCCGACCTGTATCACCAGATTTTGTTGCTCTCTTTTTGAAATTGCGGTTTAAATTTGATTGAAGCCTATCGAAAGGGAAATCAATTACTCACCAGTTGCAGCACTGTTCATCAGCTGTTCATGTTATTGCTGCTTTTTTTGTTATTGTTGCTATGCACTTGGGTTTGTTGTTGCCAGGGAAACAGGAAAAATTTGTCACAACTCAAAAAGAGGATATTCTGCATTGCAATTGATTAAATATACGTGGCAATTGGCGTTAACTCCATTCACTAAAAATTTAAATTAGCCATTTTGAGGGCATTAGCCGCTGTAAAATGTCTAAGAATACAGCGCGGACAAGCAGCAAGACAAATGTGAGACGATAAAAGCAATTAACAAGAGAACACTCGCACGGATGGCTTTTAATTGATTAGCTTACACATTTACATTAAATGGCACTTGAGAGATATTCACAAACACTCAGTAAATTTACGTTCCATCCATCTTCACCTGGTTCACTTGGTTGTTTTGCAAGTATCGCCATTAAGCTCACAGCAGAAACACAGCTGCCACGCTAGCACAAAAAAACACACGCATATTAATAATGCTGAGACGTTTGTCAATCAATTAAAATTAATAAAAGAACACCGACCGATCGCACCGACGACACTTATTTTGTTTGGATTAGGCCAGTGCTGTAAGATGCACAGCAGCCAGTGTTGCAAAATCTTCCAAAATGTTAACAGTTAAAATTTGTAATTTTTTTAGCCCCGAAATGAATTGCCAAGAAAAACCACAAAGTCGCCAGCTGCCAGTGGGACAGGTGCAAACACAAAGGACAGAAAACCATTGGTCAAGCAACCGGAGAGCGTGGAAGGCGACAGAGCCCTAAAGAAGCCCACAAAGACAGCGACAACAACATCATCGAGCAGAAAACCTGCAGTGCCATCAAATGCGAGTAAAATCAAAGAAAGGGATCCTCCCCAGCCTGCCAAGCGGTCGACCCCATCGCCCAGTACATTGCGTGCCGGCAAACAGCAGACCCAGCCCGTCAAATCCAAGCCCAAGTCCAAGCCAAATGCCGTGCTGGACACATACCACAGCGTGACGGTGGCATCGCCGCCACAGAAGCGTCGAGTGCAGCCAAAACCATCAACAGAGACATCCCCGGAGCCAGAAAGAGCTCCACCCCCGCCCAGGACCCGTACATTTACACGCACTTTGGACCCGGAGGAGGTAAAGGTACTCAAGCGGGAGTCGGCCAAACAGAGGAGTGAAATCGAGGTGGGATCCCTGCCTGTGAAGCAACCGGTTGCCTTTGAGGTTAAGTTTGAGGAGCCAAAGAAACCAGACAATGAATCGGACAACTATTCGGATGACTTTGAATCATATGAATCGGACTTTGAGACTGGTTCCAGCACACCCGAGGAGGAAGCGGACGATGATGACGATGATGGTGATGAGGAAGAGCCGGAGGAGCCAGAAGAGAGAAAAGAACAGCCAATGTCAGAGACAGACGTCGTTGAAGAGGAGGAGGAGGAGGAGGACTCTGAGCCCACGCAGAACCCCATCACAGTGATACATCGAGACAAGGAACAGGATCGCAAACTGGACTCTGGCCACTACGACACGCAGATGCGCCGTAATCCGATGCTGGCGGAGCTCAGCTCCCAATCCACGCATCATCAGTGCGATAGCTTCGATACCAACTCGATGGCCAACTCGGAGCAGCTAGACTCTGGCATAAGCACAACGGGCCTGAGCCTGGGCCTAGAGAAACCCCCAAGCGGAGAGTCAGAGTCCAATGTCTACTATGGAGGTTATGCCAACTTTGTGTCTCATCCTGTGGAGAGTCGCCGCGGCAAGGAGCTCATGCGGAAGTTGCGCTTCGACCACCTAAACTATCGTCTGTTCGAGATGAAACCGCTGAGCTACGAGGGCTACATGCAGAGCTACGGTAAGCTGAACACCTGTCAGCTGGCCACCCAGACCCAATCCCCCTACATAGACGCCGAGTGCCAGACCCTGGAGCTGCACAGTCGCAGCAGTTGGACCCAGCATCCGCCCCACTATGGCGGCCAACTTGTGCTCAGCTGCAGCGGGGATGCCGAATCGGAAACAATGCTAAAGCGACCCACAGATGACTACGAAACGAGCCTGTCCCGCCTGGAGCAGCTGCATCGCGTGGAGCAGGAGCGTACGCAGCAGCAACAAAGACTCCGCCTGGCCAAGCCCACCGACTTTGAGCGTCTCGGTACGTTCCTTCACAAGGCCTCGCGTCTGATGGGTAAAGTTCTGAATGAAAACGTGCAGCATCGTCCCACCAGCCCGCACCACCTTCCCTTGCAGACTGGCCTGTTGAATGCTCTGCCCGTGCGCCGCATCTTCGGCAGCTATGGAAGCGGACAGCTCGTGGTCACGGTGCACGAGTGCCCGCCACAGAGCAATGTCTACAGCGAGGACTTTGCCAATTTGCTGATGGTTTGGTCCCTGAATAACCCCGCCAAGCCGCTGCGCCTGCTGTCCACCTGGGCGGAGGTTTGTCGTGTCGCCTTCTGCAGTGAGGCGCCGGACATCGTTGTGGCGGGCCTCAGGGACGGCAGTGCGGCCATGTGGGATCTGCGCGAGACCTACAGCTATTGCTCGAAGCTGGACGGCCACTTGACTCACTTTGCTGCCACCCAGTCGGTGGTGCCGTCGCTAGGCCAGGCGACTGCCTTGGATCTCGGTGCCATGGTGGATGTGCGAAGCTTTCGAAGCCAGCCCAAGGCAATGGCAGGAGGGTTCCACGCCACACACAAGGAAATTCAGGTGAGAGCTGTTCTCCATTCAAAATTCTTTATCATAACTTGTGCATATCGTTCCATAGTACGCTTCGCTCAATGACTCTGGTTTGCTGACGATGTGGACTCTGGTGGAAGGCGCCACTGCAGCTGGCAGCTCTGCCAGCAATGAATACAGCTCGCCCTGGGCCAGGGTGAAGCTACTGCAGAGCGCCAGCTGCGATCTGAGGGGCTACCTGGAGCGGCGTCTGCTGAGGAGCAACCAGAGTGCCTATGAGAAGACCAAGTCCCTGTTCCAGGGCAACATCTACAACGACGATCTGCTGAGGGAGCTGAATGAGACGCAGACCCTGAGCACGGCTCTGCAGGGCCAGGGCTTGCAGGGGCTGCGCTTCACCAGCATAGACACGGGCAGCGATCTGATCTACGTGTGCAGCAATCGGAACTTTGTGCTCTGCTGCACGCGCAGCCTGAAGACAGAGCGGTTCAGCCGCATCGCTGTCAACGAGAGTCGCTTCTTGTTCCCCACCTCGCTCTGTGTCCTCTCCAACGAAAGCTTCGTGGCGGTGGGTCTTTCCAACGGCTCCGTGATGATACTCAATTGCAATCAGCGACAGAGCCAGCGTCAGAGCCACAAGAGGCCCACCACTGGCATGCCACCATCCACCGCTGATCCCGATCTGGACATAGGCAAATCCTGTGCCATTCAGAACATCATCCTTAACGAGCGTCGCTCCTTCGAGCAGCAGATGGATGGAGCACAACTGGAGGGCAGCAGCTACGATCTGAGGCCCGACACGGCCCTGGAGCTGATTCGGCAGCCGCGTCGCTCCTACGAAATGCGCATCTTTGATCAGCAGCTTCTCCTCAGCGGCAGTGGGCTACGGCAGCACCTTGTCCAGGCTCTGGTCCTCTCCAACGACGGATGGCGTCTCTCCGCCCTGGCCAATGGATCTGTGCGCACCTACGACTTCTACTTGGACAAGGAACTCCCCCAGGAGCAGCCAGGGGAAAGCAGATCCCATATTATGGACATAGCCGCCGCACGCAGCTCAGGCAATGACCAGCATTTACTGATCCTCGACAACTGTGGACAGGTGAAAATGCATTCACTCGACTCCTAATCTGTTGATTCTTTTTTAACTATTACTTCTATGCGTTTGTTGAACCCATTTTTTCGAGCAATATAAAGTTTTAGATGGAATTAAAATACATATACATACATATGTATATGTTTGGCTAAGATTAATATTATTTGGATTTTCGATTGTTTTATCGACCTTGGACCTCGGAGCCACGCAGCTAACGAGTCTTGACATGCTATGTCATGCCCAAGCAACCTATATTATTTTTTTAATATTTGTGTGGATTTCTGTCTCCTTCCACACCAAATGCCTCCCCACCACGAGCAACGCAATAGAATAGGCAAAGGACAAGAATAACATACTGACAGAATTGAGGAGACAAGAAAAGACAAAGCGCATAAGAGTAGAAAATACGCAGTCAGTAGACGATAAAGCCAGAATACAAAAAAAATAATCCTACGACATGTACATATTAACTTAAAGTCCCTTCATGGGTATATTCATTCATATTTTCCAAGGCTTTCAAAATATTTCTAACTTAAATCTGTTTAAACATTATGGTGCTTTAAATTACATTCAAAAAGTCCACTAATTCAGGGAAAGCACATTACGTTTCCTAATTGAAATTACACATTTCAATCAAAGATCTGTATCGGTTTGTCCTATACTTATATACTAGTATATCGTTATCTTATTGCGATAGTCAACAAAAAACATAAAGAGAAGAAAAAATTCACTTAATAGTTCTCCACTTATACTACAAAATAATGAAATAACAATTTTTTAGGTTCCAGCACTCTTTTCACCATCATCTAGTGGTGCAGGGGATGGGCGCGGTCGTCGCCTGCGTCGCGATACACGCAGGACGATCTCGTCGTTGATGCGCTCGAATTGATAGTCCGTGGAGCCCATGGAGCAGCGTTTGGTCACCACCGAGGTGTCACTGCCGAAGCTGCGATTTAGACTCTCGTCTAGCGTTTCATCAATGGTCACGTTTTGGAGGGTCAGAGATGCCTCGTTTCCGAGTCCAACCGGCGGCTGGGATGGTGGTGGTGTCTGTGGAACAACTACTTCGTCCGTCTGCAGATCCTCGAGCAGGTGGATTTTGCGTTTTTTGAGCGGAGTCTTCTCGACTCTCAGTTTCTCTGGTGTCGTCATTGGCGTGGTTTTTATGCCCTTAGTCGTAGACCTGGCTGGACTCAACTGGAGAGGAGATTCGCTAAGCATTTTAAGAAGATCCTTTTGGGGCGACTTTTGGGCTTTGTTGGAGGTTGATGTGACTTTTGTCTCGTCCGGCGATGTCTGATGCAATTGCTGTAATGCCATTTCGATGGTATCCTCTGCGAGTGTGAGGTTCGGATAGCTCGTATTATGGGCACTCGGCACTGGCTCCTGCTCTCCGGTCAACTCATTCATGGCCGCCTCCAGAACCATGTCCTCACTGTTATCGGTCTTTGTTGAATCTGGCTGAGCATACAAAATGTTGGAAGGCTTGGAAGTGGCTGCCACAATAAGAGAATCGTGTATAGATCCGTGAGGTGGTAGTATAGGAATCTCAATTCCAGTCGACTGAACTGCAGCAGTCTCAATTACAGGAGATTCATTCTTTGGTTTGTAAAGTACAGATACAGGAGCCTCAATGACAGTCATCTGAGTCCCAAGAGTCTCCTCAACAGGGGTCTCCATAGCAGAAATCTCCACAACAGGAGTCTCATTGTTGGTTTCGTAAACTGCAGCTACAGGAGTCTTAATAATTGGAATCTCAGTAACGAGAGTTTCCTTAACAGGAGTCTCAGCCACAGAAGGCTCAATGGCTGGAGTCTCAGTCACAGGAGGCTCAATGGCTGGAGTCTGAGACACAGGAGGCTCCATGGGTGGAGTCTTATTTTTTGTCTCAGTAACTGCCGTCTCAATCACAGGCGTCTCAACTTCAGGAGTCTTATTCTCTGATCCGTGAGTTGCACTTACATCTGTCTCAAACGCAGGAGTTTCAGGTAAAAGTGTTGCATTTATAGTCGTCTCAATTGCAGGAGTTGCATTTACAGGAGTCTCAATTACAACAGTTGCATTCACAGGAGTCTCAGCATCAGGAATCTCATTCTCTGATCCAGGACGGTCGTTCTCTAATCCGTCAGCCGTCACCTCATGTATAATAGTTTCCTTCTCAATCTCCATATCTTTAACCAGCTCAACCGACACACGTCTTTCTTTCTTGGGAAGCTCCTCGTTTTCATTCTTACTATCAACCATCTTCAAATCTGGTGTCTTTGAGCTGACATCTGTATTCATTTCTGATGAATCGTATGGAACATCGACGGTTAACGCAATATGCTCAATATCCACTATCACTGGCAATCGAATAACCTCGATTATTTCGATGGCTTCGGTAACCTGACTGGGGCAATCGTCACCAAAAGGCGCATTAATGGCTGTACATTTTGTCGGGGTTTTAATATTTTCTAATGCTTGATCCGCAGTAATTTCGCTGGGACGTATTGGGGTGGGACAATCATCACCTAAAATCGCGTCCGTACATTTGGTCGGGGTTTTAAAGTCTTCCATTGCTGGCGGATTGTAAGTCACTTCTCCTGTTGCTTCTTCAACGGCATCTTCCATTACTTCAGCACTTGGTGGCACTGACATCGTACATTCAACCGTTACTGTGGCTTCGACATCTTTCGTAATGAGAGTTTTTTCCTTTTCTTCCGGTTCGGGTGTAAGATTTATGCTAGGGCTTGCGATATCTATTGAATTATCTCCGTCTTTGCTGTGAGTTTCGCAGATGAAATCCGTTTTGGGTGTAGTATTAATGCCAAGTGTTTCGATGTCCATTGGACTCTCTTCGTCTTTGCCTGGAGCTTCGGGTATGGATTCCGCTTCCAGGCGACTCTCTTGGCTTTTGTCCGTTTTCTCGGGAACATCTGCAATGAGTTGATTTTCATTCTTCTTCTCCATTTCCTCTATCGACCCTGTCGGCTTACAGTCCTCTATTGGACGAGTAATCACTTCCTCCGTATGATCAACGATACAATCGTCTATTGAATCTATTTTGGGAATACCCAAATCTTCAGGCTGTTCCTCAGTCAATTTGATTTCATTCTTTATAGGAGAATGCTGCTCGCAAATCATATCTAATCCTGGTATCTGCTGCTTATCTAAATTTCTGGCACACGAAAACACTCCAGCTGTTGGTTCAGCTTTCTCCAGGGTCTCCTGTGACAATGGCAAAGTGCAGCCTTTGGCTAGAGGATTCACCTGAAAGTACCCTTCAACAACAGCGACAGTTATGTCTTCATTTTTGGCGGGCTTGTCCTCGACGATTGCCTGCAATTTGTTTTCTGGTGTGTAAAGATTTGCTGGCGTCACTGGGGACATATTGGCTTGCATCTTCTTAATCATTTCATGATTGGGACTGGCTAGAACTTGGTCGTTCGACTCCTCGCCGAAGAGAGTCTTCACTGTGGCTTCTCTCTGTGTTCTTTTGGAGCGATCGTTATCCGGCTGCCGAGCACTGAAAGAATTGTCAAATGCTGCTATCAATGAAGTTTTGTGCGGAATGTAAGCCGTTTTTCGCTTACCTGGGCTTTGTGGATGCTGTGCGGTTAGGGGAGCGCGAAACACTTCGGCGTTTGCTTGAGCGATCCTTGCTGTGGCGGCTCCCATGGTGCTCACGTGTGTGGGAGCGTTTGGCGCTACGACTACGACTGCGGCGTCGCTCGCGTTCCTTTAATCGGGTGTCAGAGCTCCTGTGGCGTTCCTCCTTGGGAGATCTGCTGCGGAATTTGCGCCTGCTATCCTTGTGGTCATGCGACTTGGACTCTCCACCTGTTAAGCTCTTTTGATGATGAATTTGATCAATTTTGTTGGGCTCTTTTTTGAGTTTGTTGGTCACAGTGTCCGCCAGTTTGTGCACAGAGTCCTCCAGTTTATGCCTGTTTGGATCCTTGGAATCAGTCTTCAATTTGTTAGCCACAGGTTCCACCAGTTGTTTCGGTCTTTTGTGCTCTGTATTCTTGGACTCAGTGCCGACTACAGTTTTGAATCTGTTGGTCACGGGATCTGCCAGCCTGGGCCGTTGATTCTCGTGGTCTGTATTCTTGGAATCATTGCCGACCACAGTTTTAAATTTGTTGCTCAACGGTTCCGACAGTTTGGATCGTTTGTGCTCGTGACCTGTATCCTTCGGGTCCTCATCAGCTCGCCCGCGCTTCCGCCTGAAGCATATGTCGTCTTTCCTACAGAAAAATGTAATGTAAACATGTTATGATTTATGGACCGAAGGTAGCGGAAATACTTACTCCTTGCGCAGCTGCGTAATCATAGACTCCTTCCGTTTTATTTCCGATTTGGCAGTGTCCATGAGGTTCTGTAGATTGACCTCCATAGCTTTGATCTTCTTGTTGAGCGTCTTATTTTCCACCTTAAGGCACTCGATTTCGGCCTGTGCGCTTTTGCATTTGTTCTCCCAGGCCTGCAGTTCCTTTGATTTCTAGAAGATAATAAACGTTACGCACAGTTTGCTGGCGATCTGGAATGGCTCACAAACCTTCTCCTCAGCATTTTGGAAGTCGTCCAAGTCGCCGTATATGTTTAGTTCATCGTCATCGCCCAACATTTTAACAAATTAAAATGCAAGAGCAGCAATTCGCGGAGGAAAATCACAGATGTGGTTGAGTGTTGGCTAATGCCGCGTATTTAGCCAGAGCTGGGAAATGGCGGGAAATTTACTTATGGGCAGCACTTCGCGCGGAATGGAAATTTAAAATTTATTTCCAGTAGTCAGTGTTTGATTTATCATTAAACAAAAGCACACAAATAACAATAGCTGAAACACACAAAATAATGGACGCATATGATGCACATACACGCTTTTACAAGAAGGAGAGGAGGAAATTCTCGTTAATAACGTACATCCTGACAGCCGTCCTTCTGATTCTATCGGCGGTTCAATGGTATTCCATTGAAACATTGTACGTATGGCAGGTCTTTGGCGATTTCTTTTACCCTAGCTTTCTTTCAGGGACAAAGCAGACGAATTCTTCACCAAACAATATTGGGTGGGCAGCATATTTTTCGCAGTCGGACTAGTACTGTTCGCCGTATTCATATTCTTCGAGACTGTGCGGTTTGTAGTGCCTTTCAATTGGATATTTGCCATCGTTATAGTAAGACGATCTAGCATTATACATATTTTTCAAAGAAACATCCCAGTTTCCATCTGCATTTCCAGTTTGAGTGTGCTGTCATGGGAGTCTCTTCTCTGGTGGTTCGTCAACAGAAGTACCAATTCCTGCTGAGCTTTGCCATCTGGGCAGTGGTTTTGGGGGTCTTTCTTCTGTGCGGTTCCTTTCTGCCGGTGAGCTGGCTGCCACGGTAGTGTTCTTTATGACAATCATTCCTGATCCCATCTCTTCGTTAGCATGATATAACTTTGGATATTGTGGTTCTGTTTGTACTTGCCATAGTTGCTCTCATTGGCGCTATGTACTTCCTAATGCTGCACATCGTGACCAATATGCCATATTCCTTTTTGGTCCATCGGGCCTTTGTTTTGGGCAGCATCTGGATGGTAGGTGGAACTTATATTTCCACTAGGAGTAGTCTTTAATTGATGCCCTTACTCCCTGCAGTTTGTCATGTATCACGCGCAGATTATCAACGGCGGCAAGTTTGCGGAAATGCGCACCAAGGACTATTTACTGGCAGCTCTGATGCTCTTTCACGACTTTCTGTTGATGTTCATGCTATCTTTTCATTTGTCCCCCAAATGGTCAGATTCCTGCGATCCCAATGTAAATAAGACGGAAATGCTTGTATTCATGAAAGACCTATCAACAGCACCACTTTCGGAAGGGGACTAAAAAGGACTAACATTTAATCAAAACAAAACATTTCGAACAAGTTTGTGTAAAGATTTGAAAATTGCGCCTTACGCTAATTGATGGGCAGCACTGCACCCAATAAAAATCAATTGTTTCCCAGCACTGTCGGTCGTTTGGCGCAATTCCGGCACAGCTGCTCGTTGGATTTTATTTATATCGCTTTTTCTTTGATTTCCGAGTGCTGATTCGGTGAATAAACTAAAATTGGCACAAAGCTGACCTAAACAAAAAAAAAAAAAACCAGCAGTTAACCACTGCAGCATATCATTCGTAATTTCAGTTGAACTCTAGCTATGGACCCCACAATATCTGTTTCCAAGGTGAGTTGCGAAAATCTTTCATTGAAATAGGAAATTGAAGATCCTTTTATGTCTTATCCGCTAAGGGTTGTTTTGTCTACAAAAATGGAGCTACGCGTGCCGGCAAGAAGGCTTCCAGCAAGCGAAAAAGGGCCACTGGCGCCACGAGCAGCCTGCTCGGAAAGGAGGTAATCGGGCAGCCCTTCTACGATGCCTACGCCCAGACTTGGAGTCAAATGAATGAGCACATTAATCGCTTACAGCAGCAGAGCTATGCCCGCACACTCGGGCAATTGGTGGAGTTCGTGGTGGGCCAGGGGCAAATCCAGGATGAAATTCTGCCCACAGCAGCCCTCCTCACAGGCATCAATCAGCCGGATCATCTCAGCCAGTTTGAAACTTTCACCCAGCGCCTGCATGCCCAGAAGGCGGCGCGTGTCTGTGTGCTGCAGTCCCGCGATTGCCCCACCCTGAAGGCAGCAATCGAAGCCATGGTCTTCAGCCTGATCGAAGGCGAACAGGACCAAGAAGACGAGGAGGAGGATGTAACCGATCGGGATCGCAAGCGACTGCGACGCTCTCACTGCACGATAAAGCAGCTTAAGTCCTGGTACACCAACAACTTCCAAGCGGAAGAGGATAGGAAACGCCAACTGGTTATCATATTACCCGACTTTGAGTGCTTCAGTGGCAACGTCCTGCAGGACTTCATACTCATACTCAGCGCCCACTGCGGCAAACTGCCGTTTGTCCTTGTCCTGGGCGTGGCCACGGCCATGTCGGCGGTGCACAGCACCTTGCCCTACCACGTCAGCAGCAAGATCAGGCTGCGCGTCTTCCAAACACAGCCAGCACCCACCGGCCTGAATGAGGTGAGATCTCGATCTGTTCCATAGATTCCATACGATTTAATATTTCAATTTGTGATTTTTCAGTTGCTGGACAAGGTCTTGCTCTCGCCTATGTACTCGTTCCACCTGTCCGGCAAGGCCTTCAAGTTCCTTACGCACATCTTTCTGTACTACGACTTCTCCATTCATGGGTTCATTCAGGGTTTCAAGTACTGCCTGATGGAGCACTACTTTGCTGGCAATGCCTATGCCCTCTGCACGCACTACAGCAAGGCATTGAATCGCATCAAGCTGTTGACGCACGACGATATGGAGACCATACGACGTCTGCCATCGTTCCGGCCATACGTGGAGCAGATCAACGACTGCAAGCGCATCATCGCCGTCCTCACGGACGATGACTACTTAAAAAAGAAGCTGCCGCAGCTGCTGCGTGACTGTCTGCTCCACTTTCTGCTGTTCCGCAGCACGTTGGAGTTCTTTACAGAGCTGGTGGGAGATCTGCCGCGCTGTCCGCTGGGCAAGCTGCTGCGCGAGCTCTACGTCAACTGCCTGAACAGGCCTATCAGCGCGTCCCCAGAGTACAAGGAGTGCTGGCAAATGCTGAGCTTTCTGTCCAAAGAGGAGTTTGTGGCCAAGGTCAACAAAAGTCTAGCCCGAACGGAGCACTTTTTGGTGGAGGAAATCGCTCCCCTCGAGCTGGGAGAGGCCTGCACATCCGTGCTGCGGCCCCAGCTTCAGAGTGTCCGACAGCTGCTCGACGACGTGGTCATGGGCACCCTCGAGATGATGCCGGCCATGTCCACGGATGAGAGCAGGCCTGCACCTAGTTTAACGCAAGTCGCATCGCGGCAAGAGCTCAAGGCACAGCTCTTGCAGCGCAGTCAGGGAGAGAGACACCAACAGGTTCCCACCACGGAGTTTGCCCGATCCGTGCAGAAGGTGCTCGAGCACATTGAAACGCATCTCGTGCGCGGCCATTTGCGGGCGCTCTCAGAGGCTCCACCGCTCCACGAACTGTTCGTGTTTAGTGACATCTCCACGGTGCGCCGTAACATAATTGGTGCCCCACGGGCGGCCCTGCACACGGCCCTCAACAATCCACACTTCTACATGCAGTGCAAGTGCTGCGAGCTACGCGAGCAAACGCAGCTCATGGGCACCCTGCCTGATCTCTCGGTGGTGTACAAACTGCACCTGGAGTGCGGGCGCATGATCAACCTGTTCGACTGGCTGCAGGCCTTCCGCTCGGTGCTGCATGCCAGCGAGGATCCGGACGGAGAGATGGCCCAAGAGCAGATCGATCCGCAGATACAGTGAGTCTTCTAAAATCTCCTAAATCTCACATTTTTGTGAACTCTATTTACCTTTCCAGGGCACGCTTCACGCGCGCTGTGGCCGAGCTTCAGTTTTTGGGTTACATTAAAATGTCCAAGCGCAAG
The DNA here is from genome assembly GCA_008121275.1 of Drosophila lowei. Lineage (NCBI taxonomy): Eukaryota > Metazoa > Arthropoda > Insecta > Diptera > Drosophilidae > Drosophila > Drosophila lowei. Next base: position 21,726,712 of record CM017778.1, on the reverse strand, counting down.
ACGGATCATGCCACACGCCTCACCTGGTAGATGAAACAGCATTGGGGGTTTTCTGTCTCTTTTATTTATAAATTTCTCGCGTGGTACGGAATAAATACATATTTTTCTATGGGCATGCAAGAAATGTCTTTGAGAAGCAAGCGAGTAGCACATTTTTTTATAAATTGTATCTGGGAACAGGCGTCCGTCCCTTAAATATCAACAAAATGCTCATTCCAGAGAGGTAGCTTCCGCTCTCCTCACATCAGCTTTAGTGTCTCGATGGCAGCCGTAATCCGTTCAATCTCCGCCCGGGACTCTGTGAGTTTCGTCTCGTTGGCCGTCTGCACCTCGGCGGGCACCTTGGTGGCATAGTCGGAGGCCTGCATGGCCTGGGTTAGCTTGCCAACAGTCTGGACCAGCTGATCGCCCTTCTTCTGCAGCTTGGCGATCTCCTTGTCAGCCTCCACAAGGCCTTTCAGCAGCAGATGCACCTCGCACTGGCCCGTCACTGTGAGGATGGCGCAACCGGCCGGAGCAGGGCTATCGAAGGCCACCTTGGAGCAGTAGGAAATGGTGGCCAGATCGCTGGCATAGCGTTTGAGTATTTCGTTGGGCGTGGCATCCGTGCACACGATGTACGCCTCCGTCTTGGTCTTGTTGGGCAGATTATAGTCGGAGCGTGCGGAGCGAATGATGCGTGCCGCTTTCTGGACAAACTCCACATCAGATTCGATCTTGGCACTGCGCCAGGAGGTGTTGCCTGCGAGGAACAAAAAAATCTCGTAAGTAGGATAATCAACCAGATTCTGGCGAAGATTACTCACTTGGATAGCTGGCAACGCAAATGCTTGGCGCAGGATTCGCACGCGGTAGTCTCTGATACAGCTCCTCCGTGATAAAGGGCATAAACGGTGAGAGCAGCCGCAGACCAAAGTCCAAGCAGACGTAGAGGGTGCGCCGGGCAGCGGTCTGCTGCTGCTCGCTGCCGCCCTGGAAGATCGGCTTCAGACACTCCAAATATACGTCGCACAGATCGTACAGCCAGAAAGCGTAGCAGGCGCTGGTGGCGGCGGCAAAGTCGTATGACTCGAAACCCGTATTGCAGGCCTCGATGGCGGCCGCCAGTCTGGACAGGATCCATGCATCCATCTGGTTAACGGTATCGGAGGCGCTCAGATCGGTGCTGAACTTCTCGTCGCCGGTGAAGTAGAGGAGGGCAAACTTTGTGGCATTCCACAGCTTGTTGCAGAAGAAGCGGTAGCCGAGGACACGATTGATGTCCAGATTGATGTCACGCGCCTGGGTAATGTACGCACAGAGGGCGAAACGCAGGGCATCCGATCCGCACTCGGGTATGCCCTGAGGGTAGTCCTGCTTCTGGCCGGCCTTGGCCTTCTCAATCTCGCGTGGATCCAGATTGGAGCTAACGAGCTGGGCGTGCAGGCCCTCCAGCGTGATGCCCAGAATCACGTCCATCGGATCGATGACATTGCCCAGGGACTTGGACATCTTGCGGCCGTGGGCATCGCGTACCATGGGATGCAGATAGACCTCCTTGAAGGGCAGCTTGCCCAGCAGCTTCTGGCCGAAGAAGACCATGCGCGCCACCCAGAAGAAGAGAATGTCGTGTCCCGTCTCCAGCAGTGACGTGGGATAGAATGTCTGCAGGTCCTTGGTGTTGTCCGGCCATCCAAACACCGAGAAGGGGAAAATGCCCGAGCTGAACCATGTGTCCAGCACATCCTCGTCCTGCTTCAGCACAATCTTGCTGGCATCCACCTTGAATCTATCGGCGGCCTTGCTCAATGCCTCCGCCTCGCTGCGCGCCACAATCCAATACTGTTCGTCGTCGTTCTGCGAAAGGATACAAAAGGATATACCAATAATAAAATACAGAGAGGAGAGGAGCTTCAGATTACCATTCCACCAAGAGCAGGCTGGACAAGAGATCGTGAAGGATTAGCTCTGACGAATGGGTTGCTGAATGGGTTTTCTTACCGTTCCGGTTTGAATGGAGGGATCGCTGAAGCTGACGTGGTAGGCCGGGATGCGATGGCCCCACCAAAGCTGTCTGGACACACACCAGTCCCGAATGCCATCCATCCAGTGGTACCAGGTCTTGGTGTGGTGCTCGGGGATGATCTTTAGCTCGCCGGAGCGCACGGCTTCGGTGGCCGAGGCGGCCATGTCCGAGCAGCTGACATACCACTGCGGTTTGATGAGGGGCTCGACCACATCCTTGGACCGACTGCAGATGGGCACCACCATGGGATTGTTGATGGTCTCGCGGTATAGGTTGAGCGCCTTGAGCCGCTCCAGGATTTGCTTGCGGCACTGGAAGCGCTTCATGCCCGTGAACTCTCCATAGTCGCCGATGATGAAGCCGTCGTCATTGAAGATCGTGATGAAGGGCAGGTTGCAGCGCTTGCCCACCTCGTAGTCGTTGGGATCGTGGGCGGGGGTGATCTTCACGGCGCCCGTTCCGAACTCCATCTCCACAAACTCGTCGCACACAATGGGCAGGCGGCGTGGGCAGAAGGGATGCACCACAAACTTTCCGTGGAGATGCTTGTAGCGCTCATCCTTGGGATGCACGGCCACAGCGGTGTCGCCCAGCATCGTCTCAATGCGCGTGGTGGCTACAATGATCTCCTCCTCGCTGTCCTCCACCCTGTAGGCGAATTTCACGAGCACTCCGAACTCCACCTTCTCGTCGTAGCCGGGAATCGAGAGGAAAGTGCGGCCGGGTATCTCCACCTTGTCCACCTCAATGTCGGAAATGGCCGAGCGCAGGGTGCACGACCAGTTGACCAGCCTGGAGCTGCGGTAGATGCTGCCCTCCTCGTGCAGCCGCACAAACGCCTCCGTTACGGCGCGACAGAGCTTGGGGTCCATGGTGAAGTTGACGCGCGACCAGTCGTAGGAGGAGCCCAGCGACTTGAGCTGATTGTAGATGCGGCCACCCTTCTCGCGACGCCAGTCCCAGATGCGCTCGATGAACTTCTCCCGGCCCAGATCGTGCCGCGACAGCTGCTCGTCCCGCCAGAGCAGCTTCTCCACCACCACCTGGGTGGCTATGCCGGCATGATCGCAGCCAGGCACCCAGAGCGTGGTGCGTCCCTTCATCCGATGGTAGCGCGTGATGGCATCCTCGATGGCGTTGGTCAAAGCGTGGCCCAAATGCAGAGATCCCGTCACATTCGGCGGCGGTATGATCATCACGAATTTTCCATTAGGATTCGGCGAATCGATTGAATCGCGCTGTAGGGAAGAGGAGTGTCACTGTTAGTGTCAAGCTGGGTTTATCAATAGTTTCGTCTTACCCCGTATTCGGGCGTGAAGAAGCCCTGCTTCTCCCACCAGCTGTACCACTGGGCCTCCACGAACCGCGGACTATAGGCATCTGGCAGCGGATCGCTCAGATCTTTCTTCTCCCCGGGTGCTGTCTGGGCCGTGTACACAGCTGCCTCTTTTACCTCTTTGGTCCGCTTCTGTAATTGCAGAGCAAAAAATCAGCTTTCTCCACGAACAATAGCCTCAATTACCAGATAATTGTGCTCCCCATTCACTTTTTCGCACATAACCTAGTTTCCAGTGCCGCATTTTGTACGTACTTCGGGCTTCTCCTTCTTTTCGGCTGCCGCTGGAGCTACTGCCGCCTTCTTGTCCAGTTTCGCCTGCAGTTTGGCCAGCTTCTCGGCCTTGAGGCGCTCCTTCTCCAATTGTTTGGGTGTCTTGGCAGGATTGGCGCTGCCGTCGCCGGCTTGCTGCTGCTGCTGTTCCTCCTCTGGCATGGTTTCGTCTAATGTTGGGCTGTGGCAATCAATACTAGGATTATCTGATGCAATTCTGATTGGATTTCTGTTATTACTCACTTGCCCTGGAGTTGGGAAAAACAGATGAAAACGTGTGCAGTTTTCGAAATGAGTTATCGGTATCGGCTCGATAAGTTCTGGTATTAAAAGAGGTCACGTTTTTAATACTATTTTCTGCAAGGTATTTTGTGCAGTTTGGGAACTGTCCACACTATTAATTACTTTATTTTTGCATCACGAAAAAGAATTTTTGCAAAAATTAAATAAAAAAGCCAATTGAACGTTTTCGGAGAGTTTTTGGAGCGTAAAGTTGTTCTCGTAGTGCTGCTGCTCACAATCGCCATTGAAAGTGTACTTAAAATCAGTGTTTTATGTGTGGTGCCCCGAGAGAAGACGCTCCTGATAAGCAGCCATCTTCATCTTCCTATAGGAATGCCTGTCACACACGGGCTAGAAAATTGTTTGCTTACATTTATAAATGCCAAAACAGTTAAAAACTAAAGCCAACGATACTGACTCTGCCGTTGCACCCCCCTCTCGCCACCAGGCAGTGCCATCCACTCAGAACTACAATTCCATACAGACACAGACATGTGCAGCGCGCAGCTAATCTATTGTAAATAAAACTGCGTCCACACACGCGTCTATTGTGAACGGTACACATACTCTCGGTCACGTACGCCGCCGCCGCCAAGTGTTCCGTTCCTCCTGCCTGCTCCTCGTACCGTACAGTGTGCGGCAGTGCGGGTGTGCGGCTGTTTTACCTGGAATAAAGTTTGCGCTCAAATCTGGAACAAAATTTGCTACAAATCAGTGGAGAATCGGCCCAAAGCATGTGAAAAGGTGTCTATACAGGGGAGCAGAGTGCATCAGCATCACCATCGGAGGAGAAGCGGGTAAGTTTTGCAAAGGGAACAAACATCTATTGGGGGGGGGTCTTCCAATTACGTTTTTCTGTGCAAAATCGATTTTTCAATTTGAAAATGGCTCATTCGCCGCTCTTTCATTTCTCTCTCTCTCTTTTTTGGCTTTTGTGGTTCGGGCCCCGTCATTGCATTACTCGCCCTTTTAGGCCTTTAATTAATTGCATTAACTTTTGGGCGAACTTTTCAAGGGGTGGGGTTTGGGATGGGGGATGGGTTTCGAATGCGGATTTCATGATTTTAAATTGACTTTGAAAAGTGCTTGAAAAACACACTACACTGTGTATCGGATGAAAAGGAACGTTTTGACTTCGTCCCTGCCTGCAGAAACTCTTCTTCTGGTGTACCCATGAGAACCCTGCGACTTACAACCCTACCCAGTAGTGCTTCTCCCAATACCACAAATGCTCGATATTCTCGGGTAATGACTCCTTTTAACCAAACAAAGACAAAACAAATGTTTGAGGAGAACCAAATAAAGGCAGAACCAGCAAGGATAACGAAATCAACTCTTTCGGGGCACAAACAACTGACCTGCGACAAAGGCAAGGCAGCCGTCAAGAGAAACATCTGCCGCAGTGTCTGAGCGTCTGAGTCGGTTCGGAGACAGCAGCAGCGTCTGAATGTTACCTGCCCTCGTTCGACGGATGGATGGATGGATGGAAGGACCAAAGTTCAATGTACGCCTGCGCAAATACAGTTCACAATGGGCACGGCGCAATGCAGCTGCCTGTAGGGGGGAGGGGAATGTCAGGGAAGTTGTGATTTTTTCCGCACATCCTTCTTGACGGTAACCAGAAGCCCCAAGCGGAAATCTCAAAATGTTGTTACAGTTATTGTTCCGTTCCGCCTTTCGTCTGAAACTTTTATGTAATCTCTCACTCCGTTCCGTTCCGCGATCGGGATCAGGATCGGGTGTAAAGTCCTGTGTCCTGTGCGTGTGCGTGTGATACCGGTTTCTGTCCCTCCGACACAAGTTGTTCAGAATGCAATTTGAAACTTTACCCTCTTTTGGGGTCTGCCATGGATTGGGGGGAGCAATCGTCGTCCCCTCTTCCTGTCCACACACTTACGAGTATGTATGTATGTCCTATCCCTATCCCAGGTCCTACGGGTTCTGGTATTGGGTTACAGCTGTGAGAGAATGTGTTTGGAAAGCTGTTCCTTCGTGGACGTTGAAGTTTTTTATGCTGGTTTGGGTTGTTTTTTGGGGGCAGAGAAACGAAGAGAAAGGCAGCGTTTGGATCATGCAGATGATGCTGGAGCAGCTGCCATTAGGGCCTGCATCGTTGGCATCGTTGTAGGTCCAATAAAACTCTCGGAATCCTAGCCATTCTCCACACACACACACACACACACACAGAATAGAGCAGAATAGAGACAGCAAGAACCGCAGACAATCAATCGAATTGGGTGCCACATTCGAAGGCAGATGCCAGCTCTAGTCCATCTATGTGGCACATGCCACAAGAGAGGACTCAAAGGTCTCACGTTGAGAAGGAAGGCCAGGCCAGGACAGATGTTACAGCCGGACCCCGACCGCCGATACGAAGTAATCAATGCAACAGCAGGCAGAACGGGCAGACCGTGCCTCATGATCCCTACTGTCTCGGGTTCAGCCTTGTGCTCTGCTGTTCCCGGGCCTTGCAACGGCCGGCTGCAACTCAAAGTTAGACATCGCTGCACACACATTTTCACTGCATTTACAGCCAACATCTGTCGTTACAGTCCTCGGGTGCTGAGTCCTAGACAGCTGCTCTCACTCACTCGTTGGTTCTTTCCGAGCAGGAGGGGCTCTGACTGCCTGGCTGCCCGCTCGAATAAGTACTGTGCGTGCAGGTGTGGCACTGGTATTTTTGGGGCATTCCACACTCCTCTCCTTCCGGATTCTGCCGAGCCTACCCACTCGACGACGCACTCGACGATTGGGGGATGGATGGCCAAAAGTCAGCTGTTTTTGCGCAATGTTTATAAACAAAAAGTGTGTGCGGCAGAGTAACCCTTAGACATGTCTGGGCATATTTTTGGAATCACCACCGATTCTGACAGAGACATGGCCCGAGCCAGAGTCAGAGCCAGAGCCAAGGCCGGAGCAACCACCGACCTACATATTGGCGCACTGGCACTCTGGGCCACATGGCGCACGGGGTGGTTCCGCTCACACGCAGAGCACTGGCTCTGGTTCTGTTCTGTGGCCTTCTGTAGGTGCAAGGACGTTGGGAAAACCCCCCCAAAAGAAAAAGTAAACAAATAGAAAGCAACCCTAGCACACAGCCAGACTGTCTCTGGCACCGACCGCATCCGCTCTCCTGGTCTTTGGTCTCTGGTCTCCGGTCTCCGGTCATGTGTTTTAACCCACCACCTTCCATGATGTACTGGTGGCGTGTGCCGTGTGCCTGTGCCGGCATGTCATCCATCCACACAACGTCTTCGTCAATTTTAGGGGTTTTCCCAAAAAAAAAAAAAAAAAAAAAAATACGCAACCAAAAACCAAAACAGACCAGGGATTCGGTGGTAGTTAGAGCAAGGAGCGTCCGTCCGCGCGCTCCCATTCATAAAACATAAACATACCCCCGTGGAAGCGGCGGTTATGAGCACTCACTCGCATTGTTTGCCCACACCGACCACGGTGACGATTACGATTACGACCTGGACTAGGACTACGACTACGGCCATGGTAGGTGGTGTTTTCGCCAAAGATCCCATCCGGCAATTCGGGGGAGTCCCGTGTAAGTCAGGTGCACGGACAACCCTCAACAACGGGACGAAGTGGTAACAAGTTGGTAGCTCAACAGGTTGAGGATTCTCATGGGTGGGTGGGTGTTTTCGGCCGATTGAGGATTGTAAGAGGGTATGTGTAATTAATACAAGTGTGGGTTTACGTTATGGCATTGACCCAATCAGATATCCGAATATGGAATGGAATGCCTTTACTCGTAGCATTTTGAAGGGTTGAAGGTCGTGTCCTTAAATTTTCCTTTGGACGATGATGTTGTGCAGGGTTAGGATCTGATTGGAGCATTCCTGGCACTGATTTTAAGGGATTTTCCCCAAAATATGGGAAATAATTGTGAAGCTTTGTTGATCATTGCTGCCTACTTCCAAGATTCGATGACAAGATTGCGATGACAGACTCCTTTCGAAAGGCATTGAGAAAAAGTAAGGAATATTGTGCTCTTCCTTAGAAATGAGATTTATCTTCTCAATCAGTGAACAACAATTCAATCTAAAAACGTAGTCTTCCTAAAGCAACTCTAAAGAAATCTGAATTTCTGTTGTATCGAACCAGACCTGGCCTTTATGTTCCATTTTAATCAGAATTTGACCTTCTTTAAGACGTCGCTCAGTTTGAACAAGTGGCAGTCATGGCCGGGCCTCGTCCTCGTTCTACATTTCCCCATCAGCAAAAGATCTGAATCTGGAGCATTATGCTTGGAGGATACCAAAGAAAGCGGCTCCGGCTCCTCTCGCTGCTGTTTCCTTTACTTTCATCCTGCGGGATGGGGTGGGATGTCCAATTGCACGCCTCTTGAGCACGCGCCTACTGAAAAGATGACAAGTTTACCGTTTTGTATATGTACTTTCATATAATTTTACCGTTTTGCTTTGCGCTTTTCAAAATGGCGACAATGGCTGACCAATAAAACTGGAAGGGGCAGGGGGAACGGGACGGACGCTGAGATGCGAAAAACGTTGAAACCCAACCGAACAATGGCGGACGAGGCGGACGTCGTAAAAGAGAATTAATTAGATTGCGGCGGCAGCTGCTGGGCGTACGTACGGCAGCTGAGAGAGAACGACAGCTAGAAAGAGTCCAGACAACAGAAAACACTGAGCAATAGAGAGAACTAAAGCCAGAGTGTAATAGAGAGAGAGAGAGAGAGAGAGAGTGCGCTGAAAGCCTGCAACTGTAAAGTTGTCATGCGCTTTGAATTTTGCCTCTTTTTCTGTCTGTCGTCGGTTTTTTCGTCATTCCTTTTCCTTTATTTAATACACAACAATAACAAAAAGTAATGGACGCTAGGAGTATGAGGAAACCCAAACACGCACACACACACGAGTACACACGCATAGAGTGAACATAAAATGTAACGAACGCAAAAGCAAAAACAAAACAACGGCAAGCGTCAAGCGGCACCGCACAGGAACCAAACCAACGAAAAGGGAGGAGGACAGAGACACAAAGAGAGGCACAGGACACAGGACATAGAACAGGCAGAAACGAGGCAAAGGCAACGGCAAAGCCAAACAGTTGTGCAATTGAGATAAAGGACAACAAAAGGGGAACTTGAAAAAGGGGACGCGTGCTTTGCTTTTTGGTCGGGTCGATGTCGATGTCGACGCTGATGCACAGTGGTTGGCGTTCTATCGAAAATTCTAGAGTGGTTTCAATGGTTAAAAAATCTTTGTGGCTTACAAAAAAATTACGAATAAGACACGTATACAAAATTGTATAAGAAGTAGTGCCGATAAAATATGTTGCGCAATCGTTTGAGAAGTATGAAAAATTATATACAAAATTTATGAAAAGTAGAGAGTACAGACATCTTCAATTAAAGATAAATAGACTTTTCTACATATGAAATTAAATATTATAAAACCTACCAAATAACCTTAAAAAATACCTATAAAAGTACATAATTTTTTGTTCATTTATTATTTACCCTTGCTCCTATGCGCGTACTTTTTGCCCCACTGTGCCTAACTTCCGATATGAACGCGCGTGCTAGTCGTCACAAAAGGATATAAAACAACAACTGCAAAGCAGTCGCTGCGTCAGCGCCAGCTTCAGAGCAGGAGCAGCGGCAAGAGCAGGAACAAGAAAAAAAAAGCATAAATAATCTTGTAGTTGTTGTCGCAGCTGAGGCGCAAGGCTCGAATTGAAATTTTATGAGAAATTGTATTAGAGAGAGACATGGACGAACACACACACACACATGCACAAGCACGGACTAAAGGAGCAGAGGCATACGTGCGTGTGTGTTCGTGAGGTAGATGCACAAATGGGAAATGGGAATGTGGAAAAAGGGGACGCGCATTATGGCAGTCTCTACGTGTGTTCTTTTGACGACGTCATCGCTGCTGCTGCTGCTGCTGTTCCTCTGCTACTACCGCAGTTGTTGTTGGTTCCTGTTTTCGCTTTTTACCGTTCAGTCAATGACCACATTGTGTACACAAATGCAGCTCTCTGTGTATGTGTGTGTGTGTGCGTGTGTATGTATGTCCTGCCGGAAGTTGACGCCGCCGTCTGGTCATTCTCGCTGTTTTCGTCCAAGCTCTCGCTTCCATAAGCTCTCCACCTCTCCCTCTCCTCCTCTCTCTCTCTCGGTCCGTTCCGCTTGAGCTACTTTTGAAATACAAGTAATTTCAGTCTCGCAGGATCTCTGTGGCTCCCCTTCTCACTCTCACTCTCCTCTCTCTCTTTCCCACTCTCACTCCCATAGCTGCGTTTCCCACTCGCTTTTTCTGGTTGTTTGTTGTAGTCCTGCAGCGCAGTGTGGCCCATTCCTTTCATTCTGCGCACACGGGTCTCTCTTCTGGTCACGCTTTGATCCTGCCGTTCGCCCGCTCCCCACGCGGAGTACGACTCCTTCTACTCCCCTTCCTCTCCTTCCATTCTCCCCCTCTCCTGCATAGGCGTTGCCCGGCTAATGACATGTTGTAAATTATATTTCTCCTCTCAGCATTTCGTACGCCGTTTCATGCTGCCATAATTGCTCCGTTCGGTCGGTTTCCTTCCCATTCGCCTTGTTTCGTTTTAAAAAGTTCTTTATGGTCCGTCTGTTGGTTCTTTTTGTATGGGTTTTCTCTCCCCAAAACAGGGGGCCAAACTTGCAGCTCTGACGTAATTACTGCAGTTTGAGTTATCCTTTCCAATCGCAGATGTGCTAATTTCCATGCTAAATACTTGGACAGATGCATACAGGGATCACAATGGTAGAGCCTGTCTCCCTAAGGTTTTCAACTTTTTCCAATCTGTTCCTAAGATAACAGAGCTTGTTTCTCGGCTGAATTTCTTATCTAATGGGATTCCAGACATTTGATCTGACGATATACTAACTGATCTTGCTTATGCGTTATATTTTTTTTATCTAATCATTTCCCAGATCACAAAGATAAACCCATCCCAACCCATAACATCTGAAACTGCAAGATCTATCTCTCAAGATCGCATACCTCCTAAAAAGAGATGTTAAAACTGGGTTTTCCGATGACTGTTCTTTCAGTTTTATTTCTAGGATGTATTTTAAAAATATACAGACATCCAATTTTATGACATACGAGACCTTTTCAAGTGTTCGGCATGGTCCACATCTCAAGTGCACTCCTACCGTTAGGAGGGCTACCCTTCGTTTACCTGCCTCTGATTTCTGATCCCCGAACTGTAAGTCCGAGATTATGCAGATCCTCGCCAAAAATATTATATGGGATACGAGGCCCAGACAATCCCTAATGAGGACTAAGCCCTTTGCGATTTCTCTGCCTCGGCTTAGTCAGAGAGGCAGGATGAAACTAGAAATAGAGAGAGACGGAGCGAAGGAGAGACCTAAGGGGGAGCCCAAATGCGAGGCGAGAGCGTTTCCAATGGCGAATGAATGCATTTTCCATTCGGCACGTCTCGTTTTCGCAATGAACAGAAAAGCAGTTTGCCAAAGGGAAAAGGAAAATGCATTGTTTGACAGATGGATGTGGATATGGATGTGGATGGAGGAACCAGTGAGCCCTCAGGGGACGGAGATGACTGCCAACTGCCGCTTTTCCACATTTGTCCTCTTCCATCCATTATCCTGCCAAACTTGTTTGCTCTCGCTCTGTCGCTGGCTCTCTCTCCTGCCATCGCTATACCAATTTTCCTTTCAAATTATGCTTTGACCAAAGCATTCGCATTAAAAGGACAACGCTCTCCAGCTCCTGTGTGCTGTATTTGTGTGCGTGCATGTGGCTGCCTGCGTGAGCGAGTATCTGTGTGTGTGTGTCTGTGTGTGTACGAGCGAGTTGTTCCATCGACGACTGCGTCGCCATCGTCCTGGCATCAGGCTGTGGTTCAGTTTTCTCTCGCAGCTCGAACAGCTCAGACATGCCGCTGGTCCGCGCTCGCCGTGTGTGTTTATAGTTCGCATATAAGAGCCAGATACATAGCTATATATACATACAGGCCATACATATATATTGATACTCGCGTGAGCCACCGCCCCCCGTCCCGCAAAATATCACACACAAAAACGAAAGAAAGAAACCCGAGTCAAAGACTGTGGAAAACGCAAGACAACGACGCCATTTGATAACCAAATGTTGCAGGACAACATTTACAAAAAGTTTAAAACAAAAAACAAAACGTAGTACCAAAGCAAAACCAATCCATTCATTCATCAGTTTGTTTAAACGGAAACTAAATAGAATTTGTAAAACCAAAAAGTTCTGTGAAAGAATAAAAAAACAAGCAAATATAGAGATATTTTTTATTTGCAAATGCAGATAAAATAATGTGCAATAAACTACGAATCTTTATAGAGCAGTGAAACCACTGCTGCCTCTTTGGACCACAGCTCAGATACTTGAATTCTTTGCCATTTTGTTGGGATTTACACAGCGAGCGACACGAAACGAAACGGAGAACCTCAGAAAAATAAACCATAAATAAAAAAAAGAACGATACGAAACGAAACGAACAAAAACCCATCGAAGCACATCACAAGTGAGTTCTAAATTTCATCTTTCCATACAAACACACAGATACTCCTGTAAACACACACACACACACATATCCCACTCATCACTCGCCCCCTTTACTCGTTGATTTATCCACTCGCCCATTATGTTGTATAGCCCTCTGTGTATCCTGCCTGGTCCTCTCTCTCTGTCTTTCTCTCTTTCCTACTCCTGTGTCTACTCTGTTTCGTTCTCTCAATATGGAAACACGAACGAACTCAACTAGCAAATAGTTTTGCGCACTCGTCATTATCCTTCGTCATCGTTCCCCCCTCTCCTTTGCCCCTCCCCTTCCATTTCCCCTGCCCATCGTTGCTGCTCCGCTCTCTTCTCTGTCGGTCTCTCTCTCTCGCACACATCGAAACCTCATCGGGTGGTGGTACAGTTTTCTGCGTGGCCCAAAATTGCGTAAATTTTCATCTAGTTCGCGCTGGGATGTCTCGCACGGCGTTGGTTGTCCTCGCTCCTTTCCTGACTGCTGCTGCTGCTGCAGAGCTTTCAATCTGTTTATGGTGACAGTAAAATCGAAAAACGGAATAAAAAAAACACAAGCGGAAACCGGAAAAGTTGTTAATACAAGTATACAGATGTGAGATTATTGCTTATTGGGCGTTTTCTATTTGGGAAGGATGCGGAAGAGTCCTGGGCATTAATTGATTGCCTGCCCCTTCTCTGGCATGATTTATTGCAGGGCATCCTTTTGGCATTTTGGTGTATACAGAAATACTTTGCGAAAAATTGTGAAATGCTATAGGGGGAGAAAAGTATACCTGAAATAAAATACTTTTATTGTGGCTTTATATACGGAATCGGTTGACCAGAGTATTTCTGGAGTGTATTTATAAGGAATCCCATGGATATTATTAAATTTGGTTTGATTTTAAATTGGCTTTAATCAGCTCTGATCTAACATATAAATTGAATATTCTCTTACGGATCTACAATAATTGTCGAATATTTTCATAGATTTCTGATGGTATAACATAAGAAAAACATCTTTTTAATTAACAAATTCTTCCATATTCGAAATGTACTATACAATTTTCAGCTTCTTTCAAAATTTCAGCTAGTTTAAGGATATATGATATGATATGATATATGATACGAACCCATTCTAGCACTAACGATACAATATCTAGTCCTTAAGATCATTGCACTTCTTTTTGTATGGGTTTTATCGAGAAACAAAAAGAGAAGGGGAGTGGGGAATGGGGAATGGGCATGCCTGCTGCTGTTGCTGTTGTCTAGCATTTGAGGATAGCGGAGAATGCTTCACGATCCGGTGATCGATCCTCTGCTCAAACAGTGGCAGAGGTACACAACCAACTGCATATCCTGCCAGCCTCTATCCACGGCCCGAATGCCTGCTGTTGCCCCTGCCCCCGTCGTTTCTCCGTCGCTGCCGCCGTCGCTGCTGCCTCGCCCATTCAGAAAAAAAGGGCGCACGAAAAAGTTGCAGCTGTTCTCTTTCTGTTTGCTTTGTGGCAGGCAGAACGATCCGCACCGATCCGATCCGATCCGATGCGATCGTTCAGCGTTCAGCGACGGGGCAAGCAGGCAGGCACTGAGGCAGGGGCAAAGGCAGGAGGCATCTGCTTCGGATTAATGGGCTCTCCGAATGCATTTTGCCAGAGCCTTGAGATAGAGTGCTATATCTGATGAATGCGGGAGTTTTAATGCCTCTCTGCCTTTTATCACAGTTCCAGGATCGGAGCAGAAGCAGGAGAAATTAGGAGAAAGAAGAGAAGACAGACAGAGAGAGAGCAGAGCGATTAGCTCAAGTGAAAATGTCCGACATACCGCGCATCATGGTCTTCCGACCCACCTGGGAGGAGTTCAAAGACTTTCCCAAATACGTAGCCTACATGGAATCACAGGGCGCCCACAAGGCCGGCCTGGCCAAGGTGGTGCCGCCAGCGGAGTGGATACCGCGACGCAGCGGCTATGCCGATCTGGATGCCCTGAACGTGACGATTCCGGCGCCCATCTGCCAGGTGGTGACGGGCAAACAGGGCTACTACCAACAGATCAACATACAGAAGAAGCCGCTGACGGTGAAACAGTTTAGCGACCTCGCCAGCACCGAGCGCTACGCCACACCGAAGCACTTCGACTACGAGGATCTCGAGCGCAAGTACTGGAAGAACATCACCTATGTGGCGCCCATCTATGGTGCCGATGTCAGTGGCAGCATCACAGATCCCGACCAGGATGTAAGTGTTTCTTTGGGGGCTTTGTGATCGATCGTTCGTTTGCAACCTTTGGCTGTTGTGTTGCAGAGTTGGAACATCAACAGACTGGGCACGATACTGGACTACGTGAACAAGGACTACAACATCCAGATAGACGGCGTGAACACCGCCTATCTCTACTTTGGCATGTGGAAGACAACGTTCGCGTGGCACACCGAGGACATGGACCTCTATTCGATCAACTATCTGCACTTTGGGGCAGCCAAGACGTGGTATGTCGTGCCACCGGCGTATGGCCGACGGCTGGAGAAGGTGGCCAATCAGTATTTCCCGGCCAGTTACAAGAACTGCAATGCGTATCTGCGCCATAAGATGACGCTCATATCGCCGCAGATCCTCAAGCAGCACAATGTCCCCGTTAGCAAGGTTAGCTTCCTTTCCAATTGAGAGATAGTCTCCATTAAGACACCCCCATCCTCCATCCCCTCCATCCTGCAGATCACCCAGGAGTCTGGCGAGATCATGATCACCTTCCCGTTTGGCTACCATGCGGGCTTCAATCACGGCTTCAACTGCGCCGAGTCCACAAACTTTGCCATGGAGCGCTGGATCGAGTACGGCAAGCGAGCGGTAAACATAGATCCTCCCCCCACCCCCACCGCTTCGGGACAGCTCCCACTCATGCGGGTCGTCCTTCTATTGCAGGTCCAGTGCACGTGCAGCAACGACATGGTCAAGATCTCCATGGACACGTTCGTGAAGCGCTTCCAAAGCGACCGCTACGACATGTGGATGGAGGGCAAGGATGTGGGCCGGCATCCTGAGGATCCCGTCGGCGGTACAACGGTCACAGCCGCACCGCTTCCGCCCCACCTCGATGTCCTCCTGTGTGATAAGAAGTAGGTTTCCCAGCCATGCAGGTTCCGTGACTCCCCCGCATTGACTCCCCCCCTCCCTCTCCTTTGTTATGCAGAATGAAGAAACAATGCAATCCCACCATAGCCAAGAGCTTTAAGGAGCGCAATCCCGACCTGGATCTCGACGAGATCCAGCAGAATCCCAATGTGCCCGACGACGTCAAGGCCATGCTGAAGGAGAGCGTGCTTACCCTGGACACGGGCGATCTGGGCATCGAGGGCGAGGGCGATTATCCGAACGAGGATGCTGTCAGTCTCCAGAGTCCTGCGGACTTCAAGACCAAGCAGGAGCTGCTTGAGTACATGGACGATGGGACAGGTGTGTAGGCCAGTTGTAGAGTCCCCAGATCTGACCTAAAATCTCCCAATTTCTTCCCTTTCTTCCACTCTCTCTCTCTCTCTCTCTCTCTCTCTCTCTCTCGCTATCTTTGTCTCTGTCCCTCTCTTGATCTCTGCAGAAGACGATGACGAGGAGGAGGAGTTTAAGCGACGCAAGGCGAAGCGGCGGTACGATGCGGACTACGACGATGACTGGCTAGCCTCTCATCACCGTCGCACCAACTCGCGGAACAGCAGCCGCGGTCGCAGTCCACGCACCAAGGACGAGCGCTCCACATCGCCGGCCTCCTCCACATCCTCGACGTCGCGTGGCGGACGACGCGGCAAGGGCAACTCGACGACCCGCAAAACGCCGTCAAAGCGAAAAAAGGACTCGTCCTCTGCAGTGTCTCCAGCTGCAGCAGCCTCAGTGGCAGCACCCACAATTACAACACCAAATGCGGCCGCGGTTAGCAGCGATGGAGGTGAGAGCAGCAGCTTAATAAGCGACTGCACCACTGCATCCATATAACCACCGCAATTCGATCATCAATCCATCATCACCGTGATCCTATCATCCAGATCCAGATATCCAGATCATCTTAGTAACCATATCCTTCCCAGACTCTCTAGCCTCCAGCATTCCCCCACCCACTGATTCCTCCGCGTGGATGGGTCGAAGGCCACTCACCCGTGGCCTCGACAGTCCCCGACAAATGTAAATAAAACTTTAGCCCCATCCCGCAGCTGTCATTTGTCATGGTGTTCTCCCTTTGTATCTTGTATCTGTTTCTTGTGTTTAACCTACCTACGATACCTACATACATAAGTCCTCTAGCTCTGTTCTATTCCATTCCATTCTGTTCTGTTCTAAATATAATTGTAAGAGTGCTCCCAACAACAAATATACGATCACGCTTTTAAATCTATGCTTAAAACTAACCAAAAACCAAAACTGTTTTACTAAAACCTATTCCCTGATGTCTCTGGGCCTTCAATCTTCAGTGTTTGTTCTGCTTTCGATTCTGATTCTGCTGCTGCCAAACCCCCCATGCATTCCATTCCCACTGCCTCCATGATCCACGCTCCATACTCCTTTCATATCTATATATGTGTGTGTGTGTTTACAACAAATATTAACCACTCAAAAACAACATCTTTGAAAACTGTTGTCTAAAACAGACACTAAAATATCCCCGATTGCCATTTTCCAGATGCCAAAAAGGAGCAGCAGTCGCTGGCCTTCATGCAACAGCCGCGCAAGTTCGAGGGCAAAATACCAAAACTAAGTCAGCCAGCAGCAGCAGCAACAGCTCCAGCAGGCGGAGCATCCACATCCACATCTAGTCAGGATCAGCAGCAGCAGCAGCGGATATTCTACGTCAATATGTTGCCGGCAGCCAACACTCTCAATGGCATTCCACAGCAGCAGCCGCAACAGCAGCAGCAGTATGGCAGCACCGATGGAAACGTCTATCAGCTGCAAAACGAAATACTCTGTGATGCAAATGGACAGGCCGTAACGGCTGCCACAGCCACATATCAGACGACAGTCCCAAGCAGTCCCCAACAGCAACAGCAGCAGCAGCAGCAAAATGTTGCTGTTAGCGTGGCCAACAACAACGCTGCCGGTAAGTGTCTTTTCTGTCATTTTTTGTGTTGTGATTTGATTCCTTAACTTAAATGTTCCTTTTGTTTGTTTGTTGGTTGTAGTCTTTGTGTTTGGTTTAACTTTAACCCACTTTGTGTACTCGTAATTGGTGTCATGTCGAAGCTCTCAGAACTAACCGATCCGCATATATCAACACACACATATATATGTAAATATATATAGTATTCGTATCTGTTTTATTTGTTTAACATTCAAAAATTGGCCAAAATTCAAATTCAAATTTTCTCAATTTTATTTCGTAAGTGTCCGCATTTCATTCCATCTCATGCCGAATCATTCATCCATCGAGAATATCGGAGATCTGTTTTCAATTTTCAATTATTATATGTAAATGTTATTGTTTTTTGCCCAAAAACAAACAGAGATAAAAGTAAAGAAAAATAATTATTTCTTCCATTTGCGGTGCTCAAAATAAACATACGAATTGTTTCAGACAGACTCATCCTCCACTCAATCGATTGAAACCCAAATGAAACCCTCACCTGATTAACAAGAACAAATGCTTTTCCAACTAAATAATCGTGTTTATTTTCCGACACGACACTCCTCCACTTTCATTGGTCTCTGTCTCTTCTCTCAAATGTCAACTTTCCATCAAAATTATACAAAATCTACATATATAAATAAATGCACAAATCATTTCCCCAGAGGGAACTCCGTGCTGTGCGCGTTGAAAAAGGCTTAAAAATTGTTGATTTCAGTTTTGCAATTATTATTTGTATTATTATTATTATTTCTAGTTAATTTAAGAGTATATTGTTTATGTTTATTTAAAGTTCGAACGAATGATGCGCGCGCGCTCTAGTGGTGGCCAGTGTGACCAGTTGCGCAGCCGAAAGAGTGCTGCCCATTCCCCAACCATGCGTACACACAGGGGCAGCACTTGAGCCGCGACTTTGTCGTTTTTTATTTATTTATTTTTTAGATTTGGATTTATTAAACTTTTAAGTTAATTTTAGTAACGATATTTAATTTTTCTACATATAGAATATCTTTGTTTCTCTTCTTATTTCTTATCTGTGAACCAAAGACACTATTCGTTGGCAGCACTGCACCATCCTTCCCCTTAGAAGGGGTGGGGGATGCTCCAACTTTGGCCAATTCACAAATTTTACTTTCGCTGTCCTCCGTTGTACACTCAGTTATTGAAGTATTTAAACTATGTATTTTATTTGTTTAGTTATTTCGTTGCGAGTACTGAACAAGAGTTACGATTACGATTGCTATAAACTAGATCTAAGTACAAAAACACACTAATTCTACCGACAAACAAAAAACAATCTCTCACTCTCTCTCTATATATATATATATTTTTCATATATCTAAAGAAGGTCCTGTGCTGTACTGTATATATAGTGTGTGGGATAGGGGATAGGGATATCCCACTTCAACCTACATACATATACATACGAGTATATGTACAAGCGGACAAGTACGAGTAGTTATCATTTTGCACTACATTAGTTTTAATTTCGATTGATTGATTTCGATTTCAATTACAATTACGATTGATTTATTGATTTATGCAAATATTACATTCAAACACATCTTTTATGAACCAAACCGAATATGTATTTTCCAAAAAAAATATATAAACAAAAGACAATGTGGTCACAACTATTAGTTCGTCCTCCATCCTGCACACGAACGGCACCGCCCACACGAACGGAGGCGTGGATCCTAACACCACCCACGACCACCAGCACCACCATCAGCAGCAGCAGCAGCAACAGCAACAGCAACAACAGCCACAGTACCACTACATCACCACCAGCGGGGAAGACGGACAGACCCCAACAACCATAGTTTTCGAGAACTATAATGGCGGCATGCCCGCATCCGTTGCCTCTGCCACGCCCACGCCCGTGTCGGTGGCTGCCTCGCCGGCGGCCACAACGACCACCACCACTGCCCTGGTCAACACGGACGGGACGATCATCGAGTTCGATGGGAACACCTACGAGGAGTACCATGTGCTCAAGAGCGAGCCGGGGAGCAGCGACTGCCTGAGCAATGGGAGCAGTGCCGTGGCGGCGGACATCATCAAGTACGAGCCGCAGCCAGTAGAGGAGGATGACGAGGAGAGCGGCCTGCAGGCGAAGTACGATGACGATGGCCTGCAGGTGAAGTACGAGGAGCAGGAGCAGGACCTCGACCAGGGGCAGGACTACGAAGAGTACCAGGTGATCAAGGCCGAGGTGGAAGCGGAGGCGGCGGAGCAGGCGGCCGGCGCGGTCACCTACACGATCAGCAGCCTGGCAGACGATCCCAGCCAGCAGCCGCAGCAGGCCTCCTCCGGGGACCAACCCAACGCTAGCATGGTGCCCAAGTCGGGATCGGCAGCGGCCGCCAAGCAGAAGCGCAAGCGGAAGACGCGCGTCATTGCCGAGGACGAGCAGGGCGAGTACCTGGAGAAGATGAGTGTGCGGGGCCTGGACATCGCCCGCTATGAGCACATCATCGACGGGGTGGCCTACTGCCTGGTGTGCGCCAAGAACGACATCTTCAAGACGTTCAAGAACAAGTACAGCTTCCAGCGGCACGCCTACCTCTTTCACGAGGGTCAGAACCGCAAGATCTTCGCCTGCCCCATCTGCAACAAGGAGTTCTCGCGACCCGACAAGATGAAGATGCACAAGAAGGACAAGCACGGCGACGTCCCCATGCCGCCATCGGCCACCATCACGCCCCTCAAGGGGGACGGCACCCCGGCCGCCAAGCGACCGCGAACCTCCCGCACACCTCGTGTCCGCAAGTCCAAGGCCAGCGACGCAGGCACCCCCACCGGCACGCCCGCCAAGAAGCGCCTGGCGCAGATTGACAGCGTGCTGGACGATGTCCAGAACTCGGAGAGCCTCTCCGTGCCGCAATCCCAGTCCCAGTCCCAGCACCAACAGCAGCAGCAGCAGCAGCAACCCATGCAGCACACCCTCACAACGACGCTGGCGCCCACGACGTCGCAGCCGCAGCAACTCCAGACACTGCCATCGCTGGACTTCAGCGGGATGATCCTGCCGGGTGGCGCTCAGCTGGCCCTGGCCAATCCGGGGGCCAGTAGCTCCATGACTCTGCAGCGCGGTGCGACCACGCCCAACGGCGGACAGGCGGGGACGGGGCCCACTACGACGCTCATCTACTCGAATCAGCTGGAGCTGCAGCAGGCGCTGCTCCAGCAGCAGCTGCACGGCCAGAGCATCATGATCCAGGACCAGGCGGGTAACCTGGTGCCCCTGCAGCTGGACGGAAGTCAGACGATATACACTACGGCCGCGGCACCGCAGCAGCGAGCGCAGGCGACCACGGCCACGTACCAGACGACTCAACCGCAACAGCAGCAGCAGCAGTTGGTGCAACATCAGCAGCAGCAGCAGCAGACAGTGGTGAAGGTGGAGGGGCAGTCGCAACCCCATTACGAGATGGAGAACGTGACCTACCTGAGCTCCACGGCGGCGGCCACGCCGGCGACGGCCGAGCAGCAGCACCAACAACAACAGCAGCAGCAACACGTGATTGGAACGGTGCAGAGCTACCAGATCCTGACGCCGGATGGCCTGCAGAGCTTCCAACCGAAACTGGAGCCGGGAGAGCTGGGCGACCTGTGCCCCTACTCGCAGTACACGTTCCAGCCCACGCTCAACGCGAACGCCCTGGACGCGCACACGCAGCAGCAGCACCACCACAACCAGCAGCACCACCACCACCAACAGCAGCAGCAGACGCATCTGCTGCAGCAGCAGCAGTTCGCGACCCACAATCCGCACCAACAGTTCATGGAGCTGAAGAACGAGCTGCTGATCAAGGGCAGTGACGCGTACTCCCTGGACACCGGCTCCATGTACCACCTGCCCTTCTCGCCCACATCGATGATCAATGCGGTGAACGATGTGAACACATCGTCCCTGCTGGAGACCAAAGAAATTAGGTAAACACTTCCGCTAATCCCTCTCCCTAATCTACTCTACTCTACATCCCTTTTCTAGATCTGTCTCTCTGTATCTCTCTATATTTTCCCTAGTGTAACACGCTCGTCTAGTATCTGTCTCTATATATATATATATCTCTCTCTCTCTCTTTGTCTTATCCCTAAAATGCTCCTCTATCTGTCTCTTTCCGTTGAATCTGTTGAGTAGTCGGCGGCGAAGCTGCAAGTCGCTTGTGTACCGTTGTGTTTCCTATTTCCACGTATTTAGTGTTGATCAACGCCGTTGTACTAAAAAACACTTTGCAACACTGCAACAAGAACAACGCATAAGAACAATGAAAGTACAAAACAAAAGTAAAAGCTAAATGAAACGAAATGAAATGAAACCACCGAAAATGTACATTAAGCATTTACCAGTTTAGTTTTAACTTAGTCCTATGCATATTTTACTTTATTTAGTATAATTATTCTTTTGTACCGTCTAAGAGTAACCTTATTTACTATTTAGTAGAACTTCGATATTTTTTTTACCCACGATATTTGCCAACATTTTTGTGCATTTATTTATTGTTTCACCCACTCTCCACGCTGTACAAAGAATGTGCCTTGTTGCTTCCTGCCTCATCCTCCAAGTATCCCCTAATATCACCGTTTATCCCGCCTAACACTCCTAATTCCTAATGTGATATACATATAGTAATCAACTTGTTGCCCGGTTTTTGTTCCGAGAAATAAGTTTATGTTCAAATACGTTTTATACCTCAATGCAATTTTGTTCTTTTTCTTTCTTTTCTCTTGTTTTATTTTATGTACACACAACCAACCCACCAACCAACCAATCAATCAATCAAACAAACAAACCAATATAACACTCGCGTATGAATAATATCGAAATCGTCGATAACAGCTACGATATATCAGAGGCCGTGCTATTAGCCCTCTGAACAATCTGAACCGCCATCGAAAGCTGCAGCCAAAGTACCAAAAAAAATCTAATTTAATCAAATCAAATGAAAACTATAAACTCACTCTCGCTGAAACAAGAGAAAACGCCAAGAGTGATAGAAATAGAAAATACCTCCTCGAGAGAAAAAGCAACGCAAATGGAAGCCAATTTTCAATGTTTGCTGAGCGGGGCAACCATCAAAATACTTCTATATAAAGTATATACCCATAATACTCACTGTCTCAGCTCATTGATGCATTCATTCAACCATTCAATTTACCAATCAATCAACCATTCCGCCATCATCACTTGTTGTGCCTGTTCCTCTCTCTGTGTGTGTGTTTTGTGTGTAACATCAGAAAATCAAAAAGATCCGATCATCATGAAATACTATAATCTGTATAAACGATCCACAGCACACTTAACCAATATAAAACATAACAAATTTAACACATAATCAATTAAAATTGGACATTTAGTGCAAGGTATGTGTACTTTTATTTATTCGCTTTTCGTTTTTGTTTGTTTCGTTTTGTGTTTCTTGCGTAACCCTTTTCCCCCTCGTTTTGTTACTAACCGAATGTCGTCTCTCTACCAATTGGCTCTTTGACCTTCTCTTAACGGAATAGTAGGGTCCTGTCCTCATGAATATTCATACATGCATGTGCCAATGTTTGGCAACATACACATGGTAAGGCCAGGGTTCCATTTGCAACATGCATGTGTGAATGGCTATGGAAAGCGGGGGAGGGAGGGGAATAATCCGCAGGCATCCACACAACATCCACATAACATACATTCGATTACCACAAAGCTATCAGTCATACATATAAGTACAATTATAATTTACTAACCCAGATTAACAGTGATTAAGCCTACCTAAATTACAAAATTACCAAATTACCAAAACGAAACCACATAAGAAGAATGAAGCAAAATTGCTAATAAAAATGTTCTTTTTTATTTTTTTCTTTTTTCACCCACGAAAATAATTTTTCGTTCGTCCGTTGTTTGTGTTATTTCTTATGATTTGCACACGAAAATTCATCAACATGCGACATGAATCACAAAAAACAACAACCGAACAACAACAGGTTCTTCTAAACACCACAACAACCACAACCACATCTCCAAGAACAACAACCAGAAGGCAATGTTCAAGCGGCCATACACACCAAGCATTCACAGACCCACCACCAACAACAAAAACAACACCACCACCTCCAACACGAACCACCAGAACCAGAACCGTACCCAAAACACTGAAGACTTGCAGCGTCGCCAAGCGGAAGCGAATCGCATTTACTACGAAGAGATCGTCCTGAAGCAGGCACAATCACAATCGCGTGCCCGCCGCCTAGCCAGCAGCACAAGTTGCAGCGACAGCCACAGGGGCACCCTCAGCGGCAGCTTCGTCGACAAGTTTGCCGACTTTGTTACACACAAGACAAGAATGCCCATGCCCGACCCCAACCACCAGTCCCATGCCGTGCCGAATCCCAGAACTAATGCAAATGCTGTCTCATCTCTCATTCCTCCCCTCAACACCAATAGTGGAAGCAACGCCAACGTCGGCTCTGGAGCTGCTAGCAACTGTGTCTCTGTGGTGAGTGGCAGTGGAATCAATGGCTTCAAGGCCGGAGCCAAAAAGACGCCGGTCATCCTGTTAGCCGCCCGTGGCCCCGGAAAGCATCAGCCCATCAGCCTCATCAACGGCACTGCCAAGGCCGGAGCGGGCGGTGTCACGTTGCTGCGCGTCAATTCACAGCCCAGTCGCAACCAGCGACAGGTCATCGTCGCCCCAGAGCAGCAGGTGCAACAGCAGCAGCAGCAGGAACTGACTGACGAAGAGGCGGAACAAATGGCGGAGCTAGCGGAGGATGAGGAGCTCGACGAAGATCTAGAGGATGACGATGATCTCTCCTCTTCCACCGCTCAAATCCTGCGCAAGTTCCGTATTCCCAAGGGCACGGCCCTGACTGCCAAGTCTGGGGACAACTACCTGGCCATGCCCACGCCCACACCCTCGCCCCCTGGGGGCGTCAATGCGGGTGGCTCCACCGCTGATGCTGGCAACTACATTGAGAACGAAGATGAGCTCATCGAGGAGGTGCACGAGGATGATCTGGTCGAGGAGATCATCGACGAAGAGCACTGCGAGGAGCAGCCCGAACTGGAGGATGATGCGACGACGGCCGACAACGATGGCCTCGACCTGAACAGCCCAGACCATTCAGTACAACCTCCAGTGGCAGCGACTGCCCCGGCGGCCCAGCAGTTGCTGCTTACCTCGGCCCCACAGCCGCCGCCGCTGCAGTTGCAAACTGTGAGCTCCAACGGAACGGTGACTTACCTAAATCTGCCACCCAACACGATCCTGCTCCAGTCGGCCGACGGCAGCATCATAGCAGCCACCCAGGTACCGCATCCAAACAAGGCCGGCCAGCATCAGCTCATCGCCCTGCCGGGCAACGTGGCAATGGCCGAGCCGGCACCCCAGGCCTCGGCGGCGCCCACGCAGACCCTGCTCCTGACGGCCGACGGCACGGCCATTCCCATAATGGCGAATGTGGCGCCCCAGCAGCAGCAACAGCACCACCAGCAGCAGCAGCAGCAACAACAGCAACAGGCGGCTGCTGCTGCTGCTGCCCAGCTGTTTGCTGCGTAGGGGCTAATGGGTGGCCAAATGGGTCGATTTTTGAACAGTGCCACCATAATGCCGACCACTTATTTCTTCTAAGAATCGTCAGTCGATTAAGCAAATGTATCACAGATCCATAAATGGTGTTGCTCATGCGGCAAGGCTTCACTTCATAGTTAAGCCTTGGCTCGTCAGCAACAGTTTGTTAGGGATTCCCAGCTCTCCATTGAAATCGTCGCATTTGGCCACCCATGGGGGACGGAGGAGGGGAAGAGCAATTTGGGAAATTGGGCAATAGAATCAGTATAAGAAACACTCACAAAAAGCCAAGCTAAAAAAACTTTGATATTACTACAATGTTGGATGTGCATAGAAAATTTATTTTTATACCTATAATCGAAAAAGGGAAAATCAAATGTTGTTCAACACACCCACACACACACACAAATAACAGTCACAGTGTTGTAAAGGAATCAAATATGTACATTTCAAGAAAAAACTTAAGAGCATCTTTACATTTAAATTATTTATACGACTAAGCTAGTATTAAACATTAAGTGCAAAGACGAGACACACACCCAAACCAGTTGTAACTACTCGTATTACCCCCGCTGCCCGAATGGAGCGGCGGAATATGTTTAGCCTAATTTACGAGAGTAGCATTGTATCGTATTCATTTCTGACTAGTATATTTATGTATGCACTGCTCTGAATAGAAGAGATACGAATGCATAGCTACGAATATAATTTTGTTCCTTTTTACGTATCGAGAAATAGAAAAGAAGACCTATTTAATCTAGTATTTCGTCACTAAGTTCACAGTCTATTTATTTATTCTTGTTAACCGATATCCGGTGCGTATCCATATAGCTCGCGTCGCGTCGTCCCTTGTCATTATGGTTTCTTTTAGCTGTTTCATGTTGCATATTCTTTACGTGAAATATTATACATGTGTATGTATGTTTTATCTGCAATTCTGTTATGCCATTCATTTAAGAGTAAGAGTATTCAAGCATAGCACTGACCGAACCTACTTTTAAGTTGTGAACTCCGACCCTACTCTACCCCACTCGATACTTAGAGCAAAAAAGTATTTGTCATATGATTAAAAACCCCCTACACCTAAATTACAGTTAAGCACCCCCACCCACACCATTACATAAAATAGCTAACATTAATGGAAGACAATGATTGAAAACGTATATAAATATGTAGTCTAAGACCCACAAAAACAAACAAACAAACAAATAAGAAAAGAGAGTTGCACTTCTTGTAAGATATACTTCTAGATTAAGGTCTAACGATAAACGAAGCTAAAGAGAAAGCGAATAAGAATCAGCATCTTGAGCAGCCTACAATATGTATAATAACGAGTCTTAAACTAATACTACTTTACGTATATAAATATATATATTTATTATAAACAATAAAATACAATTTTAAAAATTTACAAGTCAACCATCACCAACCAAAAGCAGCCGCCGCCAGATGGGGGGCACCGAGCAAATTAATGGGAATTATTATTCGGGAAAGCCAGCACTTCACCGTGACAGATCTACAATCCAAACTCTTCTGATTTCCAGCTGGCTGACTATCATCTGCTGGTGTCGGCTGGTACTTAACTAGATGGAGTCGAAATTAGTTTTCTCAGGCAACATATTCAATTCATATTAGTGTTAATTCCCAATTTTTATGGGTATAATGGCGGTTTTCAGCGTATCCTGGATATTGGTTCTGTTCATTGGCTTGGTTCTATTTCGTTTCGACGTCACTGGAATCATGGACTGGGCATAGAACTTGATCGTACCCAGACATAGGGGTGGCTTCTCTCTGTAGTTTTCAAACGAAGTCAGCGAAACTTGGTAGTTACCCAATGGCAGCTTAATAGGCACAACACTTTCATCGATGAATAAATCACGTGCAAACATGTGGCCCTGAAATGAAAAGTCACATGAAGTTGCCAGCTAGTGGGTTACAGTTTTCGGTCTTACCACAAATGGGCACGAGTGATTAAAGTTGGTATAACGCTTGAACAGATTCCACATGTATTTTCCATAAGGGCTATGATTTCTTCGGACAATAATGTCGCATAGATTTACCAAAACATCCACCAAGAAAGGATGATACTTATTGCTGTAGTCTTGTTTGAAGACTTTTATACGAACCTGCAATCGGAAATGTTAGATCTATGGTGTTCAAGTTAAAGAAAACGGTTTCAGCTTACGCTTACCGTCATATTGTTCACAGGCTGCAGAAAATACACATCCATCTGGGCGACGGCCATGTTCCAGTTGATGGCCTTCAGGATGCACGAGGCATTAGCAGTGAGCTTTGGAATGGGGTAGCATTCTAAATTCGTCGTCTTATATATTATCTTAGGTTCGCAGCACTTAAAGGAAAGATACATGTCCAAATATACCTTATTTACAACCATAATCTAACAACTATTTTACCACGTTCCAGATCAGCAAAGCGCCAATAAGTACAGCTAATGACAAACGCATGATTGCAACTAAAATCTGATTTCGATATACATATGTGAATATAGGTTTCCATTTAAAAATCAATTTACTTTTCTCAGTTAAACGATATTTAAATGTAAATTTAGTTGTTAATTACATTAAACTATGCGTAAAGTCTTCATAGCTTGGGTAACATTATAAACCGATTTAAACCAAACTTAATGAACGAATTACAACATTAACGAACGATTCAGTTCTTATTCTTCTTCTTTATCACTGGAAACATAGACTGGATATACCAAACGATGCCACCGGCATGGTCTGGCGGCCTGGCTTGGTAATTCTCCATAATAGTAATGTTGATTTTGTATAGGCCCAATGGAAAAAAGTTGGGCAAATAAGACTCGTCGAGGTACGCGCCGCGTGCGATTAAATGACCCGCATACGGGCAGGAGTGATTGAAATTCGAAAACCGTTTGGCCACTTTAATTAAAATCACGCCAAAGGGCATAAAGCTCCTCCTCGAAAGGATATCGCATATATTAATGATGACGTCCACAAGAAATGGCTGGTATTGGTTGGTGTAGTCCCTTTTGAAGACCTGAATCCGTACCTAAGCAAGCAGATGCAATTAGTTATGTTTTGGGGCCCGTTTGAGGTCACATAATTTACTGAGATATTATGCAACGGCTTCAGCAGATCAACATCCATATTGGCCACAGATTTGTTCCAGTTGATGGGCTTTATATTGCACGAGGGGTTCGCCGAGAAGGGGACTACTCCCAAACATTCGATGTTCTTCATTTTATAAATTACAGACGGTTCACAGAGCTGTCCACAAATGGCGCAATTAATTATTTTCTGAAAACTACGAATCACGGACTATACTTACCACCGTTCCGTGGAGAAAGAGCTGCAGACCCACAAGTGCTATGAAGTACATGGCCAGGACTGCAAGATGTATACTGAACTTATTAAAGCTTAACTTCATTGAAATCCATTTTTAATTACCCAAAAAACATTTAAAAGCATAATTTTATAAGCCATTTACTCGTGAACGATCGCTTCCAAACATCTCCCTGATATGTTGGTTCGGCATGAATGCTTTCATTAAACGAACACGAATGTTCCTCCGTCAGAGGAACGCTTCGCACCCAATGTATGTGGCAGCCAGATTGTCCACTTTGGTGGCTCTGGTTGGACCTGTCCTTCGGTTGAGAGGGGAATACTGTAGGCCTGCTGCCGCTTAACCTTTGGGATAGAGGAAAGGATAAGTAAATCTTCCAATTAAATCTACAGCATATTTATGTACTAATAAGTATGATTTTGCTCCGGTTAAAGGCACAAATGCCTGGGCATTGGCCCAGCTTCACATTCGTGACTTTAAATCCATATCACCGGCAAAGGCTCAGCTTTAGAATGTTATCGCATATGTACTAGAGGCAGGCCCCCTGCAGAAGCTATTGTAGCTCAAAAGTCACTGCTCTAGTACTATAGTACTCTCGCCCAAACACGGCCAGTTTGTTTAGCAGCTACATGAGATACCTTGGTTCTCAACGCTGGAGGGCCCTTCGCGGCTTTGTTTTGTTCTGCAATTGAGATGGCAGTGTTTCGATAAATCACGCGACAGCTGATCGCTGGTGGTGGCAGTTCCTCGATGCAAATTATAACAGAGCTTTTAGATGTATTTAATTGAGACGTCAGCTAACGCTTGTACAACAATATCGATACTTATCGTACTCATTTAAATTTAAATTCAAACCATCACGACGTCAATGATGATTATTACCCTTGATTATTTTTGGTTTCCTTTTGTTTCGCATAATCTCCCAATACCAATTAACAGTGCCATAGCTCGCTTTGCTCCCTCCCGTATAGGTTTCGAAAAATGTCAAGGATATCCAGTATTTACCGATTGGAATGGATGACGGTAAATTGCTGGTTTCGAAAAACATGTCCCGAGCGAAGAGATGACCCTGAAATAGTTTAAAATAAAGTTATTCAGTCCCTAGGATGAAGTCTGTGCTACTAGTTACATCAAAAGGACAAGAGTGGTTGGCATTCGTGAACTTTTTCAATGTTTTCCACATCAATAGGCCGTAGGGTAGAAAAGCCTTCCCAGCTATCAGGTCGCACATATTAAACGAAACATTCGCCAGAAATGGTTTATACTGGTTGTTATAGTCCTTTTTATATAGCATAATATGTACCTGCAAGCATACTTTTCTCAGATATTATTCGCTAAAAATTAGTATTTCTTCTTACGGTTGGATTCCTTAGAGGTTCTTTAAGATGACAGTCCATTTGAACAAGCGACTTCTCCCAAGCTATCTCCTTGAGGTAACATGTGACATTTTCAACGAACTTCGGATTTGTTTTGCATTCAATTTTTGTTGATTTCAGTACCAATTCGGGTATACATCCCTGTCAAAGTGTGTCCTTAGAATTAAATCGATATAGCGCGTGGAAAAATGGGGTTTCGTACCTTTGGGAAAACCACCAGCAAGCAGAGAAGAACGATCATCATCGCATGGAAGCTAGCAACTGAAAGAGTCAACCTTTCACCCTAACAATTTAATGACTTTATAAATCACATTTTTCCCTCGTAATTACACTACTAATCTATGTAAAGATCAGTCTGGTTTGATTGAAAAGTCGTACAGCTTCTAATGAGCTACGACAATGACAATGATATCCCCAACCCCTCTCATAGGATCGTGCTCTAGGAAAAACGGAAACCTTTTTTTTTTGTTAGAAAACTATACCTCAGGGTGTATATATGTATTTCAGTAGTAGCTTTCCCGATTCGGAACATAACCAAAGACTAATAACTAACATTGAAATTCGTTTAGGCATTAATAATTTCAGTGGTCTGAGTTTAATGCTTATCGAGTTTAATCGCTGACGCGGGCATAGACTACGGCCGTACGTGATGGGCTGTAGACCTCAATGAAGTTGGAACGACCTGCGTATCCCTCCGGGTCGGAGCGATGCTTGACATTGCCATCGATGCGGTTGTGGCCGCCAAACCTAGGATCGTCTGAGGAGAGCACCGCCTGATAGGTGCCCGCCCAGTTGGTGCCCACGCGGTAGCCAGTAAAGCTCTGGTGTATATGGAAGTTAAAGACGAAGACCAGGCCGGCACGCTCAAAGGCGATGATCTTGTCGCCCTCGTGCTTCCAGCTGACGTAGGCGGGTCCGGAATGCAGCCACCCGTAGCGCTGCTCCGCCTCGTTCATGGCCCGATCGAACTCATTGAGGTATTTGTACTTCAGCATGTTGTCGTCCACAAGGTTCCACTGCCGACGGGCATAGTGGTACGAGTCGTTGTTGCCCACGCGGGGGAAGTCCAACCACTCCGGATGTCCAAACTCATTGCCCATGAAGTTCAGATAGGCCTCTCCGCCGAGGGCGTGTGTAATCAAGCGTATCATCTTGTGCAGCGCCAGGCCACGATCGATAATCAAGGTGGGGTCCGACTGCGTCGACATGTGCGTGTACATCTCCTTGTCCATCAGCCAGAAGGCAATGGTCTTGTCCCCGACCAGGGCCTGATCGTGCGATTCTGCGTACGCCACCGTATTTTCCATCCAGCGGCGATTGGTTAGGGTGTGGACCACGTCCCCCATGCTCCATTGGTCGTCGCTCTGCTCCTTGAGCAGCTCTATCCACTTGTCCGGTATGGCCATGCCCAGGCGATAGTCGAAGCCAATGCCGCCCTCTGAGACGGGACGGCAGAGCGTCGGCATGCCCGAGACATCCTACAGACGATATTAATGTGGAAGTGTTCTCAAGGGTTCGCTAAGGACTGACTCACCTCCGCAATGGTGATGACTTCTGGGTCGAGCGTGTGCAGCATATGATTGGCCAGCCCCAGATAGTTGAGGGCATCCGTGTCGACATTCAGGCCAAAGTACTCATTGTAGTCGCCGCTGAAGCCCTCGCCAATGCCTCGCGAATGGTACAGCATTGAGGTGACGCCATCGAAGCGGTAGCCATCAAAGTTGTACTCGTCGTGCCACCAGCGCAGGTTGGACAGCAGAAATCGCAGCACCTCGTACTCCACATAGTTGAACAGGCGACTGTCCCACAGAGAGTGCTCGCCGCGGGCTCCGTCGTGGAAGAAGCAGCTGTTGGTGCCGTCAAACTGGTTCAAGCCATCCTGTACATTTTTCGAGGCATGCGAGTGGACTACATCCAACAGGACGTAGAGCCCGTGGGAATGGGCAACATCAATCATTCGCTTCAACTGTTCTGGGTTGCCGCAGCGGCTGGAGGCGGCATAGAAGCTGGTCACCTGGTAGCCAAAGCTGGCATAGTAGGCGTGCTCCATGATGGCCATCACCTGGATGCAGTTGTACCCCTGCCGCTTGATGCGTGGCACAATGCGATCGGCGAACTCGTCGTAGGTGCCCACGCGCGGCTCCTGCGAGGCAATGCCCACATGGCACTCGTAAATCCTTAAGGACTTGGGCCTGGCTGGACGGGAATGCTGGCGCTGGTAGCGCTCTGATTCTGGTGGCTGCCACACGTACTGCTTGTAGTTAACCCCCTGGTTGGCCTCCTTGGGTGGCTGCACCACATACTTGGCCCAGGGCGACAGGCGATCCAGCAAGCGATCAGAATGGTTCCGAATGATGATCTTAATCTCGCTCAGGTGCTTGATCTGTGGACTGCCGTCCGCATTGGGGGGCAAATGCAGTTCCCACTTGCCAAAGTCAAGTTTCTTGAAGGGATGCGACTCCCAGTGCCAGTTATCTGTGGGGATCGGGAATCATTAGTTCTGTTGGTCACAGCTGCGACAAGTGTCCCACTTACTAAAGTCGCCTGCCAGATAGACATTCTTGGCCCCCGGTGCCCACTCCCGGGCAATCACCGAGTTGTCCGGCTGAAAGTGCAGAC
Organism: Drosophila lowei; assembly: GCA_008121275.1. Taxonomy (NCBI): domain Eukaryota; kingdom Metazoa; phylum Arthropoda; class Insecta; order Diptera; family Drosophilidae; genus Drosophila; species Drosophila lowei. The sequence continues at coordinate 21,694,310 of CM017778.1, read as the reverse complement.
CGTAGTATTTGTATCCCTGCGTGAACTGGTCCATTCCGCCATCGCCTTGGTTGATCTTGTCCAGCCACTCCTGGAGAACACCATGTCTGCAAAGAATCAAACGCCAGACACTTCAGATCTGCATCTGCGATTCTAAAATAAAGATCGCATAGCGCGCTGCCCTGACTTTGGCACAATTTCGGCCACAAACCCGGAAAGGCATCAGCGTCAGCAGACAAGGCCAAGATCATCTCATCCATGCTGCAAACACGCCGGCAACACGCAGCGGATCCAACAGATACATCGCATCGCGTAGCGTAAAATAAGTTTAACAAACGCACCGCACACACGCACATTCACACGCACGGAAAAAAGGCAAACAAACGAAAACCGCTGACCTTTGTTTCTTTCGTTAATACGACATTGACGGTTTTTTTACACACAGTTTTTCAGGAACCAACTACCGTGTAAAAACAGAATTTTACAACAAACGCACCGCATGGCGCACATTCACACGCACGGAGGCTGACAATGACAAACACAGTGAACTGCATTTTACACACACATGATTATGCATCTGCAACCGGCCCTGCGACACAACAGCATGGAGGGTGCGGCTTATCAGCCGCGCACATAAAGCCGGCGCCAACCTGGGATTACATGACCGACAGCCGGCAGTGGGCGGATTTACTTACCGTCGTCGAATCTCACGCTCGAATGGCCTCAGGTAGCCATCCGTTGAGAATAGTGTCTCGATGTCCTGAACCTTCACATTCATGGCGTCGCCCATGTCGGAAGGCGAAATCAGAAGATGAAAACGAAGAACAGAGCACAGAGAAAGTAGTTTCCACGACCGACGGCGACGAACTGTGCTGCTTTATCAGCCTGCAACCCCACACAAAAGCTTTGCTTCTTTCTCGCTCGGGCTCGGCGAGCTTTTGTAGCGTCCAAAACAGCTGTTATCCCAAGTTTTCTTTTTCTTTTGATTCGCGCATATAAACAACAAAGCAATGCTGCAAATTGCATGTTTTCCGCCTGGTATAAAACACAAGCCCGTTTTGATATAACATATTTTTATTACCTAATCTGCCCCTGCCATTTATGATTGCCTTTGCGATGTTGATATTCATAGGTTGAACCGGCATCGAATGCGTCGTTATATTTTAAATTGGATGAGATAATGCTGTTGCTCGTCAAGTGCCAGGCAATTTCGTATAAACAATTGCCCTGATTGACGATTGCCTTTGCGATGTTTGAACCGGCATCGTCAAAAAGGCAATTTAAAACAATCGACTCAACTTTAATAAAGAAAACAAGGTCTATTCTATGCACCACCAACAAATCTCTCCTTCCAGAGCTATCTAAACGTTAGTCATTATTAAATATGGAGAAAAGCCATTCAAATGTAGTGCAATGCTGGTCGAAGCTGAAAAATTAGGCAAGTGGAGGGTGTTCATCATAGTTGAACTACAATATTCCATACTGATCATAAAGTTTTCAATTGTACTCGAAAGTGCGTAAGATTAGGACTACAATCCAGATACAATTAACATTAATACTACACACACAGATACATTCAAGAAGTCCTCTATGTAGGTTCTAAAGGACGGTGCTGCTAACATTCTCGATGATCTCAAAAGCGGCTGAAATCTCCGCCGCTTCCAGCAGACGGTTCACGGCAATTCGTATACTAGGACGCACTGGCTTGCGTTCCCTATTCTGCAGGTAGGCTGCCTCCACGACAGCCACGCCTCGAGCAATACACTGCGGATGGGGATAATGTTAGACTACATTTTGAATATACAGCACGAAGAGCAACAATACCTTGTCGGCGACCTCTATGAGGAGCTTCCGTTCCGCCTCGAAGTTTTCTCCGGGAAGTGCCAAATACAAGTGCTTGACGGGGGACAACTCATCGCCACACAGGCGCAGCTTGGAGAAATGCGAAAAGATCTGATGCAACAACCGGGCTTTGGCCTGCAATTGCTCAAAGATTTGCGGCTCCCGCTCGAAACGATCGAGAGCAGAAATGGCAGCTTGGGTCAGCATGGGCGGCAGTGAGGCGGAAAATATGTAGCCCAGGCCAGAGAGACGCTGATGCTCGGCTATGAAATGTGAGCCCACGCAGAAGCCGCCAATGCTCGTTCATGGCCCGATCGAACCATTGAGGTATTTGTACTTCCAGCATGTTGTCGTCCACAAAGGTTCCACTCGCCGACGGGCATAGTGGTACGAGTCGTTGTTGCCCACGCGGGGAAGTCCAACCACCCGGATGTCCAAACTCATTGCCCATGAAGTTCAGATGGGCCTCTCCGCCGAGGGCGTGTGTAATCAAGCGTATCATCTTGTGCAGCGCCAGGCCACGATCGATAATCATGGGGCCGACTGCGTCGACATGTGCGTGTACATCTCCTTGTCCATCAGCCAGAAGGCAATGGTCTTGTCCCCGACCAGGGCCTGATCGTGCGATTTCGCGTACGCCACCGTATTTTCCATCCAGCGGCGATTGGTTAGGTGTGGACCACGCCCCATGCTCCATTGGTCGTCGCTCTGCTCCTTGAGCAGCTCTATCCACTTGTCCGGTATGGCCATGCCCAGGCGATAGTCGAAGCCAATGCCGCCCTCTGAGACAGGACGGCAGAGCGTCGGCATGCCCGAGACATCCTACAGACGATATTAATGTGGAAGTGTTCTCAAGGGTTCGCTAAGGACTGACTCACCTCCGCAATGGTGATGACTTCTGGGTCGAGCGTGTGCAGCATATGATTGGCCAGCCCCAGATAGTTGAGGGCATCCGTGTCGACATTCAGGCCAAAGTACTCATTGTAGTCGCCGCTGAAGCCCTCGCCAATGCCTCGCGAATGGTACAGCATTGAGGTGACGCCATCGAAGCGGTAGCCATCAAAGTTGTACTCGTCGTGCCACCAGCGCAGGTTGACAGCAGAAATCGCAGCACCTCGTAATTACATAGTTGAACAGGCGACTGTCCCACAGAGAGTGCTCGCCGCGGGCTCCGTCGTGGAAGAAGCAGCTGTTGGTGCCGTCAAACTGGTTCAAGCCATCCTGTACATTTTTCGAGGCATGCGAGTGGACTACATCCAACAGGACGTAGAGCCCGTGGGAATGGGCAACATCAATCATTCGCTTCAACTGTTCTGGGTTGCCGCAGCGGCTGGAGGCGGCATAGAAGCTGGTCACCTGGTAGCCAAAGCTGGCATAGTAGGCGTGCTCCATGATGGCCATCACCTGGATGCAGTTGTACCCCTGCCGCTTGATGCGTGGCACAATGCGATCGGCGAACTCGTCGTAGGTGCCCACGCGCGGCTCCTGCGAGGCAATGCCCACATGGCACCGCGTAAATCCGCCAGGACTTGGGCCTGGCTGGACGGGAATGCTGGCGCTGGTAGCGCTCTGATTCTGGTGGCTGCCACACGTACTGCTTGTAGTTAACCCCCTGGTTGGCCTCCTTGGGTGGCTGCACCACATACTTGGCCCAGGGCGACAGGCGATCCAGCAAGCGATCAGAATGGTTCCGAATGATGATCTTAATCTCGCTCAGGTGCTTGATCTGTGGACTGCCGTCCGCATTGGGGGGCAAATGCAGTTCCCACTTGCCAAAGTCAAGTTTCTTGAAGGGATGCGACTCCCAGTGCCAGTTATCTGTGGGGATCGGGAATCATTAGTTCTGTTGGTCACAGCTGCGACAAGTGTCCCACTTACTAAAGTCGCCTGCCAGATAGACATTCTTGGCCCCCGGTGCCCACTCCCGGGCAATCACCGAGTTGTCCGGCTGAAAGTGCAGACCGTAGTATTTGTATCCTGCGTGAACTGGTCCATTCCGCCATCGCCTTGGTTGATCTTGTCCAGCCACCCTGGAGAACACCATGTCTGTAAAGAATCAAACGCCAGACACTTCCAGATCTGCATCTGCGATTCTAAAATAAAGATCGCATAGCGCGCTGCCCTGACTTTGGCAATAATTTCGGGCACAAACCCGGAAAGGCATCAGCGTCAGCAGACAAGGCCAAGATCATCTCATCCATGCTGCAAACACGCCGGCAACACGCAGCGGATCCAACAGATACATCGCATCGCGTAGCGTAAAATAAGTTTAACAAACGCACCGCACACACGCACATTCACACGCACGGAGGTGCAGGAGGTCACTGCCAAACTGAAGAACGGCAAGGCGGCAGGACCCGACGGAATCCCCAACGCGGCCCTGAAATGCTTGGTCAGTGCCCACCCAGAGGCATTCACACGGATGTACAACCAGTGCAACCAGGAGCGGTACGTACCACTAGCATGGAAACGCCAGAGACTTGCCCTGGTACCCAAGCCAGGCAAGGACCTAAGCGACCCATCGGCATACCGACCACTATGCATGCTAGATGGTGTGGGTAAGATCTATGAGAGGCTGGTGCAACCGACTCGAGGCCGAGCTGACGCAACGGAATGGCCTATCCACCCACCAGTTTGGATTCAGGAAGCAGAGGAGCACCACCGACGCCATCCAGATGGTCACGAGCTTGGCCAGAGAAGCCATTGCAGGAAACGCGATGGGCAGGAGGCTCGAAGGAATATACTACCTAGTGTGCACGCTAGACGTGCGGAACGCCTTCAACTCGGCCAGCTGGAAGAGCATCCTCGATGCACTGGCGAGGAGAGGCACACCCCAATACCTGATCCGGACGCTCGAAGTTATTTCACGGACCGCGTATTGCTGTACGACACGGAGGATGGAGCGAAGCAGCACACAATCACCGGTGGCGTCCCACAGGGTTCGGTCCTAGGGCCGATCCTGTGGAATGCGATGTACGACGACATCCTGCGTCTGGAACTACCGGAGGGCTGCACGCTAGTGGGCTTTGCGGACGACATCGCGCTAGTGACGGTAGCAAAGCACATCAGAGGAGCAGAGCAGAGATGCAACGCAGCAGTGGGAAAAATAACATCATGGCTCACAGCGAACGGACTGTCTCTAGCGGAGAAAACGGAGGCTGTGCTCATAAGCAGCAGGAAGGTGGTCGAACAGGCGTGCGTGATGGTTGGCAGCACTGCCATCAGGACCAAGCCCGCCCTAAAAATACCTAGGGGTAGTCATCGACCAGCGACTTATGGACATTCAAGGCGCACCTGGACAGCAGAGGCGCATAAAATATGATCCCATTACCCCAATTAAAAACTTAAATTAAATTATTTTCCTTAAAATTGTATTTTTTTCCTTTTCGATAAGGTTGATAAGGGAAGAGGCACTTGGGAAAATAGTTCAAGCCGTTTGCGATTTTGTATGCGGTTGTAAATGCAACCGCCTTGGTTTTTCGGACACCACTTTTCTTCGGTTTCCTTAGGGAAAACAAGTAGCACTTCCTTGCTAAGCGCCAGGCATTCTTTGCGGTCTAATTGCAATTTCAGATTTGTAAAGTAATCAATAATCAAGTCGGACAAAATAGTCCGTTCCACCTTGTTCATCGTCCTCCTGCTTAGTTTGTCGCACAGCGCTTTGCAATCTGCGCTGCTATTCGAAATCTCCAACACGGACGGCATTATCGTCCGGGCCACGTCGTCTCCGAGATTTGGAATCGCAGAGAGTTCGCTTTGAGTCTCTTCCATGAGCTGATCTTTTGTCAGAATGAAATCGAGGGAGCGTTGGACTTCCCGTTCATCGGACTTCCGAGCCGGTGTTTTGATGTGCTCCGAAGTCGCGCCAAGTTGCGAATCCGTATCTGTGTCAGGAGGAGTTGGCAGCTCCTCCAACTCCAATAGATTATTTTTTGTGATGCTGCTCTGCGATTTGATGTCGGGCATGGACTTTCGTGGATAGTTGACGTTGGTGGCTGTTAGTAGGGACCACAGCGTGGGTGACTGCACCGAAGTCTTGGTCTTGGCCTTGGCACTGCCTCCAGCGGTAGTCGCCTTCTGCTGTTGCTCTTGTTTGCAGAGGCTGCCAATGCTGCCCGGCTGCTGGGATGGAATGATAATATGGTCCAGGATGCGAAAACTATGATTGTCGGTGGTCGATTTCTGTTGGGATAGATACTATAGATAGATAGATGCGATCTTGTGAATTTCAAGTTTAATTGCATTTACTTACTGATATTGCTGCCTCCTCCTCATGATGAGATGGTATCTTGGGTGCCTGTTGGTATTGCACTTTCGCTTCCATGGGAACGATCTTCATCTGGGACGCGGTGCCAGATTGTGTCACCACACTCGGTTTGGCTGCGGGCGAGGGCATGGCCGAGACTTGTTGCTCCTCCTGTGCCGCCATATGCTGGGGGTAATGCTGGTAATCCTCTTCTTGCTGTGGTGACGGGTACATCTCTATATCTTTGAGTTCATCGACGAGGAGAGTTTCCACCGGTGCAGGGACCACTCCGACACTGGGCGGCACGCCCACTCCTACATCCACGCTGATTGGCACCTTGGAAGGGGTTCCCGTGCTGGAATTCCCCTTTAAGTCTGTTGACGACATGGACACTATCTGGGCCGCGGTGCCAGACAGTGCCTGAACAATGTCCAACAAACTTTCGACGGGCGTCATCACCATCAAACTGACGCTGGATTGCCCAGGATTGGCTGCGGCCGTCAGTTGGGCCACCTGCTCCATCTGTGCTGCTGTCAGATTGGAGCAATCAAAGGTGGTCTTCTCCTGCTGGCCACCGACTGCTGGCTTTTGCTGCAGTTTCACAGTTTCACACTTCACTGGTGAAGCTGTGGCGGCTACCTTTGCCGCCGTTGGCGGATTTACAAATTGAAATCCATTTTGTCCCGGGGGCCCACAATTAAAATTAAAATTAAACGACATTTTTCACGACGCTTCACATCACAACATCACATTTGACAACGAGAACGAGAAAGAGTCTGAACCGTACCGTTATGTTTTCGCATATTTGCTTTGCTTTTTTGCTTGCACACATACATACTGGCCAAAAAACAATACGATACGTGAGGCTTTAGTTGTATGTGTGCGCCTTAAAAAACTGCGGCGGCGATTACGAAAAAGGGAAAACAACAGAAAACAGAAGAAAACAGAAGAAAACAGAACAGCTGATACTATGAATATATGTTTTCTTAATTCAATATTATATTGAAATATGTATATGCAAATATTGTATTGTAATAAATATAAATATATATTAGAAAAAATAGTAAAATACCCCAAAATATAAAAAATCTTCAAAAAGCGAAAAAACGATCTTGCGAAGAGCGAGTAGAGAAAAAACAGATTTTTGCAGTCCCTTTTCTTTTCTTCGTTAACCAAAGAATTCTTTTCAGTGCCACTGAAGCGTGACTGAAGACTGAAAAGTTTGATTTTGATCATGATGCATCAATTTGTGTTACCTTTTGTGCGGACTTTATCAGAGCAACAGGTACTTAATGCGGTTAATTTCATAGAGCGGGAGAGTCAGGAGAGATACCTGAACGACGGCCAAATCAGCATGCTCCACAATCTTCGCATGTTTGAGACAGAGCCCTTCGTCCTCATTCTGGACGAATTCCATGTGAAATGGGATTGGCAAGGGAAGTGGAAGGTGCTGGCCATCGCAGGTTTCAACCTCGATGGCTCCAACTTCAATTACCTGCACATGAAGCTGGTAAGTAAATATATTATATTATTCATATATTTATGTATAAACATAACCATTTATTTCACAGGCCATGGTTCAGGATAAGGTAATGGGATCTGAGGAGATAGATGACAGTCTATCCATGGTGCTGGAGGCCATAAAACGGCATCGGTACTCCAACCGGCTGATGGGCATCATATCTGATGGATGTCCCGCCAATTTGCTGGCGAAAGTGACCGCCGCCAGGGAGTACCCAGTGCTTTGGGATATAATTCATCTGCGGAAGATTTTGGCAAAACGTCGCGTTCTCGACAGAGTACTGGGCCCTGTTTACAATTTCCATTTCACTGCGGCAAATTGGCGGGATACGGAGTTCCCACCGGTGCTCGTTGATTTCCAGGACCGCATCGCAACGGAGGTGGGACAGTTGAAGTTACTGGTTCAACGGGTCTGCTCCTATCCTTTCCTCCCGTTCACCACACTAAACCGACTAAACAGCCTGGACCTGGAGCTATCCGGCGTTTCCATAACGGCTATGGTGTCAGATATTATGTCAGATATGCCGACGGAGGGTCGTCGAATGTTCCAGCTAAATCCTTACAAGTTTATGGCAACACTCGTGGGAGTCTCCGTGTTGGACACTCCCAACCCGGATGCAGTCCACCCCGGATAGGCGGATAAGCGCCTATCCTTACAAATCGGTCCTTTTCAGGACCACCAACAATTTATACAGAGAGATATTTTTGCAGATTGGCAGTCTAGTCTCTGAAAGAGAAGTAATAACATTACTAAGTAAGTGGGGGGCCGGCCACACTCTACTCACATGCAAATGGGATCCAAACCAAACACACTAACACATTAAATGTAAACATTAGATTGGAGTGATTTTTTTCACAACTTTACTCTACATTTGACGTAAAAAATGTACATTTTGCGACACGACCTTTCACTTTAACCCCACGTTTCCACACGCCAAGTGACCTTAGAATGACCTTGCGTGGACACGAAATTTTCAATGATAAATGAAAGACCCAGAGTTGCCACGCTGGTTTTTTTTTCTGACTTTCTGACAGGGTGGCACCGCTGTGAAACTAGTTTTATTTGTTATTTTAAATCAAATCAAATATCGAAATCGAATCGGGTAATTTGAACGGAAACAATTACCTAAATTAAATTACCCGGACGATACGATAGAACGAGATAGCGAGATAAACAAAAAACAGCTGTCGTAAATGTTTACAGGTACGCGCATGAATGTGTGTGCGGAAATGCATATTCTTATCAAAACACGCTTTGTTTATACCTTTCTGGACAACAATACAGCTAGCGAACAGGTGCATTAAGTGATTACTTTATCAGAACACATTTTATAACTAGATTCTTTCGTTTAAACTTTAGAAGTGAAGTGTACTTATACCGATATCTGTTATACCTTAATATGCGGTTGATCAGTTTTAAACACAATAAAATAAGAGAGAGTGTTTAAAATGAGCCAGTCAAGTAGAAAATTGATTCATTAATCGGATAAAATTATGTGGGCACGGCTGAGGGTCCTAGCTAGCTAGCTATATTCAATCGAATACTAAAAACGGTGAATATGATGGAACTTGAATAGATAGCTTGTCAGTATATTAACGTATTTTATGTCAGTATTTTAATATTTGTGACGTATCTGGACTAGAGATATATATATATATATATATATATTCCACCACTAATTCCCTTTCTCTTATTCAATTACTAATACTCACGTACCTTTCCCGTATTTAGTAATTGTATTTGTACTTGTATTTTGAGTGCATTGCTTAGTTCTTTTAGTAAGTTAAGTTCTAATTTCCTCGAATATTAGTCTCACAGCTATCATCTCATCCTGTTTTTGCCTGAAATGCGCGCGTAACAGCCTTCTGCTGGTGTCGTAATTACAGCCAGGCAACACATGCATGGCGCTCAAGCCAGGCCAATGCAACTGATATGATTATGCATCCGCGACCGGCCCTGGACAACAGCATGGAGGGGTGCGGCTTATCAGCCGCGCACATAAAGCCGGCGCCAACCTGGGATTACATGACCGACAGCCGGCAGCGGGCGGACTTACTTACCGTCGTCGAATCTCACGCTCGAATGGCCTCAGGTAGCCATCCGTTGAGAATAGTGTCTCGATGTCCTGAACCTTCACATTCATGGCGTCGCCCATGTCGGAAGGCGAAATCAGAAGATGAAAACGAAGAACAGAGCACAGAGAAAGTAGTTTCCACGACCGACGGCGACGAACTGTGCTGCTTTATCAGCCTGCAACCCCACACAAAAGCTTTGCTTCTTTCTCGCTCGGCGAGCTTTTGTAGCGTCCAAAACAGCTGTTATCCCAAGTTTTCTTTTTCTTTTGATTCGCGCATATAAACAACAAAGTGTAGGCCGTCTAACCCGGGAATTGTAGTGACCAATATCGGTGCGTGGGTGAACTGTCTAGGTATAAAAACACAAGCCCGGCGATTTGATATAACTCTTTTTTATTAGCTGCGCGTCTGTCTCTCACAATCGCCATTTACAAAGTGAACTTACTCTATTATCGATGTTTCTTATCCGATATCTCACTATTGGTATTTCCCGCCGAGTGTATCGATGGTGCGGTAAATACCAATGCGCGCTGTATGCTATTTTAAATACTAGTTGAATGCCTCACTAATTATTACCTTGCTACAAAAGCAATGCTGCAAATTGCATGTTTTTCCGCCTGATAACAGAGTATGTTTAGTATATATAGACCTAATTGCCCCTGATTGATGATTGCCTTTGCGGTTGACATAGTTGAACCGGCATCGAAGCGTCGTTATATGCAAATTGGATGAGATAATGCTGTTGTCGTCAAGTGCCAGGCCATTTCGTACAAACAAGTATACGATTAGTATAACTTTAATAAAGAAAACAAGGTCTATTCTATGCACCACCAACAAATCTCTCCTTCCAGAGCCATCTAAACGTTAGTCATTATTAAATGTGGAGAAAAGCCATTCAAATGTAGTGCAATGCTGGTCGAAGCTGAAAAATTAGGCAAGTGGAGGGTGTTCATCATAGTTGAACTACAATATTCCATACTGATCATAAAGTTTTCAATTGTACTCGAAAGTGCGTAAGATTAGGACTACAATCCAGATACAATTAACATTAATACTACACACACAGAAACATTCAAGAAGTCCTCTATGTAGGTTCTAAAGGACGGTGCTGCTAACATTCTCGATGATCTCAAAAGCGGCTGAAATCTCCGCCTCTTCCAGCAGACGGTTCACGGCAATTCGTATACTAGGACGCACTGGCTTGCGTTCCCTATTCTGCAGGTAGGCTGCCTCCACGACAGCCACGCCTCGAGCAATACACTGCGGATGGGGATAATGTTAGACTACATTTTGAATATACAGCACGAAGAGCAACAATACCTTGTCGGCGACCTCTATGAGGAGCTTCCGTTCCGCCTCGAAGTTTTCTCCGGGAAGTGCCAAATACAAGTGCTTGACGGGGGACAACTCATCGCCACACAGGCGCAGCTTGGAGAAATGCGAAAAGATCTGATGCAACAACCGGGCTTTGGCCTGCAATTGCTCAAAGATTTGCGGCTCCCGCTCGAAACGATCGAGAGCAGAAATGGCAGCTTGGGTCAGCATGGGCGGCAGTGAGGCGGAAAATATGTAGCCCAGGCCAGAGAGACGCTGATGCTCGGCTATGAAATGTGAGCCCACGCAGAAGCCGCCAATGGTGCCCATGGATCCCTCCATACCAGCGGATATCAGATCGATTTCATCCCGCTAATGGAAAACAAAAGATAAGTTTGGTTTCTCAATGAAAAGTCCTTTACTTACGTCGATATTAAAGTGCTCGGTGACACCTCGTCCTCCTTTGCCAAGTGTGCCAAAGGAAACGCTCTCATCGATAAATATACGCAATTTGTATTGCTTGCGCAGAGCCACGAGCTCGGGAAGCGGACAAATCTCGCCCGTATTCATGTAGATGCCCTCTGCAACAAGGAATCGACGCGTCTTGAGAGCCTTCTTGGGGTTCTTCTGATCACGCTTCTCCTGCTCGACGAGCAGCCGCTCAAGATCCTTGACATCATTGTGTTTAAAGAATGCGATCGTGCTGCGAGACGCATCTAATCCCTTTTGGATGGCAAAGTTGACAGCCTCATCTCTGGAAGGGTAGAGGAGCTGTTGAAAACCCCACTTATAGCCAATTTTCAGAAATTACTTACACAAATATAATGTCACCACGCTTGGCATATGCGGGAATGGCGCTGGCCACCGTCGAAAAGCCATAGGAATACACAATAGCTTCCTCGAGGTCCATGAACTTGGCAATACGCTCCTCCAGCTCCAAGTGCACATCCATAGTTCCATAGAAACCGCGAGGACCACACGATCCGACGCCGTATTTGCGCAGAGACTTGCAGGCCTCCTCCAGAATGTCCTCGTCTTCAAGGAAACCCAAGTAGTTGTGCGAGCCCAGATTGAGGCAATCGTGGCTATCGACGTTTATGCGCTTGCCCACCTTGGACGCCACCAAACGGGTGCGCAGCAAGGGATGATCTGGATCAGTTTCACCCACCAAGGGTTCTGGCTCATAGTTCTCAATTATGAAGTCCTCCTCCTCTTTGGTAAAGCGACGGCGCCGTCCACCGCCCCGTTTATGGAGGAGCAGCCAGATGACGCTAATGAGCAGGAATATTTCTAGAACAAGTGCAAACGTGGGTGTCTGTCCCAAGAGGCAATGGTTATCGCATGACAACGAAGGTATACAAATTATAAGCGTTGGCATACTCACATTCCGAAAGATGGTCCCAATTTCGTTGAATAATTGAATCACCGCCATTTTGTCAGGTTCAGTTCAGTTCTTTCTGTGGAAAATCAATTGAAACCGCCTTAATTTCTGACTGTGGTATGTGTCATCCAAAAGACGCTTTCTTATCGCAATTTGAGTACATACATATTTTATGTATGAATGAATTTACATTATTTAGACACCGATTCAAAGTTCTATAGGTAATTTATATGTGCACGAATGTACTTAAAAGCAGAATTATGTATGGATAATATATTATCATTACCTTGCTGATGATCGTGTCGCTAGTGGCTAATATTTTAGATAAAAGCGTGCACAGAAATGTGCCGCACGGCGCAATCAGCTGAACAAAAATATCAGTGGTATTCGTGTCACAGATTTTAGTTTGATTTTGATTTGATTCAAATCAATTTAAATGCAAATGGTCGTGATCTCGACTGCAGGCAAAACAATCATTGTAGTGTTGGTAACCGTCGCCACAGTGCTGAGGCACCATTTTTGCCAAAATCGATGTTAGCCAACGCAGTCTAACCAAACTGTACCTTAAAAATATAATTATCTGCATTTCCGAGCGTTGCTGTCAGTTCGTCTAGAAAGAAAAAACTGCAGCATATATTTCTATCGGTCACTGTGCTTGGTCGAATACGACCAAAGCAGTAAATAATTCGTAATCTCTGCGTAATTCACATTTAATAATGGTTTTTCGTTTTTCTTGGAAAAAGAAATCAATTTGAAATCGTATAAAGAAGCAAAAATACCCTCTACGATGGCAGTTGAAAATATATTGAATTTGAATCGAGGAAAATAGATTTATAAGATTAAATCAAGATAAACAAACATTTATTTCTTTCTACAAAGCCAACAAACATTTCCTATCGACATTTTATGTTTAGTAACGCAAAATATTCCCCGAATATACTGATAAAACGTCTTATCAAATATCCCAAATCACCACCTTCATGTAACTACATGTCCTTTGAGCGAACCAATTTCTTGGACCGTCTGTACATATGAAAACCATTCCGGCAATAATAATAAAACATTTTTGGTTAAGTCGCTTTCAATGCATAGATTTATTTGTTAAACTTTCCTTGCTTATAGTTGTCTTCCAACTGTTTATGTTGTTTCATCAATTTAAAACAATAATTGTAATAAAACGTTAGAACAAATTGTACTGTCTAGAGATTGTGTACTGCCAAAAAATTTAAAATCATGTTTCTGTGTATTGCTCTTCGGGAGCAAAAGAGAAATGCCCGTTGGAAAATAGAAACCAAATATAGAGGTGGATATGGATGTCGTAGACTACATTAAACCAATGTGAAATAAAATAGTATCTGGAGTCTGTTTCATAGTACACAGTTTAGTATTATGTTGTTTTGTGTGTCGCAAGATCGGGTTTGGTTGCCTTTTGTGGTGGTTTGGACTAGCCCAAACGGCCAGACGCTTAAAACTGGCCAAACTAAGGTTAATTTTTGTTTTAATCGGTTTGTTAATGTTTAAAAACTATCATATAAAGTTTAGTTTAGTTCATTTTTTGTTTGCTTCTGTCCAAATGAAGATTTGCCTGTTGACAGACGGACAGAGGTGCGGGAGTGCAGGATGCCGCCTTCTGCTACTTTTTGTCGGCGCCAGAATTGGACTGTGTGGAGTATGAATATTGAGACCAATAATGATTGGTGGCACTGCCATCATTATTGCCAGCGACGCCTCCTACACTGCCGCTCGCGCCTCCACTGGCATTACCGACCGCTGCTCCGCCAGAGCCCTGTGCCTGTTGCTGGAAGGGAAGGGAATTCAAGTGCATTTCATTTAGTCTTCTGTCGAGGGCCGAAACGAATGAATGTGTCTTTGCTTACCTGCCACCAGGACATCCACTGTTGTTGTTGCTGTGGATCGGCACCCTGCCAGGCTTGCTGCTGCTGGTTTCCATAGCCAGCTAAAATAAAAACGACAACATTTTAGTTGCTTCATCTAAGCGGATTGATAACTATTCCCCGTACGCACCCTGCATTTGATTATATCCCCAATATGGTTGCTGGCCGGCGGTCTGTTGCTGCTGCTGCTGTGGGTACTGTTGTGACGGCTGCTGCTGTTGCTGCTGCCAGACGCCTGTCTGATGCGGCTGCTGTTGCTGCTGGGTATAGGTGCTCCACTTGCCGCTTAGAGAGGACTGCAAAGAATAAATCGTGTATTAGCAGTCGGTGGCGACTTATCACACCACTCACCTTGCCGCCGCCGGCTGTTCCACTCGTTTGCTGCTTGTACTGATCGTAAACACCGCCACCACCTCCTACGCCACTTCCGGCCGAGTTGTTGCCATACTTAGGCACAGATTGGGCAGCTGACCGCTCATAGCCACCGCGACTATCTTCTTTGGTGTCGCGGTGGCCAGGCCGAAAATCCCGTTGTTGATGAGTGCCTCCTCCGGAGCGGTAGCTACTCTGGCTGCTTCCCCGATTCCGATCCGTACTGCCTATTCGGCTGCGATCATTGCCGCGATCTCGATCGCGATAGTCTCGCGAGCTACCGTATCCGCGATCATCGTACCCGCTTCGGCGGTTGTTCTGCATCCAGTTTTGCTGGCCGCCGCCTCCGCCTCCTCCGCCGCCACCTCCGCTGCCGCCAGTGTACCCACGATTACGGTTGTCATAGCCACGACTGCCGCCTCCGGCACCGCCGCCGCCGCCACCCCCACCTCCATAACCACGGTCGTCGTAGCCACTCCTGCGATTGTTCTGCATCCAGTTCTGTTGGCCACCTCCGCCCCCGCCTCCGCCGCCACCACCATAGCTGGTGCGGCGATTGTCATAGCCACGGCTGCCCCCGCCGCCGCCGCCACTGTTGCTGGAGTAACCACCGCCGCCACCGCCACCTCCGCCGCCGCCACCCCGCCTCGAATCATTCCATCGGCTTTCGTGTCGCTGTCCACCATATTCCCGGCGACGATCATCGTTGTAGCGATTGCGGTTGCGCTCGTCACGTCGGTAATTGTCGCGGCCGCCCCGAGATCGCTTGTCCCTGGACCTGTCCGCATCGATAGCCTTCTTGCCCTTCTCGTTGTACTTCTTGACCTCGCTCTTGGCCTCGTCGCCGCTCAGCTCCGTGTAGATTATGTCATCGAACCAGCCAAACTCCAGCGAGGGCAGAGTGAAGTTGGCTGCAAAAAGAGTGATTTGGCATTACAATTACGACTGCAGCTTATGCTGTGTGAGATTTACGTGTTATCAATATACACATTACACATTATAAAAAGTAAGAGGCCAGGTCGGGACTGGAATAGAGGATGTGGGACAACTGTGGGAGGCGTGTGGAGGCGAAAACTTGTTGATTTACTTGAGAGAGGCGGAGATTCTAGAACTCAAAGAAGCCACAGCAGCAGCACAGGCTATGCTGGAGTTCAAACAGTTGTTTACTAGGACTATTTCAATGTAATTGAATGATAGATCCCTTTCTCCGTGAGGGAGGGGAAAGTTAAATCGGTTTTTTTTTCTTCTTTAGAGAAACAAAGTTTTTGAGGAAGAGGCGCTCGCACACGTTGCTTCCCAGTTGCTTTGAGGGAGAGGGAGTTGTTGGGATTGCATGGGACATTATAGATAGATAGATTTATGAATAAAGGAAATCATAATAAAATCGAAATTATAAGCGAATGCGAGATATCTGTAGAGTCTTACAGTTACAATTACGTACAGATATACATAAAATGCAGCTGCTTACAAACTAAATACTTTACATAACAAATTGTATTGCATAGTCTTTTCTTTTCTTTTTTTTTTTTTTGTACATAAATGCCTCCTTAAAGTAGGGTAGTATGTATGTATGTATGTATATGTATATATAGATACACAATCGTACATTATCTGGATATTTGTCAATTGTTTCAATTCGTTGCCATGTGTGGTGGACAATATTTACCTCGTAAGTTATTAATTGTTGATTCTTTAACTGTAAAAGCATTTCCCTTTTCCTCTTTTTCGGCGATCCGACGTTTCAACTCATCTTCGCCGGGTATGCAAACGACCGCAATGCGCTTGAAGTCGTTGAAACCCTTCATTTTACGTCGCTGGGCCGAGGCATAGGCATTCGTCTACAAGTATATAGTTGATCGTTTGGTTGGTTGGGGTTTTGAATAGATTGTAGTCTGCCAGTTGTTGTTGTAGTTGTTGGTTGTTGGTTTTGGGGATGGTTGGTTGTAGTTGTTGTAGTTTTGTTGGACAGTCGGTGAGAAACGAAACACTTTGATGGTTCGGTTGTTGCAGGACGATGCAGACCCCGGGAAACGCAGACGTAGTCGCCGTGTATCGTCGGGAGACACCAACTCCGGTTTCAGTTTGCGTTTCAGTTTTGGCGCTTACAAGCTAACACATACCTGTCACAAGGTCACTCACTCACACCCACACACACACACTCCACTGCACTGCACTCCACTCCGCCAGGGAGTAGGGAGGAGTACCGGGCGGATTAGGGTGCGGGGGTTGTACTCATATAATACCTAGGACGGGGCCTCGGGGGCCCTATTAACAACAACTAACAACAGTTGACTAATGATTGCATATATATATATGGGGGAGGGGGTGGGGGTAGGGGGATAATATTTTAAGTATAGGTACAAGTGGTGTAGTTGTTGGTGCTCTGTTGGTTGTTATCGGCTGAAGCAGCATCGCATAGCTCTCTCTGTAGATACACATACATATATATATATGAGATAGTTGGCATTTAGAGAGAGAGAGTAGAGAGTAGAGAGATAGTAGTAGGTACTAATACGTATAGTATACATATACATATGTGATTAGATTGTAGACGAACAAATGCGACCGAGTCGAGTCGCTGATCGGATTTAGATTTGGTTTTTGTGTATGTTTTTGTTTACTTACAGTGGCTTCCATGCCGCACGCTCCATCTTCCTTCCTCCTTCTCCTCCTCATTCACTCCTCGTTCTCCTTGCCATCTCAACATTCCTCCTTCTCCCTTCTCTTACACTTCCCTCTCCTCAAACACTGCCCCGTCAACTGTTGCACCTATGTAAGACTTAATAATACAGATCTGGTTGGTACACACTCTGGCACTCTGGCACATACTTACTGGCATCGTACATACTTAGAGACACTAATTATCGGATCGACTTACACGTCTAGGACGTACCTGCCTGCCGGCTAGGCAGTTGGCGGCGCCCCCCCTACCCGCCACTTCGTAGCGGGGGAGGGAGGGCACTTGGGATTACCTTTCGTGCGAGCAATGAGCAATCAAATGCGTATTCAAATGTACAGAACAAACGAAAAAGTAATGGTAACAGAGTCGCGCGTCTTCACTGAAGAGAGTTGTGGGTGGAGAGGTGGGGCCTCATTCCCGGAGGAACCAGACCCCACATTCGCATCGCCCCTAGGCGCCACTTGCATGGCTGGGCGGGTGCCAATTCATCATCAACGTATAATTCTCGCTTGTTTCGTTTTTTGTTGTTGTATCGTTCGTTGTTCTCCGTGTAATCTTTGTGTGTGTGTATGTATGTGTGTGTGTGTGTGTGTGTGTGTTTGGGGGTTGTGTCTGTAGGGTGTCTGTATGTTTTACCTGATCGAGGATGAAATTGCGACGCCGCTTCATGGCGATATCTTCTAGGGCTCCCAAGCTATTCAAGCATATCTCCAGCACCTTATCCCAACGGCCCTTGTGCACCGTCTTGCGAGAGGCACCATCGATCTAAGCAGACAACGGAATGGATGAGAACTTGCCACCTTTTGAATGGAATCTTATTTGGGCGGTTGGGGGTTGTGGGGTGCCCTGTAAAACTTACCGTCATCTTGGCTATGATGGAATCGGGTCCGATGACCTCGTACCGCTTGTCAGCGTTATCTGCCACCTGCTTGTGGGTCCAGTGGGTTTTGCCAGCACCGGGCAGGCCCACTAGAAGTATGACCTCGCACTCCTTGCGCGAACCGGCGCGTTGTGGCCCGGCAATCAGTTCCTCCACAGCCACCAGTCCAATCAACACATAGTCCGACAGCAGAACGACTGTATCTCTGGGTTCGGGAACCACTTCCTCGTACTCATCATCACGCGACTGTGACTTCTCCTTTTCCTTTTCCTTCTCAGTCTCCGTCTTTTCGGAGTCTTCGTCGGTCTTGATGCGCTTGTTAGGCGAAGGTCCATCCTCATCATCTTCATCATTAACGGTCGAGGATTTCTGTTCCTCTGATGGTGCCTCTTCACTTGCCTTCTCAGCGTTGGCATCGCCATTCGAAACTGCTTCTGTCTCCCCAGAGGTTTCAGTGGACGATGGCTCAGCTGTAATTAAAATGTGTTCAAGATATTTGGTTTTATTAGAAAAAGAATGCATACACTAACCTGTCTCCACAGTTTCAGTGGCTTCTGGCTTCTTTTCAACATCTTCAGTCGTGACCTCTGCCTCTGCTTCTGTCTCTACCTTTGGTGCCGATTTTTCTTCCTCTTCGGATTTCTCTCGTTTATCGGAATCCTCCTCATCGGCCTTTTCCGAAGTTGTCTTCGCATCATCATCCTTTTTCTCGACCTCATCGTCGTCGGCGGTGGCCTCGTCCAGAACCTTCCACTTTTCGCCATCGTTATCATCTTTGTCGTCGTCCTTATCCTCTTCCTTGCGATGCTTGCGGCGTTTGCGCGTTGGCCTCTCAGCGTTCACCAGAAGCTGCTCGCCATCCGAGAAGTTCACCGTGTACTCGTAGCCCTTGGTCACAATGTGCGGAAAGAGGGCCTCCTCCTCGCCCAGGATGGCCTTCTCGAACTCAAATGCCACCCCCAGATCCTCTCCATTGAGGGTATACTTGATTGTGCACGGCTCGCTCTCCAGATCCAGATAGCATCCAATGACGTCGTCCAGCTGGTAGGGCTTGCCATAGTCTACGAACTCGCCCTCATTGGCCTTGCGTCCAGTCTCGCAGTAGCCAAAGGAATGTTCGGCTTCGCCTAAGAGCAGCGAAGTCGTCGGCTTCGAGAAGCCAACGCGAAAGCCGCGCACATGCGGCTCATCCCGGAAATGATGCGAATTTTCCGGCTGCGATTCCTCAGCGAGACGCACCTCAAAGCAGACCTTACCATCGCGCACTCCGTAGTTGGCGCGAGCTCCAGACCAAATCAGGGAATAAATCTCAGATGTCAGAGGTTTGGCCGAAGCAAATGTGGTCGGATCGATGCGAAGATGCAAGTCGGAGTCCACTAAAAGGGAGATATAATGACTGTACCCGGCATTCTTTTCACTGCTCACTTAACATGTAAAATACTTACGCCAGCTTAGTCCCACTTTGTTCTCCTCGATAGTGGGCTCATCCTCTGGCACAGTGCGCTCCTCCGCAGCTGGCTTGGGCTCGCGCTTCTCTCCGCCACTGTTGCGATGCTTGGGCGAGCGGGAGCCACTGCGGGAGCGCGACCGACTGTGGGAGCGTTTGCGACGCTCATGAGGCTGGTCCTCAGACTTTTCCTGTTCTTCATCCGCCTTGGGGGCAGCAGGCGTCTCCTCCTCATCGACGTCCATTTTCTGGCTGTCGCCGTTTGTCGCCGGCTCAGCCTTCTCAGCTGGGACCTCTGCGGCCTCCTCTGGGATAGCCTGCTCTGCCTGGAGCGGCTGCTCCTCCTCGTTGCCATCGTTGGCATCGTCTTCGGCCTGCTCCATCGGCTCGTCAGCTTCTTGGCCTATTTCGGTAGTGGCTTCATCGGCTTCCTCTGTCTCTGCCTCGTCGTTTGCCTCAGGTTCGTCGGCTTGTGGCTTCTCCTCATCATTGGCAGCTTCGGACTCGACTGTGTCCTCTGCTTCCGGCTCTGCTGAATCGGCGTCCGCCTCGAGATCCGACTCTGATTGCGGCTTCTCGGCGGCTGCGGCTGGTTCTCCTGCCTGGTCTTCCTCTTCCAGGGTCTCGAGCTCTGGCTCTGTAGCGACGGGTGCAGCTGCAACGGGAGAGGGAGAGCGGGACATTGAGCGCGTGCGACGCTGACGTCGGCTTGGTGTGACTGGTGCGCCATCTGGTGGCGGTGGCGGAAATGTGGCAGCGATGCAAAAGTGACAATTCAAAATGGAAATGGAAATGAAAATGCAATGTAAGATTCGTGCATTATATAAGGAAAACTTACAACAACACAAATTCACGCTGAGCCACAGGCACTCACACTAACAAAAGCAGGAATATAACGCGGCAAGCCACTCACTAACACTAGCGCACAGACACAGAGGCACAGGCACAGACCAGACACACAATGCATACACACAAACTTACCTCCGTCGCCGGCTCCGCCACCTTCGACATGTGCCCGGAGGCGCTCGATGAGCACGGCTTTGACTCCTTTGGTGTCCAGACCGCGCGTTTGTAGCTCGTTGCGCAAGTCCACCACTTTCATTTTATCCAGCTTAGCCACATCCATTTTTACGCTTCCGTTTTGGATTGGCGGCAGAAACACACACACACTCGCGTGCACCAACACCAACGCACCGACGGGGGCTGATGATGCGAAAAAATAAGGAAAAAATGCGAAAGAAAATGAAACGCGCTGTCGTTCAATGGGCGCACGCGTTTAAAATTTCTCCAGATTAAAGTAGTCTTTTTCCTTGCACTCGTGCACACTAAATTAACTCCACAATTCAGATTTACATTCGCTTTAATTGCGAATAAATAAATGGCCTAAAAACCCGAACGCGTTGAAATGAAGTTGGTTGCGATCAGTGTGTCCGACCCTCAGAAATATACCAATATATACCACCTCATTATAAAAATATACCGTAAATATACTGACGAATTCAAGTGCTATTATACATATTCCTCGTTTTTAATATTCCGTCGAATATTACTAGCTAGATAGAACCCTCAGCCTTGCCCACATAATTTGTTTCGGTTAATGAATCAATTTTCTGCTTGACTGTTGACTCGTTTTAAGTACTTGATTTGTTTTCCTGCTACGGCGATTGCTTTGATTGTTTTTGACTTAATTTTGGTGGCTCAACAACAATACAGCGTCTCGTATACCGATAACAAAATCGAACTTAGCCCACTTAAGACCCCTCTATTTAAACAGTTCAACGACTTGAGGCAATTGGCGGAAAATTTTACTGATTGTAAATGCCTCTTGTAGATCCATGTCATCTTTCTCTGAACTTAAAAAACCCACGATATCTTTCACCTGAACTGCGCTGAAATTGTTAAATTTTCATTATTTTCGGTGGAATATTAAAATACCCCCTTGGCTTACAATGGGTTAATCGTTCTCCGTCCAGGATTGGAAACTATATTCATCGATTTTGATATTCCGTAGATTATTACTAGCTAGATACATTTCTCAGCCCTGCCCGCATAATTTTATCCAAATAATGAACCTATTTTCTATTTGACTGGTTTATTTTAAATACTTGTTTTTATTGGATTTTGTCTAAAAAAAGGTTTTAGCGAAAAAGGTCAAACAAAAAACCGTAAGAGAGCACTCGTTCCCATTGCTCAATTTTGATATTCCGTTGAATAATGCTGGCTAACTAAAGCCCTCAGCCCTGCCCACACAGTTTTATTCCATTTATGAATCATTTTTCTACAAGATTAACTACTTTTAAGTACTCCCATATCTTGTTTTTTGACTAAAACAAGGTTTAAACAAAAAAGTTCGACAAAAAACAGTTGCAATGCTGTCACGTAAATGTTGCTTGTAATTGAAGACTTGTTGCTTGTCAACCGGAGTATGGGCATTTGTATACCCTATTTCGTTAGTTTTATTTTCTCAAATTGATTTTTTTTAGACGTATTCTTGGTCCTGATCCCGATACTCATTCTTAGTCTCTGTAAGAACACCGCTAATTGCAAAATATTATTGAAGTACCTTTAAAACAGAGACTGACTAGTTTCTGCATTCATTAGAGCCTGGGATGACAAACATTTTCTCAATTCTATAATATCCATTTTCCCAGTGTATGCAATGTTGCTCAATCCGCGCCATGTTGAGGGACAATGCTGCTATAATGCTTTGGCATTATACCCGGTTCAAAGAGAGCGAAAAAGAGAGCCTTAACCGATTTGAAGAGAGCAAAATGAGCCAAAAACGGTTTCGAAGAAAGTAGTTTCGCAATCGATACTATCGACTGGATGCGAGTAATGCGCGCCCAATAGAAATTGTTTGAAAGTGAATGGGCGAAAAAGATTTAAATGCAATCCATTGGAATAAATGATGCACGTAAGTACGATTTGAGACCGAAAATTCAAAAAACCTGCGTATGGAAATTTCTATACCATTTGTGCTTAGATATACCTTTGAAATTGAAATTTAATAGATTGATGAGTTCTACGATCAACGGATGAGAACTTTACTGAATTCGGATTAAATCGGCATTATCGATGCACAGGGTTAGTTGCACAAAATATCGGTACTTTTGTGCATTGTGAATTCGGCGGTTGCATGTCTTTATTTTGAAAATAACAATATTACAGCCGACATGATCCTCAGGAAGCCAATTTGTTTCGGATATAGTAAACTGGTTGACTGTTTGGAAAATATCGTATTACATTATATTTCATGCCCTTCGACTCGAATCAGTTTACTTGAAATTGGAACATTTTGAATTTGAATAAATTCTTCGTATTTAAAATTAATTATCGAGCAATATGATAAGATGGCCGTTCCCAGTTCTCTGCATTTGCTGCATTCTATACTCCGTAAGTACCATTACCGTACCGTACTAGTACTGTATCGTACTGTTACCATTTCCCAGATGATCCATCCGCATGGGCTACTAGCAGCGTCGGTCTACCGTGTCCAGCTACCACGAGACATTCACGAGTCGCTCAGGCAGCCCACCTCGATAGCCGGTAATATCACGGATTCTCACGGATCACGGTCCAACATGGGACAGCCAACGGGTCTGCACCGTACACGTAAATTGCTCCAGTTCAGTTCTAAGCGAGGAGGCGGCGATGGAAAGCGGCGAGTTACAGAAGATCTTTCCAAGGAGCGTCCTCGTGGCACGAACGAGTCGCTCCAGCTCCAGCCGGCCCATGTTGACTTTGAGGGACCAAGGATAGCTGAGAATGCGACGGACCGTGAACCGGAGCCTACGGGCCTGCGCTTGCGCACCGAAATTTCCACGGTGGTCACTAGTAGCGGAAAAAAAAACCAGGACAGCGGCAGGCGAGAGGGCAGCGCAGAAAAGCGGCAAGCTATAGAAGATCGCTCCTCTTGGCCCAAGGAGCTAACCGTGCCACTAGCTCGCGGAATAGCCCACCTGGCCAGGCGAATGGATAACCCCTGGTATATCACCTACAATGTGTGGCATGACACTCGCCTCGCTGCTAAGCAGCTGAGCCGAATACCCCGACTCCACTTGGCGTCGTCGCCAGTCGTAAACTACTATCCCGACGATCAGAAGCTTCAAAGCGTGTGCAAAACTAAGTCGACCATGTTTTATAATTACTCTTCTTTCCGATGGAATCAAAGGACGAAGTGGAGATATACTCGCCGCCATACTTACGATAAGGCATTCAGTTACAGACGGATTGACGATAAAGCAAGAGAATGGATTCAGGACTTAGATTGCCACACAGGCTACGCAATGAAACACACGGTCTTGGAACACCTAGATTGCGTCGTAAAGGCCTATCAATTAATGGAATACCACGTACCATTTTATCCAATGCATCAGAACGGATAAAACTGTACAGCGATCCTGGAAGAGCTCCTGCATTCTCATAATAATACCTAATAAATGTGATAAATATTTGACTGCCCTTGGGCGTTTCGTGTCTCTGGATTGCGCACATCCTTTGCCTAATTACCTAATGATAAAAGCGGGGGGAATGGAAGTCTACTCAAATCCTACTGCATCCACCAGATCCTACCACGGTTGTGTGGTGTACAACTTATTCGCTATATAGTAGTTTAATATGTATATGATTACGCACTACAGCCAATAACAATCTTTATATTTCACGCACTTCCAACAACTTGTAGTTCCTATAATCGTTCCAGGCCATTTGTTGGAATCGAGAACTGCAGCTTTTCAGTAAAGTTGGGAGCCCGGTGCCTTATCGCCTTGCAAACTCTCAGTCTGTGTTGGTTCTTTCTCTCGTACGTACTGATCGTATCTGATCAGTTTTTGACACGTGGTCAACGAAGATGCAGGTTCTGCCGCTGGCTATGCTACTTCTCTGGGCAATGGCAATCCCAATGGCCCCAAATGTTTGGGCCGAATTGTGCGATAATGGAACCGGAGAGTGCAGAGATTTGACCGCGTCTGACTGCCCGACAGTCTTCTACAACCTGGCCGCCATTGGGCCCGCCCTCAAGTACTGCGATGAGTTCAACGACATCGTTTGCTGTCCCCTTTCCCTGGATGTGCAGATCCAGAAACAGACCCTGAATCCGGTCGAAAGCAGCAGGAGATTCGAAAGGGGTGAGCATGGATGGGCTAATCTTTTAATATAAACCTTTTCCAATCCTATTCGAAAATGTTTGGCCACAGAATGTCGTCGCTTCAATGAGATAAGGGCCTCCTGCCGCACCACTCCATTGATTGTGGGCGGCACGAAGGCAGCTGGCCGAGAGCTCCCCTTCATGGCCCTGCTCGGGCAACGCCAGAGGGGAAGTACGACCATCGACTGGGACTGCGGAGGGTCTTTGATCCATCCCAAGTTCATTCTCACCGCCGCCCATTGCCTGGAGACAAGCGAGTGAGTGCTGTACCAGAGATCTGTTCTCCTGTAGATATGTTTATCGCTCTCTTTGCAGGAAGAAGGAGGAGCGCCTGGATCCCAATTTCGATTCTCCGAAATATGTTGTGCGGCTGGGAGAACTTGACCACAAGAACGATACGGACGATGCCCGGCCTCAGGACTTCCGGGTGGTCAATTATGTAGTGCATCCTGCCTACGATGAGGAGGATAACGGCAGCCGCAAGAACGACATTGCCCTCGTGGAGCTGGACAGGGCGGCAGTCCTTGACGAGTATGTGGCGCCTGCCTGCCTGCCGCCCTCCAGTGGCAACGAGCACCTCCAGCTAATGGCCGCCGGCTGGGGAGCCGTCAAGGAGGGCGGACGATCCTCCTCACACCTGCTGAAGGTGAGCCTGGAGCGTTTCAGCGAGGAGCAGTGCAGCCGGCGACTGGAGCACCACATCGACATACGCACCCAGCTGTGTGCAGGCTCCCGGTCCAGCAATGCCGACACCTGCTACGGCGACTCCGGCGGCCCCGTCTTTGTGCAGCACTCGTCGTTCGCCTGCCTCAAGCAGGTCATAGGCATCACCTCGTACGGCCTGGTATGCGGCGAGAAGGGCCTGCCCAGCGTCTACACCAAGGTGCACCTGTACACTGACTGGATCGAGAGCATTGTGTGGGGCGAGTAGAACAGACAGACAGACGTAGACGTACCCGCAGTTCGTATCAAAATCGGTTCTGTTATCTTTAATCAAACATTGCAGTAACAAAATGTATAACAAATATATCTGGACTTATTCTAAGCGGATGGGTAGGTGCTGGAGGTGGAGGTGGTGCGAATGGTGTTTACTATATGTATATATGGATGATTTCTCCTCCGCTCGTCGTGCTGCGGTGCTGCGGTGCTTTGTGCGGGCTATGCTTAACGCTAAGGACACAATAGAGGCTAAGTGCTAGAGGACCCTGTAGAAGACCAATGGACATGGCATCCTTGGTTGCTTGCCTAAAGGCTGCCGACTACAGGCGGACGTTTGCCTGGTGGTCAATGCGTCTCTCTGCCTGCCTGTCCTTGATCTCCTGTTTCCGGATCTCCTGCTGCTTGTAGACGAACAGCGGTCGGAAAACGATTGCGCGACGTTGACGCTCCTGCCTGTGGCTCTGGCTCTGGCTCTGGCTGGTGCTGGGGCTGGGGCTGAGTGCATCGCGACGCGGGCGTCCCGAATACGGGCGGAACAGATTCGACTTGGCCGTATCATGGGCATACAGTGTGCTCAGGAAGTCAAAGTACGGCTTGGACCTCAGGCTGTCCGGCTGCTGGAGCGGCGAGGGACTGTAGCTGAACTGATTGGGTGCCTCGATGTCCAGAAGCGCATGCGGGACCTCCTGCAGCTGCGGCCGGGCGGCCGTCAAATTCAGATCCATCGCCAGGAGCAGGATCACAGCTGAAGCCTGCGGAAGAGGAAAGGGAAGAAAAAAAAGGAGAAGTCAGTTCAGTACATGGGGAGGTGTGAATAGCCGCTGGAGGCCAGACAGAACAAAGCGGTGCCAGCGGTGCCAGCCATGTAGAACCTGCACGCCCAGACAGCCCAGACGGGGCTCTGATCTGCGAGCTTATGCTGTGAATTAGCATACAATAATTAATTAAAATTAATCCAACAGCTGGAGACACTGTATCAATGATATAACCGCAATCAAATTTAATTTATGGTCGCACCTAAGATATTCATGAGCACGTCTCGAATTTGGTAGGCGTCATCGAGCATGTTCCGATGGGAATACTACGGGAGACCACAATTAAATTCCAATGCAATTGCAGTAGTCCCATAACCGGATCCAGGCTGATATAATGTCTGCACTTCTTAAGTGATGGATCGCCTTTGCCTTCGAGGAATTTTCTATGATTCATTGATGGTAATTTTGTTTGGTTGCAGATTGAAGGAGATTGGATTATGTAAAACTGCAGACCACAGACCCAAAACAAATTAATTTTAATCAAGCAAAACGCAGCAAAGGAGAAGACTGTGATAATATGGATTTCTGGGCTGTAACCGGTTGAGGTTTTGTGGTTTTTGTGGTTCAGGGTTAACAATTTGTAAAACCGAATCAAGGCAACAGGATTGCCAACACGAGTCCACGGACAAGTGCAGTACCAGTCGAAAAGCAGCAAAAAAAGAGCAACCATTAAGTGCTATTTTATGGCGGACTTCCTCATGAAGATCAGATCGGATCAGTTCAGATCAGATCAGATCACAAGATTGAAAGCCATCGAGACAGCATAAGGAATAGAATAACTTGATTTAATAATGCTTTTGGCCTTGTCCGGCGCCAAAAATAATCAGAGTAC
Organism: Drosophila lowei; assembly: GCA_008121275.1. Taxonomy (NCBI): domain Eukaryota; kingdom Metazoa; phylum Arthropoda; class Insecta; order Diptera; family Drosophilidae; genus Drosophila; species Drosophila lowei. The sequence goes on along the minus strand of CM017778.1, from coordinate 21,666,945 downwards.
GTTAGCTGTGCGAGGCTTATCTTATACGAGTAGATTTCTATATATACATATATACTCGTGCATATATACATAATATATATATATATATATATTTGGCAGCTTTAATTTGTTGATTGAATTTTGTTGAAAATGTTAATCGCTTAAACACGTTTCTTCTTTGTTGGGAATTGGTTTCTTTTGTTTCATAAATTTCCGATCTTTATACCGATCCCCGAACCGCTACGATACTCACTTGCCAAATGTATGCAAACATCTTTTTGATTGGGGCGTTGAGGTTCCGTTCCGTTTAATGGTTTTCAGGTGTAATGATTATGGTGTTTGGTTTCAGGTTCTGTTTCTGTTTCTGGTTAGATCACTTTCGCACTTTTTTCCAAATTGTGTTCAAATTTTCAATTTGTTTAAGACACTCGCGAAGTGTCAAATCCAGAGTACACAAATTCCGATGCGATGCCGATCTAGATTCCGATGATGATGGATGTCTATATTGCTTTTTGTTATCAGTAGCCGCTTAGCACCTTGTTTTTGGTGTTTTTTACTCGTATTCTCGATGCGATCTGAACGCTGCTGAGCGTGCGCTTGAACTGTTCAGAATTTTTGTCACAAATTCACTTTTATACGGCCCTGGGTCTCCTCTCACTCTCTGACTCTGGGGCTTCGTGACGTTTTTGTATGCTGAACGGGTTTTGGTTTTGGTTTTGGATTGGTTTCGCCTCCTCCACTACACTCCACTCCACTCCACTCCACTCCACTCCACTCCACTCCATGGCACTTGACGCTTTCGATGCTAAGTGTTACCGATATCGCGGTGTATCCCACTCCGGGAAGGGGCGCAAGAGCACGGAGCAACGTCTTTAAGCCAAATTGTCAAATTGCCAAATTGCTGGCAATGGTGCTGGCCGGCACTTGGCTTGATTGGCTTCTCCGCCAGCTGCTGGTCACGTAATTAGCTCCATAGGCAAAGGGAGGACTCTAAACAGGAGTCGCAACTGCGGTGCGGAAAATGCGTCACATAGTCGTACAATATTTTTGTCGTTTGCATTTAGCACTATAACTTTGATTTTGATTTCGATTTTAATTAAACTTTTCCATGACGCACTTATTAACCAAAGGCACTAATCCGCAGAGATCCGACAGCTGAGTCTTTTACGCACCGGATGGAATCACAGGATTGTGGCTTTTTGGGTTGGGTAAACGGAAATTTCAATGGGAATGGAGCGATGGAGTGATGGAGCGGGGCAACACGGAAGCCGGCAGACAGGTAGACAGGTCGAGTCGTAAAGCTGATCGGTTAATTGTCGTCGCATAGCGATGAGTGAGATATATCTCCTAAACCGAATCGGAACCAATTTGAAGATAATTATGTGCGCGAGCTTCTCAACTTATGCAAATCTCCGTTTGATGACGCATTAAACTAGCTTCGTCTTCGGGCTTCGGCTTTGGGCTTGTGCTTGGAAAATTGTCAACACACAAGTTGCGGGGCTTGAACCGAGTTGGAGGCACTTGAAAATTGACTTTCATGCTTGAGGAGACTGAAGGTCGAGTGGGTCTTGAAATGGTAATGAGCTCCGCTTCACTGAATTGGCCTGCCCTGGCCTGGCATGGCCTGGCATGGCCTGGGAGGGAGCCGTTGCCGATGCCGATGCCGGAGACAAACAGAGCTGATTATTGGAGGAGGTCGCCATCCCCCTCACACCGCACCATGCCACACGTGATCAGAACCCGATCAAGAATCAAGAATCCATCTACGCTTACGCTTGGAGCCTCGATGTTGAACCCGATTGGCAAGGCAAGTCTTGGCCCCGTGTCAATGGCCAACCGGTTGGGGGCCGCCGCATGCCAAAATAAAGCAAATGCCATCGGATTTGTACAATTGGATATCATTTAGCGAAATTGCCCATCAACACCTATAAACATCCATCCATCCAGAGAATTAAAAACACACCACGGATCCAAAGTCAGACTCTGCCTGCCTTTCTTTTCCTCTCCTCTTCGTTTGTTTGTCGCTTCGCTTGGTTTTTTTTGGGTATTTTTAGACGGGGAGCACAGAGATCTCTGCCTGGCACATCGAATTTCATTTCATTTAATTAGTTTCTTGAGCCGAAAGCCGGTTTGAAACGCAATAAGACAAATGGCTGGCGATAAGCGGTCCCCAGAGGCCGACGTCAACAAATGTCAGAGAGTGAAAAACAATATTAAATTGGTACTCGTCTTATCAATAGACATTTGCGTGCTTTGGATTATTCGGTATTATTTGGTTGAACCCTGATTACATGGGACATTCCCATAAGCGACCCTCCAACCGATCGCCAAGTGAATCATTGGAATCCCTTGAATTACTCGGAAATGCACTCGTTCTAATTGAGACAGTATTGTGGATTCAACATCGCCGTGAAGGCTTCCGTGGAGGAGTGGGAATCAGAGTCACCAAAGTGCTAATCAGCTTTGAATGGGATGCGCTTTCTGCGGGGCATTGATTCACGATTGATTCATTCTCGAGGCAGGCACCCACAGGCGACAAAAAGTGAGAAAGGGGCACGTTTCCATTTCACCAGACCTAAACAGAGGGGAGCACTTCTCACTTTAGACTGGGACCCAGTCATACGTCATCTGGGGATATAGGTGGACTAATTATCACTTGGTTCGTCACACGCCTGATCTGATGTCAGTGCTTGGTGTTTTCCTCGATTAAGCTTTAAGTTGATTTGGTTTAGGCAAAGACCATCATGGAAATTTTGACAGGTCTAATTAGTAAACGGATGTTATTGGGTGTGTTAAATATGATGAGTCTCATCTGATCGATTAAATTCCATTCACCTTTCACGATACAGTGTTTTCTCAGTTTCAAATATCGCGCCACATGCTACTTAGCGGATGGCTTGTGGCGCCTCCTATGTAGCTGCGATAGTTTTCCCGATAGTGAATCAACCAATTTGCTTGAATGTGCATTGCAGCATGTTTTAGCACAGTGAGGTTACATCTGGATGCATTAAAGTTCGTTCGATTTTGTTCCCTGTCTAGACCATACACCTTGCAACTTTTTGGAAATTAGTCCATTGTAGATTAGTATTAAAATACACTCCACGATAATTATGAAACTTGAAGAATTTTAGTGCAGTTCGTGGCCATTTTTCGGATGGGTCTACAAGAAGAATTTAAAATAAAATAAAAAATAAAAAATAAAAATAAATGTTTACGGTATATTTTGAAAATGAGACGGTATATTTCGGTATATTTCCGAGTGTTCGAAGGTCACGGCGGTCACACTGATCGGCAGCACGTGTTTGGAACCGTCTTGTTTAAGCCTTGTTTTAGTCAAAATAAAGAACATGCAAGTACTTAACAGTAGTTAATCTTGAACAAAATTGATTCATTAATCATATGAAATTATGTGGGCAAAGCTGAGAGATTTATATAGCTTGTAATATTCGACGGAAGATCAAAAACGAGTATTTATTGGTAATAACCGGTTGACGACAATGAGCCCCATTCCATACACAAATGTTGCTAATTCCATGCATACATACCCTGGGGGAAATGGTTATTATAGAATTGAGAATATGTTTGTCATACTAGGCTCTAATTAATGCAGAAACTAGGCAGTCTCTGTTTTAAACCTATTTCAACGATATTTTAAAGCTTATTGTCTTCTTACAGAGACCAAGACTATGTATCAGGATCGAGATATTTATACAAGATACTAATAATATACATGAATATGACTAAAATATATTAATCTGATCAAGGGTCCTTATGAATTTCGTTATATCTTGATATCTTCATATTAAATTAACGAAATAGGGTATACAAAAGCCTATACACGCATCATGTCTTTAAATACCAGCAACATTGCGACTGTTTTTTTTTGTTGAACTATTTTGTTTAAGCTTTGTTCTAGTCAAAATACAATAAAAGCAAGGACTAAAAACTAGCCAATCTTGAAGAAAATTTATTCATCAACGGCGTAAAATTATGTGGGCATGGCTAAATGTTTTATATAGCTGGGAATATTCGACGGAAGATCAAAATCGGAATATGTAAAATAGAACTTGAATTCGTCAGTATATTTACGGTATATTTTTAAAATGAGACGGTATATTTCGGTATATTTCTGAGGGTCGGACCGTATATTGTAACGATAAGTCCGCGGTCACACCGTCGGCAACACGTGTTTGGATCCGTCCATTTTCTTCCACCCAGGCACCGCGTGCAGAAGCGTTTAAATAAAATAAATATTAAATAAAAATGGCCGATGCTGGTGAGTAGCAAAGTGATGACTAAACCTAGTGCTAGGATTACAAGAAGCATCGCTGCGAATCATTGCAGATGTACGCAAAGAGAAGCGAAAGAAGAAGATCAAGGAGGAGCCAGTCGATGCCGACGATATTGGCACGCTGCAAAAGCAGGGTAATTTTCAAATAAAACCCTCGTCGAAGATAGCTGAGCTGGACACATCGCAATGGCCGCTGCTGTTGAAGAACTTCGACAAACTAAATATTCGATCCAATCACTACACGCCCCTGGCACATGGCTCCTCGCCCCTCAACCGCGATATCAAAGAGTACATGAAGACGGGCTTCATCAACCTAGATAAGCCGTCCAATCCCAGCTCCCACGAGGTGGTGGCCTGGATTAAGAAGATTCTCAAGGTAGAGAAGACGGGACATTCGGGAACCTTGGATCCGAAGGTTACAGGTAAGCGATACGCATGTGCCGCCTCAACATAACCTCCAAATACCAACGCACGTGTGTTGTGCTCTGCTCGGCAGGTTGCTTGATTGTCTGCATCGACCGCGCCACGCGTCTAGTGAAGTCGCAACAGAGTGCTGGCAAGGAGTATGTGGCTATTTTTAAGCTCCATGGTGCTGTTGAATCGGTGGCCAAAGTGCGTCAGGGCTTGGAGAAGCTGCGCGGTGCTCTCTTCCAGCGTCCCCCGCTTATCTCGGCCGTCAAGCGACAGCTCCGAGTGCGTACAGTGTACGACAGCAAGCTGTTGGACTACGATGAGAGTCGCAATATGGGTAAGTCTTCGCTTTATTTGTATTTTATTTTCTTCGATTCGAAGCTTGTGCGTCGCTGCTTGAATGAATCTGTATGGCAGGGACGTGCAGGATGCTTCGGCTAGTACAGTAAAATCTAAGTATTTGCCCCTACATGCAAATGCACAGTTATTAGTTAAAACATCTCTGTATCTTCTCTCCCTTCCCAATGCCCCAACACCACAATATCTGCCCCCTACTCACGTTTAGGTGTTTTTTGGGTTAGTTGCGAGGCTGGCTCCTACATCCGTACCATGTGCGTCCATCTGGGTCTAGTCCTGGGCGTCGGCGGTCAAATGTTGGAACTGCGTCGTGTGCGCTCGGGCATTCAATCGGAGGGCGACGGCATGGTAACCATGCATGACGTCCTTGATGCCATGTGGCTGTACGAGAACCACAAGGACGAGTCGATGCTGCGTCGTGTGATAAAACCGTTGGAGGGTCTGCTGGTCAACCACAAGCGCATCATAATGAAGGACAGTTCGGTAAGTGTTCAACAGTGTTTCTACACTTTTGATTCCTCATGACCCCATGATATTAAGCCGGCAGACGCCCGTATCCCCCATAAGCGTCTGTGACTTTGATTGGGAACAGTAAAGGTGCTGATGTGTGTATGTTGGGCAGCGCTCTTTCCTGCGCACTCGACAAAGAAATTTCAGACTACACTTCCAAACCCGACCGAAATCGAAATCATCTTCGACACCCAACTTGCAAATCTGTATGCTCATGCTGCTCTTCTCTTAGGTAAATGCTGTTTGCTATGGCGCCAAGATCATGTTGCCTGGTGTCCTGCGCTATGAGGATGGCATTGAGATCGATCAGGAGATTGTCATATGCACCACCAAGGGTGAGGCCATTTGCTTGGCCATTGCTCTGATGACCACGGCCACCATGTCGTCGTGTGATCATGGCGTTGTGGCCAAGATAAAGCGTGTGATAATGGAGCGCGACATATATCCGCGTAAGTGGGGATTGGGTCCCAAGGCTTCCGCTAAGAAGGCACTCATCGCTGCCGGAAAATTGGACAAGTTTGGCAGGCCCAATGAGAACACGCCTAAAGAATGGCTCACCGGCTTTGTCGACTACAATGCCAAGAAGCCAGCGGCGGCAGTGGCCCCACAGACACCCGTCAAAGACACCCACTCCAATGGCTCGGACGAACCGTCTAAGGTGCGGATTATATAGTACTTTCTATGGTGTACTTTTTTTTCACTTATCATGTACCAATTTTTCAGCGCAAACTGAGCACCTCCAGTACCGAGGAGACGGCACCGGGAACGGGAGCTGAAGATTCTTCTGCCAAAACTGACAAAAAGAAGAAGAAGAAGAAGCACAAGGGCGAGGAAGAGGCCCCCGCGGCTGAGGAGGAGGCAACGGCTGATGTGGAGCCAGTAGAGAAAGAGAAGAAAAAGAAGAAGAAGAAGGATAAGGATAGGGACAGAGAAGAAACTCAGGAATAGGATATGTATGTTCCTATAGGATTAGGATTTCTAAAAGAGCTCTACGATTTTTTGTAGAGCTCTAATTATTATTTTCAACACATTTTCTTAGTGGTTAAGCTTAAAGAGGAGTCTATCTATACAAACAAGTGTTTTTATGTTTAGAAATGCAAAAAAATTTCAGATGCATTTAGGTGACATTCGCAATGCAATAAATTTTATATATTTTATTGTACAAATACCAGCAAAATTTAAAAATTGTCTGTATTATATTCCCAGTAGTTCAGTTCTTTTTAGCTTTTCAGTGAGCAGCCACACATAAAACCCAACTAAAGGTAAGTTCAATTTGAAACTTCAAAAATGAAACTTCTGTTGAATGCGAGATTGGTCTTACTGAATGAATAAGCAAGCAAGCAATTTTGAGAGTTCCATATTCGACACAAATATGTTCATGATGGATATAATTTTGCAACTATTTTCAGCTTGGAGATACCAGTGGCTCGACGTAAAGCTAAATACCAGCTAAATTATAAGGTGAGTTTCGCGAGTGCCTCTAACATTCTCTGGTAATTATTCTTGTGATGAGCATTAAACTTTCGCCCCTATCTGAAAAATGAAACTTCTCCTGTTGAATGCGAGATTGGTCTTACTGAAAATATATTTCTGTCAAATTGAGCTTCTTTTAGTAAATACACAAAACTAACAAACGATTCTTTATATCTCTTGCAGTCGCTGGAAAGAGGCTAAGAGAGCTGGATTCTGTCGCCCACAAGATAAGGTGAGAGAAATATTCTGTTGTATTCTACGTTGAATGCAATGCAAAATATTTCTAAACTATGATGAGCTAGATTAAACTTTGACGCCCCACTATCTGAAAAAACTTTCGCCCCTATCTGAAAAATGAAACTTCTCCTGTTGAATGCGAGATTGGTCTTACTGAAATTTAATATCCCAATAGAATAGACAAAATATTATAGGACTCTATACTAAACATATTTGTTGTATTATTATTCTAGATGTCTCCCAATCTTTGCTACTGACACTGAATGACTACCCAAGATAAGCCCATCTTAAAGGTGAATATACAGAATTTTAGAAGTCCACTACTTTCCCTTTTCTGATGAGCATTAAACTTTCGCCCCTATCTGAAAAATGAAACTTCTCCTGTTGAATGCGAGATTGGTCTTACTGAAATTTAATATCCCAATAGAATAGGCAAAATATTGTAGGACTCTATACTAAACATATTTGTTTTATTATTGTTCCAGATGTCTCCCAATCTTTGCTACTCACATTGGATGACTATCCAAGATCGGCCCAACTCAAAGGTGAATATACGGAATTTACAGGTCCACTACTTTCCCCTTTCTGATGAGCTAAAAACTTTCGCCCCTATCTGAAAAATGAAACTTCTCCTGTTGAACGCGAGATTGGTCTTACTGAAATTTATCATCGCAATAGAATAGACAACATATTGCCGGATTCTATACTAAACATATTTCTTAAAATTGTTCTTCCAGATGTCTCCCAATCTTTGCTACTCACATTGGATGACTATCCAAGATCGGCCCAACTCAAAGGTGAATATACGCAATTTACAGGTCCACTGCTTTCCCCTTTCTGATGAGCTATAAACTTTCGCCCCTATCTGAAAAATGAAACTTCTCCTGTTGAATGCGAGATTGGTCTTACTGAATTCAATTTGTTATAAATAATTATTCATTTATATTTTCTGCAATCGACTAAAGTTTTTCTTCGTTATCTCTTGCAGCTCATATACGGATTGTCTGCATTGTTCAAGGTAAATATTTATATACATTTGACACCGATTCTGTTTTAAAATGATGTTAAAAAAAAACTGAATAATGTGGCATGATTTTCACATAACCGCAACACAAAATCCAATAGGTCCTACTGAATATAACAACTTTATACTAAAAGCTTATGAAGATTATCCTGAAAAAGAACTAACCGTCACGTTTTCTATTCATTTACAGTGGCCGGCCTCATCCCGTAGAAACGTAATCGCAAAAGGTTTGTTTCATTTGTAAAGCACTTGTTACTGACACTTATTTGACGATTTGTCTGTCGTGGACGCCTGTATATAAATATAAAATGAAATGAATAAATACTCGAAATAAATTAACCCACAGAATAAAATTCCACTTGCGCATTTAACCTCAACAAAGCAGAAGATTTCTCTCAGCATTTTGTGCGGGAATCAGGTGACAGAGTTGCCATGAAAAAGCGCAAGAAGAAGCGTGCACAAAATTTTTTTATTGGGCATTGTTGACAAGGAAATTACGTCATCGCTTTAATTTAATGACTTTGCCATCAATAGACCACGAAATCTAGTTACTGTCCCTTTATTTCTATCTGGTGTGCAGGTTTATTTACGAATTGTGTTCGCACATTTCCTGTAGAATGAAAATATCAGGTTTGAAAAGACCAAACTCTAATATGCAACCCTGCGTTTCATTCCACATGTTGCAAACCTTGGTCCCCTTGGCGGGCAGTTATCGGTCTCCATATTGGAATTATCGAGCCCGTCATTGTGTGCGCATCTGTGTCTCACGCATTGTGTATGTATTCGCTGGCTTTTTTCAACGTGAGCAACGAGAGCTGGCTGTGAAATTAATTGTGAAAATAGCTTGTAAAATAGTAAAAACTACACGGATTTGTGATTGTTTTAGAACTTGCGCGGTGCGGATAGCCACTGTTTGTGCAGGTAAATAATCTGAAAGCAATTAGTTGTGCAAAAGGACATTTTTATCATTCGAGATTTTTCTGCGTGGCCGCCCCAAAGGGGGTGCTTTTGCGTGACGCATGTGATCGGTTGTGTATGTATCTGCTGACGACCAGAGACGCCATGTTGAATTTTGTTTTGCATTTGATCGCTGCTGTACCGAATTATATAGTCGCAAGGAAATTAACCTGCAATGACCAGATACATCAACGTTTTTTTTTTTAAGTTTTATGATGTTTTAACGTTGATTGACTGACACGAAGTGTGCGAATTTTTTGAGGTTATTTTCAGAAATTGAGTGACGACGTCGTAAAATAAAAACATGAATAAAATGCAGTTGCACATGGTTGCATTTTGTTGTGGTAATATAAAATTGTATTCAATTAATATAGCTTTGATCGCGATGCCAATGTTCAGGGAGGTACGCCACCTAGATAAGGAACTTTCCACGCTTAAGCGCGGATTTTCAGTGTTGAAAAAGTAAGGACTTTCTTCGTCTCCCGCTCCTTTTGCATTTATTTGTGGTTTACATAATTCATCGGTCATCAGTGCTCACGTTTACAAACGAACGTAAGCATACAGTACATATATGTATCTAGGTCCCGTCCCTCCCCGCCCACACTTGGTTCAGCCAGTGTGCCACTGCCATGTATTCCAGAGGAACGCCTGGAACCGAAATTGCCCAATATTCACGCACGCAGAGAACACACACACACATCTGAAGCTGGCAGCGTCACTCACTCGGTTGGAATCAATGTTGTTTTGTGATCGCAAATTCGCACGCGCTGCCTGCATTATAAATCGTTTGAAAAAATTATTTGCATGCACTGATAAAAGCTATTTTGTGTGCACATGCGCAATGCCTTTGGGCAATGCAATTGTTTATTGTGGCTGGCGTCAGTGCTGAAAAGAAATCAAAGTGTAAAATGTTTTGCTGATGGCTGCTGGTGCATATGGTTCTGGCTCTTGTCGCCTGCCCTGCTTGCTTGTGTGTGAGCGTTTGTGTGCTCTGCTGCGACTGGGAAAAAGGCGCAAAACCAAACCGCAACAATATCGTTGGTTACCGTTTCTGTGATATTTGAAGTGTTGAAAAAAGTGCGTGGTAATTTATTTGATTTAATATGATTCATGCTACATGTGTATGATTACTTCGCTTGAAATAAATGCCGGGGAATACGGTTTATTCCAGGTGTATGCATGTATGTGTCCCCGACGGACGGTGCTGCCAACCCACTTTGCAAGATTCATGCGGCAAACTCGGCAGCACGCTGCTTGTTATTCGGCACGTGGCTACGCGACTTTCCTTGGCTAAAAGTTATTTAATTATATGTGTAATGCACCAGCTGCTTTGGCCTAAACGCAATTAAAGCATCGCAAGATGTGGCCACGCCACGCCACCGGGTAAATGTAAATGGAAATCAAGATTCTGAATTGCGCTGTCAACTCATTTTAAAATGACAGGTCCTGCGAAACGTGATCGTGCATTTTATCGAAAAAAGTGCGGCCCATTAATATATAGTTGACCATTTCCTGGGGCGGGCACAATAGATTTAGTGAAAATGAATTATTTTCGTGGGGCTAATGGACATTTTTGCTTGTAAATGTTTTACAGCATGACTAGCAGCAAACTGCCGCCTATCATATTACAAGGCAAACAATTGATTAAATATCGTCACCTAAAACGAAAATATCCAGTGTCCAGGGAATTTCTACATCGCAATTGGTGGAACGTGAAGCGCTTTATCATCTATGCCCTGACGCCACGCTGTGTCCTGCGGAACTACGCCTGGCGCAGGCGACGCAACAACCGCGTCGTTATCCGGAAACGCGTTCGCATCTGTCTCTTCGATCCGCGCCTCAAGCGGATGATCAAGAGGCGTAAGCAGAACATCAGAAAATGGTCATCTAGCATCGTAAACCATCACAAGAAAATGGGCCACATCGAGGAGCACGAGGAGACGGAGCTATACAACGTGTCCGAGCCGCTGCCAGCCGAGGAGTTGTCCAAGAAAATGAAGCAACAACTGGAGCTGCTCAAGACTGGCAAACGGACTCTCTGCCTGATAGAAGACTCACACAAAAATGTCGAAATGCTCGAAGCCAAAGAGATCAGTCAGACTGCTGGCAAAATTGGATCCCATGCTGAAAGAATCGGCCAAGACAATGGTCAGAGCGAATGCGTTAAACCAATAGACATCGCCCCCTCAAAGGAGACGGACGAGAAGACACCCATAAAGTCACCCGAATCAATGTTTTCCGGCCAGGAAGATGCTCCTACGCCAGCCACTCCCAGCAAAGAAAATACCAGCCAGACCAGTGCTTGCTCTAGTACCGAAAAAGCTGACAAATCCGAGAAATCAGAGAAATCCGGTGGCAGCAAGTTTTTGGACATGCTGATCAATAAAGTACGCGTCAAGACCTTCGCCCGGGAATCGAATTTACCCATTGAAACCTGTCCAGCGTCCATTCCTGCGCTTACAGCCGAAGAGGATGGCAGCTTCGTCGGCTTTGTCGGCTTCGATGAGAGCGTCCATAAGCCGGGAATGCTGCTCACTCCCATAGTGCCACAGAGCTGCAAGACGGTGGAGGGGAATTCGGCCTTCGTCAGCGAATCTCTCGATGCGTACATGCGCGAGCATCATATAAACGATGACAAGGAGAAGCTCCTGGAGCCTATGGGTCACGACGGGCAGGTAACCACACACAGTTTGCCGCCACCCATGGATATGCCAGCTGTTCCCGAGGCCCTGCAGCGGCTTCGCACGGTGGCCGAGCGTCGTTCGTACCTGCAGCGCTCCAAGAACCAAAAGATGGCCATCATTAACAACGAGGCCAACATCTACAGGGAGCTGCAGCGCAAGCAGCGCCAGCGGAAGGTCAAGATTGGGGCCATGCAGCACCTGCAGGCCTCCACCACTCAGATGCCTTTCACTCGCCAGGGCTGGCAGGCGGCCAGCTATGTGGCCACTGAAACGTCAAAGTATTATTATCAGGTGAGTTTTGATTGTCTTCCAGCTGTCCATTGACTGAAGAAACTCTTATTCCAATGCCGACAGGTGATCCAGGTGGACGGTAAGAGGATTCGCCTGCCAGGTGCCCGGGGCAACAATCTGCAGCGGGAGAAGCGTCCTTACAAGAGCAAACTGACGCCCCAGGAGGCGGCCACAGTTTGTTGCAACGACCTGTGCCTGGACGCAGCAATTCAACACAAGCTGAATATTTTGCCCACCACAGCGACGAATGCCATGCATCACAAGCGGCTCAATCAGTATCCATTATCCGCCATCTTTCCACCCTGTCCGCTGTCGATGAAGCCGCTACAGAAGCCACTGGATGACGACACGGCAGCCCTTTTGCTGGCCGGCGGCAGCATGGCTGTGGTCAGCATGCCCACCGTCCAGCTGGAAGTGATGCCGCAGCTGGGGCGGCCACTGGACGAGATTGCCAAGCGGTATCTGCAGCATATTCTGCCCCATCATGACATAACCAGAGAGTGGGCCGAGTTTAGTGTGTCGACGCTACAGCAGCAGCCGCCTGTTTGCATGAAGGAGGCCGAGGAGCAGGCTTCCCAGACGGCTGCCGGCAGACGGAAGAGCTTCACCTTCGTCATTCCATATACAAACGATCGCAATCACATCCTTGTGCGTCGCGTCGTAGATCGGTCTGAACAGATGGATCCCAGCTTCTACCAGGAGCCACACAAGCTGCAAAAGTTCGGTTTCCGTAAGGCTCTGCCCCAGGAGCCCGACGCCGATATGCTGGACTGTGCAAACATGATCAATGACATGATCAACACGGTGGCCATCAGCTGCAGCGAGAACAGCTTCATCACCGAGGATACTCTGACAATGGACGATCCCGCTGCGATCAGCAGCCCACCGAAGCCTGCCGCCGACCTGAGTCTCGTCAAGGAAGAGGATGACAAGTCCGTGGGGAAGTGGAAGCGTCGTCCCACCAAGCAGAAGCGACTGGCCAATGAGTTGCGACGTCTCAATGCCACCATCATAGATGCGGCCGGCAGGAATGCGGATGGTATGTGCTATTTAAACCCATTCCAGGTCATAGTCAGGCATCCTTTAATCCTGCATCCTTTTTGCAGCCAAAAAGCCTTGCATCAAGGACCACTGCCAGCTGGGCTGCCTTTGTGCCAGCCTGAGCGGAGCCGAGCTGCCGATGCGGGACCATTGCGGACGCGCTGACTGCGTTCTCGAATGCCATTGCCTGGGCGGCGAACAGTCCCGAGTGATGCGCGTGCAAACGGCCGATGTAAGCTCTCATTGGAACGCCGCTCTTTTCGGGTCAGACTTATTCGTTTTGCGTGTGTTTTTGCTTGTTTTAGGGGCGAAGCATCTCCAATGAGGATGCGTTCAATTTGCGCCGCAAGGCCACTGCTCGACTGGCCAAAATGGAGAAGGATTTCACCTCGACACTGGTGCTCACGGATAACGAGACGCTGCTGATAAACGAGTCGCAGGGCGATAAGAAGCGACGCTGCACCAAGGCCCCCAAACGCTACGAAGACTTTGACGACTCGAACATGTTTGACGACGACGACGAAATAGTCTCCCCCTCCCGAGCCACATCGAAGAGGAATGCTGCGACTGCGGCTGCCACGGCGGCAGCTGCTGCGGCGGCGGCTTCGGCGGCAGCTGCTGCTAACGCCAAAAATGCCGCTGCCGCTCTCACCAAGAGCTGCACCGTGAAGGACACGGATCTGGCCAAGCTGAAGCACTGCCTTGTTTCGATCCGTCGCCTGCGCGATATGGGCAACCTAGCCACCTTCTGCATGACCCATCAGCTTTACAAGTGCTTCTGTGGCGGCGAGGCCACTGAGGGCAAGCCCGTGGTCATCGAGAAAGAGGAGTGGAACGCGACCGTATCGCATTTCAACCCAGAGCTGGCCACCCGAGCGCACTATAGCTTTGAGCGACAACCGGAGGAGCAGCAGCCTAAGAAGAGGGGCAGGAAGAAGCAAAACCCACCCGAGCTGGAGGTGGCTGAAAAGGAGGAGGCCACGGTACAGCCGGTGCCGCCTCTGCCGAAACTCGAAGGGATGCTGGTGACAAAGCCTAAAGTTTTTTTGCCCAAGTCCCCAAAGAATGTGCGTAAAGAGGAGTGTACGCCGAAGGTAGCAGCATCTTCCGCATCTTTCACACCTTCCACACCTTCCGCACCTACCGCGCCTTCCGCATCTTCCGTATCTTCCACACCCTCCTCAAAACAACGTCCTCGCATATCGTCTCCGCATGAGCGCAGCGTTGAGCTGGACAACATTTACACCTACTACATTTCGCGTCCCTATCTCTGCCGGCGTGCCGTGGCCGTGCCCAGGCGCTCCTATACACGGCGTAATCGCTGTCGCATGAATAGCACCCGCGAGTACGTGAAGGAGACAGAGTCGACCGAGACGCAGGAGCTGCTCAGGCGTCGCATTGATGGCGCCGTTTTTTTCTATCGTAAGGAGTTGGAAAAGCAGAGACGTCGCCAGTTAATCATGCAGGCTGAGAGTCAGGGCCGGGTCGAGGCCTCGGTCATTGTCGTGCGGGACGACTCGGATGAGAGCGAGCAAACAGGAAGCCGAAAGCGGAGTGTACTGTCGTCAGGCCGTCAGGATGTGCCATCTGTGCCCCCCAGCAAACGCACCAAACTGCAAGCAGACAGGGCTCCGATGGAGAGTGGCAAGCTTCAATTGGACATACAGGTGCCACGCATTGCAGCCTGCTACTCGCTGAATTCCGCCTCTGTGGATGTGCTGGGGGCTGGCATGAATACAGCGGCCGCTGCTGCCGTGGCCGCTAGTGGCGTGGGGCCCACCCTGGCCGAGGCGGACTCGCCCAACTTCCGCTCTTTCTACAACGAGGTGGTGAAGAATATGAACACGCTGGTCAGCAAGAAGATGCAGGACATTGATTTGGCCCTGCAGCGCGAGAGCAAAATCATACCGGCACCCAACGAGGAGATTCTGTGCATCATCAAGTGGACCAACTTCCTGGCCGCCTACGAGTGCAACTATGTGTACATTTGGATTGTGCAAATGAAGACGTACACCTTCCTGGCGGCCACCACCACCAACCTGATGCCCGCCGTGTGCGGGGCCATCGCTATTGGGGACACCAGATTCGCTTCCGCCAACCCCGATACCCCTATGATGGCGCGCATGCTGATGGATAGCAAGCGAAACGAGTACACCAGCCGACTGGCCGTGGTGATGCAGGGCAGGCAGAGCTATTGGCTGGTCAAGGGCTTTTTGCGCCACATGCAGGGCAGCGCCTGCACCAAGCCGACGCCACAGACGCATCCACTGCTCACCAAGAAGATAAACGTGCTCTGCTCGCTGCTGGTGAAACAGCGCATCCGTGAACACCAGAAGAAGCTGGCTGCCCCCGATGCTCCGGCCATTACGATCGTGCCAGAGGAACAGACTTCATCTACTTCTGCATCTCCATCTCCATCTGCATCTGTATCTGTGGCTGCTTCAGAAGCCGATTTAAGACCAGCTGCGTCCTCCAATCAGGCTCTCACAAAGGCAAACGCTTCCAACATCCGCACGAATATCGAGTTCCGCAAGGTCACCCGTAATGATGTGGATGAACTGGATATACCCGAAAGCTACCAGGGTGACCATCGTTGGGTGGTGCTGGATCTTGTCGATGACTTCTCGCACATCTTTGTGCCCGCCTTCGGGGAGATGATATCGCTGGACAGGATACACAAGGTTATGCGGGTGGCCCGTGATAAGAATAAACTGGTGAAGCTTCAGTTCTTCCACCAGGCTCCATACGATGCGTTCGTAACGGCCGCCTCTCGGAAGAAGATCTACTTCGGGCCGCTGCGGCTAGATATGTCACCACCCGTTCTGGTGCTGCTGCAGAGCGTCGATGGCAAGATGATGCTGCGAGAGGTCTACCAGAGAGAGCATTCCATTCCCGTTCAGCCCCACCACCGGAGCATGGCCTTTTGGGTGCTCAAAGTGCAGGGACAGCTGCACTTTGAGATCGATATGGAAGATCAGAAGACTCTTACTGATTCCAATGCCCCGCAGATCCCTCTGTCATCCGCTGGGAACCTAGTTCCGGTTCCGCTTCCTGGCAATCCCAGCGAACAGTTGGTGCCCGCCAACGATTTGCCGGTTGTCATCATCGACAGCGACGATGAAGATGAGGAAGTGCCGGAGAAACATGGCAAAGACAAGGGCAGAGTGCGAGCGAGAAGCCAATGGAGACGGTGACAGATCTTGAGCCGGTGGTGGAACCTCTCCCACTGCCCAATCCGGAGAAAGTGCAGGAACTACCGCGCATGAACTTTACCATCCAAACAATGCCCAGCAGTGGGGCCCTGCATATCACCCCAGACACCGCCACTCCAGATGCTGCCCCAGAATCCTCCCGTCCAGACAGTACCGAGACCAACTGGCAGCTGACTGGCTCCTTTGTACCCTTCATAGCCAATGTGCCGGCGATTGGGGATCTGGCGCCCACCACCCAGTTCCTCACACCCCAAGTCCAGCTCACCCAAACAGTAGCCGGCGCCGCCCCCGAGCCAAGTCCGTCCAATGTTTCCTCCTTGGACCCGCCGGCTCCTAAGATGGGCCGCTTTTCTTTTGGCGCCAGGATCAACGAATCGCTGCAAGAGCTACTGAGCAGCGGCACCCCGACAGCCACAGCCACAGCCGCCCTACCTGCCAGCATAACCGTCACCAAAATGGATGGCAATGAATCCAAAGCAACTTCCAAATCACCAGGCAAGGCCAGTGAAGCCATCAAGATTGGCACCAAGCGCAGTGTCTCTGGGGGGCCTAGGCATTTGCCAAGACTATTGCCTAAACCGACTCCCGCGTCTACAGAGAAGCCACGCACAGCCACAGCTACAGCGTGTGCATCCACGGCTGGACCCACTATTATCCAGCAGTCGGCCACTACCTTCTCCATAGGTAATCATCAGCCGATACGACCACGTCCTACACCGCCAGTAGGACCCGCCACCGCAAGGGCGGGCACCTGTGTGAAGTTGTACCCCTCCAGGGGAGGACCGTCCACCGCCAACAAAGGAGCTGCACGAGCGGTAAAAGAGCCACCGCCGGAGACGGCTCCGATTGCTGCGGCTGCTGGGGAGGTGGAACCGGCAAAGAAGACAAACCCACCGTACGTCCGTGCCACTCCTGGTCCGATGGTCGGCCGCGTCTCTTTGCCTAGCCAACCGTCTGCTGCCACGGAGCAGGCCCGCTCGCGGACATCCCTGCCAGCCAAAGTGCCGACGGCGCAAAGTGCAACTCAAACGGAAGGGGTGGCGGCAAAGTGTACATATGGCTATATGGTGTCTAATGGACTGCCAAGCTATCGCACCAAGCTGTCGGGCGACGATTTCTTTCTCAAGATGCCACATGTGGGAATTCTGCGCTTCACGAATCGCGTGACTGCTGGCGCCTACCTCAATCGGTGAGTAGCACAGGAAAGTCCACGTAAATCAGAAAATTTCAATATTTGATTCCCTCTTGAAGCGAACTCATGCGGAAGACGGAATGCAAGGCCATGCTGCCAGCCGACTGGAAGTTCCGGCCAGACCCACAGTCGATTGTGAGGCCACAGACGCTAACCGCCAAAGGGCCATCAAAGGATCAAGAGCCACCGGCCGCCATTGAAATCGAAGATTGAACCCAAAAATAGGAGAAAAAAAACCCACTGTTGTCGTCTCATTACATGAAAAAAAACAAAAACAGTTTTTGTTTAGTTTTAAGAACTATGTTATATGCTATATACTGCACATACTTTACCAATCGCACTCATCATCGTATCGTATGTCTGTCTGATACATATGAAATATGTAAACTATCTAGTTTGTAACTTAAGTTGATCATGATCCAATGTTTTTTATCTCTAAGCCATTTTTTATTTACATAAGTTTAAGTTTATAAAAATGTGGATTTAAATTCATTTCGTTCGACCGCTGGCCAGCTGTTTCTTTGTTCCAGTTCCACTTGGTTTCAGCTTTCTGAAAGTTGGTTGCAGAACTATTTATATATATAGATTGTATGCATTCTTTCTTTCTTTGAAGACAAAATTTCTTCCAACTTAACTTATTCACACGGTTCGTTGTGTTTTCAAAACAAATTAGTTTGTTCTCAGCCGCTGCACAGCTGTTGCTTGGATTTCGATAAGTTGGTTTCAGTTCCACAGAGTTCCAGAAATCGCTGCAATCAACAGCTGTTCGTGGTTTTTATTGCAAAAACCGCGAGTGCAAGAAGCTGATTGTTTACACAGCGTTGTTCCGCATTGTTTTTGCTCATATAATATATAAATAAAAAGCTTGTCATATTAAAGCTTCGATAGTCAGCTGATAAGCGCCCACGCATTCATTCGTACAGGTATACGGGGGGAAATTGGAGGCGACAAAGCAAAGCAAATGAATTGTCAAATTAAAAAAATCCCAACCAAGGTCAGCCACACATAATATAGAACGACCAACACATCCACATACTCGTATGCGCTGACATACATAAGTACTCGGGAAACACAAACATCGGGATATAGGCGACAACACTAATTCGCTTAACCACATATAACATTTGCAGATACTGCTGAATTGAAAGCTCCCTCCCCCCAGCGAATTTCCATCGGTGCTGTCAGCGACTATTTTTCCATATCAACGTTCGCACTGTTAAAACGCAGACGTCTTTCTGTTTGTGTCCGAGAAAACTAACGAAAATGGGCTGTGAGGAGAAGCAAGAAACCCCCAGGCAAAGCCTGCGCATCCAGGACATTGCGGTCCTGATGCAGGACCACTGTCGCATGCTAGATCGCTCCAAGGTGGAGCGCATCATCAATGAGTTCGTCCAGGGCGGCCCGGAGCGCATGCAACTCGTGTCGGACTTTGACTATACAATCACCAAACAGCGGACTGAGGACGGCAGTGTGGTGCCCTCCAGTTTTGGGATCTTCAACGCGTGCCAGTCGCTGCCGGATAGCTTCAAAACGGAGTCGGAAAAACTATACCATAAGTACAGGCCAATTGAGATCGATCCGCACATGCCGATCCCCGAGAAGGTTCAATACATGGTCGAATGGTGGACCAAGTCGGGTGCGCTGGCCACCGGCTTCCCCTTCGACCAATCAGAAATAGATCAGATTGCCAGCAAGTATAAAAATGCGCTACGTGACCGTACTCATGAATTTTTTGCCGATCTACAGCGCTTGGGCATTCCCACATTGGTGTTCTCCGCCGGACTGGGCAACTCTGTGGTCTCCGTGTTGCGCCAGGCAAATGTGATGCATCCCAATGTAAAGGTGATTTCGAATTTCCTGCAATTTCGCAATGGACTTCTGGATGGCTTCCAGCAGCCCATGATACACACCTTCAACAAGAACGAAACTGTCCTTGACGGCAGTGAGTATTACAACCTGGTCCACACACGCGACCACATCATCGTGATGGGAGATTCCCTTGGAGACGCTGACATGGCCTCCGGCGTTCCGGCCTCTTCGCATATCATAAAAATTGGTTTCCTTTTCGACCATGTGGAGGCCAATATGGATAAGTACATGAAGACATTCGATATCGTCCTGGTGGATGATCAAACAATGGATGTGCCCCGGGCTCTGCTCGCTCTCATTGAAAAGCAGCACCAGCTGAAACAGCAGGCCACAACGCAGAGCTCCCTTTGAAACCTCCGATAAAAAAAGTACTCCCTCTGTATAGTTCTCAAAAGACGTTCCTGCTTTCTCATTAGCAGGAATAAGTGTTAAATTGTATTAGCAAACACAAACACACACAGCAGAAGCTACTAATTAAGTGGTTTAGATTTAACCATTTCATCCATTCGAACAGAAATTCATACCATATTAAATGACAACGTTGTGCTACAAAATTATTTATTCAATTTTATTTAGTATATATTTAAAAAAAAATACAATGAAAGATTTTAGGTCTGTTAACGCAGAATCGTTAACAGTCGCCTTTAACAGACGCATAGAGATGGTCCACTGCCAGTTTGGTTTAACTTAGAGGTGGACAGCTGACGACAAGTTAGCTGGAATGATATCGACATCTATACCAGAAAAATACATACAAAAATTTGCAAATTAGATTTTTATTTTATGCATTTACATTTGATAGGTAGCTCAGGTGTTCAAGTGAAGATTATCGAGCAAAGGCCCTCTGCCACAGTGCCTTTTTGCAAACTGCTTCGTGTTGCGTTTTCTCTCGCAGGTGTGAATAATGTCGTAGGAAGGTGGTGCGAGGTAGTAAAGAGAACGAGATCAGCTGCTGGCAACAACAATAACAACAACAACAGGAACGTAATAGAAACAAGACGGAACAACTTCAATATTAAACCAAGACAAGTGCAGCGTCATGTTTGGATTCGATGGCGAGTACCGTCGTCGTCCGGTGCAAAGTCTTGGTGGCGCTTCGCATACACACGACCGGGAGACTGTGATACGGAAAGCAGCCGAGGAGCGACAGAAACGCAATGAGCTGCGCCAGAAGGCCAACGGCGCCGTGGTGCTGCAGTCCTATGCCCGTTCCTTCATTCATCGCCAGCGTCGCAAAAGAGCGGAGCGTGAGGCCTTTGACGTATACCTCCAGCTCCATCGCCATCGCCTGACGGAGGATGAGAGTCTGAATTTCCTGCTGCGTCGCCTGAACTTCTTCTACAGCAGTCGCGAAGCCAAGGACGGCGAACGTTTGGTATGATCTCATACAACTTGCAATTACATATTCCACTCGCTAGCCGAGCTATGCTTTGCTTTTCAGATTGAAGTCTGTCAACAAATCCTGCGTAGCCCTGGCCGCCTATTGCAGCATTCAGCCTCGGATCCGATATGGCTGTTTCGTGTATGCAAGCTCCTAGACGCTTGCCTGCTCCAGCTGACGCTCTCCCAGTCACCCCAGGCCATTCCCCTGCGAATGCTGGAAACCTTCACAACCGTCACCTCCGTGGAACGCTATGTGAACGATGAGACATTGCTGTTCAAATATTTGGAGCGTGTGTTTGGGTTCCTAATCGCACGCAACTACTTCCTTCGCTTGCGCAGGCTGCTGGATGAAAAATGCCCGCCGCTGGATGGGGAAACGCTGCATGCCCCCAGTCCGCTGGCCGAGGCCCTACTCCATTTGCTGCTGCGCCCGTTGGCAGTGGCCAAACGGACCTGCAATGGGGGCCAAGTATTGCCCGTGTCATTGCACGTGTGCCAGAATTTCATAAAGGATATCCTGGCCACGCCCCACACGGATGCCATGCGTTGTTTCGTACTCCCCTGCCTGGCCGAATGTCCTGAGTTCCCCTTCGATCTGCTGATGCGCTCGCTCATCGATCTCCTGGAAACAGCAGCGGTGACTGCGACATCGGAGTCAGATAGTGCCTCCAGTCGGCGCAGCTTCTTGTTCCATGGGGCAGAGACGGGCAGCGGCAGCGCTAAGCAAACCCTGGCCCAACCAATGGATGCCTTGTTTACCTCATTCTTACTTAACTCTCTCTTGGTGCTCGACCGCAGGCAGCTGGGTAGGTCGCTACAAAAATATTGTATTTGAGTACCCGGATCATATATCCATCATAACTTGTCTTGCGTCTGCAGCCACATTGCAGCAGAGTTCACTGCTCACTGTCTACGTGCGAATCATAGCCGAAATGATGCCCAACATTCTGCTCCTTCCCAAGTCCACACTACGAACGCATGCCAATGCCCCGCATAGGCATGTGGACAGCGACGATGAATCGGATGAGGAGGAAGAGGAGGACCAGCCTGTCGCTCACACACTGGACTACGATATGGAGCAGACATGCCGCACGAGCGCGGAACTAAGCAGCAAGGAGCGTGACTGTCTGCTGGAGTCTATAGCCACACTGAACGAAACGGAGCGCGTGGATTTTATTGTCCAGCAACTGGACATCGAGCACAGCCAACTGATCTACGCCCTCTGCGAGATCTGCCACAACCTAATGATCTACAACAAACACGCAGTCTTCGAATATAAGTGAGAATATGGTCAATAATGAGCATTCAGTTAAGTAAACTTTCGCCCTTGCAGGCTGCTCTACACTCTGGCCTTCACTCCGAAGTTTATACGCGCGGTATGGTTTAAGCTGGCCGCCGAATCCACACAGCTGGGCTTCTCAGCACCGCTTACCCTCATTTCCAAGGGGGTTGTGCGTAAGTGTTCTTTAAAATGAAAGACTAAGCTTCTCTGGTTCCATTACAAATTGACATTTCTTACGCATTTCCACAGCAAAGCAGCAAGGAGTAGATCGCACCATTCCTCTGTTGGCCACGTTTTGTATGCTCTTTGGACGTCTGCTGCCCACTCTGCACGACGTAGAGTTTGTGGAGAACAAGCTGATGCCGACGACGCACGTTCGACTGATGCCATTCTCTATTGCGGAGATTGTGCAAATGTCGAAGACGCTGAAGGACATTAGTCTGGGCCTCGTGGAGCTGGCCTTTCCAGAAACGCGCAGCAATTTGGCTAACTATCGCAGCGTGTTGGGCCACACAGAGGCCGATGACAAAAAGCTGCGCCATCAGAAGCAGATCTGGGCCAATCTGCTCAATGTTGTGGTCTTTGTGCTCAACCAGATACACACGCGTGACCTGCGCATGGGCTTCTGTCCGGAGTCGCACTGGACTGTCAGTCGATTGGACCTGCCGCTCGACAGGCCAACCGATCTTCCCCTGACCCATAGCAGCCGTTTGCGCGGTATTCGCCCCTTTCAACCGATCCGGGACTTTACACGCGAAGACTTCGAGAACGGTCCGCCCATGTCCACCAAGCAGATACGCTCAATAACCATTCTGCGCGAAATACCATTTGTGGTGGCCTTCAGCAAGCGTGTGAGCATTCTTCAAGGTCTGGTGGCAGCCAACAAGATGCGAGTCCAGGGCCATTTGCAAGCCTTCCTCCAGGGTCCCTCCATTATGATCACTGTCCGGCGTACGCATCTATATGAAGATGCCTACGACAAGCTGCGCCCGGAGAATGGTATGCTCTCCCCTCCTATTCCATAATGTTTGATATTAATGAAATGATCTTTCTTACAGAGCCGGATCTACGTCCGAAATTCCGCATACAGTTTGTCTCTTCGCTGGGTCTGGATGAGGCGGGCATTGATGGTGGCGGAGTTTTTCGCGAATTCCTATCAGAGCTTATCAAATCTGCATTCGATCCCAATCGGGGTTTTTTCATGTAAGGACATTACTTATACCCAAGGGGAAAATCCCTTAATTCATTATCTTTTCATTACCAGGGTAACCACGGACAACAAGCTTTATCCGAATCCGAATGTGGCGGATCTTTTTGGCGACTTTGAGAAGCATTACTACTTCATTGGTCGCATTCTGGGCAAGGCAATATACGAGAATCTGCTCGTGGAGTTGCCGCTGGCCGAGTTCTTCCTGACAAAACTGGCTGGCAAATACTCAGATGTGGACATACATCAGTTGGCCTCGCTGGATCCGGAACTGTATCGCAATCTATTGTACTTGAAGGACTATACGGGGGATGTCAGTGAACTGAATTTGGATTTCACGGTGGCCAGCAGCTCGCTGGGACAGACACAGATTGTCGAGCTGAAGCCGCAGGGCCAGAGCACTCCGGTGACCAACTCGAATCGCATTGAGTATATCCAGCTGATAGCCGACTATAAGCTCAATGTTCAGATACGTCGTCACTGCAATGCCTTCCGCAAGGGTCTGTCCAATGTCCTGCCCATCGAATGGCTGTACATGTTCAGCAACAAGGAGCTGCAAATACTCATCTCTGGTGCTGAGATTCCGATCGATCTAGAGGATCTCAAGAAGCACTGCAAGTACGGCGGCGAATACACGCCGGAGCATCCCTCCATTGTGGCCTTCTGGGAGGCATTAGAGGGCTTCGATGACCTGCAGCGCAGGCAGCTGCTCAAGTTCGTTACCAGCTGCTCCAGGCCACCGTTGTTGGGTTTTAAGGTGTGACCACTAGATGGAATTTCATTTAAACCTGTTTGATCCTTGTTCCATTTCGTTTGCAGGACCTGGATCCACCATTCTTCATACAAAATGCTGGAGATATGGAGCGCCTGCCCACGGCCAGCACCTGCACCAATCTGCTGAAGCTGCCGCCATTCAATACCGTGGAACAAATGCGCGAAAAGCTGCTCTATGCCATACAGTCCGGTGTGGGATTCGAGCTCAGCTAATCTGCCTCCCACCTATACACCCAAAGTACCACTCTCCCTTGAACAGGGTACACATATCCCCATACCCGGAAAACACGACTCCAAGCCAAGGGACCCACCAGGCACACTGGTACACAGGCAGGCAATGCAGGCGGTGCAGACAGTGCATCTATTCCAGTTCTTCATAGTAAATATATATATGTATAATGACTTACGTAAATGCAATGTGTAAAGAATGAAGCTTATGAGGTCTGTTTATCAAGGTTTTTCTTTTGATTCTTTTTAGTTTAGATTTTGTTTTCCCCATAACAAGCTATGAGTGTAAAACATATACATATAACGAATATTTCCACGATTAAGACGATTAAACCTATTGATAAAATAAAATAAAAGTATCTTTGCTGTCCCTCTACCACTGCAATTCATCACCATCACCGTCATCTACCCTGGAGTGCTACTGCTGCTGCTGTTGCATCCAGTTGCCAGGCCTGTTGAATGATGCGCTCATAAACCAATTGCGAGGCAGTGATGGCAAACAGAAAGTCAATGTGATTGTAGCCTGGAACCTGATACAGCCGGGTACGGCTCTGGCGCAACTCGTTAACCAGTCGCTGTACATCCGCCTGACTGGATAAGGCATCGCGTGTACCATGAAAGATCTGCAGCTGGAGGCGAACATTCCTCAACTCGTATGAGGGGGGCGTGGGCTGGCCATATCGCAGGCTGTTCAGCCTCGGCGAACGATAGTCGTATTGCTGGAATTTGCCTGCGGATGAAACGGGGAAAGACATCAGCAGGATGGAGAAGGATTACCACCCCCACTCGTATCAGGCATATGTCATCTCTCCGACTTACCGCTATTGATGAGCTGCCCGAAGTGCTGCAACTGGCCACGCGAGATGCCCGCCGGTATCGTCTCCAGGATGCGTGGCAAGAGGTTCTGTGAAAGGCAAAAGCCAAAGCAGAGCCAAGCATGAAGCCATTTTGTTAGGCTTAAACTTGCAAAACGTTTAAATTGTATGATATGAAGCCGGATATACGACCTCTCGACCATTCATGTGTGTGTCGGCCGGTGTATCGGTGTGTGTTCAGGCTGCTATTTCCGTTTCATTGCGACACAAAGCATACGGAAGTGCACACAAGCACACACACATACACACGTACACACATGAGCAAACACTGAAGCGAGGTCGCAGGCCAAAGGCGAAAGGCCAGGAGGTCCTTTTGCTTTGATGGCTGCTCCGACCGCTGCTTGGCATTTTTATTATTTGTTTAGAAATTAGCTGCTTATTTGTTGATCAGCTTTTGATTAAGGAAAATGCAATGGAATTTTCAATTTAAAATCGAAACTCATTTAGATTGATTTGGGGCGGATAAATCGAACTAAGGGTAGGAGTCGGAAGATGGAAAAGCTTTCATTAATATTGTTCTTGAAAGAGTCGGACTTTCGTACAATTTCTCTTAAATTACACTTGCAGAAATCCACAATGGATTGAATTATTCTACGAATTCATTTGACAAGACATCTCCGCCTAGTTTTTCTCTTCCCAAAAACACTGAATAAACATCTTGTCAAGTTTTCTTTTGATACTACTAAACTGTATCGAACAAGTTTCATTTAAAACAAAGAAATCGCTGCTTGATTGAATGCGAATGGGATATTCATTTGGAATATCCGCAAAAACTTGGCCACTTTTTGCGGATGTCGATTGCATGTTTGTGGCATTCTTTTTCCATGCCGCAACGACTCTTGAATGGAGTTTTTAACTGTAGTATTTTATGTAAATCCGGCGACTTTAAATTTCCATGACAAGCCATTGAAACGTTGCATGCGTCGTGGGGCGTCGTGTGGCGTAGTGTCGCGTCCTGTCGTCCCACGTCCCCGTTGAGTGTCGCTCTGCGTCCTGCGGCTACATATTTTTTGTTTTGGTTTTTTGTTGCTATTTTGATGTTTATTTGATTTTCCGCCTGGCCGTTGCATTTCCACACGACAGTTGTTGTTGTTTTTGTTGCAACCAGCTTGCAACTTGTGGCAAATACGAGCAATTTTTGTGCCGCCAGCTTGTTTGTGTTTCCAGAGTTTTTCTTTGCCACCTCCCCATGATTTTTCGCTTGCGTTTTTCTGTACATTCTTTATTCCCTCTCGAATCTTACTCGACGCATTGCAGCATTGCTGTTGGCCAAGTCTGTTGAACTCCATGCGGGCCCCGGCTTGAGGGGCAGCCAGCTCCTACTAAATATGCACAAATATTTATTCGGACGTCTATCTGTATGGTGTGGCATGTTCGGCAGTTGTCACAAGTATCGCCATCGCCATCGCCTCGCTCCATTTGCTCAAGTCTGAACGTCTTTGCTCCCTATTTGCTTAGCCATATATTCCCCTTTTATTTTTATTTTTTTACTGGTTGCAGTGACTAGTTTGTTGACTTTTTTATGGAAGCCATGACGATCCGACAGATATGGCACGCGGTTGCACTCAGTTGATTCCTGTGTCAAGTGGCAGTAGCTGCCAAATTGCTGTTGACTTGCCTCCGTTTGGCGCTCCGAAGTTTCGGCGTTGAAGTTTCAAATTGACAAACTTATTCATGTACAGGGAAACTGGTTTTCATTTGGTTTTTCCCTGGGAGAAAGAGTCCTCAATGGAAGGGATTCGCTTGGAATTGGTATTGAAGTAAAAGGAATCTTTGATTCGTTGCCAAAATATAATATTGTGAAATTCCTGCTATAAAACTTTTTTGATTTGAAGTTATTACGACTCTGACAAATCGTATTTACTTATAATTAATTGATGGCGTTTCCATTGTTGCATATTCCATGAACGATTTATTTTTTATATTGTACAATTTGATGGCGGTGTTTTGTTTAAGTTATATGTACTGTGTTTTATTCATCGTTTGAAATGCTTGTTTATGGCTGCATGTGGAAAGAGTCTTGAGAGTTATATTCCCGCACAGTTTCCAGCCCTTTTTTCACTGTCTCTTGGCAACTATAAAAAGTGCACATCCGGCTTCGGCAGCATTGGCCTGGTCCAAAAACCAATTGGCCCAAGCCCTTACCCTAATAACTAACAAGCGGCACTTGGCGTCGGTCCGGAGCATGCTACATACACCAACAGCCTCACTCCAGTCGGATAGGTAAGCCTTTTAAGCACGCGCCCCCGTAACATGGCGAACACACAGATAAGCCATAAAGTTTTTTCTTTCGGTGCACGGGCGCGATTTATTTGCCATATTTCACGGCAAAACAAAATTCAAATGTACCGAGTGTACGACTCGCATGCGAGAGGGAAACAAAAAGTGTTTAAGGCGACGTGGCGTATACGTAATGTATGTTATACTCTAGTTAGCCGCCGCCAGCGAAGCAGGCGGGGAGAGCTGTGTGTGTGTGGGGGTTCCTGGCAAGGGTTATAGTTCGGTTGGGCAGTGGAAAAGTTTAGCGTACCTTTTGGCTGCACATTACAGGAGATATACAAAAGGTTGAAGTGCCGTCGAGTCTATATGCAGATGCTCTGAATGGTTAATGATGTGATTGTTTAATAAAGTGATATATACACACAGATATATATGCGATTAAATCTGTTCATCCAATTGAGTGTCTGGCGGACCTTCTCACAGCTCTCGATTGCTTGGATATTCACAGTGCAAAGGTTATAAACTTTAAGCCCATACCGATATACCCATCTGCACTCTTCCTTTCCACAATAGTTCTGACCTAACTTCCAACCAGGAAGCTGAGCCCCGGCAGGAGCAGCTCGTTTACGCATTTAAATTCAAATAACTTTTATTACCAAAACTAAGGCTTCTCCCCCACTGCCTTCCCTTCCAACCTTCCAACCTTCCACTTCCGCTCTTTTTCTCTTTCACTCTGTCTGTATGTGTGTGTATTTGGCTGTGTGTGTGTGGTTCAGTCCCACTCCTGAGTGCAATAAAAACTTTTGCATACAACAAGAAAAAAGTTTTGGGGCCGCTTTGTTGGCTAAATTATGGCCCGCATATATAATCGTACTCACACGATCCACTGGATAGTCGCTGAAGCCCACATAGAGGGAGGTGAAGAGCGTGCAGAGGGTGTAGGTGGGCAGGGTGGCGCTGCAGAAGAACTGCCCCCCCACCTGGGTCAGCGCCGTGGCGGGCAGCAGCTCGTTGAGGCCCAGCTTGTTAAGTAGCAGCTGCAAGAGGGGAGGGGTTAGGATTCTAGGATCAGATTCTGGTGATGCGTCCGCTCATCAAGTATATACGCACGGTGACCCCAGAACTGTCGCTGGCCAGCAAACGCAGCGGCGGACTACTCAGGTGCGTGAGAAAGGCCACGGGAGCCATTAGGGCCGCGTTGGCAAACCTCGAATTGTACTCGGGACGCTGCGACAGGAGCACCAGCAGCACAGTGGTCCCCTGCGAGTGACCGACATAGTGTACTTGCCGGTGGCCCGTCATTGCCAGTACACGGTCCACGATGGCGGGCAGGTCGTAGAGGCCAATCTCGTGCCAGCTGAACTGCCAGAACCGCGCCTGACTCGTCTGCAGAGTGCGGTGCCGACGGGAGTGCGTTGTGCCCCGGGCATTTGGCAGCCAGACGTCAAAGCATCGCCTGTGCAGCTCCACAGCCAGAGCCTGGCCTCGTCCCGCAGTCACAAAGTCTGCGG
Source organism: Drosophila lowei (assembly GCA_008121275.1). Taxonomy (NCBI): domain Eukaryota; kingdom Metazoa; phylum Arthropoda; class Insecta; order Diptera; family Drosophilidae; genus Drosophila; species Drosophila lowei. The sequence continues at coordinate 21,637,937 of CM017778.1, read as the reverse complement.
CCGAGCCGAGGAGTCCGTGCATCAGCACAAATGGGTCGCAGCCTGGCCCTAGTCTCACGGGGGCAGCTCTGGTTGCGCGGCGCGGGAATGCGATGAAGACTCAAGAGATACCCGTCGGCGGTCTCCACGCGATGCACTTGACACTCGAGGCGATGTAGCTGCGCCATCTGGCAGACGGAGTCGATCAGGCCTTGCCCGAGACTGACACTCAGTAGAAAGCTGCTGCTGATCAGCAGAAAGACTACGCAAAGTTGCATGTCGAGCATGGTTATAGCCAAGTGACGTTCGAGCGGTTACTGCGGCAGTCAGTGCATTTGTTGACTGGTTTTGTGTGCGTCTCTCTGGCAAACGCCGCGTATACGCAACGCAAATACTGAATGAGTGACTGAGAATGTTGGTGGAGGGGGTGTGTGCTTTAAATAAATACATTTTCATCTTTTGTTTGCCCGTTGACAAGCCATTGAGGGGATCATACGGGGCGTGAGTCGGGCCAGAGGAGGATGGCCTAGAAAAGATGAACAGAACTCTCTCGCATTTCAAGCTCTTAATTCGGACTTAAATATTCCAGTCATTCATCAACTCTTTACTCTCTGAATTTTTTGCATTTTTCTGAACCATTCAAAGGGTTTTGTAATCTTCCCAATTAAATGTGTTATTATATCGGATGGTAATCAGGCCCCCAAGAGAGTCCCCGAGTCCTCCCATTCACCCTGGATGCACTAATTAGCAGAATTAATTTACAGACCAATTTCGGGCTGATTTGCCTTGCTGCAGTGAAACGCACTGAAGTGCACCAGGCCGCAGTTCGACCATGCCCACTCGTATACATAGGTATGCGTATAATGAACGCCTGTCTGACTGACTGACTGACTGACTGACTGAGTGATTGAATGACTGTGGACAGCAGCAGCAGCAGTAGCAGATGTTGGTGCTGCCTATGTGATTTACAATTTGAATTGTCTGAACGTGTTGAAAATGCAATCGTGCTAATTAAAATGACCGCGGGGCGAGAGCGTGTGAAATTATTACACATCCATAGATGTGACGTACACCCCAATGATAGAGGTCGAAATCGGTTGAGTGGATGCCGGCCCGGCTGGATGGCAGACAATAATTGAGTGTGGTTCCCCCAGCCAGAGGAGGCAGCTCCAAATTAAAAGCCGTTTAACGAGTGAGATTATGTATGTTCTGTACTCGTACATACCCATAAATATTACCCATATTCAGCTGCTCTTGTACCTAATTCCTAATTTATAGAACCAACACTTTCACAACTCAAACTCAAAGTCCAACAACCACTTAAATTCTCTCTCCTGCAGCCATTGCTCTGAAACTCAATCTCAACTTGACCTGAAACCGAAGAAACTTTTCAGAAGATTGCTGAAATGGATGCGCATCCCATCACATATTAACCATTTCCAACAGCGATTGGTGTACTCGCTTTTAGGAGACTTATGAAAATTCATTTTTGCCCAAATAAAAGAGGAAAATCTTATGTAAATGGTGAAAGCGGGAAACCAAAAAAGAAAACCCTGAGCGTGGTAACAGAGAGGGAGCACCAAGGGCGAGGCGAAGACAACATTGCAAAGGCAGCTTCAAGTTAAGTAAATTTGATTCAAGGACACTTGACTTGGCGAGGAATCCTTTTGGCTACTTACCCAGCCCCCAGCCACCCCATACCCCATACCCCATGCTCCTTATCCTCCGCTCCCCCTCTTCTAGGTCCATCTGAAAAACGATTTTAATACTTTCCTCGCACAAAAGCTACTTAAAGTTTGCCTTTGCTCGAAGCTTAATTCGTTTTTTGTCAACAGCAAAGAAAACAACCAGCAAAAATAAGAATAAAAGTTTTATTTTTAAATTGAGTTAAGTTAATTTTTTTGCTGCCTTTGTTTTGGACAAGTTTTTGTCTGGGGGGACGTGGACGGAACGGAACGGAAGTTTGCGCTTTGGTTTGCCTAATAAATGTGCGTGCAAACAAAAGGGATAGATAGTCGTAGAGAGGGAGAAGGAGAGGGAGAGTGCGAGTGCGAGTGCGAGTGTGTTCCAGAGACAGTTGTTGCGACAGCCAAAAGGATAAAGGATAATGACAGCCATTAGTATTAAGTGCGCGTTGGCTACTTTGGAAGCTACTCCTCCGCATTCGCATTCGCCTCCGCGTCCACCCATTTCATGTGGGTGACAGGCCAGGCCAGGGCGTTTTTCCTGCTTTCTTCTCCCCTTCTGGCCGCTCATTAAAGTTGTTAAGTACTTGGCGTAAATGTGGCTCTAGCACGAAGCGGGATGGAGCCAAGCAACTCCAAGGAGCCAACTCCAGAGGGATTGAGGCAGCACTGTTAAACTTAATTTAAATGCGCCTCAAGCGCCTCCACTTAATTCGTAAACAGAACTACAGAACTTTCCCCAGCTTAAACTATCCAGCTGCAGTATATTGCATTTAACTATATTCCAATTATGTCCACAAACAAGTCAATGAACTGAAACAACAGATTGCCACACAATATTTAACCGATCATTCACCTGTTTCGGCGCACAGAACAAAAGCCACTGGCAGCATCTAGGTAAAATTTCCCTGGCACAGCCAGATTTTCGGCCACAACTCGAGCTCCCATTTCATTGCATTCTGTAACACAAAGGCATCACCGAACAATTCACTCAAAAAAAGTGACATAAGCCATGAGTACTAGTGTGAGTGGATGGGGCTGGTCTGGTTGGGAATGAATGTCTGGCATTTTCTCTCTTACATCTTTTCGTTTTTACCGGCTTTAGTGTACCCTTAAAAATGATAGATGGAATTCTTCATTTTAACCATATATCAGGCTATAGGTGCTGTTCTTTCCGACTCTTTCTTGGCCCGATCTTAAAAATCTTTAATCATATGAAACATAAGCAATATTAATGCACTGTAAGGGTATTTTGTGATCAACTTGTTTCTTTTCATTCTCAGTGATTCTCGTTTGTTGCACGTTTTTTGTTTTGCTGGGATCCTTTATGACGTGCAACAAGCACGCCACATTTGCGCTCAATGGGCATGAGATAATGTCATCATCAACGTCGTCGTCGTCTTCATCATTCATCTTTCGTCTGACGCGACGGTTCTGGTCAGGTGAAATCCCTTGATGAGGGGAAGGAGCCAGACCCCAACGGGGGAGACCATAGTTCTGTCTGTTGTCCCTTCACTGGCGTTTTGTTTTCAAGAAATTGCATTCGTTTAATGGGAATTGCATTTTTAATTAATTCTGCTTCTTTGCCCCCATAATGGATGTTGTACATAAGGGCATGGCATGGCAGGTGGGACGAATTAAAGATGAAAAAAATAAGTGCAGGAAAAAGCGGGATGAAAAAGGTGAAAAATTTTATGATAATTGATTGATTGATAAGGATATGTCCTAGTTATTAAATCATTAAAGCTTTTACACGGAGATTAATCATCAAGGATATCATTGGCGTGGAAAAATGGAGAATGTAGCTCCATAAAAATCCCATAAATATTCCAGCAATAATTATTCCAATGTTTAAAAGACATTTTTATTGATTAGAAATTGACTATTTTTTTCGTTTTTCGTACAAAAAGAAATCTGTTAACTGTTGAAATATCAATTTACATTTTCTATGGCAGCCTGGCAGAGTGCTCCGCAGAAGGACAACTTTTTTTCTCCATATTTTTTTGTATGCAATTAAATGTAGGTATATTTCCCGCAATATTTTCCTCATCCGCGGCGGCATAGGGATATATCAATGGAGATATATGTATGCCACAGTTCGATGCCCATTCCGAGCTTCCCTTGCGCTTTTCCATCGAGCATGGTATTGTTTTTTTATTTTTATTGTATTTGCTTCACATTATTTCCATATTCATTTGATTTTTTATTTATGCGAAGCTGATGAGTCTTTTCACTTTTTCATTTTTTTTTCAACGATTGACGTAGCCTTGTTTTTTGTTGCTTTTGTTTTTTATATTTGCATAAACTGTATAAAAGATTTTCGCTTTGATTTGATTTCACATCGTGGAAATATATATTTTTCTCATTTATTTTCGCTGTCAAATATTTACAAAGAGTTTTCAATTGAGGAATAAATCTGAAAAAATACACCATTTAGTTGTAATATTTTTTAAAATGGAAACGTAAATATGATTGCAAGCAATCTATAAAAGTATATATCCATGTTTTCTCTGACTGGTTTTTCTTTTTTCCAAACCAATCTCAGTCGTCACGTTCCATCCAAACAAAAAAAAGTAAAGAAAGTGAAGGAAAACCTGCTCGGCATATTAATTATTTATAATTATTGTTAATTTTCAAAGCATCCAACCAACCAAACAAACACAACACCAAAAAAAAATGTGGGACCAGCACGAAGAAAAACCACAAAGAGAACCTCAATTAAAATTCAAATTAGAGCGCTTGGGAAATTTCCTTCTGGCTGGCGGCAAGAGTGCGAAAACTTAAAACCGCAGGGAGGGGCCCCTCCCCTCTGAAAACTCCCTCCACCCCTGCAAAACTAACTGCCTAAAATGAAATATGAACCCCAGGCAGTGCTCCTGGAACACAGGAAGGACGATGGAGGCGGAGCGGTGGCTGAGGAAAAGCCAACTTCGTCAGCCATGGACTACTAATAAGAAATTTGTGAACTTTGCAAATTTGCCATCATTAATTCTGTGGCAGGGAGCTCAGTGGAGCAGGGAGCAGGGAGCAGAGCGAAGCTGAGGGGCGCGGACTGGCTGGGAAAATTGTCGAACAAGAACATTTTTCATTTGTCGTCCTCGTCGTCGTCGTCGTCTTCGTCGTCATCGTCCTTTTTGTCACTGTTGGCCCTCGTCATTGTATAATAATTGTCAAGCAATTTAAATCGAAGCTTGGGGCATAATAAATTGTCATATGGCAGGAGGCATGGACACGCCTGCACAGCAGCCTCCGCTTAACAGTCTGCGGGCTTAAGGGAAAAATAAGAAGAAAAAAATAAGGTAATGAGGAAACGGAAATTGCTGCCGGAAGTCGGAGCCCAGGCTGGAGACGGAAGCTCATTTTGCAATATTCACAGACGACTGATTTCGATTTCTAGCAGCGCCTTTTTCCCTGGGCTCACACCATGAATTGTAAATTGATTGAGGCGCCCCCAAAAGAAGGTCCGGCAATATTCGTTTGTCCGTTTCACATCCCGGTTATAGTCATCATTAATAATGGTGGCTGACTGAAGGAGGACTGAGGAAAACTGATTAAGGGAAATACGTTTTGAGCGTTGCTCTTTGAGCCGTGCCAAGTGTAACCCTTAAAGGATGCAACAAGATATAAGAAATGCAATGTTTCTAGGATGACCTTCTCCTCTGGCCTTCTGTTTCTTGCTGAATATTTTCCATTTGCACCTCAAGAATTTACCATTTCCATTTCTTGATTTGACTCAGTTCTCCTTGACGTTGCTCTGGAATTTGCCCCGCTTTAATGCTAGGCCATGCCTTTCTGAAGAGCCACCAAGGGCCTGGGCCTGGGCCGTTTGTCTGCCAAGGCAACAAAATGGTTGCGCGAAACGCTTCTGGTAAATGCTTCCATGTTGCCAAGTTCTCGTTTGTGAAGAGCTGTTCAAATAAGCACGAGAGAGAGAGCTAGCAGGTGGGTTAGGTGCCCGACAGGTACGGGGTCAGGGATACGCCCAGAGACATGGACAGCAGCAGGAGCAGGAGCAGGAGCTGGAGCTGGCTGACGTTAGTTTCATTGTTGACATTCGCTGGCAACGGCAGGGCGGAGCGGAGCAGAGCGGCTGAAGGGTAGCTGGAAAAAAGGCAACAAAAAGCAATTAACTTGGCTTACATCTTTGTTGAAAGTAGAGACTCATGGCGCGATTTATGCCACCGGCACAACGGCTGCCGGTGCAGGTGTGAGTGTGGGTATCGGTGAGAAGAAGTCGCTGCAAAGCAGACACCCTGCTCCGCTCCGACCCTCAGTCTTCTTCCCCTTGACTTGGCTAACGAAACAAGAGTGAAGCGTGAATCTCGCACAATGATAAAAGTTAATGGCTTGCCCCACTTCAGGGGTTAGATCTCCCTTTGATTCTCTGGCAAATTGTGAAGGCAGCAGCGTACACAGTGTGTAGAGGGAGTGTGTGGTGTGGCACGTTCCACACTGAAATAATATTGAATATTGTATCCAAGATGTCCCCAGTGAAGACCACTTTCTAGCTTTGGCCTCACTCTTTTCTACTCCCTGTAAAATCATTTTCAAAAGCAGTAATAAGCGTTCACCGATTTGTTGTCAGCTTTCTTTCTTTATTTTCTATGTTTTGATTTTCGGTATTTGGTATTCGGTATTCGGTATAATCTCCGTATTTTGAGTTCTGCCTCATTGTCCACTCCACTCCGGGAGCAGAACCACTCTCCGGTGGCCAAGTATTTACCTTGAATACACATTTCCACCGCAGACTCAAATTGCATTTGTTGGCGCGTTTTTTATTTGATTTATGCCTTTGCATCATTGTCAACAATTTTGATTTAAATTTGCATTTTTATTTCCATTTTCCAATCGATTTCCCTTTGATTTGATTTATATTTTCGCAATTTTGTTTCTCTACCAATTTTATCGTCATACTCGTACATACATATTTCTGCTACAAACTAGTTGTGGGTTTCCACTTCGCTTATTTAAATACAAGCTTAATGTTAATGAATTAATTTTAAGCCCTTTGCCATTTGCTCACGTAGATGGCCTAATTGGTTTTTGGTTTTTCATGTATCTGCGGCTTACAAATGTTAAATATCAATTTGTTTTTTGTTTAATTTCTACAAAAGAAGCTCATTGCGTGTTCTTGTGTTTATAATATATTTCATTTTCATTTGGGGGGTTTCAGCTTTAAGCCAGGGTCTGTTCTGTTTTCTGTTTGAAGCTAAAGCGCAGAAATGTATGCTACACACAGAGAGGGACACACCACACAGAGCATAGTACTAGAATCTAGGCAATTGGGGGACATATCTATGTCCATATCCATATCCATATGCAATAAATATATAGAACAATAGAGTAATTCTCAGTTTCTCGGTGTATTTGCTAATCAAAATGGACTCAAATATTTGCACAAAATTCTTTGTTTAATATTTGTATTCCTATGTTAATGTTCTGGATGAATCTGGCAGGTACCTGACACGTAAATATCAATTAGATGAGGATTGAAGTGGCGGGGGCGTCGGAGTGTCTGAAGCAAAAATGATGGGATGTCCATGGGGGGATTTTAAGAAGAGTTTTTTCCCCATTTGTCGCTTGCGTGTAAAGCGCCTAAAAGCGAGCTATGCAAACTACAGCAAAAATGTTATTGTATATGGAATACAATTATATATAAATACACAGATATACACATATACATATACATATATAGTTCTCGCAAAAAGGTTCAGCCTACACACATACAATATATAGATTTCATAAACTCTAGTTGTAAATATTCGACTTTTAAACTATGTATTCCTTAAACTACATACAGTTTTTTGGTTTTTAATTAGCTTTGGTTTTCGTTTATTTGTTTTTAACACTTAGGGTTCTTTGGCAACTGGAGCTTTGGCCTTGCCAATTGTTCTCTTGGCAATTTGTGCGCCAAAAGACTCCAATTATTGGACGAATTGTTGATATACGTTGCGTATTATGCTCAAAAGTGAGTGGATGTGGGGACAGAGCGACAGCACAAGTGAGAGTAGGGGTCAGTGGTGAGTGGGTCGGTGATTGGGATGAGATAGTTACTCGTAGAGCTAGCTAAGCTTAGACAGTGTGTGACAGGGCAAACATTGGACTGGACTTCCAAAGGACTGATGCCAGCCACTCAGCAGCAGCAGCAGCACCTTTGTGAGGATACGAGTAACCATATGGATATGGAATTCCATGTAAGTTAAAGTGGAATTTTCAAGCATTTTCCCCACAGAGTGAATTCAATCATTTCCCGCTGCCTAGTGGCTGATGCCATCACTTGAAGCTGTTGGCTTGTTTGCTCCTGACGTTGCTTATATTTTAAAGCTTAAAGGCAATAAGTTTCGCAAACATGGCCGTTTAAGTACATATAAGTGTGTGTATGTATGTATGTATGTATGTCGTAGAAGAGAGAGAGAGAGTACCCAGCCATCACGCACACCAGCACACCAGCACACTTGCACACTTAGGTGCCGTGCCCCTAGTGGAGCACTCACAATCACATGCTTCGACAAGCACAAGTTTCAATTTGTTGCACTTTTTTGAGGCATTAAGTAGCTGCCCAAGCTCAAGTGCTGCAACTGTATGAGTGTGCTGCTGCTGCTGCTGCTACTATGTGTGTGTGTGTGTGTGTGTTGGCTAAGCGGTTTAGTTTCATTTGGCATTTAACAGTTAGTTTTTCATGCGTTTTTTATTTATTTATTTTTTTGTAGTACACAACACTGAAAGCACACATAGAGTTTTTTTTTCTGTTTTGGTTTTGGTTTCGGTTTCGGTTTTCTGCTAAGTTTTTGCTGGCATTTCTCTAGAACATTTAGATAAAAATACAATTTACTCACTAAATACACACAGAAGCGAAGTTCCAGTCGCCCCTTAAATAGAGGCTAAATATACTCCCTCTGCGTAAGCTTGAGCTCATCTAAGTTTTCTCTTTCATTAGATCTAGGCTCTTTTATAGCCAAAGAGTTTATCTATCATCGTGATCAGGGCACTGCCTAAAGGTGTATTTGTTTTGATTTTGATTTGAGATTGCACAACAATTATTTCACACTACTTAACTGCTAAAAACTTTACAAAAATCGGGATCAAATCTAAACCAAAGACCGGATCACAATCACAAATGTGTGGGGGGTTGGAAAGGTTGGAATTGCAGTTGGAGCCAGGGTATCTTACGATTTGCTCAGATTGGACGGCGATGGCGGCCACTGCCGCTTGATGACGGCAAAGTGAGTCATCTGAAAGGTGTTTGTCAGCTGGCAGCGCCTCTCCACAAAGCCCGTGAGGCAGTAGCCCATGTTGTAGTCCTCCATCGAGATGTTCGACGTCAGATACAGCTTGAACTCGTCGTTCCACGCAGGCTGTGACTTGTCACAGCCTTTGGACCTGCTCCGAGAGCCTGTTGTTGCCGCCGCAGTGGCTGTTGCTCCTGCTCCCAGCTCCAGCAGATGTTGGAGTGGCAGCCACAGTTCCGGATGCTGCTGCTGCAGCCGATGCCGATGCCGATGGCGTGCTCCTGCCAAAGTGTCCGGCAATCAGCAGGGAACCCTGCTGCTCCAGTGGCAGCATTTGTGCCTTTGTCGCCCGACGCTGGGTGCCGGAGAACTCGACAATGCGACACCGATTGGGCTGCCACCAGCAGGGCGTGATGGTCCAGTAGCTGGACGAGGCGGTGCGCGCCCAGCCCTCTTCAGGATAAAGCAATATCTGCAACGAAAGATGAATGAGACGATTGAGTCAAAGAGGAACACAGAGAGGAGCCCACAGAGATTCTCCGAGCGAGAGCCAATTGCAAATTGGTTTTCCGTGTCGCACTTTAATTGAAAATCGCAATTAAAATCGTGCAAATTGTTTGGCCATGATTTAGATTTCGCTTTACTATCCCGCCCGCATACACCCTAATCGAGTCCAGGCCGAAGTGTTTCTCATTAAGTGGACAAGCGTTGTTAACACGCTTAATTTGGTCAAAATAAACGAGCGTTAAATTAACATGGAATTGCTTTTGACGTTTTTATTGTGGCATATTTCGCACACACACAAACACAGTGACACCTCACTAAGGCGGAACATTTAAGAATGATAAATGCATTCTATTATATTCCCCTTTCCTTGAAGAAAGTTTGATTGGTTCGTCCTCTAGTGATATGCATGTCTGGATTTTTCCAGTTTTTTCTCTTTATGGGGTTTTCCCCTGTTTAAATCCACCTGCATATATATCTTATCGCACTGACATTTTGCCACTGCTGCAACCGCAACGGGTTGTTTGCAACTGCAACTGCAGCAGTCTGCCAGCCACTACCACGTGTGGCATATGGTGGATTAATCAACCGAAGGCCATAAATAAAATTCGTTAGTTAGTTTATCATTTGCCCAAATGGCAATCGAGGCCCCAGACCATGGCGCTTTGCGATTTTGTGTGCGGTTGTTTCTCGTTTCTAATTAATACGCTCCGTCCATTTTAAATGCCAGAAATCCAAATATATGTGCACAACAAGGCGTATGCTTAATACGCAGCAAGTACGCCATCCACAGAGAGATTTTTAGAGAGGAAGCGAGCTAATCAAACGTTGAAGCTGGCTTAAAGGTTGCTCGGGAAATCACTAAGTGGAAATCGCAGGGAAAACTCCAAAGAAAACTTCAACAAAAGAGAAATAACGCAGAGCAGAACAAGAGAAAGGAGGTAGTGGCCAATGGCCAATGGCCAATGGCTAATGGCTACCACAGCACCATAACCCACACCCGGAACAGGACCTCGAGCAGGACTGGTAGCGGCATCAGCAGATGCTTTTGAAATTGAAGTGGCTGCAGTTGCAACCACGGGGTCTGCCCCAGGGGCTCCCGGGGTCTGCCCTGCTTTGTTCCTCTTCTCTTTTTCGGACTTGCGACGCTTGTTATTGGTCTGTGGCGACTTTAAAATACAAAATAAAGAAGAACCCCTATATGTCCCGGCCCCAGGTAAGCTGTTTAAAATGAATGCCTCACAGAAGCGCTTAAAAATGCATCAATTTGCCCTTTATTCACGCTTTAAAAACACTGGCAGGCCAAAAACAATGGCCAGGCAGATGCAGATGCGAAGCAGAATGTGGAGGATGGAAATGAAAATGGGAAAAGCTTTGCCCGACACGGCACATTAAGTTCGAAATGAAAATCCTCTTCACCATTAATGAAAATTAAACGATTTTCGAGAGTCGATGGCTCTGAATAAATACGAACGTGCATGCACACAGGCGTTTTTTATAAAGAGCTCAGGGTGTGATCTTATGATTTACGCAAGGGAATGGAATATTCAATGAATTTAATGAAGGCGTATGATATATTTACATACAGATCGATAGAATGGAAAGCTGTGAGATGTACCCCCTCTATTTTTTATGCATTCTTTTAACTCGGTACGAGGAACAAAGAAGACTGTCAACTAATCAAATGATTGTTCAGAATATGACATGTTCTCCATTCATTAGTTTTCCATTTCATTGCATTTCGTTCAACTTCGTAAAAAACCTTCAAAGTTCTCAATTGCACATGAAAAATCAAATTTGCTGCAGAACTCGTGTAACCTCAGTACAAAAAGCAGCTGGGCTGCTGCCATTGTCTGTCTGCAAAGATGACACATAAATCGGCGGGTCCAACCGGAGGAACCGCCCTTTGAGTAAGCCAGGGCACGTGCTGTATATTTGTCAACTTGCTGCACATGCCACGCGATGGCGATGGCGATGGCGATGGTGAGTGGTGCCATGGAGATGGCTTCGCTTCCCTCAAATGGCGCACTCGTGTTTGAAAATTAGAAAAGAAAATAACGAAAAATTGAACAAACGTTCCGCAGCATAGTCGTGGCCCCATCGTGGAATCGGGATCCTTGGCGGTGTATGAGTTGCACGGGCTGCCTTAATAAGCTGCCAGAATACGCTAACTGAAGTCAAATGCGAGTAGGAGTCGCCATTGCATTATTCAAAGCTGCCAGAAGTGCGCGCTGCGAAATTGAAAATGCTGTGGCAGTTGCAGTGGCAGTGGCAGCGAGGGCCAATGCACGCAACAAATCGCTTGCCACTATCAAGGGTCATAAAATCCCTCACTGCCACCCCGTTTTCCGTTACACGTTCCACATTTTGCTCGACTTCCGAGCCCCGAGTACCCTCTATTGGGTGCGCGAATTGGGGAGAGATCACTGTGAAAAATATAGGCGAAAAGTGCTTCGATATTCCCCATTCTTAGGTATTTAATCTGTTTATAATTCTAAGAATATAAACTCGTATTTTTTAGTATTTAATCATGCTTTATTTTAGTCTTAAATATTTTCGATTCTTTGGTATTAAATCAATCAACTCTTTTCCAACGTATGGGTATTGGTTTTAGCTTGGTATTTTTATGATATTTCTAGTATTTCTTTGGAATTCGGTAGCATGCCTTCTAGCATACACATCAAAGTAACCATTTACGCACACACACACACACACAAACTCACTCCCCCACAAACACATCTGAAGAGAAGAGAAGAGAGAGAGACACGTACACGCTGGAAAATCACTTCCGCTTTTGAGCTGCAACGTTGGCAATTTCGCAGCCACGGGCTAGGAAAGCAGAGGAGGGCATTGGCGAGGAGATAAATGGGTCGCGGAGATGTGGCATAGAGGAACACGGGGCAACCCCCTCGTAGAGCAACGGGCATCAGGTGGCGAATGTCGTATGGCGCAATCGAAAACGTGGCACAGAGACCGAGTCGTCGATTCCTTGGGCGCTTACTTGAGGCGTCCATAATCGATTTCTGGCACTGGCACTGGCACTGGCACAGGGACTGGCTTCCTTCGTGAAATCGTTTGTTGACTTTGGGGTTTTTTATTGCGTGCCATTTTATTGCCACCACAATTCTCCACCTCCAATAGGAGCCAAAGCAGCGCCCCGGGTTCCGGCTTGGGTTGGGTTAGGTTGGGTTGGGTGACCCTCATCCTAGCTTGGCTTTCCAGCTTGCTCCGTAAATAAAAGTGCTTGGCTGCTTGGCTGCTTGGGTTCTTGGCTGGCTGCCGCCATTGTCAGCAATTGGCAACTTTGTCTATTAATTTGCTTAATGAGTTCAATGACAAATATTGAACGGCTGCAACTTAACAAATAGCTGCCAAGTTTCCCAGAGCCCTCAGACCGGGGACTGGGAGCAAGGAGGAGCAAGGAGCACGGAGCACGGAGCCCTGAGCCGGCACAGAAACTTTTCTCATTTCGTTCGACGTTAATTAATTAAGTGCTGCCACAGACATTTCAACACTTTTGCCAGTCGGTCGGTCCATCAGTTCGTCTGGCATTCAGTCAGTCACTCAGTCGGCCCGTCACTCAGGCATCGACTCACTCATTACTTAGGCAAATTGTCTTTGTATTTGTGCCTCCCCTTTGTATGTGTATATCTCTGGGCACTTCAACTTAATTACCCGCCTTATAAGTGTGCTGCAGATAAAAGAGAGGAGGCCAGAGGAGGCACTCGATTCCAGCATAAGCTTGAAAATCAAAGCTTCAACACGATTGTCTTAGCACTCGAAGAGCCCACTCACCCACACCCCCATCGGAAAACACTCAGGGGCTGCCGCGCAGGGGCCACATCCCCTAACGAAGATTATTATGGACGAAGACGAAGGGTGGCGAAAGTATTGGGCCCTGCTGTAAGCAAGGAAGGAGATTAAGGATAGTCAAATAGTTTGCGGATCATATTTCCAGATTAAGAGTTTCTCAATTGAGACAAGTCCAAGCCGTTAAGATTAGAAAACGATTGATTTTTTCTGATTTCTGAGTAGATTGAAAACCATAGAAAATATTCAAAAGTATCTGCTTTCTATTACCCTTTGTATCAGTGGTTTCCTTGCAGTTTTCCATCCTTGAGTGCAATGAAACGAGCATTATTCCATTGACTAACAGCACAACACCCAGTCGATCAATAATGCTCTGAGAGTCTCCGCAGCAGCAGAGCTTTGTTTCATTCATTCTGGAGCGTGCCTTGAGCAAACTTCCGCTTGGTGTTCTTTACGCCTTTCTTAGGTGTACGGAAAAGCATTCCATGGCAGGCGGAAATTGAAGTTTTCCTTTGGTTACGAGTATTTTTGCACGCTTCTCGAGAGCGTAAATGAGTTTTTGGCTGATTGTAAAACTTATCTGCTGGCTTCGGCTGGCTTTGTTTTCAATTGGCAATGCCAATTGTATCTGTTATTTCTGTTCCATCCCCATTGCCATCTTTTCTTGCCAAAGTCCAGGTTTATTCTGGCGTCAGGACAGGGCTCAAGGGTCTCGGACCGGATCGGCGTGGGTGGTCGGGAAGGAGAAAGGTTGGTAAAAGTTTTAATAAGTTGCTCATTAGCACAGAAAATGAGGCCGGCGAGGCGGCAGCAAGACAAAATAATTTACACGCCAACATCCGTTGCAATTAAACTGCAAAAGGGAAAACTTAAATTTCAGGCCACGGCAGTGCCTTTGGCAGCTTCGGTGTCTTAGCCAGAACCATGTCCGTGCCCCCGTATCTTGGCCAAGTTTATGGCTTGCTCTGTAAATGGAGATGGAGATGTCAACGGATGCCGGGGCTCAGGACGCAACGAAACTTTTCTTTGGCCCAACTTGGGCCGCGAGTGCCTCGTATTTTCTAAATTTAATGAGTTGTATTACGAGCAACTTAAAGAGAGGAGTAGCTCTCCGTCGGAGGCACAGCCACAGCCATAGCTTGGTGTAAACTTGTACATGGCAAAGTTTGTGGATACCGCCTCCGGATCTCGCCGCCCCGCATGATGCCACCTCGCCTTGTGGCATCTCCAGTAATGCACAAATTAAAGTTCTTTGCCAAACTACAGGCGGCAGAGGCTAAAAACTTTCCTCCTTGCTGCCAGTTGACATGTTGAGGCGCACAAGGATATGCGTAGCTACAAATTTGATATGTTAGACAAGTCCTGGCTACACACGCCACCGCCACAGCCACCGCCACTGCTGCGGGGCAGCCTCTCTCTCTGTGGCGGCTGCTGCTCTGCTGCTCTGCTGCACCATGGGCGATAAGTGCAGGAAAACTTTGCGGAAGGAAATAGAGGAGGAAATATTGACATAACAAGCAGAGAATTACAGAGTTAATGCTGGGGGAAACAGAGATATGGGTCTTGGCTGGATGTAAATGATATTATTTTTAGTAGAGGATGAACTAATCAGGGAACCATCTGGTACTATCTATTTGGAAAGAATCTGTGTAGCTATGATGGAATGATCGGTGGGAAAAATAGTACAGTTTGCCTTTGAAAAATCAAATTTACGAATCCTTTAAATCCTTGTTTACTTTCCTTCATCCTGTATTGATACTATTCTTGGGATAATGGTGAAATATTTCGAATTTATTTCCAAGGAAGTAACGTTTCTTACAAAAGAACTGACTGAAAAGGTATTGACCAAGACTGAAGCAGCTTTGAGATATTTTTTCAAGTGATATTGTATTGGGAGGCAACAAACAGGTTTTCCTTTCAATCCCGTATCAGCGTAGGGTTTCAACAGCCATGCATTTTCATTCTATGAATTTCCTTGAGAGATTTCCGCTCCCCGCCAAAAGATTGCTGACTCGCAGCCACATCGAGTGTGTGGTGTGTGTTCCCTCCACTGCCTGGATGGCTCCCTGGCTCCTTGGCTGGGCTTTGCCGGTGTAAAAGATTAAGCACATTTATGTGACAAGTGCGACATCAGCAGAGACAGCGACAGCGAGGGGCGGGCTAAGTGGCAGAAGGATAAGCACGCGAGGCAGGCTTGCCACGCATGCCACGCATGTGCCACAATTTTAAAGTTGAGCACTAATGAAATTTGAGCTCCTGCGTGGAAACGAAAGGCAGTAGCAACTTAAATGTATGCCCGACAAGACCAAAAATGCCTGGAACCAGTCCTGGCCCGATGCTTTTGAGCTCTGGCTCCAAAGTTTCCACAAGTTGGAGAGAGTTCTGGTCTTGTCAAGGGTAAGAAGCAGGAAAAGGGGTGCATATCTGTGAGATGGCTCTACTTGAGACGTTGCGCATCGAATACAAAGCAGATATCTTTGGGATTGTCTCATTAGGGGCACCGGAGAGCAGCCCCAATGGTCCCCGTCACGCTCCAAGTCACAAAGTGAGCCTAAACCCGAATGGCCCCCCTGCCACAAACTGAAAACTTTGCCACTTCTGCCAGCTCACCGAACAGAATAGCTCATCAATAACCCATTTGTGCGATACTCCACACAGCACTGAGGAGAGCAGGGCAGGGCAGGGCAGGCCAGGTCATGGCATGACCTTACCCACTGGGAATCGGAAACAGCTTTGAGCCAGATATCCTAGTGGATACAAAATGGTAAGCCCACCAGCGACTGCTTCTCGCAGTTTCGCTTATTCACTTTGCCATTCATACTCGTACTCGTACTTGTACTCATACTCCTGTGCGGATTCGGATTCGGATGGGGGTTGGGATGGGGAATTGAGTAGCATAAATCAGGGACGGACGGACGGAGGGACGGACGGTCGGACGCATTTCAAGAAATGGGAAATCCCCATCCGAGCCTGTAAATCTCCAGCATCTGTGCGCTCTTTTCATTGGCAATCAACGCATCAGCGGGAAAATGATTCTTTCAATTATTTTTAATGAGAGATGACTCCGTCGTCCTGCCGCTTAAAGCGAGCAAGTCTCTCGAAAATGGCATGGCATGCAACATGTTGAGCGTGTAATGTACGGCACTGTCTAACAGGCGAAATGAAATGAAAATTTAATAAAATAAAAGTATACGACTCCGCTCAGCTCCCGCCAAAGACGTTTGCCGTAAATGAAGATATATGCCAGCCGGGCGTATGAGTAATATGCGCAAATATGCGCATAAAATAAAGCAACTTGTAGCAATTTCCCCTTGCTCGCTCCCCGGGCCCCGACTACCCCTAGGGGTAGCGACTGACTGCCTCGACTTTGCCACTCTTCCACTCCGCCACTTTGCCATCGCTGCCATCGCTCTGCTCTTACTTCGTCGTCGGCTTCGGCTCCTTGTGTTTAATTTAGGCAGCCATAAACGTAATGCGGAGGAGCCTCAAGTACGGGTATGCGTACTCGTACACGAGACTCTGAAGCGAACCGAATTTATATGGCGCCACATAAAATAAAAAAAAACCGGGAGTAACCTTCCCCTTGCCCCATTTCTTACCAGCCATCCTGTTTTGTGTTTCATTTCCGGAGCATGGCTAACATAAAATAGAATTTTATTTGAGTCAGCTTTAAAGACAGGGAAATTGCCTTTCGTTTCATCGCAAGACATTAGCCCATTACACGGTAAGATATTTCGATAGCTATAGGAGAATGATAGGTTTCTGTCCAATTCCTTGTGAGTGCAACCCATTTCCAATCATTGAGTTTCGAGCCCCTATCATTGTTTGTGCCTCCGCCCTTAGAAGATGCTCGTGCGACGCGGCTGTCCCATTGTGCGATGGGATGTGAGTGCTCGACATCAAAGGCATGCCATCGTCCTGTCCCGTGAACCCTGCGACCGTGTGTCCTTGGCTGCCAGCACGTTAGCATATCAGCGATGCCATCCATCAAATATGACGCGGGGGGTGCCATCCTTCGCGTCGCGTGCCTTATACGAGTAAGTATGTACTCGGATGAAGGCTCTCTGCAACTGGCACCGGCTCTGACTCTGTGCTGTCAAAATTTGCAAAAGGAGAGGCTCCTGGTTTCTAACATTCCACCCCAGCCCAGTCTGTATCAAACCATTTTGGAGCCCCTTGATGGTGCTCGTCGCACCCGATACTCACTTGGGTGAGCATCAAAATTGTAGCCTATTTTGTTGTCTACTTCATTGAATTGCCCCTCCCCTCACACACACGCCCACAGACCAGACCCAGTAGGAGATAATAAATTGAATTAAATTGGGGAGGCTTCCACTTGTTGGAAGAGGACATAGATAGAAAGTCTTGCTTAAGGGAAAAGTCGGTTTAATTTTCGGCACAAATGCCTTTTTAATTCTTCTATTTTCTGCTGGCTGGTACATGGACAAGTCCTGGATTCGTGTTGCTGACAAAGTCGAAATATTGTTGACAGCACATGTGGCGGCATACTCGTATGAAAAAGAAATTGTTTCCCCTTCTGGCTCTGACCCTGGCTCTGGCTCTGGCTCTGGCTCTGGCTCTGACTCTGGTCTTGGCACTGCCTCTACGGGCTAATCAAGCGTCAGCTGTGTGCATGGCATGTGCCTGGATACGTGGATATGGGGATGTGGTAGGAGAGCGAATGTGTGCCAGGAATATGTAGACATAACTGAGAGGAGTGCCAATACTTGTGGATTTGAGGTTGTACACGAGAGCTATGCCAGCAGTTGGGATCCACCTGCATTGAGGCATCTACACTTTGCTTGGCCTTCAGCTTACACATAATTTAATATTTCACTTTTGGTAGAGGGCAGGGTAGAATGTAAGTTACTCTTGCTTTAGTTTCAATTAAATTTAAGCTCGGTTTAGAGCGTGGCAAAAGGCATAGCACACATTTCAGGGCCAGACAGCAGGGCTAAATAGATGCAACAATAATTAACTGCATCCAAGGACCAGCAGCTGCGCCAGGGGAATAGGAGGCGAGGAACGGTAAAAGGATCTAGCCCAGACAGCGCAGTACCTTCCCCTACCTTCCCCTACACTCCCCGAACCACTCTTCTGGCCAGCTTAACTTGGCATTAACGCAATTTGTCACAGCAGAGCAGACACCAGAGCCGACAGCTTAGCCAGCTTCCAAAAAACTTTGGACCTCCCCAAAAATATACAGAAAAAGAGAGAAACATTTTCTTGTTTATATATAAACAGACCTATATGTATGCAGTAAGTATGTGTGCGAATGTCTATGTTTTAGCTACATAAAAAGGAGGGAAAAAATGGAACATTGAGCTGACAGGTGAAATGAAATTGCGTGGGCTGCATTTACACATTATTCTGACGCAGCTTTTACCTCAGCCTCAGCTTCAGCTTCAGCCTCAGTTCCATTCCCATTCTCAAGACTACAACTTCGGGGGATCCTATTGAAAATGCAAAATGGTAGAAAGATGGGAAAAATTCAACAAGAAAACGATATATGTATACGGATACTTGTTGTCTCCCGTTTCTCAACTATGAAACGGCAATGGAAAATGTGGTTTAAACAAGAAATACCGAGCCGGTGAGCTCTCGGAGGGGTTTAACAATGACAGACAGGCAGGAGGAATGGAAAAGGAAAAGGAGGGGGAATGGTAAGTCTTGTCTTTAACTCCAAACTGTAATCCTGGGGAGGGCATAAGTCTGTGGCAGGGAGAGAAGTCAGAGTAGAGTGGATTTCCATTCGATGAAAAGTACTTAATTGGGATTTCAAATCTGTGGAAAATGTGGAAAATGTCTGAGAATATTTTGGGGAGCTTAGAGATTCCAATATGAATTATTTTAGCAATTACTTAAATTATTTCTGAGGATAAAGGTTACGTTCGAGTTTTAGTTTCAATGCCAACAAGTTTTCTCTTGGGATTAGTTTTAAATTTAATGTTTCCACTTTAAAGTCCCTTCTGGACTTACCTCGTGCCACATAAATCTGTACAGATTTCCTTGGATTGGCCTGGCCCATGTTGCGTCGTAACAATTACAAAGTCTGCCACTCAGTTGCTCATTGATAGCTTAAAGCTGGCAGTGCCACTGCCACATCGCGTGTACCAACCCGTGCGCCTGTTGGCCAGCAGCTGCAGTGGCTGCTGGGAATTAGAATGGAGCAGCAGCAAATCGCCTTACCAGCTTGTGGGAAAACCCTAATAAACCAGCAAGAAAGTGCACCGTTAAGTCTGCTGCTGCTGTTGCCCCCACTGGTGAAGCTGCCTCCTCCAGTGGCAGTGTCACGCCTCCTCTCGGAGAAGCCACCGAAGCAGGCGTTGACTTCAACTTTGACCAGAGCGATTTAAATCAGTGCCTGGGCATATAAATTTAAGAATGCTCCGCTCTCACTTATCCAAGTCCATGACTTTGGGTTAGGCATTTGCCAGTCTCTGGCGATGAGTCAGAGTTAGCTATGGGATGGGATGGGATGGGATGGAATGGACGTGGGGAATGGGGAATGGGGAGGAGCCACTGCTGTGCTTTTTATGCCCGCCATTTTCAGCCTGTCTCCGGCTCTGGAGCTACTGCTGCTGGTGCCTCCTCTTCTTGCTACAAATCATGATAATAAATTCCAATTTTATTTAGTCAGTGAGGCGGCAAAGCACCCTTGTCATCGTCATCGCCATCGCCATCGCCACCGGGGAACGGAAACGGGAGGCATCCAAATAAAGGCAACCGCTTCATCTGCTTGCCCCTAAAAAAAAGGGTCCTGTACCCCTTCTACCAGCTCTCATACTCTCTCTATATAGTATATAGTGTATATCTCTCTCTGTGTTTCAACTACTTGGATTAACGGTTCATTTTTATGACTTTTTATTTTATATACAATATTGTACGTTCTACACTCAGCATTCCGCTTTCCGCTTTCTGCTTTCCGGGATTTCCTTTTTCAGCACTTCGCTCAAAAGGAATTGCGGCTGTAAATTCACTCTTGAATTGACTTGGCCTGTTTAACTTTTGGCCAGACATAATCATGCCTGATTATAATGAATAGTTGGGGTCTGACTCCGGCCAGATCATAAAAGATAGAAGACAGATAGAACAGCAGCAGCGAGGAGGGGTAGGAGACAGAGACAGGCAGCCGACTGGCCATCAGGTCATCAGTCAGTCTGTGCAGGCTGTACTGGACCGCAAAGCTTCTGGTTATTCCTTCTGCATTTCCGCCTTTAGCCTGTGTAGCTGCCTCTGACGGTGGCAGCATCAGCATCAGCAGCCAAAACACATTAGCAGCGTGCTAAAAATGTCGCACAGCTCAGTCGCCCCAACGCACACAACCCAAAACGAGGGTCGATCCTACACTAGATATCCTAGTTTCGGTTGGGGCGGTAAAATATCAAACATTTGGATCTATGGTTGGTTTTATGGGTGTTTATTCTTTAGAGGAACAATTGCAAGTATTTTCCTCTTCTGGGGTCACATAATTATCTGTTTTTAGGCAAAAGATATTCCTGGTTTTTTGTATAGTCATTTAAATGTTCGAAATTTTGAATTTATGCTTCAATCTCGCATATTTTCTTGAGAACTTTATGGGTAGACTCTCGTTTGCTGGTGACTGACCAGGCTAAGAGCTCTCTTTTTTCTCCGAGCTGGGTTGACAGGACATGTGGCAGTTGCCAGTTTACAGTGCCTGCCCCCGTACCACACACTCTCTCTCTCCCTCACGCTCTCCTCTTGGCTGTGGCTCTTCATTGCCTGTTGGCAATTACAACGTTGCAATGTTGATGGCATTTTTCTTCCCTTTTTTATGCATATGTATGCACAGATAGACACATATATATGCACGAGTACGAGTATGTTCAATGCCCCCGGACAAGGAGCAGCTTACATACTCGTACATATAACTATGTTCAGAAGGAGAAGCAAGGGTGACAGAGGAGGGGCAGATGGGTGGAAAGTGGCTGGTCACTTCCGCTCTGCTTGATGAGGTCCTCCATTTTAGTATAATAGACTTTCTAATGATTGAGCTCTCTCCGAGCTTGATTGCAATTACCTTTGTGGTTGGGCTTACTTTTGATACGATATGTCAATCGAATTATGACATTAGGTCAGAACAGAAAGGCCCTAATTGGAATATAATTCGAATAGAGTATGTTTGAGTGGTTTACTTAGTGGTTACTTAGCACTGGCTATGAACTTATTGTGTGAAAGGGAAAAGTACAATAGAGCGATACATACAATAATAGTAGAGACATTGATTGTACGATATTTACACTCTGCATATACAAATATCATCCCTATTTCTCACCTTTCCCGAATGATAAGCTCAGCTGTGGATGGACCAAAGTACATATTACAGCATTAGCGCATTTGGTTAAGAGGGTAAATCCATAGCCCCCTATAGGAACACCTCAATGTAACATTATACTAGAAGTATCCATTCATCCGAGGGTGGATTTTCTCCTTTCGGGGGTTGCAAGTGGATAAAAACAAACAGTTTTTTGTCTCAACTTGGCTATTGCTTCATTATAAAATCGATGCCTGGGGGTTCAGAGGAAACCACCCTCTGTTTCGAGTCATCCATGGACTATAAAAGAGTTAATGCGATTGATTGTCAAAGGAAGTGCCAGAGAGAAGGCAGAACAGAGAGGAGTTCAATTCCAGTTTCGAATTCGATTGAATTCAACTAGAGCTAGAGGAGGTTGTCCTTGCTCCTAATGCAGCCACATGCAAAAGGCGAACTGTTGTCAACGGACGCTGGTGCTAATGTCCTCTGGCATTGTTGCAGTCTTTAGCCCAGAAACAGTACCAAGGACCAGGACCAGGACCAGGACCACGACCAGGACCAGGACTGTGGACTGTGTTGCAAAATGGACTGAAATTGATGATGTCACTTGATAGGGCGTGGGGGTTTTTCATTTTTCACTTCTCACATGCTTTCCCCAAACCAAAAACCCCATTCTCGAGCTGCCAGAGCCTTCGTGTTCGTGTTGTTTAACAAATTCATCCTGTTGCTTGCGCTTCAGTGCGTGCCTAGGAGCCAGAGATGGCCGGCACATGGTATTGTCTATCTGCCACTGGGGCGTCTGGCGACTCTACATGTGGAACAATGCCTGAAATGTGCACTCGACACACATACGTATGTATACTCGTATTCGTATTCGCATTCGTATTCGTATTTGCTTTTGTATTCGTATCTGAATATGGTCTTTCTCTGTTTTCGGAAACTGGCACGAACGGAGGCAGATCCATTATTGTGCATCGACCTGTTTGATTGGCTTTTCTTTTTGCACGTTTTTAATTAGTCTGCAGAGTGTGGGGCCGGCTGAAGAGGGGGTAGGGCTGTGCCATGCTGTACGGAGTGTACGGCAGAGTGTTTGTCCTTTGGCGCATTAAACAAAACGAAATATTTCATAAGCGCATTGCGCTCTCGCCACAATGCCACAAATGATTTATATGCAAAGTGGTATAAGCAGACAAAAGTGTGTGCCTTCTGCTGCCCCCTCCTTTCCAGCTCCTCTCTGACCCACTCTCACCTAGGCCGACAAGCCAAACAAAACAAAACGGTGGAAATCGAGTAAACTTCACTCCGCTTCACTCCACAGCTTTGGCTACAAATTTTCCAAAATTTATAACAATGGCTCACACACACACACAGTCTACAGCACAGTCTAACACATGCATAAGTTTATGCGGGGGAAAATGTGGAAAAGAGCAGGGCCCACCCCCCGTGGGCCACGTATTGGCCACGTTACGGCTGAGTAGCTCTTGGCTTAGGGTCCCGGCTCTTGGCCCAACAATGTAACCAGGAGACTGTAAAATTTATGCACTTTTGAGGATTGCCGAAAAGGGAAGCTCTTCCATTATGCGACAATGATTGGAATTCTCTCAAGATCTTCACAATGGGAGCCTCGGGAGATTTACTTTACTTAAGATGTAAGTAAAGTAGATGTCTATCCATCTAGCGACACAATCAACTCTGCTCATCTGTAAATCTATCCTCATACCTATCCCCATTTTCAATCTCTGTAGATCTCCTTATCTCCTCTTGAAAATGTAACAAGAATCCACTCTGATTATTCCCTTTCAACCCAATTGAACCCATTGAATCTCAAGTTCTGCTTGATGTATGCAAGACCTTTGAGTAATTCATTTTCTTTTCACTAAATCACCATTTCTTTGTGCTGTGAATCTTATGCGAAATGCTCAGCCATTCGTTGATATTGGCAGAGGCACCACCACCACCACCGCCATCACCACCGCCCCACCCGTTTGCTGTGGCACTCACCTTATTGGAATTGCCATTGAATTTCAATAGCTTCTTGCAGGATTTGCCGCGACTCTCGAAGTAGATTTCCTGTGGCGTGCGTCGGCGTCGCTGTCCGGATGCAGTGGCCGCCTTGCATTGCAGTTGAGTCGAGAATGGATCGCTGCTGTGGCACTCGCTGCCTGCCACCGACTGCGTTGCCTTGTGGCGACTCACACAAAAGAGGCGACTCAAGATGCCGCAACAACCGCTCGGTGGCGCCGAAGAGGATGCTGCTGCTGCTGCTGATGCCTCAGTTCCTGTAGTGGCTGCTGCTGCTGTTATTGTTGCTGCTGAATTGTTGTTGGAACAGCGGGCGGATATGGTCATTAGGTTGCCATTGTGGCGTGTCTGGCGATTAACATCCATTTCCATGTTGGCCGGCAACAGAACTGTTGCCTGCTTCTCAGCGTCTTCCGCAGTGGACGCCTATTTCTCCAATTTTTGCAATTGGTTTGCAATTTTTGATTGCGGCTGTCAATCTGTCTATATAAATATTTGTCTGCGTCTTCGTCTCGAAGGATAAATGTCTCTGTTTGACTGCTGTTGTTTAACTGGTGAACCACTTGGCGCCCTCACACCTACAGGCACACACACACACACTCAGGCAGAGAGAGGCACGCACTTACGTACGCTCTCACACACAGGCAGGACACCAACGGACACGGAAATGGAAGCCAACCAACGCGACGTGCTTGGCCGAGGACAGCAGGCCAACTGATAGCAGACGCAGCGCCAGCCGCAGCCAGCTTTGCTACGCAGCGTTGCCAGATGGCCACAAGCATGAAAGAGAGGGAGGGAGAGAGCGAGAAAGAGAGAGACGCTGACTAAGAGAGAGAGTGCGCAGGACATCTCGCTCTCTCTCTCTCTTGTGGAACATGAATCACCTTGTGGGTGAATGAATGAAGCAAAGTTATTACCGCCTCTCATTCTTTTTGTTGGCTGTGTTGTTGCTGTTGTTGCCTCTATAGTTTTTTCTGTTTACGTTTGCCAGGGTCAAAGTTGTAGAGGATTTCCCATAATGTTTGTAATTGTTTGTACTGCGGCGGCCACCGTCTCCCGCCTCATGTTAGGCAGTGTAATACGAGTATGAATAGAAATGGGTAGCAAATTAATGGTGTGGTAATATCACTTTGAATGCATTTCATGCGGAAATGTAAAACAAAAAATAATTCATGAAAAATGGTGTGACTGATCTGTACTACAACCTATCTGTACATATAAATATATCGTAGATGGCATATTCTCTATGGCAATATCATTCCAATAGATTGATCTCCGACAAGTGAAACAATCAAGTTCCCAAGCTTCAACAAAACTAAGTCCATTCCCAAAGTATCAGTATCCAGTTTGTAGAGTGTTACCAAAAACCATTTCATTTCGGCTGGATATGGCCGAGAACAAGGGACCGAGGATTGGGGACTGTGGGGACTATAGGGACTGACGAGCAGGCGCACTGTGTTTGTCGTGTGTGTGCTTGCTGGGGAGACTGTGTCTATGACTATGAGTGCTTTCTGCTCTAGACGTAATTTCAATGTTTCAACGTAATCTTTGATTTGATTATGCTGTTGAGCTGCCTCCCCAAGAGCCAGAGACCATAGAGCATGTTTGTGAGTGTTTGTCTGTGCTCTATCCCCCTGTTTGTGTGTGCGTGTGTGTGTGTCTGGACCACTTCCGGCTAAAGCTATAAACGGATTATAAAGTAATTTAATGCTTTTTGTTGTCTGTCCTGGCAAGTGGGGGATTGCTATTACACTGCATATCGTATAGACTATATACTATATGTAAGTTTGGGTCCACAAACATATACAAACGAACATTTTCAGGGAGGACGCACTTCGACAATAAAAACTTTTAATGTTTGTTGTTTGTCTCTCAATTTTGTTGAGCACGCATCACGCATACGCCCTGTTGGGCCCGCTTCTTTAATGAGTTGGCGGCTTAAGTGTGGCGGCACTGGCCAGAAAACATTTTGGCCCTAATTAATGTCAACAGCGTCAGATGTGTGGCAATGCCAATGTGTGTGTGGTGTAGTATCTGTGTCTTCATGTGTGGCTGATCATTTTGGCAACATGTTTATCCGGCCGAATGCCCATATATTAATGTCCGCACACAAACACACCGACACGACACGGACACACATTCCGTTGGATTGTCACATTAATTATGTACGTTAAGCTGTCAACGTGGCCAATATTTTCGTATCCTCCATGTCCATGTCCATGTCCCTGTCCCTGTCCTGCTGCCCCGCACACGTGCCACCTCTTGCCCGTGAGGCTGTGTTTGTGCTCTCCTGCTCAGATTATTTGCCATTTTTCTTGCCTTCATCTGTGGGCGATAAGAGCGTCTTAGCTTATCTTTATGCCTGGGCTTTTGGCCACGACTTGTTTTAGCTTGTCTCATGCTATTTGCCAAACAAATGCGTTCGATAATGCAGCACGAATCGTACAAGGGTTGCCTGCCTGGTGTTAAATGGAGTGAAGTGCCAACAAACACAAGTTTAACAAGCAATTAGATACGCAAGGAATGAAATGGACTCGTAATGGAAGAGATTTCAAACATGATTTCAATTAAATTAAAATAATTTAAAGTGGTAAAAGCCGGTTTTGAGCCATTAGATTATGTCGGGCTTCGCAGCCCTATATTTTCCATTCCAACGTAGTTGAACCTGTCGCTTAGGTTTCATGGGTACCGGATGAAACAGACCATAAAAGGTAGCCCCAGGCACAACACTATTCAATGTGGATACTGCTACCAATATGCAAAAAAAAAAATACACATCCAATTAAACATTTTTGTTTTTTCCACATAGATATCCGCCGCACTTATAATTTAATACTCTTCAACATTTTCCGACAAGCACTTCGCCACGGCTCAGCACCCCCTCCTCCGACAGTCCACTGTACAGTCAGTCTCAATTACGCACCAATTTCTGTGCACTGTTCACAGCAGTGTGCAGTGTGCAATGTGCGATGTGCGATGTGCGAGTGTTTGTGGGAGTCAGTGTGGTGTCTGTCGAATGCTGTTAGCAATGAAAACTCTGCAACTGTGGCCGAAAATGAAAAGTTCCATTGCATTTGGCAAACTGAAACAAAAAGTAGAAAGGAAATATACAGAACTGTTGCCTAATTGCAAAAATGCTGCCGGCCAACACATAGAACCGAAAAAGTTTTTTTTGGTTAAGGGGTCCCATACCCACACCCACACCCACACACACACACACACCCCCATTAAAGAACCCTCTCCACGATAAAAAGAGGCAAAAAACTACGCTAAAAGCTTAAACAAAACCTCAATAAAGCCGTGGGGCAAGAGGGGCCGGAGAGCGTGGGGCCGGTAACTATTGAGGCGGCAAATGGCAAACGGAAAAGTTTCCGGCGCATGCGTAAATGGACCAGAGACACTGCGATAGGGCCGCAGGACCTGCAGCGGATGCCAGGAGAGTGATGCAAGTTGAACGACAACGACAACGGCATGTAAATGACGCTTTTATGTTGCAATCACGTTTCTCCTTGTTCTCTTTTCTCCCGTTCTTGTATAGTTTTTATGGTTTTTTGTTTCATATGCAGTGAAATTTTATGATTATTGCCAAAGCGACAAAAAAGTTTGCCGCAAAACTTTCCCAGCACACCGCCTGTTCCGATGGGAGGGCGGGTAAATGGTGATAGGGTGGGGCAGGGGCAGGGGCAGGGGCAGCGGCAGCGGCAGTGATGGAGGACACCACACTCTTCACGTCAGTGAATTGTCATGCTCTGATGCCTTCGTTAGGACCGGCCCCATCCTCCGTGAGAGATTCGTGTTGCATTGCACTTTGCTAAGTAGATGAGAATGACGACATCGCCACGTCCGGAGTGCATGAAATTTATGCAAATGCACGGAATTTGTATGAAAATTGTTTTATTTCATCCAGTCAAGACTCTCACACACACACACACACAGCCATAAAGCACGCTCGTGTCATTGTATTGTGCTTAAGCAAGAAATTACTCATACCACATGTTGTACGCGCTGTCTCCGCTATACTTCCCGTCTGCTTTCTCCATCGTTTGTCGTCCCGTCAGTGTCCTGCTGTGTGCTTTATGCAAATTTCACCACTGTGCGCAACAATGTTATTAAAAAATGATAACAAGCCAAGGGAACAGCAGAAAAATGGCTACCAAAGGCATTTATTTAAGGGCGTCTAGACTATTGACTATGGTGTAAAAACCCGTAACAGGGAAATATTATAGCGAAAGGAGTATTTTTATTGAGTTATTTCAGAGGAGATACTAAAAGGGTTTTATGGGTACTGCTGAATGATCTTCTTAAGAGCTTTAAACCATAAAAACATGAAATTCTTTTCTGTTTACGGCACAGAGATTAAGAGAGATGGCGGTGCGCTCTTTTTAGGGTTAAATACCTTTAGATCGTATACATATCGAGCACTTATGTTAGAAAAGATTAGTGGAAGATTACATAGAAGATAGAGGAGCTATCTCTTGTCCATTCTCCCTAGTGTACCATAGTCCATATACCTTTTCTAGTATTCCATGGATACTAGGAGACAAAGACAACTGTCAGTTAGATGTTTGTTGCGGCCTGCCCCTTGTCAACTTTTTTAGTGTTTGCCTGCTGGCTCCACTCGCCGCTGCCCACCCCTCCCCGCCACTCCTAGTTGCTGTTTTTGTCATTTGCATGCGTTGTGAAGAGGTGGATGGGGAAAGGGAGTCACATCAACTAGGAAATTATGCAGTGAAATATGTTGCCATAGCGAAAGAAAAACAAAAACCCAACGAAACAAAGCACGATACCCAGTTAGGCGTATGTACTCGTATACCATAAATATATATGTATAAATGTATACATTAGATATATACAAGAGGAGTATCTGACAGACAGACAGACAGACAGACGAAGTGGCTGCCAACATGTTGCCTGGCAGCATCAACAGAACTGCTGTTCCTTCACAGTTCCTTCAGAGTTGCTCCTTTTTGCCAGTTGGCTGCTGGCAGGTCCCGACCTCAAGTCGAGCCGAAGAACCATGTTAGAGATGTAAAAGGCATGTCAGAAATTCCCAGCTTGCTTCCAGAAGCATTAGTTTTGCATTTTGACTGGCAGGAATGTCAGAAATGGAGCATTTTCGTACGGAAACCATTAACCTTTGGAGATAGACTGCGGTTAGTCGGTTGTGCGCAGAGCTCTCTGATTAATTGCATCCCGAATTGGTTTATACTCGCAATTCGTATGCAAATTCTTGGAATAAACAGATTTATGTTTGCTTTTATTCGCAAATTTCCACATTCTCTCGTGCGTTTATTTGTATTTATTTGCGTGCAGGTGTTGTGGGTGTGAGCTGAAGGAACTAGAAGCCAGTCCATTCTGGTACATTTTAGTACTCTTCTCACAATTTGTAATCAGCTTTTCCTGGCCGGGATATCGCCCATAACATAGTACTGACCTATCGCCATTTTGTTAGCATTTTGGCTTGTGGTTTTCTGTCATTTGTGTTTGCTGCTCTCCGCTTCCCCTTCCGCTACTTATTCGCATATCCTTTTATTTTTTGCTGCCGAAGCGTTTAATTTTTGACATTTTGGGTAACGGGTTGCCAGGATTTGCTGCCATGGCTAATTACAATGTGCAGCCGCAGCAGCAGCAGCAGCAGCAGCAGCAGTGTCGTGTCAAGGATCCTTTGTCTGATTTCTGACAGGCCGGAATGCCGCATATCTATGCGGGGCCTGGCTCGATGTGCGATAAGAGCAGCTGCCACAGATTTGAGGCAATCATTTCATTACACAGAGACCAGGGACCCAGAGACATACACACGTATACGTACAGAGCAATTTAACTACAACTTTATTGTTATTGTGAGCCATGTTGTCTGTAATTTTGTAGCTTAAATCCAATCCAATTAAGTAACAAACGTAAGCCTTTCTGGCAAATGTCGACAACGACGACACATTGCCTCGTTTAACCCATTAAATGTCGCACACACTGGCACCAGAAAGAGGCAGAGGCAGAGGCAGGGGCAGATAGAGAGCGACATGCCAGAAACCAGAGCTGATAATTTCAATCAATTTTAAGCCAGAGACAAAGGGTACATCGGGCCAACCAATTTAGCCGTTTTGCAGTTGACTGCCTGCAATTACCAAGCTGGAAATTCAATGGAAACTCGCCTGAGTCCACAGCGATGCGTTCAGCAAAAATGGATAATAGAGAAATGCTTCGGGAAAACTCTAGAGCTTGGTAGTCAAGGATGAAGTTTTAACATTTGAGGTTCCAAGTTCCAAGAATGTTCGTAGAAGTTTTAATTTCAAAATTGTACTCACATTTCTTTTCCAAGAATTGTATTTACATTTTCAAAAGCATTGCATTTGCTAATCCTATATTTACCGCCAATTTTCAGAAAAACACAAGTTTTTTTTTGGCTTTAATAAAAGGTTCTAAGAGAAGACTGAAACCCAACTCAAAAAGCAGGTCGGACTGCAGCCAATTAGTTGAAGCTCTCATGTGATAAACAGTTAGGCAAAAGCGAAATAAAACCAAATAAAACATAAAATCAAAAGACCATGAATCGGAAATACGTATTTTGTGGCTTCGGGTTGGATGTGGGGCTCCGCTCCTTTTGCTTCTGGTTTGTTTACGCAAGGCGCGGACCGGACCCCCAGCGTTTTCGCTTTCGATCGTGCCTGAATGCCAAGAGGAGAAAAAGTATA
The DNA here is from genome assembly GCA_008121275.1 of Drosophila lowei. NCBI lineage: Eukaryota > Metazoa > Arthropoda > Insecta > Diptera > Drosophilidae > Drosophila > Drosophila lowei. The sequence continues at coordinate 21,607,744 of CM017778.1, read as the reverse complement.
AAAAATAAAAGTAAAGCAGTTCAAGTTAATGTGTTCGAAGGGTAGTTACCCTCTACCCGACAAGTTAAATGGTTACAAAGTGCAAAAAAGGCTCTCTGAAATACAGAACACAGCACGCTTTTCGATTATCTATCATCTTAAATGCTTAATCACTCCTGTCATTAATTTCTTCGGCATATGCTGAGTGTCAGTGTCAGCGAATTCAACATACCCTTTGGCTTTTTTGAGGATTGATGGGCACTTGTACTCATATGCAATACTCGTATCCCCATGGCCCGGGGATTGCGTGTGTGTGTTTTGGGTCCAATTCTTGGTCACTTTGTTTTGATTCCGATTCCGATTCCGTAGGGTTATGTATTTATGTTGTTGTTGTTGTTGTTATGGGGTTTAGCTTTCATTGGTTGTTGGTGCCTGCTTGGATGGCTTAATAACGTTATTTTTCTCTGGTCATTGTACTTTTAATGGTCAAGCAGCGGCAGCAGCAGCAGCAGCAGAATCTCGGCAGCAAACAAATCAAACGCAGACGCCGTTTGCCTTTGGGGCGCTGTGCCTATTGCCAACATTCGCATCGATCATGATCATCGTGCCCCCAGGTTGTTGCTGCTGCTGATGATGATGATGATGATGAACGTGGTCATGACAAAGGTTGTCCCTTTTTTTTGTAGCAGTTGTTGCTGTAGTTGTTGACGTTGTTGTTGTTGTTGTCGTGCTGGTTGCGTGGCAGCAACAACTTATCGACGAAGTTTCCTGGGACTCTGAATAAGGATGATGCTACCGATGATGATGAGATGGTAGATGGTAGATGGTGGTGGTGGCTCTTATAAACTTGAGCTTCTGGGTGGCGACGCATAACAGCTCGGACACACACACACACGCACATACACACTCGGCCATCGAAAGCTCTTTCATCGCATGACAAGCGGCCGGCCGAAACGTTTAAGAAAAAACTAAGAAAAAATAAAAACGGCAAACAAGTTGAACAAAATCATGAGAGAAAAAAAACGACCTAAATTGTTATTCGTATTGATTTTGGGTGTGTGTTTGTGTGTTCAATTTAAATATATATATACAAGCCAGAAAACAATAGAATCCCACATGCAACTATCATTTTCCAGAATCAAGTTATAATATAAAAGAAACTAAAGCATTCTCAGCATTTGTTAAAGTATGCTGACTTTCCCTGCTCAAGATTGCTCATCCATCCTTTGGAGCAAATCAATGAATGGAGGCCCAGATGCTTTGATGTTCCACCAAGCATCTTAATTAGAAAAAATACTCGTATTTTCCAAGAGAAAAGATTTGCAAGAAATTTTTCAGCGCAGTCATCTTTATCCTTTACCTTTTCGCATTGTGCGACTTCCTTGTCGATTCATCATTAGCATAAGTAGCAATATTCTTTTGCTTTCACAGAATACGGATATCTCTTTTTATTTCCTCTATTTTCCGAATACAATGGCCCGCTCCGCTCAACAAGCAAATGAACAATTTTTAATGAAAGGTTTCCTCTTCTCCAGCGAGGCAGGGACAGAGCCAGAGACAGTGGCAGAGACTGAGACAGAGCCTAATGCAGCTTCTGTGTTGGCGGGGCGAAAAGATTTTCCGCTGCAATTTCCAACGGAATGAATTGCTTGCCAATAATCCGCTGCGACAGTTGGCAAAAATGCAATTAAAAAATTTTCACTTTGTCGCTGGCAAGGAGAAGATGCCCATGCCCCATGCCCCATGCCATCTTGGTCTGCTCTTTCTGTGTATGCGTGTGTGTGTGTGTGTGTATGAGATGGGACGGCGATGGCCTTTTCCGATTTTGTTTTGCGTAACTTTGACAGCAGAAGGAGCAGCATGGATAGCTCTCTTGACTCTTCCCCAAGCCCCCCGCCATGGACCAGCCCCTGACTGTAGCCAAGGAAAATTCTTTCATTTAATAAAATGCGTGCCAAGTTGACAATTTTCACTGAGCTTATCCTCAGTCGGGGATGAAAGGAAGTTTTAAAGTTTTTGATTTTGCCAAAGCCACGCCCCAGCTATCTGTCAATCCACTGGAGCCACGGACAGGTGGGGCACGCTGTGGAGAGGAGTGTTTGTCCTGGGCCAAGACCCAGATGTTGTTCGGCCTCTGTCTTTGCTGCTGCCTCTGCTGCTGCCCGCGGCAAAGTTTTCGTTCGAAAGGTGTTGTAATGTGCTAAAAACTTGAGTGCCTCTTTTTTCCAGGCTAAGGCTTGGTTGGTCCGGCATGATAATTCTGTGTTCGAGGGCTGGGTTGAAGTGCTTAGGGATCGCAAATGATGAAGATTTCTTGGGGTATGACTTTGGGAAGTTTCATGGCATGAAATCATGAAATAGTCTGTGGTCTTTGTTTAGTTAATGATCGGGCCTAACGTACTGGAAATATATATTATATATATCGTATAGGTCTTATCCGCATCTGAGTATCCGTTCCTAGTTGCTCCATTTGTGGATGCGTGTAAACAAATGATCTAGGCTCGACGGAGACGGATGGCAGAGGACTGAGTACTGAGTGCCTGCCCCTGAGCGGCGCCCAAGTTCAAACGAAGCCAAAGCCTCCGAAAACATGTAAAAACCCGGAGCTGGACCACACACACGCACACCCTGGACACAGCGATCAGTGCCTCAGAGGTCCAGTGGCACCAACTAGCAGAGGCAGCGGCAGAGGCAGAGGGGCAAGAACAAAACAAAAACTCGGCCACACTCCTCGCCCTACCCCGCGTAAGCTACCTGTCCCATCTGCCTGACCGTATTGATTATTGTGATCTGCCGTGTGCCCTGCTCTGTGGGTAATTATGCAGTCAGGGGGAGGATGGAGGATGGAGGGAGTGGGGGCGCCGCTGTCATTTATTTTAAACGATTCTTTTACACATGTCGGAGTCTTTCGCCGCCAACGTTGCCGCATTTATTGTTGTTTTGCTGTTGTCCTTTCTGATGCCTCTGGTGATGTTGCCTCTTCTGTTGCTGCTTCTGCCGGTTGACGATGGCATGCCAATCATTTCGCGTTGATGAAGTGTGAGTGTGGTGCAAAAATGTTGTACCAAAATAAATTGCTGGTGTTGGTGGAGAAGGAAGGGTAGCTGGTGGCAGGGCCGCAAATTGTCGATCGATTGTCGGGGGAACATCCACGGTTGCCTCCATCCGGATAGATGAACAGATGAAAGCGAATCGAAGTATTTTGTCAACATTTTGATTGCATTCAATTCGCATTCACTCTGTATTCATTTGTCTCGACAGTGGGTGGATGCTTAATTAATCGGGAAGTCCAAATCTGAATCATAATACCTTTAAATACATTTCCTTAACAAAGTTTTAGTGCTGATAAAGGCCGTTTGCAAGTGTTCGATTGGTTAATTAACTGAGAAAATATTCTGGTCCGAAATGCTTTAATTTGTTGTTGCTGGTGCTTAGATTGTTCTTAAAGATTTCCTTTGATTGTACCGAAAACCTTTCGGAAACTTTTTCAAGGGTACGAGCCCGCATGGACTGGACCCTTGTTCTGTTACTCATTTGCAGTCAGCCGACTAACTGACTTGTTCCACCTCTTTGCCAATAATTAATTTGTTGAAAATGCAACGCCGTCGCTGGGCCACCATCAGAGCCGCCCCAATCAGAGACAGGGCCTTGCATTATGCATGAGCCTGGACCTGGACCTGGACACCGAGTCAATGCTGGATGCTGGAGAGACGGAGACCCTTGAGTAATGCGCTTTGGGGGAGCCTCCAAGGTTGCCCCGCTGTCAACATCTGATGTTTCTCCCTGCCACCGCCTTGCTTCCCCTCTCCTGTTCCCCTGGTTTCCCTTCTGTTGGCCGCTGCCGCTGATTAAGTCACTAAAATTGCTGCCTGATATTCTAACTAATTTGCTGTTAATTTGTTGCTTCACTACCGCCGGACGCCAGACTCATTTCCTTCCTGCCGCAGCGAAGAAATGTTGTTTCAGTTTAAATTTTTTTCTTCTTTTTCGTACGTTTTGAATTGTCAGAATTCTGGGAAAGCCCCCACTTACACACACACACACACACACAGCAGACAGATGCAGGCAGACAGGTGAACCCAGGGAAAGGCGGCGGCCGCTGGCCAGACAGGCGTCTAAGGGTAGGGTAGGGGGAGACAACAATTTTTTTAAAAAATTCAGCAAAACTGCAAGCGGCTTGTGAAAATTTTACAATGTTCTTGGATTTTCTGTTTCGCGCTGACGTTGGCGCAGTTTTTCGAATGGGAACTGCAGTTGGGGGCTGGTCAGACCCCAGATTGAGACATAGCTACATACAATATGTACAGACTGTATATGGGTTGGTTTATGCGCCTGAATGGAACGTACTCCAGAACCAAGAGATGTACTCTTCCAATGGTTTCACGCTCCGCTCCGCATAAACGATGATCAGATGTCGGGGTGCCAGAGCTGCGGCTACAAGATCAGCCGCCCCTCCTCGTATCTCGTATCTAATGTGTATCTTCCGTGTTTGGGGCAGCTCCGATTACATGGCGGGTAGCACTTTAGCCGCTGAGGAGCAGGAGATGCAGCAACGGCAGATGGATGTGGCCGAGTGGCGCTCAATGCTTGCACCGAAAGTCACGTGCCGGGCATAAAAAATCAACGCATTTCATGTTGTTCATCTGTTTCTGCCTCAATTTCGACTAAGACTTCGATTTCGACAGCGACAGCGACAGCGACAGCGACAACGACAGGCGACTCTTGTTCTGTTCTTCTGTTTTCAATGAAATGAAAACGAAATTAAAAAATCAACAACAACAAAAACAAAAAATCATTGTCGCGACAAAACCAAAACAGAAAAAGAGTCCAAAAAGAGAGGGCGAAAAAAAAGGAAAGACAGAAGAAGGGGGGCAGCAGCAGCAGCCTCATCAATGAGCGGGCCCAAAAGTACACACACAAAAAATACATTAATTGAGGCACACACATACATAAACACATACATATACATGTACATATACATGCGTGTGCGTGGGGGAGACTTCGTGTCGTCTTCGTGCTTTATGGGGACGGACTTCTTCTTCGTTTTGGGGCTGCTGCCTGCCTGCCTGCCGGCTGCGCTGCCTCTGCCTCTGCATCTGGCTCAGCCACTGCCACTGCCACGGCTGACGTCGCTGCTCTGTGGGACGCTGGCGCGCTATGCGCTCGGCTTTTGGCTTTCTTTGCGCACGACTCTCGGGCATTTTGTGTTTGCACGTCAAGGAAGGCAGACGAGGCAAGCAGCCCCAAAGCAGTGGTGCCACATCGCTTCCGTTACGTACTCGTATCGCGGACGAGAACCAGAGAACCGAGCGAAACACCCGGGAAACGTGTCGCGTGTGTGCCGTCCGTCGAGTAAGAGTGTCCAAGGGAGAAGCCAAACAGGGAACAAAGTATCCCATACCCCTCCCCCATCCCCAACCCCGCACAACTATGCGTGCAACAACAAATCACAATTTATGAAAAAGTGCCTTCAAAAGTAAGAGTAGATGGAGCTGCTCTAAGTGTGTGTGTGTGTGTGTGTGTGGGTGTGTGACCGGCTAATTGCTCTTGCCCCCAACCAGCCACAGGTGGCACAGCCCCCATTCTGCGGCGCCCCCCTGCTGCATTCAATCCCCTGACCAATTGTTGCGGCACACGCAAATTTCGCAGAACGTTAATTGATTTTGGTGTGTGGCGTGCCACAGGCAGAGGCAGAAGCAGAGCCAAAGGTCAGCGGGTAGCCGCAATTAGCAAATCTAACAGTTCCAAGAATCGATTCACTGTAGCCTCAAATTAATTGGGTGCCCCCCAAACAACCAAAAAAATATAAGCTCAAAAAAAAATGAGAAGAGAAAAAGACGAAAAAAAAGGGAAGACGAGGCGCAGTGTGCCTCCCCTCAAAAAAGGCCATATTTTCCTTTTTTCTTTTTGGCAATTTTGCGGCAAGCCAAAGAAGTTGTCGCCACACAAAACGGAAAGTAGCAGGCAGGCAGGCAGGGTTGGGGGAGGGAGAGGGGCAGCAGCAGAAGTGGGGACAGACAGCAGGCGACGTGTGTCAAAGGTTTGACAGGCCTTAATTGTGCAGAGAACAGAGGGGGAACAGAGCAGGCCCATGAAGGATTGCTGAACTTTGCCTCGGAATCTCTTTGGAGCGGCAGGAATCCTCAAGGAGAGCTAAAGGCTTCGGATCATCGGATAAGAGATAGAACAGTGCGTCATAATGGAGCAGATATCGTGCAACTAGGATTAGGTTGTAGGGAAAGTCGTCAAGATGATAATAGAAAAAGGATAGCCCTCTAAATTTAGAGTATTCCCACCTTCATGGCTTACTCTGCCAATATACCCATTTTCCCACACAGAGATACCCGTTGTACTAGCTCGAGTTCTTAAAGCCAGTAATTCAATCTTTCACCTAATTCCGGAATGCTTCAGAGAATGATATTTAAGCTGAAGGGTAAAAGAATACATCACTCTCTTTGATCTTAGCAAAGATGCCTTTCTCATGCAGTATTGTAGAATTGATGACTCAAGTTTGCAGAGCAAGAACCTTATAGAGCAATTTACCCTCAAACACACTCAAAACAACACAACACAACACCACACAGAATCGAGAAATTAAAGTTTTTTCCGCTTACCAAATGCCAAAATAGGCAAATAAACAAAATCAAAAGCAAAACAGGAAGTCTTTGGTTAATAAACGACATATATAGGAAGTGAAGTGAAGGAAAAGCTGGCCAGGATGCCAGGACTCGTGCTGCTGCTGGTGCTGCTGCTCAGCGGCTCGCTGCTGGCGGAGATCTCCCACATGCCGCTGGCTAGCAATCGAATCATCATGGTCCCGTCCGGGCAGCTGGCATCGCCGGTGCACCCGATGCCCGGGCCGGTGCCAACGTCGACGACGGCGCGATGTCAGAAGCTGCAGAGATACCGCAAACTGCTGAAGGACATCGATGATGTGGAGGACCTGTATGTGGATGTGCCCGTGCATATCGCCCTGGAGGGGCGGCAGAAGAAGCGGTAAGTGGGGTAGTGGTAGTGGTAGCGGTCTTGTAATATGGCTAAGTGCGATGGCGACGCCGCCTGTCACACAAATCAAATTATGGCCAAACAAACACGAAAGATGTCCAACGCCAAACCTAGGGGCGCCTCCAAGGAAAAACCGAGCAAGAACCGAGCAGGGGAAAAATAATTTATAACCACGACGTGTGGCTGGCCCAAAATAAAAAAAAACTAAACCAGAGCCAGATTTTTTGTACAGTAGCCCATATAAGTACGTGAAGGGGCATGTGTCTGTCTCTGCCTCTTCTTGTGGGTCTAGTGTGCGGGTTTTTGTTGGCCTTACAGATGCTGCCACATATTGGCACATTGGATTGGGATTCCATGAAAAATTGGCAATATATCTGGCAAATTTTCACTTGAATTCTCATTATAGCTGTGGGAATACGTCTCTTATATGAGTCAAATGGAATGCAATGGAATGGAGTCAAGAACTTGCAAGCCTACCCTGCAAACTGCAATCAGAATTCCCTTTGGTACCCACGAGTTTCTCTTGAGCGCCGCGCCACACCACTGTGGCACTTCAGCGTAACACGTGGCGTATGAGCAATGTTCTTTTCCTTTTTTCCGAGTTTCATTGCTTTGACGGGGCCTGGACCTGGGCTTGGGCCTTGGGCCTTGGGCCCGTCACGTTTTCGCTTAGGCAGGCCTGCGTCTGGCCAGGGATTTTCATTTCCATCATCTCCAATGGACGTGCACTCCGTTCGACGGTTTGCAGGAACTAGAGACGCCTTAGAGACGGCTTATGGCTCGTATAACATTCGATCATTCGGCATACCATACAGTGCTAGCAAACATTCAAATTAATGTCGTGGTTTGTCGCCATCTCCTTTTTCGGAGCCATTTCTACTTCAATTTGTTGGAGGTACGAGTACGAGTACGAGTACGAGTGGTTCTCTCTTGAGTTTTAGAGTCGCGCGACCCGGCAGTGCTCCAATTGCCCGACTACATCTCCAGTATCCAGTATCCAGTATCCAGCTCCAGTCTCCAGAGTGCTAGTTGGAGCCAGAGCCAGAGTCAGACTCCGACTCCGAGTACGTGATGTTCGTCTCGAGTTGCCAGTTTGCGGAGCGTGTGAAAAGGAGCGAGTCGGTCGCCAGAGTCGCGAGCGCGATTTATGGCGCGTGCAGTCATTAAGAGTTTTGCTAGAATCAGCAACGATCCGCCTCAAAGTGCATGTCCCACCCGGTTGGCATCGCTCGTATCGTTCGTATCCGCATATCCTGCCTGCCTGCCTGCCTTCCCTCTGGGTCCCTGCCAATCAACTGCTTGCCAGCCGTTAATATTTTTGCGCAAACAAATCATAAATATTAATTTAACGACTTAATTCGACGGCACAATTCCAATTCCCAATTCGATCATTCGCGACCAAACCACCGCGCCACAGCGGCCACCTGTAGCATCCGCTCTCCTCTCTAGTTGTGGCAGCCACTCAGACAACCATCCAATCCAGCCAGCGCGGCCTCAAATCAAAACAGAACCGCGCCACAATAGGCCCCAGGTAGTGGCCCACCTTTTTGACCTCGACTCTGGGATACCCCTTATATAAGTCATTTGCTTTTTATTAAGGATGCTGCGATCTAATATATATCTCGGCGTGTCTTAGGTCTTACCAGACTTATCCGAGATCTTTCCATTCGAGTATACCCTTCCCTGGCACATTTGTATGTCTACAGGATATCAAAACAAAAATTCTGTTAATATGTTGATGTTGTTTTTGTGGGTTGTTGTTGCATTTTTATGTGCGCCGCAGGCTCAAGCGATGTAAACAACTTTTATTGCCCTGGCCGACAGTCTCCTCCCACACCTCTCTCCATGCTCCCGTTCCCTGCTTTATGGCGTGAAACTATTTATTTGTAAGCGTATCAAAGGAGCCACCACACCACACCACTACACAGCAGCAGCTACAGCTACAGCTACGTCTACAGCTACGGCAACAATTTGCAATAAAAAGCTGTGCATAATTCTTTGTTTTTTTGAGTGAAACAACACAGACCTTGCCGCAGAAATTTCGCACAATACCCATTGCCCCATCATCGACATCGACATCAACATCACAGTCATCGTCATCATTCGGAACAACTTTCTGCGCCGCCAGAGAATATCTCCTACAGTGGGTATAGTATAGTATTTATAGCACTGGCCAGAGTACGAAAATACTCGGCCGAGACGGCAGCAGACTGAAACTGAAATTGGAATCAGAATAAGAATCATCATCCCCATCACCATCAGAATCGACATCAGAATAGAACCGAACCGAACAGAACATATCAGACACAGGGGCGTCGCGATGCGTCGTCGCTCGATTTGTGCTGAGACGCATTGGGGCTGAGAGTTCTCTTAGTCAGACACACTGAGGCACTGAGTAGGTACTTCAGCGCCATAGTTCAATAGTCTAAAATTTCGCCAAACAGCAAGAGCGAAAGGTAGGGGGCCAGGAGCCACTAAGTGCTCACTGCGCCCATTTCGGTGTGAGTAATTGAGTGTGCCTCCTCTGTCCGTTTCTGTGTGGCATTGTTATGGGTCTGAATCATTTCTAGGATCGGTATATTAGAGATTTCAAATAATAGAGAAATAAGTAGCAGACAGACAGGATTCCAAGTGAAATGCGAGTGGATATCAAACCTTATTTACACCAAATTGTAATCCTATTGGATGGAAATTCCTTTTAAAAGCCATTGTTGGCCTTGATGTCAAATTGCATCAGCTAAGAGAACAATATGTTATCTGGCAGAAGAGTAAATTCCAAAGAAATTTCCAAAACGATAACAGATTTATAGGAATTTCCTTCCCCAGAATTTATTATAGATTTAATTCAAATTTCCAAAGAAATTTCCAATGTGCTTTTGCTGTTTGCTCCACAAAAAGCATTTGTTTTCACTCATTATGTGTGATACGAGATACGAGTATTTTCAAATCGAAACTTGTTCAATCCGATAAGGTACTAGAAGAGATATTTGTTTGAATGCAGTGACTTTTTCTTATATACGGAAGGGACAGGGACAGGGACAGGGACTGTGCAATCAGCGAATGTGCTACTTATAGGAATGGCTCCTTAACTTGTTCTTTATCTCTGTTTTCGTTTGGAGTTTTTCCTGCTGGGAAAAGCTGAAGCTGAAGCTGAAGCAGAAGCAGAAGCTGATTGTCAATTTGCGGAAAGTGGAGTGCCAGGGGTGGTGGCTGCCGCCCAACAAGGGGTGCTGTAAGACTCCCCGCCCGCCTGCCTGCATCTGCTTCTGCTGTTCATTTTTGTTGTCTTCTCTCGTGATAGTTGCAAAAATAGAATTTTGTCTCTGATTTTAAGTATTTCGCGTGAAAAGTAACAGAAGCGACCAGACCCAGACCCAGGCCAGACCAGACCAAAGACCAGACACGAGACACGAGACGCAGAACCAGACCAGACCAGACGACGCAAACGACAGCGACGAGGAGGAAGAAGACAAGGAAGACCGCGTTGGGGTTGTCTCTCAATTGCAAATTTATGGGAATTGAGTCAATTTTTATCGCAGCCCAAGCGGGCAGCTACTCGTAGTCCTCGTAGTTTGTTTTAGTTTGCCTTCTGCCCTGCTTGTCTATCTATCCCAATCCCAATTCAAGTCCAAATCCAAATCCATTCCCTGTTGTCTCTAGAGAACTTTGCGTCGTTTGACTGGCGTAAATCGTATGACTGGAGCCATTTGAACTTGACGTTGCCACTGGCTCCTCCGCAGATGGCGAGTAGTCCTTTTCCTGCGAGTGCGACGAGTACGCGGAGTAGCAGAGATTTCACTTTGCTGCTTGACCTGCAGCCTGAAGGGCCAATAGCGAATCATTAGCTCGCCCAGAAATGCGACGGAGGCGCACAGAACTCCCACACCGAGGATGCCGAAGGGCCCCTTCAGGTGCTCCGTGGTGAGGACAATGGCGTTCTCGGCGAAGTGGGGACGCATCTTGGCAATGCGATTCAGATAGGTGTTGTTGTAGCGGAAGTCTGCGTCTATCTTCTGGAATATGCCCACGTCCCTCATCGAGCGGATGATGCTGTTCATCTCGTAGAGGAAGGGGAAGCCCGCCTTCATGATCATCTGGATGGGGCTGGTGAAGACGTTCTGCGGAAAGGCGAATATGTCGTCCGCGAGGGCGCTCTGGAGCGTGTACATGCGATTGCTGAGGATGCAGCGCTTTCCCCACTTCACGGCCAGCAGGTTCTCCGTCTTTGGCGTGAACTCCGGCGAAACGTTGTACGAGTTAAAGACCCACATGTCGTCGTCGTTCTCGAACCAGTCGCGGCTCTCCTCGTGCCCCCCAAAGGGTATGCCTGCGGCCATCACCTCCGTGAGCTCATCCAGCTGATGCAGATAGCCGGGATCCTGGAAGGTCGCTATCATCTTGGACGAGTAGGTGGCCACCACATTCAGGCCGTACAGGGTGAGGGCCATGAAGAAGAGACGCGTGGTCTGGCACACGGGCCGCTCCTGGACAGCCACCGATATGGACACCGCCAGCGAGTTGATGGCCGTCAGGCTGATCTGCTGGAAGTAGTCCGGCTCCGGCAGCAGGCTGACCAGGGCGAACCAGAAGAGCCAGCTGATCAGGAGCACCACAATGAAGCCTATCCAGGTGCTCGGCTCGAAAATGCCGACCATAGCCTGCCAGGCGGGCCGGCGATCGGCCACCTTGATGTACCAGGTGTGGGCGTCCTGAAGGTAGCAGTCCGAGCCCCAGAAGAACTCTGCCACCTCGTTGTCGGGATAGTAGCCTCCCATCACGAAATCGCATTCGCCATCTGTCAGTTTGCCCAGCAGGCCGTTCCAGTTGCCAGAACTGTCCATTTCCCCCCGAGACTCCAGGCTGCACGTCTGATTTACCTAATTTATTGAGGGAAAGAATACGGAATGAATCAGAGTTTGGAATATCGTTTGGACTCACCATGAACTGCAATCGGCTGCGCATAAATCCCAATATCCGCATCTCGATCCCCAGAATGCAGTCGGCCTCGACGAATGGAGCCGAGATCGAAGCGCACACAAAGAAGGTGCAGTTCTTCGGACTGAAGCCAGTCATGTAGTCCGTCATGGCCGCGTGCACGGCATTGGGGTTGGGAAAGAGCTGGCCATCGTGGCACTGGCCCACGCTCTGGACACTGAGGATGCGGCAGTCGACGTTGCTGTAGTAGTCGTTCACCAGCAGGTTGTAGTCCATCGAGGAGTTGGCGTATACCAGAGCCACGCGGTGCACGTAGAAGCTCTGCATTAGTTCGCTGAAGATCTGGGAGGCCACGCGCCACGGTCGGTTGTGCACCTGGGGATTGTGGAAGAGCACCAGGAAGCGGGCGCCCGGATTCCACGACCGCATCCGACTCACATAGCGACTCATGAGGCTGAGCAGGCGCTCGACGGTGTCCACAATGATCACGTAGTTGTCGGCCAGGAGCAGCTCGCCGAAGTTCTTGCTCTTCTCCTGGTGGTTCCTGTGGTCGGAGACAACGCGCAGCTGAAACAGCTCCGAGCGATGCGGCTCCCCCGCTTGGGTGACGGCCTCGTTGATGAGCTTGTGGAATCCCTCCTGGATCTGATCCGCGGGAGTCGACAGGTTGAAGGCATTGGTCAGCATTAGGTTGTAGGAGCGGGTGAAGCGTTCACTGGGATGCCGGTAGAAGAAGATCTGGGAAAAGCTGTCCAGGCAGTCCACCCCTGCACGCCACGTCTCTGGGCCCATATCCTTGGCGGGCAGCATATAAATCACCGTGTTGGCTGTGTCATTCGAGGGATTCACTATGGCATACACGACGAGTACCCTTTCCAGTGCCACCAGCAGCAGTAGCAGCAGAAGCAGAAGAGGACGGCAGATCGCACTCTGGTAATTCGACCACATTTTGTCTGTCACGCTGAACGATGGGGAGTCAACTGCGTGGGGCACATGTCTGTGAATCCTGCGCTGCATGTGATGTGCCTGCCCGACACCCTACACACGAATGCTGCAGCATATCGGCAGCTGGAGCTGGGGTGTCCTGAGTCATCCTCCTTGGGAGTTTGGGAAATTTATGGCACTCTCGCAGCCATTCCGAGTCCATTATGTTCTCGGATGGGTGGGATGGGTCGGATGGGCCATAATCCATTAAATCATTGCCCATCGAGCGCATTCAACTTTCGTCTTCGGCTAATGTTTGCCTTATATAATTGACTGCTGTCATCAGATGGCCGACAACAAGGATAGTGGCAGCAGCAACGGCAATGGCAACGGCAGTGGCAGTGGCAGCAAACAATGCAATTGCAACATGCGAGGCTTAAATTAAAGCAAATATTGGCTCAGTCGCTGCGGCGCCGCCGCCCAACAATGGTCGAATGCATTAAAACACTCCATCACTCTTCTGCTGGTGGCCTGCTGCAGGGCTGGGGAATGCCAGAGAGAACCTTTTGGCAGACCAGCCAAAAACATGCATATATACCATCCATGTCCACGGACATGAACATCCTTCTGCTGCGGGGGCGCGCGCCGCTTGAGGGCTGTGCTGGGCAAATGGCGTTGGCCGGAAGTAGCTGGTCATAAAAATAAAACTTGAGATGGCCAACGGCCATAAGCCAAGTCAATGAGTCATTTGCTGCAATGGCCAATAGCTCTGCATCCCGCATCCTGCATCCTGCATCGTAGACTGCCCATCATATAAGGACCTGTGTGGGTGTATCGGGCCGGGCATTTGTCTTTGCCATTGTTTGCCATTAGAAAAACTGCTCGTAAATTTCTTATTTAATTACAAAACAGAAAGAACTTCCATCAGGCAGCAACACAGACCACTTGGACTCAATCTTTGGCTGCAACAATGTTGCAACAGCATCAAGGCGAAGATGGACAAACAAATACAAGTTGCTTGGGAGGCAAGGCGAAGTGTGGATACTCTTTAAATACGACTTTCTTTTGGGCTGGTTCGACTTACTATTTATGGAGTGATTATCTTCCTACCTTCGTTCTTCCTTGACTGTTTTCAAGCAACGATATTCTTCTTAAAGTTTATATTAAGTTTTCACAACCCCAATAATGTGACTGATTGGTTCGTGTGGCTTTCATGGCCATTCAAACAAGTTCCACTATATATTCCTGCAAAATATAGTAATCAAAGTGCTGTAGATAGGGTATAGTATAGCCAAAACCCGCTGACTCATTCGCCGGACTCGGGACAGAGCCACAGGCGTCAGTCAGAACAAATTGCGTGTGATAATTTAGTGTCATCATTTTTGACAAAGGGCGTTAACAGCTCACTTAGTCCGTCCCATCGTCTGAACACGCCTTCGTCTTCCTTCTTCTCGTCTTGCAGATTTGTGCTGAACCTGAACGCCTCGACGCCGCTGACGATTCTCTTTTCGGTGACCGTGGGCCGCAAGATGTACTACAATCAAACAGGTAAGCACTGTCCCAGCACTGTCTCAACCTCAACCTCAACCTCATCATCGTGATCATCAAATGGTCCGATCCGCAGCGAATGTACTGCGACCAGCAGCCGTTACACCTGGCCCTGGCATTGCTTTGGGCAGTCTCGTGCTCCCCTGCGCCCTCGCCGGCCAGTACGATCTCTTTGTCCAGGCGCGACAGGCCGGCGCCCTGAAAGTGGACGCCCTGGCACAGCATCCGCAGCAGTCGTGGCCGCTGCTCAACGAAACACATCGCATCCACATTCGCACCCACAATCGGGTGCGAAAGCGCCAAATGGTTGTCAAATGGGACAGAAGGTGAGTGGAAATGCAGAAGTATGTTAATGTGCCGCCTGAATCCCTTTTTCTTCGATTTTCTTTGCAGCAAATTCGATTATCATGCCATGCACTATTGTCTGGTTATCCAGCGCATGGTCACAGCGTCGTACCGCAATCCGTTTGCCAACTTCTGCCAGGCCGTTGGTGCCTATGTGGAGCAAAATCACCCAAAAGCCTCTGGCTGCTCCACCGGTGGCAGTCCCCTGGATCTGGTCTGGGGCTCGGCTCCAAAGCGCGAGCGTCGCCTGAATCCGCGCCACAATCTCCACATTGTGTGCACGGGGAAGCGACGCCAGCAAGTGCTCCGCCGCCTGCTGCCCAAGAGCAGCTACCAGCTGGATCTCTACGGGGTCCATCAGAGTCGCCAGAACCTCACGATGCTGCTGAGCAGCAGCCAGGTGAGCTTCAACCGCACCCAGCCGATGGCCCTGCGGCAGCAGTCGCTCACTCTGCTGAAGATCGGCGGGCAGCACGGGATGCAGGTGTACAGCTTCAAGGTGCCGCAGACGGAGCCGCCACCGGCGTATATGCGCCACTTGTTTCTTCCCTGCTCGGGCAGTGAGATTCGAGTCAACCTGCTGCGCCAGCGGAATGAGGTAATCAGATCGGATGCCTTCTACCGACCCACCTATCTCCGGCAGGATGGGGTCCAGCCCGGCGAACGCTATCTGATGCGCTTCGAGCCCAGCAACGAGGACGAGGCGGTGCGTGCCCAGAAAGTGTTGGTAAGGATGGATGAAATAGCCCCTTTTGGTGAGCCCCCGGCTAAGCGATAGTTCTCCCCCTTCCTGCAGGTGGCTGTGAGCAGCGAGCATCTCTTTAGAGATCTCCCGGAGCTGCCGCTGAACATCAGCGTCTTCAATGTGCGTACGAGATGCAACCGAGCGACCATAGCCTGGAACGGTTCACCCGATGAGCGGGATCTCAGGTACAACTATAAAAATACCAATAATCTGAAAACAGTTCTCCAATAGCCACGGTTGCTCTTCATTTGTTGCAGCTACTGCATCATTGTCTTCAATCTGCCACAGCGTAATCGCAGCGTTGTGGATTCCACCAACTACTGCATGGACTTTGTGCCCAAGCAGGTGATGCAGTACAAGAACTTCCAGTGGATGACCTGTCGGGAGAGACAGCAGAGGCAAGCCGAAGATTTAGTGGATCTGTCATGTCTTACATCCTTTGCGTTTCTTTACAGCTC
This sequence comes from Drosophila lowei, assembly GCA_008121275.1. Lineage (NCBI taxonomy): Eukaryota > Metazoa > Arthropoda > Insecta > Diptera > Drosophilidae > Drosophila > Drosophila lowei. Next base: position 21,591,805 of record CM017778.1, on the reverse strand, counting down.
CGACAACATCGAAACGGAGACCATACTAAACCTAATGCCCGGCTCCAGCTATCTCGTCTATGTGACGGCCAATCTGAGCATGGGCAAGCCGCTTCCCTATCAGACGCTCACCATCCACATGTCCAGCCAGTGCCTGGATGGATCCCACGAGTCCTACTACTAACTGGGCCCCAACACTAAAAGCTTCGCTGCATTTTCAACTACAAATACAAATACGAATACCACAAATAAAGCAAGAAACTATCCGTCGTTGTAAAGCTACCTAATCTACTATACCTACTATATGATAACTAAACTATCTAAAAAATACTACCTATACTATGCTGGTTAAAAGACTATACTATACACCTATACAAATATACATATGTTCGTGGCAAATGTTGTGTGAGCGATTGTCTGTATCTGTGTCTGTGTCTGCGTCTGTAACTGTATCTGTCAGTATGTCAGTATCTGTGTGCGCGTGTCTGTGCGAGTAAGTGATTTGTGTTTGCCAACAGATTCCAAGTATTTTCGAGTGCTTAGTTTTGTAATTTCGATCGTAGCTAGCTCTATAAATGTTTGTATAAAATGTTTCGTTTGCCTTCCTTTTGCCTGCCTGCGCGTATATGTAATCGTTTTTTCGATATTTAGTTTAGCACTCTTACAAATAGTTTACATTTAGGTACTTTTTTCTAGGCTTTTGCTGTTAAGTTTAATCCGTAATCAAAGAATTTTTGTGTAATTTTTTAGCTAAGCATAATTATATATTACTATATACCACATATATTAAATATACCTTTACGAATATATATGTATATGTATATGTATGTATGTGCGTTGAAGGCGTTGTATTTTTTGAAGCTGAACTTGTGCAACTTAAGGTGGACAATAAAAAAATGTGCTATATATGGAGAAAAATCCAAGAGAATGTCGCAAATAAATATGAAATCAAAGCTATATTAAATCGGAGTGTTCAACAATCTTTTACTTGAGAAATTGGGAAAGTCATTGCAATCACATATCCCAGGCGAGGCGACATGTACAATTATTCAGTATTGTATTCAAAAATAGTGCCTAAAATGCTTCCATTACTATTACGTTGACCTCAGCTGTATGTACAAAGCATTTGATCAATATTCTGCGATTACCACTATCATCATCACCATTCATTCATCATTCATCCATTCAATCCATCCTGATGGGATGTGCAACGGGGTGCGCATAACAATGACAACCGATAGCTATCTGGGATGTCGCCCGATAAGCGGGCTCCGACGAAGCGATAATACTAGGACTATAACATAAAAGCCAATCGGTAGCGGTAGGTAGCCAGAGTTAAAACCCCATATCTGTTGTAAATCTTTCGGCAGTTTTGATGCGAACGCTTTCGAGGTTGGTGGAGTGCGTGCTCGCGGAAAAAAGGTTGCATACTTGTGGGCGCAGCTGAAAATGGCGTTCTTGCATTACACGTGGGAGCAATTGGAGCTGTACTTGAAATGGGCCTTGGGCAAGAACACCACAGTGACGGAGAGCCCTGAGAGAGCGCCCTATCCGGGCATCTTCGTGGAGGACCTCAGCCAGTTGAATCGTTTAAAGCGGAATGCCTTTATGTGCGTTGTGGGCGCCCTCTTTCTGATGGCATTCTTTGGAAATCTGAGCACCATCTATGTGAACACCAGGAGGAAACTGCGCCCTTTCTTTCGGGCCTGCCTGCTCTCGCTGGCTTTCTCCGATCTGGTCTCCAGTGTCTTCTGCACCGTGTCGTACATAGCGCAGTTCCATGCGGACTATCTCCAGTTGTGGGTGAGTCCTGCGTTCAATCTGTTGGCTACCTTTGTTTGAATTTTGTTGTTTTTCCAGACCATTGGCAGCTTTATGTGCAAGTTTGTGCCCTTTGTGACCACCACATCGGTGCTCTCCGGCAGCCTGACTCTCGTGGCCATTGCGTCGGACCGCTACCTGGCCGTGATGCGGCCAGTGCTGGGCTTCTGGAACCCTGACATCCGCTACAGCCTTCTCTGCGTGGGCCTCATATGGGTGTGCTCCATAGGCGCCTCTGCCCCACTGTTTGGAATCTACGAGTACCAAAGGATCTATCTCCTGGAGCTGGAGACCCCGGCACAGCAGACAACAGACGACGACGGGGAGACAGATCAGAAGCTGGAGGTCACAGAATTGGAGCTGGTCAGCATGTGCCTGGCGGGCGTCGTAAGTCCATGAGTAGATTATCGCACTACGTGGGGATCGGGGCGATTATGGGATTATTATCTTATCGCTTGGCGTGGGAAAAACATTTATGCAACTCTATTTATACGCAGCGCAACGAAGGCCTCTACTACGTCATATTGTTCACCCTCATCTTCCTGCCCTGCATCGTGAGCTTCCTCTGGCTGAACGCGGTGATAGCGCGGCAGCTCTGGGTGCGGCGCCACTACCACCAACACCAGCAGGAGCAGCAGCAGCCGGATCAGGAGGGACAATTCAAGCCCATGCCGGCGGCCAGTAATGGGGATCTTTTGATGCCCTCTTCCCTGGCGAGTGCGATGGGTGTGGCCCTGCCGTTTGTCATCGACAAGCCTCCCCTGCCCTCGATTCCTCCCAGCCCACAAGCTCCAAGGACCAACACCATGGAGCCACCGAGTGGCATGGGAGCAGCTGCTCAGGCTCGCGAGGCTCGCCACCGACGCATGGTTGTCGTGGTGATCTTGATGATGGCCGTCTTCATTTGCCTGCGCCTGCCCGCCTGGATCTTCCTGATCATGCGCCTGTACGGCTCCTACTCGGAGCCCGTCGACTGGCTGCTCTACTTCAGTTTTGGTATCCTGAATCTCCTCAGCTGCGCCTTGAACCCGCTCTTCTACACCTTCCTCACCCAGACCATTCGCACTGTATCCCTGCTGAAGCAGAAGACCATGGACCTCATCTGCTGCCGCCGCCCCGGTCGAGGCCAGGACGGAGCAATGCCTACGGAACCCCCGGAGGCGGCCAAGCGATGCAGCCTGTGCTGCTGCTTCTGCTGTGGCCTCCGACAGCTGACTATCACGTGGCGTTGTTATCCCGCGCACGACCCACAACCGACCACTGAAGTACGGGGTGTGGAGCAGCCCTCTGCCCAGCGGGTAGTCGAGATGGAGGCCGATCCGAGCAGCCTGCAGCGATTCTTCAGCTTCAAGCACGACGTATTCACCGTCTACAACCGCCACGACGATTCCCAGAGTGCGTCAATCGAGTCCTCTGCCTGATACTGATAGGCAGCGTCATAAATCACTCGAGTACATTGCCACCGACTGTTTCTAACGGTTAGCAGAGATTGATTAATAGAGTGATTAATGTCCCCCTCCAATCCAGACCGCGAAAATGATTGTTACGGCTACTGATAGGCAACACACTCCCTGCAATTCTGCCCAAAAATGTAAAAATGTATGTGTGCAAAATGTAAATATAATTGAAATATTCAAATAAAAGAAGTGGAAAACTACAGACATTATAAAGTTACAGACACCCCAACAGATTAGAACACTGAAATGGAAGCCTAACTAACTAATTTTAATTACGGTGACTTAATAAGCTCATTAGCTGGTTGCTGTGCACAGTATATGTACTTCCGTTTCGAAACAATAGTAGAACAATTTCTATTAGAGAGATAAAACATCAGACTAACTAATTAAAAGCCAAAAGTTATTCATGCAGGTCGCCGGAGCTTAAAGTACATCGCTCGCTTCTCTCTTTTGTTATTGTCCCGGTAAATAAAAAGCTTTTCCTCTCTGAAAAGCATGGAGCTCTCTACAACATACGAAATCCGCTCTACAGATCTCCCGCTCTCTCTCTCTCTCTCTCTCTGGTGTTCAGATCATGAATTTTTATCAGCAAGCTCGGCTCGAAAGCTACTCTGGCCATCCATCGAATTATTTCTGTCTGTTCGCGTTTCACGGCGGGTTGACTCTTCTCGGAGCGGAGAAACGCGTTTGGCTTCCATTGAAAACTCTGTCAAAGCGGGTGAAATCTACGACAGAAGCAACAAATAAAGCAGAAGCAACGATACGATTGTAAAGTGCATGCCAAAAAAGAAATATCAAAATACGAGTACGTATTGTATTGTAATGTATTGTATTGTGTGTGGGTAGCAAAAGCGTAAACTAAACAGATGAAACCTAAATAAATGAGGCCAATCGACAAAGGAGAGTTGCGAATTATGGCACAATATTGTCTATAAATAAAGTGTACCCGCCAAAGCCAAAGCCCCAAGCAGAGCTGAAGAAAGAAAAAGCGAAACAGAGAAAGAAAAAGAAATAGAAAACGAAAACCCATAAAATTCCAATTCCAAACCTAAGCTCAAATCGAAATCCGAAGAAAAAGAACAGAAGCAAGTTCAGTGCAGTTTCGGCTCGGTTCGGTTCGTTGTGGGTCAAGTCAAGTGAAGAACGAAAGTTCAGGCGGTGAGATTGTGTGTGAAAAGCAAAGAAATATTGATTGTTTGTGAATTTATTTGGACAGGTAAGTGCGGCAAGTCCAATAGCTTGAACACCCATCCATTGAGGAGATGTGAGGTGGTGGCTATCAATATTTTGGTTTGATTCGGTTTTTGTTTCTGCTAAACCAGTTGTGGTAGTTTTCTTACTGTTTTTACTGTTACACATTTCGTCAGAAGCGCAGGAAAAACACGTTTGCGCATTTCACTTGGCGTGTATCGGCTTTTGACTCTCTGCCTTCCCCCCCCTTCTGGATTTGTGACTGTCTGTCACGCATGCGCAAACCGTGGATTTTCTGAATTGCTTGCAAAATCATGAGTTATGCTGTAAAGCTGTCATCTCATCCGTCTGCACTTTGTTTCACTTTTTTCTCTCTCTATCTCTGTGTCTCCATAAATATTTATCTCTTTCGCTCTCTGTATTTCCATCTCTATTTTTCTCTAAAGAATTTGTATTCATTTGGCATACGCAAGACTTCTTGAGCGGCTGCTGGTTACGCAGCGCTTTCATTAGTTTTGTCCGTCTTTGGCATTCCGTATCTGTATCTGTTACTGTTTCTGTTACTGCCTCTGTCTCTATTAGTGTGCAGTTTGCTGTGCGTGTCAGGTATTCGGCGGGTGCATATTTAATTAGCTCTTGCTAACCAAAAGCAAATAAATAGGCCAGTGTTTGGTTTGGTCATGACGAGGCTATTCCAGTGACCATCGTACGAATACTGAAGCTTGACCATGAATATCAGTCCCAGAAATTTCGGGGTGTGGATTAAAGATCAACAAATACTTCTTAAAGGAAATATCGGGTCAGACTTTTGCTGATTAATTTACCACATTTTACATTGCTTTCCGTACGACGTGCCTCAAGTTTTAATGGCAGTAGAACTAATTTCTTCCTTGTCTGGAACTCACAAAAATGTCATTTGAAATCAACTGGATTGATATGTAATGTTTTTCAGAATTATACGCTCTCTTTGCTTGGGATTGGATTGGATTCCCTTACGTGCTTTTATTTGTGAAATCCAAGCATACGTATTTGTATTGTATTTCCCCATTTGGCTAAGGCTTTTCTGGAAAAACAAAAGAAACTCACTTTCGTTTTCATATCATTTCATTCCGCCTCCCTCCCCCCATCCATCTAGGGGTCGTCTGCCATCTCTCTCCTAATTATTATAAAACAAGAAATTTTCATTAAATCATTACATGCAGCGTGACTGCCTGCCTGCCTGTCTGCCTGTCTGCCTGCACCGTTATACAATAGACTCTAAAAAGACAGAGGAGACAGAGGGAGCCTGAGATAAAAAGCCAACAAGATTGGGTGTGGGTTGGGGACGCGACGGTGCGGTGCGGTGCGGGAGCAGCGCTGGTTGTTAGCACATTCCAGAGTATTTCATGTGCCGCTGCCACGGGGCAGGCGAGAGAGAAAGAAGAAATTATACGAAAATTATCAAAAATATAATTTCTAAAGAAAGTGAAAGTTTTTGGGCGCGTACAACATTTTTGACTTCTTTTTCTTTCGGAATTACCGTTGCGCCGGGAGCGGAGCTGATTTCTTTGTGCGTTGCCCTGTCCCTTCTTCGGGGGGTAGGCGGGCTGGACGGCGGCTGTACGGTTGGAGGGGGGAATCGTGCCCTGAATGAAGCCGACTCTGAATGGGAAAGCTGAGAACCATCGGATGCAGATGGTGTGCCAAAAATCCACTTACCGTCCGACCACGTGCTGCAGCAGCCATAACCGATAAACCGGTTCGATAAGCCCCAAGAAACATTTGTAAAAAACATTTATGCGTTCGTTTAGTTTTTGATAGTTTTGTAATGCCTTTTGTTGAGCTGTTTAGCTGTATAGCTGTATAGCTGTTGTGCTGTCGGGTTCAAGCATTTTGACGGCTCTAACTTGACCTGCATTCAGCTGGAAATTAGTGATGTCCCTAACCTGCGGTGCCTAACCTTGTCCACGAAACGAGTTCTCCTCCGCTCCCCTCCCCCCCGTCCGATTGTAGTGTGTTAATACAATAGTGCATATTTCAAGTGAACCCTGCGCTCTGTGTCGGGCAACACTTTCGATTTTTGCACAAATCGCAATGGCAAGTGGCAAATAAAAAGTTTGGTTTTCTTTCTACTCCGTGACGGTGACGATTTCACTCCAGGGAGGCCAATGTACCCTCAGCCACAGCCACAGACAGACAGTCCCAGAGCCCCCGCCCAGTGGCTCAACAGTTGCGCTTTATCTGTCTGGCCGACCCAACCAATAGATGAGGCCAAGCGGTATAAGGCATAAGGCATAAGGCATGTCTGGATGACATCCAATGTGATGGCATTGAGCTCTACTGAAGGTTGACGCCGCCGCAGCCCCGCCATGGCTCGGATGGGAGGCAAACAAATCAATTTGCTTTATTTGTTTGTTTTGATTATACGAGTACGAGTGTTGCTGCTATGTTGGTTTCATGTCATGTGATACTCTGATACGTAGCTCTGGCAATTGATACGAATAAAAAGATACAATTTAGCTTGCAATTACTCATGCAAGAGGAGGATATTCACTCTGAGGGATTCAAATGAGATATTCAACCGACTCATAGGCTGGAAATGTACATACGTGAACTTTTGGAAAGAAACAGAAGTTGAATAACATGAGGTCTTCAACTATATGTTGATAAGAGTGTTGTTATTTGTATGTGCCTTATGCATCTTGCTGTATATGTAGTTCACACTGATAAGATCTGGCAGCAGCTGCACAACAACAGTGTCGGCAGATTGATAGCCCTCTCTCTCTCTCTCTCTGTCTCGCTGGCTCAGGGAACGAAGGAAAACGATCTGAAAATTCTATAATTAAAGAGTTTAAATCTTATTTAAAGCGCAACTATTTGTTGTTAGTGGAGGGAAATGCTAAAAACTGTGAAAAGCATTCCATTTGATCTGTGATATGCGCCTTAGGTACACAGAATAAAAGTACGCGAGTCATTGGGGCCAGTGAGATACAAATGTATCTGTCAATCCAAATAACAGCGCTGCAACAATTTCATCTAATGTTGCGTGGGGCAATGGCAATGTCAAGTGGTGGCAGTTGCCAGGCTACCGATGATGCTGATGCATGCCCCCTGCTGACGCTGATGTTGTGGGTGTTCCAACATGTCTGCCATTTACAGCTAACGAGATTTTAAGTGCTGTCAAATGCTGATAGAAGCCGCATGCACACACACACACTCACAGATGGAACTGCAAATGGAAATGGGAAAATAGGTTCTGCCAGTGTTGGGCAATTGAAAAGTTCAAGTGTGTGCGTGTGTGAGCGATATTGGGATGCATATTGAAGGGCGACACATCAAGCCAAATAAGTCGTGGGATGTGGGATGTATGATCAGGATTGTGTAACAAATAAAGGCATTTCCTTAATGCTTTTTAATTGCGAAGCTTGTTTAACAAGTCACTAAAAATAACACAAGTTATGTTACAGAGTTATTTACGACCCTATCCCATGAATTACATAAATTGCTTATATTTTATTTTTTTATATTTTCACTGGGTCGACAGACTGAAAAAGCAGGAAAAAGAAACTGCATATTAAAACCAAAGAAAACCGAAAAACGTTGTTGAAGGAGCACTCCTCATAATAATGAAACCCGTTTAACATAATAATGACTCTTCAATTTCGTTGTCTCTGCTTTCGGGTATATGCATGCATGTACTCTCGGATGCATGTAGGTCAAGCCCCCGACTGCCAACTGCAGACTGCAGACTGCCGACTGCCACTTGCCCGGGGAACTGGCCGATCCAGAGGCAGAACGTCCCCCCAGCAATTATGACACAGCAGCCGCCATGGCCGAGTCCCAGGGGAAACTGCAGGCTCATCGCACTCATGATACTCGCTATTCTCGCAGTTCTATCGATGGTGACAGAGGGTAAGTGGAGCACCGAGGAGGGAGTCGTCTCACACAATGGGAGATCGTTTCTAATTGGATTTCCACTTACAGTTGCAGCACTCCCCTTCCTTTTCACACGCTTCAGGCCGCAGATAAACTGGACGCAGCCGGGGATGGAGCGGTGGGTGATTGAGGAGCAGCCGCGGAGCATTGAGCCGCACCTGGATCTGGTCAACCATCCGAATCGCACCCACAGTGCTGCCACATCTGGCGATGGCTCCGATGCAGAATTCCTGCAGCGCCTTGTCAGCATCAGGCACAACCAGACGTCCAAATCCCGCATGCTGTGGTACGATGTGGGCTCCGGCGATGGCCTCGTGTACCCGCCGTTTGTGGACAAGGCGCTGAAGCTGCTCAATCTCAAGCAGGTGGCGTTCGAGATCGAGAACAGTGTGATGTCGAAGGTCACCTGCACGGCCTGCCGCGCCGGATCCGGGATGCTGCAGCACCAGATCCAGTCGGGCAAGACGGACGCGGAGCTGATCCGCATGATCTCAGACTATTGCACCAACCTGAACATCCAGAGCGCGCGAGTCTGCCAGGGCGTGGCACAGCTCTTCGGCAGCGAGCTAATCTACGTGATCAAGCGGGTGAACCTCAGTCCCGACGAGCTCTGCAGCTTCATCATTGGCGATGGCTGCGGCGACGTCTACAATCCGTACCACGAGTGGGAGGTCATCTTCCCGCCGGTGCCCAAGCCGCCGCGTCTCGCCGATCTGCCCATCCCCCTGGAGGCGGCCCCCTTCTTCAAGGTGCTGCACATCTCCGACACCCACTATGACCCCCACTACGCCGAGGGCTCGAACGCGGACTGCAACGAGCCTCTCTGCTGCCGCCTGAGCAGCGGACGGCCCGCTACACCGAATGCAGCTGCCGGCAAGTGGGGCGACTATCGCAAGTGCGACACTCCTAAACGGACGGTGGACCACATGCTGGAGCACATTGCCGAGACCCACAAGGACATAGACTACATCCTGTGGACTGGCGACCTGCCTCCCCACGATGTGTGGAACCAGACGAAGGAGGAGAACCTGGCCATCATCAAGGAGACAGTCAAGCAGATGGTGGAGAAGTTCCCCGGCATCCCCATATTCCCGGCCCTGGGCAACCACGAGAGTGCCCCAGTAAACAGTTTCCCGCCGCCCTACGTCAACCAGGTGGACATCTCCATCAGCTGGCTCTACGACGAGCTCGACGTCCAATGGCGTCGCTGGCTGCCCCAGAGTGTCACCCACACGGTGCGGCGTGGCGCCTTCTACTCGGTGCTGGTACGCCCCGGATTCCGCATCATCTCGCTGAACATGAACTACTGCAATAACAAGAACTGGTGGTTGCTGCTCAACTCCACGGATCCGGCCACAGAACTGCAATGGTGAGGATAAGGACTTGATTTAATAAAATGGATCCCAGATCTAACAAAGTCTCTTGATCGCTTCAGGTTCATTTACGAGCTACAGAGTGCAGAGTTCTCCAATGAGAAGGTCCATGTGATAGGCCACATACCGCCAGGACATTCGGATTGTCTGAAGGTCTGGTCGCGCAACTTCTACAAGATCATTTCCCGCTACGAGAGCACCATCACGGCTCAGTTCTACGGCCACACGCACTACGATGAGTTTGAAATGTTCTACGACCCACATGATCTGAGTATGAAACGATCTACAGATCAATATAGCCTTTGCAATATTTCTGATCTATACGTGTTCTATATTCTGTTGCAGATCATCCCAACAGCATAGCGTATATAGGACCTTCTGTGTCTCCGTACTACGATCTGAATCCTGGCTACCGCGTGTACTACGTGGATGGGGATCACGACTCTACGACGCGTCTGGTCATCGACCACGAGTCGTGGATAATGAACCTCAAGGAGGCCAATCTGTATGGCTATCCCATCTGGTACAAGCTATACACAGCCCGTGCTGCCTACAATATGAAGGCCCTACGGCCCAGCGATTGGAACAACCTCCTCAACGAGCTGACCAACAATCAGGAGCTCTTTGAGCTATACTACAAGTAGGTTAAACCCCACAAAAGTGTTGCTTCGCCTTTAGTTAATGGCTGATTGATCCTTCAACAGATATTACTGGAAAAACTCTCCGGCTCGGCCAACCTGCGATGCCGAGTGCAAGAAGCGCCTGATATGCGATTGCAAGAGCGGACGCTCCCACGATCGGAAGCACTTCTGCGCGGATGTCGAGTCCAAGATTGATGAGGAGTCCTCCAAGTCGTGGAAGTCGTGGTTCTATCGCGGTCTGACCAATTCGTATGTACAATTCAGTTCATCCTAAGTGTTTTCCCTGTGGTGGTTGGTTGCTTTCCATTTGATTGTGTTCTTCACTAGTTCGTGCTCGTGATCGTACTCTACCATTTTCATTTACACTTTATTTTAAACACGATAAATAATCAAGTTATTTTACTTTCTGCACTGGTGTGGTTCATTCAACAATAAACAAAACAAACAACAACCAAAAAACCAAATACTAAAACCCTACACAGCGCAGAGGATCGGACAGAAATCCCAGCCTCCGGGGAGCAGACAACTACAGAGTTCTGGGCTCCGATTGATTTGGTTGTGGTTAACATTGGTGGTTGAGATACTCGTACTTATAAGGATTGTACAGACACATATACTCGTAATATAACTATTTGATGGTGACACGATTCTGTAATATTCAGATGACAATAAATGAACGAAACTGTTAAATTTCACGTGCGCCCGGCAATCTATCTCTATCTCCACCCAATCCGTAGCTACAGCCTGCTCTCTTCGATCACCTATCTGCCCAAATATCTGCTGGGATATCGCTGAGCTGGCGGTCCAGTCCCAGAGTCAACTGCAAGTCAATGCAAGTCCAAGTGGAAACAAAAGCCTACACTATAAGTTTACTATGTGATAATTAGTGCTTAAATCTACAACTAAAACTAAAATTAGCGAAGAATATATGTATGCTTATTCGATGTCGTGTCACAAAGCACCGCCCTCGAACCACAATTGTGCTCCCACAGGCAGACCCCTTCCGATGGAAAAACTGAGTCAAGGAACAATAGTCATTTAAATTTAATAGATCGAGTCGTTGATCGTCGTTGTTGTTTTTGTTGACGTTGCTATTGCATTGTGGGCGTGGCAGGGTTCGCCTTTCTGCGTAATGGATATTGTTGAACAAATTACTGTATAATTCTGTAAATGTAATGAATTTTAGGGCTTACCGTAAATAAAGTGCAATTAATTTAGTTTAACATAATATTTATATACTCGTTTTTTTCATTTAAAAGTAAAGTTAATTTGAAATAATAGCACTTAGCAGTGCTGTAAAATATCAGCGACCAGCTGTTTGTCAACACTTTGCCGCGCCACCTGGCGGTTTTTTTTCAACTGACATACCGCCACCTAGCGTTTTTTATTGCAACGACAATTTACTTTTTTTCTGGAGATGGCACTTCTTCGATAATATTGGAGTTTGGCGAAAAAATTCAAATATTTGTAGTTTAACGATTTTTTATGCGCCACTTCAACTATTAATTCAAGGATTAAACCTGTCGTTCTTCATCCGAGTCACAAAATGGGGCAGAGTATCTTTATCTTTCAACTGCCAAGAATATGTGCCTGAGGAGTACTTTTTAAGGGCTAAGTAGCCTTTTGTTTAGCTGCTACATAAACCGCCACTCCCAAAATATTCAATCTTAATTGGCTTGGATTTTCGGCTGAATTCGTGATTTGTTTCTTACACTCTGGAGTTATTGTTTAATGTACAACTTCCGTTTAAGCTGGTGACAATAGACAGAAACGATGCAAATCCATTGTGTCCACCTGATCAGGCGCTCAGTGCGGAGTAGACTCCCGACATAATCTCCGTCTTGGGGTCAGATGGACGTTCTATCGCCGCACCGTCCCGTGTGGAATATCCTTGAGACAGAAGCTGGCTGTGGCATGCGTGTTTTCCTTCATTGGCGATAAGACACGCAGGGCAGCGCGGTCGACGTCATCACCTCTGCTTCAAGCAGGGGATCGGGTTCGGGGTCGGGGTCGTGTGAGTTGGTGTGGCTGCCAGTCATTATCCCTTTGTCACACACATAGACACAACACACGTACGAAGCGCACCCACGCGGGCAGGCACAGCCAGCATCAAGGCAAGCAAAACAATTCCGTTTACATTTCCCACATCTCGCTCTCTCTCTCTCACACACACCCACACACACACCAATGGCGTGTGCCACCGTTCTTTTTCCCGCTTTTTGTACCCTTCCGGAGGGGAGCTTGATTTTTAGCTGATGTTGGAAATGCCGAGACGCCTAAGCCTCTAGCGCACATAGCTAGAATCATATTATTTATATCTGCAAGTGTATCAAAAGCTTCTGCCATCGGGGATGTCCTTTCCTTCATGTCCTTTTTGTTGCTTTCCATACTTTCAGGGGACGCGCCGCCGAAGCAGCCGCTGGGAACCGCACATGTGTGTGTGTACGAGTGTGTACCCCGAGCAAACAATCAAACAAACAAACAAACAAGCAGCTCTCCCAAAACAACAACAAAAATAAAAGCAACAGCAACAACAATGGGAACAAACAATGCAATGCGTGCAAATTTTTAGAAAAATATAAAAGCTCATCACTGGTGGAAAGGGGGAGATTGTGTGCTGGTTTGCTGGAAGCTGCTGGGGCATGGGGCATTATCTCATGTGGCAGGCACGATGTCGCTCTTAAATGCCGCTTAACATATTTGATTTTCCTGCTTCCGGGGCTCTGGCTCCGGCTCCGGCTCCGGCTCCCTTCTTTCCCAGCCAGTTGTGTGTATATTTTTTGTCAGCAATGTTTGTTTGGGTTGTTTGATTGTTGCTTTTGTTGTTGTTGTTGCTGTCAGGTTGGGATATAAATTTGCATTTCGACAAAGCGCCAGAATTCGCACATGTTAACCCATTGATGCCCCATCAGCGGCGGCTGCATCGCAATCCTTTTAATGCCCCCAAAGATAGGCAAGAGATTATGTTTCGAACATTTTCAGCAGTTTTTGGAGGAGTTTTTTTTATAGGCTTATCAGGAAATGCTTGAAAATGGGTTAATGCTGGCAGCCATTGAACACGTTTTTGCCTTTTTTGGCATTCGCGCCTTTATTCGAATGCCAAAACACGTTTGAAAATAAATCAACGCATTAATTATTCTCTCATGCATAAATCGTTTGCCTGTCGATGTTTCCTGCTCCTAGACTGCTGTCCTGCCAGTCCTGTACCTCTCAAAATTTTTATTAGCTACGCATAATTGCTGCGGCAATAAAGTTGTTTTCTCCTCCTTGCCGCTAGCCGCGCCGCTGGCCGAAGCTGAGTTTGGGACAGGACATGGGACACACTGGACATTGGGACGTGGCACGTGACCCGACAACATAACGACATTTAAGTGGCCGCACCGCAGCAGCAGCAGCAGCAACACCAACAACAAACAACAACAAGAACCACAGCAGCCATATCAGCCATGGCCAGTATGCCGTGGGGACCGCCTGTGGGCGTGGGAGTGGGCGTGGGCGTGGGTGAGACCTTGTTTGCCAACATGTTACAAAAAATTGATGCCATTGCTGATGTGCTTTTTTGTTGCTGCCACCGATGCCACTGCTGCTGCTGTTGCTGCTGTCGCTGCTGGTGTTGCTCTTGCTCTGGCTCTTGTTGTTGCAGCTGCACCCACTATTTATTGTTACAAGAAAATGCGAAAAACTGGATGGAAACGCGAGGGGAAGAGGATACAAATTCAAAAACCTTGTCAAAACCTCTAGTGGAAAAATATTGCCAAAAATGAGATTCGTTTGAAAAACCATTCAACGGTGCTTTTGAATTTGAAAAGAGTTTCCGCTTCTGTCGATCGAAAAACACCATAAAGTTTTTGCTAAAATACTACCAAAAATATATAGCAACGGGGGAATCGATTCTTTCAAAGCGTTTCAGATTCATCTGATGGTTTCAATTTCCTTCAATACGGGTCGGGTCGTCCAATCTGTCAGCAAATGTCTCCCGTTTGTTGCTGCTGCTTTCCGTGTCACGCGCGGAAAGAAAATGTTGTTTAATTACTGAAGCAAAATCATGTCAATGGAGGATGTCGCCTGACCTGACTGAGAGTCGAGCATCGAGCTTCCAGCAGCCAGAAGGCAGAAACGTGAACCGGCAGGACTGACAGCTTGTCAGGAGCAGGCCCAAATGCCATAGCCGCTGGCGGGTTGGTTGGTCACTTTTTTCTCTTGCTGTTGGCTGCTGTGGCTGTTGTTGCTTTTGTTTAAATTTAAATTCTGTAAATAAATCTGCATGAAAACAAGAAGCATGTTGGCCATAAGCATGGCCAAGTGGAGTGTGACTGCAGTTGGCATCGCTGTTGGCCACTAAACAAAGGCAGGAACTGTGCCGCACCCTACGCCAACGCCAACGCCAACCCCAACCCCAATCCTCTCCTGCCAAAAAAACACACAGGACAATGGGGACATTGGGCTGTCTGCGTGGGTCAGTGGAGGTGGAGTCGCTCTCTTTTTCGGATGGGAGATACGTTCTCTTGCGGTCCCGTAGTTTGTCGGGAGGTGTCGGGGTGGGGGAGGGTAGAAATTGGTTGAATATTGAATTTAATGAATAATTACTTTAATTTGTGAGTGATAATTTGAAATGAGGTGAATAATTAATTTACTGAATAATTACTCTATTGAAAACTGAAGGGAGTTCGGGGAGGAATTGGTTGAATATTCAATTTTGTTAATCGAATTATTTCCAAGTTACTAATCAGTTTATTTTAATCTGGACAAAGCTATTAAACCGATATTCTATAATTATACTATCTGAGGATTAAAAGCATCCAGCTCTCTATGGCATCCATGGTTTTCTGATGAAGTAGAGCTTGCATCTTGCTATCGACATTACTACAGTACTTGTGGTTGTTTCAGGAGGATCTTCCTACTATCCCAATCGCATTCCTACATATTTGTGGTTGTTGCATCTGAAATCGAATGACATCGATTTACCAGAACTGCCTGAACGCCTTGAGCACAATGTTAATCCGATGTAAGCTCATGTCCAGCTCCCACAGATCTCCTTGTCATGCCTCAATTGTTCCCAGCATATTGTGCCCAAGAGACGTACACACACACACAGCAAAACCACAACCCACAACCCACAAACCACCCACCCAACCATCACACATACACACATATGTGGTCCTCACCTTTGCAGTCAAAAAGCAACCACAGGAGCGAATGGAATAGGGGAAAAAATAATCATAAAGATGGGTGGAAAAAACGTGGCAGGTGGGTGAGGGAGTACAGGGGTCCATAGCGGTAGTAGAAATAGTAGTAGTAGTATAGATAGAGATAGAAGAGGAACAAAAAAATCTCAGCTGCAAATGACTTGTATGCCATTGAGATAAACCCGAAATTTATTTATTTTTACCATAAAACCCGAATGCAGTCAAGGCAAAAAAGGGACTTTTGGTTTGCCATTGTGTATGTCCATTGGTGTTTCCCTGTGTTCGTCCTTCTGTTTCTCTCTCTGTGTGCGGGTGTGTGGGTGTGTGGCAGGCATTTTGGGGAGCCTGTATTTGTGTTTGAGCTTTCAACAGCAACGACAACACCAACAACAGGCCACAACAATAGCGATGACGATGGCAACTAACTACAAATCCGTAGGCAATTAATTTAGCTGGAAAACCCGAAAAATACA
Source organism: Drosophila lowei (assembly GCA_008121275.1). Classification (NCBI taxonomy): domain Eukaryota; kingdom Metazoa; phylum Arthropoda; class Insecta; order Diptera; family Drosophilidae; genus Drosophila; species Drosophila lowei. The sequence goes on along the minus strand of CM017778.1, from coordinate 21,575,769 downwards.
AAGCACTCGCTCACACACACACGCACACATATGTATGTGTGGGTATAGAATGTAGGTTTTTTGCGGCGAGGGGATTGGAGGCTTACACTCGCAGAAAATAGGCAAAAATATTAAATGGGGGGGAAATGGAAAAGCCCCACCGTCGACGTCAGCGTCAGTCACTGGCAAAAAAAGAGGAGCAGCAGCAGCAGCAGCAGAAGAAGGAAAAAAAAAAAAGAAAACAAAAATGGAACTTTGAATGGAAATTCAATTGAGTGACATGAAAATGGAATTTTTCATATTTCTTTGCTGTTGTTGCTGTTGCTGCTGCTGCTGCTGCTGCTGCTGCTGTTGCTGCTGCTTTTGTTGTTATTGTTGGGGGCAACTGCTGAGCAGCGAACTGAATGCAGAGTGAAGCAACCCGTGTTTGGCTGCCAGGCACATCACAAACAACTTTGTTGTTCCCGCAATAATAGTACGAGCACCAACCAACAACAGGAGGATACAAAGGATGGATACCCTTTCATATGATATCACTTATATAGTCATTCTTTGGTGAAACATTTTGGCAAAACACATGACATTTGGAAACGATCTCTATGCCTCTATCTTTATGCCTGCTGATCCTTTCTTGGAGCTCTTCTAAGAGCTCCTTCTTCTTTGTATTGCAATATCATCATACCCTCTTCAAGGGTATAAACAGCAGCCAGCCAGCCAGCAGCAAGTAGCAGAAGCCACATCAGCTCCTGGCGGTAGAGTCCTGGCTGTGATTCTGTCCCGTCTCTGTCACTCTCTCTCGCTCTCCCACGCCCTCTCTCTTTTCTCTTTTGAGCATCAGCATCACAAAAAAAAGTTTGCTACTGACATTTTCATAATTAGGTATTCAAAATCTTTAATAACGGTTACTCTTGCTGCTGCTGGTGCTGCTGCCGGGTTGTTGCTGCTGCTGCTGCTGAAAGCTGCCAGTTGCCATTTCTGTGGCGCCACACATACACACACACACAGACAATTTAGTTATCCTTAGTTATCCCAATGCTTGTACAGTTTTTGTGTGTCTGTGGGGCATAGAAATGTTGTGTGGCAGAAATGTTGTGTGGCAGAAGCTTTGCGTAAAGAGATGTTTGCGGCTGCTGCTGCTGCTGCTGTCATAAACTGTCTTTCAAATGATTCCTTTGACTCTTTGCCTTCAATTCAAACCTAGAGACGCAAATGTATCTCCCCAACTATGAATTCCATTCCTTTGAATTTAGATCTAGGCTTTCAAAATAATTTCGAATTTGGTTTCGGGCTTTATTCTGGACCATTTTTGCAGACATTTTCTATATCGTTGCAACGTGCATAATTGCAGCTGTTGGATCCCTGTCCCGGGCCACGCTTTTCTTGCCACAACTATCCCGCCTTCGTGCCGCCTGCCTCGTCAAATGCTCGCCATTGTCCACACTTCAGTTGCAGCTCTGCCTCACTTTTTACGCTTTTCACTTTGCACGCACAAAAAGCCAAGCCAAGACAAGACAAGTCCTTTCTTGGCTATTCATGTCCAGGACAGGACAGGACGGGACAGAACGGGATGGGACAGGCTAGCATAGCACAAGACAGGACGGAGCTGAGAATCGGATCGGTGCCTCCCAGGCGGCCTGTCACTGCCGGCGACAATTTTAGCGCGTCTTATCCGTGGACAGGCCAGGCCAACCGCTGGGCCTGAAGACGGCATCCAACAGTCTGCTGTCAGCCGGAAGCAGCCCTTAGCACGGTGCACAGCGGCATAATGAATTCCCAGTTAAGAAGAGTTGAGCCTCAAACGATTTGGAGCTCAACATTGCACTGGCATTGGATTGGGATTGAAGTCGGGGTGAGAGTGGGACTGAAATGGGTGTCGTATCATCATCAACATCATCGCTCGCCATTACCATCCTCCATCCATGGAGTGTTATCTGCTCGCACTCAGTTGCCAATTCCCATGCCCCCGGCTGTTTCCAGAACACCCATCTCCCTTGTACTCATATTCGTACTTATTATCAAAAGTCAGCCACCCACCCATTCACACACACACACAGACAGACAGACGAACACCCACACACACATCCCAAACAAACAGCTTCATTTTGACCTCCTGGCCTAAAGGACGCCGCAAGTGGGTGGCTGGTGGGTGGGGTGGCTTCGGGTTCGGGTTCGTTCCCCGACTTTCACTTTGTTTGCTGCTGCTGCTGCTGCTGAATCGGCGCTGAGCAAACAACTTCTTTATCGGAACGGCGCACGCCGCCGACAGATAACACGCGGGGCAGGCGCAACAGCAAAAGCAACAGCAGCTTCCGCAGCAACAGAAGAAGAAGCAGAAGCAGCAACACCCCTTGCAACAGCAACAGCAACAGCAGCGGCAACAATATGTCATACATTGTTTAAAATAAAAATTAATAATTCAATTATGCGTCAACAGTCAGGGCAAACAGTTGTTTGCCCCATCTCTGCCAGCCCTCTTTTTTTCCTCTTTCTTTTTGCGACTGGCCATTTGGGAACGGACTTGGACACGGCCCGGCCGCAGCTGTTCCCTGCCGATGTATGCCACTCCAAATTGCCGTGATTTCATTCAATTTGTCGCAACAGCAGCAGCGGCGGCAGCAGCAACAAATGTTGCCACTTGCCAGGCAGGCAGCGCGGCCCCAAAATTGTTTTCGTTTGCTACGTTTCTCTGTCTCTGGCCTCTGTCTCCATCTCGCCCTCTCTTTCCCATTTACTTGTGCGAAATGCGCATAAAAAATGCTGTGTCCAACGCCCACAATCCTACCACCCACCCACCACAGTGCCCCAGCAGTCCTCCCGCTCCCCATCCAGAGCAGCCTTGCCACCAGAATCGCAGACGACTTCAGGCTGGTGTGCCAATGCACAATTGTTGTTTGTATGAGAAAATCTCGCCTAATGGCGTTTTACATTATTTGCCGCCTGATGCTGCCCCGACGACTACGACGACTACGACGACGACGGATCCGGAGCCGGAGACGGCAACGTCGCTGCCATTGCCAACTGCTACCAAGTGGCAGCAGTAAAAGAAGAGCGCTTCTGCCTTGCCTGCTGCCTGCTGGCTGCTGGCTGCCGCTTTCTGCCGCCCCATCCCCGCCAACCCAATAGATTTCCCGTATCGCCCTGCTCTGGACTTGGACTTGGTTTGGGTGCCAAATGTTCCTTTTCTCTCTCTCTGCCACCATTCTCCCTCTCGTTCGTTCAAGTTTGTGGTTTAGGGTGCTTGGGTTTTCGTTTGTGGCAAGTTTTGCTTATGTGGGTGTGGGGGCAGGAATCCGTGCTTCGATTGGGGGAATGGGAGAGCTGCGGCTGGACAAGATGAATGGCCACTTATTGGCCAAAAGCGGGGGTTTGTTTAAATTGCGGTGGTCAATTTGTAGGAATCTATTGAAACGTCTTCCCCGCTGCCACAGCTGGTAAATGCAAACAGATGACAGATACTCGTATGCACATATGTGTATGCTGTGTCGATTGCTTACTAATCATCAGCAGGGCAAAGAGGGAATTCATTCCCTATAACTACTGTATATGTTTAAGAATTATACTTATGGAGTGTGACTGATTCTGTGCTGGGTCCAGACTAGGTCCAAGGGCAGACGTTCCGTATTACAAGCGTGGCTTCGACTAGAGCGCGACAGATCGAGAGAGCGATAGCGAAAGCGAAGAAGAGACGAAAGAAGAGATGCCCAGGATAATGCCGTGCGTGAGAATATACATATGTTAATATGTTTATAGGTAGATGACAATATGGTACAGTGGGCAGTGCAAATGACGAACATAATCTATAATCTGCCTACAATCTATCTGGCTGCGTAACCCATCATCCTCTGTGCATTGAATCCCTTCCAAATATCTTCCATTAGCCATCCCTAAGTGCTTAGATTAACTGAGCTTACAGTTAGATAAAGCAAACATGGATATGTTTACAGGGTGGTTTCCATACTAATTGAAGTCTGCATTGATCCTCCCCCCTCCGATTGGAATTTCCGAGGATTGGTAGATCCCAAACACAGAACGAAGCAGAGACCAAATCGCTTCTAATTTGCTTGCCGTTCGTTCCCATGGCTAAGCCCGGTGCTCCCTGGGGTCCAGGAGGGGAGTGCGTGGGTGTGTGTGGGGGTTGGGGGTCCAATCGTTTGACATGGTGTGAACACACGCATAAGGCCGCCACTCGCAGCCGTGGGGACAGCAGAGGAGACAGGGGCAGGGGCCCTGCGGGGTGTGTGTGCACAATTGGTTGGCAATTTATTTAAATATCGGCACGCAGTTCGCAACGCAATGCCAACTGGAATTTCATGGCAGTGGCAGTGGCAGGGGACCAAAATGAAACAGCAACAGAGACGAGAACGTAACAAGCTGCTGCCAAAAAGGAATTTTTCAGCTGCCGCCAGCAGAAGGCAGCACCCGAGGGAGGAGTGAGTGGCAGGGGCACGAAAGGCAGAAAGAGAGGGAGGCTGAGAGGCAGGCAGGCAGCAGCAGCAGCAGCAGCTGATGTTAATAGCCCAGCGGCCGAATGCCGGCGACGACCAACAAGAACAAATGTCTGGCAGTTGTTGCCGCTGCCACAGCCCTGCGATAAGGCCAAAGGCAGGCGACTGAAGAGGGGGAAACAGCTGTTCCATCTGCAATGGAATCCACTGCGCAGGCGCCCGACTGCAAGCAGGCGACGACGAATACGAACCCGAAGCGAGATACACGAATGAACACGTCCGAAACAGAGGCGGTCGGTCGTCGCTACCTGAGTGGCGGCTGCTCTTCTCACAAACAAATCCAACTTTCGCCTGTTCGGACGTGAGCGCTCTCTGGCTCCGCTCCGCTCCGCACTGTTTATCCACGTTCTCGACTTCCGCGTGGATTTCTTGCCTCCGATGCCGCGCCATTCAGAATATTTGCTCGGCATTGCAATGCTTCGAAATGCCGGTTCGAGTGTCCGTTCCGCGCTGTTTTATCGTCGAAAACTGTAAATAATGAATAAATGAAAGAACGCGAAACAATAATTAAGAAAAACTAATTGATTCCACTAGTCAGGAGTGAAAGACTAACAGATAACAGATAATTTGATATAAAGATGCTGCAATCGAACTGAATATTCATCAAACAAAACAAAACAAACTAAAACAAGCCAAAGCAAACAACAGTTTCAATCGAACTAAAGTTTTGTATAGAGCCAAATAAACAAGAATCTCAATAGATCAGATAAAATGGTAAGTCCCCCGCTGAAAATTGTACACCACAGATGCGCATCATCGGCATCCGCATCACTCGCATCTGTGGATGCTGCGCGTATGAGCTATGGGCAACACATGTTGATTGTGGCTCCCGTCCAGGTCCAGGTCCAGGGCCAGCTGTCTCATGCCACTCCAAGTGTCTTTGGCCCCACAAGATACAGTGCGAGTATCTATATACAATATATATGTAGATACAAAGATATTCGAGTGTGGTAGTCTGGCCAAGACGCATCTGTTTTTTATTTGCTCAAACATTCGGCGAGCACAACTGCAGATACAAATTCGTTTGTCAAGTGCTCGAATAAAAGTTTTAGCAGAACACAGACATAGCGGATAGTGTGGAGCTGTGGGGCGGAAGGGGATAGGGGTGATACGATCCGATGTGTAGGAAAATCTCGCTTTCCCTCTGCTTTGTCAGTTTCACGTGCGAAATTATAAATTATTTGCCCTCTTTTTGCTGTTTTGCCCGGGGCATGGGCAGGGGCTGGGGCTGGGGCTGGGGTCGGAAGTTGCCTCGACTGGGTTTTTGGTCCATGACTTTGGCCGCCGTCTGTTTCTGATGGCCTTGTGCGCCCGCGTTCCCAACAGAAACAGAACTTCCAACTGCAAATAATTGCAGCTGGCTGCCATGTGTCGCAGCTGCTGGCCCGTGTCCCGTTCCCCTGATCCCCTGTGCCTCCTGCTGCCATCTGTCGATTCCATCTGTGACTGCTGTTGTAAATAAATGCCCGAAGTCCCAAACTTTTACTGCGGAAAGTGTCTCCAGTGCAAAATTGTGAATAATTATTAGAACTATTGGGCAGTTCTTTAGGCCTAGATTTCGGTGATGTTTTAGAACGGAATGCCCAATAATACAATAACAAATTGTATGTCTTGGGCATGACGAGGCATATTTTCTCCGCGATTGGGACTCACAACGGGTCCAGGCAGGTCTCGGTCTCGAGCATCAATTTGCTGTTTGCATTGTTTTTCCTTTCCGACTTTTGCGGGTCGCCGAAGACTGTGTAGTTGTTGTTGTTTTTTTTTCGAGCCGGCTCAACTGCCCAAGGCTCTGAGGCGAAGGATATCCTAAAAGGGAATTGAAGTAGAAGTACCAAAGGGCATCAAACGAAAATTTAAATGGAATTTGTTCCTCTGATGCAATAATTTGGTATTTTATGGTCTTCGGTTAACCTAACCTAGCCATGTACAGTCAATCTAATAATATAATTATGTTTTCAATGCCACAAATGTTTTAATAAAAAGAGGGAAAACCTACCCACAAGTCAAATATTTGGGAGCTATCAATACTCAAGCACATGTGAGTATCATAATTATCAGCTGTGTAGCTCAATTCTGGGGATAACTACAGAAGTCAAGTCCATGACTCAGCCTGGATCGCCTGGCCAGCTGTGGCCTTGGCTTTGCAGCTGCCACAATTGAAAGAAAGGGACAGATCGAAAGAAAGAAGGAACGAGAGCTGGATGGAGAGAGAGAGAGAAAGAGAGATCGGAACAAGTGTGAGGGCAGGGCAGCTGTCTTTCGGCCTTTTGCTCTCTTACCCGTCGCACCGTCTGGCAGATCATTGTTGTTGGTATTGCTTTTGGTTGCCATTCCCCGTACCTGCGCCGCATCTCCGTTGCTCTCCGTGGTTTCTCTCAGTGTGGTTTCTGTCATGCAGGCATGACACCTGCATAAACATTTTAACAGCTTGGAGGCCCTGGCCGCGGTGCGATTTGTTTTGTGCTTTTCTCATTTTTTTCGCTATTCATTCAACAATGCAGTGCCACCGCAAAAAAAAGAAAAGAGTCGAAAACCGTCCCGCAACTATGGCATAATAATGAGGGGTAGGACTGATCGATACCCTGGCACTTGGATAACAAGGATAATGTGCCAAAACGCAGTCGATAAACCTTTTTTTGTCGTTATACAACAAACAAATTTTACTCAGCTTTTAACAGGCTTAACCCAACCTTTTCTAAGAATTAATTGCCTCAAATATTTGCTCAATAATGAAAATTAATTCAACGATCAATAATTTATGTAACCGATTGACCAGGAAGGACATGTGTACCAATGCGGGCAATGGCAATACTCGTGTTTCACCAAAAATCTGACCTGCACTCCAATCCAATCTAATCCAGTCCCCCAGCAGCGCCGTTCAATTAGTGTGTCAGCAATTTGGTTCTGTTTTGGCCCGTGGGCAAATCGGAGAGCCAGCCCTCATCTAATCAGTAATCATCGGGCAATCAGCCATTCGACAATGTCCTATTGAATAATGCATTGCACCGGCACGGGTCTATTTGCAGGACCCCCTCGCATACGGACATAGGGGCTTGCACAGGCCAGGCCAGGCCAGGACAGGACAGGCGTGTGGCATGGTCTGCGAGCTTCCATGTGTATGTCCATGGGCATGGAATTTAAAATGGACAGCGGCGGCGAAAAAGGGCAAAGTTATTAGCGTAACAGTCGGCAGTGAGGCACGGTGGAACAGGTGAAAATGCACATGACAAATGCAGCTGGCGTCAAATTACCAAGGGCCACATGTGCTTCGCTCTGTCCTGCCCTCCCGTCACCACCCCCGCCCGGAATAGCAACCAGCCAGGCATTCAAACATCCAGGCAGCCAGCCATCCAGCCATCCAGAGAAACGGCAATCCATCAAGGGCTCAATCAATCATTAGTACTGCAAACTTTGCGGCGCGGCACGGCACGGCACGGCACAGCACTCGTAAAAAAAGAGGCATCCGAAAAAGCAAACAGAAAAAACTTTTGGATTTTCACACCTTTGGCAATTAAGATGCCGCCTAGACGACATTGACTAATGAGACGCCATTTTGTTTGCGGCATGAAGCAGCTGAGACAACAAACAACATGGCGACCGGAAATAAGTCAATTTGCTTATTAGACTAAAGCAAACGAATGGAACGGAACGGAACAGAACGAATGGCATGCCAAGAGAAAAGAAACCTAAAACCGAAACCAAACCAGAGAAAAGAAATGAAAACCTTCCTCAAAGCTCAAAGGCAAACATTGAAAGCGATAGGATGAGCTGAAGCCTAGAGGGAGGGATGTGTAGGGGAATGGCCACAGGGGGGGAGGGAAAAAATGGAAGCTAAAAAAGCGCGAAAATGTCACGCACAGAACAGCAACTAACGGTACGCCCTCTCTCTCTGTCTCTCCCTCTCTCCGTCTCTCTGTAGAGCATACACTTAATCGAAAAAGTCAAAAACGAAATTCGGTTTTCCGCTTTCCTACTCCTAGTTCTTCTGTTCGCCTGGCTGCCATCCGCTTACCCACTGGTTCTCTCTCCTTCTCTCTCTTGGTTTTTGGGAAATTCGGTCCGTTGTTGTGGCTTTGCCACTGCCACCGCCACCGCCACCGGAATTGTTGTCCCTGCAAGTGGCAGCTTATTAAAAAGACGTGGGCCACAGAGCAGCACGAAATGTTTTCGGGGGCACAACGGAAAAATGTCATACTAGGAAAATGTTCTAAAAAAAAATATAAGAGGAAGAACATTTTGTGTAGAAACAATAGAGAAAGGCAAATAGAAGAGAGTCCTGCCAGTGGCAGGGACAAATATAGAATGTACGCCAAGGATATAGCATCGGAAAATCAAAGGCATCCTTTGCCCACCTCCTTATCGTTGTTGCATTTGCAACGCCTTGGCACATCATAATCTGTTTCAATGCTTTAACCATTAACCTTCATCCCTCCCCACAGCCCACAGCCCATGCCCACCCCATGCCATCTGCAATCCTTTTGCCTCTTTGCCCGCTTATGTTTTAAACATTTTGTCCCTCGGGAAAAAGTGTCTGTGTGTCCACGAGAGTAACGGCATGTCCAGTGCAATCGCAGACGCCATTTGCTGGCAGGCTACCAAAATGTCGCCCCCACTTGGCGCCGAGCATTTGAATTGGATTTGCGGCAGGCGCGCACCCACAGCCACGGCCACAGCCACAGGCAGTCTTAACTCTCCAGCCCCAGACAGGGCTGACCTTGCCACACACACACAAACACACACACTGACGCACAGATGTACTTAGTCCCCTCCCAGGCAAAAAGGGGGCGTCGACGAAATGAAGCAGCTGGCACAGCTGGCGCAATATTTCTTACACCAGATGAAAAGCAGATGATACCCGAGGCAACAACAGGAACAGAAACAGCAGCAGCAGCAGCCGCATCGAAGGAAACTGAAAAACTGCGTCCGCCAGCGGCATCGTCGTCTGTCTTCTGCCTCCGGATCAGCCACTCCATTCCGTTCCTTCTTGTAAGTTGTCATGCCACAGTTGTTTGAGCTGCTGGCTCAAGTGTCTGCAACAGATTTCGGCACAAAAAGTGCAGAAAAAGTGTAAAAAAAAGCTAACAAGATTGTTGCTGCAGTGTCATGGGGGGAGGGGGAGGTAGTTCCAACACCCAGGGCATCGATTTGTGCCCTGGAGATATCTAATGCATAGGATTGCCTGTTTAAACTTGTGTGTTTTGATGCTTGGCCATGATAGGGCCGAGAGTTGCTACCTGGACGCAGGTGCTGCTAATGGAAAGGACTCTACTCTCCTTACACACATCCAACCGCACAAACACACAGGTGCACACGTCCAGAGGAGAAGCAGGAGACGGAAGCCAGAGAAGCCATCAACAGCACCTGCTGTCATTCGCAATTTTTAATTGAAAACGGCAGCGGCAGCCGCAGCAGCAGCAGCAGCCACTGCTGTCTAGTGCAGCCATGGCCAAAAGCCGTCGTCAACGTCGACACGTGCCACCATGTGTTGCCAGCAGTCGCTGCCTGGTCGCCTCTCTGCCACAGTCACTGTTGTAGTTGTAGTTGGTGAAGTTGTTGCTGCCAGCAGCAGACAACTTGGCTGCCCTGCCTCAGACACAGACACAGACACAGATACAGAAACGGCACAAACTTGAACAGTGCCACGTGCTGCTTGCTGCTTGCTGCAAGACTGCTCCAAATGATTTTCCAATCAGACGGGAAACAAGCTGAGGCAGCTGGGAAATCTTCAATTGCAGCAAGGCCCCGTTTTGTTATTGGGAAATTGCATGCACCGCTGGAAGTAAGAAGAGCAGCAGCAGCAGCAGCAGCAGCTGGCGGCCATCAGCTGCTGGATGTGGCATAATTGGGATGACTAAATACAATTTGTGGGCAACATGTGGCAGGCAAATGTTCTCCAGTTTTTTCTACCCCTCTCTCATTCTTTATTTCTCCCTATTTCCCGCACTCTCGCACTCTCTGGACATAAAGCAGTTCATATCGGAAATAAAACAGACCATAAAGCCGATTAAGCGCGACATTCGCTCGTTCAACTGTTTTTTCCCCCGAGGTTGCTGCCGTGCCGTGCCTCTGTTGTTGTTGCTGTTGCTGCTCTCTGACAAGCCATTATCTTATTATGCCCCACACAGGCTGCAAATGAAGGGTGAACGGAGGCAGCAAACAGCAACAGCAGTGCGGCAGGAGAGTGGAGCGAGTGGCAGGCTCACACGTGCGGCGAGTAGTGCAAAAATGTTGATGTTGCCACCGCTTATGCTGCCGTCTGTCTGTCTCTCTGTCTGTCTGTCGGGCGTCTGTGTGTGCGCGTGATGTGTAATTTTAAATGACGCCGATGCTGCGGCACGTTGCACGACGAGAGACTGAGAGGCGCTTAGCAAATAGTTGACGAGGGTCACCACTGAAGATCTTGTGTAAGCTCTGGTTTTTCAATAGGTCTTTCTGATACGCATCACATACCATCTCACTCATGTTTGAATGTGAGCACAGGACAATGGGGACATTCTTTCTCCAATCATCACTTTCGGATGAGCGGAATATTCAATGTTTATTTGGAAACGAAGCGGATGTAAATACCAGACATTTCCGGAATATTTCTACTAGATACCAATCGATACCGAACTCAAGAATATCAATAATTTCACATCAAAGCAAAGTGTTGTAACCGCTTTCCCATTCATTAGCTGTGAGTTAAATACAACATTGAATCGTTAATTATCGACTTGAGAGCGGCCTTCGGCCCACCGTCAAGGCTCGTCTAATTAAATGCTTCCCAGGAACTTTTCACTCAACCCATTTCCTCGCACGCCCTGCCACTGTGCCACCCCCTCTCGCATCCAGCATACATAGAGCATTTGTAGAGCTGCCTCCCCTCTCTCCCTGTGTAATGAAGCAGCTGACGTAGCGACTTGCAAAAAAGTTTTTAACTGTAAAACACTCTCACACGCACGCACGCACACACACACACACACACACACATGCAGACTGCTGCTGTTGCACAGGTGTCGTCGCCAGTAATCTCTCCCAGGAATGAGGCGCCACTTGCGCATAATGACGCACAATGCGGACTCCGCAGAGCCGCAGCAACAACAACGCTACAAAGTGCCCGGCGTCCGGCATTCGAGTGGGTTGTCATTCACACACACACAGACACACACAGACATATGTGGAGGAAGAGGCAGGACGTGGACCTGGTCCTGGACCTGGGACGTGGTTGTGGACGTCGACGGGCAGCTTACGGGAAAAGCACATGCAGCTGTGCTGTGATTTTCCAGGCTCTTTCATTCTGTTTTCGCCTCTCCTCCTCTTCCTCCTCCTCCTCCTCCCCCTCTACCTCATTCTGGGGCTGGCCTTCAACCCCTGCTCCTGGCCCTATCCGTCTCCTGCCTCCACAGCCGCGCTAACGCTTCTGTTGTTGTTATTACAGTTGGCGCGCCTTTTCGTTAACACTCTCTGCCCCGCCTGGCTGCCCCACACCCACCGCTGGACCCATCCACATCCACATCTGGGTGTGTTTTTGTTAGCAAAAGGGATAAAAGTATAAAATGCTTTGGTGTCCAGCACATGGCTCTCTGCCTCTGCCTCTGCCTCTACCTCCTCCTTTATACTCCTCGTCCTCCTGCCCTCCACAGAATTAAATGAATGTCGTTTAAGAATTTTCTTCTGTTTTTTTATGCTCTTTGCGAGCCTAATTGAAAATTATCCAGTGAAAATGCTGTGTGCTGCATGCTTTGTTGTAGCTTTCCACTTGTCAAGTAGTGACCACGCCCCGCCCCTACAGTGAGGGGTCACTGTGGCAGAGGAAAGGCCAATGATTGGAAAGGAAATTAATAAGTTGTGTCATCTTGTATATCGCGTGAATCAGAACGGAAATTAATAAATTCTAAACATAATGACAGGGAAAATGTCAGACAGGGAAATGCCGTTGCAGTTTGTGGTTGAATATATCACTAATTGAGTCTTTCATCCCACTGTGCCGGCTGCTGCTGCTACTGCTGCTTGCCTCCGTTTAAATAATTACTTTTCCTCTTGGCAATTTCGCCTGCAGCCGTCACAAGCCCCAGTCCCTGCTGCCACAGACGCTGCTGCCTCGGTCTCAGTCTCAGTCTCAGTCCCATCCTCAGTCTCTGCTTCAGTCTCTGCTTCAGCTTCAGCTTCAGCCTCTGAGCTGCCCCAAGTTTTGTGGGAAAAACTTCTGCGGGCGACATTTTCCATTTTCCTGCGATGGAAGCTTGTGAGGCTGCCATCTCTTTGAAGTGCCTGCGGAGGTACGAGAGGGGGTGGCTGGGCGGTGGCAGCTGGCTGGGGGTTAACTGAGGCACCGGGGGCGCCTTCTGGCGACGACAGGCGACAGCTGCTTGAGCGACAACGACACGGCTGCTTCTGACATTTGATTCATTCGTCATAGCCAGGGCCACAGCAGAGGCAGTGGCAGTGGCAGAGCAGAGCAGAGCAGAACAGAACAGAGGCAGTGGCAGAACAGGAGGCACTGGCAGAGGCAGCAGCTGGTGGCAGGCAACGTTGGGACTATTAAGTGACTCAGCGCCAACGCTGGGTTCCTTGGCCTCTGCCTGTGGCACCTCCCCTCTCACCTGAAAACACTTGTTGTTTGCCCCTCATCTAATCAGCCGCCCTGTATGTGCACACACACTCGTACGCATTGTCTTTTGTTGGTATTTTTGCAAACTTCATTCGGAAAGAGCTCGGAAAAACAGTTGACAAGTGTTATGTCTACCATATGCTAAAGAGGGTGGGCACGGGGGACGGCGGACCGCGGACGGGGGACCGATCTGTGGGCCATCTCTCGTCGTCATTTGGCAAAACGGCAGCTGCCGCCGTGTCAAGTGTTTGTTTTCAATAGAATTTCATTTCATTTGCAGCCAGCATTTGCTGTGTGTGTTATTTCTGCTCTGATGCCAAGCAGCTGCTCCAGCTGTTAGGGGGGGTGTAGGGAGTGCAGGAGGGGTCTGTGTGGGGGCACTAATTGTTCGGATACGTATTAGCCAGTGCGGCGACGATGGACTTTAAACACACGATGATGCTTCCACCGATTCTTACACCTCAAGCGAAATAAAAGGCCGCAAAGATTGATCGAAAACATGAATGAAAATGAACAGGTTTCCGTGCCCCCATCAGCTCCGACCCCACCCGCACCCCACTCTCTCATACACCCTTCATACACACAGCCTTCTGTTCAGTTTCTTGTTGTTTTTACCTCCCACCTTACCACCCGCTTGTTTATGCAGGGGCTTGCCTCGCAAAGCTGCACAAACTCCCACAGTCCGCAGAGGTATTTACATATTTTAGTGATAAAAATCAACAGAAAAATGTTTTGCTCTGGACATGAACATGCTGTCTCCGGGCGGAGGGGTATACGGGCTGGCGGGGAGGCAGGCAGGCAGGCAGGGGTCCTAATTGTTGGGTTGCAGAGGCGAAGGGTTGGTTGCCCCTGCCAATAAACAGGAAGTGCATTTGTTGAGTCAATTAGCAAGGCCACCACCCAATAGAGCAATCGAGTTGCCCTCCGGGAAAAATAGCCAAGAATTCCTCGTGGAAATTCATTGAGTCGAAGGCGCTGCAGAGTCTGCGGGGCAAAAGTTCTTCAACTCAATTACGGAACAGGTGTCCACAGCGTGTGGCCTGTGCCCGGTTGTTGGATGGATGGTCGGTCGGCGAAAATCGAAAATATGCGAAGAATTTGAATTTTCGAAATTCCCATTTGTTGAAAAATAAGCAAAGAAATAATACCCCGAGTACTCTTGAATAATTCCTAGGAATATATAAATGTGTACTAGTCGCTATATTCTCAGACCTTCTATATGGAAGAAGTTGCAAATGTGTTTTGCATTAATTTTAAATGGGTTCTTTTTGTTTAATAGAACCCGTTTAGGCACATTAAAGCGACAGCTGCTCGAGGTTCCCCATTTGGCCAGGAGTCCAAGGACTCTGTAGCTGTGTGCGGACACACCCAATTTGCATGTCAGACAACCATTTAATCAAATTGAAATCAAATAAGTTGAAAACATAATGTGAGAACTTTGTCACTTGATGTTTTTGTCTATCGCCGTCGCTGGTGGGAACCCGTGCAGTCTGTCTGTCGCGGGCCGTGGTCGTGGGCGGGTCCGCGTCCTCCCAGTCCCGGTCCTGGTCGCAGTGGCAGACCCTGTCCCTACTCCTCCCTGCTGCTTATACATATATGTATTTCTTAGCTAATTTGCTCGACTATTTCCAGATGGCGCTCGATGGAAAGGCGATAATTAAGGAGGAGATTACCGACAAGGACTCATATGACGTAGCCGCAGCGGCGGCGGCAGCGGTGGCAGCTGGCGCTGCCTTGGCGGTGGCCACAGCAGCAGGTGTCCAAGTGCCACCCGCGTCATCGTCATCATCATCATCGTCCGTGGTGGTGTCGGCGGTGACGGGAGCAGCGTCAGCAGCAGCAGCAGCGGCGTCAACCAACAACACAGCAACAGCAGCCACAGCGGCGGCCATTTGCCGAAGGCTTAAAGGTGAGTCGAATGGGAGTGGAAGTGGAGCATACTTTAAGGCGTTTAATTGGGTGCACAGAAGCGAGCGAACAGGCGTCGACCAGCTGACGGCTCAGGCGATTGATGGTGTGAATGCCAGCAGCTGTTTGTCTCCGTGCGTCTGTGCGGTGGGTGAGCCTCTGTGTGCAGCCTCCTTGCTGATATTGTTTTAGCAGAAAGGAGTCGAGCACCCCTCAAAGTGTGTATAAAATGAAAGGAGAACTACGAAATCAGCTGAGCTTGGATCCACACTCTCTCCACACAGAGAAGAGAGCATTGGAGACTGGTCTCTGCGCAGGGGCCACAACCTCAGTCTGAGGAGCCACAGAGCCACAGACCCCAGACCCCAGGCCCCACAACAGGCATCAACCTAACGAATGGAAAAGGCCAAAAGCATTTCCTAGTTGGCCCCCGTTGCCCTCTGCTCCGCAAAAACCTTTCTCCGCCCCTCATCCCCCCAGCCCCATCCAACCAAACAAGAGGAAAAAACACAGAAACCGCTGCTGGCATTGTTCCCAGCAGCAGCCCGCACGCAGGCGAACATTCTGTTGCCTGCTTTTAGGCGGCAGGAGCAGGAGGAGGATGTTGGTCGTCGTTCTGTGCGCTTTGCTTTGATTGCCACTGTTATTGTGGATGTTTCTGTTGCTGCTGCTGTTGCTGTTGCTATTGCTGTTGCTATTGCTGTGCGTGTGTTGTACCTGTGGCAACTCCCAGGGGGAAATGATGTGTGGCCGCCCTGCATTTAAGACGCTTGAGGTTCCGTTCGCTAATTAGCATTTTTGTGGAGTTTGAACAAAGTTTTGTTCAACAAAGAGGAGGAGCCACAGCCCCAAACAATGGGAAACGAACCGAACCTCATGATGTCTCTGACTGTCTCTCTCTTATTTTGTTTGTTTGTCTCTATCTCAGTCAGTCTGTGCCTCTTCTGATGATAATCACAAACAGCGCATGATGAATATTTGCCAAAATGATTGTTTTCCCAAATGACTATGCCACAACCAGCAGCAGAAGCAGCAGCAGTGGCAGTGCCACCAGCAGCAGCAGCAGCAGCAGCAATGACAACAGCAACAGCAACAACAAACTAAACTTGCAAACGTTTCGTTTCGTTTTGTACGCTCGACTGCAATCTATGGGACGCAGCTGTGCAAATTCTGTTGCCCATACTAACACACATACACACAGTACACACACAGACATTAACACATATACATAGAGTCTTTGGGACGAGTGGTAGCAGAGGATGCAGACTGGCCCATGCTGCGTATACGTAACCTTAAATCGATGCCACAACCGGAGCAAGCCTCATGCTGCGGGCAAATGTTGAGCCAGCAGTTGGAGCCGCCCAATGCTACACACACAGCCACAGCCACACCCGATCCCCCGAACATTATGTTTTAGAAAATATGTGAATTGTCAACACAAAATTTTCGTAAATAGTTTTTTGGGTTTTGCGTGGGTTTTGGCTGCCACAGCTGCTACATCTGCCGCTGCTTCTGGTCCTCGGTCTGGCCTCTCTGGACACCAACTTTTGGTCAGTTGAGGTTTCCAAAAAAGCAACAAGAACAACAACAGCAGCAACAAATATGAGTAGAACCCAAACAAACCGAAAACTTTTAAGCCCGGTCAAGTGCAATATTTTACAATTGTACCACAGAAACGAGTATAGGCGGGGCAGGGTTCGGGGTTGGGGTTGCGGGTTGCGGGTTGGCTGGGAACGGCAGGGAGGCTGGCAGCCAATTAAGGGGGCGAAACGGGGTGGGATTGGGCGGAGCGAGATGGGTTCGTTAGTGGGCTGTGGAGACGTTCATGTGATCCATCATTGTCTATGTTTGGCGTTTGATAAGCGCCGCCGACGGAGTGAGTGATGCCTCCGACTGCGACTACGACTACGACTGCGACTGCGACTATGTGCTGCGTATCTCTTGTCCGTCCGTATATCTGTCTGTCTCGCTGTGTGCCTCACTGTATCTGTGTGTCCCTTCGATTGGCATGGCGGTGGCGTGCCTGAATGGCTGTGAAAACACACCCAGTTGCAGCTGTATCCACAATCATTATCACAAAAGCAAACTGTGCACCAGCCGCAGCAGCAGCAGCAGCAGAATCAGCAGAAGCAGCAGCAGTAGCGGCAACATCAACCGACTGCCATTTCCCATCGTCGTTGTCGTCGTCATCATCATCATCGTCGTCGTCGTCAGCAGGAACATTCGCCAGTGGGTGGCTGACAGACACACACACACACACACAGACCCATAAACAATTTCCATTAGCTTGTGCAAACAAAGTGTGTGTGTGTGTGTCTGTGTTTGGGCGTCATAGCTTCGGCACAGGCTACAAATGTTTCCAGAATAGGTTCCTATTTATGCCCATGGATGGTTTTTGAATATTTAATGAATCGAATTCAAGTCTCAGCAAAACTAACTTTAATCGGGGATACAAAGGTTGCCCTGGATCATATTGAACGTCACTTTTATCTAAACTTTTAAACAAAGCAACGAAATCGCGCTGGTATTCGTTTGCCGCCTGGCACTCTGGGTCCCAGCGGCTCCTCCGGCCATCTGCGCATTGCGGATTTGCGTTAAGCTTTTCATTTTTGAGCTACAGCATCGCTTTGGCAGGAGGATCATGGAATGGGGATGGCGGATGGCGGAGGGGAAATGGGAAATCGGATGGGACAGCACGTACCGCAATGTGTTGTAGCCACTGCCTGTAGACCCTCCCCCCACTTGCCCCTTGGCATCCTCTTTACCCATGCAATTAGTGCGTTATGTGGTGCTTGATTTGCTTGCCTGACTTGCCACACTCCACCCACCTACCATGCCACAGCAGAGCACAGCACAGAAGACCACACCAGAACGAGGACGAGAACGGGGACGAGTACGAGTACGAGGACGTGGACCAAAAATGTTTGCTAATTTATTTCCCATGTTCAAACAAATTTGTTAATGCTGCCAGTTGGTTGTTGCACCCGTTCCTTGATGTGGCAGGAGGACAAGTGCCGTAGCGTGTTGTGGTCGGTGGAATATATATGTACATACATATATATTTGTGGCAACTTCCGTTCCTCTGCCACTCCTCCGCCCTGCGCCCTCCGTCCTCCGCCCTCCGCCCTGCCCCTTTGGCAAGTTCCTGCTAATGCATTTGTAATGCGCCTGGGCTGCACATCCTGTGATATGTTTCGTCCAGGACTCGGACTTGGACTTGCACTTCGACTTGTTTCTCTTGTTTATTGTTAACACACAACTAACGAGCTGTACTATCTTCTCCTTTCTCCCTTTTCCCTCCCCAAACAGCCAACAGCAGCAGCAGCAACAGCAGCAATGGCGACAAGAGTTCATCCTCGTCGAGCAGCAGCAAGGACAGCAGCAACTGCACATCCCACAGCAGTCGAGACAGGGACAGGGAGAGGGAGAGGGAGAGGGAGCGGGAGAGGGACCGCTTGTGTCGCACTCCACCCGACTCCCCGCCAGACTCCGCACGCAGTCTCGCCCCTCGGTCACCCCACTCGCCCCTGCAGCTGCACCATCGACCGCAGCGCAATGCCAGTGTCTCCCCCGTGGTCAACGGAGGAGTAGGTTCGTCGGGAACCTCGCCCACGCCGGGGGCCCAGCATGCCGCCTCGCTGGCAGCCGCAGCAGCCGCCGCAGCAGCGGCCCATGTGGAGCAGGCACGACTCGTGGCCAAGATGCGCAAGTTCCTCGGCGCCCTGGTGCACTTCTCGCAGGAGCTGGGCCAGCCGGAAGTGTGCGAGCGGGTGCGGGCTCTGGTCCTGTCGCTGTGCTGCGGCACCATCTCGCTGGAGGAGTTCCGCCTGGCCCTGCAGGAGGCCATCAACCTGCCCCTGCGACCCTACGTGATGCCGTTGCTGAAGAACAGCGTCACCCTGATGCAGCGCGAGATCCTGGCTCTGGCCAGGGCCACCAACCAGTCCGCCCTCCAGTACGTGACCAACAACGAGCAGGCGGTGATGGAGTTTGGGGCCGAATTCGGTGACATCTTCGTCCAGCTGGAGGCGCCCACTTCCAACGGGGCCGGCGGCAGTGCCAGTGGCGTCTTCAAGCGGCGATCCTCGGACTCCATGATGGAGCACGGCGGCCACAATGGACTGCATGAGTGGAGCGAGTATATGGCCAGCGGCGGGGGTGTGTCCGCCTCTGGCTACCCTCCACCGCCCAACAAGCGGATGGCCCTACATCCCGCCCACTCGGTCATGGCCTACGGCGACTACACTGTGGCGGTGGCTGAGGGTCTCCCTTCGGCGGCTGGTTTCATGCAACGCGACGAGAGGGAGCTGCGGCATCCGGCTCCTCCCCAAAGGCCTGCCAATCCCAATCCTAATCCGAACCCGAACCCACAATCCAACCCCAATCCGAACCCGAATCCTGCCCCAGGCGGAGGCGCCGCTGGGGGCGAGGAGGAGTGGAAGAACATCCACACAATGCTCAACTGCATCTCGGCCATGGTGGACAAGACGAAGCGCGCCATCACGATCCTCCAGCAGCGGGGCATCGAGCCGCAGCATCCCAACAGCGGCCAAGAGATAACGCCAGCGGCGCTCGCCGAACTGCGCCGCCAGACAGAGGAGAAAGTCTCCGAGTTCAAGCGGAATGCCGAGGACGCAGTCACCCAGGTGGGTCTCCCACATTTGACCCTCAAGGCCCAACTTTGAAACCCTTTTCTTTGCATAGGTGAAGCGGCAGGCGGTAATCGAGATCCAGCGGGCGGTGGTGGCCGCCGAAACGCGGGCCGCCGAGATCATGACCCAGGAGAGGCTCCGCATGGAGAAGTTCTTCATGGAAATGAGCCGCCACTCGAGCGGCGAGCGAGATCTGGACAACAAGTCGCCATCCATCACCACGGCACAGAATGTAGGTGTAGAGTGCTCCTCCAAAGCAGTGAAGTTATTCGCTAATCCAAAGTTGTCCCTTCCTCGCTTTCCAGAACGGGACTCTGCAGCAGCAGTGCTGGAACTGCGGCCGCAAGGCCACCGAAACCTGCTCGGGCTGCAACATGGCTCGCTACTGCAGCGCCTCGTGCCAATACAGAGACTGGGATAGCCATCACCAGGTTGGTGTCCACTTTCCCCCCTCCCACCCCTTCCATTCCCTTCCGCTTCGGACTGATCTTAACACTGTCTATCCTTCTGTTTCTCCGTGTTTTAAGGTTTGTGGCAACACCAGGGCCAGCGAAATGAGTGCCAAGCATCTGCACCCCGCCGGCAGCATCCGCACTGCGATGGCCACTCGATCCCCACCCACGCCCACCTCGTCAGCCCATCTCCAGGCGGCGGCAGCGGCAGCAGCAGCGGCGGCGGGTGCCCGTGAGGCGATTGTTGCGGCCAGTAGTGGGGCAGGGGGTGGTGGTGTCGCAGGCGGCGGAGGATCGGGCGGTGGGAACACGGGCGCCACCGCTGTGGCCGCTGCCACGCCGAGCGCCTTGGTGGCCAATGGGTTGGGCTCCAAATGACGCATTCGCATGATGAAACCCAAGAAGAAGTACTTGTGCTAGTCAAATTAAAGGGGTGCGAGGTGGATAATACATATACACACACAAACACACACACTTACATACATATTTATGCAGTTACTATAAACATAATCCAAAAAGCAAGAAGAATAATTCGTCAGCAAATAGATTTCTAAACTCAATTAAAGATACACGGAGTAGGAGGACGCTTCAGCCGTAGATACAGATACCACATACATACATATGTAGATGTGCCCACACTTAAATGTTTTATGCGTAGGAGGGGTCTTAGGATATAGAGGGAAGAGTAACCCAACCTCTAGAGGAATTTATAAAGGGCATTCCACATGGAATCGAAAAGGGTAATCAGTCTACAAGAGGAATCTCCCGCACACTTCAGCTACTGCACTTTTAGAAATCGCAAACGGAAGAATAAAACTTAATATTATAGACCATATTACATGTTATCCCACACTCAAGGCTCAACTCTCAAAGCAGTAAAAGAATAATGAAATACGAAATACGAAAGTATAGGTCTGTAAGTACTTAGGCAAACCGCAAACCGCAAACCCCAAAGCAAGTAATGGAAAACAACTGAACATAGTAGATTTTATTATTATTACAATAAAGTAAAAATTATTATATGGCTAATTTATTGATTGTATTTAATTTATTGATTAGTATTTATTGTATCTCTTAAACTAATACCTAATGTACTTTTACCATAAACGACACACAAACAAACCACGTAAATGTTGCATCTACAAAAACGAAAAAAAAAAAAAAAAAAAAAAAAAACGGAAACGGAAACCAGCAAAAGGCTACAAAAGAAAACCCAAGAAATAAAGTGTTTTAAACCAAACAAAAGACCCAAAACCCAAACCAAATTCGATATATATCCGAATTAGAAAATTACATTTCGATGTGCCTGTGCCTGTGCCTGTGGCTCCTGGAAGAAGTTGAAGGCAGGCAGGCACGGAACGGAACTGGCCATGAATTGCGCATTAGTGTGAGTGGCAGCGTCTCCATATGTGCATGTGTGTGAGTGCTACAAAACCACAAACTACTGTGATGAAATTTCAATTATCGTCACTCAGCTGTGCCCTGCCTCCTCCGTGTGTGTGTGTCTGCGGGTGTCCGCCTGCATGGCACACCTGCTGCTGTCGCATTGCAAGCCAGCAAGTAAAAGCTCGTTAGACCCCGCCCCCCACTACCACCATGCTCATTCTCTAGCTCCTGCCTGAAGGACGCCCACAACATTTGTTGCACACACGCACACATTGCCTTGCGGCTGCTAACCCACACACGGATATACACGGATACACGGATACACAGATACAGGAACAGTGAGACAGACAGCAGCTTGCCTTAACTTTGCTTTTGTCTCGATGCTGTGCGCTTTTTAGCAACCCTTCAGCCCACAACAATGATGATGATGATGATGGCATTTTGCTACCTGAGTGATTTCCCAAAGCCCCACTCCCACCTCCCTCACTCCCATACTCCCATACTCGCACACAACTTCCGCTCTGATCTGCAGGGACAGAGGGATGCCTGTACACATTGAAATGGCTGCACGTCCAGCGTCCAACTTGCATATGCTGTCATTCTCTGGCAGCCCTCTCCCTGTGCGGGCTAGCCTTTCCTTTCGTCAGCTTCTATTTAACATGCAGTTATCGTTTGTTATCGCCAGCAGCCACAAGGCGCTCCGTGCACACACATAAGGATGGGGATGCACAGAGTCCGATGTCAATAAAGGGACACTGAAAGGGAGCAGCAGCAGCAGCCTGGGGTTTAAAACTGTACCCGGGATACTCTATAAAGTGCTGCAAACAAAGGCATATCATTCAGAGTTTCCCTTCCTATCCGATATACCCCGGCCCGATTTTCCGTCCCATTGTTTTCCAGCTTCCATCGATGCCAATGCATTAACATTAAAACTTGAGCACAGAATTTTAATTAAAATGTGCCCGCCGCTCGGGATATCTTGGGCCTGTGTTGTGTCTGGCATAAAAATATTCATCATAAGTACCGGGCGCCCGTCGATGCTCCACCAGGCACAGACCCAAACCCAGAGCCAAAGCCAGAGCCAGAGCCAAAGCATGGGCAGGCCACAGGAACAGGGCCGGGGCCGGGGATGGAGCAGGCAGCAATTGTGCCATTTCAATCGACATCTGTTACTGATTTCAAAGAAACTTTTGTTGACAACACAAACAAATGCCAGGCGAAGTGAATGCGGGGTGGGGAGGGAGGGGAGGGGAGGTGAATGTCGCCTGGGGGTCCAAGGTACAAAACGTTTGACGCTTGCCTGCGCACGACTCTGGCTGCCCTCGTCCTCGTCCTCATCCTCAACCCCCGAAACCAGAGTCAGACTCACAGCCAGAACTCACGTGTGCCGTGCCCCAAAGTGCCGCACAGCTGACGTTAACGTTATCAGCAGCGGTGCTCTCTGTGTGTCCTCTGTAAGTTTGTGTGTGTGTGTTTTTGTTTTTGCCGGCTACAAACAAAGTTGACTGAGGTTGCCTCTCTCTGTGTCCTGGGCCTGCATTTGAAGGCTGTGCAGCAAAGGCATGCGAGTGTATAGTATGAGGCTGAGAGGCAGGGAGAACACGCGAGACAGAGACAGAGAGAGAGAAAGAGAGAGAGAGAGAGAGCCAGATGAGAGTGTGTTTTTGGCGGCGCCATTGTCGATAATAACGATGGCCGGGTCACGGTCTGGGCTGAGAAGCGGCGAGGCAAGTTGCCGCTGCCAGTGCCGCTTTTGTGCGCGTAACATGTGTCAATTACAGGCAATCCCACACACACACTGCCACAATCGCAACTCAAACACACACTCACACACACATGCATTCGCTCACTTAGTTTCGCCCTCACACCGTCTATAACTCAAAAGCTGCCAAAAGTATGCGCACACTTTTTATATGCGCGCCCGAAAGTATGCACATATTTTTTATATTTTTGCTGCCGGCATTTGACAGCTAAGCGACGCTGACGGCGCTGCCGGCACCACAGCCGCTGCTGCTGCGCTGCTCTATGTTAATTTATTTTGACATAGGCGTTTGTTTAAGGGGGATGGCGAAGTTGGGGCAGCGACAAATTGGTTTTGGCTTTGTTTTTTTCATCGCGCGGGCCATGCCAATGGCGTATAAAAAATGTTTAATTAAAAAAATTCGACAAGCGAGAATTCTAGCCGGAAAATGCTAGCAGGTGCTGCAACACGTGGTAACAGTCAATCGGGTGTTTGGGGAAATGGAAAAACTTTGAAGATTGCATGCGATTGGGAAGTGATTAACAATTCTGCAATGGTGTAAAAAATGCTACGGCTGGCGTAGAGAGTGTTTTTCTTAGGGAATTGGAGCAGTCTTAACTGCTTACCCAAGGTGTATTTATGAATGGTAAGGCCTTCATTCTCTTCATTACTTCTACTCTCTCTGGCTCTCGCTAGTAACCGAACAAAACTCAACTGAGAGATTATGTTCCAATATCGTGAGAGCGGTCTTTCATGAAGCCACACCATGCCTTAATATGCTTTTGCGTATGTAATTGATGCTGCGGGCTCTCTCACTCTCCCACTTTGGAGCCTACGCTCTCTCTCTCTCCCCGACTTCGCTTATAAAAGGCCGACGGAAGGCCGCTGTTTTGCTCAATTCCACGATCTGCAGTCGTCCGTTCAGCTCGCGTTCGCGATCACTGTTTTCGAGTTATTTTGCGTGTTTCTGTTTGTCCCAAAGAACCGTTGACGTTCGTGCAGTAAAAAGTATGTCAGAGAAGAGAAGAGAACACAGTAGGCGCTGCTGCACTGACATTGAAAAGTGAATTGCATTGATCATGACGGGGGCTGACGCTGACAACCACGAACCGTTCAGAACTATAGTTTAAATGTGGAATAATGCTCGTAGAACCCATACGCAGTCCATGGGCTGGGCTCACGTAACCCGCGGAAGGCAGTGCCAAGAAGTGCGTGGCGATCGATCTGTGATCGGAATACGAAATAAGTCAAGGTCCCAGCATAGACGCCACCCAATCACATATACACAGCGACAATCACATACATATGCAGTAGTGTTTGTGTAAACATGGAGATAGAGATAGAGTCGGGCATGTCCATACTGAATGTTTCGCGAGTAGCAATGAACTTTGTCTCCGGTCCCAGTCCGTGGTGCTTGATAGCTTCGTTAACCCTTATACTCGTGTAGGGAATCTCTGTGCCCGAAACAAACGAAAATCTGCTCTAATTTTAAGCAATAGAATCATGTGAAAAAGCCAACAAAGTAATTTGTAAACCTAGAATTGACTAGGTACGCTTGCACCCCATGTGACAGCTGTGGCTGCTTTTCTCTTTGATTTATCACTCATTTCTCTCATTTCTGGGTAGAGCAAATTTTCCTGTGTCCCACCTGCCAAATGTTTCCCTCTAAACCATTAGCTGTCTGCCCCATTGTGATATCAGCTGTTTTGCTGGGACCAGCCCCAGTTTTTATTTGGAGCTTCCACTCCACTTTCAGACGCAGCTAATCTTACTGGCATGTTGGGAGATTAGTTAAGATCTCACTCTCATTGAGACCTACAAGTTTCCACGCCAAATGGGTTAACACCTTGAGATTACGCCTAGTACTACCCCTTCGTGCACAATCATTTAGAGTAAGTCATTAGGTTAGGTCGTCAAAGTTAAGTGAATATAATGTGTACGAGTCAATTAGCGCTTTTCCCCAAGAAAAGCTGTCACATAAGAGACTATAAGCTAGGCTTAAACAAAACCCAGGGGAATACATAGTATAAAGTATTTAAACTGGTTTTCAGTATATAGTATATTTAAATGAAATGAAAAGCAGACTCGTTGCCAGTGGCTGATATTAGAATTGCATTTGTAATTTGAGTAGAGTGACAAAGAATTCGTTCAGCGGAATGGTTCCATTTCAATGATCAACAGTGTATCATTGTAGCTCAACCCTGTTTCACTGTGTATTTTCCACATATGTTTGATTTTTCACGCCCCAACTATCTTAAGACCATGTCAATACCCCACTCCTTAACGGCACCGGCACCACGCATTGCTCACAACATTGATAAGAACTTGGGATCCACAAACTTAAACGCTATCAGGGAAACGCCGTGTCACGCTTATCACAGGCCCACTATCACTATTCCAGTCGTTGCTAGACAATTGCCCTAGGCGTTAGTCGAAGGGGTAGTGTGGGGAATTCTGGTCTGCTGTCAGGTGTCTGGCCTTGCCATTGCTGTCAGAGTAAACATGAAAATGTTGAGTAAATCATTAATGCCTTGCCTTTGCAGTGAGTGAGAACGGAGACCGCGGCGACCAGGACGACCAGCAGCCTGGAAGCAAGAAAATGGAGATTCAGCTGGAGCTCAACCTGAAACAAAAGCTTGCCACCCGTCTGGGCACTCTGATTGCGGCATCTTTGGTTTATGTCTGCTTCTGCTGTGATAGTGCCGTGGCCGGCCTCATTTTCGCAGCGCTATTGACTCTGCTGCTGCGGAGTCCCACATTTGTGTTTTCTCTGGTAATGACCGCCCAGAGGGACATCATGTGAGTATGTTTTGAAAGTTACTAAGATACTTACCTAAATGGTTCCTCTTGCAGGGCTCTGCAGCGCTTCTTGGCCCTCAATTTGTATCTCCTGAAGCGGGATCGAGGTGGCTTCACCATAGGGCGATGCTTCCAGCAACTGGCTCGCGCGCAGCCCCAAAAGGCCTGTTTTGTCATGGACGATCGCAGGATCACCTATGCCGAGGCCCTGCTCCTCAGCGAGAAGGTGGCCGGATTCTTCAGTGGGCAAGGACTGCAGAGGGGCGACTGTGTGGCCCTGCTGATGGAGACGCGCCTGGAGTATCCCTGCATTTGGCTCGGCCTCTCGCAGTTGGGCGTGATCACGGCTCTGATCAACTCGAATCTTCGGGGAGATTCGCTGCTGCACTCCATCAAGGTGGCCAACGCCAAGGCCCTCATTTTCGGAAGCGAGCTGATGGATGTCCTGCAATCGCTGATCGAGAAGGAGCAGCTCCCATGCATTCCCGTCTATCAGTACACCGATAAAGAGCTGAGGACCATTCCCGGACATGAATTACTGCCCGGAGCTGTGGACCTAAGTGCCGCCCTGACGACGCAACAGGCCATAACCCTGCCGCGCTCCACCTCAGCCGAGGAGTCGCGCTCCAAGCTGCTGTATGTGTACACATCCGGCACCACGGGACTGCCCAAGGCGGCTGTCATTACCAACCTCCGCTTCCTGTTCATGGCCGCCGGAACGTTCTACATGCTGCGCTTGAATCGCGACGATGTGGTGTATAATCCCCTGCCCCTCTACCACACCGCCGGGGGAATTG
This sequence comes from Drosophila lowei, assembly GCA_008121275.1. Classification (NCBI taxonomy): domain Eukaryota; kingdom Metazoa; phylum Arthropoda; class Insecta; order Diptera; family Drosophilidae; genus Drosophila; species Drosophila lowei. The sequence continues at coordinate 21,548,960 of CM017778.1, read as the reverse complement.
TTGGCGTGGGCATGGCCCTCCTCAACGGCTCCACGGTTGTGCTGCGCAAGAAGTTCTCGGCCAAGAACTTCTGGCTCGACTGCAGCCGCAACGACTGCACCGTGGCCCAGTACATCGGGGAGCTGTGTCGCTACCTGCTGGCCACGCCCTACACCCCTGAGCAGCAGCATCACCGCCTTCGCATGATGTACGGCAACGGGCTGAGGCCACAGATCTGGTCGCAGTTCGTCCGCCGCTTTTCCATACCGCAGATAGGCGAGATCTACGGCGCCACGGAAGGAAACTCCAATCTGATTAACATCACGAACCGCGAGGGCGCCATTGGCTTTGTGCCCGTCTACGGCCAGAAGATCTATCCCGTCCAGGTGCTGCTCTGCGATGAGGAGACGGGGGAGCTACTGAAGGACCCACGTGGCCACTGCATCCGCTGTCGGCCCGGGGAGGCAGGTCTGCTGGTGGGCAAGGTAGATTCCCGACGCGCGGTCAGCGCCTACCATGGCTATGCTGACAAGGGCGCCTCGGAGAAGAAGCTACTGCGGAATGTCTTTGCCAAGGACGACGTCTTCTTCAACTCCGGTGACATGGTGGTCTGCGATATACTCGGCTACTTCTACTTCAAGGACCGCACGGGCGACACCTTCCGCTGGCGGGGCGAGAACGTGGCCACCCAAGAGGTGGAGGCCATCATCACGAACTGCGTTGGCCTCGAGGACTGTGTGGTCTATGGCGTGCAGGTGAGTCAGTAATGGTGGTCGGATTTCTCCACAGTTGAGTCAGAGCCTGATAACGTCAGATAAGGCACAAAATACGCGTAAAACTTTTGGTTTGGTTAGTAAATTCTCGTTATCTTTTCAGATCCCCCATGTGGAGGGCAAGGCTGGCATGGCGGCGATTATGGATCCCGGTCGCAAAGTGGACATGGATTATCTGTCGATTATGCTGAGGGGTAGCCTGCCCGCCTACGCCCGGCCCCTCTTCATTCGGCTGCTGGACGAGATTCCGCGCACGGCCACCTTCAAGATGAAGAAGCGCGAGTTGGCCAATGAGGGCTACGATCTGACCCGGCTATCGGATCCAATATATTACTTGAATCGCGATGGAGTCTACAGGCTGTTGAGCAGGGATCAATATAAGTCCTTGCAAGCGGGAACGGCGGGACTCTGAGGAACGCTAGCCCCCGTCCCGATTATTTTATACATATATGATATTGAATGTTTCGTATGTCCAATTGTACTTTTAACACTAAACCAACCAACGACTGATACCAAAGATGATGAAGAGGCTATTGCTTCTGGGCCGAGAGCCGAGAGCCAAGAGCCAAGAACCGAAAGCCGTGCGCGTTTCTCGGCCATAAAGTGAGAGCTTAACCGATAATGGGAGCCAATACGTTTTACGGCCAGAAGATGCTCCCTTTGCCAATGCCGCTGCCGCTGCCGCTGCCATTACTATCCAGTATCCACCCTCGCCGCAAGATATATCGAAAGTGTTAAATCCCCAAGATTAAGTTCTCGCTCATTGGCAGCTGCTGTTGCTTCTGCTGCAGGAGTTGGTATTGGTGTTGCTACTTTTGCAGTTGCTGCTGTTGCAACATTAACGCCATTTCCGCTCGCTGGCGGCAGCTGCGACTCCGTTGCCCGTCGTCTAAGATAAACGATGTGCAAAATCCATACAAAACAACGGTTCCGGCAACAGCAACAGCAGCAACAACAAGGAACCGTTGTGGCAACCGCAGGCAGCGCATTGCTGCAACGCAACGCAGCGTCGTCGTCGTCGTCGTCGTCGTCGACGGCCACCAATATCGATGTCGATGGCAATGGCGAAAAAGTTGTGGCAGGCAATCATAAAAAACGAAGAAATGGCAAACAAAGCTGAGCACCATTTCACCCCAAAGGGGAATGGGGGATGGGGCATGGGTGGGTGCAGCGTGGCTGCATTTAGAGTGTGGCAAGAATGTTAAACGAGGTAAAAGGTGGCAAGGTAAGGGAAACGAAACTTTTTCCCCGATCTAAATACAATTTACAAGATGCTGCATCTTAATTGGTATGGGTTTTCCATCTGCCAGATATATATTTCCGTTCCCAATCAACAATGTGTGGCAGGTTCTTGCTCACTCTCTCTCTTTCGCTACCAAAACTGCTCATAAAGTTGCACCAGTAGCAGCAGCTGCCAAGCGCCCCTTTTCCTTCCTCTCATTTCCGTTTTTCGCGACGCCATCGTCGATGTCATAAACAAAATGGCAGTTGTGGGCGCAGAGTGCATGAATACTGCTGCTTTTCGTACGTTCGCATAGCTAATAACAATAAAACCAACAACGACAGCAACTGCAACAGCAACTGCAGGGCCGCCGGCAGATGGTTGCTGCTGCTGCTGCTGCTGTTGTTGCAACTTCGCGTGCAACGGCCCTGCGTAAGTGGGAAAATTAAAAAATTTTCAATAATTTTTTCGAAATGTTCGACGAACATCGTGAGGCACCGGCATCCATTGTTCCTCCTTGGTCTTGGCCTTCCTTTCCGTTCCTTTTTGGGCTCATTTGGAAAGCTTTTCGGTGGAAGGACACAGGAGGCAAGGCAAGCCATGGCCCAGGCAGGGGAATGGCGATGGCGGTGCCACAGCTGCCATTGGAATTTCAAAGCTATTAAAACGCTGCCAGTGGAGCTACTACCAAACGGGCACCAATGGTTCTGCTGGCTTCCGTCTGCTGTACACTTACAGAAAAAGGGGTATGGTTGAATGAATATTTATTACTTGTTGTTAGGTATTATTTATTTCATTTAGTGTTTCCTACTTTCAGGCAGCGATCATTAAGGATCAGCATGTGATATTATTTAAAATATAATCAAATATTATTTAGGGTAACATCGATTCGACTATGCTCCGAGCTCCTAGTTGCTTCTCGTGTTTCTGCTCCTGGCCGAATCGGTTTGGCTAGCCTCGCTTTTGCTTGTATGCATTTGGGCTTAAAGGTTTTGCTTGCTTTTGTTTTTATGTTTCATGCTGCCACTGCCACTGCCACTGCCACCCGCACAGCACGGCCCCTCTCTCGACCCTCAGCCCTCGACCCCCGACTCCACGCCGCGTGGTCCTTGGCGAGCGATGTCAGTTCGTGCTAATTACATTGCACCTGTGCATGACGTTTGATGTTGCCCTGTCGGGCTTCCAATGTGCATGTGTCGGTGTGTGTTTAGTTTGTTTGGTTTTGGCCTTTTTGGGGTCCTGGAAAAGCTGCAGTAGGAGCAGGAGCAGCAGCAGCAGCAGCAGCAGCAGAAGGCAGCAAAAATTAATTAAAAGCCAACGTGCGGCGGCAATGCAATTAAATTCGATTTGGTCTGTCCGGGCATTCGACTGCCGACTTCCGCCGGGCAACTGAAGACTCAGACTTGGTGCTCTGCTGGACGGCTGCTGTTGACATCATTTAATACAACAATACGCCAGAATTATATTTCATACACAAACACAAACACACACACACACACCTACAACAAAAACTTCACACAATGCAACTTCCAATCCATGCCATGCCCCTGCCTCTGCCCCTGTCCTACCTTCTACTCCTGCAGCAGCCTTTGTTTTGTTGGGTTTTTTGTTTGTTCGGCAGCTGTTGGCTGATCTGCCTATTTGGTTTGCCTCTCTCTCTCTCTCTCTCTCTCTCTCGGTGGCACACTCCCGCACTTCCTTGCCCCATCTCTGCTTGTGTGACCTGCTGCTGCTTGTGGCAGCAGCTTACCGTGTGTGTGTTGGTGTGGTGCTTTCCTCGTTCCTTCTCTGGTTGCCTGGCTGCCTGGCTGCCTCGTTGATTCGTGGCACCTTTTGGATTTGACAGTTTTGTAATTAACTGCAGTCAGCATGTGCGGCATTGGCAGGCAGGCAGTGCGATGCTAGCCAACACCGTCAGCGGCAGCGCAGCAATCAGCAAAATGTGCTGCATGCTTTCGGGCTCTTGATTGAACAAATTGGCGATTGCCGAACGCCGCGAAGATTTTGGCATTCCGGAACGCAATTAGCTTTTCCTGCTTTTCAAAACTTTTTCCCCAGCCCCCGCCCCTGCCCCGCCACTCGGCATTCATTTCATATTTAAGACCAACTTCAGTTCCATTCGGAATGGGAGCTGGATACATAGTACGTGTGGGATGTGGCGGGAAGCCTGCCGCAGCTGCTCGGCTTGGGGGTACTTACTGCATCAGTGGACAGGACACAGGACAGAGCACACACACGTGGGCCTGGCTAAGCTTTCCTTGGTCCAATATCTCGCTCTCTCTCTTTGGGCTGCTCTCGTGCAGCTGCTGCCGCTGCTGTTGTTTTTTATGGGCCAAAGCCACCTCGCCGACCGCCTTTATGCGCCCGCATATTAAACAATTATTGCCAAATGGCAAGCGACAGCTGCGTTCTGTCGCCAATGTCGTTAGTGTGGGCAGCAGCAGCAGCAGCAGCAGCGGCAGTGGCATTGGCAGCAGCAATCGGGCATCGCCTGGATGGATAGCAGGAGGCCTATGCGATGGCCAGAGAGTGCTCGGTGTTTTGTGCTTTTCGTTTTTTGTTTAACGGAATACCAAAGCAGGACATGGGCCGAGCCAGGCCAGGCCAGGCCAGGCACGACCAGGCCCGGCTCTCGGCTATTCTTTTTTTTTTTTTTCGCGTTTCAGCGTCTGCTGCAATTTATGTGTATAAATGACAAAAGTACCGTTATTTATGACCAGCAACCGCAACGCAATTTGGCAACACTTGTTGGCCAATTGGCAAAAATGTGAAGGCGCCACAGAACGATATAGAGAGAGAGTGAGAGAGCTGGAAAGAGGGGGTGGACCCGAAGTCAGCTGAGCGAAACAGAGCTTTCTCTCTCAGCCAATACTTACAATGTAACACAGACACACACACACACACACAATCAAGGACAAACATATTCGGATACAATCAAATATATTATCTAATATAAGAAAGGCAGGAGACAAGGGCCAAAGGATCCACTCTCAATGATGGAGTTTTCCATGCCCTCTAGCTTACTCCTACAAGTATGCTATGAAAACTGTCCTCAACCTGTAATCCTTTTACCTATTAAACTCTTCTCAAATTCTCCTCCAAATGCCTATCTGTCGGAACAATCCGTACTACTGTACAGTACTCCACTCCAGGGTATACGTTTAAGACCAGCCTTGCTTGACATCGTACATTTTTGTGCCGCTCTGTGCGAAATTTGAATTTTTATTGCTGATCGATGCCTGCACCACATTATATGGCATGGCCACCTCTCGTTTCACCTCCCCCCCTCATCCAAAAATTATGCGTATTAAGGTCGTTTGGGGGGTAGTATCTGTGCGGGCTGATAGCTTGTTGCTGACATAAATTTGCCACTGCTGCTGCTGCTGCTGCCACTCTGTTGCGGGGGGATGCTGTCTGTGCTCTGTGTAAATGTGGCAACTGCGTTGGAAGCCCTCGGTGCCTCGCTGCCTCTCTGCCTCTCTGTCTCGATGGAAGCTGCCACAATATTGACTTGACCCTTCTGTTCTGTTGTCGCGCCTTTTATTATGCTAATATTTTTAGGGCATTGTCAAGATTTATTGAAATTGCTGCGGCTCGGATCGTCCATAAACGCTGGAAATATCTGCCAGATTGCCGCGTGGCAACAAGGTGCAAGCACTTACTGCCCGCCCCGCCCCTCACGGGCAATATCAGCTATCGGCCACATGGCGTATACGTGATTGCGGAAAGGAGCTGGTTAGATAGGATACGTGGGTGGGGGACAGGGTGGTGACAATTAAATTGTCATTTCGTAGTTGCAACGCTTGTTGCTGGCTCTTGTCTCGCCTCGTGTTGCATAATTGGCAACGTTTTTGCAATTAAAACAACTAATTGGCAAGCAAAAACTATTGGCCAGCAGCAGCGCAGCAGCATCTGTTGCAGGAAGGCAAGGCAGAATGCAGAAGGCAGAAGGAGGGGTACGGCCTGGCTCTGGGCATCATAAAAAAGTATGAGAAAAATTAGTTGCATAAATTTCCAGCTAAAAGTTCCTGACATTTGAGGTAAAGGCTGAAAGGGAGAAGCAAAAACATTGAATGAATATATGTATTCCTTAAAATCTCTCTTTAAGACTCTGTTGTGCAACAAATGGCATGGTTTCCTCTGTGCTAAAAGCGCCTTAGGGCATGCCACACGTGTTCTTTGGAAAGCTCACAGCTCAAGGATGACGAGAGAGAGAGAGCGAGATACAATCCCCTTCTGCACACACCTGTTTGTGCCCTGTTCGGTGTGCCCTTAAGCCCCAGGCTTTTGCCCACAAACGAAGCATTGCCAATCCTCTGCAGGAGTTGGGGCTACGATTTTACAACAATATTATTTTTCCATCAACAACATCAGCAAAAATCAATCAAATTCAATTAAAACGCAGCCAAAGGATACAAAAATCAGCCGCACAGAAAAACGGCTAGAAAAACGTGAAAACCAAAAAGCAATTATGCAAAATTAATTTCATTTCAAAATGAGATAGAACAAAACGAGATTGTCAGTGGCAGAAATGCAAAAATGATAATTACAGATATGTAGTTATAATGGCCAAAAAAGGGGAAATGGGGGCATGGGAAGTTGGAAAATAAATTAAAACTCTTTCCACTCTTCGCTGGCCAAATCAATCAAACATGCAGTCGTGGGCGGGGCAGCATCAGCATCCTCTATGTAAACATGCTAATAACAGTTGCACTTACACATCCGCACATACGAGTGTATGCGAGTATGGTTATACGATAAATACTATGCTACTATGCTAATGCGCAACTACAATAATAATAAAAATAGTGACAATGATTGCAACAATTTTTCTGTTTACACACGATGTATGCACATACATACATACATATGTATATGTGAATCTAGATACATTGGGGGCGTATAATTTTTGCTAAAATATATTTTTGTATTCTCGTTTTTGTAGGCCCTGTACCTTTTTGTGCGTGCGTGTGTGTGTGTGCAGCTCTTACATTTACACAAGTGCAAAAATTCCCAAAGCACAAATCCTAAAAAAACATTTGTTACTTTTTGTTAGGGTTTCCCAGGAATGAGGAGGATTCCCCCCTCCCCCCTCCCAACACACCCACACACACAATACCATTGATGCAGGCCAAAGCAGTCAAGTGGTAATGGTGGGCTCTGTAAGGATACAGGGATGTGCGTGTTGACATAGGCGTAGCCCTACCCTTGGAGGGGGATGGGAAGCAGCTTTAAAGCTTACCCTGAAAAAGCAACCAACCCAAAATTTCTCTGTTTTTGTTTGAAAACTTTAAGATAGTTTCTTGGAAACGGAATTCATTTCTTTTGAAAACGGGAAACAGTAAATGTTTTGTTTGGGGGATTTGTAAAGCAAAACTATTACATTCACAACAAATAAGAACTCCAGAAATGTATAATCCCTATTTTTAGTGAATCCTAAACATAAAACAGGTCGCCAATTTTCGCATCCACCTGCGGATATTACTTGCTGAAGTGATTTCCCTCCAAAAGTCAATTCAAATGCAGTTCATTCACAAGATCTTCCGCCCATTCATTGCCCAATTAGAATTCCAATCAATTTTCCATTTCCTGCAAAAAAGACCCCTTGAAGACTACGCCTGTTCCAAAAAGAATGTGCACCGCACGCCTGCTTCTGTTTGACCAGCCAAAAATGTCAGCAAATATACATATGTACATACATACATACGTATTTGTTGTCCTGCAAAAGTTTGTACTGCTCTGTTGGGTCCTGCTGTGTTCTGGTGAGGCCGCTCATGTCCTTTGTGTGGTTGTCGCCATAGCCACATTGATCGTTTAGATTGTAGTTCTCGTGTCGGCTCTGAATGCAAACAACATTTTATCTATTCAGACTCGTAAATTTGAGATTATTTTGTGGCATATTTAAATTTAGCAAGCAAGAGGCTGTGGGGCAAGAGCAGGAGAGCGGCAAAGGAGAGTCAGTCGTAAGTGATGTCTGCATGCTGCCATGCCTTCGAAATTAAAGTGAATTTTGCGGTTTGACTGCCTCGGATGGAAATAGGAATAGAAGGCCTGACGACGGCACTTGAGGAGTGCGCAGTGCAGTCTTCCCCCTTCCCCTTCCCCTTCCCGTTACCCTTACCCACCATGCCCTCCAACTTTTCACTCTACTTAAGCTGTGTGCTCTTGCTCTTTCAACTTGAATGCAATTAGAAAGTAAAACGACTACAAATTGTCTTGCTGGGGCATTGATTGATTTCCCAAGAAAATGGGAAATAGACGCCGTCGAGCTGCGAGAATCTCCGGCGAACAAGAGCCAGAGCCAGCAGCAGCAGCAGAATAAGTGGTGGCAGAAGAGGAAGATCTAGAAGTCCGACTATAAATACATCTCTCCTTTACCGAATGCATTAGGAGTACAAAAATGAAAGGAAAAACACATGTAAGAAGACGGACGAAACACTTCTAATGACTGCGGTGACACTTTTGTGGAAGCGCATGCACACACACACACACACACAGCTAGAGTCGCTCTGATGCATATACACATTCACAATTACACAGCTATACAGAGATACACAGATACAGACATACAGAGGAATAGCTGGGAAGAGGAGTTGCATACCTGTGCATTCTGGCTGATAAAATTAGAACGTGAAAGTCGCTGCAGTTGACAGCATAAAAATGTGTGAACTTAGGAACAGGAAAACGACGGCGGGGTGCCAGACAGACATCTTAATATATACACAGAGAAGATACACAAGGAGATGTACGAGTATAGATACTTATTTCTGTGCCTGGCATGCAGATCAGATGCAGATACAGAGGAAAAGCGTATTGGAAATTGGGAATGAATATTGAAGCCAATCGAATTGATAGACTTGGACCTTAAACTTTCCAATTAAGAGCAAGATACTATATGTACTCGATTTAACCTGCAGAAAAGTTATGTTTTCCACTGATTTAGGGGAACGACTCTCTGAAAGCCATAAAGTTAGTTGATATCGACTCTTCCCTAGAGTTATGGACTCCCTTCTCTGGACTCTCCTCCTCCCCCGCCACATCGATTATAAATAGCCGACTCATAATATTCTTGTTGGCCTGTCGTGTTCGTGCGATTAAAGCTGCCACAATAAAAAGCTACAGGCAGCTCCAGGCCGCTGCTGCTGCGTGCGTGAGTTGACTGCTGCCCCTCGCAGTCATGGTGGCGAGTGTCTGTGCCTGTGTCTGTGTGCGTCTGTGTGCCGCGCCTCTGTAAACTCAGTGTGTTTCTGTGTGAGTGATCTTCCCTCTCGCTTGCCTGAAGTCGACAGTCGACAGTCGACAGCCAGAACTATCGTCGACTTCGGCCAGCCGTCGTCTGTGGATCAGTTGAGTTTTGTGCGTTGTGCGGTAAAGTTGCCCAAACCAGAGCATCCAGAGCAACGCCAGTGCAACAGTGCAACACCAGTGCAACCAGAGAGCAAAGGAACAGCAGACAGCAGTGTGCATCCTCCAGAGACATCGCAGCTCAGCAGATTCAGCTCCAGGCCCACAGGCTCCCCAATCGCATTTGTTAGCCACAGAAACAAGTCCCCCACCCACCCAGTCGGAAAATGAGAGAAATTGTCCATCTGCAGGCCGGCCAGTGCGGCAACCAAATTGGCGCTAAGGTAAGCCTCATTATTTTTTTTATTTGCCTCTGCTTTGGCTCTGTTTTTCGTTGTTGTTGTTGTTGTTGTTGTGGTTGTTGCTGTTGCTGCTGGCCAATTCGATTCGATTGTTAATTTATGCACAATGACCGAAAACGTTTTTCAATGAGTTTCCAAAATGATCGGGCTGGGACCCAGTGCGCCGTCGCCGCCTTTTTCAGCGCATTCAGCAATTAAAGCGAAAGAAAATTAACAAAAAGCCAGACTTCAAATAAAATGCAAAGTGCAAGTAAAGAAATGTATTTCGACTTTGTCCGGCACTCCATATGCCCTTTCTAAATGGGCAGAAAACGGGTTGGGCCCAACCCTGCAGATCCAGAGAAGTGATTCACCGTGAACCCAAGTCGACTTCCAGGGAGGCCCAGGAACAGGGACGAGGAGGCGGAGGCGGAGGAGGAGGAGAAGGGGGAGAGTTATGGCATTTTGATGTAAGGCGCAAATCGGCAAGAAAAGTGCCAGGGAACCGTTCCTGAGATTTCTTTCTTGAGCTCTGCCTTTGCCACTCTGCCACTCTGCCACTGCCTTTGGTGGCAAAGGGAAATCTGTTGAATTATCTTTGCGGTGAAATCTTTTCGCTTTGCTTGAGCTTCCTTCCACTTCCTCCACTTACTACCGAAGAAACCACAAAAAACTGCAATAAAAATAAGCATGGAAAGTACTGAGCAGAAAATACTACAAATTATATTGGTTGGAAAGCTGTAATGATAGAATGAGATCAGTTTTAAGGTGCTTTTCAGAAGTGAATCGTTTTCCAGAAACCCCAATGAGTCATAAAGGTTCCAGCAGGTTCTCAAACCTCATTCATGAGCAGATCGTTTGCAAAAGCAAACCGGAAAAGCTCGGTAAAAGCAAATAAATAATGCAGTCCAATTCCAATTCCGATTTGCCGTGAAGCCTTTACTGTACATGCGAGTATGTACTATATACCCTATGGTCCACACAATCGACATGCCCCGAAACACGAGCTTCAGCAGTGTGCAAAGTGCATCGCATCGCATCGAATCCAAGACCCTGGTGGCAGCAGCAGCAGCCTCCCGCTCTGCCACCCGCTAAAGGAGGCAGCCAGGTAACCGGCTTGCCACAAAACTCTTTGATTTTTGGCAATACCAGTTTTTTGACTCTTGTTTTTTGTGCATTTTTGCTTGAGGCATTGACAAGTGGGTCCCCGTTGAGTGGATTTTTCTGTGGAATCAATGTCAATGCTTACCGTCCCCGTCCCCGTCTCCGTCTGCGCCTCCGTCTGGGGCTTTGATTAATTTCCAGTTCCAGATACTTACTGCAATGTGTGTCACGTTTGGAAACAGCCAACAATTATTGCTGATAACATTATTAGCAAATTAAACTATGGCTAAACAGAAAATAAAAGATAAGCGGCCCAGGCCCCACATCATCATCATCACTTGTTGTGACTCAATTTAGGAGCGAATGTGGGGGGCAGAGCGGCATCGAGAGGCAGATTCGGATTCAAAGTCAGCAAAGAACGGCGGCAGCGTCAATTTAAAAGTAAATTTCGCCTGCCTTTTGTGCTTCTTGGAATTTCGGCAATAGTAATGGTTTTATGGAGCAGTATACAATATTCCGCTGTACACACGCTTAAGCAGATACAGACAGACAGACAGACAGACACGGACATGAATAAGAGACTCGTACGAGTACGAGTACGAGGCGACTACGATGAGCAGTTGACTTGGTAATTTGAGGAGCGAACCCCCTCGTAATGTGAGACCCCAAAAACAAGAAGAATGAAGAGGACGGTCCGAAGAAAAACAGCCGCAAGAACAGCTGAGTGGACATTAAAACACTCAAAAATGTGACAGGCAGCTCTCTGCCTACAGATGCGAATGCTTTTGGCCAAAGGAAAACCTCACAAGTGCGAAGGAAGTGAGTCACCCTTTGGGGTATATTGTTACAGGATATCGGGGCTGCATACCAATTCGGAATCGGTTCTCCGTTTCCGTTTTTAGCACATGATACGACGATAAATGCATATTAATTGTAAGCCCAGATTATATTGAATTCGAGAGGGAGAGAGAGACTGCAACTGATTGCTAGAGTCAATAAACCCATTCGCCTTTTCTTTCTTATCGCCTCTCTTTTTTGACACCCCACAGCAGCTGGAGAAAAGACAAATGCCCCAAGATCGGTTGTGCCCCCTTCAATCAAAAGAATTCCTCTTGATGCCAAATGTTTTGTATCTGGTGGCAATACTTCTCTGTCTTTTTGCATACGTATATTTCTTTCTTTTGAAAGAACTGGCAGAAGAGGCAGTACGAGTACTCGTACAGCCCGGAAAGTCAGTGATCCTCTGGCGGGAGGGAGGCAGGCGGGAGGGAGGGGGGTTAGGGAGAGATTGGATGGAGCTTCTGCTTCAGACTGGCTCCAAGTTCATGCCCGAGTGATTTCCTCTTCAAGAGCCAGAAAGACAACTAGAAATGGGGAGAGACGGAGGGGTCTGAATCTGCAGCAGTGTAGCAGTGCAGCCGTGGAGGAGTCGAGTCTTTGGCTACTTCATGGCGGCTTCCAGACATGCAACACTTAATGAGGGCGTCTCAATTGCCCGTCGCCAGATGATCGCATGCAAGAGGCGTGGCAGGCGCGGTAGGTGCGGCGGGCGGGGTGGGTTAAAGGAAGGGGAGGGGCCAGGCGGTGAGTGGAGAGGAGTGGAGGGGAGCGAATAGGAGTTGCAACTGAAGCAGTTGCCATGCAGCAGAGCTTTTGAAATTAATTACAAAAGAAAATTTATAGACTCTTTGGGGAGGGGAGGTGGACGTGAACAGCGGCATGAACAACGAAATTTTTAGAACAGATGTCGACTGCCATGAGATTGGGGAAAATCTACGAAAAAGAGCAGCACCTCTCAACTGAAATTAATCATTAAAGTATACATACAATAAAATGTTAAATACAATTGGATTCATGATCCGTTCAGGCATTTCCCTCTCCAGGCTGAATTCTTTTCCACTGAGGAATCAATCCTACCCTCAGCATCGATACATCTATAATTACAATCTAACTGTATGCCACATTTACAGCTCCAAGCCCCACCACTCTCACGATCCACTGCCGTTAACATTCACCGAAAAAAGGCAATTTTCCGGCAAGACTATTATCATCAAAAGGAAAAATCCGAAATGAAAAATTGGTTGAATGTAAAAGTAAAGCGATCAGCGATTGTCGGGCAAGAAGTGGAAGTGGAAGTGAGTGGAAAGACAGAGCTAGAGAGAGATAGGGAGAGATGAAAAACGACTTTTCACTTCAACAGTTTTGTGTGCTAATTTAGTTTTCATATTCGTTGTTGTGTGGCTTTCCTCTGTCCGTCCGTCCGTCCGTCCGTCCGTCCGTCCGTCCGGTCGGCCTTATATAGTGAGCTTTATTGTTGCGGCCCCAGCCATGGTTTAGCTCCATAATTGCAGCGGCCACACTCCAATTAAATTTGATGATCTTGCTAAGATTGCAGTTGCTTGAGATTCATTTTTCTGTGGCTGCTGCTGCTCTTAGTTTCTTTCTTTCTCGTTCATTTTTAAACAAACAACGAAATGCAGACGCCATGGGCAGAACCAGCACCAGTCCACCAGTACCTCAGTCCCCAGTCCCAGTCCCAGTCCCCGTCTTGTTTATAGTCTCACCCGTCAAGTTCAAGTGCCAAAGGGAAATATCTCAGACATCGGGTTGGGGAATCGCTAACATTTTTATTATTTCCTCTCGACTTTTGGGGTATGATATCCAAGAGATCGAGACTCTGGGCTGTTGCCAGGTCAGGCCAGCTACGTCTCGCTCCACTGGAGACCCGTGGACGAGCCCGAAAATAGTCCAGCTCTACACCATTCGATTCCCCCATTCGATTCCCCAATTTGAGAGGCTAATGTGTAACTAACTCTGGCAGCAATTCCCCAATTTGGCTCTGTTAAACGCAGCAAGACAATTGCAGAGCATTTCCTCAATAAATCTACTGGATACAGCATGATATACTTAATTTATAGCAATTCAATCCGGGGCCCCGACTAATGATGTTGTCGCCATGCCCAGCCCCAGCCCCAGCCCCTGGGCCCCTGCCCTATGCCTCTTCTGCCTCTGCCTCGTGTTGGGTCGTTGGCCTGCAGAAGATTCACAGCCAGAAGATTCTATATATCGTGTATGAGTCAGCAGTCCCAGTCGCAGCCGGAGTCGTGGCCTATCCGTCGGTCCCATCCCATCCCACGGGCTGAACTATTTTTAAATGCATTTTTCGCTGCCTAAGGTTGCACCCCAGGAGCGATGCGACTCTGCTTGGAAATTTCGTCCCATACATCGAGAGGGAAACTATACGTACTATATTTTTTACTGGCCCGGACGTATGTATCTTTTAAATTTAGCACTAAATCAGGGCATGTCCCGAGCGTCCACAACTGACGGTTCGTTCGGTTTGAAAAACTAAACATAAATTTATTTTCCCCATTTTTTCATTTTTATTTTTTTGTTTCGTTTTTTGGGCAATCTGTCTCACTTTTGATGCCACAGGGCCCCATATATGGACTTCCAAATGTACGAGTATATTTTTTCGAAAACCTCAAACTTTATGGGCTGCGGCTGCGCCTTGTTGTTTGTCACATTGTCACATCGGAGGAGGCAAAAACAGACATTTTTAGAATTGTTTTCTTTTCCCCGTTATTGTTGTTGGTGTTGCTGTTGCTGTTGCTGTTGTTTTTTCGGGCGGTCTCTGCGGCCGCGGCCATATGTCAAGCGGGCTCAGGCCCAACATGAACTCTGACACGGCTGGGTGGGCACAATTATTCAATTTGATAAACGACTCGAGAAGCATACTAACACTTTGTGTGTGGTGTGTGCTAAAATATCTGGCGATTGCCAAGTGCTTGATAAATAGTGGATGTCGGCTTTGGTCCATAAAGATATCTTGGTGGTCTCTTGGCTGGGAGATAAGACTGAGATATAATAAAGATGCGGGAGCCAGGAAGTACTCATATCTAAATGCCGTCCATTTCCTTTCTTTTCAGTTCTGGGAGGTTATTTCGGAGGAGCACGGCATTGACGCAAATGGCATCTATGTGGGCGACAGTGATCTGCAGTTGGAGCGTATCAGCGTCTACTACAACGAGGCATCAGGTAGGACGACGCCACCTCCACCAAAACAATCCTTGTTTTATAATCTCTAATGTATCTGTGCAGCTGTAACGCGCTCGTCGGGTGGCAAATACGTGCCACGTGCCATCCTTTTGGATCTGGAGCCGGGCACCATGGAGTCGGTGCGCTCGGGACCCTACGGCCAGCTCTTCCGTCCGGACAACTTTGTGTTTGGGCAGTCGGGTGCCGGCAACAACTGGGCCAAGGGTCACTACACGGAGGGTGCCGAACTGGTGGACAATGTCCTGGATGTGGTGCGCAAGGAGTGCGAGAACTGCGACTGCCTGCAGGTGAGTGTGCAGCAGCCCGAGCCGAAGCGAACAGCAATGTAACCCAACTCCTACGATCCACAGGGCTTCCAGCTGACCCACTCGCTGGGCGGCGGAACCGGCTCCGGCATGGGCACGCTGCTCATTTCGAAGATACGAGAGGAGTATCCGGACCGCATCATGAACACGTACTCGGTGGTGCCCTCGCCGAAGGTGTCCGACACGGTAGTGGAGCCCTACAACGCCACCCTGTCGATACACCAACTGGTGGAGAACACAGACGAGACGTACTGCATCGACAACGAGGCCCTGTACGACATCTGCTTCAGGACTCTTAAGGTGTCGAATCCCAGCTACGGGGACCTCAATCACCTGGTCTCGCTCACAATGTCTGGGGTGACCACCTGCCTGCGCTTCCCCGGCCAGCTGAACGCCGATCTCCGCAAGCTGGCCGTCAACATGGTTCCATTCCCGCGTCTGCACTTCTTCATGCCTGGATTCGCGCCGCTCACCTCGCGTGGCTCGCAGCAGTACCGAGCCCTGTCCGTCCCGGAGCTCACCCAACAGATGTTCGATGCCAAGAACATGATGGCCGCCTGTGATCCACGCCATGGCCGCTACCTCACCGTGGCTGCCGTCTTCCGGGGCCGCATGTCCATGAAGGAGGTGGACGAGCAGATGCTGGCGGTGCAGAACAAGAACAGCTCGTACTTTGTCGAGTGGATACCGAACAACGTGAAGACGGCCGTGTGCGACATCCCTCCCAAGGGCCTGAAGATGTCGTCGACCTTCATTGGCAACACCACGGCCATCCAGGAGCTCTTCAAGCGCATCTCCGAGCAGTTCTCGGCCATGTTCCGACGCAAGGCGTTCTTGCATTGGTACACCGGCGAGGGTATGGACGAGATGGAGTTCACCGAGGCGGAGAGCAACATGAACGATCTGGTCTCCGAGTACCAGCAGTACCAGGAGGCAACGGCCGACGACGAGTTCGATCCCGATGTTAACCAGGAGGAGGTCGAGGGCGATTGTATTTAATGGTGTGGCCAGAGGAATGAGGTGCGTGCGTGAGGGGGAGCGCGTGTTTCTGCGCGGCATGCGGCAACAGCTGTCTGCCAAGCACTGCAGCATTCTCTGAAAACAGACACACAAACACACTCACACACGGATAAACAATCACCACTACTGACACACAGCACAGCACACAGATACACACACACACACAGAGACAGACAAACACACAGACAGTCAGACAGGAAAGGTCAAGCGTAGTTAGAACATCAAACGGAAATGTTCCAAAGCTCTAGCTCTTCCTCCTACCATCTACCTAATATCTCACTCACCCCTGCCCCTGTGTTATTCTAACTCTCACTCTATCTATCTCTATCTCTATCTGTAATTCATGCTCATCTCTCACCCTCTTCTCATCTTCATCATCTTTCATCTAAACCCCTCCTCTACGCTACACTTTACGCTACACCGGAGGCACGTCTATCGCATTTCTCGCAGCCATTTTCATCCACTTTCCATCCAAAAGTCCCCGTATTTTTCTACTCAATCAAACGTTTCATTCATTTAGGGCAACAAAGAAACAAAATCAATCTCCCATTTTTATTATATAACTATTTATATGCAACTCTAGCAAACCCCAATTAAGCATCTAGTATTTTGAAATAAAAAACGAATTTACACAAAATTCTCGAGAAATGTCCACAAAAAATTTGCACTCAAGACTGATGAAAACAGTTTGGCAATACATATATATTGAAACGATATATAAACGATATGATATGAAATGAAATGAACTAAGCTCATCCAAAGATAATCGAACACTCTCAAGAGATCAGATCCTACTCGTAACGAAGGCAATTTCTCAAATCATCCGCAATTGTATTTACATAATCTTAGGGCACAAATTAATTAACATTTGTATTCGTGTGCAAAATCGTTCTTTAGTAGTTTTACATACATACATACATGAATGAAAAACAATTTTACCCAAATAAATAAACTAATGATGGCAAACATTTTTGATAAATAAAAAATAGAATTTTTTTTTAATTACAAAAAGGGTTTCCCTTGTTTATATCCCATTTGAAGGGCATTTTCCCGTAAATATATCAGAGTATCTGTCACACAAAGCACACATAAAGTATTAAATTGATGGTTTCTAGGAAAAACCGTTTTGAAAAGCGGTTACTTTTGAATAGTACCGCAAACATCCGCACTCTGAATTCAAAATAGGGGCGACACTGTGCAATTTCCCTACATTAGCTATGACATCAACCTGTTTTTTTTGGTTTGTGTATTTGCTACTGGTGGCACTGTGAAAGACGATATTTGTATCGCTTTTGTCTATCGAGCGCAGCTGTATTTTGGCGGTTAGTTCAAAATTAAATTCAAATTCAAAGTGGATTGTAATTATTTAAATGAAAACTGTATTGCTTTTGGCTACTTAAATGAACGCTGGGCATAAAATGATATGTTATAATTGGTCAAAGTGGTATAGAATATTTATTCGCTACATAAATCTAATATGAATACATAACTTTATACCCCCACGAGGACTATTCTTCGATATTATGTTTGTTTCAGCTGCATATAAAGATCGATCGAAAAACTAGACACAAAGATATATTAATGCCAGGCTGAATCAGAAGACCAGCCAGAGCAAAATCGGTTAAATGTTACTCAAATTTTGTCAACAAAAACCCAGTAATCTTTGAGATGTATTTACGCCTAGGAACAGTTCCGTAATGTGAATAATAGATGCATAAGTGGCCGAGTAGATTTCCTTAAACAAAAGCCCATCTTTCAGCCGCAATCTTCTCCATCTAAGAATCTTCTTGACTTGACTTGTCACAAAACACGAACAAAAAGCTCAGCTGCCAGACGGAGTATCTTCAGCGGATCTCACAGTCGCACAGACCTTTCCATTAACTGACTCTAGACCTCATATGCCGCAAATTCTGTGGAATTAAAAGACATTAAACGACTTCCAGCGGTCTCGTGACACAAACGAACAAAAATCACTGAACAAAAAGAAAAAATGAGAAAACCCAAAACAAAAACAAAAGTCGGCTAAGAACAAACATAGTACTACACACACAATACCTACGTATACGGAACAAGACGCATGAGAGAGAACCAGTTTTTTATCGAGAGATCCGGAGCCGGCCGGCGTTCTGTATGACGTTCCGTATGAGAGCTGGCTGAGAATGAGAACCTTTCGGAGCCGGCAACAACAGTACAACACGTTCTTCCGTCTGCGACTTTTGAGTGACCGACCGGCTAAAGTGCGTTTAACCGTTAGTTATGTCACACTGCACACTGGGACGGAAGCCGACCATCTGAGGGTAGGTCAAAGGAAAGGTTATGCCGAGCGGAAGTGCTTCGACTTTGGCTGAGAACGCGCACAGGGCCCGAACCCGAACGAGAAATTGGGCCAAATCGGCATCAATCTACAGCAATTACACGTACAAATGCAGCAGCGACAGCAACAGCAGCAGCAGCAGCAGCAGCAGCAGTAACGTCAAGAAGAAATAGGCAAATGGAAAAGCAATAAAAAGTTACCAACTTACACTCATTTGGCGCCGTCATCGTCATCCAAAAAGCCAGTCCAACCAAAGGAGGCCCCAGAGATGCAAGAAAACACGAAGCGAGGCAGTGATTGACCCAGTTTTCCAAGACGACAACAGCGACAGCAACAGCAACAACCAACAAGCAACGAACGACCGCGCCGAGGCAACAACCTACCTACGTGTACGTGCCCCCAGTATCCACAGCAACAGTCAGCCACAGCCACAGCATAGTCGGGTACCGTACCTTACCGATCCTCCTCACTCAGCATTGACTGACTCCGAAGCTCGGGAGCTGGGGAGCTCGGGAGCTGGAGCTCGGGCACTAGCTGGAGCTGGCTTTTGGGGGAAGTGCAATGTACTCGCCGAGCGACGACCGAAAGAAACAGACAAAAATCAAATAAAAAATCTTGTTTTTTCTGCAAGTTGCCGATTCTTCAGAAAGCTGAAAACGAAACTTGCTTGAGAAGATTGTGGTGGGGAGAGCTGGTGCTGCAAGGGGCAGTGGCAGGGGCATGGTGCTAGAGGCACATGCAAACAACACGTCAATGCACTCTGTGGTAGCCACCGCAAACGCCTCGACTAGTTTAGATTGGACTTAGACAACAACGTTGACTAGACCCGATCTACGCTCTGTCTCTGGGCTGGCTCTGCTGCTGCTGCTGCTGCTGCTGCTTTGCTTTTTGATTTTCTGCCATCAATTTTCATTTTTGTGTGTGTTTGTGTGTGTTTCTGTTTTTTTTCTTTTATTTTCGCTGTTGTCTTTTGTGGTTTTCAGACAAACACGAGTAGAACAACAATAACAAGACAAATTGCAGCTAGGAAAATCCACTGAGACCCACACACATGCGCGCCGCATCACTTGGTCATTGATGCGACCGCACCGAAAAAATAACCAAGCTCCAAGCCCCCATCACATGTTGGCAGACGTTCACTTGCGGCGTTGCCAAGTTTCTCTTCTCGGCGGCCAAGTCGAAGTCGAGTGCCGCCGTGTGGCAGACAAGTGCTTAATAGAGTGCAGCGGAAGTGCTTCAGGTGGAGTCTCAGCCTGCGACCTGGTACGTGGTACCTGGGTTGGGCCTGGGCTCTGACTAAGCGGCGTTGCCGGATTTCGACCCGTCAAGTGTTTAATAACCCCAAGAACCCTCGAAACTGTCGTAGATAAATGATTTTGTTTCAGTGCATGCAAATTAATGGAATGGAGTGAATCGGAAACAAAACAAACACTAGTCAAGGACGTAACAAGTCCCCTCCCCATTTGGTTAGTGGCTGTTTACAAGAAGTAATTTATTCAAATATGTGAAATGGAATTCCGAATTCCAAATTCCGAATTCCGAATTGTGAGCAAAACGTTATGTTCCTTCTGGTAAATTCTAGTTATTCTGCAGTTTCTACCTTGCGCGGTTTAAAATATATACAATGATCCACTCATAAATATGCACCATGTCCATGTCTATATCTATTTTGTTTATCAGCCGAAAGGTTCAATCTATGCCATGCCGACTGCACAGCCACAGGCCCAGCCACAGCCAGAGATAAGTCCAAGGAAAGAACTCGACTCCTACTTGCTTCCTTTTACGAGACGGCGACGGCGGCGGCGGCGGCCTCATCGAAATGCGCATTCATTGTTCGGTGGGGGTTTAGTTCATCCATATCTATATATCTATGTATCTATTCGGCAGAGCAATCAATCAGCGGCAGCGGCATCGGCATCGGCAACAGTGCATTGAGCTGCCTGCCACAATCAAATTAGCATTTGCATCAAATCGCATTGCAAATGGAGGAGACGACGCAACGCAGCAAAGGCGCAGAAGGTGCTGTGCTGCCGTGCTGTCGATTGGGATTGGGGGGAGGGATTGGAGGAGCGTACGTCCTATTTGCCTCGACGAGAACTGGACATTTAATTCAATTTGCAATGGTTATTAGCACCTCGCAGTTGCCTACTTACTGCAGCTACCTGTGGCAACACTCATTAGACAAATTGCCCGGCTCCGATGTGATTTGATTGATTTGCAGCAATGCCAATTACAACAAATGGCCAAACCGGCAAAAGTATCTCCACTTGCGGCTACTCACTCGCAGTTTTGTAACGCTCTGTCGCCTGTCCAGCAGAAACTGGAGCACGCTGGAATACTGCCTGCCTTTCCTGGGAATACCTTACACATATACATCTGTACATCTGTATTTAGTACTCGTAAAACATGAAAATGTGCCAGCCATAACGGCACACGACGACGCAGTACTTTGTGGCTGCCGAATTACGAGTAAATTACGGGATAACTGTACAGCGACAGAGACAGCGACGTGCGTTATACAAATGTCAACGGTTAATAAACCCCTGGCCAGCCGAAAACTAAACACCGCCCGAAAGACCAGTCCAAACACTCCATCCATCCATCCAGACACCGGACAGCAGACGAACATTACGAGCATTATGGACAGATTCCACGAATTGGCAGGCGATAAAAAAGAAGAGCTTAAGAAGAGCCGTCCCCCACCAGACAGATACTTACTGTAGTAATCCGGTTCCAAAGGAATCGACTACTACAATGGAAGAACACAATAAATTCTGATTATCCCGAATGCCCAGAGATGCCCCAGATGCCCCTCTAAAGATTATCCTTTGATCTGCAAAGATGCCCCTAACATTACACATATGTTCTTCAGCTTATAGGTAATCTATATTTGTGGACTTATTCCGATGCCAATTGGGAATTTCGAATTTCGAATTGCAGTTTATACTGGCGATCGATGCACTTAACCTGTAACCACTGTATGAGCCACAGCATAAATGTACAGAGTGACTGCCTGCCCCGCCTGCCGCTCGATTCCAAAGTTAATTAACACACAATCAACACAGACTACTCACACCTGTAAAACCTGCGACTAACTTGGCTAAAAGAAAAGGAGAGACAACAGAAAGAGCTTGGCAATAATCGCAAAAACATACGAAATTAGCTATACGACGGTGTCGGCACTTCAATCCGCGAGAATGCACCGAAATTAGCCAAAATAACAACAGCAGCAGTGGCAGCAGTGGCAGCAAACAGCAACAACAAATAAATAAAAGAGAAGAAGAAGAAATACTCAAGAAAAACTAAAGAAAAACAGAAATTAAAGTTGTAAGATTACAACAGTAGCGCAGAGCAGAGCTTTACATACGAGTGTGTGTGTGGCAGAGTCACTGCGAATACGAGTACGTGTACGAGGCATGCCATGTGAACCAATTTGTGGCATCAATCTCAGGCGTGATGTGAAATTGTCCAGCCCATGGCAGGCAGACAACAACCCACTAAGTGAATCGCGGGAAGAGTCTACTCCCCTTGCCACAAAAAACCTACAAGTATATAAGTTTCCAGCTTCTATAAGTTATTCTGCTCAGATAACGCTAGGAACCACACCACACCACAGCTTCACTCCATCAATTGTTGGGCCAAGTCAATTGGAAGTTGATGATTATGTAACTATTTTTGAGGAGTATCTTGCTGGATATTAAAAGCAGCTGATTCACTGTTGATCAACCCACCCAATGCCTGACTCAGCTGTCGCATCATTCCAGAAGACGGATCCTGCATTCATTCAGAACTTTCCTTCAGACTACCTTCGGGTAACAGACGCCATTTGATCCCCTGATTTATGATTCATTTAAAACCCACTCTGGGGCTCAAAGTTTCGGTGCATCTTTGTACGTAAAGTGGCCGACGTTTGACACTCGGAGCCACCACCACACCACACCACACCACGTTCATGAGCTCACGTACGAGTATCTCCCGCCTTTGATTGTTGAATGTTGAATGCTCTCGTGGTTGTTGCTGTTGTCACTTTGTGGCCTTTGTCCTAAACTACAAACATTTGACATTTTCATCAAGCTTAACTGCCTGTAAAGAGCCCGGCCAGGCCAGCGAGCGCTCTCTTTTTCCTTCCATGATTTAATGTGTTCCCTTCTTAGTCAACAGCTAACACACAACGAACAACAACAACAGCAACAACAACAGCAACAGCATCAACATCATCAAAAAAGCAACCACAACATTAAGTTAAGCCAAATATGTTAACCACGATCACATGACTCTTGGCTTATTTTATTTTATGTCATATGTAAAAATGTCTGCATTCGATGATGATGCAGATTTCTGTCGCTGTTTCTTAGCGGAACGGTTGTATCTTAAGAGTTCCAAAGTCTAGCAGAGAACTGAATCACATGGATACATTACAAAGAATCTCCAGCCGGAACTCTTGGTACTCTTTACTCTTGGTACCGAGTATAAAAATGGTGTGAGCTTTGACTAAACGGTATGTTTCGTAGTTATTGCATAGCTCCATATGTAGGGTTAAGTTTAGGATATCTACAGAAATTCACAGTCAGAGCTGAGCTCAATGCTAGCTTTTCTAGAACAAAGGATCTTTAAAAAAATTAGTAATCGTACTTTGATGTCGAGCAATTTTTCCAACTTGAATCCCACTATCATCCCAACCATTCTTTCAGTGCTCGGCTCAGCGACTCGGCGTTTCTCGAATATTTCCGCCAGGTGAACCGAATCCGTTTAGGGCATTTTGGTGTCAGATTTGTGATATCTTAATGCCCCCCTTATTCCGACGAAATGGTTTCTGACAACTTTTCGCACGCAGCCAACACAAAAAGGTGGTGATTTTTTCTTTGTTACCGCAAATGATAAAAGCCTTTTGAATGCAAAAAATAAAATACAAGGAGCTTTGTTTAGTAACTTTCTTGTCCGCTGAAGAGGACGGAAATATAAAAAAAACAGAGCCAAAGCCAGAGCCACCGCCAGAGCCAGAGCCAGCGCACAAAACTCGAATTTGGGTCAAACATTATTCAAATACAGCGACGCACAACTGAATGAATGAATAGTGAGAGTGAGACGGAGGGTCCGGACGATCCGCTGAGCAGCCAAGCAAAGCAACCAGTCAGCCAGTCGGCCACTCGGCCATTCGGCCATTTAGCGCCGTTTGCCGTCCCGCTATGAAAATGCATAAAGCGCGCGCTCGAGCTTCAGTCCGAGTCCGAGTCCGAGTCCAAGCCGGAGACCGACTCCAAGTCCAAGCCCGAACCCGAACCCGAACCTGAAGCCGAGCTCCTAAGTCGGTCGCTCCAGCCAAGCTGTTGACCATTTGGCTGCGGCACGTCGTAAGAGTGCTCGATGATATAACCAGGCCCGGGCCAAAAGCGCTAAACAAAACAAAACCTAGCTACTAGCAAATATGTATGCCAAACGGGGGATGGGATGGCAGCTGGGGAGTGGCGGGAGCGGGACCTGAGCGGGACCGCGGCGGGAGTGGGCTCGAGTGGAGTGGAATGGCATGGTATGGTATGGTATGGTATGGCTTGGAATGGGGGAGAGCTCGCATACCGTGGGCCGGCTGACAGACTGACTTACTGACTTAGTGGCGACTAGAGATGTAAGCGATTCCGTGCCGTGAGGAGGCCGTCAGGTGGGTCGTGATTAACGAGAAAGCTGTTGGAATATCACGATAAGAAAAATAAGCAATGGGGGGAATCAGATCTATGCAAACCACTTCCAGCGTGTAGCTTTCTTTGGCGATTCTCAAAGGAACATCTCTTCTAAACGGATCTCCACAGATCTGTTGCTCTATAGACTTCAAAGACTCGCAATTCTCACGATGCCTCCTGTCCGGGCTCCTCCGAGGAGCACGTGCCCATCTCGAGGAGGCGACTGTGACTGTGCTGACTCGGGTTGTCTTGGAGTATCTTCGCAGGCTTTCGCAATCGCCCGCTGCTGCTGCTGCTGCTGCTGCTGCTGGATTCGTTGTGTGTTTTTTGCAGCGCTTCGTTGATTTCTGCAGCTTAGCCGCTCGTCCAGCGCTATATTGGTCTGTGGGGGCTTCTTTTGGGGCTGCAGTTCTGCCCACTCATAGACACACACAAAATTTGTTTGGCCTAATCACGGGCCTGTAATCTTCAACGCGCTTTCTTGTTTGGGTGTGGTTTGGCCGGGTCGGCGGGCCTCTCCCTCTCCCGAACCGGTTGCATTGCTGAGCTCTGTCTGTGGCTCTCTATGGTCTTTGGCTGGTCAATAAAATCCTATATGCTCCTCCCCGCACTCACATTTCTGACCGGCCGAAAGAGTATTTGGCCCAAAGGCTCTGCATCTGGCTTCTCCTTCACCTCGGCCCCCCTTTCGCTTTGCGTTTGGACGAGTAATTGCTTTGTCACGATTCTGATTTTGTCTGCCATCTGCAGTACCGGGGTGCTGGGCTGCTGGGCTGCTTTGCTGCTGGGGATTACTTTGATTCCCTTTGTATTGCCGTTGACATATTTATCTATTTGTGTTTCTCCTGCTGCTGGCGGTTTTGTCTTTTGGGGGCACATCAATTTATGAGTCTTTCAAAGGTAAACAGTCGCCGAACGTGCGCTAATTTTCACATTAAAATTGATTTTGATTTTTTTGGGATCTTTGCTGTTATTTTGAATCGTATATTGTTATAGGGACTTGCCGGTTATGCAATATTTGGTGTGAGTCGTCGATGTCTTAGGGAATGCATTGAGTGTGAAAGGGAAGAGGCGGACATGTCGCATGTGTGATATTTTCTATACAGTGAAATGGAAAGGGATTACAATGGAGCAGTGCAAACGAGGGGGCGAACTGCTATTAGTTTATGGAGGTATCTACAATCATGATCCACACAGTTATGCGATCTCTTTTGATTTATGTATCAAAAAACCATTAAAAATACATAAAATAATAATTGTTCGGATTTTGGAAAGGGCCATGCCACCCAAAAGTGAATTTGGTAGAAATTTTATTTAATTTTCCACCATTTTGCAACGAAAACAACAACAGCGACGGCGACGTGAGTTTAATTTGTGCCTCGATTTTTGAGTGCTGTTATTTATTTATATTTATATTTACAGTGCTGCGTGCATAATTTTCCCTAAATTATAATTCATTTGGTCTCTGCCGATCGGTCTTCTGCTTGCCACTGCCACTGCTGCTGCTGCTGCTGCTGCCAGCGTCGCTGTCTCTGCCTCTGTCGACGGCGATTATGTGATTTTTCTTGCCGCCGCAGTACGTTCGTCATAGCCATTTTGTTGTCGTAGTCGCTGTTGCTTTTGCTTTTGCTGTTGCTGCTTCGTTTTCACTTTCTATCGCTCCCCTACGGCAACAGCAGCAGCAGCAGCAGCAGCGGCAGCAGCAGCGGCAGCAACTTACATGTGTGCATATATTTGCTGGCACTGTATGTGTATGTGTGCGCACCAAACGACACGCTGACCCAGTTTCTCATACCACTACAAGCGAACGTGGAAGCACACACTGGAATTAATATTATTATGGTTCGGTTTTGTGATACCCTGGCAAATGGTAGCACGATTTTGATCAGATGTTTGCACGCATCATCATTTCTTGATCGGAAACTCGAGGATCGAATGCTGCCAAAGGACCAAACCAATCAGATAGAACTGTAGATATCCCATAGCCCAAGCTGATCAAAATTTAGATCACGATATCCAAGGCTTGCCATGGAAACGATGTCTCTTCCAGAGTATCTAAACCTTCGGTGTTGCGTTCGAGTCGCTTTGTTGGTTGTTGGTTGTTGGTTGCTGCTACTGATGTTGTTGTCGTTTTGGTTTGCTTGATTTTCTTGCTGGTTTCGTGTCTCGACGTCCATGTGCCTCTGCAGGGAGGACCCCCCACCAATCTGCTCGTGCTCCTCTCTGGCTCCTCTTTTCTTATGCAGTTTACGCCGTCCGTCTTCGAGCGGAGCGCAGAGGAGACGGAGACGGAGACGGAGACCCATACACATACGTATTTCCATTATCAATTATCGATCGCTTGATATTACGGGCCTGCAGCATGTGGGTCTGTGCTTTGCCCTGACAAATAATTGAAATTGAAGTTCGGGATCGGGTTCGATCCGATCCGATCCGATCGAGGGGGATCTTTGGTTATGCATTAGCTTTAATTGGCCGGTCATCAAGGGGGAGGGCAAGGCAGAATTCCCCCCCAAAAAAAATGCCCAACTCGAACAGCACATGGCGTTTAGTGGAACGATGGTGGGGAGGGGGAGGGGATGGAGGTATAAAGACAATGACGACGAAGTTTTGGCTGAGGGAGGGGGACTGGAGTGGGGCAGCATTTCTGCTTCGTTGATTATGTCTGCAACAAAAGCTCTATTAACTATGGAGACGAGACGCTCGCTTGGCGATATCGATCAGAATCACGAAAATGTAATGCACATTAACTAAGCATATTTGGACTGCCCTACGAGTGCTCTTGGGGTACATCTGCTGCGGTAGGAAGTATGAGAAAAGGTGCCAGACATCAAGGAAATATTACAACTGCAAACTGGGAAGGGCTTACAAAGATTCTGGGTGTTATAGATCCATATGTACATCAATGAAACTTCCCTTTGAAATCCTTTGGATGCATAAGAGCAATTCAAAAGGGGTTTCCTGTTTTCCTGCTGATCACCAAGTAAGGGTATACCGCACTTCGTTAGATCCATTCCCCTCAAATCTTCTGTTTTCTTCTGGCTGCCTAATGTTGCTGTGGTCGGTGGTTGCTGCTGCAGCCACGATTCCTGCCCTACGCTCCGAGCCACTTCACGCGTGAATGAAAGCGAAAGGAAAACTGAGCCACCAGCAGCGGGGCAGAGCCAGAGCCAGAGCCACAGCCAGAGCCAGAGCATATAGTAGAGTCGTGGAGAAAAATGGCCCGAAATGGTGAGGAAATGGCAAATATTGGGCAAATGGTGAGCATTTTGCAAGCGGGGCATCGGGCCCCAAAAAGAACCACAGCCACAGCAGCGTGACTAGATCGAGAGGGAGCGACATGCGGAGTGGCTGCTCCTGGCTTTTGGTCTTTGGTTTTTTGGTTTTTGGGTTTTGGAATTTTAAAGAAGAAATTAATTTATGCCTGTCGGCGCATGCAAAAATTAGTGTCACACGCATAACATAACGGGGATGTTATGCAATAAAATATACACATGTACATACGTATAGTAGTAGTATTTCTCTTTATGAATTTAGGTGGATGGCTTAGGTTGGAGCTTCCCCTATATCCATATGGGTAGAGGTAGAGGTAGGGGTACAGGTACAGGTACACCTCAAAATATGTGTGTGTCTGTATTGGTAGCATGGCCAAAAAGAGTGTATCTGTGTGTGTATCTCTGTTTATTTAATATGCAAACAACAGCAACAACAACAACAACAACAACCATAAACAAGTTTGTCTATACATACATATATCTATTTTTTGTTCGTTTAATAAATAAATAAAAATTTGTTGTAGTTTTTTCCCGTTTTTTCTTTCAGCTTATTTTTTCTTTTTTGAAAACATGTTAGCATGCAGCTACAAGTGTGTGTCTGTCGGTACCCCCCCTGGAAGCAGTACCCCCCACCACACCCATTACAGCCATGGGCTGTGGTGTCCCGTGTCCCGTGTCCGCTTGTCGGCATCGCTGTCTGGTGTCTCCCCGCTGTCGATGCTGTTGCCGTTCCTATTGCTGTTTGTTTGTTCAAGACACTTCAACACTTGAGCTCAAGTTTTTGTTGTATTTCCTTTCCACAATTTTTACAATTTTCACACAGAGAGCACTCCACTGAGTGCACTTTTCATCGACTGGGAGATAGAGGATGTGTGGTGGGAGTTATCAGCTGGCCGAGTGGGTTGAAAAGTGGGGTTCTGCGGGGAAAGAGGGTCTGCACCTTCATATAACGAAGTTTATTACAATGTTCAAACCTCAACTATTTTGAATATCCCTAAATGATCTTTTCCTTCCAACAGAAAGCCACTATGCCATCGACCCGGTTTCCGCAGCTTGGCTCGAAGCGCATCCGTTAGTTAAACGCCACATCCCGAGGCGAGCGAACGCTTTTCAAATCGACTTACGTAACTGACCTAAGTCATCCACTGTTGCGTCGCCACGCAGCGTTTTCTTATATAACCAAGCGACTAACTGTTGTGGCCCACAAAAGTGCATCCCATTCATGATTCTAGGCTATCGACAGACCCACAACATACACAAACACAGATACAAAAACGGATCAGATACGGATACACGACACGCACAAACACTTACAATCGCCTTTTGTTTATTTGTTTGTTTGTCCGCCTCTACGATATTTTATTTTATTTATTTCTAATTTTATTTTGTGTCCGACTTCCGTGCTTTGGCTTTGGGTCACATGCGTGCCGTGCACCTCACCTCACCCCTCCCTCGTCTTTTCTTTTCGGGTGTGTCTTTTCTCTTCTTTTCTTTTGAGTTTATTTCTTTTTTTTGTGGCCCTTTCGGTCTTGTCTTCCGGCTGGGGACCCGCATTGACAGCGTTCGAAGCGGCCTTGAAAGTGAAAAGGTGTCGACTGGCGCTTGGCCACTTTCGCTTTTTATTTTTCCAATATTCAAATCAATAACAATATAAAAGTTGCTTGATTTTCTTGTTTTTCCTATGAATGCAGTGGCAAAAGGAATGGGTATCTAACAAAAAGTGTGTGATATATTCTAATCTGCATATCTACCTGTTCCCCAAATTAGATAAACCATATCTTATCATTGATCCCATGGTAAGCCCATTCTAGTGCATTTACTTACAAGTAAATAGTCATCTCTTTACAAGAGAAGCTTTACCCATCCACTACAGTCTACAGACTCTACAGAATACATCACTCACAAGAAGAATTCTGATGGATCTAGGCCTTCGTTTTAGCCAATTATTCAGCTGCTAACGGACTTAAATTACATATTTAAATAGCAATTAAATTTGGGCGCTGATTCTGACACTTTTTCGCTTCGTATTGCCACTATCAAATGTCAAATATCTCTGTGCCCACGCGACACCCACTAAAAAATCTGCTGTTAATTTTATTTATTTTCCTTTCTGTCCCGCTCTCCGTGCGGTGCCTCATTTGCATACGATCTTCGACGTCCAGCGTCCCGCGTCCCGCGACTCGAGTCCCGGCCAAAGGCAAGGCTGACTCTGACTCCAGTTAATTGTCGAGGCAACCTCATTTCATAAGCAGTTGCATTAACAGTTAAAAACACATTTTAGTGGCTGTTTTGTGCGGCCGTGTTCGTTTTTCCCGTTGGCTGGCTGGCTGGCTGGCTGGCTGGCGGCAATTAAATAACGCGGGGCAGTCGAAGTCGCAGTCATAGCCAACAGGGCGAGCGATTATATAAGTCGGCGCTCACATATTTAATTGTTTATAACTACCAAAAAATAATCATAATAATATTACATGCGCCCATGCTTATGCTTATGCATTTTTCACTTAGTTCAGTGTTTAACCCGATTGCAACAGATCTTTTCTGCCTTTTCTTGTACCTTTTTCCTTTCCCTTCCTTTGCTTTGCTTTGCTTTCCTTTCCTTTCATTTCGTTTGGCCCCAAAAGTTTTCCTGCGGGTTGCAGTTCCGTTAACGGTTATTAATTATGCATAACGCTTCGTCGCGTTTTGAGTTAGGCGACAAACAGATACACAGATACATAGATACACAGCTATAGAGGCCCACAAGACAAAGATGAAGATTGAGAGCCAGGTTAAATGATTTTTCGCCTCCATTTTTGCTTTTCGCGTAATCATAAAAGCCAAAACTCGTCGTCGTCGTCGTCGTCGTCGCGTCTCCGTCATCGCCGGTTGTGCCAGTTACATGGACTACATTTGGAGATGATCTGCCATCCCCTCCCCTGTTCCCCTGGGGTCCCGGTTCCCACCATCTCAAAGATCTCCAACCGGTTAACCAGTCCTAAACCGGAACTGGCTCGCATAACGGTAAACAGACAAAGCCAGGCCTCAGTTTCAGCTCCAGCTCCAGCTGAGAGCCGAGCCAAACTCTCACTCTCAATGTCGCCTCTTTCTCCGGCTCCGGCTCTGGCTCTGGCTCTGGGGGCCTTTGCATTATTCATCCACAGCCGCAGCCACAGTCACAGCCACAGCCACATTGTTGTGGCATTTTCAAAGTCTTCCTCTTGACCTTGGACTCAACACGGCAACTTGTCGCTGTCGTTGCTGCCGTTGTCGCCGATGTTGTTGGAAAGCAGCGCCAAAAGCGTGTGCCACAAAAGAAAGCCAAACCACTTTTACTTTCAAGCTCAAGCCAGGCCAAGCCGCGCCGCACCACGCCGCGCCGTGCCGGCGAAATGAGGCAATGGTATGTCGGCCTGGTTTGGTGGGGTGGCTCATGGATTTTCGCGCCAAAATGTGACGCAGATTGAAAGAGAAAGAGAGAGAGGGGGGGAACGCATGAGAGATGACACAGGGATCCCACATCTTGAGGGAATGATTCATCGGTACAAGCAGGAAGTCTCATGAAATGATGTCACTTGATCTTGCCTTGCCTTTAATTAACCCAATTCCCAATCAATTTCAACCGTCTTTGATTTCATTTGTGATTGAAACCGCTCTCCATGATCACGTACCTAGAAATTAGTTTAGTTCCGAGTCTCCCCTAATATTCAGCACCAGTGAGCAGCACCAGACTTCACTTCCCCATTTATTGAAGAAGATAAGAAGAAAGATTTGTGTGGTCTTGACATGCTTGAAAATGTACGTACGTACGTACTATATAACACATGATTTGTGTCGGGTCCACACATTTTTATACTTATACTAATTACATTAAAATTTAAATCATTTGTTTAATTTCTTTATTTTGTTGGCAGCTCTTGTCTCTGGCGGTTTGTTTTGGCCGCTGCTTCAGAAATGCGATGCAGAAAATCACAAATTTTTGGTCGATTTCATTGTTCTCTGGGACGGAATGAACCTTTTTTTGGTGCTATTTTTAAGCGAAAACCAAAAGGTTGAGAACGAAAGATGGGCAAGGAGACACAGAGACAGCCAGCGTGAGAGCAAAAGATACGCATGGCATGGGATGGGATAGGTACGTATCTGTGAGATGTACTAAACAAGTGAAAGCATTCGAATATATAGAATATTGGGCTAACAAATGAAGATCCAGAAGTTTTGTAAGACCAAAAATGTGAGTAAAAACTGTAGATAATCATTTTGTGACTTTTGTATTCCATTTCATACTCAAAGATACATTTTATGGCTCTACTTGTTCCTTCTTCGACCATTAAAAACATAGAATCCCTTTGCCTTTTACTACAATTTGTTGTTGCTACAGAACATTTGGGATACTTAAAGTCACTTCGGGGTCTATTTCGGCTGCATCAACTGCACATGATAATGAAAACTTCTTTTTGATCAGCTCAGTCCCAAAGTGCTGACCTACTTAACAGACCAGACACCACCATGGACGGGGGTGTGGAGTGGTGCGTGGGATGTGGGGTGTGTGGGGTGTCGGATGCCTCAAGCAATGGAGAAGTAGACACCGTCTAAACAGTGCCACAGATCGCAGTATCCAGACACATTCCTCCATTGGCGATGCACAAACATTTCTCTCTCTCTCCCCCCGATTTGATTGCCTTTTCGGTGGGGTATCCGCACTATAGGGTGTGGGCTGTGGGGTGGGCGCTCAGTGGAGTCTATTTTACAGCTGCTGACCTACTTAGCTCAAAGTCAAGAAAAAATTTGTTGCTCTCCGCCGCTGCTGCTACACGTATGCTGCTGTGGCATAGAACATTTCTTTCAATGCGCCCGAAAACCAGAAAAAAGAAACAAAAATTGAAAGTGAATTCTGTTGTTGTTGGAGCGCTGCAGCGACTGAAGCGACAGCAACAGCGACTGCAAACAACTCAACAATACCGCAAAGCAAACACCAGCAACAACACCAACAATTAACAACAATTTCAATTTTGTTTTTTGTTTTCTTGTCTTGTTGCTGACTCGCTCTTTAAGGGAGCATTCCACACACTCGTTCGCACAGACACCGATACAGATACAGATACGTCTTTTCCCATTCTTTACGTGTTTAGGGCACATATTTCGGTTTGTTTGTATTTCCTTGTCTGTATGGGTGCAAGTGCGTGTATCTGTGTGCTGTAAAGGAAAAATGTGTACCAGAAATTAGGTCAATTTGTTGTTGGCTGCTGCTCGACTGTTCTGCTTGCAACAAGTGTCTGGCGCGCGGCGGCCCTTTCCAACGGACGCGGGTCTTGCCCTAAGATAAGTTACCTCCTCTGTCACCCACCCCCGCCCCACTGCACCGCTGCCTCCGCTCTGCCAAGATTGATAAAGGCAGCGAACGTTGACGCCAACGCGCAGCTGAAAATAGAAGCGCGCGCAGCTTTTTGGAAGAAGTTTTTTCTGTTTTCAAAAGGGCGCCCCTTGTAAATTTCGACTTGCACACACACACACATATGTACGCCTTGATTAGCAATGTATGTGTGTGTGTGTGTGTGTGTGTGTGTTGGCGTTGAGATTATTTTCCAGCATTTTTTTTATTATTGTATTTTCATATATTTTTATTGTTGTTGCCGGGTCTCTCTGTGGGAAAAAGTAGGCCAATGGGTCTGTGGGTGAGTGGTTTAGATTTAGTTTTGTTTCTTTCTCTTCCTCTTGGGATCTTGCCGCCGTCTTGCTCTGTGGCTGCCCTTGCCGCTAACGGGATGGCCGCCCTTTTTGGGGCTGTGGAATAGGAAATCCTGGGACCAGATCGATAAATGCTTCCCTATTGTTTGCAGGACTAATACGTTCTTATGCTTCCTTATTATCTGATCTGATCTATCTCTTTCCAACTCTTTCCAATACGACTGTACTTCCTATAGCGTATTTCAATCTTCGTTGTGTTTGCCTCTCGTTAAGTATCTTTCCTTCGCTCATATTATTTCCCTTTTTGCTTTATCTACACAAACATTCTGTTTGGACAACGCTGGCCATAAATTCTGAACAGATATGCCTTCGAGTGTTAAATACATCTCTACCATATGTAAATTCATTTCTTTTTAATAGTTGCTGAAGTTTTGTTAGTGCTATTAACTGTACTCTGTGCTGAGAGAAGGTAGGTTGTTGCATTTTGCTTCACCTCATCCTAAAAGTTGCGTAAAGAGAGGCATCTTCAATCTGTGGGTCACTTGGGGGCTGTACAATTTATTTGATTATTTGCCATCTGCAGAGCCGCAGAGCCACAGAGCCAAATGTCTCCATTTTGCGTGGTTCGCTTGATTTATAACGGAAAATTCGTTTAAGCAAAGCAAAACGCTAAACAATTTTTGTGGGCCACGTTAATAAGCGCAACATAACGAACATAATATCTTAACTTGGTCATCAGGCAGCAGACAGACAGCCAGCACAACAAAAGAAAAGGCATCTTTAAAAAGCAGCAACAACAACAACAGCGGCAACAACAGCACTCATGGCTATTACATAAGACCCACACTCAGATACAGATACAGATACATTGAGCCTCAGACTCGGCTGAGAGTGAGGCTGAGGCTGAGACTGAGACTGCGGCCAACATGGCGTCGTCGTCGTCGCCGCCGTCGAAAAGAAAATAGTCAATGTATTGTGGAAAGGAAACAGCAAAAAGCGGGGTAAAAAGAGGTGAGCTCCGCCGATGCCCCATTGTTGCTGCCTCAGCTG
This sequence comes from Drosophila lowei, assembly GCA_008121275.1. NCBI lineage: Eukaryota > Metazoa > Arthropoda > Insecta > Diptera > Drosophilidae > Drosophila > Drosophila lowei. The sequence goes on along the minus strand of CM017778.1, from coordinate 21,514,898 downwards.
CTGCTGCTGCTGCTGCTGCTGCTCTAGAGGCAACGGCTGTATTAGATAGCAAAAGTCAGTCAGTCGGCGGCATAGAAAGTGAAACCGCTCCGTGTTGGCCACACGATCGTCGTTGCCAGGCGAATGGTGGCACAAAAGAGAGGGAACGGAGCTCGGCTTTAAATATAAGCCAAACAGCTATTACTCAATCTGTGCTAAAAAGAAAAAAAATAAAGATAGATAGATAGATAGATAGATGCAGAGATGTAAAGTTAGTCCCTCTCTCTGTGCCTCTCTCTCTTTCCCTCTTTCCCTCTTTCGCTCTCTTGAGGCATGAAAATAAAAATGAAGTAACCCACTTTTTTCCGTTATGGTTTTTTGTTGCCGTTCGTTGCAGCCAAAGATGGAGTGGAAAGAGGAGAAGATACTACCGTACAACAATAAGTAGCAGACAAAGTGGAACTGAAGTGTGAAAGATCGATTGATTGGCAACTGAAACGTGATGGATCTGGATCTGGAACTGGACCTTTTGAAGCTCAATGAAACGGAAAGTAAAGAGGATCAGAGCAGAATACCATTTACAAATACAGGGAACTATGAGAGATATATCTTCCTTGAGAGCTCTTCGGAGTTTATAATCTATTCCTGAAGACTATTAAACTTGTTGTGATAGATAGATTGCTCTGGGACCCGTTTGATTTCTGCCAAGATCCTACTCTTAGATTCGTTAAGCACATACCAACCGCATGCTGTAACATCCCTTAGACCTCCTTAATAGCCCTGTGCCTCGGCCTGTGCCTGGGCTCCTCCTCCTCTTGATATATGCCCCGTCAGCATCTCTCCTTCCTTCTTCATTATGGCAATTAAAATTTATCAACCTATCGCCTTGGTAGGACGGAAAAATGACTGCAAATTGTGCTGCCTCTGGTTGTTGCAGATTTATCACTTCTCGCTGCCGTCGCGTCGCTCATAACTCATACGCCGCGTATGCTTGGCGCTTAGTTTGGCAGTAATTGTGCGGCAATTTCTGTTCCCTTGCCAAAACGATGCTGACGATGATGCATGCATGTACCTTTGAAGGCGCTGCAGTCCGGGGCTTAGGGCAGGGGCATGGGCAACCGCAAACTTTCACCGTAATCCGCTTAGAACCCTTATCAAAGTCGAGCTTTAAATTGAAGTCTGTTTCATTTGGGGTTCCATGGCTACCACAAGACACCCACAAGTTGTACAATTTCACTTTCGGGAAGGTTACTGCTTGCTGCTGCTGCTGCACTCTAGAGTGCATGCGCAATTAGCTTTCATCAATCAAAGTACTCAACAATGCTCACTGAGAGTCGGGGTGACAGGGGAGACTAGGCCTAGACAAATTGGGTGTACGCAGCAGTAGCAGGGGCAGCTGGGGCAAGAGCGGGGCAGCAGCAATCGCCGCAGATGGAAAGAAAGTTTTAGCCACCGCCTTGCCTTGGGTTTCCTCAACAAGCCATCAAGAAAAGGGCTTAGCCCGAACCCAGATTTTTTTTTTTGTGTAAGTGATTATCTGCCGCAGGTCGTGGCAATGCGTTCCCCTGCTGCTTCTGCTGCTGCTGCTTACCCTCTGGCCTCAGGCTTCGGGGGGCTTTCTCTGGCGCGTTAATTTGTCTGATATTTCTGTGTGTTTTGTATTTTTTGTTTCGGGTTGCATTTATTCTTTTTCGCTTTGTCGTTTATAAATTTGCTTTTCGTTTCGGGTTTGTCTTACTGTCAAATTGTGTCAACACGGCCGCCATGCGATTGTCTGGCGGTACGGTCCTCCCATCCTCCCCAGCCGAGCTCCCCCCTCTGGCGGTCCCTTTGCCCTCAGCGCGTGTCTCAGCTGTCGCGCCTGGCAGCCCGAAATGCATTGCCTTGTCTTGGTTGTCGCATCAGAGGAAAAGCCACAAGAAAACTGTGTCTCCCTCTCTCGCCCTCTCTGTCTGTCTCTTTGTCTCTTATTGGCCTTCTATGTGCCAGTCTATGCGTGTGTGTGTGTGTGTGTGTGTTTGTGTGGTCGCCTAAATATGGCCGACATTTTATTAGATATTTTTTGGCAAAGCTCTTCGCATTGTTTTTGGGCCAATTACGGTGTGTCGGCTAATTTAGAAATATTATACACAATTTGATAAAATTAGGGAAAACTTAGGGGGTTCGGTATGAGGGTTCGGAAAAGCCCTCTTGAAAATGAAAGAATGTTTATGTTTAATTGTATATTGTAAATTTTATTTAATTTATTTAGAGTTGCTTTACAGTTTGCGTTTGTTGGTTTCTTGTTGTATGTGTGTATATTTAATTTACGAATTTATAAATTAAAATGAGAACATTGCGTTGGCCTTACAAGTTAATAGCATTCATATCTTCCGCGCTCTCAGCAGCCACGGATCGGATTTTCCGTATTCTCATCGCATTCGCTAGATTACTGTTAGTACCGGGTAGGGGTATGGTATGCGGAGGCTTTAGTGAGTGGGGGAGGTTTCTTTTCGGGAAGAGGCTTACGATCTAGAGATTTGCTAATGTTGGATCAGTGTTTAAAGCAGGGCCTGGGCGTGGCATAAAGCATGTAGGCGCAAGCCGCACACCATTCAAGAAATGTACAAAATTACAATAGTAAAAATATGATTTGTGTTTTTTGTTGGTTTTTTTGTTTTGTTTCTTCTGTATAAATAGTTTTAATTTTTTGTATTTTCCGTTTTCTTTCCTGCGCGTTTTTTTACATAAATATTTTCAACATTTTTCTTTGGCTTAACTTTATGATAATATGCATAGATATATATTTATAGATGTGCGAAATATATGTTACAGTCGTTAAAATTAAGTACAAAAATATTTGATTGTATCTCGATAAGCAGTGATAACAAGGGGGAGGGAACGAAGAGAAGAAAATGTACAAAGAAATGCCCCACAGGGTGGGTCAGAAAATGAAGAAGAGGAAAAGCAGAATGCAGAATGCAGAAGTCGATGAATAGTAGCAAAAAGGAAAATGGTTCTTACATGCTACCCACACAGCATTTTGAATCTTTGATTTGGCGACACAGACACACTCACTCACTCATTCCTCATTCATTCATTCATTCACACACTCAGACTCATTCACAACACACACTCACGGCTACAGTGAGTGCTCGTTGGTGTTGAGGAAGCTCCGACAGACGCGACTCACTTCGGGATTGGCATGGTTCATCAGCTGCATGTAGATCTGTTTGTGCAGCTGCAACTCGTTGGTCATCTCCCCCAGCTGCCGGATGAGAGCGTCCTTCTCCTTGAGCAGGCTCTTCACGCGCTCCTCTACCTCCCGCGACCGGACCTTGGCCTTCTCGCGGCTCTTGCGCACCGCGATGTTGTTGCGTTCCCGCCGACGCCGGTACTCCTCGGTGCCCTTGTCCACGTGCTTGTTGCCGTGCTTCCGGTGGTGGTTGTGCTGCTGGTGCTGGCCCGCGTGCTGGAGCTTGCTGTGCTGCTTCAACAGGTGCTGGGCCCCGGCGGCGGCCGCCAGGTGTGGCAGGTTGTGGTGGGCCAGCACATTGGCCGTGGTCAGATTCGTGAACTGGCTGCCGTTTACGGGTCCGCTGCTGCCGTTGCTGCCATTGCTGCTGCTGTGGTTTGGGGTGGTGCTGCCGTTGAGGGTGCCGCTGGTGCTGTTGCCGGATATTCCGTTCCCGGCGGATCCGTACCCGTTGTACAGCCCATTGCCATTGGACATGAAGGCGGCGGCCGCGTTGCTTGCCTGCTGGCTGGCCGCTTCCTGCAGGTGGCGTCGATACTCCGGGTCGATGGGCTCCTCCTTGATCGTGCTGGAGTCGGAGCCCACGGAGCTGTTCTCGTCGCTGGAATTGTTGTAGGTGGCGTGCACGGGCTGTGGCATGTACGCCAGTGCCCCGCCCCGCCCGTAGCCGTGCTGATTCCTCAGCGTCTGTTGCTGCAACACCTTGGCCGCGGCGCTGACCATTCCACTGGGCGGCAGGGTGGCGGAGAGTCCGCCCGGACTGGTTACCATGTCGCTGAAGATTCCCAGCGTCTCCGTGTCCCGGAACTGGTCGTCTATCAGGTGCTGCAGGTCCAGGGTAATCTCTTGGGTCGTCAGCTCGTCGAGATCCGTCTGTGTGGTGTACTGTTGCAGCATTTGCTTCTGCAGCAAGTTGTTCACATTGTTGTTCACGCTGTTGCTGTTGTTGTTGTTGCCGTTGAGGGCCGCCTGTTGCATTTGGTGCATGGCATGCTGCTTCACAAGGAGTGCCGCATCCTGGGACGTATTGTTGTTGGCATCCGTTGTCTGCTGCTGGTGTTGAGGATTTTGTTGCTGCTGCTGCTGTTGAGGATTTTGTTGCTGCTGCTGCTGCTGCTGCTGTTGCTGTTGCTGGGCAGTGGACATCGCCGTCAGTGTGATCTGGCCGATGGTGGCCTGCTGGGGGGGCGGCTTCTTGAGGTCCAGCTGAGCCAGCGTCTGCACGGCATCGGCGTACATCTGTGGCGATTCCATGTTCAGCATTTTTAGTTGCCCGAATGAGGGTAGAATGTTGATGCCTTTTTGCCCGATAATTTTGATTGATTTTCAGCGAAAGTTTTGTTGGGGAATTTAAGGTTTTTTTGTTTTTGTTGTTTCTGTTGGTTGGCTTTAAGTCCTAGACCATTGCACTGAGGTAAGTTTGTCTTTGGAAATGTTTTTGTTTATCTCACAAATTGGTAAATTTTGTCATTTTTTGCCGCTTAAATGTTCACTGCAGCCACGCATTTTTGTATTGTTGTTTGCTTGTTGTTGTAATTGTTGTTAACACTGCACTTCTCCGGCCGCACGCGCTCGAACGACTGAAGTGCCACCGCAATGATGCAACAGATTTTATACGAGACGGCCCGACGCGACTCTGCTTTGGTATTAGAAGGCAGGCAGGCAGCAGGCAAAGGCAAGCTCCTGAAGAACCGTTAGGCTGTCTGGGCCCCTAGAGAGCGAAGAGACAGGCAGACAGACAGAGAGAGAGAGGGAGCTTTTCTTAGCGTTTTCCTGTCCGTTAGAGCGAGCAGCGCGTCCGTCGCTTACAATTGGTAAATTGTAACTGTGACAAAATGCGAACGCGGCACAGTGAAAAAGTCTTTGGCGCAGGCCAAGCAGCAGCAGCAGAAGGCAGCAGCAGCAGCGCCAAAGAAAATGAGAAGCAAACGACGACGCCAGCGACGAAGCCGAAGCACAGCGCGCATGTAACACACACAGACACACACACTCACCACAGCCACAGGCGCGAATGCTCCACGCCATAAAAGCCCCAAAAATGACGTCGTCGTCGTTACTGCTGCTTGAGCGTCGGTCTGCTGCGCTGCTTTTACAGCAACTACCTGTGGATGAGCGTCCAAAGAGCTTCAGCCAAAGAGAGGAGAGAAACGATCGACTGACTGGCTGCGGGACATGTAAAAAGCAAAAGTTTTTCCCAATCACTTTTACTCTCAATGAGAGAGGGGTAACCAACTGAACTGCAAGGCAATTTACTTACCTGACAAGTTGTTGTTCCCTGCCTTCTGCTGCGACTGAGTGCAGGGAGAAAAGCCAACTGCTGTGCAGAGTGTAAACGATGAGAAGAGAATAATTAAATATTTTTCCAAGTTTTGTGTACATATATGAAGTAGAAGGTGCATTCTGCCTAAGCTCAAATAAATGCACATCTGACGTAGCAGTTTGGCTTTTTTTGCATTGCTAGGCGGCGTGACGTCACAAAATTCGCATGCAGGCAGACAAAAGAAGCAACAACGAAAGAAAACAAGAGAGGAGAAAGGTCTCGGTAGTCGAAGCTTTGATACCCTTTCAGTTATAAACTTTTCAAGATACGATACATAAGCATCAGCTTCCAATCTCAGTGGTTCATATTTTCTACTGAGTCCACCAAATATAAGTAAGCCAGACGGACATTCTTAGGGTAGTACTAGATGATGATGAGAGTACGTACATACGTACATTTTAGATAGTCGGATGTACCTCCTTTTACATCTAGGGTATACAAAAAGAGCGCCAGCTTTGGCACTGAGTGCACTACCAGCGTGTTGTCTCTCTTCTCTCGCTTTCATTTTCGTTTGCTTTGGGAGAAGCAACAACAACAACATCACGCCCGCATAAACCGGCATTCCCCCTCACCTCTCTCTCTCTCTCTTTCTCTCCCAGAAGGGCCTGCCTTCTCGCACTCTTTGATTTCTGCCTAGACTTTTGCCTCAGAAGAAGTTCGTGCTGCGCTGCATTTCGGAGGGGATTTATTTTGGCGCGCATGCGTGACTGCTCGGACGGAGGCGTCGCGTCGCGTCGCAACGCATCAGAGAGCTTTCACGTAATATCGTACGCAGTGCTTTTCTTGTTGCTGTTGCTGTTGCTTTTGCGTCTTATTAAAATTAAAATCATGTTATGAAATTCATAAAAATTAGCACGCCTCGTAGTTTTGTTTATTTAAATGCAGCGATTTGTAAAAGTTGTCTTTGCTCTGTCACTGGCTCTCACTCTCTCGCACACGTGCTCTCACTCTTTGAATCACTCCCTTTCTCTCTCTGTCTCTCTCTCTCTCTCTCTCTTTCTTTCCACGACTCTCTCCTTTTCCGTTTTCTTTGATTTAGGTCAAGTTGTCGTTTACTTTTTGAAGGTGTGTGCGCTGCTCTCCGTTGCCCCTTTGTTTATTCGGATTTTATTAATCATACGCCCCGTGCGCGGTTGTACGATAAGAGCAGATGCCAATGGCGTTGGCGATGTCGATGACAGGACCGCTCTTCAGCGTCTCATTGACTCTCCAGCCCCAGCCCCAGCCCCAGCCGCAGCCCCCTTCCTTATCAGTTAAATGATAACCCATCTGATATATCGATATCGATGACTACATCAGAGGAGATTGTGCAAATTTCACTGGCGCTGCAGCCGCTTCCTTATGCGTGTTGCACAAATACGTTGCCCTCGACACTGCACCCTTATTGTTCAAAGGCGTTGCATTGTGCCCCTGTTGCCCAATCATTGATCATATGTCGATGCCTGCTTATCAATTGCGGCCACTGACGAAATGCCATATGTAGATGGGGCAAGATGGCCTTATCCCAACTGATAATTGACTTCTTTGATTGGGAAAGTATGGTTAATAAAACAAAAGAAAATGTAAGTTAGTTTAAATTAACGGTAGTGCAATGTGATGTAATTCTATCCATAGCCAAAAATAAGTCAAAGTCTTTTAGGCTTTTCTATGCAGAGGGTGCCTATTCCCACGCCCAATATGATGGGCCCTCCAGTTCTTCTACATCAACAACGACCACGCGCAGTGCACAACAACCTTAGGCACTTTTTTTTGTATTTTGGCAAACGACTGATAAGACGAGACGGCCAAAACTCACGAATTCGCGTTAACAAAACAAATACTACTGCCAGACGCGATTCAAGTGTGGGAGTGCGGAAGCAGTGAATCGCGTTCATTGCACCCGAAAAAGAGTTATCTGACACTCGCAAAAATCACACAGATATAATATTTATAAATATGGTCATAATTGAGAGCTATGGGAAGTGATTTCTATGGGACATTCCCCATTTTGCTGGTGGACTTATACTCTTGTATGTAGAGGGTACAATATGCTTACAAAGTATATAAAAAAGGTGTTTCTATCTGGTCCCATCTGTCCCGAGGATAGAATTTTTTGGCTGTTTTTATCAATATTATTATGCGATGCAGAGAAAAACGTTGGCAAATTATTTAATCATCATAACACGGGCGTTTATTGTTCAATGGACCCAGACTAAATGCTTCATTTGAAATGACGATTCGCTTGAATCAAAATTCAAAAATGCAGTTATTGGGGGTTCATTGACAATTCATGATGTGCGCCAAGCTCGAGTTTGTGGTTCGTCTCCTGATGATTTCATATTTGGTAACAGAGGCATGTAACCGAGCTATCATTGTGAATAGGAAACTATTAATGTAACAGTAATAATATGGCAACTTAACCCAGATCGCTTCCCGGACGGAGTTCACGAACATCAAATGCGACTCATTGGACAAGCAGTTCAGTGATTTTGAATATTGTGTTCTGAAGTCCGTGAACAGGAGCTACAAATACATTTCCATCAAAGTGAAACTGTTTAAGAGTCCCGTTACCAAAGTCAAGGTTTTCTGCCAAAAAAAAAGTGCACAGAATATATGATGCTTATACAGTTTTGCGTTCCAGGTTAACTTCGGTCTGTACAAACGATTTAGTGGCTATAGGCCCTTCCTCTACAACATCACAGTCGATGCCTGCCGATTCCTGAATAATCCGGAATCTAACCCCATAGCTAGCTTCTTTTATGAGACCTTCAGGCCCTACTCAAACATGAATCACTCGTGTCCGTACAGTGTAAGTGGTCAGGGGATCACGGTATTGAATCAGACTTACCATTTCTAACCCACAGGATTATGTTGTGTTGGACAAGCTTACTACAGATTTTGCAAATCACCGGATGACGGCTTATCTCCCTTTTCCTGATGGTGACTACTTATTCCAATTTCATTGGATTGCCTACGACATCAACCGGGCAGTGGTCAAAGTATACTTCACGCTTTCTTGAATAAATATATGGTTTTTGGTTTAATTCTCCGTACTTGTAATACAAATATGGAAGCTTTCCTTAACCTTCTTATGTGTAGAATATATATACCAAAATTGGTTGTCCACACAATATGAAATATTGGTGAGGGTATCCAAAGTTTCGGCCCCCCTAGATACCGCCCTTTCCTTCTGGTTTGTTTTGATTTCGGTTTTCTTAGTCACACCTTATCGGCCGCAGTGACGACCGATATCGTTTGCTACGCTACACCCAGAAGTGTTGTACTTCCTCAAGTTTGAACCCGATCGAATTGAACTCGAGTTGAGAGAGTTGGATGACTCGCACGCTGGATTCTCACGGCCCGACTTTCGATTAGACGAAAAGTTCTAAGCACAAGCAGAGTCGAGACCAATATTCGCCGAAGAGCGGGCAATCACCACTTTCATTGGCGAATCGCGTCGCATCAGCATTAATATTTATTCATTTCTGTGGGCATCAGCACATGGTCGCCAGGGAGCGGTTGGCTTTCTGTGGAAGCAGCAGCAGAAGAACCAGAAGCAAAAGACAATGTCCAAAAGGCAAGAGACAATCCCCCTTTTGGCAGAGAGTTTGGGTTCGATGAACCTACTGCATTTTGAATGGTGTTCAGTGGTCGGTAGTTAGGTGGAAATCAACAAAATTTTCGTTAATTTTGTTTGAGATTCTAAATATTTTTTGTATCAGTCAATTAAATTAAATTGAATTGAAGCTATGACCGTTTATTTTATTCCAACAAAAAATATACAAAATATTTGTGCTTTTTAATGGTTGTTGCTCTCTCACATCGTTTATGTTATCGTTTGCTATTCGTTTCGCCCTCTTGGAACCGAAATGTTGATGCTGAGACATTTCTATTTCAAATATACGTTAACCACTACCTCATTCTACTGCTTTAACAGATGGTTTGGAACAACTGCTTGGACCGCTTGCGATGTGTACTTCTTTTCGGACTGCTTGGATATACTGGTTGCACAAAGCAGTGTAACGTTTCATAGCTGCCAGATTTTGCCAGCTTGTTCATTAAATTGGTGCAGATGGGCTGACTGTGGAGTGCTGTTTGATATAACAACATTGAGTGCAGCTGGGAAACAAATATCCGTTTGCCATGCCCATGCAGCTGCTCCATCACCCTCGCCCGGGCTAATTTCCGCCTACAGCTACTTGGAGCTTTGGCAGCACTATGCCGCCAATCGCTTTGTAGTCCTTGATCAAGGATTTCAGTCTGCCCGGAGGCATTTGGGCGCGAGATGAGATTCAGCTGAACCATCGCCTTCACCGCCCACTGATCGAGTTCAACAAGAGCCTGCCTCACAATGCTCTCGATCTCTGTGGCAGCCGCTTGAAGGGCATCCATGTCCAGCAGTATAACGATATCTTGAAGGACTATTTAGTCAATTGGAGGACTACGATTGCGGAAAGTCAACTTTTATAGGGAGAATTCTTAAAGTACCTTTTTTTTTTTTTTTGCTCTTAAACCATCAATGCCCCTTGCCCCACAAGCTTGAAACACTCCCCACCAGTCTCTCTGTCCGTTATCCAGCTCCTATCAGAAATACCTGAGGGCATTTAAAACCATTTAACTATTTAAAAAAATATAAATAAATAAATATGTTTCTAAATATGATGGGCCCTCCAGTTCTTCTACATCAACAACAACCACGCGCAGTGCACAACAACCTTAGGCACTTTTTTTTGTATTTTGGCAAACGACTGATAAGACGAGACGGCCAAAACTCACGAATTCGCGTTAACAAAACAAATACTACTGCCAGACGCGATTCAAGTGTGGCAGTGTGGAAGCAGTGAATCGCGTTCATTGCACCCGAAAAAGAGTTATCTGACACTCGCCAAAATCACACAGATATAATATTTATAAATATGGTCATAATTGAGAGCTATGGGAAGTGATTTCTATGGGACATTCCCCATCTGTCTATTTGTCTTATACTCTGGTATGTAGAGGGTACAATATGCTTAGAAGGCCTGAGGATAGAATTTTTTGTTTGGTTTTATCAATATTATTATGCGATACAGAGAAACACGTTGGCAAATTATGTAATCATCATAACAAGGGCATTTATTGTTCAATGGACCCAGACTAAATGCTTCATTTTAAATGACGATTCGCTTGAATCAAAATTCAAAAATTCAGTTATTGGGGTTCATTGACAATTCATGATGTGCGCCAAGCTCGAGTTTGTGGTTCGTCTCCTGATGATTTCATATTTGGTAACAGAGGTATGTAACCGAGCTATCATTGTGAATAGGAAACTATTAATGTAACAGTAATAATATGGCAACTTAATCCAGATCGCTTCCCGAACGGAGTTCACGAACATCAAATGCGACTCCTTGGATAATCAATTCAGTGATTTTGAATATTGTTTTCTGAAGTCCGTGAACAGGAGCTACAAATACATGTCCCTCAAAGTGAAACTGTTTAAGAATCCCGTTACCAAAGTCAAGGTTTTCCGTCAAAACAGACCACTGAAAATATGATGCTTATACAGTTTTGATTTCCAGGTTAACTTCGGTCTGTACAAACGATTTAGTGGCTATAGGCCCTTCCTCTACAACTTCACAGTCGATGCCTGCCGATTCCTGAATAATCCGAAATCTAACCCCATAGCTAGCTTCTTTTATGAGACCTTCAGGCCCTACTCAAACATGAATCACTCGTGTCCGTACAGTGTAAGTGGTCAGGGGATCACGGTATTGAATCAGACTTACCCTTTCTAACCCACAGGATGAGATTGTGTTGGACAAGCTTACTGCTGAATTTTTCAATAACCAAATGACGGCTTATCTCCCTTTTCCTGAGGGTGACTACTTATTTCAATTTCATGTGATGGCCTACGACATCGGCCGGGCTTTGGTCAAATTATACTTCACGCTTTCCTGAATAAACATATGGTTTTTGCGATTTAGTCTTTAACGTTCTTATGTGTAGAATATATCCAGGGAGCGGTTGGCTTTCTGTGGAAGCAGCAGCAGCAGAAGAACCAGAAGCAAAAGACAATGCCCAAAAGGCAAGAAACAAACAATGATTTTTATATGAGTCGATAGATAGTCGATATAATTGAATTGAAGCTATGACCGTTTATTTTTTCCAATAAAAAATATACAAAATATTTTTGCTCATTTAATGGTTGTTGCTCTCTTACATCGTTTATGTTATCATTTGTTGTTGCTGCTCGTTTCGCTTTTTTGAAACCAAAATGTTGATGCTGAGGCATTAATATTTTAAATATGGAACACTGCTTTATTGTACTGCTTGAACAGCTTGTTTGGAACAACTGCTTGCAACGCTGACGATGTGTACTGCTTTTCGAAATTTCGGTTCAATTGGGCTGACTGTTGAGTGCTGATTGGTATGACACCTGAAACAAATATCCGCCTGCCAGCCCATGACGCTGCAGCTGCTGTTGGAGCTTTGGCAGCACCATGCCGCCATTCGCTTGGTAGTCCTTGATCAAGGATTCAGTCTGCCCGGAGGCATTTGGGCGCGAGATGAGATTCAGCTGAACCATTGCCGTCACCGCCCACTGATCGAGTTCAACAAGAGCCTGCCTCACAATGCTCTCGATCTCTGCAGTATAACGATATCTTGAAAGAGTAACTAGTCAATTGGAGAACTTTTATAGGGGCTTTTTCAGCTCTTAAACAATCAATGATCCTTGACCCACAAGCTCGAAACACTCCCCACCAGTCTCCCTGTCCCTTATCCAGCTCCTATCAGAAATACCTGAACAACAACAACGAACGAAGCACAGTAGCCACAACTCATCCTACCTAACTACATTTGGCATGCGATCGATCGATCGATCGATTGCATAGTGACTGAGACTGGGACTGAGACTGACCCGAGCAAACCAACAGCCCAAAAGACTAACAGACTGGCTGACTGACTGACTGACTGACAGACTGACTGTCAGAATGCCTGAACGATCCTTGGAGCGAGCGATGGCACGACGACAAACGCATTGATTGAAATAGTTTATTTGCAGCCCGGTCGACCCGGGGCCAGTCCCAGTCCTCCATCCTCCATCCTCTGGCCCTTGTCCTGCCATGCCATGCCCTACGATTGTTTGCCTGTGTGTATGTGAGTTTTGTTGCTTTCCTCATATTATTTGTGATGTTGTGTTGGCAGAGCGCAGAGATAATGATGACGAGCTGCCAGCCAGCCAGCCAGCCAGCCAGGCTGCATCCAGGCATCAGCATCAGCAGTAGCATCGAGAAGAGACATTTGCTCCACCTCCTCCTGGGTGCCTGTGCCTGTGCCTTACCTGAAACGCCATAGAGTGGCCCGGCCACGACTGATTGGGATGCCTTGTGAAGCGACGTGCGCAGAATTGACATTTTGTGGGCGCGATAAGGTCGGTGAACGGTCCCGTCCCCGCACAGTCCACAGTCCGCAGTCCACAGTCCACAGTCCGAGCTGTATCTCGAACGGAGCGTACCCTCATTGCTCTGCTCTGATTTCCAGGCAAAAGAGCACAAATTAAAAATGCTCCACAATTGCCTGAGAGATCGAGATCGATCGACAGCTCCGCCAGTGGAATTTTCATATGAGCGCTTGATTTCAGCAAAATTACATACTTGTAATTTTAAAATGCTGCCAAGAGTGCCAAGAGAGTTGAAAGCAACAGCAACAGCCACAAAACTAAACGAAACGAAACGCAGCGCAAAAAACCCCAAGAATCGCAGAAGTCCAAGAATTTTAACCCCAACGCAAAGACTCTCGAGTCTCGAGTCTTGAGTCGGAGTCGGACTCCAAGTCGTTTTCTTCCAACTGATCACTTACGCACATTTTATCACAGCCAGGCTGGAGACATCGCTGTGAGCCTCCACCTCCTGCCTGCTGCTCCATGGCCTGACAATAAGTGGACCCCAGTCAGGGGGGAGTTGGGAGTGCTCGACCAGGGTATACCTTCTGTACTTGTATTTGGATTATCTGCAGGATTGTTTCATCCTTGGACATCAGGATAAAATCTGTAACTATGATCAAAATCAAAGACCGTTTTTACCGAGAGAATTCTGAGAGGATCCTGGCTCAAAAAGAACCACATCAAATGAGACAGAATCTTTAAATGACGTTTCAGTCGAATACACCCAGAATATCCTCTAGTTAGCGGGTAGAAAAAAATAAGTTACCGTTCTACGCGCTGAAATTTGTTGTGCCATCGACGATCCGACGATCCCAAGCTGCTGATGCTGCTGCTACTGTGGCTTCTGTAGCTTCTGTAGCTGCTGATGTTGCATGCAACTCCTCCGTTGGTTCGTGGCCTGTCTGGGACGTTCTTCGTCTGCAGCCCAGCTCTTGTCAGTCCGGCAGCAGCAGCAGCAACAACAACAAACTATCGATCGCTGGCAATCGATCAAGTATTTCGCGTACATTATCCGAGATGCGTGGGATAATTCTGTTCTAATTTATAGAGGCAGAGGCAGCGGTCCCCGACCACTAACTGACGTCAACCGAAAAAGAGAACCTGGCCCCAAGGCAAAGCCAAGCCACGAGGGCTGATGGGCCCCACTGTCATGCTAAGCACGCAGCAATCTCGACTTTTGTCATAATTAAATATTGAGGGAATATTAAAATGCTGGGCTGGCGAGGAAGTTCTAACTGGACAGGACGGAAGGACGGAAGGGCGGAGTGTGGGGCGCGGGGTGTGGGGTGGCCTGAACTTCCGTCGTCGCTGCACTTGTCACAGTGCCAAAGGGAGTACGCGCTGAATGCAAATGAGCTTTTGGCCAACTGGGAAACCGGTAACAGGTAACTGCCAGCCGGTAATCAGGTGAAATGGTCACGACCTGTTAATCGTTTTATGATTGTAGCGGTGCTTTTGTTTCCTGTGGCCGGACAGACACTCCGAAAGACAGAACGGTACTTCAGCTCAGAGAAAACCAAAACCGAAACCAAACCCAAAATAAAGGTGGGATGGGGGTCTTCTGCTTTTCCTTTTGTTTCGCCAAAGCCTCAATTTTATTTAAATTGTAGCAGAAACAAACACAGCACACAGACAGATGCCTGCCCCCTGACAAAAGCCCCCAGTCGATTGCCCCGAACCCAAAACCGAGCCCGAACCCGATCCCGAACCCCAAACCCCAAACCCCAAGCCCAAGCCCAATCCTTATGCGTTATTCATGAGGCAAGAAACATTGCGATCGCCTGTACCAATTGCCAATTGGTTCGATCTTGACTCCGACTCTGAATCTGATTCTGGCTCTGACTTTGACTTGGCGTTGGCGTTGGAGGTTCTCTCTTCTCTCTCTCCGCAGACTTTTGACAATCTGCAGGCTTTGGCTTTAGCTTTCTGTGGCTGGCTCTGACTGTGGCTGTGGCTGTGGCTAAGTGGTTCATTGTCACCCCAGCGCCCAATTAGACACCTGAGTTCTGGGTTGTTCTGGGTGCTGCATGCCACAGATAAGATGTCCCAGGCGCTGGATTATAATAATGTTAATGATCTACGACTATGATTGGTTCTGCTCTGATCCGATAGGTGCATGGGTTTCCATTGGGGTAAGATCTGTAATTCGAATTAAAAGTTGATTACAAATGTCTTACATTTTCAGATGAATTCTGAAGTAAAGGCATTCTATAGTTTAATTCTTTAATCTTTAGTCTAGATAGATCCTAACTCAACATCTACGAGGTAGATTCCCACATCTCGTCATGTATCGTATCTACCAAATAAGACAAAACACAAATTTACATATTTAGACTATTTAAAACACTTTGGCTTGGGCCTATGCCGAATGCCCAAGAAGGTCTATAAATACCCAAAAATATCTATATATATGTTCAGACGTATATGCATAGAACTATCTATGTGCATATGTATGTGTGTGTAGCTGCAGCAAATCAAAAATTGTTCGAATTCGTAAATGGAACAAACATTTTCTTTTTTTACAATTCCTTTTTTTGAGTGTGTTATAAAAATACATTTTCGGGAAGATATGCGAACATACAGATGGATGATGATCTGTTCTCCCGTTAGTTTTTGAAGGTGAACTCTGAAGGATTACATAAGCAGTGGCCTGGGGGAGCAGGAGCAGGTCCCATAGCTGGAATAAACGCACGTAAAACGCCAAGCAAACGCTCGCAAATAATTAAGTATTAGAAATGTGCAAGAGAAGAAATTCCAGGGAAAATTCAATGGCAAAAAAAATACAACATGTGGCTGTTGTGGTGGTGGTGGCTGTTCCCAGCTGAGGCAAAAGCCAGACAGGCTGACGATCGCCTAGAAAGACAGCCGCTCTGGAGCCACAGAGCTGGTACAAAGGAGAGGGATTCAGACCAGACCAGACCAGACCCGACCAGAGACCCAACTAACCAATTAGTAAGCGCTGCACAGAACGCGTCTACAATTGTGAGAACCTTAGACTTAGAACAGGCCAGAGACCCAGAGCCAGAGCTAGACCCGACCGAACCGAACCGAACCGAACCGGGCCAAAACCCAGCCAGCCAGGCCGTGTGAGTATGATGAAATGTCAGCAGGAGCAGCAGCAGCAGCAGCAGCAGGAGGAACAGGAGCTGCAACTGAATGCACTGAGAGAATCGACGGCGGTATCTGTATCTGTGACCTCTTTGATCTGCGAGTACTTTAGCATTAATTTAATAAAAACGAAAATAATTTTACTTGTACACATGGATTGGGTGTTTGTTTCCATAAAGTGTATAACTTTTAGATCCGCTTATTAAATATAAAGTTCTCCATTCTCTAAGATATTATTTCTCTCTGTGGGAGGAGTTGCAGGAGATGAACCCGAGGACGGAGGACCGTGGACCGAGGACGGACCGAGTCGGGTGCCCGCTGCGTGGAGCGAGCCTTATATGAGCTAAGGCCAGCGGCAAACGTTCTATTTTGACAGTCATTATGATTAATTTAAATCATTAGGCAGCCCAGGCAGGTAGACAAACCATCGCGGAGCCGCAGAGTTCTTATATTTCATTATAATTAAATGCACGCGGCGGCGGGGCGACATCGACATCGACTCAACATCGACAACGACATCAGACATCAGACATCATCTCGGAGCTGGAGCTGGTGGTCCTGGGCCCCAGCCTGGACCTGACTCTGGCTCTGGCTCTGGCTCTCGACTATTCGCGGAAGAGACAAGCTGGCGACAACGACAACGGCGGACCGAGGCCGAGGCACGGCGAGAGTCTGGAAAAGGCAATGATGACCATTTGCAGCTGGGGGAAAATGAAAAATCGAAGCGAGGAATGCATCAGCCAGCGACCAGCGACCAGCAGCCAGCGGCCAGAAGTCTCCGAGTGAGTGTATCGATGTACAGAGATATTGTATACTCATCCTCGGCAGCACACTATCTCTGGCTATCTGTTAGTCGCTGCACGTGGCCAACACACCGCCCAGCGTCGACTCCCCCGTCGTCCACCCAAACGACCATCAGCAGCAGCAGCGGTGGAGCTGCAGAGGGAGCAGAATTTTCTTGCGAACATCTATTTAAGGACATTGGTGAAATACTCGTACTCCTGTGTACGAGTGTACGAGTGTACAAGTGGGCCCACCACGCAAATCCTCTAGAGCATTCTGACCATATTGGCCGAGGCTCGAGGCATTCCTGGCATAGTTTAAGTGTATCGCTTTTTGCCCCTGCAGCCGCCAGTCCGTGTACCCCAAGGGGTACAGCTGCAGAGGGTTGCAGCAGGGGAGGGCTGGAGAGGGGAGGGACTGAGAAGAGAAAGGAGAGAAACAGAGAAATTACAAAATAACAAATTAACTTAATCAGCGGCTCTGATAAGCGAGACAGCAGCAGCGCGACACAAGAAAATGGCGTACGATACGAATGCGAGTACGAGTACGAACATAATGTAATTACAAAACTCAATCACGAACGGGCCCCCAGAGAGGGAGGAGCCACGCTCAGGCCCCCAAGATCTATGCGCAGGCGCAGTGTCGGCGGGAGTCAGTCGGAAACGGAGAATGAATCGGAGATGGGAGATGGGAGATGGAAGATGGAAGAGGTGCGGTGTACGGTACCGAATGAGTATGCATATTGGGGGCGTGTCGGAGGGAGCGCACGAGTAGGTATATACGTATGTGCACCTATGGCTGTATGGTTTTCTAATTAATTAAGCCATAAGCACACAGTCGCCTCTGCCAGACGACAAATAAATAAAGACGACCGACTCCAATCGCTTATGTACACGACTACGACTCTCTTCCAGCCGAAGCGAAGAGAGCGCTGGCGGCAAGAGAGGCACTCTTTCGCGGGGAGAGAGAGAACCGGTCCGGTCCGGCTCCAAGTTTGGGGCGCAGCAAACTTTGTCGCTGCGCCGTCGCTGGCCATACGTTGGGGTTTATTAAGTATTTTGCAGCCATCTGAAGCACAACGGAGGCAACGATCGATCGCAAGTCTCAGCCCTGCTCCCGACCAAATCCAAATCCAAAACCGAATCGCACACGCACCTACTCGCTGCGTACGTCGCTGCGGATCGTATTAGGCATTAAATTACCCACAATCAAATCGCCACAAATAAAGCCAACAACAGTCCAAACAAGTGCCACAGCAAACAAATGCCGAGCGACAAATAAGCCAACTACAACACACAAAACACAGGCGACATTTCCAAAATTAGAAAATAAAAACCGCCCAAAGCAGAAACAACAGAAAATATTTACAATAACTGTAAAGAAAACAACAACGCCGCTCAACAAAAACCAAAAAATATTACAAGGAATTTTTAAACGACTTGCACAATTAACCGCAACGCACATTTAAATAAATATTGTGACAACAACAATAAATATAACTCAAGCTAAAACATACTGAAGCAGAATTAAACCAAATTAAAGCTGAAAATAAAAGAACAAACAATTGAAGCAGAAATAAAACCGCACAACAGACACCCAAAACGGCCAGTAAACGCTACCAACATAATAAACCAACAAAACCGCAACATTCAAACCAAATCTTCCTTTAAAAAACAAACTGCAACTGCAATCAACTGAAAGGAAAGACACACAACACATATTTTCGAAAGCAAATTCAAATTTAGGCGCCAAATCCCGCAGATTATGCAACACTAGGCAGGCGCGAGCCAGTGCATCCCTGGTTTCCACCACATTGCAACCCTGTAGGACTGTCAGCTGTCAATTTTCTGCTTGCTGGTGTTTGTGTGTGTGCGTGCGTGCGTGTGTGTTGCAATACGACGGCGTTGCAGCCCAAAAGTTCGCGTTTTGATCCAAAATTCAATTGTAATTAATTATTTAAAACAATTGAGCCACGGCCGGCAGTGCCAGCCAGCGCAGGAGAGCTCAGCCGAACAGCGACGCGTCAGGGAATCGCGCAAGAGGGCCAGCGCCAGGGCAAAAACGCCATCGAATCGCGTTGTGTGCGGCGTGCGGTGTGTGTTTTGTGTTTTATTTTTGGAATTAAATACGGCAGCAGCCCCTGCCAAAGCAGAGCCAGAGCAGAGGAGAACAACGGAAAAAGTGTGCCGCGGCCGGATTTCACAGCAAGGTAGCAATAATAGACGCGCGCGGTGCCTTGGATTTCTACGGCTCCACCGTGGAGAACTTTTACCTGAGAATGGACCCGACGCGAGGTGACTCGCGCTACAACCTAAACTACTCGATGAGTAGTATAGGCCTCAGCCTCGCCGACCAGGCCGATATGTACGGCAATCCGGCGGTGGCGGCCCTGGGCGCCCGTCCGCCCAGCGGCGGGCTCCTGCAGAGCATGGGCGGCGGCGGAGGCGTGCCCATGCAGCGGCCCAATCCCACCGGCGGTGCAGCTCCCTCCCAGTGCCAGACCCTGGGCAACAGCCAGACGCATCACAGTCCCCAGCATGCCGCGCAGCAGCAACAGCAACAACAGCAGCAGCAGCAACAACAGCAGCAGCAACAGCAACAGCACCGCGCCCTGAAGCGATCCGGCAGCGACTGCTACGAGGATCACCATCGATCGGCTGGTGGCGGCGGCCTGACGCTCCAGGGCCTGGACAACTGTGGCGCTGGCGGGAGTGTGGCCAGCGCCGGCGTCGACGACAATGTGGACGGCTACAATCCGCTGCCCAACAAGAAATCACCGCCCGCCAACGGCAAGAAGACAAAGGGACGTGTCAAAATCAAAATGGAATACATTGACAACAAGCTGCGTCGCTACACGACCTTCTCCAAGCGCAAGACGGGCATCATGAAGAAGGTAAGCGGGGGAGTCGGGTCGGGTCGGATCGGATCGGAGCGGAGTCGCTCTCCAGATCCCACCTCTCCACCTCTCAACTTGGACTTGGGCCACTGGGATGGGATGGGCATTGACATTGGACCACGTTTTGAGCGCATGTGCAATTAATAAATGCTTCTTCGATTCCAACTGCAGCTCCTCCTCTGGCATTGTCCAGTGCAGTGTCCCTCTGCATCTTCCCTTTTCTCTCTTTCCCTCTCTCTCGGCTATCGTTATGCGACCATCGGCGGCACAGTGGTCGGAATGGGATGATCCTCGTACTCCAAAGAAAATGCCTTAAATCCGAATAGTACTTCTACCACTGTGCCATCGTGCTCCGCTCAGATCAGCTCTAGAACAGTAGCCAGAGATCCTCTGTTCGGGATTCCCCGCACTCTTCAGGTCCCCCAACTGTTGCCGCTTTGGCGGCGTTGTGTAAGCGCGGTAGCCCACGATTCCGCATTTCCCTTTGTTTTCGGCTTCATAAAATGTTAATTTGCCGCCGCAATTGCATTCAAAGGAGGCTACCCACAAGTTGCAAGTCCACCTTCATCTGTTGCTGCCCCATCCTCCATTCTCCATCCCAGTTGATGCGTGCTCCTTCTGTGTGGATTCTACCCCACTCATTGTCATGCACGGGCCGCGGCATTGGCATTTTCAAATGACCAATTTTCACACGCAAACTTATATAATGGTGGTTCCTACAACTGCTCCTCCTACTCCTCCTACTTCTTCTGCTGCTGCTTATGCTACTTATGCTGCTTCTGTGCTGTGCTTTCTATCCATCTGGCGGGTGCATATGAAATTTTTCACATTTTTCAAATAGACTTCTTTGGCCTCAAACCGAGCCTCGAACCGAGCCTCGATCCGATCCGAACCGAACCGAACACCCGATCAAAATCAGACACAAAAACCATCAACATTGCGGCGCTAAATCACGATCCCAGCACGATCTTTGCCAAAGACACAAAATCTTATGAAATATTTGACCCAAGTCGGGGAAAACAAAAACAAAACAAAAAACAGAAAACGCTGCTGCAGCTCCAAAAATGAAAGGCAAAAACATTGGGGGCAACGAATTTTGGAATACCCTTTGAATACCGCAGGAGTTGGCTAAGAAAACGTATCCTAAATGACATTCCCTTTTCGTCTATGCCAAAATATTTGACCCCTGGGACACATCAGATCTCTGGTCCGTTCTGGTCTGGTCTGGTCTGGTCTGGTCATGTCGTTCTTTGGGTCCCTTCCTGGGGGCCGGACTTATGACAGGCGCACGCCCGAGACCACAAACCCTTGCCGTACGCCATATGCCATATGAAAGCAGAAAAAATATATATAATATTTCGTTTTGGTGACTTTGATGTGGTCCCTCATCGATGTCCAGGCGATGTCGGACAGTTGACAGGCAGACAATGGGATTTTGACTTCTTGGCGCTACGGGCACAGGCCACAGGCCACAACCACAGCCCCACAGCCAGCGGCAAATAAAAAAACAGCAGCCAGCGAGGATCCCTAGCAACAAATTGCGGCCAATGAACTTGGCCCATGAAGAGAGACAGAAAGAGAGAAACCGGGAGACGGGGACGGAGATGGCAACCTGTTGGCATGCTTTCCACCGGCCAATTTTGGGCATTTTGCAGGCAGAGCGTGGCGTGGGCGGCGCAGAGCGGAGCGACACGGCCAGTCCCAAAAATGGCCACAAAAGTGAAAAGTGAGCTAATGTCCAGAAGTGATCTCATTTGTTGGTCAACCTAATTGCGTGGGCCGATCGATGGGAGCCGCGATTGAGCCACGGCTACGTCTGCGGCAGCGGCAGCGGCAGCGAAAGCGCTTCTGCATAATGCACAATGTCCACACACATGTAGGTTGCTACTCCACAGACCCGATCCCCACGCCATGCGTCTCCCCAACCCTAACCATTAAACATGGCCAAAAGGGCACAAGGCGCAAAATGCCGCCAAAAGGTGTTAAATTGAAATCACGAGGCAGGCCTCAGGCTCAGGCTTGAGCTTGGCCTGGTCTTGACTTGACTTGGCTTGGGAATTGTTTTCGGGGGCTGCTGCTTCCAGCACGGAAGCGTATTGATACACAGAAGCGGCAGCGGCAGCGTCAGCACCAGGGGCAGCACCAGTGCGGCAGATTGTCCACAGATAAGCGGCCCCCAAGACCAGAGGCTCCTCGATGGCTGGTCGGCTTTGCCTTTTGGCCACATGCAACACCAACAGCAACAGCAACAGAAAACAACCAACAATCGCCTTCTAACAAATGACTCTTGCCGCTCTCTCTCCCTGTGCCTGGTGCCTGCTGCCTGCTGCCCGGTGCCTGCTGCCCGGTCTCTGGGGCTGCCTTGTCCTGTCAACAGATTTCTTACCCCAATCCTCCAATCCAAGCCTTCTGCTGCCTCGTGTCGTGTCCTTTTGTCTTTGTTCGAAATTCAAATTGACATGAATTGTTGGTGTTGGATCTGGCCCTGGCCCCTGGACCTAGGGCACCATCCTCGGTACAATCGACACCTACTCAGAACGAGAACGAGAATCGAATGAGAATCGGATCCGGATTCAGATTCAGATTCAGTTGCTGCTCCTCCTTTCGGACCGACCGTGTCAATTGTTTGCATTTACACATGTTACACATAAAATTGGCAGCCAATCGGTGTAGCAGCAGCAGTAGCAGAAGCCGATCCCGAATCACAGATCCCAGATCCGAAGCAGCAACAATGTGTACAACAATTTCATTAATATTAATAAATGTTCCCCGAAGCGTTGGGCTGGCTGCTGCTTCTTGCCGCGCCAGTTATTTATGCGCTGTGTCTGCCACTCGCTCGCTGCACGGCAGGCAGACAGCCCGACAGCCAGACAGTCAGACAGCCGGACAGCCAGACAGCAACTTTATCGCCTTTATAGTAATTACGAGCTGTTGATAGCCAGCTTAGGCTACCGTCTAATGTACGGACCGACTCCAAAGCGAGGCGGGTCTATTGACTATGGAACTATGCATCTATCGAGATGGTTGCGTGACTCCTATGGCTTTTGCGTGGGAGAGCAGGGAACCCCAATGAGCATAAGAAATGGGTTAGGTTGTAAGCCTTTAAATGTGTTCAGATCATCTTAAGCACTTCTTTCCACTTCGTAAATGAGTTACTGTGGTCTCTTTGATCTTTCTGAAGGAGGGTTTCCACATCATCGTTCTCCGATGATTTGAATCTGATATTCCTGATCGACTGGTTTCCCCTATTCAATGCGTTTTCTCCTCACGCTCCCATCTCTAATCGTTTTAAGGCCTCGTCCTCTCTGCCAAACTTTTGTTGCTACTCGTTCTT
This sequence comes from Drosophila lowei, assembly GCA_008121275.1. NCBI lineage: Eukaryota > Metazoa > Arthropoda > Insecta > Diptera > Drosophilidae > Drosophila > Drosophila lowei. The sequence continues at coordinate 21,491,838 of CM017778.1, read as the reverse complement.
ATCGCTGCCACATAATCGCATAGTTTGCTTGGGAAATTTATGTGCCGCTGTGGCAACACACGCTTCGACAGTTACCCCAGCTTCAGCTTCAGCCTTTCAGCCTCCTCAGTCCCCAATCCCCAGTCCCCATGCCCGCGATAGCAGGCGATACTTGAAGACCGATATCATCGAATACGAGTACTTAACACACGTTTCCCTTTGCTCCTTTCGACTCGTTGCAGGCCTACGAGCTGTCGACGCTGACTGGGACACAGGTAATGCTGCTGGTTGCCAGCGAGACGGGTCACGTCTACACATTTGCCACGCGCAAGCTGCAGCCGATGATCACCTCGGAGGCGGGCAAACAGCTCATACAGACCTGCCTCAACTCGCCGGATCCGCCCAGCGTGGGCGGCGGGGACCAGCGCATGTCGGCCACGGGCTTCGAGGAGACGGAGCTCAGCTACAACATCGCGGACGAGGACTCCAAAGTAAGACAATTGATTTATGGTCACCACGGGCACGCTCATCTCGCCCATCCGCCGGCGCCACCCTCGCACTACAGCCTCGAGCAGAGTCTGATGCAGTCCGGGTACAGCGGTGGCCAGGCCTCGCCCCTGTCCCATGCCCAGGCCTACGGCGGACATGCGCACCATGCGCATGTGGCCCACGTGCCGCCGCCGCATTCGACGCACTCGCACATGTCGCATACGCATGCGCAGCGCTAGGCAAATCCTTCCGCTCAGATTCTCTAGGCAATATATACTATATACAGATATGGGGGGCTGGCCTAGCGGGACACAGCGTTCCCAGGGATGGGCCAAAACCCAATTAGTTAGACAGCAGTTTTATGTTTAGACATAGACATATGTAGATGTTTTAGCAGATCCAAAGTGCAGCAATTTGGCTTGTATGTCGGAGTTTCGATATGTATGTATGTATGTATGTATGTACATAGTATGTCGGATTCATGGCCAATACGATCTCGCCGCTCGTTTTGTTCTTGTTTGTCGCAGTGTTTGTGTGTGTGTTTTTTGTATTTTTTTGTATTAATTTTACATTATTTTTTTTTTGTTTATTTCGTATACTAGTCAAGACTCTTACTTAAAGGCGACTGTGCCATAGCCAAGCTACAGCTAGCTCTCCCCTGACGATAGCTATAGCAGATAGCGAAAGTACATTCGATAGTATATCCGATAGCAATAGATCAATTGTCACATATCAGCTGCAGCTTCTAACCCAGTGCCATTTCTACCACTAGAACCACTAGAACCACTAGAGACACATCGAGACACAGCCGAGACTGCTTAGTTAGTCCTTTTCTTACATAGAAAACATAAGTGCAATGTAAATGTAACTAAAAGAGTTAACAAAAGGGGGAGATATACATACTATACATAGAAAGATATTATAAAGAATCATCGTTGAGAGAGGTATGTGCTGTACAGAGTCTAAACAGGGGGTAAACACGGCCAAACACTCAAAAGTTGTTGGCAAGTAAATAGAAGTCCAGGGAGTGTATTCGAATGCGCCGGCGGCCATTTTCCTTTGGTATGTGTGTGCAAGTGTGCGTGTGCGTTTTTGTGTGGGCGATGAGCGTGCTCTTTGAACTCTTAAGCTTATTCCCAGAAGCTTAGCTTAATGTTAGAACTATTTATAATTTTGAAGCTATTATTGTTTATTTGAATTGGCTTTCGATTTGTTTATTTTTCGAGTTTTATTTGCATTCAAACTAAACTACAAAAAAAGACACTAAATAAATGTTATTCAAAATTTATCGAAAACCCCTTGCAACCCCCCACTCACCCTTTGAGCTCACCCTCTTTTCCGCGCTCTCTATCTTCCGTTTTCTACTAATATTTATTGTATATTTTTATTTAGAAACCAAATTAAAAAGCAGCTCAAAGCTAATTTCCACCACTCAAACGCAATTTAAATTTAATTTATTATTTAAACTTAATTTCATTAAAGACAAAAAAAAAAAAAAAAAAAAAGACAAAAAGAAGAACTTAATTTAATTAGAGATCGCATTTCTGTCAAACAGAAAACAAAACAAAAAAACAGAACAGAATTTCTTTAATAATAGTTAAATTTATTATTTATGATAAATGCTCGTGCAATCCGCAGAAACCGAATCGAATAACCCTAAAACAATTTATTTTCTAAGCGAAACAAAACAATATGTTTAAAAAACAAACCACAAAATAGTATATCTACCATATATAAAAGAGTATATGCATATATTTTACTTAGCGCAATATTATACATTAATAAACAACAACAAAAAAACATAATTTAAAAAAAAAGCACACAAATAATGTAAAAGTGCCAGATGCTGCCGACAGCCCCAACACAGAGATTTTTCCAGCTTCCAGTTTCAAGAGCAAGGTTAAGAGCGCTAGATAAGACCCATTCCCTACCCCTACCCCCGACCCCCTCCCACCATGCCGGGGACAGCTCTCAAAAGTCTGTAGTTATGGCCTACACAGAATCTACAGTCCACAATCCACACTCCACCACACAATCCACGCGTAATAATCGCCGAATCGGAGCGAGTGGGCAGCCCCTCTTCGCTGCTCTGCTCTGCTCTGCCGTGCGCTGTTCTGCTCTGCTCTCTGTGAATGAATTTCTGTTTTAGAGCATATGTACATATTTCTGTTTTTCCTTTCAACATTCGGTTGGGCTGTAAAGAGCTTCCGCTTCCACAATAGACCCCAGCCAAAGCACTGCTGCGCGGGGGCTTCTTTGGGGCCCCTGTGACGTCATGAGACAGACAGCGGAATACGGGCGACGAGTTCATAAATCGATCAGAGCACCCATTGACTCTCTTGTGTGTCTTGTGTGTCGTCTGGCCCGGTCTCGTCTCGTCTCGGCTCGTCATGCACCAACAGGCCTCAGATCCGATCCCCTTTTCCCCTCCCCCCTGTCTTGGCTTGGCTTGGCTTGGCATGCAAATCGCGTTTCTTACTTTTCAATGCCAAAGCTATGGCCCGGGCTCTGGCTCTGGCTGTGGCTGTGGCTGTGGCCCGGGCTCTGGGTCCCGCGTAGGCTTGCGCGATGACGTGTGCCACTGTAAGCCCCGATCTCTCGGAGCTCTCTCTCTCTCTCTCTGCCTCGTGGATTTCCATTCAGTTCGAGACGATGAATGAAAGCCCCCCCAACAGCCAAAGAGCCAACAACGAGCCAAAGATGTTGTGGGTGTGACACCAACGCCGGTTCAGGTCATCATTTTGTTGGTGTTTCTGCTGGAAGCCCCAGCAGCAGCTGACTTGACTGATAAAAGTCATGGCTGGTACGCGACTGCTGCTGCTGCTGCTGTAGGTCGTTCTGCTGCCGCCAACTCTTTGTCCAGCCAAGGTTAATTGCCATCATGCAGTGGGCTGTTGTGCCCCTGCCCCCCACCACACATTTACCCGTAGTATATACCCGAGTATATATTGCGTACATATCTGCTCGTGTCTATCGGTCTGCGCGGGTGTCTTGGCTATATACTCGAGACTCTGCGCCGATTGCCTTCTATGGTCGCTCACCTGCGCATCATCTCCATTCGCCCACTACTTCTACATTTTCTATGATCCCCCAGCCTCAGCCCCCAGAAAAGCACGCAAGTTTGTTGGCTTTTATAATTTCGTTTTTATTTCATTTCAATATTTCCATAAATAAAGCAAACACTGGAGAATCGGAAGATATAATGAAAGCATTCAAAATTGATATGATAGTAATTTTGTATTTAAATATGGATTATATGTAAGATTCATTTGCGATTAATTTACCTTTTCGAGGTGGATAACCAGAGATTATGAGATCTGTACAGCAGTTCTATGTACTTATACCATCCTTCACCGAAATCATTCCCAAATGTGAAAGGATAGGGATCGGATCTCTAAAAATGTACTCCTCTTTCCGTCTAAATTTGAACTGGAACCAAATCCAAACCACCAGAAAAAGCTAATTTTTTATTCAAACATTCCAGTTGCCTATAGAGTTTTCTCCATACACACTTTCTTGTACTTTTCTCGTCCTGGTGCCACCTTCAATCCCTTTACAATCCCCTCTGCAACATCAATTTGTTCGACCGCTGATTCATTTTCCAGCGAGCCAGCTCCCGAACCGATCCTCAAGCGATCCTCTAGCAATCCCCCAGCAACCTCCTGCCAACTCCTCCAGCTCCAGCTCCAGCTTCAGAGGGAGCACGAGTGCATATCAGTTTGAGAAATTAAAAGCATTTTGCGGTTCCGCTGACTATCGATGCTGCGTGCCGCTCGAGCCTCTAACGACATTTCAATGATTTGGTGTTTTGCTGTTGCTCCTGCTCCTGCTGTTGCTGCTGTTGTTGCTGTTGTGGCAGCAACAGACGCGTCACCAAGTTGGCCACGTGCGCAGCACAAGACGCAGGAGCAGCAGGCGGAGGAGGTGGAGGAGGAGTACAAAAGCATTCGCAATGCTCGTCGATTACGTACGAGGGCGACCTCTGTCAGGCATCGTCCAGCTGTCCAAAAGCCACCAACAACGCAGCCACGCAAAGAATCTTGGCTTTGGGTTAACTTCTTTTTCTCTCTCTCTGTGTGCGTGTGTGTGTGTGTTGTCTTGGCGGATTTTGTGTTTAAGCCGCCGCTGCAAGTTCTAACCGCATGCCGCCACAATGTCCTCTTAATTTCCTAGCCCCCAACGGCAGCAGCTGCTGCGCGCGCTCTCCACGCGATGATATCGTCGCCGGCTTCAGATCCAGAACCAGGTCTCAGGTCCCAGGTCCAGGCCCTGGACACAGCCACATCTACAGCCACATCCACGTCGTCTTCTGTCTGTGCGCTCGTTTTTTAATTCAACTGATTGTACTGCGGCTTCTGGAATTCGGCATTTCTTAAAGCCCGCGCGGCACACACACATTGTGCGGCTGGGGAGCGCGCGTCGGCAACTTCTGGCGACTGCCAACTGCTGGCCGGCACCACATCTCCTCCTGCTGCTCCTGCTACTGCTGCTGCAACTCCTGTTGGGGCTGCCGGCCGCCGCCGCCTTCGCAATCTGAAAAGGTTAAGAAATGACAATTTGTGAGCGTTTCTTTTTGTTGTTGTTTGTGTTTTGTTTTTGTTCAATTCGTTTTTGTTTCTCTCTCGTATTGCTTTGTATTGTTTTTTGTTTGGTTTGGTTTGGTTTGTTTCGTCTGGCCCGGCCCGGCCCGGCCTGGCCTGAACTGGCCTGGCCTGTCCTGTCTCTCCTGTCCTGTTGCTCTTGGCCCTGTTGCTTTCATTGTGATTATTTAAAAGCCTGAACACTGGACTCTGGACGCTGCCTGCTGCCTGCTGCTTGAGAGGACCCTAACGAGGCGCTTTCGGCCTTTCGGTACTCACATTTAGTTAAGCAATTATTGGGCCTGCAATGCAAACAAATAATGCGTATTGTACATTGTGTGCCCCTCTATCTCGCCCTGCCTCCCTGCCTGCCTGCCTCTCTACCCCTCCACTTTCGGGGGGGACTTACTCCAATGATTTTCCAAGTTAATCAAAATTCTTTGCTATCCACGATGAAATCTCAACGACCTTCTCCTCCTCCTGCCGCCATGACTCCTCTCTAGCGCCGTCACCGAGCCACGCCCAATGCAGCAACGCCCATTCACTGAAGCGTGGCAGAGGCAACAAACATTTCAGTTGAAGCTCATAGTTTTTTGTGTGTTTTTTGTAGCTTGTAGCTGCTCCCCCTCCCCCTTCCCATCCCCACAGCACTTATATAGGCAGAGGCAGAGGCAGCTCCGCTTCACTGGTCATTTAATGGCTGAGAATCTCTCGTTCCTTCTTCTGTCGGAGTGGTTGCCTCATAGACGGGATTTATTATATGAAGATGTTTTGATTACCAAATGTTTAGGCAACCCATGAACCCAGCGAAGGTTCCCCCTCCCCCGAAAAAACATGTGAGAATGAATTTCCATAAAATATCGTACACTTTGGAGTAAAACCTACAAACAAGCGATAGATATATATTTCGAATAAAACTCGACGACTTCTCTTTCTCTTACTTTCTTCTTTTGTCGCAAAATTGTCTCGCATTGAGTTTTTCCAACAAATATTGATTGAAACTTTACCAACTTCCGCGAGGCGCCAGGCGCGAGTCGTTCGTTACAGCTTGTTTTTATCAGACAGTAGCTAAATTTGTTAAAAGTTAACCAAAAACTTGGGCCACGAAAACATTTTAAGTAATAAATTCTAAGCTAAACTTTGAGCTTGAGCTTGAGCTTCAGCTGTGGATGGTGGATGGGGGATGGGGATGCTGGTGTGTGCCCATCTCCCCGAGTCGATTCATTATATAATGAAGCACACGCGGACATCCCACACGGGTAGCCAGAGCCAGAGCCAGAGCCGCCTTCTGCCCACAGAGCCAGCCAGCCAGCGACCGTGCGGTTAACAAAAGTGAAACAACAATCGATGTTCAGCTCATTTCCTGCCCACAATCGAAATCGAAATGTTGAAATCCACACAAATTGTACGAGTATGTACTGTATCGCTTATATACAGCATCTAGTATCTACTTGTATCCGCATGTGTTCTTTGAAATGTTCTCTCAAATATTCTGAGATTTATTTCTTTTGCCAAAAGAAAGTTTTGAAGTGCTCCTCTCCGCTTGGCTCTAATGAAAGTGCCATAAATTTTCAATTAAACCTTATGCTGCTGCTGCTTGGAAATTGACAAACTTCTTCCAGACGCAGACGCAGACACAGACCCAACCTTAGTGGCATCGTCTGATTGGCGCCGATTAAGCAATCCAACGAGGCATCAAGCCCCAGCCTCTGCCCCACTTGGAGAGGGGAAAAAAATGGGGAACGGCGACGGCGACGGCGACAGCTATGGCGTTTTTCGTGGCTGCTGCAATTATTTGCGAATTAACATTTATAACACTTGATCCTGTGCGTATCCGTTGAAAGCAGAAAGCTTTGCCTGGGCTTTGCCTTACTTGACGCTTCAGCGCGTTTAAAAAGTATTTTTGTGCCACAACAACGGCAGCAGCAGCAGCAGCAGAAGTGGCAGCGGCAGCAACAGCAACAGCAACAACGCGAAATATTTTGCCGCATTTTAAGAGGTCTTCGAGTGTCCGTCTGTGTGTCTGGGCTCTGTCCGTGTTGGCTGTATGTCTGTTATGCGGATTCATTGCAACCGCAGTCACTTGTTGCTTCTGTGGCTGCCACTGATGTTGCTGTTGCTGCTGTTGCTGTTGCTGATGTTGCTGCTGTGCTAAATTTCACACCAACAATGAGCGCGAGCCAACAATGAATGAAAATGACTGACGAACAGAGAGATGACCAGCCCAGGAGCCTGACCAGCCTGCTCTTGCTCATGCTCTTGGGCTTGGTCTGGCTCTGGCTCTGGCTCTAAATCGATACCTTAATTCAAAGGCACGCCAGACCGCATTTTTGGATAATATACTTCAACTCCATCCGCTCCAGTGACCGCTCCGCTCGCTTCTGCTGCCACTCCATGGCTCCACTGCTCCATGTTGGTGGCACGCGTGAGATTTCCTGTCTTCAGTTTTTCAAGGATATATCTCATATCGGATTTCAGCCAAATTTGGGTGTTCTTTGTAGTTCGGATTGGATCTGAATTATACTCGTGCATCGGATCACCTCCAGTGCTTATCGGCCTGGGAATTGTGGCACACAGCCACAGACACAAGACAGTTATTGTTGCTGTTGTTGTTGTTGTGCAATGACTTTAAAAAGCTGTTAACATGCGTTGTCATCGCTGCCATATGTTGCACGACAACGAGCAGCAGCAGCAGCAACAACCACCACCGACACCGCCGACGACAACAACGACGGCGACGACTCCTGGTCGCCATTGATCGGTGATCGCTTTTGGGGCCTGGCTGGCTGGCTGGCTGGCTGGCGACTTGCTTGTCACCACCTGGCACAACTGAACCAATTTTGTGGCAGTTGCATCAATGCGCTGAACTTCAGATTGGCGGCATGCGTTGATTTCCATGGAAATCTATGCGAAAGTGGAAACGCCAACGATTTGCGTGGCCCGCAGCGATAGTTATAGCTTCCTCAGTTCACATGTGCCGTCCCTTATTTGGAAGCTTGTGTTGTGCTGCTGTTGTTGTTGCTGCTGTTGTTGCTGTGTATGCGATTCAACGCAGCAATTACACGTACACTCATACATGTATAGTATGCACATATATATAAAAGAAAAAACCAGCACACAGCAGCAACAGCAGCAGCAGCAGCTGAAAGCTAAAGCCGAAGCGTCGGTGGCGGCCAGGCCCGAGACATAGAGAGTCAAGCCAGGCCCGAGTGCAACATCGTCGCCACATTGGCTGACTTATGACGAAAATAATTGCTGTCGTATCTCTAGCGGGCGATCGCGTCATCGTCATCGCCATCGTTATCGGTTGCCCGCTAGAAGGCTCATCGCAGTTGGTCCGTTACACGCGAGTCGTACTCGTATGAGTAATCAATAATAATTTTATCGATCATTTTATTGCTTCTACATACTCCTCTCTCTCTATCCTTCTCATCGTCGCTCATCGTTTTTCCTGTGGTTGGGTGGTCCAAAATCGATTGCCATAATAATTTCACGCAAATATAGCACACACACACACAGGCATACATACAGACCCCCCACCCCCACTGCACGGTACCATCCACTGCGCCAATCGTCGTACAATATTGTAATTTACTTAATTTCGTATCGTATCGCATCGTTCAGAATACGCAAATTTGTTAAGGAAAAAAAAGGCGAGTGCAAACAAAAATTGGAAGAAAACATTGTCCATGCATTAGCTACATGTCCCAGTCCCAGTCGTAGTCGTAGTCGTAGTTGTTATGGTTGTTGTTGCTGTTGCAAGTGTTGCTGTTGTTGTTGCTGTTATGAAAGGCGACTGCGCGGCGGCGTCTGTTTTGTTGGGTTTTTGCTTGCTTTATTTTTCATTTTTCATTGCTACATTTGATATGCAAATTTGTGCATTTAGAAAGAGACACAGAATTATCGTATCTGAGGGGGAAATTATACGTGTGTGTGTGTGTGTGTGTTCGTAGAGGAAAAGCCTAGAAAACTGCATATTTAGTGGGTTAATAATTGAACTAAAAATTGGTTCCCTATGATGACCAAATATGGGGGAAACCGAATTGCAATTCAAAGCCATAGGAAAATGTCTTTTAATATTCTGAACCCGAAGATTGGCTTGGAATATATGAATCTGAACTTCAGAAAAAGTTATCTGAAATTAATATCCTTTATCGTCAAACTCCTGCCTGGCGCTTTTTTCCTTTTGACTGTCGGCACACACCACATGGCGTATGCGCAATATTTGCGTAAGATCTCAGAGAAATCAGCGGTGCTAGTGGTGGTTACCGCCTGCCACTTACGCGACAACGCCTTGACATGCCCACACGTCCAGTGACAACAACACCCAACAACTCTGCAACATGCCACAAAACTTTTGGTATTTCTGCTACTGCCGCTGCTTGCCGCAGCGCTCCCGTGTGAGAATGCCCTCGCCCCCACCCTCCTCCCCTTGTGTCTATGTGTGTGTGTTTTGTGGGTATAGAAAAGCGTTAATAAGCAACGACAGGCATCGAGACTGCGACTGGAAGATGGGGAGCATTGAGGAGCCAAAAATTTATAATGTGGCACGCAATTAATTCACTGCCAAAGCTGCCAAACGGAGGCGCAAAAATTATCACACCATTCAAATGACGCTCACGAATTTGGGTTTGGGCTTGGGCTTGGGTCTGGGTCTGGGTGGCAAGACCAGCTAGAGGAGTCGTCACCCGACAGTTCCGATCCGATGCGATCCGTTTCGTTCCGTTCTCTTTGGCGGCAAACATTTAACAAGCAGCGGCTGTCCGGTTGCGCTGAGGATGCCACCTAGAAAGCTCACGCTAGGCGTCCAATTGGCTAGAGCCGACGATCATGGTCATGCCACATGGTGCCACCGAATGGACAATGGGCAGGCCGAGTCGAGTCGAAGCCGGACCGGTGGTCCTTTGTCTCTCTCCCTCTCTCCGGCCTCTCCCCCCGCCTTCACCACTGTGGAGGCCTGTCAGTGCTAATTTGTTGCTGCTCGTGGCTCGCGCAGACTGCGACTACCACTAAAAATATAGCCATAAATGTTGATCAATAAGGAGAGGGTATGGGTATGGGTATGGGTGCTGTAGGGAAATCTGCATGTCCTTAATGCTGGCAACGTGCGAGTTTTACAAATTACAAAACGAGCAGCCAGGAGCCGCATTCGTGGTACATATATATCGAGTATTTTTCCCACGTCTCATTAAAATTGCAGTTAAAATGCAGAAGCAGGCCAGAGATCGTCTTCGCTGTTGCTCTTGGCCGTTGGTTCTTTTACTTTCTATCATCGTCATCGATTCGGAGACGCAGACGCAGACGGAGACGTCCTCAGCGTCATTATTGTCAACTCTCAACGAGTTGCCAATCGTCTGTCCCAACTATCTTTCTGCCTGCCTGCCTGGCTGCCTGCCTGCCTGCCGTCTCTAGATTGATGTCTCTGCAGTCAGACAGTCAGTCAGTCAGTCCGTCAGTCCATCAGTCCATCTCCACAGCAGCCACAGCCGCAGCAGCCTCGCCAAAGGAGGAAGGTGGCAAGAGCCAGAAGCAGAAGCAGAACCAGAACCAGAGGCAGACCCAGAGCCCAGGAGAAGTTGGCACAGTTTGCGCACTTTGGCATTTCATCTGTCCCCGGGACCTCTCCTGCAGAGGCCACTCTTGGTCCTACTTCAAAATTCGATAACGAATCTGGCAGGCACCATGGAAAATAAACCACATTTTCATAAGTATCCAGGCAGAACCTATCGTAGTACCGTCTATTTTTGTACGCTTGGAGTAAGTTAAATGAGAAGTAACCATATTCTTTAGCTGTCTGTTAATTGATGACACTTTCAACTCCATTCAGTCTTTAAATTCACGTTCAAAATTACTTTTATGCAACTGCGAGTCAATCAGGGCTACTTTGAAGGGCGCATCAGGGCACTTTCCACAGGTGTTGCACAGTTTTTTTTCTTTAATTTTATAGAAGTTTTCAGTTGAGTTTTAACTTCAATAAAAAAGTCCATTCTTGCGGAAAAAGCTTTAATTTTTCTAAGACAAAACAACTTAACTTTTGTGATTGTTTTAATCCTCTAAAATGTCATACAACTGCCAAGTGATTCTTCGGGTGGAGGACAAGTTTTAGGGTACGCCCGAAAGAAGAAAAGAGATGAATCTATGTTGAGCTATCGTTGAAATACTATATATCTCTCGATAATATAAAGAAGTTTTGGGTCGCCGTTGGTAGAAGGCTTGCCCTCCGTACATGGATAATAACATTTCTGAAAACTTTCTATGTAAAACTTTTTGTATCATTAGTATTGGGTTTTCTGAGAACATTTTCCTTAAAAACGCTTGAGTTTGGTTCAGGTTATAGCTATTTTTTCTGCATAATTAAACTGAATCATATTGTAGAGGATACTTATAATTGGTTATTTGTAACCTATTACTAATTCTTCAAGTAGTTTGTTGATTTCTCTAGTAGTTCCCAGTGCCCTAGAGTTGCGCTAGAGTTAACGTATCTTGGGCTCGTTCGTTCGACTTGTAGTTGTGTAATTCTTGTTTGATTTGACCGCTTGGCGTCTCTGTTGGAGGAGGAGGAGGAGGAGCTGCCCACGATGTGGGGAATCGTTGATTGTTTTGCTGTTATTGCGGCTATTGGGCTTTAATATACATTTGATTCTTGTCATACAATATATATGTATACATATATATATATAAAGATCTGTGAGAGTGTGGTGCGCCTTAATTAAAAGCTGAGGCCCGCTGCTCGTAGGAGTTAATTAGACTGCGGAGGTGTACCACGGCCCCAGAGAGTGGAGCGATCTCCGATCCAAGCCGATCCGATCCGATCCGATCCGGCGTCGTGTTCGCTTTCAAGTCAAGCCCCAGCTATTAGTCGCTCAATATTACGCGTTTGCCCGACAACATTGTTTTGTATTTTTTCTGTTTTTTCTGTTTTTTGTTCTGAGAGATCTTGAGTTCTGGATGGATGGTGGATGGCGGATGGCGGATGGATGGGGGAGTGGTGGCAGCGGGGACAAGGCTGCTGCTGTTCACACGCTGCTCATCAACAATTGCTGTCACGAATTTTCCACTCGGCGCTTTTTGCGCGCGCTACTTGTTTGTATTTTAAAATTTATTTATTTGTGCAGCATCCACACGGGTACACGGGCACTCGGGCACACGGGCACACACACGGATGGATCCCTCTCCTCTCTCTCATGGATCCGATCCTCATGGATACTCAGCTCACTCCTCGTTCTTTCGGAGTAGCAGAGCGGAGTGGAGTGGAGTGGATCGATCCGCACACACAGTGTGTGCTGTGCTCCTCCTGGAGCGCACTGAAGAATGCATTTGATCAGATAATGTAATTCGCATTTTAAATTGAGGCGCATTCCCAGTTATACTTCTTCTCACATGCATTTACTGCCTGCCTCCCTGCCACCCTGCCACCCTGCTCCCTGCCTCGGCATTGCCATTGCCATCGTCATCGTCATCGTCAGGAGGAGCAGCAGCTTCTGCAGGAGGAGACCCACTTCGACTGCCACTGCCACTGCCACTGCCATGGCCTGGCCAGCATTGCGGGCGTCGCATTATTACGCACAAGTAAATCATCGACATCGTAGTCCTCCTCGTCGTCGTCGTCGTCGTTGTCCAGCCTCGAGCCGAGCTCAGCCGCTGGGCTTGTTAAGTAATTTAGTTGGCTTTTTCTGTCCTCCCCCTGGCCACCTGCCCCTGGGTGCTCCTCTCTCTCGTCTGCCAATATCTTTTGCCTGATTTTTTGTTCCTATATTGCATTTGGCATATTTGCTTAAAGAGCTGCCCTGCCTGTGAGCTGCATTTGATATTGTTTCTATAAATGCTATAAATTGGCCTTCAATTAGGGAAAAGGTGTTTTATTTTTTGGTGGGATCCGCAGGGAGAGCGGGAGAGAGAGAAGAAGGCAGCAGAGAAAGAGAGACTTGATTGGAAATCAATTGCTTCTTTCTGTATGATCCATATGATCGTAATTCCATCTTTATTTCCCAATATTCTTTTAAAACAAGATCCTGATCGTGATCTATAGAATTATTGAAGCTTGTATTCTCTACGATTGAGTGGTCTGACATTTCCCCGATACAATTTTCTTCTCCATTAAAATTGTTTCAAATATTCACTCCATATCCATAGACGTTGATCGTGGATATGCCCCAAACTGTTTCTTCGATCTCTAACAAACTGACTTTCCCCAGAGACAATCACTTGCTATCAGCCATCAACTTTTGGCTACTCTGAACATTTCCCATCCAATCAGGCATTAGCATATCAGCCAACAGAGATCTATAACTCTCTCACAGACACAGGCACGGACACAGATACCGACAGAGACTCAGGGAGGACATTGGAGTGGAGTGGAGTAAAGAGCGGAAACGGAGTGGATCATATGGAGATCCATCATACATTGTAGAGCCTTGTCCTGCTTTCTAACGATTGCATTTTTGATATTTGTGACACGCAGATTTTCCATCAGTGTCAACAAGGCATTGTTCGGGAGAGCAGCAGACGTCAACGTGGTTGGTCCGCCATCGCAGACCCCGTTCCGGCCACGTCCTGGCCCGCTAGCCCGCTGGCCCGTTGCCCCGCTGCCCCGAAAGACTGACAGACTCGATCGGCCGTCCGATCGTCATCGATTTTTCAACATCAGACCAAAGTCGGGCCAAAACGAAACGAAACCCAGAGTCGCGAGCTAATGCAAAACTGAATGCAGCGAGCGCGTACATTTGCATAGACACAAAATTATATGAGACCCGAGACCCAGGACAGGACCCCGATCAAACGCAGCTTCCTGGTCTTTTTTTCGCTTTGGTTTGCAATTTATGTACCCACACAATGGGGTAACAAAAACAGTTGGAGGAATCGTCGTCGGAGTCGTTGTTGTCGATGCTGGGAGTCGTCGTCGAGCGTCGTCGTCGAGCATCGAGGCTGGTGGTGGTGTTGGCTTAAACACCATTCTAGCGGTTCGTTTAGCTTGTTTATTGGCATGAAAATCTATCAAAAATGCATCATGCATTTTATATTTATTGTACGTAAATACAAAAATAATGTGCCTGACATTTGACCCGGCCCAAACGACACAACGTTATGGCCCGGCCACATGTTGCCTTCCGAGCCTTACCACAGCCTGCCACAGGCTGTTGGCTGTTGGCTGTTGGCCTGCCAGGCAGGCAGTCTGCTAGGAAAGCCTCTCCTCTCCGATTGATTATGAAACGGCTTTGTCGGTATGCCGGGGATATGGATATGGATATGGATATTCGGTTATTGTCTTGGCTTTCGAATTCTAACACAAATCAAAACGGGCTAACAGCAATCCCAACACTCGCCACTTAAATGCTCGTTTATAATGTTGTTAAAATACAATAAATAGTCGGGATTCGCAGCAGGCGGTTGCTGCTGCAAGCTGCAAGCTGCACGCTGCACGCTGCACTGTTCCACCTTTTGCTCCGCTCATGCTGATTTATGAAATGTGGACGCCGTCTTGGCGGTCCCACAAACGGACTTGGACTCCGACTCCGACTCGGACTGTGACTGGGACTGGGACTCCAAAGGCCAGCCTGTGATCGGGCGAGCCTTGAGGCCTCTGACTGGGCTCCGTCTGGCTCTCATTCGCAGTCTCAGTCTCAGTCAGAGTCGGGGTGATTGTGTGATTGTAGGCCTTTGATTGAGTTGTCGGCATGCTGGGCTACTGTTTGGAGTTCTTTGAGTGGGCTATCTATCAGTAGAATCACAGCTGTTGGCTATAACTCCACAGCCTTGGCTTATCACTGGTTTAAAGGGGTCACAAATGGATCTACTTGAACGTAGAATGTATAAAAAATACGAATTCTGGGTTCTTCTGGGATCATTATGACCAGCTCTTCAAATCTCTTATACTCAATAGATGATCTTCCCAACTCTAAAGCACTTTCTTAAACATTTTTCACTTGTGTTTTCTTCAAAATTTAACCTATTTAATAAAATATAATGCGTATTCACTTACCCATTAATGAAATCGAATCAAGTTAGAGATCTACCATCCACAGCACAGCTGTGCCTCCTCGATCGGCAGGCAGGCAGGCAGCATTCGATCATGTCGTAGCTCTTAAGCATTCAAGTCACCATCTTTTAATGTACTGTAATTAATTTTCTTCACACACTTTCCAGCTCTTTTCTGTCTGTTCTTGTTTGGTCACACTTTTCACGTCTTCCGATCGTTCTGCAGCGGCCGAAGGAAAGCCGAAGAAGATCGATCCCATCCAGCAGCGGTCGTGCGATCCTCGATCGTCGTGCAGGTCACGCAGACGCAGTTACTCAAAGACTGAAAACGTAGCTGCATCGCATGGGTCTCTTGAGTCGCTGCTCGGGCAGAAACCTGAGGAGAAACTCGTTTTCGGGGTGATATTTTCTTAAGAGAACGCCCGCCACTGGGGACTGTGAGTGAGAGGGAGCTAACAGATATCTCGCATTCCCTCCAACGCTCTTTTGGGGCTCTCTTAAGCCCAGCTCTGACACTCTCTGGCGCGCTCTCGTGCTCTCCCTCTCTCTCGGGGGTTTCATTAGGCAGTTATATTTTATGTGTGTATATAGGAGACGACCTGTGGGCGGGACTTGTGCCCGTGCGATCGTGTGTGCGTATTAGATATTATAGACACACTGCAGACTCGCCTGTGACTTGCTCAGCAATGCCATTTTGGGCCGGGCTCTATATACATTGGCTGCGTGGGGGACAAATGAGCAAACAAATGAGCGGCAATTTATGTGTGTTTTCTCCGATCCGATCCGCTCGGGTCTGGCTCTGGCTTTGGCTCTGGCTCCGTTGTATGAGAATTCAATTGACACCAACCTGCTACAAAATGACGTATCTCCCGCGTATGTGTTTATTGAAATTTATTCAATTATATACGACTGACTATATATCTATCTAGATATATATATTTATGTCTATATGTACACCCAACCTTTGGCTTTGGGTGTAACCAGTTTTTAGCACACTCAAAAAAAGAAATATGAAATCAGCGATTGAATATTTTTGTTATTTCTCCATCGATTGTGGGCGTGGGCACGCGAGATCCAACAGATCTTTGGGGTTTTTGTGACACAATTTAATGAAATCCAAACAATTCTAGACTTGGTGTTTGACTAATGATCAATGCGCCGGCCGGACAGGGTGCTGAAACTGATTTTTCAATTAGTTTCGTGGCTAAACTGGATTGCAGTTTATATTCGATTCGAAATCTGAAAAATTGCTTTTAATTGGGTTGCAAAAAAACAATTTTTGGTGGACCAAACCTTCAGCAATGCTCTATTTTCTTTCCCAATCCTAAATGCACTATCTTTTGTGGGTTTTGGGCCCCAGCTTGATCCAAGATCAGAGCTTCAAGTCCTCATGGGAGTACCTTCAAATGGCCTGCTGGGATATACGTATCTGAATATCCCATAGATCTGAATAACCTTTCGACTAGCCGCTCATCTGAGAGGAGCCATCGATAGGCAGGCATTCAATGGCTGAGGAGGTTCTGTTGCATTCTAGAGTTTAATCGCTGTCAGCGGCTCCAGATTGTATGGGCAGTTAGGGGCCTTCTTTGCTTTGGCTAAATCTAGCTAAACATCGAACTAGTAGCTTTGTCCGGGCACCCACATGGGTGCTCCTCCTCCTCCTACCCCTGGACCGCTCTGGACAGAGTACGAGTACGAGTATTCGCGTATAATTGCAATTTCCATTCAACTGTTTGTTCGTTTTGTGGGCCTCTGTGTCCCTCTGTGCCTCAATTCATTTGTTTGTTTGGCTTGTTTTGCGGTTGTTAGTGCCCATCATAAATTGCAGGAATTGGGAGCTATGGGTGCTCTTGGTGGGGTGGGGGAGGGGGTAAGGTGCAGCTATGCCCCTTGCTAATCGGTGGCGTTTCATCTGCGGCCTGCTGTCCTGTTCGGGGGCTTGTTCGGCTGTCGTCGCACGCATAATTAGGCCTGAGGACAATCGTTTCGTTTCGTTCCGTTCCGTTTCGCCCCACTGAAAGAAATACCTGCAACCGGGTTGGAGGTTCCTTGGAGAACACTCCGCTGCATGCCTCTTCGTGGGCTTTTCGGCGAGTGCAATTTCGGGCAAATAATTGCCAAACGGAAAACAATAAGCCCTGGCCTGGCCCTGGCCGAGGGCAATCGTGGCATCTTAATGCGCCCCTGACTGACATTTAAATAGATGCTAATTCCCATCATAACTGAAACCCCGACTCTGCCCAACTAATGAATTTGAACTCTCTCCCGCTCGCTCGCTCTCACCCTCTCTCCACTCACGACTCAACGACGACTCTCTTCCCAGTACTAGTACGAGTACGAGTACTTCCTGCTGGCCGCTTTCTTTGCGCGTGAATCCGTGTAACCGCAGCACAGCGCTTACACATCCCAGAAATGGCGGGGAAGCGGCAAACAGAAAACAAAACTGTGATTTGACCAAAAACAGAAAGCCGGCCAGAAAGCTTGGCGGATATAAACGCTTTAAGACTCCATATTGTGGTGGCAGGCCCGGCCCGGATGCGACGACAACGACGACAATTGTGGAAGAGACCAAATGGCCAAACCATCCAGCAGCACCACCAGCAGCACCACCAGCAGCAGCTCCAGCTCTTCAGCAAATGTCTACGCAGTGGAGGAGGTTGTGTGTGTCTTCTTCTGCTGTTTGTTGGTTGTTGTTTGGTTGTTTGGTTGTTGCTGCTGTGCTGTGCTGTGCTGTTTCGTGTCAACTGACTTTGGCTCTGGCTTTCGGCTTTCTGGCTTTTGTTTTCACAAGCCGCCCCATTTTGCTTGCCCCATACTCCATGCCCCATGCCCATGCCCATGCCCCATGCCATTTTTGCCCCAACGTTTCCTGTTGAGAATTTGCAGAGCCCCGCTGTCCTGTGGTTGTGATTGTGTGATTCCTCCTACAAAATCAAGGAACAGTGGTTTCGGCTACTGATTTCCCATAGCTCGTTGCCGATCTTAGCTTTTATATGTTGTTCGGCTTAAAGATGGCAAAGAACCCCTTCGAAAAGATGGATATTGCAACAAAGAAAACAATTTGGTTGGTGGGTTTCTTCCTGTTTTCGAACCACTGTCGGAACCCATCCCCATCCCCCATACCCATCCCGTTCCCTGGGCAATTGTGCGTTAGATTTAAGTGCTTTCGTTTGCCGGGCTTAATTTGCATTTTTATTTTTATGTTTTCATTGAAAGCGCCAGCATCAATGGAGCCCGCTGACTTCAGCAGATCCGAGCCGAGTGGCACCGAGTGGATCTGAGAGTGGAGTGGAAGCTGAGAGCTGAGGCGAGCACATTTGGCTATTCCTTTGTTTTCGGCCTTAAGTTATCAGCGGCGGTAGATGTACACGGCATCAACGGTAGCAGCAGCAGCAGCATCAGTGGTAGCAGCAGCAGTGGTAGCGGCAGCAACATGCAACATGCAAAATGCAAATGTTTATTGGCCAAATGCTGAACGATCTCAACGAGCTAAACTGAGAATGGGTTAACACTGTTTTAGCTGTTTGCAGTGGCTGCTGCTGCTGCTGTTGCTGTTGCTGTTGCTGTTTTAGCTGCGGCCTGTTCCTTCTTTCATTGGCTCGAAGCGGGTGCTGACTGCCACACAGTTGTCGCCTTTTGTTGTGGCAACAACCATTTTGGTAAAAACAACTAATCAATTGGCAAATGTGCCATCCGTCAATCATTGAGTCAGTAGCGCTGGTGGTGTAGGTCACACGACACCACACGAGCGGCGGCGGCGGCGGCGACGGCGGCAGTGGCGGTGGCGTAGTGGAGTTGCAGTTGCAGTTGGACATGCATCCAGTGGATGCAGTGGATACAGTGGATGTGTGGCAGCCACCGAATTGACTCGCATTCACTTTTGGGGCAAATAAAATGCCACCTTGGTTGTGAATGTCAGTTAGCCAATTTGAAAATTCATTCATTCAATGCTTTTGACGACTGACTGACTGACTGACGGACGGACTGACGACTATTGCCAACATTTATTATTAGCCTTTCCCAAATTGCCTATTTTTGGAGCTGCTGATGGCCACACAGCCACAGTGGCAGTAACAGCAGTGGCAGCAGTAGCAGCAGTGGCAACCACAACAACAACATGCCGCACATATCACAGCAAGACAAATTTCTATATAATTGCTCTCTCGAAGCCAGCCCGATAGCCAGCGAGGCCAGATCGGACCAGACAATGCCCGGCATTATTTCGATATAAATTGCATGCCATTGGCCCGACCAGTGGCATTCCATCCAACCAATTGCCAACTCCGGGTTCGGGGTTCGGGGTCCGGGGTCCGATTCCGATACCGAGTCGAAGCCTCCAACCAGGGGCAGGGTTTCCCCGACTCCCGCTCCTGTCTCTGCCTCTCAGCTCTCATCTCTCAGCTCTAATTGTCATTTAATGAGACACGCTCGGCATTTGCGCACGACACACGACTATCAATTTGGCAGGCAGCATCACCCGTCGGGTGGGGGAGGGCTAGAGGGGTACCACAAGCAGGAGCTATCGATGGAACTGTTCGAATCACTGACAAAACCAACTTGTCGTCCTGTTGTCCTTCTGCTGTCTGTCTGTTGTAACTCACAGTCCCATGTGTGGAGGCAGTGTGCAGTGCTGTGCTTTTGTTTGTGAAGCAAATTCAAATTGCATTTTCGGTTGATGCGCAAATGGAAATGGCTGTAGGTGTGCCACACAGCTCCAAGGTCTGTCTATCCCTCGCTGGAAATTCACTAATGGCTTACAACCTGAAGGTTTAAAGGAAATGTAGCGGGAGTTACAGAGTTCTCTGCACTAAATTACACTTTAAAACGTCTCTCTTTAATCTTTCTTAGTTTCCATTCAACATTTCCAAGAATAGAATCTATAGAGGTCTATAAATTGTATTCCTTTTCCTTTAATCTGATAATGATAAATATCAACAGAATCGACCATATTATCATGATTCAACCCCTATATAAACCAAGTGGAAAGCTCTCCTCCACTCCACCAAAAGCCCTTAATGGGGCCATTGTCAGTGCGTTTTTCAAGAGCCTCCGTGGCGCAATTGGTTAGCGCGTTCGGCTGTTAACCGAAAGGTTGGTGGTTCGAGTCCACCCGGGGGCGCATATCTCTATTTTTCCTCTTTTTTCTTCCCCTTTTTCTCTCTTTTTTTTAATTATTGGCAAATGGCTTTTTTTAATGTTTTCTTAAAATATATTTATATTTTTATTCGTTTTGTGTAGCGAATTTTAATTATGTGTTTAACAAAGTGAAATCGTGTGTAATTAAATCCGAATGGTGGCAGGGGGTAGATAAGATAAATAGGAAATAAACATCAATTGATATAAACTACTGATTTATGAGCTCGTTGTGTGGGTTTATTGATTCCTTCCGTTTGACTTTGATTGTTGCCAAGCTGCCTGGTCTGGCCTGCCCTGCCCTGGCCTGTCACTCTGTAACCTCCGCACGAGCAGCTCCACTTTCAGCCCAAGAGCTGCCTTCCTCTTTGTGCACCTCTGTCTGCCACTTGATGCCACTGAAAAGCCCGCAAGCGTAACAACAGTTGCAACTGCCACAAGTGCAACTTCTGCTGCTGCTACTGCTGCTGCTGCTGCTGTTGTTGCCAAGTATATCATGGCAACTTGGAGACAGTTTGTCGTCGTTGCTTTTGCTAATTAAAATGTCTTGGTGCTGTCACTCAAAAGGCGGTCGTCTGATCCACTGGCCAAGCGACTGGCTGGCAGCAGACGAACGACAACGACAACGATGACGACGACGACGCCCATTTTAGTCAGCGGCAACAATGCGATTTTGCCTTTTGCTGCTGCTGCTGCTACTGCTGCTGCCTGTGGCTGTGGCTGCTACAATTTCATTGGAAGTCTGTGGACGGGGCACGCGGCGTATGCGCAATGCCATTGCGATCTCCCTCGCACAAAATGGCGATCGCATTGTTACAGTTTGCAATTATTTTGATTTATTTTTTGTTCGCTCCGTCGCTGCAGT
This sequence comes from Drosophila lowei, assembly GCA_008121275.1. NCBI lineage: Eukaryota > Metazoa > Arthropoda > Insecta > Diptera > Drosophilidae > Drosophila > Drosophila lowei. Next base: position 21,470,817 of record CM017778.1, on the reverse strand, counting down.
GCCTCCAGTACTGTCTGCCCCTACACCCTGCCTCTGCCTGTGCCTCTGCCTCTGCCTGTGGCACTAATCAAAATTAAAATGACGCGAACGATACCAGACAAGGCGATGCCACGGATGATGTCCCCGCACTGTGCACGTCGCCGTCGCCGTCACCGTCACCGTCCCCGTGGCCGGCCAGAGAGTCAGAAATCAATATTCTAAATTCTTTAACGCGTGTGCACATTTAAGGCAACGCCAGCTCATTGAGATGCGTGCCGGCGAACAGCCTGGCCAGCACTTATACGCAATTTCGCGCCATATTTGGTCCAAACATATTGGATTTTTTGTCAGGCACTGGGCTGGCATATAGAACAGGCTCAGGCTCAGACCCAGACCCAGACCAGGCCAGAACGAACCAGACCAGACCAAGCCAGATCAGGCAGCCATCCAGGCAGGCCAGGCCCCAATCATCCTCAACTTAGCTCTGGCTTAAGATCAGCAGCAGCATCAGCAGCACCACCACTGTTTGGCTGCACAGCGAAGAACCCCACTAATCGAGTGTCTATCTTTTTTTGTTGCAGGATGATCGATCGCCAACATCGTCGGGCAATGAGTCGGACGATTCTTCGGACGTGGAAATGCCCGCTGAAGTGGTGTCCGAGGTGGTGGCCACAAAAGTGCCAGCCAGTCAGGATCCCAGCAAAACAGAGGCAACGGCAGCGGCAACTGCAACGACATCTGCAACTGCAACTGCAGCAGCGGCATCCAAGCCGATGCCAGCACTGAGCTATCAGACTGAGAAAGGACCCTCAACGTCCACGGCAGCAACTACCGGAGGAGGATCGTCGGGGGATGGCAAGTACGTCTATCCGGCCGCCTCCTTTGCCAACATACCGCCGAAAATGTTGAGGCAACTGATACAAACGGGACACTTGCAGCTGCACGCCGAAGAGGGTGAGTACTCCAAAGATTACCGAAGATGTCACCATAGATTTCACGACTGTCTCTCTCCGCCAGATGGCAATCAATATGTGACCATCCCGCTCAGCTCTACGGCAGCCAGCCTGATCAAGGGCAACAAATTGGCGGCCTCATCGTCGAGCGGTGGCCCTGGAGGAGGAGGAGGCGGAGGAGGAGGAGGAGTAGGATCCACGGCTGTCAAGTCAGAGCAAACTCCCGAGAAAGCATCGTTGATCATCAAACAGGAGTATGACTAGCACCCCGCTACGACCACTGCTTGTCCAAAACTGAGAACTTCGTTTATCAGCACTGGCCCACAACAACAGAAGAAGCAGCAGCAGGGGATCCACAGTACCCGTCTTCGCAAAGTCTATTTAAAGTTTTCACGATCGCCTGCTAACTCTAAGTCATACTACTACGAGTATATCCATTATTATGTCGTACATAAACTATTTTTATACCTATATAAAAAGAAGAGAAAAAGAAACCCAACCCTGCCAACGGCATATCTGCATATATGAAACTATACGTAAGTTTACAAAAAAAATTTTCTGCAAGCTATGAAAGCATCAAATTGAGTTCGGGATCAAGATCGATAGAGAGGGAAGAAAGAGAAGGATAATGAGGATGAGGATGTTCCTAAACCGCAGAGGTCAAGTTGCTTTGTTAATAGTTTATATTGTTTTATTATATTATATACAATACATAAATATATATGAAACACTTTTTTGCATATAAAACAAATGGATAATGCTTATTTTCGGAGCACTACAAGCAAAGAAATCCTTCGATGTTCTTAAAGTAGTTCAGAGCCCCCTTAAATGTCACTTTCCCTCGAGAGATACTCCTCTTCAGCTAAGTGCAAGCAGTCGACCAAAGGTATTTGCCGTTTAACCATTCATTCGCAATGGCACTTACCGAACCCTGGCCACGCCCCACACACACACACTGCCATACATATGCACACGAATGGTAGGTGAGTATCTATGAGAAGGCTTGGATTAAGCACACTCAGAAAAAAAGTGTGCGACAGACAAATAAATGCCTTTTGGTATTTAGCCGCTTGATGGATGTCCATGTTGAGTATTGTGCAATTGATTGATTGACGACATCATCTTATTGACACTTAACCTAATTAAACGTCGCTCATTACTTACTAGGTAGCAGGTAGCACCAGACCGCACCGCACCGAACCGCACCGCACCACACCGCAGCACCTGTTACAGCCCACGGATGAGTGTCTTGGGGGGGGTGACGGTGACGGTTGCGCTTCCGCTGCGGCTGGGGCAATTTGCATGCGAGGGACCCTGGCCACAAAGGCGCAACGCGTGGCACATACTAATGGCAGCTGTGGTGGTGAGTGGTTAAGTGTGGACGACCTGGGCGGTGGATTGGCACGCGCCCGCGCTTCCGTGCGGGACCAGTTCTTAGCCCAGCGCAGCCCAGCCCAGCCCAGCCCAGCCCAGCCCTTAGCCGGAAGTTGTTAGTGTTTGGGCCATGGTCTTTTATGGCCAAGCGTTGACAATGGGCAAACTGTTGAGACAGAAATCAAAGCCCACTCTTTCCTCCCAGGCCGTGGTCAAAGTTGAGTGGGTCGCTAAACTTGCGGCATATACATACAGACATACATCTATGGTCTCATGTCCGGGGAAGTTGTGTCTGCCTCCACAATTAGCGTCGATTGTGGCCAGCAGAGCCACAGCCGTAGCCAGAGTTGATTGACATTAGGGGCTTAGACTAGAACTAGGACTAGGACCAGTGGGCCCATGTCCGTGTCTGTCTGTGTTCGGCCTGCCCACTGGCACCCCCGCAAGCCTCATGTGAATATTGATCCTGTCTGTCCCGGTCCTGCCCCTGTCTATGCGATTATTATTAATGGTCACGCGCGCGGAAAACTTTGCATTGCAATTTTTCGAGTCAGTTGCCCAGCCGCTCGCCTGACAAACGGCCGCACACACCTGCCAGTGTCCTGAAACGCGCACTGCCAGGAGGTACAGTATTGCGTCGTATCGGAAAAGCCCAAGAAAATCAATACTAATGAGCCATTAAGTGTAGTCCTCAGCTGCTCCTTCGACTGAAGTCTAATGAGTGCGACAGCAGCGGAAATTGAATATTGAGTGTAGCCAAGCGGATGCAACGGGAAATCACATTAACCGTAGTCGCAGCAGCAGCATCACCAGCATCAGCATCAGCAGCATCCTTTTGTCATTATCCCTGCGGCTGCAAAAGGTATAGGAAGGAAGAGCTAAAACGGAAGTCTTAGACGTAATGCCTTACGACTTAGTGGCTGCCTAGCATGGGCTGCTCCAGTTCCAAGTCCGCCCCAACGATAGACGACATTAAAGGCACCGTGTCGGCCAAGTCGAACAGAATGGCCAGCAATAAGGAATACCGTGAGTGCACCGGAGCCCCCGATTGAGTTGCTTATTACCGGTCTCTCTCTCCCTGTCTGACAGCTGCCTCGGAGGCCTTTACCATTCCGCTAGACACCGAACAGCAACCGGAGATGCCTCTCAACGAGACCTTGAGACAGCCACCCAAGCGCATTCAGCAGCTAATGCAGGAGGCGGCCCACTCGGAGCCGCCCACACTCGAGGAGCTGGAGGACAAGCAGCAGAAGGCGGAGCAGAGGCGCCAGGAGTTGATGCAACAGAAGCTGGAAGCCATCCAAAAGAATGTCCAGATGCTGATGCGAGGACCCAGCGAGGGAGATGGAGGCAATGGAGAGGCGAATACAGAGTAAAGCCCGAATATTCCCAGCCAGCACTCTGCCTAGGAAAGGAAAGATTTTGTCAGCCTGCTTTTCATTCACATGTTTTATTGTTAGCTTTAATTCATATATGTATTACTATATATCATAGTGTATTTCCAAACAATTAGATTGTATGCAATTAAACCTCCTCTTCACTTCACTCCACTCCAATCTCATCATCAAAACGCTGTCCTACTCGTACTGTAATCATCTTACTATATATTTGTATGTACTTCAATCTGTTCATCGTAGTCAAAAGGTTATCTATATGTATGTATTTATGTATATATACTCGTATTAGGTTGGTTTGCTCGATTGGTGTTTTGGTTTTGCAGAGATATACTTTAATCGTACTACATATGCTTCATTTGGATGTGCGTGTGGTTGTAAATCATGTCTTTTGGGTTTGTAGTTGGTTTACTTGGTTTGGTTTCCAGGCTAAACTCCATATTTATATATGGCTATACTCGTATGTATATAGTATAATATATCGTATCGTATCGTTAGGTATAAATACGCGCGTCTTGTGCCGCAGAGACTACAAATGTTGCTTTGATTTCAGCTTGATTTCGCCTCCAGAGGCCTCCGAAAATTTGTTAGATCATTCGATTAGTTAGCTACACACTCATAAAAAGGGCTTCGATCCGGGCGTACCCATTATCTTCTGCTTAGACTGTACTTTTCTATTTTTGTATTTTATTCTCTCATATGCTTTGAATATGCTTGCAATTTTAGTTGGAGTTACTTGATTTGGTGCATTTCGAAGATACTTCGGATTTAAGAACTATGTCGATCGATTTGGGCATGCCGCAGCCAGATATGTTCCTCCAGTCGAGGGCATCCCAGCTTTATATGTATATATGTATGTCGACACAACCTTGTGGGCTCTCATAAGCACTAAGTTCATTCCATTTCCCTGCCTGATGCACCTTCGACTGGAGGCATCTCTTGTCTGTGTCGTGTCTATTGCTTTTGGGTTACATTTCTCTAGTTACATTTCGCTTTTCGCTTTTCGCTTTTGGGTTTTTCATTATTTATCAGTTACAAAAATGTTTTGTTCTTAGTTGTTGAACTATGGTGGGTTTCGTTCTTAAAACATACATACATTGTAATAATCGTAATTTAATGCATATACATATACATATACATCAATATGTACGTACGTACTACTGGTTCAATACAAATTGTTGGTTTGCTTTCTATGCACATTTATATAAAAACTGACTTCAACCTATCAAAAAACGAGCAGTACGATCACATTTCCCCCCCAGCTATAGTCCCCCCTAACATTTCACAAAAATTATGATCTAAATGGGAACCCAACGATGCAACCAGCCCCGCGGAACCACCAACTTCATATCCGTATCCGTATCCGTAGTTTGAACTTGTATTAAAGCTTTTTTGGTTTTGTTTTTCCCCATTTCCTATACTCGTATGTGGAGGATGTCTTCTTGCATCCAACACCTAAAGCTTACACATGGGTATATTTGCCTTGTGTATAATATATAATATAATTATAATAATAATAATAATATATATGTATGTATGCGTGTGTATATATTGTATGTTTTCCAAATCGTAATCCATTATATTTGTATTAAATTCTTTGCCTGGAGCATGTGCCTACCTAAACGCCTAACAAAATGGAATCCGATCCGATCCGATCCGATCCGATCCGAACCGAACCTGTCTGTCTCTTGTGTCTGATCTGATCATGATCATCGCTCAAATGATTTTGGGCCTTAAGCAAGATGGGTCGAGAGGGTTGCTGAACTTAATGGCATAAACCTGAGGAAGCTTGGGTATATCTTTGGTGAGAATATTGCTGGAGTATAGTCCGGCGTTAAAGGAGCGTTTGATCTGTGAAAGCCTGTGGCCAAACTTACATAGCAACCCTCCCGAAGCAGTGGTGTATACATATACATATATATTCGTCTATATAATCTGGGGCTAGACATCAAAAAATCAGTACTGCTTGTCAATGGGTAATAACTAAGCCTATTTATGGTTTCCTTGCCAAACATATCCTTCCTTCCTTCCTTCCTTACTTCCTTTTTAGCACACAACATTTATTGCAACTATACGTAGTTTTCCGAACTGAATCTTAGGCTAGATATATATTTATATATATGTATGTAGTATGTATGTGTATGTATGGGTAGTGTGTGAGATCTAGTTGTAGACGCCGCGCACCATGCCCTCGCGGTTGCGGGTGTGCCACTTGCAGGTGAGGATGCGGATGTAGGTGCGTCGGAAGGAGGCGTTGCAGAGGGCATAGCACATGGGGTTGATGGTCGAGTTGATGTAGCACAACGCATAGAAGAAGTCCCACAGCTCGGCGGGAATGCAGTCCGAGCAGGTGGTCAGCGGCTTGATCAGCACCAGGATATTGTACGGCGTCCAGGTGATGATGAAGCTCAGCAGAATGGCCGACAATGTCTTGGCCGCCTTCGTCTCCTGCCGCTTCTCCTGCGATTTCTTTTTCTTCTTGGCCGCCGCATTGCGGGCATTCATGAGGGCGTGCTGGCCCGCAGCACCACCCGCTGCGCCGGCGGCCCCTGCCTTGCCCAGCTGCTTGGGAATGACCTTGGCATTGAGCAGGCGGGCATCGTGTTGGGCGTGTGACATGCGCCGTCCCAGCGGCAGGCTGAACTCGGAGTCTCGCGACGGCAACGGCCGGCGGGTGGCCAGTGGGGGTACGGTGGTGACTGCAGCACTGCTGGCCAGTGTCGAGGGCGTCGCATCCTCTTGTATCATCTTGATAGAGGGCGCACAGTCGCCTTGGCCGACTGCCACTACGCTCGCACCTACCGCAGCGGTTTCTCCTGAGCCTGCTCCTCCTCCTCCTGCTCCTGCTCCTGCTCATTGCCGCATTGGAGGAGGCTCCGTCCGAGGGCAGGCGAATGAGTATCGTGTAGACCGAGTCCTGGCTGACGGAGCGGGAGTTAATGCGATTGATCACGGGCAGCGTGCGGGAGTCACGAGCCGCCGTATTAGCGCTATTCCCATTCGCATTCGCGTTTCCATTGCCGTTGGTGTTGCTGCAGCTGGCCGTTCCATTCGCCGCCAAGCCCAGGCCTAGGCCCAGGCTCAGGCCGATGGCAGTTCCGTTCCCTGTACTGGCTCCTCCCGCGTTCGCCGCCGCACCGCTATTGCTGCTGTTGTGACTGTTGTTTCCGGTGACATTCAGCTCCTGCATCTGCGAGATAGAGCTGAGTGGCATCGGGGGCCGGGCCAGGGGCGTGGGCGAGACATCCGACAGCAGAATGCTGGGGGGGCGCACTCCGCTCGTACTGCCCCCCATCGAGTAGTTGTCCCGCATCACGTTCATCGAGGTGCATCTGTGGGGGCGAGAGGCAGAGAGAGGAGAGAGAGGATGTGCCATTGGTATCGCATATTCCTGCACACACACACACAGACAAACGCACATGCTGACACACACATACACACACAAGTGCCAGCACTATGATGGCTGATGACAGGCAACAACAAGATGGCTGTCAGACCACAGCTGAAGCATCAGCAGCAGCAGCAGCAGCATCAGAACAACAGCATCATGGGGCAGCGGATGCATCTGCTCTTCTAACTGGCATACCCATGCAGTCACACAGACACTCACACAGTTACAGGGTGCTACTACACAGATACTCATGCATGTGTAGAGTGCGTTGTGGATGGAAACGAGTCGCCGGATATCTGAACTCAAATCGATTACTCATCGGAGTGCTGGGCCACGCATCATTTGAAAGGGGAATGTGCGACCAAAGGGTGTAGAGTGACCGGAAATGAGGAGGGTTTCCCCCCAATGGGCAGATGTCCATGCAGATTCATCGGAAATTTCAGTTTCATCAATTGTTTCGATGACACTGCCTTCAGAGAGACAGAGAGACGGACAGAGAGGGAGAGACTCTAATAGAATTTGGCTGGACGGTTAAGGCATGCATGAAACTGCACTGATTAGAGCTAACTTGTGGCACATGGAATACCAATAGATTGATGGCAACAGATAGAACAGATATCAGAGTAGGAGTACTCATACCAGAATACTATCTGTGCGTTTTAGGTGGCTTGAAAAAGTAATAATTCCATTGAAAAGCATATAGAAACCAGTATTTCTATTAGGGAATAGAAGATAATATTTTTGGACATATTAAAAGGTCCAATAAAGTGAGCAAAATCAGCAGAAAACTTGTTAAAGCTCGTAAAATGTTGCCTACCATTAATAAAAACTACAGACAAGAATATGGCTGTATAAATTCCGCTAAACATCGTTTTAGAAATAAAATCACCATAAATTGACCCCTTACACAGAAAATCATTGAATTGCCACTCAAAATTCGTTTTATCGTCAAATAAAATTACACAAAATTGGAAACTAACAAACCTCTGGAATTAATAAACGAAAAATTCATGAAAACGGAGAGTTAACTCAGGCAAAAGACAAACATTTCGCTGGCACATTTTGGAAAAATAAACTGAAATAAACTGAAGAACCAATATCCATCCCTGGCAGGCGTTGCATTTGCATGGGGCACAGTGCTTCAAGGCTCCGCCTCTGCCATGTTGCAGAGTTCTGTTTGTGCGAGGACTTTGATGGATTTGTGGGGGGGGACAGCTGATGGAGATGGGGATGGGGATGGGATTAGTGCAACTGAAAGCTTTTACCGGCGATGGATGTGTGGCATGTGGCATGTGGCAGCAGAACTCTGAGTTTTTGTTGGTTGTTGGTTTTCTTAGTGGGTAAACATCGAAGAGAAGAAGGAAATCGAAATTTATAAAGTGTCTGTTTCTGTTTATCTTTGTGGGCGGTGGGCGGTGGGCAGTGGGCAGTGGGTGGGGGGTGGTGCGCTCTAAGTGCAATTTTTCCATTGATGCAGTGCATACACACACAGGCACACATGCACAGATGGACATGCGTGTGTGTAAGTGTGTGTATGGAAGTGCAAGAGGTGCTAGGGTGCGAGCAGTGCGGTGTCGCTTACTCGAAAACACGAGTAGACAATAGACGATAGAATAGACGATAAAAGATCAGAATTTTGATTGCTTGTTTTACTACCTGGAGACGGAGCTTTGTAAAGGAGTTTCAATTGTTACTGGTGTTGCATACCCTAAATCAGAAGGCTCCTCCTGCTCGTAGGCAAAGTCGTCGGAGTCCTCGCGCCCGGAATGCCACCACGCAATGCACCACTCCTTGACGCTGCCGAAGCAGTTGTACGGCTTTTTGATTGTATTGGTGCTTTTGATCTGCAAGGATATAGGCACCAAGGATAAGTATCTGAATTTCAGATGGTTTAAGGGGCTTTAGGGAGGAAACCCACGCTTGACTTGCGCGAGTGCATGCCGTGGTAGCCGGAATCGAGGACCATATTGGTCATGTAGACACTCTCCGCATCCGCAGAGCTCTCGGAGCGCGGCCGTCGCCAGGTGTCGTGATCGTTGCCGCCCAACTGGGCGAAGGCCAGCAGGCCGCCGCCCGCATGATTGACCACCGTGTTCTCGTCACTGAAAAGAGATGCATCTTAGGGGGATCCAACGCATGGGACTTACGTGATTTAGGAGCACTCACCTGCTGTTCGAGCGCTTGCTGGAGTCCTTCTTGCCCGCCTGCAGATTGGGCAGGTCCTTCTGCCGCTTCTTCGTTTCGCGCCAGATGCGCCAGTAGAGGAAGCACATGATCGTGACGGGAAAGTAGAAGGCGGCCAGCGCTGTGCCGAAGGTGATGTACTGATTGGTCTCGATGAACTGGATGTAGCACTCGTCCTTGGGCACCGTGCGCTTGCCCTCGATGTAGGGCCAGCTGTAGATCCAGGGCGGCCAGAGCAGCAGGCTGATGCCCCAGGCGGCGCCGATCATCACCGCCGCCCGGTTGGTGGTGCGCTTGGCGCGGTACGTGAGCGGCCGCGTGACGCTGAAGTAGCGATCGAAGCTGATGATCAGCAGATTCAGCACCGAGGCGTTCGAGGCCAGGTAGTCGAGGGCCAGCCAGGTGTCGCAGACGATTGGACCGAGCGGCCAGTAGCCCAGGATGGTGGTAACCGCGAACAGCGGCATCGAGATGGCGCCGATGGCAAAGTCCGCGATGGCCAGCGAGAAGAGGAAGTAGTTGCTGATCGTCTGCAGCTGCTTGTCGATCTTGAAGGAGATCATCACCATGACGTTGCCCGCCACCGTCACCGTGCTCAGAATCGCCGCTACGAAGCCCATGACCACCATCGAGGCGAGCGAGTAGCGCGGCCCCTTCGTCTCGAAGACCATCGAGCCGTTCGTCTGGTTGGCGTAAGGGTACGGATCGTACAGCCCGCTGGCCGCCGTCGTGGTCAGATTTTCGAGGAGGGCCGTCAGCAGGGTGGTGCCTGTCGACGACAGGTGCGCCGGACTGCTAGTCGTCGTTGTGGTTGTGGTCGTCGTCGTCGATGTGGTCGTTGTGCTCGTAGTTACGGTTTTAAACAGCGGCTCAAGTATGCTGGGCGGGCCATGGGCGGCCAGGGCCAGGCTCATCACCGGCTCCATGGCGAATACGTGATATTTCCAGCAAAAGCTTTTCAAGATTACACTTCCTTTTCGCTTCTCTCTCTCTCTCGCTGTCTCGTTCGCTGTGTGTCCTTGTCCCCTGTTTCAGTTGGCTTTCATCCTCTGCTTATCCTTTTGGCTGCACCCACGCAAGGCGTTGGCCATTTTTCCACTGGCCCTGCAAGCAATAAAAATAACTGTGTATTCTACAAGGCAAAACAGCGATGCGACTAAAGGAATACCCTAACCAAAGACCAATCAACGAGTGCTCCTGAAAGAGTAAAGGATTCTTCAGTTGATTCCCACTTGAATATTTATGTACGAAATTATTTGGTCGGAACAAATTGCTGAAATCTCATTAGGCTTTTAATTGGTTTTTGCTGCATATCGTTAGCGGTTGATGTAGGCCCTAATGAGTGCGAAAGTGCACCAATGCATCAATTTCCACATAAACCAATTTCATGGAACAGCAGTATAGGGTGTCACACTTTCCGTATGCCCATCGTATCCCATCCCATCCCAGCCCCTTTGGCAGCCATCGGACATAAAACAACGAGATAGTAAAAGGCGAGAATTATGAGGAGCTGTCCAAAGCGCAGCCCTTTGATATATCCCATCGCATGCTCCGCAGGGGCAGGGGCAAAGGCAGAGGCAGAGGAGGTGCAGAAGGGCTGAAGGACCAAGGAAGCGCAATAATATATTTACAATGCCAGGGGCCTGACTCGCTTTGTCCTTGCTGCAAAATGACATTTTCTGTGTGATTTGTTTTAATGAAAATGTCTATGCAAATGTAAATGAAAGCTTGCCTCCTTGCCAGCACCAGCCCCGCCCCGCCCCCTGGCTACGCCCACGACATTTGTTGTTTACTGCCTGCCGGATATTATTGTAACCACGAAGCACAATGGGGCCACATGCAACAGTCGAGGAAAGAAGTTGGCTGCCTGTCGGTGGCAGGCTCCTGACTTTGGCACGGAAATGTTCGAGGCGGCTTCCTCTGACACTTTTCAAAACTATTGATGTTGTCATTGGGTCTATATATGTACACGCGTACAGTCGTACACACATATCACCCCGTGGAGGGACACTGTTCATTTGGCAGGCATTGTGCGAGTTCGATTTCGAAAGTTTTTTAATGAAAATAAGTTACGCATACGCCGTGCTGGCCACCTGATTGATAGACACTGATACGATATGAATAGAAGTGTCCCATGATTGACTGGCATTCAATACTAGATGCCAGCTTATTTCCTCCATTGTGCGCACCCTCTGGCTGGAGCTGGAGGGGGATGTGGGATGGATGTGGAGGTGGAGGTGAAGCCGCTTCCACACGATTCAGTCCGCACAAAAGGTGGGTCATTCCCTATTGAAACGAAGATTTCGTCTTTTGAATGCAGGGATTATCTTCGATTGTTCTACGTAGCCACTTGAACGAAGTTCAAGTCCGGGCAAGGGATAATTGCATATAAAAAATGGTGCAGATATCAAGGCTCATTCAACCGCAAGGACCACACGAAACGATTCAATTAGGCATTCGATTGGCACTCACATATGAACTCACAATTAATCTCTGTTTGGGCTAGTTCAAAGTTAAACATGTGTACTTTTACTCAATTGAACTTTTAGTCGAGATTAATTCATGTAAAGTGTGATTGACTTTGGACCGGTCTGGTGGGTAGATTATTCTGTGGGATTAATTGGCACAAACTCGAATGGATGTTCAATTAAATGCAGCGCTGGCCAATAAATCAATCAAAATCTGGTTATTTATTTCGTAGAAACCACATCCATCCACACCATACAGTGGGAGGACTCATACTCACACCCACACCCACACTCACACTAACACAGACATGCGTATAAATCAATTGGGGAAAACAAGCTAACGGCAAAGTGGGCAAAACCAATGGGGCGCCACAAATTGAGCCGCCATATCGCATTGACAAAACCAGAAATAACAACGTGCTGCCGTCGAAGGAAAGGAGACAAAAATAAAACCAGACGGCAGTCGAGTCGGCAAAACATGTCCAAGAAATGAAAAACAAAATCTCACGGATCGAACTCGTACTAGTATGAAGGATGTTAATCCTGGGCTGGTCTCACACAAAGTAGTTTCACCGTTTGCTCCTGCGGTTAAGTCCAGGCCTGAGTACGTGATTTGGTCCTGGCCACGTCAGCTTATGTTGGCCCAGGCCACAGACAGTTGACAGTAGCTGTACTGTACGGGCTGGGCTGTCTTCCTTTCGGGCACATTCAAATTTGTCAGACGACCGCTCCCTTTGGCTGGCAAATAATCGAATTCAGCGTCTAGTTGCCGTGCCTCGCTTTTTGCTTGCCATAAAAAAAGGATTTATGGATTTATTATCAAATGCGTTGGGCTAATGGCATAAACAAACACACCCATACAGAGTGGAGGAGGAGGAAGAGCAGCAGTAGGAGTAGGAGTCCCTTTTCTCCGACACTCACACATGTAGTCGTGCAGCGAGAGAGAGAGAGATCTGAGCAACCTGCGGCCCGCGAGGATTTGTTTTGCCATTTATTAAGCTATTTTTATGACAGAGCCCATAAGCTTGTGGCACGCGGCTCGCATCACGCGGCAGGATGAAGTAAGTACAGTAAGCAACCGCTAATCGAATCAAAAATAGTATGAATTCACAAACACACTAAGGATACGGAGTCGTTGCAGCCTACAGCCAGGATGCTGCAGCTATCAACCAATTAATAGTCTTGCATGTTTGAATAATTCACATTTTGGCTTAGCCTGTATTGGCAAACAGCAATTAATTCTCAGAACGGACAGTTCTCACGTACTCAGAGCCCACACCCATTCAATTACCAAATTGAAGTTGTAAATTTCTCATCTAACAAAAAATTGAATTAGCCTAGAGGTTTTCCAGGCATCTACTGCCACGAGTTGTATGCCAGAGAGCTTAAGCAATCATTCGCATTTGACTTTTGTCTGTTGATCTTTGCTTTCCTAGTAATTCGAGGTGTCTTGCATACTAACAGTTTCCAGGGAATTGCTAGACATAATTTGGCAAACAATTTCCAAATTTTGATTGGCATATACGTGTGTGATGCGTTACCGGTAGCATTAAGCGACTTGCCACTGTCACCTCATTTGTGTGCGTACGAGTGAGTGTTTTTGCAGCAGCTCATCAGCAGGCGCCTTTTATTTGCTCGATGTGGGCGGGCAGATATTCGGGCTCGCTACATTTTATGCGGGCCTACTTTCACCCACACACACACACACATACAGTGTGTACATACGCACCACACCCGCACAACACAAAGCGTGCTTCGTTGCGGAAAAGGAAAAGCTTAAGGAAAACGCTGGGAAAACTAGCTGCATACTTTTGTGCGTCTTGTATGCTGTGACTGTGACCCGGGCCTGGGCGCCTTCCTCTGGTTTATGTTAATTTTTGCGCGAGTTTAATTGCTTGCCACATGGCTGAGATGCTGGCTAGCAGCCTGCCTTTGGCCCGTCTGCATGGACCGGGCCGTGCCGTGCCGTACCATGACGCTCTGCTCTCTTGTTTGCGGAAATTAAATTGCTGGACTGGCTTTCACCTTATGCTTGGGCTACCCGCTAAGCATATTGCCCCAGCCGAGTGAGCAGAGGAGGGTTGAGCAGAGTGGGTGGTTGAACCGCGCCCCACCGACCTACTCGCACAAAGTTTAATCAAAACGAGAGCACTGGAAACAGCGCTGGCAGCGCTGCCTTGCCAGCGCCAGCGCCAGCGTCACTTACACAAACACACAGCACCGCTCTGACTTACATGCGCTGCTGCTGCCGCTGCTGCTGCCGCTGCCGCTGTCGCTCTCCTCTCTCTATCTGCGGATGAAAGCGTCGTCCTGTTGTTGGTGTGTCTCTCTGTCTCTCTCTCTCTCTCTCTTTCTTTCTTATTGCTTATTTCGCACGCTCAGCATCGCTGTTGATTTTGGCCATTTGCCGCTCCCAAAAGTATGCTTTGTAATTTTTTGTATTGTGCGCGCACATCTTTGGTTGTTTCGGCTGCTGCTGCTTCTGCCGCTGCTGCTGCTGTCGCTGCCGGGCCGGCCACACTCTGTTACAAGAGGGTTGTGGGTGAGGTTGCGGGGGGCTTTTCGCCAATTTTATTATACACAATGCTAGCTGCGACGTCGGCGCCAGCGTCGCCGTCAGCGTCTACGCTTTGACGCTTTGCGTGCCCAAAGTTTCAACATTTAACATTGTAATCAAGTTTATTATTTTTTCCTCTCGCACTCGATACAACAAATGACACGTCAGGCCCACCGCCACCGCCCCTGCCACCGTCACTGCCAAATCTGTTTGCTCTTCTTATATATTATTTAAAATATTTTACTAATTTTATTTAATTATTGCTCGTATTTTCACTAAAGCCATGTAACAAAACACTTTTTTTTAACGTTCTTTGCACGCGTCCGCTGCGGGGACGACTCCCAGTTTTGGGAGAGAACTTTTGAAGCGCACGTTTCCAAATCTCGTCCGGGACTGAAGCTGAAAATTCCAAGCATATACCTTAACGGTATATCGCGCGAGATGAGAGCAGAGCAGAGCAGCGCTACAGAGAGAGCACGGAACAGGCCCGAGTGCCAGATCCGGAGCCGATTGCCGTTCGGCTCGGCTTTCTTTGTGCTGGAATTTGTGTTTGTTGGGGCGCACAGCACAGCACAGCACAGCACATGCGAGCATCCTCTGCGACACCCTCGCACAAAGGACGCGCCTTGGCTAATGCGTGGGTGGTAAAAGCGGAAAAATGCGAGACTCCCTTCCCCGCCTTCTCTGTGTGTGTCTGTGTGTGTGATTGGGTTAGTGCTGCCAAGCTGCAGCCATAGCCGAAAACCCTGGTGGCTGAGAGTGGGAAGAGTGGGAAGGAGCATCGACAAATGGATGAATATGAATGAAACCGCCGCAACAGTCCATCCAAAGCAGAGGGGGTAGGGGGCCTTTGGGGTTGGCTAGCAGAGAGCACACGAGCCCCACGGGCATTCCTCAAGCACGCTCGCCATCTTTGTAGCAGTTCTCGTTGCCTACGATATGCCTGTTTTGTGCTCTTCATCAGCAGAAGGAGCAGTACCAGCAGCAGCAACAGCAGGAGCAGAAACAGCAGCGCAGCTGGTGAAGCAGTAGTCCACTGCCTTTTCAATGGGACTCTGGGGCGAATGGGGCATGCGAACAAGTGTGGCACGTTAGTGCGAGTGGGGATGAGTGTGTGTGTGAGTGCGCGGGCATTTGTGTGAAGTAGGGACGCTGGAAAAGCGCATTCTCACATTTCAATTAAATAATACCACGAGATATTTCAGCTGTTCTGCCACGAAACCATCCTACTCGCTTGGGGCGTATAGGTTTACTTTGGGTCAGGCAGGACTTACGTACAGAGGAAACAACTTTTAATAAACTTAACAATGAGTATACAAAGTAGTGGTCTTCCGGCAAATGCTTATACCCGGTAGTCGTGGTGAATAAGGGTATATCAGACAGTACAGTGGAAAGGTCTTCCTAGGTAGACTACAACTATGTGCTATTATATGGAGGCGAACAAAAAAATCACTCATTCAATTCGTACCTCTTTGTTGTAGTGCATACGAGTCTTATGTGAGCGGACTCATTCACTGAAACTCTTGACATTTGAATTCACTTGATAATTCCACTAATATTTATCCCAAAACAAATCAAAGCTACACTCGAAAGTAAGTTAATAAGTCTATACTAATTAGGAGAAAAACTATGCACAAGAAACTCTCCGTCCAGTTTATAATTATAGGATGTAGCTAGCGATGATACGTTGAGTTCAGTTGAGCCCTTGGGCAATTACTTGGGGGTCCCTCAAGTGCCTTGGCGGTATTAATAGCAACTCATGTTGCGTTTAAACTGGACAACAATGGATCTAACGCGCCTGACATGGCAATGGCACTGACAATGGCAGTGACCCCCACCCGGCCCCCATCCCACAACACACATGCGGAAGCCTGCCTGCCACAATACCAGCACAGCCCCCTGGAGTGCCATCCGCCCATCCACCATCCACCCATCCCCCTATTGTATCCCTTTGAGTATGCCATGTGTGAAGGTTTGCAGATACCCGTACTTTCTATATGCCAGTCATACGAGAACGAGTATAGTATATGATATAAAACTACATAAATGGACAATGCAGAAAGGAATAAGAGCAAGAGCTTTGGCTCGCTCGATGTTCCATGAGGGGGATTATGTGTGAGTGGGAGTGGAGTTCATGAGTGGGCGGGTATTTTGAGGATTATTTCGATGGACTGGAACTGGTTCTGCTGCAATAGAATAGAACATACCCGCAGCATAGCCACTGCATCCATATGCTGGAATTCTGTAATCGGCACGCGCCGGCCAGCACAAGGAGGAGGAATGGCCTAAAATTCTTCATAATTTTTCATTCCACCCCTCTATCACTCATACGCACCGTTCAACTTTGTAAGGGTGCTGAAAGTGAAAGGACACAGATTTTCCGAATTGCAAAACAAAGTGTGGTATTTGTGATGGCATTTGAGACACATTTCATTCTTGCAGTTTATCGTCTTATAAGTTGGCACAAAAACTAGTTCCAAGAAAATCTTGCCACAGAATGCCTCGGTAGAATATTCTCAGAATAGAAAGTTCTTGGTATTCCATAGTCGAATCAATAGCAGAACTCTCAGAATAATAGATGGAAATGTTTGCTAAAAAGAAATTGATTTAAACTAAGACAAAAGCTGAGTTGCTTAATTTTTCTATTCTTTTTTATTATTTTTTTCTGTTTTGGGGCTATTGTTTTTGATTTGTTTAAATTTAAATATGTATATATTTATATAAAATATATAAGCATAAACGTTTACAAATATAAATATCTTTTATCGTTACCCGACGGCCTCCCATCATTCATTTCCAGCTCCAACTCTCTCACACAATTTGTGTTCTGGAATCCCAACATCTCACATACTCGTTCGTATAACTCTCCTTTTTGCCACATTAACTTTTGCAAAACTTTCCCATACATCTGTTTACGACTGTCTATCTGTCAGAGTGTGTTCTTCTGTGAGTCTTGCATAGTTATGGGATATATATATATATTTATAGATATATTTACAATAGCGATAAGGTCAACAAAAGGAATATTTGCTGGGTGGTGTACGTATGTTTCGTATTTCGTTTGTCCAGTGGTTTGGGGTTGGTGGCTTGTGTTATGTATGTATGTATGTCTGTATAAATATTAAGTAAATTTAATTCTGCTCTCGACATATAACATATTGGATATTGGATGCCTAGATCTCTGGGCGTATACATGTTTTGCATGTACGGATAGAACAGATGAACGCTGAATAGTGCGGTAATAATTAATAGAGTAATAGGCTAACATACAATGCAAAAATAATAATAAAATTAAGCTTATGTATTACATTTTACGACACAAAAACTTAAGCATGACCCGACGCGCTTCTTGCCAGGACACACACACACATGCATGTCCATATATTATATATATATATACCCATATATGTTCTTTATACACATATATATATATATATTCTTAAGCATGGATAGAAGCGCTCTTTCCCTGGCGGAAGCCTTAATGGATGGCTGACAATTGTTTTGTTTTACTTTGCATAGCTGCTGCTGCCACTGCCACTGCCACTGTCGCTGTCGGTGTTGCAGCCACTTCCTTTGTTTGTGCCTGCTCGACAGACGTGGCAGGCATCTAGCATCCAGCATCTATAATTAAGCAGCCCTCATCCCTCCGAGTAGGAGCTTAGGCTGCTGCGGGTGGACCCAGTGAAATGATCACGCTGCAGTGTGTCCGACGGCATGGAGACAATCAGTGCGCCCCCGTACAGGGTCTCCATTTCGTCCAGCTGCTGGGCGAAGGTCTCCTCCAGGCGCTGTCCGTGCAAAGAAATCAAAAGGGTATAAGTAACTCATCGAAATCTGGCCATATATGGTTCTAAGCAACGAGACATTCACTGGGATAATATCAAATCAATAAAGGAGGAGGAGGAGGAAAGATTAGCTATACAGCGCATGCATTAGTAGGACATTTAGACTGAAAGGAATATACAATACATAGAACTAAGCAGCGCGGCTCAGAGCTATGCGATTGCCATAGCTTTTAACCGCACTGCGGGATAGATCAAAGGACTAACCTCTTGTTGCAGCCGCTGCTGTAGTTGCTTTACGCATTAACGAGAAGAGGAGAGAGCCGGCAAGAAAAGTTTTTGGATACAGATTTTTGATTTTTTTTGTTTTTGTGTGTGTTTTTGTTTGTTTTTCGATAGCATCGCATTGTTGTTGGGTATATGTATGTGGGTATGGGTATGGGTGTGTGTGTGTGTACAGTGAAGCATCATGAAAATTGCGATATGGTAATATATATGTTCGTAATTGTTTTTAATGATTATATTCATATGAATGTCAAGGCTCTAGAGTAAGATATAGGCTATATAAATGCTTGGCATGTTGCTATGCATGGAATGCGGATTGTTTCTCTTCGTTTCGATTCATCTTTATTCTTATGTGTTTCTGTTTTTGGTTTCTTTTACTAAGTACTCGGATAATACTGCTAGAATGGAGTGCGCTTCTGGCGCGATATAATATGTATGTATCGTATGTAGAAAAAGCACACAAATCATTCATTTTTCGCTTAACTGACAAAACTAATCAACTTTTGGCAAGACACAGAAATTATGGCAAATCCGGATGCAGACGATGCTTAGGCGGTGTTTAGGGGAAAAGTCAAGTCTGTTATGTTAGTGAGGAGATATGATATGTAGTGGGGAGGGAGGGAGTGTAGTGTGTATTTTGTTAGCACCAGCACCAGCACCAAGCGGGGGAATGGAAAGCGGTTTTGATTTGAGTATAAGTAAGTGTAGGGATTGTATTGGATATCGTTAGTAGCTGGAGGGCATGCAAGGGACTGGAGTGGCTGATCCTTCTCTAGACGTTCTTCTTCAGACGGCCGACGCTTCCTCATCGAGGCTGAGCTGACGCTGATTGACCCGCGGCAGCTTGTACTTCTGGGCATACAGCTCGCAGTAGAAGTCGTCCATCGAGGCCGCAGAGTCCGCCGAGACGGAGCTGCCATTCAGGCGGCTGTGTCCCGGCTTCACGGACGATCGCAGATCCGGCTGCACTTCATCCAGGAGAGCGGCTGCCTTGCGGCCGGCGTCGGAGAATATCAGCTCCGCATCGCTGGTGTATCTGCTGTTGGTCAGCTCGTTCATGTTGTACATGGACTGGGCGCTGCTCAGGGAGGATCGGCCGCTGCTGCGGCTGGCCAGGGAGGGTCGCTTGATGGCAAACGAGGTGGAGTGCAGCAGGCGCTTGGTGTGGGCCGTCAGCACCGGTCCCTCCTGGATGCGTAGCTCGACGCTGGCCTGCTCGGCGGCCTTGACGTCCATGCGGCTGAATCGGTTGCTAACCAGGCCCAGATCGTCTGGCGTCTTGGGTAGCGGTGGTGGTGTGGGCGTGCTCTGCCTGAAGGTGCTCATGGCGGGCTTGCCATTGGGCTCCTCGGCACTGTTCAGAGGCGGAGTGCTGGTCACCACCTTGACCAGCTCGTTGGTCGGCATCTGGGTCGCCGTTTGGGTGGTGATGAGACGCAGCTGGCTCTGGGCGGGCAGGGTGGTGACGCTGGCCCGCTTCATTTGCTCGACCAGCAGGTCTTCGTCCTCCTCCAGCACCAGGTCGCCCATCATCTGGGCCCGCTGCTGTTTGTGCATGATGGGGGTGCTGGGCACACTGCGGCTCAGATCTGGGGCAGAGCCGCGGAAGTTGTACAATCGTCCAGCACTGCCGCCCATCATCAGGAGTGAGGAGCGCGAGCGCGGCATCTGCTGCACATCGATGAAGGTGTTGCGGGGCACCAGTCTGGTGGAGCGCTCGTTGAATATCCCCCGCAACCGCACTGGCAGCTCCACCTCCTGGTCCTCGAACTCCGCCCGGTTGGACACCAGACCAAAGCGCTTCTCGTGCTCATCGATGGCCGTCTTGATCAGCGCATTCACTCTCTGGATTCATTCGGTAGTTCGTTTGGTTGGTTGTTAAGAACACATGCAAGACCAATGCCAATGCCAATCCCAAAGGTCGATTGATTGGTTGGTTTTTTGTTTGTTTGGTTAGTAGTTGGGAAGCACAGCGGTAAGCATTTGAATTTTTGTTTTTGGTTTTGGTTTTTGTTTTTTTATATCAGTTATCATATTTTTGTTTTAGGTAGTAGTAGGTACAGTAGGCCACCAAAGAGTATGCATTTGCGTAGGGTGTAAAGAGAGAGAGAGAAAAAGTTGAAAAAATAATTGGATTTTGTTCAGGCCACGGTTCCGAAAGCTTGCCACGGATTAGAGATGAGCAATCACCACTTGCAGTGCCACAAATCAGATCATTAATCACCTGATGATGATTCGATGATTCAGTCACAAATTGTCAATGAATGAGTCAGCGTCAACGTCTATTAAATTTATGACGAATGATAATGAAAATAAGATATCCATAGAGCTTCCTGCTAAAGCATTAACAAGATGTTCTGTATGGTGCTCTTGAAAGAAATATTGCTCAACTCTAAACCGCAGACATTTGACGGAACGCTTTGCGGATTGGATTACGTTTTTGAAGGGATATCTTAAGGGGTCGTGGGGGGGCGGGGAATACACAAGACACCAAATTTCACCGTAAACCAATCAATATACAATAATTACGAGTATCAATACCAACTTAAATCAATTGAGTTTTGATCTACTTTTTACAGCAATAAATAAACACACAAAACACCAACAAAATAAGGCATTGAACGGCAATGGCAGAGAGCCAGTGTTTGGCTCTTGGAGCGACTCTTCGAATGGGGGATGGAATGGGTCGGGATGGCCGGGTCGTATGGAAGAATGGAGGGCATACACACCTGTTTGCGGGGCACCAACTGTTCGCGCCACTCGCGCAACTCAGCCTTGAGGCGCTCATCGATCTCCAGGAGCTTGGCATGCTCGTGCTCCACCAGCGCCTTGCGCTTCTCATTCTGCAGTTGCTCCAGTTCCCTGTGTAGAGAAATCGGATAAGAAATTTCTTTTCGTTCGGGAGATTGTCCTAGGACTGACCTTATGGCGCTTTCGCGGGTAGCGCGCAGTTCTTCCAGCTGCTTCTGATGCTTGATGTCGAAGCGACGCTCCTCCTGCATGTAGCGCTTCTTCTCCTGCTCCTGGAACTGCGAATAGAATTGCGGATTAGTTCTGTTTAGAGGCTCTAGGCTTTCTGCTTACCTTCTTCACGCGATCGCGCTCGATCTCTGGATCCAGGTTCGTCGAAATGCGCAACGACTCGCGGAACATGAGGTCGCGGGCCTTGCGCTCGGCGCGGATACGCTTGGGCAGGGCACGCTTCTCGAGCGTCTGCTTCTTGACCATGTCCTCCTCCTTGCGCTGCAGCATGCGCTTCACCTGATCGAGCTCCTTCTCGTGGCGGACGATCATCTGATGGCGCTGCATGAAGCAGATCTCCTTCACGTGCCTCTTCGACAGCTGATGGCGTTCGTGGAGCTGCTTCTCCTCTAGCTCCCAGAGCAGGGCCTCCCGCGTCCGCATCGCATTCTGTTTCTGCTGCAGGAAGTTGCGGTTGATGGTGGCCAGATGGTCGCGATGTTTCTCGCTGAGCCGCCGCAGCAGCAGCTCGTGTCGCTCCTTAAGGGAGTCGAGGAAGGCGCGCTCCTTCTCCTCGTGGTCGAGCTCCATGGCCGAGCGGCGCTGCTTGAACTCGTCCTTGCGCTTGTCTTTGGGAAACAGATCGACCTCCTGTTTGAGCAGACGGATCTCCTGTTTGAGGTTCTCTCGGAATATCTTCAGCTCCTGTTCCTGCTCGGAGCGGATGCGTTTCGAGGAGGACCTCAGCTCGTTCTCTTGCGTCTGCTCGGTCTTCTCCACAAGCTGCTTGTGCTGGCGCGCCAGCATATCCATGTCCGCCTCGTAGGTCTTCTCCAGCGAGGAGCGCTCCTGCTCGAAGCGGCGATCCTGCTGCTCCTTGGCCATCTGCTCCTTCACATGCAACTCGTTCTGCTGCTTCTTCTCCTGCTTCTGCAGCATTTTAAGCTCGCGCAGCTCCTGCTTCCGGAAATCGTGATCGTCGTAGATGCGCCCGTTCTCCTCATCCCCATAGATCACCCGACTCGTGGTTGTCGTCATCTGGACGCCATCGATCTCGAACTTACGCGTCCGCTTGCGCGTCTTCTTGCGCAGATTGCGCAGCTCGATTTCCTCTTTGGTGAGACCACTGGAGCCCCCGGACTTTGCTACCGGCGGTACGCGCGTCTTCGGCCGTATCACGACCTCCTCCTCCTCGTCAATGGTCTGCGTGTGGTTGTTGTACGACGGAGGAGGCGGCGGCATTAGCACGCTGGCTGCTGTCTGCTGCTGCTGCTGCGCCTGTGGCTTGTGGTCCGTCTCGTGTCGGCTGTCCTGACTAGTGTTGGTGCCGATGCTGTCCACATCGGAGCCGCTGATCTGTACTTCAATGCCGCGACGTCCTCGCACCGAACCGTTCTCGCTCAACGAGCTGTCCGGCGAGGTGCGCTTCTCCTGGTCGCTGGAGGGCTTGAACCGATTCACGATTATGTTCACGTCTTCGGGTACAATGCCGTTGGGCTGAGGACGCTTGAGTACCTCGTTGCTGCTGTCCTTCACCTTGATGACCTCGTCGCCAACAGTGACAACGGACACATGGCTGGTGTCCATCAGCTGGTCGCTGTGGTCGTGACTGTGACTGCCCGAGGCCGTGTTGTAGGCCGAATCATCGTCCGCAAAGGAGGGGCTCACAATCAGAACCTCGCTCTCGTCCAGTTTGCGGGCATGCACTGCTGCTGCCGGCTGTGGTGGCGCCGGTGGAACTCCGGATGGCTCATTGACGGACAATATCATCGAGGATTGCTTGTGTGGCGGTGTCGTGGCATCGCCCAAACTGTCGTCCAGTGAGGGGAAGTCATCGTCCGTGGAGGACTCATTCAGATGCGTACTCTTGTTCAAGTCGTTGGACACAATCACCACCTCGTTCTGAGGCGGCACAGAGTTGTCAATGATGACAGGCGGATGGGTGCTGGTCACGACTGTAATCTGACTAACCGACTCCAAGCTGTTTGGCAACACCAGGTGCTGTGGTTGCTGTGGCTGCAGCTGCAGCTGCTGCTGCTGTGGCGGGGCATCGCTGTTGATGGTGATCAGGGATGTGCTGGAGCTGAGGACAGCATTCGACACACTGCCCCCCGACGAAGACGACGCGTTGGAGGAGGCCACCGACTGCACGGATATGATGGATGAGGCTGTGGGCGAGGGTGGCTGCGGTTTCTGCTGCTCCATTGCCTCTGGGCCACCAATGGCCACCTCAATGGCTGATGTGGGTGAGTGGGAGGGGGGTTCGGGCGTGGTCTGAGGTTTTGCATTGGCAGCGGCAATGGCTGCGGTGGCTCCCGATGGCGATGACGTTGTCGATGGTGGTGGCGGTGCTTTGCCCTTCTCCTTTTTGATAAAGTGCTGTGGAATACAAGGAATTTCCAGTGTGAGTACAGCGTACAGTGCATTGTACTGCATTGAGGATGGATCCCTACCTTTTTATCCGCTTCGACAGCAGCAACATCTTCGGGTATCTTTTGCAGCACTGCAGCAGGAGCAACAACTTGTTGGGTTTGTGGCTGTGGCTGTTGTTGTTGCTGGTTTTGTTGGGCAGAGCTGTTGGGTGGCGCTGGGGCAGGCACTTTGGTATGCGGCGGCAGAGCTGCCGGTTCAGCCAGCACCAGCGCATTGTCCTCCTTGTGGTTAGATTGTTTGTCAGGGATTGTGGCTTTAGTTGCCGCTGCTGCTGCTGCTACCGCTGCTGGTTGGGATTGCTCTTTGGAATCCCGCAGTATGGATGTAGGTGTACCTGGAACTGTTTTAGTGACAATTAAGCCCAATGATGGCCACGTGTATGCCCTCAACTTACGTTTGTCAATGTCTTGGCTCCGCAGCGAGGCAGAGTCATCGTCCAGGTCGAGCTGGAGCGCCGAGTTGCGGGGTTCCTGATGGAAATCAAAAGGGAAATCCTCATTAGCATTGAATAATCGAGAGGAAAGTGCTTCCTACTACTCCAAAAATTAGCTACAAAAGATTATCAAAAGCAGATTTCGGCAGGCCGAATCTTCTATGCCCTAGCATACCCTTTAAGTGCGTTTCCTAAGGATCTTGGGGCAATACGACAATAGACAAGATAGCATTATAGGTAAGGCATTCTACATGTATCACCTGCACCTGCTATCATTAACGAAAGAAACTGATATGATATGAAAATGATAACAAAATCGTGCAAGATGGAACAATCCAAACTAGACCATGGCTGGCAGGGGCAGGGCAAGGCGGCAGTGATGGGCATTTGGCAATGCTGATAAAATAAGTAAACTAATTGTAGGCCCGTTATCGGAGAACAGTGGAGGCAGGGGGGATGGGATGCAGAGCCGGATGGAGCATGGAACGGGGTGGAGTGGTTGCTGTAGAACGACTTACCAACCCTCTGATAGAGCGAGCGCCGCTTCACTTGGCGTTTAAGCTTCTATATTAATCGTTTGGTTTGTGTGAAATAATCAAAAGAAATGATAAGAGCGAACATTGCGACATTTTTGGCCGAAAGGGCAGAACGGAAGGGTAACGAAGGGGCAAAAGAAACGAAACAAAAGAATAACAACAGAGAGATAAACGAAAACGAAAATATATTAAAGGAATTTATCGCACAGTGCGAGAATTTTTTGGAATGTTGTTTTTTTTGATTTGGTTTTTGGTTTTTTGGTTTTGGGTTGAGGCAGCAGCGTGTAAGAGAGAGTAGAGAAACAGAGAGAGCGGTTGGAGAGGTGAGATTATATAGATTATTGTGTCATATCTAGCATTGGACTACGAGGGTGCAGCAGCGCAGTGCAGTGCCAGTGGCCAGTGGCCCAGGGGCTTTCAAGAAAGACTCACCTCGGTCTCGTCATCGACCACCTCCTCTACGACCTCGGCCTTGTACTCGAGCAGCAGATCCTTGATGGGCTTGCAGTCCAGATCTCTGTTGATGAAACTGTGCTGCACCAGCACATCCGATGTAGGTCTCAGCTGGGGGTCCTGTTGACCGAAAGAAACAAATCAGTGAGGGGAGAGGCGATAGATAAATGATTTTCCTTGATCCTACCTTGACTAAAGACTTCTTTAGGAAATCATTGAATTCCTTGCTCCATCGGCTGGGCTGCTCCAGTTTGGGAGGCTCGCTCTTTTGGATCTTGAGCAGCACTCGCATCGGCGACATCTCACTGTTGGGCGGCTCCATTTGGGCCAGCTCGATGAGTGTTATGCCCAGCGACCAGATGTCCACCTTGTGATCGTACGGATTGTCACGAAACGTTTCACACAGCACCAGCTCGGGGGCCATCCAATAGGGTGTGCCGATGAATGTGTCATGCTTCTGCATTGTGTGTTTATTCTTGGCCGAGACACCAAAATCCGCTGGAGAAGAGGTTGGAAGTAAAGATATCGGTAACTGCCAGATCGGTAAATGCTATAACTTACCCAATTTGACGCCCCCCTCCATGGTGAGGAGAACATTTCCGGCCTTCAAGTCACGATGAATGACCTTGTTCTTGTGGAGAAACGTCAGACCCTCCGTCATGTGCTTGCAAACGTAGGCGATTTGCGGCTCAGTCAATGGCTTCTCCAGCTCCACCATGATGCTGTCCAAGGCCCCACCATCGCAGTACTCAATGAGCATCTAAAGAAAGTCTCGTCTCGGTTAATAATTTCTTAATTAATGGGAATGGGAAGGGGCTGCTGGCGATCACATCTTACCCACAACTTGTCCTCTAGGGAGAAGGCCTCGTAGAGTTCGACGATGTTGGGATGCTTGATCTCGGAGAGGATATCAATCTCGACCATGTGGTCGCTCAAGTTCTCCTCATCCTCCAGCGTGCACATTTTGGCCGCTGCGAAGCGCCTATGCTCCCTGTGCTGGGCCTTGTAGACCTTGCCGAAGGCTCCGTCGCCCAGTTCGCCAACCATCTCCCAGAATTCC
Source organism: Drosophila lowei (assembly GCA_008121275.1). Classification (NCBI taxonomy): domain Eukaryota; kingdom Metazoa; phylum Arthropoda; class Insecta; order Diptera; family Drosophilidae; genus Drosophila; species Drosophila lowei. The sequence goes on along the minus strand of CM017778.1, from coordinate 21,444,574 downwards.
GCCGGATCCGAGTCCATTTTGATGTTGTTGTACAGGCGCTTCTTCTTGGCCTCACCCCCGCCGAGGTGAAAGACCTTTTTAAGGTTAGTTATGAACGACATCTTTGCACTACTGCTTCTGCTTTCGATTCTGCTTATTCTCGTTCTCCTTCGCCTTCGCAGGCAGGCAATTAGTTGCTACTTTAGTTGGTCTGTTTCTCAGTTCGATGATGATATTTTGGCCTCTACATAGTGCAGGAGCTGGCGACGGCTCTGGGCGAGAGTCCAACAAGGAAAACTAGATTTGGAGAAAGCTGAAGAGACATACGAGTGTACACTGTACATGGATGGTTTGTATATTTGTATGTGCAGTGCGACTGACTGCGACTGCGACGTTCATTGATTGATTTTGCACTTGGCGCAGAGACCAGACACCAGCTACCAGCCACCAGCCAGTGGCCAGCGGCAAGAGTTGGCACGGATGCCAAGTGGCAGCGCGGGGAAGCAGCAGGTGCTACAGATCCGCCGTAACGGAGTTATTTCAGTTAAATCAGGCCAAACCAAACACTACGGATCGGATCCAAGCTCCAAGCTCCATCCCCAAGTGACCGCTTAAGCGCCTAGTTTAAACTGTGGCTCACCTTCTATTAGTCTTTTTTGCCTGTTTCTGCTTTTCTGCCTCTTTTGTCGTATCTTCTTTGCGCCGCCTCAGCGAAATAGGCCAAATAGTGGGGATTGTGGGCTTGGTTGGACGGTCGTCGTCTTCTTTTAACGCTTCTGTATGTTTTATAATTTAATTAGCAGCTCGCGAGCTCTAATATTTGTAGAAAAAACACGTACGAATGGGAGGAAAATGATTACAAACGAGAAAAAGTCAAAGACGTAGACAAAAGAGCGTACAGCGTGCGTTCGTGTGTGTTTGTGTGTGTGTGGGGCTCTCTTTCGGTGCCTAAGTATTTGTGAGCTGGTCTCTGGGCTTTCGGTGGTTTTCTTCTCTTTCAATTTGGCAAAATTTCAGTGAAATTTTATAGCCCCCCGTCTGGAGAATGTGCCTAAAACACTGATAACACCTTAATTAACGCAAATGCAGTGCGAAATATGTGCCCAACACGCGCACTTCAAGCCACGATTTACAGTTGCGGACCTCGGCGAACGGAACGGCAACGGAGCAAACGACAGCTCATTGATGATTACGACGAAGCCGCCGCCTGACTGCGTTGGATGGGCGTGAAACTGTAGACGAAGGCAGAGGCAGCCACCAATTACCTCATCCGCACACAAGAGCGCGGCCGCACACTCATTCACTGATATCGGTATGACACAAAACAGTACACAGTGGATATTTTATAGTCGGAATGAACACTTTGGGGCTTAGATAAAAGCGTGTTTTTAACTGCACACAATTTGAATGCGCTGCGTTTTATTTGTATTGTAATTTCTCTCGCGCAACGGCAGTGTGACCGTGCGCCAAAAATGGCGTTTAGGTCATCTGTGCTAGAGGAGAGCAGCAATATTTGCTTTCGCCAAGGGCACAACAGAAACAACACTACCACACACGCACCACACACAGAAAATAAATAGCGCCAGGAGCTACGTACTACATTTATATTTGACGCAGAACTGCAGCTGCAGTTTCACTGATGGCTTTGCACATTTCTTTTTGCACCACTTCTTGCTAATTTTCCGCTTTCTTTCTGTTTGGTGAGCAATTTTCTTTTCATGATTTTCTTCCCGTCGGCAGCAGTGAGACCGCGGATTTATTGATAAAATATACCGTCCGACCCTCAGGAATATACCGAAATATACCGAGAAAAGGTCCGCTTAACCCACTTAACCCTCTGCTATTTGAACAAGTGAACAAGTTGAGTTATACCGGGGAAAATAATACTGTTTGTAAATGGTCCTTGTATATCCTTTCTCTTTCCTTACAATAAAAACAACTAAGATATCTTTCACCTGAACTGAAATTCATTTTCGTGCAGTACGACCCACTGGTCGACAATGGACTTATATGTTTTCCGGGGTGACTGGCGTTTTTTGGAAGAGGAAGAATCGATTCTGCTTGTTTTTAAAGGTATATTTAAGAAGAAATGGTATGGAAACTTCCATACGCAGGTTTTTTTAATTTTCACTCTCTCAAATCGTAGTTCCGTGCACCATTTATTCCACTGGATTGCATATAAATCCTTGTCACTCATTCACTTTCAAACAATTTTTATTTGGCGCGCACCACTCGGCTCGTTTTCGCTTTCTCTTAACCGGTTACGGCTCTCTTTTTCGCTCTCTCTTAATCGGTTAAGGCTCTCTTTGAACCGGTAGGCAACAATGAGTCTCCTACAACAAGCCAGTCAATTCGAAAATAGGCTCATTAATCGGATAAAATTATGCGGGCAGGGCTGAGAGATCTATCTAGCTAGTAATATTCGACGGAATATCAAAAGCGGGGAATATTCGTCAGTATATTTGCGGTATATTTTTTAAATGAGACGGTATATTTTGGTATATTTCTGAGGGTCGGAAAAGAACTGAGTCACACTGGAATCGATTCTGCTTGTCATTCCTCACAGTTTTTGCCGCAAACGCAACAATAACTTTTTGTTGCCAAATATTTGATCAGTTCCCAATTCTGCGGAAACTTCAGAGCTCAGTGAAGAGCCAAGCACGCTGTGCGCAAAGCAAACTACAGTTTACCACAAACTACAACAGAAACAGAAATGCCGTCGCTGGAGGTTAGCGTAAACAAAGTGATAGTGCACCCTCTGGTGCTGCTGTCCGTCGTGGATCACTTCAATCGCATGGGCAAGATTGGCAACCAGAAGCGTGTCGTTGGTGTCCTGCTCGGCTGCTGGCGCTCCAAGGGTGTGCTCGATGTGTCCAACAGTTTTGCAGGTTAGTGGAAATGTTTACAGAACATAAAAAGATTAACTATTTTGCTTCGCTTTGCAGTGCCTTTTGATGAGGACGATAAGGACAAATCGGTGTGGTTCTTGGACCACGACTACCTCGAGAACATGTACGGCATGTTCAAGAAGGTGAATGCCCGGGAGCGCGTGGTGGGCTGGTATCACACGGGACCGAAACTGCATCAGAACGATATTGCCATCAATGAGCTGATCCGTCGCTATTGCCCCAACTCGGTGCTGGTCATCATCGATGCCAAGCCCAAGGATCTGGGCCTGCCCACAGAGGCCTACATATCCGTGGAGGAGGTCCACGACGATGGCTCGCCCACCAGCAAGACCTTCGAGCATGTGCCCAGTGAAATCGGTGCCGAGGAGGCTGAGGAGGTGGGCGTGGAGCACCTGCTGCGCGACATCAAGGACACCACCGTGGGAAGCCTGTCGCAGAAGATCACGAACCAGCTGATGGGCCTGAAGGGCCTCAATGCCCAGCTGCGCGACATCAAGCAGTATCTGCAGCGTGTGGGCGATGGCAAGATGCCGATCAACCATCAGATCGTCTACCAGCTGCAGGACATCTTCAACCTGCTGCCGGACATCACCAACGACCAGTTCACGGGCACCATGTACGTGAAGACCAACGACCAGATGCTGGTCGTCTATCTGGCCTCCATGGTGCGCTCGATCATTGCATTGCACAATTTAATCAACAACAAGCTGGCGAATCGGGATGCCGAGGAGGGCAAGAAGGCGATTGAGTCGGCTGACAGCAAGGATGCCAAGGACAAGAACAAGGAGAGCAAGGACAAGGATAACAAGGACACGAAAGATAAGGATGGCAAGAAGACGGAAGAGAAGTCGGACAAGAGCAAGGACGACAGCAGCAAGAGTTCCAAAAAATAGGAGCGGAAGAAAAAGCACAAGCCACGTCGCAAGCGGAAAAACAAGGGCTGCAGGCGACACTATCACCTCTGAAAACATCATCCTCTAAACCGCCACAACTGGAACAACAATCACCAACTTTCCATCATCGCAGCGCCCATTTACCTATTGTTCATGTAGGATCGTCTCCTGTTTTTATTTCGCCCAGCTATGCTTATCAGTTAACGAACGGCAAGTCTATGTAATTACAAATTAAATAATTTAAAATAAAATTCGTTGTTTAATTGAAATACAGCCTCAGCCTCAGCCTAACCGTCCCCTTTCCGAAATGAAACAATTGTGGTCTTTGCTTTGTGTTTTCTTATTTCGTATAACCGAAATAATATATATGGAATATTGTTTAATTTTAATATCAACGAACACGCGTTAGAAAAACAATGTAAATGGCTGTCTTACGATTGTTCCTCTAACCGAAAACAGAGGGAAATGTAATGTGTAAGTGCAGGCATTGTACAGGGTGTTTTCGAGAATGTATTTTATGTATCTACTAGTTTTCTATGAAAGCATTTTACCAAATGTCGTTTTACTTACGAGCTGAGCTACGCTTAACGGTTACAAACTAAACGTGAAAGAGTACACCTGTCCTGTATTTTGGTACCAAGTGGAGGAGTGTGCGTGCACCTCGGGAAAGCCCTGCAAAATGGCTGCTTGCAGAGCTTTAGCGGATGCTATCGTCGCGGATGCTCCTTCAAACCAGCCACTCGCTGGCCAAGGGAAACTTCAGCGGCTTGCAGCTGCCGAGCCTCAGGCCGTAGTTATTGTCCTCGCCAGCAGTGGCAGCAAAGGGGGTCCTGCTTTGGAGACCTAAACTATTATGGCTATGCGAATGCGAGGGCCTAACACTAGCACTAGCCGTAGCACTAGCACTAGCACTATACGTAATAATATCATTGTCGATCCAATTCTGATCCACCCCGTTCGGGGTGTGAGTGTGCTTTGTGGGATCTGCGTCTGGATCTGGATCTGGATAGTGGTAGCTAAGATTATTTGTGTGGTAGGAGTGGTAGCTATTCAGCAGCCTATTGCTGCTGCTCTCTTCGAGGGGTACTGGTACTGTCGTTGTTGGTGAAAAGCTTTTACAATTCAAATTATATATCTTGATCTTGGTCCTGTTGGTGTGGATGTTCAAGTGCACGACGTTGTCATGTCACACCGAGGTGCCCTGCTGGCCGGGGACCACCGAGCCACAGCTGTCGTCCGGCTGGAAGGATTCCTTCAGCCGCTGCCGGCAATCACCCTTGCTCGCAAAGCAGAACTTGTAGATGATGTACATGGGTATGCACAGCACGGAGGAGCAGGTCACTGCCCAGCCCACCTTGTAGCTCCAGTCCGGATAGTAGTACTCCTCGCCCAGCATCTCCTTGTAGCCCAGGATCGAGAATATGAATATTGTCTGCAAGTAATTCCCCCTTGAGTGGCTGTCGGGGATGGTAGGATCGAGGCAATCTTACCAGCAGGAACACCGGACTGATGTAGGTCCAGCAGATGCGCCAGAACAGTCCCGGCTTGGAGCCCAACATCTGCTCCACATCGGAGCTAAAGCGGTCGACGCCGTAGAACCAGAACACTCCGGCAGCCTCCACGAACACCACAAATAGGATGGCCAGGCCGGGCCCGTAGACATTCAGGAAGTTGACCAGGACAACGCCTCCCTGGAAAACACACACACACACACATTGCAATCAATTAAATGCTAGAAGAGAGATGTGATCTCTCCCATCCATGAAGGGAAGGGACCATTGTGTGTGGCACTGATTAATGGATGGGGGGGGATGGGGTGGAATAGCTTGATCCATTGACCGATAGAAGCTACTCCGATAGAAGTGTCCGAGTCAGAATATAGAATATAGAACGCAGAAAATTACAATTTCAAATTTAATCAGATAAAGTGGCAGGAGAAGGAACGGACCAGCTTAAGTGTTTGAACAGCAACAGCCAGCAACAGCCAGCCACAGCACCAGCGCAGGAAAGGGAATAGGAATAGGAATAGGTGGTGGCTGGTTGCTGTTTGGTCAGGGCTGGGCAGGGGAGACAAGTCCACCGAACTTGACAGGTGATAAAAATGCAGAAAAAGAAGAAAGGCAAAGAGTCCTTCGAGTGTGTGTTGTGTGAAGATTAACTGGGGGAACGATAAAAAGCACTTAACTCGGCCATCCATCGAGCAATCGAGCGATGGGGCACCAGCCGCTGAGGGGGTGGGTAGGGTGCGCCTGAATATGCATATGTATAAGCCACAATCTCACTTAAGCGTTAATTAAACGAATCACTGGATAAGCCTTAGACGGATGGGATGTGATGTGATGTGATGGGAGTACTTACATAGGTCATTGTGGGCAGGGCGCACAGGAAGATGAAGACGAGCAGCAGCAGGACGAACAGCTCCCGACGCCTGCCAATCGCACGGGGATACTCGTCGCACAGCGCCGTTATCATGGCCTCCAGGCCCCCAAAGGTGCTGTCCAAGCCCAGGGTGATGAGCATCAGGAAGAATATGATGCTCCAGAACACAGAGCCGCTCATCGTGGCTATGGCCTCGGGGTAGACGATGAACACCAGCCCAGGCCCCTCCAGCCCCACCTTATCAATCGATGTCTTTTGCACATAAGCCATGTATCTGGAATCAGATAGAAACCCCTTCATCAGTAATCCACTGAGCAGGGATGAACTGAACTGATCCCTCCACTCACCCCAAGACCGAGAAGATGACGAATCCGGCCAGGAAGCTGGTCAGGCAGTTGATGGTGCTCGTTATGAGGGCATCTCGATAGCAGTTGTTGTTGAATTTGTTGTAGCTGGAGAGGGCGAGGAGTGTGCCGAAGCCGGGGCCCAGGGAGAAGAAGATCTGCGAGGCGGCATCTATCCAGACCTTGGAGTTCTTCAGCTTGTGCCACTCGGGCGTCAGGTAGTACTTGATGCCCTCATCGGCGCCAGGCAGTGAGACTCCGCGCACCAGGAGGATGATCAGCACCACATACGGGGCCAAGGCCGTCACCCAAACCACCTTTCCGGCACTCCGCACGCCCTTCCACAGCGAGAAGTACACCAGCACAAAGACCCCGAAGACACACAGGGCCAGGGTGGGCTTCACGGGTCCCATGTAGTCCAGACCATTGCCCTTGTAGCTCTCCAGGACTCGGCGCCTGCATTGAATAGAGGGAATAGAGGGAACCGCTGGACTCCTATAGGACTCTGGGCACTTACTCGAAGAACTCTTTGGCTGGCGAGGTGGCCAATTCGGTGAAGTTCTCGCTGGTCACGGGCATACAGTTGTCCGTGTTCCAGGGATTGTCGCACGACGTCCACGGCAGCTTCGAGGTGAACGAGGCAAACAGATAGTAGACCGCCCATCCAATAATTGTGTTGTAGTACATCCCCATATAGATGTCGATTAAACAAATCGCATAGCCAACACCTGTGGAAAATCCATGCCTTTAAACGATTTCCTCTCAACTTATGTGTATTTCCCTAGAACATTCGATTCAACAAGTATCCATTAAAGGCAACAATAATCTGGCCTGGGACTGGGACTGGGCATGCCAATATTTCTGATTGAAAGAGCGATGGAAAATAAGAAAAAACGCGAAATTGGACTATTCCCACGTGACATTTTGCAGGTTTTTATCTCCTGGCAAACGATTGCATCTACTTAGTCACATCGCTTCCCCTCTTCCCGCCCTCTCTGGCAGCAGCAGTTTTCCACTCCATTTTACTTATGAGGCCAATAAGACACGTCACGTGATTCCCGAGGCTCCAGCAAGATTTTTCCGCCCTTCCTTTTCCTGCCTTTTCTATTCATTCGAATCGCTCTGGCAAAAGGTTTCCCAAAGCAAACACTTGTTGAGCAAATGATGACTTGCCACAAAGTGATGTTTGCTGTTCTGCTGAGAGAGAGGGGCACAGCCCGTGGGGGAGTGGAGGGGAGGGACTGCGACTAGGACTTGGCTTGGCTTGGTAGAAAAGTTTTGACCGAGTTGAAAGAGAGATGGCAAATCCATGGATGGAGCATTCAGAGTCGTTTTCAGAGCACATTTTGTTTGTCACTTAACGAAATTATCAAGTTGATATGCAAAACTCTCTGAATGGAAGTTCTCTCTCGTCCCGTTCCGTTCCGTTTCGTTCGGCTGCTGCTGTAAATCAATTTTGAGCACAATTTAATTAGAGCCCGGACTCGGATTGGGGGCTTGATTTGGGCTTTGTGTCGTTTTTGTCCGCTTGAATGCGCAATTAATTGTTGCAACAAATCTTTCGCATTCAGCCCCAACGACTCTCTTATCCAACGTCCTGTTTGATAATGTCGCCGGCACACAATGACCCGTCTTCCGCCCTCCGCTCCCCTCTTAACTGTGGCCCAGACCCAAAAAACAATGCAGAGCACTCGTCCTTTGTGCGGGTAGCTACTGTGGCTCGGGCTCGGGCTTAGTAACAGAACAGATAATATTGCCAACCAGAGCGTGAAATATCAGACATCAACAACATAGACCCGACTCCACTGCCACTCTGCCACATGTCCAGGCAGCGTATACTTAATTTTTCATTACAACACACACCCCCGGGCGGTCGCTGCTTCTTTATTTCCTTTATCCATCTACCCGTCTTGTGCAAATATTGAACGCTTTAATAGATTTCAATATGCAATTTCGTTTTTCATGTCTGCCCGCGACTAAAACTCAATATTTGTAATTCATTTAAATTGCCATTTTATATCGTATTTAAAGCGGAACGGTGATTGCCTCGAGCCGGGAAATTATGTGTGTTTTTCCTTTTTCGGCTAAGGTAGGGTACGGATTTCCTTTTGCAATCTTTGCAGAGTTGTGAGCATTTCAGAACAAAAATATATAAATCTAAATCAAACATTTTTCATTGAGAAAGTTCCAAGCTTTCCTACTTGGATCGATTACTCAATAGACCCACAGTTAGTGCAGTAAATGTGTGCCCCCAAATGTTACTTATTTGCAGAATACGTCTTCTGGAATCACTCACCTTTTAGGGCCGGACAGATGCGCTTCCAGATGCTTAGGCAGCCGCATCGATGAAATTGTCCGAGGGCCAATTCCATGTAGAACAGCGGCAGGCCGCCGAAGATGAGGAAGAGGCAGTAGGGCACCAGGAAGGCGCCTCCGCCGTTCTGGTAGCAGATATAGGGGAAGCGCCACACGTTGCCCAGATCGACGGCAAAACCGATGACGGCCAGCAGGAACTCGGCCTTCTGGCCCCAAGTCTCGCGGGTACGCTCCGTCACGGACACAACCAGCACACGCTGCAAGGAGGCACCGAAGGAATATAAAGGATTATTTACCTAGAGGGAAGGAGGACAGAAGTGTCACCTCATTGTTGGCCAGACGGGGTGCCAGCGGATCGGTGACCTTGGCGGGTGTGGCAAGTGTGTCGCCATCGTCCTCGTTCGAGTCATCTTCGTTGTTCGGTGACTCCTTGTTGTTGGTCCAGGGCGTGGCCGTGGATCTGCCCACCGTCGAGGCTGAGCTGTGGCCGCCGCCGAACTCGGAGCTGTTATTGACACTCGCGCTTCGTTCCATCGTTCTGGGGCAAGGATCGGCTGCTGCTTGTCCCTCTGCCTTTGCCTGCGCCTGTGCCTGGGCCTGGGCGGGAGGCGTGGCCGTGTACGCCGATCGCGGCACTAGCGTAGCCAGCCGGAATCGCTCCTCAGTCAGCTCAGGGGCCAGGGGCGAAACAATGGTGGGACTTGCCAAGGTCTCGTCCTCGGTCCTCTGCTGGTCTCTGGGGGGCTGCTTCCTCGCAGTTTCCTCTCTCTTTTCCGGCCCGTTTAGCGCTGTGGTCGTGAAAATGGCATTTCGCCACTCGGCCTCTCACATGCTGCACGGTTCCGGCGGACTGGTGGAGGCTTCGATGCCTCTGCTGGCCATTAACTGGAAGCGGTTAAGCATTCAGATTAAATGGAGCAGCAACACGGATGCATGCCATGGGCGATTCCGTTGGGGGGGCTAAATATTTATTGGCTCTGCCAAGCCCTCAAGGGTAGTGCACATTCGAATTACCATACTTTTTTCCCACATCTCATTCGACCCTGCAACAGTTGCAGAATCTCCTGCCACTCGATGACCGTTGCACATGCATTGTTTTCGGATTCGGATTCCCTGCGGTGTCCTTTGCTGGTAATCTGCTGCCAAAACCCATTCAATGTCAATGCTTTAAAGTACCTCTTTTCACATCTGACCTCAGGACTATTGTGTTTCATTTGGAAATTTAATTGTTTAAGGTTTTTACTTTTACTAAGGCATGCAGCCGACGCGGCGGTGTACGGTATGATTAATGGGTTGGATATCAGAACCCACTTTGGCTAATGAATACACAATCTACAGAACAAATAGCATGTGTAGCTCCCGATCTATTCTCTGGGCCTTCCCCGCACCGAGTGCGAGTGCTGTTGGACTTTTTAATTACCATTTAATTGCGGCTCATGCAGAGATAAAAACGACGCGTCGTCCGCGTGTGGCAACAGATGGAGGTGTTAAATGCGAAATTCTGATAAGACAAGTGCTAAAAATATGCCCCCGAAGGCAGCGCAATTCAAAACAATCAAAAGATACTCAGAGATACCGAGGGGAGGGGCTGTTAGATTTTGCTTTTAATTACATATTAAATATACTACGAGTATCTGTATTTCAATACGAAAATTGGTTCAAGGAAGGGAGGAATAATAAATCTCAAAAATCAACGATGTAATCAATGGTAAAGTTTTGCTCAAAATAGTCTTAACAGTCACTTACTCTCTTCAATAGAATTTTAATGGAAATTTCAATAGCCACAATTTCAATTGTCACACATTCTTATTTGTTTTCCGGACACTTTGGAATATTAGAAAACTGCTGGAGGGGGTCCCTTGGTCCTCGAATTGAGAGACGCGCGCCGCTTCGCTGGGCCAACTGATGAATCCTCCGGCCGGAGTGGTCCTTTTATACGCGCGATGCGCAGGCGGGCGCTACGAAGTCCTCGGCAGCGAGCCCCTTCGTGTGTGTGCAGGCTCGTGCCTGTGTCGGCCACATGGGGCGTGGCTGAATGGAGCTGGACAGGTGGCAAAGAGTAACTTAAATTGCAACAAACTGTTGCTCATCGAAGTTGATTGAATCCCATGCCCCACGAGTGGGGTGGCGAGTGGGGGCCCGCCGTAAGGGTAAAGTGTCACTTGTACTTGTATGCCTTGTTAAATGCTTTCCAGCCGATTGACAAAAGTTTTATTTCACTAATTTAGTTGGCAACTGGAACGAATATCTATACGTTAAACGTTGAACTAAAGTTTCGTTTCGAAATGGGGGAGAAACTATGTAAAGGACTTCACGCTGTTATAGTTTCGGGTTTTTTTCACTTGAAGTACAATATGTATAAATATATCTTCTTTCAATTCCCATAGAGATACTTGGATTCGGTTGAATTTGGTTTCGATTGGATCAAACCGAACCGAATTTCAATGGAAACGACACGATACCCCAATCGACTTCACTCAGAGAAATATCAAGTTGTTTACCATTTGAAGAGCTCTTGTATTGCTGTCTGGTTTCGTGCTGGCAATGATTTCGATCGATAAAGAGAACTTTCAGCGAACTTTGTTCTCCGTATTTAACAATCTGCTAATTATTCCGAGCGTAGAATACGCACGCCTGCAGCTCTTGGAGCTGCTCTCGAGACGGAGACTTTGGAACGCGGACTGGGACTGGGGACTGGGGACTGGGGACTCGTGACGGGGTACTGCGGACTGCGGATCGACTGTCAAGTAGGTAAATCAACTTAATTGCAAATCGCGTTGTGGTGTGGGGGCGAGTGCGGTATCTGGAGTGAACTGATTGCCACCGCCTGGGGGTGCACACGTTTTATGTGGTTGGGGTAGGCGAGAGATCTCCCAAGAGAGCCGCCGCGCACATCTCTTCCCATGTTGACGAAGAACGATACTGACTGATCTGCTCTGCTCAGCTCTGATTTGATCTGATCTCTGCTGGCCCCTCAGCGTGGGCAGCGCTCTGTCAGACGCTCTGTCTGTCAATGGGCCCATTGAGATGTACTTCCACAGACGACACTGTGCCCAATCATGGGATTAGTGCTCACCACCTCTGCCCGCAGATCATCGTGGATGGATACTCATACGTTGGGTGTGCGTCTTTGAACTATTTTGCCACAAAAGCTGGCTTGTATAACTGTAAGCCGATATCGCATTTCCTAGCCCCAACCGCAAACTACGTCATCTAGGAAAATGCAATCATCATTTGCTGCCCCAGAAGCATGCGGAACGGTACGATGGCGAAGAGAAAAGCTGAAAATATGATATCATTGGTTGAATGGAAATTCAAGTGCATGTTATTATATGTGTGTGTTAGGCATTTATATTGCCGTTTCATGAATCACAATTGCTAAAAGAAAACATTGACTAAATTCAAATTTACAATGATTCCAAAACTATGGCGCCAACATATTCAGAGACTCAGCAACTGTTGAAAGCAAGTCAAATGGTCAAACTTTAGTGTATCGATATAAAATCATCTTTTAATACGATAGTTTAAATATCATTGAATGCGACCACTAACCATACAGTATCACATCTATATACTGTATGGTTAGTGATAATATGTAGTTAGTATGTACAAAGTATGTTGTTACCGTGTAGTTATCGTGTAAGCATTGGACAGTTTTGTTGATATTTTTGTTTAAACCTTATTTTATCAACAATCTAAAAAAAGAGGTTACTTAAATTTAACTATTGTTGTTAACAATTGATTTAACAATTGGATAAAACTATGTGCTCATGGCTGAGGGTTTTAAAGCTTCGTTATATTCCACGGAATATCAAAATCGAGGAATATGGTTTCCAATTGACGGGGCAAGGATTTTAGCCCCGGTAATTATTTTAACTCAGGTTTTTAATATTCCACCGGAAATAATGAAAAATAAATAATCTTAGCGCAGTTCAGGTTCAGATATCGTGATTTTTTTGAGTTCAGAGGAAAAATGGCATGGATCTTTGCAGAAGAATTTTTCAATCGAAATATTTTCCGCCATTTTTTAAGTAGATCTCTATTTAAATAGAGTGGGCTTAAGTGGGATAAATTTGATTTCTTATCGATATACGAGACTCTAAATTGTATTTTGCTACCTCTTTAGTTTGTTTTGTTTGACCTATTTCCATAAAACCTTTTTTTCACAAGATCCAATTAAAAAGTATACCGAATGAGCCAGTTAATAGAAAATTGATTCATCAATCGTATAAAAGAAATGTGGGCATGGCAAAATGTTCTTTTGGTTTTAGTAATATTCCACGGAATTTTTAAATCGAGGAATTTGTTCTATATTTGTGCTTTTTTTGAAATTTAGTTATTTTGACGCTCAAAATCTGGCAACACTGTATAGATGTGATTGTATGTAGTTAGTATGTACAAAGTAATTGTTGTTACCGTTAGTTATTTTGTTTTAACAGTTTTGTTGATAATTTTGTTTAAACCTTATTTTATCAACAATCCAATAAAAGAGGTTACTTAAATTTTTGCCATTGTAAGCTAACAAAATTGATTTAAAAATCGTATAAAACTATTTGCTCATGGCTGAAAATGTTCTTTAGCTAGCTAATAAATATTCCACGGAATATCAAAAAACGAGGAATATTCGCCAGTATATTTGCGGTATATTTTGAAATTTGTGACGTAGTTTCGGTATATTTCCGAGGGTCGGACCGTATATTGTAACGATAAATCCGCGGTCACACTGCTCTAAATTGTATTTTGATTTTAAATTTAATTTAAATTTCGCTAAAACCTTTTTTTAGACAAGATCCAATAAAAGCTAGTATTAAGAATGAGCCAGTTAAGTAGAAAAATGATTCATCAATCGTAAAAAACTATGTGGGCATGGCAAAATGTTCTATCTTCCCAGTATTATTCAACGGAAGATCAAAATCGAGGAATTCGTCATATTTTTTGAATCAGTTATGGCCCGGTTGACAACAATGAGTCCCATTCCATACACAATGTTGCGCATTCCATACACACTGTTGCGGCAACATTAATTTGTAAACCGTGTTTTAGTCAAAATACAATACATGCAAGTAATTAAAATTGGTTAATCTTGTAGAAAATGTATTCGTGAATGGGATAAAATTAAGTGGGCAAGGCTGAGAAATCTATATAGCTTGTAATATTCGACGGAAGATATTTTTGGCAATACCCGGTTCACAGCAATGAGTCCCATTCCATACACAAACATGTTGCTAATTCCACGCACACATACCCTGGGGGAAATGGATGTTATAGAACTGAGAAAATATTTGTCATCCCAGGCTCTAATTAATGCAGAAACTAGTCAGTCTCTGTTTTAAACGATATTTTGCAATTAGTGGTCTTCTTACAGAGACCAAAAATTGGTACAGGGATCAGGATTTATATACAAGAACCTAATCAAATGCATGAATAGGCCTTAAAAATGCAATCTAAGACAAGGTCTTTACTAATTACGTTTGAAAGCAGGTTGGAAAACAGTATCTTTATATAATATTTACGAAATAGGGTATACAAATGCCCACACTCAGGTTGACAAGAAATGAGTCTGCAAATACCAGCAACACTGACGTCACAACACTCCGACTGTTTTTTTTGTTGAACATTTTTGTTGAAATTGTGTTTTTGTCAAAATAAAATACATGCAAGTACCTAAAAGTAGATATTCTTGAACAAAATTGATTCATCAATCATATAAAATTATGTGGGTAAAGCTGAGAGATCTATATAGCTAGAAATATTCGACGGAAGATCAAAAACGAGTATTTATTGGTAATAACCGGTTGCCGACAATGAGCCCCATTCCACGCACAAATGTTGCTAATTCCATGCACAAATGTTTCTGGGCTACCCTAGGGAAAAGAATATTATAGAATTGAGAATATGTTTGTCATCCCAGGCTCCAATTAATGCAAAAACCATTTTGTCTCTGTTTTAAACCTATTTCAACGATATTTTAAACCTTATTGTCCTCTTACAGAGACCAAGAATAGGTTTCAGGATCGAGATATATATACAAGATACTAATAATTTCCATGAATATGTTTAAAACATATCAATCTGATCAAGGGTCCTTATTAATTTCGTTTTATCTTCATATCTTCATATGTCTTCATATTAAATTAACGAAATAGGGTATACAAAGGCCTCTACACGCATCATGTCTTCAAATACCAGCAACATTGCGACTGTTTTTTTTGTTGAACTATTTTTTTTAAGCCTTGTTTTAGTCAAAATACAATAAAAGCAAGGACTAAAAACTAGCCAATCTTGAAGAAAATTTATTCATCAACGGCGTAAAATTATGTGGGCATGGCTAAATTTTCTATATAGCTGGGAATATTCGACGGAAGATCCAAATCGGAATATGTAAAATAGAACTTGAATTCGTCAGTATATTTTCGGTATATTTTGAAAATGAGGCGGTATGTTTCGGTATATTTCTGATATGATACGATAAATCCGCGGTCACACTGCTCTAAATTGTATTTTGATTTTAAATTAGAAAATTAGAAATTTCTAATTACTAATTACTACTAATTAGTAGAAAATTAGCAAAAGCGACGGACGGCAGAGATATGCGCCTGACCAGACATATATCGCAGCTTTGGCAGAACCGTGTCCCAACCGACAGGCACGTGAACACATACTTCTTCTTTGCGGTGGTGCGTCTGGCTCTGGTTTTCGTGCCGCAGCCGGGCTATGTGCATCCCGACGAGTTCTTCCAGAGCGTGGAAGTGATGACGGGTAAGAGGGAGAGGGTGGTATTTTCCGTTTTGCTGTAATGACCTCTGCCTTCCTTTGCAGGCGACCACTTCCGGCTGGAGCACACACGGACCTGGGAGTTCAATAATTCGATGCCGCTGCGGAGCATCACCCTTCCGTTTGCGCTGCTGCGCGTCCCTTGGAGCTTCTACGAGTTCTTCGCCGTGTACATGCGCAACTTGTGGAATGTAGAGCTGATCAGCACCTACGCGTATGTGGTGTTTCCGCGGCTGATCTACACCCTGATCTCGTACAGCAATGACTGGTGTCTGTATCGCGTTTGCCGGCTGTATGGGCTGCGCTTTGAGATTCGCCTGCTGGCTTTGGGCAGCTCCTGGGTGCTGCTGGTCTTCGGCACGCGAACCTTCTCCAACAGCCTCGAGATGGCCATGTGCTCGTGGCTGCTCTGCTTGGTGGCCGAGTGCATGCTGAGGACTAACACGGTGGTATACAAGAAGGAGTTCCTGGAGGAGAAGTACGACAAGGCTGGAGTCCATCAGCGAGCGCGTCAAGATCTGGAAGCTGAAGAATGCCCTGCCGCCGCACAACTTCCAGCATATGTTTGCCGTGTCCAGCATCTGTGTGGCTGGCGTCTTCAATCGCCCTACCTTCCTGCTCTTTGGCGCACCCATGGTCTTCTTCTGGCTGCTGCGCGGGATGGGCACACGCAGCGTAACCTTTCGGGACTTTAACCTACGCATCGGACTCTTCTGCTTGTACGCCCTGCCAGCGCTGTTCCTGTTCATCTTCTGCGACTCGCTGTACTATCAGCATCTCACAGTGGGAGAGCTGCACATGATGCAGCTGGGCATTGATAACTTCGTGTTTACGCCCTGGAACTTTGTCAAGTACAACCTGAACTCCGCCCAGACGGCCAGCCATGGCGTGCATCCCTGCTACGTCCACCTAATGGTCAACATGCCGCTGCTCTTCAATGTTCTTGCCCTGGCAGGCCTTGGGGCATTTGCTCAGATCCTGCTGCGCTTCTTTCGGGCAGAATACCAAGTGCTTCCGCGCTTCCAAAGCATTGTCTCGCTCATGTCTGGTGCCATATTTGTGCCACTATTTTTCCTGTCGCTCATCAACCATCAGGAGCCTCGATTCCTTATCCCCATAACCTTTCCTTTGCTTCTGCTGCATGGTCCCAAGCTGGTGACTGGTTTCAGTGCCAAGTATCCCTTCCAGAAGGAGCATCCCCTGCTGCGCAGGTTCTACGACTGCCTGCTCTCCAGCAAAGCATCGGCCCCTCATCTGCTGAGGATTTGGTATGTGAGCAACGTAGTGTTGACTGTCTTCTTTGGCTTCATTCACCAGGCGGGGATTTATCCGCTGGCCGAAACCATGGCCCATGTGATGGCCACCAAGCCAGCGGCCACCCACGTTCACCTAATGACCTCGCACGTTTACAGTCTGCCCCTGCACCTGGTGAACATTCCCAGCTCCCGAGTGCTCCAATTCAATCCGCACACCCATAACCGCTATCGGCGCCAGAGGGACTTCTACTTGTACGAGTACGGCAGCCAGCCCTTGGACAATCTTTTGCAGAAGGTCAAACTGATCAGCGGCAATTGCGAGGTCAAGTTGTCTGGACCGAGTCGGCTGCGCTATAAGCTGTACCTGTCCATTCCCGCCTCCTTGAGTAGCGATCTCTACGAGGCCTTGGTTCGCTCCAATGCCAGCAGTTATCTAAACTTTGAGCTGCTTCACGTTTTCTATCCACATCTCTCCACGGAGGCTTTTCCCCGAATACAGGGCCGCCATCCCTGCGATGTGGATGCTCCGCACTGGGCCCATGACGACCTACGGGGCACCTGTGCCGTGGAGCAACCGCCAGCCTTCAGCTACTCCTACCTGACGAAGCAGTTCAGCTCTTTCGTGCATCAGTTCGGACTGGCGCTCTACGAGATCGATGTGCGACGTAAGCGGCCGAGGCAGGTTGTGCGCACCCTTGACTTGGTGACGGCACCAGCTCCTCCCTTGCCGGAAGCTGGGGCGTAAGAGTACATGCCATTGATTGCTCTGCAAAGTCCAAGAAGTGCCTTATGATAGTGTTGTTGGCTTGGAAATACTTCAATTAATAGCTGCTAAGATCGAGCGAGACACATTCCATTATTAAACTGTACAAAAACGCGTTTCTCATATGTTCACGACAGCGTGAACAGAGTTCTAGTCCATTAATCCATTATCTCTGTTAATATTATGACTTTTTGCACAAATCGTTTGCATTTGTAATACCAAAGAATTAATCTTAAACTATTTAATAAGTGTGATGCATACTCGGGTCAATCGATGGTTAATTATCCATGACAATAATACTGCAGCATCGGAGTGGAGTGCGTTGGAGCTGCCAGAAAGTGGGATACACGACGCCAGGTGAGGTCTCTGCCCACACAGCTAACACACAATAATCAATTAACGTGTTCCATCAAACAATCAGTAATCAGAATCGTTCATTTCAGTTGTCGCCGGACTACAAGCGACAAAAGGGAAAGAGGGAAAGAGTAATCCATTTGACACGGCATCGACTGCTAATACCCGGCAAACATCGGACGCTGGGTTCTGTCACAAAGGTGCGGTGGCAGCGGAATCCGCGTTCATTGAACGTTACCATGCAGAAATTCAATGCGGACGCAATTGTGTTCTAATTTAGATTTCGGTTGTTATTGGGAATGCCTAAGCCGCAAACCCGTTTGGGAATGAGACACTCCGGCCAGGCAGGCAGGCCTCCCCCACGCACAAGTGGCCTATAAAACGATCGAGCTAATTGGCAAACAGCATCAGTCACTGACAAACCAACCAACCCAAACAGTTCAACATGAAGGTAAGCCACAGCCAGGTGCCCAGATGATCTGGTCTTGCTAATGTTTCGCCATTTATCCTTACAGTTCCTCATCTGCTTTGCTCTCTGCTTTGCCGTCGCTCAGGCTGGCTTCCTGGCTTCTCCGGTTACGTATGCTGCTGCTCCATCGTATGCTGCCACCTATGCCGCTGCCCCCGTGGCCTACTCGGCTCCCGTGGCCACCTATGCTGCAGCTGCTCCAGCTTATTCCACCTATGCTGCTGCCGCTCCGGCTTACTCAACCTACGCCGCTGCTGCTCCAGCCTACACCGCCTCGGTGTACGGCGCCTCCGCCTATACCGCTCCTGTGACCACTTACGCCGCAGCTGCTCCTGCTTACACATCCTATGCTGCGGCTGCTCCTGCGTACACCACCTATGCTGCTCCAGCCATCGTCAGCCCCTTCCTGAAGAAGAAGTAAACGTTCTTCCTTTGCGTACCTTCTGAACCATCCGAATAATATGACAACTAAATAAACCCCCAATCAAACCAAACTTGAATTTAACTTTAAAGATTATAACTTTCAAAATAAGTTTATAGCTTTTTGTATTCCAATGTTCCAATATCAAGACCGTTAAGGGTTTCTATCATATCTTTGAATTTGAACTTGAATTTTAAAGCGTCAGCCTAAGAGCTTAATATTTATATTAGTTTACCAAATACCGCCAGTATTAGTATTATTTGAATTGGCCACGACGTATGCGTCAAATTTGGGCTAATGGGAGTATTCTCTATCTTCGATCGGGGTGGTTCTCCGTTCCGATACGGAATATAAAAGTGGCGTTGCTTATATCAAATGGTTGAATAGGTTTTAATCGAATCATCGGGAATAGTAGGTGTGTTTATGATATTTTGATCTGTGCCGGAGAGTGCCTTCATTACCAGCTGAAAGGCAGAGATCAAGTACAGTACCCATTAAGTACCAGAGGTACTCGTATGCTAACGATCATTGATGCACGAACTTTGATTTCTGAAGCCTCAAGATCGAGTACTTTATTAATTAATGGTTGATACACCTTGTTAAATGCTTAATACATACATATGGGACTGGACTGTCAGTAGGTGACTCTACAACTATCCGTTTTTCGTAAGAACTATCGAGTGGTAGAAGCGCGAAATATAAAACAAATTGCAATATTCGAGTGTGTACGAGACTTAGGATTAGCATTCGAATTCGAAATTGTGTGTCGTGGGGACTCAGGGGACTCAGAGATTTTGTCTCAAGTAAATGGGACTGTTCGGCGCGTCGACATCCTCGAAGACTACCTCCTCGTCGTCTTCGTTCCAGCGCACAGTGCGCTCGCTTAAGCCTCTGCCAGTCGGATATCGGGGGTTGGCGTTGGCGTTGGCGATACGGGGAG
Organism: Drosophila lowei; assembly: GCA_008121275.1. Classification (NCBI taxonomy): domain Eukaryota; kingdom Metazoa; phylum Arthropoda; class Insecta; order Diptera; family Drosophilidae; genus Drosophila; species Drosophila lowei. Next base: position 21,424,777 of record CM017778.1, on the reverse strand, counting down.
AGAAAGTAATTTCAGAATATATAGACTTTGTCGCTGTGAACACAATAAGAATTTGTGTGTGTTTCGGTTGGTACTTTTGTCACTGGCATTCGCACAACATCAAGATTCGATCAAATCAAAAAACACCGAAAACAAAAAAGCAAATCCAAAACAAATCTCAAACTAATCAAACTCAAGACCACAAAAAACAAACATCGGTAACAGAATATCAGAATATCAGAATATGGTTAATAACGTTGGTAGAACCTGTTCATGCCGGCCGCTGGCGGTGGCGGGGGCGGCGGGGCGCCGCGCGGAGGCGTGCGTCGGGCACTGAAAAATAGGAAAATCATTGGCCATTGAAGAAAGCCATATTTATGGAATCATAGGAATCAAGGGTCTTCTTACGCCGCTACGTCCGCCTCTAGATGTGCTCCAGTACCATAGGCATCGCTTTCATCAAAGTCAAAGTCATCGGTACCAGTGCGTTGGCTGTGGAAAAGGTTGGTATAGGTTGATATATAAGCGGTTCCGTTCCTTAAGTTTGGATTCAATGACTTTGCTTATGGCTGGGTGAGAGTTGGAATGGAGCGTTGGACTCGAGAAATGGGACACTCACAGACGCTGACTCCGCTTGTTGACAATATCCTGCACTGCTCGGGCAGTCAGCGAGACCTTGCTCTTCAAACGCATCGGCGTGCGGGGCATAGGAACGGCGGCCGGAATATCTGGATTGACGCTCAATACGGGCGTTACGGGTCGACGAACCATTTCGCTGCTAGCTCTATCCGCGTTGGTACTACGTCTGGCATGAAGAACAGTGGGGCACAGAGAGTGAGCCATGGGTGGGCTAAGGACACGCGGGGGGCGGACACTTACAACTTCTGCTTAGTACGGAGATTGGAGCGAGTGTCTGTCGGCTGTCGGCTGCGTTGGTCGGCCCGATGGTCGGGACTGGCACTGGACTGGACATGGGAACGCCATCCAATGTCGTCTGGAGCCGCATCAAAGTCGTACTCCTCGGTGCCCTGCCTCTGACTGTTTCGGGAGGGGGGAAAGAGATCAGCTGTCATAAGGCGAACGGGGGACAGTTGCGGGGGCCTACTAACTTACAGCGAAGGTGGCTTGATCTTATTTCTCGACTGCCAAATATTGAGAATCTTTTTAGTCTGACTGGTCTCGCGCTCATTGGAGGTGGCTCGACTGGGACCACTGGATGAGCCCCAGTTGTCGTCCTCGGGGTCGTGCCGCCTGCAGCAGTCGATGCAATGATGGAATGAGTCTGAGAGATGGCGCACAATCGATGGATCGGCAAGAGAGATCGATACTCACAGCTGCTGGCGACTGCGACTGCGCACGGGCGTGTTGACGGCCGAGACGTCCCGCCCGCGGCTCAGCTCCCGCTCCCGACTGCGCTGATCGCGATCCAGCACCCGCTCCCGCTCCATCTCCCGCTGATTCTGATCCTGGCGCCGTTGCGGTGGTTGCTGCTGCTGCTGTGGTTGCCTAGATGGGCTCGAGTCCTCGTCCAAGTCCAGTGTTTCCTCGGTGGCGGTTCGACGTCTGTGGAGTAGCAAATCTTCAGATTAATCTCATTCTGAGTGACCATCTACTTACAGCTGTGGCCTGGGCCGTGCCGTGCTGCTCGTGCTGCGCTCCCGGCTCTGCTCTCGACGGGCACTCCGGCCAGTTCCCGACGCACTGCTCGTCCGCTGCTTCTTCCGGCCCCGACTGTCGCTGCGCTGGTCACGCTCCCGCTCCCGTTCCCGCTCCCGCTCCGGACTGCGATCGCTCCGCCGCTGTTTGGCCTTGCTGCGGGCCTGCGCCGCTTGCATCACATTCAGGCGGGTCTGGATGGTGATCAAGTTGAGACCCACTGGCGTGCCAATGGCCCACAGGAGCAGCGTCAGGAGGATGAAGAAGGTGAGGCCGTTGACGAAGTCCACCATGTTGCGGCAGAGGAAGGTGCGGCTGGCGTCGAAGGTGTCGTAGAAGGGCCGGCACTTGGTGGTGGTGTCGCCCAGCTGCGATTCCATTGTGGCCTTACTGCTGGTCAAGTACGCTTTCAGGCTGCAGAGGAAAAGAAAGCAAAGAATGAAGCATACGTAATCCACATGGCATACGTTCACTCCTCTGGAGCCTCAGAGCGTGGCATGTGGGTGCCTCTGTTTGTGTTGCACACACACACAAAATGCAATCATGACACTTGGCAAACTTAATCAAACGATTACGACTTTCAATTATCTGATAAAGAGGAAAACTATGTGCAGTCATTTACCCTTCCCCACTTCCCTTCCCCTCTTTATCTGAGTTTGTGTTGCAGTTGTTTGAGTTCTTTGTTTCTCTGCCGGAATCGAAAAGAGCAGCACAACAACACCCCCGACGCAGGTGGAATGCCACAGTTTGGATTGCCACAGGGGGAATGGTGATGGTGATGGGGAGACCGTAACTTTCGGCAGGAGAATCTCTGTGAATTTGGGAGCAATTAACTCTGCGACCAACGATGCAGGCACTCGTACTCGTACTGTTTGCTGGGTATAATTTATCATTTATCATTTAGTTTGGGTACACCTACCGGTCTGTGTAGAGGCGCGTCATGTTGTGGCAAATCTCGCCAGCCTTGTTCTCCAGGTAGCCCTGGATGCTCTTCAGATGGTTGAGCGTCTGATTGACCTGCTTGGCCCAGGGATCCCGCTGCAGTTCAAGTGCCGTAAGATGGTAAAGTATTTCGTTCTGCAGGTTCTCCAGTGGCTGCAGGATCGAGGCCTGCAGGCGCTTCGACCGGCTGCCCAGGGTTGTCATGCGTGATGATGTGGCCACGTCCTGAATCTGGAAAGCAAATCAGATGCGGAATGGTCTGTATTCAGCGCGTCGCTAAGTCCCGGCCCACCCAGGCCGCCCCCTTGTGGAATTTCCATTCCATTCTAATCAGCCGCTGTAATCGCCCCGGGTAAGCGGAAAGGACTACGGTCCGTACCTGTAGGGCCACCCTCTGCATTTGATCAATGAATGTCGCCAAATCCTTTTCGGGCGTGGGCGCCCCCACACTGCTGCGGTAGGTGGTCAAATTGAAAGAGGACGTCTGCAGCATATTCTCCAATATATTCTGGACGGATTGGGTCAGCGAGAGCAGCGTGCGCCCAGACACGGAAATTGCATCGATGGCCGTCGACACTTTTGGAAACTGTTTCAAATCAGCTATTTTGGTGGTATTCACGAACGCATCCAATTGAAAGACATTGTACGACGCTTGATTTTGTTCGCAGCCCCTGTTTTGATGGGCGAGAGTGATGTTTGGAGTTTGGAGTTGAAGTTCTCAATGAAAGGCCAAAAGGATTGCGCATAATAGTATGCACCCGTATCGAGCATGGGTTTTGTGGGACTGGTCCAGGCAGACCGCAGGCACACTATCTCTTAGCTTACATGCACACATTGGGGAGGGGCAGAGCGGGAATGGGGGGTGTCCAGGAATTTATGTCCACTGCGGGGAAGTGGGGAACTCCACTCCACCCGGCCTGCATGCGCATTTTGTATCTGTTCAGATAATTGGAATCGTGCTTAAAATTTGCGGTTACAAGTTCTATATGTGTGAGTGCTTGTGTGTGGGTGTGTGGATGGGTGGTGCGTGTGTGTGCGGGTGGGTGGCTGGATTGGCATTGGTATGTTCTCCGTAAAATTGAGTGCCATGTGGCTAGCAAATTTCATTGGGCTTTCAAAACTTTGTGGCTTAGAGGGTCTCCAACTGCTGCCTGCTGCTTGACAGGCCTGGGCTCTGGCTCTGGGCAGCTCTGGTCTGCTCTTCTGTGCTCTGGGATAGATGGGATTTGAAGCCGAATAACGTCTGTAGTCTGTAGTCTACTGAGAGTGGTGCGTTGTGGTTTCAGGGCTGTGAGAGTTGGTCAGTGACAAGTTTTGGCTTGCGTGGTACTGGGCAACGAAAGTTATAAGTGGCTGGGGAGAGGCTTGCAATAAACACACAGAAAACAGGACACCGAAAGGGGTAATCACAGTGGGATCGTTTAGGAGCTCTGGCTATCATTTGATTAGCACTTAAGGAGTTTGCAAGTGTTGCCTGAATGTTTATTAATCGAACAGTGTGTACCCATGAGTGGGCACACACTCAGTTTAATTGCTCATCGAACTTTTAATCGATTCCGTCTGTGAAAACTTTTGTACATTTTTGTTGTTTCTTACGGGGCACAGGGCACAGCAACAGGACTCGTTCTCAGGGGACTTTGGGCGGGCGGGCAATCAAAATTACAGGCACGTACAGTATCAAAGTAATTGGATAACAAAATTCGTTACTTCAACACTGGCTAGGTGCTTGGTTCGTGGTTCTTGGTTCTGGTTCTTGGGCAGCTCTACCTGGGAATGGGAACTCTAAGTACACATACGGATTAGTGGGCTCGGGAAGATCAGATCACGGACTCACCTGAGAGCCGTGCCGAGGCTGACATTCACCACGGACCGATTGACGCCGGCCGGTCGCAGCAGCTCCCCAATGATGCCCGTCTGGGGCTCGCGGGCATACACATAGCCGGGCTTGTCGAATAGCTTACCCATCATATCGTAGTCCTTGTCGTAGAGCGAGCGGCAGAGGAATACCTCCGCGTTGCCCCCGACCGCCAGCGAGAAGACACCGTAGAAGGTGAGGGCGATGCTGGCGAGGCAGATTATCATCACGGCCACGAAGAAGACCACGCCGGATTTGGTGTTCGATTCGCAGAGGAAGCAGCAGTAGGACATCAGCATGAAGACCACCACCCAGACGATCACCATGGCGGCTATCCAGCCCATGCTCCAGTACATGTCCGCCCACTCCTTAAGCTCGTTGTAGGCCGGCTGCATTGAGGGCCAGGTGCCCTCCAGGCGCTTCAGCACCACATTGATGGCCGACGTCAGCTGCTGGGCGTTGGCCGTTGTCCTGTGACGAATGCTCGACAACTGCTCCAGCGTATCTGGGGGAAAGTTTGTGCCGATTCAATTAGCATCCATAGACCAGAACCAGGTGACACTAATTAATATTGTGTGCCCCGCCACACCCTCTCTCTTATCCGCTTTGTCTCGGAAATTGCATTGTCAGAATCACATTCAAGGGTTTATTGGATGTACGAGCAGATACAGACACTCGTACTGTTTTGTGGGATGTGGGATGGGGCATGTGGTATGGATGGAGGTGCCATTGATTGAGTTGTACATTTAAATTGATGCCATAATAGAGTTAGGGACCATGTCCTTTGTGGACTTGTGTGAGGGTTTCATGGGAGTCAGGGCAAGCGAGGTACAGTCCAGTAAATCAAGTACTTTACTTATGACTTATCTTTTATCGAAACTTTAGTTTATTTTGATGGCTTTACTCACAGTTCCGCTCATATGACGTGTCATGTTTAACTTGTTGCGGGAAATTGCTGAAAATGGAACGTGACACGCCAACTTCCGATGTCAGGTTTTTGACAGTGGCACCAAATTCAATTTCGCCCAAGTAGCGCATACGGAAGATGCTCTGGTCCTCTTGCAGCTGACAAATTGTCAGCGTTTTGCGTTGTGTCCAGGAAATGAGAAATGGCGTGGCGAAATTAGAAGAGAAAAAACAGAACAGAGTAAAAGAGAGCGATGAGAACACGGTATAAGGAAAAATTATCTAAACCCTTCAAGAAAGAGAGAGAGAGAGCAAGCCAGAGAACTTACAGTTTTCAGGGCATCGACGACGCCGTTCTCCTCGAAGCTGCGTATACGCAATGTGTCGCAGAGCGGCCGGTCCCGGTACGTGCACTGGCGCTGCAGCACGGACAATTGTATCTGCAGCTCCTCCATGCGTGCGGCCGCCTCCTGGGAGAGCTTCAGGGCTCGGCCGACAGTCTCCTGCAGCATGAGGACGCGATAGATGAGCTCCGCGTTCGCTGACAGCGACAAATGCACGAAAATATTATTATTTCGACTATTATTATAGCATATTTATTCGGCCATGGGCAGGGGAGTCGAGAGTCGGGTGTCGGGTGTCGGGAGCAGGGATCAGGGATCAAAGGAGACTGATTCTAAATTGCACATTGTGTTCGAAGGCAAACATAATGGAGTTGTCATCTGAGCCATTTGTCCTGTCACCCGGCTGCAAAGCTTCTTGCCGCTTTCGTGGGTTGTCGCTGGAGTCTCAGGGGGTGGCCGGAAATGGCTCCCAATCCAACCCAATCCAACCCAATCCAATCCAACCGAATCCAACCAATTGCTCTGCTTGTACAGTTTAAGCGTATATGAATACACATTTGTCTCTTGGCAGGGTATTTGAACGGTTTCGGAGGTTGAATGAAATTTAAATCAAAGAATGTCCAAAGCTTAAACGGGTTGACCCGAAGCGACAAATGAAAGGTCACCATTTCTACGCCCTCTGCGTGCGAGTACTGTAATTTATTGAGCCTGGTTTATTGTCATGTTTGTGCAACACGACCGCAGCTAGGCCTACGATGACCATGCATTGTCATGCCACAATGAACAATGGAATTTGGGTCAAGTCTCCAGCCGGACAATCGCATTGCAATCCGGGCTAGCGGGGAAGCGGGGTAGCGGGGTAGCGGGTAGCACTTAACCAGAATACTTACCCAGGCTAAGTGTCGTCAATGAATCATATGCCAGCTCAAGGCCAGTGTGTGCAGATATTTCCGCTTGAATTGGCTCACCGAGGAGAACATCCACGTCTGTGGAAGAGTGCACACGGCATACAGTATATATCAGTGTATAGTATCGTATATTGGGGACTTGCATAAGGCGGAGGGCGGAGGAGGCCAAGGAGCTGGTACGAGTACTCGTACAATCACTGCAATAACTCAGAATGCAGTGCGGGAAAAGTTTTAGCATAATGCATGAATCGAAAGCTAGAAATGTACTCGGGGCGAGGCGACACAAAGTTGGCAAGCCGAAACTGGCGGAAACTTTTGTGACGCTCCGTCCTCCAGGGCCACCGCCCCAGCCACCATCCACCATCCACCATCCAGCACCCAGCACTGACCTTCCAAGTCTTTGACGACTCTCTCGACGGAAACATGAAAGCCATTATCCAGTTTGTGTTTGATCTGCAGATGCGTGTCCTTTAAGAAGACCTCCACATCGTGCACGGCTGACTTCACCATCTCGGGCGTCATCTCGATGCCAGCCGAGAGGCGGCTGTTGGCATAAAATATGCTAAGGTCGCTCAGCCTGCAAACAGCCATGAAATCATTCGTCCCCTGCCGTCCGTCTCCTGCGCAAACCTTTCATCCGGAACTTACGTGAGCAGCACAAAGACGATCCAGAGTGTGACCAGGCCGGCGCTTTTGCGGCACCGCAGACTCTCCTCCAGAGCCTCGTCGCGTATGTGGACGGGGGCCCTACGTATGTGGTCCACCTCTTCCTGGGTGGAGCGGCGGCCACAGCACCAGGCACAGGTGGCAATCAGCGGGACCAGGGCCAGGATGGCAAAGATGCTCATCAGGCCAATGAAACCGGATTCGATTTTGATGGCCTGAACGAGGAAAAGACGGTTAGACTTGGCCACAGACACAGATACAGATCCATCCACAGACTTACATTGGAGGCAAACTCGAGCAGGCTGACATTTTTGTGTAGGACATCGCGTATGGAATCTGGAAATCGATTCAAAGAAAGCTTTACTCAAATGCTTCAAAAAAGTCGGAGGAGGACTGCTCCTCTTCCAAGTGCTGGATAACCACCACATTGCAGAGATTGGCCTCGGCCAGGCTGCGGGCATCCGTCTCATCCAGCTGCACTCGAGGAAAGCTCGTAATCAGTACGAATCTCCGGCTGGAGTACTGGGGCCGTGCCAGGCGGACATAGTTGTAGAGGTCGCCGACGTTGTGGCTGTGGTTAAAGCGGGCTGAGATGCGGCTGCCATCGGAGAGACGCAGCTGGACCGTCGTCATGGCCTTCTTCTCGTTGAGGCTCAGTCTGCCCTCGGCATCCTGCTCCTGGCGAGCCAAGGACTCTGTTGACGCCAAGCGCGTCAAGGGATCGCCCAGAGTTCGTCCTGGACCCAGAAACTGACCAAGATGCCTGAAGGGCTCGTTGCTGTGGTCCTGGACACTCACCTCCAGCCGTCGGCCAAGGCCCAGTATCTTTTCCTCCCTCTGCAGAACGGACTGCAGAAATTGTGCGTTCTCCGGAACATCGTAAAGTCTGAGCGAGCCGTCGTCCACGGAAAAGCCCTCCGACCAGAGATGCAGCACCAAAATGGTGTGCTCGCTGTCATTGGGATCCGTGTCCGAGTCCTGATTCGCGCTGCTAGGCGCCGGCGGATTGATCGGATGAGCGCTGCCCAGACGGCGGCCTTGCCCCCAGACACGCACGCTGTGGAGGCTATCCACGTAGGTCAGGGCCGGAGTTGAGTCCTCGATGCTGACGCGCTTCTCCCCTATCGCTATACTGTTGTTGGAGCTCCCGGTAAAGTGCTTCTCCGGGTCATCGTCCTGCCGGCCTGTGTGCAGGCTGATCACCGACTGCGGCTCTCTGTTGCTGGACGAGTCAGTGGGACTGCTGCTGACAGCGGCCGTGTCCGACTCGTAGGCACCGCTAGCCCGATCCAACTCCCAGTCGTTGGCCTCTAGATAGCGACGGGCCACATCCTCCTGCACGTCATGCTTTCTCATAAAACTTTGCAGCTTCTGCTCATCGGACATTTGGAAATTTTGACAGTGATCCCAAAAAAAAACAAATTGTTCTGTGGGAATGCTCGCTGAATCCAGGCCGCCTATGTTCCGACACGTTTGTAATCCTTAAACCTTACTCGGATCTTTGTTGGAAGCCGCCTGGTCATGGATACGCGTATGATACGAGTGCACTATAATTCAATCGAATGCCTCTGGCCAAGGCCAACTCATGCACCATCCTTAGCATCCTTAAATTTTCAAAACTGAGGTGAAGGATGTCCCCCAACGGCACTCTTGCACCCTCTTAAACCACACGCACACAAATGCACTCAGAGAATAACTCTGCAGAATACAAAATTTGTGGGATAAGCAGTCCCCGGGCGATTTTCACAACTTAAGAATGGTTTTCTCTCAGTGTAACACACACATCCGCTGCAACCATGGGGGGGGAGGAGGGGTGGCAGGACTTACCGAGCGGCAATTCCTCGGGCGTGATAAGCGATAAAAATTCACTAACGTAGGTGAATATAAATGGTCCTGGCGCTATGTCCATGCCCGGTATGCTGTATGTAAAAATGTGGCTGGCGTTGTTGTCGGCGTCGAGGCTGTTGCTAATGCTATGGTTGTTCCTGTTCGCGCTGCGATGCTCGCCAGCGCCGCTGTGGTAGGTCCTCCTGCTGCTGCTGATGCTGCTCCCACGAGAGCGCCCACTGCTGCTCCTGCGGCTGCTGATGATGACGAGGACATAATTGTTGTTGCGGCTGGCGGTGGCAGTGTTAGATTACGCAGGTCCATCTTCGGCTGGGCGGAAGTCGCCGCCCTTTTGTGGCCAGGCACGGGGACAGGGACAGGCCAAGGCACGAGACCCCTCCAGGCGCTGTGCTGTGAATGAATAAATGGGGGAACCAGGCATCTGACCATGAATATCACTCACACACGTACTCGCATGGGATGTGAGAGGGGGAGAACACAGCACAGAGCACAGAGCAGGAGCAGCAGAGGATGTTGTAAAATATTTTTGGAATTTTATGTTCCAATTATGCATTCATATTGTACTGTATGTATGTCTGTGTGGCACTGGTAGTGGTAGTGCTAGTGGTATTGTGTGGCAGGCAGCAACTTACAAAGAATATGTGACATATACCAAATTAATGAGTATTGCAGCAGCCTGTGGAATTTTCCCCATTATTTTTCCCCAAATGAATTTAGTTGGGACTATAAATTGTCTGCTCCAAAGAGAGAGGACTCTTTAAGGTTGTAGTATATTGCGTATACGAAGCGTGGGCTTAGGCTGTGTTCCACTTAATTTTTGTCTTTGGACTTGCTTGCCCCTGAATGCCGCCTTGAATTCAATTTTTCACTTGTTAATTCTATTAATTTTATGTTTCTTTTGCTGTCTTTGCCCTTTCCCATGCTGTCAGCAATGCTGTCGCAAAAACAAAATAAAATCAAATAAAATAAAAACCCAAAATGAAACGAGAAAAGTTTCGATAGAAAACATACTATCAATGGGTAATGACTTTCAGAGACGCTCTCTCTCTCTCTCTCTCTATTTTTTGCTTCTCTTTCTCTGTCTTTCTGTTTCTCTGTGTCTCTGTTTCTCTGTCTGCAAGCAGACATCTCTCTTGGGGGCCGAAGAAGAAGTGCAGCTACCCAAGAAGCCCCGCAAGTTCTGCTGGAGAACTCAACTCATTTGTTTTCCTTGACAATACAGCGTACAGCGTACCGTTTGCCGCCTTTATCGGCCATTCATGCTGGCCATTGGCCACTGGCCACTGGCCACTGCTGCTAATTGCTCTGCCCTGGGATTTACACTGTCCGGCGGAATTAGAACAAACCAATGGCGCTGCCCAGCAAAAGTTAAACAGTCTTGAGCCCGAAAGTGGGTCATTAAAACTCGATACCCCGCATGGTTTGTGTGTGGGCGGGGATCAGGCTGTGTCTCTGCCTCTGCCCCTGCCTCAGTCTCCCCCCATGTGCGATTATGTTGGCCCAATGGACACGAGTCAAGGCGCTCGAATTTGCTGGCCAAGCTCTTTTGAAGGCAACCCGATACGCAATGTGCTGAAAGGCAATGCGGGGACTTGTTGTCGCCCATTATCTGGCCATTGTTGTGCTCTGCCATGGCTGGCTTGTTAGAAAGATATTAGTAAAAGCCGTTTTATGATAACACTCTAAGTATTATAATGCGAGGTGGCAGAGTTCAATGCATTGGGTCACATACACGCTGCATACACGTACACGTACAAGTACTTATGTATGCGTAAGAGCTTTCCCCTGCGGCTCAGAGTGGAGTTGGAAGCCGGAGAGCCGGTGGAAAAGAGTTCCTCTTCTGCACTTTGGTGCAAAGCGATTGAAGTACAGTGGTTTTCACAGCTCTCTAGGATGGTTAAGGAATTGATGTTGAAACATTGAAAAGTGAGACAGCGTTCACTGTACTATGTCCACAGTACAGAAGGCTTTGATCTTCACATAGTAGGAGGACATAATGAAGTTAGCAATTTGCATCGCCTTTCACCCGCACAGAGACACAGGGGCCATGCCCTAATGAGAGTCAGACCTAATGCTCCAGTTTTAGCTAGTGCTTCAAATTCGATTAATTAACAAATTGCACGGTAAATGAACTTACGCACCTCGTTTGGCTCGTCCTAATTGATGGATTTCGAACCGAAGTGTCGTCTCTCTTGCTATCTCTGTTGCACTCACACTCACACACACTGTGTCGCACTATTTCTGCGGTTCTACGGGCTGCGTTGCGGCATTACGAAGCCGTGTTTTTAATTGAAAGTTATTTTGAATTCGATTTGATATGCAATTAATTGGATATGTGGATCAGCGGGTTGTTTATTTGTACATTCCGACACGGAAACCCTAAATGATGCTGAAATCGATTAGTTACTGAACAAACACCCGTCTCGTGTGCAGGCGGGAAATGCATTGACTTTTCCGTTTAGTTTTCATTCACAAACACAACCAATGCGACAGTTGCCACTCGATTATTTGTTTATTTTGGCAAAATAAGTTATGCGCTGGGCCGATGCGGAGGTGAGGGTCCTGACCCAACGATTCTCCTCTTGACGGCTCTAACCAATTGACCACAAAGCGTGACAAGCGCCGTCGGACGACTGAACGGTGAAAGGTGTTGGGCCCCAATAATCGGCAAAAGAAAACTTAGAAATTTTTCTCTGTTTTACTTTTTGCGGCGACCGAGCAGCCTTCCATGTGTGGTGAATTTCTCAGTCCAAAGAGAGCTTAACCTATGCTCGATACATCAGATGTGTATGTAGGGATCTTGAGTGAGTTCCCTACAAGTTCCGGAAACTCCGTCTTCTCGCTTCCGAAGTCAAACTCTTACTCCCCTATCGACAGATCTTCTTAGCCTACTCCGGACTGCCCATAATGATAGATCGGCTATAATCAGCTGGTTTAAGGGCTGCCAACCCTACATGTATACCATGTATTTTCAAAGGCAATTAAAGATTCTCCCCATTCTTAAGTCTGTCATTCTGCCATCGCTCTTCTGAGAAGCAAACGTTTCCGAAATGGCATTAATAGTTGGGCGGGTCTCCTCGCAACTGCCGTACTAGCGACCAATTTCGCAGGTTTTGTTTATGTTGGCGGCAGGCGCCTTGAGCTTTGCATTAAGTAGACTTTGTTTTAAAGTTGCATGAGGAACTCCAAGCCCAAGCCCAAGCCCAAGCAGAAGCCAGGCAAACTTTTCCCCAGCGTCGAAGCAACGTGGAGCAAAGCAGATCTTAACTGTGCTCTCACGTTGCTGCCCCCAAGGCATCCTCCTCAACATATTGTCAGTGCTGACAGCGGGGTAGGAAAGGGAATGGGGAATGGGGAATGGGGGCTGCAACGACAACGTCAACAGAGACGCGCCGCAGTGGAGGCAATGCCTCTGTGGCAGCCCGGCAGCCTGTTCTGGCTGAAATTCAATTTGCTTTTGATTTATGCATTTTCCTTGAACTGAATTGCTCGGCAGCCCGAAGACGCTTTCAGACTTTAACTCTGCAATTTCATCAAATGTAAATGATGACATCCACAGTGCTGCTGGCCACTGCACCTGCACTGACTCGGTGTGGGGGTTCCTTTAACTCCAGCACCTGGGGTTGTGGCTGAACTGGACACAGTCCCCTTTTGGCCAAGTTCTTTGTGTGCATTTGTCGTCCATTTCGGAGCGTTTTCATGGAAAATCCGAGAGAGAGATGGAGAGATTAATGCTCCCGAATAATTTATACTTATGAGAACGCACCTTCCGGGCAAATCAAGATTTAGATTTTATTTATTGAATTATGAAGCTGAACAGTTGGGAGAGTAGCAACAGGATAAGCGTGGTAGTCGGAGAGAAGGGATCGTCTGCCTGCGCAGTCAGATCGAGAACCGTCTTTTGGATCCACTTTTCGTGATGCATATAATTTGTGAACTTCATGGCCTTGCCGCCCTCGCAGAGGTGGGAGCCGCCAATGATCCCCGCCAGCCAGTTCTCGCATATCAGGGGTCCGCCCATGTCGCCAGGACAGAACTCGCCGTCGGCATCGGGCTCAGCGCATAGATGCCCGTCTTTGTTGTACGACGGGATCTTTCCCTCGCAGTAACTGTGGTTGCGAATCAGGACATCTAGCGCGAGAATTTGATTCGAGTAGGGGCCGTGCTGGAACGAAAATTGGTTCCAGAACTGCAGCTGTGGCTGTGGCTACGGCTATGGCTGAGTACGTACCGGATACACCTGTCCCCAGCCCAAGGTGACGCAGCGCTTGCCCGCGGTGACGAAGCCGGAGCGGTAACGAGTCACCAATGGCCGCACGTGGGGCATGTTGGTGGGGATGCGTCGACTGAGCTGCAGCACGGCCAGATCGTTCTCCTTGTAGCGCTTGTACTCGGGATGCAACACCAGACGGTCCACGCGTTGGCACTCGGCGGCGCCGTAGAAGGCCAGGCGCAACGTGATTCCGAACACAATGAGCAGGGCCCGCGGGTTCATGGGGGCCTTGAACCAGCTGTGTGTGACAGGAGCAGGAGCAGGAGCAGGAGTGACCTGGGATTCTCCGTGGGGACTTACACGTTCACTTACTCAGTGACGCAGTGGGCGGCTGTCAACACTGCCCGACTGCTGAGCAGGATGCCGCTGCAAAAGTGGTTGTCGCCCCTGAACTCGATGTAGTTGAGGGTTCGTATGGAGACGATGTGCCTCGTCAGAACCGTATTGTCCGGTATATAGCCGCTGGCGATTAGCATCTCAAAGGACTTGTCGTGCAAGTCGGCAACGACCCCGCGTCTAGCCTCAGCCACGGATCTCCACAGGGAGACTCGTAAAATGAAGGCTACAATTAGCATATCCCGAAACAAACAAATACAATACATTCATTCAATGTGTCTTATTTCAAATTTCACCTCAAAGTGAACTCTTCTGACTCAAAAACTGATAAATCAGAATCAGTCAAGGGCCATCCGGAAAGGCAATAGCAGGACCCTAAAATGTAGTACATTTTTATTTTTTTCTAGCAGCTGCCACTAGCTGTGAGTGGTAGAAGAGCAGGGGTAGGAGCCCGCTCAAATTAGATTTAAATTGCGGAGGATGCAAATTTAATGAAACGCCAGAAGCAGCCCCAGTTGCAGCCGCAGCCGCAGCCGCAGCAGCAGCCACAGCAGAGGCACAACCAAAGCCAGTATCCGAAACCATAAACCGGAAAACCGAACAACATGGGACAGGAACAATAACCGAAATTAAAGCCGCACTAATGAGCAGAGACAAAACCCGAAAGAGTAGCGAAAATGTGGTAACGGGTAGGGGGGGAGGGCGCATGATGAAACGGTCCATGACCGCCGTGGCTACTGGATGTTGCATGTTGCCAGCATGCCAGATGCCAGATGCCAGCGACAGTGTGTAAAGTGATTCTGGCCAAAGTTAAAGTGGTTTTCCAGCGGGCTGGCGGCCTGGCGGGCTGCCGGGCGGGGAGAAGTGTAGTTGCAGCCGCAGCTGCAGCCCATCCGTATCGGGCAAAATGTGCCGGAAAGTCACGTTTCTGGCCGGTGAGAGCCTGTATTGGGTAAAACTAGTACATAGTCTGGATGCAAATGATGTGATGTTTTCGAAAAGGGAGCTTATCCACACGGACACGATTTAATCGACCCGAGATTGGATGTGCTGGTCTCCTTGACGGGCATGAAGCCCGAGTCGCCCATGAAGCGGAGCGATACGTAGCCCGATGGCCGCACAGTCAGCCAGGTGATGGAGCCGTGGTTGAGACTCAGCCGTGTCCAGGCCTGAGGCGGCAGCTGAAGGGCACGCAGGATCACATACCGGATGACGTTGGCATGGCAAATGATCAGGAGGTACGTGTCACGCTCCTGGTCGGGCGGGGCACGGTAGAAGTAGTGCTTGAAAGCAGCCTCAATGCGTGGTCCATCCCGGCGAACGGCCTCCTCCTGCAACCGCGGGCTCCTCTTCGTTGGGGGATCTCCGAAATACGGCGCTCCCTCGCGCAGCTCGTCGGTATTGACTACCTTGCAGGGATCAACGTCGAGCTCCTTCAGTATGATCGCCGATGTCTGCTGGGCCCGCGTCATGGTGGAGACCACCACCTGGTCCCAGGTGATGTTGAACTCCCGCAGGCGCTTCCCCGTCCACTTCGCCTGCTCGCGCCCCAGCTCGGTGAGATGCTCGGGGCTGGTCGGCGTCTTTTCGTATTGTCCGTGCCTCACCAGGATGATGTGTCGCGAGGCCTTCGACTTCTGGCCCTGGTTCACTTGGGCTGCGTGCGGATGGCTTTGATCCCAGTCCGTGACCCAGGACGGATGGATCGATTCACCAAACCCAATCCCATCTCCCTCGCAGTTGGACCGATGGTGACTGATTAGCCAAGCGCTCGTGGAGGTGACCAGTGAACGGAAACGGAGAGCGTGCATGCTTAAGGGTCTACAATTTTGTATAGCTCTAACTGTCAACTAACAAATGTAAGTCCTACAGATAGCTCAGTGCTTGATATACCTTCTTAAAAGTCCAGATTCTCAGATGCAACGCAGACAATTATCGGCCACCAAGTGGGGTTCTTCAGTGGCTTTTGTCGCACTCTTTGCGAGCTATTTTAAAAGTTTATGCAGATCCTTTTATCCTCCAGCTGCCGCTCCTCCCACTGCTGCTCCCGCTCCTGCTCCAGTCTTGATTAGCATTTGTTAGAGAAGTGGACTCTTGAAAGGTTTTGGTTTTGCCAAGTTTTGTGTCAAAGTTATTTCACCCTTGGCAGTATACTCTGCAGCAACTTTCGAGCCGTGAAGGCAAACTTTTCGACCTCCACAATCAGCCGGCAAAGAGGCGCATAAGTCAGCCAGTCAGGTGATGTATTCGGAAAGAGAAGTGCGAAATACTCCACTGGGTAGCCGGAGCAGAGCCCCTTGTCGAGTGCCCTTTTCCGCTGCACATCCCATGGATACCAAGAAAAAGGCAGCAGAGCCTATCGTCAACGGTCTCACTGGTTAAATAACTTTTGCCAAGTTTCTGCTTCATTTAATTTCAGAGTCCAGAGGCGCACCATCATCTTGGTCATCATGATGAATGTCAGGGATTCCACAAGTGGCTGACCGTGGGGGACTGCCATTCTGTTGGCCGTCAGATTTGGCCTAATGAAGTTGACTGGAACTCTTGACAGAGCTGGGACCGGACCTCATCGATTGGTGACCGCATAAAATTGAAATTAAACAAGTTTCCTGGACAGTTTAAGCCGATGCACAGGGCCAGGCACAGGCCCAGGCGAGGACATGTAATGACATCCATCCCCGCTGTAACTCTTTGGCGTTCCAATCCTTGGGCTTTTACAAGTTCTTTACCGTGTAGCCTTCACTCCCACTCCCACTCCCACTCACAGGTACAGGCACACTCACACACACATGCATCCCACCGTGTGGCCTTGTGGCAACTTTTCTTCGGGCCGTTAAAATAAGCCACTTGAGGTTACCATAAAACAGATCTCGCATTGTGCGCTCGTTCTGTTCTGTTCTGTTCTGCTTCTGTCCTAGAACTGTGCGGCTTACTGGAGCAAGGTGTTGCCATAAATGTGTATGTGTGAATGGCAGTGGCAGCGGCAGGGGCACTGCCGGTGTGGCAGGTGTGGCAGTGTGTGCACGAGTCTCTGAATAGCAGGCAAGTCAATTTAAAGTTTTATTCATGTCCTAAGAGCTTCTTTGAGCAGCATAAATGCATTGAGATATATGTCTGCGGGGCGGGTTTAATTCCGAATTTAATTTGCAGACTCAAAGTTGTGGAAAAAGTGTGAATTGATTTCCCAGCCAGGATGTCAGGCTCCTGCCAAAGCCACTTTGACTTTGCGTCAAACTATTTCGAGGATTCCATCAGAGAGCTCCGACTGTGAAAGTTAACAGAATGATGGAGTCTTCCTTTGAGCTCAGTATTCATTTACAATATTCACACTTAATTACTCTTTTGACCATATCCGGATGTTTTAGCTTTCTAATTAGCAAAAATATTTCATTTCAGCCTCCTCCTGCCTGCCCTTCCCATTGGGCCTGTTCGGATCTCCAGCTCTATCTCTGTCCAGTCCCAAGTTCGCCCTGGAATCCATGTAGTTTATGTTTTCAATTTCACCAACATTAAACTGAAACGAGAAAAGCTATTAACTTAATAATCCCATGCCGACTGCCGGCTGCCATCTTCCATCCATCTGAAAACTGGGACACTGATGGAATGGGAATGGAAATGGAAATGGAAGGGGCCGTTGACACCATTTCCTTTTTGAATTTGCTAACAAATTTACACGAATTTGATTATTATTATGATGGCAATTTGCAAAAATGTCATCCCTCAAGCAAGAGCAAACGAAACAAGCGGAAATTTCTCATTGCACAAAGTGGAGCACCCACCGGGACGTCCACCATGCAGGCTGACCAGAGACCAGAGCCGGAAAGGGGCAGAGCCCCACCCACATCCACACCCACACCCACAGTCCTTGGGCGTAGTCCTTGGCATCAATTGTCCTCCTGTGCAACGTGGAGTGGAGTGGCATCTCCTTATCTCGGTCGCCCATAATTATGGTGTACATCTTGGCTGGACGCCCTGCCCCGCTCGTCGCATCCTGCTGCAGGATGTTCAATTTTCGCTTGCCTTTTGCGGCGCTTTGTCGTTTTGATTTCCTTATTTGGATGGGTGCGTGCTCTTTCCCCGCCGTCATTTTGCATGGCTTTAAGTGGCCCCTAGGCCCCCTGCCGCTGCCACAGCCACAGCCAAAGCCACAGCCATGGCGCTGGCTATGGCGCTGTCTTGGAGCCCATTACTCGACTGGCGGCTGTGACTGGGCTAGCAAATTATCTTGTGGCAAAATCAAAAGTTTTCCGCTTTCGGTGGAAGCTGGGGAAATGGTGTCAAGGACACAAAACGCTCGCGGTCCCCCCCTCCTCCCTACCCACTACCCACTGCAGAGGCAGCAGATCCAAGAAATTATTGCGGAAACGGATAGCAGTGCCCGCAAACATTGTTTAACTTTCATTGCTGCCCCGTTTCCCAGCTCCTGCTCCTGCTCCTGCCCCTGCTCCTCAAATAAAACACACACAGAACAACGAAAAAAAAACACAAAAAAACGGAAAGCAAATTTCCAATGAAAGCCAAGTTTTCCGCTCTTGTTTGACCTTGGGCCCTGTGTGTGTGTGTGTGTGTGTGTGCTGTTATGCTGTAAGGCAGAGCACCCTTGAGCTCTTGAAGTTTACTTGGGAGCAAATATTGAATTGGCAATGTTGAAAATTCGTCTGAATAAAGCAAATATAAATATACTCAACTATTTGCGAATTTGCAATGTGGCTGCGGAATAACCGATTATTTCCTTGGGATTTTCCATGATTAAGGAATGAGTTCAGCTACTTATTTTGGCTTTCTCACTGTGCCCTTTGGGAGTTAAAACCACTACTATTTATGCTCATGGAATAACAGATTGCTTCTTTATGAACAAGCCATGGTTATGGCTCACATTATGCTTTTAAATAAGCCACAAGGAAAATATGATGGTACTTTTACGCACCTTTAAGAATTCCTAATTCCTAATGCATCTCCCAGTGTTTGCTGTGCTGTAAATCTCTTGTTATATTGCAGAGGCGACACAATTTGAAATGAAAGCTGCTTGTAGTTGCAGAAAAAATGCGACACCCAGACACCGGAAACAGCAGAGATGTGAGGAGACGTGTGGGAGGAGAGGACCAGGAGAGCTTACAGCACGACTTGAGCCACACCCACACATGCCACACTTAATAGCTTGTACGCCCCGTTGGTCCTTTGTTGACTGCCCTCGTTTGTTTACGGTTTAGTGGATTAATTCTGGAGAGAGTACGGAATAAAACACAACAGCATCCGAGGAAAATAAAGAAAAATAAAACCGACTTGGGAAACAACAACAACAGCAGCAGCAGAAGCAGCAGCAGCAGCAGCAGCCAGTGTTGGGGCAATTTGTTGCCTCTTTTGAAGTCAAACACATCTGCATAAGGTAAAGCCGAAAGCTGTAACAATTTATGGCCAAAGAAAAGCCCCCCCCTCAACAGGCCCAAGTCGAGGGGGTTTCCTTATAAATTATTTATTTCCGCCTTTCCGTCTGCTCTTTTCGCTTAAGCCCAGTGCATTTGCCAGGAGCAACTTGGCTGTTGGTTATTTTTAATATGATTGTTTTCCTAGCTTTCTAATGGAAATGCAATTACATTGCACTTTAAAACTAATTGCATTTCGACCACTTTTTGTGGTGTCTTTGATTTGCACAAAAGTTTCAATTAAAGTGCATTCTGGAGGAGCTCCTTGCCGCACCCGCACTCCAGCCATATTTTGATTACTCCTAAAACTTGCTCATTTTATGATTTTCGGTCTCTCGACAAACTTTTGTGTAATTACATTTTGTAGGCTCTTGTCGTCGTCCCCCAGTCAAGAGGCAGCGCCAGAAAGAACTCGAAAATTTCATCATGAAAATTTGCCAATGAAAGCGGGAGAAAATGCATTATATAATATTATAGAGTCTGGGACTAAGCATGGCCATAAAATATATACATAACAGAGCATATCCACAGATTGTTCTGAAGATCAAAGGCTTTATGCATCAGCTGGCGTTCAGGGACGGGGATTTTCTCTCGTTTTACAACAATTGCCCCGCAAAATGCAATAAATATTCATATTTAACAATAATAATTCATCTATAGTGCCGTCTAAATCAAGCTAACAAAAGGGAATAGTCGGCAAAAAGTACAAAACGAACACGTTTATGGTCTGGCAATTGAACAATTCGTTGGGGTTGCAGTGGCAGCCTGCAGCCTGCAGACAGTACACGGACATCGAATGTGGACCACTGCATGCCGTTCATTGGACTTTATGGGTGAGTGGGTATTCGAGTGGTTGGTCCTTGGAACTGTTTTACTCTACATACTATATACGCAAACCATATGATGGCCATGGATAAAACCCTGTTATCAGGCCATAAATGAATGATCAAATACCGAAATTGGTTGAATATTCCATTGCTAACCTTTTCGTTTTCCTCTATTATTTCAATATTTTCCGTTCATTAAACATTTTGTTAAGCAGCCCTTAAGGCGTGAAAATTTGGAAAAACTTTTTAAGCCAAATACACTCACACATATGTACATATTTACCTTCCGACTTTTACAGGGCAAGTTTCAATGTATCTGTATAAGCTGCAAGTACTAGTGGATTCGAAGTGCAGTCAATAGTGTGCATTCGTGTGGGCTTGAGTGTTTTATTACGAGTATCGATTGAAACATGTCGATTGTAGATCTTATGCATGAGTGCGCTGCCAACGACTTGAATGTTTGGTTTTAGTGCGTTACATATTCAGTCCTGTCAGCTGGGTAATATATGTATGTACGAATATTCAGGGTAATTCATGCCAAACGAACACATCTAAATGGTAGTCCACACTCCAGCAACAGCTTTTGTCTTTTGACTGATTAGTTCTATCGATTCTATCACTTTTGTATTTGGCGCCTAAGCTTATCTAAACCTAAGCAAAACAAAACAAACAAGCAACAAAAACTATCGTATCGGGAGAGAGAGAGAGAAACTTTGTTGAACTAGAGAGAGCAATGTAATCCAACTTTGTCTCTCATATTCCACAAGCAGAGCAGAGCAGCAAAAAGGAAAGCTCAAACTCAAAGCTTTACGAAAGCTCCCACAATGAAAAATGTAGCTTTAAAGTGATCTTTGGATTAGTCTTTTTTTTTTTTTTTCGCTCCGTTCAGTCAACTTTTCGCGGCCAGTGCCATGGGCCAGTGTCTTTTCGCGCCAAATTGCAGTAAAACGCTGGGAGGGAGCGGAACCTCCTGCAAGTCGTTGATCATCAAGGACAATGCCCGAACAAGAACACAAATGAAACGCCGGGCGGGTCGAGCGCGGGATGCGACCAGACTCTTTTCGGACTGCATTTACCACAGTCTGGAGCCGCGGGAGGTAATCATATTCGGGGATCTGGTGGATCTGGGGATCTGGCTATTCTGTGATAAGAAACCGAAAGGCTACTCTGGAGGAGGTGCGTGCAGTTTACTCCAAGCTTCCAGCAAGACCCACGGACTGTTCGTTCGCGACTCTGGCAGCGTTTGCAAAAGCACAAACACTACGGTAAGTTTGCAGCTTTGATTTCTGTATGTATATTTCACACATTCAATTCTTTTTTGTTGAGACGTTTTTTGTTGGAGTCAGAATACTCCAAAGATGTCACAATAATGCTGTGCCGAATAGAAAAGTTGGGTTATTTTAATGAAGAAATGATTCTCTTTCCAAAAAACCGCACTCGTGTTAGAGGCCTTGTCGAGCTGCAGCTCTGGCAACTAAATATAAGTTTATGAGAGTAATCCTCATTCAAATGAATATTCAAGATTTCATTAAAGTTTAAAGTCCCCAATACCGTTAGTTTTAATTAGCTAACCACAAAGAGAATGAAAATCGGGAAGGCCACATACCGGAGACTCACACAGACAGAGCCTCACCCAAGCAGCGTGTAATTACGTTTTACAGCAATTAAAAGTCACAAAAGTTTGGCTTAGTCAACTGTTTAAAATACTGAAATCTTGGCCGCGTCGCCATGTTGGCGACCCGCTGGCCTTTCTTTCTATTTCTTGTTCACTTCATCTCTCCCTTTTTCTCCTTCTCTCTTTCTCTTTCCCTTTGGCTGTCTGTCTGTTCCGCTGCCGACATCTTCTGGCTTTTGGCCATGCCCGGGAGCTCGAGCCAGAGCCCGGCCGGAGTTGTGCAATGTCAGCTACGCCATTTAGCCTTGTCACATTATTTTGCTTATCCCCACTGCCTTGCACTGAGTCCCTGTCCGCACCCTCTCTGCGCACTGCTTCTACTCCATTTGGCCATCTTTCTGGGCCCTAATTGTTGTTGTAATCGGTGCTTTGGTGGCGGGCGAGAATCGTTGCAACCATCCGCTATGCATTCATTCATGGCTATCCATTTCCCTCGCTTCTGCATTCAGATTTTCGGATTCGTTGCTCATCCCTCTTCCCCTCCCCTCGCCGGGCAATGTCATCAGGAGCCCAGGAGTCGGCGGCTTCCATCTTAGGAGTCATCAGCATTATCAGACGGCCCATGAGTGTGTGTGTGTGTGTGTGTGTGTCTGAGTGTCCTGGTGGCTGGGCACTTTATTTTAGTTTTCGGTGCAGTTCGGTTCACTGGAGTCTGCAGGCCGTGTGATACGAGTACTCGCACTCGCAGTCGCAGTCGCAGTTGAGTTGGCTTCCGCGTGTGTCTCTGTGTCCGTGACTGTGTCCGTGACTGTGTCCGTGTCCATGTTTTTGCCACTTTCTGCGTTTTCCAGTGGCGCACTTTAGTACTTTGCATCGGATGTTCCATTTCCTTCTTTTCCCCGAGGCCCACATACATTTGTATATATGTATGTATATCGTTCTGTAGGGATCCATCTTTTGGACCATCTAAAACTTGGCATTTGAATGTGCACATTTAAGCATTCAAAATATAACCTAGGATAAATTTCCAGCCGAATGTTATCCTCGCGAATAAATATTCTTGAATATTTTAGGTATATTTTTGCCTTGGGTGTATTGCAGTGTTTTTCCCTCAGTGTAGCTATAGTATACTTAATAATATCTGCCCCCAAAACAGATTTTCTAATTCCGCCAGCGATGTGTACATCAATTCGGCTTATTGAATGTGGGTGGGGGCTGCGGTGCGGTTATTTCCATTTTCGTAAGCAGGAAAATACTACTACTGATATTGCCTCGGCACCTCCTTTGTTTCATTTGCATTCGCAACGTAGGAGGACGAGTACGAGTACGGGACTGGACTGGGTATGGGTATGGGTATGCAGCCGGCAGCAGCAGTTGATAGCCTCAATTATGCCGGTTCTACATGGCAGTTCAGTCGCTTCATCAAGATGTATAAAATATGCAAATGATTCCAGCTTCAAATTGAGTAAATTTATGTAAAGTTACTCTCGTCCTTTGCGCCGGCAGAAGATGCTTCGCATCGCCAGGCGCCGAAGGAGTGTTGTTCCAATTGCCGACGCGTTGCATTGTCATGCGAAACTGTTATACAGGGCTGGCTGGGCGGAACAGTTGGCAATGAAATGGGAAGAATCTGGAGACTGGATACGACAGGTAATGGTAATAATTACAATACAACAGGATCTTGGGATCTGCATATCATCTATATAATATTTATTTTCTGTTGCAAATATTCTTCATATATGTACATATGCACAAAGAGATTTAGTATCTGAAATTTGTTAATAGCCTCGAAAGTGGTTGCATAAGGCACTGGTACTGGTACTGGTACTGGCACTGGCACTAGCAGCCACCAGCTTTTCTTCTCTCTTTTATTTATTATATTTCCTTTTCCACTTCCCTCTTGCCGTTCCCTGTTTATTCTCATGCAAATACTTCACACTTATTGCGCGTTGCTGTGGCATCCGTGACATTCTCTGGCCATTTCCCACTCCTAGGAGACTGGGACCGGGGCTGGGAGCCATGCAGCTCTCGGCTGCCCTTGCCGTGTGCGCCCACTATAGTGATAAAGGAGCAGCAGGCAACAAAAAAAAGCACCGCCGAAGAAAAGGCGCTGTGGAGCCTTTGTTTAAGTCCACGCGAGAGCCGTGGAGACCCACTCGGAGCTCTCTCTCTCGCTCTCTCTCTGTCCGCCACTCCAGGTCCCGTAACAATTTGTACGCCTCAGTGCGTGCGCGTTTCTGGGCACTTAAGTTTCTATACAGCCCCATCTCCATCCTCCTTTCGTCCCGTCGTGCCGTCGTCCTTCAGTTGCCGAGTCAATGCTTAATTTTTGCCCTAACGAACTCTCCGCTCATCTTTTTCTCGTCTTTTTTGCACTTTTCTTTTTGTTTTCATCTGCTTTTCCATTGAACATTTTATAAATTGAGACTATTTTGCATTTCTCATTAGGAGAGCGCGCGCTCTGCCAGGATCCCCCACCGCTGATGAGTGCAATTAGCAATTTGCATAATAAAACTAAGGAAATTTCATTTTTATTATAATTTTCTTGACTTTTTGTCTGCCGTTGAGTTCTGTAACAGCGAGTGGCAGGCGAAACAGTTTTCATTAATAATAAGTGGGGCTTCTGCTCGGATATTCTCCATGATTTAAGGCTGGCGAAACCCTCTTTAATCCTTTCGAGCCCACAAAAGGTACGGGTATCCCCTGAAACTGTTTCCAAATTCAATGAAAGCGTCATTCAAATGGAAATTGGAAAGGAGTGGGCACCCGCCCCCATCAGGATGGGAGCCTTTGATAGTTGCACATCGCACAAATGGGATGCCATATCCCACATCAGATGTCAGGCCATATGCATATTTTGGGGATGCTCGGCTGCTTTGTCATGTCGGTCACGTGGCGCTCACTTTTGAATAAATTTGCGCACAGATTTGGACACATCCACAGGTTGGCTACGTTACGCAGCTCTTCAGCAGCATTCACGCCTCGCACATAATGGCATAAATAATGTACAGCCATCCCCATCAGACGGTGCCCGAGCCGGAGCCGGAGCTGGAGCCAGTGCCAGTGCCACTGCCACTGCCACTGCCAGTGTCAGAAGATGCTCGTTAAGGTTAAGCAGCATAATATTCTGTAATTATGGCCACAATGTCTGCCTGCTGCCGCCGCCTGCTGCCTGCTGTAGGTCCTTGGCCAAAGGATTCACGTGTGACTTTCGTTCGGTTAGCGGTAATTAACCCTTGTGTTCGTTGCAGCACTGCAAGGAGCAACGCACTCCATCTCCACCTCCACCTCCATCTCCATTGTAATTTTAATTATAATTATTTATTTTAATCTTTTATCCTTGATGGCCCTTTTGTGTTGCAGCAACACCTGCAAAAGAGTCGCCAGCAAAAGAATGAAATACTTTTTCTAGGCTGCTCTTTATCTTATTTTCTGCTCTTAGTTTTCATGTAATTAAATCCATTAAAAGAATGTTTTTAATTATTCTCATCTAGATATAATCACATAAACGCTTCAATTATACGTTTAGCATCCTCAGGATGTGCTGTAGGGGGCATTTATGGCAGGCCCAATCTACAGGGAGTCCTGAGATAGAGCTAATTCCTTAATAGCCTTCGATTCCACTGAAGAACGCATTGTTCGTTGTTTTGCCAGACAGTTGTCGAATTCTCGTAAATGTAATCAATCCACAAGTATTTCTTACTCTAATGGGAATAATTGACTTGGAGACCAGTGGGCAGGAGTGTTTGCTCCAGTTTTCAAATGCAATTTGCGGAGGGAAAAGTTGTTCTGTTCCTATTAATGCAGTCATTATTGCAATCAATGTAGCCGCATGCTTTGCAATTAGGGGCGCGGCACCGCAGCTCGGTTTTTCAGTCACGTTCCGGGCCAGAATGCCACTCGGACAAAGTAAGCCAAGTTTCTCCATTGGAGGCGACTGTGTGCGCGAGCAGGCAGGACGAGGAGGGGGATGGACACTGGAGATGTTCTAGAGCAGACAGACAAGGAGACAGGAAGTGGCCGTTGCATAAAAACTTGTTAAAATTTAATAATTTATGGCCCTGGCCCCAGACAGTGAGTAGCCCTGGCCAAATGCACAGCAGCCCCACCACCTCCCCCCGGCGGAAGAGGAAGAGGACGCGGAGTAGGGGGCTGGGAAAGCTGAGAAAGCAAGTAATAGACGTCAGTTTTTGCCTTTCGTTTCTGCTGGGCTGCAGCATGAAATTGGCTCAAGTTTGTCCAGCCAGGAAGCGGGACTGACAGCAGGAGGGGGAGTATGGGGGCGTCCTGCAATTTTTGATGTCTGCTAAAATTGCAAAACACTCGGTCCACGCCCTCTGTTTGTTGTTTATGCAAGAACTAGCTAATATGTAGCCGTAATTAAATTTTTGACGTTGTCTTCTTGTGGGGAAATGTCCTCCCGTGGCTCCCGTTGAGTTATGAGCAGGCCAAGAGCTCTATGTACCTGTCACTTCCCGCACAACGTGTTGCTGTCCATTTTCCCGCACTTGATATAAATTGACTTGGCCAAGACGTTGCTCCCGAGTCCCAAGTCCCGAGTCGCTTTCGCGACGGCAGCTCCTTACGTGAGCTCCATTTTAAGTTGCAGCAAACAGGATGCAGGATGTCCTCTGGTCGTGGTGTTAAATGTTGGTAAACCAATTAGAAGCGACTGACAAAGGCCAGGGGCTAAAATGTGATATTTAATCAAGTTTGCAACTTAAAACCGAACTGCCATAACTTCGCCTATTCTTTGGCTCCTCGGTTCTTTGGTTCCGCCCTGAACGGGGGGCGGGCCAATGATTTATCACATTGTCCGGCAAGTGTGCGGGAGACAGTAATCCAGGTTTTAAGTCGGAGCCCCAGCCGGGCATCCGGTCCGGCGGCGGACAATGCAGCCGGGCATCGAGGTGCAAACGAAACGAAAATGAATTATCCCTTTTGTATGGAATCAATTTATGTGAGCTGCAGGACCACCCCTGCCACAGAACATCCGTCCAGCTCTGTCACGCTTTTCGCTGAGATATGCAGAGCAGACGGGGGAGAGGCGGGGTAAGGCGGGAACCCGGGACGTAAACAAATGACGATTCGCAGCACATTCGAGTTTGTCCTTTAACTTGAAATTAATTAACTTTCGTGCTCCTTTTGTTGCGGCCGACTCTCCGTGTGACGTGCAGTGGTCCGTGCGGCAAGGCAGCGTCGCTCGTAAAAAATATCCAACCATATTTAACTGTCAGAATTCGCGACTTTTTACGCTTCGACGAACGCATAAACAAACCGCACTGCGTGCACAGTACTCCCCAGTGCTCCCCAGTGCTCCCCAGTGATGTGACTGGAATAATACAGAGTATACTAGCATGAATATATGCCAATATCTGCGGGAATATCCATGCGTATTCCCCTGAATTTATGTGCATTTTAATTGTAATTCATCTATAGATTGGATGGCTATTAGCTACTCTCAAATAATCCGAGATTTGCCCTTAAATAAACACCGAGTACACCAAATAATTGTCTGTTTATTTACTCACATTTTATTTACTCGTCTATAATCGCTTACTCTGCCCCCCCCCCACTGTTTTGACCAGAAGTCCGACTAACTGTTGAACAGCTAATCAATCCAGCAGAACAGGCAAATATTTGCCATGTCTGCCCGGACTCCCAGCTCGATTAAAAATGTTTATTTAGTCCAGACAGAACGGACCGGAACCCCCATGAGCATCAAATCTCAAGAGCATTTGTCAATGAAATCGGGTTTCTGCGGCCTGCCACAAAGTAAGTCCACTCGATTGGCCGTCGAATGGTGGGGCTGTGGGGCATAGACACTCAATAATTGTCATAAGCACTTTTAATCGCCATTTAATTGATTCTGTTGCTTCGACAACGGATTGACAATTAAATCCTTGATTGTCCTTGGACAAAAGCTCCTATGATTTTGCACTCTACAGATGGGGGATTTAATCACAACAATTCAAAAATATTCCCCCAAGGAATAATCAAAGTTTTAATGGATAAATGGAAATTGAATCGATGTCGCCTCTCTTTACGTGTGAATGCGCCAGGTAGGGTTTTTCTCCAAATAAAATATGCATTTAAATAAATTCTAAAATAAATCAAAGCCTTTTATCGATCACTTTGGAAACTCCTCTGCAGGAAAATTGTTCCAATGGAAACTGTCCGTTTTAAAAGGACAATAATCAATAAAAATATGATGCAGAAACTGGAAGCAATGTGCACTTTAAAGGTTCGGAAATGTGTCCTTTTCCCACGTCGCTAAATCATCATCCGAGTGCCCTCTGCACTCTGCTATAAATCACACTTTAATATTCCTATTTTCAAACGACATGCAGCACAGTGCTGTGTGTTTTGTGCAATTGTGTGTAAATATTATATGACATAAATGCCGCTCAATTGGGATCACAAATAGAAGCAAGCATTTAGCCATTGGGCGCTCAAAAAACGCTCAATTAATCATTCAGTTGTGGTAAAAACAAGTCCTGGACAGCACTTGGCCATTGGGGTTTTTGATTATTATTTTGGGTGGCTATAAATAATAAAATATTGGCCAAATCCAGGCACCAGTTACAGGGGATTGTCCGCTTCGTCCCAGTGCATCAGCTACGTGCTGGGATTGCGTTTTCCGTAGTCCGATGCGAACAGGTGCCTGTCTTCCCAAGCTTTTACCTGGACCTCGACTGGAATTAACAGCCAAGGGGGGGCCACAGCTCGATACAGATGAAACCAGAGGAAAACAAAAAAAGAATAGGGATGCAAATTGTGCTGTCTGGCAGGATTCTGTTTGCATACCGACGACGACGACGACGACGACAATGACGAGGTATCTTCAGAGGCACCTTGGAGTCGATAACTTGACTCTGACAGAGATCCCAGGACCGAAGCCAGAGCAAACGAACTGTAAGCCAACAAGAGCTGAAGGAGAGGAGTGGCGAGGAGAGGTGAGGAGAGGAGAGGAGTCTGCAAAGGATGAGGAGATCAAGGGTCAGAAGAGCAAATGTCCGAGTATGCAAATATTGAACGAGACAATCAAATATGCAACAGTATTTTGCTCCTTTTTTCATTCCATTCCATTCCATCCCGTTCCATTCCTTCTGTTGCTGCCGCTTGACCTGGCATTAAATTTCGAAGGGAAACCCATAGACAAAAGGGTTGCACGTCGCCCGACTACATAAACAAGGAAAACAGTGGGGTGGCAGGGGCAGGATATTTGTCCCTTCCTGGGGGGAGCCTCGGGAGGAGACTTGGGTGTGAAAAACTTTTTTTTGGCAAGGCCTCTCGGCCCGAGTCGACCCACGTCGACCCCCGGGAAAGCCTTAAGTCAACATTCAGCCCCTAGAAATGATAAAGCTCTCATATATTATTCATGAGCCCAAAGCACAGCCAATCAGAGACATGGGATCATAATTTCCCATTCAGAGTGTACACTGCACCACGGTACACACTCGCCAAAGCTCCAGTCATTCATTTAATAGCCCTAATGTGTTCTCGACTCGCGGATTACTAAATCGGAGTGCACTCAGCGGCGACGAGACGGGGGCTGCTGATAGAATTTCCGTTTCTGCTTCGTCGGAAAAGGAAAGTAATCACAGGACACATCCACCTATCGCCTATCCGTGCCATCCGTGCAGACAGATGCATATCCCTGCATATTCCAGAGTCACAGTCCCAGTCCCAGTCACAGTCGCCCGCAGATCAGCTAACACGTGTGCGAGTGGCTCGATGGGTTTGAATGGGTTCAGCAGCAGAGTTGAAAAGTAATTCACTTGTGCGGTTTTCCCTTTGAGCTTTCCCCACACACACACAAACATACACACAAACATCGCATGCACTCGAGAGCACACAGCTTGCAAATAAGCCATGCATTTATATTGTTTTCCCTAGCCACCCATCCGGCAGACCCTCCCTCTGCCTTCCCCCTCCAACCGTGATTATTGCTACTATTCTGTGGGTAATGTTTGCAACATCTTTAAACGGTTGTTAAGTGCACTAAAGCTGCCACAGAGGAACAATCCGTGTCTCCCTCTCGATTTTGAACGTTTCATTGTTTGAAGTTGATTATTGAACGGCTTCAAATGAAATTTGCCCGAGCTCCTGGTGTACAGATACAGTATACGAGTGTACGAGTGTCTAATGGCAGCATAATTTACATATTGACAGTGAGAAACCACTTCAGACGGCCCTTGACTTGGCCCTCGAATTGAATCTGCCAGTCAGGAAGTCAGGAAGTCCCGACGAAGAGGGCCTTTGTCTCCCGCAATCCACCTCGGTCCTCGGTCCTGGGTCCTCGTCTCGACTTAACTTTCAATTTACTGCACAATGAACTCGAGGCCGGGGCTCGGGGTTAATAATAGTTAAAGTTCACACATTGTGTGGCTCACTGGCGTTGCACTTGCACTTGCACTTGCACTTACAGTTTCAGTCGCCTTTGCTTTTGCTTTTGCCTTTGCTGTTGGCAAATGTTTACATGAAGTTTTTCTAAGTTTTTGGCCATTCATTGGAGCGACTTTGTTGGCCAACTGCACTTTGTTGGCTTTTATGGGCAGGAAGCTGTCAATATTGAGGCCAAACGCGATAAAATATGATAGTAAACCAGAACCAGAACCAAAACCAGAGACAAACACATTACACATTACACAGGGAGTGAACTGAAGTGAAGTGAAGTGAAGTTAGTGAAAGGTGGATCGTAAAAGTAGTAGTCGTAAACCTGGAATCACTAAGGATCCATCCGCGTTGTCTTGGGGGGACTACCGAGCTGAACAGCTTTCGTCCTTAATTTATAATTCTTAAATTGTAATCAGCGTTTCCCCGAATAATTACTGCATATTTGTTTCAGGATTCTCATTCTCTTCGGTCACCTGTCACTGAGGCCTGCCTGCCTCTCTGAGGTTCCCTGTGGTCTGCTCTTAATGGTCTGCTCGATTTTAATGGGCATGGTCCTGGCTCCTGTTGTGTGAAAAATCACAGGCTTCAGGCTACGCCTCATAATTGCCACGCCCACGATGTGGAGCAAACATTTGTCTGTCGGCGGCAGTTATTATTTTTTCCCCCAGGAGCCGTTGACATGCCATTTGTCACTTTTACACAGTCACCCAACACCCACCCACTGGCCACCCACCTCGTCAGGTATCAGCGATTAAGGGGTGGGGTGGGGTGGGGAGGGAGGGCACCGCCCTGCCCTTTGAATCCCACATTGACCCACTTGGATCCGCTGCCAAGGCATGCCCAACCCATTGCCTGGAATGGGAATTTATGGAAATGCCATTGAAACGCTGCCAAATCGATTTGCGGCCAGAAGTTTCGAATTCAACCGAACCGAACATATGAACAGACATTTCGATGTCATTTCATATACAGAATGAGTATTCATAAACAAAATTTGATATAATGAACATTGTGCGAAAGCTGCGATCGGGCCAGCGGCGGGCAGTGCTCGGGCTTTGGCAGCGCTATGCCTCGAAGGACCAGTCGAAGGACCAGTCGAAGAACCAGTCGAAGGACCAGTCGAAGGACCAGTCGAAGGACCAGTCGAAGGACCAGTCGAAGGACCAGTCGAAGAATCAGTCCAAGGACTGCAGCCAGCTCCAGGCGAGCAGCATATGCGGAAAGAGTCCTGGAAAACCAGGAGAATCTGCCAAGGGTTCCGGAAAATCAGACAAAGGACCCGACAAGGGAAAAGCCGACGCCCAGCGCAAGATGGTAACCATGATCGATGGCGACGGCGTGGGCGCGGAGCTGACGAATGCCGTGCTAGAGGTCTGCTGTGCGGCCAAGGTACCCATCGACTGGGACATCTTCCACGAGCACAAGGCGTCCGACAGCGAGGACGTGGCGCCCCAGCTGCTGGAGTCGCTGTGCCGCAACAAAATGGCCATTAGGGGACCCGTCAAGAGCCACCATTGGGTGGAGAAGCTGCGCAAGGAGCTGAACCAGTTCGCGTACGTGTCCGTGTGCCAGCACCTGGAGGGGCACGAGTCGCCCTACGGCAAGTTCGACTGCGTGATCGTGCGGGACCAGTTCGAGGGGGAGTACTCGGGCATCGAGCACCGGGTGGTGCCCGGCGTGCTGCAGACCATTAAGGTGAGCACCTCCGTGGGTGCCACGCGCCTCGCCAAGTTCGTGTTCGACTACGCCCTGAAGGAGAAGCGCAAGAAGATCACGGTGGCCCACAAGGCGAACATCATGCAGCTGACCGACGGCAACTTCCTCGAGGCCATGCACGAGGAGGCCGACAAGCACGTGCAGGAGGTGCGCTTCGAGGAGCGCTACCTGGACACGGTCTGCCTAAACATGCTGATGAAGCCGGAGAACAACGACGTCCTTGTGTCCTCCAGCATGTACGGCGACGTGATCAGCACCATTGGCGGCAGCATGATGGGCGGCATCGGCATGTGCCCCGGCTACGCGGTCAGCCCCAAGGGCCTGATGTACAACTGCCAAATCAAGACGCACGAGGAGATGGTCGGCAAGGATCTGGTCAATCCCACCGGCTTCCTGCTCGCCGCCGTGCTCATGCTGCGCGAACTGAAGCTCGACGATCATGCAGCCAGGATTCAGTGCGCCATCCAAGCGCTCTACAAGGACTCCGATGTCCGCACCCAGGATCTGGGCGGAGAGGCCAAGTGCTCGGAGTTTGTCCAGAAAGTGTGCGATATCCTGACCAGCGAGTGATGTGTTCAGAATGAAGAGATCTTTCCCTCAGTGTAGCCATTCATTGGGGGCAATAATATATATTTCGAGTTTTAGACAATATTCCTCTTTTATTTGTTATTTGCTACTAAATGGAATACAGTTTTCACTTAACGACTGGCCGGAAAGTGCACTGAAATGCATCGCTCGACGGGGGTTTATGGGCCCGCCATATAACCGGGGACATTGTGATAATTTGCTGGGAACGGGGACCGAACTAAACACATTTATAATATGTAATTACCTCGCATTTAATTCACTCCTTTCGCTGGTGGTTGGAGGGGGAGGCGAAGGAGTCATAAAAGTCGCCATTCGCTCGGCTATCGCCTGGCAGTCGTATATTTATATAGCCTCTAGTCCCCAGTCCCCAGTCCGTGCTCTCTGCTCTACAAGGATGCTGGCTCCTGGCTGCTGGCTGCAGCGCATTTCGACAGATTTATGGCCGCACGGCATTAACCGCCACAGATGCCAGATGCAGTTTCCTTTGGCGGTGCCCCTTTTGCCTCCTTTTTGGGCTCTTAATTAAGTTGCATTTCGAGTCCTGCCACGTGCTGTGGAGCGATGGGCAGAGGCAGAGGCAGAGGCAGAGGCAGAGAAAGGTCCTCGGGTGCACTCTCTGATAATAAAAGCACATGTTGACATCTGCCCACAGTGTCAGGAGCCCATTATGTACCTATTTGGAGGCTATGGTGGATGTCCTGGGTCCTGCTGGGTGTCGCTGCCCTTGCTCTGGGGATGGCCATGGCCCTTGGGCGGGGGTGGTGCCTGGGGGGAGGAACGCTTTTAGTGCCGCTTAAGCTTTTTACACATTTTCGTTTATGGTTTCTGTCGTTTCACTGTTTCACTGTTCCGCTGCTTCGCATCGCTTCCCATCCCGGGCCCCAAGGCTGTGCCTATTAGCCCCCGTTCCCCGTTCCATTCCATCCCCAACCCTATTCATAGCCCGCATCCTTTTGTTTTTCTTAAATTGGAATGTCATAAAAGTGTATGTTTGCTTATTTAAAAATCATCCCAAAAAGGGGTGAAGAAAGCAAAAGGCATCGTATTGTTTCTGTTCCTGTCTTTTGCTTCCTTTTCAGCCTTATCCGTTGTCCTTTTGCCAGGCTCCTGCTTCTCCTGCTGCTCCTTCTTTTGCCACTTTTGTTGCAGGGTGCTGGTGCCCTTTCGTATCTGGTGTTTGTCTGCGTCGACTTCCGTTTCCGGTTGCACGCTCGCCATTGCTTGGGCCCTTTTTTATTACTTCTGGCGCACATGCTTCTCCAGCACGTTGCTGGTCCTGTTTTGTTGACTTTTAATGGATTTTTATTAAAAGCAAATGGGCAATGCACCATGCACCAGCATGCAAAATGGAAATTCAAATCAAGCCAGCCAGCAAGGAGCAGAGAAGAATGCTCTTGATTGCTCTTTGCATTGCAGATGCAGATGCAGATGGAAATGCCAATTCAATTTCAGGCCCAAGGATGCCATTCTGCTGCAGAATGCTAGAGTTACGCATTTCAAAGATATTTCTGCGACAACGGGACATGGTCATGGTCACACATCATTGGGGACTGGGGATTGGGGATTGGGTATTCGGTATTGGATATTGGGTGTTCTACTGTAATTTCCTTCCTGTCTGATCTGCGCGCTTATTTATTTCGTTGTTTTTCGATTGCGCCACCTTTGACCTTTTTGGACCTTTTCTCTTCGATTGTGTTCCACTCGGTTGAAGGTTTGTTTGTTTCCTGTCAAGGCAACGAACTGCAAATATGGAGCGTAAATTGACGTACCCTTGCCCCTGGCAGGACTTTCAACCCCCCCAACCACCCACTCGCACAGACAGTAATTCGGCCCGTGGGCATCATTTGCACAGCGCCCCGATAACAACGACAACGACAACGACAACGACCTTGACTTGATCCTGGCAGTCGGAGTCGCAGTCCTGGCAACGGGTTGAAGTGATTTGATTTAATCATCGACCAGCGACGACTGGTAATGAATAATTCATTACCGCTAAAGGATTCAAATTGCCTTGGACTCAGACACAGAGACAGAATCAGAATCAGACTCCTCCCCGTCGCGTCGGCCGTTGGTGTCTGAGAAGGTTATTAATTCGAGAATCCTTTCAACTAATTTAATATCTTTGAATTTTAATTGACTTATCAAAGCCATAGATTAAACAAATTAAAGATGCGTTCTGCGTCCAGAATGGGTAGACTTTTTCCTTTAGACAATCCTCAACTTTGGTGGTTTCAATCCAAGGGGAGGAGATGTTTCTCTTCTAAAAGGTTTCCATGGCACTGACACACTATGCTGCTGCTGTACCCCTTTTGCTGTGCTGCTGGCTAATTTTTGTGACCATCAGCCTGCAGTAAACATTTGCAACATTAGCGAGCATTTTTACCTGCATCTGCCACTCCAACTCGAGCTCCAACTCCAACAGAAATTGCTGCTGCGATGATACATTGCTGGCAGCCATGCAATTAAGAATCCCCACTCTAGCCTAGCCCCTCCCCCTCTAGCATGTGTGTGTGTGTGTGTGTGCACCGAAGCGAACCGCAAACAGCCGAACTGCCCTGCCCTGCGCTGCTCTGCCCTGCACCGCAGAGAGAGAGAGAGAGGGAGAGCGTGCAATAAACAATGGCGAACGGCATTCGAGTTGACAGCGAAACACTAAAACGGTAATTGCCTGTAAACATCGTCTGCAGAGCGGGGAAGAGGGCAGGCTGGAGCTGGAGCCAGTGGCGATGGCATAATTAGAAACTGAATGAGTGATTAAACCCGTCATACTCGCCCAGAGACCAAATATTGAGCACAAAACAGGAAGCAGAGTCCAGGAAATCCAAAATTCTAGTAATTTATAAATGGATGATGACAGAATTAAAGCGATTTTCAAGGACTTCTTGTGGTCTGTCGGTATTTCGAAGGAATGTTTGTTGGCCAAAGATAAGACATTGGTTTTGAGGTCAATCAAATACTGTATGCCGCTAACCTTTTGCGCCGCACGTCCATCAATCAATCAAAGTCGGCAATCGCTACGAGTCAACAGTCGTGAACACATTAGAAGCCTGTCAGTGGCAGGTCGCAAGAGGGCTGAAAGGAGCACACACGCACGCCTGAACGGTCCATCACAATGGCTTAAATCTCAATTTAAACCCTTTAGGAAGCATCAATTTAAAGCGCCCAAAAGTGCAGGAAAATGCCACAAATGCCAACTTGCAACTTGCAACGCTCTCAACAATTTGCCACAAGGCCGCAAGGGGGAGTGGTATGGCAGGAAGAGGGGGAAAAGCCATTTGGAAATCTGAAAAGATGCACCGTGGGCGTGGCAGAAGTGGCAGAAGCAGGCCGGGCAACAACGATTGTTCTTATGTTTATGCGCGTTTATTTACGACTTAAAATTTGAATAATTTACGATGCCGACGATGGCCGCTTAAGAATGCCATGAAGGGTGTCCCGGAATATGGGGAATGGCGTAAGAGCTGCCATGTGTGTGCGCCATCCAGAACAGCAAAAGGGAGAGGACCTCCTGTTACGCCTCCTCCTCCTCCCCCTCCGCTGCTCCCTCCATGAAAAGGCAAACAAAACAGGACACGAAACATTGAATTTGCTTGGCTTAGATGAGGCTCTCGGCCACATCCACAGCCAAAGCCAAAGCCCCAGCCAAAGCGAAAGCCACGACTACTCCGGTTCCGGTTCGGCAATTTTGTGTCGAGTGGCCCGGACGGACGGTCAACGCTTTGCATAACCCGTCCGCCCCCACCTCCTTGACTAACAGTAAGAGCCAGACGAAACTGCCAGAGAACAGATTGCAGCAGAGTGCGGCATGCGGCAGGCAGCAGGCGGCGGAAATGCCGGCGATGGCGATGAACAGAAACGGAAACACAAAATGCCACTATTAACCGGAAGTTAAATTATTGCATTTGTGATGGCAGATATTTACATTTTCAGCTGGATTTCCGATGGAAAAAGGTGGTAACGTGACTGGGAAACGGCATCAGAATATTGTCGAATGATAGCCAACGAATGTACGAAGGAATGAAGGAATGAGTACCCCATACAGTAGGCACACAAATGTGAGAATACAATAGAAATAAGTTGGCCCTTCGGATCACAACAGAATTGTGTACTGTAGGACCTACAACTCATTCCATTCTATTTTGGGGGAAGCAAACCGAAAAGTTGATAAAACCTTTGAAAATGTCTAGTCTAACAAATGGCATCTACTTTGCAAAAATATTGTGTCCCACCCGGAAGAACACGATTCTGGGAAGCTTCACCAGACCCGAGATGCAGAACATCTTCGATACAGGTAACTGCGGCATGCCACACCAATTGAAACCCAATCAAACCCAGTCGTATTGCAGCCGCTCAAATTGGCATCGTGGGCCAGTACTTGGTCAGTGCCGAGGACAATACCGTCATTGGCGACGACTTGGCGTTGCGCTATCTGCTGGAGAAGAACCACAGGATCATTGTGTCCGACTCCCTGGATTGCCGCCGCACCGAAAAGGTTTCCCTAGACTCCTCCGGCGAGACTTCGACCGAGGAGGAGGGCTTGCACTTGGTAAGAGCACAGGTAGTGGATCAGGAGTTCACCACTACGGAGAGAGAACTCTTGCAGCAGCTGTTGGAGAAAGTCACCAGGCAGGTCGTGGTCAGCTTCCGAAAGTTCCTCACGGAGCAATCATACTCGAAGGCCCACAACGAATGAAATTCCAAATTCAAAACTCTATGCTTCCCCCTGAACTTCCGAATAAAGCTGGCTATCTGTGGCAGATAGCCTATTGAAGGTATCTTTCAGATAAGCGATTGAGTAGTTTGAATATGAATCATGCTCTGGACTTTGGACCTCGGACATCTATGTACCCAATAGGCTTCCGGAAGATATCAGATTAATTAATTTCGAAAGTTCTGGACTTATGACGATTTAGGTTTTATTTTTTCGAACACAAGAGCTGTGTTTCTTTCGATAATTTGTATGCTAAAAGTATGTAATATTCCCTTCCCTATTGTTGTACACGGATGATATCATTTGGAGCGCTCATCGAAGATATCGCGGGCCGCACTCCTCATGACCTTGCCATTGACGTTCGTCGGGATGTGGTCGACGAAGACGACGCCGGCATTCAGCTGCTTGTAGTCCACGACCACCCGCTGGGCCACATGATCGATGATCTTCTGGGCCGTGATCTCGAGGCCCTTCTTCCGGATGACCAAAGCTCCGGCCGCATCGCCGTAGCGCTCGTCCCGCACGCCCACCACACACACGTCCTCGATCTCCGGCAGCTCGGCGATTACGTGCTCGATCTCGTTGGGCCAGTAGTGCTTGGACTTGTACTTCAGCAGGTCCTTCTTGCGGTCCACCAGGTACAGGTTGTTGTCCTCGTCGAAGTAGCCCAGATCCCCGAGATTGATCCAACCGTCCTGCAGGGTGGCGGCTGTGTCCTCCGCGTTTTTCAGGTACCCCGACCACTTGAGCCCGATGTCAATGAGCACCTCGCCCACCCCGTTGGTACCCAGCTGCTGTCGGTTCTCATCGAGGATCTTGACCCGCATGCCAGGCGCGACGCGGCCCACGGAGTTCTCCAGACTCTGGTCGATGTTTATCGTCACGATGCCCGTCTCGGTGGTGCCGTAGGAGAACATGATGCTGCACTTGGGCAACAGGGCCTGGGATTTGCGCAGCAGGGCCAGCGATATCCAGCCGCCGATCACTAAGGAGAATCTCAGGCTCTGCAGCGTCTCCGGGGTGGCCAGGGGACTGGTGTACAGCTCGTAGGCCTGCCACGGCGCCATGGCGAGGCCAGTGACCTTGTACTTGTGCACGAAAGCAGCGGTATGCTCGGCGCTGAAATTTTTGCTGGAAACGATGCGGGTGAATCCGTAGGTGAGACTCACTACCATGATGGTGAATCCAGTCATCCAATCAATGGCGGCGCTGGTGTACACCACATCCGTGCTGAAGCAGAAGCTGTAGATGCACAGGGATTGGCGATTAGGTGGGGGATTCCACATTTCCATATGGAAAGGTAAGGAAACTCACGTGTTGGTGCTGCAGAGGTGACGATGGGAGAGCGTCACTGCCTTGGGGAGGCCCGCGGTGCCTGAGGAGCACAGCACCGCCGCCGTCTGATCGCCGCCAACAGCCAGAGGCGTGGGTCTATCAATGAAGCGATAGAAAGCCATCCAGGAGAGTTCTTTAAGGGTACGCCACTCACCTGTAGGTTGCCTCGGCGGGATGGGGCTTTGTCAGATCCTCCACACTGGTCACACCATCCACGCGACCCGTCAGGGTGACGATCTCTGGCGACCACTCCTTGGTGATGTCCTTAATGGTCTCATAGTCTTCGGCGTCGCAGAACATGATCTTGGGCTTCGTGACGGAGTAGAGTCTGGCGATAACCTGCGGCTCCCTGCTGCTGTTGATGGCATGGAAGGGTGTCGCGTTGAAGAAGCAAGCGGTGGCCACGGGCAGAACGTAGGTGCTGCCCTTGCCGATGATCCCGACCGTATCCTCGTGGGTCAGGCCCTTGGCCCTGAAGTAGAGGGCGATGCGGGTGGCCAGGGCGAGCACATCGCCGTTGGTGAGTACTGTGTCGTCGTCGGCGGTGATCTACTTTTATACAGGGATCGCATCAAACCCAGTCCTCCCACGAGTCCATGGCGAATCGCTGTATCCCTTACCTGAAGGACGTTTGTGGGCCAGCATTTCAGGGTGTTGTGTGCCGCCTGGCCAAAGGAGCAGTTGTAGTCGTACAGCGTGGACCTGGGCACTCCGCTCCATATCTTCGTTTCCTTGTCGTAGAATGTCGGAAAGATTGCCCGGGCCGTCATATTGATACAATCAAATGGAAATTCGCAACTGACGGCCCACCACCCGACAAGCTTCTTTATATATCTGTATATCTACAGTGTGACCCAAATGGAAATCTCCACTGATTCCGCACCCTGTATGCACACATGCATATCTTTATCAATCGTCTCTATACTCTATATATCATTATCAAACAACAAATCCAGACAGTCCAAAGTTTATCCAGGCAAATACTCGTATCCAAGAGATTGGAGGGCACTTCTGCGAGTGACCGAGTCATCAGCTGACTTTTGTTGTGGACTCCTCCGCTAATCTCAAGCCTTAATTTCCGTTTGAGATGAGGGCGACTTCCCTGTGTTTGACGCCCTTGACGCCTGAAATAGATCCCCGGATATGTCGAAGATAGGAATTGGGGAATAAGCATTGGTATCTTTTGCTATGTCTATTCCACTCGATTGTGGGGGCTTAGGCTCCAAGGAATTCTCGGTTTTCCAAATGAAGCATGCACTAAAACTTAATTATATTTTAAGGAACTTGGCAGGGCTCTCGAAATAGTTCCTCTTGAAATGAACTCCGCTCGACTTCCGCTGTGCTGTTGTTGGTCCCTCATTTTAGTGCTATAATAATTTGGCGGGCCACGCCCTGTTGCGCCATTTGCATGGTGTGGCAGCAGCATCCCAAACTTCCGCATCCGTTGTGGGGTCTGCATGCATACATTTGCATTACATTACGGCCCCTCCCCTTCCGTTTGGAAGGGCCCTCTGCCTCTGCCTCTGGCTCCAGCTCTGGCGCTGGCTGGCCAAAAGAAAGCAAAGAGTTTAAAGTGTTTCTGAATTTGTGCGCTGGAAAATAGCAGCAAATAGCAGAGAGCAAAGAATGGGCCCAAATGGTCCTGTCGGCCAATATGCTTCCAGTGATTGGCATGCAAATAAGGAGGAGATACGTCCCGCAGGGGCAACCCCGTCTTAAGTCTTTAAGATACGCACCAGTGGGGGAATTCTGATATCGATTTGATTGGCGGTTTTCGGTATCCGCTCCTGTGGCTTTTCCATTCGTTGGTCAGACTGCTTAGTCATGCGGCACCCAAGGGGAGGCATTCGCCACACACCTGGGAATGCACCAGGAAACCACTCCATGCCGTGGACCCCATGTGGTTTATAAGGTGTTCCTATTGTAGAGCCTATCTAATTAATTTCCACCGCCGGGAGTGTGTCAGTGGGGTGGAAAAATTGGGGCTAATTGAACAAACAGCCCATGACTGATAAGAAGACACCGTTCCCATGCATACAGTAGCTCTCCGCGCTGATAACAGACAGACATTGAAAAGACATTGATTTCATTACAAGTACTATGCCCCGACTAGAGCTACAGGGAGACACTGACCTCAGACACCAAAACAGAGAACAAATAGTGGAATTTGCTTTGCGGTGTTATCGCTCGTATCACTCTTATCACACTTGTTGGGGGTCCCACCACGTGTTCGATGTTTTCGGCCCCGGGGCCCCCCCCGTCGAAAACTGTAATAAATCTTGCATACGGACAGTGCGCAGGCGCGGAGAGTGTTCCACTGCCGAGGCGTTCCGCAAAACATCGCGCCATTCATAAAAAGCGGCGATATTCTGGTGGGATGCTGGACGCAAGGACGACGGTCGGTTGTCTGGGGACTCGGGTATGCTCACACAGTTTGCGGTGATTCCTACGACGAAGCGGTTGCAGCAGCAGCAGTGGCATCCCCATTCGAACGGAGAACTTAAACGAGAAACTGCGAATCTGAGGGAACATTCATGAAGAAATTCGATTTGTGAGAGAACGATGATTCCTTGATGAGATTATCAGCTCAGATGTCCCTAAAGGATTGTTAATCGTGTAACGAAGTGCGTATGGGCCAGGACGAGTTCAGCGAGGAAGTACATAACATATATACGAGAAAGTTTCGCTCAAGTGTTGTTAAGTGTCGCAAAGTTCGCCGTGAGAGTTAAGAGTGCTCGCCGATTCAGTTTCCTCACACGTTGGCCGTTTCCGCAAAAGTTTTCCCGGCCAGAAATCCACTGCCCAGGCCCCCATCCGTCCTTCCTTCCTGCCCGGCCCTGCCCGGCCCTGCCTGCCAGCCTTCCTTACTTGCTTCCTTGTCCTGCTGTCAAAATGTTGTGCCCAGAACAATTGAAGTTTTGACAACAAAATTTAGTTAGGCAAAGCCGCACCCGTTTCATATTCTCCCTTTTTTTGCGCTGGCAGTGGATTGGCGGAAAATTTCTGGTGAACTTTTGGCAGCCTGTCGGTGCGGCTTTGGTTAACTAGAGAGTGCCACACGAGCGCCCCCCCACCCACCTACAAGAGCGACCCGCGGGAGCGTGTGATGTGAATGGTAAGTGCAGCAGGTGGAGTGCAGTGGAGTCCACTCCTAATCCGCTTACCCCTTTGCTAGTTTAAGTAAAAAACTGAAATGAGCGGGCATCTATCCTTCTTTTATCACCATCCCAAACGATCCACACATGTAAGTGTTTAATGGTCGTCTACAGATCCTTCAGGCAATATTTTTAGGGTATTGTTCGCCTCGACTCGCGAAAGATTGTTATTTATTTTTAAATTGTTTATTCTTGCAAACTCAGATTATAAAAACTCCTGCCACGGGGCGAAAGTTTGAAAGCTGAAAATATTTTCTTTCGGGGCGAGTGAATGTCCTGCGGAACAGCCAAAGGTGTGAGCTCTGATTGCATTTTCCTTGATTCGGGAAATCGTTGTATTCGAACAGTGTTCCTGTGTGTGTGTGTGTGTGTGTGATGGCAAAATGAAGTTCGAATCCATTTTTTGAAGTCAATTTCATTTAGTTTCCAATTCGTATCCGTTGATGAACATGAACATTTTGTAGTTGTATTTCGACACACCTCTTTTAAAAGTTCCAACCCAAATGGATTTATTTGTAGTTAAAAAATGCAACAAAAAAAGACTGATGCGAATCACAGAAAGTTTTTGTATCAAATGTAGTTTCACACATCCACGAAACACTCTTCGGGGCAAAATGTTGCATATATTTTTTCCAGAGAACAGAATGGGGTGTGGGAGTTTCAGGAGATCCACAACGAACAGTGCCCAAAGGTGCACAGAAGAGGCACACAACACACAATGCCACACGCACTTGGCAGACTCTTGAGATGATGCTCTTTGAAAACATTTCCCCAGTCATTTGCATGCATTCTATTCGTGGTAATTGTTGCCCTATGGCTGTCCACAGGAGCAGGCGTCAGGCACAGGCACCAGCCACAGACATAGACACACAAACAGCCACAGAAGCTGTGTTCTGCTCTGCCCTTAAAGCCGCATAAATATGCCCACAGCTGTGGACAAGAGGCGGCGGGGGAGCAGGGGAGGCCCTGTGGTCAGCGCAGAGAATGTGTGGTGGAATGGGTCCGTGCGTGTCCCATCTATAATTAAGTGAATCTAAAGCATGCCAGGGCCCACAGGGAGGCTGGAATTTCATGCCGACAAACGTGCCACCAAACATGAGGAACAATCGGAAATGACGTCTTGGTCGGTCGCCATCTGGGTGTGGCAGGGTCCAGGGTACGGCGAGGGAGTCTTAAATGGAGAAAATTTAAGAAACGATTACAGGTACATTTTCATTCCTTACCAATTGAGTGTTAGCCAGCAGGTGAACTACTCATATGTCTCCCTGGAATGTAACTCGAAACTAGAGTAATTGTCGTTATGAATGGTATTCAGAATAATTCTGGAAATTGTTTCCTTTGTGGGGAAATCAAAGGAAGGCAGGCAGAAGCAGATGGATAGATGGACAGATGGATACACATGGGCATTCAGGGCATTCAGGGCATTCAGGGCATTCAGGGCATTCCCTGTCCGAGTCAAGTCAATTCAATTAGCCGTAATATACGGCAAATGTTTGCCTAGTTAGAGTCCAGGACCCGGAATTCACTCTCTGCATCTTTCAGTGTCCTTGTTTGTATAGGGGGTGGTGCGGTGTGTGCACGGAGGTGGCTGTTCATGAGTAATACGCACACATAATTATGAAGAATACACATAGTCCTCAGAGCTCAGAGCTCAGAGCTCGGTTCACTGGATGAACTGCTACAGTGAATGCTCGCTAGCCTAAACACAACATGATAATTTTTCCTCCTCTGCATCTCTGTATCCTCCGAATCCTCTATATCCTCTGTTTGTTTATATTCTTTGGCATGGACTAGAACACCAATTAATGCTCATCCGCATCTGCATAAGCCCGGAACACAGACATGACTCGGAGGGAGTCCATGCCAGTGCCAGCGTCAGTGCCAGTGCCAGGCTCTAAAAAAAACAATAAATCCCATTGCCCGCAGGCTGCAGAAAATAATTACAAGGCGCTAACCGTTAGCACAAAATTTTAATGCCAATAAACAGACATGAAGGAAGCCTGGACCTGGACCTGGTCCTGGAAATGAACCCGTAATGACCTGTTTATGTGCCGCATCTGAGGCAGAATAAGGCGTTGATTGGCCAATTATTGAGTGGGCCTTTACGATGAGAGTCAAGCCATTTATTGAGTGGGCCTTTACGATGAGAGTTAGGCCTACTCATGAGCTCTGAATAATGCAGATAATTACCCAGCAACAAATGAAATCTTCTATGTACATACCCAGATCCAATTAATTAGAAATTTCATTGTTTCAATTGGAATTTCTAATAGCTTCTAGCTTTTAGCTACCTGAATAATTTTGTTTGTGTCTGTAATTATTAGTTGGACTTCCATTAGAGCTGGCCTGCCTACAAGTCATTGATCTGCCAAAGCTAATTCCATTTGAAATTCCATATGCGACACATCGGAGATACGAAACAAAGAAAGGCACACAAAACGCTTGCATAAAGAACAAATCTGCGATAAATTCGCAAGGGCCGACAAAAGAAAAATAGCCAGCAAACGAGACCAAATAAAGAAAATCTACGACTACGAATGAGAGCATGAAAATTATGGCCAGCCATATTTCTGCTGGCTCAGAGGCTTTGGCTTTCGCTTTGGCTTTCGTTTTGGCTTTGGCTTTGGCTCTGGCTTTCGTTTTTGGTGGTGTAGTGGTGCGGCTGTGTGGCATAGACCGCCGCACACGAGGCACAGGGCTTAAATAAATAAAATAAATCAAAAATGTAAATCAACACTCAAATT
This sequence comes from Drosophila lowei, assembly GCA_008121275.1. NCBI lineage: Eukaryota > Metazoa > Arthropoda > Insecta > Diptera > Drosophilidae > Drosophila > Drosophila lowei. The sequence continues at coordinate 21,380,550 of CM017778.1, read as the reverse complement.
TATATCTGTATATATAGAGCAGAATCTGGTCCTGGGATAATAACACACACACTGTTATTCGTACGTGTACTCGTAAGTGTATGTGTGTGTGTGTGTGTGGGAGAATGTGTACTGAGGGAAATTCGACTCTCATTAAATTCGTCTGTCTTTGGCTGTGTTGAGCTTCCCATTGGGGCCTGTGCTCCTCCTCGTGCGGTTTGTCATTTGGTTGTCGCCTCTGTAATAAATGAAATCGGGACAAAGCATTCATTTATGAGCGAAAGAAATGTTTGGTTCTCGAGTGTCACAGAAAATATTATATTATGTCCACAGGCCATACAAAAGCCCTTCTAACGAAGCATTTATTTTATTTTACGACTAGTTTCTTGTATGGTGGTGTGTCTCTCTCTCTCTCTATTTCTCTTTTTTGCAGTTGTAGCTTTCCCTGGCAATAACTCAACGATTGAAAATGTCTGATTTGAGGAAAAACTTTTACTTATTTACTTTTCTCGGGTGTCTGGGTGTCTGTTTGGATACGAAAAACAAGAGATGCCAAGGAACCTTCGAGGGAAACTCAAGCATTTTAATTATTGCAATTTCTTCAAATAACTGAGACTTTCGCTCAACCGTAATGATTTCCTTTGGGGATTTCCCCTGCAGACACCTCCCCCCCACGCACACCCCTCCTCAGATCGGTCTTTGACGAGCGAGAGCTTCTTTTGATGGAGTCTTCATCACGGCATGCACACGAATTGCTCTTAATTTCGTCTTCATTTTATGCCCGCAGCAATGTCGGCCTGTCGGGCACCTCTTCATTTCATTTGACAAACTGAAACGTGACGGAGAGGATGTCCCAGGATGGTCAGACAGGTGCATTGACATCCCTTCTCTCACTCTCTCTGCCTCAGTTTCCTTTTTGGTTCGTACACCTGTTTTTATACTCCGCTCCACTCCACTCCACTCCACTTGGCTCCACACTTTTATCAGCATCATCATGGGCTCTTGCATTTCTGAGAGGAATTGTCGTCTCATTTCTCCCCTCCCGCTCCTTCCCATCTTCGTCATCTGAATGACACACCCACCACGTTCATTACCATCCGTAATTCCATTCGTTTTCCACGCATTTCCCTTTCTCCGCCCCCCGTGATACTCGCAGAGCTCTGCCTTTTGGCAGCGGCTTGTCATTCAATTTGACGCCACACTTATTCACCTTTTTTTCTCTCTCTCTCTCTCCCTCCCCCTCCGCCTCTCGCAATGGCCGCCACTTTTTTCACCCGCCATTTGCATACTTTCTCTTTAATTGCTTCGTTATGGTGCTGGGCCTGGTCCGAGCTGTGCTTCCTTTCCTGTATTATCGGTATAGTACGCATCCTTCCCCCAGGCTGTTGCTGTCCCCAAGGTAATTAATGTATGATCAGGCCTGTCCGAGTATTCCCTTTGGTCCGCCCTTCCACTTTCGGCTGCCCCTATCCATAGTCTGTCTAAATGGCAGTTTATCCTCCGTCACACACTCATCGTCGCTGGAGTCGCTTGAGTCGCTTGAAGTTGAACTCTCAGTGCCACTCCATTGCTTTCCACTTGGAGCCACTTCGCTTCTATTGTTTTGATTTCCGGCAGGCAGCTCTGTTGCTCTGTTGTTCTGTTGGTTCACCCACTGTATTCCACTCCAGTTCCCTCCATGGCAAACAAAAATAGGCCTTCTGCATCCTGTTTGTTCGCCGTTAGTGCTCCGCTGGGATCCATTCCATGGATCAGTTTTATTTGAAGTTAACCGCAACTGTAGGGTCCTTTAAGGGTTCTTTGAGACAGTGTTCCCTCCCATTCCCTGCTTCGAACCTCCAAAAGCAGACTTCTGCTCCTCTTGCAACTTGCTTTTTCGTTGGTCACTTCTTAAAGATCGAGATCTAGTGATCCATGATCCCATATCCAGTATGTGCCAACAAAATCGATGAAATGTTCCCCTAAAACTCGTATCTCTTAAAATCTATTGTTTTTTGCTGTATAAATTCTGCCCAAATTGTTATACAAATATTTGAAAACAAACCAAAACCAGAAGCAGAATAAGGATTGGGGGCATTCGTGTGTAGGCTGGCTGTCCTGTCGGGACTCATTTCTTGGCTGTTGCCATAATTTATGTTGGCTTGACTGGAGTTTCCAGTTGTTCTATTTTTAAAGTATGCCTCTGACACATCTCAAGGCAGTTTTCCGGCTTACAAAAGTTGTTGTTTTGCCATTTCACTATTTCCATGCATACAGAATAGAGAGAAAGAGAGAGGGAGAGTGCAAGAGAGAGACAGCAACCACTTGGCACGTTATTCAGTTAGCTTTTGTTTTTCTATTATTTTTGTAAAAATTTCTATCCAGCATAAATTTTCTTGGCAAGCGAATTTGTCGACAAGCTTCTAAGTGATTTTGTTTGTAATTTTTACAGAGACAAAGAAAGAGATATGTACTATATATAGAGGCGGGCAGAAAGAGAGGAAAGCTGACCATGCACTTGGCAAAGAATCTTTTGTGCAAACAAATTCGCTTGGACTTTCATTTGCTTAATCGTCAGTTGGGACTGTGGACTGGGCACTGGGGATTCAGACACTGGAAGCGAGACCCGCATTGATTGCTGCTCCATGGCCTATTATCCCTAAGTGCTTATCATAATTTGTCGAGTCGCCTCCCTCTGGAGCTGGAGCTGGAGCCTGTAACTGTAGCCCATAGTTCTGGTCGACATGCGTATCGCATTCCCTGTCCCAGTGCCATATAATTCCCCTCCTGCGCTGTGCATATCCGTAAGTCGTCTTAGCGTTGAAGGAAATCCCCCAGAGAGCCGGGGGGAAATGGATTTGGCAGCGCCATGAAAAAGCCATGGAAAAAGCAAAAGAGAATAGAATGAAAAACGTGTAACAGCAGTAGTACGTTTGGTTCCTTGGGCTTCACTTGCCTTTTAAAGATGCTTTAACTTGTGTTTTTGCCTCTTGATTCATTCCCCAACGATGTTTGATTTAGTTAGAGGCAACAGACATGATTTATTTATGGGGATACATGAAATAGCATGAACCAATTTGAATTTGTATTTAAAAATAATGTTTTTCACTGCAAACATAAAAGAGCTTCCCCTTTTTCCTTCCTTCCCTTCTGTTTTTTGCATTTCCTTAATTAACACAGCAGAAAGCAGAGAGCAGAAAGCAAAAAACAAACTTAAAATATTTACAATTTGTTTACTTTGGAAAAAATACCAATTTCCATCTATTGAAGCTGCAATAAAAATATTGAAATGGAAATTCATTCGGATCTATCGGAGATATTTCATATAATCCCTAATCCATCGATTGAAATGCGATATAAATGCATACGTATGCGTATCCATAAATATTCGTCTTAAATGCATTGCAGAGTCCCCTCAATCATCGATGAGTTATTCGTTTGAATTGATTTCGTTCAGGGAATCCAGAGAACATTCTCTGGAATATATTATATTCGAGTTCATTGGCCGCCGATGCTCGTGCCCTCTCATGGCTGTCTCTGTGGCCCAGTCTCTGGCCCAGGCTCTGTCTGAGCCGAGAAAGCGCATAAAATTAAATAAAAATCAAATATGAAATCCTTTTAAGCCGCCTGAGCTTCCACTCAGCCACCGCAGAGGCTTGTTCGGGGACCAGGGCAAAAGGAGAAGGAAAAAAGAAAAGAAAACTGCAAGTTTTTTCGAGACTTTTCGCCTGCCACTTCTGTGGTGTGTCTCTCTCTCTCTCTCTCTCTCTCCATCTCCGTCTGTGTCCCCAGCGATTTTCCGGCTTTCTCTCTCGCTTGAAGGATATGTGCTCGCCTACATCCTTCTTCGCGTTAAACTTTGGGACTACTATCGTTTTGAACCTTTTGTTCTGCTTGAAGCAAATCGGATTATTTTCGGGTGCGTCCTGAATCAATTTATGAAATTAAAGGACTTTGATATATTTTTAGAATTTATAAGCATTTTCCTGTATTTTTTCCGCCGCCCCTTAGAGAGCCATAAGCTAAAGTACAGCGTTTTCTTCTTGTTTTTCGCTGCAGTTTCCCTCGCACTTTCCGAGTTTTTCCTCACTTCTGCAGTTGTTTCGTTTTTTCCTTCCTATCCACGATTTCCATTAGTCTGCAAGTTTTTGATAAAGTTTTCAGTGGCAGCTACGCTACTCCTTTCTGGCGCTTTTTCAGATACAATTTCGCAAGACATTTTTCATGGACCTTGGTATTGAATGATTCAATGTTTGTCGCCGCTTTGACACAAGAAAATTTGCACTGATTTCATTATTTATTCTAATTTGGTCACTCTCTCTCCACTGTGAAAATATTGCGATTGGCTTTCATTCGAAAATGAAATTGCAAAAGTTGTGCCCAACTTTCCACTGCTTTCCTCTATCTCCGGTCTTTCCGTTCGTGCATCAGAATTTAAGTATTGAAATCGGATTTAAGCGAAGGGGTGGCGCCACCGGAGGAGGGGCTTGTCACCACAAATGCCAGCGGCAAGCATCACGGCCACGACTGCCACCCGCAGCGCAGGGCTTTTGCGGCGGCTGCCAACAGGGCTACGAAATATTCGCATTCATCTTCATCCCCCATTGTACACATTGCCTTTAACTTGATTTCTTCTTTGGGGATTCTTGTTTTTTATTTGTTTTTTTGTATATATGTGCCGCTGTTTGCCTACGTTTATCTGCACTCCAAGCAACGCCATCCTGCCATCCTGCCGCCCTGGCCTTATCAGATTTCGCTCCTTCCCATGGCTTAATATCTACCGCAAAGCATAATGTCGTCATTTATTTCCTGGAGCGAATAAATATGGTACGTGCATGTGTTTTTCAGCGTCAAATTTAAATATATACATATATATATGCAAATCGGAGATTTATTTCCTGTGACTGGGGCCTAAGGTATTTTTTTATAAATTGCCGTGTAAATTCCCGCCATTATTGCCTTCTTAATGTCCTTATTGAATTTCAGCCAAATACTCTCCATCGGCAGAGGCGGTTCCCTGGTGTCAGGCTCTGTTTTTTATACCCGATACTCAAAATGAGTATTGGGGTATATTAGATTTGTGGTGAAAATGGATGTGTGTAACGTCCAGAAGGAACCGTTTCCGACCCCATAAAGTATATATATTCTTGATCAGCATCAATAGCCGAGTCGATTGAGCCCTGTCTGTCTGTCCGTCTGTCCGTCCGTCCGTCTGTCCGTCCCTATTAGCGCCTAGTGCTCAAAGACTATAAGAGCTAGAGCAACGACATTTTGTATCCAGACTTCTGTGATATGTCACTGTTACACGTATATTTCAAAACATCGCCCCGCCCACTTCCGCCTCCACAAAGGACGAAAATCTGTGGCATCCACAATTTTAAAGATACAAGAAAATTAAAAACGCAGAATCGTAGAGAATGAATTTATCTTCTAGACTGCAGAATCTGAATTGGATCGTATCATTATTATAGCCAGAATGAAGGAAACAATTTCATTTTTCTCGCCCTGTCTCTCTCTACACACACGTATCATAGCCGGCTTTGCATAGCGCAAAACATTAGCGCCTAGATCTCAGAGACTATAAGAGCTAGAGCAACCAAATTTGGTATCCACACTCCTGAAATATCGGACCTTGACGAGTTTGTTTCAAAATTTCGCCCCACCCCCTTCCGCCCCCGCAAGGTGCGAAAATCTATGGCATGCACAGATCTCAGAGACTATTAGACCTGACTGTCGAGCTTACACTGCTAAAAAACTATTTGTAATTTTTCACTGCAGAACTCACTGTTGATAGCTCACTGCTACAAAATTTCGCCCCACCCCCTTCCGCAGCCATAGACAACGAAAATCTGTGGCAAACACAATTTTGAAGATAGGAGAAAATTAAAAACGCACAATCATAGAGAATGGCCATATCTACCAGATTGCCGAATCTTGCCGAATCCGAATCAGATCGGATTATTATTATAGCCAAAAGTAACAAATCAATTTGCAGTGGCTACGCAGCGCCCGTCGACACGTTCTGGCTGATTTTCTGTCTCTCTCGCACGCACTCTTTGTCGTTTAATGCAACCATACTGACTATGTATCGGGTATAAATGTAGAGTTGCGGTCGCAGCAGCAACTCACAACGTTCCCCCTCGTTTTTTATAATAGTTCTGGCTTTTGAGAAAAGTTCTGGCGGCCAATTTGAATGGGAAATGCCAACACAAGTCCCGGACAGCTGTCAGAGTCAAATGGGGGACTTTACGGTCCTTCCATCGATAAATAATTCATAAATACACACAATACACACACACATTTTCCAATACGTTGGCAAAATGAAAACACATTAAAATAAATCCTGAAATCGCGCGACATCGAGACTGTCAGCGGCACAAGCAGCAGCCAGCCGCAAGGAAAGTCGACAGGCGACCTCATTTCAAATTAGCCCACTCACACACGCTTACACCCCCCCAAACACACAGATACACATCCATACACCCGCACCCAGATTTATGCTCTTCAAGGGTCGCACAAAATGCCGCCGCAAGCAGCAAGCGCATAAATACCAATACAAATGCGAGCATAATGCAATATAATAAACGTCAAGAGCAGAATTGGGAGCACCAAAAGAGAGGGGGTGCCCTATCAGTGGTACTGGGGTGCTGGGGCGCTGGGGTGCTGGGGCGCGTTCTGATTGCGTGCTGATAACCCTTTTTCAACTTTTTGCGGCAAGCTCTTGTTGACAGCGCCAAATCTCCAGCATCCACGCACACAGACTGATATTCAGAGTTAACCAAGTTAAATCCAATTTGGCTAACAAGACATTGTCACTCCGCAGCAGGGGCGAGGCGGGGCGGGGCGGAGACGGCGAGGAAGAGAGCTCTGGGAAATCCCAGGGGAATTTTCCCTATTAGTGTGACCAAAGCCAGGGGCCTGGCCCCCCCATTGCATAAGCTGATCTGAAAATTGCACATACAAAGATTATGTGGCTCTTAGGATCATAAATGCTGCGTCTCATTTAAGCCACAGGACAGCGACAGAGCCAACAAAACTTAATCTGCAAACGACAGGCGACAGGCAGCAGGCGGCAGGCGGCAGGAAGTATCCGCTCATTAGCCTGGGACATGTGGCACGGATCTGCGTCACTTGCCTGCCGCCTGCTGCCTGTCATCGCTGTCAATGTCGATGCTGTGGCGGCATCCGCAAGCCACAAAATCCGCACAAAGAAATGCCATAAAACGCCAGCCGCAGTCAAAACACCAAAAACGATTAAATGAACGAAAAATGCGGTTATGGCAGAGTTGGGAAACGCAAGTCTACCGCAGGAACAGCCCCTCCCCAGGGAGTAGGGCGTAAAAATGTTAGCATAATTCATTCTGTGCGACAAACGACTTTTAATTAAAATATCTCAACGTTCTAAGGAGATTTTCATATGCTACGAGGACGCAAGGAGGATGTGGCAAGATTACAGGCCAAAAAGTCATTCGAATGGATTGCTGCAGTGTATTCAAAGAAGCTGCAAGCACATTCAAAGGAATTAAGCAAATCGAATTTTGATGTCCTTCGAATCAGTGGGACTCTAAAGGATTTCAACTACCAGCTGAGCGAGGGAGAGAGAGAGATGCATTTGTGTCGAGCCAGACAGAAATCCTTATCCTAGATCCTTGCTAAGAAATCCGTGTTTCTCAGGCACTTTAGAGAAGCAAAGTGCCTCGTTGGAGAGTGAGGCAACGGCAACGGCAACGGCAACGGTGTCATGTTGCAAGGGGATTGCAAATTAGCGTGGATTGCGCACTTTTTGTCAAGAAGCCCCCACCTGAAAGGCACGAAACACAGCCCTGCCAGCGCCAGGCCAAGCAAACAGTGGGCGAGAAGACACTTGATGACATGCCGCCATTCTGACAGCCATAAAGCAGCTGTTGACACACTCCGCAAGCGGCACACTCTGCCCTGGCCCTGGCAATACGCCCCCCGTGCAGCATGTACAACGTGTACAACATGTCGTATAAGTATTTTAATTAAGCATCAAGAGGCGCACGAAACACACACACAAGCAGGCAGGGAGCAGGGAGCAGGCAAGCCAGCAAGTTTCGCGTTTTAATTAAGACCCACTAAACTACTCGTAAGACAGGAGGCGAGGGCCATCGGCATCGCCATCGCCATTGCTTAAGAGGTGCCCTCCTATGCCTCCACCTCCACCCGCGTTTCGTGGATCGCGAATCGGAAAGTTTCCATTTAGGGCTAAACTCACAGTTAAAATTTAATTTACTTGGCGCACAAACTTGTGGCAGCAGCTGCGTTGAAGAAAACAGAAAAACGGGGTACAAAAACATCAGCAGCAACACGAATATACGTACGTACGGACGTACGTCATGTGGATTACCCATACGCCACGTGTGCCCGTGGATGTGTGTTTCTGGGGACGAGGATGCGGCTGTGCATGAAGCCAGGGCTGAAATATCATCGAGCCGGGACCTCCGGCGACAGGTGGCGGGAAAAACACTAGCAGCAGCTACGACCCGACCAGAAGCCTAACAAGAAAAACAGACAGAGTACACGATCCAGGGCCCACGGAATTCCGTTGCAAGCGAAAACGTCCTTAAATTGTTTGCATTTAAATGGCAGCTACAGAAACACCCAACCGTGCGTACACCCAGCCATTCTTCAGATACGAGTATATACATACACACATGCGGCACATGCTACATTCATTTGTATCCATGACCCCATCCTCAGGCACGAGCCTGAATGTTTGTTACATTTTATTTATCTGCAGAGCGTGAAAATATTTTTAAACGTCGAGTGGCAATTCGGATGCCAAAAATACGACTATTTCAGGCTTTTCAAGAATGTCTTTGCAGATCCATTGCAGACACTTCCAAAAGGGAAACTCCAATCGTAGAAAATCGAGAACCAAGAACCAAAGAAAATGAAGTTTCGGCTTGGCCTTGCCGCCCTCTGATGATTGCCATGCCCCCAAGTATCTACCTTCTTCTTTCGAGGAGGAGCTTCCGCAAATGCTTCATTGTACATTCCTGCAGCTGCTGTGGCAAGGCGAGTCAATCAAATCCATCATTGGATTTGTGGGAGCGTCTGGCACTTGAGTGTAGGGCGCCTTTGCGTCTCTTGTTTTTTCTCACAATTTGATTTAAGCCAAGTGGGATTGCGGGTCGTATTTAGGGGAGTGGAAAAGCAATAATCCCCAGAAGAAATCGATGACAGAACGAATTGCATCTGCGGCGCAAGCCAAGTGTAAAGTTTGCAGCTTAAAATGAGAGAATTACAGCAAATTTGCATAAGGAAAACAAATGTCTAACGAACGTTCCACACAAAATCAACAAATTGCTCAACATAATTGGCCATTTAGACGCCAATGGGCCCTTCGCTTCATTACTGCTGGATTACATTGTGGGAAAATAAGCAGCAGATCAAAGGCAAGCATCCAGAAACAACGCGTGAACTTTTCCTTTATTTTAATGCAAAATCAAGCTTCAAAGATTGTGGTTCCTTCGTCCTCGTCCTCGTCAAGGCCAAGGGTAGGATATAGACGTATCGATTTCGGTAGACCACCACACGATGCAGAACGGGGCAGTTCATCTGCTCTGTAAGTATTGCTACGTGATTCCATTTGCCTCGTCTGCGGCATGAGCCGTGTACGTGCACAAAAGATGCGAAATTTCAGATGAAAAAATTATAACATAATAAGAAAAGCAATCCAGCTCCCTCCGCTCATCTGTTGGGGCCACTCTACGGGGAGTGCCAATCCGTTTTGTGGATTGATGGAGCAGTGAAAGTGCAGGCAGGCCTGCACTGCAATCGTTGCAATTGTTGGGGCCTGAGATTTAATTAAATGAACTTTCTCTCCCAAGGAACCCAGAGCCAGCATCAGGGTATCCACAGGTGGTCTTAACTCCTCTATTTTCAATTTGTGAGCCAATGTGTAAGCATTCGACATCGACATCACTTCACCTGAAGGGGCAGCAAACCCCTCCCTGCCTCTCTCTTGTTGCAGTGGCATTAACTTCTCCTTGGCTTCCAGTTTGGCTGGCAGCGAGAACTCTCACGTGGAGCCGAATCGTTTGAGCGGATTTATGCAGATTGCCATGGCAACAAGTTTTTCGACAACTTTTCGCAAAGAGTGCCTTCAGGAATATTAGCTTCTATAAGTTTTTAAGGCAAAACTAAACTATACGTTCGCGAGGAGTTTCAGAAGCTTTTCTCTGTATTTTCACTTAAAAAACTACTTAATATATTCCCTATTTATGTAGCTTTTCCCCCGTTTGATGCTGCCTATTGAAGCTTAATTGTCATTTCCCACTTATTCCCACATTTTGGCATATTTTGGCACATTTTGAGGGAAATAATGACTACGTTACGGGTGTGGCACGTATGAAAATGCTTTCCCTAATTGTCTGGCAAAATAATTTGTCTGCAAATTGTGGCTGGCCGACGGATGCTGTAGTAGAAAATGGGAAATGAGAAATGCACGTGGCTCCACAGAGAGACAGAGAGAGAGAGAGAGAGAGAGAGAGAGGGAGAGGGGAAGAGCCAAACAATCTGGAAAGTGCAAAGTTGATGGCAAAGGCAGCAGCCAGAAGGCTGCCACAAAATGTTTACCATGATTTGAACGACATTCGCCCGAGGGGCAAGACATTCAGGCAGCAACAGCACTGGCTTGCCCCGTATCCGTAAATCTGTACACCCGACTTTGGAGGCGACTCGGGTCGAGTGCAAAGTGTGTTTAAATAAATCAATGTTTATTCAGTGACAGAGAAACTGTTTGCCGTACCTTATGCCACATGCATGGAAGGGGGGCGCCACTTTGATTGCAGTAGTTTCGAATTTCCCCCAAAGCCCGAAGGCGGAAAAGCGAGCCTCGGCTCAAAGGCCGTCGTCTTGCAATATGGGCGCACAAAGTGGTGGAAGGATAATGGAATGAATGTTATGAATGCGCAATCATACAGCTGGCAGCAGCGACAGCAGCACCCACCGTAAACAAAGAAAGGAATCACAACAGCAGCCCACCCATTCACCAGTACAGGTGACAAAACTCTCAGCAGGGCTTCGGGGGGGGCGAGAGAGAGACATCGGGGGGCATGGCATCAAAGGGAAGTAACACACACAATGGAGACCTGCCGGCGGATATTAAAACTATTTTACAGCTGCTTTTGTGGCACTCTTCTGCATGCTGCATGCTTCCTCTCCTCACATTTTCCTATTTTCCCAGTTTTTGCACCACATGTTCTTGACTTTTCATCGTGTACAAAGTGCAAGGATATATTATTTTCCGCCGGATGTATGCAACAGGCAGAAGGAAATTGTCTTGACCTTATAGGAACCCAAGGCCCCAAAGCTATTCAAGAGCGACAAAACTCTCGGTAGGGAGTATCTCTCATTCGAATCACTCTACGCCACTCCATGTTCTGCTTCTGCTTTCCCTGCGAAGGAAAACTTTTATTACAATGCCGGGGGTTCCCTCCTGCCTCCTCCCTCTCCAGTCTCCTCTAATTTATGATCCGTGCAATTTGCGGGCATTCCGCGCATTCCATCGCAGCCGCCCAGCGGCGATATTTTCCACTCTTTCGAAAGTTATTACGGGAATATGAATTATCAGTCGAGTGTTTGCTTTGGAAATGGCTTTCTGTCAGCAGGAAAAAGTTCTCTACGCATATGAAAAGTGTTTATCAACCTCTAAATCCAATTGGTGCCTGGAGGGGCCTTTGGGGCAGCCTGCATCTCTTTGAGAGAGCAACTAGATTATTTGCGTTTCACTAAGCTCCTCTTCCAATTAAATTGAATGCCCCGCCACACGAATGCTCGGCGTATCTGTCTGCACATCTCCACATGGCTTCCTTCCAGCTATTTCCCTTCGTTTCCTTCCTTTTGGCAGCAGCACAAAACCAGCACCCTCGTGCCTTGCTTTTGCGTTGTTAACACGTGTTCAAATCATGAAGTCTTACTCGTTTTGAATATCCTTTATGGCGTGCAGTGCGCACACAGCTCCATTGTTGGGCAATGTCTTGATAAATGGCTTTTCAGAGCCAACTCTGGGGCATCCACATGGTGTTGCAGGCAAGTGTGTAAGCCCCTGCATTCATGGGGCCTTTGTGAGTGTCTCAGAAACACTCTCCTGTTGGGTAACATTTGCATTTCCACAATTCGGTCCTTAAATGGTTGCTGCATGCGACCCCCCATCTATTAGAGTTAATCCTGCAGACTCTATGGATATCCAAGAGCTCCACAGCTTGATCATTCGTGTACTTTTTCCATCAGCCAATGTTCTACATTGTATTGCACTAGTGTCTTATTGCATTTTTTGGATGGATACTCGCGCTCTCCTCTCTATCCCGCATCCCCCAGGAATTTAATAAGCATCGCGGATTAAATGTATAAGCCATTGTTGTAATCTGAGTTTCGTTGGCATTCAATTTCGTGTCGGCTTATGCAAAGGAAGCTCCTCAGGGCGCTGTGCGGAGGGGGTGCTTGCTTTCGACCCATTAACCTAATTGGCAGGGAGTCCCTTCTTGGCTAATAAAATTGTTTACGGATTACATGGGATACCTTAAATTGTATCTCAGCATCTTCATCTTTGGAATGACAACTTTTTCAGCGTCTTACCTTTTTGGCCGCACCCGCCCATGGCCCACAAAAGGTAGGCCCGGAACGGAGGAGGGCCCTAAACCTTTGAAATTGCTTCTTAATGGATGGATGGATGGCTGCTCCTTCTCTTCCTCCATGGACGGTTCGCCTCGAAGTGGATTAAATATTTCGTGCGGGCTAACTTTTGCGGCAAAAGCTGTCGTCGGTCTATTAACACCTTTGCTTATTGTTAATTAATCCTGCTTGCTAACTGATATAATCCTTCAGGCGCTACAACTCCCCCAAGCCCCTCCCATGTGTGTGACTGTCTCAACTGCGTTAATTACTGGCTTCGAGTGACAGAGAGAGAGCGTCTGCCAAGCCATTAATGGCATTAATTAACTGATGTCTTTGGGGCTCAAACAATTTGGGACATTCAGCGACCCGTCAGTCCCGTCTTCTGGCCCAGAGGGGAGCCCAGAATTGATGGCATTCAAACGAACAGGCAGCAGACGAAGTACCCGTTCAAGCACTTCATTTGGGTTGCCTTTTACGCTTAATTTAATTAATATTGATTGATTTAAATGGGTAATATTTTAGTATACCTCTGAGAAGAGCCAACATTCAAATGCTTCATTTCTCCATCTTCCATTTATAAAAGCTAAAATTAACGCCAAACAAGAGAGTTCTCCATTGGCTTCTTCGCCTTTGTAATTCGTGGTAAGCATGGCTTTGCCTCTTACCAGCATTTTCTGGTCAATCCGAAAGCTTTCTCTTAGCCAAATCTCAGCTTAAATACTCACAAATTCCATTTACATGACGTTGTTTGGCCAAAGTTCCATCCCATCCGACCCACCATAAGCATAAAAATATGACAAACACCGAGTAGTGCCACACGCGCTCTGCGGAGTAAAGAATGTCATAAAAAGACGTCTACATATGTGGGAGGATGGCGTGAAGACAGGCGTGGAGGAGGCGTGGAGGAGGCGTGGAGGAGGCGTGGGGGACAGGACAGCAATAAGACAGGTTCCATAAGCCAGATGTTCGGTTAATGGAGGCAGAAGACGCGTCGGAGCAGACACAATAAAATCACATTTTTACAGGCAAAGCGTTTATGATCCATTATGCTCTTAGCCAGCGTCTGCCCGGCTTTTGTTTTCGCCCATAAAAAAGTATCTGCCGGAATATATTCATAAGAGTATGTGTATCTATGCAGTAGGTGCGTTCAAGGTCAGACAACTGAGGAATTCCATATTGCCGGAGCCTTGACTGGACATTGGAAAATGCGGATGAATTATCGAGGCACTGGAGGCAATGGAGCTCCCATAGGATTCAGTTATTTGTGCAATAACCGTAGAATATTTGCTATTGCGGTTGCACATTAGGGATTCCCAGCATTCCTATCGAAGCATTCCCCACAGGAGGCCACATCCTGGGCATATCCTGGGCACGAAATGAAATACTTTGAATGCAACGGACCCGCAATGTGTGTGTATGCACAATATTTGATCGAATTGCAGTCACTTGTTCTCATGTGAATACAATGAATATGAGTATGAGTGCGGGTGGGGGTGGTGGTGAGTGCGGAGGGGCTTATTGTCGACACATTTTCAAGTTGCACACTGAAATGTGAATAGCAGATGTGCGGATGTGGGAAAACCACGAGGATGACAATAGACCCAAGGGCAAGGAGAAGGAGAAGGAGAAGAAGAAGGAATCTTGTTGAATGATGATGCTGATGCATCCATCCAGTATGTGGAGGGATAGGTGTGTGGGCTGTGTGGGTGGGGGCTGTGACACTTGAGAACAAAAAAACGCTTAAGTGGTTCACTGTCTGACAGCTCCTTACCACTCTCCCACCCTTCCCGCTGGCGTTGACGTTGATTGTTGAGTGATAAGAGTGCTGCCCTAATGACACTTTGCCCCGAGTCCCTAGAGTCCCTAGATGCCCTTCAGATGCTCGGTGTCTGTGTAATCGTACAAGTGGAGCACATTAATGCATCAGATTACAGAGTACATACATATATTCGTACATACATATATATTGTGCGGGTATTTACCCACTATGACCGCATAAATACAAGTGCTTTAGCCATGCTCTTAATTCCTGCCATCCCCATATCCCCCATATCCACACAATCGCATTAATCATTTAATTATAGCCGCAAATCTTTGCCGTATTAACAATCAATTAATGCGAATCGATGAGCAGTTTTTTTTAACTCTTCCGATCTGATTATACGGGCACCACATATGCCATGGAAAAATGTACATAATTTAAACTGAAAAGTAAACTAATTAATGAACGGACTTTTTTTTGTTAAATATCTAGCATCAACAAAAGCGAATGTTCTGCCTGTGGAACTTAACTTTAATATTCCTGCCAATTTTCGAGCTCACTGAAGTGGGACTGGAACCCATTGTAGTGCTCGCCAATTGTGCATTTGGCCAACATTCAATGGGCTTTCGAAAACAAAATGGAACACTCCACTCCACACTGTCCGCGATAATTCCACTGACACAAGCCGTCATTATCATTTCCATGCGCAATGAGATGACAACAGGCGAAGGCTCGTTGGGGAAATCCAATGGAATCCCCTGCCTCGCCAAACAAAATGAACAACAAGTGAAACAAAGTCCTTAAATACCAATAAATCAGAAAGATAATACAATCGTATAAATCAGGCTGTGACAGTGATTTGGCGGAAGGATTGCTGTGTGTAATGTGAAATGGGGTTTGTACCTCTGTCATTCAATGGGCAATTTTCACGGTTAGTAACTGGTTTTGTTGCAAAAGAAAAAAGCCACTAAAGACGACAAGCTTTAATGCTCAGTCAGGCACATCAATCGGAGCTCCACTCCTCCTCTATGAATGAAGCCACTATAAAGGGGTATAAATTGATCCGTAATTGAGTTCTAAACAGGCAAGGTGGTCACTCGCGATTCTCCTCGTTGCAGCAAAGGCAGCATCGCCTTTTGGGTCTTAGGCTGCACTGCGACCACACCTTCGAGCGGATTATTACGCTCTTGGGTAGACATAAATGCAAGTCTGTCCATCGCTCCTCCAGTCAGTAAGGAGATGCACTTGTCAGCATGTAGCAGGAAACCATAGGCCTGTCGCTGACAGGCGAGGAGCTCCATTCAGCCACCCCTCCGCGTGTTGGCAAATTAATAAAAAAAGGCCACGAGCCGTCAAAACCGTCAGATATTTGTCTCGTCGGGCTAGCGAAAGCCTTTAGAAATGTTGCAAAAATGTGATTTTCAGTTTAAATTACATTAAATTTAAATTCTGCATATTTGGCAGAGTTTTTAATTAAATCAGTAATTATGCAAAAACACGCTATTGGGATCACCGCAAATGTTAATTCCGCTCAAGTACATACACGCCGTAATTAATTAAACGGAGTTCATTTTTGAAGGGAGGCGGTGGGGTATACACATATCTGACTAATACATAAATGATGCATATGTTATTTCGCATCAAAGGATATGCCACTATTTGTTTTATTGCTTTAGAAGGTATTGAAGGCAACGTTTAAAAGCTTTCGAATAATTGTACAGAATGTTGCACGAATGAAACGATATCAATATCATTATCCGGGAAACTGAAAACACTCGCTTTTTTTCTGGCAATATCAGATGCCAACTTTGACCCCGACTGGCTGGGCGGGCTGGCTTTTTGCTCTTTTGCTGGGCAGGGCAATATTTCATTCATTTATGACTTCAATCAGGCTGCGGTTCTCTCTCTCTCTCTCTCTCTCTCTCTCTCTCTCTCTTCTCTGCGGCTCTCTGTCTGAAAAGTTTTTGCTAATACTTTTTTGTGTGTGTGGGTTGGGCTGATTCCATTTCCATTATTGTGGCCTGTCGATAGAACTTTGGAGTCTTGCCACATGACTGCACCCCGTCCCCCCAGTCAGGCAATTGAGTGGCAATATTGCCGTTTGGTAAATTAGAAATGATTGCCCGGCACTTTTTGGATTCATTTCAGACTCCATTCCTGTTCCGGTATCCTGTTGTCGGGCAAAACAGGTTCCATTCCATGACAGTTCCACCAGGACAGACAAACATTTCCTGCTTCCACTGGACTGCCGTCCCCTTCGAATAGTCCCAGACTCAGTGACCCCTTTCCTCTAAATCACAGCAAAAAGTACTGTAGTTTCTCAGTCATTCGCTAGAAGTCATCACACGATTCGTTTGCTGAATAATTTGTTCAAATTCAAGTATAGTTTTACGTTTATTTTGATTAACGAACGCCCCACCGATTCGCAAAATGTTTCTGCGCGAAAATCCGCGTGCAGCCCGCGGCTGCATTCCCCAAGAGGTCGGCACTGTGGCACCTTATGTGGCAGCCGCCAAGCGCGGCCCCTTCACCCTGACGAACCCGGTGTTCAAGCGCCGCAATCCCTACCTGGAGAGCAGCGAGGAACCGTCGGGGGAGATCCAGCACTCGTTCAACATCAATCGGAAGGCGCTGGAGAACAACCACCGGCACCACCAGCGACTGATTCCCGTGGCGATCGGGAAAAACCAGATGCCCCAGACCCGCTCCCCTATGGTGATGAACGAGCAGCGGGAGCTGTACCGCCAGCACCGCGAGCGCCTGACGACCATCAAGGGAAAGGTGAACACCTGCCTGCCGCCGCCCAAGGTCAAGGTCAGTGGCAACGGCATGGAGCTGCCCTACATGGAGATGCTGACGGCCCTCTACAAGCGGAGCAACAACACGCTGCGGACGTTCACCCGCTCGCCGGAGCGACTGGCCGTCGGCCGCTGGCGGCACGTGAGCATGGCCCGCGAGAAGGAGCAGAAGCAGCAGGAGAAGAACAAGCAGTTCCACAAGGGCGGGCAGCTCTTCGATCCGGAGGCGGGCAGATCGCGCCGCAACAAGCCGAAGGCCTCGCACACCTTCAGCTACGAGATTCCCATGCACATCCTGCACCGCTACGAGAGTCTGATGGACCAGTGCGACGTGGGCAACCTCTGCAAGCTGCTGCGCCCCCAGATCTACCTCGACGTCGAGGTGCGCGACACCCGCATCCAGGGCCGGCTTACCATCCAGCTCTTCACGGAGGCCTGTCCCCAGGTGGTCCTCGAGTTCATGCGCGCCTGCACGCAGGGCAACAGCGCCGCCATCTCCTTCTCGCGCACCCTCACACCCATGTGGCTGGAGGGGCGCCTGGACATGGGCCCCTCCACCGTGCTCAAACAGGATCTCAGGAACATTGAGCACGACTTCGACGTCCTCAATCACGGCGTCGATGCTGGCATCCTCTCGTTCCCCAGCCGCTATGTGCGCAGCCATCACTGCTCCGCCATCAACTTCACCATCAGCTTCCAGCCGCTGTCGATTCTCAACGGAAAGCGGATTGCATTCGGCAAGGTGCGCAAGGGACTGCATCTACTGGAGCGCATTCAGGACGCCACCGGCCACCTGGCCACAGCTCAGGGCGTTGTCCTGATAACTGGCTGTGGAGTGCTCTAATCATTGGTCGTTCGAGTGGAAAATTATAGGATGCATCGTCAAATTCAATGAACCAATGTAAATTTTCACAAAATATAAACAAATATCAAATAATCTGCGTATGTTGGCAGACGCGAGGGCACTATCTGTGAAGAGTATGTTCTGCAGACAGATCCTTAGAGCTTAACTCCCATAGCCCCCGAAAAATGAGTCAATCTATGACTCTTTTAATAAGAATGAGGACTCGAAAGTTCTCTCTGAGAATTCTGTCACTCTAAATGTCTCTAAAACAGCCCCATCTATAAGTATTTCAGTCTTTAATCTTACTCCTTGCTGTGTAGAGGCATACTTACAATATATACAACTTTTGTGCCGTAGCTTAAATTCTTTCCCGGTTGAACTTGTGAGTACTTCGGGGCTTCCCGGAACGAATATCCCCTTACAGTCGGCTTTCCCAACAGTTGATTGATTGTAGGAGATGCCCGCCGACGGATTGAACAGCCCTCGGGTGCAGGAACGCAAGAG
This sequence comes from Drosophila lowei, assembly GCA_008121275.1. Classification (NCBI taxonomy): domain Eukaryota; kingdom Metazoa; phylum Arthropoda; class Insecta; order Diptera; family Drosophilidae; genus Drosophila; species Drosophila lowei. The sequence continues at coordinate 21,362,042 of CM017778.1, read as the reverse complement.
TGGAGGTGGAGGGGACCAGAAGAGTGGATCGCCGTTTCCAGACAAGTACGACATGCGCGGCACACGGGTGCTGAGCATCTATAAGAGCCAGATCACCGAGGTGCCCATGGAGGTGTTCGAGGATGCGCGCCAGGAGGAGGTGAACGTGGTGCAGCTAAAGGACAACAGGCTGGGCGAGGTGCCCAAGGATCTGAACATGCTGAGCGAGCTGCTCACCCAGCTGGATCTGACCAAGAACCAGATCTCCTACATACCCACCAATATGTCGCAATTCTCAAAGCTGGCCCACTTCAAGGCCCCCTGCAACTTGCTGCGCGATCTGCCCATGGAGTTTGGGGGCCTGCAGATGCTCTGCTCGCTGGACATCTCCTTCAATCGGTTCGAGCGACTGCCGCGCTGTATCGGCGATCTGCAGAGCCTGGAAACCCTCTTGGCCCACGATAATCACATCAAGGACATCGATGCCAGTGAGGCGGGACTGGGTGCCCTAAAGAATCTCCAGGTGTTGGATCTGAGCAACAATGATATTCGCCAAGTGCCGCCCATCCTGGGCAACCTCCAGAACATTCGTGAGCTGTATCTGATGGGCAATCCGCTCCGACAGCCGCGTCATCAAATTCTGAGCGCTGGAACGAACGCCATCATGGCGTTCCTCCGCACTCGCATTCCCCCTGCACAGTAGTTCCCATCAAATTATATGTTACTGTTACTAAATAAAAGATCAGAGCAAACGAACATAGTACCCCTGGGGATAGACCTCTCCACAAGTCTCCACAAGTCATTGAAAAGTAGTTCCCGTAGCGAAAAGTCACACCAGAAAAATGACTGAAGATAGAAAAGTACACACAGATCACCCAGACACCCAGTGAGTAGCGCACACACCACACACCAATTAATAGCCCCACTACAGCCGTATCTTCATATAGTGTCGAGAGATCCTACGATGGCGACGCCTTCATCACCCATTTCGCCAAACGGGGGGCGCGCGAGATCATCATCATGGATGCCAATGGCCATACACTGCGCTCGACTGTCAGTCCGAGGCGCACCCACATGTATGTCTCCAACCTGAAGCCACTGGTGACAATGGGACAAAATGTGGTGCGGGATCTGAATCCCTCCAACGACATAACATTCTTGCGCCTCCGCTCCAACGGGGCCGAGGTGAACATCACACTCGGCAAGGGCTTCATTTTGATTGTCATACAACGCATCAAGAGGAAAAGTTCAATCAAAACTAATTGATAGTACACGTACATAGTGCTTGTGTGTGTGTGTGTGTGTGGGCCATGTTATTATGATTGTACTTATACCAGTACATAGACAAAAAGACCATTAAATTGCTGGCGATTACACGGTCGAAGCTCGTTTCAAATGGAAACTGGAAGGGAAAAGCAAACAAATCAAGTATTGGCCGCATTTGCAAATACGTTTCGGCCAAATGCGGATCAGGGGGCATTCATTATGCACACAGTATTTGGCGGTTGCTTTCCAGGATAGTGGTTTGCTGGGTTTTCCATCAGAGCACCCACAATTAAGCCCCCCATACGTTTATCCTTTGACAGTGGATTGCTTCATTAAGCGCCTGTCCTGTCCTGGCGGCTGTCCGTTTGGGGAACATTTGACGAGAGACTGCACTCTGTGCCATGCACTTGAGCCACGGAAAATTTCACCAAAAAATTAAACGATATTGGCAATTAACTATCGCTTGTCCTGCGACGTGTTGCCATTATTCATTTATTCCGACAAAATGCAAACAATACTCGTATAGTGTGGCAGATGGGACCCCTGGGGACCCCTGGGGCGTGACAGGAAATAGCAAAAGCACACAAAGTATTTGTATTTGTATTTGCATTTGTGTTTGATTTGTGTTTGCCCCGCCGCTGGTGCCACCGCTGCTTTCGGTGGAGCCGTGCGATTTATTCAGCATTTTGGGGTTCGGGTGCAGCAAAAAGGCATTTGTTTCGCGGCTTTATGCTTTATATATTACACATCCACGCAGCCACGCAGCCACACATACATTTGGTCGCGAGTTACATATGTTTGTTGGCCTTTGTTTGGGCCGTCGCAGTATTTAATGAGGCGCAAATATTTATGCTTTTGCCTTCACCAAATCCGTTCACCAAATATAGGATTCTTTTCAAAAATAAATACCAAACAATGGGCTCTATTCGGCTGTCGTTCAGTCCGCCCAAAGCTACAGTTACACGAATGCGACCAGTGCGATGCCAGTGCAGGGTATCAACAGGACTTGGCTATCAGATCTGTTCGAATTACTGAGACTGTTCGATTCACGTCCATTACGGTTCAATGGAGTGCCCGGAGGACATTCTGGCAGCGCTCTTAAAGCGCCAATAACGTGATTAAGTGACCAAAACGGCAACGAGAGCGCCACATGCGGACATTTAATATATTCGATTCAGTCCAATCCGAGCCCATCGCAGAACACGCATGCGGAATACTGCAAATTGTTGACTTTTAATGAATATTCGAGGGTTATTAATAATGAAAAAACGAATAAATTTGCATGGCATCCACTCCAGCAGACTGGGAATGGCCGCGCAGCGCATCGGCTTAAATTGCAATGCCTGAAGTCAACTGCGGAAGCATACAGAAACAGGGATCAGGGATCGGCCCTAAGGCCTAATTGAAATGCAGACACCGATACGCCTTTGCAGATGTCTGCATCAGGCAGCTGCCTCCCGGCCACGTCTGGCGTCCCGCGAGATGAGACGTGAAACTGCATATTGCACGAGTATGCACAGTCCTGCGGCTGCTTTCTTAGGCGGCAGACACTTGAGCATTACCAAAATGGCTGTTGGCAAATGGGGAAAACGCAATTCGATAGGAAAACACGAAATTCAATGATCCCACTCCTTTGTGCTGGCTCATTAGCAGGGAATTCAATTTCAAAACTGTGCAGGGCCTTTCATTGGTAAGCCTTCTGGCTTATATGTATTTGTATATGTATGGTACAACCACCAAAACCGAAATGGCTATACAAATTTTTGCTAATCTTTTAATTCGCTGAAAACGCAGCTGACAAATAAATTGTCAGGCAGGTCTCATAAATGATCTGTTAAGTGAGTTGCAAACTACCTCCATACTCGTACATTCGGGCGGAATCATGTCCGTTTTGGGCCGGACATTCAGATGAGTAATGGTCTGCCCGGCTGCCTCATTTTGGGGCATTCATCAACATGCCCGCTCGTTCAACATGTGTTGCCCTTAATTAGTTCCATTGCCCCGGCCCCTGTCTGCGCCCCACAGCCCACAGTGCGTGTGATTAAAATTGCTGCCAAAAGTTACAAATGAGGAGTCATTTAAGGAAGAGAAAAACATATACATACGCGACACTGATTGCCACACATTGGATCTGGGAATCAAATGAAGCGACGAGCAGTGTCCTACCCCAGTCCCAGTCCCGGTCCCGGTGTCCGCCATATTTCGTTCTTTTAACTCCTTTGCAATGCCAAAAGCAATTAAAACAAATATTTATATCGAGACCAGTGAAAATATGGCGTATGCGACGACGCTTTGTTCGTTTCGGATCCATGAAACTATTTCCATTGTTTCTGGGGAAAGCGTGGAAAGACCTCCATTGTTCCAGGCAACAAAAGCCAGCTGGTATTTTCCACTCACATTTAATGAATTATTAATTTTAATTACTTTCCAATTAAACATCAATTAAACGAGGTCCTTGAGCCGCCGACTTAAAGTCTGTGCATCGGCGCTGGATGTCGTGATTACAGCCAAGTGTGTCTAAGAGGACACATCCAATCAGGCATCATTAGGACCCCATCGGCATAATCCGCATGATCCTCATGAGGGGGTAGTAGTAGTAGTAGTAGGAGGAGGTGTGGGGCATCCGTACATCAATCCACTTAATTAATGAGAACTCGCTCCCGGTGCAAAGTCTCTTGCATTAACATCCGAGGCCCCGTAGTGAAGTTGAATGGAAAACACCTTCCGATTGAGCACTAATTAACTGCAACTTTCATCCCGCCTCCAGCCTCCAGCCCCATCCCTCGTTGGCCATAATCTCTTTCGGCCTTTCGTCAAACAGGAACTTCAGAGTCTCGAATCGAAAAACGCCAAAAGGCTTACTTTAATTACATGCACCGACTGCACAACACGGTCCAACTCAGCCGCTGCAGCCGCCTTCCCATGCACCATGTGGCATGCAGCATGCAGCATGCACCTGCCGCCAAAGGCAGACAAACCACAGCAGGAGGGAGGGAGCATGGAAAAGTAGACCATCCGAGGAAGCCCCTCTTATTTCGTACTTGAAAACGTAACATGTGTAACCCCACCCATCCCCATCCATCCCCACCCATGCGGCCCAGAGACACTCCCTGCGCCGCCTACTGCACCAAAGAACCAGATTAATAATGTAATGAAAAAGAGATCTAAGGAAAAGTCTGGAATTACATAGTTAGAGGGTAGAGCGAGTAGAAGAGAAAGGCCTGTAGTTTCGATAGATACGAACACAAGACATATGGAAAAGCCATGCTCTCTCCACACACCCTTTTTCAATGTTTGCAGTATTCCTATCACATTTCTTCTTCCATTCCTTTGCATTCTTTTCCCATTCAAAAGGAAGAAAAAGGAAAAAACTTCAAATGTTGCCGCTAATTTCTTTTGACTTTTAAACGTGCACTGCACATCCTATGGCTGTGCTGTCTTCTGTTTTTGGGCAGGGGCTGGGTAATAGGTGATAGGTCTACGGGGAGGGAGGGAATGGGCGCCAAGGTCCATTGTCTGCTGATTTCATGCGATTTTGGTGTGTGTGGCGCATACTTCATAACAAGTTTGATGCAACTTTTGGAAACATTTACGCCATTTTTATGTGTACGTGAGAACGCATATGGCAAACGGAAAAGTTCCTCCCAAAACACACACACACAAACACACAGACACACACACACTAACAAGCAGAAAGAGAGAGCGGAGAAAGGTTGTTTGGGGATTCGCTTTATGGCTGTGGCGGGAAGCTCTTTAATTGCAGCCAAGCGGGCGATTATTTTGGAAAGTTCTTCGTTTATTTTTTTTTTTTTTAGCAGCTTTTAGCGAGCGAAACAGAATCACAAATGCCGTGCACGTATTTATTAAATTCCGTTTGCACCGTTTTTGGGTTAAACAACTTTTAAAACCCAGTCCCCCGCCCCTCCCATTTATGTGTTTTGCGTGTGTGTGTGTGTGAGTGGTGGAGGCCTATATCCACACATGTCTGTCGATGCGTGCCTCCTTTGGCATGCTGGAGCGGAAGCTGGAATTCTCAGTCAAATTCTTTTAATCCGCATTACTATATTTGGCTTATATTGAATCTGAATCAATAATTCATTTTAAGCCTGATTTATGCGCCGCCCCACGCAGTGCGAAAGCAGTGCAAAAGGTGGAAGGGGCGGAGTGTGGAGGGGAATAGGTCTAAGGGCACGTACTGCCATTATGCAGACATGTTGGTAATGTTGGTTAATTTGCATCGACTGCAGCACAAAGGAGCTGCTTGTCAAAAGCTTTCACGTACAACTCGCTGTACTCGTACGCTGTAATTGAGAGAGAATATTAAATGAAAACTTTTCGTATGAGCCTGCCTCTTAAGGAGCCTGTGCAGATAATACAGCACACATATTTGTGCAATGTATTTAAGTAATAATAATTAACACACTTGAACAAAAGAAGTGAGTTTTAATTGGAATTCCAAGGGCGGAATGTCAGATATTTATCGTTGAAGTATCAACCATCTGCCAAGGCAAGCTGTCTTCGGAAATTAAATGCTTATTATTCAAAAGTAAACACATACTTCTGGCAGCCACTGTTGACACTTGAAACGACATCTTCTTGGGAAAATTCATTTCGTATTGCGTATTTCGTGTGCGACAGGTTGGCCTCGAATAAATTTCCACTTTCCAGTGACAGGATCAGTGGCAGAAGGAAGAGCAGTGGCAGTGGCAGTGGCACGACATCAATTAGCGCATCTGCTGCTTGTGTTGCGACGACTGGTGTCACTGCCTTCCAATGAAGTTAATTAACCCCAAAAAACCCAACCAAGGCAATCTGTGGCCATAACTAGTCGATTTACGCCATCGCCTTTCATTCTTCGGCTGAATGCACTTCATCCTTGGCTGCATGGATGCTGCATGCTGGATGGTCTCTGGATTCTGCAGACTCTGCACTCGACCACAAATTCGCTCTAAGCACTTGCCATGCCCCAACAAACCAGGGCAATCAGTCAACGGGTGTGGCTCGTGCTCTGGCTCTGTCTCTGTCTCTGGCACTGGCTCTGGCTCTGGCCCTGTCTCCGACTTGGGCGTTTTGTCAAACAGAATCAGCTTTGACCCATGTGCGAAGTGTGCTGCCGGCGGGCAAATCTTATAAATAAGCCAGAGAGCTGGTTGTATGCTGCAAAAAAGCAGCTCGTTGCCAGCAAATTTGCATCTGAAACACACACTCTGTGGCACACACACACACACACACACACATTGTGGCCTGTCAGCGTTGGCTTAAAGACAAAGCAGGAGCAGCAACCTTATAGGGTCCTTCTGCTGGAGCTGCGTGTAAATGTGCATGAAATGAAATGCATCGTCAGGCAGGAGTTGCCTCCTTTCGGGGGGTTTTGTGCATTAACACGCACGCATAGAGGAGCCCCAAACACACACACACACATCCATTGGGTGAATTCCGAATCGGTGTCCTTCCTTCCTGTCCCACTTGCTGCAGTGTGCGTCCGTGCCGTGTTCCTGCTCCGGTGGCTCCCGGTGCCCATTGTTTTTTATGCGCAGCCGAAATTCGGGCAGGAGAACAAGTCCTCGCAGTCCACTCCTATGCACCGCACAGGAGGTAGGACTTTTATTTCTTTATCATTTGGCAGGCAACAATAAAGCGGCTAAAGCGAAGCGAGTTGTCATCCGCGGGTGCCAGAGCCCGTGCCAAGTTACTGCTATAACTTAAAGCCCGGATTATGCCAGGCAACGAGGGCTGCTGTGGGCGCTGTGTGGGTGGCACGATGGGTGGCACGAGGGGTGGCCTGGCGTGGCGTGGCGTGTCTGCTGCATCAGCAATTGCGGCTGCTGCTGGTGATGTTGCTGCGGCGCCTAATGATATGCAATAGTTCTGCCATTCAACGCCACTAATGGAAGTAACTTGAGTGTAAATTCAAAAGCGGATTGCGGCTCTCTAATCCGGCAACTAAATTATTTATTCTGCATTTGTCTTTTGTCGGTTCTCCTTTCTCCTCTATGAAACATTGTAACCACTGCCGCCAGTGCCGCCACTGCCACTGCTGCCACTGCCACTGCCACTGCTGCTGTTGCTGTTGCTGCACTGTCCTCAAATTTCGTATGGAAATTTCGTTTATTTTAATGGCATTTGCCACGTGACCCATCGATGGGTTTCCATTGGGTTTTTACAATGATGATGGCGCCGCTAGCACTTCCTCCGCGTTTCATTGCCATTTTCGCTGGGAATTTTAAAACAATTACGCGGTCTGGCATTTGAGTCCTGGATTCGGTTTCCCTTTTCCCCATCAGCGCTGCAGCTGAAAAGGACTTCTGCTCTATTTCCGTGTGTGTGCTTCGGTTTCGGTTTGCTGTTGCAACTCTTCGATTACGCCAGACTTAACAATACGAGGAATTAAGCGAGTGTCCCATTTTCATTACTTTGAAAATTCAAATTGGTTTTCCCACACACACTTCTACCCTCTACAGTGGCCGAATAGTATCCTGTTTCGGTGGGAGAACTGCTACCTCAGCCACTTCCAAATCCCTAATTGATTCAGACTGAATTGAAGATTTATCACCGCTTTGATAATGGACAAACCTGAAGCTGGAGCCGAAGCTGAGGCCAAAGCTGGGGTTAAGTTATGAGCCGCAGATAGCTTAATAGTGCGGATAGGACAATCTCTCGGACAGCGCAGGGAGACGGGGAGACAGTCAGTCACCCCCACCTCCACCTCCACATTAGCGTACTAAATCCACTAGTCGAAGGGGCTTAATGTTTTCCAGTTCGGTTATATATCATACGGTGATTTGTGTGGACTCTCGGCCGACTCTCTGGCGACCCACAGACGGCCGACGAGGCACTATAAATCAAGGCGCGCCCCCATATCCTTGGAGCTCTGGGATGTGGCAGAAGCAGACCTTGCGACTCGTATGCGTGGCGAAACTTAATAAGGAATGCGACAACAAACAAATGATGCAAATAGCGGCAGAGCTACAGAGCGACAGACTGAAAGCTGTTCTTTAAAGCTCTTCCCCGAAACATTTCTCAGTGTCACTCCAGAGACGAAGACGTAACCATAGAGATATAGATCCGCAAAAGAGATACGTATACGTACTACCAAAGAGCCAGAGCGAGAGAGAGAGACATCAACATCCACGTCTGGCAGGCAAAACAGATGGACCGGCAGGCAGGCAGGCAGGCAGGAAGGGAGGCAGGAAGGAAGAGAGGGAGGATGGGTGATGCGAGTTTTCTTTTGATTTATCGCGAATGAGTACTAAAACAAAGACGGAGGAGCGAAAAGAAACCCGAGGGATCTCTCAAACTCATCCAATTATCCTGTTAAGTTTCATTATGTCAGTGTGCTGTTTTTGGGCCAGGAAGGAAGTGCCGCCATATTGGGGGACGGGCCGTGCCGGGCCGGGCCGTTGTTCGCCATTGTTCCTGCTGCAGAGACCGAGTGCTGTGGCTGCTCTTCGGAGTGACAACATTGCGGTTTCGCCTGGATGTCATCGACGTCATGCGAGAACCGTCCGCAGGACCAGGACCCGCATCCTATCCGCCATTCTGTGTCCTGCTCTGCTCTGTCTGATAAATTGTCAGCGTGCGGCGTCGCTTTCACATGCTTTGACTTGATTATGGCGTAACAAATTGTCGCCATTTTGCATCTCTCGCTGCGGAAAAAGGGGAAACGCAACGACGCGGCGAACGGATACAGAAGGCGCATCGCTCGCCTGCTCGCCGACTGGCTTTTGTGCCTTTCGGGGCCGAAAAGGCAATCAAATACGAACTAAGCGCGGGGCAATATTTAAACCCCTTTCAGAGTTTTGCAGACTAGAGTTTTTCAGCCATTCTCATCCATCTTTTCAGCGCTGCGATGGATCTGAAGACTGGCACACTACTGGTTGCACCCGCCGTGAAGAACTCCAGCTGCTCGCATCCCCGCTACTCGGGCCACAACTTCATCGCGCACATCGGCATCGCGGAGACCATCGAGGCGGTCCTCATTCTGGTCCTCACACTGGGCGTCATCGGTGCCAATTGTCTGGTCATTTTCGTCATAAACAACCGTCGCTATGCCGCCTACATTCACCAACAGGTGAGGGTCCATGTCCATGTCCATGTCCATGTCCATCCGTCCTGTCCCTGTGGCAGGGACTGTGGACTCCCACTGCCACTACCCCCTAATAATCCGTTTGTGTACCATTTAAGCCACGTTATCTACTCACCTCTCTGGCACTGAATGACCTGACAATTGGTCTGCTAATTACACCGTTTGGGCTAATGCCGGCATTGTTCCACTGCTGGCCATATGGCGAGATCTTCTGTCAGATACAGGTGAGTGAGTGAGTGAGTGACCAACAACAGGTGGAGATGGTCGGAAATACAATAATGTGCTGTATAATGCGGCCAATTAACCCACTGCCGTACAATGTCCTGTGATGGGCAATTAGAGGACACAGATACAGGCAATTAGGGATGCGATCGAGTTGAATAACAGTGTAGCAGTGTAGCAGTGTGTGTGTGCAAAGCGTATGGTTTTTGGCGTTATGGTTAATACAATCGAAAGCCCAAAGAATGCGCTCCACACCAGAGGATTATGGTACTACTCGTATGTGAAAGGATGAACAAATTCCAGTGCAAGTATTTTCATCAGTTTTCCCACTGGCACGGTACGTGCAGATGCGGAAGGGAAAAACGTGCAATATCTGTGTACTATAAATATAATGCACTATAAAATTCAGAACCATCTAACCTCTCCCCTCTTCGCTTCCCTTAGGCCCTGCTGCGTGGGGCGCTCTCGCAGCAGAGCGCCGTGATACTCGTCTGCATGGCCGTCGACCGATACATGTGTGCGCTGCATCCGCGGCGCTACTACCAGCACTCCAGCAAGAAGGTAAGTGCAGCTGCAGCTGCAGATAAGGCACGGATCCGGGCTATCCTCGAGATAGCGACTTATCCGCGACACGAAACGAAGCAAAAGTGAAACAAAGGCAAAACGTTGACAAAATTACAAGAAATTACAAGAAATTACAAGAAATCACGCGCCAATAAAAATCAACAACAACAGCAGCAGCTTTCTAGGAGCCAATTACGCAGGCATAAATAAGGATAATGGGCTTTAAGCTCCTTGCCAGTCATTAAAAAAAACAAACAAACAGACCCAAGAGAGAATGAAAGAGCAGAGCCAGCAAAATAGAAACCGGAACCCAATAGACATTCGAAAAGTGTATAAAAAAGAGATAAACAAACGAAAGGGGCGAACAGTAGGGCGGGTGATTTTTTACGCGCATTGACTTTGGCTAAGTGCGAGGACCACAGCCAACTCCTGGGTCCCGAGGACCGAAGGACCGAGGATCCAAGGGCCAAGGAAAGCAGGCAAATGAAGCAGCACCTCCCACGGAAACCGCAGGCAGAGCGCCAAAGAGCCAAAGAGCAGCAAACGGGCAGCATCCAACTCTCTCTCTCTCTCTCTCTCTCTCTCTATTTCCCTTTTCCACTTTTCCACTTTTACATCATAATTTATGAGGCCCCACCGTGAAAAAGAGAGGAAAATGCTTTTGCCAACAAGCGTTAATTACCATTAAAAAAAATAAAAAGGAAACCTTTAAAGCAAAATACAAAGATAACAAATATTTCAAGAATTTGTACAATTTTTCATAACTGTTACTTGGAAATAGGTACAAATGCAGTCCTTCCCAGGACTGTATTTAAAGATCCAGTCCGCACTTAAATTTATATGCGCCGAATATCGTAGGCATAATAAATTTAAAGACCAGCGAATGAAATAATGTTTGTTGCAAATATTTACATAAAATTGCATTGCACTCGGAATTTCTTTGATTCCGCCCTGCTGTCTGGCATGCGAAAATGGGACAAGCACCGAAATTGGCGCACTGCCACGCCCCGTCTGCCATTATATGAGTTTTCCATGTCAAAAATTCATAAATGGTTCCTGAATGTTGAGGCAGAACCTAAAAAATGCCTGCAAAAACTTTGAACTTTTCATTTTTCATAATTTTAAATGTGCCAGAAACACAGATCTTTTTATTTGGGAAAAAACAGAATTGAAGGAACACTTTAAATAAACATTAAGAGGCGTGTTTTTCCTTTTTCTTTGCTCTGATGAAATTTGAAGAATATTCATCGTTTTTCTGCGTTCAATCAAAACAAATGGAGAAACGATGGGTCTAGTGTGGCATTCAATTAACGTAGATGTGGATGCCAAAAACTGTTTGCTTCATAATATAATTGTATTCAGCACTACTCGTATACTCCTGCAAATGCAAATAACTTCTGGTAGTTTTCGGGTTTATTCAATGTTGATATTCGGAGTTTTACAAAAGTTTTGTAAACGATAACGGGCGGTAAATTAAATAAAACAGGCCAAAGTGAAAAACGGAAAAGTTTTTTGTTCCATTCTGGTTTTTCACTCCTCGGATCCTGGATCATGGACCCTGGGTCCCAGATATTTCCGAGTTCCAGTTGTGTATTGCTGTCCCATTTGGCAAATGGTCGCCAGTCAGTCAGTCAGTCACTCAGTCAGTTATGATTGTGGCAGCCTTTTACCAAAAGCCCCTCTCTTCCTTCTGTGCCCTCTGTGCCCTCTGTGCCTTCTGTCCGTCGGTGTGCTCTTTGCGGCAATGTTTTTCAAGTAATCAAAAGTTTTTAATTCCATTTGTAAAATTTTTGGAAACAGTTTCGTTTGATTGAGGAGTGACCGTTGCGTCTGCTATTGAGGTTAATTATTATAGAGAAACATCTCTCGAAACCGTCACTACAAATAAAAGGGCACGTGTGGCACGTTTTGCTGCATTGGCGAACACATTTCCATGTGCATCAGAAACGTGGTCCCAAGTCCAACCGTAGGAGACTACGGGATATGAAAACAGAGAAACAAATAGCTTAGTACACAATCTTTTTGTATATCCATGTACCTTGCAGGGCTGTGTTGCCATATTGAGCTTAACCTGGATCATCAGCCTCACGGTATTTGGCTTTCTTGTGCTGCCCAAAGGTGAGTTTATCCATTAGCCAGCCATCTACAATGTACAATGTATACTTACACACACCCACACTCGATTCTTTATACCATCCACACAGGTTACTACTTCAACAATACGGGTCTAATGGCCTGCGAACCCTTCTATAGCAAGCCGTCGTATAGAATTTTATCCACATGCGCCCTCTACTTCCCCACCACCATGGTGCTGATGTACTGCTATGGGTCCAGCTTCCACATGAGCCGGTTCCGCCTGAACGATCCGACAATGCCCCTCACGGCAGCCGCCCATCATCCGCATCCGCATCTCCATCCGGCCCAACAGCAGCAGCTCCAGCTGCAGCATCAGCATCAGCATCCGCATCAACACCACCAACAGCAGCAGCAGCAGCAACAGCAGCACCTCTACCACGGCCACTCGCATCATCCGCACCATCCGCATCATCATCATGGGGCACCCGTGATGGGGCACCACCTAAGCATGGCGATGAGCATGGGTCTGGCCGGGATGCCGAGCATGACAAACAAGATTACCAAAAAGGTAAGCGTAAATGTAGACGGAGCCGAGTTCTGGGATTAAGTTAAGAGTAAATAGAATTAACTTTGGCTGCATAGTGGATACAAACAAATTGAAAACGCGATCAATATGTGTGCCCTCTGACGCCCAGCTCGTACGCGTACTCTGATAATTTTAATTACATTGTCCAATATTTCACAGATTGTTCCCATCCAGGAGAAGAACTCCACAGGGTCCACGTCACGTTCGATGGCCGCCATTTCGTTGGGATTCATTGTTATGGTCACGCCATGGACCATTCAGGAGATAGTCACTGCATGCACTGGCTCGAAGGCAAGTGGTTCCCTATGCTTTCTCCCCCTCTCTATCGTATCTCCCTTCCTTTGATACTCTGTCCGACATACGTGGCGCATACGTAATGAATGTTGAATGTTGCGCATACGCCACGTCTGCCGCATGAGCTTTGATTTCATTCTCTCTCTTTCTGTCTGCAGTTGCCGCCGTTTCTTGATTTTGTCGTCACTTGGACGGCACTGAGCAACAGTCTATGGAATCCCTTCATGTATTGGCTCCTCAACTCCGATTTCCGCCGTCTGAGTCGTCAATTGATGCCAAACAAAGTAAGTGTCTGCCTTGGGATGACCCCTACCCTCTGGTCGGTAAAACCTAGGAAATCTGAAAACATGTTCGCTGTCCGATGTGTGTTAGCAAAAGCTGTCATAAGTCCTGATTGATTGATTGATTTGCTTATCCCTTGCTTTCAAAACACCTAACTAAAGGCACATCCGGGACTCTGCAGCTTCCAGATTTTCGGTTAGGAGGGGGTAAGGGGGTGTGGATTCGGGGCAGCTGCATAAACTTTCCGGCAACAAGAGAAACTTCACCATAAATCTCCTGGAAAGGTGTAAGACACAGGAAGTTCTCTCTCTGCCTCCAGCAGCTCCAAAACATCCACAGAAAAAGCAACAACAACAGCTACAGCAACAACAACAGCAACAACAACAGCTACAGCAACAGCACCCATAACGAACTGTGAAAAGTGATTTTGAATTATGCACGAGAAAATCCAAAACGGCATTTACATCGTCTGACCCTCTCCCATCAACTCCCTGCCGCCCATGACCCTGTGTCGTCCTGTCCATCCATGCATCTATTTGGGGAAGCGCAGTCAAGTTGCATGATTTACTTCCGCTCGAAATTCTAAACTCGAACGAAACTGGAGGTCAGTCTGTGGAAAATTTATGGCTTACATTTGGGGGCACAACCTTGCGGGAATTTTGTTGCAAGTTGCAAAATCCTTATTAATTTTTGGCATGGAAAAACTAAGCGAGGGAAGTTTATGACGCACTCGTTTTCATTTTGGTTCTCGTTCTCGTTCCGTTCCGTTCCGTTTCAGTGCTTCCCCAACGAGGAAACGCCCGAGCACAAATCAGCCTGTTGTCACATCAATGCAAACGATTTCGAAATCACAACTCTTCCCGTCCCGCCGGAGCCGCCCGCCTCCCGGCCACCCGGCAGCAACGGAGGGGGTGGGGGCGGGGGTGCGACCAGTTCTGGGGCAGGCGGAACACTGGGCACTGGAGCCGGTGGCATTGGCAGTTCCATTGGCGGTTCTGTGCTCGGCATCTGCGGCCGCTCCAGGGCCAACAGTTTGAGCCGCAGTGCCTCGCAGTGCATCCGGAGCACGATGGGAGGCGGACACGGCCACGTGCACCAGGCATCGGCCAACGATGCGTACCCCACAATGCGGCCCGACATCGAAGGTCTCTCCGAGAAGTACTGGGGGGAGATACTCGAGCGCACCGTCAGCTCGGGCAACCTCAACGCTATGCAAAAGAGCTTGCCCCACTTTCCCTACCACCACCACATGCACCAGCTGCACCAGCCGCAGCAGCACCATCGCCAGCAGCAGCAGCAGCAGCAGCAGCAGCAACAGCAGCAGCAGTCGCAGCTGCAGACCACGTCTTTCAGCAAGGCCAGCGATCTGCAGCTGAATCTGTGCAAGGACTCCACTTCCGCCTCCGACCTGGGCAAGTTCTCCAACTCGGAGCCCAAGTTGTGCGAGCACCTCTTCCACGACGTCAACTGCGCCAAGAGCAAGGCACTCGGAGCCGGCGGCGGTGGCGGCGTTGGCGGCGGAGAGGCTGAGTCCAAGATGTCTGCGGGTCGCAGTATTCCGGATATTTAGTACGCAGAGGACGTCATACTCGCCAGCCAGAGGGCCCGCCAGGTCACCAAGTGCTCGCACCACCCGCTGCACCAGCAGGCCCGGCTGCACCATGGCGTCCACCACACGAGCAGTCTGCGGCTGAACCGCATCCGCGTCTCCTGCCACAGTCCGCCGCCAGAGGTCACAGCCGCCTCCTCCATGGCCGAGTATCGCAAGTAAAGACAAGTCCTTTGATGGGGGGAAATGGTTTAACCATAGAATGACTGTGTGTGTCTATCTTAAATGTCGCATGATCATCCAAATATAATATGTGTGTCGTCTATTATGTAGGATTTCAATACAAAGATATCGTAAATATTGGCCTGCTGTAGATCCTTTGCTCTAAGAACTTTCCCATCGAATCTTCAATCGAATCGAATTGGATCGGATTGGATCAGATCGGATCGGATCGGAATCGGCCATGAAAATCAAATGTTAACCATAGTAAGTGTTCATTCAGTGTTTGTGATACCCTAAGATACCCTGCAGATAAATAAATGTTGAGTGTTGTATGTGCATGTGTATGTGTGAGCATTAACTAAATCAAAGATATTATATTATGTATGTAAATTAGGTACGAGTATGCGAATGCACTGTCTATGGGTCAACCAGGTTGACTTCCAAAAGGAAAGGAAGCTGTCCAGAAGGGTAAAATGTAAACTTTACAAGAGAAGTCAGACTTTCCTCTCTCAGATACTGTATGTGTACGTCTGTGGTGTGTCCTTTCCCCCTCTATGAGCATTCGTTCCCCTCTTCTGGATCGGGCGTATGAATGGATATGGATCTTAAAGCGTTGTGGTTAATCATAGTCCTAGTTCTCTAGCTCCAATCGAATCGAATCTGAATACTAATGAAATTACGAGTATACTCACTGTCTAACGAAACGGAATCGGAATCCAAAACAAAATCAAATCAAATCCTAACTTTGTGATTGTCAAGAATTTAAGTTTAGTCGGTGTAAAATTATTGTTAAACCATCCTCTAATTTGTAGCTATAACGGACTAGTTAAATCAAATCAATTTACTGTCTAAGCGAACTTTAGTTTAGTCCTTAACAAATACAACAATAGATATGCATAGGATCAACGGAAGATAACTACGAGTATAAATGGATTTAAAGGCAATACCAAATAAATATAAATATCAAGAAAACAAGCAAAACGACACAAGTGGTTTTATTTACAAACGAAGATCAATATTTTTCATCTACTTTAAATAATTCTCATCTCTCTTCCCCATTTAAAGGAACTCGTAATCTAATAGCAATTACATTGAAACCGTTTAACAAAAGGCAGCCAACAAAATGATCCCAAAAAAGTAGCTCAAAACAAAAATATGAAATCCCAAACACATACACAACACCCACACCCACACCCACACCCTCATCCACGAAAAACTTCGACTGAAACGAAGCTAAATAAATTAAAAATTATTCAAATTTGATTTTTATTGTGCCCCAAAAAAATCTCCCTGCCCCCTTTGCCCCAGATGACAGCGTGGCGGCCCAGTGATGCCCAAAATGCAAATTAATATCGCAAACTGCGTTCAAATTTTCATTTGGCCACACAACAGCGGGCGAACAAAAAAAACCGACAAAAGGAGCAGCGAAAGAAGTGCAAGGGAAACGCACAGGAAAAGTTGAAAAACTAATTTTCACAAAACAATTTTCAGAAGCCGCACTCGCTCCGCTCCTCCTGCCCCAATCCCCTAGGGGCCGCGGCTTCTTTGGCAATTTGAATCTCAAACTGAATCTGAATCCGAATCTGAATCTGAATCCAAATTTGAATGTGGACTCTTCTCTCATGCCCCGAAAAAATTACACGCTCCGCTGCACTTTGTAACAATAATCGCCGGTGTTTGCCGTCTGACCACGCCTACCGCCTACCGGCTGCCGCATGCCGCATGCCGCCTGCCGCCTGCGACAGCACCAGCCTGAGATTCTGCGTGAGGGTAAAAAACTTTTTGCATGAAAGTCAACTTTCCACCGCTTTCGGTCCGGCGCGGTCCGGCCCGGTCCGGTCCGCACACAGTTCTTGTTTTTCTTTCTCCGATTCCCATTTGCTCGCCATCAGAGTTTTCTGTTTAATTTGACGCCCGACGGGGATTGGATTTTGCACCATTTGGAATTTGGAGGCACCGTTTCCCGGCCTGCCCCTCCTCTCACAAGATTTCGCTTAATTTTATTAACGCTAATTGGGGTTCATCTAATTGCGGCATAGCTTGGCACAGCAGCCGACGCGTCCTATCCTGTGGAGCAGCTTCAAAAAGTTGGATGACGATTTACAAACAAAGATTATACGAACTATACGAATATGCGCACATTATACGAAAACTTATCGTGAACTATAATATGCTTTGCTTAGAGTAATTTAACGCACAATTGCCAATCCATTTTAACGGTTGAACGGTTCGATTAACCACTTCATAAGCGACCATACGCTGTGTTTATACCCGGTACTCGAAGAGTTTAGGGATATATTAAATTTTTGATGAAAGTGGACGTGTGTAACACCCAAAACCGACCACCCACCCGACCCCATTAACTATATATATTCTTGATCTGCATCAAAAGCCGAGTCGATATAGCTATGCTAGACCAACCAAACGAAATATAGAATATATTGCGTAAATTACATAAATAAGCTCACATACATATATACTGACTGAGCACCGAGTAAGAAAGTAGAGCCGCGGCAAAGGCCCCTCGTTTTTGATTCGATTCATTAGTTCGAGCTCAGCTGGTCATCTACGGATCCTCCACAAATGTAAAATAGAGATCTGTTGAAAACTGCGGCTTGCCATCGAATATCCAAGTCAACAAAAGAAGATATTCCCCAGTTGGCATTGGGAGGGGAAATTCAATGCGGTGG
The DNA here is from genome assembly GCA_008121275.1 of Drosophila lowei. Classification (NCBI taxonomy): domain Eukaryota; kingdom Metazoa; phylum Arthropoda; class Insecta; order Diptera; family Drosophilidae; genus Drosophila; species Drosophila lowei. The sequence continues at coordinate 21,344,226 of CM017778.1, read as the reverse complement.
AAATCGCTAACAGTCTGCAATCCCTTTAGAGTAATGCATCAGAGACTGAAGTTAAGAACAAACACAAAACACTCAACACATACAACATAAGGACAGGTGTGATTCACTGTGGAGACATCCTTGATCACATTCCAGAGCATATTGAACACAGGATGATTGTGTTTCCTCATGAACTTGCAGGCATCAAAGGTGTAGTCCCAAAGAAATGGCTTATAGCCATTGGCCCTCTTCATCAATTTAAGTCGGAGAAAGATATTGTTTGCAGGTTCTATGAAGGTGGCATTTATATTCAAACTGGTCTTGTTCCGGGAGTAGGCCTTCAGGCGACAATAGTGGACCTCCACCCACGATTTGTTGTACGACGGACACTTAACATTTGTCATTTTAACGAAGGGCGCCTCCTGAAGCACTTTGCTTGTTAGTTTGAAGCTTATTTCCGATTAGATACGAGTATAGAATCTTACACTGTCAACGAGGAAGATGGCAAACAAAACCATTCCAGAAGAGAGCAGTTTATAGTTCATTGTTTCCGATCCGTGCTGCTGCTTTCGACTACCGGGAGAAGAATATCGATGTTGATGTTTAGATACCGATTTGGATACCGATTTATATGGGGAAAATTATATGAGGAAATTGAGCGAAACTATTTTTTATATGGTAATCGATCTACTAGCTAATTAACCCGGCTAATTAAACTTCGTTTAATCTACCGGGCAAAGTCCTGCCCACAAATACTCTTCAAATTTGATCCGTTCTGATTCAGATACGGCAATCTAGGAGATGTTGTCATTTTGTATGACTCTGCATGTTTGGTTTTCAATATACGCCTAAACTCTTCAAGCATCGTGTATAATGAGAAACGTGTAGTCAATTGTGTTAGTTAGATTGATAGAGTCACACAGTTTAACTTCAAATAATGATTTAATTCTTTTCTACGATTTGCTGTCCGATCTGTCGTCACACTGAACCTTTGAAGGAGAATGAATGGGAGCAGAGAGAACCAACAGCAGAAGGGTAGATCATGCATACATCTGTATCTAGAATCTGGTGCATAATGATCTCTGTTTCTTATTTTGGATAACGACATAAGTAGAATTAGTACATGAGCAGGGTCTAGTGCTACGCCAACAGCCGTTGTTCCTGCAAAGCCAACAAATTGTTTCCCATCTGCCGATCGCCTGTCCATCGAATTGTATCTCATTATTATTGCATTATTTTCCAAGTGAACATCAAATTATTTTGGGAAATCAGCAATATCATTTTTACTCCATAAGTCACTTGGACAATTACATAAGTAGAAACAATTTGTTCACGTCTTGTGCCCTAGTCCTCCACAATTGTGGCATAGACATCTGTTGAAAACTGCGGCTTGCCATCGAATATCCAAGTCAACGAAAGAAGATATTCCCCAGTTGGCATTGGGAGGGGAAATTCAATGCGGTGCAAATCCCTAACGACCTGCAAGCCCTGTAGATTAGTGCATCAGAGATTGAAGTTTAGGAACAAACACAACACTCAACACATACAACATAGGGACAGGTGTGATTCACTGTGGAAACATCCTTGATTAGATTCCAGACAATCTTGGCCACCGCTTGATTGCGTTTCCTCATGAATTCGCAGCCGTCAAAGGTGAAGTCCCAAAGAAATGGCTTATAGCCATTGGCCCTCTTCATCACTTTGAATCGGAGAAAGATATTGTTTGCGGGGTGTAGGAAGGTGGCATTTATATTTATACTTGTCTTGTTCCGGGAGTAGGCCTTCAGGCGACAATAGTGGACCTCCACCCACGATTTGTTGTACGACGGACACTTGGCATTTGTCATTTTAACGAAGGGTGCCTCCTGAAACACGTTGCTTGTTAGTTTGAAGCTTATTTCCGATTAGATACGAGTATAGAATCTTACACTGCCAACGAGGAAGATGGCAAACAAAACCAATCCAAAAGAGATCAGTTTATAGTTCATTGTTTCCGATCCGTGCTGCTGCTTTCGACTACCGGGAGAAGAATATCGATGTTGATGTTTAGATACCGATTTGGATACCGATTTATATGGGGAAAATTATATGAGGAAATTGAGCGAAACTGAGTTTTTTGTGGCAATCGATGTGCGCAGTGTCGAAAGCAGGGGACCATGTATGTATTTTGGTGCGCTGAACACGAATCGAAAATCAGATGTGGTTCATCGGGTCAGGATTTTTTTTTTTAACTTCAAAAAACCAATATTCTTGAAATATAGTCTAAGCTTAGTTGAAAAATTCATCGGACTCGCTCGAAACTCGTTACTCAAGGCTTTTTGGGGTCGCTGATTGCGAATTTGATGTCAGTTTTCTTGTTTTGAGATGTATCGAGTTAGCTTCTCTTCAAATTAGGGTTGGGTAAACATTGCTCATTTTGGTGAACATGTTCACTTGTTCTTTTTTAGTAAGTGAGTCAACTCACTCATATTGCTCACTTGCTCTCTTAGATTGCTCAGTTGCTCACTTGCTCACTTAGATTGCTCAGCTGCTGACTTGCTCACTCAGTTGCTCACTTGTTCACTATTCATGCACAGATTCCTAAGCACCACAGACTAGCAACTCAGAAATTTGCAACTCAAAATAGATTTGCAATACTTGCACTTGGCTTCCTGGCGTCCAACTTCCTCGAAATGATTCCAAATTTCACTATACTTTCGAATTAGCGTCATACTGAATTTTTGAAACAGTAAACAGCTTTGCCGGTAATACAAAAAGTGTAAAGTAAACGCAAATATGAGCAACAACTGCCAGATCGCAAAATGCGTTTTGAGGAGCAAAATTGCCCAAAAAGTGAGTAGAGAAAAAGTGAGCAAAAATGAACTAGTGAGCAACAAAGAACAAGTGAGCAAAAAAGAACAGGTGAGCAAAAAAGAACAGTTTGGAAAGAACATGTTCAGTTGCTCACTTAAGTGAACAACTCTTTTTTGTTCACTCACTCATGAGCAACACAACACTACTTCAAAAGATCTATTTAAAGGAGGAAAATGTAGATGCAGATGTAGCAAGTTCGGAGAGTTGTTCGTTTTAAGTGAATCCGGCCATGGGTTTTCTTTCCTGCTGATTTTTATAACCAGTAGTCGAAAAGTTTAGTTGTAAATTACATTTTTGATGAAAGTGGATGTGTGTAACACCCAGAAGGAAGCGTTTCCGACCCCTTAAAGGATATATATTCTTGGTCAGCATCAATAGCCAAGTCGATATAGCCATGTCTCTCTGGCCGTCTGTCCGTCCGTCCGTCTTGTTTAACGAAGATTTCTCAGAGACTATAGGAGCTAGACCAACCAAATTTTATACCCAGACTCCAGACACTGAACTAAGTTTGGTTCGACCGATTTTTATGAAATTTTTTTGCGAACATGATATCAAACGACATATAAAATATATTGTGTAAATTACTTACATAAATAAGCTCACATACATATACACCTAATTCTGTTTTTACACGGTCTTTTTTTACACGGTTTTGAAATAACACGGTTTGAAAATCAAAAAAATTTTAAATTTTGTACACGGTTTAATTCCATTTAACACGGTTCAAAATAACAACACAAATATATTAAATTACGCACAGCTCACAAACAGCTAGAAACCAAACTAAAACAAGAAAGAGCATAAAGAGAATATGTAAATATTTGTTTCTCTTTCGTTTTTTTGCGTATTCGATCAATGTCTTTTTTTACACGGTTTTTCAGGAACCAATCTACCGTGTAAAAACAGAATTAGGTGTATACCGACTGAGTACCGGGTTATTAAGTAGAGCCGCAGCAAAGGCCCAACTCGCTTTTGATTCAATTCATTAGTTCAAGTTCAGCTGTTCATCTACGGATCCTCCACAAGTGTGAAATAGACATCTGTTGAAAACTGCGGTCTGCCATCAAATATCCAAGTCAACAAAAGAAGATATTCCCCAGTTGGCATTGGGAGGGGAAATTCAATGCGGTGGAAATCACTAACGACCTGCAAGCCCTGTAGATTAATGCATCAGAGGCTGAAGTTAAGAACAAACACAACACTCAACACATACAACATAAGGACAGGTGTGATTCACTGTGGAAACATCCTTGATTAGATTCCAGACAATCTTGGCCACCGGTTGATTGCGTTTCCTCATGAATTCGCAGGCGTCAAAGGTGTAGTCCCAAAGAAATGGCTTATAGCCATTGGCCCTCTTCATCAATTTAAGTCGGAGAAAGATATTGTTTGCGGGGTGTAGGAAGGTGGCATTCACATTCAAGCTGGTCTTGCTCCGGGAGTAGGCCTTCAGGCGACAATAGTGGACCACCACCCACGATTTGTTGTACGACGGACACTTGGCATTTGTCATTTTAACGAAGGGTGCCTCCTGAAACACTTTGCTTGTTAGTTTATAGCCTATTTTCGATTATATATGAGTATAGAATCTTACATTGCCAACGAGGAAAATGGCAAACAAAACCATTCCGAAAGAGAGCAGTTTATAGTTCATTGTTTCCGATCCGTGCTGCTGTTTTCTACTACCGGGAGAAGAATGTCGATGTTGATGGTTGGATACCGATTTATATGGGGAAAATTATATGAGGAAATTGAGCGAAACTATTTTTTATATGGTAATCGATCTGCTTGCTAATTAACCTGGATTATTAAACTTCGTTTATTCTAATGGGCAAAATCTTTCCCATCAATCCTCTTCAAATTTGAAGTAAGCATTAATAGAAAACTCCGGTTTTCTATAGATGGGAAAGTTACCCTTCAGAAGATACTCTCCAGTTGCTCCGATGTGAGGCAAGAAACTCTGGAGTGAGCCCTCAGCACATACCATTTGTACCTATATGGTTCAGGAAAAGACAATATAAATAGTAAGATGAGTGACGCCATACAAAATTTTTGAACTCGATTTTCTGCCTGGTTCCTATTTCCTTCAAGAGTATCATACACTATCCGCTAGAAAAGTGGCAAACAATGACAGTCCAAAACCAAGTTGTTTCCCATCTGCCGATCGCCTGTCCATCGAATTGTATTTCAGTACATTATATTGCTTTATTTTCCAAGTGAACATCAAATTATTTTTACTCCATAAGTCACTTGGACAATTAGATAAGTAGAAACAATTTGTTCACGTCTTGTGCCCTAGTCCTCCACAAGTGTGAAATAGACATTCGTTGCAAACTGCGGCTTGCCATCGAATATCCAAGTCAACAAAAGAAGATATTCCCCAGTTGGCATTGGGACGGGGACTTCAATGCGGTGGAAATCGCTAACAGCCTGCAAGCCCTGTAGATTAGTGCATCAGATATTGAAGTCTAGGAACAAACACAACACTCAACACATACAACATAAGGACAGGTGTGATTCACTGTGGAAACATCCTTGATTAGATTCCAGACAATCTTGGCCACCGGTTGATTGCGTTTCCTCATGAATTCGCAGGCGTCAAAGGTGAAGTCCCAAAGAAATGGCTTATAGCCATTGGCCCTCTTCATCATTTTAAGTCGGAGAAAGACATTGTTTGCGGGGTGTAGGAAGGTGGCATTCACATTCAAGCTGGTCTTGCTCCGGGAGTAGGCCTTCAGGCGACAATAGTGGACTTCCACCCACGATTTGTTGTACGACGGACACTTAACATTTGTCATTTTAACGAAGGGTGCCTCCTGAAACACTTGCTTGTTAGTTTATAGCCTACTTTCGATTAGATTTAAGGTCTTACACTACAAACCAGAAAGGCAAAAAACAGTAAAAACCCACACCCGAGCAACTTAGCGTTCATTCTGTTCGGCGGCAGCTAGAAATGTGGACTGTCGACGTAAGCGGGATTGATTTTACCAATGGTGTCATAACAATGCAAAATCAATTAAAAATTGAACATTACCTATAGATTTATAAAGTAAAAGTCATTACCACAAAACGCTAACGAGCGGTAGCCTTTTGAGCCGTGGCAAGGGCCGGGGCAAGGGCCGGGGCTCTACTTTTATACCCGGTACTCAGTCAGTGTATATGTGAGCATTTGATTATACCATATATCTCATACATAAGTATACGTCAGCGCCGGAATTGGTTTCGAAGGCGATGCCAACTGAATTCTCACTCTCTCTGATCGTAAAAGGGACGAATTGTACTCCGAGATATTGCACTTCGTTTGACCTACAATAATGATCCGTTCTTATCTAGATTCAACAATCTGGTCTTTCGGTTTAATTGTATCTAAAAAATTGTGGATTCCACAGATTTTCACTCATAACTAATATCCCTACACTCTACTCAAAGAGTAAAGGGTATAATGATTGAAACTACCATTAGGGGGCAGCCCTCTTTTGCAAGTTCGACTGACGGAAAGAAGCTCTAGCCATTGGCCATTGACCATTCAACAGCATATCATTCGTTTCATTTAATGTCATTTTAAAAGAAAGCCCTTTGTCAGAATAAAATTTCCATTCGCTTCTGTGAAATTAAATTACACACTGAACTGACATCATATATCTCGAAATTGATCCACTAATCGCCCGTGTTCCGCACAGAGAACATGCACAGGCCACGTGTTCATGTACATCCCGTCGTGGTGTCGGCCAAGCGCTATGAGGCTATCCAGTCGCGGGCCCAACAGAAGCAGAAGCACGCCCAGCTGGCGGACGTCGAGGAGGAGCGGCGGTACAGACAGTACCTCAAGGAGGGCAACGATCTGCTGTGTAGCTACTTCGAGGGTCTGGTCACCCACAAGGCGGAGGAGAAGTCCAACGTGGCTGTGGCGCCAGTCGTCGTGGTCGAGCCGCAGGTGAGCAAGCAAATCGAAGAACGTTTGCGCAAGGAGCGGATCCTGCGGGCCAACAACATTCTCGATCAATTGAAGCCGGGACATCGGGCTCTGCATCAGGCACTGCTCGAGAGCGAGATGCTCCATCAGCGGAGCTTCAATGAGGCGCTTAACCGGGAGATCGCCGAGGATGCCCGTCGCCAGCAGGAGCAGGATGAGATCATGTGTCCGGAGGTGCTCATACCCTTTACTAACATCACCGAGGAGGAGCTGGCGGCCAAGGAGGAGGAAAAGCGACAAGCCGTTCGTCTCGCCATCATTCAGGACGTGGAAACGAAGCGAAAACTCATGGCGGCCGAAAAGGAGCAGCGCCTCTTTGACGAGGTGGTGGAGCGGGCGCAGTACAAGTGCCTGCAGGACAAGGAGGAGAAGGCCTTCAAGGAGAGAAAGGCGCGCAGCATTGAGTTCAATCGCAAGGCCTACCGCGATTCCTTGAGGGAGAAGGCTGAGATAGAAGAGCGTGAGTCCCCCACGGAACTCTTGGAGAAGAGTGGAAATTAAACCTCAATCCCTCCACCCCCACAGATGAGCGCATTTGCGACGTGATCGATGATCGGCGCAACTGCGTCTACCAGGTAGCCACGCGGCAACTGGATGGCCGCTACAACGCCCATATAAAGGAGACCCGTGCGAAACAGCAGCGCGAACGCGAGGAGCGTGCGGTGCGCGTCTGCCGACTGCAGCAGGCTGGCAAGAAGAAGCTGGAGGAGCGCCAGGCCCACCTGGAGGATCGCTACGAGTTCGAGACGCAGGTGGACGAGGCGCGTCGCCAGTGCGAGCTGGAGGAGCTGGCCAAGCAGCGCAAGGCCTACCAGCTGGTGGAGAAGCGGGAGGCCGAGGAGAAGCTCAAGCGGGAGCGGGAGCTGCAACGTTTCGAGCTGGCCCGCCGGCTGAAGAACGCTGAGGCCAACCGGCACTTTGAGATCTCCGAGCAACGGAACCGCGACAGGGTGACGGCCGAGGTGCGCGACATCCTTCACCGCCAGAGGGAGGAGTTCTTGGAGCAGCGCCAGCAGGAGCTGATGCGTATTTCTGCCTGCGACGACGATCCCTTCCTCCTGGAGGACAAGAAGTTCTACGCGCAGGCCGTCGAAGTCATGGAGCAGTCCCGCAAGCTCGGCCGCCCCCTCTACCCCATTGCCACCGCAGTCGAGCGCTATGCGCGGTCCAACAATCTGGAGGTGCAGCCGGACAGAGGTCTCGTGAAGCGCAGCAAGCTGCGGGACTACTGCTGGCCGGGGTATCACGCCCAGGCAGATCTCGCCTACCGCAAGTACGAGCAGGCGGAGATGTGCCGCGAGAACCAGCGGGATGCTCGCAACCAGATCTACTGCAACGCCGTCAAGATCAAGAAGATGGCCTCTGTGGAGAAGCCCTACAAGCCGTGTGTGCCCTCCTGTCCCATCAACTGTTTCCACCGTCGCGGCATGCCCGCCGTGGATAGCACGGATTCCTTTGACTACGGCCCCCATGTCTGCTACGAGGAGTCGCCACCGCTGGGCGCCTGTCCCAGTCGCATGCAGGGCATTCGTCGCTACTCGAAGGACCCCAGCCTGCCGGCCCTTGTCGCACCTCCACCCATGCCAGAACTCCGGCTGGATGCCACACCTGTTCCTTCTGTGGCCAAGATGACCAACGCTCCTCCCAGTGCACCAGCAACCGCAGGAGGTGCACCCGCAGTCGAGTCGACTGTTGTGGAGAAGCCATCGCGTCCAGAGCCCCCTAGTGGCGCTGCTCCGGCTGCTCCCCCCAATGTCCCAGGACCAGCAAAACGGCGGGAATCTTTGCCGCAATCTCGTCCACCAGTGTCTGTAAAAACTCGTCGTGGCTCCGCTCAAGGTCCGAGCCACCGTGGATCCATTCTGGGTACAGAGGCACGTGGAGCCACTCTTGGAATGCCTAAAACCGGGGCTCAGGCTCTCACTGGACAAAATCGTCCAGCAGCTATCCCAAATCCCACGGGAACCTGGGGCGCGGGACCGTTGCCCCAGCCACCACCCCCACCAAACCAGAAAGGATCTGGCAACAAAAAGTCTCGTTAGAGCCAACCCACACAAATATCAATCAATCGAAACCCGAATCCCGAATCCCATTTAACACTTCCAAAATTCACGTTTCTAGTGTATTCTTGTTGTATTTTAATGTTTGTCCATCTGCGAGGCCAGAAAAAGAGTGAATAAAAGGGTGCAACCGACCCCTCAGCCCATCCGGATCGCCGCCGCCATCACCGCACACACACAGCCGCAGACAAGACTGGCAGACAGGACAGGATAGGACAGTAAGGGGCAGAGGAAATGACATTAATGGTTTTTTAAAAGCACTTAAACTTGGCGCAAGAGTTCGGTACGCTTTTCTCCACTTTTCGACTGAGTGGGAGTGGAGGCCGCCCCGCTGTGATTGAAGGCGTGAAGGGGATGGGGACGGGGATGGGGACAGGGACACCTAACCCTTCCCTGCAGTGGCACTTGGCAGACATTACGCGCTTTGTTTAGCAGTGAAGAAGCCAGTGGAGCAGTGGCCTGGCCAGCGGGCAATGTCCCCTTAGAGTGGCTTGGCCGTGCAAAATGCTCCATAAATTCCAATTAATGCGTGGCCAAAGTTATTAGGTTTCGTCTCCTCCATCGCCATCTCCGTCCGCTTCCATCTTCATCAATTTGTGACTGCCGCTGAGAGTGACATCCCCTTTTTGTTTCATTTAGCTTATTAGCAGGCAGACATGTCCGGTGTTCCGCGCAGCCGGTCATAACTTAATTTGAAGTCTGCTAACCAGGCTTTCGGCTCACTCTGCGAGAAACTCGGTACTCAGGCCGGGTCACCGCCGGGTCGCCTTCTCCGCTAATTTCCGGGCAATCTCATCAGGATAATTACGGCGGTGCTCCTTTCTTCTGTGTCGGTTACAGGCACCAAGCGGCGCAAAGCGGCGACCAACTCCCGGCGGCTTAATCAGCCAGCGTTTAAGAGCTTTGTAGTCTTTGGGGCTCAGTCGAGCGCTCAACTCGAAATTAACACAACTGCGATTTTTTTCGCATCCGCTCTGAAGTTGTGAAAAGTTTGCCGGCTGGCAAAGTTAACCAATTTAGTATATTAAAGGTTCATTATGGGAGTGCTTGGGTAGGGGTCAACAGCCATCGAGATGTCAAATATCTCTTCAGTTCAGAAATTGTGGAAAGAATCCCATGCTATGATACATACTTGAGGCTTGAATATACGATTATTCCTGTATCCAGCGGACACGACACAGCACTAGACACAGGCTTTCAAATGCATCTGGGGACGGACCAGGGGGCAACTGAAAGAGTTGATAAGAATGCAGCTCGGCTTGGAAATCGGCGCTCGTCTAGACGTCCGTCGGGACATGATTCAGTCGCGGGAGGCTGTGGCCTTTGGCCTGGGCGACTTTCGGGTCCGGCCACAGCCATGGCCCTCTTCCTTGCATTCCACGATGTTTTCACCGCCTTTCCAGTCCGCTCGTCGTCGGTACCTACTCTGCGGGTGATAGCTCCTCGTCCTCTCGGGAGGTCCAAGGGATGTGCCCCTGGCTGGACTGTGGCAGCCACTGACTCTCCTGCTGCGGGCCATTGCCATGATGCCGCTGCTGTGTCGCTGAGTCGACAATGTGGCGTCCCTTCCGCTGCCTCAGCTTCGAGACGCGTAAGTGCATCAGTATATAAGTGTTAACATATCTTAAAATATATCTTCCTTCACAGAGGACTTTCATATGTACCCTACGCTTTGCCACAAACCGAGTCGTATCCATCCTATCCAAGCACTACCGAGGCGTATTCGAGACAGACCGAGTCCTATCCCAGCCAGACAGAATCGTATCACAGCAGTACAGAAACGCATCCGCTGCAAGATCCGAAAATAACAAGCCATCGTCATCCTTCGACCTGACCATCGATCACAAGGACCTAGACTATGGCAAGGGAGGGGCTACACAGGCACTAGACTCTAGATAGATCTCGTTGTTGTAAGGCTTAAGATAGATACAAAAGTTATCCACTTGTTTATTTATTGTTACTAAGCTAAGTTATGATGAATAAAACTATTGAAAAATCATCCTTGCTGTGTCCCGTATGGGGGAAACTGTCCCGATTACAAAAAGACGTGGCACGTCCAGATCGGTTCACAAATAGCGGAGAAAACTAAATAGTTTTGATTGGGGAAAATGTCCTTGATCCTTGATAAGGACTCGATCAAATCAGGGACATATTTTCGATCACAGGAAGCCATCGCTCGCCTAGATCGGCTATGATGGGGTGGTTGGAGTCCTTACCGAAGGATCAAGGAGATTTTTCTGATCACGGCGGGCCATGGCACGCCCCGGTCGGGCCACAAATAAGGGAGAAAACAAGATATATATGTCTGGAGAAAATATCCTTGATCCTTGGTCCTTCATAAAAAATGCATTCGATCAAGGAAGCTATTCCGAACGCAGGAAGCCGTCGCACGTCCCGATCGGGCCACAAATAACGGAGAAAACAACAAAAGTTTTTGTTGTCAATTGTTGTACAACAAATTTTTGTTGTTGTACAACAACAAGCCTGCATGTCGATTTGCAGGACTCTCCCGATCACGAGAATACATGCCACGACCAGATCGGCCCATAAATAGTCAAGATATAGCGTGCAGAAGAAACCAGTATTTTAATGATGTGAAAATCCAAATCTTCGGAAGGCTATATCTCGGGCAAATAGGGCCAGATCAGCGAAGGACCAACTCTCCCAGGATCGGGAGGATCCAGACTGTCGAACGGCATCAAAATCTCGACTTCGAAAATGAGGCCGATTTTTGGCAAATTTAATGATGATTTAACCATCATGATTTTTTGCAAAAATCGTGAAAAAATGGATGTCCTTTTTTCCGACGGCAGTCGATTGGCAGGGCTCTGCCGATCACGGAAAGACATGCCACGCCTCGATCGGCTAATAAATAGCCAAGATATAGCCAAAGAAAACGGCCGATTCGGCGGTTCCATAGGTTTGTGTAATTGGAAAAATATACATATACTTACCAACCGATCGGGACGTGCGACGGCTTTCGTGCGTTCGGAATAGCTTCCTTGATCGAATGCATTCCTTATGAAGGACCAAGGATCAAGGATATTTTCTCCAGACATATATATCTTGTTTTCTCCCTTATTTGTGGCCCGACCGGGGCGTGCCATGGCCCGCCGTGATCAGAAAAATCTCCTTGATCCTTCGATAAGGACTCCAACCACCCCAACTATACATATTTAGTTTTCTCGGCTGTGGCCCGATCTAGGCGAGCGATGGCTTCCTGTGATCGAAAATATGTCTCTGATTTGATCCAGTCCTTATCAAGGATCAAGGACATTTTCCCCAATCAAAACTATTTAGTTTTCTCCGCTATTTGTGAACCGATCTGGACGAGCCACGTCTTTTTGTAATTGGTATAGTTTCCCCCATACAGGATACAGCAAGGATGATTTTTCAATAGTTTTATTCATCATAACTTAGCTTAGTAACAATAAATAAACAAGTGGAAAACATTTGTATCTATCTTAAGCCTTAATCCTCTTAATCCCTTGGACCTCCCGAGAGGACGAGGAGCTACGGCGGAATAACCCGCGGACTGGAAAGGCGGAGAAAACAGCGTAGGACGCAGGGAGGAGGTCCATTGATGTCAGCCGGTCAGGCGCCTAGAGTGAACAGCCGTCATCGGGCGCACACTCGCTCATATGAACCGGAAGACCAGAAGGGCGAAGCCCTTGGTAAATAATGGTGGGCATATCGGTGTCCGCGGGCACGCAAGGGGTATTCCTGGCCCCGGAGGGAGCGACCTGCTGAAATGAAAGGAAGAGTTAAGTATATTAAAAAGTGCAGGTAAATAAATAATGTACCAGCTGCTGGCGCGATGAACGCGATCGTGGATGCAGTATCGATCCAGCAACACCCAAACGGGTAAGGCCGCCGGAGGGCGCGCGCCCATGATGACGCGGCGGTAGCCGAACGCTAGAGCCAAAGACCCTGGGATCTAATCCAGAAAGTTCGTTTGCGATATTTGTAGTATATAGTGTATATAGTGTAGGTTAGGCAGTGTAAACAATAACGCCAAAACATCAATGTTTTTAAGATAATTAAAACCATATCCTCTTACAACATAAAGGCTTGACTCCACTCCACTAGGACCTGCATCAGCTTGTTTGTGCTATCGTTGTATCCCTAATACAATTGAGATTGCAGAGGTATCGTACATATTGTCCAATTTCGTTTATTGTTTGCCCAACGACGAGGCTTGTGCTCTCCCGCACACAATAATATTTCCGCTGAAAGTTCTCCGAATGGCACAGAAAAACAACATCCTAGAAAAAATATACACAAATATACACGCAATTGTGGAATTGTTGAGCTGTTGTTGAGTTGGCAGCGATGCAATCGAATGATTTGAAATTCTAGGAAAATGCATTTTGGCCCGGACCACATTTTCGCTGTACAAATAAACTATTTCTAATCGAATGAACGTCTATGGTGGTCAAAAATCTAGGTACAGGCTGAAATTGAGTTAGTATAAATAAAAGAATATGCTCCGACCTTAGGGATTTTCAATTACTTAAGCTTTTGGTGGCAGGACAATGCATCATCTAGCCGGAGTGAATTGGCATTGTTTTCCAGTCGTGTCTTTTGATTAGCAAAAAGCTTAAAGAAGAGGTAGAGCACAAAGGGAAAAGCATCTACAGGTGGCAGCAAAAGGAGAAAACAACAGACAAGGAAAAGTGGAAAACACATTGTGAAATGAGCAATGAAAAGCACGCTTTCAATTGTAATGCAAAGCAAAAGGGTCTCTTTCTTTTCAAAATCTCCATCGCTTGCTCATTACACGCTCCGCCAGTTGCAAGACTCAATAAAAGTACCAGTATGAAAAATTACTTAATGAAATTAAGTGTGAAAAGTGTGAGTGCCTCCACAGAGAAAGAGAGAGAACCACGGCTGGCCCCCCGTCCCGCCACTCGAGAAGGAAAGCGCTTCGAGTGGGGCAGCTGAAAGCGGCAGAGCGGCAGTAAATAATAATAAGAGAATGACTTACTGGAGCTCTGCCGGCAAGCATCGGGCATCCTTGCCTCGCCGGGTAATGCCCATTATGGGCTTAGCAGGTCGGCGCTCGCAAGTGGATTTTGATTGCGCAATCTAGCAGCTTCTAGGGGCAGCATATTCGCAGTCTTGCAACAAGTTGAAAGGCAGCTATATATACAACTTGAAGCGCTCAAATTGCGATTAACTTAGGAGTACCTCTACAATACCTCTACAATAGTAAGAACAAAGGAGCTATTGAGATCAGTCAAGTGCGTGATATTGCCAGCGAACTCTTTTGTAGTGTGTCTTCATTTTGTGAGTGTGTGGCACTGGCGATATCCACGCACTGAGATTAGTTTAATGCTAAGGACATTCAGATGATAAATAATGTGTAGTTAAGACCGTAGGTAGAAGTTAGCGGACTCCTTAGCAGCTGCATCTGGTACTGGCTCCAAGGCGCTCTTGTGCAGCTGAAACCCATAGAGACTGCAACGGAAAGAGAGTAGAGTGTGAGTGAGGGTGAGAGGCAGAGAGGCAAATCACTCACCGAGGCACATATTTTTCTTGGGGTGGCGTTGGGCGATATGAGGGCAGCTCCATTAAAAACATGTGGGGAAAGCTGGGCCCAAACATGCAGCCATCCAACACGGCACTGATCCTCGTTGGCTGGTAGATATCCTGGCAGCATGGACAGAAGATCTTCACCGTGGACTCGTAAGACTTTTCGCTGAGCCCAATGGGTAGGACGTGCTGGCCATGGCAGTAGACTCGCGGACAGATCCCGAAGTCGCCATACTCATACTTCCGCCGCATGGCATCGATGCCAGGGGGCGTCATAATGAAGCGGGCGTGGATCAGGCCGTACAGTCTCTCCGCTTCAATGTGGGCACCATCGCCCACCCAATTGTTGGCGCAAAAGTCCGGATCAAGTATGGCATCCAAAGATTCCGAAAGGCTGGCGACCTCCGTTTCCAGATCGTACAGATTAAACTTCTCCATCATAAATTCCATGGGCACGCGGCACAGGAACTCGTTGCCCGCCTGGCTTAAAACCATCCGACCCAGCTCTCGTCGCCCATCGGCGGGGTTACGGTGCTTACGGTGCTTACGGTGCTTACGATGCTTACGCTGGTGCTTCCTCTGCGAATAGCGTCAAAACGTGCAAAACGTATTTTATATTAAAGGAATTCAAAGATCTTACGACGCGAGAGACATTATATTTTTCTTGAATTTCTTGAAAATATGTTCGGAATAAGTGCGAAACTTTAGGCGAGTTTCTCTTAATTGACAATCAGCTGATTGAAAATGAAACAGGGATGGGATGAAACCAACGAAATGAAACGATGCTTCGATACACGATATTTGCGATGGGAGTGCGTGTGTCTGAATTAATTGGAGGATCTCGGGGAGCAGAAACCTGACGCACCTTGTAATTCGTGAGGTCATCCATGCAGGCAAATCAGGAGACATAATAGCCACTGGCAGCCATGGCAACTACTGTTTCGTGGAGCCTATCCACTGACCGATGCGATAATCCTATGCACTCGTGTGTCAATATTTAAGTAAAAGAACGAGCTACCGCCGCTTCTTCGCTTTAACGAACTATATTGATTCATACCCAAAGATTACACCTTCGGCAACGCCCATTCGAGTATACGCAGTTGATTGAAGCACTCGAAACCAGAAATTGGTTAGCATCAGAAAGTTTTGAAGGGCCCACGACAGCCTGGGGAACAAAAGGTGTGTGGCACCGTGCGATGAAATGGATTGACGCTGCCCCACACGCATGTGTGTGTTTTTGCGATTCTTTCCCATCTCCATTCTCCGTAGTTGCTGTAAATTCAATTCCCATTTTCGCTTAAAAGTTTTTAACTTGGTTACTCCGTTGGCTCGTTGCCCATCCCCATCCCCATCCGATTCCAGCCAGAAAAAACCAAGATGGAGAGTGCAGAAAAAATGCCCTTGAGACAAATTAAGTGATTCGCCCGCTTACACATTTTTCCTGCTGATTACTTTTCGCCCCCATCCTACCAGCCTGCTCTCATCCTGAGGAGTGCGGCGCGGAGGCTGAAATTGAATTGCCAGAAAGTGAAGAATAGGGTGAGGAATTGCTATCAATTCTTGATAGAGCCGTTGGCATTACACTACAGTACTTAGACAAACAATCTACAGATTTATAATTTGTTAGGCACCAGCCTGGTCTTGACCTCCGCCTCGATCTCACTACGGATAGCCCCAATATGATCGTCCAGAGCCTGGCGCTCAACCCTGCGGAGTGGCTGATTGAACCGCAGCACTGCCACATCCAGTTGGGGTTCGCTCAGCTCGGTGCCACTCATCAGGGTGCGCACCACATGCCTGACGGCCGTCTGCTCGTCCATGGAGTCGACCGTCTCGCCCGCATGCTTCTCCATGTATTCGCGCGCCGTGGTGCCCGCCCGGCCCGTGCTGCTGCCCGTCCACTCGTAGTAGATGCCCGATGGTTCGGTTTGGTACAGATGCGGCTTGCCATCCCCGTCGAAGCCACCCATCAGGCAGGAGAGCCCGAAGGGACGTCGTCCATTACTTTGCGTGTAATTCTGCTTCATCTGCGCTATGAAGCTGAAAGGAAAAAGCCGCCACCGCGGCTGCAATGAGTTTTTGGCAAGGCATAAGCGAGGAAAGTGCTTTCACCGTGTTATGTACTCCACAGTCACGGGCCTCTCGAAATTCAAACGATAGCTCTGGGCCTCCGCTTGGGCGCGGCTGATCAGTACACGGGCATCTGCAGTGAGGCCGGCAAAGGTCATCACCACATGATTGTCGAGCATGGAAATCTTGCGCATGGAACGCTCATCAAACAAGGGATTACTGGACCTCTTCTCCACGCCCACCACAATGCAATCGTTGGTGCGAAGTCCCACCTGAAGATAGCCCAGAGATCAGAGACAATCCACACTCACGAAGCTGCTGCACTCACCGCCGTGGATCCTCGGCGCACTGCCTCCTGAGCGTACTCCACTTGCAGCAGATGGCCATCGGGCGAGTATATGGTCACGGCACGATCGTAGCGGTCGGACATTGGAAATAACGTGTAATGTGTACTGATAAATAAACTAAACAATGAATGACTTGCAGTACGGAATTCTAGGAATTTTAAGGTTAGAAACAGACTGACTTTCAGCCGCAGCCAACTTTACGTATGTGTCGACAGCAATATATCGGAACAGTGGGAACGGATTATGAAATCACACATTGTGTTGCGATAATTGAAAAAAATAAAAAGCTACAATAATAAATTCGAATTCATAATTCAATTTATTGTGCACTGATGTGGAAATTCTTGTGGCATGGCATCGCTGCACCATTATATTATTGTATTATCTATTCAAATTCGTAATTTAATATCATTGCCACGTTAATCGGATTAATGATGTCACAAATTATTGAGACAATTACCGTAAATTGGGTTAATATTCACCGCACAAACCACATTGTCCATCCTGTCCCTGTCGCCACTTGAAATCTGTTTAGCCATTAACCAAAATGCCCAACCCAACCCAGCCATCTGCTGCCCCTCAAAACTGCCAAAACATTCAAGCGAGTTTCTGGGGCAGAAGAAGTTGACAACAAAGTCTCGGCTCGGAAAATGCAACAAAAGAGCAAATCTGTGGCAAATGTAATCGTAATCGAGAAACAGCTTCATTTTCCTAATGTGCTTAGCCAGAGCCCAGAACGAACCTGCCCCCGAGACCCGAGTTCCTGGACCATGCCACGATGCGGTGCTTAGTATGCCACTCGCGCGCACTCTGCCATAAATTTATATTTAACATTTTATGACAACCGTGTGGCAGACCTGGGGAGTAGGACACTAGGACGAGAAAGAGAGACAGCACCAGAACCAGAACCAGAACCAGGGACACGAACGGGGGGCGTGGGTCGGGGGGCATCATCCAGGAAGTGTGCCGCATACTTACCAGGATTAAACACGTGCCACCCAATGGCTGTTCTGGTGCCCGGGTCCCACGGCAAGCGTTTGCAAAATGCGACTGGCAAATAAATAAATTAAACACGACTGCAAACAAAACGACCAGCAAATAGAATCACGCCGAATGCAATTATTCCAACTGATTCGACAGTTTTTCCATTTACATTTACGTTTACGGGCCAGGCGACTAGGCGACTAAGCGACTAGGCGCCCCTCCCATCCCCTCCCATTGTCACCTGTCGTCCTGGAAATATGTTTTGTGTGCGGCAATCGCGATGAAATTCTATTATGCTTTGTGCATAAAATGGTATTGGCACTGCTGCAGGCAGTCAGTCGCTAAATGAATAAATATAGGAATTTATGAAAGTGTCCAATAACAATGCATTAGGCAACGGGAAACCAAAGCTGGTATTGGTAATTGCCCCCGTCCCTCTACTAAATTTGTGGAATATTTTCATACCATGCGAATATGTTTTTAATACATAGTTTCTAAAAGGTAAAACATTCCACACAAAAGTTCGACTGAGACTCGAGTCTCGCGCACTTGGGAATTAAATAAATATTTTCATCGATCACAGGCATGGCTTCATTAGCACGTTCTTACCCGAAGGAGTGGAGTCGAGTGGAGAGCAGACAGACAGACCCTTCGGCCCTAGGCAATGTGCGCAAAATTAAGTATACGCCGTGTTTTCGATGCGTGCCCTTGCCGTTTGCCGTTTGATTAAGCACTTTTACCCCCAATAAAGACTCTTAGCCAGAGAGAGCATCGAAGGCTGCCGAAGAAGAAATGTTCCGCACTAAACACGAAATCGCCCTTGAGGCAGTTGTGGCAGGAGCAGGAGCAGGAGCAGGAGCTGGAGCGGGGGGGCAGACACAAGAAGACATAAAGCGGCAGCCACCAAAAACAAGGCAACAACATGAACCAAGAACAGCAACAACTTTTGTTTTGGGGGCCCAAAGCCAGGGGAACTTTCCACGATTTGTTTGCTTCGAGCTTAATTTGTAGCGTCAAATGGTGTTGATTGTTGTTTTGCCGGATCCCTACTCCTGGCACTCCCTTCTCCTCCCAGCAGAAGGCCCCATTCCCAGTCGCCATCGCAACTAAAGACCCAATAAAAGTGGAGGGCGCTTCAATGGATAAACAGGGTTTGGTGGAATATTCTTTCAAGTGCCTACCTCCTCCTCGAAAGTCCCTGCTGCAAAGCTGTCAGTGTACTCACACACACACACACGCATGCACACATACATACATAAATATGTGGAAATTAATGATGAACAATTTGAACACGAAGTGCTCGAAGGGATTGGAGTCGGGGAAATGGGCTAACATGCTGGGCTATGCTGTTCGCAACTCTCTCGTTTCCAGGCTCAACATATTTTAGCCATTTACAAATTAATAAAGATCTCTTTAATTCTGAACGCTTAAAGATTTAACTAGGGACAACTAGTATGTGACGTATACATACTTCCACTCGGATATGTTTCCATTGCTTTCGTATCAATTCAACCGTTTTTCAATCTCTGCCTTTGAATCTGCAGGATATACATACGAGTATGTCCGTCTGCTGCTCATCGTCTGTGGTTTCATATCTCCAGATAAAGCGGACGATTGCAAAATGCAAATGACCTTTGACCATAGAATGCAGTCACCTCGCATACCAGCCATGCACCGTGCACTGTACGTCCTCTTTTGAGTTTTTGCCGTCGTGTGTCTCGGCTAAGTAAACACATGGACAAATGCTGGCAAAGAGGAGGAGGAGCGCTCTTCACCTGATGTACCAAATGGTGCCCAGACTCCGGACTCACCCGGAGTTCTTTTTAATAAACCGAGCAATGCACACGGCATTGTTGACTCAGCCGCCGCCCCCCCTCCCCGTTCTGTACTCCCATTTACATGCAGATGTTGCAAGAGCGCGGCCCCAAAGTGCCCTTTAGTGTCAACGAACTTTGCCTGTTGCCCATTACCTACGACGACAGTCGTTGCTAGTTATTAAGTCGTTTATGCTTACGGAGGAGGGGGAAGAGGATGCTGTTGCCGCGTGGTTGTGGCTCTGCAACTGGAGAGCCGGCAAGCCGCTTATTATAGGAAACTGTCAGAGCCGTTCGTTGCGGACGGGGCAGGAGCAGGTCCATCCGGTGTACGATTCATTAAGGAAACTTTGATTGGTGAATCTTTCAAAGGTTCGTGCCGCATGCCCTGAACGGATATTACTGGTATACTACCAATATTGCATTTAATTAGGATAATGCCGTTGGCTACTGTCTTCGGCCAATAATTGAATTCAAAAGTGGATGCAGTGTTGCCACAAATTCCCTTTCTGTGATGCACACGCAGCTGGCAGTAAAGTGCAACTGCAACTCCATCAGTCAGCAGTCCAGGGCCACGGCAACGCCCCCACGCCCACGCTTATGGCCCCCACTTGAAGCCAAATGGCGACAAATGCTGTGCAAATTAATGGCGAGAAAGGAGGCAACTCCGCGAAGGAGCTCGAAAGTATTGACGGATAGAAAAGTGAAGTTGCTCGGGAATGAAGATGGAAACGAATCGAATCGAATCGAGTCGCATCCAAGTGGACGGATGGGATAGACAGAACGGAGGGAGTAACCCACTAATGGTCAGCAATGCTTTGGAGGGAGTGCTGGAGGTGCTGGAGGTCTGAGTGCCGCAGCTGTCGCTTATTTCCGCAACTTTCAATCCATTAAAGTAGCAAATTGTTCGAATTCTGCAAAGTTGCCAACTCGTTAAAGAGACCCGTCCCAGAGACCAGGGGCGAGGGACACAATCAAGACACAAGCTCTTCGCTAATTTATGCAGTTTACCAAAGGGCGGCAGGATGGCAGGATAACGTTGTGGTGTGTGTGTGTGTGTGTGTGTGTGTGTGCACTGGCATAGGAAAACATGGAAAACAACCAAAATTACATCTAACGAAGCCACTAAATAAGCAGAATGGATACTGGGAGCAAACAGCCACAGCAAAATCAATGCCGAGACACAAGCGACGTACTCTCTCTACAAGTCTTTAACATGGAGATCTGTCGTCCGCTTTATAGAGTGGAGTATTTTGGTGCAACGTCCATGCGATGCAACCCGACCTCCCTGCATATAAACATTTCCCAGTGTGGCGCGACATATCTGTGATATTTTTATGGCCAACGTGCGGCCACCAGGCCGCTGTCTGGCCGGGAAAAGGCGACACCAGGGACGAGAGAAAGAGTAAAAAAAAGAGAGAAAAAGTGGGTCTGTAGAGCACCCTTATCTCCGTATAATCCACTTTATATTTTCTCACTTGCACACAAATTGAAAATAAACATAAATTCGGGTTAAAAAAAGTGGAGATGGGATTACCATTCGTTAGAAAGCGGATTCGATACTTCTATAAAAGTGTGAGAAGAGTGGTCAAAGTTGAGCAGCTTACAAGTTCCGAAAAATGGTCTACTATTTGAGTATTTCTGAAATATTCAGAGTAGGTAAATATATGCCTATTCCTTTGCTTTCTTTGTCCTTCTCTATCAAATTATTGCTACTCTTTTTCATTAGGTTTTACATTCAAGGAACTCAGGAAATATTTAGAGCTCTAAATACCAAAGTGATTTCCAAATTCAAAAATGAACTCCCAAAAGGCAAAGACCATAACAGCCACACCACTGGAGCAGCAGAGAAGACCCCACAGCGCACCCATCCTACAGGCAAGGCCATCCATTTGGGGCAGAAATAGTGGCGGAACCACTCAAACCCCAAAGTCGAAAACAATTGTCGCCGATTTGGCCACGCCGCACAGCCCAAATCCGTATGCAGTGAGTAGCCGCATCTACCGGCCTTCCAGATCCCTCATCTTCGACTACAATCTGTCGCCGGTGGAGCAGCAACACTTCAGCAACTGCAGCGACCCGATGAAGTCTGTGCCGGCAGCGGAGCTGGAGCTGCTACGCAATGGTCAGCGATCCACCTACCTGGAGCGGCGGTACGAGCACAGCCCCGACGACAAATACAACTATCCGGAGGCTACCAGCTGGCGATACGGCTGGTTTCATTTGCAGTCCAATCCTTGCCAGAAAAGACAACCAAGAAGGGACTGATTCGAAGATTGTCTTATGTCGTAAACAGTTTCAGAAACAGTACTTGAATTATTCTTATAATTTTTGGTAGATCGTAAAATATATAGTGTTAAAAAAAGACAATGAAAATAAATGAAATATACAAAGGCAGCAAATTCATTTCAGCATCTGCTGCTGTTGTGCATCATCTCATTTCGGGGGTTTTATAATGCGAAATGTGCAGCACATGCCAGGGGCTTTAACTGACAGGCCCGACTTTCTGACAGCAGATCCTGACTGCTGAAATTTTCTTTCTCAGTTGTTTAGAAATACTCGTAGGCAGGCCAGACAGGCCAGGCAGTGCAGAGGGCGCTCTCTGTGGCTCTGTAGTTTTTAAAGTTTTGCCCAAAGTTGCCTCTTGATCCGGTTGACTGGTTCCGATTGCCCCCAAAAAAATATATATAAAACAGCCACGACAAATTGCATAAGCCACTCACTCTGAGGAACATCCTCCTGCTCCTTCTGTAGACGTCTTGCTTCTTCATATGTTGCACCATGGGGCATCGTATGCGTATGCGTATGCCTGTTCTGCAGTCTGTCTGTCTGGCATTTAAAGTGCCGCAAAGTTGAGCAACTCTTGAGGAAGTCTTTGCGGTTCTCAGTCGTTTGATTGACTCACGAAAGTCCACAACTTTTTAATTGTTCTGCAACATTTCCTCAAATAATTTATGCTTTTTTCCTGACCGAGTATCCTGTCTTTTAGTCGTTGC
Organism: Drosophila lowei; assembly: GCA_008121275.1. Lineage (NCBI taxonomy): Eukaryota > Metazoa > Arthropoda > Insecta > Diptera > Drosophilidae > Drosophila > Drosophila lowei. The sequence continues at coordinate 21,321,615 of CM017778.1, read as the reverse complement.
TGCCTTATTTCATTGGCACAGGGTTTGTCGCCCGACTGCTGGCTCCCTCAAACTTATTAACTTCATTCCATTGCGATGCAGTTTGAATCTGCTTGGGTTTGAGCTCTGTTCTGTCCGCCGTCCCATGATTGTCTGCAATTCATGGCAGATTTCGAATTTTATTGTTGCATTCCAAGCACTTTGAGCTGGGCAAACTTTTTGCCAGGACCCTCACCCTCGCTCTCGCCCAGAAGTTTCTTGTCCATCTTCATCTTCATCTTCATCTCCATCTCCATCTCCTCCGAGCTGGCACTGCCACTCCACTCCAGTCTGCTCCACTCGTTGGCTGGTCTTCGCCTGATTGCAAACAACAATTCTCACTTGGCCCCCAGCAGCATCCTCCCAGGGATCTGAAGTTTATTATTATTTGGCTTGTTTCGCATTTTTCGTGGTTCTATTTACCTTTAAATACAGTTTCGCTGCACCGGGTATGAGTACGAGTATTCTTTTCCCTCGTTTGGCCCTTATTTATTTTCGATTTGATTGTTGGATGAAAGTTTTCCTGTATTTATTTAGTTTTAACAGACACATCGAACCTAGAGCCGAATAGTTCCTAGACCCGTACATATGTACGAGTATGTATGCCCTCGATTGATTATGAAAGGAATGCCCAACGAGTTGTCCCAATCAGAGCAACTGTAGGAATATCCAGGGTATCCAGAGTGGAACAGCTTCTATTCAAACCGATATTTTCGCTTAATTTCGAATGGTATTTAACCCTTTTCAGTGGTACGATGGGAATCTGTGTTCCTTTAACCATCTTTGTTCCCGTATCTGCCCAGCAATTAGTTCTCTAAAATTTGAAGTGAATTTATGGCCCAGTGGCTTGGCAGAAATATGAAAATGTTGCACATTTTGTGGTTTATTTTCATTACTCTCCCTTTGCCCACAATACGATGATGGAAATGTTCTATAAAACTACGAGTAACTTGTTCCCAGTTGAGGCCAAACTCCTGATGGTTGCGTCGCCACAAAAGTTCGGTGCTTGTGGCTATCGATTGCGAATCACTGGCGTTTTGGAGGCCCGTTCAGGGAATGGCCCATGGCCCATGGCCCCTGGCCCAACAGCATTCTCCTCAAAGGATTGTAATGAACAATGCAGTGATTGAATTATAAGCAGTCAATGTGGTTTCAGTTGAAGTCCATTAATTAAACAACAGCCTTTGTGCGTCTTTGTTTTCATTTTGTGTGCAACATGAGTTTTAATTGTAGAAATGGAGTCAACAATTTGATGGACAATTCCTCTCAGATACAGAGGAGTACACGTTTTGGTTTTTATACTAACTTTAATTGCAAAAAACTTTTACAAATTCTCATAAACTAATTCATTCAAGCACACACATTATTGTTTAGAATTATCACGTGGTTTCAAAATTCAATTTAATTCAATTATCTTTCCTCTGGCTCAGGCCTTTCAGCTTGATTCATTCGTATGGATAGAAATAAAATGTACTAAATAGTAAATTAACATTTCGCTTAATGATCACAATCGCTTCGCTAATATGGTTTTGGGCCAAGTGAAGTGCCGCATCGTTCATTCATCATCATCATTTTTAGGTGATGAATGCAGATACGTAACATACATACATACATATATTACCGGTTATTTTATAAAACTAAGATGTTTAGGATAGTTAAGATATTTTAGGTGTGGGGGGGAAGGTATTCATATATTTGTGCCTTACTCACAGAGTGGATGTTTTACTACAGCCACGCGTTAAGTAGTCGTAGAGCACACGCTCCTATTTCTGTCTAGCATATAGCGCTTTTCTTTGATTTTCGTATTGGTTTAGGTGTTCTCTCGTTTTCTCGGTTTCTCGATTTGTTTTGTGATTATATTATAGTAACAATCAATCTAGTTGTAATAAGAACATGCTGGACACATAAGCAAACAAATTGTCCTCCTCCGTCTCGTGCTACCTGCCCTTTCTAATTACTTCGGCTTGGGAGTCGTCTTATCCGATCCTATTTTCGATGACTCGATGGTCGGTCAGAGTACCTTCTTTGAGGCATTTGCAGACGATAGGGGTTGAGGCGATGCGCTTGCCGCGGTCGTGGCCTTTTTTGTTACAGGTGGCGTTGTTGGTGGTGGTGTAGTCGGTATCGTGGGCGGAAGGGTAATGTCCTTTGGCAGGAGCTTTTCCACCTGACGCTCGGCTGCCTCTCGGATCACGGCTTCTGTGGTGACATTGCCGGCACTCGCGGAAATGCCACCTCCTAGGCCTCCGCTACCTCCACCGGACGACTTGGGTGGACCGGAATCTTTCGAGTCTTTTTGAGGTGCGCCTCGTGTGGGATTCGTTTTGTTATCCTCTGGTGGTACTGGCGGCTTCGGCGTCACGTCGCTTAGATCCTTGGCACAGTCCTTCAACGTCTGAGCCGTGTCTTGGAATGGGGCCTGTGGGTCAGGACAGAATGATCACAATTTTAGAATTTCACAATGAGATTGGGATAGAGATGAGATGCTTACTTCTGATTTCAACTTTTTAGCTATGTCCATGGCACCCAAATCGCTGGCTATATCCTTGATCTCCTTGGCGGAGTCGTGAAGTCCGTCCACCAGATTGGCCAATTCCTTATCCTTTTTATCCACCTCAGCCTTGAGCTTCTCCGCATCCTTCAAGCTCCTGGCAATGGCCCTTTCAATCTTCTCCTCCGCATGTAGGATTTGCTCCTTGTCCAGCAGACTAATGAGTTCATCGATGGCCTTCTCACTCAGCTTGATGTTGTCACGACCGATGGACTCCATCACCTGTCGATATAAAAGATATAGAATAGGTTAAAACTGGATCTTCACAAGGGGTCCCATCCAAATTGCCTTGCGAATTTCGTTGACGGTAATGACGCCATCCTTGTCGGCATCAAACTTATCCAGAACTTGCTCGATATGCTTGAGGCGCGCATCGTCAGTGGTCTCCTTTATCTTCTTGATGTTCTGCATCAGATCGCCGATGTGAACGATTTCCTCGTTGCGTCGCTTGGTCGCCTGCTTGGTGAGCAGCTCGGTGAACTCCTCCAGCTGCTTCTTATCGATATTGGTGGCTTGGCTGTCGATGCTCTGGACAACTTTGGTGATTTCATTCACTGAAATCGCACCATCTTGGTCGGCATCCAACTTGACGAGCAGCTCTTCCACTACCTTGAACCGCTCCTCGTCGGAGGCTTCCCTTGTGCGTTTGATGGTGGCGACCAGCTCATCAATATGGACAGTGGGCTGCCGTTCTGGGGTGGGTTCGGCCTCCGAACAGTCAATGGCATTCGCCTGCTTGATCTGCTGCTGGCGATGCTCCAGATCATTCAGGACACCGTCTAGCTGAGATATCATCTTGTTGACACGGTTGTAGAGCAACTTGGCAGCTCGGCTCTCTCGGACTGGCTCCTTCACCACCTGGCGCACCTCCCGCAACTCCTCCACATCCTCCTTGTAGTCTCGCAGCTCCTCCTTTAGCTCCTTGATGGTCTCCTTCTCGACCACCAACTGCTTGTCGGAGGAGAGTGTATTCAGTGCATCGGAGAGCATTTGAACGTCTGTCGAGGAGATGCTCTTGTCCGAATCGGAAGCGACGGGCACGGGGGCTTCCTTGTGCTCCAATACATGTGTGGCGTGGGTCAACTGCTCGGCAAACACATATGGAGCGGGTTGCTCATCCTTGATTGCTGTGCGCTTGGCAATAACCTCCTCATGTTCCTCCTCGCGCTCTTCTTGAATCCTGCGCTCCTCCTCCTTGATGATCTCAATCTTGGTCTTGTTGTCCACCTTGCCCTCGCTCTCGCCAATGGCATGACGGGTATGGGCACCCACCGCATCCGGCAACACCCTCATCGTCTCCTTTAGCTTATCCGTGGCATTGCCCTCGTCGGAGATAACCATGGCGCGGGACAATAGCAGCAGCGAGGGTGGAACCTTTTCGTTCAGCGACAGATCGACCCACTCCTGCAGCTGGGAGCGAAGGCGTTCCTCGGTGAGGCCGTACGCCCTCATGCCACGCGACTTGCAAGCCTGCTGCAGCTCGATAAGATCTAGGGTGTCAACGCCCTCGCGGACTATCACCCGATCGTCGGTGGCCAAGTAGCGCAGCTTCAGGCGCAGCTGGAATCGCAGCAAATTACTAGTGCCGAGCGTATTTATTTCGAGAACACGACAGAGGGCCGCCAGCTGCTCCCGGGAGAGCGAGTCCAAAGTGATCTCATCGTCGAAGCGCTTGGCAAACTTGATAATATCTTCGTTGCTCACGCTCTCACTTGGATGACGAATCTTGTTGAAGAAGGCCTCAAAAGCCTTCGCCTCCTCGCTGCTGTGCTCCTTATGCTGGACGGGCATTTGGTCCAAGGTCTGCTGCAGGAACTTTGCCACCTCCAGGCGCACGCCCAGAGACTGTCTCAGCTTGTCCTGCTGATCCTTGGGCGTTTGAAACGTGGACGGCAGCATTCCCGGAAAGAATTTGATGAAAACCGGCAGCAGTAGCTCCATAAACGGGACTATAATAAACACCGAGAATGGAATCAATCGAAACAAATCCGATGTTGTTCTCATGAGCTGCTTATTCTCACGTCTGGTGAGACTCTTGCCGTTGAGGACGCGCCACAGCAGCTTTGAGCAGATGGCCACATCAATGAAGAGCAGGCGAAAGCCATGGTAGTAGTGGACTACCTCCTCCCATATGCGCACTCCCAGCGACTTCTTTGGTTTGGCCACCGACTTGTCCGCTGCTTGGGTCAACGACGTCGCCGACGATCCAGCTGCGTCGGCGGTCGTCGTGTTCTGGTTTATATCCGCCCCGGCAGTGGCGGTAGCGGCAGCTGCAGTCTTCGCCGAGGCCTGGCCATTGGCCACCTCCTTCATAATCTCATCCACCTTCTCCTTCTGCTGGTTCTTCAGCTTCTTGACAGTTACATCAATCTTAGAGGTAGACGACTCGAGCAGGGATCGGCTGGAGTGCAGATGTCGAAACCCATGGCCCGAGTAGTAATAGCCGTACTTAAATACTGACTGATGCTGGAAAAGATTTCGCGAGTGCACCAATTTGCGCAGTGGGCCGCCGGTGTCCGATGGGGCCGAGGTCGGTGTGGATCTTCTCTGAGTGTGTTCGCATTCCCTTCCCGTTGCCCCATTAGTGTAGTCAGCGGTGCAACAGGCACAAGAGCTCGTTCTGAGATCTGCAAACGTCGAAAATTGTGGTAAGTAAAATATAATGGACGATTTAAGCAAAGGTGCCACAAAGGAATCTCCCAGAGCAATGAAACGGAAAAACGTTCATCCGAACATTACGAATCACGTTTCTTCACCTTTTCCAAGGTCCCCCCAAAGCGAAAAAGACATACATACATAACGGAACAAAACAGTTCAATAATCTCGAACAGCCGGCGAATTGGGTAAGCGAGCTAGCAAACAAAGAAGGAAAGGAAAAATACGACGAGCAACAATAGAAAAAAGTTTGCAGCTGATAAGTAGGGTTCCTCTAGTGGCTTGTGCATTGGGCCCAGACGGAACAAGTTGATATGAACCATACGAGCAGCGAAGCGAAAAGCGACACTTAAAATTAACACCTGGAGCTTATGTAAAGCAGATTCTCGGAGACCAAATCGAGCGAAACGAAACCCCAAGAGAGAACTGGGAAACTCTCTTTCGCTATAAATAAACAATGTGGCAAACATTGAGAAATGTGCGAAAACTGCACTTTTCTGCAGTTCACTTTTGCTTTTCTCATTTCACAATGTTTCTTCTTACATTTGGCAATCGATCAAGGTGAATGTTAGTTTGAAAAGAGAGAGAGCGGGGGGGGCAGTGCTAGGGGAACACACACAAAAACCAAGCGTATTCTGACCAATTTCTATTATGAAACATGAAAATGCTGATGCGACTGTACACATTGTTTGTGGCGTCGCATTGTCTGTATTTCTACCTGTCTCTGGCACCTGTTCCTGACCCTGAACCTGTCCTCATACCCATTTCAGGTCCGCCAAATCGCTAGAAAACTAAGAGAGCACCTAAATGTTCTTCGTAAAAGAGGTTTGAATATTGGTCAGCTGATAGCCGAAATCTCGCTAAACCTGAAGATAAGCTTCATTTAATAGATGGCGCGATTGAAGGCGAAACACATAATTCATTAAATTATACAATTTCGAGACATTTTTAAATGTTAATCAATGCCGCGCAAGAGGGAAATTTATAACTAGATAAGGGAAATTTTAGTGCCCACGAATCAGCTGGTCCCGAAACTGCAGTCAAAACAAACACATACAAAGGCGACACACACAATGCTACCCATACACACGCATGCACAGAACCGGGGTCGGCCCTTCGCGTAATAAAATCAATGGAAAGTTTTTGCGTTTTGAGCCATATCGTGATTATCGGAACTTACAGCGTGTGTAGAAATTCTGAAGGTGGTAATTCGTTTTCAGAGTCCTTCCATCGAGGCGCACTAGTGCATTCATGTTGATGCTTTTAGCCTGTTAGGCGATGCGGGGCGGTGCTCTGCTGCCAATCCGAGTCCAAATAATTTTTCAATTTTAATTTTGAATTTTCAACAGCTCTGTTGATCGTTTCTTTGGATTTGTTGTCGTCTGTGTTTCTGTGTTGATTTAGTTCTTAAAGTTGCTTCTGATGATATCTTTTCCTGCGGTAAAATTGACTGCGTTTCCTACGTCTAAAAGTAAAAAAAAATGTATTTAGCTTAGCTGTCTATAGGCTGAGATTAGAATTTATCAAATCTGTACACATATCACCACACATATTCACACTTTTTTGATGGAAAAAGAAAATGTGCTAACAAGTTGATCTTTAGACACACGCACTCCTCGTACATACATATAGCGTCGACGTCATCGACGGAATATCGCGCGACGTTTGTTTTTGTTGCTTTTCCCTCAAATAACATTACACAACCTACAGCAACAATTGCGTTTTCGATTCTTGAGTGAGTGTGCCAATGTTGGTCACGTCCACATCATTAGTTTACTTGCAGAGTTGCGCTTAAACGTAAACAACGATTTCTTTTACCCTTTATACAAATAAAATTACACCTTTACTTGTTTTTGTGCTCAGTGGGTTTATCGTTAAAATATACCGTCCGACCCTCAGAAATATACCGAAATATACCGTCTCATTTTAAAAATATACCGTAAATATACTGACGAATTCACGTTATATTATACATATTCCTCGATTTTAATATTCGGTTCAATATTACTTACTAGCTATGACCCACAGCCCTGCAAACATAATTTTATCCGATTGATGGATCACTTGTCAAAGTGATTGGCTAAATTTAGAGACTCCCTTTTATTGGATTGGTAAGGTTTAAGCAAAAAGGTCAAAGCATAAAAGTGTATATTGAATGAAACGTAAGTATGCTTGGAAAGTCATTGTTTCCGGGCAACCTGTTTCAGCTATGAGTATGGACATTTGTATACCATATTTCCTTTAATTGATGTACCATTTATGTTTTGTAGGCTGTATTAATGAATTTTATAAAATTCCTGTACATCTGTCGATCCCGATACCTATTTTCGCGTCTGTAACAAGACCATAAACTTCCCAATTTGTTCGATATAGCTTTAAAAAATTTGCTGCATTCAATGGAGCCACAGATGACGAACATTTCCCCTATTCTATAATATCCTTTTCCCCAGGGTATGCCGACATCCTTTTGCCAAATCAAATTATGTTGCAATCAAAAGGTTAATTTTTCCATCAGAATGGTGCGACCGTACACGACAGTTGGCCACCACCGATTTTCTTCGTTACTATCGACTATTAGGCGGTACATTTGAATAGCATTCTGCCGCTTTAGCATTACGCTTTCGTTTCATGTAGATTTAATCGCGGTAAAAAATCATACATACTACGTGAACAAAAACAAATAAATGAATCTCCTAAATCACTCGGACTTTTAATTGCTTTCCCACGCAGTATTTGATTTGTCATTAGGGCGTAGAAAAACCTGACACAGTCCGGCTCTCGTTAATTGATAACCATCTGCCGTTAAATTGCAAAAGGTTGAAGCCAAGGATTTTCAAGTTCTCATTTCATTCAATTGCACAACGTTGAAGAGTAAACTTTAGAATGTGGCGACGGGTATTTTTTAAACTCGTAATTACAATCAGTTTGGTTGAGGCGCAGAGTGGGGTCTTGAGTAACATCATGAAATCTCTAAAGATGGAGCTGCCATTTCGGTCTATTCTCCTGCTGCGAAATGAGAAGGATGCCGATACCTGCTGGACCCGAGAGGACTTTGACCAAGACATCCCCATCTTAAACATGAATGGGAGTCATGGTCTTTATCTGACGAAGATATTTAACTCGGAGTTTCTGGCCCTGGTTTGTGAGAACCGCAGTGAAGGCGACACCATGAAGGCTCTTTATAGAAATCTACAGGACATCCGCTATACTCCAACCATACTAATGACCCAATCGGACACCAACCTCAGTGATTTGTTCGAGGATTGCCGCTCCCACAAGATGCTCAATGTGTTGGCTTTGAAGGACTCTGATCGGGAATTTGTCTACAGCTATCGGGCCTTTCCTCATCTGCAGGTGGTGAAGCGCCGATTGGGCCACATTCGTCGCTACTATGAGCCTCAACTCAGGAACATGGAAGGCTACCAGATCAAGGTTCTTCCTGACAATGTCATGCCTCGAACGGTCGTCTATCGAGATGCTCTGGGACGTCGTCAGATGGCGGGCTACCTTGCACACTTCATGAGGAGCTTTGCCAGCACATTAAACGTAACTCTCGACATCTGCTGGAAGTATGTGCCTGAGGAAGAAAGCATTAATAAGATGACTATGGCTAACCTGTCACAAGACGGAATTGTGGACTTTCCTCTAGTCATTGCCAGTCCTGGCGAATATCCGGACTCAGACAGCATTGTGATGGAGATCTCTAATTGGTTTCTTATACTGCCCATGGAAGCAAACACTCCGAGGGCTCGTCTTTTCTACAGGATTAAACTCTACAGACATATTCCCATAGTTGTACTTCTGGCTCTGGTGCTCAGTAATGCTCAGCGAGTGGAAGCAGGTTTGGGCCCTAGCGTCAGTTTAGGCATCATTTGGGACTATGTCATACGCGGATTCCTGGCCCAACCTTTTGTGCTGCCTCATGGACTCTCCCCGAGGCTTATGTTTATTTATGGTCTTCTGTTTTTGAACACTATGTTCATTGTCAACCTTTTAAATGTCAATCTGGAATCGCTGCTTGTGCATCCACCTGTCGATCGTCAAATTCTCAGTTTCCAGGACATGCGATTGCAGAATTTAAAAATTCTTGTTGTTCCGATTGATTTTAACTTCATCAAGAAACATTTTGGTGAAGAAAATGTTCAGAAAATATTGGATATCTTTGAAGTTACCAACTCTACGAAAGTTTTCCAAATGAATCGCATCTCCTTGAATCGGGCTTATGCATATCCTGTAACCCTTACACTATGGCCACTTCTTCAGCTTTCACAGGCCCGGCTACCGCGTCCCATCTTTCGCAGATCTCGGGAAATAGAGTTTTCCCCGGTTATCATCCTAGCCCTGCCCCTTCCAAAGAACTCAATTTATCGCCAGGCCTTTACCAATTTTGTAGGCCATTCCCACGAAAGTGGACTATATATTCACTGGTTCAGGCAGTCCTTTAATGAGCTCATTTTCTTAGACAAGATTAACTACATTGTGGACAATAGCACCCAGCCCTATCAGGATCTTGTGTGGCAGGACTTTTTCTTCATCTGGCTGGCGTATATTGGAGGCATTTTTGCCAGTCTGCTGGTATTCCTTGTCGAAGTTTTGTACTTCAAATGTAAGCAAGGAGGACGCCACGAATAAATATTTATAGAATATGTATCGTTGAAATGTAATAAACGGTTTAAGACGTTGTTTTTGGTTAATTTTGTTATAGACAATGAAAATTTGTATACTTGCAAGTCATGGAAAACTATTGACGACCGATAACGTTGCTTATACGCTGTCCGATGGAGATTCCAATCTGCTATTCCCTTAATAGAGGTGGTAAGTGCCGAACGATTGAAACCAGAAATTAGCGTAAAGTCAACCTGCCTTATGTCAGATATGGATTCATTCATTCCAGGGCAAACATTTCAAGTGGGAACATTAAGATGTCGCTTGCGACAATATTCTGTTTCATAGTTTCACTCAGTTTTGCGGAGGTACAGCGAGTGGCGTTGGTGAACACTCTGGAGGCTCTCCAGGTTGAGGTCTCCTTTCAGTCAGTGCTCCTGGTGCAGAACAATGATAATACCGATACCTGCTGGACAACAGGGGATCTGGACATTGGTATTCCCATCCTAAACTTAGATGCGAAGCAAAGTTTTAACCTGAAAAAAAGTTTTAACACGAATATGCTGGCCCTTGCTTGCTTGGGAGAGGGTATTATGAGCGCTTTGTATGCAAATCTTGAGGAGATTCGCGAAACTCCGACCCTCCTTGTGGTGGCGCAGGACACAAATCTCAGCGCTCTGTTCGCAGAGTGTCGTTCGTACCACATGCTTAATGTCGTGGCTGTATATGGCGGTCCCGATCGTGAGTTCATCTACAGCTATCGGGCTTTTCCGCACTTGGAAGTAGTCAGGCGTCGTCTGGGGGACATCCGCCGGTACTTTGAGCCGCAGGTAAGAGATCTCGCGGGTCACCCCATCGGCGTCATACCGTTCAGCGTCTTGCCACGCTCTTTGATCTTTCGAGATGCACATGGAGATCGTCAGATAACTGGCTACCTCGTTCAGTTCTACAGAAACTTCGCCAGGAGCTTAAACACCACTGTGATGTATCTATGGCACCTCATGCCGCAGGACGAGATGCCTGCTCAAGATGCAATACTGGCCACAGTAAATGAAAGTCATGTGGATTTCCCACTCGTCCTTTCCAACCTCGACCCCGAGCCGTTCCTTGCCAGCAGTGTGTTGGAGGTTTCCAACTGGTTTCTCATCCTCCCCGTGGAGCCAAATGTGCCGCGCTCCAGTCTCTACTTCAGCCTCAGGGGATGGCCCTCCTTTTTAGCCGTAATGCTTCTCCTGGCCCTGCTGCTTGGCAATGCCCATCGTCTGGACTCGGGAATGTCGCTCGCATTGAAGCTTCGGACACATCTTCGGCGACCACGTGCTGAGGGCCATCCTAGCCCAGTCGTTTGTGTGGCCGCGGCGGCTCTCCTCCAGTCGCACCCTCCTCTACATCCTGCTGATGGTGGCAGGCCTCATCATCAGCACCTTCTACAGCGCCAATCTGTCGACCCTGCTAGTCGAACCGCCAGCAGCCTATCGGATACGCAGCTACGAGGACCTGCGCAGAAACCGCGTAAAGATACTTCTCTCTGAACAAGAGGTGCCCCAAATGAACGTCACCAATAGCAAGAATCTGCATGAGTACAAGGACACCTTTGAGATAATCCCATCGGCGGTCGAGTTTATGGCCAAACGGAGTGCGTTGAACAACTCCTATGCCTATCCCGTGACCAGCACCCTGTGGCCGTTTCTCCAGATAAAGCAGTCCCACCTGAAGCGTCCGATCTTTCGCCGATCGCAAGAGATATTCTTCCTGGAGTTTATGCCAGTCACCGCACCGATGCAAAAGAATTCCGTCTATCGCAAAGTGTTCAACCAATATGTGGCCAACACCCACGCCAGTGGACTGTACGATCTATGGTTCAGGCAGTCCTTCTACGAGCTTGTTCGAATGGGAAAGCTGAACTACAGTGAGGAGACAGATCACGAGACCTATCACGATCTCATATGGGAGGACTATATCTACATATGGCTCGTCTATATCGGCGGAACTGTCACCAGTTTGCTGGTGTTTGTGCTGGAGCTAATATTCTTTGTGTTAAAACCAAACAAACCGAAAATACATAGTTCCTTAATCAGCCTTTAATCGCCCTCTAAAGCACGGTTTAAACAGCTGTTTTTCTATGTTCTATGTAGCCTTAAGGAAGAATAAAACTACAGCCGCATATTGCAATTTCAAACACTTTTTGCAAAAGCATTTTTATTCAAGTTTCACATATCTCTGCTCACTGCATCTTGATTTTCATCATTAAATGTTTTTCCTTTTTCTTTTTCTTTTACTTTTACTTGTCTTATTTTCGTTTTTGTTTTTATGTTTTTACGTTTTTGTTAATAAGTAGGTATTTTTAATATGTTATAATTAGGATTTTTGTTTTAATGGAATTACATATATAATATATGCATATATCATATGCCTCCAGTGTCTGTCTGTATTATCCTCGCTTCTTGTGTTGTGGTTTTGTGTGCTGTGTTGTGTTGTGGTGTGGTGTGGTGTGGGTTTTGCTATTCATTTAAACTGGGTCTTCGGTGCCCCAAAGCAACGGAAGAAGAATGAACAAATATTGGATTCTTATGCGAAAGAAGTGAAATGCAGGTGCAGCTATGTCTCATTTAGCAAAACGTGCAAAGTGAGTAATTTTGAATGCTTTTAATTGTATTATGAGTGAGGCTTCGCGCTGGAAATTGATTTGATTCTTGTTTTCGTGTTTTTAATCATTAATTTGGTAAGATTAGAGTCAACCCAACCTTGCTTCGTACTGTCTATAAACGTAGAACTATAAAAGGGTTCTCTCTTTTTTGGGGGCTTTTCTTTTTGTTTTTCTCTTGTTTATTCTTCGTTTAAGGTAAATTCTGCAAAAGCAATTACCAAAAAATTAGGGCTTCAATTACAATTATAATTTGTAATAATTTGTATTAATGATAAAAATGTCGCATTTGCTTGGCAAAGGAAAATAAATCTTTACTTTTTGTTTTTTGTTTTGTTTTTGTTTTGGTTTTGTACATTTGCATAAATATTATTCAATTGCATAATTTTCTTTTTCTTATCTTTTGTTTTCTTGTTGTATGTGTGTGTGTGTGTTTGTGTTTGTAAATTCATATTGCATTCAAGTGCCTGTGTGACTGAGTGGGAGTTGGTGTGGGTGAGGGTGTGTATGTGTATGTGTATGTTTAAATCCTAATACTACCATTTTCCTGAAAACTATAGCCAAATTCATTGCCGCTCCGATTGTCATATTCCCTTGGGAATATGCTCTCTTTGATCGAAGATACCATTCGTATAACTTAGGATCGGATCGAACAGAAATCAAATGAGGAGTAAATATGGTTAAATGAGGGTTACAATAACTATATGTTGTATGCCATGCCATCCTAAATATTTGCCATCATTTATAACTATGTATTTTCATGTAATTTCATTTTTCATATTTCATCTTTCATTTTCTTGTCTTGTCTTGTCCATTTCGGGTACTGTACTGTTTTAACTATACATTGTGTCTGTGTGTGTACGTACGAGTATTTCTAGGCGTAAAATTTTAATTTTACAAATTTCGTGTGAGTTTTGCTCGGTTTTGGTTTTGGTTTTAATAGTTTTTTCTCTTCTCTTTTCTTTTTTTCTTTTCTTTTTTTGTTTTCCCCTTTTAGTTTTCTGTTCTTGGAAACTTGTTTAAAAATTAAGCTCAATAATCTTAAATTATGTATGTATTTGCTTTCTTTTCGGGTTAATTTGTATACACGTCTTTCCTCAAACTATTTCCTTATTAGTGTCTCATTTCGTGCCTTGTATCCATTGTAATAATATTCTAAAAAAGTTTAAATATTGCATTGTGTACACCCCTGGTTTTGGTTATATTCAATTCGATTTAGTTTCTTTTCTTGCTGCCTTTGCTGTGATTTCATATTAGTTGTTGTTTTTCTTTGTTTGTTTTTTACTACTGGAAACAATTTACACTTAGTTACAACACTGTCTTGTAATTGCTAAAATTTTAATACTCATGAACTCTCCACAAGAGATGGATGCATATTTTCCCGTGTACATTATTCGGTTCGGTTCTCTACTGTTCTCTTCTTTCTTTTCTTTTCTTTTCTTTGCTTTTCGTTTTTGCGTTTACAATGTAAATTACGTGTAGGTTGCTTGCACTTGATTTCTTCGTCAAAGGATTAGCATTAGATTGGAGTGGGTGTGAGTATTATAAACGCCTTTTAACTACGGCGTGTTATGGGGTTTACATTATTAGTATATATATGTCTAAATGTATATACGTAGAGTGAGTGGATCAATTGTTAATAGAGGTTACATCAATTATATATATATATTTTTTTTGCCTTTTCTTGGTTTTTTTGTTTTTTTGTTTTCTTTTATTTAGTATATATTTATGTGTTTGTAAATATTCAAATTATGCCCGGATCTTCTCGGGGCGTAGCTCTAGATGCCATCGCTTCATACTTTTCTACTTAAATATGCCATAGGGGGTTTAGGATTTAGGGTCGGTGTGTGGGGTGGGGTGTGTGGGGTGTAGCGTGGTGTGGTGTATGTAAATACATTCAAGAAATTGTTGTGTACGCAGTGTGTTATTTAGGCCCGAAGCTGACTCCGAGAAGCTTCTCTTCTGCTCACTAAGTTCAACAGTAAAGACAAACATCTAATTCCAAAAACGCTAATGAATTTTAAGAAACTGTTAGGTAATGCCTAGGTCTAATGCTTAGAAATCTGCTTCTTTGAATGAGAGAGTTAGAGTTCGAGTTCGAGCACGAGTTCTTGGTTAAGCTTTTGTTTCTGATCTTGTGTCTCTAAAAATTTCAACTGTGTTGCAAAACCTTTTGCCTACGTCTAAATGTCAATGTGCCGGATCCTTTCCTTTCCTTTCATTTCCCTTCATTTCTTTTCCTTCTTCTTTCCTGCTGCCTGGATGTACGTTTTGCTGCACAATATAATTTCTCGTAAATATCTATATATGTAGGTATATATGTGTGTATATTGTATGTATGTGGGTTCCAAGTAAACTCCTGCTGTAAAATCTGCTGCCTTGCCGCCAATAACTCAGGATCTAATAGTAGAATATTTGTCCGGCTTTCTGGCGCTTACGCTCCTCCAGCTTGCGATTGATCTCCTGCTGCCGCTCGGCCTTGCTGAGGGCTCGGGCCACGTACAAGAACTTGTTGTCGCCCAGCTGTTTGCCATGGAGTCCAATGACGGCGGCCAGCGCCGATTGTGGGTTCTCAAAAGCCACAAATCCGAACCGGCGTGAGCGTCCCTCCTCGTCGAGCATCAGCTACAATGATTGCAAACAAAAATATCCTGTTATCATCTATTCGAAATCGATAGTAAACAAAACAAGCTGTCAATAGGGGCTCCCGCTCGCGCCCATTAAGACGACTGCAATCCGCACTTTCTTGGGGCTATCCAGCCGGGCCGGCCATCCCCTCTACTGTCGACGAATTCCCACGACCCGCGAGCAGTGGGCATGCGCGCGGCAAAGGGAAGAGCGAATTTAAGAGCGGATAGTGGGAAACTGTGCCACATGGTTTTCCATCTGCAGTTCGCTCTCTCTGCCGCCCTCCCTCTTGGCAATCGCCTTTCGCCAATCCACCCACACGGACATCACCCACGCCATGCGAACAGGCTGGCCGGACGGACGGGAAGTGTAAGGTTGTAAGTAGACAATCAAGACATAACGAACCTTGTGACTGGTGATGCGCCCATAGGGCTCGAACATCTCGCGCAAGTGCTGCTCGGTGAACTCCTCGCTGAGATTCTTCACGTACAGATTCTTGAAGTGGGTCGCCTTCTCCTGTTCACGGTCCCGCCGAGGAATGAACTTGACCACATGAACCTTCTGATTATTGCACAGCATTCCATTGACCTTCTCGATGGCCGCGCGCGCGGCTTCCTCCGAGTCGAAGTGCACAAAGCCGTAGCCGCGTGAGTTGCCATCCTCGTCCTTGGCCACATTGCAGTTTAGAATGTTACCGAACACGGAGAAGGTGTCGTACACCGCCTTGTTGTCGATCGACCGCTCCAAATTCTTTATGTAGATCTTGCCGCTGTCCGGAGAGCTGGTACTGCTCCCAGTGCTGCCGCTGGCCAACGCGCCGGCGGAATGCGACGAGCTGGTGGTGTGCCCGCTGGTCACTGAACTATGCCCGTGCCGGCCCAGAACGGCCGCAGCGGCCAGATGATTGCTGGCCGCGTGTCCACCGCCGACATGGCCCAGGTGCCCGGCGGCAGCGTGATGGTGCAACTGCTGCTGATGATGTGCAGCGGCCAGCGTATGATGGTTCAGCGCCGGCTGCTGCTGGTGATAGTTTGCCGGGTTGCCACGGAACGTCATCGAGTTGACGAACATGATGGCTGGCTGTTTGTGGAGCGTGGTGGCAGCTAATAAGGTGCAGGTGCTGTAAGGTGGAGTGTGGTGGCTGTGGCTGAGAATTTTGACGGTCTTCGGCAGCGCGCTGTGGTATTGTGTTGACTTTGCTCTTGTTCTTGTTCTTGCGCTTGCCCCTGCCCCTTGCCTCTTGCCTGTGCCGTGTTTGTTTTTGGTGCTGCTCGTTTTCTGATTGGTACTCGTTTCGTATCTCTGTGTTCGCACTCGGCCCTCGGCTGCGTTATGCTCTGCTTTGAATTTATTTTCGATTTTAATTGGAAATGCAAATACAAAAATATCAATTGCAGGCTGAAAATCCACTCACCAGGTTCTTAGCTCACACGTTGCCCGTTCCACTGCAATACAAATTCTCTGAAAAAATCGTTTTTCTCTCGCCCAGACTCTTTTTCACCGTTCTCTCTCTCTCTCTTTCTGTAATTTTTCTGGGCTTTCACTTTTGGCTGTCGCTGTCGCTGTCGCTGTGGGCTTGGGCTTATCTTACGCGTACACGCTGCAAACGAATGGATGCGACTTACTCTATGTTTCAGCAATAGCAATATAAAAGGATATTCTAGCGTCGGCCTCTATTCTTTATTATTTAATTTTGTATTGTATGCAAAAACTTGTCGCTCCTTGCGTGCATGGTATAACTATAACAGGTACGGCCCCGCTCTTTGGTGGCTTTGCTGCCCTCTCTCTTTGCGATAAATGTGTACCAGTTCTGCCAGTTTAGCCTTGCAAAAATAGCATTTTTTTGAGTTCGCTTGTTTTAGATTGAAATGCATATTGCATATTTTCTGCATCTAAACTATTTTTCTTTTTACTGACTGCTCATAATTAATCGCTAATTTTAATTGTACAATAATTCTTATATGTATTGAATCCCTTTGCATAACATTTAGCCTATTTTTTTTTTGCTATGGCCATTTTTGACATTTTTTTTTCGAACATTCTGGCAGCACTGCACGCTATTCTCACAAATGCGGGGCTGCTCACAAGAGCGTAAATTGTCATGGGTTATCGATTACACACAAAATACTGCATTGCAGCCACACTTAAATTTGCATAAACAAATCTGAATTTATTATTATTTATTAAGTTTATTATGGACCTGGAACACATGCTAGCGAATCCTCCGGAAAGCGACTCCAGCTCATCCGTGCTATCCCAGCGTCTACGTAGAAGAGATAAACGTAGGCTCGACGATGACAATGCTGCCACCGATCATCAGCCCCCAGGAAACACTTGTATAGCCGCAGAATTGGCTAGTATCTACAAAGCAGATCGGCAGCACAGCCTGCTTGCGCTTCAAATACCTACGCAAAACCGATCGGTTGTGCCTAGCAGCGAGTTCATATCCATGCACGATCTCCTGCTAAGTCAGTCTGATTACGGCACCCCGGAGGAGAAGCAAGAATCCCCAGCGCACATAACCGAGCTGATATTACGAGATTTCTGCTCATCCCCCACATACGAAGAGGAGGAGAATATACCGATCTGCGACTCACCTCCGTGGTTTCGCTTTCGAAAGAAAATAATCAAAACTTACAGCCGCAAGCCACCAACTAGGAAACAGCAAACATTTGCTGCCGAAGAAGACGAAGAGGATCGAATGAGCTGCTCCTCCGGGCTCTCGGTACAAGAGGATCACACAGCCGTATCCCAAGTGCCGGCGACGACGGCATTGTGTGAATTAGATGCCAATAGCTCACAAAAGATTTGTGAAAATCTTTTAAATTTAAGCGAATATTTTTCCGTAAGTAATCCCGGTCTGAACCCCAACAATGCTTCCACGTCTGCTAGCTGCCAAAAAGCCCCTGGCATTGACTTACCCATCAATCAAGAGACACCAATTCAGCGCAAGAATTTGGACTCGGATTCATCTGTGGAGTGCATATCTGTGGAATTTGAAAATCTGGAGGAGGACCTTCTGAAGCTCGGCTACACTTACGAAGCCTCTGAAGTCTGTGATATAAAACAACCCCAAGGTAAAGGATACAATTAATACAATATTTCTGCCATTAACCAATTTTATTACCAGAAAACGAAACGAACACTCTTTTTGGCGAGAGTGAGAGTATTTGTAGGACATCCCCAACAAACGACCATTCGGAAATGGGTAAAACAACATTTCTCTCCATTTACGATCGATTTGATCTATCAGTTTCTTTACAGATGCCAAAGCTTGTGGGGACTGGTCCGAAGGTGATTCGTTTCTGGCGAATTATAACACCGAAAAGATGTCATTGAGTAATGATGAACCTATGCAATCGGATAAATCTGATGTAAAACCCACCAAACGGTTGGAAAACCCCCAACAGAGCACCTACTTTATATTGGAAGACATCCCATTGAGTGAGTGGCAAACCATAATGGAGGTTCCCAATGTATCAAGTATCAAAACGGAAGCGTCGGACAATCAAACTGTCAAATTAGAGGAAATGGGAAAAATTGAAGCAAAGTTCCTTGAGGAAATTCCGGATTGGGAGCCGGAAGGCATTGCGTTGCGTACTGCCTCAAACAAACCGATTGCGGTGTCTGAGGAGGATGCAAAGAAGGCAGCCAAGCTGCTAACTGATATCCAGGCTGCAAGTGATACTCAGTTCCTTCAAGACATTACTTTAAGCCAATGGCCACGCATGGATGTCCCAAAAGATATCTCAGAGGTTGTCGGCTTCCGAACAGCGTCAAACAAACCAATTGAGATTTCTGAGGAGATGAAAAAGAGAGGAGCCATGCTGCTGGCGGAGGTCGAAGGTGGAGAAACGAATCCACCAAAACATACACGTGAAATCCAAAATAACGAATGGGTCTCTGAGGATATGGGAATAGCTGTTGGATTCCGAACAGCCTCAAACAAACCGATTGAGGTGTCTGAGGAGATGAAAAAGAGAGGAGCCAAGCTTCTGGCTGATGTCGAGGTTGATACTCAGTTCCTTCAAGACATTACTTTAAGCCAATGGCCAGGCATGGATGTCCCAAAAGATATCTCAGAGGTTGTCGGCTTCCGAACAGCGTCAAACAAACCAATTGAGATTTCTGAGGAGATGAAAAAGAGAGGAGCCATGCTGCTGGCTGAGGTCGAAGGTGGAGAAACGGATCCACCAAAACATACACGTGAAATCCGAGATAAGGAATGGTTCTCCGAGGATATGGGAATAGCTGTTGGATTCCGAACAGCCTCAAACAAACCGATTGAGGTGTCTGAGGAGATGAAAAAGAGAGGAGCCAAGCTTCTGGCTGATGTCGAGGTTGATACTCAGTTCCTTCAAGACATTACTTTAAGCCAATGGCCAGGCATGGATGTCCCAAAAGATATCTCAGAGGTTGTCGGCTTCCGAACAGCGTCAAACAAACCAATTGAGATTTCTGAGGAGATGAAAAAGAGAGGAGCCATGCTGCTGGCGGAGGTCGAAGGTGGAGAAACGAATCCACCAAAACATACACGTGAAATCCAAAATAACGAATGGGTCTCTGAGGATATGGGAATAGCTGTTGGATTCCGAACAGCCTCAAACAAACCGATTGAGGTGTCTGAGGAGATGAAAAAGAGAGGAGCCAAGCTTCTGGCTGATGTCGAGGTTGATACTCAGTTCCTTCAAGACATTACTTTAAGCCAATGGCCAGGCATGGAGGTCCCAGAAGATATCTCAGAGGTTGTCGGCTTCCGAACAGCGTCAAACAAACCAATTGAGATTTCTGAGGAGATGAAAAAGAAAGGAGCCAAGCTGCTGGCTGACGTAGAAGGTGGAGTAACGGATCCACCAAAACATATACGTGAAATCCGAGATAAGGAATGGTTCTCCGAGGATATGGGAATAGCTGTTGGATTCCAAACAGCCTCAAACAAACCAATTGAGATCTCTGAGGAGATGAAAAAGAGAGGAGCCAAGCTGCTAGCTGACGTCCAAGATCCGAGTGACGCACAGTTTCGGCAAGAAATGGACCTAACTGAATTGGATATTCCAGAGATAGTTGCGGAGCAGATGATAATGAAAGCTGCCAAATTGATGGCCGATGTCGAAACCGAATCAACAAATGAGCCAAGTCTGAAGAGTCCTAAGGCATTTGCGTCAAGCGAAGCCACGGAGGTAGTGGATGCATTAATTGGAGATGTGCTTCCATTAAATTGTGATCTTGAATGCCTGCCGGAGGTGTCAGATTATCTTTCTGGTGATGATTTCAAGGGTTTCCCGTCGGACAAATGCCAGCCAATGGACTTCTTTGATCTTAATGTCTTTCCCAGACTATCACAGAAATTAGAGAATTCTTCTGAGAAGGCTCCCGCGGATGATTCCAGATCTGGGACACCTAAGCAACGACGCGAGACTTCCGACGGAATCCCTTCGAGCAAGCGTCGTCGTCGAAACGCAGAGCCCCAACTTTCATCCTCTCTACAGCAAAAACCACAGCACGGAACACAGCTCTCTAAAACAACGTCGTGCCACAGTGCATTGGGATCCCCAATCAACTCGCAGGGTATCCCCGCCTCTCTGTCGCAACTGGCAGAGCGTTCGCCCCTCGACCGCAACACAAAGACGTCCGTGATTGGACGCCGGAATCTGTTGTCGCTTAGCAAGCGACGCAAGCGGGTCAGCACCGTTGGTGAATGCCAGGTCCAGGACACTGTCACTCCGGTTAAGCCCCGCTTTGCCCCGATGTCTGCTTCGACTAGCACGCCGCTGTCTAACAGGAATATAAACCTGGTTGAGGAATACCGCGGTGGAGAGGACGTCTCTCCCATTTGCATGCCCCCTCAGAAAGCTCCCCGCCTTGGCTTGAGTCGCAGTCGATATTAGCAATCTTTTTTAGATTTCTACTTAGTAGCAGTCATACGCTGCCGGTTGGCTTTTGTTGCGCTACATACATATGTACATCCAGATATCCAGAACTTCCTAATGTATATATGTTCAAATGTATATCCATATAACTACTTATAAGCGAGTAAGAAAAAAGTTAGAAGATAACAATCGAAGAGTGTAATTAAAAAAGACAATACTCGTAAATGCGCAGTGATGTGAGGCATTACATTGTATAGATTAGTTCAGAAACAAAATTAAGTCAGGCCAAAACACTGGACAATTATTTAATTCGAAGTATAATACCAATTAAGGCCTATTGTCATAGCGCTGCTTGACCAATTCCCACACAAAGACCAGCATTGAGAACGCCAGGCCCAAGGCCCATAGGAAAAAGGCAAAGAAATAAAACTCCATGTCATAGGCCTTGGCTGAGGGGTCCTCATCCCGCATTAAAGAGTACATTCCATTTTCAATCAGCTGCCTCCAGGTGTCTGACTTCATCTTGGCCAGAATGCCATACTCCTGGATTCTTCTCGTGTACTCGTTGAACATTCTCAGATAGGGCAAACTGTTGGATACCCCATGGGATTCTAGGGCAAAGCCAATGCTGTGTGTTATCACCTTGCAGCGAGGGGTCTTCAGTAGGTACTGTTGCCGGAGGACCAGCTCCAGGCGATCCTCATAAAAACAATACATAAAGCGGGTATCAAGGCCATCGCGCAACTTTTTCAGCATAGATCCGTTCATGGAAATACTGTTCCTGAGGACAGCCTCGGGCAGAAATGATTTCGTGAGGAACAATCTTAAATAGTAATCATCGTGTAGAGTGGAATAGGGCGCCTTTGCTAGGCTCTCCACTGTGTTGTACTGGGGCTCGTATAGTCCGGAGGTTAGCATGCTCGAGAGCATGGCCAGATAAACGTTGGTTAAAATGAATCCACCTAGCGTTAGTATTAGATACACCAGCAAGTCCTGCCACACTGAGATCCTTGTCGCGTAGCTCGAGATGTAGAGAAAATGACTCAGGCTGCGCAGAAAGCATACTCCGATTTGGGGTCGTCGCCGCTGCTCCCGTTCCCGTCCCGAGCGTACCAAGAAGAGCATGATCGTAACATAAAATACTGTGGCCACCAGGATCAGCCAGAGGGTCCAACCGAAAGGCTTGGCAAAGTACATGTAGCTGGCGATGGGTGGGGCATGAGGCACCACAAAATATTCGTTCAGAATCGAAAGCGGGACCGAGGACTTCACATTCCATTGGAGGTCCTTCGGATAACTTACGAAGTCGATCTCTTTTGAATACAGCATTTGAAAAACGGACTCGTATCTATTAATAACTTCCACATCTGGTATCGGCACATCAACAAGTGTTGCATTGCAACGATCCGTGAACTCCTTGAGTGCGTTGTACATGTACCCCGACCGCAACAGTTGATTCTTTTGGTCGACATACTTAAAGTCTCGCGGTGCCAACTCAGTGCAAACTGTGCGTATGGTAAAGCCGCGAAAATTGCATGTCTGCCGCTCCCTTATGAAATATTCTGAGAGATTGGAGAGTTCAACAGCCTGGATCGAGGGATATGGCAGATAGGTGTAGAGCGAGCTTTGATGAATCAGGATGACATGGAGAAAGCCTTTTTGATAGCAGTAGCTGAAGAGTTCCTGCTGCCACGACGTGGGATCCTCTCGGCTCACGAACGCGATTTGAAGTTGATGAAGCTCATCCAGCAGTTGCGGCAGGAGCTCAGCCGCCGAAGGATCCAGTAGAGACTCCCCCAGATAGACTACCACCAGAGCTCTCTCGGTAAAGTTCCCAGTCAGTCGATAGCTGGATGCATTGGACTTTACGGCAAGTTGAATCCGTGGCGTGTCCAATGTCTGAAGAGTGCTTGATTCCCCCCCGTATTCCTGAAAGTTGATAAAAACGTTTAGCTCCGTCCCAAGTGCACGATTGAGTTCAAGGAGCACTTCTGTGGGACCCGAGATACTATCAGGAGCACCCACAATTCGAAAAAGAACCGACACAACCAGCAGCGGGAACATTTTGAGGAAACTTTTGAAGGGGCTATGCATTTTATAGGCTTTTATATGAATGTTTTAATAACCGCATGATTCGACAAAATCCTTTTGGAGCATTCAACTAGTAATCCTGCTCCTGTCAGCTTTTTACCACGATCCAAGCTCTCTGGCTGAAAGACAACGTGACCAATTAACCATTTTCCGAATAAAGGGCCATATAATTACACACGTAATTATTCACTTTAAATTACATGCATTTGCTATTAAGAAGAATATTATAATCGATGCTCGAAGAGTTAAGGGATATATTAGTTTTGTGTAGATGCCTGTAACAGCGTTTCCGACCCCATAAAGTGTATATACACGTAATTCTGTTTTTACACGATAGATTGGTTCCCGAAAAAACCGTGTAAAAAAAGACATTGATTGTATACGCAAAAAAACGAAAGAGAAACAAATATGTACATAATTTCTTTATGCTTTTCTTGTTTTCGTTTGGTTTCTAGCTGTTTGTGAGCTGTGTGTGTTTTTATATATTTTTGTTGTTAGTTTGAACCGTGTTAAATGGTATAAAACCGTGTAAAAAATCTAAAAAACTGATTTTCAAACCGTGTAAAAACAAAATTAGGTGTACTCTTGATTAGCATCAATAGCCAATTATTATATGCAGTGGCAGCGCAACGCTTTCCACGCGCCTTACCTTACTCATTCGAGAAAGCAACAAACACTTGACTGAGTATCGGGTATAAATGTAGAGCCGCAGACCTAGCCGCGGCTCACAATGTTACCGCTCGTTTAAGTGTGTCTCTTTTATAAAAGCAAGTGTTTAAAACCAACCAGTCAAGTAGGAAATTGATTCATTAATCGGATAGGACTATGTGGGCAGGGCTGAGGATTCTATCTAGCTAGTAATATTCCACGGAATATCAAAATCGACGAATATGTTTTCCAATCCTTGACGGAGAACGATTAACCTATTATAAACCAAGGGGGTATTTCAATTTTCCACCGAAAATAATGAAAATTTAATCATTTTAGCGCAGTTCAGGTGAAAGATTACGTGGTTTTTTTTTAAGTTCAGAGGAAAGATGCCATGAATCTACAAGAAGAATTTACAATCGTTAATATTTTCCGCCATTTACCTCAAGTAGTTGAACTATTTAAATAGAATCAGGGGCCTAAAATGGGTCTAAGTTCGGTTTTTCATCATACGAGACGCTATATTGTTGTTGAGGAACTAAAATTGAGGCAAAAACATTCAAAGTCAAGTGTTTAAAACCAACCAGTCAAGTAGGAAATTGATTCATTAATCGGATAGGACTATGTGGGCAGGGCTGAGGATTCTATCTAGCTAGTAATATTCCACGGAATATCAAAAACGAGGAATATGCATGTGGGTGAAACTTGAATATACGTCAGCGCATTAACGGTATATTTTAAAATGAGACGGTATATTTTGCTGCAGAACTTACGAGGGTCCATTAATCTGCATTCCAAATAAGAAAATAAATAAAGGTAAACAGAGTCCTTGTATTCGTAAAATATTCATAGCATTACATAAACTAATTTATGTTTGAGCCCCAACCAAAAGTGAAATCGATGGAACCCCACCAAACAGGTGCGCCGGCGTTTGTTTACGGGGCATGCATGTATCCCCATTGCAGATGGAGGTAACAAAAACAAGACGAGTCACAACTGGATTTAATGGGGCTCAGTTGAACACGACAGAGGTTATAAAGTGTTTAAAGTCAGCCGGAAGTTCGAGACGCAATGGGAATGAGAATTTATTACCTGATAAGGAGTTTTCTAAGCCCTTGTTACGTGTATCTTGCGATAATTAAAAGTTGTAGTTCATTCTTCTTATGCGATTATATTTTAAAGGGAAGCTTTGATTCCATTGCACGGTCATACATACATACAGTATACAATATACAGTCCATATACATATGCATATGTGTGTGTGCATTAAAGCGATATTATTGGTGTAGAATTTTGTATACTCTCGACCAGAATCTTTCGTAAAGCTGCAATATGTTCCGAAGAATTTGCATTTGGTTCGAATATTATTATAAATATGTTAATTTGATATCAAATCAAAGAGCTGTAGACCTCTGGCTAGGGTCTCTCGTCGAACGCGTAATCGTCCAAGATGTCGTCCGACATCATGGACGCCGCATCCGACGCCGGGTTATCCTCCTCGCACGAGACCCCTCTTTTCGGGGTCTCCGGCAGCTCCGGGTCTGGCTCGACCTCCGCTTGCCTGCCCTTGCGATCGGACTTGTAAGTGGATATGGTGACCTTCTTGTAGCCATAATCCACTACACCGTCCGATTTTGCCAGGAGATCAATGGATTCCTCATTTAGGACGAGGATGATCTGGCGCCTCTGCCCTTGGATATCCTCCACCTTAGCCACCTTCCAATCGGCTGTAGGAAGGTGGGGGCAGACCTGCAGTAACCTGAGGATCTTCTCAGGCTCTGCAGGCTTAGCCGAGACCCATGCTCTGGCTCTCGGGCGGCTTGGGACATCTTCCCATTTCACGGCCTCCAGTTTTGCCCCTGGATAGACCTCTTCGAGGGCCGCCACTGCCTTCATGTAGAGGGCCGCAGAGCGAGCGTCTTGGCAGGCGATGGCTTTCACCTTGCCTTGATGCCACCCTGCGTCCTCACACTTTGGCGGTGGTCCGCCGTTCTCCTCCAGTTCCAGTAGGAACCGGTCCTGGAGCTCATTCTCCACCAGGTGCCACTTATCGCGAGGGACGTGGCCGTCCTCGGCGCCCCCTGTCCAGGACGCCGATCAGGGTCTTGCCCCTCGCCACCCTCAGCGAACGACCGGTTCATGAGGTGGGTCTTCACCCGCTTGGCTTGCTGGGCTTGGCCTGGCTGATTTGCGGGGTCCTCCGCTGAGCGTTGCCGCTTGTTGGGGGCCTTGGCTGCGCCCTTCCGGCTTTGGCTGGCTGGAACAATGGAAGGATTGAGGAGGCCCACTGCCTCTGCTCTCTTCCTTCGGCTGACGCCCTGAAGTTCGGGTCATCGTTGGACAGGATGAAAGCCGCTCGTCTCCCTGTCCTGGTACGACGGCTTTCCTCCCCGTGGTGCAGAGACGCTGATTCGCCGGGGCCCCATGGGTTCTTCGGTCCCGGTGCGCTTACCAGCCGCGATTACGCTCTGCTTGGCAGCCACCCCGGTGTCCGTTTCGCCCTTGGAGCCACTCGACTTGGGAGGACCCGATTGGCTTTTCGGGCCCCCCTCGCTGCGGCTGCTGCCTGAAGACGGTGGACCGACTCAGTCTCCTTCCCGTCTTCTTTGGACCCGGTTTCCCAGGCGCTGGTGCAGAGGGATTGGCTTGTCCCTCCGGTACTTTTAAGAGGAGTACCGAGCCCTTTGCGGTTTTGTTGTTTTTAATATTTTGATAGTTTGGCATAGTAGTTCCCACGAGTAGGCGGGAAGGGGATGGTCACCCGAGGCATAGCCCGCTTGCCCCGGGAAGCCTGATTTAAACTGGAGGTCGGCAGGTATCCAGAGTCCGCATATTAGCGACCGGGCACCCCCCCGGCCATGCATCCCTCGGCATATAACAGTGTCACCTTGGATTGGGGTAATTTCACTGAGAGTTTTCTTCTCTCCGCCCGACTACCATTCGCCAGCATCCTAGCAGAGACATGACCGTGCCAGGACCTGTTTCCAGCCGCCCTCACGGGGAGAGTATAGTCGCACTTCCACCGGTGTGCACAGTTACGGCGGGTGACGGTTCGCTCGCAACCCTCTGTGTCCTAGGGGGGTAAGAGACGCGGACCGCACCGGGTATTGCTAACCGAGCGGCCGCGCCTCAGTTCCGAGTTCACAGTTGTGCGAGCCGACCCGTCATCCGTTTGTCCCCCTGTTGCACCCGATGGCTGACGGCTGATTCATTAATCGGATAGGACTATGTGGGCAGGGCTGAGAGATATAGATAGCTAGTAAAATTCCACGGAATATCAAAATCGAGGAATATGCATGATGAAACTTGAATATACGTCAGTATATTTACGGTATATTTTTAAAATGAGACGGTATATTTTGGTATAATTCTGAGGGTCCATTAATCTGCATTCCAAATAAGAAAATAAATAAAGTGTAAATAGAGTCCGGGTGCAGGTAAAATATTCATAGCATTACATAAACTAATTTATGTTTGTGCCCCAACCAAAAGTGAAATCGATGGAACCCCATCAAACAGGTGCGCTAGCGTTTGTTTACGGCGCTGCATGTATCCCCATTGGAAGATGGAGGTGGACAAAAACAACACAACTGCATTTAATGGGAAAGTTGTGTTTACTTTTTATAAAGTGTTTAAAGTCAGCAGGAAGTTCGAGACGCAATGGGAATGAGAATTTATTACTGATAAGCTTTGCGCTTGTTGTGTTCTTGCGATAATTAAAAGTTGTAGTTCATTCTTCTTATGCGATTATATTTTACTTGGAAGCTTTGATTCCATTGCACGCATACATACATACAGTATACAATATACAGTCCATATACATATGCATATGTGTGTGTGCATTAAAGCGAATATTATTGGTGTAGAATTTTGTATACTCTCGACCAGAATCTTTCGTAAAGCTGCAATATGTTCCGAAGAATTTGCATTTGGTTCGAATATTATTATAAATATGTTAATTTGATATCAAATCAAAGAGCTGTTCCTGGACTACGATGAGATCTCTTTTTTTTTCTAGTAATTTGAATTCTCTGTCACTGGACTTCCCTTTGAGGCTGTGATACATTCTGCGACTTTGATTCAATCGAAATTTCATTAAAATTCAAATTTATCAAATCGTCTCCGCTACAGTCCACAAACGTAAATGTGTGTGTACGCCCCCACATTCGTAAATTTTCGTAGTGCCATATAAAATCGGAGTCGCGTGAAGAGTAACGTTACGTTCGTCGTCCATAGCCACTCGATTACGTTCTGGCAAATAAATTAGTCGCAGCTGAGTACGTTCTGTTTTAAACAATTCTCTGTATTTCTGTATTCGGACTATTGTCATCTGTGTGCGTCGCTATTGAAAAGACACGTCAGTCGGCCTGGCAATAACTCTACAAAAACTGCAGCTGACACGCACCTTTTCCATTCTTTCTTCGGATCTTTTTCAGTGCAATTCCAGCTTAAGTTCGACTTGTAGTTTCCGCAACAAGCCAGTACCAATCCATCCACCATGTCTGACGATTTCGATGGCTGCGAGTGCGTTTGGTCGCACGAATTCGCCATGCAGCGTCTTATAAACTTTGTAAGTTGACTTCCTCCCACACCGGGCTCCCATTTTGATATGATCCTTTGTGGTAGATTCGTCAAAACCAGAACACATGCACAGACACCGAGTGCATCGACGGTGAGTAGCTCCATCACAGCAATTCCACAAGCGGCCTCTGACCTTCTCATTCTTCTCAATTGCAGTTAGCGGACGCTTGCAGCAGACTGGATCGGAGAACGATGATGGAAACGGCTTCTTCGTCGGTATGGTCTTCATGTTACTGGCCATGTTCTTGGTCGTTGTGAATCCGGGTACCTGGAGCCGTCTTGGTCTCAGGAGCAACACCAAGAACACTCGTCGCGACAACAACCAGGATGGGGCACCTCCCCCACCCCAGCCACCGCCACCGGCTATCAACTAGAGGCCGGGACGCTGCTGAATACCTAAGCAATTTGCATTTTTTTGGTTTTATCATTACGAGCAGTTAGACAAATAACACAACACACAAACCACACAAGATTCAAGAACAGGTATCCCCCCAGAAAGGGAGATCCATGCAAACGTAACATCCCTTCGCTTGTTTGGCCCAGTATGGGATTCATGGGATCAGACAAAGATTAGATCAATTAAACAACACACACACGAATTTTCTGTACCAGTAAAACACCGCAGACGCGCACACAGACACAAAGATACAAACACACAGAAATGCACAAATTCTGAAACGAAATTACATTGACTCGTGTATTGGCAAACTAAATTGTTAAAAACTTAACTACTAAGGGCATTTAAATATGAAAAATTTGGTGGGATGCATGCTTTAATCCTCGTTCTGCAGTTTTACCATCTTCTCCCGCACGTTCTTCAGCAGGTCCTTCATTTGCTCGTACTTGCCCGTCGAATCGGGCAGATTATCAAAGTGGATGACATCGCTCACGCCCACCCTGAAGTTACTGTCGACTGGCAGCTGGTTGAACTCGGAGAACTTGAGGATGGGCGTCCCCTCGAAGGTGGCCTTGAACTGCCGTGAGGCAAAATCTCTTGTCCCGCTAGGCGTCGTGGGCGCCGACTGGGTTTGCGTCAATGTTGTCTGAGATATGGATTCGTCCGCTGTTACACTGCTTGTGTCCAACGAGGTGTTGCTCTCCAGCTGCAACAGCAGTTTCTCCTGCTGTGCCTTCAAGTCTTCTATTGATGGTGATTGGGAGCGTGCTTCCCTTTTCTCTTGCGGCGGCGGTGGGGGTGGAAGTAGACTTTTGCTATTGGGCTCCGAGGCTGGTAGTGGAGGATGGCCTGATTCCTCTGCTTCTGCTTCCTCCACATCCATGTCATACTCGACGAAGTTGGTTTGCTCGGTCGTGGTAGGACTCGAGTCATGCGGAGCTGGCAGGTCCAACAGCTTCTTGCGTCTGTAGCCTTTGCTTATATTCTCCCCCAGGGATTTAATAAAGTTGTCCTTTAGTTGGCTCTTCTGGAAGGGCGGCACATTGTGATGTTGAAAGTCCTTTAAGGGTGGTCGCTGGTTAGATTTAACATTTAAATTAACTTGATTATATTTACATCAAAGAATCTGCCACTGGGTTCCACATTAAATCCCGGGAATTCCACAATTTTGTTAAGGTCATATTTAAACGTATTCGATACCCCTTCTTCGTCATCTGATTTCGACACCTCTGTACCCTAGAGAAATAGCATTAATGTTTAATCTCTTTGGCAGGCATGATAAGTACTCACATCTGCATTGAAGATCGCAATGCCGGAACTCTGCATCTTGGCATCCTCGAGCCAGGCTGGCGGGTATCCCAGAACGCGCAGCCGATAGAACATGAAAGGCAGCTCGTTGCGATTGTAGCCCATTGCATGGCGGGTCTTAGTGCTGATTTTCCCGGGTCGAAGGTGTCCAAACCTCTGTTCAAGGTCCACATGGTAGCGTTCCATGCGATGGCTGATCTTCTTGCGGGCCCGTTGAATCCTCACATTGTTGCGTGGCTGTGGGCACTCTCGCAGCGAATGGCCCGTTTCGCCGCAGTTGAAGCAGGCCGACTGGTTTTTGGGTCGGATGCACTTGTTTACCGCCTCGGCCTTCAGTTTCTTCCGTGCTTCAGTGTCTTCGTCGAGTACATCTGTATTGGAGCGCTTGTAAGAAGGTACCTGCGAGACCATCAGCTTCGGAGCCGGCGATGTGTCTATCATAAAGAGATTTGAGGTGTCCAGATCCGGGGACGAAGGCGATTGCGGTTGCACAACGCCTACGTCATAAGCTCCTATTACCAGCTCTGCTGCGTTTGTCCTGTAATCTAGGTGACGGCCCGCAAAACCTGCTCCCAATACATCCAACATTTTGTGGTGAAGACTGGCAAAATGCTCCTTGTTGCAAAACTTTACTTCGAACACCAAGCCATCCGCCTCGTTTTGTGTGTGCTCCTGAAAGGGAAGGGGTTTACAATTTACTATAACACTCAAAATTTACACAGAAATATATACCTGAGTCCCTAGACTCGGATTGTCATCGGTTGTTGGTAACTTTTCGGTGGAGGCGCTCGCGTCCGCCGCGGCCACAGCCACAATTTCTGAATCGTCCAACTCGCCATCTTCCACGTCTACTTCTATGATTTCACCGCTGGGCTGCGTATCGTCGAGCACTATAACAGAATCGTCCATTTCTTTTAACCTGTGTATTATTTTCAATCTGATGGCCGATGAACAGCTGTGTATCTCCGCCTCTGCTTATTTCTGTTTCTTTCCAATGCAAACAAATGGTTCAAGAACATATACATGTACTCTATATGTACTCTATATATACCGATAAAAAAAGCAACTTAACCCACTTAACCCCCCTCTATTAAAACAGGTGAACACCTTGAGCGACATCCAAAGGAATAAATTATGCAGTGAGCGAAAATTCAAAAAACCTGCCTATGGAAGTTCCTATGCCCTATGTTGTTTAATATACCTTTATTCATATTACCTTATTCATCCATTCATTCATTCCTTAATATACCTTTATTCATATTACCTTATTGAAAAAAATCGGAATCTTACTTTTTACATGTACTTGAGTAGTTACCATGTAGCAGACTTAATCAAATTTATGTTTAAAAGTTAATCCAATAATTAATCATGGTTGTTTTAGCATACACACATTTTCGAATGGTAAAGGCTTTACTTTTTCGTCCGCGAGCAAATAACAACAAAAACTTGAACTTGGTGGTTCCGTTAACATATATTTATATATGTACATATGTACATATGTATATCCCACAAATCTACCCATGGATATTTTCGGCGCAGTAAAAATATCACCTTTAAAATACGCTTTATTGCGCCTGGCACTATGTACAAAAAGAAGAAAACAATATAACAATTATTAAGATGAATATTATACATAAAACAAAATTGCTTAAAAAACTATTACAAGACGACTCTGTATGCCATAGAGGAATGATTGGAAAGTCTCAATGACTAAATGTTACGTGTTAGGAGTATGATAAATCTAAAACGAATCGTCCCGAACTAAAACAACAAAGAATACAATTGACAGCCAATGCGTTTGCATACATTAGATACCATATAGGCTCCCGCGGAAATGGTCACAAACAGTGTCAGCCAGCCCAGAAATGTGAATTCCCCCACGCGAGGACGTATGTGCTGCTGAAGTCCGAGCCATCCGCCATTGTCTATCAGCCAGTACAGAAGATCGTCCTCAATTATCTCGGCCAGGCCATCCACCAGGCATTGCAAGTAGTCGTAGTGTCCCTGGCGCACACAGTCGATGGCAAAGCCGCCACAGACCGAAAATATTGAGATGATCTTGCCCCAGGTAATGCTCGACCGGAAGAGATCCTTGGCCACCAAATTGAGCAGCATGGGGGCCATATCACCGTCCTCCAGCTCGCCAAACGGAGCTCTCGATAACTGCCTGGATATGTTTGTGTAGACACGCGGGTGCATTCGCTCCAGTTCCTCGCCCATCTGAGGATAGATTAATAATTGTTTGATATACGCAGAGAATACGTGGGCCTGCTAGTACTCACGCTGTTGAGGGCGGGAAACACTTCGTAGACCACATGGGAAGAGGGTTCCAGTATGTTTCGCAGTCTTTGTATCACCTTCCGATTGAGGACGCCGGCCCGTCGTAGCCGCGCTCTGATATACTGGCCACAGAGACACTTGCCCTGAAACATTCGAGAGCAAATGCCAAAAGTTCAATCAAAATCAAATCAATTGTCTTGCTTTGATCATTGCCCCATCCGCCGGGCATACGATCAATTGGATGCGTGAACATTTCCGGCTAACATATGTATATCTTGTTGAAGTAATTCTTTCGGCGCCGCCAATCATTTCTACATTTGTACAATTTACAGCGAAATATTCGCTTGCAAGGGATGGTTTCTTATGGCTTTCGTATCTCTCTGCCCCTTGGCCGAGGGACACCTGTTCAATTTCATTCACACCTCTTCCAGAGTCAGTCAACTGTAGCCAATTTGAGGCGGAATACAGAGCAGTACAGAGGTGATAATAAACAATGATAAATTTTTAAACAAAAGAAAAAAGAAAAGAAACGATCAGCACGTGCACTGGGAAGAGAGTGCCGCAGAGGCCGGCTAAATTGAAGCAATCTACGAGATGCAATAATCTCTTACAGCAACGGATACCAACGGATAACGGGTGCACTCGCACCCTCTCCTATGGTACTACAATAGTATTCTGTGTTCCGCCGGTAGGGGGTGTTCTGTTCCCCGAGTATGTGCACTCTATAATTCCAATCAATTTAGTAATGCACAATGTCACGGTGATCGCTATTGTTGGCGGCTCGGGTTTTTCGCTCAATTTCTGTCGCACAATTACCATTTGTCACGCCAACGGCTTATGGCAAGCCAACGATTCAATTGATTTCTTTGGCGCCAACTTGACTTGTGACATGGCCAGCCAAAGAGATCTCACACAAATGCCGAGTACCTGACCTTGTGACTCTTGACAAGTCCATTGAGAGGCACCACTCCTCAATGCCCCAGCCTGCCAGCCTCCTAACAGTTTAATCACCCACTCACCTACCACACTAATAAATCCATCATCTTGTTTACGGCGCTTCACCTGTGCGTCCAACCATCGGCAGCAACCATCTGATTTGGCTCCGACCAAACACCAAACACCAAATAACATACAATTCGGATGACTTCAGTTGGGTTCGATGAATTCCCATTGGTGTGGGCTTTCGGGAGATATGTTATGTACTCGGAGTTTATTTTTGGAATACTTGTTTAATGCTTTCGTTGTGAGGGGCACTGTGCTGTTGGGAAAACCAAACTGTTTACAATAATCTGCGGGGTAATCTGGTCCCCTTTGGGGTGTCGACAAGGAAACCTTTAACTAGAACTAGGTACTAGGAACTTCCCTCAGCTATGCTAACCATCAACTGCATTTCTTGATAGGGCGCCTAGGCATTCCGGGTAAACATCCGCTGCATCCAAACGAAAGGCAAATAAATAAATATTTTACATTTCAGTCCACCTCACAGAGGTTGAGTAAATGTTTTAGAATACCTTTGCCTGCATTAGATCATATTTTATCAGTCGGAGATAAAACTATTTACAAATACGTTATCAATTAAACCAAGCGGCGACCTACTCGTACACGGCAACTACAATGGGGCGCTCCACAGCAAACTCCCGAATTAGGTAATTTGGCAAACATTTTGGCAATGCAAATATGAACCGCTGTTTGTAGATCTGTTGTCTTCACTGCTCGTAAATTAATTTCAAAATATCTACAGACATCCACGAAGTACGGCAATTTGTTTGAACAGCTTTTGACTCGACTTGGTTAGAGTTTTTCAGTTTTTCAGTTTTTGTTTTCGATGATGCTCACCTGATTAATAATTTCCATTTTGTACTCCTGATAGTTGGTCATGGTGCGTGTGCTGCTGGCTAGTGATGATGTGGATGCGGCCCGGGTCATCGAGGATAGGCCTGGTCCGAGTCCGAGTCCGAGACCGAGACCGTGCCCGCCCCCGGCATGAAGAGATCGCCCGTTGGAAGGGCTGCTACGCAGTGCCTTCCAGTCACTGGCCGCCGTGGCAATGGTTCCGCGTCGATTCGCCGTGTAGATCTCAAGGTCCAGGGAGGAGGACTTGAACTTGGCCAGCTTCGGGGCGGTTGGACTGGTAGTGGGGGCCATGGTCGATGGCATCTAGCGCACGCGGGCGATGCTTGGCTGCCTCTCGACAATGCACTGCCACTTTGGTAGACTAGACTTTGGGCTATTGTTGCAGCTGAGGCTGCTTCTGATGCTGATGCTGATGCTGCTGCTGCTGCTGCTATGCAAGTCTATGCCTCTCCTTCAGTCGCTGCTTCTCCTTCATGTAAGTTGTGTAATTTTGAAATTGTAGATTTTACGAGTAGACGTCTCGTCTGTCGCCTTGCATGCAGCCCCCAAGCTCAACTCAGCTCAGCTCTCGTTTTGCACTTTTTTGGAGGTGGTCGGGATCGAGCGCTCTGATAAAACGACGAAACAAAATAAAAGTCGGCAATAAAGTGGAGCCCAAAGCGGAGAGCAGCAAACACGAATGAGACACGCAGAGGAAAACCACTTGTTGTTGGTAGGTTTCGATTTCGATCCCCATCATATACCGATGAATAAAACGAACTTAGCCCACTTAGCCCCCCTCTATTTAAATAGGTGAACAACTTGAGTTAGACCGCAGAAGTTAATACAATGTGTAAATAATTCTTGTAAGTCCATCCTATCCCTCCTCTTTATTTACAAAGAAACCATGATATCTTGCACCTGAACTGCGCTAAAATTCTTCAAACTTCATAATTTTCGTGGAGAGTATTTTAATACCCACTGGTCGACAGTGGGTTAATCTTTCTCTGTGCATGATCGGCAATCATATTCCTCGATTTTGCTATTCCGTTGAATATTACTAACCTAGGACCTACCTAGGACACATAATTATATCCGGTTGATGAATCAATTTTCGACAAGATTGGCTAATTTTAAATACTCCCTTTTATTGGATTGTTGATAAACTAAAGTTTAAGTTAAGCAAAAAGGTCACTCCATAGAGTGAAATTAATCAAGTTTTTGTGATATGAGATCGGATAACAAATAAATAACAATCTTACTGAAAGCTAGAGAGCAGAGCATACAAGAATTACGAGCATGAAATGAAAACAGGGGAAAAACGCACAGCAGATTGTTTAATTTAAAATGATCGTGGCTATCGATATCACTTTTGACATTCACAGAAAAACTGCTCTTGCTCCAGTTTTAAGCAGCCTTGGCGCCAGATTTAAAAAAAAAACTTAACAATGTAGCAATAATTAACGCATATCCATGTTAATTGCCTAGAATTTTTTCCAATTTTCAAGTTCAAAGGTACTTGTAAAGGTGTTGCATGGTGATTATCTTAAAACGTGCTCAGAGTCGGACCATAGAGAGTCTCCACCAAAAAGCATAATCTTTATTATCAAAAAACAGCTGTCAATGCATGCTTATGCTGGGAGTTCAGTTTCCACCAACCGACTCAAGTGACGACCCCCAATCTTATCTATAATCAAAGCAATAACAATTACTTGGCTTCCTCACACCTAATCTCTGAGAGCAGGACCCAAGCAAATCAACTCCCCGATGGGCTTCGCTGCGGCCTGCTTACATTGTAATTGTAATGCCCAACGATGTCTTCATATGTGATTGAATCAAAT
Source organism: Drosophila lowei (assembly GCA_008121275.1). Classification (NCBI taxonomy): domain Eukaryota; kingdom Metazoa; phylum Arthropoda; class Insecta; order Diptera; family Drosophilidae; genus Drosophila; species Drosophila lowei. Next base: position 21,285,665 of record CM017778.1, on the reverse strand, counting down.
TAATTACTTCCCGATCGATTCTGATGAAACAACCGGACTTGGCTTGCACTCGAAACACTCACATGCATACTGATGTAATATATGGATAGATCTCGTGGTGGAAGTCATAGTTATATGAGCAACGTAACTGGGCTGATAAACTTAATTGACACAGTGACTCCTCTCCGAGACTGTGAAAAACAGCGCCGAAAGGGGGGTCATCTCCAAATCTCAATCGATGGTCTTATCAGCGCGTCTTCACGCAGAAACGTTGTTTGTTCGCCGAGAATCGTGATTAGTCTCGACTCATCAGGCAGATGTTCGTCATAGACATACATTTAGATTCCAGTAACTTACAGAAACACCGATGTCGACGTCGACGTCGCCGTCGTTGTTATGTCATTGACAACAGCGACTGATACTGATTACTTTCACAACCATGGGGTTTGTTGGCGCCTCGCGCAATCCCCTATAGTCTCATAGTATGCAGAGTACTACAATATAAATGCCTATGCGTTATCAGCTGCCGGCCAAATCCCTCACAAAATCAAGCAATTCGATTCGCTGACAATGTGCAGGGCATAGCCATAGGATAGTGCCTCTCCAGCTCTATACTATCTGTGGAAGCTCGAGCCCCTCAGTTAGTCAATGGTGAGACGCAGAGCCAGACGTGCTGGAATTAAAACTTGGCTATTTCAGGAATTTCTTGTAACCTCTTAGAGAGAAACACTGCTCGTCAAAATGATCAAAAACCCGAACCCCGTGGACCAGAAACGTCGCGTTTGTGTAATAGGAGGTAAGAGCCAATGCTCAATCTGTGGCAATCTGAATCGCTTTCAATCTCGACCAAATTTCAGCCGGCACTGCGGGTCTGTGCGCCTTGAAGAACTCTTTGGAGGCGGGACTGGAGGCGGTGGCCTATGAAAGGGGCACGGAGATCGGCGGCACTTGGATATTCTCCGAGGAAATGCCAAAGAATGACTACGATGAGGTTCACAGCAGTATGTACGAGGGATTGCGGTAGGTTGATAGGACTTTCGGACAGAGATATGTACAAATGAAGATAAACTCTACTCGTTTTTAGGACAAACCTGCCCAAGGAAGTGATGGGGTATCCTGACTATGCGTACGACAACGATATCGAGGACTCCTTCATTACATCCACTCAGGTTTTGAACTTTCTGCGCTCGTATGCGGAACACTTCAAGCTAGGCCCCCACATCAAGCTCCAGCACGAGGTGATAAGAGTGCGTCCTCGTTTGGATGACTGGGAGGTTGGTACCGACGTCACAGGCAGCATTCGGATTTGTTTTCGTTCGCATAGCCCACCCCTTCGCTCCCCACTGCAATGAAGCAACTTTATTGATATTTGGGGACTTTTCTTGTTTACCCGCAGGTCTATATCTGGAACCACAACACCAACACCTGCGATCCGGTCTACTACGACTTTGTCTATGTTTGCAACGGCCACTACACGGAGCCAGATATGCCCGAGGTCGAGGGAATGGAACTGTACGAGGGCAAGCTGATGCACAGTCACCTGTATCGCAGGGCGGACAAGTTTAAGGGTAAGAGCGATTCTTAGATTCGCCAACACAGCACTCAATGGGAACTCTGGAGACGCAAAATACTTTGTTTTGTTCGTGTTTGGTTTGCGCTTCACAATTAGCAACTACAACAACACAACAACAACAGTCTGGCCTGGTCTGGTCTGGTCTGGGCAGAGTCCCACTTCTGTCTTCCCTTCATAAATAATACGGGGCACTCTCGACTGATGAGGAGATAATGATAAGGCTCGGCTCGGACTGTTGTTGACGGGAATCGCCATCGCCATCGCCGTTGTCAAGTGTGTGACATAATGAGTGTTTTGGGTTTCTGTGGGTAGCCGTAGTCCGATGCACGTGTTTCTTTAGTGGATGCGACTGATAGCAAGACAGCGAGCTATACATACATATAATACGAGTGTACATTATATCATATCATACAACTTGGATTCTCTCCTTGCATCGTTGCAGACGATAAGGTGCTAATCATTGGCGCCGGTCCCAGTGGCATGGACATCACCAATCATGTCCGCATGGAAGCCAAGCATGTCTACTTGAGCCACCACTTAGCCACTACCCCGAACACAGCGTTCATGGGAAATGTGACGCAGAAAACGGATGTGGAGCGCTTCACTAAGAATGGCGCCCTCTTTAAGGACGGCAGCAGCGAGTCGTTCGACCATGTGATGTTCTGCACCGGCTACAAGTACACATTCCCCTGCCTCAGCACGGACGTTGGCATCCAAGTGATAGACAACTTTGTGCAGCCCCTATGGAAGCACTGCATCAACATCAACAATCCGACTATGGCCTTCATCGGGCTGCCTTTCAATGTGATACCCACACACATATTCGACATGCAAGTCCGCTTCACGCTGAAGTTCTTCACGGGCCAGCGCGAGTTGCCGCCGCGCGAGCAGATGATCGCCGAGCTGGAGAAGGAGATTGGGCAGCGGTGGGACTGTGGCGTCTACAATCGCAAGAAGGCCCATCAAATGGGAGAGCGACAGGTGGGTTGGCATTGGCTGACACATAAGATCCACGCAATTGACTTGTTTTTTGCTTTTATTTTCAGTTTGACTACTACAACGAGCTGGCTCGTATGGCGGGCATAGATAATATCAAGCCTGTTATTCTTAAATTGATGAAGGACTGCGGTAAGAAGTACATCTTCGAATTGGACACATATCGCACCAACCGCTATACGATCGTAGATGATGAAAACTTTTTGAAGAATGGCAAAATTACCAATTAAGCTTGTTTCGTCCCTCCCTCTCCCCTCCCCTACTTGTAGCTTACCTATATGTATTTGAATATGTATAAATAACTCAATAAATCGTGAATGCTCCCAAAAGCATCGATATTATATGCTATTGAGCGCTCACTCGGTGCCGCTGTCTAGAATCTATTATCTTGAAAACATTACATTCAATGGGGCTCCTTGAGCTGCCTGTAGCGCGGATCATCTTGTAGGTCATCTGGGATTGGGATTCCTCCAGCTGGGCAGTGTCAGGTTGCATGGAGAAATGATAACAGCAACCCCCGGTACTTACCAAAAACAGGAGGCAGAATGTGCACAAATGGACAGACGAAAATCGTATCGGACAAATTTCTTTTTACGAAATGAATACTGACCAGAACATGATTAAATCCTCGCGATTCTTCTGGCCAGCGTATCTCTAGCTCTATACGAAAAATAAAAGCAGATTTTGCAGTCAAAAGACATTTAAGCATTGCCAAAGACATTTTCCACTTAGTATTCTCCCATTTTCACCTCTAGGCAGAACTAAAACTGCACAGGACAGGGTAGCTCATGCTGGCAAGGGCCGGCATTTCAAGCAGCTGAATCACCAGAGCACCAGAACCATATTTCATTTCACGTCTTCTAATAAAAACAATTTATACATATGTATATGTTCATGTATATGATCGACGGAATTGCATTTCGCTAGCGATTATTAGTCGGAATTGGACGGATCATGTAACTGCCAAAAGAACGGCATCCGCTTACATTACTCAGGAAATTTATTTGTTCTAAGCTTTAGTTTTCATGGTAATCGCAAGTGGTCTCCCAATTCCAGCTGCAGAATTTATTTGCCACTTTGTACTATAAAAGGCAGTCTCAGCTAAAGGCCCTTTCATTGAGTTAGAGAGGAGCCTAATAATGAGTATCCTTACGAACCTCTTCATTCTTTTGGTGGGCGTTTCGGTCGTGAATACCTTGGTAACTTACCATGACGCCAGAGATAGGATAGTATACCTCAGGATCGGCAGGGAATGGTTTTGGAATTATTATGGGAAGGGGGGATACTATAAAACCTGGACTTATAAAACGTATGAGTTTTCTAAAGATAAAACAATATGCCATTATGAAGATACAAATTTAGCTCCTAATGACACTGTACCGGTGGGTTTTGTGATGAAGCCGAGAGCTTATTGTGGAATTCTTACTTGTATGTTATATAACAACAGGCCAACAGCTCAGCTTATCTAGTAAGTATTCCCGCCATTGTGTTTCTGGTTCCGTTCGATTACCGAACATCAATCTCTTCATTCCAGCTGCCAAGAGCCAGCCACTTTCGCTGAGTGCGAAACTGATGCCATAAATACGGAGGGGACATACCCCGAATGTTGCTGGCAGTGCGTCAAGTATAAAGACTGTTAGCTCTGAGGAGGGGCTAAAGTTTTTATTCCTGTGCAGATCGACCGTAATTATATGATATGAGTGCTGGTGACGGGATCTTTATTGTGTAAAATGCGAAAATAAATATTAAACTACTAATTTATCTCCCATTATTTTTGAGTGAGTATCTTTTTAACATCCCTCTCCTTGCGCGGCTCTATCAGAAGTCCTACGTTATCTCATTTTTCGGCCAAAATTTCGAGGGCAGTGAATTGATTTTTTTTAGATTTATGTTCTGTCCGTTGCTACATATCTCCCATAATCAAACATGGACGAGCACCGCCCGACGCCAACGAGGAAACAAATCGAATTGGGGCTTTTTTGGATCCCGTGTTTACTTGTAATTAAAACTCAAACCGTTCTTTCATAGCCGCCCGGAAGTCGCTGAGAGAAATGAATATAGACAACAGGCAACATGGCCCAGAAAATGCAACGCATACAAATAATGAAAGTTATTTTCCTGTTTAAATAAAGGGGGGTTAAGTGCGCTAAGTTCGTTTTTCGGTATATCGGTATATTTGCGGTATATTTTGAAAATGTGTCGGTGTATTTCGGAATATTTCTGAGGGTCGTCACACTGACTTTCTTGCCCCCATGTTTAGCTCACACACCTTGCAAATTCTATACTTTTCACCCTCTTGTTCAATGCACCAATGTAGAAACCGTGTAGAAATGCAACGTAGAGCCATGTCCCAGGACTTATCGAGTACTAATTCGTGATCAGCATCGAATTTTTGATCGTTTGCATTCAGAATCTGAATTTGTTCAACAATGTTGAAAAAAAGGCATGTAAAATATGTAGCTAATGTGTAGTTAGCGTGTAGTAACTATGTAAAGACATGAATTTAGTGGAAATTATTTTTGCTAAACCTTATGTTATAAACAATGCAATAAAGATAAGAAGATTTAATAAGTCTTGTAGAAAATTGATTTAATAATTGGATAATAATATTCAACCGAATATCAAAAACGAGGAATATGATGCAACTTGAATACAAATGATTCGTCAGTATATTTATGGTATATTTTTGAAATTTGTGACGTACTTTCGGTTTATTTTATCGGTGCGTCCGATGTTCAACTTTTCAATTTTCAATTTTTTTTCGTATTTTTAATACTTTTTGGTATTTTTTGAGGTCAAAATTTAACCGACGGTATATTTACGGTATATCGGTATATAATGGTATATTTTGTCAATTTCATCAGTCTAGTTTTTCAAAGGTATATTTAAGAAGAAAGGGTATAGAAACTTCCATATGCAGGTTTTTTGAATTTTCGCTCACAAATCGTACTTACTTGTATCATTTATTCCAATAGATTGCATTTAAATCCTTTTCGCTTATTCACTTTCACGTATCCATAAAAGTAATTAAAAGTAGTTAATCTTGTAGAAAATGTATTCGTCAATGGGATAAAATTATGTGGGCATGGCTAAATGTTCTATATAGCATGTAATATTCGACGGAAGATCATAATCGAGGAATTTGGTTTCCAATCCTCGACGGAGGACGATTCACCCATTGCAAGCGAAGGGGGTATTTTAATATTCCACCGAATAATGAAAATTGAATAATGTTAGCGCACTTCAGGTGAAAGATATCGTGTTTTTTTAAGTTCAGAGGAAAGATGCCATGAATCTACATGAAGAATTTACAATCGTTAATATTTTCCGCCATTTACCTCAAGTAGTTGAACTATTTAAATAGAGGGGGCTTAAGTGGGCTAAGTTCGGTTTTTCATCATACGAGACGCTATATTGTTGTTGAGGATCCAAAATTGAGGCAAAAACATTCAAAGTCAAGTATTTAAAATAAGCTAGTCAAGTAGAAAATAGATTCATTAATTGGATAAAATTATGTGGGCAGGGCTGAGAGATATAGATAGCTAGTAAAATTCCACGGAATATCAAAATCGAGGAATATAGAACTTGAATTCGTCAGTATATTTACGATATATTTTTTAAATGAGACGGTATATTTGGTATATTTCTGAGGGTCGGACGGTATATTTTAACGATAAATCCGCGGTCACACTGGCGTCCGCGTCGCGTTGTTTGTTGAATTTTTTAAGCTAATTTTAGTTGCGTTGCAATTGCGTGTCTTATTATTTTAAACAATGTATTAAGTGTTACTTGTCCGCGAGTAGCTGAACATGACCTCAAACATCGATAGTGTGCGCGTGCTGCTGCAGTCGCTGCCTGCAGCGGCAGCCTTGGGTGGCAACAACAACAACACCCAGCAAATCGAGCAGCAGTCGCCGGCAAAGGGGCTCGGAATGATAGCAACAACAACGCCTTTGCGCGCCAGAAATCCATACCAACAGCAGCCGCAGACCCCGGCGCCTTTCACGCCGGAGAAAACTGCAGGGAAACCTGCGTCGGCGCCGGAGGAGTTCTGGCGTGATCTGCAGCAGTTCCACGAGCGACGCGGGTATTGATATTGATTTTGCTCCGTTCGAATATCCCTTAATCTATCATGATTGTTTGTTTATCAACTCCTATCTCCCGCAGCACTCCATTGACCCATGCGGCCAAGATCAGTGGCAAGCATGTGGACTTGTATAAACTCTACACTGAGGTCACAGATCGGGGTGGCTTTAACAAGGTTAACATGCGTGACGAGTGGGACGAAGTTTACAGTGCCATGGAGACCCTAAGAGAACGCTGTGTTAATGGTACGGCGGGCATCAAGCACATCTACCGACGCTACCTAGACAAGTACGAGCGCCTGAATTTCTTTGGCGAGGATCCGGACAAAATGGAGGCTCTAGAGGCGGCCATTGAGAATGCTGAGATGGGTAGTGGACGTGCCCGATCCCGAGCACTGGCCGGGGGAGGCGGCGGGCTGGGCAGCATCTTTGGATCCTCGCACTCCACACTTCCAGCAGTGCCCATGTCCTACAATCAACGCCAGCACATCGTGAACGTGGACCGCCGACGGCAGTACAAGATGTCCACACAGCTCCACAAGCACAGCAGCTACGAGAAGCTGCTGCTGTCCCTGCTCTCGCCGCTGCCCAACGAGCAGGACTTTGCCATCAACGTCTGCACCCTGATGGCCAACGAAGTGCGGCACACGCTCCAACTGGCCGATTGCCCCAAGCTGCTGGACGTACTGCTGGCCCATTTGGGCGTCTACGCGGACTACACCATACGCAAGCTGTTCCAGCACAGCTACGCAGAAGTGCGTCGCCACTCGCAGCTCAACTTCTGGCGCGATCTGCTCTACGACAAGCCGCAGGTCCTCGAGCTCTACACCGACGAGCAAGCCTGGCTGGACAATGGTCTCATCAGCAAAGAGGACAAGGACGAGCAGGAGAACTCCTCCACTGCTCGCAGCGAGCTGCTGGCGGCATGCGATGAGCTGGACTTCTTAAATCTGCGCCGCAGCAATGGCACCGACGAGCGCATGGGCCAGCGCGTGCTCCAGATCGTGCAGCTCGTGCGGGCGCTCAGTTTCCACCAAGAGAATCAAATACCGCTGGGCTCCAATCGCACACTGTGGCGGTACCTGGTCATGGGTGCCAATGTTCGCTGGAGTAAGTTTACTGCCCTTAAAACCATTTCACGTACACTTAACAACGACCCTTTTCCTCAGGCAACATCCACATCCAGGCTCTGGAGACGGCTGGCAATCTGGCAAACCAGTTTGAGCTGCAGGACCCCACCACGGACGAGTTGTCGCGGAATCTGCTGGCCACACTCTGCGAGGGCATCGACTCCAACGACCGAGCTGTCATTATCAGCTGCCTCGAGATCATATATAAGCTGTGTGGTAAGGAAGGCAACTCCCAGTATATGAACCGCTGCCTGGGCCTGGATTTCTATCAGCGCGCCATGCTGCTGCTGTCGCTAACGGATGTGATGCTGCTTATCTTCACTCTGGAAGCGATCTATGCCCTGAGCTCGCTCGGAGCCCGTCCCTGCTCTCTGTTGATGCAGGTGCGCGGCCTGGTCGACCAGCTTGTGGCTCTGATATCCGTCGAGGCGCAGACCTATGGAGCTGACGGTTGCATTTTGATGCGCGTCGTGGAGATGGTCCCGGGGAATCTGATTAATTCCTTGGCCACGAATGCCACCAATCCTACAGCTGCCCCTCCAGCTGCACCACCATCTGCCCAAGTGGTCGCCAAGCCGCCTGCCGCTCTGCCCATACCGACGCCCGCCCAGACACAGGTCCTGCAACCCCACACTGAGCAGCAGATTGTGGCTCTGCCGCAAACGGTGCCTACTCTTCCTGTTCCCAGTCTCCCGCAGGTTCCTCTGCCGCTGCCAGTGCCCAGTCTGCCGCAGGTTATACTGCCGCCAGGCGTGGTCTCCATGGCCCTGCCAGCTCCACCATCTGCACCGCAGAGTTTCACACACGATGATGAGCAGTACGCTCTGGCCTGGCTGGGAGCCACATACGAGAGGGCTGGCGCCGGTCACGAGTTTCGCCTGGAGCAGCAGGAGCTTTACAGGATCTACCTGTCGCACTGCCAGAAGGCGGGCAAGCTTTCGGTGGTCAATCACATGCAGTTCCCTCGCCTAGTGCGCCTCATCTTCAACCAGACCGTGGGGCCCGTCATAGTGCGCCACTTGGACGGCACAGAGCTGCCGGGCACGTACTACGTGGGCATCCGGACGCGCGCACAACCATTGGCCATGCAACAGAAGGCCAATCCATCTGCAGTTCCTCTCAAGAAGGAAACTCTCATTCTGCCCAAGCCGCAGACGGACTCAACATCAATGGAAGCAGCCGAAGAGCAGACGGCTCCTTCTCCACCCACGCCCACGCCGCCGACCAGCTCCTCCCTCATCAAGAGTCTGCTGGCCAACAAGGTGACCGAGCGTCAGCAGAAGCAAAAGGCACAGGTGCTATTGCAGTCACCCCAGCCCCCGGCCCTGGTGCCCACCACAGCCTCCCCATCGAACGCCCCCTCCAACCAGCCCATCAAAGTGACTTCGACGGCAATCAGCGCCTTCGTGAACAACCCTCTGATGCAGCACACGCCGGTAAAGGTGGGACAGACTACCATAAAGCCACTGCATCCCCAGATGCCAATGGAGAAGAAGCCAGTCACCGACTCGGCTCCTCCGCCACTGGCTCCGCTGAGTGGGGCGAATGTTGTGACCAAGGACGCCAGCGGACGCACTCTGATAATATCGGCAGCCACCAAACGGAAACTGACCATCGACGACGAGCAGAACAAGCGGCTGGCCCTGGAGAACCAGGCCAGCGCCTCCGGTAAGGACGAGCCCCAGGTGACACCTTCGAAGAATGCCGCCAATCTGTATGCGGACCTGGCCGCCTCCATACTGGAGGATGAAGACTTGGATGACGTTCCGCCACTGGCCAAGCCAAGTCAGGAGCAGCCCCAGCAGCAGCATCAACAACAGCTGCAGCTCATCCCGGCCAAGGTACAGTCCACCCAGCGTCAGCTGGTCTTTCCCGGCAGCAGTGGCTCCTCCCCCGCTCCTCCACCGCAGCTCAAGCTGGCCAACACGGTAAGTGCGTTTTTGAATACTCTGAATACCGGTAGCTTCTCTATTTGGGTGGGTTCGCAATGAGCCAGAGCTATGGTTGGTTGTGAGAATAGAGCAGGATCGGATCCCCTGCTGTAGCGCCGGCGAAGTAATTCTTCACCATTGTTTTTTACCTTCAAATGGTCACTATTGCACCGATTCATGATATTATATTATATATATTTTCTATTCATTTCAAGCTGGCCACCACGGCCACCATCAAGACGGACCAGGGCCTACAGACGGTGCCGGTGATCCTGCAGCCGAAAAATGCAATGGATGCCTCCTCGCCGGCCCAGCAGACAACGCAGTACGTGCTCGCCACGAATCAGCAGGGTCAGACCTACCTGGTGGCCCAGCAGACACAGTCCGCCGTCCCGCCACCCTCTCAAACGCCCCAGCCCACGCTCCTGGTCACACAGACGCCCCAGCAGCAGACGAAAACCATCATCATACTGCAGCAGCAGCCGGGCGGAGTGTCTGCAGCCAGTGTGCCGGGCACGCAGAAGATGATCATGACCACGGCGCAGGGCCAGCAGGTTCTGGTCACCACCACCACGGCCCCCCAGCAGCCGCAGACACGCCCCGCCGTCCAACACCAACACCAGCAGCAGCAGATTTTCATCACGCCCCAGAGGCCAGTGCCAGCCCTGGGGGCAGGGCAGATGTCCCCCTCCCTGCTCTCGCAGCTGAACCAGATACCAGCCACCATCAAGCTGCATCAGCCACAGCCACAGGTGACGGCTCAGCAGCGCCTGGCAGCCGCCAAGGCGGGAGCCACATTGCCTATACCGCAACTACAGCAGCACCAGTCAATCATACAGCAGCACATCATCTCGGGCCCACCCACGCCAATGGCTAGCGCCGGAGCTCCTGCTGTTGCTCCAAGCGAGAAACGGCAGATACTGCTCAGTGGCATCAAAGAAACGACTCTCATCACCCAGACACCGGCCACGGCGGCTCCTCTGCAGCAGAGCCAGCTCAACTCGCAGACGATCATCACCACGCAGCCGACCACAGCCACAGCAGTTGCGGGCCTGCAGCAGCAGCAGCAGCACATCCGCAGCGTGCTGGAGCAGCAGCAGCAGCACCATCCATCCATCATTCAGCAGAAGATCACCATGCCCGTTGTGAGTGTAGCCCGCTTCCTCCATTGAAAACCTTCTCTAATCGAACGTCATCTTCTATTTCTTTCAGATCCCAGAGGCCGTTAAGTCCGCGACTGGTGGGGTTATAACCAAGAAGCCATTGCAGCCGCAGCTTGTGCCCGCTGCGAAGCCAACGCTGTCACAGATAGTAATGAGCACCAGCGAATCCACATCGACAGCGGCTGGCAAGCCGCTGGCAGTCTTGGCCGAATCCAAGCCAGCAGAGCACACGGCCTCCACGGGCGCAAATAGCAGCACCTCCTCTGTGGTGATTAGCCAGGTGCAGACGGCGCCTCTGTACGCCACTCCGGCTGCAACAGGAACTCCCATCGCCACTGCCAGTCCCACTCCTGTGCCCGTGCCCGTGGATGTGAATTGGCTATTCATCTGCGACTGGCGCAACTGTCCGCGGCGCAAGTTCAAGTCGCTCAACGAGCTCAAATATCATGTCGTCAATGTCCACTGTCCAGACCACCTGGACGCCGATGCCGACATATATTGCCAGTGGGGCAGCGGTCCCGCCTTTTGCGATAACAGGGCTCGTCGACGCTACTCCCTGATGACCCATCTCATCGATCGTCATTTGGCATTGGACAATCTACGCGCCGGCGTGCAGCGTCGCCTGGCCACGGGCATACACAATGTGGCGCCTGCCCAGCCGCCCGTCACCATTGTGCGGAACGAAGGTCATGCCCAGAGGTTGGCGGGCAATAGTGCACCGGCTCCAGTAGCAGCCCCCGTGGTGGGCAGTGCGGCGATGCAGGCCATGAATCGGCACACAACGGACTACACCAACTCCAAGGAGCTGATGGACGAGAACGAGGGGCCTGTGACTAAGAGCATTCGTCTGACGGCAGCACTTATTCTGCGCAACCTGGTAACCAACACGTCGACGGCCAAGCGCAGTCTGAAGCGCTACGAGTCCCATCTGGCCAGCGTGGCCATGAGCAACGTCGAGGCCAGCGGAGTGCTCTCCCACATCATGTACGAGCTGAGCCAGTAGTCAGTAGGAGGCTGCCGGCGCCCATATATATATATACTCTATATATATATATATATATATATACACCTGTATTTTTGTACCATTCATTCTCTCAAATGCCCACGCTTCTACATATTAACCAATAACCTGACCTGTACACCTAACGACACAATTAAATGTGAAAAACAAACCCGAAACGAACCCATTTACCGGATTTTAAGACTCCCGCCATAATCGCTCTGCGTTAATCGATGTATATTTTGTGAAGGCAGGGTCACACTGAGCGCACACATGTGCACTGGAAACACGTTCGGACGTAACAAAAATTTTTTAGCAACAAAAATAAAATCTTGGACTACAAAATGTCGCTGCGGGCAATTGGACTGCTAGCTCAGGCGCGTCATTTCAGCCGCCTGGGGGGAGTGTTGTGGCAAAGCAATCGATGTGCAGCTGCAGCCTTCAATGTGGCTCTGGGATGGCAGCGATCGCCGGCCGGTAAGTCTCCATTTACTCCAAGGGGAACGCAACCCGGATTTACATAACTCTGAGCGATGCTTTTAGATGTGTCGTACCGCCGCTTCGCCACCGAGACGAAGCAGGCGGACACACCCGTGGACAAGCACGAGTTTCAGGCAGAGACTCGTCAGCTTTTGGACATTGTGGCACGCTCCCTTTACTCAGATCAAGAGGTTTTTGTGCGCGAGTTGATCTCGAATGCCAGCGATGCCCTGGAGAAGTTCCGTTACACGGCTCTGAGCACTGAAGAGGCGCAACTGTCGGGCAAGGATAGGGCTCTAGAGATACGCATCACCACAGACAAGCCGCAGATGCAGCTTACCATCCAAGACACGGGCATCGGGATGACCAAGGAAGAGCTCATCAGCAACCTGGGCACAATCGCCCGCAGCGGGTCGAAGCAGTTCCTGGAACAGATGAAGAACGAGAAGCAGGCGTCTGATGCTATTTCCAACATCATTGGACAGTTCGGTGTCGGCTTCTACTCGGCCTTCATTGTCGCAGAGCGCGTAGAGGTCTACACACGGGCTGCCACCCCCAATGCGCCCGGCCTGCGCTGGTCAACGGACGGCAGTGGCACCTACCAGATCGAGGAGGTCCAAGACGTGGACTTTGGCACCAAGATTGTGCTGCACCTGAAGACCGAGTGTCGTGAGTATGCGGACGAAGACCGCATCCGGACTGTCATCAAGAAGTACAGCAATTTTGTGGGCTCTCCCATCCTGCTGAACGGCAAGCAGGCCAACGAAATCAAGCCCCTGTGGCTGCTGGATCCGCAGAGCATCAGCATGGAGCAGCACCACGACTTCTATCGCTTCATCAGCAACAGCTTCGATGTGCCCCGATTCACACTTCACTACAACGCCGATGTTCCCATTCTGGTGCACGCCCTTCTATACTTCCCCGAGGGCAAGCCTGGACTCTTCGAGATGTCTCGCGACGGCAACACGGGGGTGGCTTTGTACACCCGGAAGGTGCTCATCCAGTCCAAGACCGAGCACTTGCTGCCCAAATGGCTGCGCTTCGTGAAGGGCGTCGTCGATTCCGAGGATATTCCCCTCAATCTGAGTCGTGAGCTGCTCCAGAACAGCAACATCATTCGCAAGCTTTCCAGCGTATTGACCTCACGGGTGATCCGCTTTCTCCAGGAGCGCGCCAAGAAGCAGCCGGAGGAGTACGAGACCTTCTACCGTGACTATGGTCTGTTCTTAAAGGAGGGCATCGTCACTTCCAGCGATTCAGCGGAAAAGGAGGAAATAGCCAAGCTCCTCCGATTCGACTCCTCAAAGGCGGAAGGTTCCGAGGGACGCATGTCCCTGGAGGACTACTACACCTCCGTCGGCCTTGAGCAGAAAAACATTTACTACTTGGCGGCGCCGAACCGAGTTCTTGCCGAGTCCTCGCCCTACTACGAGAGCCTGAAAAAGCGAAACGAACTTGTTCTCTTCTGCTACGAACCATACGATGAACTCGTTCTCATGCAGCTAGGAAAGTACAAGCAGAAGAACCTGGTCTCTGTGGAAAAGGAAATGCGGGAAGATTCGAAGGATCCGAGTGCAATCACTGACTACGGCGAGGGAAGCCTGCTGCGCTCCGAGCTGGACAGCTTGATACCCTGGATTCAGGACGAGCTCCAGGGCCAAGTGGTCAAGGTTAAAGCCACCTCCCGCCTGGACACACATCCCTGCGTTGTCACCGTGGAAGAAATGGCCGCGGCGCGTCACTTCATCCGTACCCAAAGCCACCAGGTGCCGGAGCAGAACCGCTTTGCCCTGCTGCAGCCGGAACTAGAGATCAATCCAAAGTGAGTGGGACTCCTGTTGTCTGTTGTATCCTCAGCCCTTAACCCCTAGGTTTCCGCTTTTTCAGACATCCCATTATCAAGAAGCTGAACAAGCTGCGCGAGAGCGACACCGAGCTAGCCAAGTTGATTACCAAGCAGCTCTTTGCCAATGCCATGGTAGGGGCCGGACTGGCAGAGGATCCTCGCATGCTCCTGACCAACATGAACGAGCTGCTCACGAAAGCTCTGGATAAATACTAAGTTAGGCAGCTGAATCCCAAATGTAAATCTGCACACTATGATTTAGGCTCTAATATAATTTGAAAATAGTTACCATTTTAACCGTTTTTTATTGCTATTGTTGGTGGCAAGAAGAATTTACCCCAAGTCGTTGAACTGTTTAAAAAGAGGGGGCTTAAGTGGGCTAATTTGGTTTTTGTCATCGGTATATTTTTAAAATGAGATGGTATATTTCGGCACGGTCGGCACGGCTGTCGGTTTTGCTTTTTTCCCGTCAGATCTTCCCATTTTTTAAGGCCAACTGCGGCAAAAATATGTGAATTGCAGGAAGCGATAATACATAAAAAGTGTGAAAATGTGGCAGGTTCATCATTATTTTTTAACGATATTTGCCAATACCAGATAATTTCGAAATTTTAAAACAGGTTGACGTTTTTTTCGTCAACAAAATCTTGTGCGCTAAGAAAAAAGGAATTAGCGCAATTTTAAAGTACCTCAAAGTTGAAAATATTCAGAAATTGAATGCAAATATAGTGATATCCAGAGAGAGAGGCTTACTTTTATAAAGAGTCTGGTGGAAACCGCAGATCTTGACTTGAATCTGAAGCTAATTCCGCAGAGCTACATTAGTTAATGGAAATGCTGTAAAAAACATATTTAATATCACTTCAATGAAAAATTGTTAAAACCATTTTTATTTATTTTTTTATTATCGGGTTTTTTTTTTCTGAAAATGTTTAGCTTTTTTTTCGATATCTTCAAGTTAAAAACAGCTTTTTTTCCTGTTGAAAAGTTGGCAGCACTGGTCCGCGGTCACATGCATGTTACCACTGCCCCCGTGACTAAAGTTTATAAAAGCATCGAAAAATATCTCGTTGGAGTTCAGTGCCGTTATCCGCTTTTAGTCGCCAAGCAGCCAGCAGCAACCCGAAAGAGGCCAGCCACAGAGCAGCACATTGCTTTTAATTAGATTTCTAATCACGTGAGTGTGAACAAATAAAACCAACGACGGCCAGAGGGTCATATGAGGTCCAATAATAAAAAAGGTTCATCTAATCTGCATTACTCCTGCAACTGTTTCGAGTTTTTACAAGCTTTTGTACAAACTGCCACATGCACATACACACACAAGCATCATGAGAAAACGGCAGAGATCGTGTATGTGTGTGAGTTTTCGCCGTGATCGCAAAATGAAATAGGAAAAAAGGATAACAACCAGTAAAAAACAATATGAAAAACGCGAAACTATTAAGTTTTTTAAACGAAAGTAGCCTTAAGGAACTTCCATGTGCCTTTGCCTGTTCCTATATGTGTGTGTGTGTGTGTTATGTGTGTGTGCGTTCGTGTATTTTTCCAGCCCATTGCCAATTGAACTTACTTCTTGTCATGCGCTCACGCTCTCACTCACACAGGCACATGACATGACACACGCACTCAACTCTCGCGATAAAATTCAATAATCGGACGAGTCTCGTCTCGTTTTCCTAGTCTCGTTTCATTTTGCGGTGTGCGGGCTCACTCGTCGTGGAAGCAGCAAGCATTGTGGTTCGCAGAGCAGCGTAAAGAAATTTTTTACATATACAGCACATATATTGTATATATAATATAAATACTTTGTTTCGACTCAAAGCATCGCATACTACCTACATATAAAGAACGCGCATAACATTTAGCCGTGCAAAACGCCGAAAGAAAACAAAGTGCAATCAGCAGCGAAACGAAATAAAATCTCGCTTTTCATTTGTAGCCTAAAAAAACACAAAACAAAGCAAAATGTCTTCGGAAGTGACCAGCGACAACCCCATCTATGGCCCCTTCTTCGGTGTTATGGGCGCAGCCTCCGCCATCATCTTTTCGGGTAAGTGTGATCCACTAAAATTAAACATCCTCCTGGTCCGAAAAAAAAATCGAACATTTCGTGTGGCGTAAAAGGTGGATGAAGAAGAGTAGGAGAAGCAGGGAGCACCAGTAGCTGAGAAAACCAATGCGTGTGTGTGTACCGCGAAACAGCGGCAAGTGTGTAGAAGCAAGAATACAGATAGATGTACGCACACAATGAAGCGTTCCACGCGTTAGTATGCGCGTGACTGGCAGAAAATGTACCATGTTTTAGCCAGAAAAGTTAGTTCCACCACAAAGGAAACAAAACACCACGCAGGTTATATTCATTTTTCATTGAAATTTGGCAGCTTGTAATTACGTTTTATTCGCAGTGGCCAAATTAGAAATTTCGCCTTTTTGAACATGCTAAAAACGGCATTACTCACACGACGACACAACCACACACACAAATTAATAATGGAGAGCAACTATTCTCTCTCCTCTCGCTCGCTGCGCACTCTCTCGCATTTGGCATTGCATGAATATGTGTTTGTGTGGGTGTGTTTGTGTGTTGAGAGTTACTGTTTTTTGTGAAGTTTATGAAGCTCGCTTTCCTTTTCACACAACAGTCACAAGACCAAAGCGACAGTGTTGCCACATTCAACTTTTTTCCCCCTCCATTTATTGGTTAGAGTAACAGCAGCAAGTTCTTGTGAATGCAAGGGGGAAGGACATAATGATTGATGCAAAATATGGAGCCTAAAATGGCGGGGAAACCCTCTTTGAGGCAAAAATGGGGCACGTGTCACTATCACACTGACATTGTAATGCACTTAATCCCTCCCCCTCAGCTGACAAATGTTTGCTTCCATTCCTCGTAATGTCCACAAACTTGTAGATCTTTTGTTCTCCCCCTGCCACCCTGTCGGTAATCACATGCCAAAATCACTGAATGCATGATCAATCGAATACCTGTAGACATCACATGCTCTAGGGTATGATCGTTTTTTCGGGCTTATCAGAGACCATTCATTCTGTATTTACCTTACTGATAAGTGGCTTATTTACCAATTGACTTGGCTGATAAGATAGCAAGTGCTCAAGCGATGTGATGTGGAAGTGGATGTGTGTCGCAAGGCATCATATGAAAAGAGTAGCTGCAAAGTAGCACGCGCTCAGCCGGTAAGAAGAGGGTGGCCACGACCCCACCCCCCCCTTTCCGCCTAATAGCAATGGTTTTCCACAAATCAACTCATTTGTGACGCAATTCTTATGTCATGCGTCGGAAACTTGTCTTGTGATTTGCACCTTCTCCCCAGCCGTTCTGTGGGGTGGTGGTAATCAAGAAGAAGGTTGCCTTTCCCGAATGTTTGCTCGGCCTATTATCATCGTAGGTCCGTAGATACGCTGTAGATACATACGTGTCCCGGCAACACAGATATCATCACTCGCATCCAAAGAGCTTATGTAATTAAGTCAATAGCATAAATCAATTTTAAGCTTTTGTTCAACGATAATTTTCCCGGTCTGGCAACGCCAACTTACGGCACGATCACATGAGCGAGAATTCCAGTTGCTCCTCTCTCTCTCTCTCCTCTCTCCTCTCTCCTACCCCCCCTGTTCTCTCCAGCTAGCTCTCAACTGCAGTTAACTTTTTCAGCTGACTGACTCATTGCCGATTTCCAAGCGAGAGAACAATGGGCGTTGCTTTCCGCTTTCGTTTATCAGAAGCTGAGGCGGTAGATAATGTGAATGTTCTACAAACTCCATCCTCTGTGACTCGGGTCCAGAAATACCCCGAATGACACGAAAATCCTTCACACAATGACACAGCCCACACAGCTACACACTCGTACGCCCGCCTGCGCAATCGCAGTGCCCGAAATAGTAGTAGATATACAGTATACACAGAACAGTAGTAAGCAGAGGCGGCCGCCTGTGGGTGGGAAGTAAATTATGTAAAAAATGATATCCTAATACATTATTTGCTGCTACACGTGACGGACAATGCATTTAATTTCTATAACCCTGTCTTTGAACATATACATACATATGTATGTATATATTTTTACATGAACCTTTATATGTGTGTTGTGTGGGAACGAAAGCAAAACGTGGCAAAAAAAACAGATGCCGATGTGTGCGTGTATGAGCGCATGTCTTTCTCTATTGCATTTTAATCAATGAACCTGGCCCAGCCCCAGCGCCTTCCATGCAACACCCTGTCTTAAGTATATCAAGTTCTACATTTATCTTATCTCTTTATTACCCCTTACTAGTTCTTGTCGCACCGAAGATTATCAGAACAAATAGCTTTAGGACAGAGAATGACAGACAGAAAGACAGACGGACACCTGCAAAGGTAATTTGTTCATGCTGTTGTCTTGCATGTTGGTGCATTCCTCTGGCCTCTGGCGCTGGCTCTGGCTCTGCCTTTGACTTTAACCTGTCTACAACAAAATGGCACTTGTTTCTCTCGACTCTCATCGGTTCTGGCTCTCCCTCTTCTTATTTGGCTCCCTTGCTGTTCGTTCACTCAACTGTGACGCCTTCAATTTGTTTTTGTTTTATTCGTTTTTCACTTGATGCTGTGTTTTGCGTGCTCTCTCTTTCTCTCTATTTCTCTCTCTACTATTTCGCTATCTCCCCCCATTTTTATAATTATCTTTGAATGTGCTGGCAGTTGTTGTTGATTCTTGTTCTTTTGTCGCCAGTACCTATTCCTATTCCTCTTCCCCTTCCCCTTCCTCTTACTCCCAATTCTTTGTATTTCTCGACGCCCACAGTATCGTCTGCGATACCGTCTGTCGCTTGATAAATGCTATATGCACACGTATGCGCATATGTACATGTGTGTTAGTGGATGTATGAATAATTGAAATTCATAGCAGTAGCAGTAGCTTTAGCTCTTAACAAACAAACAAGTCAATGCCATTCCAACTTTTTAAATTATTTGCTGATTTAAATGCGGCATGGCATCGATACACAGCTGTGCGTCAATGCCACCCGCAGTCGAGCGATAATATTGGTTAAGTTGTGTGTGTACACACTGGCCCACATTACAGTTGAGGCTGCGCTCTTTGTACAGTCGGGACTCGAAACATTGCTCCTAGATGGACATATAGAAAATAGGAAAAAGTGAATCAATTGATTGATTGTAAATCTCGATGTCTACTTTTATTTTTATATATCCCAAATAATTCTACAATGAATTTTGTCTTTATTAATTGCAATTGAACGTAATGCGGGGCCGAAAAACGCACATTCAGATATGCTCGTATAGAATAGACCAGTTTCATTTCTGTGTGCGTGTGCGTGTTCGTGTTAAACGCCCCGACCTTATGAATATTCGAAATAAAATGGTTTATTCAAGTTCATTCTGGTTTCTATTACCATACTCGACCATTTTCCTGCTCGGTGACGTAGCTGGCAACAAATGAAGGAACGGAATTGTTTCCCAGTCTTCTTCATAAGAATTTCCCGTTGATTCAGTAGCAATAACTTGCTCTGGGACGGAAAATAAGTTAATTAACATGAAATCACATGACTACGATGAGTAGGGCCCGCTACTATAGCTCGTGCTCCTCTCCCGCTCAGATATGGTTTGCTTTCGCACTGAATACACTACACCCATAATAAACGAGTATATTAGTGTTTAGCCTACCATTATTGCGATTGTATGTGTGTGTTTTAATTCGATTTATTAGCTCTCACTCTCAGACACACACACACGTTGGCAAATACCATTGACCGCCATTTGAAACTGGTTTTGTACTTCAATTAATGCTTTGAAATACATAGAATCGCTCCCCCATGAGACTTACCTGATCATTGGCACAGCACTCTCTCGCCGCTCATGTCCCGCTCTCGTCTCGTCTCCTCCCCTCTCCTCTCCACTCAACTCTTTCTCTTGTTCCCTAGTGTAAACTTTAGCTTGGCCTTATCAAAATTTGACTGACTTTCGGAATTTGACAGCTAGAGAGCGAAAAAACCGCAGAGCGCGAGCGGCAAAAACAACTTTGCTCCAAGGGAGAGCGGAATGTATGTGGAGTGGGGAGCGTGGGGCGTGGGGTTTTTTTATTATATCGAAATCGTCAGTTATAAACGATCATGTGACTGCTAAGTGTTACGTTCGCGATCAGAATTGCTCAAATGAAACAATGGCCATTCATTTTTGGGCAATGCTAAAATGATGCTAGAAAGAGTAAAGTTACTTACATAAGGTAGATAGATGAGTCAGGGTCACCCCAGGTGAAGCGTTGCCATACCGTTTGTCTAGGAATAACCAGTGTTAGCCCTGTGATTGGGAGAAAATTGCATCTGATCAACTTTATTATGCTACTATTCGTCTTTATTCTTACAGCTCTCGGCGCTGCTTATGGCACTGCTAAGTCTGGTACCGGTATTGCTGCCATGTCGGTGATGCGTCCTGAACTGATCATGAAATCCATCATTCCTGTTGTCATGGCGGGTATCATTGCCATCTACGGCCTGGTCGTGGCTGTGCTGATTGCCGGCGCGCTGGATGAGCCCTCAAAGTACACACTGTATAGGTAAATATTCAGTAGCAATCTTCTTCTGCTCCTCAGACCTCTAACCATTCCAAACTTGTGGCTATCCAACAGAGGGTTTATACACTTGGGTGCCGGTCTGTCGGTGGGCTTCTCCGGCCTGGCAGCCGGCTTTGCAATTGGCATCGTGGGAGATGCCGGTGTCCGTGGCACAGCACAGCAGCCCAGATTGTTCGTCGGCATGATCCTGATTCTCATTTTCGCCGAAGTGTTGGGTCTCTACGGTCTGATCGTGGCCATCTACCTGTACACGAAATAAATCAATCAATTCAACCACACAACAACAGCAAATAGACAAACAGCGCCAGCAGTCTGCGCGGCAATACCAGCAGCCGCGGAAGGATCGGATCAGGTAACATCAATCGTAACATCAGTCCGAGAGCAGAGCGCGTGCGGTGGCAGTTTCGGCGACGTCCGTTTGTATATAGCAACACAGATTCAACGGAGAAGAGAAGAAAAAAAGTTCGTCGCCCGAGGATTGCAAGGGTACTGTCGCGTGTTGCACCGCCGGACAGTGCCTGTTCGATCCACTTTGGGTTGCTGGCGTCTGGTTTAGCTTAGTTATTTTCCGTTCAAATTCAACCTTTAACAAGGAAAACAAACAATCTGCAGTTAAGTTCGTAAAGTTGTAATAATTATGAGTTTTGCTATATCAAGAAATTCTCCTCTTTTTATCTTATTATTTTGCGCTCCACATTTGTGTGCTCTTTGTTATTTGTTTTTTCCATTATTATTATTAAATAATGTTTAGTGTATATGTAAAGTTCGTTAAACAAAAGAAAAACTGTAAAGAATCAACCAACAATTGTCAAAAGAAACTTGTACATTTGTAGGCGGCTTGCGGCATGTGGCCTGTGGCATGTGTCACATGGCACGTGGCCAAGCGGCCGCACCAGATGAACAAATTTAGCGAAAGGGCCCCGAAAACAACCAACAAACAAGCAAGCAAGAAGCAACAACATCCGCTTTCGCTGCTCCGCTACAACAAAACTCGCTCTGACCGTCCGATGAACTTTCCGCCTGTTTGGGCGCACCTGCTTGCCCCTTGTGGCAGCAGAGTGGAACCTCATAACAGTTGGGTGGTCCATCAGATGGGCCCGGTCCTAAAGTATGAGGAGTGGTTCTGTTGCGGCTGGACAGCGGTAATACTTGGCAATACTTCAACAAAGGTCAACTGCAACCAACTACAACTACATGCAATCATTCACACACACACACACACACATGCAACCAACCAACCACCACACACACACATACAAAAAACAAACAAAAACGTAACTAAGTCCTATGTTTATTTTTAATTATTGTTCAATTCTAAGAATAATACATTAAAAATTAATAATAATAAATTATATATATATATAATTATGATTTTTTGTGATAAGAGACGGTAATACAACAATTACGGTATTGATATACATAATATATACAGAATATATATATATAGAAATGAGAAGAGATCAAGAAATCATTAAACTTATACATATTGACATGAGAAGTTGTTATAAAAACGTACGAAAAAAGCAAGACAACAACCAACCAACACACACTTTTTCCGCTGTTATTGTATAGTAAAGAAATATAATTATATATATCAAATATATATTATGTATAAAATATTAACGAGAAATTGTAGTAGCAAAATTATAAACCAACCAGCAAACAAACAAACAAACAAAAGTCGTGCAAGCAAAACCCAGAAAAGGCGTAGACGGCGGTTGCAGATGGAACCCTCATCCAACAGCCAGAACAACCGAACATCCAATCATCCAAAACTCAAGTCTACGAGAAAATACAACAAAAAAAATTGTAAAATCCTACAAATTAGAAGTTATGTGAGCAACACACATTAAGTAAATTAGAACCTATCGACAGCAAGACCATCAAGCGATCCGATCGATTTGTATGTGGCATGCGGCAAGCACCAACAATAATTTGTTGAGGGAGAGGCGCCACAGGCGGCTCGAGCGCCATTCCCGAGGAGGCGACATCATCCTCTGCCCGTCGGTCGCCGATGCATTCAAGATGCTGAGAATGCGGAGGCGTCCGACCTGTGCGGAGGCGCCACCTTCCCGGGGCGGTGGTCGTTCCGACTGCGCCTGCCTCCCGCCCCCACAATAATGCAAAAACAACAACAAAACATGCACAAAAAGACAAAAGCAACAACACACACCTCGAGATCTACACAATTAGCATTTGTATATAAGAATGTATCGCACCGATGATCCATTCCCAGCTCCTTCTCCGCTGCTCATCAAAGCTGCAGCGCCCGTGTCGTGTTCACTTTGTGGAGTGGTGACGGAGGTTGTTGGATTTGGAGCAGGTGCGATCGATCCATTGGTTGACAATTCGAAGAAACCCTATAGAGAACCCATCTGTTTTACGAGCAAATACTGTGTGGAATCCGTTTATATGTATTTTGTTAGATTTATGCGATTAAATTGTGTCACGAATTATTATTGTTATTTGTGCGTATGTGTTCCCCCGAATTCCCACTCTGTATACACCCGAACCCCATACATACCTATATGTAACCCATATGCAATCGAAGATTAGGTTTTAGAAACTGTAACTGTGTATTCGAAACAACATCCGAAGCAAGCAAACAACCAACAACAGACATTGTATGAAATAAATTGTAATTTCTAATTTCCAAAAAAACCTAATGCGTTTTTTAAGGGTGTGGATCTTTGGGTTAAGCTTTTTGATTTTTCGAGCGCAAATCTGGCTTGGTCTCATGGCATTGGTCCCCATTAAGGATCAGGAAAAAAGATATATATGACTGACTGGGATATCCTTTATCCTTGATCCTTGAAAAGGACTCCGAAAAATCCCGAAAATTTTTCCAATCGCACGCCTTGATCGGTCCACAAATAGCTAAGAAAACCAAATATGTGTATGTACGGCTGGGGATGTTAGAATCCTTGTCCAAAGATCAAGGATATTTTTCTGATCACAGGAAGCCATATCACGACCAGATCGGCCCACAAATAACGGAGAAAACTGGAAAACAAAACTGTCCTGTTTTTGTTGCCAACTGTTGTACAACAACAACCCTCCAACTTGCGGCCGTTCAAATGGCAGAAAACGAGAAATTTCGATCTGGGATACCAGGCCAACAGAAGTCAGCAGAAGGTAGCTGGTTTAAATTTGAAATTTTTCGGGACCCCCAAAAGTATGCAACACTTTTTTTTCATCATTTAAAGTTGCTTTCTGCTGATTTCTGTTCGCCTGGTAGCCCAGATCTGAAAATCGAAAAATCTCGGTTTTGAGCGGCACCAAATCGAGGCTGGTTGTTGTAGTAACTGGATGTTGTACTTGATGGATAGCTCCGCCATTTCTCGTCCGATCGGGGCGTGCGACGGCTTCCTGTGATCGCAAGAAAATCCTTGATTTGATGGATCAGGGATATTTCCTCCAGTCATATCTTGTTTTCTCCGGTATTTGTGGGCGGATCTGTGATCCTGTGATCGGAAAAATATCCTTAGTCCATGAATAAGGACTTCGATCCCTATCCATACATATTTAGTTTTCTCGGCTATTTCTGGCTTCCTGTGATCGGAGGCACATCCATGATTTGATGAAGTCCTTATTAAGGAATAAAGATCAAGAATATTTTCCCCACTCATATATACTCACCATTTCTCATGCGATCTGGACGTGCGAAATAACATCCCCGATCGTTTGAACCCCGATTGACGTCAAGGACAAAAAGGCCTTTTTAACAGGCAACTAAGCAACTTGGGTCGTGCTATCCCCAAGGGGCTGTCGCATTGCGTGCTTCGATGTCTGATCAGGGTCCATTAGCAGATATTTTTCCACGATATAAATTTAATACAATTGAAAATCAACGTTTAATTTTATTGTATAAATGCATTGTTCCAATAAATGCTACAAATCAACGTTATTTATATTGTCGCCATTAAAAATATATTAGTAATCGATTACGCGCTATGAAAAATTTAGCAAATTTACAAACCGAATACAGATACTTTTGACAATGCAGACCGAACTGGTGGCACTCATATTCTTCTGCTGCTGCCTCGGCGGTAAAGAGGCGAGCTGCAATGAACAGTTGGTGTACAAGATGACGAACATAGAGTGCGTCGGAAACCCGGAGCGTGTGAAAAATATTTCCTGCAATCTAAAAGCGGTCAACTGGACTAGGGCCATCGCTAGCATGGATTGTTACCTCACCGTCCCACTGTGTAATCCTGTGGTAAGCTGGAAGAAGACTAGCTATGGGCCAAAAGTGATCGCCCATCCCTGCCAGATTCGGTTGCAGCTCTTCAAGAGGGACTATAGCAACCAGTGGCAGCCTTTCCTGGTGGATGTGTCTGTTAACGTAGGCGACGTGATATCTAGGAGGAGCTTCTTTCCCTACGGTGTCATCATGTGGAAGCTGTTGCAGCGTTTCACTAACGTCAACCACTCCTTCCCGATTTCGGTATGGGTTTTGTTTGTTGTGCTTTCTTCCGAGATATCACTGACATCCACTACGTTTACTCAGGGTCATCTATTTGCTCGGAATGGTTATCTGGACCCATCATTGGTACCACCCTTACCACATGGCCTCTACCAGGTGAGTGCCGTTATCGTGGATAGGAATTCCAGCATTAGCGAGTACGTGGGCACCGCCAAGTTCTATATGCAGTCCATGTTTCCGGTGAAGAGCAAGAAAAGGCCCAGACCTAAGGCCCAAGAGCCCTAAGATATCTCCGGATGTATTCGGAATAAAACTGACAATTGGAACTTTTTTCATTATTTTCTTTCTATATATTTTCATTTCTCAGCGCGTTTACATGTTCTCGCTCGGTTTCAGTGTCTGTTTGAGTCCACTTGTATATACTATGCCGTGTGTGTTCTGTTTGTGTGTATATATAGTTCATATAATATATATATATATATATATATATATATATTCTTTTGATTACATTAGATACATTTGAATCAACTGCAGTTGAGGTCTGGCTCTGGGATCTGCATCTGCATCTGCAACTGCATATGCCCGTACGAATACGAATGTAAACTCAACTGTTGCTTGGCCATAACCGAAAATATTGTTAGCTGCAGAAACACACCCGTACGTACGTACGTACGTGTGTATATACGTAGTACGTCTGCTAATGATAATGGATTCATAATTGAGTTCCCTCTGCAATTCATTAAAGCGGTTTGTAATATTAACGTTATGTTTATGATATATCGAATACATGTCTATATATATCTCGCACTGGATAAGTCCCGTCCCTCTATGTACAGAAACTAAATAAAAACAGGGTAAAACAAAGGGCAGGGCAGGGCAGCGAATCTCCCAAAATGATGAAATCAAACGAAAGGGTGGATATACTGATAACTGATAACCAGGATAACTGGAGCTTGGCTTATCCTACACACTTTATACTCGTATAGACTGTTCTGTACGTTATATTAGCAAAATATGGAATTAGCCTACGTTTTGTATGTGTGTCCTACGTGTCTATGCTTTCCCTTGTTGTTGTTGTTCTTTCGGTTCCTGAATACACTTTTTGCTGAACTCTTTAAATACAATATATAGTACATATACTCGTAATGCTGTTCTGTTCCTACATACAATACAATACTTTGTTTGCTCTAGAAAATTTGTCTCGAAAAATTCTTCTTTTTTTTGTGTGTTCGTTCTATGCTTGCAAAAATTTGAGGTAGTTTTATTTTATTTGAATTTCTATATCTTCATTCTCAACTTCTTCTTCATGTTAATCTTTTTTCTTTCCGCTTTTTCCGTTTTAGTAGTTTTTTTTAGATTTAGATTCTCTCGTTTTTTTGTTGCCATACAAAGCCTTGAACAATTTTGGGTGAAAGGCATCGAAAGTGGAACCGAATGGAAGAACTAAACTCGATCAGCGATTATAAAGTATTATGTAAAGTATTGCTTTCCATACGATCATCAGGTTCTATAAAAGCCAGGGGGGCGCATATAGATTCGTGTATATATATATATATATTTGATTCTTGTATACAATTATCGGCTAAAACTAATTGGGGCACAGAGACGCATCTACACTATCTTCAGACAACACTCAGATACTCAGATGATATATGTAGCTATGATACACATCTCTCTTTTGGGCAGTTTTATGGTTGCAACATATTGAAAAAGGATTGCCATTGGGGCATAGCCGACTCCTTGCACTCTAAATATATCAGTCGTTCCTAACAACTGTGTGGTTCATGTTGTTCAATTACATTTTTGGCAGTGTTGAGTACTCGGTTTCGGTTTCGTTTTCGATTTTCAGTTTACGTTTGGTTGGTTTTGGTTTTACTTACTTTAAAAATTCACTTATAAATTCATTGGCGTAGAAAAAATTATAAATTACGTTTACTGTTAAGGCGAATTCTCTTTTATATGGGTCTGCCGATCAGATATGTACATATGTATGTAAAACCAACAGCAAAATCAGTGAAAAGAATAGATAGGATAGGATACATCGCTCTAATGTGTGTGTGTATGTTGTGTGGCTCTGCTGCTCCTTTCGATAACTTTATTTTTACCTTGGCTAGGTTCTAAATGATTCGTTTAGGTTTAAGGTAGGTTTAGGGGCTTAAGGGCTTAAGAGCGAAACTAGTTAATGATATATAATATATTATGTACAGACTGCTCCTCTTGGAGACGAGTTTTGCATGGGATTTGCACTAACTTAATGGATAATCAATCGTGTCTCGGGGCCTAGGCTTAAAAATGGTGTTTGCATTGCTGTTCGAATTGAGTACAAAATGTTTTACAAATATTTGATGCAGCTTATTGTAGCTTTTGTAAATGCTTCAAGTCTTGTGTTCTTCTTTGCTTGTTTTTCTACCTTCTACCACCTTTTGCCTTTGCCTTTGCTTTTGCTCTCTCCCTCTCCCTATCTCTGCTCTACTTTAAAGTTAACCCTTTGACCCCCGAGCCGAGTCAAGTCGAGGGTTGTGTGCGTGGTTGGATGTTTTGGCCAGGTCCTAAAGGTACGACTACAACAACGGAACGAACGAAACAAACTAACGAAATAAAACGTGTGGATAAACGATAAACTAATAAAAAATACATTAGAAACAAACAAGTCTTGTCCACTCCGTACTATACTCCATAGTCCATACTCCCTATAGGCTCTATCAAAATGTACAATTAACTAAGGGCTAAAACCTACAACTAGAGACGTTACAACTTAAGACATTTGTTCATAACAGTTGCTCGAACGCGCGGGTGGGTTGCGATAAGGTGGCCACAGGATGTTCTGACTCGGATTTCTTATATGCGATAAATGTATGTACAATTTACAGCGATCGAAGGATGATCGATCAAATGGAGCAAATGGGACAGCTGGGGCAACTGAACGAAGCGGGCCCTGTCTATGGGATGGTGCACTGCACCCTAGATGGTGGCTGTGGCTGTGTCTGTGTGTGTTAATAGATCTATATAGTATATGGTATGATGGCTTAACTTAGATCGTAGAATATCTATTCTAGTTGTCACTGTTTACTCGTTTGTCGCTTGTGGTTTTTCTGTGTGTGTAATTACTTAGAGAATACTTTTGCTTTTTTGCGTTTGCTTTCGGTTCTGTGGTTCTTAAATGGGCACCAGAGCATCTGTGGCCACCATCTTGGGCGGTTTGCGGGGGTGCTTGCGACGCTGCTGCATCTGCAGTTTGGCAATGCTGAGCACCTGCTGGTAGCTGGACACGGTCCCACTGCTGGCAGTCCTCGAGCTGACCGTCGCGGAGACGCCATCGTCCTCCTCCTCCTCATCGTCCTCTTCATCATTCTCGTCCTCCTCATCCTCATCCTCGCAGTCACTAGCGCCCAGTTCCTGCAGCTCGTTCACATTGTAGTCGTCGGCAAAGAGCTGGGCGTCGTAGCGCAGCCTGAAGGCCGTACTCAGAAGGCTGTCCACGCGGGTCTTCTCCGCTGGTCGCATGTGCTTGATCTGCACCACCTTCGTGTGGCAGCGCGTCCGATTCGGACACTCGGGCAACCACTCGTCAGATATTCTGTGTCGAAGAAAAAAGGATTATGCATTGTCTAAAACAGATATCCGTCAAGAGGCACTTACATCTCGCGCGGGGACCAACGCACGAAGCAATCGTGGCCACCCTGGCTGTTGCGCCGCCGCATCAGACACTGGCCCTGGAAGGTGATGGCCTGGGAGCCGTTGGTGAGCGTGCTGATCTGGCGCAGGCGATGCTGCAGCCCCTCCATGATGCCCGTGTCGAAGAAGTCGAACATGCGAGCTGCAAAGAATTTGGACGGGATTAGACGAAGTCGAAGAGTGGTCTTGGATGGCTTTGCGCGAGACCCACCTGAGAAGGGCTGTCGGCGGTAGCGCAGCTTCTTGCCGTTCTTCCGCAGCTGCTTGGGCACGGGCGGATCGGAGGTGCGCTTGCTGGCGCTCTCCTTGACGTTGTCCGTGGCATTGAAGTGGTTGTTCACATGCTTCTGCAGAGCCAGCTGGAGCACAGGATACATACACATGGTTAGAGGGAATCTCTAGCGAATCTCTAGCGAGAACACTTACCTGTGAACCGAACCTTATTCCGCAGCCCTCGACAATGCACTTGAACTGCTTGGAGCCGCCGTGGGAGAGGACGTGGCGCTCCAGCCAGCGGCGCGAGCAGGACTCCTTGTTGTACACCTTGCAGCCCACCCAGAGGCAGGCGAAGGGCCCCGTCTGTGTGTTCACGTGGTGCGTCTGCATGTGGTCCTGCAGCTTCGAGTTGCTCTCGTGCTTCTTGTTGCACTTGTCCCAGTAGCAGACGCCGTCGTGCCGCTTCCCGCCCTTGCCGCCGGCTCCTGCCGGGAACCGGATGGTCTTTGGCTGCGAGAGGATCGGCGAAATAGCGCACTTGGGCAGGCTCTTGCTGGCGGATTCGGCCAGGGCCGTGTCCACCATCGTGGACTCCGTGCTGCTGGCCGGTGTGGGGCATGGGGAGCTCGAGTCCGGGGAGTCTGGAGCTTCGGGCGATGGTACGTTGCTGGCCAGGGAGTTGCTGTCCGAGCCGGAAGCGGACGCGGACGAGGCAGTGGTGGGCGGGCAGGCCGAGACGGATTTGGTAGACCTGCAAAAAAGAAATTAAAAAGGCAGTTCTCCCTCCACTCGGATATCTACTTACATGCCATCCGCGATGGAGTTGCTGCTCTCGCTGTTGCTCAGGCTGCCCCCGATCCCGGACTCGGGCGTGGGCAGATCCCGCAGCCGCTTGTGCGTCGGATGCGTCTCCAAGGAGCCCACCGACTTGTCGTCCTCCTCGTCGTAGTTGCTGCTCCCGCTGCTGCTGCTTCCTCCGCTGTTGCTGCTGGCGATCGGAGGCGGCGTGGCCGTCGGCTCGCTCTTCTCCAGCGGCGGCTGTGT
This sequence comes from Drosophila lowei, assembly GCA_008121275.1. NCBI lineage: Eukaryota > Metazoa > Arthropoda > Insecta > Diptera > Drosophilidae > Drosophila > Drosophila lowei. Next base: position 21,255,534 of record CM017778.1, on the reverse strand, counting down.
CATGTCTGTGGTCGTCTGGGAGCAGTCCTCGCCCCCGCTGGAGATGCACGACGAGGTGACCATCTCGCTGAGCATGTCCGTCTGACTAGCGGCCCTCCGGCTGCTGCTGCTGCCTGCCGAGGGCGACGGCGCCGGCGAGGGCGAGCTGAGGGAGGCGGGCGTCGAGGGCTCCAGCGAGAGGTCCGCCGCGGAACTGACGCTGTTGGAGTAGCTGCTGCAGGAGTTGGAGTTCGAGTTGCTGTTGCTGCACTCCGGCAGCAGGTCGTGCTTCACCACGTCCGCCGTGCCCCTGCTGCTAGGCAGCTGGCCGGCAAAGCTCTGGGGCTTGGGCGAGGCCAGGAAGGAGACCGAGGAGCATTGCGAGACTGCCGCCACGAGGGCAGAGGCCGAATCCTCCGAGGGCTCCGCCTTGATCTTGCTGAAGGCCGACAGCGTGCACGAGTTGGAGCTGGACAGCGCCGGCGAGGATCGCAGGAGGCTGCTGCTGCTGTTGCTGCTCGGCGAGCTGAAGGGCAGCGGCGTCAGCGGATGGCTGCTCGTCTTGGCCACGATGCTGATGGCTCCGTGCGAGTTCTTGACCAGGTCAAAGAGATCGGGTGTGACGCCACCGCCACCGCCACCGCTACCGCCACCGCCACTGATGCTACTGCTGCTGCTGCTGGTGCCCAACTTCAGGGCCGGCACCTGGACCTTCGCCATGCTCAGTGTGGGCGTCAGCTTCGAGGGCGCAATGCTCACCAGCGGCGGCGTGGGATTACATGTCGTGGGAGTGGGCGCGAGCGCGAGCGTGGCTACGGATGCCACTGGGGTCGTGCTCTTCCGCAGCTGACACAGTTCTTTGGTCGCCGATGTGGGCACTAGTGGCGGTGGTGTCGTGGGCGTGGCAATGGCAGGGGCCGTCTTGGATGGCAGGGAGCGTGTCCTGCTCTTGAGGTCAACATCTGCGGGAAAAACAGGACGATGTACATTAGCTGGGAATCTAATGGACTGCAGGCGTAACCTCGGCTCCGCTATGCTAAGATTTTCGCAAAAACTTGCGATTACGACTTTGGAAAAATTCGTACGAATTGACATTTTTGTGCTACGGTTTTCGCCACTTTTTGGCGTGTTTTCTTTTGGAAATTTCAACATTTTAATTAAATTGTACAAATTTAGTATCTGTTTTTCCTATTGAAAATCGAAATGCAATCCTTGCACAGTCACAGAACACGTAAGAGACACAGCCAAAAATAGATCAAGGCATTCCCGATTATGCTTAAATGTTGTATGGGATATTTGGATATTGAAAATTTGGATATTGGGATCACTTACCATCGGTGGGCGGTCGCAGTCCGAAGATCTGCGACGTGGTGGAAGACGTGCTCGTCACCTTGCGACGCGGCAGGATCGGCGGCTTGGTGGCCATGGATGAGTTAGAGATGGTCACCAGAGGCGGGGGCTGGCTGGAGCTGAGCCTCGGAGGCTTCACAATCGCCCGGTGTTGGTGTTGCAGCTGCTGCTGCTGCTGGTGCAGTTGCATGGCAGTGCTGTTGATGCTACTTAGATTATTCGAGGCATTATGGTTGTTGCTGGCAGTGATCAGTTGTTGCATCTGCAGCTGTTGCTGCTGCTGCTGCTGCTCCGTCGAAGGCTCGAAGATGGAGCTCAGGGCGGGCATGGGCTGCAGGGCGGGCAGGCTCTGGTGTTGCTGTTGCTGATGATGTTGATGATGCTGTAGGGCCAGGGTGGCGGCCACCTTCTGCTGCTGCTGCTGTTGTTGTTGCTGTTGCTGCTGCTGCTGCTGGTTGTTGGCCGCAATGGCTGCCGCCGCCTGGGCCAGCATGGCAGGCAGCGTGGCAGCGTTAAGCAGGAGACCCGCCGGCGTGGCCATGAACACTGGCTGGGCCGCAGCGGCGGCGGCTCCTCCCTGCACCAGTCGCTGCAGCTGCTGCTGCTGGATGGCGGCAGCAATCTGCTGCTGGAACAGCTCCTGGAAGTTGGGCGCACTGTTGGGCGAGGGCGTGGTCGCCGCTGCCTTGGCAGCCGCCGCCTGCTGCAGTTGCAGCTGCTGCTGCTGCTGCTGGAGCTGCTGCTGTTGTTGCTGTTGCTGCTTCATCAGCAGGTCCTGCAGCTCGGTGGCGCTGAGCAGTCCGAAGGGATTGCCCGTGGAGGCCGCTGCCGTGGCCGTGGTGGCCGTCGTAGTCGTGGCCGTTGTCACCTGTAGCGAGAGTATACATTAGTCGCATGGGCGAAGCAAAGTAATCATATAAACTCAGTATATTCAATATAATATTCGTGCCGGACTTTAGGGGAATGGGAAATTCTACACACCTGCTGCAGCTTGAACACCGTTCCGTTGAGGAAGTACTGGGCGGCGGCTGCCTGGGCCGCTTGGGCCGCCTGTGCGGCGGCCGCATTGTTGTTCGCTGCCGTGGCCATGGCCGCCTTGGCCACATTGTTCAGCTGCATGATGTTGGCGGCGGCCGCCAGTTGGGGCGGCAGTTGGACTAGATTCGGCAGCTGCACGGGCAGCTGGTAGAGCGTCGCATTGGGGTTGGGATTGGTGTTGGGGCTCGGGGCGGCCGTCGTTGTCGGATGCGTGATGGCGGTGCACGCGGCAGTGTTGGTGGCTGGCCCAGGGGCCGGGGAGATCTTCTGCTTCAGCGCCGGACTCGTGCCCGGCGGACGGTAGGACATGGCCGCCTTTCCGGCCTGCGCCTGCAGCTGGAGCTGTTGTTGTTGCTGCTGCTGCTGCTTCATCTCGGGCGTTCGCGGTGCGATGGCCACGTGCTTCTTGGCCGGCGACTTGCCCACCCCCGTGTGGGAGCTGTTGGAGCCGTTCGAGGAGGTGGAGGACGAGGAGCTGGAGGAGGAGTTGCTGTGGTTGCTGCCGTTGCTGGGCGTCTTGCGCAGGTTGGGCGCCACCTGGGCGATCTTCGCCGGCTGCTTGGTGCTCCGCTCGATCTTCTTGAGAGCCGGAACGGGCAGACTCGTCGTCTGGCTGGCTGGCAGTGGCAAAGGCAGAGGCAGTGACGCTGGCGGTGGCGCCTGTGTCGTTGCACTCACATTCGGCTGTGGCGGCGCCAGGACAGCGGGGCTGGGCGTGGCCTGTTTTGTCGCCTGCTGTTGCATCTGCAGCTGCTGCTGTTGCTGCTGTTTCTGCTCCTTGAGTTGCGACAAAATGTTAAAGTACTTGTTCAAGGAGGCGGTCGTGGCGGGCGTGCTCATGGTCAGCGTGTTGGCCGGGTGCAGTCCAGGGGCTGTGCTGGCGATGGCGTTGGGTGGCGGCGACAGCTTGCCCCCCGGCGAGGGCTTCATCTGGGACTTGAAGAAGCCGGTGATCTTCGTCTGGGACTCCTCGAGGGCCGCCGCCTTCAGTCTTTTGCTTGCGTCGCTGCCTGTCTGGGGCTCGCAGCGACTTTTTTTGGCCGCCGCCGAGGCCGGACTGCTCCCCTCTGCGCCGCCGGCGCCCGGTCCTGATCCTCCCGCAGCGCGCTTTTTGCTGGCCGCTACGGCGGGCACGGCGGTGGAGGTGCTGCCCAGATTCGTGTTCCACGGCCACTGGAGGGTGGGCAGCAGGCTGGGCTGTCGCCCCTGGGAGTTGGCCATGGCCATCGGCATCGTTGTGGGTTTGGCAGTGCTGATGCTGAGGCCGTGGATGTGGGCGTGGCCGTGGGTGGGAATGGCCGAAGCTGGAGGCGCCGCAGCCGCCGCTGCAGTCGGACTGCTGTGGGATGTGGAGGTGGAGGACGCTGTGGAGGAGCTGTTTGTGCCGCTGGGAGTGCTACTGCTCCCGCTGAGTATCTGGGGCGGCATCTTGGTCAGCTGTTCGTCGCTCAGTTGCGAGTGCGCACTGTACGGTGAGCCGGGCTCGGACGCATCCTCACTGGAGCCCGTGCTGGAGTCCGCGCAGCTCAGCGAAGTGGCAACGCCGCTGGAAAAGAACGCAAAGAGAGACCACACGATAAGTAAGGCGTTATCACATGGGTAGCGAATGGAATGGCTTAAACTATGTGGTAATCATTATATGTAGCTGAGATGTCTGGGTTGCAATGCCTCCACTGGCCGCAGCCACACCTTCTTTCCAGACACGGGCAGCCCCTGGAGGAGGACACCCACTCCACTAGCACACTAGCACACCCGCAGACCCGCGTCTTTCGCTCCATCAATTTCCAATGGAATCACCTTCGAGCGCTTGTTTTAATTCATCAATTCTGCAATTACATTGCGTTTCCGCCTTGAATTCGTGTTTGTGTGTTTGTTTTCTTTTTTTACACGCTCTACTGTTGTTTTTTTGCCCCTCTTTTTTTCCACGGTTGTTTATTTGCCTGCCAGTGCTGGGCAGGGGCAGAATATCGATATAAATATCGATAGTGACTGCTTTTGAGCCGTTTTGGCGCGCATTTAATTTTTAAATTTAATTAATTTGCTAAATGAAAAGCACTCATCATGTCTTCTGCCCCTTCTCTCCGCACCTCCCCATGGCCGGTCTGTTGCCGCTAAAAGGTTAGCCTGGCATCAAAGGAAAGGAATGTGTCCTTTTAGCGCAACGAAAAAAACAACAAGAATTATGTTGCGAGAGAACAAACCACAAAGAAAAAGAGAGTCGCAGAGAGCGGAGCGACTAACACTCGCATACATATGTAGCACACAAAACGGGTCGATAAATAAACGAAAGCATAAAGTAAACAAAAAAAAAAAAGAGAAGAGAAGAAACACGCAAAGAATACAGCAAGAAAAAACGCACGAGAGAACCAGCCAAAAAGGAAGAAATAAAAGTTTTCTCTCTCTCGTCTCTCTCTCTCTGTCTCCGTCTCTGTCTTTCGTTATCTTTCTTTCTTTCTGATTGTCTGTTTGTCCGCGTGCAACATACTAACAGCCGCAGCATAGGAACGGACGGGGGCAAGAGACTCGAAATCTAATGCGGGAAAATGTTCGGTTTTCAGGTAGCAGGCAGCAGCAGCGGTCTCACGCGAGTGTGGCATGGGATGGATGGATGCGGCGTGTAGAGTGTGGAGTGTGGAGAGTGGTGTGTGGAAGGGGGCGACAGCGACTCCGGGGGCTGGGCGGTCCGCACGTATGCCATTCTCTCGTCTCGTTTGAGCGAACAAAGGGAAGGAAGGGCATACTTCAGTCGGTTCAAGCATAAAATGAAAGGATTCTCCTGCACATTTACTCTTTAATGGAATTAACAGAACGAACGAACGAACGCGTTGAGCGGTGTTCTTTTTTCACACATTCATTCCTACTCTACTCCTCTTTCTCTCCCTTCTTCGTTCGCTCGTTCGTTTGTTCGTTCTCTGTGCATTCTTTCGTTTTGATTTGCTTTAATATTCGCTTTGTATGCATGTGCTTTCTGTTGCATCGCCCGTCATGTGGTAACCAACACTGGCTCTGGGGCTTCGCTACGTTATGATTTCCAGGAATTTGCATTATATTTTATTAGCTTTTCATATCATCGTATCATATCATCCAGGGGTGCGGTGGCAGGGGCACATTTTACATTCCACCTGCCCCATCTTGTTAGTCGCATCGTTAAACGCGGAGATTATGCTTAAGCTTTGTGGAGTTTGGGTCGGGATTTGGGTTCTTTTGGGTTTTCGTTGGGTCGAGGGTTTACATATCGGACCAGTGCTGAATTTTATGTTTCTTTCTGGTTTGTCGCCCTAACAGGGGACACATTCGGCGACGGCGACGGCTACGGCTCCGACTACGACTACCTACGGGCATTAGAGATCTACACAAACGGAAACACTTTGTGAGTTTTATGTTTGTCTACCCCCAAAAAGATCTCTCAGATTACGAGCTGGTCGTCGTTCCTGTATTTGTTGTTTTTCATGCGATGATAAGCTGATTAGAGAGATTGATGTTGGATGCATAGTCCCATGTCCATGTCCATGGGTTTTCCCTCTTTCCTGATGGGTAAACGAACTCGGGTGATGAATTCGATTCCCAGTTTTATTCATTTTCCTTAAATCTTTTTATTAGCAATAATAATTATTATTGGGCAATTAATGCCAACTTCATTTAGTTTTTATACAATTGGGAATACAAGAGATTCATGGTTACTGCATTTATCTATTATGGGTTTCTTTTAAGCATTTCTGATAGTTTAACAAGTTGTAAGAATCCGTTCAGAAACCAGTTAGGTAAAGTTCCTATATCTTTCTTTTCTTTAAAATAGTAAAATATTCGACTTTAGTGCATGTTTAATTTGCCGACGGCACATTGTATTTCACATATCCATGTCCCAAAAGATTGCCTTTTCAATGAGTTTTACATGGAATTTGTACGCTGGGGTTTTGTCTATTTATAGAAGGTTAGTTTTAAAAGTTTTGGGGTATTTCTTTTCCAGTTCCTTAGTTTAAAAGGTATTTTCGGTATGCTCGAATGCCCGACAGTTGTAGAATTAGAATGCTTGTTCATTTACAGATGATTCTTTTCAATTGGCAGCATTTTATCATATTATGCATTCAACGGCAGAGTTTACTCTTGAATTATGCACTCTATTTAATTTTCCAGCCATAAGCAAGACTTTATGGCCCCTATACATACACGCACACTAACACTAGCACTAATACTCAGCCATAGGAGTACACACACACACACAGTTCATATTAAATTCATAGAATGAAAGCCCAGCAAAAACGGCAACAATTTAAATTTTATTAGAAAATCCCATTAGATACACACACACACACACACACACACACACACAGGAGAAGCACACACAAACAGGCAAGCGACTTCCACTTCCGCTTGGAGTGTGCTTTTGTGTGTGTGTGTGTATCCAACACTCCCAATCCCATTTCCCCACTCCCACCACCCAACCGAACACCCTTCGCACTCTGCACTTTTTCCCCTTCCTTTTTCCCTCTCCTCTCCCAGGAGCCACAAACAATTGAGCACGCTTCATTTGCAAGGCATGAATGAAAGCAGCGCCCAACGAGAAGGGGAGACAGAGAGTGGGTGCGGGTGCGGGTGGCGGAGTGGGTGGTATAACAAGAGAGGGAGAGAGAGAGAGAGAGAGGGCACAAAAAATCATTGCATATTTGCTTGGGCAAACACAGCAAGAGAGGACTGAGAGAGAGGAGAGAGAGAGTAAAATAAAAAGAGTGACAGCAGAATAGCAGCGACAGCTAACAGTTATTTAACACATGATGTAAACGCGAATGTAAACTATGCTGTAATATGCAGAGCGGCGGGGGAGTGCAGCAGGGAACAAAAGCAGAGGCAAAGACAGAGAAACATGCGCAGCAGCTGAGTGGGATGGGATGGGATGGTGTGGGAAGAGGAAAGGGGGAAAGGGAGAGAGGGAGAGGGAGCAAGAGCAATGCACGCGACGTAATCGCCTGACGCTGCTTGATGTCTCTTGATGACTTTTACTTAGAGCACAGAGCAGAACACTACACTACACTACACGAGATGGTTGTTGTCAGTACACCACACTGCACTACACTGCACAGTGTTTGTCTTTGCACTACAATTCCTGAGTGCTGTTTAAGGCCGTTGCTTCTGGTATACTAACATTTAACGATATCCAAAGTAGTAGTATCCGAAGCAGTATTCCAAGCTGTATCCAAAGGCAGCAGCTCCCGCTGGTTTTTTGTATCCTTTGCTATTGGATTTTTCACACTGTGGCACCACATGGACCGCGGGGACCAGACCACCGCCACTCCACACACTCACTCACTCACTCACTCACTAGCGCTTCGGCTTTAAGCTTTTCTTTTTCTTTTTCCACTGTCGCCTTGGCGCATTTCGTTTGGGTTAGCTGTTTCGGAGGAGCTGCAACGTTCCCACCGTTTATGTTGCTCTTGCTGTTGCTGTTGTTGGTTTAATTATCCAAAAACACACACTGGCACACACCCGACAATACACACGAACACACGAGCGCGTAGCATAAATATCCATATCCAAAAAGGGCCAAAAGAGCAGAGGAAGAACCGTTCCCGTCCGTCCGTCTGTTTCGTGCGGCGCGTTCTATGTCCGAAAATTCTGTTGCGGCACCACGTCGCGTCCGCTATTGCAGGCACCGCGTCCGTCAGGGCTAAGAGAAAATGGTTGACTGAGAGAAAATGGCTGACTGAACCGACTGTATGTACCGACTGATTTATAGAATCCAAAAACCTGGCTTCTTCAAAAAGGGAAACAACGGGAAAACTGCAGAGTTTCCGCTCACTTCGAACCACTCTCTCTCTCTGTCGTTTTGTAGTGCGGCTCTCTGAGAAATTCCCTGTATAAAAGGGCCCGAATGGATATTCTAACGGCAACTATTGGCTGCATGCGAGATGCGAGGCGAGCCGAAGCGAGCCGAAGCTGCCACACGACCTGAAACGAACGCCGCACTGCACCCACACACACACACACACGCACGCAGGCACGAGAGCATTTATGCTCTTCGAAGCAACCCTCGAAGGTATACGACTCTTGAATCTCTCTCTCACTCTCTCTCTCTCACTCCGTTCCCTACATTTCTGCCCATTATTATTATTATTTTTATTTATATTTCACTTTTGTTGTTGGCACGTTAAATATTTCCTGTTTGTCGTCGTCGTCGTCGTCGTCGTCGCCTCTCTCTCTCTCTCTCTCTGAGCGCCCGCAAGAGAAGTATGGAAAAGGGAGAGAGTGGAGTGGAGTGGAGAGTAGAGGTGCAGGGTGCAGGAGGAGGTCGGTCGCTGGCAGCCAGCAGTTCATGTTATGGTCACGTACTCCTGGGCACAGCTTCCCCTCCTCGTACACTTTGCCGTTATGTGTCCGCTGTGGTCCTCTGCCTGCCTCCTCCGCCTCCGCCTTCGCCTCCGCCTCCGCCTCCTCTTCCAACAGTTCCATCTTCTGTTTAGGCTTCTTGTCACTCTCCTCATTTTACTTTCTTTTCGCTTGTCCCTTTCGCCGCTTTCTTAAATGTTTATCTAATTATTTAGACGTTTTCCCGCTTTTCCATCCTACTTCCCCCTTCCCCTTCCACCGCCTACAGCGGGGTGGTGTTTTCTCTGGCGTGAACAAAAAGTTATTTAATTTTCAGCATAAATCCCAGGCAAGTGTCGTTTATAAATTTGTCAGGGAGTCGTGGAATGACTTCTCTGCGGAGACGGAGGTTGCATGGTTAATCGGGGGATTCTTTCTGAATCTGAAAAAACAATAATCCTCTAATTTGACAGGATGAGGGATAGGACGTGGTGGGGGTAGTTCTGAAAGGCAGGCTGTCGAATCGGCAAAACGATTCGGAAACAGCAACGTCTCGGAGCGGAGGAGGAGGCCAATCCAATCCGAAGCGCTTCGGTAAATTGCCACGACTTCCGGAGTGGAACGGAGTCCCCAGGTCATAAATTACATATATGAATGTATAGGCCCAATCCTTGGATGGATGACAGGCACAAGCATCAACGGGATTCGTATGTTATCCCCCCCTCCCCCCCACACACACGCACACACGCACACACACAAACGAGTGTTCGGATCAGGTATCCGACATGCATCATTTCTGTGGAATTATGCATACATTTTACACATTTTTAGTCAGCCAATCTGCAAATAATATTAGAAATAGGGAAACTTAGAATAGAAAACCCCCCCCTGTACATATTTGCCTACGCGTCAATTCTGATTTATGTGCGGCATAATTCCAGGCGTTATAAACTGTTTCTGACAGCTGAGAGAGGTTTCGGTTCGAACTTGGGAACAAAACCCCCAGAAGGGGTTGCACTTTGGGGCATGTGGGGGTGTCTGCGACATATGTATGAGTTATGGATAGTACGTGGGGGTCTATTACTTAACATTTGATTTGGGTTCTGTTCTGTTCTGTGCTGTTTGTCGCCTGCCGCTTTTCACGTACTTTCCCGTATTCCCGTATGCTAATTCCCGACTCTTTCAAGGGAGGGGCAAAACTATTTAACAAAACGCCATTCATTAGGGCTGATAAATTAAATTAAATATTATTTCATTAACACCTAGGGCATGGCACAGCATGTGGCCTATTCCAGGGTCGAAACATACCATCGGGAGGCATGCGTCGTGTGCGTTCAATAATAGAAAAGACAATCCCCAAATTGGGGCCAAATAACTGTATTGAATACCCTTCTCAATCGCAAATCACTGTTGCTGGTAGTGGGGCAAATAGTCAAGGAGGAAAAGGAGTGGACAATGATGCTGAGGCCTTGTTAAAGGAGACACAATGTCAGTGTCCAGTTTTGTAATGAATGTTTGTGCTGTGCAACTAATTAAGAGTCCAATTATATTTCGAACTAATTTCGAATTTCTATCTCCAATTGATCCATGGAAATAGACAATTGTGGCAAAATACTATGTAGAATAGAAGGCGGTAAGTGCCTTTGAAAGTGTAAAATTAATATTAAATGCAAGGCAATGCATGTAAATGGTTATCGTAAACGACTGCCATTATGTTTACAGCAATTCAGAGAATAACACCTGAGAGAAATGACCCTCCGCCCCAGCCACATCCAGAGACCTCCGAGAACTCCTACACTTGCACAATGAGTCGAGTCGAGTCGTCGACTGTCGACTGTGGACTGTCGAGTAGTGTAAACAGAATGTAGGTCTTCCAGGCGAGTGCTTACATACATTGTACATTGTACATATTGTGCGAGAGTATATCCTTTCCTGACTGCCTGACTGCCCTGCCCCCACTCCTCGTTCCCCACTCCCCTGTGGCACCCCAATTATAGCGCGCTAAACAATAAAGAAAATAATAATAAAAACCTAGTGCACACATCCGTGTAGGTACACACACATCTCCCCCGCCCAAGGACACATATATGTGTTTGTGTTTGTGTTCAGAGCAACCCTCGCTAATGAAGCTGCAGCTCTGCTCTCCACTGTTTGTACACGCAATTTGCCTGTGCCCTACCCCATGCCCCTGCCACAGGCTCTGCTGCCTCATCCGTTGCCTGGATCTGGACCTGTACTTGGACGAGGACCAGGACCAGGACCAGAACCAGAACCAGGACTAGGAACTGAAACTGGATCTGAGACACAAACAGCGCCCAGGGATTATCACCAGCAGCAATGGACGGCAAAAGAAAGACCGTAACAGCCGAATAATTGATACCCTCCCTGCCAGGGGATACCATATTTCATTTCATGGGGGGAGAAATTTTGAAATATCGGGGATTTATAAGACAAACAAAAAGTAATTTTTTCTATTCATTCAGAACGAATAACAGCGCGTTGAGATCTACAGTTTTATTGGAAAGAGATCTCCAACCCTCTCTATAAATATGGTATATAGGTGGATGAGTCCCTATCCCAATCGTTTCTATGAGGCATGTCCATGGAGCTTCGAGGACATGCTAAGAGCAACGCTTAGCACCCGTTAGAACTGAGATACAATATAATAATATAGAACTAAGTCTCAATTCCTATCAGTACCCATTGAACTCTTGGGGCGTACACTATTTCATTTCTTTTAGTAGCCAATCCATTCACACATACCATATGTGTGTACGTACCAATCTCTCTGGAGTCTACAGTCTAGAGCGGACTAATAGAGCGTACCCAAGGAGAGGTGGTGTTCGGTCCGGTCGGGCACAAGTACAATCGATTGGCTGCAGCATTTGATACACCGAATGTCGCTTAAGTTGGTCAAACACTTTAGCCAACTTTTTCCGGAATAGTTGTAGCTATTGTTGGTATTTGTTGTCTCTGTCTCTGTCTCTGTTGCTCTCAAATGTTTGGCCTGCAATGGTATATGTGTGCCTGTATTCCTATATTCCATTAACTACTCCAAAATCCTCAAACGTGGCCCTGTCATGCCCCGCACTGCACTGCCGGACGACCGCAGGGCGACATGTGTGCCGCAGAGCAGGAGGGGAGAGAGAGAGAGAGAGGGAGACAGAGACGGAGAGTATTGTTTGCCAGGAATAAATACAACAGCAACAACAATACAGTGGAATCACAGCTGCAGGGCAACATAAAAATACGCCGCCTGATGGCATATCCTCCCTCTCTGTCTCTCTGTCTCTCTCTCTGTCTCTTTCTTCCCCGCTCTATCCCTATCCCTGTCTATCGCTGTGCTGTAACATTTGTTTTGACATTGCTCTCCGCCGTTCTTTGCCATCTGTCCGTCTATCTGTCCGTCCATATCCCTTTCTCTGTCGAATCTGTCTGGCAATCAGTGTTTTTCTCCTCTTCTCTTTGTAGTTTGTTTGCTGTTTGCTCTTTTCCTACACCCCCACCCCCATTCGTATAGTTTGTTTGTTGTTTGCACTCGCACTCGCTGCGCTTTTTACACTTGCCTCGCGCCCCATGCCCCATGCCCCACGACTGTGGCCGCCTGCAAGTGTAAAGTTTGAAATTAGTTTGGAAAAGTGTCGAAAAAAGCATGGCCACGCCACTTGACAGTTTTTGTCAACGCAGGGCCCGATCGCTCTTGATAATCGAATGATTTTCCATAAAAGAAAGCAAAACAACAAGAACCGTAAACACACTGCACACACATGCACACCCATGCACACCCATGCACTCTCTCACTCACTCTTCATGGCCTTTTGAAGGAATTGATCCTGGATTGAGGGGGTTCCATTTGGTTTTTGACCCCTGAATCCCTCCCCTGAACCATCGCTGGGAAGATATTTCATGATAAGCCAATAATCCCCTTCAAAATCCGTGAACAGTGTGTGCACACAAAAAAAAACCCACAAATTTCCTTCATCTACCCATAACCTCAAATCGATTTGATCCTGGCTTTCGGGTTCTGTGGCATTCACCTGAGTCGCGCCGCCTAGTTTTGCATTCCGTTTCGTCTTTAATTGTGCTCCTCCCCCTACCCGTTGGCCTTGTGGTTTCCTCTCTGACTTTCTTTCTGGTTTTCCAGGGCGTTCCACGCGGGAGGCGGGAGGCGGAAGGAGGAGGTATTTCAGTTTTGGGCAAGTACGCCTTGGGGCGCCATAAAATGTTTAATAAATTGCGCAAAAGTGCGCCAAAAGTGCCAAAAGGATAAGGAAAACAACAGAGCGGAGAGTGAAGGAGCAGCAAAGAGGATGGAGCAAGTACCGAGTAGAGAGCGCCAAAGGGAGAGCGCGACGAAACAGACGTCCGTCCACGAAGTCAACGACTCCTCCTCGCGCACACAGATACTCGTACATGCGAGCACATACTCACGCATACGCATACAGAGCATATTCTAATGAAGTTCAAGTGGAAAGCAGGCCCAACCAGGGGGGCAAGGGGCAGGCAGCGGGGGCGTGGCAGGCGCTGGCCGCACACGGCTCTCTGGCATTCGTGGCACGTAAAATGTATTGAATAATTACATTCGGGGCCGCCTAACGGCATACGAAATGAGGCATAGTCGTACTCCGAGTCCGAGTCCGAGTCGGAGTCAAAGTCGAGGCCGGTCGCGAGACAAGTGCCACCGGCCGGACATTAGCCACGCCCCCAAACCGTTGCGCCCCCTCCCCATACCCCTCCACTGCGTGGTCCTGCTGTCATGTAATGAGCGCCGCAGGCATTGAAAATTTCGAAACGCCGCAGGAAATAAACTTTTTCGTGTGGCAGCCCCAAGCGAAGAGGGGAACAGATAAAGATTGATGAATCCACAGAAATGCATTTCGCCTGAAAATTGAATTTCATTGGAACTATCAGGGAGGCGAGAGAGGAGAGGACAGGCAGGGGGTAATCGGAGGCCGATGGCCTTTAAGTAGTGCTAAAGTATCAATCAAAATGCGTGCCCTCACCAATAATCATGACGGAATTACACTGAAATCTTCCAAGGTGAAGGAAGGCTGCAACCTGAAACTCAATCTCCATCTCCCCCAGTCGCACTCTCAAGAGGAAAGATCTGAGAAAACGGTTACCGAATCAGAAACAACAAAATGGAACGAACACAAAAGATGATTTATCATTACAAGAACATGAGAGGGGGAGACACTGCCAGAGTGCGGGGGCGGAGGGGACTTACAAATTGGATTGCCACAGGGGATCGGAAAAATGGGACACGGGAGAGGTGAGAAATGTTCTGACGGCTGCTGAGCAGGAAAGCGAAGGAAACTGACAACAAAGTTTAGGAAATACGGGATACAGACAGACAGAAAGATATAATGCTCCAAAAACGATTGGCAAACAGCGAATATATTCTTGCCTTACCGTAGAAAAAACTACGAACATATAATACACGATTTAGGTGCCTTCTGTGGCAAGTATAGTAGGCAATCGCAGAACTGTATCCCTGTGCGCGAAAGAAGGCTCTCGAAAATTGACACCTCCTCTTAAGACAAGACAAGACCTCCTACAAATGGAAGATTTACTTCAAAATTCGGTTTCGGTTTTAAAAAACTAACTTGTCTCCGTTCCAATGTTCGTTGTTGATTGCGTTCATTTCATGCCTCCTGTGATTGAGATTCACGCAATGGGGAATGGGCTCACACGCACATTTTCGTTATTTTGTTGGATTCGTACGTCTGTTCTCTCTACTATTTCGCAGGTTGGTTATTTGTTCATGGAATTCTTAACTGCAACTGTAAATTGACCAAACTGCTGTTCTTACTGATGCAAATCGGTATGCAAACCTTTCGCAGTCACACCGAAATAGATCAAAGCATATTTGACTATGTTTACTTTTTGTATGGGAAAGAATAGGGTGACACGAGATTTGTATACATTAGATCAGAGCTAAATAGTAGTTATCCCGTCAAAGATAATTATTCCATTGAGTCCATAGCCAAGCCGATTCAAATATACGAATACCTCCGGAAACAGAGATTCCATTCCATTCAAATCGTACACCTGCAGGCGAATAAGCCCCATTGCCCGCTCTCATTTCTCCCAAAGTTTCAGCAAAAGTTGGTTGGATTTTCACTTTCCGAACAGTTGTTTACCCACAGCCATCCAACCTGGTGGAAATTCATTTTCTTTGCCCTGGAAGCATGCTCGGATTCTGGGGAAAATGCCAGCGAAGTACAAATGCTGCTGCTCCCAACTCCGGAGGAGAACAATGTCAATGGTTTAATTTATTTAAAATCAATTTACGCAAAATCTTTTCCAAATTCTTTGCGAGTCGACAAATTCAGGGGCGGAGGAGCCGGAGTTGGCGTCTGTGTGGCAGAATCCGGCGGAGTCAGAGGCAGAGTCAGAGGCAAGGCTCCGCTTAGAGCTCAGCAAAGTGCTTTTGGTAGCACTGGCCCTGGAAAATCCTGCATAATTTAATTGTCCTGTTGTCGGTGCTAGTTAGTCTGTCTCTGTCTGTTATTCCTGCCTCCCACTGCCAGGGCCACTGCCACTTCTATATAGTTGTATGTATATGTCTCCCCGTCTGTCTGCCTGTAGCAACATTGGGTCTCCCGTGACTCCCACTGCCGACTGCGTAGTCCGTGCAGCACTGCAGCAAGCTGTCTTTAATCCACATGCGACTGCCGCAAAACTCTGCCACGCTGTGGCATCGAGCAGACAGGTGCCTGGGCGCCCAGACTCAGCCTGGATTTTCGGGGGGGAATGGGGTTTTTGAGGCTTCTTTGCGGTCCACTTGGCATCATCCATCGGCTGGGAGACCACAATTACTGTGTTTACTTCTAGTTTTACTGCCTGGTACTCCTCCCCTTCTGTTCTTCCCTTCTTCCCTTCTGCCGTTCTGCCGTTCTTCCGTTCTGGCAGTTAATTAAGTTTACGGGGAAAGTGGAATATCTTTAAGGCTGAATCAATCGGGTGGGCATACCATTTGACGGCGCTTTTTCGGAATGCTTCCCCCCGACAAATCCATTAGCATTAAATGCCTCTAAACGTTGTAGGGATCGAATCGAATGGAATCGAATGGAATCTTTAATAATCCACAAATGGAAACAGTCGCAGACCAGCCGATGGATTCATTAAATGCTCGGGGGACACATGGAGCAGAGCACCAAAGAGAACTCTACAGAATGTTCAATGGAACTGAAATATAACACCATTTCGGTGGGGGATCTCGGGGATGTTGGTCTGTATTGTTGTATTGGAAGTTTGTTGCTGTTGCTGTTGGTGTCATGCGGGGCTTCCCCAACCCTCGGGCAGACGTACAAATGATTTTGATTTCATTTTTTTTGTTCCCCCAAAAACTATAGCCCCCGCCCTGCCCCTGCCACAGATAGTCGCGTGTGCAAGCGGAGAAATATTTGATGAGAAGTAGAGGA
Source organism: Drosophila lowei (assembly GCA_008121275.1). Classification (NCBI taxonomy): domain Eukaryota; kingdom Metazoa; phylum Arthropoda; class Insecta; order Diptera; family Drosophilidae; genus Drosophila; species Drosophila lowei. Next base: position 21,239,440 of record CM017778.1, on the reverse strand, counting down.
GAAGTTTTATTGTTGCACTGTTCTATTGACGCCACAGATGGGGGCACACTCTGAGTGTGTGTGTGTGCACTGAATGCCAAAGTTAATAAATTCAAAACACTTGAAATTTCATTTTGGCATATTAAATTTCCCGAAAAGAAAAAGAAAAACCCCAACCAGGAGGAAAAGGCCAGGGCGCTCCTCTCCGCCCTCCCCGGGCAAAAGTCTCTCAAAAATTTACATATGAAAGCCTGAATGCCGTGGCAGGCTGGGGAGCTCCAAGCTGGGGCTGAAGGGGAGACGCCACAGACACCACACATGCAACGGGCGTCGTCCTCGTCCTCGTCCACGTCCACATCGTTGGGTATTTGCAATTGCCAGCGAAGTATTAATGGCAGCATTTGAATAACAATGCAGCGGCAGCAGCAGAGGATTCGATGTGAATGTGAATGTGAATGGGGATATGGACGGATGGTGGGGCTGTCGACTCCGACAGGGCAAACGACATGAATCGACCAGTCTCCCAGCGGCAGGTCGCATTGCAATGCCACCTCTGCGGGGCACAATTAATGCCTAGCAACGGACTAATTTGAGCTGCATTCGGGAGTCAGCCAAGTGGTGCAACGGATACACCTCTCTCTCTCTAGGAAACAACAAAGTATCGGAAAATCCTGTGGAGAAATGCATTTCCAACCTTTGAGCGGCTTGGCCTCTTTTTAGCGTCGGATCGCGGGTCCAGAGGCGATTTCCAGGAACGTTCTGATGGCAGCCCACGTAGCATAATGAGCACAGAATTCAGGGGAATTTCGCCAGTGGACGACTGAGAAGAGAATTCATTAAGGGTCTGCTTCTGGGTCTGGGTCTGTGTCTGGCTCTGGCTCTTGGTCTGGCTCTGGGCCTCGGTCTGGGCTCTGAAATATGCAAACGTCATTCGGATGCTGTTAATTATGGATTGGATCCCTGGGATTCCCTGGGGTTCCATGGGACTTTGGCAGCCTGAAACAATAATCCCAGGCACCATTCTTATATAAATCAACTGGATTGGAGTGTCAGATTTTAGTTTGTATGTGCAAAAATTTCTAGTAAAAATTTGACAGAGATTTGGGTGTAGAATGCTCAAATACGGATACATTTGGCAGCTGGTGGCCGTCGTCGTGCTCCTGCAGGTGCAGGGTGAGTGCCGATCCGCTGATCCGCTGTTCAAGGACTCATCCTTCCGCTTCCCCCTCTCTGCAGGTCTGCGGGGCCAGTGCGCCGACTGTAGCCAGCACTGGGGGTATCCCTGCAAGGCCAATGTCACGGGATACTACTGTGCGCCGGGATCCGCCATCGATACGATTCCTTTGGTGCAGGCGGACTACGAGACGAGCACCATAGATCCCTTGGACACCTACAGTCAGTGCACGCCCTATCCCTTCTCTCTCAGTGCGTACTGGATGTCCATCCTCCTATATCCCACATCCAATATCCTCATCTATATACCCATCTTTCAGCTAACATCGGGAGCTACTGCTGCGTCTATTCCCCGAAGATCGGCTGCCAGGCGGCCATCAACACCCACATGTACAAGTACGAGTCGAATCCCGTGTCCTACTGCAAGCGCTGCATCGATCGCTGCCTCTGCGACAGGGGGGACACGGGCCACCATCGGGCAAGGCCCTGGCCATGGGCCGCACTCCTGATCGGTGTCCTGGCCATCACGATGGTGGGGCTCCATATGTGGACCGTCGAATGCTAAATTTCAAATTCTGGTGATAAAAAGAAACAAAAAGAAAAGTGTTTAAGAGCCCTCCGGAGGGATCCACGATCTGTGCGGAAAGGAGAGGTGGAATCCCCGAGAGAACCCCATCATATGTCCCGGATCAGACATCATCCAGTTGCCACAGAAACCATCAATTAAGAGCTGGCTTCCATGAATCTGCAGAAACATTTGAGGCCCCAACAAAAGGCACAGGCACAGGCACAGAAACAGAAACAGGACAAGGAGGTGTGTCCAATCGAAAGGGAAACTTTGCCAACTTTTTGTACGTGTGTGCGTGTGCTTGTGTGTGTGTGTGTGGCAAAGTCGAAACTGTTGCCCCGAGTTGCATGACAAGACGGGAGGCCATAGAAACAATCACACATCCTGGAAGGAGCTGGAATGACAGGACAGGATCGTGGCTCATCTTCCTGCTGTGTGCTTGGAGGGTGTTTGGTGGTGCGCGTATCTCTAATGAAATTAAATGTATCTCCGCCAGTTAGATGGCAAATAAAACGTTTCAAGAGTGGAGTTTCAGCTGTCCCTTTGGCCAATACACTTGAGTGATTGAACATTGACCAGGCACTGCCTGCTGCCTGCCTGCCTGCCTGCCTGCCAGTTGCCAAGGCAGTAATCAGGCGGACTGCGACTTGGTCTGGGTCTTGGAGGAGAGTTCCTTCCTGGCCAACTGAGAAAGTGTCCCGGTCAGGCGGCTGCAGTACGTGACTGGGAACATTATTGTTTGCTTATCTACACTTAATTGCTTCTGGCTACACTTAATAATATGGTGTTCTATACAGACGCAAACACACACACACACACACACACAGCTCTCTATGGGGAGGCCCATCGTCGTCGTGGCAAAGTCATCTCCACCCCCGTCGTCGGACTCGACTCTATCTTGGGGCACGCTGTTTGTTCGGTTTCCCACTTTGCGTTGGTCGGGCATCGCCATCGTCATCGTCATCGTCTCCCTTTCTTTGGCAGCATTTTCATTCAGCTTGAGATTTGTTGCACCATAAAAAGGGCTTCTTCGAGACTCGTCTCTCGTCTCTCGTCTCTCCTTCGCATTGTATTCTGTTGCATGCTGCTGGAGAGCTATTTGTTTGCCTCGTCCCTGCTCCCTTCTCCCTTCTCCCTTCTCCCTTCCCCGTTGTCTTCTCTCTGGCGTTCCTCTTTCTGTTCTCTCTGTTCTTTTCGGGTTTCTTTCTTCTTTTTTTTCTTTTCTCTCAATTTCTGTGGGTTGAAAAATTTCATTGGAATTGGTTTTTTTTATTCGTGGGTCCCCGCCTGATTTCTGATGGATTTCTTCGTTTTTTTTCGGGAGGTACAAATTGTGGACATTGGCATGTGTATGCGTGCGTGTGTGTGCGTGTGCGTGTGTGTGTGGCATGCCTCATTAGTTCTGAAGATCTAAAAGATGGAAGTAGTTTACGGTCATACGACACCGTCGCATCGATCCCTTGATTGAACATTTTTCTCCCCCTTTTGGATATTTCGAAATACATATTCGTCATTTTCCGACCCGAAAATTAATTATGTTTTTGGCCACAGGATTGGCCACGCCCCTTCTGCCTTCAGTGCAATTTCACAGGCATTCAAACATTTTCCTATTTTCATTCGACAAACCAAATTCCCATTCCACTCTCTCTCTCTCTCTCTCTGGCTTCTCCCTTCCATTTCCATTTCCACTTTCATTTCCTTTTCCACTTTCTGTTCCATTTCCCAGCATCCATCCATCCATCCATCCATCCATCCATTCGGGCGTCCCATCTATCGGCGAGTGCTAATTGTTACGAATTTGCAACCCTCCAAGAGGGGGATGGGCCCTAACTCCAGTTGGGGGTGGGAGTGGGAGTGGGAGTAGGCGGTCTGCCCTGCATTCACTCTGATATCTGCTCGGGAGCCACAGAAGGCGATGGATGTCTGCTCCGGAATGAGAAAAGGAAATGAAAAACCATTTTTGAGGGTTCGAAACTTTCGATACCCTTGCCGATCTATCGATGCTGGCTAGATGCTAAGCCCTATGGGTTTGTACAGATGCTGAATCATAGTTTTTCATATTCTTCTAGCGGCTAAAGGAATCCCCTGTGCAGAGTCTCAACCAGTTCTGGGTTTGTACAGATGCCTGACAATATAATAGTAAGTTGAGTAACTGGAGATATTGTGAGGTGTCTCTGGGCTCTCTCTTACAGAAAGAACGCTTAAAAGCCACCGCTCTCTCTCTCGTATGAGCCATGAGGCAATTTTATAAATGACTTATGTTGTGCTTGATACTACCTTCGAAACGATCTATATCTGAACATCAGAGAGCGCAAAATACCACCCTTTCTCGAGGATGTTTCTCCCTTTCGATGCATCGATGGGGCATTCATCTTCCATGCGACAATTGCTAATTTAACTGTGTGTGTGTGCCTGTGTGTGTGTGTGCGCTCCCTCTCCTCCCTTATGACTGCAATTAGGGGGCGTGGCAGTGCTGCCCAGGAAGTGCGTGACTTGCAGTCAGTACATGTCTGTGTGTGTGTGTGTGTGTGGGAAAATCAATTGAACAACAGAGGAAAAGAGGGATGCAGAGCGAGGCAGAGGGGGTAGGGGGGGGTCTTAAGGGGGCAGGGGGCACACAACTGTTGTTGTGGCTGCTGCTGTTGTTGCACGACCAATAATCAGGCTAATAAACATTTCATTCACAGGCCTCATTGAGCCGGGGCCCAATCATAACAACGTCGGCGGCGGCGGCGGCGGCGGCGTCTGCCGCTGCCAAATGTTCAATAGGATCCTATGATCCATGGAAAACAAAGGCGCCCCCGCATGCCACATGCCTCCCCCCGGCAACAACATATGGGGGCAAGACGATGGCCTTCCCTTTCATCGCTCGATGGCCTGTCATAATATGAGGGGCCCCCAGACCCACAAATGAACCGGAAATTATTCTTTTTCTTTGGTTTCGTCTGCGCCAGACACAAGTTTTTGCCTTCGATTCCGTTTGTCAGGGCAATGCAATGTAATTCCTCCTTCAGCCATCCCTAGGACTCTCAGAAATGGAGTTTATCTCCGGTTTGGGACTTTTTTGGGTTTACATACCTGGAAAAAAGAGAAAGGAAATTTCATATTTAGTTTATCTTTCAGATATTCTTTAACAAAGCTTTAATTGAGGAAAAGTTAAAGATACAAAGATACAAATTGTGAGGTTTTACTCCTTTCTCCCCACCACCTCGTTTCGGAATCACTTTTCCGCCAGACATCTGCTCGTAGCAATCAAAACAGGAACAATAGAGCAACCTCCCAGGGCCAGGCCCCACTCCTTTCCCTTTCCCTTTCCCTTTCCCTTTCAGGGAATCTACCCCCAAAAAGGAACTGGTTAATCCCCCGCAAAACCCTGACGATTAACCAACACAAAACCCCGAAAAACCCAAACCCAAACCCAAACCAAGTCGAGCCGAACCGCACTGAAAATTGCAGCCCGAAAAGAATTCGGGCGAATGCCAGATAACAACTGCAGATATCGAAGGAGTTACGGACGGATACTCCGTTTAACAGAGGGACATGGCTGTGGCTGTGGCTGTAGCTGTAACTGTAACAAAGACCCGGGTCCACCAAATGCGAGTAAAACAATTCCAATTAAAGCGATGCCACAGGAACAGACAGACTGCTACCGTGGACTGCAGAGGGAAAAGGTATGCCAGGAGGAAGGAGTACGCATCTGCAGGGGAAGGCCCAGGGGTCAACCGGAAGGGCCAGGGGTCGGAAAGTCATGGGAAATCCAATTGCAGACAGACGCGGGGCCACAACTAAATATATTTTGTATTTTTAGATGGGATTAAAGTTTCCCAAGGGTCCACAAGCGGCACTAAAAAAATTGCATATCCAATGAGCGGCAGAACGGCAGACCGGCAGAACGGAAGTGGAAAGTGCATTAAAACGGGGGGCCAGCGGGACGAGGGCAAGGGTTAACCAGAGCCCAAAGAAACAACTGTCGAAACTCCCACGATATCCCAATAGATGTGTATACACTGAGCGAAAGGGAACCGAAGGCCTCAGTCCTCGGGGGTGGGTTGCATCCCCGGCAGGCGGGCAGGCAGGCAGGCAGGCGGGCTTCAATGATGCTTGGGCCATCGCTAACCCCATCGAACCCCTGGCTACGGCGGTCAATCAGTTTACAACAATAACAATTTCTGAAGGGTCAACACGTGGTCCACATCCTCATCCACTCGTTCCCCGCCCACATCCGCGTGTGGCAGGCTGTCGACTCCGTGGCGGGCATTTTGTATATTCAATTAGCCGCTGCCTCCATGTCGAACATTTCCTCCAACTCAATGGAGTGGCGGTGTGGCAGTGCGGCGGTGTGGCAGTGTGGCAGTGCGGCGGTGGCAGTGGCAGTGAGCTCTGGCGGTTCCAGCCCACTCCTTGTTTTGGTTTTGCATTTCTAATGCAATTTGCGGCTGCATCGCTTTTGTTGCCGTTGCCGTTGCGCCCCCAAATCGTCAGTGTGTGTGTGTGTGTGTGTGTGTGTGTGTGGCGTGTCGTGTCCATTAGCACCTTGATGCTCATAATACATATTCATTAATTTGCCAGGGCCATCCCTCCTGAATGGGTGGTGTTTCCTTCCTTCCCTCTTTCCTTCGAAGGGGAGCTTCCTTTATTCCTTCGTTCCCTCTGAATGGGAGCACCCCTTCTCCCTCCAAATCAGAGCTCCCCTTCTCCTCTCTTCCTTCCCTTTGAACGGGAGCTTTGTGGCAGAGCTGGACAGAGCTTTAATTACCACCTTCTCAAGGGGTGGCGAGTCCTCTCAGGTCAAACTCTTTAATTGGGGTCTGTAATGGATATGCACTATCCTATTCCCCCGATCTGTCATCCAGCTTCTCTGCCATCATCTTATCCGTAACGCAACCCACTCTGGCCTCACAGTCACCGCAAAATGTTCTCATTCATTCGGAACTTTCGGAAGCGAAAGGCGTAACTCCAGCAACGGCATCGCCACCCCACCCCAAGGGCATCCCGATTGACTATTGTAATTGTCCATCCACCCTTCTCTGGGATGCCCTTGGATCTCCTGGTCCCAGGTGGGTGGATGTCTTCCGCTGGACGGGCACCTTTTTGTCTTTCACATTAGTTAAAGCTTGCGGCCACAGGCGGCAAGGCAACAAATAAAGCGACTTGAAAACACAGCAAAACACTTAAGCGCAACACTTTTAATTTTCCAGTGGCCCAGCGCACAAAGGACCCCCAAAGCCCCTCCTCATTTGTGGGTTAGCTAGTTTTTTGGGTAGGTCTGGGTGGGTGGGGGTGAACTTGAAACTGATGCCCGGCACGTGGACAAGACGAGAACATGACGCCCTCCTCCGTGGGGCAGGAACAGACACACAAAGACAGACGGATTGGATCGGATTGGATCGGATGAAGAAAGGGGTTGGCTTGGGAACAATACATATTCCCCAGGAAAGGTATATTTATGAAAAGGTAATGTCTTTGTTTGTGTTGCTTGGAAAGCCCTACCTGCCATTTGAATGTACCTTGCAGCAAACTATTTAAATGTGATTTCCACGCACCCTCAGCCTCGGCTTCAGCTGCAGCCACAGACCGTACCCAGAGCCGCCTCGCCCCAGAGCTGATGCTGTGCGGCAGACGTCGGCACGCGCTCAAATTAGTGACTGAGCAGCAGGGGCAGGGGCAGGGGCAGGGACAGGAGCAGGGGGCAGAGCTCGTGCCACTCCACTCTCTTGCTGTCGCTCTTGCAACGTTGGCTACAACAGCAACAACAACAATGGGATTGCGTATAATCAAAAATTAACATAACAATACAGTCCCCGTTCCCCGTTCCCCGTTCCCCCCCCCCCCCGTTCCCCGTTGCCGTCGCGGAGAAGCAGCAACAACAGCGCCGCGGCAAAGTGTTTTCTGAGGCAGACACAACAACAAAAATACATATACGAGTACGAGTACGAGCATAAGCCGCACCGAAATGAATTTGTGTGGCAAGAACTTAAAGTTGCCCCTGCCACTGCCTATGCCACGGACAGAGCCAAGACCCTGAGCGATGCCATAATGAAAGGGTAAGCAAAGGGCAGGGCTTCGATCAGGGGTTCCAGAGAGGGAGAGAGAGAGAGAGAGAGAGAGAGAGGTGAGGGCACCCAAAGCCTAGAGCGCAAAGAGAGGAAGTCAGGAGTAAAGAGGCAGAAGGAGATAGCCATAGCAATGAGCAGGAGGCGAAAGCGGTTTTGCTTCATCTCCACGCACACAGAGGAGAGAAAGAGAGAGCGAAAGGCAGGCAAACAGACAGACAGATGGACCGATGGCAAGCGCAGGAAGGAGACAGCTACAGCTACAGAGAGAGAGAGAGAGAGGAGAGCAGGATACGGGGAGAGGTAAGAGGTAAGAGGGAGACAGGCTGGGCACGCACACGGGCGTACAATTCGATAAAGAAAATTCCCAGCGGGCACTTAATTTACTGCCTGGCGTTCCATTTCGTTTACATTTCTCATGCATTCCCCCTAGCCTCCCATAACATCCCCTCCCCCCCACCACTCACCCTCACGTGCAACCGATAGATGCTGTTGCACTGTTGCCACATTTCAGGCAGGATCTGGTGCATAATCCTTATTCAAACAGAAAATTGAAAGAAATCAAAGAATCTACGCCAGATCTGTGGTATAAGTAGGTAGATAATCCCACAAAATTTGATCCAGATCGCTTGCTTGCCATAGAAGATCGTGGATCCTAAGACGGAACCCCCTACCAGACTTCGAAATCACAAAACCTGGGCCATGTTCAGCGTATACCCAAAAGGTATACCATTTTAGGCTCGGAATTGACTGAGAAATTGATTGATGTTTGATTTCCAAAGCCCTGCTAACAATAATACCTTATAAAATCTCATAAAATTGGTATACAATCTCAAACAGAAACACTTAACCTCCTGTAGAGAGCCTGGAGCCACTTTCAAAAGCCACACTGAAGAAATCGGCTACCATAGAAATGTATGGGCGTTACTTATCTCATCTTTTATATTGTCTTTGCCTTAAACGATCTAAATTGGCTGGGTTTTGTCTAAAAATGGTTGGAATATTATGGAAATGTTGGGATAGGAAGATTAACGCTACCCTCACAGCCCACAAAATGATTTAAATTGATCAGATTTCTATATATGTCTGCAACATGATCTCTTGGAAACGTAAAACCAATTTAGATGGAAATTAAAAGTGCCCAAGAAGCATTTTATGAAATTTCCGATCCCATTCGAGTCTTTTTCGAGTCCTCAAACCGATAAATGCGCTCATTTTCTGATCATAAGTGATACCTTTTACGGGAGCCGTGACTCTTCCGCTTTTCCAATCAGTTTCGATTTATTTTCGAGTCGTATTTCTAATCATTTCATTCCAAAGAATATTAATTTTATTTTGGGAAAATTCTATAGTGAAGATTATCTTCCCAATAAATCCGTAAAGGTGGAGGTATGTCCATCTTCCATCTTCGCTGCTGTGCTGCCAGATCTCGCCCCTTTTGCCCCTTAGTTTTTGCCACAACAGACTGCTGCTGCTGCCCCACTCGTAGATCAATTTACATAGTTTCGATCCTTGGAATTGGATTCACGTTTCAGGGGCATGCAAAAGTGATTTGTTTCGGGTCCATATCTGACTTTAGCTTTAGCTTTAGCTTTCCCTTGTGCCACTACCGCTTCCATCCTTCCTTCCTTTGTCCGTTGTGCTGCCCGTGTGTGCTGCCACGTTGCCACGCGTGCCACACACAAACACACACGCTGCTGAACAAGGCCAGCGTAATCAACATAATGAGAGTGGGTAAGAGTGAGCATTATGATAATAATAGTGTGCCAAATGCTCTCCGTCCTCCTTTGTGGCAGGGATGGGATGAGATCAGGGAGCAGGGAACAGGGAAGCAGGGAAGCAGGGTTGCTGTCCGCTCTACACACTACACTCGAAGGGTTTCAGTCTCTGTTTTTGTTGAGTTTTGAAAAATATTCAAGTTATTCGAGGAATGCATTTGGTTCTGTTCAGTTTTAATCATTTGTGTGTTTTTTATCCCTCTTTCGACAAAGTGTTTTCGGCTGTTTCGCGTTGGATGATGCTTCACGGGGGGAAAACAACAAAACAACAAAGGAAAGGCGCTGCTCCGCTCCTGACACGAAATGGCAGTGATCTATTTTTGTGTGCGTGGAATGTTGAGTGCCTCGAAAAGGGATGCGATGGGATGGGAGAGATGCTCTGAGGAGAGAGGGGGCTGTTGATATGAAATTGTATACGAGGCCATTGTCTGGGAACCCATTCGATGAGATACGATGCGATGGTGCCAGCAGATACACCAGAGAGTGTGGCAGATACAAGAGGAGAGGTGCTCACACGTGTGAGAGAGAGAGAGAGGGGGGAGTGTGGCAAGTCTCGGACTCTAGATACGAGTACATCATGTGCTTCAGCCGTAGTCAAATTTCGGGATGGGGCTGAGAGGTGCCTAGGGTTATCCTTTTTCCGGAGAATATCCAAGGAGACGCCGTGCCACCCTTTTCTGGGATGCCACATCATAATCCAATTGCAATCCCCCTCCCATTCCACCCGCAATCTGTTTCTTTCAACTTCTACTCGGCTTCCACTCCAAGGGAGGCGTTAGAGGAGGGGTGCGGTGGCAGCTTCCACTCCAAGGGAGGCGACAGAGGAGGAGTGCGGTGGCAGCTTCTGTTCTCCTCCATTCCACTCGAGACAAAATCAAAATTCAACTAATTTGCATTTTCGATTTGCATATTTACACAAAATCCGGCCTATCCGTGGAGTGCAGCCTAAGCATCCGCCTCTCCCTCGTCTGCCACCGCCACTGCCCCTCTCCTTGATGCAAATGTTCTGTCATTGAAATTAAATTGATTGCAAATACTGAAGATTGACTTGAAGTGGGAGATCGCCGACAAAGACGATGCGGATAGGACATGCGATGCCTGAAGTCCGGAAACAAAGGCCTCCCTGGCTCCATGTTGATTTTTGATATCCTCCCCGGGACTCTCTGCCTCCACGCCAGGACTCTACTCTCTCTGGCATAATTGCAGTTTGCCCAAAGGGTTGTTCAGGGGTTAAGCAGCGGCTTGGGTTTTGGGCTTGGGCTGGCTTTTCGGGTGGAGGACTGCAGTGCCGGGCCAAATGCCATTCATGAAAATCACACAAAACGCACAGCACAGCACATGGCATGAAAATGCTACCCTAATTTGAAATTAAGCAGCCTTCAAAGTAGGGGTTGGGGTGGGTATAGGGGTTAAGGGGTGTAAAATGCATTATGAGCGATGCGTTAATGGAAATCCGAAAGGTAGGACGGGGGGACAGGGACACGGACACGGACAGGTCTCCTCTTCTCTCAGTCAAAGTTAAGTAGAAAGCAAATCATTCTCGGAGCCAAAGTTCACGGAGAAAGAACTGGACGGGACTATTTAATAAAGTTTATTCGAGGACCAACCCCCTACCCCGCCCTACCCCTACGCCAGGGAAAACTTCTGCAGAACTTTCGGAAATTGGCACAGCCAAAAATCAGTTGCGAAACAAGTTGATTGAACAATTTATCAAGCGCCCAGAGTCGCGTCGAGTCGAACATCTGGAGAATTGGTTCGAGGAGGTGGGTGGATAGGTGGGTGCACATGTCATGAGCGAGGAAAAGAAATGACAGCACGCGTCTGCGATGACTGCGGGAAGTCTGACAGGTTTGGCTTCTGCTGGAAGGAAGCTCAACCCCAGAGCCCAGATCCCAGATCCCAGATCCCAACCCCTGGGACTGTATTTGCTTTCGCGGGATTTACTCTCAGCCCAAGGACTCTCGCTCACGAGCTGCTTAAATTTCAACTAAACAAATTGGAAAATTTTATAAAAATTGGTTTATGATGATGACATTTGTATGGCATCCGGGGCAGGGGCAGCACTGTGCGAGTGGCAGTGGCAGTGGCAGCTGGATGTTTGTTTGCCACGCAAATAAGAGAAACAACAACAAAATAGAAAAGTGCAACGAAGCGTTCAAGTGGGAGGAGTGGGCGGGCGAGTGCTTAAGCTGCCAAGGTGCCAAGGGGTTCGCCCGCCATCCCCCGCCCGCGCGCCAGGGAGCCAACAGGTGCCAGCCGGAGATTCGCTCGAGTGGAGGAGAGGGACACCGAGAGACAGAGCTCTCCTGAAAGCCCCATCAATAACAGGTTGACAGCGAGACACTGGCAAGTGGATGAGTGAAACAAATCAATGGCGATGGCGATGGAGATGGAGATGCTCAATCGGAAAAGGAAAGCCCCTCCAGAAAGCAGGTCAAAAGTATGGCAAATTCTAAGCAGATTATTTTGTGAGAAATGAAAGGGATTTCCATTGAGGTTTTTCACACTCCCAGAGGGAGTCCTCGGGGTCCCCAGGGACCGACAAGTCTGGTCTGTAAAGCCATAAGCCATAAGCCATAAAGGAAATTAATATCGCAACAACAACAACGCGAGAGCCAAACTTAATTTCGTAATATAAATTCAATCTGAAGGCTTTAAATTACGACAGCAGACGCTTTCGGCCGACAAGTCCCAGGTCATTAAATTGATAAATAACCAAAAACTTTGCTCATAATCGCCCCCGAAACGAGAGGAGGAGGCCGTTCCTGGGCCTGGAGGACACACCATCACAACAGCAGCAGCAAGCATTTATCAAAGGCAAAAACACACACTGTGGCAGAGCCTCCTGAAGGAATACTCTCTGCCGCGTGGATGTCTGTGGAATGCCTGTGTCTGCAAATGTTTGCCTAAACAATTTGTGGGTGTAAGGACGCGCCTGGTGATCCATTTGAATTCCGCACATAAATTAACATAGCCTACCGATGCCCATGCCGATGACTTTGAATCTGCCCGGGCGTCCCTGCAATCTTTCACATATGTCGACGACCAGTCAACTGTGACCACCAGCACCTCTTCATCCTTTGGTTGGAGCTCCCAGCTCCCAGCTTCCATCTTCCATTTCCCGGTGGGGGTCCAGAGACAGTCGGACACCTTTCCCCAGATTGCATTTTGACGCATCATTGAGCGAATCGTTTGAGTGACTGACTGGACGACATATTGATGTATTGGCTGCGTGCATTGAATGACTCTTCGGTTGCCTCCGCTGATGGTTTGTTGTGTGTTGCCTCGTCCAAATCATGTCAGCGTGCAAATGTTACTAATGTCGGGAATAGGAACAGAAGACACAGCCCCCCTGCACACACTGCGGAAAATAGGTCTTCATTTTGTGAAATCTATCCAGATTTATCTTGAAAATTGAGAGAGATGCGCGGTCTACTTTGCCCATGTCGAAGCACAATAGAGAAAAGCCTTACATGATCCGGAATTCCTTAAACTCTTTATACAATCTTTACCATAGTTTCTATTTTTTCACCCAATCTCTGTGCTTCTTTTTCCTCAGTGCAACGGCCTGGACTCTCCCCTGCAACCCCGGGCACTTCCCTGCCACATCCAAGGGTCGCTTCATTACTTTAAATGCTTTACACGTACAATATTTAGGCGGTCGGGGGTGACAGACAGACAGACAGACAGAGCGACACTCTGGCGGGGGGCTTTCCTGTGGACAAGGCTGCAGAGGGGTGCAAGGAGGGAGGGGCGGTATACCAAAGGTTTTATTGATGCAGCAGCACCATCACAACGACTGACGCACGGCAAACGCATTTTGCACGCAATTCAATCTATTTTTTTGTTCCTTTGTCACTCGCCATCTTTTTGGTTCCGGTACGGTGCCACTTCTGTGCGGTACAGTCCTGTCCTGGGAGTGCGACTGATGAGAATGGATGATGTCGCCAAAGTTTTTCGGCTTTTCTTTTCGTTTTTTGCGTTGCTTTGGGCAGATGGAAATCCCAGGCAGGAGCAAAGCTCTGCACACTTTACTATTTACTGATTACTGATTACAATGGAGCCACAGAAAGTGCGGCACGTGTTGGAGCTGGTGGCCGATTAGCAGTCGGTATAAAAACATTCTGTTTATAGGGGGTCTATTCTATCTGCAAGAAAGCCTTGTTTTTCTGGTCAAAATTAACTGAAAATGTTGGTGATGTTTGTGTTTTCTTGGGACTCTTTATGAGAGTTCCCTGGAGAGCCCATTCCGAAGACCTCTACTGAATATTCTCTGGAATCATCCCTTATATCCATTTCACTTCTGAACAAATTGTGTGCGAAAGTGAAAGGAGGAACAAATCTATTAACGAAACTTCTCCAACGGGAAACACACGCAAGAACATAATTATAGACCCTCTCCCCCTCCCCTCTCCCTGTTCTCTCTCTCCCTCTTTCTGTAATAGAGAACCCTTCTCCTAACGAGATTAAAGTCTCTCCCTCTCTCTTTCGCTTGCTCTAACAGTCCGAGTATGTTGCATGCCACTTAAAGTGGAAAACAAGAAGTCTTTCGGGGCACACATACTCGTGCACATTAGAAAAAGTGTTACATGGACAATTAAGTTTTTATGAAGCATTTCCGCTAGGTGGCGCTGGAGCTGGAGCTGGAGCGAGTGAACAACATGCACAGACACGCACACAGACATGCACGGACATGCTTCGAAACATTACCGGTGGCGCCAGACGCACACAACCATGTGGGAGCGACAGAGAAAGGGAGAGAGAGAGGGAGGGAGTGTGTGGTGGGTTGGGGGTGGGGTGGCTTCTGTGCGTGCTACTCCGTTCTCCATTTTGTATTTAAATACATTTTAATTAGTATTTATTGTGTTCGTAGAGTCTCGCTGGAGTCCCTGCCACAATGGGTAGCACTTAACACTTGCCAAATTAGACATGCAACAATAAAGCCAACAAAGGGTTAACTTAATCAAAGGGCACATACACACACACACACACACACACGCAGCACACACTCCTACTCCAGTGCTGCCCAATAGCCACCCAGCCACCCACCCATCCATCCGCTACACTACACCACCCTCCGCCTGAGGCATTCCCAATCACAGCAGCTCCTTCTTTTTGGCCTCTTTTCCACTAAGCAATTAACTACGCTTTGATTAACAATCCCACACCCCACCACACCCCACCACACCAGGCTCTATGCCGTTGACAACGACGACGACAGCTGTCTGCCCCCATTTCGACTCTCTGCCTGTGGTGCGGTAACATTACTCCCTGCTCCCTGCTTGGCCCCCTGTCTGTTAGTTAACATCTGTCAATTTCAGCCGCCGCTTAGGCTGCTGTTAAGGTAATGAACGCTGCCCCGACTTGACAGCACTTTTCGTCTGGTATCCGTATCCCCAACAAAGTCCGAGCTGGAGTCCGATGTGGTGTCCGAGTCCGAGTCCAGCGGTAATTAAAGTGCACTTTCGAACTCTAGGCTTATGGTCCGCACACCATTGCCACTCACTGTACTCTCCTGTCTCCCTCTGTCTCCCTCTAGCGCCCTCTGTGTGTGCTTTGCCTTTCCTGTTCAGCGGATGTGTCGCTTTCGTTTGTGCTGTAATAAGTTATGACACTTTTAGCGCCCACTGTGTGCCCATGTGGGTAGTGTGTGTTCCCTGTTTGTGTGTGTGTTAGCCACCCCTTTGGTCGGTGTGCGGCTGGCTGTATTTTTGGCCGCAAGATGCTCATTGAAGCGCATAATCGCATGTTAAATGTGTTGTAATTAAAATATTAATTTCTTCGCTTATGTATGGAGAGCATGTACTTATTCTCATGCACACTACAGTCTCTCCATCTTGTAAGCTACTACCGCTCGCCGGCAGTGTGGGTTCCCATCATCATCATCAACAGCAACATCAATATAATGAACACCATCATCATCATCATCATCATCATCATCATCGTCACCGTCTGCTGCCTTGCGGTTTTGTGTGTGTGTTTTTTTTCGGCTGTTGTGTAATTATAGTTCTCTGCATTTCTCCCTTTTCTCTGTTACCTTTTACTCATATGAGAAGTGCACAGAAGTGCAGGGAAAGGAGCATAAATAACTTTTAGTTTGCTACCAACGAAAGAGAGAGGGAGATGGAGCCAGCTTAGCAGAGATTATGGGGTAAACAGACTATTAAAAACTTTTTAAAAGTCAAACTTTGAGAAGTGAAAACGAGCAGAGTATCCTCTAGGATAGGACAGGATAGTACAGGCAGAGCAGGGCATCATTTTAATGACCATATTAGTTCTATACGAGCATCTAATGATAAGAAAACTTTAAAGAATTTTAAAGCAGGTACAATGAGAGCTATATTGAAGGACATTCTTCAATAGGAAAGACGAACGGGGTAACGAATGTGCGTGTGAGCAGGTCGTAAATGCGTTACTCTTAATCCCAAGCTTTGCACGGCTTGGGATATAGAATCTTTGGTTATACCCTAATAAATCAATCTAAAAATCAGTAAGTGGAAGGGTGGACTCTACTCCCCACAGATATAAATGCAATTCCCCTGGGATGGGATGCCAGTTCAATTTCATTCGCATTTCCATTCTAAAACTTTGCTAAAAACATCAATAATGTAATTAAAAACCCACTTAAGTCGTCTGTTTACATTAGATCCATTACGCAGCGCACACACATGCTCCGAAAAAAAAAAAAACAAATAACGGAAGTATCGCATATTACTTAGTCACTTTTTGGTGGGGTTTTCCATGCGAGATTCAACCACCCAATCTTATCCAGGCAGCAGAGCAGGCTGCGGTGTTGTAATCGGATATAATTCCTGCTCTCCAGAGAACAGACTCAGGACGAGGCCGAGGCCGAGGCCTAGGACATCACAGGCCCAGGGGCTATACAAGTCTACATCAAAAAAATGATGAAAAAGCGTGCTAAAGACAAAGACCTCCGGACCAGACCACACATGAGCATAGTCCGGGTCCGGGTCCGGGTCCTGGTCCTGGTCCTGGCTTTTGGCCATGGTTACAAAGCCGCCCCCCACCGGCTCCCCGCCATAGACTTTTACATTTGATTTACAAAAACGAATCGAAAAAAAATTAAATAAAAAATAAAAAAGCTGTAGAACAAACGAAAATTTCTGTTCTGTTCGAGCTCCAACCCCCGATGCGAGCAAAGGGGGCCGCTGCCCCAAGTGACACTCGCAGGGATCTGCTCCCTCTGCTCCCGGGGCGGGTGGGAAGTGAGGGGGCGTTATAAACAAAAAATTAAGCGCATACGTGAGTTGCATGCAACGTCTCTGGGTGTTTGCTGTCTGGTCTCTTGGCTTTTCCATCGTTTTTTGCTCATTATATCGGGATATATATAGAAAAAGGCGAGTAAAAAGCCAAGAAAAAAGGGCAGATATCGTGTGGAAGAACTACCCTCGTGTACTCGTATGTTATTTGTTATTAAACGGGTCCCCGGCCTGTGTCCTGTGTCCTGTCTGGGCCCTGCATCGGCAGTCGTGCGTTGCCGGCACGGGACATCATTTTGTAATCGAGACTGACCACAATTGTATTTGTATGGCTAGTGTCCTGGGGCATCACCCCGTTCCCCCCCCGCCGTTCGCCGTTCACCTGCCAGGATACGTACCGCAGACACAACTGCTCATTAGCGTCATTGAGGTTGACTCTCGGCCGAAACAGGGAGGACACGACCATGGGGCTGGAGCAGAAGCTCGGAGGCGGTGGCGGAGGCGGAGGGAGGGCTGGTTGGTTGCAAGTCAAAAGTGTCAAAAGGTAGGAAATGACACCTCAACACCTGTATACAGCCCGTAACCCGCTCTCCCCACTCCCTCGAAGGATCACATGTCCATTTCCAGCTCTGGACATTTACCCTCTCGCTTCCCCGCGCCCCGCTCCCCGCTCCCCCGCTCTCGTGTAACTTCATTTCTCTAATTGTCCTCAAGGTAGAAAAAAAATTGCATTTCAATTCCATTTCAGATGGTTATCCATCCTGTGGTCCTTCGGTCCTCTGGCTGGGGCTGGGCCCCCACGCCCTGGAGCTAAATCTATTTTCCTGGTTTATCCACTCGTCAGGCGCCGCCTTCCTTCGTCTCCGTCCAACTAACAAATGGCTTTCGACTTGCGGCCGATAAGCCATCCCCCCCTTGAGTCCTTCCTGCAGATCAAATGGAAATACGAGTAAAACTCCTTGTGCCTCGGTTCGATATCGCGGCACGTGACCAAATTATTCCCCCCCTCTGCCAGCGCCTGCCTCCACCCTCTGGAAGGATAGTATCCCATGTCTACATAAATGTAATTTTCTCACACATCACCAAGAAGGGGGTCCCCGTTCTGTAGTTGACATTCGCATGGGGTTTATGCCGTCGTTTCCTTGGATGACTCGCAATTAGCACTGGGATTCCTGGGGGCTCCCCTTGGATGTGAAGCACCAGGATCTAATCAAAAGAAATCTCTGGTGTTTCTGCTTTCATATAAATTATGTTAATGGCAATTTGTCGGAGACTCTTACCTCTGCGCACACATTTATTGGCAGTTTTGTGGGTTAATGAATATAAATGCCTTCATAGTCCTGCCGCAGAAAGCGGGAGAGAAGTAGGAACGATTTGAACTACAATAAAAGCTCTGAAAAGTCGGGGAATCTCTCACAAATCGAACCATCTTTGGGGCAAGCTTTAAGCCCTCTTTGAGTCCCACCCCTCCAAAACCCCGGAGACTTTTATCTATTCAAACCCCTGGAGATCGTACATCCAATTAAGGATAGGCTTATAGATAGGGATTAACTTTCAGAATTTAATTTTGAATACAGTTTCCCCTGCCCCCCCGATTCATTTGAATGGACTTGTATCCTCTGGCAACTCAATTTCCTGGCCATCGATCGCATCGACTTATTGAATTTTTGAAACATAAATAACAGTTGCTTGATCCATCCATTATGTCCTTTGACTTGACAACTGAATGGCGATTGGTATCCGGCATTAATGACACCCCACCAGCCACCAGCCACCATCCACCATCCAGCAGCACCACCCATGAAGGGATATTCCAAGGAAAGGCATGAGGGAAACTACTAATCCTTTCCAAGTACACGCACACATCAGAGCAGCCACACGCTGGGCAGCAGCAGCAGCAGCAGTAAATGCAACATTTGTGCTGTGCCCAAGGACAACAACAAGGACGGAATGGCAACAGTTGCACCCTCACGTGGTGTGCTGGGCTGTGGCATGGTGCTGTTGTAAGGAGAGTCGCGTGGAAACGACAGGCCGTGTGCGTCCAATATGGCTCGGAATAATTTGAGCAAACAGTGGTTCAAGTGGTCGCCGGTTTTAGGGGTTCATCCTCGTCATCGGGCGGACGGACGGACGGACGGACGGGCCACGTGGCACTGCCTAATCCCGAAATTAGAGCGGGAACACAGCTGCGAGAATTTACCTGCAAGAGAGAGAGAGAGAATATTTATGAATACTCGTATTTTTTAATTAAATCCCCGGCATTAAAAACATAAAATGTGTGCATTCCGCGATTACTTTAATGCACTGGACATGTGTGGCACCGCCAAAGACCGAGAGAGAGAGAGAGAGCCTGCCCCGAATATCCTGCCACCCAGGTCGGAGGTCCGATGTCCGAGGCCAATTAGGAATCATAAATCCGTGGGCCAGAACTTTTTATGGTTCTGTTCTCCAACAAATTGCAGGAAGAGCGAGCGGAAGGATGAAAGCCTAGGAGAAATATGTACCGAAATATATCCCTGCCCAGCCGTCCGTCCGTCCGTCCATCCGTCCGTATGCCAGAATATTGGCAGCATAAAAACCGTTTCGCGGGTCGCACAACGGACTCAAATTGTTTGACAATTAAAAAAGGGAGCAATCAAATGTGTTTTTGGGACACAAAAACACAGCAATGGCCAGCACTTTCCGGTCGGGCAGGATATATCCACATATATACACATATATCTGTATGTATAGCAGAAATAGAGGGAAAGGGACGGGTGGCGTGGCGGGGGAGACACACAAATTGTTCGAATTCGGTGGCAAAATAACGCGAAAAGCGATGAACAAATAAAAATGTAAATATTAATAAGCGTCAATATGCGTTCAACCATGGCCGGGGACTTCAGCCAGAAGGGCAGACAGACCAAGAGCTGGAGCTGGAGCCCAAGCCCCAGCCGATGCCAATGGAAATTTCAGGCAAACAAACAAACAAACACAAAGCCCGCCGCAGTCAGAGCCCAGACTTTCGGAAAAGCGAAGGAAAACATTTTGGGCAGACACCCCACCACCCTACCCCCACTCTCACTCTCACCCTCCCCCCAGAGACTCCAGCCGAAACCGAACTTCGGTCTTCGTCGGACGCGCTGCGGCGAGCGGCCAAAACGCTAATGTGAGACTAAACACGAGCCGGAGACCGAAACCGATTTCCGCCAAGGGGCCAATGGGTTCGAAGGTGCACCAAACACCACACACCACACAGTGGGGCACATAGAGGAGCTTGGGCTCCAAAAATAGAAGGCACAGAATCTGCAAATACATGCATACATATGTACAGATGTACATGTAGGAAATTTCTTAAGCCACATAATTTTTGTTGAACTGAAAATTGGGTGCTTTTTGCAAATGAAATAATTACGAGTATATTCTTTGGGTTTCATATTTAATTTTTTTAGTAATATTAATTAGTATATTAAATTTAAATTTAATTTAAATAAATGGATTTTTTTGGTTTTCATATTTTTATTTTTTATTTTGATCAATTAATTTAAATTTAAATTTAAATAAATGGGTTTTGGTTTTATATTTATTTATTTTTTATTTTTATCAATTAATTTAAATTTAAATTTAAATAAATGGGTTTTTTCGTTTTCATATTTATTTTTGTTTATTTTTATCAATTAATTTAAATTTAAATTTAAATAATTTTTGGTTTTATATTTCTTTTTTTTATGATGATCAATTAATTTAAATTTAATTTAAATAAATAGGTTTTTTGGTTTTCATATTTAATTTTTTTATTTTTATCAATTAATTTAAATTTAAATAAATGGATTTTTGGTTTTATATTTAATTTATTTTGTAATATTAATTTACTTAAATTTAAATTAATTTAAATAAATCGGTAAAGTTTAAAGAGAATTTAAAGATGTGAGAATTCATTTTGGAAGACCAAACAAATGGTTTCTGGAGTCCCAAGAGATTTCCAACCACATTTTGAGGAGCTCTGGACTACAACAGATTAAAGATGCTATAATTATCTCCCCGCCTGTCGCATAGCCTTTGACCTGGGACCAGTTTGTCTGCCACTTTATCCCACTGTCCACTGATATCGTATCCATTTGGTGGGCGACCAAAATCCGCTCCCTGTTTTGCTGGCCAGAGCCCTTGCTTCACACGCTTACCACCAATCTCCGCCCCATCCACCCCTGTCCTGCCACAGCTCTCTCCCCTGCCCCTGCCCCCCCTGCCCCTGCGGATGCCATCATCATCATATCAACATCAAGTCATGGACTCGGGGACTTTTGTGAAATGGAACTTTCAACACCGGAAGCAGCGTGTTGCATGTATTTATGTAGATATTAGCGGAGCGGCTAGCACAACCCTCTCCAACCCCCTCTATCCGCTCACCACCCTCTTTCTCCTTCCCTTGAAGCCCTCCCCTCTGTCCATAAGCCCTGATGTTGGCCAAAAGTGTTCCGTTTCGTAGCGAAACGAAGCGAAGCGTATGGTTTCGTGGGGAGTTTGTTCTCGTCCTCGTCCTGGTCCTGGTCCTGGTCGTGGTCGTTGTTGTTATTTTCCATAAGCGCGACTATAAACCAGATTTGGCAGAGCTCTTCGACCCTTCGCTTCAGGCCCTGCTTCTACCCTGTTCCTTCCACAGCCATGGCCAGGGGCGAAGGCAAGGGGCAAGTACGAGTAGCAGTCAAATTAAGGTCCGTGTTTTTGTGTGTGTGTGTGCCCCATAGACAGAATAGAGAGAGAGGCAGGGAACTCTTTTTTGTTGCTCAATGAAATTATGCATTCATAGCCCATCGAAGAGTGGAATTTGCTGAAGAAAATGGGAGTGGGGAATGGGGAGTGGCTAGAACTCGGACTTTCATTTGGTCAAGACGGAGGATAGAGGCAAGTAGCAGTGATTGAAGGGGATTACCGAGGGCTGCGAGGACATTGCTTTACAGATTGAACACTCGGTGAAACTTTGGACAGCAAGCCGTCTAGCCGCAGGACTGGCTGGTCAATGCAGGGTCCTTCTGCCTACCCTCTCTGTGATGTGATCGCAACCCCACTTTGAGCTCGTGCCGTGTGTGGCATGTGTGCCGTGTGTGCCACCCTTAAGCCTTTAATCAAATGCATTGCATTCGCATTCGCATGCAACAACCCCATCCATTGAGGAGAGCAGAGGAGATGCCCCTCGTAACAAGTTGTTATTGTTTGTTGCTGCTGCTCATGGATGTTGTATAATTTTAAAAATGTCACGCGGCCATACATATGTATCCCCCCTACGTCCTGCTGTGAATCCTCGACATCCTTTGAGTCCACAGGGCATGCATCAGCAACATCAATGAAATGTGAAATGTGACTTGACGAGGGGTCGGTCGACCGTCCGTAAACCTGTTTGATCGGAACTTGTTCTCAAGGGTCTCTCTCCCTCCCAGGGGCCGCTGCCGGCCACTGTCCAGGCGGTGCAGCGGTGCAGCAGGGGGCAGGGGGTAACCCCTTGCTCTGTGTCGCGTGTTCCGTCATAACTTCGCTCCGCTAACACCCACGGGGGGCTGGGGGTTGCAGAACGGTAAACGATTCCACGATAACATCTGCGGCGGTGTTGCGATTGCGATTTCCACGAGTCCTGGAGTCCCCGAGTCCTGCAGTCCCCGAGCGAGGGTTGCTGCTCATTGCATAATTATGCCATTGTCCAATGAAGTTCGTAATGCCGAATGCTGCCGATATAATCTAATTTGCCTTCGTCGCGTTGCGAGGGTTCTTTTTGGGGTAGTTTTTGGCCCGGCTTCAATCTGACAGAACGAGAGATACTATATGCTATGTGCAGATATACAGATACAGAATAAACAGTCGACCCAATGACCTACAAGTCCTGTGTGTCTCTTCCAAGAACCAACAAAAGAGTATTCAATGCTAATGCTCTGACATTATACGAGTATCCTGTATCCTGCGTATCCTCCTTCTTATTCTTCTTCCAAGGAAAGTCTCTGTAAATCCCCTGGCAGGTGCTCAAGATGCTCGCGGGGCAATAAAACATCGACTGGCAAATACCACAAAATCCTCGCGCATAAAGCGCACTTCATAACTCATTTGTTGCAAGCTCCAGTGGCATCCCCACCCACCCATTCACCCATCCACCCAAACGACACTTCCACGAGTGTCGAGTCCCCCCTCCAGCCTCCACCCTCCACCCTCCACCCTGCAGCACTCTGTCTGTTTGTCGGTTAGCTCATCGTGTGTAATGGCAGCGATTTTCACTCTTTTGTATTTGATTTTCGAAATTGTAATGCAGAGCAATTTCCATTCAGTTGCGATTCCAATGGGGCATGTGGCATGGCCATGGCAGGGAGTGATGCCTCGATTCGATTCGTGCTGCGGGGGGATGGATGGGGGATGGGGGATGGGGGATGGGAGTGTGGCGAATGCGCTACATTTGTCAAATTAGCTGGGGAGCAGATAAGCGACGGGTAGAGGGGCTGTCCCAAAAACGTCAATGGAGTAATCCACTTCTTGGCCAATTATTTGGGTTTATATTTATGGGCCACTTTCTACGTGAGAAGTTTTAGACGGGCCAAGAAAAGCGTTGAAACGGGGAAGGAGATGGATCTGGGATCTAGAAGATACATCCATCAATGGGGAAGATGTCTAAAGATACGGCTGAGCATGAAGATAGATCAATGGAAGAGTAACGGCCCGTAAGAGACTTCGTTGAGTAGTGCATCTCGCAGTCTCTCCCAGGATTAAGAGTCTCTCCTTCTCCCGTGCCCCTTCTATGCGTGCCACATAGGTATATTCTTCCTGCCAAAATACCCTTTACTTTTGGTTTGAAGACCTCTTTCGTAGGAGATTCGTAGGTCGACTCTGGTGGGCTTTTTCGGTGGCTTAATATCCCTCGTTCCCCTCCCTGTCCCTCTGCCTGTCCATGTCCTGCTCTCCGCAGGCTCTGTGTCCTTTGCTATTGAACTGAACTTGACATTTTGCACTCGTAGTCGGCACAGAGGCCAGAGGCTCCTGTCGCCGCTGCTGCTGCCGCGTACACGCAATAAAAAGGATAACAACACACACACACACACACACACACGCGGATAAATAGCGATTCAAGATACACACAGACACACAGATACAAACGACGGCTGACCCGACCCCAAAAAGCAGGAGGCAGCTGCTGTGTCGGAACGGATCGGATCGGATCGGGACAGGTCGGTTCGGGTCGCAGCGGATTTCATTGCTGAATGTGGGGTTGCCACCGAACGAGTGTGGCTGTGGCGTGGAGTGGAGTGGAGTGGAGTCCTTCGTGTTGCAGAACAGAATGAAAGGCACACCGAGCCGCCGAAATTATTTGTTGGTTTAAAAATGAAAAAAATACTGAAAAGGTAAGGAAAAAGGGAAATATTGAAATATGACAGGCAGCGGGAATCCTGGCATAAAAGGAAACAGCATCGAAAGCTGTCGCCGGGGGGGGGGGCTGAAGGAGGGCCTATCCTGGGGTTCGTGGACTTCCATCTCCCATTAAAGACCATTTATTGGCCCTGGCTTATTGAATTTCGAATGGATTCCATTCGGAAGGGAATGGCTTGGCATAATCTCAACAAAAGTCCTGCAACAGGCAGACAGACAAAAGGAAAGAAAGTCCTGGCAGGATACAGCTTTTAATTAGATGTAATATCACCATCTAAAGAGCGGCTGAGGAGGGATGGATGATTCCTTTTTCGGAGTTAATCGCGTCATAAGACCCTGCTCTGGCTTCGTCCTTTCGCCAGGATTAACCACAGCTCCTCCACTCCTGTGCTCCTCTCTTGAGCTGCTCATTAGCAGTCCAGTCGCCTGCCTGGGCACACAAGGATGCCATCTCGTGCTGCTCCTGGCGGCGGGTCCTGGTCCCCGCACAATTAAATGACACAAAAACGGATTAGCGCCGGAGTCGGAGTCGGTGCCGGAGTCGGTGCCGGAGCCGGAGTCGGTGCCGGAGCCGGAGCCAACAATGCGTAAGCGTAAGGCCACTTAACATTTATGGACGAGGCATTAAAATAATTTTTATGAAAATTAACTCAACTAAAAATACGACGCCCGTCCGCCAAAGGATAAACAGAGTCCCGAGGCCCTAAGAGACGCCTCTTCTGTGTGCCTGTGTGTGTGTTTGTGTGTGTGTGTGGCATAATTGTCGCGCTTCATGTCCAAAGTCCCAGAGTCCTGGCGCAGGAAGGCGATGCCTGGCTGCCTGGCTGGCTGCCTGTCTATCTGTTTGAACTTGGGAACTTGATTTTGCGGAAGAAGACAGCCAGCAACGGTGGCAACAACAACGTGCAACATCTGGCGCTAAGTACAAACCGTGATACACACACAGACAGCAGGACGGACGGGCAGATGGATGGATGGTTGGATGGATGGAGGAGCACACAAGGCACACACATATCCTATCCCATCCCGAGACTCGGGACTCCGACCGCGTGGCTCCTCTTAAAGCCTGCCACGGGGATGCGCGCGCAGCGGCGGCGGCGGCGGCAAAAAAGGAAGTTGGCCAAGAAATTAGGGAAAAGGAAAGGAACTTTAAAAGTCGCTGGCAGTCGTCGAAGGGGCAGGGCCACGGGCAGGGGCAGGGGCAGGGGCAACGTAGTGGAAGAGCAAAACGTTTGAAGGGTGGAGTTTAGGGGCAGGGGGGGTGTTGCGGTGTGGCATGGACATGGGCCCGGGCCCGGGCAGCGTGAGAACATTTTCATGCAGGATATTTTTGTGTTTTTTTTGTTCTTGTTGTATTTTTCAGTCAGCAGTTTCTGCCTTCGTTTGCCGCTTGCCGCCTGCCCCTCTGCCGCTTGCCTCTCTGCCGCCTCGTCAAGAGTTGAACGAACACACCCTGGTGGGACGTTTGCTACCCTAATACCAACACACACACACTCACACCAACAGCTGAGAGCACACACACACACGGAGAGACAGAGAGAGAGAGAGAGTGGGATGGAACTGCTTATGAAATTTCCCAGTATTCTTAACACTTCCGCCTTTAACGAGCACTCTCTCCCACTCTCCCACTCTCTCTCTCTGGCCTCACTGCTCATGCGCTCTCTGAGAGTTCAGAAAATACTGGGCTCCCTCCTCTCTCTCTCTCGGTCTCTCCCCGCTCACGTTTTCTCTTTCTCTTCGGTCGTCGTCTGTGAAGTGCACTCCAATCGCTGGGTAAATATGTACAGCTCTTCTCTGGCTTTTTTGTTTTTTGGGTTGAGTTCTAGCTCCACTCTCTCTGCCCCACTCCCCTGCCTTCTCCCCCCCGCTGAGTGAGAGCTTCGCTCCTTTCATGCCCGTGTGGTCGGGTCGGGGCTCTGGGGCTCTGTGGGGTTGGGGGTGTTATGTATTTTTTACAAGTGTTTAGTCAAATTCGTTTGGCATTTCAGGCGGGGGCGCCACAGCCACACTCTCCCCACTTTCCCCACTGTGTGTGTGTGTGTGTGTGTGTTTGGAGGCTGTGTGGGGGCTGGTGGGGGTTGGGGCGTGTTGTTTACAAACGTGAGGTAAAGCCAACAGCGAGAGAACTTCCCTCTGAACCGAAGAACCGAAGTAGAGGCCAGCATTTTAGATGGAAATTGATTTTTAGTGTGACGAAAGGCGCCACAGGAGCGGTGGGGCAGTAGGAAGGGGGAGGGTTGCATCGAATGACAGTCAGATTATCCATCTATAAGGTGGTAGGCGCCAAGGGAGGCATGTCTATGGGAGAGACCTGTAGAGACCAGGTTTTTACCCCGAAATAATAGCTATAGAATCCCTTAAACCCCATAGATATCATAGCTATATAGTCTTAAGGTTAACTGAATAATTGAACTGCCAAAAGGACATTTATTTCGCATTTCCGAACACCCTTTTCCCCATTGAAAACCTAATTGAAAGCGATAGATCTCTTAATTTGATCACAAAATGACTCAAATCGATAGGCCTGGGCTGTAAAAAATAAAGCTTATCCAATTAAATATAATCCCATTCGATGTCACAATGCTCGCTCGTAGTTTAACCTTTCAACCTTTGATTCAATTACAGGGCGCTGTAACTTTCGTGGGCAACGAGATTTGCGATTTTTTCAACTTTTTGCAGACTGAAAATTAATTGGAAAACACAAGGAAATCTGTAAACCGTAAATGATTGAAAATGGCAGGGATCTGTTCTACCATTCGTGCCACAAAATATCCAAAGTACTTCTGAATGCATCAATCCGTACGGATCTCGATCTCAAGCGGTTTCAACTCTTTTTTTCTCCAAAAGTGATTTCTTAAGTGTCTCTCTGGCTCTCTCTTTCTCTCTCTCTATCGCTGAGAGTTTCCCATAGAACGAGCCCTGCTGCTTCCATCTCATTTCACTCGCATAATGCTCTCCAATTAGGATCCCTTTGCCAATCCCATCCCATCTCTTCTCAGTTCTCAAACAAAGCCTCTCCTGCGGTGGGACTCCGATTCCGAGTCTCCGTCTGGGGGATCGGATCGCTTTGTGGCAGCAACAGATGATTGACAATGAGGGCGCAGGACAGAGGCAGCGGCAGCGGCAGAGGCAGAGACCGCAAGGCAAATTTAAATAACTGTGCACACAAAAGGCCACAAAAGGCCGTGAAAGAGTTGTCGTTGTCCCGACAAGGAGCCCAGCCACAGGAGCCACAGGAGACAGGGGAGCGGGCCAAACAGATGATTGCCGTTAACCAAAACAAAAGCAGGTCGAAAGAGTGCCTCGAGAAACAGCTGTCAGAGGCACAGACAGGGGGAGAGAAGAGAGCGCGTTGCAAGGTGCAAAAAAGAGCAGGAAAAGACAGAGGCATAAACAGAAGCAGCAATAATGATCCGCCCGAGTGGTCCTGTGGTCCCACCCGATGGATGGACCCACCGTTGGGCTGATTAGTATGTTAAGGGCGACCGAAGACCGAAGATCGAAGATCGAAGATCGACGGATCCGTTCGTGCACCGTTTGCTCCCTAGAGGGTCTGCTCCTTCGATCAGGTAGAGCGCTCGCTGCCTGCCACATATGCAGGTTCCCCTGTCCGCCTTCCCGCCTGCCTGCCTCTTGAGCAGCTGTCGTTAATGAGCCGCTGCCGCCGCTCTGCCGCTCTTCCGCTGGCAGGATCTGTGCCGCTCTCTCTGTCTCTCTGTTTCTCTGTTTGCTCTCTTGTGGATTGTTTAGAGACCAAATGCAATCTCCGCTTACAGGCACATCTAATCTTTATTGACGGGTCTGGTCTTTTTTCCCTCAATTTCGGGATAAGTTTTCGGGTTTTTCTTTCAGCATTTCAGAAAATGGAAAATTTCTATTTGTCAAACAAACAATTTCGTTTACATTTTTCACAGTCCAAAATTGTTCGAGTGTCGTGTCGCCACCGCAGGTTGCCGCAGTGTGTGTGTGTGGCAGGTAGCAGCAGCAGGCAGCAGCAGATCGATGATCCTCAACAGCTGAACATGCAACGTTTCGTTGCAATGCCAGCAGCCATCGATCTGGCAGTTTGTTGATAAAAAGGATTTTCATGTTTTTCGTGCCAGAGGGAGACACATAGATCATCTGCTGAATGTAAACGAAACCCTTTTGTTATCCTTCTTAACCAAAAACAAACCCCCAAACAGCTCTCCCCCCCCCCCACCCTTGCGCTGTTCATCAGTCAATTTCCCGTTGATTAGCCTCATGCCTGACAAAAGTCCCCCAAGATTTAGAGACTTCCTCCCCCCCACCCGTTCCAGGCAAACCGCTTAGCACCCTGCCTCCTGCCTGCCACAGGCCCAAGCCTACACCCACCCCGTCAAGCCTCCCCTCCACCCCACAAAAACGGGGGACGACAAAAAAGCGCGTCACTTGCGCATAAAATGCGATTTTAATCACTTTCCGTTCCGTTCCGTTCCGTTCTGTTCTGTCGTGTCGCGGGAAGGCCCGTCGCCACCCCCAAAGCACAGCCCAACGCCACCCCCTCTCCGGCTGCCCTCTTCCTTTTTGGCATGTCCTGTCTTTGGCTTGTCTTTGACTTTCCTTCTGTGCCTTTTTTTTGCTTTTCTTGTTTTTGTTTTGTGCGAAAATAATTTCATTTAAATATCCACACATAAAGTTCTGCCCCTGCCCCTGCCCCACCGACTCCTCCCTCTCTCCCCTCCGGCTGGGCGGCTGTATGTTAATGTAATTTTTATGCTGATTGCGAATTTCCACATTTCCGGGACGGACTGCGGGCCAGCGGCGCAGTCTGTTCTTTGTCGCGGCATTAACGGAGTCAGCAGCCAGGGAGAGCAGCGACAGAGGCGACAGCGACAGCTTCTGAGACCCTCATGCGTGCTGCTGGGGCCTGGTTGGGGTCTGGCCTGCTTTCTGGATATTATACGACGGTATATAGCCCCCTGATTATGATGTTTACCCATCGTGGAGAGAAAGACAGGGAGAGAGAGAGGTTCTCTGTGGTTCCCTTTGCTCTTTTCCCTGAGGTTCTGGCCACCCCTTCTTCGGGTAAGGTAAGCTCCTTCCCTGCTCGACTCTGCCCTGCCCCGCCCTGCCCTGCGCCTTTTGTTCTTCCCATTATGGCGCTTCGTTTTCCACCGGTTAAAAGCCTGTGCCTTTTGTTCCATGTCCTGGTCTGCTCTCCTCGCAGCTCTGTTTTAATCAGCAGCATTAATTTAATTTAATTTGATTTAATAATGCCTCCCAACCAGCCATCCCATCCATCCCATCCATACATATGTTTGCCCCCAGATCCACTGGCACTCCCTTTGTGGCCGCTAAGTACGTCTAAGTGGTTCGGCCGTGCTGCCGGGGATCCGTAACCGAATCTGCAACCGAATCCGCATTGCCAGTCTGCCTGGTATATAATATACATAATATATATTATATATTATATAATGATCTATTGTGTGGCCGAGAGTCGAGTGCTTTTTGGGCCATTCTAGGGGCATGGCTGATGCTTTTTGCTTGTTTGTTTGTCGGCTGCTCATTAAAATTTAAGGGGGATTACGATTGTCCTGTTCGAGCAGGGTGCAGGCACTGCAGGCACTGCAGGATGCAAGATTCCTTCCACAAAGAACAGCAGATGATGAATCCTCAAGTGACAGAGGAGCCTGCCGCCCGCCTCCTGCCTCCAAGTGAACGACAATTAAAGATCCTTAATCCTTAAAGGATTTCCCAGGAATGATTGTCTCTGGGGAAAAGCCTCTTCCTCTCTCTCCCCTCTAATCCTAAACATTCAAATGGTTTTCCAATTAAAATAACTCTTTGGAAAATCTCTCAATTTTCGCACTGCCACTGCCACAGGCTCTGCCTCTAATTTGGGGCGGGGGGCGTGTCTACACAGCTACAATATCAAATAATTTCAATGAAAATTCGCTGCTCGCTGCCGCACACTTCAAAGGTTTCCCCAAATTCCCAGATTTCAGATTTCAGATTTCAGTTTCGGTTTCAAGCAACAACCAGTTGAAGAGTCCGTGTGTCCCTGTGTCCTGTGTCCCTCCCTGTTTGCCACATCGTGTGGCAGGAAAGCAAACACACATACAGAGAGAGAGAGAGAGAGAGAGACCAGCATAAAAATAATCAAAAATGGCATATAAACAAACACGAGAGCAGGACGGCAGGCTATCGGTGTGCACTCTCTCTTGTGCCACGTACCTTTTCACCCTCCCCCACCCTCTCTACCCGCCCCTGACGTTCTTCGTGTTTGTTCAAAATGTTAAAATCCTGTTTATTGGATTCAATGGTTTGTTAATTGCCAATTTCAACTCCTTCCCCAACGTGTGGCAAGGGCAAAACTTTTCACAGTCACTGTGTAACCCTCTTCCTCCCCCTTCCCCCTCTCTGTGTGTGTGTCTGCCATGTCTGGCTATGGGTCTACTGGTCTGCTGGTCCCATCGCACTATGGTCCGAACGACCACTTTTGTTGGCCAAAATTAATAACTCGCGAACGAAACAAGATTTTTATTTAGTTTTTTGTATTGGTTATAAATAATCAAAAGGAAGTGGATTTCCAAAAAAAATGGGTGTGGCACCGCCTTTTTTTTAATAATGCATATTTAAATTATTAGTTATAGTGAAAATAGCATATTTTTAACATTTATACTAAAAAATTAGGGCGTTGCACAGGCGTGCAAATAATTTTGATTTAAATATAAAAAAATTAAGATTTAAATAAAAAAAAATGGTTCAAAGGTTGCCGTAAATTATTGCACAATACTGGTCTTTGCTGAGATCCTTGTCGAGAAGCAGGGCTAACGCCTCGTCAGGTGAGATAGGTGCCGCCTTTCCAACTGGGTCCTGTACAACCTTACGAACTAATTTAGCCTTCTCTGGGCATAAAGATACAAGTTTTGAAACAAATGCGCGGTCGTATTTGCCCCGTTTTCGTGCGGCCATGCTTGCCGCTTGAATCAATAAATTGATGTTTTCTCCCTCTGATACAAAAAGATCTGCAGCCTGCCTTCTTCGTGCTCTGCGACCTTTTTTGATGTATAACGGTACAGGGCGTCCCACTGACTTTAAGGCTTTTGACCAATTTTCGTTCAAACATCTTTGAATTTGACCTGCATTTGTTCCGTTTTGTTGCCAAACGATAGCAAATTTTCTTGCTGGTATCTTTAAAAGCTTTATTAATTTCATCTGATATGTTTGCTCTGCATGTTTTACCCTTCTCTGAATTCCATACGGCAAACGACTATGCATTTTCGAATTTGAGGTTATAATCTATTAATGCAAATTTCAAGAAAAGTGGTGAAAAGTGGCATTTCTTACTATATACATTTCAACAAGAATTTATGAATCTACGACATACAAAAGGTTTCAGGGTGGGGACTAGGTGGGACTCATTTTGTATACCTTTTCAAAATTAGTTTTCATTACAAGTTGGCACTTGTTGAACGACTCACTTTAACCTACAATTACGAAGACGTCACAGCTACTAGATACAGTTCACAACTCAAAACACGTAGTACAAACCCGACTGATTAAGATTCATCAAAAAAATTTAATCAGTTCTTGTCATATTTCAATTTTTGAGAGATTTAAAATTGCTATTAATATGGCACTTTTTCACTGCGCGTGCTTTTCGATAACAACAGTTGGGTTGAACAGCGGATTTTGCGAATGTGGCGCCATCTATGGAAATTTCTGGTACGCAGCTTTGATGATCACTCTTTTTCTAATGCAGAGTGATCAAAACCAGGTTTTAGTTTTGACTTTTAAAAATTAGGTTTTGGCCAACAAAAGTGGTCGTTCGGACCATAGTGCATCGATGCCATAATAATTTCCTGGCTATAAAATTCATTAGACAACATTGCAGGCAGGCGCACCCCCAGACCCCGACCCCCGACCCCGACTCCGACCCCGATCCGACCACCTGTAAAACTTGTCGTCTGTCTGGCCGCAGAAACAGAGAAAGAGACAGAGACAGAGAGACAGAGAGAGAGTGAAAGAGAGCAGCTACTAGTGCCGTTATACACTCATATCTACTGCTGCTAGAAGTATCTTATAGATACATATATTCATGGCCTCTTCGGTGCGTCGTTAAATTATCCCCGAGTCGGCGGCATTCCACTGGCATGCCACTGGCTTTACTTTTACGAGAATGTGCCACACACACACACGACTTACGGCTGCTGTGCCCCAAGCTTCAACGCCTGGGCTGGAGGCCGTTAAAGTTGGTTGGAAATTAGGCTGCAAATCGGAGGCGAGCTCCAAGGGGGCCGGGGGAGCATCAGAGATCGGGGATTAGATTGAAAAGAGGTAAAGACCGCTATCACCGAAGCGGCAGAAGGGGAAGATTGAACAGGGAAACCCAGAGAGAGGTTTTCCCTCAGTGCATGGCAAAAACTTCTCTCTGGAGATGCCTCCAGCGACACCCGCCTTTAATCTCGACTCCCATACCCCCTCTCTGTGCCCCTCCCTCCCTTTTGCTGCCACATTTCAAGTGACTTCGTTGCAATCCTCAAAGGAGCGCCTTCGGATCTTCCAGAAGTCTGCACCGTCTGCTTCTGCACCTGCCGCAGCCAGCGGCAACTGCTGCCTGGTGTCACATTTAATTCAATCGCTGCCACTGTTGCTGCTGCTGCCACAAAAAGTGGCAACAATTGCACAAAAAGAGAGAAATGAAATGGGAAATAAGCAGGCGGCAGGCGGCAAACAAAGGCGAGCGCAGGTTGTGGCAGTGGCAGTGGCAGTGCCAGAAGCAGCTGCGATTGCAGCAGCCATGAAAGAGGGGCGGTGGGAGGGGCTGTGTGTGTGTGCCACGGATATGTCACACAGGGACAGACAGGATATATCAAAGCGTGACAGGAGCAGAAGTCAGCGCAGGAGGCAGTGCCACCGACGCACTCGACAAAAGTTTCGTTGCTGGCTTAGAAAAGCTTTTCCTTTTCCTCTCTTTTCGGGGGAAACCCCATCCCGCCCCTCCCGCCCATCCCGCCCCTCCCGATAGTCGCACAAATTTGAATTGACAACACATTTCCGCATCGATGAGTCCTGCCTCCCCCCAGCCCTTCCCTCGATTGAGGCTTTTGTTCGGCCTCGGCCGGTTCATCATCCATTTTGTCCCCCCCAAAAAAAAGGTTGTCCACATATGCTGCGGAAATGTCCGGGAAATGTGCATGGAAAATGGTTTTCTTCTTGCTTTGACAGAT
This sequence comes from Drosophila lowei, assembly GCA_008121275.1. Classification (NCBI taxonomy): domain Eukaryota; kingdom Metazoa; phylum Arthropoda; class Insecta; order Diptera; family Drosophilidae; genus Drosophila; species Drosophila lowei. The sequence continues at coordinate 21,206,098 of CM017778.1, read as the reverse complement.
GTCGAAGGAAAATAGAAGCGCGTGGGAGTGGGGGAGCCTCTCTTTCGCCCTCTCTCAATCTCTCTCTCTCTCTCTCTCTGTCTGTCTGTCTGACATCAATTGCCGAATAATGTTCAAGTCATCAAATATTTAAAATGCTTCCACAGAGAGAGACAGAGAGAGAGACAGAGGGAGAAGTCTCCTTCCTCCTATTTTCCTTCCCTGTCTTTCCCCTTTCGTTTCCTTCTCTTTGGGGGTGGGTTGGAGGGGGGTGGGGGTTTTCCTGCAAGCGACACAACATGTTGAATTTTTAATGCGGATTTTTGGCAAATATTTTTTGTTTTTTTTCTTTTTTTGGTTTGTCTGAAAATATTTTAAAGCATACTTTCAAGCTTCGTTTGGGGCAGGATATGGGGGCATGACGCACAAAAAGAATTGCCGAAAAATGTTTGCAGCTCGTTTGGTTCTCTTTTTTTTTTGGGTCCAGAAAAGGGGGTCGGAATGGGCTGTGGGGCATGGGGGCAAGGGGCATCTCCGGTTGTGTTAGGTGTGAAAGGCAAAAATGCCAAAACAGTTTAAATTTGCACATGCCGCAAGAGAGGGAGAGAGAGAGAGCGAGGCTTGACTCGGGGAGCTGTGGCACAGACAGACATCCAATGAATGCCATGCGTTGCATGAAAGATAAACCCAGAGACGGAAGCAGCAGTCGAAGCCGTAGCCAAAGCCGTAGCCGTAGAGCAACTGACTTTTGGCCTACACTGTGTGTGGACATGATGCTGCCACAGCAGAGAGCCCAGCCAGTGGCAGGCAGACATAGACGGAGGCGGAGGCAGAGGCAACATTTCTTTTTCTCCTTTGGTTTTTCTCTGTTTTTCTTCGGGGGATTTGCTCGTTTTAATTTCTTTTGCCATTCGCCTGCAACATATTTTCACACTTTATCGTCACTTCACTTGCCACTCCCCACTCCCCACCCCCTCCTACCCCCTTTAGACACCACCCCCTCCTGTTTGTTTGTCTGTCTGTCAAATGAATTATTTGCATAGTTTGGGGCGCCACGGCAGGAGGAGCCAGCAATAGCCGAACGATCAGCCGACTCTACCGATTGCATTTTCTATATGTATATGCATATAGAGCTCATGCCGCATGCCCCATGCCACACACTCTACATATATGCTGACTAAGCACGGATTTCGATGCCGGGCCAATATTTATTTGATGCCTGAATAAGTTTTAAATATGCATACCATACCGAATAGATCTCTCACTCTCTCTGTGCCCCTGCCCCTTGTGCCTAATCGCATGTGGAAAGTACACTTAAACGTGTGGCAGGGTGGCAGGCTGGCAGGGTGGCTGTGTGGCAACTGGGTGCCAGGTTAAGTGCCTAAAAGCCGTCAAAATTTTGAATAATTTATGAAACAGGAAAAAAAGGGGCAGAGAATTTTAGAATATAAAAACAGATGTACACAAAGCAGCGAAAAGGGGGACAAATATATATTTTGGAATGAATTAAAATTAAATGATGTTTTCCCTTCAAGAATATGAACATAAATCCCATAGTTCTAGGGTTTTTTCCAGGGAGATTTGAGCCAAAGGAGAGCCATCGATTCAATGGAAATCCCGCACAAAAAGGGGATTACTCTTAATACCCAATCCCTTCTGTAGGAGTCTGTAGACTCCCCATTCATTCCCTGGGCTCCCCTTTTCAATTAGAAATCTCTCAATACCTTGCCACTTGAGAACTTCATTCATCTTTCATTCATTCCGCTCTAGAATCCAGATAAAAGAGAGCTCTCTCCCTCCCTCCCTCTTCCTTTTCCAAAGTTTGATTGAGGCACACACACAAAACGCTAATCAAAGTCCGAGTGCACTGCACTTGAAAGTTGGTCCGAATCCTAATCGCAGAAGCCTTTCATCGGCCGGACCTTGGCCTTGAAGGGCTCTCGACGGAAACTGCATTCAGGGCCAACTATTTTCATGAAAGTTCATTAACAAAACGGCTGCCGTTTCGCGGCAATACACCGCCTCCGTGCCGCTCCGCTCCGCTCTGCTCTGCTCCGAAAAATGTCCAAAAAATAAATGACTTTCATTTTGGGGCAGAAGCGACTGGCGGAAGCGACAAACTATGGCTCGCATTGTCCCGCCCGGCGATCTCGGTCGGCTCCGGTCTGCGTCCTGCGTTCTGCGTTCTGCGTCCGAGTCCCTGGGCCAGGAAACTTTTCAAATAGACATTTTCAAAGGCCAACTTTATGCCTCCCGTTACCCCTGGCCTGGCCCTGGTCCTGGGCCCAGTGTTTTTTATCAGCGCCACAGTCTGGCCGGATGTTTAGCCAATGGCAGGAGGCAGGAGGCAGGGGGCTTGGGGGTTAGGGGTCGCCGCTGCAACGGATTGTTGGGTGATTGAGGCTGGACCTGGACCTGGTTTTCGGGGGTGTACGTGTGTGTGTGTGTGGTTTAGGCCATTTAGAGGCCAGTGTGGAGCAGCAGACTGTCGACAATTTATGATGTATGCAACGTGGCGGTGGCACGGGTGGTGCAAGGTCCGTTTCCGGGCACAACCAAACACCCGCATTTATGTGCGACTATTTTGGTTTATTTCAAATAGAATCACATCCAGAGGCACACACACACACACTGGGACACACACACACACACACTGGGACACTTAGTGGTCTTTATTGGGTTTCGAGGAATAGTTGTTTTTAGCTCTGACACACACACACAGACATGCAGACACGGAGTCGAGTCGCCGTGCGGTTTGGTGTTGGGTTTTTGGCCAGCCCCAACCCCTAGCCCCAGCCCCAGCCCCAGCCACTGGCAGGAGCTCTCTTCTTATCCTGTTATACCCTTGCGGAGGATACAACTATTTTGGAAAGCTGCAAAGGAAACATTCCCGATATTCCAAGAGTTACAGAAAGTCCTCTGGATAGCAGTTGCATTTCTTAGAACATCGTCTCTTTTGGTGGATTTGGGGGACTTTTGCAGAAAGGAAGGAAGAAAGCCTTCAAGGAGCGATGGATTGAAGCAAGAAGGACAGAGGAAATGTTTCTCTCTTGGCTTCTAGGCAAACGACTTCCTCAGTACTCGAGGTGGAGATCTCTTGGGCCGCATAGCCTATAGAAAACGGGGAATCGCCCTGTTTGGATCGCTATATCATATGGCTTTTAAAAGAAAAGAAGGTCGAAACAGAAGTAATCTCTTCGGTTCCACAAAACACTTTGAAGAAAGTACCATTTCATATATATATTTTCCGATAATTTCACTACAATCTACTGCTATATGGCAGGGCTCTGCTAGGGTATAGGGTATCTCTTTCTAGAGTATCCCAAAGCCAACCTTCCTCTGTCTCTGTCTCTCTCCCTCCCGCTACCCTTTCGTTCTGGTGTTTGCGAAATAAACCTTTTTCCACACACAGAATTCTCATTCAATTTTGAGCCCACACTCCCGTCGCCCGTCGCCCATCTCCCATTTGTGATTATAGTTTATGTAGTTTGCGGTCACATTTGGGCCGACAATATGGGCTGGGGGTCAGCCAGTGGCCTGGCCAGCTCTCGCCCCCTCCCTCCCAGCCGAGAAGAGCGCTGCCCATCTCACAGTCGAGTGCTAATTTCGAATGTATACCCACAGACGGGTGTATGGATATTTTATTGCTGCCATTAGAGTTATTAGACGGGGGATCGGTCGGCGATTCCTTGTAGTTTGTTAAGTGGTTCGGGAAAACCCGAAGAGAAGGAAGGTAGGAAAATCTCCAAGGGGAAAAGTCTCCATTTAAATGTGTAAATATCAAAGCGAGACATCGGTAAAGGGGTAAAGGGGAAAAGGCCACCCTTTTGGGACTCTGTGTGTGTCTCCTCTGTTTCGATAGGTCTCTATGCCAATCGTTCGCCGATGAATCGATTGTTAATCGATGACATTGCCATGCCCTTTCTAGGTCCTATAATCCTTCCCATAATCTGCATATCTTTCTGTGTCTGGCCTGTTGGCGGGCTATTAGAGAAAAAGGGGCTTTTAGCAGGTCCTTTATCCTTGGCACCTTTTTATACACACACACACAGACACACACTCTCGGGGGGCCGCAATTTGTTGCTGGATTTTGAGTGCTTTTTTGGGATCCGGTCCGGTCCGGTCTGGTCCGTTCCGCCGCTGAGACTAGAATTTCTTTGTTCCCCGGGATTTTTGGGGGCGCTATTTATTGCCGTTTCGCCTCCTCCGCACGCATGCAACGTGATCTCCTCCTGCCCCCCATCCATTGAGGCGTGGCGTGGAGGGGGGCTCGCAACAATTTCACATAAATCAAAATAACTGTCAACGGAAGCGGCGTCCATAGTTTTTCGAAACGGAACGGAACGGAATGGAATGGCATGGCATGGCATGGTATCGAAGGGTGGGAACAGCGAGAACAGAGAGAACAGGAAAGGCCAGCGTCCCTGTCCCTGTCCAGGACAATCCAGATCCGGTACAGCGCCAGGGTTGCCACCACAGACGCCGTTGTTGTCGCCGCTGCCAGCCAACATTTTTTGTCCATTTCCAAAACATTTTCTGTGCATATACTCGTATTTTTCGAAGCGGCGTCATCATAATTAATTGTGCAACTTTTGCGGTCAACTGTGACAACCTGCAACAAGCAACAAAATGGGGCACAAACAGAGGGAGGAGGGGCATGTGGGGCACGTGGGGCTGGGCAGTGATAATGGGGAGTACAGCGTGGCAATCAGCTAATAAAACCCCCAAAGCCGAGGCACCAAACAACAATTTCTGTGGCTAATGAACCCTGAACGCGGAGTCCGGGAGTCGAGTTCCATATCAAACGGAATGACAGGCGAACAGGGACTGGGGGAGGGGAAGGGGCAGGGGCACATCATTAAGTCCTGCTGCTGCCTCCATTTTGATGAAGTTTTAATAAAAAACAGCACAGCACAGCAGAATGAACAGCAGAATGAACAGCAGAGGCAGAGCCAGAGGCAGAGCCAGAGCCAGAAGCAGAGCCAGAGGCAGAGCCAGAGGCAGAGGCAGAGCCAGAGGCAGAGCCAGAGGCAGAGCCAGAGGCAGAGCCAGAGGCAGAGCCAGAAGCAGAGCCAGAAGCAGAGCCAGAAGCATCTTTTGGCCGTCGTTTTGCCTTTTGAGGCCCAATCAAAAATTAATGAGTGCCAGGCGCTTAGAAGTGATAAATCACCTTGACAAAAGGCACCAGACGAAGGACGAGGACCAGCAGATCCCAGGTCCCAGGTCAGACGATGCCCCAAGTAGGGGCACAGCAAAGAGAAGCGGAAAGAAGGAGGCAGCACACGAAATACGAAATGAAAATGAAAATGCTTCCCCATAATAATAATGAATGTCGCCTTTGGTAATTTGCTTTAATTGCCACCAAATGCGCCACACAGAAGCACTAGAGAGGGGAGGAGTGGAGTGGCAGGCAGGCAGTAATATGGAAATGGACTCGAGGCACTTCTGTTCCACTTAATTTCCATTTCAAATATCCAAAAAACCTGAGCCCATGATAACAGCCAACTTTGGGGATAAGTGTATTACGATTTGGGAATGGAATTTGTGCAGAATGTTTCGAGATGGAGATTTTCCACCAGAGATACCTCTTTGATACCCTACAGAGTCCTGCATGAGTCCACAGTAGGCATAGAATCACAGCCAAATGAGAGCTACAGTTCGAAGAGAGTGAGCGAGAAAGAAAAACCGAAATTTTAGGCTCTGACAACCCTGCTTCGTTTAGTCCGCTTTGGGCGAGTGTTCCGATGGAATGAGAAAGCGAATACCGAATGGCACCGAATCGATTCAACCGAGGAAAGTGTGTACCAATTTCGTTGTGGTTTCGGGCTAACATTTTGTTCTACCTTCAGCGAAAGTGGGGTGGAAATGTGGCAGTTACAACGTACCGTTACACGCAGCATGACGTGGTATTTATTAATTTCTTTGACAAATCTGTTGCATACTTTGAGGCGATGAGTGGCAGTCTCTTCTGGCCCTTGGCTCCTGCCACAGTCCTGGCTCTTGTTTTGAAGCACTTTGTCAAACTTTTGCAACAACTTTGTGGCACACCACGGGGCAAAGTCGGCAGGCAACTTGCTAAATGCCCAGACACACACACACACACACACACAGGGAGAGAAAGAGAGTGGAAGAGAGTATGAGAATCACTTGAAAAACGCAAAAGTAATAAACTTAATTGGTTTGTTCGCAGTTACTTGTGCCCGCTCAGACGACGGCTCTCTAGCATTATCACCCCCACCACCACCCCCCACACCACACCATGCAACATCCCCCTCTCCCGCTCTCTCTCTTAGCACCACTCGAGCATTGCGTTGCGTTTTGCGCTTTTAAGTAGCAAAGTTTTTCCGCTCTCTCTCTGGCTCTGGCTCTGGCTCCGTTTTTCCTCCTTTTTTTTTTTGCTGGCAAAGTGTTGAAGTTTGCCATTCGAGTGCCTGCCAGCGAGAGGGGGGATCTGCCACACACACACACATCTATATAGCGGGGGAAATAGAAAAACTTTTGCCCTTCCAGCAACAAAATATCGCTCATACGCTACGTTGACTCAGGACTCTCTCTCGTTCCCTTTCTGGCCCTCAAGTGCTTATTATTTTATCTAATGAATCTGTTTGGGTTACCTACCCCCTCCCCCGATCCCAAAGAGGGGTGGCTAGTAGAGTCTGGCTTATATATGAATATGGCAAAAGTTTTTTCAAGTGTTTCCGCCTTCAGGCTCCTTCAGAATCCTCCTCCTGCTCCTGCTGTCTCTCATCCTTTTTGATTTCGAAAGTTTTTCTTCAACTGTTTATTTTTCCTAGCACTTTTTATTGCCCCATTTTGTTGCAAGTACGAGCGAGTCTGAGTAATGGATATTTGTAATGAATTTTTTGCAGCAACGGCAGCAGCTTTTCCTATTTCCATTTAGATGTAAATTTAGTTGCCAAAAACTCCTGCGGCATCCTTTCGGAGGCAGCTTTAAGTTCCTCGAGCCTGGAGCCACAAGCCCCCCTCACGGCTCGGTGTCAACTCTGTCGCCCACAAGACGACGACAGCACATAATTATAGCCTGCTTTTCAACGCGAGAGACACACACAGAGACACAGACACACAGTCAAGACAGAGCCGCAGCTTTGAAAACAATTTCGGGTGGCAAAGATGCCACACAAACCACACTGGAAAAAAGTGTGGACTAGAGGCTGCAAATAGATAGAAGATGGCAAAGGAGGGTGCACTTTCTTGCAGTGTACTCACATCAGTTGTGCCCCGGATAAAGCCTGAAATCTACAAAGTAGCAGGCGGCAGCAGTAGGACTGTGTGGCAACATCCTCTTTCTGCGGCTGCCTTTTGCCACGGCACTTACGACTAATTGAAGCCAAAGCCGAAGGATGCGAAGGACTCACCTGCAAGTAGATAGAAAGAGAGAGAGAGAGAGGAGAGGGCTATGGAGATACGGAGTTGCTTAACGATGGCGCAGGAGAGTCCAAAGTCTAAAGTTAGTTAAATCCTTGTAAATTATGTTTAATAGATAGCACAAGCGAAAAAGGCTAGAAGGAAGTTCCTTGCACTCCAAGGAGGAGGCGGTCTAGACCAGGCGACAAATCGGAGACAAAGAGGAGACTCTCTCTCTCTCTCTCTCTCTATCTCTCTGTGTTGGCAGTTTTCCCATTTCCCTGTTGCTTTCCCCTTTCTTGCTTGTCAGTTGTCAAATTTCGGGGCTTGGAAACTTTTCAGATTCTGTGGCAGCAGCAGCCTGTGCGGCAAGTGCAGTTATTCAAGACAGTTGACAGCGACTCGTGTCATATTATGTCACAGTACGACGTTCTTCGCTCTCTCTCTCCCTCTCTCTTCTCTCAGGAGAGAGGGTTTTCGCAACTCCTTTTGCTTTTACTTAGAGACCCGCAGGCCGCACTCCTGCCTCACAAAAGAGGGGAACAAACAGGCGCGTAATGAAGCTGCCGCCCACACTCTCTCCACCCCTCTCTGCCCTCCACCCCCTCCCCTCTCTCTTTGCTTATTCATTGACCATATGATGTTCTCCTTACGAGTAGATGTTCGACTTTTGGGCAACTGGAAACGACTTTGTGCCTGGGCCTGGGCCTGGCCCGAAACGAGCCCTGGCGTGTGTTTACCTGGCAGAAAAAGGGCCATAAAAACAAAGACAAATAAAGGCGAGACAGAGGCACGCAGGAGGTGGAGGGGAAGGGCAGGGAGGGGCAGGGCAGGGAAGGGAAGGGGACTAATGTGGAAATTCAGGTTAAACTGGGTTCCTTCTTCTCCTTCGTTTCATTCGTTCCTTTTGCTCCTTTTGACTCCTCTCTGTTTTATTCTCGTTTTCTTTGGAAGCACAGCTCTCCTCCTCCTGATCATCCACTGTGGATGCTGTCTGCCTGCCTCTAAGGATGCAAAGTCATAACTCAAAAGTCCAACAGCAAAGAGACAGACAGAGAGAGAGAGAGGGTAAGACAGAGACAAGTAGAGTCTGACAAACATGTGACTTAATAGTTGAAAGAGACTGGAAACTGGAAGGAGGAGACAGAGCGGGAGAGCGGGAGAGCAGCAGAGCAGGGAGAGCGGGAGAGCAGTCTTGTGGCTAGAAAGGTATCAGACGTTCTTAACGTAACACACACACTGCCACACTGCCACAATGGTGGGGCATGCAAACATATGTTGCACGGGCTGCACAGTCAGTCGGTGGTTATCTCTCAGCAGGTTGTCTCTGCCGCGCCTTCCTCCTCCCTTGCTTGGGTCCATCAGCGGCAGCATCTCGCGTTTAAGTCAAATGCTAAATGGCATTCGGGGACACCGACCGACAGCAGCCGCAGCATCAGAGAACGAGACAGCAGCACTGGAACAGTGCCACAAACAGCTGAGACCGACCTGAGACGGGTTCGGGTTCGGTTTCGGGTTTGGGGTTTGGGGTTCCTCCTCTGCTGGAAGCTGCCTCCAACAGCAGACGCCAAACATTTTTATATTCCCACTCTGCCCCGATGCCTGGCTATGTCTGCGGTTTTTAGCCAAAAAAAAGAGAAATGAAAGAAAGCCAAAGGCCAATAGAAGACTAAAAGATACCCCGCTAATGGGGAAGTCTTTGGGGAGTCCATAAGAGAGGAAAAGGCATTCTGTCTATCTTCGAATTGCTTTCAGAAATTCTTATAATTGTTATAATGAGATCACAAGGAAAAAAAGGATAAAACAGAGCTAATATCTACAATTTTTTATTTTATTTGTTTTTTTTTTTAATAATAGTAATTTATAATTGTTTGCTTTAAATTATAATCCCTACAATCCCTGGAAAAAGACAACAGTGCACCTATTTGGCTGCATTCTGATTGGAATCAATCACCAGAATTCAATGATTTTTGGTAGATAGATAGGTCTTCTCTTTATATATAATCGTATCAAATCGTAGCTCTATAGCTTTCAAATTGTAGACGCCACAGGACATGGAAAATGGGTATAAAATATGCACATGGTTTGCGGGTATAAAAAAAGACTTCAAAGGCCTTGGCAGTCCCAGGAATATACTCAGGAATCCTTCCTTAAACACCGCATACCCCATTTACTCTCCTCGATTACTGGGTATTCAAGCAGAAAAAAAAGAGAGTGCTAAGTAGCGGCGGCGGCGGCTGGCTTTGGTTCAGGCAGAGACGCCACTCCTTCGCTGCTGTCGTACCGTGTGTGTGTGTGTGTGTGTGAGTGTGTGTGGGTAGTTCTGACTGTCCTGTGTGTCCTGTCACTTGCAAGTAAGTGGCTTGACAGGCGGTGGGTGAGAGCACTCTCTCGACTGGGACTGGGACTGGGGGAGCTTACACATGTGATAAGAGATCGGAACAACATAGCCCCCTGCCCCCCAAAGGATCCCAGAGTCTGGGCAGGGGAGGGGGCGTGCTCTCAACCTACTTCCCTTCGTTGCAGCAGCAGCAGCAGCAGCAGGCGATGCTCCCTCCCCCCGGAAGTGCCTTCATCCCATCTTCAGTTGTGTCCAAAGTCGCTTAACCCCTTTTCTGGCTCTTGGTCTATAAGAAGCTCTAAATTTTGATTGCCCTCAAGCACACACACACACACACACACACCACCCCCTCACTGGCACCGCTAGCCCCTTCCCCTGGACAAACATAATTGCTCGAATGTGGCAACAATTTGAGCACATCCTCAGACACACACACACACACAGAGGACCCACCCGTATGTTCCAGCACACCAAATCCATGTCGGGGTAGCATATAAATTCAGTGCTTCTTCTGCTGCTCCTTTGCTCGACTGCCTCTCGTGGGGGCAGGGTCTCTCCTGTCTCCTGTCTCCTGTCTCCTGGCTCTGGGTGTGGAAAAACTATCAACATTTTACTTACAGTTGCCGTGCCACAAGAAGGTGGAAAAGTTTCACAAACTTTTTGCTTACACACACACACACACACACACACACGAAGCGGAGTCCTGGAGGGTCAGGACCATGTTGACAAAGGCCAACAAGAGGCAGTGAGGCAATGACTGGGAGGATCTGTGTGCTTCCTTGATAAATGTAATGGCCAAAAAGTAAAAGTGAAAATGGCAGCAAATTAAACGCACAAAACTTGAAAGCAAACCAGGACTAAACTGAGTGATGGTCCTGCCTCAGCGGGAGAGAGAGAAGGCAAACTTTTGGAAAAAAAAAGGGTTTTCCTACCTTTTTCCTCTGGCAATTTTTAATTAAAATAGCAAAATGATTTTATGATTTACTTTTGGGGCAAATATTCATCAAATTAAAGTCATTTCCTCTCTGCCGTTTAAGGCCTTGGAGTGCTCGCTGCGATTTCCATTTGCATTTCCCCGAAAAATTCAATCTTTCCTGCCAAAAACACGCGCTTTTCAAGTGCCCCTGCTGCTGGGGGGCGGGGGACGGGGAAATTTACATAATCTTAATGCAAAGTCGCTAGTCGCTTCGCCCGGGAGTCGCCACACTCGGTGTCTGGGCTCTGGATGGACTTTTGCAGGGCGCAGACAGAACAAACACTCGAAACGACACGAAACGCGAGGCGGTGGCAGTGGCAGGAACAATCTTGAGGAATTGTCTTCCCCCTGCCCCCCTAAATAGGCAGCAAGTGTCTGCAAATAATGGATGGATGGAATAGCCTTTCCTTTCGTTTCGTTTCCTTCGATTCGTTCCAGTAAACGGGTTCGATGTGTGCGAAAAGTTGACAACAAGCAAATAACACTTTCCACAGGGGGAAAAGCGGGGAAAGAGGGCAACCAGGGGGAGAGGGGTGGGTAGGGGAGGGCCAAAAGTCAATTGAGTGTGAAAAGCCAAGCGAGTTTAATTTCCAAATAAAAGGGCTGTGATTTCCCAGCAGAAAGGGGCAGAAAGGGGCAGAAAGGGGGGTGCCACCACCTCAAGAGAACTATTAGCGCACGTCTTCGAGGGGAGGGGGAAAGGGAAACGGGGAAAGGATCAACCAACCAAGCAAGCAACCCTTCTTCTGGCACGACGACAAGGACTCCTTTATCTTGCGGCTTGCGGTTTGTATCGTTGTCACAGCACTTTCTCTCCCTCTCTCTCTCTGTATCTCTCTCTCTCCCACTCTCTGTATCTCCGTATCTGCATCTCTATTCAATTTACAGCCCTTACTCGTACAATTGACAGTCGTTAGCATAATTATTACACACGGCTTAGTCCCGAAGGCTGGCACGAAGGCTTTCGGCTAATACCCAACCACCCTGCCACCCTGCCACCCTGCCTGCCACACTTCTCCCTTTTTTTTTTTTTGGGAGATGCCTCTTGTCATTTAATAAAAAAAATTTGTATTTAAGGACATCTTAAAACCATTGTGCCTCTGGGGAAGGAATCACGGGAACAGCTGCACAGCCTTAGCGCTCGCTCTGCTGCATGCAACATATGATGTTAATTTTGTTGCTTTCTTTCTGGTGGGTTTCCCAGGACAACACTGTGGGCTGTTGGCCGGAAGGAAGCTCAGATTTCAGGGTTCGAGTGGGAGGGAGGCACCATCAATGCTGTCCTCGCAGAAGTTTCCTCTGTCATTCCCCTGTCATGGTTTTTCCCACCTTCGAAACTTGGAAGCATATTTGAAGGTAAAATAAACCCTATAATTAACTATCCCCCCCCCAGCCAAGAACTCCACTCCCTGCCCCTTCCCTTTGGACAAGTTTGGACTCCGTTTCGCCATTTAAAAATTAATTTATTCAGAGCCCAAGAGCCCAAGAGCCCAAGCCCCATGGCGTGTATCCACCATCTGGGACCAGTCGCTGTCTCTGTCTCGTCTCTCTCGCCCTCGCCTAATGACAGTTGATTTAGTTTGTCGATGGGGCTCTGTTCTCTGTTCTCCATTCTTTCAAGGGGGGGCGGGGCGGGGAGCCAAGAGCTTATAGAGATAGTTGGGCATCAGATCATTAACTTTAGCGATTCCGAATGCTAACGGCAAATGAGAATTGGGCACGTGATTCCGACGCTTTCGCGAACGCGCCTCAAGCCTCGAGCACTTGAGGAAAGGAACGGAACGGAACGGCACCCATTCTCTGGCTCTCTGGGCGGAAAGGTGGGGAAAACCTAGAGAGACAAAGTCTCTGGACGGACGGAGGGACGGCAGTCACAATTTGAATTTCACAAGCCATTGATTTTTATTTGATTACCACGACAATGAAGCGACGAGCGACGAGCGAGCGAGCGAGCGGTAAACTCTTTTTGGCCAACGCCAGGACATCGCCACAGCGAATCCTAAAAGTTTCCTTTCGCTTCGTTTTTGGGGAAGGGGGCGCTGGGGTGTGGGCGACAAGTTTGCATGTCATTCAAATGCCGCTGCTGTCTCTAGTATTTTCGTGTGTTTCCCTTTTTTTCTGAGGCGAACGTGAACCCTTTTCTAATTCCGAGTCCTGGGGTCCCAGGTCCCAGGTCCCAGGTCCTGGTCTGTTGCATTTGAAAAATTTATTGCAACAGCACACGAACAGGGGGGGGGGTGGCAGCTGTCCTGGGACTCTGTTGGCACTGCCTTGCCTGCCACTCGTCGTCGTTTGGGCTGTCAAAAGGATGTCAAAGGCGTCGTCACCATCCCTAAACGTCCTGCCCAACAGCAGCAGCAGGCAGCGGCAGCAGCAATCCTGAAAATCCAACAATCCTGCCCCATGGATGGATAGAGAGTGCATCCCTTGCCACACCAACTGCAAAAAACTTGAGACAATCGAATCAAACTCATTCGCCTGAAATCATCGACGTGTAAAATTACGAGATAACATTGTTAGCTGTCCCTGTTTCTGTCTCTGTCCCCGTCCCAGGCAATGGCAAAAGTCCTTCCTTCTGGCTTGGTTCTCGTACCACTGCCACTCGTTGAAATGTGCTCAGGATTTGAAATTGAATCGCATCGCATGGCATCGCGGCGCTTAAGCAAGAAATCAACGACACAACGACACCCATTGACGACCACATAAATGTCGAAATATGTATGCAGCCAGTCGAAAAAGGGACTAAGAAGGACAGGACATCGCTGCTGGTAACCAGGGGAATGCGATTGCCTGCCACACAGTGGCAGGACTGGCAGGAGTGGCAGGAGTGGCAGGAGTTGTGTGTGGTAGTAGCCATGGCCACTATCCCTCATCCTGGCAACTGCTCTGTGCACATTTCTGAGGTTTTCCATTGTTGGTTAGTTGAATTCTGCTCGGCTCTGCTCCGTTCCGTTCTATCCTGTTCTGTTGTTTGAATTCTGTCAGACAGTTGATGCCACAGTTTGGCATTTGCCATTTGGCATTTGCCATTCGGCATTTGCTTGCCTCGAACTAACTTTAATTGGTTTATCCCCCGGACTGTAGCATGCAGCATGCATTGCTGGCGTTCCACGCGGGCGCTTTGGGATACTTTTCTTGTGTAATTAAGTCGTCTTCAAGGAATGTAAATGATGATGGTTTAGGGAATGAATGAAGGGGGATGGAATGGAAAGGGTTTTGTACACCCAAAGAAAAAGACCTGCCGATGAGCGAGCCGTTCAATTCCTGACTCTTATTTTAGCTTCAATCAGCACTTTCGGATGAGCGGAATATTCAATATTTGGCTCGAAGCGGATTGTCGCTGTTGATTTCATTCATCTCAAGCCTCTTGTTATTGAGACTCACGCAATTTCGATATGCTCACACGCACATTTTCGTTATCTTGTTCGTCATTTCTTTCTTTTTTCTCCGAGTGTAGGTTAGGAGGTGTACAAAGTGTTGGTAGTAGAGTCCTAGAAGTACTTTTTAAGCCACAGAAAATATCCCTAGTGTTAATTATAGAACTTTCTCCGTGGAGATCTTAGGAACAGGTCTGATAGTGGCCTCAGAATTCCATTCCTAAGCCTTGGGCCTTCTCTGGGTGATATCTATCCACCCTTTCCGCATTCCGGATACCGCTACATAATTTATATTGTCTTAGGGCCCTTTTCAGACACGCAATTTCGATGCCAGACACGTTTAGCCGAAAAGGGTTTCGCTTTCCTTAGTTTTTATTAGCGGGTGGCCTCCTCCTCACTCGCAGACAGCATTATTATAATCATAGAATGTCTTTCGGTTATAATTTGCTCTCTTGGTCTTTGGTCTCGGGTCTCCCAGTGCCCGGCTCCCTGCCACGAGTGGATGCACTACCATTTCGATTAGACGGCATCTGTCTGCTGTCCGCTGTCCCCGCTGCCCCCTCTGTCTGCTGATGTCTCGCCACTCCGTTGGGCCGGGGCCAGGGCCAGGGCCATGGCCAAGTCCAGGGCCAATTTCCAAGAAACCAACTCGAGAGAATTTTTGAGTTTAACTTTTTACGCTTGAAGCGCCAGTCGAAGGGGAGGAGCAGCCCCCAAAACCTGGACCTGCCACAGGTTCCCTCGTGCTCTGCCACTTAACCGACCAACTGGGTCTCTCTGGCCTCCTCCTGGACTCTGTGCAACGGCGTCTTGCCTCCGATTCTCTTCCCTTTCTCTGCCTCTTGTTTTTTTTATGCATAATTTCTCCTTGCTGGTTCCTGGAGCAACTTTTTGCCTCTTTGCCACTCTCTGGCGTTGGGTTTTTTGTGCTGAGAAATCTGTTTTTAAGTTTCTCAGCAATTTAATATTTTAAGTCCACAGAAAATTGTTGCTGCTGGAAAGGATTACTTTTTCGGTGTGCATTCTAATAAGCGGCTAATTGGTAGACGGCGACAGTAACGGTAAAGCTATGCCCCACACTCCTGTGAGCCGCTCGAAGGCGCCAAATGCTTTTAGTTTGAAATTTCATTCTGCGAATTTCTGAGGCAATTTAATCGCCTCTTGTCACTCGTCGCTCGTCTCTCGTTTTTCTTTGGGCTTTTCCATCATCCATGTCTCATCCGCTGCTTAATTTCAATCAGATTTTGGCCTCAAGGGTTCGGTAATTGGTTGTCCAGGCAGCTGTTGCCTCTCCTGCTCCTGCTCCTGCTCCTGCTGCTGTGGAAGGAAGTTGATTAAAGATCATTCATCTCCAAACTATCTCCTCTCGGATCTCTCTCTCTCTCTCTCTTGATGGCTTCGAATGAATACCAAATCGGATCATTTCAATATACAATAGTTCTCTCTTCAAAGAGGAGGGTGCCTTGTGGTGCATCCCATCCCCGATTGCTATCTGAGGCGACCCTTCGGGCACACACACAGACAGACAGACAGACAGACGGATGGAGAATCCCTTCCATTTTCACGGTCCCTGAACAACGTCTTCCCAACAACAACAACTACAATAATAAATGCTGTCTCATCAGCATTTGACTTCAAAGGCGAGTCATTTGCACAATACTTTCTCTTCATTCAACTCCAAGCGAAAGCAAGGAAGTCGCCCAACGGAAGCTCTGTTCATTATGTCCTTGGCAAACACAGAGCCAAGACATGTCCTTCTTCTTCCTTTCTGGCCACAGTTTCTTTCCCTCTAAAAAATGTGGAAAATGAAAAGGAAAAACTGCATGTTATCATTAAAGATGGCAAAAAAAAAGAGAAGAAAAATGAAGTCGCGATGAAACGCTGGTAATCCGAGCGGTTCCTGCAACTGACGTCCCGTCCCAGAGGTCCCGTCCCGTCCCGTCCCGCCCCTCGCCTGGTCTTTTGCCTGCCGCTCGTTCAATGATGATTGAAATGCGATTAGGGTCGGGCTCTCTGGCTTTGGCCCTGGCTCTGGGGGTCGAAAGAGATTTGGGCAGTGGCGCATAACACAATGCGAATGATGAGGGCAGACAGAACAGAACAGACAGTCAAATGCAGAGAGTGAGAGGGGGGGAGGGACAGGGGGCATAAATTGATGATGCCCGAACAAATCATCTGTATTACGGATTATACCTATACTCCGTAATGTCTGTGTCTCTCTCTCTCTCTCTCTCTGAACTTGAATTTTGCGAGTTAATTGGCATTGTTTTGGGCTCCTGTGGTTGTCCTCCTCCTCCTCCTCCGTCCGATGGTCTCCTGGCTGTTCCCGAATGCCATTTTGGTAAACAATTATTAAGCTTTAATCGGACTTATTACGCTCTCGTGAACGTACTAACCCACCGCCGATTGACGATTGAGGATTGACATCGGAAGCGGTTTTCAATTATAATTGAACATTTCTGGTCTAAAGAGGTCTGTGGCCCCTTCCTCTTGGCCAGTAATTAAAGGCAGGGGCAGAGGGTGGCCCATCATCATATTTTGCTGGGTTTTTGTTGTGTTTTTTTGCTTCATGGAGTTTTGATGGAAGTTCACTTGATTGATGGTTAATGCCCCCCACCCCACCGTCCTTTTCTTCCTTTCTGGGACCAAAGTTCATTGGAATTTTGTGTGGACTCACGGCTGAACCCTTCTCAAAAAGGGTAGCAGACATCGGAAAATGTACGAGTATATATCATCATTAGGCACGGGCCAGGCAGCCGAAAACTAAACAAGTATCAATTTACTCTCCCTCCCCTCTCTCTCCCTTCTTCCCTCCCTTTCTGGCACATTCTTAAACTAATTAAATGTCAATTTGAAACACACATTTTACAATTCATTGGACAATAACGCGCCAAAGAGGGATCGCCATCGCCATTGCCATCGCTGCCAATCTTCGAAATCTTTGGCGGCCGTCGTCGAGCGTTCAAGTTCATTATCGCCGCCCGATAATCAGCTTTGACTATCGGAGGGGGGAAAGGCAGGGGCTGGGGCTGGGGCTGGGGCTGGGGCTGTGATATTGACAGCCATGGGACAGGGGCAACAACGAATGGTCAGCCAGTCGGTTGGCGGGGCCCCACATAAATCAATTCCAGTTCGGAGCAGCCAGAAGGCAGGAGCGAGACCACGACTCCAAATCGGCTTTAAAGATACCCTAACGGAGCGAGGGTGTATGCACTGTTGCGGCATTTAAAGGGGGAGCTGGTACAATTAGAGCAGAAAATATAGAAAAAGATAGGAATGTAATGCCAAAGGGAATGCCATCATTTTGAAGGGAAAAACCACTCCGATTGCTGCGATTTTTGGTGGATAGATAGATGATATATCCCAAAGGTTAAACCTAAAAGATCCCATAGCCCCTGGGAGTTCTTTCCCATAATTTCCTACTCAACTGTTGAGACGCCTATAGCCGTGGGTTGCTTTGGGTCCCCGGAATGTAGAGTGCTGCGTAAAGCCAAAAACAATATACATGGAGTGTGCCTGATGCTCGAAAAGTAAGAGCATTCATGGCCCGTTTTGGCCATTTGTTTAGCCAATCTTTTGCTTGATATTTATTTCGCTTTAATTTGTGATTGAAAATCTGGGTGCACGGAGCGAAACATGTTTGCCAATTAATTGGTTAATCAAAATGATTAATTTGCATGAGCCGAGAGCACGCTTTGGGAGCCCCCAGTCGCCCGGTGCCCCCTCTAGTCGCAGTCCCCGTCCCCGTCCAGTCCGTTGGCTAAATTAAAAGGAAATTTATGTGCCAGGCAAGCCGAGGAAAAGCCATGGAAAATGAGCAGGAAGAGGGGGCCCGTAGGGGTGTGGAGAATGTCAATGGAACCATAAAAATGTCTGAGAAGTTGACCAGTCGGATAAGTTGTTGGTGGCTTTTTCCTCTTTCTTTTTTGGGTGGGGTTTTCCCGCCTGGTAAAACGGGTGGGCGTTTGGGCAATGAAAGGACGGACGAAATGGAAGGATGGCAGGATGTGTTTCCATAGCAAATGAGCCGCCAAAACGATGATAATGATAATGATGATAATGATTAAAGCTGATGACAAATGTTTGGTTTGGGGAGGGGGTGGGGCCTTGAGGCCTCTTTGCTGTCACTGGGAGCCCCAGGCCCCACAGCTTTTCTTTTTGTGCAATTAAAAGGTTATTAAATTTAATTAAATTGGTATTAAGTATACGCCAGGTGGCACTTGCAGCAGAAAGAGAGAGAGAGAGAGCCTCGCCCTCACCCTCTTCAGTGCTCCATTCCTCGCTTAAAGTCGGGGGAAAAAAGTGGCAGAGAGAAAATGCTATGGCATGAAAAATTCAAAAGGACAGACAACGGCATAAAGTAGACAGAGTAAAAAGGGTGTAAAGACGGGCTAAAGGAGTGCTGCCCCCGAGAGGGAGGGAGACAGCAGCAACGATTGCGTGTCCTGATAAAAAAAAGCGAGCATCAGAGCAAAGGAGCAAAAGCAGCAGCAGGCAGCAGCAGCAGCAGAAGCCTCGACTCAAGTGAGTGAATGAGTGTGTGAATGAGTGAGTGAGTGTTTGAATGAGTGTCTGACTGACTCGACTCTCTGACGCTTGGTCACACTGGAAAAAAGGGGTGCGGCGGCCTCCTCTGTATCTGTATCTGTGTATCTGTGTGTGTGGGTCTTCCTTATGTTTGTGTGTGTGTTTTTGTATCGCTTTGGGGGCCTTAGGCGTTTGCTTTATAGGCGCCAAATGCGACATACAAATGACACTTTATAAAAATGGAAGACTACGATAATGATGATGATGATGATGATGATGATGTCGGGGCAAGCAGCAGCTCTATATGTATACGTGTGCCCCTTCTTTGAGGCGGGTTGGGTGTAATAACGATTTCAAATGCTTCCAATGAGTCGTCTCCGCCATGTCGCCCCAGCAAATGTTCTTGGATGGAAGGCAGGGCCAGGGATGGTTACAAGGATTCTGCATAGATCTAAGGATGGCCATGGCTATGGCTGATGTTTTAAATTAAGTAATTTGCATATATGCTAGCTCTTCTACAGTTTTTCCACTGTTTTGGGGGAAGTCTAAGTGAAACATTCCCCCCCAAAGGCGGAACACCGGAAAGTGGCAAGTTTTTTTCACCCAAAATTTATGTTTCGTGTTTATTCTGGTATTTTGTGTTTATTTTAGCCTATGCCTGCCCTGAAATTGGTAATATATCACCGCCCTGGGCCTCAATTTGCCAGAAAATTCAACTCCAATTCCAGCCAAGGGACTCTGTCCCCCATCCAACCTGCTGGCTGCCCCTCTGCCTCTACCTCCCACCCATGTCTATGGCTTAGATTTACTGCTTAACTTTTGGCCATGTCTCCGTCTCCGTCTGGCCCAGCCTTTGCTTTGCCTCAGAATCCAGCTTCTGTTTCTGGTCTTTGGTTTTCGGCCACAAAGGCGGGCACAATACCAGTCCTCAGGCACGAGTAGGTGTATTTTGTTGTTGGCTCAATCTGGAGGATGCTGCTGTGTGCCTGTGCCTCTGCCTCTGCCTCTGCCACTGCCGCATAATTAAAAAGTCAAGTGAAAAATCACATTTTAACGCAAATTACGGGGTGGGGGGAAAGAATGAATGAATGAATGAATGAATGAAATTCTTGCGCCTGAAAGCAGACTAAAGTAATAAGTTAACGGTGACTGGTGAGTGGCACAACACAAGGCAGAAGGGGCAGGGGAAATGGTGCGTGGCACAAGGAAGGGCGTGAGGGGAAATGGTGAGTGGCACGAGGAAGGAGACGAGCAGGGGAAACGGTGACTGGCACAAGGAAGAGCGTGAGGGGAAATGGTGAGTGGCAGCAGGAAGAAAAAGGGGTGAGAGGGTGAGAGGGTGGGCGGATGGCAGAAGGCAGAGTTTTGTGGCCCAAAACATTCCACACCAAAATTGCGTCAAATGCAAATGCGTTCATTGTGTGCCCCGAGCCATAAACACGAGAAAGAAAACTGCAAGCGCCAGTCCCCGTTGGGGCAGGGGCAGGGGCAGGGGCAGGGGTGCCACAAAAACACTTGAGGCACGCTGGTCCCCGGGGCAACAAAAGAACGACCAAGGCAAAGAACAAGCATTAGAAGGAAAGGAAAAGCTAAAGCTCTCTTTTGTTTTTCATTTTATTTTATTTTTTTTTCGTTTTGTGGAAGCCAAAGCCCAGCAATTTGCCATGCCACAAACGGGTGGCAAGGTGGCCACATGCCTGCCTGCCTGCCCAGGAATTACGGCATTACGGCATTACGTAATTAAATATTTAAAGTGTTGCCGCCAGTCAGGTGGCAGGTGGCAGGGGCAGGGGCAGGTGGCAAGGGGCAGGGGCAGGTGGAAACTTGCGTGATTTGTTCAACAGTTTAACAAATTAGAGACTCCCGAAATCAATTTGGTTTGAAAGGCAAGGAATGGTCTTCCGAATTCCCTTTCAATTATCTGCAATCAAAGTTTCTTGGCTGGTAGTTCTATTGGGAGGGGCTTAAAGTTCTTAAAGGACTCAATGAGGGCCAAAAACACAGAGAAGATAAGTTCTTTAAGGACAAGAGAATGTTCAACTGAAAATGAAAAGAAAACTACTTTGAATTTATATTCAAGGTAATTTCCCATGATGCAGGAGGGGATTCCTTTGAAACTAGTTCATTTATCACCTTTTCATGGTATATTTTACCAGAAGAAAAATCTTTCAAGCGGAATATTCACATAGAAACATCAAAATAGACATCTTGTGGCTCATTCCAAAGGCTTTAGTTCACTCTAAACTGAACTAGTTCCTTGAACCAATCATCTCTATAAGAAAGACACCAAATCCAGCTAATATTTAAACTCTATTCTGTTAGAGAGCTTTTAAAGTTGATTTATTTGCAGGGAAAACTCTTCAAAGAAAATGCGGGGCGTGCCCACAGCTCCTCCCCTTTTTCCAAAGGGGCAAATGGGGCAGCGCTCCCTCCGCTAAGTGCTTACAAATTTCACTTTTCCGTTCCACGCAGCCGCCATTCAATCGTACAACATTTCAAGTTGTTGCTGCCGCTGCCGCTGCCGCTGCTGGAAAAGCTTAAGTATTTCTACTTTTTTAATTTCATGCAAATTTTCTTTTTCAAGATTAATGTCTGCGCCAAAGAAAAAAAAAACTTTGCGCCGAGCCTCGAAGGGAGAACATTTCGGAAAAGAGAAAAAGGATTGGCCAAGTCGAAGACGGGAATGCCCTTCAGCGATCAGAGACTGAGAAATGCGAGGAGAGTTCTTAAGGGAAATGTTATGGAATTTAAAAGAAAGTATTCCTTGTAAAAAACGAAATTTTGTTGAATTTTTGGTGTATTTTCGATTGAAAAATGGAGCAATTTTGGGACCATTGCCTTAAATACAAGTTAATATTGTAGCCCTAGGAAAGAAGGCCAAAAAATGAATACTCAATAGAATATATGCCGAAATCGGTATCATCAGATTTATCAGTATTATAGGGCCTATTTTGTGTACTCTAAGACGTCTAGATCGTATCCTTATTTTCACTTTAATTCCTTCTCGAAAGAGAACTCCCTTCGTCGACTGTTTCCCCGCCCTGTTTCCTGCTCTCTGCTTTCGGGGGCAGGCGTAAATAAGGCTCAAAAACTTTTGCCCGTTGGGGCGTGGCTTGGGGCATTGGTTGGGTTGACTCTCTGTCTGTCTGTCTCTCAGCCCGGCCCGTGGAAAACTTCCACAAAAAACAGCACAAGACATTCAAAAATACATTCGAAAGAACGAATGTCTCTTCACTTTCTGGAGACAGTGTGGGGGGACAGGGGGGAGTGCATTGAGATTTAATTAATGCCCATCCGCCTTAACCCTAAAAATACCCCATATTGTATGCGCCAAGGGCAACAACAGGGAGTCCTTTTTGTCGTAATTCAGATGCTTAATCCTTAATCCGAGGGCAAAAGTTTTTTAATTGATTTCACAGAAGCTGCTAAACTGTTCTTTCTCTTTGCTTTTCCTTTTTTTGCCATTATATTTCCATGAATTTTCCTTTCGAATCACGAATTTGTCGCCTCCTAATTGGGCGTGCGGCAGGGGCAGGCAGCAAGAGGCTGGGGGAAGCTATAAGGCTGGACATTGTTGTCGCCGCAGGTCGATGTTTCGATTTGACTTTAAAAGTTTTTCCAGTCATCAATTTGCATTGGAGAAGGGGCCAGGAAAGGCCTAAAGAAGTGGCAGAATATGAGATTTTGAATGAAGAAAAGCTATTGGAATCCCTATTATTTCATTAACCAGGAAACCCTCTGCAAGAACAGCTCTTTAGCGATGATATCTGTTAGGTTTTGATCTCCACCTGTCCGCACCAGAGAGAGCTTTCACTGTATGTGCTACTCCCCATTCCGTTGTTGGCATGACAGGCTCTGCCTGTCCCACTTTCCATCACTCTAAACCGCACAATCCGCCGCCGCACTATTGCAGTATCCACATCCAACCCCCAACATCCCCTCGACTATCCCCCCGCGGAAAACTCGTCTGAAAACGTAACCAGGAATGAAATATGTAAGCAACAAATACAACAAATACTCGCCACAAATACCCCCCAATACGAACCCACGCGCCATCCACGAGCGATGCGATGGCTGTGTCGGGGGCTCCTCCGACTCCTACTCCTCATCCGCCCTCCCGTCTCCGGTCGGGGGCACCGGTCGGGGGCTTAATGATGACAGTAAAATGACTTAAATCGCTGTCAATGTTGACACTTTAACAAATTTTTTCACTTATGCGCTTTTAAATGCAGCGCAACCGACACACGGACGGACTGGCAGCCAGACAGACAGGCGGACGGACAGACAGGCAGGCGGATGCATGGATGGATAGGAGGTATCCTCATCGGGGCGGTAGGTACATGAAAAATAATTATGCGAAATTTTTCTGCACACTTTATTCATTGTTGCTTTTGCTTTCGCCTTTTCAACTTTAGTTCATTTTGTTTTGGAAATACACTCTAGAAGAGGGTATGGGGATTTTTTATCTGCAGAGAAGGAAACCTTACCAAGAGTAAGGTGAAGCACCCCCAAATCACTTGCCGAATTATTTCCGTTGCTTCGAACGATGTCATTTGTAAGCATTTGTCCAAAGCCGCAATCAGCACTTTCGAATGAGCGGAATAGACAAAGTAACAAAGCGGATGTAAGTCCCCGTGAGTGGAGTGAGAGATAATCTCTACAGATTACTGTTTCATATGTTTATACTTGGTAATTCAGGAATATATGGTTTGAGGATAGACTATAACAGACTCCTGGTGCGACTTTTGGATGTATTATGAAGGAATAAAATATCTTATCAATGAAGAATCCCTCTTCGAAGACAGCTGATAGCTTTTTCATGGAATTAAACAACAAATGAGGGCTGCTTTGATGCCTAATTATACCCAATACTCGAGGAGTTAAGTTCTGTATTGGATCTGGATGTCTGTAACACCCAGAAGGAAGTGTTTTCGACCCGATAAAGTGTATATATTCTTGATCAGCACTAGTAGCCGTGTCGATATAGCCATGTCTGTCTGTCCAGTCTTTTGTACTTTTCGGTTCGAAGAATCTAACAACCAAATATCGAGTCAGATATTAAATTCTAGGTATTATAATTCTATTAAATTCTGTATCGTATATCTGCCAAAGGAAGGATCTCTGGCTGTAGAAACTATGCATCTTTAAAGGGTATTTAAGCCTTCGACCTCTGCGAAAAGCTTTTATTTCTGATTTTTATGTTTGTTTTTGTTTTGGTTTTGTTTGGTTGCAAGGCAAAAGTTTCCACAAATTTTGTGTTTATTAAAAAACGTGCAAAATGTTCGGGGTGTTGTTCCATTTGTTGTTCCATTTGTTGTTGTTGCATCCTGACAACGTTGTTGACGATGACGACGAGGACGATGATGACGATGATGCCGGTTAAGTCATCATCGTCATTGCTTTTGTTGCCTGCCTCGCAGGCGTGTTCATTCAACCGCATATAAATCGCGGCAGCAACAGCAACTTTCGGACGGACTGACGGACGGACGGACGGACGGACGGACATTGAAAAATGCAACGGAAACGCAAAATGTGCGACGGCAGCGGCGGCGGCAGCGACGGCGGAGGCAACCAAAGGCGTGGCTGAGGAGAAGGCACCAAAAAGCAATAACAAAACAACAACAACAGCAGCAGCAGCGACCCCAAGCCTGTGTTGCAACCAGTTGATTGTGGCATACAGTCGAGAGACGGCTGCTGCTGCTGCTGCTGCTGGGGGTGAGGGGTGGCAAGGTGGCAAGGTGGATCAGTGGGTAGGTGCCCTGCAGCTCTTGTTGTTTGACTGACTGACTGACTCGACTGGTGCCTGGTGCCTGGTGCCTGGGAGTGGTTGGGGCACTCTGCCTGCGGTTGCCACTGCGGCGAGCAGAGGCAGTGGCCGGAGCAGAGGATGAGGATGAGGAAGAGGCATAGTCAGTGGCAGAGGAAGAGTCTGTTGCAGGTGAGACAGCAGCAGGCAGGCAGGCAGGCCATCAGCCTCTGGAGCCCCCGTGGAGAGCCATGGAGTCGAGTCCAGTTCCAGTCCGGTCGAGCCTTTCGGTTTTTATCTCATGATAAAGCGCGACCTGCAACGCGCTGCGTGGTGCAAGCTTACGCCTCCCCCCTTCTTCCTCTGCCCCCACCAGCTGCTGCCCCACACAGCTGCATTATGAAAGCACGCTTCATAAACGTGCGGCATGGGAGTGGCACAGGGGACCGGGTATTCGATATTGGGTATTCGGTATTGGGTATGGGAACTCGTCGTCAGATACTTTACATTTTTCATACAAATTGCGCTACACTCGAAATGCGGGGGCATGCTGCCTGCCTGCCACGTAGCTGTGCGATAGAGTGGGTGTCGATTATGGGTGGTTCGGGTTGCATTCGAGATGGAGCTGCACCGAAGAAAGTTCAGACGTAACCAGAGAAAAAAGCTCTGAAACTTGATTAAAAACTGAATATTTGGAACTATAATCAAGGATTCTGCTAGATTTTGCTCATTTCCGAAGCTTTTGAGTCAATGAATAGATATCCAAAGTGTGGTTTGAGTATCTCTCTGCATTCGAATTGCTTCCATTAAGACCCCTATCTTCATGCATTACCATTAGCATAACCATTCCATGCCGTATTCCATTGGTTCCTGTGGCATCCTTTCTCTCTCCTCCTTTGACCACACTCCTTCCACCCTCCCTGTCCACCCCGCCCTATCAATCCGTAGCCATGTCCTGTATTCAAGTAATCCGATTGTGGTTTCTGCGCTTCGATGGTCAATGTCTCTCCGACGAGAGTAGGGTGCTCTCCGGCTTCGACCTGGCTGAAGCTTCCACACACACACACACACACACACGACACACACGACGACACACACATGAGTGGCTATCAGTCTGCGGTCTCCCTCTCCTCTCCCCGATTCGTGTTGGAAGGTCTGCTCGTACTTCCCTGCTCCTCTTCCCCCCTCCTTCCCGCTTCTTTGCTTTTCATAATCTTCTGTGCATCAGCGCTCTCCTCCGCTTCGTCCGCTCTCCTCTCCCCTCTCCTCTCTTTGGCTCTCTCGTGTAATTGAATTGTTGCTGTTGTTGTAATTGCTTTGCTACCGTTTTTTTTAAATCAACCAACATACGGTGTTGCATCTACCCCTTCCCCTTCCCCTGCCCATCCTTCTCCTCCTCCCTCCTCCCCCTTGGGGCACTTAGCTACATTTAATGCGCTGTCTGCCTCCGCCTGTGCCCCCGCCTGTACCCCGCCTGTGCCCCCCCTGTACCTCCGCCTGTGCCTCCGCCTGTGCCTCCGCCTGTGCCCCCGCCTGTGCCCCCCGCCTGTGCCCCGCCTGTGCCCCCGCCTGTGCCCCCCGCCTGTGCCCCCCCCCTCCGCCGTCTCTTTGCCAATTTTGCGAATTTTAAACTGGTTTTTCTCTTCTCTTTCGTTTTTTGCCCATAACTCGTTGCATATTTTTGCTGTCGGTGCGTATTAATTTCAATACACCTTGCCCCCCACTGCCCCATGCCCCATGCCCCATGCTCCATGCAATCCGTTTTTGGGCAGCTGGCTGCGCGTGCGCTCGCATGCGTAATGAGGCAAGGGTTACGCATGTGGATACTGGACACACGGGACAGCGGGACCACTCGATCGTGGGACAGATGATGATAATGATGATGATGGTCGCACTCGTGTGTCGCTTGCACCTGTCGCTGCACTCGTGGAGAGTCTTGTGCCGCACGTCGCTTGTAAATAATTCATGTTGACAACTATTTTAGCTTGTTGCAAGCAATGCAGTGCCACCATGCCGTGTGCTGCTCTCTAGTTGGCTGGTCATCCCCGCATGACAAACGACGGCATTGACTGCCGACTGACTCCGCCGCGGTGTGTACTCGCCATTAAATTATGATTGACACATTGACTGCCGGTTAGTCGAACAGAATGACTAACTAATCAACAGACAGGCGGACAGGCGGACAGAGGCAGGCCCTCTTATCGTTTTGTGTGCGGCTCGTTATCAGGCACTGTACGAGTTATTGACCTTTGAAATGGTGGGAACGGAGGGTGAGGAGGGGTGAGGAGAGCAGAGGAAAGCTCTCTCTCTAGCGAATACTCATTAATGATTCCAGGGCTTGTTTCTTCGATGAAATCTCTGCCGTTTCCTTGGACTCACCCGCGATTCCAGCGAAACCTCTCTGTGTTTTGGTTTCTTTATAGAAGAACAGAACAGAACCCCTTACCTGCAATGAAATCGGAAGTGAAACAACAAGAAAACATGTTAATTAAAAACTTTACAGGGAAAAAGTAAGGGAAAATCAGGGATAATTAAGGGAAAAAAGAGAGCAGGGAATGGCCAAAAGTAATGCTCCAACAATTAACAATTAGCAAGTTTATTGCCAGAACTGCACAAATCATGTCTGGAGAAAATAATATAAAGAAACGAGGGAAAGCGGGAAAGCGAGAGGGAAAAGCCGCTCAAATGAAGCGGATAATCGGGCAAAAAGGATCTGCCAAGGGAGGGCTTTTAAGGGGGGATTTTAGTGCAGGAAAGATTCATATTTTGATGTGGAGAGAGACAGAGAGAGAGAAGAGAAACATGGATAAGTAGGAAGAAAAAACCAAAACAAAATGCAAAAGTTTTCTAATTAAAATCGCGTAAGTTTCCGAGCCTCGTTAAATGTATTCCCAGCCCCTGCCCCCTCAGTATTCCTTAACTATCCAAGAGAGAGGGGGAGGGGGAGGGGGGCTTCCCCAAACTTCTTCGTAATTGTTTGTTAATGCTTTTGGCAAATGAGCGGCTATAAAACAGAGAAACAACAGGAGAGCAGCAAAATAATAAAAAGAAAGAGAGAGAGAGAGAGAGAGACACTCCACACACATGTCCTCCCAGGGAAAAGCCAAGCCAAAGAGGAAAAAGGGGGAAAATTAAATTAAGAGCTCAACAACACGCCAAAGGAGGAAATCACGCGTGACACGACACATGTGGCAAGAGGCAAGTGGCAGAAGGCAGCAAGCAGCAGGCAGCAGGCAGCAAGGAGCTGGCAGGCAGCCCGTCACGAGCTGTCGAGTCGTGGTTCATTTTATCGTTATTATTATTATTATATTTCATATTTATAGTTGTATTTACAGTTGCAGGATGGAGGATGGAGGATGGAGGACGGAGGATGCAGGATGATGATGATGATGTTGTTGGTAATGAATAAGCCAAGTTGCGGGGCAAGGACTCGCAGAAGCAGGACCAAGGACTCGTGCAGTCGGCAGTCGGCAGTCGGGAGTCGTTGCCAACGTCTAGACACACAAAACAAACATAAAACGAAGCACAGTCCTGGAAGGAAGCAGCCAAAAGTCGTGCAGGAAGAGTGTGTGTGTGCCCCTTGCTCCATGCCCCTTGCTCCACGCCTCCCGCCCCACACACAAAGTTGAAATAAACTTAACGCCTCTTTAAACTTATGAAACATTGTATCCTGCGAGAGATGCCGCGCGAGGGCAAAGGCAAAGGAAGGGAAACCCCCCACAAACCACTGCCTTGCCCCATCCCATGTCCCCCCCAGAGGACGCTCCTCCTTCTCGTCTTTTGTGTGGTGCAAAAGTTTTAAATTCTATTTTAGAAATGAATTTTTGATTGTGTTTGTTCCTTCCCAACGCCGCGTCGAGTGGCAGCCAGTGTTGCCACATGGCCTCACAAGTGGGCGCCCATCTGGCAGCGCCATCAAAAGGCGAAAAGAGAAGGAGAGAGACGAGGAATGAGTGCAAAGGAGGGCGTGATGGGGACTACCTTATCAGCAGCATGGCCAAAAAGGATATGAATTGGAAAACACATCGAAGAGCCTTGAGGCTTGAGCTTAGTCGAGTGTTTGATACCCTGCAAAAGTCTAGTGTTGGTTAACTTATGCAGAAATGGTAAGGGATTGTGGAAGAAGAGTTTATTCCTTCCTCCGATGCAAATTCCCAAGAGCTAATAGGTTTAATATTTTTAGTACTATTTAGTGTTGGTTAACTCATACTAAAATATGCGAAAACTGTGTTCAAAGAGGTGCTGCATGATTAGAGGAGACTTTGAGATCCAACTTTAAAGTTTAATTTTAAAATTTCACATTCTTTAAGCTAAAAAGTTGCATATTTCCAGTGTTGTTAGACTAAAACAGTGTTGAAAAACATCTCAAGACTGTTTGCCAATGGTTTTCCTGCCCACAAAACACAACATACCCTATCAAATGGTTCAAATACAGGGTATAACAGCCAAAAGAAGAGTAAAAAATCAGCAAAAAAAAGTGAGCATGAAACCGGAAGGAAGGAAGACACTCACACACACACACACACACACATATATACACAGAGCCAGAGAGACACAGACACACACACACAGACATACCCATACATACATATATCGATAGTAAAGTGCCAAGCGACTTTTACAAGGGTCGACAAATATGAGGCAAGGCAAGGCAGGGCTCTGCTCTGCTCTCCTCGTCGTGGCAGCACCAAACGAACCCAACTCGAACCTGCCACAGGGGGAGCGACAAAAGGCAACACATTGAGCGCTTTAATGTGCCCCCCGCTCGCTCCCACCCCTCCCTTGGTGCTCAGCCAGCGACGCCCTTTAAGGCACGGCCCGGCCTCGAATGCCCTGCCGCCTGCCGTCTGCCCCCGGGGGTCGAGCCGCACCCCGCACAGCCCCACACACACACACACACACACACACCACTGCCTTCCTTCGATCCACCGCTGTGTTAACTTAAATATTTTATGGGGTGTCAGCATTGTCGATGTTGGCGCGATTGTCTTTACCGCCGCCGCCGCCACCGCCGCCCCCCTCTCTGTTCCCTCAGAATGTGCCCCATGAACCACCACCACCCCTGCCACACGTTCCGTTCCTCGTCTCTTCTTTATCGTGTGCGTGGCTTGTCTTTTGTGTTCCGTTCTGTGCGGAGTTCGGTTCGGTTCAGTTCAGTTCTGTTCTGTTCAGGGGCTAAAGTAATTTCAAATTGATAAGCATCGCTTTCTCCCTCTTCTACAGATTGGTGGATGGGTGAAGGGTGGGTTTACAGGAGGGTGAGTCTTCGATTGAGGCTGGTGGTGGGGGGCGAGGGCGAGGTATATTAAACTGATTTGTTCCGTGTAGAAATCGAAGCAGTCAGGCGTCAGTCAGCGAGTGAGTCGCGCTTCTCAAAAGTCAATTGAAATTAAGTAACAGATTTTTCTCCACAAGCATGGGAAGGGATGGAAAGGGGCATGCCCCATCCCTGAGGTAAAGAAGAGGGTCTTGTCAGTGCCTCATCTGTGAGGGAAAGGAGTGGGTCTTGTCAGTGCCTCATCTCGAAGCAGAGAAATGGAATGGCATCCATTTCAAGTGCATTTCCCTGTTGCTGAAACTTTCGTCAGGCACTTGAGAGGCAGAGAGCACATCATCATCAGCAACAGAAGCAGCCACAGAGGCAACAACAGCCGCAGAAGAGAGCTGAAATTTGCATAACTTCATTAAGAGATTCAGACGCCACTCAAGAGTGCAACCAGATGGTCGGTCGGTCGGTCGGTCGGTCGGTCGTTCCGTCGGTTGGTCGGGGAGGACTTCAAGTAGGACTTCAAGTAGCCGAAACAATCCACAAGACAGCAAACGGACACGGGCAGCTGTTGCCCCTCCCTCTCTCCACTGCAGCTGTCCTACGTTGCGTATGCGTATTATTCCGAGTGGAGCCGTGAGCCGAGAGCCGACAATAAATTATGTGTCAATTACAAGAGCCAATTGCATTAATCATATACCCGTGCAACTCCTTGTGCTGCCCCTGCCCCCAAAAGATAAAAAGGCGCCTGCCATCTGTTTTGCTTGTCAAGAACGGGGGCGTGGCAGCAGCAGCAGCAGCAGCAGCAGCGGCACAGCAACGGAACGCAGCTGCAACGGGAATTAGAAGGAAAACCCGTTTACCCGCTTACGTACTTCTTTTGGCTCTCTCCCCCCAGCTCCCCCCTCCCCTCCACCCTCCACCGTAGATATATGCGTAAATTGTCATAAATTTAACGCAGTCGACATTCGAGTTGCAAACTTTTTGGCAGCAGCAGCGGCAGCCACTCCCTGCCCCCGCCAAGTGTCATGTAAATGTGCAACAGCCTGGAGACGTTTGCTGTCGACATCAAGTCCTCCTCCAGCAGGAGTGGAGGGCGCTGTTTGCCTGGTGGACGGTGGATGGGGATGGGGATGGGGAGTGGCCTGTGCTGCAAAGCCGCCAACTGCTTTTAACTGTCATTAATTATGTCAAAATAAGATTTAAATGCTTTTTGTCTGTACAAACAGCCAAGGACCTCTCAACCCCCTACACGACCGACCACTCACCTACGAACCGAAGCTCCAACCATCCAACCCTCCAACCACCCTCCAAGGCAGAACCTGACAAAGGCTTAAACACTGGGGAAAAACAGCAAAAGATTCCATCTGTTATACAGAATAATAATTAATTTAATTGAATTTGCTTTTAATGAGATTTTTGAACTCAAAAACAAGACATAAAATCTGGCATAATTCGAGTAAAATGATGAATATCATTTTTTATGATTTTGTTTTACATATTTGTACTTTTTCTGACTCTTGTTTGAATTTCAGCTCATGACAATAGGGACATTCTTTGTCCATAGCACCAATCAGCACTTTCGGATGAGCGGAATATTCAATATTTAGCTCGAACTCGAATCTATCTGTATATAGATCAAATATTTGGGATTGGTAAACCTTTTTCAGAGTGAAATTCTCAAGGTTCCTGCAACTCTGCTCCCATCTGTTCCAGTTCCCAAATAGTACTCCTAAAGCTGTGATTCCCAAGGATTCAGCCACTCTGTTCCACAGCATATTCGCTATCAGAGATGTTTATTTTTCTCAGTGCCCTTTCCTTTAGATTTCCCATTTTCCCCGTCCTAGACACAGACACAAAACTTTTGAGTCTTTTGAGTCTCTCTAAGCTCTCTCGGCGCTGCATAAATATCATTTGTTTAGTACGATTTGTGGGGCTTCTTCCTTCCTAAAGGCTAAGACTTTTTGTGTCTCGGTTTGTGTGGGTTAGAGGTGTGGTCTTGGGGCAAGAGTTGGAGGCAAGGCAGCTGCACAAACTTTCATTAATTATGCGGCATAATGAGTAGAGAGGAAAATCGGCTTAGGATTCCCTCTCTCTCTCTCTGTGTTTGTCTCTGAATATCTTTGAATAGAACGGATAATAATGGATTTATGGAATTCCGAATGTTCCGATGTTCGACAGATTACAAAAGAGTTTTAATTGATTCTCCAGCGGCAGTGTCAACAAATCAACAAATCAGCCTTCATTCATGTATCAATTTATCGGACAATAAGCATTCATTAAATCGCTTAAGCGAATTGTGTGCAGCGGTGAGGCATGCCTCGCACACACACACACACCCACAGGCAGCGTAAAGCTGATTTCCATTGTGGCAACGGCTGTGTGGCTGTAATGCGAGTAAACTTTGGCACACCTCCACAGGAGCTGCTGCTGCCGTGCTGCTGCTGCTGTTGCCGCTTCAGTCTGCCACTTAAATGCAACACGGCCAATTAATTACGCAAGAGCGTGCCACAGCTCCGCCGCCCACTGGCAGCAGCCGGCCACAATGACCGCAACATTCAAGTGTCTAACCCACACACGCGCTCCCACACACACACACACAGAGAATCTCACCTGGTCAACACCGCGTATACGTAGTGTGCCTCGGTGGAGATGGGAGGCGCATACCACCCGCCCTTGCCACCTTCCAGCCTTGCAACAAGAGGTAAAGTTATTTTCCATGTCTCTCTCTTTCTTTTTTTTAATTAGCATACAGACAAGTTGGAAAGGGAAAGGGAATACTGAGGGAAAACTGCAGGCATTTCCATTGAAAAGTTCGCTTCATTAAAATTAAATTTGAAAGAATATTCGCTCCCTCGTCTCCCCCTTCGGGGTTCAGGGAGTTTCCCTCATCGGATTATTTAAATTTCAATGATTTCCCTCTGAATGATGCAGGAATGGCAATTGCATTCGCATTCGCAGTTTGCAACATCCCAACATCCGGCGCTGCACACAGCGCTAATCGGAACAGCGCTACGGGAATGCTTCCGGCCGGTGTGCGCTGTGGCACGATTTATGTTGGCGAAACGAAAAATGCACCAAAACGGGCTTAAAGATACTTTAACTGATGGATACATTTAAGGCAATAGATGAATGAGAGGTGTGGCATGTAAAGGGAACCTCTTTTTAAGGAATCTGATGGAAAAACTAAGAGATCTCATCCCAAGAGAGTAAATATCGCACTATTGATCGAATATTTTATAGGATTTGTATTTTAACGTTTAGATTATATATTTTCATCACAATTTCTTCTCGATTTTGTGTCCTAATCGGCAAGATCTTTCACCGATTGGCAGAGAGCAGAACTAATCCCAAAACGGCTTCTGCCTTCAGTTTTCCCCTTAGAAAATCGTGTACCCAAAAAAAATTCCTTCTTCCCTAAATAGTTACTAATAAGCAGTATCGTCTAAGGCTTCTTTGGTTCTAAAAATATCTCTCAAGGATTCTATGCTCGCCTCTGTTACCCTTAGGATTATCAGGATCTATGATTGAAGAAACAATCCTTAATGGTTTCCTCTAATTCCCGACCGCGAACTCTGAAAAGTGTTCCATCATCGACCATCCTATAAGCATTCTTTCCCTCTGCCAATATCTCTCTCACAGACTCCCTCTCCTATCCTTCCCTCTCTCTCTCTCTCTCATTCAATTTCTCTATTTTTCTCCTCCTTTTTCGCCACTTTCTTTTCTTTCTTTTCTCTGCTTCAATCACATTTCCCATTGCCTTGGAGAGTCTCCTATTTCGTTCTGTTTTCCAGTCTCTTAATTTGGGTTTTCAACTTTTTATTTTTGTCGCTTGGACATTCGCCAAATACTTTGCCCATCTGTCTGTCTCTGTCTGGTAGAGTAGCTATCTCTGTCTGTCTTCTGGCATCCCTCGTTCTCGGTTTTTCTCTCGTTCCTCTTCTAATTGGCTGCTCTTTGGCTCGTTTATCTTTCTCGGGGACTCTCTCATTCTCTCATTCGCTTTCTCACTTTTGGTCGAGTGTCTGTCCCGTGCCCACTTTTAATTTGGGTGAAATTTTCCTTATTTATAAGGTTTTTCACTTCATTGCACTTCAGTGCTGGTCCAAGTCCAAGTCCTTGCTCCCAAAAAGAGACACTTTCCAGGCTTTGTTCTCGTCCTGGTCTCTGGTCTTCGTCCTGCTGGTGCTGCTGGTGTGGTATCATGTCACTAAATCAGCACAAATTGCTCAACTGATTTATAAAATTTCGTTGGCCAAATGCCAGCGATATAATCGCATTGCTTGTAGTTTTGGCCAGCACCCCAGCCCCTGTGCCCTGTCCCCCCTTTTGGCCATATTCTCATCATTGCTGTTGCTGTGTGTGTTTTGTCTTTTGTCTTTTGTTTTTGGTGCCATTTTGCCTTATAAATACTTCCAAATATGTCAACGGACTTCTCTCTCAAGAGTTTTTCTTGCTCGTTTTCGCTCGTTTTCGCTCGTTTTCCTTTTCCTTGCTTTTTTCTTTTTTTTGGCTTTTCTGCAGTTTCTTGGTTTTGGCTTTTGAGGTCATCAGTGGCTAAAAGTTGCAAAATAGATTTTCCTGTTCAGGCACCCCCACCCAAGAAGTTTCGTTGCCGGGAATCGATGCAAAAGGTTGCCAACTACGGGGTTGCCTCCCTGCCTCCCCCCGACACTCTTTTGGTTCCTCCACTGATCCCATTAGATAATGGTAGTGTATATATTTATGTCATGACTAATCTGCAGCAACCGCATTCTGCAACAATTATGTTTTGTTGGCTTCAACTTTTAAATGTACTTTCCCAAAAAAATAAACTGCGGCGCGACCTTCGACGCAAAAAAAAAAACCAGCTGAAACCAACTGCTAAATTGCATAGAAAATGTATATATAGTAGGGTAGATATATGGATATTTGTGTGCATACAAAATCAACGAAAAGCGGCAGACAAAGTTAAAAGTTGTGTGGCGGCAGCAGGAGGCAGGGCGAGAGAGAGGAGAGAGAAACTGGTAAATGAAGTCAACTAAGAAGCGAACAAAAAACATAGGAAACTGCTGATACGACTAGGGATTACCCTCGGCTGGGGTATATTTAGAGGAAAGAGTAGCAGGTGCAAAAAGAGTGAAGAGTATTTAGAGGAGGCACGAATTGGTTAATAACCGAATTGAAATGTTTATTGTGTGTGTTTTTACAGTTCGTATATCGAACAAGAGCGAAAGGTGTGCGGATGTGATAGCAATAGAGTTCGGTCCAACACGAGAGAACACGACGAGTTCGTTGGATTAGATCAGCGGCAGGTCGGCAAAGCCCTATCGTATGTGCACAGGAATTTGCGCTGCTGCTGCGCTGCCGGCACCCATACATTGTTCCGTTTTGTCTGCTGTCGACGCACTAAAAACATGTGAAAATATGCGAGCCGAGCCCTGGATTAGATCGGTTCAAGCCGATGTCGGTTAGAGACTCAGTCGGATTGAAGGCACTAAAATCCAAGACGAAAAGTGCTGGGTGCAGACTAAATTCAAGGGCAGGCGGGCCGCATCGGCCGTGCCTTAATGCAAGCCGAGGAAGGCTTCCGACTGGAGAGCGACAGATCCAGAGAGCCAGAGCGAAAGCGAGGCTTCCGACTAGAGAGCGACAGATCGAGAGAGCGATAGCAAAAGCGAAGGAAAGAAAGAAAGGGCGCGAGATGAAGACAAAAGAGAGAGCGGCTGCATAGGCTGCTGCCGTGCGCGAGAATAAAAATATATACATATATACATACGATTATAAGTACATACATACATACATATATGTAGATGGCAATGTGATACAGTGGGCAGTGCAAATGACGCACAATAATAGGGTTTTACTTTACTGGTGCACCACTGACTATAATCTATGGATTATTGGCTAAATATTAAGAATTTTTCTAGCTTGAATGAAGATACTCCTTATTGTTTTACTATTCCAGAAGACTATGAGAGTATGCTTTACACAAATAGAGAATGAAGCGGAGCAAGTTCCTAAAGAGAGAAGAAGGTTTCATTCTGCAAGGGAAAATTTCAAAGAAAAAATATCCAGGAGAGATTTTTCTAAAGAAGATTCTCCATCGATTTCCCAGCTTTGAGTTTAAATAATCTGAAAATTCTTTAAGGAAAGAGATATCACTTATAGAGCGTTCCATCTGTACCCATCTATCTACCTTTCTATCAATATATTTATCTCTATTTATCTCTAGTAATGCTACCCTCTTTCCTCTCATAACCAACATGCCCACGATTACAGGGAACGTTTTTTACAAAAATATCAAAAACTATTCCCACCAGCATGCAGCACAAACAAAAAACCCCACACACTACCCTGCCCCCGCTTCCGTTTCCGCGCGCAGACCGACTCCTCGGTTGGCCAGTTGATAGTTTTGACCATTTTGTGCGTTATTTGCAAATAAATTTCGTTGGCTGCAAACTTTTTAATTCGAATGCTGCCACCAAGGGGCAAGAGCAGCAGCAGCAGCAGCTGCACAAGCTTTGCATGTTTATGGTAATTGCATTTGGGGGCAGGGGCAAGCTTCAACTCTAACTGGGGCTAGGGGGTATCTCTGTGTAGAGTGTGTGGTGTGTAGTGTGTGCTGTGCAGAGGGGCATCCAAACAGTTCGAGACATGCGGGTCAGAACCTCTCTCTCTCTCTCAGACACTTCTCTTAATTGAAGAAGGAACCATCATCATTCAGGGGAACAATGATCATCGCCCTACATCTACCAACGAGTGTATATAGTGCTCGTATCTTCCAATTTATAATCCCAATTGAATACTCAAATTTCGCTATATTTTATATGATTCTTACCCCAATCGCTCGATTTTTTGGAGTCCCGCATTTTTCTGCATGAGATGCCCCACAAGGAGCATGCCCCTGCCCCTCCCCTCCCAGGGGTTCACCCGCCTTTCACCGGAAAGCAATCAGCAATATAATCGACTGAACCTTCAGCAATGCGTGGATGTGTGTGTGTGCCCCCGAATGGGGATTGGGGATTGGTCTTTGGGGTTGTGATTGTGACAAGTGAAGAAGGGGGACTCCCAGTGACTGTAAGTGCTTAAAGCACAGTCAACGGCCTCCTGCCACTCACCGAAATGCTCGACATTTGTTCGGAATTTACAATGAAATTTGCCTCGACTGGGATTCAAGGAATGCTCCAAGGACTTGGACAGGTCCTCAGACGAATTTCGATACGGAAATCATTTACGATTGAATGATTATTCAGTTTTAATTGAGAAACAACAACTGCTACAGGAATATATCATAATACTTTTATCGTCTGAATGATGATATTCGCAAATAAAACATTTCCACGTCTGACTTTGATGGATTGTTGCGCGCGTTTTGGCCCCCATGATGCAGCAATATCTCATGCATCCTTAGATGACACTATGGCCCCTCCCCCAGCCACTTGCCTCTTAACCGCTACACGTTCGCGTAACCCCCCAGCGGGTCGCCACACCCCTCGGGGGGATACTTGAGGGAAATCGCTTCTTACTCTTTAATTGCCAACAGTGCGGAAATTTTGTTTCGTTCTTTGTTTATTCGCTCTCTAGCTCTCTCTTTCTTTGTGTGGGAATACGCTTTCAAAGGGTATTTGGTGAAAGAGAAGGGGTTTGCATTGTAGAGGAGGTAGCACTTCTACTTCCTATAAAGATACCAAGATCCCTCTACCAGGAATACAAATAAAGAGTGAGCGAGAAAAAAAATAACCGAAATTTTCCGATCTGACACAGTAAAAACGAGGGGGAACGTTGTGAGTTGCTGCTGCGACCGCAACTCTACATTTATACCCGATACATAGTCAGTATGGATACATAAAACGACATAGAGTGCGTGCGAGAGAGACAGAAAATCAGTCAGAACGAGTCGACGGGCGCTGCGTAGCCACTACAAATTGATTTGTTACTTTTGGCTATAATAATAATCCGATCTGATTCGATTCGGCAAGATCGGCAATCTGGTAGATATGGCCATTCTCTATGATTCTGCGTTTTTAATTTTCTCCTATCTTCAAAATTGTGGTTGCCACAGATTTTCGTTGTTTATGGTTGCGGAACGGGGTGGGGCGAAATTTTGAAGCAGTGAGCTATCAACAGTGAGTTCTGCAGTGAAAAATTACAAATAGTTGTGTAGCAGTGAGAGCTCGACAGTCAGGTCTAATAGTCTCTGAGATCTGTGGATGCTCCAAATTTTCGTCCTTTGCGGGGCCGGAAGGGGGCGCGGCGAAATTTTGAAACAAACTCGTCAAGGTCCGATATTTCAGGAGTGTGGATACCAAATTTGGTTGCTCTAGCCTTATAGTCTCTGAGATCTAGGCGCTAATGTTTTGCGCTAAGCAAAGCCGGCTATGATACGTGTGTGTTAGAGAGAGACAGGGCGAGAAAAAAAATGAAATTGTTTTCTTCATACTGGCTATAATAATGATACGATCCAATTCAGATTTAGCAGTCTAGAAGATAGGGTTATTCTCTACAATACTGCGTTTTAGGTTTTCTTGTATCTTTAAAATTGTGGATGCCACAGATTTTCGTCCTTTGTGGGGGCGGAAGTGGGCGGGGCGAAGTTTTGAAATACAATTGTAGCAGTGACATATCACAGAAGTCTGGATACAAAATGTCGTTGCTCTAGCTCTTATAGTCTTTGAGCACTAGGCGCTAATAGGGACGGACAGACGGACAGACGGACAGACGGACGGACGGACAGACGGACAGACAGACATGGCTCAATCGACTCGGCTATTGATGCTGATCAAGAATATATATACTTTATGGGGTCGGAAACGGTTCCTTCTGGACGTTACACACATCCATTTTCACCACAAATCTAATATACCCCAATACTCATTTTGAGTATCGGGTATAATGACGATTTCCACTTCGTTCAGTCCGTTTTAAGCAAGCATTTGATGTAATTGGTTTTTGCAGGGCTCTAATATGTATCTCGTGGTTCAAACCCTGCACAGATCCTTATATTTTCTTTATTAATCGGAACCACAGAGACTAAAATACTTTATGCACAGCAACTATCATTCGAATACCAAATATTTGTACGAAAAACTGGCATTCTCGTAGAAGCAAGGGTATTTCCAGTTCCCACTCTGAGAGAGTGGCCTTCTCTCTCCTTCTGTCTGTCTCTCTCTCTCTCTCCTGTTTGATCTCCTTTGTGCGTTTCTCGTTTTCCATTTGTTCCATTTGCCAACTCGAAATGCAATACTCGTACAATGGGCATTAAGTAATTGTTGCTGTCGTTTTTGTTGCTGCTACTGCCTGTTGTTGTTGACAAATCCGCACATATTTCATAAGCTTATCCAGGGGTAGGGTAGGGGCAGGGGGGGCGAGGGGGCTAAGTACTTGCTACTCTCTCAGGCGAAGGCCCACTGCACTCATACATACTTATGAGCCCGCCCGCCCGTACATTCTCATGCTCATGCTCTGGTTCTTGTTCTTGACATACCCTGTACGGTTTGACAGGGGTTAGAGGTGTATTCGGTTTATAGAGTGCTTTGCAAGATCATGTCCATGACCATGTTGCATGGCCATGGTCTTTCATGTGTTTCATCTCTCTAATATCCCATTAATGGTCATCCCTTAGTCGACTCCTGTCCACTGGCAGACACCCCTTGCATATGGCAGGGCGATTTTCATTTTCGTTTTGACTGTCGTGCAGTTTTTTGCGCCGATTATGACGCGGACGTGGACGCGACGCTTCAATTGGCAGTGGAGTGCCAGTGCCAGTGCCGGGGCCTCCTCCCCTCCCCACTCCCATGTCCCAAGTCCCACCATAAGAGAGCCCTCTTCTCCATTTCCCATTGGCATTTATGAGGGCACATTATGCCATTTATCGCAGCTTAAATGCGACGCTCATGAACCCAATATGCGGCAGAGACTCGAAGGGAATGACACCCAAAAACAGACCCCCTCCTGCGCTGTGTGGGGGGGAAGGGGGAACTGGGGGGTTCCCTGCTAATTATAGTGGCTCTCTGGCATATCATTGCAGCAATTAATTGATATTGTTATTTCGCTGCTGCTTTTATTCGACTCTCATTAATAATGTTTTGTGCATTTTTCATTTATTTATTTTGATTGCAAATTGTTGCTGTTCAGTGCTGCTGCTCATAATTGTTTCCTCTACGCCACATCGACACACCACAGAGATCAAAGAATGAATAAAGAATGAATAATTGTGCAGTTGCCTTGACTTTTGCATCTCTGAACACTCCATAATTAGATAATGACGAAACGAACACGAACGAACAATGGGATGGGGGCAAAAAACATTAACAATGAAATTGCAAGCTTTTTTGCATTCGTTTTTTTTTCTTCTTCTTTTTTTGCAATTTACGAGTATATTTTGTAGCAAAAAAAAAAAAAATACGAGTAAAAAGCCAACTTGGCAAAAAGCATAACGAATTAATGTGGCTAACCTTGGAGTGGAGTGGAAGTGTTTTTTTGCTCGTTTTCTAGTCCCAAATGCAACATAGCCCCAAGCCCCAAGCCCGAGCGCCCCAAAGTCTGCGGGGGTCGGACTTGAGATTCGACTGAGCTTCAAATCTTAAGGTTTATTGCCTTTTTGAAGGCGGAATCGGATTCGGAATCGGAATCGGAATCGAAATCGGGGTGTGGCCAATCCACAAAGGTCGGCTCTTCT
This sequence comes from Drosophila lowei, assembly GCA_008121275.1. Taxonomy (NCBI): domain Eukaryota; kingdom Metazoa; phylum Arthropoda; class Insecta; order Diptera; family Drosophilidae; genus Drosophila; species Drosophila lowei. The sequence continues at coordinate 21,165,861 of CM017778.1, read as the reverse complement.
GGTGATCCCAATTCAAATTGAATGCAAGATCTGACTGGGCTTTGCTATGGAAACGATTATAGATCTCATTTATCGTCAATTATCATATACATACTCGTGGGTTGCATTCTGTTTGATGATTCAACAAGAGGTTAATAGATTGGAGGGTTTCATGCGAGATCTATAGCTACGATCTCACAACAAGGCACAACTTTTGAGACTTCAAAATGCATTTAAAGTGTCGGAGTTTGAAGATCTGGAAGAGAATTTAGAACCGCATGATGGATGATAATATCTGTAGCAATATCCCACGGGTATATCTGGATCTCTTTTTCCCCTATTTGATGGCTGGAAAACATCAAGATTGGCTAAGAGAGGCTTTCAGCAAAGCAGAAGCTCTGCCAAAAGAGATGTTCGATCTTAAAATTTCGTTTATTTTTCTCGCTCACTCTCCATTTGATTTTCTGGTAGAGAGACACACCAATTGGCTGACTTTTTTGTAAATTATGTTTATTTACACCCTGAACTTCATCTATCTTCTATCTATATTTATTAAACAATTGATAGCCACAAGATCTATGTATTTGAATATTCAGTTACTATCTTTACTATTTTCTCCTACATAAACTTTGAAAAGCGAATGAATATTTGATAGAATTCCTCTATAAAATAAACCTAATGAACAGCCTCCCGCTGAGTCAAAGTGGACATCCCCAAGCCCCCTTTTCAGCTATTGATCACGCCCCATGGCCATAATTTATACGAGATCTGGAGAGTAGAAGTTTCTTTCTTTTTTTGTTTAATTCGAGTTTAATTACACGCACAAATTGGCCCAAAATGAAATGAATTCAAATTCGAATGGCTTTCATTTGCATTTTCCCCCGTCCCCCGCTCCCCGTCCCCCTACCACCGCTCCTCCTGAGAGTAGAGTCCTAAAAGTGTCGTAAAAACATTTGGAAAATAGAGAAGAGAAAATGTGCGGTCAGTCGTAAAAGATGTGAAGTTATTACGAGTCAGGCGTCGAGTCGAGCGTCGCTTCGGAGCTGGAAAATTAAGATTTTAATGAACGAATTTTATGTGTGTCACACAGCATGGGACACAGCACTCGTTTCGAATAACGAATAACGAATAACGAACAACGAATAGAGGTACATATTCGTCTTTATAGATTGATTTATTGGCATTCTGTTTCTCCGCAGAGAGAGACATCAAACGGGAGAAGACCCAGAAACGGAGAACGATCAACGGAAGTGTGTGACTCACAGATACAAGATACCACATATCCCATATAAAAGATACAAGATACAAGTTTGCGTTTACGTAATTGCAATGCCAAGTGCTGCATGCAACCAGCAGGGAGCGTGGGGCCACAACATATGCAAAATTAGGAAACTTTTTGGTCGCCTGCAGCCGCTGTGTGCTGCCGCTGCCGCTGCCGCTGCTGCCAATATGTTGCAACATCAGTCGATGATTATTATTTATATGAGACTTTGGCCCACACTTTGTTGCCTGCAGTTATTGCCTCCACTTCCGCTCTGTGGCACCCCCCGTTTTCGGGGGAAACTGTGCCAAACTATAAATTTATTGCTGCCGCAAAAGTTTCATTGCCAATTCTGCAGCTGGCAGGCAAGAGACTCGCTTAGACACTCGCTAGAGATTCGAAGGATTCCAATACCCAAGGGACTAGCATCGAGGATCTTTAACTTATCTTTGGATCAGATTTCAACACCTCCATAGCCCCCTCTCTCTCTTTACTCCTATCTTTTGTGACTTCATTTGTGAACCGTTTTTAGAGTCTTAATCACTTCGGGGAGTGACCAGAGCACCACTCCCAGATGCCCCCCTGCCCCACTTGTGTCCCCCCAATCTAAATCTCAATTCCAATTCCAATCTGGAGGAACGCCCACAGACAAATGCCAGCAATCAACGCCATCTAGATAAAAGCAAATTTAAACAAATAGCGCGCCAGTATTTTTGTATCTCTTTTCTCAACAAATTTTTACATAAAATTCCAAACAAATGCAGAAGACAACGAGAGGGAGAGGGAGAGAGGGAGAGAGAGGGATAGGGAAGTGGCCATTTTATTTATTGTTATTTCATTTCGACCGCAAATTAAAAGCTATGAATAAAAGCGCCAAGTGGAGCACAGCGAAAAAACAGAGCGAAGGAAAGGAGAGGGGGCCAGGACGGATGGCAGGAAGGAAGACAGGACAAGCAGTAGGGAAAGTAGCAAACGGGGCAGCTGTGGCAGCACAGAAGAACGGAGGAGCGCAACAAGGTGCAGGAGGCGGCTACAGAAAGGGAAGCACAGGAGGCATGAGGCAGGAGGCAGCAGGCAGGAGGCAGCAGGCAGAGGCAGCAGGCAGAAGGAGCCGTAAAAACCCAAGGAAAAAAATCGCATAAAAAGCAAACAGTAAAACATGCTGAAAAACGGAAATAAAAGCTTATTAAAGCCAACACGAAATGGAGTTACAAGGGGGGAAGAAGGGAGAGAGAGAGAGAGGGAAAGAGAAGGATGAAGGGTGAGGGAGGATGAACAAACGGAAGCAGAGAGCTAAAAAACAAACACTAAATCAAACATTACACCCGACGAAAATGGTTGGACGGATGGGGGACATCCAGGGGGAGAGGGGTCAGAACCAGCAAATATATACGTAGCTACATAAAAAGTATAAAAGAAGAAAAAAAAACGAGAGAAAATCCCGAGGAAAACACTCAGAAGAGCAGAAGGAAACACTGCCCCAAGCAGAGAAAGGGCCGGTGCCGGCTTTCATCGCGGAAGCCAGGAAAAGGAGGAGGAGGAGGAGGATTTACTGTGATATCTATAAGGACAGAGTCCCTCAAAGCCATATGCTATATAGTTGACATTTGAGCTGATTTCTGACTACTTTCTGGGCGATAGAAGTCTGTCTTTTAAGATATCCGATTGATATTCGAGATTCTTTTATGGAAATCTATAATCTAACAATCTAGAAAGATTCATAGGAATAAGTGAACAAAGATAGAGAGTAGATCAAGTGGAAATACATATACTAGAAGGAGATATGCTGTACTGTCGAAGATGGTTACGAAAACAGCTCTAAGGATTATCTTCAAGATCTGGTAATGATTATAGAAGAAAGAGCGTTTCATTGGAGTTGTTTTAGGGCTCTTGTAGGATATTCTTCAAGGTACAATCTATCTAGGAATAAATCTCCCTTTGGGTTTCCTTTTCTGGGGTTCTCTTTCTCTATATTATCTATCTCTATCTATCTCTATCTTTCTCCCTTTACACTCCCTCCCCCCTTATTACAGGGTACTTCCAAGTCCCTGACTTCCCCTCAAGCTTGTGTTTTATTTTGGAAAGCATAAAGCAAATGCCAGGACTAAAGTAAATATCTGAACAAAACAGAAAAAACGGGAAAAAAAACGGTGGGAGCAAGACAAATGTGGGCGCCACCGCGACGCTCCCGCCTTCCAACCCCGTGCTGCCTCCCCGCATGCCTCACTCCTTTCTTTGGAGGCATCCTTTTTGCAATATTAAACGCAGCAATGACACCCATGGGGGGGCGGGTGCCCCATCAGGCGGCTGCCTGCGGGTTAAGCTTTTCCTCCGTGCCGCTCTCTCTCTCTGTGTGTGTGTGTGTGTGTGTGTGTATCTGTGTGTGTACTATGCTAGACAACTAAATATATACACCTAGTTATTTGTTGGCATTTGCCTGCTTTTTGCGGCTTCTGTTGACACGACGGATGGGAGTCAGAGGCAGGAACGATGTGGCACGAACAGACGGACGGACGGATGGACGGACGGGCAAACAAAGTGAAATATCAAGGGAATTAAAGATATAGCAAGGATTTGTCATGAATGCCTGGCTGAACATGAATGGCAGGAAGGCAGGAAGGGATGGCTGAATAGAAGAGAGAGAGGGAGAGAGATGGAGTGCAGAGCACAGCGAATGAAGTGAATGAATGGCTGGGTAGAGCGTGGAGTGTGAATGTCAGTTGATTGCGCGTTTAGGATTTCCTTTAAAATAAGGGTCTAAGCCTTAAAGATCGCCAGGAGATCGTTTTTCTGAGGCTATGGGCCACAGGCTGTCCCCATCCCCCCGCTTTGATGGGGAAACCCCTCCCAACAGGGGCGAAAACCTTATCCCATGCAAAGTGCTTGAGTTTTATTTGTAATACGAGAGGGGGGGAGGAGCACACCCCAGAGGAGCACACACTTTCTGTAGGATAAGCCAAAAGGGATATGTGTGCCACATGCCCCTCCGTCCCCGTCCCCCCCCTCTACTCTTGTATAACAATGCCAGCAGGAGAGCTTTTTGTCATAGCATTCCAAAAAAGGATAAAAGAAAGTAAAAGGGGAGAGGAGGAGCGGGAGGGAGGGGCAACAAGGAAATAAAAAGCTAAGGCAAACAGGAAAAAAGTCTAGTCTCTAAAACGAGCGTCAAACGTCCCCCCCCCCCTTGCCCCCTTCACCCTTCCACCATTTTTCGCTCTCATTTGAATTGTGCCAAGCGGCGGTGGCCCGAAGGCATTTCCATGATTACAAGCCAAGGATATGGGCCCAGGACCAGGACCAGGACCAGGACCAAGGAAGAGCACTTTGAAACTGAAGCTGAAGGAGAAGGGCCGGCAAGCCGTAAGGGATAAGCATTTTGAACGAATGAATGGCAATAGGGATGGATGCCATCCGATTCTCAAGTGCCTCTCGAGTCAAATTAAAGACTTTGGGGCACATCACATACTGCCAATGCCAGTGCCACACCCAACACCAGCAGCACCATCATCATCATCATCATCATCGTCATTGGGAACCCTTATCAAAATGTGCTACAAGATCTCTGTGGCACCAAGAACGGAGTCTCAATGGAGGAATGGAGGATGTATTCAAGAGTTATCAAAAGTAATAACCATAAATGAAATGGATCAATTCAGCTTCAAGGGGGGGATCCTGCAAGGGGATCTATCTCTCTCTCTGTGTGTGTGTGTGAGTGTTAAAGGATGTGCTTGATTTGCCAGAAATGCTTGGGAATTATTGTGTTAAATGGGGGAAACCTTAAGCCAAAGGAGGGACTTTCCAAGGAAAAAAGAGCTCTCGGGTGAGGGTTTCGGAATCTTGAAGCAAAGATCTTAACCTTAGACTGGAATTGATTAAAGAATGGGTGGAAAGAAGGCTTTCTGTTCTTATTTATTCCAAAAGAAACCTACAAAGATTCGATATTTTCCAATTCCTAGATAATATTCCTGATAAATCAGTTTCAGTTGTTCAGATTATGACTCCACTAGCCATCTACTATATATGGGCTATTCTTCCTGGTGGACCCACTTCTCGTCAGAGTTCAAGTGCCGCTCAAGTGGGGGCCAGGCCTCCAGGAAGTGCCGCCGCATGTTGCGCCCCTATCAGCGCCCTGTAATCTTATCACCGAGACCGAGACTGCCGCCGCTTGGGGCTGACAAATGTTAGAAGTGCATCATCCGTGTGGCACGATGTTGTTTGGGGGCAAAACAAAGAGGACATTGACTGCATTTTCTCTCTAGAAACATAACATGCCAGAGCTGGAGCTGGAGCTGTAGCTGGAGCTGTAGCTGGTGCCGTAGCTGGGGCACTCTCCACTGCTGGAAGCATGCCACGAACCCCTGAAGTCAATAAAACAAATACGACACTCCACAGGCAGAGGGGGACAGGGGGCAGGGCAGGGAGACGCAAGTGTAATGATAATAAAACTTTATGACAGCAGCTCATGAGCTTGTAAGGCTAATGTCAACGTGCCATTCGCTCTGAAGGGTGCAGACAGGCGGAAGGTCTGGGGGGGCAGGTCTGGCATTGTAAGCTTTTGTGTTGCAAGTGCAAGTGTGAAAGCGCTTTCATGCTCTACTGAGCTTTCCGCCAAAGCAATGAGAAGCAAAGGAATTTTGGCCAGAGTTCTTTGAGAGGATCCCCTCAACAGAACCCTTTTGATGGTCTTTAAAGCCTCTGCCTCTCTGGTAAGCTCTCTGCTCCCATTCGGACAATCCCCTCCAACAATTGCCAACTCTTTGGTGTGCTGTTATCGCGGCGGCTCCTCCCATAAGCCGATAAGTCCGATAATAAGCTTATCAGAGTTCCATCAATGACGGGGATAAAAAGGAGGAGGGACAGGGCAGGGCAGCACACATTAAAGTTCCATCAATGACAGGCTGCATGGATTATTATTTAATGACAAGTGATAGGAAATGTTGTCGAAACAATGAAGGTATCTGTAAACGCTTGTTATCAATATCTCGGGGGGCTCTCGGCGGGGGGAGGCTCCCGGGGGGGCGTTCAGAGGTGTGCTCCAATTAGCTTCTGCCGATAATTGCTGAATCACATAACTGCCAGCCAAACGATGCAATCGATAACTGTTTTCGGTTCGGTTCAGCTCGGTTCGGGTTAATGAATGCAAATCAAATATTTAATGGTCTCGCTGGTCTTGCAGTAATAAGCCCTATATTCCTTTCTCTCTCTCTCTCTCTCCCCGTCGTAAGTCTCGATAGCAAGTGTATAATTAAACCCACACACACACACACACTTGGATACATGGCTACATGGCAGGGCCTTTTGTCCGATAGAATTTGTAACAAGCCAAAACCCAACACAATGCTTGCTCGTATCGTATCAAGGAGGAGGATTTGGGAGGGGCAGGCGGCAGGCGGCAGGCGGCAGGCGGCAGGTAGGAGATGGTTACGAAACCCCAACAACTGGTTACTGAATTATTCACACACTCGTTGGAGCGAGAGCGAGCGAGAGAGTAAACAGAGTAACAGTTCAACGGTTCATTGCACAAACTAATAATTACATTATGAAGCAAAACACAAGTTAAACTTTGACCCAACCCCCAATCCCCTAGGACAACTCCCAAGAGGGGCGCGTACAGCTTGTGGTAGAGAGGAGGACTCGGAGGACCCTGCCCTGTGGGGATTCGTACACTCGGAATAAATCAGATTTCAAATATTCTCAGATTCCCTCAGATCTGTCAGTATCTGGAGATCTATCGGCATCTATGTATCTTTCAATATCAATTCAGATTGAAGTGATGGACGATGCTTCTAGAAGACTAGGACCTTGGCCTGGAGACTTCTTCGCGGGTCTTCAAGAAGAACTTTTTCTTTATTTTTCCACTGCACTTCTATTCATTTCTTATTTCTTATACGCTAAAAAATACTATTAATTATTTAATTATTCAGTATTTTGTTATTTTCATTTTTGATAATGTTGATTACTTTTTATAATATTTTCTTCGAAAAACTAAACAAAAAATATTTTTTAGTATTTTTTAATTATTTTTTTTTTAGTATTTTTGTAAGAAATTTTAGTATTATTTAGTATTTTCATTGCATGAGATTTTCTTTAAAAAAATAAACAAAAAAATGCTTTTTTGGTATATTTTTTAGTAGTATGTGGTATTTTTCAAGAAATTTTCATTTCTGGTATTTATTTTAGTATTTTTTTACAAAAAATTTGTATTCTGTATGGTGCTGAATATTTTTTTTTAGTATTTTTGTATTTTTCATTGCATAAGCTTTTGTTTAGCAAAGTAAACAAAAAGAAGCGGTTTTTTGGTATTTATTTCAGTATAATTTTAAATTTGTCCTATTTTTGCAAGATCTATCCATTAAGCGTTATCTTTTCTTGTATCTATTTCAATATTGAACACTTCCTGAAACTATTGTCAAACTTTTGTTCCGAGAACTGCAATCCACTCCCTGCATTTCCTCAGTGCATGGATAAACTGCATCGTATCGTATTTCGGTCTATTTACACAGTTTCCGTAGCAACAAATGATAGGAGACACAAAAGGAAATTTCCACATATATTCGATAACAGATGACAAGTGACAGAAAGCCGATTAATTCTACCCTTTTTCAAAGAACAAAATCCAAACAAAGAGCATCCACCAACCCACCCCCACCCCCAAAAAACAATACCCATTGACCTAGAAGCAAAGTTTTCATATTTTCCAAGCCAATAACTTCATCCATTCATCCACAATGTTTGCACTCCGATGGATGGACTCCACTCCCAGAATCAGCAGCATGGACTCCGGACTGGGGATAAGCTCCGCTCCATTCGGGGCATATGCTTCGACTTAACTAACTTCTAAGCGGCTTGCACTTGGCTTAAGAACTGCAGCAGCAGCAGCAGCAACAACAACAACAACAACAAGCCACAACACGCATAATCAACACTTGATCCTTGGGGCATTGTGGCCCCTGCCACACATTTATGGCCAATGGCCTGCGAGCGAACATAAAACAACTTCAAAAACATTCTCCCATACGAACAAAACAAAAACCTTAAAGCGCACACAACAATGTCTATGTCCGTTTACACAGGAGGGTACAGGGTAGATGGTAGAGGGGGACGGTGGGGAGGGGAGTTGCACGAGAGTTGCAGTTACAATTGGCCATGTGAGTGTGGTGTGTGGTGTGTGGAGTGTGGAGGTCAATGACAATGGGCCGGCCGAGGCGAAGTCCAGGCCCAGGCCCAGGCCCAGCTCCAAATCCAGGCCCAAGACGAAGGCAACATTCAACGGCCAACGAAGCATGCATACTAAGCATCATCATAGCAGGAGAGGGGGCACAGGCAGAGGCCGTGCTGTGGCAGCTATGTGTGACCATCGGCCAGAGCCCCAGAACCCCAGAACCCAGTTCCAGAGCCCATCGTCTCGTACCCAACGTTGAAATGCATTCGTGCGTATGCCAATGACGACCACGACGACGACGACGACGACTCAGCCAGTTAACAACACGATTTGTTAGTGTTGTTGCATGCACCACTATGCCCCCTTCTATGGGAGGCCTCTACTCCTCTGGAGTTCCAATGCAGAACCACTACCAAGAGAAAGAGCAAGAGCAAGAGCCATAGCCAGAGCCAGAGCAAGCGAACCTTAAGCCTAGCAACCTGCTGGCTTTGCTGAATTTATTAGCAGGGCGGCTGTCCCCCCAGTCCCAGAGTCCACTCCGGGCAGAGTCCGCAGCCAGTGCAGCAGCAGCAGCAGCACCAGCACCAGCGGCAGCTCCCATGCACAGACAGAGGGACAGACAGAGAGACAGACAGACAGAGAGTGTAGCCAGGAGGAGCCACGCCAGCCACGTTCGGACAGAGTGCTCCCTCTGTCTGTGTGCCCTCTGCTACTGCCTCGTCTGTCTGCCCCTGTGCCGCATGATGCACCGCATTCCTTGGCAATCGATGAGTAAATAATGACCAACGCAACGCAGAGACAAAACTGGGGCGAGGAGTGCCGTGCCGTGCAATGCCGTGCCGTTGCGTGGCGTGGAAGGGGATTGAAGAGGGTCGGTCGGTCGGTCGGTCGGTCGGGTCTTTGGCTGTGCGGGTTGCCGTTGCCGTTGCTCTTGCCCCCATCGGTGGTGCCTGTTGTTGTTGTAATCACACTCAGCATGCATTTCAACATGCCTCCGCCCCCGCAGCAGCACTCCACTCTCCACTCTCCTGCTCTTTCCGTGTATCACTCTTCCAGAACCATCACTACTCCTCCTCCCCATCCCTCCTCCTCCCACTTACCATATTTTTGTGGCATCTTTTTTGTGGGGTATTCCGAGAAGCGGACACAGAACTGGAGATACTTTCGGGGAGTACTTTTATGAGTACAGGCATAGCAGATTCGTTTTTTTTGCAGATCAGCTGTTGCGCAGCAGAAAAACAGCTGTGAAATGAAATTACAAGGAATTCTTCCCCTGGGAGGAGATTTCTTAGGAAGAAATCTTTAAAATTTCTTACAGAATATGATACATTCTCTTGGTAAATTCTTCCATCCCTGACTCCTTCTACAGGGTATTCCTTCGTCGTTTCCCCTGCCCCTGGAAAACTCTCTTTTGTTTAGGGGGAACGACAGACACTCGTATTAGCGCCTATTGTTATGCCTGAGAATTTCAAGTGGCAAGGGAGTTTCAAGGGAAAGAGACAAAAGGCCAGTGCCACACTGCAGTGGGGATCGCCCCCACTGCCATTGCCACTGCCACTGCCACTGCCTTTGCGAGCATAATTTGAGTTAATTACGTATTTTAGCTATATAAACATTTCATTTATCATTAATGCATGCAGTCGTCCGGCCACTGCCACAGCCCCCTCCCTCTCTCCCTCTCTCCCTTGCCCTGCAACTCCATTCATAGGCCTCTGCAGGGCGACGACTCGCGTACCGCAAAGAGTAAACAAATTTTTGGGTCCGCCGCCACACGACCTTTGACTCTGAATCTAACCTGCCACCAGCCGCATGCCCCTACCCCCTTTGATTGCACGCGTAATTGAATATGAATTTATAATGTGGCACGAGAGAGAGAGAGAGGGAGGGAGGGAGGCAGAGAGTGGACTCTGGTCTCTGTTTCTCTGGTAGTTTGTGTGCTGAGGGGCAGGGGGTGTGGGGGTGTTCGCAAATAGAATTATATAGAGAGGATACATCCCAAAAGCAATCTCAGGATGCGAGGATTTTGGGGGGATTTCTCGGGGGGATGGGGGGGTAAATCAACAATAAACAGGGGGCTTTCGGCATCGGCATCGGCTCCTGCTTCTGGACTTAGACTCCAGAGATAGACAGACTGCTGCTTCAGGACTCCACTCCTGCTCTGAACCCGACTCCTGCCTCCATTTGATTGGCATTAAGCTCTGGGCCCCGGCCAATCGCTTCAGATAAATGAAGCGAAATATTTTTAATGGATTCTCTTCCACAGAAGAGACGAAGGACGAGGGGGCGGCAAATCCTAGGAATGAAAAGATCATGCCTGTCGAATGAAATGAGCAGGAAATTGAATTCCAGCCAAGACAAACGCATAGGGGAAAAGTCCCTGGAAAAGGCATTTCCCAAACAAAGGCATTTCTCAAATGGGAAACATTTTGGAGGAACTTTCAGGTCAGAAATGAAGTAACTTCCAGAGAAATGCACATCTGTGATCCATTCAAGAGGAAAACCACTAATTAAATGTCCATCTGTGATATAATTTGGCACATAAGACAATCAGCAGGGAAAAACCCCTTCAAAAAGCAATCAAATCAAAGGAGAGAAGCCTTAAGAGAATTCCCAGAGAATATTTGAAAATTAAATGCAATTTTCTCTATGCTGAAAATTCTCTAATTAAAGTTCAAGAGCTGGGGGCTGGGGCTGGGGGCTGGCGCTGGGGAGTGCATAAATCTGCCATCCACACATCCTGTGGCAGAGCAACATTCATTAAGAAAGTGCAACACTGCAACCCCCTACTGCCTCTCCCCTCCCCCTCCCCCTCCCCCCTTACCCTGGCAGGCAGCCTCTGTGCTACCCCTCGTTGTGGCGGCAGACAACTTCATTAACAATTTGCCTTCGGCCTTTGGCCACCTGAAAATCACCCGGAGTCGCCCTTTTGCCAACGACGCATGTATTACGTGGCTGCAACAAATTGCTGTGCCACAGAGAAAACACAACAAAGCGAAAGAGTGGGGAGGGGGGAGGCGGAGAGACAGACAGACAGAAAGAGGGAGAGGAACCGAAAACAGAAATTTTCACACGCTCCCAGGGCGCACAAATTCAGGGACTGCCTGGCGTCGAATAGTCATTAGCACTCGGCCGCTGCCTCCTGCCACTCCGCTGCTGCTGCTGCTGCTGCTGCTGTCCAAGGAAGTTGCAACACAAGGAGGCAACAACAAACAGCTGCAACTGCAATAATAATAATAATGGGAAATGCAAATACTCTGCGGGTTTTTCGTGGTGCTGTTACCTGTTGATATTGACAATGGAGTCGCTCTCTCGGACTCGACTCCAGCTGGCCATTAAACAGTAGCCGCCAGTGGAAGCAAAGTCTCACTCCAGGGAGTGCCTGCCCCAGAACCAGAGGCAAAGATACAGATACAGATACAGATACAGATACAGAGAGCGGTGGAGCCATGCCCACTGCATGCCTTGCAAATTAGACCAAATTAACGCTGCCAGGCAGAAATATTTCTACCAGTTTCTGTCTGCCTCCTGCCTGCTGCCTGCTGCAGCACTTACCTGCAACGAAACAGAGAGAGAATTTCAGTTAAAAGGAAGTTCTGTATTTGCCCAAGAAATTAGCCCAGAGAGTGGTTCCTCTCGAGTGACTCGATGACTAATTGGAGAGGCAGCCAGTGTCCACTGTGTCCACCCAGAGATGCAGTTGATTCGAGGCAGAGTTCAATGAACTGTTGCCTAAGTTATGGCCAATGATGGGCCTTCAATGATCCCTTAAAGTGCCCTTAAATATGGCTTAAATATAGCCCTTTTTAATGCCTCATTAAGCGCCCTTATCAGCGCCCAAGAAGTTGGCCAGGAAATACAAACCCCTGAGACCCCTCAACCTCTTTTTCTTATCAAAGGTCCAGCCGGCGACAATGAACTGTGGAAAAGGAAATTAAAAACAATTTCTTCTTGCAACATCTTGTAGCAGCAGCAGCAGCAGCAGCAACTATGGGGGCGGGTCTTCTGGTCTGTTACGGAAAAGAAGTTCTCGGAAAAGTAATAGAAATCCATGTGGATGCTCGAATGGCGGCGACCACAAATCTAAATTACCTCGACCGTGCCACTAAATCAAATGTTGCAAGAGGGGGGGGAAAAAGAGTCTTGGACTCTTGAAAGGGAAACCCCAGAGCGACCACAGAGCGACTGGCAACAATGGTGGGGTATATAAAGGTATAAATTAAACAAGCGGCAGGCAGCAGGCAGCAGGCGGAAGGTGGCATGAGGCATGCGGCATGCGGCAAGCGGCAAAGCCAAATGAAAATTCAACTCTTGTAACCCTAGAAGTGTGGCCCACAAGAACGACAACGGAGACGACGCTGCAGACCGCATTATAGCGCCCTGGGGGGATGATTGCCATGGCCCATGGCCCGATGTGGCCGATGTGCTTGACTGCTCCTCTGCCACGGCCCCCCTGCCCCCCCTTTCGGTAGGGTTGTGGGAAGGGAAGGGGGCTTCTTCTTGGCCAAGTTTCTTTCGCTGGCTCGTTGCTCGGGCCGGGCCGGGCCGGTCTGGGCCTGTAATTAGCCATAATTCACTTGCCTAGACCCGAAGACAAAATGAAGCATAAAATATTTACGCACTGCCACCGGAAATATGCAATTTGACGCAATTTGCATGCAACAGCAACAACAAAAAAATACTTCGGCCAGACGGCCAGGCCACTGCAACGTGCAACGGGTGGCACCGGGTGGCAACGAGTGGCAGTGTGGCACTGTGTGTGTGTGTTGTGGGCACGTGGTTACATTAGGTGATGCAATCATTTCCGCTCTGGCACTGGCACTGGCCCTGGCCAGAAATCAATTTCCGTTTCACTATCGAGGCTCCCCCTTCAACCCCTCCCCCCCGTCCGTGCATCCTTCTCCGGTATCTGCCTGTGATCTTGTGTTGCATGAATTTATCACGCTGTAAGTTGAGCATTCAGTTGGCTCCTTCCAAGGTGTGGCACACACAGACACAAGATTGATGCCCCCAGGGAGTGGCTAAGCCATAAAGAGGGGCAAAAAACAAGCCACATCCAAAAAAAAAAAAAACAGGGAAACAAAGAGAGAGAACAGCTCTCTTGTGGCAATCCTCTGGGATTAATCGTTTCAGTTTCAGTTTCAGTTGCAGGATGATTCTTGTGGAATGAACAGAATGAATTTTAAGGTTTATTTCCATCTTCAGATAAAGATTCTCTAGAATTGTGAATTTTGTTATTCGAATCTTCGGACTGCGTCTTTCCTGCGCCTCGCCATAGAATGTATGTATTGTTGTTGGTTTCTGGGGACCGACTGAGAGCTGCCCAAAGCATTGACGCACAGACCGGAGCCGATTAGGCAGCGAAGGACAGCCCCAAGAGAGAATTTAATTATCAGTAACCCGAAATAACACTCGTGCCCCGAAGCATTGAACGGAGATTGAAATGGAATTTGTTCCTCAGGCAAGATCTTGGTATTTTATAGTCTTTGGTTTCAGTTTCAGGATGATTCTAGTCCACGAAAATTGACATCCGCTTCGTTCCTTCGTCGCGCCAGACATTGCACAATCCGCTCATCCGAAAGCGCTGATTGGTGCTGTGGACAACGAATGTCATCGAATGATGGGTTTATTTTCATCGTAAAATAAGATTCTGTAAGATTTGAAGCCTCTTTCAATATCTTCTATTTCCAAAACAAAAATCTCTTAAATCTCTAAAATCTGTTTTTCCACTTAGTATTTTTCCCCCACGAATAAAATCCATATTAATAAATACTTTCTGGTGGAAAAGCTCTTTCCATTCCCCTCGCCATAGTGCTTTTTTTTATGCCCCAAACTAATAAAAATAAAATTGATGGCACATGCAGAATGCAATGCTAATAAAAAAAATTAAGTTTAGATGTTCCATTAGATGTTCATTAATTGCCGATTAGATTGAATGCGCCATAAAACTGTAACTATCTTTCGGTAATATCTATATACTGTTAAAAGTATCCCTCAGTTTATCTTTCAGCTGAGAGTTTTGTTGTTCAGAAGAAACCTGTCTTGGAAACCCCATCGTCATGTGAGCCAACAGCTGTAAAAATTAAGCACTTCTCCACACAAACACAGAGATACACAGATACTCTCACACACAGACGTTACTTCTCTTCTGTTCTATTTTTTCCAGCCTCAGTGGCTTTTCCTCTGCTGCTATGCCGCTCTTCTGTCGCTCTTCTGTCGCTTTTCTTCTTGTTGGTGGTGTAAACATTTTCTTTTCATTAATTCATAAAGCATATTTTTATTGAGTGGCAGCACATGAGTCGCGAGTCGCGAGTCGTGGAGGGCTAAGGGCAGGGCATGGCACGGGGGGGCCATTGCGGGGCATTCAAAAAGTTGCAGTAATGGAAATTGTTTTGTGAAAATTGCAAACAGCCAGTTAGCCTGTTGCTGAGAGACTGGAAAAAGCAGAGAACAGAGGAAAAGTGGAAATGTGTGGATGGGGAGAGGGAGAGGGCGATTGTTTCGGTGGCAGCACACTTCGCTTGCCGCTTGCCACTTGCCACTTGCCGCTTGCCGCACGGAAACTTCAAATAGAATAAAACTTGACTTCTTGATGGCTCCTCTTCTGATAATTTTCACTCATTTTCCTCGCATTCCCCTGACGCTGATAAGATGCGGAGATGCTTATGGCCCGGACTCAAATGATTGCTGCTGCTGTGGCATGTGGCAGGAATGCCGGGCCATTCAGCAATCTAAATAGTTGCAAAATTGAGGGTAAATGATTTGATCTTTTGACAGATTTCTAGGGTGCTCTTGAAGCTACGATTTTAAACAGGGAAATCATCTGAGAGATACGTACGATAATGCTTTCAAATATCATATTTCTAGGCACGGATAACTTTTTCCATCTGTTTTTCTGTGCAGAGTGTTCTAATCATTCTTAATCCTTAATCTCCTTGCTTTCTTGTGGGATTAGCTCCCATCAGTCCTATCTTTAATCGTCTTTAATGCATTTTACGTGGACATTCCTTATACATTTGTTTAGCCTGAACAATCCTTGTGCCAAAATGAACTTATTCTTTTGCTATTATATCTCTATAGATCTCCTCCAACTTCCTACTCTCTCAGAACCCTCTCTGGTGTCTCTTCTATCGCTTCCAAGACGACTTCTACTTCAATTTTGCTAATTCCTCCACTTCTGCAGAGCGACAGAGTCCGCCCTCTGGGGCACGGCAGCCACATCATCTCCCCTGGCGCTTCACGCTTCCACGCAGTGCCAGAGGAGGGGGTGGGGGTGCGGGTGGGGGCAGAACTCCCTCAATTGTTTATCTGACAAATACAACAATTCGGGAATCAACATTCTCTCTGTGTGTGGGTGTATGTGTGTGTTTATTTTGATTTGTTCTCTCCCTCTACCTCTCGCCATCTCCCGGGGGTTTCAATCTCAAGAACTCCCATATATTACACTTATCCGAGGTCTGAGTACGGTCTAGAGAGGGGCAAAGGGTGGTGCGGGGCATGCCACATACGCGGGGCCCGGGCTGGTCCATAATTTTGTTTATTTAATTTTTGTGTCATGTGCCGTTGTCGCTTGTCTGCTGTCGGTCTTGGCTCGTTCGTCAAATAAACCGATGGCTAAAGCTGAAGCGTGCCCCCGTGCTCCATGCTCCGTGCTCCATGCCCCATGCCCCTGCCACAGCATCATCATCATCATTGGCAGCATCTTGCTCCTGCTCCTGGCATGAAGTTGTCATGCCTCAGTTGTTTGATTGCCTCTCTGCTGCTGCCGCGGCTGCTCGCCTGCATTTTGGCCCCCAAGGCGGCGACGGCAGTGGCATAGACGATAGATACATTGAAGGAGGAAGAGGAGGAGTAGAAGGCACAAGTATTCCCCAGTCAAATGTTCCTCGTTATTCCCACACACACACACACACACACACACACAGAGACACACCCCCTTCCTCTCCTTTTCTCCCTCTTCGGCAGACGAATTTTATTTTCATTTTCCATTTGGTTCTGCTTCTCATTCTTCTTCTTCTTCTTCTCCTTCTGCTTTTTTTTTTTTTTTTTGTTTTTCCCTCTCTTCTTCTTCCTCCATTTTTTCTCCTGTTTTTTTTTCGGTGTATCTATTTCTCGGTCGTTTCTAATTTTAAAATCTTGCTGCCAGGCAGAGGGCCCTGGCGTTGTTTACGGAAGTTTTTCTTCTTCGTTTTGTACGTGTGTGTGTGTGTGTGTGTGTGTGTGTGTGTGTGTGTGTGTGTGTGTGTGTGTGTGTGCCCCCTCCATCTGCCACTGGGACTCCATCCTCCAGCCTCGTCTCTGAGTGCAATGCCATGTAGTCGCGCAACTTCACAGCATTGTCGTCGTCGTCGTCGTCTCCATCGTCGTTGTCTGTGTCTGTGTCTGTGTCTCGTTCTTGTATCGTTGTATCTATGTAACTGTGTATCTTTGTATCTTGCAGCCAACTTGTTGTTCAAGTCAAGCCCAAGCCAATGTCGTTTCGCCTGACTTTGTCCCGACACAAACTTTAATTTCGAAATCTATTAGACAGACAGTAAACTACCATCCAGCCAGCCATCCATCCCGTCCATCCCGTCCATCCCAGCCCGTCCTGGCTCTAGTTTTTCCACAAGTATCTCTGGAAATTGCTGCTGCATCGTTTGTTATTAATTGATTTCCTTATTAAGCTTTTACAGCAAAGGTTGAGCCAGTGGCAGTGGCAGGAGTCCGATTCCCTCTTTCGACGTAGTTTTTCTCCTAATTAGAATGTGATTAAAATTTGTCTGGGCCAAAAACGACAGAGGGACAGCGAGAGAGGGACTCCAAGTGGAAACTTCGTTAAAGTTCACTCCACAGTCGGAGGGAGGGAAAATTCCCTTTTGGTTGGTCAGCTCTAAGGCAGCCACGAGCATCTGTGGTGCACTTCAACTATTTGTGGCAGAGAGGCAGGAAGGGCTAGCAAGAGCCTCAAGGAAAAGTTTCCTTTTGATTAGGAATTGATTGAGATTTTCTTGTCAACAGTTTAACAGTTGTTAAAGATACAGCTTATTGCACCTCATCAGAGGGGGCTAAGGGGCAGGCCAGGGGTCCAGAAGAGCCAAAAAGTTGCAGCAAGGACTAAGAAAACCAAGAGGTGACTTTAATGGTTTATTGTGTCATTTAATCGATCCTTTCGATGGGAGATTACAAGTTTAAATTATGGGAATTGGTGCTCTATAAATGTGGAAGCTACCTGCCGGAGTACTAGAAAAGTATCTTGAAAGAGGTTCTTCCGAGCTTCCAGTAAGACCTAGAAATATGAAATTCCTCTGTCCTCGGCTGTACCTCTTAAAGATAACATCTAGACATAGGAATTATGGGCTACAAAGTGCGGAGAGGAGTCCGTCCTAAAACTATCAGAAGTGTGTATCAAAAGCGTCTCCCGAAAGTATCCTGTTTCAAGCGAACCCACACTTGACCCCAATGGTAACCCTTGCCCGAAGTGCACGTATTTTCCCCTCAAATGTTTACCTATCGGGGAAAAACCCCTTTTCCTCCTATTCCCCATTTAATACAGCTTCCTTCCGCCTTTTCTGATTTGTTGATTTTGATGCGCCCTCGAGGGCCTCAAACACACACGCACACACTCGAGTGTTAATGCAATCTGAAATTCAATACGCACACACACAGATACATCCATCAGTTACACACACACACAGATACAGAGTGCATTGCATAACAGCTAAGTGCTGGCTGGGGGGGTTCTGGGGGGGCCAGTGTAAATTATATTTACAAATTTAATATCTTGTTGAATTTTTAATTAAAATCCCATTCCGTGTGCATGCAGAAAGAGCGACAGAGAGGCAGAGAGAGAGAGGAGAGAGAGAGAGGGGAATCTCTTTAAAGTGCCAATGAACTTGTTGGCCCCCCCACTGGATTCTGGATTCTGGATTCCGTTGCTGGATTCTGATTTTGTTTCTGATTAATGGCAATAAACATTCGGCCGGGAAAATCTGCTGATGTGGCACGACCATGTTGCCCCTCTACCAAAACTGATTAGCATTTTCGCCGCTGCATTGTGTTCATGAAAAAAGAATTTTCATTCGCTCGCATCGCATCGCATTGCAGGCGAAAATGCAATTTAAATTTTAATGCCCCTGCCTTTTAGCAACAAAAAAAAAAAACCAAACAAAAACACACAAAATACGAAAATAAAATACAGAAATAAAGCAACAAAACGAGAGCGATCGGAGAACCGAAGCCTTAGATACACTTAAAGATTTATTTTTAATTTTTAATTTAATTTACTTTAATTATTTTTAATTCAATATTTTTTAAATTTGAAAAAAAGGTGGGGAAATACAGTGAAAATATTTTTTTTTATTTAAAAAATTATTTCAAGATTTAAATATTAAGAATTTAAACGATTTTAACAAGTTCTGACAACTAGGCCTTCGGACTCGAAATTTGAATATAATATTTGTATCTTTTGGTTGGAATACCTTTAGAGATCTTGAAGTTTCTTCAAGCAAAAATCAACAATAAATTTGTATGCCAAAAATATATGATATATTCCAATATCCCCATCCCAGGGGGATTCTATTTAAGGAAGATCTTTTCTGGAAGTTTTCTAGACAGGAGAAGGTATTATTTTCAATATATCGCTAATTTCTGATCATAAAAGCCCCAAAGAAGAGGCCAAGCCCCAAAGAATTCCTATAAAAGAAAGCTTTCTTCCAGATATTAAATATTCCCATCGTCTCATCCCTAATCTCCTTCCAAATCGTAATACCCCCTCTTGAAGGGTATATTAGCAGAAGAAAAAAAGACTTTTGCACACATGGTAAATGGTAAATGGCTAATGGTGGGACCTGGGTGAGGGGTGGGGCAGGCAGAGCGGAAGAGTGCGATTCCGAGTGGCATGGCGCACAGCGGAGAAGTGGCAAGCCCGGCAATTGCATGCAATTTCAGTCTCGTTGTTGCCCCGAGGCCAAACATGGTCCAAACTCCAGAACCCCAGACCCCCAGACCCAGACTTTGCCTCCATCCTGCCTCCCTCCCCACCGATCCATTGCGTTTCATCCCAACCAGAACTCAATGCACGCACTGCCACTGCCACAGCCACTGCCACTGCCACATTTTGTTGCACGTTATATGCAGTACTTTTTGCACATTTAATTTACTCGTTTTCTCGTGTTGGCAAATGTCAAAAGTTAGCATCGAGAACGCAACTCATTAAGCGGCCCGGCCTGGCATCTGTATCTGGTATCTGGTAGATGCGTTTTCAATCTGCGCCAGATAAACGCCTACCCGCCAACACGAAACCAACTTTAAGCAGATCCCAAAAAGGAAGAAGGTAGAAGTCTTTCCTGTGAAGTCTGTACCCAAAAAAAGATTCAAAGGATTAAATTATCCCACATTTTCCTTTGGATTTTCCATCTTTAAGCATGCCACCGCCCCTGCAAGTGCGGCTTCCTTCTGATAAGAGCCCGGCCTGTCCTGTCGTCTCGAGATGTTGACCCGCATCCGTGGCACGGTGGGAGCAAATTGACCCACTTTTCTCGGCTTGCCTCACGCTGTGGCAAACCAAATCTGCTACCTCTTTCCGCTGCCCCACGCTCCCGCTTCTGGTCCACGCATTAATCATGACAAACCCATGGCTGCCGCCTTGTCAGCGTCGTTGTCGTGCCCCCATGCAAATCCAGAAAAACTGTCACTAAATGTGCGACTTTAAGCGCTCTTATCCTGGCCGGAGTCGACTCGTCAGCGTCGAGGCGGTGGCACTGCCAAGAGCTGCGCGGTTTTTTTTGTCGCCTTTTCCTGTTGCAATACTTCCTGGGCGCGATTCCGACAGCCCGAATGCGTCGCGTTGCGTTGCGTTGCGTTTTGTTTGTGTGAGAGAGTTTTTTCTCTCCCCTCTCTCTCTCTCTCTCGGCCAAAAACCAAAGCGAGACGACGCGACACATCATCCACATCCGTTTGACGCTTTTTTCGCCGTTGCCCTGCCGCTGCCACTGCTTTTCAGAGCTCTTCAGCTCTTTAGCTCCACAGCTCCACAGCTCTTTGAATATTTCACACGGCCGCCGCATTGCTGTACAGTGGAACCAGCCAGTGGATGTTCCGGGAACTTCGAAAGCAAATCTCAAAGAATGAATCTTCAGGGATCAACAAAAGACCCAGATCATGCATCAGAAACAAATTCCATTTCGATTTTCGTTCCATGCTTCGGGTTACCGGTACTTCGATTCCCTTTTGTACTATTCTTCGTTGCCTACTCGTCTTCGACTGTGAGCTGAGTCGGTCCCCAGAATCCAACAACAAAATGCACAGTCTTTGGCGAGGGGCAGAAAAGGCTTCTCTTTCGATCCAAAGATTCGTCTTTGGTCGCTTCCAAGAAGCCAAAACCAAAAACAAAATACTTTGCATATTCCTTTCGTTTCTGAGGCAGCAATTTCCCCCATGGGCGCGGAAACACTGTGCAGGCGCTTTGGTGCTCTCTGGCCAAGTGAAAAATAGTGTAATTTGCAGCCCCAGAGCCAGGGCCAGCTCAAAAATGCAGCCCAGAGAGGAGACGAGAGTACAGGGCAGGGCAGGGTAGAGCAGTGGCAGTGGCAGGACAGAGGACAGAGGCAGTGCGGAAGAGAGCCAAAGTTAATTTGTAGCGACGGCGAAACAAGCTATTAGCAGGTTGCACAGGCGACAGGCGGCCACAATCAGGGGGGAGGGGCTGCAACAAGGCATGGGGGATAGGTCGTTGTTCCTTCTGCTGCAACTCGTTTTAGTTTTTTTTTTTTTGTTTTTGCGCTCAGCTGGACCTGGGCCGGGGACGAGTCATGGATGGACGTGAGCAGCACGTTGACGCTTTAATGCTCTTTGCCAGGGTTCTCTCGATCCCCTCTCTCTCTCTCTCGCTCTCTGTCTCTCTCGAACGTGTGTTCATGTGCCTACGTATCTGTCAGATACTTTAGCACAAGTGCTGCAAAACTTTGTAAATAATGCTCGACAGTGCACTTCCCCTGCCCCTACCCCTGCCCCTGCCACAGCCAACAGGCTGTCTGTGTGTGTGTGTGCATTCAACATGTCATGAATGAATAATTAGCCAAGGCAGGGGACAGGGTACAGGAGACAGGGGACTGGGGACTGGGGTGGGGGGTGCAACACTAGGAAGCCAAATGCATCCATCCACACATGGAAACACGTAAAATGTTTCCACTGCCTGCTCGTACGTTGCTTTAATTAATTTGAGTTGAGCGAAGTTCTCTGCTTGTCGCTGGCGCTGCTTCTACGTTTGGCTATAAATTCTGCCCCCCTCCAGCCACCAACCCCTCTGCACACGCCCCTCTTTGCGGGCATTCTTCTGTTAACTAATTTCAGTAGAGTATTCGAATTTTGAGCACATATTTTCACTAGAGAAAATTTAGAAATTATAATTCTGCATATATGATTAAATTATATATTATATTCTTGATCAGCAATAACCAAAGAGTAGTTATAGCTTTAAGACAGCTCTTATATGTATTTATAATCTCTGGAACAATTTTTAAGACATAAAGTTGCTTGTTTCTGAGGTGAAATTTATACTTTGCAATTTTATATATTTTTACATATTTCTACAAAATCTGATTCAAATCAGATGACTATATCAGAAAGAAAAGAAAAAAAAATTTAAAAATAATAATAATAATAAAAAAAATTTATAAAAAAAAAAAATATGAATAAAAAAATATAAATAAAAAAAAAATTTATAAAAAATAAAAATAAAAAATAAAAAAAAAATGTATAAACAAAAAAAAATAAAAGTAAAAAAAAAAAATAAAAAACAAAACTATAAAAAAAATTATAAAAAAACTAAAAAAATAAAAAAAAAAAAAAATATATGTACATATGTCAAATATTGTTTAGATTCAAGTTCAAGTTGAAATAAATATTGTAATTATAACTCGTGAGTGCCTTAAAAATAAGTTTAAAACTTGTTTTAGCACTAAGAATAAATGCAAATAAAATACAACAAAATGATACATGGATCTATGTAGATCTATGGTTCCATCTCTGGTTCCATCTCAAAGCATCCTTCAGTACCTTTTAGGGCATCTAACGCTTCGGCTGCCATGGCGTGGCCTTTCTTTCTGTCTTGTTTTAAACATATTTTTATTATGCCATCTTCATGAATATTTATAAAAGCAACTAATGCCCCAAACCGGAGAGGGGCAAAAACCTCCAGCTCTTTCTCTCTCTCTCTCTTTCTGATCCCATTCCCCTCCCTCTCTGCCGCTCCCTCTTGGCCCTGTTTTATTAGCCGGAAATGCAAACGTTTGTTATGCTCTTTGCTCGACTTATCTTTTATTTATGTGCATTTCCCCATTCATTGGGGAGGCAGGCACTGGCCAAGGGATGGGCTCTAGGGAGGGGGTCCTGAAAGAACAGTTAACAGGTTAATAAACAGCCTGGCATCCGAAAAAAAACCAGTTGATGCAGCAGTTTCTTTTCCTCACATTATTTGTATTTGTATCTAATATAAATTGCTTCCTTTCTGCCACATAATTTATGCATCTTTAATTGGTTTATCTGTGGCAATCATCTGGCAACGAGTAGAAGATACATTTGGAATTCTTGGCCAAAGGCGGAAGCGAATGAAAGATATATTAATACGAATGTATTCCCTGTGCATCATCAGTGCAGAACAGAGATAGGAATAGAGAGCACTCCACTGCAAGAGATACAGATAACAAACACAGATAGAGATAATCCGTCTAGAACTTTCCTGATTACAAAATACCATTCCACAAAGAACAGACACTAGGAATAGTTCTAGTATACGTACTAGGTGTAGACACCACAAAAGCCTTTAATATCTCATCCCAAACCATCCGTACTCTCCATCTGACCCCGTTTCCACCTCTCTCAGCCCCCCACACTGACCCCCAAATGGTCTCCACTTTTCATACGCTCCACTTTTCGAGTGCGACAAATAAAAGTTGAACAAATTTCCCATGTATCGTTTCACACGTCTCAGCAGTTGTCCCCAAAAACAAAAACAACAAAAAAAAAAAACCAACAAAAAGCAGAAAAGCAAAGCAAACAAAAAAAGCTGTCTCAATCGTTTACATAAATTTGCCGGACTGTCTATCAATAAATCTAAGCGGTGATAAATTTATAGCATTTTTCGCTGTTGTCGCTCCACATGTTGTATGCACACGTGTGTGTGTACTATATGTACATATGTATGAGTGTCCAGCCATATCGCAGTGTGTCCTCTAATCTTTATCTGTATACCCTTTGCAGATGATATTTTACAAAAGGGTTTAATGGGATTTCCACTTTGTAAAGCAAACGAGTACTACGGATACGAAGAATGGCAATGTAAATAATAGTTTAAGCAATTATTTTATATTTAAATTAATTCATATTGAAAAGAAATTAAATATGAAATATTTATTTAAGTCAACAAATTTGTGGCTTAAGAAAATACCGCGAATTTCGTGGCTTTGAAAAAAGATTGAAATGTCTGGGCGCTACTCATCTTACTATTGACCTTTCTGCAATGAGTATTTCCGGATTGAGGAATATAAACAAATAGCTATTCTGTACTATTCAGGAAGGAAGTCTTTATTTGCCAGAGAATTCACATATTGTTCCCAAACAAACTCCGAGCCAAGACTAACTATTTCTAGTCAACAAGGCACGGCCTACTTGTTCCTCCCTTTCGTCTTTGGTACGGGTATATTCTTCTTTCTTTAGGCTTTAGTTTTATATTTCTACAAAGTAATATAGTCAGATCTGATTAATAAATGATTTATTGCAGTATCTTAAGGGGAAGCCCTAAGAATGGGTTCACTATCGAGAGAGCTAATACAAGAATTGATTGAGAAACAAGTCATAATTGTTAGAAAAACGAATCCATTTCCATGGAAACAAAAAGGGTATCCAGCAGTGCGGTTAACCCCAGACCCCAGACCATAGACCATCTTATCTTATATTCTTTTCCCTATCCCTCTTTTCTTATCTCTTTTTGCGGCTCCGAAATACAGATTTTTGTAGTCAAGGACTACCTCAATGCGGGTTTCGTTTGCCCAAATGAGTTTGGGGGATGGAGGAAGGGGAAAACACAACGAGAATATCAAGAAAGTAGAAAAAAACACACACACAGAAACCCAGAGAATCGTTTAGCATATTTTAGCATACTGAGAGCGAGAGGGAGAGGGAGAGACAGGCAATCACACACCTTGGCGTGTATCTCTGTCGCACTCAATTATTACGAAATTCCGCTGCTGCTGCTTCTGTTTCTGTTTCTGTTTCTGTTCGGGGGTATAGTTTTGTTGTTGTTGTTGTTGTTGTTGTTGGGGGTTCATTAGCACTTGTCGGTGACAGGTCGGTCTCTCTTCCCTCCTCTGGGCCCCTCTGCACAATTGCCTCAATGAAAGTTTACGAGTTTATGGCGGGATTCTCTCTCCCCCTCTCCCTCTCTCTCTCTGTCACTATTATTGCTATAATAATAGTTTGCTGCTGCTGCCGCCTCGTTTTGTTCTCTGGCTTTGAAAGTGAATTTATAATTAAGTTGGTTAATGTCGAACCGCTCGCTTGCTCACTCGTTCGCTCTTCTGCCATTAATTAATGTGGGAAGCGTTTGCAAATGAGAGGCTGAATATTCACGAATATACAAAATATTGAAAATTGGAATTGCAAACGGAATTGAATGTGGCATAAGTTTTGGGATCTTTGATTTATTGCGGAGTGGCGGAGATTTCCATTTGCTAAGTAGCGAAATTAGCGAGAATTGGGGAAACCACGTGGGGGAAACGATACTTGAGAGTGAGATTTATTATATTTAATATTTATTAATATTTAATTAATATTTAAGAGCAAGAAATTTATTGCAGAACCAAAGAAATGGAAATTATAAACCTGTACGGCATTTCATTCAAGTTTCTATGGGTTCTGTTCATATTTCATCTATCGACCATCTATATATCCTTAGGCTTATTTATTTTTCTCTCCGAAATTC
Source organism: Drosophila lowei (assembly GCA_008121275.1). Taxonomy (NCBI): domain Eukaryota; kingdom Metazoa; phylum Arthropoda; class Insecta; order Diptera; family Drosophilidae; genus Drosophila; species Drosophila lowei. Next base: position 21,140,502 of record CM017778.1, on the reverse strand, counting down.
CCCCAAAAAGTCACACATTTTTCAAGGAATTAACCTCTTAAAAACTCATTCAACTTTGAAGGTGAATAACCTTCCCATTGACACACCCCCCCAGCTCACACACACACACACACACCTTCCTCTCTCACACACACAGAGATCCCCCGCTCTTTCCGCACACAAACGCATCCCCAAAGAATAAATAAAAGCAGAAAGCCGTCGCCAAGAATAAGATAAGTGTACAAATCTCTGCACAAAATTGTTGCTGTTTTTTTTACTGCTTGTTTTTTTTGATGAATTTGTTTTTGGCTAATTTCTGTGTTGCCACTCCCCATGCTCCCACCCACTTCCCCCTGTTTATTTGTGCTTTTATTTCTTAATTTTATTTTTATTTATATTTATATTTGTATTTAATTTGATGTGTCACTTAAATTGTCGACAACAGAGTGCGAACGTTGCGGGTGCCAGAGGGGGAGCGAGCGAAAAATAAAGATTTATCGTGGGTGGGTGACGCGACGACTCTGCCAGAGGCAACGCAGGGGGTTCCGGGTGGGGTTCCGGGGACGCGTAGACTGCTGCTGCGGATGATGCGTCTCTCTTGCATGAGTTGTCGATTTCTTGCTGTTCACTTCTCAATGTATGCGTGTGTGTGTGTATATCTGTGTTTGTGTGTGCGAATTGCCAAGGTTGTCAGACTATTAGCAAAATAAAATCTCTCCGACATCTGAAGGTTCCCCGCCATAGCCTCCATCCATCCATCCATCTCCCACCAAAAATGCTTCCATCACCCCCCGAAAACCCCCATCTCTCACTCTCCCCAGTGCCTGCGCCTGCATTTGGACAATGAACTTGAAATCAAATAAAACACACACACAAAATTCTCTATAGATATACTGGCACTCGTAGTCGCAGTCGCACTCGTGCGATGTCTAGTGGGGGGTAGAGTGCAGGGTTGTATTGTATTCGATATTCGAGGTGTCTTTACAATCCAAAAGAAAGCGCTTCCGATACCAAAGTCTGTTCTTACTTACACATGGCCTGTCTCAATCTATCTGTCTGTCTTTCTGTTTGATTAGAGCTGTATCGCAAAGGCTTTAAGAGATTGAAACAAACTTATTTTGGTTTTAAGAAAGAGGAAAGACTTTGAATGTCACAATTTAACAGATATAAGAATGACATTTGATACCTTATACCTTTTAAATACGATTTATTTGTACAGCCACAGCAAGAAAACCATAAATTGGAATGTTTATTAACTTTAAACTTCGTATAATGGCTAAAGTGCTTCAAAGATTGAAGAAGGTTTACAATCAGCACTTTCGAATGAGCGGAATATTCCATATTTGGCTCGTACTCGAATGCGAGACGAAGAAACGAGTGTCCGTTTCAATTGTCGTTGTGATTGAGCTTCACTTATGACCAAAAAAGTTCGGAAACTAATGATATAAGATGGGATAGTATTATCTTTCTACTTAATGCCTTTTCTTTACAGTTTGGCTAGGTTCTGTAAGGTATATCATCTCCCAAACTGTTCTCTAAACACTCTTAAGTATTTTAAACACTAATTAATTTGAGTTTCTTGGAATAACGAACGAAATAAAAACCACAATAAATAATTATAGAACCGCCCGAATTTCCCTCGAATATTGAATCAGAATTTCGGACTTAATTTCGGCATGATTGGCGGCAGAGGCGGAGAGCAGGCAGAGGCACATGCCTCCTGGTGATATTTCCACATAAATAAATTCAATTCAATTTAATTTAATTTTTCGCCTGGGGTCAACTACAAATTATATATCATTTGGAGGCAGCTGCTAATGACCGACCAAACCGACACACAACGGAAAATGTTGTAAAATATATGCGAGTATATGTATGTGTATAAATATTGTATTTTACAGCTGCCAGAAGGGGTCCGGGGTCAGGTCACAGCCACAGCCATTACCATTATTCGTATTGTTGGGCCCGCAAAAGAGCGAAGCATAAAACTGTGAGAGATATTCAAGTGAAAATACAATCAATTATGAATTTTAATGATCTGACGAGGAGAACCCTACACAACAGAACGGGGGAATGGGGGGTCAAGCAGGAAGTTTTGACCAAAAAAACTACAGAGTCCAAAGCAGCCACACAGCCTCCTGTCTCGTGCCTCCCGCCTCCCGCCTCGTGCCTCATGCCTCCTTCCCCCGACTGTTGCTCATGTTAATTTCCAGCATTCAACAGGTTTCCCCCACACACACCCCTGCCCCCCACTTGTGCCTCTCCTCTCCTTTCCGCTCCTCTTCTTTGCTAACTATCTTTCTCTGCTGTGCTGTGCTGTGCTCTGCTCTGCTGTGCCATATTTTACGTTAGTTTTAGTAATTTTCCCATTTCGCCACGCCAACTACCGCACAGCGTGCATTTAAGTGTCGTCGCTCCGAATGCGAACACAAGTATCTGCAAGTACGTGCACGTATCTGTATCTGTATCTGCAGCAGCCACAGCCAACAGCCAACACAGCCGACAGACAGAGCCCCAGACGGAGAGGCGGAGTCGCGCTGCCTAACGTTTTGCTGCCTTAATAGGTTTTCTGTGCGCCTCGGGGCCACGCTCAGATCACGAGAGTATCTTGTGGATACTTCATTGGCCACAGATTCGGTGGGATTCGGTTTAAGCGTTATGTTTAATTACAGTGCCAGAACGAGTACGAGCCAGCCAGTGCGCTCTTGAATTTGAGTCGCGCTGCTCTTCTTGTCGCCCATAAATAACAGGAGGCGACTCCGAACTCCGAGTCCGTGTCCGTGTCCATGTCGGAGTCGGAGTCGGATCTATCTATGTATCTACATATGCCTATACCTGTGCCTGGATCTCGTAGATGCAACGAACATTTAGCGGTGTTCAAACTTGTTGAACAATCTTTCGACAGCAACGAGCAGGCCGACCGACCGACCGACCGACCGACCGACTGCAGCTGCTGCTGCGACGACTGTTGCTGCAGCTGGCGGTGTCTTTTGAAGCTGCCACTCAAAAGATATGCAAAAAGTATCCACAGATGTGTGAATAAGCGCTGAATGAATACTCGAACACTCGAATGCCGCATTCAATGCCATAATTCACACAAAACAGCCAATATACAGGCAGAGAAATACCTGTTTCCTGGAGAGACAAAAAAATAAAGGGGTTGCCACTGGAGGCTGAGTCACTCCGAGGGAAGAATGCAACACAAGATTGATATGAGGGTAAGGCTTTAGTTAACAGTCTTTTAAGAGCCCAGCGACTCACGCTCTCTCCCTCTCTCTCGCTCGCTGCAGTCGCCCCAAAAGTATCTTCTTTTGTGTCTCGGAAACAAGAAAGAGAGACACAACATTTGATAGCCGTAGATAAAGCGCCCTAAAGGGGGGAGGGGGGGACGACTCCTGCTCCTCGGGTTCTGGGCCACAAATAAATTGGATTCCCTGGAATTTGTAATGTGCTCTCGAAACTTCACAAGAAGCAGAAACCAAGAAAACAACAACTTTAACAGCAACAACAAATATATTGTTGCGTCTGTTGTCTGTCGTATATACATATCCATATATATGGTATATTCATAGGAAACACGAGGGGCCAGGGCCTGGGCCAGGGAGCAGAGATGGTGGGACAAGACAAGACGGCGGCATGGCATGGCATGGCATGGCATGGCTTTCGCCTTTGGCTTTGAGGCATATGTAAAGCTCAAGTTGCCTCCAATTCCATTCCAAGTGTTACCAAGAAAACTGTCAACACACACAGAGGCGGGGATAGCGCATACACTGCGCTGCAGGACTGGGGCCAGGCAGGAAAACCTGTCAACTGGAAATCAAGGTTCAACCGACACCCAACAGGTACATGTACTCGTACTTTTTCCTTCAAAAGGGATTGTAGAAAAGCCTAAAAATAATTAAATTTCTATGGAAAGAATTTCTAAAGAACAACTTTTATAGAAAAGCCTACAAATCATTGAATTTTTATAAGAAATCTCCAGAAACTGCCCGTATATTCAGAACTAGATGAGATCTGACAGATTTCATGCATTATTTCTTCTTTAATCTTAAGTTTTCATCCTTTTTTCTGCTCTGAAAGTCTGTTCTGGAATAGATATTTCCACAAAAACTCAATTTTAAGCAATTAAATGCACCCAAAACCCTTTTTTAGATGGAAACAAAATTTGGGCCTAAAAATAAAGAAATTATGAATGCATCCGTTTGGGTTTTGAGTGAATAAATCATTCAGTTAATAATTAAATTAATTTTCCACACACTAAAACCCTTCTGGGCGGACATGCTTTACCCAAAAATGGATTATGATATTTTCCCGCTCATAAAGTAGGTCAAAGCCTCACTGAAATTCTTTCAGTGTATATACAGCGCTTTGCCGCCCCGTGCGCCGTGTAGTCTGTCCATCAGTCCATCATTCAGTTGTAAATCCACACACACACACACAGAGGGAGAGGGACATCCGACAAAAGTGCTAACTTAATTATTTAGCATGCGAGCAGCAGCGGCGGTAGAAGAACGGAGCAACAGCCAACAGCCAGAGGAAGGAATAAGAACAACTTGAAAACTTGGCAACAAAGAAAAGCCCTGCCCCCCTGCCCTGCCCCCCTGCTCCGCCCCCAAACAAGTGCCGACAAAAGCCGACAAATCTCAGCCGCAGTGGCAGTGGCAGAGTCGCGCGAAACGTTCAAAGTTTTCGTTTTGGTTAAGGTTTAAGGTTTTTGGGATTTTGGTTTTTTTTTTTATTTTGGTTTTCGGTTTAGTCTTTCGCTTTGCCTCCTTTTGCCTCTGCGCTCCGCTCCGCTCTGTACCGCTCTCCACCGCTCTCCACCGCCCCGTGTTTTGTTGTTAAGTAGATTTATGCACGTCTAGTCTGGAAATTATTTGAAACAAGTTTAAAGAGGCATATGGCCAGGCCAATCTTCAAGGAAAAGAGACCTTAGCTAAAGCTTCGACTCTGACTCCGACTCCGACTCCTCCGACTCTGACTCCAAGCGAGACGACTCCCAGCGACGACGACGGCGATTCAGGTAGAGGAAGGGCGTTGCAGACGACGGACCTAAAACCTAAGCCACAACTCAAATGGAGATACAGACGGAGGGGGGATGGAGAGGATTGGGGTTGGGGTTGGGGTTGGGGAGAGACTACATAAAAACGCCATGAAATATATACAACAGCAAACACATGTCGACGTCGTAGCCGGTCGTCGGTCGTCGTTGTCGGTCGACGTGCCAAAGATACAGGTAAAAAGATACAGATACAAATACCTGACCAACAAAACTGCAATGGCCCCCAAAAAGCAGGGCTCCCTCTCTCTCCTCTCTCTCTCTCTCTCTTCACGTGGATTCCACGAATTTCACACTTTTTTGGCTCTCGCTTCGATTATGATGATTATCACAGCCACACAATAATGACGATGACGATGATGATGATGAAGGATTAAGATGCGCGTTTGCTGCTGCTTCTCGAAGATACAAAGATACACTTAACAGCTTTTTGAGATACCCATCGACTGCAGCGAACAAATGAAGAAGGCGTAAGTGCAAGACTACTCAAAGGCGCCCACAGATACGGATACAGATACAGATACTCGCCATGTATCTGAAAGGAACCCTTGATTTCCCGCTCTTTCGCTGTTTACTGGCGCCATCTGTGGCTTAAGCTCAGGCACCAGGACACCCTCGTCTCACAGGACACCCCCACCTCTTCCCAAACGGGCGTTGCCAGGGCAGGATCTACCCCTTCGATGGACATCCTTGTCCTTATATGTATCCCTTGCTCTCTGCTCTCTTCTCTGCATCTTCTCGTGCCTTCTCTGCCTCATACACTTGCCACAGAGTCATCGTCCCATTGCCCATTGCCCCCTTCAAAACGCTCAATTCTTTTGTGGGGCTTCCTCCTGCATGCAACACATATCGCGTGACTCTGCCACTGCCAGCAGGAAGGGCCAATGCCACTCAACGAGTGAAAGAGAGGGCGATAGCTGCCGTGTGGCAACGCCTTCGATCGCTCAATGGCCGCCAAAGTATCCTCCAATTACCAATTTACGACTCCATTTAAGCCCGAGCCCAGAGACCCCACCGACGAGCCACCACAAACGGAAGTCAACAATTCAGGGCTTTTCCCTCATAATTTTCAGACTTGACTTTTTTCACAGCACTCCAGGCCACAGGGGGTGGCCAGGCCAAAGGGAGAGAGGGGGTTGGGGGTCGAGACAGAACACAACAACACAAAAAATTAATTTATTATGTTAACAAAAGTTTTGTAATGTTTAAGCCGCCTCCCCGGCAATTAAGTGACAGAAATTATCAACTTCATGAGATCTGCCACATGTCCCCTTCCCCCCAGGCCCCCCTGCCAGTCCCAAAGGTCCCAAAAGACCCATAGCCCAAAGTTCTGGACGGGTTCTCCTTCCCCTTGCCCCTTTCCCTTCTCTGCTACTCGTTTGCGTGTTTAATGACATTATGATTAAAATCATTTTGTGTCAAAAACAATTGTCGCACACACACACTTTTTTTTTGGGCGGAAACGGACATCGGACATGTGAGGCATGTCCAGGGAACACCCAGGACACTCTGCCCCACCCCCTCCCCCCACGACGACGATTATATGTGGAAAACTTCCAACCATTTCTGCCTGTTTTTTGCCACTCGCTAATGAGCGTTTCAGTGGCGAGTAGCAGCACAACAACAACAACAACAAGGGTTTACCAAAAAGGGATATCTGTATCTGCGGCATGCCTCGTAATTGGCTAGATTGTGTTGGGCAATCGAGGGGTCACCGTACTTAATCGGCTTTCAATGAAAACAGATCCCGTCACATCGTTACAGCATCCCCAAGGGAGTTTTTTCCGGTTTATTCGAGGCTTACCTGAAAACAGAGAAAATATTCAATTAATTTTGATTTTCCAAGAGATTTCTAGGAAGTTCTAGAAGATTTTTAAATATTCAAATATTTTCTATAGAATTTAGGGATATTTCTTAAGGATTTAAGCATTTTCTAAGCATTTTTTTCCTTAATGGAACCCTTTATACATTTTTCAATTAATTTTGATTTTCCAAGAGATTTCTAGAAAGTTCTAGAAGATTTTTAGATATATTCAAATATTTTCTATAGAATTTAGGGATATTTCTTAAGGATTAAGGCATTTTTTCCTTAATTAATTAATCCCTAATTCATTTTTATATATATTTTGATTTTCCAAGAGATTTCTAGAAAGTTCTAGAAGATTTTTAGATATATTCAAATATTTTCTATAGAATTTAGGGGATATTTCTTAAGGATTTAAGCATTTTCTAAGCATTTTTTCCTTAGTTATGGAACCCCTTATAAATTTTTCAATTAATTTTGATTTTCCAAGAGATTTCTAGAAAGTTCTAGAAGATTTTTAGATATATTCAAACATTTTCTATAGAATTAATAGACATTTCTTAAGGAATTGAGCATTTTCCAAGCATATTTCCCTTAGGATTTGATAAACTTTTTCTAAAGAAACGCAACAAAAATTTGTCAGCTATAATTATGTCCTATTCGAGGGCATTGTTGATAAGAAAACCCTGCCGCAGATCTCGGGGGAACTGGGAAATCCCTAAAATTCATTCTGAATATCGTTTAGAAGTGTTCCCACACATAGACCTTGGCTACTATCAATGAAATACGAGTATGTGGGTTATCAGGTCGTGCGCGACCCCGTCTGGAGGGCTTTGTCATCATTGCGAATGCGTCATGGACTCCACTCCACGCCGTATCGCTCTTTTTGGTTCCCATTTCCATGGATTTTCTAAATATTATTGCCATACGAAATTCGTGATAATTTCACTAATCATTTCATTTCTATTTAGTTTAGTTTTACTCATACCCTGTACTGCCCTGCACCGCCTCGCCCCGCCAAAATGATAAGAACATTGACGCCGTTCCCAAACGGGACTTGTGCAACTGCCCCCCATCCGATAAGGGGCAGAGTGGCAGAGTGGCAGAGGAGGGGCTTCCTGCATGTTTGGTTTGTTTTATGTCTCGACAAACATTTGATAAAAAAATATAAAATAAATAAAAAGAAAACAAGGAAAAACGAAAATCCCAAAGCAAATATCGGGGCGAGTAAAAGTTAAACAAATACATAAATATTTGTACGCTACGGCTGTCGTCCGTGTCCGCCTTTCTGTCGTTGAACTTTCCGCCATTTGTGTGTCAATTTTAATGAGCGACAGTTAACAGTGCCCCGGAAAAGTAGATGGCCCCAAAAGGGGGCAAACACACACTCACACACACACACACACCGCGTGACGAAAGAGAGAAACACTCCGTTTAGAGGGTATTCTGACTTTGAGCAAATGTTTGCAAGGGAGAAACTGATGGCATTTTCGTAGCCATCAAATATATATTGCATGTCCCTCAGATATCTGGTGCTACGTTCTACAGATATCCAGCAGAAACTCTCCATAGATCTTTATTTGCGATGAAGTACTATGCAGAATCGTCATTTGTACTGTGTTCGATCCGAAAATTTCGGTTTTTTATTCTCGCTCACTCTTCATTGGATTTTCTCGTGGAGGGAACGAGTAAGCGAAAGTGCATAGCCGAAGGCGCACGAATTCCGGAGTATTTTTTGAAGTATATTTAAAGATTTGCATCCGAATGCCCGCACTCGATTCTCGAATCTGACTGAAGGAATGATTCGTAATGACTCGTAATGATCGAAAGGATTAAAGAGGCATGAGTATAGCTGTGTTGTTATTAATATTCTGCGATTCATTCAGGACTCTAGTGTCTACCATAAAGAGATCTTCCCTGTTCCCCCGAGATCTTTGGTGGAAATGCGGATCTTCTAGGAAGTGCTTGCAGCAGAAACTTCAGCTTTTCTCGGAATAAACCAACCCGAAAGTTACAGTAACAGTATCTTTGTATCCATTCACTTATCTCCACCAATATGTATCTATGTATCTATTCACATATCTCCTTCACATCATCAGTCATAGAAAAAGATACTTCTCGCAATGAGTATCTATAACTTCCACTCTTCCACTCTTCCACTCTGGCAGTCTGGCAGCCAGCTTTCCTTTCCTGTTGGCGATTGATTTACTCCCGACATTTACGAGCCTCCCCGCCCCAGAGCTAGCAACAGATCCCGCCCTCAAATGAGGCATGGGCGGGCATGTTGCACATTCCCTCACGCCTCTGGCAAATAAATGGCCAAAGTGTGCTTTTAATTAAATATAAAAAATACAAGTGCTTCGACGGCAGCAGCCGGGCCGGGCAGGAGTTGGCCAGGCATTCGTGGAATGTCCTGGACGTCCTTTTAAGCGGGCGAGCTGCTCATCTGAGACGCTCATAAGGCATTTTTCTCCTTCTTTTCTGATAAATTTAAAGGCATTTTGCAATAAACAAGAAACAGAGAACAAAAATTAAATGAAACATAAAAAAACCAAAGTTTTTTCACTCTGTTTATTCTCTCTCCCTGTCGCTCTCTCTCTCTCTGTCGTTCTCTCTCTCTCTTTGTTGCAAGCCATCAAAACGAATAAAACTTTGAAAAACTTTTGCAGAGAACCGAACCGGTATTTCTCCTCTCTCTCTCTCACACACTCTTTCGTTCAGATACTAAAGATATATATATATGTATCTGTATCTGCAGACAACTGCAGCAGACAGAAGGCGACGCAGATGAAGAGACAATACGCGAGACAAGAGACGCGAGACGCGAGCGGGGAGAAGCGAAGAGGGGAAGAGGGGCACCCAAAGTCAGACAAAAAACCAAACCTAAAATGTATCTTACGGATACATAAACATGCCGCACGTCTTTGTCTACGTAAATGGCCCATGAAAATGAGACAGCGACAGCGACAGGAACAGCCAAAAGCCAAAGGACCATCAGACCATCAGAGATCAGAGAACATCCTCCTCCCAGCATGAGAGTCGCCGTTCGCCGTTCGCTTCGCTTCGATGGCGACATCTTCATAAAAAAACATATACAACAAAAAAAGTGCCAAAAATCGCGTGTTGATAACAGCGCGTGAAACAGGGAGGGGCGGGGACTGCCCTGAAGGGTGGGGAGGATGGAGAGATGTTCAACAGCCAGAAGAAAGGAAGCAGCATCATTAGGATGATGATGAAGTTCTTAAAGCAGCTCTTGAGATGTTTAGTAGCAACAGGTTCAAGAGGCAGAACCTTTCCACAGGCAGGAAACTTCCATAAAAAAAGGATGAAAACTGGTAGTACCTACTCTTTAGCCTTTAAAACATTCAACCAAACCCCTTTTTGAAGGAAGGCGGTACCTTTTCTTACAGTAAACCCCCTCTAGAAGGTCATTCTGCCACGAATCGAGTACTTTTTCCACATATAAATCAAGGTTAAAGATAATCCCTGCTTCAATGCCTGATTTCCTTCGTTTTCCGCCATAGATAAACCCAAATAAGAGACTTAAACTTTCATTTCCTCAACTAATCCCTGGCCATCCATCCATCCATCCATCCATCCATCCATCGATCCATCATGATTAACCAACTAAACGATTTGCATAATGAAAGCATTAAACACTACTAAAGACAACAACAAATGCCGGGTATATTGATTGCAATGGCAATTAGATTGCTTTTATAGTGCGGTTTTTACTCTGCCACGCTTCGCTGGCAAAATAATGATGATGCAACTGCAACGTGCAACTGCTGCTCCAGAAAATTGCAACTAAAAATGTAAATTTAATTAAAATACGCTACACAAAAATTAAAACATATTTTTATAATTTTAATGCATTTTCAGACATTATTTTTTAAGCCTTTCCCTTCGTTGGAATAAATAAATCATTTGACACATTTTCGCAGATTTTGTGGTCGGGTCGGTTCTCTAATTGCTCACATTTTCATATTTCTATATTTTTTATTACATTTTCTACGTAATTGAGCAAAAATAATTGATTATGCGAGAGTGCTGCTGTCTAATTGATTTGCTGTCTAATTAATTCGTTGATCAACTTGAAAAACATTGAAAACATGAAAACTTTCATTCAGTTTGGACTCAGAACTTGTCGCCGCAGCAGATGATTGATGGATTGTTGGATTGAAACGATTCAAACTTGAATCAAATGCGAAATGTTGTAAATTTGCAAGGTAAAATGGTAAAAAGGTAAAAGAGTTGCACTGGACACCCGGAGGGGGGGGGGAGGCTGACTCAATGAATGACTGATTGGTTGACTGACTGTCCGATGCGCCTCACTGATCGACCATGCCACAGACCATGTGGCACAGAGTTCCAGCTCCAGCTCCACGTTAATTACATTTCCATGCCGAGCAATTAAAACGCAGGCGAGGAAGGCCAAAAGGCTACCGGCTATCGACAAGGGGAATACTCTGTAATAGAAACAAATGTCCCGCATTCCTTGCAAGACATTAGATAGATCCTTCCCTCAGCATCCTTCAATTCCTTGTCCTCGATGCCAAAACAAACCTCCAATCAAACCCATCATACCCCCTCCGCTGGCAGAGGGTATTGACAGGGCTTTGAGAACTCATTTGGGCCGCAGACAGTGGCAGACAGCGGAGAACGAATACCGGGGGGGCAGGAGGAGGAGGGGGGGACGGTAAGTGCTACAAAGTGTCTGTGCTTCAGAGAACATCAATCCCCCGCTGTGTAATCATAAGCAACAATGTCAATTACTCAATCATTGATTACGATACGAGGCAAAAAGTACTCGTAATAGGTGGAAAATAATAGTAATTATGCTCTGTCGCTGTGTGTTTCCTTTGTGGCATCCACGATTGTACAATGTGTCAGCGGGGTAGAGGGGCGTGTGTGAAAAGGGTTGTGCCCCGCCCCTACCCCCCGATGGTTACTTGGGGAAATAACCTACTTAGGGGGTGGGCTTGCCCTTGGGGTGCACCCATCTGATTTGGATTAAACTTTTAAAAAAGAATCTTAGAATGTTACGAAAATCAATTCGAGGTTGAAGCGTTTTAAAACGCCTTCGTTCGAAAGATGCTGCGTTTAAAAACGCCTTCGATTGAGAGTTTAAGCGTTTTCAGACGCATTTTCCTGAAACTTTTAGCGTTTTAAAACGCATCCTCTTGAAAGATGCTGCACTCAAAAAAGCGTGCGCTTGAATGTTAGGCGTTTTTAAATGCCTCCGCTTAAAATTCAAGCGTTTTTAAACCAATTCCTGGGTACTTAAAGCGTTTTAAAACGCACTGTCATGAAAGTTTAAGCGTTTTAAAACGCACTCTTTTAAGAATTAAAGCGTCTTTAAACGCTTTCGCTGGGGAAAAAGTAAATATCTTGAAAGCTGAGAGATTTTCCTGATCATTATAGCAACCCAAAGGCCTCCTAATATTTATGGTAACTTTTTGGGCAGAAATATAATACTTTTGAAAAACATTTTAATCAAATTATTAATTGAATTCCAGAAAGGCGTTATATAGATTATGATTATCTACCGTTTGCAGGCACTTGTTGCGGCTTCCATTCCCCACAATCCAAATGCATTTTGTTGTAATTAACTTTTAATTATCCTTTCGGGGGGGGGGGGGGCGGTTTTATTGCTTTTATTGCCAAAATGTTTGTTCTGGCCATTTGGAAATAATTCGAAAATAAATTTATTTATGCTACAAATTGGATTTTATTTCAACTAATTAGAAGCCCAAACAGTCCGTCCCTCCCCCCCTAACCACGAAACTAATTTCACGCGCCAGAAACACACACAACACATGAAATGAAAATGAAAATGAAAAGGACAATTAAAATCCAACACAAGAATGCAATAGAAATTCCTTTGACATTTTCCATCAATATTTATTAATTAATGGGCATGCATATATTTATTTATTCAAACAGTGGGATATTCATGTCTAATCAATGGACCCAAAACCGCACAAAAACCATAATCATGCAACAACAGAAGCAAAACAAAAAACAGAAAACAGAAACAGAAACCATTTCTGGTGAAAATTCTATTAAATTTGATCAAATGTCAGGCACGCGGATACCCTTTTTAAAGCCGATTATGGAGGAACCCCTTCCCCTTCTTGAACCCCAGACAGCGGAGAGAATTCTCATTCTCAACTCGTTATGGCTATATCTATTGTCTGCTTCCGACTTTCAATGGAACGAAACGAAACGAACATTCAAACGATGATTCGCCTTCATTCACTCTTTTTCCCCCATTCATTCATCTCTCTCTCTCTCTCTCTGCCTGTCTCTCTCTGTCTTTTCTTTCCGTTTCCCATTCACAACATTCTCTCCCCCTTTCATCATTCTTTCATTTTCTTTGAAATTAGCTTTGTAATTTGTGATTTGTGCTTTTCCTTTTTGTGTTTTTTTGCCATTCGATTCGATGGTTTTTCAGCTACACTTTTGCTTTCCAAAGCTTCTTATTGTCTGTTCTGTGTGTTGGTGCGTATCTATGACTGTAGCTGTCGCTGTAGCTGTATCTGTATCTGTGGCTAAGTAGAGCACAAGTCAAGGTCAATGTCAGTGGTAGAATAAGTGCCAGAAACAGCAACAACTTAATGACAGAAACCAAGAAAAAAAAAAACGAAATGTAATTGCAATTGAAAACAAAATAAAAGAAAGAAAGAGAAAATTAATGAGAGAATTCTGGTTACAAATTCTGCGAGTCAATATTTATGTTTTGGAAGTGTGAAAAGGTCCTCATTTAAGACCTCTTACGCTGCCACAGAACTCTACTTCTTACAACAGAATTCCTGAGACTTTCTTAATTTTAAATTATTAAGAATAGAATAAGAAATGAGAATCTTGGAAGCAAAGACTCTAAGGGCGATGACAGGTGCTGCTCCTTGGACCTCAATGCTCGAAAAAGATCTCCACATTCTTAAAATTGGGGATCAAGTAAACCATTATAGTAGTCTATACAATGATGGGTTGTCTTATCCTCCAAAAGAAGCAGCTAGAGGATTACTAAGCCCTCAAACGTCTACAACCCTCGAACATTAAAAGTACGGAAATTTGTTAAAAAATAATAAAAAATAATAAAATTAATAATATCCCATTAAAATGTACCTAACTGATTACCTAAACTCTTAGATACATAAGCAGTAAGCCAATATAAAATATAAAATAAATAAAATATATGTATAATAAAAACTTTTAAATTACTATTCCTAAATAATTTTCTTTGCCTATATTTCGACTTAAAATCATGCAAAAAAAACATCTGGCCTTTGTAGATTTTTACAAAACATTTCAAAGGCCAAAGAACATTCAAACTTCTGGCAATGGAATCAATAAAGAGCCAAACAGCCAAACAGCCATTTAAAGTATCTTAAACTTTGACAAAACCTCAAATAAAATGTCCATTCAATGGCTTTAAAAAAGAAGTTTGAATATCTTTTATTGACTTTTGACTTTGGGGGAAATTGAAGCCCAAAGATTGGCCAAACTTAAAGCAGAATTGTCTGAATGTAAGCCCAAATCAAATATTTATTTATGCGCTGCTTCTTCCCTCTTTTGTTTGCCCATATATCCCGCTGCTCCTGCTAGGTGCTCCTGAAAAACCCATCAAAGGCCCCATCCCCAGCCCATCCCCATCCTGGCAACCGAAACATAATGATGGCCCCTGGCTATGGAAATGCATTTCCATTTCCATTGTCATTGTCATTGCATTGCATCTCTCTAACGCGCATTTTCCAACTGAATCTGGAGCTGCGATTCCTGCGAGGAGGCAGGCAGGCGGCAGGCGGCAGGCAGGCAGCATAATTGCCACATGTGCCACAGAATTGAGTTCAGCTTATCACCGCAGCACGCACAGAGGAAGAGGAGACAGCGGGGAGCATGGGCCGCCATGCACATCACTCATACGCCATGTTTGTCCAGTCGATGCTTAAAAAGTTAATGACTAATTTTCGCTGGCGCACAACGTGAGGAGGCAGCAACAGCAACAGCAACAGCGGCAACAGCGGGAAAAAAACTGCCTGCCACGGCCGTCAGTTGGTTTTTCGGGATGCGATGCCTGTCTGGCGGCCACACGATGGGAGTGGCCGTGTGGCAGGAGGCAGGAGAGGGGTTGACTTTACAGCTGCATATCGGTGGAGGGGGGGGGGACTTGCCTCCACTGTTATTTCAGCTGCAGGCCAGCATCATCATCATCGTCATCATCATCGTCATCCTCATGCGACTCTGTCTGCTGCTGCCATGCCATGCCATGCCACGTAGCGGCAGAGACTCCGCGACTGGTCGCCCCTTTTGGACTGACGTTATAATTAATGAAATTTTCCAGCATTTCTGTTGATGTTTCCCCGAATGTGTGTTGTGTGTGTCCACAACGAGTCCTCATGCTGCAACAGGACAGCCAGCAAATTTCCAGGCTAATATGATTTTGATTTTGGTGGCCGGGCATTAGAATGCCATTAACTTGTTGGTTTGTCGGTTTTTCTATCTATTCAAAGCCACAGAGCGATAGAGAGAGAGAGAGAGAGAAAGGGAGTGTTCAAACCATTCATCCACTCATCCACCCATTTGCACATTCATTTCCATTCAAAGGAGAGACAGAGCGAGTCCAATTTGCATGAGAGACGTGTAAACGATGCATAAATGATGCATCTGTTGCACAAATGCTTTGTAAATCTCCTAATAATAATCCTAATTAAAGATGTCCTTAGATTGATTCCTTGGGCATATATTAGCAGGAGAAAGGCATCATTTCTTAGGGTTTTACAGCCTTCTGTCTTAAGAACAGGCCAATGTCCCTCTATCATTGGAAATTCTTCGATTTTAAAGCCTCAAACCCATCACTTTTCTCTACTTTCCCTACTTCCCCTTTGACATTTTCCCTGCCACAAAATTTGTCACTCCACCTAGCATTTTTCTCACACTTTTCCGCAGCAGTTTTCCTCACCTAATTTCCCACTAATAGCACACAAATATGTCTCTCCGCAAAATCCCTACTTGAATCTTGCTTTTCTCTCGCTGGGTTTTTCGTTGCCTTTTGTGATTTATGGCCCCGAAAAGTCGCGCACGTATTTCAGCACCCTGCCCCACACCCCCACTACTTGCCTCTCTCTCTCTCTCTCCCTACCTCTCCCTCCTGCTCTCTCAGCCATTGTTTGCAGAGACAAAGTAGCGTGCGAGTGCAGGGCAGAGCGGAGGGAATAGGAGGAAAACAACGTCTGCATTCTACAATTGCGAATTGCATTTTCCATGGAACGTAAATAGAAGCTATTTAGCAAAATGTGCACGAAAAAAACAACAAACAGACAAAAAAACAGAGAGAGAACTACAGGGAACTCGACACAGCAGCATCCACATCCCAGAGGAAAAACCAAGAAACGAATGCATCCAAACCCTTGGATACTCTTTTTCCGAGATACGAATTTTGATTCGAATTTGGACACAAAACCAAGAGACTTCATACAAAACTTCTTCTACAAGTCATAGTTCTCTCTGTAGAATGTATCTGCGGCATGTATCTACACCCCAAGGCTTGGGAAACTGCCTTATTCTATGCATGGGAATGCCCTCTTCATAAAGGGTATAAAAAGATACATCCAAAGGGGAAAAATGCCTGCCTGCCTGCCTGCCAGAGAGACGGGAGAGGAGAGGGAGCAGCTTTTGCCCCGTTTTGAGGTCAATGGACAAAACATGCAACATGCAGGCAGCATTTATTACGACTTAATGCGCTCCCTAAAGGGTGGGGGAGCAGGGGCGCAGTACAGCGGTGGCGGGAGAGGCTCTAATTTCGTGTTTAAACTGCTTTTCACACAACCTCTCCTCAGATACAGATACAGATACACAGATACACCACATGGGAGAAGCCGCAGCTGGTTTTTGTTGTTCATAAAAAAAAGAACAACAACAAAAACAACAAAAAAAGATACATGAAACAGGAAAGAACTGTGCAACGAATGTGTGGATACCCTACAAGAATCTGGATGCCCCCAACCCTCTTTGGAGGCAGTGGCAGGGGCAGAAGAAACAAGTGGAAAAAAACCAAAAGCAAAGCCCAACCAAAGGGCCTGACAGCAGGAGGTGCCACAAAAAGAGGCAGGCAGGCAGGCAGGCAGTCGGAGACTGGCTACAGGAGGGAGGAAGGGAGGAGGGAGGGAGGGAACATGCAACAACAACAAAAATGTGGCATAGTAAAAAAAGAAAAAAAAGAAAACAAAAGCCAACATTTTTCAGTGTGGCCAACTCGTGGCACGAAAACTTCTGGCGGCTGGGGGTGGCAGCAGGCGGCAGGCGGGGCGTTGGGCGTTGGGCAGGAGGCGTGGCAGATAGTTGGCAACGCGTTGGCCCCCACAATGAAATGCAGATTTGAGCTGATTTTGTGTGGCGTGTGGCTGCTTATCCCTGTGGCTGTGGCAACAAAAATTAACTGTTCATTTTTTGGGTTAAATCTTGGCCCAAAAAGCAAAGCCACAAATGGTATTGGATCTGGAAATGTTGCTCCCTTTCCAGATACAAAAACATCCACAACTGGCAACTGGCAACATTGCAACCTATTACATTGCACTTGCAACGTCATCAAGCCGTCGCTTTGGAGTCGCTTAAACGAGATAAATCAACGTGGGCGATTACACAATACACACACGCGAATCTCAATGTGATTGTATCTCTCCCTCTGCCTCCCTCTTTGTATCTGTGTATCTTGTGCTTATGTCTGTGCATGACTTGGCAAAAACAAGCAACAACCCACAATCAGTGGCAGGCGGCAGGCGGCAGCAGCAACAACAAAATGCAAAAAGGCTCGCGCCATTGGAGCAGTGGGTCGAACTTTGGTTTGGCTCTGGAAAATGCACGAGTATGTGGAAAAACGTGGAAAACCTGTAAGACAAAAGTCGACAAAATCAATAGCAAACGATGACAGTGCCACCAACAACAGCAACAGCAACAACAACAGCAGCAACAACTTTAGATACATTTTTGTTGCTTGTGTTTCTTGGGCTTTATGAGCGATAATTAAAGTTAAATGCTTTCTGGCGTCTCTGCGGATGCCACAAAAGATACAAGATACAACAAGTATTTCTCCACTCCAAAGATTGCAATTTGTATAGAAAAAAAAACGAAACTTTTAATGACTATTCTCTGGGTGATTGTATCTTTGTGTGTGTGTGTGTGTCTGTGTGTATCTGTGAGGTTCAGTAAGAGTGGTTCTGCCAGAAGAAGAAGCAGAACCCAAGGCTGAGGCAGCAAATCTCCTCCTCGATTGAGGTCAGCAATTAGAGAAATAAAAAACAGACCAAAACAATCGAAATTCGAAGATTATTCGACATTTTTTGGGTGTCCAAGCTGTAGATACTCTTCGTTTAAAAAAGATACAATCGCACAACAAATTCTGTGCATTCCCAAAGATAATGCACCTCAAAGATACACGAAAAAGGTACAAAAAAAAAGGTAAAATACAAAACAAATACAAAGCAAAACAAAACAACAAAATTTCAAAGAAAAAACACACACAAAAACACAGAAAACACAAAATAAATAAATCAAAAAAGAGTTCAATGACCAAAAAGTTGAAATTATTTCCGACTGCGAGACGAGGCGCAACATCGGGGAGGGAGAGCGAGAGGGAGAGCGAGAGAGAACGCGACTTTGGCCGCAGATACGTGATAAGCAGAGGGGCAGACGAGACGAGTGGGGGCAGTGGAGAGGAGGGGAGGGGGGAGGAGGGGTGCGAGGCCCCAATTGACAAAACATTTCGCGGCGCGTCAAGCGTACTGACAGATACAATAGCCGAGATAGCAGCATTCGGGCTGCCAGATAGATGGCAGTCGATAGGCGTGTGGCTAGAGTACCCCTAGAAAAACCCCGTCTTATCGGTGGCATGGAGATACATGTACATGTACATGTACATGTACATGTCCATGGCATGATTTGCATGCCACAATCTGAAATTAATTGAAATGCAAAGAGATACAGCCCGAAAGATACGTTTTGGAGTGGAGGAATACTTGGATGTTGGAAGTTCCAGCGAAGATGCATCTGGGATAGTGCGATTATGTATCTGTGTATCCGTGTATCCGTGTGTGTGTTGAATGCAGCCAGGAAGCCGCTCTGTGGCCTCTCACGCCCACGCGCCATAAATTGAAAATCATCAGCTACTGCCCCCACACCCCGTCCGGCTACTGGCTGATAAATGAACGCATGTTCTGCGTATCTTTCAGATACAAATGCCTGCAATCGCCCCCCGCCCACGGCTCTGCTTTGTTTCTGCTGCTGCTGCTGCGTTGCGCATTTTTAATGAGCGGAAATTAGTTGGCATTGCGGCAAGAAGATGTAGATACAAATGTATCTGTGTATCTGTAAGTCATAAATATACAATCCGATGACTACTAGAGCCATTAAGGGGGACGGTGCGCGTGCCGCTAGGCCACTTTGCACTTGCCACTGCGATTGTTTACGAAATCTGGTATCTAGTATCTCGCAGATGCGATTACCGAATCGCTGGTTTAACTGCCAGATAAATTCTGCCTCAATCGGTTATCGGTGATTAGTGTTCGAAAGTATCTCATCGAAGATTGGAGATTTGATTATTTGATTGGTCTGTGGCGGGGTCGGAGTATCTCGTGGATACTCTCTTAGTACTACGTACTATTTTTGGCCACTTTTGGCATCGCGTGGATACTGACTGCCGACTGCAGAGGCATTTGGATTGCCACTTTTGGCTCACTCGCAGATACTTATTTTCGGTGTATCCGCATTTAGCGCAGTCTTGGCACTGCACATCCCGCAGATACACTTTTTTTGCATATCCGTTTATAGCCAGACAGCCAAGCCAAATGTATCTGCTAGATACAGATTTGGCACGGCACGAGGACATCTTAAACATGCGCTGATTCCCGATTGCTGATTGGGACAAATGCATCACTGATTTATTGCATCTCAAAGTTCTCCTCGCTCCCCTGCTCCCCGCCGCATGCATGCATGTATCTGACAGATACGTTTTACAGCATTTCCGCATTACCCTGCGACACACCCCGCTCCAGCATTCACTCACTCACTCACTCACTCACCTGTCGGATGACTCTGACGAATCGTATCGATCCCGGCACCGCTTCTTCGTGCCTCTTCCCCGCTCTCCTCCTCCTCCGGCGGTGCCTGCTGCGCCTCCTGTGGCTCCTCCTGGTGGTGCTGCTACTGATGCAACTGGCGCTGCTCTTCCTGCGGCGCCCTGATACAGCTGAGATCGCAGTGCGTTTATATCCAATGCGGCAGACGACTGTGCGGCACTGGCAGTCCCCGTTCCATCACCGTTGGCCCCCCTTTTGGTGCCCTGGACAATGCCAATGCTGCTGGGCGTGCTGAACAAACGGGGCGGCTTGGCCGGCGGCTTCAGTTCGATATTCGAGTGTTGCACGGGCACTGGAGGCGGTGCCAGTGCCGGCAGGGCAGTGCTTGTGGGTGTGGATCCTGTGGCAGTGGATGTTGCCGCCTGCTCTGTTGCTGTGGCTGTGGCTGTGGCAGGGGCTGTGGCAGGGGCTGTGGCAGTGGCTGTGGCGCCAATTGTTAAACTGTTTAAATTGACGCCGTTTTTCAGCTGATCAAACAATGACAATGCCCGACTGGAGGTTAAAGTTTTTCGCCCTGTCAATGTTGTTGTTGTTGCTGTTGCTGTTGTTGTTGTTTTTGTGGCAGTGCCAGTGGCAGTTGGCGGAGGCGGCAATGTGGCCAGACCTGTAGCTGCTGCTGCTGCTGCTGCTGGTGTTGCAACTGCTGTATCTTTAGTCTTTAATGCCGTATCCTTTGGCTGTGGGGCTGACATTTTCTTTCGTTTTTCCTTACTTTTTTTCTGTTTTGTTTTTTTGTGCTATTTCCACTATTTCAGGTTTTGTTGCTGTTGTTGTAACCGTACTTTTAATTGCTTTCAACAGTTGCCATTTTTGTGGGGGCCTTTTTGGCCTTTCAAGTGTTTAGGCCACATACTTTTTTGTTGCTTGTTGTTTCTTAACTGCTGTTTTCGTTGTTGATTGATTTGCACACTAAAGACCTAATTGATTTTGGTTTGGGGAACGCGAGAGATCTATAAAACAGCTGTTTCTTTATCTGGCATAAATCTGCAGCATAGAACCCACTATATATTATGGAAGTGCTCTCGGATAACCGAAATGGTGCACAAATATTCTTTCTTTTTTTTTAAATTTATTTTCCACACAAATTCAACAGAAATTGATTTAAATTCTCGTATTTTTTGGGGACTTTTTCGCGTTCTGTTGCGCTGCACTTTGATATGACACACATTCGTGGGTTGTCAATCATTCCGATTGATATTTCCACACAATCAGCACTTCGCGCTGCGAAAGTTGAAAGCGTTGCAAGATTCGTTTTCGTTTTCGATTTTTGGTGGTTTGTGGTTTGTGGCTTTGTGGTTTCGGGGCTTTTCTTATCAACGGGATGGGTTGGCTTTATGGCTCTATGGCTTTTATGTGAATGGCAGAACAGACCGTCGCGTCGCGTCGCGTCGTTCCGTCGGTCGATCGTACTGTCGTTTGTTTCCGGTGCACACGCGCAGTACAATTCTGCAAGAGTGGCACAAAAAATACATATATATACGAGTGAGTATGTATGAAGCGGCGGCCCCAAAGAACCGAAGAACACCGAACACCGAACCGCAACCGAAAGAAGGAAAAACGACAAACGATGCCCGTGTACCGATGCCGAAACGGGTATTTAATGAACCGGTTCTCGCAGAAATGATTGTGTTAAGCTTTTGCTATTGCTTTTGCTTTTGTTTAGTAAATTATGCACAGGGCGACCGACCGGAGGGGGTGCAGGGGTGCAGGGCTGCAGAGCTGCAGCGGTGTGGAGGGCGGACGTTTGTTTAACAAACAAACAAATCTAATCAAATGCATTCCACTGTACACTCGCCTCGCACATACCCATACTCGCATTGACACATACACGCACACTTGGACACGCACAAACTTGTTGGGTGTTTTCTTATCACTTGAGTGGGAGAGAGAGAGTGGGAGAGCAAGCTTTAGATTTGACCATAGGCTCTATATTAATAATAATTCTCCCTTCGTTTGCATACGCTCCTTCTCGTCTCCTTTTAATTACCGCAAATTGTCATGCCACACAGAATCGAGTCGGAATCGGAATCGGATCGGATCCAAACAATGCGAAAAACAGCGATCTTTGGGAAGAACAACAACAACCCGGGGTAAAAAAGCTGCGCGGTGCCTGCCTCATGCTCTGCCTGCTGCCGACTAACTGGAGTGGGAGACGACAACATCCGAGCCCCAGCCGAGCGCCAATCGAGCCCCAACCGAGAGCCAGCCCGAGCTGCAACGAGCCCCAACACGAGACCCACACGAACGGCTTTAGCCAACTAGAACCGGGCAGAAATCAAGATACGAACCGCAAGATACGAAACCAAAGAACGAGCGGAACGCGAACGACCAAACGAAGGCAACGAACTGCGTTTCGTTTCGTTTCGGTGCCTCTTTCTGTTGCTCATTCGCCTCTTCGCTTGGCGCCCATCCAGGGGGTGAGGGGGGGGGTGGGGTGGGGTTGGGGCAGTGGGGAAGGCAATGTGCAAGCGACGCGATGTTCACTTTTGATTTCTGTGCAGCGGCAGCAGGTTTGTCGTTCCCCTCCTTTCCCCACACCGAACTGTGGGGCACACAGCCAGCCGGTTGTTGCGCCACAGACATATCGCGTGTAGAGCGAGCTCTTTCGGTGCGAGTGTGTGTCTGTTTGTGTGTGTGTGTGTGTGCTTAGATGTGTGTGAACTTCTCGGGGAAGTTCAACATTTGGTAGTTTTTGAACTCCACTCCCGATGTGGCGGCTGTCGGTGTCCGCGTGTCCCCGTGTCCGCGAGTAGGTGGTAAGTTCACGCACACAACTCACACACACACACACACACGACATAACACGACACGGCACACCCGCTGCACCCACTGTGCAACAGCACTACCTGTTGATATGTGTGGGAACTAATGGAAGAGCAGAGCCCAAAGAATAGTTCGGAAAAAAAAGGTAAAAGTAGTAAAACGGTTCAGTATAGATCGACAAAACCGGTCGCTCAGAGGGGAGTACATAACGTTTAGTCAACCGAAACATGTGTGCGGGGGAGGAGGGGGTTTGATTATATCGGAACTACAGTGGGCATACGGAGGGGTAGGAAATATGAATATTTCGAGCCTCCTCCAATGACAATCACACCAACCCCATTATGTCAAGAGCTACTAAAGCTAATTCACTTAATTGTTATAAAGCCCACGCTTTGCCTTTGATTGCAGTTCAGGCAGCGAGACGGAGCGGAGGGACAGACGGACGTCGAAACAAAACCAAAAGCCACGCGGCCCACACCGAAAACCGAACAAGAAGATTAAGCAGTGAAATAGTGGTGACAATTCCGCTTTTTTCCCCGTCCAAAATGTAGCTGGAAAAACAATTTTGTCGGCTTTTTCCCGCTTCTTCAAGAGGTGCCAGCACTGCCAGAGAAAAGTCAAAAGCAAAGCCAAAATCAAATAATAATAATGCACGGGAAGAAAGAAAACCAAATAAAGAGAGAGAAACGTATAAATCTATATGCATATACATACATACATATGTCATTATGTAGGTATGTTCGTGTGTTTATGTACATTAACTGTTATCAGACAAGCAAGGCAATGAAATGATGACAAAGAGTGTGAGAGGGGGAGAGAGATAGCTGGTGGAGAGACAAGCAAAGCCAAATAAAATAATATACAGAGATAGTTCGCACTTTTTTGTGCTAAAACAAACAAATTCACTCAAACAAATCATTAAAACAAATGCTCTTGATCGTTTTTCAGTGTATTTACTCCAAAAACAAAGAGTACAACATTTGACTTTGTCTCTGCTGCTTGCTCTCCATCTCCCTCGCACGCACAATACCTCTCAAAGAAGAAAACAAAATCAAACACGTGCGTTTATTACGTTACAGACAAGTGTGCGTCTCGCGCTCGCTCTCTCTCTCTTTGTGTTATTGATGCAACCGAAAGAGAATGCAAAAAATGCCGTGTGTGTGTGGATTCAGAACTTGTTTGTTTTTTGCCCTATACTATGATTTTTGGTGCTTATTGGCACTTTTCTACATTGCAACAGATATAGCGGTACATTATTGTATACAAATATATGATTACCAAACATTTAAATCAATGAAATCATGTACCTTGATTATTGCACGTACTCTATGGAACTGGAAACGAATTTGCGGTAAATTTTTGACGTGTGTAGATTATTTTTCACTATTTTGCGGGCCTTACACAAGCACTTGCACAAAAAACATTTATACAATTGAGTAAACACTAATTTTATTAATTTTCCATTGCACTTTTCATTTATTTGCGATGTTTTACACAATTTTTCAGCATTTCAAGACGCGCACTCGAATAAACCACGCGACGCGGAGAGGGAGAAAAATAATCTGAAGCAAAGGCATAGAAATGCAAACCAAATGCAAATGCAAATGCAGAGCGAGAGTGTGACTGAAAAGAGCAATGTAAAGAGTAAACCATGCGACACGGGTGGGGACCCTCAGCCGATTGATGGATCACTTGTCTAAGAGATTGGCTAATTTTAGTGACTCCCTTTTATCAGATTTTTTATAAAATAACGTTTAAATAAAAAAGTTCAGAGCATAAACGTAAGTGTATTACGTCATTGTTGCTGGTCAAAAGGTGTCCGCTATGAGTATGAACATCTTTATTCCCTATTTCATTTGATTAATATTAAAATTCTGTTTTCCAAGCTGATTTGAAACGTAATTAATAATCGCCTTTTCTCAGATTGCATTTTTTTTTACCTATTCATGAATTTGCTTCTTTTCCGTTGTTGCCTCCTTTGGGTCGTGAGATGACAAACATTTCCTAATTCTATTATATCATTTTCCCTAGGGTATCAGAATGTTGCTAATTCCGTGGCGGGACATGCTGCTCGTTTTCTCGGCTCATGTGTCTGATCCATACAAATTGATGTTGCCAACGGTAAAAAACGTAATGAGTCTCAGCACCCGATTCAAAGAGAGCGAAAAAGAGAGCCTTAACCGATTTGAAGAATGCAGTTCGGCCATCGATACTATCGACTGGAAACGAGAGGTGCGCGCCAAACAGAAATTGAAAGTGAGTGGGTGACAAGTGACAATGCAAATTTAATGGATTGACTCAAATTCGAAGAAAAGCCATTGCAATGCAAACAAATGCAAATTCAAAGCGAGAGTGTGAGCATGAAGATCTTGCGCGAGAAAGTTCGTGCCAATCAGCTTTTGTCATAGAGCAATCGAAACTTCATGTAATATGTATGTCAAATGTAATAAAACATGTAGAATATAAATTTCACGATACGATCAACAGTCGCGACATGTAATATATATCGTAATTATAAATAAATAAATAAAAGTCTTTTTTTACTTTCTTTAGAATAAAAATGATTACTGTTTTGTTTACTTTCAATCCATATCACTTTAATGAAAACATTAGCGCTTTAAATTGTCTAAAATACTGTTTAAACGTTATTAAAAAAATGGGGCGGGGTAGTAACAAATAGGATCACTAGAGTACCAGGGGACGTACGTGGACGAACAGCGTAAAATAATAAATTAGTTAGAGGTATCGTATCCTAGGGCAAACGTACAGCTATCGGGGTATATCTATCAATATACAACAGGTTTATGACTTGGCAACAACGCATTTGGTGGGGAGAAGGGGACTACGATCTAGTGGCGTCTTGGAGACTTTTGGCAGAGACTATGTCCAAACAGAGGTAGGTAGGACGCCCTCCTTGCTGGCGCCCGGCGGCGTGAGCACCTCCTTGTTGAGGAACTCCAATGGCAGGTTGACCAGAAAGCCCTACGGAGAGCGCATATACAAATCAGATACGATCGAGATGTGACAGATGGATGGGCTTTACCTGGATTTCTGTGACCCGATTGGCGGCCATCTCTGGATCGGTCTTGGAGAGTGGCGGCTCCTCCTGGTACTTGCGCAGACTCGCGAAGGTCTTCACAAAGTCCGTGGGAATGCACTTGAACACCTCGTCGTAGATCTCGGTGTTCCTCGTGGAGATCTGTCGCCAGGTGCCATGCCAGAACTTGTCGCAAATGGGATCGCTGATGTCCAGATCAGAGCGCGCAGAGCCCTCGCCCTCCAGGAGGCCTGCAAAAGGAAGATTTCTTCAGTGAAAAGAAGCTTCTAGCGATTCGCCGGAGGTAAGCCCACCTAAATGCTCTTTGAAGAGATACTTTCGCAGGCGACCGGCAAAGATGCCACTCGGATACTTTTTGCCATTCATGCGACCATCCTCGAACTCCTCGTCCATGATGATGGCCGCAATCTCCGAGTCGCGCTTCCCAATCATCGAGCGATCGTTGATGTTCGCAGAGCCACAGATGACCACGCGATCGTCGGCGATGAGGAGCTTGGAATGCACGTAAATCAGTTCGGTGATGGGCGTGCTGTTCAGGAAGGAATGATTGCGTAGACTGTGGAATGAGATGTAGTTGTGCGGCTCCGAGACGCCAGCCTCCTGGAGACGTGTCAGTATAGCAGTGCGTCCCCTAGACAAACAGAGACTTATAGAGTCCATTGGGCTAAAAGTATGGCCAATAGTCACCTGGAAATGGAGGCATAGTTCCAGTGGGTGATGGCTC
This sequence comes from Drosophila lowei, assembly GCA_008121275.1. Lineage (NCBI taxonomy): Eukaryota > Metazoa > Arthropoda > Insecta > Diptera > Drosophilidae > Drosophila > Drosophila lowei. Next base: position 21,113,979 of record CM017778.1, on the reverse strand, counting down.
GCACAGCGATGCCCGTGCTGCCACCCACGTCGCCCTCGAATCCCGGAAGGAGTGGCATTATCACATACACACGGAAGGGTTTCCGTTCTCTAAAAACGAAACACACATTAGCTTTAGCTCCAAAGATCTGTTGGCACAAAGAGCCCCCTGTTGCTTACTTATGGGCCCGCACAATGCGCTTGAAGAGTGTCTCCCCAATCTGATTCCTCACGTTGTTGTATGCCCCCGGCACGCCCATGCCCAGCTGCATGGTGATGAAGAACTGATTCTCAATGTACACGTAGTGCTGGGCCTTGGTGATCGTCTGGATATAGGCATCGTGGATGCTCTGCTCCACGAGATCCGCCTCGATGAAGCCACAGCTCCAGGCGGAGACGCTGCGCAGCAGCTGGCACGTGACCCTCTGCTGCCGGTTCTGTTGCAGCTGCTGCAGATGGGAGTTCAGGCGGATCTGGTGGTAGCTCTTGGGCATGAGGTAGGGAAAGCGCGTATTGTCCCGCAGCTTCTCCAGCTTCATGGCATTCCAGCGCTGTATAAAGTGGCGGGCCACATCCCGCGCCGAAGCGCCCACCACACAGAGGCCGACATCGTGCCAGGGCATACGCGGCGTGGTCGTGCGATCGATAATGTCCACGAACGGAGAGTTGAGGTTCATCCAGTCCTTGAGTATGAAGTTGGAGTAGTCCTTGCCGAACCAGTACTTGGCCTGGCCATAGAATTCGCTGAACAATTGCGTGGAGTTGGCCGTGGCATTAGCTGTGGCAGTGGCAGTGGCGATGTCGGTGGCAATGGCTGTGGCATTGGCTGTTGCTGTGGCAGAGGAGGAGGCCATAGTCATATCGGGATCCATTGTGGCATCCACTGTGTCTATGCTAAAGACACCACCACCCTCTGGCTCCTCCAACGCCGTCTCGTTGGCGGTCAGGCGGTGCATAAAGTCCTTGCCCATGCGAGCCCCCTTCATGGCGTTGTTCTTCAGCCGATCGAGCATGTTCTTCCGCTCCATCTCTGGCGTGTTGAGCTTCATTCCCTCCAAGGCTATGTTCTCGTCGGGATCCTCGCCAGCGCCAGCGCCAGGCGACAGCATGGCGGGTATCAGCAGTCGATCCCCCGGTTTAAGGACCCTCAACTCGATGCTGTTGCCGGGCGGGGGCGGTGGCGGTGGCAGCGGTGCCTCCAGCGTCTCTGGCGAGGCAGCCCTACCAGCCTTGGGCAGGGTCTCGTAGTGGGCATTCCTCGAGGACTTCCGCGACCCAAAGGCCGAGTCCACATCGTCCTTGTTGAAGTAGCCGCTGGGCGTGCGACGCGTGCTCCCCGAAACGGAGGCCGTGGAAATGCTCCCGAGATCTGTGAGGCGATGATGGTGATCGTCCCAGCGGCCGTAGCACAGATCGATGCCGCCAATGAAGGCGTACGTCTGATCGATCACCACGATCTTCTCGTGATGCGCCCAGAGGAGAATGCCACCGCGTGCATGGTCCGGATGCCGCATGACCTGAAAGGGAAGCACATGATCACTCCCGAACCGATCTCTGATGGAAATCCTCTCTGAATCCTACCTTGATGTTGTCGTGCTTGGCCAGCGTGGACTTGCTGTAGTAGCTATTGATGCCCAGGGCCATCTCCACCTCCTTGTAGAGCAGCACAAAGACCCGCACCCCCTGCTCGGCCTTGCGGAGGAGGATCTTGTCCAGGCGCCAGTAGTCCCCATCCAGAGCGGGCCGCTTCATGTATATCTCCGGGCTGAGCCACCAGTCCGCTATGTAGATCTCTTCGGTGGCCGCCTCGAGGCCATCGGCGACGGCGGACATGTACTGGGCGCCGTCCACGTACCAGGAGGCCTGCGTGTTGGCCCGCATGGGGGCGTAGGACATGTGGGGATTGGGCAGCGTAAAGTCGCGGGCATAGGAGTTGGAGGTGTGCTTCAGATACTGCATCCACTCCTTGCACTTGCGCCGTGTCCAGCACTTGAGCACAATGTGCCGATTGTTGGTCAGTATCTGCAGTCCCTTGCGCATGCCCGTCTGGTAGATGCCCGTCGAGACATCGAAGCCCTGATCGAACAGGATCACGGCCCGGATGCTGCCATCGGTGGGTCGGATGTAGCCAAAGCAGGTCTCCTTCACGAAGAACCAGCGATTGCGCCACGTGCCACACACCACATCCGAGCAGAAGTAGTTGCAACGCACACAGCAGTTCTTCTGGAAGCACCCAAAGAAGTTGCAGCCCGCCTGTCCGGGTCGCGTCGAGCCCGTGCGCTTGAGTATTACGCCCTCCTTGCCCTTGAGGCCCATCCCGGGCACAAAGGACACATTGGAGACCTCCACAAAGTTTAGCTAAAAGAAAAAGAAGCTCCTTTCAGTCCCCTTTCGGCGGCAGATGGTCAGTAATCCTCACCGTTTCGTGGTGCGATCGGTACAAGCTGATGTTCAGGAGATTGTACAGATAGTCCTCCAGCTGCTTGATCCTCACGCCCAGGTTCTCCACCGTCACGAGACTCTCCGGGCGATTGGGGAACCGCGGCAGCTTCTTCTTTTTCTTCTTCTTGCGCTTCTTTTGGATGCGCCGCGGATTGAGGCCCGACAGAATCGAGTTGTGACTGGGACTGACGATGGTGCCGGGTCCGTTGTGGTGACTGCTGCCATTGTTCTGGGGCGTGCTCGTCTGCTTCACCTGCTTGGTGTGGGCGGGCAGATCCTTGAGGGTCGACTCATCGGCCATCTGGCTGGCGGTGGCCTTGAGCGTGGTCCTCTTCTCCTTGTGACTGCGACTGGGGAAGGGTATGTTCAGGGAGGTGCGGAAGAAGCTCAGCTGCTGGTGGAGCGAATTGAAGTGCTTGTAGCGCCGCTTGATGGTCCACTTGAAGGGTCCGTGGGTGAGCTCAATGGTGTATCTACGGGAGAACAGGATCTTTAGAGATGGTCTCGGAGAATGGGAAAGTACTCACAGATTGGGATTCAGCAGATGTGTGGTCACACTCCGCTCCGTGTCCACGATCCGCACATGAATCTCGCGGCCTGGGATGAAGACCTTGCGCTGAAAGGAATTGAACTTAACGCTGGGCCCGTAGATGCTCGTGAAGGGTATCTCCTGGCGCATCACCACGCTGTTGTTCTCATCGTCGTCGTACTCCTCGTCATCGTCGTCGGTGGTCTCCTTGCGCTGCACCAGCACCGGCTTGTCGCCCACATTCGACAGGATGGTCACGGAGTCGGGAAACCCCAGCGTCTCATCGTACTCCGAGTCGACCAGCGAGAACTGGAACTCGGGCAGGCATCGGTTATGATGCTCCACCACGGTACCATCGTCCGGGCAGTCCGGGTCCTGGTCCTCGTCCTCCTGGTCCTCATCCTCGTTCCGGTTGTCCTCTGCGGAGGCATCCGAATCGTTGGTGTACGGCGGCAGGGCCGCTCCATTGCGCTCCTCCGTCATGGCCTCGAACTGGGCAAAGTAATAGGAACTGTCTATATCATCGTAGCCCCGATTCACGTAGCCCGCGAAATTCGTGGGCCGGTACACATCATCCGCGGGGAATTCGGCTGCAAAGGAGATTGGGGAAAACTGTAGAATACGAGCAAAGTGCCAATTGTTCGATGCCTTATCAATATTTATTTTACCCGACCAGCTCCGTTCTCCAACCTCTACCTCTCCCATCGACAGTCGACAGACCCTCCAACATCTGTCATCGCTTTTCAATTAGTTTAAATTGAGTTTGTTTTTCCAACTAAAGTTCTAAACACACCGACTATAGATGCCTTTAGAGAGTGCCATTTCAGAGTGCCGCTGACTCAACAGCATGGTTTTTGTATTTGCCATTAAACGTTTACCCTTTCGATGGGTCCGGGTCCCCACTAGAGCCCTGCATGAACAGGCCATCGAATGGATTCGATGGGACTCGGTATACTCTTCATTCGGTCAGTTGGAATCACAAAATTTCGGTTTTTTTTCTCGCTCACTCTTGTTTTGTATTGTTTTACAGTAGGAGAACTCCCCACCCCCACGAGAGGTTAGTCCTATAAGTTTTAATGATAATTCTGACTATTAAAATGATATTTTGGGAAGGGCTTTAACACCTTCAAATCCAGTCTTTTAGTATTTTTCGAGTTTAAACTTGACTTCTGGTGTTTCTGTCTCTCGTTAACCTTTCAATCTGTGTGTCACTGGGGTCATCGGAGAGACCGAAACACGTGTGATATCTCCATTCGAAACAGAAGCCCCCCCTCAATGCCGTGCCAGCAGGTGGTTTAGTTTCAGTCTGTGTTTTTCTGTTAACAACTCGACTGAACTTGACATGGCAACCCTACCCTACCCGAACCTTGAGTCTATTTCGGGCTAAGCAAACATGTAGCTCTAAAGCTGATAACTCTCTTCAACAGTCTCTCCGAAGATTCTCTGTAGATCTGGTGTCAGCCTGGAAATGTCTCTATACCCCTCACAGATCGTCTTCCATCAGGGGCGTCACATGACCATTAGGAACCCCAAAGTATATAGCGTCCATAAAGATAAAGATATGTCTTATCGCTTGCAAGAAAATTACAATAATTGTAGGCATAGTATATCAACAATTTCCCCACAAAGTTGTATAGATAATTTTAAGGGCTAACCCAGACCCACACAACTATTATTATTATCTATCATTTTAGAGTTCTTCACTAGGCAGTTACCACTGTGCCGCTTATCAGGCACTAAGCAGCCCATAAACCCATCAGCCCATGGTTGACACTGCACAAATGGCTAATAGATTGTGGGGTACCCAAACAGTAGGTAGAAGCCCATATATCAAAAGCATATCGTTCGGAATTTGTGGTTTTATATGAATGTGGAGTTTGTACATCCGAACACAAAGGAAGTGCGTGATTTTATCTATTAACTACAGAAATCAGTATTTAGTCGATGACTTTGATTATCAGGCAGTAAACAGGTGTCTGTCCTCCATATCTAGTGGATTCCCACTCCCCAATATTTGCCAGAATAGTGCTTTGTGATTTGTCATCATTTTTCGTTTAAAAATAGAATCGAAACACAAGTGCAAGGCCCTCAAAGATATATGATGGTATTACCTTTCAGACATTATCTATTCGAAGGTCCCTAAACCTCGGACTTGTTTCTGGCGTATTCCCCTACCCGCTAGACTTTCTTGGAAGTTCATAAATACTCTTGAAGGTGCCATAAAAACTGCCGATTGTGGGCACGTTCCTTATCAACGAGCTTTTGTTCAGTTATCAGCACAACAAAAGACCTCTCTTGAGAGCCTTGAAATTCTTCGGCGGAATTTAACTAAAGAATCGAAGAATTACTAGCTTAAATTGTGGATATAAATGAGTGTAATAGGTTGTAGTATTTATTGGTTGAACGACCTATATCTCCAGGCTGATTACAAGCGTGGCCCATATAACTTAACAGCCTCATTTCAATAAAAATATCGCTAAAGACTTCACACTTTTTCACTTTCATCTTTAGCCAATTTATTAACACGTATTTTCGAGCAATGCAAACAATCTTTCAGACTCTTTTGCTACTTGGATGTCGATAAGAACCAACAAAAATAAAACGAACTTTGCGGGCAAGTCCAAAAATTAACAGCTCTGGGAACAACAGCAGAGGAACCACAATTATTTCGGGGTTTCGTTTCGGCCTTTGGGGTGTTCTTCTGATAAGCAGTGGACAACCTCGTAACTTCCTATTTATCGGTCTTGAAATGGAAATATTTCTGTGAAATTCCGATGGTAAAATTACGGTTTAGAGTCAGAGAAACGAAATCGAAAAGATATGATGGAAAATATCTTAAATTTAATAATCAAATTAGAGAATTGAAAATAATCTGTAAGCAAATAAATGGAATACTCCAATTCAAGGATATATGTATATTGAAAATTGTGTTAAAAATATAGGCTACACTGAGAGGAAAAATAACAACACATCCCATTAAATTTTTGGGTTTTTAGTAAAATGAAATTTAAATTTAATTTAAATATAAATGCATTAAAAATCCTTTTAAAACGTCCCATATTTAATCTACAAAAAGACTTTGAAATATACATTTTATAGGAAATATATTTAATTTTAATTTTAAATAATTTATATAAAATATTTTCATAATATCCACGCTCGGAGCACATCTATTGGTATAGAATTTAAGTGCAACTATTCGGGTTTCAGGGCTTTTTTCTCTGGGTGTACATTCAACCCAAAAAATGTCTATAGTTCAGGCTTTAAGCGGTACACGAAAGATCAATATTTATTTTGGCAAGCCATTAAAAAAATAAATGTTGATACCCAAGAGATTATTTCCCTGTAATAATTTCACAAAAACACAAAAATTTCTAAATATAAAGATATATTTATAAAAGAATATTCTATACATCGATCGGAATATATTTCAAATATGTAAAACCCCCTTTATTCATATAATATCATATGGGTACGAGGGACTGCCTTTGTTTAGTGGTGCCTTAATCGCAGCCGTCTCCCTGGGGAGGTCTTTCAACCCTGCGGCACGATTATTTCATCTGTGACCTACACATAATGCCAAAGAAATCGAAACTTCCTGTTGCATTATTTGTGTAAAACAGGTACTCGCACAAGTGCTGTAAATATATATCTTTATGGTTATGGCTGTGTATGGGTCGCCTTTGGCGTGCCATGAATTTTCAATGTGGGGGGGGGTGGGAGGTGCTATGAATCAGCTACTAATGGCACCGTTAGGCGGTGCGGTGCGGCTCCCAACACGCAACTTCAGAAGGTTCGGGGCGGTGGGGGCGGCCTTATATAAGCCAAAGGAAATGGTACTCGATGGGTGGTAGGTGTTTGCTTGGAGGTATTTCTGTGATTAGTTTGTACAGAGAATGATTGGCATTAAGATGTCAGAGGACTGTCATTTGTGCCTCTGGTTTCACTTTCACAAAAGCACACACGAAATCAAGTAGAAAAAGAAAAACCAGTTATATCAGAGCCATTCTAGAGAAGCAAACTGGTTCAATCTTATCTCATGCTGAGAACACACTCTTCGGATGACGCAGAATCTTATAAATACTACAGACAAGACTAGAGTGATCTAAGACTATCTGTATCTGTATCTCTGTATTTGTATTTATCTATTTTACTATCTGTATATCCATTATGATGTGTCCCCATTCTTATATCTATTTCTGTATTGCAGGATCTGATCTTTACCCATGCTAGCCATCAGCTGTGAAATGCTGCGGCGATGACGTCGCACCTGCAGATGCTGCAAGGTTGCCGCCACCGCCATCGCCGCCTCCGTGGATGGATGCAGCGACTGCAGCGCCCCCTCGTTGTGGTGGCTGCTGCTGGCGACGGTATCCGTGGACTTGGCCATGGTCTGGCCTGGTGCGTTATTTAAATTCTAGTATACACGTATCAATAGACTTGGTTTTATTTTATTTTATGTATTTTTGGTATGCGGTTTTTTGGCTTGATTCCTCTGCTGCTCTGCTGCTCTCTGCTCTCTGCTGTCGTTGGCAGAATCATTTTGCATTTGCGGTCTGCATCTGTAAACGGTTTCGGTTGGGTTCAGGCAATGGCCAGTGGGGCGCGGCGGCTAATTAAACAAGAAATTTTGAATATTGCATTCGTGTTTACTAATTAATGGAGCCACTGACAGATGGATGTGGAAAGGGAGCACCATTAAGCCCCATTGAGGGTGATATTCTATGCAAAAAAATATCATCTGTTTATATTCCAATCATTCAATTCAGAGCGAAATTTGCACAGCTTTTTGTTTGGTTTTGTTGATTCTGTAATTCAGTTTTTGATTATGTTTCTTTGTTTTAAGCTTTCGTTTTTTATGGTTAATAATATTTGATTTCATTTATAATTTTGATTCCTTGTTTTCAGCTTTTCTTTTATCTTATCTTTTTCTGCCTTAAATACTCGTATACTTCTGTGGGAGACTGTCACCATTGGGCATTAATTAATTGAATTTTTATCACAATATTTTTGTTATCTCTGGGTACAAAAAACAAAAAACCAAAACCAAAACGTACACCGATATTTCTTTGGGGTCCGAATAGACTATGAATTGTATCTTTTGCTTTGCTTCCAGCTCATAAAACTTTTGCACAACACACACACACACACACACGGGCACACACAGATATGTATGTATTTTTTGGATATACTATGTATCTATCTATGTCTTTGGGGTTTTGTTTTCATATTTTTCACTCTCGGCAAAAGTTTTGCTGAAGGAGGAGTGCCGCTCTGATCAAAGCAGGCCATAAAATGTGGCAGTAATTGTAATTGTAATTGCAATTGGATTTTTTTGGCAGATATTTCCCCCCATCTGATGGTTGTATCTCAGAGATTCACATCAATGCTGGCTGCTGCTTCTCCAAAGATATTTCGATTTTATGGGATTAACACGTTTGCGGCTGATAATTCACTTGCTCTTCCTATCTGTCTCTCTCTCTCTCTCCCTCCCCTCTTTTTGTTTACATTTTGCCGCTGCCGACTAACGGAAATTGCAGAACAGTATTTAGCGCGACGTCGCATTAAAGAAAGAGACAGAGAGACAGAGAGAGAGGGAGAGAGAAAGATACTGCCACGCTACTGCGACAAAAAGAAAGAACAAGAAATGAAGACACCACACACACACACAGACACAGACACACAATCATAATCACACGGCAACAACCGTAACACTGACACTGACGCACGCTCGAGCCCCCGCCGAAAGCTCTCTCTGCACACTCCACAGCGTCTCTCCCCTCCTCTGCGCCCGGCGATCAGCGATCTGTAAGAGGTGCACGCGCGCGCTTGAGCAAACCGTTGCGACACCGTTGCCGACACTTTACTTAATAATATTAACTAAACTGCGTAGAGCTGGCCGAAAGCTCGAAACGGTTAACGGCTAACGGTTAACGGTTAAGGTGAGAGCAAAGCGCAACTGCCGCAAGCTTAGCGAGAGAGAGAGAGCGAGAGCGCGGAGTAATTGGTGTCGGGCCAACAGCTGCGAAGTTCAAAAACAGCTGGGAAAGCTTTCCTACATTTAATTTGACTGGAAATGCGATAGTTGTCTCTTTTGAAATTTGAAAATTAGCCAATGGATATTTCTCAAACAGGGTCTGCTTGGGGGGTGCTTGGGGTGTGCTGGGTGCTGTCTACAAGGTCACAAGAGCCCAGACCGAAACGAGTTTGCCTCAGCTTTTCGGCTCTGACCGAGCTTTGTGGTGGGTTCATAAACCTTTTGGGAGTGTGTAGAAATCGCTGATCAAATGGGAAATGTGCTCCTCCATGACTCATTCCCATGAAACGCAATTGAACTGGTCCTATCCGCAATCTGTTGGGGCCCTATCTTATCAGTGGGAGCTTTTACAACGAGTTTTGCTGTAATTCGCTTCATTGTTCGACCCCAATGAGGTATCATGAATCTCAAACAAAGCCAATTACAATTATGCTATTGATTAGATAAACCCACGTGGTATCGTAATAATTGATAGACACACCCACCTATAAAGATATATGTAGCTTAACGGATAAGGATAGAGGAATATATTACTAAGAACAGATACTAGACCTATCCCATTAGAACTTAGCTTACACTGTAACGATCTTAACGATCCGATGGCTGGGATACCGACAAAAGCCAACCACTATACTTATTTTGTCGGACATTTGCATTTCCAGTTCAGAAAGTTCACACAAAACAGTATCTGAAATCAGAATTCCCCACAACAGCCAGGCGGGGTGGGCCCAACCTTCGGGTTAGATAAGATAAATGGCTAGCATTGGATATATTGTACTTCCGGCTGGACTCTGTTATGGACCCTGTCTGTTATGCAAATTTGAGTGGCGTTTCTAGGCGTAAATCGGTTTTGAGCAATCGCATCTTGCCAATCGGTAGTGGAAAAGTTTATGGAATAGGATATCTATTTTAATTGTTGGAAAAATGCTTCAAGTAATACCTATCGATGTCGATTCGAATGAAAGATAAGCCCATTATAAATGTGCAGCAGCACTCCACTTGTAGAATTTCCAAACACTTGATTGTATAATTAATCTTTTTATTTAGTGATACTTACACAAGGTTTCTGTTTGTAAAATTATGAAGAACCAGTTGTGGAGCCTTCACTCCTTTGAGTCATTCGTTGGGGCTTTCACAAACACTCACTCACACACACCCACAGACCCATGCACTCGCTCAGTGGGTCAGATGAATGCCTCGTTTATTCACTTTGCTAATTGCTAATGCAAGAGCAATTCAATTGAGGCATCAAAATCAATTTAAATAATATTAAAATGTTGTTAATCAATCGCACTCGCGCACACTTGGGATCGACACTTGGGAGACCTTCTTCTTCTCGCAAAACTGGTATATATTTTTGTTGGGGAGCGCAGACGCCGTCGCAGACAAGAGGCCCCAACGTTTGCAAAAGTTTTGACGAAGCAAAGGCCAGAGACAAACGTCAAAATATTGCAGATAGGCACGGTTCGGATCGATCTCCCTCTCTCTCTCTCTCTCTCTCGCTGGAAGCCAGCCAACGAACGCGAGCGTAAAAGAGAGAGTCAGCAAGCCAGAGAGAGTGACACGAAGGAGAGAGGCAGTGTAAAGCGAATGTTTGGCACCCCGTTTATTTTACGCAACGTCATCGCCCTACCACACTGTGATTTCAAGTCACTTGAATTGTTTATTATTTATTTTTCACTGATTAAACTTTCTTTTAATTGAAGGCCAGCCTCCTCTTCTGGGTCCGTCGACAGCAGTTCGTTCTTCTTCGACTCACGGCAGAATGAGCGTGCGTGCCCAAGCGAGAGCTTTTGACTGGAAAGCCAGAGAGAGAGAGAGAAAACCAACAGCTGATCGGGCGGACGGCACTGTTATACGAAGCTCAAACAGGTTTTCTCTCGATCGAGACGTTGGTATTCAAAATGTAGAACGGCGTCTGGAAAGGCATAGCTTTGGTTTACTAAACCCCTTCAGGTGGATCGTTACTATGACTCCCACTGCATGATCAGAGCCTTTGAATTGTAGTCCAAAGATACAGCAACATTCAATCACATTCCATGGCTCTGGAAAGGCATAGCTTTGCAGTACGATCGTGATTTACAATACCCCTTCAGGTGGATCGTTACTATGACACCTACTACATGATCAGAGCCTTTGAATCGAAGTCCATAGATACAGCAACACTCAATCACATTCCATAGCTGTTGCGCCTCTGGAAAGGCATGGGCTTTGCAGTACGATCGTGGTTTATTATAGCCCTTCTACATGACTACCACTACATGATCAGAGCCTTTGAATCGTAATTCAAGGATACAGCAACATGCTTCCACTCAATTCCATTCCATAGCTATTGAATTTTAGGGCTTTAATTGTTGAAAATTTTGATGTATGTACTTTACTCGTTAGAATAGCCTGTTTTTACGGCTGGATGATATAGGAAACCGATCAGATCAGAACGATTCCGACCGATATACTTACTGCCTTTTAGCGATTTATCTTCATTTCAAAATAAAACCCTTTTCAAAACATGTTCTTCATATAATTGCAAATTTATTTCTATATATATATATGTATATATATATATTCTTTTATATAATTTATAAATGTGTTCATTTTCTCAGAAAAAAAACCTACAAAAAATGTTTTAAAAACACAGCATTGATAAAAATAAACTTGTTCTCCCCACAAAAACACCGCCGCTCTGGAAGGTGGGAAATGGGCTAGAGGAGGATACCACATTTTGGGGGAATATATCTACATGGAACAGGCATGCACACGCTGTTCAATGATGCAACGGCGCAAGGATATAGGCTGAAGGATAGAGATTTAGTGCTAATCATGCTGCTAAGCGGTAACCCGGCGCCTAAACGTAAAACTATGGTATCTCTTAATTCTGGCTAAGCATAATCCTCAATTGTTTGCGTTTACACAACTCTAAATATAATCCGCACTATATATATATAGTATATATGTTGTAAGTATTGTATTTTGTTTGCTTTTGCCACAGAATTTATTACATATATCGTTTGTTGTGTGTACTGTACTCTCTATTGTTTTCACATTCGCTTATCTATCCTCTTTTGCCAAAAAATTTTGATCAAAAATAGTTGCATTTTACAGGGAGTTATCTCTAGACATTTTTTAAAGCTAAAGCTTGTTGTGTGTGTGTATGTGTGTGTGTAAACAAGGATTTTACATGAAAGAAACACCCGCCAACCGCCAACAGGATCAAATCTGAATTTGACCATAAAGCATTCTAGCAAAAATCGTTAGCTAATCTAAAAACAACAAAAAATACACCTATAAACACATGCATCTGTATATCTGTATATCTGTATATCAGTATATATGTATATATAGTATATCTGTGTTTCTTTTACGTTTTAAATTACAATATATAAAAATATATATATGTATTTACTACTACCATATATATTTGATACATACAAACAACAAAATCATAAGCGTCTCGTTTACGGTTACATATTTTTGTTTTTGTTTCTTTTGTTTCGAACAATTTTTGAATTTTTCTTTTGCTTTTTTATCCGTTTTTCTCTTTTTTGTTTGTTTTTGACACATTTTTCTTTTCTTTCTTTCTTTCGAGCCGTCTTCGTTCTGCCCCTGCCCCCGCCTTCGCCCTCACCCGCTCAGGCATCCGACAGATCACTGTGGTAGGCGGTGGGCGTGCCGCCAGCGACCTGCGTCTTCTGCTCATCGTCCATCAGGCCATCCTCGACAAACTCTGCGGTGGCCTCGTGGTGGTTCACCTGCGGCGAGGAGGAGCTCTCGCCACAATTGGTGGCATACACATGCGGCCGACTGCCGCTGGGCAGCTGATTCGAGTCATCCGTGTCCGCATCGCGAATCGAATTGAACGCATTCCCAGAGTTGGCATTCGGGGAGCAGGTGTCATCGTTCGGCGGATAGACGTGCCGATGGTAGCTGCCACCGCCGCTGCCGCCGCCCCCGATGCTGCTGTCGCCGTCCAGCTCCGCCTCCCGCACGCTGCCAAAGACGGGCGTGTGCGAGGAGCTCTTCCGCAGCGAGGCTGGCGGCGACCAGACCGTCTGGTAGAGCGGCGAGGCGAACACGTACATGTGATTGCCTCCGTACGACTCCATGTCGTAGCTGGGCTGGTAGGAGTCCGTCTCCAGGGGATTGTAGGTGGGCTGGTAGCGCGGCGTCTGCCGCAGGCTGGCCGACCCCGAGGCGCTGCCCGCATAGTGTGGCGTATCGTAGTTCTGCGACCGACTCGAGCTGCTCATGTGCAGCAGCGGTGCGTGCCCGCTGTGGCTGCCACCGGCACTCATGCGATGGGCCGGCAAGGTGGCATAGATCCCGCGATAGGCCTCGTACGGCGTCTGCGGATAGTAGGCATCGCTCCATCGGACATGGTTCGGTGTGTAGTCGCCCTTGGCGTACAGCTGCATAAAGAGAGCAAAATGCGGTTTATCTAATGCAAATCGCAGGGCATCTGCCATGTGGCAGCACTCACCTGAATGGGCCGACAGAAGCCCTTGTTCATGTGCCGGGGCACGCCCAGCGTGTAGCTGTGACTGAATCCCACCTCGGAGCTGAGCAAGTACTCGTGGAATTTGTTCGGAAAGAGTTCGATTTGCTTGTAGTTGTTGTAGATCTCCGCCTGCAAAAGAGAAGGAATCAGTTTGGGAACCCTAGAAGTAATACAGCTTTGCAGGCAGTCCATTGGTGTGTTGCTTTCTCGTTCTCTCTACCACAAGAACCAAATGGAGAGTGAGCGAGAAAGAAAATCCGAAATTTTCGGATCCAACACCGTAAGAATGGCGATACCTGCTGACCAAACGAAGCGAATACCGAATGGCTCTAGTCTGTGGATTCCACGGATGATCGTCACTTACCGTGAGGTTCTTCTTCTTCTTGTAGCTGGCCCAGTTCTGGGCCTCCAGTATGAGCTTGCCGCCGGGCCGCAGCTGGTTGAACATCCGCTTGAAGGCCAGCTTGAGGCCGGCATCCCCGAAATTGAGATGGATCCACTTGGTCACGGAGAGGCACAGAATGAGATCGTACTGCTGCGTATCGTTGGCCATCATCGACTCGTCCTTGAGCACGTAGTTCGTTTGCCGGAAGAAGACGTTCGCCGGGAACTGGTTCTTGTTCGGGGAGAGGTTCGGGGACTTCCCTGCCGGCGGCGGCGGCAGTTGCGGCATGCCGCCGTACGTCAGCGGAAAGGAGATGGGAAAGAACTCGTGCGGCTTCACAAGGAGTGCATCCAATTTGTGCTGCTGCTGCAGTTGCTCCTGATTCTGATGATGATGATGGTGATGATGATGATGGTGGAGATGATGATGATGGGCATGATGATGGTGGGGATGATGATGGTGGGGATGCAGCAGCAGCTGCTGTTGATCCTGTTGCGCCTTGCGTCGCTTCTTGCCGCGTCGCGTTTTCTTGTGCAGACTCCCGGCGGCAGCCTCCTCCTCGTCGTCCATCGGTTCGCTCTTCACCAGCTGCGACGCGGGCTCCTGCTTCACCTCTATCTTCACCTTCTCCTCCTTGGGTATGCGCACAAAGATGGACAGATTCCGCCGGGCCCGGCCCACCAGCTCCCGGTCGATGTCGATGCCCAGTATGGTCTTTGGGGCCAGGTGGCGAGCCACCGTGATGGTCATGTGGCCCACGTTGCAGCCAATGTCCAGGATGTCCTTGTTCTGGAAGAGCTCCACATGCCGCTGGAACACCTGCAGCCGCACGTCCCGGAACTCGTTCAGCTGCCGAAAGTCCACATAGCGGTCAAAGTTCCCGTAGCGGTACTTCACCCCATCCGCCCGGAACTTGGGCAGCTTGTTGAGGGGCGGTATCAGGGCCGGCTCCAGCATCAGGGTCGGCTCTTCGGGCATCGGCTTTACCACCGTCACGGCTGCTGTTGACTCTGCAGTTGCCTCGACGGCGCCTGTGATGTCCGGCGGCAGGGAGTCCTGTTCCCCGGCCGTATGCGAGGTGGCCGCCGATGTTGTGCTCATGGGGCTGCCCAGGCCCTGCTCCGACAGATCTGGCGTATCGTCGCGAGGGATGTTCACTGCAATCGAGGGCAAATCGGGATTAGTTAAAGGACTGGAAGGATGGAGGCTGCGACTCACCCTCGATGAGGGGCAACTGTCTGGGCGGCTGCTCCTCGACGGGGCTGAGCAGGTCCGTTTCGCTGAAAGACGTGGATCGTCGCGTATTGGGCTTCCGGGCACCGCTGGGCTGCAGCAAACGTGGCGGACGCTTCCATGCCCCTGGCTGTGGCACCACGGGACTCACGATCTTGTCCATGCCATCGTTACGATGGAATTTCTATCAAAGATACAAAAAACCGATTAGATATGGGTTCGAACACGGGGGATCCCGAAGGATTTTCCTACCTTGCTCTTTTGGGAATTGTTGCTTTCGCTGATTTTCCTCTTCCTGCCACCGCCACCGCCGCTGCCGCTGCCACTGCCGATGCTGGCCGCACTGCTGCTGCCGAAGCTAAGGCCCGTGCCGCCGACGCCGTAGCACGTGCTGCTCAAATCCAGGCGCAAGTCCCGGCTGGCCTGTGCCCGCCTCTCCGCAAGGGTCGAGGCCACGGCCAGGGCTGCGGCCGAGGCCGAGGTCGATGCCGATTTCGAAGCACTCAGCAGCAGCTCTGTGGAGCCAGACACATCCCCCTCTGCCGCTGCAATGGACACATGTTGCTGCTGCTGCTGCTGTTGCGGTGACGATGATGCAGCTGGCGGCGCTGTCGGCGACGAGAGCAGACTCATGTTGCATTCCATTTGTTCCGGTGCCAGTGCCAGTGCCGGTGCCGATGCGTTGCCGGCCGACTGGACAGCCGCCTCTGTGGGCGTGGGAGCCGGCATCTCTGCCGTGGCCATCGTGGCCGCCTGGGGAGAGCGCACATGCGCCTGCTGCTGGCCCATTTCCGCCGTTCCGCCCGTATCCGATGCCGATGCAGATGCCGGTGCGGCGGCTTCGCTCAGCAGCAGACTGATGGACGCAGCAGCGGCAGAGCCGGCGGCAGCGAATGGCGCCACCGGCGATGCCGCCGAGGATGAGGTCCCCGCCTCGTCCAGGGAGACGGAGAGCGTTTCGCTGCCCTCGCCCCCGTCGTCCCCCGCATGCGAGGTGTTATTCGAGTCGAAGCGGCGCCGCTTGCGGTTCTTCCGCGGCCTGTGCTGGCGGTGGTGCGCCTGCGGCTGCTGCTGCAGCTTCAGGTGACTGCCGCGCGTCAGCATGCCGCCCCGCTTCATCGGCGACGTCAGCTGCTTCTCGTACTCCATCGAGTCGACGGGGTCGAGCAGGTGCAGCGGATCGTGGATATTGGGCGGTATGATGACCTCCACCTTGGGCGGCGTCGTAATCGGCGACTGGCGCGGCGTCGTCGCCGGCGTGTTGTTGCTGCTCGACGCGTTCGAGGTGTTCTCGTGCTGCAGCGAGTTGAGGTTGAGGGGATCCGAGATGTTGCCGCCCAGCAGGAACTTGGTGGGCGGCACAATCACCTCCTTCCGCAGCCGCTTCTCCGGCAGGAAGAACTTGGACCGCCCGCAGCAGTAGTGCACGGCATTGGCCGCTGCTGCCGCTGCCGCTGCGCTGCCCGAGCAGTTGCTGTTTCCGCTGAGAGAGCTGGTGTCCTTGTTGCTCTGCGCATCCTTGCATCCGGCATTCACGCCTCCCACGGCATTGATGCCACTATTACCTCCTGCCACGCCTCCGCCTCCTCCTCCTCCTCCGCCGCCGCTGGTTCCGTTGCAGCCGGTGACCAGGCAGCACGTGTGATTGGCATTGTTTCCGGCGCACAGCACATGATGATGATGGCCCCTGGGCGGAATGGAATGGAATGGGAATTAAGATAAGCGAAAGGAATGCTACAGAATGGAATTCTTCGTTTTCATTCAGCGAATACCCGGTACCCGTATGACACTCAATTAAATATCTAGCGACTGCTCTTTTATCCGACAAACGAAAACGGAACGGAAAGCTCCCCTTAAAATGGAACTTATAATGATTACGGTCCCTGGCTAGATTTATTCCGCCTCTAAATCGAAATCAGTGAAAACTTTAAGCAAGTGTCATACTGGTATGCAAGCACACCCCCATCGGATATTCTCCATTTCGCTGGCTTCCGGATTTCCCACTCACCTGTGCGCCAGCATTTTCTTGTAGAGCTGCTGCTGGGCCTTCAGTCCGTGCTTGTCCATCGCTCCGATGGAGATGCCATTGCCGCCCGCGCCACCACCCACACCCCCCGTGCCGGCGGCAATCTGCGCCAGCCGCGTGTTGTGATGGTGGTGGTGTCCGCCGCCCCCACTGCCGCCTGTTCCGCCGCCGTGATGCGATCCCCCGTGATGGGAGGCCGACCCCCCGCCACCGCCGCCGCTGCCGCTGCCATGGTGGCTCCCAGCATTGCCGGATATTTGATTCTTGATATTCTGTATATTCTCCAGATCGGCCTTGTGGGCCGCCGCCACTGTGGACGGCACTCCACCTCCAGGCGGAGGTTGTCCTCCGGCCAGGCCCAAGCCGGCACCTGCCGCCCCACTGCTGCCATTGGGATGCGACTGTGCGATGCCGACACAGGCGCTGCCACTGTACTTGCCGCCGCCGCTGGTCTTGTGGCCCCGCTTGCTCCAGGCCTTGTTCTTGTTTTTGGGTCCCTGCTGCTGCTGCGGGGCACGGAATTGATGATGCTGCTGCTGCTGCTGCTGCTGCTGAGGGGCACCTGGGACACCCCCTGCCTGGGATTTGGTGGTGGGAGGTGTAGGGGACTTGGATTTGGATTTGGATTTCGCTGTTGATGTTGCAAATGTTGCAGATGTTCCACTGCACTCTGGTTGCTGTTGTTCTTGGGGTTGCTGCTGCTGATGCTGATGCTGCTGCTGCTGTTGTTGCCGCCGGGGACTGTGCTCCAAGCGGAGGGTGGGCGTCATGCTGGATCTGGTTACGCGACAATCTCCGGGACTATCGCTGAGCCTTTTATCCATCGTTTCAATGGGCCACACTTGACATTTGGATCCCTTTTCGAACGGGATCTTATTTGATAGATTTTTATAGTTATTTGTTGTATTTTTGTATATTTTTTTCACTTTGTTTTAAACACTTTTTTCACTTATTCAACTTTTTTATTCAATGTTTAGTCAATAATCTAGTATATAATTTTCTTTGATTTTTTTAAATTGTTTTATTTAATATTTCACTTTTGTATATATTTGTATAGAATATTTTAATGTTAATATTCTATTTATGATATTTTTTAATATATTCACATATTTTTAAATATAAAGTTCACTTTTTAGTAGAATTTTCCACATGTTTTCCTTTCAATTTCTTTCACTAAATGGATCTACATTTCGAAATCGATTATTTATCGATAAGTATATTTGATAGATTGCACTCTTCGCTCATTCTACTCTTCTCTCTCTTTCTTTAGAGTTCTTTAAGTTTGATCTACAGTCAAGGTGCCACTTCATCCATTTTCACTTTCACAGTTGCCGATTTGCAGTTTGGAGTTTTCCATTTTCGAGGATAATTGCTGCATTCAACACTCGGGAGCATCGCATCCGAGGGGAAGATTCCTTTCCTCCTGCAAAGAAGAGAAACAACAAAATTGATGAAAATTAATTGCACAAAAATGTAATTGCTTGCTCTCTCTCTCTCTTTCTCTCTCTCCCTCAATGAGCTTAGGATTAAGGCTCCCCTCTCTCTGGGGTTCCTGCCTCTGGCATTTTGCATTCATTATTTGCATAGCCAGAGCCCAGAGGTAGAGAGCCAGGGATAGGGACCCAAACAACCAACCAACCAACCAACCAACCAACCAACTAACGACACAAACGAGCTTTGAAAAATTGAGTACAGACGCTGGTCTACATGTAGTAGTACCTGCTGCTGCTGCCTCGGTCCCCTTTGGGCCCTCTGTCTAGCCTGGCATTAATATTTACATGGCAAATTGTGGCCAGAACTGAGAGGCTTCTCTCGAGGCCACTCCCAGCAGTCGGGCAGTCCCCTGCCTTCGTCGTTTGGCGGTTTTTGTGGATTGCAACCCAACAAGCAGGACACAGACATAGACACCCCGCACCCCCCTCCAAAAAGGAAATGTCCACAGTCGAAAACAGATTTTCGTGCAACTTGAAGAAGCAACAAGAATGAGAAAGAGAAGCAGCAGTCTAAAAGAGAAACCAAGTGAAAGAATGAACAGCGCCAAAACGAAAAAGTTGCCTGCCTTTTGCACAAAAGAAAGAGAAAGAAGCTGGAAACAAGTTGCATATAAATTTCTTGCCTCTTGCCTCTTGCCGCTTGCCGCTTGCCTCATCCGCTTGCCTCAACTGCGAGTATTTTGTTGCAGCCTGTCGCCTCCGAGGAACAGCAGCCATGTCTAAACCCCATATGACAGATGCCAGGAAGATGCTCCTGTCTCCCCTCCCCTCCTCTGCCCCAGGCAACAATTTCTTAAGGATGCCCCCCAGACAGAAAAAAAGGAATGTAAAGAGAGTCCTGGATTAGACACTGCAAATGATGTGGAGTCCTTTTTGCCTGACCTTTGACACATATTCCTCCAACTGATGGAAAAAGGGAATATTTTACAGAATATTGCTGATTTCCTTCTTGGCTGTGCTTTATTTGCATTTCCCCTTTGACTGTTATTTGCACATTTTCACACACAATTTCCCCTCGATTTCCCTCTTGTTGATTGAGTTGTTTATTAACGATAAATCCGTGTGGGGCCTCTCAGTTACAGAGTTAATTAATTTTTGCTCTTTTCAGATAGAGAGAGCCAGAGCTCTGAGCTCTGTCATTCGCATCCATTCCCATGGATGCCATGCCCCTGGGGCTCTGTTTTCCCAACGAGAAGGCTATCGGAAATCAGAGCAGCATTCCTCTCTCTCTCTCTCTCTCCTACCTTTCGCTCTCTCTCCCTCTCCCTCTCTGACACCCGCACAAAGGCAATTTTTATTTGCATATTTTTAGGCGCGCGAATGCGAAATGGGAACACAACACGCCTTGCCCCCGCACCGCGCACCCCGCATCCACAGCGGGAGGGGGCGGAAGGTGGTATGCCCCCAAGAAAATTTTAATTAAAATTTAAATATGCGCGCATTCTGTGCCGTGCCAAAAGGTTGCCACCTCCTGCTGCCCCACCTGTCACCCGACGGGAAAGTGGGGCACAATGTGAAACGGAGACAGTGGCCAGCAGGAGCTACCTTCAAGAGTGAGTGCCTTTCTAGAATGACTTAATAAATAATAAATACATATATATAGAGAGAGAGAGACAGAGAGAGAGCCGGAAATTGTCAATTTTGTTTAATTTTGTCAACATTTTAATAGAGCCACGTTGTGTTTTGTTTTTTGTTGTGTTTTTTTAGTTGTTTGAAATGTGATTTTCATGGAAATCAAATTAGTTCAGTTTTCCACACTTTTCTGGGCAGCAAAGGAAAGCTCTCCCTCTCTCTCTCTGTGTGCGAAATGGCCTCGGGAAATTGTGTTTAGAGATGATGATGGCCAGCGAAGGACTTGCCGTTCTCCTTTGTGGAAGTTCCAGGAAAGAGAATTGACACGCCCACAGGTCTCCCCTATTTCGCAGGAAATGCGGACGCCTCTTCCACGTACGTGCTCACAAAGAGAAAGAATTTCTCCTGTTTTTACCTCCCAAAGCCCAAGGCCAACAAAGACTGTGTATTTTGTTGTTAGAGTCTGCGGACCGTAAATGTGCATCGACAAAGACTGTGTGCATTGATGTTGGATTCTGGGGACCGACTCAGCTGCCCAAAAGCATTGACGTGGTCAAAAGAGAGCTGGATTTACGCAATATTCGGAATGGAAGGCAATATCTTGGGCAATTTAAAGAGAGAGTTTCTACCACTTTTCTAAAGAGACTTCATTCGAGAGGAACATGCTATTCTTATTTGTAATATTCCCAGGAAAAGGAAGCCTCCTCTCACAAATTCATGCCACAACTGGGGAATATACACGCCACCCTCCAGCAGGCGAGCAGGAGCAGCCTTGTCCGTAGAAATTCCAAACATGGATAAACAAATGCTCCATGGCGGCAGGTGTTTTAAATGTGATATCGAGTCCTTAGGGAGTGCAACAAATTCCGAGCTAAATAAAGATACAAAGACACACACGCACACATAGGAGGTGGAGCCAGGAGCGTGTGGGTGTAACATAGAAAAACATTTGCTGCCTTTCGGGCAGAGGCAGAGACAGAGGAAGAGGGAAAAACGGAAGATAGCGCCAAAAGCGGAAGCAAAAGCAGAAGCAGCAGCGGCAGCAAAAGCTCGTGTTGCATATGTAATGTGCGTCATTATCAAAAGCACAGCTTAACACCTACTCGAAATGCCAGACAGAGATGGAGATGGAGATGGAGAGTGACAGCCCAAGAGAGAGAGTGACAGAGAGGGCAGCATGTGGTGGAAGGGGGGTGGCGGGGCAGGTGATACAGGACAGGTGGCTAATTTAATGTCAGGGCATTATGGGGATTTACGCAGACTGATGATGATGATGACGGGTTAAGGACTGCTTTTTTCCGCCATATGGATAAGCTTTAAATATGAATAAACCACGAACAGGGACACCGCACATGTGTTCTTGTAATATGCATATTTCTAGAGGATATAATAAATAATATATGAACGAATGAATCCATATTTATGGCAAACACTCTGTGCTTAAACTCTGGATTATTAAAAGGATAAGCCCCGCCAGCTGTAGGCTCCAATTTGATGGCTAAAGACTCCCCAGGGCACGCGCTGGAGGAGGACTCTCCACCGAATCCGCCATCTGGGGCCAGTTTGCTTCCGGAAAATCATTCTTTTCCCGGAAAGAAACCCCCACGCTTTAAGGAATTGATGTTCCTTCAAGTAGGTCCTTGGTTGTAATTCCGTATCCTTTTGATATCTCTCTCTCTCTTTCTCCCTACTTGTTCTACAGCAGTGTGCACCACACACGATTCTTTGACATCCTTTTCCGGATTCCTTCAAGGAGTTTAATTCGTTCAGCCCCCCCCTCCTCCCCCTGCCGCTGCTGCTGCACCCACACATGGCTGATGGCTGATGGCTGTCAACATGTCAGCAGCATCCAGCAGCATCACAGTGTTACACATTATCCACCTACCAATTTCCTTGGCATTCACGCCATCCACCCTTTTTCGCCCCTCCCTCCCTCTCCGCAGCAGCCAGCATAATGGTATCGTATCCAGCAGAGACCTCATCCGCAAAACTGTCAAAGGAGTGACTCCCCCCCTTACCCGCCCCACTCACGTGTCATACAGTCGTACAGTCGTAGATTATGAAGCCATAGCTGCAGACACTACAGTTACAGACACAGTGTGTGACGTGTGTGTGTGTGTTGCAGTTGCAGTTGCAACATCCCAACCACCATCGACCTCGATTCGATCGAGTATCTACTGCATTTCCGTTTCCCTTTTTGCCTGGAAATGTAATTTTCCACTAATTTATATTTTACACAAACCAAAAAAAAAAAAAAAAAAAAAAAAAAAAAAATATATAAAAGGAAATAAAATTAAATTAAATTCAAGCGAACAAAAAATGAAAAAGTAATAACAAGATAAAGAAGAAGAACAAACAGAAGAAAAAAAAACAGAAGAAAAAAGTTGTAGAAGAGAGAGAGAGGGGTGCAGGGGGACTAGAGGAGAGAGAGGAGTGGAGGGGCCAGCCAGAGCTAGAGGGAAAACTCTTGGCCAAAAAACTATTTTCTCCGACTGCACTTTGTCAGGTTTTGTAGTAGTAGTTGTTCTCCCCCTCTCTGCCCCTCTCTCGCTGTCTCTCTCGGTTGAGTTCTCCAGTGGATAAGTTTTCTCCGCCCACTGCCACTGGCACTCCCACTCCGCCCTTACATTTCCACTCTATTTCAACTTCGATGTTGTTCCGGCGTTCTCTTTGCTTTTGCCCGAGTTTTTCAATAGTTTTTCCCCCCCCCCCCCAAAACCAAAGTAAAGAAACGAGAAAACCTAAAGTAAAATAAAACAAAATTACACTCTTTGTCAACTGCATTTCATGGCAAAAATCTCTCTCTAAAAAGTTCAAATCAAAAGAAAAACTAAAAACGAACAAGTGGCCCACAAAATGGATAGAAGAAGCAACAGAGGGGGGAAGAGGGGGGGAATGAGGGCTAAGAACTGACCAAACCAGGTGAAAAGAAAACAGAGAGAGCAGAAGAGAAGAGAGGAAAGAGCAGCAGGAAAAACAATGTGGCTGATAATGAGACTGATGAAGATAATGGTGGGGGGATGGATCATCATGAGGTTGTATTTTTTGCGGATGATGACGGTAGGTGCGGGCCAGGGGGCAGGAGGAGTGACTCCACTGCAGAAATTCAAGTCTAGTCAGAGGCCAGATAATCAATTATGTAAAGAGCCAACGGCAAAAACAAGACACAAAAAAAAAAGACTGAAAGAAAAGATCTTGCAAAAGTCGAAACTTGATATACCCTGGAAGATGCCGAAGCTATAGGGATATAGTAGTCCCAATTACATCATCAAACATTTTAAAAAACAAATGTTTTATTATTGATTTCTGATTCAGACAGAATTTTTCATGCCAATCAAAGAATTCGAAAAGGGATTTTAATGCTTGAATACGAAGGAGCAGATTCTGTTTTATCTGTTTTTATATTTTAATTTTTATAATAAAAATTATGATATATAAATTAATTTTTTTTTTTTTTTTACTTTGAAACTTTTATTAATTATTAAATAAAAACAATTTATTTCGACTTGGATTTTTTCAGACTAATAATTCTTGTATTTTTTAACCCTCTGTTTTAATCTCTGGAATTATTTTTTTTTTTCTTGAAAGACTTTTCTTTAATTTTTAAGATGCCCTCTGGGCGGAAAGGGTATGGGGGAAAAGCAAAATGCGGAACTTGCTTGTCACAGCAATAAAATGAAATAAAATGCATTCAAGAGGGAAACAGATATACATACTGATAGAGAGTGTGAAAGAGATAGAGAGAGAGAGAGAGAGACGACGGACAGGAAGGAAGGCAGGCAGAAGGCTGCATAATTTTGCACGGCACATTGACTGATTATGAGCGCCTCACTGAACGGTGATTTATGCACAGGCCAACAGCGGGCAAGGGGGGGGGGCAGGCCAAAGAAGCGGTGAATAAAATTACAATGACAAATTAATGAAAATGAGCAAGGGAAAACCAGTGCTGGAGGAGGAGTAGGACGAGGAGCAGCAGCAAGAGGCGGAGACAACGGCCGGCGCCTAGCAAATTATGGAAAATTACCGAAGAAAATCAGAGAAAGAAAAAGAGTGTAACAGAAGAGGAAAACCTACTGTGTCACAGGCTATAATTTTGCTATGACAAAATTGAAAGAAAACTCGCCATGGGAAGGGCCATGGCATGATGACAGGCCATTCTCTGGCTAATCATAAGGAAATTATTTTTATCTGACATTTGAAAATGGCTTCTTTTACAGCCGCTGATAAGCTTCCGTCAGGTGGTGCCATTCCAAATGCCAATTACCGGTAAAAACTGTTTAAAATATAGAATTTAAAACTTTTTTGTATACAAAAAAAAAAAAACAAATAATTGTATTTGTACGGTAAAATGCGGTAGTAGAAGGTTTGGTCAAAAGGCTACACCTTAGTCGTTTATCCATAGATTTTTACAAACGATACCTTAAACGACGCCTAATTAATGTAACTATAAAAAATTAAAAAGAAAGCATACACAAAAATTTGTTTCAACTTTTCCTGAGTTTTTAAAGTTAAAGTATAAAAAAAAAAATTCGGAAAAGATTCCCAAAAAATATTTTTTTTTATTTGAGTTTTTGTTTTTGAATATAAAATATTACCACAGATACAATTATGTTGTTTGCTGTTTCTGTTAGATCAACTTATACAACAGTCACATGAAAAATTAAGATGATTTAAAAAATAAAAGAAAAAAAAAATGACATTTTCAATTTGAAATGGTGATCAAGATTTTATAGACGGTAAGGGGAAACTAAAAAGTTTTTCTGGGCGTTACACACAAACTTTAAAAAAAAAAAATACTCATTTTGAAAAAAAAATTAAAATAAACCAGATTTAAGATACTCAAGTTACGTGAAAAAAAAAAAAGAACCTCTGAAAAAAAAAAAAAAAAAGAACAGTTTATTAAAAAAAAAAAAAAAAAAAAAAACGATGAAAAAAAAAAAACTATGAAAAAAAACAAACGATGAAAAAAACACCCCATAAAAAAATATAATTCATTAAAAAAAAAATATATAAAACCTCAAATCTATGAGAAAAAGTTGTTTTGGTTCAATTTTGTTGCCTAGTGTAATCGGCCCTATTGTATCACATATCCATCACTGGGCGCTGAGCAAGTTGTGGTGCCTCCTCTGTCTTTCAATGTCACTACTGCTGTTTTGCTCCCCTCAAAAAGCTTCATTCCTCTGCTCCTGCGGCTTCCTTCCTCCTTTTTTCGCATTTATTGTATTCCGTAAAAGAGATCTTTTATATTTCGTTCTACTTTTGGCCTGAATGGAAAAAGGCGCAACCCTAAAAATGCCCTCAACTGTAAATTTCTGCAGTCAACTGACATTTTTCCTTATGTATTTCATTTTTCCTCCTTTTTTCCTTTGCCTTCGCCATCGCCATCGCCATCGCCTTCCTGCCCAGCCTTCGGGCCTCTGTTTTTTTTGCGTGTGCGAGTGTTTTTCCTTTCGTTTCAACTCAAACAAGCTTTTGTGTAATTTAATTGCCGAGGTCACCGCAGGGAAAGCGGGTTGCATTGGGTCGGATTGGGTTTCGGGCTGGGTGTCTGGGTGTTTTTGGGGTAGGCATCGCATCAGTTCCATCGGCTGCTAAAAGGGTTAGTTGTTGGCCTTTTTTTGTGCCTGGGCTTAGGGTTGGACAGGACATCCTTGAATTTATGCACAGAATTATTTTAAATGATTAATAAGAAAGAGGAAGCGAGAAAGAGAACAGCCGAAAGCTGAGGGTTCGAGCAGAGAGTTGCTCGAAAGAAGGAGCTGTTCAAAAAGTTTACAATGTTTGACAAATCAGTTGCAACAAGTTCAGAGAACAGGCAACAGTACTCTGTCTCTCTCTTGCATTTGCCACTCAAACGCGAGGAGATGCGTCCCTTGCCCCACACACACAAAGTACATGCCTTCAAGGGTGTGGGGGGGCAGGCAGGAACCTCAAATATGTATGCGCTGATGCCGCAAAAAGCACTAATGCATGCAGATGCATATCTTATGATCCTTGGCCGCTTGTTTGCATCAAAATGTTGCACCCACCGACACCTCTTCTAACATTCCCCCATACCCCCCAACAAGCACACATTACATTCTCTCTAGTTTCGCTCGAGTCAAAAATAAAAAGAGTTTTCAATGCCACTTGAATCGGAGCTTAGTTCCCCCTCCCCACCCCCGAAGCGTTATCGTTTCACACTCTTGTACCCCACAGAAACACACACACACACACACACACAGCCATCAGCTAGAGAAGGAGAGGGGGAGAGGGAGAGGCAAAGTGGGACAAAGCAGAGCAAGGCATGCCAAAAACAAGAACCACTGGAAGGGGGAGGGTGTTATGGAGCCAAGGAGAAGCCGAATGAGAAGAGAAAAAACAAAAAATCCAAAATGCAAGTTAACGGTTATAAATATGTACATGTATCCATACATTATATATGTACATACTCGTAGATATGTATACCGTTATATGCGGTATGAGGGAAGAGGTGCACCCGGCCCTAGGAGGCCGAAATTGGATTATATTTTCCAAATGGTTTCGTTTTGTTTCTTTTCTTTAGATTCCCCTTCGACGACACCCTTCGCAAATGTTCGTGGCGTGGCTTTTATTCTGTCTGTTATTCTGTCCGTTACATTTTGAAAGATGGTTTAATGATTTATGTATATTTTTGTACGAGATTTCTTCGCCTCAAGTCAACAAAGTCTTTGTTTTAAAGAGGAAAGCATCAGTATATGGGCATTTTCGCCAAAAAGGTCAACCGGGCAAAAAAAAAAAACATTAAAAGTCAATTTAAAAAAAGTTTTGTCCCGAGATTATTTTTTTAATTAATTTATTTTTTTTTTTTATTTTAATTTATTGAAGTTATCTAATTTACCCAGTTGACATATAATATTATTATTATTTGATCTGAAAACCTTTTAAAATACGCAAAAGGTCACTTTTCTTTTTCGGTATGTTCGCTATTTTTCGGTATGTTTTTTATTTTTAGTATTTTTAGTATTTTTTGGTATTTTTGGTATTTTAATAGTCGTGTTTTCTTTACTATTATCGGCTATAAGAAAGATGAATCTTTATAAAAATGTTTCCTCAAATTCTTTTTAAAATATTGAACTATTTAAAAAAAAATCCCAGAAAATTAACGCAATCTCGGCCAATAAATTTTTTAACATTTATTACCGCGGAAATAGGTAACGCCAGAATGGAAGTGCCCTTATGTAGTCGGTTCTCAAGTTCGGATCAGTACAAAATATAACCGAAGACATATACAACAACCAAGATGTGGCATGAGACATCAAAACGCTGTTCTAGGGCTCTCTGTCGTCACCTATGCCATGTCTCTGCCTACTGCCTACTCTTTTTTCGGTCCAAAGAATCCAACAACAAAATACAAAGCCAAAACAATATACATTGCTTGGGCTTGACACACAGCAAATTGAACAATCGGTGGAATCCACATCTCCTTCAAATTGAATCAAAATCGAATGGAATCTTCAAAAGGGTATCTAAAGCTGCGATACAAGAAAAAGCTATCCATCCTTACTTTCTTGTTGCTGTTGCTGCTACCTCCCGCTCCACACACTCCTCTCTTCTTCTGCGCTTTCCACTTTCCGCTATTTGTCTGCTGTTACGCGACTGTTACTATCTCCAGTTACTGTTGCTGTTGCTGCTATTCCTCTACTGTACCCTAGGTCTAGTTCTAGTTTTTTTGTTGTTGTTGTTTCTATTGCTTTTCTTCCTCTGCTTTTTACCACTCTTCTCCTTGTTGCATTTTAAGTTTTAAGGCCAACTACCAGCCAGACACGTACTTTCTTTCTTCTTTCTTCCATGCAATTCAATTCGAATCCAAAGCGATGCCGATGCCGATGCCGATGCGATGCGATGCCAAGTCAACTTTTCTCCTCTGGCTTGAATGCGAGTATCTATGCTCTCTCTCTCTATCTATCTGTGTGTGTGTATATTTGTGCTCTCCTTGTTGTTGTTAGTTTGTTTAAACAACAGTTTTTGGCTTTTACGTCTGGACTGTTGCTCCATGGAATGGTAGGATAGAGCTCGCTAGCTGCTCGCCGCTTGGGGGGGATGGGGAGGGGAGTGGGGGCTAAAGGAAAAGCAATTTCGTGTACCCATTCCCTGGAACTCTACTCCACAAAGCAGAGTGGATTGCAATTGTGGAACTAGTCTGGGATTGCAATTTGAATATATGCAGGGGCAGGGATGGGGCAGGGATGAGGCAGGAATGGGACAAGGATGGGACAGGGATGGGAGCAGGGATGGGGCAGGAATGGGGCAGGGATGGGACAGGGATGGGACAGGGATGGGAGCAGGGATGGGAGCAGGGATGGGACAGGGATGGGAGCAGGGATGGGGCAGGGATGGGGCAGGGATAGAAGATTGAAGTGGTCTGAAAAACCTATTCATATTTTAAGGGGGAAGCGATTGAAATGAAATGAGTCTGAAAGATTGAAAGGATTGAAATGAATGTAAGCAGTGCACAAGTCCCCTTCCAATAACCAAATAAATATATTTATTAAATTCAATATCATTATTTTTGGACTGGTTCCTGGTTCATAGTGATATTTCTTCTATTTAGATATTCTTCTCCCTCTTCTGTCTCTCTCTCTCTCTTTCTGCCAGTTATGCATCGAAGCGACGCTTGAAAATGAAAAATGAAAACCCAAAAACAAACTCAAGAAAAGCTGAGTCGTTCATTCGTCGTGGCAGGGTGCTGAAGGTCAAATTGTGCTCCTCCTCCCCCTCCCCCAAGCCCTGATTTCTACTCTCCATCTCTCTATCTCTCTCTTTCTTTGTTCCCCTCTTTATTGCTCTGTTTCTTCTGCCTAACTGATTTCTAAGGTGCTTATAATCGTTAGACAGAGAAAGAGACGCGAATGGCGGGGCTGTGTGTGTGGGAGGAGTATTTTTGCTGTTGAAAACCAAACAAAGTGGAAAAATAAGTAGCAAGAAAATTATGATAGGCGAATGCCACCGAAAAAACAATGGAAAAAAAAATACAAGAAAATTATACAAACAAAAATTCACCCGAAATCGATAGATGAAGGGCAAAACAATACACCCTCTCCATACCCTACCCATTTAGAGGGTATACCACCATACTCTTAATTAATTTCTGCCTTTTTCCGTTTAAGAGTTGAAAAATAAATAAATAAATCCACTTGGATGACAATGAAATACCCAAAAATTGAACTAAACAGAATCTCAATTCTATTCCCAACGAAAAAATTTCGAATATGTTCGACAATATGTGGAAAATGTTTAAACTTTTTTCAAGGCACAAAAACAAAAACGAGAGCAGCAAACATTACGGAATTTAGTGCAAATAAAATGTGACAAATAAATGCAAGAAAAAGTGGATAAAGAGGCACGATAGGCAGGGAGGGGGATGGGGAGAAGGGGGGTCAAAAATGCATATTAAATATAGGCCTCGACAGCAGCAACAACAACAGTTGTATGTCCCATGTTTCTGTCTGTTTTGTTCCACTGTCTGTGCCAGTTTCTGTGTATTTGTCCCACTGTCTCTTAGTCCTGTTTCTGTCTGTCTTTCTGTCCCACTGTCGAGCTGTCTGGCACACGTTTCACAAACAAATGAATTCGTTCAAATTTATAGTGCACATGCAAAAAGCAGCAGAGCAATTTGGGGGGGGGGCCAGGAACCAGGAACAGGTCACAAGAGACACAATATAGAGACAGAGAGAGAGAGAGAGAGAGAGAGAGAGAGAGAGAGAGTAGAGTGGGGGCACAGGAGGTGGCAAATTGTTGGTTTAAATGGAAATCAAATTGAAATCATACCAATAAATGAGGGGAAGAATGAATGCCAAAAAAAAAAAAAAAGGAGAGAGAGAAAACTAGACGCCAAAAACCAAACACAAAACGACAGAAGAGGTGGAGAGAGATTGCATTGCTGTTTACGCTCTATTAAGCAGCTGAGAGAGAGAGAGAGAGAGAGAGAGAGAGAACACACCAATAAAATGGAACACAAAAGCGATCCGATCCGAATGAAACCGCCAATCTGTTCCAGCACCAGGGGACAGGCGCATGGTACAACCATAAAAGGTACGCGCCACCATGCCCCATATCCAGTGGCACAATTAGTACACCCCTCCCCTCCCCCACCTTTCCAGAGGTTCTACCACGAGCCAGCGAATGCACACAGAAAGGGGGAAAGAGTGGGAGAGCGAGAGCGAGTGGGGACACCCATTGTTCAGTATATTCGAGGGTTTTGCTCCACACATTCATGAGGAGAGGTTCTCTCCACCCCCCCGCCATACTAAAATCTCTTTAGTTAGGCGCATGAATGGATCATCATCATCATCATCGTTGCCTAGGTCTGGTCTCTGCGCCTCCTTTACCCTCTAGCCAAATGCATTTATGATATCAAATCCCACATCGTTTCCGATACCATTGACCCGTGTGCAGCACCTTTAAACCCACACACACACAGGCATATCTCCCCTTTTCAATTTGAGCTACCACTCGGGAATGGCAGACACTTGATAGAGGGTCAATGATTCACAGGGGTCTGACATATCTTAACACGTACGAGTACGAGTACGACGGTTGTATACCCTATGCAGTGGGGAATCCCGCCATTTTTACGGTGTCCCAGTCGAAAATTTCGGTTATTTTTCTCGCTCACTCTCCTCCATTTGATTTGCTGGTGGAGAGAACGAAATCCTGTTCCTGTTGTGCTGTTCAAGATTCCCTTTGAAAAGATGAGTGCTCTCTCCCTCTCTCTGTTGATATTTTACACCTTTTGCAAAGTCGTGAGCAGGAACACCTCGATTCCCATCAATTTCCCCTAGCATTTTGGCCAATTAACTTGGCCTATCATAAATCTGTTACGACCAACCACCTCACCTCATTGTTCATTCCACTTAATATCACCAAAAACTGAGACAAGGAGCCAACAGCCAGCAGAGAGGGAGCTCCAACTAGAAAGAGAGCCAACAAAAGAAGGGGGAAGCCCTCTCCTTCGCCTCCGCCTCTGCCTCCTCCTCCTTCTCCCTCTGTAGAACAGAACCCACCCACCAATATGGTTTCAGGCCTTTTCCTTTTGGCCTCTTTCGATTGTTTTTGGCTTTTATCAGCATCGCCAGCATCTGCGTTCAGTTGATTTCGACTCTTTTTTTTTTTTTTTTTTTGTATTTTAATTTATTGCTCAGTTTTTTTATGGGCAGTCTTGTATGGTATGATTTTTACGAGTATTATTTAATAATGCAGCTCGTTTGCCATTTGCCATTTGCTATTTGGAAAAACAATTTTTTTCGTTTCGGTTTCGGGTTGAATTTCTGTGCGAAGGTCGCTGCTTCGATGTAACCAGCCCCCTCCCCTCCACTCCCCTCCTGTGCACCCATTGAAAAACAATTCCAGATGAGAGATGAATAAATTATATAAATCTGTTTACCTTTCCGTCTTCGTTGT
Source organism: Drosophila lowei (assembly GCA_008121275.1). NCBI lineage: Eukaryota > Metazoa > Arthropoda > Insecta > Diptera > Drosophilidae > Drosophila > Drosophila lowei. The sequence continues at coordinate 21,082,368 of CM017778.1, read as the reverse complement.
TGTTGCTGTTGCTGTTGGGGGGGAGATTATTGATTTTTGGATTACTGGGGCGAATGGAATGTTCGACTAATTACTCAAATGGCCAGAAATCTTGTAATTGGACGAATAATCGCCCTGACAGCTTGGGGGGGGAAATAATTCAATTGAATGGAGGAGGAAGGACACTGCGAAACACAGTCAAAGGTCAGTCGTTTGGGATACAGCCATGAAAGCTCTCAAAGAACGTTCTACTCGTATGTCATATCATATAGCCCCAAGGGAGAGAGAGGTCTCTCTATAGCTCTATATGTTCTTGAAAAAAGGAAGAAAGTAAGAACAAAACTTCCACTGTGTAAGTGTAAAGCGACCCAATTTTCATTAAAACAAACCCAATTTCGTAATTACACATCACACAATTTATGGGAACATCGCATCAATAAGGCACAACCGCCCCATGCCCTTCTCTAGGGAAAATTGAGAGAGAAAATAGAGAGAGAGAGGAATGTTTCGAGTACAGTGTGGCTTTGTCCAACCTGCTGTTTGTTTTTGTTCTCAAGGTAGTGCCCCCGCCCCTTCTCTCTTCTTCCTAGAAATTGGATAAACCTCGAAAGTTCCGAAATTGTTTATTAACTATTTATGGAAACAAGAAGGGCAGCAAAAGCAGCCCCCAACTAATTACCGAGCTGATTAAATTGAATTAACTTGGCCACACACCAACACACGCCCATAATCCACACATATGAAGTTACACACACACACACAAACAAGCACATACACCAAGCAGATACAAGCACTTCTGCAATGGAGCGATAGAGCGATAGAGAGAGAGGGGAAGGAGCGACACACAAGGCGATTCTGGAGCTCCTGAATTCCCACAAACACACACACACATACACAAATACATATAAATTTCCAGCTAATGAGAATTAGGAAATTCGAAAAGGAATTTTCCACTCAATTCTGGCAGACAGAAGATTGATACAAAGTTACCAGGAAAGGGAAGGGAAAACTCTGCATTTTGGTTGCAACTTTTCAATCGTTTAATTACTTAAAGGCACAGAAGTGCCCACAAAGTTTAAAATTAACAGAAATTTAATTAAAAATTATTGTTCGTGACAGAATAAATACATGGTAAAATCGGAAAACCACCAGAAACCACCAGAACTTGGCCAAAACTAAAGCAATTTATTTATTATTATTTATTCTAAAATAAATTAACTTTCAAGCAAATCCTAGAAACCTTTCCTCAAGGAAATCATAATTAATTGACATAAAAGGTATCAAACAGTTGCCACACACACGTGGCGCCCCTGTTGGCCTGTTAGTGCCTCTTAATTAATGATGAAACACACACAAACACAAACACATTTTAGACCAGGGAGATATCAAGCGGAAGCACAGCTTCCTTCGATGGAGATACAGAGGGGCCCCCAAGGCTAAAGGACACACACGCGCACACAAACACACAGAGAGAGACGAGTAAACATCAAAGAGGGTGGAGACCAGACACCCACTAAACCCATCCATTGGGCCCTGGGGGTGGGGGGCTACCAATTTGTATTGTAAGCCAATGTAAAGGCTATCTCCTCTCTGACAACTTTCGCACGTCGCTGAACTTTGCCCCCGCCATTGTTTGGTATCGAAAATCTCTGTATATGTTTGTATATTTTTGTCTGTGAATGGTAGCCTTTTAATTAACACACAAGCAAGGAGACAACGAGGACTGTGCCTAGACTAGACGACACCCTCTAAATAGTATCTGCGGCAGCTGCTCTCTGGGGGCCTTTTAACACAATTTTAAGAGAGCCTGAAGACAGAATTTCCCGTGTGAAATGGAAGCCAATCATGTATCTACCCATCTACTCATCTCTTGGATATTATCTCCCAAATCAGTGGAAGCAATGCTCATACCCGTACGTCGCATCGTTTGCCTTTCCATTCAGATCTGTGTCGTACTTTTTGAAGTTTTCCCATCAAAAAAAAACACACAAATGAAATGTGTTTTGGGTTTTTCCTTTTTCCTGCATGCACTTTTCGTGAAAAGTTTCGCAAATCGCGCCCTTTAACCCCGAAAAACGGATGAAAAGTGTGTGTGGAGTGTGGGGGGAGTGCTAATGCCTTTTACGGATACGCTTTGCATTCGAGCCGACATTTTGCATTGACCTTGAATGGGGCATAAACGGCAGGGAGACCGGGTTGGGGTGCTGGGGGCTGCTTGATGAAGTGGCAGAGAAGTGCGAGTGCTGCTGATTGAAAGTCAATGCAGCGCAAAGGGATTGATGGGATTCCTGATGATGATTTCATGTACAGTTTCGCCATCAGCTTTCATCATTTTCGCAGTTCGTCAGCGGCTGATGGTTGATGGCTGATGCTCGATGCCTGATGGCTGATGGCCTTCGATTTTTGATTGAAACGGATACGGAATTAAAGTCCTATAGTACATACGAATCCGTTAATCCACAAGCCCACCAAGGAGGTTGTAGGGCTATCGATTTATAATCGATATTCGGTAAATGCTCTCCATCTCCAAAAATCCTGATGGATCGCGATTTTCTGTAGTTCTTTTTGCCACACGCTTTTCCTGGGTTATAAAATCACCGTTTTATTACAAGAAATATAACAATGTAGCCGATATTCCATCAATAATGCAGTTTCTACGAAAGAAGGAGGCCAACAGTCCCATGTTTTTAGTAGATTTTTCTTCCTTTTTTTTAGCCAAACTCCAACAAATGCAATTTGAAAAGACAAGTATTGTTTTTGGCATAGTATTCAGCCAATAACCAGACCCGCTCCGATTTTAAAGTTGCCCGTTTTGTGCTGCATGCAACCAGAGAGCAGAAACGTGAAGGGGGAGTGCTGCAGTCGCTTCTCGAGCTCCCCAGAGACACGCCAGGTGGTGTCGAGGCTGGCGCGGAACTGAACATCCCCCTTTTGGATTTTCGATTGATAGGAGATCGTTGCCACCGAGCCCATCGTGCGCAGACAGGTCTCCACCTCGAGGCCAATCTGCAGCTGTTCGCTGCACTTCCGATAGTGCCCCAGATGGATGCCGGGCGGCCCAATTTTGGCGCAAGACATCGACTTGCCACTGTCGTAGCGACCCACCAGCGAGACGACGGCGTTCTGGCCGCCCGGCACATTGTAGCCGCACTGGTAGGCCATCTCCGAGCCGATGACCCAGCGGCGCGACACGGCCTGAAGGAAGCTGACCACGATCATGCCGCAGCGAGTGGCGAGTCCGGGCGAGGCCAGAGTCAGCGAGAGCGTATAGTCGCTGCCACGGTAGTCGGCCGTCGCCTGGTTGGGCGTGTTCTGAACGCCCGGCTGGAACTCGGCGCCAACTTTGCACCGCAATCGCTTCGAGATCTGATGGATGACGTTGCAGTTGAGGTTGCCCTGTCCGTCGAGGTCGGCCAGCAGCACGGGATACGCCTCGGTGGCGGTGTGCTTCTGGGTGCCCGCGTAGATGCTCTGGAAGTGGTAGCTGGGCGACGTGTTGTTTATGTGGAGCGTGTGCGACATCTGGAAGTGGTTGCTCAGCGCCTTGTTCAGCATTATCTTGGCGCCCTCGAAGCAGCTCGGCTGTGTCTCGCGCACCTTGTTGAACAGCTCCTCCACCGTACCGGGATTCTCCAGGGACTCGGGCTTCGGCAGGGACCGCTTCTTCCAGGATTGGTACGATGAAGGAGACAGCGGCGGCGGCGGCGGCGGCGGCTGGCGGCCACTCGACACCATTTTGGAACAAAATGTAACGTTCAGAAATAATTTTCAAGTTTGTAAAAAATATTTTGTACAGATCTTTGAAGAGACGTGGCCGCACCGAGACGAAAAAATGTTTTGAATGGAAAGCAAATGAAAATTGACAACACATGAAACACACATCGCATTTTGCAGCACTGAAAATAGTGTCAATAAGTGTTTAACAATGATTTTGAAGCGTTGGTTACGTTTTAAATGCCTGAAAACTCTCAGCCAGTGTTAATGCTCGAATATATTTATTATATTTACCCATAAATTGAATTTTAATGACGAAACAACACAAGAAACCCCAAAACAGAGAGAGCGAGAGAGAGACAGATGGCAAGGGAAACCGCTATAACCGCAACACGTTGCAGCCTCGAAAATGGAGAATAATTGCACAGCACAGTGGCTGGCTCTCCTCCACATTCTCTTCTTTCGTGTGTCACCTGTGTGTCCCTTGTTTGGCTTCTGCCGATTTCTGCCGGGGGCGGCAGATGCGGATCCACTGCTTTTGTTCTGCTGCTAATTCCTTCTGGAAAGTAGGGAGTCCAAGGACTCTAATCCATAAATCATTGGGCGAAAGAGGGCCATTCCATTTCTTGTGGATATAATTCTATTAGATGAAAGACGACCGTCAACAAAAGCTTATCCGAGGGTCGAGATTGTTAATCATTTCCCGCCATGTGTGTGTGTGTTTGGGGGGGAATGCCCAAAAAGAGAGAGCAACACTTTTTCAATGTTTCAACATATTCCAAATTCCAAAACCAAAACCAACGAGAACTCATTCCAAAACCCCTCCACTGTGTGCTTTTGGAGTACTTTGAAATCAAATCAAGCAGTTTTCCCTGATGAAAATTTATGAAAACCGCAAAAATTAAAGCGGGGGAGGGGAGGGGACACCCACAATGAAGTTGAATTCTGTTTTGGGCAGCAAAAACCTCACCTTTCAAGCAGTGGTTTCCCACATTTCATCTGGCCAAGCAGTGGCCAAGCAGTGCCACAATCTACCTCTCTCTTTGCTCTCTCGTTCTACAATGTGTGTGTGTGCGTTTGTGTGTGTGCACTATTAATTTTTACTCATTTAACTAACGGAACATATTAAATGCACGCGCGCTCTACGCTAGAGGAGGGAGGGAGGAAGGGAGGCAACGCCTCATTAATGGCACGCCATTTCCCTTCCACTCTCCACGGATTTCCCCCCAATACTTCTGGCCTTTTTTTTAAAGGTTACTTCCTTAAATGGTCACCCTGCCCCTGCCCTTACCACCACCCACAGGGCACCCAATCTTCCTGCTGGGCTCCACATCTTCCCACTCTCTCTGCTCTCCACATCTTCCCACTCTCTCTGCTCTCCCAATCTTCCCGCTCTCTTTGCTCTCTTCATTGTCGATATTTATGTGCCCCCGGAATTTATTAGCTTTTGGAGTTGGATATTTATGGGGAAAATGAGTGTAAAAGGGAGCAGGGGACGACCAAGGGAAAGTGTCTGAGGAGGAGGGCCAGGAGATCCTGGGAAAGTGTGTGTGTGGGAGTGTGGCAAGGCCATATCATTGGGGCAGGGTGTGGGCATGTAGTAGGGGTAATAAAACTCGGGTAATGGCAACTTTACTTCATAAAATGCTGTCACACACACACACACAAGTGTCTGTCAAGTGCTGCCCTCCGAGTGCCGTGTATTGGTCAAGGACAGGGACATCGACAGGCCCACAACTGCCGCTTAAAGATACTTAAATATAAACGAAAAAGATACAAATAAACTGAAATGGAAAAACCAAAACCCACTCCAGTTTATCCTCAACTTTTTTGTGACTTAAAAGGTTTTTATTTTATTTTATAAAACTAAAAGCTATTTTCCGGGGGCTAAAAACTTTTTTGTTTGTTCGTTCGTTACATTTCCATTTCCATTTCCGTTTCCATTTCCACCTCAATAATTGACAACTTTTCAGTTAATCAGCAATAATATGAATTATAAAGTTGTACACAAACTTTATTCCTTGCTCAACTTTGGCGATGATCATCCGCCATTGAGGGTTTGTCGTGTCGGTCGTGTCGGTCGTGTAGGATTCGTTAACATAACTTTTAGCTACTTACAGGAAAATCCGATTAAAGTGTGTGTGTGTAGAGGGGGGGGTATGCCCATCAAAGCCACACCCACACACAGGACAGGACCTAATACACTTTTGGCCCAGAATCAGAGTCTCAGAGTCAGAAAAGCAAAAGTCAAGCAACTTCATTTTAGCCGAGAAAACGCACTAAAACAAACTTCGTCTCCACTACGACAGCCCCCTTCCCTATATACATGTACATATATATATACCCTATATATATATACATATATTCATGTATAAAAAAAGCCTCATTGACTTGACGATACAGCAACAACAGAATCCAAACTTTTGCTACAAAGTCCCACTAGCTCTATGGCGAGAGAGAGAGAGAGCGCTAGAGAGCGCTAGAGAGCGCTAGAGAGCGGGGGGTGTGGTTTGGGGGACAGAGATTCTGGTTGGAAAAGTTACTAAGAAAATATGTCTACACTTGCCGAGGACATCCGCTTGCTTTCCGTTTTTGGAGGAGACGCAGCGCATAGCGTGTCAGGAGCGTAGCAGGCAGGCAGGCAGGCAGGCAGGCAGGCAGCGGAAGCAATGAGTGAAGGGTGGTGCAGGGGGTGCCGCAGCAGGAGGTGTAAGTAGAGAAGACCTTTGTTACAACAAAAGCTAATAAACGCACAGGCATAGCCATACACTGAGAAAAAGCAATAAAATGGGAGAACTTTGCCAACAAAACTTAAGGAAAATCTAGCAATATTTAAGGGGAATCCCCTTTTTTTGCAGTGTATGTGTGTTTGGGTTCGTTCGCAGGACACGCATTCATTGTGTCTCATTTGCGAGAGCTCCACCATTGAATGCAAATGGCGCAAAATTCAAATTACAAACCAACAATTTCCGCAAAATGTTGCTCCCAGTGGAGCCCCCCTCTCGCTCCTATCCCCCCAGCCAATCGTGCCACACTCTTTGTTTCCTCTCATGTACAGTTAATTGCATGTTTTATGAGTGGGTGGGTGGATGGGTGTGTAGAGCACTAGCACCAGCACTGGCACCCCCCTCACCCTATTGCTGGTACATACATAAATATTTATTTCATTTTTGCATAATTTTTTGGGGTCTTTTATTCTGATTTTTGCCGTATTTATTGCATCAATTAGTTGTTCAAAAATTCTGTTAAAAGATACACAACAAAAAATGCCTTGAAAATAAATGATAAATGATAAATGATACATTCCTGTTTTCCTGTTTTCCTTCCGCCTCGTTTCTCCCCTGCCCTGGCTGCACAGTGAACCTGTTTATTTGGCTTTTCTTTTGCCATTTCTTTTGCCTTTTTTCCCCGAAGCAATCTCAAGTGCCTCCACCTGCTCTCTCCCTTTTCTCGAAACAGAAACAGACAATCAGTGGGTACCAGGGGGACAGGGACAGGGACAGGAGGACGACAGACGATGCCATAAATGGTATTTCATTATCAAATAAATTCTCAAGAAGAACGCAGCTTTCCTTCTACAAAATCGAAATCAATAACCGCCACTTGCAACACCTACTCGTACTCTCTTACTCGTACTCGTGCCTGCCATCCCCCCATCACCATCATCCTTCCTCACACTTCCGCTCTGTCCGTCCGTCTGTCTGTCTGTCTGTCTGTCTGTATAAGCCGCTTCTACTGCTGGATCCCCCGTTCCGTTTAAAGCGTGGAAAAAATGAAACCCAATAAGGCGCAAGTGTATGAAAAAATTTACATTAATTTCAATATGCCACAGGAAAAAAATCAACAAAGTGAAACATGTGAAATTGCTACGAGACCAGGGAAGGGAGGGAGGGAGATATTCGACGGGGAGTTACCCCTTTAGGCCAAAGAAATATGCAAAAGTATGAAAAATAGCTGAGGGTCGTCTCATTGAATTGCTTACTCATAGAGATGCAACAATTTAAACTGTTATACAAAGTGGTTACTGTTATACAGAATTTAAACTGTTCTAATTAAATTTCTTACATATTGGTGTACAACAATACAACTGTTATACAAAGTGTTATACTGTTATACAGAATTTAAACTGTTCTAATTACATTTCTTATATATTGGTGCACAATAATAAAACTGTTATACAAAGTGTTATACTTTATACTGGGATACTGAATTAAAACTGTTCTAATTGCATTCCTTACTTATTGGGGTACAACTTTAAAACTGTTATACAAACTGTTATATGTCTCTTGAAACTGTTCTACTTGTGTATAAAATGTTTCTCTGTTAAATTTTTCCTTTTTTTTAGTACTCTTTAATCCGCTTTAACAATTCCCCTGTTATACAACTGTTATAAAATATTGGGAAAATCTGTGGCTGTCATCGTACTCTTTTATGTGGTGGTTACTTGATCTTTCATATAACAAATCCCCCCGTGCCATGCCACTAGTACAGGGCATCAGCTAAACAGAGAAAAACAAGTCGATGAACAATTTCTCATCTTCATTTCCATAGTAAAAAGCCAGACCCAACCTCGAAATTTGCATGGATCCGACATGCTCTCAGATTGGCCCCTGCCTCTGCCCCTGGCCCTGCCCCCGCCAAAATGAGAGGAGAGAGAGAGAGAACGGAGGATAGCCCGTCCGTCTGTGCCCGTGGTATCGTTGTTATTCCTGTTGTTTTTTTTGTTGTTTTTTCTCTGTCTGCTACAGAAAATTACGAATAGGCCTGTAAACAATGGATGTGTGTGCTGTGATGTTCTGTTGCTGTGCACAACATCAACTGAATGTAATGCACATTGAGAGACGGGCCAGAATCGAAGGTAGGGAAAAGGATAGGGCTCCACAGACCAGACCCCGCCACAGACGAACGGGGGGGACAGCATGTCTAACGCGTAGAGACTGTGCCAATTTTGGGAGGGTTGACGTTCGTTCGGTTCGTTCGTTATTTTTCTCTGGTTCTGCTTCTGGGTTGTAGTCGTAGTTGAAGGGCAGCAGAGTTTTTTTTGTACAATTTTCCTTCCGATTCGTTGGCTGTTTTCTCTGTTTTCTTTGCAGGCAGCAGTGCAGCACAGTTGTTATGGAAAATAAATTGGCCTGAGCTTATTTGGTGGCACAGGTTGCTCGGATTGTAGCGAAATATGACAAGGACGAGAACGAGGACGAGGAGGCGGCCGACCAAGTAATAGGAAAACAAACTCTGTCAGAATTGAACCGTTAAAGCATCAACTATCTAGCCAATGCTTTTTCCTTATAACATTTCCAATCAAAATTCTTTCCCGTTAACCTTGGCATTAAAACACACACACACACACACTATCGAAGGCCTCCCTCCCTCCCGTGCCAGCCATTCTTTTGAGGTGTGACAGGCGACTGTCTGGATGGCAAATCCCTGGTCTTAGCCGAAGAGACTTTATAATTGGAGAGGGGCGGGGAATCTCGGACTTTCTGGCTCTACCAAAATGCCGTCGGCATTTGCTTTTCTGCTTCCTCTTCTTGTGTTTCTTTTTTCCTTCTTTGAGTGTGTCTCGTGCCATTTTATTGTTTGCTTTTATTTAAATCATTTCCTCGCGGGGGATATTTTTTTCTCAGTTGAGGATTTTTATTAGAGCCCCACATGAATGCCATGTCCTTATGCTCCTTCCCCCAGTGCCGCGGGGGGGAGGTGAGTTCTAGTTGCAGCTCATTCTGTTTGCATTTTTGATTTCTTTGCATATTTTCACATTGTTTGCTATGGCATTGCATTTCACAGAGACAGAGAACAGAGAAAAGAGAGGGAGGAGACAGGGGGAGGGAAACAACAGCAAAATGTACTCCTCTTCTGTTTGTGTGTGTGTGTGTTTGTATCCTTTTGGCATATTTTGGCACCCAACGACACAACAGCAAAAACATTTTGAGGTCTTCAATTAAACAAGAGCTTTTTAAATCGATATTTTGGGGCATAGTCGGGGACGGGGGACACACACTCCTCGCATGGAGGAACCTTTTGAAATATTTGGAAATCTCCCATAGCTGACATTAAATGTTTTTCCCTCAGTTATCCGATTTTCCTCTTACACATACACACACACACACACGCATAACAGAGACAGTAGAAGATTTTTGTGGCCATGCATTTCCATTTTATTTATTTACTTTACCGCAAATATTATTTTGAAAAATTGCCATGTCTGAAAATCTCTCCAAAGCCCTGTTTTAAGCCATTTAAATTATACAGGGGTCGTGAATGTTGAGGGCTTTTTGTGTGTTATTTTTTGATTTAACAAGCTCAAAAACTGATGATCAAGTATTCAATTATTTAGTATTTAGTTTCAATGAGGGAGAACTCTTGCAAATTGGGCAAAAATCAACTTTTGAGAGATATCAGTATTTGATATCACATATCACACGGACGGAATCTGTACAGAAAATTTCCTCTTTTTCCTCTTCATTGGTTTTCATCTATTGCTGGAAAAGTTGCTCCATTCGTTTTTGGGTTTTTGTCATTTTCTTCATCTTCTACTATTACTTCTTCTGCATTTATTTTCCCTGGTCTGCTCCTTTTTCTGCTTTTGCTTGTTTTGTTTTTTTGTGTGTTTCTCCTGATATTTTTTGTTGTTTTTTTTTGTTTTGTTTAATTGACTTGAAAACCAGTTTTATTTGTTTGCAAGCAGCAAAAAAGGCAGCAGCAGGCCGCAGCAGGCCGCAGCAGTCCGCAGCAGCAACAAGCATTAAAAAAAGCAAATATAAATTGTGTACCGTACCGCACTGCTTGCCGGGGCACTAGATCTTCCGTCTCCTGCTTCGTTTTATACCCTCTAATATGTTTTTACTAGAATTTCGATGGGAAAAGTTGATTTATTTCATCCCTGTGTCTCTTTACCACTGACCAAATCTATACGTACCTATAAATCCCCACAGAGAATACTATCTAATTTTAAAGGGTATCAGAGCTTCCATAAAGTTTGACCCGCCATCTCTGCTGTTACCTCTTTTTCGTCGCGCATACAAACACATACCCAGACACAGACGCAGATAGTGAGTGAGAGAGAGAGAGGGACAGAGCGAGAGATGGTTGGTTGCGCTCTTTTTTTCTTATCATAATGCGATTATTTTTGGGCTGCGTATAAAAATAAAAGTATAGAACTTTTATGTGTGTCTCCCCCTCTCTCTCTCTGTCTGTCTCTCTTCCTCTACCCCACCCTCCTCCCTCTTTCTATGTCCGACTGTGGTCTGCCGTCTGCTTGCTTTGTGCACGTGTGTGTGCGTGAGCGAGCTCAAAAGCTAGCGGAGCTTTAAACTCGTTATTGCCCGTGTGTCGCTAAGCAGCTTCATTCTTGCGGGCCGCTGGCGCTCTCTCCCCAAACATTCTCCTCTCTCGATGCTGCTGAGAGTCTGTTCTGTTCTGTTCTTTTTTTCGGTTCCCCCTCCCGACCATCAGCCTTATTGTGTTCTGTTCTTTAATGTTGCTTTTAATTAGAAATTAGTTCTGCTTCATTAAAATTTTTTTTTCAATGTGCAAAATGCCGCTGCTCCTAGAAAAGAGACAGAGATATTAGGCAGCTCGCTCTCCTCAGTCGTCGCTTTTGGACATTTGTTGTGATTAATTAAGGCAACATAATTTGATTTTTTTTGTTTCTTTTGACTTAGTTTTTCCACTTTTTTAATCGCAAGAATTTTGTGTCTGTTTTTTTATGTTGCACATGGAGCGTGCGTCAAATGCGCTTGCCATGTCTAATTTATGCAAATTTAATTGCCGCCAGACATTTTAATGAAATTGAAATAGACCTCCTCCATCCATCCTCACCCACTGCGGATGGGGGTGAGCAGGGCATTGGGGCAAGATGGAGCGGAGCGTGTTCGTCGTGGGGGCGTTGCCTGTGCTGGTAATTTTTTGTATAATTCAAGATTCTGGGCCACAGATTGCAAATTATTGGGGTCAAAGCGACTTGATTTCAACGAATTTCCAAGCAAACTTAGGCACATTTTTTTTAGCAACGTTGTTGAACAGTTTAATGAGCCATAATTCAGTTTCACAAAGTGTCTTGCCCTTAGAGACAATTATTTTAATCATAAAAGTTAGCCAACGTTGAAATTCTACGAAACAATGATTTAACAAGAATTTTAAAATCATAAACTTTAGAAAGGGCGTTAAACAATTCAATTAGTTGGAATACTATCGATTATAATAGCTTGGGAAAAGTGTTTTGCGTTCATAGAAACTATCGAGACAGCTGGAAACGTGGGAATTTTCTAAAACTAGTGCTAAAACAATCGATCAACTTTAGCAACGTTGTGAAATTGTTTATTTTGTTATTTTTCAACAAAAGCATTCCGTAAATTGTAGAATTCTTTTCCATGAAGTTTGGCAACGTTGCTTGATCAGTAGTTAGACTTTATGGGCAATACTATTCACTCAAGAAATTTGGCAACGTTGCGTGTCACTTACTACGTTCATAAACAAATCCAAATGGTAATCATTTAAGCATGAAGCAAACGGCATAGATCATCTACTAACATGGCTTGACCAATGAAGTGTGGCAACGTTGCAGCTCAAAACGACTATACAGATCATTGGCTTGCAAATTATTCTCTTTTCGCTTTCTCGTTCAGCACTCAATAGGCAATTATTTTGACCTCTGAAGTTTGACAGCACTGCAACGGGCACCATAGTAGACTCGACTCTGCACATTTCACCTTTGAAGTGCGGCAACAGTGCAATTGCGGGTGACTTCTAAGATCACTTAACAGACAAATTGTTTGCCACCTATCACCTCCCTCCCCCACCCAATCGCCTACCGCCACAAAGCAATGCCAACTCCCAAGGGGCTCGTCACCGTCACCTGGGCCCCGAGCAGCCAATCCCCGTGACTGGCACATTAGGATTTAATCACTAATTAAATATCAGTTAAGTTATAAGCCAGCCATGTCCATCCAGAAATCCACCCATTTATCTGGGAGGATGGATCCGCGGTATCTCCTCCCACTCCGGCACACGCACAGACACATACAAGTACACTCTTTGAGCGGAAGAAGAAAGTGCCAATTTCATTTTGAAATGCTTTAATTTTCCTGCCTTAAATATTTTCCCGCACTCTACCTCTCTCACTCACTTACACTCTTGCTCTCTCTCTCTTCGCTATTGATAAATATTTCTTTCTGTTATTTATAGGATTTCCTTTTGTTGTTGTTTTTGCAGCTCCGCCGTTCGGCACAGTGGTTCACGCGCTAACGAAATTCGACTCTCATGGGAATGAGCATCAATTAGTCGCACGTTCCACACTCTCTGCACACTGTGCGCGCGCTCTCTGCGTGCAAATGTCGTTGAGGAAGCCGAGGAAGAAGAAGAGCATACAACATCTTTAATTGTTGTTGTGCGCTATTTAAACTCTCACACACACACACACACAAACACTCACAAGAATACACACATTCTTTGACTGCATTTTTCGACACTTGCAGGGGAGTGAAATGTGGTTTAAATTCTCTGTATATTTATTTCGGCAAATACTTACAAATATTTTGTATTTTTTTAGCCTCTGAATTATCAAAAATCGCTATCTCTTGTTTAGTTATTTGTTTAAGCTCTGCTTCAGCGTTAGTCACTTTGTTACGCACTAGTAATCTTGCTTTTTTCCGCAGTGTTTTGCCGTCGGTGTTTCGTCTTTCTCACTTTATTTCTCACGGCACAGCTGCTTCTCGCTCGTTTTTGAACAATATTTAAAGACAAATTCGACACTGTCTCTCCGTTGCTTCGTTTTCCGCGGCACGTTCACGAGTGGGATTGGGGCGGCAAGGCCGTTTCTTTAGACTCTTTCAGTTGTTTCCGTTGCCGCTATTCCGCTATTCATTTTGCCGCTGTTTCCGAATTTGCGAGATACATGTATACAACCGTGCTGCGCAGCTGATATATTTTCAGGTGATGGTGCTTGGCCTCATGTTGCTAGAATACATGTTGCCGGCAGCAAGGCAAAACAACATCAGCATGTTGACAAAATATGTGCGATACATTTTTTAGGTTCGATCAAATGATCGATAAAATTTATTTTGGCAGACGAGTCGTTTGAATTGGAGGCGTCTCTCGTATAGCTCTGTCTGCAGGAGCAACTTGATTTCTAAGGCTTACTCTATATCCTTTCCATATGGGCATTTCCGCGAAAAGGTCAACCAAGAGTCCCAAAAAAAAGTACCGAAGATCTTGCTGTTTTTCATTATATATTATTTAGAAGTATTGAAATTTTATATTTTCGGGTTAAAATAGTGAATAAAAGTTCATATGTAAAAAATAATTGTAAGCGAAGTTGAGTTTGTATGTATCTTGCAATGGGTACGTTTTATAGGCTTATTTCGTTAAAATATTTACTACACTTAGAGTTCTCTTACCGTAGAGCTTCTCATCTTTAATTGCACTTAGGTAAGTGAAGTTACGGTAAAAATTACAAAGAGAGACAACAGAGCAAGAATTAACCGTATTTGAGCTAATCTTTAATCTGATCTTCTTTTTGTCGCGTGAGTGACCGAAAAACAGCCTAAGTTGTCAAAACTTTTGCATTTATTGATAAGAGTGGACGCCAATTTGTAGTTTACGTTAGATTGGTTCAACAATCAGTAAAATAAAATGAAATAAAATTTTTTTCCAATAATTTATTTTTTATTCATTGCGAAAGTTTGTCGTGTGAGTGACCGTAAGTGCAAAAAGAAGAAAAAAACCTTCTAAAAAATTATTTTTGCTTGGTTATTGTTAGCTTTTTTTCAATTAAAATTTATATTGACCAACAAAATATTAATAAACATAAATATATGTTAAGAAAAAACGAATTTAAAATAAATAAATTTCTTTTCCTCTGTAACACCGAGTATTTTTAGTCGTTTGCAGCTCATGGATATCTTTTTTTTTTTTTTCTTCTTCTTAGCTTAAATATTAATGTAATTTCTATTATTATATATATAAATGCACACAAAACTGCATTGGAAAAAATGTCGCGTGAGTGACGTCGCGTGAGTGACCCAGAAGAATCCTTCGCAAAAAGGACAGGCCAAATTTTGAAAAATCATAAGTCTAATAATAAAGCTTCACATTTCTTATTTATGTCAAAAACATTTAAAGTTCAAAATTTGCACACAATTCGCAGAGTTTGCCGATTGTTAGCATTGATAGCTAAAGCCATGTCTATTTGAAGTCGCGTGGTGACCGCTCTTTTGTGGCTTTTATCTCAAAAGATAAAAACCGGAGGCTCTCAATTTTTTTACCATTGATAGTACTCTCAAAATACTGCAAAAAATTATTAGTGGTGAAGTGTAAAAAATTTAATTTTGTTTGATTTATTTAACATTTAAAATTTTATTTTGCTTCCGAAAGTCGTGTGAGTGACCGCGGAAATGCCCATATATCTCCTTTTTAAAGTTCGATAACACTTTTTAAAGTTCGATACAATCCATCGCAGCATGTTGCAGCGAAGTCAAGTGTTGCGGACTCATGCTGTTAGAAAGCGTCTGTTTGGTAACATTTCCGACAAAAGCCGAGAGAGAGAGAGCGTTTCATTTCCATTCAATCAAATGCTACATAGGATTGGGACAAAAACGTGTTATTCACTCACTCTCTGAAATGTTTCATTGCCAAGGCGGGGAACGATATGGAACACTGACGGAACGTCGTCATGTTCTTCTGGCACGTGAGTAAGTGGAACATGGAAAAGTGCGACCGACTGAACGACCGACCGACTGACTGTGAGATATGAAACGCTTTTGTTGTTTCGGCAGTCGTTACGTTTGTCTGTCTGTCTGTCTGTCTGTCTCTCTTACTCACCGGCACGCCGACTGTCTCACGCGTTGCTCGGCTCGCTCTTGCTCTTGCAAACAAACAGTCGGGGCATTTCTGTTTGTGTGTGTGTGTGTGTGTGTATGCGTGTATTGCGCCATCGCCAAGTTGATTTTCTGGCCCCCGCGTGCAACTGTATGTGTGCATGGACGTGTACGTGAACGGCTGCGGCTCTGCTGCTTATATGTATGTACTCATGAACGTTTTCGTGCACATTTTCGTTTGTTTACAGTTTTTCAGTTTTTTTTCTATACGCTGAACGTGGGGAAGGTACTATCGGTCCTTAAAGCAATTTGAGTTCAAGTTAAAGGATATCCAAGGTGCATTGCTTAAATCTGCAACTGTTATTTTTCCCCCTATCCGCAGGGGGATGTTGTCTTGTAAGCAATTTCAGGCTTAACATTTGAATAAATTATTGTCCAGAGAAATGAGGACATAATTGGTTTGGAAAGGGTATGCACAGTGCGTTTATTTACTCTACGCATTTTCGCTTTTCCCCGAGCTTATGTTTTTCATTGCGTTTGATTGTTTTAAATTGAGATTTGTGTGCCAAAAGCGTCGCTGCAGCCGCGCAGGCTTGTCGCTCCTCGCTATTGTTGTTGGTGTCGCAACCCTAGACTGGACGGTGTGTGCAACATATGAAAATGTACAATAACAATAAATAATTGCGGCCACAGGAGTAATCTACGAACTTTTTCGTCGTTTCATTCTATCTGGTGGTTATTTCCATTTTTGTTGTCTTTTGCGTGTGACAAAAATTAATTGGATTATTTTTGGAAGGCGTGGGGGAGGGGCAGAGGGTGGTAATGTTTGTGGGGTTTTTCGGGAATGGAGCAAAAGTTTCTGATTAGCTTTCTTGTTCCGGACACTTCACGGCAATCGGCGGCCATTTGGCATGGCTTTCATAAATTACGTACTAACCCAATTAGGGATCGTCTAATTTCGTTATGGTGCGCGTACACGTCAGAGCGTGCGGAGCAAGGAGTATGTTGCATTGACGTTGTCGGAGCTAGAACCACCACATCACCGAGTGAAGGGCGGCAACCATGGTGGGGCAAGAAACGGGCAAGAAAGAGGTATAATCAATGGACGAAGAAGCCCACCGATTCAACAATCTTTCCATCTATTGTTGGTTCTATTGTTTTTTGGCAGTGAAGAAGTTTGGCAACGTGGCAGGAGGTGGTGCTCGATGACCTTTTACGAAATCGAAAAGCTTATAGCCGCAAGGTCGATCTCCCCTGCATAACAATTGAGTGTGGCAACAACTCCATTCATATGTATGTATAGACCGCAATTGTGCCGCAAGCTGCATCCACAATGAACGATAAATGTAATAGAGACACAGAGAGGCGCGCACACACACACTCTCACACGATCATAATATTGCCTTAATCAAAGAGAACAAAAATTGATTGCATTATTGACAAGCCGAACGACGAACGATAAGCGAAGCTAATGGCGACAATCCATAAAGAGATGTTCCCTCCTCCTGCCACCACCCGACAACAATTCCCAACGAAAAGAAGAGCCTAAAAGCTTCATTGATACCCTTGGCGAGTCATCGTCATCCCATGGCAGTCAGGCAACTCTTTCATCGCTTTAAATCTCTGATCAAAACCGTAATACTCTCTGCAAAGGGTACAGATGTACGTAAACCTCAAGACCAATCATAACAATAACCGCAACATATACAACGTGTGAGAGAGAGAGAGCGAGGCGAGTGCTATAAAAAAAGGAAAGAGAGAGCAACACAAAATTGCAGGCAAAACTATAAATAGCGAAATAATGTGATAAGCGCGCACACATGAAAGCGACAAGCGGTTTTGTGCCCATTACCACATGGGTAGTGTGGAAGGTAGACCTGTGATGGGTGAGTGGGGGGAGGAGAGTGTAGAAGGAGTGGTGCAGCAGCAGCAGCAGCAGCAGCAGCGACGACAAGTGCCGGGCTATCCAGGACGATGCAGATGCCAACGTTAACGCCGCTGCCAACGCCAACGCCGACGCATACAGGGATGCAAACGAACGCGAACAAAGCGCATAGAACTCTGCTCTGCGTTCTTTCTCTCTTCCACACTCTATCCCCATCTCTCTTTCGCTGCCGAACATACCCAGAGCATAACAAAATTTATCGTTGTCAAGCTATCGCCACATACTCGACAACGACTTCGAATGCGGGAAACGGGGGCGAACGGCCGGCATCAGCGGGGGACGACGTTCTTGTCCAACTACTGCACAGTGGTCACAGATTGATGTACTGCAGTCATATTTCCACTTGAGTGGGGTGGAATTTCCGTGCCCACTGTCGCTGTGGTTTTCCCCCACCCCAAGCACCCGCTATTCCATGTTGTTGTGTTTTGTGGCTACGTTTTCCACAATATTTTGTAGTCGGTGCAGCCACTGTGCGAGTTTTCGTTGGTTTTCTGTGTGCTTTTTGCGGAATTGGAAATTCGTGTTGCTTTTGGGGAGTGGCTAAACGCCCAAAAAACTGCACCAACTAGTCAGCGTTAGACGAAACCTGAACTAGGGATGCAAAATTAATTGCTTTTGCTTTCCCGTATAGAGCACATCACGATATTGCAATACGTTCCACTGTTCCGTTCCTCGCTTTCCCACTGATAATTTCTGCTCATATTTCCAGAGCCTCTCTGTCTGTCCGTTTGTCTGTCCGTCTCTTTCTAGCTACACTACATAGTTTCGCTGCCAGCCAGAGGAGCATCGGTAGCTGGCAACATTGTTGTTGTTGCTCTCTTGAGTGGGGCGGTCTCTAGTGTGGTTGTTGTTTTTGCTGTTGTCAATTTTTTTCAGATAATAAAAACTAACAAGTTGTGTTTATTAGTTAACAAAAGCAAACGGCAAAGTTTCAACAGGTTCGTTGACCAGCAGCAGCCATCGCATCGACACATTCAACGTCATGAACGGAGAGGCGGAGAGCCAGAGAGCCGGAGGAGGAGATCATTACGCAAAAATAAAAGTAAAACCGAATGCATTGCTGCCTGCTGGCGTGTGTGTGCGATAATAAAAATAGTAGAAATTAAAAACATCCCATGCTCCCGTGTGCTTCCCATTGTCTTTGCTGTGGTGCTGCCTCTTCTTCGTAGTGCTCGGTATCAAGGTCAGATCGTTGGTATTTTAGTGAGTGCAATTTCGAGCCAAATAAATTCGCATAGAGTCGCTCTGCCCGGCACTAATGAGACTCGCTGGCAGAGGCAGTGACAACAGCGACAGCGACGTGGCCAGAGGCGGCTGGCTGGGCAGCGACGCGGGCAGAGAGCTGTGACAGATGCACTAACGTGGATTAAAAATGTGCAAAAGGCAAACACAAAAGATTGCGGGACTTAAACAAAAGCAACCACAGCGGGAGAGTAGAGTGGGGAAGAGAGAGAAACACAGGGCAGCGCAGCAGCAGCAGCAGCAGCAAAAACAACAGAAATACAAGAACAACAGAAACAATGGCAAAGCTAAACGGCTCTCTCTCTCTTGCTTGGCTGCTTAATCTCCCCAAAGTGTGTGTTAAGTAGGGTGAATCATTACCAAAGCCCGCTCACAAGATATTGGTATGTGTATGATATTATTTAAGGAACACTACTACATATTTTGCAGCAATAGCTCACCCTGTTTTAATATGCCTGCTCTCGGTATGCAAATGAAAGGAAATGGAACAGCGGCGAATTTCGAGTGAGTTTCGTGGAGCCAGCAGAAAAATAACATTAAAGCGAAATTAAGCAGATAAATTATTCAGAAATATGTACACACATTCATATGTATACGTATTTGTGTGTTGAACATATTGATTGCTTGTTAAAAATGTTAATTAATTTGTCTATGAGCTGGCAACGGTAATTAAATCAAGCGTTAGGCAAACATAACAACAGAAAAGCATATGCCCTCCCACACATACATACCAACATATATAACTACAAAATCTGTATATCTGTGCATTGCAATACAGTGACACTTGTCTAAAAAAACACACCCATGCAAGAGTCAGCATTTAAAATATAAAAAGAAATCATCAAATGAAATCTTCAAACTGTGTTTGTCATCACTTTCATGTGCTGTCATATCTGGTATCTGGTGACTAATTGAGCTTGAATGTTCCATTATAGAGGGTTTAACCTGTACAATAAAATAAATGTCCCACACACAGTCCAGGCCGTCTGTCAATGTCCCAAAGGGGAAATTACTGATAGCTGCACTACTCAGTATTTCTCTTTTTATTCTGAGGGTATTATGTTTTTGGCCAGATGTTTGCAATCTCATAGAGGATGTGACCCCAACTATCGGGAAGGGTATCAAGTGCTTCGGCACTTTGGGCTAGTCCTTTCTTTTTGAAATATCAAGTGCTTGTAGTTATTTTGGAATTGACATCGAACCATTTTCGAAAAGATTGATAAAGTGGTCGTTACAAGTTGGAATATTAATAGTATTCCAAGTGGATAAGACTCCCAGCGACCAAGTCAAGGTCAGGTGAAGGGGCCAGTTATGGAACCATCGATCGATCAAATGCGCAGTTTCTGGCGGTGTGTGAGTGAAATTTTAATTGAGTTGAGCTCGAAAGATGTACAGCTTGAAAAATCTCATAAGAAATTCACAAAAAAAGAGAGAAGAGATATACACATTGTAAAATATCAACCACAACGTCAACGGAACGCATAAAAATGCAAATGAATACCAATACTACAAGTATGAATATGACACCCAGCACTTCGACTAGAATATACCCTATACTATACTTGGTTTTTTTTATGTAATAGAAATTCTTAAAGTGAGAGGTTAACAGATGGAAATACTGCCAACAATACAGGCTGATCAAAAATCAGGCCCTTCTCTCTGTTTGGAAAGTACAGCATACCCTTATACCCTACGAGTACCCTGTAAAAACACTAGGCGGCTTTACTCCGTATATGTACGTACTTTTGTACGTGTGGGAGCGGGAGCTTACCCTATATATGTATGTGTGTGTGCATAAGTGAGAAGGGGAGCCAGCAGTTGAGTGAATGAGTGAGGCGGAGGAGCATTGAGCACGTCGGCTGGCCGCTGCCTGCGTCGGCTTCGGCGTCGCAGTCGACGCTGTCAAATGTCATTTTCCATTGCAATCCAATGTGTGTATGTAAATATGTATTTATGTGAATGCAGAGCAGAGCATACATGAAGAACATGCTCTCCGCATCCACATAGCAACATTTATAGGCATGACACACACACACCCGCAATTGTACTGTACTAAAGAAGCTGTTGCAAAAAATGTGAAAAATTTAAGCAAAATTCAAAATTCCTTTTGCATATAAATTCGTATTTTTAGTCGACTGCTCTACCGCAACCCACGCACCCCCCACCCCCGCAATGGTGACGTCGCTGCTTTTCATTCAGTTTTTACTTTTTCTTTAGTTTTGTTTTGTTTTCCCCAACTTTTGCACGGCTTTGTTTTCGCTATGGTTTTCTTGTTCCTCTTTTTTATACTTTTGATTCATTCGAAGAGTCGTTTTGGTTGTTTTTTTTCCCCCCCAACATAATTTATGCTCGGAAATGTTGTTGATGTCATATGTATGAAACAAAACGGAAAACTTAATGCAAAACTTGAGAAATTAACATATAGGGGAAACTCTCTTGTCCGACTTTAAGTGAAATGGTGCTTATTGGAAAAATTCCTGGGAGGGACATCTACCATCATTTAATGAAGTTGTAACATCTAACATACAACCGCTTACCCGTTTACCCCCCCGTTAGTTCTAAAGAATTTCCTGTTTCTCTTTAAGATAACGACAGCTCATAAGAGCAGAAAGTGGATTCGTAGAAAAGAGAAAATGGAGCGTAAGGATAGCGTAAGCGGGAGGATGAAATAGGAATTGTCAGATGCAGAAGATACCCCCAGTCGTAGGGTCCAGTGGCACAGCAGGACTCAGCAGGAGTCAGGGTACGTATAACATTTTTCCTCTCTTTATTGGCATCCGGAAGCCCGTGAAATATTCAGCAATAAAAAACAAGAAACAAAACTTTTCAACTTGAAATATAATACGTACAGGGGGGAAAAATGTGGAAGGGGGTTATGAGGGGGACATACACACATGTACATCTGTACGTCTGTGTGTGGCACATCCTCTTACCTGCTAAAATACACATGTTGAAAATGTTAGTATAAATGGTAGAGTAGAGTACCAGCCAGCAGCCGAATCCAACCAAAAAATGTCCCGCCTATAGCGCTGTGCCAGCATTTCCCGGCTGATAAGAACTGGGTGAGGGGTAGGTGGGGGTCCAAGAGTGAGTAATTCGCATGTATGTGAGATAGGAGAGGGGGGTATGGGGGAGTCAGAGAGATGGATATTGGCATAAAGCGAAGAAGTAATCGTGGACGTACATAAATTCTCTCGTTTTTTCTCCCTATTTCTCTATCATCTTTCGGCTTTTTTTTGTTTAGTTTTACTTGATTTATGACTAGCACAAATTCTAACAAACACACACACACACACACACTAAGTCGCACACACCCATATAGGGAGACAGAAATCGAAGTTTATTGATAGCCGCGTTGTGGCAATAAAAACAAGAGCCACAGACTAGATTTCGTGTGACGTATCGGCTGATACCCTTGCATATGGCTGTTCCTCGAGTTGAACCGATACCATAGACACCCTTTGTACTCCGTGAGTAAGGGGTATCACAAAGTGAAGGCGTACTGAGGCTGGGCGTGGCTTTTCGGGGAGATGCTGTGTGTGTGAGTGATACAAGAGAGAAAAAACAACAAAATATATGCCATGTTTATGTTTGGCACTTGTTTATGGCCAAGAAAACTGACAAAAGCAGATGACGAAACAAAATAAAATTGGATTGGGGCAGCATTCGAGGCTGGATACCCTATCAGATTCCACTTTCAATGAATACTCTTCAGAACAGTTTTGTTTCTAAGAGTTCTGTTCAGAGTACTCATCAATTTGGTTCATTTTCTCATTATCTTTGAACATTCCGCAAGAGGAATACCCTTTACAGTTGTTTCATCAGAGTTCCGCTCAGGGTACTCTCCTATTCCACACGATTTACCCATTATCTCTCGTTTGGCATCAAACTAAGTTTGGTCTCTCACTCTTTTTGTTGTTGCATGTGTTTTTTTCTCGTTATTGCAAAGAGACCCAAAAGCAGGTCAGTAAATTGAGCTGGACCCCCAAGGGGATGGCGAGGGGCAGGCAGCTGATAGAAGCTCTCTGCTAATGCTTGTCTGAGGTTAAATGACATTAAAGAGCGAAACGAAACCAAAGCCGTTGACATCGTGTCACATGAAGGGGGTAAGGCGAGGCGAATGAGGAGAAGGCGCCCATCAGCAGATGCACAAGCAAACGAACAGAGAGAGAGAGAGGCACACTTAGGCACCCTAAAAAAAAAAACTGTACTGTATGAAAGAGTTACGTGCCAAAGCCTTGCCAAAGAGTGGGGACGGACGGGCGGAAGCCTGGGTAAAGAGCGCGTGACTTGAAGGCAAATGGAACACAAAAAAAAGCTCAAAGGCAAAGCCAGAAAAGGATGAGAGGGGAGCGCGGAACAGCACCCTGCCAATGACAAGAAGAGAGCAGAGCAGGGCGGCTTAATGAGGATAACTTCTAAGGCAGGCCGTTTACGAGCGGGTGGAGAAGGTGAGGAGGTCAGCAGCGTGGAGCACCTTTTGCCCAAAAAGCAACAAGCAAATAAACAAGAAACAAAGACAAAACAGTCTCCATGCAAATAAAACTAAACAAACAAAAACAATTGGAGCAAAAGCAGCAGCAGCAGCGACAACAACAAAAGCAAACATTAGAGAGGGGAAAGAGACGCTTCGGTTAGCCGAGGCTTTTGATACCCTTTGGCAGCTACACATACTATGATACCTGACAACACACAGACGAGACGGATGTGTATGTACGGCTTTAAGGTCTTGAAAGTGTTTCTACCATCACTCCCATCATAATCGCAATACGCTCTTCCCTCGAAGGGTACAATAATCAAAACTTCACCCCCCACGGAAGGCGTTGGGGGAAAAAGTGTGCGCAGAATGAAAAAATATGCGATTGACGCTAACAAGCAAAGCGGCAACAACACCAACAGCAACAACAAGCAAGAAAGAGTAGCGTCGCTTTAAACGTGGCCTCTGGAATTTTTGTTTCATTTGCCAAATTGTTTCATACAGACAACCAAACACCAGCACGAGCGTGAGAGTAAACTTGAAGAGAGAGAGAGAGAGAGAGAGAGTACGCGAGAGAGAGAGCGAGCGAATCCAACTGTTTCAACTTTGCAACGTTTTTTTGTTGTTCCATGCGTGAGCTTAGCGGCATCCTCTTCCCTCTTCCCACTGCCCACTGCCCCACATCCCAGCAGACATCTCTTTCGCTCCCACTTTTGCCGCCCCACTGACTTCGCACTTGGTGCTAGAGAAGCTTAGCATGGGGCACGTCACCGTTATGCTTAAACGCAATGTGCATGTGTGGAGACGACGGTCTCCCTCTTTCTTTCGCTGTTAGGGCCTCCCCCAGCAGCCACCTGCTGGGGTTGCAGCACACAAACTTGAGTGTACGCACAGTGGGAAAATTAAATCCGTAATTTATTAAAAATAGCCAATATCCCTTACATTTTCCATATATTGCATTGACAGCCACTGTGCGAAGCTGCAACTGCCGTTGTTTCCATGTTCTCCCACCCACGGCGCCCTTTGCTCATGGCACCTCTTCCATCTTACTTATTCATCTCGTTCCCCTCTATTTTTTATTCACGTAGCACTTTTGCCTTGTAATTATTGTCATTACGTCATGAACAGGCAGAACCACGACGCGCAATGCAAGACGCCAAACCACTCACCCTGTGCCCCCTTACACTAGCAACCACCCTGCATAAAGCATCTCTGGCCCCCCCTCCCTTTAAGGAGTACATCTTTCTCACTCTTTCTTTTTTGTTGGGCTCCTTTTCGACCCTCTCCTCTTTCGTTTTGTTTTGATTCGCCATGGCTTTTAATTTGGCGCGACGCTGTCAAGGTATATTAGTACGAAGGTAAGTGAGTACCCATCTGGGTGCCAGAGTCTCGCTCTCTATCACTAACTATACTTTTTACTCATATACCTTTGAAACTGTTCTACCTTTGAGAGAAAGGAGAACGATTGAAGAGAGGGAAAAGCGGCAGGGAAAGATCAACAGCCGGAGACGACTTTTGACGACTCTTTTGTGCTTATTTTAATATGCATTTAAATGTTTGCTTTTACGTAATAATTTTTTGCTTTTTATTGTTAGAACATGCCATGAATGTCTAATAGGAAAACCATTTCGAAGGCATGCAAAAAAGAGAGCGCCCGGCAATTAACTTTTAACATCTAGATTCTAGAGAGAGAAAAAGTCACGCAAATGACGCGTAAAATTGTTAAATTTGAACTTGAAAAGGGAGATGGCATGCATTTTGCTATCCAATTGAGAGCGGACGTCGAGTGAGAACAAATCGAAATGTAATTAAAATCAACAACAAAAAGGAAGAGCACAATTCACTCTCACTTTTGAATATTGCTCTAGTCTATCTCCCTCTCCCACCCGCTAAAAACTTGAGCGAAGAGTGTGGTTGGATAATGTGTGTGTGGCACTGAAGCGGCGTGCGCAACAACAACAAGAAAACAGCTGAGCGGGAATCCACACACAAGCACACACCCCCACATAGATTCCATATATATACATGTATATGTACGATTTTGCTTTTAGCTTAATTAACTAAAAAAAAACGACTATAACTTACCGCTTAATGGCGGCTCTAAGCGCTCTCTTTATATTAAACAATTTATCAGAGTTGTTTGCAATTAACGGAACTCGTTAACACTTTTCACTGCTAATTCATTTAAAAATTTAGTCAGAGTTCACGTATGTACGTACAGTACATTTCCCTTATTTTTATCGTAAAAAGCCGCACAGATATTTTTTTTGAACGCGAATAGTCCGCAACGCGTGTGGCTCCAACAAAAAATAAATTTGACTGTGCTTCAAGCCCCAAGCTGTCCGGCGGGTCTCGTCTCCATTTCCAATTTTCCCCACACATCCCTACAACCATGCAACGGACGGATGTCTAGGTGGCGTATGGAATTTTCTGTACCCTATTTAATGTAATTGTGGTTAACATTTTGTTTTCCAAGCTTTTTCTCAATTAATGGGATTGAAGACAAAATTCAATAATGAGTTTTTCTCAGAATTACCTATCTATTCCATTGAAGATTGAGAATATATATATTTGTTCAAAAATTTTGCTATTGTGCGTTACAAACATCTTAAAATTTCATAATATCCCTTCATCTCTTATCAATGAGTATCGATAGATGTAGACTGCATGTAAGTACCAATAGATGGCGCTTTAGAGTCCATGTAAAAGTCACGAAGATATACAATTCGATGACGTTTATTGCATGTAATTCGTGATCTGCTTCAATATTCTGATGATTTCAGATAATAGAGTCAATTTTCTAAAAAATGCGCTACAAAATGCATTCCATTCCAATTCCTTATCTCGGAAAAACACCGATATCCCACAAATATATATCGATATGTTGATATATCAATAATTTACCATCCCTAATGAAGACGAAAAATTCCAATATTGTTGCTGTAATTGGATTAAACCAAACGGAAAATGCTGTAATTAGGTAAAAAGGAAGCGTTCGACCCACACAACACACACGGAAACAGCCAGCGCCCAGCCAGAAGAGAACTCTCCAGCAGCCACAATTGTCCAGCCGGATGGCCAATCGCAATATGCGAAGCAATACGACCAAAGTCGAAGCCCTGATCGAGAGCTGTCGCAGCGAGGGCAAATGGCAGCGCGTCATCGATCTGACGGACGAGCTGAAAACGGGCTCGCCCCAGAATGGTGAGTAGAGTCTCTAGAGGATCTATATGGACATATGAATCATTGTCATTTTGTGTTCCCCCTCCCCACCACAGAATGCCTGGCCAACTTTTTGGTGGGTGAGGCTCGCCTGGAGAGTTACCTTGAGGAGAATGCCTTGGTTGCTGAATCCAACTTTGGACGCGCCAAGACGGGCTTGTCCGAGGCGCGACGCTACCTGAATCTGGCCCTTGGAGAGTGTGGCCAAAAGGCGGGCATTGCTTTGGATGCGTACCTGCTGCTGGCCAAGCTCTGCTTTGCCTGCGGCGAGTACGAGCCCAGTCTGGATAACTTTATCAAAGCAGAGCTCAACACGCTGGCCGAAAAGGAGCTGACATTGTGGGTAGAGCCCATGGAGATTAAAAGGAAACTAAATCATCCTCTATCGCTTACAGACGCAGCCTGAAGATCCTGGCCGAGTCGTATGCCATCAAGGGCCTGTGCCTGGAGCATCAGACGTCCAAGCCCTCGTCCAAGTTCAAGAAGGCCGAAAAGGACACGGAGATGGTGAGTGATTGCAGGATTCCCTAAAGGATTCCCCAAAAGGATTCCCTAAAGAAATGCCATACCATTTTCCAGATAAGTTGCTTTGAGCGCGCCTCGGACTTGGGTCTGCTGTATCTGCAGGAGTACGACATCGTGAGTGGCAGCAGCAGCTCCAACAACTCCACGGCCGGCTCTACGCTCAATGTGAACGCCAGTGTGCAGCAATCGAACAGCAGCTTTGCCATCAGCAGCACCATCCCCGCGAGCGGGGCGGCAACCCACGAGGTGAATCGTCGCATGGGCGCCATCCTGGAGACGGCCCTGCAGCGGGCCCCCATCGTCCTGATCAAAACGGGCAAGCTGCAGGAGGCCGTGGAGCGGTACCGCATTATGCTCAATGCCATCGAGACGAGGGCCACCCAATCGCTGCGCCTGACGCTGACCCGCCAGCTGGCCGAGGTCCTGCTCCGCGGTGTATCGGGCACTATTTACGCCCCTCCGTTTACCAGCAAATCGGGAGGGAGTACGCTGCGTGGCGGCGCCTCCAAGAAGCTGTGGAAGCCGCGCAAGTACCAGGCCCGGCAGCAGTTCTCGCCACGCAACCAGCAGGAGGAGGTGATCCTCCTGCTGCTCATAGCCGAGGCCCTGGCCGTGCGAGACACAGTGCTGTCGCAAAGCCCCGAATTCAAGCAGGCACGCCAGCACGCCATGGGCAATGTGACGGCCGTCTACGACCTGCTAACCTTGGCCACGGTCCGCTGGGGCCTCGTCCAGCTGCTCAACGAGTCCTTCGAGAAGGCGCTAAAGTTCAGCTTCGGCGAGCAGCACGTGTGGCGGCAGTACGGCCTCAGTCTGATGGCCGCCGAGAAGCATTCGCATGCGTTGCGGGTGCTGCAGGAGTCGATAAAGCTGACGCCCAGCGACCCGCTGCCCTGTCTTCTAGCCTCGCGGCTGTGCTACGAGAGTCTTGAGACGGTCAAACAGGGATTGGACTACGCGCAGCAGGCCCTCAAGCGGGAGATCAAGGGTGAGTGGAAAGAAGTTTGTAAAGGATTTATATATTGATGTTTATTCTGCAGGTCTGCGTCCTTCGCGGAGCCAACTGTTTGTGGGCATTGGACAGCAGCAGCTGGCAATCCAATCGAACCTGCGGAGCGACCGCGATGCCTGCCACAAACTGGCGCTGGAGGCCCTCGAGCGTGCCGTCCAGAACGATGGCCACGATCACCTAGCGGAGTACTATCTGTCGCTGCAGTATGCGCTGCTCAACCAGCTGCCCGAGGCCTTGGCCCACATCCGCTTCGCTTTGGCCCTGCGCATGGAGCATGCCCCTGTCTGCATCTGTTTGCCCTCCTGCTGACAGCATCGCGACGTCCTCGGGAAGCCTTGGGCGTGGTGGAGGATGCCCTGCACGAGTTCCCCGACAATCTGCAGCTGCTGCATGTGAAGGCCCATCTGCAGCTGCACCTGGAGGATGCAGAGACGGCGCTGGCCACCGTCCAGCACATGCTAGCCGTCTGGCGGGAGGTGTACGAGGCGCAGCTGGCCGGTGAGGAGGAGAAGCACTCGGACACCAAGAGCGGCGTGCATCTAGTCCACTCCTCCCAGATGTCCGACAAGGACTCGAGTAAGTGTGTGGGCCCCCACTCAGGGCCTCTTATTGCATCTCAACAAATCCATATACAAATCCATATAATACTAACGTCTGTGTTCTGTACATATGTCCCCATATACAAACTATATCTTCTCGATCTTCTGCGGAATGTGTCTATTGTATATAAACAAACAAACCAATCCAAATCCAATCAAAAAACACTCAAATAATTGTAAGTTTCCGATAAAGGATCATCTCTTGTGAGGTTCCTGCTCCGATGTCTGACGATCGGGCAGGTTGCCACGCGTACTATTCCATTTCTATATAGTTTTGATCGATTTGCATAGCTCTCTTCCACTTTGCCTGCTTCTCTACTATATTATCTACCATTTTTGATAACACTTTTTGCCTGTTTTATGCCTGTCTTGCTTTTGTGTATATCCTTCACTCTATACTGTTCCATTTCTTTGTTGGTCTTTCTACTCTTCGAAATTCTTGTATATCCTATTTACATAATGCTCTTGAACTTTTGAAGATTCGGTGTATGCTGCTTCTCTGGCTGCAGTTTCGCGCGTGGAGCACGCCTTGAGTGAGGCGGCCAGCTCTCTGAGCTCTTTCACGCAGCGCCCCGGACCGCGAAGACCCTGGATGCTGCAGATTGAGGTGGGTTTTGGAGGTGGGTCCTTGCCTTGCAGCTAATCACATCACCCCTTTGGATTTCCATTTCAGATTTGGCTGCTGCTGGCGGATGTCTATCTGCGCATTGAACAGCCCAATGAGGCCCTCAACTGCATCCACGAGGCCTCACAGATCTATCCCCTCTCGCATCAGATTATGTATATGGTATGCAAGAGCCACCGCTTCTGGAATGTGCTTTTATCTAATGGCAACTCCCTTTTTACAGCGCGGCCAGGTACATGTGTATCTGGAGCAGTGGCGGGATGCCAAGCAATGCTACCTCAATGCTGTGGCCGCCAATCCCAATCACTCGGAGGCACTGCGTGCCTTGGGCGAGACCCATTTGGTCTTGGGCGAGCCCCGGCTGGCCGAGAAGATGCTCAAGGATGCGGCCAAACTGGATCCAAATTGTCCCAGAATTTGGTGGGTAACCCATCAAAAATATGTATCCCCCTATCCTGCCTCATTGTTTTGGTATTTCCCATAGGTTTGCTCTGGGCAAGGTTATGGAATCCCTGGGGGATTTCTATGCGGCGGCGGATTGCTTTGCCACTTCGCTGCAGTTGGAGCCATCGTGTCCGGTGCTGCCATTCACCTCGATTCCCCTGGTCTTTGAGTAGAGAGCGATCCTCGGATCCTTTCGTTTCGTTCCGTTTCGTTTTGTAGAAGATTCAACCTCGACTAACCTCAAAAGTGAACAGCAATATTACTTACTTAAACGTCTCTATAAGCCCCAAAACAGTTCGCAGTAATTAATGAACTTTTTTTTGTATTCTGTGTCCCTTCAGTATTACAACATTTCGTGTAATTATGGATCGACAGATCGATCTGCCTGTGCGTATTTGTGTGTAAATTATTAGCTAGAAAATGTTCAAGTTGTTGTATATAAATCTATCTATACTATGCCTTCTTTGATAATAACCAATTCTATGATTCTAATGCTCTATAAGAAGGAGTCCCATCCCCCAAAAAAAATGTGCTACTTTTGTTGAAATCCTCTCTCTCTTCTTTCTTTCTCTCTAATTTATTTTCTTGGAATGTTAACTAATGGATAATGATTTGATTATAAATTATATATCTAGATATAGCCGAATTTAAAGTTAAACAAATATATGAAGAACCTTAAACCCTTTGGCTTTCCCTTGCCTTTGTCCTTGTTTAGTTACCCTGCTTTGTGTTGCATGCCACACACACTCCTTTCACTTTCCGAATTAGCTAATTGACGTTGGTAATTTCCGCATTCTGTTGGAGGCCATAATCAGACAGAAATATCCCCCTTGAAGAACCTCTAAAACTGTCAGAAGGGGGGGTGCTGGCCTGTGCCTAGGGGTGGCATTGGCGGGCGTTGTCCGTGGCAACTGGGCTTTCGGCCAATCAATAAAAAAGTCAACAAGCAAGTCGGAAATGTCGGCGCAGGGCGATGGCACAGGAATTTGGGTTGATTACGTTCTAGCATCGAAATAAATCCCTGTTTAGAGTGTGGCCTCATTGGGCGAGGACTGGGACCCGATTGCCCGTAAACTATCCCATGAAGGAGCAGCAGCGACAGCCGAAGGATGACCCCAAAGCGTAAGCGTCGCGGACGCAGCGAGTCCCGGGCCAGAAGCAAAGCCAAACTGCAGGCAGAGCATCTGCAGCTGCTGAAGGAACTGGAGTTGGCGGACAGCTGCTGCGACATTTGCCACTGCGATTGCTACAGTTCGCACGGCAGTAGTGGGAGCACGACTGGACGTGGACAGCAGTCCCAGAAGGAGGAGGCGCTGCATCAGTTGGACAAGGAGATCCAGACCCTCGAGCATTTGCAGCGCAGGGAGAGTGCCAGAACGGGTGCCGCATCCTCAGGCAGAAGGAGTCACAGCAGCCAGCGACAGCGCAGTGCTTCCAGATCCCCCACTGAGGGGAAATCCTCGCGAGCCCAGAGCAGACGAAGATCCAAGAGTGCCGGCAGCCAGAGGTCCAAGAGCGCCTGCAGCCAACGGAGCGACTCCCGGCAGGGACACCCAAAGGAGGAACAGGTGGAAGCAAAGCCCCAGCCACGACAGCGACGCGGTGCTCAAAGGGATTGCAAGATGCTGCAGGTGAGTGGAGGGGCTCCCATGGCTCCCAGCAGAATCGAAATTTAAATCTGTTCTCTCCTCAGTACTTTCTGGGGCCCCTGGGAGACGCCCCCGCCTTGTCCATCCATGGCAGAGGCAAATCCAAGTCGCAGGAGAACATGGCCCTGGTGCCACTCGGCCACAAACGAGGCGATGGCAAATCCCTGTGCGCTTCCATGGCCAATCTCTGCCTGGCGCCGACAGTGCGGGCCGCCTACCAGCAGATACCCGACCACGACCAGAAGATCCTCAACAGGATGGCCGTGAAGCGGAGCCAGCAGGCGGCGGACAAGGAGCACGCCTGGCTGGCGCGAAAGTACTGGGAGAACGAGCGTTTGGAGCGCCAGCTCCTGAAGGTCGAGCAGGTGGAGGAGTACAAGCGGGCGGTGCATGACAAACAGTTCCAGGACTACCTGATGACCAAGGCCCGCCTCCAGGCCCTGGCCGAGCGGGATCTGGCGGAGCTGCGGCGCCTGCGGGGCGCTCTGGATGCCAAGGATGCGGCGGCCAAGCAGCGACTGGCTTCCATGCGGCTGGAACGGGACATGAACCTCTGCCAGCGGCGTTGCGAGGAGCTGCGTCGCAGCGAGGCTGTCACCGTGCACCAGGAGGAGCAGTACCTGGGCTCCACCCTGCGCAAGCGCGACATCTGCATGCGGCTCACCCAGCGCCTCCACCGCGCCGACGAGCTGCGGGGCCAACTGTTGGAGGCGTACCTGCGGCGTTTGCAGCACGACAACTACGTGGAGCAGGCCCAGCACGAGGAGCACTGGCGCGAGCGACAGCATCTCGAGCGGCTCAAGCAGGAGCAACTCAAGGAGGACATTCAGCGGAAGAGGAGCCAGTCCCAGCGCTTTGTCGAGGGCCGACAGCGGCGACAGGAGGCCCGGTTTCGCACGGCCAAGATCTCGGCCAGCCTGCGGGAGCTGGTGCGTCAGTCGGTCACGCCCGAAGGTGCCACCGGGTCTCTAGGCCCAGATCAGCAGGCCCTCAACACGTATGCCCAGCAGCAGGTGCACTTGGGGCGCCTCCTCTTCGAACGTTCGGCTAGGGACTGAGGTTTAGGGCTGGCTGGCTACTGGTTATGTATATGTATATAATATCGCTCAATTGTTGTTGGTTTTTGTGTAAATAAATTGAATTTGAGATATGAGAAAAGATCAGCGGGAAAGCACTCAAAAGTTAGGTCCAAGATGTATCTTAAGAGGTAGTCCTCTTATCTCTTGATAGATCATCAATTCTTTAATTTGTTCTGTCCAAAACACATTGAACTTCTTCAGACAAACCATAATCTCTCCCTCATTTCGCTCAATATGTAGAGCCCATCGTAATTCTGGTGTCTCATATCAGTCATCCATTGAACCCAACATAAAATTTGGAAGCAATTCAAAGATTCGAAGTACAAAGAGCCAGCAAACAATGTGCGAATCGCGTTCATCAATCCCTGTAGCCGAATGGGCAGAGCGATAACAAAAGGTACACGGAGTCGGGGGTAAAGAACACAGATCTCTGGGGTCGTTATTTATGGAGGGAGAAGAGTACTCTTATACGAGTGTACACACATCACATTAAACCCCACCCAGCAACTACGTTCGAGGAACAACACGTCCGAAGACACACACAGATCCGCAGAACACAAAGACAAAAGCCTTGATTGGGTCACTGTCTGGAGCGGAAAGGAGTAGCTCACGTTTTGGCTTGGTTGGGGGGTAAACACAAAGTAAGACGAGGTGTAGCTGAAGTGAGTAACCGCATTAAGGAAATGCCAAGCATCCTACAAGGGACAGAGACAGAGGGACTGAGAGACAAGGTTATCATTGCCTCCCGCCTGTGACTGTGAGTAATTCCACATTCCATAAATCTCCGACCTAGGCCATCCATGCGGTCACTTCCCCTAGTGTGTGTTTTTTTTATCAAACTTAATTAGATTAACACTTTAACTACCCTTTTTGCTTTTTTTTGCTCAAGTGCATAATTGTGAGCGTTTCGTAATTGAAGCCAATGCTGCGGACCATTCAAAAGTGTCTTCACTTCACTGACTGGAGGGGCTGGAGGCTGGAGGGGAGGGTTGTGGTGGTGGGATGGAGGGGCCGATCAACGCTTCGGTTTGGGTCAGACTGTGGGGCGTTTAATCAGTGATGATACTAGTGATCAGATGGGTCTGGAGCTATAAAACAGAGAGAAAGGTGGATGATGGATGAAAATGGTTGCCTCTAGATCGCATGATCTTCTGCTGAAGACCTCCACTTTTTCTCCAATTCAAAGTCCGAGTTTCTGGGTTAATTTGAACACAAACTCTACAGGAAATTCATCAGCTTTGAACGTTCTGGAAATACTGGTATTTTACTTGCGCTTTTTTTTACAATCTGCCTTTGGATCGACCCTTCGGCTGGCCCCCGAGTCTCTCTCTCTATCTCTCGCCTCTGGTTAACTTTTTTAATGATTTGTGTACATATTTGATTGTTGTATTTATTGCCTGTAGACGTAGACACACGGATAGATAGACAGACGGGGGCTCTTGGTTATAGAGGGAGAGGAAGGTGATAAGGCGATAAGCCCTATACGGGGGTTGGGTTGGGTTTCATAAGACCCCGACATTAGTGTTGAATCCTTTATTAAATATTTGAGAGAATAGAGAAATATCCAAGATAAGGAGAGAGGGTTTCCAAATGGTTTCTACCTGTTTTGGGAAATGATTTTGAGTGTTTATTGGTTGAATTTGTATCCATTTATTCTATGTATATTTTACTCTATATTATTATCTGGAACTATTTTTAGTTTTGTTTTGATTTTGGCCTCCACCTTTTTTGCATGATTTCTTTTGAAATATATTTCTGTTTTGGTTTTTATATGATTTCTGGCTTCGCTTTCACCTCGAACCCCAAGCCCCCAGAGTGTTTCGTTTGGCAATCATCCATCCATCCCACAGATCCACACACGCGAAACCGACGAAAATGTTTGCGGCTCTTGCGACATTGAAACGGGGCGATAAGCGACGAGACGAGATGGGACGGGATGGAATGGGATGGGGGCAACAATGTTTGCCAAATCTCCGATTGGGCAACGTCTAGTCCGCGTAATACTTGATCCAGGGCCCGGGACCCGGAACCCAAAACCCTGAAACCCCAAAACCGGACGGACCCCGCCTCAACTCTCGATGGCGGCCTCCATCTCCAGCTGGGCCTCGATGATGTCCGCATGCTGCCGCACCATATGATTGTTGAGATTGCCCACACTCTGGTAGCACTTGTCGCAGTAATCGCAGCCGTAGGGTTTCTCTCCCGTGTGCACCAGAATGTGGGCGTTGATGTGACCGCGCGTGAAGAACGACTTCTCGCAGCTATCGCACTTGAAGGGCCGCACCATATGCGGATCGTGCGACCGCATATGTGTCCTCAGATCCGACTTGGTCGGCCACGTCTTGGTGCACTTGGAGCAGGCGAAGATCCGGGGCTTCGACTCGCCCGTGTGGGTGCGCAGGTGGGAGCTCAGCTGCGTGCGCAGGACGAACTTCCGCTCGCAGTGATCGCAGCTGAAGGGCCGCTCGGTGGAGTGAACGGACTTCACATGGTATCGCAGGCTGTGGCGACTCGCGAAGCTCTTCTGGCACTCCTCGCACTGGTACAGCAGCTCCCCCATCCCGTGGACGGCGATCATGTGCAGTTTCAGCTGGAAATTTCGCGTGAACTTCTTCTCGCACTCGGTGCAGGGATGGAGGGACCGCGGGGAGCCCGGGGAGCGGACAGCAGCAGGAGAGGACTTCGGTCGCTTCCGCTTGGGCATGGCCTTGGGGGGCTTGGGCTTCGCCAGGGGCATCTCTGGTTCTGGTACTGGTTGTGGAGCCTCAAGGTGTTCGGCTGTTTCCGTCTCGAGTTGAAGGAGAGTGCCGGTGTCCGTCTCTGGTTGATGGAGGGGCGTGTTCAGCGGCCCAGCATCGGCATCCCAGAGAATGGGCGCCTCATACGGACTGGACAGGCTCTCCTGGAACTCCAGGGTATCTAGAGGGGAGGGGAGTCATCAGTCAATCAGTCATTCCGCGAAACCTCTGCACAACTCACCGAAATCCACCGTTTCCATCAGGGGCGCTACATAGGCCACCGGTTTGCCCTGCAGCACTGGCATCATAGTGTCCTCCAGGCTGCCCACCTCCCGCTCCAGGCACTCGAGGACATCGTCCAGGGCCAGGGCATCTCCGGCGGCCACCGTGTGTTGCCACTGCTCGTGGCGGGTGCGGAGCACCAGCTCCGAGTGCTCGCACTCCCGCTGGAAGTTGCGGGCATCGTGTAGCCGTCGCAGGCACAGATCACAGATGACATCGGTGAGGCCGTCGCCGGCATCCAGCCGCAGAGTGGGCGCCAGCGCCTTCAGCTCTGCGAGCAGGTGGTCGTCGTGGATGTGGCGGTAGAGCGGCGGCTGCTCCAGCAGGCAGCAGCGGCAGATCAGGGGTTGCTTCAGCAGCGAGAACATAATACTTGGGAGGGAGCGTCTGCTCGGCTCGCCGGTTGCGGGACGTCTGAGAGCAGACGTCGAGTCCGGCTCAGGCTCAGGCCCAGGCCCAGGCCCGTCCCGTCCCGGTGTTGGTGATGGCTATCAGGGCAGGCGCACCGATAGCCCTTGGCTTAAGCGATAAGACGGCGTCGCAGTGGCTGTGGATGGGGCACATGCAGGGGGGCGGGGGACCTCAAGAGAGCCGGAGTTATAGACAAGCAGACAGGAGGAGGAGAAGGCGGAAGAGGAGGAGGAGGAGGAGGCACCACGGAGGGAGATTCGCTAATTTGCAGTTTGTGGCTTACTAATTGAATACCATCCATGGACGCATGTGCGTCCCTGAACCGCGATAAGGAGCCCACCATTATCTCATCGTTGTATTTGGGTGGTCCGTCGGCCGCTTTCTCCTCCCGCTCCTCCCTCTCGTGCGAGCACCAACCATCCCCAAATAGATTGCTCTTATCGCCGCCCTACTGAGATCTGCGGCTCATTGCGGATTCCCCATCTTTCAGTTGTTGTATTCACCCTGGACTTTAATCGGGCAAAACGGCCCCAAGGACTGGTTTAAATGATTGGCCCCCCAAAGGACTAGATTCTGCGTTTCTCTAAGATTCGATTGATCTGAAAATTGGGTGGAAATTCCCTCAAAGTAAAGGGTTGCCTATACTCGCAAGAAGAAGATGGGGAAACACACACATTTCTATTGGGGAATGATCTCATTGTCTGTTGGGGAATCAAAGGTTGGCATATACTTGGGACTACAGAGTCTGTACAATCAGATCGATGTATATATTCTTTTTACGAGTTCTCTGGAAAGGTTGAAGATCAAAACTGAACTGCCTACAGATAGGATCTAGGAGATGTCATTGACATTTAGGAACAAAAAAGAAGATCTTGAAATAGATCACAGATAAATATAGTTTCTGGATATAAGCTTTTAGGGGATAGGCAAAGAGATCCAACAAGGTGATCCTTCTCAGTGATCTTTGAGGCTTGGAACAAGAAAGAATAGTCCTGATATTGGATGGGCTAAAATATGGTTTCTTAATACTAGTTATTAGGCGATCGGAGAGATTCTGCGCACAGGCATAGATTGAACAAAATCACTTTATAAGAGATCTAACAAGGTGATCCTTCTTTGTGATATTTGAGGCTTGAAACAAGAAAAAATAATCCTGATTTGGGATCGGCTTCAATCAAAAATAAAATATAGTTTCTTAGGCGATCGCAGAGATTTATCGCACAGTCAAGGCTTGAACAAAAATCACCTTATAATAGATTATTATTATTGATCCTTCTTGGTGATATTCGAGCCTTGAAAGATTATGCTTCAGCAGAGTATTTTATGTACAAATCCAAAGAACAAATAAACTTTAAGGCATCAATAATCTTCTCTGCAAACATCTGAATAATAAAATACAAGGGTATACAAAAACTTTCCACCACAAGATCTTCATTCTTAGCCTCAACACATGTGAACCGAACCTCATAGAAAGTGAGCTTTAGCCGCTGATAAGACACATACAGTGAGTACATACCATCCATGCCCCTGTAGCTGTATTCCCAAGCAAACAACTGATAATGATTATCGCTGGCAGGGCAGTACGTGTCGGTCGGGATAGCCCTCCCCGAAAAACGGCGTTTTATTGATTAATTGAGATCGGATTTCCAGAGCCTAGGCATCCACCATTTTGGATAGACGTTCGCTGAGCTCCAGCTGGGTCTTGATCATCGAGGAGAGTGTCAACGACATGAGGACATCGCGCACATTGGTGTTGAACATGTGGCGGAAGCGCTCCGCCTCCACCATCGGCACCGAGGTCAAAGCATCGTGTAGGGCACGGCCCACGGTGTTGTTGGGGCGACGCTTGCGGTTGAGGATGTCGTTGATGTAGCGCAGAACCAGATCGAGCTTCTGCTGGATGTCCTTGGTGGAGTCCACCACTTGCACGAATTCTGGCAATAGGCGGCCCGCCTCCTTGCCCGGCTGTGCGCACTGCTTCTGCATGTGGCGCATGGCCACAATATCCGGCGATCCGAAGTAGATCTCCATCGGCAGCAGCGAGAACATCAGGCCCTTGGTCCCCCCGGGCACGCCCGTCGCCACGGCACAGAAGATGCGCGTGTTCATGCGCTGGCCCCGCAGCGAGGTATCCATCAGCAGATGCAGCGGCTGTCCGCTGTGACACTGACGCGCGTAGTATTCGTGCAGCTCCACTGCTGCGGCAGAGACGGCCTTGCCGGTGCTGAACCAGCCCACAACCTTCTCCTGCGGATAGGCGATCTGCGCCAGCTCCAGCATATCGTTGTCGTACTTCAGATCCAGGTCGATGTGGCAGTTGTTGTCCCCGTGCATGCGGTGCAGCACGCTGAAGCAATTGGTTATCTCTATGCGGCCTGTTTTGCCCGTGACAGTGCCCAACAAAGTTCCCAGCACCTGATGGAAAAGACATTAAGAAACGAATAGAACACTCTTTGCAGTGCGAAAAAACCAATACCTCTGGGACGTCTTTGGCGCGACGCTCGTAGGCATCGATGATCTGGAACATCACCAGAGGGTGCAGCAGCACCTTGGCCTGCAGATTGAAGTTCGAAAGCGACATAATAGAGGAGGATTACACTATATTTTCGATGTTAAAAATGAAGGAAATCCCAAGCATGGGCTGTCAGCGAAATTCGTGGTAAAAGTCACATCTTTGTGAACTTGGCTGCGCTTAAACACTGTTTTCCGTGCTTTTGCAACACTAGTCGTTAAAAGCAGGAAAGTTTGCCAAAAGGATTGCCATTGCAGAAAGTGAACATGAAAAAAAGAATTCAGCTGGAATTTGGATATCAAAGGAAGCTGAAACTTTTCCTCTATTATTACGATTATGAACTTGAACCGCAATCATAAAGATCATAAGATCGTAATCGCAACAAAATATACGCAATTAATGGTCGCCACAGGCTTTTCTAAGACTCGCACTAAATGAGCATTAAACTAAATTGAATCAGCAGACCCGAATACACTGCGAGAAAGATTCCTCAAAGACAATATAAATGGTGAGGTGAGTGTGGAATATTACGCTCATCCGAAAGTGCTTATTGGTGCTATGGAGATTATGCTGATTCAAAAATTGATTTGGGCAAATTCAGGAGAGAATATGTTTTGCTATGGTATGGAGACTATGTGCAGGAGCTGCGATAACCTGTCGTTTTTAGCAGTGCATGAGCTGATGTCTTGGCGCGCATTCAGAACCCAATCAAAGGAAACACAATCTTGTTAATGCCGCCGCCTTGGACAGTGTTAATGCTGGACTCGGAGATATGTATGCATGGGCATATATACTCGTATGTACATACATATACATATATATATAGATCGCACACATGGCTTGATTGCCCAGAATTGAATTCAACATTAGCATGCCTCCGCCTCACCGCTACACCTACTCAATTACCCGATTACCCGATGATCCTCTGCCGAGTTGAACGTGCTCGGCTGACATTACCATTACTCTCTCGTACTATATAGAGAATCGGACCGTGATACTTCCAATAGTTCGTTCTTATATGCACATATATATTTTTATCGCACATCCACATCCACCGCCAGAGCCAGAGCCCAGAGCCCAGAGTTTTATTTTTTGTTGGTGTGTTGTGCGCTTTTCTCTGTTTGAAATAAATTGTAAATGATTTTGATTAAAATTTCCGCTTAAATTTCTCAGCCGCAATATCTGTGTCTCTTTTCTCTGCTTCTATCTTTCTCCCGGTTTCTCTCTTTCTCTCTCTCTGTGTTTAGTGTTTGCTTTTTTTTGTGATTTAGAAATTCTTGGGGGAAAATGATTTAGTCGCCTTTATATTCGCCAATTATATTTATGGCGCATAGTTTTCGCAAATTTCTATTTATTTTATTGCAAAATGACGCACGACACTGACATTTCTAGAGTGTCGTGCGATTGCCCTGGGGGTCTCACTGTCGTCTGTCTTGATGCGGAAGCCTGGGTTTCTTTGGGTAAAAGCGTGGGAAGAATTTCTACTATAATGAGTCCTCATATGGATGGCGTGGGTATAGCATCACAAATGGGCTTAACCGATTGGAGGGGTCCTTAAGAACTGTTTTCATTCGTTAGATTGATCTTAAAATTAGTCTTTAATTTGTATCTATAATATAATAGAATTTAGGAATTATGCACATAAAAGTCCAACAAAGCTCTGAAAAAATACATATATCATTTATCATAAGAAACCCTACCAATAACCCACTAAACCATCAAATTTCTACATTCATTTTTATAGCACATTTTCGAGTATTTTTGGCCATCTTACAGCCTAAGCAAACAGCATTCCATTCCATAAACTCGAAACACTTGTGCGGATCGGATGCATAGTTCCAATGAAACCTCCACTCTTCGGGTCATAAAAACCCTGCCGAAAATTCAAATGAACTCGCGCGATGGTAATTCCCATTAAAAACGTTGCGCGCAGGCGCAGAAGAAAGTGGCGATTAATGAGCGAAAATGCGACCTTCAGACTGTGGCAGCAACAGCTGTGGATGGCGGATGGCACACACCTGTACACAGAAACAGGTATGCATATCCGAAGGAAAGGCGAATGAAAGATTTTTCCCAAAAATAAAACCACTGCGAACCGGTGCGGTGCAGTGGAAGAGAGCGCTGGCCAACAGGTGAGAGAGAGAGCAGCAGAGAGCGCATTGAGCGCGGTGAGTCGCTCGCTATCACGTGCATATACCATAGAGAGGTAGAGGTACAGAGAGAGGCAGCTGTAGAGGTAGAGAGAGAGAACGCAAGGCGACTTCATTCCATTCCGATACGTGGTGCGTGGCGGTTGTGTGCGCGCAACTTTCTTTCTTTCTTTCATTTCGGCGAAGGCGCCCACTATTGAGAGCAGAGTCGAATCAGTGGCAACAATAGCCAGAGCCAGAGCCAGAGCCCCAAACAACATCAGAGAGAGAGAATGTTCATTCGAACCCCCCAATCAAAGGCAATCAAGTAGGGGACAAAAGACGACAAAAACGTCGCGCTAACGGTCACTGAAATTGAAATTTTGCAGCCCCCAAAAACGTAAGCGCCCCCCAAAAACGTAAGGCCGCTGATCAGCCCCATGCCAGCGCTAGAGTCAGTCCGTGAGACGGTCTCATAGCCAGCGGTCGCCGTTCCGTGCTCGTGCTCGCGCTCCGTGCCCCCAGCCCGTTCCCTGCCCCCGCCGAACCGACAACCCCCGACAAAGTGAAACATACGATGGGCCAAATCAGTGCAAAGTGTGTGAACAGTGTGCAATTGATTCAATATTGCTAAGAAATATTGACCAGCTCTCAACAAAAAAGGATAACACTGCTGGAAAAAGTAGTTTTCGAAAAACTGCTGCAAAAGTAAAAAAATATCTAACAAAAAGATATAGTATAGTATATTACTTTTGGGTGTATATAGTATACACGGGAAAAAGCAAATCTTGGATACGAAACGAACCGATTAAGCGAGAAATATCGAAAGCTAAAAGGTAAGTGCGAGTGCAAGTGCAAGTGAAGATAATTTCGCAGTTCGCACGTCTCTCTCTCGAAGCTTCCGGAAGCGGCGGCGGCATACGCCGTAGTTATCCTCTGAGAGGAGGAGGGTGGGTTGTCCGACTCTCCAGGGGATGAATTGGGCACAATTGCGTATCGCCATGTGCGCTGGAAAATGCGTAGTAAGCAGCAGAGACACGACACACTGACAAATTGAATGTTTTCTTGGGAATAATTTTGGCATCACTGATTTTCTCCCGGTGCACAAATTACGGAAGCCTAATAGCAGTAAAGTGATGTCAGTAAAGAGAAAAAAAGAGACTTCTCAAGTGACAGGCGGAAACAATTGTTCCAAAAAAGAAAATTATACTCAATATAAATAATAATAATACCAAGGGTAATTTAAGTTAGAATTTAAACTGGTGTGTGATTTAATGGGATTTCTCAGTAATTTCTCAGGCAATAAAACTTAATGAATGTGTTTTTCGAACAGTGTTTGCTTGCCACTGCGAATTGCAACTGCAACAATAATCTGCCACTTTGGGCCGGTCCAAGTCCAAATTTGTCTCAAAAGACCCCCCGAAGAAACTCAAAACATTTGACAGGTAAATTAAGGCAACACACACACACACAAACAAATTGAGAGCGGCATACGGTTACAATTGCAGCGGAAAAAAACAAGCCACCTGAGTGGTGTGGAAACTGGCACCGAAAAAGATACACAACCCGAATAAAATTAAGTGGAAATTGTTCAAGGAAAATAGACGAAGATTGGTCAATAGGCGAACGCCATACAGAAATGGATTTTTCTCCCATAAGCATCAGTTTTGGACACAAACTCCAAGTAAAACCGATTACATAAACCCCCCCCCCCCTCCACTCCTCTGGTGAACCCCGGCTGGAATGATCCGGTTTGGACCTGACTTTGGACCATCCGCCAACATAACCGCCGGAGTTGCAGCCCAGTTAATGAAAGTTCAAGTGAAATTTGCCGAAATCCGAAACCGGTTGCATGTCGGACCACTCTGCTGGTCAATTTTCATATCTGCTTAATACCAATTATTATGCTCAAGGCCGAAGCCACTCTAAAACTATCTCGAAAGTACAGTTGTGCAAAAGGCCCACCTGTGCAACAGGTAGATGGATCTTCCTTTTGTCTGGGTTTTCCATCAGTTTTGATTTGGGATTGCACAGCAGGTAGCCTGCCACCACTCTGAACTGGTTTTATTTATTTAATTTTTGGGAAAATTGCTCAAGATCTACCAACGCAAAGATTGATTACTTTCGGATCAGTTTTATGGCTCAATTAATCAATCGCAGCCTTCAATTAGCGACTCCCCAAGCAGCTAATAATTTGCTAAAATTCACCTAAACCCTATAATTGATGTTTGCACAAATCATTCACAGCAAAGGCTCTAAAAATGTTGTGAAAATTCAATGGGCTCTCTAAAGTGAACCCGAAACCGCCACCCGAAACCGCAACCCGAGGCATTTCAAGTTGTTCGGGAACCGACTCTCGACTATCGACTGTCGCGTGCAAGCTGAAAGGAAAAGTGTCTAATGCTGCTCCTCTCTCTCTCTTTTTCCCTGTGTTTGGCCCCAGAAGATCGATCTCCCGCTTTAAACTCACACGTAAAGCCCCTACCGTACCCCACCCTACCGTACCCTACCCTACCCTACCATATACCATATAATGATATGTGATCGGCATTGCACTTTCTTTTTCTTTCTTTGTGTCTTTCTCCTAACGTTTCTTTGCCGCTCGTTGCGCTCTTGAGAGAGTTTTCTGAGAGGTTTCTGCTTTTTTCTGCTGTCATCTGTGTGTCAATTGGTTGATTTATTAACCCGACAGGAAAAACTCTGTCATAATTAACTAATTTCCCCAAGGAAAGTGAATCCAAGGCAATAAAAACGTGAAGTGGAAAGTGCAAGTTATGGAAACGTTTGTGTGTCTTTTTTTTCGCTCAATTAAGTCTAATAGAGCCATGTTTTTAGACTAAGATTGGTTCTATTATGATATATTAAGCCCAATAAAATGGGGAAAGAGAAAAGGCTGATCACTCATGAGGAGATGCCTCTACCCTTTAGGCTAAGAACTGTCAAAGGCCAAAGCATTCATTGAAGCATCAAATGGATTAATTTTGTATCTGACAAATGTGATATCTGATATGATGGATGGCCAAACCATTTGAGTATGAATACCCCTCCCTTTCTTATCATTATAAACGATCCCCGGACCTACCGAAACTCTCAAAACTCCAATCTTTACACACTCAATTTCCGCTCAATGGGGTTTTAAGCTGCATTTAATGAACGAAATCAGATTAAGATACTGCTCCACTGACCCACAGATCTTTGTGTCTAAACAGAGACCTAATAAATCCCAAATCAAAAGGTTTTCTTCGCCTAAATGGTTAATTAATGCAAGAGGCAAACAAATCAACAAAAAAAAGAGTTGAATTCAGATTGAAAGCGCTCGACGAGGAGTGTATCTGTGTGAGTGCTTTCTGTGTGTGTTTGTGACCCAGTTCCAGGCTGAACGCATGCGCCTCAGTACCCGTCTCCGTCTCCGTTCCCGTTCCATCCATTCCCCGCAAGAGGCGCAGAAAAAGTAGAAAGTGAATTTTTGTCTCGGCTTCTGCCTGAAGGCAGAACCTGCCCTAGCACCCTGCCCACATTGTATCTACTATTACCCCCAAAAAACTAAAGATACATATATGTAAAGAGAGAGAGAGGGAGACAAAACACACACAGTTAA
The DNA here is from genome assembly GCA_008121275.1 of Drosophila lowei. Lineage (NCBI taxonomy): Eukaryota > Metazoa > Arthropoda > Insecta > Diptera > Drosophilidae > Drosophila > Drosophila lowei. The sequence goes on along the minus strand of CM017778.1, from coordinate 21,038,370 downwards.
GGCCCTCAATGTTAATTTGTTAGCCTCGAAGCCAACTAATTAAAATTCATTGCAAACATTTCTGTGTGGCAACCAATTTCAATTGTGGGAGACCTCTATTAACTGTTGCCAAAGAGAAACAAATCTGATTCGGCTTAAGTCGGGTTTGACAATAACAATAATTATTATCCAAAAAAATGTTCAATCTCTCTGGCCATATGTCACGCCCACGTGCTAAGGTCATCGTCAAACGTCGATCGTCGGTCATTGGATCGTTTCTTGGGTTCTACTTCAATGACTTGACTTGACCCAAATTTCGGCTAAGGCAAACAGCAATAATATTTGGAAAAAGGCACATTCCAGAAATACAGATATTTAAATATTAATTAATATTAATTTTGCAATTTGTTGGCAAATATCGGCAACAATAACCGCAAGCCAAGCAGCCACGCACCAAAAGTGAAAGTTGTTGACTTGGCCAGAAAGAAAAACTGACCAAAAATGTTTGCATTCGGTTTCTGCTCGCCTCGCAGTCAATTTTTTTGCGCTGCCTCGCCATTCCACTCTTCGTCTTCTTTTTCTGAGTAAATATGCATTATATAAATTGTTTAAGGCTGGCAAACATCTAAAGCTTCGGGGCCTGTCCAAGACCGGCAGTTATGCAACGCGTGAACAGCGATTAAGGTGATGATGAAAACGTAACAGTTGCAAAAAAAACCCCCCAAGAACTGGTACCGAAACAGAGGTGCCAAAGAGAGAGGGAAAATCCCATAAATCCACCGGGAAAAAGCAGCAGAAGGACAGGTGAAATGCAGGAATTGACCGCAAAAGATCTTCTGTCAAAAAGAAATCAATTTTAGCAAAAGAAGCATCAAAAACCATTAACAATAAAACCACAAACAATAAAACGTCAAATTGCTCGGACACCGAAAGTAAAAAAACAGCAAGAAAACAAAAGACTGAAGCGACAAACTCATTTTTGGTCAAGCCAAAAAACTTTCTCAAGCCAAAACGTAAAAGCTTTTGAAACGCATTCCAATCCCCAGTCCGTCCCCCGACTAAACATTCGCGCATTAACTTGAACATTAATAAAAGATATAGAGATATACAGAGACTCTTGTAAATAGCCAAGAAATGGGGTTAGCCAAAAGCAAAAAGAATCCGCCATGAATCAAACCGTTTTGACCTACAAATTATGCAAAAATCTAAACCGAAAAGTATACGTATTTTTGGGATGGTCTTCGGCTGACAGTGTTTTTTTTTCGGGGAGGCAACTCAGTTTTCTTGGCACGCATTTCGAGGCTCCTCAAGGCACTCTTGGGGCTCACTTGAGCTGTGAGTCAGGCAGGTGTCGATCGGACATCGAAATTGTGACTTCAGTTTCGTTTCGGGTTTCAAAACACACACAGAAAATCGTTTTAGTCATAGCAACTACTGGCCTGGGATCGCAAAGAAATGATAATGCATTTTGTTGGAGCCCCCAACTGACGTCAAAAGGTTTTTGGGTTAGAGATAGGCCAAAGGGGGACGGGACCACAGATGATTATGAAAACTGAAGCGTTGATGAGTGGACTTCGGAGGCGAACTTGCGACATGAATTTGTAAAGTTCATTAATGAAATTTGAGCGGAATCGGGGCACGTTCGTTATGAGAGCCTAACAATATTGTACAATATTTATTTTTAGCTTTAATTTTTTTTTTGCCTTGCATAACTACGAAAGGGGGCACCCAACCCCTTGATGAGACACTAATTGTTAATAAAAGATGTGATTAGAGGAGTGGTAATGGCTAGCTGATTAAATGAATGAGAAACGAATTTGAAACGATTGCCAAAAAGAGGGTATAATTTATTATTTATCAACAGCATCATTGAGCATGATCTAGAGTTTCAGCCGCCTTAAGGTGGCCTTTCTTTGCCGTTGATTAAATCACATTGACACCATGAACTGAACCGTTATGTCACCCCACACCGTTGTTGAATTTGGAGTCAGAGTTGGAGTTGAAGTTGAAGTTAGAGTCGCTGTAACCTTGAGGCAACGGTGCTACTCAATTTGGCGCTCCAAGGGGCAGGCAGGCGAGAGCGCGGCTTAAGCTCAATTTGAAGTGCTCGACTTAGCCATGTTGTAATCTTAGTGTTTGCATACCCACACAGATATCCACTGTACATACATATAATTGTAACAATTCGGTAAAAGTGCAGCGTCAGTTGTCGTTGAACCCGAGAAACGGAGAAACAAGATACAAAATGGAAAGTAAACTGGGCGCCCGCTTTACGTGTTTTGGCTGCTCGCAAATTGAATTTTTCGGCTGCAATCACCAGACCGAATAATGTTCGGACACGAAAGATTTCAAGAGCAACTCGGCACGAGATGACACCTTCACCTGCCACCTGCACCAGCAGCTTCAGGCGCCATTTTGTTGTATGTATGTGCCAGTATTGACTGACCAAATGCCAAAAGCTAATGTTCTATTCATGTTCAGTACGATCCGGCAAAACATTCATTTATAATGCCTAGGCGCCCAAATTGGTGGGTTGACAATCTGTGTGCGGCATGACAAATGGCCCAAACGAATTGCGCAGCTATAGAATGTACGAAATATACGCAGAAATATTCACAAACACACCTGAGGCTTAGGGCGGGTGAACAAGGAACTGTTTGACAAGGCAATTAGTAAAGGCAGAGGCAGGAACAACAAAAGAAATACACATACGGAATGAAAGATACAAAATTTTAAAATAATTATTCGTGACTTTTAAGTATTTTTCTTGGCTCCTTCAAAACAAGGTTCCTAAAAAGAAAAAAAAAATAGAAAAAAGAGATGTAAAATATTAGATGCGCCCCCGGGTGGACTCGAACCACCAACCTTTCGGTTAACAGCCGAACGCGCTAACCAATTGCGCCACGGAGGCAGTTGTTGCTCTGCCGGCGATTGCCGTACTTCTACCTTCAGCGCACGCTCGCTCTGCTGTTCTGCTGGGGACCCTTCTACTTATAAATTACAGACTTCTTAAGCATTATGACTTACTTATTTCGGGATGCTTGTTAATCGGATGTGTTAACAACAATTTGTGCTGATTTTTCGCTGCCTGCATGGCCTCCGTGGCGCAATTGGTTAGCGCGTTCGGCTGTTAACCGAAAGGTTGGTGGTTCGAGTCCACCCGGGGGCGGACAAAACTTTTTGCCCAATATTTTTCCACTTTTATTGATTTTTGCGTAAAAAAAACCATTGATAATTGTGTGCTAAAATGTTGTCGCTGCGTACTTGACTGCTATAATCATGTCAATGAACGTTATTACGGGGTTTCCTTTCCTCGTTGTTGTTGCTCACTTATTATTTTTGTTTGTGAAGAGAAGCAGAGATGAACAAGGGCATTTGCCGAGATTCAAGTGAGGCAGCCCAAAAACAATGCGTGTCTAAAGTTTAAGTTGAAGGTGTCGATGAACAAAGCCAAATAGACACGGCAACGAACATACGAATACAGATGTATCTAGATATATGTACATATATACCGAACAGCACTCGTAATAGCTTCAATCTGTTGTCTTTTCACCTTCGCCGGACAAATCGCATTAGAGCTCGACAACAACCTGCACGCGATACAGAGACGGAGCCCTAATGTGATATTAGCTAATGGATCCCATTGTAGAACATTGTTCAGAGTTCAAACTAACATTATCTTTGGCTTCTCTCTTTCCCTTTCCAGATGACTTGCGGCATATCGTGTGTCGATAAGACACTCAACAAATCGTTTTACCACCTGGGCCTCAAAATAGCCAAGCATCCCGGATATTTCATCATCATACCAGTCCTGTTGACTCTGCTCTGTATGACGGGGTAAGTACTAATACGATCTAGATCTTCTAGGATGCTCTTAACTAATCATGTTTTGATGTGTTAGCTATCAACAACTGAAGTATCAGATCGATCCCGAATACCTATTCTCGCCAATTGCGGGGGAGGGCAAGACTGAACGTGCTATTGTTGAGCAATACTTCAAAGTGAATTATACGCATCGCTTCAATGTCGGACGCATTACGAGGCCCGGTAAGTGACATCAAAAATACTAGTACATACCGATTAACATATGTATATATATATTATAACTATGAATCGTGTGGGTATGATGATGACAAATATGGCAAACATTGGGCAAGTGGAATGGGCTCTGGCAGTGGCTGTGGCGCCCCATTTAGAGTCTCTGACGTTGCGTCTTCCAATTAAATGTTGCCACACTTTTTGCACCTTGACGCACCTCCTCCGACTTTGCGCTCTCTCATACTCGTAGTTTCAGCACTACGTCTGGAATAGAGACACAATACCTTATTTTTATTATTGGGGTCTTGAACTGCGGCTACGTTTTACAGACTATTAACTGCGCTAAATGGTTTATTAGGCAAAGCCGCCAACAACAATGGAAATCAGCAGAAAACATTAATAATAATAATAGCAACCACAGTAACAAACTTCAACAAAATGCCGCATAATTGCCAAATGACATTGTGCCACAAAAGCCGGAGCAGTTGCAGAATTCAAACTAAAGAGAAACCCAAAAAAATGAAGAAAAACGAGATTAGATTATAAAAAAAATTGAGTTTCCCATACCGGGAATCGAACCCGGGCCTTCTGGGTGAAAGCCAGATATCCTAGCCACTAGACCATATGGGAGGAGGTGAGTGTCGCAAGCCAAAGTGCAAATATAACAGAGTTTGCTACAGTGCAGTGTTTCTCATGCCCAGACCAGACTGTTATATAAGCTAAAAATAGTAGTGTTTTGTTTGCATTCGGTTTTACTGCCAGTCAAGTGTGCGGTGCGAGGGAGTGATGGGTACACTCGGTCGAGTATGCAGTATATGCACATGTGTACGTCTGAGGAGGGTATCTGTGTGGGCCATAACCAATTGGTGGGTGGGTTGCATTAGTTAACGTACTGAGTGTTTGCTCGAACCGAACTGAATGTTTATCCACAGCGAAAAGGTACAGTACAGTTGTTTCTCTTTCGACTTAGTTCGCCATTTGCATAATTTGGCATTAATATTTCATTTGCAAACACAAGAGGAAAATGGGAGAAACGAGTGTAAAAAGTAGGGGGAAAATGCTAGAAACGTGTGCTCGAAACAAAATGAGCTTCGCTCATAAAAATGCATCATATAGAGTGCAGCGAATGGTCACTGATCTGGTTTTATGGCTTAAAATTTCGCTTCGAAAGAGCATTTGCAATTATTCTTGCGAAATAATTAACCTCATTCTGGTGGACTGCACTCGATGTGCAGCGAGCATCTCCAAGAGTTCTCCATCTCCATCTTCAACTCCATCTACGAGTATGTATGTAGATCTGACATCTTTTCGATGTACGTGGAGATTGGTACCCGTTCGCCGCCTCATCATCATTGAACTTTGATTTTGACAATCGTCTGTGGCAGTAGAAATGAAACTCTGCCGAGTGTGTGGAGGCCACAAACCACAAGACAAGAGCTCCACAAGCCAGAGATCCAAGCACCAAGAGACTCAACGGTATTATCTAGACCGCTTTTAGTCGGTTACGACCAGTTAGCCACCAATGCGCTGCTCTGCGCTGATCTGTGTGCCTCGCCACGATTGCACTTTTGGCCGGCATGCCGCCAACGAATGTGCCGCAAGATTGCAAATAGCAAAACTTGATGCTTACCGAGAGCCGAGCCACTTTCCCCGTCTTTGAGCATTATTGTATCTTTTTTATGGAGCGCAAAAACACAACAAAAGGAGACGACAAAAAAATGGTTAAAATGTTGCATTTTATCGCTTTGTTGGTCCGCCCAAATGTTATATAAAAATTGATTTGTCTGATAAACATTTCAAAGTGTATCGTCATCTAATATATATTTTTCTTTTCGTGTTTTTATTGTCTGGCAGTTAGGATATCCGGCTCGGCATGGCATGGCTTTCCTGTTTGGGATGTTGAGAAAAGTTTGTTGTCTTAGATGTCAACGAGATACTTTCCTCCTTAGTTCCTCAATTTGTTTGATAGATTGCGAAGACTCTCGCTTATTCGATTGTTGTCTAATTATTTTTCCATTCGTATGAATAAATCTTTCTGTAAGACGTGAATGGTTTGCTTATGGCAGCCAATTTGTTGCTCAAGTCCCAAGTTCATTCATAAATGGAATGGAAACTAAGATATTCTGATAGGAAAACGAAGAATTGAATACTCTACGATCATCTATCATATGTATATTTGAATGTCCCCTAAAGGGGTTATCCGTTAAGGGTTCTCCAAGAATATCTCCCCCAATCTTCTTCGCATCTTTAGGGGTGTAGCACCGCTACGTGGAATGTGGCACGTTTTCTGGTAGCTAGGCGGATACTTCTTAGATATATCTATAAGGATTTAGTGTGTAGGCATGTGTAGAGACAATCACTGACGCAAGTCCACGAGGCTGCATTGGTTATGGCGCATTAAACACAAATAACGATTGGAACAATCGGCCAATATCAAGTGGTCGATGGAGCAAACACAAACGAAATAATAAAGCAAAGACAGAATTGAATGAAATTCAATTCGAATTTAATTGAAATTATTGTCACGTATCAGCGTGTGGAGAGCAGCAGCCTTCGGAGCAGCCGGAGAGTCCAAGTCCAAGCCCAAGTCCAAGCCAACAAATGATATCTAATTGTTCGATGATGACCATGGGCTAATCGTTAATCTTTCCACCTTTCAGGTCGCTTCGGGCGGGTAATAGTGATAACGAAGGATGGCGATGAGAACATGATACGGCGAGAGGTCTTCCAGGAGCTGAGGACCCTGGACAATCTCATACAGAATGCCACGAGCACCTACGATGGGGACACCTACACCTACAAGGATAATTGTGCGCGCTGGGAAAACGAGTGCTTCGAAAATGATATCCTCAACCTAGATGCCCTGATGGACGATGTGAGTGTCCAGAGGAATCATTCGCTCATCGAATACTATACTAATTCCATTTCCATCTGGTTTCCTTTTCAGCTTGAGACGGGACAACTGAATCTAACGTTTCCGTTCATGTTCAATCCCGTCACCTGGGATGCCCATCTCTTTCCCGTTTTCTTTGGCGGCACAAAGCTAACGGAAGACAACTATGTGATCAGTGTGCCGGCCATACAGCTGGTATACTTCGTGACCGCCGACACCAAGCGGCAGGATGCCAAGTGAGTGCCGTGGCGGATCAAATCCATAGGTTGTTTCGGAGATTAATGAATGTATGTCTTGCAGAGGCGCCGAATGGGAGGAGACCTTCCTGAGGGTGGTGGGACATGCCGAGGACTCTGGACTCTTCAAGCACATCTCGGTCTCGTATTTCGCCTCACGCACCCTGGACCATGAGCTGGAGAAGAACACCAAGACAGTGGTGCCCTATTTCAGTTCCACTTTCCTGCTGATGGGTCTCTTCAGCATCATCACCTGCATGATGGGGGATGCCGTGCGATCCAAGCCCTTCCTGGGTCTGATGGGCAATATTTCGGCCATTATGGCGACACTGGCGGCCTTTGGCCTGGCCATGTACTGCGGCATCGAGTTCATTGGCATCAACCTGGCCGCCCCCTTCCTGATGATTGGTGAGCAGAGGATAAACCCAATAATCTCTTCCATTCTCTAAACCGATTCTCCCCATAGGCATTGGCATCGATGACACATTTGTGATGTTGGCTGCCTGGCGGCGGACAAGGGCCAAGATGCCGGTGGCCGAACGCATGGGACACATGATGTCCGAGGCGGCGGTGTCGATCACCATCACCTCGGTCACTGACTTCATTTCGTTTCTGATTGGCATCATCAGTCCCTTCCGATCGGTGAAGATATTCTGCACCTACTCGGTGTTCGCCGTCTGCTTCACGTTCATGTGGCACATCACCTTCTTTGCCGCCTGCATGGCCATCTCGGGGTACAGGGAGCGCAAGAATTTGCATTCCATATTCGGCTGCCGGGTCCAGCCGATGTCGGTGGCCATTAAAGGTGAGTGAACTGCCAAATCGGATGGGGATGGGGCTTTTGTTTTGTTTTGATTTGATCTGTTGCACATGCTACAAAGTCCACTTGGCCAGAGTTTGAAATGTGGACAGAGAACCACAACAACCGGCTCAGAGATTGTGGAGCTGCAGCCTGCAGCTGCAACATGAACTTGATCGTGACTAACTAGACTAGTGGCTGCGAGTGCTGACTAAAATTGAGGTCAATGGGAACTTGTCTTACCGCTCAGTTGTTAACACTTCTTTCTGTTTGTCTGTCTGTCTTTGCCGCTTTGCAGAGAAACGCAACTTCCTCTACAAGGCGATCATGGCGGGCGGCATCGATCCCGCGGATCCCGACAATCCTATCGACAACAAGGATCACATGCTGATGGCCTTCTTTAAGGACAAAATGTCCGCTGTGATCAACAACAAATGGTGCAAGCTCATCATCATCCTGGTCTTTGCCAGCTATCTGGTGGGAGCCTGCTACGGCATTACCCAGATCAAGGAGGGTCTCGAGCGGCGCAAGCTCTCCCGTGAGGACTCGTACTCCGTGGAGTTCTTTGATCGTGAGGATGATTACTACCGCGAGTTTCCCTACCGAATGCAGGTGAGTGATGTCTAAAGATCTTCATAACCCCTCAGTGTCTGATCTGATCCTCATTCTTTGCAGGTGATCATTGCCGGGCCATTGAACTACTCGGATCCGTTGGTGCAGGAGCAGGTGGAAAATCTGACGAGCACATTGGAGCACACCTCGTATGTGACCTCCAGGCGCTACACCGAGTCCTGGCTGCGCTCCTTCCTTTCCTTCCTGGATCGCAACACCGAAGTGCTGAATTCCACCGTCGATGACGAACAATCCTTCATCGACGCGGTCAAAGAGCACTGGCTCTTCCCCGGCAATCCCTTCTCGCTGGACGTGCGCTTCAACGACGACGAGACCCAGATCATTGCCTCGAGATTCCTCATTCAGGCCGTCAACATTACGGATACCAATCACGAGAAGGAAATGGTGCGGGATCTGCGCAAGATCTGCAGGGATTCGCCACTGAACGCCTCCATCTTCCATCCCTACTTCGTCTTCTTCGATCAGTTCGAGCTGGTGCGTCCCGTCTCGCTGCAGGCCATGGTTATCGGAGCCATCATCATGATGATCATCTCGTTCATCTTCATACCGAACATCCTCTGCTCGCTGTGGGTGGCCTTCTCCGTGATCTCGATTGAGCTGGGCGTCGCCGGCTACATGGCCCTGTGGGACGTCAATCTCGACTCGATTTCGATGATCAACCTGATCATGTGCATCGGCTTTTCGGTGGACTTCACCGCCCACATCTGCTACACCTACATGTCCTCGAAGAAGCGCAGTCCCAAGGCCCGTGTCCGCGAGGCCCTCCACTCGCTGGGACTGCCCATCATCCAGGGCTCCAGCTCCACCATTCTCGGTATTGTGGCCCTACTGCTGGCTCAGAGCTACATCTTCCTAGTCTTCTTCAAAATGGTCTTTCTGGTGATCTTCTTCGGGGCGATGCACGGTCTGTTCCTGCTCCCTGTGCTGCTTTCCCTCTTCGGACCCGGCTCCTGCCTGACCTGGACGGGCCAGGACGATGGCAGCGAGGCTGAGGTCGACGACAGCCTGGACGAGCGGAAGCCGGAGAAGCCTTTCTCCCAGTCGTACTACATGCAGTACCCCACCATGGGTATCAATGGACCCTACGGCTCCAAGGGCTTCCTCGGAGCTCCCTACAAGGCCTATGGCGTGGACGAGAAGGATCAGGGCCTGGGCACCTCTGGCGAGGACTCGTCGGAGAGCAGCTCCAGTCGATCGCAGCGCCGCCAGCAGCTGGCCAATGCCGCAGCCGAGGAGGAGGCCGCACAGGATCCCCGCCGTCGTTACGAAGAGGGCTGGCGTCGCTCCTCCTACCAGAATATCTACGGCGGCCCGAACGCCAGCATCATCGCTGGCCATGTCCAAGCCCAGTTCCAGGCCCAGCCCGATCTCTATGGCCAGCAGGTGTCGGCGGCCGAGTGGCGGCAGCGCCTGGACGCCCACGAACAGCAGCAGCAGCAGCGCAGCCGGCAGCGACGCAGTCCCTACGAGAACTACGACCTGGACATGCAGCGGGCGCGTCGTAACTCCCACGGGGACATCATCGATATGCAGGGCACCCCCAACTCCTCCGTGGATGAGCGCCTGCGGCGCCAGTACCCACATGATCGAGTGCTGAGCGGAGGCAGCGGCGACGAGGGTAGCTATCGCCAGCAGCCAGGGCGGGACTCATCCCCGATTGCGGCACAGCCACCACTGGGGAACACGTCCTCGGCCAAAAGGTACCACCGCCGACGCTCCTCTGAGGACTCGACGCGTCACCACCAGCGCTGGCCAGCGAACATCGAGGAGCGTCGGGCGCGACGCACCCAATCCCCAGCCCAGCGACAACCAGAGACTGCCCCGCCCAGCTTCGCCTACCGCTCGTCCTCCCATCACAATCTCTACCAGCCACAGAAGAACGGCAAGGCCACAAAACAGCCTCCCACATACCAGTATGGGGATTATTATCACTAAAAGAAGGATCCATAGAGAAGAGGATATCCATGGAGAGAGAGAGAGATGTGTTTGTTTGGCGTAACGGACAGGAATCTACATAGAGAGATGGACCAGAGCAGAGCAGATCAGAGCAAATTGTCTTGTCAACATGATATACTATACTAGTTAAGTTAGGAGATCCTTCAAATGAAACTACACACTAGCAGGTGGTTCTGTACGTATCCTCTCTCTCAACCGATTTTGTCTTCATTCTGTAGTAGCTTGCCCCCGAATTTGGAACACTATGTAGAATACTCAGATTAGGAAACAAACAAGCCCAACTCTTGTTTCCCACAGTGTGAGCCAATCGAAATTTTTGTAGCACGTTAAGGACGGATCGATTTATTTATGCGAAAACCATTTCATTCAGCAGAAGAAAAGAGCTCCCAAGTCACACAACTTAAGGTACCATCTACACACAAATACTACTATATGTATAGTATATATGCTAGCATTATGTCTACATGTTACTTGAGTCAGACTTAGGGTTCCTTCCCCATATCAGTGTTTATTTAAATTAATTTCTAGCTTTAGTGTTCAATGATGATAAATATAAATATAATTATTGTAAAGACGATATGATGATGATGATGATGATATATATATATGTTTTGTATAGTGCAAAAGCAACGCTGAATATTTAATAACTATTACTTTTTAGGGGCCACAACCACAGACACCTACATATACCTACATAGGCCTGATGATATGCTTAGCCTGTACTGAATCTTAAGAAATCTGGGGACAAGTTTGTAAAGAGTTTACAATTTTTGCTATTGAATAAAAAATTTTATATTTTCCTAGAAATTCACGAGTAATTACGACTCAAGTTTTTGGATAAGTAAATGGCTTTTTGAGCGACTTCTGATGGCATTCTTATCGCTCAGACTCAGCCTTAGACTCAGACTATAAAAGGGGTTCCCTTAGGGGCAGACACCCCTGTTCAGAATGCTTTTCATTTTGCTCGTAGTCTGTGGTGTCACAGTAGCCACCAACAACACCAATTTGGAGTTGATATTCGGTTCCGATTGTAATCCTTTGGTTCAATGCGATGAACACTATTCCGTTGCGACTTTTGCCAAGGTAAGACCGGGTCGCCTTCTAAGTTCTAGCTATTTCTGGGTATCTTTTGGGTCTCTGCAGGTCAACTGGTTCGAGGCCCATCAAATTTGCAACAGCGTCGGTGCCGTCCTAGCCACTGTGAACAATCGGGATCAGCATTTGCTGATGCTTGAGCGTGTCAATCTAAGTAGTAAGGCTTGGAATCTAATCCTATTCCTCCAAGGGAAATCTCTAATGTTTACCATTTTCCTAGATTATGTATTGGGCGATAAACGCTTCTGGTTGGGCGCCACGAATCTGGTGGAAGGCGACACCTCATGGACCTGGCTGAGCAGTGGGCTACCCATGACGTACAGTCTCTGGGGAGAGAAGGAGCCCCATCGGATGAGAATGCTAGCGATGCTTGCCTTATGCTGGGCCTAGACACAATGTGGCATGCGGCATCTTGCAATCAGAAGTTCAATTTCATATGCGAGAACATTTGTCTATTGAATGACACTACCATCAACAATCAAATATATGTTTAGGACTTATTTTGAATGCCAAAAATACAAGCTATTGGAATTTTAATAACAACTATATGTCATGGGGGCTAAGAAAAAGCTTGAACCTTGAACTGAAATTCGTTCCAGGGCTGATATTTGTGCTATCAGTAAAAGCCAAGTAAGATTTGAACTTGAAATGCGCGCCAAGAAAGCGAGAGCTTTTAACCTGAGTCACGTAGCAGTCAGAGTTGGCGCGGCTGCAGGTATTGTGGCGGCGAATTCAAATTGCTCCCATCACCAGCGTCAGGCAGAACATGCGTATTGTTTTGATGCCGGTCTAAAAATGGCAACACATTTTAATACAATCTCCAATGAATGTTGGTTCTCATTGATCCAGAGCACCAGCTCATCCTCAATCATTTCCGAGACACTCTCCATCAGCTTGGGCAATCCGACAATCCGCCAGCAATTGCACACAGAGATATCTCCTTGCTCTAGGCGATTTCCGCCCCTAAGAACTTAGGCTTCAGAAGCATTTGCCTTTGAACATTCAGAAATCATTGAATTCTGTTTTGCTGCTGAATATTTTATTGATGTATGAATAGTATGTTTATAAACCATCACCGATCAATTCTAGGACCCATGGTCTCCACTAATTGACGTCGTCGAACAGGCAACGTCTCTCGCACACAAAGTAGCGCTGCTCATGGCAATCCTCGTTCACCCAGGTACTGGTGATGCCATAGAGGCCCAGGCAGCTCCTGTTCCCGCTGGGATAGTAGTCCAAACCGGGCTGGAAGTTGCGGTAGGTTAAGGTGCGTCCGTTGCTGAACCAAATCCAGTTGTCGGCATTGGCCAGATCCGTGCCCGAGGTCCACACGGGCTCGTTCAGCAGCTGGAGCTGGGTGCTGCCGCGGGTGTACAGGAAATTGCGCAGAGCCCGCTGATCGTTCTCCGTGGTGATGCTGACCAGAGTGTAGCCGTAGGAGGCACAGGTGGCCTGGGCCTGGTACCAGTTTACCTTGGCAAAGGTGCCCAGGGCGTACTTCCCATCGGTAACAACGAACGGAGAGAATTGGATGTCAGAGGTTGAATTTCCATCGGGTGATGGCGGCGTTTGGGCCCAGACCAGGCCGAAGAGCAGACAGATAAGAGACAGGGAACGCATCTTTGCTTCGTATAAGCCAATACAGAGAGAACCTATCCTTATATATAGCTCTTTGCACCCTTGGCTCCTAATTGCCTTTCGCATTCATCACTGTCACCCGATCCCCCCGATAAGCAGCGGGAATCTGGGATAACTAAGCACTTTGTCCAAATTGGTTTAGCTTCGTTGGGTTCTCGTTTCTCGTTGCACTTTGCAGTTTGGCGTTTGCCATAAATATTGCTCCCCAGTAAATCTCAATTTCAAGCTCTGCGCAAATCCGTTTGCCATTTTTATGTTAAAGTTTTCTCTTGCTAATAATGTTATCCCTCCCCTTCCTCCAAAAAGTCGGTCGGACTCGAGCAAGTGTAAGAAAATTTATCGAAAAAATGTAAAAGCATATCTCATTTAACTCTGCTGTCAGCTGGGGGGACGTTATGACGGGTCAAGGATTGAACAGAACCCTCGGTCCAACTTTTTCCCCCACTCAATCTCAATGCACATTTCCGCCACTTCCTCTGTGTATTCTGTCTGTGTGTGTGCTGTCTGTTTGTGTGGGTGTGTGCATGTTGGCCAAGTGTTTACGAGTCCCTCTGGTATTGGGCAGCAACGAAATGTGCAAGCACAGATCGCTGCATTCCACAATCTATTCCCTTTAAGAGAGCAGGGAAATTGACATAAAATCAAAAACTGCTGGAGCATTCTGTGTGGGTAGGGGGCGTATGCGTAATATGATTTCTGTGAATGGCTCCCCATTCAGATTCAGATTCGCATTTGCATTTGGCCATTCAGCACAAAAGGTTCGCATCGCGAACAAGGTCATTTCATGGCTGGGGAAACAGAATGCCAATGGTGTAGAAGAATATCGTGGTCGGGGTCGGGGGTTCTTTTCAATATCTTTCCAAAATTGTCTAAACGGTTGATTTTATCATGATTCCTGTGTCGACTCCTGGCAGGATCGTGAGATATCTTTCTTTTGTATCAATTTATATATATTTTATTTTTAAATATCTCTTGATTGAACAATTGTGGTATATAGTCCAATCCTAATCTTCGATGTTCCTAAGATATGGCATCCCAAATGTATGTACCATTGGCTGCCTAATCTTGTTTAATTCGAAACCCTTTCCATATCTTTTCAATATCGGAAGCGTGTAATTACACGCTTCATCAGCAACGGGTCCTGTGGCGCAATGGATAACGCGTCTGACTACGGATCAGAAGATTCCAGGTTCGACTCCTGGCAGGATCGGAGATATCTTTTTTTTTTTATCATTATTTTATATACATACATATATATCTAATTTTTTTAATATTTCTCGGTTAAAGCTACAATTTTTGATTTTGCTCTATAACCGAAACCTCATCTCCCACTATACAAAACCTTTGAATGTTAAATTTGCATTCTTTTTGATAGATCTATTAATAGATGGATATCTATACACATGTATAATATTTATAGATATATGTATATATATCAGAGAATCAGAGTTTGTTTCTTTCGAAAATAAAGTTCCCACAAGGCCCATTTATATTAATTTCATATACCCATAGGGTTAAAATTAACCCCAAGCCCTTTCCATATATTCTAAAAAGCGGAAGCCAGTATTTAGACGCTCCAGTAACAGCGGGTCCTGTGGCGCAATGGATAACGCGTCTGACTACGGATCAGAAGATTCCAGGTTCGACTCCTGGCAGGATCGCAAGAATATAATTTTTTTGAATATTTTATTTGTCAATTTTTGAATATTTATTCCAATATTCAAATATTCTGTCAAATAAGATTTCGTAAATTTTTCTGAATATTTTCCAAATTTATTCCAACTCAAAACGACAGACAGACAAAAAAAATTGCAAAAAGTTTGATTTCGCCCAACGTGGGGCTCGAACCCACGACCCTGAGATTAAGAGTCTCATGCTCTACCGACTGAGCTAGCCGGGCACTTGCCTGACCATCCGCAAAATGCTTATTTACGGGAGAGAGCGGTGAAGATCGGTTCTCTTCTAATGATAAAAAAGTTCTATGAATAATAAAAACCAGAATTTATGTGTCTTTCCACATAAAAAAGTATTTCCGCGTTGGTAACATGAATATTTATGTTATAAAAAAAAATCTATAAATAAAACAGCTTATGGAATTTTTATGTTTCTATATAAAAGAACCCACAAGTGAGGCAATTTCCCAAACATTCTCCACTTTGTTGAGCAAATTGAGCTGTTCTCGGTGGCCCTTTGTTGAATGTGCACAATTAAATGGTGAAACTTGTTGACAAGATGACATGATCTATTAGCTTTGGTTATTTGTCTTTACTTGGTTGCAAGGAAACGGAAAAATTGCAATTAAATTGGTTGCTTGATGCTGCAAAGGACACACCACTCCCTCCCCCACTGACAACAGAAAGTCAAGCAGGATAAATGCAACGAACGTCCCCAGCGGACTAAGGCCAATGAATGCGGCTGCTCCTGCAGCTCCTTCCTTAACTTAATTTATGCGTTTGCTGGAGGGATAGGGAATCGTGGGATGTTCTTGGCTTTCAGCTGTTGAACATTTTCGCAGCACGTAAAACGAAGGTCGTCAAACGCTTAGCTTTGTTTTATGGCGTAGAAATACATCTTAGGACCCTCAACTTGCTCACTTTCAGAGTCCTTCTGGTGAATGTCATTCGTGGGAGATTGGACAAGGCTGAGATAATTGAAAGATGGTTAGAGTTTGTGTGTGTGTGTGAGATTGGAATGTTCTTAAGCTGAGGTTTGACTGCAAATCAAATTCTTCACCTAGGAGTTTTAATAATCAACCTAATGGTGACTTGCTTTTGTATTAAATGTTTTTTAGGATCATCCTTTCTTTAAAGCCCCTCTTTGGTTAACTCCTTTCTTTGCCCCTCGTTTATGCCCTAGAAATCACTGCAACCGACTGCAAATGCTTCATTAAGATTGTATCGTTCTCCTTGGGTCGTGGTCGTGGTCGTTCCTTTTGTTCGCTTTCCTTTCCTTTTCCCAAATGTCCGCCATCAAAGCTAAAGACAGTGACAGGGTGACCCAGGCAGCCCGTTCCTTCCGTCTTAATTAACAAATTTCCCGATATACCCGTACTCTTCGCTGTCACAGGGTTCTCCTTCGTGGGGTAAAAAGTTTCCAGCTAATTAGAAGACCAGTAAGAACTAGGGGGAGCCATGCAATTTGCGAGTTTATTAATTTTATGTCGATTTGCATGCAATTTCTGGCTCAAGGCAAAGCTTTATCTGAGCTTCAGTTCGTTTATGATGCTGGGAGCCGCATCCGAGCGTAATCTAGCAGAAAGACATTTCATGGATGCCACTAGCTAATTAAAACTAATGGTCGACTGCCATCAGGCATCTGGCAGGGACGACTGCAGGTGGATCTGCCCCCCCTCGTCGTTTTGAGTGGCTTTCCTTGTTCGATTCGATTCGGTGTGGCAGTGGCACTGGCAATGCTGCAATTCAATCGGAAGACAAAGCCACTCCCTCGAAAGGTAGCAAAAGTTACGCAATATAAAAGACTGGCACGCGATTTTTCGATACCCCATTGGAGTTAGGTGAGGGAGGGGAGGGGCCCGCTTGCAAATCCGACACGAAGGTCAGTGCAAAGTCATTCCAGTTGTTGCGTGCCACGCATTTCCCAGTGCCCCTGGCAGTGGCAGTGGCAGTGCCAGTTCCAGCAACAGAGACAGTAACAGTAACAGTTGCACCCTTAGAACAACTCAACTGTAAATTGGCTTAACTGTAGTTTATCATTAAATTTGATGTCATTTTATTTCACGTTGCGTTGCACGTGAATTTTTCGATGTCTTATGTATACGCGGAACGTGTTTAGGGACAAGGAAATGTTATGATGCCCAAGAAAATAGAGCCAATAGTTTCTCAAGCAGGATTAGGAGAGGTATACTCTAGGATTTTGGAATAAATTTGCGTAGGATAGGATTATTCTTGCATTCTCGATAACATACACGTGTACACACATATATCTAGAATTTCGAAGATCATCTGCTGCTGACGCCATACTCATCTTAACAACAACAAAATCCCTCCTATCTACTGGAAAGATATCTCTATAATCTCTATAAGACATATCTCTTTAGAATCCTACAATGCCAATTATTCATAGCGAAATCTCTATAATGAATACCTTGTACATATAAAACCTAAATATACCTGTACCCCAAACTTGAATCTAACCCAGGTTTAGACAGCCATACCCCTCAGTAGTAATAATAAACCAAAGGTATTCATTATTCCAGCACAGCACTGATTGTATATCAAGAGACAGACAGACAGGCCGATAATACAACCCTATTGGCTGGACTCATCTATAATTAGCCAACCCCTTGAAGGCCATTACGTGAATAATCCATGGGACCCGCTCATTAGGCGACCGACTCCCCACTTCCCTGCCCAGATTCCCCTGGAAGTCAACTCTCGTGGCGAGAGTAAATTGACAATTGCATTAAGTGCGTTAAGTGCTTTCGCTCTGAATGAGTACGAGACGAGTATGGGTATGGGTATGGGTATGAGTGCCTGTGTGAGTGCAACCAGCCACAAAGGCAACAGCAACAGCCAGTCATGACATGGTCCTTACAAAAAGGATCCGACAGCTGTGTTGTGTTGTGGCAGCTTTTTATCCGTCGAGTAAGCAAAAGTTTTTATGTTGCAACTTGCCACCAAGCAAGCTGCTGTGGCAAGCCATTATGACATTTTCCTTGAAGGATAATTGTCCACGGGGTGTCCTTGACAGTAGATGGGAAGTTGGATTGGGGATAGGGGATATATACGACCAAGGTTAAGCGGTTATGCAAGCAATAGCCTTGTCAAAGCGTCACCTCCCTCTCCAATATGGGGGGGACTTGGAGATAATTAATGTAATTTAACGCTGATTTACCTAATCCCATTCTAATCCCATTCCATAAAACAGGTTATAGAACAGCTAATTAATGACATGAGCCATGTAGTAATCATTCTGACATTTGAGGGGCTTCGCTCCAAGCTCTGACTTGAATAGAGACTGAGATCATACGTGAAAAACAATTTATAACCTTGTAACAATATTTACATAGGAACGATCTACTTTGTAGACAACACCAAAAGCATAGAACCTACTAAGAAACCCTCTCCACCCTCAGGTAGATCTCGTCCTTGGAGGCAAGAACACCGCAAAAGGGAGCAAATTCGATCGTCTTCACGGTCTTATCGCACCACTCGACGCGATGATTGCGGAGCAGATGGACGAGACCGAGTTTCGATTGCAGGAGACCCAGGCGCATACCAATGCAGTTACGGGGTCCCACACCGAAGGGCATATAGGCATCCATGTTCAGTTTGTCCCTGTTGGAGGCATCGAAGCGTTCCGGATCGAACTTCTCCGGTTCGGGCCAGTACTTGGGGTCGCGTTGTATGGCCACGGCAGATACATAGACGGGTGTTCCATTCGGCAGCTCCATGTCGTGGTGGGGCGCCAGAGTGAAGCGTTCGCCCTGGGAGGGCTGGGCGCATTCGCGTTCGGCATATCCCACGATGGGATACAGGCGCAGGGTCTCGTTGACAACCTTGGAAAGGTAGGGCATCTCCTGGATGCGCTCGTAGCTGATGTGATCGTCGCCGCCGAAGTATTCCTCGATCTCCTGCCGCAAGCGATTCTGAACCTCTTCGTTTTTGGCCACCTCGTAGAGGGCCAGCGTCATGGTGGAGGAGCTGGTCTCGTAGCCGGCCGTCTGGAAGACAGCCGCCTGGGCCACCAAATAGTCCATGTTCTTGGCCTTATTGTTCTTGTCGGGACTGGCGGCCGCCTCCCGTTTCAGGGCCAGCAGAACATCAACTAAATCGTTGCGACGCAGTCCGGACTTCTCTCTTTCCGCCATCACATAGTTGATGCTGCTGCGGATAAACTGGGAGGTGCTCTTCGAGAAGACCTTTACCTTGGCCAGAGTGGTCAGAGCGGGCAGCATGAATATGATCGCAAAGTCAATGGCCCGACTCACGGACGGGGCAAAAATGGCCTGATTGTGGTGGAAAAATTCGCTCTTGGGATCCTGCAGGGCATTAGCATCCAGGCCGAAGGCTATGGTCGCAATCAGGTCGGTGGTGAAGCGGGCACACAGACTCTTGATCGTAACTATCGAATCCTTCGGTTCACGGCCAACATTCGCCTCTAGATTTTTGCCGATCTGCGGATGGCAAGAAGAAAATTGTTATTCATGAATCGATAGATCTATAGATTCTTCTTGTACTTACCTTCACCATCAATGGATACATCTGCTTGGTCTTGCCAGTGGTGAAAACCGGGGAGATCTTGTTGCGCAGCTCCTTCCACTCCGGACTGCGCACGAAGAACAGATTGTTGTAGCCCAGGGCATCGTCATGCGGATCCGTTTGCAGCTTTCGATTGTTGAAGTAGCTGAATTTCTTGATCATCACCGTCTTGACCAGTTCCAGATCGCGTATGACCAGGGCTGGCCGATAGGCCAGGTACACCCCGATGATCGGCTCGTTCTCCAGGCCGGGTGCCTCGTGGAACTTCCTGATCTGATCGAAGAATGGCAGCCGTCCGGTAAGGAACCCCACCGTATCACCTAATATGGGCAGTGGTCCGATTTCCTTCACTCCATGGCGCTTCCAAAAGCTGTGGCGCCGCTTATGCCACACGTAAAACACGATCGCCAAAGTGGCGATCAGAAAAAGTAGCTCAATGGACATGTTCGAAGCCGCAACTGCTGTGAACGACTGTTTGCCCGCAAACTCTCGCAGGGGCTTTTAACGAAACGATCGCCAAAGCATTGCTGATAGTAATAATATGAATTGGTGTAGGCCAAGGCGTAGATGCTCTAACTTGTTGGCTTATCAGCAATGCGAAGCCTCCCAAACAGTGGCATCCAAGCCAATACATCCTCCACATGATAAGTGTATCTAAAAACGCCATATAATGTTTGACTTGCTAACTTTATTGCCTAGCGTCGATGACTCGACTAAATGTTTGCATGAACTATCGCTCCGAGTGATTTGAATTTAGTTTTTGCTGGAGCCTAGTCAGCGTGTGTGGCGTACTTTGTTGAGGCATGATTAGATGGGAACTCCTCCGACCTGTACAACAAGTCTCCAGGCGTACATATGTACTCGTATATAGTAAACAATTTACAGAAAAGGTTGATACCACCAGAGTTTCTTTGTGTGTTATCAGCACGTGAATTTGTTTGTCTTTAATCTTGTTATTGTTTCTTCATTCTTTAGTACTCGCATCGTGGTGGATTATACATCGATCTGATGGTCATGGCATGATCTCTCCCTCTCTCGATCGATCTATCAGTCTGCCCTACTCACCTTTACATACTCGTAATCTTGAGTTTATACTGGTTTTTTCGTTTTATTTATACAAGTGCTATTTTTTGTTTATTAATTGGTCTAACAATAGACCCCGCTCACCGTTCTCAAAAAAGATTGGGTTGTGGACTTAACTAAAGCTTAGCGCCGCCGTGACTCAACGGTCCTGTGGCGCAATGGATAACGCGTCTGACTACGGATCAGAAGATTCCAGGTTCGACTCCTGGCAGGATCGAAATTTTTTCTAAAGATTTACATTTTTTTGCTAAGAATAATTTTCTTGGATTTTCACTAAAAATAAAACGTCGTAGATTTAGTCTGCAATATGCATTGAAAAACGTTTTCTCGATATGTATATTTTCGTTTGTTTTAAGTCATTTACAACAGTCACACGCACAAAAGCAGCTCTCCACCAAAGGGTGTCGTTTAAATCTCACCTTAAATGTCCTTGGCGTCCCATTAAGCCGCAGCAAAGCCCCCTCAACCCTCCTGGTTGGTGAGTGGAAACTTTCAGCTGTTTAACATAAAGCGCCACATAATCCACACGCTCTCCACACGACACCATTTGATTTGCGCTGAGCCACCGCCACCGCAGCTGCATTTTGTCATTGAATCCGAAATCCGAATCCCCATCATGTCCGTCGCGTCGCTCCACGCTCCATCCCTCTGGTGTTTCCTTGATATACAAAAGTCAAAGAGTAACTCAAACACGTATGAATGACACGTCCATGGGGGGGTGTAAGGTGTAAGTGCAACTACGAGTGAAACCTAAGCATGTTCCATTCGCTGAGAGTATTCAAAAAATGTGTGTTTCTTGAAACAAATTTGAGATATTTTGAAATGAGTTTTCTATATTCTTAACCCAACTTGGAACCACACGACTTGAAGAATCACCTGGCAAAGCGGAAAAACGTATTCAGAAACAGCCAACGGATAAGCCTACTATCTCCAAGGGGGACGACGCCGCCTCCGTACCAAGCTAATGGAAAAGCAGTCACACACAATACCTAGTTGTTCTTGCCCTGCAGCACGCTCTTGACGATCGTTCGCTTGTACATTCACTTTGCTACTGCCAGCAAACACACAAAATGCGAACAGCATTATTGAACATTTATCCAAATCAGCGCAGACTCGACTGGACTGACTTAAACACCCAATAACGCCATATCTCGATAAAAAATTTAAATATATTCAAGAAAATTAAAAAAAAAGTCGATCCTGCCAGGAGTCGAACCTGGAATCTTCTGATCCGTAGTCAGACGCGTTATCCATTGCGCCACAGGACCGTATGACGGGTTTGTGCCCAATGGTTGCCAAGTTTTAGAAGCTTTCGAACATGAGCTTTTTATTAATATAAGCTTTGTAAGTCAGTGTAATCACTGATGAACAAAACCGTCTGAAATCGTTAGCTCTACAAAAATAAAGAATCGAGTCAATACAAAATCAATGGCAAGACGCACCGAAAGTCATAGCCTCCAAAGAATGTCAGAAATAAACTATGCCACCATCCGCTCAAATGCCCGGCTAGCTCAGTCGGTAGAGCATGAGACTCTTAATCTCAGGGTCGTGGGTTCGAGCCCCACGTTGGGCGAAGTCGAATTTTTTGCAATTTTTTTTGTCTGTCTGTCGTTTTGAGCTGGAATAAATTTGAAAATATGCAGAAAAGCTTATCAAATCTTTTTTGATATAATATTTTAATTCAAATTGGCAAATAATTTAAACAAAATAAACTAAAAAAAAGATATTCTTGCGATCCTGCCAGGAGTCGAACCTGGAATCTTCTGATCCGTAGTCAGACGCGTTATCCATTGCGCCACAGGACCCGTTAAATATCAAGCGGAAAAATAATTCCTACCGTAAGCATTTTATTGATAAATTCTTAATAAATAATGAAAGTTTAAATAAAAATAAAATAGATAAAAAATCAAAAAAATGTCGATCCTGCCAGGAGTCGAACCTGGAATCTTCTGATCCGTAGTCAGACGCGTTATCCATTGCGCCACAGGACCCGTTGTCAGCCGAGTGACAAAAGCTTTACATGTGTGCCAGCAGCTTTATTATTCAGGTGAAACCTTATTATCGACCGAGTTAGCAGTTCCATAAGCAGTGTTAGCTGTAGCTGCCTCTGCTCAAAGCCCAAACGGCCCCACAGCAAGCGGCAGCCCCAACGCTCAGAGTCGACACGCAAAAATGAGCTCTCTCGCTCTTTAGAGCTCCAATTTTAAACCTTCAAAGTATATTAAGCATTGGGGTATGTTAAGTATGGCATGCGTTGTATTTTTGTGGCGGACTTACTTGTGGTCCATACCGTTTTTTGCCTTGCCTCACAACATTTTTGGCCCCAGCAACATTTGAAGGCGGGCGTATTTGAAAGAATCGGCCTTGCCGCCCCCAAACTCGCGAACATGAATGAAACATGTTTGGGCCGCGGCAACGGAAAGATAGATAGCGTCGAATTTTCTTCTGAATTCAGAAAAGTCCGTTGATAAATCCTATAACAACATCCTAAATTGGTAAAAAAAATCCAAAATATATCACCTAAAAATATATTATCATAAAAAAAATCGATGTATGTCAATACAGTTTCGGAATAGCAGATCTAAATCGAAACGTTGTACGTGTGCGACAAAGGCAATGCCAAGAAATTAACGGAAATCCCACGAAAATAACCGCTCTTACTAAAAGAAGTGTCATGTGTGTGTTTATAAGAAAGTGCTCTTAAGAGTAGGGATTACTAGGCCGCCTTCAACTCTGTGTGAGAATAACTATCGGAAGAATCCCATAAAGCCGCCAGTAAGTTTGTTTTGTGGCTGTGTGTGCGAGTTCTATGTAAAACAACAAAAATACAAAGTGTTAAATGTAAATAATATTTGTGTTTCGTTTTCGGTAAGTTGCATCCCATCCATTCCATCCTCTTTTTGGCGGAGTGGAGTCGACTGTCTTCCCATGCGACTGACTGTCTGTCTGTTTTTCTGTTCCATCTGACGTTCCGCTTTCGGCTGCTGGCTGTTCTTCTACTTTATGGCGCTCTTCGTCTCTTCGTCGGTTTTTTTACGTACTTTTTGTTTTCATCGTCTGCTTCGGCTGAAAGCGAACAGCAATAAGTTGTTGTTCTTTTTGTACTTCTTCTTCGTCTCATTCTACTTGTGTAGTTTTGTTGTTCTTGCTGTTTGTTTAGCTGTCGTTTTCTCCATTTACATACACCACTACACTCGTAAGCTCTCCGGTTGTGTGATTCTCTCCGTCTTGCTGGTCGCTTGTCGTCTGTTTCTCTCTCTCCTTCGCTGGCTCTCTTTCTGCCCACGTTCTTCTCGTTTCCTATGTGTGTTTGTAGGCCTCCACAGAGGCGTCGCTTCGCTGCCGCTGCCACTGCCTCTGCCAGCGACGCGGTTAACTCGTTTAGCGACTTGTACTACCCCACCCCTCCCCCTTCAGCCAGCTTTTGGTAGTTAATGCGTCTAGAGTCTAGAGGTTCTTTAGGTACTACCCTACCGATTTTTTACTTAATGGTACACACTCGTATGGGTATAGCCCCTGCATTCACTCAAGACAAACGAATCTTTTTAGCACCGTGATTCAGAGATTTTTGTGTGTATTTTAGGGATTAATACCTTGTTTTATTCATTTAAGCGCATGTTGGTAATTTTTTGCTCAGCTATAGCATCAAAGCTTACGATTCATCGCAGATTCATTCAGGCCACTCTGTCATACAGGCCACTCTGTCAACCTTTCGGCTCAAATTGCACCTAGAAACAGTTAGGTGAACATATCATACACCAGGTAGAGCTTCACAGTCGGTAGTCTCGATTCTAGAAATACTCTAAGAACTTTGGACTTACGGGCCCTGTAAAATGGTTCATTACCTTTCAGAATTTCAGTAGAGAAATGACCCCCAGGGCATTGTACGTAGGGCTATATATTCGAATCTAAAAAGTCTTTCATAACAATATTGACCTTTATCTTTCCCCAAGTAAGATTTTGAAAATAAAAGTACCGATGTCGTCGAAGAAATATAGAAATATTGGGAATAACACTAACATAAGCCGCAATAGATTTCCGCTTTATTCGAGATGGGTTAAATGAGAGTTGAAAACGCAGGAGAAGAGAAATATGTAAATGCATCTATAAAACTATATTCTAGTCTTGGCAACAGGCCCCTCTTCAGAGCCCCATTAACCTGCAACAATCGGAAACTGGTCGGGCAGCATACTATTGTACAATACATGCTGCACACATCTTCGTCCTCCATTTTGGGTTGCAACTTCGTCCGTACCGTCAGTCGCATCATCCGTTGAAAGCGAAAATAGCGCAGAGAGAATTGTGTTGGGTGTTCGTTCAGCAGAGTTCTCGCTGGGCTCTCTAGCCGACTGAAATGTATCTCGCAGATACATATCTAGAAACTGCCGCATAGAATGCAGTAGAACCAGACACAAGTAACTAAATATAATGTGCACCACACACAGATACACGGATACGCGCACACAGCCAGCGACAGACATGTATAAATATCCCGGCTGTCTATGTCTATGTCTATGGGCCGCTTGCAATTTCATTTTCATTGCAACTTCATGCCCCTGACATCGGGCAGAATGCCTGCCTCTCCTCTGCGTCCGTCCCCACCACACCGCGACAGCACTACCACACCACCACACCACCACAGCACCACCTCCTCCTCCTGCTCCTCATCCTCATCCGGTCGTAGTCTGCTTCGTTGCAATTCTTCAGCATTTTGCTTTCATCTCTGGCAGCTCTTTTGCCCCGTCTGCCTGTTTCTACGCTCATTCTTCGACAATTGCAAGTTGTCGGACGGGACGGGCCTATTGAAGTTACGAGTATGCACATGCATCCCCGTCCACCCCTATCGCACGTATCTGTATCCCTGCACACTGGTGTGTGTGCGTGGGGGAGCTTTTTTTTGCCCTAACCTACACCACAGAAAACGTATTGCGTCGGCTCTCGGCTCTCCACCACCGTCGCGTGGCCCCCATATCACTTCATTTTTGTATCTACGAGGCGTGCATTCTTCGCTCTCCACTCATTTTCTCTCCCTTCTTCTGGGTCTTTTCTCTTTTTTTCTTTATTAGTTTTCCTTTCATGCTGTATGCATGGGAAAACATGTTTCATTGATGCCTTTTCTGGCTGCTTCTAGTACTTGTTTGTGTGTTTCATTTATGTCCTATTCATTACAGTAGATTTTTCCTATTCTTTACAGTGATATGCCCATAAGTTGGGCGATCCATTCCCGTCTTCAACGTGCAATAAAATAAAACTACGGCAGACAACACACACACATTCAAGTAAATACCAATCATCCTATTGGTAAGTTAACAAATTTTAATTATTATTATTTAAAATGTATTTGGCGAGTTTAGAACGTTCATTCCTAATCGCTTAGCTTCGAGAGCCTCAATTCGGACAAATTGACCGCTACGATCACATGGCCCATTAGCTCAGCTGGTTAGAGCGTCGTGCTAATAACGCGAAGGCCGCGGGTTCGATCCCCCCATGGGCCAGAGTTTGATCCTCCTTTTTTCCAATATTTTGGTACATCGATGTTCTCAGTGGAATTGCTTAGCTTATCCTTAATGATTGAATTATACGAGTTTGCGAAAAGTGTCTATATCGTGCTGGTTCTATCTGATGATCTTCCTGGCCCACTATACGTTTTTTGTTAGTGTTTTTCCTAGATAACATATCACAAAGTAAGGTGGTTCCGCTATTGATTACAATAACAACAATTTTCTGTTTATTTTGAAAAACATCCCGAGTACAAAATGGCGTCAAGAGGCCCATTAGCTCAGCTGGTTAGAGCGTCGTGCTAATAACGCGAAGGCCGCGGGTTCGATCCCCCCATGGGCCAGGAGTTACTTTTTGCTTTTTTCAGTATAATTTTGTATCATTAAATTCCTATATGAGGTTCTTTTATGATGTCAAAGCACTTTGCTAGATATTTTTTATGTGTGCATGTGCATTAAGTTTTATAAATATTTTACTTTTCCTTTAATGACAAGGGAGAACTTTAGGAACAAAAAAGATTATTCTGGCCCATGAGGGGATCGAACCCGCGACCTTCGCGTTATTAGCACGACGCTCTAACCAGCTGAGCTAATGGGCCTGTTGTCCACCGTCTGCCATATGTAATACTTAAGCATTTGTTAGCTAGCTTGCTTAGAATAAATAGTAGTTGTATAACGGATAAAAAAAGGAAGACGAAAAAAGATTTCTCGCCCAACGTGGGGCTCGAACCCACGACCCTGAGATTAAGAGTCTCATGCTCTACCGACTGAGCTAGCCGGGCTGTGTATTGGTGTCCGTCCATAGTATCTGCCTCAGGAGGCAAGGATCGTTTAAGATTTCTACCAAATCTTCTCGCTCCCTACAATATATTCCGTATCATTTCCCAATTTGCTATGGGACTATTCAGGACTATTTAGGTACAACTATCTTGAAACTATTTTCTCGAGATATTATACAGTTGAACAACCATAACTCGAACTCCTGTAACTTTAATTTCTCTATATTTCGAACTAAAATGGTTGGCAACAGCGATAAGGAGCATATTACGTCCAACTCTGTAAGTCGAAGTCTCCAGAAGTCGAATATTTTCATTGTGTCATAGTGGTTCGACATATGGAAGTTCAACTGTATGTAAAATTTGGTCTGAAAATATAAGTCAGGGACAAATCAGTAGCACAGAACAGGAAATATAAGAAAAAGGACAAAAGTTTGGTTGCGCCCAACGTGGGGCTCGAACCCACGACCCTGAGATTAAGAGTCTCATGCTCTACCGACTGAGCTAGCCGGGCTTATTGCCTGCTGGTGTCCGAAGCCCAAAGTTGGTCCCCTAACGCACCTCGAACCGTGAACCAGAGAACTCCGTACACGTGGCAGCGTCGCACATTGATTTATTTTTAGCCCCGTCTAGACTCTAGACACCCTCTGGACGGTTACCCACACACCTACCATACTATTCGGTATCATTGTCGCTATCCGTGGACCTGTCCCTATTTGTGTCTGCGTATCCCTCTTCCCTGGGTTGAATTGTTTTCTTGGCCGCACGACGGACCCTATTGTCTGGCTGTAGCACATTTTTCTGCTTCCTAATGGAAACGATGTATAAAATTACGCGCCTACCTCAATGCAGTGGATGCAGAGGGCTCAGGGCATGGGGATCCGAACGAAGGCTATGGGAATAGAAATGGTAATGGTAATGGGGGTGGCGGTGGCAGTGGCAGTCATGGCAACCCCCTACCATACCCTGTTCTGTCTGACGCCGCCGCTTGCCGTCGGCCAAGTAATTTGCTATAAAATATTAAAACGAAACAATGTGAGAAAGGAAACAAAACAAAATACTCAGAGAGAGAGACGGTAGACAGACCAAAGCTGGAGCTGGAGCTGGAGCAGAAGCTGATGAAGGCTCGTGTGGGACCATGGGAGGGAAACGGGCAGACTGTGGCGCAGATAATCAGCCTGGCAGACGGTTTATGTTGCCCTACGATTCAGACAGTGGGGCATATTGATACGCAAGATGGTATCGCTTCTTAAGCTAAATAAGATCTATAATTTTTCGTAGAAATCTTTCGATTTGGTTGATATGGAAATCGTTCTATGTGTCTTAGTAACCTGATGTATCTAAAGCTGTTATGCGTGTTCATTTGGGTTGCAATTGTTCGTTGAAAGAGCATTTGAAGGAACCTTCACAAGAATATTCATTATGTGCATACAAATTGAAAGAAAAAGAAAGGAAAAGACAGCTAAGGCAAAGCTTATTTGTGCAGACAAATTGTTTATGTTGTCGTCGGCGGTGGCTGCGCACATGTTGCCCCGTTCCTCTCTCCCCACGCCCCATGGGTAGGCGCATCACGCATTATGTTGTCCACCCCCTCACACACTCCCAATCAGTA
This sequence comes from Drosophila lowei, assembly GCA_008121275.1. Classification (NCBI taxonomy): domain Eukaryota; kingdom Metazoa; phylum Arthropoda; class Insecta; order Diptera; family Drosophilidae; genus Drosophila; species Drosophila lowei. The sequence goes on along the minus strand of CM017778.1, from coordinate 21,009,913 downwards.
TGCCACTGGCAGCGTCTGGTACTGCCACAGACAAGGCCAAATATGTTGGGGTAGGTTCCCAGAATAAAATCAACAGAACTTTGATTAAAATAGGAACAAGAGCGCAGCAAAAGAGGCACGAGCTAGCCAAGCGTATGCAGTAAAATATATTTGATGCATGAATACCCAACATAAAAACAAAGGCAACAAAAAATAGATTTTTCGCCCAACGTGGGGCTCGAACCCACGACCCTGAGATTAAGAGTCTCATGCTCTACCGACTGAGCTAGCCGGGCTGTTATCAAGGTCTCGAAGATAGGAATTCAACCGAAATCTCAACCGATCGATAAGGAATATCACTAAACGATCCCACAGGTACTCAAGGAATCATTGCCTCTATTAAAACTTGTGCATGGAATAGATTATTCTCAATCTCTAACTGAATGGGAGATATAGCTTGTCTTATCTTTGTTAAATATATTTATTAGTTTTATAGGTATTTCAACAAGTCCTACAAACAAGATGGCGGTATGAGGCCCATTAGCTCAGCTGGTTAGAGCGTCGTGCTAATAACGCGAAGGCCGCGGGTTCGATCCCCCCATGGGCCAGGAATTACTTTTTGGAGTCTAGTTTTGTAGATATTTATTTTAATTTGAAGTGGTGCAAGATAGCTGAATTGATATGTTTTGATTAAAGTACACCTAATTCTGTTTTTACACGGTATTTTTTTACACGATTTTGAAATAACACGGTTTGAAAATCAACAATTTTACATTTTTTACACGGTTTTATTCCATTTAACACGGTTCAAAATAATAACACAAATATATAAAATCACACACAGCTCAAAAAAAAGCTAGAAACCAAACGAAAACAAGAAAGCGCATTAAGAGAATATGTAAATATTTGTTTCTCTTTCGTTATTTTGCGTATACGATCAATGTCTTTTTTTACACGGTTTTTTTTTACACGGGTTTTTCAGGAACCAATCTACCGTGTAAAAACAGAATTAGGTGTATATTATTATTTTGCCGTTATTTGAAAAGCATGCCGAATACAAAATGGCGTCAAGAGGCCCATTAGCTCAGTTGGTTAGAGCGTCGTGCTAATAACGCGAAGGTCGCGGGTTCGATCCCCTCATGGGCCATACTTTTTATTTTTGGTAGGATCGGCTTTGAATTGATTTTCAGTCTGAGTGTTCAATGCTATCTATATATTTAGAAGAGGAACATTCTCCGTGTGGAAAATAAGAACATCAAGTATAACCATAGTAAAGTTCAAGCAGAAGACTAGAATTGTTTTGGGATTTGTCACAAAATAAAGATTTAATAAACAAAAATGTCATGATCTATGACCTGATCCTTATCGCGAATTTCAGAAAGATATATGGTCCGTTGCCAGGTATATTGCCCGGCTAGCTCAGTCGGTAGAGCATGAGACTCTTAATCTCAGGGTCGTGGGTTCGAGCCCCACGTTGGGCGAAATCAACTTTTTGTTGAATTTTCTTTTAATGATTTATTCCAGATGTTATAGAAGCGTAATGAGAATTGATTGAAAAATTATTCAGTTTAAAAAAGTCGTGTATTCATATTAAAAAATTTTATAATTATTAAAAGATAATTATGATGGATTATATGAATTATAATGTATGCTGTTTTTAGTATACCTTACAATCTGATCAAGAAATGTTTGTATATTGAAAATCAAAAGTAACAAAATTAACTGCTTTACAAAAATATTTTTAGATAGATAAAGTTATGTGTACAGTGTAATCGGATTATATGTGTTGATAGCTCCCATACTTTTACAATCATCCAAAATTCTATGTATGTAATTAAAAATATATAATTTAAATTCAAAAATAGAGCTGATAGAACTGTTCGCTCGTGAATACTAGAAATATCCAAGATCGTTTTCTGATCCTTCTCCCCTAGAATTTTAGGAAGATCTATTGGCCAGCCCTGGTTACATTGCCCGGCTAGCTCAGTCGGTAGAGCATGAGACTCTTAATCTCAGGGTCGTGGGTTCGAGCCCCACGTTGGGCGAAAAATCTTTTTTGTTTGTCATTTTATTTTTGGTTCAGTTTTCCTCCTCCTCCTTCTTATCAGTTGGCCTTGGAAATCGTGTCATGAATTTGATCCGAGTGCAGTTACAACGGCGCTGCATTGTCTGAAAACCCCTAACGAAGGCAGTCCATAGACCTGGCCGAAGACTGTAGCTGAAACAATACTCGAGACTGTGGAAAAGCGAGTACATACATATTTCCATACTGAAATAAAACACTGTCGCGAGCCGAAGCGACGCAGTCCGTGGCTAATCGTCTGGGTCTGGGGCCTAGGGCCAGCAGGCAAATGCAAATGCAAATAAAAGCACGTTTAGAAAATGCAACAAAAAAATCATTGTATGCATAACTTGGAAATTTGAATGGCCGAACCGAACCGAACCGAACGAAACCGACAGCAACGGGACGACGTCGAAATATTAAAAACGTTTTGTTTGTCATGCAAATAAAACGAAACGAGGCGAATGACTGAACTTAACCTTAAAAACAAAACCACACACATACACATTTACGGAGACTATTTAGCAGTACTCGTATAGATATGGTTTCCTATATGCGATGGCGACTATTTTGTTTATATGGCGCAAAATGCGGTTAATGCACTGCAATCAAAGCGATTTTTGTGGCAAGAGCTAAAACAAAACGTTGCAATATTTTGACGTGCTCGCAAACATGAAGGCATACAGTGCTTGTCATAATTATATAATCACAGAGCAAATGGCTGACAACGCTAACACCAAGCATATAACATACATCCGCTTTCAATTTCAATATTCCGCTCATCCGAAAGTGCTGACCCCATTGTCATGCACTCCAATTTAAATTTTATGTATCGAAAAATGGCAACTATCCGAAATTGAGACACCACCAGAACCATTGAACGATCCTGAAGCTTATTCAAACGAATTAGTTATTAGCATAAAATTGTTGTAGAACTAAGTCTAAATGAGGAACAGTTTGTGACCTTGAGTAAGTTATAGATCTGGGAAGCAAATCTAACCGATTTGACTGGCTTGCCTTACAGTGTTGACACGAACTGTATGCAACCCCCATTTATAATATATATGGTGTACCCATACTTGTTATAGTTGCCATTAGTCGATGTTATTTATTATTGCTTTTGTGATGTGATGCCGTATGGGGTTCTAATTGGGAGACGTGGTGTAGACTCAGTTACGTGAGATTTCAGAAAACTAGCCATGAAAAGTATACATACATATGTACAAGTTCCCCTTCTCATTCTCCATGCACTTTCAGGGGTTGTAACACAACTCATCATCCCATCTGCCGATTCTGCTGATTCCAATTCATTTGCCATTTCCTCCTTCAGCGCGAATCGTGACGAAACGCTTTACATAAATGCAGTCGGATCGCCTCCAGTCCAGTCCATTGCACTGCATAAATTTACAGCGGACTGACCCAGCGCGCAAAATGTGTTATTGTACAAACTGGATCCAGTCTACAACTGGAATCGCAGTCAGAAGAGTGGTAGAAGAGAGGATGTTGCAAAACATACATGCATCGAGCTGCTCTGCGGGTTTCGTGAATGCGACCTTGGATTGATATCAGTCTGAACGCGATCCGATCCCACCTTCGGTTTCTTTAGAGAGCTTCATTAAAAGTATGGAAATAAAAACAGTAAAAGTGGAAAAAAATTGTGCCGCCCCCGGGTGGACTCGAACCACCAACCTTTCGGTTAACAGCCGAACGCGCTAACCAATTGCGCCACGGAGGCCGATGACGATGTTGTGTCAAATATACATTTTGTCAGAAAGTCTCTCTTAAGAGTCTCTCCAGAACTTGGAAGAATAGTTCTGTAAGTCGCTGTAAGATCTATTTACCTACATATATTTTTAGCGTGGACGGTGAACAGATATTTCCTTTTCTATATTCTGGCCTATTTTTTTTTTTGATAAATCAAGATGTAACTATGGTTTAGCATTACAAAAAAGTTAAATCCGCCCCCGGGTGGACTCGAACCACCAACCTTTCGGTTAACAGCCGAACGCGCTAACCAATTGCGCCACGGAGGCCTCTGAAACATCGTAAAATTCTAGTAAACTTATAAAGAAAGCTAACTACAAAGAATAATCTGAAAAGAATTGGGTGGATCCCATAGCTGCCTTTCTTTCGAAAGTATTTAATAGTCCGGAGAGGATTTCTATCTTAAAGCTTGAATTTTGACCTAGTTCCATGGCCTCCGTGGCGCAATTGGTTAGCGCGTTCGGCTGTTAACCGAAAGGTTGGTGGTTCGAGTCCACCCGGGGGCGGCCATATCTCTTTTTATACTTTTCTAAATAAAATAATCTCTACGGGACCACTTGAAAAAGAATTTAATTTTACTCCAATGATATATACATAATTTGTGCTAAAATAGAAATGAAAAAAATTGTGCAAAAACGTCGATCCTGCCAGGAGTCGAACCTGGAATCTTCTGATCCGTAGTCAGACGCGTTATCCATTGCGCCACAGGACCGGTTGAGAACGGTTGGCATGGTTACACATACAAGCCGCTGGCTGATTAGAAATTGTTTAACATCGCTTCTGTCTTATGTTTAGATGTTTATTTTCATTGAGAACGAGAGCCCCCGACCCCGCTGTCATCGGCCTATTCTTTCAACCACTGCTGTGCTTGAGCTTGTTGACGATCTGATCTGTTGGGGCTCTGGGTATAGTAGTAAGACTCTTATAATTTATGCAAGCTCATTGACTTGGGCATTCGTATATTTCTGACGTCATTGGCACAAGTATCATATCATAAACTCGTTTTGTCCGAAGAAGAATACGATAATTTAATGATTTTTCCTGCTTATATGGAGCTTCATTAAAGTTTGCTATTATTTAAGGTTAAGCTCTGTACGTACCGTACTGAAATGTTAAATATTTGCTAGACGGAAACAGCCATGATAGACAGCGGAGGCCCGGTCGCCATGTTCGTTTCCGCTGCATTCCCTGCCAACTCTCACCTCACTTCCGGTCGGCATTACAAGTTGTTTTCCTCGTTTTAAGAGTACTCTGGGGGATAGTCCACATACTGCAGCTGTTGGTTCTCATGGGGCGGGTTTCAACTTTAAATTCTACATTTATTTTGAACAAACTTTTGGTTCCGTTTCTATTCCCATCACGCACCTGGGGCCATCACAGACCACTGCCTGTTGGCGAGAGTTGTTTTAGGCCAAAGAGTATTCAGAATTTTCCATGGTCGGGCCACTCCTGTGTTTGCTCCCTCCCCTTCGACTTCAATGGCGTGACATCATATTGGGGGTTTTGCACTCCCTTAACCATGTCTGGGCTTTCTTAGGCTCTTGTCTGGCCAGGGGCTAGAACTGACTACAAAATGCAGGCCATAAAACATGGGGAAAAAAACTGAAATAGCTAAGAAATTTGTCTGTAAACCTGGCTAACACAGGGCATGCCAAAAAGTTGAAAACGAAATTCGCGGTAGTCTTGTGCAGCGGCACAAGTGAAATTTATTGATTTTCTGCAACATTTTCAATTCCATTTAACGGCTTGTCGAGACTGAAACTGAGACTGGAGGGGCCACGTCCTTGCCTCAGGCGTCGCCATGATGGCTGGCAGGTGGTAGACCTTTCCACTTGGTCATTGCCAGGCCCCGCTGCAGCCCCGGCCCTGTCCCACAGAACGGGAGTGCTTTTCTTTGCATTCAACTTAACTTTTCACTTCGTTAGGCTCGGCCCATCCCCTAGATGGCACTGCCACTGCCACCCCCATCCCCAGGCATTGGCCCACAAATTGGCGCATTGTTTGGGTCAAGGATGCAGCAAGGAATGCAGCGTCATGCTGGTCCCCAAGGCGTCCATGTGGGCGTTTTCTCTGCCAGCGGGACGGGGTGGTGTGTGCTAGTGTTGAAAGCTTTGAACTTTTAAACAGTTGCCCCCCGCTGTCCGTTTGGTTAGGGGTGGTGGGGTCAGGTCAACTGCTTGCACCCTGTCCTCATCGAAAAATACACGTTTAGTAAGGGAATGGAATTCAATGTCCGGGGAATTGTCTGGCAGCATGCATAAAACATGAGGAAATGTCTGCCGCTTAAAATGTCAATAAACGAAGGAGGTGGTCGTCGTTCTGAAGGACCCGTGTCAATGAGGTTTGATTGGGATTGTTTCTGTGGCTGTGGTTAAGAGTTTATATCGTATTACATATTCATATTCGTTAATTAAAGTTTCGCTGTGGGTAGTCCTCATATCAGTAAAGAAAGAAGAATATTATTTGAATTTCTCTCATCCTATGAATTCCTTCTAAACATAAACTAAACCATACATAACACAATTAGAACATTCTGAGAGTACACTCCTTATCGATCTATACCATAACACATTTCTGCCCTCCCTATCCATCGTCTGCCAGCTAGAACTCATCTGCGATCTCATCTAATAGCCAAAGTTGACCTACCTACACATGCCATTTACACAGGTGGAAATGTCATGCATGCGTTACATTGTAGCCTCACACACAACCCCTCCCTCCTCGCCACAGTGCAAGCTTTCCCTTTTCCACTGTCTCTTTCCCCTCGTCATCACATGATGTATCCGTTGCAACTGCTCAATTGTACAACGCCCTAAAACAAAACCGAAAAAAACTATTTAAAAAAAGGAAAAGAAGAATAACGACAGCGTCGAAACGAGAGTGAATGCACTGCTCTGCCGCTGCTCTGCCACCGCCAAAAATAAGCATGCACCGAGAAATAGGCCGCCGCCTCTCTGCTCTCTCCTACTCTTCTTGAAATGGTTTTAGTTGCACGGGTAGTTGGCGCTCTCCTCCGACAAGGCGCAGGCTCTCCAGGCCCCTGACAAAGTTCCCTTTCGGTGTCGCTGTCGCTGCTGCAGTTTCAGTGGGCGCCGCAGTCACAGTCGCCGCCAAGTGCAAGAGCAAGTATCGGCAAGAATGGCCGCGCCGCTATTTACGTCATCGTCAAAGACATGCAATTGTGCACTCTCTCTGCTCGGCACTGCTCTCTTTTAGAGATGGGCCACTGTGGGCATCCATCGGTTACCCGTGCCGATATCTAGGTCAATTCTTGACGCTAACCTTGCAATGTGTAGTGGGTGCTAATCAGCGTCGCATGTAAATGTTAACATCAATAATTTATTTAAGATAATGGCCTTGCCATCTATAATCCAACTAATCTCCATTGTCCGATCTACGTGCTAAGTGCATCTCGTTTCGTGATTCATCGCTACATTTTCCCATCTCTAGTGCATATGGGTATCACGAATAATTGGGCGCTCATCTGTATGGGAGTGTTTGTGTGAGTCTGTTTTGGGGGAGTGGAGGGTGGTTTAGGGATTTCGTTGCAACAGCAATTTTCGCTATGGCTCACTGCGCTTTGCCGTTTTCGCTCTCCCCCATTCCACACTCTCTCACGCTCGCTCTTGTCACGCCGACAGCCTCGTAAAGAGCGTTGTAAAAGCTGTAAAGTTGCATGCGCCGCCGCCGCTGCCGTTGCCGCTTACATTCACATTTGCATACCTATGCGTCTCCTGCTCTATCTCTCTCCGTGTGGTGTGCGTTGTTTGGCTGTGTCTGTATGTTGGTGAGTGTAAAATTATTCATTTTTTTCTAAGGTTCAGTCTCAGAGTTGAAGGTCAGTTGATGTTTTATGTCATTCAACTTTCTGCCGTTTGTCGTCGTCGTTGCCGTTGTCGTTGTTGTGTTAGTTTTTCATTGGTTGTTGTAGCTTTTGTAATTCGTGTTGTTGGTTTCTTAACATTTTCGTCATCGCTGCGCCAGCGGTTTTTTTCGCTAGCGATTCGCTCGCGTGTCAAGCCATTCAATTGGGGCGTGGAGCCCCACCCGCTTCTGCCCCCCCTACCGACGCTACACCGCTTCCGTTGCCGTAGCCCCTCCTTCGAGTGCAGTTTAGCGGGAAATCACTCTATTACCACTTAAGGTAGCGGGTTGGGTGGGATTGCGGGTGGTATGCACTTCCATTTCTGCATTTTACACGACCCTGCGCTTTATTGGATTCCCTAGCCCCTGCTTCGTACCGCGTGCCCCTGCTAATAGGTTCAATAGACGATTACAGCCAATTAGAGCGGGGTGCATGGGAGGCAGTGTGAGGTTATGTTGGGTTTCGTTCCAGGTAAATAACAGTAAATTCAAAGAAATGTCTTGGGATTCTCTCTCAAGTAAGGGCCAAACCGACACACCTGACCTTTTTGCTGCTTTTGGGAACCGTTAACAACAAAAACCAACAAAAAAATTGCCAAATTCCCACGAATTAAAAAAAAACACACTCTTATACACGCAGAAGAGCATGCACTGCGAGAGGACTGTGGAAAAAGAGCAACAAAAATCATTGAAAAAAAACCTGAGAAAAACCATTAAAATCAAAAGTCACATAGTGGCAGCGCAGCAGCAGCAGCAGCGGCGGGCGAAATCAACACACAAAAAGTGTGTTACAAAGTCAAAAGCGCAAAAGCAACAGCAACAGCAAGAAAGGTAAACCGCAGCAATAGCGCAGGCAACAACAAGTAGAGCTCAAAGAGAGAGACGAGACAGAGTGAAAAAGAAACCAAGAATAGCAGCAACCAACAGACAGAGAGACCTGGAGTCTACAATGGGCCCAAGCACGAAAACCAGTTTTCGGTTTCTCAAAAGTTCCGCCACACTGGCCCAAAAGCTAGCACAGAGACAACAAGTATGCACAGTGGGGCAAATGCAGTGAAACCCAAGCCCCTTAATCCGCTCATAGTAGTCCAATGTGCATTTTGTCAAAATTTCTGTTTGCATAGAATTTCAAACTCTAAAATACCCCCCACCAACGTGGGCCCACTGTGCACATACCGCTGCACGCCATCCGTTGGCGGAGCTCCCGCGAAAGTTGGAGCGAAGCGCAGCTTAAGTTGATAACAACAACAACAACAACCCAGCAGAAGCAGAAACCAAAAGTCGCCAAGCTCAAAAAGTCAGCAGCCAGCTACGCTCACCTCACCTCGCGGAGCGCAGGCGCAGCAAAAGCAACAATTACAGAGAGGAAGAGAGAGAGAGAGAGAGAGAGCTTTACCTGAGCGTGAGAGCGAACCAGACCTGCCAGCTTTTAACAGAAAAAAAGCTGTTTCTAGCTTGAAGAAGACGAAAAAAAAGCTGAACATTTTTAAACAAAACGCAAAAAAGCGTATATAATGGTATTAATAATTTTGTATTAAAGTGATATTCAATATGTATTTTATAGAATTTTCATTAACTTATCCAGCTCTGTGGGGCTAGCTTCCGATTCGCATTCGTACGATATGGTCGGAGTTTAAAAAATGTTTGCCGCATTTGGTCTTCTGACGGAAAAAAGCGCAATGCGCAGCACTGGAGCGAACGACAAGCTGACTGACAGCAGCAGCAGCAGACTGCGGCGGGCGGCGAGGACGTTGAGTTTCATTTGTACGCGCCGCGGCTCTCGTAATAAAAATTACATCGCGCGGACCGCCGTCGGTGGAAAAAGTGCACAAAAAATACAACAAATGAATGCAAATGTTGTGCCAGAAATCGTGTGTGAACAGTGCAAAAGTGTAATGCATTTGTTGGAATAATTAACAAGCTGCAGCCGCTTCTATCCGCATGTGTGGTGGGTGTTTGTTGCTGTGAATAATATTCTTCTCATGAGAAAAAAACACTAACTAAAAGACTGCCAACATCATGTGGATGAAAGAATAGTCAAAGAATAGAAGGAATAGAAAGCAACTGCTGGAAATTTTGTTGTTTTAGTTGTGCTGCTGGCGGAGTGACACGTCTCCCGGCCGCCCCCAACCCTTGCCTAAAGATTTTCATGCAGTTGCGGTTGTTTACTCGCTCTCAAGGAGAGAGACAGAAGAGGAGAGAAAAAGTAGTGCTATGCCTCCGCCAGAATTGTGAGAGCGGAGTAGCTGCTGTTCGTGCAATGTTTATTAATTACCAGAAAAATGTTAAATTTCAACAGTTTTTTCTCAAAGTGCCAATGATATTTTCATTCAAAGTTTTTCCGAAGTGAGGTTTTCCCCTGTTATTTCATACTCTCACGGAAACAACAAGAGAGAGTGTGAGAGAGAGACCCAAATGCACGTGTCTGGGGGCTGCAGGCCGCTCGTTTGCATCCCAACCATTTCCATTAGAAGGCTCTCTCTTCCGCTCTCTCTCCCGTTCTCTCTCTCTGTCACTGCAGCTTTCTCTCTGGTAGCTGCTCTCTGAGAGTGTGCTCTCTCCGCTTTTAGGAAGTGCAGTTGCACCGTGGGCTGCATATGGTTCAATAATAATATTAATAGAAACAGTGGAAAGTGCAATTACAATGTTTCTCATGGAGATTTTCTTTCTCTCAATTTTTAATTGCAGATTTTGGTGAAACAATAAATAAGCAATAAACAGAAGTGAGAAACACTATATACTTTAGAAGTAAACAAACCCAGTGACGGTATTTTTTTGGATTACAATCAAACTGCATGCGAAATTAGGTGAGTAAAGTAAAGCAACTATAAGCGGAAGTACGGGATAAACAGTACTGGCACTAGGAATAGGAATAGGGGAATGCAAATGTGGGGCAACACTCAAGTGATGAAAGCATATGCCTGGAAATCTCTTTGTCGGACATTCCCAGGGAGGGTCAACACATTACCATAGACTGCCACTATTGTCCGCCTAAGAGAAATGGTTAAGGGTGTAAATGAAGTAGAACCCACAACTTACTACCTTTTTCCGGCTTCAGGTCCGGTCCAGCAAGGTTACCAGAAGAACTTTTGGAACTCCACTTTATTCCGTCAGATAAAATTGCAATGCATAAAGCATTCTGTTATCACACAACTCTCCTGATGATAACGAATTCCGCGAAAGTCTACTCTCAAAATCAAAATCAAAACCAAAACCAAAACCTCCAACTTATTCTTGCTGCTAATTGCTATGCACATAAATTGCAGCTGTCCGGCAATTGGAAATGCAGATGAGCCTGTGGTCGCCGCCGCCACCAGGTTTTTCTTTTTCCTGGGGCTTTTACAAATAAAACTAAAACGAAATTCTTCTGGTTTTATTTTGTTGTGCAGCGGAAATGCATCGTTTACAGTGTCTCTGTCTTCCTTTCCCTCTCCCTCTCCTTCTCTATTCCTCCATCGGTCAGTTGTGTCTGTCCGTTTCAGTCCGGTCTGTCAGACCGTTTGTTTACTCATACATCAGGCATAACCCGTGGACGGGGGCGGGGATGGGAATGGGGATGGGGTACGGGTCCACGAAATTAGTGCAAGTGCAACATGTCAGAGGCGGACCGAACCGAACCGAATCGTTCCGATCCGAAAGGCGAATAAACTCTGGCAAATGCAAATAGGGGGCGGGCTGGGGTGGCTTCGGCGGGGCCCGACATCGTCGCAAATAAAAGTCTGTGCCCACAAAAATAGAATCCAAGTAGAATGCACAAATTTTGCATTCGCCATGAATTCGTAGAATTTCCCCTCATTTTCCGCGATTTGTTTGAGTCTCTCAGTCTCAGTCTCAGTCTGGGTCTCCGGCTCTCCTCCCATCTGCTGCTGGTTAATTAACATTTGATAATCACATTATCAAAGGGAGCGAGGTGTGTGCGGTGTGATGTGCCTCCCCTGTTATATAAGCATCCATTGAAATTGGGTCAACGGCGGTCGGTCGGTTTGGCGGTCGGTCGGTTTGTCGGTCGGGGGCGTTCGGTTTCCGTCGGTCGGTGCTGTGGGGGCTGGTCGTATGGCTGCTGCCGCTATGATGTTGGCAGTGCTGGCCAACGTAAAACGACCTTATCAAGGATTCTGGGTCAATATGCTTACGCCATTTTGTCGGCGCCCCGGTTGGGTGCGTTCGTATGTGTGGGCGGCGTTAAGGGGGTGTGCGTGGTTGTAGTGTGGGTGCCGGCATGGGTTGCGGTGCACTTGAGAATTCAATTTTCACTTGCACAAAAGCACCGCATTCAGTAGGGTCCGAGGGTTGCATGCCACACGTACTTACAGTGCATTAAACTACTGCATTGACCCCGTTCGCGAGGCAGGTAATTGACATCTTGTCATGCTATTCCATTCGATTCGCATAAATAATACAGTTTTCTTTCCAAAATGCCATTGATTAAGTAAATTGTAATAGCAGCGTAATGGACACGTATGTATACTCTTCTATCGGTTGTTAGTAATTTTATTTGCATTACTTTTTTGCATTTCTGTAATTAAGCCCCAAAGCGGGTGGTGCCTCCTTTTTAAGGGTTTCGGTTTCGTTCTGGGGGGTCCCATCAGAGAACATGCCTGCCACTCAACAACGCCACTTGACCGCGCCAGAACAGCAGCCTCCGTGGCGCAATTGGTTAGCGCGTTCGGCTGTTAACCGAAAGGTTGGTGGTTCGAGTCCACCCGGGGGCGGAACAACTTTTTTTTATTCTCTTTTCTCATTTTTCACACGATTAAAAAACCTAGAAATATAAAGCAGATATATTGTAATTGGGAATATGATAATTAAATTTTTTTTACCATTTTAAATAAACTACTCAAAGTAAAATAACAAAAATTATAAGAAAATCTTTTGTAAAATCTACATAGATATAAAAAAAGTTATAGCCGCCCCCGGGTGGACTCGAACCACCAACCTTTCGGTTAACAGCCGAACGCGCTAACCAATTGCGCCACGGAGGCTGTAGAAACAGCGAAAAATTATAGCTAGTTTGCGAGAAGAGATTACCCTAGAATTTGTACACTGATTCATCATATAAAACTGTAAGCCCGATTAGATAACGAAGGGTCGTTGATCAGTTCCTTCTTTTTTGTCAGTTTCCAGAATTATACGCAGCAGATTCTCTTTTAATCGCCATTTGACGTGCAAGCGGCATCGGCCTCCGTGGCGCAATTGGTTAGCGCGTTCGGCTGTTAACCGAAAGGTTGGTGGTTCGAGTCCACCCGGGGGCGGCACAACTTTTTTCCATTTTTTTTTTCTTCTTATTTTCTTTTAATAATTGAAAAATTTTATTTCTCTTCTTTGACAGGTTTTTAGTATTTTGTGAATTATGTAATTATCATGCATTTGAGCAATATGAAGGCTTGGCCATGTGGTCAGACGCAGCCTGTGAAACAATCAATCGCTCGTAGGAAGAATCTCGTAACATGTACCGCCTGAATGCCACACAGCAGCAGCAGCCACAGCAACAGTCACAGCCACAGAAGATTCCCAGCCACATTTTGTTGCAACAACAGCTGGCTGCCGCTGCCACTGCCTCTACCACACTCCCTCCATCCAACAGCCATAGCCATGCAACTGCCGCCCCCGCCCTGACCTTGCATGCGGCCAGTGCAGCGACAAAAACAGCAGTGACCGCCGCAGAGGAAAAGCTGAGGCCTACTGCCACACCCACTACGCCCACGACAATTAAAATAGAGCCCATGCCTGACGTCATAGCCCTGACCAGCGGCACAGCAGGAGGAGGAGGAGTGCCTGGAGCTGGAACCCCCACACCCAACAGCAAAACAACAGCAGCAGCGGCGGGAGCTTCGACCTCTGCTGCAGCTGCGGCTGCCAACGGACATTTGGTGCTGGTCCCCAGCAAGCGGCCACGCCTGGATGCGTAAGTGTCAATCGACTTCTCTTCCTCTATCGATCAAGGTCACGCCTAACTGTCTCTCTCTCTCCCTTTCTTTTGCAGTCCTGAAGATTGGATGTCCACCCCCAGTCCGGGCAGTGTGCCCAGCTCTGCCCCGCCGCTGTCGCCGTCCCCCGGCTCGCAGAACCACAGCTACAACATGTCCAATGGCTATGCATCGCCAATGTCCGCCGGCAGCTACGATCCCTACAGTCCCAATGGCAAAACAGGTGAGTGTAAAGTTCCAAAGAGAAAGCTCTCCAAAGCAAACTTGAATGTGAAGATGAGCAATAGATGCCGCAAACACTGTAGTTGTGGCATTGCCCGTGTAGGTGGCGTCGCAATGAAAGCTTCCTTTGTCAAATGTATGAAGTAGATGTGTAGATGTAATGTCCGAGAACCCTGTCTATGTAGAATTTATGTAATTATTTCTGAGATACGGATACGATACGGACCACGGATTTTGGATATATAATTTGAAAAAAGTAAAAAATAAACCATTAATCAGTGTTGAAAAACAAAAAACAAATAATATATGAAAATACATAACAAATTTCGAAACTGGGGTCCGCGAATCGGCGAAATGATAGTCGATTGCCGCCCGATTGAACGGCTGGGGCACCATGATCTTTCTCTGTTCCGGCGAGACCGAGAATTCGCTCATCGTTGCTCTAAACCCCTCCATCTTATCTTAAAAATATGTTCACACGTACATATGTATCTTTTCCCACCAGTTTGTTCACCTGTCGTGCGCCAATAATAGCAGAAAATTCGGATTAAAATCAGGAAAATGCTAAATTCAATATAATGTCGGATGGTGGGGGAAAATCTAAAAAGGGAATTAGGCACGAACCTCCAACAGAATAAAGCAAGGACTCGAGAATACACGCCTCCATAGACACACAAACACACACACACACACACAGACAGACATAATGCCGAGAACGTGCCTTTCACCTTTCACGTGAAAAACGTGGCCGGCTTCAAGGTCACGCACTGCAGACATGGCAAATAAAAGCTGGCACCACCCCCAAACACCAAACACCACTCACCCCCACCCCCCCGGACTGTAAGCCACGAAATTACCAAAACGCGCCGCAGACAGCAGACAGATGATTAGAAAAGAGAGAGATGGAGAGAGGGAGAGAGGGGGGTGTGGTGGTGCGTGGGAGGTTGGAGCTATAGGCGTCTGACTGACAATGGCAATAAAGTTGAAAGTTGAAGGTCACCAGACGATGACTACTGCACGCACACAAACACACAAGCAGACAGCCAGCCGGAAAGACAGACGGGGACGGGGCAGACACAGACAGCGACGCTGACGTCGTTTTTTGGCACTAAATGTTCGCCAGCCAAGCGTCCTGAAAGGGGGCGGCGGCGTGGACGTGGGGCGGTAGGTTTTTCGGTAGGGACAACAAACTTTGAGGTGGAAAATACAGACCGACCATCCCTTAGACTTCCATCCCACCCCATCCCCTGGAATAGCCGCGCCAGACGCACGCACAAGCCAACGCCCTGGACCCGAATTTCAGCCTCAGTTTTTTGGGGGAACCTTCAAGGTCTCTGCATGCCCTTTACAGAGGAGGATATGATGGTGCTCCACGTGGCTTTCGGCAACTATGGGGTGTACACATGTACATAGGGACATATAATCGCCTGATTAGATCCTGAGAGAGTCCTTTTTAATCTCCTCTCCTCTTTTTCTAAACAATAAAAACGCTACCCTGTTTCTACAGGGTATTCATAGCTGCGGCTCCCACAGGCTGCCTTTCTTTGTCGGTTCTTTTTTTGGTGCGGGCTTTTGTGGCAGGACCCTCTGCTTTTGGTTGCTTTTATGACTACTAAAATAAAATGGCCCCCAAGTCGGCCCGAAAATAATCGATCCTTGGGGCCGCCACCTGCCTTCTGCCTCCTGCCTCCTGCCACCCTCTGCTTCTGTAGAGCGTTCCCCTCGAATTGTGCGTGCGCTTGAACTTGCCACGCTTTCACTTGTGCCACCCGGCTCGGGGATGTGTCTGGCGGTGCGCGGGCAGCGGCGACCCAAAAAACGAATGAGTCGGCGCCCAGAGTGGGGTCTGGTGGAGTCCAGGAGGGGAGTGTGTAATGAAATCATGCCAAGGCTGTTGCTGCCACCAGACAGCATCCTCCTTCCTCTTTCACCTCCTGTCTGATTCTGTGTTATTTTTCCTTTGCAATTTCACTGGCGATTGGCTTTTCTCTCTCTCTCTCTCTCTCTCTTTCTTGTGTGGGTGTAAAGGGGTCCTGTGCAATGTGGCGTATGCGCAATTCCACGAAAACCGTTCTCCCACGAGTAAAGAAAAGGCAAAGGAAACCCCGCTTCGGCTCTCTTTCTCTGCCACCAAAATGGATGTTTGCATGCTTGATTTCTCTGCCATTTTCTCCAACATTTTCTTGACATTTTCAATTCATTGGTTCTTGGGGTTATGTTACGGGAATTGGAATTGGAATTGGTTATTTATATGGACATGTGGAGATATGGTCTACGGCTCATTAATCTTCTGTGGATGACAAGTGCAAGGTCATTTCGGTTCAAAAATTCAAAGATTTTGAGCAAAGGAAAAGGAAAATACTTAAAACAATAGCGAATAGGATACCTCTAGGATCTGTGGATCTATCTATTGCTGATCTTTGGCCAATTTCTGTAGCAACTGTACCTGATGGAAACCCTAAAATATGATTCATTCATAACCATATCCTCTCTTAACTGTTAATTGCATAAGCGGAGCCTCTTCAGTTTCGAGAACTACTACACACATAAATTAGCATAAAAGGTGCTGCTCCTGCTCCTGCTCCTGCCTGCAGGCACTTTCCAGAGAAACCCAAACCGAAACCGAAACCGAACCAAATCGAATCGATCTCGCATCGCCTCGCATCGCATCGCATCGATTGAGCAATGTATGCAATTAGGTTTCTCGCCGTACCCCCAAATGTCTAGACGGCCAAGCCCATACCAGACCCAGACCCAGACTCTGTTCTTTCAGGGCCTTAATCTGTGCAGGACACGCAACATGAAGGAGGAGCCGTAGAGCTTTTCAAGGTTTCCTTTCCTTCCAAACAATGATTTCAATCATGTGCCTGAAACATGATAACCGTTTGCCGTGTTGTCGTCTGTCTGGCTCTGTGTCTGGGTCTCGGATCGAAAAAAAACAAAAAATACGAAAAATAAAAACGAACGATAGGATATATTGTAAGATGGTCCTCTAAGAACTGGTTCTCCGCATCGCTCCCCCCCCTGCCTGGCGGGGCTTGCATTTCCTGATTATGCCATAGAATTTGTTTGTGGCTTGACCAAAATGCGATCCGATCTTTTCGTTCGTTCGTTTCGTTTCGTCCGAGAGGAGTCTCTCTTCAAATTTGTCGCTGCGGCTCCTTGGTTCTGGTTCTTCTTGTTCTTCCCGAGTCTGTGTTCAAGGTCTTCCTCGGCGTCGACAGCAGCTGCTTTTTTTTTATTTTGTGTTAAGTTTTTTTTTGCAAACAGCAGGTACATTTGTCTGCCATTGTCCAAAAATTAAAAAAAAAAAAACAAAAAACTTATGCCTTAGTGTGTCAAATGGTCTGCAGGGGTTGCTTAACCACAGCACAGCACAGAACACGAGCGGACGGACGGAGGGACAGACGGATGGATGGATGGACTTCAGTATCGGACCGAAAGGCTCTTCCATTGTTTATTCCAAAGCCTCGACCGAAGGCGGCACATGTTTGCGATTCTTTCCTCAGTTGCCTTGCCTCTTTTTTTGTTGGTGGTATTTTTGTAGTACATACGTTTTGGTAAATAGCTTGACCTTGATCTTGAAAACATACAAATATACTCGTATGTAGCACATAGATGGGGGAGAAGTACGAGCAAAAAGAGTGGAAAGAAAGAGAGGGAGTGAATGAGTGAAAAAAGGGGAGGAAGACGCAACGCTTATTGAGTCCGATAAAGATGTATAGGGTGCTATCTGGATGCATTTTCACAGAGAAATGGACCTACTGATCCCCGACAAAAATCAATACGAAAATGGACTGATATGGACATTCTAAGTAGAGCAACCGAATCGATTTGTTTGGTGTTTCAGCTTTCTCATTTCATCATAAACAAAGTGTCTGATCCGAAAATTTCGTTTTTTTCTTCTCGCTCACTCTCCGTTTGATTTTGTGGTAGAGAAAGCCACACACAAATTGGTGGGGCATTATAATGTTGATTGTTTGTAATATTTTCTTTAGATGGAAATACTTTTGAGTCTTTAAACAGCACCCTGTGTGTGCGGCTGCGCTTCTAACCCAATTAACTTACCAACTGCAGTGCCATTTTGACGATGAGTGATTTTTCAGGGCTTCAAAAACTGAAAAGTTACCCCCAGAGCTTATGCGAGGAGGGGGCAACAGGGAGGCGAGAGATTCCAAGGGGAAGGTTTAAAAACAAAATTTGAAACCCTGGAGTGATGGCAGGGGCAGGGGCAGGGGCAAGCGTTACCTAATATCGCAGCGCGCTCTCTACGAGTGTGTGTGTGTGTATCTGTGTGGGATTCTGAATACGTGGAAGCATAAATAGGCCAAATGCCATTAGCACAAGAGCCTGCCTCCGTGCGACGCTCTGTCGATGGTGGAGTGGCGGGTTCTGTTCGGTTCTGTTTTTTTTTCGACTATAAATATATATAAATGCAATCTCCATGCCGCTTCCCTGTGTTCCTGTGTGTGTGTGTTTTTTGTGTGCCGTGCAGAACCCGCACAATTAATTCCTTCAAAAAAAAAGAGAACCGAAAACACACAAGAAAGAACCGAAGCTGAAGCCGAAAAAAAATAACAAATTCCCCCGATACACAGGGGTAGGGGCAGGGGCAGAGGCAGGGGCGGTACATATGTGCACATTGGGTTCGGTTTGTCCTTGAAATTCATGTGAAATTAAATTTCGCTTGCTTTTCGCTTTCATGATGACGACAAAAACTAACATCATAATGACGACAATGATAATCACGTTGTTGTTTTGATGGATATTCCGATCGAAAGCTTCCCAGGGAATGCCCCTTAAGCCCTCTCTCTCGGCCCTGCCTAGTCCCACAAACGTGAGCTACGTGCCACAAATGGATTTGAGGCACTTCAATTTGCATTTGAGCTTAGCGCACCTCCAGGACACTCTTCGTGTCAGGTGATTGGCATTTTCACAAGATTTAAGTGGCATTCATCGAAGAGGTACTCTTGGAGGGGATTCAAAAGGATTTATCAGGTGTCATTCAACTATTTTAGCTAGTTTCTAGCTCTACAAACGCCTCGAATCATGGCCATTATCCCTTAGATAAACCATCGGAAAAGAAAAACATTTAGTACATTTCAAACCGCTGCTGCTGATACACATACTCGTGCTAGCATTTGTTTGTGCTACAATATGCATGGGGGAATGGGGAATATGTTGTATATATTCGTATCTGAATGCGAGTACTCATTGCGACTGCTGCTGCTGCTGTTTGCACTTTTTTTTTCGCGTATCGCACTTGGCCTTGAATTAATACAGCGAACTTTGGCTTTTGGCGAGTCGCACGGATCGCGCAAGTTTATCGTGCATCTCTGTAAAAAGATAATTAATTTCATGACAGCAGCAGCAACAGCAGCGACGACTGTGATAATTACGGAGCGCATTTCAATTTTTATTATTATTTTTTTGGCTCTCTTTCTCATGTGGCAGACACCAGGGGTTGACAAAATAGGAGAACATATTAGGAAAAATGTCATAGAAATAATAGGATATAAATCAAAAATATTCTTTCAAAAACAAGTTTCAAAATTCAATTAAAAAAGGTATTTGAAATCATTTTTTTCTTCACCTATGATCCCCTAAAACTTGGAATATTTTCTTGATAAGTGATCTGCATTCTACTCCCTGGGGCATATGAATGCTAGAGCACATTTCAAAGTCTCCCATGGTAACAGCACTTACTGAAATCAGTCGAAGAGTTTGGAAACATCCTTTAACATTAATACTCGTAATATTTTTCCAGTTCTTTGATCTGTAGATTTTTAAAGATTACTTTCAGGGAGGCCTTTTTCTTACCCCCTTTGTGCAGGAGGTGCCGCTATTTTATTGACCTCAACTGTACTTGATTTGATGCCTATTTTTTTGTTTTAGCTGGTTGCATTTTGTCAACTGTTCGTATACATCGTATATGTACATATGTATATACGATCAAAATGAAAGCGACGAGTGACTTTCGTTTCGCGCAGAGCAGCACAGAGATATGGAGAGGGAGATGGAGGGATATATATATAGAGAGAGAGAGAGAGAAGTAAAGAGAGCTGCACATATACTCGTGCAGAAACACGCGCGATAATTTCCAAAAAATTCGCCAACAACAAAGCGCAACCCATTTCAAGGTCACACACACAGCTCCACGCTGCACAAACACACACACACATACACAGGCAGTGGCAAAAAAATCGAGCTACAAATTTGCCAAAAAATAATAATAATAATAAACAGACGCTGGCGATAATTCTGGCATTTTATATATATATGTATATAGGTTTTTTGTACAGTGCGTTTCATTATTGTGTGTACGTATGAACTTAATGACTCAAAAAGGACTTACCCTCGTTGCCCATCGGTGTTGCAGGATATTTTTTAAGCCTTTATTAAAGCCCAAGAGGCCCCCACTTTTCCAGGCTGGGATTTCTCTTGAATGTGAAATGAAATTTAATTGAAACTTCAACTGGTTTCCATTTGCCAATTGATTTGGTCGCGATATGTATATGTACAATACTTTTATTCAATCTTGTATTTATTGCTCATTCGAGTATGCCCCTCTCCCTCCCTCTCTTGCTCTTTCTCTTTCTATCTGTGGTGCTGTCTCTCTTCCCCTCTGCGCGACAGTTTATTTATTATTATTAAATCAGGTCAGAGACCCATTAACACATATATGTACATATATATACTGGGTAATTGGTGGCGATAGGAGGGATGGTATGGTGAGAGAGAGAGAATCTGGGGGCTCTTTATACGTACATATTTCATCAGTCGTCATACGCGTAATGCTCTTGCTTTTGTTCTCTGGAAAGACAGTTGTTTCGCTCTCGCGACAGTCAGTCATTCATTCAGTCAGTCAGTCATTCCGTCTGTTCCTCTGGACGGACACCAACGTCATCAAAATGGCCGCTGAGCAGAAAACAAGTTGAGTGCTAAAAATATATTCATTACGATACACGTTCTGGATCAATGGATCAAGATACAGTAGATGGAATGGCATGGTAGGCGTATAACAAAGACTTTAGATAAATTGTAATGAATGGAGAGAAGAAAGGAGTGAAAGGAATGCATAAAAAAAGGGGACAAACAGGGGCAGAAACGGGAGCAGATTGTGGGCAAATAGATGCAATTACAGAAGGGTAAAAACGGTGAAGAGATAAAAGGAAATGGAATAAAGGAAAAGGTATACAAGAGTGCAAATTATTATATAGAAATATGCATCTGTAGACCACTGGGCACAGTGTCCTATATCTTTGATTTACCATCTAAACATGCAGCATATTTATCATACCGATATCTCTGGCTGAATGAGTGCACTGTACCCCGCATTATTTGGCCATTAATCATAGAAACTTGGACACCTGTGCGCACACCTACACGAACACGAACACGTGCACTACGAATGGATGGATGGAACCGAACCGTATCTTCAGCCATGAAAAACATCAATCAATATCGAGAGGAAAACACAAACAAGATGGGGGCTGCCCCTCTGCTGGCCCCAACGCCATTTGCGTTCTCTTATTTCTACTTTTAATTAATGGATCTCCCTCTCTCCCTCTTTTGCTTTTGCTTTTGCATTCTATTTGTGTTCTTTTTGCCAACTTTTACTATATACCCGACAGTACAGCCCCAGCCACTGATATATATATTTGTATTTGTATTATATATATAGTATATAGAATACATATGTATATATATATTCGTTGCACTCGATGCTTTGGCATTTGTTGAGATAAGCGTTTGTGTTGTTGCGCGCTGTTAATTTCCATCTGAAAGGGAAAGTGTATATAAATATAGTCGGTCGGTGTCGGTATCGGTGTCTGTGTAGTGTACTATTTGCACTACGAATACACATCTATATATGTACGTGCATATATCTGGATGGCAGCATTAGTCATGGCTTTTCTTCAAGTTCAAAAGCTCAATTAAATTTATTTACCTGTTGTGCTCTATCGAAACGAATCGAGTACTCATTTTTGGGTTGGCGGAAAACAATGAACCTAAGACGCAATAAATTCTGATAATACCTGAACATGAATTTGCCAAAACAAAAACAACAACAACAAAAAGTCATACAACCAAAAACTGCATATACAATATACGTATATTCCCGAGAAACGAGAACAAAGCATTTCAAATCAAAGCACACATAAAAAAAACACATATACTCGTGCAATTCGGCAAACGGGAACAAAGGCCAACGAAAGGCAACAAAACGGGGGGGAAAAAAGGGAAAAGCGAGACAGAAAAGAGAGAGAGGGAGAAAGACATAGAAGTAAAGCAAAATTTGAAATTTTCTAACTCGAAAATAGAAAATAATACACATCCATCATGTGTGCTGTTTGTTTTGTTTTGTTAAACCCATTTTATACACAGGAAAATCTCACCAGATATGACATAAAGATTGAATAATCCCCAAGGGAGGCCATGGCCCTGAAAAGATATCATATCCAGAGATACTTGAGAGCTCCCTAAAGATATATGATTTTGTTTTTTCTTTTGTTTTAAACTATGTCTTTCTTACCACCCCCGAACCAACCCCAGACAACAGCAAAATGGTTGTTATCTTTTCGCATTGTGCGTCGCAGACACCACGGCGTATGCGTGATGCGTGAATCAGCCGCCCCGTGTACACGCAACACAGCGACACCCATACACACTTGAGCGTCTGCCACCGAAAATACATACAATATTTCGCACTTTTTGTTGTTTTTGGTTTTTTTTGTTGTGCTAAAAGTTTTATGTTCTGTGCGTACGA
Source organism: Drosophila lowei (assembly GCA_008121275.1). Lineage (NCBI taxonomy): Eukaryota > Metazoa > Arthropoda > Insecta > Diptera > Drosophilidae > Drosophila > Drosophila lowei. The sequence goes on along the minus strand of CM017778.1, from coordinate 20,987,325 downwards.
GAAATGTGCGTCTTATCGCTCATGAATCGCTCAATGAACTGTAGCGCGAAAACAAAAAGAGAAGCGAAAAAAATCCACACAATAATAAACTAAATCAAGAGCGAAACAACTTTGATAGAAAGCCAGCCAGCCAGCCAGTCAGTCAGCCATACAAAAACAACAATAAACCGAATGAATTTTGCCATAAATAGTTGTTGGCATTTACTGTTGTTGGTGTTGTTTTTGTTGTTGTTGTTGTAGTTGTTGCAGCTGTCGAGCCACACCGCACAAAATGGGTGGTGGTGGCAGCAATATGAAAACTATTGCGGTGGGTCAGGGTGAAAATGAAATAGAAATCTATGAATAGTTTCGAGCCAGAGAGCAGCGACAATGAGTGAATGAATGAATCGCTCGGTCTCTCTCTCGGACTGATTAAGCAAATAGTGAAGCTTTATTAAAGCGAAAAAATTATCGTGCAATGGCATGGATATAATATATGGCATACTGTGATGCGAGTACTCCTCTAGGCACAACTTATCCACCCCATTGATTCCATTTTCTTTGTCTCTCTCTCTCTCTCTCTGTCAACCCCTAAGAACTACATTACGCATACGCCCTGTGGGTTGAGGGTTTTTCTTATATCCCTCCCCACATGATAAATAGGTTCTAGGTTCTAGTTCTTCATCTGCTGCCAAAATGGTCTCATCTTTGGGCCGCCTCGTCATTTAGGCGATGGGAACAGCGAAGACCAAGTGCCCGGCTAGCTCAGTCGGTAGAGCATGAGACTCTTAATCTCAGGGTCGTGGGTTCGAGCCCCACGTTGGGCGAAATCAAATTTTTTGTTCTTTTTTCTAATTAACATTTATTTTTCTGTTTCTCAAGCGGAAAAGTGTTGGAAAAAATAATAATCTTTAAAAAAAGATATCTCTGCGATCCTGCCAGGAGTCGAACCTGGAATCTTCTGATCCGTAGTCAGACGCGTTATCCATTGCGCCACAGGACCGGTTGAGAAGCGCCGTGTTGGTGCTGCTTTTTAGGCCGTTTTTTATATAGCCTCAACTGTATCTATTATTTGATTGGGTATTTATTGATAAATGTAAACAATAAATAGAACCGGTTACCATCTCAAGCGTTCCCATCCGATGATCTCCACATGTTCGAATCTCTAAACTTTTTTGTTTAAGCAAAAAGCCTCCAAAGAATAATAATCTACAACAATTTATTGGTGCAGACAGACAAAGCAAGAGAATTGCAAATATTTGCCCCACCAATAACAACAAATGCCGAAAAAATAAAAGTTCGTAAAAAGCAGCAGCAGAAAAATAAGTAAAAGAAGAAAAAAAAAAACGATGGCAACACGTTTTGTGCCTCAAAAAACACGACACAATGACGCTGATTATTGTGGGAGAGAGGGCGTGTGAGTGGGCAGGGGCGTGGCGTCAGGTTAGAGGTGGAGGCGACGGAGGGAGGCAGACTGAATTTTTGGGGATACAAAAAGAAGAAAAGAAAGCAAAAATCAACGAAATAAAAAAGTAAAACCAAAATGGCCGACGCGTCGGCTGGGCTGCAATTTTTTTTGTATATAGAAAATTCAGACAAGCAGACCCCCAGACTCTCTCTCTCTCTCTCGCTCTGCCTCTCTATATATGTGTATGTGTGTACATAAGGTTGTGTTTGTGTGTGTGTGTGTGTGTAGGCATTTAAATGAAATTAGAATGGGAGTCATGAACATTTACTGGCCTGTCTGCCAGAGTGTGTGCCAGCCTGTCTCTTTTCGCTTTCGCATGACACAGATACAGATACACAGAGACACAGATACATTCGCAGGCAAAGAGAACAAAGCGTAGACGACCGACACTTGATAGTGGGACAGAGGCTAGCCCTGACCCTAATTTTTGGGCAAACAAACATTTCATTGAGGTCTCTCGCTGCTGTCTCTGCTGTGATGTCTCCACAGGCAGGAGGATTATCCAGAAGATCCCATTCGAAGCGATCCGATCTAATCTCGTTTGGACTTCGATTTCGGTTTCGTTGTGCAATGTCAATGATCTTCTAGATACAAAAACTAGCACATTGACCCATAAAAATTATGTGTGTCTTATTTCGTTTTCTTGTTTTTTAATTTCAATAAATTCTTTTCGTATGATTCGCAGTCGTTCCGTTCTGTTTAGATATTCTTAATTCTGATGTTAATGAACTTTTCTGCTGCAGTTTTTTTTTTTTTTTTGCTTGTGGTTTGGTTTTATTGTTTTCCACTTTATGATGTCAAATGTTGATTTATTTGTTCAGGTTTTTATTCTACTGAATGCAAAATTGAAACTGGTTTCAATCAGAATTCTGGTGAGATTTCGTACAAAAAAAGTTAAGGATTAAAATGAAATAAAATCAAAGTTTTTCACTTGGGAAAATTACCCTATATTCATTCAGTTTATAGTTCATGTTTCTCTGATCTTTTGAATGGCATTTCTTTCCACAATCTGAGGGGCAACCCATAGCATAGACCCTGCCCCAATTGAGTTCCTGGTTCTGCCTATTATTCCAATTCGTTGTTAAATAAACAAATTTTTAAATGAGGGCATTATCTCAAGGTCGGTCGCCCCTTCAATTGTATTCTCTCTCTCACTCGCTATCTATCCACACGCCCTCGCATTCGCACTCGTATTCGTATTCGCACTCGCCTTTTGCTTTGGCTTTCACTTTCGTTTTTTGTGGGTGCTTGTTTTTTTTTTCTATTTTGGCAAACAACCTTGATAAAAAATAAACTATTTTTATCAGTGAGTGCCGTGGAATGGGGCCAATGGCAGCGGAATCTCTCAGTGTTTGGGGTTAGTGTGCCAATTAATGATTAGATTGTTCCCCCCACACACACACACACACACACACACAGACACTTGCTTCCCCTGGGAATAGATGTGTTCTATGTGGGTTACTGGGCGAAATCATTTCTGATTCTCTGGGGTAAACAAATTATATATGCAAATGTCATGTCCCCCTCCCCGCCCAAATTTGATCAACTGTAAAGTTGCTTCCTTTGTTACCGCTCCTCCCATCTATAAATAATCACAGTTTTCATTTGGCCACTTTCTGGGAACTTGGCCTGGAGATGCGTCATGCCTTGGGTCTTGGCTTTATGCAATACGTGCTTGTTTTTTGAGGGGGAGTTTGGGAGACTGGCCATCAGTCGATAACAATTAAAAGATGCGGGCCCTTCAATGACGTTGGTTGTTGATTACGAGACCCTGACATGGCGAAGCGGATCATACGGGTGGAAGGTGTTGATGGAAGGGCACGTGACATAGACATATCGAAGGCTGTGATGAATTCCAGCGAAATCGATTTTATATCGATAACTTCGAAATTTCTCTATAGAAATGATCATTATTCACTATTAATCGCCAATTTATCGTTGTTATCGATAGCAAATGCCATCAGTCAATGACTTCATCAGCGCCATTTGGTTCTTGCAATAATCACCGCTAATCGATTGAGCCTTCATCATTATCACCATCAACAATCATCACCAGACAGTGAAAAAAAAGTAAAAATGAAAGAGAGGAAAGAGGGGGAAAGAGAGAGGTAGACCCAATTCAGTTGACAAAAAATGTGATCCAGTAAAATACAATGGAATTGCATTTAAATGGCCATAAATCTAAATCAACAAAGTGACAATCGCAAATGAGAAACGAAATGCACAAAAATACATACAGCGACGTTACCAAGTAACCATATATATATATATATATATATATGGGAATACATATGTAGAAATACTTTTTCGTATATAAAGAAATTTTGAGAGCCAGACGGGCAAATGACCCACAAAGTAGCCATAAAAAAAAAAACATAAATGAAACGACACTCGCAACGAGAGGCAAATAAAAAACAAATATGGCGACCCTCGATATGGAGAGGCAAACAAAACGAGGAGACAACGGAAGAAGCAGACGGAGAAAGAGAAAGAGGCCCAAAAGCCCCATAGAGATTGCCCCACTGTGCCGCGGCGAGAATTTAACCTTGAGCCGGCGACTGATTACAAAATTGCAACGATAACTGCCACTGACCCCAGAGCAGGCCGAGCAAAAAGGGAGAGAAAAAAGAAAGAGAGAGAGAAGAAAGCAATCGCTTAATTCTGCGTTGATAAGTCATCGTGTTGGCGGTCCCAGGGAGCGGTACGGTACGGCTCCACAGTTTGCCTCCACATGGAATAAAACTCGACGGACAGACGCATATTTTTGCATTTGTTTTGTTTCCTCTTCGGCAGATGTCAACCGGGGAATCGTGGGGCCGGTCTGGGGGTGGTGTTTGGGGGAGTCGGAAGAAGCAAATAGAAACGGTTTAGCACTTAACGGAAATTGGATAAAAGAAGTAAATGTATTTATTTATTGTATATGCAAATAAATCAACACGAACCAAAAGACTATTCGACATTTCCGTTTGAAATGATTGAAAAAGGAAATCGAAATTTATCGATTCCCGCTGATGCTGCTGCTGGCCCGAGCGACGTTCCTGTCTGTGCGGGAAGGAGTTTGAGAGGCAAAGGGAGAGCTATCCCCAATTTTAGATGCCAAGAAGCAGCTATATCTTTGATTAAGCGAAAACTCTGATAAAAACGATATGTATTGTCGATAAAATCGATGAGAAACTATGATTCCATACAGATAGATTTCCGTTTTAGTCGAAGATCGATTACGATTGCATTTCAATAAGAAAATTAAACAACCTTTCCACCCATATCGATTGTCTATCAATATACACCGAAAAGACACTTCATCGATTACTCGATACCCAAAAAAACATTTTGATAATTCCACTGTTTTTATGTAATCTTTTTTTTGTGATTTTCTATGCTGCTGAAACCTTAACAAATTTTTCTAACGCGATAACACAAAAGTACGAAGAGCTAGGCATAAGAGCTCATGCCTGAAAGATACGCAAGTTTTCATTATTTCGATTATTTTTCGATTATTCGATTTATTGACTATCGACTCACCCTGCATCTGCTCCATGTCCTCGGTGCTCAATATTTTGGGCTCTGTGCGGCCAGGAATGTTTTCAGTGATTGAATTGGGATCGACAATGGACTGGCAGGACATCAGGGACTTGCGCTGCTTCAGGTACTTCACCCAGATACTGGGCTCCACTTTTGGCGCCAACGAAGGGTTCTTTATGCTGAGATCGAAGTGTCCCTCGTTGACGAACACCTGATTGGTCAGGTGGAAGTGATTGTTCTTTATAAAGAGATTGTGAGGGTTCTTCGGCTCCTGGTCCATCTGTTGGTCATCATTGGCTGATTGGGGGCTGTAGTTGTCGTTGATCAGCTGGCGATTGCACTCCTGCAGATCCGTTATCAAGCCTTCCAGTTTCGTTATCCTCTGACGCAGTTCCTTCAACTGAGAGTCGCTCTGCTTTTTCATCGCCTGGTACAGCAGCCACATCTGCTCTTTCGAGCGGGGCTTGTACTTCCCCATCAGACCAGCGATTAAATAGTGATCGAGCATCTGAGCAGCCTTGACCAGGGCAAAAAACCCAAGGAATATCCACAGGAATGCCCGTACATACCCAGTCAAACTGTTGTCGTTTATTGGTTCGCTGTCAATCGTTAGGTTTTCCATTGCTGAAAATTTGTGGTGTGATTATGTGGAGACGTTAGTCTGATAGTGACTGGGATTACGTTCGTAACAAGGTTTACTCGGTGAATCCCTTGGCGGAGACTGCTTTGATTGAGGCATTTTTTGCTCAATGGAATTTTGAAGAATGATTTCTCTGACGTCGTGTCTCCCCTCACCCTCGCCCCGGGCCATGTCTCGACCCAATTAGAGGGCAAATTGGGCACCAAAGAAATGAAACTTTCGCGGTTCGTGTCAATAAGTTGTGTGTGTCTCGGGGTCGTTGCCAGACGGGTGTCAGACTTCCCCTCACCCTCCGTCAACTTCTGCTCCCCTCTTTGTTGTGTGTGTGTGGGGGGGATAATTTTATTAAGTGCTCCCGTCTATGTCTACAAAATTATGCTTAATTTTGTTATTTTTATGCGTGGTCTAATAATTGCATTTGATTTTGTTTGTTGTTTCTGTTGTGGCTTTTAGAAGCGACAACCAGGCTATGCTTTACGATACTCTAACGAAAGGCATATCCCGATTTTGGGTTACGATATTTAGGTAGGATATTTGTGGGGAGACAGCTGAGAGAATGGTAAAAATGGTGCCCTTATCAGAACGCTCTCCTTATGATCGTCTGCTGATCGTTCTATCGCGAAGGAATGGGATATTCATTCTACATTGAAGCCTCTTTACACCCTGCAAGAGCATTCCCCGTTGTGTCTTAATCAGAATCAGATTTTCCTTATATTTTTTGATTTGTTATAACAATTTTCGGTAGCCAGACAGTGATGGGCAGGGGTGCTTGTGGGATTTTCCCCACTTTGTTGACTTAATTAGGTAAAACTCAGCCAAAAATGAGTAAGAACCGCAGCAAATGCTGTTCTGTTCTGTCCGTCGTCGCCTGTCGTCTGTTCGTTCAATGAACTGTCGGTAGGCGCACCGCAAATGATTATTCATACACATATACACACGTTTATACCTACCTATATTGTGGTATTCTGGTCTGAGTATGAGTGCACTTTTAGAGTTCACAGGGGACATCTGGGGTAACAGCAACTAAATTTTGTTGTTAAAAAAAAAATACGGCACTGCAAATGGAGTTTTTGTTGATTCATACAACAAATGTGAAAGGTTTTTTGAGGAACGATAAGAAGGAAAAACAAACAGACTATCGAGAATGGCAGAATCAGAAGTAGAAATGTCCCAAAAGAAGACCAAGGCAGGTCCCTTCAGTATCCCTACAAGAGACTACCAATATATCGGTGAAACTCCAGTCGCGTCATGCACACGACATGTATGAGGGTTTTGTACTATTCTCGGGCATTCTCTTTTGCAGCTTTCGGTTGTGCGTCTCAATTCGAGTATCAATATGTCGCGTCATGCACACGACATGTATAATATGTCGGGTTTTCTCTTCTGCAGCTTTAGCTTGTGCGTCTCGAGCATCATGTGGTATCGATGGGAGCCGTTGGAAGCAAAAACGTGCCCACCGCTGCTCAATACGATGGAGATCTTTCAATCGATTCTGCTTCAAAAGGCGAAACAAGTTCAAGGCAAGCAACTTGCTAAAACAGAAGCAAAAATTAAGCAAAAAGAAAGAGAGAAGAAGAAAGAGAATTGTGCACTAATTAATTGTTTGACATGCATACAAAATGGTGCGATCGACAGCAACAGCAACGCACCAGACTTCACACTTGATTAAATATGTGCAATTTAAAAATAATTTACAAAACTTGAAGTGTGGGCTGGGAGTGGGGGGCTTAAGGGTTGGGTGGGTGGAAGGCAGGCTTCCAATAGAGGAAAACGCAGATTGTGTTGCGGCAAGTGCGTTGCTGCTATTTCCGTCATGCCAGGAGCTAGCTCTCCCCCGGTCAAAGCTGTCAGACATCGAGAGAGGGGAAGTCCTAAGCTCTGGCGCGTGTTGCACACTTGGGCTCCTACACACGCAGAACCCCTACACAACATCCACAACAGCTTACAAGGTTACAGTAAATAAAGAGAGAAGGGATAGGTTCGGACAGGGACAATACCCTGCTAAAACGATCGTTGCTATGATCTTGAAGGTTCTAAAGCATGGAAATACATACTGTATATAGTTTTGTGCATTACAAACATTCAATCGAAATCATCAGACTCTTGGAAAGACCATAACCAGACAACTTGCAATACATTCTGCTGTAAATTACAGCTGCAACCAGTGTCCATGCCCCTTTGAGTGTTGACATGTGGATTTCAGATGAATTGCTGTCTTTCTGTTCATTTGTTTGCCATTTTCCACAGGAAACTACTACAGATAGCTGGCGTGCCAAGGCCAGGCTCGTGCACACGCCCTCAGGCAGACGCCTAGAATACTGTTTAATATGCAATCGATGGTTGGGTATGCTGTCAGGTTGCATCATGATCTAGCACCCTGGAGGATGCCAAAACATTCGTTCGCATATAATTTACGAGTGCACGAGTGTACTCGCGAATGAAAATATTCTAGTGCCAGCAACAACGCCTCAAATTGTCACTTGGAATGAAATAATGTCACGCATGTCGGCATAAATCACGAAATATAATAATAATCACATGTAGCATGAATAAAATGAAAGGTACAGTGCGTTCCGTGGGCATAAGAGAGAGAGAGAGAGAAGAGAGCTGTTGAAGTGAGATATGATGATTGATGGATTCATAAAAGGAAAGCAAAAGTTATGAGAATAATACACTTGAATGAGTGTACGACTAAGAGCCAACTATTGAATATTCCGCTCATCCGAAAGTGCTGATTGGACACCACCACGGCATGGATGAAATCTGTTCCTGATGGCCATTCGCATATTCGATTCATGCTTCCGAATGATATCGTTGTCGGGTCAGCTAGTATTAGAGGTATATGTATATATCTCTGAAACGCACTGTACACCTGCATGTCGTCTCGTCTATAGCTCACAAGAAACTGGCAGCAGCAGACTGGCAGCCAGCATCAGTAAATTATTTTAATCAAATTCCAGACACAGCTAAATATCCATTCCATTCAGCTGTGTCTGGCTCTGGACAGAACCATTCAGAGATCTGCACCGAGGTGGGAATGAATGGGGCGCTGGGTCGCCCCTCCCCTGTAGACTGAGACGGTGGTTTGGCATATTGCGGTTTTATGCTTTTATTTGTTGTTTCTGTTTTGCATTTAATTTTATTTGAACTTTTTTATATTTTTTTTTTGTATTTTCGTAGACAGGCCGTCAAGTGTCGGTCGCAATTTTCAAATTCAATTTGCATTTCGCATTTGAGCTCCAGCTCTGGCTCTGGCTCTGGCTCTGGCTCTGGCGTGACACGAGAAACGTGAACAAATAATAATAAAGATTTTTAATGCTTGCGCGTCGCGACTCCCATGAATGAATTTCGGAAAATTATCAGGCTCTCCTGCAGTGGGAAATGCAAATTAGTTCGGGGGAAAATTGAACGCTTGACAAGCATGAAACATTCCACACTCGCAGTCAGTCAAGGTTTTTCCGCAAAACAGGGGGGAAAAATGTGGAAAAATAGAAGCGACCCACAAATGTATCTGAAAATGTGTTAAACTACAAAATGGACTGGGAGAGGGGGGATTGTTGCTAATTTCTTGTCAATGAATCGAACTGGATTTCGTTTATCAATGAAATGACCTTCTCCGACGAGTTTCTACAGGACAGGAACTAGTTTATGATGCCTACAATTTTACCCCATAGATGATAATTAATGAAATTCTTTGTATCTTTGTATCTTTTCAGGTGAGTTATCGATAAGATCATACGTTTCTCTGGCATAAATTTCCAATTATATTATGCCAATATCTGGTAGAATGGTAAGTGCTGCAATAAAAGAATTTATGAGAAACAGAAACAGAAGTCCAGCAATTGCAGGCTCATAAAAAATTAAATGTTAAAAGCAAACTGTCGGTCAATTGACCTATGGCTGTTGCCTGGGGCTGTCCATGGGCGCCAAAAACTGAATTGATAAGAAGAATGCATTAGACATTGTCTGGATGGGGAACAGAACAGAAAACGATACGTAGATAAGCGTCTTTTGTATATTTCGAAACGAATTCCACATTAAAGACTGGAATGTAAAGTGCACTTTGTGATTGTGGGATGAATACTGTTGTACCATCTACTTTCTTTGATTTATGGCATAGAAGCCGCAAAGGGAATGGTTTTGTGCATGGAATAAGGGCTATTAAGGGATACTTTCTATTATCGAGATAACTATATATTACTTAACGATTAAAAGCTGTTATTATATTGATAAACCATCAAATTGTCGATATTATTCGATTTAAAACTGATGTTCTACCGATAAATAATCGAATTATCGAGATTATTCGATTAACAGCTGGTAATATATCGAGAAATCATTGAATATTCTACCGTTAATAGTAAATCTTTATGATCACTAATTATAATGACTGATAACTGGATATACTTCGATACATCGATTAATTAACCTGTTGACTGTTCTCTGAATGCAACTCTTCCATCTTTCAACACGCAATTCATGCTTTACCATCGTTAGCTGCTTACCCATCGATATCCTATATGAATTAACTGGTTTCTTATCAGATATTTTCGGTATTAAGTGCATTTTGCACTTTCATTTGATGCCAATTGATCCCACTGTGCCATGCGCGACCTTCCACCACCCATTTAAGGTCCACTTATGTATTGGAATATATATACGAAGATATGTATGTACTTGCACGCTCTTGTTGGACAACTCCCTGCAATGTACGCCGTTCCCTGTCCGTTCCCGTGCCCCCTGCCCCCATCCTGCACTGACTCTGCTGGCCGGCAGTGCCCCATTACATTACATTACCCATTCATAGACGCTTATCGGGAAACAACCACCGATACCCGATGTTTGACTATTTGCCCACACGGCTCGGTCGGTCGTTGGGTCGGTCTGTTGGTCGGTCGGTCGTTGGATGTCTTTCTGTCTTTCAGTCTTTCAGTGGTTCCTTGGCCCACGACGACGACGACGACGAGCGCTGCGGCCTCAGCCCACTTTTGATGTCATGGGCTCCCTTTTTGCCTTTCCCTCTTACTCTTACTCTCGCTCTTGCCCTCTCTCTCTCTCTCTCTCTGGTTCTCTGTCGCGTGGCTTTGACTACCTCAACGGCAAAAAAAGCCGCCGCGCCACTGAACGACATTAAACCTGACTTTGCCATTGCCTCTTGCCTCTACGTGCCCCCTCTGCCACTGCCACTGCTCTTTCGCTGTGTGTGTGTGTGTGTTTGTGGCACCCGAACCCGAACCCGTACCCGAAACCTCACCGAACCCGCTACGAATCCGCGCCAAACAAGGCAAACCAGACTGGCAAAAGAAAATCCAACAAATTATTATTATGTCCATGCCTATGTCGGGGGTCTGCATCCAATAAGGAGGTGGAGCAGTGCAGAGCAGAGCAGAGCAGTGCAGAGCGTGGAGCTGCAGTGGAGTGGTGCTCTGTGGTGTTGGTAGTGGTGCACGGTCTGTCTATGGGCAGCGGGCACGGCACCGAACGTCTCTCATTGTCGGGGTCTCTCGTTCAGTGGATTTGTGTGTCTTCGCATAAATTTTGCAGCTTGTACGACAGGCATCGGAGCCATGTAGACAAGTTTTTCTTTTTCTTTAGCTGTTCTCCACTATCTCCCTCGTCGAGTGCACACAGATGCCCACATATACATGCATAGATGGAGAGATAGCTGGTGTAAAGATACAGATACATATATGTACATAATGTGTCTGTGAGTTGTAAGCAATCAGGAATGGGTGGTGTTAAAAAGGTGTTTTCCCATAAGACAGAACTAGTTCGAGAGCCAGAACTTTCCGTTTTGGAAAGTGTCAAAGATAGAACTAGTTTTGGGGACTTTTCTTAAGGAATACTTCACTTCAGATATTGTTTCAGAATAAACTATGCCAAGAATTTGCTAGAACTAGTTCCGGGAACCTTTTTCAGTAATCTTTTGTTCCAGAAATAGGTAGAAATATTTTTTACAAATAATATCTTATCTCTTTCTCTCAATATTTTTGTAAAATTCAATGAATAAACCCCATTTTTAACCCCCTCCCTCACACTCCAGGGTATTCGCAGTGCCATGCCATACATCAGACATCTCTACCCACTTCCCACTTGCCACTTTTCTCAGTTTCCTCTTTGCTCTTCTATTTCTCTATTTCTATTTATCTTTTCTGCCGGCGAACTACCCCAACAAACGGCGTGCACATGACTTCCTCTCTATCCCCGCCCCTCCGCCGCCACACCATCAAACACCCCCGCAACTAGACAAACGCTCTCTCTCACACACACATACACACATGCACACATACACATATACACTGACTGTTGCACTCACACCCAAAGCAATTTGTTCCACTGTACTACTGAACTGTCGTCAGAGGAGGAGGAGGAGGAGGAGGCGAAGGAGAGTCGTCGTCGTTTGGCAGTCGGCCAAGAAGCGTCCAAAGGGGGTGTGTGTGTGGGTGTGGGTGGGTTTAGGGAAGGGCGAGTGTAGCTTGTTGGAGGAGGGGGGCAGAGAGAGGCAGAATCTGTGGCAGACATCATAGAATGCAGAAGGCCTCTTCTGGGCGGCAGCTGTATTTGTATGGATAAAAACAAACACACAAACAGATGGAGAGTGGGAGAGAGAGAGGGCTACAGAGAGAGATGTACATAGATGGAGAGAGAGAGAGAGAGACCCCCCCTCCCCAAACCCCCTCACACCCACACTGCGGGGCACTCTACTCAGCTGTCATTGTTGATATTTTGTGTTTTCAATCTTGAACTCTTTGTGGTTCAATGTGGTGTCTAGCCGCCAACCCCCAAAACGAGACAGAGAGAGAGAGCGAAATTCACCACAGTCTATGCTCTCTCTGTCCCCTCTCTGCCCCCTCTCTGCTGTTGCCTTTGGACTGTGGCTGGGGCTGCCCTTGCCTTTGCCGGCTTTTCTATGCGTATGCGTACAGAGAGATAGAGACAAGAGATGGGGGTCTCTCTCTCGATTGCAGTTCTCTCTATTGCATTCTACACTTGAACTTGCCTCACACGCACACACACACACACACACACACAGCCAGAAACACACACAGATATACCGCCCGTCAGGTGGAGGAGGAGGAGGAGGAGGAGAGTGGAGAGAGAGCGTGTATCTGTAACTCGGTTTGCATTTACTTTTTAACCACAATGTATTTGAAATGTGCAATTTATACGCCGCCCAACAGACGACGACGACGGTCAATCATTGTACAAATATACAGACAGACAGCCAAACAAACAAACGAACACGTACACGTACTCGTAGATACATTCTGTACAAACATACTCGTAGATACATTTGTTGTTGTTGTTGCTGTTATTACTGTTGGTGTTGTTGCATGACTTCTGTCGATCTGGTGGCTGCCTTTCCATCAATTACGTCTCTTCAATTCTTTTTCTCTGCCCAAGGGGAAAATTTCATTTTCCTTTGCCCTGTGTGTGCTTTTCCTCCTATACACGTATCGAATTGGAATTGTTCCAATTTAGTGAGCAGGTCTGCTAAGGACTCTTTTGTCATGATTGGGATTCTTTTCATTGGGGCAAGAATTATCGAGATAATAAATGTATCTTTAGGGCAGGTGGAACATTATGAGTGTTTCCTCATGGGTTGTGGGTTGAGAATGAGGGCTAGTCGATGGAAAGTGAAGGTTTGCAAAAGAAATTTGAGAGTCTAGATCTCCAAAGATCCCCAAAAGTTTGAATTTTTGCTCATAAGATGTTCGAATTTCGAGAAATCAAAATAAATGTATTTAAAATGGTTTATTTTAAACTCTGGAAAGTGGTACCAAGATTATCCAACTGATATTAGATGTTATTTTTTAGTAGATCTCCCAGATACATGCCGAAACTCCTTTAGAGTCTTCCCTAAATACTTTTAGAACCTTAGAAATCCTTTAAATATGTATCTAAAGATGAATATATAGAATATGTATAGTATATATGTATAGATATATGTACTTTTAATCCCTATTCTGCTGCTTCAATTCCGATTCGATTGCTTTATTACCAGTGTGCGAGCGTACATTTCGAATGTACGTGTGAATTTGCACTTGTGCACCCGAACCCGCAACAACAGCAAAGCAACGAAAAAAGAGAAGAATACAAAAACAACAGAAAAGTGAAGAAGAAGAAACTATTGAAAACACAGAGAAACAGAATAAAATAAAAGGAAAGCGATGATGGCACTGGCACGCACACACGTGTAAGCCTCAGAGCCACAGACACAGACAGAGAGGGAAAGAGAGCAAACACACAGATACAAATGCACACAGAGAGCGAGAGAGGGAGAGAGAGTATCTGACGATTGCATCGGCATTTTTCATTCAAGCCTGAGAGAGGGAGATACTCTCGAGAGTATCTGTGTGTGTGTTGCGTTTCACATTTAACTTTAGCGCTGATTCCGTTTTCGACTTTTACTCTCCCTCGCTCGCTCGCTCGCTCTCTCTCTCTCTCTCTCTGGTGTGGTGTGGTGAGTTTCGTGGTGAATACTTTTGTATTCCCATACGTCGACAGAGCGACGCCGACGACTTTGTGCTCTGTTTTGGTGGCGGCGGCTGCCGACGTCGCGTTCAACATTCCGTTCGGTTTTCGGTTTCGGTTTCGCTCTTGGAGTTGAGTTGTTTTTTGGATTTTGTTGTTAACGGTTCTCCACGGGTCCGCACACGGTCGCTCGCTCGCTCGATTCGATCGTTCGCTCGTCGCCCCGTTCGTGCGCTCGTTTTGTCCGCTGTTTGTGTTTTGCTTACAAAAATTTACATAAAACAAAACGAAACAAAAATACAAAATACAAAATATATTAAATACGAAACAAAAGAAATTTCAAAAATATAAAGAAAGGTTTCCCCCAAACCCCCTAAACCCCCACCCCCATAAAAACCAAATGTTGCATATATTGTACGAGTGTCTATGAGAAATTGTTAAACAAAAAAGAAAAGAGAGAGAGCCCCTATAATAAATAAATACCCCCCACAACAAGTGCAATTCGAAAGAAAGTGCAAAACAAAACAAAACAAAACGAAACAAAACGCATTGTAGCTGAGAACCCAACCACAAATTAGAGGAGAGAAAGAAAGTATATTTCTTAAAATAAATATATATTCATATTTGTATAGATATTATATAGCAAAGTGGCTGCAAAGTGCAAACAAATCGTGGAGATACATTCTCAGCAGAAGAGAAGAGCAGAGAACTCGTGTTCACTTCAGACGTCGAAGGATGATGTCTCTGGCGCGCGTGTGATTATTCTCAAGGGAGCAAGCATCCCCTCTACCAGTTACAATCGAGTGAAATACCAGTAAAAGTGATACAACCAATTTTGGATTATCTTTCATGGATATCTGTGGATTAGTAGCTGAACTGGCGCACTATATTGATGCATATGGTAAGGGAAAACCGATCGATCTATGTTGCAGTAGTCTTAAGAACCAACTCGTTTTCTTTAACTTTAACAACAACAACATTTTGTGGTCCACTGAAAGAAAAAGGTCCCCTGAAAACGCAACAAGTTCTGTAATTTTTGGAAAAAGTTAAAACCTAATGTGTGTATTTTTGTGTCTTGTCTTGAATCACTTGTCACCTCGCCATTTTCCATTTTCCCATTTCCCTTTCGGCAGAGAAAACAACATTAACCCCACATGTGCCAATGCCAAGATACACACAGTACGCACACAGCATAGATACACTATGAGAGAAAGATACACATGTTCCTGTGTCGTTCGATTGGTGATACATTAATTATCGCCATGACAACTGACTGACTGACTGCCAACGAGCCAATTAAAGGCTGAAAATTGTACATTTTTCCTGCGTAAACATCCCATACATACATATGTATATGTAAATCTTTTCTCTGGAGGGGGGAAGCACTTGAACCTGTAATTGGAATGCTGAAAATATGCTGGGAAATATTGTATTGCCGTTCGAGTGGGCAGCAGCATTGATATTCCTTTTGGAATTCGATTTACTCCACTGATTTTCTTTCTGTTGGTCGGATGACGTTCAATGTGGTGTAAACAATTTGTCAAGTGCCACAGGATTGAGGACAATTTCAAACTGGGTTCTAATTGGTTCTGGGAAATCAAAATGAATGGTTAAGCCGCTTTCAATGAGATTTCGATTGAAATGGAAGCCAGGGGTCTAGTATGAATTGGCCAAAAATTGCTATGAAATATCAAAAGGATATTCGAATTGAAAAGAGGTTAAAACTATAAAAAGAGAGCCTCTATCTATACGGAAAACTTTATTCTTGTGATCTTGTAAACCCCTTTGGGGCCTTTTTTTTCGTTTTCTCTAATTAATTTAGATCTATTTAGTTCCCCCATTTTTGTGGACATAAAACCCCAATTTTATGTGTGGGGACATGTATTAGATTTATCTCCTAAAAAAAATCCCAAAGCCTTTGGGGGTTTTGCATATTTTTTTCGTTGCCTAACTTCAGGCGACTAATGAGGCATTAGGTAACAGCAGCAGCAGCGCGGGCTCCGTCCCCACATTAGTTTAGACTCTCCCACAATTAATTTGCTGCCGCAGCCCCCTCCCCTGGGAGGCTCTCCCCATTTCCTGGGCGGGTTCCTGGTTAAAGTTTCGTCTTCTTCTTGGCTTGGCTTGGCTTTTCTTTCCTTTCCTTTCCTTCAATTCTCGTCTCTTTCTTTTATTTTTTGCACATTATTATCGCTATTCCTCTTTTGCTACAATTTGTGGACACAGAAAAAGCAAAAAAGTTACTTGTTTCCTATGGAGCCGCGTCGTGGCTCTGTAGTTCTGTTGCTGTTTTTGTGTGTCTGTGTTTTATGGTACATTAAAGTTGGCAAAATGGCAAATTTTA
The DNA here is from genome assembly GCA_008121275.1 of Drosophila lowei. NCBI lineage: Eukaryota > Metazoa > Arthropoda > Insecta > Diptera > Drosophilidae > Drosophila > Drosophila lowei. The sequence goes on along the minus strand of CM017778.1, from coordinate 20,970,897 downwards.
ATGCGATTTTATGCAAATACGAGGAATATATGGTAAAGACACATGTAGGAGCGAGAAGCAGCTTGGAACCCAGCACACATTCCATGTCATACCATGTTTTCGGGGTGCCCCTGCACTCGTCGTGGGGCACATTCTAGTCTTAATGGCCAGACGGTACATCATTATATGGCACTGGGATGTTGTTTATGTAGTTTTCTTGAGGTTCTATAGAATTATAGTTTATGTTGTCTCACATTCATAGATAAATGTACCTCTAATCACATTTTTGGTATTGATTGACAGTCGGAAAAAGATAGTTTTATTATCGGTGGAAATGTGGAAGGGCTGTATATATATTTGTGGAATAGCTATAGCTATAATGGCACTACTACTATTAGTAGCCTTCTACCATAACCATAACCATTTACAAAGTGTGTAACATGCAACGCCATTAAGGGCCCCCCTTCCAGGTCCGTTCTGGCAACAGGTGGAAGAGTGTCAGCCCAGACACCGACACCTGCCCAGACTCACGCAGGTTCAATGTAACTGCAACCCCCCCAAAACGGATCGATATGTTGCGGGACTCCCAGACGGTGGGTCGGCAGGGGGGACTGGGTCATGAGTCAGCCAGCCTCCACCTATCTCTCTGTCTGTGGCTCCTCTAAACTTTTGTCCCGCAATTGCATTGAGTGCGGTGCGTTATCATGTCAGTCGTTTGCTCGAGTTCTGGCTGGTGGAAAACCCTGTCGTCCCCTCTCCCCATCCCCCTCTTTGATTAGCACTGGCCTGCCAGGTGCCTCGAAGCTCGGGGAACCAGTTTAGTAGTTTTTTTCTCTTTGGCTCTGACTTTCACATGCCGCACGATAAAAAAAAACAAAACCTGAGAGCTGTCGACAGACACTTTCGCAGACAATTGCCGATGACGCGCTCATCACAGACTTTTCCATGACTTTCCACAGTTTTCCTAGTAGCTGTTACAATTTTATAGTCGTTGTTGTTTTTCCTGCACCCGATTAGCCGTGCAATGTGAAAAGACATACCAATGGCCTTTTCTTTTTGCACAACAGCAGCGGCAGCAGATGATGAGAGGAGGAGGAGGAGGAGGCGTAGCGCCCATGTATGGTAATGACCTCGTCTTTGTCTCGTTTTTTCTCTTTTTTTTGGAATCAATGCTAAACATTTATGATTAATACCAAAACAAACAAATGACAGCATTTGCAATGCTATTAATTGAGTTTTTGTGTGGCTATAATCCAACTGCAGATCAAGGTCGGAATCGGCACCATATACAAATATATTTGTATAAAATTGCACAAGAGAAATGTCTACCAGTAGTACCACTTTTCATAAAAAAGATACATATACGATCGTACAGATCGTAAAAGGTCATTCCATCGTCTAGAGATGCGTATGCAAATGGGCGCCTATCGATTATATATGCAAATCGATAGACAGAACGCGAAACCGGAAAAGGAAATGATTGGAGGAGACCTCAACCAGTTGTGTGTCTTCTTAATATTATTATTTATTTATACCTATGTTTATTGGTAGCTGGTCGGCGTCTCAAGGCTGGTCGGGCAGGCCTGCCTGCCTCTGCGCGTATCTATGAGATACAACACGAGTATGTGCCCACCAGCCCGCAGCTCAGCTCTAAATTACTGCTGCTGCCAAATATTTGTTGGGTTTTTTATTAATTTTTGATTGGCGCTGGCGCTGGGGCATCCAATTGAGACGCGTGCCCTGTCACATATTTTACGGTTTTTTTCGAGTGCTGGAAAAGCCAAAGAATGAAACGAAAGTGCCATAAATCTTTGCCGGACTGTGGTTTTTGGGCATTAAAAAAGAAAACAAAAGTTTCTTTTCTGTTTTTTGCTTTTATTGCTAATTGATTTTGGGGCACGGCACAGATCTGCCTGGGAAGAAAAACAGCTGGCGGATAGGGAGCCGGAAAAACAATGATTGGGTTTAGGGCATGTGGGTGGTAGATGTTTTATAGAGTGCTATGTGGGATTATGATATTATCCTAACGGAAGATGCTGTTTGGAACTTCCTAATCAGGGACAATCCTCGGTGTGGCTTTTGCAGAGTTTGTTCATATGAATTTTGTCGGTTTTTTTGGCCAAAAATATCGGATATGTGTCAATTGAATGGCACCATTTCTCATGTTTAACCAAATCAGCAAACCCCCTGCCCCTCTGCGCCCAAGAAAGAAAACCAACAACGAAATCAAATCGAAACGACAACAAAATTCGCGGAAAAGCAAAAGCGCAACCAGTTTTTGGGTTAAAAGAGAGGCAGACAGAGAGACAGCCAGAGAGAGAGAGAGAGGGAGAGACAACAACCGTTAAGTTGTCAGGCCAGCGATGATGGGGTTTGCCCACGACCATGTATCTTTGTATCTTTTTGTATATTTAGTTTTATTTGCGGTTACCTTTTTGGAGGCGCCCTGTCTTGCCTTCCTGCCGCACGTGTCTACCGCCGCGTATGTCAATCACAACAGGGGACGAAAAGTTGAAGAAAAATAAAAGTTGAGGCCCAAGAAATGGGGTCATCTGTTGATTGGGGAGATGGGGTATCCTTTTTGGATGAAGTTTTCCTTTGAAAAAGTTGCATCAAATATAAATGAAGATGTAGTAGATGCAGAAGATATAGTATCTATCTATAGGGAAGAGTTTTCCATAGTTTTCTTTGAGATTCCTCTAGATATCTCCCGCTTAAAGGGGTTCCCTGATGATATATGTTCATACATATATCATATCATTGTAAATACTCTCTTGATGACCATCATTAGGAAAAAGAGTTCTTCTCTGCTTCCATTTGTTCCCTCAAACCCCGTGGCGTTTTTCTTCTTCTATTTTTCTTGCGCTGAACATTAGTTGAACTTCTTTTTGGGTGGGCCCCGCAGGTCCATTATCTTTCGGTTTACTCTAGCATCGTGTGTGGGGGTGGGGGGGCTTATGGAGGGAATGTGTCGCATATGTTTCAGGCTGTTGCGTTCCCCCTCGTCCATCCCCCCATGCCATGCCAGCAAATGGAAATCACGCGGCGCTTGGCTCTGCTACGTGCATGGAAATAACAGCAGGAAATTAAAAGGATCCGTATAGTCCCTATACACACATACATATACATATGTAGATATATACCATATGTGTGTGTGTGGGCTTGCCATTCATTCGGAAAGTGTGTTTGTGTGTTTGGGAGGCCTATTATGAAACCTTCTGGACAAGCCGGCAGCGGATATTTAATTGTTTTCGCTCTACAAGACCCCCCCCTTAGCAGAGCTCCCCTGCCATCTCTTTCTCCCAACTCCCAACTTCCCAGTGTGGCGTGTACAACAATTGTTGTCGTTGTCGCACAGTTAATAAAGTTTATTGCATTCGGGAATGTCGGTTGGTTGCTTGGAGAGTCTCTCGTTAGGTAGTATAAAAGGGAGGAGGTCTCGTACCTTTCCTGCTCGCATTCTCTTGGTCGGTGGTCGGTGGTCGCGTGCAAGTCATTGACATACTTCCACCCATGCGAATGGAGGAGCAGGAGCAGTAGAACCTCCTCCACCGTAGGGGACATACATATCTCCATGTCCATGTCCATGTCCAGGGGTCAGTCGTGTTTGAGGGTCAAATATGGGTTAAGTGGTGAAAGAACTGCATTGTTTTTCGAGATACGACTAGACCTTAAACTAAACAGAGGTGTTAGATTAAGAAATTATGATGTTTTAGTACTCGTAAGTTCTCTACGGAAAGTGCTATAATTATTTCTGGGATGCAATTCATAGGAATGCTTTTTAGAAGCTGTAAGAGAGCTCCATTGATTCCATTGATAGGCAATTCCCAAATGCACTTCCCATGATGTTTATTCGAGTTAATTGAGCGCAGATCCAATTCCAGATGTTATCCGGAACCATGTAGTATGTGAGTTTTTTGATGGGAATGTATTACCTGTTGAATGCTGTAACCTTTCGGACATACACATACATCATTTCCATTATGTTATGTATTCCGGATCCTATAAATAGATGTGCCCCCGCCCCTTTGTCCATCATTTCAGGCGTAACAAATTCTTCTTTTTCTTCTGTTTTGTTGTTCTTTCGTTCCCAAGAGAGAGAGAGGGAGAGGGAGAGGGGGAGAGTGAGTGAGAAAGAGAGTTGTGTTCTGAGGGAAGTGGGAGAGGGGGGCGAGAAAGGTCTAGTCATCTGAGTCTGCGGTTTTCTACCTTTTGACTTTCAGACTTTCAGACTCTTTTCTCTTTGTACCTTTTTGTTTTTTGTACTTAAGCTTTTGCTTCCAGAACAAACAACAACAAAAAACACAAGTGAAATGAGCAAAACGCAGCAGAGAAGAGAACATCAGCAGCAGCAGCAGCAGCAGCAAAGGCAAAGCCAGCAAGCGACACGCAAAGCTATAAAAATGCCTTAAATGTCGTTTATACATACGAACATATATCGCATCTTGCATATGTATGTATATAAACACACATATGTATAGCATTTAGCTGTGTGTAGATGTTTTTTATACCCAATATACACGCTTTATTCTTTACTCTTCTTTTTCTTCGGTCGCGTCGCTAATGTTTTTCAGAAATATTTTTGTAGACAACAAGGCGAAAAACAATCAAGACAAAGATTTGGATACCCTGCAATCATTGATCAAAATATAACACACAAAAAATCATATTTATTGCTAAAAGAAGGCCCATATGGATTCCAGTCAATAAAATATAGGCTTCATCTTCTCCAGTACAAACACCTGTTCAAAACTATCATACCTCTAACGAAAAGGGTATCGAAATAAACTTAAGAACAACCTGTTTGCATTGTTTTTGTGCTCAGCAACAGCAGGCAGCGCAGTTGACAGAGGCAGAGGCAGTGACAGCGACAGAGCGACAGGTTTCTGTTTTGTTTTTTGTTTTTGTTTTTTACTTAATGCGGGCCAAAATCTCAGCTCAGGCCGCCCTGTCCTCCCCCTCCCCTCGCAGGGTGGAATTTGAAAGCTTAGACTAGTCTCTCTTCTGCTTCTGCCGCTCTCCGCTGCCATTGATATTCTTTGCTTCTTCTGCTTCTTCCTCATGTGGATCGTGATTCTTTTCGATTTTGTTCTAAGCTCCGCTCTCGCTCACGCTCTCTCTGGCGCTCCGCCTCTCCCTCTGCCCTAAGTCGTGTGTGTGTCTGTGTGTTGAGGTCAGAGCGAGATGGCAGGAAACCAGTTTTCGGCGCTTAAGAAACTTTTGCTTTATTATCTTCGGGCCTCTCTCTCTCTCTCTCGCACTTCTACAGTGCCGGTCTTTTAATGGATCTTCGGATGGCAGGAGAAAGAGAAGGAGCAGGGGCAGGGGCAGGGGAGAGGGTTAACCTGCTCTCAGAGCTGGAACTGTCGATCGATTCGTCGCTCGCCTGTCCCTCAAATGATTCACCTGTAAAGAGCTTCGCATGAGTCAAAACCAGTACAGTGTGCACACACACAAATGTATCATCGAAACTGCATTGCAAACCGAAATGAAATTCTTCTCAGACCCAGACCCAGAGACAGAAACAGAAACCAAGTCTCGTATGTACCTCCAACGATCTCCTCCACTGACCTAGACCATGACTAATCGCAGAGCAATTGTCATTGCAGTTTACGAGTATCTGTATCTGTAACTGTAACTGTATGTGATGCATTAAATATTTATGCGCAACATTTCGCTCTTCGATTAGCTTTCCCCTAATTAAATGCCTTTCAATTAGCTGCTTTCCAAATGAGGTATCGCCAGGGGAATGGGGAATGGAATCGGAATCGATTGGGGATGGTGGCACTGATGGGGTGATTGAACAGCAGACACAATAAATAGTCAGAGTAACTAATGCCAATGATTGTGGGGGTTGATTAAGACGAGGTAAGCCCCATCCAACCATCGCTAAAGAATACTCTCTCTCAGAGAACTTTCCACTAGAGAGGTTTTGGGACGTCTCTCTCCCCAATCCTCAAAGCCCCATTTCCTCACTTTTCCACCACTTTGTTTGTGTTACAAAAAAAAAAAAACACGAATTGGACATTGGGGATAGAGGATAGAGAGAACAAGCAAAGTTAGATAAGTGAGACAAGTGTACAAACAGAGTTACAGATACAGATACAGATATACTACGGATACGATATGCGCTGAATGCCTGTAAATAGGGAAATAAAATAGATTGGTTTGTCCGTCCAAGAGGAAGTGAAAAATGTTCACCCTCGGATGAATGATGGATAGAACAGATTCAGATTTCATGGAAATTTGAGAGCACAAACAGATAGGCAATCAATTTTTGGTGACATTTAACTTCGACGCGGATTCGGCAAAGACCATAAATTGCCGCAGTAAATTAATTGTTGCGAAATGGTTAAATAATACTCTCATATGCATATGACCATAAATTTCCGAAGAGCAGAGCAGAGGTGATGTTGTGCTCTATCAAAAGTTTGCCATCTCTACGACGAGTGGTTCCTGGTAAAACGGCGGAGAAGATTTCCGCCCGGAGATACGAAGCGGGGAACATGAGTCCGTCCAACGAGGGGTAGGGTTGACGGTTGATCTATTCAAGAATTAGGTATTCCTGCTGCTTGCTTGGGGTCTTAGCTGAACTCAACGGGCGCCGTGTTCAAGGTAAGGCGAAAATTTGCAATTAAATGAAATGAAAATTTCATGAGCTCTTCTTGGCCCCGCGCTCTCAGGTGCGTTGAACCTACTACTACCACTACTACTACCTTCTATCTAGTCTCCTAGTACTACTCTTTCAGTGTGACCATAAAATGTTGTGTAGAAGGAATCATAGAAAAAAGAAAACGAAAACGGGTTCGCATTCGGATTCGGCTTCGGATTCGAGGAACATTTTGGGCCCTCTCTTTATCCCGCCTCTCTTATTGCAGCTTTCGATTGTTCAGAGTAATTAATCGAGTAATCGAGAAGGAGGAAGGCAGCCCGCGAAGATGTATTTTGAACGCAAACAGGTGCGCAAAAAATACTAGAAAATACTACCAGAATACATACCAAAAAAGTACAGCACAGAGCCAGAGAGAAGAGCGAAAAGAAGTCCACGCTGAAAGCCTGAAAACTCAAGACCCATTGAGTCGGGGAGACACACACCCCAGAAAGCGGTAGAAGGAGAACTCGAACTCCTGCCTGAAGGAGGAGCTGGAGCTGTAAGAGAAGGCCAAGCCTTTCTTTCATTTTTTTAACATTTTGCCAGGGACAAGTCGCTTGTCCCCAGCCAGAGAGAGCGTGTAAGGATAACGGCCACAAAACGGCGACCGTCGGCTATCAAACGATGATGAAACGACGCTGGTCGAACAACGGGGGCTTCCTGCGCGTGCCGGAGGAGTCTTCCTCGGAGGTCACATCCTCCTCCAACGGCCTGGTGTTGCCCTCCGGCGTCAACATGTCACCCTCGTCCCTGGACTCGCACGACTACTGCGACCAGGATCTATGGCTCTGCGGCAACGATGCCGGCCCCTACGGCAACAGCAACGGCAGCGGTGTCGCCCAGCAGCTGCAACAGCAACAGCAGCAGCAGCAGCAACAACAGCAGCAGAGCGTCATCACCCTGGCGATGCACGGCTGCTCCAGCACCCTGCCCGCCCAGACCACCATCATACCCATCAATAATGGGTCCAGCAATGGCTCGAATGGGAATAATGGCCACTACGTTCCGGGTGCCACCAATCTGGGCGCCCTGGCCAACGGACTCGGCCTGGTCAATGGTCAAGGGTTGCTCAACGGAATGCAGCAGCAGCAACAGCAGCAGCAGCAGCAGATGCAGAATGGACACGGGCTCATCAATTCCACAACGCCCTCGATCACGACCCCCCTGCTTTTGCAACAGAACGGTCTGGGCGGCGGAGGCGTCAATGGAATGGGCCTCAATTCGCATCATCACACAAATGGCAATTCGAATGGCCTCCTCGGAGGCGGCAACATCGGTGTCGGTGGCATTGGTGGTGTAGGAGGTGGAGCAGGTGGCGGCGGTGGCATGGGCATGGCCATGCAGCATACACCGCGCAGTGATTCAGCAAATTCCATTTCATCAGGTGAGTCTCCTCCATAGGGATTCATATAAAGAAAGAATTTAATACCAAATATACCGAAATTTTCCAACAAAAATACCAATAAATCCTAGAGTTTTTCTAAAATTATGATTATGCTGCAAAATACTAGAAATACAATTTTCAAAATTGAAAACTTTTTGCCAATACTAAATGGTATTTTTGAGGAATAAAGGATAAAGAAATGGAACTTTTAAACAGATATACTAAAAACGGTATAAATACTAAAAAAAAAAAAAGATAGAAATACCATTTCAGAAAATGTCGATAAATTTTTCTTTTTTCTTAATGAAAAATTCCTGTAAATGAAGTCAATTTTCTGCCAAAACTAAATGGTATTTTTTGGGAATTTGTCAGTTTGTGCAGGCAAATTCCACAAATTGTTGTCAGGGTTTTCGATTTCCTTTTCCATCTCCCTGTTTCTTTTTTGTTTTCTTTTGTCGAGAGCCACCAACCACGCCCATCTGTGGAGTACATTGCACTAATTATATTTTATTACACGAAAGAGCATTTTATGAGGCATTTTTTTTTATGGTATTTCTTGTGATTCCTCATCTCTTTCTCTTTCTCTCTCTCTCTGTTTCGTCTTTGTTGATGAGTGGACGAGAGGTGGATGGGATGGTGGGGAGAGTCTTCAAAGTCAGTTTTCGTTATGGGAGAGGGGGAGGAGGGGGGGCAATCAACACACGGATACACTCAAAACAGAGAGGAGGAGGCATGTTCATGTGCATGTGCATTGTTGTTCAGTTTATCAGCAGCGTCATGGTACACTGCATACACACACACACGAACCAATAAACACACACACAGACACACACAGACAGACAGCCGGCAGAGCCATGTGCTACGGATGGGAGCTACGGGAGTATAAGGGCGGGTTTTAGTGGCTGTTGCTGCTGCTGCTGCAGCCCGGGAGCTGAAGCGGGACTGCAGCGCAGCTCGATTTCGAACCTACCTCAAGTTGTTCTATATTTAGGGCCTCCCCGCAGCGAACGAGCAACGCAACTGAAGCGACGGAGCAAGGCGAGTCGAAGCGAAGGAATTCTTCTCCATCTTTTCCATCTTCCGCCTCTTTATACTCGTTTTTCGCCCCTTCCTTTCCCCCCCTTTCGGCTGCAACTGGCAACTGGCTGTGCAATTGTGCAGCGGTCGCCGTGACGTCACCCGGTCTTGGTCTTCGTTTCGTGGCAGCCTTCGGTTGCTGTGGAATTGACCTCGTGCCAAATGCAGCACTGCCCGGGGAAACCAGGTCAGGTCGGGTCAGGCTCCTCTCCGGACTGGGACAGGGACAGGGACAGAGAGAGGTCAGGGGTAACAGGATTGCATTTGCATATGCATTTCGACCCAAATTGTGCGGTTGCGTGGGAGTTCAAGGACAACAAACAAACAGAATCTGAAATCGATGCAGGCCAGTCGCTGCCTCTGTGTCTGCGACTGTGACTGTGACACAGTTTCCAAGCGTTGGCCCGGGACAGGGTCATCTCGGTGGAGGAATAGAGCTGGTCTAAGGCTGGGTTAAGGCTAGGTCAGGGGCAGGTGTGCGATTGTGTGATACAAGGAGGTTTAAAGGTTAAATAGTAGCTTCAATCTTTGTTCCAGCCTGAGGGAATTGGGTTCCAAAACAATGTCGAAGAAAAGACATATTTAAGTTTGAAAAGTGAGAACATCTCTTGAAAAACCATCTACTATGGGCGCAAAAATCTACATTTCTATTGTAGTTGTTGCTTGCCTGTTAAAAGATCTGGAACTATGATGACTTGGGTTCATTGATAGTTTATCTTGGAGCCTTCGAACTTGCCTCCATTTAGGTCAGACCAAAACTAGGGCATGCATCCCTGTGATCCAGGCCAGCAACACAATGTACCGCAAGGACAAACTGAACCGAGCTGCTGTCGATGTGCACATATGCATGCCTCTCTCTCTCTCTGTCTCTCCCGCTACGTGCCTGTGCGAAAATGATGACAAGCTCAAGTACACGACCTTAGCCAGCCCCTGAAAGAGACGGCTGCTGTGGCTGCTGCTAACTGCAATCCGAGACAGCAAAAACAACATCATGGTGTGTGTGTGTGTGTGTGTGTGTGCGTGTGTGTGTGCGTGCGTGCTCTTTGAACAACTGTTCTATTTCGCTTCATTTCGTTTCGTTTCGTTTCTGGACATACGGGTTGTTTGGTTTGCTGCTGCGTTGCGAGCTTATTTGCATTTCTTTTGTCCAACTTTCCTGGAGGGGGTTGCTGCTCGATATTTTTCTATGACATAATTTGTGCCGTGCCGTGCCGTGCTTTGTGTACGAGTATCTGCTGGCTGGCTGGCTGGCTGCCCCGATCCTAAAGCTCAAGGACAGCAACAAGCAACAAATAAAGGTGGAACGGCAGTGGCAGAGCGTCCGAGTTATACAATGGCAAATAATTTAAACAAAATATACTCGGGGGTACTCGGGGGGTACTCGTAGTATTTGTGTGAACGATAAAACCAGAACGATAACGCCAGTTGACAAGTTTTTGCTTGCACTTCGCCTCACACTCGTGCAATTACCCACCTTATACACACGTATGTGTGTGTGTGTGTGTATTCGCATGACGAAAAATTGAGGTCAATGATTTTGTGCCGCCATTTCACAGTTGTCGGTGCTGCTGCTGCTGGCTGCTTGTTGCTGCTGCTGTCAGCTATCGACAATCGCGATCAGCCGAACGACCGAACGAACGGCAAGCGCAGCGCAGCAGAGACAGGCACTTCGTGTGCAAGCGAAGCGCCAAGAACCGAACCCGAGCCCCAAAACTAATGAGCGCAAAACGTAATTGCGCTCGCTCTCCCGCTCATTGGATTGGGCTGTTCGTAGAGCGGAAGGGCGAGGCAGGGCTGTGACGAGGCAGGGCGGTCTGTTGACGCCCGCATTGCTCATGATCACACTGCCAGCCCCTCCTTGAAGCTCCTCCTCTGCCCACACTTAAGCCTATTGATACATTGTACGGGTATCTACATACTTTGTTGTAAGCGCGATGCACACCGCCGCCGACACCCGCCTGACATTGATAAGCAACTCCTCTCCTTCCCTCCCCCGCTGGCACTACAATTGCTTGACTTTGACTTTTAGCCATATTTATTTGTATTTATGCAAAACATATACCAGCTGTCATGGATGGAAAACGATTAAGATATCAGAGTTATGGATGTTAACCCTCGCCAGAGATCAGAACTAATGGATCTGCCACTGCTGAAAGTGGGGGGAGATTGTAAACTTGTTTTCTTCATTCTAGCTGATTTTTGCTATTTAGATAGATCCGACCATCATATACTGCAATTCTTCCATATCAGAGTTCAATCGCAAACAAAAATTCTAGATTCCAGATGCTAAAATATGACCCTTGTTAATGGAATCCGTTCCACTCATCCAATGACTTCATTTAGTTCAGTTTTTCTCTCACAGATAAAAAAAACAAACACAAAAACCTGATTCATATTCAAATTTAAAAAATCATTTCAAACTGCATTTGGCGGCCATCTTGAAAGTTAGTCACTCGCACAGCAGTGACGTCACAGGCCATAGAAAGTGCTGTTGTGTGTGTGTATGTGTTGCATTCTTTTTGGCTATTTTCGTAGAATTGGCATTAATTTCACAAAGAGAGAATGGAAGCGAAGAGACACATTCAAGTGCAATAAAACGCTATCACAGCTCTCTTTCTGTGCGCTCTCTCTCTCTCTCTATGCGAACACGTTTTTATAGGTTAATGACACAACCGCACAGGGGGCCTGCAGCTGGGACTAAGACTAAGTCAACGCAACTAGAAATAATATGTATATTATATATTCACTTGAAATCAGCAGCAAAAACAACAGCAACACTCTCAAGCACACAGCTGCAGCCCGAAACAACGATAGGAGCCCCCTAATCGTGCAAAAAAAAAGTGAAATTTAATTGTGGCAAAAATATTCGAAATATTTTTGCTGTTGTTTCAGTCGTCTTGCCCCACTGTGCCCCGCAAGCAGCCAGGCGCTAAAAATATAATAATTATTATTAAAAAAAAGCAAAGAAAATAAATAAATATATATATATGTATTTGTAGATATAGGCCCGCAAAGTATGTCAGTAGTGTGTATGCACAAATGTTGTCCAAAATACAATAAAAATAGAAAAAAAAATTGGGAAATATTTTGTATATAAAAATACACACACACGCACACATAAAGACACACGGAACGTGTCTATTCTTGATTAGCCGTCAGAGAAAGAAAGAAAAAGTGAAATGAAATGAAAGAGAAAAAGAAAAAGAGAGGAAGACAAAAATATCAGAAGAAAAAGAGAAAAGTATTCAAAAAAAAAAAAGCATTCAGAAAAAGAGAGAAAAGTTGGATAAAAGTTCTTAAAACAAAGATCTTGTAAGGGCTTTTATTCGGTTAAAGAATAGAGAGAGAAATACTCGTAAAATCTCGTAAGAAGATCTCTATAGAACTTCCCATGCCACTCTAGCTTTTATGTCATATCATCTTTCTCTCTCTCTCCTTCTCTGGGAGGAGTACTTTCTGTTAGATAACCCACCCAAAAACCAAGGTCTTGTTAGGGATCTCGATCTCCGCAGAGACCAACTAACACACTTATAGTGCCATCTCATCGCAAACCATCTCTCTTTCTCTCTCTGTCTCTGACTGTGTCTCTATGATGTTCTCTCCCACTCTGGCTGCCAATTAGTGCAGCATTCTTGACTCCACTGCGACTCTGGCGACTCCGACAACTTTCTTCGGTTCGGAAAAAACGAGTTTCCGCCGCCGCCAGACACCATTCGTTCGGTATTCTGTTTCTTGACTTTCTTCTTCACTTCGGGGCTTCGGGCTTCTATAAAAGCAATAAAGTTGTCTCACTTTCTTTCGTCTTGCGGTCTCTCTTTCTCTCTCTCTTGCTGTCTCTCTTGCTGGGCCGGGTGAAAGTTGTTGTTGGCTGCTGCTGAAGCATGATTTTCCACTTTTTCTTTGCCCCCCTTTTTCGTGGCATGTTGATGTTGTTCGCTGCAACGCGGTGGCCAGAGATGGAATACAATTTTATTTTGATTTATGCACCGCTGATTGCTGGCAATTTTCCCTGAATCCCAGCAGCAGCATCTAGCTGATTTTACATAAATTTCCCATTGTCTGCCAATTGTTGAACTTGAAACACACAGCTGGAAAATGGGAAAATGCAGCGGAGAGAGAGAGAGAAAAGTGGGGAAAGGCCTGGGCCTTTGGATCATGGCTACTGGCCATGCTACTGCCTTGATTGATCCCCAAATGCAAAATATCTCTCGACGATCATTTCTTGCATCAATTTGTGACTGTGATTGAAGTGAATGGCAGATTATAGAGCGCGGTAGCCTGATCCAATCACGATATATGTACTTTCCAATGATTTTGAATTGAAAAGCCATTTATATTTTCTGTTTTAATTCTAATTAAATTCTCTGACATTGACACCAATCGAACGGTCAATTAACTGCATGAAAAAAATATATAAATATCTGCCATGAAATATTCAAATCTTTATAATTTGCAATTATTTGATTATTCTTTTTTGCCACTTAATTTGAGAATGTGATAAATCATCAAATGGAGGATGAGGATGAGCTCATCAAATCATTTTATGAGCTAAATTTCCATATTTTGTTGGTCCATTGCGTGATTCTAACCCTTGACCCGCAAGAGTCACGCAATGCCAAAAAAAAAAACAGGTGAAAATGAGTCATAAACGGATACTCCAACAGATTTCGAGAGCTGCTAGACATAAAGCGGGGGAAATGCAGTTTTTTATGGGGAACGTTGATGACCTTTGAACGGGGGTTCCATTTCTATATACTATGTATTTCCATAATAAATTCATTAAAGAAAACCTTTGATTAATTACTATTCTTAATTCTCTTTCGCTTCAGGTATGTGTACTTTGAAAACTTATCAAAGCTTTTGCGATTACGCTCCAACAGCGTCGGCGGGTAAGCTCCACAGAAGAGAGAGAGAGGGGGGGGAAGAGTGTTAGATAGTGCGTGCCCGAAAGTAGGTCAGACGGCACCAGACCCCTCCCCCAGCAACAACAACCACCAACCATCAACATCATTAGCCATAAATTGTGCCCCACACTCGCGCACTCAGCGTGAGGCAGCGCCCACGCTCCGCGCTCCACGCTCCCAGATGCAAGCATCCACAGCAACACCTTGTGGAAAGCTGGAAAACTTTTCTCGCTCTCTGAAGAGTCCACCAATTGGTGGAAATTTCAGTTTCAATTAAAGACTCGAATCAATTAGAGGAGAAGTCGATTCGAATCGTCTTTGGGCTGGGGTGTGTATCGTATTACGAGTAGTCGTACTCGTACTCGTAAATGACCTCGAAATGGAAATGTTTCTTCTACACTTTCCTTCCTGGAGTATTGGATTTCCCCATAATAGAGAAATGGCAGAAGAGGAGACAACATTTCCTCATAAATTCCACTTTACTGACCAACTCCCATAAGCATTTATTTGTCCATTGGAATAGAAATGCAAACTAAACATTGACCCGAATCTGTCAATTAACCCAAATGACTCTGCCACACACCACACACACAAAAGACAGCCCGAAATTTCTGCCGATCAAGAAATTGAAAGAAGGCGGAGCGGAGCCAGAGTTCCGGAATCCGGACTGCGTGACGGACCTATCGGTGTCGGTTGTTATCGGATGTTATCGCTGTGGCCGCATCTTGTGGCAGACTGCCATAAATGCCCAGAACAGAGCCCAAACAAACGAAAATGTAATCATTTATGGGCCCACAACTACAACTACAACTACAACCACAGCGATCCCTCCTCCCTAGAACTGTATCTCAGAAAGTAGGGCAACGGCATTCAACGGCAGGCAACGTACACGAATTGTAACCCAAATTGGAACGCACACGCATTTTTCGACACCCCCTCCGCCACCGCCTCCCCACTCGAACCGAGAAGCGTGCGCCTGACAGGGACGGCAGGTGAGAGAAAGAGAGAGGGCAGACGACGACGACTGTTGCGTTAGCCCCGACATCTTTCACTCTTTCGTAATGGGCAAAAGGTGATTTAGCTCAAAACTAGAATCCCATTCGGAATGGCCCCGCCGCACACACACCCACACCCACACACACACACACACACACACACACAGAGAGCCCTACGCAGGCCACAGTCCATGATTTTCGTAATCGGAAATATTCCATTGCGTGGGGTGTGGTGTGGTGGGGGGGGAGGTTCTTCTACGCTGCTTTTCCCATAAACCGAAAACGTGCGTAGGGCCTAGGTGAATGGGAGAGCGATTGTCTGAGCGAGAGGGAGAGAGAGAGAGAGAGTGTCTGCTACTCACTTCTTTATAGATATTTTCGCTCTCTCTCTCAACATTCTCTCCTATGAATTGTTATCGCTTCAAAAGAATATAAACAAAAGCACAGGAGGAATTCACTGGTTAAATGTTGTGCTAATAGTACATGTACTAAAATGTACTAAAGAAAAACCGTAGATCAGCTAAAACTTAAACTCCACAAGTCATTATTTATGTTTAATTTACCATAGATGCACTAAAATGTATAGACTCTCATTGAATCATTTGTTTTGCTGCACTTGTACTAAAAAGGGGTGTACTAAAATGTACTAAATTTATTTTTTTACATGAAAATGTAAGATTTTCTGCTTAGAATCACTTCGATAAACGTGTGGTAATAATTTTCCACCATAAATGCCAATATAATGATCTAAATGTACTAAATTCGTTTCTTGAACACGAAATCAATCATTTTGAATAGCTCCATCTCAGATTCCATCTCCGCCATTTAGTCATGCCTTTTACTACCGTGTACTAAAACATTTCTTTAAGAAAAACTTGATCTAAATGTACTAAATTAGTTTTTTGAACATCAAATCAATAATCTTGATGAAATCCACCCCAGATTCCAACTACGTCATGTAGTACTGTGTACTAAAACAGTGTTCACTTGATCTAAAAGCACTAAACTCCTTTTTTGAACCCAAAAAGCAATAATCTTGATGAAATCCATCCCAGATCCCATACTAAAACATTGTTTTAAAGAAATACTTGATCTAAATGTACTAAATTCGTTTCTTCAACAACAAATCAATCATCTCAGATTGCGCCTTTGTCGGGTAGTGGCATGCCATTTAGTACCGTGTTCTAAAACATTGTTTCCGCTTACGCACAACACACCGCACCGCACCACACCGCATCGCTGCCCCCAGAGGTAAAGGTCGACCAATGCCAGATACTTACAGGGCTGACAGATAAAAATGTTTATATTCGTATGTAAATGAGACAAAAACGCCGAACGATGAACGACTAGCCGTAACTACTACGAGTATGACATGCCATGATGGTGGTCTATGAAAAGCCAGGCATTTCCTACGAGTGCTACTGCGGGTATAAGCCAAAGCTAAAACGTGTTTATTTTCTTTTGTGTGGAGCCGTCGCTCGGCGTTAGCCTTCACACTTGACCAAAGAGTTCATGAACTGGCAGACGGAGACGGAGACGGAGGTGGTTTTGTGTTCACTTTTTAACGATTGGCTAATTATTTGACTCTCAGCTTGGGCTGGGGGCTTGGGCTTGGGCTTGGGCTTGGGTTTGGGGTTCAAGTTCAGGGTCGAAGTCGAAGTCAAAGTCGGAGCTGGAGTTTGTACTAAAAATGCATGAGCAAAAGTGCGGAAGTTTCCTAGATAATTATTTTAATTAGTCGCCCGGGCATAAACGAATGAAACGACGCGAATAAAAAGTGGATTTTAGTTACAGTTTCAGTTTCAGTTCATTCAACCCTTTCCCTTCGGAGGGTAGTAGCAGTACAGGTTGCACTAGTTTTAAGGGAACCTCTGGTCAGCGTTTTTCCTTAGTCCCAATTGGGGTTGATGCGTTCTTTGCGTGTGGGAAATCAATAAATTTAGTACTGCCCGTCCCCAACCCACGCCCTGGGCTCCCCAGGGCTCTGCAGGGGGCCGGCAAGTGCTTCAATTGTTTGTTCTGGGCCACCCTAATCACAGACCCCAAAAGAGAGGAGGGGCAGGGAGGCAGGGACAGAGAGAGCAAATAGTGACTGTCAACTTTCGCTTCAGTTTTTGTGTTTTTTTCGGCGCCTCCGCGTTCGATGATGATAACACAGTGCCCCACAATCGTGGGTTCGAATTGAGGTTACTCCCCATGTATGGGTGCGACTGTGTGTGTGTGTGTGTGTGTGTGGGGGATGTGTGGATCGGCGGAGGGTGCGGTACATTGTAGATATCAGCATTTAGCTGATAATGCACATTTGTGCTATTTATTTTTGCTATAACAACAGTTCTGTTCTTTCAGAGTTCCCTTGTTTTTTGTTGTTTTTTTCTTGTTCTTAATATAAACAATGCTCTGTCGGCTCCGCTACAGCCCCGTGTGTGATAAGATAAGGCCCCGCGCAACTCAGTTGTGGAGCTCGTAAATACGCATACATTCTAGTATGTGGGAATACTCGTACTATATTGTATAGTCGTAGATCGGGTCGCCATCGGCATCGGATCGGCCCATGGCAAGTGGAATGCACACACACGCGCGCGACGAAACGAAAGCGAAATTCTTTTGTGCACGGCCAGGACAGGAAATGACTTCCATTGGGATACAGAAAAACCGCCCTGAGACCCAAAATACTTATGGCATTGCATTTAGAGAGGGGGAAAATAATATGAAAATATTTGATCAAAATTTATTTAATTTTAAAAATAAATAATAAATATTAAATATTTTTAAGTATTAAATATATATACATTTTATATGTTTTCAAATCAAAGTGAATTCCATTTAATTTCACTATTTTTGTATTTAAAAACCGAATTTATGGGTGTGGTTTTCTTTTTACTGTGCCATTTTGCTCTCAGTGTAGAGAAGGCGCGAGGATTGGGTTTCAAATTCATTGAAATTTCGGGAAATTTATAATTTAGAAAGCTATTTTCGGATTATATTTTGAAAACACACCGAAATGTATATATTTTGCAACATATTTGGATCATTTCAATCACTCAATCAATCGATTTTGGATCACTCCAAATGGAACTGTGTTAAGGAGAGATCCGCCTCTGCCCACCCAAAAATCAACACACCACCTCCGCCTCCTGGGACACTCCACTCCACTCCATTTCATGTCTGTCCAAAGGAAAGAAAAAGAAAGTCGTGTGTGGGAGGAGGAGGAGGCGGAGACGGAGACGGAGGAGGCAATTACTCAGTAATTTCTTAATTGTTTCGCCACAACATAATTATAAAAAATGTATGAAAACATACAAGTAAAAGTATCCGAGTATCTGAGTATCTCAAAACTGTGTCAGCTCTAACCGCAGGCCCGGCTTCGAGCTTCGATCTGAAGGCTAGACGCCGAGCCTGAGATTTACAAAAATTTCTTTGATTCAATCGACGCGATCGCTGCTGCTGTGGTGGGTGTTTCTCTCTCTTTTTTTTTTTGCTGTTTCATGAAGGTTTTTTGCACAGAAAAAAAAAAACTCCAGCTAAACAAATAAACGTTAAGCCGCAAAAAATATATTTAAAAAAAAAATGAAATGTTTAATAAGCACGCACTTGCCTGCCTACCTGCCTGCCTGGTTATTTGTTTAGAAAAAAAATAAAATAAATAAAATGTATGAAAATACTCGTACAAAAAATATAAAAATGTTACAAGGTTAGCCCCTGGCCGCCTGACAAACGGCACGAATTTATTGTTTAAATTGAACAAACACAAATTTTTTTTTAGCACAGAAAAGTAATGAGCGAAACAAAATTATGCGAATAATTGGGCTAATTGTTCACCGATTTTTCTCTTTTAGCGGATTTTTTGTTTGTTTTTTTTTTGGGTTAACAATGGTTGATGGTCCAGTCCAGATTTAAAGATCTTCGCTGAAGCTGTAGAGATCTCTTTTCTATGTTGCTGGGGAGTCTCTTGGTCCTCCAGTCCAGGCATAGCCAGTCTTCAGTAGATACGATCTAGTAAGGAGTTCCGAGATGATCCGAATAGAGTTATTTACCATTTTCCATCCCAGCTTCTGAATATACCATTTTCCATCCCAACTTCTGAAGGGTTCCCTGGGTCCACAAACACCTGCCCGACTCCTGGCCCTTCGACAGTGCGGACTCTCCACAAAAGAGTACCACAACATTTCCCTTAAAGTATTCCCTATTTCTGCGTAGGTTTTAAATTGTTTTCCATAGGTTTTGCTGCTCTGAATCCTATTGAATTCTGTCCAGATTTCGATCCTTCGTATTGTTTCTCCTGGTGCACCCATGATGCCACGTACTGTCTAGCCTCTGGGCCTTTTGTTTTACTTGAAATCCAACAAAAAAACAACAAAATATGCCTCTATTTTTATTTACTGCGAATTTGAATTCGTTCGGTATATTTCGTGGGGTTTTTTTCTGGTTTTTCGGAATATAAATTGAGTCGTCGGCTGCCCCTTCAGGTTTTTGGGGTATGGGACATGGTCCTACAATTATTTTTGGATTCGCATTGACGAAAAAATACGCAAAGCGTACTTGAAACGAGTACATGCTCGTACGAATGCTATATATACAGAAAGATACATATGTACATCGTACATGATGTGGGGTGCGGGGCGGGGGGGCTGGATCGGTACTCCACTCGTACGCTCATTGTTTTGTTGCTTTTGGGGTTTTGCCTTCATTATTTGCAGCTTTTGATTTTTGTGGAGGGAAATAACAATCATTAAAAGTGTTGTGCGAAAAAATCAACGAGCAATAATCAAGACACGTGTGGATGACTTGGCGACGGAAGGGAGGGTGTATATAGATAGATATATCACACATTACATAATGCCATACACCGCGATTCGCATGAGACGATTCGCGTGTGGAAGGTAAAGGTCAACCATTGGCCATTGAATGGGTTTTGGTGTATTTTTTTGCATTGCTAATGTTCCGTTAAAAATTGTTTATCAATCCATTAATTAGAGCCCATGACAGACAGGGGAAGGTCAGTGCCAGAGGCGGGTCCAAGACTCGGAAGACTGGCACTAAGAAGGGACTCAACTCTTTGCAAAAGAGCACCATTATTTCCCTTAAAGTATCCCCTATTTATGCAAAATATCTCTTAATTATCACGCATACGCAGCGTATGACTCCATCGAGTCGTAGGCCGACCTTTTCGGCAAAAGCGACAACAAAATTCAACTAACTAAAGCAAAAAACTTGTGTTCTTTATAATTCTCATCAGGTTTACCATTTATTTTGGTATTGTTATTCTTTGTGTTGGTGTTGTTGGCCGGTAAGAAAAAAATCGTTAGAATTTCTGTGTTTTTTTTTTGGTGCTGGCCAAAACGGTCGTTGACCCCTTGGGCTCAAGGTTAAATGTTGATGCGTAATAAACCAACAACAAAAGACGCGTTCACACTTTGTGGCTCAAAGCGTGTGTGTGTGTGTGTGCGTGTGTGTTGCCAACAATCAGAAAATGAATGAAAATTATGGTCAAGTCGAGGCTTTGGGGATACCCTTAAAGATCGGATCGGTTCTTAGGGGAGTTCTCTGGGGGCTGTACGGGAGAGGGATGGTAATAAGGCTTCTCTCATTTATGGGCATTATCATGCACACGACATGTATGTTATTTTTGGTTTTTACTATTCATGAGCATTCTCCTTTGCGGAATGTGCGTTGCTTGTGCGTCCCGATTCGAGCATGTGGGTGCTGTGGGGTTATAGATCTTCCATTTGTGCATTTTCAACCAATAAAGAAAATCGTTATGCCCCACTTTTTGTAGGGCAATAATAATAGTAATAATAATATTAAAAATACAAACCATGTGCGTGCTCCCCACTCTCTTTCAATCTTTACTATTTGAAAAATTTTACTATAAATTGGAGTGATGGGTGCAGGGGAGGGGAGGGGTTCTGTTCTGCTCCTCCGTTCTCCGAGAGGTGGTGGACTCGTAGAGTCCGTTCTTACCGCGTTTTCGGTTTCCATTTCTGCTGCGTCAGCGCACACGCGATTTTTACGAGAATAAATGTTGTTGTTTTTTTGTATTATTATATTTCTGGTTCTCTTTGGCTCCCCCTCTCGCTGAGTGTTACCTACCATTTTTGGGAGCTATTTTCCTTTGTAATTACGTGGTCGAAATGATTATGATGTTGATTATGATTATCATTCCCATTCCCCCATTCTCCATTCAATGTCAAAGCGAAATTACAATTTCTGTTTGCTTTGGAATGGTTCTCCTATTTCTCTTCCTCTCTTTTTTTGTTGTTGTTGATTTTAAGCCATGTGTGAGCCCGGCTTTTGTTCTCTTTTCGGTTTTTGGAGCCTTTGTCTAAATAAAATTATTATTTTCCATTTTCTGCAACCGTGTGTTTTGTGCTGTGGTGTTTTTTTTCTATTAAAATAACAATGCCGCAATCAAAAGTGATTTATTAAATTTTCTAACAATTTTTTGCTGGCCATTCTCTTTTTTGTCTGCCTTTTGGGGGGGTACTTTTTTCGGTTTCTGCTTAAAAATTTGAGTATGTTTTTCCATCTTCTGTGGCTGCCAGAACGTTTGTTGCCTAAGTCTTTTGTTTTTTGGGCGAGAGGGCGAGTATTCGGTTTCAAATGAAACTTAGGCGTGAATTGAATTGAAGATTGAACAGGAAAACTGTAAGACTTTTATCTATCCAATATTCGAACTAATTTCGAGTGATTCGAGTGGATATACTCGTAAATAATCTGATATTTTAAGGCACTTTTTACATATTTGCGATAATTCTATAAAAGTTATAAATCGAAAATATTTTCAATAATTATTAGAGTTCCAGTTGGTTTTTGGTTGCATGAAAACTGGGCTAAAAAATATTTTAAAAAACTTCAAAATAAACAAATATTCTTCTTAGTTTTCAAACAATAAATTTCATTATTTGTAGTCCCCAAAAGAGAAATTAAATCCATTCAAAATTAGTCATCTTCCGGTGCCGGGCGGCATTTGCCACCTGCAACAGTCTGTGTGGGGCAGCTAACGGTACTTACACCACATATGTATGTACGATAGATAGATACAAACCTACTATACAGATACATGTATTTGTAGGTACACCATTTATGGGCATGTCAAAAAAAACAATCGATACCGCTTTGGCAGCACAAAGAACCAGCCGTTGACAATCCGTTAGACATGTATCCGAGTATCTTTTTAATAATCGAACAAAAAATATAACTTCCGTGGGCTGAAAAATATATTTGATTAATTAAGTTGCAAAAAGAATGATGAAAAACTAATAGAAGGAAGAACAAATATTTAACCTTTTTGCCGCCTCATTTCCTCATGCAATTTAGATATAGAATCTAAGAGATATCTTCTAAAGGAACTCTAGTCTGTCTTTTTGGGATTGGGACTTGTTAACGCGCAGCCCGTCTGCAGACATCGCAACAGTCCCTCCATTCCTCGTCCCGATCAAGATCAAGCCACCTGCCATCGACGAGGATCGGGGATCAGGGATCAGGGATCACGAATCAACCGGAACCAGCCCCAAAAGACGCATTTCCAATGAGACGACGCGACGGCCCTCGCCAGCGGCTGAAGAACGACCGGCAGCAGCAGCAGCAGCAGCAGCCGCAGCCGTCGTTTGACTAAATTTATTTCAATCCTTTAAGCACTAATTTTAAATTAGATTCCAATTGCTGCCGTCTTCGTCTTCGTCTGGGCTTCCTTTTTGTTTCTGCCGTCTTTCGGTGGCAGCTGTTGTTGCGGTCCTCCATCTGCTACAGGGACTCTGGCCTCTACTCAACGATCTACTGCGGCTCCTTGTCCTCGTTCTCGTCTTCGGACATTTATTTATATTTTTTAAGTAGTTTGCAAATGTTTCAGATCCTTGTTTTCCTTTGTGTGCTGTGTGCTGCTAGCGATTTTTATCGAATTTGAAACTTTAATTGGCATCAGCGCGCAAAATACCGAAACAAAGCCCAAAAAAAGCCCAGAGCAGCCGAATGCAAAGCATTTGCTTGCAATTTCCTCGGTTCTCTCTCCGCCTTATCTTCATCTGACTAATAATTGGCTTTCGGGCATAGAGAATATAATTCATTCGCGCCCCAGCACTCACGCAACCCAATGTCAAAGTGGATCATTCAATTACTCATTCCCACTCGGATGAATACATATATCATTCATTTATTTTCGCATATTACGCATACGCACTGTGAGAGGAAAAAAATGAAGCATTATTAATGACACGAAAACTGTCAGGCGGCTCACGCAACGGCAAAAGTGTTTAAGAATGGGATAATTTTACCCTCTTTTACCCCTTGAATGTGTGGGGAGTCCCTAATTATCAGCTGGTTAGTATTTAACAGGCTCACATTAAAGTTTCCTGTCAAAATGGTGACCCCGATGAGGGGTTTACCAAGAACAAATGTCTCAGAGGAAAAGCATGCGCTCAGGGAAAGTTATTGAGTAGATGAATAGCTATTTTTCGGCTTAGTGACTTTTAAATGATTTTAGAGACATGTTTCTTGGCTGTTTTACTTCGCTTCCAAGTGGTGACCCCGACAGAGCATCATAAGATCTTTTTAGATCGTAGTATGTCATTTCCTTCTGCCATATAATGGCATATTCTTTATCTTTTGTTTACAAAAGCAAAGAGTTTGTCTCCCCTGCCACCTTCTGTCAGAATTGGTGACCCCGACCACGCACTTCACCCAGATCTTCTTGGAGATGGACTGACAGGCGTTACTTCCACTCTCTCTCTTTCTCTCTCTGTGTGTTTGATTAATTAGTGCCACATACTTGGGGCGTGACAGTCAAGAGTCTCGCTTAAGGAATGGCCGAATGCCATGCAACACATGACTAATAAAGTCCCCCAGAAGCCCCTTCCAAAAAGTTATACCCCAAAAAATGAAAAAAGAAGTGAGACTCGGCAGAAAGCCGACAACATATGTAAAATGTGACAGGAACAGGGCCAGCGAGAGGCAGGAAAGGATGTGGACTTTGCATTCATTTGACTTTCGATGCGAGAGAAGCGAAGCCGAAGCCAGCGGTTCGCTTGCATTTCAACATTTTAAAATTTGTACACACCCAAAAAAAAACACACACACACAACAGACAACAAGCAAACAGCCAATTTTTAACAAGAAAACCATTTTTGAGATGGGTTGGGTAGTGGTTTTTGAAATGGAATGGAAAGGGACTGCTGGACTGAGGGACTGCTGGACTGAGGGATTGCGGGGATGGGAGAGCTGTGGGGTTTGCTGTGTTCTTTTCGAAATGCACTTCCAGTCAACGCTGAAATTGAATCATTTGACAAAGCTTCTGCCGAGATGGGAAGGAACTTTAGCCAGAAATGCAAATTATGCGTTTAGGTAGAATCGAAAACTTTTGACCCAATCTTAAGTGAAAAAGTTGTCGCAGCGAAAGAGGGAGGCGAGGGCGGGGAGAGGATCCTTCGTTTGGCGAGTGTGTGAGTGTATGCAAAAATATGCAGGGCCGCCCAATAAATCAAAACTGTGGCTCATCTGGCATTTATTTGAGTCTGCCCTCGCCCTCGCCCTCTCCTCTGTCTATCCCCCCATACATATATGCTCATATGTATGTGCATAAGGATGGGGACTCTTTTTGGGTTTACGTCAAATGCAAAGTCACAGTCAGAGTCATTAAAATGCGCACACACTCGACCAAAAGACACCAAAAGGCAGAATTTGTCGCTTGTTTGGTTTTTCGCTGGCCAGGGAGTGACAAATTTCTTGGGCTTTTGGCGATTATATTAAACAAATTTCGCATGCAGATATATGGAGAGAATATACAACGGAAAAGAAGAGGTGGATAGATGGAGAGGGAATAGGTAGAAAAGAAGGAGGAGGAGGGAAAGGAGCTTTTCCCTGAAAGGCCTGGCCTGGCCTGGACTCTGATCATTTTGATTTTGCAAAAGAGAATTGAAATTCTAAACGAATGCCTTTGCTTGATTCTCGCAGACAATTATTTGTGGTGTATAGCAGGCTTGTGGTTGGGGTTGGAGGGGTGTTTGAGGCGGATATGGAAAGTGTAGGACCTCAAAGATGAGTCCATTGTGTGCTTTAATTTGCAGAAATTTATACACTAATTGATTGATCACACGACGTCCAAGAAAATGTCTTTTGTTTGAATGTTGGAATGATTTCTTTATAAATATTTCTCTTTATTTTTCGCAAAATATTTTGGGAATCAGCTGAAGAAGTGCTTCATCTTTAATACAAAGAATTTATCGTATGAGAGTGTTCATTAAATCTCTTAAGAATCCCTAAATATCCTATATATATACCCCTTCTGTGAGGGTAAGGGTATGGGTATGGGTATGGGGTATGGGGTATAGGCCTTCTTCCTTCCCTTTTGGTATTATGTATTTCCCATATTCTTCTTGAAATTTGTAAGCTTTTTCTGTGCTGCTTTTCCTTTTTTGCACAGCAGGCAGTTTTTCGTGGTTTTCGGTGGGTAAAATAATATTATTTTTTTACTTTTAATACACGTATGTGTGCGTGTGTGTGTGTGTGTGTGTGTGTTGGGTTGGATATTTTTGTCAGTTGTTGCCAAAAAAAACACAACCACAAAAACAACAAAAACAACGAGGGAAAAAACTCATAAATTCCATTAATCATTTTGCAAAAAAAAAAAGTCTAAAAAAAACGAGGCAAAAAATGCTGTTTTTGTTTTGAAGAGCAGCCGCAGTGGCAAGCCAAGTTCAATAGAACTTGTTTCGAATTTTAGTGCCTAAAACACTAATACAGAGAGACACGCCGGAGAGCCGGGCTAAGAGACGCTAAGACCTGGCCAAGATGACGGGGTCGTTTTGGGGGGAGGAGGAGGGCGGAGGAGGGTATGGTTAGCCATGATCATGCCTTGAGGCTCGTTTCGAGACGGAGACGGAGACCGAGACTTGGAGCATGCGACTAGCGCGAAACTTGATTAAAAATTCAAGGCCATGTTGTGGCACAAACGAGCGTTTGAAACGAGCCAAACAAAACGAAACGAAAGCACGTAGACGAGAGAGCCCCCAGAGCCCCAGCCCCAGCCTCAACCAGATCCCCAGATCATGTGAGACGCCCGAGACCTGCCTGTGTGTCTGTCTGTGTGTCTGTGTGGAGTTGTTGCCGTAGTTTAGAAAGCGGCAATGCAGCTGCCACTACACGTACTCGTACTGCCAGTGTATCTGCCAGATACTCAGCTACAGATACAGATACTCCACTTGCGATAGGAGGCAGAGCCCCACTGCACTTGCCCGAACCGAACCCAGTTTGAGTGTGGAACTGCCATGGTTTCCATTTTCACAGCCGCTGCCGCTGCCGCCGCCGCCGCCATGTGGGAAATGCTGTTTTCCCTCTCTATCTGGCTTTTCATTTTCCATGGATTTTCGATGGTAAATTACATTTGCAATTTGTGCTTGTGCTTTGTTTCTACCTTCTCTCTGACTGTCTCTGTGTTGCCATCTCCATCTCCATTTTTTGATTTTGTTTTCATTCATTGGATTTAATTGGACTCCATTTAATTGCCGACAGGTGGGCCAAAACGGGTAGCGCAGATACATAGATACATAGATGACAATTAGCCACGGAGCCACGGAGACAGCAAGAAAGATTCAAGTTGGAGCCAGGCCAGTCTTTGAGGCTGCCAACTTATCTGAAATGAAATGAAATGATTGGCTCTCTGGCTTCTACAGGAAAGTGGTAGCTCCAAAGAGACTTTTACCCAGTTGTCCCCCCATTTAATGAGTCCACTTGCTACTTGCCACTAATTTAAGCACTGCCTGCGCGTGGAGACTGCTCTCCACTTAATGGAACTTCTGGGACAATTACACACCGTTCTCGGGGTCGGGGTCGGGGTCTCGTACTGGTATATCATTTGACAAACAGCCCAGACTTCCACCCCATCGTTTTGGCCATTCCAGAGTACTTGACAGCTTTAATAGCTCCATCTGCATGGCTGGGGCTGGTGCTGGGGCTGGGGCAATCTCGAGAGCCAATCTAACCTGCCTTGGCCGTGCCTTTGGCACAGGGGTTTCGTCTTGCCCTGAATGATGATGCTACTGATGATCGCATGTTTATAAATAGTTCAAATGTCGATTTCGGAAAGGTTCCCTCTTTACCGAATGCCGAGTGGCGCACCGAAACCCTGGCCAGTGCCAGTCGAGCCTCACCTTGGGGCTTGGGTTTCATTTACCCAGAGAAAATCGTTTGACTGTGGGCTCTGGCTCTGTGGGCTCTGGCTCTGTGGGCTCTGTGCTTGTGGCCTGTAATTAAAGTATCCAGCGGAAGTGTGGCGAGCTGTGAAGTTTAGGCCCTGTGGCAATGTGGCTCTTGCTGTTTTGCTGTTTTGCTGTGGCTGTTGCGGAAATGTAATAAGAGCGCTGTGCACTAGGTCGAGCCACAGCACTATTCCACACCATATATACAATTATCGCACTAGTATTCTAGATCAAGTTTACCAGAGCTCTGCGCTTACATTAACCTCTCTCTTTTGCCCCTCTTGTCTTTGCAGGTAATGACACATGACAGAAACACCAAGCAAAATATTGTATATCGAATGAACGAGCAGGTAAAGGCCCACACACGTACAGTGGGCCACTTGTGTAACCATTCAAGTACCGCAGATATATCTTTGTATATATATACATGAAGTTATCTTTGGCAATTGACTCCCACACGGTGGGGCACTCTTATAGGCAGCCACAGCTGCCCCTTTGCGCAATTTCTTTTCTTTTCGCGCACAAGAGAAAGAGGCACAAAACGCGAAAGATTTGACAGGCGTTTGGGTCTGACTGAAATCCTATGACTGACAAGTTGCCCCTTGACATACATTTTGTCATAGCAACACCAACCGAAAAAAATTAAATAAAATTAATAAAAAAACAAAGGCTGAAATATGCTCAACAATTGGCACAAAACCGAAATTGCTGCCAACAAAAAAACACAACAATTTATTTACGAGTACAAACAACAGATGGATAGAAAAGAGCAGGCGATGGTGGTTTCAGGGGGGACGGAGGGGCGCAAATGGGGCTATTAGGATTAGTGGCAAATGGGGGGCTGGCCATTAGGAAGATATAGAGGCAGATCCATGAAGAAGCCTGGGCCAAAGCGGAAGTTTTTTTTAATTAAATATAAATATATTATTTTATCTATGAAATATCTCCTTAAAGATTAATATTCAGGGATTAAAATATTTAAAAAATATAACTGATACTGTGAATCATATTAGCAATCCATTTCAAACATATATTCTCAAAAACTTACGTTAAAGACCCATAAATTATACCAAAAACAAACATAAAACCCCCCCAGAAAGACAGATTCCAGTAGCTCTTCACAGTTTTAATTATTTTCATGTAATTACTGAACAAAATGTGAAAAAAGGGAAAAAAAAACGGATTTTAATGATTCCCAGAAAGTATCTTTGAGAAGACCTCCCTAAACCGAAGCTTTAAATACCCTTTTAGAAAGATATACCGATGAGATCCTTAGGATTCCCAACGAAATATCTTTGCAAGAATCTTGAAGATGAAAAAATAAGTCAAGGGATGATTTGTATGCCTATTCCATAATAATAATATGGTATGGTATGGTAGAAATGGTAGAAATGGACGCCTATGCCATAACTATTTACATCTCAGCAGCGCACTTGTCCGTCACATGATATACCCGTACCCGTACCCGTACCCGTACCCGTACCCGTACTCTTACGTGCAAGAAGACGAACGGGGTCGTCAGTCGGTCCCGGCTGGAGCTCGGAATGGTCTCAATTGGATTATAGCACAGGTATTTGCACTCAATTTCCAGTGAATTTCGCCTGGCGCTGCAAAATCCAAGAATTCCTGGAAATGATTTTTTGTAATATCGAGCGAGAGTGCTCCTCCTCTGCCCTTTGCCCCTTCTCTCGATGAAGAGCTCACCAAAAAAGTATTTTCGGTTGCGCTTTGCTCGTTTTACAACCAAAGGCGACGCTGTAATGTAATACCCCCACAAACACACACACACACACACGCCCGTAGATGTGGGGCTTTTCTGCTGCACTCGACAAAAGAATTTCCCACAATGTCAAGAGCCTGACGAAATTGCGCATACGCACAGTTGGCCACGGCCGCCGCTGCCGTCGCTGCCGTCACTGCCGGCGGCGAAGCAAGTGAAGCATCAAATGCGCCACGTTTTTCGGCCCGGAATACTCGTAATTTGTTGCAAATGTCTGGTCTCTGGTCTGGTCTGGTCTGCTTTGTTGCCGTAAACAGAGACTCTTCTTCCTCCCGTCATCGCTTCGGCTCCCATGAAATTTGTATAAACAATTTTGTATTTTTTATTTTTATTTTTTGGTGCAGTTCAATGCCTTGCGGCTGTCGCTGTTGCTGAATGGAGCGAAATGTAAGAGAAATACCATGGAAAAGCGCCGAAACCGAATTTCGGTGCGGTGGAACGCGAGATCGGGATTCGATAACAACGTCAAGTGTTGTGCAATGGGCCAAGGCAGTACACGGAGTATTGGGTGTCCACTTGGCCCCTTTTCTGGGTGATGGGAACACACATTACACAGATCTTAGATCGTTACAAGTCAATCTTCTGGTATTTGCTTGGAAATCATCATTCAACATGCTTCTCTTCATTCTCGTGCTGTCCATTAACATGGGACCCCCTTGAATGCATTAACTCAGCAGAAGTCTCTCTCCCCTTTCCCCCCTTTTTCCTTTGCCCGATGTCAAGTGACGTAAATGACTTCAAGGACACGCACACCAGCCAGCCCGTGGTGGGTCGTAATAGTAAGAGACGGCGACAACGACAGCGACAACGACAGCGACAGCGACAGCGACAGCTGCGGAGACAACGAGAACATTTTGTCTGTCGGTCTGTCGCTCAATAAAAATCACTGACCAGCAACAATGCGAATGATATTTAATAAGTCTGCCGTCAAGACGAAAACAAGTCCCAGACAATGGAGCGGACTAAACCGTACAGCCGGAGTCTGTGAGGGGCTGGGGATGCTGTCGGACAACATGTTGATAATGTAATAACAATAACAGTAAAATGGATATACTCAGAGAGCCAGACAAGGGCTGGCTCAGCAGCACAGGGTGTGCCCTAGAGGGAGGGGGTGTGATGGGGCAGACTGAAGAGCAACTAAATTGGACTTTTACCTACCCCAACAAGGTCGACTTTACGCTGCAAAGTACTATCCATCTCTGTTCTCGTTTTTATTTGTATTTTCTGTATTTCTCATATTTAATTAAAAACTTCCGTTCGCTGAAACTCCAATAGCAGCAGAACAAAAACAACTCCAATGAGAACAAGAACAAACTGCACTTGAATAAAAGTTTGTGTGCCTGATTTTGCATACAAAACCGAAGGATGAATGCTCCACTGCTGCGCTAGGCATTAATCACGCTGCAAATGGGGAGTGAGGGCAGAGAGGTGTGGCAGTATATGGAGTGGATAGTGGATACTGGCATATTGGAGTAGAGGAAGTGGCAGCACCCAACAACAACAAAAAAAGGTTGCCCAACACTGTGATTCAAAATCCACCCTTAAAAAATCGAGTACCAAAGAAATGTATGGTATGATAGATACTTTAGTTCCCTGTTGTCGAACTTCTTTGGAGAGATCTTCTTCTATTTTCACAACAATTCTCTGTTTCTTCACCTGTTCTCATCATTTAAATAACCAAATGTAATAGCTACCTTCTATCCCATGACACCCCCACCTATGGATGGTGATACTGCTTGCGACGTTGCCAAACTTCACACTTCACACCGTCACCGGCACCGGCACCCACCCATCCATTCTATTCTATCCACCAAATGTGCACACACCAGGCAATCCATCTCTGAGGCAAGACGTGGGGCGATGCGACTGACTGTGACGCTTTTGTTTTTGTTGTTCTGTGCTGCTCCAAGACTTCTTCATTTCATTTCTTTTGGCCATCTATTTTAGCACTCATTCTTTAGCAGTGTATTTGTTGTTTTTGCCTGCCTGTCTTTTCGCTTTTGTATTTCTTAATGGCTTCACTCCATTGCCATTTGTTGGTCGCTCGCTCCATTGTTTGTATATATGGAGCTCCCTGCAGAAATCTGGCCATGCTTTCTTTCTGTCTGTCTGGATGTCGGGGACTGCAGCTGGCCAGTGTTGGTAAGCGCAAGTCAAAACATATGTTGTGCATAAAAAGCAGAGTGTAAACAGCCATCAGAGCTAATGAATGCACGTGCACTGTGCGGTTGGGGCAGGAAGGGGCTGTTCCTCCCACTAGGGCAGGGGGTAGGAGCGGGCTTTGATGTAAATATATGCATGCACGTTTCAAGAGTTCATTAACAGAGTTCATAGAGAGAGAGAGGAGCGGGCCAGTGTTGCTAAAGATTCAATGTAAAATAAAGTTGAAAAATTCGCAAAGAGAAATCACAATTTAGTGAAAATTGTATGCCTAATGCCATTTCCCCTTGAAACGTTTCCAAACGGAAACGGAAACCGGTGCAAATACTAAAACTTTTGCTTCCTTTCGATGGGCAGCCATTTTTTAAAATGCTGCCGCTAAAATGGCGCGGACGCCGCTTCCGCTGCTGAGTGGGAGGGGGGCTTAAGTGCATTTCTGGTAACTGAATCTCCTGCCAAAGCAAAATGCAGCCTGCAACAGAACAAGAAAGAAGCGGCAGCCCAGCCCCGTCGTTGAGGTGGAGGAGAATGCGTTCCGAAACACACGAAAGGTCATGCGACGACCCTCGTCTAAATGTCGACCTGTGCCTCAAAGTAGGTTAAAAAGCATTTTTGCAGCTACCTTGCAACCCCTGCAACCCCGTGTCCCCGTGTCCCTGTCCGTGGCCCCTCGTGCTGCTGGCTGCTGGTCAAAGCATGGACTGGGAAGCAGCGTCAGCGACAGCCCCAGGAGGCAGCATGCCAACGAACTGAAAAAAATCAATTTTTCTGCCTTGTAAACTCGGCACAAAGTCGGAGAGCACAGAGGCCCCCAAAAGGGGTGGGTGGGGCGGCTCTGGGGCGGTGGGAACGTGACTAACAACTGAGAAACTCGTGCAAAATAAATTGCAGCCTTGCACTAGAACCCCATGTCGCAGGAACCCCGCACCCCCCCTCCAGCCGTTGGGGGCACAGAAAAACGTGTGCAACCCCAAAGAACAGAGACAGAGAGAGACCCAAAGAGAGAACTGCAGAGAAGAGTGCATCGGGCATGCGCTGGCTTTGGTACAGTTTTCTGCAGCTCCAGATATATGTATACCGTTACCACTGCACTGCCAGGCACCCCCCACTGTGTGCCGGGCCTGGACTGTGGGCCCTTGTTGATTTTGGCCCTAACTACTGGGGCGGCTGGCCATCACAAATCATCATCCTACAGCCAAAGCTACAGCCAAAGCCAAAGCCAAGGTGGATGCACACCCCCAGAGTGGCTCTCTTTGGCAGCTATAATACTCCCGCCTCGTGTGTGGTTAGCCCCCCTGGTTGGTTGGTTGGTTGGTTAGTTGGGCCTTCTCAATGTGTTTTGATTTAGGGTCGTCGGCTTTCGCTTATGCAATCGCCTGCAGCACTGCACTGTCGTATCGTAGGGCCCTGGGTCAACAAATAAACAAAGGATATGCAGGAAATGTGTCAATGATTTCTGACTCGATTCAGGGGTAGGACTTATGACGTATGCACCACCTAAATGGTGCCCTCATAGTCATTGTGGCAGCTGTTGTTGCGGGGATTTTGGGTTAGAATGAGTTTCAGAGAAACTAAGGGTATTTATGGAGGGATTTTCAAGTGGGGAATCCCATTTTGAACATTTTAAATCCACATTAAATATCCCTTCTATGTTTTTAAGGAACTAAATTGCATCCGCAGCTCCTTCTTCCATAAACTTACAGAATCCACATGCAACCCTGCCATGCTGCCATGCTGCCATGCAACTCTAACCCCAAAACGACATAAATAACCATTCTGGATGATTTGCAGCGAGATATATGTAGTATGTATGAGGCCCACAATGAATGTGGCGCCAAGGAAAAGCCATAAAATCAAGGCAGTCCCATGTCCATGCAGCAACCCCAAACAACCACCCACCCACCCCCTGGCTCTAGAGCTCCACCCTTTAAAGATTGGTTATTCGTGTGGGTATGGGTATTATTATCATTGGAGGAGTAGCCTTATTAAAGAAATTGAGATATTTGAGAAAAGGCTTTAAAGCTAAACCGCAGATATGTCCCTCTTACCCCTCTTCCCTCCCTCCCTCTCTCTCCCTCTCTCTTGCACTGAGCTTGTTTGATTAAGTGAAATACATATATATTTGTCTTTCATATCGTCCATCCATCAAAAATGAAATCCCAACTGCAAATCGTACGAGCAAACTTTGCATCCCTCCTGCTGCTCCACCCCCGACTCGACTCGACTCCTCCTATACCCTATAACGTACAAAGGGGGAAAGGGGGGAGCGTGGAGAAGATGCACGCAGATGGAGGTGTGTATGTGCGGGAGCGGCGGTGGATTTTATTTGTTTTGCTTTTCAGTGCAACAGAAGGCGCTATTTGCACAGAGCCAGCCCCCTCGCCCTCGCTCCAGCTCCTGCTCCGTTCTTCTTTCTTCTCTTTTTTATGCATACACAAAAAACAAGCCGCTTAAATATATTGCACTGCTGTAGGAGCGGAGAGCACACAAACACAGGAACTTTGCCCATAGAATAGCGAAGTACAAAGACAGCAAAAAGAAAAAAAGCTTCATTTCTTTGCCAGGCACAAAAACAAAATAAAAATGTGCTCAAAAAATGCAGTAAAAACTGTATAAAATGAAATGCACGCAAACGGCAGCGGCAGCGGCAGAGCCAGCAGCAGCAGCAGAGACAGTCGCAGAGGAAGAAGCGAAGCAGCAGAAGCAGCAGAAGGGAGAACTTACCTATACCACGCTGAAAAAGAGTGTGCGACTTGCAGTCCCCGCCACCTCTCTTCTCTCACTCGCTCGCACACACCAGCACGTGGAACTGCATTGCCCGAGAGGGAGGCAGGAGATGAATAGAGAGAGAGAGAGAGGCAGCAGTAGCAGCGCTGCTTGCAGTGACAGTGGCAATGCCAAAGGCAAACTGCATATTTTTCGAGGCCTACATCAACATTTTTTAGCTTTTGTCGAGCAAGGGCGCCTGCAGAGTGCAGGGAGAGGGAGAGCGAGTGCATAGTAAGAGAGCGAGAGAGAGAGAGCTCAAGCAAATGCAAGAGAGCACTGTGCTGGGCTGCTGCGGCTGGCAGGCGGCCCAGTGTTGCCATCTTCGGCTAGAGCTAGATTGAGGCTTTAGCGGGAATTTGACCAAGCAATGGTTGACTCTGTGATGTAATGCTTGATTCTTCTCTGAAATGGATTTTGCTTAAAAATACACCTGTTTTCTACCATGTTTTCTCTTCTATGTTTTCTTATAATTCATCTGTGATCCACCACTAGTGGGAATTAGCGGGAATAAAGCCAAGATCACAGCACTGTTTCGGGTCTCGCTGCAGCCGCCACTGCCTCTGCTCTCTGCTTACAGTTTGCTTTGTGTTTGGCCATAGCTTGGCTATGGTTTCTGCCTCTGCCTCTGCCACTGCCTCTGCCTCAGTTTACATGGATTATGTGGGTATGTAGTGCGCCGGCAGAGAGGAGAGCAAGCACAATAACACAATGAACTCCAAATGTGGAAGCACGCCGGAGGGGGCAGGCAGAGTGGCTAACGAGATGGGTGGACTCCCGGGGGTGGGTGTCTTTTGTGTTGTGTTGCCGTTTTGGCTTCCACTTTTTTTTGTTTTCTCCATCCATCCAATTCTGCTTTTCTGTTTCTGGTTCTGGTTCTGCTTCTGCCTTTGTTTCTTACTTCATGGCGTTCCGTTTCGCTTCGTTCTGTTGTGCTTTCCACTCTCTCCCCCTCCCCCTACTCTTCACTCTTCTACTTTGCTCTCTTCTCCCCTGCCCTCTTCCTCCCTTCTGCAATGCGTGAAACTGTCTTTTCATCAGTGAAAAATTAAATGTGGCTCCACTGTTAGTGTGTGTGTGTGTGTGTGTTTGTTTGTTTTGTATACCCTTTCAGGGGGTATAAGTGGTATAACTACAAGATTGGCTCCCCATATGACACGGCTATCATACGAACAATGCAAATCCGAGGGTATCAGAAGCTACCTAAGCTCTCCTTATGCATTTCAATGGAGGCGTCTGTCTGTGTATAAAGAAATGCATGGAAATGCAGTTCGTTTACACTACACACAAAAACCAACAAACATTATCCATGGTATCCACCTCTTTCTCATTTCATTCAAGGCCTGACATTGTCCAGGGGCAGATGGGGAGAGTCGTTTGGCCAGCAGCAGGTTTTTACTTTTAGACTCACGATTTCCCTGCTGCCACAGCGATTTTCCACACACACACACACACACAGACACACACAGAGCTTTAGTGCAGTGAAAAT
Organism: Drosophila lowei; assembly: GCA_008121275.1. Lineage (NCBI taxonomy): Eukaryota > Metazoa > Arthropoda > Insecta > Diptera > Drosophilidae > Drosophila > Drosophila lowei. The sequence continues at coordinate 20,935,523 of CM017778.1, read as the reverse complement.
GCAGTCATGGTGGCGTCTCCTGCACATTTCCACGAGCCGCTGGAGCAGACAAAGTTTGCCTGACGCCGTCGCTTATTTCATTTTCTTTTCTTTGCTCCCCCGCCACCGCCACCACCAGCTTTTCCTGGCGATGGCAGTGAAATTGAAACGCCAGCGACTCAGCGACGCAGCGACGTGGTTTGGTTGGAGGGAAAGTAGCTGCAGGCGGCGCTGCTGCATTCGGCTGCAGCCCAGAGTCGATTCGAAGCACAAGACAGCGGGGCGTATGAGCAATGATTTAAGGCCTATGTTGGTGGGAACGAGAGAGGAGTGGGGGGGGTGGAGTGCCAGAGAGTGGCTGCAGGGAGGGGGAGGGGTGGATGGCTGGACAGCGGAAAAGTGTGTTAGGCCGACAATGCACTGCGTTGCACTCGGCTGCAGTGTGGCAGCCGGGGGGCAGATGGTAAGAGGAGACAAAAGGAAAAGGAGAGGCAGGAATAGAAGCAGAAACAGTTGCCACAGGCTGAACAAGGAGAGTTGGAAAAGCGCGGGGGGGGGAAAAGCTGTGGCGCACTTCTGGCCAAGTGGCGTCTTTGCCGCTTTGCTTTCTTCTGCTTGTGCTTCTCCTTCTCCTTGTTCTTCTCCTCCTGCTACTTCTTCCTCCTTCTCAGACAAGTGTCTAAGCCTCGTTGCGTCTTGTCTGCCATCTGGCCATCCCATCTGCCACTGCCTCTGCCTCTGCCGAGCCCCCTCTTTCTACTGTCATTGTCATTGCAGTTGCAACAACACGCCTCTTTGTCGTATCTTTTTATCCACTTATGTGCCACGGACACCCATTTACCACGCCACCATGCACCATGCACCATACGCCATTCACCATACCCTACCACATCATCCCACACCCTGCGCTCCTGTCGTTAGTGTCTTTGTGGGGGAAACTTGCACTTGATATTCTTTTTATCTCTCTCCCTTTTGTGTGGAACGTGACTATTTGTATAATGTATCTCCGAAACGCCATTCATAGCCTCTAGCCCCTCCTGCCCTCCTCCCGTCCGCCGCCCTGGAGTTGAGGAGCAGCACTCTGTTCAAAACATAATCGATAATGGGAGTCGATTGCTTGATGTTTTGACATGGCAAAATATTACATAATTCAATAGAGTCCACATGGGATACACCATAGAAAACTTTGGATATCTATCTGGGGATTCAAGGAATAAGAAACGATAAGAACTACAACTCTATCGATCCCAATAGAAAAAAGAGAGAATATTACAAAAGTCCCAACGATTGCTGTAATAGGATCCACATAGAATCCACTCTTATTGACTATTACCCGTTAGACATCACTCCCAGAACTGGATCATGGTGTCGTGCAGCCACTGCTGATGGCTCTATCTATGGGTCCCGAGTCCCTATCCCCATCCCCACCCCCATCCCCATCCCTAGCATTCCTTCCATTCCATTCCATCGCTGATTTCTGTTGACTCAAGACTTTTTTCAGCTTCGTTTCGACGGTGACTTTGAGCGACGACGTTAATTGAATTTTAAATTTTACGTTCTGTCAGAGCTGGGGCTGGGGCTGGGGATGGGGATGGGGGCGTACTGGGCGGGTGGACAGAGCCCCATTTCGTCAGTTATCGTAGACACACAGATTATCGGAACTGGAGTTTTGCAAAAAATGCAAATTTTCGGAGAACAGAGAACGAGTAGAACTCGAAAATAACAAGAAACAACACAAAATGGAAAATTTATTTATTTGGGTTTCTAATGTTTTATGGAGGGGTTTCACACCCAAGAGACTGACAACAGACAAGGAGAGAGAGAGATAACTAATCCCCCGATCTTTTCTTTTTCTCTTTCGCCCCTCCCCCGGACAGGTCGCGATGATCTCTCGCCCTCGAGCAGCCTGAACGGATATTCGGCGAACGAGGGCTGCGATGCGAAGAAGAGCAAGAAGGGCCCGGCGCCGCGGGTGCAGGAGGAGCTGTGCCTCGTGTGCGGGGACAGGGCCTCCGGCTACCACTACAATGCCCTCACCTGCGAGGGCTGCAAGGGCTTCTTCCGGCGCAGCGTCACCAAGAGCGCCGTCTACTGCTGCAAGTTCGGGCGGGCGTGCGAGATGGACATGTACATGCGGAGGAAGTGCCAGGAGTGCCGCCTGAAGAAGTGTCTGGCGGTGGGAATGCGGCCGGAGTGCGTCGTCCCGGAGAACCAGTGCGCGATGAAGCGGCGCGAGAAGAAGGCCCAAAAGGAGAAGGACAAGATGACCACCTCCCCCAGCTCCCAGCACGGCGGGGGCAATGGCGGCGGGGGTGGTAATAGTGTGGGCGGCGGCTCCAGCCTTGGCGGCGGCAGCGTCGCTAGCACCCACGACTACGTGAAGAAGGAGATTCTCGATCTGATGACATGCGAGGCGCCGCAGCATGCCACAATTCCGGTAAGTTGCACCAAACAGATCACACCAGATTCCCTGACTGATCAGCCTCTCTCTCTGTTCTGGCAGCTACTACCTGATGATATTTTGGCCAAGTGTCAAGCGCGCAATATACCTCCACTAACGTACAATCAGTTGGCCGTTATATATAAGCTAATTTGGTATCAGGATGGCTACGAGCAGCCCTCCGAAGAGGATCTCAGGCGTATAATGGTGGGTATAGCCTCTACAAACCTCTCTGTGACTAATGGACTCTGACTCTAATGGACTCCTCGTATTTGGCTTTCAGAGTACCCCGGATGAGAACGAGAGCCAGACGGATGTCAGCTTTCGACACATCACCGAGATAACCATACTCACGGTTCAGTTGATCGTTGAGTTTGCTAAAGGTCTACCAGCGTTTACAAAGATACCCCAGGAGGATCAGATCACGTTACTGAAGGTGAGTATACCCTCCCCACCCCCCTTCCATTGATTCCCGATTGAGGATATATCTGTAATAATCTCTGTTTAAAGGCCTGCTCATCGGAGGTCATGATGTTGCGCATGGCGCGGCGCTACGATCACAATTCGGACTCGATATTCTTTGCGAATAACCGATCCTACACGCGGGACTCGTACAAAATGGCCGGAATGGCGGACAACATCGAGGACCTGCTGCACTTCTGCCGCCAGATGTTCTCGATGAAGGTGGACAACGTCGAATACGCGCTACTCACTGCCATTGTGATCTTCTCGGACCGGCCGGGCCTGGAGAAGGCCCAGCTGGTGGAGGCGATACAGAGCTACTACATCGACACGCTACGCATTTATATACTCAACCGCCACTGCGGCGACACCATGAGCCTCGTCTTCTACGCCAAGCTCCTCTCCATCCTCACCGAGCTGCGCACCCTGGGCAACCAGAACGCCGAGATGTGCTTCTCGCTGAAGCTCAAGAACCGCAAGCTGCCCAAGTTCCTCGAGGAGATCTGGGACGTCCACGCCGTCCCGCCCTCAGTGCAGTCGCATCTGCTGGCCCAGCAGGAGGAGAACGAGCGCATGCTGCGGGCCGAACGTATGCGCGGTGCCGTCGGCGGCGCCATTACCGCGGGACTGGATGCCGACTCCGCTTCCACCTCACAGGCGGCGGCTGCGGCGGCCGCCCACCACCAGCATCAGCACCATCCGCTGCCCAATCACACGCTGCCTCTGCCACAGCCGCAGCCGCAGCCACTGCCCCAGCCCCAGCCTCTGTCTCTGCCTGTGCCTCTGCCAGTTCCCTCCGCCCCAGTCTCCATCTCTGTTCCCGCCACTGCCTCTGTTTCCGTCTCTGGGACCGGCTCTGCAACCAGCTCCGGATCCGTGTCGGCCGTGAGCACCAGCAGCGATTACATCGGCGGCGGTGGTGGAGCCATGGGCCCCACCACTGCGGCAGCCACCTCCTCCACCAGCATCACGGCGGCGGTTCCCGCCAGCTCGACTACAGCGGCTGTGGGCAACGGCACTACGCCCGTCAGCATGTACGCGAACGCCCAGACGGCCATGGCACTGATGGGCGTGCCACTGCATCCGCATCAGGGGCAGCTGATCGCCGGCGTGGCGGTCAAGTCAGAGCACTCGACGACGGCATAGCCCCTGCCCCACCATCAGCAGCAGCACCACCACCACACCATCCTGCACGAGGTGGTGGGCGGGGTCCTGCTCGACTAGGGCCAGGAGAAGGAAAGGCAGCTGAACCACACTCTCACAGACATCCCGATGATGCCGATGATCAGGGGGATGCCTGATCCTGATGCCAGATGCCTGATGGAGGGATCACTGAAGGACAAGCGTAAAATGCAGTTATTTAGTCTTAAGTCTGCAAATACTAGCGATAAGGCATTATCCGTACGATATAACCGATAAACAAATTATTAACAATTACACAAATGCTAAAAAAAACACATACGAAAAAAAGAAGAGAAATTAATGGAAAAGCGTCAGCGACAGCGAGAGAGAGAGAGGAAGAGACACACTGAATGGAAAAACAATTGCAAAATCATCAAGTAGTTATGTGAATCGTGTGGCAGATTGTTTCCGCCTCACAGTCAATTCTCGAATTTTGTTTTTTCGTCCTCCACTTCGAACAGAGAAGAGAGCTAGAGAGCTAGAGAGCTAGAGAGAGTGTAGAATGTAGAATGTAGCAGAGAAGAGTAGGGTTGTGTGGGAATGTGGCAGAGAGAAGAGAGTAAAGATTGTTTATATTTAAAAAATATATAAAATAATACCTATTACAAATAACGATAACTGTACACTTAATAAAACGCAACTGTATAATACCTAACCCTAACTGTAAAGCTAACATCATCTGGAGCGCGCGGATCTGTTAAGTGAGAAAAGGTGTTACAAATATATACCTTCTTATATTCAGAATAACACTTATAAAAACTAAAAGAATGAAAACCTAAGTTAATTCAGATAAAAAAGAAAAAACTCTAAAAACAAAACTAAAAAAAAAAAAACACGCAAAACTTGGACTGATTTTATAAATATTTTTTAATCATAACGAAAGGGAAACTCTGTAAACAAAATATCACCCAAAAAAAGAGCAACACAAACGTAAGAACAGAACGCAAAACCATTTTCGTCATACCCTCCTTATATACATATTTTTTAACGATGAGAACTTCGTCTCAAAGATTCTGATCATTTACAATTCCCAAAAAAACAAAATCTTTTTTAAATTGGCGTCGTTTTCTAGGCATTTTTTTGAAGAACAACACTTTTGATAACGAGAAATTTAGAAAGGAAATTCAAGTGATTGGAGTTTTACTCAAACATTAAAAACATAAAAACATAAAAAAAAAACCATCGCATCGGAAGGTTTTCGATCCTACAATTCACATCTTTTTGTTGCTGGCAAATAATATTCAATCATTCGGACACACAGACACACACACACACACATAGAAACACACACCAAAAGACTTCAATATTTATTTTTAAAATTTACCTTAAACGTTTTTAAAATTTTTTTAACTTGTGTGAGCAACAAAATGTAATCAAAATTTATTTAGACAAAACAAAAAATGTGCAAAGTTTTCATTTGGCAATCTATTATGTTAAACAAAATTTGAATGCAATTTATTTCCAAACATTTTAATATATACTTTTAAAAAATATTTACAAAATTTTAACACAAATTGTTGGCCTTATTTAAACTTAAATCAAATTTATTCTAATTTTAGTAGCTACGAAACGTAAAAAACAAATGGAAAAGCGATTGTAAAATATTAAAATAAAATAATGTAAAGTTTTTAAGTGGAATTTTACGTAGCTTTCAACTTGAATTGTGCAATTTTTTATTTTTACTACTAATATTAATTTAATTTTACATTTTACACACACACACACACGCCCCGAATTCACCCATAAACAAACACAAACACACGAAAACATGTAAAAACTTAAGTAAATTTAATTTATGAAGAGATCTGAAAAAGGGAGCACACGAAAACGATATAGTATACGATATGATATAAAATAAAGGAGCACACTGCTTTACAGGAGGAAGTTCTAATTACAAAACAGAAATCAGTGAATACTTTAATCGTACTACTCGTAGGATCCCCGATCAGGCTTGCTCTTAAGTTTTTGTTTTAAGTTAAATTCTTTGTAGCCTGCACTCGCGCACGCCCAATTATTATTATTACAATTATTATTGCTATTATTACGACGCATAATACCACTACATATACAGATACCGATACCGATACAGATACAGATACATTATATACATACATACATATATGCATACCTTGTTTTGTAGTTTTACAAGAATACTGTAAAGAGCAAACCCTATCGCAATGCGGAATAGTTTTTACCTTTTTACGATACGAAACCAAGCAGAATATATACAATATAGAAGAAGATGTGTTGAAAAAGAGCAAAAGAAAACCAACAAGAAAATCTCCAAAAAAAAACATAAACCAAAATCCGTGTGTTTTCATTTTCCCAAAAAGTGTTTCCGGAAAACATTTCTTTTTTATTTTCTGTATTATCCTGATTAGGAAAAGGTAATGTGGATGTGAGCAAAGACTTAAGAAAAGCTGGGAAATTCAGAATTTGAACAAGATTTGCAAGCGAAGCAAATGGCTGTGAAAATTGGCTAAGAACGACAGGCAAGAGTGTGAAGTGAGGAAGGACATTGGTGGAAGGAGAAGGAGAAAAAGGAAGGAACATTTTGTATTGATTTATCATAATTTACAAGCAGCTAAAAAAAAAAAAAAAAACACCAAAAAACACAAGACACGATGCGCTATTAAATAGCTTTAAATTGTAAAAAATCGAATAAAATTTTGCTGCAATAGATATGGCAGTGGCAGTGGCAGTGGGAGCGGCTGAGGCAGAGCCCCCGACGATGACGACTTCTCCCTAAAGTACGTTGAATATAGGATAAGTACAAGCATAATAAATACCCACGATAGATCCTCGCTAACGCTAAACCTTTGAAATATTACAATATTATCCCTAAGCCTAAGATCTGTACATACACGAATATGATATGATATACGATATATAGCTAACGCTGTATCGCTGTATGAGTACGAAAACAAAGAATGCTACTAACAAAAATACAAAAACTGCAACCTGATGAATTACGAAAATACGAGAATGTATGGTATAAAGTAACAATTTGTTGAGAAATCCATTCAAAGATAAAGTAAAGATAATGATAAAAGTACCACAACCGTGTGGATAAAGGACAAAGAAACAGAAACTGAAACAAAATCGTTATGTAGATTCTTGAAATTTCGAGAGGAAGCGGAAAGCGGAAGAGCAACTAGACTTTGTTTGATTTTTATGCACTGTTTTCTGTTATGTGTAAACTGTAACTTACTTTTTTTGCCCCCAATAACAACTAGCCCCAACTACGTAGAACCCATGACCATGACACCATGTACACAGCTAACCCTAAGCTAAATTGAATCACACTCACAAGCATTTTTGTGTTCGACTTGTAGATATTGATCCTGAATTGAAAAACTACCTCAAACGAAACAAAAGCAGAAGTGGACGAAGGCGAAGAAGGGACGAAGAAGAATGGAATATTTGACGGAACATGATCGAAAGGTTTTGAGCATTATAATAATAAATGTAACTACAAGCGAGACCTTAGCAGCAGAGATGAAAATTATACATACACAAAATGTATATAGGATGATGATATAGTTTCCTTTCGCGAAATTCTTTTCCAAAGCACTCTCACTCCTTATTTCGAAGCCTTCTTAGAGGTACCTGGTTTGCAGCAATAGCAATCCGAAGCATAGCATAGAGACAGACCCATAGTCAGATACACCCACATACGATGCTCGATAGTGGATATTGGATATTGAATATTGGGTATTTTTGCATTAGTATAGCGATAGCACAAACGAAACTCATTCGAACGCTTCTTGAGTTGAGTTTTTCTCACTGCCAAATCGAAATTGAAATCTTATAAGCATGCAGAACAGAACAGAAAAGAACAGAACAGAACCCTTAGTTACGATACCGCAGCCATTTTTGAAACTTAGAGTTTAGAGACGACGACGACGATGAACGCCATAAGTCAAATTTCATTTGCAATGTGTAGCAATCAGTAATCTAAAGCTAAACGATAATATTAATATCTACAATATACAGTTATATACAGTTATTAATGCAGTTCAGGATACGATTTCGATTATATGTATCTTAAGTCAGAACGAACCCATACGTATAAATGGATTGACAACGCACACGACTCGAAGGTTCGAAGTTTCGAAGGAGTAAAGTAAATGATTTTTCCGGGAAAAAAACGAAAATACAATTAGAGAATACAAAATACAAACTGAAACTGATTTGATGGCATTTTAGTGTAACGCGAAATACAAACCGAGCAAAGTCGATAATCTAATTAACATACAATATTGAACATATTCTAAATGAAACACACTCACAAAATACGTAGGACAATTCGAAGAGCAATTCTTAATTAATTCTTAATTCTTCAAAGCTGTGGGCGATACCCATAGGTATTGTATACATATTCTATCTCCACTTGCATTATGATTTCCATGCTACACTGCCAGCAAACATTCGACTCCCCTCTCAGGACCGCGCCACTCCTCCCGATGGAGAAGAGGAGGCTGGTTCTTTCAGTTCTACGATATTCACTCAAGAACCTCAGACATGCGCATTGTTTGAGTTGCCGTTAACCAATTATGATAATGAGAGAGATGTAGAGATTGTTAGCATTTAAACCGAAAAACGATTATAAGAGTACACGCACACTTCATAATTTGGCGTAATACTCTAACGTGAGATGTTTGCTTGTTGTTCTCAGAACAACGCGGTGCATAAATATATTATTCTTACGGATATATATCTAGATATACTTACAAGTCTACTTACTTATGTCTACGAAACTGACATCTTATTTGGAAATCTGTTCACTTGCAGTTAATATTATTGCTAATAACTTACAATACAACCAGAAAAAAACCAAACTTTTACACTTCAAAGTCGGAAGATACTAAGTTAAGTTGGGTTGGGGAAGAAACGGATTGAAATGTTTATATAAAATAGTTAATGGCTCGAGTGGAGGTGGGTTCTGGCGCATCGGCACGGCTGTCTTATAGCCGAGGGCGGGGCGCAATCAAGGTTAATGCGTATAATGTATGTATAATTACATTTTTTGATTAATTAATTTCATAAATAACATATTTATTTAGGTCTAGACTACACCGAACACTTTGCATAGTTCTAAAACTAAGTTGTAAATATATACATACATATAAATCCAACAGAAAGTCTATATATATACGATATATGAAACGTGTAATAAAATAAAAATTATATATTTAAAAAGAGTTTATCAGCTGGCCGCATTTCTTTTTTTATGTTTTAAGATGGAATATAGACTTGACTCGAAATTGGCCGCTATAAAACTAACTATCAAAGCTGAAACTCTGTGCATTCTGGAATATTCTCGAAACCGCTTTCAGCGCGTAGCTGCGTTTGCTTTAAATTCAAATTCGGCAGTAAGGTTAGCGCCATCTATTGTTTATTTTTGTGAATTTTAGAACAAAATATACCAAAACGGGGTATTTTTCAGGCAAAAATTAGAACATTTTCCATCGATTAGGGATGATATTCGTATGGAAAACGATACAAATCGATGGAAAATTTTACAACAGGCGTTTTGCTGACGAGTACTCAGATCGGCAAAATAAATAGCCGATTAATACTGCAAAGGCAGAGAGAGCAAAGATAGTTTATTCTGGTCATCTAGCAAAATTTACGCCACTTTCAATCGATGAAAAATTTTGCTGATCTAATTAGATACTAGACTTTTGAAAATTGGACGGTATATTTCGGTATATTTCTGAGGGTAAGACCTTATCCTTACCGTATATCTTGTCGATAAATAAATCCGGTCACACTATCATCTTGCGAGAAAATTTGCTGCTAAAATTTAAACAAAACACGATATAAAACAAATAAAATGTCACTTTTCGGTGCATTAGGACTAATGGGCGACTTCGACGATGATTTGGGACTAATGAAGTAAGTACCAACACCTTTTTAGCCAGTCTGAACTGTCTGCAGCTGGCTCTTCCTTGGCTCTGTGTACCATTATGTGTATTCGTGATGCCTGCTGTGGCGTCTGAGAACAGCCTAGCGTTGGCACTTTATTGTTTATTACATAGAGATATAGGTTTTCACACTGGTTAAAAGTTCATCCCGAGAATTTTCGGGGGAAATTGCACAAAACTGACGGATTCATGCAATGCTTCGTATTTTCACGTGTGTGTTCCAGTTTGTGTATGCGTGTGTGGGGGCGTGTGTGTGCAGCATGCGTGAAAATAACGTAATAATCGATAATCGTAATCGGGCGACCGCAGGGCCCGCAATCAATGCATTAAATTGCATTTGTTTCGTTTATTTCTGCGTCATGCTAGCAACCCCTCATGCTAATGTCACACACAGGCAACAAAAACCAGGCAAGGGTTAGTTTGTTGTAAAATTTTGTTAAAAAATTCAAATAGTTTTCAGAAACATCATATTCAAATTTTTTTAGTTTTTGGGATCCTGCTTTTATTTTAAAACCGTGATTTAAAATGAGCAAACAGTCGAAATCGAAAAGAAATTCTCGCAAAAAAAGATTCAATCGTGCTAATGAAGACGAAATGGCCAAAGAGTATACCGTATATTGGGTAACTTACAAAATGTTCTAATCATTTCCATTAATCAACCAGTAACCACATGAACCATACCATGAATGCCATGGGTATGCAAATGCGCTCGATGAACCGCTTGATGAACACATTCATGCCGGATCCTTTCATGCAGGGATCGCCATTCGATCCTGGATTCCAGCAGGGCGGCCCCCATCAAATGGCTGCCATGCCAGCCATGGGTATGTTTGGCATGCCCATGATGCCAAATTTCAATCGTTTGCTAAATGCCGGTAAGTTCTGATCAAGCCCGAACAAAAATCAATGATGAATGATAACGATCCTTACCTTGTATAGATATTGGCGCCAATCCAGGCGCTTCGTTTTGCCAAAGCACCGTGATGACCATGTCATCGGGACCCGATGGCCGCCCACAGATCTACCAGGCCAGCACCAGCACCAAAACCGGCCCAGGCGGCGTTCGCGAGACCCGTAAAACAGTCCAGGACTCGCGCACAGGCGTGAAGAAAATGGCCATCGGTCATCACATTGGGGAGCGCGCCCACATCATTGAGAAGGAGCAGGACATGCGCTCAGGCCAGCTGGAAGAACGTCAGGAGTTCATCAACCTGGACGAGGAAGAGGCCGAGCAGTTCGACCGCGAGTTTACCAATCGCGCCCATCGCGGAGGCGGTCCACACGGCCGTCATGGTGGCATGCAGGCCATTCGTGCACCTCCGCCAGCCGCCTCGACCTCTACGCTGACCATTGAGCCGGTCGAGGACGACGACGACGATGATGACTGTGTGATCCAGGAGCAGCAGCCGCAGGGCCGCTCGTCCGCTGGCCGCCAGTTGCCAACGCTGCCAGCACCTTCAACGGCTCCGCACGGAAGGTGAGTGTGTGTCCACAGACGTTAACTGTGGCAAGATGTGCCTGCAGCACCAGTACCCCAGTGCGTGTACGCCCCGATACGTGTGTAGGTCTAGCAATTTGCGTTGTAGCATTTGACCCATACCCCCGACACCCGACCCCCGACACCCCACTTGTCTAACCCTCACACAACTTGTTGCTAAATTGAAACGTTTGTATTTACTTGCAGATACAATTACTAAAATCTAACGTACATACCAGTATATTTTACTAACTATCAGAACAAAAAACAGAATTGAATTGCATATTATAAATGTCTGCTTTTACATTCCCAACAACGTTCAAAAAACCAAAAGAAAGCCAAACCAGAAAAGAAAAGTAAAGAAAATATATCAAATAACGATCATATACTATATATATAACGAAAGACCAACACTGAGCGCTGAGGTAGGCGGCACCTTCCAAGAAGATCAAGAACTTTTTCTTTTGTAAAATTTGTTCATTGTTTTCCTTTACCTTTACCTTTACTTTGGCCACCCCAATCCACGATTCCTTTGGAATACTAATTCTTTATCGGGTACTCCACTCCACTCATTCATCGCCTACCCTAACCACTTTAGCGCGTTAACGCGTTCTACGCAATGGACTGCCTCGAATAGTTGCCAATCAAACACACCAAAGACTCGCCAAACGTATTGTAATATTTTCCAACTTTTCTTCGACTCGATTCCATACTACGACGACAGCCGCAATGCTACAGCAGCAGCAACAGCAACAACCACAGCGTCGTCCTCCCCAACGGTACACGATCCATCGAACAACAACTACGTGAGCATTGGAAATTCGCGACGCGCCTACATGCGCAATGGGCAACACTTGGCCACTCCCCGTCGACCTCTGCGTACCCCCGCGTCCTCGCCGCTGGCCACAATTTCCAGCGGCAGTCACAGCATTGCAGCCACGCCAAGGTTTGTTCCCCCCAGACACCCAGGACAGTCTGTCTGCCAATTAGGATTTGGCCTAATCTGATCCCTAGATAAGCCAGCCAGCAGCCGTTACGTTACGTTACGTTCAAGTTCTATAGCTTACATTTTGTATATGCCTACAAAGATCATCCATCTTGCAGCCTGCTTCGAGTTACATATTTGCAAAAGATATTAACCCACGTTTAAAGATTGTATTCGGAAAACCGAATCTGAATCCGAATCGTATAATCGCCAAAATTTATGGTATGTTGTCCGATTGTCGATTGTTATCCCTGTAGCTTCCTTACATTCGCAATTTACAACGCTATTAACGACTTGTTAATCTCTCTCCCACTTCTCTACCAACACTTATTATATACTTTCGATTTATGCAGAGACTGGCGTCTATATAACTCCCGGTACCATCGAAAGTAGAACAGAATTCAACCAAAGCAATACAAAAACCGAAAATTATTTTAATCCAAGCAAACAATGTTCATATGACCATATTTAACCCCAAACAACAACAAACAAATCAACGTAATGATAATGACAACAGCATTCGGCGTTCTTCGATCATCGTGCGACCCAATACTAACCCCCGATATGACGTGACGTTCACGTTCGACGGCCGTCATCAATGCTACGCATCATCACAGCCACTAGCCACACCAACACCAAACCAACCATCGTTCCGTCAACGTCAACGTGTGCCTACGCAATGCAGCAGTTACGCCACGAGCCGTGCCACATGCTATGTGTAAGGCTGCCGCAACCAACTCTCCTCCCACCACCACACACACTCCTTTAGCTCTATATACTCGCATATGTATAACATCTAGTATGTATTGTATGTACTACAAACAAGAGAAGCATGTAGCGGGTCCGAGTTGTCTTTTTCTCGTACTACACCTAAAACCCCCACCGAAAAGCGTATCCGTATCCGTAATCCTTCAGTCATCATCTGCGAGGGCAACTGTATTCGACTTCGCATTTGATTTAATTTACGTTTTACTCTGTTACGACGCCAAAATTGTTCATCGACGCTCTAAATCGAACGCAAAATTCGAACGTTGTTGTTGCTGCTGCTGCTGCGGCTGCGAATTCGTTGTGCTACGGACTGCCATCGCCATCGCCACCGCCACCTCCACCATTTCCCGTACTATTCTCTACGACACACTACTAACTGCGCGCGACTTATCATCCCTGCTGCTGCTGCTCCCTTCATCTTAATCATGCTTACTCATCAAAACCACCACCCCCACCGCCGACTGCTATCTTCCCGCCATCACTACCATATTACCATTTACGTTCCGTTTGAATTGGCCTGTCTACGAATGATTACCTATGATTTTGAGTCTTTTGTTTAAGTTATTTGCTTACGAAACGATGTTGAATCGGTTTGACAATGTCACTAATTTGTGTTTATCTATTCTTCAATCCCATGACTAGCAAACATCCACATCCTTATGCGGCACATCCAAGGCGCCAGCAGCGCCCTATGAAGAACAGCCACCACCACCACACAGAAAATGGCGGGGAATCATCCAGTGCCAAGTCGGGCAAGCGGGCCAAGAAATAGGAGACACGCTCCTGCTGCAAATACACACACAATTGTCCATCTCCAACCACATACAACCACACACACACACCACTGGGCAGCTAGCGCTGATCCTGTTCCAAAAGTACACATAATTATGTTTTAGAAAAGATACACACACACCACACACACAGCACACACAACCACACACACAGCTGTTTTGTGCGTTGTCCTGCCTGCGTTGTCGTGGGTTATATATTGTCAATTCCAACTAGACATAACTATCTGTCTGCGACAGGTATATGTTCCTTACCCTTACCCGTCTTTCGTACTGACCCGCAGGCATGGCACAAACACCGCTGTGGCATTGTGAAGCCGCTGCTTCAACTAAAAGCACTCACACTCTTCCCAGAAAATTTTCAATACAGCGAAACTGGCTAACGAATACTTGAGTTGTACGATACTAAAAATCAAAATGAAAATGATTTCAGACAAGCAATGAATGCAATTTCGGTTTTACTCTTACCTTTTTGAATACATTCTCAAGATTTGGTATAGATTTGGTTAGACGCTAAGCTTTAATTACGGACCGGAGATGACGGATATGAAGGAATCTAACTAATTTTGAAGGCTCTTAACATTACAATTACAATTCCCCCCAATATATATATATACACACGAATATATATAAAACTAAATAAGGCTTAAGTAACGTTGATGTGAATTTAATTAAATCATTAAATACATTACATTAGTAAATGTAAAGCGTATGTACTTCGCTCCCGAAAGACAGGCAGGTCTGCCCCGCCCTAAGACCACCTTTTGCACTATTAGTCAACGACATCCATTTGCGTCTCCTCAGACTCGCGCCAGTTGCGCTGCACCATCGCCACCAGCTGCTTCCAGAAGACCGTGCCCCTCACATATTTGGCCAGGCAGAGCAGGATAAAGGCCCAGGCCATGCCCAGGTAGTAATCGGTCTGCACCTCCGGCGTGTTGGCTAGGGGCTCGGTGAGAGTTCTCTGCAAGATTTGTGGATCTATGCTTTTGGGATCCACCGTCTTCACGTTGGTGTGGCGCATGATGAACCTGCCGAAGGCGCGCTTTTCCGAGTCCGTCCAGGAGGTATCGTACTTGATCAACGGTCGTCCCTGATGGAAGATCATCAGCGTCGGCAGCGAAACAATACCGAACTCGGCGTTGAAGGGGGTAAACTCGTACGCATCGATGTAGGCGACGGGCAGCGTGGGAAATAGATGAGGCAGAAGGTTTATCACGGGCGCCACCCGGGAGCACTCCAAGCTCGTGGCCGTGCAAAAGTGGACAACCACACAGCTGCCGTGCTCGTGCCGCTTGGTAGCATTGCCAATGGGCTTAAGCAGGTTCAGAATCTCCTTGGCACTCCTCATTATCAGCAGCTTGGGCACAGTCTCGGTTCCGTTGCCATTGTCGGCCGCTGGCTCCGGCTGCAGGCACTTGATCATGATGGGCAGCTTGCGCTGCGGTGGCAGCTGAGTCAGGTGCAGTATATGCTCATCGTCTGGCGCGCAAGTATGCCGATCACCCAGCAGGGCGAACGATTCAAACGTATACTCGCACTGGCCGCGAGACTGTCCCAGCGACTCCGATCCTTTGCCGTAGAGCCCAAAGTATTGCAGGGCACTCAGAAGGCCAGAGAGTTCAGCATTTGATCGCGAGATATACAGAACTGCAACAATAAAAGAAAGTTACTCCATTGTCTTTTCTCAATATTGTTCAAAACACTTACAGAATATAAACAATAAATGTTGGTTCATTTTGCTTTGCTAAACAGCTGTTTGATTACTAACAATGTGACCGCACTCTCTGAAATATACCGCACAGTTGTTGGTATTAATTCAAGGACAAAAACTGTCCATTCCCTAGCTGGCAATCAATAAGTTTACTTCTCTTCTTTTTTCTTGTTTTGATTTTCTGTCAAGGAAGTCCTCAAATTCTGTCAAATTACATCACTGTAAGGGTAATTTCATACAGAAAAGATTATATAGACGATCGGACAAATGACGGAACTTCGACTGGAGCTAGAGAGCGTACGCACAGCCACATTTGTGGAATGGCCTCTAAATGCCCCCGTCAGTGCCGAGGATTTGGTGACGAATGGTTTCTTTGCCACGGGGAATTGGCTGGAGGCCGAGTGCAACTGGTGTCATGTGCGCATCGATAGGTGGGAGTACGGGGATCAAGTGGCCGAAAGACATCGACGCTGCTCCCCAATTTGCTCCATGGTGCTGGCCCCCAGTCACTGCGGAAATGTCACGCTGAGTCAGGAGAACGACAGCGAAGGCAACAGCATGGTGGATGGTGGCGGTACTGCCTCCCCATGTGCCTGTCCTGATCTTCACCTGGAAGCGAATCGATTGGAGACATTCAAGGACTGGCCAGTAAGTGAAAAAAATAGATTCGATCCTCTAGAAATGCATAAATCTCACTCTTTTCCCCCTAGAATCCTAACGTTACGCCTCAGGCTCTGGCCAAGGCTGGTTTTTACTATCTAAATCGCTTGGATCATGTCAAGTGCGTGTGGTGTAATGGCATTATAGCCAAGTGGGAGAAAAACGACAACGCCTTCGACGAGCACCGACGCTTCTTCCCCAACTGTCCGCGTGTCCAAATGGGACCGCTCATCGAATTTGCCGCTGGAAAGAATCTGGAAGAGCTGGGAATTCAGCCCACAACCCAGCCAAAACTTCCAAACTTCGCCTGCGTGGACTCGCGACTGCGCACGTTCGCCAACTGGCCCATTGGGAACATTCAGCCCCCCGAGCCACTGGCTCAGGCAGGTCTCTTTTATCAGAAGATCGCTGATCAGGTTCGCTGCTTCCACTGCAACATTGGTCTGCGCTCCTGGCAGAAGGAGGACGAGCCCTGGCACGAGCACGCCAAATGGTCGCCCAAATGTCAGTTTGTGCTACTGGCCAAGGGACCAACCTTTGTGCGTGAGGTGGGTGAGACTATGGCGGCATCGTCTGGATCCCAGATAGCAACGGCTCCAGCTCCCCAGCTGAATGCCCTAATGGACGAGAGCCCGGCCAAAGAAGCGCTCGCCCTGGGCATAGACGGAGGAGTGGTGAGAAACACTATTCAACGCAAGCTTTCCAGCTCAGGCTCTGCTTTCGAAACACTGGATGAACTGCTGCATGCCATCTTCGACGAGGCGGGCTGTGAAACAGCCCTCGAGGTGCGGGAGCCAACAGAGCCGACTGCACCGCCCCTTGATTGCTGTCAGGCAACCACCAGCAAAGCGGCAGTATCATCCGATTCCATGCAGAACAAGCCAGAGCCGGCTGTCGTTCCCGAGGCGAACATCTCGGAGCAGATGCAGAGAATGTCTGTGGCACCGCCAAATGGCAACATTTCACTGGAGGAGGAGAACCGTCAGCTAAAGGACGCCCGTCTGTGTAAAGTGTGTTTGGACGAGGAGGTTGGGGTGGTGTTCCTACCCTGCGGTCACTTGGGTAAGTCATGCCATGCCCCCTATCTTTATTCGCTGTTATCTCAAAACGCAAACCCTCTCTCACTGCAGCGACGTGCAATAAGTGCGCCCCCAGCGTGGCCAACTGTCCCATGTGCCGAGCCGACATCAAGGGATTTGTGCGCACATTTCTATCGTAAATCAGCCGCTGGCGTATATCAATACAAAGTACATATATATTAGATAATTACTAAGGGTATTCCTTCCGTGTGTTTGGCAATAACAGATGTTTCAAAACTTCATTTTATGTTGGGCTCTGATTGCCCCGCGCTCTGGTATAGAGCAAACATGAACCAAATTAAATTAATATCAAGCAAAACAATAGTTCAAATAATCTGTTGATCGGCTAATGGAATACGAATACCTTTAACTACATACCTACTAAGAAACCAACAAAGGAACTGCTTCTGGTGATTGGCGATCTGTCATCCGTTTTGGTGTTAAATAACTGATAGGTTGTTGCGGTTGAACATTATCGTCACGTTACTAACTCTCAACGTGTGTTGGAGTGCAAACTGTCCGTATACCCTTCACAGTCCATAAACTAAGATCATCACTTTAAGAACTATAAGCAATTTCCTATCGCTAGATCGAACATTTCTCTCTACTCTCCAGCTGTGAAGGGTGCAACACAAGGCGCCACGTTAATCACATCACGTTTCTTTGTTTTGTTATCGTACTTCTATTAACAAGTGTGTTTTTTGTTGATACTGTTTATAAACCGCTCGCTGATAGTATAGACCTACACAAAACTATATTTAATCTAACTCCAAATTCGAAATATAAAAATATATTTAAATGTTAAATGTGAGTCTTTTGTCCCCCGCTTTTCAATTCAAATCACGATATCGATACGAGCTGGGAAAAAGGATATTACAGAATTGAGGAAATGCTTGACACCTTTTTCTCCAATGAGTGCCGAATTTATTCAGTCTCTATTTTAAAGCTATTTCAACGAAACATTGCAGTTTATGGTCTTCTTACAGAGACCAAGGAATATCTCTCGGTATCAAGATATTTATACAGAAATCAGATAAAAGGCATTAATATGTCTAAAATATGAGAACCTGTGAGAAAAATCATTAGTTACGTTTGAAAGCAGCTTGGAATACAGTATACAAACGTCCATACACGGTTGACAAATAATTCAAATACTCACTTATGTTTTATGTTTCGACCTTTTTTGTTCAAACCTTATTTTAGGCACAATCCAAAAAATAGGACTTCTTAAAATTATCCAGTCATATAGAAAATTGGATCATTTATCTGATAAAATTATGTGTTTAGAACTGAGGGTCTTATCTAGCTAGTAAACTTAAACGGAATATCAAATCGACGAAATGACTTCCGATCATGGACAGAGAACAATTAACCCATTGTCGACCAGTGGGTACTAAAATACTCTCCACGAAAATTATGAATCTTGAAGGATTTTAGCGCAGTCCCGGTGAAAGATATCATAGTCTATTTTCATGCAATGATGAAGGATAGGAGTAATTCTTATTATTTGTATTATTTCGGCAGGTTAACTCAAGTCGCTATCCAATTTTAATAAAGGGGGCTTAAGTGGACTAAGGTCGTTTTTTCATCGGTATATTTGGAAAATGAGACGGTATATTTCGGTATATTTATGAGGGTCAGTCACACTGGTTGTGTGGAGCGGGACGCAGCGTTTTAATTTTTGTGTGGTTTTTATTTTATTTTATTAACTTTTTATGCGCTTGAAGTTGTGTGGTGCGGGTCGCAGCGTTCGCAGAGAACATTTTCGAGTTAATACTCGAATGTCGCCTTGGCCGGGACGGTAACGCAAACAGCTCTGGAAACTAAAACCAACTCGAAGAGAATAGCAAGTTATTAATTTTTCTGATGAATTCAGAGGAAAACAAGATACAAAATATCAAAATTACCAATCGCGTTCACGTGTGTGTGAGTATTCTTCATATAAAAATACATCTAACTAATAGTGTGAGTGTGTGCTAGCGTGAGTGTGACTGGTGCATTATGCTAACTGCTCGTACTAAGTGTGGGCGAGAGAGCGAGAAGGCGAGCTAGACCTGCGATTGTGTGGCAAGTTGCCCCACAGCTCCCTTTTGATTTGTTTCGTAAGTTTGGAATCTTCTTTCTGTTTGTTTGCTCGTGCGCTTGGAAATGGAAATGCGAGAAACAAAAGCAGCACACACACACACACACACACCACATAGTAACCAAAGGAGAGAGGAGGTAGAGTGAGAGCGAGAGCGAGAGCACGACACGTATCTGCAGATCTCACTATTTCTACCCGAAAGTACTACTGCTTCCACACAGATACAAGCACACACACACTAAAATGAAATCTGAAATGATGTTTTGAGGCTCGGGGCGTGCTGCGCATACGCGGTGGTTCCATTCCGTTTTTCGGGTCACTCTTTTGGGAAAACAGCTGTGTGGTTCTTTTATTTGTTTTTGGATCGCTTAGGGAATGACCAATCCCACTTAAGGTATTCCCCATTCAAACCGCAATGGCAAATCCAGCAGCACTCAGCATTTCTTTCATTTTTTTGTATTTCGCTGAAAAACAGTTATTCATAAGTAGCGGATAATGTGTCTGTGCGTATGTTTCTATCTGTGTGTGTGTTTGTTTTGTAAAAGCGATTTCCACAACGTAGAAAAGACAAAAGCAGGGCAGGGCAGGGCTCCCTTTCACGTTCCGTACCCGTTCTGCGGCCTGCAAAATGAGCAGATAAACAAATAAATAGCGAAATTCCCGCTATCTAAATTGCTTATTCGTAGAGAATCTGCTGCCTTTTCTGTATACATTTGCACGATCGTTTGTTTTGCAATTGACCCATGCTTTCCTCAAATATTGAACTTAATTGAACGTTCTGTTGCGGTTTGCAACATACTGGTTGTTGCATTACTCATACATGAGACTCCTCCCCCCTGTATATCCCCCTACATCAGTGCCAGTGCCAGTTCCAGTACTAGTCAAGCCCCCGGGCAGGCTTCGGTGGAAAGAAAAACCTGGCAGCTGTCAGTACTGTCTCTCTCTCTCTTTCTATCCCTGTCTGTGGCGTCAAAGAGGAAATGGCGCTGAAGCACAGGAAAAAACGTGCTGCACTTTGATTTTCTTTTTGTAACCATAATAATAGCTATAGGGACTGACTGGAGGCTCACATCGAAAACGGTACCATTCGGTGCTGCGTTGCAACCCCAGTTACACACACACACACACACCGTAGCAACCAATACCCATGTGGAAAGGAAACCACACTTGCCAGCATCGGTCGCGATCATTGGATTGAAGCCGCTACGTGTGCGTCGTGTGCCCCGTGTGCCCCAGCATTAACTAGTTTTGTTTTATTTGTTTGGTGAATGTCAATTTCATTGTAAATTGCATTAAAACTGCAACGAAAAGAAAACAAGTTGTTAGCCAGCCGCCCGCTTTGCCGTTTGGCAGCTGGGTGTTGCCATTTTTTAGCCCCCACCGAAGGTCATTAGCAAGGCATGTTAAACAATAGGGTAAGACATTAGGGTAGACATTAACCGGTGCCCGGTTACCATAGTTTGTTTGCCACCCCATTCGTTCGTCTGGATGCAATTGACATTTTTAGATGCTTAATAGAGACTTCCTTACCTTCTGTTCGATATACCTTGATCATTCGGAGCATAAATGACCGCCGTGCGGACAGAGTTGCCAATTGCCAAACTGCATTTTCAAACGGCAGCACTAATTGTCTTGTTTACCTTTATTTCTCGGACATTTGATGCGAAAAAACGAGAGCAACGGCGAAATTTAACGGTACGTCTCCCCAGAGACCCGCACCGGGCTTTATATAGACAGAGGGAGAGAGGGTAGTGGTGTAGTGGAAAGTGTGTGTGAATCTGCGATCAATGGCATCTGTTCGCTAAATAATTTGACCTCTCGAGTCAACAATTAATATATGGATGCTGCTTATTCTATTAGCCGGAGACAGCTGCATAGTGCCATGGCACTACACTACTCCCATACACAGGTTAACTGATTTTCTTTGTGTGTGCCCTAATGCGATGCTGTGCGGTTGCTGTTGCGGTGCCTATCCGATCTCTTTAAAGTTTTTATGGCCCCAACAAAACAGCGACGGCGACAAAACTCTGAAGGTCACGGTTATACATATGCAAAATCGACCGAAACAAGAAAACCAGACCAGACCCCAGAGACACTCTGTGTGATTCAGCCAGATTTTTCGACTTGGGGCTGAAAACACGGCGGGCAGCGTCCGACAAGAAGAAATAAAACACAGAAATTTGACTTTAATCGAGGTAACGTGCCAGCAGCCGCGGCAGCGGCTTGAGTGCCTAGTCCGCTCCAGTCCCCCACACCACAGCACACCACTGCACACACGCCACTCCCTTTTGAGATTGTTTATATGAACATATCATGGATGAAAAAAAAAGTTATTAACGGAAGTACATTCACCTGATCAGTTGAATGAACATGCGCCTCTCCACACTGTTTGTTTCTACTTTTCTCTCTTTCCGTTTCTCGTACCGTATACCCATACCACATTATTTCTCATATGCATATACTCTATGTATATGTATTTTCTCGACCATTTGCGGCTGTCACAAAACGGACAGCTGGGGTGGGGAGGTTTGTTGGCGGACGCGATTCACTCACGTGCAAACAATCGTAAAAGCTGAGAGCACGCGCTTGTTTGCATTTGATTGCATTTTTGCATATAACGCAAGCTGATGTGATCTCCAGAAGCTGACCTGTCTCAATGTCCAGATAGTGTACAAGAAGTTTGTTTAACCAGTTTGCTTATCGTTATCAGGAAACATTTGAAACCGCAGCCCCTACCCAACACTGGACCCAGCAGCAGCAGGATAATAACAGACGCCGCCTTCCAACACACCAGCCAGCCACATCCATCAGCTGTGCGGCAATGCCAACAAAATGAACAGTAAAGAACAAGCAGCAGGCCGGGGGGAATTCAAACGCAACTCAAATGCCTACGCTAGTCTACCACCCACACCATCGACATCCTCCTCGGCAGCAGGTGCATCCACAGGACACACAGCGGGCAAGCCGCGCAGACAGCAGCAACAACAACAGGAGCCAGAGCGTTATGGACTCTCGCACAGCCTCTCGAGCGAATCGATGCGTCAGGCCTGCGACTATTACGACGACGAACTTAGCGATGAGGATCTAATTGAGATCCAGCAAACACCACAGGGCTTTCATCAGCAGAAGCAGAAGCAAAAACAGCAGCAGAAGCAGCAGCTGCAACTGCAACCCATTAGCTTTAAGATGGAGATACACGAGGACGACCGAAGTGCCTTCTGTGGCAGCCAGGAGATGCAGCCGCCGCCCCTGAGTACGCCCATCAAGCGAGAGCAGGGCGAGACGAATGAGGCCGAGCTCTGTGTACTGAATGAACTGGACGCCATACTGGACGTGCACGGTGCCTCGCAGCTGAATGGCAGCTCCTCTCGCACCAACTCCCCATCGCTGAACAGTGCCAGTGACGATGACAAGGTGGAGCACTATCTCATGGATCTGGACAACTATCTGGAGGAAATGGACAATGCCCTGAGTCGCGAGGACTCGTTGGTCATCATTGATGGTCACTCAAGCCTCAAGCGAGAGCCAAGAACGCGCACCCTGCCGCTGAGTAGGAAACGAAAAGCACACAAAAAATCTGCCCTGGATGAGGATGCAACGTCCAGTGGCCTTATGGGCGACGGGGACTTCCAGCGGGAGCATCAAATACGGAAGACCTTTAGCTGCTCCTTGAGGCCCAGCACAAGCCAAGCGGGTAAGTCCCACAACGAAGAATCGATAGAAATCAATAAATTACATAACCTTTTTCCTGCAGCCTCCCTGGAAGCATCACCTGACGAGCCAGTCGCCGATGTCTGGCTTCGTCAGTCCTTGCGTCGCGCCATGGAGCAGCAGCACCACTCAGAACCAGATGAGACCAAAGCCACAGTGGGGGAAGAAGATGATCTGCCCACATTGCTAGTGGATTTGCAGCCCAGGCGGGAGGCGGATATGCGACGTTGTTTCTCGCAGGGCGATTGCCCAGAGGCGCTGCGCCACAACCAACAGGAACCACAACAGTATGGCTCGGAGATGCTCACCGACGCTCACATCTTTGATAATCTTCTGCAGAACGAACAGCGGACGGCGGCGCGTGCCTCGAGCGAGGAGCGACCCCGGCAATATGGTCGCCGCCTGGAGGGACCTCCCACTCCGTCTCGTGGCAGCACAGCTGTGGGCCAGAGCCGGCCACAGAGTGCCCCAACGAGGGTATATTTGCCGGAGCCGGAGACGCCGACGCATCAAATGATGACCACCTGCTCGGAGCTGAGCTCGGCCCGCTCCTCCCGAATGCCCAGCCCCTTGTCCCTGGTCTCGGATAGCAGCAGCAGTTCGGTGAGCACCCACGACCAGGAGGATCAGGATCAGGATCAGGTGGAGCTGCAAGCGCAGAGCACCACCATGTGCAGTGCCAGCAGCACCACCCCTTTGGAGCCGCTGCATCTGCCGCTCAGAGAGAAGTGCGGCTTCAACAGCCAGTGGCCGCATGCCGCCAGTCGCGCTCTGGCCCTGATGGCCTGCACCCTCGGAGTCTTCAATCTGTGCCGCTTTGCCGTGCTCACCATGAACTATGGCGGCAACTTCTTGCTCCAGTTTCTGATGCTCTCCATTATCTTCGGCATACCGCTCTTCTGGCTGCAGATGTGCCTGGGGGCCAAGATCCGTGCCGGCCCTGTATCCATGTGGAAGATCAGTCCGATCTGCTCCGGCGTGGGTATTGCTTTGGTCATGGTCCAGTGCTTCCTGGCCATCTACTCGACGGTGTCGATTGCCTGGATTCTGGTCTATCTGCGGGATGTCTTTCCCACAGCCCAACGCATCGGCTACCCCTGGCAGGAGGTGGCCTTTCCCTTTTGGAATCACACGGCCAACGCCACCGGGAATCTCACCCATACGGTGGCCGAGTACTTCAATATTGTGGTCCTACAGCGGCTGCATCTGGCCAAGCATCCGGATGCGAGTGGAGTGCGCTTCCATGTCAATGATCGGGTAGGTGATCCGCCCTCGCTCTCCTACCCACCCACTCTCCCACACTGTGCTCCCACTTCCCCCCCGATCTAACCGACTAACTGCCTCTTCCTCCAGCAGCTGGCCTTCTACCTGGCCCTCATCTGGGCGGGCGTCTTCCTCATACTCTGCAAAGGACTGAAATCTCTGGGAAAGTTTGCATATCTCATCAATACCTTGCCCCTGGTGGCCCTCATGGTGGTGACAGTGAAGTTTCTCTATGCTGTGGATCCCACAAAGCTCCAGGTATGTCGTCGTCCCTGACAAATCCTCCTCTCAGAACCCATTCTTAAACCCATTTCTGTTTGTTTTCCTTAGAACATTTTCACTGCCAGCGATTTTGATGAGTTTCTGGTGAACTCCAACAGCTGGACGGCGGCCACACAGGAGACCTTCCTCACGTGGGGCCTGCTGGGCGCCTCGGTGATAGCCATAACCAGCCGTACCCATGCCAGTGCCTCGAAGGCGACTCTGCGACGCGATGCCATTGTCCTGGTGCTGCTCACCTTTCTGGGTTTGGGCCTGATGGCCCTGCTGGCCCTGTGCTGTGCCCAGATTCTCTGGCAGCACGGCTACATCTATGTGCCAGGATCCTTTGGTGAGAAATGGAATAGAATATCGAACGGAATAAAAAACTAATTGATACTTGATTGCTTCGCTTCAGAAAACGCCGACAGCTATACGTCCGTGTATTCGTTGCAATCGAACACCAATCCCCAGCTGCTGTCGTATCCAAGGGCGCTGGTGCCGCACTATTCGTCGTTCGTTGGGGAGACGTATCGTCGGAATCGCACCATGATCCATATTGAGAGCGGCTTCCAGGCGCTGCGCTTCATCACCGAACTCTTTCCGGCCGTTCTATCGCTGGCCAGCGAGAGCATCTCCTGGGTTTGGGCTGCCGTGGCGTTTGCCCTGTTTGCCTGCTTCGGCTTGGCGCAGTTGTGTGTGATGTGGAAGCCCATCTCAAGTGCCCTGGGCAACTCGACCAGCTCCGTGCTTCTGAGCTGCGTCACCGGGCTGCTGCTCAGCATTCCCTTTGCCACCGAAGTGGGAATTTCGATACTGTACTACGTGGACTTTCTGCTGGGCGGCTCCTGGTTTATACCCATCATCTGGACGGCGCAGATATTTGGTGTGTTCTTGATACGCGGACGTCCCTACAATGGCGATGATTTGGTGAATGATCTGCGCATGTGCGGGTCCATGTCCGCCTTCCTGGCCCTCTCCTGGAATGTCCTGCTGCCCATTGGCCTGATCACGCTCTCGGTGGTCGACTACAAGGCATCGTTGTCGAATCAGTTCTACTATTGGCGCGGCAAGTCGTACTTTAGCTACTGGCTGCGGAAGACGGGCAGCCTCATTCAAATTGGCATTGTTTTGGTCATTCCCGTTACGGCCATCATCCAGATCTATCGATATTTGACCCACGGACCTCCCGACATTCTAGAGGTAAGCCCTCGCCCGGTGATTCTTTGCGAATCTTCCTTCAATCTCTGTTTTATCTGGCACTTTGCAGCGCATTCAACTGTTGTACCGACCGCCGGAGGAGGGAGACGAGCCGCGACGTCCATCGGCCCGCCAGGCCACATCCCAGGGCCGTCGCAATGCCTCCGGCCAGCAGCAGGACAATGGGCAGCTTGACGCCCAGAACGATGCTCCGCCCAAGTACACGCCGCCGCCATCCTACACCACAGCGACCGGAGCACGTTTGGCCAAACTTCTGCGCCAGAGTATTCGACGCAGCGTGCGCAGGTACAGAGTGCAGATCACTCCCAGATGAGCACAGATTATAACGAGATTATCCCCCGTTCCATTCCATCCACAGAGTACTCGGAGGTTCTTCGAGCCGCACGCGACCCGTGCTCAGCATCGATGCGGAGTCTGGATCGCCGGTGGCACCGCCCGACTATCTGACCATTCTAACCAATCCGGCGGGAAGCAGCTCCCATGCAGAGGCAGAGCTATCGCCAGCTGGCAGCGGCAGCGGCAGCACCAGCAGTCCCGAATCGATTGAGATTGGGCAACGTCCCAGCCATGCCAGCTATGCACAACGTTCGCAGTCCCTGGGCCGTAAGCTGCATCGCCCAGGATCGGAGACAGTGTCCACATCGGCCATGGCCACGTTGGAGCGCCGTCCATACACCGCCGAGGATGTGGTCACCATTTTGCGCTCCTCAGTGCGACATCGCCAGCCGCCGCTGCCACGTCAGGGCGGAGGTGGGGGACTGAGTGGCATTGCCAACACCTTGCCACGTCCGCCTGCGGCCATGTCCACGCACCTGGAGGACGCCTCCTTCCGCTCGATCGAGAACCTGGTGCTGAATGCCGAGCCGCCCGACCGGACGCCCGGCGTGGATGTGGAGGAGTGTGCGCAAAATAATACATCTGTGATTTAATTGACTAATTTCGTATCGTACAGAAGCCAGTTGCTGTACGATCCACATATCTGCTTGCTTTTTTTAGACTTGATTAGTGCTAGTTATACAAATACGAATATTACTTGTAGTTATGCGAATAATAATGAAGGAACAACTAAATATTAACCGATCGACTGCAGCGTCTGACAGCTGACATAACCGGTCCTTAAGTCTGTGCGTCGTCCATTGATCGCCATCTCGACGACCCCTACCCGTGCCCCTACCCTACCTACCCCCGTGTCACATATTTCATGCTTATGGATCGGCGTCTGCGTCTGTCGACGCAGTTGCCCTTAAAATTATCCAAACAATGGGAGGGCTACGTGCCCGGTAGTTAAGGGCCGCGTATTTAAAAAACAAACGAAACCAAGAGCTAAGCCGATTAATAAACGTGACCATTCAGAAAAGGAAAGCGGAGAGCAGAGTATTCTGGAGGAAGCAGCAACAAAAGATGGGTAGTAATGAGCCAGACAGGAAACGAGCTAATCTGGATACAGTTTCTCTGCGTTTGAGTCAAATAGTCACACCATTTCCCTGGATTTTCGTTTTTTGATTATGACTTGCAAGTTGCATCTGTTTTGGTGCAAAAAAAGCTAATCCGCTGAATTTTCAAATAATCACGTAGGCGGGCTTAAGCTGAAATTGATCTGGCAACTCTACTAATCAAACGGAATGTTGCTATAGCACGTCTACATGCTGCCAGAACTTCGCATCATTGCTGAGAGCAGAGACACGAACAAAAATGAGCTGCTCTCTCTGAAACCGGTTTGCAAGCAACATTTGACTTGAAAACATGCTGCCGGCAAGGTAAATGAAGGTATGGCAAATGAGGTAAAACGGCCCAGCAACATGTCAAGGAGCCGCGCACCTCACCTCACTTCACAATATGCTTGTATACAATCACAGTGTGTTGGGAATCGGGGTGATTTTACCTTGCCGTTATGCTTCAGCAACACGCGTTTGCTGCCCAGCAACATTTTTAGGCCCCCAGCAACATTTGAAGGCGGGCTTATTTGAACGAATCGGCCTTGCCGCCTCAAAAAACTTCCAACTCCCACACTGCGCGGTCGCTGCGCGTCGCTGAACGGAAAAATACAAAAATTTGTTGTGTCTCTAAACAAATATATAAAAATAAAATAAACTAAACGGTGAATATAATTAAGAAGCGCGCGTTTTCAAAGCCATTTACCTAAGCACTCTAACTAAGAAGTTGGCCAAAAGTTTTTCTTGTTCGCCAGCATCGTTGCCGTCGCCGCCGCCGCCGCCGTTGCCGCTACAAGACGGTTGCCGTCGAAAAGTGCTCCAACAAGATTTCCACTTGAAATTCCTGAATTTCGTCTCGCAATCGGAATATAAAAGCGCAATTCGAATAAAATACGAATGAAAATTAAGTTTTTCGCAACGCAAAGAGCGGAGTGATTATTGTACAAGTGCCTGTGGTTTTTGTAATTGTGTGTGTGCCGCGTCTGTCGAGTGTGTCACAATTTCTGAGCGAAAAGGACTTTTGGATTAGCGGTGCTTTTGACTCTGTCCCTGCTCCTGCTTCACCCCCTCACCTGGCTGAATTCAAACGGTAAGTGCTCGCTGAAATTATACAGTTAGACGGTGTCTGAGCCACTCCATAACTTATACAATGTTTGGGCCGCAATTTGTTGTAGTGTTTGGGTATTAGCATTTTTATGTGCTGCCTGCCGCCGCCTTGGCCAAAAAAGTTGACAAACAAAACGCACACTGGCGCACACGCACACGTATTCACACAAAGGATTTCATTACATTTTGGGTGGGACGCGACACTGCCGCCGCCACCAAACAGTAACTGTAACTGTAACGTAACGTAACGTAACCCTCCCCCAGGCTATGGTCCCGTCCCTCTCTTTCTCTCCTTGTGCTGCTACTACGTTTCGTTTTGTTTGCGGAAACGCCGAATGCTGTGCTACTGTATTTGTATACCCCGTACTTGAGATGTGTGCAAGGGGTATATTGCATTCGTGTGGTGCAGACACAAGCAGAAGCTTCCTCGTTGCTACTATTGTCCTGTTTTGTGTTGAAATTCATTGAAAAGTTGATTATGGATGTCTGTATTGTTGAATTTATCTGTATATTCTACTTGCATCATCAATAGCCACCTTGAAAGAGTGTAAACTTTGGGAGAGACTAGTTCTACTATATTTCTCTGCTCATGAAAACCAGTTCCTGTGCAGTTCCTATGTTCTTGAACCAAATTCGACACATTTTAGGATTAGCAGGTATGCTCTAGTCGAGAGTGTCCGCTTAAGCTTCCTGCCTGACTTTTCTTTGGTTCTTCTGTTACAGCCTCTCCCGCACACGTACATATGTTGTGTGTTGGTGTGCCGTGGGTGTGCGTATGTGTCTGTTTTGCTGTTATTTATTTTGATGGCGTATTTTGCTTTTCCGCTTTGTCAGAATTGCGTAGCGCCTCTTTCTCTATCTTTCCTAGCTCCTGTCTCTCCTCTTTCCTCTTTCTTCTAGTTTCTAGCTTTCCCTCTCTCTCTCTCTCTCTCTCTCTCTCTCTCTCTATCTTCCTGCATTGAAATGAGTTGGCAATAAATATGGCCCACTGTCAAATAAAAGGGCGATGAGCCAGCCTTTTTCCTCTGCCGTTTCCTGTCCTTGCTACTATCTCTCTTTCGTTCTCCCTTTCGCGCTGTTGTTGCTCTAATCTCAGGGGACACTAATGTTTTACGACACTGGCAATGTCCTGTCCTGTCCTGTGCCTTCAATACAAACTTAATGCACACATCAATGGCAAATTAGATATACTCCAGAAGCAAATGTACTAATAACAATCATTGAGAGAGTGTCCTCTGTGTCCTGTGAGCGTCCTGTGTGTGTGTGACGACGATTGTTCTGTTGATTTGGCTCTTACTTCCAATACATTGGCATTCATTCAAGAGAGTGAGAGAAAGAAGGAGGAGTAGGAGGAATCCCAAATGAGAAGAGGAGGAGGAGCACTTGTGTATGCCTCATGTCTTATTTGTCGTCGCCCAAATGGAAATCGTTTTGTTTCTGTTTTGTCAAGTGACAAATTTTCATTGTCTTCCCCTGCCCCCTGCCAACAGCCCCTCTCCCAGCCGACAGCCGCCGCACTAATCGCTTATTTAAAAACAAAAAAGAGCCCCGAAAGATCTTCAGAGCGGGGAATGGGACATAAGACACAAGACAGAAGACGAGTGTAAATAAACACTCAAGTGCTTGCTTGCCTGGAAGGAGGAGGAGCAACGACTAGCTGATATCCTCTAAGGTGTGTGGAATGGGGAGGGAAATTACTTCCTAACATATTAAATAGATTACACAGTTTTAAGTAGTTTTCAGAACATCATAGACTTAAGAAAAGAAACATTACTCCAGAGAAATATCGAAAAACACGCCACAATTACTCGAATACTGATAATGCCGAAGGAATAGTGGAAAAACACCGATTTTTACTCATGATTATCAATGATTTTTGATGAAAGATGGTTTTATATGTATTTAGAATTGTTCAAGCAATGTCCCTTTGCTCCCCTTTCGTCTGTTACATTCTTCATTCAAACCACACTCGTTCTTTACCACCTAATCTCCTCTGTACTCACATCGTATTAGTGCCTCTTTTTGGTGGCATTGCCCGGCGGCACATTCCCCCAGTTGGCTTTAATTTCCAGCGGACAAAGCGGACCACTCTGTTATCGCAAGGAAGGGGCCCTCTTTAATCTCTTACGGCTTTCCATTCCCCCCCTCCCTGCTCCGCTCTTTGCACCGTCTTTAGGTCTTTATTTTCCAGCCAAAAGGTAGTGCAATCGATTTGGATTGATTTTGTTTAAACAAAACTGCACACGAAAGCAGATAGCTGTGGAAAGAACACTGCCACCAAAATCCCCACTAAGCCTTTGGGGCAGCAACTGGACCGTCACTGGGTGCCAGGTTGCCGGCTTGCCGGCTTGCAGTTTCGATTCGTTCGAATTGAGGATTCCTTTCGGTTCAGTAAATAAACATCGCACAATAACGTTTTGGGGGCCAGACCATCATCAGTGCAGGGCAGGGCAGGGCAGGGCAGGGCAGGGCAGGTCTTTAATGCCACCCAATTCACATGCATGCAATCCGCAACACAACACAAATTCCCATTCCACTTGCCACACTGCCCCACACACGCACACACACACACACACATCCACCTATTGCCTATTCCTATCGATGCTTTGGTAATTAGTTGAGAATTGGATTTGGGATCACATAAAAGTGTTGATTACACGCATTCCCCATCCCATCCCATTCCCCTGCCCCTACCCCTTCCTTGGGTGCCAAGTGTTTTGTTTTCTTGCTGTCTTATCTCTAGGGAATGGAATGGAATGGATGAATGGTTGGATGGGGCAAGTATTAGGGTTACACACAGACACGAGTGAAAGGCAGGTGTAAAAAGTTTGGGGCCCGCTCCAGCCGGAAGCTCTGTCCGATGTTCTAATTAATCGCTTTTATTGCAGGGAATTTCATCTACGCACTAAATTGATTGAGGGGCTTGATTGAGAGAAGACAGTTTGATTGGGATGATGGCCATTTCAACAATTACTATCTGCCCTTTAACACTATAAGTATTTGGGGAGAGAATTTTGGCCAGAGATGGGGAAGATTAAAAGTCGATTGAGGCAAGAAGGAAGAGGTTCGAGGGATTAAAGAGATTTTAAGACATTCAAAATAAAGCAAATGAGAGAGAATGATAGAAAAACAGTATTAACCACAGAAAAATCATCTTAAGGAGTAGATAGATTATAGATTATAGATAGATGATAGATTATAATAGTCAAAATGATGGAGAAGGAGACTAGGGGAAGAAAATTATGGAAGAGAAACAGAGGAATAACATAAATATACAAAAAATATGCCTTTAATGATCAATAAAAAGGATTAAAAGAGTTCTTTTAGGAACATTTGAGGCACCATAAATCCCATAAAAGTAAAAGATGGCAAGGAATTGAGAACATTTGGTATGTAAAAGCCAACACTCAAGTGACATTTTAGGCAATTCAAATTAGACAAAGGTCTCAAGCCCTAGATCTGATCCAGCAGACTAATCATATTCGTGTTAGATTTTATCTATAATTTGATGTTTAGACAACAAACAGCCCCTAACCGAACACCGTTTCCTCCAACCGTTTTGTCCGTAACAAATGGCCAACATTTTCCCCTGCAAGTCATGGCTGGAGTCGTCGGGGGAGGGCAAAGAAAAAACATCAAAGTCATTTCATGTCTTCATAAATTCCCTTGCCAAAAAGGAAGACCGGACCTCTTTCCCTCTCACTATCTCTGGGTCCCGGCTTCCCCCCTCGTGCTGTCCGTCTGTCTCCCTACTGTGCCACTCTCTTTGGGTCTGGCCCGAAGCCCACTCTCCGGCCTAAGTGAAATGACCTGCCGTTTTCCTTAAAAAAGAGGAATATCCCAAGACCCCAACCAAACCCCAAACAAAAAGCCCAAGTCACAAATAATAAGATTGGGCGCTTAAGAGAGAGGGAGAGGGGAGAGAGTGAGAGGCAGATCGGGAAGCGAGGGAAGGTTAATGTCTTATCGACATGCTGCAATCTATGTATTTAATTGACTTGACTGCAATTATAGTGTACACTATATATATATATATATACCTGTATATATCTATATATACATATGTATTGTCTGTTGTTGGTGGCTGGTGGCTGGTGGCTGGTGTCTTCTTCCTGCAGATAAAACGTCGTAAAATAAAAAAGAAATACTTGCCTATAATGATTTCGCATAAATCGTGACTACTCGCCAAAACGAAAGGCGAGAATTTATACTAACACAGAGTACGCGAGGCACTGGCCCTGGCACTGGCACTCGCACTGCTGATACCCTCTAGCCTTTCAGAGGGTATCGCCGAAAAGACAACCTTTACGATGCTGTATATTCATTCATTGAATAGCCCATAAAACTGTAGTTTAATGGATGTTTCTTTTATAAAATTCCAAAGCTGATCCTTAGAGTATCTATATCTTCGTTTTACCCCAATCTATGGCTCGTTTCATGTTGTTTGGGGAGCTACAACAAGTTACAATGTATAGGCAATGCTCCACGCTCCACGCTCCACCATTCCTCGCATTCAGAGTGGAGTGTCGCTCCGGTGTCAGAGGCTAGTCCCGCCGCTCTCGGACCCCCGTCCCTTTCGCTTGGACGGAGGACACAGCCATTCGACGAGGCTCGCCTCGAGTTGCGGGTCTGAGACCTCTTTTGGTCAGCCAAAGTCAAGTTAAAGCCTGGGCCAAAAAGCTGCAAAAAAAAAAAAGGAAAGAAAACCTGTAAGCAGGCGGCAGGCAGCATTCGCATTCGCATTCGTGGTCGTCTCCTAGAGATGCGCACGTGACTTGGTCATCCAGCCAGTCTCTCTCTCTCTTTCTCTCTCTCTATCTCTTTTGGCCGTTTACCAAAATCACGTTCTTAACAAATTGAAATTTATGAATGTTGCCCCACAGCAGCAGAGTTAATTCTTATTTATAACAACAATTAATAGCCAGAGAATAGATTGTTAAAGGCGGGAGGGGAAGATTTCGTGTGAGTGGAGCAATAAAAAATAAAAATAAATTTCAAAAATTATCCAAGAACTTTCTAAAGGGGAGGCAACGATGGGAGAAGCCACGTCTTCAATCCCTTCATATATTCCCATTCTCACGACATCATCTCTAAGAAAATCAAAAGCTGCAAAAACATTTAGCGCTGCTCTTGCTCTGCGGAATGGACAACGAGACGGAGAGCCGGTGGGGAGGGAGGGACGGTACTGATGGACATTGTGTCTCTGGCCATTGCCAAATCGTTAGCACTTGGCGGAGACAGACCCGGGGACACGGACGCATCCAAACATCAGCATCGTCATCATCGCCATCATCCGCCTCCCCCTTCCCATTCCCACTGCCTCTCCCCTCTCTCGGGGAGACATGGTTCGTTCGTTGCGGCGGGGCTTAGACCTTTCGAGTGTGTAATGGAATAAAAATATGTATTTAAACTTTATTTGATTGTCGTTGATTTCGGACGAACAGAGCGTCACGGGTTCCGTTCTCTCTTATCTCCATCCAGACTTACCTCTCGCTCTTACCCTCCTTGTATCTCTCCCTCTCTCTTTGCTGTCCATTCCTAATGAGGGAATGTAATAAACCAATTTAGTTTTCTCTTTTCCTCTCCCCATTTGCATTCTTCCGGCTTTACTGCCTCCCCCTTAATTTTTGGAAGCTCCCTCCCCTCCCCTGCCCCTCCTTTGCTGCTTGTCCCCTGCCCGTTGCCCGTTGCCCATCATTAGGCCTGACAAAAGTTCTTCCAGCTCATTTGTACAATGAAAAATCTTCCCATAATTAACGGCAGTGGCTTGGACACTGTCTGCAGGGAGGGAGGTACATGCCATCTGTAGGTAGGGATGAATGAATTGTGGAGGAGTAGGGTAGCAGTAGGGGGGGACTGGGAATTTCTATGCCTCGCTGCACACACACAAAAATGGGAGAAAGAGAGGAGAGGAGCAACGGAGGCAAGACACCACTCCAGACGACGACCGGGCATTGCATTGCATTCGGGATTGGATTGCCTCGAGTGATATTCCCTATTGTTATAGTTTTGTCATTGCTTTTACGAGTATTTTTGTTGCTGCTGTTGCTGTTGTTGTTGCTTTGTGTAGGTGACCGACCAGCCAGCCGTTCCTTCGGGGCGGAATTATTAAAAGTAAGCCAGACAAACACTCCATGCCGAGGGGAGAGCGAGGGAGACCGAGAGATGGGGATGGCTAGTCGACTCTCATTTGATATATTGCAGGCATCCGGTGGACATTTGTTGACGTGGACGTGATGCTGCAATAAAATCTGCGCCCAGCCAAGAGCCGACCGACCCGACTCCTCATTATACAAGGAATACGCTGCAGCCTGCAGGCCAAAGTGGGTGCAGGGTATTACGACTTGGTGGCCTTTTTTGTGCGCCTTAGATGAGCAATGGGGGAGAGGCATTCAATGGGAAATCGAATCAGGAATATAACGCTAGAGAAAGTGTTTTATAGAAAGCTCTTTGTAACTCTTATCTTTTGGCATTAAGGAGGATCCAGCCACAAATGACTCTCATAGTTACTCTCCTGCGTTTGATAAATTATCGAAATATTGTATAAAAACCGAGGGGCATCTTGTAGATCGAAGAGAAGAAAGAAAACTCCATTTCTATATACAATTTATGTGTTTGGGATTTGTGGAACGAACCAATTCTAATGCCATTTACGCTTCAGAGGATTTTTTGGAATCCCTTTGGTTATCCTGCTGCTAGAGTGTATTTCTCATTGCGGTCTGAAGGCTCCCCTTTACTATTTCGCTTTGGAGTTTTCTACCTCTTTGCCGCTCTCTCTCCTCTCCCTCTCTTTGTGCCGCTTTGGGTTTGCTTGTCATTGTTGTGGTTGTCACATTGTCGCCATCGTTGTCTCCGGGCCATCATTTGTGGCCCGCACAAACACACACAAACACAAACACACACACAGACTCCCAGACCAGAGAGCAACCAATAAAAGGCCAACAGTCTGTTGTAGTTTTCTACCAACACTTTTTTTACTCTTTGGCTTCTCTTTCTGTTTCTGTTTCTGTGTCTGCTTTTTCTCTTTCTTCTTTTACATTTTGTTGTAGCCAAATATTTGAGCAGGCAAACAGTTAACAACAAAAGCAAAAGCAGCAACAACGGAAAACCGCATCCCACGTTCAAATCAAGGAAAAGCTTCAGCTTCCAGCTCCAGCTTCCCCTTAATTTTCCCCGAAAAAATGTGTCGCATCGTTTTAATTAAATATTTTCAATTTTATAGGCTTGTTTGCATTTGCATTTGAATTTTAATTTTGTGTCGATTTTCCCAACTCCAACTCCAACCCCAACCCACACCCTCCTGCCTCCTTCTCTTTGACTTTTTTTTGGGGCCACAGAAATGTTTCTATTTATTCGTTTTTGATTCGTTTGATTTCGGGTTCCCCTCAAGATGTGGGTCCCACAACAGCAACAACAGCAACAACAACCGTGAGACGGTGACACCTGGTGGTCTGGTCAGAGAGCCCCGGACGTGGACTGTGGACAGGTCTGATCTGCATTTACATTCCCATTTCCATGCCCATTTCCATGCCCTTTCCCCATTTCTTTTCAGCATAAAAATTGACCATTTTTCATGTTCATCTTCGGCCTTCGGTCTTTGGTTGCTGTTTCGGTTCATTAGTTAGGATTACTGGACAATTATGTCGCATTTTGGACCCACTAATAGTTGTTTATTTATACAATTATAAAATTGAAAGCTCACATAAATTTGTAGTGCGTGTGCGTGCGGGAAAAAGATGCTTAGGCTGGGGGTCATTTGAGGGGGAAATGGGAAAAGAATCCATTCTCTGCGGCGAGTGAAAGTTCTTTCCACTGAGGAGGGGGGAAGTTCCATCTTTTGTGGAAACAAAACTTCGACTGACTGGGCCCTGGGGGATGTCCAGTCCGCAGTCCAACAAAATGGCCCTAAATCGGCTCCTCCGTCCACACTAATGGCCCTCAATCGGGTCTTATAGTGGTGGATTATATACAGAATTATTTCTTTTGTTACAGAATTTGAATGGATTTCAATTTAAAATTTCGAAATTCCATTGCTGGAGCCAAGGGAAACGGATATGAAAACTTTAAAGATGGCATTTGAAAGCGTAATTGAATTATACAAGAAAACTTTTGCCCAACAAAATCTGCATATACCCACAATAAATACAGTATATAGTATTCCCAGGGCATATTGATTTGATTGAATATTTAACGTTTCGATGGGAAAGATAAACAGTTCCCATGGAAATGCTCCAGATAAAAAGTAATCCCCCCCTCATTTCGATAACCGAATTGTTTGCCAAGCTCCTGGGATTCCCATTGAACGATAAATAGATATAACTCTATTTCATCGTTGATGAAGCTATAACCGTAGATCCCTGTAACCCTCACCATATCTAGTATTCGTTCATTTACTTAGCTTATCGTTGAAATATTGTATGTTTCCCAAGCTCTCGCTCGCTTCTCGGCTGAGAACTTTAATAATGTCAGCCCCAGCACACCCCCCATCCCCCCAAAAGCAAACACCGGAAACGTGGGCAATATTAATCGGTTATCCCCCCTCCCGCACCCGCTCCCCTTGTACATGTGTGTTTTAGATGCACTTTATCGTAACCCCAAATCAATTTATTTATGTGCGTTGGACGCTTTAGTGGAGCAAACGGCTAAAAGGAGATTATAAAAGTGGGAACACCCTTTCGACTGAAGATTACCCCGTACTGCATTCATGGGAAAGCCAGAGAATGCCAGCAATACCCTTCGACAAGAGAGTAACAGTCTTAGCGCTCTGATTGGAGCAGTGTAGATCCTTTGAATACTCCATTCTTTTAGTTCTAATTCCCACGATCGATTCCTTTGTTGATGGTTGCGATCATCTTTTTGTTTGTTTGCTTACACCTATCCCACATACCATATACCCCTTGCCCTCTACGAACAATGGGCATCACAAAAGCTTCGAGGCCTATCTTGAGCACGGTCTTCAGTGCCCGATAAGGCTTCGAGATGCCGAAGTGCATTTGTCGTGTCGTTCGTGGCAGCCGAATGCAACGCCGAAGCATTTCCCACTCAACAGTTGGGATGCACAGCTTCTCGCTGAGCAAGAGCATGCCGATGAGCAGGCCACCGTCGGTCTTGGCCCGGCACATGAACACGCGCTCATTGAAGTTCGAAGTGCCCACGGCAACCGAGCCAAACTCGTACAGGCCGTCGAAGCTGCGAACCCATACGTATTTATATGTGAGGAAGGGATTAGGAAGCGTTCCGAATAGGTGGACAAATCAAATACTTTAATGTTAATTAAAGTTGTTTTATTAAGTGCACTTATTAATTATAACTAATAATTCGAAGCATCGCGACGATGTCGACGATGTCGAGGATGTCGAGGATGTCGACGATGTCGACAACCAAAGGCCCAAGCAAAGGCTCAGCTGATCAGCTGATCGTATTTTTGTAAACATTTTACATACATTTTATATACATTGGGGCACACGAACTACACCTGGCACACATACACTTGGTGTATACACTCTCCGCTCGCTGTGGTCCGAGGTGGTGGCTGCTCTCTCTGGCGCAGTGTTCCCATTCGTCTCTCTCCCTTCTTCGATCACGGTGCAATAAAAGTACAAAAAGCAAATAGGTCCGACCCTTGGGTAAATATCTAAATGGTACGAATGTGCGTGCGTGTGTGTGTGTGTGTGCGTGTATGAATGAACGGGAATGAAATGAATGAAAAATGTGCGTTTCCGCTTCGCTTTGCAATAATAGTTGGGAAATTGGAGAAATGTGCGCTCGTGGTCCCGGGGGGGTGCACAGAGATCCCTTCCATTTCCCGTTAAATGTGTCTCATTAGTGTGGTACCACATTCCTCATGGATGTGGGCGTGGTCCGTTAAGGGGTTCTCCGGCCCGCAGATCAGAAATTTTGTCAAATATTTTAGAGAGTGCGTGCCATGAATGAATTGTCGTTTAAATTAAATTAAAGCCGAGCCAAGGGGAAATTGCAACTGCAATTCAACCACCAATGTGCCACCAGGAGGAGGCCACGGACGATGCTGTAGCCACCCCATCCTTCGTGGATTCGTGGATAAAAACAATCTGTTTGCTGCCTGTCACAAGACAAACAAGCAACAGCCAGAGGAGAGGGGGGAAGCACAGAGACAGGCGAAGGAGACTCATAAAAATCCACAGCCAACGATTTGTTGTTACGCTTAACGGTAAAGTACGAAGGCAAAAGGTGGCTGCGACGCGACGCAACGCGACGCACAGTGGGACCGAAACCCATCAAGAGGGATGATTGCGGAGTGTAATTTTCGATTGCGGATCAAAATTCATGTGCTGTTGATCCCAAAGGGGTTAATTGTGTGCGGGGATCTTTAATTAATTATTTGTATGCACACAAGCGGGAAATACTCGTATGTGTGTGTGTGTGTGTGTTGCAGGGAGTTTATCCGAGCTCTGTTCTGTTCTGTTTTCGGAGTGATCCTATGCAAACAGAGATCAGCTTTCGATCGATTTAAAATATAGAAGAAAAAAAAAGAAAAAGGGAAAATATTAAATGCCTTAATGAATTTTAACCATCAAATCAATTAGCGTTCCATGGAATAAGATTGGCAGGGGTCGAATACCATAAGTCAATATCTAAATAAATCTAAATAACGATAGTCTATAGGTACACAGAAAGCAAAAGAAACACACCCATATTTAAATTAAATATTCGGGGTCCTAAATACAAATAAAGTTAAATGAAATAGAATTCACTTGGATTTAAATATAAATGCATTCAAGAGTATTTTTAATACGGCCCATATACCATTTAAATATTAATCACTTTAAAATAAATACTTATAATATATTCAATTTGTTGGAAATATATTTTAATTG
Organism: Drosophila lowei; assembly: GCA_008121275.1. NCBI lineage: Eukaryota > Metazoa > Arthropoda > Insecta > Diptera > Drosophilidae > Drosophila > Drosophila lowei. The sequence continues at coordinate 20,896,127 of CM017778.1, read as the reverse complement.
AAATAATAAATATATTTAACATAAATATCAGCATATTTCTTTCAAAATGTAAGTGAAAACATTACTATTTTAATTATATTTCCCCTCTCGGCTCTCTAAGAAAATATTTCTATTTTCTACCATCAAAATTCTACAAGTTCCTGGGCCACTGTTCTCCCGCTTTTGATGGATTTTTTGTGGGTTTTTCCCCTCTTTGTGGCGCAAGGTTATTGCAATCGCAACACCTCAGCCGCGGGCACAGGACACAGGACACACGGGTAAAGGGGCGCATACAGCCATAACCCACTCGCAATCACTGTGCAACACCAGACCAGAACCCAGAAACCATATCCCACATCCCAGAGAAGAGGCCAACCCATCTCATCCAATCCATGGCCGAGCTACACGGAACCCGAACTCCCTTTCTGTTGGGCATTTTTAATGCTTTTAATTTTTGCTGCGCCACCGAACAACAGGAGGGGGGAGTGAAGCGAGGGGGAAAGAGCAGGGAATGAGCACTAAAAGTAAGCCCAAAAAAAAAAAACGAAGAAAAGTAGAGAGAGAATGGGAGAGTGGAAGAGTGGAAGAGGAGTATGCTTTTTGGGGGTAAGATTCGGTTAGGGGTTGCAAATGTCTCTCTATAAGCGAGCTGGTGAGGGTGTGTGTGCATCCTTTGAATACATGTGTGTGTGTGTGTGTGTGTCTGTGGAGTGGAAGGCAACCCAAAAATGTGCAAAAAATGGGCGTGGCGCGACTCAACGCGATATATCTAATGGCATTGTTTCCGAGAGTTGTCGCCGTCGCCGTCTCCAACTCCGAACTCGGTTTTTCCTCCTGTTTAATGCATGTGTTGGCAAATGTCGAAATGATGTACTTGCCGCCACTCCACCCCCCGCTAACACTTCACCTCCCCCCCCTGTGGTGCAGGGGCATATGCCTTCCGACTGCCTGCTAAATATGCAGCTGTTAATGGCTCAAAAATTAAAACATTAAGGCGTCCCCGTCATCGTCAACGACTCTGATTGGAAATGTGTGTGTGTTTGGGCTTTCATCTAACCCTCCACCCCCTGCCTCTGCCTCTGCCTCTCCCACTGCCCCTGCCCCTGCCATCAGCCCTGCTGGGTGGGAAAACGCTGAGTAATATGAAAAGTGCACCTTGCATGGGAAAAGATTCAACATCATTTGAGGTTTCAGTAGTTGAATGAATAATTACATGTTGAAGGGGGAAACAGAGGTAGTACGGTACTGTACGGTACTGTACTGTACCCTTTCGAAAGAGGTCGAACAGATAGGAACAGATTCCACTCGGAATTCACATAAACCCCTTGAGAATGAATACCGAAATCTGCTCAAAATCTTCCCCTATTTGAAGATCTTTCTTTCAACCTTCGAATCTCCCGCTTGTGAAGGGTATTCCCCGTTTCGTTGTGGCCTACTTCGTGGATGCCTCTTTTGTGTTTTTTTGTTGTTGTTTTCAATTTACCTTTATTTTTTTTTTACACTTTTAAAAGTGTTTTTTTTTTTTTTTTTATTTTGTGTTTTTGTGGGTCACTCGAAAGGTGAAACCTGGCAGGGGGTAAGCAGAGAATTATGGAAAAATATGTTAATTAAAGTCAGAATTTTAGTTGCTTTTTCGGTTTTGGGTGAAAGTGCGAGAGTGCTCGGTATATACACCCGTTTTCCAGAGAGAACCTTTTCAGAACTGAAGGAAAATCAATTGAAAATATTCGAAATTCGTTTGACGAACAGAAATAAATTGAAAATTGAGTTTGGTGCAGGGGTTTTCCCATTGAGGGACGAGTATTGCTGTTAAAATTAATTTCCGCTAAGGTTTTCCGCCCAAATGCAAACCTGGGCAGGGGCAGGGGGAGTTGCAGGGGGAAACTCTATTATATCTTTCATTCTTTGCTCTCCTTTTGCTTATTAACTTTTCCCTTGCCTTTTGCTTGTTTTGCTTCGCCCCAAGCCGCCCTCTGTTTTCCTTTCCCCCCTCCGTTTGCCCAAAACAAATTCATCCTTTCATTTGTGGCAACATTTTCCTTGGACTTGACTCAATTCCCCCAATTTTTCGTTCTATATAAAAGAAAACACGGCACACAATTCCCTTGGCGAACATTTCCGAGAAGCAACAATGCACCACCCTCTGGGCTCCCCATTTCCCCATCTCGTTCACTCTCTCTCTCTCTATCTGGGTGTGTGTCTCTCTTTATCTCTGTGCTCCCCCCCAATCCCCTGGGCGGACAGTAACAACGTTAAACAACATTGGAGCATAGACAAAGGCAAGCTACTTACAAGCCGCATGCCACCAAAACACAAAACCAGAATGTAGTCATCCTCCCCTTCTCTAAGCACTCCCCGCTGCATAGTACCCCCCTGCCGCCCCTGCCGCTGCCCCTGCCCATGCCACTGCCCCACCTGACACATCTTATCTTATCCGCGCAGGTGCACGCCACACGGCGGCTCAACGGGCGACAAGACAGCGACAGTCGACAGACGACAGTCGACGGTCCGACAGTGGAGCTCGAATAAAGAGCAACTGCCGCCCCACACCACCCCTCCCATACCCGTGTTGAACCTGCTGCCCATGCGCACAGTGCGCGACATGAATGACAAGTCGTTGAACAGCAGGAATTTATGACTTGAGGAACAAGAAATAGATTGTTTTTACAGAAGAACGAGGCAGAGAAGCAAAAAAGAAAGAGAACAGAGAAAGAGAAAGAGAACATGTAAGGCTCTCTCTCTGGTACAAAACTTTCCATAAGCAGTCGTACAAATTTCCCCTAAACGAACGGATACATTCTCTTCGAATCACACGAAAAGAAAGCAGTTTCCTCGCGTACGAAACGGTATTTTGTAAAATTCATACATACATATATACTGCACCGATTGCCATATTCTGGTTGCATGATTTATCAGATTTGAGAAGATTTTCCATAGCTTTAGAGCCAACAGAATTTTCTCTATTTTCGGATGCAAAACAGGCCGTAATGAGGCCAAAAGAGACTCTTGCAGCTCTTAAAGAGTTACCCAATAAAGCCCCCACCCCCACCGCCTCAAAGTGCTCGTAGATGGACTGGCCAGCTGAAATTCTTTCGATTACAGACATCAAGAAAGCAACATACCCTAATTACCCTACAATTACCGCGTATAAATCAGAGTTTGGGTCAGAACGGAGAATGCAAATCACTTGAGAAGGCAAATGAAAAGGAAAATGGAAATGGGGAATGGGAATGCGTAGGGGAGAGAACATCAAAGACGGGAGTCCGTCTAATGAGTAAAATGCATTATTTGACCCCTGGCCTCTACAAATTAGCCCCTGTCTGGCCCCCGGGTTCCACTCATGGGGTCTGGGGTCTGGGGTCTGGGGTCGTCTCGTGTCTGGACTTCTGTTCTTACAATCTTCCATCTCCCATCTCCAATGAGGGGGCGAGTGTGGTTCCTTCTTCAGTCTTATGAGGGGTGTGGGGGCAGGCGGGCAGGCAGTAGGGAAATAGCTTTCAACAGCAGGAGAAACAGCAGCAGCAGCAGCAGCAGGCTCACAATTTATCAAACAAATTTCATCATGTGCTGCATGGGAAATGTGTTTCTGATGATGTCTCGGCCGCTGCCGCTGCCGTTGCTGCTGCTGGCCCACAAGAACAGCAGCTAATTAAAATGGCTTATAATTTTCATGATTTACACTTGCAGCCCCCCCGAATTTCCCCACCCCCTTTGCGCGCTGGCCTGGCCCGTGGTTATGTTTGTGTTTTGGGTTAAAAGCTCATAAAATTAAAGGCCCTAAAAACATGGCGTGGGCCTCAAAAGGGAGGCATGGAGCCAGCAGCAGGCATGGCCAGTGTCTAGAGATGGGATAGCGGCAGGCAGTGCATTCGTATGCACAAGCGAAAAGTACTAAAGATTCTCCTGACCGAGAATCCGAAAACAAGATACAAATCGTGTGCATGACGGGGCTCTTTGAAGCTCGACTCGAGTCCAAAAGAGTTTTTTCTCCCAGTAGACACTCGTGCCTCTTGGTTCGTGCTTCGTGCCTCGTGCCTCCTGTCGTCGTGTGTCCCCCTATCTGCCATCTCTATGAAAAGTGAAGAATGAAACCTGCTTTTGAGCTTTTTGATTGTGTAAAGGCCCCAACAGGCAACAGCCACAAGAAATTGTAGGCGCACATTTGGTTTTTATGCTATCCGGTGCACAAAATATAATTCAATCAACGCCAAGTGCCACGCCCCCTCCCCCAGCCGCCCCTGCCACCAATGGCATCAGTCTCAACGCCTCAACCACTAGTACATACATTTTCTATATTTTTTGTTGTTGTTGTTGTTTTTTTTTAGTTATTTTTGACTCTTGCATGCCGCACGTCAGCGATAGAGGAGGTGGGGCAGGAGTAGGAGTTGCAAGAGCTGGAAGAGAAATGTTCCCCAAGATATAGTAGTATATATCGTCGTATCGTATATATGAGAAATATGGCATATGAGCAGAGACCCCCAGACCAAAAAGAACCGACCAGATGATGGTCTCCCAACTCTCCTTCAAGATCCCCTGCTCCCCCGTCCCCCGTCCCCTTCTGCTGGTGTGCCGGGGGTTCTGCGGCTGTCAGCTCACGGCGCGCGCAACAGCATAAATCAACTTATTTCATTGGAATTTATGTTTTGTTGCACTGGCGCGTCGCCTTGCATCGGCACTGGCACTGGCACTGGGCCCTGGCACTGGGAAACTGGGAGACAGGAGGAGAGGCAGTGGCAGTGGCAGAGGCGGAGGCCCTGTGCAACACACACTGACTGAGACCGGAGCTGAGACGCCACCAGCAGCAAAAGCATTCATCCTGAATCATCGTGAAGGGATTACTCGACCTTACTCCCGGAATGCCCTTCTTCTTCGGAAGATTTGTTTAAAAGAGCAACTTTGAAGCGATCTACATCGATATAGAATGAATGGATATATCTTATGGGAACAGTTTTCAGCTTTAAATATATCATATCACATTCTTTGCCGAAAAGAGTATTCCCCATTCGTTGAAGTGTCAGGAAATGATGGCATTTCGCATTTCACGCTTGTTGCCGCCTGGTTGTATGTGCAATTGCTTCATTTGGCGGCAATGTCTTGATGGAGGAGACGGAGAGAAGGATGTGGAAGAAGGAACTGCAGCCGGAGTCGACTGGGAGTCGGAGTCGGGAGTCGGGAGTCGGAGAAGGTGGTGCCTCCAGTAGCGGCAGGAGGCAGGAGGAGTGCACAGGCCGCGTGTTAAAATGTACACTTTGCATTTAAATCATTCCGGGAACTCTGTCGAACTCTCTGGGTTCGTTATATTTATCTGTTGCCTTTGCTACCTCTGCTGCACTGCTGCACTGTTGCACTCCTCTTTCTGTCTCTCTCTATCTCTCTCTCTCTCTCTCTCTCGAAACAGAACGAAACAGGAACGGAACTCAATCAGGCGGCATGGTCTGAGGGAAATAAGCAAAATTGAAAAGCCAAGCAATTTTCCTTTTCCTATTTTCCATTCGACTTCTGTTGTTGCGTTGTGGCTGCAGATCCCAGAGCTTAGATCTCAGAAGTGCTTAGAATGCGGTGGAATTGTGGCCGGAATGTGCTCTTTGGAGAGATTAAATACCAATCAAATGAGTACTCGAATCAGACCTGTACTGTTTCCCTTTGAATATTTGCTAATATTCGGCTGGAAATGTTGAAATATTTTGTATGATTTATGACCCTAGAGTCTAGACTATGAATCCATGGAAATACTAATCGCTATATTCCTCTTTTATCTCTTTGCAGGTAGGTACGAAGAAATGTGCTTCTCGGGAGGAGTCTATCGCTGGAAATATCATTGCACGGCAATGGGAAAGTATAGATAATGAAAGAACTAACCCAATTCCACAGACAGTTGATGGATGAGTTATATTCGACATATAATTATGTTGGAAATACTGGAAATCATTTTAAAAGTAGCAAAACCCACAGAACGGAGAATTTTAACTAAATTTTGGAGAGATTAAAGATATTTTCAATGAGAAATTGTTTCAAAATTTCTCATTGGAAGATATTTCCTATCAGAAATTGTACTCCTTTTCGGCTGCTCACTGTTACTAGAGGTAGTTCCTTCCCTTTCTTTAAATTCTAGAGTTCTTTCCCATCAAATATAGAGATTTTTCAACTAATTCTCTAGCTGCCAAAGTCGTAGTGTTTTTGGTGCAATTTTCCCTCATAAATCCCTACCATTCCATTCCACTCCATTAACGAGGAAATGCATTTACTTTTGAGTATTTTTCCTGGGAATTTTTCTATTTTTTCTGGCAAGAAATGACTTTGTCCGCCAATTATTCCTCTTCCAGTAGTCCCCTCTCCCTTGGCTCCCCTTTGGATCCATTGTAGCGGTTAATTATGTTATGCTAAACATTCTCACACACCCGCTCTCTCTCTCTCTCTCCCTCTCTCTCTCTAAATTCTTGAATTTATGAAACACTTAGGCAACAAAGTTGCACACACACAGACACAACTGCCTCCCCATGCTCCCTTCTGCAGCAATTAGACGGCATTTCCATTAGCGTTTAAGCCATTCATCCATCTGCCTGCCTGGGCACTGCCTCATCTGCCAGTCTGGTGTCTTCACACCTGCCCACATCTTCAGCAAATTTACTTACATACGAGTATGTATTTGTTACAAAAAAAAAACTATGCAAACTAACAAAAAAACACAACAAATGGAAGCAAGAAAAATCTTGTCACTTTTTGCCAATTAAGCGGCAAACGTAAAAACAAGAAAATCAGAAGAAAAAAATGGAAGAGAAGGAGAATCCTCTGCCTGGTCTGCCAATTCGATTGATACGCTCTCGTGAGAGCGCTCTCTGGAATAATTAGCTGTATGCTCAAGGTATATCTAATAGAAGGTAAGGCTTAACAGGCTTACAAGTTTGTCTACCCTTGTAACTCCTCCTCCTCTTGTTAGCGGCTTCTATCGGAAAGCAATCAGGTGCTCAAAGAGAGGAAGCGATCCTGCCTTTTATAGTTCTACCATTACAGCCCCCCCCCCTCTCTGACAATCAATGCCTCACCTTTCATCAATACCTACACTTTGTGCCTGCCGATCATCCATCAAATGCCTCTCCCTCTGCCTCTCTCTCTCGCTCTGTGTCTTCGTGTGCATCTAAGAGAGTCGTGGAAACGGTCAACGGCTGACGCTGACAGCGCAGCTGCTTCAATTAGCGTCAGCGTCAGCGTCGGCGTCGGCAGCACAACCAAATGTCTGTTTATTTGCAGATTTGCTTTATTTTTTGTTTTCTGGTTTTGATTTTACTCTTGCTTTTGGATTTTGCCTTTGTTGCAGATTTGCTTGCCTTGGGGGTCGGCACATGTGAAATAAAGCAGAGACAGGGAAGAATAAAGAAGTAAAGAGAGTGGGCAGGGGGTGAGAGGTAAAGACAGAAGGACGCCTAAAAAGAATCGGCTTTTCTTCAACTGTTTAATTGCATTTGGCTTCTGCTTTTGTTGTTCTTGCTGTCTGGATTGCTGCTGCCTGAATTTTGCATTTAATTACTTTGTTTATGGCCTCCGGACAGCAGCGCCAGCGACAGACCGAGCACCAGCAACAATAAAACTTCAATTTATGTGTGTTCTTCCCTTCCCTCCCTGCCCCGCCCCTGCCATCTCCCCTACGAACTGGACTACGAAATGTTGTTGAATTCCAATGCACAAATTGACAGGCAACGCAACCCATCATCCCACCTCCCATGCCCATCCTCTTCTCCCTCTCCTTCTCGTTTTCCACTCCCGCGCACTGCTTTTGTTATGTAAACAACGTGAACTTTATACTCTCTTCTGCTACCCTGTAAAGCAGGGAGGGCATTACGATAAATAACAACTTTTGATGCTTTGTGGAACATATGCTCATTCTGTTTCTTAATTCCCGAGTTTCGGAGCTTTTTGAATGCTGAAACACTTTTCAGATCCCCGTTTTAGTTGTATCATAGATCTTCCATAGAAGTAATCCCTTAAACCACATAGATTTGCAAGGAAAATGTCTTTGTTCCATAAAATATTCCAAATAAATGTGATACATTAAAGATCTGTAAGTTTCCCCATAGAATCTCACAGAATCCCATAGAACTCTCAAAATCGGAAGACCATATCACATATTCCATTGAAACTATCCATTTGCCAGAATAGAAACCAGTAGCCCAAAAAGTTTAGTCATCGTTTCTTCTAGTTTTTTTCTTCTTGTGTGTCGACGCTGCAATACCGAAAGCAACTTAGGCACCATACCATCCCCATACCACCCCATCCTTTCATCCACCCCCACGAATCGCCCCGCCCCCGCCCGCGCCCTCTAACTTGAAGGCAAAAGTTTTTACCCTGCACAAATAACTCGACTTCTGCGACTCGACTCCGACTCGACTCGCTTTGAATGCTTTGCAATTTCCGCTCTTCTAAATTTGTTGAAAATATTTGCGCTGCCGCCTGCCGCGCTCTCTCTCTCTCTCTCTCTCTCTCTCTCCTTTCTCTCTTCCTTTCCTTTCGGTGGAGAAAAGAAAAAGTTTTTGTGCTGTGAAGAGCAACAACGCAGCGGAACCCATGAGTGACTGCCCAACCTACCGTAATATTTTAATAAATTTTTGTCGCCAGAGAGGGAGAGAGAGAGAGAGAGATAGATAGTAGAGTGAGAGAGAACAATCAAAACTCTGATTCCTGATTCCAAACGATGCTGTCGTTGTTATTGTCGAGCGAGCGCCTGCGTCCTAATTAAAAGCAACGAAAATCAACAACAAAAAGTGGGAGGAAAAAAGAACAGGTACAAAAGTGTAGTGGATATAACGACTAGATGATACCTATTAAATAGAGGCAGGAAATATAAGAGTTGGGGGGAAAATGAGGAGAAAAAAAGCAAGGAAAATTCTGATTAGAGATGTTGCACGAGAGACCAAAAAGCTCTTCTATGGCGGGGTTTTTCATGATGCCCCATAGACAGAGGGCGTGCGCAGGCTATTTGCTGAATCATGCACAAGCAATGTAGCTGCTTTTTGCAATCTTGCGACCTAGAAGGGTCTTCATCTAAGACCCCATTGAATGATCTAAAATATCTTCATAACTGTGGATGCCACAACTCTGAGAAATCCACATAATAAATAATAGTTCTTGATAAACTCTTCCTATTGATCGTTTCCTACAGCATACCCCTTGGACAGCCAATTAAAGGGGTATCCAAAGCACGCACAAAAGTGCGTCGAACCCCAACACTCTCGGGACTGGACTGATGGATCAGCCATGGGGAAATAAACCAGGACAAAAGCCAGGACTCTGGCTGTTCTGTCAGTTGATTTCTGTCCCCGCTTCGAGCGCATTTCCATTCCCATTTCCATGTCAAAGCTGATTTTCAAACTGATTTTCGTGTCCAGTGCAGCCATTTTCCAAGCGATTTCTAGTTTATGTGTTGGCATATTCGCTGATTCCCTGTTGTCCTGTCGCCTGGACTGATGCCTGAAACGGCGCCTGAAATGGCGGCGGCGCCCACTGATGTGGTAATAAACACCCCTTGTGCAGTCTAATGGACCGTAATTAACTCGTGCGCCAGCTGCGACGGCGACGGCGACGGCGACAGTGGCAGCGGCAGCGACAGCGACAGCAAACGACAGCAACTGCGACGCTAAATGCGACGCTGCTGTGGTCGTGTACAAGCGATGAATAATAATTTTTTGCCAGGACCAGGACCAGGACGGACCGGACCGGACCGGACCCCACCAATCCCATGCACAGTGGCTACAATTGCCGATTTAATGGTCAATAATTTCGGGGTTTGATTTCTCGCTGGCAATTTGCATTTCATTTACATACATTAACGGTGAAAATATAGTACGTACTGGCCAGATGTTGGGAATTACTTATCGATTGTTGTGCCATTTAGGTAATCGTCAGAGTCATTCCAGATACAGAATACATATGATGCAATCATTATGTCAATATCCGAATGTTGATTATGAGTAAATTTATTGGTTATCTATGGGTTATTCTCTATAACAGATGCATTTGATTACTGGCTTTATTTATTGGCACTGTAAACCCCCAAGGCTTATATATTTTTCCTTCATCGATATGTCAGGGAAAACTATTGAAAACTATTGCTTTTCCAAAGCTAATAACTAGGTGGAAACTTTTCCTTTCATCCACAACTAATTAATAACTTGGCTCAAACTTGTGCTCAGCTTTTAGCTGAATGGAAATTAAGGCCAAGAACCAACAAAGTAAAACTTCTGTAAGCCAAAGTTTGAATTACGTTTAGAAATTACAATAGCAGGATGTGAGAATCATTAAACCATTAAACCATTATCCATTCAAATTTGTGCAAGGCAACACTTTCGTGGAGATACTTGAAAACATTTCTCAGATACTCAGAACACTGTTAGATACTTACCACGTTAGCCTATGACCTCAATCGATCGATGAATGCAGGAAATTTGTGCATTTTTCTAGGTTTTTCGGTGTTAGATTTGACCTTTTTGGAATGGATCTTTATTTAGAGAACTTCAGGGATTTGCATAGCTTTTATGATGGATCATATTCTGTATAATTCTTGATACGTCTTTTATTTATTCTTTTGCTGCCTCATTTAACCCTTCTTTTGTGGCAAATATCTTCCAAAAATAGCACCAATTCTTACCATTGTAGATTTCCATTGTTGCTGCTGGTCAGGCTGTTGCCTCTGCCACGTGCCCCGTGCCCCCTGCCTGCGATCCTGCTGCTGCTGCTGCTGTTGTTCGCGTGACGGATATTGCCTTGTCACTTGCATGTACGAGAAATGTTAAAACGTGGAGCCGCTCTTGGCTTGGCTTTGGCTTGGGTTGGGTTTCAATGGCTATTGCCTCCCGTTTGTTTTTTTTCCTGGCTCTCATTACTCCCCTCGCTCCCGCCCGGAAATGGGGGCAACCCCTTTCGGGCAGGCGACCACAGCGACCGCAACGCAGCGGCGGCAATCAACGCACAGAGCGAGTTGCACAACAAAACAGAGAAACAGAGAAACGGAGGCACCAGCAGCACTCTCCTGTTTCCACGTTCGAAAGTTGTGCTAAAAATTAATTAATTTCGCAATTTTCATAGATCGAACAGTGGCAAGCGGCAAGCGGCAAGCGACACAGACACCAGGCCCCCCCCCGCCTCCATTGTCGATTGTCAATTGCAGGCTCCTCCGATTATTTTCTAATGTTCGAGGGGGGGGAGTGCTGCCGAAAAATTATGATGATTACCATCATCAGCCGGCCAGCCGCCGAACCATGGGCTGGCCCCACACTAAGCCTCTGGGAGGGGGGTGGGGCGTGGCTAAATGTAAGGCGATTTGGCCATGATGGCTATTATAAATACCAATTTAATGAGCGCAACATATGCAACGGTCGGACACGCGGGCAGGGGGCGAGGGGAGTTGCAGCTGAACGTTTAATGCGATTACATGGCAGCGGCACATTTGTCATCCGAGGGGATCCGGTGGGGCATTTTAGAGATGGTGTAGTGTCGCTCTCTCTCTCTCTCTCTCCTGGGGGCTTACACTGAAAGAAATGAGAGAATGAGAGAGAGATGGAGATGGAGATGCCCTCTGTGGGTTCTGGGAACAGATTCTCTATCCTTAATTTCCTTTCCAATCGAATCATCCTTTCGCTTATGGGGAAATTTGTAGCGTGATTGAAAGGCATTTGGCATTTGGGTCTCTAGAGGAAGAGTCTCATTGGAAGGATCTTGATTGATCTCTCCATTATCAATTTCTCCCAGTGCATGTATCTGTATCTTTGCACAGTGTATGTGTATGTGTTTGTGTACGTGTACGTGTCGGCTTCAACAAATCAAGTCAAATTACTGCAATGCTAAACAAGTAGCGGCAGCAGCAGAGTGGCAGCAGAGCAAAGGGGCAGCAGAAGAATCTGTGGCAAAAACAGCAAAGCGAAACAAAGCGAAACGAAAAGCGAACGACCGTCGCGTATCCAGCCACACAAAAGTCCGCATCCGTAAGATAGATTTTTACTAGTGCTGCTGCTGCTGCTGCTGCTGCTGCTGGTGCCCCTCTGCTCTGTTGCTGCCACGCCAATTGCATGGCCATCGTGCATAACTTCAACTTGAAACTGGATTGTGTCTCGCTCTGGCCCACTGGTGGCATGCGGGCCACTGCAGTGCCAGTACCAGTAGCAGCAGCAGCAGCAGCAGCAGCAGCAACAAAATGTTGCAGCTCCGACAACAGTCGTTGCTCATTAAGTGCCACTCTACGACAGTTGTCGCTAATGCCAGTGTCCTCCACTGCACTGGACTGCCCTGCACTGCTCTGCACTGCTCTGCTCTGGGGGTCGTCGTCATGGACCATGCCCCGGGGTTACACACACACACCCAGACACGAGTCCAACGTAAATTTGCAAATATTTACTCGAATCAGAGGCGAGGAGAGGATGGATGGCAGCAGCAACCAATTGCATATATGCCATGCTCTGCAGTCGGACTTCGGGCGTACATTCCTGGAATAAGTAGCAGCGGGGCTTCAACCTTAAATGAGTGTTAGCTGAATGGATGGATAGCAGCACCAGCAGCACTAGCAGCACTAGCAGCAGCAGACTCTGCAAATATGCTCAACACTAAAGCAGAGGGGGACAGCCAGCCAGACAGACAGAAAGCAACCCTTTCAATGGATTGTGGGGGATTAAAGAAGTTTCTCCACTCTCGAAACCTCAAGCTTCTGCTTCCCTCTGGGGATCATTGAGAGGTGCTGTCCAAAGCAATTATCCTCTGGCCATAAGTTGAGGGAAAACTTCACCTGCGGCTATCTGGGAATCAGTTCTTTTTCTCTCTTTCTCATTTTCCATTATTACGAATAGCGCAAAACCACCGCATATGGTAGTACCACTCCTCTACTCTCGCCCATCGTTACATCCACCATACAATTGTCATATTACGAGTGTGTATACCTTTTGGCTCTATTCTTCTGCCGTTTGCCATTTGGCCATTGTCCGACCAGGGCACTCCCTGCTTTTCGCTAGGTTTCCCTTTTGATAACCATGTCCGAGCAGACGCCACACTGTGGGTACCTGCAGCACCTGCCTGCAACGTGACTGCGAGGTGTGCCTTAGGTGTACTCGAGATCGGTTATGGTTTGGAACCTCTGCCTAGATGGTGGGTCTATATTGGTAGTTTTCTTCGTCATTGGAAAGAAATATTTTAGAGAATGACATCTCTTACAGAAGACTATCTCATAGATTGGAGATCTGTAGATTAAGAATATGGGAAACATGGGAAATTATTGAAAAATTCCACTTCTGCTTGACGTGTCACCAATTAGAGGGTCGTTGTGGGGTCACCATTTGAATTGAGATCATCTCTTGGATGAAATCAACAGCAGAGTGGGGTCACCATTCCACCATCGAGTGTGTGGGGTCACCCCTCAAATGGGGTCACAAATGTAGGAATTTCAGCGGCATTGTTGCATGCCGCATGGCCCCAGCCATGTGTCAGATGTGTAAGGTGTTTGTCCACTTGACTTCCACCGAAAGAGCATTCCATTCCGAACCATCTCTAAGAAGTCCACCCCCGGGAAAGACGTTCAAGTGTTTTTTTCTACAGCAACCCTCCAAACGGCAGGGACGACTGCCAGCCACAGGACTCGGGAATATTTCCTGAAGTTCTCACACCGCAGCAGCAGCAGCAGCAGCAGGAGGGAGAGAGAAGCAGGGCGGTTAATGACCATTCATTGTCTTACCTGACCCACTTGTTCCTGTTGCCTCCATGGCACTGCCCCTTCCCCTGCCCCATGCCATGACTCAGAGCTGTATGAATGCCTGGATATACTCGTCGTACTCCGATATTTGTAACCATATAATTTGTATTTAAAATGCAACAAGCCATCATTTTAAAGTTGCCGCCGCTGTGCGTGCAGTTTGTCAAAAAGGGAACCCCAGAACCACAGAGCCACTCCACTCCACTCCAGAATGAATTACAACTGCCGTCGAGACGATTGAGGTGGAGGTGGAGGTGGAGGCGGAGGTTCTGGGGGCAGCCTGCGGTGCTGCGGCTCAAGAAATGAAATTATTAAGTATTTGCCAGCCAGTTGGAGGAACAAAGGCCAAAGCTTTTAAATATTTAATAAGCATACAACAACAACTGTTGTAATGGAAATTTCAATTTAAGGAAGCACTGAATCCTGGATACTCTTTTGGGGCTCGATGGCCAGTAACTGAATGTTTATTCACCTGTAAACCGAACACATGTTTTGCTATGAGCAGCTCCGACCGAGGGGAGTTGCCGCATGACGCGCGACAAGTCAAATTTTGTAAACCATATCTCTTTGCATAGGTGGGAAGACTATCTGTCATCTATCTCCAGAATATATACAGTTTGGGGACATCTTACCAATATTACAGGGTATCAATGCTAATGGAACAGGAAGGCGGTAGGGCGGTACGGTTCGTTGTTGCCTGTTGTTGAGTCATGTCAATTGACTGACGGACGGACGGAGCGGTGTCCCCGCTGTGTGGCAGAATGGAAGTGGATGTGGAATCAATACCCAGGGAACGGAATGGAATGGATGGGACTGCCCTACCGCCTGCAGTGCCACGAAAGTACTTGTAAGGATACACACCCATACACACTCACTCTGACGCACTAACGTTGACAATAAATGAGTAAAAATGACTCTCAACGAAATGAAACGACAAACGAGACAGCGCGACAGACGCAACGACGACGACGACGACGACAGCAGAAATCTGTCATCAACACGCGACGAACGAGAGAGAGACAGAAAAAAAGAAGAAACGAACGAATACACTCGCACTCACACGCACACTCATTCAGTCATTCACAGTCCACTCGCCCGCACAGAGGGCCATGAAATTTGATACGATGCGAGTGCGTCAGATGGTGGATTGGATTTGGGACTGGGACTGGGATTGGGAGTCGAGAGGAGTGGAGTCGAGTGGAGGTGTACGTCCATAAGGTGGAAGCAGGCGGACAGAGACCAAAGCAATTTCCATTTCATATTTTTGTGGATGTTGTTTTTGTTGAAGTATTTTTAAAAAAATCTAATTTAAGTTGTAAATATTTTACATTAAATATGAGATAAATACACAGGAAAAAAGTTCTCTAAAAGCGGACAGTCCAGAAAGAACGGAACACCCACAAATTTCCAAGGAGCAAAGGGGGTGCTGTCCATCAAGTGAACTTTCACGATGATATCGATCCACCATCACATCCACAACAATGGGGGGGCGTTTGATGGGTTTTCAGATTCAGATTCAGCTTATGACTGGCGCTATTTTAATAGAGTACTTTATTATTTGTTTTGGGCGGGTCCTTAAAGGACTCCTCCGCCCCTTGCGCCGCTAAGAGTAGAATTAATAATAACCTGAATGTCGTGATTTATGGCCCAAACTCGTCTTTTATTAGCCAACACACACACACACACACACACACATGTTGGACGACAGTACAGTACGACAGTCATTTGAGGTTATGTTTAATTTATGTTTTCCTGCTTTTATGATATTTGATGCTTGTATTTGGCCAAAATATGAACCATTGATGGGGTTTTATTGTTATGACTAGATGAGTTTTAATGTTTATTAAACAGATTTGGGGATTTCCTGTGGTTCCTTGGGATTTTTATGTCACAATTTGAGGTTATGTTTGGGTAGACGATGGAATATTAAGGGAATAAATATTAATATACCAAGAATATATTTCAAAACCTAATGAACATTATATTTCTCTTGAGGTTCCTTGGTTTTCAGAATAAATTCGATATATTTTTGATGGAATTTAGTTTTTATTACCATAAAATATGGTATATCTGGTGTAATCTAAGGTAATACTTGTCAGATATATATAAAAACTCTCCCATGGCCCAGCCGTAACCCGCAGAACTCTCTTTCGTTCTCATTTCTTGACTTTAGAGGCGACTCTCGTGGCTGTGGCGAGAGATTTACAGCCTGCCGTTCCTGTAGCCGTACCTGTCCTAATCCCGGTGATGTAGCAGCATGCAGCATGCGGCATGTGAGCAGCGTGCAACATATTTCACAACTCTCTCGTGTGGCAAGAACAATGCGAAGGCTTTCAGTTGAGGGGAAAAACTCGTACCTGACCCGAAAATGCGGAAAACAAAAGCAGAAAACTGCATGCAGCACCTGGGATTGGGATTGGGATTGGGACTGGGACTGGGAGTGGACACATAGCACACGCCCTGTGAATGTATCTGTATCTGTATCTGTGTGTGTTTCGCCCTTTTAGTTTTTATGACTTTGTGAAATATTTTACAACTTTACATGGAAAACGTATACAAATATGTATTTGTGGGGTAGCATCTGTGTGCGTGAGGTTTTTTAATGTCATTTATTTTGTTAGCCTCGAAAACAAGTTGAAACCTGAGCCACAAAAAAAAACAGAGACGGAGACGGAGACAGGCACAGAACCAGCCACAAAATTAAATAATGCCAAGCTTTGTATTCGTCTATTTCGATGCTCAAGATGATGATGATGGAGAGGTGCTGATGATGATGATGATGATATGATGGAGAGAAGCCCCCCACACACACCGCAGATAAAGATAAATATCAGTAAATAAAGATTACGTACGCGGAGGGGCACTTGTGGCGCCATTGTAATAATAAACCCACCGAAAAGATACAGAAATCCAAGCCCAAATCAAATAGAGCATAATCTATGCATAAACCAGTGGGTAAACCAGAGTGGGAGGGATCTTGAGATGCGTAGAGCTCTACACTTGATCGTTTCGCTGGAAGAAGGGAAGGCCGAACACTGGGATACCCTAGCAGATTCGATTTTGATCAAGTTTTGATGTATACCACTTTAAAACTAATGATTTTTACTACAATTCTATAATAGATCATATGTTAGCTATCAGTATCCCATAGAAGAAAGATCTACGGCTATGGATGCACCTGTTGACCCCTAAGATATATACTTTCTGATGTATACCTTCTTTCTGTATACTTTCTAGTCTTTAGACCATCTTCCAGAGTATTAAAAGACAAATAAACTATAATTGAATGGCTAAACCAGAGATATGGGGGGATATATTTATGTACATATGTATGTATGCATGTTTGGTAGGGGGATCTTGAGAGTGGGACCTACACTTGATCACTTGTTTTGGGGTATCCAAAAACGAATCTGAATCTGAATCCGAAAGTGAAAATGAACGTGAATGCGAGGCACAAATTGAATTTGATTGTTCAAGTGATTGTCTCTCTGGGTCTGTATCTCTGCATCTCTGTATCAAATGTAAATCAGAGGAGGGTCTCGTATTATTCAAATTCCACTCAGAAACAGCTGCCACACTTCATTAGCATAGGGTTTGCCTTGGACCATATGCAATTGGATGTGTTATTATGCCTTTTGGTTGCTTATCAAAATGAAAATTCAAATTCAACTATAACAGCACATTGTTTGCCACGCCCCCGCTTGCTCTCCACGCTCTCTAGACCCTTCAGTGGGGAAGCCCCTTCATCAGCATCCACATCCACATCCACAGCAGCAGCACAAGCAGCAGGCAGACCAAAACAAAACCCAAACAACACTTGGAGAGCTGCAAAAGTGACACTTCTAAGAGATTAAAGTGACATGTAGTGGCCTGTCCCGCACCTCCATCCGAACTCCATCCACTCCGCACCGCACTGCACCCCTCGACAGAGCACTCTCTGAATGCCTGACAGGCGGACAGACGGACTGACGACACCTTCCACCATTTGGGAGGAGAGTGTGTGGAAAGTCGAGGCGGAATGGCAGCGGGAATTAAGAGCACCCGAGTATTTGTTGGGGGCTCTATGCATAGATTAATAAATTATAAGCCGCCTCTCCTTGCCCCTCCTCTCTCTCTCTCTCTGGAAGTCGCACTGATTACACTCACAGAAAAGCAAATGTACATAGGCCTGGCATGGGCAAAGGGAATGGGCAATAACAAGCAAAGAAAGACCAGCAGGAGCTTACGCTCTCTTGAGCAGAGAGAAAGCTTGGGACTAAGCTTGAGCGAGCGAGTGAGTGAGGGAGAGAGTCGAGTGTATGCTTGACCTTGACTTGGGCTTGAACAGTGCACACATGCATACATGCTCTCTTTTTGGGTTAGAGGATAAGTAGAAAGCTTACAGCTTGTGCTCTCTTAAATTAGAAGAGAACTTTTTGGCACTTAAGCTAGATCCGTTTGATAGACTCTCTTCATATCAGAAAAGCCCACTTAGGAGATCTCTTAACCAGATAGCAGGGCAAAGCGTAAGCTCTCTCTCTCTCTTTCTTTGTTGGAAGTTAAAAATATATTTCGAAGAACACGTGATCTGAAAAACTGAATGAAAGCTTCGCTTTGTTCAGGCTTAGATCTTTGATTCTCTACTTTAATGAAAGACCAATAAGAACTCTCATATTTGGACTTTCTCTCGGTGTACATTCTGTTGTACTGCTGTTGTTGTTGTTGGTACTTTCTTTTCATTTCAACTCCTGCGGGACAACGACAGTTCAGTCGTTGGGGTCCCCGTGCATATGAACATTCATCTTGCCCTCTTTCTATCTCTCTTTCTTTCTTCGTTGCTTCGTTTCTTCCTCCCCCGCTGCCATGTGAATGTGGAGCAATTAATGTTTGTGTTTTGTCATTTCATGCCCAAGCAATGCTCCTCCTGCTGCTGCTCCTCCACTGCCTCTGCTCTTCTGATGTTCTTACATTTTATGCGCATAATTAAGCCGGTGTATCCGTAAAAGTATGCGACACTTCCGGCTCGGACAACCAACATCCCAGCATCAAAGTGGAGTCCAGACCAGACCTTGTTCTCCCCCTTTTCTTTTTTTTTTTTTATTTTCTGTATTATTCCGTAATACAATTCATTGAGAATTGACCACGCTTCTCAGGGGCTTACTCTTTTGCGAGTGGAAAGAGAAATAGAGAGAGAGAGAGAGAGGAGAAGGAGAGATGAAAGAAGCTCAGGAAATGCCAGAGCACGAATGCAATGGAATGCAACAGTCGCTGAGAAGGAAACACGAAAGATTCTTTCTTGATTTATAATAAATATAAAATTCCAATTCCAAAGAGAGAAAGAGAGCGGGAGATAGATCTTTAAACAATTATCTTTTTTGACAGATAGATAGGTATTTCCTGCTCTATTCAGTTTGTAAATGATATCTTCGACTCCCCTTTAAGATCTCTGTAATTATAAATTCGTATACCATTTCTGTTTTATATCATTTTATAGATCCATAATTGTGGGATACTTGAGCACTAATTGAGGGGTTCTCTGAGGGTGTCTGTCTTCCATACGAATATCTATAAATAAGAGCTGATTGGAACCTGTTTTGTTTTGTTTTCTCGAATGAGAATTTTGGGGGGAGGGGGAGTACTATAGAGTGTTCCCATCTCAATTCCCATCTGATATTGATTGTTTGCACTTTGTTTTTGTCCGTTTTCTGCTTTGTCCACAGTTTTCTTTCTCTTGTTTCCTTATTTATTGTGATTTTGCTGCTTCTGCTGCTGTCTTTTGCCTCGTTCATTGATTAAGGCTCAACATTTACGCCAAGTTGGCATGTTTGACTTGTCTCCAGGCCTAATCCTCTCTCTCCTACTCCCACTCCCCCATCTGTACCGCAACGAACTTTGATAACTGTATATGGCTTATCTGTCAGAGAAAGAAAAGGAGAGCAGAGAAGAGAAGAGAAGAGCAGAGGAGGAAAACACCATTTTGACACATGTCATAGGCAATGGACAAAAACACACAGAGAGGGAGAGAGACAGAGGGGAGAGACAGATAGACAGATAGACAGAAGTCCGGTTACATTACCCCCAAGAGATTTGCACTCTGTACTCTCTCTCCCTCTCCCTCTCTCCCTCTCTCTCTGTATTCATGTAAGCCTCAGAAAAAACAAATCACTTGAGGGTACCGGCCCGTCCCCACTCCCTAGTGGCGCGCAACTCGGATTTATTTGAATTAAGAGCATACTTAAGCGTAATTTATTGGAAAATCCACAAGACCCCTCCTCTCTCCCTCCAGGCGCTAGCCAGAGCGAGACATCAAGATAGTACCATAAATCTATGGCCACTCTTAAACCACGGTATGAGGTCGCGTCATTAAGAAGTAGGATGACATTCCGTCCCCCCACCCCCAACTCCTCGTTCGTACTCTTCTTCTGGCACTGCCACTGCCACTGCCACCGCCACTCTTTTGTTTGTCCAAATGTCTCACTCTTTTACTTGTATTTTTCGCGTGTTATCTCTTAGTGTCAGACCAAATGGCAGTATGCTATGGAGGAAGGGTCCATGTGTCTCTGTTTGTGTGGGCGTCTGTCCGTTTTGTTGGTATAAGGATTGCATTAGGTCTGGTTACATCTGTGTTTGCACTGGCAAAAAGACTATAAAATTACCCAGAATAATATTCCATTACCAACTAAACATAGAGTCTATGCTCCAGTCGATAGAACCACTTTCGTCTGTTTTCGTATCACAATTTGACACAAAGTCCTTCAGCAGGATTAAGGCACTGGCCTCTCACAGGGAAAATCTCAAAAAATAAATAATCCAAATTGAATTCCCAATACACATCCAAGATTCTATGATTTTGCACTTTTAATTAAAAGTTCAAAAGTTTCATTTATGATTTTCATTTGGCCATCAATCGGTATGGCCATAATCCACATTGGATGACTATAGTTATAGTCGTAGCTTTTTTTCTAGCCAGCTCCTTCGTTCCCCTTCGTTTGATGCCTAGGCCCAGCCCAGCCCCATCTTCAGCCGCTGCTTTGTCTGCTGCTCTGAGGCTCGGAGAAGGAACGAGTTATTGGCATGCATTGAATTTGCCATGGAATTTGTTGGCTTGAAGGGGTTCCCGTTCTCCGTTTTTGTTCTCGGGTTCTCTGTTGCGGGGCTATTGGGTTCTCCGGCTCGGATTGCCCGGGAAGGTGGGGCGGCCGGAGGAGTAGTCAAGCAAAAGAGTAGACAATCAGTGGCATGTATAGAATTTCACTGATTTATGTTTCATAAAAGACACAGAGAGAGGCCAGGACCAGGACCAGGACCAGGACCAAGACCAGGCTTCAGAGACGGAGATTCCCTCAAGGCAAACGTCCCCCTCCCCTCCCCTCCCATCTAGGGTGACAATGCAGTGATTACATCTTTTGAGCACCTCCCACCCGCACACACATTTCCGTGATGTGAAAGGCATGCCTTTGCTGTTCGGCAAAATATTTTCTTCCTCTTGAAAAGAGCTTTCGGTGGGAGCAGGAGGGAGAGAGAGGGAGAGGCTGATAAATTTTTGATTAAAGGCCCTTCGCCAACATACGAGTCTCGTGCATGCTTTTGATAGGTTCCATGGATATGATATGCATTATGTGTGCGTGTGCGTGCGTGCGTGTGCGTGTCTGTACATGTTCTTATCGCTTGTATTGGGGACTGGGACTGGGAGCTTGTTCAAATTTCATTTGACATTCAATTGAGTTTTCCCTTGATTGCCGATTAATACTGAGAGAGAGAGAGAGAGAGGCCGCTGATTGCTCCAGTTATCCAATAACCGAAAATTTAATAGTCCGAAATTGGATTGGGAATCAGGAAACAACATCAATCGCGTCTGTCAGTTATCCAAATGTTAATTTAAGCAATTATTTTTGGGAATAAAACCAGAGAGAGAGAGAGAGAGAGACAGAGAGCGAAACAAGAATGTATTTAACATGTCAATTTGCAAATTAAGAACACAATATGACAGATTCGGATGAGAGGAGAGAGCGAAGAGAGGGATGAGAGAGAGGGACCACCACAGGAGCCAAATATAGATTGAAATTTTTCCAGTAAATGAAGACTGGCACTTGAGAGGGGAACAGAGAAAGAGATGCAGATGGAGAATCATTAGAGAATCACTAGATTTAATTGGGCCAAAGTGCTCTTAAATATGATTTGTGGCTTGTGTACAGTCAGGGGAGGGGCAAGCCCCAGTAGGAGGAAGCGGAAGACAATCTCAAGCAGATTGTAGTTCAGAGTAATTAAGAGATACTCGTATGCGTACTCGCTGGAATTCAGATTACAGATTGCCTCCGGTTCTGGTTCTGTTTCTGGTAGGTAAGGAATGGATAAGGAAGAACTACACATAAGATCCACTATAAGTTATCCGATTGCAACCAAATTTGGTGGATTTCTAAATAATATCCATATGTACAATCATGAGAAATTTCAGAATTCCATCTACAAATTCCTGTTTCTGGTAGCTCCTTTACAGACCACTCTACAATTAGCGATTGTAAAAAAAGAGAAGAAGCCCAAAAACACATGTTATCTAAACATCTGATAATTGTAGGTTCCCCTTGCCACCGCTAGTCGTCCCTCCGACAGGTGTTTGTGTGTGTTCCAAGGGTTGCACAGGGTTCACAGCGCAGGGGCCAGTGCCCCTTCACTAATTTGATGGTTAGGCAATATATCATTGGATCTTTGGAGTGTGACAGTTGAGAAAATAAATTTCCGGCCACTTGATTTCTCTTCTTTATAGATACATAGATACATATACATTTATAGAATTTAAGTGAAATAAATATACGTATATATTCGGTGGCAATTTCCTGTCTGTGCGATGCGATGCGATGGCTTGCCGAATTTATAGATAATTTTTCATGATTTTCCACCGACACATTTTCTCATTTTCCCTCTCAATTTGTTGCTCTTTCCATTGCAGATGCGCCCAGCAGCAGGTCTCCTCCGCTGCCGCTGTCGGAGACGATGATGCCACTGATGCCGCTGATGATGATGAAGTTGCTGCCGGGGCCACAGTCCAACTGCTGACAGCCAAGTGCATCTGCAAAAGATACAAGATACACGGGAGGAGGAGAAACGATACACAAAAGCGAAAGGAACAGTGCATTTCCTGCTGCTACCTAAACGGGACGGCGTCCAAGAATCTACCTACGTTTTCGAGTGGAAAGAGTGGAAAGAGGGTAGCCCTGCCACACTCGTTACTCGTTACTCGCTGCTCGCTGCTCGCCGCAGTCGCAGTCGCAGTCGCTGTCGATGTTTCTGTTGATGTTTTCGTAGCGTAGTAGCCCAATCATCATCTGCTTTCATTTCGGTCAAGAAGCGCGTTCGCGACGGCTGCACAGAAAAACGCACGAAAACAAAAACCCAAGTGAGCGCCGGGGAGTGCGTGCGCGCGAGTGGATATTCCGCCTCCGCCCCCAAAAATCCAAAGAGAGAAATACAGTGAAGCGCGTGTGAGAGTGAGAGGGAGAGTGCCGTGTGCCCCCATCAATCCTTTCGTTCCATTTCCGGGCAAATATTTACTCAATCCGAATCCGAATCTGAATCCGAATCCGTGATTGGTGTTGACAAAGTGGCGTCCGCCCACGAATCCTCCGACGGCGCTTTCAATTAGGAACAAAAGCTGCAAGCTGCTGCTTAAATGTGCCACAATGGCACCGCCGTCCAGGACGACGACGAGGCTGCCATTATCAGCACCAGCACCAGCTCCAGCCCCAGCCCCAACACCACCCGCACCATTCCGGCGCCTGCCACTGCCACTGGTCCTGCTGCTGCTGTTGGTCCTGCACCATGATGTTGTCGGCGCAGAGCCATATGCCATGGGCGGCTTTGGCAGTGCCAGCGTCGCCAGCGGGGGCCTGGGCTCCGTGGGCATACACATACCCGGGGGCGGTGTGGGCGTCATTACGGAGGCCCGCTGCCCGCGGGTCTGCTCCTGCAGCGGCCTAACCGTCGACTGTTCGCACCGTGGTCTCACCCAGATACCCCGAAAGATCTCAGCAGATGTGGAACGACTGTAAGTACCTCCTGTATATCCTGATATCTGCCTAGTATTTAAGGGAAATACATATGTACTAGGGTTTTCTGCAAAAGAAATAATCATAATCAAAGAAAATATGTTCAGAAAAGAAAACATTCCATCAAATGGATTTTCTGCAGCCAGACCTAACCAAATATTTGTGCAAATTTCATTCTGATTCATTTTCGAATATTCTTAGCACAAAAATCCACCTTTCAAATGCACATTTTCCATTTTCCATCTACACAGCAATCATTTGGAATGCCCAGAGAACAATCAATCCCCCCGGAGAGAGGAAAACAAAGATTTCCGCTCAAACCAGACACAATCCCCAATCAATATCAATATCAATGGCAATACCTTTCAAATCTGTTCAAAGACTTCCTTTTAGGAAGGACCAATGACAAATGCTGAATACTGAATGTGAATGTAGAATGCCCTGCACGGGCCAATTGTTCAAATATTATGCACACTCTATTAAAATAATAAAGCCCCGGCGGCGGCAGCCCAGACCAGACCAGACACACGCACACGCCCGATGGACGATGATGGTCTGATTCCGGCCGGGATTCGTCTGGGGTTCTGGGTTCCGTTTTGTATTTGTTTAAAAATCTACATAGTCAAAGAACAACAACAGGAGCTGGGAGGGAGAGAGAGGTCAGGGGACAAGCAAAGCCATGACCATGACATCGTGTCGATAACGAGAAAACAAACGAACGGTGCCCAGGTCCGGTGCCCAGGGCCAATCCCCCAACCGCACCCGCACTCTCCTCGAAATCAGAGCTATATTCGTGTCTCTGTCTGTTCTCTCTCTGTCTCTCTCTTACATTAAATCGCCATTAAGTTTATTAATTGTCGCCGAAGGAGTCCCCATCAAGCACATCAGGGGCACCGCCACAGCGACCAAACCATAATTGTTGCATGCCGCGTCTACTCAAATGCATTAAGGCAATCGTTCGAGCCAGTCGTACATACATCTCTCCGTCTCGGTGTCCCCTGTCCATCGCTCTCAGTCGCCACATAAATTAACGCGCCGGCAATTAGCAAGTGTATGCAGAATGCCTTTCAACCTCTGCTGCTGCTGCTGCTGCAGCCCCACCCCGCTTGGAGCCCCCCAAAACCGACCTCAAAAGCCATGCTGCTGTCGTGGCTGCAGTTTTTCTACATAAATTAATAACAGATATCAGCCAGAGTCAGAGCCATAGCCATTGCCAGAGCATTATAGCCCAGTTCAGTTATAAGCAGTCAAACAGGCAGCAGGCAGCAGAGCAGCCATCGTTGGATCGCTCTCGAGCGTCGCTCAGGGACACATTTGGTATTTATTTTGTTATGTAGCCATTTATTTTTTAATGCTCTCTCTGGCACACACAGAAATAAACGAACAGCAACAGCAACAGAAACAGAAACAGAAAACATATCAACATGCACGACATATTTGCATATTAAAATAGCAATGCAATGCTCTGAAAACCCCGCGAACACAGGGAATGGGAATGGGTATGGGGTAGGGGTATGGGAAATGCAGCACACAGGGTGCTTCAGGCTTCAGTGCTTTGCGAGAGAAAGATGTCACATTTTGAGTGACATTCCTGGGCAGAGTGGAGGAGGAAGTGGAAGTGGGAGACTTGTGTGTCAGAGTGCGAAGAATGTGTCAAGAGAGAGTCGAGAGCAGCTTAGGGAAAAGCCACAAAGAAGGAGAGAGAGCAAAGAGGAGCCAAAAGGTGTGGAAATGATGCGAGTGATGTGCTTGACGCAGAGAATTATGGTTTCAACAGATTATAAAGAGTGTTTGACGATGGACAGGGAGGAGATCTATACATAATTGAAGGCTGTCAAAGGGAAATTCATAAAGTAAATGAAATTCGATAGGGAATTAATATTTTAGTTGGATTATGTTGAATATTTCACTTTGAAATGAGAGTGGAGCAAAGTCAAAGATGAAGCTTTGAAAAGTATTTCCATATACATACGAGTGTATGCACATAATTTCCAATAATTGAATTTGGAATATTCAATGACCGCAGCTTGAGGCACCCTAATGCCGAACAGAACCAGAACACCACACACACACAAACGCCACACAAACACCACACATCAAATATTGAACACCTATTGGCCTGTCGATGCACAACGGAAAGCAGAAGGAGAGTGACAGAGAGGGGGAAGAAAAACAATGGCAAATGCAAACTGGGCCTCTGCACCGCAACCCTTCCCTTCTCCCCCGCCAACCCGCTGGACAAGTCATTGCCATTTAATTACACAGAAAAAACGGAACTAGACTGAACCCTAACGAGTGAGAGGGAGAGAGGAAAGGAGTAGCAGTGCAGATCTAAGCTCTGACAGGCAGCCCAGCCGTGCTTGTCCCTGCCTGTCCCTATTCCTCTTCCTATCCCTGTCACCCACACAGTTTACTCGATTGACACGACAGCATTTTTGCATATCTAATGTTCGGCGAGGGAGAGTGGGAGTGGGAAAGGTTCTCTCGTCTCTCCCTTTCACACCTGAGAACGACTAATTTATAGCAGCAGCTGCTTCCCATTGCTTCGGCGTTCGATACCCTGATTGCAGGAGGGTATTATGATTTAAAGCAGATGTTTGTTGCAACACGGAGAAGGACTTAAACCTAAAGAAGATATGTACATACTGTACTGTAGATTTGTGGTAAAAAAAACGTGTTTCTAAAGATAAACCAATCAATCATTACATACTTAAATTTCATGAGTAGCCCACTGCCACTTGTCCAATCCTTCTAGAAGGGTATCCAAAGCTATCCTTCCTCAGCTGCTGCTCCTCTTGCTCTGGGCACACATCAAAGAGAGCCACAAAAGAGCAAAAACCAAGATGGCACCTAATTGGGAAGGAAGGCCTGGCCTGCCTGGGCAAGCAGCACTTAGGCGGCAGGCGTCAGGCGACAGGCAGCAAAAACCAACAAAAGCAAAAGCGAAACAGAAACACAAAAAGCTTTCGTATCGGAGCGACCCCACATAGGACTTAATGAAGTTAAATGTCTAAATGTTTAATTATAAGCCAGAGAAAAACGGCAAAAATTATGCACAGACCAACCAAAAATGATTTAAACAAATTACACGGAAAAAACCAACGCCACCACCACAGAGCCGCAGAGGCAGAAGCATTTGAAAAATGTTTAGCAATTAGGCAGCCAGATAAAGATAAAGAGAGCGGCAGAGGCAGAGGAGTGGGAGATTTAAGCTTTTGTTTTTTCTTTCGCTTTTACAACAAAAGCAAAACCGATCGAAAATCGCACCGCATTGTTGCTGCTGCTGGTGTTGTTGGTGAATATGGTCTTGGTGTATGGTGTATGGTGTAATCTGTTGGATCTAAGCAAGAGGAGATGATGCCCACAGATGTGGAGAGATATTAAGCTCATTAAAATCTGTGTGTGTGTGAGTGTGCGCGAGAGAATACGGGCTTTGCTCTGCCTCTTCTTCGGAGAGTACGTCTACACTGGGGCAAAAAATATTATTCAGCGGATACTGGACTGCGGATCTTTTCGCTATCCTTGAGGATATTAATCAGCGAGCATTCCTCCTGCCAGAATATTGCAAGTTTGTTTTGTTCCTCCAATTGTTCATTCTGCAGTATCCCTCCTAAAATTATAATCAAATCAAAATTCTCCAACGCAGAACAGAGTCCCTGGCACTCTGTAGCTCTCAATAAACATAGTTTCAATGCAGTTCCTAAGCCCAAAAGGGCTGTAAATATAAGTTGTGTCCTTTTTGACTTAAGATCTAACATATTTCCCGAGAAGTAGTATAATTTTCTCAGTGTATATTTGCGTCTGTTGTTCGCAGGGGACTGGGCACTGGGGACTGGCTGGCAACTTGATGCGGGATTCATTAAGGCTTAAGCCTGAACAAAAAATATTTTACGTTTCGGGTCGCTGAAGGTCTTACTACCTGTTGGAGTCGGAGTTGGTCGGTCTCTCGCGGCTCTCGAACCTTGCTCAAAATAAGCAGCTGAGACCGGACCTGCTGTAGTTGTTGTAATCGTTGTTGTCTGCTGTTGGGTGGTGAGGTGCGGGGAGGGGTTCGTCTGCGCATGTGCACACGGTTCGGTACGGTTCGGTTTGGTTCGGTTCGGACTTCGGTTGAGATCGTTGCAGAGATGCTCACTATCCGGGGCTGCTCTTTTGTATCTCTTTTGGCTGCATTTCATTGTTATGACATCTACAGGTAACAAATTTTACCTCTGTTTCTCTTTCTGTCTGGCTGTCGGGCTGTCTGCGCCACCAAAAACGAGTTCCGAGTTCTTCCTTCTTCTGTGGGACCACATCTGGCGGGGTTCCTCCATGTTCAATGATTAAATATCATATTTTCTTTATCAGCAACAACAGGCAGCACGAAATCTTTCACTCTTTCACTCGGCTACTCTCTGGGGCAGCCTCCATTCCACTCCACTCTGCTGCACTCTGCTTGCCATATCTCAGATTCTTGTTTTATACTTGTCTTACAAGCAATTAAAAAAAATTATCGCTCTGCCTTGAATGTGAATGAGTGGTGTGTGGTGTGTGTGTGTGGTGGGGCTCCTTGGGTTACAACCAACAACAACAACAACATAAGACTTGCAACATAATTAATGCCATTCCTTTAATCGTAATTTCTTTATCTATATTTGCAGCGATTTGCAGGGCAACAATTTGACCGTGATATACGAGACGGACTTCCAGCGGCTGACCAAGCTCCGAATGCTGTGAGTATGCGCCAAAGAAGTGCTTTGGTCTATTAAGTGGAAGCATTAGTTAGCCCCAAGGAATGTGCTTGTGCATGTAAGGGATGTGATAGGGAAATGCCATCCAAAAGATGGATGCACGTGGACGCGGTCAATCAATTTAAAGATTAAAGATAAATTCCACAAAAATCTGTAAATGTAAAAAGGTATTGCAAGAAGCAGCTTCAGATGATCTGAGAACTAAGATTTTCGATACATCACAAGGACGAACAGATCATCCGTTTCCCATGGTTTTGAAAAAATAAAGGTCCTCCCACATCTACATACAAATAAACCATTCTTTAGCGTTTTATTTTATATCTGTGTATCATAACTTAACAAATTTCCTTCTACTCTTTTCTATATCCATCAGCCAACTGACTGACAATCAAATCCATACGATTGAGAGGAATTCCTTCCAAGATTTGGTCTCGCTAGAGCGACTGTAAGTACATTGGCGGCATCACACGAGTATCTATAATTTTATTCTCCTTTTCTACCGATGCTAGTAGCTGCATGAAGAATTTTTGAACAAAAACAATTAATACTAACCCATTTTTTGAAGCTCTTTTTATTGGAACCTAACACCAGTGCATAGCGTATTTACATAGATACATACAGTATAGTAATATAGCTAGCTTGATGCGAGATTTCGTTTCGAATTTCGTTAATATTTTGTGTATCTGATTCCCGTATTTCGTTCTCTGTTTTATTTAATTGCATATCTCTGCCGTTTTTTGACATCTCTCTACTTTCGTTACCTTTTCGTTTTGCGTGCCTAATATGCTCGTCACCAAACACCAAACCAAATCGAAAACAAAATCGAAACACCAAAAACCAAAAACCACAACAAAAACAACCAACACTCTAATCAAACCAAACCAAACCAAATCGAATCGAATCAATCAGACGCCTAAACAACAATCGACTAAAGGCAATTCCTGAAAACTTTGTGACAAGTTCAGCGAATCTTTTGCGATTGTAAGTACTCGTTAAATCGAATCGAAAGTAGCCGATAGTAGTCGAATACTTGTAGCCATCTGCAGCGATGTGCTGTGGACAGAACGATACTAACATTCCCGATCCACCCCCTAGGGACATTTCGCACAATGTCATCGCGACGGTGGGCAGACGCGTCTTCAAGGGCGCCCAATCGCTGCGCAGCCTCCAGCTGGACAACAATCAAGTCACCTGTCTGGACGAGCATGCCTTCAAGGGTCTCGTGGAGCTGGAGATACTGTGAGTATTGCTGTAAACTAAGTCCCTAAGCTAAACTAAAATCACAGCTACTTTACCGAGTTGGTAAATCAATCAACGAGAAGGAGCGGATCAATTAATCAATGAATTAGTGCCTTTTGTTAATCAATCAGCTTGGGAATTAGTGAATGAATTAAAAATCAATCGGTTAATGCTGGGCTGCCCAAATTACATAATGAATGGTTTGGCTTTTGCGCCAAGAGATAAACTAATCGAACCCCCAAAATGGTGGCCATATATCAAGCAATTCGAATGGGAAAGAGTGGAAACAAGAACAACAACCCAAAATGATATATTGATATATTTCGAGAGTATCCACAAAATGGAATGATGAAATAATCATAAGGCTAGCTGTAAAGGAAACAAGAGAGTATTTCATTGAAATCATTGATAACGAATTTCAAAGAAACAATCGAAAATGGAACTAAATTAATGCTGAATTGAGACCAAGGAATAAAAGGAATAGCCTTAAACGGAATATGGATATTGGAAGCTAAACAAATACTCAAGTTGAAGAGAACCTCCCAAGAAATGGAACAACGGAATAGAACAAGCCATTTGCTAAAGGCAGCCTTGCCTTCAAGCGAAGCGAAAAGGGGAACGTAATGGGATACAATTTTAGGTTGCAATCCAATTGGAACAACGGAATAGAACAATACCACTGCCCCGCCTTCATTCGAAGAGTAAACCCGACCCGTGAAACGGATGGGATGGTAAATTTTAATTACATTTCGATCAGCATTCGATCTCTCTGTTGTGTTGTGGTACCGGGCCCATCCCATGCCTGAAAGAGAAAACATAACTAGCCAAAAAGATGCGGCCCAGCAGATAAAGTCAACTTCATCTTTTGCTCCTCCTTAACCAACTATGTATCTTTCTGTCTGCCTTTCTGTCTGTCTGTATCTTTCTATATAGTACTGTACGAGTGTGTATCCTCTCTCTTTCAGAACGCTGAACAACAATAATTTGACCGCTTTGCCGCATAATGCCTTCGGCGGTCTGGGCAGATTGAGGGCGCTACGACTGTCGGACAATCCGTTTGCCTGCGACTGCCATTTGTCCTGGCTGTCGCGCTACCTACGCAGCGCCCCACGGCTGGCCCCCTACACCCGGTGCCAGTCCCCCTCGCAGCTGAAGGGCCAAAACGTGGCGGACCTGCACGACCAGGAGTTCAAATGTTCAGGTATGTTAGACGACTATATGGTATGGTTTTGTGTGTCTGTGCAACATGTTGTTGCACTCTGCACTCTGCAAAAGGCGCTACCAAAAATAGACAAACATTTCAGCTCCGTTCGGTCCCGTTTCCATGCCTCTCCATGTGGATGTATCCGCCAAATTAATTAGTTTTATATGCCAAAGCAGCCATCGAACGATGGCAAACACAAAGCATTATAAATCATAAGCAGTCATATGGGCACACCCCCGCTTCCAACGCCCACAAACACCACCAGCAGGAGGGGCAGGGGCAGGGGCAGTAATAACAGCATACGAAGAGAAGTTGTGTTACTTCCAGTAGATCGAAGCTTGGATACTCTTCAAACCATATAGACCATGAGAGTTGGAGGATGAAACTGATCGGAATCGTCTAGAAACAAAGAAGAGCACTCTTCATTAGGATTATGAAAGAGATCTCCCTACTAAGCCTGGTCTTATCATCGGTCTTTCCTCGCAACTATCTCTCCATTAAATAATGACTCCTTTTAGGGAATCCAAAAGCCAGGGCCAATCCATACAATCCCCTTCTGGCGAGGGTATAACAATAACCACTTGGTGGTTTTGGTGGCTTCATCGCTTGCTCTCTGGCTCCACCGCTCAGCTCATCTCATCGACTCGACGTCGTGTGTTTGCCAAAACGTTTAACGCCGTTGAAATCCTCTTCTGTATGTGTGTGTTTTTGGCTTCTTTTCTCAACCGAAAGATGCAGAGATGCAGATGCTCGAGCCGGGGCTGAAGCTGAAGCTGAAACTGCAGCCGCGACTGCGGGCCAAGTGGCAAGCCAAGGCGCTGAGCCAAGTGAATGGGAAATTGGCCACAATCGAGGCGCAGAGCACAGAGCGTACAGAGCCGCTCAATGAAGCGGAAAATGTGCCCCATCCCCATCCCCATTCCATACCGTATACCGAACGAAACGAAACGAAACGAGTTTTCTTTCCTCAACCTCCTTTCTGTTGAACAGCGGAATGGTTAGGGTATTGGTGGTTGCTGTTTTTGGGCAGCCTGTGAAATTGATACACCAATGCGGGGGACATGATATGGATATGGATATGGAGATGAGATTGAATATCCCTGAGCTGGGCTGCTGCTGAACCGTGTGTCATGAGATCTGATACTTTCGATACTACTTATGCCATAATGATGGATTCCTAAGATTGGATAACATTCCGAGAACAGATTGCCAGCAATGAAAAGCAAATTGAACAAGATTAAAGTTCTGAATTGAATCACAACTATTTTGAAGTCATCTTTGGGGAAAGAGCATCCCGTATTCCAGCTGCCACCAGTTCATGACTTGATTTCTTTCCTTGTTTGACTTTCGTTTTGTATGAAATGCTATGGAATTATGTGGGTAAACATTTATGGCCAGCGGCTGCTTATAGTTGCACCTCCTCATACCCCATGCCCCATGCCCATCCATTCATCCGAAGCCCCTCTTCTACGATATAGCGTGCTGTGCAGTAGCATTGATAATTATGGAGAGAGGGAGAGGGGGCAGACTCCATCTCTCGACTTGAAGTTCAAATTAAATTTGCAAAATAAGTAAGCCCCATCTTTTTGTTTCTTCTGCAGGCCTGACGGAGCATGCCCCGATGGAATGCGGAGCGGAGAACAGCTGTCCACACCCATGCCGCTGTGCGGACGGTATCGTTGATTGCCGTGAGAAGAGCCTGACCAGTGTGCCCGTCACGCTACCGGACGACACCACGGAACTGTAAGTGGATCTCGGATTCCGAATCTCTCGAGTCTTATGCACGCAAATCTCTCTTTACTGTTTACTCTTTCAGACGCCTCGAGCAGAACTTCATTACGGAACTGCCACCGAAATCGTTCTCCAGCTTTCGACGCCTGCGACGCATTGATTTGTCCAACAACAACATCTCGAGGATAGCCCATGATGCACTCAGCGGCCTAAAGCAGTTAACCACACTGTAAGTACGGATAATGCCTGCCCAGGGAACTGGCTGTGCTACGGGTATATAGGTATCAGGTTTCAGGTGTTCTGTGTGCTGTGTGCTGTGGTCTCTGCTCGTCTGGTGCGATTGCGATGTGTGTGCAACAAGTAGCCATCACACACAACAAAATGTGCACTCACCTGAGGCTAAACTGAACCCAGAATGTGACTGAAGAGGCACTGTGTGTGGTGTGTGGAGTGTGGTGTGGTGTGACAGGCGGGGCTCTGGGCCTGGCCAGAAGCGAGCTAATCGGGCCCACGCTAAGAGCTGCCCGCAAGGCATCAGCTTACCTGGCTAACAGCTCTCCCCCTGTCCCGCCCTGCCCTGCCAGTCCTTCATGGGGAGCCCTCATCGAGAGGAGTGCGTGACACGAGCTTAATGGGAGGACATCCGTAAAAGCATTTATGAAGACTAAAGGGTTTTATAGGACATTTCATTTGAACGCTTAAACCCCCAATAGTGCCTAGAGGAATGCCCGAGAGTGCAAAAACAAAATTGATTTTTTGTTCCCGAATCGATCCCGAATTGCAGTAGGTCCCACCTTTTGGATAGCAATAGGATTCATTCAGGATTCCCCCACGTGTCACGTGGCATCCACGCCTCCCACGCCACGCCCATCACTAGTCGGTTAAGCCAAAACCAGTTGCCGCCCGCAATGTGGCAACCACAGCCACACACACACACACACACACAGAAAAAAGGAAGAGGCAAGAGGAGAACAGAAGAATGACGGCAACAACAGCCTTAACCACTTTGTCTTGCCAGCCCAGTATTTTTGTGATTTCTTGTACATTTCTTTACCTTTTTTTCAACATTTGTCGTGTGTTTTATTTGTGTTTCTTTTCATGTTTGCTGCTGCTGCTGCTGCTGCCCCACCTCCGGCTTGAATGCTCCTCCTACGCCACCCAACAGCGTGCTGTACGGCAATAAAATAAAGGACTTACCCTCGGGCGTTTTCAAAGGACTCGGCTCGCTGCAGCTGCTCCTGCTGAACGCCAACGAGATCTCGTGCATACGCAAGGACGCGTTCCGCGACCTCCACAGCCTCAGCCTGCTCTCCCTGTACGACAACAACATACAGTCCCTGGCTAATGGCACATTCGACGCCATGAAGAGCATCAAAACGGTGTAAGTACATGGAAAGAGACGACTCCTCCTGCTGCTGCTGCTGCTCCACCACTTGAATGGATGCCTCCCCTCCCCCAACGGCATACTGAGAGCTCGAACATGCCCCATGCCTTCGTGCATGCCATGCCATGCCCCATCTTGAATGGAGCATCAGGCACTTTGGTGTTAAACCTCTGAAGTGCATTTAGTAGTTGCCTTTGACTTGGCCCTCGCCTCGTCGTTGCCTCGTCGTTGCCTCATCGTTGCCTCGTCTGCGCGTTGACATTTGTTTAGCGGCAAACAAGCGGCAGCTTCCAAACCTCCTTCGGGATTCCCCCCGGTGAACCGTGAACAAAAGACGACTGCGACGACGAGAAGACGCTGAGAAGAATTCTGCTTTGGCATCGATAAATGTACGCGGCTCCAGAGGTTGGGTTGGGACTCTAAGTGCGCGACGCGAACCAGGATTTGTATGCCTGGGTGCAGGGTTGTCATCTCTCCTGTCAGCTTTTGTTCGCCATTAACTGGGTTGCAACCGATCAGATCTTTAACTGGAATACCCCTGTAAGCCGCTTACGATCTGTGCCATCAATTTGGCAGGAGAAATTTTGACCAAAAATTCGACCACCGGTCATCGGTTCAATTCTGATAGTTCTTCTGGCTATCCTACAGGGTATAGGATGTAGTGCATAGGAAGTTTATCAATATGAAATCTATCAACGCTCCTTATTGAAAAGGTTTCCCCCTGTGGCCTGGAAAACGAAATAAAAGGAGGGGAAAATGCATTCACAAGTCTGCAATTTCCTCGAGCATTTGGCAACCCAGTCGGGAATTGCTTTTAAATAGTTGCAAAACAACAAAAACAACACACAAGGACGGAAAGAGGGCGGAGTGGAGTGGAACAACAACGGAAATGTCGTAGCCACAAGGCTGGTGCACTTTTAAGACGTCTCAAGCCTCCAGTGGGCTCCTTTTGCAACATCTTTCTCTGTGAATCCCTACAGAACGCCATTCCATTCAGTCGAATGCTCAATGCTACTTTCTTTTGCTTACTTTCTTTCCCTTTTCACACAAAAACATGTACATATACGTATATATATAGACATCTGGCCAAGAATCCTTTCATTTGCGACTGCAATCTCCGCTGGCTGGCCGACTATTTGCACAAAAATCCCATAGAGACAAGTGGAGCACGCTGCGAGTCACCGAAGCGGATGCATCGTCGTCGCATTGAATCTCTGCGCGAGGAGAAATTTAAATGTAAGTAAAGTCCCAGACACACCAACCCAATCCAACCCCAAACACCGCTCCCAACTATTCTACAGGCTCCTGGGATGAATTGCGAATGAAGCTGTCCGGCGAGTGTCGGATGGACTCGGACTGTCCGGCCATGTGCCACTGCGAGGGCACCACCGTCGACTGTGCGGGCCGTGGACTCAAGGAAATACCACGTGACATACCCCTCCACACCACTGAGCTGTAAGTCCTGTCGCTGTCCCTGTCCCTGTCCCTGTTTCTGTTTCTGTCCCTGTCCTGTTCCGGCTGCTGCCCTCCAACCGAGTTAAGCTGATACATTATTCGATTTTGCAGTTTGCTCAACGATAACGAACTGGGAAGCATCAATTCCGATGGCCTCTTTGGACGGCTGCCGCATCTGGTGAAGCTGGAGCTGAAGCGCAACCAACTGACGGGCATCGAGCCGAACGCCTTCGAGGGGGCATCGCACATCCAGGACCTGCAGCTGGGCGAGAACAAGATTAAGGAAATCTCCAACAAGATGTTTCTTGGCCTCCATCAGCTCAAGACCCTGTAAGTGGGAATGCGGCCCAAAAAGGGAATTTCTGAACAATTTCCCCCCCTCTCTCTCTCTCTCGTTGCAGCAATCTGTACGACAATCAAATCTCCTGCGTTATGCCTGGCTCCTTTGAACATCTCAACTCGTTGACGTCGCTGTAAGTTGCCTGATTATACCAGATGCCAGATGCCTGATGCCTCTGCTGCCTATGCACAATAATTAGAACTGTGCCAAGTGCTCCGCCTCCTTCTCCATCGCCATGGAGCACTTTAATAGATAAATGATTTAGCTTAAGCATTAATTGCCCTTTCTCCGCACAAAATTAGGTTAATGGTTTCGATTGTTCTCTCGTTGAACTCAGCCTCTGATGTGGTGCTTCCAAATCAGTTTTACTTCGAAAGCACAGCACAACTATTGTATATAATTCAATTGAACTCCAATTTGTAGCGGGTCCATGTGTGTGCCTGCTGCGATAACAGATCCATTCCACACTGGCTCCTCTTTCGCCCCCCTCCTTTCACTCGAAATCAACCCCCAAGTGAATGATGGAGCCAGACCAGAGAGAGAAAGAGCACCCTGCCCGCCTGCTGACTGCTGGCTGCCTTCGATGATTTAATTAATTAAAATTGAGTTCAATGAAGAGCCTGCTGCTTCTCCGTCGACGAGTAAAAGTATCTGTGTGTGGCTACAGTATCGTCATGTGTGTGTGTGTGTGCAAAATATTTTAAAATTAATTTAACTAGCTAATAAATAGCTTCAATGAAATTCATTAGGTGCTGTGCACCACATGACACCCACCACGCACCACAGTACCCATCCTGCCACCTTCAAAGGTGTTTATGTGCGAAGGCAGCCACACACGCACACACACACACACTCTCTGTCCGTCTCTCTGGTGTGTTCCTAATGGCATGACAAAGCAGAACTGCTTATTGAATTAGTCTGGACGCCGGTTGTAACTCTGGAATTGCCAATGTAATTTGTGCCCCATTGTTCCTATGTGCTGCCGGAGGAGCACCACCCCACCCAACCGCCAACCACTCTGCAAACTCTCCCTCTGTCTCTCTGCAGAACCCACCGCATAATTAAAGTGTCTAAGTGCCGAGTGTCCAAGGGGCAAAGAGGGGCATTTGCCACACATCTGCTCCACACACGGATGGGAGATGAATAGGAGAGTGGAATCTGTTAATCGAATGAGAGCACACACAAAGAGCCCTGATTTACAGAACCGAATATATCCAATGTCCAGGGGAAAAGGGTCAACTGGAAGAAAACAAAAAATAGCATTGTCCCACAGGCCTAATTGAATTGGAATGTTTTTGTACCCATCGATATTTGTATACCAACTATACAGAGGGGTATATAGGGTATATTTGCTTCCAAGAGGAATCCTAACTTAAAATTGAGAACTGATTTCAAGTCTAGGAGGAATATAGGAGGAATTTTCTATAAAACTGAATAGATCTTTCCCATGGGAAAAATACCAGTACTATACGTAGCACTTACAAGTCTTCGCTCCAATTGTAATTTCCATCTGATTACCTGATTAGCAGTAGGACATGGGTGGCCCATAGATGGAATACTAAACAATAGCCAGTACTTACTTGTTTTGTTTTTCTGTGTACTTTTTTGTAGGAACCTCGCCTCGAATCCATTCAATTGCAATTGTCATTTGGCCTGGTTCGCCGAATGGTTGCGTAAAAAGTCGCTGAACGGCGGAGCGGCACGTTGTGCGGCCCCATCGAAGGTACGTGATGTGCAAATCAAGGACCTGCCCCACAACGAATTCAAATGCAGCAGCGAGAACAGCGAGGGCTGCCTGGGCGATGGCTATTGTCCGCCCTCGTGCACCTGCACCGGCACTGTGGTCCGCTGCTCACGCAATCAATTGAAGGAGATTCCGCGCGGCATTCCCGCCGAGACATCCGAACTCTACCTGGAGTCCAATGAAATCGAACAGATCCACTACGAGCGCATTCGACATCTCCGCTCGCTCACCAGACTGTAAGTATCCGGAGGCGAGGAGGGAGCGGTTCTAAGACTAATTACCTGCATTTTCTCTCTGTGCACTCAACAGCGATCTCAGCAACAACCAGATCACCATACTCTCCAACAACACCTTCGCCAATCTGACCAAACTATCCACGCTGTAAGTATGGGCGGGCACTGTTGCTGTCCACGGCCATGTCTAATGGCTTTTTAATTGCTCCTGCACCGCAACGGAAAGCCGCAAAAAAAATAGTGTAGTGGTACCTATGTCGGTAGGAGTACCACAAAATAAAAGCAACACAAATCGAAGGCTCAAGAGGGCTTGACACAATTCTGCGCCAAATTGCATCGTTTGTCGATGGGCCGGGTCTTGGGCCTGGGCAGGGGCTTGGGCCTGTGGTCTGTCTGCATGTCCGCTGTACGGCCAAGGCGCAGGCACGAAATTCATTCCGAAACGTAAAGTCGAAATCGTGACTCGTGCTTAAGCATTAGTCGTCAGCGTTGGCTTTTGCTTTGGCTTTGGCGTCAGCGTCATCGTCGCGTCGCATCGATGCTGTGGCCTTCCGCACAGTGGAATGGAACAAAATTTGTTGAGGTTAAAAGGAGAAGCCAAGCAGAAGCAAGGGATCCTAATACAAGATATAGTTTCCCAGAACTCTTAAAGAAAATATGTTTATAGCAAAAGAGTTTTATAGTTTTTTTAGTTCAGATGTCGGATGTTATTAGGTAGGATTACTGAATATCGATTGCACTGGCTTGTGTGCTCTTTAAATCTTAAGTTGTAACTGCTTTTTGCAGTCCTTAGTCTACGGATGTAGGATATTTTCCTTCCCAATTGAATATTATATGATATATGTAGCCTCAGATCTTTTAAAGTATTCCTGCAAAAGTTTCTAGACTAGTTTTGATAAATCTGTCCATAACATCCATTCAGGTTTAGTCTTTTATCGGAGAATATTCGCCACATCCTCCCACTGTGCCGTCTGTGCATTGTGTGCGCTATCCACAATCAAAGCTTAGCCGTTAGTTCAGCTTGGTTTTCATTTTGTCCGATTGCGAATAGAAAACGTTTTGCAATTACTTTCATTTCTTCATCAATTGTGTCTGCCTTTCCGTGTCTGTGTCTGCCTTTCCGTGTCTGTGTGTGTGGCTAATGCAATTTTTGTAAACGTTTCCCGGTTCGCCCTTTTGCAGCATCATCTCGTACAACAAGCTGCAGTGTCTGCAGCGGCATGCGTTGTCTGGCCTCAATAACCTGCGCGTGCTCTCGCTGCACGGCAATCGCATCTCGATGCTGCCGGAGGGCTCCTTCGAGGATCTCAAGTCATTGACACACATGTGAGTAGAGTACCATCCGGAATGCTTCCGCATTGGCCGACTGCTTACTAAGGGAACTTCTTACGCTTTTCCGCCAACGAAACAGAGCCTTGGGCAGCAATCCCCTGTACTGCGACTGCAGCCTCAAGTGGTTCTCGGACTGGATCAAGCTGGACTACGTGGAGCCGGGCATTGCGCGCTGTGCGGAGCCCGAGCAGATGAAGGACAAGCTGATCCTGTCGACGCCCTCGTCCAACTTTGTGTGCCGCGGCCGCGTGCGCAACGACATCCTGGCCAAGTGCAACGCCTGCTTTGACCAGCCCTGCCAGAACAAGGCCCAGTGCGTGGCGCTGCCCCAGCGGGAGTACCAGTGCCTCTGCCAGCCGGGCTACCACGGCAGACACTGCGAGTACATGATCGACGCCTGCTACGGCAACCCGTGCCGCAACAACGCCACCTGCACGGTGCTCGAGGAGGGACGCTTCAGCTGCCAGTGTGCCCCCGGATACTCGGGCGCCCGCTGCGAGACGAACATCGATGATTGCCTGGGCGAGACCAAGTGCCAGAACAACGCCACCTGCATCGACGGCGTGGAGTCGTACCGCTGCGAGTGCCAGCCAGGGTTCAGCGGCGAGTTCTGCGACACCAAGATCCAGTTCTGCAGCCCGGAGTTCAATCCCTGCGCCAACGGGGCCAAGTGTGTTGACCACTTCACGCACTACAGCTGCGAGTGTCAGGCGGGCTTCCACGGAACCAACTGCACGGACAACATCGACGACTGCCAAAACCACATGTGCCAGAACGGTGGCACGTGCATCGACGGCATCAACGACTACGTGTGCAAGTGTCCCGACGACTTCACCGGCAAGTACTGCGAGGGCCACAACATGATCTCCATGATGTATCCGCAGACGTCGCCCTGCCAGAACCACGAGTGCAAGCACGGCGTCTGCTTCCAGCCGAATGCCGCCGGCTCCGACTACCTCTGCAAGTGCCACCCGGGCTACACGGGCAAGTGGTGCGAGTACCTCACCAGCATCAGCTTCGTGCACAACAACTCGTTCGTGGAGCTGGAGCCGCTACGCACCAGACCCGAGGCCAATGTGACCATCGTCTTCAGCAGCGCGGAACAGAACGGCATACTCATGTACGACGGCCAGGACGCCCACCTGGCTGTGGAACTGTTCAACGGACGCATCCGAGTCAGCTACGACGTGGGCAACTATCCCGTGTCCACCATGTACAGCTTCGAGATGGTGGCGGACGGCAAGTACCATGCCGTCGAGCTGCTCGCCATCAAGAAGAACTTTACGCTGCGCGTGGACCGCGGCCTGGCACGCTCCATCATCAACGAGGGCTCCAACGACTACCTGAAACTGATGACGCCAATGTTCCTGGGCGGCCTGCCCTCGGAGCCCGCACAGCAGGCCTACAAGAACTGGCAGATCCGCAACCTGACCAGCTTCAAGGGCTGCATGAAGGAGGTGTGGATCAACCACAAGCTGGTGGACTTTGGCAATGCCCAGCGCCAGCAGAAGATCACGCCAGGCTGTGCACTGCTCGAGGGCGAGCCCGCCGAGGAGGAGGATGATGAGCAGGACTTCATGGACGAGACGCCTCACATGAAAGAGGTACGACCAGAGGGATCTATCATCTGTGTTTATGTTGACTTATGATTGTTTGTTTTCTATATAGGAACCCGTGGATCCCTGCTTGGAGAACAAATGCCGACGAGGCAGCCGGTGTGTTGCAAATGCCAATGCCCGGGATGGGTACCAGTGCAAGTGCAAGCACGGCCAGCGCGGACGCTACTGCGATCAAGGTGAGGGCATCACAGAGCCCCCAACAATCACCGGTACATAAATACATCTATCATGCTTTTTGCCTCCTACTCCCACATCAAGTTTGGGGCCAACGAAAGAAAGAGGATATCGAATTATCGATTAGAGTTTATAGCGCTGCAAAGCGGGAATTGTAATACCCCTGAAAGTGATGTAGAAATTTGTGTTCTTTGAGCATTACCAAAGGGAAAATCAGATGTAAAAGAGATCCCTGCAAAAGGGTTTCGTTTCTATGTAGAAGATAGTCGTATGTGAGAGCTAGTGTGAGCTCTACCGAGTAGTTCTACTCGTATGTATATAGGTACATATTCGTATGCTTAGCAGAATCCTCTATGGCTTGAGTTTCGCACTCCTCCAACTGTATCGCTTGACTGGCCCGCACATCACCTCATCATTTGCTATACACACAAACAGACACCTGGCACACCACACGTTCAACGCTCATCCTCTTAATGGGGTGGGGAGGGGAGAGCTGCTGCCTTTTAATGAGCCAAACCTCTTGACTAATTACACTTGGTTTATTCTTGATATTTTGCAGCAGCATCCACCTGCCGCAAGGAGCAGGTGCGAGAGTACTACACGGAGAACGACTGCCGCTCCCGGCAGCCGCTGAAGTACGCCAAGTGCGTGGGAGGCTGCGGCAATCAGTGCTGTGCGGCCAAGATTGTGAGGCGCCGCAAGGTGAGTACATGCATGGATGGATGGCTAGATGGATGGTTGATTAATGACAGCTTGTCCCCCTTTTTGTTTCGTCGATAGGTGCGCATGGTGTGCAGCAACAACCGCAAGTACATCAAGAACTTGGATATTGTCCGGAAGTGCGGATGCACCAAGAAATGCTACTGACTGAAAGATGCGACTACCCAATTGCTCGAACGGAGCAATAGCAGCTTAGATGTTAGTTTAGGAACAGGTTTAAATTTAACTTATAATAGTAGTAGTAGTAATAGTACCGATAGTCTTAGCTTTAGCCCTAGGGATACCACGAAACTGGGGGCCGAGAGTGTTGAAAAGGAGGAGGAGGATGAGATGGAGACAGAGACGGAGACGGAGGCTTCAGTAGGCCATGCTGATGCGGGGGATAGCGAGGACTATCCCACGGAGGAGACAGATCGCATGCAGGCAGATCTCTACGACGACGATGATGATGATGATGATGATGACGATGGTCTGGACGATGATGATTTTCCAGGTGAAAACGAAGAGGATGAGCTGGAGCGGGAGCCCGAGTCGCTGCCCGACCCCAAGGGTCTGGTGGGCGTCCAGGATGAGGAGGAGGATATGGGCTATGACGAGGATGATGAGAGAATAGCCCTGGAGCGTCCGCGTACAGTCAGGCCACGGGCGGACGAAGAGCAGTTCGTGAATGAGGAGGGCAGTGGCTTTGGCGGCTTGCAGACGCGTTTCCGGCCAAGCGGCAGCAGCAGCAGTAGCAGCAGTGGCAGCGCCAGCTACCGCCAGAGCCAACTAGAGAACATCCGCAAGAAACTGCTGACGGAGAGCCAGTCCGCTGCGGCGGTGGCGGTGGCTGTGGCCGTGCCGAGCACTGCGATCGATCTGCGCGAGAGCAGCGGCCATTTTGCTAACGATGATGAGGATGGCGAGGACAACGATGACGGCGTCGATGACGAGTTCGCCGACACAGGCGACGGTGCTGGCTTCTTTGGTGCTGGCTCGCAGCATCAGCAGCAGCAGCAGCGGAAGAGTGGCAGCCACTATTACCGC
Organism: Drosophila lowei; assembly: GCA_008121275.1. NCBI lineage: Eukaryota > Metazoa > Arthropoda > Insecta > Diptera > Drosophilidae > Drosophila > Drosophila lowei. The sequence continues at coordinate 20,853,472 of CM017778.1, read as the reverse complement.
AAGAACGGCAACGATGCCATCAAGATCATCTCGACGCCGCTCGGAAAGGTGAGCATCGTCTACCAACAGACGGACAAGGATCAGGAGCAGGACAAGGACCTGCAGCAGCAGCAGAAGAAGCCAGCGCTCACCGACTTCGATGCCTTGTCGCCCGACCCAGAGAGCAGTCATCGTTTTCCGTCGCCACATCCGAAGATTACGCCCGTTCTAACACCCGATGGCAAGGTGGCTCTGCTCTACCGCGGAGACTCGGAGAACTCCAAGTACGAGCCCATACGCAACCTCACACACAAGTTCGCCGGCACGCCGTCGAAGGAGCCCTCGAAGACCTCCCTGGACAGCGCAGCCGACGACTCCTCCTCGGACGATTCCGTGTATACGGACAGCGAGGATAGCGAGGACCATGGGGATGGCAAGTCGGAGGCCGCAGCGGCCACCACGCCAAAGCCGGTCCAGCCAGAGATTATGGAGCCTCCGGCTAATGTCCAGCCTGGCGGATCCTTCATTATCCGCCCCACCTCCGACTCACTGCTGCCCATGATCAACCGGCCGCTGTCCGAGGTGCTGGGCATCAAGAAGAACCAGTTCCAGGAGACGCGAGTGCGCGATCAGCTGCCCACTCTGCCCACGGAGGCCACGCCTCGCTCCCTGCTGGCCCAGCCAGGCGGAGCCGGGGGCGAAACGACGCGTCACTTCCTCACGAAGGTGAACCTGGCCGAGTACCCCACCTCCGGGCGGACGCTGCAGCAGCCGCTGCTTCCGTTCAGCCGCGACTTCGACTTCAGCAGAGACAACACCATGCTGGACGAGCGGTCCCGCATTCGAGAGCTGGAGAAGCAGCGCGAACGGGAGCGGGAGCACAACGAGGCCACCAGCAAGGGCGGCGGTGGGGCCACGGAGGCCCACACGATAGCCAACGAGCAGCTGCTGTCCAAGACGGAGGTCATCAATCTGGCCATTGTGCCGCAGTTCGACGAGGACATGGAGCGGCTGCAGCGCCTGCACGAGAACGGAGGCGGCGGCAGGCGTCACCACAGGGCGCGCCACCGCCACAAGCAGACGGAGGAGGAGCTGTCCGGCATCCATTGCGTCATGCAGGTCATGATGGGCATTGCGGCCGTCTCGACGGTCTTCGGGATGCTGGGCACCTTCTTCAAGCAGCGCATTCTCGATCAGCTGCGGATGATGCACTGGTAGTACAACAAAGGGTGTTCGATGTTCGGTGTCGAATGCCCCACTTTCCCCATTTCCCCATTCCCTCCGCATCGTCATCGCCATCGCCATCGTTGTCGTTGTCGTCGTCATCATTGTCCACTCTATCGATTCCCGCTACTACTAGGAGACGAGGCATTCTCCTTCTACTACTACTACTACTGCTCCTTCAGCATATGTATACTCACAGATATATATACTCGAACCATACGCCATATATACACGTCCCTATATATACATCAGCTAATCGCATAATCTATATACATATAGTATACATATGGAGCAGCGGCATCGATTTGCTTTCTTCCCTTTCCGCTTTTTATATCTACTATGTAATCCTTCGGCGGTGTATCCAGCAACTGATGGAACTCCCTTCATTGGGCTGCTGGCATATCCTCGCCACGTATACGTATATATTCCATATATATTGATATATAAATTTACTAGTGCAAGCTACCCAGGCGATGTGCATAATAACTGAATAACTAACTGATTACATGGCGATCTAACGATCCGAATATCCAGTCTATGTATGTATGTAAATGAAACGCAACTGTAGCCCCTGCCATGTCCACGTCCGTTTCCGTTTCAGAGAGAAATTTACTTTCCTGCCCCTGCCCCCGCAAATTGTCTTTCTTTCGCACAATTTAGTGTGTGCTTCCCCCGTAAACAAAAACCAAAACAAACCACCTTTACGAGCTTTAAGCAAGTCATTGCATGTGCCACGCCCCTGCCTGCCTGCCCGCCATAGCATGCGCCCATCTGAAACATTCCCCTTGCCCCACATCATCAGATCCTCCACCTCCAAATCGAAAGAACACTGAAATTGGATGTAGTACAGATTCCTTTTGTAGATAGAAAACGAAACGCAACAGTTGTTGAAAGCTAACCAGATGAATGATTGATATCGAATGACAAAACGATAAACGATAAACTTAACGAAACACACACAATTACACAATGCAAGGGTCGTTTTAAACGCACCATGCAAAAAACAGTCTCAAAGAAACGAGTAGCGAACGATAATAAGTGCATATAAACGGAACCTTCTTAAGTTTAAGTTGCTCAAAATGAAATGAAATGAAAGTATTTTGATAGATCAGAACGAACAACCAGGAAACAAAGAATCGAATGAGAGAATCGAATCAAATCGAATTGAAAACAAAACAACAATTGCCCCCAAAAAACGTGTAACGAATTTCCAGCAAATTGTTGCAAGTGTTTTCCCTAGAACTAGACTAGAAGCATACAAATAATAATAATTATAATAATAATCGTAACTAAACTAAACTAAACCTGTGTGCAAACGAAGCGTAACTAATATTACAATTAACGAAACCAATATCCTAAACATAATTCGGATAACAACATCTAAGCTGGGTAGTCGCATGTAAATCTCTAACAATTAACAATTACCAACCTAAGTTAGTCCTAAAGAAGCGAAAACAAAAATCGAATTGCATTTAAAGAAACCTATAAATATATGCATATACATATATTGATATAATAATAATTATTTATGCTAATCTATCTATATATACTTATATGTATGCTGTATGTATGTATGACTCTATATGTATATGTAAAATGTTTTTGACTATTTTTCACTATTTATATCCACATATATATTATATATGCGCATATACGATACAAGATCATGTGTAATAGCCCCACCCCCTTTTGGTCATTTTAGTTGTCTTTTATATATATTTGTAATACTTGTCTTTTAATCTGTATCTGTATCCGTATCCGTGCTGTATGTATTATTTTTATGAATTATTCATGTGTAGTTATGCGCACTGCACTAATTATACGCATACGATATGTATTGTATAACCTATTGACAAATATATATACATATACTATATGTATTATGTGTAATAGCTGTTGCTAAACCAAGTTTAATTATCAGTTCTTATCATTTACAATTACCTCACGGAGCTTTCGCCGGTTCGCAGCCGCTAATTGTGTTCAGCAAGAGAGTTGGGATGAGAGTTCAAGTACAATATTTTGGATTGACCATGGGGTAAAATCAGCAAATACGAGTATGGCTTTTATTTCTGTGTGTAATATTTGTTTCGCAATAAACGTGAAAAGCGAAAATGTTCCAAACGAAACTGTCTTTAATTCCATACAAAATAATGAACAATATTCCATTTTAAGTTTATTTTGAGCTTTATTCCCCATACAGCCGACGTTCTCTCACTGCTTCTTGGGCGTGGGACTCTTCTTGCTGTTCATATACATACATTTACAAAATTGATTTGGAAGCACTAAACTTGTATCATTGAAAAATATCTGTTGGGTCCACTGACTGACCCGGCATCAAAGCGAAAGATTCGACATCATCTTGGTGACGGCTGTCGGCTAACTTTTCCTGTTAAACAGGCAATATCCTTACTGTCCTTCCTGCCTCCAAACGATCGGCCTTGATAAGGACTTTATCAAATCGTGGGTGCTCTCCAGATCACAGGATGCCATAGAACGTCCGGATCGGACCACAAATAGCCGAGAAAATTAAATACATATGTATGGCTAGGCATCGAAGTCCTTATTCAAGGATTAAGGAGATTTTTCCGATCACAGGAAGCCGTTGTACTCCCAGATCGGCTCCGGAGAACTCTGCAGGAAGTACATCCATATTCGGTCAGAACGTCTTTGGGCAACCGGCGGCACAAGCAGCGACCCCAGTGGCAGGCGGCAATATATTTGCAAGTCCTGTCAGCGCCAGCCAACAACCGCAACCCTCTGCTTTTGGTGGAGGCGGATCTATTTTTGGCGGACCGGCGACGACTAGCTCTTCGCCTGCTTCTGGTGGATCAATCTTTGGCGGGGGCAGCAGCTCTGGATTTGGTTCATTCTCCCAGACTGCCCCTTCTCCTGGAGGCTTTGGCAGTGGCTTTGCTCAGGGCGCAGGATCGTCAGTGGCCCAATCCGGCTTTGGATCACCCCAAACGCCACAGCAGGCTGCTCCGGGTGGATTTGGAGCCAAGCCCGTATTCGGTGGTTCTCCGGCCTTTGGGGCCAGTCCCACCTTTGGGGGAGGCGCAACGTTTGGCAGTCCCAAGGGATTTGGCGGCTTTGGAGCCAGCCCAAACGTGGCCGCACCACCAGCCTTCGGAGCCCCTGCGAAACCGGCCGGCGGCAACATCTTCGACACCTTGGGTGGTCAGGAATCTGGCTTGTCCGCGACAGGACATAAATTTAACGATAATTCATAAAACTCGATCTGCAATGATAGAGAACATTTTTTGGATAGTAAATCATTATAGGAACGCTGATTTATCTACTCACCCGCCAAAAGCTGGCTTCTGGGCATTGGGGTTGCCGGTCTGGGCCAGATTGCCAAAGGACAAGCCCGATTCCTGACCACCCAAGGTGTCGAAGATGTTGCCGCCGGCCGGTTTCGCAGGGGCTCCGAAGGCTGGTGGTGCGGCCACGTTTGGGCTGGCTCCAAAGCCGCCAAATCCCTTTGGGACTGCCAAACGTTGCGCCTCCCCAAAGGTGGACTGGCCCCAAAGGCCGGAGAACCACCGAATACGGGCTTGGCTCCAAATCCACCCGGAGCAGCCTGCTGTGGCGTTTGGGGTGATCCAAAGCCGGATTGGGCCACTGACGATCCGGCGCCCTGAGCAAAGCCACTGCCAAAGCCTCCAGGAGAAGGGGCAGTCTGGGAGAATGAACCAAATCCAGAGCTGCTGCCCCCGCCAAAGATTGATCCACCAGAAGCAGGCGAAGAGCTAGTCGTCGCCGGTCCGCCAAAAATAGATCCGCCTCCACCAAAAGCAGAGGGTTGCGGTTGTTGGCTGGCGCTGACAGGACTTGCAAATATATTACCGCCTGCCACTGGGGTCGCTGCTTGTGCCGCCGGTTGCCCAAAGACGTTCTGACCGAATATGGATGTACTTCCTGCAGTGGGTGCATTGGCAGGGCTTTGCGCATTGCTTCCGCCAAAAATAGAGGTCGATCCAAATGGAGAACCGGATGAACCTCCAAAAATAGACGTACCGCCGCTTGCTCCTGCAGCCGGCTGACCGAAAACACTTGGCTTGTTGGACTGACTAAAGATGTTGCCGCCTGAGGCGGCCGTTCCCGGTGGGGAGCTGCCGAAAGGCGCCGGATTACTGATAGCTGCTGCAGCAAAGAGGCCACTCGGTGGGGAAGCGGCTGTAGCAGGAGTTGGATTGGTTCCAGGTGAACCTCCAAACACGCTGGCCTCGGGCTTGGCCACATTTCCGAAAAGGCTCGTGGAGGTCGCTGCTGTTGCCGTTGTCGATGCCTGGAATAGATTGCTGGCTACTGGTGCCGCTGTTGTTACTGGTGCTGCTGTAAAGGATCCTCCAAATACCGAAGACGATGCATTGCTCACTGTAGAGGCACTGGAGCTGGTGGCTGTGACGGGGGCGGCCGGAGCAGTGCTGAGGCTGCTGAATGCATTGGAGAAGGAGAATGTACTGCCTGGCACCGCTGTGCTCGAGGTCACAGTCGAAGAGGCTGCCTTCGCTGTCGTGACCGCTGGCGCTGCAGCTGAAGTCGTGTTCGGAGGAACCGCCACCACTACTGGCGGGGCAGGGGCCGGTGTGGATGTGGGTGGAGTTGCAGCCGCCATAGTTTCAGTTGAAGTGGTTGGTGCCGGAGCAGCCGATGCAGCTGGTGCAGGTGCTGCAGTTGTTGCGGTTGTGGTGCTCACTGGCTCCGGGTTTGTCGTAGTTGGTGCTGCAGTTGCAGGTGTTTCTGTTGCCGTTGCTGTTGCTGTTGTGACTGGAGTGATGGTCGCAAATAATCCCTTCGGTTCATCTCCACCTCGTCCCCCAAAGGAGAAGCCACTGTCAAAGATATTTGCAGGCTGTCCAGAAGCTGTTTTTAAATGGAATCAGAATTAGTTTATAAGCCATCTCCAAAACTCTTCCATTACTCACCTCCGGAGGATTCCTTGGTTTGTGGCTTGCATATATTGACAGATCCGAAAAGCCCTCCAAGGGAATCAGAGCTGCTGGGGGCGGTACTGGTCACTCCGCTGTTGTTTGTTGGCAACGGTGGAGCGGCAGCGGCAGTCAGGGTGGCAGCGGGTGCGACCGTTGGCTTGGTGGTGGTGCTGCTGCTGGTCACCGCTGTGTCACTTTCGTTGGGCTTCGTGGCAGCTGCAGCTGCGGCGAACAAGCCACGGGGAACTCCAGAAGCTGATGACGTCACTGCGGCGTTGGAAGTATCGGGCTTTGCTACGCCGCCAAAGCCCAGGGAAGAGCCCAGTCCTCCGAAGCTAAACGTGGAACTGGGAGCGCCAGTTCCTCCGAATCCTGTGAAGGAGAAGGATTTTCCAGCAGTCTCTGCTTTTGGGGTTTCCGGTGCCTTCGCTGGCTCGACCTCTGCAGCAATAGGTGTTGTATCCTTCGCTAGGGGATCCTGTGCTTTTGTTGGCTCTGGAGCAGGCTTTGCTGTGGCCTCCTTACTAATCCCAAATCCTCCAAACAGAGACGGCTTGGCCCCAGTTGAATTATCCGCTGCTGGAAGTCCTCCAAACGAAAGACCACCTCCTACCGGCCCAAAGCTCAAGCCAGACCTACTTGGCCCTCCGAACAAAGAGACAGCCGGCTTGGGAGCCTCTCCAGAGCTTACCGTTGTGGTTGTCGTGGTCACACTCGAAGTCTTTACAAACGGACTGCTCTGGCTGAAGGCGAATGGCGTGGCGATGGGTGCAGCACTAATGGCCGGGATGCTGGCCGCGGGCTTGGATGCTGTTGGTTTTGGTAGTTGGGGCGCAACAGGAGCAGTGGCTGGAGCTGGAGCTGGTGCAGGTGCAGATGCCGGTGCCGACGCCGCCGCCTGGGTGGCCTTGTTTGCAGTAGTCGCCTTGGCAGCGGCCTTTTTCAATATCTCTGCCTTGCGCTTGGTCTCGAGTATAACTTCGGACTTGAGCCCCACACGATCTGGACGCTGGGGACTAATGATGCTGACCTTTTGCAGCTGCACCACGTTTCGGATCTGGCGGAGCTTGTGCTGTGTGAGCTTGGCAGCATTCGTGTCGACAGTCTGACTAAGACTCATCGAGAGAATCGAGTCAGCCAAGGTTTCCACACTGAAAGCAAAAGCAAATGACAGTAGTTAGCTCATTCAGGGGGGAAGAGGGAGGGCGAGGGGGTCATAGCTGGTACTAACGCCTCATTGGTGCGAGTGCGACTCTTATCCTGGTCGAGGAGTGCGGCCTGGAGCAGGCCACGCTCTTTGAGCTTGGCCTTGATGCTGTTCTGCATGATCCTCTGGTCAGAGGCTGTTCAGAGGCTGGTCAGAGGCTCGTTGTACTCCCAGATCGGCCAACAAATAACGGAGAATATATCCTTGATCCTCGATAAGGACACCATCAGATCAAGGATTTTCCTACGATTACAGGAAGCCGTCGCACGCCCCGATCGGACAAGAAATGGCGGAGTTATCCATCAACAACAAATTACAACAACATCCAGTTACTACAACAACCACCCTCAATTTGGTGCCGCTCAAAACCGAGATTTTTCGATTTTCAGATCTGGGCTACCAGGCGAACAGAAATCAGCAGAAAGCAACTTTAAATGATGCAAAAAAGTATTGCATACTTTTGGGGGTTCCAAAAAGGCGACCTTCTGCTGACTTCTGTTCGCCTGGTATCTCAGATCGAAAATTCTCGTTTTCTGCCATTTGAGCGGCCGCAAGTTTGAGGGTTGTTGTTGTACAACAATTGGCAACAACAACAGGCCAGTTTTGTTTTCTTGTTTTCTCCGTTATTTGTGGGCCGATCTGGTCGTGATATGGCTTCCTGTGATCAGAAAAATATCCTTGATCCTTGGATTGATCCTTCCATCCCCAGTCATACATATTTTGTTTTCTTAGCTGTTTGTAAACCGATCTAGGATTGCGATGGCTTCCTGTGATCGGAAAAATGTTCTTGATCAGGGACAATCAGGGATACTTTTGCAATTATAGGAAGCCCTGACGCTGGCCGATTCGACAGAGATCGGACTCCATCAAGGAAGTGCTGGGCTTTACCCTTTCACAGATCTCATTGGGCTGTTATACATGTTCAATATATCGTGCATATGGTTGGTTATATGTATTATAATTTTGTGTTAAAATATATTTAAGAATTTTTATGTAATTACGACTTACTAATTACTAATTAATTACTAATTACGACGCGACAGGACATAAATTTAACGATAATTCATAAAACTCGATCTGCAATGATAGAGAACATTTTTTGGATAGTAAATCATTATAGGAACGCTGATTTATCTACTCACCCGCCAAAAGCTGGCTTCTGGGCATTGGGGTTGCCGGTCTGGGCCAGATTGCCAAAGGACAAGCCCGATTCCTGACCACCCAAGGTGTCGAAGATGTTGCCGCCGGCCGGTTTCGCAGGGGCTCCGAAGGCTGGTGGTGCGGCCACGTTTGGGCTGGCTCCAAAGCCGCCAAATCCCTTGGGACTGCCAAACGTTGCGCCTCCCCCAAAGGTGGGACTGGCCCCAAAGGCCGGAGAACCACCGAATACGGGCTTGGCTCCAAATCCACCCGGAGCAGCCTGCTGTGGCGTTTGGGGTGATCCAAAGCCGGATTGGGCCACTGACGATCCGGCGCCCTGAGCAAAGCCACTGCCAAAGCCTCCAGGAGAAGGGGCAGTCTGGGAGAATGAACCAAATCCAGAGCTGCTGCCCCCGCCAAAGATTGATCCACCAGAAGCAGGCGAAGAGCTAGTCGTCGCCGGTCCGCCAAAAATAGATCCGCCTCCACCAAAAGCAGAGGGTTGCGGTTGTTGGCTGGCGCTGACAGGACTTGCAAATATATTACCGCCTGCCACTGGGGTCGCTGCTTGTGCCGCCGGTTGCCCAAAGACGTTCTGACCGAATATGGATGTACTTCCTGCAGTGGGTGCATTGGCAGGGCTTTGCGCATTGCTTCCGCCAAAAATAGAGGTCGATCCAAATGGAGAACCGGATGAGCCTCCAAAAATAGACGTACCGCCGCTTGCTCCTGCAGCCGGCTGACCGAAAACACTTGGCTTGTTGGACTGACTAAAGATGTTGCCGCCTGAGGCGGCCGTTCCCGGTGGGGGAGCTGCCGAAAGGCGCCGGATTACTGATAGCTGCTGCAGCAAAGAGGCCACTCGGTGGGGAAGCGGCTGTAGCAGGAGTTGGATTGGTTCCAGGTGAACCTCCAAACACGCTGGCCTCGGGCTTGGCCACATTTCCGAAAAGGCTCGTGGAGGTCGCTGCTGTTGCCGTTGTCGATGCCTGGAATAGATTGCTGGCTACTGGTGCCGCTGTTGTTACTGGTGCTGCTGTAAAGGATCCTCCAAATACCGAAGACGATGCATTGCTCACTGTAGAGGCACTGGAGCTGGTGGCTGTGACGGGGGCGGCCGGAGCAGTGCTGAGGCTGCTGAATGCATTGGAGAAGGAGAATGTACTGCCTGGCACCGCTGTGCTCGAGGTCACAGTCGAAGAGGCTGCCTTCGCTGTCGTGACCGCTGGCGCTGCAGCTGAAGTCGTGTTCGGAGGAACCGCCACCACTACTGGCGGGGCAGGGGCCGGTGTGGATGTGGGTGGAGTTGCAGCCGCCATAGTTTCAGTTGAAGTGGTTGGTGCCGGAGCAGCCGATGCAGCTGGTGCAGGTGCTGCAGTTGTTGCGGTTGTGGTGCTCACTGGCTCCGGCTTTGTCGTAGTTGGTGCTGCAGTTGCAGGTGTTTCTGTTGCCGTTGCTGTTGCTGTTGTGACTGGAGTGATGGTCGCAAATAATCCCTTCGGTTCATCTCCACCTCGTCCCCCAAAGGAGAAGCCACTGTCAAAGATATTTGCAGGCTGTCCAGAAGCTGTTTTTAAATGGAATCAGAATTAGTTTATAAGCCATCTCCAAAACTCTTCCATTACTCACCTCCGGAGGATTCCTTGGTTTGTGGCTTGCATATATTGACAGATCCGAAAAGCCCTCCAAGGGAATCAGAGCTGCTGGGGGCGGTACTGGTCACTCCGCTGTTGTTTGTTGGCAACGGTGGAGCGGCAGCGGCAGCGGCAGTCAGGGTGGCAGCGGGTGCGACCGTTGGCTTGGTGGTGGTGCTGCTGCTGGTCACCGCTGTGTCACTTTCGTTGGGCTTCGTGGCAGCTGCAGCTGCGGCGAACAAGCCACGGGGAACTCCAGAAGCTGATGACGTCACTGCGGCGTTGGAAGTATCGGGCTTTGCTACGCCGCCAAAGCCCAGGGAAGAGCCCAGTCCTCCGAAGCTAAACGTGGAACTGGGAGCGCCAGTTCCTCCGAATCCTGTGAAGGAGAAGGATTTTCCAGCAGTCTCTGCTTTTGGGGTTTCCGGTGCCTTCGCTGGCTCGACCTCTGCAGCAATAGGTGTTGTATCCTTCGCTAGGGGATCCTGTGCTTTTGTTGGCTCTGGAGCAGGCTTTGCTGTGGCCTCCTTACTAATCCCAAATCCTCCAAACAGAGACGGCTTGGCCCCAGTTGAATTATCCGCTGCTGGAAGTCCTCCAAACGAAAGACCACCTCCTACCGGCCCAAAGCTCAAGCCAGACCTACTTGGCCCTCCGAACAAAGAGACAGCCGGCTTGGGAGCCTCTCCAGAGCTTACCGTTGTGGTTGTCGTGGTCACACTCGAAGTCTTTACAAACGGACTGCTCTGGCTGAAGGCGAATGGCGTGGCGATGGGTGCAGCACTAATGGCCGGGATGCTGGCCGCGGGCTTGGATGCTGTTGGTTTTGGTAGTTGGGGCGCAACAGGAGCAGTGGCTGGAGCTGGAGCTGGTGCAGGTGCAGATGCCGGTGCCGACGCCGCCGCCTGGGTGGCTTGTTTGCAGTAGTCGCCTTGGCAGCGGCCTTTTTCAATATCTCTGCCTTGCGCTTGGTCTCGAGTATAACTTCGGACTTGAGCCCCACACGATCTGGACGCTGGGGACTAATGATGCTGACCTTTTGCAGCTGCACCACGTTTCGGATCTGGCGGAGCTTGTGCTGTGTGAGCTTGGCAGCATTCGTGTCGACAGTCTGACTAAGACTCATCGAGAGAACCGAGTCAGCCAAGGTTTCCACACTGAAAGCAAAAGCAAATGACAGTAGTTAGCTCATTCAGGGGGGAAGAGGGAGGGCGAGGGGGTCATAGCTGGTACTAACGCCTCATTGGTGCGAGTGCGACTCTTATCCTGGTCGAGGAGTGCGGCCTGGAGCAGGCCACGCTCTTTGAGCTTGGCCTTGATGCTGTTCTGCATGATCCTCTGGTCAGAGGCAAGGTTCTGGAGCCGCGTCAGTTGCTGGTAGATCCCCTCCAGACACGGTATATGCATGCTCGACTTGGTCTTGCGCCGCAACACATCTTGGAACTGGTCCCACTGCAGATCCACTTGCTGCTGGGCCAGACGCAGTTGTGCCTCGTTGGCCGCCACGTAGCTCTGGAGACGAGCCAGCATGCGCCGTCCAGCAGGATCGTAGGAGCTCGAGTTCATCAGCCGCGTGATGCTAGGGGGATAGATACAACAATGAAACGCATTGCCGGATATTCTGAACAGTTTGCTACGCTACTCACTCGGGTTTCTTGTAGACCTCCAGCTTGCCACGGCACTCGGCCACTATGGCGTAGGCCTCATTTAGACCCTGGCGCAGTCCTTGCACATCCAACTCGAACTCCACGTCCTTGGCCTGCTCGTTCAGCTCCTCGAGGTCGTCCAAGCGCTTGGCATACTTTTTGAGGGCCGAGGGAGCTGCAATCTGTGCCAGAGACGCACAAGTGTGAGATTAGATGAGTTCTCTATTGGAGCGGAAATAATAGGATGCCTTACGGTGCTGAGCAGCTCCGTGGTGAGTCCCTTCTGCTGCTGTATGTCCTGGTTGAAGGCTTCGATCTGTAGGGCAATCATGTCTCTGACGATTGGCTCCGTGTTATCCAGCGACTGGCTGGATGCAACGGACACGGGAGCCGCTGCCGGTTGCTGCTTCGTTGCCACTGGCGTAAATGTGTGCGGAACTGTGTAGAGTGGCTTGTTGATGGGCGCAGCAGCTGCAGACGGTGGCACGGCGAGAGGAGCACTGGCCACACTGGCCACACTGGCTGGCATTGCGTTGGGTTTACCCAAAGCCAGACCACCAAAAGCGGTTGCGCCTGGCGCGGAAAATATAGATCCTAAGGCTGGAGTCGTCGTGGCCGCACCAAACCCACCGAATGCCGAGGCGGCACTGGCTACTGTCGCGGCTGGAGCAGCAATTGGAGCAACTCCAAATGGAGTACTCGCTGCGGGTGCTGCGAAGCCGGAGAATAGCGAAGGCGGCTTGTCCTTGGCAGGAGCTGGAGTCGATGTCACCGTGTTCGGGGAGAAGGCAAAGGACATGTCCGTGGGAACGGACTGAGTCGACTCCTGTTCTGGCGGTGTTGTAGCCGCCTCCTCTTCCTCCGCTGGCAGCAGCGTGTCCAGCGGGCGGAACTGTCCCGAACTGTCAAACACTGGCGGAGGCGGAGAGCACACAGAGGGGGCACCTTGGAGTAGATTCAGGAAGTTGAAGGAGAGAAGGGTGCCGTCAGTGCCTAGGACATGCACCATGGGCATAGTGGCGAGCTTCTGCTCGTTGATTGTCAGTTGGTGCGTGGAGGATGTGTCGTAGACAGACCCGAGGGGGAAGGTTTCCTCTTGGGTGCCCTCACTCAGCGGCAGCTCGATCCTCGCCTCATCTAGAAGGGTAAACTGCTGCCAGACGGGGGTGTCTCCAGTCTCGAAGGTACCCATTATACCTACTTCCACGCCATTGGCCGATGTCACCAGAAGCAAATTCCACTGGGCCACATGGTTGAAGAAAAACTGATGATTCCGTGGCCCGTTGAGACTGTAGCAGATGTCGTAGTAGTTGGTATAGCTGGGCGATCCCCCCTTCGGGGCATTCAATATGTACAGGGCGGGACTGCAGTCCTCACCATGCTGCAGGAAGACCACTGCGAACTGGTACGTCGAGAGCCACTGAATGGCGATGGTGTCGAACGGAGCATCGTGGATGTTGGGTGGACACACCAGTGTCTTTGCTGGCGTAAGATCCGGCTTGAACTGCTGAATCTTGCCACCGGGAAAGCCCAGGACAATTTGCTTTCCCTTGGGCGACCAACAGCCACACTTCACCTGCTGACTCTTGTCCAGCGAATGCATCTCGAAGGTGTCCCCCTCCTTCAGGGTGTACATGCCGAGGGCACCGTTGCTCAGCACTACGGCCAGACTGCCGGGCAAGACCGGATTCCACAGCAGCTGCACGGCATGGACATAGTCCTCGCTGGCCAGGCGAATGCTGTAGACGAGCTTCACATCCGCGGTCAAGAATGTCGGCACCGAGTATATGTTGAGCAGGCCAGTGCCATTTTGTTGGAGGTTAACAGCCAGCAGAGTGCCATCGGCACTGCAGGAGATGTAGTTGGGCACGCTGGGCAGGGGCACACTCCTCGCCTGCGGCTGCTCGCCGAGCGACTTGTTGGCATTGGCCAAATCCTTGAGGATGACCACTGCAAGCATTCGCACATTGGTTGAGTGGAACGACTAGTTATGTAAACACTAATCCGTACATACCCTTAAGTTCCGGCTGCGTCGGGTTGCCGGCAAAGAGCAAGCCGCGGCTGCAGGAAATCGCCAGAAGATTTACATTGCTGCGGGGCTCGCCGCATTTTTTGAACGCCGCATATTTGTTATGCACTTTAAATTGAAAGTCCTGCAAGGAAGAGAATAAAGATCATGCAGGGGCAACAACTGGTTGAACCGCTTACCTGTGTATCCTTACAGGCAGGAGCACTTAGCGCCATTTTCGTATATTTTATAAAATGTTGGTTCCTCAACAACAATATAGGCGTCTCGTGTGATGAAAAACCGAACATAGCCCACTTAAGCCCCCTCTATTTAAATAGTTCAACAACTTGAGGTAAATGGCGGAAAATATTAACGATTGTAAATTCTTCTTGTAGATTCATGCCATCTTTCCTCAGAACTTAAAAAAAACCACGGTATCTTTCACCTAAACTGCGCTAAAATTATAAAATTTTTATTTTTTTCTGTGGAATATTAAAATACCCCCTTGGCCTGCAATGGGTTAATCGTTCTCCGTCGAGGATTGGAAACCATATTCCTCGATTTTGATATTCCGTTGAATTTTACTAGCTAGACCGAACTCTCAGCACTGCCCACATAACTTTATCTAATTAATGAACCTATTTTTTACTTGACTGGCTTATTTTAAATACTAGCTATTATTGGATTCGGTCTAAAAAAGGTTTTAGCGGAAAAAGTCAAACATAAAAAACGAAAGAGGATAGTCGTTCCAGTTGCTCAATTTAGAGATTCCGTTGAATAATTCTGGCTAACTAAAACCTTTAGTTCTGCCCACATAATTTTAGGCCATTGATGAATACATTTTCTACAAGATTTCTTGTTTTTAGTCCTTGCTCAACAAAAAAACTGTCGCAATGTTGTCACGTCAATGTTGCTGGTATTTGAAGACTCTTTTCTTGTCAATCAGAGTATGGCATTTGTACACCCTATTATCGTTAATCTAATATATAAAATTTCCGTGTCACAAGCTTTTTTGCTAAACAGAAAACAAATCAAATTCATGAATAGGCCTAAAACATGTCAATCAAATCAGCTTGGAAAACAGAATTTTAATATTAATTATAGAAAAAGGGTATGGTGACAAGCAACAAGTGTTCAAATTACGTAACATTTCGCGCTCACTTACGTTATGCTATGACCTTTTTTTTTAAACCTTATTTTAGCCACACTCAAATAAAAACAAGTACTTCAAATTTGTCATTCAGTAGAACATTTATTGATCTATCGGATAAAATTGCGTGTTCAGAACAGATGGTCCTAGCTAGCTAGTAATATTCAACCAAATATTAAAACCGAGGAATATGATTTCCGATCATGGACAGAGAACGATTAGCCCATTGTCCCATGCTCCACGAAAATTATGAATCTTGAAGAACTTTAGCGCAGTCCAGGTAAAAGATTTCGTGGTTTTTTTTTTAAGTTAAGAGGCAGGATAGGATGGGTCTACAAGAAGAATTCACAAAAAATATTATTTTCAGCGGCCTAACTCAAGTTGTATTCTTGTTTAGATAGACAGGGGTTAAGTGGGTTAAGTTCGTTGTTTTCATCGGTATATTTACGGTATATTTTGAAAATGAGACGGTATATCGATACATTTTTTTGTTGTTCGTCTGTCTCTGTCCTGCACGCAAGCGTTTTTTGTGTTAAACAAAAGCATTGTTGTTCGCGCGGGCAATGCAGGCAAAAAGCAGTGCACAAAACAGCAGTGATTTCGACCGAAAAATGCACAAAAAACTGTAGGCTAGTTGGGTGACAGCCGCAGTACGAAGTGGAGACGTGCAACTCGGTGCTAAATTGCGTTGTAGAGGAGTCCTCCTTCAAACCTCAGCAAGCTCCACTTTAGAGCTCACAAAATCAAGTTATAATATAACTTTTGTTTAGAATTTTGTTAGTGTTGCTTCTAGAAATAAAAATATCAAAAAAATTGTAAAATAGTGCAATAGTGCAAAAAGTGATAGGAAATAAGTGGGTAAGGAAAAGGAGATGAGAACAAGGAGAAATGCGCGTAATTACGATTGACTTTTCTATTATAGAACAAAGGACGTACGTGCGCGGACAAACAAGGCCTTCAAGATGATCAGCAGCTTGATTTCACGACTTCTAATGTGAGTAGTACAAACACAAACTTCCACTCCAGCACACACCACACCAAACGGCGAACGAGTGGGACTGACCCCCAAATAAAAGGTGGTCGAAGCTTGGCCTTGCGCTCCAGCCGCAACGAAAGTCATTTCTGCTTCCTAATTGTGTGGGCGTCACGCTTCTGGTCTGTGATTTGCTCGAGCTCGAGCGTTGGTGCGTGGTGCAGAAGTACCGTTCGGTGCCATATGTACTCTCGTACGTGTAACGTAACCCTCAATTGAACTGCACCCAAATATGGCTGCCCCGTGAGGCCGACGCACTCGCCTTGCCCAATATGGTCCGACCCCGAACGAGGCCACACTCAAGTCGTCTGCCTTCTGTCCGCAGCACCCCCGTGCAAAACTATTGTCAGTAGTAATAGAGTGCTGCGTTCTAATCAACAATTGCTCCGGGATCGAGTTGATTACTATAGGGGAGGGGAGGAATATCGTGATCCATGTCGATCGGGTGATGAGTACAATCTTCCGCATAAACGTGCTGCTGCTGTGGCTGGCGTCTGCTGTTGCTGTCTCTCAGCGAGACTAACAATATGTGCCGAGCGTTCGTTTATTAATAGACCCCCCGCCTGAGCATTAGACGGGCTTGCACTGTGCTCTCTGCCTGCCTTGGCCAGTAGTCTGTGCTCGGCATTCTAGCCGCTAGGAACTGCAACAAATTTTCGGGTGCTGGCAATGCATCGGCATCGCCATGAGCCGGCCATTCTATCAGCAGGAGCCGATTTTCTATCAGCGGCCAGTTAATATTAAACGCCTGCGTCACCCGGCAGGAAGCGTCTATGGGCGCAGCTACTCGCTGGAGGAAGAGGACCAGCATCAGCAAGAGAACGTAGTCCCCGTCTATCCAAAGTTCATTTATGCCAACCAGCGGCATCCGAATCAGCTGCCGTTATACCAGCTAGGGGACTCTCTTAGCTCATTGGACAGTGATTTCGTAGACGACTACAATGGCCCCTACATAGTCGAGCAGCCCGTGCCTCCTCCCACTCCCAAAGTCGTGCAGAATCTGAACGCACTGGGCAGACTCCTAGATTTGCTGCAGCGCTGGCCATTGCCTTGTCTCTCCTTCAACACAGCCTGCATCTGTTCGCTCATCATTATATTTTTAGCGCCGCGGACTTGTGCACAGAGTTTATTGTTTCCCGCTTTCAGATTGTTCTTCGGCACCCTATATCCGGCCTATGCTTCGTACAAGGCGGTGCGCACCAAGAACGTCAAGGAATACGTGAGTAGAGCATAAATCTTTCCCGCATTCCCAATAGAAATCGAGCAACTGTTTACTTATAGGTAAAATGGATGATGTACTGGATTGTCTTTGCATTTTTCACCTGCATTGAAACATTCACAGACATCTTTATATCCTGGTTCCCATTCTACTATGAGGTCAAGGTGGTTCTGGTATTCTGGCTGCTATCGCCAGCCACAAAGGGCAGCTCCACATTGTATCGCAAGTTTGTGCATCCCATGTTGACGCGCCACGAACAGGTGTGATATATATATATATATATTCTCATATAGCTATCCATATACATATACATACATTTAACGCTCTCTTTGTATTATTGTTTCTCCTCTCTCTTTGTGTAGGAAATCGACGAGTATTTGACTCAGGCCACAGAGCGGGGATATTCGGCGGTGCTACAGCTGGGCTCCAAGGGAGTCAACTATGCCACCAATGTCATCATGCAGACAGCCATAAAGGTAATCCTTACACCCATCCCCCACCACCCACCACCCACCATACATCCCTACAATTAGCCACAACCACACAAAACACACACTAATCCGCTCACTCCCTTTGCTCGCTCGCCACACAATTCATTTCGCCATTTTCAATTGCCTCCAGCGTCGTTGCATAAAATGAGCAACAAGAGAGAGTCGCCTCCGTCTCCGCAGCATCTTTCGGTCGTTCTAAATAGATATATAATTTTGCGCAATGCTCTCGCGCGCGCTCGTTTGATCATCGCCATAGCAGCAGCCCCAGCAGCACCAGCAGCAGCATCATCATCCACCTCATCACCATCACCATAATCATCATCATCATGAGAGCTCGCGTTCTCTTATCTTCACTTTTACTTTTAATATTATTTAGTTTAAACGAATAGAATTGAATGCTCTTTGTGCCATTTGCGTGTTTGTTTCGATTTAGTTTTTAGTTTGTTGTTCTCTTTTTGTGCAGCTAAATCTCAATATAGTACATTACACACATATACACGATACCCGATAGAAGATACTAGCAGATAAACGAACATGTTGAAATAATGTAATAAAAACAAAAAAACAAACTCATACCAGAGCAGGGAGCGGAGCAGCTGTACGAGTACAAGTGTACGCGTATTCCCAACGCACATTTGCTAGCCAGCTCGAAATAAACACTTGAAATGGGGGCCAAGACACTCGAGACGCTACATTGTGTTGGCCAGATTAATTCTGGAGAGGATCCCTGAAAGATAGTGCATAAAGTAATAAATAATGCTTGGATGATTTGGTGTGTTGATGTAGGTCAAAGAGTTGAAAGCTAAATGAGAAAGATCCATACGAAGAATGCGATGGTTTGAGTAGTGGAATGAATTTCTTATTGATTTGTCATAATATAATTAGTCATCGTATTACCGGAAACCCTTGTTCAGGGCTTTGTCCGAATCAAAAGACAAAGAAATGGGAAATTTCCTTTATGCACTGGCAGGCATTAGCCAGGCACTCCTCACCGCTAGATTTATATTCCACTGTGATATCAGAGGCCCCATTCCCGTGCCCCCTCCACCAGTTGCATCATTTCCATTCCAATTCCGAGTCTCCTCTAGGGTAGGGCATAAAAATAGATATGTGGGGAATGCCATGGGGACAGTTCTGGCCTAGAGTGTGTGTGTGTGTGTCGTTCGTTTGCCTCAACTGCAATTCATTTCAATTTAAGACTCTTTCGTTTGCCTCATTTTTGATTAACTCTTTCGTTTTTTACACTTACGTTTCTTTGCATTTAACCCAAACCAAACCAAACCTCACTGAACCACCTGCACCTGCCCTGCCTGCCTGCTACTAATCCGCTAACCGCCGCCAGACCTTTTCGATGACAACTCGGGATCCGGGCCGCAGCCTGCAAAACTCGCAGTCGGCTAGCGATCTGTCTGCGGTCAGGAGGAATCAGGACATGATGGATGGCTTGGAAGATTGGCTGCCTCGGTCCAACTCGTTGAGCGGCATCGAGAGCTATGCTGAGCTCGAGCCACAGCGTCTCGGAGTGGTTATACAAGAGATGAGGGAGGAGGAGCCGCCGCATGATGCTGGAGCGGCTCGTCTACGTGATCTGCCAGCACGCAGGGTGCAGTCCCGAAGAGCCGCAGCTGCTGCCTCCAGAGCACCCGTCAAACGTGTCAGCCGCGCCCCGGACCTAGAGGCTCCCGGTGCTGCCACGCAAGGGGTGCGAGCACGTCGCAGGCTGCGCGAGCCCACACCAGACGTGGATGTGGAGAACGACTAAGTGCGACGCCGGCACCAGACAGGCCTCCGGCACCAATAGATACTCAGCGAATGATCGAATTTTATACACTCAGCGATACCCAGCACATATGTACACATACCATCTAATCCCGGCCGCCAGCTGGAAGCTTTTTGATTTCTGTTCTCTCCTCCTTTCATGTCTCTGATAATTCCTATGTATGTTTACGCTTAAGTTGCGATAATTGTTTAGTTTAATTAAATTATTTAAATGCCAAATGCTTGTACTCAATGTACTATCTCTACTATAATCCTCCCACGAAAGGGCGGCGGCAATCTGGTGCAGACGATCAAGAGGAGCTACAGCCTCAGCGATCTGAGCGAGCCAGATATGCACCGCACCCAGGATGAGCTGGACGTGGTAATGAGGTCGCCCATGTCCTCGTCGGTGGTGATGCGCACACAGCCAACTGCTACGCGTCTCCTGCGGTCACGCAACCAGACGCCCGTCGGCAGATCCACCAGCGGCACGCGTCACTCCACTGGGATGTACTTCACCGAGGTTGATGTGACCGCCAAGAATGCGGGTGACTTCAAGTGAGTGCTGGAATCTTAAACCAAACTGAAACACAGTATAATTTTCGTATTTAATGTTCCATTTAGCTACAACATACGAAGCCAGGACGACATCAGCTCTGGCTACTCCAGTGCCGAACCGATTAGTGGACTCAGTCGCACTTCCTCCATGACAAATGCTTCCAAGGGCCGTGTCAAGTCCAAGCGCAATGAGGTAGGCATGATGCGTGTCTTTTCTTCCATGACTTTCTTAATCCATCTAGAGATTGGTGTTGGTTAGCAGTTGCTGGAGGAGATGAGAGACGAGGTTTATTTGGAGAATCAGCTATACTTTCAAGGTGTGCGCCAGGAAAAGGCAGAAGAATTAAAGGAGAGGATCACACATCACGAAGTTGATGAAGAGGATGCAGAAGAGGATGACTTCTATGAAGCCATGCCGTTGATAGAAGCAGATGAAGAAGAGAGAGCCGCAGAACTCGAAGTTCTGTCATGTGAAGAACCAAAGAAAGAAGATCCATTTGAAGGGGAAAATATGAAAACCAAAGATGAGGCAATGGAGCATTTGATTCCAACTGAAACCAAAACAAAAACATTGCAAACAGATGTCCCTATTCGATCGGATGAAGCAACGCCATCCACCGAGCGCAAACTAACAGATTCAGTAGCACCCGTCATAGATCCTTTTGTGCTGGTAGTACGCTCTTTGGCCACAGATACAGATCCGGAACCGTCCGAACGATCGAGGCCAGTGTCGCCACGGGAACTGCGCGCCACCTTGGAGGAGATCAAGCACAGCTTTCGGGCCCAACTGGAGCCAGAGGTACAGATGTCACCCTCTCCCTCCCCTTCGCTGCGTCCCAGGGCCGTGCATGGTAAGGGACGAGCACCACCGCCTCCGCCTCTGCGGCCACCAAAGCGACACTCGCTAAGTCCCCAGCCAGATGCCATTAGCCAGACGTCGACTGGCAGTGTAGAGCGCAAGTCAGGTATCGGCCAACTGTTCCAGAATATCAAAGCTAATGTGCTGCGTAACAAAGCTAATCCCAGCCAGCTGGCAGCCCCCATGCCGGACGAGCCAGTGCCGGTCAGGGAGACGGAGATCTAAAGTAAGCCCTGCCGGGAGTCCGTTCTAATCCAAGCTCATCCAAGTGTTCGTTTTGCTCGTTCATCGCTGGGCGGCGTGTCAGCTCCTAACCTCCATGGCCCCCGTCCCCTTTGTACAGTTGCGTTACTAACCAGCGATTTCAGTATTTTCAGCATGTTCTTTGGACTGTTTCCTGTAACCCCACCACAATCTAGAAATAAAAGATCTCTCTGTTCCCTTGTTGCAGGACAAATCCATGTCTGCTAGCTGCACCACCTTGCCCAGGACCAGCAGCCGCAGGACTGAAAAATCCCAGATGGGAATGGCAACATCATCCTCTAGCCAGGCCAAGACGCGAAACAAGTCGGAGAAGTAGATGGACAAACGGAGGATCTATTCTGTGTATTCATCTGCTGCTCAATACGGATTTTAAATGGTGTCCAAGCGAACAGAACCTCAAGTTTTAGTTTAAATTGTAACTTAATACTGATATTGATACTGATTACGATGATCTAGCTCTATATACATATGCATTGTGTACTTTGTTTGTGATTCTATTCGAGTTCCAGGTGCGCTGTAGTTGATATTTGATGTTCATTTCACGACTCGTTTGCCGTTAAGTGTGTGTCCTAGCAGCCCCCGTATCCAACAAATGTTCTAACCAAAATAAACCGAAACCAGAATCGGAAACCTATCAATTTGTAGCATAAATTCCTAATAATGTAATTGAGCATTAAATAAAAATAAAACCTACCAAACAAACTGAAAAGACGCGGGTAACCCTGGCTAAATGGCGCGTTAACTGGATGTTTCCCCGCGTTTTCTACACAAAGAAATCATGCAAAACCGGCTTGGGCCCACCACCAGGAGAGGCGTCGTTTCCCAAACTCCGGGAATCAAGAAACTTCTTTTACACATGCGCGCAGCAGCTGATGCGCGGAGAGCCTGACCTTGACCCTCAATCACAGTCGCCCGGGCGACCAGACCAGACCAGGCGAGACTTGTTGCTAAGTGCAACAGCATGGCAGCGGGCGCAGCGGAATTGAAGTTTCGCAGTCGTCCCCCCCGCGCTGCAATCATATCATGCTTGTTCCTCCTCTCTTTTTCTCTCTCGCCCAACAGTCACCTCTCTACGTATATGTATGTATGTACATATGTATGGGTCGTTGTCGCCGCCTGCGAGTTTTCACCATTAGCAGCACACGGCGACGACTGTACTTTGCTTCGAGGTATTCATTTAATGTGTGTATGTATGTATGTACGTTTACTTGCGTGCAAATGTGTGCGTGTACTTGTACATAAAATGCACAAGGAAACGGCGCAAAGAAAGCAGAAAACACACACTCGAAGACAATGGCAGATTTTTGCCGGGCAGGCAGGCACACTCCCTCTTCCTCCAAAAGCTGAGTCAGAGATCGGGCAGGGCAGACAGAGCCCCCATCAGCTGCCCGTGCCATGTGTTCGCTCACAGCTGCAACTTTACCGGCACCACACCGAAAACTGGTTGCCCACGAAACAAAGAAAAGAGCAGAAGAACAACGAACGAGATCATAAGAGAACCGGTGATCAGAGATCGGCTCCCGCCCGGCCCCAACAATTTGCTAAAAAGAAAAAGAAAAAACATATAAAGAATAAATGAGCAAAGACGACACATGGCATGGGATTATTTTTTTTGTCTCAAATCAGCAGCTCCAGCATTTTAATTTACAATTAAAAAACAATCACAGTGATATTTGAATTTTCATTTTCTTCATCGTAGGTTTCGCATCTCTCCTCGTAGGTGTCTCGTTACAACTGAAAGTGTATTACAACTGGGGCTCTGTTATGTGTTCTTCTGATCGGTTCGTCGTCTACATATCTCCTCCAGTGTCTCTTTCTACCATCGCTGATGTGCTCCTGCTCTTGTGTCTTCTGTTCTTGTTTGCTGCCCCTCCGGCTTAGCTAGCTCCGCTTGTACCCCGCTCGAGATCTTGCCGGGCGAGTTTCGTCTTGCTTGGGGATTGGTTTGGTGATTCTCTGGTGGTGGTGTGGATGGTTATGGGTGCTGGTGGTGGTGGTAAAGGTAGGTTGGTAGGCAGACTGTTTGGGTATACTATATCATCATCATCATGTGTATAATAATTCCTATGGCTCGCCGGCAGCAGCTGGATGGAGTAGTAACGTGGTCTCTTCGCTTGCTTCTTTGCTTTTGTTTTTTATACTTTTTATTTACTTTTTTCTTCTGGTGTGGAACTCCTAATAGGATCGCTTTATAGTATTTTTAAGGTATTTATATATTCTTATATAGTTTTCATTCCATTCGTTATAATGTAATTAGTAAATTCAAACACTTTTTCGCAGCATAATCATACATAATTATAATAAAGTGGTTGGTTGTTGGTTTTCTTGTTGTTTGGGGTTTAGTCTCATCTTACAAATTGGGTCGCATCGACGTCGTCGTCTTCTTCTCTTGTTCTTCTTCATCATCATCGTCTGCTTGGCTGCACAGCTGCCGTTGCTATCGTCGTCTCCGCCGTCGCTCACCCCGCGTCTCCTGTGCTCTCCTTCCTTTCTCGATCAGATCCTCTTCTTCTGCTTCAGCTCCTCGTTTTCGTTCATCTTATTCGGCTGGGTGGTTCTTCTTCTACTTTCTCAAAAGTTTCTTCTTCATATTTTGGAACGTTGGCACCGCGCTGCAGGCTCAGCTTTTGGAATCAGAGATGCAAGAGTGGTTGTTGGTTGATTCTTGGATAGATGATGGTTAGATTAAGGTGCCAATATCGTAGGTGTGAGTGTGTTTGGGTGCGATGGGAGTATGTGTAGTTGTGTGTGTTTGGGGTGGTGGTAGTGTTGGTTGGGGGTTGATCTTGACTTGGGTACTGCTGTCGCTTGTTGTTGTTGGCTGGCTTTGTGAATGTTGTAGCAAATTGATTTTTCATTTTTGTAATTTTTTTCGTGTTTAAATTTTCTTCTTCGTTGATTTTCAAGTTGAAGCGCGGTACTGGGTCTGCTCCTAGTTCCGTCCGCCCTTCTCATCGCACTCGCGTCTCAGATGTCCGCTCTTGCCGCAGCCATAGCAAGTCTTCGATGTCTCCGGGCAGTTCTTGGAGATGTGTCCAGTGCGATTGCACTTGTAGCACGACACATTGGCCGGGCCGCGCTCGTTAACGGCCTCGGGACAGTTGCGGACCCAGTGGCCAGTCTTGTTGCACCGGTAGCAGGTCGGGTTGTCGGCCTGGGTGCAGTCCTTCGAGATGTGGCCAATGCCGTTGCAGCGGTAGCACCGCTCAGCCTCCTCAGGGCAAGCACGTGCAAAGTGCCCAAATTGGTTGCATTTGTAGCACTTCTCGCGGTTGCGGCGCATACCGCCGCCATCGCCGCCACGCATACCACCACCTGGTCCGCCGCCTCCTGGCCCACCGCCACCGAGACTGCAGTCCCGGGCAAAGTGGCCCGGCCGGTTACACTTGTAGCACGTGGCAGACATCGACATTGTACTGGATTGGAACTTGGTTATTTGTACAAGTTAAACACTTCTGGTCTTTGACACACACGTTGCCTGCTCGAGGACTACAAACTGCTTGCGTTAAATGCGAAAAACCACAGGGTCCGGCCAATTTCCTCGCCGTATTTTCGACGCCAAAAATTAAAATGGCTACCACAGAACTAGTACAATGGCATCGACGGCACAAGTATCGAGTACGAAAAAACCAATCAGAGTTGCTTTGAAACGCAAAAATTGCAACACTGAAAGTCCACGCGGTTGGCTCTGCAAACACTGGTTCGAGGTGCTCTCACTTCGGGATGAAATCGACAACTGAACAAATTTTGAACTCTGTGGTGGAAACTGGCAGTTACGTTTCCGGCAAATGTATCTTTGCTTTTTCAAATTTAAATTTTCAGCTATCAATTGAGCTTCTTGACGATAATACTATTGACAATATTGACCCTGATACCGATGACCCAGTTTAACCTTGCGAATTGTTGCTCCCAGCCCAATGTGCCCATGCCAATTTGTTATCGACTGTTACATTAAGGGCACGCCAAACCAACCGGCTTGTGTTAAAAAAGTGCCAAAAACCAGGAATTGGAGATTAGACAACAACTGAATAAACAACAGTTATACAGTTAAATTCCACTTAGTACTTATATTTGTGCTAATTCTGCCACTAAAATCGATACCAGCATCGAGTACTTCAGTTCGTGCAATATCGACCGTGAAAGTACTCGATAGATATTTTGACAGTTGTCAAAATCGCCGCTGTTCACAATACTAATACATCGGTTCGGCTGTGTGTGCAATCGATAGTTTTTTAGTGAAATAAGAATTGGTTTGTTTTCGCAACAAACAATTTTTGTGTTAGTTATGCGTGTGTGTCCAAAATGTTGATTGTTTGGTTAGTGATTGCCTCTATCTTGAGCATCCGATGCATCCGAGCCACCACCACGATTTCGATTCCCATCACAACCCAGGACATAATTGCGGGTGACGTGTTTTTTGAAATCATATCGCCGCAAGACCTAGAATATACCTACAGACTACGGCCGGCGAAGGATTTCGGCGTTACCTTCTCGGAGAAGTTCGAAGGCGTCCCTCTGGTGCTTACTGATCCCCCAGGCGCCTGCCAGAAGCTGCGCAATACACGTGATCTTCATGGAAGTATCGCTCTCATGGACAGGGGGTAAGCGGATGGAATTGATAAGATTTGACTACAGTTTTATCTAACGAAATTCAATGTGCGTGGCACTTACAGAGAGTGCTCCTTCCTCAGCAAGACCCTGCAGGCGGAGATGGCCGGGGCCGTGGGCGCCATCATCACCGAGTACAATCCGAATTCACCAGAATTCGAGCACTACATCGAGATGATCCACGACAACTCCAATCGAGATGCTTCAATACCCGCGGGCTTCCTGCTGGGGAAGAACGGCGTGATCATACGGTCCACGCTGCAGCGACTGAAGCGGGTGCATGCCCTCATAAATATACCAGTAAACCTGACCTTCACCCCGCCATCGAAAATCAATCACCCGCCGTGGCTCGGATGGTGACTGGACTCTGAATGACGCTGGGAGGACCCGGCAGAGGCACACCCGATCGATCTAAAACCAAAGTGCATACTTAGTCAGTACTGAAGCAGCGATAGTAACTAAAACTGAGACTAAGCTTATAGTTTTTCCATAAGTAGCTAAATCGTAACTGGAGGCAAAACCAAATCGTAAATTGTAAATAAATTGCCGAGCGGCAGACAAGTCGGAAAGTTTTAAGCTAGACAAATACCATAAATCTTTATTAAATATAGGCGTATGCACATGTACTTTATGTAGATTAGATCTTGCCCAGGGCCGTGAGATTCAGGCACATGCCAAGTGTGAGTATCACTATGACGACGACGAGGATGGCGAAGCACAGGTAGTTCGGTTGGATGGGCATGCGGAAGAGCTTGGCGGACATGTCCAGCGATGAGGCAAAGAGCAGGGTCGAGTTGAGATCTTCTGCGGAGGTATTGTGGTAGACGAATGGACGCACTCTGATCTGGTGGCCATTGGCCTGGGCGTTCTGGCAGACGCGCGTCACCGAGGAGGCCACGAAGAAGGGCAGCAGGCCGAGGAACAGCCACAGCATAACATTGGCGATGTTCAGCAGGACCAGCTGCAAGGCACAAAAGTGGAAATCAAAGTCCTTGAACAGATAGACCATGCCGGCGAAGGCATAGGACAGATTCATCACAATCAGGAAGCACACGGGAACGGACACGTGCTGGTTAAGACGATCCAGGAGCTTGCGGAACTCCAGCACCTCCCGCATCCAGTCCAGCGAATCGATGGAGTGCATCAATAGTTTGTGCGACAACGACTCCAGGTGAACCTTCAGCAAGTAGCACTCGATGTAGTAGTTACTCAATATGACTATCTCCACCAGGTCCTGCAGCAGTATGGTGCACAGCAATCCAGTGCGCAGGCACAGCTCCCAGTCGCTCAGCGCGTCGGCTATCCAGGCCACCTTGATGATCTGAGCTGGCTGCATGACCACCACAGCGCAAGCGTAGGCAAAGAGCAGCATGAGCAGGGCCAGGGCCAGTCCCAAATACAGCCACAGCATCCGGCACAGTCTCTTGGGCTTGGCGGACATCAGGAACACCCGTTCGATGAGGTTCTGCAGCTGCTCGTGGTCGATTACCTTGCACACCAACACAGCAGACACAAAGGCCAGCAGGTTGAAGGCACTCGGCACCACATACCCAAAGAGCAGCTCGCCGATGGTGTTTGGTGGGGCGATACTGCTATCCGTGCTGTTGTTAATGGGTCGTATATCCCTATAGCTGGTAAAACCGCGATCGCCTCTAGAAAAAACAGGATTAACTTGTGCACGCTTAGGTATTCCATTGCTCACCTGTAGCCACAGATGTAGCGTAAGGTATAGCCCATCAGGAGGATAAAGAGCACCATCAGAGCCTGAACATAGCTGCAGCAGGCCCTCACATTACTCATATCTGTCGAGATGGGGTTGAGCCCAACCAGCGTCAAGATCGTGACATAGGGACGCAGAAACTGTTTGTAGAATGAAGATTATCACACGATCGTCTGGTTGGTAAGTTTCGGTTGATGGCATCACCTTTCGCTTGCAATAGTCCAGCAGGGCGGAGGTCGGCTCGTGTTCCCCGGGCTGCTGCAGGTCATCGTTGGGATTGCCGTTGAGACGATTGATGAAACAGAAAGAGCTGTCCGCATTATTGCGATACATGACAGACGGACAGAGGGAGAGTATCACATACAACGGTAACAGTAACAATAACAATAACAGTAACAGTAACAAGAGAGTAATGCACAAACACTCATAACGCGGGGAGGGTGTGGTGTGTTTTGGATAGAGAGAGTACAATGGAGAGATGATCGCCGGCCGGCGGTTGAGCCACTACTGAGAGCAGCCCCAACACTTACGAACTCGTCGTGTAGCCAGGATGAAGCGACTGAGGTGGCGCGACTGCTACAAAGCTCCTCCTCTGTTATGGCTGCTGCTGGTGTGCTCGTCGGAGTCGTCATCAATTGCAACTGTAACGGTAAATTGAATAAATTGAAACTCGAGCCCCAAACGGCACGGTACGGTACAGACGCACACACGCACACACAAACACCCCAAAGGGGAGAGACAGAGAGAGAGAAACAGTAATAATCATAAGCGAGATGACAAAAAAACGAAGCTTTCCTGCCCCCAAGCTCTCTTCGAGCTTTGTGTGTTCTCGCCAGCGTTCTCCTCCCACCCACCCCCACATACACCCCCTTATCAATCAGTTTTATCTCGGGGCCCAACGGCTCCAGCCTGCTCCAGTCTGCTGGGCACCTGTTACAGTTTAGATAGGAATCAGCCCTGTTATCGGCGAGCACTATCTACCGGTCACTATATTTGCATATATGTACACGAGTATGTTGCTCGATTCCGTATCAAAAATATGTAGCTACATATGTAATTCCTATGTGATACTACACATATTTGTACGTGAGACGGTTCTGTTCTCTTATCGCGTGTCTAGACTCTATAGTGAGTGTTTTCCTTTGTTACGCTTTCGCCGGATCGTGTTGGCATGTTCGTGATATCGCGCTTTTGCTTTCCAAGCTCTGGGAAGGGAGAAAGATGCTGATTATGCTATTGTTTTCGCAGTCGTTTCGTGTTATCTAAAGAGAGTGTGACGTAGATACTAAAAGTGCAGTGAGAGAGAGAGAGTGCGTCTGGGGGCTCTCAGCTTACTCTCTCCCTTGCGATTGTATGATAAGTTCGTGAAACTGGAAGCTATAGGAATTGCAAGATTATTGGGAGGATGAATTACTGTGAAAAGTGAATTGATATCGCAGACTATTTGTTTTCAATGATAGAAATATGATCGGAGAATGTGTTAGCTATACATAATGGTTTCTCTCGCTCCATTTTACGATAATTACATAATTAACTCAAAATTGATCATTATGCTACTAATTTGACAACAAAAACTACGTACGCTGGTCTATGAGCTTTCTGAAAGCTGTGTAATCACTCCATTGTTCCCATAAAAATTCCATTCAACTTATTTGCAAGCTGTTGGAACACACAATTATTCAATAAGAAGAAAGTGCTCGTTTATCAATCCAATCATATATAGTAACCAGCGATACTGAAAACGACTTGGAAACACCTGCGATCTGTATAAACACTGGACTGATCTTTTCTAAATCCCATTCAAGACATTTTATTGGCAGAACGCACACCTGGGAGTTATACATGTGATAAAATATATAGAGAACATGTCGGTACATGTCAGCTTCAGAATGTTCTCATGTTAAATGGTAAGTGCTGCACACTGTTCTCATTCATACTCGATGGTGTTCCCATGTGAGTAATCTACTGTTCTTTGTGAACTTTATCCATCCGTTGCCTTTCTTTCGGTAATCACCATGTGGTTCCTCATCTCTTAACAGTTCGATGTCGTGTAAGTGAAACTTTGAGTCGCTTTAACTTTTATTCCTCTTCCTTGCCCTTTACCCATCTCTCCGTCCACATTCGCACCTCTCCCTCTTTATTGGTATTAAAGTTTCGAAATTTACGTCGAAAGTAATTAAGTAAAATTGAATGCAAGTCGCAAGTGGTTAAACAAACTTTTTTGTTGTTGTCCCACTGAAGTGGAGCTCACTTAAAATGTTGTCCAACGTTTTCGCAATGAATCGAGAGGGATATATGCAGAGGGGCAGATTGGGAGAAGAGTTCGGCTCAGTCCAGTTTCAGTACCAGTACCAGCAGCAGTGCCATGACCAAGCCACAGTCTCGCCGCAGAGAGAAGCCGCAGGTTCAGTTCAGTTCCAATGGCCGATGCTGACGTTGACGATGATATGTTCGAGGTTTGAAGCGGGACGTCCAGATACGAATATACGAGTACGTACATATCGGTTCTTGCCCGTTTGTCTGTCCCTTGCTGCTGACCTCTGGTACCCCTCGGGTACTACATATACATGTCTCCCCGTGGGGACGCTCATGTAAATTAGCAGCGTTGTCAAATAATTCTGATTTGTGTTGTTGGGATGCTAATAAAAGCTGAACCGTTATCGTCCTGGAGCCCCCTCGTCAACATGACAGCCTCCTCCTGACCAGCAACGCTCCCCGGACAGTGTCTTCTCCTCTCTAACATGCAACCCATTTCTCTAACTAAGCGGGTGGAGTCTTTTTTGTCTAAAAATCAAATCAAATATTACGAGAAAATGTCGAATGCGGTGGAATGCATAGGAAATTTTATGCCAGCCACAGCCGCAAAAACGCAAATGTTGACTCCGCAGCAGCAGGAGAACGGAGGACACTGGCCATTGGGATTGAGCTGGACACGCGTGAATGGAGTGCCCCTTGAAGCTTTCATCCATCAAGCATTATTGATCAAGGCTGGAGGTCAAGTCTTAGAGTAGTTGAGAGTAGTTACCGAGAGCCTCTACAGATTTGAATAGATGATTGATGTTGCTATCTGTCATTACCATGGCTGATCCACAAGTTATGCATTCATTAAGCTGATTCGACTTCGATATCCACTTCCACTCCACCATTTATTACCCCAAGGGCAATTCATTTGCTGCTTTAAAGTCTTCGTTTTGCAGCCATGGCACCCGTGCCGCAGTGTCAACAAGGAGATCAGAGATTGTGGGACGTGTCAAGTGTCCGAAATTCAATTAGACTTCATTAGCATTAGCAGCCGGTGGCAGTTAGTTCTTCTTCATGTTGGTGCCCCCTCTGTCGCACCACAACCATCTCTCCTACTCCTCTCCTTCTCCTCTCTCCCGCTCTTCTCTTGTGGTTTTGTCTCTGTGTGTGCGTACAGATTCAAACGTTTGGAGATTAGCATAAATGAGATCATTAAAATGCGCTTACGTCTGTGTGGGTGGGTGGGTCAGTGCCCAAGTGCAGAGAGAGAGAGCGAGAGAGAGAGCGTCTGAGCTCCACCTGGTTGAGACTCCGAGGGGGGTCACGACTTCCTCCTTTCGCACGTAGCCCACAAATGGCCTTCGTCGTTTGCACTCCTGTCCCACGAAGGTGTCACGGCTGTTGGTTCGTGTCTCCGCTGGGCGGTCCAAAAATTTGCATAATTATTTCGACATCTTTTGGCCTTTGAATTGTGTGCTCATCCCTCCCCCCTCCCCCTTCCAGTTCCTCAGCTCAGCTGTCCCCAGAAATAGTTTTCTCTCTGTTCTACAAATTGCTCATTACATTTAGTATGATGAGGCAGTCGGGATGGAAATAGAGGTGGAGCTAGTGGATTGCAGGTAGCGCCTTTTGGCTCTAACATTTGTATGCACTGTCCTACAGAATGGGGGCTTTGATGTCCACGGAAAGATCCCAATGGAACGTCTGTGACAGTGCTAATACTACTCCTAATAGAGATCCTAAAGAGATGGTTTCTTAGGTGGATTTTATTCAACAATATTACTAGAACTGTTGTAATTTTCATTAATTAATCTTCATTAGCTATCCTTAGTTCTACCTTTTACTCCATTCTCATTCTTCTCTCAATATTTCTCTATCCCTAGCCATTTCTTACTTTGTAGTGCAGTGGTCGCTTGCACTTATTTTACATTCAGTTAAGCTAATTGGACTGTCATATACGTGGGTACCTGTTGCTTTGCTGGCGCTGCCACTCACTCGCCCAACATTTTCAGGAAGACACCATATATAGGACGCGCTCCTAATTTGCCATAGGAGCTTTTTACTGTTTTGTTCTGTTGCCACTTTTGGGAGCTACCGCCGCTGCTGTCCCATCAAACCAGCTAATTTTTGATGATATCCACAGGCGGGCGGGAGTGGGAGTGGCAGTGGCAATGGCTGGAGATGGGCGATAGAGAGGGGGTTCAGAGTGCATCCTGGTAGTGCACTAAAAGCCCGTCGGTGGCTTCAAATTGAATCAGTCGTCGTCGGGTCGCTTGTGTGTCTCTCACTGTCCGTGAGTGAGTCCGCCTCTGTTTCCGTGAGAGTGCCTGTGTGTGTGTGCGTGTGTTTTGGAGACCTGGGGTCGAGTTTGGTGTCCGTCGTGGAAAGCCGAAACGCCGGGCGACGTGAGGCACCTCTCATGAAATGTGACCGCAATTGCGGTTCGTTAGCTGCATTTCAGCTAGTCCGCATCCCCATCCCCAGCCATGTCCGCATCCATGTTGCAGCGACCACTGAGGAAGCCTTGCCACCTGCACGTGCTGCCGCCAAAAAACAAACCCCAAAAGAGGGGGGGGAGGGATAGAGAACCTCCTCCATCCTCCATGGGGGTTGCAATGCCAAAAGCGTTGTGCTTAAGTGGTCCCAGCGACCAAAAGCACTTTGACCATGCGGTGGGAATACCCTGGCATTCTGGCGTCCTGGCATCCTACCACCGCCCCCTGCTTTAAAGCTTTGTAGAACAATCCCTGGAACCCTGGAGGTGAATGCTTTAGCTCCTGGCAGGGATTATTTATGATGAAAAATATCAAACGCTTTGAGGATTTGCCAGGCACTTAACGGCAATTAGCCTCGGGGCCACACACCTGTGGATTCAGCAGACATTTCGACCCCAAAATACCCAGGCAAAGGGGAGGACGTGGACTCCATCCACCTGCATCCGCAATCACAGCTCAATGCTCTCTGTGGCCCCCAGCGCTCGACGGGATTTGCGCATCATCAAATGACCAACTTGAGGTAATTACCAACAAAGACGAGAACCCACACACACACACACACACAGATCCCCGTCTCCTTAGCATCCCCTGCTTCCTTCCTTGAGCAAATTCTGGGCAGGCACGCACGGAAAAAACTTCTGTCTGTGCCCAACTCCAGAACCCAGAACCCCCCATCCCATTTTGGTGTCTCCTTTCAGCGCTGGACAACGTGACAGGCATGCGGAATGAGCTGGAGAAGGAGCTGGAGCCGTAGCCAAAGTCCAGCCGGAGGAAGCTCAACAATTTAAACGGATACTGTCCTGGATTTCGAGGATATGTCGCATTAACAATGCCCTGACCTACTCATGAGTGCCAAATGAGTTGTTAGGGGAGCAGGAAGGCAGGCGAGGTAAGTGACAAGGGATGTCACAGCCCACACTCCACTCCGGCCTCCATCCTGTCCCCGCGTGTGTCCTTGGTGGCAGGGGTCCGTGACTTTTGTTGCCAAACTAAATATTGTTAGGCAAAGTAAACGATGTTGTAGGCATTGTAGACTCAGGGAAGTGGGTAATGGGGGCTGAGGGGGGATGGAGCTGTGGCGTGGTTGAAAAGGGGGTGTAAGGCAACGGAATGTAAGGCTGATTTGCAAGATATATCGTCATGTTTCAGCAGGCAGCATCTTTAGATCCTTGTGTCCTGCTGCTTGTTCTCTCTTCGAGTTGTCATATGTTAGCCATAATGGCCTGTAATCGGTCCCCAGAAGATCTAATTGCATTTCTCGGCTCTTTTTCTACTTAGCAAAGCGAGGCATCCATCCCCTCTTCTCAAGCGCGAGGCCTCTGCCTTCTGCTTTCGATCCAGTGCTCGAGCCTCCTGTGCCTCCTTAGATCTACCAGGCAGGACCTATGCTCCTTGTCTATTACCGTTAACCGAAACCCAATGCCGTTGAGACCGTTCAAGTCGACATCCTACCAGCGCCGCTTCTCCTTCAGGGACCACACCCACCAGCTCCTTATTTTGCCGCTCCTTGGCTTGCCTTCTATTAGAGATTTCCTTCTTCGTTTTCCTCCATTTTTCTCCGTCTCTATGTGTGTTCCCCCATTATGAAACCCAAAGCCGTGACACAGAGAATGTTGCAGTCGCGGGACAAGGACGCACCTTAAACAGACTGCAGCACGAGCACATATCCGTATTCCTATGCGACCCACATCCTGGATGGAGGAATGGAAGTGGAGAACGAGGCCCTAGCTCATTGTTGACGCAACTTGCTCATTAATTTTTTACGCTTAATGTGTTCTCATAATGATTTTTAAATTGCGTCTCAGATTTCACAGATTTTTGCGGCCATCTCTCTGGGTTTTCATCAGTCGCTTTCCCGCTTTCCCGTTTTCCCGCTTAGCACTGACTGACGTCAGAGCCAGAAACAGCACCAGCACCAGAGGTGAAGGCAGCTCATTAGTGACCCGTCCGTAAACAAGAAAATTCATTCATTTAAGGCTGCATTCATTCATTGAATCAATGATTCACTGATTTTTCCCATTTTATTCATTCATTCATTCATTGATATTTACGTAAACAACGCAAATGCAGGAGGATAAACAATAAAAAATAAATTTACTGAACGCCTTGATGCAAAAATGTCCAATAACAAGTGACGAAAGCTTCCTTTGTGGATTGAACATTTTGATACCCTATTTCTTCAGTCGTTAGCTAAGTGGGAGTATTCGTATCTTCAGAACAGTTCAAAGTATTCAGTCTTTTAGTCAGCAGCCATATGATATAGTACCATAGTGGTAGGATACTGGAAGATTCGCCTTATAATACCTGCAGTTTGTGGCAAAAATAAGGATCTTTTCAGTGAGATATCTTCCAAAAAATCGGCATGTGATTATTCTGATATTGAATGCATATGCTTTTTGAGGTCGGAGATGTCGGCAAACATCATGGCAAACATCTGTTAAATATCACCCTACCCTTTGCAAGAGTCTAACAACTGCAGAAGTCCAAGTTTCTGCTCTGGCTCTTTCTTCTGCTCTGACTCCTACTCCTTCTGGGCACACATAACTCCTTTTGCAGCTTTGCGCAGCACGCATACGCCACGTTGTGCACTTTGACAGAAAAGGCCGCCTGCTGATGGCCTGTGTGGGCGCCCAGAGAACTTTTTGTCCGGCTGACAAATTTAATTACTGCTTGGCAGCGGGGGTCTCTGCTCCACTGCTGTTTCTCTCGACACTGATATGGGCCCAGACCCCCAGACAGGCAGACGAACAGACGGAAGGAGACATGGGCTCTTGTGGGCC
Organism: Drosophila lowei; assembly: GCA_008121275.1. NCBI lineage: Eukaryota > Metazoa > Arthropoda > Insecta > Diptera > Drosophilidae > Drosophila > Drosophila lowei. Next base: position 20,818,524 of record CM017778.1, on the reverse strand, counting down.
CCGAACTGAAGTCACTTCATTTGATGCGTCAATCAGCACAATCAAAAACTGCAGCCATGAAAATCAATTAAAAACCCGTTGACATACTGGCCTAGGCCGGGCGGAGGTCCTAGGTACCCAGGACGAGGCTCCGGCGCCACATCAAGGCTCCCCAGGATGTTGTGTCTGTCTGCCTGGCTGCTGCCTCTGCCTCTGCCACTGCCTAGGGCTCGGGGCATCCGTTGGCTGTCAACAACGTTGAACGTTTTGCAATTGACGCCGCCAGGATTAACATTTATATTTCAGCCGGCTAACAGGGATCCATGGGGGATGGGAAATGGTGACAGGACCCTACTCTGTGTGCTTTTTTTTTTGCTTGTTTCATGCTCTTTGCAATTCATTTGATATGCAAATGCTCTTTTGTAGCGGATACAAGTAACACATACGACTGAATGAGGCAGGATACACGGAGCACGGAGCACGGGGCACGGGGCACGGGGCACGTGGACTCTGGCAAAACAAATCAAAGGCGAGCAAGCGACCAGAGATGATGCCGCACAATTCTCTGGCCTGCACCTTGCTCCTTCCTCCAAAGGCATTTATTTTTGGCAGGGGGATCCGATCGGTATCAGTTACATGGGTGACGTCAGCGGGTCGTTGCATAGTTAATTGCTGCCACGCTGAGTTGCACAAACAGGGACCGGGAGCGGCAGCGCGAGCGTGGGGTATACTCGCCCACTTAATAAATGAAATGTCATTGAGGCATGCGGCAATCAGTGCCGCACAAAACCCAAATGAAAACACAATTCAACACGCAGCAAATGATGCAGTGTGCGTGGGGGGGAGAGCGGTACTTGGCTGGCTGACTGAATGACTGACCGGTGAATTGGATAACTGAATGACTGACGGGATGACTGAATGACTGACAGGGTCCGAGCGGGGCTTTATCTGCCTCTTCAGGGTGCCACACAGCAAACAATGGCAGTGAAAGGCAGCGAGGGGTCGGTGGGTGTGGGTGAGGGCGTGGGGCACTAAGAGTCACACGCACTTGGCCGCTTGTCATAGACACCCCCTTGAGCAGCCTAACCAAAAGTTGTGGCACCAACAGCAACGGAGACTAGTGGGATACCCTGTACTCCCGAGGGTAACTATGACAACTATACATCTATTTGTACAACTATTGTACTCGCTATAATTTATAACAATTGAAGCTGTGTTTGCAGCTTAAGTTCTGAAGAGTTTTCGTTCCTGGTAAACAAAAATCGTCGTTTGATCCCCGAAACACACATATCCCCTCTGCTACCCTCACACTTCACAGAGAGAGAGAGGGAGTAGATTTCAGAGAGATCCCCAACGAACAAAAAAAAGAGAATGGCAGCAAAGCATGGTCCAGCAATTGCAACATTGCAGCTCAACCCTGGGCATGTGCCAGTGCTGATTCCTCTACGGCTGCTGCTGGACTCCTACACTGCTACACTGCTACTTGCTCTTGCAACTGCCACTGGTGCTGTGTCAGCTGCAACTGATGACATTGTCAGACATCAAGGCGGCTCCCAGCTATGAAAGGACTAACAAGCCCGACAGTTACTCAGCGTCAGACGTCGGCAAGGATCCCTCCCTGCCTCCTGCCTGTGGGTGTGATGGGGCATGTGGCATGTGGGAGATGCGGGGGCCTCGTGCAAATTAAAACTTGGGCCACACACTTGACACGTGCTTAGTTTGTGCTGCACTCGCTGCCCCATGCCCCATGTCCCATGCCTCACTGTATCTTTTTTTTGGCTTTGCATGTTTGCGGCTTCTGCGGCTCTGCCCCTGGCTCTTTCTCTGGCCTGTTTGGGATCCGGATCCGGTGCGAGAACTGGGGGTCGGAAAAGCGGGGTCTGCTCTGGGCAGCATATCTTTTTTTCTGGTTCTGCCGGGTCTTTCCTCCCTTTTTTTCCATGGTTTTGCTAGTTTAATTTATGAGATCGTGCCACCATCCCACCTCCCACTTGCGTGCGGATGCATAAACTTGTTGCTCACACATTCCCACAGCAGGTGAAGGGTCAACTTTGCTGCTGCTGCTGTTTATGATGATGATTATGCGGCTGCTGATGAGGAGAGGCGTTTATCAGGGCGGCTGTGGCTCCGACTGTGGGTCGGGGTGTGGAAATTTATGTGGCAGCTTAAAAGGCCTCGGTTTGAGGAGTCGAGTGGCTGTCATTAACTGTAATTAATTTTATTTGTGTACTTTTGAATCATTTGGTTAAACTTTTGGTTGGAACTTGGAATACAAAAAATTGAAAATACATACATATATAGTGAATCTGAAATGAAGAAAATAGAAAAATAAGTATACAAATACAAATAGGCAATATGTACTACTTACGATGGAACTTATATTGTCTGTTTTGTTTCGTTTTGGTTCTTTTTGTGCAAAATTCGGAATCTGAAACTAAGAAATACAAAGAAATGAAAATTGTATCAATGAAAAGACAAAACTACTTACGATGGCATCGCATTTGATGGCTTTTTGTTTAAGTTTTACTGAGTTCCATTCATCGTGTCAGAAAGCGTCGTTTCTTCTTGGCTAAAATGATTAAAGTTTAAAGAAATTTGATATTCAAATGTAAAATATAAGAAATTAAATGCCAAAAATGGACGCATGTTCTTGGACAAATCATTTGAATTAGTTCAAATGGATTTTAATTGAATTCATTGGCTTTCCATTCGGAGAACCGAACAGAAAATATGTGTTGCGGCCTTAATTTAATTTACTTTTCTGCCATGCAATTTGTTTGTAAAGGTTGACTCCTCTTTTGGGGTAAACCTGCAACTGTTGCACAAAATATTGCTGCTGCCACTGCAACTAAATATGGTTATTGTTTTCTTTTGCTTGTAGTTCCCTCCTTTTTTTAAGGGATTTCGATTTTGGTGGGCATTTGTAACATAAGGAAAATATAAGGTATATTTTCCAATATTTTCTAATAGAAGCGGATTCAAAATCGCTCATTAGAGAAGTCTTGTTGAGGAATACTTTTCTGTTGTAGAAGATAACTCAACAAAACTGTAAAAATCACGAGTACAATATATGTGAATACCAATTTTCATACTCTGGCTTGAATTCGGTGGAAATTGGACTTTTTAAAGTTTGTTTTCCGATTGGATTGATCGCTTTTGAAGGGTCTATAATGCTTCGGCTCTCGCACCTGACCTTTTTCCCATATTTTTTTCACACACAGACATATGTTTGCTAGCCAAAAATTGAATCAAATAGTAATTTATGGTCTGGGAACAGTTTTTGCAAACTCTTGCAAAACGGGTGTGTATTTTGTTGCTATTTCTTGTTATTTTTTGTTTGAGGTGCATTTTTGGCATGACTTTGCATAATTTTGGGCATAATTTTTTGTAAAAATCAACTAACGGGAATTTTAGGCATACGTAGGAGATGGTGGAGGGAGGGAGGGAGGGGGTGTTGCAGTGAGAGGAACACAGGTGTCTGTGTTTTTGCGCTGCAGTCTAAACACTCCAACCAAAGCACTTGTTTTTGTTACGCCCTCTCTCCGGCTTTTTGATTGCCCCACATGCAAGGTGCGTTCTTATAGGATGAGGAAAGGCTGCTAAACCAAAAAACCACGGCGATTCCTCACCCTGCAACAACATACCCTGCACTTACATCCATGCAGGCTGAAAATGCATAACTGTTTGTGACTTCCCTCTCCCAAGCACAGCGCGAAATGTTGGAGAGGGAGAATCATATGTGGCAGCAAAAATATCACTCGCTTGCACAAGAAGTCTGTGTGTTAGAATGGGATGGCAGGAGGCACCTCTCTCCTGCACGCATACATATGTGTGTGTCGGCTGCGGGTGTGTGCGGCAAAGCCGCGGCGGCAGCAAAAAGCCGCGATGCAGAAAAAACTAGCAAACGGCAGCATGAAATTGCTCAATTTTTCTGAACAGCAATAGTCACACACAAAATGGAGGCCTACACAGCCCCCAGCCGGCAGCTCCACCCCCTAAACAGTGGGATCGCAACCTCTAGTTCATCTATCTTTCATGCGAAAGGGGATGGGGCCTGATGGGTGCTTGACAGTTTGACGCCCCCGTTCATCATGCCGTGATGAACGTCGACTATAAAAAACCTTTTTTTTCGCACTTTGTTTTTTTTATTTTTAAATTCTGTGTTCCATATGACAGACATTTCACTTGACTTATGGAACCGAACCAGATGAGATGTCGTAGATTAGCATTTAACGCGGGTTCCCACTTTAAAATGGCATTAAAAATATGCTGCCAACACGAAAAAAGCCCCCACATTTGTCACTAATTCAATTTATATGCAGCAGCAGAAATGATGTCGATCGGAAAAGGGTTCTGCCTCATAATTGGACCTCTCTGCCCATTTGGACCAACTTAATTAGAGTATGCGCTTAATTTAACTCAATTTAACTGGAAAATTGAGGCACAAATTGCGCAAATGCCAAAGAGAATACACACACACACACACACACACACACACACACACACAAATGCATAAAAAGAGCATGTCACCAACAAGAAATAACTTGCAAGGGGGCACACGCGGCCTTTGCGAAATTTGTATTGCATTTACGACATCAACTTTTCTTGTAATTGAGTTGGCATCGACTGCCCTGCCCGGGCAGTCCACAGAGTCCTCAGAGCCAATGTCCATGAAAAACATACATAAAAAGCATGTAAATGCTTATTTGTTGGTGCACTTACCTGCACTGGGTAGTATTTAAAGAACTGTTCGGTATTTGGCTTCGAACTGCATCGGGCTTTTTGTGCGTGTGGAATAAACAACAGTTCTTGTCCTAAGGACTTTAAATGCTTCTTCATTCTCCATATTAAAATTGAAACTGAACAGAAACTGATCGGATGCTAGCGAGAAAAAAGTGTTGCCATATATAAAACTAGGCAATACTGGTAGTTTGTTTTGGTATCGATACTTTTTTTGCAGGGATCGTAGTCTCTCTTCTGAGGTTCTCCTTATCGGTCTATCGCTACTTCCATTTTCAATTACAATTTGACCAGCGCACCGCCGATTTCTGGCTGCCGCCAGTGGAACAGTAATTTAATTAATTGAATTCATTTTGCCGCCAAAAACTCTGCCCGTGTCCACTGTGTGTGTGCCTGTCTATGGGTGTGTGTGTGTGCGTGTGTAACAGCAAATTAACGGAGTCTGTTTCTCTTCCTCCGCTGCTGCGTATCATTGCATTTGTATGGAGCGTGCAAGAGGAGAGTGCATTTTCGGTTACGGTTTTTGAGGTTTCAACGGTTTCAGTTCTCTTCTTCGCTCCCCTTTTTTTCTCCTGTTCTTTTGATGCCATCCCAGGGCTGCCAACTGTCTTCAACTGACTTTTGTGGGCAAAAGCACGGAAAATCTTTTCATAAACGAGCTGCAGTTCCAGATACGATACGCCTCTTAATTTATTTTTCCTCATCATTCTATCATCATTCTAATTTGATTTTCCCCGCCCCAATCAATTACGAGAACGTTGCTGAATTAATGTTTCAATTGATTCGTAATTACGTACGTCCCGCCAGCCCTGGTCGCGCCTACACCCCCTCACCGATATAATCCCGCCTGTTGTCCAGCCCTTGCTCCAAAATTGAAAATAATTGCAATCAATGGCGGCTGGCCAGACGACGACGTCGTAAAATGCCTTTGTGGCATTTCAAATTAGCGAATCGCTTCCACTGCATCCATCGCCAGGATCCCCGGCGGTGATTCAAACTCAAAACAAGTCCAAAGTGGCACGGTAGAGTGTGCCGACGATAAGATACCGTCTGATAGCTGAAAGCTAAGCCAAGACTGAAATTCTTATCCGATTTGTAGAGAAGACCAATTAGAGCGGCATATCTCTAAGATCATTGACACCATAGGTCTGTGTTGTTGGACTGGAAGACGACTTCGATATGGGGATTCATGAATTACGATTATGCACAGCAAATGGACCTCTGAGTGTACGAGATCCAGGATCGACAGAAGAGCAGGGACATACTTAAACAGTAGTTATTAAGAGAGAGTCTCCTCTTGTCTAAGAGATGCAATATACCCCCGACTTGCGATGCCTGGGTATCGCAGGGTATAAATATACTATGTGCCAAATGGTTGGAACAAATCTGCAGTTGCAGTTACCTCATCGCCATTTACAGCCGTTTGTTGGCTGTCAGTCCGCAATTATGCACATGATGGGCCGCTCCATGTATGTACGAGTATGTATATACGAGTATTCAATGTGCGTTTAGGTTCTATCAACTAGAAAATGTTGCTGGCCTGCATAAACAAAGGCATCCGTGGACCGCTGCAGCTACCACACTCGTGATCCCCATTTTGTTGCAATTTTCGGGGTTGAATTTTAATTATCATATAACCGCAGAGCAGACCAGGTTGGCAGGTTGGCAGTTCCAATGGCGTTGGCGATGGCGATGGGGCAATGACAACTTGATTATAAATTCAATGAAGAAACAGTGGGGGGCTCGGGCATATTGTTCTAAGCACTGAATGGTAGGCACAAAAGGATGACAGGATGTCGTGTTGACGGCTTCAACCGGTTGCATTTCATCTGGAATCACATTTCAATGGTGAGCATTCGGCGGAAGTGCTGTCAATTACGCGAGAGATGCCGAATCAGATGGAGGCGTGTCAATGGTATCCTGGAATACCTGCACGAACCATTGATGGGCTTACCTTTGGCAGTGATGGAGACTGCGTTTCCGTTTTACTAATGACATGAAATTGCAATTTGAAACACAAGAGAATGTGCTCCAGGCAGGATATCTCCTAAAGCCTTTCATGGCCTTTACTTTCAATACTCTATCAATATCATTTCAGTCTTAACTTTACCCGAATCCTTTTCGGAATATTTCTGGCAAACTGCATTTTGCCTTCAACTCAATCTGTCACGACTATTTTAATCCTTAATTCTACTCCCACACTCCCATTCTCTTTTATTCATCCTCTCTCCCTCACTCTTTCGGATTCGACTAATGAGCTTTGGGTACCTTTTTGGCTTTTGAAGCTGGGCTGGGGCTCTTTGCCTTTTGCTTTGACATGTGCTCGAGTCCCCAGCGTGTCCTTTGTAAGCTGAATTTGCATTTAGCCCGGGACTCAGCCTCAGTTGGAATGTGCAATGAGAATGAAATGACTCCTGTCTCCCTCGCTCTCGCTCTCTCTGCCTTCCGCTCTGGTTGCGTGGCGAGGTTGCGGCAGGGGCAAGTGGCATGAGAGCAATGTGGCAGCTATAACCAACTGCTTGGCATGTGAACATTGTAGCCCGCCCCCCGCTACTGCTGCTGCCTGCTGCAATTTATGAAGTTCAACTGTAATGCGCTTTTAACCTGCAGCCTGCTGCAGCAGCCGCAGGAGCTGTAGGAGCATCAGGCGTGTTGTGGCATTGTGAAGTTGCGGCTGCGGCTCGGCGGCCGCTTCTTATTATGCGAGGCACGTGGCCGAAAACTAAACACACAGCTACCACGAATCACCAGACCTGGCACTGCGAGAAACATCGGTTCAAGTTTTGCAGCTAATCTGTGGGATATCCGTATAATCAAACATACATATAGAAGCTGCTGATGCGCTGCCCGATCTCTACTAAAATGCTTGATATTTTGAGTACTGGCTAAACAATGTCGCTGCTGGTTTACTGCTTCACTAACATGCTGTTGCATCGTTTACAGAAGTTCTCTTAAAGCTGTTCTGCTTTCATTGCTGTCGACTCTGGCTGCTGTTTCGTCTCTCTGCCAGCTGCTGCTGCTGCGCTTCCATGCTAAACCTCACTCTCTTTCTCTCTTTCTGGATTAGATCTCAGCTGGCGCTGAACTTGACTTTCATTTCCATGGCTGAACGTCTGAAGCTGCAGTGCAAGCCATGCGTAGCAGTACTACTATTGATTCTCCTAGCAGATACCGATATTTTGCTCTCTTTTCTTCCAGTGTAGTCAGCGGCATAAATAGCGTTACTTCTCTCTCACATACACATGCATGCACACAAATAAGTCGGGGCAAACATAAAATGTAACATGCGAGCCGCATGTGCCGTGCACAATAAATACGCGATACCTAGGGTGGGGGGAGGAATGGGGGCCCTGGAGGTGGGTTACTGTCAAATGGCATGGGCATGGGCATGGGCATGGTCAAGTAGTTTTACTAAAGACTACAAACTGTGCTGCAGAAAGTGGAGAGGAGGGAGGGAGGGAGGTAGCGAGCGAGCGAGCAGAGCGGAGATCATGTTTCTTGGCACGCACACAGATGCACATTAATAACAAACATGGCTTATGGCCATGAAAAGAGTGTGGCTGATGGATGAGAGAGCGGAAGGGGTGTATCGGGGTATATCGGTGGGCGAGGTCAAACTTTTGACCACACCATAAAGCCACTGCAGTCAGCCACTGCCCACTCTCTCTCTCCTTCTCTCCCCCCTCTCTCATTGGCACAATTAAAACCAAACAACAAAATTTGAGAACTAAGAGAGAACTGAGGCGTGAACCACAAGCTGCCAACCCCCTCCTCCCGCATACCGGCATCCTCTCTCTCTATCTCTCTTTGGACTCTTGAAAGCGTGCACAAATATTTTGACACAGCAAATATTTAACAACTTTTGTGCCCTCTTGGCCTTTCGCTCTTTGCCGATAAGCAAAGTGATATGGTCAAGCGAAAGAGGGCCACAGAGGGGGGCAGGGAGGGTGCAGGGTGTAGGTGTCACGTTGTGGTGTGTGTTGTACCAGTGAAAGAAATTCAAAGTCAAAGTTGTTTGGATAGTCCCATAGTTCCATAGTGCCATGGTGGTGCCACCGCATCGTCCGTCGCATGTGGAACGGACGGATAAACGGATAGAACAAAGAGAGTTGTGGGCTCTCAGGAGTGGAAAAGGGGGTGTGAAAACGATGTCAAGGTGCATCCGGATCTCTGTGAATTCACAGCAGAGGTGACCACATTTCTTTCACAGCTGCCACTCGGAACAATGACCAAAACTTCATTATTTTAAATGTTTTCAATGTGAAGATAAACTTAAGCACTTTAATTTTGGATCTAAATGCATCTCTATCAAGGGATATTGCTCCATTCCCTTCGTAGAAGAGAAATAGTTTTCTGTACATATATCTGTGTCTCCATCTATAGATCTATCCTCATCTTATGATACATCATCATCTTGTGTAGTAGCTTCCATTCCCATTCCCATTCCCATTTACAGCATATTCTCCCACTTCCTGTTGGCTCTACTTCTGCCTGAATCTCCCAATTTGTCCACTGGTGTTGCTGCCACTTTAAACCGAGCGCAAAGTGCATTGGGATGGGGGCCAAGAGTCGGGCAAGGGCAGGAGGCCACGCGTGGACGAGTGTGTAAAAACCCAATAACCCAAAGCTCAAGGTGACAATGATGGAGAAGGCAAAAGGTGGAAGGTGGGTGAAGGGGGTATCACAAAGTCACCAATGCTTCCATTTATGTGTGGGGGTCTCTCTCTCTCGCTCTAGCTCTCTCCTTCCGTCACTCGCTCTCTCTCTTTGTGTGAGTGTATTTGAGCTGCTTGTTTGTTTGCTGTTGTTTGCCTCTGTTGGGGCTGCTTCTCTTCTCTGCTGCTGTTGTTGTTGTTGTTGCCTTATTATATTTTCCAGGAGAACAAAAGGCGACTGTTGCCTGCTGCTGCTGCTTCTCTGGCTGCTGCTGTTACTGTCTTTTCATTGTTGGACAATAGCTGAGAGGCAAAGGAAGGGACCAAGGGAAAGGGTGAAAGCACAGGCGAAAGCACCTTCGCAGTAAGCAATTCATATTCTTGATATGGTCCCAGTCCCAGTCCCCATTTCCGTCCCCGTCCCTGTCCCCTACCCTCCTTGTGCACCATTCACTGTGTGTTTACTGTGCACCTTGTCGTTGTTGTTGCCCTTTCTGTGTCCAAGAGTGCATAAGTCCAAAGTCAGTTATGGTATGTGTGTGTGTGTGTGTGTGTGTGTGTGTCCGGGCAATACCCTATACGACTTTGAGGGTTGGCTTGTTTATGGATTATCGGGTGGCTTAAAAAAACGTAATCTGATGGCTTCCAAGAGAGCTTTATGTCAAACAGATTTTTTGATGGCTAAAATTTCTTGTAGCTTGGTGTTGTTTTTTGTTTACAGGGTGTCAATCTTTAAATTTCACTTGGGAACCATTCAAAGCAAATTCTAGCCATAATTACATAATTATCATCGATGTAGTAGGCCTTTTTAATGTTCATATTTCTTATCATCGTCTTCAACGGGGTATCAATAATTTGTCTTGGGAGAAATTACAGGGGATTCACCAATCAATATGCACAAACAAAATTTAGATTCTAGTTTTTTGCAGATACCTTTTATACCAAAAAAATGCTGTGCCCTTTTTTACGACGCACCAAAGTCCTTCCAAATACGAGTATGCTTTCTCCTGGATTTTACCATAATCGCATTTTTTTGTGTTGACCCTAAAAGCTACTTTTACAGGGTATCCAAGCGTCGCAAATCGCCCGCACCGCATATTTGCACCTGTTTCGAGGTCACACATGCAGCTTCTAGCTGCAGTTGAATAAATTTGTGCAATGTCACGGCAATTATGTAAAACAGCGCCATTAGTGCAAAGATTTTCACCTCGAGCGGACCTGAGGGACTGACTGAATGACTGACTGACTGACTGACTGACTGTGACCGTGTGAGTGAGGAAGGAACTGTGCGACTGGCAGACATTTGTTGGAATTTATGAGGCATGCTGTTGCAAGGACAATGCAACCTGTACGCAGACGCCAGTGTGTGGTGTGTGTGTGTGTGTGTGTGTGTGTGTGCTGATGTTGATGATGTTGCCACCAGCGGCTGATGCTGGCATTGGTGAATTATTTATGCCAACTTGACATTTACTTGGCCAGGCCAACAGTTGGGGCCCAGGCAGCCGAGCAGCTCTAAGCCATAAGCCCCAGGACGTAGGCTGTGTAGGCCGTGCCGGCCTTGTCCTTTGACTTTTTGCATTAAATATGTCTGCTTGAACATTTTTAGAGCATACTTTCCAGCGCATTTCGTATTAATTGCTTCGGTGCAAAACTTAAGCCAGATATCTGGCTGAAAAATATACATTTATCGTTATATATTTTCCAGATACTTTCATCACCAGGCATCACAAGACAGCAGACAAGCAGACCAGCAGACCAGCAAAATGAAAATGGAAAATGGAAAATGAACAAGTTGAACTGTGGCAGCATCGAGGCAGCATCGAGGCAGCCGCAATGCTTAAACACATTTTAAATATTCATAATTCAATTTTGACTTGGTTTTTCGTTCAACTTTCCTTTTTTGTGTGGCCAACGTCAACGTTGCAAGTATCTTTATCTTGTTGTTGCTGCTGCTGCTGCTGCCTTTGTAGTTGTTAACTTGTTTGTGTCTGTGGCTCTGGCAACTTGTTTCCTCGGCTGCTGCTGCTTCCCAGCTTCCCAGTTTCTTCGTTTTCTGTTCTTCTTGTTGTTGGTTTACGTTATTAATGAGCAAAAGTAGAAATGCAGGCCACAGAAACAGATATAAGATGGAATGGGACGAGCGAAGGGGGCGGGGATGGGCAATGGGACGGGGGGATTATAGGGAAACAGTTGCTCCTGGCAGGCCCTGGAAATGAGCTACAGTTACAGGGTATACTGGAAAATATCTGTATATTCAATCGCAATATTCTGTGGAGGTGGTCTTAATCTATTCCTATCATCTATCATTTCTAGACTTTTTGTTGTTAAATACAGTCTCTTTTCTTGTCTCTATTCTACGTGTTCTTCGCTCATTCTTCTGCTTTCTGCCGCTGGAGCTTATAGCCCGAAACCTTATCCGCAGGGCCTGTAGGGTAACTGGCTTACTGGTTTCACTGCGTTTCGAACGGTTTCACTACCAAAGCCACGGCCAGGGGCAGTCGCGAAAAGCAAACAAAGCAAAGTAATAATTTCCAAAGTTTCTGACGTTTGCCCCCCCTACCCGCTCTTGTTCCACTACTTCTCTCTTAGAGCGTTTCTCTTTTGACCAAGTCCTAGGATGCACTTAGATATGTATAAAGAATATTTTTTAATATGGCCGCGTGGCCCATTAATTCGTGGAAAACAGATACATATACGCAAGAAATGGAAAAATTAAATAATACTTTAGTCAGAGATGAGGAAGAAGTTTCAAAAGCGTTGAGAGGAGTGGGCTTAGATCGCAGCAGGGGGGGCATGGAGTGTGGGGCATGATTTCGTCGTTTGACTTCAGGCAAAAGAAGAAGAGCGGTAGCCGGAGCTGGAGGAGGGTTAGAAGGGGTGTGGCACATCATATTTATCTGCAAGTTGAGCAGAAGCTATAGCGTAAGCCTTTACCCCCCGTGCACCGTGCCCCATGCCCCGTGCCCCGTGACAGTCAGCAATAATAAGGATATTGCAAGGCTCAGATTCCTTTACAGTAGCTCAAAGTAGATCCTGGAGGAGGAAGAGCGGAGGAAGGAGCGCCAGACTTTAAGCAGGAGCTAAAGCAGGAGCTGTAGCTGGGAGGGGGAGAAGGAGGGCCGGGCCGGGCCACTGAAAAGTATCTAAATAAATAGCTCAGCAAACTGAAGTTTGTCTCGAGTTGAGAGCTTTATATGAAAGTGCCCTTGCTGGCAGCCAGCAGATAGATGGAAAGATAGAGATACGCGTACGCGTATGCTACCTGGAAGCAGGGCTTCTGCGGCTTCTGGCCAGAGATCCATTGCTCCATCGCTCCATCGCTTCTCCCTGGGGATTTATGTTGTGAAAAGTGAAACATAAGCACTGCGGATTGCAGCGACTTTGGCAAAGTCAGACGCCCGGATAACTCACAGGAAAGTGGAAAAAAAAACCATACACACATGTAGTACATAGAGCGACACGTGCCATATCATGAGGCAGTGGCATAAATGTTGGACCAGCACCCAGACCATCCCCTGCCACTGAAATGCCAGATATTCAGCGTTCAAAATGTTTATATCCGCTGCAATTGCCGGCTGGGAATGGGCATGGGTATGGGTATGGGTAGGGAGCAGGAGCGCTCTCTCGGATCATAAATCGCTAAGAATGCTTTTCCTAGCTGGTAAATATTGCGGAAAAGTGTGCGGAAAAGATACAGATACAATAAGCACAGGAAATAAGGCGAGAGAGAACACAACACATACAGACACAGATACGGATACAAGCGATGGGGTAGGTGGGAGGTAGGGCGATACTCAAATACGAGTTAGAGTATATGATGTAATCTCCCGCCCCTTTTTCTCATTAATTCAGCAGGTAGATCAGAGATATGGGGCATAAAAAAGATAGATTGGCAGGGATATTGCATGGCGGTTAGATATTGCAGGAGATACTCGTACTTTTCCAAGGTTATCTCGTTGATCCTGTGTTAGAACTTATTCAGAGCATCAGTCTCCCTTCAATATCGTCTGTCTTCAGAGCTCCCCCGAAGTCATCCATTAAATTCCATGGAATCTTCCACTGGGAGTCTTGGCTATTATTATTCCTCAAACGATTTCCACCTGGATTCACAGAAGCATACACTCTGCTCTGTGAAGGAGACTCCTTAAATTCAAGGGTCCCAGTTCCCAGGGCCCAGGGCCCAGCCGCCAACAATGCTCGATGGTTAAATGGAGCCGAAATAGAGTTGCAGCTGCAACAGACCATGCCTCCCTGCGTAGCGTAGCAACTGCTTTATTTTAGGAAATTTAGTGAAAACAGTGCAACAATTTCTCTATGCATTTCTCTCTCTTTCGCCCTCTCTTGTGCCCTGGATACGGTCAAGAAGCAGCCAAAGCAATGGCAACAATAGCACCAAAAGTTGTTAATTTTTACGTAATGGGAAAAGTTTTTAATCTACCTACAATTTTTGCCAGAGATCCGAAACAAACGGAAACACACACACACATGCTCCATAAAATCGAGCTTTATGGCAACTCTGGCAGCAAATGAATCCCCTCCCAAAAAAAAGGATGAGTTCCCTTTTTGAAACTGCCGCAACCCCTGGAACCCCACCACTCACACGTACTTATTTCGGAGTCTTTCAGAACACTCTACACTACACTCCGATGGATTCCGACTGAAACTGAGCCACGTTTCCTAAGTGATCAAGGCAGGCTCTTTTCTCTTCAGTTCACAAGGGGATCGATCCCTAGGATTTACATTTGAGTTCGCGTTTCCGGCTCCGGCATCGAGTCGGTCGGTTTCTTTGAAAAAAAAAAGAAAATTATTGAGAAAATTCATGGGCGGTCAGCGCATGGCGAAAGGTGCGAAACGTTGGCAAAGACTTGCTGTGGATAGGTCTTCTCATCGCTTAATTGGTATCCTATCACTGCCCTCGAAACGGTAGGAGCCCTCGTCGCACTGGAAGCCTTTGGGGGTGGGCAGTGGGCGCTGCCCGCTGGGTTGGGGATCGCAGTCCTTTTCGCCATTTTCGTCATTGCAGCGGGCACCACCTGCGGTCCACGGAGTTGTTGCAGAGGAACTGATTGCTGCAGCTGGCTCATCGGATCCATACGAGCAGTGTGCAGTGCCGTCGCAGATGTTGCTCTTGTCGATGGCATGGTAGAGAGCCCACCATTAAGGGATGTTGTTCCCCACTTAAAGATACTTACAGGGTCCGACGGTGAGGCGGTGAGCGGTGATCTGCTGGCCCTGCTGGCTCTGTTGGTAGCTGGAAAGCCGACAGCCTCGCACACATAGGTCTCAGAGTCCTCCAGCTGGAAAGTCAAGTGGAGATGAGGCTAGAGAGCTTCTAGATTAAGGATTAGGAACTCCAGGTGCACGCTTCGGTCCCTTCGGGAAGCCTGGTGGCAGTGACTGGCCGCCGGTTGCACAGTTGCAATATCTGTGGCTGCAAAAGCAACAAAAATGATAGCGAATATTCCATTTTAGTGGCCAATTAAAGCGACAAAGTGGAGTGCATCGTAAAACTAATTTGTTGTCCGGCGAACCTCATAATTAGTTATGCAGCGCCCAAAAATTCGATTGGCAGCCCATAAATTGCTGTTGCCTGCCGCAAATGTTGTTTCTGTTGTTGCAACATCAATAAGTGATAAGCTTTAGACAAATTTGTCAAAATTAACTGTCACAACATTCACAATTTGCGGTCGTATGTCCGTTTGGGTGCTGCAGCTGTTGCTGTGGCAGCTGTGGCCACTGTGGCAGCAACATGCTGCTGCTGTTGCTGAGCTGATGTGGGGCATGTTGCCAAAGACATGCAACATGTGGTGGTTGTATCTTCCTTCTATTATAGGATATAAATAGATGTGGTCACCATCCGAATTCTCCATATATCTATATCCATATAGGAATATGTATAGCCACTTCTGAAGCATCAACATGTCTGCATCTGATGTTTCATCACTGCCACCACGCCCCCAGTGCAGTCCGCATGCTGCTGCGGCACCAACCAGTGGCACAACACACATCCACATCAGCCACAAAAACTAATCAGCACGCACCACAGTTCACAGTTTTAGCTTCAGCTTCTGTTTGGAGTTTGGGTTTCGAGAGTTGTTCCTTTTTTTTATTTGAAAAGTTCCCGGGGAGAAGCATAAATTTCAATCCCGCGAGATATTTTGCAGCTTTTCGGCAGCTGGAAAGTTGGCCCTGCTGCTGATGGCTGCCCCAAAATTAAGCTGTGACACTGCTGATGCCACTTGTTACAGCTCCGAGCTTCGGGCTTCGGGCTTTGGGCTTCAGCTGAAGCCTGGAATCTCCTTTCGGCCCCAATGGCATACAAAGTATTAAAAGTGTCCAAATGATGATTGTTTCGGTTATGGCCAAGAGAGCTCTCCACACTTCCCACTTTCTAAGCCTGTTGAGAGCGTTGTTGCACAGGGAATTCCCATTCCCCCCCTCGGGCCACGTCTGCGGCTGTGGCTCCGCTGACAAATCTCTTCTGTCTGCGAGAGTCCTGGCTTTATTTCAATTTGTCGGCAAATGCTTAAAGCCTTCCTTCACAAAGCTGATGTTTGGCTTCGATGTTTCGTTCATTCATTCATTCGTTTGGGTAATTATATTCTTATTGATTTTCTGTAGCTGAAAGTAGGAGACACCAAAGAACTGCCGCTGCTCGATAGACCTGTTAATTACGCCGTAATGGTGCACCAGCAGCAGCAGCAGCAGCAGCAGCAGCAGCAGCAGCAGCGTTGCAACAGTAACAATTATGCCCCCAAAAAGGATGATCATTTTTCATTTGTTCCAGGCTGCACGGGTAGTTTGTAAAGTCCTTAAAATTGGAAAATATTTAAATAATTTTGGAACAATTTGGTGAATTTTTACAAATTTAGGGGTTGCAACACACTTAGACCTATTGGCATACTTATGGGAGTGAGTGTGTGGCGTGCATACAGTTATACTTTTAGGAGTGAGTGTAGCGGCCTTCGGGATCAGCGGACAAAAACCCCACAGAAAGCAATTATCCTTAAAATTAAAACTCATTCATTTGTAGAGGACCTGCCGAGTGGCGGAGTGGCGGCGTGGATTGTGGATTGTGGATTGTGGAGGCTGAAAACGTTGGCATTTGTTGGATTCAAAAGCGACACTGAGTCTGGCCGCCAGGAGGTCATACATACATACATACACATGTATTTATGTACGAGTATTCCGGGGCTGTGTGTATGATAAATATATGTTTTGTATTGTGCAAAATGAACAAACAATGTCTGAAAAAATGCCCAAATAAGTGAAAAATTTATACAATTCTTTTTATTTTCGACAAAGTGCTCTCCTTTCATATATTCCCCGTCGATTATATGGTGCATACTCTTTCCAGAAGGGTATTCTGCTTAGCTTTTCGATTGTGTCGAGTATTAATGGACGTTTGTCTCTTAAATATGCTGTAAGTTTTTGTTTTTATATCAGATTGGACAAGTATCTAGGTATATATTGTATATATTTTATATGTACCTACTATATATGTATCTCCCACAGAATATATGCTTCTGTAAGTGTATCTAAAGCTTCTGTTTCCCCCAAACTGGCCTCAATTTCTTGTTTCTGAGTTCAAATTCTGCGGATGCTGCGGATTCTCATTGGTTTCCGTTGGATGCTGCTGCTGCTGCTACAGCCTACTGTTTGTTCTGGCCAACCCCCAACCTCCAACACCCAAAACCGCAACCTTCATGGATGTCCCTTCCCTTCTTCTTTGCGACTGGCATTCCCCATTTAAATAATGCCCCCGAATATCAATGATGAAATATTCCTTCGCTTGGTTTACATGGCGTATGCTTGATTTGTCTTACATTACGCATACGCAATGACATTGCCAATTGCAGCCCCAATTAGGAGAAGCCTTAAACTTTTCTCAGGTCCCCCACCTATTCACCTTATCTCCTGGTGGCCCTCGCCCCCACGCCCCACTCCTCACATGTATCATACACAGAATTTTGATTTGAAGTTAAGGTTCCATCATTTTGTAGGCTTTTTGTGTTTTTTGTTGGGGGTTTCCCCTCGCTTGCCCTTCTTTTTCTTTATCTTTTCCCTCTGTTTCCTCTTTTCGCCACTGTTTCGGCTTTCCTCTACTTAGTACGTTTCTCCCCTCGTATCTTCTGCCTCTTTGCCTTTGCCTTTTCATTTCATTCTTTATTATGCAGTAAACTTTTTCCCGGCAGCACAAAGTTTTCCCCTTCCAAGAAAAAAATCAAATAATTTGTGAAAAAAAGAAAGTTTTCTGGCGACCATTTGCAGGAGGAGAGAGTACGTGACGGGTACCTTAGTCTAAATTCAATTTCATTGTCCTAAAAGGGCCAGGAATGGGGCTGGGATCAGAGGAGTTCCTGGGAGTCCAATGCATACGCCGTTGCTATGTTACGTGAGCTTCTTCCGCCTGTTCCGCCTCCTATTCCGGTGAAAGGGCATCATCATCCACATAGACCAGAGGCCTAATTATGGGTCGGACAGAGGTCTCCAGGAAGTTGACTAGGGATCACAGCTTAGAGGCATGCCCCTCCCCCACCCCGCATGAAGTGCATGCTGACAGTCTCCCCATCATTGTGGCCGTCACATCATTGTTATCATAACTCAGGCCGTCAGGTTCTTCATCTCCATCTCCATCTAAGCTGCACTTTGGAGCTGTTCCTCCTCTTTGCTCGGCATTTTTATGGCCTTGTCAGGAGAGACTTGTTTGTTGCAGCTAAAACTATTTAATAATGTCGCCTGCCGCGTTATGCACTTGCCTTCGCCTCATCCGCCATGCAGAGCGTGGCCGTGGCAGCAGGCCAACACAATGGGACACCGTCTGACACCTGACGCGTGGCCTGGCCTGGCCTGGCTCCCTGTCCTCCGTTCCTTCTGGGGCTGGGGCCGGGGCTGGGACCGGGACCAAAGTTCATTTGCAAGTGTCGCTGGCAACCAGCCGAGAACTTAAGATAGTGCTCTGGGGTATATCCCATGGATAGCTATGGTCTCCATCTACCTACAAGACTAGCCATCTATCAGTATTTGTCTGTTCTTTCATTAATCTATGGCTCTATCCATTTACCGATCTTTCTATGAATCTATCGATCCCCCTATATTTATGTTCATGTTTCTACAGGGTGCCTTCTATGTCTACTACAACAGATTGCAATGTTTTCGCAGCAGCGCATCCCCAATGCAATTCACTTTTGCACTTAGCAGGAGATAACGTGCGGCTTTTTGCAGCAGGCCAGCAGTAGAGGAAAAGACAGAAGGCAGGAGGCAAGAGGCAAGAGGCAGTAGAACAAGCGCTAGACAGACATCGGAGGACTACAGGTTGTCGCAAATATCACACCATTATGTCATGTCCAAACAGTTGATGGCCATGTCACCGTGCCACAAGGTCCTGCAACCCAGAGACGGCACTGTAAAGTTATGCCAAGGAAATCCAACGGAAGAAAGTAGCGACAGGGACGTAGAGGGACTTAGAGGGCGGATATGGCAAAGGATAAATGAACATTAGGTAAATTTTCAATGATTTCCACGATAGCTCATATCAGTTTGTCTGTTTGTCTGTTTGTCTGTTGGCCATTTGCCATTTCAGCCACTAACAAGCGCCTGCTAATTGCAGACCCACACACAGACACACAGACACACACGCACGCAAACACACACACACCCACGTGGACACAAGGCGGGGCATGTAGTATATAATGAGGCGGTGGCCACAAAGCAAAGCGAGGCGAGCAACAGAGGCAGCCAGCGGTGGCAGCGGTGGCAGCATCCACAGGAGGACCGCCTCCCGTCCGCACACGGACTAATGGCTCTCCGCTTCCGTTTCTCCGATGCGGCATCAGTGCAATGCGCAGCACAAAAATTTCCAGCTTCTTTTGGCGTTGGCAAAAATTTAATTTAGAGCCAAAAACGTAACGCACTCACCCCCCAACCCCTCCGCACTCTTATCCTTGCTGCACATGGACCCTGGACCTAAAGGATACGAAATGGGTCCCAGACTTCTGCTGCCCCACTGTTGCTGCTCCGCCTTGCCTCGGCCCTAGCACTGGAGCTGGCTTGCCGCTCTGCCGACAACGTTATTTATGGCATTCCAGGACGGCCTTTGGACACTGTAACCGCATTTCTTGTTGCCACGACTCCCGACTGCAACGGCTCCTGGTGCAGCGCCCAGCGCCCAGCTCCCAGCTCCTGCTTCTAGATCTTTGCCGTGTTTAGAGTTGTCCAGCACCCAATCGGTAATGGGCAAAGGGGAAGCAGAGGGAAGAATGCAGCCAGAGAAAGAGAAAAGGATGGGGAAAAGGAGAGCTAGCACCACAGGAAAAGGTGTGTGTGTGTGTGTGTGGCAAGGGAGGATACAGGGATACAGGGGGGAGCACCAGAAGAAGGGAAGGCAATGCTTACCGTGCCCCAAAAATGCTTTGAAATTAAAAAATGTGCTACCAAAAATTAACGAAAATGGGTTAAAGATTTCATCCACCCACCCCTCCACCCCATCCGCATTCACGGAGCAGAAGGAGGAGGAGGAGCAGTCGGGGGCAAGGTGCAGGGTTTTATCGCTGCCCGCGTATAAATGAAAATGTTCCTCATAAATGAAAAATGGATTTTAAAGGTGTTACTACACGTAGATACGTGTCGCCCGATACGGAAGCTGAAGTTGAAGTTGAAAGAAAAGTTGGCGAAGCTAGAAAAATTATGAAATACGAGAGAAACGTGGCATTAAAGATAAGGATACAATGGCAAACCATATATTAAGTAGATGACCCAGAGAAGTACTGAAATCAAATGAAATGAATCATAAGAGAGGGGATGAAACATGTGTCAGGGCTGGGGATTGATAAACAAGGCAAAATATATCGTACTTATTCATTTCGGAAAAAAAACTATCACCTGTCAATGAGAAGAGGTCTTCGTGAGAGCTTTCCCTTGAAAAACAATATTTTATAGACATTAATTAAAGGAAAGGAATTTTCCAAAAAAAACCTCAACAGTTACTTTACAAAATCCGAAATTTTGATAACATATAGCCCCAAATGTTTTTACACATAATATAGCAGAATGACAAGATAATTGGTAATTATTTTTCCTCACTTTAATTGCCAAAAGGCCGCAGGGGAATCCAAAGCCAAAAAGCCAAAGCCGAAGCCAAAACTCCAAATCCAAATCTATTCTGGGGAATCTATTCCGAATGCCAGAAACAATTCCAATTTGAACCAGCCACAGGGAGTAGCTCTTTCGGAAAGGCGGGAGATGTGCAGGGGGGGGGCAGGGCGCCATCTCGCACCTCAAGCTCATAATTATTTGGAGTTGATGTTTTGGGGCCGGGCGCCATAGAACAAACGAGCGCCATCGAGCGGAGCGCACTTTTTCCACTTTGTTGCATTCAACAACAACCCAACCCCCCATCCCTTAGTTCTGGAAAAAGTTTAATGTTTATTTAGTTGTTTATTTGTTTGCTGTGGGCTTTGGCCAGCGATTTGTTGTCCAGTTGAGTGTGCAAAATGGCACTGCTCTCCCCCCTCCCCGCACCCCTTTCCGCTCTCCGCTCTTACGGCGGCTACCTTTTTCCCTTGATTTTCTTTTTTTTATTAGTTTTTTTAAGTGTGGCTTATTTGTTGTTGTGCAAAAAGGGGAAAACTAATTTTGAAGTCAATTAGAAATGTTTTCCGTGCTGATGCTTAAAGGGGGATGGGACGGGGGCTCTCCGCTGGCATACATCGGGAGGGGAGGGGAAGAGAGAGAGAAACGGTAAATGTAACTGAGAGATAATCAAGTGTGAAGGGTGCATCTCTGGCATCCAAGATGAAAGTGTAACCCATGGGAACAAGTAGGTAGAGATGGGGGTTTTCTAGTTTAAAAATTATCCACGGATTAAGTGGAGATAGACATCGTTGGTTCGCTGTATGAATTTCCCATTAGCGAATGGACACTTTCTGGTACAGACCATCCGAGATGAGCGATTTTGATTATGTAAATGGACCCGCAACTAGGTTTATCTAAACTATTCATACTCGTTCGAGGGAAAGGGAGATTCCGAATTAGTATGTGTCGAAGGTCCTTAAATCTAAACCAAACTTAAACCAGAGTCCTGCTCGGTTATGTCCCGTCATTATCTATCCATCTGTAACTAAAACTTATTGTTCTCAAAACAATGTGTGCCACTCATACTCTACAGATATCCAGCCAATCTCATTAATATGACTGCAACCTGCAACCTTCAACCTGCAACCTTCAACCTGCAACCTGCTACCTTCGTTCAAGAGTCCAAGTGATTTGCCACATAATTAATTGGCAGTTGCAACAGGAATTACAATCTCCCATTGTTCGCTTTGAGTCCGTTCTGTTTTTGAATGGGAAATCTGAAATAGGAAATGGGAAATGTGTAACGTGTAACGTGAGACTTGAGCAGTTAGGCCAGGCCAATAAGACACAATGAGCCAGGCCTCCAGCAACTAATATTCGCCCATTCTTCCCAAGGAGAAGGGTTTGCAGCCCTGGGGCATTTGCAGTCGTGGCAAATATTATTGCATGTTGCATACGCACTGCCGTCACTCAATGTTACCTATGGCATGACATTCGAATGCCCAAGGAGCCACCCCCTCTCTCCCCCCTTGTTCGTCCGCCCTTTTCGCCCTTTTCGAAAGTGTGCTCTAAGCCAAATGCCAAAATGGTAAACAATGTGCAAAATGCCTTTGCCTTTGGCCTGTGAGTAAAATTAAAACAATAAACGATTCAAATGCAACGCAAGCTGATGGAAAGAGAGGCTCTGGAGAGGGGTGGGGCCATGGGGCAGGTGCCACAAGGGGAGGCCTGAGCAAACTTTGGCCATCTACTCCGTCTGTGGGTACCGTAAAAGTTGTTGAATCAACCTCAATTGTAGCCTCAACAATGGGTGGCGTTTTGTATGCGTGCGAGTACGAGTACTCGTATGCGTTGCATGCAACAGAGGTACTGAGTGGAGAGAGAGACGGATAGATAGAGAGAGCGGTGTCGGAAGGAGGGGCAGGAGTGGACTATGGCTGGTCAACTAACATTTTACCTTTTAGGCAGCTCTCATGCATGAAATTGGAAGAGTAGCAATTGATTGAAAATTTTGCAGCCATGGACTCTGGAGAGCACAGGCGTAGGTGTGAGAAGAGCCTGTGAGAGCGACGGGAGAGAATACACCCATACATCGAACAAAACGAGGATAATAATGGCTGTGGCATGAAAATTGCGGTTCACTTGATATTTTTGACGTAATTTGAATTTTTCGGCAAAAAAAAAAAGGAAAAGAAAATTGGAAAAATAAAAGAGCCGCAAATCGTTTGAGATAAATTGATAACGCAAGCATTATTATGCGTATGTTAGAGATACTTAGAGGAAGCAGGAGGCGTGGCACATTTAGGGAAAAGAAAGAGGGAAGAGGAAGAGGAAAGGGGTTTCACCCAACCCCCCGTTGGAAGCCACTAATCCGACAGGCAAACATTACAGAGATGGGAAGAGAGCAGAGAGCAGAGAGCAGAGAGCAGCGCATTTTTGGCGCATTTCACTTTTCAGGATTATTTGGAATTTATGCATAAACAAGCAAAAGGACGTTACCCGAAGTCATTTGTTCAAGTCAACCATATAAGCACCCCTTGGCCCGGCCCCAGCCCCAGCCCCCAAAGCGGCAGCGAGAAGCAGAAGGAGACAGCGAAAAAAAGAGAACCATTTATAGCCATCTCTCGTCTGCCTGACAGCCAGCCCTTTGTTCTGCCCTCATTTTTATTGCCACTAGCGAAACAATTTCACATTTGCTTGCCACTTATTCCACCAGCAGAGCGCCGACTTGCAAATTGCCAAAACGCCCAGCGAAAGTTCTCTAGAGAGAGGGCGAGCGAGAGATGGAGAATGTAGAATTCATGGCCCCAAATTGGGCAAAGGCCTACGGATTGGGGGCCACTGGATGCAATTCTCGAGGCAGGGCCAAGTCAAAGATTTCAACGAGGAGGAGGGGCCACCAAGAGGCGCCACTTGGCCCCAGATTCGTTCTCGGTCTCGTCCTCGTCCTCGCCATTACCTTTGGATTGGCGGCACTTGCATTCTCGCCACCTGGTTGCCGCCTCGAGTGGCCATTGCGGAAGGTCATCCTCAGAGTCACGTAGCAATGTTTATTTAATAATTTATTTCTGTGTTTTTCTAGGGTCTGCTTGCAGCGTTATTTTGGGCATCAATGAAAGTCGCCGGATGTGTTAAATAATTAAAAGAAATGCAGCAGGCGAAAGGTGAAGGTCGTCTTGAGAGAATAACATTTAAAGAAGTTGAAAGAACTTTGCAGATTTTGAACGAAAGTGAACTTGCTTTTTCCTGTACTGAAAGATGGTATTGTTTAAGGAACACACGTAACGTTGTATCTGAAAATCTCAACACAAATTCTTAAGAAAAGTTCCGCCAAACAAAAGAGCTTCAGTCAAGGAGAATCTATCCACTTTATTAGTGTTTTCTCCCCTTACTTATGTGCTAAATATAGTACAAATAACCGCAGTTCCTCCTTCCTCCTGGAGCTGTGAGGCGCACTGGGTTTAAGGCCCAGCAAATTTCTGTCAAAATCTTCTACGAAATACCTTTGACGCGCCTTCCTTTAACTTTCAGAGGGATTTTCATTAGAGGATCTACACCTCGTACTCCATGCCATTGCTTGAGTCACGCCCCCACGACAAGCTGGACTAATTGATGAGCCGCAAAACTTGCCCCACTGGTGGGGCAGGAGCAGCGGCAGCGGCAGCGGCAGACAGACTTGAGTTTGGGTTTTTGTTTGCCATTGTCATACATGGCGTATACGTCATATATAGGAATTCCGAACGCAGACCAAAAACTATGAGTGCAATTGAAGTTACTTCTCAAGGATTGCAGCACTTGAATTGTCCTTTGGCTGCTGACAAGCCATCTACCCATTGAAAGAGAGACAGAGACAGAGAAGGAGAAGGAGGAGGAGCACGAGAGAGAGGGCTAGAGAGAGACGGGATTCTCTGACAGAAAGTTGCTGCAATTTTCGACTTGACTTGGCGAAGGAGTCAGAGAGCCAGCGAGTCAGCGAGTCAGGACTCGAGTCGTGCGGCTGTCTTCTGGTCCTGGAGTCCGTTCGCCGACAAGTTATTTTATTGATAAACTTTTTACCGAGTGCAGTGGCAGTGGCAGTGGCAGTGGCACGGGACAGAAGTGGTACGGCAGTAGGGGGAGGAGTGGCAGCGGGACTGCTGCCAGTAGCTGAGCCAGTCGCTGATTCGCTCTTTTGACGTTTTTGCTTTCCGCTCTTACTGCTGCTGCTGCTGCTCCTCCAGCTTCTGCTGCTGCTGCTGCTCTTGGCCTGGCTTTCTGGCTGTCTTCACATTGTTTGGCTTAAATGGCATTAAATCCTTTTAATGCCCCGACGGCCAGAGGGGCCCCGGACGCAGGCACTTTGGGGAAATCAATTGTGCTGATTGTCCTGCAATTGAGCTGCCACCCCACTCCCCACTCCCCTCTCACTCTTTTCCCCCCTGACAGCCGGATGGGTTACATCTCACTTTTGTTTCGCTTTTTTGTTTGATTCTTCCCCTTCTTCCCTCCTTCCCTTCTTCCCTCCGGCGGAGTATTTATTTTTTGTCCTCCTGCCTGACACTTGGGGACATTATCCCCTGCTAAAAGGCAAATTGAAAGATTTCAATCGCAAAACTGTTGCACAGACACACACGCACAGCATTGCATTGCATCATCAAATGCCTGAACATCTTCCACTGCCATTTGATGGTCTTCTTTGAGTGTCGTGTGGCCGGGGCACCTCCTGGCTGCCACCTGGCTGCACTGTGCACTGTGAGCGTGCCACGTGAAGGTATTTCTGCCCCATCTTTATTGCCACTTTCAAGTTGCATGAAATTAAAGTCGTTTTACGATCAGGAATGCACGGATTTCCTTCCATCGAATGCCCTGCTGCCTGGCGGCGTGTCGCATGCCTCTCGTCTCTCGCCTCCGGCTTTCCGGTGGCATTTGTGTCGCATTCCTCGCGCCTGCCGTCGTCTATCCTGCCTTAAGTCTTTAAGATGCTGGCGGTAGATTTGCCAGCCTTTTAATTACGGAAATGTGCGGTCTGCTCGGCAAAGCATCGAGTCTTATTAATTACAAACAAAGCGAGAGAAATCCTTGTGAAGGACTCTGAGAGCTAGAGCAAGAGGCTAAGCCAAACCACTCAGCCGCAGAGTTGGCCATTAGGCTCCTGGAGAGTCCAAGGCGCTGCCATTTTCTGTATGGAAAATTGAAAATGCCAAAAGGCAAAACGGCAAAACGGCAAAACTGCAACAAAAGGCCAGAGCCGAAATGCTGCAAATCTTTTTGTGGAAAATCTGGAAAAGGCGGCTGGCGCGTGCGGTCACGTGGCTGCTCTTGATAAGAAAACGCTTAGAAAACGCGTGACCACAGCAGCAGGACCCTGCTGCTCCTCGCCCTGTTCCTCCTGCCTCTGCCACCAAAACCCCACTCGGATGCAGAATGCAGGTGAATGCAGTGCCTCGCCTCCGACCACAGCCGCAAGATAAACTCCACAAAAGGCTTCGGAGGGGCGGGGTGGCGGGGTGGCGCCACGGAAAAGCGGCAGAGTTAAAAGAAAACGCAACTTTAGCAAATTTTCGCAGCACTCCGCTAAGTTTTCAGTTTGTTTTCCCTTATGTTTTTGTTGTTTTTTTTTTTTGATTTTTCCTCCTTTTCTTTTTTTTCTGCGCGTTTCCCAGTTTGCGCTGAATAAATCATGTTATTTTTTATTTACTTTTTTTCTGAGCTGCTCCTCGCTCCTGCTTTTGTCTGGTTATCATGCGGTGTGGTTTTTGTTGCTGCTAGTCATAAAACAATTGACGTTAAATGTTGCTAAATGAAAACTCTGGCTATGGCTGTCCGAGGCCGAGGCGGACTTCGTTAGAAAGCGATTACTTTGCCGATTGAAAGGATTCTCTTTTCAAATAGCATTTGAGACGATGCTAAGACGATTATCCCTGGGATCCTTGGAAAGTGGAGTCCACTCCATGGAACAAGTGGAGTTAATTATTTACCATCTCTTTATTTATCGGATGCAAACAGGTGGATCTGTGGATTGTGGCCCTTTGGCACGAAGGAAGTGTTGTCAAAGGCAAGGGATTTCGCTGGCATACTCGTATGCTGGAACTGAACTTCGTGATTGACCCCTCCTGATTGTTAAGTATCCACAGTAACAGCTTCTCATCCTAGTTCTATTCGAAACTTCACCCTTATCCTAAACAATCAATCGTTTATCTACTCTTAGTTGCTGCTCTTTCACACCTCTCCTAATCTTTAAGCTTAAATTTAATTCAATTCGAGACTTGCTAAACTTCTTTAATTACTAACTTTTATCCACTAGTCTCTAATTTTGCCTAGTGCGTTTAGTCCTACCATTGGATGTGTGTGTGTGGTGTGTGCGGTTGCGAATATTCTATGACTAATTAAGTGCTTCACTGGATGGGCTTTTCAGCCATTCAGTTTCATATTCAGAGCCAGGCGAGTCTCTATCCACAGCATCACTCGACCCGCTTTGCTTTGGGTTGAAAAAGTGTTGCTTACTTTTGGGCCGTTCATGCACTTTAGTGCTGTTCACAGCGCTGCCTTGAACTTACACACACAGCTGTATGTATGTATGTATGGATCCACAAAGTACCCACATACACCCACATGAGATAGAGACACTTCAAGAAGCTGC
The DNA here is from genome assembly GCA_008121275.1 of Drosophila lowei. Taxonomy (NCBI): domain Eukaryota; kingdom Metazoa; phylum Arthropoda; class Insecta; order Diptera; family Drosophilidae; genus Drosophila; species Drosophila lowei. Next base: position 20,791,458 of record CM017778.1, on the reverse strand, counting down.
TCGTTTTGATTTATGCCTAAAAAATGGGTTAGGAGTACTCTCTTATTAAGGAATGAATTATAGTATGTCGAAGCTGTGGATACCCTAGAATGTATGTATAAGAGCTATGGTATAGACGATTTTAATATTCTTTAGCGGATTTATGCATATACCTATAAGGCTTACTCCGATGTAAACCGTTTTGTGGAAGGATCTCCAGTGATCTATAGGATATAGTTCTTCTAATAATAGGAAATACATCTGCATAAAGTTCCAGGCTGAAATCTTTCATAATGGGACACAAAAATCCCCAAAAACCATTCAAGATGATATACTGTAGACCACAAAGAGCTTCCTTCTCTTTGTAGCAAATGCCGGCACGAAACCATCATACCCTCTGCCCAAAGCATAATTCACACATAGACAAGGTCTTCTCTTCTCTGGTCTTTTAATTGACTTTAATTTCCAACACCCGAAAGGCCCAGAGCACTGGCTCCTCCCCTGCTGAGCCAAAACCAAAGTCATAGTCAGAGTCAGAGTCAGAGCCATATCCAGAGCCGAGGCACGTTGTCGTTGGCTTCACTTGGCCATTGTTTTGCCGCTTAAGGCCTTTTTGGGGAGCGTGAAACGAGAGCTGTCAGGCGGGAGAGAATGGGCTAAAATAAACATACGGCTGCCAAGTTAAACATGGTCTCACACACACTCGCCGTGAGACATGGCGTAACACTCACACACACACACGGACACTTAAGTTGCCAACAAGTCGGCGCTGGAGCGGCTCCTTCTGCTCCTGCTGCTCCTTTGCTCAACTGTAGAGCTCCTACTGGTAGTCACTACCTTCTCGTCCTTGTGCTCTGCGCTCCCCTGGCGGTCCGCCCTCCTTTGCGTTCTCCTGGTGGCCACAGAAGCGTTAAAGTTACCGTAACGCGCTCTGCTCTTCTCTGCTGTGTCGCTGCTCAAATATTTACATTCCATTTAGGCGCCGGCCTGTCTGGTGCTGCCCTCAGCTTCGCTTCTCTCCTCTGCCTCTGCCACTGCCTGTGCTCTCCAGCTCCCTCTCTCTCTCTCTCTCACTCTATGTTCTCTCTGCTCTGCTGGCACTTCATCTTCATTTCACAGTTATTTTCAACTTCATTTGCGTGGTAAATAGGTGAACAAATACGCTCACTCAACCGAACCGCGTGCTCTCTCCTGTTTCCCCTTCATACCCCGCCCAGAGAACCTGGTTTGGCGGGCAGCACGCCGCCTTGGCATTAATATGTGCCCTCGTAACTGTGTCACGGTGTCATTTAACTTATTAGCCTCAGTGTGAGTCTCAGACGAAACCGAAGTCGAAGTCTCAGCCTCAGTCAGGGGAAGGCCAGCCCAGGCCCGGTTCTGTGGCCTATTTGCATTAGCCGCAGCAGTTCATGCGATTAAATTGATGAAAGGGTATATGAGCTATGAGGGAACGTTTGCTGGCACTAAGAGAAGTCAAAGAAGAAAGTATAATCAGTATCAGCATGGGCAGTATCAGCATGGGCAACATCTCCTACTTAAAGCCTCCTAAATGTTGATTCCACACATGGCAATTTTAGGTGTGGTAAAGCATACAATATTTCTTCTTCTTCTTTGCGATTCACCGTTTGTTCTTGTTCCATTGCTGTGCATTTGTTAGTGAGAGAGCGCGTAGAGACAGACGACTCGTTCAGAGAGGATCAAAAGGGACGAGATGATGAGAGCCCGCGCTGAGCGTGTTCCTCTGCGATAGTGAGTGTGGGTTAGAAAGAGAAAGCGAGACATGGTAATTGCGTCGCAGACAAAGATTGACTGGAGGTTAGGGTTTAGCGTTGCTGAGAGAATGCATTTGCTTTTGAGAGTCTGCCCACACCACTATTAAGCGGAGGACCAAAAGAAAAGAAGCATTCTACTTTAATCATCACTTTTAGAGTGTGTTAGCTTGTCCCATACAAATATACGAATACATAAAAATCATTTCCCCTGATATCCCTTCTACTATTTGCCACGTTTTCTTTCCTTGACATTTTCATAGTGTATCTTCGTCGGTGGCTCAATTAGCCGCAAAGAAACTTTAGCCTGGCACTTTTTTCCGCCTTCCATGATGGGGTTGACAAGTCGAGCGCAAAAAATGTCGGTTAGCCGAACCGAGTAAATGTTGGCTCGCCTCGCCTCGCCACTCGACTCTCCCGCGCCAAGTGCCAGGCGAGACGATGTGGATGTGGCAGAGGGGTGGGGGGATAGATCCAGGGGCGTAGATTAAATAATTCATTAAGGAAACTCAACTGTCGTCGACTGCGGCCACATCTTCTTCGTTCTTCGAGATGTTGTGATAAGCCAGGGGTAATTAAGCGCCCAGCCAAAGGGCTGAGAGGCATGAGGGGCATGAGCGCCCTGAGTGTTGGCCGTAAAATTTGTTGCACGAAAGTTTTCGCGCGCATAGATGACATGAATTTAAATAGAAATTAAATTAAAATGAGTCGCAAAGAGTGCGGCCGAGGCAATCAGCGCTTAAATTGTGCAACAAATTTTGGTTTTAAGAGTGGTGATGGGGAGGGGATTGAGGGAGGGATTTATTTAATAGCCGCGCGAAATTGGCGCAGCTTGTAAACACACACAGAAATCCATCAAGAGAGAGGGGAGAGTGGACCAGAGCAGGGAGAATGTGCCACTGCAACGGCAACAGCAATTAAAAGGCCGCCAGACAATGTAATGCATGCACATTCATGCACGATACACACTTGGTGCCACTTCATACATGCATGCGAATGTCATGGAAACTTGTAAGGCAACCCTACACCACTTACCCAACAGCCCAACAGCCCTACCACCCTACTCTTTTTCACTCTCTCTCTGCCGCCGGTCCCCTTCCCTGTCTCTGCCTTCCAGTGCAGATTTATGGCAGCAGGAAAAGACCTGCTCTTACTGTTTGACCCTCCCCCCTGCCTGTCAGCCGATGTTATACGATACGTTTTTCACCGTAATCCATATAACCATGTAACCGTCGATTCTTACATAATCGTCTGTGCATTTGAAGGTTAAACAGTAGTCCAAGAAGTCGACAATAGCTTACGCCAATACCGATACCGACAGTCAAAATGAGGGCCGTCAAAAAGCTATCGTGTAACATAGTTTGTGGGTTTTTCATGTATTTGCTTTCAGTGTTTTTCAATATACATATTTTGGAGATGGTCCATTGTTGGCCTTGGTGCACAGTCCCCCAGTTCTCTGGTATCTCCTCCCTTCACTCACTCTTTGGAGGGTGTTAAAACCGCTGTAAGTAACCAAGTTGCAGTTGCCTACTGTTTCGGTGCAGTCGCACTCTTTAAATTAAAGTGCATTCGTCTTGAAATAGTCATAGATATACCATCGATTGTGCAACAGCTCATCAAAGTCAAAGTGAATGAACGTATGTACTATATAATTGCTAAATGCAGCGCAAAATTGGCAACTAATTAGGAGAGAAGCACGACCGCGACACCGTTTGACATGGTTTTCTCATTAGGCAACTATGAACCAGGGTATACGAGTGCCAAGGTAAGGCATTCACCCTATCTCTTGCTACAAATATACCTGGTGAAAGCAATACGAAATGCATTAAATTTAACAGTGAGCATCATGGGAGATGGAGCGCCAGCTAGACAGATAGACTTTAAAGGGGACACACACAGAGAGAGCATGCATTGATTTATTGCCTTACGGGGGATCCCGATCCCCTGTGACGCTCTGCTCGCCGGTGCATGAATGTCACTGCTGAGCCCAATGGACAGCAAACAGGGAATCTCGGATGAGGGCACAGGGAAAAGAAAAACAGTGAGCAGGGAAAACGAAAACACCAAACAGGGAGCATGGAGCAGGGAGCAGGGAGCAGCGAATGGGTTAAATGGCATTGAACATTGGCAGAAAGGCAGACCGGCAACAAATAACAGAGAGACACAAACAAAAGCAACAATGAATGCCACAAAGAGAGCCGGCAAAAAGTGTAGCACAGAAATCAGCGCACGTTAGCAATTAATAATGGGAGACCAAGTATTCAGAGTCGCAGCTCCAGTCCCAGTCCCCGACACAGTCGAAGGCAGAGTCGGTCTCGGTGTCGGTGTCGGTGTATCCTCCGGAGAATCAGAGTCAGAGAAAACGGGCCAAATATTTTGGCGGACGGCCTGCGTATGGGGACCCAAGCGCCAAAAGAAAATCCCCAATAAAGAAAGGCGGAAAATAAAGGATTGGAAGATACAAATGTGATGTGGGATGCCCGAAACAGAGCAGAAAGCCCACAAAAAATAGAGCCCACAGATGTAGCCTGTCCGAAAGAGTTGTCGCCGAACTTCATGCGATACAACAATGGTGGAAAATGCTGGAAAATGTATGGCAAATGCTGCTCAATGGTCGCAATTTCGGTTCATAAATTATCCTGGGGAAAAAGCAATAGGAAATGCGGCTGAGAGAGGAAGAAGACTAGAAAGAGGTAACACAAAAGCAAGGTGCAAGCAGTACTGCTGTCTTTTGCAAACGACTGATTGGTCTTCCTCTATATCCATAGCAAAATTTATAGGAACATAGTCTTCATTTGCTCTACGAGTATTACCCTCTTTAGGCTTAAATATTCAATAAAGTCATGTATCGTTCTCCCTGCGATGTCCCTATATTCTAGATAATTTAACCATGGATCCAACCAGCGATTGATATACTTCAGTTCGATAATGAAGGAACTTTTTAGATGCCTTAATTGGGGCCAACCAAAGCCGAAGATCGGTCGAATTTAAACGAGAATCGTAAGCCAGATTAAGCACATTTTTTCCTTAAATTTTCCCTGGCTTGCCCTGCATTGCCTTCTACTCTACCGTTTCTGTTTTACTCCTCCATTGGCTGCATGCATTTCCATTCATGCAGCCATTAAAGCCGTTAACCCCGCGACACGCTGACAGTTGCATAATATAAAAATTAAATGCCACGTACACGTCCCTGCCACCCCAAGCACCATTGCACACACACAGACACACACATGGCTGTCATGTGTAATTATTAATTTCTAAAAAGCCATTCAAAAATAATATAATTTGAAAATGCGCTCGCCGGCGCCGATGCCGACGTGCCCGTGCTCTCTGTTTGAATGTCTCCTAATGTCCGTCCACGGGAGAGTGCAGGCCAATGACCAACGGACAGCGCTGCTGCTCAGTTACAAATGTTGTTAGGACATTAATTCATGTGGGTGTGCGTGTGTGTGCGAGTTCCTGGCACCAGAGCCAAATCAATATTCCCGCGGCGTAAAGAAAAATATGCCAAATGGCCAAAAACGGTCCCCCCCACCGCCCCGCCCGCTCCCTCATTCTCTATTTGGGCCCGTTTTGATTTAAAAGCTCACGCACATATGGAACTAATCCTAATTTAAATGTTTTCGCTTGCTCTTCCCCTCCCATTTCCCATTTCTCACACTCTCTTTCGCTGTCCTGTCGATTAAAGCGCAACATTTAATTGTCGGAAAAACAGAACAGGAAATAAAGGGGATAGTAGCACGCGAGATACCCTTGAAAACGCTGCTTTCATATACGACCTTCGTGCCTTCGAATAAAAACTGTATGATGAGCTACTGAGCTTTTTCAGCAGGGTATTTTGCGATCTATTTAATGATAATTCGATGATTGCTTAATATAGAGGCAGAACAATAGCGAACGGCGTGCGGATGTGACAACGAGTCAGTTGATCGATGCAAGAGGGGGTCCGATTGAAGATCAATTGTGCGATGTGCGAGAAGTGAGTGCTAGGTCCAAACTAAATTCAAGGGCAGGCGGCCAGAATCACCCGTGCCCTAATGCAGGCGAGATTTCGAGAGAGCGCGACAGATCTAGAGAGCGCGGCAGATCGAGAGAGCGATAGGGAAGGCGAAGGAAAGAAAGACGCGAGAGAACGGCTGCTTATGCATATGTATATGTATGTACGTATGTAGATTACAATGTGGTACAGTGGGCAGTGCAAACAACAAACAATAATAGAGATTTACTTAACTGCTGCACCACTGGCTTTAATCTATGGATTATGGGCATAATCCAAACACTTTACGTATACATATGTAAATATTGATCAAATATAGGTCCGTTAGTAAATCGTTTTTAAGTATATGATCATGATAAAGTATCACTTCGATTTCGACATAAATACTTAAGAATATGCAGGACAAAGACATACAGATGGACGCTGAACAGGAATACTCTATACAATATATGTATGTATGTACATTGTATGTGTGTATGTATGCCTCCTTCTGTCCGTTGCAAACCTCTGGGCGAAATCATCAAATCCCCTGAAATGGTGAAAATGGCACAGAAAAATGGAAAGAGAGAGAGCGAGAGCGTGCGCGCGAGAGCGGTAGCAAGAAAAGCTTTGCATAACAAATTCAATTAAATAAGCTAGTGCATGAATTAAAAACATATTAAGCTTAATTGGAAAATGAAAATTTGGTTAACATACGAATAATACGATGTATTAAGAGGATACAAAAATACAAACAAAAAAACCGGTTATAAAAAAATGTTAAATAATTAATTGCCACCGAACAATGAGCACAAAGGATATTTTTTTAAAAATTAAATTACCCCTATTATGTCATCTAATTTGGACTTTCATTAGAATTACTTTTGAAAAAAAATCAAATCAATTTCCAACAATAGATGCAAGTCCCCCTTTGACTGGCCATGAATTGTGGCATGACTGCCATAATAATTCCACATGCTGCCACAAATCTCCGCAATTCCCCAAATAGTTTTAAAAGCGCGTCAGCAAAAAGAAAACCGAACAAACAAAAGGCAACAGAACTACAATATGTTCTGTTCAAACAAGTTAAATCAAATATATTGCTTCGATTTGTTGCAAGCTTCTGTTGTTGCTGCAGTTGCTGAAATGGGTTCGCTTCTGTTTTATTTCTGTTTTTGTTGCCGGGGAAATTGCCAAACACAAAGTTCAACAGCAATTAAAAGGGCCCGAAAAGCAGAGGAGCAGAGGAGCAGGAGTGGAAATGCTTTTGACCAACGACAAGAGAAACATTTGGGGGCTGCTTATCTTCTAGTTGCCGCTAGTTAACAAACAACCCAAACAACACCACACCAGCAGACATACGTACTACAGAAAGTCATTGGGAAAGGGACATCATTCCAGGGAAACTTTGCACAGAATTCGCCTTTCCGAAGAAGCCATAAAAATGTTGCTCATGAGGCGGAGAAATGGTACCCCTACATTGGGCAGAGTTGAGAAAACGGACAGCGGGATCCGAAGTACAGTGAAGGATCAGAAAGATGGACTGACAGTAACTGCGTGGCGAACCCAATCTGAATTGGAAACCATTATGATTCTGTGCTCCAATCTGAATCAAATTTCATTCCTTATGGGATTGTCTAGCTTTCAGGAAGCGCCCTGTCCGTTGACCATGTCATCACTGTGCCTCTGTGTGTCTCTCTGTGGCACGTAAATCGCTGTAATAGAAACATTGCATTTTATTGCAGTTGTCTTCGTTCTTCTGGCTGTGCTTTCCTTGGCTTTTCCTCTGTTCTCTGTTCCCCTTTTTCCCCTTTTTTGTTTTTGGCCAATAACATTCTGATAAATGGTCAAAACGGCTTTCGTGTCGATGTCCTTGAGGCAGTAGCAGCAGCAACAGCATCAGAACCAGCAGGACCAGCTGCCCAGCACTCGGAGATATTTGTCTAAACAGAGAGAAAGAGAGAACTTTTCAATTTCCACTAAAAGTGTTTTCCTTTCCTGCCGGCTGCCTCCTGCTGGCTGCCTGCATCCCAAGCAAATCCCGTGTCCCCAGATCTTGATTTTGTGGCAGGAGTGAAGCCTTCTACCTGTCGCGGTTGCACTTGCCACAGCTTCTGCAGCTTATAAATGGTGTCAACCTTACGACCCTCTTCATCATGGCCTTGCCGCCACCTCCTCCCATTTGTCTTTGGCTCTTTGGCTTTTTTTGGAGCAGAGCACAAAAAATAAACTTTAATTAAGTTAAGTACATGGCTACAGGCAATTTGATCGGGTTTTTGCGGAGGGTATCGTGTGGAATAGTGGGTATGCACTAGACTAGACGCTCTAGAACCTTGTCCCTGTGTCCTAAAATCTCTGGCTTTTAGTTGTGGGGTAGCTTGTATAGATAGATAGATATATAGATAATTCTTCCAAACTTTACAGATCCGTTTTGTAGTATGTTTGAGTAAATAAAACAGTGGCACTTCATTCACCTTCCAAGGGTACATTAGGCTTCGAGTACATCTATTAACATTCTCTTTATAACTTTTTTCCCTTTGTTGCAACCACAATGAATAATGCAACTGTCCAGCGGTCATTGTGGAGACACATTTGCATGGACTCGGCCGTAGTCCTGGGCTGAGTACCGCCCCAGGACTGTGGTTGCACTCGCAAAAAGAAACACATGGGAAACACATTTGGCAAGTGTAGCCACGATAATGTCAATTTATTCGACTTCTCCACCCGCTATTTGGTGTTCTCCTTTAGCCAACTCTTGTGCTGCGCCAGATTCGCATAGACATCGGGCTTCCCGGCACAGCCGACCGTCCCCAGAATGCCGACCAGGATGCCATTTACTACCAGAGGAGCGCCCTCGTCGAAATAGCAGGCGCCAGTGCCAGTGCCCCCATCCCCAATGGTGCAGAGAGTCCTCTCGGAGATGCCTTGGATGGGGTTGAACTGTCCAAAGATCGATCGATCCGCGGCACACTGCTGCCAGTTGAGGATCTTCACGTTGGCCTGCTGCAACTGCTGCGATCTGGGTGTAAGCCAATCTATCCAGAAAAATCTTACCCGAGAAAGAATCGAGATCATTTTGCTCCACAAGAGGCACAAGCTGCCCGACGAGGTGTGGCCCCAGCCGGAGACGATGCCCTCCGCATTGTCATTGGGAGTCTCCGAGGCCAGTGGGATCACTTGAACCCTATTATCGGTTAGGGTCACGTTCTCACAGAGGTGCAGCAGAGCCAGATCGTTGTCGTAGCGGTCTAAGACGTAGTGCGGGTGGATGTGGACCTTACAGACGGCGATCAGGTATCCTCCAGTGCTCCGGGAGCTGGTGCCTACACGCACTTTCAGCTCGGCGGTGGGGACCCTGTGGACACACCACCCGCTGGTCAGAATGAAGTTCTCCTTGATGATGGCTCCGCTGCAAAGGGGGTCATTTTTGATCACGATCGATGCTTGCCAAGGGGCATCCGGAATATCCACGGTAGTGCCACCAATGATGCGAGGAGCGTACTGCCGACTAAGTACCGTCACGGGCAGGGCTGCCAAGAGGAGTAGTAAATGGCACATTTTCACCAAATGAATTTTCACTAACAAAGGCCCTTCTTTTATGGGAATTTTGTGGAATTTCTAAGCTGAAAGCTCGGAGAATTTGTTACTTATTTGCTTTCCTTATCTCTAGGGTCATTCATCATACTGAGTTATAGTAAAATACGTATCTATTAAGGAAGCTAAAGCTACTAAATGTCTGGGAATGTCAGTGTCTTCAATAAGAACACACAGTTCATTGAGTGGTATTTTGCTTATGGATCGAAAGAAGAGCTACCCCAATCTGTTTAATGCTTTTTACACCAAACTCTTGATTGGTTCCAGCACTAAGGATTTGAAGATATTGTACTATATATTCCCTTGTTATTTGAAACATATTCAAAAGCCGATTATTGCACATATGCCAGCTGAAAAAAGCACTATCAGATAACGGTTGTTAACTATTTTTTCTTTGGTAAATATGTGAACATTCTGTTTCATGAACTTGTTAATCTATATTGCCAAATTAAATTGTATAATTTATGCCACCGCAACGGATTCGCTGCTCTAAGACCCGCTGGTCGGCAGCCATTACACTAAGCCGCTTAAATCATTTGAATATTTCCCGTTTGGCTTGGTGGAAAAAACTCTGTGACATAAATATAGCTGGACATTTCCATCATTCCATCAAATAGTCACACTGCCTGGGTGTATGTATGTGCGTATGTACATATTTGATTTGTCCCGAATCAGCATTTAAATCTCGGAAATGTTTAGCAAAACGGCGAAATAAATAGATTGGATCCCGCGATTGCCAATGGGTTGAACAAACAAACAAACAAACAAACATTTTGTTGAGGGATGTCTGCCAGATTAAAATAGATTACAACTGAATTATTTGATAATGCCCCAGCAGCCCCAGCAAGCCCCATGCCCGCACTTGATTCGGATTCACTCTCATTGCATTTCATTTTCGTCAATGTGCAAATTATTTTCCGTTTTTTGAACCAATTTTTTTTGTTTAAAGAAGTTTTTTTTTTATACGCTATGAATCGTGTTTGCCCACTGAAAATGGGTATTTTTTCCACCAGCTATGGGGGTTTTTTCGTAGTTTTATAGCACTCCAAAATCTTTTTGTTGGGTAGCACGCTTTAATTGATTTTATTCGTGGAAAGTCAGACAAAAAGATAGTGCTATCGGCTTGAGAAGACTCGAAACTTTGTATTCCTGCACATGAAGGTAGATGATAGATGGTGGTTTAATTAATTTCCATTTAATGGGAATTTAGCAACGTATCAATCATGAACTGTATTTTCGTTTGAAAGTGAATTTCGAGAAATTTCTGTAGCTTTCTCTTGGATCTCATATGGCATCCACAGTGATTAGTGAAATTTGGCAACGTTTGGCGACCGCGTGGGGGCCATAGCCATAGATATCCATCGATGGCCATTCAGATTCGGAGCCCGATCCAGCTGCTCCTTCATCTCAATCAGCCTTTGGACCATACATAACCCAGCAAATCCTTTTCCGGCTCTGTGTCAGCGTTGCCAAATTTCACACCAGCGACAATTACTCAAACAGTTGACAACAACTGGGCTCTGTCCTTGTCCCTGTCCCTGTCCCTGACCCCTGACCCAGGTCCCAGCAGCCTCTCTCTCTCTGTTGCACTTTCAACTGCAGTCAGAGCTCCTCATTCCGGGAGCAAAACAATCGTTGACAAAAATATTTGCATGCACTTTGCGTTTGGGGTGCACTTGCCTCAATCGCTGAATTGTTCCTATGGATGTTGTTTTTGCTGCTGTTGCTGTTGCTGTTGCAGCACTGCTGGTGTTGCCACCGGGGGCGGCGCATTAAATATGCAACACCTATGACAGTAACCCGCTTGACATTTAGATCCCTGCCACCGTGCCGCCGAGCCGCCGTGCCACCGTGCCACCCCCTTCTGTAGCCAGAACGTAGAACGTGAACTTTCACAGTAAAGTTTTTCGGTTGGTGTCGGAAATCTGCCAGCAATTTGCTGCTGAATTTGTCACAGGAACCGAAGAACCGAAAGTTGCCACAAGGAAAAAAATTAGGAAAAATTATGACTTCCGCAATTGTTGCAGGAACAAAGGCATCTAATGTAATGCGAAAGTGTGACCCGAAAGGAGGGGCAACTGTTGCTCCAGCACCAGCAGCAGCAGCACCAGCAGCAGCAGCAGCAGCAGAATCCGCAAAAGACACACGAGCAAAGTTTTCAAATAGAAAATGTTTAATTTCCCCAAAGACTACGGCGATGCTGCCTGGTTGCTGCCCCGGAAAACGCTGCGTTTTCCCCCGGCCCAGCGCCAAGAAAACTTTCCTATGCTCGCACATACCCACCTACATACATCTTACAATAGAGATGTGTGTGTGTGTGTGGGTGTCCAGGTCCATTGCAACAGTGCAGCCCAAAAGTTTTCCCTCTTTCGGGTTGAAAAGTTGGCTAAGACAAACCCCGTCTAGCTCCTGCCCCACAGTCATCCCCAGCCATCCCCAGGCAGGGCTTCCCGACAGTCGAACTTGTTAGTTTGCCATATATAGCTATATAGCTATATAGCTATAGCGCTGAAAATTATATTATTTTAAACTTTTCAAATGTCACCAGAGAGTCGGAAATTTCACCCTCCAACCCAGCCCAGTCAGCGCCAACGCCAGTGACACACTCCTCCATTGTGCTCGTTAATTAAACACGGTTCGCGGCTAATGAAGCGCTCAATAAATCGAATATATTGGAGGGGAAACAAGTACAATTGAAATTAAACGGCATTATCTGATCGAATGGGGTAATTTAATGAGCCGTTTATCATCCAAAGGAAGGCTTAAGGGTATATCAATCATTATCGAATGCTTGACGTAGAAATCAATCGAAAATTGTGGCTAAGAGAAAAGATCAGAGAATAATTTCATTCACTTCTTCTGCCAATGCCTCCCTGGGAGCCCATTGCAATCCTAAAACTGTCGCAGAGTGTTGCAATGCGATCAAAGCAGAACTTCAGACACTCGAAGGGAATGGGAGAAACAACACCAAAGGAAGCGCCACATAGAAACTGCCTTCAGTTATGGCACACAATCAAAGCAGTTGCCACTGCAGCAGCATCGGCGACTGGGACTGGGGCTGGCACTGCCAGTGCAACATCCACAGCAAATGGCACAGCAATTGCTGCTGACGGGCATGACACGACACTGCACGGATTTTGCTGTGTTGAAAGAGCTTTGACGACACCTCGTCCGGGAGGAGGCATAGGAGGCATGCCACATCAGCAGCAACAGCAGCAACAGCAGCAACAAGCTGGAAGGCAGCCAGGCGGCAGCCAACAAGTGTTTAGCATTTTGTTTTCAGTGCAATTAAAAAGCGCCTACGCCCCTGCCACACTATCCGCCCTCGAGTGTTGCTGTCGCTGCTGTTGAAAGGCCACAAAAGAGACCCCCACAAACACGGCGAGAGTAGGCAAGGGGAAGCTAAAACGAGTGCCATGGTGTGGCGGTGCATTCAACACTTGAGTTCTGCTTTTTTAACAGCCGCCAAACTGACAGTACACTTTTCTGTCTCTCTATTTTTTTCTTCCGCTAACCGCGCCTGGGGATAGGCACCAGAAACGGCTCGCGTCAAGCACTGCGTATACGTAATACATGATGGGGCAGCCGCCTGTGGAGCGCGGCGCGGGACATCCTGTAAAGTGGGCCACTATCCTCGCTGAAATATGCTAATATGCAATAATTATGCGATAGTTGTGCAACAATCAGCAGTCAATTGACTGGACACGGAGGGGGCTGCCACACAAGGCTGCGTAGGGAACGCTTTAAAATGCTCTGAAAAATCTACAAAAAATAAACAATCTGCCTGGATATACCGACTTTTCGATTCCCCTCTAATCTGATCTATTTTAAGGGTATCGGAATGAAGAACATATGTCTGAAGTGGAAGGATCATATTTGGGGGTAACTATAGCTCTTAGGCAGCTTCAAGTGTTCATAAAGAAAGTAATGGATACATCGGGAATATATATATGATGTATATTCGTATTAGGAAACTCTTTCTTCTGCTTTCCGAATACAAATAGTTCCGTGAATCAAACATACCCTACAATCGCTGCTCTCCTAAAAACACACATTTATTGCAAACAAAAAAATGACTTACACAAATATTTTAATTACTTTTGAGACGCAATTTGGAGTACATATAAGCGACTTTATCTATTCCAGCGAGGGGCATAAGCGATGACTGGTTAAAAAAAAAACATTGGGTTTTTTGGCAAAGGCCTACTTTGGGGGAATCCGCATACGCTTGAATTATTCAAAGCATGTAACTGATGAAGCAGAAACGAGACGACAGACAGAGAGAACGAGAAGGAGAACTCCAATTTTCAATGTTTGAGTATTTTTGAGTGCTACGTGTTATAGATATATGCATACGACTGTGCTTGTGCAGCAGTTGCAGGCCGCAAGTGCTTTTGTGTGTGTGTGTGTGTGTGTGTGTGTGCATGGCCTATTATGCTACCAAATGAAAGTGGTAATAAATTGGACAAGATGTTGCCATAAACCACACCACGACAAGCCACAGCAGGAGGCATCGAGACAGGCTCACGGCCTATCCGGGCCCCAGCCCCTGGATTGCAAATGCAACGCATGCAACAAGAACAGCAACAAAGAGCAACAAGAACCAACATCATTATCATGTACGAAATGCATTCGAGAACAGAATCCAGCTGCTGGCCAACAGCTGACATGGCTGCTGATGCTGGTGCTGCACGACCAGCCCAGCCCCCGTTCTGGCCCCCGTTCTGGCCCCCGTGTGGCAAGAACCTATCAACCACAACGCATTTATGGCCATCAGGATCCAGGATGCAGCACCGAGAGGTCACCTTACCCCATTTAATCTCTCCAAGTGACTTGCAATTGAAATTGAAACGAAAATATCTCAAAGTGAATATCATGTGGGATATAGAATGTAGAATGTGGGATGTGGGATGTAGGATGTAGGATGTAGGATTTAGGATGGGTACCCAGGACGACACGTAAATGCTTCTAAATGCATCGAATAGCTTTGGCTGGCTCTGGTCAATGGAAGAGTGTTTCCCGTTTCCCATTTCCCAGTTCCCATTTCCTGCTCTCAGTTATTAAATAAGCAGAGCTTCTGGAGACCTGCAACATCCTGAAATTATTGTTTCGGCCAGTGATTCATATGCCAATTAGTTGTCTGTATGCTTTAATTTCAAGTGGAGCTGCTTGCAAGTTGCATCACAATTCAAATAGATCCCATTAATCAAGGAACGCTTACCGCTTACCGCTTACCGCTGCTGCCTGCTCTTTCAGGGGTCAACCTTTCATAGGTTCCCCATTATGAAATGTATTGGCAGAAGGGGTTTCCTGGAGCTTTCTCCAGGAAACACTCCCATATGATTGATTTGCTCAATGCTGAATTTCATTACGTAATTAACAGATTTGATCAGACCTTCGGTTTCACCTGTTGCTCTCCATCGTCCACTCCACCTACTCCCCCACTCTGTCTCTCTCTATCTGGCTCTCTCGATATGCGAATCCCTCTAATTAGTTGTTATTTTGGCCATAATCTGTGCCACTACTGGATGCGGTTCATATTCTATTCTAAGACCAACTTGTGTTCGGGTTTTGTCTTCTCTCGAATTCAGATTGAGATTACGAGTTTAATGCGTATACGAAACGCTTGGCAGAGATGAAACTGCCACTGCCATTGCCACTGCTGCAGCTCCTGATGATGCCACTGATGGTGGAGCTGCTACTGCTGCTCCTGCCGCCTGTCCGTTAATACGCTGCTTTGTCTCTGATAGTTTTCCCAGTGGTCGTTGTTGTGTCCTGGCAAAGGGTATTCCGATTTTAATCGAATGTTTGCAATGCTGTGAAGGAAGTATTTCCCAGCCTATACTCCAAGTATTCGTGAACAGCATCAAATGGCGTCTGTATTTATTTGTTTTTATATAACATTGAATCGTTTAGGGTATCAAATACTTCGGCACTCGAAGCTATTGCTCTGTTCTCTCTGTGTTTTTGTTGTTGTTAAATATTTGTATTTCCCCGGCTATGGCTATCAGAGCAGGGAAAACAATCAGCGCCTGGACAAAGTTTGTGAAAAGTTTTTCCCTTCACACTCGCTCTTCTTCTTCCTGTCCCTGGCACACACTCTGTTGTTGTATGTGATAGGATTTTTATGTAAAACATAATTGCAGATTAGTCGCAGCGGAAATGTGCAAAAAGAAAACAAGACAAAAAATAAGCAAAATCACAGGAGAAGAAAAGGGAACAAAACATCAAATTGTAATCGTTCTGTTGCCGCTTAAAGAGGATTAAACATGAGTGAAAGAACGCCAGGGATTCCGCAGCAGAGTCCAGAGGTAGAGTGTGGGGTAGGGGTAGGGGTAGGGGTAGAGGGAGGGGGAGAGACTATGAATGAAAGAGTGGAAACAGCATGAGTGCCACTCGACAATTGCCATATGAATGCGAATCCTGCAACTGCAACGGCAACTGGCTGTCAATTTGTTTGCCACTTTCTGCCACTCTCCACTGCTGCCACTGCTGCTGCTGCTGCTGGTGATTCGGTTGCTCTTCCCCCTGCTCATACGCACACACATAGACGCAAGAGTACACACACACAAAAAAGATATTTTCAATTAATTAACAACTAAACGAAAAAGAAACTATGCCTTCGGCAGCTTTGGATACCCTGCCATGTGAGACGTACATATGTACGTATCGATTTCCGATTTCGATCAAATGTCTCTTGCAAAAGAATATTTAAAAGCAGTTTATGTTGTTTGGTTGGAATATCTTCAGATAGATGTATGGAACAGATCAAAAGACCCAAAATTGGCAGGTCAAAAGGATGCTTTCGTCAGCCGCAAAAACACTTTTGGATCGTCTGCTCGAATCAACAAAATATGGCTTCAAATTAAAACGGAAAAAGAGAGAGGGCTAAGGGCTCTTCCGCTGGTCAGGGGCAAAGGATATCGAAGGGGTTACGCCACTCAATGGCAATACGTTTCGCCTATTTGCACAACAAATGAAGTTGAAAATGACTCCGGATAGGCGGAGGGGTTCTTTGGGAAGTACCTGCATTCTCCCCACATTTCGTGGCATCTCCTCTGCCAGCTCTAAATGGAAACGTAAATATTTGAGCTGCAATCGAGATACCTGTGTCCGACCTGTGCCCAACCCCCAGAACCCCAGAACCCCACAACCGTTGGTGCACTCAACTATTGATTTGTTAAGCATTTGGTCCTGACCAAAAACGCTCGAAATCGTCTTTATTGAAATGCAATTGGGGAGACCTGATGGTAAAAGATGGTAAAGGCACAACTGAATGGCCAGGAAAAAGACATTTATTGGCCAAGCAGTTGAGAGAAAGATGAACAGTGAGAGCGGGAGAGCAGGAGAGCAGGAGAGAAGTGTAGAGAGGGACACAGAATCGGTGATGGGAGTGAAAGCCTTGCTAAAAGAGACTCCCGAAGTAGGGCAAACATTTTAGAGAAATTAACTATAAAAAAGTAAATCTAAACTTATTAGGCATTGAAAATAGTTACCAAATTCCCAACGTCTTAATCTTATAGTCCTTAACCAAACCCTGCTTCTATTAGCCTTAGGTCCCTTACCCTTTTTCTATAGGCTTTCTTCTTCAAAAGACTGATTGAAAGCAATCGTAATTCGAAGATGCTCTTAACCAATTAAAAGCCAGCTTTAATTTCAAATCAATTAACCCAATCCTTTTGTGGTTCCTGCCTTCCTCCTCGAAGCGAAAGCCTGTGGAAGCCTTTCAACTAGTTAGCGGACAGTTTCAGCCTTCAGTTTGTACTAGCTTAAGCCTCTCCTTTCAACCGTTCAATGGCCCCTGCTTTAAACCATTCAAATTCCGCTTAAATCCGGATCGAAATCGATGCCTCAACAAGGTTACAAATGCCAAATGCAAATGGAGCCGCCACTGGCCCACAATGATAGCTATAATTATTACATTCAATGGAGCACCGTCCGGCCCCCGCTCTTCTGATGTCCTTGAGCCATGTGGCGACCTTATAAATTAGCTGCCAGGCGAGAAGTCAACCAGCAACGGCGTCCTGAACTTCTCCTGTGTCTCCTAGGTCCTGGATGCTGGATCCTGGGTCCAGGTCCACGCCGCTGGTCTAATGAACGAACGCACCACATAAACATAAATTATGGCCAGCCTCAGTGGAGGATTCTTAGCCTGCCCTTCCCCATCCCATCCACAGCGTCAAAACCCCCATTGCATTTTTGCGCAGCATACTTTTGGGTGGCGGGATGTGGCGCGTTGCATACTTTTTGGCGGCGCTTGGTTTTATCCTGCAGTAAAAAGCATTTTTGGCACGCTCTCGTTTTCTCTTTTATTTCACTTGCTCTCTTTCTCACTCTCTGTTCACCCTCTGTCTCTGTCTCTTTTACATATACATATATTTTTGTTAATTTATTTTTCACTTTTTTATTGTGTTTTTTCCTTATGCATTCGTGTGTGTGTGTGTGTGTGTGTTTTACTTAAAATAAATGTTACTCTTTAATCATAATATATGTATATATTCACAGTTTTGTGGGTGTGGGTGTGGGCGTGTGAGTGCTTAAGTGTGTATGTATGTGTGTGTGTGTGTTCAAGTTAAACTAATATTTATTTATTTATATTGTAGGTATTTCCATATGCTTTTATCAATAACTTTATCAATTTTTGAGTACGCCTGAAGGTATTTACAGTGTGTGAAATAAATAATCGCTAACCACTAGTGAGGTCTATCAATAATCTACAAAATCGTAGAATTTTCATTCCAAGAAATGCACTTTTTTTTGCTGGATTCCGTGGGGGTAGAATACTTACGTTCTTTGCGTTTGCAGGGGAGCGTGTCTGGAAGATTGGGGAATTTTTAAGGAACTTACGAACTTAGAAACTAAATTATTTCCAACACTTAAAGACTTAAACAAACTCAACGAAACTCAACTCTATATATATTGCACGATCGACAAAGTGGGGGAAACTAGTGGTTGGGGTTGTGGTTGTGGTTGTGGTAGTGGGGCCCGTAACAAGCAACTCTTTCTGTGGCACACTCAACACTGGGACTAACTACAGCTAGCCTACACCCTTTAACTAGAGGCACTCGACCCCTATAACATAGTACGACCCTTAGCTATACTCTCCACTCCTATCCTCTCTCCGATATATCCATATATCTATATAGTATACTGGTATACATAACATACTTAACATTTAGTTAATTTTACGCTTTAGTTCAAGTTTTGCCTGCGCTGTGGCCTAAATTGACTCCAAAAATTATGTAACCGGGTGTGGAATTCTTGCTGTGTGTCTTATGTGTGTGTGTGTGTGTGTGTGCGTGTGTGTGCGTGTGCTTGGGGGGAAACCTTAACTATTTAGCTCTCCTTTTGCTGTTTTTCCTGTGTGTGTAAACTGGTTCTAGAATTTTGAACTTAACTGTAGTTGTGGCCAAGTATTTATCTGCTGCTGCGGCTGCTGCTGACCAGCAGTGGCACCAACATCATTGTCATTAGAAGGACCAGACTGGTCTGCTGTAGGATCCCAGGGGCACCATTGCGCGCTTCGTCGCGACAGATGCCCGGATTACGGGTAAAGTCCTCGCAGTAGGTCTGCGAAAATGGGAAAAGATCAAGTTTTTCTTACGTAGAAAGGTAATCCCACTCACCTTGGTCAAACTGTTGGCATATTTATCGACCAGCTCCCGCGTAAACTTGGCCGCCTCATTGCCACAGATTCTTCGGGCCGCCATCTCCGAGCAATCAACGAGTTCATTGATGGAGCTGCGAGGAGGTGAGGGGGGATTCAGCTATAGGAAAGAAAGATCAGGAAAGAAGAGATCTCTACCCACCAGCAAATGGTTTTGATGTTCTCGTTGAGAGTGCCGTTTTCGGGATTCTCCTGATTCTTGTTGGGCTTCAGGAAGACCATGGTTTCCTTATAGCGAGTGGCGCACACCTCGAACTCCTTCTTGGCCATCTCCGAGCAGGGCACATGCTTCAGGTACTCTACATTGGGTGTTATAGTATCTCTAGCTCAAACAGATCTGTGGAGAAGGTTTCGGGTTGCATCTTACCCTCCTGGAACTCCCCCTTGTTGCACAGATCGCGGATAAACTGGTTGGTGCCGTGGTAGAGCTTGTTGAACTGGTTCCTCTGCTGCAGATCCATGCAGCGTCGCGTGTAACTCTGGATGCACCGCACTCCTTTGCGTAGCTCGCTGGAAAATAATCGGAGATTATCTCTGGATCGGATCGGATCGGAACTTTCTCCGGGAGGACACTTACTGGCAAAGTTTGTCCAGTTCCTCCTTCTTGGCGGGGCCAATCGAGAACTCTGGCGTTAAATGCAGCATTTCGAGTGGTTCGGCGCACTTGGTGAACTCCTCCTGGCCGCACTCCTCGGACCGTACCTCCACGACCAGCGCCAGCATCAGGACTGGAAATTCGAGCAGTGGAAAAACCAGAGGGAAAACCAGAGGGAAACAGCGCCAATGCCAGAGAGTGTTGGAGTGGGAGACAAATAAACAAACAGAAACATTGAAATAGTGCTCAAGTTGAAAGCTAAAAGGCAATCTGAGACTCTTGGCCAGCCAGTGGGTGGCTGGAGCAGGAGCAGGAGCAGGACCAGGAGCACGGGTAGCTGTGTGGCACACGCAAACAGTCAGTTGCAACAAAGTTGCAAATGTGCGTCAGGGGTAATAAAGTTAAGCGTAAGTGAAATTGGCATTTCATAAATTTTTCGCCAACTTTTTATTCCGGCATTCCATGAGATGCAATCTATTCGACGCAGAACTGACAGATCGGGTCAGGTTTTGACGGTAAGATAACCCCCTCAGTCGGATGATTTTTCATACAAAGCTACATGCATATATAGCAGTCCATAAGTTCTGTCTATACGCTATATATATGTAGGTTCTGGTTCACTCACCCGACATCCACAGCAGAGTCCAGCTCCAGTTACAGTTCCAACTCCAATGCATTTTCGCGCCGATTTGTTCTTCAGGTTCCGAATGCAATTGTTGTTACACTTTTGACGTCACCACAACTGGTTTTCGTTATAGAAATAAATCAAGGGGAAGAGAGCTTTTTAATATGCAAATATTTATGACAAATTACAGCTTTGCGTCGTCTAAATGGCTTTGATATGTTGTTGGCACAGTTTTCTTCTCTCATTATTCATTACTCATTTCTTGATTTACCCGATCGAGACGAGACGGGACAATCAAGACGCAGTAAAAAAGGTGACTCTGCTCTTCTCGACTAACAAATAAAACAGCAACAAGAGCAACAAAATAAAATAAAATAAAACCAGAAAGAAGACAAAAATTGATCTAAAAATATTCTCGAAAAGCGAAAGCACAGCGTCAGAGGTTGTTTTGCTTTCGATCGGAGTGGTTCGTCTCGAGGTCTGGGGGTGCCTTCTAATATTCTTTCTTTCTAGCTGCGGACAGTATTTACACGGGTATTTTTACCCTTTCTTGTCGCCAATTATTGCTGCAAATGTGCCGTGCGCAGGGAATGTATTTTTTGTTGGGGCAGATCCAACATTTCGTGTTGATCGTTTGATGACTTAATGTGCTCGGATGGTACTTCTTGAGAGAAATAGTATGTCCCATACATAAATCGTATACGAAAAATAATAAAATTGTTTCACAAAAATCACTTGGAAACCTTGAAAATCAATTAAATTCGTTCTGAAGAAGCCTTGCAAATGCACTCACATAATTGATACGCCCCAACGTGCACCCATTGTCCTGCCACCACTGCGCAACCCTCTCCAGAACTCCCCTCAAATCAAGCCCAATTCAGTGCCCATTAGGAGGAGACAAAAAATTAACAGCGAATCAGCAACCAGCGAAAATCAGTGTTGCTTTAAATGTTGGTGATGTGCTAAACGGTTTTTTCTGTGTGGCATTTAAGTTATTATTTGCAATATGTAAATGCAAATAAATATGAGAACGATGAAAGCTGTGACAGATGCATTTAATGTCCATAAATGCACAAGCAAACACAAAACGCTTTTCAAACGGCTCGTTGAGAGGCGTTTTATGCATGCCCGATTGATGGGAGCACATACTGTGGCAAAGGTCGGGGTTTTAGAAAAATACGTGAAATGCCAGCTTTGGAAGTCGACGGCTTAGATGCTCTTCGATAGCGATATTTTTGAAGGCAATTATTATAGCTTCAATTTATGAAGTTTTTTGGGAGCAGACTTTATGGAAATTGTTTACATAGAAGTAAAATCCCTAACTTTTAGTTGGTTTATGTTTAAAAACTTGCAATGGCATTTATGGAATCTTTGGGATATTTCAATCAAATTGGGCTGATATATGAAACAAGTTATTTTACAAAAACAAAACTTGTTTTTATCTGTGCAAACGGAGACTAGTTTTTGTAGGAGTTGAACGGCGACTTAAACTATAGAATCGATCATGATTCCTGTATTTTATGTTTGTGGTAAGCTTCTGCTCAGCTCCAGCATACCTTCACCATACCCTATGCATTTATAAGAAGAACAAATCTGCATAATTATACGGAAAAATATAATGCAACGAAACGCCCTAGTACGTAGGTAGTGGAAAATTCAATCAAATTGACTTTGTGTGCAAGCAAACAGGCATTTACATCATTGCGCATTGTTTTGCACTTATAATTAATCAATTTCATGTGCAACAGCACCAATACCAGCCACCACTCAAGCAACAACAATGAAAGCTGCAATAACAACACGAACAACGACTAAAACAACTAAAACTAAAACAACCATAGACATCACACTTGTCCAATGTTTCGATTGAAAGTTTGCCGCCTCTGATCGATCGCATGATTTTCATGCATTTCTACTGCTGCAACTGCGTTTAGCTCTTTGTCCCACTGTCCGCCTCCGTCTAGTTCCCCTCTTTCTTGACTCTTCTGCACGCCTCTCTCTCTCACTCTTTTTCCGATCAGTGGATCCCAGCTGTTCCCTTCGCCTTGTAGTGGTTGGAAGCCGTTCAATTGAGAAACGAAAACAAATCATTTAACGCTCAAAGAGGAAACGAACAAAGAGAAGAGACAAAGAACAACTGTAATTCGGCTTTTGCTCTGCCTGCAGATCGCCGCGCAGAATTTCGCCTTGAAAGTGGGGTGGCGAATGGTCGGTGGTGCTGTTTCTGCAGCACGTGATGCAAGAATGCAGTCGGACGAGCCTCTCACTGGCATCGTCGTGGGATCGTGGAATCGTGGGGTCGTATACCAGATCGTCGCCCTGTGCGAAATCAGGTTTCCTCCTGTCCTCTCATTTATTTATACATTTTTAATGATTTTGTTTGGCTTTTGATATGCCTGTGGTCTTAATTTATTTATTACTTGGAAGATTGGAAGATCGCTTCGCTGCACGAGAGACGAAACACCGCCAGACGAGACGACGACACTTTCGAATGACACGGACAGCCGTGCGATGCAGTGCAATGGACAGAGGCAGAGACGCAAGCGCGCCGCGTTGTTCACCGGTCGAGTAACAGAAACGTACTATGCGGCAGCAGCAGAGGTAGCAGCAGAGGCAGCGCCAAGACACCACGACCAAGCGACCAAACGACAAGCGCCAAAAGCAACGAACAAATCACAAGCCGAACGCCCACAAAATGCCAGAGCTCCCGAACCGATGTGGCGCTCGGGTTCCAAATGTTGCTGAGGTTGCGAATGTTGCTGGGGAACATTCGGCCATGTTGCTGCGAAGTTGCGGGTGCACTTGAAATGAATGCAAATGCAACAACAGGTATTTCTTCGCGCAGCACCCTTCCTTTGCCTCTAGCTCTCCGAGTGTCTGTCCATTCAAGTGTCCCTTTGTGTCCGGCTATCCGCCTATCCGCCCATCCACCTGTCCGCTTGTCCGCTTGCGTGCAAAATGATAAGCGATTGGGCAGTCGAAGGCCAATCTCCACTGATAGACGACTAAACGGGCAGCTGTTTCCATAACTTTCAAACGATTTGTAGCGCCTCTGGTTCCTGCTTTCCAGCTGAATCTATATTTGCCACTCAATTAATTTAATTCGGAGGAAATAGGGGGCTTAGATAAGATTATCTACTAAAGAATCCACTGAATCCACTGCACGTTTCCAATCATTCAGTTTTTTTTGGTTCTTTGAAATATTTATGTGTTGATATTTGTCGAGTGCCAACAGACAACAAAAGACACTCTCCTACACTCGACTACAGGTTCGAGTAGCGTGGATTTACACGTGTGTATATGTACACGCCCTTCTGTCCTTTGTCCTCCTGTCCGTCGGTACTTCGGTACTTCAATTGTTGCCTGAGTTTCTCTTCTGTTTGTTCTATGCCAATTTAGCGGCTTGTTTGCATATTTACTGTACACACTGTCTAAATTAGGCGGAGATTTCCTTTCAGCCATGTCCTTGGCACCTTGTTTGTCCCTGGGAAATACCCGGATTGCTAAAAATGGAGCAGCAACCTCTCCACCCCCCATGGATAGATAAACCGCCATAGACCCCTTCAGGAAATACTATCTTCCGTAGAGTAGCGGATTGTGGAAGTGCATTCCAAATTAAAGGAAATACTTCCAACCGAAGGAATTGTGTGGGCCAGAAGTCAATTAGGAGGACAAAGGACATGGTAAATGTCACCAGGAAGGCAGCAAAATGCTGGCCAGGAGGGGCTTTTAATGAACATTGCAGAAATCAATTTCAATTGAATTTCATATTTTCAATGGCAAGAACAAAGGTCAACAATTATTAGCCTTTTGTCGAGGAAACGATACGGATTTTCAATTGAAAATAAACGAATAATTTCTGTCTCTATTTTGTTGTTTTATCTTGAACACATTTTTGCTGGAATTCTTGTGCATTCCTTGCCTTTGGGATGGATACTTTACCTGTTTTCCTATGAAAGCGGCCCGTTAGTATAAATAATTGTATAGAATAGCTCATATAAAACAAAGAGCTCCAATCTATGCAGGTTTTCCTCCCAATCGAATCCACTTTTAGTTTTATTATCGTAAAGTTTCCATTTACACCACACGAATCGGCATAATCAATATTTTCATTAATAAATATATGTAGTTCTTCAACTTGATTTATAGCCCTCATAGATTTAATTCCACAGACTGTCTATCTATACGAGTCGATCCGATCGATCCGTAATTCATTCAAGAGGGCACTCAAGACCGAGACTTATCAAACCCATTTCCCTGTCTAGATTAGATACTCCTACGGTTTACGTTAGTTTCTTCTTACGTTACGTGTTTCAAGTGATTTAAATGGAAATATCAATTGTTCCATTTTGATTTCTGAGAAGATTGAGAGAGCGATACGATTCCAATCACTCTTAACTTCCATACGGTATTATCATAAAGACTAGACTGACTAGAAGCTCAACGAAGATAATATCTCTCTCTCAACCTCCATATATCCCAATTATCTTAAATGATATGCGAGTCTGTTATTTTCGCAGTACAACACGATTAAATATCCACTGGGAAATGGGTTCAAACGGGGCTAAAAGCGGTGCTGGCAAGAAGGTAAATAGCTTTAAGTGCTGCTCTGTGGCTTATTTTACATTTTTACACTTTTACACTTCCACATCCACTTCCAGTTTCATTTCATTTCGTTTCGTTTTTGCTCCACTTTTTCATCCATAATTATCAGAACTTAACCCTCTGCTGGCCAACAACTAACAAAGTTGTGCAACTGCAACAACGCTTGTGTGCGTGTGTGTGTGTCCGAGAGGGGGGAGTGTAGACCTGCAGAGGTCATTACCACTGGCCACATGCGTAGAGTCTCAGGACGAAGGACGAGGGCGTAAGCTTTAAGCCATTGCTTATACGACAAACGAAAACAAAACTCGAGTTTATTTTATTTCATTTTCTTGGATCGGACGGAAGGACTGAAGGATAGCAGCAGGAGCTGGTATAGGGGCATGGTTCGGAGAGGGACAATAGCAGGAAGCCCATGGATCCAACACCTAGACCCACACACAAACACACACATTTGGCTATCGCGCATTAAGCGCACCAACAACAATAACCAGAACAAACAGGAGGGAAGGATAGCCTTTGGTGGGCGAAGCTTTAAATACCCTTCAATATTGATCGTTCCTATAGAGTCTGGGGAACGTTTAAGTTAGATAAATAGCCAGGAGATTAGCTCCCATAGAAACAGACAGACAAAGCAGATTATGAGATCGGAAATGCTCTCTTATTTACAGTCCATGCAATTTGGTAAAAATCGTAATACCCCCAAAGGAAAGCGAACGATGACGGTGAAAGTGGCCCCAAGTAGAGTGTCGGTGGCGGAAAGGAGAGTCTAGCTAAAAGTGGTCTATAGTGAAGGGTAGTGTAGGATGTAGAGGATACTCTGGCCCGGCCCCCATCCCCCCTTTCGCACTCCTTCATGCGTTGGCTTTTGTTCCTCCTCCCACTCTTTGGCTGGGCTGCTGCTGCATTAGTTTGTGTTTGAACTTTGCAAGTTTTCCCCATCATCATTGTTGTAGTTGCTGTTGTTGTTGTAATTGTTGGTGTTGCTTTTATTATTGCTGCTACCATACAAAAGTCCCTCCCATGGACGCGCAACTGTTGATGTTTACATTTAGCGCTTGGATTTATGAACTCCGCATTCGGGGCACGTAGCATTTGGACAATTTAAAGTTTAGCTAACACACACACACGCACACACGCATACACACATGCGCACTCCTACACACACTCTGCCATAAGCAGACGCTTTAAATAGGCTAAAACGCAAGGAAACTCGCCACAACCCCCTCACAGCAGCCGCCAGCCAAAGGTCAATTGTTCTTTGGCAAATGGAAAGGGCAAAGGTACCAGGACTGCGACTAGGGACAAAGAACCAACTCTTCTTGCAGCATTCAAACACTTCTTAAGTATTTACGCTTAGTTTATTTTTATTTATTTTACCAACAATGAAAGCAGAAGGAGAACAACAAGTTGGCGAAATTAATGGCCAGCGCTTCGGATTAGGCACCATTTTTAAAGATAATAAGAATGTTGACCGTTACAAAAGTAGGTACACTTCAGAAATGGCTATTTTGAAAGTTCTACCTAAATCTTAGATCATGTTTTAGAACTAATATCATTCTCCTGCATCCTGAATCCTGTATCCTGATCATCATCCATTCCATCCGGTCTCGTGCTGGATTAACGGATGCATTCGGTGTGGATGCAATTTTGAAGAAGCAACGCTTACTGGGGCTTCCTGAAGGTTTTGCCAGCTAACTTCACACCGGAGCTGATCTCCTTCACAATGCGCAAGATCCCCAGCCGTTCTTCTTAGCCAGCAGATGGGCGGCAATCAACTATTTTTTATTCCCATGCAGAATGTGCGCGCGTGTTTTGAAATATTTATGTACTTTCATATATTTCTTTGTTTTCCAACACTGTTTCATGTGTATGCCCTTTTCGGGCTGTTGTATCTGCTAAGTTCTGAGGTTGTTGTCACCGCTAGTGTGTTTAGCTTACTGGCTGCTACGAAACTATGAAACCGAAATACAAAAGCCAAAAATCTCTCAAAAATCTCTTACTAAATTACAACTTCTTTCTATTTTTAGAAAAGGCTCATCACCATGAGCCCTAAAAGAACACGCTGGCTGTCAACGGGGATACAGGGGCTGTTTCGGGCTCCTGGAGCCCGAACCCGTTCCACAACTGCCCCGACAGCCTGCTGATTCTGATGTGCCGCCAATGGTACGACATGGACACTCTGGTAAGTGCTCATAGCTCTGTCGATCTAACACCTTATTCCTCCTTACACCATACGGGAAAAACCATACGGAGCCGCTCCTGAGACGGTCTGGGAGATCTTGGGCAAAAAGCAACTCACAGTTATATTAACGCAGGGTGTTGGTGGCTCCCAATCTTCATTCCTCCCCAGGTGCAAAGCTTTACTAATTTGTCCAAAGTTTGCTATGCTAAATAAAGCAAATAAGGTAGTAACACGAGTACTCAGGGGTAAATCCCATCTTCAATCGTTTCACACCATTTGCTAGGTGAAATTTACTTTGTTTTCTCTTCTCTTTGTTTGTCCACCGCTGCGACAAAATCCCCCAAGTCCATAGGCAGATTTGTTTAAAAGCCAAAGTACGGCTACAGATTCTCATCAGTTCGTTTAGAAATCTTGCCAGAAACATGAAATCTGTGATCGGTTTTATTGTGCTCCTTTTGAGCCTAGTTGGAGCACTTCCCGCTCCTCATGTAGTAGTTGTGCCACTGCCACTGGGAGTGCCAATTGGACTGCCGCCACCGCCACTACCGTACTATCCACACCACCATCACCACCATCATTCGCCAGGCTATGGCCATGGACACAGAAATAACCACTATGGATGATACCTCAATCGATGCGTATGCCCCATGAATGGATTCATGGTTTCGTAAACTAAGACTATTGCTAGGCTTTATACCCTTGAAGCTGCCACAAAATCTTGATAAGTTATGTAATATATTAATATATTATATTATATTAACAAACAATAAATATTTTCCAACAAAAAATTGCTTTTCGATCGATCATTCATATGGCAGGACCGATTCTGGCCGATTCCGACGAATGACCTGTGTACCTATTCGTAAAAAAATACTATTTTATTGAGATAGCTTAAAATTAAAGATTAGTTTACATAAAAAGAGGCTGTTAGCACTATATCGACTCGCTTATTCAGGCTGATGGGGACATTTGCGTCATATATCCATTATAGGTCATTTTGGATCAGTTTATGGATCCGATTCTATGTGGGATAAAGCTCTCTATAAAGCTTAGCTCTGGTTGGTTCCTCAATTTGACTTTGCAGAACGCAAGAGTTTAGTACAAAGCTTTCAAAGCTACTTCTCGAAAAGCATCCCCTTCCATAAGCGTAAATATGTACATACGTTGCAGCAACGACCTTGAAGGCTGCAACAAGCGCAACAGAAGCAGCAACAACAACAACAACAACAACTGGCAGCAGTTAGCTGCAAATCAATGCCAGGGACCGGGGAAAATTCAATGTCAGGGGCAAAAGCTTTTCGTGCAATTTGGCATTTGGCCGCTGCGCTCTTCTGTATCCGTTGCATACTCTGAGGCGGGCAACACATTACGCATACGTCGCTGGCCAGTGCAAGCAGCGATTTATTAGAGAAATAACTAAATATAAAGGAACCATTTGGAACAAACAAAAAAAGTGGATTCGGGGGCTATTGAGTGCTTCTCGCGAGCGAGAAAATTGCGACAGAGAAATGAGGCAAATTTAGCCGAACGAAAGAAAATCGTTGGTCGCCAGAGCAAACTGTTGCTGCTGCTGTTGTTGTATCTCTTGGTGGCTGGGGCACCAGGGTGCCTGCTGCTGGTGGCAGTTTGTGTTTGGTGGGTGACGGTGCCAAATGTTGATCATGACCGCGTAAAAATACGTATAAATATAATTAAAACCGAGAAACAGAAACAAAATCAAAGCAAACAAGTTCGCTTCACACGATATTCAAATAAAAAACCCAAACGAAAATTGTATAACGGCAGCGAGATGAACAGAACGATATTGCACTGGAGCTATCTGAACTTCAGGGATGTGCCGATGGACCTGTTCCTGTACGAGGATCTAGAGGAGGTATACCTCAAGGAGAACTTCATATCGGCGATACCCCAATGGCTGCTGAGTATCACGACCCTCAAGTTTATCCATCTGGCGGGGAACAACCTGACCGAATTGCCCTCGGACATCTATATGCTGGAGAACCTTGAGTTCCTCGATGTCTCCAACAACGAGCTGAAAGAGCTGCCGCCCACACTGGGTCTGCTGCTCCGTCTGCAGCAGCTGAACGTCTCCGGCAATCGGCTCACACAACTACCAAAGGGTAAGAGTACTAGAACGCCCCAAGAGCGACTCCGGTATCCACTGCATTGCCCACTGTCAACCCTTTCAGAGATGAGCAACTTGCGCAATTTGGAACAGTTGAACATATCCAAGAATCGGTTCCGCCGCCTCCCCATACAGCTGAGCGAATGCGTCCGCCTCAACGAGCTGAACCTGAGCGACAATGAGAATCTGCTGCACATACCCGAGCGCGTTGCCAACCTTCCGATGCTTCAATCCCTCGCAGCTGATCGTGAGTACTACAAATACAATACCAAACCAAAGAGCGAGATGAGCATTGGGTACGGTTCTCTTGCAGGCTGTGCTCTCATCTACTTGCCGGCTGCTCTCTCCAAGTTTATGAACCATGTGCGCATATTTCACAACACGTCGATCAACTACTTGCCCATGATCTACGAGAAGTTCTATCAGAACTTCTACGACAATCGCCAGAAGTTCACGCCCATGTAAGTTATAGATCCACCTCTACATGACTGCAACTCTACCTTCCCTTCGCTTGGCTTCAAATGCAGTACCATTAGCCACAAGGGCCTGTTCTGGGTGCGGGAGCTTGCCACATACAAACGCCTGCTGCTTCCGGTGGGCACGCGAAGAGTCTTCGAAGTGCCCTCCAAGGAGAACCGGATCACACTCTACGACGACTGTTTGCATGCCATCCAAACGCTGAACCGTCAGGTTCCTGTCTACGACAACAGTGCTCTGCACCGCCTCCTCCCCGAACCTTACATGAGCTCGCAGATCAACAATGGCGCCATCGCCCGCTGCACGACTACCCAATGCTCGAGGTGTTTGTACACTACATACTACTTCATGGTAGTCAAGAGGTGAGTGTTGGTGAGGGGCCTGCCTGCGTCAATGTTTTGATCTGACACCCAAACCGGTCCCGGACGCTTTCTCGATTAGGCAACCGAACCTTTCACTACCACCAGAACTACACTACAGTGATTGGGGATTGGGGCCATTTTGTGTATCTGAAACCATTTGCCCTGCATCTTTACAGATTTGGCAGCTCCTCCAAGCAACTCTTCACCTGCAACTTTTGCACCAATCGTTGCGCCAATCTCTGGCTTGCAGCCAACAGCAGAAGGTACTTTCAACTCCCCTGGAGAGTCTCTGATGATGACGACGAAGACGTCGACAACGGCCCTAGGAAGTAAAGTTGGATAGAACGTCCGCCTAAATGTTGTACAAATGCACTCATATACATATACGTACATGTAGAATTGTTTAGTTACTCTCGTACCTTTAATTAGTTGTGTAAATGTTGTGTGTACTACTGGCAACCAGCGCCTACAAACTCTTACTCTAAGCTTAAACAAAACTCTGCGTTGGGCCCCGCTCGTGCAGGTGGATATAGTCGTCAAGAAGACAGTGCGACGCCTGCGGATATGCTCGGCGACAAATCACTCCGTGTCGTCCCATCCTATAGGCATCCAGATATCGTTCGTCCAGCGTTCGATGGGGTCTAGTAGATTGGGAATAATGGATTAGAGATTAGCTTCAATTTGGACCTGGAAATTCGCTCACCTCAGCAGTCTGTGCAACAGCTGGGCATAGAGGCCACTGTGCTCGTGTACTTGGCCATTCTCGCAGATCAGACGCTCCAGGCAAGCCGTTCCATTCTGCCCAATCTGCGACATATAGTTCTCGGCAAACTTAAACAGCAGAAGCTGCGGCTCATCCACGACAGGAGGAGCAGCAGGAGGACTAGAACCTTTGAGCTCACGAGAACTGCTCCACAGATTCCACCAATAAATTGGTGTCTGCGGCTCACTGAATTGGTAATGGAAATTCATCAGCCAGACCAGCTGGCGCCAGGTCTTCTTCTCTTCAAAGGGCACCGGAAAGGCGCATCCAGTGACCAGCTGTGCAGAGAATATGTATTACTTATTGATGTTACACCCTTAAAAAATACAACTACGATAGTTCACCTTGACAACTCCTCCATTTTGGTAGATCAGGAAGCGTTTCTGCCTCCTGTGATGATGCCAGGACGTGAGATTGGCGCTCATGGCTCGCCCACCTTCCACAGCCAGCAAAAGCATCGAAAGAATAATTCTATAAAAAAGGTTAATACTTTAATTGCATATCCTATGTATGTGTAGGCATATCCGTTTACTGTAGATCAAATCAACTCACATGAGATTCATTCTGCCGCTTTTCGTGCTGTCCGCTTGGGCTCTGGACAGCGTATATAATACCTCTTCGATTTTACGACAGAATTTTACATAAAAGAAAAATATCGAAGATCGAAGATGGAAGATGGAAGATGGAAGGTGAGAAAAAGCACGTGCTGTCGGTGGGTTTCCTGCTTTTGCATGTCCGATTAATTAGCGAACAACGCGACGTCTGTGCCGAAAGTAATTAGAGCCAGAAATTGTTACCAATCTGGCTGAGTAAATCAAAGGCAGGTGGTTCTGGCAGCCAACGGACAGCAGAAGAACAGCAACTCTCATAAGTATATATCCACCGAAAATGGAAACCAATCTCGTTTAGATCTCTGTGTAACTAATTGTGATGTGTGTTTACGTCCGTTCGAAAAACAAGAACCTGAATGTTCAATTTTAATGTTTAGTGGAAATCAAAACTTAACCAAACCAAATATTAATCAACGAAAATTTATATGGATGTTTATATTGCTCTCAATGTTTAATGCTTGTCCCCTAATTGGGTGACCTCAGATGCTAATTAAATAAAGAATACTTGGGCCCCCTAAGAATCGATGCTGAGGTGGGATGGGATCTACGTATGTACATATCTCCATAGATACAGCGCTACCAGTTGCAAATGATTGACTGGAGAGTGCGGCGCTGCCATGACGAGACCCCGCCATTGCCATGGCAGTGTTTGTTCCATTTATCGAATAGCGGTGCGGTGGAGAAATGTCGAGGCACAGTGCAATCTCAGCTGCGTAGCATTACCTGCCACAGATTTGATTTTCTTTTCGACACAAATGTAACCAAAACGCTTCGGCAAAAGATTTCGCTAGTCAAAATTCTCTAAATTTCAAGTGTAGAATATCCCATAAGCGATCAAAATTATGCTGCGGCTGCCAGGGATGCCACTGCTGCCGGGTGCACAGTTCTATGATGTGAGTAGGTCCCAGATCAGATGCAGGGATCAGATGCACGACTCCTCCTTCTCTCCTTTCTCCTCCTCGTAGTACGGGAAGCGCCGCCATCCCCGACAACAGACGCTTATGCACTATCAGGGCATACAGATGCTCTCCGATCGCCGGGAGCCGGAGCTGGTGGAGCCCAATGGCATTGTGGCGGATCCCAAGTGCCCGCCAGTTCCCGCACAGATCAACACCCTGTGGGCACCGAAGGTCACTACGAAGCTGCCACCGTGGCTGGCCTATGACAAGCAGGTGCTCTGCTTCAACGCCTACTTCAAGGAGAACCTCACCGAGATTTACCATGCCCCGTACCAGGTGCGCAAGGTTAGGATCTACTTCTATCTGGAAGATGGCACCATGCAGGTCACCGAACCGAAAGTAGAGAACTCGGGCATTCCGCAGGGCTGTCTGGTGCACCGCCAGCGTATACCCAAGGCGCCTACCAGGGATCGGGAGTTCATCTCTATTTTTGACCTCAACGTGGACACTGATGTGCAGATCTTTGATCGCGTCTATCGCATCAGCGGCTGTGACATTTTCACCAGGCAGTTCCTCAATCGAGCCGGAATTTATGTGCCCGAGACGCAACAGGAGCCTAGTGATCCCACCACGGAGATACGCAAACGCTCTGGGCTAAAGCAAACATTCAGTGGCAGCAGTGCCGTGCCCAAGCGCCATTCCTTTGCCCAGTTCCTGGAGTTCGACAGACGCGTGCTCAAGTTCCATGGCTACTGGAACGATCGGAGCGAGTTTGGTGACGTGCGGAAGCTGGAGATCTGCTACTATCTGGCCGACGATACCATAGATATAAAGGAGAAGTTTCCCCGAAACTCCGGACGCGAGGGACCCAGTACTTTCCTGAAACGAGGCAAGCTACCCAAGGAGTTCTCCGGGCCGGCGCAGCCGGGTCAACAGACATCGGTGACGCTGCTCAATGTGTTGGGCTCCAACATGCGGGATGTGCGCTACGTGGCCGATCCCTTGAACACGGGCCAGAAACAGGTACATTATTATACCGACCAGGATCTGCAGATTGGCGCCGTATTAAATGTCTTTGGACGCGCTGTAGTACTAACTGGATGCGATCAGTTCACCCAAAGCTACTACAAAGAGAAGGTGGGTGGGAGAGACCGGAGGTCAAGCCAAAACGATTCACACTTCACCTCATTTTCAGTACGGCATTGAGGATTTCACACCGCAGCCCGTTCCAGAACGAAGTGATGTGCTTCCCCACACCCAGGGTGGCGGAGCAGTGCGTCGTCTGCCGCCCTACAACGGATGGGGCAGCTACGAGGACTCCGAGGGTAACTGCATCACCGTTGAGCCGAAGCCACCGCAGGCCGACTTCAAGAAGCTGATCAAGTACGACGGCTGCATCTTGCGCTTCGGGGCCAGGCTGGTGTCCGCCATACGCGACAACTGCGAACGCGTCTTTATTATTAGCTACTTCCTGGCCGACGACACTATCCAGATCTATGAATCTTCCCGACGAAACTCTGGCTTTCTGGGCGGCGAGTTCCTCAAGCGGGCACGCGTTGCGGTGCCAGGACAGGAGAAGTTCAGCGCCGCACGGCCAGAGTACTATCGGGCCAATGACTTTTACATTGGTCGCACTCTCACCCTAAAGGATCACATATTTCACATCAATTCAGCGGATGAATTCACACTGCTTTACATGGAACAGCATCCCAGTGAGGTTAGTGCATACAAGGGAGCTAAGGCTCAAGGTTCAATTGATCTTCACTTGATTCCTGTTTTAGTTTCCGGTTGCCGACATCCGAGCGATCATGCAAAAGATTCGCACTGCAGTGCGTCCAGAGTACAAGCAGTTTGTGCTGCGCTGCAAGCCCGATGGCAATCTTGGGGACTTTGCCACCATCGACTTTGAAACCATGCGATCCACTCTGCTGTCGTATCTGTCGAAGGAGAGCCTGCTGAGCCACGAAATAGTGACCGTGTGTCGCTATTTCTCGGCTGAGCAGACAATGCCTCCCAGCTGCGACAGGAACCAGGTGCGGGCCGCTGCCCAGCTAGAGCTGAAGCGAGCCCTGTGGAACAATGTGGAGGAGTTGTCGGGACACTTGAGCCACATTAATCCGAAATCCAAGCCGTATATCAGTGAGGCCCAGGTCAGATCGACTCTGAGGGGCTGTCGTCTGCCGTTCAGCTTGGAGCTGGTGGAGGACATATTGCAGGTGCTGCAGCGTAATGGACAGGGCGAGATCGAGGTGCGCGATATTCTGGAATTCTTCAATATGCGATGCGACCAGGTGCCCGACATAGCGCCCCTTAACATCGCCTTTGAACTGTGCCCCAAGCTGCCCTTCCTACACAAGGGCCGGCTGGTGGACTTCACCTGGTTCCTGGACTTCTTGGGCCTGGAGGAGGAGCTGAAGCGCGCCAATCAATGAGGATCCATCGTCGGTGTTATCAAAATTGCATGTATATACAGAAAAATTCGTGGCAATAAAATTTTCGGAATGGTGAAATTTGTGCTTAAGATCTAGATTGTATCCTACAGTTTGGACTCTGTGAGCCAGTTGAAAGACTGTGGTTTGCGATCCGAGGATGGACTGATCGCCACATTGATGATGGTTGGCCTGTCCGTAAGCTGGTTGGCAGCCTTGATGGCCGTCTGCAGCTGCTCGATCTCCGTACAGAAGTAGCCCTGCATGCCGAACATTTTCATCATTTCCTCGTATCGCACTTGAACCCCCAGCGCCGAAGGTGGAGTGCTGAAAGAGATAAGATTAGCATTGAGTACAGCCTAGATATAGTACGATAAGATCTTCTCACTCACATTTGGGTCAGATCGCCCTCGCTGCGAATGGCTTCGAAGGTGTCCTTGTCGAAGCCTCCGTAGATGCCATTGTTGTTGACAATCACAATGGTCACTGGCAGCTTGTACCTCACCATCGTCTCAATCTCCATGCCCGAGAAGCCAAAGGCGCTATCGCCCTCAACGCAGAGAACCCGCTTGCCGGGAGCAAAGTCACGGCAGAACAGGGCAGCGGCCACTGCAAAACCTGGACCTACACCCATGGTGCCAAAGGTGCCAGCATCCAGCCGATGACGTGGCTGCTCGTTCAGGAGCATGGAACGTCCAATATCCATGGTATTGGCACCCTCGCTGACGATAATCGTGTCCTTGGGCAGCAGCTCTCGCAAATGGTGGAAAACGGCGTAGTAGTTGAGCGGCGTCGAGACATTCAGCGACATCTGCTGCACTGTATCCTTGTTCTGCTTGCACTTGACGGCCAGCTGCTTCCACCAGTCCTGCTCGTAGCCGAATCGGAAGTTTACGGCATTCATCTGCTCGAACAGCTGCTCGGCGAAGGGACGAATGTCCGATTGAATGGCCACCGATGAGATAACAGAGTTGTGCAGCTCCTCGGGGCAAATGTCCACCTGAATGAACTTCACATCCTTGTCGTAGCGAGGCGACCGTCCAAAGTGCAGAATCCAGTTGAGGCGCGCGCCAAGCAGCAACACCACATCCGCCTTCTGCAAGGCCAATGTTCGGGCAGAAGAGACGCACTGTGGAGCCGTATCAGAGACCACGCCCTTGCCCATGGGAGTGGGCAGGAAAGGCAGATTTGTGTTCTCAATGAAATGCCTTAGCGTATTCTCAGCGTGAGCATAAGCACAACCCTTGCCCACAATCACGAGCGGTCGCTTGGCCTGTCGCAGAAGGCGGGCCGCGGCAATCACATCATCGTGGGGTGGATAGGCCACGGGGGGAGCTGGATGGGCCAATGCCTTGTAGATGCGGGCCTCGGGGGCTTTCGATTGCAAAATATTGCCGGGGAAATCCAAATAGGCTACTCCGGGCCGTCCATAGGTGGCATATCGCACTGCCTTCTCCACATGCAGGGGGATAAGGGCAGCGGTGGGAGGACGTGCTGCATACTTGCAGTACGGGCGGGAAAGCTCCACCTGCGGGCACTCCTGGAAGCCGCCGATTCCTTCATGATCCTGATTTGTGGCTCCGCCAATGACGATCAGAGGCCAGCAATTGACCTGGGCATTGGCCATACCACCTATAACCAATGCATTGTGTACATATGTGGGATTAGCAAATTCCATGGCGAATTCCTCTGTTTTCCATACCTGTCACATGCAGGAGTCCGGGTCCAGAGACCACCAAACAGACGCCCGGCTTTCCCGTGAGGTAGCCAATGGCTTGAGCTGCATAGCAGGCGGCCTGCTCATTCCGCAT
The DNA here is from genome assembly GCA_008121275.1 of Drosophila lowei. Lineage (NCBI taxonomy): Eukaryota > Metazoa > Arthropoda > Insecta > Diptera > Drosophilidae > Drosophila > Drosophila lowei. Next base: position 20,754,989 of record CM017778.1, on the reverse strand, counting down.
ACCAATGTACTTCAGTCCAGCGGCCTGGAAGGCCATAGACAGCTCGATGACGGGTATACCAATGATACCAAACACATAGTCCACACCCTGTTAACAAAAGCAATGGTAGATGATGGGATGAGTTCAAAGTTCGAGGGTTGAGTGAGATAAGATTTCCTATCCTCTTAAGCTTTCAATTGCAAGTCCAAATATGTACACAGTTTGGACAATCATTTATCGCTCCCTTATTTGTTCAGATTATAAATAAATAAAATAGTTTAGTATAGTCCAATTCATCAATTTCCCTACATCAACCAAAAATGTTAACCAAAAATGCAAACACGTTTTCTAGTGAAATGTTTGGGATCCGGTTAAAGTTTTATTGATTTTAATCTGGGCCCACAAGGAGATTATCGAAGGTATGTGCACCACCAGTATGTTTGGGACGTGTTCGTAAACCTTTGGAACACTGTCTTTATCAAAAATCCGTTCGACTTTTATTAACAAGAATAATCAGGTAGCAAGAACAACAACTACTTAGTGTTTTTGAACTTTGCACAACAAACAGGTGCTAGATAAGACTCCGTTGTTCTTGCTGCTGCCATTTCCACTGGACCGACGACCCCCAGTTATTTTAATCAGCGTCCACAGCTTAACATCTTAGATATGACCGCATGGAGATTGCACATTTGCTGCAGATTGCAATGCAGAAAATGCATCCCAGACTTGCCTGCGGGGGACAGTCTCGGCCTCTTACCTGTTGCTTCAGCGATTCCGCAATAATTTGCACTGCTTCAACATCGGCCATTTTGTGTGAGTTCTGTTTTTATTGTGCTAAAAATGTATCAGGCGCCGCCGCGTTACTCTGCGTACTGGGCTAAAATTAGTTAAACAAATTAAAATATAGTCCACGGGACGCGGTCAGTGTGGCCGCGGATATAGGGTCCGACCCTCGGAAATATACCGAAATATACCGTCTTATTTTAAAAATATACCGTAAATATACTGACGAATTCAAGTTCTATTTTACATATTCCGATTTTGATCTTCCGTCGAATATTACTAGCTATATAGAACATTTAGCCATGCCCACATAATTTTAGACCGTTGATGAATAAATTTTCTTCAAGATTGGGTAGTTTTTAGTCCTTGCTTTTATTGCATTTTGACTAAAACAAGGCTTAAAAATAGTTCAACAAATAGTTCAACAAAAACAGTCGCAATTTTTGCTTACACGGTTTTTTGAAGACATGATGCGTGTATAAACGAAAACAAGAAAAAGCATAAAGAGAATATTTTTGTATACCCTATTTCGTTAATTTATTATGAAGATCCTGTTTTCCAAACTGTTTTTAAAAATATGAAGATCGTGTAAACTTAAAAAAATTAAAAGAAATTCTCAAATTGATATGTTTCAGACATATTCATGCATATGATTATTATCTTGTATTTATATATATCCTTATACCTATTCTTGGTCTCTGTAGAAAGACGATGAGCGGCAAAATATCGTTGAAATATGTTTAAAACACAGAGTTCGGAGCAGAAATTGATTTGCCTTGGGAATGACCTAATTTTCGCAATTCTGCGCTAAAGTTAAACAAATTCAAATATACACCTAATTGTTTTTTAAAGGTTTGATTGGTTCCTGAAAAACCCGTGTAAAAAACCGTTTAAAAAAGACGTTGCCGAGGTATACGCAAAAAATGAAACAAATATTTACATATTCTCTTTGCAATTTCTTGTTTTCGTTTGGTTTTTATTTTTTTGAGCTGTGTGAGTTTTATATATAATTGTGTGTTGCTATTTTGCCGTGTTAAATGGAATAAAACCGTATAAAACAGTAAAATTGTTTTTTTTGGGAAACCGTGTTTTTTCAAAACCGCGTAAAAAAGACCGTTCAAAACAGAAATATAGTTGACGGGACGCGGTGACCTCAAGCCGAGAGGCCATATAATACCAAAAAACGGGTGTTTTTTGTCTTGCACAAAAAATACCAGATAATAGAAAATAGAAAATAGCCGTCAGCCTTAAGACAGCCTTTAAGAGTTTCATAGCAGGCTGCCTGTAATAGTTTCTTAAAAGCAATATTATAGTTTCTTCGTCGCTAGTTTCAAAGCAGTCAGCTTATAGTTTCACATCAACCAGATTATAGTTTCATAGCAACCAGATTATAGTTTAATAGCCGACAGCAGACATCTTAGCAGCCAAATTTAAAAAGTTGTAATAGTAAACCAGACATCCTTTAATTTCGTAGCTTGCGATTTCATAGAAATTAGTTTTATGTTCATATTTTTTTGGCAGCCAGAATTCTCAGCAGCCTGCTCGTAGCTTAATATCAGGCAACCTACAAGTAAAATGCCCTGCCATATCTCACATTACGAACTGTTACAATTCACATACATATAACCCATTAATGGAATGGTTGAAATAATCAGATTAAAGCCGTTAATATTAGATATAAAAAGAAATTAAAAATAGCTCAGCGAGAAGATAATATGAACTTTGCAGATATTTTTCTAATCACGATATACTGTCCAAACTTGAAAAAATAATTAATCATCAGGATATTTTTAGTTTATCAGATGGATTTATTTTTAATATTTTATGTTCTGTTCTATACAAATTCAGCTTATCTTGGCAGGAAATTTGAAATTTATTATCGAGATTGTTTTTTGTTTTTGACACACTAACATTGTAGAGCCCTGACGTTAATTATCATTAATCAGACTTCGAATTCGATTAGCTTTTGACTAATTATGTGCGTCGAATTCGGTTTTTTTGATCAACTGCAAAATTAAATTAACTTCTGCAATGGACCGCAACCAGTCGGACATTGATTCCCCTGCGCCAAATCTAAGGTCGTTGCGCCAAACTGAGACAAACGAGTTTCTGGTACGTTTTGAGTAATGATTCACATCGAGAAAGATTTGACTTTGTAAATTTTGTAACAATAAATACACAGCTAAAGCTTTAATAGGACTCTCCGCCAACAAGCATACATCGTAGTTATGGCATTAATACTAAGAATACAAACAGGCAACCGCGGAGGAACAAACTACAACTTTGTGTTAACGATATCCTCGCGCGACTCCGTCGTCTCCACCTCATTCCACTTTTGTATCTTTCCCGATCCGAAGGCCCAGAAAAACAGCGCGGGCAATATATACGCTGCTGCACCAATGATGAATATCCAGTGCCACTGATCGATCGTGTTCTAAGATAATGAATGAGAGGTGTTATCGAGTTTTATAGAACCTACTATGCATAGTATTTTGGGATGCTCACCTCGTTTTTGGTAAAGGCAGCCACGATCAACGGCGAAAAGATTCCTGGAGTGGTGCCGACGCAATTGATGATGCCGTACAGCGTGCCCGCATAATTGGGAGCTAAGTCTTGGGAGTTGGCCAAATTTGAGGCTGTCGCAGCGCCATTGAAGCCCAGCGATATCGTCATGATGGCCACACAAACATAGGGATCGCGGCCAAAGTAGGCCAGGATGATGAGCATAATGCCCGGCAAGATGTGAGCTGTCAGAAAACGGACACATTATATCCCGATATTCATTCCCATTCAGTCAATGGACTTACAAGGCAAGCAGAATGCTTTTCGCATTTTTGTAAGCGTCCACCAGTCCCTGCGGCGGATCCAATCGGCCACGCCGCCGAATCCAAAGGCGCAGATCAGACGAGCCACATGAGGCAGGCTGGACAGGAAGCCGGCGGAGGACAGATTGAAGCCCAGCACTTCGCTCAAGAACTTGGGTGTGGCCGTGATCAGGAAGAACAGTCCCCACATGCTGCCGTAATGGAGGAGCATCAAAGACCAGAACGGCATGGACAGGATCAGCTCCTTGTATGGTGGCCATTTCTGAACAACGAGGAGTATGAATACCTATGATATTCTATATTGATTACCCAGTTACCTTCTTATTGCTCAGAGTGTTGCCCAAACTGTTTTCAATGTACTCCCGCTCCTTGAGGCTTATAGAGCTATGCTGCCCCGGGGTGTCTGCCACCAGATAGAACCACACTGCAACCACAATCAGCACGAAAATGCCAACCATGTAAAAGGCCCAGTCCCAGCCGAGGTTCTCTATGATAACGCCACTGATCGGCCACGTGATGACTGTACCAAACGTACCCCCCATCAATGAGGCCACAAACTTTCCCCTTTCGTCCGGCGGGGACCACTTCGAGACCAGACTGTGGCAGCAGGGATAGACAACGCCATTGAGGAACCCAATGAGAAATCGCACAGCGAACACTGCGTATTTATCCCAAGCAGCGGCAGCCGGAGTCAGGGCTGTCAGAATCCCTGCCACCAGGCAGCTGTAGCCCGCCACGTTTCGTGCCCCCAACATTTCGGCCAAAGTGCCTGCTGGCAACGAGGTAATCATGTAGCCATAGAAATATGCACCCAGAAGCAGAGCTTGATCCGACTGCGTCCAGTTATAGCGTGGACCATACTGAACAGAAGGATTCGATGATTCAAAAGAATGGGGATAATGATTAAACCTATACTCACGTCGGGCAGGACCTCCACAGTGCCGTTCTCGTTACTGTTCGTATCCTCCACCATGGCTATTATATTTATGGAGAGATTCACCCGCATCATGTAGCTGAGGAGGCAGGCCATGAAGAGCATGATCGCCACATTGATCCGCTTGGGCACATAGACTGCAACACGACAGCAAATATTGGTTATTGACAGATCATTATTTAATTTTCAATTTCGGCACAGTCCCCTAGCAGCGCATTGGAGCAATTAGCGGATCATATAAGATACCTACTAGGTATGTTTGTGTCTGTTTCACCTGACGAAGCAATCTAATGAGCTGCGCATGCGCAACTTTCAATATTTGCGATTGGGATTTTCGGGGTATTTTGACTTCACTTCGCTGGATCCACATCACGTGAAGTGAAGTGTTATTGATGAGACATATGCGCATATGAATCGTGTGCTTCCGCGGAATCGAAACTTGTGGCAATATTTTTGCGATCGGTTATTGGCTTGGGATACTTACAGCACGGTATGACGGCCATTTCGGCTTGTTTTCTTATGGCCTTTTTTTGTGCCTCGTTTCAGGTGTCAGAGCTGAAAAGAGAACAGGGCGAAACAGTTAGGAAGAGTTTTATGCTAAAAGCTTGTTCAACTTTTTTGCGGTTAATATAATGGGGGACTCCCAGGGGGATTTAAAAACCAAATTTTACAGCATTGAGAAGTTTTTAGTTGCCCAATCCATGCCAGGTTGTTTCTTTAATTTTGCGTCATGGCAATGGAGTCATGGAGTCCCAAACGTGTCTATCAAGTTTTTAATGCGAATTGGCCAATAGCTCTTGACAAATTGATAATCTCAGTTACATGTGTTGTCTCCACTTGGAAAACCCTGACATATTCGCTATCCGTATCAGTAGAGAGTGCAGTGGTGGGGCTTATCGAACACTTGTCAAATTTAATAAGCACGTCTCGGCTGCCTCCAGCCGCTGGCACGAGAGAGCTGCATTTCAGTTAAATTAAGCTATGAACTGAAAAAAGTGCATAAATCAAATGCGAGAACGGATCGTGCGCCTATTTTTCCAGAAGGCTTTTGATGGGCATCAATGGCATTGTCGAAATCGGGCTTTGTTGCCGGAATTGGAATCCGAATCGGAATCGAGTGACCAACTCATAGGGTAATTGCATCGCAACATGCAACTCTCATTCGGATCGTTCTGTTCTAACAAAACTGAACTTTTCGGCAGATGCAATCGAAATAGTCATAGACTTAATAATCCCGCCCCATGTCACAGCAAAGCAAAGGCTGTTACCGGTAATGTGAAGCATTTAAACAGCTGCCCTTCACTTCGCACAAAGGAAATGTTTGCGCGAAAGCTCCACAATACTGTATATAACATGTGCACTTACACGTACATATGTACAGACTATATCTGTATGCATATAGGGCCTTGCATTATAAAAGAGTTTCAATTAAAGTCTCGCACAGTTGTTGACTTGAGTTGCGGAGAAAACGTAATTATCGCCTGCTGATATGACACAGATATTTCGACACAGCTCATTTGGGCCAAAATTAGGGTGTTTTCCAACTGGTTAGCACACACCCCACCCCACCCCACCCCCTACCACACCAAAGCAATGTGTGTGTTTTTCCAATAATTATCCAACTGTTCCTTTAAATCAACAAAGGCCAATATAAGTTTAATCGATCTGAGCAATACCAATTAGAGCTTAATGCTTGTCGCGATAAGCAATCTAAACGGACCGCCAATCAGTAATTCAGGGAGAGAAGCGCCATCTTATCGCAATCATGGTGCTTCACATCGGTGCTTAAGCAGCAGCTGATTCTGAAAGGGCCACTTTATTTTTTATTGATTGGAAATCCTATATAATAGGCCCAACAGCTGCTGGGTAACGCCTGAATGGCAAACTATTTGCATCTGCTTGCGTGACATGGATGTGAATGGATAATTTTCGGAAAACTAATTTAGCAAAACACAGTGACCACAAAGCTCAGTGATACTGGGACCCATACTGGGTACGACTGGACTGGAGATACGTGCACTGAAAGCTACGACACTTCGATTATACTCCAAGCAGATCAAGGAACGCAGCCTGCTAACGACCTTCGATATTGCCTTTGGCCGAATGTTTTGCTTACATAAGAAAGTAATTTACTCGAGTTATAATTAGTGTGCTCAATACAGTCGTTCTGGTTTGTAAAAGTGCTAAAAGCCGAAACAAATCATCAGCACAGCACAATATCTCCACGAAAATTCAGTCAGATACCAGTACGAGTATGTAGGTGTTTTGTCAGCCTCTTCTGTCTAATCTGGATCGCGTCGTCTTATCATCATCATCATGCACTGCCCTTCCCGCCAATGAATGACTTTATGAAAGCACACGGCAATTTATGGGCCATAACGAGAGAATTATAAAAGGATGGAAGTGTGTGGGGATGTGGCCATGCGATAGCAGAGCCCGTCCGCTTGTAAACGCGATCATTAGAGTCAGGTTAATCGTCAATTAGCGGTAATCAGAGTGGACTCCATTCTTACTGGACTTCGGCAATATCGTTGGGGACGATAAATTTTGATTTTATTCATTTACAGTACAATACACGCAATCGAACACCCATAATGCTTTATGATCAGGTATATAGTAGTGGATCGAAATATAGGTGAAGTAAACCAAAGTTCGAATGTGTATGCACAGCACGCGTGCTATTTACATAAGACCTGGCGGCTGGTCATCCACTTGACATGGTTTGGTAGTTTACGAGCACGAGTGTCCCTCCCCTCCCCTCCTCTCTATTTCTTTCGGTCCTCTACTCCTATGGGACGGATGTGTTCTTTGGGCTTCTGTTCTGCTTTTGTTTGCATAGAATTCTGCAAGCGAATTCAACGACGGCATTGAACCGTAACTGGCAAACAAATCGTAATATATATGCTATATAGTATGTAATGAACCCAGTAAAATAGCAGTTATTGTTGTAGATTAGATCATTGTTGTTGTGGAATTTTGGTTCTCATAGCCGAAAGCTCTAATTCGCATTGAATTTTTGCATTTTTGCACGTGGTAATTATATATGAAACAAAAGTACACTCTTTAATTACGTAGCTCACTGAAAAAACGTGAAATATATTGCGTAAGGACTGCAAATATTTCTCGTTTGACAATAATGCTAAATCAATGTCACTTTTTCGACAAATTGCACGCGCATGCCAGTAAAGAACACTAAACAATGAACAAATATCGGGAGCTAATTTGTCAAACAAACGTCTTCCGACGGTCTCGAATAATGAACCACAGTAAACTTGAATATTTTATACGTTCAAAGAACTCTGACTTGCACAATCACCTAGATAGTTCTGCCGATCGGGCCATCGCCACTGCGTTTGATATCCTCCTTTAATTATGGCTTATCACAAAAACGTTGCGGCTTGTCGCCAAGGCACATAAGATCACTTTTCCGAAAACAATTTAAATGTGTTTCGAATGGAATGGTGGTCGCGGTTCATTGGTTCGCACCCCAATAACGAAACCAGTTATTATTTAAAATGCAAATTTTAGTAAATTAAATAAAAATAGAAAATAGACGAGCCACAAATAGGCTCAGGCTCCGCTGTACAGTTGGGCTCGGCACGCACGCACAATCCAAGACAGACAAAAATAGACCGAAGAGGGCACGTCTCCAGAGACAGATTCAGGTTTGCAACAGCAGAGTGTCCGTGGAGGTGTGTCCTCCTCGAAGAGCCCGTGCTCTGTGCACAACTGATTTGTATGTACTGTTTGTAACCGACTTTGACGCTCTATTTTTGTCTTTAAATTTCTTTCTTAAAAATCTGTAATGAAGCACACACAGTGCGCACAGCACGACACGCGATCATCAGCACACACCGACACTCTACTCTATATAGTTTTGATGAAGTTTTTGTTTTGTATTTCTTCGTGGCACAAATTCGCCATGAAATTTCGCATGAAATTTTTCCATGACGGCCCCTTAATACTGGGCAGCCCGCAGACAGAATAGTGTCCAAAGATTGGGGTGTTACCACTGTGGTAGCTAAACTGGATTTTCTTGTTGAAGTCCATTAATATCCTGCATCGAACTCACATTGTACGGACTTCCTTGGGACGACTCGACTTCCAACCGATTCAAGCTGCTGTAACCCCGTCAGCTGAGAGCACCGCGGAGCTAATGAAACTGAATTGCCAACAGCCAATGGCATATATACTTGGACGACGTTTTTGAGCAAAAACCTCAACCAGCAGCCCAGCCCGCTGTCACACTCGCAGTCGCAGTCTCAGTCTCAGCAGCGCCAGTGGCAGTAGCAGTAGCAGAGCAGCGTACAAAAAAAAAAAAACGGTTAAAAATGTTTTAAATTGTTGTTGACGGTGGGTGACTTGTTGCTGTTGCTGTTTCTGTACGCTCCGCTCGCTGATAGCGTGCCAAAAGTCGCATGCGATTTGTGCGAAAGCTGAAATATGGGAAAATCGTTAACAAAAAATCACAAAATCGTGCTAAATTGTGAATCAATAAACATGTTTCCTAAAGTTTCACTCCACCCATACATTGTCAAAATTCAGGAGAAGACGCTAGAACGATTTATTTACTTTAAAAATTTAGCAGTTGATTATAGCGAAAAATTGGTCGACCAAAACGCTCTAAGCCCGAATGAAATTTTAAAAATACTTTTATAACACACGTGCCTTTGCTTTGTTGTGAAAATTCAGCAAACCGCTCATTTGTAAAATATTTTGTTTAATTAGCGCACTTGACAAATGCCAGCAAAAAGCCAGAGAAGCGCAGAGAAGTCACTTTATTAGCACGAATCTATTTTTTATTGATAACTTTATTTCTTGGCTGCAGAGGGTTCGAAGTTCTGATCGAAGTGTAGTGTCTGCCAAATAATTAACTTTTCCCAAAGATTAAGCTTATTGCGATCTTTAGCTTCCTGGCCGCCTATCTCACGGGGTGTGTGTGTGTGTGTGCGTGCCATAAAATAAATATTATCTCCTCGGGTTATCCACTTGTCTTATACCATCCGAGGGTTTTGGATGTTGCCAGCCCATAAAACTCAATTGATGCATTTAGCTGCTGGTTTCAGATAAGCGACAAAGATGAGTTCTGATAAGATCTTGTAATTTTCCGGCGTTTACCAAAGTTCTCAGGCATATGTTAGTTTAAGGAACGCAAAGGTATACAATTTCCTAATGAATTCCAATTCCATGTTTATTAGATCGATTTTCACACGAAGATTCATTTTTAATATTTATCATATATCTTGGCATGTCTTAGAACAGATTAATTAACAATTTATTTTTTATTTTTTAAGCAGAAATAATAGTAATAGGCTTTTTGACTGATAAATTTCGATTAAAAAATTGACAGATTTAACAAATAAATGTGGCTCTCAGGCCATGTTAACATAAAGCATGCGATGCGCACATACTTTTCCCACTAGCTCGCTGTATTCAATAATCTCGACGCGATCGCTATCAGTGCCAGTAATCTGTTAAAAAGATTAAAGCAAATCATTAGTTAACAAGAAGCTTGCTCGAGAGGATTTACTATGAGAAGAGCAGTACCTGAACATAATTCTTATACTGCATGCATGTTTTGGCGTCGAGCAGAAGCAGTACTTCACCTAAATGCTCAAGTAAGAACTCGTTTACATCTCTAGCAGCTGCATCTTCATTTAGGCGTTGATACTTGTTTGTATCTAGCTTAGAACGAATGACTGAATGCAATTGTCGTTAGTTATCAGCGTCGAGAGGGATGGGATGGTAGTATGAGACCTACCGTCGGTGAGCAGTATCCATACGTAAGTCTCTGGGCACAGCAAATATGAGGCAGACAGCTTTCCTTTGTAGCGCATCTTCGGACAGGAGTGTATGTAAAAGCCCATATAGTAATATTTCAGGGCAGGCGTAGTGGCAGCAATCGTCTGCACGAAATCGATTTCCCTATAAAAGCGACCACACGAAGTGAATTGTTATTAGTTGTAATTCAGTTTCTGGAATATTCTACCTCAGCGAGCCATATGTGCCCAGAGAGAGAAAACTATAGTCTGGATCGTAGAAGAAGTACACGGAGCTAACCGACCCAGGCAAGATATCAATAACGCCCACGGCAATCAGCTTTTCATCGAGCCAATACTGCTGATGGAACGATCCATAGCCCATTTCGGGCCCATCGTCTGGCTTTTCGTTCTACAATGGAGTAAATCAAAGTAAACTAAAGTTTAATATATTGATAAATATATGAGGGTTATTTAAAATCATTTATTGCGTAGCAACCTTCATGGGCGACACCTGCAGATGATCCTGGTAAGCACTCCGATCCTTGGGCGGATCATTGTGTATCGCTATTTGATACTTCCTGTACAGCGCATAGCTCTCGGGTAGAGTCCGTTTAAATTCCTCGCCATAGACGTGTACCAAACTCAACTGCGGATAGATTTTTCATATATATGTAATTACCTTAAGGGGCGATTTGATCAAAAACCGCTGCATACTAGCTAGGGTGAGGCGTGCAGGATTATCATTGTGTATGATTACTTGATATTTTCGGTACAATGCTAGTACTTGATCGGCACACGTACGCTGTGTGTCTGAGGAATCGACCAAAACGATCTGCAAGAACACAAACAGCACAAACACAGTGTGTCTACATATAGGGAGACTAATACTCAGGGTCAGACACGAAATAAACAAACAATACATAGCACAAAAATAGAAAATTCACGCTAACCAGCTGAGTTCTGCAAACGGTCAAATAAATATTTCACGAATATTGTACTCACCTTCAGATGATGTTTATTTGTTTCGCTGGTTGCCGATAAAAAGTCAGTTAAACTCTTCTCCTGCGTGAATGCTTTTTGTGATGATTGCTGTGTGGTATCGCCCAACTTAGCCTGCCGGCGTTCCAAGCGCATCTGCTTGGCTTTCTTGCACGGCTTATTTGATATCGCCGCCGCAGCTATTGAAGAGAATATTATAATCTCGATTTATTCAGATCAGTAAAATGATACCCACATTTGTTGGATCCCTGCGATGGCGATTGGGTTAATGGCACCTGTGCAGCTCTGGCCGGCTTTCCTTTGGATTTTTGAGCCTTTGCGAGTGACACAGCCTGTTCCACATTGATTACAGCTGGACTCTTATCTGGCATCTGAGGCTGCGGCTCGCTGGCAGGTGCATCCACACTCTCAGTTACGTCATCCTCATTTCCTGCGCGTGCCGCCTGCCCGACCGGGTCACGTTTGCCATCACGCAAAAATCGATTCATACGTCTAAGTATTCGCTTGTTGGACTTCGTCAGCTTGAATTCCAATGCATCACATTTGATGGTATAACAGGGGCAACAGGTCTCCTTGTTCTTTTGCTTATAGCAGTAGTTCCCGCATCTGCGCCAGCCCCGATCAATGAGATCCTGGTAGTCTTGGCAGTCCAAGCGATATGCATGCATACCTTTAAAAGCAGCAACAAATTGAGTCATTGCACCTGGTCCGGTCTTCTGTTCTTACCATTGGATTTGCTGCAGTTAATGCCTGTGCAGTATCCACATTTGCCGAGCTGGCTTCCAAAGTATTGCACAATGCTGACACTCATGATCCGTTTTTATTTGATCCAAATGCAAGCATTCCTTTCCTTTCGCATTTATTATAAACAAAAAGATTTTTTGCTACGCTTAGCGCTCTGTTGCGAAATTTGTACTGTGTCTGACCCTTAGAAGTATATCAAATACGTCACAAATTTCAAAATATACTGTAAACATACTGACGAATTATTTGTGTTCAACTGGCCTCAAATTCCTCGTTTTTGAGATTCGGTTGAATATTACTAGCTAGCTAAGACCCTCAGTGTTGAACTCATAATTTTATCCGGTTATTAAATAAATTTCCTACAAGAATGGTTAAATTTAAGTTTTCATCTTTATTGCATTGCTTATAAAGTAAGGTTGAAACCAAAACGGTCAACAATAATTTCCACTAACTTCTTTTCTTTACATGGTAACTACTCGCTAACTACACAGTTGCTATATATGAACTACATTTCAATGTGTGCGTTTCAAAAATTGTTGGTCGCTCTTTTTCATACAAGCCCCCCCCATTGATTTTCTACACGATTTCTACATTGGTGCATTGGTCAAGAGGGCGACCTGTAAAATCAAATATACTGGAAAATACTAAAAAATACTATTCAAAGTATAAAATTTGCAATGTGTGTGAGCTAGACGTGGTGGCAAGAAAATCAGACCCTCAGAAATGCATTTTTGACGATTTTTATTTGTCAAAAGAAATGTTGCTACAGCAACATGTTTTGCAATGCATTTTTGACGATTTTCATTAGCCATTCTTAGAGTCTCAAAAGTTGCGGCAACATTTATTTGTATGGGCTAGAATGTCCCGCAACATCGACAACATTCTGCATACCCTAGGGAAAAGGATATTATAGAATTGCGGAAATGTTTGTCATCCCAGGTTCTCATGAATGCAGAAACTAGTCAGTCTCTGTTAATAAGGTATTTCAACGATATTTTGAAGGTAGTGGTGTTCTTACAGAGACCTAGAATATATAAATAAATATATAAATAATATAAATAAATATAAATATATACTACGTCTAAGGCATATCAATTTGAGAAAAAGTATTCGTTAATTACGTTTTAAAACAGTTTTGAAAACATTATCTCTATATAAAATTAAGGAAATAGGGTATATAAATGGTTGACAAGCAACAAGTCTTCAAATACCAGCAACATTGAGGTTTTTGTTTAAACCTTGTTTAAGTCAAAATACAATAAAAGCAAGTATTTAAAATAAACCAGTCAAGTAGTAAATAAGTTCATTAATTGGATAAAACTATGTGGGCAGGGCTGAGTAATCTATCTAGCTAGTAATATTCGAAGGAATATCAAAAACGAGGAATATGTATAATAGAACTTGAAATTTACGGTATACTTTTAAAATAAGACGGTATATTTTGGTATATTTCTGAGGGCACTGCTGGCCAGCAATTCGGTTAATTTGGTGCTGGGGAGTCTTGCAACAAAATCAGATTAACAATAGTTTATAAACCGATTAGGTACACAAATTAAAAATGAAATAGGCTGGAAGTAACGAGCACAAATCTGTAAGTGTATTGGCCCATGAAACATCAAATACAGACAAAGGGCAACAATTAAATTGTCCGAATTTTGTGTGGGTTTGTGAAGTGCGTAGTTGCCAAGTGAAAGTTTTCAACGCTCTTGCCGAGAACAAGATGCTTTTCTAATCCGTATATTGTCCTTATGTTAAGTCAAAGTACTATAGGTCAATGGTGACTTCATATTTAACCCATTCCTTCATAACGACAGTGGGTATTGGCCAACGACCTTCGGCCAAACCGATACGGTTCAATCATAGTTCTGTCGCTTCCTCTAAGCCTTTGTCCGGTAGTAAATGATAGTAATCAAAGCAGTATTGATTGTCTATATGATTAAATGTAGCTAATAAAGCTTACTTTCCTTCGACAGTGCACAATGATTGACGCGGCGTCTGCCGAGCTGGCCAGCCACAAATTGAATGCACAATTTGATGACAATCTGAAACTGGCGCACGAAGAGGATAAAATAAACCATGTCAATGGGAAAGAGGCGCCAAAACCGACACCACCTCTATCGGACGTCCCCGTACCCGCCGAACTGCAGACATCGTTCCGAAGTCTGTTTGTCGCTTGCCAGGAACACGCCGCATTCTTTGCCAAAGATCACACTGAATTTGGCCAACGCTTACATGCCGCCCACATTGCCTGGCAGGACTTTATAGTGCTTGCCAATCGACTGGTCCTGCAAATCGAGGTCTTTGCCCATGAGTACGACTTTGATGAGCAGACACCAGGGAATGGGTATCGCAGCTTCGTGTACGTGACCAATGCATGCATTTCACATGGCATCAACATATGCAAACAGCTGCTGGCCACACGCACCACTATGTTTTTCCGGAAAAAGGTCTACATGAAGGAGGTAGAGGCCTGCTCGCAGCTGCTTTCCTCGATATGTACTTGCCTGCAGTATCTCCTCATACTGCGTCAATGGTCGGCCAATACTGGAGATCTGTTTGCTTGCGGCAGCCACACTGCGGAGCAGCTCTTCGAGTTGGGCGACACCATCAATCAGTATTGTTTCTATGGACGTTGCTTGGGATTTCAGTACGGCGACTCCATACGTGGTATTCTACGCTTCCTGGGCATCAGCATGGCCAGCTACTCCGAGTCCTATTACTCACGGGCGGATGACGGGACTATTGTAAAAACCACGCGCAGCCTTTGGACCAGTGGCAAGTACCTGATGAACCCAGAGCTACGAGCCCGGCGTATTGTCAACATCTCGCAGAATGCAAAAATCGACTTTTGCAAGTCCTTCTGGTTTCTGGCCGAGTCGGAGCTGATGCACAAATTGCCCAGCATCGTGGGCACCTCCATTAAGGTGAATCGGCTTATCGAGTTGCCGGCGGAGCCGTTTCAATTACCGCGACGAAAGAACTTTAAGGCGAGTGAGCAGCAGCAGCAAACCAGCAGCGATGTAAACCAGAACCAAGGCAACGATGAGGATGCCATACAATTTGTGGACATACCCGTTCCCAGTGCTCATCTGGGACCGGGTCTGCCCATTTCAGTGCGGCTGCTCAGCGCCAAACGACGCTCTGGAATGCTAGGCGAAGGACGCTATCGCGGTTGGCACAAGCCCACTCCACCCAGTCGTTCAATATTGTTTCACTGCCATGGTGGTGGCTTCGTGGCCCAATCATCAAAATCTCACGAGCTCTATCTTCGCGATTGGGCTGTAGCTCTGGACTGCCCCATACTTTCGGTGGACTACAGTCTAGCACCGGAGGCTCCCTTTCCGCGTGCCCTTCAGGAAGTCTTTTATGCGTACTGTTGGCTCTTGAAGAATGCCGAGCACCTGGGAACGACGGCTGAGCGAATTGTGTGTGCTGGTGACTCCGCTGGTGCGAATCTCTCTATCGGAGTGGCTCTCAAATGCATTGAGCAGGGTGTGCGTATCCCGGATGGATTGTTTCTGGCCTACTGTCCGACTCTCGTCAGTTTCGTGCCGAGTCCAGCACGTTTGCTGTGCCTCATGGATCCCTTTGCTGCCTTTTGGCTTTATGATGCGGTGTCTGCGGGCCTATGCCGCCCCCGCCAAAGAAACTTTGCAGCTGAATGCTAAGCATGTGGAGGAGGTGGCCCAAATACGCAATGCTCCAAAGTCATCCCTGGGAAGTGCAACTTCCAGTCGGCGCACTTCATTGGCCAGAAGTACACTAACATCTCTGGAAGCAAACCCCGATGAAGATGACGAGAGCAGTGATACTTTTGCCAGTGCCTCGGCCTCGTACCACAGCCAGGCCGTGGAACGAACCGATTTACCCAACAGCGAGGGCGACAACAGCTCCTGCGTGTCTTTCGAGGACGATTCGCAGCCTATTGTCCATTACCCTGTTGAGATTTCAGCAGACACTCCTAAGGATCTCGAATCCGCAGCTTATATTGATCAGTTTTTGGATAAATATCTCATTGACACGGCCACCATGGAGGCGACCGAGGAGACAGCTCTTCCAGCACCACAAGTGAAGGCCAATGGCCTTGGCAAGATTATTTCTGACGAAAACATACTTGTAGAGACAGGACGTGACCTCATTGCGATAGATACGCTGCAGGGTCGGTGGCAAGAAGCCGTCAACAATATAACCAACACCCTGTCACGCTGCACAAAATCTTACGAAATTCATGGCAGCAGTGCTCTTAGCCCGCAGGATGTTCGCAATATGGACGCATTGATAGCCCGCAGTCCCAGCGAGGAGTTTGCTTTTGACGTGCCTAAGGATCCGTTTTTATCGCCCTATTGGGCTTCCGACGACTGGCTATCCCAACTGCCAGAGACAAAGATTCTCGTAAGTTTACAAAAGAATTTGCAGCACTAAATAATAGTATATGATTGATTCACATTTTATGATTTAATACGCAGACCCTGAACATGGATCCCTGCCTTGATGACTGCGTCATGTTTGCTAAGAAGCTTAAACGGCTGGGACGCCAAGTAAACTTGGAAATACTGGAGGGTCTCCCACATGGATTTCTAAATTTTACTATGGTATTTAACAACTTCTAGCAACAGCAAATCCAAATTTAAAACTAATGGTGCTCCTTTCTTAGCTATCAAATGAGGCCATGGATGGGTCCAGGCACTGCATCAAATTATTGCAGGCACTACTCAAGGTAACATAAAAGCCCAGATATTATGACAAGAACAGAACAGCTGACAGGGAGGATTCCACCACTCCAGTCATAGAGCAATTTCTACAGATTCATAAGTTGAATATAATTCCACTTGATCCAGTGATGTGGATATTCGCACGTAAGGGTTATTCGGTCGATCTCCACAAGTGGATCTTTCCAACCAATTACATATGTTGGAGGAAAGTACAAGATATTCTTTGCTATACGCACTTTACTTGCTTTATGTTTTATTTCTGCAATCTCAAGCGTTTTTTATACACTTTTTATACGGTTTGACACAGATTTTTATGTTTTGTACACATACAAACACAGATATGTAGGTTAAGGCTTTTAGGATAAGCAAGCCAATTATTCAAGTATTGGAAGCATGTAAACATGCAATATTTATTACATATATGTATGTACAATGTACAAAATATGTTCCAGGCACACACTCGCTAAGGGTCATTTAATGTAAAACGTGCCGAATATGTGCCTGATACGATGCATATAAATGTATAAGCAATGCATTCACATCCCCGAATAGTTTGTGCATACATACACTACTCTACACTGTGGAGGCTAGCACGTTATACCTACATATATTTCAAATATGCTGGAGATATGCTTAGTTTTCTTTGCCTATCCCCCGGGAAATCTTACAAATCTATCTATTACTTTATATACGTTTGTAATCTCTGTCTAAACTATACCCCAGTGAAGCGTTATACATGTACGCGAATAAACGGTTATTGCCATTAAATATAAGCAATTTCAGGCTCAAATGGAGAACCACAGGCAGGAGTACAAAACACTTTGGTTAAAATTATTACAGGTTTGTTTTTATTGAGCAAAAGAAGCGGTTTCGCTGATTCTTAAAAGTTAGGTATGAGCTTGTACGTGGGAGGATGATTCATTAAGTGATATAAATATGAGAAGAGACAGTCTCCTCCTGCCTTATGTCTCGTTGTCTTCGATCTTGGGCGCCAGGTAGTAGCGTATGTGGCCCAGATCCTTGATTGCATACTCCACTACCAGGGGCACATCTGCGCACATCGACAGCTGCACTTGGGTGGACAATGGAGTGGCTTTTGTGAAGGCGTTCAGGTAGCGACAAGCAAATGTAAGCGTCACTGGCTCCTGCATTTCAATGGTGACCGACTCTTCCTCCTTATCCACGTTGCCAGTTTGGGCCAGCTTAATGTTGGCAGTACCCACATCACCGCTGGCCGAGAACTTGACGCCTTCTTTGGTGCAGCAAATGACTACCGATTCGCTGAACTGGGACAAGTCACGGCAAATGCGAGCAAACTCCATGGCCGGCATACGAACTACACAAGAAAAGTCCGTTTCCGGTATGCCCAAATGCTCCTGATCGAGATTCATCAGTTTCATCTCATAGTCGGAGACCTTCTCCTGATTAGCCGACTCGAACATGATGGTAACTGTGTCCGCATTATCCTGCGCTTTCATCGTCACGTTGTCCTCGTTGTTGGCACACTTCAGAATTTTGGCCATGCTTCCCAGATTCATGCCCATCGAAAGATTGCGATCACAGCGGAACTTGTCAAATCCATCGGATCGCAGCGTCAGCGACACCAAAGACACATGAGAGTTGTCCATGGCCTGCAGCTGGGGTGGGGTGGGCGTTGAAAAATTAGCTCAGTCGCTCCGAAAATTGTTTTGTGTGTCAATGTACCTGAATTCCCGAATCGCTGCAGTCGAAGGTGGCCTCGTTAAGCAAATCCTTGATGGCGTCGAGAATCTTCTTCAGAATGGTAGCTTGTCCCAAACGTGCCTCGAACATGATGTCTTTACTTTTATAATACGGAATGCAATTTATGCGAATCTATGTAGTGTGTGGTATGGGGTTCACAGGGCTCTGGTTGCTGATGGAATTGCTGTGCAATTTTACAAACCAATCTGGATAATGTGGCTGACGCAGTGACTTTAAATCGAGTGACGAACGTGTTGCGAAAAATTATATGGATCAGGCGGGCAAAAATGAGCGGGATAGGGATGTACAATGCCGGAGATAGTATCGATAAGGTCTTGTCGATATGTAGGATCATTAATGACCGAGCTGCCAACCTACGTGTATTACAGCAGCCCTGGTGCCCATATAATTCAATTAAATTTCATTTTCAAAGGTATATTTAAAATAGCCCAGTCAAGTAGGAAATTGGTTCATTAATCGGAGGAAATTATGTGGGCACGGCTGAGAGATCTGAATATCAAAATCGAAGAATATTTTCGAGTATTTTTCGGTATATTTTAAAAATGTCAAAATGTTATCGGCATTGATACTTTTCATTCGATTATTAATTCCTGCACCGATAATTTAATTCCTGTATCAATAACAGCATCGATATGGATTGTGCTATCGAGGAACTGCCACCACCAGCGATCAGCTGTCACGACTTATCGAAGCACTGCCATCTCAGTTGCGGAACAAAACAAAATAATCTTTATATTAGATTTGTGGGGGAGATTTTCCCGTGGACGGCCGTTTTGAAGACCGGCGGCGCCCTTTTCCGCAGCTGTGGCACACTACTCCGCCCTGCCAGACCACCCCGGAAGTGCTCTACACGGACTGTTCATCAACAAGTAAGTGGCATAAGAGCAAATCGGGCAAAACATTTCAAACCATTAATCCGACCACAGAGCGAAGCAGTTGTCTGGACGTTGTCCAGGGGGGTGCCGGGGGGCCGAGGGGTGGTGCTGGTGCAGCCGAACAGCTGTTTTCGTCTCACAACACGCAGATGGCGGACAAAAGGAAAATCCTGTGCAGCGTGGAACGACAATGCCGAGGGCGCGCATCCTGGAAGGGGTGGACAGCCGGACAGAGGTCGTCCCCCTCCCCTCGAACTCCATACGCCGGATCCGAGCTATAATCATGGCCGGGAGCTCAGATTCGACCTGGGCCACAAGTGTCAGGTACTGGTTGCTCGCTTGCCAATTGCATCAGAGACCTCTCTGAGCTCCAGCAACTGCAGCACCGTCCATCACCAACCGCCAAGGCTATTCGAGGATGCTGTTCACCCATAAATTCACAGGAAAACCGAGGCTAATTCCAGCCCAATTAAGCGCAAGCCTGTAAATCTCTTTAATGATGATGTATTCAACTCTTTAATGTCTGAAATCGTAGACAAGGTGCAGACCAAGGCGGAAAAGAAGCCAGTGGTTCAAGCACCCAAACAGGACACGCCCAAGCAGATCAATGAGATTGAATCCACTCAGCCCAAGCCCAAAACTGTTAATCTCTTTGATGACAGTCTACCGTTGAGTCCCATTCCAACGCAGACTTTAAACAGACTCCATATTTTCAAAGGTATATTTAAGAAAATATGGTATAGAAGCTTCCATTCGTTCACAAATCGTACTGTGTATCATTTTTATTTATAGTCTTACAGTTTTTCAAAGACATTAGCGGAAGCGATGATGTATAAAGGTGGGCTGAGAGGACTGCATTTGTTGATCTATCTTCTTAGCTTTTTCCACCATTTCGTGCAAGTCGTATACGCCAAGTCCTATCAAAAAGAAAGCATATAATGAGCGAATTTATACATGTGTACATATATGCTATGAACTCACCGTGCACCGTCTGATCGTGCGCACCACTTGAATCCACTTTCATAAAGTATTCTTCAATATCGACATGGCTTTGCATTGCGGCTACACAAGAGGCGGGAATAAGCGAAGACAGATTAAAATCCTTGTAGGAACGGCGTTGCAGTAGCTCACGAACTAAACGATAATTTCCAGAGTAGGTGGCCAAGGTTAATGCATTTTGTCCAAAGTAATTAACTGCGTATATATTAGCTCCAAACTCCAAAAGAGTGCGAGCGCATTCGAAGCGCCCCAAATAGCAAGCCTTCAGCAAGGCCGTGTTCCCGTACTTGTCCAGTTCCTCCACATTGTACTCTCGGTTGCGCGCCATTGTGCAAATGATGCGCAAAGACACCAAATCGTTTTGTCCAACGCAATTGAGAGCTAAAATATTTCATACTGGATAAGTGCATTTATTATCATCTCAACTTACCATTCATTCCAGGCATTTTTACAAGTCTTATAACGGCACTTAACACTTAACACACGGTATATAATGGTATATTTTGTCTATTTCATCAATCTATTAAATTTCATTTTCAAAAGTATATAGAAATCCAATAAAAGCAAATATTTAGAATAAGCCAACCAAGTAGGTTGATTCATCAATCGTATAAAATTATGTGGGCATGGCTAAATGTTCTATATAGCTGGGAATATTCGACGGAAGATCAAAATCGGAATATGTAAAAGAGAACTTGAACTCGTCAATGGCCCGGTTTACGGTATATTTTGAAAATGAGACGGTATATTTCGGTATATTTCTGATGGTCAGACCCTATATTTTATCGGTCACACTGCAACCAACGTCACGACGACTTCCGCTCTCTCCCTTTCTTTCTTTTTCGAGAATTTGTCTATGAGTTGGCTATGTTTTCTGATGAATGAACAAAGGGCTCTTGAAAACGGTTGGCACCAACTTTTCAAATCAAAGCTAGAGATGGGGAAGCGACCGATAAGAGCAACATAGTTTTCATAAATAGTAGCAAAACCATCGATAGTAGCACCGAAACATCGATACTATCGATAGTGCTATCGATGGTTTGACATTTTTAGTCAAAACTTCCGTCTTTTTCTTATTCGAGAACTATATTTGCGCATTCCACCATTGTTGATAAACATTTATAAAAAGCGTATTTTTAGTCAAAAAAAATTACGTAAAGGTAATTTTCGGAATAAAATTATAGGGCATGGCTTTATGTTCTATAAAGCTAGTAACATTCGACGGAAGATCAAAATCCCGATTTTCCGTATTTCTGATGGTTAGACCCTATTCCATACGCAAACATGTTGCTAATTCCATGCACACATACCCTGGGGAAATGGATGTTATAGAACTGAGAAAATGTTTGTCATCCCAGGCATTATTAGTGCAGAAACTAGTCAGTCTCTGTTTTAAACGATATTTTGAATTAGGTCTTCTTACAGAGACCAAGAATTGGTACAGGGATCAGGATTTATTTACAAGAACCTAATCGAATTCATGAATAGGCCATAAAATGCAATTAAAGGTCTTTACTTTACGTTTGAAAGCAGCTTGAAAAAAAGTATCCTTATATAATATTAACGAAATAGGGTATTTTAATGCCCACACTTTTGTTGACAAGAAATGAGTCTGCAAATACTAGCAACACTGACGTCACAACACTGCGACTGTTTTTTGTTGGACATTTTTGTTGAAACCGTGTTTTTTATCAAAATATCTGCATGCAAGTACTAAAAATAGTTAATCTTCAACAAAAAATTGATTCATCAATCAGATAAAATTATGTGGGCAAAGCTGAAAGATCTATATCTTGAATATTCTTAAGATCAAAAACGAGTATTTATTGGTAATAACCGGTTGACGACAATGAGCCCCATTCCATACAAATGTTGCTAATTTACAAATGTTTCAAAACCCTTTTTTTATAGAATGGAGAATATGTTTGTCATCCAGGCAAGAACATTTTAGTCAAAATATTTGAAGCAATTTTTTCGAAAAACAAAAACTATCGGGATCGATTTTATTAAAAACCTATGTTCCATGATTTTGTCTAAAAATGATAACTTGAGAAAAGCTTTCATTTTATCTTCAATCATATTTAACTCATATAAAATTAACAAAATTTAATTGGATATCAAGATCGAGTCTATTTTGTTTAAGCAAAATACAATAAAAGCAAACTAAAGACTACCCAATAATAATTTCCATGAATTTAAGAAAACATTTTATCAAATTATTCAACGGAATCAAATTGTGAACGACTTCTTTTAATTTCGTTTTATGAAAACCTTTTTGTTTGACCTCTTTCGCTAAAACCTTTTTTTGTCAATAAAAGCATCTTCAAAAATATGAACCAAATGTTCAAATTAACGAAATAAAATTGAACAATAGGGTATACAAAAGTAACGCAAAATACATCATTGTTTAAGATAAACCAGTCGAGTGTAAAATACGCCAGATAACATTATGTAATGTTTTTTGTTGAACTATTTTTCTGATTTAAGCCTTTTCTAAAACCATACAATGAGTTGGCCATCGATAGACTTAAATTCTAAAAATCGATACATAGAGTTGAAAAAAATTTTCAAGCAAAATTCAATAAAATTTGTAAAATAAAAAATTTTTCATTTCTTGGCTTTTTTATATAAAACGGCTCTGAATATTGCGAACAAAATCCTTAATATCGGAAGATCAAAATCAAAATGATGGGAACCACATTTGAACGAACTACCAAAAGGTATATTTTGCACCAGTATATTTTGATAGTATCATAAATCGGCACTATATTTAACTGTAAAACCAGATGATGAATAAAGGGATCTATCGATAGTGCCATCGATGGTTTGACACCTCTACGTCACGACGACTTCCGTCTCCCTTTCTTTCTATTCGAGAATTTGAGAATACAAACGGCAAAAATGGTGCGTCGTGGAAAAAATCTGCAATATCTCGGTGCATCAAACAACAAAAGCATTAGGCTGAAGTGAAATTGTTCAGTGCATAGCATGAAGTATGCAATGACAAGTTTATGCTGCATTAAAACAGCCTAACACTGGCAAAATTGTTGTTGCGAAAATGCCGTTGCCAATTTCTGTTTCCATTGTTTGTGTTTCGTGTAATGCAGCTTTTGCGTTTGTTTTTTGCAGTCGCTCGTCATCCCAGAGAAGTTCCAGCACATCCTTCGTATCATGAATACGAACATTGATGGCAAGCGCAAAGTTGGTATTGCCATGACCGCCATCAAGGGTGTGGGTCGTCGCTACTCCAACATTGTGCTGAAGAAGGCCGATGTTGATCTCACCAAGCGTGCCGGTGAATGCACTGAGGAGGAGGTAAGCAAACACCGTGGACTTCTCGAACGCCAACTAATTGAATTTTCTTCTTTTCGCTTGTAGGTCGACAAGGTTGTCACCATCATTACCAACCCTCTGCAGTACAAAGTGCCCAACTGGTTCCTCAACAGACAGAAGGACATCATTGATGGCAAGTACTGGCAGCTGACTTCCTCCAACTTGGACTCCAAGCTGCGTGATGATTTGGAGCGCTTGAAGAAGATCCGCTCCCATCGCGGTCTGCGTCACTACTGGGGCCTGCGTGTCCGTGGTCAGCACACCAAGACAACCGGTCGTCGCGGTCGCACTGTTGGTGTGTCCAAGAAGAAGTAAGCTGCCAACGTTCCCCAGAGTGAGATCGCTGATTCTACTTTAACTTTTACAAAAACCACAAAAATAAATGGAAAAAACGGAAACTGGAACGTTTTAGTGCGGAATTAATGTGTAGTGTTTTTGTTTTCGTATTTGTGTATTGTAATTCAAGTGTGCGTTTGCATCAAAATTAATCGAACATTTGTGTTACACCTGCGGCAAGAAAAAATTCTAGAGGAGCATCATCCTCTTGCGGTTTTTGAATTGCAAGAATGTTCGTTTTTAACTGGCCAATCTTGCTACCATCGTTATCATTTTGGGGCCCACCATTTTGTTTATTGTTCCTTTAGCAACAACACTTCAGTCTAATAAACGGCATTACTACTGTGGTCTCTGTCTGGCTGGCCTAAATTCCATGGTTCGTAATTTCGCAAAAACACAAAACCAGACTCTTACCTATGCACATTCTCTGCGTATATAGCACAGGTAGTTACCAGAGTTGGGGGTATGTATAATTTGCAGGTACATTTTGCAGATGATTTTTATTGATAAGCAGAACCAGCTCAAGTAATGTATATACTATTTTAATGTCCCAAATATATCAGAAAAAGTCAATTTGAGAGTTTGTCCTGGCTTGAATAAGAAGTTAAGGCAGATAGAGGTATATAAACATACACACAGTGGCATTCAGGCAACAGAAACAGAACCGAATTTTATATTTGAAGTTATGGGATGGAATGTATAATGTTATTATTGATAACTCGATGAACAAAACAGACATTTTTAAAATTGCTATTTTTGTAATAAATCGCCGATAGGTTTCACTTATCGCCCAAAAATACCGATGCATCGATATCAATCAAATTTCGCGGGGTATGATATATCCCAGAAAAATATATATCAAGGTTGAAACATGTCCATAGATTAATGCTTTTATTACGAGTAATATAGTACGTGGTTTATTATTGAAATTTGAATAATTGTCGTGCCACACTGCTGCCACTCTTTTCACGCTCATAACGGAATTTGGTCGATTACTATTGATGCTGACCAAGTATGAGTATCGGGATCGAGATATTTATACAGGACTAACTAATTAAATGCGTGAATAGGTCAAAATAGACAACATCAGCGATACCACTAAATTTTTGAGTGAGGCTTACTTTTATAAATATTCTGGTGGGAACCGCAGATTTCCTGAGCTGGCAGCTGTTGTCCTCCAAATGCTATCATTACCATGGCCTAAACGCGGAAATTGAGTGGGGTTTCAGCCAGGTTAATCTGATTAAGACAAAATAAAGGCTTTGACCGGGTAAGTTTTTCTTGTTTCCCACCATATTCATCTTTTTCATTGTCTGTTTTTTCTGGGTTCTTCTTCTTTAACTTTCTTATTCCATCCTGCTCTATTGGCGGAGACCCTCTCTGGCGACAAACTGCTATGCCGCGATCCCCTCCGCTTACCACGCCGGGTAAAGTTAGTATTTATTCATTCTCGGGAGGTCCAAGGAATGTGCTCCTGTCTGGACTGTGGCAGACATGATGCCGCTGTTGAGTCGACAATGTGGCGTCCTGTCCGCTGCAGCAGGGAGGTTCACGCCCACGGGAAATAATGTCAGCAACCCCCCATACATACGCCGTCAAATCAAACGCTGAGCTTCAGCTTCGAGACGCGTATGTGAATCAGTATATAATTATGGATATATTTTAATATATGTACATATATCTTCCTTCACAGCGGACTTATGTACCCTACGCTTGCCACAAACTGAGTCATATCCGATTTCTCGAGACAGACCGAGTCCTAACCCAGCCAGACAGAATCGTATCCCAGCAGGTAAGAAGCGTACCACTTGCAAGATCCGAACCTAACAAGCCATCGTCATCCTTCGACCTGGCCATCGACAACAAGGACCTTGACTATAGCAATCAAGGGAGGGGCTACGCGGTCTACTAGACTAGGTAGATATCGTTGTTTTTAGGTTTAAGCATATACGCGTCCATATATTTAGATAGTAGATACAAATGTTTTCCACAATCCCAGGAAGCCATCGCACGCTCAGATCGGCCCACAAATAGCAGAGAAAACTAAATATGTATGGTTGGGGTTTGTGGAGTCCTTAGCGAAGTATCAAGTATATTTTTCCAATTACACAAACCTATGGAACCGCCGAATCGGCCGTTTTCTTTGGCTATATCTTGGCTATTTATTAGCCGATCGAGGCGTGGCATGTCTTTCCGTTATCGGGAGAGCCCTGCCAATCGACTGCCATCGGAAAAAGGGACATCCATTTTTTCACGGTTTTCGCAAAAAATCATGATGGTTACATCATTAAATTTGCCAAAAATCGGCCTCATTTTCGAAGTGGAGATTTTGATGCCGTTTGATTCTCTGGATCCTCACGATCCTGGGAGAGTGGATCCTTCACCGATCTGGCCATATTTATCTGAGATATAGTCTTCCGAAGATTTGGATTTTGCATTTTATTAGAATACTGGTTTTTCTGCACGCCATATCTCTGCTATACGGCAGCCGATCGAGGCGTGGCATGTCTTTCCGTGATCGGGAGAGCCCTGCCAATCGACTGCCATCGGAAAAAGGGACATCCATTTTTTCACGGTTTTCGCAAAAAATCATGATGGTTACATCATTAAATTTGCCAAAAATCGGCCTCATTTTCGAAGTCGAGATTTTGATGCCGTTTGATTCTCTGGATCCTCACGATCCTGGGAGAGTGGGTCCTTTACCGATCTGGCCATATTTATCTGAGATATAGTCTTCCGAAGATTTGCATATTGCAGTAAAAAATACTGTTACTTTATTTAACTCTTCCTTTCATTTTAGCAGATCGCACCCTCCATCGAAAAGGAATCCCTTTCTTGCGTTTCGCCCGTGGTCACCGATTTGCCCACCATTGTTTACCAGGGGCATCACGCTTTTGGTCTTCCAGTTCATATGAGCGAATGAGCGCTCGATAACGGCTATCCATTCCAGGCGCCTCACCGGCTGACATCGTGAACCCCCGCTTGCTCCTGCGCACGGGCCACGATGCTGTGCGCACCTCGGGACAAGATTCCTGTCGTGCGATCTGTGGCCCACCATTGGCCTGGGTGAACTTTGGTCTCCGGCCACTGCCATGGCCCTATCCATTCTCCGTCTTTCCTGTCCGCCGTAGCTCCTCGTCTTCTCGGGAGTTCCAAGGGATGTGCACCTGGCTGGACTGTGGCAGCCAGTGGCTGTCCTGCTGCGGGCCATAGCAATGATGCCGCTGCTGTGTCGATGAGTCGACAATGTGGCGTCCCGTCCGCTGCAGAAGAATCCTATTCAAGCATTACCGAGGCGTACTCGAGACAGACCGAGTCCTATCCCAGCCAGACAGAATCGTATCCCAGCAGGACAGAAGCGCAGCCCTGCAAGATCCTAACCTAACCAGCCATCGTCATCCTTCGACCTGGCCATCGACAACAAGGACTTTGACTATGGCAAACAAGGGTCTACGCCGGCTACTAGATTCTAGATACATCTCGTTGTAGTTAGGTTTTAGGATATACGCGTCCATTAGTTGAGATAGAAGATACAAATGTTTTCCACTTGCTTATTTATTTATACTAAGCTAAGTTATGATGAATAAAACTATTGACAAATCATCCTTGCTGTTTTCTGTATGGGGGAAACTATAGCGATTACAAAAAGGCGTGGCACGCCCAGATCGGTTCACAAATAGAGAAGAAAACTAAATATTTTTGATTGGGGAAAATGTCCTTGATCCCTGATAAGGACTCTATTAAGTCAGGGACATTTTTTTTATCACAGGAAGCCATCGCACGCCCAGATCGGCCCACCAATAGCAGAGAAAACTAAATATGTATGTTTGGGGTTGTTGGAGTCCTTACCGAAGGATCAAGGAGATTTTTCTGATCACGGCGAGCCATGGCACGCCCCGATCGGGAAACAAATAGGGGAGAAAATAATATATATATGTCTGTAGAAAAAAAGCTTAGTCCTTCGTCCTTGATAAGGACCCAACGAGTCAGGGACAAACCGTCGCACGCCAAGATCGGGCCACAAATAACGGAGAAAAGATATAAATGTCTGAAGAAAATATCCTTGATCCTTGGTCCCTGATAAGGACTCATTTAGATCAAGGATGTTATTCCGATCACAGGAAGCCGTCGCACGTCCCGATCGGGCCTCAAATAACGGAGAAAACAACAAAAGTTGCTGTTGTCAATTGTTGTACAACAATTTCTTGTTGTTGTACAACAACAACTCTCAACTTGCGACCGCTCAAATGGCCAAAATCGAGAATTTTAAAACTGGGATACCAGGCGAACAGAAATCAGCAGAAGGTCGCTGGTTTTTTTTAAATTTATTTTTTATTTTTTTTTTGGGTGTTTTTCGGGGAGGAAAAAAGTATGCAAAAAAAATTTTTTTGCAATTGCTAAAGTTGCTTGCTGCTGATTTCTGTTCGCCTGGTATCCCAGTTTTAAAATTCTCGATTTTGGCCATTTGAGCGGTCGCAAGTTGAGAGTTGTTGTTGTACAACAACAACAAATTGTTGTACAACAATTGACAACAGCAACTTTTGTTGTTTTCTCCGTTATTTAAGGCCCGATCGGGACGTGCTATGTCTTCCTGTAATCGAAATAACATCCTTGATCTGATGGAGGCCCTATCAAGGACCAAGGATCAAGGATATTTTCTCCAGACATATATATCTTGTTTTCTACCTTATTTGTGGCCCGATCGGGACGTGCGATGGCTTCCTGAGATCTGAAAAATG
Source organism: Drosophila lowei (assembly GCA_008121275.1). NCBI lineage: Eukaryota > Metazoa > Arthropoda > Insecta > Diptera > Drosophilidae > Drosophila > Drosophila lowei. Next base: position 20,726,226 of record CM017778.1, on the reverse strand, counting down.
TCCTAGATTTGACGGTTTCCTTATCAAGGACCAAGGATCAAGGATATTTTCTCTAGAAATATATATCTTGTTTTCTCCCATATTTGTGGCCCGATCGGGGCGTGCCATGGCCCCCCGTGAGCAGAAAAATCTCTTTGATCCTTCGGTAAGGACTCCAATAGTCCCAACCATACATATTTAGTGTTCTCGGCTATATGTGGGCCGATCTGGGCTTGCGATGGCTTCCTCTGATCGGAAAAATGTCCCTGATTTGTTGGAGTCCTTATCAAGGATCAAGGACATTTTCCCCAATCAAAAATATGTAGTTTTCTCCTCTATTTGTGAACCGATCTGGGCGTGCCTCGCCTTTTTGTAATCGCTATAGTTTCCCCCATACAGAAAACAGCAAGGATGATTTGTCAATAGTTTTATTCATCATAACTTAGCTTAGTATAAATAAATAAGCAAGTGGAAAACATTTGTATCTTCTATCTCAACTAATGGACGCGTATATCCTAAAACCTAACTACAACGAGATGTATCTAGAATCTAGTAGCCGGCGTAGACCCTTGTTTGCCATAGTCAAAGTCCTTGTTGTCGATGGCCAGGTCGAAGGATGACGATGGCTGGTTAGGTTAGGATCTTGCAGGGGTGCGCTTCTGCTGGGATACGATTCTGTCTGGCTGGGATAGGACTCGGTCTGTCTCGAGTACGCCTCGGTAATGCTTGAATAGGATTCTGTCCGGCGAGGGGAAATCGAATACGACTCGGTTTGTGGCAAAGCGTAAGCGTAGCGTATATTTCACTGGTCCTTGCTGCAGCGGACGGGACGCCACATTGTCGACTCATCGACACAGCAGCGGCATCATTGCTATGGCCCGCAGCAGGACAGCCACTGGCTGCCACAGTCCAGCCAGGTGCACATCCCTTGGAACTCCCGAGAAGGCGAGGAGCTACGGCGGACAGGAAAGGCGGAGAAGAGGGCCATGGCAGTGGCCGGACCCAAAGTTCACCCAGGCCAAAAGCCACAGATCGCGCGACAGGAATCTTGTCCCGAGGTGCGCACAGCATCGTGGCCCGTGCGCAGGAGCAAGCGGGGGTTCACGATGTCAGCCGGTGAGGCGCCTGGAATGGATAGCCGTTATCGAGCGCTCATTCGCTCATATGAACTGGAAGACCAAAAGCGTGATGCCCCTGGTAAACAATGGTGGGCAAATCGGTGACCACGGGCACGCAAGAGGTGTTCCTAGCCACCGGAGGGTGCGATCTGCTAAAATGAAAGGAAGAGTTAAATAAATTAACAGTATTTTTATGATATGCAAATCTTCGGAAGACTATATCTCAGATAAATATGGCCAGATCGGTGAAGGATCCACTCTCCCAGGATCGTGAGGATCCAGAGAATCAAACGGCATCAAAATCTCCACTTCGAAAATGAGGCCGATTTTTTGCAAATTTAATGATGTAACCATCATGATTTTTTGCGAAAACCGTGAAAAAATGGATGTCCCTTTTTCCGATGGCAGTCGATTGGCAGGGCTCTCCCGATCACGGAAAGACATGCCACGCCTCGATCGGCTGCCGTATAGCAGAGATATGGCGTGCAGAAAAAACCAGTATTCTAATAAAATGCAAAATCCAAATCTTCGGAAGACTATATCTCAGATAAATATGGCCAGATCGGTGAAGGATCCACTCTCCCAGGATCGTGAGGATCCAGAGAATCAAACGGCATCAAAATCTCCACTTCGAAAATGAGGCCGATTTTTGCAAATTTAATGATGTAACCATCATGATTTTTTGCGAAAACCGTGAAAAAATGGATGTCCCTTTTTCCGATGGCAGTCGATTGGCAGGGCTCTCCCGATCACGGAAAGACATGCCACGCCTCGATCGGCTAATAAATAGCCAAGATATAGCCAAAGAAAACGGCCGATTCGGCGGTTCCATAGGTTTGTGTAATTGGAAAAATATACTTGATACTTCGCTAAGGACTCCACAAACCCCAACCATACATATTTAGTTTTCTCTGCTATTTGTGGGCCGATCTGAGCGTGCGATGGTTTCCTGGGATTGTGGAAAACATTTGTATCTACTATCTAAATATATGGACGCGTATATCCTTAAACCTAAAAACAACGATATCTACCTAGTCTAGTAGACCGCGTAGCCCCTCCCTTGATTGCCATAGTCAAGGTCCTTGTTGTAGATGGCCAGGTCGAAAGATGACGATGGCTTGTTAGGTTCCGATCTTGCAGGGGGTGCGCTTCTGTCCTGCTGGGATATCTCGAATATTTCTCGGTAATGCTTGGATAGGACTCCGTCTGGCGGGGGAAATCGGATACGACTCGGTTTGTGTCAAAGCGTAGGGTACATACATATGTAAGTCCTCTGTGAAGGAAGATATATTTTAGAATATGTCTACAATTATATACTGATTCACATACGCGTCTCAAAGCTGAAGCCCAGCGTTTGATTCGACGGCGTTTGAATGGGCGTCATGGCTAGGCAGCCATGATGACGCGGCGATAGCCGAATGCCAGAGCCGAAGACCGTGGGATCTAATCTACAGTTCGTTTGTGGCATGTTCGGTGTATGAACTGGCACATCTATATACTGTATGCTTAGTGGCAGGACCAAAATGAATAAGGTAAAGCTTTATTGTCAGTGAAAGGATATTACTAATTTGTATTTAAATATAAGTTATATTTTATATAAGTATTTAAGTTAAAAACAGCTTTTTTCCTGTTAAAAATTTTGTTCACTGATTTCTGGGGACTTTTATCGGGACTTGCTTTCAACGATATTTTGCAGTTCACTAACTAAGCCCACTGTCTTCTTCTTACAGAGACCTAGAATAGGTATCGGGATCCAAGATCCAAGATCCAAGAAAAAGTCATTATTTAAAGCAGCTTGGAAAACAAAAATCCAATAAAAACAAGTATTTAAAATAAGACAGTCAAGTGGAAAATAGGTTCATTAATTGGATAAAATTATGTGGGCAGAGCTAAAGGTCTTAGGTAGCCAGCATTATTAAACGGAATATCAAAATTGAGCAATAGGAACGATTACTCACTTAGAAAAAACATCGATGTCTGCAGTGTGCACCCCAACATCGATGACATCGATGTTAACATCTCCAGCTCTACATTGCGCCATAGAATTTTGTGAAAAATCAAGTAAGTTTGTGGCGGCGCAGTACCCGGCGTTTTATTATATATATATATATATATAAGGAAAGCAATTTGTTTGTGAAATATTAGCTTGTGCGTATATGCATAGCTCTTTTTGTGTAAACAAAAGGCAAAGACTTTCGTTATCCTATCTATAGACGTGTGTAGTCTTTGTTCAACTTTTCTGTTTTCAAAGTTGAATGCACTCCAATTTCGATGGCGGTCGCTATGGAGTAAACTGCAACTCATCGGGCTTACTAATGAATTGTTGAATCTTTTCAGATCGTCCAATAAAAACTAAGAATGTTCGTTGTACGTCGTAGCGTTTCCCGCCTCTACCCCGCCGGGCTCCAGTAAGTATTTAGTTGTTGCTAATCTGCTAATTAGCTGACATACCAACGTTAATATACATGTTCTGGGTGGATGGGAAGGAATCTTTCCAACCAATTGGTCTGTATGTATGCTCCGAGTGGCAGTTTTCGTCAATATGCGATAAGATAATCAATTTCGATTCCAATCGTTTTACGTTTGACCCCGCAACAGCGGCCGGCTTTCCCTCTGTCCGCCTGTTTGTGTGTGTGTATGTATGTGTGTGTGTATATGGTTATTTGTTGCGTAACACTTGAAAGAACTAATTCGACTATCATTTGATTCTCCTGCAGGGTGGCCAAGATGAGTAGCCAGCTGGGTGATCTGGGCAGTGGAGCCGGCAAGGGCGGTGGCGGCGGTGGCTCCATCCGCGAGGCTGGCGGCGCTTTTGGTAAGATGGAGGCCGCCCGCGAGGAGGAGTACTTCTACAAGAAGGTGAGTGGAACGAGACAAACAAGCAAATTCTTATCAGTTTTATTTGGTAGCAAGACTAACGACAATCCCAATTAATAGCACGGCCCGCCGCTTAGCAGCTCTTGAACCCCGCATTTCTGTATGCGAAAGTTGATCTCTTTGAAGTTGAGTCCGGCTCCAAATGCTTTTTGCAAGCGATTCGATAGGGCCCACAGCTCCTCTTTGCCCTCGTGATTCCGCACGATTTTCAGACCGCTCGTGAACTGGAGTCGCTCCTCATCCTCGATAAGCATGACCAGATTCTGATGCGTGTAGGGTGTTTGGGTGTTCCAGGCTAGAATGCTGGCTGGCTTGACTAGGCCACAGAGCAGCATTCCCGTCTCGCTCATGGCAGCAGCCACACACTGACTGCCCCGCCTCCCCAGGACCACAAACTGATCCAGGGCGGCGCTCACGTCGTTCAGCTTCCAGTTGCTACCGTTGTTGACCACGTCCAGGGGTATTGCCATCTGCCAGTCGCTGGAGAGGGAGTGGAAGTACATCATTCGCTTCACGTCCAAGGCGTGCGGCGTCAGAGTGGTCGACACAGTGCCGTCCCACAGCTGGAAGCTATCTCCCGCGATAGTAAAAGTTCCGAAATCGGGATGCGGATAGGTGTACTTGTTCTCGATGCGCCATGACTGCTGGGCGGCCACATCGTACACCACAATGCCGTCTCCGATAGAGTCCGCCATGTACACAAATCCCACATCGCAATTGTGCGAATCCAGCTCAATGGTGGGCGTGACGAAGCGGCTGACGCCCTCCTTGTAGAGGCGCTTCGGCATGCGGTACTGATGCACCACTTGGCCATTCTCCAGATCAATGGCATACAATTGTGGGGCACACAGCTGTACAAAGTCGATCTCGCCGCTGTCCAGGATCCACAACCGCCCGCAGTCGTCTATCTGAGTCCTGTAGACAGAGGTCAGGCCGTTGCAGTCGGCGCCGTGAGTCTTGTGCCACTCGTAACTGGGATAGGCCTGGAGTAGGGTCCCATTTGGTTTCATCTCATTGGTCACATAGGCCAGAGAATAGGGCACGCCCTTGGCAAAGCGCGGAATGGTCACAAAGATTGAGGGCGTTGGATCGCCATCTGAACAAAAGGGATACAATCAGAGCTGTCCTCCGACTGCTCTTGGGGAATTGTGTCTCGAGACTTACGCTTATAGTACACGTCTACATCGATGGGAATCACATTGGCGGGATCGTAGAGACCTTCACGCAGCACTCTCTCCCGCTCGAGGTCAGAGGGAAAGGCCAACTCCAGGTTGTATGCCTGAAACACACTGTCCAAGGCCTGGGCCTGCACATGCTGTGCGGATGCAGCCAGTAGGAACCTGAGGCAGAAGCAGACGCAGAAGCCGAAAGTAATCAAATGCTGTACCATGCTGTAATCCTTTCACTTTCGCGAGATGTGTGCTCCACTTCAACTCCAAACAGAGACTGCGCATGCGCCGCCACTTACTGGCCCATGTCTTTCTAATCCGTCTCCGTCTACCACCAGCAGCAGGCCAATCGGGTCAACTTTTGCAACTGGTTTAATTGCACATAAACATTGTGCATTGAAATTCTCGTTGACTTGACTGTAGCTTGTATTTGTGTCCATACTTCAAAAAACGAGTTCCTAGTGCTGGATAATTATGCACTCCACCCATTTTGGCTTCCACAGCCATGCGCCATGACGTCCAAACGGTTCATTGGCCCATTAATTGTTATCAATTGTCCATTTGTTATTAAATTGGATTTACAATCCAGTTTCGGTTTTGTCATCAGACAAATCGCACAAATTTGGAACGGCTATGACCAGCGGCGGTGCGCCAATAGAATTGGTACCCCTTTTTCAATCATTTTGAGACAACGCCGCTGCTGAAACCACAGTGAAAACCTTGCATAATCATCTGGCGATAACCACGAACCTGAACTTTGCGACAATTGTGGTGCCGCAAGAGCTTCGTAATTGAATAACGCGAGTACATACAGTGGAGTCTGGCATCAAACTAATTTTGTTACGTTACCATATCAGATGCATGTATTTTATGATAGGCCTTATTTGTCAGGATTATATAGAGTTTAAAGATGGGACTGTCAGGATGAGATTATCCGAAGTTCAAGCCTAGGTCTTGTGGCTACTACTCGAATCGATCAGTTTTAGTCGGGTAGTAGTATGTTTCAGCGCTAATCAATCAAATAATCTCTTACCATTCTAAAAAATATGATTTTATGTGACAATTGGTACAATGTAAGCCGTAAAGTGATGTGGGGTCGAATCGTTCCCTATCCGATCAGAGAAACATCGAATCTGGAAAGTTTTTCTGGATTCCTTCTTTGAAAATAAGGCCCACATTGCATCAGGGATATGTTTTTGTAACTTGGTTCTAATGATAGTTCTTTAGACGCAGCCAGAGCACAAATTAAATAATAGATATAATGGGTTATATTAGCCAAGGGTTTCCCACTCATGGATTGAACACCAGTCGGTTGGAGAGGTCATCATCGCTGGCAAAGAATACGCCGCCCTGGACATCATCCAGTCTGCGTCGCAGAATCCGGAAGTTCACTTCGTTGGAGTTCAGGGTTCCCGCAGATATTTTCTGCAACAGAAAGTTCTGTTTAGTCAATCCACGAGAGTTAGCCATGCTATCCACTTACCTGGAAACGGTTGGAGAGCAGCCAAAGCTCCTCGTAGCCGGCCGGATTGCGAACCACCTTCATGCCGCTGACGAATTGCAGATCCTCGGACTTGGCTGGCAGGGCGCCAAAGTTCCTCGAGCTGTAGGGTGTGTTGACGTTCCACACAAACAGCTTGATGGGATTGAAAGTGACGCAGTAGAGATTGTTCATGCTGTCGATGGCCGAGGCGGCGCACTCGCTCTTGCGCCTGCCCAGTAGCTGAAACTGATCCGCCATGGCCTCCACTCCGTTCGCCCAGTTCTCCCTTCGGTTGAGCACACTTAGGGGCACGGCATACTCTCCAACGCTGGCCAGCGGATGGAAGTATAGGTTGCGCTTGTCGTTGTTCACCGAGAAGAGACCATCCATCAGGTCGAACCTCTCGCCGGCAATAGTGTGGCGCCCGTAGTCCGGATCGGGGTACATAAAGCGGTTCTCGGCTCGCCAGGCAGTATTCGCCTGGTGGTCATACACGACCAGTCCGTGGTAGCTGACATCTGCAATGTAGATCATGGTGCGGCTGCAGGTGCCGCGTGGTGGTGGATCCTGCACCAGGACACTCGGCGTGATGAACAGCGAGCCCCGTGGAATGTAGGTGTCGTTGGGGAAACGGTAGCGGTGCAGGAGGCTATCGGTTTTCAGGTCGAACTGCAGCAGCTGTGGTGGGCACAGCTGATCGGTTCCAATTATGCCCGAGTCGATCACCCACATCTGATTGCACTCAGTGATCTGGCGGAGAAAGGGGTTTCTGTCTTAACGAACATTCAAATCGTAGTAGGATCGTAGTATTAACTACTTACAGCCACACGGAAGGCCGAGGTGATCAGGTCACAGTTTTCGCCGTGGCCGTTGTGCCAGGAGTAGCTGGGATAGGGCTGCAGCAGTGGGCCATTCCCTCCCACCTGATCGGAGACTGTGGCCAGCGTGTAGGGGATGCCGGTGGTGAATCTCGGAATCGTTGTGAACACCCGCACCATGCCATTGGCCATATGCTGCGCCTGCACATCGATGGGGGTTCCGTTCTCGGGCACAAGATTTCCAGCTGTCTGCGCGTCCTGCCGATCCTGGGCAGTGGGAAAGCCGTACTCCAGCTGCTGCCATTGCAAAAGCGGCTCTACAGTGCGCACTGGACGGGGTGGCCGTGGTCCGCCGGCGCTGTTGTAGGCCGAATGGGCCAGGGTCAGCGAGAGGGCGATCAGCAAGAGCCGGAGATGCTCCATTCTGTAGCTCGGCTGTGGGCTAAATGCTTTCGTCCGTCTAGTGAGGGGCCTCTTATCAACTTTGGCTTGACTTTGAATATTTTTTGGGGACCTGATAAGTGTTAAGGCCAAAGCGAGAGCAGCGCGGAAACGTATAATCGAAAGGGAGAGCTTTGTCTAGCTGTTGTTGACTCTCAATTAGTCTTGTTTGAGTTCCACAGAATACGGAATTTTATTGTATTTAATATTTGGCCAGATGCGGCCTGAAATGCGCAATAATATTATACACTGACCCCAATCTTTCCCGAACACTTTCTTTGCCACCTTTTTTCTTGCTCGTCGCCTCGGCGATGCCAGTTGACAGTTGTGCGGCCAACTATAAACTGAAAACTGGCTCAGAAGATGAGCACGCGCAGAACAGACACTACACCTACAGGTGATGCTGAGACACACAGATACACACCTGGTTCAGGTTCTTAAACCCGGCAGATGGTTTATCCCAAGCCACTTTTAACGCACTTACAACAACAATTTGGTTTGTTACGATCTCTTCTTTTGTGTGCCAGAGCTTTGATCTCCCAATGGTAAGGTAATTTGCATTAGCCTGACGTGCTAAAAATGAATGCTACCAAATATTTGCTCGTGACATTGACAAAGCGGGGAATTGTAGACACTGTGGAGCGGCCAAAGCCACTCCTCTTATATGGTGACCAAAGTAGGGACGGGGCAGGTGGCTAATGATGACAGGCTGCGTTGTCAATAATTGATGAGCGGTGCCGGTGGGGGGGCGGAACGGTCTTAGCTAACCCGTAATTAGTTTTTTTACGATTAGCTATTTTCAGTTCGAGTACAATATATTCTAATTTTTTGTTATGCCTGTTTCTGTCTGAAATTTATTGTAGCAAAAGAGCCAGTTGGAGAAATTGAAGAACGACCAGATCCATCAGGCTGAGTTCCACCATCAGCAGATCAAGGAGCACGAGGAGGCCATTCAGCGCCACAAGAACTTCCTCGAGAACCTGCACAAGTGAGCGGCAGCTCGGAGACAGCTCTCAAATCACACAGACACGTGATAAATCGAGAAATTTACTTAAATGCATTTCACTCAATTGTATTTGTCCTATCCTATCCGATCAGTGCGCAGCCTGTAAATTCACCAATTTTTCAATGTTTGTAAAATGTACATGAATAAAACACAGATATTTCAAAGGCTTTAATTGAACATTAATCTTACTGTTGTGATATGCCCTCCCGCAGGTACAAAATAGTCAACTCGGAAGCCAGTTCGTGTTATTATCGGACCTCGCGCTACAACTGGTTATGGGTTTAATACTACTAATAAGCTAATATATATGTATATGCCTTCATCAGAATGGGTATCTTCGGATTCTAACTAAGTTTGTAAACCACCAAAAATCATATTTTAAGTAGCTCTACAGGCTCTATAGCTGCAGAGTGTTTAAGATGCCGCATTTCCATCATTTTACAAAAAAAAATTCCCCGAAACACAAGCTGGAGCTGATAAAAAAAAGCGAGTCATTCATTAGCGAACTGGCTCAGCTTTCATTCAGTTTTTTAAGACGTAAACATTCCTCTATAAATAATATAAATTGTTATTTGAAGCCATTCTTTCCATAATTTCCCATTGGTGAAACCAGGGAGTATTCATCTCTGGAGCAAAAAGATGTGCCGCAAGGAGGACCACAACCCATACCAAAATGGGCCAGAAGAGGTTGAAGTCGGTGAAGGTAACTCTTAGATTACACCTCGCACACTTTTACAGGAATATGAATCAGGAAAAGCTTTCGCCATGTCTGTTCCGGTCACCAAGGCATTTCGTTTGGAACTTTTCTTTCTTTTTTCTTTTTTTAATTTGAAATGAAGTAGGGTTGAAGATGTTCATACTACCGGTTGACAAGCAACAAGTGTTCAAATAAATAAACATTTCATGCTCACTTACGTTTATGCTTTCACCTTTTTGCTTAATCCTCATTTTACACACAATCAAATAAAATTAGCCTTTCAGTAGAAAATTGATTCACTAATCGGATAAAATTATGTGTTTAGAGCTAAGAGTCCCAGCTAGCTAGTAATATTCCACGGAATATCAAAATCGAGGAATATGATTTCCGATTATGGACAGAGAACGATTAGCCAATTGTCGACCAGCTGGTATCAAAATACACTCCACGAAAATTGTGAATCTTGAAGAATTTTAGCGCAGTTCAGGTAAGTAAAGAGGAATAATAGGATGGAATGGATTTACTGGAAGAATTTTACAAACAGTATATCGCGGTTTAGCTCCTGTTTCCCCTGTTTAAACAGATGGGGACTAGTCCACTTAGCCGTTTTTTTATCGTTATATTTACGGTATATTTCGGTATATTTCTGAGGGTCAGACGGTATATTTATCGTCAAATCGCACATCGCTATTTCTGCAGACACGTATTTATTTATGTTAGATGTTTTTTAATTAAAAATTAAATTGTGATTAAACCAGGTAGCGCAGGCTGTGAACAAGTAGTGCAGCAAGTGGGTCATCATGTTTGCCAATCTGAAGAATAAGCTGATCGAGGAGGTGAAAGCGTCACCATCTAAATTCCAGCAATTCGCGACTGCTGCACAGGTACCGTACGTCAAGGTGTTGGCGAAGGGGGGGAAAGAAAAATGCAAATTGATGAAAACATACGCACACCAAAACAATCTCAGTGTGTGTGTGTGTGAAATTGAGCAAGTGGAGCGGCATGAAAATGCATTTTTGACCCATTTCCACGATCATAATAGACATTATGGCCAGCTGCTGGCCTAGCAGGAAAACCCAGGAAAACCTTGCACTAACACACATTCCCGCACATGCCTAATGACTCTTGCAGGCGGCCGTGAGCTCATCGACGAACACAACACCAAACAGCTCGGACACCAACACCAGCAGCGGCACCAATGAGAACTTTTTTAGCATCACGGAGGAGGGTGAGCTTTCTTTGCTTTCTGCCAGTTATGTTTGAGTTTCTTATCAGCCCATTTTCCATTCCATGCACACAGACACACCTCAGAACTCGCCGTACCGCATACAAAAGCTGCCAGCGACGAGCGCTTCTTCGCTGAGGGGACGCTCCTCCACACAATCCCTCAATGGATTGGGCGGCGGAGCCATACCAAGGAGCCGCAAGCTGTCCAACTCATCCATGGCCAGCGATGTGTCCTTTCGTCTGCCCTCCTACGAAGCTCCAGCCGTAAATATCGATGGAATAGTCGCACGATTACAATTTAAAATGGATTACTTTAGGTCTATCACCTGCAATCGGATCTGGATGAGACGAGCAGCGAGTTTGATGACTCCGCTTCGACGGCACGCCTGGATGTGATCACCAAGGATCAGCTGTACGATGCATACAAGAAGTCCCTCGATCGCTACCACAAGTATCGCTGCCGCTACACAGATCTGGCCAAAAAGTACAAGGAATTAGAGCGTGACAGCACCAAGGCAAGGGTATCTATCAATATTATTTTTACCAATCACTGATAAGCGCCTGCTTATGCTGCCGTTAAAATCACTTTGCAGTCGGTGCTGGTGGAGACACAAGACAAGGCGCTGCGTAGGATCAGCGAACTGCGTGAGCAATGCACACTTGAACAGCAGGCTAAGGCGCATCTGGAGGAGGCGCTACGGATCGAAATGGATGACATGAGCTGCAAGATGCAGGCCTATCAGACCAAGCTCAAGCTGCTCGGCGAGAATCCGGAAAACATTTCGGCTGCCCTAGAGCGGGTCACTCAAGGTCTGGACAGCGACAAGCTGATTGATCTGGAGGAATCAGGAGTCAGGTCCCAGCCCCCTGCGAATGGCAGTTCGACTGAGGACTTGTCGCATCTGCAACAGTTGCTGGAGGAGCGGCAAGTCCAGCTTCGAGAGATGACGGAAAAATACGCAGCTCTGCGAAAACAGGAGGATGAGAATGTCTTGCTCTTGGCCCAGACCAAACAGGCCATTCACACGGAGCTGGAGCACAAGGATATCGAGGTGCGGCAACTGCAGGAGAAGCTGAAGCAATACGAGTCCCAGCGCGAGTCTCAGACCAGCGACGTCAAAGATCAGCTGAAGAAGCTGCTGGAGACAAAGCAGGAAGCCGATGCGAAGCTCATTGCCACAGAGCATCTTTTGAGCTCCCTCAGAGGCGAGCATACAGCCAAGGAGCAACAGGTGGTAGCCCTCGAAAAGCAGCTGGCGGATCTGAAAGCGGAAAGTGAAACAAAGCTGAACGAACTGCGTGGCTCCGAGGAACTGAAGAAGCTACAGGTGGCTAAAGACACTGCAGAAGCTCAGCTCTTGTCCACGGATGAGCTATTGAAGTCCTTGAAGTTGCAACACATGGCAAAGGAGGAACAGGTGGTCGTACTAGAAAAGCAACTGGAAACTCTCAAGGCGGAAAACGAAACAAAATTGAATGAACTGCGCCAGCACAGCGAGCAGTTTGGATCTGAGCAACTGAAGAAGCTACAGGTTGCCAAAGAAACTGCAGAAGCTCAGCTCTTGTCCACGGATGAGCTTTTGAAGTCCTTGAAGTTGCAACACAAGGCAAAGGAGGAACAGGTGGTCGCACTAGAGAAGCAACTGGAAACTTTAAAAGTGGAAAGCGAAAGAAAACTGAAAGAATTGCGGCAGCAGAGCCAGGAGCGTGGCTCCGAGCAACTGAAGAAGCTACAGGTTGCCAAAGAAACTGCAGAAGCTAAACTCTTGTCCACGGAGGAGCTACTTAATACCCTAAAGATGCAGCACTCTGCAAAGGAAGACCAGGTGGTCGCACTAGAGAGGCAACTGGAAACACTCACAGTGGAACGCGATCAGACCCTGCAAAAACTGCGACATGAGAACAAGGAGCTTGAGACCGAAAATAACGCTGCCAAGGACCAACTACAAGAACTACAATTGGCCAGAGGGGAAGCAGAGGCGAGCCTCTTTAGCACCGAACAACTTTTGACCTCCCTGAGAGGCGAACTATCAGCCAAAAACGAGCAGGTTGAGGCGTTGGAGAAGGAAGTGTACGCGCTCAGAACAGACAGTGAACAGAGCCTACAGGACCTGCGGCAGCACAACGATCAGTTGCTCGAAATTGTCCAGCGCTCCCAGCAGACGGACTTTGAGGGTCAACTGAAGCAGACCAAAGACAATGTGGCTGCGCTTGAAGGGCAGCTGGCGCAGCGCGATCAGCAAACCTTGGAGCTCGAAAAGAACCTGGAGATCGAGCGAGAGTCTGTGGCCGCACTGAGCACCGAAAAGACAACCCTAGAAGAGCAGCACAAGCTGCGATTGGAGCAGCTGCAGCGCGAAATTCAAATGCTTCAGGATCAGCATGCCAGCACAGAGAGTGAAACGATAGCCGCACTGAAAGCGCAGCTCGAAACACTCAACCAGGAGCTGGCCGGCAGTCGGGCGAGCCTCCTGGCCAAGGAGAAGGAATTGAAGGCCTCTGGCAATAAGATGAACAAGCTGAAGAAGCAGCACGATCAACAACAAGCCAAGACAAGCGAACAATCAGTCCGCGTAGAGCAGCTCCAAAAAGAGATGGCGGAGGGCCAGAGTCTCGCCAGGCAAGTGGAGAGCGAGAAGGAGGAGCTGCAGACACGCGTAAGCTCTATCCTGGAGGAAATCACCAGCATGCAGGCGCACTTGCAGCAAGTGCAGGACTCGCATGGCCAACTGGAGGGCGAGAACCGCAAACTGGAGTCCCGTATCGAGGCTTTGCAGCGTGAGCAGCAGAGCAACAGTGCGCAAGACGAGCGCGCCACGGCCAAGATAGATGAAATTCAGAGTGAAAACACCAAGCTGTCTGAGCGCAACTGTCTGCTGGAGGAGCAGGCGAATCACCTGCAGCTGCAGCTGCAGGCGAAACAGGACGAACTGGCAAAGGTTCAGGCGAAGATGCAGCAGGTGCTCGACGAACACTCGAAACTGCAGAATGCCCAGGAGCTAATGGATCACGACTACCGCACGCTGCAGGATAAGTGCGATGCCTACGAGAAGGAGACGCTTTTGAACAAGGATGCCCTGGAGTGCCTGCAGGCGGCCAGTGAAGAGCTTCAGCAGGCCAAGGCCAATCTGGAGAGAGACCTGGCCGAGCAGCAGCAGCATCTGTTGGAGCTGCGAGAGCGCCAACGCGAGCATGAGGAGCAGGTGAAAGACCAGGCCGAACGCTGCACCGAACTGGAAGCCAGCCACCTGGAGAGCGAGTCCCAGCTGCAGGCGACCATCCAGAATCTTCGCCAGCAGATCGATGCGTTCAGGCTGACAGAGCAGGGCGTCCAAGAGAAAATGCAGGCCACCAGTGTGGCCCACGCCAGCCAGATGGCTACGCTCGAGGCACGCTGGAGTGCAGCCAATGCGGATGTTGAGCGGCTGCACGAGGCCAATGACGCTCTCCAGCTGGCGATGGATCAGCAGAGCCAGCGACTGGAGGAGTTGCAGGAGACCCTAGCCCAGAGGGATCGTCAACTGGAGCACACGGTGGACTCCACCCAAAAGCTGGCCAAATATGACGAAATTCAAGTCGAAAACGAGTATCTCCACAAGCACACGAAGCAGCTGGAGCATGAGGTGGCCGAAAATGGGGAGCTTAAGGAAAAGCTTAAGTCCCTGCAGTGCGAGCTGTATGTCCTCCAGGAGCAGGTTGAGCATCACGCCACTCAAGTGACCGAAAAGGAAAGCCAAAGTGCGACGGCCAAGGCGGAGGCAGATCAGCTAAAAACGGCGCTGGAGGAACAGGCACTCGAACTTACCCGCCAGCGGGAACACGCCAGTTTCGTGACCGAACAGAGCGATGCAGTCCAGACAGAGCTGCTTCAGGCTCAGCAGCACCTGCAGGAGAGACAAAGCGAGTTGGCCAAGGCCCAAGAAGAACAGATCAGTCTTCAGTCGGCCATTGCGGAACTCCACAAAGAGGTGGCCAGCCTCAAGGAGCAGCCAGTGTCCTCCGCTTCCGCTGCCACAGATGCCGACAGTCTGCGCAGCCTCAACGAGCAGCTGCAGCGGGAACTGGAGGGTCTGAAGCACAAGAGCAACGGCGCCGAGTCGAATATGCAGCAGGAAATCGAGGAACTGCAGGCGAACAACCAACAGATGGCCGAGCGCATCAATGAGCTGGAGACCCTGAGGGCGGGCATTCAGGCTCAGCAACTTCTGAACAGCATGGCACCCAAACACGTCCAGGAGGCGGCTGCCACCAGCGAGAAGGCCGTGTTGGAGTCCAAATTGAAAGAGATCATGAACGAGGTCCAGGATGTGACGAATCGAAACCTGTTCCTTGAACAAAAGTGTGAAAACTTCCTGATACTCGAACAGTCCAACGAGCGCCTGAAGCTGCAGAATGCGAAACTCTCGCGCCAACTGGATGAAACACTAGTAAGAATAGGATGAATCCCCTTCGTTGATAACAATTTATTTCATGAATCCCATTTCCAGGTATCCATGCAGCACAGCGAGTCTGTGCCGGCCAACACAGAGTTTGAGTATTTGCGCAACATTATGTTCCAGGTGAGTGTCGTGTCCAGAGATCCACCATTAATGCACGAAGCAAACCCTAAATGTCTGTTCCCTGATTGGCAGTACTTAACCGGCAACACGAACAACGAGACTCTGGTCAAGGTGATATCGGCGGTGCTGAAATTCTCGCCCCAGCAATCGCAGGTGGCCCTGGAGAAGGAGCATCAGCGTCGATCGTTGGTATGACCACCCCATCTACAAAATACATGCTCAAAGTTCATTAAATAATTCGCGGATATGTTGGCTTCTTTGCAGTTGAATAAACTGATCTAGCATGAACTAATGGCTCTCCACGACGGCGGCTGGTGGGAGCCATGCCCAGCCACGCTTCTAGACTACAAATTTAATCAGAATCAGAATGGTTAGCAGCCCAAGATCACAAGTACCTTATACCTCACCCGCCCCCTCCCGAAACACTGGGCAGAGCAGGCATGAAATATGGCAATGGATTCTGGCCTCCAAGCGTTTAATTTCCGACACGCATAGAACCCTACCCCGCATAAATATGTATGTGTTATTATTATCGATGTTATTATTGTACAGTCCTCCGTTGAACTCTAGCTACTTTTGTCCCTCCCACTGTCTGGCATGCTATGCACTATTGTATGTACATTTCTATTGGGATTTGCCTCTCTTCTTTCGCGCTCCCCACATCTCCCGCATAAGTGCAATCGTGTTTCTGTATTTTAGTTTAAGTTGAATATTGTAAAGAGCAACGACAAAGATTCATTGCAGTTGCAGTTGGCATTTAGTTTAATCCAAAATCTATACATAATATACAATATAATTTAAATAAATAGTTGCAATTCATGCAAAAAGAATCTCATGTGGCCGCTCCTTGGGCATGACTCTGTGCATGCTTCATCCGGATACGGAAGACGCGACGCCGCTGCGCAAAGCTACGCAACATGGCTCGTGTCAGTGGCGACAGTTGGTAGTCGGGTCTGTAATTTTGGAGGGCGTCGAGGACGTGCTTGAAGCCGAACCGTTGCAGCCGCAAGATGGCCTGAACGGCTGCCTGCTGAACGCCGGGCCGTGGCACCGCCACGAGCAGGCGCTTGAACAGCCCAATAAAACTGGAGATGTCGGTGTCCAAGGGCAGCGGCTTCAGCACCACCGATATACACTGCAGGATCCCCTCGAGTCGGACATCGTACGCATCGGTGTGTGCACTTAGATCACAGTAGCTGGAGGCGATCGGCACCAGGTGCTGGGCGAGCACATTGTTCAACACATCCACCCGCGGGCTACGACGACAGAAGAGGGCAAAGGCGTAGCTCAGCTGCTCCAGGCGGCCCGCCTTCAGCTTGTCCACCAGGTTCTCTAGCACCTGTTCTTTGGTGGGCTCAAAGGGCTGGAAGTGATACGCGAAGCGCAGCTTGGAGAGCAGCAATCGCCCGCATCCCTTGGGATCACTCACTTCGTACTTCCGGCACATCAGCAGGTGCTTGATCACAGTAATCAAGGGATCGAAGTTGTTGTATTCCCGGACTTCGCGGTGCGGCAGCACCGTCGGATGGAAGCACAACACCTCGTACACCAACTGAGTCACATCCCTGTCGTATCTATACAGTATTTTTGCCAGCAGCAAGCGCGACGGGTTCTCGTATGTATCCGGATTCGAATGGCTGGCATGCAGTCGGCCTACCTCCAGGTAGAGTTTGACGCACGTGATGGCCCAGTCCAGTTGGATTCTATCATCATTTGTCACCCGGAAGAGACGCTTCTCCAGAGCACACAAGAAGCTCTGTGTGTAGGAGGGTTGGTTGAATCTGAACACTTCAAAGTATCTAAGGGCATTCTGCAGGCGATCCAACGGGTCGTTTGGCTGGGGCTCCATCCAATTGTAGGTCATCTGGCAGAAGGCTGTAATCATCCCATTGACAATCACAGCCCCATCCCGCGTTATCTTAAAGACTTCGTTAGAGAAGTCCCTGCACGTCGAGTCCAGTTGAATGGTGTCCATGAGATATCCTTTTATTGTAGCGCAAAGCAAATCCTTCTGCGTCTCGCTAAGACGATGCGTAGACTGCATTTTACCCTTGGGTGCATCCATCACATGCATAAGCATAGCCTTGGGTTCGCCGTCACCCTTGCGGCACCCTGACAGCTCCAATGGGATCTCGATGGGTGGACTGTCGCTTTGGTCCGTCCACGTCGAAGTGGGTGAGGCTGGAGACTCTAAGTCATAGAAAATAGTCTGATCGGGCTCCACTTCCTTCGTCTCATTTCTCTCCGCTTTCGTTTCATCTTCCTGTGTCGGCGTCTGCTCTAATTTTGGATCCATATCTTTTGCCTGTTGCTCTTTTAGGCTCATTTGTTCCATTTTGATCTGCTTGGCTCTTAAACGAGTCAAACGTACTTCCTTCTGCGGCGACTCGGTTGCTCTTTCTTTCCTTTTGAGCGGACTAAAGGCCGGTCGCAGTGGCGACTGTGCCATCGGGGATTCTGATATCGGGGACTGTGATATTGGGGATTGTGATATTGGGGATTGTGATATTGGGGATTGTGATATTGGGGATTCTGATATCGGGGACTGTGATATTGGGGATTGTGATATTGGGGATTGTGATATTGGGGATTGTGATATTGGGGATTGTGATATTGGGGATTCTGATATCGGGGACTGTGATATTGGGGATTGTGATATCGGGGAACTTCCTTCATCTATAACTAGATTTTCCGATCCCTCGCTGGTGCTACAATCGAAATTGAACGAATCCCAAGGCAGCTGCGCATCGCTCACATCCGCCTCCGAGTCTGACTCGCTGCCGAATAGCTCCAAATTTAAATTTGTGGGAACTGGCGTTGATGGTTTTGGTGGATTTGCTGTTGGTTCTGCTTCTGCCCATTCCTCTCTGTCATATTCGAAAGATGGCATATCCTTATCCTTGACGCATTCCCCTGGCAATAAATCTGAGTTACTCATGAGCAAGTCCTCATTCTCATTGAGTTCTTTTTGCGGTGGCGGCATCTGTTCCAAAGAAGTTTCTTCATCACTGAAGACTTGAGGATTGCATTCAGCTAGAGAGGAATCTGTGTCGCTGATAGCATCCTCCTCATTTTCATCGATTTCGTCTTGCAGGAGCGGCTGCGAGTGTTCCACAGAAATTTCTTCATGACTGAAGACTTGAGGTTTGCAGTCCGCTGGCAACGAATCTGAGTCGCTCGTAGCATCCTCGACATTCTCATCGAGTTCTTTTTGCGCTGACTGCGGCTCTTCCAGAGAATTTTCTTCATCACTGAAGACTTGCGGATTGAATTTCGCTGGGAAGGAATCTGTGTTCGTCGTATTATCCTCATTATCATTGAGTTCGTATTGAGGTGGCGGCTGTGGATGTCGTTCTGAATGTTCCCCATCCTTATCACTTTCCACTGTCCCTCGCATGCCATGGCCATTGGTAGAGACGAGACGAAGCAAATACCGCTCTTCCAAGTCCAAATCAAAGTCTAAATTATCACAGTAGGGCATGTTGAAGGTGTTCAGATTGCTTATAAATTGAATCGCCGTTTCTGGTGCTGGGGACTCCACTTCCTGGTGACCTTCTATTGGTTCATTGGCCATTTGGTGTAGTGCCTGCTTCACTGCTGCTTCATCGTGCACAAGCTTTCGCTTGGGGATTGGCTTCAGAATCAAAGATGCTTTGCGTTTTCTTGACTTTTTCTTTCGTTCTTTCGGTGGCTTCGGTGGCAGATGTATCGGCGTGAGCTCTCCTCCGATGCTGATGTTGGACGATTCTGCGATCATGTCCATAGGATCAGTGCCAACATCTGTTCCCATGCAATCTGTGCCCGACTCGTAGTTATCTGTAAAGAAAGCACGTTGAGTTAAATCATGTAATCGAAAGAATATCGCACGGAGACCTTTTTTGCTGCTTGTGCTGGAGGCATGCTCGGGTACACGCTGCTTTTCAATCACCGGATGAGTCAGTGTGCCCTCATAGAGCGCGTAGAGCCAACTTGTAAAGTCCATTTGCTTAATGCTGGGCGGCGGTGACAGCGGAGGGTTCGATCCCCTGTGGAGCAGACAGAGAACCATTTGGCCAATAACATGCCACAGCTCATCGAAGGCCTGGGGCGGCAGGTTGGCGAGGCAGCTTTGGTTTTGAGGTAGAAAGTTGAGAATCTCCCGAAACTCCTTGCCAGCTGGCACGGTGCCCCCTGCCAATGCCTCATCCTTTACACTTTCGAACATGGTGCGCGAGGGTGGCCGAGATGTGGAGACCTTGATCTGTGACGGCACCACAGGCATGAAGTCGATCTCTCGGTGCACATTGCAAAGCATTGTGCAGGTGCCAATATTTATGGTGGATTTCTTGGGGATGTTGTCTTCCACCACAAACGGAGGTTCCATTATGGGGCTGAGGGGCATGGCGACAGCGGGGCTGTGCCAGGATAGCATCTCATCCAGGATTTGGCGCACATTCGGCGCGGGCTTCGGTTCTGGGAAGCATGTGCCCGCATCGCGGTACTTGATGAAGGAGGCCGTAGTGGTGCCTCTGGTGGTCGTGGTGTTCTTATGTTGCGTCGCCTGATTGCGTGTCTCCACCAGATTCGTGACCTGCACACCAATGGAACACATGGTGGTCTTCGGCTTGGTCGAAGTTTGTGTGGATTGAGTTTTCACTGTTTGGGTGATGCCTTTTCGCTTTGCTTTCGGGTTAGGACTTTTTGGTTCTGCGACAACAATCTTTGCCGACTTGCAGTAGTCTCTGACTTTTTTCATTATATTCTGCTCACGTCGTGACAGCCCGGCATCGTCGCCTACTCTGTGTGCGAGTTGCATGTAGGCCTCGACCAGGTCTTTGGCATCCATCGGCAGGGCCCTGACCTTCAATTCCTCCTCCAGATTCTCACAGCTGGTGACTTGAGCGTCCAATTTTATTTCCAGCTGGCTGCAGCGCCCTCCGAGCTCTTGGCACTGCTTCTCCAGCTCTATTCTCTGCTGCTTTTCCTTCGTGTACAGATCGGTCACCTCCTTGGCTGTCCGCTGCGTGTCAGTCAGTTGTTGGTTGTGGCTCTGCAGCTGCTTCACTTTCCGTATCAAATCATCGCTGTCGCAAATCCGCTCGGACAGCCGGCGACGCCTAGACTGGGTGTTTGTGTTGATTTTGGGAATCGACGCATGCCGATACGGGGCCAGGAACGTGCCCTCGTTAGCGGACGGACCCAGTAGGTGATCTATGTTGACCTCAAGAAATTGTGGGTTCTCCGGCATGGCCATGGCGCCGCGCCTCCTCCTCCTTCTTTTGTGGCACTTCACGTGTTTACGTTGGGCCGCTGGAAAAACGCTTTTTACTGGACCTGCGCGGGAAACTGCATATCTATTGACACTATGAAAGTCACTTAGCAATGCGTCATGGGGACACTACACGTCAAGTAGTTGAAAAATCAGAGATAAACAAAAACTAAAAAATAATCCGCGTTTTTTTACAACCGGTCGTCACAACAGTAGGGATGGTATATTGTCGATACAACTATCGGTACTTTTCTCCATCCCTGGAAAATACAGATATGTAAGTCTTTGGTATTTTAGTGCACTTTTAAATACCACATTTTTTACAATTTTATTATTGACAGAAAAATATCCGTTTTCAACTCATTTATTCGCCGATCAGGGTTAAAGCCAACAAAAACAGCTCTGAAATGTAGATGCATATATTAAAACTAAATTAATGGCAGCATCGCTCTTGTGGGCCGTTTAATGGTGTTCGGCAGCCTCCTTAGCCTGGGACTCGGCCCATGCCTTCTTGTTTCCGGGCGAGTTGGCTGTTGGAAGAAAAATGATTAGCGATTGCTCTTGTTTATGCAATTTCGGTAGGAGCGGGATAACATACCCAATCGGCTGATCTTGTAGAAGACGGGCACGCAGGCAACAGCCGCAATGAAGTAGTAGCGCCAGATCCACTGATTCTTAATGTAGTGCTTGATGGGGAATTGGGCAATCTTTGCCGAGAAAGTGTACGGGTATCTCATGGGGCGGCCCACGGGCTTTTCAGGAGCAGCTTTGTCGGCCATGGTAGTTATTGATTTGGATACTGCTGTGGCGAGGAAATATAAACTTTTGATTTATGCAAAAATTATGTAATTTTCCCTACGAATGTCGAACGTACGTACCTCGATGAAAGAACACAAGAAAATCGTCTGGTGCAACTCTGGCGCAAATTGCTATCGGGGCTGCAAACTTTTGCTATCGGGCGTAGAGATGAGCGAAAATATACTGTTGCTGTGTAAATAATTTGTACTATACTGGCAGAATGTAACAAAAATATATGGCTCGCTTAGCTTATCTTAATTCTAAATACAGTGTCTTAAAATCTAAGCCGACTTATTTTTAGTAAAATGTAGGATTGAAATTAGGCGGTATTTTGATCGCCACCGAATATGATGAATATATATATACCAGAAATATACCAAAATATACCGTAAATATACTGACAAATCAGCTGGAGTTTTTGCCATCGTGAGCAAATAAATTGTTCAATTCAACAAATCGTAAGGTAAACAGGGCCTAAACCCTCTATATATAGTTAATTAACAAGCCGGTTAATGAGGAATTCTACCATTTGCTAACATCTTTGTGTGTCCTAATAGTGCCGCTACTAAGGGCTTCATCTCCAGGCTTTCCACATCCTTTGCCCCTCAAATTTCCATGTCTGTCTCCTTGCAAGCTATCAAAATGATTAAAACGAGCGATCAGGTGTCACAGGTATCAGGCCTCACTCACTTAAACCTTATTAGCATAGTAGTGCACTTGTAGTTTTTGGTTTTGCATGCCTTATGATTTGATTTAAAATTGTGTCCTAGCTTGATAGTTATCTCAACTAAACACCCCACTCCCACAGACCGAGAGTCAGACGACCAGGGTCAAGCAAAAGAAACAGAGGCAACGAAATCGACCCCGAAACAAACGAAATCGCGTTGAAGATAGCATTACTACAACTAATACTACTACAGAATCGTCGACTACTGATTCCGCGCCCACTGAGAGTGCAATGCCCGGGGACAAAAGCCAGCAGGATGCAGCGCGTGAGCAGGTCATGGCAGAGCGCGAGGCCAAGAAGCAAGCGAAGCAGGCCAAGAAACAAAAGTCTACAACACCAGCCACAAAAATCATCACCGAAGTGGAGCAGACGACCATAACCACTAAGCTGACGACTACGACCACAACCACTGCCAGGGACAAGCCGGAACCACCCGCAGCTCCCATTGCCGCAGTCACTTGTCCTGCGTCGACTGGCACGGAAACTGGGGACAAGACACGCGACCAGATTAAGGCTGAGCGAGAGGCTAAGAAGGCGGCCAAGCAGGCTGCAAAGGTAGCCAAATCCAGTGGGGCCAAGGTTGAACCCCTAGTGCAGAAGCTGGCCAACTTAAAAGTGACAGATAAGACTCCAACACCAACCGCAGCTCCATCCTATGCAGCAGATGAAGAAAAGGTAAGGTACAAATATAACTTAAACACCTCTCATACTCTGGCATTCACAGAAGAAACCCGCTCTCAGCAAAGCCGAGCGGCGGGCCCTACAGGAAGCTCAACGGGCAGCCAAGGCCCAAGGACAAGTAAAGAAAGCCCAGCCAGCGGTCAAGGCTCCGGGTGCAGCCACGGCGAAAGTCACGGCCACGGCACTCAAGGAACTAAAACGGGAAAGCGTCTCGCCTGTGAAATCAGCAACGAGTTCTTCACCCAGCAAAAACTCATTAATCACAGCCAAATCAGAGTGCAAAGTAAAGCTGTTCAATCATTTGGTTTGTGCAGAGAAGGGCGCCAGCCTGTTCATCAACGATCCGCTGGTGCATCCCAGCATGGCTCGCCTTGGAGTGCAATATGCTCAGCGCACAGTGGTCGGCTCCAATGCGCGGTGCATTGCCTTCCTGCATGCCCTGCGGCAGGTGGTGCAGGACTTCGAGACGCCTGCTAAAAAGGAGTTTGGCCGTAGCTTAGATGCTACAGTGAAGCACCACGTGGATCATCTGCACAAGTGTCGTCCGCTGGCCGTCTCCGTGTCCAATGCCTACAAACAGTTTAGGAATCAGACCACGCAACTGCCGGCAGATGTGCCAGAGGCGGAGGTAAGTCTCTCCTCGCCAGACTCACTCCTTCAGTAATGTTGATCCAAATCGTTATTGCAGCTGAAGGAACTGCTCGTCCACTTCATCGACACCTACATGGAGAACCAGATTGGCAAGGCTGCTCAAGCCATAAGCAGCTCTCTGCAGGAGAAGATCACCGATGGCGATGTACTGCTCACCTTTGGCTGCTCCTCGCTGATACAGTTCATCTGCGAGGAGGCCAAGCGGCGACAGGTCGCCTTCCGTGTCATTGTGGTCGATTCGCGTCCCACCTGCGAGGGCCAGGAGATGCTGCGACGCCTACACGCCCATGGAATACCCTGCACCTATGTGCTGATCAATGCCGTGGGCTATGTGATGGCCGAGGCTACCAAGGTGCTGCTGGGTGCCCATGCCCTGCTCGCCAACGGCTATGTGATGGCGCGAACAGGCACTGCTCAGGTGGCTCTCGTGGCCAACGCCCACAATGTCCCCGTTCTGGTCTGCTGTGAGACGCACAAGTTCAGCGAACGATTCCAGACCGACGCCATTGTCTACAACGAGCTGAGCGATCCCAACGATCTGGTGCGCGACGACAAGTGCTGCCTCAAGAACTGGACAGCCAAGGGCCATCTCACGCCCCTCAACCTGAACTATGACATAACGCCACCAGAGCTGGTCAGCGCCGTGGTCACCGAGGTGGCCATCCTGCCCTGCACCAGTGTTCCCGTCATTCTGCGCATCAAGCCAGACATTGGCTACTAATCGTCGTTCAGATACAACCCGCTCCTGTTGAATAAATATTACTTTTTTATTACATTTTGATCAAATCGATAAACAATTTCGAATAGTATTTTATGTTCTTCCTTGTTTTTTTTGCCAGACATGTTAATGCTAGTGGAATATGGTTAATGCGAGGGACCGCAGCTTAGGAGGGGGCGGCGCATTCTGTACGTGAGTCGAAGCTGAAGGAATTTCTATAATCGAGTCAGTTGTGAATGAAATCATTGAATAGATAGGGTGTTTTTTTAACATTAAGCATTAAACATTGCAGCGGTCCCTGCTGTTTTTCTTTGTCCGCGTATATTTAACACATATTTTATAGACACATATTTTATAGTTTTAATATGCCTTCACTTGTACTCTCGCTTGTGTGTGTTTGTTTCTGGGTGCCGATCTAAGTTTAACAACAAAATATACAGATTTGTGCCCGACTTATGGAATGGGTCGATGCCTGGAAGCACATCCCTCGCGGTTTAGATGGTATTGGTTTTGCTCTACTTTTGTTTTTGTTTGTTTTTAATTTGCAACAACTCGAAAGAGCTTCTAAGCAGCTACCACTACAAATGCAACAATAAATATAATATAATTAATAGAATTCATGGTGTTTATAATTGCATTTTCATCCATTCATTCCTCCTCCCCAACACACAGACTGCACGGTCGACGACTCGACCGCTATCATGCTCAACAATGTACTATGACTACGGATTAGGCTATTTGTTCTGGCACCCTCTACGGGCTGCTCTTCTGCATTTGCCGGAAGCAGCCTCGGCACACGGGAACCAGCTTGCCGCTGTCGTGTCCTGGCAGGGACACATTCTTGTCGATGCAGCGCTCGCAGAAGATGTCACCGCAGCGCCAGCAATGTGTCTGTCGAGGGGATAGATTAGCTTCGAATAACTCTGGCTGAATTCTGCCTCACCTTTTTGCTAAACTGATCGAAGGGCGTGGAGCAGGAACAGGCAGTAACATTGCGCATGGGCTTCCAATCAATGGCCACCGAATTGATCTCGTCGGGCAGGTCTTGTGGCGGGCTCGTCTGCTCTGCGTTCAGCGAGAGATTGGCAAACGACATGTTGTTTGCCTTTAGCGGGTGGTCGTCGTCAGCAGCGGACAGTTCGCTCAGCTTCTTGTCGTAGTTGTATCTGGAATGGGGAATCAGATCTTAGAGGGGGATCATTCAACGCTGCCATTCGCTTGTACTTGTTGTCATTGATCTCGTTGGGAACAGCCACCTCCTTGCTGATCTTGGTGTTGGTGCTGGTGGCGTCCTGCAGTTTCTTGGCCGACTTGGAGATGTAGCTCTTGAAGCTTGCTATGCGTTTGGTAAGATGCTGCACATGATCCTCCAGAGAGTTGGTGTGCTCCTTGCTGTCGAGCAGCAGATCGCCCAGCGGTTCTCGCGGGTGAATGCCGCTCTCAAACCGGCAGTACATTCCCCGCCAGAATCTACGGGTGGATCAGAAGATAGGATAAGGTGCCAATGCTTTTATGCCGCTGGGCAGACGCAGACTCCTTACTTGATGCACTGCGGCGCCAGATTGGCCTTGATTGCCTCATCCACATTGGGCCTGTACAGCGGATTGATATACTCGTTCAGGTGGTTGGCCATGAAGCCCCACAATGAGAAGGTGCGCTCGGAGAGCTTTAGGTCCAGTCGATCCTTCTCGCAGTTGCCCACGAAGGTGCCGAACTGGCAGGAGTGCACATGGTCGTGCAGGATGAGCAGGAAGCGCTCGTTGAACTCGAAGGCTTCGCTGCGCTGCGACATCAGCTGCCAGGTGCAGTCCAGGAACTGCGTGAAAATGGGCGAGACCTCCTTTGCATCCGTCTGAATGTGGCCACAACGCTCGCTGAACTTGTGCCCGAAGGCCAGCCAATCCTTCTCGATCAACGCCTGGAAGCCCTTGATTGTGCGGTAGTAGGGATTCAGCATCAGCTGCGCCAGCGAGCACACCTGAGCGGTGCGGTCCCAGCCATCGGAGCAGTGGACAACCACAGAGACGCCCTTGTCCACGGCATTTGCAATGAAGCTGCCAAGAGGAGGAGTAGGAGGATCGGAAGGATGAGTTTCTGTTTGTTCAGCTGTCACCAAATAAATACAAGCCATCTGCCATCTTATTGAATGTTTACCCACCTCGACGTGTCCAATATGGAGCGAATGTGCTTCAGCCAGCCAGACGACTCGAGGGCATTCAGGAATGCGCTCATGGTGGGTGACTTCTGTTCGCAGGCCTCCAGCACCTTCTGCAGGCTGGCGCGCTGTACGTGTATGTTCTCGATGCCCAGAAAATGGAACTTGATGTTCTCATAGAAGGCCTCGTTCTCGTATCCCTTGCCGGCAGCTCGATTGGCCATCGCATTGATCTGCAAACATGAAAGGGGGAACGGGACTATTTGCATGGTACTCATCTCTAGGATATGTCACATGGTACTCACACGCGGCCGCGTATCCACTACATACATGTAGTCTGTGTTTGTGTTTGTCTTACGTATGGCCTCCAGCATTTGTTCATCTTCCAGGCAACGGGCACTGAAGCCAGACAGCGGCTGGCTGCAGCGGCAAATGGAGGCCTAAAAAGAGGGAGACATTTTTGAGCTATTTATCCAAACAATGCTGATTGCTGAATGGTAAGTGGACCCCCACCTTGTTGTTGTGCAGATAGGTGAGTGCCGGCAGCCGTCCCTTGGAGCGGAAGCGCGAACTGCTGATCAGCATCAGAGTGGTGGCCTCCTTGGGCACGTAGATCTGACGCGGATAGGTGTCGCAGAGCTCGTACTTCTCGTTCATCGAGCACAGGGTCCAATTGTCGTTAGGAACCAGCAGGTGCTTGAACTCGGCCTCCAGGTTGAAGAAGTCCCAGCCAGCGCTCTTGGGGTAGTCATCCTTGGCCGGCTGATAGTTGAAGCAATACAATTTGTTGATGGATACTGTGAAGGAGGAGGAGGAGTTGGCGATGGATATGCTTTAAAAAAGTCTGCTCACCTGGCTGGAAGAGCTTCAGCAGTGATGTGTAGACGTCGTGGCACTCGGAGTCCTTGGGAATCACGAATGTGACCGACAGGAATGTCTTGCAGCGTATGAGGAGCGGCGATCCGGTTGTGCTCAGCGGCAGCTTCTCTATGCTGGCCACGTGCATGTGCAGAATCTGTAAGTAGTAGCAAAAACCATTGCCAACAATTTCATTTTCGCCATTTGACCATGACACTGCCCATGGCTGCGATTATGCAACGTTCGCCTCGCTGCTAGAAAAACTGAAGCAAGTGCCCCTCCCCCCCAACTTTACGCGGACTCTCTTTATCCCCTCTTCCCTGAGTCAACAGAAGGACGTGCCTGGACACGGAGTTGCGTTCGTTCCCCACTCAATTATTGATGCGCTTCAGTGCAGCATTAAAAACAGCAATTCCGAGTAGCCTGTAGCGAGTCCTGTCAGGAGGATTATGAGAGACTTAGGAACCAATTTTCAAGTGCCACCGAAAATCGATATGCTCTCCATAAAATGCCCACCAGTGGCAGACCCACTCGAAGCCCTTCAACATTTAATTAACCCTCTTTTCACTTGGCCAACAAGTGAGTTCCGACGCGAGGCTTGCTGTCTCTCTCTGCCTTGGGGGGAATTTGTCGCTCTTGCACCGGTACTTGCCGAGTGGAGAGCATAATTAATGCAATTTTTGGGCAGGCAATTAAAATGCAATGCATGCGTGCTTTCCTGCTGACAGAATTACGCATACGTAAGAGCTGTTGCAGCCGCAATTCAATTTAAGGTTGCTGCGAACCCTAATTGGTAGAACCACGAGGATTTAATGGAAATTAAGTGGGGATGCATATTATGTACGTGTGTATATCAAGGGTGTGGTTTAAGGCAAATCAAATTTAAGGATAAGCCTGTTTAATTTATTGGATTCTATTCATTACGGCTTCATGCTTTCTAGGAAATGTTTCCGCTTTGAGGCATACAAATCGCATTGGCTGGCATAATGCAAAAAGCGCTAAGCCGGAACAGCTTGACTAAGCTGTTTGTGCAACCACCAAGAGCAGCCCCCTTCCATTAAACCACCCGTAGACTCCATGCCCCAATCCTCGTGCCTCTTTTGGGAGGATTCAAAGAGTCGTCTCTGTCCCCCCGCTGGGGGCTTATGCCTGATGAGAATGTACTACTGTACTACTGTACTGTGTACTGTATACGCTGCTGCTTTTTGCGCAATTAATTTAGTATAGAAATGCTGGTCGGATTCAATTTGTGCGCTTGCAATGGGGCGTATACGCTACGTGCTTATGCCATGCTTTTTCCTCTGCGCACTGATTGCAAATTTAAGCGGAAACCTAAAGCGCAAATACACGAAAGTTGGCGCGCAAGCCTTGAGGCAACTTCTTAGAAGAAACTTTTCTGCACTCATGCTTCTTGAGCCAAGTGACGGAACTGCGAACAGCCGGGACGCGCCGCATCCACGACTGTCAGACATCACTCTTATTACACAGGGCTTACCGCCTGTAAGATGGGAAAAAGCCTCATACTTTTAGCCAGTGCGAGGTCAAGCCCAAGTCCTAGCCCCATCTGGGAAACACACATTTGAGCACGTTTCCGCATGTCCATAAGAACGGAACGACGGCTCAGGTGACTCAGATGTCGCGACACTAAATTGTTTGCGGCCCAGGCTACGTACCCATTCCACGGGGGTTTTCGATTCAAAAAGTTCCCGCACAAACAAGTTGCCCCAAGCAGGGACATAAAATAATTGATGATGTCATTTCGGTGGCTACTTACCCAGGTCTCCTTGTTGCTCTCGGGCTCGACGAATATCAAATGGGTGGCCGTCAGATAGAGGGTTCCGACTGTGGGATTTTTGGTATTGTAGCGATCTATCATCCGCACACTCTCCACCTGCCGAAACGTGAACGGAAAACAAACAGAAAGAAAAAGAGAGAGAGCAGAAATATGAAATGTTATTTGCATGAATATTTTGCATGGAATTTAAGCCCATCTTCATTTCAATTGGAGCTGCCTGCTGACGTCAGCCGGCATCCATGCAGCCCACATTCTGAAAACAATCGCACAACCCACGCCCCCCACCCACACATATTACAGAAGCCACTGCATTGCCAGGAAGAAGAGCAAGTTCAAAGGATAAAAGGATTCTTTTATTTTACTTTTCAGGCAGAGCAGAACGTACAAGCGAGGGATTTAGGGAACACTTACATATATAGTATTTACAAGAAGAATGCCATTCATCTATTAAACAAAACCGCTGGGCAGCCATCCCATTCAGGCATATGATGGTCCTTATTCTCTTACTCATCCTCACACTCTCATTCATCTCCTGCCTCCTCTTTGTGCTCCAGGGCCCCAGCCGCTGGGGCCTGCTCATCAACCGACTAATTTCCTTTCATGTCACTTCGACGGCAGGTTGGGCTTCTGTTCGAGGCGGGGCCATTGTTGGGATAGATAAGGTCAGTTAATTGTCAGCGAGATGGGCGGTTTATTGTCCCAGGAGCACAGCAGGCGGTCAATTTAGCATGCAAATTGAACCTACATCATTACGAGTCTACTTGGATCCTTAAAGATTGTGGGCCCTTGATTGCATCTCAATTCAATCAACATCGCATCCTCTACTCTTCGCCAAGCAATTTTCCACAGCTAGGAAATTGAAAACGGAATGGAAAACAGACGACGACAGTTGTCAGGGGACATGGGAAACCTTTTCAGTTGTCAGCCTGTTGCAGTATGCGGTAAGGTCTTTGATGGACGAGTGCAATTTTCGAAGCTAGCCAGAAGCCATTCCCATTTGTGAACAGGATGGGAAACCCACACATTTAATTGGCCGCACAGCCAGCAGATCCTGTAGAGTCCTCGACTCGAGTACTGCGGTGATAATGCAACAATTTGTACGTATTTGTGGGAGGAAATAGCTATGCAAATGGCGCCAGGATGCAGCCGGAATGGAATGGAGTGGACTTTGGCATTGCATCACTGTGTCTGTGTGACCCAAATAGGGAAATGGGGAAATGGTTACTGGAGAGAGGACAAGTGGGGTCAAGTCGAGGGCCCAGAACATATTGCTCCAGCTCGATGGTTATTTGCATAATTTCCGGCCAAGAGCCGGCGGCAATGCGTAAAAAAAGGGAAAATTAGATTGATTTTGTTTGGTTTTCTTTTTTTGTTCCGAGATGTGCATAGCAAAGGAGATGAAACGGAGCTAAGGCCAGGATGGAGAATGTCTGTTACCTTCTTGAGCACACAGTTGCCGTTGTAGAAGACGGGCGCCTCGTTAAACTCCTCCTCGATCCAGGAGACTACTTTGTCGGAGACAAAGGGTGGCACGGGGACGCCCCATAGCCTCTTGTTGCCATCGGGCGGCTCCTCCGTCTCCGGCGATATGTTGTCGAAGCTCAGACGCAGG
This sequence comes from Drosophila lowei, assembly GCA_008121275.1. Classification (NCBI taxonomy): domain Eukaryota; kingdom Metazoa; phylum Arthropoda; class Insecta; order Diptera; family Drosophilidae; genus Drosophila; species Drosophila lowei. The sequence goes on along the minus strand of CM017778.1, from coordinate 20,695,609 downwards.
GCCGATGTGGGGGATAGTTGGCGTTCGATTTCGTTGAATTTATTCATGAATCTAGTAAAGTCCATTTCTATAGTTTCGTTTTGCAGTTTATGCTAATGTTGTTGTTGTTGTGGTTGTTGCACAAGGGCTTATTGATTTTGAATTAGCAACAGAATGGGCGGGCACTGGCCGTTTGGCTTATAAACCAAATCACGTGAGTGCGGGCGGCGCTGGGATGGTACGGAACGGGACGGGATGTCATGGGATGGATGGGTTCGAGACTTTCACTTTTCGCTTTCCACACGAATAACAGCACACAAAGTACGTATAAATATGAATGTGTATGTGTATATTTGGACACTTTGTTATTCCCTCTTGGGGGGTATGTGTGGGTGGCGTGTGGGTGTGGGTGCCTGCAGAAGAAGACCGCAGAAGAACCAGCTCCCGACACGAGTGCTGGGAGTGAACTCAGCTGCCAGTGTGGCTGGCGCGCGCCTAAATGCATGCTATGCTTGGTGTTGGGAAAATTTGTGCCCAGGGAAATTTTCTCAGCCAATGGGAAGGGAGCAGCTGGCGAGCAAGTAAAAAGCAAAGCAAATACTTGCATACCCTGTAAGGAGTGAGTAGTTAAGACTTTGGTGGAGGCTAAAAAGCTGCCAGTGTGATTGACGCGCGCCTAAATACATGCTATGGTTATTGTGTGGCCAGGGAAATTTTCTCATCCAATGAAAAAGAGAGAGAGAGAGAGAGATTGTTGTAAAAAGGAACAAAGCAAATACTTGCATACTCTTCAAGGAGTGAGTTCTTAAGCCTTTACATATTGTATGTAATTTTTAAGCGTCTTATGAATCACATATCGTTAAAGAGAGTAGTAAAAGTGGTGCGTGCACTCTTGAATCTATTTCAATTGGCAATGTCAATAGCCAATTGAGAGTGGGTTCAACTTGTGGGTTAACGTAGCTCAGATGTTTGGGTGAAGGCTAAAAAGTAACCTCGCCTCGCCTGATTGTGTGGGTGAGTGGGTGGGTGTGTGTGGAAAAGAGCGCGAGGAGGCGGAATTCTGGATTCATTCCCATCCCAGTCCCATGCGCATGTTTTAAAGAAGTCTATATATTAATAGACATGATTTGTGTGTCCTGCGGCATTAGGGAGAGAGCCCTTGGTGCGGTGCCGGTCCTTCCCCTGATGCCCGCCTAGGCGGACCATCGATTTTGAATAACCCGAGCAGAAGGGAAGCAAAAAAAGCATTGCTGCATGACTCACAACTCTTGTCCAGGATTTAGATTGGACAATGCCACTGGCCTCGAACTTACAATGGTAAATACTGTTTAGCAAACATCACTGCTTGAAGTTGAGTAAGCCATAAACATACCTTCGCCAGCTTGATATCGTCCATTGTTTACGTTTTGCTCGAGTCTCCCAGTATCCGTGGTATAAGCTTCAAGGCTGCTTCACAGCCGATCGGGATTGCACCACGTGACACGCACTAAAACATACGTTTTAAATACACTAATTTTTAATTTATCTGCATTTTTTTAATAAATATATTAAAAATATTGATATCAGTGTGACCGCGGATTTATCGTTAAGATATACCGTCCGACCCTCAGAAATATACCAAAATATTCCGTTTCATTTTAAAAATATACCGTAAATATACTGACGAATTCAAGTTCTATTTTACATATTCCTCGATTTAGATATTCCGTGGAATATTAATAGCTAGATAGTCTCAGCCCTGCCCACATAGTTTTATCCTATTGATGAATAAATTTTCTACAAGATTAACTACTTTTAGGTACGCCCACTTATTGTATTTTGACTAAAACACGGTTTACAAATTAATGTTGCCAGCAACATTGTGCATGGAATGAGACTAAGAATGGCCAATGAAAATCGTCAAAAATGAAATGCAAAACTTGTTGCTGCAGCATTATGTTTTGAAGAACATTTTTGACGATTTTCATTGGCCGAAAGCAAAAATCGCGTCCTTCCCGTTTTAACCGGTTCGTAATGTGGCGGTATATTTAAACCCAACACCTGAAAAACTAAGTTTATATGGATATATTATATGTGGTGTATATCAAATACATATTAAAACTAACTTATCAGTACTAATTTTAATACTAGTCCCTGGGCTCCGTTAAAGTGACCAACATGGCAGTACCTGAATAGCATGAAGGCAGAAATGGCCACGGACATCATGTTTGGATATGTCGTGTTAATATTCCCAAATAATTGCGGCATAGTCCCCCTTAGCGATTGTCCGAATGTCTATTAATGGCTTTTAATGTCTATTAATGGCCTGAATGGTATACCATCAAGGGCCAATTTTCGCCGAATAACATTCTGGATCTGCTCCACCTACTGAATATGCAATCACGTACATTTCCCGTTGGGTTAACCTTTTCAATGGTACAGATCAATCATCACCCGGTTAAAGGAGGTCCTTACCCGATTCAAGTTCGGTTATCGATACTATCGACTGGATACGAGAGGTGCGCGCCAAGTAGAAATTGTTTGAAAGTGAATGAGCGAAAAGGATTTAAATGCTGTCGGTGTGGTAGCACTGGAAACATTTAAATTCAAATAATGTGCGCAAAAATGCATTTAATGTTCTTTAAACACATACAAATAACAAAGAATGCGTTTGCTATCAAAAGTTGACTAACATTGACGGTATTCGGTGATCGGTAACCAGTAAGTGCACTTTAGGCGTGGGTTGGAGTGTTAAATGCGGTGTGTTCGTCGTGTTCATTTTCGCAGGCCTACGTATTTGGTCCAGACACCTTTGTGGTCGAAGTACGGTTTGTTCCGGGAGCAAATGATTGCCTCCTTGAAGACGTCAGCATAGTCCGACGGCATGGAGCTGTGCTTGTATAGATTAAAGAGGAATTCATAGACCTGAAAGTCGATACAAGAATGATTAAGAAAGTGGCAGATAGTTGAGTTTTCCTCACTCACCTTTGCTTCATGGTCCTTCCAGAATATGTGGTCGCACAGATACTGCAAGCTCTCGGGAAAGAGATTGAGTCGCTGCTTATCGTCTGTGGCCACCACATCGACAGTGCCCAGCAGCACGGCACAGCCAGAGAGCACATCCACGGCGAGAACGAAGATGTCCAGCAGATAGAGAGCCCTGTTAACCTTCTCCTTGTTGGAGGCCTCAGCCAGCAGCATCTGGATCTCCAGGAATATTTCCATGATCCAGTTGCAGGCATGCTCATCGCTTCCAAAGGCATACAGAGTGGCAGCCAAGTGGCGATAGAAGAAGGAGCGCTCCTCCGTGCGCTTCTCGTAGGCATCAATTATGGGCGTCAGCCACTTGAGTGGGTTGGGCAGCTTGTCGTTGTACAGCACCAGATAGCATCGGATGATGGTGGCCTTTTTAAGCTTGCCCACGGGCGTCTCCCACCAATTGGCGGGCGTGGTCAGCCCGTCGATGGCATTCGGATGCAAAACGGCCACCACCTCTGTGTAGCGCTCAAACAGCCTCGAGTCTAGATTCATCGAGTCCATGTAGCGTTCTACAATCAGTGTGAAAACATCCAGCACTTCGGGTATGTCACACTTTCCCGTGAAAATGTACTTGACGCTGTCCAAAAATTTTTCAAAGAGGCAGCCTGCAAACAAGAGGATACGAGGTCATCGCCTGAACAAAAAGCAAGCCAAAAAAAGTTTCAACTCACCCTCGACAAAGTCGTTTATCTGTGACTCTTTGAAGCAATAGACAGCCACTTTCTCGGCAAACTGCTTTATGATCTGAAGGCCCACGTTGCTGGCAATCTCCGGCAGCAGTGAGAACAGCAACAGCAGATCCTCCTCGAAGCAATTGGGCTCAAAGTCCACCAGGAAGTTCTCTAGCAACCGCTTCGCTGTGCCTGAGCTCGACGCCTGATTCTTGGCTATCATGATGCAGTACTTCCTCGCATCGAAGGATAGTTGGAAGAAGCTAGTCAGGCAGCTCCAGTCGAGCGGGGGTATCGGCTTGGAATATTTCTTGGACAGCGCTCTGAGGGCAAAGGTCACTGCATAGGGCTCTGACACGTAGTCTCCGAAGCGGGCCTGGCTCACCATGTAGTTGGTAACTGCACGGAGCGGACTGGTCGCAAACAAGCCCACCAGCTTGCGTGGCTCCGGCTTGCCTTCGGGCAGGCGGTAGACTCCGCTCCGAAAGCCGTTTATTTCGTTGCCTATGTGGTGGGCAATCAGATCAGCTGCTGCATCTCCACATTCCGGGCGAATCTTCTGTAGTAGCTGCACCCAAACCTCGCCGGGCACGGTCTCTTCCTGCAGATCCACCACCTCTCGGCCACTAAGTCCTCCCACTGCTCCACCGACAATCTCAAAACGAAACTGAGCCGGAATATGTCGCAGGTTGAGCGTTGTTCCTGGCTCATAGCTCTTTAGGGCTGCCAGAGCATTCCGAACCTGTGCCGCATCTGTTCCCGGTCGACTGATGGCCTGCCACAGCTGCTCCAGGGCATCATCCGCAACCTTCTCGTACTCCAGTGTGGGTGTCTGCAGCAGCGGAACCAAGCCAAAGAAACGGTACAGGGACCTGAGGGTCTGTGGACGCTGCTCGCCGCGAAACTTGCTGCCCAGAGCGTGCCAGGTGGAAGCAATATTGACCGTGTGGCTGTCACACAAAGCATAAAGAGCATCCAACGCCAGAGATGTAGCCAGATCCCCAGATTCATCAGTGCAGCTGTTTAACGTATTGCTAAGGTGAGGCAGCAGCTCCGAGCCATGCAACGTTGGCCTGCAAAATATGGATATAAGATTAGAAAAAGGATACAAGATCGGGCCAAATTTGTGGGCTACTTTTCCTGGCAGATTTCCCGCATGGCATGTGTTCGGGCCACTTGAAGCTCCCAGCGCTTATCGCCCTCCGGTAGCGGTTGAGCCACTTGCTTCAGCAGGAAGGGATAGGTGCGCGACTCCACGCGCCACAGACGCAGATACAGGTCCACACAGAAGGTCCCATTCTCGGTGGACAGATTTCGAATGGTGTTTAGAATCATGGGCACGTTGTCCTTGGCAAAACGAGGCATGTTTCAGTTGGAGGTTCAAGTGATGTTCATTTAAGAGCTCACCTTGGATACGGCAAAGTGGGGCAGACCTCGAAGCAACTCCAGTTGCAGTTCAGGATTGTTCTCGTGGGCCAGCTTGAAGATGTAGGTCATGAGGAAGTCGTAGGCGATGCCCTCGTTTACCTTAATGGTCTGCAGGATCACTTCGTAGATCTTGAACCAGCAGTCAACGGGCGGCTGTCGGGACAGGAAAGAGGGCGCGCAAGAAGAGATGGAGGCGCTGGCAGAAGACCGTGTTTGACTTGACATTCAGGGCGTCGACAAAAGCGAAAACATCCTGATTCTCGGAGGCATCGAACGACTCCACAAGATTGGCCAGATCAAAGGCAATCGCTATGTCCGGATGATAGTTACGCATGTGGGCCGGCTTCAGTAGCCTGGTGGATATCCGCTCGCCCTCATCCGACTGCTGGAGGTCGAGCACACGCTGCACTATTTGGTTAGCCAGAGCCAGCCCCTCGGCGGGTATGAATGCAGTCTGAGACATCCACTGAATGATGCCATCCAGACACATGTTCAGAATGTATTCATGGCCACAGCGCTCCTGCACGACCACGAAGACAATGATCCGCAGCAAGTCGGCCAGGTAGAAGGGGGACAAGACATGCAGCACTTCCGCCAAGAGAACCAGGAGCACATGGTAGTGGTCCCGCGTATGCTCCCGAGTCGCGTGCAATACGCGAAGCAAGCACAGCAGACTGGGACGAGGATCAATGCCGTAGTTGGCCAGCTGTTTGATCAGACAAGCCTGGTAGATGCACAGATCGATGGACTGGGCATGATCCGACTGCTGCAGAAAGTAATCGATGGCCTCGATCACCAGGATGCTGGTGGATAGACAGGTGCTGGCATTGTTGAACTTGCTCCACGACAACAGCTCCTGCATCAGGGCTCTGGCCTCTGGCTGGCTCTTACTCAGGCCGAGCAGGCAAGTCCAGATCGGCTTGACATCGTGCAGCGTCTGTGGATTGCACAGCACATAGAGGAACACGGGACGCAAATACTCAATGCTATGATTGCGTATGCTGAGGATAGAGATAGAGATATATATCAATCAATGGTTGACTTTGTTAATCATTGAGGCCCACCTCTTGTCGTGGTGCTGGCAGATGCCGATGATCTTGTTGCTCACATCATTCATGTTGACGCTGGAGTGCTGCAGCAGAGATATCAGTGGATGCTGTTGCGTCTTCAGGCCATACGAGCACTGATACGTCTCCTGCTCCTTCAGCAGTGATGTCTTCCGCTTCAGATTGAGCAGCTGAAGGCCCACTATGCTCTCCGTGATGATGGCAAAGTGCATCGGACTGAAATGGAAGATAGTCACGATGGTGGTCAAAGGGCTCTGATAAGCAAGCTAATAATAAGGTGGAACGAACAGCTTTAACTGGCGTTTAGCTCAACTTCCGTTGCAGCGCAGAAACGGCTAACGACTTGCACATATGCAAGGAAGGAGTGCCACGCGGTAAATCGCTTTGCGTTTGACGGGGGTAATTACAATTCACGCGTTGGCCAGCGGCGATTGCCACCGGATGACGGCGTCTGGCCACTGGGGCCCTGTAATTGTGGTTTCTGCCCTGCAGGCCAATTAATATGCAATCCTTTTTGCCTACACTTGCCGCTTATCAAGGCTAATTCCTGCATTACATGACCGTTTGACGTCCTTCAGAGTGGAATGGGGCAACGCAAACATTTCAAGTTCAATGCCAGACTTTTTCCTCGCTTTGCATATATCAAACAAACATTTGTGAGTGAAGCAAGGCCAGCAGGATGTGGCATGTGGGCGGTGTGGACAGAGTCCAAGGAACATGTGCGTGTAAGGAAACGGCTAATAGATTTTATGGCACCCCGGGCATAATCCCAGATCTAGGTTGGCGACTGGAAGATTGAGCACCGCGGATTGCGGTCAGCGGAAATCAAGTCAATGTCAAACAGCTTGGATTTCCTAGTCCTAGTCCATCAGCAAGTAGTAATATTTCATTCTCCCATTTATCACATGACGTGCGAAGTGCCAGGGCAATTAATTTGTAGCGCGCGGCAAGCGGAAATGCGAGGGATTGCGTGCCGATTGGAAGAACAATGTTAAGAGCAGTCCCAATCTGAACATTGGCAACCGCTAAATGGTCGGTTAATTAAGTACTCCGGGCCAATTGCAGTCTGCTCTACTCCTCTCTGCTCCCAGACAGTAATTTATGCACCTTTGCGAGCAATTTCGCAATTGGATTCGCTGCGTTCCATTTAGCTTGGCTGCTGCTCCTACCGCACTCCGGAAGTTCAGAGGCGCGCCCCTACGGACGTGTGTATTGTGGGTCGGGTCGTCGGTTCGGTGCATGTCCTTACCCTGCATTGCCCAGCATGGAGAGGAGTGTGTTCTGCACACTGTTGGCATCCAGCACACCCTCGTCGACCAGGCGCACCAGGGTCTGACAGCTCATCAGACTGAGCTGCATGTGCTCGTGCTTGCATTGTGTCTTGAGAAAGTCAATTTCCTTGATTTGATGTTCGGCCACCTGCTTCTCCCGGCTCTCCACGATTTTGTTGTAGACCTTCTCCAGGCAGGCGGCCAGCTTGACCACCGAGCTGTTGGGCTTTATGCTGCTGAACTCCTCCATGGCTGCAGTTGCTGAAATGGCAACAACAATTCACTCAGTTAACCTGCTAAAACTTTCAATGCCCACACACAACGCCAGCGACAAAAACGCGATTTATGGTTTGTTTGGGCCCCGTGGCACACAAGGCAGCTTCAAAATGTTGCGCGGCACCTGTCCTTTCTGCTCCTCGGCCGCCATTCGAATGAAATCCGAAGCTTTTTGAACATTGCCGCGTTTCCATTCTGCACAATCGCGCGTGCTCCACCCACCGCACCATTATACTCACGTCAGCCCCTCTACTGCTTCCCGTGCTACCTCATTTCATGCCAAAAACTTCCAGTAGGTTGCTTGGTCGTTCAAAATAGCGAAATTCGTGCAGAGAATGGAAGGAGAAGAAAAATGGAAAAGGGGGAAAACAAAATTGAAAAAAAAGCCGGAATGGAACAGCTGTTCGGCCAATACCGGCCGACCCTCAGAAACATACCGAAAATACGTCACAAATTTCAATATTTACCATAAACATACTGACGCATGATTTGTATTCAGTTCCAATATATTTCATCGTTTTTGATATTCGGTTGAATATTACCAGCTAGCTAAGACCCTTAGCTCTGAACTCATTATTTAATCCGATTATTACATCAATTTCCTACAAGACGGTAAACTTTAAGCTCTCATCTTTATTGGATTGTCTATAAAATAAGGTTTAAGCAAAACCGGTCAACAAAAATTTCCACTAAATTAATTTCCTTACATGGTAACTACACGCCAACTACACATTTGCTACATATTAACTACATTTTCATGTAATTACCAAAGGCGACACCTGAAGGGGAAATGTGTACGTTTCAAAAATTTTTGCCCGTTTTTTTTCATATAAGCCCCATGGAAGCGCCAGTGTGAAAAACCTCCGTTATCCACTTTTTGACATGCCTTTTTTCCGACATTTTTGAAAAATTGAGGTTTTGATGGAAAACGATCAGGAATTCGATGATGATCACGAATTAGTATTCGATGTGGCCTGGGACATGGCTCTAAGTGGCATTTCTACACGGTTTCTACATTGGTGCATTGGACAAGAGGGTGAGTCCATAACGCGTCTTAAAATATACTGGAAAATACTAGAAAATACTATGAAAAGTATAAAAATTGCGAGGTGTGTGAGCTAGACGTGGTGGCAAGAAAATAAGAAAATCCGATACAGTATACGGTCTGACCCTCAGAAATATACCGTCTGATTTTCAATATATACCGGAAATATACTGACGATTTCAAATTCCATCATACATATTCCTCGTTTTTGATATTCCGTCGAATATTACTAGCTAGATAGAACATTTAGCCCCGCCCACATAGTTTTATCTAATTAATGAACCTATTTTCTAATTGACTGGCCTGTTTTAAACACTTGCTCTAATTGAATCTTGTCTAAAAAAAGGTTTTAGCAGAAAAGGGACCTCGTGGCGAGGAAAAATCCATCCCTGGTCGCGAAAAGAGTGGCAGCACTGTTTGAAGCGCCAATTATTCAAATTTCAACAATTTCAACAATTTAGGTTTTTTATTCTTAATTTATTATGTAATTTGTATTTGATTATAAAATATTATCACAGATACAACAATAAAAAAAGTAGAAGTACTCGTTGTAAAAGTACTAATCTATGGACATGTTTCAACCTTGATATTGGCTATGTTTCACAAAATATGTAATATGTGCCTCTCTTAAACCAGTATAATACTATACAACTGCACCAATTAAGCATTGTACTTCCAACGAAACCATTAAGAAGAAAAATAATCTGAAAGTCAAGAATTTTAAAAACGTAAACCTTTCGGCTAATGGACTTGTCCGGGCGCAGACCCTAGGATTTATGCTTGACACCAACTTGACCCTATGATTCATTTACGTCGTCTTCATCTCCTGCTTCTGGTGCCTTTTTCCCTGGTTCTTCTTCACTGCTTTTTCAGTTAATTGACTTTATGCATTTTTGCAACGCGCCTCGTCGTAAAATGTAATTAATTATGACTCTGCCGGTGCAGCTATAAAAATGTAACCAAGCAGAACGAAAGTCGGCAAACGAGGTTTAAAAATGGAAGCCAGAGCTAAAAGCGGAAAAGGTACGGCTACCGTCCGTCCGTCCGGCTCCAGACCCAAAAGAAAACTCTGCAAAAGTATAAAAAGCATCACGGCCGAGTTAAAACTGCAATCATTCATGGCAGCGAAACCTCAAAGTGGAGAAGACAAAGGTTAAGCCAAAGACAGCCAACATAATTTCCGTTTCCGGGACCGGACTCTGTATTTTCGGTTGTGCCTCGCAACTCTTCGGCGCCCCATACATTCTCCACCTCCACCTCCGAATCCGCCATTCAACTTTGTCTGAGGATTTATGATTTTATTACCACAAGGCAGTGCCGGGCAGAACACGGAACCGAGAGCACAACAAAGCAGAGCCTGGGAAAGCGGAAACATTTTTGTTTGATTCCACGACTTTTACACATTTCCCAGACCAACTTCCTCCCCATAGCAAGGTATGGGTATGCCATGTGGTGCGGGCGGGGCGAGTGGTTCTGAGCCACCAAACTGTTGCCGGGGTACTGCAATTTGATCGCATCGGTTGCCTTGATGTTAATTTATTTCGTTCGAGTTTTAAGTTTGTATTTTTCAGGCTCAAAGGGATTTCGCGGTTCCTGTCTTGTGGTTCTTCGCTTGATAATCTCTTCTGTTGCTGAATCTGTCTCGTGTCACCGTTCTGGTTGCCAGGCTGGGGCCACAAGTCCCAGGACATCTGCTGTTTGCCTTTTCAATATAATAATCCAATGAACATCAGCTTGTTATGAGCACAATAAATGTGGTTATTTTTTCGAAGCCACAAAAAACCACAGAAAAGTTGTCAAGATCAAACACAACTCTTCAGGACTGATATCTGAGCATTGTTCTCCTAAGAGAGGGTTGGAGGGGACAAAGTGGCAAATAATTTAGTAAGTTACATCCTTGTCTCAAGCACATTCAATTATGATGTTGTGTTGTTTACGTTTTTGGTGAAAATATATATCTTAGCTTAAAGGTTTCGACGTGGGTTTTACCCTGGAGAAGGTTTCCAAAATGTTGGTATGCTTTTGGTGTGCCCTCATCTTGGGCATTTCCCATTTTCTATATGCATTTTTCTTGCCTGAGGGTGTTCATAGATTGCTGAAAAGTGGCATACATTTTATACTCACACACAGCACCACCACACATTGACGCCTGTTTTTATGAACTGTTGATGTCGACATTCTGGCCGTGCCATTCGCAAACCTGGTCTGGTGGTTAGCACGGAACAACAAGCACGTGGCACACAATTTGCATGCGTTCCGGCATGGCAGGTGCTCTGCTCAACTCTGGTTTTCCTCCCCGCTACCACACACTTCCACCCACTTCCACCCGCTGGCCACAATCACATTGCTTCAATTAAATGGAGTCGACTCATTAATAATGCAGACATCGTATAGTCGGATGCTGGCAACAAAATATACATACGTACATATACTTATTTTCTGTACAACAATTTCCACACTCAACTACAAGAAAACTTGAATGAAAAGCGACAGCAGCGAGGCACAAGTGGAAAATGGAAAGTTTTTAAACACGGGGGCTCCCAGCTCTGGAATATATGAATATTTATATTCTATACGTTTGCACTCGATCTCCAGAAACTCAACAACTGAATATTTATAGATGTCACAGTCCGACTGACTGACTGACAGTCAGTTACTTACCGAGTTTCAGTATATAGCGCATACGCAGCGTTGTCTGGGAAGCATTAAAACATTACTCCAACAGTATTAAATGTCTATTTCCACAAATTTTCCGATGTCTACCTTGGGGCGCACTCAAGCACCTTGTGGTCGTATGCGTCGGCTCATTTGTGGAATGATTTAGCCTTCTACCACATACCACATACATTAGGTCCCGGCCCCTGCGGCCAACATAAATTGTAGCCAAGACCTTTTCAATTTCCAACTTAAGTTCTTCTTTTGTACTGAAACTCTAAATTAGAAAAATGTTTAAACACATACGAGTCGGACATGGGGTGGCAGTGCGGTGGGGTGAGCACACACATAGTTTGTGTGGGTAAACATAATTTGTGCGGCACGTGCGTAAAATTTAATGAGGCAACCGCGACGACGCGACCGACAAATCGGGCTCGCGTTTCGTTGCTTTTTGACCCCTGGCCCCTGGCTCCTCGCTCCTGGCAACCTGCGGAAAGAGAGCAACAAAAAAAATAACATAAAATGGGATGTTGACTCTGGCTGCCAACCGGCGTGGCAGGGTCTGTGGTACTCTCAACTATATGAATGTAAATATGTACATATCTACTGGGCTTTCTTACTTTTAAAAGAAATTTAATTTAAGTTACGGCGTTGGTTGGGAAAATATTTCATAATAAGACGGAATAAGGGGAATGAGTCGGTGGAATCTGCTTGAGCTTTGAATCGTTAAATAAGGCTTCACTCTAAAGAAAGATGGATGCATGGAAAGCAAATGTGGGCTCTGGAAGCTGGCAGTAGAGGCTCCAGATATGGATATGGGGATTATGGTTATTTCTATTGCTTTATACACTGTTTGCATTCATTTATTTTTCGCTTAAGGGCTTTAATAGAGTGCGGACCAAATGGCGATAATTCCAGGCGGGCCACTAATTAAGAAATTCAAATATCATCAGCCGCTAACACTAACCGCCACCGGTTATGCGTTGGGCCCTAAGCAAACTGACCCTTATGGCCCCTATAATGGAACCCCCACCACCACACCACTCTCGCTGTGGGAAATTCGTGACTTTGTGAGGGGCATGGTATAAAGGGGTTAACGCCATAAAAGCCCTTCGAGTATTTAAGCATATTTACACAATGCATGTTGCTGCTGCTGCTGTTGTTGTTGTGGGTCATGCATTTGTTTACGTGTGAATACACCCCCCTCCCGAATTCCTCTTGCCTTTCCTCTCGCCCACGTCGTCAGGAACCATCTAAATTTGGGACGCACGAGCGAGTGCCTGCGGTTGCAGAGTGTGAAATATTCTGCTCTCTCACAAAAGCGGTTGCTGAGTGTGTGTGAGTGTGTGCCATATCTTGTCTGAGGTCTGGATCTTGATGGCACCCCACGCACACACTCACGCACACTCGCAGACACACACTCACACTATCTCCTAAATAAACAAGTCCAATGCCTTGGCATTTTCCTGGTACCAGCTTGAATTTCCACCGAATTTCCAAACGATATGTTTGCAGTAGTTGCTCCTCGTCCGTATATGTATATGTATGCCTCGGATGCCATTTCAATTCATTTCCCCACATTGCTGCTGGCCCTGTTGTGGCATTTGATTTAACGGCAAGGGACCCTTTTAAATTAACAGCAGCAACAGCAACAACAGCAGCAGCAGCAACAACAGCAACAACAGCAAAAGTGGCCGGGTTTCGACTGGAAAAGAGTTGAATTGAAAAGGAGGAAACGGTAGAGTAAACACTTGAAAGGAAGCCTTCGAATGGCCTGACCGGGGACCAATAATGCGATAATTGAAGTCTAAGCCGGAAGTTTTTAAGTTTGTTTTCCTCTCCGTAAATGCCAAGGGTTGCCAAGGGATAAGCAGTCTCGTGTCAGTTTGATTTCCAGACGCAAAAAGGCCCTTCAGTCTCTCGATGATAATATGCAACACGAGGCTGCTAATAGGCTCCAGTCTCGAGTGAATTCTCCTCCAAATTATTCTGAATGGAAATCCGACCGAACGTGTCTCAACTTGATGATTGGCTGTGGTTCCCTTCCCCAGAGCTCGCCGCCATCCCCGGGGGCAACACAAACACCCAGTGGCGGGAAACAGCCAGCAGATGGGCTTGGGTACCTGTTTAAACGCTTTATTGATTGACACCGGATCTAACTGTATATAAAGAGAGGCTTATAGATACTAAGGTGGGCTTAGCCCTGAACAGGCGCCACCCCTGCGTTGGCTTGCGCACCGCCGCCAGCCAGGTTGCCCAGAGATTGCTGCAAGGAGCGCAGGATGCCAATGGGAATCTGCAATGCAATAATATAAGATGCCAGAAGGTAAAGATCAAATAAATCTATGTAGAGTCGTTGCACTCACGTCGAGGGCCAGGCCAACGGGTGAGGACTGGGGCGCCAGGAAGCGATTCTCCACTGTCTGCGGCCTCTGGACGGTCTTCGAGTACTTGTGGGTCTGCACGGTCTTCACATCGCTCTTCACTGGTGACTGTGGGAGGGGCGGAGAAGATATTCATGTTTGTTTAGGGCAATAAAGGAACTGAATGCCGGAAGCCACTGCCGCCACCAAAAAGCAAAGAACATCACATGCATCAAACGAAAGCTAAGGCAAGGGAAAAATACTAGGTACGAGTATATATGAATATATTTTGGATTTGGAAATATGTAATTTCAACAAGTCGATGGCCGCATGTCCGGCAGCCTGACCTGACCACGCCCACATTGTCCGCAAATGTTTTCAAATAAAATTACAGCAGGAAAATGTAATTCCGCCCCAAAGCGAAAGTTTATCCACCGAAAAGCCAAAAATGTGTGTTCTCCTTCGCTCTCCATATCCGTGGTTGTGTATATCTGTGTGTGTGTTTGTGTGTATCTGTGTGCTGTGCCGATTTGTAGCTGTATGTACGTGTCTGTATGCTTGCCACACCGCATCGCATTTGGTTGGTTGTTGTTGCCACAGTTACCTTCTCCTGTTCCGCCTCTGGCTTCCGCTCGTGCTCTTCCTGGGTGTTGCCTGCAGGCGAATCGCTTTGTTGCAGCTGCTGCTGCTGCTGCATCACGTATACGGTGCGTTGCCGCTGACGTGGGCGCTTGACGCGGTGGCGCGGCCGCTTCACAATTATCACCGATGTGGCAGGCACAGTCGGAGGCGGGTTGTGTGTGGCGGGCACGATGGGTCCAACATGGTTCTCAATGGTTTCGCTGCGGTCCGACTAACACATCAGCGGGGAGAGGGTTTGCATATATCGATGAGTTCTTGATTGTCGATGCGCTGTTCATCAATCTATCTAACACTCATACGAACTAAATGCACTCATATTCACGCACATCCAAGCTGGGCAATCTCTCCGGGAAAGTCCCATAAATAGTTTCACAATTGATAAAGTTCAGTTCTGCTTAAAGTACGAGCTTATTCCTCTTTAGAGGTACTTTTCGACACTTATGCTAGCAAATTCCAGGAAAACTTCCCCGAATACTTGTCGAAAACTTTACACACGAGTATTTCCTAAGCGATTTTCACTTGCTATTCGAAGCTTGCTGGAATTTGTACAGTCTACCCGTATAAATATGCATACTCACATCTTGCCTGATCAACGAATACTTCTTTGGTGGCTTAACCCTCTGGACATTATTGCTGACGGTGGGCAGGGCCGGTGGTGAATCTGGGCCAGAAGTGGGCGAGGCGGCCACTGGCGCCTGATAGACCGTGTGCTGTTTGGAGGAAATCGCCGTCTTGCCGGGACTGTGTGCCTCCGCGCCAATATAGCCGTGTTCGCCAGCGCTGCCTCCCAGCAGGGCACTGGCGCCCACTGAAGGATTAGCCTGGGCAGCGGCATACCCGAAGCCATCAGTGCGTCCTGCAGACAGAGAGAGGAGTATAGAAGTAGGATAAAAGTGTAACTAAAATTAAATCAATCAATAGAAGTGTAGATATTTCGTACCGTCAAGGTTACCTCCTAGTCCAGCGGCGGCTCGTGAGCCCCAGGGGGTGCCGGCCGAGGCGCTGAGGCCGCCGTGGGCAGAGTTGCCGGTGAGCAGGCCGCCCAGTCCAGCATCGGCGTGGTAGCCGGCAAAGTTGACGCCCACCTTGCCATCGCGCAGCGTAATCAGCTGCAAGGAGGGAGGTTCAGATGTGAGAGATGAGGGGCTACAGCGAAAAGTTCGCTGCTCGTTGCGTATACGTAATTTGATTGAAAGTTTCCTGGCTTCACAGAACCCGCCCACGAACTGTCGGTAGCTGGTCGGGATTGAGACTTAAAGCTTTGGCTTGTGCGAGAGTCTGCCGAAACTTTCGACCCAAGATGTTTTGTCGGTTTTTCAGTATAGTAATAGTTAAAAGTTTCGCCAAACTTTTGCTGGTGCAAACAACACAACATCCTTTGTGTCCGGTTAAGTAAGTTTCTATAATTATTCATCTTTTTCCGCCACCTAGGGCCGCGAGCCTTTCGCAAGTATCCCAAGTCGGCTAAGGTCGGCAAAGGTCGGCCGGCCCTGACGCAAGGTGCCTTGAGACCGCAATTCGACGTCTGTTCAGAAATGTGGACAAATATTTGCACAGTTTGCCGCTGAGCAGCCTTCGGAAAGAGCTCCCGGTATGCAGGCAGTATAACTTCGATTCGCTGATAAAAGATATCGGAGTAGGAGCGACAGATAAGGTCGTCGGAGAGTATTTTGTGCTAGTTATCAATAGTTAGGACAGGTGCTAACATTACAAACGCAAGCAAACACCAAAAAGAATGGTTTCCCTTCCAGTCGCATAATGATCTCTGAATGCTCTTTCATGTGCACAAGTTGAAGTAATTTTTGAAAATTTGAATCTCGATTTGTTATAGTGAAGAGAAATGCAGCTTTAAGGGTATTTTTTGTACTTTTTGTCGTGCTTTTTCTTTTCCAAACAAAAGTGCAGTCATGAATATTGCCTTCTTTGGGATTTCTTTGACCCCGACCAACTTCTAAACCAAGTCCAACAACCCCACCCAGAGAGAGATATCACAAATGTATAATTACACGACAAGAGAGAGAGAGAGAGAGAGAGAGAGAGAGCGAGTAAGGGTATGAGAGGCCAGAACACCTGCCACTGATAACAGTTTTTCCATGGAGAGAGACACAGCGACAATATTTTATTTGGCCACCTGAAGGCGGCTCACTTGAGTTTCATACGTCTGTGGGACGAGCACGAGAAGAAGGTGGAACCAGGGAAAGTGAAAAGTGAAAAGTGAGTTCCGGGCCACACAAAAGGAGGAGGAGAAAGAAAAGCATTGGCAGAGGCAGAGGCAGGGGCAGAACCACAGCCAGAACGTGGCCTCAGAGTACTCGTACAGAGGGCGAGGCGGACACATGTTGTCATGTTAACAAATGCTAGGGAATGGGAATTGAAGAGCAGTCAACTGTTGCTGCTGCTTCTGCTGCTGCTGTTGCTTCTGGGGGGGCAAGTGCCGCTCGGTGATGGCGCCTCGGTCACCTGGGGACATGTCAACAAATACGCCAGCCTGCTGTACACCGAAGACGTGTACCTAACGCCAGAGACCCCACGCAGAGATGTGGTCTACGGCTCGCAGGTGAGATAAACAAATACATATATTATACGCGACTTTATATAAATTTCTTAATCTCCACTGGGATCGCCATCCATACAGAATGCCTCTGATAGCTACAAGATTACGGCTCTGCATGTGGAGGACCTCAGCAGCAGCCGCCCAGCAGATGCCAACGGGGCTGATGGGGCCGAGGCTCTGGTAACAGAGGGTGGCATTGGCGAACAGTTTGTGGTCCTGCACTGCCAACGGGGCCAACAAGTGCTCGGGGAGGAATCGGCACATCTACAAGTGTCCATCTATGGCCTGGAGCTGTGAGGTATCTTTTCGAGTGCGTGTGTGGGAGAGCGTGGAAAAGCTGTAAATATTAATTACTATAGAGGCGACACTTGGCTTGGCACTTACATTGTCAAGTGTAACAGTCACTTACATATGCATACTATATACATATATACAGATATATATATAGTAGTAGCACTCTACTCTTATCTTTAGGCACAACCGATGGGCTATTTAAGCTTTGAGTTTGCTTTTTAAGTGTCCCCTCAATTCGAGAGGATTTTTAACTCATTCGACACCAATTAAACTTTGTTTTTGCCACTGAAATACTTCCGCTTTGACAACACATAAGTACATTTAGAATGCATGTTTGTATCTTAATAAAGATAGAAAGCAATTTAACGATTCACTGCCACTTTTAGCTAGGCAAAGTGCAATTTGTGCAGGTGCTCGACATGGCCATAAGCCTAAGGGGGGTCTTATGGAATAATGAGATGCAAACAGCCCACAGATAAATCTATTTATATAGTACACATGCATAACTGTAAGCCGCTAAGCGGTTTGGTTTTCCAAGTGCTAGCCGGCTCAAGCGTCTGTTAAATCAGTTTTCCGCCAACACTGCGCCTGCCGCCTGCCACCTGCCCCCTTCCAACCGTCTAGCTCCGCTTGTCTCCTTCTCCCGCACACTTGGAAATGCACTGAAAACTGCTGTAATAGGATTTGGCCAAAAAAAGGTATGTACGAACAGGTAGAAAGGCTCAAAAGGCTCCCCAAATGGAAAAGTATACCTAATTTCCACTCCTCTCCTCAATGAGTTGGTTATATGATTAGTTTTCAGATGGTTCTAGGTCTGGGAAATGTAAACGCTTTTGCAAAATAAACTAATGGCCTGGTCTCCGTTGTTTGCAGTCGGAAAACAACTAAAATGAATTAGAAAACATTTTATTACTTCATATTTTTCTCCCTTTGTTAATCTTCTTTTCCCATTCAGACATACGAGTAGAAATGAAATAAAATGAAACAAATTTACGAGTATGCATCCAAACAAGCAAACAAATAAACGGAACTATGTTGATTCTGTCAGGTTTAGGTCAATATTTGTCTGAAATGTTGTTACCATGCCCTCGAGTGATACTCGAGTTTATGTATTCATTTGTGATATTATTTAAAGAGCAGGCATTCCATCGGCAGAGGCCACGGCACTGCCGTTCCCCAGACAAGAATGCCATAATTGTGGCTGGAAAATTGAGGACAATAAGGAGTCGCTAATTAAAGATTTTGGCCAGCAGTTGGCCAGATTTAAAGGATAGGCTGCGCCCCCAGACGAGGCAGCAAACAAAAGATATACATCCAGAAGGAGTGAGTGAGCACTTAGTGCCAGCCCAAAAAAATTGTTAACAATTTCTTGGCGCAGAGTGCAAAAGGGACTGAATGACCGGCAATTTGCATGAATTCCAAGAAATCGCTGCTGAAATTGTACCACACCACCAACTGTGAGGGAAACCCTTCTCATGGCATTTTACGTTCATTCCTAATTTTAATTCCCACAACCCGCACAGAAAGGAATTTTATTTTTTTTTTCGTTTTTTCAAATGCAAATTTCATGCATGCGTTGATTAAAATCTAAATTCTATTAGCCCGCAAGCAGCACAACAGAAAATAGAAATAAACTTTCCGGCTAGGAAAATTGTCAGCAAAAAATCCCTCAGAAAAGGTTTGCAAACAGAAAAGGGGAAACGGGAAACGGAAAATGGGAAATGGGCAAACCAAAGCAAAGAACTTCAAGGCAAATGTGTGTGCAAATATTTCTTCGGTCGGTTGAGTACACCTTAAAGTTGTCCACTGCTGAGACAGCTGAGGCAGCTTAAGGCGGTTTGAGGGAACGGATTAGTACTCGTATGTCATATCTAAACCCTCCTAAAGAGGGGAAGGGGAAACCATAAGCTTAGAGTGTAGATGTGTAGTCTGGAGAGAAGTTTTTCCATTGACAAAATATCCCATGTAAAGCGGGTAAGAGAACTTCCCCCTATCCACCATCACCATCAATCCCATGAGCGACCTTCAACTGTCGAACGACTTGTGTGCAATGCGGCGTATGCTTAATATTTGTGGAGAAATGCAATTAAATGGGAATTAGTCAGCCCAGGCAGTCAAAGTTCAAGGTAGCCAGCGGCAACGCTTATTAAAATGATGTATAATAGTTGGTAGCGGCTCGTGTACCCAAGATTAATGATAAGCGAACGGGCCGGCCCAATGAGCCGGCGGAGTAGTTGAGTGTGTTAATAATTGCCATCCAGGGGGCAGGCATTGGCCTGCCTTGGGCTGGCAATTAAACGCGAAGCGTGTTGAG
Source organism: Drosophila lowei (assembly GCA_008121275.1). Taxonomy (NCBI): domain Eukaryota; kingdom Metazoa; phylum Arthropoda; class Insecta; order Diptera; family Drosophilidae; genus Drosophila; species Drosophila lowei. The sequence continues at coordinate 20,676,032 of CM017778.1, read as the reverse complement.
AAACTGCACACTAAAAATTCTTCATTGCCGGACATTGCACAACCATTTGAGGCCACTCGGGTCGGTGGCTGGCCAACCATGCACTTTGCCTAAAATGCGAAATGTTCGAATGTTCGACCCGTACAGCAATTAACCAACAGTCGGATGGCTTTATCCCCCCTCTGGCCGCACTTTCGCCAGCTAAATCATTTGGTTAAATGCCGCAGACCGCAAATAAAATCAACGCCAATGCCAATGCCATTGCCACTGATTCCCAGGCAGTGGCAAGTGATTCTAATGCGAATTTCGATAATGTTCTCCGCCGATACGCGTTTGCGGGGCAAAGTTCATGATTTCGGTCCACACAGAGAAAGCGTGCATATATATAGCGAGTCGATTTTCTGGATAGCTTGAGAAATGCCTCGTCATCAATTGATCTATTAATCAAGTTAATGAATTCAGTGGCAATTGATCACTTGATTCACTGATGGACGCCTCCGAATGAGTCATTGCCTTGTTTTTAGGGATTTAAATTCTTGAATTGAGCTGCCGCATAAACTGCAGCCACATCCAAGTGGAAGCCACAGCATGGAGTTGCAAATAAATAAACGAATGCGCTCTAATTAAAATATTCGCGAAACGCAGAATCTGGTGGAGATAGAGCACGGCCGCAGCTCGAACACAAACCGACGCTGAAGCGGAAATAATGGTTTTGGGAGGTGGGAGAAAAACTTACCTGGGCGGGCACCAGGATGGCCGATTGCAGCAGACAAAGCACTCCGATAAAGGCGAACATTTTGCGCATCTAGAAAACAATCAAAAACGGAATCAATTCTAGCTGCTAGACAAGAGACTCGAAGCAGAAGCAGAAGCTCCAGCAAATTGCTTTGCCTTCCCCTCTTTTGTATGCGCAACGCGTTGGCAGAATTCTTCCTCGAAGCGAGGTTTTCGGGGAGCGGCCATCTGGCGGAGCATAATTACGAGGCTTTCACATTTGATTTCAACTTCTGCTGTCTCGACCTGCCCGATCTTAACTAATTAACGCCACTGGCTGTTGTACCTGTTGTTGGGTTTCTTTTCACTGGCGAATCTGAGCGGATTGGATTTGTGGTACGTTGTTGTCGCGGCGCGTTGTCGCCTCGCACTGAGCTTGAGTCGTCGGCCTGGGCCCGGCTTAAACTTGAATTCTGCGAAGTGGATTGGAATCGAAGCGAGCGTCTACTGTCTACCGTCTACCGTCTACCGTCTGGTGTCTACTGTCCGCTGACCGATGTCTGTTGTCTGTTGTAATGCCTCGCAAACTGGAATTGTGGCGCAATTAAATATGCAAGCGTCTATTTATATAGCAGCATCAAGCTGTTCTGTTGTCTGCCTTTCTTCCAGCTCAATATATGCATTATCTCTTAAGCCTGGGCACTGAAGACTAACGATGATGCAAGCTTATCTCAAATGTCTATTTGGTCAGCAAAGAACTGGCTCCGATCTATTATCACCTGTCTGGCACAGGGTCTAACAATTGGGTGAGAACTTGCAAACAAAAAAAACAAAAAAACTAACAGACGAAACACTATGTCTGTCAGTGGATAAGATGAACAACTTCTGGTCTGGTCAGCTGTTGCATATGCCTACAACTCTCTTTGTAACAGCCAAGCAATCGAGTAGTGTTCGAGTTCCGTGAGTCACAACGAAGCCACAAATGGGCATGTTCTCTGGGCAACATTACGTATACGCTGCTGCACTAAAGCACATCAGTTGGTGCAAATCATGGCAAACCGGTTGGAAGATTCGACTCGAATCTGTAGTTTTGTTTCTGTTTTTGTTTTTTTGCGCTTTTTGGGCCTCGTCTCTCTTCATTTGCCACAGAGCTTTCGGCTCTGGATGCACGCGGCATGTGGCAACCGATTGCTCACAGCTGCCATTGGCTGCAGTTGGGCATAGCGAGTAATTCTGGTGCACGATTCAACGATGCTACATATGCTGCAGGTACGTACACAACTTCCCTTTTTATTCGCGTTGCCGTGGGGATTGCATTGAAGCGTTGAATGCGGTGTGGTGGAAAGAGCAAACAAAAGAAGTCTGTCGGAAAGTTTGCTAATTTCTATCGAGCCGAACGACAGATACGAGCCCACTGGCATATCCATTTCTCTTTCGGTTTTTGGGGCTCCAGCAGACCTCCCCTCCGCCTTCGCCGCATGCTCCCAGTGCGGCTCCAGCGGTGGGCATTCTTCTTTTGTTCAAACCATTTGATCATTAGGTATTCAAATGACAAAAGAACTGCCGGCCAGTGCCACCATCTGTGTTAATGTGTTTCGGCCGTCTGCCTTCTCCCTTCTGCCAGTGAATGTGTCTCGGACTTTTGGCCGAAATCCGCTGTGCACGTGCTTGAAAATTTAGAATGCGATGGCCAAAAACCAAATGCCACCAAAAAGGGTCCAACAAGAAAATATAATTAAATCCAATTCTTTTCGATTTGGTCTTCGTAGGTCCTTTGCATCACACATCAATTACTTGGGGATGGTTTGCTCATTTTCTTGATGTTCTTTTATCCCAGGGTCTTTTGAAAATGAATTCATTTTGTGAAATTTCTATCAAAATTTAACATATTTCTCATTTTCAAATAAATTACAAAAGGAAATACGACGAAGTCCATGAGCATTTGATAACCTTTTATTCACAGATTGCTCGAGGGGTCAGGAGGAGGAGGTTATCGACTGTTGAATGATGCCGCTTGATGTGTTTATTGACTTTTGGACAAGAAGATGTATTTGGGCATGACACGTTTTCAATTTTTGACGGCATTCACTTATAATATGTATGTATTATTTATTAATTTAATTTTCTTTCCAAAATATATATTTTGAACAGAGCTGCGTACAGTTTAAGTAGCACTTTAATCTCTTTCGTTGATTTAATGTTGCAGCTTTTAGGCGCATGAAATATTAAAGCAGTCGACGGGAGCACATGCAATCAGTGTTTTATCTCTGTTTTAACTCAAATGTCTGAATTGCATCCAACATTTTTCATTGATCCGAAGACTTACAATAAAATGAAGCCTTTGGTTTTTTGCTTTCACATTTAATTTATTCGAATCCTCTCATTGATTTTCCCTATCGCAAAACCAGCTACCTGCAAGCAGTTTCAGAAGCACTGCCATCTCTTGTGTTGTTTTATGTTGCATCTTTTAGGCGCATGAATTAGAGCACTTGAGTTAAGTTTCGAACCACTTTCAAGCAGTATTTAAGCTGCATTGATCTGGAGATTTTCATATTTTCTTTCTTTTAAATTTATTTTAAACGTAAATACATATAGTTTTTTTGGATTTTCTTTTTTGGGCGGACATAAACATCCTTATGCTAGTCTTACAACAATGTCACATATATCACAAAAGTCAAACATTAAGAAACAAACTACATAAATGCACACGAAAAAAACACACGATAAACACTGCAGCATTCACTTAGACAAATGCCAACATTCATGCACAACTAAAACTAATCGGGATTTGAGTTACGCCATCTCCTCGCGCATTTCTCTGCGCTGCGATACGGAGAACTTCGAATCGGCAGTGGGATTGGAGCTGGGATGGCCCAAGGGCAGAGCCGTTCCTGCCGCCACAGATTTTTGTGACACTTCCGCCGTGGCTTGCCGATAGCTACCGGTCAGACGTCCCACCATATTGTTGACAGCCCGCAGGGTCGAAATGGGAATCTGCGGAAAGTTCAAATGCAAAATCAGCAACTCTCGAATGGAATTCCTCCCGGCCAGCTCACCTCGAAAATGCTGTCGATTAAGGGGCGCAGACTGAAGAAGGGATAGCTGGGCTCCGAATTGTGTGCAGGCTGGCTGTCACCCACCGCCAGAATGGCTGCGTTGCTGCTGGGCTCAGCAGATGCTCCGTTTCCCGCACCTGCTGCTGCCCCTGCCGCCAGGCTACTGAACAGGAGAGCTGCATTCTGCTGCAGGCTGTTCATGGACGGACGCTGCTGGTACTGGCCGTACTCGTGGCTGGGGTAGAGCAGCATGTTCTGCACTGGCATCGGTTGCAGCATCGTCTGGAAAGATCGGAATTCAGATTTAATTCAAGTACTCATACAATAACGCCAGGGGGAATGCGTTGAGTGAGCAAACCCCACTCAACTGTGGACATAAAAATCAATTTATACTTTAAAGTGAACTGTGAGCAGGTTTCCACAGGCCATTTGGTGACTTACATCGTTTAACAGCACAAGTTCGTGACGTGGGCCGCGGGCATAGCCGGAGACGCGGGTGAACTCCGTCACCAGGTGGGACATCACCACCAGAAGAACGAACCAAACAAATCGGTCCATGGCTGTGATAATTATCTGCAAAATACGAATAAGTGGCTCAATTACACACTGATTGATGAATGAACGATTGAAGACAGTACATCATTGTTGAAGCTCATTCTGTGGCACATTGATCTTGGCTGAAATGGATTGTTCGGTATTCGCACTTGAACGCCGCTTGTTAGGTGTGGCCCGCTTTCATACGGTGCAAAGTCAAGTTTCTGTCATGCAACCAATGCGACCCGCTCCACAACCGATCTCCACTGCTGCCACTTGGCCAATGTTCTGGGCGGGCAACCCAGGCCCCGAATGCGGCTCATGGCTCACGGACTAATCGTAGGCCAAACATATCAAGTTTTAGAGTGCCAGGCAACGGCAGCCACCGGAGTTCTGCCACAATTTGCTACCCGCCTGTGTCTGCCTGTTGCTGTTGAATGGAGCTGCTGTTGCGGCTGCGGCTGGTGCTGCTGCTGCTGATGCTGCTGGGAGCCGATTCTACGAGCTGGGGATTCTGAAATGTGGATTAGACCAAGGCCAACTTGCCGCGTGGCATTTGCCAAGCGTAACCAGTTTTTGTTGCCAATCTGTGTCTGTTGGCGGATGCATCGAGCTTTTCCATTTGGCAGTGAGTGAATTTTCCCAGCCACTGCCAAAAAAAAAAAAAATTTCACGCATTTCGAAAGCCGTCCAAGGCAAAAGGTCCAAATGCAATGAACTTTGAGCCCGCATTTGGAAATGGCCAAATGTCTAGATACACGGCATATACTGCTCGTATACGAGTATATATCAAAAATCCAGCAACGGCTGGGTGTCTGTGTTTGTTGTGTGTCTGGGTCAGCACTTAATGCTCGCAAAACAGAAATCAAAGCATTAAAGCGAGTGCAGGTCGGGTCAGGTCCGGCAGGGAGACGAGAGGAGAGGGAGAGGGCATCCAACGAGCCATGACAATCGGTCAGGCGACACTGACTTTGCCAGACCCATAGGTGGGTACGGCGGGAGGCCGGACTCTGCAATTGCGACTGTCTAATTGTTACTCGAAAAACAATTAAACGAGCGTTTATTTGTATGCCGCCAACACTTTTGAGATTCTGTGGCAGCCCTGACACAAATTGCCAGCAAGGTGCAAGCAAAGACGGCCGCATGCTGCCGCTTAATTAAACAAATAATTGAACATATCTTTGCCCTGACCCTTGCCACACAGACAGGCAGATAGACAGGCAAAGAGGGAGTCGACAAAAGATTCTGCATGGCTTTTTTTAAAACCTTAAAAAAAGAGCTCACATTAAAAAATGTATTGAAATGTATCTACGGATGCCACAAATCAACCGTGGAGTCGTCATTGTGATTTACTCGGGTGGAAATATAAAAACAAACAAACATCCTGTTTTGATATTCAGTTGTTTCATTCGAATGAAAATCAAATTCATATTCCGTTTGGACTCTGTTTCTCGTTAAATCCGCATTTGCATAATAATGCGCATACCAAGTGGACAATGATTGTTTAAGTTACAAATTTTCTGGGTCGCAGGCAACTCTTTTTGGCTCCGATTTAGCCAAGCAGAAAAGTGTTCTCTGAAACAAAGAAAGCTCTGAATACATTTCCATCATTTATTTATCCAAAGATGGCCCAACTATGTTAACCATTTATTACAAATTGAACAACTTCGGGCAAAGTGGAAAAGGTTCTCTCTAATTAAAGTCACATTAAAACTATTTTGAACAAATATAAATTACAGGACAAGCTGCCAGTGGAGCAGAGCCCAAGTGTGTGGAGCTCGTGCTGCTTTGGCAGCTTGATTTATATGCAAAGCCACCGAAACACACAGATACACACGTACACACTTTCCACACTAAGTGAATTGTGCGTAAGAATGCATTTTCTGTCAGACTCTATTTGCTTGAAAAAACCCTCTCAAGTGCCACAGAATGAAAATGGGGAGGGGGTAGACATAGAATGAATATAGAATTTTATTCTGGACAGCACAAGTATTTACCGGTCTCTTCTTTCGCCTGGTGAATGTTGCATGTTGCATGATGCAATACAAATTGAATTTGTTTCCATTCGACCAAATCAAATTACGGTCAAAAGCACTATGAAGTATTTGCGAAAGGGATTTGCGTGTGGCCCGATGTTGGTCGGAACGAGTTTTCCCACCACACGGGGCGTATGAGCTATGCTTGCTCCTCAGCATGTCACTCATACGCCTTCTTGGCAACCAATTGTTGCCATCGCTTGGCGGCACTCGAGCTTGAGTGGCCGCTTGTGTGTGGGTATGTGTGGGGCACTGACACTCTGTTGATTCGAGCGAACAATAATCTTTTCGTTATTCTTACTGAGAATTTTTGACAAATATTAGATGCGCAAACACTAAACGCGGGCCAAGCAAACAGAAGAGCCGCGCTACCATTTTGTGGGCGCAAACCGTGCGTGGGCGCGGCCCCAGTAAGGATCCATATAGTAAATATATTTCTATACATCCAGCAAACAGTCAAAGAGATTGAAGAAGTTGAAGATTCATCAAGTTGAGGCGGCCGCCTACAAAAAAGTTTCTGTTTGCCGACAGTCAATAAACCGTAATTACTTTGCCAACAAAATGCTATAAGTGGGGTGTTTGGAAGGGCGTTGATAGAGGGCGTTGATATTTTGGGATGGTTTGGGGCGGGTGTCAGAATCAGAATTGATCTTACTCATTTCCCTTTAAATGTAATTATAGTTTCAGTCTACATATCAATTAGCGAAAACGAAACTGTCGTTAAACTTTTGCGCTTAGGCTGAGAAGTACTAATTATTATAAAGGAAGGCCTCTCTCGCCTACATTCGTCCAAAGCAGTGCCACAAAATGACGATGTTCTTAGGATTGCCTAAAGCAAGGGACGCCTTAGCCTTGGCCTTAGTCAAAGCATAATCCAATCATCATTGAGTAATCAGTCCCTACTTAAACGCTGCACGCTCTCCTCTGTATTTGACCAATTTAAGACTTTTGCCGGTCCACTGCCCAATATTAATAACTTTTTCACTCTTTCCCACTTTGCTGCCATTGACCTGAGTAAGTCTTTATGCTTTTCATTTTTATTTGCTTGATTTCCCTCAATTTCACTCACAATTAGCCACATTTTTAATTTGTTTATAATTAGCATTTGATTTTTCTTCGCTTTCGTTGTGTCTCGTCTCGTCTCGACTCGCTGCCTACGTTTCTGACTCCTTCTCATTTATTTGTTGATGGCTTGCGGCCAAAACGAACTTTGAATTTGTATTTCTCTCAGTGTTGTTGCTTTTGCTTTTGCTTTCGTTGTATGTTTGTATTTTACTGTTGCTTTCTATTGAATTTTGCGATTTGTGTTTATATCATCGTGCCCAGAACCGAGTGGAGTCGAGCCACTGACGAAGTTGATCCGAACGAGTGGCCCGGGCCCTGCAGCTGTTTGTTCCCCGACTTTGCCGAAAATGAATACTAATTTATTCTAATCATTTCAAATCCAATATTGAATCGGGGTACTGGTTATGGGTGTTCTGTTTTCTGGGCTGTAGGCCCTGGGCCAAAGGCTTAGCCAGAGCACCGGCAGCAGCAGCAGCAGCAGCGGCGGCAAAGGCAAAAGCAAAAGCAAAAGTGTTGAAAACGAGTTCTCTCAAATATGCCCGCTGTTTGTTTATGCGCTAATTGTTTTCATTGATTATTAATTTAGGTATTTTGCGTTTTGGCTGGGCATAGGATCGGGATGGGAATAGGGAAAGGGATATGAATGGGATGGCGTGAGTGACCTCTGCGAGTTGAGTTCCTGGCATAAACGATGCTTTTGTTTCGCAATTACATTCAAGTGGCAGTGGCTGCTGCCCGACTATTGAGGTTCCCTTTCGTTTTCCCATGTTTATGGGTCGCAACCACCGCTTGCTCTATGGGTTTTATGTCGCGTAGCGTTCTCTGGTCTACGGTCTCGAGTTTCCAAGCAACAGTTTCGTTTGGTTTCATTTGCTTTCATTTGGTTTTGGTTTGGTTTTAATGAGGCAGCACTAATTAGCTGCCAGGGCACTCATCAGAAGTGCCTGCGGGCGACTTTATAATTTATTTCATATACTTTTTGTATTCCGTTCTGCCCTCCTCTCACCCTCTTTCTCTCTATGTCTGACTGGCGAACGGGCTGGCATTTAGTGTTTTTTTTTTGGCAAAGCAGGAAACTCACCTCGTTCGTGATGTAGACACTGCGTGCCGGAGTGGAAGCCATTTTGGCAGTTTATCAGAATTTAGAGTGGGAAACGCGGCCAGAACTATTGCCAGAGCTCCAATACGAGAGTTCTGAGAAGTGCACACATGTGAGCGGCTGCGCGACGACTGGCAGCGGGCAGCGCATGCGCTGCTTATATTTCAGCACGTAGCCCACTTTTACAGGCACAACTACAGTTAATCATGCAGTCGCAGTCGCAGTCGCAGTCAGCGCTGCCTGCAGTCAATGTAAAAGTTTGCACATGATCGAAAAGAGAGAGAGAGAGAGCACGCGAGAGAGCATTTCTTTGCACAGCTTTCTCGCTGCTGCTGCTGCTGCTGATTGCGTGTGCCGCTTTTAACCATAAACTGGTTTAGGAAAAGCTGACAGTCAAGCTTTCAATGTAATTGCCTGACACACTTTTTGCTAGCATCGCCCACGGGAATGGAGAGCTAGCTTCAGCATCAGCATCAGTTTCAGTTTCAGTTTCTCTCTATCGATTGCTCACCGCTCTCAATGCCAGAGAAAATCCGCAGAGTACGAGCATCTGTAGTTCATTGCAGTTCACTGAACCTACCTGATCTGGCCCGGCTCACCCTCGGTTTGACCGAGTTTCGATGCCAGGTCTCGTTCCACTACAATAAAAACCAATATTTCAGCAGATCATGATGATGATGATGATGATGATGATTGGTTGTGTGTGCATTTGCAGCTGGGATCTACCGGAACCGCCTTGAACTCGTCAGTCGGCCTGCCTGCATACTAAATAATGAGCTCCGTACAGAACCAGAAATCCAGCAGTAACCCAAAATCGGAATTGAATATGCAAAAATTAACGAGTTGCAAGTTCGGTGGGGGCATGGGGGGAAGCTTAAAAGAGTATGGAAGTAAACCAACAAATATTCATAGTTAGACAAAAAATAGAAATTCAAAAGCTAAATAAAATTAGAAAAGAGCTTAGACATTTCTCGAGAATGTTTGGGCCTTTCTTGTGCAAAATAACAAGTTTCTTGTTTCAAAAATGTTTGTTGCCCACAGCGATGGCGATTATTTCATATTTCCATACTTTCCGGCTTTTGTTCGTGCACATTCATCTATCCATTTTGTTTCTTCCTTTCGAAAATACGATTTCACCTCCAGTTTGTTTAGTTTTTCTACTATTCTACTAATAGGTTCATTATTTGCCTAAAGTAAACCGGCTCGGAGACCGGCATGATCTACCCCAATGTGCTAATTGGAATCAACTTTTTAAAGTACTTTATTAACCGTTCGTTTATTGAGGGTAATCAACGGGCACTTACATAAATAAGTACACAGACGGTACTCTGTCGTCTACTCTGTCTGACGATTCAGTGGAAGCCTCAAGACATTTACTATGAGAGTTCTTTTAGGGTATTCAATCGCTTGCATTAACTGCTAATCTGCTTCAAAGCAAGTCACGTGTAATATTCCCATCACATCACATCACATCCCTCTCTCTCTTTCTTTCCTCCTCTTTTGCTCGCCGACCCTTTGACTGCTTAACCTTTACCCTCGAAATGCATTAAGTCGCAGGCAAACAAGATTTGTAAAGCATTCAACCGAGTATGAATCACGTTGAACCGGGCCCTGAGTCAGTGGGTTGCCTTTCTTCCACCTCCCACCCCCACTCCCTGCCTCTCTCACGGCACGCCCGCAGCTTGCCCTTGCTAAATATCAACAGACAGACAGATGGGAGGGAGCGGCAAATGTTTGGCTGAAGTTTCAGTGCTGCTGTCTGATGAGAGGGTCTACAATCAGATGCGGCTATTTGCATTTGTGTTTTTTTTGCCATTCAATTCAACAATATTTGTTTGCCAATTGTACAAATTGTAAATCAACACTCAGCCTTAGCCATAGCCATAGCCATAGCCATAGCCATGCGCATACCCATTGCCTTAGTCGTAGTCGTAGCCATATCCAAACTTTTCAGTTGGATGCAGTCCACCAGTTATTGACCCTCAACTTGAACTAGAAAACCAAATAACCAGGCGGCGCAAAGCGTTAAATTGAATTGTATGTTCGACTGGTTGGTTTGGTTGGCGGGCCCCTGCCTCTCCACCAAACAACAACACCCTCTTCTTAAACACTGTGTGAGTGTCTAAACTGTTTTGTTGTCTGCTGACAATGCATAAAATTTGAATAGCCAAACAACGAGCCCAGCAACAGAAATATCAACAATGGGCTACCGAAGCATTTTATACACTTTCTATGGAATATATTCTATGTACTATGTACGAGTATAGAAGATGAAGAGACTAACCCTATAGGGGAGCAACGAAAGAGGGAAGACAGTACTTTAATGACCTTTCTGCGTTGCAAACATCTGATGAAAGTCGTAATACCCTCTGCGTGGGTACGACTACAACAAACAGCATTCAACTTGGTTTTTGCACCTATTTTTTGCTTTGTATACTCGTATTTTGCTGGTCACACTTATGCTCCCGCAGCAGCAGCAACAACAACTACCAGAAGCCCCGGAGCAGAGCCAGCCAGGCCCCTGACATTGCTCAGGGTCATGGTGTTTAACTGTATAAAGTGGAAGCCAAACCTCATTAGCTGCCTTTGCATATCGGAAGAGGAGACACTGCCCGAAGAAAGACAGAGAGAGAGAGAGACAGTGAATGTGTCGGACCTTGACATTGCCATGGTGTGTGTGAGTGTCAGTTTTTGAATTAATTTCATTCCCACTTTTACACTCTATACGCTCTTTGCACATTTATACTCTACACTTTTGCACTTTTGCACTCTTTACTCTTTTGCTCTTGTTTTGGGTGTTTTCTCTCTGCTCTTTTTTGGAGCCGAATCTGACGATTGTTTTTGTACGTGACCTTTTAGCGGAACGCTTTGGATGAAGTGGATATTTTTAGATATTCTGACATGCCCCTTGCACCACCCACTTTTGCTACGAACGCACACGTGCAGATAAATGTTGAGTGGGGAGTGGGGGAAAAAATACAAATAATGCAAATGATTAACATCCATTCCATATTTTTCATAGCTTAAGAGCACGGGTCTGATTATTTGTTTAGAGGCCTGCCTGTTTGTTGCTTTTACTATTGTTTTGTTGTTCCCGCATATGACAATTATTTTGTATGTTGTTTTGCATCGATTACCCGATTAATTACCCCCTAGAAAAGTTTCACTGGGGTTTTAAGTGCGTGCATCTGTGGGTTGTCTACCCCACAATTGGGGTCGAGAATATAATCAAAGATTAAGTACAATTAAGTCGCGTTTAACTAGTGCCGCGAGAGCGCGGATCAGAGGGGCAGGTGAGATGGCAGTTAACGAAGTGGGCGTGGCAATGCTATCGTCAATCAACTAACTAATTAATGGCCCTCTCTCCACTCGCGGTGCCACAGGAATGACAACCACTTTATGCCGAAATAATCAATGTAATTAATTTGAATTAATTAAAGTGCATCCTGAGGCGGGAGAACATAGAGGAGAGGCCCGGAGACATTTGATTACATTTAATCCAATTCTTAGAATGCAGCAATAAATGCGCAACTGAAGCTCGGCAAAAGCCGCAGCAAAGAAGTAATTTATTTAATGGTTCTGCAAAAATCCCATATCCCATATCCCATATCCCTGCGTGCCTCTGTGTGTGTGTGTAAATTTAATTAAATTAAACGCCCATACCACCTCTTCAAAAGAGTCTATTAACACGCTGCCGCTGCCGCTGTGGCTGTGGCTGAGGCTGAGGCTGATGGAGTGGAGGAGATCGAGGGATTCGAGTGCGCGATGCCGTGTGTTTGTCTGTGGGGGGCCAGTCCTTGATTAATTTAAATGCGGCCTCTGACTCCGCTACTAATCAACTCAAGTGCTCTTATCAATTAGCTGCATATGCAAATTATTTACGCAACATTTTCGTTGAGTATTCACAGATCTGAAGCCCTTTATTTCACATTTAAGCTTTAGCCATATTTTGCTGCCATTAGTTTTACTAGAATTGAACTGAAATGCTGATCATTATTGAGTATGCTAATGCGGACTACATGAGTGCATGCTAGATGGATTATGGATTAGAATGTGGCTTATATAGGGGGAAATCCAGGGACAGACAGAACGGGTCCCGCCTGGTGCGTTGATTGATTTATTATATTAATTCCAGCCGCCAGACATTAACCGTACTGCCTTTTAAATGATATGCTCTTATCTGGTCAACAATCTACAGTTTATATATAGCTTTTAATGGAAGCATTGCATTCTTAATATTTAATCTGTTGCACTTGTTTTCTGTTGCAATTTCTGTTTTTATTTTTTTGGCTTCTAATTGCCTTGCCATTTTTATTACCTCGCTCTCTTTCTCTTTCTCGTTCTCTTTCTCTTTGCCTGACTCATCCTATCTTATCTCTCCATTCCTCTGTTTAGTTTTGGTTTACTCTGTAGGGTAAAATTGTTTTTGTTATTAGCTTAATTGCTCTCAGTGTGCTCTGGGTCTCATTAATAATGAAAAGCGAGAACGAGGCAAACCAGCTCTCCCTGGGTTAAAGCACAGAGAGAGAGAGAGAGATAGAAAGACAGAAAGAGTTGGAGAGACAGAGAGATTAATGCTCTATGTACGCCTTATCCCCGCTTAGTGTGGCTGGGGGTCTACGTGACATAGATCACATTGGAACACCGGTCTAATCCACTGGCTTAGAACTTGGAAGAATAGACACATATTCCTTATATGCAGCTCCCGAAACCCACTCAAAACCCACTCTATATGCAGCTGCGCATGCCCCATGACGCAGATCCACCCGGCTGCTGACGTCCAAGCGTGCATAAACATCTAAATATATCGATCAGTTGGCCAAAATGCCGTCACATCGAGACACAGACACATCGATTTCCGGTGCACATTAGGGGGCTTAAAATACTCGTTGTAATCGCAGCGGGCCACTGTTCTGGCCGCCCATTTGCATAAATTATACCAGCGTTCACTTTCGTTGCGTCTGAATGTCTTACGTAATTTGACACGCACATAATTAATTAGAATTTCAAACATTTTTGTAGCCGCGAGACCCGAAAAATGCAAATAAAAGCAAAAGTTATAACTGCCAAACATATGCAAATGAGTCTGAATCATTTCCAAGTATACGAAGAAAACAACAGCGGACAGACCAGACACTGAAACACAAACAGAAACAAAAACAGTAACAGGTGACGATACGGGTATATTCGCGAATATTTAGATAGGCAGAGATGAAGAACAGAACAGAACAGAGTTTTCAGATCTTGTTATCATCATGCCGCTAAGAACCAGAACCCGAAAGAAAACCTAGCACATGGCCAGAGAATTAATCAGTTTGCCAAATAAATTGAACGAAGAATCGTAAGAAAACAAAACCTGAATGTGAATCCCAGACAGAAATCGGCTCTCTGTCATTGTCCATCCCTATGTCTCCCCCAGCTCCACTGTGATCGCAATCAGAAAAATAAATCGGTTCCAAGTCTTGTATCGTTATATCATTAGAATGAATATCAAGCTGATTGGGCAGCCATTAACAAAAGAGAGAACTCCCATCGGGCACATCGAGGTTTTGTGTACTCTAAGAGGTTTTTAAAACAGATATTTACAGGTCTTAAGTTAGTAGGGGATACTGTTGTCTCTCTCCACACAAAGACCATTTATATAATATAATGCTTTTGTTTAAAAGATTCCCAACTCAGTTCCCAGTCATTTAATCGGTGGGAAATGAAATTTCCCTCTCTACCTTTTGGCCATTTGCGCAAAACTTTCAACCAAAACGAGTGATAAAGTTTGCCACAAAGTGTTCGCAGAGCATAGAGCACAGAGCAAAAGTTTTCACCAATTTAGGTCATATTTAATGAGCTCCAGATTATGAAATGCAATTCTAGTTTGTTCAGAACTCGATGGGGATATTGTTTTGGCTCTGCATAGAGTCGGGAACAGCTGGAGAGTCTTCCATTTGTGGTCGGACACAGGCCGAACGCCTTACCTTGTCCAGCTGACTGCGTCTCTCAATCATCTTGGGGCTGTCTTTATTTCTGATCTGGTTTGCCCCCAAACACACTTGAGGCACTTTTCACTTGAGATTGCACGCGAGCACACACTCACTCGCACGGACGGAGACAGATGAATAATTTATTATTATTTGCTTGACTAATTTCCGCTTTTTTTTTTTGGCGACTCTTTTTTGGAATGAAGTAGTGTATCTTTCGGAATTCTAGCGGCGCTCAATGCTCAACCGTCTCGCGTTGTATGAAATTCGCAACTGAACTGAAAGCCAAGCACTTGAGAGTCTCTTACCAACACTCAAGCTCCAAGCCCAGAGCCCCAAGCCCCAAGCCCCAAGCCCCAAGCTCCAAGCCTCTCCTGGCCTGGTCAACTCAAGCCGGCAACGAAGCGTCTCACGTTTTGTTTTCTTTTTCTTTTTCTTTTCGTTTCGTTTTAGTTTTTTTTTTCTTTCTTTTTCTCGCATTTGTAGTGAGCAGCTTAACAGGCGGGCCCTGAGCGGGAGCGGGAGCGGGTTGCTGGGCGAGTTTTTCAGTCTCGGTCGGCGCCTAACGTGTTTGCTATGGGCAGCCAGCAGGAGGATTGGTTGCTGGATAAGGTGCCCGGGGGCCTAGGTATCCGAGCACGTAGCTCAGCTGTGCGCGTGCGCAGTCGAAAAAATAACGCTCTCTGCAGACAGATGTCGACGATGACGATGACGGTGACGATCGGGCAGACTTTGCTAGAGATCGTGAGATGGATACTCTTTCCCAAATGGGGACTTTAAGGGGTACCAAAGTGGGATGGGATATCATCGATCATATTCTCATAGAAACTCAATTGTATATTCCACTTCATTGCTTATTCAATTTCCGTGTTGAATCAAGGGTATCCAAGATTCTGGCTCCATAATGCGCTGCCCCTTTTGCAACTATTTTCAATTTGTTTCTGTCTCTGTTGACTTTCTGTCGAGTGGTGTGAAAAGGCAGCAGTCAGGCATGAGGGGCTAACTGATTAGTAGCCGTTGCCGTTGACGTTGCCGCTGCCGCTGGCTTCGGTGTACGATTGCTTGACGGGGGCTCTTTAAAAAACGCTGTGCTGTGTAACCGATTAGTAACTACATATACTCGCTTTCGAGTGAGCTGCTGGTCTTTTTGGCCCGGTCATTGACGCCTTTGAGGCGGTGGCAAATTGGGGACTTTCTTTTCCGCCTATGCGGCAATCAATTGGCCATGCAGTCAAGAAAACACACACGGAGTGCAGTGGTGGGACCGTACCCACAATTAGCGGGACGGGACCACAACTTTCACTTGGCCCCA
The DNA here is from genome assembly GCA_008121275.1 of Drosophila lowei. Lineage (NCBI taxonomy): Eukaryota > Metazoa > Arthropoda > Insecta > Diptera > Drosophilidae > Drosophila > Drosophila lowei. The sequence goes on along the minus strand of CM017778.1, from coordinate 20,660,265 downwards.
GTCCAGGTGGGTGCATCACTCATATGCCGCATGGCTCTCGACCCAGGGAGGGCACAGATCGGCTGGTGTGGGGTTGGGGGGCAAATATTTGTAGTAGTTACCTTGTTTGCAATTAGTTTCGCACTTGATTTGTTGTCCGGAAGGCGGGTGGCTGCAGTGGCGGTTGCAGTACTCGCTTTTTCTGTATTCTCGTTTTCCGGATTCTCGTACTCTTTAGACGCCTACTTGTTCCATTGACACTGTGTGCTCGGTGGTCTAGAAACTTTGCCCGACTGACATTCGCCCACTCGGATCCATTGTTATTTATTGGCAAATGCTGGAATTGCTGGTGAAATTTATTGATATTTATTGAACCATTTGCATGGTCGGCTCTTAATTGCTCGCCCATTTGAAACAACATAACAAAAAACTCAATGTGATTCAGGGCATGACAAATGATAAATCAGAAAAGAACAAAAAATCAATAGCAAAAAACCAGTCGCTAATGATTCTGGCCGATCCGGGATGAGATGTGCGCCCAATCAAATTGGAGTTTAATTCGCACACTGACTTCCTGCATAATAGATTGGGGGCCGAGGACAATAATTGGTCCTGGTCCTGGTCCTGGTCCTGGTCCGTGATTCTATTTCGGAACAAGGTCCCCCGTCCCCGGAAATGCTTGAATACGCGCAAGATTTGCAGGCATCGGACTGCCGACACAGATGAATGTGATTGGATAGAGATTCGGCATGTGAATCACACACACGTGAAACCATTTGGCAATTCAATTTCGGTACCAGCTCTCCCTCTCTCTCTCTCCCTCTCTGTGTGTGGTAGTAATCAACAACATTATTGCAAGGATTATTACTCCAGCTCCAGGTTCATCTTCAATGCTGTGGTCACAGAATACACAAACACAGAAAACGCATTATATGTACTGGTTAAAGTCGTCTCTCGACTTTCGTATATACTCTCTACTGAAGCATCAATGCTACAAAGAAATTCAATTCAAATTGTCTAGATCCAGAGGTAGAATATAGAAGGCCTAAAGATTACCCGTACACGAACATACCCCATTTCTACTGGGTAGAGTTTGGGCCAGATTCGAGTCTCGGTTTCATTTCGCACTTACCAGCTGTTGCTTCTTGGCTCTGATTTTGGTTTTGTTTGGCTTGCAATTATGCGAATCTAGTCAGTGGATGTCGCCAAGTACACGCGCCGCCCCGCCCCGCCCGTACATTATTTTTCAAGTTTATTTTTACAGCACGCAGTCTTTTATAATTGCCAGCCCGTGACCTTAAACATAAACATCTTAAGACTTGAGTTACGTGAAGTTGGGCTTGGCTCTGTCGCCTCTTGGGTCTCGTGTGTGAGGCTGTGCGTCATTGAGTCGAGGCATGTAATGTGTTTGCTCGAAGCCAACAAGCCAGCGAGATTGTGCGAGTGTCACAAAGCTTTAACCGCAAAAGTCAAAGAGTCAAATGAGACGTCTAGCTCTTGTGTATTTTTCGTAATTTGTTCCATTTATCCAGCTCGTTTTTGTTCACAATCCAAATGAATCGTTTCTGATTGATTACATTAAATGAAGTGCAAACAATAATTGCCTGTCTGCAGCTTGACTTTTTGTTGATGTCTGTCCGAACGACGAGACAATAAACAGGGCATCGAAATACCCTAGAATTGGCGGTCGCTATGGCAGTTAGAGTCAACCTTTTTTGGGATGCTTAGGAAACTAAGTTGAGTAGGTAAATCCTGCAAAACACGAGCCTAGACTCAAATGAATTGAATTGAATGAATTATAGGGTATGCGGGCACCTGCTGTTACTAGCCTGGGCCTTCAATGAAATGTCAAATTTGGCCTGGCCTCTCCTTCCACGAGTACCACCCTCCATCCCCCCCTTGCCACATTGTCTCCGTCTCTGTCTGCAATTATTCTGGTATCTCCGTTCCGCTGACTGCCTCCACCATGCCCCACCATGAGGCTCATCTGCCAGGCATTTGATGATCGCAAAATGAGGTTTAAATTGCTTGGGCAATTTAATGTGATTTTAGCAAATACTTATCTCTGGCCGTAACAATCTCAACAAACTATCAGGCGAAATATGTCAAGGTTGTCATGGATTTAGTACAATACCAAAGTGCACCCATTTGTAGTTGTTTAATATTTAAATTTAAAAATGAAAACAGTAAGAAATTCTGATTTAATTGCATATTCCGGTGGCCATTTAGCATGTTTGATGCATTCGATTGCATTCATGCAGCAGCAGGAGCATTAGCTGCTGCATTGATTGCCACAATTTGCGGCAGTCGATACAGAGATAATCGTTCTGATGCTGAAGCATATATATTGAGCCGATTATATCGTTCATTCAGCAGCAGGACAAAGGCTCAAAGAGATTTAAAATAATTCGAATGCCCTTGAAGATTTCTTTTTTCTGAGATGAACAAAGTTATTGAATAGATCTCGCTTTTGGGCTTTGCTCAGGGTATTCAAACTTCAATCATACACATATGGAAGTAGCCTATTTAGAGCTGCATAAATTGATGGCTTCCCATTTTTGTGCATTTGCGCTGACCTTGATTGACATGCGGTTGACCCAACGAGAGTTACAAATATATATTTTGCATTGATTTTCCATCCATATGTCACGCAAATACTGAAAGCTTTAGTGGTTAGAGGTTTGTGGCATTCATTTCATTCTCCCAGCCTCAATTCATGTGAAAATCTCATTTTCACTTGAGCACGGATCCAGGACGAGTTGGTCATGAGTCGAATACTCAAGTCAAAGAAAAGGAGACTGAAGTGGGGGAGAGACTCGTTGCAGAGTCGGCCCCAAAATGATACGCCCCATTTAACTGTAAATCGGATTAAAACCCGTTAAAAATACATTAAATCACACGTTATCAGCTTCCCGCCCAAACGAAGGGCTCACAATGTGGCACGTGTTTGAGTCTGTGTGTGTGTGTGTGTGTGTGAGAGGGGGGTGGGGGCGCAACAAACAAGAGCTGTCATACGTCATCAGCATAAATGTCCTTGCCACCGCCCTCGCGATTATCATCTCATTATTGCCATTGTCAGTGCGCCATTTAAAATTTCAATTGTTGTGTTTGCACTGCCCCCAGGTCCCCCCAATGGGGGCAGACACGTGAAGCTGCCTCGCCTCCGAATTGAGCCCTTGGTAATGCGAGCAAATCGACGAGGCTGTTGCGCCTCCTTATTTATTTATTTCGTTTATTCATTCCATTCGTTCAGTTGCTTACATATACGTATACGTAATATGTATTATGCATATGCCTTTTGGCCACGTTTATTGCTACTGCCTTCCAGGACACGCGTCATTTCCATTTACAAGTGATAAAAGTCAGTGGCAGGACTCCTCGTAACCACCCCATTTAGGAAAAAACAATAAAAACAATTTATGCGATCGCTTAACTCTTAATTCCTTTTGGTTTATTGCCTCTGAATGGAGCAACAGGTCGACTACTTGGTGATCAGCATAAAAAGTTGGTGATGAGAGGAGACGAGACGAAAGTATCCCGATTTATGAAAAAAATAAAGATAATACACCCACTTCTTCTCGTCTTAAATCAATCCACAGCCGTAAACTGCTTTAATGCTGCTAGTATCCAATCGAACTGCTTGAACTGCTTATCACAGCTTTCAACTGCTTTAATGTTGCTAGTAGCCAATAGCCAATCGAACTGCTTGATGTCGAGACAAACAACTTTGGCTCATTGAATAAATTCGAAATTCATGCAACACAAACCAACTCCACTCGGATTAAGGATTTCAAGCAGTGGCGTAATTATATTTTACCCTCTCGCAGTTGACAAGAGCTGTCACTCGTTGACGCTTTTGTTGTCAGTTAAAAGTAATCCCTTTGGCCAAAGTGAAGATCTGTTTGGCTGTGTCTGTGTGCGACGAGTAGTACCCATACTCGTGCAACAAATTGTTCGAGCTTTCGCCTTGCTACGCCCATGCAAAATGAAGGTTGGCGCTGCGGCAGGGCACAAATAACACTCATTAGCCGTAATGAGTTATAGTTGGACCAGACCAGAATCCGCATTGGACACGAAACACTCTTTAGCGGCAATTATGCGGTTAGACTGCGGGCGGGGGTAGAGGAGGAGCGCCCAGCACACAGTAAACAGTAAACAGCAAGGAGCACAGAGCACGGAGCGCAGAAAGCAGTGCTTTGCTTTTTATGGACGTTGGCTTAGGTCTGGTCTTGGTAGTCATAAAGTTTTCAGCTATAAATACTCGTACTTTGGCCAATAGCCTGTAGGCTAGAACTTCAAATACAACAGGAGAGCGAGAGTGGGGTAGATTCGGAGACCACAAATTGTTTGACATTTGGCACTGCACACTAAAGTCTGCGGACTGGTGACTGGAGACTGAGGGCCAAGGACTCCTCTCAGGCGCAATCCTTTTCACCATCTGCCGAAACGGACAAACTCTGCTGATGAAGCATATGTCCCTCTCCCCTCTCCCCTCTCTGTCTATCATCGCTCTTGCGCACTCTTCCCTGTTATTGTCACTTGCCAGTGGCAGTTTTGTATTATTTTATCCAAGTTTTCCGTCACACAAGCAGGACAAACTTTGTGTTGTTAATTCGTGCAAGTTTCTGGCAAGTATTTACGTGCTTCGAGGAGTTGGCTAGAAAGCTAAGTGAGGAGAGTGAATGGGAGGGAGAAAGAGAGGGAGGGGGATGAGGGTGAGGGTGAAGAATCGAGAGCTACGTCTGCTATGAAAGTTTTGTATGTTAATGGCATAGTTTAGGCAAAATGTTTTTACTGACGCCTCTCTCTCTCCCTCCCTAGCCAGAACAGCCTTCTGCCTCAGTGTGTTCCTCCTGGCAGTGGCAGTGGAATTCCGCTTTCTTGCTCGTTTTGTATACACATTTTCCGGCCAAAATTAACTTTCAGTCGCCACATCGCTCGAGCCTCTCGGCCCACACATACACCCTATCTGCCACTGCCACTGACACTGGCTCTGCCCCTTTCTTAGCCACATAATGTGCCATTGCCCCACGTTAAGTGACTTTCTTATGCTGGTTGTAAAATTTCCCTCTTTATACGAAACCATATGGATCCTGTTTGCCATCCTGTTTGCCACTATCCTGTGCGCCTGAGTGCGTGCGTGTGTGTGTTTGTGTGTGTGTGTGTGTGTTTTTGATAACACTTGGTCCACACACTCCAACAGCTACTCCTTGCTGCGGCTAAATAATCCCAGACTATGAAAGCTTGTAATTTACTTGAGTACTCAACGGGCCCCTGTCCCCTTCTCTCTGTCAGCCCGCTCTCTCACATCTCTCTCTGCCACAAATGCGGCCACTGGGGCAAGTTAAGCCATTGACAAAAGTTTTGTCCAACATAGTTTGGTGGAATTTTTTTCTTCTGATTTGCTTGATAATTTTGAAACTTTCGGGCCTCCTTCGACATGAGGAGAAACTGTTTATTTCGAGTCAAAGCTGCTGGGAGTTTTCGTTTAGTTTCAGAACTGTTTCCCCTCCCCCTGCCCCCCAGGCGATTGCTACTAATTAAATATAAAGTTTGCCAAACAATAAGTACTGCTTAAGTTGGCCAAGACTGTGCTCTGTGTACGAGTAAAAGGGGAAAATCGATTCAATTTCACCTGTTGGAGGCCAATAATCTTGAGTTCTGTGGCTATATCGTCTACTGGTGTAACAGTTCAAGTGGCCCCACGTACATACTCCACTGGCTGCTCAAGGACTGCAGCATCCCCATCAAGATTCCCTATTCCCATTGCCGTCGGCATCCACGTCGGCCACTTGTGGCTGCCACAGCAACAGCAGGAGCAGCAGCAGCAGCAGCAACTTGCTGCCGTATTAACATTTTGACTAACAAGAAATTACTCGTTCTGTCTAGCGCCCGAGAGAGGTGGGTGAGGGGTGAGGAATGAGAGGAAGTGGCCAATGAGCTACTCCAGCTGATGAGTGACACGCACTGAGGGAAATGCTTGCTCTGCACAAAGGCTCTGAACAAGCACCCCACCACACCGCACCCACCAAGATGCGGTGACACAACGGTTATACTCGGGTTCTTGGATCCTTAGACATTCCTTCACAAAGACTGTTTTGCACATCCGAAATACTCGGTTTTTCACACAGAGAGATCAACCGGCAGAAGCCACTGCCAAGAATGATGCTTATGTATATGTATGCATATGTTTCTATGTTTCTCAATGAATAAGATCATTTCTACCATATGTATTGATTGAGAGACAGTCGTAGGAATTTGGAAGTCTGACTGATAGAGTCATAGTGAAAGATTCGTTATTGGAGGGTCTCTAGTATGATGTTCAACAGGTTTTTCTTCTATCTCTTTCTCTTAGGAATTGTGTGAAAGTTTTAAAGTCCTCGACTATATACCCGCATTCTCTCAGTGAAGAAGTTTCGCCAACTTACTTTAACCATCCATCCCCCCTAAATGCAATGGACTTTTCAAGTAACAGTTTGCATGACTTACAGAAACAGGAGGACCTGGACCAGGACCTGGAGGAGGAGCTGGAGCTGCTGCTGATGACGGGGACCGATAAGCACGATGATGATAATGATGAGGTCTGGACAAAAATGAGCCAAGTGGCCAAAATACAATTTCCGACTTGGAACAAACAGCTGAGTCTGCTAAATGCCCCAAAGTCCACCAGCCGTGGCAGTAGTTTTCTTTCATTTTTTCTCCTTTATTTTGATTAAAAATTAACCACTGCCTGGTCGTGGGGCAGAACTGGATGGGTGGTTAGGTATGTGGCTACGTGCTTGGCCTGGGAAATCAGGATGGAAAGTAAAGTAAATGCGTTTTGTAATAAATTCAAATCAACTTTGTAGTATGTCCAATGGACGGTCCGATGGCGTAACATGGTCATCAAATTGGTCATCGATTGAAACGTACACACACAAACCAATCACACCCGCTGGGAGAATGAAGTCCCATCCCAGGGTCTCAATCTTTAGTTTTTTCCAGTTATAAACTGTTGCTGGAAGCTCCTTTTTGGGGTTCGCCTCCCATCCCATCCATTCCGCTTTCTTCTTTGCCTTTTCCGCTATCCGTTTTACAATGTTCACTTTGCAGATTCAACACGGACTTTGTGCCGGACTTAAGCGCATTACAGACTTCAGCTCCCACTTTGGATTCCGGAAGGGGAGAGCGAAGTCTTTTAATGTCTTATCGCTTGTGCAAATAAATAAGCGAGCAATGGCATTGGGCTCAAGTCTTGTTATCCTCCGAGAGCAATTGATTTGTTTGCTACCGCTGCTAGTCTTATGGAAATTTCCCAGAGATTCTGTGATTCAATTAAACACTGCTCCTTTCCAGTCCAGAAACACCAGCAGCTCCAGCAAATCGTGTACTACGGAATTGCCAGACGTGACATTCCAAAAAGCCAAGGCCCAAATCAGTTATCAATAATCGATGTCCACTCATGTTCTCTCTACTTTTTGTTGATTTCCGTTGTGGGAGGCAGCCATTTCATAAACTGTCTAACATGGGTCGCTCCATCTAGTAGCAACTGAACCAAGTGAATATTTTTAGTTTTTGTTTGAATTGAGTTGCGTTCGTTCCGGAGTCGGTTTGAAAGTCTCTCTCAAAATTTAGGTAGCAAATATTTTTAGCTAATTTTCCAGCAAGACAATGGAGAAGTTTCGGGCAGAGGTCGAACAGAGCCAGACCCTGAGCCAGGAGGAGACTGAAACCACAGCCACGATCCCAACTGAGACGATCACCATATCGGGTACCTCTCTGGACGCCCCCTCTGGATCGGGTTATAGCAACAGCATTGGCTCTAGGTCGCACAGCGATACGGATCTTCACCTGGAAAAGAAGTTCGAATCGGTCAGAGTCGCGGGGGGCCAAGACCGGTGTGAAAACATTAGCAATGGTTACATCTCCGTGGCCAGACGGCGGGGTCTGCCGCAGCTGAATCTGCAGCAGACCGAAACGTCCATCTTCGAGCAACCAACTAGCACCAACCAGTCTCTCGAGCCTGAAATGGCGGATGCCAAGGATGCGAAGGATGCCAATATACCCACCATTCAGGTGAACCCGCCCATCCCTCAGAATCCGGAGCTTGAGCCGGTGGCTCCCGAGTCTCTTGACAGTTCCCTGCTGACAGTCTCGCAGCCCAGGTTGAACAGTATTAAAGATCGTATCCTGCTCTTTGAGCGGACATGCCTTCCACCATCCGTGTCCACCGAGCCGGCCACTGCGGTATGGCAGGGCGCGGACACCTCGTCGAAGAATATGGTCGAGTTGAATTCCGACAGAATCGGTGCTGGTTGCTGTATCGTTGAACGACCGCGATCACTTACTCTGGAGGAGCCGTCCCAAGTGCTGGTGGAACACATGCAGCCCAAGGCGGAGGCGGAGGCCCACAGCGGCTGCCTTCAGGCACAAGCCGTCAGGCCGAACCAGCAACCGGCCCGCCAGCAGATGGAAGCAGCTCGGCACTCGGAGCAGCCAAACCCAAACCTGGACCAAGAAATCGACCTCATGATCCAGCGCGCCTTGAACGAGGTGAACAAGATGGCCGTGCCCGTGGCCCCCAACGAAGTGGACAAGCTGAGAAGCTACCTCCAGGCCAACAAGGACCGATTCAACAAGCTGGTTCAGTACCAGTATGACGAGAGCCTGCGCATGCAGGTAGAGTTTGACCGCCAGCAGAAGTTCCTCATCAAACAGATTTGCGCGGAAGTACAGTTGCCGTTCGAACCGCTGTCGGAGCACACCAGCACCCGGTCTCTGCAGCAGCACCTGGCCAGCAGCTCACAGGCCGATGAGCCCGTTAGCAGTAACATGGCTACCACAAGTGGCGCCGATTCGCAGTATCTTGTAGCTATTGCGGACCGCTACATCCCCAGTCCCCCTCCGCCACATCAGTCCTTACGCAAGTGCCTTTTCGGAACAGGCCTGGGAGCTCTCAAGAGTTCCGAGCACGAGCCGAAGCCACTGTCTGGGACTGGTGCTGCAAGCACGGAGCGATCCGGCAGCCGCCTGAACAGAAGCAAGCGTCCAGCAGCCAGGTCTGCATCCACCGCCCAAAAAAGCAGCAACGGCAGAGCCACTCCAGGGCCAGGGTTCACAAGAGTTTCATTCCAGCGCGTCGTGGGTGGCGGTGGAGGAAGTGTAGGCAGCGAAGGTCCTAAGAAGACTTCACTAGGAAAGGGCAATGGAACCGCCACCAGGTCCCGCAGCACTGCCCGCCGTCCGCCCCAGGGGCAGCAGCAGCAGCAGGGTAGTGCATCAAAAGGCAGGAAGACAACATCAACGCCCATGCGCGGACGCAATGTGAGTTCACACAAGTAGACGGAGAAGGGTATCCCAAACCAGTTGGCTCTGGACCGAACCGAACCTAGCTTCTATTGCTGCCACCACAGGGAAAAATTTCAAATAAATAGTATCAATTTTTAGCGAAAGGTCTTTCTGGGTTGGCAATTGTCCTTAATGGTTCGTTATCCTGCACCTGCGACGTCCCACATTTCAGCCACCAAAAAATGTAACTCTGGCGACCTTTAATCGTTTGAAATTTGCATTCAAAGGAACACGTCAAAACAAATTTTAAAGGAATTCACGACCTACTTTCTCATTCGTATAATAATCGTGAACAGGGAGTAGGCCATCTTAAGGGTCGAGAAGAATGTGTCCAAATGAATGCGTAACATGCCACCGGCAATCGCTGTGCTCTTCTTCAGCGATCGCTCCACAAAGAACATCATCTTCCGCTTGAAGCTTCTGCCCTGCTGGGGCCAATCGCAGCTGAAGGCGGCGTAGTGGAGGCGTCCGAACCAGAACTCGTTGTCGGTGCCAAAGTAGCAGGAGGGGAAAATTTGGAGGGTCATGGCGATGGCATAGAAGATGAGATACATTTGAGCCATGGGCTCGCGTACATAGAATACGAGAGCCGCGATGCCGATGCAGACATTCAGAGCGGTGACCGTGAATTGGATGAACATTGGCAGCGACATGAGTCTCTCAATGCACCTGAAGAGTCTGTAAAAGCAAGGAGAATGAGGTTGTGGTAATAATCCTTTCGGTTGGTACCCACTCGAGCAAGCGCTTGTGATCGGTTATGCAGTCCTCCAGCTGCTTCTCCGCATCAATGAATGAATCCCTGCCAATCTCCTCGAAGCGGGAGTAGAGCATCTTCAAGTGAGACGAGATTAGGCAGAGCACTACCGCCGGAAAGCAGTCACTGACATAGTTCTGCAAGAGTTGAAAGGAGATGCCAACAATCTGGTAGACATTGGCCATGTAGTAGTTCCTCGTGGAGGTTAACCAGTCAAATGGGAAATAGGCGGGGTACATAAGGCCCCGCTGCTCCTTGAACAGGAACGACAGCTCGGCAAAGAGACCACACGGCATGTAGATGCCAATGAAGACATACAGGACGATGCGGAGTTGGAGCTTCACATTGCCGTAGATTGCACGCTGCTCTTTCCCACTCACTCGCTTATCCAGCAGCCGCAGGAGCTGCTCCATCCGTGCCACCTTGTCAATATTGTAGGCGTAGATGAGAAACTTGGCGGAGCAGGCGAGACACGTCACAAAGGTCGTCAGATTGAGGATGTCCTCGGTGAGAGTGCGGTTGCGAAATAGCGACAGGCCCAAGTGGAGCGGATAGCCGACTGTGAACATCACATTGACCAGCACACTGAGGCAGACGTAGAGGCCCCGCCAGGACTGCACTCGCTTGTGGGCCACTCCGAGTATCCACCATGCTGTCCAGTGGCTCTTGATGAAGCTCAAACTGTCGATGGCCTCCTCGGGCATGGCTGCTCTTTGCTTTCTAAATGTTCCTTTCGGATTATGCTTCTTTTTATACACCGATGGATGTGCACACACCTACCCGACAGGCGTCTGTCCTCGGTACTGGCCTTTCTCTAATTATATAATTATGGTCGCGTGGTCGTATCAATTACAAATTATCACCGGTGCCACCTGCCGCTTAGGTTTTGGATTCCCAGCGTGCGGAATCCCATTTAAAATTCCCTCTAACAAATGGCTACCAGAGCTAATATTTTTCCAACATTTTAAACTTTTTCCCTCTTTGATGGCCAACAAAAAGCTGCAAATGGCAACGAATGCAAATGAAATGCAACATTATTTTATAGTTTCCAGAGGGGGCTTCTCGTTTCCCATTTCTGATGCTGATGCTTTTCATAATAAATGAAACTGACACAAAATCGCAATGTTTCGTTTAGCGGCGGCTCCTGCTGCTTCTGTCAGCGGTTTTTGCAACATCAAAATTGTCGCTGAAAAGTAGGCTACAGAATTTATGGCTCACTCCCAGGAACTTGCCACACTGCCACACCACTGCCACAACTGGGATCAAATTATTCGCTTGGTAAAAATTTCAACGCAACACAAACCCGAAGGCATAGTTACTTTATATTCTCTCTCGCTCCATCGAGTGATGTGTGGATGGTGCATGCAATTAGCATGTCCACGCCGGCCACCAAAAAAACATGTTGCCATATTGCTGACAGCGCACCATAAATTGTTGCACGTTGAAATGGCAGCGGGCCAACACATACACACATGCACAAAACAGGCCTAAAAATAAAAAAAACGGTCCTCCATCACAGAACCAGAGCGCGCGCATACTGATTCATGGTTGTGAGGCAGTCCCCCGCCCTCGGCCCCGGCCAATCTAAGGTCTTAATTGTTGCATGTGGCATCTACGATGACACTGCAGAGAAAATATGTGAAATATTTTCAAACGGATTGTTTAAGCCCTAACCCAATTACGATGGAACGGATGTGCAGGGCAGATCCCACCCCTCGATGCCTCGTATGCGAACCCCGCCATTTGCAGCGGAAACACAATCCCAGCCATCTCTGCTCGAGGGTCGAGTGGCATAAAATGATGCATGACGATGCTCCCCCCCCTCCCATCCATTCAGGCGGCAGGTTGCACAAATGCCAGTTTCATATCGGAGGAACGGAACGGAACGCGTTGTTTGTCTAACCCAGCGCAGCTGCTGCTGCTGCTGCTGCTGTTGCCGTCAGCGAGCAAGAACGACAACAATGTAATTATCATAATTAAAAGGCTGCCCCTGTCGCCAAAAAAAGCCCCATCCGTGCAACCCGCAACCACGAGAATGGGAGCGAGAAAATGTTCACAGCGGCCATGAATTTCCTATTAAAAGCTGCTCCCCAAACGAATGCGGAGGGTGGTTGGGGACGGTGGAGGCTGTGGCTGTGGCTGGGGCAGCCCCTGTCGTGGGATGGAAGACCGGAGATGGTGGATGGTAGTTGGTGGATGGGACTGCAGCTGCATAATTGAGGTAGTTTCACTAATTGTAAAACGTTGCGCATTAATTGCGTCTGCAGCGTTGCGCATTTTGTGGCTTGGCACTCGAGAGTCGCCTCCAATCGCCCTAAACACCCATTAGACACCACCCCTCATCACCATTTTCCTGGGAGAGTGGAAACAAGAAACTATGATGATGACATTCTTCCTCAGTTCTCTTCACCTTATGAGACGAGCACGTCTTGTTTTTGTTGTGCAAGACAGCCGCTGCTGCTGCTGGTGCTGCTGCTGCACCTGGTGTATGCGTTCTTATCAGTGATTCTTATCAGCGTGGTAAAACTCACCACTCGAATGCCGGACGCCGCTCAACAGCTGGCGAACTGAAGTCCTCTGCTTCGTTCTGCGCAGGTCCTGGAAGACATCGCAAAATATCGAATACTGGTAAGATAAGAATATCCAAAATTTAAAGCATTTCTTTGCTCCTTTGAGGGGAAATGTTACAATTCTTGGAAAAGTATGTTACCATGCAAAATATTTTTAGAGAATTATTAAAGGATAGCAGTACGGAAATCGCAGTTATATTTCTTAATTCCTTTATGTATAATCAAAATGTTAAAGAATATTCAATGAAACCTTGCCCTGGAGGTAGTTGCAGCTGCCTCCAGTTGTTCCGACAGGACATGCCACTGAAAATGCACGCAACAGTTTACTTTCCACACAGCCAACGGCTTATCACAACAAGCATTGCCGCTTCCAGGCTAATCAGAAACATTGTTGGAAGTGGCAACACACACACAGAGACACAGAGACAGAGAGAGAGAGAGAACACTAACCTGCCTCAATAGCAGCAGTCAGTGGTACGGCTTTCACTTTTACCCCTTACCCCTGCCCCATCACCACAATGGCACGATGCTCCACAGACCCACATGGACGAGAACGAAGGTGATTCGTGACCGTCGCGTCGGCTCGTTCTCTTGCTCGTGCTAGGGGCTCGTGTCGGGGTGTGGTGAGTTTTGAGGAGCCGCCACCGAATGTGGCACTGAATGAAGCTCGAGTTCGGATGGCGGCAATTATTCGCAGTTCGTTTTTAAACGCGTCGCGGCGTGGTTGCGTGTGCAGAACGAACATGCGAACGAGCGAACCCAAAGGAAGAGATTTCAACTGCAAAAGACTCATCCTGACGGACAAACGATCGGTGCTCACGATGTGCCAGTGAAAGTGAAGTTCCGATCATTGATTGTGAAGATGTCTGAATGAGCTTGTTGGTGAAACAATAAATAAATAAATAATAGATGTATTAAGCATAGGATAATATTCATATAAATCGGATAAATATCATATAAGTATATTTCAAATAATTTCGCAGCTTACGCCTAGAAGGTGAGTACAATTTCCACAAAGCACACATCAATTTCCCCAACAATTGAAAAGCAAAATGAAATTATTTTTTAAATCATAAATTATTTTAAATTAATGGAATTGAAAACTTTCCTTAGTTTGTTTTGTGCTTGTCGAAATCATAAATGGAAAAATAATACCCCTTTGGGCTACTAGTCGGTGTCGGTTTTGGTCTCGGTCTCGGTCTCAAATTCCCTATAAAATGATTTTCCGTCGGTTTGGAGGGTAAACGAAATGAAATTGCCCGGACAACGGGGCTTACGCGAATCCATTTCCAATTGAATGCACTGTGCACCTGAGCCCGCAAAGGTAAAGGGCTTTAAATGTCATAAAAAGTGAAACTACGAATGCCAGCATATTCACTGGTCAGCAAAATGACACACAAGGCATGCAAACATGTCCTGGCTATTTGTGGACTCTCTCGATTCTTGTATTTTTATTATTATTAAATTCAATTACATTAAAAGCTGGCCTTAAAATGATGAAACAGAAGTGAAAGGCAGACAAAGGACTACAACATGGGGGGATGCTGATACTGTGCTGCTGTGAAAATTAATTCCATTCCAGCACAGTAGAACAGGGTTCCATTGACGTGCCACATGCTACATGCCGCGTGTGGTGCGGCCCAGTGAGTTCATTTTCATGTTGAAGACACCTCCCAAAAGGGGGGAAACAGAGTAGCAAGTCAATTAATTAATAGGAGGCAAAGAAGCCTGCGAGGAGGGATACACCAATATGCGTGGGGAAAGAAGAGCGGCCGAAATCACGCATACGCCGTGTGAACGCGTAAGCCGTTCCATGGCCCCAGCCCATGGCCAGTGCCAGACGAAGTGTGAAATTGTATTTTATTCTCTCACTTGGAACCCGGCACATGTCCACGTTTTTGGCTCTGTTTCTCATCTTTTTCTTCTCCATCTTTGGTGTCTTCCTTTGGCATTTCGTTGGTGAACTGATTAAACCCTGTGGCCTCGGTGCCAAAAAATTACCATCAGCCCCTAATGGGTAGAATTAATTTCGGGAAAACTTCTGTGGAATGCGGATGCGTTCAAGGAAATAGCCAACTTGAGGATGTCGTTAAGCGGATTTGTGCTGTCTGTGTGTGTCCTGCAGAATCAGAGTTATTATGCGCTTAATTCAAGTTAATTGCTTGCCACCTGCCAAGTGGCGCCCCCTTCCTCTGCCTGGCGGCTTCCGCCACTTCCCATTTGCCATCCGCCATCCGCCACCCAAGCGAAGCTCTTCTGTTTCTAATGATTGTTTTAATGTGAACCATTTACCTGCACACACCATACGCTCGGAGTTAGGCGTACAGCGATGCTTACCCACGATGCTTACTTTCCCCTTACCCCTCGCTCTCCCGCTGGCCATTTCCCCGTTCTACTCATCCCATTCATACTCGTAACGTAACTGAACTTTGCATACAAATGGGCCAACTTCTGGCCGCCGCTTGAGCTTTATGAATGCAAATTTACACAGCTTCAAGCTTAAATCTTTATGCTTCAAGCTGATGCCTGCAGTTTCCCCATCGACCCCCATGCGGCGAGTGCGCGGTGGCGGTGGCTGTGGCGGTGGCGTGTCGAGTACCAGTTACAGTTATCTGTTTGCATACACTTGCAGAAAATTTGCGAAAGTTTTAGATATTTCATCTTTTATCTATGTTTTCCAAGAGTTCATCTTAAGCAACTGACCTATCAGATGACCTTATGATCGAGAAGAACAGATTTATTTGAGAGCATAATCATTAACGAATGCTCTGTCTTTGCTTTCTCTCTGGCACTACCTTTAAATCGATTAAGAAACCCTAAGGAACTTTCGGACAAAAGCCACGAAATCACTTCCACGAAATCATCACGAAACGCATTCATTGCTGATCCTTTGTGCTTTTCCTCTGAGTGTGGAAACGGCTGTGTCAATAGCTGGGGCCGTTTTTCTTCATCGCATTCACATCTTACCTTTTGGCTTCGCTTTCATTTTTTGCTGTCCTAGTGCTATTTTGAGGTTTATCCCCAAGGAATCCCTAAATGTTGTTCTAAGTTGTTTCTTTGGAAATATGGCTCTGAAGACATGTGTTTTTCATTCACGGAATTTAAGCTTTTCCCACGGTCGTTCCGAGCATAGCACCCAGTGTCCGTATGGAGGAATTTGCATAATTATATAACTACTTAATCCGCCTCGGCTGGCAAAATAATTACTTATTCCATGTTTGTTTTTCAATCTCCACCTGTTTTTGCAGCAGGGCTTATGTATCTGTATGTCTGCATCCAACCGTTTAGAGGGAAAATTCATTAACAAATTTAATTATCAAAATGAAAAAATACAAGATTAAAGGATTTGCATACATATGTGAGAGATAAATGGCAAACATGTTATGACAGATGCCGCAGACCCAATCCTTTAGATACACTACCGTCTTCTGCACTCCCCTGCATTCCCCTGCTCACGCTATATTTTTCGGCTTAGACAGAAACATCGTTATTTTAGTCGAGTGCTTTTGGCCCCCGAAATCGGCTTAAGCGCTTTGACTTTGGTTTAGTTTTCAGCACAGGATACGAGTAGTATGGGTTTGAGTGTACTCTCAGGATTACACTGTCCCCTAATTACACACACAAAGTCAAGTATTTTCTCCATTTCGTTGCTTACTTGAACCAATATTTGTGGCCATTTGTGGCCTTACTGGCCATTTGACATGCGACCAATTAATTGGCAGCCCAACTGTGTTCACATCTCATTTCGGGCAATCAATCTAATTGATTGACCGAAGGGCGGAAGCATTCCGTTCGGAAAAACACTCTAATGATAGCGGGTATTTTGAGCCTTTTGGTTGACCTGCTGTCACGCCCCATTGTTAAACAATTTAGCTATTTTATCGTGCACAAGAGGAAACAGGCCGGGGAATGGGGGCCTGGCGGACGGGCGCTCACGCGCACCGACTACTCCCCTTAATTCCAAACTAAATTAGTTATGATTGTGGCGTGTTAAACATTAATTAACTCATCCTGATTGCGGTGTGGCGACCAAGCAAATCAATTATTTAAACGCTTTTAAATGCATCCACAAACCTGATTGACGGAGAGAGGCATGCCACGTGAAGTGGCGAACACACAATCGTTAATTGCCATGGATTTACTGTGCTTTAAGCATCAGAAGAGCAGACGAGCTGAAAGGTTATTTAGCTATCCATCTCCACGAGTCTGAAATTCCCTTTATTATCTAGGATCTACTATATTCATCACAAATCACAGCTGAACCTCCAGAGGAGGGGGAGGAGAGGAGAGCAAACCAAAGGAGACTGCCTCCGAGAAGATTGTCTTGGCCACGTCAAAGAAATAGAAGGAATGCAATTCCCGCCGGTGGCAGAGGTCGTGGTGGGTGAATGGTAAAATTATTGCCATCGAATGGCAAAGTTGAGTTACGAGCTATGCAGCAGAATGCCTGTCCACCGGCATTCGATGCCAGTTTGGCATCTTTTCCTTTTTCTCCTCTACTTTCTCCTACTCCTCCTTTTCCTGCAGATGATTTGTGCCTTCTTTGTTCGATTTCTCTTTTCGCTGCTTGTTGCCGGCAGGTGCCTCAGGTGAGGCTTCCTTGAGGCCTTGTCTGTGAATGAAACCCGAGCAAAACGGCAACAATTGCTGCGGTTCTATAGAACAAATGGACGGGATGACGGGGAGTGGGAGGGAGGCTGGTTTTATTGGAGATTGGGGATTGCGGATTGCACGCTCGTCCTTTCAGAAACTTGTTTGGCCAAGTGTCGTTACCAACTTTGTTGTTTCTGCTAAGGCCATTGCTGCTTCTGGTTCTGCCACTGCAGCAAGGGTTGTCCTCCGGTTGTCCGGCAAAAGTGAGTTATGGGCGACAGTTGTCAGCGCCTTGCGACGCAACGACACAACTTTTAAGCTGCCGCCCATAGAGATATCTCCCGCACTGAATCAAGTTGCAAGGAGCAGCAGTCAGCAGTCGGCAGCTGCACAAAACTTTGCCCCAACCCCCACGAATATCTTTTATTAAGGAATGCCGCCTTTAAGCCTGACATCTGCACGAGGCCCGACCTTCAGCTCCAACTGAAGCTCAAAAGCTTCAGTTACACCCAAGTGTCAAGGTGGATGGCTGCATGCAGACTTTGAACAAGGACACGCGCGCGAAAATTGACATCTTAAATTGCCATTTGTGTGTGTGTGTGTGTTTCTCGCCTTTTTATACCCTTTTTCTCTCACTGACTCACACAAAGGACAATGCCATAGAGGCTGGTGGCGGTGTAGTGGCAGGGCAAAAGACGAGCATTTCACCGTCACTTGGCTGACAATTCGTGCGTGTTGGGGACGTTGTTGTTGGCCCCCCCATCCCAGTTGTCACCAGTTGTCATCTCCGTACCTTAATGCTCCACATTCCCATTTTTTGCTCAGGTATGCTCGAATGAGAGGATGAGAATGAAGGCGAAAGTGAACTCTATTTTGTACGAGATATAAATAGGCCTACTCAATTTCCCTCGTTCCCTTAGTGTGTGTTTGCATACACTCTCACTCTCACTCACTGTCATGTGTGTGGAGGCACTCCTGCTGCCATTGTCGTCGTATGCTTTTTCCGTGTGTTGTATTGGACTATTTAATGGGCCCATTGTCGTCATTCCTGATGCGTTGATTGTCGGTTCACTTGTTTTCCTTTGCTTTTATTAATTTACGAGCTGCGATAAAAGCGAAACCAAATGGAAATGACCCATGGCCTCGAGGCTCGAGGCTCCAGGGAGCTGTCTCTCGATGTGAGTACTGCATGAGCCAGAGGGAGTCTATAAACCGCGCCGCTCAGAGAGCTCTGACATTTACCTGTTTACCATTTACCTGGCACGTCCTCGTCAACAACTCGCTCCCTGCCTCGCCCCCACACTCGCCCCCGCTATTCACTCAACCTATCATCTACCACGCTGAGAGACATTTCACGTTCAAGGTCACGGCAAGTTGATTGACATGGCCAGGAAATTAAAATCTGAGCTCTCGGGGCTTGGCGTTTTGCTCCGCTTTAAATTTCAGCATTTTTCTGCCGCTACAGCTCCAGCACAAAATTGTGGCTCAAAATCATGCCGAACTTGATATTGGTTAAGCAGATGGGAAAGCAATCGGTCCGCGCACTGGAAGCCATTAAGAAAATTGGGTTTGATTGCGTATACATGAGAGAACACGAGTGAGAGCGGCTAACCACAGCGACACAGCGACACAGCGCCACAGCGACAGAGGCAGAATCGGAGCATGATGATCGGCTCGGCCACAAAAGGAATGTTGCCATAAATCACATTACACAACAAAAAAAGGGAAAATCCGTACAGGCGAATCCAAGGGGGAAGTGTTATTGATGAGCATTTAACTTCTTTTCGTATTTCCGTTTGCCTGGCTGGCGGTTGGCTTTAAAATTTCGATGCCGGATGGCGTCATCGTTGGGGCTTTGGATCTTTACGAGGCCTGCTTATGCTGCCTCCGCTTGTCGATAATTTAGTTAATAGTTTCGGTACGATTCTGTTTGTGCTTACTCGAGCGCTTTTCCATTCGGCCATTCAACAACGACGCGGGTGGGGGTGGGGGTGGGGGAAATGGGATTTCTGGGGATCTCTGGTTGATGAGGCCGCTGGCTCTGGTGATTTGCCTTTCGGGGGCTGCTCTGGTATGGTTTCTGGTTTTTGGTCTCTGGTTGGTCAATAAAGGAGCAACGTCATGTTTTATATTGGCTCTCGACGTTGTGGAGTGGCCCAAAGCCTAAAGAGTCCCATAAATTTGGCCAAATTCCATTTGACTGAGCTTTGGCTTGACTTTGACTTTTGCCTCTCGGATTTGCTTCTCTTTTTATATTTTTTTGTATGTTTATGATTTCTTTGGTTTTGTTTTTTTTTTGTGTAAAGTTCCTTTGGCCAATTTATGGCTACACAGTTTGTCCATTAGGAAGCCGTTTAAAGGCAAAACTTTCACAGGCCCTGCGCTAACAATGGAAAATGCTCAAGTGGCGTTCCACATGGCGTATACGTTATTATACAATCGGCATTCAGCATTCGGCATTCAGCATTGTATTTGGTCTCTCATTTGGTGGCTAGACATTGTCTGGCTTTTGAATTTATTGGCCAGCCATGTGCCAAGGTCAATGCTTAAGACATTTATAGAAAATAATCCAAGTGACTTTTGGGGCATTCATTAAGCATCCTTCACAGTGTTCGGGTTCGTCGTCTCTCTTCGCTCTGCTTAGATTTTATTCGCTTTTATTTAATGGCCTCAAAAATGCTTTGAAATTTAAATTTCCCTCCCCCCATCGCGGCCGCTGCCGCTCATAATGAGACATCAAAACGCTGCATGTGACACCACCAGAAGGAGGAGAGAGAGAGAGAGAAGAGAGAAGAGACGCCCACCAATTGGCGAAAATATGGAGCGCGAATTTTAGCGGAATTTATGAAAATTATGCGCATACCAAATGACCAGAATTTGAGGGTTGTTTCGGTTGGGGCTATGGTTGAAAAATTAGCAAAACAAAAATCCAAATCCCACATGAATCAGAAGTAGAATTACATCGAAAGTATAAGTACATTGATTTTTGCACTCGTGCCTCGTGGCTACCCTTTAAATATTATAAAATTCATAGTAAACGGAAATCATAATTAATATAATCTCTTTTTGGAAAAGTTCCACGAACAACGAACGGCTTGCGGCCTTAGATCCATCCACGTGCCGCTACCTTTAGCGGAGATAAACGTAGATTTAAATTTTATGTACGCAAAAGTTTTGTTTGTATTGTAATTCCGGTTATAAATTTCCCTTCAAATAAACAGTTTAATGTTGGGCTTGGGCTATGGATGGGGCTTGGGCTTGGTTTGGGCTTCGGGTTCGGCTTGAGAGAGGGGTCCTGGATTAGGACTACAGCTCTATTTTATTGCGATTGCCGCCTGGCCGCCTGGCTGACTGGTGACTGCCTCGAGCATGTGGCACACACGTCTGGGCCTGGGAGTCTGTAACTGTGTACAATTTATGCGCTCACGTATAAATAGAATTGATTTTGCTTAAGCATCGCATATATTTTACCTGCTGCCAGGTGATTTAATGTCTGGCGACATAATCTGCCATTTGCCACTCGCTCCCCGGCCATCACGTACGAGAGACAGAGAGACTCTCTCATATGTGAATGTACGTGAATATATCCGAATCGTGTCTCTGTCTTTAAGCTTCGTGCAAATCCGAACCAATTTTCATAAGCTTCCATTATGCGTGAAGCGGTAGAATAAACAATGAACAAAACACAAACACACAGACACACAGACACACACACACACACCCACACAATCCCTCACACACGGAAAAAGGTATATGCCATATGGGGATCCGCGTGGCATGCTTATGTTACAGCAGAAGCAATTATGTAAAAAAAAATACGCGAAATATTTGTGTCCTACCTTCCTTCCCGAAACGAAGTTGAGCTCCTGGATTATCGCCATGTCCTCAAAATGTGCGACACTCAGCCCTGCGCGAGTGTTCATGTGTTGGGATATTTGGAAGAACTGTTCGCTGGACTGAACCCACCTTTTCAGATTAACATCAGATCCTAGAAGTGAAACTGCTTTCCAGCGCTTGATATTCAATCAGTCTTATGCCAAAAGTAATCCACTGTACATCCCTTTTCAATTCCTTGATTAAAGAATCGAAACTGTAATACTTAGGACTTGCTTTAAATGAAATAGTACACCAAAATGTGCTATGTGCGAGGGACGTTGCTTTGAGCTCCAGTTCAACATCCACATCCACATCCACTCGTCGAAGCTTAAATAATACAGCGCACAAACACCTACACACGAAAATAGGGAGCCAAAAGATGGAGACAAACAGACAAACAGACAAACAGATAAATAAATAAAGAGCCGGACAAAAGCATCGGAACCGAGAGAGATGGAACCGACGCGACGGTTAAATCCACAAATGGAAGCTAATGAAGGAAGCAGTTTTTCTCAAAAGCAAAAGAAGAAAGAGAGTAGCTTTCCCCCAGGCCATGTCATCATCCATTCGACTGTAGCCTGTCTTTTGGATTTTGCAATTTTTATTTTCATAAATTCTCAAAGCATGTTTGCCAGCTCATAAAAACGCAGTATGTACTCTCGCACACACGCACACACACAGTCCCCTGCCCCGTCGCCATTTTTATCTCCCTCTTCCGCCTTGGACCGAATACTCGTACGAATACTGGTCTGGTACTCGCATAAGAGGCAAAGCCATGCGCCCAAGTGGCTCATAATCTGAGCAATTTGCTTGCGTTTTATGTGATTTTTGTTGCTGGTATTAGTGGCTGTAAAGAACACACCCCCAGATCCCCAGGTTGAGCGGCTGTGTGCATCATTTGTATGCAAATTGAAAGCATCTTGTTTGACTCTCATACATAACTGAGTTGGTGCATATGCACATGAGACCTGAGTTTGAGACCGGGTTTGCCCTCCATTGTGTTTAAATTTGAAATTAAATTAAAATTGAAATCAATCGAATTGTCGACAGCACCTGACTGGGCTGAAAATTAATGAATTTTGACCAAAATCAATTACGTTTCCATGGCATTAAATTATACGAAATTATACGACCAGCCCCCGCTCTCTATCTCTCTTTCCGTCATTGAGGGGACCGAGCAAAAAAATTATCCAATTTAAAAGTCAAATGTCATTTTTCCGCCTTCCTTTTTTCTCTCTCTCTGTTGATGTTGTTTGTTTGACGCCAATGCCAGCAGCAGCACATAATGTCAATTACCTAACAAAGGTGATGGTGGCTCTCTTGACGAAATGGAAATGGAGATGACGGGTGACGGGTCGCTTTTCCATTCCTGCTGCTAAATTTCCGACTACCCTATCTCCAGAGTGTGCTGGCTTCGTCCATAAATTGGCTGCACGCGGAAGAAGCTATTTCCCGAGCCCAAGTCTTCGAAGAACTGAGTATGACTGTTGTGCCATTTGGCTGTGTGCTCATCCTAATGGATTTAATATTACATATAATATGCTTATTGTTCTTCTTAGAGTATCCATCGAAATGTTTGGGATTCTTAGAATAACCGGAATGATTTTTTCCTCTTTTCTTTTCGCTTCCGCTTTCTTTTGCTATTTTGGCAAGAGACATTTCTTTCTTCCGCTATGGCAAAGGCAGAAAAATTACTTGAATTTCATTTAACGCAACAAACTTTGTCACCGGCAGCATCCCACCGAGCCATGCAAAGCAAATGCGTTCAGTTTGTTAATGTGTTTGCATAAATTTGAAGCCTAAACAACAGCGACAGCAGGGAAAGTGAAAACATCGGATGGGTTCTGTTTCTGGTTCTGTTCTTCCGAGTTCCTGTATGTGCACACGCTGCTGTTGGGAGCCCCTTTCCTTGCAGCGAAGAAGAAGGCGGGCGAAGAAGCTTTCGGAATCTGAGTTCAGAGCATAGGCTCCCATGTTCAAGTTGTATGAAGTTTCGCTTGTTATGGGTAGCATGCTAGCATGGTTAGTGCTAGCCGGGGGCCATTAATCAAGCTAAGCATACTCCATCATTCGAATCACGGGTCACAGGTTACAGTTTCACCTCCCAATGCAATTGCTCCTCTCTGCAAATTGGACTGTTGGTTGTTTTACCCGAGATGAGAGATATGTGGCATGGGAGGAAGCATAGTTGGGTTAGCTGCATCACCTGCAGACACTTAGCCATGACGGCGGCAAGCTTCTGAAAAAATGAGAAGGGAAAATGGAAAAGGGCGAGTGTGTCAAGGGTTAAGTGCATGCGAATTTACGAGTATCTCCGTTTCCCTCCGATGGTCCCTCCGTTCGTCGTAATGCATTAGCCGTGTCGGAGTGGACCCAAGCGGGTGGGGGGTTCCGAGGTTAACCAGACCCCAGAAACGGCTTCAAACTTTGCAACCATCTCATCCAGGATGCTTCTCCTCGTGCTGACCTGCTGTCCGACATAGATTTGAAAAAAGGTTTCTAGTTAGGATTTTCTCTTTCGGGACCTGTCTGTGTGACATGTATGAATACTTGGTATAAACAAGAACTTTCCAACTTTATAAGCCACCCTCTCTCCCCGACGGCCAATTGTTTATTTATTGTTAGATTGGCATGCAACCTTGCAACCCAAGGGAAAACAAAACGGAAGCACGACACTCGGATATAAAAAATTCATCAATGTTTTCCATTCCGATTTTGGAGCCAAGTTAAAGCAGGAATTCATGTGGCATTTACTGTGGCATTTACTCGGACTATTGTACGTAATGTCCCACTTTCCATCTGCCTTTGTGCTGTGAAAACAACTTGGGAGAAACAGTTGCTGACTCTGGCAGATTGTATAGTTTTCCAATAGAAAATAATAGCAAAATGGAATAGAATAGCATTCATAAATTCCGACGAAATATAATTCATTACGATTAATTTCAAAGGAATGTCGATTGTGACTTTAAAAAATATTCCATAAATTTCTTGTTTATCGGATGCCCATAGTCCTGCCGCTCTGTAAAGTGTTTTCTCTGCTCCACCGTCTGCCTCCTGCCTGGATGCACGGGTGTCAATTACTCATGCTGCTGCTGTTGCCTGTGCCTCACCATCATGCCACGCTCCATGCCTCTCCATGCCGCTGGCTGTTGCCAGTGGCTGTTGCTTTTGTGTTCTGCTGTCTGTTGATGTTTTGGCCTCGCCTTGAAGCAATTTTTATGGCTCATAAAATTCGAAATTAGAACTGGATGTGGCGCTGGCTTTGCGACTACCAAAGCTATCCTTCGCTATATGAGGATGAACATTTTTATGCTCTGCCCAGCCCTGCCCGTAGAGGAGCGCAACGAAATCTGGGACCTGCCAAAAGTGGATTTTCTTTTCCAGAATTAGTTGGTATTACATTTAAATGGCATATAATTTGTTAGCGCCATAATATTTATGCGAATGGTGGCCGTACACTTTTATTTATGTTCACTTTGCTGCTGGGGAGGAGGACTCCCCATAGCCGCCACGCCCCGCCCCGGCACCAGAACCGGCATCGGCACCTTCCTATTCAGCGGCATCTACATTCAGTCGCTAAATCCCCCAGCTGACAATCAAAGCACAGTTCTTACAAATTGCGTTTAATTTAAGTGAAAGAAGGGGGGAAATGGTATGACATTCCCTCTCCCTTTCACTTGGCACAATGCAGTGGCACAGAGCGGTACACCACGGCGTATGCGCAATATTTTGCTGCCTGGCGAAACAATTATTTATTTTGTGTTTAATTCTGGCTTCTGCGTAGATGCGGAAATTTTTAATTGCCGCCTTAGCTGGAAAATTTGTGAGAAGGATTTTACGTTGTTATCCCAAAACTTTTGTCGGGCACGCGGTCTGGAGTCCAGGGACATCCACATCCAGGTTTAAGAGTATTTCCTGGCAAAGCGACTGAGAAAAGCGCGTAATTCTCTTCCACAAAGCCCAAGAGCCTGTGAAGCGTGCGACCTTGAGCTGGTCGCAGCTTCTGAGGGAAGTAAATAACAAAAGAGATTCGCATAAATCACTGCAAATAATTTGCTTACTTTGTAGTAACCAAAAAAACATGCTCCAGGAAAGCTAGTTTCGGGATACATCGTACAACCGTACGATTCGTAATTTTAACTGGGGTTTACCGAATACGGTGGATGCATGGTGGGCCCCAACAGATACTATGCCTATGTGATGCTGATTCTAGAGGGATTATAAAGAGAATACACAACCATCAAACTAACGTTTGAGTTTATCCATCGCTCCATCGCTTCTTCCATCTGATTCCATTAACGGCTAACCATTGGATTTTGCTCTTTCCATTTCAGTTTCCCATTGGTTTTGGCATCGAATAGAAGTAAAAGGACAAAGGAAGTGGCCAAAAGCAAGGAGTAGGGGAAATTGGAAATGGGAATCAAAGCCGCGACAACGGCGCCCCTGTACTTCCGCTGGCCATGGGCTGGCCCAGGGGGGGAGTCGATGCGGATGATACGTCATGTTTTCGCTTTGGCCTTTGATGATTGAAAATTCCAACTGGCGAGACCAGAAGCTTACACAACCAGAGGCAACGCTATCGACAACCACACAGGGGATCGCTGCACAGTCAAAAGCAAAACCGATCAGCCAATCAAAGCGAGCCACAAAGGAACCGGCAAAACTATATACGGGTTCTCCTCTCTATTGACACTGAACCCGTGGCCCAGAGCAGAACGAATCCAGTCAGCGCCCAAGCAGCACCAAGTACCTCGGTTCAGAGGACACGGAATGAGCAGCAGCAGCCGCAGCAGCAGCAGTTGCAGGCGGAGAGCAGCGGAAAGGCAAAGGATGAGGATGCCGCAGACGTTTCAGCTGCTGCTGTGGATGGGGATGCTGATACCATTGATGCTGTTGCAGTTGGGGCAAGGCCATGCGGCGACGGATCTAGACGCGGCAACAGTCGCTGGAGCGCAGGGAACAGTAACAGCCGTTGGATCCCCACGGAATCGACTCAAAGCGGAAGCGGAAACCCTGATGGCCGCAGGCGACAGCTTCAACATTCGCCACGGGCGCTCCCGCACCTCCCATATGCTGCACATCACCAGCGATGGGAACACCAACAGCAGTGGGACCAGTGGGAGTGGCAGCGCCAGCACCAGCACCCGCCTCACTCTAGTCACGCCCACACAGCAGCCCGGGGCAGGTGGCACAACAAGCGCCCCAGTCACGCATAAAATACGCAAATTGCACAAGAAGAAAATCAACGAGAGCATTCGAAAGAGCGTGGACAAGAGCCTGGGTGTGCTCCATCCGGCCAAGAACCATCGCAGCCTTGCAGAGGCTGAACATCTACAGGGTCGTCCGACCTACGACGACGACACGGCCGCTCTAAGTGAGGTCATGCAATTGGCAGACGAGATTGATCTGGAGAATTCATTAGAGTCGGCTTACCAGAATGTTGTCGTTGGCTTGACTGCCACTACCACTTCCACTCCCACGCCCCAGCCTCCGCCGGCACCAACGCCCCCAGCAGCAGTTGGAGGCTCCACTGTCGCCAAGTCAACTCTGACACGTGGCATAGGCACAGGTGCAGCCGATGGAGCTCTGCAACTGGGGCAATTTGTGCGTGCCAACATTGATGATGCCAATTACGCGGAGGATGAGGCGGCGATGGAAGACTCCCAGGAGGTGGAGGTGGATGAGGATGAGGACGAGCCGTTATCGACCACTTCCATGCCGAAAATGGGAAAATTTGCGCCTCATCATGTGACCGCGAGTGCGACAAGGACGCGTTTGCTGCCAGTGAACAGCAGCAGCTGGCAGGAGCCGCTGGATGGAGGAGGAGGCGTGGGCGACATTGGAGTCCGCTCAGGAGACTCTACAGAATCCGATTACCGTCTCGATGACTCGCACTCACGCAGTGAAAACGATGCCTTCAACAATGACGATAATATCGCTGATGACGATGACGATGCCAACGACGACGTTGACGTTGACGAAGAGAACACGGAGAAAAGGCAGTCATACGCCCGGCTGCCCTTTGAAGAGCTGCAGCTCCTCAATGACAGCGGCAGCAGCACCACAGAGTGGCTGGACGACGGTAATCGCAATGCAAATGAAAATGACAACAGTCCTGGGGCCGAGGCCCGATCTCAGGCCAACATGGAGGTGAAACAGATCCATTTCGGGGGCGAAGGGGAGTCCGATTCCGTGCTGGACACCTCAGAGGTAACGATGGACGACGGCTATCCGCCGGAAGTGCAAATCGATGACAACACCAAGCAACTGGTCATCGAGGATGTGGAGGGCAACGACGTCGACCCAGACGGGGAGAACATGGAGTCAAATCAGCTAACGGCGGACGTGATCAATGCAAGGGATAGCAAAATAGATTTGGTCTCCAAATTCCTGCAGTACATCGAGCAGCAGCATTTGATGGGCTCCAATTGTGTGGCCGGCACTTCCCTTAATCTCGGCGAGGGTGTGGTCGACCGGTATGCCCAGGACCGATTCCGTGTGGAGGCCGAGGTGGCTGTCAATCGCGCCAACATGTTGACCAGGTGAGCAAAAGTCAAAGCGAAAGTTCTCACATGAGAAACTTTTCCAATCGAAAGTTTTCGACACAGCGATGCCGAATGCATATTGGGGAAATGGAAATGGAAATGGGAAATGGAGCTGCCATTAGGGATGTGGAAAAAGCAAAGACTCAACTCAATTTGGGCAAAAGATAGATATCTCAGTGGAGTTTACTATTAATTTAGTTCTCTTCGCTGTCACTGCTCCTGACGCTACGATTTTCATACAAATCCTTTTCTGTTGGATCCCTTGGTATATTGAAGATAAGCCGAATCTCTTCGGGAGTGTGGCCCTTGATCATGTTGGCCACCGTCTGGCAGGCGGCATTCATCAGTTCCCTGATGTCCAAGTAATTGGCGGCCATGATCAGCTCGAAGAGAGTGCCGTGATCGACCGTCGAGAGGAACTCTGCATCCCACTCACAGATGGGATATTCCTCCATTTTCCCATCCTTCTTATCTGCCTCTTTCGCAGGAGGAACGTCGCTCATATGGTATTTGGCCCAGGTCAGGATCATTTTCAGAATCGTCGAGTTCACATGGGGCACGGGTATGAGGGGATGGTCTTGGTCCTCCTCGTCCTCCAGCCGGCAATCCTCCAACATATTTTTAATGGTGCCCGAACATTTTGCAGTGTCGGCATCGGTGTCGAAAACAACACCATCGGAGGACTCCAACCTGACGACGGGCATGGCTTTTTGAATTTGGAATTTGGAAAATAAAACTATTTTGTGTGTTGGCTTTTTGTGTCGAAATCTGAACGGTTCCACAAAGGTAAACGATAAGGTTTTAGTCGATGGGTGTCTGTTTCGATTACTGCACAAAAAATAACACAAAATATGTGTATCGTTCGGCTTCTGAATACTTGTGCGAGGATTCCTCCATCAATTCATGGTCCAATTTCATCTTCTTCATCGTTCGGCAAGTGTCTTTTGTCCACGCTTATAGTGTTGTCCTTGTTGTCAGGACTACTTTTGACTCTCTGACTCTGCCTGCAATACTTATTTCTGATAAAAGTTCAATTACTTAGCTGAACAGCAGCAAAAACTTTGTGCCAAGACTTTGATTTATCCAAAGAACAACCTCAACTGTGGTTATTCTCTGCCAATTTTCCAGCTGGCCAATGTGTGGCAGTCTTCTTTTCTTCCGTTTTTATTTTGTTCCCTGTCCATGTCCATTCCCGATTCCGTCATCGATTCGCCAGTAGCTGGCCAAGTGACAATCTCAAGGACAAGTTAGTTCTCCTAGTGCCTCCTGCCGCGTGCAGCAACAGCAGGAAAGTTTCGCCCACAGTTTGTGCGTTCTTTTTCATAGATTGCGTTTCTTTTCCTTTACTTTCATTTCCTTTTTTTTTGGTTTGTGCTCTAGCAGCCCCAAGAAGAACAATAAACACAAAGTTTCATCATTTGACGCATATGTGGGTCCTGGTCAAGAGTCCGTGCCAGAGTCCTGCTGCCTGCATATGTCTATAGTATCTATATCTATGTCGATGTGCTGTCCTCCATACGGACATTAGACATTGAATTTATGTCTTTGTGAAGCGAAAAAAGAACGTTTCAATGTTTTTTTTCCACTACACTTTTCGTTTACCTCACGTCCTGTCGTTTTTACCTCAGCCAAAAGGTTACCTTTCTTTTTTTGATGCCGGAGCAACAGCAGAGGTTGATTTGATTGCTTCAAGCAACAGGCAAAAGGACAAAATATTGTGTCGAAAATGTACCACACAAGTAGGTGGAAGCCGATGGTAAATGGAGTTCATTTTTCTGGCGCTCCCATCAGTGGAAAAGACGGGACATTGGATATGCTTTAGTCGAGCCCCTGAACTGGAATATACTTAAACGTTTTCCTGATGTTTTCCCTGATTAGAGAACGAAATCAAAGCCATTTGTTCGAAAAAACTCATTTGTTAAAAGCCATACACAAAGACAAAAAGCAGCCAGGAGCATGAGGAGCAAATGGAAAGCACAAAGAGCAGTGGAAGGAAAGATTGGAGGCAGAAGAAATAACATGAACGACAAAGCTGACAAATCTAATGAACAAATGCCGCTTGTCAATAAAACGCACAAATAAACAATTAACCAGGCCAAAAGCGACTTGACAAATTAAGTGAAAGCGAGGACAGAGGGCCACAGAGAGGGAGAGAGTGGGGAGGCAACAAGGGTCAGGACCCTGCCTTGGCCCGGGGAGCAATAAAACGTCAAATTGACACAGAAAATGGCTGTTAACGTCAAATGTCAATAAATTAAACTGTGTTCCAGGATACGGATTTAGGAACTGGGAACTGGGATCGGGATCAACATTATTGCGTTTAGTGTCATATGTTTGGCATTTGTTTTCATTATTTTTGCTCAATGTGGAATGTTGCCCCTGGGACTGTGCCCAGACTTCTGGTTCAACAGCAGTCTCAAAGCCCAGTCTTTGGCTGATTTATTCAGCCGTTTCGAACTCCTGACCGGCATAAATTTGATGAAAGATACTCTGGAGCGGAGTCTTTTGTTCATAATTTCAAGAGTGTGGCAGGCAGGCAGCAGCTGTGCTAATCAGGGCTTGTTTTAATCAGTTTTTCCTTGTGTTAACATAATCAAGGGCAGCCGGAAAACTTTTACTGTACCTAAAAGGGGAAATTGCGCTGGTTGGAAGGGAGAGAGAGGGAGGGAGAGGGAGTTGGGGCAGCATAGCATAGATACTAATTGAAGTTATTGTTTTGTGATACATTGTTATCGCTTTTCCTTCCTGCTTTCCGTACTTTTTCTGGTTTTTTTGTGTGTGTGGGTGTGTTGGGTATTTCCCGTTTACTTTGTTTCGCAAACAAGCAAAAACAAGAATAACATTTAACGAAAACAAAGGCTACAAAACAGTGGCTGTTGCTGTAGCTTCAGGGGTATCCTGGAGGTCGAACAAGTGGCAGCCCCGCAAAAGCGGGGGGGAGGGAGGGAGGGGAGGCAGGCAGGAAAAACAATATCAATTCAAGTTGAAAATTACGAGCTTCAATTGTTTTCTTGCCTTGGCCACTTTTCGTTAGTTTCCGTTCACGCCGCACCGCCAAAGTGTAGACAGCAAACAAAAAGGAGAAGGAGAAACGACTCCAAATAGAAGCACACACAAGAACATGCAACAAAAGTGTTGAAACGTACGTAGCAGAAGGAATCGGAGAAAACTTTTAAGTACTTAAATGTGTTGTCGTCTAGGTGAGACAATGCTGAATGAGTGGCAAAGTGGAGGGGACGAGCTTGGGGGACGAGCTGAGGGAAAACTCAGAAATTGAGTTTCCGGTTTCCTGTTCTTCGAACTCAAGAGAGGGATAGAGGATAGAGGGGGTCTTCAGCTTCGTCTTGTGCTTTTACTGGTGCTGGTGCTGGTGCCCCCCAGCGCTAAACTCTTTGGATGCTAGACATTCCACTTGTCTGTCCGTCGCACGAGCATTTGTGCCATGATTTTGTTTTTCACTTGAACTTTTGGCAATAAACTTGGCAAATAATTGATTGCTTGTTCGTCGCTTGTTCATCGCTTGTATCATCAATTGCTGTTGTTGTTGTTGTTGTTGTCGTGCCAAAAGTTATTTTTCTTCTTTTATTTCTAGGGAGTGGCATTTGATTTCACTTCATAGAAGCAATCGAAATTGAAATCTGCATAAGCGATGCACTTTTCAATTGCCAGCGGTAATGAAATGCGACAACAGCAAGGACACAAGTCAAGGCCCCACTTCCACTCCGCACCCCCCACATCCCACATGCCACATCCCACCCCCAAGGAAGGGGGAGGGCGGAATCGGAAGCCTCTCCCATTGTCAACCTCCTTCAAAGTTTTTGCCAACGGAAGCAATAAATATATGCAAGTCAATGCGCATGCATGCATCGAAAGAAATCAACTGAAGAAAAGCCATGCTGCCTCAAAGTGAGCTTGGATGTTGCATGGCTTCACTTGATTTCTCTCAGTGTGCGAGCGAGGACTTTGTGCCGCTTGATTTACTCTGCTCTGCACTGCTCCGTGCCTTGCTCTGCGGGCGGTGCTAATAATGCCATGGCTCTGCTGTTCGGTTCCGTGCCACTGCCACTGCCACTGCCACAGCCACACCCTCAACTTTTTATTGTTCGCAGCGAGGCATTTGTCTACAGCCGCCAAAATGGAAATTGTTTTCATTCTGCGCAGAACAATCCTAATGTGGATTTTCTTGCTGCACGCCACATGCCTCATTCCCCATGCCCCCATAGCCCCATAGCCCCATTCCCCTAAACACGGGCACAGTGCAAATGACATGGACATGTCCATGCCTTCTGCCAGCTGTAGGCCACCGGGCGGTACATGGATCCCATCCCCGTCACCACCACCGAACCACTACCACTGGGCCGCGTCCTTTTTCCAGTTCGCTTATTTTAGTATCCTCGCATCTGAGTTTGACTTTCTGTTGGTGCCTCCCGATGCTCGTTGTCTGCCGGATATTCGCTCTTTTTACATAAGACGCTCATTGCCGGCCGCTACTGCAGCAACGTGGTACGCTTGGTGCAACACATGTTGCCATAACTTAACAGCTTAACAAACTTGTCGAGTAGTCACCGAAAGGCGAAAAACGAAGCCCCCGCCTCTTCAGAGTCGCATCCATTTCCACTCTCTGAAGTGGTTGTCGTCCCACTTGGCGAATGCGTAACATTTAAGCCGCAGCTACAGTTCTCTGAGGGCGCGGCAGTCTATTTTTGCGCAATAAAAACATTTGCCACTCTTGCGACCAAAGGCAAGGCCAGGATCATAGGACCCAGGGCCCCTTCAAACAGACAGACAGCCTCATAGACGCATTGCTGCCGCATTGTGGCAGCAAAAGTTGGCCTTTGCAAGGGCTGAAAGGCGCGAAGTCCTCGCGACTCATTATGCTCGACTCATCGCCATCCTGACTTGCCCTCCTGCCTCCTTCCTCCTGCCTCTGCAGGAGTACGTGTTCTTATTCCCAGGCGGAGGCGAATTCAAAAAGCAAACTTTTTTGGCCAAAATGTTTGCCAACTTTTGCTGCCACAATGGGGGCCAGCAATAATAATCATCAGGCTGCCAAAAGTACGTTGAAAAGAAGTTACCAACTTGAAAGCAATTAATGGACTAAATCAAAAAGGCATTTTTCCAACAAACAGGCCAATGGGAAAAGGCAGTGGAGTGCCAGCTCCAAGGGAGAAAGGGGCCGGCTTGTGGCCAGTATAAACATGTCAACAACAAGTGCTGCCTTGCCTCAAGGCTCATTTAGCCACAGGAAAGCACACAGCAGAAACCAAACAGTGAACAAGGCATGAAGAAAAACAACAAGAAAAGAACAACGACAGCACAAGGCAGGAACTTTTAATTAATTGAACTCCTTTTCCTGGTGGCTAATTGAACACACATGCAACCACATTGTCGTGCCACAGGAGTCACTTCCATCGAGGCAATTTTCCTCGTACGCCTAACTTTTGATCTTATTTTGTATTTTGTTTTTCCTCGATGCCTATTACTTCCAATGAAGAAAAGAAAATTGTCAATTAGCTGGCTGTATTGTTTGACAAACATAAAATGATGATTATGTTGTGGCTAACGAAATTTCATACTTTCCACAGACAAAGTAAAAAAGGGATACGTTTTTTCATATACGATATCATTCCTTTCTGAAAGGAAGTGACTTTGGTGCTCTGATGTCGAAAATGAATCAATCCTTCCACGGTACCGTGAAGCAGTCCTTGAGCACTTTCCTTCAAGGGGAAAATAAACCGAACCTTGAGGTTGATTTAGTCAATCCTTTGCCTGCACTACTGGGAATTGTAGTGCTTCCCAATAATGTGATTGATTGTGAATTGATTTCCATTCGAAATTGAATTGTCTCTCAGGTTTCCCGTTTCCCAGCAATAAATAAATAAAATACAGAACTCAATTAGCAAAGGGGGGAATCGTATCTACAGCATTCCAATGTTGCCAGCGCTTATGTTTTCCCCTTTGATCATTTAATTATGGCCTAATTAAAATTGGTCAGAAAGCCTTGACTGTTATGGGCTATTAAAAAGCGCACCCGTTAAACAAATAAAAGGCGGCAAACTTTGAATAAAAAGGTCGCCGACTGCTGGGCCAAAAGGGTTGTCGACAGGCACCGTCGCCACCGCCGATTCATCAGCTTCATGGCCAAAGCATTTCATTCATTAAAGCATCCTTCCCGTAAGAGTACCATTACCAAGTATCCTGGCCAGATGCTCGTGAGGTGCGGAGCACTGCGTGTACATTGAATAATTAAACCGGAGCATTTCCCTTTCAATTAAGATGTCGACAGCAGTCGGAATCAGATGCTTGAGGTAGTTGCCCAAAGGACAAACCGAAAGTGCTCTCGTCCTGTCCTGTTCTGTCCTGTCCTGCCCTGTGTTTCTGTGTGTCTTTAGAGCCCAGCTGAGGGTTCGGCCTGAAGCCTGAAGGCTGAAGGCTGTTTGTTATACAATTTCGTTTCCAATTTTCTTGGTGCCGTTCATGCCATTTCCAGGTGCCGAAATTTGGGATTTCATTTGCAATTATCCCTCAGTCCCCTCAGTTCATGCATAATTAATTGCTTTTCACGCACAGCGCATAACGATAATAGAATTTAATTTGCTTGTTAATGCAAGTTGGCCATTTCAAATATTTGTTTTGTTTTGCACATTTTGTTCTCACTCTTTCTTTGCTTTCATCTCTGCTGCTGTCTGTTTTCTGTTTTGTGTTACTTGTGTTTGCTATGGCAAAATCAATACCCGTTCATCATTTTCACATCAGTCAGCGGAGACCTTGGCATCGACTTGAATGCAAATACCAGTAGAGAATGAGAATGGCGAGTGGGGGCGGCGGGTTACTTTGGGAAAGCGCTTCACCCTCGACATGCAACGACCTTCTCAAAAGTCAAATGACAAAAAAAAAAGAAAGCGGCTTAAGTGGCAGGCAGGCCTCATGGCATTCCCCCCCCCTCAACCGAAGCTCCAAAGTTCCAATTTGTTCCAAGATTTATTGAGCAAAAGGCTAGCCGACTGGCCGGGGATCATGTGCTAAATAAACAAGCAAAACAACCAACTATGTACGTCCCCTTGGAGATACTTAATGCAATACGGAGAGCAGGTGGGAGAGTGACAGTTTAAATTGCCAATGCTGCAAGATGGAAAAGAGAGAGTCATCGACCACACTCCCAATTCCAGTCAATGATGTGGTCAACATGTTTTTAATTAAATGTCAGAGGCTTTAGCTCGACGCAACTGCAGTTCTGTGTGCAGACACAAGCACTCCCTCACATGAAGAGGGAAAGGCAGCCTTATAGAATTCCAACATACAACTGCATCAATGGCATCCAACCTACTGCCCTGGGATCTGCAAACTCTTGGATTAAAACCAGCATAGACCCTTGTGGCGCTACAGTTTCCCTGCAAAAAAGGACTGACAAAGGCCAAATCGTAAAGGGGGAAACACTCTCAAGTACTTAGTGAGTTACTTACTCTTGGATCTCAGACCAGACCAGACCCACCCCCACCCGACTCTCGTGCTGGCCCTGGCACCTGAAGCTTGTTTGCAGCTTGTTTTTGCATCTTTTTCCCTTGCAGCACTCGAGTGTTGAAAAGCATCTTTAGCACCCTTTCCCCGAAGTCAGACGAAGCATGCTACAGTAATCATAGCTACAGCCAATCGGGATTACACCTGAGAGAAGAAGTGGTCCGAAAATTAACAAGTATCAAAGTAGAAGCAAACTGTTCACAGGAGATGCCACAGATGGAAATGCCCTGACAGATGCACTGATAATTGCAGCATGAGCTAAGTGAGCACTCATCACGTTCTCAGAGGTCCAAAAGCCATAAATAACGAGGAGCAGAGGCTGGAAAAAAAACTGTCAACTCCATGTTGAGCTTTGCTGACTTAGCAGCATTATCACCAGAAAACATTGTCGGCGTCGTCGTCGTCGTCGTCATTAGGCGATTTTTGAGCCGTGACATGACCTTGGACATTGTCTGGGATATGAATGCGCTCTGCAGAGGGGAAAGGGCGCCGAGATGGGCGCTGACAAATGCCGTTGACATTTACAAATGAGGCCCACAAGCAAATTAATGAGCCACGCCCAATTAGCGAGCGAGTCACATAAGGGAGCCAGAGCCATGTCTGTTGCTGAAAGTTTTCCATATCTGGTCGGGATGCTGCTCCCAGCTAATGTATCGGAAAATCAAATTGAAAGCAATGCTGTGGCAGTTCTCTTTCTCGCCCCATCTTCTCTTAAAGCGACATTTTAATTAATATTTCCCAGACAGAGAGACCAAGCGGAAGGAGGTCACCTCCGTATACGTATACGTATACTCCTGGCAGAAATCTTGAATGTAATTTTCTCGTTTACTCATTTTCCCCACCCACATTCCCCTCCACTGCAGGACAGAGTGAAGCAGAGGAAGAGGCTCCTGCTATGCAGACAGGCAGGCAGGCTTTGTGGGAACGTGGGCACAGACAATAGCCGCCAGCCGCGCAGCGCACTTGAGCGCAGCTTGAAGGCGGCTGCGCCTATAAGTATGCACTTGTAACAAGTCAGCAGTAGCCCACTCCGCCGCCCGCCCTCCGTCTACGTGAAAGAGACCCGAGTGAAAGACGCCGCCCCGCCCCGCCGCCCAACCACCCGCTACCCGACTCTCGAGTTGGTTATAAAAATAGGAATGACAGGCCACCGACAAAAATGAGAGAAAGGCAATCCTAGGCGGTCGCTGGGTTCGCTCCACTGCGCCACTTTCGCTGCACTGCTTGAATTCCAGATAGCCGGGATTAATCCAGTATTCGGAGGGTAAATGTCCTCCAATGGAAAAGCTGAAGTATGGGAATAATATATGAAATTATCGAAACTATGAGGGTAGATAGGCATTGAAGGCACTCTCTTAATGACTTTAAAGTCATTATCCTCTATTCGATTCGCTCACTGGCAAATCAGGAAAGGGCATACAAAATTCCACCTACAAAAAGAACCCATAATTCCAGCACTTTTTCATATATTTTAAATGCAATTTCCTTTTGGCCTTGCAACATAAATTGCATTTTTTTTGTTGTCTAGCACCAGCAGCAGCATTGCAACTAATATCCGATGTGTGTCTCTTGTGTCTCTTGCAGGATATTCAAGACAACGGGGCGACGGGTACAGGAAGATGTCAACTTGCTGCACGCCTCTGTTCTATCTATGGTGGAGTTCGACGAAGATATATTCGCGGCCGGAAATTGCTTCGATTGGAACGAGCATCCCGCACAGCCGGGCCTATTCTGTCCGTTCGCCTACCGCCTGCCACCACCGAATCTGGGGGCAATCTTCGCCAAGGATCTGGCCATGGAGTATCACTATCTGGGCAACACCTCCGAATGGTTCTTTCTGGCCCGCAAGAACGCCGAGAAGGTGATAGCCCGCAACGAGCAATATCTGAAATGTACGTACCAGAAAGCCATATTAAAATACATTACAAGAGTACCATGCCCCCTGATTTATGCCACGGACAGGCAGAACTCTCGGGCAGAACTTATTTATGGGGCCACCCTGATAGCGCGGAGACAACGCCTTTGCCTTTTGTGCGACATGTACAATATATATGTATATGTGTATGCCATTGAATATTTATACATTTTCTGGGAGCTTTAATCTCCGACTTCATTAGTCACAGCCCCAAATGGCAGGGAAAGAGGCGCCGCCTCCGCTCTTCAAGCGAGGCAGCCCCAAGGGATGCTGCCTAATTGCGTTGCCATTTGAGAGACGCATATTTCACCATGTTTTATCATTGCCACTTGGCCGAAAGAGTCCTCCTCCGACAGGCCAACAATTAAGCGTATAAATAAAACGAAAGTGTCCCACTCGACTTCAAAACTTCCACTTTCAACGTGGGCTACTTTAAATGGAAATTGCCTTGCCACCGAATCCGTTGCTCACATTCCGTTGTTAATTAGCTTCTATGGCCAGTCCACCAGGCCACCAGGCACCAGGCCACCGTTCGCCTGAGCGATTACATCTAATCCCATCACACGGCTGGCACCCGGCTTGACCCTGCTCCGACATCAACAGGGACAGGGACAGGGACAGCGATGCGTGTAAGCTAATTTTATGCAAGAGTCGTCCCTCCACTGACATCTTCCCAGCCTCATCATCATAGCCCTGCAGCGTGGGATCGAGTTGTCAGCTGTCTCCCGGCCTTTGTCTTGAAATTCTCTTGTCTGCTTCCTGAAGTTTCCTGGATTATCCTCTAGTACTCAAAGTTTAACAAGCAAAGTTTTTGCTACGAAGCGAAAAGTGATTACAAACAACACACAAACAATTTAATGTCGTTGAATTAGTTTTAATGATGTCAACTTATCATCACACTCTCTCGCTCGCCGGCGCCTCATCCACCCCATCCCAACCCCCCCTGGCCCCGCCCTGTTTGTCTGTTTGACTGCATAATTTTCACACTGCCAATGCATTGACATGCCAATGCCGCTACATTTCAAAATAATTTTTAAATTAAAGGTTACCCCATGGTTGAAGTACTCCACGCCACATCCTGTGTGTTGCTCCCCACCGCTTGCGTGGGCTGCCATGCGGACATGCAAACTATTTGTTTGCTAATACACACTAAACAGCGCATGAGTATTTTGGTACTTTCATGGTATACGCCCCGGCACAGGCACAGGCACAGACACAATTGAATGGTGGGGTGGTAGTGAGATTGCACGATATGTCGTTGAAAAATGTCCATAGAATGTCGTATTGGATGGTTCTGCATGACTTTGGCTGCAACACTCGCCCACATACAGCCACCACACAGTGGGACAGTTGGGCAGAGTGACCGAGGGACAGAAGGACATATTGGGACAGAATAGAGGGACAGAGGGAACCGCTGAGGCAATGGCAGGACAGAACAAATGGAATCGAAAACAAACATCCAGCTCGTAGGTAGAGAGGGACGAGAGAGAGAGAGAGAGAGGCCCATGCATACTAATAGCCAGTATAGTTTTTGGCCAGGCTAACAGAGCGGGGGCTAAGAGCCGATTGCAGGCTGGCAGCCAACTATTTGCCATACTACATCAAAGTTCGGTTCTCAATTGTTTGTTTGCCGCTGCGAGATGGGGAAAATTGAAAGGACAAAAGTGGAAAAGTGGAGAAGTGGAAAAAACTGACAAAACTGGGCACTAGACAAATAATATATGTGGCTCAAACAATGAATGAAGGCGATGAAGGCGATGGCGTTTGGTCAGCTACTGGCCGTGTTTGCCATCGGAGTCATTTATCTATCGGCCGCCACACGGCAAACTCTCTCAAAATGTGGAATGCGCCTCAGTGTGCGAGTTAGAGTACTATGTATACTATACATATGAATGCGGTGAACTATGATTTATGGCGTGCTGAAATATATACCCCAAAGCACGCTCAGCGGAGCAAGGCCACACGGCGTTCGCTGACTTTCAATTTATGTGCATTTGCATATTTGCATTCGCCTTTGCCTTTAAAGTTTACCCGCAAAAACTTTACCCTCGCTGGAAAGTCGCAAGTTTCCCGGACTTGCAACTGTCAGGCGGAGGCAGTGCCACTGCCGCTGCCGCTGCCGCTCTCAAGCTGTTCCAATGCCTCAGCCGATGCGATACCTGGTGAGACGCTGATTAAATTTGCAACATTTTGTTCTCTGCCTTCGTGCCTGCTTGCCGTGGCAAGAACTGTTTCAATCCTTCACACCGCAACCCATTTGCGGCCTATTCATGTGCTATTAATTTGATTGAATTTATATATAGGCGTGTATGTGGTAAATGTGTTTGCGGCGCAGAGTGCAGAGTGCAGAGTTGTTTATGTGATAAAAAGAGTGATTACCGTTTCATTGCATAATTAATAATATTCTTGCCACTTAAGCGTTGTGTGCAGCACTCCAAACTGCGCTATCAATGCGTAACGAGTGCATTAAATAGCCTTTTCAATATTAATATTCAAAAATAGTGAATAATGCCGTTTCAAGTGCTTTGAAATTAGTTCTGTGGCCTAATTTCTTCTCTTTGGCAATTATAATAAATATTTCCTGTTTAAGCGAACAATTTATAATTTGCATCATAATTGGAATCAATAAAGGAATATAATTAAATTCAGTCACTAACTAAGCACTCGTTTTTCTGCAATCGAATCAAACGTATACTGCCCCAAAGGAAAACAACCAAAAGCACAACGAACCAGACTCCTTGAAGTTGTAAGGACAGTTTGTTTTGTTGGATCCACCACATACGAGTATCTATCTGCCTCCTCATCACTTTACAAGTTTATGTACGGCTACATTCGTATAAATATATATTGGTCGTGTCCTGTAGTGGTACATATGCACGTATATGTGATCAGGCGTGTGTGTGTGCCAAGTATAACCGCAAAAATACAAGTATGTCATAATATTTGCTTTTTACTCAACCGCCACCGCCGGCATAGAATAGATTTCGTCCTCGTTGTAGTTGTTATGGCTGAGCGAAGCGATTCATATTATTGTTCGAGTGTGCGGGTGCTGTGCTGGGCTGTGCGCCTCGCCTCGCCTCGCCTCCCGTTTTGCTGTTTACAAGTCACGTGTTTAACATAAAATTTAAATAAAAATCGCATACAATATGTAAACAGTTATATCTACTTCCTGTGGCTGCTCCTTCAGTGGAATGGCTGGAACGGCTGCTCTTTCCATTCGTAGCGATTGTCGACGTCTGGCTGTTGTAATTTCCGTCTCTTAACACAATTTACCAAAATTTGGCCACTAAATCTACCCTATTACCATTTACCAACTAAATCAGGCAAAATCTTATGCGGATAAGCCATAACATATACAAATTTTATGCAAATCGCAGACTTTGTCCTGCTCCGTTTCAAGTGCAGGATAATAACGTGGAACTTCTACGTTTTACTGGAACTTCTCCGCCAGATTCATTTGTCGCACTATTGTGATAATGGTGAAAGCAAACTTGGCCACCTAAGATGGCCAGACGATGGTCGCCAACAACGAGACGAGTATCAGCTATCGAGATCTGTTGAAATGTAAAAGCGAGCATAACTTACGCTTATGTTGCTGTTCATGCCAATGGGAAACATGCCCCCGGCTATGAAGATAATCGGCCGCTGGACATTGTGGATGAAGTGGACCAGGGTGGCCTTGTACCGCGGCTCGGCATCCACCCAATTGGACTGGAAAATGGTGTTGGCCAGATTGTCGCCGTCGTCGATCAGTAGATTGCATGTATAGCAGAAGGGAAATGTCTGCAGCAGGATAGTGATGACAAACAGAAACGAGGACAAGCCCTTCCAAAAGTCGGAGAAGAAGAACACATTGAGCAGAGCGAGTCCCAGCACGGATCCAATCAGCGCGAACTGCACAAAAATTGTGCGCGATATCATGGGGCGGATCGTGTCGCAGCAGCTAAGGAAAGAGGGAACCGATCTTAGCCAATCCCTAGACCTCTATATGGTCCTTACCTCAGTATTGTCTTGTGATCAATCACACAGTTGACCAGATCCTGATAGTTTTCCGCTTCGCTTTTATCCGGATCCATGCGCAGACTCCTCACATGATCCTTCAGCACATCCATGTGGGCCCGAAAGATGATGATGAACATGAGAGGATACGTGTCGGACAGTTGGTCCTGCAGCACGGCAAAGGACATGGTGATGTACTCGAAGATGCACTGTATCCACAGGCTGCCCAGGCCGTCGCGCCAGTCGATGAACGGATTGTACACCGACCAGGGCGGACGACCGCTCAGCGTATACGAGAGGAACGTGGACCCCGCATAGCCGCAGTAGATAAAGCTAAAGATGAGAAAGGCGTAGTTGCAGCGGGCTACCATATTGTGGATCTTCTGGCGATCGCTTTCGGTCTGCAACCGCCTGTCCAGCGCGTCCAGCATCTGCTCCGTCTTTCGCAGCCGCCAGAGGAACAAGTACGTGATCGTTGACTTCACCGATGCCCCGTACACATTGATGCACACCTCCAGCGAAGTGAGGAACTCTCCGGGCGTAAAGTTCTTGAACTCCTTCGCATAGCTGATGATAAAGCCAACCGGCAAGTAGAAAACCCCAAAGGCGAACGTCACGCAGGTCCAGAAGAGATAGACATACCGCAGAACTCCCTCCTTGGGCGGTATCCAACCGATTAGCCACATGGCCCTATACATATAAATGTTCCCCTCGCGGGACTTGACCGACTCCGTCAGCGGAGCCGGATTTATCAGCTCAAACAATACCATTTTTTCAACTTAACCAGCCAGTGTTCTGGGACTGTTGTCGCGTGTAGGTCCCAGTACCTGTCTGTTTTATAGCCATGATAATTGGACAGGTGCTCGCGTTTCACTCTGCCAGCCACGCCCAGGCCCAGGACACTGTGCTGTGGCCTGTAATTAGACTAAACAATCGGCCATGTAAAGTGCCAACACCGATTTATTATTAACGTGCGAGCAAAACTTCCGCCCAACTGCCAATTAGCCAGAATTGGTTAATAACTTAATAAATGATTCGGTTTGCTGTTGAATCTTTGATGGCAGCAACGACTCATCTAATGATTACAACGTGGGAATTGACACAGTTATAAACACTTTAGGAAATATCCTTTCGTCTATGAATTATCTGATTATGATAATTATTATGTGCACATCCGCATCAAGTGCTTACCCACTCGAACAAACTTAGTTCAAGTGCAAACACTTGTATTTCATAGTGAAAATATTGAAACTTTCACAAAATTGTGTTTGAATTTGTGGGCGCCAACATTAAGCTTCCTTTCAAAACTTATCAGCCAGATTCGTTTGATTGACAATCGTGACAATAGGGGAAGCTTTGTTAAAAATCAAGAACTCCATGGGAGTTTATCCTTGATGCAGTCCACCAGTTGCTGGTAGTTTCTCCTCTCGAAGTGCTCGGGGTTGCAGCGCAGATTCTTTATGCGATCTTTGAGGATGGCCAGATGTCCGCGGTATATGGACAAAAAAACAATCGGATAGCTCTCCGACAGCAGCTCCTGCAAGACACCAATGCAAATGACGATATATTCCAAGAGCGAGGCCTCCCACAACTGGCGCGTGCCCTGCCGCCAGTCCACCAGCGGATTGTACAGTTGCCAGGGAGCCTTTCCCGCGAACACCGACGAGAACAGCGTCGTGGTGGTGAACCCTAGGTACACGCTGAGAAAGAACACAATAATTCGATTCCCCCGGGCCACCATCTGATGGAGGGATCTCATCTAGGGAGCAATCACCGGTCGTAGGCGTTTAGAGAGGAGTTTCTCCATCTTCTAAGGTATTTTCCAGCCGAAAAATGGTTTATATATGGGGAAAAAGCAATCCCTGATAGGTTTTCATTGGCTTATTCATTGGACAA
The DNA here is from genome assembly GCA_008121275.1 of Drosophila lowei. Taxonomy (NCBI): domain Eukaryota; kingdom Metazoa; phylum Arthropoda; class Insecta; order Diptera; family Drosophilidae; genus Drosophila; species Drosophila lowei. Next base: position 20,617,293 of record CM017778.1, on the reverse strand, counting down.
CTGAACGATGTCTCAATCGGGGCCGAGTGATTGCATTTATAAAGTCATTAGGCAATGCAACCTCAATGTCCTGCACTGAGAGAAAGCAAAGTAAAGAAGTAAACACTCAGGCCGAATGAATCCCAATATTTTCTCTCTGTATAGCTTTCACGGTTCATTCTTGAGTTCTATTGAAAGGCTTATCGATTCGTGGGTTCCCTAATTACAGCTTGCATAATGGATAACGCTATTGAAAATGCTTCTATTCCCCCCTCTTCCATTGCAGCCTTTCATCTCTATTCGAACCGCACCGAGGAGCGCATTGAGGACGATACCCTGGCTGTGAAATATGAGGACGGAAGATGGTCAAAGCCGTATTACGATTGCGGCGGTGGAAACATTTGGATGCTAACCTATACGGTCCCATTCTTCGGCTATGAGAATGGCAGCTATCACTTCAAGTAAGTAAGCCCCGAAACAATGGCGCCTGTACATGGCGACGGGTACGACTGGTGCGACTGGTCCTGGTCGGCATCCAGATGAGCATTCTATAAATAATTCACAGCCAAGTGGAATTTGAAAAGGAAACTGCATTGGCCCGAAAAGTGCCACCCGAGCGATTTTCCCAGTCAGTGGCAGAACGACACAAAAGCCGTAGAAACTATGATGAAGCGCCAGCGTCAGCGTCAGGTTTCTGGCTTTTGTCTGTTGCGAGGACTGCAGGAGGACTGTAAACAGCAAAAGTAATTGAATAGCTGAATGACTGTTCTTGCTCTGGTTGGCTTTTAGTTTGGTGGCACGTGCAATGTGCTTTAAGTTTTAGGACTTTTCCCACCATCGAACCATCGAACCATCGACTTGGGGTTGGGGCGGGGACTCTGTAGATGGGAGGACTGATACAAAATTTCGCTCACGCACCGGTCCAAATGGAATACGTTAAAAGAGAGCACAACATTCTTATAAAACTTTATCGCGTGCTGTTTTCTTTATTTTTCCATCATCTTCTTCATTTGAAGTAATTTTAAATTTTTTCCCTTTTTTTCACCGCCGACATACATACATACATAGTTCCTTCTCGTTTCGCTTCTTTATTTTTGGCCAACTTTTTCAATTGAATGTTGAAATGGTGAAAAAGTTGGCAAGAGGAACTCGGAAAAGCGAACCAGAAGAAAACACAAGTGGAAATCGCTGAGCAAGTTATGTAGTTTGATGGCAAACTCATTGATGCTGTTCTGTGGCGCGTGGCGCGTGGCTCGTGGTCCAGATCAATAAATTTCGAAACTGCTCTTTTCTTTGGGAATATTTAATTAATTCCCTCTTGGCAGGGGCACAGCCTTGGAGTCCGCCCTATTTCATTAAATTTGTTCAATCAGCTGTGCAGGCGTGAGTCTCCTTATTGGAAATACTTACATTTTCCAGCCTAAGCGGCTTAATAAGCCCCACCCCTCCCCACTGAACGAAAGTCCAGTTTGTCGCTTTGACGAATTTCCGACAGTGAGGCAGTTCCATCAGCATAATGACTGCTGCTAGTGCTCGCAGATGAAAAGTGTTTAGCATATTTATGACTAAATGGCCAGACCATGGATGCCACTCAGGATGCCACTCAGGCATCTCCCAACGATTAGTCGTCACTCATCACAGTTGTCTGTGCTGCTTCCACTTCCATTTCCACTCTACGTCATCCATAATTTGCAATTATCGCTTGGGCTGCCAGCAGAACCAAGAAGACAGACATCAGACAGCAGAAGCCGTCACGTCACGCCACAACGAAATGCAATAACAACAAAAAGAACACATTTTGGCCAGCAAACTATTTTCCCTTAGTGGTCGAGTTAGTAGTTAGTGTCGGGATTACGAAGCCCTTTTGTTGCTGCTTTCGTCCAGGGGTGGGGTTGCTATCTTAGAGTATGCAGCAGAAGGTGGAGTAGTTCTGGTCGAATGAACTTTTGGGGCGCTATTTATTTAAGATAAACAGATCCTCTCTCTCCAAGATATACCGCTCGTAGATGGCGGTTGTGACCTCTCCTTCCTGTGGTGGCTTGTAGCAGTAGCAGGGATACACCATCCGCACTTCTTTCGATTCTGGTGTGGCCCCAGGCACGGCAGTTGTGGTGAAACGGAATCTCTGTTGCCCTGCAAGTGCTCCCCAGTTTGAAATAGCTGCTTAACTTCTCTAGCAGGCCAACTACTCACATTTCGATTGGTAGTATTGTTTCTGCCACCAGGACAAGGGCTTGTGGCGTGCCTCAGTTCGATGGATATTGGCCAGCGCAATTGCCGTCAGAGAGCAGAAGAGAACTAGCCGTATGAATAACATTTCCCCACTGAAACTCTCCACCACGAATCTTTCCGCTGCTGTCAGTGCTTGTCTAATGGATTGCAAACGATACGATACTTATTACATGCACTTCATGTTTACTTCAGCCAAATTAAGCGTTTAAAATGTAATTAAACACGGCACATCAATGCGTATCAATGATGCCTGGTTGTGGGGCCAGAAAAGCTTTCAGCCCTCCAACTATCAGGTGGGAGGGCAGACAGCGTTTTCTAAATTGAATTAAAGCAATCAATTATAAAAGTGGTTCCCGAACCCACCCACACGTACGCCTACTTAGCGCTCAATGGCTTTCTACGCTCAATAAATTTCACATGTAGCGACAAGGCCAGGGAGGGCGGACCAGGGAGGAGGAGCTCTTTGAAAACGGCTACTGTCTGCCGCCACTGCCGATGGCGGAAGCTCGGCAACTGCCTGCAATTAGTTGCAACATAAATTTGGTCTGCCCTAATGGACGGATGCGCACAGTGGTACGGAAAGCAATGCGGCACAAATGTTGAAATCATTCGATGTGCCACATATTCAGTGGAGAAATTAGGCCAACTTTAAGCTTACTCAACAAAGTCGAAGAATATTCAGTTGCAACTCAATTTGAATACGTTTCACTTTGAATACTTTTACCGAGCCTCGACCCTCGACCCTCAAACACTGTGTGCTGCAGAGGAAAATTAATGTGCAAATGTTAAAAGTTCGTTAGTTGGGTTCATTAGAGTTGGTCCCAGCATTGCAGCTGTTAGATGCAGTCTCCGGGCTCTTCCGGGGCTCTCTCCTCGTCAAAAAAAGCCCCCTTTGTTTCAGCAGCTTAGGCAGCGGGAAGACCGGCGGAAAGTTGACCAAGGGGAGGGGAAAAGTTTGAGGCTGGACCAGCCTGACTGGGACAGGTCCCGTGCCGGCATCCTTGCATCCCTGTGTCCCTGTACCCCTGTTTCGCCGTATCCATGGCCGTGTCCGGCTCATGTTAATAATGTTCTGCTATCAGTTTCCCATTAGTTGGGGAAATTAATTTGTTTACGTGGTAGCGGAAGCGGAAAAACAGAAAAAAAATAAACAAAGCGAGAGAGAGAGCGAAAACTTGCTAATTGATTTAATTTACTATGCGGTGTGTGGTAGCTGCCTCATTTTTCTCCTAACTCCATGAAATATGCAGGGCAGGGAGGACGCCAAACAATAAGCATCCAGAGCGTGCAGCTAAAGTTAAGTTTATTATAAATTATTTGGCCAAATGAAATGGCGCATTAGTCCGCCCAGCAGTGGCAAAGCACAAAGCACAAATCACATTAAGCGCCCGCTGTGAGCGAGTGCCAAACGCCAAGCGGCAAACGGCAAAAGCTAAACGCCAAGGGACAGAACATGCCTCCTACTGGGGCAATAATTTTATTTGATTTCATTTAAGTTTCGCTTAGCACCCGCCCCACTCCAGCAGCAGTAAAGTTTCAATATTAATACGGAGACGACTGTGGAGATGGTCGAGGAGGAATGACAAGGCTGGGAAATGTAAGCCGTAATCCCAGCATTGTATTTATTTGACTTATGTTGCAATATTGCCATTGCCATACCATACAGTGAGAAAGCCGTGTATGCACGCTATGGGCTATGCCCTGCTCGCTGCCAAAGCATAATGAGGCAAACGGAAACGGAAATATCAAATATCTGGCAATAAGCAAGCCTTTGTGTTGCAGTGCCTGGCTACTGCTGCTTGTTATCTTGTTGCAACTTCAACCTCTGAATGTGGGCTTGATTATGAATTCTCGTATGTGTATGTGTATGTGCAACATGCCATATTTCTGAGAAATGTATTGGGATAGAAATTTACATAGTTTCCATAGTACCTTGCACATTACTGCTGCTACAGACATTCCATGCCCTAACAAAAGTCAAAACATTTATTTAAGAAACCTAACGCGAAAAGTCTTTTGATATAACTTTTTGACATAAATCAGTACAAACTTGTGGAATCTCTTATATGCATCTAAGCCACGGATCAAAGGCTTATGCTTGGAGAGGAAATATTTGTGAAGAATTTCCTGGTTGACTTTGAATACCACATTAAAGTCAACAAAGTTTTGGCTAACTTTCGCTTTAATGTGACCTGGCTCACACCCTTTTCCCCATCTCTACTTGCAAATATTTTTGACATAATTTCGGGCCTATTTCGCCTTTTTCGACTTTTTGGTTTTGGCTTTTGAGAGCCGCAGCAAACTGTGTCATCGAGGTGCAAACTACAAAACTGATTATGTGCATTAGCAGCGGCTGCCACAGCCCAAAATTGACGACGCTGACAGCAAACAGCAGCAGCACCACCACCGCCAGAGAATCCACATAAATGAGTTGTTTACAAACTGGTTACAAAACTGCCTGCGTGACGGAGTATGGGTTTTCCACTCATACCACATCCATTTGGGTTGCTAACTTTATGAACTCGAAAATGGAGCACATCTCAGAGGGCTGTATCGGGGTCGGGGTCGGGATTGGGAGCGGAATGCCATCTGTATTAGCTGCCATCGCTGCCATCGCTGCCATTTTTAAATAGCTGGCACGTGCATGTGTGCTGGCACGCGCTGTAGTGGTGGTGCTACGAATAGTAGCGGTAGTGGAGCATCTGTATACGAGCTCCAAAGCTCTTCAGATGCACTTCGCTTATTCACGTAATGCGTTTGTGTTTGTGTCCGTGCGTGCGTGTCGTACGTGCCTTGCATTGCAATCCACTGATTTTACGCCTCACCTAGTAGGTAATCCCACCTTCGTGCATATGTCCTCTAGATTTCATTGGCCGGGCAAATATTTGCCTCTTAGACTTTAAAGCTATCTGAAATCGATATAAATATGTTTGAGGATTTTATTAAAATCGATTAAATTTTACTCTCTTTTCCTTAAAAAGGAAACAAATCCATCTCCATTTATGCAGAGACAAATACAAAAATCAACAGGCAACAGGCAATCCCCTAACCCATCGACTATTTGCAATATGAGAGCCAACAAAAATATGCAAACAACTGAGTTTACGGCTCATTTGTAGGCATTAGGCACTGTGTTAGGTTTTGTGTGTGTGTGTGTGTGTGAGTGCGGATCATACATATAAATCAAGTATACGCCAGATAGGCAAACATTGTCCCATCAGCATCAGCCGTCTCCAAAAATACTCAAAGCTTAGGGCGCAAACTAATAAATCAATATGCGACACGCACAGATATCGCCGGAGACCGGAGACCGGAGACCAAACTCATTCGGGCAGCTCAATCAGCTTATTTTCTAATATCCGTTTACAAATTATCTTCAAAAACTGTCAGCAACAACAAAGAGAAAGACAGACGACGCGTCGCTACGGGGGCGCTGACAAAGGAATACCAGGAAAATACAACCACAGAAAATACGAAATAGCATTCGAATACGAAAACGAACACGAACTTTACCCAAAAAGGAAATAAGTGGGGCAGAGATACATACATGGGCACAAATAAGTAGAAGAAGAAAAAAGGCCAAGCCGGATCCGGATCCGGGTCCAGGACATAAAGGCGTTGGGATCAACTGCTGGGAAATTAACATAATCATTACTATAATGTAATGATGGGCCATTGTGCAGCCAGTCAGCCCAGGCAACCCCTCGCTCTGTCCACTTTCCAGCAGTGGCGGTAGCAGTAGTCCTTTTTTTCGCCCTTTTTCCCCTTTTGCAATCAATAAGTTGTCAGAAACAATCAAATAAATACAAACTGATATGTCAATATTAACTGACAGTCACATGAAGCTTCCCAGACTCGGACCCGAGAACGCAGACCGAACCCAATATTCCCGAAACCCTGAAACCCCACACACACATTACGGCCATCCGGGGCGGCCACCAAAAAAGTCGGAAAATTGAAGATGAAATAGAAATGTTTGCCATTTCTATCCCTTTGAGGTTACGAGCATGAAATACCGTAGAAAACGGTTGAGGAAGATCGAGAATAGACGAATATAGACTTAAGAATTCCTGATCTCATGCCTTTGATCCCATAGAAGATTTCTTTAGAGAAGTTATATTTGTAGGTTGCCAAATAAATCACAAACTGATCATACCCCTTCACCTATGTCTGTTGTAACAAGAAAGTTTCCTTTGACGTCAGCCTTCCGTGACAGCGGGACACAGGCGGAAGGTTTGAGTCACAGCCACAGTACCGGCGTGAAAATGTGGACAATTCTGAGATTATGCGTAAAGTTCTACATGTGTTCTGGCTTCCTTCCTTCCGTTCGGCTGCCGCAGTGGCGCTCCCTCCACAATTCTGCTTAGGTATGCGTGTAATTGGGTGGCTGTCCATTTTCAGGGGCGACCTTTGAGGGAGGCATATAGGATTTCAGGCAGCGTCGACAGCTTAGTGTACCCTTTTCATGGCCTTATGTCTTTGTAAAACGACAAGGCCTCTTCCCTGCACCCTGCACCCTGCACCCTCTCCCGCTGCCCCATCCCTTCCCAATCCCATTCTCCGTCAACGACAACAAGAAAATTATTTTCTGCTACTTTTCCCTGAGCTCGCTTTCAATACAAAGAAACCCGTAACCAAAACATGCTTCCTAGTTTATCCTTCTGCTCATGCGTGTGTGTTTGTGCGTGTGCGAGTGCGGTTCTTGGGGTTCCTGGGGTTCCTCCTCCATCTCAGAGTAAAGGACAGAGTCCATAGACATATGCGCAATCAAAGCACGAATTTATTGTTTGTTATCGAATCGGCAAGGCCACGGCAAACGAAACCCCAGGCGGCTGCCTACTAGCTGGAAGCTTGAAATAGAAGTAGAAATAGAAATAGAGCTAAGGCGGGCCTCAGTCTCTGTCCTTCTCCAATCTCCGCACTTTCCACTGTCCATAAATATCAGCGACTGACGGTACACACGTTTTATTGAATTGAGTTTTATAAATGGCGTCATTTGGTTTAAGTGCCGCCCCCCAGTTGATTGTTAAACTGACAAATTAATAACATAAATTTTTAACGCCTTTTGCTGAATCTCTTTCACTCTCCGTCTGTTTTTTGCACACTCTCTTCTTCGTTCTTTTCGTTCTGCCCCATTTCGCAGGGGAACATCTGGCATCGATATTGACTTGCGGCGCGTGGACATCGACCAGTGCCCGCAACGCCACACGCCCGGCACCAAGCGGCCCCTAAACATCTTTGCCGGCACCGACAAGTGCAAGCAGCGGACCACAATGGTGAGAAACAGACCAGACGCCATTAGATACTCCAATGTCAGCACAAAATGTTCATTCCTCCATTGCTCCATCTTTCCTTCTCCATGCGCCTTCAGTGTGAAGCTATCATGGGACTGGGCTTTCGTCGCGGCTCATACAAATGCCTCTGCCGCAAGGGATTCTACTTCCCCGACGTGGTTTCACTCCACAAGTTCTTCAATGGCAGCCTGCTGGAGGAGGAATACGAGAAGCTGATGCTGGTAAGTGCTGACTCAAGTACTGAGCGAGAATCCTATACTCATTAAATATGTATTAGGGCAAGAACTCCACGTACAACAGCAACAGCGAGTACGAGTGTCTGCCCTGCGCCGAGGGCTGTGATTCCTGCGAGGATTCGTCGCCCTGCATTGCCGCCCTCAACTGGCCGATGCGCGCCAGCATCCTGGCACTGGCCTGCATAGTCATTGGCCTCCTGCCGCCTGCGGCCTGGTTTACGTTTCGCTATCAGCAAGTCAAGGTGAGTTAACGATTCCATTCTCTACTATAGCTTGATCAAACCAGAATCAGAATTACTTCCAAAGGTACATATATGCAGCATCGCTGCTTTGATGCTTTTGATGGAATCTAAAGCTTTGACAAATCTTGTACATCCTTGATCGGGAATGTAAAATCATTAAAATAGCATTATCCTGCCGCCGTAGAATCTGTGGCAGGAATTTTTGTATAAATTGCTCTCCGTCAAATTCCTCTGATTCCGGACGAGGCCAACCAAAGCTGCTGTCATCATTGAGCCGCTAAGCGGCTTAGCATTTTTAGATTCTAGTTAATTTTGTACGTGCGGCCAGGGTCTGGTCCTAAACTCCAATGACAGCCGGCAACAAGCCAACAGGACAACGGATATTGTCGCGCATAAGCGGAAGTGCAAACATCCACACAACTGTCGCCCGACTTCCGTCCGTCCAGGCTCGGCGGAAGCCACCGCCATGTACAGTTCACTCGAGTGTCACTTGGACACTCATTAAGCCAGTGAAAAGGCTCAGCCATCGTCCAATTGTCTCCGGCGTATAGTTTTAAACCATTTTCAACTTTCTCCAGCCATGCTGCAGAATGCTGAAACTGGTGGAATAATGCTCATGAAAGTGAGTTATTCTGCGCCTGACATTTGCTGTCTGACATTTGTGTGGCCCCAGGCCACCAGCCCAGCAGCACACACCAGTCCTCAGTGTACTCCGAGCAATCTCTCGTTCCACTTGCTCGCGTCCCAAGGCAACTAGCCAACTAAACTGTTTTCATTCGTAATGCGATTCTGTCGCATTTGTGTCTATGTGCTCTCTGCCTTTCTTTCTCTTTCCCTCTCTCTTCAGCTGTTTCTGTGTGTCCATGTGTGTGTGAGCGTCTGAGTGCGCGAGTGTGTGTGTCCAAACTAATTAAATGGCGCTAAACATGCAGCCCCACATCCTGCCAAGTGTGTGGACAACTCCACTCCGCCTTGTACTCGGCACTACATTTCCTTGTTCTTGCCGCATTGAGATCCTTGTCCTTTCTTCTCCTCGGGGCTCCTTCTCCGGCTGCTTTTCATGTGAAATTGTGCGGCTAAAGCGATTTCAATTTAAATTACAAAAGTTTTTCCACACACAAACAAACACACAGCTACACATAAGTTATTCCCCCGAAGGACTAATTGAAAATATTTTGTTTTGCAGGTTGTACGAGCCGCCAGTCCCGCTCTGCTGCGGGTAATTGCATTGGGGGCCTTCTTCATTTATTGCACGGTAAGCACTTTTGATAGCTTCACTGCATTTCTGGGGATATTTTGTGTAATTTACTTAAATATGGGCAGTCAAGCATAAGTTTAGGGAATATCCAATCACTTTTAAGCTCTATGGAAACCTTGACCAAAGGCATAAATATCTGTTGCACATTATAATGGCTCCAGCGAGCATGCTGGATGCTAGATGTTGGATGCTGGACGTGATTTTCCGACGCAAAACATTCTAAATTCGAAACCATAAATCGCCTTGTATCCAAAATACATATATTCAGCCCGTACAAAGAAAGATGAGATGGAAAAAGGTTTGGCAGTGAATGACCGACAGCCAGAACAGCAGAGGCACCCCTTGAACCCAATTCACATCAATTTCTGAACAATTTAATTTGATTGATTTATGGAAAGCGTCGAAAGCTAATGGAATACTGGCCAAATAAACAACTTTAAACGAGAGTTCATCGAACACCCGCACGCCGACATCGGACCGACATGCATGAAGCTGAGGATTTATTTATCTTTTGCTGATTTATTCAGCCGCCATGAGTTGACATACACACACACGACACACAAAACACAACACACAATAAATGTGTCCTAGAGAAGAGGATATCTATTTTTGGACATTTTTCGTTGAGCTCTGAGTCGTTGTGTGTGGAGGGAGGGATGTGTTTATAATTTTTGTTTTTTATATATATTTATTTTTTAATAATCAAAATAAAGTCCTAATCTCCGCCCACATACAATATATCACCATTGACAACTTCATAACTTTAAAGAGAATTTTCAGATATATAAATGCATAAAATTGTGATATTCTTGTGTACCTTGTTTGGATTTTGTTTTGCCGATTCTCAAACATATCATTATACTCGGGCTATCGTTGTCTGTCAATTGCAGAACATTGTGATGTATCCGAATCCGAATCTTTACACATGCACCGCTCGCATTTGGCTGCGAGAGATTGGATTCTCCCTCACCTATGGCGCTCTGATGCTGAAGACCTGGAGGTGAGTAATGACGGGGATGTTGATGCAGATGATGCAATGGGATAACTCACCTTGAATTCTTTTCAATTTGTCACATAGGATATCGGTGATTTTTCGTGTACGCTCTGCCAAGGCGGTCAAAATCACCGATGCCGCTCTGCTGAAGCGCCTGGGAATCATTTGCGGTGCCATCGGTACCTGCCTGCTGGTGAGGACACTCGTATCGCCGCCAGATGTGGTTGTGGGACGCACCGCTGATGACCTGAAGGCGTTCCTGTGCAAGACCGACTGGTGGGACTACACATTCACATCGAGTAAGTCCGTCCCTCCATTCATCGCAGGAGAGTAATTAAATATGTTCGGACTTGGGGCACTGCTGATTGGCATTAGCAGCCAATAGCCACATGAAAGCAGCTCCATTCGTTTTTCAGCAAACATAAAAAGGCATGGCTTCCATACAGCGATATTACGCACAACAATGAAAACGTTGCTTATACGCACTGTGTGCTCATACCAAGGGCGTACCCAGGGGGGTTCGAAGCACCACTTCAACACTCTTTTTGTTGAAACACGTTCATCTGAAAAATATGCTAGCATTAGATTTATTGTTTTTGAATAGTTGTTGCCTTGGAAAAACTAGGCGAAGAAGGAAAAAGGAAAATTTCAAATTTAAAGCTCTGCCAGAAAATATTGTTTGTTTACTATCCCTTTACCTTACCGTTACAATCATTTTGCAATAAAAAGAATATATATATGCAGCTGCTTTTAGATAAAATTTTAGGAAAAAATTCTGCTCCCTCCTTCGAATAATACTTGCTACGCCCTTGGCAGCAAAATATGAAATGCAAAAGCAAAGCAAAAAAAAAACGTTGCCCTGCCAACGGACAACAGTGGGTGGATGCCGAGTGGCATCACTCCCTGGGGTGGCTTAAAGGGAATTTCTTTGCATCCACATCCACACAGCTGTACATTGTGGGTGGTCAGCGAATGGCGCCATATGAATATGCAGGAATTTTTTTTGCCCGGTAGGAGGCATGTGTTTCAGCAGGTCCTTGCCCGAGGAGCCTATGCGTCCTGGATGGATAGCTGCGCAGCGCAGCGCTGGCTTGACTGTGTCTTCGCTTAATTAAAAAAGTTTAGGGACCAACTTGAAGCACTTTCCATCTCTGTGTCTTTTGCGTATGGCATATGGACAGAGAGAACAGAATCTAGACTCTCGCATAGATATAGACAACAATTATCGTTGATTCTCGCTCTGCTGCTTCAGTCACGCACTTTGACGGCACAGAGATGCTAAATAACTTAATTTTCTGTTGCTGCATGCTGCATAGAGGGGCACGTAGCGAGTATTACATTTTTAATTGCATGCAGCGTGGAGCATGGAGCATCCAGCATTCTGCATCACCTCATCTGCATTCCCTTGTTGAAAGAGTTTATTGCATAAAAAGTGTATGCTTTTTTTATGACTTTCCTTTGCGTTCATTTCACTCGCACGAATACGCGAGATGAGAGCCAGATAAAAAGGAGACTTCACTCCCAAAGATCCCACATTATGTTGCCATTCCATGGCACTGCTTCTCACGCTTTTAGCTAAAAAGGAACAGGAGAAAAAAAGAGAAAATGATAACGTAATTGCTCTTCGCTCTTACTAATTAATGTTCAAAAAGTGAGCTGCGAGGCCATTACAATGCACAAAGGAACTAATCCTTGGCTTTTTCTTGTTTTTTCCCTTTCTGCAGTGGAGGTACTGTTCCTGGCCTGGGGCGTGCGACTGTGCATCATGGTGCGGAAGGCTCCGTCCGAGTTCAACGAGAGCCGCTTCATATCGATGGCCATCTACAATGAGTTCCTGCTCACCTGCTTCCTCAACGTGTCGATGTAAGTGCACTGAATCGCAAGAGAAACATATCACGTTATGTTACGTATAGTTTGGCAAGACAAATTTTATCATTTCCGATTACTATTTCTCTCTATGTCTCTCTCTCTCCCTCTCTATGACAGGTTGTTCCTGCAGTCGCCGGCCAATCCGGATCTCCTGTACATCATTTTCTTTTGCCACACCCAACTGACGGTGACGCTGCTGCTGGCCCTCATCTTTGGCAGCAAGGTGAGTGTGTGCCCCATCAGTGCCATCAGTCCCATCAGTCCCATCCCTCTCCCCTTCACACCGTTTGCTTCTATTCCTGACTCTGGATCCTTGTGTTTTATCATTTCTTTTGGCAGGTGTACATCGTGCTGCGTAGCGGCAAGTCGCATCAGGAGAACATCGGCCTGGGCACCAAGGCATCCGGAGCCAAATTCAATTTTCGTCCTCAAGTCCGGACCTTTGCCAATCCGAGCTCGGTGACCACCTCAACGGTCCCAGTGGCGGGCACCACGTCAGCAGGTGAGTCCTGAGTCCGGCGATAGCCAACCAATTGCCTCATTTGTCCTAATGGACAGACTATATCGACACTTATGACAAACGACAGTGTGTATTTGACAAATGACCAGCGTAGACAGTTTGTCTGCAAAACGAACAGTAGAATGGCGAATGGCCTCTTCTCTTTGGCTCCTCCTTGGCCTTATTTATGTCATATTATTTAGAAAATTAAAAATAGAGCGAAACAGGCGGCGGCTTCACTTTCCTTCTTATCTCTCCTGTCTAGACACGAGTCAAGGAGTTCGTTGGAATGGATGCGAGATGCGAGATCCGACTACATGCCCAAGCCATATCTAGTGACAGCTTTGGCTACTGATTTATGTTCTTCAGCTCATACAAAACAGTCTTACCACCCAATCCCCTCTGGTCCTCTCCTCTGCGGTTAACCTAAGGAATTGTGTGCTTGTGTGTGCGTTTGTGCGCGTGTTTTCAAGGAAGGAAATAGCTACGAAGCGCAAACTTCCGCCAAGCTGCCGCCGACGCCATATTTGTTTACCGCTTGGCTGGCTTTGATGTATAAACAACTATGTGTACCATTTGAGGCGTGGGGCAGTCAAGTGAGCCATCATCTACACCGAGGATGCTGGTGCTAGTGCCGGGGGATGCAGGTGCAGGTGGGTGCTTGTTGCCCAATTAAGTTTGGCAAGCTTTGTTCTCTCCTAACAAGGCATCAACGCTTTCGATGGTTAGTGCAAATATGCACTCCTGTGCTAGGAGCAGTCGTAGATCACGTTGATTCCATGGTAACCATGAGTGAATCGGCTTTTCTATTTACTTTATTCAATCTAAACTTTTAGCAAGAAACCTAGTTGAGTAACAATCGATCAAAGTTTCAGTGAAATGAAAATCAATTGGATTTCCAAATATCTTCCCATAAGCGTTTCCATCCGTTACCCTCTGGATAGTTGTCTGTGGGAGTAAATAGTATGAATATATGAGAGTTTTCTTCGGTTTCGTTTCATTAAATATCCCAATGGACGTCCTACAGTGATTCAATGAAAAATATACCAGAAAAAGTTCTACCAGATCTTCGGATCGTCCTATCTATTCTCAGAATTTACAGTCTGAAGGTCCCCTCAGAGACCCTTTAGTCCCCGCATTATTATCGCAAAGCCTATTGGGTTCTATTGGGTTTCATGGCGAACCTTTTTCATTTGCAACGCTCCCAGAATTTTATTGCGAAAGAGCGACGCTTTATGTTTTAATGCTTTATGACCGTTCGGCCTCTCTCTCTCTCTCTCTGTCTCTATCTCTCAATGGGAGCACGGCTTTTATTTAATTTTTTATTACTCGTTTTCTATTTTAACACAAAACGTAGGGCATTTTTGTGGCTGCGTAAATTGTGCGTTAAATTTACATTTTTTTCTTCCTTTTTTCGTGCTTTCATTTTCCTACTTTTGAGGCGTGGTTGTTATTTTTTTTGGTGCTAGTCGAGTTTTTTAAGCGGCTCTCAATTTGCATATTTAAATTGAACAATCACAAAGTGGCAAACACTCGCCCACACACATACACATGCAGCTGTGGCGAATTTTAAATATTTTGAGGCCGAACAAAATGGAGGAGGATGTTGTTGTGTTGCATACTAAGAGACGGGGCACACATAATAAATTCAATTTTGGCCACTGTCGACTGACTGCTCCACTCGCTTAATTTCGCAGCCATAAATCTAAATTCAGCGGCAAACAAAGCAGACAAAAAAACAAAAAAAAACAAACTTGATGCTTTTAACATACACTCTCCCGAACTGCGGGCAGTTCCTCTTTCCCAGGACGAGTGTTTCCCTTTGGGCAAATGCTCTTTTCAAATGCCATTCCAAGAACGTTACTTGTACTCTGCCCGCAGCGAGAGAAGTAGAGTAGACTTGTTTATTTGTTATCCTTCTTAGTATTTTTAGTATTTGAAAGTTCGGCCTTGTTCCGGGAGTGGAGTTTCTTTGAGTGGACCACGCCTAAATCATACTGACAGGCTTTCTGCTGAATTGAACGGCCATTCATCATTCCGCCAACAGAGACGGGGTTTATCATGGTGGGGAATGGAATCAAACCCAAGTCGCCGCCACAACAGGCTCCTGCAACTTTCGTTTCCGTTTCCACAGAAGCTACACACATTACGCATTTAAATTTACGGTCTCGGATCGGATCGGATCGGTTTTGGGTCGGGGACGTGAAACTTTTGACATGGACGTGGAACTTTTTTAGTGCAAAAGTTTGCAGAGTCAAAGGCAGAGGAAGGGAGCGTGAAAGTGGGGCAACAGGGCGAGGGACTGAGAGGCTTTGCCGCGGTTCGCTTTTGTTTTCCACAGTCGTAATCGCATCCCATCTCTGTGTATAAACATATTTTCCTTCACTCTCAAACAGAAAACAAACTGTCCGACCAGGAGGCACTGGAGGAGATCCGCCAGCTGAGCATGCAACTGCAGCGGATACAGGAGATGGCCCCGCCCAAGGGGGTGGCCGTGATGACGATATCGAGTCTGCTCGATGGACTGAAGACCTCCGGTGGCATGATGGCCGTGGCAGCCGGACATGCCGCAGCGCGTCAAAGTGCCCTGCCTCTGTTGGCACTGAATGCGGAGATGCAGAAATACAATCAGCAGAACATCAATGCGAATGGCCGGGGCAGTGCCAGTGCCCGGACAAGCATACCCACAATGGTCCTAGAGACGCCACCCTCGTCCACGCCACCCTCGACGGCGTACGAGGAGCGAGCCATCAACACCGAGCTCAGTGGCGACGACTTCCGGGAGCAGCTGCTCCGTCGCACCGCCGACGGTCACATCATCTGCAGCCGCTGCCTGGACGCGTCCAAAGAGCACTACTACTGCTGTCCGCCGCGCAGTGCCTGCGACCACATGGGCTCGCCGCAGCAGGAGGGCAGCATCAGCTTTGCCAACATCAAGCTGGACTGCATGTGCTCGCAGTCGGAGGACCTCGACCAGGACCACATCCTCCGACAGCGGCGTCCGGCCGTGCGCTCGGCAGCCACCAACACGCCACCCCCCAGCTGCAAGCGAGGCCCCCGAAACCTGCTCGAGGCCGACGTCTGCATTACGTATCAAATTTGTGATAACTGTAGAAGTAAATATAAGCTTAGTGGCCGCCGGCGCAGCGGCAGCTGCACCCAGGCCCAGACCCACAGCGTCCAGCCGAGCGGCGCCACGGTCCAGAGCCAGGTCCAGTCGCGCAGCAGCGAGCTGCTCCTCGATCGCAGTGTGAGCATGGCCCCGGCCAAGGCAGCGCATTCCACAGACGACATTGTCCTCTACACCAGCTCCACGAAAGAGGAGGAGGAGGATGAGCAGGTGTTGCCCCAGTTGGCGCCTGATCCTGCCCCGGCGCCCTCGCTGGGCAATGTGTCCAATGCTTCTAACAACTCCACCAGCCAGACGGACAGGACAAGTGGCAGTGGTGGAACAACGCGTCCCAAGCGGCCGGATAAGTTGGTTTTGGATCTGAACGATCGTTCTAAATACACCAAAGAGGTTTCTGTATAAAGAATTAGCAAAGTGAAAAGAGAGAGTTCCAAGCGGTTCAGCAGTATTTTCCCAATTGTTCTGCAGGAGTTTCAAACTCTTAAAGATCTTAAAACCCATTTCAGAAAGCGTTTCAAGAGGTTTGTGGTTGGACCGCTTTGGTATTCCTATTGGCATTTGAAAATAGTTTATGTTTACGCAAATTGAATAACAAAAGACTTTAATAAATTATATTACCATAGCCACTTAGATACCGTTACGATTGAGCTAAATAGAGATAAGCCATGGCCAGGGCCTTAAACACCTGACTTTAGTGAAACTGAAGGGACAGTGCAGGTGGGTGTGAGAGTGTCGGCGATTTGCATTGCTGGGCAAAGTGATTTGCAGCTTTAATGAGCCCCTAATGCTGTGAATAGATTTTGCCCAAGACAAGTCCATGAAAGGCAAACAAACCGAAAAGCCACATCGTCAGAGCACCCGCATAGACGCAATTTTGCTGAAAGTCATGTGTTTTAGCTGGTTATTTAATTGAATTTACATCATACGCATGTGGATAATTGCAACTAAATTGCTTACTAATTAAAAACGGCATTGAATCAGTTCCAATAGTTGTTCGAATTATAACGACGGTGGAGTGCATTTGCTGTTTAATTAATTAACTCATGTTTAAGTGCCCATCTATATAAAATACTCTAAACAACGGCCCAACGCAGTTGATAATACTCTCTCTGTAAAATAAAATCGATGAAAACTGTTTAAAACACATATCTCTGCCAAAAACCAAATAAATATGTAAAATGAAATCAAATTTAGATGTAATTGTAGTTAAAATTGATTATTAATTAGTTCGTGTACAATTAGCTGCATATTATAAATATTCCAAAATAAATTGAATGTCAGCAATTGTTCAGACCCTAACACACACACACACATACAAGAAGCAAAGGCAAACAATTGTAAAATATGTAAAGTTTGCAAATTTGTGTTCTTGTTTAAACAGAACAGAACTATTGTATTGTACCGTACTGTACTATACTGTATTGTAGTTAAGCATTGCTGTTATTAAGTGGAAAATACATTAAATGTATGGCTTAAATGTTGTTTAAAGCAATTCAATAAATGGCGAATCATATGGATGCACGGATGCCTTTTCCTCTCCCCCACTCCTAGCTGTATCGTCGAACAACTTCATTAAGCATACGCAGCGTGGTACAACATTAACAACCTTTCAGTGCCTTATCGGAGGAGCATGCACTTTGGGTGGGTACTACATGTAGTATGTATCTGCCCCAGCCCATCTATCCCCGTTGTGGGCGTGGCAGCAGAGAAGAGCCAGGCGATGAAAAGTGTTGGCGCCTTTCTTGCGCTTTATGAGCACGTTATGGCTTTTATCTTTATGGACATGCCTGTGTGTGACCCTTTTCGCCATTTATGTCTGTTATTCCGGAAATGCCTTTTCTACTCTCTCCCACACACGCACTCTGATACACTCAGACACTCATACAATGTAACTGTTTTGAAGGAGACGTTAATTTAAATGTTTTACGGCCGCCGGTGCCGCCTCATCGGATGTTGTTTGTTTCGGGCCTTCTTCTTTCTGTTCTCTCCTGTTTTGTTTTCCCTTTCTGTTTGTGCTTCAAATTAAAATTTTCTAACCAGGATGACAGTATTTCCTTAGGATGCCCCCCCACTCCCTACGCTCACCGACTGTTATCAGCCCCATAAAGGACTTCCAGGATGTGTGCGTGTCTGCGTATTGAATTTTAAGCACTCGCCCTGTATAAAGTGGGGAATTCATTTAAAGCGGCACGTTCTCGGGTTTGCTTTAAATTGAATTTCCATCATTATTCCATGCTCCAGCAAATATGCGTGAATAAATATGCCTACTATAGATATCCAGATGTGTATTTCTTACTGCTCCCTTTTTGGGCTTATTTACTCGCACAAACAAAAACTTCTTCTTCGCAGTTCAAGCACGTGACGACATTAATTAAACTTTCAACATATGCGCCTGCCGCATGCCCCAGCTCCCAGAACAATCGGCAGAGCCGTCGAAGGACAGACTGTCGGGGGAAATTCGCTGAAATAAGCGTACATATATACGTAATCGAGGCATTTTCCACTGTTAACGACTGTCGCTGGAAACAGATTTTTACTTTTATTAACTTTTTGCATTGCCATTGAAAAACGAAATATGGGCATTAATTGGTTCAATTGGAGTCCACCATCCTCGTTTTCCCACTGAAGACTACTCCAGCATTTTTTGGCCCCATTAAAACCAAACGTTTTAATGGTAATTGAAATCGGTTTCGCCCCCCACCACGAGGCAGCACAACAGAGCAAAGGGTGTGGAGTAACACAAGAGGCTTAAACAATTATCTGACGCGATAAGCGGCAGTAGTTTTCCCAATTTAAATGGAATTGTGTGCAACTGTATAACTATAGATTGTTGATATGCTAAGTACATCCAGTGGGTTAAAGGTTAGTCTATGAAAAGGCACTCAATAATCAGCAGAAATGTGACTTTAATCATTACCATATTTTTATAAATTTAAACAGGATTTCTCCAAATGGAGAATGATTTGGTTTCTTCTCGTATAGATCGCCTTGGGACCTGCCAATCATGTGGATAGCTTTCAGAAAAACTTCAAGTTGAATGACCTGAGGCCAGTGTTTGAGGTGCTTGTTGCTTGAGAGACGCTTCGGAACATTTAATTAAACGCCTGTTGCAGAAATACAAAAGCCAAGAACTTACGCTCCCCAAAACTGGGTCATAAATTTCAAAGCGAAATGAATGAAAGAGCGACGATACAGGGCTATGTATATAGTAAGTACTCTACGTTCTATGCCAGACGGAGGAGCGGAGGTCGTTCTCTAAACAACGAAAATGGCACTTAGCAGCAAAAACCAAATTGCTTTTTTCGTCGGCTGGCAATTGCAAAATCTTGAACAGTGGCTCGAACAAATTTATTTCCATGTCGATGTTGTTGCTGGTCGTTGATGGCTGACTGGTTGGGATTGGTTTGGTATGGAACCTAGCGCCTGAATGTGGCATTTCGAGCATTTTTTGCATCACTTAATTACGGCAATAAATGCCAATGGCAATTTCATTGGCATTAAATAAAAACATGTTAACGACTTGCCAAGCCTGAAAAGAACAAAAAGCGATGAGGAATAATAAAAAGAAACGAATGGCAAGGAGGCGGACATATGAGGGATGGGGCTGGCTGGGAGTGAGCTGAAGGTGTCCTGTGACAGGGTAACATTCTGTTGGCAAGGACACCCCTTGTTGGCTCACGTGCTGCTGGGCGCGGAGCCAATTAAAATTAAAGGAGCCTCGCACCCGGGCCTGTCTCCGTCTGGGTCCGGATCTGTGTGTGCGCGCGTGCCAGGGGGTACTAGAACAATAAAATTAAATTGCTCAACACCTTATTAACAGCAGATGGCTCAGTGCCCAAAATAATGACTAACAGCAAATGAACGCCACATTCACATACGACTTATTTCCTTTAACGTTTACTGATTGGCTTCTTCTGCTGTCCCACAGGGTGTGACAAATCGCTCTATAAGTACACAAATAAATATAGAGAAATAGCTCGTTCTTCCATACTTTTTTGTGGGCTATATTGAAAAATTTCCCCAGGGCCCTGATGAAACTGCAGGTTACTTCAAGCTGTTTATTTGTTGAATTTAAATTGCTGATTTTAATTGCTTTCCATTGGTCGTCGAGTGACCTCGAGTGCCAAGGGCTTCTCAAATATTTAGGACCAGAGATAGCTTTATCTGCTGCTGTCCTGTTAACACAGACATTATTCAGCAAAAGATGTATGCTTTGCATACTGTTCAAAAATCTTGCACAAATATTCCAAGGCTATTTGCCTTGGATGTATGGATGTCAGATCACACAAAGCTGGCATTGTAAACATGCTGAAACTCCTGAACTCCTGTCCTGTCAGCCATTCAAGGGAAATGGACTTCTTACGGACACCAAATGTGATGCCCAACACAAGATATCATGGCCAAATCAGCACCAAAGTTTTTTGAGTGTATACGTAATATCCTCTCCCACCAGGATCTAACACAATTGCATTTATGTTCACACGTGAATTGCATTAGGAAGCTGCCGGCACATAAACTAAATCTGCCTCAAGTGCAAAGATCCCAGTCCCCCACCCCCACCTGACAGGAACAGGAATAGAAAAAGACAGACATTGAGGTGCTGTTGGGGACTGAGTGAGAGGGGGGGCGGAAATATATTTGCATTAGAGATGAGCGCGTGATCTCTTAAACATAGGATGTAGAGACCATTGTAGTTAGTACGAGTATTATTCCGAATTCTACGCTTATTTTATTTTAATCGTATTCCTACAAGAAAATGTAGTCAGTAGTTCAACATATATAAAACCTATCGCTCAAATACAAATACTTTGAGTTCACGCACTTTTTCGGCCCAACTAACATGCACCACTCCTGGCTCCAGGCGAAATTCAGACATTGCTTGGCAGTGGGAATGGCAATGACGATGGCATATCACATCCAAGCTTCAGTTCAGTTCCAGCTTCGCCCCAGAGTCGAGGGCGAGGGCGAGTGCGGGTGGGAGTGAGAGTGCGGATGCGAATGCGTTTTCTTACGTTTACGTTTACGTTTAAATTTGAACGTGGTTGATGTGTCAGTTCCAAGAAGCAATTGTGCAAATGTGCCGGTTGGCATTTTCGGGATGAGATGTGCGATAAGCGCCAAATGCTGGCTCCTAGAATGGCTTCAGTCGTGTGAGGATGCTGAACGAACATGTGAATGGAATGGAAAGTGGGCACACACACTACTCGTAGTTACAGACACAGAAACATATGTATATACCTACTATACTATATATGTATGTGAGTGGGTGTTTGTCGGCAGCTGCAGATTGAGATAACAAAGGAAACTAGCCGAGAAGCTGGCACAAAAAGTTGACAGAGACAATTGTTGTTTGGATATTTGGTCTGTTATGCCCCATCAGGCTGAATCGGGCCTGGGGCAGAATTATAGCTCGCTCAATGACTTATTGGCTATAAAGGATAAATGTCTGTTTGTATGATAAGTACTTCAGTTCCGGCTGTTTTTGTTTTTCGCTTGCAGGGACTAGACTCGTAAATGTTGCTTCCTTTTTGCTGGCTGCAACCTGCTTTCATATCTTCAGATCGGAGATTAAGTCTTCCTCCAATCAAGTGCCTTCCCATGCGTGTGGCGCACTAAAATGTAAAAAGCACTTTGAAGGTTTCCAAGGTAAAATTCCATATATGTTCATCCACTCCAATAGTTTCGCTTTGATTACGTTCCATTCTTATTCGCACAATGCCAAGCCACATCATATTTAGCCCGCAAACGTATATGGCCAGATGCAGTCATTAAATGAAGCCACCTCAAATGCGTATACTTAATTTTGTGCATTGCAGAGCTTTTATGTCCCGAATGAATATAAACAAGCAGTGCCATCATTGAGGGCCGACGCTTCACATACCCTTGATGGATTGTTCCTATGCCAGCTGTGATACGATTAATCCCAATTGAAATCAGCTTGAATGATATTGTATATATGTACGACCTTGGGCTATCAGAAACGCGTTCTATGTGCGTACATATACACGAATCCAATATACCCAAGCAAAGCAGTGGATGTTGCAACAAATTGTGACGCAGTGGGTCACAGCACAAATCCCCAATGTGTGTGTATGTTACTGGTACCTAGACAACATCCGCACTAGCAAACACACCCGGCTCCCCATCCGTAATCTGCCTGTCTCCCGGTCGGAAATAATATATGTACTAGAAACATATGCATGAATGTGTAGGGAGCGACTGCTGTTTTATGTTGCGCCGCATTTAACAATAAAAACGTGAAATGTTTGTAATAAAAAGCGCAAAAGCGGTTGTAAAGCGGCCAAAACAAACACACACACACCCAGAGGCTCTCTCGAGTAGTGCATATGCGTGTGTGTGCTCTGGTGCTTATACGTAATTGCTGCATTTAGGCCCCTCTTGAGGAGGGAAAAGTGGACTGGCATAGAGATAGAGGAAAATTCATTTGGCGGTAAATATTCCACTCAATGGCAATTACGGATAGCATGCTGAGCAGTAATCGGATAAAGCAAAATGAAAGTCAAGTGATTCAAGCCGTGATCGGTGACAATGAAACACATTTACGGCATTAATTGCCCCAACGACGATGAAAAGCAGCAAGTGAGCAATTCACACCAAGCCACATTCATAGTAGATGTGCCACCACACATTCTCGGTAGAGAGTTTATGCGGCAGGGCTGGCAGAGTGCTGCAACTTGTCCACTGGAGGAAAGGCAGAGTTCACAGTATCTGTATCGTACAAACATCCTAATTGGGGCCACAAAGCAACCTCAACACTCTTGCTGCTGCTCAACGAGCCCTGAAATTAATTGAGACTGCCATCATAAACATGCCAAACGAGAAAATTTTAATTAATTCCCCAAATGTTCGGCAAGACCGCAAACCTCATTTGTATACTGCGTACGAATGGTTCAAATGGTCATGTATCTTGTGTGATTTGTGACAGCAGGGCGATGGCCTGCATAACACTTAATCATGGAGGGATTGCCAGGCAACCAATGCAATTGGAGATATGCCTGGGGGAATTCGGGAAAATTAGCAAAGAGCAGCAGCAGGAGCAGGAGCAGGAGCTGAAGATAAACTCGAAACTGGCATAAGTTATGCTTGACTATTCGTCTGGATCTGATCTTGTAAGTTTCTTGCAACTAATTGCTTTGAAAGCTGCACGGATGCCACTTGACACAGTACTTCGCGCTCCAACTCTTCCTGCCCCCAGCAAGCGTTGCACGCGTTGCAAGCATTGCAAGCGTCGCTAAATTAAATGGCTGACAAAGTGAGCAGCAGCAGGAGCCCGCGGCCTGGACCCGCCCCTGTAGCTTCAACACAGAGAGCATGGCAAAAGACACAGCGAGTTTTCTTTTATAATTTGTCGCCAATTGCAGCAGCAACAGAATCAGTAGCAGTGGCAGTGGCAATGGCAGTGCCAGTGCCCGTCGCAGCATTCCCGCCCCAGACAAGGACGTGGAAAGTGCCAACTGGCAACTGTGAAAAGTTGAGAGCGCAAGGAGAAAGTTGGCCATAAATCAGAATATTTTAAAAGTGTTTGCTCTGACAGAAAAAGGGAACAGAGAGAATGAAAGTGAACTGTGGCAGACATAAGCCAAGATTATGGACAAGAACACCAACCATGTCGAAGGGAAAACAAGAAAATGAAGTGTGAAAAAACTGCTCCTCGGGCAACGAACTGGTTAGACCCTCAACAAGTCTCGGAAATAGGAAGCAAATGGGAATGGGAAGTAAAAAACTTTTGTAAATCTAATCAAAGAATTATTGAACAGTTGTCTGTCCTGCAGGTTCATCTTATATTTGTCTAAAATTCCCATTACGATTAATGGAAAAGAACAAGCTGGACGACGGCACGGATGTACCATTCACTGGAAAGTTCTCCTGACAGCTCCCGGTGTCCTCCGGCTGGGCGCATCATTATGCTCATCAACGCTGTCGCTTATCCTTCGACTGACTGCACCTAATGCTAGTATTTGGTGCCGTCATCCATGCTGAATGACTATTTCGCTGACCATGGCACTTGCACTGCCACTGGCAGTCGCACTAACTCTGGCAACTATCCATCCTATTTTAATTCCTATGCAAATTTAACTTCTCCGAGCCCCGAGGTCCGTAGGAGCCTGTAGATGCTTATGGATTTGCATTTGCAGACGATCTGCTGATGAATCGACATGGCTCAACAGTTTTCAAAGCCGCAGCAGGCGTCATCATCGACAGCAAATACAAACAAATAAATAGACAAAGCACACAAACGAGCTACAAAAGTTTGATTGACATTTCAATTAAATTATTGCCAAAGTTTCTGTCGCTGTCGTTTTTATTGGCGTCCCAGCGTGATGTTCCGAGTGCAGAAAACTTTGCTCGCCGAGTTCGAGGAGATCTACGAGCCAGTGCTGGTCGAGAACCCCTTCACCCTGGTGGACAGCCGTGGCATAGGTCTGCGCCAGTACCACGTGGCCCTTACCTCCAGCCGCATTATATTTGGATGTGACAACTTCTTCAAGCACGGACAGCCCGGCAGCGTGTCAAGCAGCTATGGCAATGGCCTCGATCCGGAGATCGAGTGCTTCGAACTGGTCAGCCTCATCCCGCTGAAGTTGATCCGCTTCAATTTCTACCGCTACCTTGATCGCTGCCTTATGATGGTCAGTGTCAACAAACAGCTACAGCTGATACCCCCGCTGTCGCAGGAGAGGCCAATGATCTTGGAGTTCGGGGGATACATCTTCAAGTCGTACTTCTGGCGCACCTGGCGAGAGAGGGTATCCACCATTCGGGTGATGCAGCCTCTCTACAGCCAGATCACTGGCCACTCTCCCTTTTCCAGCACGGACGTCGTGGTGGACGACGAGGAAACCGTGGCTCTGATCCATAAGCCGCCTAGGACTCCATCAGTCATGAGCCGGTGCCAGGCCGGGTCCTGAGCGCCTGTCTGGGCCAAAGTCGTAAGAAGCTTTTGCAAAGCCTCACATCATTCCCTCATTCACTTCCCAGACTTTTTGCGCCTCAAATTTACGTTTGTCCCGTTGCCGATTTATTTATTTATTTTAAATAGTAAAACTTTACACAAACACCTGTTAGTTGGCACAACAAAACGGCTACAGATTTGTATCTTACTGGAGCTTTTACGCCATTTGTAGCACGCTCGGTATCAAGCCGTCCACGCCCCGGCGGCTGTGTGATTGTTTCGTCCCATTTCTGTTGGTTAATGCAATCAGGGTCGGAGCAAGAAATCGGAGCCACAACTGGCAACCAAAGCTCTGGTTTCGGCGGCTTGTTCTGTTGACTGTTTATTTTGGGAGGCGGTGCGATGGTGGTATTGCGGGGATGACGACGAAAGAATGCTGTATTGATGTGCGCCCAGGCTTTGGGGCATTTCTTTTTTCCCCTGCCTCTCTTTGCCACGCTCTCCCAGCCCTATTTTCACAGCCAAGTTAACCAACAAAGTTTTCAATTTGCCGACAAACTTAAGCCGCAGCCACAGCACTTGTCGAGTTGAGCCGAGTCGAGTCCTAGTATGGGGTGGGCAGGGGTATTTGAGGAGCAGGGGGAACGAGAGGGAGCACATGCCTGTCTCTGTCTGCGCGTGCAGCTGACACCAAAAATCAATTGCAATGAAATGGTTGGCAAATAAAACCAACAAAAAAGAAAATAAAACAATCGTCATTGGCCTTATTTGGTTTGCAGCATTTAATGGTCAAAGTTGTTCAACTTCTCTGTAATTTATTTGATTTGCTTTTTGCGGCAAGGCCGTTTGATAAATTACAATTTATTTAATGAAATGTACAGAGACTGAGACAGAGAGAAAGAGACAAAGGCAGAAAGCGGCAGGGAAAAAAGCATTAATCATACGCCATGTGGTGCACCATAAACAAAACTGCCCAGAAAACCAGACAGCATTTTAAATTTGATCAAATTTTCGCTGCCTTGTAGGAGAAGAGAACTTGGTGGAAGTTTGCCCACAAAACCCGTTGGCCTGGCAACGCCATTCCGAAAAGTTAATTAAAAGCCATGGGACATGGACAGGAACCAATAAAAAGAATCACACCCCACAACGACAGCACCACCACCAGCCACCACCAGCCACCATCTGCCCACACAGCACAGCACAGCAGAGCGCCCCTCTCTAAACATTTTGGCCTTCTCTTTTTATTAATTTTTAATACACCTGCCTGCGCCTGCCATTAAGTGCGGACCTGTTCAATTTCATTTAATTAGCCATTAAGACGTTTAAAAGGGAACCCGCTTCGGCAACTCCTTCTCCCAGGCCCCTCGCGGGCAATGTGGCAGGCATTCAAAATTGAAATAGCTCCGACTGGGGCACCATCAGCCATCAGTGTGGAGCGGATCTCTTAAGCGTACGCTGACATTGTGCGCATTTTTGCTTTGTTATTTATGTATTTTCTCACTGAATGGAGTTCAAAGCGTCCAAACAGCCACATCAAAGCCCCAGTCTGGTAATTGCTTCTTAAAAATTTGAATTTGAAATTTCGTTCAGCTCTCAAAGTCGGCAATTGGTCGAGAGAAATTCCATTTAAGGCGCTCGCGTTCGAAATCCATTGACAGCTCATGCCTACACATTTAGCAACAGGCCTTAGCCAGCAGTGCGTATACGTAACATTGAAGTGGGTGACTGGCATTGGGTGTGGGTGCGAGACATATTTCATTAGCGCGAAGCTTCGTTTGACATCTTGCCAGGACATTAAGCGTTGAATTTAAAGCGGCACCGCACCCCGGCGAGCCTTAAAGACCCGATTCGCTAAAACACTCGTACGAGCATGTGCAGCATAAGCTGACAGTGATGGATGTGTTTCATATTTATTGAATGCCAACGGCTGTCTCTCCCGACTGAGCCTGACTGTGCCACATCCATATGTGTGCCTGTATGCAGATTTAACGCTTTATTGAAGTTACCATACTGGCTGCCACATAAATACATATGTACCAATCTACCATCGACAGAGATTACAAGAGCGGTGGCCTTTTGTACTAACTGAAATCAATATTTCATTTGCATAGGTCATTGATTTGCAGGCGGACAGTTGCACAGAATCGAGAACAATTTACCCCTATTTTCACACACGCGGTCTCTTGGGCTAATTCAATTTGACCTTTAACGGACGGTGAATTCAAGTTTTTAAATGAATTGAAACGTGCCTGGCATGGCGAGAGGCTTCGCCCGAGTCCCTGGGCAATAACCGCAAAGGAGAGGAGTGGGCCAAAGGCAGCCGAGCACCGAATTTTCTAGGTAGCCGGTTGGGAAAGCGGAGACTTTGTTTGTTTGGCGCTTCTTTTCTTTCATGTGGTTGCACTCTCTGAATGGGATTAACAAATAGAGACCCGGGCAAAAGTGTGGCTGAAACTTATTAAGCAAACATTTTGTCGCCTTTTATCGCACTGCAGGCCAGAGGCGGTGCCACATGCCTCAAATACCGCGCACATGCCGCATGAGAAATCGCTGCAACGATGCTGAAGAGACATGGGCGTTTTTGCTTTTGTGTCAAGTGCAAAAGAAGCACCCACGAACTGCGAACGAGAGTAAGTAAAAGCCGTTAATGTTTATAATACTGATGGCTGCTTCTGCTTTCCTCCACCATAGTGCCACTCTGCCACCGACAGGTAGACACACACAGCCACCCACAGTGAGGCATGCGTCAAATTTATTGCATACTTTGCAGGGCGTGCATTAGCGTGGAAGCAAGCTCGTCACGTCACGAATCTCTTCCAAAACAAAAACCGAGGGATATATATGTATGTACAAACATACGAGTTTACTCGTACATTCAGCGAAAGAATGGGAAAAGCCAAGAGAAGAGCCAAACGAGAACGTGACTTGGCGGTGCTTGGATCTGGGCTGCTGGCCCCTGATGAGGGTGCTCCCGCTGATGGCCACACATCAAGCCAAATGGCTGAGTCATTAGAATTTAACCAAACAGCGAGACTCTGCCGAAAGAGTTGGGGTTTGCTGATTGCATTTCGAATGGATCAAGAAGAGTTAATTAATTTCAATTATTCGCAGCGTGAATCTCTGTGAGATATTCATAAAGGCGAGCTTAAATTGGTTTTGCCTCTAGGCTTGTCAAAGTAATCTCGGAAATTCCAGTTGAAATTGCCGATAGAATACCCAAAGGGATAGTCGGAAGCACCGTAGGCTCAAGAGAAAATCTGTGCATTAATAAAACATAGTTGCAAGGTTATTTTGTCTCTGGGCTCCTGGGAAAACTCTGTGAAACCTTGTCTGTTTCTGATGGGTACTGTTTACCCATTCAACATCCCACTCGGATCATGAGAACGCTCTAATTTCAAGTGCCCTGCAACCAAGCTGAAAATCAACCAAGTTGAAAATTCAATCGCATACAAATCTCTCTACGAATTAGAGCAGCACCTGGTCTCCAAATCTATCCCTCCCCTTGGCCTTCCTCTCGTTCTGCCTGCCCGTTTGTTAACAAACACACACATGGAAATGGGCCGGCAGTTAAGAGACTATTAAAATGCAAAACTTTGCCCTTCGGCAACTGTATGGTAATCTTTTGGGCAGACTTTTCAGCCCTCCTACTCCACAAGTCGATCCATTTTGGAGCAAGACAGGGGCCACTGGCCAACAGGCACTTGGAGATAAACTGCAAGCAAATAGAAGAGACCAGACCTAATCCAGCTGCCATTTTCGTTTCAGGATGTTGCAGTCGCTAAGGTCCATGCACAGCTCCATCACTGAATGTATTTGCAGTCCGTGTTGCCCATTAAACGTCTACCAATTGGCATACCCCAGTCCGCATTCCACATCGCCAGCTTTCGATGCCCGCTTTCCCTGCATCCGATTTTTCGATGCAAGCATCTGCCATGTGCGGATGCCCAGCTTCAGCTTGACCTACGGATTGGAAATCGTAAATGTTAATGGCTGCACAGATTTCGGATTTCATGGGCTCGGCATTGGTAAAGGATGCGTTCCGACTCAACTCCTAAACGCGCTGCCAAGCAGCAGGCAATGAAGGGACAAGGCACGGCAGAGTAATATGGCCTACTCTTAGCCACCCTCGTTTCTCCATTCCGAGTCCTTACGAAAGGCTTGGACTGAGTGGAAAATCCTGCCTGGCCAAAGGGGAAATCGCCCGGGGAAATGCTCGTTAATGCTCTGCTGGGTCTTGGGACTGGGCATCCTAATGGAGAATGTAGAAAGCATAAAGTCTTTGTTTGGCTTTAAGCAGCTGCATTTGCCTTAAGGCCCCCGGACAGATAATCAAACGGGAATCAGGATTTATGCCTCAATGATTGCAGTGTATTTGTCTTTCCTTCTTCCCAAACTAAATGGAACATGCCATCGGTGCAGATTTAGTTGAGATTTACAAGACACACATACGAGTATTCGTCATAATTCATGTGAGTCCAACAGCAGTTGACACGATTGTAGCCATCACGTACATCGTGGCTAGATAAATCTTTTGCCCCGGACCCGGACCCCGACCCTGCCCCCACCCCAGCCACTGCCTAGGCAGCACTCAACGCCATTGTCTGCAGAGTCAGAGTCGCCACCTTTTGTCCACTCTTCAGCTCTCTGTCAGCCCGTTCTGCCCTCGCTTTCCCTCTCCCTTTGTGGCCAGCACGTGCACGCTGTTAACCTCAAAAATGCGCTGCTAAAACATTTTTTAACACTCGCCAGCTTTCCAACACCTCTCAACCGCTCTCTCGCTACCCCGTCCCCCTCTATCTGTCTCAGGGAGTGAGCTGAGACCAGACCGGATCGGATCGGAGCATACGGTCGGGTCGAGTCGGTCTGCTCTGCTAGGTTGAAGCCACAAAACACGACCGCAAGGGCGGAGCCAGGCCACAACATCTAATCGGGCTGATGGCCCAAGAGCGACCCATGCTGAAGTTGACCAGAGCGTGGACAATCCTTTTTGGGGTGCTGGCATACGTTGCCTGTACGTGAGTCGGATGACAAAGTGGTTCGGCATACTCGTACATATGAACATGTCCATCTACTATACAGGAGCACTACAGGGTGCTGCAGCCAGAAGTCCACTAGGAAGGGGTCCCTTAACTAACCCTTAACTCTACCCTAATGAATTGAGTCACCCTGTTAATCTAAGCATGTCCCTCGGCGAGTGACGAAAGGCGCGCTTGCTCGCGCTAGTTAAACCCAAACAGACTTTCCCCTTAAATTAATGACCACCAATACCAATGGGAATGACCGTGACAGGATTGTTGGACCGCAGGCCAGACACCGAATCCAAGTCCGACTGCGAGGACTCCAAATCCGAGGCTGGATGTCGCGCGTGCGAAGTCACGTACACGGCGAGGGACATTACAGGCCAGGGGACGAAGGCCGTGCGTGGCCACACTGGTCAGCAGGCAGAAAGTATGCGACAAATTTAAACATCTGCATACAAAATGCAAAAATTCTCGGACTCTTAAAGAGGACATGCCACAGCTTTAAGGGGCAAAATAGCTCCGTGGAGGGAATGGGATATGCAAGGGCACCCAAAACAGCACACAAAGCGCCAGTTTATCTCGGAAACATTTATTTACTTGCCCCAGACCAGAACCAACCCCGGTGCCAGGCCCTGCTCTGTCTGCTCTGTAGGTTAAAATATTTACGCTGGTTAAGAAAGCAACGCCCGCATGTCCCCTTAAGGGGACGACGCGCGGGATGGGAGTGGGTCGAGGGAAAAAGGAGAGCAACAAAACTATTCTCCGAAACCGGAAAGCGGGCGCGGAGATAAGAGTCAACAGAAAAAAAATAATAATAAAGCTGCTGGCCAGAGTTTCTAAGCTTCAGCGCATCTTGGAAAACGCTTTGAGGTATGAAAATAGAAAGAATTTTGGAAGAGTGTGAATTGGGGGTCTGTAGGAGAATGTATTTTTGTATAAATCTGACTAACAATTCGAATTTCGAATGAAAATTTTCCAATTTTTCCTTGCAAAAGTTTTAAATGGAATCATATTTTCTTTCATTTTTTGCTATTGTCGCCAGCTTTTTATGGCAAATGCGTTGGCATTTTGCCAATTATTTCTGTTTGAATTGAGATATATGTATTTGTAGCATTTTACTTTGTTGTTCGATTTACTGAGCAATGAAATATTTATATAAATGAATGCCTTCTTTAAATATTGAACAATCATTAGCGGGACATAGCTTTAATATTCTTTGATATTCTGTATTTGCTCTCCAGTAAGGGCATTCAGCAAGAGTCTGCTCTCTCGAATGATTTGACCCATTTTTTATGGCGGCTCATTAAAATGCCATCACTTGGAAGCTATTGTTCATTGCCTGCGAACAGCAATTGCCACAATTGCCCATGTCCGTGTCCTTGTCCATGTCCGTGGCCGTATTCGTATGAAGACTCTTAATTTATGCATTACTGGGAACCGCAAGTTTCACTTAAAGCACACTTGTTAAATGGGCGACAGAATTTTCGATCGAATTGCCATAATGAAATCGTTGCAGCGCAATATTTAATTTATCAATTACAGCCGATGGCGACACCAGATGCATTTCGGTTGGCCCCCTCAACGACCAAAGATAAGTCGCTCTTTATTCAGCTTGTGTTTCCATTTGACCATTGATTCAGCTATAGATTCAGGCGCTGGATCATCGGCTGGTCCAAAAGAAATAGCCACGCCATGCCATCCCCAGTTATGAGTGGCCATAATGAGATTTGCTAGCTGATACTCGACTTTTATTTATGGCCATTGTGGTTTCACTTACTGAACTCGAAGGGAGCTGACCACCGATTGCGGGGGCCATAAATCTGAAGTGCTACGAGAGCGTTGCGTGGGGAAAACATTCGAGACTAGGGCGAGGCGAAACAAGCAGAGAAGTTTTATCAGAAAAAACGGCAAAAAATCCTTCAGGAATTCAATGCTCAAACGCCCAGTAGTGTAGTGGTAGTGGACAGCTAAAAACAAGTAAATCCTAGCAAAAACTAAAAGAAAGTTCTTTGGCCCACGAAGAAATAATCAACGTTGGGTGGCAGGTGACGGCTACATCAGTGGCCCAGGAGTCAGTCATGATCATCATCATCGGATATGCACATGGATGTCGTATTGTCAAGCGTCTAATTCAGAGACTTGTAGGTATATCTTTGCTATGTATTCTTACATCCCTCATACTATGGTATTCTTCGTAATGTAATTCCATCGAGATGTTCGTGCAAGAAAGCGCGATCTGCGCCTAGCATGGACCCGACCATGACCCATATTTAATGCAATAAAATACATAGTCCCGTCCGGCATCCGGAAAGTGCTTGCATAGTGAATGCCTCAATTATATTCCAAGCGGGCAACAAACTCGATTTACTGCCAAGAGACTTGCTATGGGGTGGTCGGGGATAGTTCGATTGGAGGCTCTCCTACTGCCTAGCATATTGGGAATGGGAATAGGAATCAATCGGCTGAAATCGCATTCGTCTCAGAGCTGCAACGGCAGGAGAGGATGGAACCATCAGCATCGGGCTTCGTTAGTGTAATGAAATTTCCGAACAAATCAAGCCAACAAATTGTTGCAATTCTCCTACAGATTCACTGCTGTTCTGGCAATGAAAAATTTGTGGTCAATTGTTTGGGTTTGGGTTTGGGTTTGTTAGGAACTGCAACCAAACTAAAATTTCGAATGTCAATTGCGTTATTCGAATTGAGGAAGTATTTGAGCAGAACTTTAGTTAGAACTAAGTCTGGAGCTTTGCCACATCCACATGGAAATTAAGAAAAATAGCAATTCTGTTTATTCATTTTTTAGTACGAGCCACGTTTCGCTGGGGTAAATTGGGTTTCATGGTATAGAAATGATATTTATTCTGAGGGATTCATATATTTCGTTTTTGTTGGTCGTGTCTTTCATGCATAAAACCCGCAGAAATCGCATTCAAATCGTTTTAAAAATACCTGTAGTAGAGTGCCAAATTTGAGAATCGCATATAGAGGGGTTTCTGGGTCGATTCGCTCATTACTCTATGTGTC
The DNA here is from genome assembly GCA_008121275.1 of Drosophila lowei. Taxonomy (NCBI): domain Eukaryota; kingdom Metazoa; phylum Arthropoda; class Insecta; order Diptera; family Drosophilidae; genus Drosophila; species Drosophila lowei. Next base: position 20,584,598 of record CM017778.1, on the reverse strand, counting down.
TTTTTTCTCAAGTGGCCTCCTTCAAGTGTCGGTTCCTGTTCATGTTCAATTCAGTTTCAGTATCCAGCGGATACGATTAGTCCCGTATCCAGCGGATGCCATTTGTAGTTGCTTGTGGGGTAAAGCCGCGCCTATGTCTACACGAATCTGAAATACCTATACACTTGTGTACCGGATATAATTATGCAAATCGGTTGAGCACACCACTTGATTTTTATGCTATATGTTATACTATGGTACACTTGTACGTGACTGCAGCATAGGACTAATTAAAATAATAAATATACTCATCTAGCAAACTTTTTATATTATCTATGTAAGAGGGAGTGGGCAAGCTGGCACATTAAAGGTGCAGTGGTTAGTAACGGGGAACAGCAGTAACAGCAGATCAGCAGCAGAAACATAAGATAAACAGCAGATAAGCAGCAACGGCAGAAGGAGAGCACAGCAGAGGAGAAGCAGAGAAAACCAGCAAAAAGAGCTGTAAAAAGAGAATCGCAGCAAACAGACGTTTCAGCAGCAGCAGCAGAAAATCAGCCGAGATCAAGCCGAGCCGTGAAGTTAAAAATAATTGTTCTTAAACTTACCAGCCCACCTCGACTTAATACTACCAATAAACTATATCTAAACAATGTCCTATATCTATATAGGTCAGTGGACACTCAAAGTTAATGCTTAAATTAAATTGATATAGCTGTTAATTTTAATTTACGGAAATATGGCTTTCTATTAGTAAATAATTACAGATAATTGTAATTGAATTGTCTGACCCGCCAGGATGTGCTTGCCCTAATGAGTTTGATTTTTTTTCCCGAGGGTAATTTTTCATCGAAATGGCTTTTAAATTGAATTGATTTTCAGTTTTTAATTAAATTGATTGGTTTTTTTTTGCATTTTTAACTTTCTTGTACTCAGATAAAGTGCAAAGGTAAATATTATCGTAAAGCATGGCGAATATTAACAGTGCACAATGATGACCATATTCATTGGAAAACATATGCATATATACGTATAAATATACGGTTGATATATGCAGTAAATATAATTATAAAATTTAGGCCTTTCATTCACTAATCCAATCACGCTTCAGATAGCCACTGCGTTAATTAATTATTTCATTTCGACATGCGTGTTGCTTTCTCCTTCCATAAGGGTTTTTTGTTTTATTGTATTTAATCTACTGCCACACGCCCCACTAGCAGACTGACAGCGTAATGAATTCAATGAAACGTAACGGCCGGCGAGGACAACGAAGATTTTGGCCGGGAAAAATCAAGCAAAGGCTAGAGTGAAAATTGTTTGCGCACGTAAGTATGCAACGATTTATTTCGTTCATGTTCGCAGACAGTCTGATGGAACGACAAGTCGGAGAGAGCACGAAGGCTGGCACATCTCTCCATTGACCGAATACTGCTGACTGGACGGAGGTTCGACTGGTTGCATACCCAAAAATGAAGAAGATTTAATATACATATGTATGGACATATGTATAAAACCACTTTAAGTCTGACAGCTTGCCCAACTATCAGCTCTTCAGCGCTGCCACCCAGCTTATGCAAGAAACTACACACAAAAACCGAATTCGTTGATCGATTAAAGCAATTGGATATCTCATAATGCACTTGCCCTTTGCCTAAGCTACTTCAAGGCTTCCCATCCATCCCCTATGGGGTTTAAACATTAAGCCAACCACAGGACAAGCTGGGGGGGAGCGGCCAGATCCTGAGTGTGTCTAGAAAACCAAAACAACTTGTCGGCATCATTCTCTTTGGTCCTGTCAGCATGTCCTAGTGCCCAGGCCATGCAAAGTAATTCATTAACATTTAACTTGATTGACACACGAGTCGGGGGAAGACCATGGAGCTGGAGCTGGAGTGCGACTCCTGAGCCTCAGCTCGCAGTGAGGGCTGATATTTTTGCTGTTTGTTTCTGTGGAAAGCACGTATTCCGGGGCACGAAGATGAAAGCTGGGAGGCACGCATACGAATTTGTTTATACAGTTCTAATGCATAATAGCATCGGATTTGCTGGCTAAGGATCCCCAAGCACCTACACAGACAGAGAGTGAGTACGAGAGCGAGTGAGATTGTTTCGTTGTTAATTTAATAAGAGGAAAGACGACAACAGGTGCTGCTCCACAGCACAGAGCCTGGGCCTCCCTTGTTGGCCAAAATGAAGTCACGTAGCAGGCATAAATCAATTGCTATGAGCAGGCATTTGTGCCGTTCCAATTGCACGACTGCATACGCTGTGCGGCCGGCCTCAAAGCTGACGGTGAGGTAGGATCGAAGGCAGAACGTTTGGGCCTGGACTGCTACTCCTGTGAGGGCTGACTAGCGACAGCTGGCAACTCGTAAATTGAGCATAAGCAATGAAAGTGTAACGAGTCTTAATTTGTTTACCAAGGGCCACGCCACCCGTCCTGGATATCCACAATGCCTGAATGATGGCAAATCAAATACCCAACTGGGACTAATACTTCCCCAGGAAATGTGTATCCAGAATGCTAAAAAGGAGACGTCAAATTTAAGCTTACGAAATGATGGATCGATTTCCGAGAACTCTTCCAATTAGCCCCTGAGGTTTATCTTACTGTCAACGAAAGTTCGCATTGAATTCGGTTTGATTTCCTCTTTCCGGTTAAAAGGGGAGAGAGAAACATACGAACTGCTGATTTATCTGCTTTAAGGCTTTCTTGGGAAATTCTCATCTCGCTGGAGGTTCTCCAATGAACACAATTTTACTTATTTCCAGGAAGTCCTACAAGTTTGGCACCCACTCCGTCGAACACCATTGAGTTTGTCATTTTCGTGTTAAAGCACTGTTACTCAAATTAAATAACAATCAGGCAATCTATTTGTTGAAAGGTTAGCCAGGCAGTGCATGAAGCTATTGATCCGAAAAATTGGAAGCGAAATCAGATAAAAACGATAGAAAGAGGATGTAGGCTCCCCGTCATCGCCGGGCAGGAATCCTTCCCTCCTGCACATTTTCGCTGCAGTGACAAATTGGACGCAATTTCAATGAAGAATCCCTATAAAACTAGAGAGCACTGCGGGACATCGACATACCCACACCTTCAATATTCCCTAATCCCCTTTGACAGATGACAGCGTTGAGTGCCCCACGGGGCAGGCCATTCAACTCAAACAAGGACTTGCAGGGAGCATTTTAACTTTAAACTTGTTGCTGTATTTGGTTTACATACAGTGCAGAGTTGCGCACAATGAAAGTGGCGGCGTGTCCTGTGTCGCCGGCAGGTCACCAGGTGAGAATGGTTATCATGGCGCGCAGCAGCTCTGTAATGTCCCATCCATGGCGACGCAGGATCTTCAATGGACGGGCCACATCGTGTTTCTTCTGCAAATTGAGACAGTTATAGATTACCATGAATTACAGTCGTAGGAGGAATTTCGAAGAACCCACAATATTGGCGCGGAGAGTGGCCTGAAACTCTGTCGACGTGACCGTGAGGGAAAACAGGGCAAAGTTCGATTTCTTGGACTGGGCATCCACGGAGTAGTCGTGCACATCACTCTTGGGCATGAGGGCAAGCAGGTCGGCGATGAAGCTGTGACCCTTCTTCTTGAACTTACTGCAGTCGCAGCTCTTTTCGGCCTGGGGCACAGGCAGCGCGATGCACGCAAAGATGTCCAGGATAAGCTCGATGTCTGTGGTGTCTACGCCGGCAATCTGCAGCTCCTCTAGCGCCGTCTGATAGGCTTCGCTCTCCTGCAGCAGCAGGGCCACCTCCTCGAATCCAGGGGTGTTGAAGAAGCGTATGGCTTTCCGGAACTTGGCGTCGCACTGAGAGTGCGTATCGATCAAGGCCACCAGAGCCTCGTGGTCGATCAGGCCACGCACTTCCTGGAAGGCAGCGCAAAGGCCATCGTCCAGGCCATCCTTGTTGTCATCGTTGTTGTCCTGTCCGCTATCGGAACCATTTCCTCCATCTGGGGGACAATATTCGGAGTCATTTTTCGCGTTGGACTGTGCGAACGTGTGGCAAGCAAACACCGCCAGCACGACGCAGAACAAGGTCAGCGTCTTCATATCCATAATCATCATCTACCTGGCAGAGACTCGCGTTGATTTTGGCTCTGAACTGTAGCCAGCCACTCGCTTTTATAGCCACTTTTCCACCCGTAGAAGCTATTACCAGCATTTCCTTTTCAGCCACTTCGCTTATCAGGCGAACCCACCAATTAGTGTAATTTAGCGCCGTGCAAATGTCTGGACATGTTCACTCTTATCAACCAGTGAGATTCTTGGAATGACATCTCGGCACATGCTCATACTCTGTCATGGCGCATGTAAAAACAAGACCTGGAAAGTGGCAAGAACACCTTCTTAACAGGTGCATTAATACTGAAATGAATCTATGCTGTATTTGTAGTTTTCCAGAACTTCTCCTCCCTCTTGTGCTGGTATTTTTACGCTTCATTAATTGGCCATCCTCTAGTGTGGGGGTTGTTGGCGAGGCCGACCCACCAACGTCCTTAATCCTGTATGATCCGCTCATTAATGCGACAAAGGCAAGGGACTTATAAATTATGCACTCGATGCTGATAGTTGAGGATACTTTGCATGCGTTTATGGTAATTATGAAAATTCTGGAAAGCAGGTCAGGAAAGTGGAAGGGCATGACTGAGCGCCTGTGGTACGTACAACAAGTGGTTCCCTGCAGAGCATAGCTTCAGCCAGAACTGGGATTCGAACCGAACAGAGTACCAAACACGTTGACACATCAGATGACAGCCCCAGACGAGCAATGCAAAGGACTCAACTGTCCTGCATATGTAGCCATTCTCAAGGGGGGGGATATGGATTGGTCAGGGGCTCGGAAATGGTTTGATTCATTCCCCATTGTTTGTCCAGCAGTTGCGTTCAGTTCGGTATCTGTTTCAGTGTGGGCTCTGAACAAATGGTAGACAAAAGAATGCTGCAATTGTACGTCGTGCGATGAATCGAATGAATTTTTCAAATTCAATTCCCTAAAACAACGCAAAAATCCTTTGTAATAATATTAATAATCATACGCACCGTTGCACCGAATCTATCTCTAAATTGCCATGGGGTCTCACAACATCCCTCCCCCTACTTATAACGTATCGCTCCCCATGACAACCAATTGTAACAAATATTTGCCAACCAATGTAGCGGAAATAGTTGCATTCTTTTTCAGTTTTGTTTCTTGTTTACTATACTCTTTATCTGCCTGTAAAAAATTCCACTATACTATCGCCCAATGGCAAATAATGATGCATGTACGAAACAAATGGCAAATGGCAGATAGCAAAATGTGAACACACTTGGAAAACTCTAGTTTGCCGTCTCAGTTGCTAGTGAAACTGCTCTTCAGTTCAAGTCCCTTCGTCCTGCAGCTGAACTGCGATTTATCCGTAAGAATTAAATGATTCTAAAAGCAGATACTATATACAATTTAGCCGGTCAGCAGAACATCAAATGAAGCAGATAAACTGCAGGCAGGATTAAAACTTTCAGTTTTCCCAAAGGTTGAGTTCAAAAGTATTTGGAAAGCGTCCCCGGCAACTTGCTGCCAAGGTCAAGTGCAATGAACACACACATTCATGTGGAGAAAAAGTTAACTAAAATCGCAATGAAAGATCGGCATATATCCGTATATAGTATACAGACATACATATGTACATATATCCGGAGATCAATAGTTGGCCTGCTATTTTAAGTCATTGGCCTGGCCTGTCTCTCTAAAACCCTCCAGCCCCTTGCCATTGCAATTTTCCATCGATTGGCATTAAACTTGTGTGCTGGCTGCTAATAAAATGCCTTTTCTAAAAGGCAAACCGCAGGCAATTGAGCCGCTGTCAGTGGAATGCTCTCCCCCATACAGGCCGTCGTACTGCTCTGATTCCGTCTCTGCGGATGGCAGACCGGAGCTATTTCTGATGTTTCCACATCAACCACAAAGCAGAACCATACACTCTCACGTCTTTCCATATATGTACCTATATAAACGTATGTGTGTGACAATGCCACAAACTTGTTTGCCGCTCCGTATATGGGAAACCATTTTCATTTCCCTGGATAATTTACTCAATTAGAGGCGAACTGGAAGGCTTTGTGGCATTTACGAGAATCGCTTTATTAGTGCACTTAAGAGATGTCCAAAGGCAGCTGGGAGGGGGGGAATGGAATGGAACAGTGGGTGGGGCACACACATAATACTCCTAGATCCGACTGACACACTAAATTTAGTTGGCTGATAAAACTAAAGTGAACTAAGCCGTAGAGGCTGCTAGGAGGAGCGATAGAGGACAGATAGAACAGGGGCTGTGAAAGTTGAACAGCTAACTTACTTCGATAAACAGGCTTAATTAGCGACCAAAGCTGAAAGTCAACAGACTGTCAAGTGGAGCTGGCACTAGGCGCATTAGGACCAAATCCAGGCACACACATACACACTCAAGCATATAGCCACGCATACCAATAAAGCTAATGCCACCAGCAGCAGGGCCCAAGCACAGGATGGCACAGTGGATGAGGGCTAGGCGTCTCACTATCAAAGATCCCTTTACATGGTAACAGATAGTGGTATTTTTATTGAATTCTCTTAATATAATGATTGAATAGATTTAACATTCGTGTTCCGCGGGATATTATTATCATTAAATAGCTAATGATTGAATGCTCAGTCATTTATAACAGCTAAGAAATCCGTGTTAAACACTTGCTGGATTTCGCCCCACAGTGCCTGGAGCTGGACAAGAGTTTCCTGAAGAGTTTCGTCGACTGTCAGGCTTAATTATGTGCAAGCAACAATGTTATTTGTATTATCAGCCAGTCAATGTCAAACGTCAGAGCCACCCACTGACCAGCAGCAGCTCCACCAGATGCCACCAGATTCCATCACAAGTCGCCACCCCACAGGACTTAATAAAGGCTGGAAAACAGCAGCCAAAAGGGAGAGTGAGCGGGGGCTTTAATAGGTTAATAATATATGTATACCGATTGAAAGGTGGACGCAATAACCCAAAGTATTTATGCACACACACGCACTTACCTCCAGAGTCATGACTGTACTTGGAAAAGCCAGGAGAGGGAAAAAGGCAGTTGGAATGGTGGCAGGAAAAGCGAGAAGCAGTTGATATGGTGGCATAAATAAATGCAGATTCATGACTGTCCAGTCAGCAGACAAATGATGTTCAGTTGAAAATCAGTGAACCCCAAAATTTCAAGAGCCCCAATCCTTTAGCCTTGGCCTTGATCTTAAAGTCTCACGACTCTCGAATCGCATCGAATTGGAAAAACAAAAAATAAAACCTTTGTCGCCTATTGTTGGGCGGTAAACAATTAAAAATGGCAAATGGCAGCGTACGGCTGTAGCGGAGGATGCGGAAGAAAGGACTCAGGGGCAGCAAAATGGGCGAATAGAAAGTGACAGCCGAAAACACAATGGCAAAGTGTTGTCATCTCGACAACAGGGCAAAAATGGTGCACCCTCATGTGGTAGTCACATCTCTCAGTTTTTATGACATCTCTCCGATGGGGTGAGCTGTTCGTCTGTGTGTGTGTGTGTGTGTGTATGAGAGAGATTGATAGAAAGAGACAAGGGAAAAAAAAAATAACGAAATTATATATACCCTGCATCCGAGAACGTCCAAAGTACGACCCTTTCAGGTAGCAGAAAAAATTCCAGGGAAAACAACTGTTTCCCAAATTAAAATGGGAGACAGAAAAACTACCTACTAACTAGAGAGAACAAGCAGGAAAAACGGAATGACAGGAAATACCTCAGAAAAAGTGCAGGCAAATCAACAACCAAAAGTTAATTCCATAAAAATTCATAAAAGTCGAGCTAAGTTCATAAAAATTAATTTAATAATATTTCGCCAAAAACATTCCACAAAGTTGTATGACGCTTTTTGGTCAGTTAAGTGGAATTAAATATATTGTCAGATATTTTAACCTTTTTAAAACTTTTTATGAGAATTAAAGGGCTTAATAGTTATTTAACGAATTCTTTTCCAAAATGGTTTCTTTTTATTCCAGAAAATACCAATTGAAGTAGAAATTTTCACAACCCTTTAGTTTGAGAGGTTCGTATGTTTTGAGTTCTTTTCTTATCCCAAAATGACACATCCTCCGCTGATGTCTGCTACGTAGGGTAAAGGTAAAACATAGATATGGGCAGTAGAAAAGGGAAACGTAGAAAAGACAAAGACAAAGCAATGCTGGAGTTTGTCTAGACAAATTGTGCCCTTATGCCACTGCCACACACACGCTCTCAAGGACACCGGCATGTGTGAGGCTCATTTCTGCCCAGTCCGCCCTTTTGGAATCTCTGAGTGTGTGTGGACTCGACACGACTGGAGGGTTTATCAGTTTAATGGCTGCCATACTCGCTGAGCTTCCATTCAGGTGAATGGTTGCCGGGCCTCGAAATTGGCAACATGAGTTGGCAGCAACAGCAGCAGGAGCAGCAGCAGCATCATCTGTGGGTGGAAAAGTAATTTGTAAGCAAATTATGATAAATTGTAGCCGTTGATGAACCCGCGACCGGCACACCTAGCTCAAAGGGAGTTCGCAGGATACCCATAAACAGGAAAACAAATGCTAGAGACTTAGGGGATGGGATCTATTGTATCCATTATTTTAGATAAATTATAAATAATGTACTGCAGCAGCCAAACACTCTGGCTCCAAAATTCAATTTGGGTCAATGCGGAACTCTTGACAATTTATGGCCAAACAATTGCATCGGAATTGCCAATTTTGCGGGCATTTATTTAATGAAATGCAAATCAAATAGTGCTTCTCGTATTTGTGTTTGTCCCATAAATAACTCGGGGGTAAAACCCCTTAGGAATACGTATGTGTATATTCGCATGATTCCTTTTTTTCAGACATCGGTCAGGCAGCGGCTCAATTAAAATGACATTAAATTGGATTTGAATTGCGTTTTCCGAGCTGGCTTGTCTTACGCCTGCCCCTTTGGGGCAACTCCCTTTCCCGTAGCTGGAATTGCCTTTTTGTGCAGACAGCGCCACAAGCAGCAGCAGCAGCAGCATCAGCATCAGAAGCAGCTGTCTATGCATTCGGGATTTGAGCTTAAGACAGAGACGAGGACGACACTCAAACGACTTGCCCGCAGCGCCTCCATCTTCATCTTCATCCTTATCCCCATCCTTCTTCCTGCCAGCCAGCCAGCCAGCCAGCCAGCCAGCCATCTCCTGTCCCCTGGCCTGGCTGTGTGTCTACGCATTCTCTGCTGTGGTATTTTCCATGTCGCTGCATTGCTTTCAGCCACCAGCTCTGGCCAACTTCAACTCAACTCGGCTAACTTGGAATTCATGCAATTTCCAGAACCAGAAGCAAGAGCGGCAGTAGAACAAGAGATAAAGCTGTGCAACATTTTAAATTTGCCTTGTTTGTTGATTTAAATGGTGCCCGGGCTTCCAGGGTGTGTCTTTTTTAAATGGATTTTAATTTGATTAATTGACTAAATGGCCATTCCACACGTAGCTCCATTCTGTACATGACCTCGACAAGTATTTTCCCTAGTGTTTCGATGGAAATTCAATTGAAATTACTTTCACAAAATATACGAGTACTGGTATATAGGTGCACTGGTATATAGGTACACACGCGAGACAATCCAATTTCACTGAAGCAATTCAATTGAAAAGAACACTTTGATTTGAGCTGCAGGGGATGGATTGGTTTGATTTGGGATCAGGTAAACTTGATCTAAAATAAATTGCAACAAAAATAAATAGACACGTGTAAACTTTCAAATGCAAATAAACATTGTTAGGGGAGAAATCAATTTGTTAGCCCATTTGTCGATGGATATCTACACAAGAATTACAGCGCAATTGTTGCGGAATATAAATTGTGTGGAGTGGTGTGCCCCTCAGTGGTGGCTGCTCAGGTCAGCAGAAGTTCAGTCAAATCTGTAATAATGCCAAATAGTTGACACTACCAAGCCACATGCACATACAATTTTTCTCCCACTAACAATCTCACACACACATATGGCACAATGGCCATAAAGTATGCATCGAAAGCGTGAACACGCTCTGGGCTGCTGCAGTACGAGCATCGTACGTAACCGAAGCTCTTGTTAAATATTCAAAATTATTTGCATGACCGGCTTGCCAGTATTCGATGTCGATGGCGATGGCTACAGCGATAGATGAACGCTTCGGGGATCGAGGCATGAAGGGAATCGTTCAGAGGACACAAACACCTCGCACACACATCGCCATTTGTTCGTTTGCATACTTGATTTGTGCATATGTGTGAGCAATTTATGTGGCAAGGGGAACTTTAGCAGATTTGATATTCAAACGCTATGTATGTATGTGTGTAGTCTCTCTGTACATATGTACCTATGGATAGGCTCGTAAATATGCCAGAGCGGACATGTAATACGATTTATATGCATGGTTCATATACAAATATTTCAGTGTCCTGCCCCTGACTGTCAGCAGCAATTGACGCCTAACCAAATGCAAATGGGAGGAATTAAAAACAAGCCCAAAAATATGGAAACTAAATGGGGGATCAAAGCTTGTGGAGTTAGTCATCGAACTGCACAAAATCCAAAAATAATAGACTTAAAAACTGTCAGCGAAAAAGGCCTTTCATGAATATTAAAACTAATGGATGGGACATATGTACATTTTAAAACTGAACGATTCCAATTTTAATCCCAATTAAGGACTGGTTAGCTTTTGTAGCATAGTACTTAGAAATTCTCTTTGTTTTAAAAGAGACGACACCAATAGAAGCCCCTAGGAGACAGAGCAATTGACGCCCTAGACACACTGTACATACATACGTACATTTTAGAATGTCACACAAAATGACTTAAAATCGTTGATACAAATATAGTGGCTCTCCAACAATCTCATTTGTGTGCAATCAGAGTGTAAATATGCCTGGTCAAGCTGTCAGACTGCTAATGGATAATTTGGTACGACATGCTGGCCTATTAGTTCAACTGACAGGCGAATAAAGTTAGCAATTTGTTGGGACATCAGAGTGCGGTTAACCAGGCTGCAGACAAACCTCAATTGTTTGGTCAAAGGCGCTGCCTGCAGGCTGCTGTCGCTCCTTCAGATACTGCCACACCTTGATTACATTGATGCATTTCTACATCATTAAGCCCTCTAAACACCATTAGGGGACAATTTGTGTGTGGTTGTGCGCCACAAGCCAAGATGTTGAGGTATATATTGCTTGTACTAGTGTAGGTGGGTATAAGTCAAGGATAGTCGTATCTGGTAGGCATCTACATAGACACACGTGTGCGCGTGGGCTGGCATCACTTCCGGTTGAGTGCTCAAGCACAGAGACAAACGAACGAGTGCTGTTGTGTTACTCCGCACTCATTTACCGTCCCCTAATGGCAAATCAATGGGCTGACTGAACCACAACAGATCCCCCAAGTCCAGCTCCAGAACCCGCTCCGGCTTCCTCCATAGCTTTAGTATTCCAGACCCTGCTGGGCCCTGGAGCCGCCAGCTGCCTGGTAAATGTGTTGATGACACTTGAATGAGTTTTTGGTCTTTTGTGAATGGTTTTTTGTTGGCGCCTCACGCTAAATTGCACATATTATTTATACATAAGGATTCAACTGACCATAAGTTATGTATATTAGCTAATCGTTAAAGTTGCTTTCAGGGCTGGCTTTATGAACTTGCGCCATTGTGCCCGACTTGGCCACAACTTGCTTGACTTATGAGTACATCTAGATTTAGCCATTCAATTTAACCTTTAGCTGGGACTTGGATTCGAATTAAGATTGGGGGCGGTGGGGATGGTGTAGGTTTGGCCGCTTACAGATTGCTCTGATACTCCGAGGGGCCTTCATTGATTTTATATCAATCAAAAGTGTCAGCAGGCAAAAACCAATCTTTTACAACAATTTTTAATAACAAACTCACAATAAATCTGTCATAATCCATAAAAAAAACAAAAACAATTAAATTTAATAAACGAATTTTGAAATATTGCAAAGAAAGCTAATCAGAAATCGATTTGTTAGAACCCCCGAACACCTTAACAAGACACGCAGACCTCGTTGTGCCGCAGAGGGGTTAATAATAATAGCTAGTCACGCTCCTGGGCGCTCCCCTTCAGAACCTAATGCTCTGGCATTAGAAGCATGAACCAATAGCAATACAATTGTAACCCTTGGCTTTGTTATGGGGGCATTAAATTCCAATTACACGTTAAGTTGCCGCGTTAATGGCCAAGTTAATGCATTTGCATTGCTCCAACCTCGGACGATACGCCACTTGGGGAAACCCAAAGCGATGCGGGGCGTGCCCGTCGTTGCCCCAAAATGACAGAGCACGTTAAATACATTTTCGCATCTATATTTATATGGTATACGCATCGGTGTATAGTATGTGTTTTTTTCTTCTTTTTTGTATCCAAGCGGTATAAAAATTTCTTTGTACATGAATTTGGTGGTTTTTGTGAGAGTGTGTGTTGGAACTTTTTTTCCCTGTGGCTTGGTTTGCTTCCTGTGGTGGTGGTGTGTATTTGATTAAAGGTTCAAATGATCTTTTCACTCATATAGTTATAAATAATATGCATGTGGCGATTGCTGAATACGATTAGGATCTAGAATTAAGATTAAGATGAAGCGGTTGTTCCAGGCGCCTTGTCAATAGATCGAGAAGCTCCGCCCTGTAGCCTAATCAGTGTGTTTAAAAGTACTATATAGCTTCAAGCCATGTTTGGGGTTTGCTTTGCTGTTATTGGGACATCCGTATTGGCATTCGTAGACATATTCGAACTAAAGTAAATCTGATTTTGTTAACATCACATTGTTGGTTCTTTGATAATAGTCGCGGGGGCCGCTTAATAGCAGCACCAGCTGGGCCTCTCCACCTCGCCGAGGGCTATGTGCTCAATGCTCCAGGGCGGCGTCTCCAGGCGGCCGACACCATTCGTCTTCACGTCCTCGCCCTCGACGGCCAGGCCGATGTCCACGTACGGCAGTCGGAAGGCAGCATTGCCCGGACTACGAGCCAAGGCGGCCACAGTGTGACTAAAGGCAGTGTTGGTGTTGGTGTAGGCCAGAGAATCGGTGGACTCGAAGGAGCGCAGCGAATGGCTCTTGCCTTCGTCGGCGAGACGCACCATCCCCAAGGCCGTCGAGAGAAAGACCTGCTCCAGGCCCTGATCCGTTTCGGTGGAGGTCTCAAAGTAGGTGGCCCCAATGGAGGTCGCAAACAGGAAAGCCTCGTCGCGGGAGACGGCACGCTGCGCCTGCATGTCCATCTTGTTGCCCACCAGCGTCAGTATCATCGGATCCTGGACATTGCGATGCAGCTCCTGTATCCAGGACTTGATTTCCGTAAACGTCTTATACTGTGTCAGATCGAAAACCAGAATGGCGGCATTCGCATTCCGATAGTACATAGGTGCCACCGCCCGGTAGCGCTCCTGGCCAGCGGTGTCCCAGATCTTAAAGAGATGGACAAATGGTTGAATGATTAGAGTTCGTCCGTGACTTGAACTTTAATTGAGTCACTCAGCGTTTATTCTGCAATTGTGCTCTTTATGCCCTCGCGCTCCCACAGCAATAACAATCATCTGGAGGATTGTGGAATGTGCACTTCAGCTGTGCGTCCGGTCCTCTTTATGCCCTCTCGCCCATTCAAATCTTCATAAAAATTTGGGGCAACGACATGTTCATTGTCGAAACTAAATCGAAGCACAGGGGAACCGCAGAACGAGACAAAGACCTCTACGAATCCACAAATACAAGAATACACAAACTATATCCCATTATGTATTCATTCTTATTGTTCTCAGACGGGTATTTCTGAACGGTTGCTGGATTGGTCGGGCTCTTAAAAAGGAGAAACAAGTTTTTTTCTTTGGAAAAATTTAAACCTAGAACTTTTTGATTTAAAGGTCCTGTATTTAAGATTGGAATTGTGCACTAAAAAGTTTCGTACAACGACTTCTCCAATTATTGGGTTACCCTAAGGTCTAGTTTATAAAGAGTGGACACTAATCGAATTGAAACTCTACATTTATCTTTCGGTTACTTTAAATTTCACATTCAATTCATTTCCATTTAATAGGGTAGAGCCCAGTCGAGAGTGTGCAGGAATCCCTCTAGTTATTGCAGCTCCCATTGTTATATGGTTGCATATAAAAACGGAATCACCCAAGAGAAAATATGTGAGAGTATGGGAGAGAAAAAGGGCTGGCAACCCTATCACAATGGGGGGCAAAACTGCTGCTGCTGGCCGCCGCTCGCGCTCAGCTTATCAATAAACTATAAAAAAAGAAAGTGAGCTAAAAAAAACAAATAACAGACAAAGTGCAGTGGACGCAGAAATTGCAAAATAAAAAAAATAAAAACAAGCAAATAAAATGACCGAGCTAGAGGTGGACCAGGGGTCAGGGGACAGGGCCAGGGGCAGCAAAAGCCCAGATTAGCGTGTGCCTCCAACCGTCTGGGGATCCAGCAAGCAAATAGGATTAGTGGGCGTAGGGCCGAGGGAAATTCCTTTGGCTTTCGGCTTTTTTACGGCCACATTCCAATATCTGTGTGGGGCCGTGAAAGGGATGTGGGGTCGATGTTCGGTGTTCGGTAGGGTGTTGGTACGCACTTGCAATTTGATTTTGACCTCGTCCAAGATGATGTTGCACGTGAAAAAGGAGACGGCTATTGTCGGCACCTCGCTCTCGCTGCGATGCAATGTGTTCTTGATGTATCGGATGACCAAACGCGTCTTGCCCACGCCTGTAACGACAAACAATTAAAAGTAAGACTCCCATATGATACGAATTGAATACCCCGAGTCTTATCAGCAGCCACCGCATGGACGGGCAGCAGCGCACGCATTAATAGACCTTTGATTAGTCATGGCACAGTAAACAAAAACATGCAGCGTAGTTATATTTGAGACGTAGCACCCTCGTAAGGTGGTAAACAATGATAAGGAAACCGCTCCGAAGTCCCCGAAAACCACATTTCACATTTCTGAAATGCACTTGCACTTGAGAATCCCCGGCCATGACTGTACTCCCGCTTAGCATCTCATCTGGATGGATATGCAAATGAATCATATCTAGTCTAGGCTCAGGGAAGAACAGATGTCACGAGGAACAAAACGCAAATGAATCAATGCCAGCAGCCACAACTGGATAAAGCATACACATCTGTACAGAGTGCATATGTACATATATACTAGATGCATAGTATGTACATTTCTAGGTGAACTTTGCGTGGCCTTCAACAATTTAAATATTAGCATTACAACAGCCGATTAGACCCAGGCCTGTCGAACGAACGAAAAACAGCCAAAGCAAACGAAAAAGTTTGCAAAATCGGGTACAGTAGAGGCTGGCGATTGGGTATGGGAACCACTTTGTGGATGGGAAATCCAGTTTTAAACAGAAATCGTCTGTGATTAAAGGAAACCACTTTGCAGAACTTTTTACTGGTAGTAAGATACACTACAGACAGACCTCTAGAATCTAAAACTGATTCTCGCTTTATTACTCTCCCCAAACCCTGGCTTGTCTGACTGTTGTTCAATTTAGCGGGCATTCACTGCTTCTGCTACTGCGGGCGGCTGTTGCTCATGGAGTTAAGCAGACTGATAAGAATATTTCAGACCAGACACCCTGACTGACTGCCAGACACGCCTCCTTTTTAGCCCCTAGCAATGCCTGCAGAGAGACTCGAATACCCCATCATTAACCCGAGTGTGGGAGCAGTTCAAGGCTGCCGCTTATCGATTTACCCAGGGTATGCTGTCGATGCACCTTCTGCTGCTTATCGCCTTACAATTGCTGAAATTACGTGCATTCTACGGATTCTTATGAATGAAATGGAATTTCAGCCATTAAATGAAAAGCAATGCATATTTGCTCTTACCTCGCGATCCGAGCACCACAACTTTGCCCTCAATTCCGCGCATCTTCGAGGAAAGCAATCAATCGACTCGCATGGCACGGAGTAAGTGGGGGACGTCTGTCTTGATTTAGTCACAATTGCTTAGTTGTTATTACTAATCAAAACCTCTAACAGGTCACAGAATCACTTGATGTATAGCCTTCAAATTACTGGAGTTGTGTAGGTGGAGAACGAGTACAGTCTCTCTATGTGGGTTTATCACACTTGGTGGGGATTTTGGAGTCAAATGCGCTGTGCCACTGGCAAAGATAAAAGTTTAAATAAAATTTAAGACCTTGTTTGTTGTTATTGCGTTAAACGGAAATCAGCTGTTTGGCAGGGCTGCAGACCTCGCCGATAGTAATACCGATATTTTTTTTCGCAAGGGGGATTTTGGTGGTGCAGATAGCAGATGTTACTACAGTATTAGGCATATTATTACAGTTTACCTTCTAGTCCAAAAATGTATTTATCAAAAATAATTGACAAAAGCACCGCCAAAATCTTGATAAGAGCAGACGAATTGAGTTAAAATTGAGACAACATGAGCTAAAATGAGACTCATTTCAGACACCCTTACGTTATCTTGTAGATTATTGAGGTATCAATCGGATAACTATATGTCGGCAGGGCTGAGGGTTATATCTTGCTAGTAATATCAAATTGAATATCAAAATCGAGGAAGATTGGTGGAACTTGGATAATTCGTCAGTATATTTAGGGTATATTTTGAAAATGAGACCGTATATTTCGGTATTTATATGAATCGGTAATAGCCGGTAGGCAAAAATGAGTCCCATTCCATACACAATGTTGCGTCAACATTGAATTGCGTGGGCCAGACTCATGTGCCGAGAAAGCGAGCAGCATGTCGCTCAACATGCATACCCTAGAAAAACGGATATTATAGAATTGCAGAAACTAGTCAGTCTCTGTTTTGAAGGTATTTCAACAATATTTTGAAGCTTATTGTCTTCTTACAGAGACCAAGAATAGGTATCAGGATCGAGATATATATACAAGATACTAATAATTTCCATGAATATGTTTAAAACATATCAATCTGATCAAGGGTCTTTATTAATTTCGTTTTATCTTCATATGTCTTCATATTAAATTAACGAAATAGGGTATACAAAAGCCTATACACGCATCATGTCTTCAAATACCATCAACATTGCGACTGTTTTTTTTGTTGAACTATTTTGTTTAAGCCTTGTTTTAGTCAAAATACAATAAAAGCAAGGACTAAAAACTACCCAATCTTGAAGAAAATTTATTCATCAACGGTCTAAAATTATGTGGGCATGGCTAAATGTTCTATATAGCTAGTAATATTCGACGGAAGATCAAAATCGGAATATGTGTAGTAGAACTTGAATTCGTCAGTATATTTACGGTATATTTTGAAAATTAGGCGGTATGTTTCGGTATATTTCTGAGGGTCGGACCGTATATTTTATCAAATTTCATTTTCAACGGTCAAACTGGCAGATGTTCATTCCATACACAAACATGTTGCTAATTCCACGCACACATACCCTGGGGAAATGGATGTTATAGAACTGAGAAAATGTTTGGCATCCCAGGCTCTAGTTAATGCAGAAACTAGTCAGTCTCTGTTTTTAACGATATTTTGCAATTAGTGGTCTTCTTACAGAGACCAAAAATTGGTACAGGGATCAGGATTTATATACAAGAAACCAATCAAATGCATGAATAGGCCAAAAAAAATGCAATCTAAGACAAGGTCTTTATTAATAACGTTTGAAAGCAGCTTGGAAAACAGTATCCTTATATAATATTAACGAAATAGGGTATACAAATGCCCATACTCTTGTTGACTAGAAATGAGTCTGCAAATAGCAGCAACATTGACGTCACAACATTGCAACTGTTATTTTTGTTGAACATTTTTGTTGAAACCCTGTTTTTGTCAAAACAAAATACATGCGAGTATTTAAAAAATAGTTAATCTTGAACCAAATTGATTAGTCAATCATATAAAATTATGTGGGCAAATCTAGGGAGATCTATATTGCTAGTAATATTCGACGGAAGATCGAAAAACGAGTATTTTATTGGTAATAACCGGTTGACGACAATGAGACCCATTCCATACACAAAATGTTGCTAATTCCATTGCATTGTTTCAGGGCATACCCTGTGCCGAAAAGGATATTATGTCGCTGAAATATGTTTGTCATCCCAGGCTCCGGATTAATGCAAAAGCAATTTAGTCTCTGTTTTAACCTATTTCAACGATATTTTGAAGCTAATTTTTTCTTACAGAGACCAAGAATAGGTATCAGGATCGAGATATATGTATACAAGATACTAATAATTTCCATGAATATGTTTAAAAACATATCAATCTGATCAAAGGTCTTTATATTAATTTCGTTTTATATTCATCTTCATATGTCTTCATATTAAATTAACGAAATAGGGTATACAAAGGCCTATACACGCATCATGTCTTCAAATACCAGCAACATTGCGACTGTTTTTTGTTGAACTATTTTGTTTAAGCCTTGTTTTGAGTCAAAATACAATAAAAGCAAGGACTAAAACTACCCAATCTTGAAGAAAATTTATTCATCAACGGTCTAAAATTATGTGGGCATGGCTAAATGTTCTATATAGCTAGTAATATTCGACGGAAGATCAAAATCGGAATATGTAAAATAGAACTTGAATTCGTCGGTATATTTACGGTATATTTTGAAAAGGAGACGGTATATTTCGGTATATTTCTGAGGGTCGGACGGTATATTTTATCAATAAATTCGCGGTCAAACTGGCAGATGTTCATTTTCAACGTTATATAGAAATCCAATAAATGCAATTGTTTAAATTAAATTAATCAAGATGAACTAAGATTGATTCATCACTCCTATAAAATTTGGATATGGCTATAGGTTCTATATGCGCGACTCGACCGTTCTAAATATCAAAATCGACTTCACCATCTCGCGGTATTTTTGGGCAGTTTTAGTGAAGTGCGGAGTTTCGTCGTATTTTTAAATCGGTAATGGCACCTGGGAACAATGAGTCCCATTCCATAAACAAATGTTTTAGCGCATTCCACGCACACAGATACCCTGGGAAATGGATGTTATTGAACTGAGAAAATGTTTGTCATCCCATTCGGATTATTAGTGCAGAAACTAGTCAGTCTCTGTTTTAAACGATATTTTGCAATTAAATCTTCTTACAAAGACCAAGCAGCCAATTGGTTTTGGGATCAAAATTAACATAAAAATGAACCTAAACCGTCTACAATAGGCCTTAAAAATTGCAATCTAAGACAAGGTCTTTACTAATTACGTTTGAAAGCAGCTTGGAAAACAATCCTTATATAATATTAACGAAATATATGAAATGCCATATCAAATTGCCCAAACCACTGAAATGAGCCCGTCTGCCTAAACACCAGCAACGGGTACGCCGCCAAAACACTCACAACACTGCCAAGAATCGCAATTGGACATTTTTGGCGAGAGCCCCTTGAAACCGTGTTTTAGTCAAAACACAACCCATGCAAGCTGCCCGGAAAATAATTAATCTTCAATAAAATTGATTCATCAATCAGATAAAATTATGGAGGCAAAGCTGAAATATCTATATTGCTAGTAATATTCGACGGAAGATCAAAACGACGGTCATTTTATTGGTAATAACCGGTTGACGACAATGAGCCCCATTCCATACGCAAATGTTGCTCCATCCCATGCACAAACTGTTTGCTGGAAACCTCATTAAAAAGGATATTATAGAGTTGAGAATATGTTTGTCATTACAGGCTCCGATTAACGTTAATCAATTGTCCAAAAGAACTTTCGTCTCTGTTTTAAACCTATTTCAAGCTTATTGTGCTTCTTACAGAGACCAAGAATAGGTATCGAGGATCGAGGATATCTATACAAGATACCCGCGCTAATTTCCATGAATATGTTTAAAACATATCAATCGGATCATAGGGTGTCTTAAGGGCGTTTCGTTTTATCTTGATATCTTCATATGTCTTCATATTAAATTAACGAAATGAAGGAACAGGTACAAAAAGCCTATACACGCATCATGTCTTCAAATACCAGCAACATTGCGACTGTTTTTTTGTTGAACTATTTTGTTTAAGCCTTGTTCTAGTCAAAATACAATAAAAGCAAGGACTAAAACTACCCAATCTTGAAGAAAATTTATTCCATCAAAGGTCTAAAAATTAGCTGGGCATTTGCTAAATGTTTATATAGCTGGGAATATTCGACGGAAGAACAAAATGAAATTCGTCGTATTTTTAAATCGGTAATGGCCCGGTAGACAACAATGAGTCCCATTCCATACCAATGTTGCGCATTCCATACACACTGTTGCGGCAACATTAATTTGTAAACCGTGTTTTAGTCAAAATACAATGCATGCAAGTAATTAAAATTGGTTAATCTTGAAGAAAATGCATTCGTAAACGGGATAAAATTAAGTGGGCATAGTTGAGAAATCTGTATAGCTTGTAATATTCGACGGAAGATATTTTTGGCAATACCCGGTTCACAGCAATGAGTCCCATTCCATACACAAACATGTTGCTAATTCCACGCACACATACCCTGGGGGAAATGGATGTTATAGAACTGAGAAAATGTTTGGCATCCCAGGCTCTAATTAATGCAGAAACTAGTCAGTCTCTGTTTTTAACGATATTTTGCAATTAGTGGTCTTCTTACAGAGACCAAAAATTGGTACAGGGATCAGGATTTATATAAAAGAAACCAATCAAATGCATGAATAGGCCAAAAATGCAATCTAAGACAAGGTCTTTATTAATAACGTTTGAAAGCAGGTTGGAAAACAGTATCTTATATAATATTAACGAAATAGGGTATACAAATGCCCACACTTTGGTTGACTAGAAATGAGTCTGCAAATAGCAGCAACATTGACGTCACAACATTGCAACTGTTATTTTTGTTGAACATTTTTGTTGAAACCCTGTTTTTGTCAAAACAAAATACATGCGAGTATTTAAAAGCAGTTAATCTTGAACCAAATTGATTAGTCAATCATATAAAATTATGTGGGCAAATCTAGGGAGATCTATATAGCTAGTAATATTCGACGGAAGATCGAAAACGAGTATTTTATTGGTAATAACCGGTTGACGACAATGAGACCCATTCCATACACAAATGTTGCTAATTCCATGCACAATGTTTCAGGGCATACCCTGGGGAAATGGATATTATGGAATTGAGAATATGTTTGTCATCCCAGGCTCCAATTAATGCAAAAACAATTTAATCTCTGTTTTTAACCTATTTCAACGATATTGGAAGCTAATTTTTTTTCTTGCAGAGACCAAGAATAGGTATCAGGATCGAGATATATGTATACAAGATACTAATAATAAACATGAATTTGTCTAAAAAATGTTAGCTTGAGAAAAGGTCTTTATTAGTTACGTTTTATATTCATATCATATTTATACCTTCATATAAAATTAACAAAATAGGGTATACAAAGGCCTATACTAGGGCTTACACGCAACATAGCGACTGTTTTTTTTGTAGAACTATTTTGTTTAAGCCTTGTTTTAGTCAAAATACAATAAAAGCAAGGACTAAAAACTACCCAATCTTAAAGAAAATTTATTCATCAACGGTCTAAAATTATGTGGGCATGGCTAAATGTTCTATATAGCTAGTAATATTCGACGGAAGATCAAAATCGGAATATGTAAAGTAGAACTTGAATTCGTCAGTATATTTACGGTATATTTTGAAAATTAGGCGGTATGTTTCGGTATATTACTGAGGGTCGGACCGTATATTTTATCAAATCCGCGGTCAAACTGGCAGATGTTCACGCTACTAACTTTTGAAAACATAATTTAGCACATAAATTAATTAATAACTAGTGGTTTGAATGCAATTATGAAGATGAACTAAGATCAAGGAAAGTCGCACGCACATTTGGATATAGCAGAGGGTGTGATTGCGTGCGACTCGACCGCACTAAATGCGCGCACAACTTCACCATCTACGCGCGTTTTTCGCTTGGGCAGTTTTAGTGAAGTGCGGAGTTTTCTCACACCTGGGAAAAGTGCCACATTTCCAAAAGGTAAATGCACTTTTAGCCGGATTGATGCACCACAGATAAGCAACGAATCGAGAGTCAGCGGGTTTTGTGCGCTTCTGCTTTCATTTTCATTCGGATTATGAGCTCCAAAAATTGGAGCGAGCCTGTACATAATGCCGCGTGCCTCTACAGACCGAAATAACCATCAGTACTACAACAAACAAATCTATTTTTAATTAAAGAATGGCAGCCAGCAACTCTTTGAGGCACAAAATTAACAATAGTTATGAATCGGAACCGTCTACAGGAAGCGGGGTATGCAAAAAATTGTCTTTCTCTAGGAGAATAATAATGAAATTAGTGCTGTTTTTCCAGTCTTCGCTCAGTGAAAACAATGAGGGACACATATCTGACGAGGAGCATATGAATCTGCCATATCTAATGAAACCAAAACCACTGAGCAATGAGCCCGTCCTCGCCTATCCAACACCAGCAACGGGTACGCCGCCAAATAATAATAAGGGCAGCCAAGAATCGCAATTCCGTGGCTTTGGCGAGAGCCCCTACGGCCAGGTCAATGAGCGTCTGTATGGCTCCCAACTGCCAGCCCTGAAGCTGCCCGAAGTAAAAGCCTCTTCAGCTCAGCGACCGTCCCCGGGAAGGATTGTCTTTCCCAGATTCTACGACACCCTAATGGAGGAAAATAGCTGCAACGCTGTCGACATGGCTGTATCAGTTTCCGAAACAGCAGCCACGACCACAACGACGGTCAGCAGCTGCCTTAGCTTCGATGGCAAAATTAAAAGTCTGACTGAGAGACCTGAGGAGAAGGAGCAGCAGCAGCAACCAGGTCCCTCCACTGCCGATCCACGACTCTCCACTGTGCTGGAAACCTCACTAAATACCTCACAACAGAAATACAACAACGAACGCTCGCCGGATCTCTTTGCCGACAGTGACGACGATGCGGAGAACGTTAATCAATTGCCCTCCAAAACCCCGGCAAGAACTCTCGAAGATCTGCCTGAAGTCCTGGAGGAGTCGCAATGTGTAAGCGATGTGCGCCCCCGCAGGTCTCTCACTGCCCCAACAGAGTCGAGTTTTGTGGACGAGCAGACACAGGAAGCATCGACCTCTCAACTCAACGGCAGCGACCCGCGCTCTCATTTCCTGGAAAACTGCCGACGCGAGCGGGAACTTTATCGGAGGATACGACGCTGTCTGCAGGGCGTACGTCCGCCGCCGACTGTCACCACTCCCGATGTGGACGTGATTTCAACGGTGATAGACATGAAGGAACAGGTTCTCAACTTTCTCTCTCAAAAACCCTCGACCTCAGCGGCCAGCATTGCGGACAGCGAAATCAGCAACAGCTCCTCATTGTTCAAGCCCACCCACAGCCTGTCTGATGCGCAGAACATGGGCTGGCGCGAGGTGCTGGGCGTGAGGCACCATGGACTGAGGTGAGTCCATCAAAGGTCTGAACAATGGGAGAATTTATGGAATTATTTGCTATTCCTGTTTAGTTACAATCTGAACAAGGCTGCCGAACAAAATGAATACCTCAGTATGTCCGTGGTGGATCGCTATGTGGGCGTGGAGACAGCCACGTCGTATGTGCGCTCCCCTTCGAGTGCCAAGAAGCGAAACATGCGTATGAAGTGAGTTGCATATTATATTTTCATTTCATATAATTATTAAATGTGAGAACCCCTTGAACTTTATAGAATGCTGACCCAATCACCTGGCAATCGTCTCAGTCATTTAGCGAAGCGACGGGCCATATTTTCATCTGCAAATCTGGCCACGAATTCCCTCAAGCTGAACAGCTCAATAGGACCGCAAATTTTACTTGACACGAAGTAAGTTCCTTGAGTGCCTTGTGTCGCCATGGAAGTGTCTTAATTCTTAAATTTTGTCTTACAGAAAAGTGCGCAACAAAAGAAAGGCCACACCCAAAAGGAAAACGCCCGGCAGCAAGAAGAAAGGTATGTTTGAAGATAAGATAAGCCAAATATTAGCCAAAATGTATGTCATTATGATGATTTTTGTGGTTTTTTAGCGCGCAAAACGCCAACTTCGTCGGCGCGCAAACGACTCTGTCGCACCGATCTCATCAAGCCGGGGCCCTCGAGGGAAACCTCAAAGCGCGCCCTTTTCCAAAGTCCTGCCAAGACCCTCCAGCAGCAACAATTGAGGCCGCCCAAGCCTCTCTTCAAGCCGGAAATCGCAGATCGCGTGGAGAAATCGAAGCGTGCCCTCTTCTCGCCCGACCACCAGGGCAGCAGCAGCAGCAATCACCTGGAGACGCTGCTCAAGCGGAAGCGCAATGCCTGCGATGATGAAGATGCGGAGCTGGCTAGCCAGAGCAGAAAGCTATTCCGCTCAGACAGCAGCGGCGCCAGTGGCCTGACGCCGCGTGCCCTGAAGATCAAGAGTCAGAGCTTTTGTATTGGAGCTGGTTCCTCCACAGCAGCGCATCAGCAGAGGGTGACGTCAACTGTGTCTATGTCTGTCAGCAATGCCCGCCTCGGTCTAGCACTAAGCGGCAGCAGCAGTAGCCTGGCCACCAGCTCGTCCATCGGCACGCCTCTTCTGAGCAAACTGCCACGGGCGCACTCTGATATGAGTGCCACGCCCAACAGCAGCATGACGGATAATCAGCGCAAGGTGGGTTCCATTGAAGGCAGTACTTGCTTCATGTATCTCACATTTTTACTTCTTTTGTGCAGAAAATGCTCTGGGCCGTGTCGCAAGCTTTGCAGGAGAGAAAGATCACGGCAAAGCACGAGAGTTTCCGCCAGCATGCGTCTGACTTGACACGCATTGTGAAGCGGATCTTCCAAGAGTTCTACCTGGGACACACGACCAGCAACAGCGAGACACTGCTGCGGTGAGTTCAGGCCAGCCAGTTTTCGGCCCTCAGAATCAGCTATATTGTCATTCGTTTTCCCTTTCAGGTTGGCCAAGAAGTTTGCTTACAGCGTGGTAGCAGGAAAGAATACCGATGACGTTTACATGCTGGCCCGGAGTCAGGAGAGCGAGGCCAAGCGGCTGTCGAGCACACGACTCTCCGGCTACATTGGACCCGAGGAGTTTGCCCAGCGCAAAATATTGCTGTCGCAAGCCAGCAGCTGTTCCTCGCAGCAATCGATCTCGCTGCAGGCTTCGCACTCCATTCACAACTTCTTTGGCAGCGAGAACTCGATTGACGCGTTTGGCATGAGCCAGACGAGTCAAGCCAACGCCTGCACAGACACCCAGTCCAGTCTGATGGATCGTATCTCCGAGGATCTGTTCTGCAAGGAGCCGCAGCAGCAGCCCATCAGGCCCAATCCGACATTGCAGAACAGCTCCTCCAAAAGAGCAATCTGGGCGGCCTGGCGCTGCGCGAGAACGTAGACGGTGAGCTGCGGCGGTCAGCGCAGAAGAATTTCACGGGCAAAGATCAGCGAAACATCAGTCCTTACTACGGAGGCGGCGGCAATAATGGCTCGGCCCGGAAGTTCCAGGTACCCCCCATCACCAGCCACAGCTCAGGGGTCAAGGCCAAGCGACAGATTTCCTTTGACAGCTAATGTATCATCAGTGCCCCCCATCAAAGATAAATGGGTGAATGAAACACTCTACTTGGCCATCCATCCAACCCTCCCCGATTTATGGACAATGCAAGCAGAATATTTACCATGTTCTGTTTACATTTTATTTTTTTTGGTTGTTTTAGCTTAATTTATTTAATTGCAAGTGCATCATGAATGGTAGGAAGACAACCCCTTTGAATTGATTGTAAAATTGATCCTATACAGATATGGGTCTGGTCTTATAGATCGCATCCCACTATTCTCGCCCGGAACACGTATCGTTTAATGATTGCAAATTAGTTGCAATTCAACTAAGATTAACGACACAATTATGGGATTTTTTATGCGACTCCCGCGCTCGATCAATGCAATATTTTCCACTGAAGTTTTAGGCTTAAATACGTAAAATAAACCCATCAGCAGTTTGTGCTTAAAATATACAAATTTTAACCAGCTCAGCCTCAGCAAAATGTGTAATTACCTGAAGCGCCGAGTCAATATTTGTAAGATGTTAAGTGAAATTGGATAAATAAAAGTCGCCTCCGATTCAATAGTAACCACTGCGATGGATGTAGCGCCGCAATAGGCCGAACGATACAATGTGGAAGACCACGGCCACGAGCAGGAGACTGAAGCAGTCTAGCCAGTAGGTGTAGTCGGCGGTGCGGTAGGAGGCCTGCTGCAATACCTCCAGGCCGCTCTTCACGCACGGATGATCCGCGTTGACGGGGCAATCTAAAAGGAAGAGATTCCTAAAGACATGTTTGAATGAAATCCAATGTATCCATCTCACCAATGGTGTCAATGTCAATCCAGAACTTGTACATTAGCGCCTCATTTGAATAGAAGAAGAGAGACACGTATTTGAGCCCCGGCCACGTGTCCACATTCATATAGACGCCACCGAATAGCAGGAAGATCAGGTCGAATGGCGCCGCGCACTCTGATGCCATTTTGTCCGACTCAAAGAGGCTGGAGAGGAAGACGCCATAGCCCACGGCGGCCACGGCAGAGAGACTCATGAGCAGGCCCATGTACAGGTAGAGCAGAAAGCCACGCGTATAGTAGATGGATGCATAAATAACCGACAGGAAGACGTAGCCCTTGAAGAAGGCCACCGGCACAAAGGAAAGCACCAGGGCCACATAGTAGGCGGACAGGCTATAGGTGCCCTCTCCCACCTCGCGCCTTATGATGGGCAGGGCGGCGGGAAATATGTAGGTGACGCCGTAACTGAATGTGAAAATCATCTCGGTGCTTAGCATGAATATGGAACCGCCCACATCCTGCACGGTGCGTTGGGTCAAGCCACCAATACCGGAGTACATTAGAGAGAGCGTCACAGAGGTTATCTGAAAGGAGCCCACATGGATTACAAATTCTTGCGGGAGAAGAAGGGGGATCGACCCACGCACCATAAAAAATCCAAAGCCAATTAGGCCGCTTTTGATATTCCGCAGATCTTCAGTCATGAAGCGAACCATCAGCAGATATACCTGGTATATCCAACGTATCTTCTTGCTGGAAGCGATTCATAATTAAAGCAACGGAAATACATCCCTCTTATGATGTTACTCACAAACTCTGCATGTGCTTCAGGTAATCCCCGCTGTAGCTGCGGGCCAGCAGCCAACTGCCGCTGTAGAGTCCATCTGTATCGTGCTCATACCTGGCACGCAGTAAGGAGCCGGCATTCTTTGCTCCCTGATTGTCCGCCAGCGTCTTTAGGTAGAAGTCAGCAGGATTGCAGTTCAGTGGAAGCTCATAGCCCATACTGAGGCAGAGATAGAAGCGTCAATGGATCATGGAAATTAGCTGTGAAATACGGGGATGCTCACTCTGTGAAGAACTTGGCTGCCTGCTCGGTCCGTCCCTGGTAGACAATCCGGCCTCCATCCATCAGAATAATGTGGGTGAAGAGCTCAAAGATGTCCGACGTGGGCTGGTGGATGGAGCAAATGGCCGCTTTCTTGAGCGATCCGTTCGGACTGCTGTTGAGGAGGCCCAGCGTGGGCATATCCCGCATTCCTTGCAACAGACTTTCGTGCGATCTGCCCACAATCTCCATTTCGATGGAGTTGCTGCCGCTGCTCTCGCCACTGGCCGTTTCGAAGGAGTCCTCGCCGTACACCTGGCTCAGAGAGTGCTTGGTTATGCGCCGACGGGTGCACAGATGACGTAGTGTCTTGATCACCGAGTAGGCACTGAAGCTGTCCAGGCCCGTCGTGGGCTCGTCGCAAAACAGAAAGATAGGATCTGTGATCAGCTCTTCGGCCAGGCTTAGGCGTTTCCGCTCTCCCCCGGATAGCTGTTGTATGCGGGTGTGGGCCGAGTCCCTTAGACCCACAGCCAGCAATAGATCCACCACGCGTTGACGCTTTTCCGCCTTGGTGGTGCGGCGATGCATCTTGAAGTGCGACTGATCAAAGGTTCAATAAAAGTGTGTTGGAGAAATGACTAGAGGGGAGAGCGCAATGACCTACCATGAAGTAGAGATGCTCGTAGGCCGTAAAGGTTTTAAGATTGATCTCGAACTGAGGCAGAAAGCTGGAGATACGCGTCATCTGATTCCGCTTCATGGCCATTCCGTTCAAAACCACATCCCCGGTTAGGTTACCCCGCAATCGTTGCGAAATCGCCGCCAGCAATGTGGTTTTTCCAGCTCCCGAGCCGCCCAATATGGCGATGAGGTCGCCGGTCTTCATGTGACCGCTGGCTGCAATGGTGACACACCCCCACACCGCAATCAGTCCAAATCCCATTCCCACACTCCCACACTGGAGTAGCCTTACCGTCTTGGAGTATCCTCAGTTCACGCTTCTTGCGGCACTCGTTCCAGAAGCTGTAGTTGCTCTGCTCCTGGGCGGGCACATAGTAATTGAGATGCTTCCACTCCAGGCACAGGGACGGGCCCTGCTCCTGCTGTGGTCCCGACTCGTGCATTTAACAGCCAGAAGAGTTCAATGGACGGATAAGAATGGGTCTTGTTTTGTTTCGGCTCTTTGTATCTCTATATTTGGTTTGTCTGCTGTATCCAGCGTTCACTAATCCCACCCCGGCTAGCTCGCTCGAGGATGGAATGGCAGCACTTATCTTATCTTATGTCAGGAACTGTAGCACACAATGTATTTGCATATCTCTCGGTGGGTACGGTACGCGATCACACCTTCATTTTTCATTCACGGGGGAAACCTTAAATCTGTCTGTAAATCACGGCACCAAGAGAGAGCTCAGAGCTGGAATGGATGGAGACCACATACAACTGTTCGCGTTGAAGACTGAGCGGCAACTGGGCAACGTCTATGCCGCCGACATCGTTTTCTACCCCCAGCATATGGCCCCAAAACCAGCCCAGCCCTGTGCACCCTCCTACCGGCGCACATGGCGGGTAACATTAAACTTTTGACCGCATTTGGATGGCAAGCTAATTGTCGCTTATCAATTCACATAGTCGAACGGCGGCAGTTCCGCTGTGTCGGCCAACGAGAGACGCTGCTGGCTATGACGGTGCCTAGATGTAGACGCCTCCGCTACCGCTCTGTGGCTGACTCTGTGTCGTCTGGCCTGAGCGTAGACCCAGCGGATTGGAGTGGAAATATCTAGGAGCATGTTGTGGAAAAGCACATGACCCATCTCCACCAGACCCAGCACACTGACGCCCACGAAGAAGGCCAATGCCCCGCCAAAGGACACTGCAAATGGAGAAAAACCGCTCAGAAACACTCGCTTTAACTGTGCATCGGGACTCTGCACCCACCAATGAGATCCTCAAAGCTGTAGACAACATCACGACGCATGCGCACCTTGGGCGGAATCAGGTCCCATCGGAAGCTGGAGGTTGCCGTCTCACTGCTCGCCACCTCGTCGTTATTCTTCACGCCCCACGAGCTCTTCTTCACCGTCTGCATGGTGTACTCGATCTCCGTGCACGTCGACGGGCACTTGCAGATGTGCAGGGCCCAGATGGGCCACTTGAAGTCCAGCAGGCATTCGAATCCCGCCGGATTGCAGCCAGGTCCCTCCACAAACTGGTAGAAGAAGGGCACACAATTGCACATCTCCAGTGCCATCACAGCCCGACAGCGAGCCAGGCAAAGGGATTTGCTATAAATCTACAGAAAGATAATGATATTTATGGTAAGAAAATTTATACACTACGGGAAAAAACATAGCACACGCGGTATAAGAATAAGAATTTCTGAATTATGGGAAAATTCGGATAATCCTATATAAAAAAAAAATATATACATATATATATTCCCCAGGAAATATATGCACATTTCTTTTCACGATCATTAATCTGTTTTTGACTTGCGAAATTTGTTTTCTTGAAGTGTCGAAACGAAGGGCAATGATCCTATAGCCCACATTTGTCAGGTGATGAACCACAGAGCAGTGTACCTTCAGATTGGATGTCTCCTCGTTGTTAAACACGCATTTGCGCTGTGCTACGCTCAGTTCGTAGAGGTTTTTCGAGGCCCTAAGCAATAAGCCAGCATATAAATCAATCTCTCTATGGTGTCTAGATGTTTGGTCTACTTACACCGTCTCGAGCACCTTGAACGAGGCCGTTATCTCATCGGATTTGTGCAGCGCCACAATGTTCGCCTCTGTTGCGGATACCTCATACGGCGAGTGCACGTCCAGCTGGGAAGGTGACGCGCGGATTTAGACACAGTCTCAATAGAGTCATTGTGTGGATCTTACCACGCCCGTGCTCTCGTACAGGTCCATGCGAATGTAGCACTGCTGCTTGCCGTACTGACAGGAGAGCGGCTGTTCCATCTCCTCATAGACGATGGGTCTGTGAACGCAAATTGAATCCCTAACATGATCTTGTGTCTCTCCTTTCGCCTACTTACTTTCCACTTAGCACCGAAGACATCGGCGAGTTGATGGCATAGCAGGAGCCGCGCTCTGTCATCACCATCTGGACATGGACCTTGAAGTTAACATCGAAGCTGCTGATGACCTGCTCAAAGGGCCGATCCACCCGCTGTATCAGATCGTACAGATCCACCTGGTCGAAGCGCTCGTCCTCCGCAAACTTGGCCAGCTCCGCGTAATTGCTGGCAGTAGCATTGACCACCGCATACAGGAAGTCCATAAAGTAGAAGTAGTCCTCGTCAATAATGGACACGTTCCACACATCCTGAATGTACTCGTTCGCCTTAAAGGAGTCTATGTGATCGTAGTAGCACAGGGTGACTGCCGGCAACGATCCATTCCAGCCACGGTAGTCGCGATCCACCGAAATGACTGTGGGGGAGTTGAGGTACCGCTCGTACTGCAGGCCGCTGAGCATAATAGCGGCGTAGATACTGCTCAGGACAACCACCAGCCAGAGGGTCCTCTCCAAGGTGTGGAGCTGCCTGTTAACTATTAAACTGATGGCCAAAACGCCCGCTTCGGCTCCTGCTATTTCAGCCATCTCTCTGAGTCGGCTCGAGTAGCTCTTAAAGCCAGCTAGGACTGTTGGTAGCAAGGCCAGCAGTCTCTTCCACGTCCAAGCAGAGATCCGCCTCCACCAGAGACACCACTGTCTGCTGTCCATGCTGACCAAATGATAGGACCAGCTTATGCGTGAGGCCTTTTATTGAATTGTAAATCCAGCTGGAATAAACTAATTGCGAGCGACCCCCATTAGCGATTTATGACAATGGCCATCACCACTCCGATAAACTGTCAACGAACAAAGGAATGCATTAAATGTCTCCACATAAGGGACAAATGGTTCGGTTTCTTATCTCTCCCATTGCCAGCGTATCCAAATCGATAATGTCGCACGCGAGCAAGGAACGTCCGATACTGCAATCGAAAAGGATAAATGTTGCGCTCCAGAAGTCTCCCACCCAGATGCGACTGGCCATGCAGCCAGCCGTAAGTGGTAGACCCGTAACAGTATCAGACCCGGCCACCATTAAGGCCGCTCGAAGAAGTAAAAGGCCATGTAGAGGTCCTCGCAGAAACTGCAGCGAGGGTTGTCTTGCAGCTAGCTGTGAAGCTTAGGTCCTGCAGCCCCAGAGAATAGAGGTCCACAGCATCCACCAGGAAAGCAACGAACAGCTCATAGCGGGCGACCAGGTTTACGATACTGGTGGGTTGACATCTGCATCTGCACGGCGGAGGCACACCAGCACACCAAGGTTTATCGTCAGTGCAGGCAAATGATAGATACTAATTAACGAACCCATTTTATTGGTTTGCTTGTAAATTAAAATAGTATTTGGAGTATTTCCTATAAGACAATCGAAATCAAATCAAAAATTTAAACTGCCAATACAACAATTGTTTTTTTAGATTACTACATCATCATTTGAATCCTGCAGAAGTTTAATGTCATTCTGCAGCTCCTTCAGCTCCCTCAGCATGCTGCGCGACATTTGTCCCTCTGGGGTGGCCACGGGCTCAAACAGCAACATTCGGAAGGCTTCTCGCATCATAAACTCAGTCTGATTTAGTTCCCCCTACAAAAAAAGAAACATATTAAGTAACCATTCCATAACAGTTTGATCTGCCGCACCAGTAGCTGCCTAGAGTTCTGCTCCTGCTCACTGTAGAGCTTCCTGGCCAATTCCGCCTGAGTGTTGGCCAATTCGTAGAGGGCAATGGCCTTTAGCCGAGAGATTCCCGGAGCCACCACCTTTAGCACCAGCAAAAGCTCTTGGCACACACGAATTTTGCGCTCGTAAACCTTTCTGCTGGGACTATGGGCCATATTCTGAAGAATCTGACGAAGCACAGAGGCTATGTTCTGCTTCAGATCCAGCATCAGGTAATGGTTGCCATGGAGCAGCCGGCTCATCTTGACCAGCAGCAATTCCAGCCGGTAGATGTCGCCGCGTGCATGGAAGATCTCCTCCTTGGCCCTCTCCAACATGTTTGACACAAACTCCGGCTTCAGTGTGTGCTCTGGATTGAGGAGACACTGCCAGGTGCCCGTTTCGGGCTGACGCACTATGTAGCCACCGGAGCAGGCACACCCACTGCAGATGAAGCTGCTCATATGGGTGCCCAGCTCGGTGGGATCCTGGCAGCGGGCACAACTGCAGTCGAAGCACTTTCCCGTCTTCAGAATATGGCGCCTCTCCTCGTTACCCAGCAGCACACTGGTGTAGCAGATGTAGAGGATTTCTCCGGCTGCTATTTGACGATTGGCAAACACCTTGATGCGCCGCTCGTCATCGATGGCTGTCTCCAGGTTGGGCATGCAACTGTGCGCGAAGAGAGCCGCTCTTCGGTACAGTCCTCTCATGGCGCCGCCCTGCTCCGGGGCGCGAATCTCGTAAACATTCACATCCAGAATCCCCAAGAGCCTCTGCAGCAGGATTTCATCCACTGCATTGCCGGAAGCGCTGTGCAGCTGCTTTACCACACCAGTCGCCTCGAGCGGAGCGTATGCGTGTGCCTGATAGCGTTTCCATATTTCCGTTCCTCGCCTGGCCTCCAAATGGGTCTCCATCTGGGACATTTCCTCGAATAGGGGCCTGCTGTGCTGGTGTTCCCCCAGCAGCAGACATGCAAGAGCCGGCTGCACCTCTGTGTTGACCTTTTCCTGCAGCACCTGCACCTGCTCGTCCGACAGCTGAAGCTCCCTCAGTCGCTGACAGTCGCGCTCATCGTGGTCAGCGCAGTCCTCGCACAAGGACAGGAGTCGGCACTTTCTAGAAAAAAAAACTTACATAAGCCATGGTGCAGAATCGGTGGAGGAATCGGGAATCGAGATTCTCGACCTACCCGCAGAAGGTGGCGGTAAGCTTGAAGCATTTGGAACAGCGTCTGTCGCCAATATGGGGCAGGACTACAATGGGCTGCTCCAGAAGCAGAGTTTCTCCAGCGCTGAGATCACATCGGGCAACCACAAATCTAAAAGGATCGGCGTGAGGATTGGCGGCTGATTAGGGAGCAATTAAAGGGCTTGCTTGATTATCCCACCTGCCCAGCGTCTCATTCTGCTTCAGCTCGCATTTCTTGGCAAAATCGTCGGAGACTGCAGCCATGGTCTATTATCTATCCCGTTCCCTTTGGCTAACTTTGGCATACTGACAGTATGCTCGAGTGCTGTGCTATTCCGAGTTATTTTTAATTAAAAGGCGGTTCGATTCTTTATTTATTTCTTGATCAATGATTCCCCTCAAACCCACCAAGCGTTGAACCGTGTCGGGCCCTGCATGTGCACACAGAACCGACAACGAGAAAGGCATTCTTTCCATTTCCCTTTGGTCTAATCTATTCTATTTTGTTTTATTTTATTTTAAATTTACACGCAGTCGCTGGTGCGAACTACCGGCCGCCATACTTCATCAAATCTGAATCAATTCGCTCTAGTTCCATGGAGATCCGTTCGGAGAGATATCCCTCGGCTGAGTTCTCCGGCTCAAAGCGAAGCAAATCGAGGGCTTCCTTGGCCACCTGACTGCCAATCCTTAACTGAGCCTGAAACCACGGTAAACACTGGATAAATAGAAGACACCCTTTGACAGAGAGCCTAGAGGCCGAGCTACTAACCACATATTCCTTCTTGTCCAGATCGCTCTCGGCAAACTGTAGTTCTATGAGCTCCACAAGCGCCAGCAGATACTCGAACAGTGCAATGGCGTACAGCTTGGAGAGGCCGGGAACCACTGCTCGACACACCGGAAGGAGATCGGAGCACAGTTCGACGCGGCGGGCGAGGAGTTTCTTGCAGGGCTGCTCCATGGAGTTCATCAGAGCTGCAGCTCTCAGGATGCTGGCAATATTCTGTTTGATGTCCAGCAGCAGAAAGTGATTGGGATGGAGGAGCTGCTGGTAGCGCACCAACAGAGATTCGTAGACTTGAAGTTCACCCTTGGCGTCGACTAGGGCGTCCCCCGCCTCGGCCAGCACCTCATGGACATCGGCAGCTGGCAGGATCGCGTTGCAGTCCACGCATCGCCAGTTCCCACTGCCATCCGGACCAATCTCGCAGATGGAGAAACCTGCAGAGCATTCTCGGCACTTCATGCTGCTCATGTGGGTTCCCATTTCTGTGGCGTCCTGGCAGCGAGAGCAGGAGCAGTCCAGGTGGCGGCTGAGGCGCAGCTGATGCTGTCGCTGGCTGGTGCCCATCAGGGGATTCGTGTAGGAGTTGTAGATAACATCGCCGGCATTCAGGGGCACGGCTGCGTACAGCTTCATGTTAAACTGCTCGTCCAGGGCCACAACCGTGTTGGGAACACAGTGGTGGGGCAGGCCAGCTCCACAGACGAAGACCCCTTTCAAGGTCTCGCCATCCCGACCAGTCACTTCGAAGGCGTTGCAATCAATGCGCACGCAGTGGGCATGAAGCACGTCCGCTGTCAACTGCTGCGTGGGCAAGGCCTCAACCAAGCCACTGGCCAGGAGCGGGCGCACCACTTGCTCCTCGTGCTCCTGCCACATGCCCTCGCCATTGCGATAGTCCTCCAGATTCACGGACCGCTCGAAGAGTGTCTGGCAGTCGGCTTGCGTGGCTGGATCCTCGAGCAGCAGGAGCAGCTTCAGCAACGCACATATTCCATAGTTCTTCACCAGCAGATCCTTGCATATTTTGCTCCCAGCCCCACTGGCAAAGAACTCACACTCGAAGTCATTGTGCTGGCTGCAGTCCATGCAGAGCGGAAACACCTGGCACTTGCGACACATCACATACGACTCCTCCATGCACTGGGCGCACTTCAGCTGGCCGCACTCCCAGTGTGGGGCAACCAACAGCGGCCGCTCCTCCAGCAACGTTTCGCCAGCATCGATGTTCATGTTGGCCACCAGATGCCTAAATGGAATGGAAATCAAATCTGTTTTAAATATGTACAAACATAAAAAGACCGACTCCAATGGGTATGCACCTGCCCAGCTTCTCATCGTGCGCCTGCTGAATCTTTTCGCTGAAGTCTTGCATCGATTACGTGTTGTGCTGTCGCTGTCCCTTGTTGTCTGCGGAGTAGAAAACTATTCAATTCGGTACACAGCGTCGTGGTACGTGGCAAGGTACTCACCCAAAGCTGATGCCGCCACTGACCGACTGAGCGCCATAAAAATGGTGGAGCGGCAATTATAAATATACACCCATGCGATGCTCGCGAGGAGCTTCCCTACTCTCACGAGTAGTACTACATATGCCCAGCCCTGTCGCCGGTCGCAGCTTTTGACCATTCTGCTAAGTACTTTGGCTAATTGCGTGCGTAACTTGGTCGATCGATGCTTTATTTTTAGTCTCCGGCGCGTCGGCTGGCGATGGTGACGCGATCGCATATTCGAGCCTCGTTGCCGCTGGGTCTTTATTTTTGGCCATCCATCTTCAGGAAGAAACAGCAAACATTCTCGGCTGGAAAACTTCATTGAATTCAAAAATCTTAATAACTTCGTTTCTTTACCGAATTCTATCCGATTTCCCCCCGCCAGACGGAGTCCTATCCAAGTATTCGAGACAGACCAAGTCGTATCCTAGCCAGACAGAATCGTATCACAGCAGGACAGAAGCGCGATCCTTGAAAGATCCGAGATTCATCGACAACAAGGACTTTGACTAGATTCTAGATAGATCTCGATGATGTATATTGACAATATTTCCCGTGGGCGTAAATCAACAATTCCGCCGTCGATTACTCGTGTCTGCTGCTGCGGACGGGTCGCCACATTGTCGATTCAGCGACACAGCAGCGGCATCATGGCTATGGTCCGCAGCAGAACAGCCAGTGGCTGCCACAGTACAGCAAGAAGCACTTCACTTCGACCTCCCGAGAGGACGAGGAGCTACGGCGGAATCACCCGCGGGGAGGTACCGACGGCGAGCGGACTGGATAGGCGAATCTAAGCTTGAAAATGTATGAGTGACAAGGATGTGAATGCAATCCAGCGGAATTTACCTTCAACCTTCAAGTATAACCGTCATATTTACGTACAACCATCGATAGATCTATCGACTATCGAACGAACCAAAATATGTTGTGTCGTGCTAGCCAACACTAGTACGATAAGTTGACTCTCTAGCTATCGATAGTATCGCATTGGGCGGTAGATTCAAAAGCTTCCTTTAATTTATATATTGTAAAGAATAACAAAAAGAAATTCATAAAATTGCACTAGCTTTGGCTTTAGGCAGACTCTTGAGCCTGAAGGTAGTTGAAAACAGTGCCGCGTTCCACAAATCTTTTGTCGTTCTCCTGGTCAGAGTTTCCTACGGTTTTCGTCGAATCGCTTCTGTGTCCATAACCACCACCGCCAGGAGTCTTCATCGCAAATGTGTCCTGCAAGGGATTGGATGAGGAATGGAACTGAGCACCAACGAAATGTCAAAACTCACCCCAGCATCCACATCGATGCACGTCTTTCCAGCCAGGGCAATCACTCTGCCGTCGCGCTTGAAGATTAAATTCCGTCCGCTCTTTGCGGGCTCACCGCCCGCCAGTCCATAAGGTTGCAGGGTGCGGCGCTCTGTCAGGACGGACAAGGTAACGGGCTTACGGAAGAGCAAGTCTCGCTCCACGCCCTCTCCGCCATTAAATTGGCCCCGCCCGCCAGAGCCATCAGTGCGCAGACAGAAACGCTTCAATATCATAGGGTAGCGTAGCTCCAATATCTCTGGATCGGTGATCCGCGTGTTCGTCATGTGCGTATGTACTCCACCGGCTCCATGCCAGCCGGGCCCAGCACCTGATCCGCCAGCTACGGTCTCATAGTAGCCCCAAGTTTCGTCTCCGATGGTGATGTTGTTCATGCAACCCTGGGAGGCGCCACAGACGCGGAAGGCTTTCAGCACGGTGTCCACGATACGCTGCGAGGTCTGGACATTTCCACCAACAACGGCTGCCCCTTCCGAGGGATCCAGTATGGAATTCTTCGGGATAATCACCTGAATGGGTGCCAGACAACCTT
This sequence comes from Drosophila lowei, assembly GCA_008121275.1. NCBI lineage: Eukaryota > Metazoa > Arthropoda > Insecta > Diptera > Drosophilidae > Drosophila > Drosophila lowei. The sequence continues at coordinate 20,547,146 of CM017778.1, read as the reverse complement.
GATTCAGTGGCACATCGTGGCCCACCATGCAGCGGAGGCAGTAGATCAAAGCAGAGAGCGTAATCGCTCGTGGAGCATTGCAATTTCCCCAGACCTCCACTCCGGAGCCGGTGAAGTCACACAGGGCCGATCCCTTCTCCGGATCAATGGTAACCTTCAGAGTTATGGGCGAGCCATCATCCATGAACTCTTGGGCTTGCAGCACCGTGCATCCAGTGCGAGCCAGCGAGTCCTGCCCAATCTGACGAAGCATGTCGCGCACTGCTAGCTCTGCATTCTTCTGAATGTGCGACATGTAGGCCTGAACCACGTCCAGGCCATAGCTGTCGATTAGCTCCGACACGAGCTGGATGCCCTTGTGGTTGGCGGCGATTTGGGCCTTTAGATCAGACAGATTGTCGCTAAGGTTTCGGGTGCCCACGGCTCCCTTGGCTTCTGTGGGCGTCGTCAAGCGCTCGATGATCTCCTTCTCTTGGAACAGTCCATTCTCCACGATCAGGAAGGACTTGAAAGCGGCACCTTCTTGGGCCAAGGATGTGGAGTGCGGCGGCATGGATCCGGGAGTAATTCCACCAATGTCCGCATGGTGTCCCCGCGAGGCAACGAAGAAAACTGGTCGGGATACACTCCTGTAAAGGAAGGACAGGTTTAGTGGGCGATTTCCCAGATGCGATCAGAGACTACTCATACTCGTAGAATACTGGGGTGATGACCGTCAAGTCGGGCAGATGCGACCCACCCGCAGAGGGATGGTTTGCCAGGATAACATCGCCATTCTTCAGGGTATCGCCTCGCACCCGCAGCTGGTACTGTACCGTCTCCTGCATGGCGCCCAGGTGAACCGGAATATGGGGTGCGTTGCTGACCAGTCCCCCATCCGGCCCGAAGAGGGCACAGGAGAAGTCCAGGCGCTCCTTGATGTTCGTGGAGATGGAAGTGCGCTGCAGCACCCGACCCATCTGCTCGGCAATGCTCATGAAGCGGTGACTGAAGATACTCAGGTGGACCGGGTCTAGCTCCGCGTTGATCCCGTGCTTGCCACCGGTCTTCACATCTATTATGAGGTCTCCAAAGACTGTCACCTGGACACCGCACTCTGGTTCCACGATGATGGTGGACAGCTGATCGATCAGCACTGCGGGTCCGGCGATCTGGTGGCCAGCCAAAAGGTTTTTGGTCAGGTAGATGGGGGCATCGAAGCTGCCCTGATCGAAGTGGATACGCGAATTACCTTCAGCAGGGGGTGTGGTCTCTGAGCTACGCTTGATCTCGGACTCGGGGGGCGTTTCATTTTTCCCCAGGCCGCGAATACGGATGTCATCAACGATGATGCGTCTGTTCTGCAGCACGAAGCCAAATTCGGTGCGATAGCGCTCTAGGAATGTGGCATGGAAGTCTCCATAGGTCGTCAAAAGAGGGGACTGAGCTGCCGAATCCTTGCCACCTGTCGGGGCACACATCAAGGCGCCATCGGTTCCTTCATAGCGCAAATGGAGGAAGGGCTCCAGTTCGATCTGACGGAATCCCTGGTCCGCCAGCTTGGCGTGGCATTGCTGGGACAAGGCGTCCAGGCGGTCCTTCAGCTGCTGGCCATTCGCATAGCTGAACTCCAGACCACTGGGTTCCTGCAACTCCTGGACAACGTCGGCCAGGGCCATGCCGTAGGCCGAGAGGATTCCAGCGTATTTGTGAACAACCACCTGGAATTTCCAAAGGGAATCATTAGCCTCATTTTTTATGCTTCATTAAAGGACTCACCTTGGCAATGCCTAGATTGTGAGCAATGGCACAGGCGTGTTGTCCTCCGGCTCCTCCGAAGCAGGAGAGCACATGGTTGGCCGTATCCAAGCCCCGCGACTGTGTCAAGGCTCGAATGGGCCTGCACATGGTCTCGTTAGCCACCCGAATGAAGCCCAGGGCCACCTGCTCAATGCTCAGGTGCCTGTCATCTCCAGTGGCCTTTAAATGGCTGTTGATCTCCGCCTGCAGCTGAATGAACTTGCTCTTCGAGATCTCATAGTCCAGCGGCTCGTTCTCCTTCGGCCCAAAGATCTTGGGAAAGTATTGTGGCAGGATGCGTCCCAGAATCAGATTGGCATCCGTAACAGTGAGGGGACCTCCCTTCTTGTAGCAGGCGGGCCCAGGATGCGACCCCGCCGACTCTGGACCCACGACAAAGATTCCGGAGCGGAAGAACAGGCGCGATCCTCCACCCGCTGCCACAGTGTTGATGTCCAGCTGTGGCGCCTGAATCGTCACGCCCGCCGTGGTACTCTCGATCACGTGCTCGTAGCTGCCGGCATACCTGGACACATCCGTTGAGGTTCCTCCCATGTCAAAACCGATCAGTGGCAGCTTCGTTTCCCGCGACCCGGTCAGGGCATAGCCCACCACACCGCCAGCGGGGCCAGAGAGGATGGCGCGGGCTCCTCGGAAGTTCTCCATGTTGGTCAGGCCGCCATCCGACTGCATGAAGAGCACATCCACGCCTGCCAGCTGGTTGTCGAAGCCAGATTTGAAGCTGTGGAAGTAGGTTAATCGTCAATGAAAGAAGAATTAATAGGAATTAGCTGGAAAGAGGTCAGGCGTGCCCTTTATTCTAGCCACCACTGTTACACTCGTCGATATCAGTGAGCCCGTTCATTCGACACCCATGAATTCATTGGGCAGAAGGGTATATTGTGTGGGAGACTGGCAAGAGAAGGCCTATTTGGGAACTGTGATAAGGACTTCAGAATGATTAACTATATTTTGGGTGTTGGGAAAGAAAGAGCCACACAAAAGTTCTGTGCAGCAATGAAACCGATAATGATTGTTGGTTCATCTGTTGCCATTACAGTAGAGGGTATTTTCTAGTCGATCTAGAGATCAGTTGCTTTTGTGTGTTTACTTTTCGAAACTTGTTTGTCTTGTTTGGTTTTTAGACTGGGTGTTGGGTTATCTTTATGAGGTGCTTTCCGCCTGATCTAGTTTGTTTGTTTCCAAGAAAGAGCCGTCTCATCGACATAATTTGCAAGCAGAGATTAGATGCACTCACCTCGCCAAGTAGCGGTCCACATGAGGCGTCAAATAGGCCTCCGCACAGGCCGTGTAGCCTCTAGCCACCACCCGACACATGGGCATGGCCTGGTGAGAGAGTGTGACATGGCTGAAGCCCAGCTGGCGGGCGATGTCTCCGATCTGGAGCTCGTGCTCCGGACAGGCGTAGCTGTGGGCCAGCACAACGGCCACAGACGACACGCCTTTATCGCGGGCAGCTGTGAGGGAGGCACGTACCGCCTCCACATCCACGGGCTGCACCTCCAAGTACTTTGTGCTGGCCACACCCTCTAGCACCTTCCAGCTGTGAACTAGAAGAGACTGCATTATAGAGTGCGATCGGATTCCGATTGGAGACACTTACCCAGTTCACAGCGATCCGCCTGCTCTGGAACAATGCGACAATCGACCTCGACCACGGACTGGTAGAGATTCGCCGGCTTGCGAATGTTCAGGTCGAAGATTTTCGGCCTTGCCTGGTTGCCTATGTAGAGCAGATCCCTGAAGCCACTGTTGACGACCAGCACCACGGGATCTCCCTTTCTCTCTAGCAGGGCATTCGTGGCAACCGTGGTGCCCATGCGCACCCACCCGATCTTGGAGGTGTCCACCAGGCCAGAGGCAGCCAGCTCCTGTCCCGTCTCCTCCTTCAGTATGCGGCGAATGCCCTCCCTGGGGGCGTCGCTATACCGCTCTGGGTCCTCCGACAGCAGCTTCATGGTGCGCACCTTTCCGCCCGGACAAATACATAGTACGTCGGTAAAGGTGCCGCCACGATCAATGGCAAAGCAATACTTATTTCCACTTTTTGGGTCAGACATTGGCACTGATAATAAATGCGTGTCGTGTGGTGTGCTTGGAGAGACTTTCCCGAGCGAAGAACACTGTGCGGCGAACAGGTTGAGCGTGCGATATATGTAATAGCTTTTATGAATAAAAGCTCCCTCAAAAGCTTCCTTAAAAGCTCTCTTATCTAGAACGAATCTTGTTCTCGTTATACATACATTTAAGCACAGTAAGAGATCTTGTAGTTCTTCATCTGGTTTTTGAATCTATTTTTCACCACAAATAAGTTGGATTACAGCAAGGCTGAAAAGTTTCCATTGAAGAAAGACCAATTTGCACTTGTCGTAAAGATACGCAACAGACCAGACCTACCTACCCCACTTTCTTGACGACTCCGCAACACATAAATATTTATATGCAAATGCATGTTTTATCTGTGTTTTACTTCGCAGCAATGAAATTTGATGACTTATTAAACGAGGCCATAAAGTGCGCATTCCCTTGCTTTTGCGGCTCAATGGCATCGCAGGCATCGGAGCCTGTGGGCCCAATTGTTTGCCCAAAGTCGGCCCATATCAATAGAGGCTCCCAGAGGTGCATTTCAGATTGTTTTTCGTCGCGTTATGACCTCTAATGTGTACAATGTCCCGGGGCTGTCCGGGTGACAGTCGCAGCAGTTTATGTGCGAACATTGATGGGATTTTTACGGCCGTTCCTGTTCTACACGCTAGAAACACAATCGATGTCGAATTGCCTAGCATTTCCCGTAAATATGGAACGCTTGAAAAAGATGAACTGGAAATGGAAGTGGAATCGAGGGGCCGAAGGAAATGGACAATACGAGAGGGAACAAACGAAAACCGAAAACGAGCTGTGGCTGGAGTACTTTGCTGCGCATCTGCATGTCTGGCCCTTCGAGGAGCTCTGCTCTAGGCTGGAAACGAATCCCTCTCTGGTGAGCCCTAAGACATCAGTATCGGGGAGAGAGAAGCTAAAACTCATCCGTGATCCTCCGCAGGGGCTAAGCGAAGAAGTGGCGGAGCAGCGCCTGTCCCGGAACGGAAAGAACACATTTTGCTTGCCTGCCCAGCAGAAGTCGCCTTTGTGGAAACTCTTGGACAACTGTTTCTGGTGCTTGGCGATCATCATTCTGCTGATTGCGACGTTCTGCTTCGTCTTGTACTACGGCGAGGTCAAGCGGCACCCAAACTCGAACGTCGACCCGGAGTACCTGGTAGCGGGCATATTTCTACTCCTCGTTTTGCTTCTCTCCGCAGGGTTGATCCTTCTGCAGCGGAACGACGATTCTGCGGTGGTCGAGGCATTCGAGGATCTGATGCCCATGTACTGCACGGTAATTCGGGACGGGGAGAAGCAGGTCATCCTATCCGAGAAAGTGGTTCAGGGCGACATCCTGCCGATCGCCTACGGACAGCGACTGCCAGCCGATTTACGCTTCTTTAGCTCCATCGGCCTGGAGGTCAACAATGTGGCCCTCACGGGCCTCTCCCGTCCCGTGGAGATCAATCATCTGGTCAGCGAAGGGCTGCCCAGGCGCTCTGACGTAGTAGTCCCAGTCGCTTGACAGCTCTCTGTATCCAACATTATTGAATTTATAAAATAAAATAAGTGAGAAATGACCGGCAAGCTTTTGTCCAAGTGGGACTCCAGAAACGTGGGTTTTGGCTGCAGCCACGCAACGCAGGGCTATGGTCTGGGACTGGCCATTGCCTGCGGTGATGCCTCAGAGGTCGGCGTCATGGCACGCCTCAGCATGGGGAAACGTCCGCCCAGCCGAGTGGGAAAGCATCTTCAGCAGGTGGGTTTTGGGTAAATGAATGGCTTTCCGATAAGTTCCTTTCCACTAATCCACTAATAGGTCACCTACTACGCGATCGTGGTGGGGATTTTTCTGTTCTTCGTGGTGCTGTGCACCTTATCGGCGGACAAGCAGTCCATGATTACCACGTCCCAAGTGAACACGTGCCTGGCGATTGCCTTGATCCCGCTCTTCTTGCCCAGCCTCCTGTACCTGGGTCTGGTGCGTGCGCAGAGGATTCTAAAGCAGAAAGAATACTACGTGCGGAACCTGGAGGCCGTCAGCACTTTGGGGCTGTCCACAGTGATCTGCGCGGACATGAGGGGCACAATGACCATGCAGCAGATGCGTGTATCGGAGATATTCGTGGATGCAGATCTGCTGCGTGTGCAGAGCCTGAACCAAGAGGAGGTGGGGCCGCGATTCATAGAGCTCATCCGGTCCTCGCTGCTGTGCAACGATGCAGTGTTCTGTCCGGGCTCGGTAGGAGTGCCCGTGGAAAAGAAGAACATCTACGGAAGCAGCTATGACAGTGCTCTGCTCAAGTTCGGTCTCACCTTCATTCCCAACGTGGACCAGCTGCGTCGCGACCACGAGAAGGTGGCCAACTTGAGCTACAACAGCATCGACCAAGTCCACGTGACAGTGCACAAGATCCGGGGCGAGAACGGCGGGTCGCGCCACATCCTCCTGATGAAGGGCTACGCTGACGTGGTACTCAGCCACTGCTCGACCTACGCGGTGAGTGACGAGGAGCTGCTGCTGGACGAGCCGCTCAAGCAAACCATTGGAAATCTGGCCACCAGGCTGATGGAGGCGGGACGGCATGTTCGCGCCTTCGCCTACAAGGAGATCCTCTCTGACGTGGAGCGCCGCCGCTTTGCCCAGGTTAACTTGGGCCGTGACAGCACTCCAGGCAGGTACAGGGATTTCCTGTCCGTGAACATCTTTTCACTGAGGTTCCTTGGCCTGATCGCCACCCACAATCCGCCCCACGCCAACATCGCACAAAGTGTGTTCAAATGTCGCACCGCTGGCATCAAGCTGGTGATCATTACCAGTGCCAAGGCCACCTTCGCCCGTGCCCTGGCCATGAGCGTGGGTATCATTGCACCACCTCCAAGTGACGGCGTCGACGTCACTGACTCGTCGATGAAGCGCCACCAGGTCAGTGCTGCTGTCGTCAGCATGGATGAGTACGTGGAGCAGAAGATGCACCACCAGCGATGGAAGGTGGAGCAGCTCCTGCTCGCCCACCCCCAGTTGGTGTTCGCGATGGTAAGCGTGGAGCAGAACCACATGATAGTTGAGACCTGCCAGCGGCTGGGTGCCGTGGTCACCGTCATGGGATACTCCGTGCACGACACGCCCGCCATGCGTCGCGCCCATGTGGGGGTGGCCAAGTCTGGGTGTTCGACCACGAGCCACTTCGGCGCCGACATCCTCCTGACGGACAGCCCCTTCTCCAAGCTAGTGGCTGCCATCGAGGTGAGTCGCCTGCTGTTCGAAAACACGAAGAAGGTATTGGCCTACTGTCTGGCCACAAACACGGCCCTGATTCTGGTGCACGTATCCTTCTTCCTGGTCAAGATCCCACTTCGCATATTCGTCATGCAAGTGTTTATCATATCCATATTCGTGAACTTGGTGAGAATCCTCTGAGAGGAAGGGATACCTGATTGAACAGACTCCTTTACACAGCTGCCTGGCCTGACCCTGCTCTTCGAGGAGGCCGAGGAGAAGCTGATGAAGATGAAGCCCAAGATCTTCGACGACTTCCTGCTGAATCGACGGTAAGTACACGTTCTCATCAGCCTTGTCCTTGCACACGAATAACCCGCGTTTAGCTTGCTCTTTGTGTCCTGCATCCTGGTGGGTATCATTGAGGCTGCGGCTGTCTTTATCATGTACTTCCTGTTCATGGCCCGCAACGGCTTCCTGCCCAGAACTTTGGTCGGCCTCAATTTTAAGTGGTATGACGAAACGGTCACAGACATTACTGATTCGTATGGCCAGGAATGGGTAAAGCTTAAACCCAAGTACAGGTGAAGTACAGGTCATATTATATTTAACCATTTTCGATATTTCCTGCAGAGTCCGAAGTCCCGCCAGCGCTTGGACTGTCAAGTGTCCGCCATTTGCCTGATGACCCTCGCTGCGATGCAGTGCACCAATCTAATGTTGACCAGGACCGGACGTGCCAATCTGCTAAGTCATGGATTTTCCAACGTTTACCTGAACCTGGCCATCGTTTATTTGATTTGCCTTTGCGTGCTCGTGCGCTACGTGGATTTTCCCCACTGCCTCCGTCTGGTTGGGGGCAAAGAGTGCGTTCGTCTTCCTCCTGCCTCCGGCTGCCCCTCATTGGTTCTCTTTGCAGATTGGTCTTCTTCTGGTGGTACATATGGCCTTTGGTCTCGTTGCTGGCGTTCCTCGAAACTGCCCGGCGCTACCTCCTCAGGCGATTCCCTGGCAGCTGGCTGGAGCTGGAGACTTTTTACTAAACGGAGCAGCATCTAGGATAAATGCAAATGCGAACATAATATGAAGTATTGTGTTAAAGCTGCTTACGCTGTTTATATCGCACTTAATGTTTCATCCTTCTCGTCTTTTGTCTGTTAAAAAAAGGAAACAACTGGAAATCTGTAGTACAAGGTTTACTTAAATGATCGCAGCTTCAGAGTCGGATTGATTTGGAACAAATGATATTCTTTAACTGAGTTAAACTTCACCCATCCATGCAGGGCACGCAGTGTTGTTCTTCAAGTAAAACTCTTTGGATTTGTATTTTTAAAATATTGCAATTTATTTGTGAATAGCTCGAAGCTGTGTGGTGGTGGTGGTGTCGTGGAGTTGGCTGCAATTTCTCACATTGAGTTCGCTTGTGTGCCATTTAAGACTTTGTTTAATTATTTAATTCAAGTTGCATAATAGACATCTACACGTAATGGCATGTGGATAGGATATGAGTAGGACCTTACACGGATTTGCTTTCATTCAACATCAATAATTTACTGTATTTTTACGTTTATTTTACGCTTGTAAATATTCGTTCGTTTCGTTTCGTTTCGTTACGTTTCCTTTTGATTAAACTTTTTTGAACATTTATCGATTAATGCTTGTTTGTATGGTATGTATATCGGTTATCGCTATGTATAGTATGTACTATGTATGTGCTTCTCCTTGCCTCTCATCCAAGTGTAAATCTTTAGCTGGTGGAGTTCCGGGAAAGGAATATACATATAGGTACGTAACTCTTAAAGTGCAACATATTGTAGAAACGGTTCCGATCAAATTCCCTTAGTGTGGAACATAAATTCATTATTTAGAAATACAATACAGTATGGGGATGGATGGGAGAAATCTGGATAGGCTCGGACCAAAGACCTATCCTGTCCGTTTCCTATCTTTCCTATCAGTATGTATACTCGTAACCTGAACAAAATATAACTCTGTAGGTAATCGCTGCTTTCGATGTGCCGAAACTTTCCGTTCTCGAACTGAAACCGAACTATCTATCATATCTAGCACAAGCTCTGGGGCTGAGTGGGGGCTAGGACTACTCAATCAATCAATCAACCAGGCAAAGTAAGCTGAAGGCGGTGGGATCTCTCTGATCGGGGGTCTGTCTACTTTATATAATACCATTTACGAGTATCTTTGACTTTGTCTTTGCTTTGTTAAACGTTTTGCTGTTAAAACTCTTTAAAATTATTATCTCATTAATTTAGTAGTTTTGTTCGGTTTAATCTTAGTTTATATAGATTTAAGTACACACGCACACACATACTATATAGTTGTATATATCTGTATATGTATATGTATGTGTTTGCTTGTATTGTATATAAGTATTGTTGTATGGTACTTGTGTGTTCGGTACTCGAATTCGAATTCGCATTCGCATTCGTATTCGTATTTGTATTCGTATTTGTGTGTATATTTAGTTAAAGTAATTTGTTTAAAGTAATTGCGTTTACATTTTATTTCTATTGAAGTTTGCTCTCTTTAATTCTCTTTAATTTGACACTAATTTTAGGTTTCAATTTGTTTTTAAACTTTATTCCATTAAATTTAACATTTCTTTTGACTTTTTGTTTTTCTTTTTGGTTTTTTTCCTTTCATTTTCTTCTGTGGAAATAAAACATCGCATTGAAAATATTCGCTCCGTTTATTATCAGTAAAAAATAAAATCGTGTGGCACGGGCACGAGTGTGCACTGTAGACGCGACACAGCTCGTTCTCGTATAAGTTCACAGTTAGTCCCTAAAGATCGGTATAGTCGTACGTCTGCACGAGTACGGGTATGCATTCGTGTAGGGGTATACATTCGATGCGGTGTGTGCATCAACTACGCAAAGATTAATGGGTTCCATCCTCAAGATCTCTTTAAAAGAAGGAGGCGGGGCACATCGAAGGCGGTCGGGATGGACTGGGACCGTGGTCAGTGGGCAGCCGCAGCTGGAGGAGGTCACTGGGTTAGACGCCTTGGGCGAGACTCTCCTTGGACAGCGCCAGGAGGGGCTGGTGCTGGTGCTGGTCGACGGCCTGGTGGTGCGGAATGATGAAGGGCGAGGCCAGCATCTGCAAGGGCCTGCAAGGGAGTCATTCGATGGGGAACTCTGGGATGGGGGCGTGGCTGGAAGGGGAAGGGGGCACTCACTCTGCATAGCTGGATGCTGTCACCACCGGCTGTCGTACCGAGTGCAATGCCTGCGAATTCTTGGCCCTGGCCAGCAGACTCATCACCGTGCGCTTGGTGGGATTCATGCCAGTGCGGGGAACGCCCAGCAACGGACGCTTGCGTCCCAGGCCGCCACCTGCCAAGAGCCGAATCGGGATTAGCCTTTGGGGAAACGGGGGGGCGACCGGAAGCTGCAAATGGATCTGGTCACTCACCTATGTTGATGGTCTTGACGTTGCGCAGTGCGGGATGGAGGAGGGCTGAGCCGGGCGGCTCCAGCAGCGTCAGTGTGGATGTGGCTGCCTCCCCGTCTGCACAGCTGGGCAGCTGCAGGGCCGCGGCACTCGCCTGGGTGGTCGGCAGCCCGGCCATTGTTGCACCCACCCCGGCCGCCGGCTTCAGAAGTCCTCCGATTCCAGCTGCTGTCAGCTGGTGCTGCAGCGCCACTGCCATGGCTGTGGTGTGCACTGCGGATGCAGATAGGGGGGAATGTGGGCGTGAGTGACAGCTTGAAGATTACTGATAGGATGGGAAAGACATTGTCCTGGGATGGGGACCAAGACCGAGGGAGGCTCCCCAATCGGAAACAATAATTCCCTATTATTCATCCCAATACCAGGACCAATTCTTCCTCCAATCCGGACTTACGTGCCGCTGCCGCTGCCGGAGTGGCCTGTCCGGACAGATGCTCCCCGCAGGCTGCCGCTGCCGCTGCACTGGCTCCGCCGTGGGCCTGCTGAAGAAGCTGGTGGAAGTGTGACGGCTGGGCATGGGCATGGGCGTGGGCGTGGGGATGGCCGTGATGATGGTGATGATGGTGGTGCTGGTGGGGATGGGCGTGGGCATGGCTGTGGGCATGCTCGGTGGTGGTGGTGATGCTGATGCTGCCGCAGGCAGGGGAACAGTCTAACTTGTCCGGCGAGAGGCAGTCCATGCCACTGATGTCGTTGTCCGATTTGTCATCGTTCGATGTGTCCATGTCCGCTAGGCCACCGGCTAGCCCACGGCAGGTGTTGACGACGCTCGGATTGGGATTCGTGCCCGTGCCCGTGCTGGTGCTGGTGGTGGGGCTCTGGGAGTCGTCCAGGTGAGTGGCCAGACCCGGCGTGGACGTGAGCGCCTGCATCTCCCACATCTGCTCCTGGCGGATGTCATCGTGGTAGTCCTGCGGGACACAGAAGTATATCAAATGGGAGTGGCACTGGGATTAGCCATGGAGCACACCTCTGCGGAGCAATTACATTTAATTCTCGCCTTTCTCAGTCTCTCTCTCAATCTCTTTGGGATGCTCCCACTGTCTCTCGTAATAAATGCGAATTTTATTGGATGTCAATTAAAAGTTTTCCGAGAGCGACCCGGGCACAGGCGACCCCCGCCTTCAGGCAATGCCTCTCCTGCCTCTCCTGCCCGCAGGATGCGTGCGCGTCGAGGCAGACGCACATATCTGAGAGTGCTTAATGCAATTAAATGGGCGGGCCTGGTGCTGCAGGCCACCTCTGGGATACACACCCGCCGGTTGGCAGTCGTGTCGAGGCGAATCGAGTGGATGGATACACATTCCATTAACCAGTTGACTTGCTTATGCGTATCTCTAGATTTAGCACTGAATCGGATGCAACATACTTTCTCCACTCTACTCCACCCTCTCCCCCCCTTTTTCTATCCCCAAAGAACTGACACACATATGGCAACATTTTATGGGACTCTCCCTCCCGCCCTCTGCGGCACACATAAATCGCGATTGCAGATGCCATAAACAATTTCCAGCCAGGTGAGCGAGGCTTAAATATGTTGCAGATGAGATTTGGTTAGACACTCCAGAATCCTGTCCTCCCTGTGACACACACACACACTCACACACACACGCTGCTCGGTGAGACCCCAGCAATTTATCTAAATTGAAACAGTTTCTCTTTGGCTTTGTTTCTCCTTCTTTTTGGAGATATCAAATAATTTCTATGCAAATTTTCGTCGTGTGTAATCAGATCGGAATAACTCAGGGGGGGGGATGCGAGAGGCCAGCAGCAGGAGACAGCTTTTTATGGTGCCGACAGCTGCCAGTCAAAGGTTGGCCAGGATGTCAATATATTATATTACCCTCAACCACAGCCCCATCGCCCAAGCCCCTTACAGATGCTGGCAGGATGCTTAAGCCCTGGCTCAAAGCAATGGCAGAGCTTAGTCATGTGCGAGGTGAGAATTGAATTTTGAGGGAAAATACAGATCAAAGCAGGAGATTAGAGAGCACACACACAATTATAAACAATGGCTGCTCATTTTCAGGGCACAGTATCCTGTAAAGATCTCTGCTATCTCATTGGACGAATGTCTTTAGGATGCTTCATATTTGTTGGGCTGTCGGGTGTTTGTGTGATTTAATCTAATGGCCCCTCATCTTTGCCCAAGCTAGCAGCGGTTTTCAAACACACAAAGCACCTAGACGAAAAAGCCCTGCATTATTAATATTTTGTACTTTGATTTTCTGCGATGTATTTCATATGAAATTAAATATTTGCATATTAGGTGGTGCCACATACCAAATGAGAACTGAGTTGGTTTGGCAATCTGTGGCATCCCCGTTAGAGTTTGCAGTAGAAATTGATTGGACAGTGCTATGACTGGTAGCATAACTGGTTTATGTCAAGAAGAGTTAATGTCAATGAAAAGATTCCCGCAATCGGTGGTGCCACAGACTCATTGCCAAACCAACTCAATCGGTTGGAATTCGGTCTGATTTAGATTCAATGAATTTCCTACAAATTAAATTTATAATATTTATTTGAAAGTGTTTTATATTTAGATTATTTCTATCCAATTTCACAATATGTTTGTATGTATTTATGTTATGGTTACGATCCTATTTTTTCTCTGAGTGCTAAGATTTAGTGCCAGTATGTGAGACTATTCGATTACCCCTCATTCCCACTCTCACACAAGCCAGATAGGAGAAGAGTTGAATTATAATTCGATTAAAGATTAAAGATAGCTCGTACAACGAGTTGTACGATATGCTGCTCATTTGTAATTCTCTGATAAATTGCAAGCTGCTTGTATAGATGTCCTGGAACCCATTTTAAATTGCTTCATGTCCACCTACCACTTGCATCTTGCATCTTAAAGAAGATATAAATATAATATGCGCTCGCCAGGCGAGTGAGGATGATGCCCAGAACGTGGCCTGCTGGATATAGATAGTAAACGGTTAACGTTTGTGTCTCAAGTGGATCTGGTGCCAGAGAGAAGGAGAGAGAGCGTGAGAGAGAACCCTCCCGCACACAGACACACACACACACACACACACACACACGAAGGGAGTGCGCGATGGCGATGGCGTGTCGAGAGCCACACAATGGACGGAGGACGATGCCAGGCAAGTTTGTGCAACGCGTTCCGTGAGGCAGGCGAATGGTAGTGGTCCAGGCAGCCGCCAAGCACTGGCTGGAACCGAGTCGACTGCTCTGGGGCTGGGGTGGCAAATGTAATTACAGCACAATGCAATTTTGTCAGTGAGAGGAGGAGAGATAGAGAGAGAGAGACACGGACAGAGAGAGAGAGACGGCAAATGCTGGCTGCATGGCAGGAGAACACGACAACACGGAAGCTGTAGTCGATAACTAGAGCAACCTTGGAGCAGTCCTGCTCCTCCGGCATCCTGCTGCTGCCTCGGAAAGCATCTTTGCCATAACATTAAGTCCCGTGCTCGACAAAACTTTAAGATGTTCATTTGCCTGCCCCGGGGATTGGGGAAACTTTAATCATTAATGGGTATTACAGACAAACAAAGGGAGCCAAAGGAAAGCAAAGCCCCTGAGTCCCTCCGAAATAAAAGGGTCAGGGTCCACTACTCACCGGAACCAGAAACCGACGCACTTCCGCCAGGGCATAGGCGATGCGGGCGTGGGCCTCGGCGGGGGCGGCGAACGTCGATATCTCCACGTGCAGGTCCTCGAAGAGATGGGCATACCGATTGTCGCCGCTGGCGCGCAGCTCCTCCTCCTTCCGCCGGTCGCGCATCGACCCGCGGCCCAGCACGGCCATCTTGCACATGGTGTCCTCCTGGAGGCGCTTCATCGAATTGCCCTTGGGTCCCAGCAGCTTGCCAACGAAATTGAACTGCAAAATAAACGGAATGTTCCTGGCGTCAGTAATCGGACGGTTCCTTCTCCCATCTATTGGCTCTCACTCACCTTGGGGTGATCCCTCACGGGCACGGCCACTTTGACGGCCACCTTCACCGGCTTATCGCGCGTGATGTCCAGCATTTTGAGTTTCTCTGTGCGGTGGAGGGGAATACAAGGAAATGCAATTAACTCTCATGGCGGAAAACTAAGGGAAAACTATCTCAATGTCCCCTCCCTTTTGCTGGCCGCACCGCCACACATTCCGCAAGGAGAGGTCCGCCCTCATAAGTATGCTGGGGACATAAAAAGTTCATCGGATAATCCCGATCGGAACTGACTTGTCAGCTCTCCTCCTTCTGTCCTTCCACCGCTTGACAGGGGCTGCCTGCCTGCCCGCACCAGAGACATCGCTGAGACATTTGCAAACATTTGTCGAAACCGTTAAGATAGCGTTAACCCGACCAGAGATGGATACTTTCCAAAGGGAAAAGGAATGGGCCACCATATCATCCCAGGCTTCTGGTCATTGTACGTTTGTCTCTCCGTTTCAGCTGTTTGTAACTAATTAAGCAAAATGCTTCTGCACACCCACAAACCAGGGGGCGTGGAGTGGCATGGGGGCGGGGTAAATCTGTTGACAAGCCCAAACATGAAAACATTTTTGTTTGCTCTTCAGCTCAGGCGCAAGTCTTGGCAGGCGGCAAGGACTCACGGGTACACAGACACAGACACGCCCACAGACACACGGTGAGAGCAAGAGTGATAGAGAGGGAAAACACACACACACACACACAAACACACACACGTACAAACAGAGACATCGTCGGCACTCATTAGCAGGCGAAATGGCTTTCTTAACACCTTTTGTCGTTGCCTTTTGCATGAAATGCAACATTTGCATGTCTCCTGCCCCATTCATGCCCCATCTATGCCCCAACCCTCTCTTTTCGACCCTGCGAGAGATTTTGTACCCCCTTATAGACCCCACCTCTGCTGTCGCAGGACTGCTGACTGCCTTGTCAGTGGCAGGAACATGCATAAGTAGCTGGCAGTTGTCAGCAGAGTGCACTTTGATGGGGCACCAACCAGCCAGGGCCAGGCAAGGCAGGACGTGCGACTATTTTTGGGGCAGTGGCAGGGGGGCAAGTAGTGCAAGTGCATATCTGTGTTGATTGCTCAAGACTGCAGCATCAGCAGCAGCAGCAGCAACAGCAGGAGAAGAGGTACCGAGCAGTATCACAATATTTATGGGAACCACATAAATACGAAGGCCCCCCCATGGGATCTCTGCTTCCGTTCCTTCCGCTTGATTAATTACATTCCGCCGAGTTATCCTTCATAAAAGGTTTTCCGTGTTCGGCTCCTGTTGCCTGTTCGGTCGGGAATTAGATTATTTCCATTTCATTTAGCAATTTAATGTGCATCTGGAAAAGTCGAGAAAACTTTCTCTATGCTATCCGCATCCGCAATTAAAAACATTTCAACATCAATTTAAGCCAGTTCGAATAACTTTACACTTCATTTCGAATTTTAGATAGGCTTATGTATTGTATGCTTTAATCAAACAATATAGGCTAGGACCGATGCTGGCCGCGGAAAATGCGAGCTCGTGGTATTGATGGTGGGGCGGTGGAGGTGGTGGTGGAGGGGGAGTGATAATTGCATAATGACTGCAGCTGGCCAGCCGCAAAAGCGTTTTAAATTGCTCTCTCTTGGCCATCGAGTATGGAAATGTATTGATTTACCTGTCCTGTGGTGTCCTTACCCGTCGATTCACGTTCTGCCATGAGAAACGGCCAAACCAATAACAATAATAATAATTACATTTCGCTTACGGCCATGGCCATAATTATTTCAGCCGCCCGCATCGAGGAAAACTTCCGATGCCTTTACAGTTTCCGCATTTCCCAATTTCCATTTTCCACTTTTTGTTCGACATTACAGGGATCGGATCCCATGGCACGAACACGACTATGTAGCTGCGATTTTGGCTGCTGGCACGGCCTAATCTCCACTAATTTATGGCCCGAACGGCCATTAACGTAATTAGGTATGCATTTCAGGTCCACCTGGGAGTCCCGCCCCCCCTCCAGCCACTATTCCTGCACTTATCAGATTGCAGCGAGGGATGCCGGTGGATGAAGGTGCCTTCGCTCCTGGCAGCCAGACAGACACCGAGGGGCGTGCCCCCACTCAGTCAAGCACCTGATGGTGTAAATCAGATTTAAATATCAACTTGCCACAGCCACAACAGACCTTAGCAACTGCTACTAGTGCTTCCTGCCCTCCACCACCCCCCCGGGCAGATGCTAAACATTTGCTCTGTCATTGCAATTGTTTCCGGTGGCAGTTTTTGTTGCCACCTTTTGTTGCTGCTGCACTGCGAAAAACGAAACCACGGATAACGACTATGGCTTGGCAGCTACTCGCACGAGTGCCAGTCCCATTTCAGGTTTTATTTTATTTGTATGGCAATCCTGTTCGTATTTCGAGGAGGGATAGAAATTGGTGGTAGCCAAATCTTTATCTTTTTTTAAATGAATGTGAAATTAACTCGTTTTCTGTGCTCTCTGTGGAAATATAAGCTTTGTCTTTCTCCCTCATCGATAAGAGTATTATATATGTGTATTAGGACGTTAGATCATACACACGACTCTGGGTGTCCTGTTTTTTCCCCCAGTGTGCTCCTCCTACTCTCTGTTTGGTTTGCCGTTGCTTCTGTTTGCCATATTTTCCACATTCCCTTTGTGTGCTGCCTTCGTTTGGCTTTTCCAGGTCATTTGCTCATGCGGAACAGCGGAAAGGCACTGTCCGGAGCGCCTGCCTACTCCGGGAACTGTCCGTCTCTGACTGTCTTCCCCTCCGACTGTTGCTTTGTCGCTGCCTTGGGCGGCGCAGGCACTTGTGCCGACTCCACCCCTCTGACCCCATCTCGGGGGCTGGAAAGAGCAGGAACCCTCTTCAGAGCGATGACGTTGTCGGTCGGCATGATTTACAATCCTTTTACGACTTGAACTTCTAGGCTGGGCACCTGTCCGGCTAAGGTCACGAGGGGAATGGAGATTGTATTCGAAAACAACCGACAAATTATTCAATTTCCAAGTTTCCCTTCGATATGCCCCCAGAGGGCATGCCAGTTTAATCAACATTTGGTCCGTGTTAATGTCTTTGGCCATTGCTCGGCTTTCGGCCAGAACCGAAATTGATAGTCCATTTAAGCGATTTTCGACAGGACAACGATGATGTCTTCTCACTCTGTTTGGTTTAACATTTCCCCAGGGCCGGATTACACCCGGAATGCGTCTCGTTAGCCGAAACAAAAGTAAAAATAATCATAAAAAGCGAAACAAGAAAAGAATCCTCTGCCCAGAAGCTTAAATGTCAAATGGGGCGCTCCATCTTCCACGTCTCGTTTATTGTATCCCCTTTTTATGCACAGTTCCCCTCCCCTCCTTCTCCATTCCTCCGCTGTACGAGTCCTGGAGTATTCTGTGTTGACGACAATCTGTAATCCAATGTTATTTCTTTTTCTCTCTGTTTAAATTTCCAGTATTGCGTGGATTAGATTTAAGGGCGAGGGTGTGCTGCTCCTTTGATGGATACCACTGCTGTATGTATTCCGACGGGCCTCCCTGTGGATCCATCCCATCCCCTCCATTCGGATTCCCTTTAAAGTTAAGCTTCTTCGGGCACTGATCCGACTTGAGTTGACTTGAGTTGAATTGAATTTTGAGTTCAAATGAAAGGCAAAAAAGGACAAACACTACAATACATAGTTTTGTTTTGTTGTTTTCGCACATGACGCAATCGACTTCTGTGTGTTTATGATTACATATATCCCACCCCAGTGGATCCCTCTAGCCCTACGACTATGTGTGCTTTTCGCTATCGGTATCAGCCAGTGTGACGACAGTTTTTACGATGGATGCCAGGATGCCCGCTCGCTTTTATGTCCTTCCTTAACTTTTGCGTAAACAAGTCGAAAGTCGAAAAGGTGGAATAGAAAAAGGAATTCCCCATTTCCCCTTCACCCCAGCACACCCCACCGCACAAATGGAGCAGCCAGGAGGGAAAGCGAGACAGATGGAGGGGAGTGGGGGTTTCCTAAATGCCCTCAAAGCACATGGAAATGGGACAGGACAGGGGAGAATCAACATAACGGTGGTGGCTTCTCCTCGGCTTACGTGACGTTCCCTTGTACCCTGTACGGCATTCGATATGACTGGAACCTCGTGCCAGGATATAAAAGGTGGTGTAAGGACAGCAGGAATGGGCAATCCCCAAAGAAATCACAGCGAACGATAGTTGAGGGGTGACCTAGACGATTACTAACTCAATTCAATAGTTTAAAGTATCATTAATTATACAAAATGTTGAAGAAAAAAGAACGAATTTTTAACTTAATTTTATGAGTATGCTTCCCCCCAAGTCTTAAAATGCTGTACCGCACTGTATGAACGAGTCTATTATGTGTGCCTCAGTTAATGTCGTCAGCCGTCGCCAACTTCTTGGCAATTCTCAGCAATTATATAAGCCACATACCTGAACCTTTCAGGGACCTTTCCTCCTGCGAACTTAAGCCAGCTTTAGCCTCCATCTTTTGTTGCTTTTGTTGCGGTAGACGACTGCAAGCTGAAAGAATGTGAATAATCTATATGAGCATGTAATAATAGTTTGAGGCCAAAAGGGATTCGTCCTTTCAAGTTTTCAGCTAAGCCATCCCAACCGGCTCAGGCCGCCCATGTCCCTACCTTTTAGCCTCTCGGCTTCTCAGGCCGCCCATCCGCCATCCGCCCCTTCCCTTGTCCCACCCATCATCCCAGCCAACATCTTGCGGTAAGCTCGTGTAAAAAGCTTAAGGAAAACTTTGCAAAATTTTTATCATAATGCAGCTGACAAAAACCCTCCAACACTGTAAATACTTACCAAAGTGAGGGGGCCGCACGGAGGCGGATAAAAGAATTTTGTTTCAAATCTGTGGATAAGTTCCCTAATGAAATAAGCCCGAGCAAAAGTTGCTCCAAATTTTCATGCATATCCCAGTAGACAATCGAAAGTTTCGCTCTTCTAACCCCGTGGAGGGAGTGGAGTGGAGCTTGCCCGAATCTATATGAATATTGATTGCTGCCGTCGGTGATCCTGCAGCTTTGTGTATTCAGGGCAGATTGTATTTCTCTGTGCGGCTCTGGCAATCCATCCTCTACCATTCATCGAAACCAATCCTAACATCTGCCCCATTTCGATTGTGAAGTATCGGTTTTCATACCAGTCCACAGTCGACAGTCGACTGCAAATATTGCGGCCAAATTCCAGGCGACATGAAAGAGAAACTCTATTCAAACTCAAAATAAACTCATCCTGCCCCATAGCATTCACACACACACGCCCAAACCCCACCCAAACAGCCAGAGAAGGATAACTACTTGTTTGACAGTCGAGGCGTAAGTGGTGACCCCGATGCTTTGTGCTCTGGGATAATTGGCCACCATGCCCCATTAAATCCCAGAGACCATCAACCATCAACCATCAACCGTCAACCATAGACCATAAATTCGCAATCTAAATCTGTATCTGCTGCTCCTGCTGCAATCGAGAATCTAAATTGTTAATCCAAAAAACATGAATTATAATTTTCAGTTCCATAAAACCCTCAGTCATGCTGCATAATTACCTTTTACGATGATTTGAAATATTTTTTCGACAACGCCCAATTATCCCCCAACCCCACGGGCTGTTGAGCCAAGAAGGAACTACCTGGAAAATTGATGAAGGCTGGAAAAAGTGCTAGTGGGGGGTACGCGGGTGAGCCTTACTGCCGGAAAGGGGCAAAAGTTCTTAAAATTAATGACAGCTCAAGCGCCTCCAAATCTGCGCCAATGTTTGTTTTTGCGTCTACGTTTGCTTTTGCTTTTGCTTTGGTTGGTTCTTTTTCACCCTCTCCTGCCACCCCCCACCCACCAACCATCGTTGAGTTCGCTGCTGAGTTTGACGGATTTGTGCGCAGTTTCAGATTAATGCTGCGATTATTGTTTACCGTTGGAATTACGCACAGTGGGACTGATAGGTGTCGTCGGCCTATACCGCCTCCCATCTCAAACATATGCCCAATTTAACAGAAGCCTCTTCCAACTATCCAGCTGTATCGCAATGGGAACGAACAAATCATTGACATTCAAAGCCATTCGACAATTATTTAAACAACAATGTTATTCCTAAAGACGCTTCCCAAAAGGCCTTCCTGCACCTAGGAGAACCCTTAAAAACAAAAAAATTAAATTTCAAGAATATTAAATTAAAATAAAAAGTTATATTCCGACCCACTGTACAGTGGTAGTCGTGACCGCCTTGTCTTTCTTATGCAAAATTTAACCCACTGTAGAGTAGAGTAGGTCGGTCCGCTCACTGGGTGCGGTGCGGTGGATCGGGGGGTGGGGGAGTCAGTCGCTTGGTTGGTTTGCTTTATTCATTCCAGACCTTCCACTCCCTTCCGTCGCGACGTCTTCGCATCCTTGCACTCGCTCATCTCGCACAGTGCCCTCTCTGTTTCGATGTACCTCAGCCTTCGTACCGCTCGGGCGCTGCCTTTGTACAGCTTCGCACGCACGATTTAAGGATAACGAGGATGGAATGCAGGAAGCGAGGCAAATATTTACACAGTTGGATGATTTAGATAAAGAAGACATGAACATGAAGAAGCCGACGACCGAGGCGGGTGAAAGCGACAGCTACAGCAAAAGCAACAGCGATGGGTAAGGGCACGGCCATGAAGGGGGGGTAAATAGTCCCGGGGACATTTTGAAAACTGGGACAGACATTATAAAGGGATAAAGAAATTTTAATACGATGATGGGGACTCGGGAGATGGCCGTGATTGGGTAGCATCACTTCATGAGACAACAAATTGTGATCCGAATTTATGGCATTATCCAGTGGGGTGTTCTTCCCGATTGTCTGCTACATATTGTAACTGTATAATATGTTGTACGAGTAATGCATGCAATAATCTATTTATGGCAAGCAGCGTTTGATTTAAGGCCCTATAAGGCACATGTTCTCCCTGTCTTTTGGTATGCAGAGCCACGCTCACCTGGATAATTTATTCAGGCGAATATTGCAGTCACAGTCGACGGCAACAACATCAGAAGTACAAACGAAAAAAACTCGAATGGAAATGCAAATAGCTACAACACAAGCCACACCGATACAGATGCACACATACCAACTACGGATATAGATATACATATGTATGTACATATGTATGTTTCGAACGGACCAGCATGAGTGAACGGAAACTCTACATTCAGCACTCTCCTGCACTCCTCCACTCTCATCCAGCCGAGATGAGATGCTGGAATGAGCAGCGCAGCCTGTGAAATGGGCCCACTTGAATTTTGAATCTGCATTTTCCCAGCTACGTGTCAAATCCATCTAAAAGCTGAAGGGCTCACCCAGCATACAGCTCACACACACCCGCCCTCAGATCTGCATGTAAATGAATGTATAACATATTTCAGCAGATTCGCACAACATTTAAATTATTTTGGGCATTGTGTCAACATTTCAAATTCCATAAATTTCGGCCACCACATTCGGAACGGAATGGCAAAGAGGCTGGGGCAGGGGCAGGGGCAGGGTCAGTAGCTTTGGCTGTGGCTGTGGCTGTGGCAGGGTAGCAATCGAATTCTTTTATCGAAAAATCTGTGCCTCTCCAACGATGCCTAGATATGTCTGCTTTTTGCTCCTCATTGCCTGTTTATTTGCTGTGAATTTATTTGACCAGTTGGTCAATATAAAAATACAAAATTGAAATATTCAAAATGGTTCTGCTCTCGCACAGCAACAGAAGCAGAAGCAGAAGCAGGCGTAGAAGAAGCAATAACCAACATGCTCCATCGACATCGACACACCCACCTACTGGTGTTTGCCTCCTAAATCCAAGAGAAATTCATGACCGGAAATTGTTTCACAAACGTTGGCCAATTAATTTGAAAAAATAATGGAGAAAACTTTTCCATCGACTTTATAAAAAATATATTTATAATTGAAAGAGCGGGACAGAGCGAGAGAGACAGGGAGAGAGTGATAGGAAAGGAGAAAGATACGAAAGTGGAGTTAGAAGAGCCTTGTATAACTTTTTTATTATATTTAATCAACTGGCGGAATGTTTCCTTGACGGAAAGCATGTTCGCTAGATGCCAGGGCTAAACTTTTGCCTAAAGTTGATTACATGACTGTGCAACCCCCTGAATTTTGAGATGTCAGGCAGCAGGATTGCATTTGAAATGCATTTCATAGGTACTAGATTTCAGCAGTAAGAGAAATTAGATGGCTTCAAAGATAATAAGCAGGCGGAATATATAGTATTTACTTTGCGAAATAAAAGGCTCTAGAAGTCAAAGGTTGTTCTGGGACTTATTATTTAGATAACCTACAAGGAGTATATTATCAGTGGACTGGCAGAATGGCTAAATGGAAATTGTTGGAATATTATTTAAATATTTTCTCCCCCCAAACACAATAAATGCAAATGAAATGAAAATATAGAGAAGGAGGTGACTGGTCCACAGGTGGGGGTGGGATGGGATCTCAGTTCGGTTCCTGGATAGCTCGTTAGCCTTTGAGAAACATCATCATTCCCGCTGCGATGCGGTCTAACCGACTGGACTGACTGGACAATTTTGTAGCAAACCAAAACGAAGTTTTCAACGTGTCCTGCATATAGAAACCATATACATATATGTAAGTATATATGTATGTATGTTTGTACATATAATTCACCCACAACAAGTAAAACTTTTTCCTTTACTCCCAAATAAGTTGGGGAACAAACACAACCGCAAAAAAGGCAATGCCAAAAGGTCTTTTTCGCAGGCATTCCTTCATAAATAAATTTATGATTTGAAATTCCTCCCTCCTTTGTTGGGGGACAGGGCGGCAAAAGATTTTTAGTGGTTCAACAGAGCTGTGGCCGAGGTTCAGCTTAATGGTTGGCCTCCGGTTTATAAGAATGGTTTCCACTTGGGATCCCTCCCCCCACCATCGCACCGGACCGACTTAACAAATTAGACTTCATCAATAATCATCTGGGTAATAATTTATCTAAATAAGTTTTATTTGGTCAGGTCTTGGCGGAAATCACCGAATAAATGGCTTTCCACTCCATTTCCGGTCTCTCTCTCCCTGCTGGCGATGAGAGTAAGATACATCAAAAGCAATTACATTCATTCATTCTCGTTTTGATGACCACCACGCCATGGCCATGGGGGAATTAGCCAGTTGGTCCGACTGTTTGGTCATATTTTGCCTGCTGGCTACATACTCGTGCTCGCACTTGTGCCACCTGCCTCGGTAAATACTCCCACTCGCACATTCCGGGTGAATAATTTAGTTACTTCTGCTGAGCCTGAGCCTGAGCCGTAATTAAGTCGTAACAGGTGTGAAAGAGAATCCCCATTTCGTTCGCCGTCGAACGTGTCTGTGTCTGTGTCTGTGTCTGGATCGGATCTGGGCCTTCAGCAGAAATTCAATATTTACCTAGTTAAGTCCAAATTTAGCTCAGATTCAGATTCGGATTGGAGCTTCGTGGACTCGTGGATTCGCCTGCGGGCTAGACGACCGTCTGTTACTCGAGTTTGGTTTAATGGACAGAGTAGTCCGGAGGAGGAGGAGCACGCATTTGTCTTAATTTTCACAGTCACTTCAATTTTCACTTTGTCGAATGACAAATACCTGGGAGCGCTTATTTCATTGCTTATTCATACGCCGTAACCATTTCGCACGGATCCACGGGCACGGTGCGGCGACACGGGGTGGCACGGAAATTCATCGGTGCTGATTAAAGATGCATGCCTAAGGTGCGAGGACTCGTTTCGCTTTTAATTTTGTTCTCGCAAACAAAAACAATGCTCCAGAGGCAGAGGCAGAGGCAGCGGCAAAGACAGAGGCACCATCACCATACCCACGGGGCACCACCACAAATGTCCTGCGGCCCGCAGCCCACAGAGAGATAATGTCATCCGATTTCGACTCCCCAAACCGCACGCGTGGAGCAGTGGCAGTGGCAGTGGCACCAGAAGCAGCGATGCCAACACAACGATCCGGCAGGAGCAGGTTTACTGTTTTTGTTAAGTACTCCACAGACAGAGGCGGCTCCCACAACAGCCACCAGAGATGGCGACACAAACTTTCACTGAATGACTGGCTGGCTCCTGGGCAGGACTGGCGTGGGGATGGGTTCGTCGGGTTGGTGGCGGATGTGGCAATGTCTACCCCAGCACTTGACACAAGATAAACAATTTGTCTCTCTGCCACAAAACGAAATGGGCAGCTTGGCGCCAAACACCTGAAGGTAGGTGGCTATGGCTATGGCTTGGATGTGGTCGTGGTCGTGGCACTACTCTGTGCTAGAACAAAGACTCGAAAGTTAACCGCATTTCCGAGTGTGAGAACCGTTCCGTAGAGCCCCCAGCGAGCAACTGATGCGAGCCCAAAGACTCGGCACAGAGGACACCCAAACGACACGGACAACTGTGGATGCTGATTCTGCGCAATCCTCCGCATCCGCCCCGTCCCTCCATCGTATCTGATACTGGGAACAGTGGCGCCTTCTGAATGGGCAATGTAAGCCGATGTTAAACATTTTCATCAGCATTTCCGTTATAATTTAAAATTCATACTCCAGTAATTACTTTCGTCAGGGCAAGGGCTGTGAGGCTGTGATTAGCAGCAGAGCAGCAAGACATCGCCCTTGCCTGATGAGCTTCAGCCATCCTGTCTTATGCCTGAAATGCATTCAGGCGTCATTATTCTGGTCGAAGAAACTTGCAGCTTAAATTTGATTCTTTGAGGCGGTGGTTGCCGCAGACGGAAGGGACTTTTCTTATACGAGATAATCGCAGCAAACTATCAATAAAAATTAATGATCAATCAGGGACAACACTGAGATTGTATTGTCTAGCGAGCATCGTTCGACATTTTCAACTAGCTGGGAATTGTTTCGACTAATGGTATTGTGTTAAGGAAGACCCCTTTGAGGAATCCCATTCGCCCATAATCGATCTGCAACCGGAGAGGGGGGCGATGCGGTTTGCATTGTATTCAGAGGCTGGCCTTAACCAAAGCCAATGCAAATTTACATTCAAGTTTTCGGCAACATTCTCGAACCGCAAAAAGGAAACGAAAAGATTGGAAAGCGGGGGATGGCCATAGGAGGCAGCGTGTTCTGGCCCCCCAAAAAATGCACGCTTGTTTATTTTGGATGCAATGTTCTCTACCTTCACCTCCACCTACCTCCCTCAGGGTGTTGGTGGTACTGGTACAGCTACTGTTACTCTGGCCACCTCTTCCCCTCCGCATTCCATTCCCAACCAACGTCGAATACAAAACGCTATGGGGCCCCATTTGGGTAACGTCCAATGCACCAGGGACTTCTCCTATGTATGACAAACAAACATAAACATTGTGTGCGAAATGGAGACCCCAGAAGTATCGTTTGCTTCTGGTCGATCGCGGTGCAGAGGCAGGGGCAGGGGGAGGGTTGTGGGCCAGGACCAGGGAGGAGGGACGAGGGATTGGAGGTGGCGATAGGAGGCGAGGATATGCACCATGTTTGCGTGGCGCACTCTAATTAAAATTTTCGCTAGGGGCTGGCCGGCCAGCCGTAGTGCTTGTAAAATGTTTTACGAGGCTACAGCCAAAGCGGGAAAAAGTAAACCCCCAAAACAGAAACTAAACAAATGAACCGACGGCTTCATTTTGGTCAAGCATGGAAATGTAATAAGCTCTCGCCCAAGGCGATTTGTTCGAGCACGTAATGCATGAACGAGCCGGAGCCGGAGCCAAAGCGTGGCAAAGTCTATCGAAAGTGTATATTAACATAGGAATATGTAGTCGGAGAGTATTACAATGGCCTTGCAGGCCTTATGGGCCACTCAACCCTAGCAGAGCAGAAGGACTCATTCAGATGTGTAATTTGATTTGCGTCCATGTCATCGGTGGGCATTAATTGTGCATTGCTCGTATCATGTGTACATCAGTTCAATTACCATTAACGTCAGATGTTCAACAAGCGATGACATTTGTGTGATATGCCCAGGACACTTGTTGGGATCTCCAGCTACAGCTCCAGCTCCAGCTCCAATGCCGACGCTGATGCCCAAGAGGAGTGCATAAACATGGTTAAGTCCCCACTCCGTCTATCACCAAGTGGTTCTTGCTCTGCTGCCCTGGTGACATGAAATAAAGTTTTAATTGATTTCCTGGCATCCCATTTGTTTGGAGACTCTCGGGACTGAGACTGGCACTGGCATAGCGGACTGTTGCCCGGAGACACACTCTGGACACTTTGTCAGACCAGGCAGAAAATCATAATTCAGCATGCGAATGGGAGCGGAGGAAACATGACGGCCTCCTCCCGGAAGCGGAGGAGGACACAATTTTATGCCTGAGACTGACTCTAAAGTCGGTTCACTTTAGCTGGGTTCCGCTCCGTTCCGTTCCGTACGGTTCGGTTCGGTTCCGTTCAGTTTAGTTCAGTTCAGCTCGTGTTTTGGCTTAGAAGTTTCCGCTTTGGGAAAACGCCGCCGAAGCAACTAAATGCGAGCCGTAAACTTTGGCTTTAGTGCAGTGCATTCCATTCCACTCGCCAAATAAAAGGATACAAAGTGTTTTGTGTTTGCCGTTGCTCTGCCATGGCATCAAAACTGGCGTCCTCTGGTTGTCTCTCCCACACCCACATCCACACCCACACCCACCCCTTCCCATCCCCATTCGCAAGCCCTCAAACCCTCAGTCACAGTCGCTGCTCCCTGGCCCTGGCAGGGCAGGAGAAGATTGTGACAACACACATAAAGTTTGTCAGAGCACTCGAGCGCGGCCCCTGACATGGGGCCCATTCCTAGGAATAGGCATAGGCGTAGGCAGAGACTCGGAGGCGAACACTGAGATGTTGCTGCACATCGAGGCTGAGACTGAAGCGCGGGAAAAGCCAAATGTGCCATTTATAATTTAAGCGGGATTAAAGTTTCCTTACAATGGCGCTACTTGCCACAGAACATGCCGCGCTTCGCCAAACTTTTTTTATGGCCGAAAGGAGGTTGCCGAAGTTGGCTGCAAATTTGACATCCAGCGCCCCAGACATGGCAAAGCGGATTAGGCAAGTGGCCCAGAGGCATGCTCGTGCCGAGCGAGCCCCCCACAAGCGATTCCAGAGTTCAACTTCTCCGACAAATTGTTTAAATTGGCGGGCACTGACTCCGGTCGGGGTTGTGGTCGCGGGTGGTAGATGATGGGACTTTTGAAAACTGCAGCACAGCTTTCGCTATCGGATGCAAGAGTTTTCCAAGGCAAATTGAAAACCAGAAAGACCTCGGAGAACAGTTTTTTACTTCCGTGGAAGCTGGACGTCCAAGCTGCATTTCCCTTTTGGCAAAGCAATGGAGATTTTGATGCAATTGCAGCCGAGCGGCTGAGCCCTTGCTACCTCCGCTCTGCTTTTTGCTCTCGTGCAAGCCCGAGGAGAAGGAAAATAGGAAGACGGAAAAACAAAAGCCACGCGGTAAGGGGTGGAAAGGGGTAAAGGGGAGAAGCAAGAACACAAAAAAAGAAAACGGCCCGGCAGGCAGGCGGCAGTACTGCAATTTCGTAAATTGTCTTGGAAAATGGCGAAAATGCTTTCCCAGCAGCCGCACACCGTACCGCAACAAGCGGGTGGCAAAAGCTCTCGGAAATGCCCCCGGCAGTTGTTGGATTAATTATGAAAAATACCCCAAGCCCATGCACATCCCAGCACGGGCATCAGCAGCAGAAACAACGCGGGAAAAGTGTGTAAAATGCAACCTGACTGTCATCTGGCACGGCACGGCACGGCACAAGCACAAGGCACACGACCCTTTTCATGTTGTTTTGGGGGTCAGCAACTTAATTGTCTGTTAAGTGTCACAGTGCGCAGGGAATGTGTGTGGATGGCTGCCGCAATGGGAGCCACGGCCCAGTTGTACAGTCACCTGGTTTAGAAGCAGCAACAGCAGCAGCAGCAGTCTTGACACGTGCCACATGCACTCGCACAGACACTCTCCGGCTATCTCTGTGACACAGGCACTAGCACACACAGATACTCGTCGTAGTTCTGCTAATTTGACCTGGCCTAGAACTAAGCTTAGTGCCCAACACCCGACCGGAGCTGGAGGGGAATCCGAGAACTACTTTTGGCTAATCAAAGTTATCGAAAACAGTCAGGCCACTCAGCAGGCACACAACTACATAGGAGTACGGACGCATTGATTGCCACTTTGGAGCATAAAGTTGCCAGTCCAAAAGACCGCATTACTCCGGGCCGCTTTCGACTTGATTTCTCTACAATCGCCACTCAGCCGTACCACACGACCGAGGCAGAGCATACCATGGACCAGGACCATGGACCAGGCATAGTCCTGGCCTACTTCAAAATTCAGTGGCTTTGATTTTCAATTACCTTTACTTGATTCATATGCAATGAGAGAGAGCCTGCCACAGCCAAAGCTGTCTGACAGACATCCACAAATACTCACACATACAAAAAAACACACAGACATATACTCGCAGTCCCCCATTCCATTCTCCATTCCCCATTCCCCATTCTCCATTCCTATTGATGTGTACGTGGCTGTGTAGTGGAGAGGGGCTGGAAAAAACAGATGAAGGCTTCGGG
Organism: Drosophila lowei; assembly: GCA_008121275.1. Lineage (NCBI taxonomy): Eukaryota > Metazoa > Arthropoda > Insecta > Diptera > Drosophilidae > Drosophila > Drosophila lowei. The sequence continues at coordinate 20,518,014 of CM017778.1, read as the reverse complement.
TCGTTTCGGCCTTGGGCAAATATTACATCCTGCCTCGGACATGAATGATGTGCGCTTTGTGGAGAGCCCTGTAAAACACTTAACGGAGCCGCACAGAGGAGGAGTAGGAGGATGGTGTGCGGGGGCGGGTGCGGCCCAACCTTGCTCACAAAAGATGCCGGGCATTGATGAAGTGCTCGAACAGGAGCTGCTGATGCTGCTGCTGCTGCTGCGGTGGCCAGCGCATATAATACACTCCATTGGGCATCCGTATCCGGGCAAACACTTCACACTCTCCGCCAAATTACCGAAGCCTTGATTAACTCAGCGAAAGAGGCATGCCGGTGGCCCGGGCGCCCGGGGCAACAGGAAATTTATGGACGAGAGGAGATGTTAAATTGGAATGCATTCCCTGTTGGCCAAGAGGAGGAGCCGTAGGACGCGCAGTATGACCACATTGTTCAATGGAGCAAGCAAGAGCAGTTTCCTTCGCGCGTCCTCTTTCTTCGGTTTTATCTTCCATTTTTTTTATTTTTTTTTATTAATTAAATGCCACAAAAGGTGGCAACATTCTTTGTGTGCCATCAATGTTGTGTTCAGTCATAAAAAGACAGCCGATCTCTCAGTGTCTGTGCCTGTTTCTGGACTGTTCATTAGCTAATGGCTTGGAATTGCCCCTTAAATATCCGTTGGAGAACCCTTTTTTCATTTGACCCCAAGGATGAGGGCGCCCACCGCCCAGGCCTCCCACTGCGGCCATCCAACAAAATGTACAACAAACAGTGGCACAACCTCATCCGTAACCGCAAAGCCTCCATTTTCAATTCAACTCTGGCGCTGCAGCCAAAGGATTTCCCACATTTATTATGATTGTTTCGCTTTTATGATTGTTGTGCCTTCTGCAGTGCCCTAACTTGAACTCGAGACGAAAGCCTTCGTAAGTCTTCCTTTGATGGAGCTTTGGGGTTTGGGGTCCCGCATCTGCCTCTCCCTCTGCCCTCACGGGCAGAATATGACCTCTCCCAGAATATGGCAGAGTATCGAGAGGTTCTGTCTGGTCGAGACTGGGTTTTCCCTTCTTGTTTTTTTTCGTATTTGCATTTACTCTGCTTATATACATACATATTCATGTTTTTTGTCCGCTTTTACCATATTTTTCCGCATCATACAACTACAACATCGGTATATATTGTCCGCTGGGCCTTTCATTCAGCGGAGCGGCGATGCACAGAGAACAAACAGAGTCGGATGGACAAAAGAGCATTGAGGTTTACCTTTTGGAATCGGCTGGCACTTAATTCAATGGACGGCTTTAAATTGGAAATAATAAAACACTTGATGCTGCAATTAGCGAGGAAGCCCGAATAAGGGAGCTTAACGTGCCCGAATCAAAGGACTTTTACCACACGTCTCCATCCAATAAAGGATTCACCTGGAACTGACACAAAAGATGCACGCAACAAAAAAAGGCTACAATTAAATATATATAGATTTTTAATGAGTTTCTGTTTGAGCGAGGCCGAATGCCAGAACAGAACAGTTATTCAACTAATTAAATTGTCAAATGTCAAAGGGCAAATGATATTCGCCATGAGAGTTGGAATTTATGCTCATTTCGGAACCTATTCTAACAATCCCAGTTTAAAGCAATTACTCCAAACTTCACTAATTCTCTCTGCACTTCGCCCTCTCTCTCTCACTCCCTCTATCTCTCTGTTTTCTCTCTCCATCACTCCATCTCTGTGTCTCTAAATTGTGTCCATTGTTGTGTAATTTGGGGCTTATGAGATTACTGTTTTGGTCCAATGGCCCGAACAAGGACCCTGAATGCAGTCTAATCAATTACCTGCTTCTCTTCTGCTGCTTGTGCTTCTACTGGTGTATCGATTGCCCTGGCTCATTAATTTCCCCAGCAGCCATTCATCAATATTGTGCCGAAGCTAACATTTCGAATTCCTTCAGCCAGAACTCCCATGGGTTCCACGGGGGCAACGTGGAGACAGATCAGATCCCTGGGCGCCTCGCCTCGCCTCGCCTCTCCCTCTCCCTGTGGATGTCAATTAAAATTGTGGCAAACTCAAGTGTCACTCAAACCACGCATCTGTGTTTTGACGCCCGCCCCTGAAAAAGGGCCATCACACACACACACACACACCCAGAAAGAGCCCCAGCGAGGGGCAAGTGCAACAGCGATGGCAACGCAGCTCCGGCGACACCAAGTGCCACATTCGCATGAATGTGCATATGTAATTGCGGCTTGGCAGGAGGTCTCCTCCTCTTTGCAATTGCTGTAATGATTGGAAAAGCGTCTCTTCTGCCCTTCCCACCTTTTCCCCTCTCGCTGCGACCGTTTTCGGTTCAATAATTCAAGCGCTTTCACACTTGAAGCGGCGGTTTGTGGTCACCGATTGAGTGCAATGCGGAACTGGCGTGGCCAACGACGATTGCGGTTGGCGCTTCGACCTGTGTGCGCTGTCCGTCTGGCAAAATAATTATAAAAGAAGACAGAAGACTGCAGGTTTCGAGGCTATTCATACCCATTGATCGAATAATTGGTAATCTGATTTTGTAGATTAATTTTGTTGTATTAAAACAAGTGTTTCTTCTTTCTGATATTCTTCTACGACAGATCTGATATATCTGACGGCGGACAAAATCAGAATACCCTCTACAAGGGTATGAAATGGCGGGAAAATATTGCCCACGAAGTAAATCAATAAATTTTTGACATTTCCGCGAACAATAAATAAATTGATGGCAGCGCTAATTGAATATATTGGGCCCTTAAAATATTATAATTAATTTTGCATTTACTTGTTACAGGGAGAAGCTTCGATCAATCTATCATCACCCCATTACTAATTAACAAGATCCAGTGTGAATTATGGAGTGAATTGTGATGAAGAGCAAAAACCATCGCTAGAAGCTATGATCAAAGTAAACATAATTGTTTAGCAAACTCTGAAATGTTCATGAATTTCCCAAAAAAACAGTTTGCACTATAATCATAAAATGATGTAGGATTAGTCCCCCAGCGCACTCGGTGCAGCGGAACTCTGTTTGCTCTCCACTCAGGCGATTAAAAAACTTTATCCGGGATAACCGCAGAAATTGCTTGGATTAAACAAACAACAAATTGCTTGCATCAATTAGCCCAGGCTTTGAGCCAGCGCTCTTCAGCCAACTACAGCCAACAAAATAAAAGTAAAAAAACATCAACTTTTTAAACTTGTTTAGCGAAGTGTGTTCTTCTGGCCAACCGAATCATGGCTTGACACTTAACGACTATGAGAACAGAGGGGAAGTGCCAGCCATTGTGAAGTGACTTTTTAATGCAATTGAATTGATTGGGAAAGGCGAAGGCTGCCGGAGGTAGTCGCGGTGGCAACCGAATCCACAATCAAACCCACAGCAGCTGCCTGATGAAAAGCGATTCAACTAAGCGACAATCGAATGAATGAGTCCCTGAATGAATAGAGAATAGAGGAATAGAGAGGAGTACGGACAAAGCCAGATGCCAAATGCTCAATGTAGCTGCATTTAACAAAAAATTGGTAGCGCTGGAAAATAGTGGTGGAAGGAACTTGCCCCCGCCTTGCTCCTCCGGCTTCTCCCAGCCGGAAAAGTCTTTGTTCGCTTAGTTGCGTGTGACTTTCTATAGGTTGACTGTTTAATCGTGTGGCAGCAGCACGAACATCGATAGGGAGTAGCAGCTATGCACAACTCCCACCACCACCCCCTCAACACTCCCTCGCTGATGATGGTGGTGTCAAAAGTTAATGCCAACTCGGCGATTTCCATTTGACCTCGTTTAACCGACTCGCAGCTCCCTTTGGATAACTCGAGAAGGGGCTGGGGAGGAGCTATGACAAAGAGCATCTAGAATTTCATTGTTTTTGTACGAGTCTCGGTACCCTTCCCTGTCGCTGGATATCCTGGGATCCAGAGATGATTTCGGGTGCTGTTAGGGACCTCCTAAACAAGGCTTGTCTTCTGTTTTAGCTTAGAATTTACATTGACCAATAATTCACCACCAAATGTGTCCCACAGATAGTTTATAGTTTTATAGAGAGCGCTCATAGCTACAAAGCTTTCTTGAAAACATGTCCCATAGAGGGACATATCCCAAGGGTATCCCAGAGTTCAATTTATACTCTCATTTGTTCATTTTCTCCTCGTTAATTGTATTGTTTGAGTTTGAAAATGTTATTTGCCCTTTTTTTGTGGCACCTCCGGCCATTGATAGGGAAATCGGGTGCATATACTCGTATGTTGTGTGGGGTGTGAGTTCTGGGAACGACAGCGAATGGGGTCAGCGGGATGGTACGATTTAGGGGGTATCTCTTGTCAGGCTTCGAGTCTCTTGGTCTCAAAATCTCCCGCACTTGTTTCTCGTCACCAGCCACCAGCCACCAATCCACACCACACCGCTCCCAGCCCGAGCTTCCGAGCCACACAAAATTCCACCCAACCCCTTCTGCGACTGACATTTGCATAAATTTCGCTCTACAAAAAGCATTTAAGCATTTGTTTAGCGGGAGGATGGCAAAGGATGGTGGGATTGAAATGACATACGATGTACATGTGTATGTAGTCGTGTATGTATATGTATATGCATGAGTGCTACCAAACGTTACGTATACGCACCGATGCACAGGGGAAAAAGTTGATTTTGACGGGACGATGAGTACCGACCGAGTAGAAGGACAAATCCACGCGATCTACATTTGTAATTCAAATTGCCTGCCCGGCCGACTCCCTGGCTTATGGACTTTGTACCCCGTCTAATTACAGCATCAAAACAATTCCATTCATTCAGGAAGTACTAGAGCTCTCATCCCGCAACCCAGATCCCGCAGTGCTGGTCCCCAGCACAGTGTGAGGGAGGGCTTTATGACTTGATTGGCGGACAGCAGATGGAGCCAGGAGGACAGCGTCGTCGGAGTAGCAGTGGCAATAACTTAAACATTTCCAAATTGCCATCGCCCGCTTTCACATTACCTGATGCTTCATTCCAAATGATTTGCCTTCGGTCTATTTTACTCTCAATTTCTCTCTGGGTCTGGCTCTGGCTCTGGTTCTGGCTTGGCATCAAACTGAAATTTATCTCGTTAGCTACTGGCTCTGGCAGCTGTCACCGAGACGAAGTCCTCCGAGGACTCACACAGACCCAGACACACGGGCCCAGAGCAGAGGCGGAAGCAAGGTGCTGTTGCAGCACTTGGCGACAATTTCCAAAGCAAATTCAAAATTATGAGGCCGGAGACAGGCATCCACCCAGACTTTCGTTAGGAATCGATGACAGCGATGATGATGATGAAGATGAGAGGATGCTACCTACTGCCGGCATCGACAGATGCCTGCCGTCGCCTAATGAAATCAATTAAATTATTTATTTTTGCCTTTTTATACCCCCTCCTCATTTGCATATTTATTACAACGTTCGGCTGAGGCTTGGGGGAGAGAGAAATTTAAGTAAGGAAATTTAAGTGTCGGTAAATTGTTGCCCTTTAAGTTCTTTATTGGCTCTCGAACTTTTTTCTTTGGAGTCAGTCCAGAATTCAACTGGTAATATTGCGATATTTGTATACCTTTATACCTGTGCAGTGGGTAGTATTTCCGGCACCCTAAAGTATATAAATCATATCAATAGAACATTCTTTTTAAACTTTACCAGCTGCACAACGATATTGTTTTACACAACTCTGTTCACTTTGATTAAAATCGAACACTACTTTATATAATGCGTCTGCGTCAAAGGTGGTCTTTGTTGAACGGCTTCTCCTGTTACACATCCGATTAACTTTGGATTCAATACTCGTATTCCTATGAATGCAATATATAGAGCGAGTGTGTTGGCTTTTATGGCTTTAATCGATGGCTGACCACAAAACCCACGGCCTTCCACAGGAATTTATCCTCCACATTTGGGGGGAAACCAACTTTCTCTCTCTGTGGCATTTTGTGCCACATTGTTCATGAGTTATGTTTGCCCTTCCACGTCGGAAACGAAAGAAATTTCATAAGAAATTCCTGTAAGCGATTTTGCGACTTATTTTTTAATGAAGCCAAAACAGCAATTATTACAATACACAAACAGAATGAGAAGTGGGAGACGTAGGAATGTGGCAGGAAAAGACGGTGGTCCGTTCCGAGTCCTGGTGCGGGGCAGGAACAATATTTTATGTATTTCCTTTGTTCGCTTCACCTTTAGGCGAAGGCTTTTGTTGGCTTCCCCAGCCAAATTGCTTCTCTTCAAGGAGGGAGTATCCCGTACCCGTACACCCCCCGGTTCCTTTCAACCTTCTTCTTTCCTCTTCCTTTTTTGTTGTTGTTTGCTGGTGACAAGTTGCCGTGTCTCCGATTGGGTGTGGCTGGGTGGCTGTGCACCTGGCTGCCCCCCCTATCCCGCTGTCGCTGTCTCTATCTCTGGCTCTCTCTCTCTCTTTGTGAAATATATATTGCCGAAATTAAATTTTAATTATTCATGTGTGTGTGTTGGTAAAGTTTAATTAAATGTTTTTATTTGCTTGCTCTGACTGACACCCGCGTGCCACACCACACCCCCAAAACCCGGGGGCTACTGGAGCTAAGGCGGCTTATTGTGCCGCCATCACGGAACTTTGTCGCTAAGGATTATGCGAGTATGTGCATTATAATTACATCAAAATATTTATTTATGTTTACCAACATACTCTCGGATGTTTGTTCGTGTGTCTGTGTGTCTGAGCCCAGACAAAGTCAACATTCTGTATGCACAGACAACAATTTATTAATAGATTGAAACACACACACAAAAATAAATTGAAAATAACGCCATAAAAGAGTAATTTGGGAATTTGGTTTAAAAATCAATGTAATTAAATTTACTTGAAATTAATAATTGCTGTAGAGACCTGTCGGTTGCCTCAAGAAATGGAAAGAGAACAACGGAACTCTGAGTGGATTGGCAACTGGCAATCATCTGGACTGCTGATCGCATTTCTAAAATATAAAATAGCGAAAGGTGTGCGGGTGTGAGAGCGATAGCGGAATTTAACGACGAGCCAGTTGAACAATTCAAGACGGGGTCGGATTGGAGACGCGGATTGTGCGAAATGCGAGAAGTAAGTGCCAGATCAAGACTAGCAGCCGGGCCCTAATGCAAGCGAAGCTTAACCGAAGCGCTACAGACCAAACAACGAACAACAGATCGAAGGAACGAACGGCGCAAGATGAAGACACGAGAGAGCGTTTGCATAGGCTGATGCAGTGCGTGAGCTGTGTGCTCTCTTTGTGCGCTCTCTCTGAAACTAGTCCATAGCTCACGCACAAGCGAGATGGCAACGCTGATAATTGAATGCTGCTTAAAAAATGCAGCAGCGTGTAGACAAAGCGTGCATCCTCACAGTCACAAAATGTCCACGTGCTGCTGATGCGTACAACCAGCTTAAGAAGGAGTGGGCAGGGACAGGGAACAGCAGTAACAGCAAATAAACAGCAACGGCAAAAGTAGAGCATAGCAGAGAAGAAGAGGAAGACGAAGAGGAGCAGCGGACAGTCGTAAAAAGGGAATCGCAGCAGCCAGACGTAACATTCAGCAAAACAAGCAGAAATCCGCCGAGGTCGAGACGTAAGGCTTAAACAATTGTTCTTATACTCGTACTTACCAGCCTACAGCGATTTAATATTATCAATAAACTATCATTTAAATAATATCTCACATGTATTTTGACAATATGGTACAGTGGGCAGTGCAAATGACAAACAGTAGTAGGGTTTTACTCTACTGCTGCACCACTGACTATGCTATCTGGCTTAAGGCTAATAAACACCATTCGTTCTGATTCTCAAAAGGCTCTGTCACCTGCAAATGTGGCTTCCGGCTAAGTGCCCGTTCCGTTCCTTTTGTTGTCTTTTTGTTGTCAGATTGCATCTCTTTGTGGACGGGGAGACAATTAACTTGACTATCCAACAATGTGCCAGCATTTTGTCTTCCTCGCTCGCTCTTTGTGAAATTTTCAATTTTCCGCCAGCGCTTTTCAGGCGTTTTCAGGGCGCTACTACTCTGATGGGCTTCCACGCCACTTCTCACCCAGCCATGCAGCAGGAATATAAAAAATAATTGGATTCAACTAAATTTGCAGTTTCCCCCATCGTTTCCATAGATCTCCATGGGGCCAATGGGCCCGCAGTTTAGGACAGAGCACGAGAGTGGGGAGAGTGGGGAGACCTAGACATCCATTAAATCTCAATTAGGTTCGCTTGAGATGGGGAAAACGTTGATGTCATTATAATGAATTGGCGGCTGAATTCGGCTTTGAACCTTTTCTCTTGCCGCCAAATAATTTCAACTTATGTACGTATATGTATATGTCGAAAGGAGTTTCTGCTTGGCTGAATGGCAGGACACGGCCAGACATGGCCAGAGCGGGAGCGGAGGAGGAAGGAGTCCAGCCAAAACCAAACCGAAGACGTGGGCGCAAGTTTTTTCTAAAATAACAGAGTCAGCAGAAGAACGGAACCACCCGACCACCGGCCCACCCCCGGACCAACCGAAAAACACCCACACCAGAGCCACGCCACGCCACGCCAGAGCCACCGCCAACCGTAACAGGACGATGGCAGAGAAAGTTTCCTTTTGTGTAACTTTTGCATTTGTTTTGTGTGTTTTAATAGAGGCAAACTTGATGGCGGCACTGCCAATTTATTTTGCTCTTTTGTCTACCGCTTCCCGCCACCATCGTCCATTCATACGAATAGGTGCGGATTGGGGATAAGCCTTTACTTTGTGCCGTTACAGGCCTGGCTTTCTGCTCTCATAAATTTCAATTTTATTGCTCCTAATTTGACCCGAACGGAGCCCGAAATAACGGAGCCCAGTTAACGTCCATCAATTGGCCAAACATTATTCATTGTTCGATTCCAACTCATGCACTCCCAAACTTCCTCCCACCAACAAGTGTACCTACATATGTGTGCAGACATAGTCGTATTTATGGGCGGAAAATGCCCAATTACGTAACTTGTTTTCATTGGATTTCATGTTTGAGTCTGAAAACAGATCCATAAATAATCAAAACGTATGAAAGAAAGGAAGAAAACTTTGCTGCATTCTACAGAAAGAAATGTGTCAGAGCTAAACTTTCCTTGGGATGACCTTGCAAAAAGTGTCACCAAAAAGTAAAAAATTATCTAAATAGCAGAAAGTTCGGCAAGTTTAAAATTAAATATGGGAGAGCTGGAGACTATCTATTACAGGAATGGGCATGGTTATTCACACAAAGTCTACACTTAGATTTAAATATTTATTTTTGTGCGTAAATTAACAAAATTTCCTGCAAATTGAGTAAAAATGAATTCTATTTAATCTCACAATATTTTTGTATTTATTTAAAAACCGAATATATAATTTAAATATGTATGTGTTTAGTTTTACGATGCCATTTTTCTCTCAGTGCAGATAAGAGGATCCGAAATGAAGAGTATGCGTTGAGTAACACCTTTCTAGCGTAAAATATCTAAATTCAAACTGAATTAATCAGAATAATCAAGTTGCTTCATGTCCCATAAAGCTCTTACACCATTCTTCGTCAGCAAAGTTATTTTTATTACAATCTTCCATTTGCAGGCAGTTGCCTGTTTCGAATCGAACGGAACTCCTCAGCAAAACTGCTTGCCTCGCCATAAAAGAAAAACACCAAAAGGGAAGCCATAGGAAAAAAAAAAAATTAATAAGCAAAGCGAAATTGAATAAGGACATGAGGCTGCAGAGGGTAGTATCCTTCTTGATCTCCGTCTAGGCACGACGAGGACGAGTGCCGGTCCCTGCCAAGGCACGACCGCAGTGAGAAAAATGTTGCATGCCACTTGGACATTTAATGGTGCTCAATTCAAACACAAATACAAATAGAGCACACAAAGGCATAAGTATACGTGAGAAATCAAAAATGTTCCACATTTACAAGAGAACTCAACCTGCGACGGGGACTACGACTTCCCAGCGATTACCACGACGGGATTATCGAGCACGTACAAAAAATCGAATCGAATCGAATCGAAGGGAAAGGAAAGGAAACGAACCGAGCAGCTTCAAATTTAGATTGAAGTGAGCGTCGAGCAGGCGAAGGGGTGAGGGTGCGGCTGCGGGGCAGGTGTGGGTGCGGCGGAGAAAAAAAAAATGGCGAGCATGAGGGCAAAAAGCTTCACCTTGTTAGCGGCTTGTTTGCTTTTCAATTTCAAAGCTGGAGCCGAAAACGGCAATAAATCCATCCACACAAGTGGCGGAGGAAACGCAGCGCAGGAGCGAGGGGGAGGGTGAGTGATTGGAATGGGAAGAGCGGAGAGCGGAGAGTGTGAAGAATCCTTGACTGAAGGAGCAGCTGCAAGTGGAGCACAGCAGCGGGAGCAGCAGCACTGGGGCCCGGCCTGCATGAATTAAACGGTGTGGCCAGAGGGCGAGAGGATAACGGGACTAGTGGCAGTGGAAGTGGAAGTGGAAGATGGCTGCATTCCATATTTTGCATGTGACCCTTTTACCTTGAGCTTAAGCGTCAGCTGCAGATGCAGATTCAGCATCAGCTTCAGCGCTCACCGCTCCGGCTGCTGCTCGCTGGAACTCTAAAAGCGAATAGGCAGCTTTGCCCCGGCCAGATGGCCATAGCAGAATGTATTGGCCAAAAATCGATGGCATCGCTCGGCTTCTAACATAAAGTAAACCGACTGCAGCCCCGTGGTGTGTTTATCGGGCCCCTCCCGCAATATATTTGCCAGGAGCACTGTTAACTTTCCACCGCTCCCAGTGCGGTTTGATTTTATTTCTTTGGAGGAAAGCCAACGCTCGGGGCATGATGTGGCAGATAAAATATTGCCCGTGTAAATAAATCAACAGTTTTTTGTGCGGGTGTGTACTCGTTTGTTTGTATTGTACATTGTAGTAAAGACAATATTTCATTCGACTGCAGTACGGATCAAAAAAGTATGCTATACTTTTTTGAATTAAAGTTACTTTAGCCAGAAATCATAATCATTTATCTTTATAAATAAAGCGTAGCCTCAGGGTCCGTGCACATCGATGGTTCCTACATATATGAAGCACAATCGCTCTATATGTTATGCAATGCCATACAAGTTTTGTTTCTTCCACCTCATCAGCCCAATCGATTAAGTAATTTGGTATTCATCGTTTCAGCTTAAACTCCCCTCAAGATATAAAACCCACTTACACGATTTTCATTCTACGGGTCGTGCTTGGGCCAGACAATAATTTTGTTGACTTCAGGAGCTCAGTCCACGGCTCAGTGCACCCGTTCAGCGGACTTCATTTGCATAGACTTCCTCGATTGTAAAACAGTTTGAGTACGTGAACCTCATCAATTCGGCGAGTGGATCGCTGCAGATGCTCGAAATGTATTCGAATGGAAGACAGTTGGCACTACTTTTGGGCTTTGACCTGATGAGGCCGGGTAATAAATGTTGCAGGAGTAATTTGTATGCTAGCCCACGTGACTGGAAGGAAGTGGAAGACGACTGACGACGGACGACGGACAACGGACCGGGCCCTGGACCAGACGCAAAATAATGCGATGCAAATTTCATGTAATCATATGCAAAGTCACCGAGACGACAGCTTCAGCGTTGGAGCAGGCGGTCGGGGGCCAGAGGATGCACAAACTTTATGTTCTTGATGAGCAGGGCATGTCAAGGGTTTACGAGTTCAGTGAGATGAGATGAGAAGAACTCAGAGCTGCAGCTGGAGCGGGGAGCGGCAGCGAGGAGCGAGCTGTGAACATCCCGGATACAATAATGTATTTATATGGCCATAAATATTCATTCGTCCAGCCAGCCAGAGTAATAAAATTAGACGAGATCCCAGAGACGGAGCTGCATAATCAAAGTGACAAATTCTAACAGTTCTGAGGCTAGCCCGAAGCCCCCAAAAATTACCAACTGCATCTCATTAAAATATAATATCTCAACTTGTTAGCTCTCTCCTTCTACCCTCCACCCTGCAGACTCTCCCTCTGCCGAAAATGTGGGTCAGGGCCGTTGCCAGCAAAGTTGACACCTCGAAGACTCCGCCACCGAACCCGTCTCGCCCTGGGATAAACGGAGCCAGGTTCTCGGGGCAGGATAACTTTTGCGAGTCTTCACTTAGCTGATTATGAACATTTTATGCACATTAGCCCCCCTAATGAATTGCAATCAACCGAATTTGTGTGTTTCAATTAGTTACATTATCCAGACTGTGGGCGCTAAATTCGGTTTAAGTAAATGGCGCCAACGCAATTGGGTCGGCAACTGCAGTTAATTGACGTACACCTGATCAAACACTCTGGGCCCGCTCGAGCAGCTGCAGCTGCAACAGCAACAGCATCATCCAGGCACAACAGTGCAGGCACAACAAATGTCAGGAACACGAACTTCGAACCACAAGAGCCAGGAGGCCGCAACACAAATCTTTAATGCCGATGCAACCGCACTTTGCAGCTGCACAGTGGTTGGGAAACCATTTACCAATTGTTTGGGCTAATTGGATTCGACACAGTCGAATATTAAGAATGCAATTCGAGTGCTATCAGAGAGCAAAACTTTTGTATCAATGGAGGAGAGGCTAGGGCTTAAAAGTTAAGAGCCTAGAGCTCATAGGTAGAATTGCAGAGTTGATTCCATTGTGATCATTGTGATATGCGCAGCTAAATGCCACTGAAGTTTGAGCTCAATAGTTCGGCTTTGTTCCACAGTAAAATTGTTATGTTCACGAATGTTTGCATTATATTACGAAAACACAAACACAAACTTTGCCTGTCCTTGCCCCACTGTTTTCATGGTGTTAAATGTTGTCCTGCGTCTCAATAAAATATTTATAGAGCACATACATAATTGAGAGCCGACACAATATTTGTGGTTTAACCATGTCCTCACGTCAATTAATCGAAAGAGATATATTGTAGATATATGAAGGTTCTTCTTTGGTATAATTTTTAGTGGGAAATGCCCCACTGTGCCCCCGGCTGTCAATTGAAAGGGAGAGGTGTATGGCAATTGGGCGGCGACCGCAAAGCTGTATTGAAATTTGCGGTCAATACAAAACAAATCTCGACTCCATTCCCCGGTCGGGCAAACAGGGTCGTGGTGGAGTGCGCAGGGGCTCGGGGCGCGTGGCCCGGGGCCCGGGGCAGGGGCAGGCAGCAAAGCACTTCTCAGTGAAAGGCAATTGTGTTTTCAATTGATTTGCTCGAAATTGCATTTGGCATTGCATTGGCAAATAGGTCGACGCAGTCCCCAGAGTGATGGAAGGAAATGTGAAAGGCAGATGGAGAGTGTGAAGTACCTCTCCTGACCAGAGGCCCTTGGTGGCATCCTTGTTAATCAAAGAGCAGCTACGGCTCCCGAGGTAAGTGAAAGGCACTTAACAAATGTTGGAAGACGGGAGAGCATGCCTAATTTATGGGCAACATGGCATTAAGTTAATTATTTATGCCCGGCCAGACACGAGCCTGGGGAACCGGAGTCCGGCCCAGTCCAGGTCCACACCAGCGCTGTCGTACCGCCTTCCGCATGTCCTGCAGCATCAAATCTTTTCCCCGAAAAAAGAGCGAAAAAAATCGGATAGCGGGGAGCGGACAGCGGACACCAGACAACCGCCCAAGTGTTGTTCTTTAATTTCAAAGTGATAAAAAATTAACACGACAGACAGAGTGGCAACTTTGGGCAGGGCCCAAGGACATGCGCCAACTCCCACAGAGAGACAGGCCGACTGTCAGACGGGCAGACGGACGGGCATTCTGGGAAGGATGAGAAATGGTCCTTCTATTGGGTGCCTGCGCCATTAGTGCGTCTCCTTCCCTTTGAAGCTCTGCAGCTCCGCAGCTGTGCAGCTCTCCACCGCGCGCCGTATCACTTGAGGTGTGAATGGAAGTTGAAGGAGGTCCCTGGAGCAGGAAGCCCTAGATGGGCAGCGAGATTCGGGGGCTCAGACAAGGACACGAAGCTGCTGGCGGTCGTGCTTTGGCTGTCAGCAAAATGATTTATATTTGTTATTAAATTTCGCCTCGGCATTTGAATGCGGACTCCGACATTCTGATTGCCATTATTCGCCGACAGAGTGAGGCCTTTGGGGAGGAGACACCTCGCACACTCCCAACCTCCCGCTGTGGTCATAAATTGAAACATATGGGAAATTTCATCAGCGCAATTGACAAATGGAAATTTACACAAATTCCCATTAATGTCTGGCCTCTGAGTGCTCGATTCCCCTTAAGTCAAGCCGGGTGTTATCCGGAGGTTTCTTTGGAATCCGTTCGAGTGGGGGGGGGCGGCCACCTCGGTGCACGAATATCAATCAAATTCTTATCCACATCTGTCGGCTGTCTTGAGCAATTTCTTCGATACTGGCCAACTGTCAGAGTTGTCATCTATCATTTGGCCGGACACACGGGAAGACAACTGGCTTTGGCCTCTGAGCCTGGCCAAATAAACTGCCGCACTCGATGGTTTAACAGAGAGAATGTTCACCTGTGCTGCTGCCGGCCCATTGGCCAGCCAAGGCTCCTTTGCTCTTCATGGCGTATACTTGATATGCGGCATTTAAGCGTTGAAAATGGAGCACTCTTCAGATTGGGACGAAGGGGACGGGGTCGGGCACATACTCTACCGTTTTCATATGCACACGGTTAGCCGGCTCCTTCTCCTTTGTTTTTTTATGACTCCCCTGGCACTGAGGAGGAGCAGCACAAAAGAGCAATGCATGGTGTGAGCCACGCCTCGGGGGCATAGATACTACTCGTATGTACATATGAGATCTACAATACTCTCTCTCTCTGTGTGTTTGTGTGTGTGTGTGTGTGTGTGTATGTGTGTGTTTGAGTATGGTAATCAGGCAATCCTGTAACAAAGAGAACTGTTCATTTGCAACCGGCAACTGGTAGCTCTAGTGTGGAAAACTTACTTTATAAAGAAAATCGGAATCATTGTTTTGACTTCTTCCACACCACATTGTTCGGTTCGACAATCCAATTTGTTGGCCTGGCAACTCGAAATGCAAATCATAATCAAATAACAAATCATAACTGAAGGCAATTCTCCAGCCTTTATTTTATGGCGCTCATCCACACCCGGCCCATTCATTCCCAGTCCCCTCTCCGATGTCCTACAACCACACAGATTTACACCTGAGCTTCCACCGAAAAAAGAGGCAGATGAGTTTCCTCCCAACGCTCCCAGTACGCAGTGCCGTAGGGTTAAACGATGCCCATTATTGGCTTTGGGGGGCGGGGCACGGACCCAAAAAGAAACAGAAACAATATCGAAGGCAGAACCAGCAAAAAACACACGAGGGACATATTACTTCGAAACGGCAGCAGAAGAATCGCGATGAAAAAGGGCTCTGCGGCAGGCGAGAATCACACCATTTACTGACGGCTTTAAGCAATGATTTTCCCTAAATGCTGCGTGGGAGATATGTTACAGTATTTCACAGCATACAATAATTTGTATATGGGATGCCCCGATACAATATGATGACAATTTCTCATCGCGAAAATCAATATTGGGCGGCAATCGAAACGCTGCAGGGGATCACAACTCAATTTCAATAGCAATACCCACGCATCCAGGATGCCAATTGCTTACACAAATAAGCATAAACTATTGCAATTCAATATGAGGGCAACACTTAAATGTAGTTTAACAATTTCCCATCTATTTTGCCGCTATATTACAGACAGCTGTATACATTAGCGCCAGCTTCTTGTTTCCAGTCTGCCTTTATTCAAGGCTTTAGCTGCTCGGGGCTCGGAGCAGAATGAGGAAAAAACCTGACACGAAGCACGTGCAATCACTCAGATGAAAAAAACGATGGAAAAGTTGGCAAACATGCACATATATAGAGGTTATGTAAGTTATGTGTACTAAGTAGCCAGAGGGCAGAATTGGCTATATATTGGCTGGGCATCAATGTCTTGAGCAATTTCCGACAGATGCGAAGCGCACACAAAAACTGCACTCCCAATGATGTAACAATATTTCCTTTATTTCACCAGAGAGCCAGAGAGCGTTTGCGATCAATTTCTGATTACCAGGACTTGCCTAGTCGTATGTGAAAATCAACCAAAAATACAAGAAAAGAAATATAGTACTCGCCACGCACAGCACAGCCCAGCAGCCAGCAGCCAGCAGCAGTAGAGAAATTGCGACACTGCCTGATAACGAGAGAAGGCAGTAGAAGCCAGAGCCAGAGCCAGAGTCGAATCCGAACCCGGAGCCTGGCAGGGACTTTGAAATGTGCAACGACGCCGTAATTACCCGACTAACTGAAGCACTTGAATGCCACTACATGCCATTGTTACCAAAACCAGAACTCGACAGATTTTTGCATAGCCTCACGGAGACCAAGCCGTGCCAGGCCGGGCCAGAGCAGAACACAACAGTTTAGTCGACAAAGTCATTCACTCATTGCCATGTGATGACACGAGCTTACTTCTGGAGTGGCGTGGCACACAACACAAGAGGTGGCAGCTGAGGCAGGCGGACGGACCAGAGCTTGGGGACTGGGTAACAGGAAGACAGGCCTGGCATTTACACAGTCGGATGATTTAGATAAACAAGACATGAGCTGTCACGCCAGGGAAAAAAATAAAAGTAAAAGCAAGAAAAGCGGGAAAGCGGGAAAGCGGCAAAGCGGAAGGGCAAGAGAAGTGAAGAACAAAGAAGAATAAGACAAAGCCAAGTCCTTAAAGCAAAGCCCTGGAAGTAGTTATTATTACGCAGGATAAAGCAAAGAGATTAGGGAAAAGCTGCGATTCCTACTCCGATTACACCGATTGCATTGACTTGTGTGGCGGATTCTGAAGGCACACAGACGGAGACGGAGACGAAGAAGGACCCCAAGGAGACACCCAGGCACACAATCAAGGAAAATGAATTGCTAACGATTTATTTGCAGCTCAGTTCTCAGATCTCTGATCTCAGGTCTGTCTTCCAGCTCCAGTCCCGTTTAATTAGCTCACATTTAGAGCAAATTTAAAACAAATGAATCGGAATCGATTCGACTAGACTCGAATGAAACAAAATATCATCATGGTGCATATGGACTCACGTCCGCGTTAAAAGCGATTCTGGACAGACCTCATGTCGGGCGGTGCAATGATGCATCGATTTTGATATTAAATGAAATAAAAATTCATCAATTTTTGCACCGACATTCGAGCAAAATTCATTTGCACAGTCTCATTTGTTGCACCGACCGCAGGAAATTCAAATGTTTCCTTTGATTACATTTGGCTGTGAAATATGGAGCAATTATGACAAAAATGTTTTTTAATTCGAAACTAATGGAAATTCATAGATCAATTAGACCCTTTTGTTTCCCCCTCAAAAGGGAGAAAAATGATATGATTACGAAACATGATTCGACATATATGTTAGTAGTTGGGGAACAATAAACCTATTCAGTTCATCTTTCAATCATGCGTTAAACAATGTTTCATGAGTCGCCTTTTTAATTTCAGCAATTTGCCCACAAGCGGTCGCAGCCCTACCACTCGACTCCGCCATCTGTGGAGGACTGAATCCATGGTTATCCTGTGGATGCTGTCCCCCTTTTCTGTCCATGGCTATCCTGTGGATGCTGTCCCCCTTTTGGCTGCAGCATCGGAGTCTGCGTACTGGCGAAACCCAAACAAATACTGGGAACACTTTCCTCTTGCATTCGAGTCAAATTACTTGAATTTCATTCGCGTTTGCACCTGTTTTTCGGGAGCTGTTCCACAAAACTCTCTATAAAAGCATATGTAATGAGTATCAGATCTGTGCAGAACCCATTCCCCACCGATTACATATTCACAAAGTATAGCTACTAAAGGGAACAAGAAGAAACATAAAAGAGAAGTCAAAAAGCCTTGTGGTCTGGATTTAAAATGTTAAGCCTGCTGTCGGCAGTGAGAAAAGTCAACTCTTGAAAATGAAATATTGTTTAGCGCATGAGGGCAAATTGCGGTAAAGTTAATCCCACCTCCAGCCACCATCAAAGCCCCCTCTAAGCCACGTTTATGTGTGTCCGGCCGTGCGCAATTGTACGATTAGGCTAATGAGGTGTGCAGGGCACGAAGCGACATGGCCCGGCCCGGCCTGGCCAGCAGCCCTGATTGATGGTCCTGATTATTCAGCCTGTCAGGCTTATCCTAATCCCAACCGACTCAAACATCCAACATCCTCCACATCCACCTCCACCTCCACTCCCTCAGGCTAGCAAAAGCCAACTGGAATGTTTGATGCAATGAATATTATCTGTCCAATCCGAAAACCAAAATGCTCGCCCATTTTTAAACCCGATTCTGCTGCTGTTGCCGCCTGCGGCGTGGCATGTGTAAAATTACCCAATTTAAAATGCATTTTGGTGCATTAGGCAGGTGCGGGGGAGCGTGGGCTTGGGTGATAGGGACGGGAACGGGGACGGGGACGAGGATGGGGATGGCCAGCATGTGCATGTCAGGACGACAAATTTGCATATTTTCGACGAGTTTCTAGCTCTCTGCCGCAGGTATCAAGGGAAACCATTCTTATGAAACCCTTTTCAGGGTGGCAGTATCACATATTATATATAAGCCGAAGGGTGGGCGCTTGAGTATGAGTGCCATTATGGCTGCAAGGTTCCATTAGACCAATACTGTTGACTGTTGACTGTTGGCTGTTGTTGTTGCTTTGCTCGGCCCAAATATGGCTTCCTAAGTGGCAGCCATCAAAACTGCTACGAGGAAATATTGATGCACTCAAGTGTTATGGGAAAACGCTCAACCAAACACCATGAGAAATTCAATAAATTATTCAATCGAATATGGCCAAACGAGAGATCAGGCGGTAGCCAAGTCTTAAGTTTTGTTTGCTGGAACTTTGCACATTTAAAATTCTCACAATTCGGTCTTCCATCTGCATTGTTGAGGCACTGGCGTTGGCACTGGCACTGGCACTCGCAGTGCCAACGGAGCGGATGTGTAATATGTTATACATTATTCTTGCAACCTCAATGGCAGGCAGTCTCGTTGCATGCAACAGTCTCCTGGAAAGGCAGGGGGTGAGCGAGAGAGCGTGGCAGAGAGGGAGAAGCGGTACCAACACTTCTTGGTGACACATTCATAATCAAGCCTTCTACACGAAAACATCATAAAATATGAACAAACACTTCCGAGACACTGACAAGAAGTTTTAATTGCTTTTCCGCATGCAACTCTGCTCTCTCCTTCTCTCTGTCTCACTCTCTCCATCGGCGCATGTGTGTGTATGTTTGGGTGTTTGTTTGTGTATGGGTGACTGGAATGAAGACTTCTTGGTATTCGATTAAATTGCTTCCCCTGCATGCACCCTTCCATCCATCCATCCATCCATCCATCCATCTCCATCTATCTATCCTTCCAGCCTCTGCCACTAGACACACGTGCCAAAAACGCCGTGCAACATTCACGGGTACGTTCTCGAAGTCTATTCGTATTTTGATGAATACACTTCATGCATAACTGAGGCGGTTGCGTCAGGACCAGAACCCCATAAAGTGACAATGCTTAAGTAGGAGCTGTCATGGGGTGTGGGGTCAGGGGTCAGGGGCCACACTAGTATCAAATATTTATACCTTAATCAGGGAGTTTCGCCCCAACCTCCACCCAACCTCGCGCCGCCCAGTGAGTGGGCGTAAAGGGAAAACTTCATTGTCAAGTTGACAACTTTTGCCAGCAAAATGTGACGTTAATTACTCGTGTGCGCATTAAGCCCTCTTCTTACTTACTCTACCACTGATGGCGAAAACTAACCGGAGCTGACTTTAAAAATAATTTGTGGTTTGTTTTCACCATTTTAATGGCATAATTTTTCATCTAAAGCCAAAGTTTCTGGTATCCCAACTCCGGAGGGGGGGCGGATTGGCTCGTTAACACAGCCATAAAGAATTGAATCTAGTCCTGCTCTTGACATTTACGAAGCATCGTTGGCTGGGACTGGTACTGGGACGGGGTCCTCTTACATCTGCCCTTCCTACCCTATCTTCGTACCTTGCTGCCGCCCTTGCAGCTCAGCATTCGCCCTCTGGATGTATACGATTCCACAGAACACGTCGTAATCATTTGCACCAGTTGTCTTATCGCTTGAAAGATGGTCGAGAGCAAAGCTTTTTGTAGTTGGTTTTAGATGGCCTCCTTAAACCCAACTCCTTAAAACCTGCTCCCTGTCTTGTTAGACAGTTGTAGACAATTTGGTAGGTCTTAAGAAGAGATAATACCAAAAGATAAAGCGTCAAAACGAGGGTTTAAAAGTCAGACAGTATCTGTTGGTTTTTGATTCGACATCAAGAATGCCGCATCATTCAATGGCAGCATGATATCTTATTTGGATCAAGGCGGACATCCAACCTGTTCCTATTTGATAGGTGTTCCACACTTTTTAAACGCACTGTACCGCACAGTCGGGGCCAGAAAAGAGAGCACAATTGCATTGTTGACTCGCCATAAAAACACGAAGGCAGAAAGCAGATGGAATCCACGTGCAAAACATCAAGAGCGATGCAATTTTGCAAATTGTCTTCAACTGTGAGAATGCTTTTCATTCCGTTTTTACCTTGCCGCTTCTCAGTGTGCGCTCCCCTCTTTCTGTGGTATTGCCAGAGCCTTCGGGCTGTTTCAGAGATGGTCTGCAGATGCCAAAAGAAGCGGATGGAGAGGAAGTCGAGCAGAAGGCGGGCGAAGGACGAAGAAGGAAGAGTAGAGACACCATGCAGCTGCTGAATGAATGCATGAATGCAGCTATGAATTGCTCCGAATAGCTGTGTGCGAAAATTAGTCGCTTCACGTGCACGTTGAGGTCAGTAATTAACGCAGGGAAAGCGCAGGCGAAGGCGAAGCGTGTCCGTGTCCCAGCCATGGCCACGGCCACGGCAATTTCCGCCAGAAGTGCAAGACGACCGAGAAATGTGGCATCTTCGATAGTTAACCGTAAACGGGAACGAACGCAGTGGGGAGCCAGCCAGAGGAGGAGGAGGAGGAGGAGGCAACCAGAATTCTTGTTTTATGTACTTCCCCAGAGCTGCTACCGTAGCAGGGAAAAGTAATTTTGGCCAAAATGCTCTTATTGACATAAAATACATCGTATAAATAAGGGTGATACTTAGTACACTCTAAGGGCTGGCCCCTTAACCAAGAAACTTAGTTAATTGCATTAAGCACGGCCTGAGTATACTATTACGGACTTTGCCATGGACCCATCTGCTTGCTCGCAGGACGGCAGCTGTGAGAGTTCCACGAGTTCGAAGGAGAAGATGCTTAAGAGAGTTAAATTATGCATATATATATATACACATAAACAACATTATGTCCAATGTATTCCACCACAACTTGATTCAGTTAAAGAGTTTTTTCGTTTCCTTTATTCGAACTTTTATCAATCAACATTCAAGAAATACTCAATATTTTGTTAGTTATTCAGGCAGCGTTTGATATTTATCCTCAGATCTTGAAAACATATGGAATACATTCGCGATTATGTATATTTTATTTAGAATTGAACTTTCCATTTATTATTCAAATAACCGAAATGTTTTATGGGTTTTGATATTTATTATTCAATTCAATTACTCAAGTGTTTCTTTTTGCGGCGTCCAACGGCTAGATGAAACTGATTTCCATTCGAATTTTTCTTTTTGGTGGTCAGCAAATGATATGCATGATATGGCAGTTTATTTTTATATGTACTTACACACTGATACACATACACATACACATACACATATGTGAGCGTTAAATAATTTAGCAAGCACTGTATTTGCAATTCTGTGGTTCTCACTGGGGGAATACATTTGTGCTATTTCGGCTTCGCTTTACTTTTCTGCTGAACTTCAGCGTTAGACCCTGGGGATACAGTTCTCGTGTATGCCACATGGCTTTATTATCGGAAATCTCCGGCTGTTCTATGGCAAATGCATTATGCTTTATGTCAACCTGTGGTGATCTTTTCCACATGAACAGTTCTACGAGGGGTTTCAGAAGAAGAAAGTAAAAGATTTCCGCCAGTGAGATTACACTGAAGCCCATAAACAGGCCCATCACGCCACCAATATTAGCTGGAGTGCATGAAAGAGTAGAATAAAGTTATCTGTCAGTAAGACAGTAGGGATCAACTTACACAGGAACTCTGTCAGTCCGACATAGGCATTCTTCATATTGCCGTAGTAGACGGATTCACGGTAGTAGACATTGATGACGGCTATGTTCTCACTCAGATACGATTTGTTCATGCTCTCCACCAGAGGATTGGCCAACTGGAATTTGCTAGTGGCCAGGGGAAAGGAGAAGCCGCTGGCCAAGTAGCTGAGGTCGAAGCAGCTGGGCAGGCACTGCTGCCGGCACTTGACCCATTCAGGTCGGATGGCCGCCTGCTGGGCCCGACGCAGGCAGAGAGTGTGCTTCATGCCACACATTGTGGCGTTGCTGTAGATCAGCGGATAGTCGAAGGGTATGCAGGCACACGACTCGTACAAGTATCCAGCCATGCATTCGTGCTCGCAATTCAGCCGGGTGTACGTCTTGTAGAAGATCAGTTCCTTCTCGTTTCCGAAAAGGCACTGGCGACCGTCCCGGGAAATGGAGCGAATGGCTGGCACTGCCTCGGCTCGTACCACCTCCATGCGGTAGTTGGTTTCATAGCCAATGGCGGTGATGAGTCCTGCCTCCTTTACAACAGGCACTTCGGTTGGATTGTGGAAGAATACCTGAAAAATGATTTAAGCGCAAGATGACTTGATGGATCTCAGATGAATCTTACCTTGAAGCCGGGTCCATTGGTCGAGGAACAGTAGTACTCGCTCATCTGGGCATCGAGAACAGCACTAAATCCCAGTGTAATCCCAGTCCCTAGAAATTCGTCCACTAATTACATATATTTTCTTCTATTACCCATAGCCACTCACCAATGGCTGTCGCTGGATAATATTTTTCTGGTAATTTGTCGGGATAACCTGTCTCTGGGTTCCATTTGACCGCCTCAAACCCATTTTTCATTGTCAAATTTCGTTTGCTTTTTGAACTGGAGTGGAGTGGAGATGATTTACTTAGCTATATCCCAAACAAAACTACATACATTCTTACAATGGCTTATAGAGGAACTCTGGTGGCTGGAAGTTGAATACACAGCAGAGCCCCTCGTCCGTCATGAGCGGCTGGAATAGGTGCGAGCAGTTGTGCTCCACGGCATTGAATCTGCAGTGGAGCAGCATTGTATCGCAGTGCTGCGAGTGGTTCGAAACAAAATCAGATATCCTGAGGGTATTCCGGGCAAAACTAGTGTGCTTCACATCATCTTCAAGGTCATCAGAGTCGTCGATTTCGGAGTTACACAACAGCTTCAAAATGGCGCTTTCATCGGAGCCCCTACAGCGATCCCCTATAGGATTAGAGCTCTATCCATAGGATTAGTAACCGATAGAACTTACTCTTTGTAATGGGAAACCTGGCTGCTCTGAACCTGATTCATGTTGCATATGGTGATGGCCGGAAAGGGAACTTTCAGAATGGAGGTGGCCTGTGGGCTGATCCCAATTATCACCGGTGTACTGTCCCACTTGGCGTAGATGTTCACGATGAGGTTGCATGTGATCACCAAGGCGACCACAAATGAGCAAAAGAAAAATGATCTATTGTCGGTTGTAGGGTTGTAGGGGTTGTATTTTGAATTCACATCTCCTCTCACCTCTCCCAACTGCTGAGACTGGAGTCTCCCACAAACTTTAGTCCATGCAGACCCGTGCTCTTGAGGAATTCTTTGAGACTCCTGCCAAAGCTCCTCAACAGAAACATGGAGGATCCCTGCCTTTCTGGCTTCCCTGATGACTCCATTGCAACTATTGAGCTAATTCCTGCTGGCGTCTCCATTAATACCTAATATCCGAAGGCAATCAGCAACAAACACCCCACATTAAAGACCCAAATAATTAATGCGCTCTATCGATTGCGGTGATTTGTGTCGAGTCGGACTAAATCCTTTCAAGTTAATTACTTTGACAACAGTTGCCGCAAGCGTTTTCATTCAATTAGGTTCACGTACACTTGTCGTGCGGTCGTGTCTGATAAGATAAGCAAATTGTATCAGTCTTCCGCTTCCACAAGTCCCACATCAAACTGTTGGAGCTTCTTTGCCCTGCGAAATAGTTTTTAATTGATTTAAATATACTTTTAATACGATAAAGTTTCACTCTACCTCGACTGAACTGAAGCTCTCGCTTGCGAAGCTTTCCGCCACAAATGTGTGGCGCTTTGGCTCCAATAAAGCTTTGGCCCCATTTGCAATGAAAGCTTGGCCGCACGTGATGGAAAAGCGAACCATCGTCAGTTCTGGAACTCCAAGCACTGCGATCGTTGTTTACCCTAAGACCCAGAGATAATAAAATGAAAATCCGGAGCAATCCGCTGCCCCGGCGGCTGGTAGATGTCTTGTGCTTCCTGCTCATCGGCGTCTTTCTGCCGATTGTGTTCATGTTCGAGATTATTGTGGTGCTGCCGGCATTCCACGAGCCGGGCGGCTTCTTCCACACCTTCACCTTCCTCATGGCCATGTTTCTGGTGTTCAACATTAAGGGGAACATGATTGCATGCATGATGATCGACACCAGCGTAAACGGTGAGCCAGACAGTGTCCAGCCGATGGTCCAGTGATGGGAACCACTCAGAACCATTTCAATCCACAGTCAAGCAAGTGGAGCCGCCGCCGGAGCAGTCGGCAGAGCGCCTTGAGTGGCGCGAGTGCACCGAGTGCAATCGGATGGCCCCGCCCAGATCGTGGCACTGCAAGATATGCGGCGCTTGCATACTGAAGCGCGATCACCACTGCCTCTACACGGGCTGCTGCATCGGCCACCGGAATCATCGCTTCTTCATGGGCTTCATTTTCTACTTGTTTGTGGGCTCTGTGTACGCCCTGGTCTACAACTCGATCTACATGTGGATCATCCATAGCAGCATATACTGCAATTGGCTGACGGTCCTCAAGCTGACCTGCCCCATGCTGCTGCTGGTGACCGGCGGCTTCTGGACCAACATCTACCTGCTCTTCTACAGCCTCAATGTGCTGGCCCTGGCGTACGGCATCCTCCTGTTGGGCTATCATGTGCCGATTGTGCTCCGTGGCGGAGTTTCCGCCGATCGCACAAAGCAGCGAAAGCTCAAATACAAACGAGGAGTCAGGCAGAACCTAAGAAGTGTCTTTGGGGTGCGCATGCACATAGCCTGGCTATCGCCACTCATTCGCAGTGATCTACCCGACGATGGCTACCACTGGAGGGCCTCTACCTCTACCAAGGAGAGCAAAGACTGATCTGTGTTATGATCTATGTTAAGATAGATGTATTTTTGAGGCCTCCCGACTGGGCAGTCCGTAGATGAGTACCGTGACTTTCGCTGGACTTTCCTCGGGCTGGATGCAGTTAAATTGCAGTATGGTGTAGTTGCAGCCGATTCCGCCCGTGAGTATGGTTGCCACCACCACCCGTTCCACTTGACTCTCGTCCAAGACCAAAATCAGGTTAATATTGGAAATCAATTTATCCTGCATATAAATAAATAATTAATTCATTATTTACATCGATACAAATGATAGAAATCCAACCTTTTGTGTGACCTCCACAGTAAGAAACGTTTCAGATATGTTATAGCTCATTTCATAGATGGGCACGGCCTGGGGTTGCATCATACCAAACTGTACTGAGTATCCAATAGCATCACTGGCGAGAAGAATTGCCGACAGCAGCAGCTGCACGGCTTTGTCCATGCCCGAAGACTGAACAAAACACTCCGCAAACAATTATCAATTATTTCAATTGATGTTTTGACAAGAAAAGCAAACATTACGATAACAGGCTTCAGTTTAGATAATTTATTGAGTTATTAACAAGAATCGCTGAGGAGCCGACCATTCAACCGATCTGCACTTTACGTATCACCGATTTGCACTCATCGTTGCGGAACACACGATGATAGCTGGTGATCTTGCCCAACGAGGAGATAAAGTTCTCATCGTGGGTGATGATGATTAGCATGAAGTTGGACTGCGTCTGACGCTCCTCCACAATGCAGTTGAGGGCATCGCACAGCGATGTGATGTTGATGCGATCCAGGTTCGTGGTTGGCTCGTCCAGAGCCAAGACCCCACAATTACTGCTGAACGTCTCGGCCAGAGCCATCCGGATGATGAGAGAGGCCAGCACCCGTTGGCCGGCGCTGCAGCGCCCACGCATTTCGATCTCCGTGTTGTTCTTGGACTGGACCACGCGATAGTTGTAGGTTTTGCGGCGATCAGCAGATGCATCTGTGTTGACCTCGTCGGTCTTCACTTGTATGTAGTCGATGTCGTTGCCGCGATAGATCATACGCCAGTATTCCCGGATTAGTCGGTTGATCTTCTCCATCTTCTCCGCATGGAACTGTATGAGGGCCCATTCCAGGGCAAATCGAAGCTGGGCCAAGTCATCAATGCTGTGACGCGTGACAACCATCTCGTAATTCCCTTTTCTAAAATTCTTAACCGCCTCCCTGAATCGAGGCTCATCGATCTCCCGCTGCAGTCTCTCCACCTGACTGCGGATCTCACCCAGCTGGCCCAGCAGCTCTCCCTTGCGCACTGTGCCCGCATCCCGTCTCTTGGTTAAATCCATTTTCTCCCTGCTGACGCTGCGCAAGTCCAAATTGCCCAACTTCTTGGCCAGAGTCTCACAGGTTTCTCTCAGCTCTGTTTCCTTATCCTGCAGCTGCTTGAGCTCGCGATTGTCTTTCAGATCGCGCTCAACGGTCTGCTGATTAAGGCACTCGGTGTTTACGCTTTCCAATTGCACGGTTTTCGAATTGATTTCGGCTTCCTGCGGAACCAGAGCGAAATATTAGGTGGGTTTTTATCGGAGGCATTCAAATACTTCACTTGCCAATTGTCTCAGCTGTTCTTTGGTGGCCCTTATGGAGTCCTCGAGCTTGCTGATCTCATTCTTCAGATCAAATTTGGCATAGTCCTGAGCTTCTTTGTGCAGCCTGAGCATGGAATTATTTTAGATTTAGTTTTATCTGAGACTACAATATACTTGTAGCACCTACCTTTGTATATCCTGATCTGTACTTTTGTAGGAATTATATTTAACATTAAGCTGACTCAACTTTTTACGTTCGGCTTCTTTCAGACGCTCCTTCTCGTCTATGGCAGCCCTTAGCTTCTGCTTGAGCGGTTGAATCTTGGCCTTCAGCTCGCTTATTTCTGTGGTTATGGTGACGAGAAGTTGAGTCAGTTCATTGAGCCTATCCTTCAACTGTGGCAAACTCTGCAGCCCCTCCTGCAGCTTTAGTTGCTTATCTTTTAATCTATGTCATTAAACGGGATTAGTCGACTTTTAGGGAACTGTTTTGACTGTTTGAAAACATTACCCATTTTTAACTTCACGCAAACGATTGAGAGCGTCAACGTGCTGCTCAAACGTATGCTGCGTGCTGTCCAACTCCTTGCGTTCTGTCTCCAAGTCCTTTGAGACCTGACTCTTCTCCGCTTGCAGAGCATCCATCGATATACTCGAATCATACGAAGCTGGTAGTTTGCTCTAAAAATCGAAGGATTGTAAGAGTCCTGGTCCATCATAGCTTATTATCCGCTTACCTTAAGCTGATCCAGATCCTTCTTAACACGCACAGAATCCTTGAGGGCTTCATCGAGCAGCGTCATATCGCCCAGCATGGAATTGGCGAGGTCCATGTTTTGAGTGGGCTCTCCAATCAGGGCAATCAGCGTCTCATATTCGCTGACAGTCTCTCCCAGTAGCATCTCAATTTCGGTCAGCTCTTCTTTCTTCTTGGGCAAGATCTCTTTTAGCTCCTTCACCTTAAGAATGCTGGGTTTGATTTGCAACAAATTCTCGTACTTCAATTGCTCTGCTTTCAGAGCCTTTTCCGATCTACTGATGTTGTCTGGCAACTTTTGGATTTCATCGGATAGCTCGGTGGTTAGATCACAGGCCTAAAATCAAAGGATTGCAAATGATTGTCAGAGATAACATGCCAGCAGACTTTACCTCATCGCCCGACATATTGTGATGACATAGGGGACAGCACGGCTCTTCATTGATCTTCTGTATGTACCTAGTAGTAAATAAGGTTTAGTTTTTGGTCCCTTTTTAGCGAAATCTTTTTGGACTCACTTCTTGTACAGAGCCTCTGCTGATTTATGAGCACCATGCTCAAGCTGCAGCTTGGAAATGGCCAGCTTGCTACGCTCCAGCAGCTCATCGTATGGTGTGGAGCGGCACTTTTGAAATATGAGCTCCTCAGCCTCCTTCAGCTCTTTTTCCATACGGGCAGTCTCAGCAATGAGATTCTTGCGCTTTATCTCATACGATTGTTCCTTGAGCTTTTGGGCATTGGCTTGCTCGTTTAGATCTTGGATCTCACGACGCACCTTGTCGTAGGCACCTTGCAGGGAGCGGCGATAATTGCTGGAGATGGGCTCCTTGAAGAACTTTCCAAAATTATCCGAGTGCCGACTGCGCACGCGATGGATCTCCTGGTTCTTCTTCTCCAGCTCCTTTTCCTTGAGATTCATTTCAGCCACCAGCTTGGCCATGGACCCTAAGAACGTCAGTTTCTCATCCAGTTTCTTGAAGAGGGCCTGTTTCTGAGCTATGTTGGCCTTTTTGCCGGATATGATTTCCCGGAAATTCTCCTGATTGAAGTTTTTCGATGTGCGCTCGTAGATGGTATCGGCGTCGGCTATCTGCTTCTCCAGCAGCTTAAGTTCCTGCATGGAGGTTTCAATTTGCTGAACCTTCACCTCCAGTGTCTCACTCTCCCGTTGGCTGGCCTCCTTTTGCTTTTCCTGCGCCGTCACGCCTTGTTCCGACTTGGTTAAATCAATGCGCAGTTCGTCGATCTTTACCTGCCTGGCCTTATCCGCGTTGTCGTTGTGCCCGGAGACTTCTGTGATCTCACAGTGCTTGCTCAAGATGACCCCTTCGATGTCCTGCAGTAAGTCAACCAGTTTCTCGGGGTCTGCCATCAGATCACCCGGTATGGGAATTTGCAACTCATGGCAAAGATCCTTGACCCGCTTCACCAACTGTGTCTTGCACGCCTGCTCGCTCTGGTGCCGCTGCTTGGCCAGGCAACATTTCTTGTCTTGCGCGGTCTGTGTCTGATGCGTTTCTCCGTGGGATTTTTTCAACTTGGACAATTGTTCTTCCGTTTCGGAGCGTTTATGTCTCATTTCAGACATTCGCTGATGAAAGTTGTCGATCTCTAGATCCAAATCAACCAAAGAACCCTCAAAATGGGTCTTGATTTTCCTGGAAATGGCTGAAATTTGCTCCTTGCAGTTCTTATGTCTGTAAAAGAATCGTTGGATAGTTAGATTTCGGGAACGAACAACCTGGAACGCACTCACTTGGTATCCATTTCCACTTTCTGCGCCTGATGTTTTCCAATCTCATATTCAATGTCTCGGATTTCCTGCAGCCTAGACTCAATGGGTTTCATCTCCTCCTCGCATTCGCTGCACTGCGCTTTGATGGAATCACATTTTTTCTGAGCCTTCTGCAGGCCCAGCGTTTTTACTTCCATCTCTTGCTTAAGATATGCCACATGCTTCATTCCGGCCTCTGTTGTATTAATACATCTTTATGATGGCTTGAATCGAAAGTTTTAGACACTCACCCATCACCTTGAGCTCGTCCATGGCTTCCTTTCGCATCTTAATGATCTTATCCAGGGCCTTGTTGTACTCGGTAATGCCAAAGATAGCATCGAACTTCTCCTTTAATTTCTTGGCCTCGTCCAGCGGCCAACTGGAGTCCTCTTGGTGACAGAATAGGACGTTGTTTATGATAGCCTTCGACACGCCCATGAAGTCAGAGATGGCCAAATCAATGTCCACTGTGCGACCGCTCAATGAGTCCTGGTTCTCACGTTTTGAATGCCCCGCATCAGTTAGAAAGTTGATAGTGGAGTCCATAGTCTCAAACGAGACCTTGCCACGCTTGCTGGAGACTTTCATGGTGCGACAGATGGACACACGGGCACCGCGTTTGTCCCGAACCTGCATCTTGATCTGCGCCAGGGATTCATTCAGCCCAAAGATCTTTGGGTCGTGGACAAAGCTCTTCCCTCTGTCACTGCCAGGCGGGGACTCGCCCGTCAAAGCATACTTGATGCACTCTATTACTGTGGTCTTTCCACAGCCATTCTCACCCAGAATCAGGGTAACAGGCGACGAAAATGTGAGGCTCTGGAAACCCAGTTTATTAACGTTACATATAGCTGAAATTAGGCCACTGCTTACCTGAAGATCTTCTGCATTGGATCCAAAGCTACGCACACCCTGAATGGACAGTTTATCAATTGACGACATGTTTTCTTTCACTCACAAAATGCAAAAGTCGGATTCAAACGATTTTCCAATTTCACAAGACGCAATTTTGCCGCCTGGCTGCCAGGGATGGAGTGATTAGAATCAACAGGCTTTTTTCGATATAGATATTGAATAATTTAATCGAATAATAAACTTACCATGAAATTTAACTAATTGAATAAGACCGAACCCAGCTAGGGTTCTTAATTAGTTAAAAATGCAATATGAATATTATTGTTACATTACAATTCATTGAATTTGAATACACAGTAGCATCCATCCCTGAACTGTTATCGGCATCGACGGTGTATCGATATTATTATATTATTTAACATTTTAATACGGAAATTCTTAATGAAAATGTTTCGAAAACATTTTGGAAACCTGTCTCGTGTCTCCACACAACTTCAGCGCAATGTTGTGCAACTGTCCACGAATGCGGAAGCCTCTCCCGTTGAGGAAACAGCGGCAGCTAGCGTGAACGAGTTCCGCACGGCCGTTGCCAATCCCGGCGAGCACTCGGCCCTGCATGTGGCCAAATTCTACACCATACCAGTGGAGCAGAAGAAGCAAATCTTCACCGGCGGTGGCCTGCCCAAACAGTACGAACAGCAGATAAAGACATTCACCGAACCCTGCCTCATGGTGCGGTCGCCGGCGCTGGAGCTGCTTCCACTACATTAAGAACGCAGATCTGACAAAGCCCGTGGTGCGCTATGTGCTCTATGGAGACAATGGTGTGGGCAAGACATTGACCATGGCCCATGTTCTTCACTACGGAGCAATAAATGATTTCCTGCTGGTGCATGTGCCCTGGGCGCCCAATTGGATGAAACGGCCCAAGGAGGCATCCAACGCCTCACAGGAGGGTATGCTTGATCTGCCCTTCGATGCGGCCGCCTGGCTGGTGCATTTCAAAACGCAGAATGCCAAACTGCTCCAGAAACTACAGCTGAAGACGAACAAGGAGTATGTGTGGAGCAAGCGCGAGAGCACACCGGCAGGCTCGTCCCTTATAGAGCTAGTCGAGCATGGCATAGCGCGCATAAAGTACGCCACCGATACAACAGTCGCTTTGATTTCAGAGCTGAAACAGCTTTCGACGGCGGGACAGTGCAAAATAATGGTGGCCATCGATGGCTTTAACGCCTTTTTCCACCCCGAGACTCGTATCTTCTCCGACAACAAGCAGCGGGTGACCCCAGATCGCATTACGCTGACACAGCCCTTCCTAGACATCACCAGCTACGACTGGACCAATGGAGTTTGCATTCTGTCAGTCGATAAGATCGCCATGACCGAGGGCTACATGGACTCGTATATGCCACGCTATCTGCTGGGCACAGAAGGTTTCGAGCACATCGACCCGTTTGTGCCCATTCACGTGGAAAACTACACGGACAAGGAGTTCCACAGCTACATTAACTACTACTTGGACCGCCACTGGATCAACAAGACGCCGCAGGGCTTCGAGGAGCAGCTTAAGTTCATGAGCAATAAGAATCCCTACACGCTAATGCAGCTCGTAAAGGCATTGTAGGGAGGAGGGTACTTACTAATAGTCGTATCCCGTATTTGTTAGCTAATAATCATAAATAAAATGACTTGTTAAAGAAATGAAAATCAAAAATGTTTGTCCAATTTTTTTGTTGATAAATTATGGATTTAATCAATGTTTTTTTTGTTTGTTTTTGGTGCACATTTAGTCAACATGGCGAATTCAAATGGGGGAAATTTATTTAACGATAATCAGCACTGTAATGCACTGTAAAATATATAGTAAATATTCGAATATATGTATTTGTATTGTATATATGCATATTGGTTTCAATAATGGTTTCAAAAATCAATACAAATCAATGATGGTCGTTTCACTTTGTGTGTGTGTGTGTGTGAGAGTTGTGTGCGGCTTCAGAAGCGCATCTTCAACTAAATCAAACTCAAACTCTAAATCTTGTGGGGCACCTCTACAATAAAGCGATTATGTATCTTCTATATCCTATATTTCTTTTCCACATCTCTATTCGTGGGTGGGGGATGGGATGGATGGGATGGGATGGGATGGGTAACAAAATAATAAGAATAACTAAGCTGCAATTTAACATTTGTCGTCATATTTCGTATGTATATTTGCATAATTTCTATTACAATTTTAGTTGCTGCTTTCAACAACAATAACAATTATGTATTTATGTATGTCGGAGTCGGTTGTGGGCCATGCTCTATGTGTACGTTAATATTATCGTAGTCGAGTCGTAGGCATGCATTCCTCGCCTCGATCTATGTAGATTTATTCTCCTTTGCTCCGTTACTAGTTCTTTCTTTTGGTTTTTATGTAGTTATGCTGATGCTTTGAATATATATGTATATGCATGTATATGCATGTCTGCGGTGTATGTGTACGTGTGTGGTTGTGTATTACATATGTACTATGTATAATAAATCATGTCATATATATGGGTATATATTGTGTATTCATACACATCTGAAATAGGTTTCTTTTTGTCCTGGCAACGTAACGAATAAAAATAATAATAATAAGCCTCCTCTAATCGTAAACGTAATAAAAAATGCATTAAACAAAAAGGGTAGTTGAAAACGCAGGGGAGTTGGATAAATAAAGCATACATAAAGCTCAAGCAGCAGCGGGGTTTGGGGGTATACGTATATGAAGACGTAAATACTTAAATATGAAAGGATATATACTTAAATGAAAAACTAATTCGGCAATAATAAAATAATAATAATAAAGAATCAAGAATCAAGAGAAAAACAAAAACAAGGACATTTTGGGCCAACTGGGGTCCTTCCTGAATACAAAAACAATTCAATTCAATTCGTTTCAACTCGATCCACATTGAGGGGTTCGGTTCGGGTTCTTCCAAATGCTCGCAGAGTCCAACGCACACACACAGACACACGCGCACAGATTACAATGTTCCCAGCGCGGACTCCCCCGATTTCGAATCAAATTTGGAGTGCCAGTGTCGTGTGTGTGGGTGTACAGGTGGGGTGTGTGTGTGTTTTTGGGGAGGGTGATCGATCCTCTTCGTCATCTGTTTCTTAGAGCATTCGTCTACTTAGGCTAGTTTTCTTAATCATACATTTACCGATTCGATTCGTTTTGTTTTTAGTTTCCACTTTCTCGAAATATTGGTAAAATCAATGCGTGATAAACTGTTCAATGTTTTTTTTGTTTTAATGATTACTTCTACCTTTGGAGCAGCGTGTGTTCGCGTGGATGGGCGTGGATCCGTGTGGATGGTACAATGGCGATGACGATGACGTTGATGGGGTGGCCGCGAAATGGTTCAACAATGGATGTGCACTGTATGTATATTATTTTTTGACAAACTGATAGGGGGCAGCGGGACGGTAGCGCATGGTCTGCTGCACTGTGCCACCAATGCCGCCGCCTGTGGTGGCCACAATGCTATTGGCCATTAAACCGCCACCACCGGCATTGCCCAGGCCTGCATTCCGCCCATTGAAACTGGCCGCACTGACCACCATTCCAGGCGGCGAGGCTCGCACAATCGTCTGAGCTTGCATAGTCGTGTGCATGGTATTTCCCCGTTGATTGGCTGAAATAAGGATAGAAGTAAGTAACAAAACCCAAAAGTTGTCAAGCCTCGACACTCACGGGGCACGTATGGCTTTGGCTGGTGGTAGGCGTTCGTGTGTGAGCGATAGTAGACAGTCTCTTCGTTGTGGTGATAATGCGATTGCTGCGGAAACTTGTGTCTGCAAGCAAAGGGATCCAAATCAGTGAGACTTAATAATTGGACACCCACTACTGGGTAGCAGAACGCACCTGTAGTTGCCGCCAGAGCGATTGTTGCCGTTGCCATTGTTGCCACCAGAGAGAGGCGGTCCGCTGCTGGCAGCCACATTCGACTGTAGCTGGAGCTGGCGCAGTGTTAGTTTCTTAGCCGCCTCGGGATCCTCCATGAGTTCCCTGTACTGCTCCTGGCGAATGTCGTCGTGCTTATCCGGTGTTAAGTAGCGCCTAATCTCGGCCAGGGCGTAGGCCACGCGGGCATACGCCTCGGCGGGTGGGGCAATGGTGGATACTTCGACATGGAGCGGAAGATTCAGGTGGGCGTATTTGGCGTCTGCTGAGTTTCGCAGCTCTTCTTCGCGTGCCCGGTCCTTCATCGAGAAGCGACCGAGTATGACGATTTTACACTGCGTCTCCTCTTGCAGACGGCGCAAGGAGTTGCCCTTGGGGCCGAGCAGCTTGCCGACGTAGTTGAACTTCTTATCCTTAATGGGGACGTGCACCTTCTGCGACAGTTTGATGGTGCGCTGCTGGTAGACATCCGCGTACTGGTCTCTCGTGGGTATGCGCCCATTTAGCTGCACCCGCTCCAAGGCTGAAAGATGGCCAGAAAAAGGGAAAATTGAGCACTTGGCAAGCAAAGGGCAAGCGAGACACGCATCGAATCGATTACCTTCGTCGATTAGCTTGACAGCCAATGGAAAATGGTTCTCCATGCGCGATCGCTCAGTCATCAGTTCCTGCATGTATTTCTGGATGGCCGGCGCCGGCTGAGCCTTTTCGATATCCCCATTCGCATTATGTTCGTTCTCGTGCTCGCCATTGCTGGCAGCACCTGTGCCCGTCGCAACCACAACGCCTACCGCTGCCGCCACTACAGATGACCCTGGGCCCACACGCATTCCGTTTTCCGCCATTTGTCCTGCTTCCCCAACGGAGCCCGTTCTCAATTAGTCGCCTCGTTTAATGCCAAATAGTGGGTGGTTATCACAGTGCGCGGCACGTTTCGCAGTCAATTCGATTCGGTTTCGGCAAATGTGACTGCAACCTTCCTATGGCCCTAATTTTTTTCTCTCAAGTGTGTATTTTATTCGTATATTTTTACTATGTTTATGCCGAAATATGGTAACGCTGCGCCGACTTCTTGAGATGTGCTCGTGTGCTCGCCCGCGTTCTGTTAAGCGCGATTCCATGGCTGCAAGATAGCACTTGACGTGCTGTTAGGTGCACACGACTGTCTATCGGCTCATCGATATGAATTCCATTTCTAACGCTTTTATCAAATAACTTTCAATTTGAAGGGTATAGTAAGACACAGGTATAGAAACATCCATGCACAGGACTTTTTCAGTTTCGCTCTCAAATAATTGAGGTTGTTATTTTTAGACAACTATCACAACGGCTTGTCGGCACTAACCTTTTTATTTTTAAAATCAAGGTATGTTATCGCCAAATTCGATCCACTTATCGCACAAGAGTACCGATAGTTTTTGATGGTATTGATAGAATCATCGAAGTAGAATCAAAAATGCAATAAAAGCAAGTATTTAAAATAAGCCAGTCAATTAGAAAATAGGTTCATTAATTAGATAAAATTATGTGGGCAGGGCTGAGAGTTCTATCCAGCTAGTAATATTCCACGGAACATCAAAATCGAGGAATATGTATAAGTAGAACTTGAATTCGTCGGTATATTTACGGTATATTTTGAAAATGAGATGAGATATTTTGGTATATTACTGAGGGTCGGACCGTATATCTTATCGACAAATCCGCGGTCACACTGTTTACCACATACATACTTTTTCAGACCAAATATTTTTTCAGCAAAAGTAAAATTATTTTCCAAATAGTGGAATTCGCCTATCTTCCACTTAAAGCCGCATACATTTGAGTACTATGCCGCGTGACTACGATAGAGACTACAACGAGGACACAGCAGACTACAAGCGCAAACGTAGAGATGATGAGCCAGCAGCAGCCGGCGGGGGTGCTCCGGAGACTCCCGAGGCGGACGGTAGCCACAACGCCAGTCACGCCGGACTGCGGGACACACCCCAGTTGAACGAAAAGACAAATGGCTATTTGCAGGAATGCTTGCAGGAAAAAAAGACACTGGAGAAGAAGCATGTCATAACAAAGCGTCTGTTGGACGATGGTCAGTAGCGTAGTTAAGACAAGTAAAAGTAGCCCATCTAATCGATTATCCATTCGCAGAGGTCGAGAAAATCTTGGTTAGCGGCCGCATACCCAAGCCGGAGATCTATGCCAACGTGTACAGCGAGAAGCCGATCCGTGTGGCCCAGAAGGTCCTCTTCCCGATCAAGGAGTATCCCAAGTTCAATTTCGTTGGCAAGATCCTGGGTCCCAAGGGCAACACACTCCGACAACTGCAGGAGGAGACAATGTGCAAAATGGTCGTTATGGGCCGCAACTCGATGCGTGACCATGGCAAGGAGGAGGAGCTGCGGATCTCAGGCAATCCAAAATATGCACATCTCAGCCGTGATCTGCATGTGGAAATATCCACAGTGGCCCCGCCAGCGGAGGCCTACCATCGCATCAGCTATGCCCTGGGTGAAGTTCGTAAGTTCATGATACCTGATGCCAATGACGACATACGCCTCGAACAGTTGCGTGAAATGGATGGGAAGGAGCGGATATATAAGAAATCGCACCATTATTCGAAATCATATGGCGAACACGGAGCCTACAATACTCGGTATGACTATTCAAAGCGATTGATGATTACAAAACAATTATTGAGGACTGAATTTCTTACAGTACACCGCCACCAGCCTCGTCCAAACCGAAAGTGTACTCAATCCTGGAGAAGGCCCGGTATGTGATGGATGATCCAAACTATGGCATAGTTAAGACCCATAGGTAGGCTAGCCTGAATATATTTTCCCAATCCTGATTGTCCAATCCATGACATCACATCCGTTGAATAGATCAAGGGACCATGAACTGTACGACCATCATGGGGAGTACGACCGATATGCGACACCGCCGCCACAGTCGTCGAAGCACTCGAGCCACCATGCCCAGTACGACAGCACCTCCTACGAGCGTGACTACAGGCGTGAGTACCATCCGCACTCTTCCTCCTCATCGTATGCGGCGGCCTATCCAGGTAAGATGACTTCTGCGTAAGATATATTAACGTTTTCCCCACAGCAGGACAAAGATAAAGCAGAGATTGCGAAAAGTAACAAATAGAAAGGAAACTAAACTCTTAAACTAAACTCGCGAAAAAAAAAAAAAAAAAAAAAGAAGAGAAAAAAAACCGAAAACCGAAAGTATCCAAACATAAGAAAAGTAAATTTTAAAAAAGAAAACCAGAAACCGCCATTAAACCGCGTCTCAAAATTATGATCAACGGAAACGCCCATCCCACCATATTTAACAAGATTTTAAATGCACTATGCCAACAAAACCAAACTGTAAAACGGGCAGAAATCATCTTCATTAATTGAAAGACCACTAACATGTGTGTCCAGAAAAGAACAGATCGAAAAACCAAACTACAATCAAAGCAAATGTTTCAATTCACATATAGAAAACCAATCCATAAAACAGCATCAAGGAAACCGCAATTAACGCTCAAAATACATATGTACAAACTGTGATATTGTTTCAATTTTCATCCAAAAATTGATGCAAAGTTTGTGAAACCTTTTTTTAAACGCGAACAAAAACAAAGTAAATTCAATTCAATCGCAAAGGTAAAGATTTAACGGAAAGATTTCCCAGGGTGTAGTGCATTCAAAACCGGTTAAGCAATTTATTTATGTATTTTCTTTTCGTTTTACCCATTGTATATATGTATATCTTAGGAGAGAATAATACAGAAAACAAACCAAGAAAAGAAAAGCACCACAGAGACAAAAACAATGAAAAATCTAAACAACAAATAAAATTCTTTTCAAAATAGCAAAACCAAGCAACGGTCGCTCCTCATCGTCATATCGCCCGACCACCACGGGCTCGGGATCACATTCATCTGCTCAGTACGAAACTGGATCACGTTCTCGTGAAAGCGTGCGTTACCGCTCGGCTCCATATCCGAAAATACGTTAACCCATCGCTTAACCAAAATACCCCAACAACTACAACAACAAGAACAACAACAACTACAAAACAACGTTAAGCATAAAGAATAAAAGTAATATTCCAAACAAATTATCGAAAAGAAAATGTTAAAATTCAATAATCCAACCATACACACATATTTAATAAATTGAAAAAAAAGCTAATTATTTATTGCAATTGTTCCAATATTCGAATGGTGTTCAAATCCGAAAGCAATCAAAGGAAAATCCGAAACAGAAATCAATGCATCAAATTTTATACAACCTTAAATCTTTGTACAACAAAAACGAAAAGCAAAACAAAACAAAACTTAATTTTATTATAGTTAAAGCCGCATTCAATTCAATTAACAAAAGAAGAGAGCAGAGCAGAACACAAAAACAAGAAAAACCCCAACAAATGAATTCATTTCTAAAACCATCACAGCGAAATGTTAGTCTAAGTTTTCCAATTATTGTTCCATAAGATAAACCAACAAGAAATAAAGTCCAGACAGGCACATGTTACCCAACGACCAAGTAAGTATCCTCCTCCACGGACCGCCCCAAAACCAACAACAAAAAACAAGTTTCGTCAACAAATATTAAAACAAATTAAAGAAAACAAAAAACACCATTTTGCCGGCTTCGTTACTATTCCCCCCGAAACGAGTATTCGGATACGTTCAACGTTGTCCTTTCAATGTACGAGTGTACTTTTATTATTTTCTGTTCCTGCGATTCAACGTTTGTTTTGTATTAATTTTAATATTATTTTTAAACTTTAACCCTTATGCTGAATACAACAGAATATGTTTGCCGCAACACAACCCTAAAATAAAAACAAATTATAATAAAAAAAGAAACGTACATTATCATTTGTTTTCCTCTCGGGTGGGCTACGCCTAGACAGAGATATCCTGTCTTGTCTGGGCTGGAGGAAGCCCAGATATACATATATAACAAATTAAAAGAATACAATATTTATTTCACATCTTCGAGATTAAATTTACATTATTGGGGTCCACTGCTGCCCAAGTCCAAGGATTAATCACAGTTCACTTAAAAGTTCATGGCGCCATCGAGAAACATCAGGCTGTCTACCGCCGAAATGGCCAGTTCTACGTCTCTCTTTTGAACTGTTTTCTTTTTGGACTGTGCAGTGTACGTGTAGGACTCCCGGGCCAACGAGGCAATGAACAATTCCACCGCTTTGGTCACTGCAAAAACAGCTTCATGCGTGGCCACATGCATATCGGGATCCAGCTTCATTATGTTCCGCACGCGTCCCAAAGGCAACTGGGTTAGCTTTGCCTCAGGCTCGTGATCGGCAGCTGACTTGGTGGCAACTAAAATAAAGAGAGTTGAAGTAGTGAAAACGCCTTTTATTAAAAGTTGGCAGTTTTACCAGGCTTTTCTGCGGCAGCGTTTTCTGGAGGCGTCGTCTCTTCTGTTGCATTCACAACCTCTGTTTCATCTTCTGCTTCGGCTGCATCCAGTGGCTCTGTCTCCATTCTTTGTTCCACCTCCAACTCCGGCTCTTCGGAGTATTCAGTCTGAAATATGTCTTCGCTAGCCATTGTACTGTTTATAGTTTATTGTTTATTTCCAGAATCGTAGTTCTAATGCCGCCATAAGTATCGATAGACATCGGCCTGCTGGAGCTAGTTCAGAGCGCTTTGAACTACTTGCAATATTGATAACATAGCTGCAAAATTTAGGGCTGTCAGATTTCTAGGAAGTATCATATAAACTATACCGATCAATATCAAATGATGTTTATCACTAACTCGGCTAATCTATAAAAATAAAAATTTAAGTGCTGCTTATCGCACAAAGCTATTGAACCCCTGCTTTCAATTAATTATAATCCAAAATCGCGGGTCCAGAGAATTCCATCATCAATAAAAAAACAGAAAAATTGCGTCGACAGATGAGATTTCCGTTGAAGATATATCCCAAAACCATATCCATGTTAATATTTTCATCAATTCTTGCACCTTCAAATATATATCGATATATTGGCATATCAATCTATCATCTCTAGCACTATACACATAATTTTCCAGTTGCGACAAAAATCGAGACAAATTAATTAAATATGGAAGGTTCAGGCGAGTTTATAGAGAAGTTCATTGAAAAGCCACCTGTGCATGATCATCAGCCGCGCCTGAATGAGGTGGCTCAAAAGTTTTTGGCCGACTTGGATGAGGAGCGTCAGCGTTTGTCCGCCGAATTTCCCCTATGCGCTCTGCTGATTGACGAAGGTAAAAATCTTCTTGACTAAAAATCAATTACCGCTTAAGTGTGCATCTATTAAAATGTACTTTAACGATAAATTGGCACTTTGCAGCTGTGGACCGTGTTTACTGCACAGGTCGCATTCCGGGCAAAGAATTCTATGCCGATGTGTACAAGCAGAAGCCAATGAAAATCACCCAAAAGGTGTTTGTGCCTGTCAAGCAATATCCAAAGGTAAGAGGGGATAACCTAACCTTCATCCACCAGCTACCATATCCGACTCCCTCTGTTACTTGCAGTTTAATTTCACCGGCAAGATATTGGGCCCCAAGGGCAACTCGTTGCGCCGCCTGCAGGAGGAGACACAGTGCAAGATCGCCATTAAGGGGCGCAGTTCTATTCGCGATCGCAACAAGGAGGAGCAGCTGCGAAATTCCGGAGATCCGCGCTATTCCCATCTACAGAAGGATTTGTTCCTGGAGGTCAGCACTGTGGCTACCCCAGCCGAGTGCTATGCCCGCATTGCCTACGCTCTGGCCGAGATCCGTAAGTATCTAATTCCAGACAAAAACGACGAAGTGTCGCACGAACAGCTGCGCGAACTCATGGAAATGGACCCCGAGTCAGCCAAAAGCATCCATGGACCGAATCTTGAGGCTTACAGGTAAGTTGTTGGAATCAATAATGATTGAATCGGTTTCTCAGCTGAGTTATTGATCTGGTTGCAGATCTGTATTCGATAAGAAGTTTGGGGCTGGCAGCAGCAGTGCTCCAAAGTACATAAACCTCATCAAGAGAGCCGCGGAAAATCCGCCCGAGTAAGTTAATTGTAAAGTATAATTTTGTATAATTTACTGACCAACCAGGATTACCCAACCAACCGGAGCGGCCTTGCATCTGAACAGAACTTACTCCCCGACCAAAGATTGATCATATCATAGCTAATATAAAATGTTGTTGTTTATAGAGCCGAAGAGGCAGAGGAGGCGGTCTACGCATACGAGCATCCACATCGTATGCCTCCCAAGCGTGGCCCACCCACCGGCTATGAGTACAGCAAACGTAAGTGGAGTTGATAACGCCTTTTGTTTCCAGTCGTAGTTCGTAGAGCCTAGATCTATTAGATCTCCTCTTTTCCCTCACTCTAAATTCTAGGGGTCGCACTTTCGATGGGTTTCGTTGGGGTAGTTTGTAGCACAACAAGTGATTGAACCTGAAACTTCTAAAGCAAAACAAAAAAGAATGACTAATTTTAAAATAACAATCAAACGTTTTATATTTAACGACTTAAACCATTCTTGAAACACGCATAACATACTAAAAGTAATAATGAACCAATTTTATAGCACGTCCATCAATAATACCGACAAATGCAGCGGCTTATAAACGTCCTCAGCCATATCCAACCGACATGAAACGTATGCGCGAACCGCCCATCAAGTCCTATAAACCCAATACGTATACCATACTCAAAAAATATAAATAATATCACAAAATTCAACTCAAACAAACCCGAGTTGAACTCAAGTCAAGTTGATTCCACCTCTACTCCATAAATGAATGAATAATTAAGGACAATGTTTATGTTTATAAAACCTAAATCCGAAAAGAAATATCAATGAGAAAAGTCAATTGCTTCTTGGCCTGACAAGATGACAAGATTATGATATCCGATGAATGATGAATGAATAATGAATAATTATAAAATTCCAAGAATATTAATTTAATCTTAATTCATAATTTCCATAAATCTATTCGAGCTGTTTGCGTATGTCAGCGGACCGGAGCAGAAGCCGCCCTATCAATTATCTATTAAAATTACTGTTTCGAATTATGATTTCCTGATTTCCACATATATTAATTATTCTTCTCCATAAATGTGTAATAAAATGAAAAACATCATGAACGAATATAAAGAAAGCATTGTCCAATCAGAGCCAATTACATATAATCTAATCTAATCGAATCTAATGAATCGGCTGATCCTCTCATAATCAATATACAATATATACTTTATATTTACACGAGTCTGTAGCAGTAGAGTCGATAATTAAAATAATCAATATTATAAACTGATTGAATTATCACAAATCAAAATTCCATTTGTGACATCAAAGACATCAAGAGCCTTTAAAATAAGCAAATAAAAAATTATGAATTTATAAATCTAAAAAGGAAAAACCGTTTGAATAAACTATTAAAAATGCTGCATAACAACATTTTGACAAGTATTGTATATTTCATATTTTCCCCATACCCAAAGCAAACAAAAAATACGTACAAATAGTTTATAGAAACTTTGCTTGATTCCGACTTGACGGGTAAGTATCCGACATTTGATTATATCCTGTGTGTTGTGAACTATACGAGAACATGTATGTTGGAAGCTTTAATAAAGGATAGAACATGAACCAAAATGAAAGTTGATTGTTTTTCTTGTATTGGAAATATTACTATGGGGTAGAAGAAATGAAACACACGCTCGAACTGGATTTTCACAAGTTTCCGTATATTATTTTCTAAATCTTTAACAAACGATCTTTAACTTTGATCTCCTACATTCGATATTGCAGTCGACTTCCTGTAAAGCTGGCAATCCAAATCTGCTTCATCAAAGCGGCTTCGTCGACCCTTGAGGCATAGGCCTCCTGCTGTGACTGTAGACGCCTTAGAATTCTCTCGTATACCTCCAGGGCTGTTTGGCTCTGGCCACAGCGGCTTTGCTCACAATTCTCAGGGCCAGTATGGGACTCCCCAACGAAATTGTCCTCGAACAGGGCTGGACTCTCACTCTGTGGGATCATCTAGGGAACGGGAATATATTTGTATTGCTTCCTTGGCTTTGATCGATAAGAACTCACTTTGTTTTTTCGGTTTGGAGCAGATTTATGTTCCTGACTAGTGTCCTGTGTTCTGTGTGTCCTGTCCGCTATGCAGTTCGCGACTGAGCAGGACTCTAAAGTTCTTGCCACCACCAGCACCACCCTGGAGAACCATATGGCAGGCATGCCCTGCGCACATTGCGGAATTCCTCCTGCTCCTTCTACGCTGCGCTGCAGCTGCAGTGGCAACAACGCATTGTTGTCTCTGTCTCGCCTACCCTCCCGCAATCCATCCCTCCCTACGCTTGAAAAGTGCGCTATGGAATCCTGCCCATACATCCATGCATATGTATATATAGGGGTGGATTTTGTTTTCGTTTCGTTTGCTTTATCAACATTTTGAATGGATTCAGCTGGGTCTATAGCAGCTCTAGTTTATTTCACTTTTATATCCGACAAAATTACATTCAGTTTTATATGTATACATATAGTATATATTCTTCATATATCAATCATATCCTTCATATATCCTTTGTATCGATTCATTAAGCCACTTGTTATCGCATCGGTAACTGTCCGTTGTTTGTTCCGCTAAGTTCAAAAAACAATTATACACTAATAATTATAATTATAATATAATACGATTCATTAAGCACACGTCTAAAGCCAGCAGCATTCTATATGCAATTCGATCCTATACGATTAAATAGCATTCTAAGAGTTCCATTTTCGATACCTAATTGGCTTTCCAGCTAAAACTAAAACCTATTTAGTTACAAATAAAAATAGTATTCGAGTTTGAGGATTCTACATATACAGATCTACAGGCGATATAGTAGTCCTGCAAGGTTGGAAGAAGAGGAAGCAAAAGTTGGAAGCATAACTCAGATAATCTGTTGATCAGTAACGTAACCCTAGGAAGATTTGCTTCCTCAAGTCTACACATACATAAATATAGTAGTATATTCTATAATACAATAACAAAGCAACACCTAGCATAATTGCCAAGAAATCGATTCCTTCCTTAGATATACCGACAAACATACAGTGTTTCAAGAAAGCGTTTTTACAAGGAATATGTTTAGTAAATGTTTAAAATACTCGTATCTTAATATTACTGATCTGTTAAGGGAAACTATAAGATAACAGTAGAAGAAATCACAAGGCAGATTGGGGAAACACAAACAATATAATGTGAAAATACTTTCTTGACATACTGTATCTTAGTGACAAGCTCGTTTTTTTTTGGGTGGTGCGCATCTCCAAACATTACCCGGGCTGGGAGGTTCAGTGCCGGTGGTAGAATTGCGTTAACTGAACTTGGCCCGATTCAGATTTAGTAGCGAACTGCCAACTGGAGGACGGCCAAGAGCAGGAGCATCCAAAGGCCACAATCCTGCAAAACCGGCGCCGACCCTTCGGCGGAAGTAGGTTGTGCGGTGGCCGAAGCAGGAGCCGGGGTGCTTGGCTCCAGTCCAAGATGGATGGTCACCTCGCGACGCACATCGGGTGGCATCACACGGCAGGAGTATTTCTGCCCGTCCGTGGCATTGACTGCCACGGGCACGGTCAATGTAAAGTTTGTGTCTAGGCCGTAGACTGTGCTAAATAGGGTGTTGCCGTTGCTGATGGGGCTGTCATCCTTGTACCAGAGTATGGCATGGTGTTGGGCTGGCAGAAG
This sequence comes from Drosophila lowei, assembly GCA_008121275.1. NCBI lineage: Eukaryota > Metazoa > Arthropoda > Insecta > Diptera > Drosophilidae > Drosophila > Drosophila lowei. Next base: position 20,473,059 of record CM017778.1, on the reverse strand, counting down.
AGAAGATTCAATTAGAGTCGTGTACGGTCTATACATTGATTATCCACACTCACCATTGTAGTTCTTGACGGGGCACTCCACCTTCACACTGCTGCCATTGGGCCCCACATAGACGTCCACTTTCGGATGGTCGAAGTACGGAAGCGGCAGCTTGGGACCTGCTGTGGACTTGGCCAGGTTTCCAGGCGACCGCTGCGGCTCCTCTTCATCGTACTCACTGTAGTCGGTGCTCGCCTCGCCGCCACCGCCACCGCCTACTCCTCCTCCGTTTCCGCCTCCAGCTGCGGTTGTGGCGGATGATGGTTTGCCTGGGTGTGCCTCGGGCAAGGTCAGCACACCTGGAATAGATTTTAATTATTTTCGGGCACATTATGCATTGAAAAACCACTCCAAGAAAGCTCCTCAACAGATTTCCGTGTCTGGCGATAGTTGAGTTCGAGCCTATGCCTCTGTGTATGCCCCAAGGCCCTGGCAACATAAAACCATTAACGGAACCGGGCCAATCCCCTTTCTGTTTTCCCGAGGAGCGTGTCAACGCCCATTCTGGATGACTGAAACCAGCTGAACCCGACTCAAGTGAACTGAGGCAATGGAATGGGATGGGATGCGAGGGTATGCCACACATACGTGCCACAATTCCCATTGCTTTGAGGTCAGGACGTCAAAAGTATCATCACGGAATGGAATTCATTTCGGGACTTGAGCAGGAATACGTATACGCTCCTCCCTCTCTCCTTCCGCACAAACACATGCATTTACATATGCCACGTTTGTTTCGGTTGATATGTGTACATACGTTTATGTACAGTATATGTATAGATTTGGATCAAGGATGTACATCGCTTTGCGTTGCGTCATTCGCCAGTTTAGCGCATTGCTTAATGCCAGCTAAAAGTGCCAATTTTACTCTGTATTTTATAGAGATACATACATACACACATTATTTAGAGGTATGTTTTTTTTAGGCGGGTGGATGTGTGTGTGTGCCAAAGTTATTAGTTTTGTTTGCTCTCTCGTTAGGAAAGGAAACAAGACAGGACAAGACACCTTGCCTTATCCTTTGTGTTTACCTTTCGGGGGGAATCGAATCAAGGAATTAGGTCAGCCTTGCGGATATAGGCGTTATTTTATCTTCGATGCAATATAATCGTGGATAATGAAAGATGTTTTGGAAAGATGGTTAGAAGACCATTAACTCAATTTTGGAATTGGTGATCGTATATTTAAATATGATTCGAACTATAGCTTAACGATTTGTTATAAAGATTCACCGAAGGGTTCATTATTTGAGTTTTATGGATTGTTCATCTATTTTTTAGTAAAAATTCAACAAAATTTATTTGTATGTATATTAAGCAGAAATTCATGGGGCATGGGCATGATATGCCTCTATTAATCCACTGGCATTGAAAATTGTCAACTCACTTATGCCACACGCTTCGGCTGTCTTATCTGTATGATAATTAATATCGATAAACCGCATTAATAACCCTGAAACACACAAACAGACAGAAAGAGACGCCCATGATATGACAATTACCTCTCCCAGAGCCATTCCCATCATCATCTGACGGCTCCCGACTCCCTTTGCCCGCTCCGCTCCCAATTGCTTAATTATTCAAGAGCCACTTTAATCATGTTGATATTTTTAACAATGTGCTCATTCCTTCCATTCCTTCTCCACAGTACTCACTCGATCCCATCCCGCAATTCAGCCCATGCCCCCCATCCGAGTACCACTAATTTGTCTATTTGTAGGCAATGAACATCGGAGAGAAAGAGAGTGACAAGGCAAGCCCTGGTTACAAGTGGTTCCCGAATTGTCATCCATTCAATGAATGACACACGTTCTGCCTGACAACAGACAACAGACAAAAGACAACACTCCCCTCCCCACACCCAGATGACATTTAAGGAAAGCTTATCCATAAAAGTGAAAACCCTTCCGAGCACTTCTGCTTGGAGATGGTGATGGTTAGGGTCATAGACAAGTGTTTTATGGAGTTTGGTGCCGGGTCTAGGGGACGGGGCCCCATAAACGGATGGCGAATGTGTAACCCTATATGCATACCTAATTATCAAACACTTTATGTTTTCCATCAGGTATGGTAATGAGCGATGAGGCAATTCCTGTATCATTTCATATTTTCAGGGACTAAAACTCTTGTCCAAGTCTTACCTTATTAGGTCAGCGAAGAGAAGCAGTGCAGGGTAATCCATCGATTACTTAAGCGCCTGCAACACACACACACACATACACACACACAAGTCACATAGAAACGAAGGCAGTGGCAAGTGCACTAGACATTTTCCCCAAGGATTATAATCTCAAGATTATGCAAATATACATGGGCATGAAGCAGAAGAAGAATGTTATAAGTATTTCTTTGTTCCATATTTCTCTGTGAACCATAAATGTGACGAGACGATAGAATCGTGCTTGCAAAGAGTTCATTTGAAGAAGTCTGTGGAACCCGCATAATCAATCGTATGTTTGTATGTTTTTTCCCAGAAAGTTCAAGCTGTACCATTCAGAGCAGAACTCATAAAGATTGTAAATTGAATTCAAATTAATATGTTTCTGTGTGTTGTTATTGTTGTAGAGGAGCGTATGTATGTATATGCAGTTTATATAGCGGCAAAGATGTAAGATGTGCAAGAGGGGAGATGCAACCAATTCGTACCTGGAAACCGGGAAGATCCAAAGGCGATAAGAGCCAGCAGCCAGATATGCCTCATATTTTTTTTGTGTTGTTGTTGTTGCTTTCCGAAAGAAGTATGCAAATTCCAATTACGATAACACTTTATTGGAATCCTTTTCACTTTTACGAGTGTATTCTGTTCTGTTTTGTTCTGTGTTTTTTTATGTTCTGTTCTGGTCACAATCCCGAATCGAAACCCGTTCGTACTGCTGCTGCGGCGGAGGATAAGTTGGCAATGCCACAAAAGCGTTACCGAGACACTGAAATTTGTTTTTGTGTGCTTTTTGCGTGGGTTGTTGTGTTGCCTGCTCCGTCGACGTTGGGACTGCGGTGCCGCCAGAGCGAACCATCTGGATATGTACTCCACGGCGGGAAGAGGCAGAGCGACAGCGACCAGCATTAACCGAAAGACCGAATGAACAGGAGAAGGCGCGAGCGCAAAGCGTCGTCGTCCATGGGGAGATGACTCATATATTGCACAGCCGCAGGAGTGCCCTATTGGAAACCGAAAGCTGACCGAAATGTGTCAGAGAGAGAGAGGGAGAGCTCGGCTGGCTTCCTGCAGTGTGAAGAACTCAATTTCCCATTCGGCATGCACGTCACGAACGCCGATGAGAGAGAGAGCCTAGGTCAATTCCATTTGAAATACTCGTGCAGTTCCACTTTCCAGCATTCCCTTGGACTGTGCAGTTATTGCAGCAGTTACCAGCTCGCTCTACCGCCCACACCTCCCCCATAAAATATCCCATTGCAGTGCCAACTCCAGCTCCACCGCGTTGCCAACTATGTTTTGCTGGGAGCCAGCATAAACCGAATGAAACGCTCTCTTAAATAGCAGCTCACTCTCTTTGCCGCTGCGGGCCATCGGGAGTCTGCGCGGCTCTTGGAGGGTATTTCGATTCTCAACTAATTTTGTGCTGACAGCGCATAGTTTTTCTTATATTTTTATTGATGTTGTTGTTCTTGCGGATGGCTTTTGACTTTGTTGTCGCTCTTGGTATACCCTGTACTCGTAGGGGCACGAGGGGTGTGGTTGTATCGACACCGATCGACAGCATCAGACTCAAAGAGTCGATCTGTCTGTAGGAGTACCTGGATCTCAAGCAAATTATAGAAAATAAATCAAATTAAGACAGCTCTTGGATGATGGAGCCATATTTTGGATGATGCGCAAGATTAAACTAAAATATTATCTAAAAATTCCGCGATTGGTTAGTTCTCGTCTCGTAGCAGGTACCTTACAGTCGGAATGTCGTCTATAGAGCCTTTACTTTTTGTTTGATTAATTTGTTTCTAGAAGAATGAAATTCTTGGAAATTCTGTGGATGGAATGCAACGCCGCCACCAAAAGAAATCTCTCACTTTTCTGTGTGTGCTGTGCTCTGTGTGTGTGTGAGTAAATATAAATATTTGATTAATAACCACGCCCCTCGAATGGGGGCTGGCTCCCCCAAATGAATGGTTCTAGATTTGCGGATGTTTACAGGCTTGGCACCCAACAGAAGACAAAACAAATAACCAGATACACTCACACACACATATAGTCGTAGATACAGATACAATGCATAATGCAATGCACTTTGTTTTATGCTCGTAGATTAATTTTAATTGTTTGTTTGTTTGTTTGTTTGTGTAGTGCCAATGTTGCATGTATGCATGTAGATACATTTAATGCTGACGCTGAGGCCTGACTCTGTGGCCGGCCGGGCATAAATTGTATCTGCATCTGTTGGATTGCCTGTATCGGTATCTGTGTCTCTGGATGTGCCTGTCTCCAATGTAGGCGTCATCAGACACTGACAAATAAGCAAACAAGTAGGACAACTTTAGATGGTAGACGACTTTAGAGTACCCATTACGCAGATACATCTCATTTGGGATGCAAAAACCTGACAATACATACAAAAAGAGTAAAGTTTTGATTGATAAACACAATAGATGAGAGTAATCAATTTTAAGATCAATTGGGATCAATTTCGGAACAATATGGAATATCAACTCTAAGTCCAAGTCCCTGATGGCCTCTATTTCTCCATGAGTGCAACATACCCCTGTGAACCACGACGACTGCCGGGTATATCCAGATCCAGCCACCCCAAGTGTACACAGTCCCCATTCATCCCATCCAGCCCCATGGCTTTGGTCGGCCGCAAGGAAATCACAGTTTTGTTAGTGCCATCAACAAGCACAGCACCCATTCCCAGACTCACACACTCCGAGGAACAGAATCCAATGGATGCCTGAGAACTCGCGATTCCATTAAGCAAATTGTCTCTGGGGGATGCAAAGAAATTTCCGCGAATCATCTTGGAGTGGAACTTGACTCTTGGGGCACGGACAGGGGCAGGGGCAGGGGCAGTTACAGGAATTCAGCTCAAGCATGTGGCATAATTCGCGGGAGTTCTGTTACACATATGAAGTAATAATTAAGATTTTAATTGGAAATGAAACAAGGCTCGTGGGAGCGCTTTATGTTAAGCCCTTGGCCCAAATCTATCATATTTTTTTAATCCATATTTTCCTCTGTTCACATCCGCTAAGCCCTTTCGCTTTCATATTTATGGCCAGGAAATGCTTTCCTTCTATAAATATAGCCCCTGAAACTGAAACGAATGTTTTCAAAATACAATTTATTCCCGCCACACCGTCAGCGCTCTCTGAGCGCCCTCTCTCTCTCGCGAGCGCGCGCTGCTTACGCTCTCTCTTTGCCAACATGGCAGACCAGACAGGCGGCGGCCCAAAGCAAGCATAAGCGTACAGGCACAGACATGCTCATTTGTATTTCTGCTCTGGTGCCGAACGGTAATAACGGAATTTCAATTCAAACTCGAATTCGAATTCGAAAAGTAAAAAAAGAGGTTGTGGATCGTGTTAGCACTGTGTTCGTGTGTGCGCTCGAGAGCTATTGTAATAATTCTGGAAAAAAATAATAGTTCTGAAATCAATAAAAATTCCCCAAGGAGAAAAGTGCTGACAGTGCTAGCCGGAAATTGGTACGATCCACCGTCAACATAATTACGCGGCATAAATCCCAAAAAAAAAAACTACTACAACCGATCAACGAGTGACACAGATTTCGATTTGGACAAAAACCAAATACACAACCTATTGGATACATATTCGTCGCCTGGCAGTGAGTGAGCGAGCAGATCTAACACAGAAACCAAACCCATCAAAAATGATGTCCCGAAGAGCTCTGCTAATTGCCGGACTCCTACTGATCGTGGGCAGCTCCCTGGGTAAGTGCGGGAAATCAAAGTGAAGCGGCTTGTTGGGGTTAGAGTTAGACCTGATGCAATCGTTGGTTCCGTTCAGGGCATTATCTAATCAGACTTGGGGCTTGGGGCTTGGGGCTGGGTGCTTGAGGCTTGAGGCCGTCCGACCCCGTGCGCACTAATCGCAGTGCATCAGATTCGGATTTGAAATGCAGGAATTTACTATAAATCGATGTGATTGTTGAGTTGCTTTTTCAAACTAGTTCTGACCTACATTTGTCCCTTGCCAGCAAAGATCTTAGACTGAACTTTGAGCTTTTTTATGGTTTTTAGCATTCCATGATTGGGATGATTTAGATGATTCAACTTTCGGTCTTTTGGATGGGCGGATGAGCGATGATTGTTCCCCGAAATACTCGTTAAACCACAATGATTCATGGCCGATGATGATGATCTTTCATCTCCTGATAATTTTTGCTACCGTGCAAATAAAAATCCGCTTTATACAATTGATATTTTTAGCTGTATGTGTATTTATTGTTGATATTAGTTTGATTATTAATTTCTGCACATTTTACAGCCAGTTGCATCGAACAGTAAATGCAATAATTTATCGACTGCAGCCTGTCGCATTAATTCAGTTATTTATCACGACCCGATCCGATGAATGGTAGTTGAATGCATTCAAGTTTTCTCCGCTCATTCATTCAGTAGGAAATGAGTGTGTGCTGTGTGTGTGGATGGCATTTGAGGAGGGGACAGCCATAGCATAGCGAAGGCTAGAGGTGTGTGCCATTTGCCATTTGGCATTTGTGATTCCGAATCGGTTACGGCTGTTAATTATTCCAGACTCTTCTTATTGTCAGGCGGTCCCGGGCGGTGCCTGGCGAGACGACCCAGGAAATGAGCAAATAGCGGAATGGCAAAAACAATCCCATTGATAGCCAGCTGGGGTTGCGATCAGCAGCGATAGAGGCAGCGGCATCGGCATCGAATTCTCGGGGTCTCGCGTATTAATTAGCCCTCGACTCACCGCAAGACAGTAGGTAAGATTTCCGCTAAAGAAGCGTGTCTGAAGGAGAAGCGTGAGAACATTATTGATCGTGTCCGTAGATCACCTGGAACACCCTTTTCTCTCTGGGTGTTGTTTGCTTACCCTGGACCCATAAACAATGCGATTATGATCAGAGTGATTGGATTGCCAAATAGGAGTAAGAGTTCGTTACCGGCTAAGGATGGGTTTCTCTTTCAAGACGATCCCTTCTTGATCTTCTCACAAGTTTCGCAAGGAATTCTTCTGTGTGTGTGTTTCCTTCTCTCTATATTTACCATATTTACCATATTTACTTAATATTCCATAGTTGTCTCGCTGAATGCTTGACATGGGTAAACAACAAGTCTAACTGATGATCATCAGATCCGAGGATTGCCATATACATACATATATCTTTCCCTCTCTCTCTCTCTGCCATCTCTTTCCCGCTTGGGGGATTGAATTACATGGCATTTTGTAGTCCGCTTGGTGCGAATTGAAAGGAGGCATCAAATGACCGCGAACACTGAAAGAGGAGCCCAGAAAAGCATTAAAAGAGATTTTGTTGTGTCCCGGGATGTGGGGGAGTGAGGAGCAGAGAGGGCCCTGCTCTTGTCTGGGTTTTCTTGTGCAGATATACCTCCTCCTCCTCCTCATCTTCCACTGCCTCTGGCCTGGGCCCGGGTGCATTTATTTTGGAATATGTGACTCATTGATGGTTGTCGGTTCTGGTCGTGCCACGGTTCTGTGTGTGTCTCTACTCCATTGCCCTGGCCTGGTATTCGTGCTGGGTTCTCTTGCCACGCGGCTGCATCCACTGCAGCACAGATGGGGGCTTTGTGGTGTGGGCTAGAGGGGCAGAGTCAACGACAGCGACAGCGACAGAGTCAGAGGCAAAGGCAGCCGGCAAAAGCGAGTTAAACAAACTCGTAACCAATTCTCTACAATTAAAGAATCAATTTACTTAACGTTGCTGGCGAATTGGCTGCCGCTGAATGGGTTGCCGGGGTGCGGGCATCGCATCCAAGAGGGAGTGCTGCTGCAACTCAAGTGGGGCATCATATACATATACATATGGTATATACTTATGTATGTATGTACCTACTCGTATGTGTACATAAAACTCTGATGATCACAACGATAATGAAGAACTCAACTGAAATGCTGATTCAGATGCAACAGAAGCCCAAAGCCGCAGATGCCCCGGCTTGGGATACAAATATTTTCAGAATTTATGACCGATACAGAAGAAGTGGCAACTCATGAGGGGAGAGTACATCCCCAGTACATGATGTACGAGTACACAACCAAATTACAAAGAAATATGTAGATACAAGCTATTTTTGAGCTTTAAATATCTTTTATATGGGTTAAGTCCATTAAAGGATTATAGCAAATGTGGCACTTCATAAACGATCCTTAATATTTAGTAGGTATACTCTTAGCAACCTGCTTCTAAAATTACGGAAACTAATGATTCATCCATAATCTTTTTTTATTTTCTCAACATTTTCAAAAGAAAATCACAAAGTTTGTCAAAAATCTGTCAAAAATAAATACCAATAGCCGAATAGTATCGCATTTCACATTGAGTTAGTTATTTATTTAATTATCTGAGATTTAAATATCAAAATTTATATCGCTGTGTTTCCGTCATATGTTTAATGGTATTTTCTTTGAAATAATTGAAATTTTGGTCACAAAAAAGTTTCAAATATTTTTGTGTCTTGTGCCAAAATGTCTGTGAAACCCATAGCGGGTTGTCTACCTTTGGATTCGGCTCTTTGGCCAACCAAGGGTTTTCGAACCATCCCAAATGGCAATAAATAACCCAAATCGAAGAACAAACCTTGCCCAAATAGTTTCTGGCTAGGGGAAGAACAAGAAAGGAGTGCCGCATATTAATTAGAAGCCGCCAGAGAGAGCCACTTGAATGGGAATGGGACTCCGAATGGGAATAGGAATGGTAATGGGGAAAACACGAGCCCTGCCTCTCGGAGCAGTTTAATATGCGCTAGGCGTAGCCAGAGTCGCGCCTCGCCTTGCGCTCATCTACGACTACTACTCGTATGACTGTGGCTCTGACTGAATGACTATATAGTAGCCGGCTATATGGCCGTACCGACCCTCTCTGCTGTTGGCTGGGTGCCCGCACAATCCGTGGCACTTGCCCCATCTAAGTGCTGCCGACACGTGCACAGCCAAGAGGGGGCATGTCTACGTTGGTGTGCCAGAAAGAACATACAGAATGGTATGTTGAAGGCGTCAGTGGACGATCAGTGGGCACAATGGAAAATCATTTAAGTGAAATCAAAGTTCTCTATTCGGATGGGATGGGATGGGAATACATACATAAGCACATGAAAGCATATACATACGTCTGTGTTTTGGATCACTGAAAATCGAAATTTATTGAAGCCACTTGATGCCGGTCCTCGAATATCCACCATCCCCAAAGACCGCATCTATAGCCACAAACACATCGAACAAATACAAAGTGAAATGAATCGATTAGAGAAATTGAAGCCAGGAAAAGCATTCATTTGAAATGCGCACTGGATTTGCATATTTTCTCTATTTAGAAAATGGAAAATGCTCAATTAGTTTTTGGCTAGCCGTCGCGACGGCAGCATCTGCCTGGAAAAGAGTCTGCACTCTTTGGCCAATTCAATCCCTCAATCCCTTCCAGGCACACGCCCGAACGGAATGCGAATAATGTGTGCTATTTTGGGCATCTGTCAATGATCCGCACATCTGCCCGAAACGATCCGATGCGACCCCCCCTCTCCCCACCCCTCTATGGCTGTCCCTCTGCTTCTGGCCAATTGGGAATCCTCTGTGCGTAGGTAGTCTCGGGTCGTTTTATGATGTTCTCTCTTTGTCGCTTCGTGGCCGTAACCTGATCGCTTTCACAGAACCAGAATGCCATTATCATTATCCGCCTTGTCTCATGTCTCTATCTGCCACACACACACACGGATACACTCGCACCTCCTGCCACACAGCACAGACAATTTTCGGCTCATATAACGCACTGCACTCCATTCCACTCCGGGCCAGGGTCTGGCTGGGTCTGTGTCTGGGTCTGGTCAGTCACGTTCGGGGACAAGGGACAGGGTGATCCAGACAGACAGAGCTGAAACACACACACAGAAAGGAGATCAAAGATCAGAGAGCTGGCTCTTAATTTCCCCGGGCCTTATCACAGGTAGTAAAGACAACAAAAATGCTGCACTTGAATGATTCCCGGCCAGCAGCAGAGGGCCAAAGGGCCAGATGTAGTGGCCGGAGGGAGTGAGTGACTGGCATTAAAGCTAACTCGACTTTTTGGGTTATTAGCCGACTCTGAACTGCATTTTATTCCCTCTTTTTTTTTTTTGTCGGAATCATGGTTATGATAAATTACTTTTGGCCCAGTTCTAAGTACCAATTAAAGTTGGGCAGGAACATGGGTTGGATGGAAGGATGGAAACTTTTATCTCTACAGATAGAAAAAACATGGACGAGAACATAATCCGGGGAAAATATAATTTTGGGAGTATTGTTTATAAAAAGATCAAATGCAAGGGGTACAAAATTGTATTAGCAGAGTCAGAAATGTGGAAAATTACACCGTAAAGTTATGTTTCAATCAAATTAAAAAATGCTCCTTAATTATAGGTACATATCAGAATTCCCCAAGTTCTCTTTAAACGCTTTTGGGAAGGGGAGGCCCTTCCATAAAACCTTATCAAAATAGAAATACATTGAATCCACAAATTACTTTCAAAATACAATTTTTTATTACACTTTTAAAGTACTTTTATTGATTTTTTTTTTTGGTTATACACTCACATACACATTTTTCTTAGAATTACGGAAGTTCTTCTCGTCCGGGCGGAAGGCAAGCAGATCATTTAGCCAAAATCCGCAATAAGAATTCCCTTAAATTTGTTGTTATTTCTTATCTTCCTGGTTCAATGGATTGTTTTGTGGGAGATGGGGAAAAAATAATAAATTTTTTGGGGATTTCTGTGTCTGCTGTTTGGTTCAATGTACATAAATACAAGAATAAATTTCTTTTATGGCCAAAGTTTACGACAAAAGAGCAGCCAACCCGCTCGGACAATGCGTGAGTGAATGTGCATTTTTTTTAGTGAGAGAGCGGGAGGGAGGCCATGGCTCACGGAACGCAGTAGGAATGCAAGGAGAAGAGAAAGAGAGTGCCCGTCAAGTTCTTTCGCTGCTGTAGTTGTTGTTGATCGCTGTTTGCTTTCCAATTCCTATTCATTCCATTTATTCAATCCTTTCTCTTGCACGTAACGGCAGGAACTGGAATGGTAACTGGAATTCACCTTGTTCTCGTACCTTTGGAGAGGAGAGTAATCTCACCAGAACTCAATGCACTTCCTAGTGACATTTCGGATCCATAGCAACGATCGATCTGTCAGGGTATCAAAAGTTTCGTGCTGGCGTTTTTTATTTTTGATTTCGTTGTACCGCCAACAACTAAACCACGCAACGCTGAGCAGCACAAAAGCGACACAACAGTGGCCATAATAAATAAACGCACACAGGAAGACAAGACAAGAGCACAAGCAAATGTACAAAATGTAAATTTAAACTTTTCACAATCATCAAACTGTCCCTTTTCCGAGGGTGTGCGTGGCAGTGTGTGTGCTTGCGAGAGTGCTGCAGTTGGCACTATGAAAATGGACATTGTTGTGAAATGCTTTCAATGCTCTGCTTCGGTGGTGGTGACACCACCAAAAACAAAAGTAGCCCACTGTCCCTCTGCTGCTGCCATACCCGTCAGCACGTTACATGTGGGTGCGGCGGCGATCGCCCGACCGACACCGTTGCACCAACACCAATACCAACACCCCAGAAAGTGGGAGAGGATGGAAGGGAGAGGCAGTCCCAAGGTAAATTATATGGAAGGTAAAGCAGTGCGGCTGGCACTCAACAACTCTAGAGGACTGCCTTCCCTTCCATTTAATATACTTTGGGCAGACAAAGAGGGGGAGTATGCTAGTGTTAGGCACTAGGCACACTCTTGTTGTTTTCTCTTTCCATACGCTCATTTTAATTTTCGTTCTTCATGTGACCCCATTTCACCGAAATGTTTTCGACAAAATATGTTTGTACATGCGTGTGCTGTGCATGTGTGCGGAGGAAAACGAAAAGAACGAAAAGAACGAAAATAATGAAGAATGGGAAACGGTGAATGCGAATCGCCTTTAACCCATCATCAGTGCAGCTGTCTGTCCCGTCCCCTCTCCCGTCTCGCCAACGAAATTGAGCTGCGAAATTGAGGGAACGCAAACAAAAAAAACACAGATGCTGATAGCCGGATGATGATGGGCCTAATGCATTTCGAGTTGGTTTCAATTTCCATTTAATTTCGCTTAATTAACCCACCGACTAGATGTGTTGGTAGCTGCCACTGGGACCCGACCCCCCACAGCCGCTATTATAAACAGTCGAAGCATCATCGCTCGCAATGGGCTATAATTATGCTCTGGAATGGTGGATCCTGGAATTTTATGTCTAAACGTTTAATTTATCATCGTTTCAGTGCTCTCCTACCCCCAGTCCGGCAATGACGACGAGGAAATGATGGCGGATGATGACTTCGAGTACGAACAGGATGACCAGAGTACGTCCAGTCAACAGGCCAAGACAGGTCAAATTCCAGCCAAGACCGACAGTGCGCAGCCAAACAGAACCGTAACCGTTACGGGCATCCGCGGCGAGGATGTGGTCCTTAAGTGTGACCTGGATATCACCCGTAAGTTCCAGTGCTCCTTGCCCATTATCTTCTCTAATGACCCCGCTTTGACCTTGCAGAGAGCATCTTGTGGTTCTTTGGGAAGAACATCATCGCCAATGGCGGCACTTTGGTGCAGCCCAACTTTAAGCTGGACACTGGAAACTACGACCTAACCATATTGAAGGCAAGTCCACAGGACGCCGGCGACTACTACTGCAAGGCCCTGCCCCAGGGCTCTGTCCTGAACACCAAGGTGGTCATCGCCGAACATTCCCTCGATGCCATAGCACCGGAGAGCTCCACCTCCGCGTCGAGCAGTCTGCCCAGCCTTCCCGCCTCCCTTCTGTGGCCAGTGCTGACTGGAGTCTGTCTGCTGAAGTTCGGCAGACATTAGTTTAGTCTAGTATTAGATTTGCAGAGATATGTATGTGCCCAATCCCCCCTTCACTCTACACTCTTCGCTCTCCACTCTTCACTCTTCTCACAAGAAAATGAGCATTTGAAGTCTTTGTTGATTGTAAATTTGTGTATTTGTAAAGACAAAATCAACTTTATTTATTAAATAAAAAAGGAACCAAAGTATACAGAAACTGCGGCATGAAATCAATATTTGTCTGAGTTCTCCCTTCGATTGGATCGCGATCTCTATGAGAGTAAAAGAATTACAAATTTGTTTAGTTTAGTTATATTTCATTTCTCTTTTTTGTGGACTCAACGAAATTACAATATCCATGTAAGACACTGGCTTTTAGATATACATATGTATGTATTGTATATATATATATGTATGTATATATGATTCTGTATATATGCTTAAAGGTCGGCTGTCGAAATCAGGTTCTGTTTTTCAAAACTTTGTTTATGGAACTTTCTTTTGATTGAATTCTTCGAAGAATCAATTTCGATTGATTGCTTCAGTTGGCACGTTTATTGATCAGCTTTAATGTTATAATTCTTAAATAAAATATATATAAAATATATTCTTACATTCACAATTTGATTATAGATACGCACGTACTATATATTGTACATGGTCAGCATGTTATGGCGATTTCCCCTCAGGTATTGTAGCAGAATCAAAGACAAAGGTGTTTTGTTTGTTGATTGAGGCCTGATTATGAATAAGTATATGTATGGCTGTATAGCTCTCATCGATTTGTTCAGTATCTCTTAAGTATAAGTACATACGCATCCCTTTCTCTGATGTGTAATGTTCGTATCGTTTCCTCTGGTTCCCATTGAGTTGATGTGGCGACGGTTTCGTAAAAATAGGTATCATATATATGGGTATGGTAGGTACACATATGTATGTCTAAGCTTTGGTCTAGTTTATATAATAATTCGCGTGCCATTCGATAGATCTCTACCCGCCTCCCTGCCTCCCCTTTTCGTCCTCGTTCTGGACCCCCGGTCACCCGTCACCTACTGATTCTCTCACAAAAATGCTGTAAGTACGTTTGGCTATCCAAAAATATTGTGTGTACCTATGGCAAAACCAAAAAATTCACTAGAGCTTTACCCATTTTTGATCTACACTTTGCCCCACCGCCTGGGAAGGGGACGACCTGCTCACACTGAACTAGATCCATGGAGGAGGTAGCCACCGTACATCTACACCAGGGTGAGCGCTCCCCAAGCAGTGGGCTTTCGTTTTGTATTCGTTTTACGGTTCGGGTTCAGGTAACAAGGAAGTTTCTCCCTCTCGTCCTCACTGCCACCACTCACATGCATACTCGTACAACATACAAAACAAATAAATATTACAGCTAAGGTTAATCCAAAGTTAATCCTTTTTGGGCGGTTTTTAACCGATCTTCGCAGATTTCTTTCCTTATCCATATCCACATTCACATCCACTTCCCCTCCACTGTATACTCTTTAACTTTAACTAAACTAAATTAACTTTAATTCGCTCGTAGTCCTCCCATTTTTGTCTCCATCCTCTGCTTGGCACAAATGTTTCAGTGGCGATCGCTCCAGCGTGCATCATAGCATGGGGATTAGCATTAACATTGACCCCAAGCAAGTATTGGCTGGTGGATCAGCGCGCATTAGCATTTTGTATAATTAGAATACTTTAGTTTCTTTTCCTATTTGCGTTTCGTGTGTGCGTGTGTGTATGCTGTTTTTCTTTCGCTGCTTTTGCCAGCTAAGTGATCCGGAAATACGTATGTACAGTCCACCGGATGGCCCAGAGTGGCGGCACCCCTTAGAGCACCAGCCGCAGTCGCAGACGCAGCCAGAGCACGCTGAGACCTGCCAAGAAGATCGAACCAGCAGGCAGCTGCTGTAACGCTGATGCTGCTCCACCTCCCACTGAGCCGCCGATGCCGGCGCGCATGATCTGGTCTGGTGGTAGATTCATATCGCTAAGCTCATTGGATGCTACGGGCAAAAAATGGGAATGGGTTGCAATGTGAGTACATGGCTAGGAGCGCACTTATATGAAGATGACTCACCCTCATCGTCCGCTAGGCGGAAATCATGATCTGGCGAGAAGTTGGACCAGCCCTGGGTGTTCCTCGTCTTGACGCGGGCATGCCAAAGGCCTCGTGCCGGCAGATCCAGCTGATGCGTGATCTTCCAGATGCCTCCCGTCTGATTATGTCGCTGCGTCTGCAGAACCGAAACAGTGCTCCAAGTGTACGACTGAAGGAAGATGAAAGAATTAGTCATCTCTCTCAGATAGCGCTCCAGAAGGGGACTAGATTGCTTACCCCTGTCAGCTTGTAGTCGAGCATGGCCTCGGACAGAGGCTGCTGACTGCGCACCAGCCAGTGCATTGTGACCTTGGTGCCGTCGATGGTCATGTCCTCGAATTGCGGCGTCTCCGGGCTGTAGCTGAGGTGGATCTTTGCCTCGTTGGAGCCAATGGCGTTCTCCACGTGGCAGAGATACTCGCCCAGGTCGCCGACATCCACATCCTTGACAATTAGTGTGGTGCGATTGTGGCCGTTGTGGAAGGAGTTCTTGATCGAGTGCTTCTCCGACAGCTGCAGCGTCTTGCCATCCTTGATGAAGAAGCTGATGGCAATGGGATTGGCGCGATAGTTGCAGTACATCTCGGCAATGCCGCCGTCCTCCGTGTTTACGTGGTGCCGGTGCGTGGAGACCTTGGGGCTATAGTGGACATCGATGGTGACCATGCCGTGCGGGGGATCGCGGCTTCCATCGTCGCCGAGGCACTGATACACGCCCGCGTTCATCTCGTCTACGTTGTCCAGCACAATGATCCCATCGGCCGTGTCCTCGGAGGATGACTCCACGCGCTGACCCTGAAAGTAGTTGTTGGGAAATGTGGGGGAGGGGCACGGGTAAGTGGATGTGGTGAGGATGATCTCTGGACCTGGTCAACATACATTAAATGACCACTTGATGCTGGTCTCCGCGGGCAGGTACGTTCGACACTCGAGCTTGTGGTGGTCGCCCTGCCTGAACGTCTGCGAGCGATCCGTAACATCGCGATCGTCGCAGAGGATCGACAGCCGGGCGCCCACCCTCAGTGTCGTTATCTGTCGAACGTTCTGCGGAAGTATGGCACAATTATATTCGCCTGAGTCGTAAGACGTGACACCCCTCAACAGGATCGAGTTGTTCTTCATGCCCTCCACGCGGTTGCTGACCGAATTCTGGCCATTCGCAATGATCGTCGTGCCCTTGTACCACATCACCGCGTTGTTGACTGTCGAGAGATGGAGTACTTATTCAATTCGGGTCTTTTGGGGGAGTCTTTTGTGGGGAAACTCACTCTGGAAATTGCGTGCATCACAATTGAGGATCACATCATCGCCCGGTTTGGCCTCGATCCTTAGTTCGGTCTGGTCAAAGTATGGCGGGGAACCGGACAGATCTGGGGTCTCGGGTGGATCTGCTCCTTCTAAATTATCACCATCGTCACCATCCGTATCGCCATAGTCGTAGTCATCGCCCTGGTAGTCTGTTTCCTCCTCAATGGGCGAGCCATGACAGCGAACTGGAGATAGAAAAGAAAGCGTTGCATTGTGGGATCATTACGTCAATGGATGGTGTAGGGAAAGGTATGTCATGAGTCACAGGCAAGTTTGTTCCTCTGTTAATGGGAACTGATAAAAATCACACAACATAGAGAACAGAACAACTTCCAATGCTTCCAATGAAAGGGAAGGGAAGGGCCACAAGCGAACTCATTTATGAGAGTGCAACTCAGAAGCGGAAATTAGTTTTGGACCGGAACTAGGGGGAGATACACATATTTGCAGAAACTTGAAATTGATTAGTAATGTTAAAGGTGTGGTGAGTAAGTGAGTATCTTCTTCGACATTCTGACTAACGCCTAAAGGTATGCCTCATCATCTGTAGTTATTTTTGTTCATGCCCCATCTGCGTGTCACACAGCACATAGCAAATACATGGAATAATTCCATCACATCACCTTAATAACTAATCTCGTATGCAGATAACAAACTAGATACCATCAGGGTAATCCTCACCAAAGCCTTAAGTAAATTTTCGCGGCCATAAACGCATTAGCAGTCAGCAAAGGGTTCTTTGGTTATGGAATGTTAATTACCCCTTGAATTACATACAATGGTTATGATGGTGACTCCTCCTGTCAGATCGTATGCAAATCATTTGAGTCACACTTCAAACCGCAGCTCGGTGTGTTTTAGCCATAACAATTTGCATGCCATATGCGTCTCTAACGGGTAAAAGTGGGCTGACTCATGGCTAACATCATCATCATCATCATCTTGGATATACTCGTATGGCTATGATGGATATTGGTGGATTGCGCAAGTCGTTATCAATTGCCGATAAAAGCTTTTTAAGGTAAACACTTGAGTCTCAAGCCGGCAAGAGTCGTCGAGTCGAGTCGACACGGCAGCCAAACTCGGAGCCAGCTATCTTATCCAATTGCTGCCCCTGCTCGCATCCGCTTGACGCACAGCCAGACGCCCCTTTTATGGAGTGGCCGCCTGGCCAGGTCGGGCCAAAAACAGCTTGCCATCGTCTCGACTCAAGAGGATGGAGGGACCTTCACCGCCCGATCCATCCAATTCGGAGGGAAGCTGACGAAATTGCAATCTTCAGCTGCAGCCTTCGCCCGCTGTTTCCGCTCGTGTCAAGGCCACAAGTACACTGTACAAAAATATATGTATATATGTAGTATATATCAATATCCAGAGACTTGGTTCCACATCCCAGCGTACCCAATTGTTGTCCGTAAGTGGGTCAGCGCGAAAAGTCACAGGAGAAGTGCAAGGCAGAGGCAAGTGACTGGCTTTTCGCTCTCGCTCTCATGCGTCATCCGGCTCCCTGAGCTCGCATTGTCCTTGGAGCGATGTTGGGGGTTGAAAATATGTATTAAAAAACGGAACAACAGCCACAGCCCCCACTCAGAGCCAGTTTATCCATATGGATGGATGGATGGATGCTACTTTGGGCGCTCTCTCCCCCCCTCTCTCTCACTCCATGTAATCCTGCTTTGAGTGGAACAATGGCGTCGGGATGTCGCGGCGCCAGCTCCAGCTCCAGACTCTGGCCCCCCAACTCCACTGCTCCCCAGCGAACGCTGCTGCTGCTGCGCCAGCCACTCCCTTTGTCTTAAAAGTTCAATGTTGTACTATACGTACACAATGAATGGCCTTTTGTGGCCTGCATTGCGCCTGGGGCGTCGTCTGGAGCATGTCGCATTCCTATGACCAACTTTGATGATTTTGCCGTTCCTTTCGAGATGAAGTCATGTTCGATCGAATCGGATTTTGTCAGTTGTCAATTCCCTCTAGCTATATTGATTATAATTTCTGCAAGGTTCAAATCAGAATTGTCGATGTGGTATTCCCTAAGGATGTGTCTTCTTTCTTGGCCTAGGGCTATCTATGTTTTGCCAACGGATTGACTGAATGACAGATATGATTGGTATAAATCAGTCTATGATGTGCTTAACCGATTCAATTCAAAAAGAAAGCTCCACCTTGTCATCACCATATTCTAGGGTGCATTATCAGGTTGCATTACAATTACATTGCCCCAGATACCTCTACAGATTCCTTGTAGCAGGCGCCAGTCACACTCATCAATCGTCATATCAGCGAGGACAGTCTGTAGCTTCGACTGGCCCATTGATAACTCTGATTCCAGATTCAGTTCAAGACTGTTCTCGGTATAGGTTTTATTGCAATTTCATGATCATGCTGTTTTTGTTGTTATTTTCTGTCTGTTCCACATATGGTCCGTTTAGGATCGAATGAGCTATGAGGTCACTGAGTATACAGTTCTAGAATGGCCCACATCCACATCCACAGCCACCTCCACGTCCATCTCTGAGTCAATAAGATGTGTATAAATAAATTATGGTATACTCCCAGATGCCAATCCAAAAATGCACAATTTCCGAAATATCGAAAAGATCGAAGAGCAGATTCGGCAAAGTCAGCAATAGACAGGCTATGGCAGTTCTACGTCCATGGATATCTGACTTTTGATGGGAGGTCATAAAAGTGCCAAGAACTGGTCGAGTCCACATGTAAGGGGTAGGAGAAGGTGACTCCGTTCTACGACTATATACGCGGATATATATGTATGTATGTACATAGTACATAATTCGATTCCATGAATTTGCATAAAGTCACAAAATGAAACGAGGAACAAGCGCCGAAAAATCCAGACACACAATAAATGGAAAATGAAATTGAAATCAATTGATTCGGCAAATCAATTCCCCTCCCAAAAAAAAAAAAAAAAAAAAACAAAAAACCGAGGGATCATGGGAGGGGCACGCATTCAGTCCGCACCCTCTGGAACATTTTGATTGATCAAATCATTGATTTATTATGCGATCTTTATTTTTGGATAGCCAACGTCTCCTCGATCGTTCCCCATGCGAATGCGTAATTTGAGAATGCCTTTTCGACTTTTTGTTGTTTTTGTGTGTTTGGAAAATACTGAAACGAATCCAATGAAAAATCAGCAAAAGTACTTATGTACTTTTTGCATATATACTATATGTATGCAGACACGACCCAAGCACTCTATTTTTGCTATTTGTAGGCCATTAATTGGCCTCCCATGGGATGGGACTTGTTACCCTTGACAGACCGCCAGCGGAGTAAATAAACAATTCCCCTTAGGGGCAAGTATTTATCAACTCAAATTATGGATTTAGAAACTGCCAAAGAATTCATCATAAAAACAAATATTTTCGCTTCGGCTGTTCGGAATGTTATGAAACATTTACCTACAGACTTTACAAATTTGTGTGTGTTTTCTAGGCCAAATATTCTTTGATATTGTATTCTGGAGCAGACCCCAGACTGGCGTTTGTGGAATATTTTTGGCTATCCGCTGCTAACAGTTGGCTTATCTCATGGCTAAAATTGGAAGAAAGGAACTTTTAATTAAAACCAAAAAATTAATAAAAAGCCAAATATTTTTCATTGTCGGTGGTCGCACCAAGGGGAAATACACATCATATGGCCTTTTGGCCTGGGATCGGGACAGACAACTGATTATATAGAACATTTGTGGGGGGGGGGCGTTCCACATAGAGACACAGTACCCCAGCCCCAGTACAAGCAAGCAACAGACGTTGGCTGCGAGAAGTTTACGAGCAAATATTCGACATCAAAATGCCATTCTTTGCACAACGTTCGTGCATAACAAATATTTACTCTATTCATTGGAGTTTGAATACACTTGCAGAGGGTATTACAATTTTGGTACTCCTTAAACTAGAGGCATACATATTTTCTTGAATCTTAAATCAGTCGAATTATAAATCTTCCTTTAACGGCTATTACTAAAAAATAAACAAAATTACTTTAAAATAATTTTGCAAAGATTAAGTTCTGGCATTAAATAGTTGTGGATACACTTTTAAAAGGTACTGTCAGAGGATGGAAACATCGGGGTGCTGCCATGATATCTTCCCCTTTTACAAAACACATGGCTCCCACCAGAACCGCAGACTCCCCCCCCTCCCATAATGGTAATGCAGAGCGGTGTGGAGAGCCAATAACTTTCCAAGCCATCGTTCCACAAGCATTCCGCGGTACGAGAAATGGAATGTTCACCGTTATCAACAATTTGCGCCATATCACCGAAAGCGAATGAAATTTAACTTTCCGACGGGAGATAAGTGTTTGCCCCTCTTTAGCGATAAGATATGCTTGTTGTTCTTTCAACTGGTACACACACACACACACCCACACGCATGTATTGTAGATACCTTCGAATGTGTGCGTTGAATTTACGCAAAAGATAAGCTAAGCTACGCACGTGGTTCCTGGGTTCCTCGCACCTACACCTACACCTACACATCGTATCTAAAGCTTTCACATATGAGTACTCACATATGTACGTATAGGTATTGTATGTGGGCTAACAGCGTTGCTCATGCTTATTTTCGTCAGATGTGTTGGCGGCATTCAATTCATAATTTCTGGAAACTTACGTAAATTCATTGAACAGAAGACATTAAAAGGTCGTGACACTTTGAGAACATAAATGCCAACTAAAGAAAAGCATTTACTTGGGGTTTAGTTGAATGAAACCCCCGAAAGTAACACTACTTATGGGTCGTGCAATATGGCTTAAGTTGAATAAGCGACAGATAAGAATTGAAATTTCGAGCACTATATGTTTTGAACAATCTATTTAAATATACACAGTTATCCAAAAGACTAGACCAAAACACCACATCAAGGATAAAACAAACAAAAATAATTAGACTAAGACTAGGACATACAAGAATAACTCATTTCCTTAACAACATTGCCTGAACAACGTTCCATAACTATAGAACACCTACTCAAAGACTTATGTATATTTAAAGTTCAAAGAATACTATTACATACGAATCATAAACTGCTGCAGTAAATTTGCATGTATCCCCAAAGCATATTCCCATATTCCCACCTTTCATGCTTTTCTTATTTCTATTACTACCAAAATTCAGTTCAAAGTTTCTCCCTGGATTTTCGATTACCCACTCAATCGCTTCAATCGCTATCAAACCCCCTTTGGGGGCCATCGCTTGGAATTAGTTCGAATTAGTTCTTTGATTAAATAGATCATTAAGCTGAGTCCTTGACTTACCATAAAATTGTCCAATTAACAGACAAATGAGCAACAGCCACGTCGAATCTCTCGCCTTAATCATGTTGATTGCTTTTGCTTTTGCTTTTGATTTGATTTTGTACTTTCTGTGTTGGTTTATGGGCTGCTTTTGTTTCTGTTGCTCTTTGATTTGGTTTCGGTGCTGTCGGAGGTAGGTCGTTAACTGCAATTAATATGTTTGGTTGGTACTTAATTAATTTGCTACCCAAAATACAATCTACAAGCGCGGCCCCAAAACGGGAGCCGCCAAGACAATCGAAAACATTGATAATTTTTTTTTGGTTTTATGATTTCTTAATTTCGCTTATGCGTTTTATATGCGAAAAGCGCGCCGGGCCGGAAACATCTAATTGAGCTGTACAAAATTGATGGAAAAGCGCGGACTACAAACGAATTTTCGCAACTACTGCCGTGCCGTGGCGTGGACAAATTTTCAATCGTTTGGTAAACCGTCGCGTCGAGCAGTCGAACACTTGGCCGGGTTATGCAAGGCGCACTTGTGGCTGGTCTGGTCTGGTCTGTTTGCCATTTGCTCTCCGTCGATAAGTCGTATCTCGAAGATATTATGATCTCTATGCGAAAAATCGCCATTTGCTATTGCTGCTGCTGGTACTGCTGTTGCTGCTGCTGCTGTTGTCCAATTTACAGCTCATGGTAGGCTCTCTCCCTCTCTTGGTCCGACTCAATGCCAGTAAAGTGGGTCGAAGTGGGGTCTGCAGTGGGAAGGGGGTTCTGTTGGGTCAGGGGTGTGCCAAGTCGAATAGCATGCAAATGTTTATGCATATAAATAAATTAATGTGCAAATGCGAAAAAATTGTACAACCAGAAAAGCCAATGAAAAAATGCCTATACAGTCAGGCACACACTTGTACCGACCGTGTAGTGTACACTAGACTACAAATTCGGGCCACTAATTTAGAAGCTGTTTGCATACAGATGCCTTGCATAGCTCTCATACGAGCCGTCGCACATGCACGGTGCACGATTCGACATGAATATTCCTCTCCCTCTGTTGCACATATTTGTTCGTGTGCTCAACTCATAAAACAAACAATTTCGCAATGTCTGACGATCATAATCCATAGCTGATGCATTTTGCGAAAATATTTGAAAAACAACATTTGAAAAAGTTTCTATTGCATCTACATATAGTCGATTTACTGACACTCTTTTTGCCATCAAAAGTATATAAATAAATAATCTTTTCCAGCTGTTCTACACTACTTCAGCCATCGTACTGTTCGTTGTCTTTCTCCTAGATGTATGCTATGTATATCCAATAAAAATACATAGTATTTCCCGATCGTAATAAACCTCATTAATGTATCGATACTTCCACTTCAGATACTCTGTGATGTTAGCATTGCAACATCGAAATACTTGTTTGATGACACCATCAGGTTATTAGACAGAGAGCATCCAAGATAATGTAATTATTTATTAGATTTTTCTTAGATATGATCTGGGGACATATACATATGTATGTCTATTAGGAAATACCTGAAAAAATAAACCTATTAAATGGAGTTGATACCAAACAATTTCTCATATACCACTGTTATCGAGTAATACTGTGAGGGCTAATCATCTCTACCTCATCGAATCTACAAAATTGGATTCCCCCACCCATGTAACATGTAACCCCCCACATTTCACAAACCACAGCGAAAACTAACTGACGAGCTGTAATTTCCGCACATTCACATGCAAGTACACATTTTCCCACAACGAACACATGTACATATATTGTATACATTTGGAAGTGTCACTGTTTGAACGACATTTCGAATATAGTATACCCGTTGACACCTTCCTCTAACGACGTGACTACAAAAGCTCTTGACTATCACTAAAACAAGATTTACCGCTCAAACAGACGTCAGCCAACGGCCGGATCCAGGCTGTATATCAATTAAGAAAATCAAAGAAACAGAGACAGAGACAGGGAGTGGGAGTGGGGAGAGATTGGGTGAAGGGTATAGGGAAAGGTGCAAACTTAGTTCTTTTTGTTGTTGTTTGTCGTTTTGTCTTCTATTCTCTTCAAATCAGTGCCTCTCTTTCTGCTGTTGTTTTGGTGTTTCTTCTTTGGCGTTTTGTTTATTTACATTGCGCTCAAAAAGTTTACACACACACACATCCACACGCAAGCACAATTACTGCACTTGTGTGTGCAGGCGTTGGAGAGTGAGCGGAAGAGCAGCGGCTGCTGCTGCAGCTGGCTCCAATCTGTGTGTGGAATGCTTTTTGGGGGGCAGTGTACTGCACTTGCACTTTGCCGCCAGAAAAAATGAATTGAAAACTTTGTTTTATATACCCTTACGAAGGCTCAAATGATTTTCATCAGATATCACATACATATCAACAAGAATCCAATCTATCAGTGGCATCGATCCATCTGTAAGGGTATCTGATGGATCGGCCCCTTGCTCTTTTATTCTTGCTCCATTTTTTTGTATCTTACTGTAAATAAAAAACAAGTAAGAAATTTGTTTTCCATTGAACGTTTGTTTGCACTTCTCCCGCCTCTACCGCCTTGCCACCCTGTCTCCACCGTCCACCGTCTGCACATCCTCTGCAGCAGCTGGCCCTTCTTCCGCTGCCGCTGTCGCTGCTCCTCCTCCCACCTCCTGGCCCTCACTAGTATCTGATATTTTCGCTTTCGTTTGGCGATTTTCTTGGCTTCACTTCGCTTTCGTGTTGCTTGGGGTATGTAAATACGTACGGGTATATCTTTTTGCTGCTGCCAGTTTGCCGGCAAAGCGACAACTATTTTACATATTCGTACATATTTATAGAATGTGGCAGAGTGCAGACAGAGAAAGAGAGAGAGAGAGAGAGAACTGAAACTGAATCTGAATTTTGGCTGCAGATTGAGTGCAGTGCCAAAATGCATTCTAAGGCGGAGCGGAGGATGTGGGGCACATCTGTCACACTTGCCACATATTTGTGCGCAATTATTATGAATCATCGAACCGAGCCCGAGCCCGAGCCCGGCCACAAGATGAAGTCAGAGTCGAGGTTCATTGGGTAGAGTCTGGGGCAGGCTTCAGGGCCAGTTACAGAATGGATGCGATGAGAAGATTGTTTTTTTTTGTTGTTGTTGTTGGTCTCGGTTTTGTTGTATTTATTTTGCCTGGGCCTAGAGGAAGAAAACTGGTTTTGCTGGTCCCGTACCCCCAGATACCGACGAGAGATGAGAGCTGCCGCAGAGCCGCAGCCAGCAGCAGCAACAACAACAAGCACAACAAAATTCGGTTAAAGCGTTAAAAAAGGCAAAAGACGATGTATTGTAGTGCTTTTTTTATATTTTGTTTTTGTTTTTTTTTTTGTTTTTGGTTTTCCTTTGAATTTTTGTTTTTACGTGAACACGAAACCGTTTAACACTTGCACTTGCAACGCTTTCGCCCAGTTTTGGCCATGGCTAAAAGGCTATTTGCGCTTAATTTTACGGATTTCCGCGAGAGTGGTTCATCTGTGGCACAGCTGTGATTTGGCTGCTTAATATCTAAGGTTGTGCGAGGGCGAAGCCGAAGGCCTGCTGGTGTTAGATGGAGACTCAATAGAGACCTTTGCGCTTCAGATTCTTTGCGTGCCCGTACGCGATGCTTTTCAGACGAGAACTGGCCAGTGGAGCGCGTGCTGGGATGCCAAAAGCGCTGCCGCTGCCGCCGCCACTGCCAGAGGAAACGAAATGGAAAATGGAACAGCGCAGAGCGCCAACTCTCCCAATGCCCTCGCTATCTATCTCTCTTTCCCTCTCTCTCTCACTGTCTGTCTCTCGTGTGTGTTTGCTGCTGTTTCAGGTAAACAGTCTTTGGCTGAGTGTTTCGTTCCGTTCCCTTTGTGGTGCCAAAAGCTACATAGTATCTATCGGCATAGAGCACGAAGCGGGGGCCAAGCCAAGCGAAGCCCGCGCTTTGGGGCGGGATGGAGATGCGGATGGGGATGGGGAACAAGAAAGATGCGTTAGCTGCGCCGCAATGTCACTGCCAATTGATGTTGGCGGTCCATAGAGGAAGCCCTGGCATGGAGCCATATATACTAGTATATCAGATGTCCAGGCTTTGGTCTCATACAAACGGAAGTGTTCCCATGTTATGCTCGGAATCTGATATTTCTATTCAATCTGTAATTCTTTCTTTAAGGCCTATTTAAAATTTATTATTTAAATAACAACGATTTCCTTATCATCGGTGGGAAACTCTTCCCCGACACCTTGGCATTAAAGTCATAGGGGCTTAATTTTGAACATGGACCTAATCCACCATAATCGTAATCCCGAGTTCATAAGTTCTTAAAATGAATTGGTTTAAGTTTTAAACAGACTTCGCTTTGATAAAACATAAGCCTCGTCCTTGAAATTCGCGCCCAGTTTCTTTTCCAAGTACTGATATCATTATAAATCAAGAAGTATTAAAAATATATAGAATTCGTGAGAAATTATTTGTGAAAATATACCGCAAGAGATTATTTGACTATGCTAGCAGTAAATAATGTCAGCTTAGTCATTTTTGTTTGTATTTAGTCACACTTTAACATGGAATCTTATCTGTCTATCACTGCAGATACTTGATTCATTTCCCCCGTTATGATGTAAGAATTCCCTTCTCAAGAATTTGGTGATACTCATTTATTTGGTTCAATACCAAAGCATTATGAATTATGGGTTCCTACTGGTATTTGAGGACTAATATTAGGCATATGGAATAGATCAAGGCCCCACTGAGCCCACGGCCCCCAGCTGATCCCGAATTGAACATCATGCTGGCCCGCAGAGTGTCCGATCTCTGGGTAATTTCATTCTGGATGTCCTCCTCCTCGGTGACATCGTTCAGCAGCTCAGATTCCGTTGAATAGTTGGGCAGCTCGACTGTTGGCGGAACAAAAGGGAGCTCAACAATGGAGGAAACGAAACGCTGAAGCCCCTATCAGGTAGACACTTACCCTCTCCCCCCGTGGCGAAGCGTACGATTTTGCTATTGTCGCTCCATCCGAAACTGTTTCTCGCCAGGACGGAGACCTCGTAGAGACTGGCCGGCTGCAGGCCATGCAGCGTATACGTGGTGATGTAGATGAGTCCTACGGAAGAAAGCATCGGAGTGGGTTATTTTGAGCGATTCCGGTTGAAGTTCTCTTGAAGTACCATTTGTGGCCTGGGCAGGGATCGTGAGCTCTGTCCAGTTGGTTCGTATCTGCCTGGTGACATTGTTGGACGGGAGCTGGCGGAACTTCAGCTTGAACTCCATGATGGGCAGCAGGCTCTCCGTCTGCCACACCAGCACATGCGACGTGGAGCTCTGGGTGCCCGGATTGATCTTGAAGATGCACGGCATGGGCCGGCCGGTCAACTCAATGCTGGCACTCCTAGCACCGATCCTGTTGGTTGCTCGGCACTCGTACTGGCCCATGTCCGCGTTGCGCACGTTCTTGATCACCAGCAGGTGGCGCACATCGTTCACGTAGTGGTCGAGGGAGCGGTTGGACTGCAACTCGGTCTCGTGGCTGGACGAGTGTGTGCCCAAGGCCACGGGCAGGCCGTGGTGGAACCACTTCACCGTGGCCGCCGGCGCCGCCTCCACAATGCACTCGAGATGGGCGCGCGACCCCAGCTTGGTGTACACAACCGTTTGGGGGAGATTCACCTCGGGGGTAACTGGAATTTCAGCGATTATTCAATGATTTCAGTGTAAAGAGCGGCTTCCAGATGGGACTCACACAGCACATGCAGATAGACGGAAGCCACGGCCTGCTCCCCCACGCCATTGCTGGCCAGGCACTCGATCAGACCCGACTGACTACGCGACTTGATCTCCGTGACATGGCTCTGCCGGTTGCCCGTGCTGCTGCCTTGGAGACCCAGGGTCTGTCCATTCCGTCGCCAGTTTATCACCGGCTGGGGCACACCCTGGGCCTCGCACACCACCTCGAACGTGGCTCCAATCTGCAGCTCCGTCAATCCGCTGGGTTCGATGAGGACGCGTGGCGCCAGCTGCACCTCGATGGCGTGCTGCTGCACCACATGGCCCGAGTCCGAGTTCATCTCGCAGTAGTAGTCCCCGGTGTCCTCCGACTGTACGTTCGCCACCTGCAGGCTGCCATTGGGCCAGAGCATGATGCGGTCTGGGGGCAGAATCTCCGGGTGCCGGGAGTCCACCAGGGCCACATCGTCTCGGTGCCAGCGCACGTATCGGAATGGAGCTGCAATGGAATTGAACGGCATTAAACATATCCTACACTGAGCACGTAATATGAAAGTATCTGTAGTTTCATTTCATGTGTTGTTGTTCCATTGAGTATCTTGTTAAATCAACATTACATCCGACCACAAGATCGTATTGTTCTGCCATCTTTATGTCTGCATCTCTTTCATCTTGTTAACCCCATCAAAAGTTAATTGTTGCTGTCAATAATCCTTTAATGGAGATGAGGGCTGGGGCTTACTGTTCGGGGAGGGGTCACCGGAATGACATGAATTCGGTTTATGTGTGTAGCGTTCAATTAACAGAATCCCCGTTTCTGGACTCGCTCCCTCGGACTCTATTATGCACAGATTATAATACCTTCATTTGTCCCATTGTGTGCTCATTTCTTCAATCGAATTAAATGCCATTGTTATGGCCAATTTCGCTGGCTGGACAATTCTTTGACCGTTTCAAGGCTAATCGCCTAATCTCCCCATACATCGCTCTCTTCAGTTAGCAGGCCACAAGGATTAGATGCCATCCCACTTACTATTCAAGGTGCAGGGCAGCAGGACCGTATCGTTTTCGAATGTTTTCACTGTAGTTGGAATACTCTGGAACTTCTGGCTGTTCTCCAGATCGTTGTTGAAGTCCAGCTCGCCGTGCACGAATTCCAGGACGAGGCCCACAAATATCCAGCAATCAATGGCGCACTTTTTGGGTAACATTTTAATTTATTTTTTAATTTTTTAAATTAAATTAAACCGAGATTGGATAATTTTCTAATTCAGGGTCGCGCGTCGTGCCGGAATGGGTTCGGTCCGGTCTGGTCCGCGACGAAGTCAACTTTGAACTGATCGCTGGAGCTGTGATCTGCCATGGGCCACTGGACGCGTCTGTCTGTCCCCTAAAACCGACACACGCACACAGAGCTGTAGCTGTAGCTGTAGCTTCGAAGCGCAGACAATGAAAGACGCCAAAGCCGAGGGGCAGTGACAGAGACAGAGACAGAGGCGACGATGAAGCCACTTGCCTGGGGTAGTATGCCGGTTGATTAGTCGCCCTCAAGGGGATTCTCCCCCCATATATGCAACAGCTCCAGATGTAAGTGTAAGATGCACCAATCACACAAACACACACACATACACAGATGGGCTGCAGCAGCGGCAACAACAAGAGCAGAACAGCATTTGCATGGGCCACGCATCGGTAGTTTTTCGAATTCTGAATTGAGATTCCGCTACTGATCTATTACACTCTCCGCTTCAGAGAACGTGCTGCTGTTGCATATTTTGAGATAAAATGTCATTGTGCCACAATGGGAAGCAGAGCCCCTCTCCCTCCCCCTCTCACCCGACAGGCTCTTGATTCTCCAACTCCCCCATCGCCATCATCATCATCACCATTCTGATCGGATCAGTCGCATTCAACATTTTGGGAACAATATGTTCTGGGATGGGATCGTTGGTTCTCTGGAGATGGGATACAGCGTCCGAAATTCCCTGACAAAGAATGAATGAAATGTTGGATGAAATATTCAAGCGGAAATGCATTATAGAACATTCAATTGAAGTTTATTCCACATCCACATATAATACATACTCATTTGAGCACAGAAAGTTGTACAAATCTCTACAAAAGTCGTTAAGAGAATGCACTTAAGATGTTAGTTAAATGTTCCAGAAATTCCCATTTAAGAACAATTTTAAAGCTATCAACCGTTAAATTTGGAACCTCCCTCACTGATGTGTGGATTCTGCTGAAAATGTTATTTCGCTGCTGACGAAACAACGCGAAACGCGATCGGTTTCAATTAAAAGACAATTTCATCGAATTAATTGAATTAAATGTGAGAACATGAAAGGAGTTCAACAGCTGCACAAACAGCCAGCAAACCAATTAAGAGAGCCACCAACTGAGGCAGCCTTAACCTAACCCAAACAGAGGAGACCGCGAAAGCCTCTGCCATAAGAAGTTTACTTTTCAATTTATGTTGAAAATGGCGCCAAGAGAGCCAGAAAATGATGGTTTCAGTAATTATAATGTATGTAATATCTTTCAAAAGTAACCCCGAGATCTTGGCTTTTCTGCAAGAAAGAAGAATAATTACAGAACGACTTAAATAGTACAATGTTTTGTTTATTTGTATTATTATTAATGTATATGTGTATAATAGGTATATAATATAGGCATGCTGCTAAAATTGATGAACTGAGCTTAAACTAATACAGCATTGAACGATTACAACCAAAGGATAGTATGCTTGCTGCATACATCCCATTAAATCAGCCTGTGTATATTTGTCCCTGGAATCTCATAAACCATCTCGCCATATGCCTGAGTTGTTGCTGTTTAATTAACTAATTCTATATAAGTTATCATCGTTATCATCATCATCGTATAAATTTATTAAACATCGCATGGAGGATGATTATTGGGAAGGTGGCAGCTATATAATACAATTTTCAACTTAAGTACTAGTAAAATTACATTGTGAAGCCATCAAACTGATATTTGAATACTGCCCGACCTCTAGCAGTGGAGGTGGAGGTGCGGTGCGGTGCCTATTTTTTGTATTGTACAATTTTCTAAGTATTGAATTCTAAATAAAAAATGTAATAAACAGAGACAAACACAAATGGAAATTTTATGATAAGATAATCGATGAAATAATAACAATTGAAATATCCCTAATCATCCTCTTCCCAGCAACAGTATGGTATGTGTTCTGTCCATCTAATACAACACAGAAACTGCAACGAACTGGAATTCGTTTATTAACTTTAGTTTTGTTTTTCGTTTGTCGGACCATTAACAAATGTCACTTTAGTCGATTTATGCACGGTATGCTTAACTACACTAGCTAGGACGCAAAACGCAAGAGCTTTGTCAATATGGTTTGAATCTGAAGCCCTAGATGAGGCCGCGCTTCTTCTTGTAGTCCTCCAGGTTAAGCGACCGCTTGGAGACGGTTTCGGCTGGCTTGTTCGCCGGCTTTGGCACTGAATTAGTGCTGTTAACTGCAGCGAAATAAATCGAGGATTTAGAGATTAAATCGATGTTAACTGGAGCCAATACTCACCCGGCAGAGGCACATCCAAGTCTATATCAAAGTCGTGCAGCGAGTACAGGCTAAAGTCCTTTGCGTCTGTGGGCTTCGCATTTGAGGAGCCGGCCTCGTTTGGCCTCTTCTTGCCAGGCGGCGGCGGAGGCAGTGGTGCTAGCTGCGGATCCTCTTCTTCCTTCTTGGCACCCTTGAAACCCATGCGCGGTTGAGTGATGCGACGTGTGAACGGATCTGATATCTTCTGGCCCTTGTTGGCCCGGGCCTCCTCCATGATGGCCTTTTCGGCATCTTGAACATTCTTTTTGCGGTTACGGTCATTAATGTACGAAATCAGATTCAGTGTATGCGATCTTCGTTTATCCAGCTCAGAGGCTCGGTTCTCCAGCTCATCGATCTGCTGGCTCAGATCCTGGGCAATGTCGTAGTCACCCCGGAGCATGGCGGCGTCTCGCTCCTTCATCAGGCAGGTCTTTTTCATGGCATAGTTGGTGGGACGGTTGCGGAAGCGGTTCTTCTCCTCCACAATTTTGTCCACATCCTCGTCCTTGAACTCGTAGTTCAGGGCCTTCTTGATATCGTTCGCCTTAATTTCAATGAGTTCGATGGAGGGCATCTGGACGTGCGCATGCTGGCAGACCTCATGCCATTTCTTGAACTCGTTCTCTGTGAACTCCTGATTGGAGATGAACTCCAGCCGGAAGACGCGCTCCTGAGTGCCGTGCTTCAGGCGAAGGCCGCGATTGGTTCTCGTGGTGCCTAGGCTGTAGATCTTGCCCGTCTCCACTACGCCGGTAATCTCAGCGACTCGATACACTGGCTTCTGGCCATTGTTTCCAATGCTTATCCTCACAAAGCAGTTCAAAACTGTGCTCTCGAAAATGGGCAAATTGACGAAACGCTCCATCTTGTGGCGCGACAGACGCAGTTTGTTCAGATCCTCGCGGTTCGATATGAAAACAGGACTTTTGGTGGTCTTTTCATCATCCTCAGACTCGCTGGAAGCCTTGCTGCTAATCGAACGCGACCGTTTGCCCGTCGGCTTCTCATCCTCGTCCCAGTCACTGCTGCCCGAGTCGTCCGAGTAAATCTCTGAGGCTTTCAGCTTCACAGCCGACTTGCAGCCTGACACGCTCTCAAGTTCCTCTTTGTCGTCTCGATCGCGTTCGGCTTGCCTCTTGGCTTCCTCTTCCTCTGCAATAAGTTAATTATATTCCAAATAAGCCCATTTCCAGAGCAGGGAGTAATACACGTGCTTACCTCTCTTGGCCTTGCCTTCCCGCTTGGCCTTCAGTAGGGCCATGGCATTGCTTCGCTTGTCATCGGTTTTGTTGGCCTCCACATTCTTCTTTCGCTCCTTGGACCGTTCTTTGTGATCAAAATAGTCGCCCATGCCAGCGTCAGCCTGATCATCCGATTCTCGGTCGTTGAGAATGCTTGACACGGCCGCCGACGTTGAGGCCACATCCCGACTGGAGGACTGAGGCAGGGGACTGTTGCTTCCCACATCGCTGATCGGTTTGGGCTCCAATTCGGAAAGCACGGAGTTCGATGGCGGTGGCATGGACGGTGGCATTTCCTTGCTTTTTTTGGCCTTCTTCTCTTTCTTCTTTTTAGCCCTCTCCCCCTTTGACCTGGATTTTTCGCTCCTTTCACCGCGCCGGGCTAGCTTCAGCTTTCTCTCGATCTCCCATCGGGTGCGCCTGATTTCGCGTTGTTCGATGCGTTTGAAGATCTCTGTCTCGCGCTCCTTTTCAGACAGGTCGTTGAGGCGCTTGCGATCCTCCTCGTCGCCCATCATGTCGTCGTCGAAGCCATCATCGAACTCAGCGTCGGAGCTGGAGGAGGACGAGCTGGACGAGTCGGAGCCAGATGAGGAGTTCGACTTCGAATTGTCCGAGTCGCTGTCGGAGACCTCGCCCTCCTCATGCTCGCTGTGGTTGCCTGTTTTCCGAGGCTCCTCGGGCTTCTTTTCCACTGGCGGAGGTTGCACGGACTCATCCTGGCTCTCATCGTCCCAGTTGGACTCCGATGAACTTGAGTTCCTGCTGGCCTTCTTCGGACGCTTCTTCTTCTTCGTGGCAGGCGCACCAGATTTGTTGTTTGCCCAATCCGAGTCGGAATCGGATAGGGAGCTCGCCTTGCTGGCATTTTGTGGCTTCTTGCGCTTTTGGCCAACGACAGGAGGTCCTGCGGGGGCAGTTATCATGTTTAATTGGTGTTTAAAAAAAAAATTGCCATTGATTTGTTACATCGCAATGGCTGCACACAGCCCTGGGACTCGGCCCCTTGACAATGAGCACGGGCGTTTTCTCCCCATCGCTTACTCACCGACTCCAATTTGGTGTCCGATCCGCTATCACTATCGCTCGAGTTCGAGTCGATCAGGGATTGCGTCCGCCTTTTTCCCATTCTATTATTTTTCACTTTTTGCTTATGAATAAACAAAAAAAAACTATGTGCTGCCCTGACAGTAGATCAAGCTTAGCCCACTTAAGCCCCCTGTATTTAAACAGTTCAACGACTTGAGGTATATGGCGGCAAATTTTACTGATTGCACATTTTTCTTGTAGATCCATGTCATCTTGCCTCTGAACTTAAAAAAACACGAATTCTTTCACCTGAACTACGCTAAAATGATTCAATTTTCCATGATTAATTTTCCCTTGGTCCACAATGGGTTAATAGTTCTCCGGTAAGGATTGGAAACCATACTTTGATATTCGATTTGATATAACTAGCTAGGCAGGACCCCCACCCTTGAACACATAATTTTATCCGATTGATGAATTAATTTTCTATATGGCTGGCTAAGTTTACGGACTCCCTTTTTTGTCTAAAATAAGGTTTAAGCGAAAAAGGTCAAACGAATAAAACGTAAGTGAGTAATTGTTCCTATTGCTCAATTTAGATATTCCGTTGAATAATGCTGCCTAACTAAGACTCTTAGCTCACATAGTATGCATTTTTCAAATGATAACGATTTTTTTTAGGATACATCGGCTTGACGAACATTTTAGACGATTTTCATTGTTTGAAAAGAAAAATCCCGTCGTTTGCGTTTTAAAACCGTTTCAGTTACCAAAACCGTTTCCGTTATGTAATATATATTTGAACCTGTGCGAAAGGGAACCAACCACATGAAAAAATAAAATATATGAATATATTATGTGGTGAACGTATTAAAAGTAAGTTATCAATACCAAGTTTAGTAAAAAATGTTTCCAGCTTTCGGTTATTTTTTCGCCAATTTTTGCCGACAGTTTTTTGCAGTTTTGCAGTTCACGTACATTTTTCGGTGGGTTCACCTTTTCAATGGTTGGGAAATGCAGTTCCAATCAATATGTCCGATCAAAGTACAGTAATTAAAGTACATAATTATATTAAGTATGGAATGCGCCGTGAGTATGGAATACAGGGACATTGTTGCACCACTAAATAGGGACCAAATCCCAAAAAAGAGAGCAAGTCCCGATAAAAGTCCTTGGAACACTAGCCGATAGGGATGGTAGAAATACGATTGCTTGCTTTCAGTGTTAGCAGGCTGGTTGCTCTGGCACGCGAAAAGAGTGCTGGTAAACGGTTGCTTTTATTAAATTAAAATTTCCGCGGGCAGTTTCAGAAATTGATTATGATTTAATTTCAAGAAAAGCTACGTGAGACTGTTTCTTAGCCTCGATTGTTTGGCGATAGATGGAAAATTTAAATATACACTGAAATCCATTTCTAGTACTCTTCAGGTTCAATAAAACCACCCAGCCACCCCCACCCAGGGGAAAGTTGCTCTTGCAGCACGTGCACATTTTACCGCGCTGTCAAGCGTAACAACGAATCACACTTAAAGCAAAACTGAAAAAATACCAAGACCTAGATGGGGCGAAGAGCTGTTCAAGCAATGCAAACACAGCCCCTCCAACGGTTGTGGCCGATGGGGGCTAGGGCTGAGTGCGCCCAGCGACTGTTGAATTGAAATGCAAATTTGGCATCTCCGCTGCGCCTGCTTCCCCTTCATTTGCATTTGCATGATGATACCCCATGATGAAGCTGACTTTGTGTACCCTGTAATGGGCAAACATTTATCCATAATCACATAACTTGCAAGTGGGTTATGGGGTTGCCCCCCGGCCCACACACAAATACACACACAAAAACAAACACACATATGCATTTGGAAAACTAAATTAAAACCACACCTGCTCCTGCACACCCCTGCGAAAATAACTCACAATCAATATTAATTAAAATGCAGCCGTATTCATGTCCCCCCCCCCCACCCGAAGGAACGGGGCATGTACTGGGGGACATCGCCGCCTCCCTCACACACAGACTTTTTCATAATTCGACTTAAATGCTACGAGGCAATTTGCAGTAGCAACAAAAGCACACGGCCAGAGGAAGCGCAATGCACATTCAACAAAGTGCACATTCAACAACAACAACAAGAACAGTAGCAGAGGGGAACGGTAACGGGAACCAAAGCAATGTGACAGCAAACGAAAACAACCCACTCAACGCCCGCTTCAACCCTGCCCAGAGCCATACTCTCGCACCCACCCAACCACCCTCCCTCTCTCGCACTCGCACTCGAGCACACAGACACTGCAAGCACACACAGAGCTTTGGAGCGCAGCTTTAGAGCATGCGTACAGCTGGAGAGCGAAGCAGCGCACATCGACGAGGTTTATGGCCAAAGGGGGGTGGTTTGACTTGTTTGCCATTTTTGGGATGGAAACGAAGCTCGAAGCAGGGTATGTGTTGCGTTGGCGTTGTTGCGCCGGCTGCTGTTTGCCAAATTAGGGGTAAAGAGTAAGCAAAAGAGAGAGAGACAGAGACTAAGTCCAAGCCGAGAGAGCGGCTGGCAAAAGCTTTGCTCACCTTACAGTTGTGTTGTTGGTGTAACAAAGCTTCATTGTGTGTTTTCGGTGTTGTTTTTTTTCGCCAGTTCATTCAACGAAATAACGGTAGCGGTATCGGTAGCTGTGTCGGCAGCGTTAAAGGTATACGTCGTCCGCACAGTCCATTCAAAAAGCAAAGTGAACGGTCATTCAGCGTGTGAGTAGGCGTGAGGTGAAGTGAACCCCGAAAGGGGGTTGAAACGAACAACAGACCGTAAATACACGGCTTAAGACGCAAAAGAAACAAAAAAAAGGTGAAATGACGAGAAATATTTGACTAAAGGTGTCAGTGCCGCAGACAATTACCGAAAGAGAATAGAATTCCCCAAAAGAAAAACAGTTCCCGCTGTGCGACAAAAACCAACATAACTGTAGCGAGGGGCTGGATGAGGAGTGCGTGGGGGTTCGATGTGAAAGGCACATGCATTATGCTGCTCGAATCAAAACTCTCTCACGGCCCAAACCACCACCGCGCAAAAAATTAAGTGACAGAGTTTTAGTTTTCCGCAGTTCCCGCAGTTTCCCCATTTTTCTTTTTTATTTCGTAAAATTTTGTATTTTTCGATTTTGTTGTTTCTACTGTCCAAGCCGCGGGCGTGGCTTGCCCCGACAGAAGGATACCACGGCTGCCACGGAAAGCATTTCATTTTCATTTTCAGCTTTTCTATTCTTTCTTTCTATCTTTTTTCCCCCCTCCCGCTCTCACTGCCGCTGCCTCTCTCCCTCGCTACCAGGGCTCTGTTAATTTGTCGTGCATTTTCAGCAGCAGCAGCAGTGAAAAACTCGGGAACAACAAACCCTAACAAAACCAAACTAAACCAAGCTAAAACAAAACCAACAAATTGAGGAAAAAAATTGTGAAAAATCCGAATAAAAAACCAGGAAAACCCCAACGCGAAAGTTTCCTCACTAAATAAGGGATTTGTCTGCATGGTGGAGAGTATTGTGGGTGAGTCTGGCTTAAATGAATATTAATTGGGATTGTTTTTGGGGGATAGCAGTGTCTGGAATGCCAGAGAGATGTGTGTGGCATCTGCTGAGTTGTGTGTGGCATCTGTTCCAGGGATAAGCTTGTGCACATGCATAGATAAACATAGTATATAAATAATAGAGATGCGATAATGTAGTGCAAAATCCTCATCAATAATACATGAAGTGAGAGAGTTCATAGAATGATTATGAGAATGGGAAGGGAAAAGAAATGATTGTCAAGAGTTAGAGTAGAAGGTTTCAATTTTCTTGGCAAGGGCCGCGGCTCTACACACACTGCACGAGGTAAAGTGTGTGGGAGATTGAGAATGAGTAAGCGTCTGAGATCAGACGAACAGACGGACTGAGAGACATGGCTATATTGACTCGGGTTTGGATACTGACAAGAATATATGTTACTTAAAGGGATGGAGACCATCTTTTAATATCTTTTAATATATCTTTTAATCTGCAGTATCCTTCTAGAAAGTGGCTTATCGTTTGTCTTTCAGAGAGATCTTACATCCTTTCCATAAAATTCATTGTCTTTCTCTACCTTGGGGGAATTCGCCTTCACAGTTTGATCTGATTTATTTGCAAACGCATAACAATTAATAAAAGTCACCTTTCAGAATGCTCCTCTGGGCTCTTTTCAATTTAGATGCTGAGCCCAAGCCTCCGGTGGTGATGGGAATCCATTCACAGTGTCCATTTCAAATCTCATACATCTCTGCCTCTGCCAGTTTCGATTATGGCCTCTTTCTGCCCCATGTGGAAGGTTTTCAAAAGGTTAGACAAGCACACACTCATCAGCAGGAGAAGAAGGGAGTGGCGGACCTGGGGATGGACACACAATCACAATGATAGTAGTGGCAAAGGGGCCGCAGCAAACAAAAGCTTCTGGTGGTGGTGGTGGTGCTGTTGGCCACTTGGATTCCACTTCGGTCTGGTTTGGTCAGGATAGCATTGAGGGCGATCCTGTGGTCCTCCAGTCCCCCCCGCTCATGCATATATGTATGTATTTCCAATGCAAATTTGCCATCCCGAGCATTCAAATCAGAATCAAACACACATGTGGATGGGGGGCTCTGTGGCTGCTGTCCGGTTGGTGAAACAAAAGTAAAACAAAAGATGGAAAATTCTGAAGTGCTTAAAATGCGTTTTGTCAACATTAACCCGAAATGGCCGGACGGGAGATAAGCGTGACAGGAGAGTGTGGAGTGGAGTGTGTATAGGGGGGGTGGGTGTGTGTTTTCTGGCGGAATGATTAATGCTGCTGAAATTGCTTTTGGATTTGTCGAGCAACGGAGCAACGGAGCAACAGCTACAATGGGCTGGGCCTGGCCTGGCTTTGAGGCGGCTTTCAGGCCAGGCTGCCAAATGCACAAAGCCAACGAGGAGCAGGGGGTGTTTCTGCGTTGCCTGTTGCCTGCTACAACCCTCAAGGACGCAACAACCCTCGAGCGTGGCATCTGGAGATGCAGCAGCGACAAAAGGAATGAATAATTCAAATGGAGAATACAGTTTGAAGATGCATAGAGGCACCCGGAACGAGGCTATAGCCTCAGAAATAACGAGCACAAATCCCTGAGAGGACCCTGACAAACACGTTGCCAAAAGGGGGTGAGGCTGAGGGTGGGAGTGGGAGTGGCACAACCCTTGGAATAATTGCTGCGTGCATTGCCCCACCTTTGACAGGTGCACACTGCACACCGACTGCACACTCTTCGCTGATCATTAGGGGAGCACAGCACTCGTTTTGTGTGGTACGAATACGAGTATATTTTAAAGCTGCTTTATCGGATTAGACGGCTTTGAGCATTAGCACATTAGAGCATTAGGCGAATTATAACGGACGGGCCCATGCCACTGCCTTCCACCTCGAACGGGGGTGTGGCCTGCCCCCATTTTGGCCTTTTTCCATTTCCCATTTTCACGCTTTGCACGTATTTCTCCAACTAAATTAGATTGCGTGTGGCATGTGGCAGAGGTAACAAAACAGGTGCAGGGCCAGAACCGAAGCCAGAAGGCAGAAGGCAGGTGCAAACTGCGCTGTCGACAGCTTTGGCTCCAAAGTTACTCCATCGTCCAGCCACCCCGTTCGACCCACACCGCACAAAAGTAGTTAAAAACTTATGCACGGGATCGTAATCTCCTCTTTGGTGCAAATTAATAATGTTCTCTGCCAGCGCCGACAGAATCAG
Source organism: Drosophila lowei (assembly GCA_008121275.1). Lineage (NCBI taxonomy): Eukaryota > Metazoa > Arthropoda > Insecta > Diptera > Drosophilidae > Drosophila > Drosophila lowei. Next base: position 20,433,947 of record CM017778.1, on the reverse strand, counting down.
CACAAGAACAGAAAAAAACTTGGCTAGAGCTTCAATATGGCTGAAAGCTGATGAAAGCGGGCTGAGGGGTACAAAACTTTTATCATCCGTTGCACGGTGATTAGCCTGGCTAAGAGGCAGACGCAGAGACAGAGGCAGACGAAGAAAATGTGAAAGAAACCATTATCCCAGTGGGTGAGAAAGTTTGTAATAAAATATTTAATAACATCCTGCAAGAACTAATGAATATGGAGCCCCAAAATGGTGGGGAAAATGGTTAAGGGCTAATTGAAGTGGGGCTTATGAAACACAAAAGGAACTTCCAGGTGTAGGGATTTATTTTTAAGGACGATCGTAATTGTATCATCCCATGAAAATTTAAACAAATATCTATGTAAGATACAATTGCATCTTTTAGCTAAAAATTGTGTCGGAACAAGAACAAAAAGATCTAGCACTAAGATACAAATATCCAAACACAAAATTCCTTATTTCTTTGCAAAATCCACTGCGATCAGCCAGCAAAAGTCTTTGATTTCATTGTAAAAATTATTCCCTTTGAAGATTGAACTTGGTTTTAAGCAATTTAGCAGAGTTCACTGACTTTACAAAGCCGCAAGTTCCTCAGAAATCTCGGGTGAGTCTCAACGAAGCTTAAAATGATAAAATATTCATTGCATACATAAGTTCACGAAACTTGCTTGCTGGCCAATTAAACTTTAATTAAATTACAACTTATCAAATTCCAGGGCAGACCGAACTACAGATACAGATACAGATAGAGATGTACTCGTAGACACAGATACACACATACGATTACGGACAGTCCCACGTCGATTTCAATGTCAGTCAGTTGGCCAACAACTTTGGCCGATGGTCCGGGGGCCGAGGGGCGAGGGTCGAGGGTCGTGGTTCGGGAGACAGCCCCCGCCATCGCCGGTTAATGACGCGAGACCCAAGCCAAAGCGCGAAAGCGAAAGCCAGAGCAGAAATCACAACCCACGCAAATCGGCGAAGCGTCAAGAGAAATCATTATAAGACAAGAGACTCTATAAGTTTCTAGAGCAGTAGCTCGTTGTCTCTCTGTCTCTCTCTTTGCCTCTCTCTCTCTCTCTCTCTCTGAGAGTTAAGCTAAGTGAATGAAAATGAAAAAGTGCTGGTGGCACACACAAGTTACGTGATCAGAATGATAAACCCCAGCTCACAGCAGACCTCTCAGGGCAGGGAGGATGGACACCAGACGGCACGGCGGTTACATATACGTACAAGTGGCCAGTGGGTGGTGGAACTGGAAGTGGAACTGCGACTGGGTTCGGGTTCGGGTTGCCGTGTGGGTGGGTGGGGTGGTTGGTGGTTGAAGTCGAATCAAATAAATTTTCATTGTATCTGCGCTCCGCTGGATTCTCTTTCTATTGTTTTAGCTTTTGTTTGATGGCCACAAATCTCAAATTAATTAAATTGTCACCGCTTGTGGGTCCAGTATATGTTAAAGCAAACCCGAATCAAAATCAAAATCAGAATTAAATTAGTTAGCCGCAGCAGCGGTGCGCAGAAATGAGAATGTTTCGCTGGTCAGAGATCAGCCTCCTCCTCCGCCTCCTACCCCTCCTGCGTGGCTCCACAAAAACTTCTCTGACAGCGAACTGGCATTATGAAATTCGTACAGCTTTAATGGGCCTCGCAGATGTCACGGCGCTGGTCATAGGCCAGAGTTCATGGCTGTGAAATCCGGCGCAAAACAGAAATGTAATTAAACTTTTAATTAAAAGAATTAAAATGCCATCTCCATGACATCTGTGGGGGGAAATCTAACGATGATCTAGCTCTCTGCTCTGCGGTTGCTGATCTCTCTCTCAACTTTCCCTCCGGCTGGAAGCCTTTAATTGGTGGAATATTGGGGCCAAGTGGCTCCTTGGCTCTTTGAATGCGGTCAGCACACACGGACACGACCCTGCTTATTTGTTAGAGGGAAAATACAGAAAAGAGAGAGCAGAGCACCTGCAACCAAACACCGCCCACCGCCCACCGCCCAACACCCGGATAACCACAAAAACGATTTGGGTTCACCTCCAACTCCAGGTGCATGTTAATGGAGGGGATATGAGGGATATTGTGTGTCATGCACTTCCACCCCCAGTGGCGGGGCAAACCCCATGAGTAATTGTCTGTCGGAGCGGGCCAATGGACTAAATTGAGCAGCAACAACAGAGACAAAGTAAAGAAGCAGAAAAGAAGTACATATAACGGTAAATGGAGAGAGCGAGTGGCAGAGAGAGTGAGGTGAGAGGCAGAAGAAGCAACAGTGTGCTTTTGGCCCAGTTGGCAGGGTTGACAGGACACGGGACAGGGCCAGGGAAAGGGAAGCTCCAGCTTTAGTTCCATTTTTTTTTTTCCTTTGCGTAGTTTTATTTGGTTTTCCTTGAGTGACATTTTGGCTGACTGGTCGCCCGTCCCCGCCCTCGCCCCCGACTCCGCCCACGCAGCGCAGCGACGACACGTGCTGTTGGCAGTCGACGTGTTCGCTCATGTTTGCTTGTCTGCCTGTTTGCCGCTCCGCTGCCTCTCTTCTTCTATCGCGAGAGAGTGTTCATTAATTCGGGCCTCGGGGCACAGTGGTTCAAGGTACGCAAATATGAATATGTTTGCTTAGTGTCGGTTTTCCTTGACCTGGAATCAATGTGGAGGACCTCCCCTTCAATGTATTGCGTATATTAATTTCTTTTGATGTGCCAGCAACCCTTGAACACCCTTCAACCTTTGCACAGGGCATTTTCCAGAGCGAAAAAACTGCTATTGGAATTTTGTATCGTTATGCAGATTTATGCAAATTATTCCTGACAGCAATAACAGAAAAAAACAATTTCCGCGCAGCCCAAAAACCATTTAATTTCACAAATAAACTAAAATACCCAACATTGATTTACGGACAAGGTATGCCATTTCATTCCATTCCAATCATTCGTTCAATATTATTGATAACAATGAAATAGGAGAAAAACTATGCAAAATTTTTGAAATTCCCATCGTTCTCGCTGCTCCTGCGGTTCTGTTGTTGGTTTTTCAATGAGGTCACCAACCCCACCACTCCCCTCCTCCGAGTTCGATCATAAAAATTCCATCAGCATTGGAGCAATTCCATTAGCACGAAATGATTTGATGCGCTCCAGCCTCCGGTATCCGTGGTCGAAGATGGTCGATATGGCACCAAAAATACCCAACGGGAGCCAGAAGTGGATTGAAAAGCCATAAACTCATCTTTATCTTACACTTTCTCTTGCTTTTCTCTTGCTGTTCTTTTCGGCTTGACTTTCGCCGGCAGAAGGTACTTTTTTATGACTAAGAATACAGGCTTGAGCTCTTTTAAAGTACTTTTTTCTGTGCTCGGGAAAATGTTTGGGCTAAGGGGAAAGCTTAAAGTACTTTCTGTATGAATTATTCCATCCTGTCAGCACATAACGAATGCGAATTGCTGCAACCTAATGACACTTTCTCCTATATTAACCTCCGAAGGGAACCTGATCTGACCCCACCACACACACACACACACACACACACACATTCCCTTTATGATTGCGTCCTCTAATTGAAATGTACGGCGAGTGGCCGGAATCCTATTAGACCGTAGACCGCCCCCCTGGAAACACGACCCTGGCCAGACCCTGGGGAAACATTCTCCATTCCCAATTAGGCTCTTCCAAACTGTCTCTCGACCATAATTTGGAAATGCAATTGCAATTGACAGACCCGAAAATGTCCCCTGTATCTGCGGCAAGGGGGATTGGGGGATTGATTCGTTCTAGAAGATCTATCCGGTGATACTTTAGTGATTTTTAAGAGTGTCAGCAGAAAGCGGGAGCCGTGCAGGAACAACAGGATGTGCCGGGATAATGTAATGTGAATTGCACACCTCCGACAGCAGACAGCAGATAGCAGGCCTGCTCTCAAAATGGGCGACAGAGTGCAGCCCCGGGCGAGGCGGCACTAACGTAGGCATCTGGGGATGGGGGCAGGGCATGGATGCAGGTCCAGATGCAGCTGCCACAGCCGCAGAATGCCAGGAACGCATAAAATGACGAAATTACGGGGGCCTGTGGGTTGGTGGGTTGGTCTGTTGGCTGGTTATGCGCCGGGGCTGTGTGGTTGTGTGGCATGTGGAATGCTGGGGGGAATTTGATAAGCAACTGCGTCACATGTGCGAACCGCAGCTCCTGTCGGAGCCTCCACAGTTCCATGGGAGCGGGAGCGGTTGAAAGTGGTTGGAGTGGGGATGGGGGTGGCAAAATGGAAAAGGAAATTGAGTGTGTGTAATGCGTACTTATGGGGGACATTTTAAATGAAAATTTCTCTACATTTTCCCGCTATCCTTTGGTTTCCGCTAAGCAATTTCGATTGGATTGAAGTGCGACGGCGATGGCAAGCAACAGGTGGGGCCGGAGGACACACACCTGGAGCCTGGAGGCTGCATACTTGCCCGGCTTCCGCTCGTATGTTTCGCATATTTCATTCTTCATCTTTCCTTCCTGCTTTTTCTTTCACTTATTTTCCCACTCTTTTTATTAAATTCGTGCCTGTCTGCCTGGGCAGCTCTTGGTCTGGCTCTTGGCCTGGGTCTGGGACTGGGTCTGGGTCTGGGACTGGTAGTTACAGATAGTGGATCCCACTGGGGGGAGGGAGAGTCAAGAGTAGTGAAACGTGGGCTCCATTTCATTTTTCATGTGTTCGGAAGAAAACCAGACAAAGAGACGGAGAGAGAGTGTGAGATAGAGAGGGCAATCGGAAGCGGAAGAGAAAGAGACGGAGCAGACAGACAAAGTGAAAACAAAACAAAACAAAAGAAACTTATGTCAGGGCTGTTATAAAAATATATTGATACGAGATTACTTGTCTCATTTCGAATTAAAAATGTAATCCATTTAGTGTATTCTTCAGACTTCTGAACTACGTATTTCTCCCAGTGTACCGGACATACTCGTAAATATATTGCCACAATGCGACAAATTCCGAGCGTTGAAGGTTTCCCCATCTTTCACGTATCCTCCACTCTCCTCTCCATTCCTTCGGTGCACAAACGGAATGTTTGTTATGCTTCCTTTTGCCTCATCTGCACTCAAGTCGCGTTCGGTTCGGTTGCCCCACCGCCTGCCTGCCTGCCAGCCAGCCAGCCAGCCTGCCACTGTCATTGAAAATAAATTTGTCAACTTGCAGTTGCCATTGCACTCGCCGTTCGCCATTCGCCAGTTTTTGCTCTCTAACTCACTCTCGACAGTCCCAGTGCACCGCAAACAGAGCTGTTGTGAGGCTGTCACTGGCTCCTCTCCTCCGCATGGCCATTGCTCTGATGCTGCTCTCTTCCAGTTGCTCTTTCACCGCCTCTACACGATACGGTTTCTACCGATGCTACTTTTATTAATGGATTTACTTTTACAAAATTAAATACACAAAACCAACAACAGGAGTGCACTTAAGGCGAGAACCGATTGAATGGGATTATTTTTTTATTTGCTGAATATTTTCCTGGTTTTGCACGATCCATAGGTAGTTGTTTTTGGTGGAAGTCGGTGGAAAACGCATCGTTAGCAGCTTTGCGCTCCTCGTACACCACAGAAAGCGGCAGTGGCAGTGGCAGAGGCAGTGCCAGTGGCAGAGTCATAGTCAGCGATGGCGACCACGACGTAGACGACTCTTACACATTTCATTTTATTGTCACGTACGCGTTTGGTTCGCAGTTTCTTTTTATGGTAGGTCGGTGCCGTGTCGGTCCCCCCCCTATCTGTCCCACTCCATCCCATTTGGAGTTCTTTCAAATGGTGTCTATTGACATGGATCCATATACGGACAGTTTACAGTTGTCTCGTCGGAGGCCAGAATCGAACGTCGAAGGCTGTTAGCACTCACTGGGTGTGGCCCATGAATGCGAATCGTTTTTTTTTCGTCTTTAAAATATGTCTGCCATTTCGGTATGAATTTGTATATACGAACCGATATAATTGATGGGCCCCTGGCAAAGATGAAGAAAATCTTCAAAAGTAGTTAGCATATAAGCTGAGAGATGACATCATTATATCATCCTGATCTAGGGTATATAGTAAATATATACCGAACAGGTTCGGATTAACATAATCATAATTCCTTTTACGAGGGCATAAAATATTACCGGCATATTATTTATTCTAATAGTTAATCTTAATTAATCTTAATTGGCTGATGCACTGATGTACATTTAAGCCGAATCGATTTATAATGGCTTGCTCTGTCGCTCCCGATTAAATAATAAATAATTGAGGCCGATATCATCGGATTACTATAACTATATTGCATCTCCCTTTGGCACGTCCCTGCTGCCGCCTTTCTTCCTGCCAGAAAACCCAAAAACTTTGGCATCGAATTTTCAATCATTAAATTTATGCATTTAAATCACTTATCATAACTGAGCGCTGAGCAAGTTTTGCTGGGTTTTAAGGTACTCTTATAAAGGTTGTTATCAAATTCTCAATTGTCAAATTGTATCAATTATCCCGCACCTGAAAGGCTGTTCAATCCCATTTCTGTGCTCATGAATTTTTATATACGAGTGTGTCGGCTATTATAATTGGTGGGCGCCTGGCAGAGATGGAGATATACAAACCGTATTAATTTTCCAAAGCGTTGAAAATCATTTAATTGCAGGCATACTTGTTCAATTAAATCCTTCAGTATTGATTCGTTGTTGTGTGTCTAGAGTGTCTGTTTAGGCTGCCAATTATAATTGCCAAATGTAATATAATACATCCTTCAGATGCGTCTGTTGGCGTGTTTGTGTATATTTAGTAGCTAATACTTTGCATAGCAAATAACTACAGAAGTACATATCCTGCTGGGTATCGGGCACCCAGTAGCACCCAGTCGCACTCCATCGAAAAACATTCACTCATTCAAACCCTTGAAGGACTGGGGAGGAGTTAAACAGTTGCCATAGTAAACTTTCTACAGAACTTTCTGCTAAAAGTGTTGCAACAACAAAAGGCAAGATGTAAAAGAGACTTGTACGGTTGTCAGCAATTTGGGAAACACCTGGCCAAGTAACGGGCAACTCCTGCTTACAATTGGCTTTCATCATACAGCTAATTAAAATTCTATGGCGCTGTAGAATGAGTTGAAGTATTTAGTCTGAGCGGCAGAGGGTGTGGCACCGTAGGACACCGTTGCATTGACGCGCTAATTCACTTTTCCAGCATCATCATTTACTCACTTTTTGTTCGTTATTTCTTCGTCATCCGTTTTGTGGAGGATAGTTTCCTGCGCGGAAAGCGTTTTTTCTTCTTTCTTTTTTTGGCAGCCGACACGGCGATGCGGCCAGCAGTCAGTGGCAGCAATGTTGCAGGAAACACTTAGAAAGAGATGGGGAAAGTAACACACTTATTGCATTACTTACGCTAAATAACCGCTCACAAAGTGCCATTAGTGTTAGTGCGGGGCGGTGGGGAAGGTGCCATGATAGTGCTGCAGCGGACAAGCTTCTTATTAAAAACGTCCGAACGGTAAATGGAGCCAACAGGTAGAGAGCGGAAGGCAGATAATTACAGAGCAAAATGTTGACAGACAAGGCCGGAACGAGCCGAGCCTAAAGGAACGAACGAATGGATGGATGGATGGATGGATGGAAATGCAGGCGAAATCAAGACAGACCTACCCGAAATATTCATACCAATACATGCTAGCTTGTGTCACGTGTGTGTGTGTGTGTGTGTGAGTGCATTTCAGTGCGGTTAAACGGCATACAGAATACGCATACGTAAGCTGTCAGAGGAGGTGGGGAGCTGCGAAGAGGAGAAATTCCAGACTGTGTTGGACCGCCAGCCTTGCTCTCTCTCTCTCTCTATCCATTGAGCTTTGCATGAAATTTGCATTGCTGTACTTTACAGTAGACCCCCCTCCGCCCCCTTTTTCTCTCTTTCTGTATCTGGAAATGGAAAAATTAAAGAGATTCTTTCCCTCACTTCTGCTGTCCGAGTATGCACTTCTGATTCTGACTTAATGACCATGCCAAAACTGAACAGGGCTCAAGGATAGAGGAAGGGAAAAGAAATCTGATAGGAAATAATGATATTTTTTGTAACATAAATTGCTCCTCCCAGATACATTTCATCTCTAGCCAGTTTTTGTGGGAATCTCTAGAACGGCTACTATTTTCCAACTATTTTCCCCCCACCGTTGCAATACTTTAAATATTTTCCCAGGCAAGCTTGACTTCACTGCAAATATGCCTGGCAAGGGGCAAGTGCCAAGAGGCAGGCTCAGAAATCTAATATGGCAGAAAACCCAATTAAAATGCTGCACAAGACAACACCAGAGAAGCTGCACCACCGACAGCGCCGACAACACAGGGAACAAAAGGAGGCATCATCAAATAATTGCAGGGGCTGTGGCTGTGGCTATGGCCCCAGACAAGTATAATCTCCGGTCCCGATGCAGCCAGCTGTGCACAGCCAGGCGCAGGACGCAGGACGCAAAACGCAAGGCCCTGGGTGTAGAGTGGATCTGGGTATCGTTTGTGGCGCGTATCCTTGGGATATGCAATGAAAAATTGTAAATTTAAAATTTAAATTTAGCAACCAGAAATAGATTCAGAAACAATTAGGTTTTATGGTTTCCATTGCTGTGGCTTTAAGAATGGGAATGCGAATCCTTTAAGGGGCACGACTGAAAGTTTGGAGAGCCCTCAGTGGAGGTTGACATGTGGGTTACTGGTTCAAGCCTGGGCCAAGTGCTTGCTTAGAGAGAAAATGCGGGCCTTCTTTGTGGAAAAGCTTTTAGTGAAAGTGGAAAATATGGAAATGCTATCTTGAACTTTGATCAATATCATTTTTAGCCCTGTTCCAACTCCTTCTGCTCTCGTTTCCCATTTCTCTCCACCCTTTTTTTGGCAATAAAGTGCTAGAGGGGGTAAAACTAATCGCTGGCCAGCCGTAAAAAGGGGCATCAGCATCTGGAAAAGTAATGGTCCAGCATAAAAAAGGAAAGCCGAGGATGGGAAGAAAGATGGGAAAAGAAAGGCAGCTGCTGCAGGAAGCTGGTGGCAAACACATGTGGCTTTTGTTGCCTCTGAGGTTGCAGTTTCGTGTGACGTCTTAAGTGCATTCGGGTGCACAGAGAAACCTCTGTGCTCTGGGAACAGGGAACAGGATTTTGCTCCTGGCTAATGTTGAGCTGCCGCTTTGGCGGATCCGCTTTTATGGCAGCAATTTGCTGCAGACAAAGCCAACAGACATCTTTCCCTGGAGAGTCTCTATCCTTCCCTTTTTGTGTTAATTTAGGTCCGCACTTTATGATGGGGAGGAGCACTACAAGGAGCATATCCTGTTTACGGATTTTATGATTTTACAGAAGAAAATTACATATTGAAAAAGGGAAAGACGTGGTTAAGAGTTTAAAGATGTCTATGGAAAGAATTTCACTTCCCTTAAGGATATTACTGAGTTTAGACAATGGTAAACATAAATCCTTTAAATTTAAAATCAATCAGTCGGTTGATTAAATATCGTTCACATATTTCAAGCACAAACTGGCGGAGTCTGTAAATATGGTTTTATTGATCGGTTTACCCATAAATATTGCAAATTGAATTATGTTTGAGTTGTGTTTTGTTGCTGTCCGTTTTGTATTTTTGCTGCAACTGGAATTGATTCCATTTGGAATTCATTGAAAATTGGAAATGTTTTCATGTGATTAAGTGTGTTGTGCAGCATTCAGACTCCAATTAAGTGGAGAACTGGCGCTTGGAATCATATTTCTGAGTGCTCCGACTGCAGTCGTACTGCCAAGACCATTCATTCAATTATTATTCGTTTATTCGTTGGAGGGCGGTTCCACTTCATCTTGATCTCCCCTTCTTTCTCTCTGTTTTGTATCTGTATCTCCATCTCCATCTGTATCTCTATCTGTTGTGCTGCCTTCATTGAATTTTATTTGCCAAGCTCCCTTTGGCTCAGCCTCTAGTAGTGCCTGACAAAAGTAGCTTACGCTTTTTCATTTTTATTTGGAAAGTAGATTTATCGATGGTCCTGCCAACTCGTATATAAACCGGTTACGAGGGCACGTCCCGTTGCCATAAAAATATGAGAGGAAATATTTCGGGCATGAGTGAGAGAGAAGCAAACTGCAAACTCCCCAGGCAGAACACATTTGTATTTGTATGTTGTGCCTGTACTTCCGTTTGATTTGCGTTCATTTTGGGATCTACTTACAGAGAGTTCCCTACTCTCCAACTTATTTGGATGTGAATATTCCTTCGAGTGTTTCGTCATTGGAGGAAAAGGGTTAAATACTTGGTCATTCCTTGATGCATAACTTCACGCGATTAACCCGAAAATCCTTTACCCTTGATGAATGCCTGGAATTTCCCCCTTGGTTAATTGCCGAAATTGTGAGTCAGGTGGGGCGGAGGGGGGAGGGTCACTGAAATTGAAACCGCAACTGACGAAGATTATCTGCTTGAGGTCTACGGGAACACGTTCGTAGCCCGTATACCCGCTTCTGGCGTGACTGAGCGCAATAAAAACTTATTAAGCGATGCTGGGGACGTGGGACCACAGCAAGGACTCGAAACAAGCACAACGAAAGAAGGAGAGATGGAAAACGAGAAAAAGCAAGAGAGGAGAAGGATAAATGGCAAAACATTTGGTAGAAATGTGTCGCTGCCCTTGGGGCCAGACCGTAATAAAAAGCGAGGAATAAAAAGAAATGAAAATATTGCGCATACGCCGCATTGGCTTCGCTCGCCTTATAATGGCCATTAATAATATATCGCTGCTTCCGCCTGGCCCCTGCTTCCCACACTCTCTCTCTTTCTCGTTCTCTTTCATTCCGGACAAGTGCGATAAACCGTTTAGCAGCATCCGGCTGCAGACAAAAGAGAAGAAAATGGGTGGAAATTGAGGAACAGTAAGAGAGAGTGAGGACGAGGACGAGGAAATAGTGCAAACATAAGTACTCGAATGGAAATGGATTTTCTTGTTCAGTTCCTCTCGCCACTCTGCTCCTCTGGGAGCGTAATTTCCATTCTAATTCGATTAATTATGGGTGGGAAAATGTGCCCTGGGCTGGGATATCAATTGAGGTAATCAATGCAGTTCTAAGCCGATTTTTCTGTAATCAGCTTACACTTTCCGTTGCTACAATTTCACATTAAACTCTTGGATTTCCATTTTGCATTTGGTATTCAAATAACACGAAAATGTTTTCCAATATTTTGCCTCACAATAAGATAGATATTTCCTCATATGCGCACACAATGGCTGTGCGACAACAATGGCTTCAACAAAGTATGGAGAAAACTTTCCCGACATCGTACTGCCCCGCCCCCTGGCCTCTCCTACCAATCGCTTATTTGTGGCATCAACTGTGGAAAAAGTTTGCGCCAATAAATGAAAATGGGAAGTACGAAACGAAGAACAGGAGGAGCATCAACAGACGCAGATGTTGAAATAAGTTGTCAAGCCAAAGCATGCCCCTACTCCTGGCCACCTATACCCCCACTGCCACTGCCCCTCCGCTCTCTTCTATTTTGTGGGGCCATATATATATATAGTTTTGCACTTGTCAGCCTCCGTCCAGCCCCCCCGCCGGCGATAAGGACAAAACATTGATAAACATGCCCACTCTCCATGACTCCACAACTTCGCCATGATGACTCCACAGCTCTGCTCTGCCGATTCCCCCCAGCTCCACTTCAACGTTCTTCTCTCCACACGCAGCTTCTGCAAAGGACGGGGTGGGTGTGTGGGAGGGATTGGTTTGCCAGGAACGAAGCGGATGCCAGGCAACGGCAATAACAATGCCATGCCCACAATTGCTGTGCTTGACAAAGCGACTGTCACACGGAGAGTACCCGCAGAGAAAAGAAGTACACTGTGAGAACAGAGTGAGTTTTTGGAGAGGACCTCTAGTAGTCGTATTAATGGACTTACATATGGATCTACATATGCCTCTAAAGTGTTTGGTAGCTCTTCGCTATTAGATATTTTCAAAAGGTGCTCATAAGATATCTCCACAAATCTCATCAATCCGTCCGTAGGTCATTTTGGCTTGAATTCTGTTCTCCCAGTGCACCATAATCGTACGTATGGCAGCGCCGGCGTGTGTTTGCGTTTGGTTAAGGTTGAGGTCGTCTTCGTTAGGTTTTAAGGACTCTGCTGGATGGAAAAGGGGAGTAGAGGAGGAAGGATAGAGCGAGAAGACTGTCAGTGGGACATTTTGCTGTCAATAACATTTGAGTTACGACAAAGCCAGAAATTGCGGCGTAGGGAAGGAAGTCTCCTCCTTCTGGGGGTTCTGTTCCATAGCATGGGGAATTTTTCACGCGTCACCTGTGGCAGATACTGCTCTCACCGCGGGGGGCGAGGGGGTTCACTTTGCTTCAGTTTGCGGCCGGAGCGAGGCGTATCTTCAGGCCTACTGCGGCTTCAGGTTGGAGTTGAATGAACTCGCTCCACATCGATTTCCCTGTGCATCCATGAAGTTCCTTTGTGTTGCTTTCTGATGTGAATATCCTGTCACGGATGGCGTCGACCGGGATAAGCCAGAATAGGCAGCCGCTTGACATTCATTTGGAAACATTTTATTAGCATCGGACCACGCTTATCTCATGGATGCACTTTTGCCTGCCACAGACAGCAGGCGGAGGGGCCGGAGCCGGGACCACCAGGACAATGATTGTCAGTCACAATAAACACAAACTGTTGCCCCATCCTGGCCATGCCAATATTGGGCGGAGGAGGATGGCTGGGGCCAGGACGAGTTATCGGACCTGTTCTGTCAGGTACAATCCCCGGTTATGTGGCATTCGTGACAGTCACGTCTCTGCCACACGGCTTATAAATGACACTTCACTGTGCTGCAAAATAGTTGTAGTGGATCGGGGGCAGGGACAATTACTATGTTTAGCAGGGCCAATGATAATACGATACGCTTCAATGGGCTTCATGCGGATTATTTCATTACGATCATGGGTCGTATTGTAATGGAAATTCACCTTTCCGCCTTTGATGCCGCTGAATGGGGCGTAATGATGTACTAGTGACGGGCTTAGCGGCCTAATTATGATGTTAGTACACGTAATACTCGCTGGGATGGTTTATCACAGAGATAAGCAAATTATAGGCATTACAAGAGTCTCTAATTTGCAATTAAACGAGGACGAAAAGGGAGGAAAGCCTACTCTAGAACGTAGTTTCTAGGCAGGATGGCCGAACGAAATGTTTCTATGTTTCGGAAACGTCGGCTTTCGTTTCCTTTCGATTTACGGAATATTTGAAAACACAAAATAATTCAGATTTAGCGAAAATTTACTTGCAATTCGATGCAAATATATAGCCTTTGTCGAGCAGCAATCTTATTAAGTCTTTTCCTGCACAATAAATTGGATTTCTATGGATGGGACCGCATCATCTGCGTCGTGTCTGATGCTTTGTGGTGTAGTCTCTGCCGCTCCCCAGCGCCCAGCTGTCTGAGGAAACACACGTAGGCACATACCGTACTGCCATTGTCACTGTCTCTTCTTCTGCTAGACCTGTCATGTCATGTACAGCTATAGTTCTACTAGGTATGCGAGACTGTACAAACGAATGTGTTGAGGCGGCAGATTGAATTACAATATGAATGAAATGTAAGTTGTCCGAGTTGTCGGAACAAAGTTGCCGCTTTGTGTAGGATTGTAGGAGTCCCAGCCGCAGGCTGACACATGTCCACTTCTCCGGATTGACTTGATGACGGATTAAAGTAAGCTTAGTAATCGTCTGAGTTCAATGGATTCGATTCTCAAATTTTTTGGGCAAGCACTTCCCTCGGACAATGTTTTCTTTCCGCTTAAACCACCAGCAGCTCAGGCATTTCATTAGGAAGAAGTTTTGCTTTGTGGCAACCTGGACGGAAATGGTTGCCCCAAAGTTAAATTGTTGAGAAAATGTTTTGCGGTTTTGGTCGTAGTATTTACAAAGAACAATTTATTTTGCTGATTAATTGAGTGGGTTTACAGTGGGCGGGGGTGGGTTTGGCGAATGCAACCAACCTCTGACCTTCGGCTGGGGTGCGAGCAACAAGGGATCCCGATCCCATCCAAGAGGAGGCCCACACAAAACGTAAACAAACACTTGTCCATGGCTAGGCTAGGTCGGGGCTACGATTGCGAGTATGTCCCGTTTTCCCCCACTGTAAAAGCTTTTCCTAGGCGCAGGCGTCAGAGCGCGCGCTCTCTCTCTCTGTGTGTGTGTGTGTGTGTGGCTCTCCCACTGCACTTGCACTGCAGATGAAGGAGCTTCGTGTGACGTCACACGCCGCCAAAAAACGAACGGCTCTCGAGCCAAATGCCAAGGACTCTCGCCACTGAGGCTGTCGTCCTGCTCAGTGCCGTTAGAGATATTCGCCAAGTGAGACGTGCCAAGCAGTGCAGAAAGCAGTTGAAAATATTTTCCACCACACGCGCATACATATACATATACGTACATACATACATACACACATAGAAACGGGAACGGGGTGGCTGTGCGTGGGCGTTCGTGTGTGTGTCAATAAAATCAGGAAAAGACGGTGAGCGGTGTGCAGACCCGACCAGGCGAGCCAGCCACACAAACTTTTGGCCAACTCAATGAAAACACCAGAGCATCCAACAAATTAGGCAAAAAAAAAAAAACAAACAAAAAACACACACACAGACATTGACTTTAAGTTGCACGTGGAGTGTGCTTTTTCGGCCAGAGGTCCATGTCAGTGTCCCGGGGGCAGAGGTAAATTCAACGCGAGCTAGTGCTGCCGCGGCCCAATGAAAACAAAAACACACACAGATAACAGAAATGCCAGAGTTACGGCAAGGTATATTCAATCTAAGGAAAGGCAGTTCCCTTATCAAAGAGGGTACCTCGAGCCGTTCTGATCCGGCCCTTACCTTCCATTTAATATTCCTTTATAAATACCGTGAATATTCAATAAACAAATTGTTTTAACCATGCGGCTCGCAGCCGGCTAGCGGGCATACCTCTCGTTGGGGTATATATATAGGCTGTACCTCAAATAGGAGTGAAAACCAGTGAAAAGCAGTGAAAACAATCGACCAGTGAGAGGAGGAACAAAGAGAAAGCGGCAGGAGCCGCAGGCTAAATTCGGTCAATATTTGAGTGCGTACGCTGTTTGAAAAGAGGGAAATTTTTGCCATTTTTATGCTGCTGCTGCTGCTGCTGCTGCTGCTGCTGCTATACTTGTTGTTGTGGCTGTTCCTTTTGCTGCTGTTGTTGTTGTGAAAGCGAGCATAAAGGGAGCAAAATCTGTGTGGAAATAAATTACGCACTATTCTGCTGTTGGCTGCTGCGCTGGTTGGGGAATTTCTGCTGTGGATCCTTCTGGGATTTGTGAATGAATATTATAATTCATCTGCCGAGCAGGGCATACACATATACATGCATGCATATGTATGTTAGCATATTTTTAAGCTCATTTTGACTGGCTTGTGGAGCTCTGATTGCTGCTGCTGCTGCTCACCCTTGCACCCTTACAGATTACAGGAATCCTGATTAAGTTCAGCGTGTTGTAGCAATCATACCAGGACACATGTAACTGTCAGTAGACACGACAGCACACACCGGAAACGGTCGCTGGGGAACCTACGTATGTGTCACAAATCGTTTTGTTGGCAGGGGGAAAATATGGTGTGGCATATTTGAAGGGTACGTTATCCATCAAGAAACCATTAAAGCTAATATTACAGGATGCATTAAACGTTTCGTGTATGCTACCATCGGGTTCTTAGCGATTGTAGCAGAGTAACATACTATTTAAAATATCCGATCATGGGGAATCAGTCTCGTTAGGCAGCAACTTCAAGAGTTTGCGACTTTCGAAAATCGGATCAAATTCCAGCACATTGCATGCCGATGATGTTGTACGAATGTATGCAACGCATTCCCTGACCCAGGATACATGCATCACAGATGCCACATAAATTAAAAGGCAGATCCTAGCGGGGCGTAAACGGTTCAGAGCAAGGGGACCATGTTACGTGCGTTTTATGACGATTATTCGTTACGCATACGCCATGTGGCGCGGCAAGGGCCACCAACGGTGCGTCGCGTAATAAATCGCACGACAATAACTCAGAATAAAAAGGGGGAGAGGGGAGAAACAAGCAAAAGGGTGCAGCACAAGGAGCCAGCCAAGGGTGAAGGATGTGGAAGCAGCCGAGCAGTGGCCAGGAAACTGAAGGAAAACTGAAGCTATTAAGGCAAAAGACTTAAAGACTTTTCCACCTACCATGCCCCAGCCCCGCTCTGTCGGAGAAGGCATCCGACACACCCAAACGCACACATCCGTTTCCGGTTCCACTCCTGCGGCTGCACTAGAGGCAGAGGCAGAGCCAGAGCCAAAAAACAAAAACAAAGCCGTCAACGAAAACTCACTTAGTAGGCAGCCGCAGCCGCAGTCTCCTGCCATCTGCTAGGCAGACTCTCTCCTTTGCTCCTTGCTCCTTGCCCCTCTGCTCCTTGGTCCCGTCCAGACTCACTTGACATGCTCTTACTGCCAAATGAAAACATACGCTCAAGGACACCGAGGAAGCGCTCCGTTCCACTTTCCCGACAACTGAGAACCGAGAACCGACACCGACAACCGCCCACCCTGCGCCCGGAGCTCCTCTCGTGTGTAAATTTTTAATGTTGCCAAGAACAAGCACAGTAGCCCTCAAATGTAGGTTATCAAATTGTGTTCAAGTTGTCGTTGCCAACCCCAAGCCCAACCCCAGCACCAACCCCTCTCGAAGCGAACTTGTAGGCCCCAAAACGAACCCCAACCCCAGCCCAAAGCCACCCGTCGAAGCAGGGGAGGAACATTTTAAATGATTTTGTGGCTGTTGTTGGTGCTGGTGTGGCTGTTGCTGCCGCTCTGACCCGACTGCCAATTGGGTCAAGCATTTACATTTCGCGCCTGATGCGAATACTAAAGGCATACTCTGCCTCTGCCTCCGCCTCCGCCTCGGCCTCCCTGGAAAAGTATGCCCCATGTTGTACGTACACGCCCTTAAAAGTCTTAAGCTGCCTCTATTTGGTTAAATTAAAAACACAAATTTAACTCTGCTCTGCCTGATGCTGCCACTAATTAATTGCAAACTAAATGAGTTTCCCGGCAACAAAACTTTATCCGTACCGTACCGTGCCACAGCAAGAGGCTGACGGCTGCCTGTTGGCGGTTACCGTGGGAACGGGGGGCTAGGGGGAAAATGCAACAGAAGCCTTACGCAATGGAATAGGCCACTCCTCAGATAAGGAAGAATCTGGGATACAAAAAGGAAAAGTTTCGTCCTCACATATTCCATTCCGTTGCATCAAAAAGTTTCCGGCTGCGAAAGGATCAAACTGTTGACTCGAACGAGTCATACAGGAAATTACGAGTAATATGAGAAATAACTACGTGTGAAAGAGTCAAGGGAAAAATATGTATGCCACACTGTGCGAAAAAAGGTTCTGAAAGGAAACAAAACTCAAAAACTTAATAGAGTGAAAAAACTCAGTTTCAGTTTAAGAATCAGAAAGAATCAGAATCAATTTTATTCATTCCTTAGATCTACATATATTTGAGAGGTAGAAAGTAATCTTTCAGTGTGGCCAGGAGTTGGCCCATGAGCCAGACAGTCGGAGATTGAGGGACAAATCAAGTTAGCTGCGTGAAAATGATTTGTTCAACCCAATTGAGAGGTTCCACATCCAGTCCCGAACTGGCGGGAGAGAGCAGCGCCGAGTCCAGGCCAGACAGACCCCTCCAGACCATCCATCCGTCAGTCAATCAGTCTGTCAATCAGTCAGCCAGTGAGCCATTAAATTCTCACTTCCCAATGGCCGCCCGCAGCGCAAATCTGTTAATTTAACTTATTAATTTGCAATTGAATTGGCCCCCAACTGATGATGTTGATGTCGCTGTCGCTCTCAATGTCAATTACACTCCCACTGCCCCGTTTTCCACTTGCCTCAATTTTCGAACGAGAGTTCGTTGAGCTGCAGCAAGTGTAATCAAGTCTGGCCAAAATATTGCTCCTGCCCCAAAGCAGCACTCAAAAACGCATTAATTTGCATACATTTGCGATGCGACTCTCATGCAAATTCCAAATGAATCTGACAGAACAAAGTTTATTCGACTTTGATGGACTTAGTAGTTGCATTTTCCAGTTGAGTTTTGTATTTTTGGGGCTCAAATTGGTACGTCTGGATACATTGTGTCACTTACTTACCTATGCATAGAAAATCTTAAATAATAAAAGAATACTTCTTGCTTTGACTTTATTCTGCTCACAGCTTTAATAAAATATTTGAAAGCAATATTTCTCCTAAGCTCTAAATAGTTAAATATAATGTACAATAAACCCATTTGGCTCTCTTACTACTATAGTCCTCCGCCAGGGACATACTAGAACCCATTTTGAAGCATACTTTGCAGCTCTTTTGTAAGTGGCTTACACACATACAGTACAGTACAGTACAGGACAGTGCAGCAAAGCCACCCACAGGAGGGGGGGGATGCACAAAAGACCCTAGAGTTTAATTGAATAAGAATGCAACTGCATAAGCATCGTCACTGGCAGGCCACAAATCGAATAACCAAGCAGAAACAGGTCAAGTGCTCCAACTGAACTTGGAGTCGGGTCGGGTCGGGTCGGGACTGGGAGAACACACAGATACAATATGCGGACAAGAGGGAAGGGAGGTATACTCTGCAGAGCTCTGGTTGCCCAACACGTTGCTCTGAACTGTGATATGCGTAGGTACACTCACACTCCAGCATCAGCTGGCAGTCGAGTGCACACAAGCGGGGCAGGACCGGGACCTGCCTTTGACGCTGACCCCTCTGGCACTGAAGATGGCTCTCAGGCGGAGGCTAATTTGCCGAGATCTCAAACAAATTACGACTGACGGCATGCCAGAGAAGTTTCTGCTAATGCAATGCAAACTGCCGTCCAAGTTCGGACAACGAGAGTGGCTGCTTTATTTCCGAGCAGTTAAAAACATTTATGAGAAGATGGAAATCCTCTTTTCGATGGCCGAAATCTTAAATACCCTCCGAAACTGTCTATAATATCGTGCACCCCTATAATTCCTTTTTGATTATTGCTATTATTCCGATGAATATGATTATTCATTCTGTGCAGGGCTAACTTCTGGACTCGACTTAAAAAGGGTATAAGAAAACCAGTTCTGAATTTTTGGATAGTTGAGAAGCGATTTTCTGCAACTATGTCGAACCCTGTCGAAGACAGACTGAAAAGTTTTTCCCTCGACAGTTGACAACTTTGAAGGCATGTGGCAGTGGCACAAAAAGCTTCTTTAGTTCAGTTTATTTCGAAAGTTCCTGCGCCCATTCAATTGGATGTCTCCGAGCTGCTCGCCATGTAGATGCCCGTCAGATTCTTGAGGAACTTCTCATGCCTGGCCAGATCGCAGCGCTCGCCCACGTCGATGATATGCTGGCTGAGCCTCTTCAGACGGGCGTCGAGTAGCTCCGTGCGCCTCTGCACATGCTCGTTCATGTCGCGGTTAATGCGGTCCTGGGTGGCCAGCAAGGTGCTGGCGGTATGCCGACGGTGTCTGTCAACGATGAGCGACACCCTGGCCAAATGCATCGACAGTTGGTAGCTTTTTCGATCCTCCAGCAAGGAGCGGCGCTCCGCTGCTAACTGCTGCTTCATCTCCAGTTGCTGGCGCGTAGGTTGGGTGCGTTTTCGGAGCAGGCAATCCGGCAGCTCCGCACTCACAGGTTCCTTGCAATGAATATAGAAGGCCACGTTATCGGGTCGTCGAAACTCCTCTGCATAAAGACTGCCAAAATATTGATACATACTCAAAATTTTCCATAGATTATTTCAATGATTTTAAACTTAAATCCGAATGGATGTCTATTATTACCTATATACGAGTAGAGCAATCCCCAGAGCTCGCCAAGTCAGACAGATTTCTCCATGTAAGCCTATATAATCTGAAACATTTTTCCATCTGTCTAATGCTTATACATAGTACACATACACACACTATATGTGTGTACATATGTACACCATAAATACTCCGATTAGGCAAGCCACGGGGCAGCCCCAACCCGACCCTACCCTAAGCGGAACTCCAGAGAACTTCATCCGTGTCCGTGTCCACGTCCGTGTCCGTGGCTCGGATATAACACAAAAGTTACTTGTTATTATTATGATTAAAGTTTCTGCTTGTGTGGCCCACACCACATTAGTGCTACTTCCCTGTCCCATCCCCAGGCCCCAGGCCCTAGACAACCGACCCCATATCCCCATATCCCGACGTTCATATGAATGTTTGTGGCATCTCTGGCAAGGTGCTGGCTCAGGTGGAGTCTGCAGCTCTTGGCGGCTTAGGTCAGGCATATCGTATGTGAGGCAGTCCACCATTTCTACCTTTTCACCCGCTAGAAGCCAGCCATTTACATCATGAATTTCTGGGGATAAAGTGGAAAAAATGAAATAAAAACAGGAAACCAAAACATGACCACAACATATTTTGCTGGCCATCTCTTTGTTGCCATTGGTCTGAGCCTTAAAGCGGCTTAAAATGGGAATTCTAGAGTGGAGGGGAGTGGGCATTCAGCTTTCGAGAGCATTAAGAGATGGTTGCGTTGCCAATTGAGCTGCCAGATACTTGGGGGCACGGTGTATTAGTGGCGCTTACCAATAAGCACCTGTGAACCCCAGTGCCTTCGGGTGAGGGGCATGTCATGACACAGGACTGTATGTATAATTAGGTCCATTTTGCATTCCGTTTCTTGTATGATTCTCAACAGAGACCCAAGTTTTGAATGATCCCAGCCAGCCAGCCCTCTCTCTCTCTCCCGTCTCTCTCGTGCTCTGTGTGAACGCTGTCAGTCTCCTCTACTTCTCTGCTGGTCTTCTCTTTGACCCAAAAGGTTGAATGGAAAACTCAACTTTTACTGAGGCCGCAGTGCAGTGAAACTGGGTGTTGACATGCAATCCTCTGACAACAAAAAAAATAGCCCAAATGAAAGTTTATGGCCAGCACTGGCCTACATACCAACCACTAAGCTTGCTCGGGGACAGGGACTGCAAAGCTTTCTGTTTTTATGGGCATCAATGGTGACACACGTGGAGCAGTCCACAGTCCACAGTCCACTCTGAACCCAAATTAGTTCCGATTCCCAGAGGACAAACGAGAAGCAGAAGCAGAATAAAGTTCAATACTAACCTACCTTCATATTCCGGACTAAAAAATACCCCCTACCAAGATTTTATTCATTTTATTCTGGTAATTAAGCTTTAAAAAGTAAAGTTCTGTAGCTTTTAGATTGTCAAATACCAAGAAGGACATTCACAGATGTTGTTCCTCTTCAACGTTCCATAAACATTATAAAATACAACTCCAAGCCCCAAAGATGTAGATCGGTCACAGGCGGTCACTGATAGTTCCCATTTTATTTATTTGCAGGTCAAGGTCAGGAGCTGACAGAGGGCCCCTTCATAATTGATAGCGAACTCGCTTAGAAACGTGATCCAGACCGAGTCTTAGGCAGCTTCGAGTACGTATTTTCCTGGTGCCCCTGTGTCCTGTGTTGTCTGTCCTGCCTAGTGCTAAGTCAGAATGTTTGAGCCTCGATTAGAGCCGATTTGTGGCAGTTGAAAGTTGTTTTCCAGCGCGGCAATAAGAAAAGCACACACACACACACACATAACCACCCATCCAACCACACAGTGACACGATACATTTGTGCTGGTGTGAGTGTGTGTGCGTTTCCTAATGTAGTGTGCGCGCGTACGTACGCGTGTGTGTGTGAGTAGGTTCTATTCCGTGTATCTGAAGTATGCAAATAAACGGTGTTGCTGCCGGACCCACGATGGCTGCATCAGAGCCACCAGAGCCACCGCCGCGCAATCCGGATCGCATAAATGCCTCACTGCACAAGCTCAGCGAATCCGTAAGTACCACAAGCAACCCCGCAATCCATAGCCACCCCCCTCGGACCACCATACTCCTCCTCCCCTCCTCCTCCACTCAAACCCTGCAATGTAGCCAAAATTATCCCAAAAAAAAGAGACGGAACCTAATTGGACTCATTCATTGCTCGTTAGAAAGGAGGGTGGGGCCACTACCGAGGAGGGGGCTCTCCAATTGCATGCCTCAGCATCCACTCCCACTCTCCCTACTTGGCACACTACTTCATCTTCCTCTTGTAGAACAAATTCCCCACATCTGCATCTCCCACCCATTGACTATTTGGCAACTTCTGGGCTCTCGCTGTCGCTATCTCCTCTGCTTTTGCTCTTTCTCTCTTATCTGCTATTTACCTTTGGCCGGATTCATTGAATCTAAAGTGGATGTTATAAAATCTTGTCAATTTCCTTTGCAGAAAATTGTTAAATCACTGGACTCGAGTCTGATCAAGGAGAAGTCCGTCTCCGTTAACAACAATAAGCCCATACGGCCGCTGCTCTCTCTGGATAACTCCGTAACGGCCTCCACATCTGCCGCAGCCGCAGCGACAGCAGCAGGAGCAGGAGCAGCAGGAGCTGGAGCTGGAGCAGTGGGCGGAGCCCCTGTCAAGCCATCGCCCCTGGTACTTACTGGCAAGCGAGACCTCACGCCCAGCAACGATAGCAGCTCCTCGCCGGCCAGCTCGAATGGCAGCAATCAGACACTTACTCCACCCATGACCATCGACAACCAGCAGCAGCAGCAGCAGCGACCACCATCATATCCTGGGAAGAGCGAGGTCGTCGGTCTGCCACAACCACAATTGCCGAATGGCATCGGAGGCACAGCCAATGCGAACTCTATCCCCGGCCCAGCCATGATCCATGCGAATAACTCAAATTTAATTGCCGCTGGTCACCTGGCACAGGGAGTTGCCATCTCCTCCAGCTCCACTTCGACGTCCACCACCAACAGCTCCTCGGGCGGCAGTGCACTAAATGCGGGTAAGTGTGGGTGTGTGCGTACAAGTGTGTGTGTGTGTGAGTGGGAGTGGGAGTGGTGGAATGGAAAGGCAAAAGGGAATGGGAACGGACATGGACACGGGAAGATGCATGCAAATGCATTTGTAATGGGCAGAAGCGGGGGAGCAATCAGCAGATTGCTGCGGGCTGAAGAGCGAAGGGGAGAGAGCAGGGAATGGTTAAATCAGCAAATTCCAGAAGGATGGCAACGGTGTTCAATCTGAAATTAAATCAACGTTCGCTGATTGAATCCTTTCAACATACACGTCGACTCCATTGCGAACTGCAGATACTGCAGATATTGTTCATTAAAAACTTATCAACAACGAATTGCTGAATGAATCAAATCCAAGTATCCACAAATCGTTGCAGCCTATATTTTTATTTTTTTTTAATTAAAGCCAAGTCAGTGGCGCAATCTGTGGGTAAAGATTTGTGACCAGAGAGCAAACCCGCAAATACTCGTAAATACATTTATCCTCTCTGTTTTAAATTGCAGAAATAATCTCTGAAAAGTTGATAAATTCTCTAGTTAATTTCTAAATTTCATCAAATTTAAGTTGCTTTGAGTTTGAGAAAATTGACAAAATGTTTGTGTTTTTAATAAAGTTGTAACAAAATATCGTGCGAGCATCTTGTCCGGTCTGGTCCGGAAGTCAAGAGGCAAACACTCTGACCGCACACAAATTTAATGTTGTCCGGGGCAAAATGCATGTTGCAAGTGGCAAGTAGATGATAAAGGCCACACAGCGTCAACCGGGCGTCAGTGGGGAAGAACAACAACGACAGATATTGGGTAAACCACAGACACAACATCAACGAAGGGCGGGAAAGCAGTCAAGAACAGGGTGGAAAGTGCGGGCGGGCTGCGGGATGTGCAGAATGTACTCGTACATAAGTGAAGTGTAGTTTTTTGCTTGGTGCTGTACTGAGATTGGGGCCAGGGGGCAGGGCAGGGCCAGGGCCAGCCCAACGCATCGGATTAGATTAGAATGCCAAAGTGATGTACACTTCAAAAATCGGACAAATGGATGGTAATGGCCTGCCCTGCTCTCTCTTTCTCCCTGGCCAGCACTTTGAGTTGCGGAGTTCAAAAGCCAACGAAGCGCATAGTCAGGCTTACCCTCATCCCACAGAAGGTATACAAGTTTGAGGGGGTCCCAGAGTGGTTGCGGTCGAGCAAAGTTGAAAACTTAAATATTCTAAACTAAGCAGAGAATTTATCCATCTGTGGATAGGGATGCGACAGTACTCCACTACTATATATAAATGGATTTTAAATAGGGGAAAAATCTGAGTCTTTCAATTAGAGAATTACAGAATCCTGTTTAACGTTGTTTATTTTGCAATCCAAACAATTCAATTTGATTATTAATATGTATACTAAATATATGTATACTCGTTTTTTGCCATTTAATTATGATTTCATGCCGCGCATTAAGAGCTAATTAAATTTTCATTCAAGTCCTTGGCCAAACGATAAATCCATATATACTTTTACTGCTTTCAATATGGAGAAATGGGCGAAAGGAAAACATTCTCATTAATTTGTTGACATGTTTGTGCGTGAGTGGGGAAATAAACGAATCGTCAGGTCAGTGGCAGGAGCGAGTGTGCAATCAATTTAGACCCATCATCAGTTATTCACATGGGTGAGTTTTGTTAGGGAATGAGTGAGTGCTGTGGGGAATAGGTAATCAAATTGTTCATCCCGTAAATGTATTCTTA
Organism: Drosophila lowei; assembly: GCA_008121275.1. NCBI lineage: Eukaryota > Metazoa > Arthropoda > Insecta > Diptera > Drosophilidae > Drosophila > Drosophila lowei. Next base: position 20,409,274 of record CM017778.1, on the reverse strand, counting down.
TGAATACATTATAATTGAAATTACTCGTTTGCCCGTGTTCGTTTGCATCTAGATAAATGTGCCGAAAATCGATATTTATTTATTTTGCCCCGTACAGCAGTTCTAATTGTTGTTTGTTTACTATTCAATCCCACTACTACTGTTTGTCCGGTTTGGTATTTGAGGTCTCTCTCTTCCATTGTTTGTTGCAATCTAATTTCGTGTCCTGCACTTTCCCCACCAACCCCGAACTGTCCGCCTGCCAAATTTGAATCAGCGTATCCTCATGCTCATTCTCAATCTCATCCTCGTCGTCATCACTATCATTTCTGGCTATTGTTCTTGTTCTTCGTATTGTTGTTATCGTTGTTCTGGTTGTTGTTGTTGTTTGCGGTTTCTGTTGTTTTGTTTTGTTTGGACTGTACGTATTGGATCAACCTGAATCAACGTGCCCCATCCCACATCCTGTACCACCCAATCATCCCACCCATCAAAATATCTCCATCTATATCTACATACATGTATCTGAACAATGCAATATCCAGTCGACAAGCGGAATGCCAATGATGTTTGCTCTATTGTGAAATTAATGGAACCGGAGTCAATGGCAACCGCAAGAGCAGCTCTAGCTTCAGCTCCATCTCCAACCGCAGCATCCACAAATATGAATCCCTCATTACCTGGCTTCCTGACACTGGGGCCACCGCATTCTCCGACATCCGCTGCCTCGGCAGCCCTCCTCATGCTCGAGTCCTGCGATGGCAATCGCAACGAAGAGACAATGGTCCGACTCCGAGGTGGCTCTGGCTCTGGCTCTGGTCCGGCTTCAGGTAAGTTGAACAATCAATTTTCAGCTTTGCTCTGCTCTGTTCTGCTCGGCTCTTTTCACTTTCATCCCAATTTCCGCTCTGTATTTTTAATTGAAGCAGCAGCAGCAGCAGCATCATCATCATCATCACAATTAGCCCGCATGCCGAAATCCATTCAATCCTCTTACTGCACCCTCACCTCTGCACCTCTACACCTCTACACCTCTGCACCCACCGTCCCATTCCCTGTGGGGAAAGTAGTTGCACTTGATCCCCATTCAACCCGCCTGTCGATTCGTTGCCTTGGCCTGCTTAAGTTATAATTACACGGACTTTAGTTTGTTCGCAGAACTTTCCACTCAATGCATCCACACTTTTGCACACAGCTCTGTTCTGCTGGTTCTGGTGCCGGTGCTGCCCACTTTGTGGCCAGTAGCTTTAGCTGTAGAGGATTGGGTATGCCAATGTAGTTCTTAGCTTATTTTCTTTGGTTTCCTTTTGCGTTTGTTGCTTGCGTGCGAGTTTCTTGGGCAAGAAGAGAGCGTGGTTTGATAAGCGGGCGCGGGGAACGTAACTGGTTGTGGGCTGGCTCCAGCTAGCGGTAGTGCCTTTGAGTAGAATATCTAAAGGCAGGGGTGCAAAGCACCATCGACGTCGGCTCGTTTTGCATAGATTTGCATCCCTGTTACGTATATGAACACCGCTTGTCCGCAGCTTCTGGTAGCTGTAGAAAAACGAAAGCCAAAACCAACCAGGATCTCCGCTTAAATATGTACGCAATATTTCACAGAATCCGGCATGAAGCTGCGAGAGGAGAACGATCGTCTCAGTGCGGAGTTGATCCGCTTGCGACGACTGCTGGAGCTGTCCACAGACGGGGCCGTCGGCGGCGTGGATCCCACAGAGGCAGATGCTCGTGGCAACAATGGAACAGCCGCACAGGATCGCATTGAACGCCTGGAGTCGGAGCTGCGTACGGTCAAGAATCAGCTGCTGACCATGCGGCTGGAGCGGAAGAAACTGCGAACTGACAAATCCGATCTGCTGGGACAGGTGAAACAGCTGTGCGCCTCGCTGCAGGAGAAGGAGCAGGAGCTGCGCGACTTTATCCGCAACTTCCAGGAGCGGGTGCGAGAGTCGGAGAACACAAATGCCAAGCTCTCGGGCGATCGAGACCGGGAGCGCTTCCAGCTGCTGAAGCAGGCCCGGGATGAGGCCGAGCGCTCACTAGCCCTGGCCCAGCAGCTCTCGGCTCGAGACCTGCAACTGCAGCGACTTCAGGAGCAGCTCCAGGAGGCGCGTCGCCAGCTCACAGGCTGCCTCTCCGACCAGGAGAGTCTGCACTCGTTTGCCCCACTGACTCCGCCCTCAGCGGCCTCTGGCATGCTCAGCCAGATGGCATCCGGCTCTGGCATGGGTGGAGTACTGGGCGGCCTTCGCGGCACAGCAGACGACAGTGGGCGCGGCAACTCCCTGTCGGCATTCAGTGGCAGCCTGAGCGGCGGCTCCGGGGCAACAGCAGGCGATCGAAACTCGTGCTCGAATGACTCTGGCCTGCGGAACAGCAGCGACCGGGAAAGCACTGGCGGAGAGCTGAACTTCAGCGACGGCACCTGCGACAATGGACCGTGCATCACCGTGGATCCCGACAGCATTTCGCTCGTCTCCAGCCAGAACATGTATCAATGTGAGTGGGAGTCATACCATCTGAGAATTCTGACTTTATATGTTTTTTTTTTCGCTTTCAGTTGGAACGCCCAAAGAACGAAGCCCCACATTGTCGCCCTTGAACTCGGCTGCCTACTCCAGGTACATATTTCCTGGGCAGAATCCCATTTCGAGTAGAAACTAATCGAATCGCATTTATCCAACCCACACGAACAGATCCGTGGAGCAGCTGGGCTCGCCGGTGGACCCCGATGGCCCAGGCGGGGCTGGAGCCATAACCCGGAAATTTGCCTGTGCCACAAAGAGCGGACCGCTGGGAGCACGCAACGGTCGTGGGGGAACCTGGGGCAGCATATCGCGTGTGTTTGCCCGATCCCGGAACAAGAACAAGGCCCTGTCCGCCGATGGAGTGACCGAATGTGAGTCCTTTAGTCGTCCTGCATTGAGGGAGCGGCTACATTAATGATTTACAAACAATTCTCATTCAGACACCGACTACTCGTGGAATCCGCTTTCTGAGGAGGGCTATGCCGACAAGATACGGCTGCTGCGCGAGGCTTCTCAGTTGCCCATGGAGCGCTGGCGGGCCACCCAGGTGCTGGCCTGGTTGGAGGTGGCCCTGGGCATGCCCCAGTACAGTGGCCGCTGTGCGGAGAACGTGAAGAGTGGGAAGGTTTTGCTGGAGCTGAACGACATCGAGCTGGAGGCCGGTCTCGGCCTGGCCCATCCCATGCACCGCAAGAAGCTGCGCCTGGCCATCGAGGAGCAGCGACGACCGGAACTAGTGCGGTATCCACTCATCACCCAACTGGGCCACACCTGGGTGGCCTCGGAGTGGCTGCCGGACATTGGATTGCCGCAGTACGCGGAGCCGTTTCTGCAGTCCCTCGTCGATGCTCGCATGCTGGACACGCTGTCCAAGAAGGAGCTGGAGAAGTTTCTGGGCGTGACCCGAAAGTTCCATCAGGCCAGCATTGTGCATGGTACGAAACATGAACCCAGACTGAACCATTGACCCCACTTTTAATCTGTTGCCTTCCTCTGTTTGCCAGGCATTCACGTGTTGCGCATAGTGAAGTACGACCGCCAGACGCTGGCCATGAGGCGCGTGCAATCCGAGACGGTGGACACGGACCCCATTGTTTGGACAAATCAGCGCTTCATACGCTGGGTTCGATCCATCGACCTGGGCGAGTACGCCGATAACCTGAAGGGTGAGTGTATTGATTGCCTGTCGATTGTTGTGCCATTCATTTAACCAATTATGGCTCCATCCCCCGGCAGATAGCGGCGTTCATGGCGGACTCGTCGTGCTGGAGCCATCCTTCTCGGGCGATACTATGGCCACGGCTCTGGGCATTCCCCCATCCAAGAACATAATACGACGACATCTGAACACGGAATTCGATGCCCTCATTTTGCCAGCAAGGTGAGTTCGGACCGCCCCCCATTCAGTCATTTCAAATGTGTGTGTTTGTGTGTGTGAGTGTGTGCGATGTGTATCTGTGTGTGCGTGTGGGTCCTTTGTGTAATCCTTCGGCTTTGACAAGTGAAAGTGATCCATCCATAAGTAGTAGCGTAATACTTACAGCAATTTGATTAGAGTATTCTCTGCTTTGATTGAGTTTTGTTTTGTGCCGTTTTATATTTCCAACACCAACCACCACCCCCACCCCCACCCCCACCCCAGCTCACTCTACTTTAAGAGAGTTTGCATAACCTTCCAGCTAAAGTTCCAGTTTCTGTTGTGGTTTATTTCGTTCTGTGAGTTTGTGTGTTTTGTTACCCAATCATTTTTGCACTTTACTTCTCATACCTATCATATCATATCATATCATGTCATACCATATCATACCATATCAGTAATATGTAAAGCGCCATACCAAGAAATCTGTTCAGTAATGCGGGTATTTTCTGTGATGAGTCTGAGTCATCATCATTATCATTATCAAACATATTCACTCACATTTTCATCTGGCTATTCCGTTAAGTGCTTTGATAATCAGTTTATAGCTGCTTCTTATGTGCATATCACCCACGTCCATGTTCTTCCACAGCTTCTGAAGAAGTATCGATGTCTTCCACATCTCATGCGATTTCTCATATCTGTCATATCTATCTGTCTCTCGTGCATAATTATCTTATAGTCCATAGTCTGTATCTGAAAAATAATTGTACTTTGTTTCTTTGTTGATCATGTAAACGTGTCTTAGACAATCAATTTTTAAAACAACCAAAAAATATATTGTATGTCCCAAAAAGCGAATCGCACTAATGGCGGCCTTTCTGTGGCCATGTTTCTCTCTCTTTTCTTTTCCCATCAATATGTCGTTCAACGTATATACATATACATATGTATGTATATGCATTTCTTATATCCGCAATGCAGATACTTAATTTACTGTCAAATGGAAGAGTTTCAAATGGAAAGCTCCCGTCAATTGGCCAAATTGCAGGGCCATTAAACCCCCACGCGAAACAACAGAATGTTACAAAATTATTACAGACAAAATCAAATGGGATTCAAAATTGAACTGTTTAGCCAAGCTGATGATGGTGGTTATAATGATAATAGCTATAGGGAGAGAACAATAATTGGAGCACAGCGCTAATCATATCGTCATTACGTATACATAGTTGATAGACATTGAACACACTGAAGGAAGAGATATTCACACTCCGATTAGTACTATATATTGGTATCCGTATCCGTATCGTATTCATAGTTTAGTAAGTGCTTTGCTTTGCGCACATTCGATATTGGATATTATCACAGACAGTACTCTCTCGGAGGAGGAGCTTAAGGATGCATTTGTTTAGGATTATTTGCCAAGTCAACTCAAGCATTTAATGTCCACGATACAAGTAGTAGAAATACAAACTACACATATAGTAGATAGGGTTAAGGCTTTGCTTCAGTGTTCAGCGTAATTAAGGAATTAAGGACACACTCATTTCGACACGATCTACGATACACGATCTACCCTTCCACCTTCGCCACTAGCCTGGACAGAGTTGTTGTCCTCTGTGATACAGCATCGAAGATGTTGGTCAACGCACAAATTTGTACTTTCGAGACCAAACCACATGCATACACATATACATTAAACACATACACATACAAGAATTTCGTGGCTAAAACTGTAGTAGTCAAACTGTGTTGGTGTGTTGCATATTTTGGTGCGTTTTAGCGAGTTTGTACTGCGGTACTGCAAAAAATATAAGAGCTCTGAGAGTAGTTAATTTGATTGGATCGCAGCGACCGCAGTCCGCAGTCCGAGTCTCAAATAAGTTAATTTTATTTAAGAAGTCTTCATTTCGGTTGCGCTATTTCGAAGTACATACATACAATGTCAATTGTAAGTAAAAATTGCTTACTAAGTAGCTCTCTCTCACACACACACACACACACCCACCAACACCCACCCACAAACGGAAACGGAAACGGACACATACTCAAAACAGCAAACTCGAAACCAATCTTATGTATGTGTTATCAATGTTTTACGTAGCTTGAACTAGTCTAATCGTTGTCATCTTAATACAAGTACTACATACTACTACTCGTACAATACATACTCCACTCAACTCTACTCCATTTCACTCCACTCCACTCCACTCAAAGTGCGATTGGAACTAAGTAAGGCTTTAAAAGACAAACAAAAACCCACTCAACATCGTAACTTGGCTGCTGTCTTGGTTTGTCTGGTTTGGTGTCTCTCTTGATTTCTGTTTGCCATTTTGCCATTTTGCCATTTGGACTTTCTTTTCGGGGGCTCTTTCTCTCACCAATAGATCTTTCTCTGTTGTTTGTTGTTTCCTGTTGTTTGCGCTATAAGTAGTTACTTCCGCTGAAAAATTTAAACGAAATACGAATACAGCAACAAACAAATACATATATGTATCTCTCAATATTGATTAACCGATTCTTGTCTTTGTACCGTTTCTTTTTTCATCTTTCCTATATTTTTATCCATCTCCTGCTTTTCCTCCGTAACTTTCCAACTTCCATTTCGAAACTGTAATCGAATCAACGGCTTGTTGTTGTTGATGTCTCTGCTTGATTGTATAACACAATTACTACCACAATAACACGATGACAACAACAACAACAACTACATACTACACCATCCAACAACCTCTCTCTCTATATGCGTGTGTGTGTGTGCCTGCCTGCCTGCCCGCCTGCCTCTGTATCTCTATTTCACTGTATCTGTGTATCTCCGTATCTGTATCTGTGCCTGCCCGCCCGCCCGCCCGCCCGCCCGTACTCTCCTGCGTTCCGTTCTCTGCTGTCTGTGTACTCTCTCCATTGTGCCGCCTGCCTGCCTATAACGAAAACATTGCACAAATCCAATCAACACCCACACATATCCAAACATCCACACCCACACACACACACAAATACATGCATATATACGAACCTATGCAAAAATCGGATATCGACATTGCCATGTTTGTTGTGTAGAGCGACTCTGGGTCAAGGCATCCGTTCAGGTTGCGGCGTAGTGCCCCTGACTGGACCCGGCGGACTGCAGCACTATGCCACAACAGACCGCCGCTCGAGCGGCAGCCTCAGGGTAAGTCCTCCACATAAGTCACTCTACTAGTATAAGCTTAGCCATAATCGATATTATGTTGACATCTATCCCGTATTTAAGCCTGACTTGACGTGAAGCTTTTGTTGTCTCTCTGTGTCTAACTACTACTACTACTACTAGTCTCCTATAATATTCCACCCACTAGAGGTGCCACTCAGATCTTTCACACCACAATACGTATATACTCCATATCAATGATTGCTTTCTTACATATAGTATGTACAAACATACGTGTACGTAGTCCCAGCTAACACCCGACGACAGATAAGTATGACCTAAGTTAAGGATATCCCTCTTTTCGATTACTCCCATGATATAAGCATGTTCATGTTGTTGCAAATAATTCAGATAACCATCAAGACAATCTACAGATACAATAATAAATACACTTCAATAATATCGGATACAATTTCAGCATACATATGTAAATTCGAACAAAACAATTCAAAATTTAGACATCCTGCAACAACAAAAGTTTCACGACATTTCCACATGATTCTGTAATGTTTTTCTCTTCAATCCATTTGAATATCCAGACGGTAGAAGTATATATTCGTACTGTACTTTATTAATCCGAACCCAAAATTTGTCTCTCTTTCATTTCTGGTTACCCACAGATTTCGGCATGGAAAGGATCTCAGGTGAGCTCTGATCACACACCTGTATCTTACAATATTCTAATCTTGGCTACTTCTCTTGCAGAGCTCTCTTTCCAAAGCCTTTCGGTTCAATAGTAAACCCCATCGCGCCGGCGATCGCAGCTCCTTCGGCAACTCCACCTCCCCAACGCCTTCGTACAGCAGCAGCGAGGGCGGCGGAGGAATATACGCTACCATAGGCTCGCTCCATCATCAGCAACAGCAGCAGCAGCAGCAGCATCAGCAGCAACAGCAGCACTATCATCACTTTCTGCCGCCTCCGACCACAGCTCCACCGCCGATTCCCATGGCAGGTGGCAGCAGCAGCAGCAGTAACTACAGTCATGGTCCGCCGCCGGGCCACCGCGTGAGTGCGCCGCCCATTGGCAGCGTGCTGGATGGGAGCGGAGTGGATGCCCAGCTGCTCTACGAGCAGAGTCGACGACGCGTGAAAAGCATCAGTGACATCGGAGCATCGACCAGTGCGGGCAGTGTGGGGGCGTGCAGTCTGGGGGAATATCAGGTTCCTCGGAGTCGCCCGAATGAGAATGGGAGCCGAATCAGAGCTAGCTATACAGCCACAACCAAAGATACTCAGCTGTATTCCCATTCCCTTAATAGTCCCTTCTTACCTGTTTATCCCCAGTTAGTGTAGTGTTCCTTTCCTTTCTGGATTCGAGCTTAGATTCCAAAGAAAACCAAAAACGCGAATTCAATTGTATTAGAGTCAAGTGTCAGACCCACCTTAAAGATACAAGCATACAAGAATCAGCAATTAAAGATACATATATACCTATGTCAAGATACAAATAAACGAGTAAGCATTTGATCAAATCAGCTAGAACTACGAACTACGAGTATATGCTAAATATGATTCCATATACATACATATACTCACTAGAGATAATGTAGGCTAAGATCAATCCCTCTCGAAAGCGAATCCACGCCAACATGCCCCACTAAACAACCCAAATAAACTTGGATAGTTTAATTATAATTATAATTATTCGTGTATAACTCTAATCTAATGGTAATTGTAACTGTAAAGCTAGCTTTAAATTGATTTACAAATGTAATCCTGCGCTGGAGCACTGCCCCACCTTCACCTTGCGCAGTGCTCTGGCGACTGGAAATGAGCAGCCACAGAAGCAGACTCGTATCTGATGCATGCGATGGATGTAATTACAATTTAGATAAATTGAAATTATTTTGTAACCGAACCTATCGTAGCTAAGCAAATGAAAATGGAAACTATTGAATTAAATTTGATAAACTGCAAAATACAAAACTGATAGCTGTCAGCTATTTGTAAATTTGTAAAAGATACTGAGGCACAAGTATCCTTGAATATCGCATGATAATGATCAAATACAAGTAAAGTACAGAAACTAAATCAAATACAATGCAAACGCACTCCACTCCCCATACCCTCGCACCACCAAAGAAAGTAATGTCAGCCTGCTACACAGCCCAAGCTATCAGATATCGAAATATCCCAGAAAGAGAACGGTATTAATAAGCAGACCAATTTAACTCTAGTACTATGACAAAGAAACTATCGAATAAACCAATGATCAAAACTCTGTTGTAAATGGATCCGTCTTTTTTTGATTTGCACTGCATTCTTTATTGTGTAGAGGAAGTCCGGCCCGCTACACGAGCAGAACCTCAACAAATTGCATTTGCTCAACTCCAAAACATTTGACCTTCACCAAAAGTTGATGTGCTCTCTGTATCTTCTGTATTTCGGTGCATCTCCTAGTATGGGAATAGTTATCCTTTCGAAGCTCCTCCTGCTCGGGTTGCTAGCGGCGATCGTTGTCGTTATCGTTTCGCGGGCGTCGTGTGGTATGCGGACGACCCTTTGGCTCGGGAGATGGAACTGGCTCCGCGGCTGTCAGGGTGCCCAGGCTCCCAATCAAAGCCAAGATGCCAAACACAAGGAACAAACTAAACCACTTCATCCTGACTATGCTCTATCCGCCACTCTTGGTTGCAAACTGCTGACTGTCCGGCTGTGGATCAGGCGTTTTATGGAATGGCAGTGATGGCCGCCGAATCTTAATGAAGGGAACAGCCGTCAACATCGTTTACCTTTGCCTGTTGTTTATGTTCGCAGATCAAGTGAGATATCCATCCAAATTGAGTTGTAAATCTAGCGCTGAAAATGGGCGGACAGACGTTTAGGTAATTGGCTTCACTTACAACTGCATCGAACAATTGGCGATGTCACTTTTCCCATTCCAAGCTAGTTTCGATCAGATCTCTGTGTGGGATCTCTAGCAATTCAAAGGCAACTAATTATAGTGGGTAACAGTTTTTTATGATAAAAGGTTGGCGTTTCATAACTTTATCAAATCATGTTGGGTAAGGATCGATACTTCCTTCCAGCTTTTATATACAATATGTGATTTTCTACTGAGGAAGTTAATTCCAAATATAACAAAAATTTAAATCGATGGCAAAAATTTGCCTTATGTTCAGATTGCTACAGTGAGGGGCCATGTAAGACCAACATAGGTTCGGTATAAATCGATTTGTTGATAAATTAACAAAAAATAACGCGTAATATTTAACGAATGAATACAATTTACAAATAGTTGCGCGGTAACGAAAATTTAAACTTCAAAGAACGCGGTATACAAAAACCTATAATGGACTGCAATGGACTACAAATGCTCCGGGCATTTATCGAAAATGCCCCAGCGAAGGTCATTTTTCTGGTAAATGATCTGGGTAAGCTTATAAAAAATATCACAATCGTCCACATCTGGGATATCCCTTAAAACATCCATTGATCTCCATGCGCTTGCGGACTCAGACTCAACTTTTGTTGGAAAAGCTGGTCCAGCTCGTTCATTTCCCTTTCGCGTCGCAGCTCCTCGGCGACTTGCACCCACATGTTCTCAAAACCGTTGTCATAACTCGCCATCGAGACATCGGTTTCAAAGGCGCTGTCGTCCAGAACAAAAGAGTAATCACGTTGGTAGTCGCACATTTTGTTTGGTTTTAAATCTGCAAAAGAAGAAAAAACGGTTAAGTATCGATCGTACAATAATCAAGCTATCGATATGCGTCCACTATCGATAGGCTCTTATCAGGGCTCAGCTGATCGTATTTTTGTAAACAATATTTTTGTGTGGTTCGTTGAAATTCTATTAGATCTGTTATTACTTTTCAGCTGTACCTCTTCCATTTGAAACTTTTCGCGCTGGTCGTTGAAAATTCTGCCAATTCTTAAATTACAGAACCGAGCCTGAGATGTCGCGTAAGAATGTCCTGAACTTGATCAATACGATCGTGGCCAATTCGTAAGCTGAATAGTATCCTTTGCTAATTGCTGAAATAAAACCTTTGTTCCGCTTTAGCTGCAAGTGCCCCGCCCACTCACATAACTATGGATCAGCAGCGCCCAGTGGGGTCCAGACGGGACAGAAGGAATACGCCTTCGAGGCAAGTCTCCGCATTGGACTTTGGCCTTTACGCAGATAGGAGATAAGCATCTCGTTCTGCCTATAGTTTATAGATGTATCAGCCGACAGCCAAAGTCCAAGGTAGATAATAATCATAACAATAATAATCGTCTATGTTTGGTAGATGTCTGCCTCGACGGTGCGCTTTGGACCCGGAGTGAGTGTTGAGGTTGGCGCAGATTTGCGAAATTTGGGGGCCAAGAAGGTCTGTCTGGTCACGGATAAGAATGTAGCTAAGCTGCCTTCAGTCAAGGTGGCTTTGGACTCCCTCGCCCGGCATGGCATTAACTACCAAGTGTACGACGAGACGCGCGTGGAACCAACCGATGCCAGCCTGTGGCATGCCGCAGAGTATGCGCGACAGAACGAGTTCGATGCATTCCTGGCCATTGGCGGCGGCTCCGCCTTGGACACGGCCAAGGCAGCCAATCTGTTTAGCAGTGATCGCGAAGCAGAGTTTCTGGACTATGTCAACTGTCCGATTGGCAAGGGAAAGGAGGTGATGTCTGCTAGGTTGAATAACATATTAAATACTGTCTAATCCCTGTTTCCCCTTTAGATATCGGTGAAGTTGAAGCCTTTGATTGCCATGCCTACCACCTCGGGAACTGGCTCCGAAACCACTGGGGTGGCCATCTTCGACTATAAGCGGTTGCACGCCAAGACTGGAATCTCCAGCAAATACCTCAAGCCGACTCTGGGTAACAATTGAACCAAGTCGCCAATTCTCAAACAGCTCACGCATTTTGTGCCCTTAGCTATCATCGATCCCCTGCACACCCTGTCGCAGCCCGAGCGGGTAATGGCGTTTGCCGGTTTCGATGTATTCTGCCATGCCTTGGAGAGCTTTACCGCAGTGGACTACCGCGAGCGGGGACCAGCGCCGACCGATCCCAGTCTGCGACCCACCTATCAGGGGAGGAATCCCATCTCCGACGTTTGGGCACGGTTTGCCCTCGAGTCGATACGCAAGAACTTCATAGATGCCATATACCAGCCGGGGAATTTGGAGGCTCGCTCCCAGATGCATCTGGCATCGACAATGGCCGGCGTGGGCTTTGGGAATGCTGGAGTGCATCTCTGTCACGGACTCTCCTACCCCATTTCGGGCAATGTCAGGAACTACAAGCCCGCCGGCTACATGGCCGATCATGCGCTCATACCGCACGGCCTCTCCGTTGTGATAAGTGCACCGGCGGTCTTTGAGTTCACTGCTCCAGCCTGCCCTGATCGCCATCTGGAGGCTGCAAAACTTCTGGGAGCCAAAGTAGACGGCGTTAGGGCCGCAGATGCCGGTCACCTCTTGGCGGACACTGTACGAGGCTTCATGCAACGCGCTGGAATTGAAAATGGCCTCCGCGAACTCGGGTTCTCTAGCAGCGATGTGCCAAATCTGGTCGAAGGCACACTGCCCCAGGAACGGATCACTAAATTAGCACCTCGGGCACAGACCCAGGAGAACTTGGCCCAACTCTTTGAGAATTCCATGGTGGTTTATTAAGTATTCAATTAATTACTTACCCACGCTTAACCTGTTCGCTTGAAACTTGAAAAAAAGTGTTGTAAAAGTGGATCTGGAGAAACATCGATGCTTGGATGTACATTGCATGTAATTGCATGTAACATTACATTAGAAGCTTCTGGTCAATTATTCAATTATTTCCGAGCCAAATTTGAGGTTGGGTTAAGAAAAAATATTTTATAAAGAAGGCACAAGCTAAATTGGCCCTAGTAAAGGTGTCAAATGTATGTTAATGCATAATGCATCAGCATCTGGTAATCCGTCTTACCCAATTAATTTAATGCGTGATCGGGTCATAGTTCACGGCACGGACTCCAGATACAAAAGATCAGGGTCTCCTGGTCCGAAAAGGGTGGGAATAATATTCTCTGGGGGCCAACACCCGAGCTCCTGGAATTTCCTGTTCTGTTTGGCTTCCGCCTCGCTGCCTCTTACCTCTGGATCCTCTTACCTTTTTGGCCGTTGGCCGTTTCATTCAAATTCAAATTCGCCCGCTGGGAAATCGCTGAGAAAAAAGAGGTATGGAAAACAGGTAAAATCCACCCCATTTGCTCAATATACCTTTTCGACGCTGAAGAGAGCAGCAGTGTGACCGTCTGAGCCTCAGAAATACCGCAAATATACCGATTATTTACTGGGGCCTTACAGAAATATTTTAGAAGTGGATTCCATGTGGATCGTTTTCTCTACATTTCATTCAATAATATTTTTCTGTATTTTCTTATGCCTGTTGCCTTTCATTCACCCAGGTTAGGTGGATTTGGCATTCTAATCTTGTTAATTATTTTAAATATTCCCACTAACCATACTATAGATTTTTAGCGGAAATTGTACTTCAGATGATAAAGACTTCTCCCCGCTAAGAGTAGTTAGAGTATCCCATTCGATTATACAAAGAAAAGAAATTCAATTTTATTGAACCGCATGCTATAGTTTATATGTCTATTAAAGATTACGATCGGTTTGGTTAAAATAATTTATTGTTTTCGGAATTGGTTTCAAAGTCAAAGTAAGTCAACCGATTACTTGATTTGATTGGAAAAAAGATAATAAAAAAGGCTTAACTTAGTTTATGCTTTAATTGTTTGTTTCTCTCATCTGTTGATCAGATTTCAAATCAGACGTCATTTCATGGAGTCGTCTAACAGTTTTCTACACAGATCCGGATATAAACTCCCACCACAATCTTCTGGTTTCGTTACTATTAATTCTCCCTCCTCCTGACTCGTGTTTAGTTTTGAAACAGTTGGTTTAAATTTTGGCAAAATGGCACTAAATCTTCAAGATGTTTCCGAAATTCTCTTCTCTTACGTTCGTTCAACGGGATGCGTTACAGCAGGCTTGGGTATATGGAGGGCTGGGATATGGGTTACGGGATATAGGGGCGGCTCAATCAGTGGGAAGTCCGTTGCTCTCGAAACGGCTGCTAATCGAGCTCGGTCTCCGTCCGGGAGTGTTGCCCTGTTTCTTCTGTTGTCCCCCACCTGGGAGGCGGTGGAAACAGGATTAAGTACAACATACATATGCAGCTATTTCATACATTTTAGTGGGTATGGTATGGAATTGTTATTTATCGTATCATTTACTCTTTCTCATTTTTGGATTGAAGTATTTCTCAGTTTTTGCTTTCAGTGTTTCCTTTCATTTTCGCTAATACTTTTTCTCCTGACGCTGGCGGTGGGTTCCGACAACGGGTTCTGTGCCTTCGTGCGCGTGCGTGTGTGTGTGTGTGTGTGTGTGTGTGTGTTAAATCGTCCATCGGTATCGGTGTGACCATTGTTGTTTGATGCAATTTCCACTTGTTCAACTATCAATAATCTTATAAATTAGAAAAACAGCGCAACTCGACTTCGACTTCCGCCAAGTCCTGCCCGGAACTGCGATGACGATGGAGCGAAGGACTTAGACCTGATTGATGGGCGCGTACCGGTGCACCTTTGGTTGCTTTGGCTCCTTGCTGGCTGGCTTCACAATATCTTCGCTGAGCTTCTGGTAAACGAAGGAGTTTTTCGAGGCCAGCAGGGCCATGCGGTAGCGTTCGCCGCGCTTGCGCAGAACCATAATGACGACCTTGGCAATGGCCAACAGGATGAGGACCACACACGAGATCACGAGGATCATTGGGATCAGGAAGTTGTACCCGCCATAGTAGATGTGGCCGCGCTCAATGAAGATCTCCTCCTCATCTGAGTTGTCCAAGCCGAATTTCTCTGGAATGGATAAATAACGCACAAGTTAGGTCAGACGCAACCTCTCTTCGTGAAAGTTGAACTCACCCAGAAGGAATCTGTCACGTGTCTCCTTGGACATGTCGATCTCCTCCACCTTGAGGCCATGGTTCTTCAGTTTTGGCTTCACTTCTTTCTCCAAATACTTGTCAAAGTCATTCTCGGTCTTAGTCTTGGTCTTGATCTTATCCTTGGCGTCCTCGAAGCGCTCATCATCATCGTCGTCGTCGTCATCATCATCGTCGTCATCCTCTTCGCTGTCATAGTCAATCTCAGCGTCATCCTCCTTGTCTTCGCCACCGTTGTTCAGATCCTCTTCAGCAGTGTCCTCCTCCTTGGCGTTGGCCGATCCCTTCATGATCTTCTGCATGCTGATCAGCTTGCTCTTGTCCAGCACACTCTTATCCAAGACACTGAGCAGCTTCTGCTCGTCCTCGTCCAGCTTCTTCTCGCTCTCCTTCAGACGCTTTTCCAGCTTTTGCTCCGCCCTATCGGCCTTGGCCATGGCCCCTTCCTCGTGCTTGCACACCTCGTGGGCCAGTTGAGCCCAGCCTGCCTGGGCCTGCGTCTCCAGTTCGAGGATGGTGGCGTCATCCTCCAGATTGGCCAGCACCGGCATCTTCTTAGGCGTCATCTGCATCTGCAGGGTCACGTAGCTGATGAAGTCCTGGAACTCGGCGTTGCACTTGAGCGGATTGTTGTTGATGTCCAGGGAGCGCAGGTTCTTGAAGCTCTTCACGTCGGCCGAGGAGATCTTCTTGATCAGGTTTCCGGAGGCGTTGAAGCTGCGCAAGCTCTCGAAGATCTTGTAGCCAACTCCCAGCTGCCTGTCCGAGAGGAGCGCGGTCAGCTCACAGTCATTCACGTCCAGGGACCGCAGCTGGTGCAGGGGCATGAACAGGCGCACGGACAGCCGACTGATGGGATTTCCCGCCAGGTTTAGCTTGGTCAGCTCGTTGTTCTCCATGAAGGTGAGGTCGTCCAGCTTGGCAATCAGATTGTTGCTCAGATCCAAGTCAATCAGCTTGTTCAGCGTGGTGAAGATCTCACGCGGCAGATGGTTGATGTTGTTCCACGCCAGCTTTAGGGTGGTTAGGTGGGGCATCGTCGAGAAGGTCTTGTGTCCCAGGGGGC
The DNA here is from genome assembly GCA_008121275.1 of Drosophila lowei. Lineage (NCBI taxonomy): Eukaryota > Metazoa > Arthropoda > Insecta > Diptera > Drosophilidae > Drosophila > Drosophila lowei. The sequence continues at coordinate 20,393,222 of CM017778.1, read as the reverse complement.
CAATGGCGCAGTTGGAGATGTCCAGGTAGTAGACGGTGAACTCTCCGTTGTAGCTGAGGAAGCCATCGGTGGGCAGCTGGCTGAGGCGCGGATTGTCGTTAAGCCGGATCACGTCCAGCTCGGAGTTCTTGAAGAAGAGCATTCCGGATATCTGGTCCAGCTCGTTGATGGACAAATCGATGTGGCGCAGACTCTTCAGCGTGAGGAACGAGTCCGGCTGGATCTTGGTGATGCCGTTGCCCTTCAGGTTCAGGTTGGTCAGTCCGGGCATCTTGTCGAACATGCTGTGGTGGACCTGGACAATCGAGTTGAAGCTCAGATCCAGCTGCTGCAGCTCCTTAATGCCGAAGTGCAGGTCCCCCGTGAAGGCGTTGTACTTGAGGTGGAGTATGGAGAGTGTGGTGCCGTTGAAGATGCCGCGGGGCAGCTCACTCAGCGAGTTGTACGACAGGTCCAGCTCCTCCAGCGTCTCCACGGGCTCGAATACCTTCTCGGGTATTTTCTTGAGGTTGTTCTGGGCCAGATTGATGAACACGATGTTGGACAGCTTCGAGAAGGCCCTGGGGTTCAGCTCCATAAGGTTGTTGCGCGACAAGTCCAGCTCCTCAATGCTAGAAGACTGAAACGGAGGAGATCATTTCAGATAACAGATCATTAAAAGCTCTCTCACAAAACCCACCTTGAGGAGGTAGTGGAGGCTGGACATGACGCTGAGGTCATTGCCGGAGATGGTGAGCATGCGCATCTTCTTGTTCTGGGCAAAGGTGTCCGGATTGATGATGGCCAGGCCCACATCCGTCATATTGACCGCGTACAGCTCCTCCAGGCCGTGGAAGGCCTCCGGGTGCATGTACTCAATCGTGCAGTTGGCAATCTTAATGGAGGCGACGAACTTCAGGCCCAGGCCCTGGAAGAACTTGGGGCCCAGCAGGATCGGGTACTTGGGGCCCACATTGGTCACCACCAGGTCGGTGATGTCCGAGCCGAACTTCTGGGTGCCGGGATCCAGTCTGCAAAAACGCGATTCTAATCATCTGGATTCCTTAAAGGGGATGGGTCCGGACTAACCTGCTGCAGGTGGCCACCAGGTAGCTGTTGACGTTGCGAGAGCAGACGCAGTATCTGGGGCAGGGAACATTCTCGCTGAACACAACCTGCTCATCGTCGGTTAGATCATCCGCTTCCCCTTGGGGCACATCGTCGTCGTCATCATCATCATCATCGTCATCGTCGTCCCCGTCGTAGTCCTCGTAGTTGGAGTCGTTGTCGGTATCAATGGTGTTCTCCTTGGTCTTCGACTCAGCGCCCTTCACCTGAAGGACGAACCTCGTTATACATACAAAGGACATTGAATCTATAAGATTCCACTTACCTTTGACTTGGTGGAGGTGTTTTCCACGATGGGCAACAGCTTGGGCTGGCGGGTGGTGGTGGTTCGGCTCTTCTTGGGACTTGCACTGGTCGAGGTCTCCTTTTCCTCATCGAAGTATGTGTAGTCGTCCTCATCGTAGCCATAGTTGTCGTCATACTCCTCGTTCTCATCGCTGCTGGTGGCATTCTTGCCACTTTTGCTGACGGTCAGCATGCTGATGACAGTGGAGGTGTCATTCTGTGCCTTGGGAAGCATCTTGTTAAAGCGCGGATCCTCGGCGAGGGCCAGGTTGTGCTTGGATGCCTCCAGCAGGTCCTTGAGCGTCTCCTCGCTGATGGGCTGCTGGGTGGTCGAGGCCACAGCCTTCTTGACGGCACTCTTCGTGGTCGTGTCCACCGGCAGCTCCTTGCCCTTGGGCGTGGAGATCTTCAGGCTGCTCTTGTCCGCAATATCCTCGCTGGAGCTCAGCTCGTTGTCCATTATGTCATCGTTGATCAAGTGGATGGTCGGTTTCAGGGTGCTCGAGTGGCTGGCTCGTAGCGCCCCAAGGCACACGACCAACAGCAGCACCAGTCTCGCCTGGCGACCCATTCTAAGATTAGCGGATGAGCAAACTGAAATGGACCAAGAGGAGTTTTGTACAGTAACGACGCTACGATAGGGGTTTGCTTCCTAGAAAACTCTACTGGCTCGACGACTCACAGCCTTTAATGGGGAGCACGTTGGTGCCTCCTACTCCACTATCTTATCGGTAATTGTTGAATGCAGATAAGCAGATAAACATTTATTGAATCAACAACGAGAGCTGGAGGTGAAGTACTCATGGCTACACTCACTACCCACCTATTCATGCTGCCTCGAATACAACGCATTATATCACTCATTTCCCCCAAAATGCCCTGATCATCATCAGGGATTTACTTCAGCACTTGGCTGAATGTTGACGCGATGGATTAGCACCCACCCGACTCGATGGAGTTGACATCATTCGCAGGCGCAATGGAAATGCTAATTTCATCAACAAACGGAAACCTAGGAGGAGCGTTTCCAAATGTTTGCTTATCGTTTAATGGCAATTGGTTCGTCGTTCCCTGGTTCCATGGCCTGATAAACAAACGTCAATGATTCTTCGAGTATTTCAAAACTTGTTACTCAGAATCGGGGAAAGCAGTTGGCACTTTCGGATCCGTAAAGTATGTACTTCCCTTGTCACCCATCCAACCATCCAACCATCTACCTTTAAAGTATGAGTAATTCGCATTGAAAATCTGTAGGTTCCCACTGCAACTGCAGATCTGATACTCGGATAAAAGCGGCATCTCAGTCGCAGTCTCAGTTTCTGTTTGTCGTCCGCAGAGATCATTTTGTATATTTATTTGCTGAGTCTCGTACCTTGTTTGCCCTTTGATTATAGCCGACTGCCTTGCGTACTCTTCCAAACTGATTGAGTAATCAGAATCGGGCAAGCGAGTTGACGCTTTTGAATGCCAATCATTAGCTCAGGGGATCCCCAGATCCTCTCCACCCCACCTTAGGGCCATTTAGAACTCGTTTTCCAGATATCTTGTTCCCAGAAATCCAGAACCGGCCGATCAAGCGACACATGAACTCTCTTAATCTTATGCAACATTGAATTAAATTCCAATACGATTTTCCCCATGAAGTGCTTCGATTCGGTGTGGATTCCGTCTTGGCTTGGAGCCGTATTGGAACTCGCCTCTGTTTGCCATCGTTTTCATGGCAAAGCAAATAATTCGCAATGCGGTAAACAAAGAGCTTTAGGTTTAATTGTTGTGGCCAAGAACGAGAGGAGAGGGAAGCGACGATGCGACCCGGAATAGGAATTGTAGGGAAATGCGCAGTAAGCGAACTTGGCAGCACATCGACAGCGACAACAGCGACAACAAGAACGAGAACACAGTTATCTAGTCAATATATGACCATACGTATATGAGTGGATATACATTTGTACATATATACATATGTAGCAGATGTATCTAAATATAAAAGTACACTGGAAAAATGCCACCGAACCTAGTTCAAAGAATTCCAGATCGTTGAAAGTGAGCACAATTTAAGACCTGGAAATAATCAACACCCTTCGCTATATTCTATTCAGGAATAAAAGAGGGTTTTTTCGGGCTCCCGCGTTGCTCTCGATTTTTTCTCAGTGCATTTGTAAGAGCATTTAATTAGATATACAAACGCAGACCCAGACAGAAATTGCTTAGCCAGCTCTTGGCCTGGCTCAGGCCCGGGATCGGGGCTCTGTCTGTCTGCCGCACAGAAATTTGTGTGTGGGTGTCAAGTTGAGTGTTTGTGCAACGATCTCTCCTCGCTGTGGGTGCCTGCCTCTCTGCCCCACACCAGCACCCAGGGAATACTGCAGCGGAGGCCCAGGCCCGCATTAAACGTGTTTAGGTCTTTTGGCTAACATTTCATCGAGTCACGAAAGATTTTCTGAGGCAGACACAGTTTTTGGCCCGACTCGGGCCAAGGCGCCGCCGACACTCCACTCCACTCCACTCCGAACATAATTAATTCCATTTCTGTCATTGCAACGACATGTATATGTGTAAACGCCGATATCCATATACATGCACGCTATACGGCTATATGGCTATATGGCTGTGTGGATACATGGCTTTAATGGCTGCGTGTGTGGAGCGGAGCCGATGTTGTTCAAGTTTAGAGAGTAAAAACCGGTAACTGGCACTGGCACTGGCACTGGCCATACTTGTACGTGTATGCAAATCAGCCTCAGAGTCGGAAACCCGTGAGTCAACCAATTCATCATATGGCAGCTATCTGTAGAGATTAGCTCTAGTTGGGAAAATGTGTCTATCTATACTCGTGGTACGTCTATTACCGCTCCCTAGCCCCCTCATATCACTCCCCCAAACAATGAAATTAAATGGATACGAGTGGCTTTTGCTGTAGTGCATCTAATTAGCTCAATCTTTCTGTCTCTGTATCTGTCTGTCTGAGCGAACAATCAATTAATATAAAATCAATGGAAAATGCTTTCCTGAAACCGCTTTCTAGAACACTTTGACATTCGATCGAGATACATTTTGTACACTATACTGGCTGCTACAGTTTACGGCCTTTGTAACCAGACACGGAAACAGAACGTTTTGTCCAAGGGTTATGTTATCCATACATAAATATACTTCCATAAAGTATCGCATATCCAACTGATTCGAAGTCGTGATACCAGCAGCGTTTAGACTTAAAACACCAACATTTTTCTATTTCATTAATGGGAATTTATTATAGTTTTTAGTTGATTTTTCTGGTTTGTTTTCAGTTGAATTTTTTATCAACTGGTCGTGGCATCTGGTCGGGTTTGTCAACAGATTTGAATGATGGTCTCCCTCCCTTGGGGTCTCGTGTTACACAAAAATGTCATGTGGGGCCGCATAGCAGCTGGGGACTGGACCTGGACCTGGACCCATGGAAAGTTATCGAATTGTGGCTGGGCGCAGTCGGTTGGAAATTGGAAACTGGGTGTGACCCTTGGCCACAAAAATATTATGAATTGTTTTCTTCCCCAGAGAGAGAGAGAGGTGGAGATATTCGCTTGGAATGTCTCGGAAAGCAGCGGGATCAGGAAGGTCAGCTAATGAACCCCTGAAAACGGTATCGAACTCAGGTAGTTTCGCCTTGACTCCGGCTCAAGATCACCCGACAAAAATTGTCTCTGGTATTACCCAGAAATACCCGAAATCACTCTCCGCAGGCATGTGTGTGCGTGGGTGGATAATGATTGAGATGTCTGCGTAAAAATAGCATTCCATCGTTAACAGGAAGTGAAACGAAAGGAAGAGACAGACATCCGAGTAGGTAGGGGATCATCGCAGTTTGTTTTTTTATTTTTCAGGAACGGACTCATCTGCTGTTCCTTTTAAGGATATCGATTCATGGGAAGACGAAGACGAAGACCGGCTCGAAGCGGAAATAACTTAGCCGATGCCTTGATTAGGGTGGAAACACAAGCAAACCAAATCGAGCTGCAAGTATCTGTGGATCACGACTCAATCACATTTGTTGACCGATTCATTAGCATCACGAGTTGTTGAGTGGATCGATGGAGATTTTATGGATATGATTTTTGCGTAAGGAGCCAGCCGTTCCAACTTCCAAATGTGCATTTTGCCCCCCTTCACACAGGGGAATATAGATTCCAGTGTATACCGCCCATATCCTTACGAGTGACGCCATTCTGGCACATCATTTCTGCAACATTAATTTCTGCCAAACAAGCAAGTACAATGGCAAAAATTGCCCAAGGCGGGCACATAAAAAAATATACAGAAATATAAAAAATGCCGACATTTGACCACACACACAGACAGCAAATACAGACACACACACACACACACACACATCGACATCGGCTATAAAAAGGGGGAAACTGTGGCTTCAAAAGATGGTAAGACTGGTTTTTTTCGGCTGCAAATTGCGACTCGAACGCGAAGCAGCTGTGACGTCCGCCGCCAAGCGGCAAGCGGAGTGTAAGCCAAGTTAGCCCGTTGCGGTGGCGGCCAAAAGTCAGACAGATGACTTTTCGAGTTACGAAAATTCTGGCTAAAAGCGATTTCAATTTACTCAGCAATTACAAAGAGAGAATTTCTGTGTTAAGGTTTAAGTGCCACGAAATTCCTATTTAAATATTTGTATTTGCCAGTTGCTTGAACTCTAGTCATTCCCGACTTGCCCGCTGTCCGCTGAAATCCAACTAAACTGATTAGCTATATATAATTAAATACACATTAATCAATGTGACACTTTCTACAGTCTAGAAACTTTTGAAGATTATAATCTTAGAACGCAATGAATGCGAACCTATTCCTACATCGAATCTTTAGAACGAGCTGAAACGAGTTCAGATTCCATATTCCATCACAAAGGAAGTCTAGCTTCGGAAATGGAATACCTAATGTATAGAAATATACCTAATGTATAGAAATATAATGTTATATACATAGCAAGTACCTATATTTTGAATATTTAAGCTTTAAAAGCACTGCACTGGGCAAGAGAATACAGAATGCACACTTATAGAGACTCCTTAGGATTCCCTTTCTGATTACTTCTCCCTCTATGAATCGGCTATGGTCTGTTCGTATCGCATGATACCACTGATGGACTTATATGATCAATCAGGCTTAATATTTCCACTGTCCAACCAAAAATGTAGCTGATAAAGTGCATTTGCTGTTGCTCGTATCTGAGCAGAGGGCCTGGGGGGCTCAAGGAAAGAGCTGGAGTTCAGTGCAGTTATTAAAATGATCGTAAATTGATTTCAGCCATTCGATGTGGAAATTTATGTCTGCTTCCTTCCTTCAGGCTGCACTTGTTCTTTGTTCATTCAGATATCATAAAGATATGCGTATATATAGCACTGATATTGAACAGGAAGCAGGGTATAAATTAAGAACTTAAGGAGCCATCAGCATCGCCAGATGATCAGCCGAAACCGGCTCGAACCAGGCGGGGGCGAGGGCGAGAGCGAGGACGATGGCGAGGGCGGTTCATTAGCGGGCTATGGACAGACTGCCGTCAGTTCCAGTTTGGGGGTAATTCAGCATTAGGATCGGGGATCGGTTGGTTTTGGCCTGGCTTGGCCTGGGCTGGCACGACTCTGACAGGGACAGAATAGAAAAACGCTTTTTATTGTTTGAGCTGACAGAAACCTGATTTGTTTCCACAGTAAAGTGCGACTTTTGAAAAACATTTTCCCCACTTTGTTGGCACGCTAAACTTTGCACTCCGCTGGGGCTTTTGTTGCAAACAGAACAAAGGCGGAGCGGGACGGTTGGGGCTATGGCCATCACGTATTGTTTTATCGGAACGAGTCGGTTTGACTGCTCGTAGTCGAATGCATGGAATTGTCACAGCGTTGAGACATCTCTATATATTTATTAAGTGTCGGCGGGTCCTGAGCCCTGAGTGGCATTGAGTTCGACTGTCAAATTGCTGACATATCACAAAATCCAGACGAATGCCGCGCCCAGTCCAAGAGCTGCAATTTGCGTCACCCATTTCGCTTTTGAGGTGCGGAAAAGCCCCTCTCGCAGCTGAACAGTCTCCGCATTAATTAGGTGCAAGAAAATCGAATTTCAAATGCGATTCCAGTGCTCGCTCGCGTTTAGGCGTCTGCCAACGTGGCTAACTTCGAGCTTGGCCCGTTTCTGGCCACATTCCATACGGCCCAAACGTGCACAGAGGCACGGGCACAGGCACGGGCACAACAACAGGCACGACGCTCCACTGAGTCACTGCAGGCCAAGACTCTTTGCATTTTATCCACATGGCAATGGGTGCTATCCAAAACCAGACCACAGCTCGGACCGGACCCTGAACCATAAGCTCATACGCTGTGAAATCGGCTTAAGTTTGGAAGCCTGAGTTATAGGTTGAGCAAACCAAATTACAAGGCCCCCCCAAAGAAGCTGAGCTCCATTTGACTTCCCGATTGCCCTAGGCCCACTTATCCACTAGCCCTCTTGATGCAGAGTATTCAAAGTTCGTCCCTCGATGGTCAGAGTGTGTTTGATTGCGAATGAGGTGAAAGTTGCCCTCAAGAACTGTCGCCAAATGGGGTTTTGGGCAGGGAGAAATACATATACATAAACATATCCTCATATATCATATACATATGTACATAAATGGTTGCTCTGGTTGGGAGCTGGGACTGAGTTGATCAGTTGCTTTCATATGCAGACAGACAATTTGTGGGTGACTAATCTTTTATGGCATCTGATTAGAATTGTGCAAAAATTGATTAATCTTCCGTTGTCTCTCTGGCTGGCTGTCAGGCTTGATTGATTAGAGTCAGGGTTAAGGTAAAATGTCAACGCATGTTTACTGTGGGTGCGAAACACGAGCACAACTATGTACAGCTGATTAAGGCCACACTGGCACTGCCACTGGCACTGGCACTAGCACTAGCGACTGCGAAATTTCATGCTCAATTGAGCAGGGAAAGAAAAGGCTAAGCTTGGTTAGGAGACAACTGCATTTGGAGCCCTCCAATCCTGGTTGGGAGGAGAATGACATCATTGTGTGTGTCAAGCAGTTAAAACACGAAGCTGGGTCGTTAAAATCACTCAAAATAGTTTGCTTTTTTCGCTGTTTTCGAACGACAGTCATGTGCCAAAAGCAGAAACCAAGCTCCCCAAGAGACTTATTACGCATCCGCCGCATGTGCCGACACTTAAGTTCTGTAAGACTAAACCGAGTTTACCCACACACACAGCACTCGGTGCGGCATTAAGTGGTCCAAGCTGCAGTTGTTGTTAGATGTTTGCCTGGGCACTTAACAAAAAAAGATTTGATAGTTGAGTATTCATAATTTGCCCTGCGGGGAGATGGAGACAGCGACAGCGACAGCAGAGTTTGCTGTCTACATACATATCTACGGCTATGTTGACATAGGTATACTATAGGTATTCTCTGGCCAATTACCAGCCATGAAACCAGCCAGAGCAGAGAGTAATGTGACCTCATTAACTCCACTCATACAACCACAAACTCACACTCACACTCGCACTTCTCACAGAGGGAGCGAAAGAGAGAGACCCAATAGAGTCAAAGTCTGAGTCGGAAAACGAATATGTTTGCTTTTGGCGTTTTATCTTTATAAATACGCTTGTGGGGCCGGCTTTTGTAGCGATTAGATAGTGCAACACATCCGTCAACTGGCGACAGTTGACGGAGAAGTCCCTCCTGCAGTGGTAAGAATGCCCAGCCCCATTCCCAGCCCTATTCCCAAATCAAACCGAATCAAAATTTGCATACATAAGCGTTTTCAAGGAATTCAAAGAGCACACACCTCTGGCTGATTACGTCTGGAAAACCGAGTCGCACCTCAAAATCAAATGAACAGATCGCAGAGCAATCATTTCAGTAAAATTCATTTAAATTCCAGCTTCGTTTTCACAGAGCCACAGCGACAGCAACAGCAACAGTGGGGTATAAAAATAGCATTAAAATTGAAAAACGATTGGAACTGGTTCTGAATTATGCATAGAAATAATTTATTTAATTTTTTCCTTTTTTGAGAATATTTCGTTGTTTCTGTTATCGGAATTAAAGCCCCCTCGTACCGCTCTCTAATCGAAATATGTTTGGCTGATTAATTGGGGGCCACTTCAGGAAGCTTTTCGAGCTGTTTATTTGCATAAAATAGTTTGTATAATATTTGTGTTTATCGGTTAATACTCGAATACATATTGATGTTTCGCGAGCGGAAAACGAGCTTTAATCCGTAATGGCCTAAAGTGTTTTCCAATATTTTCACGCGTTATTTGCCCATCATCGCATGCCCAAGGTATGCAAACTACGATCATGGTCTTGCTATAGAGATCTATTGCTCTCTGTACCCCGTCTTTCTGATAGTTTTGTTTTTTTTTTCTGTTTTTGCAGCAACGCGTTGAATTTGTGATGAAGGTGACTTCTTTTTGAGTAAATGCATTACCGGTTTGTTCACCCCTTTCCCGCACTCTGTCCACCCCGTTACCACTCCCAGCGAGAGTCGAGTTGTTCCATACACCAACAGACGATACACACACGCACACTGACACTCACACTAACTCACTCACACACAGGTGTAATCTTATCTATGTACTTCTCTTACTTGCGTTCGTAGCATTTGTTGTTGTCTCTTAACTGTTTCATTATTCTGCCTTAAACTTATCTTCTCTCTGTTTTAAATTCCCCGATTCCCTGCAGGGCAAATGCACTAACCTCCCCTATATGTGCACGTGTATGTGTGTGTGTCAATCTTCCTGTGTAGCTGATAAGCAAGATGAAGTACAAATTGAAGCTTTCCTTAGCTGTTGATCAGCAGAATTTGGTTGAGATAATTGCGACTCGGTTTGGAAGTTTATATGTCACCACACATGCACAGATACACAACCAACACACAAACACGAGCAGCTGCATCGCTGAGTTCGGCCTGCTGCTGTGTGTGTGAGTGCTTGGTTATGTTTTCAGAGATATGGCAGGTAAGCAATGAAGCCACAGGTATCGTTACACACACAAACTCAGGCACGCACACACAAACTCACTGACAGACCGAAAGATACGCTCAGCGAGTGAGACAACCACTTGGGGCAGAGACAGCCGATTTGCTGTTGTCCCACTCACACTTGGACCCTGGCCTGACGAAATCCCATCCCTCCTCGCTGGCAGTGCACTTTTTTCAATGCCCGCCAGCTCCGACTCCGATTCCGCTCCGGCTCTGGCTCCCAACAAAACCTGCATCGGAAGAAAAACTCACCTTTTAGAGAATTCTGCTCGCTGATGGCTACGGCTCAAAAATTGAAGTGGAGTAATCCAAGAATTAGTATTTTCGCTGAAAGAAACACACAAACTTTAGTGGAGATACGCTAGCCACCGCACCTAGAGAGTTCTCTTTCCGGCAGAGTTTGTATTTGATATTTGTGATTAAGTCAGATTTTGTTTTCCACGAATTCAAAGGCTGATCACGTGCCCTGGCCGTTAATTCTGCTTAATTGGTGTTAACTTGTTTCAGCTTTACCGATTTCGTTGACTCGTGCGCTCTATCTACCGCGTGCGTGTATATTCCTGTTAGTATGCGATCAACACCTGTTGAAGTTTGAAAATCAACTGATCTCGGCTCACCGTTAAGTCGGAATACGATGGTATAGTATGGTATGGTAAGGTACGGTGTGGAATGGTATGTCTGTATGATTAGGTAAGGCGAACTCAGCGATCGGCCTCTTTTTGTGGCACCGATGGATGATTATGTCCCTTAACGAGGGAATACGAATAAGAATCGAATCGCTTCAGCGATCATGTGTCATTTGTTAGGTTATGATAGGGATTGTTATTGTTATCTTGCACCAAATCCAAATAGCAATCACACATAAATTGTTCTATATTTTTTGGTAACTCCAAAAATAACCTCCCTCTGAGTTGGCCCCACCTCTAAGGCATAACTTACCATGGCATTAGTTGTTTTCGAGTCTTTCCTCTCTCTGACGCTCTCACTGGCTCAAATGGCGACGCATCACACACACACACACAAGCACACAATTCTTCCATTTCTCGCGCTCGGACACAAACAAATGTATAAATGTGTGCTGCATTGAACATCTTTTTTAAGTAAGTCCCTATCGCTCTTTGGGGACCTAACTCATATAGAGGAAAATTTGTAATGAAGTTTAATATCAGAATATGATTTCTTAATTTCGTATTAAGATAAATAATTAAATTCGAAATCTCCTAATTATAATCTCATCTCTGTTACCAAGCCAACATCTCCCACAAATCTCATATAGGGTATAAAAAAATTAAACGGATTTTGTTCCGCAATTGAGATGGCAGATAAAATATCGATGGAGGTATCGATGCACGAATTAAAATCGAACAGAGGCGCCATCTGGGAGCGCCCGCAGACATGATTTTGTGTAGAGCTCATGTAAAACGCATGTAGAATTGTAATGTCAAGTGTAATGTCGTGCCAGTGTGTAGTTGCCATGTAGCAGGATTAATTTTATTTTTACTGTATAAAATATTTACATGCAAAAAACGACTTTTAAAATTTAGCCCATCTTATGGAAAATTATTTGTTCTTTAAAAATCTGTAAAAACATCTGTAAAACATATGCATGCATGACTTCGTTAATTTCTCATTATTAATTGTTTTTTAGCAACCATCTGCAATAGCGAACCCTCGTGCTGCTTCTTGCAACCTGCAGGCCCCAATGCATACACCATCACGTCAACATTCTGCGGGCGGCTTAAGCGATTTGTGTGCACCCCACTATAAAATGCAATGGGCGTGAGATGAACAACGGCGCAATATTGGCAGGTGTGAAGGGCTTGCCATTGGCCTGCAATATCACCGCAGTTGATTTATTAATAAATTAAAAATAGATAAGTTAAAATCCAAAAAACACAATCGTCTGCATAAGCATTGTGGGAGTCTCCATTGTCGACCATATAGACAATCTGAATCTCCCAGAGACTGATCAAGAGTAATGTTCTAGACCTGGGTGATCTTAGTGCTTCGCAGCGGCAAAGAGTCCAGTCGAGATGGCGGAATATTCTTCCATCTAGACCCCAAGTCCAGGAGTTAGCCCATGTTTATGTATGTCTGGAAAGTCAGTCCATGCTCAGTTCGGACAATATATATTTTAATAAAATAATGTTACTATGCGAGAGTTAGCAGGAGAAGCTATATGACTTTCCTCCTTGCAAGGTATCTTTGAAATACATTGCAAGCAAATGTGAGCTAATTTTGGAAATTTCATAAAAGATCGTTTCCATTGAATGTCAAAAGTACCCTTTGTACGAGCGATCCTCAACAGCCTAAAACCGAATCGAAAATAAATGAAAGTCTTGCTGCCAAAATTGGTAACTGGTCAAAGCATGGTCTGGATGCTGCCTGCCGTTGCAGCAGTTTTTTTGTTATTGTTGTTGTTGGTTGATGCTGCTGTCACGCAAACGTCAGCGGAGCAGTGCGGTCCCAGCCTTAGCCTCCTCTCGGCTTGTATTTCCGTCCGCCAGTCTGCTGGTCTGCCAGTCTGCCGGTCTGCCGGTCTGTCGATTGCCAGTTGACAAAACATGCGCCTGCGCAGTTTTCGCCTTCACATGAATATTTTCTTGTGAAAAATCTCAGCTTTGTGTTCGACGTGGTCGTTCGTTGCCTGGCGGCGTGCAGAGCGTATGTCAAAGGGGGGAAGGGAAGGGTCTCTCGTGCATACGGTCGGCTCTTAAATATAATTAGCAGACTTTTGATCTGTATGAAAACTTGAACTTTAACACTGCTCCAATCCCAAGGGGAGATACGATTCATATTCCCCCGTTGACTAAGCCGCTGCAATGGGCATGAATAACATATCGCAGAAAATCGAAAACGAAACAAAAATCAAGGAGGAACGCAGTTTGCGATGCCAGCACCAAATGCAGCGAGCGACGCCACTGGGGCGCTGCTGGTCGCTGGAGCTGGGGAGCATCTGGGGATCTGTGGATGGCGATGGCGTTGAATGGCGGCCAGTTGATGGGTGGTGTGCGTGCCTGGAATGGCAAGGGGATTGGCGTGAGTGGGGAGATCGGAGCTCCCATCAACTGTAATGATCCTTCAGCTGGATTCTGGTTGACTGAGCTAGGCCCCACCGGGGAGACGAGACTCTAATCAGCCTCCCAGCTGACCTTGACCCAGCTAAACGCGGACCTGCCACAACGGTAAAGTCAGGTTCATGTGCCCCCTTCGGGTGGCGTGGTCTGCGTAGACAAAGAGCTGGCAGATACAACAAACCTGTCTTGCCAAGATAGAGATACAGGGAGGAGGGACACCACCACCAATTTGGTTAGAGCGGCCTTCGCTGGAGCCGCCTCCCCTCCCCAAGAACTTGGTGGCCTGATTACCATGAAGCTGCCTCGCGTCTGCCTCGCCTAACGAGGCCTGTTGCAAGTTGATTACGTTGATTAGCGACCACCTGCGAATGCCATTTGCCAGTGCCACAGGCGAGCGGAGTGCGTTCTCCTTTAGCTCTTTAGCCTGAAAAATCGTTATCACTTATCGAGGAAGCTGCATGATTAAACTTAGAGAGAGTAACTATTTGTCTAATTAATCAGGGTTAAACGTATTTGTCAGCCTGTCAATGCGGTCTAAATAGCGTAAACTTGTACTATCCACTTGTACTAAGAGCTAACTAATCTTACAGGGATCGTAACTAGGTTAAGAGGTATCCTTGCAGATCCGCCTGTGAAAATATTCAATTCGTTGCATGCTCCATTCATTAAATGATCCCTTGATCACCTTCTTTCCCTTTCCCCGTTCCCCATTCCTTAATTTCATTCTTTGAAGAATTCCTATCTATTCTATATGGAACAACAGCTCTCCAATGGCCAATAGCTATTAGTCACGTCGTAATCGTACACTCCTCATCCAGTCTCAGTCTCAGTCCCAGTCCCGTTCCCATTCCATTCTAGGAATGGGCTCAGCCGAAAAAGTGAAACTACAGTTATCTGCATATACATATGTACAGGCAGTTTTCCTCAACCACGTTTACACGATATCATAATTACGTTAAGAAGCGGGCTGGCTCCTCTTTCGAAGCTCCAATGAACTCTCCCAATCAGCGTAACTGTAATCGCGGTGACCACTCGTCCAAGCCAAAGCCAAAGCCCAACCCCGGCCCGTTCGAGTCAAAATGTTGATCACGTTACCGCCAGATCATAATATAATAACTTTGAGCTAAGCCTGAACATGCCTTTATAGAACAACACGTAGAAACAATTAAAATATCCCAGCACTTTACTTTTTTGTGTGTCGTTTGTTTGTTTGGTTTTGTCTTTCGGCTGGGCCCAAAGAAGGCATCCGAAAATTACACCTAGGCTTAAAATAAATGTCCAGCGCCCAATGAGCCGGAACGTGCGATTTCCATATACGATTTCGAATCGGATTCCTATTGGGATCCGACTGCTGCACCCCCGTGGATGGAGTCGACTCCAAATGCATACATATATGCAGTTGGTTATGAAACTCGGCTAAGGCGCGCGGGGCCCGATGGTTAATTGTGAATTTCCGGTTCATTGCAGCTCATTTGCCTAACTGGGTACACATACATACTTGTACCTTCCCCTTCCTCCATTCCGCAGAGGATGGGGACTGAGCGGATCGTCAATCCATTGTGGGACACTCCAGCAGTCAGTCCGTCAGTCAGCCTGTCACTCAGTCAGTGAGTCAATGAAAACGAAACCCGGGACGCAGTACATAAAACTCTTCAATCTGGGTCAAGCCAAACTGGCAAATGAGGAGCATTATTTTAGCATTAGATGAGAACGGAGGACACGGATCCAATTATGCAGATTCTTTTCGTTGCAATTAGTTTTTAAACTCACTTATAATGAAATACATTCTACATTCTGAGACGGTTAAAACTAGATTAGATTTTCCCTCTCATCAGTTAAAACTTTTCCACAAAAATTAAATATTATATAATTTTTGCATTTTGATTAAAAATAATTGATAATGCACCCACACAAATAGGTAACGCAAGTAGAGATATCATATCGACCACTACTATATATCAATATTTACCAAAAATTAACTTTAATCGCATTGTCAAGGCTGTCAGTACTAAAGCTTCCAAGCTAAATTAGTCATGTGCTCTAATCAATTAAGTCAACGCCGCGCCAAGGCAATACCAAGCGAAGTCACTGGATGGATCGATGGATACAGATGGTATACGATATAAATTAGCGACTGAGAAATTTCATTCTGTTTCAAGAGAACTCCCAACGGGAATCCCACCGCCTCGCCTGCACCTTCAGTAGATTTCCCTCAAAAAGCAAACAAACATCTGGAAATTGCATAACATTTGGAGGCGATTGCTGATTATTCGGTGGAGAGGTGAGAAGTGATATATTTGTCAGTTGAGAGGGTTAATGTGATTAATAAATATCATGACTATCTAATCGAGAACAGAGCAGATTGTTCGTGACGTTTATACGGAATGGAATCTGACGAACGGCGAACGGGACTCACTTTTCGATCCCTTCCCCCGTGTTACGAAGGTTTTGATAACGATTTCATAGGAATCCGCCCGAAGACGTAATACGATTATTGAGTAAATAAACCGTTAGGCAAACAATCACTCGAGATCAACAGCAATGTTATATCATATACACAAACAAATAGACATTACATATAAGGCGCCTCACAGCCCAAACTTCTTTATTGGCTCAGCTTTCAAGTCTGTTCAACCCACCCAGTCGCACTTTAAATAAATATATAATCATCCGAGTTTTATCAATTCGCACTCTGACGTCAGTTGTGCTCTTGCAAGGCAAGACTGGGCAAATTTGCAATTAAAATTTAGCTTTCGCCGAAACAGAAATCCATTCAGTTTTTGGTTCTGTTCGAACTTTTATCAGCCCCAGAGCGTTGGACACTTCCGATACAATTGACGTATACAAAACATTCGAAAGGCGGCACCCAGGCAGGTGAAAAGTCTTGTCGAGTGAGATAAACAAAAGCCAAATATACCTGACTTTTTATGTGTCTATATAATATACATACAGGCGGATACTTTATTGTTGATATGTTAGATATCTTAGACGAAAATGGGGTGTATGGGTATGGCCTGAAGAGAGAGACGCTGCCTTGAAATTTAAGTGGAAATTATGGCATGGACTCAAGGGAATACCTCCAATCGACAAGCAATATATTTACTATTCTTAAAAAAGAGATTAAAATATGATTTATATAAACGGATGTGCTAGATTAATAGAGCCTTTGCTCTGCCTAGGGTATCAGATATTCGATCTCCGCCTGGTTGTCTTTGCGCCCGGTCAAAGGCAAATACTCGACCTAGCGGCTGGCATTTAATTTTTAACGATTAAAGAACAGTTTCGGGTGGGCAATGGCGAGTGCGAATATTTGGCTGGTGAGATAACTTGTTCTGCAACTTGGAAATGCGTTTAATTAGCGATCGGCGCAGAACGGTTACGCAAGCAAAGGGCGCAGTGGGTGGAACAGCTGGACTTGGGCGGCAGTACATACTGCAGGTGATATCACCACGGAGAAGCACCGAGAACAAACACGGCGAATGTGAGAGCCGATAGCGATAAGATAAAATCCAACTCAAATATTTAACATTGGTATTAACACAAGTTTTGCCACTCTGCTGCTTCATGCTTTCATATAGAAATACATAGTCGCGAAGTGCTGTGTTCATCAGCTACAGCAGAAGTTCACTCGATTCACATTCATTCAGAAATGAACATTAACTTTGACCCAGAAACCCAATAAATCGTAAACAAAACTCCCCCACGTACGCACTACGGAGTTGGAGAAGAAGTTGGCGGTGTGTTTGAAGGAAAGAGTCAAAGAGCTACTAAACTATGTACATATGTACAAAAGAGAGCAAAACTGCACCGAAAGCTTATCAACTGCTCTCAGATAAACAGCAAAGCATATACATATATTTAAGTATGTATGTATGTATGGCAATTGATAAGATATGATAAAGCTTCTGATATTCTTACAGCAGGAAATGGAAATTGCACGCCTTGTAAATACACAAGAGAGCCACTAGCCATTCGATTATGCTAAACTAAATGTACAATTTCTTTTACTTCATTTCGCACCAGCTATGTATGTACACAAATCGCTAAGCAAATCGCTCTTTTGATAACGCAACGCTTAAGTTCAACTCATTGATAAGCTTTTGCTGTTCTCTCTCTCGCGCTAGTTCTCGCTCACTCTCCTTTCTGATTTTGGCGAATGAATAAGCTTTTTGCGACCGTCTATTTATTTTATATATTTCATAACTCAAACAAAACTGTGTGTATGTGTGTGCTCGTTCCATCCTCCCTATAGGTGAGTGCGCGTGTGCCGTCGACTATCCCCATCCACGTGTTCCAGACGAGTTTGCTGCTCTCCACCGCTCGAGCTCTCCGCAACGCGTGTTCGCTCTTTCTCTCCCTCGATTAGCTTTCCATGTGCTTTGGGGCTCCAGTGCTGCTCTCCAGCCGGCGAAGTTGCTGTTGTGCAAAGGTTTTTAATACCCCGTTTTATTCGGTTTAAAGCTCTCCCATCGAACGGTCGTGCCTCTGTGCCTTGCTCCGGTCTGTCGCCCGCCCATTGATCGCCTCGTCTCGACTCGTACGCCGCCAGGTATCGGACCCGACCTGACCTGAGTCGTTTCATTCGGGCAACCAAATCCAGTGTCGTACGCAAAGCGCACACGCAAAAAAGCGGAGGTCCGACAGTACCGTTCCGTAGTCACCCTCCCCTTCCTCGGTCTGCCGACACGATCAGCGTTTGTAGGTAATTAAAATTTATATAGTTTCCGTTTCCCCGCTCACACACACACACACGAAATGGTGCAAGTGCGAAAAGAATAAAACCGTTTCGGCAAACACAATCCAAATTCAAATTCAAATCAAAATCAAAACCAAAAACCGCAAGCTATTAAGATACTTTCGTTCCACAATTTACGGGTCTAAATTGTTTGCGCTGCGCTCTGTTTGATGCCGTGGATGCGATGCTGCTGATTTTTAGTTGTATTTCGGTTGTTTTTGCTTTCATTGTCATCTCTCTCTGGCCCGGCACACAGAGAGTGTTTGGTGCTCTCTGCAGCTTTCGTTGTATTTCTTCCGTTTCAATTTTGATCATTTTGTATGTTCCTCTTTCTCCCTGTCTGTTGTGTATACTTTTTAATGGCGACTGCGACACATTCTGATTGCAGACGCAGAAGCAGTCGCAGTCGGTTCTGAGCGATCTCTCGAGAGAAGATCTTCTTCCATCGTGCGGCAGTGCAAATCAAAAGACGCTCGGGGCCCGTGTTGGAGGACAGGACTCTCCTTCTCTCCCAAGTGCCCAAAAAGTGCAAAGCATAGAACAAAAGACAGGCAAACGGTGAAAAAGGAATTTAGACAAAAACATACGAGTTCCGTACCGCAGACATACAATCGCATATATGATCAAACAAAAGTGCTTTCAGTTCCTTCTATATATAAATAAATAATAATAATTTTGCATGCGTGTGGTTCTTCGACCGCACGCCAGCTCAAACTCAGACCCTGATAAGGTCCCGGCATTGTCCGCGAATGTGAGTGTCCGTTTCGGTGTGAGTGCTTGAGCCCGTGTTTATCGCTGGTGCACAGTGAAATGCTGATAATAATGCCCAAGGGACGGGACGCAATCGAGGTTGCTTCCAGTCTTGGAATTACTCGGGGGATTTAATCGTGGGGGCATTCCCCTCGATGTAAAAAGGCCAGAGTTCGGGGCTTTTCCGAACTGAAACAAGTTGCTCGTCGAATCGTTTAATTTTAACTTTTTTTATAACCTCTCTTTGTTTTACATTTGCGGTTTATTTTGTGGCAAACTTGACCCTATTTCCCAACATTTTCGAGTTATATAATTGCCAAAAAGCGAAAGAGAAATAAAAGGCCGCGAGATGAGCAGACCTGTAATAAAACGGTTACTTTTTTAACCCCTGGGTACGGGTACGGGTACGGGCGGGCACTTAAACCGATCTCAGCGATTGCAAACTTGTGTACGACGAGAATGGACAGACAGACAAACAGACACACGCATTCATGTGAAATCCCAGCTCTATATGAGTAGTTCGAGTAGCAACCCCAACCCCAACCCCACCCTCGGGGCCCCTGTCTACCTACCTATGCATCTACCTATACGTACCTATACGTGTACCGATGTTCCTCTCTACCTGCCCTACCCAGCGACGAGCCGCCACTCGAACTCGAACGCTCGAAAGCTTTCTGTGCCGTGCCGTGCAATTCGGAATCGTTTACGTAAAACAATTGGAAACCGCAAGCGTCGCGTCTGATGCTTGTTGAATCATCCAGATACGGATAGCTATCTGCGAGATATTCTTTCTGAAATTTCACTTTTCCCTGTTTGTGTTTGTGGTCAAAATTCGATTGTTTACTCATGTCAGCCCCCCCACTTGCTATATTAGCCCCAGAGGGAGGGCGCACTGCAAGTCCATTTCTTTGGCAGTGTGAATCATTTTAGCCAGAAATATTATTAGTACGAATTGCCGCTTGTCAAGTAAAAAAGAAACACAAAATCAAATACACACAAGTCATGCAACGTCACCACCTAATGAGAGTATCAATCATCTTTGACTTGGGCAGAGCCAGAGCCAGAGACGATAGAGACTGCGAAGGTGGATGGATCGTGCATCTTCCGCCTGAGCTATAAACTTCAGCTCTTGCGTAACACATACCCAACCCCAACTCCAACTCCAGCTACAGATTCAGCTCTAACTCGAGAGGCCCACTCGCAGCTCGAAGGTGCTAATTTCCAGCACATAATTCACAGACGTGTGCGAGTGTAAACTCTATACTGTTTTTCATGCCATTTCCAAGCATCGGTTTTATGGCCAATAAGACTGGGGTCTGAGCGAAAAGCTCTCCACAAAATGGTTAGTGGGTGCCATCTAATATCATGTGTATCTGCGGGTGCCTCTCTCTAGAAAAATGAACTTATCTCTACTCTGAGGTTCGCCAATTCCATTTCTCGATAACCTACACAGACGGAATGTTCTTTTGAAAACATTTCCGGACTTCTACGTAAATATTGTTTCCTTATCAACGTTCCAGTTCCTCCAAAAGCATACGAAATTAGCAATGTTTGAAGGGAGTTCGGTTTTCTGGTCTATGGATTCGAATTCAGATTTATTGCGTCTGAAATTTTTCGCTATTTTTGGATCTCTGATTATATTTTTGGCGCCCGATGTCTGGTGTTTTGAATTCGTAAACTAAATGAAATGAAGATCCCTCGAATGTTGCCCGTCTTATCAGTTTTAAGACTATTCAAAATTATACAAATTTGCTTATCAGAAACGAACGAATGCTGCTTCTTTCAAGTTCTGGTCGGTTTCAAGTTCACTAATGCTTAAACTGCTCCCTTGTTTGCTTTCCCCTTTGGTTCATTGTGTGATTTGGCGCCTACCGTCTGAGGTTTCGATTTTCAAACTCTCCTCCGTATCGCGGAGCGGAGCACAGTCTCGCCTCCGCCCCCCTCCGCCCACAGCAATTTGAGAGTGACGAGGCGTCATCGTCATTGTGGCAGTGCATCGGCGAGCTGCCAGTGCCGCCTAGAGCTTTGGCGTGCACTTCATGGTCCCATTTTTGGTGGATGTGTCAACCTTGTCCCCATTAGATACAGAAGTTTTGGTATTTTTTTTATTTTTTGTGACGGGGATGAGCAACAAATGTGTGTTTCGATAAGGCAAAACAAGCTGTTATCGAGCCACAATCAAAACATTATCATTGGGCAACAGCAACGCAACACCAGAGTGGGGGTAAATGGGAAATGCCTCGGCATTGGAGTGCATTCGAACATTCAGAGCTGGGGAGAGCTAGAGCGACAGTAACGATCTAACGAAAACGCAAATGAGTCCCAGAAATCCAAGAGCTCAAGTGCACATGACTGTGGCGTTGGGGCACAGTGTTTGCGTCGCTGTTCCTTTTTGTTGCTGGTGTTGTTGGGTTCTATCTATAATTAGCAAATGTCGGGCGATAAGATAAGCCGCCCGCCCCAGAGATAGTGTGAAAAGCTCTCCGAATGTTGTCACAGCTGGAAAAGGGAATTCGGAAACCCGGAGGGAGAGGGTAGCGCATATGAGCGCATATAGGGGGACTTCTCTAAGGAGGGGGGACTCTGTGACGCAGACTGGACCAGAGCTAATTGTTTACCACGTGGTTGGGTCCGAGAGGAATTTCCGATTTGTAAACATTTCAACGATTGTTTTTTTTTCGGCGAAGAATTCAAGTTCAAAAGCGAATAGATCTGTTTCATCCGGATCTCTCTGGCAGGTGGCAACAGATGCCGCAGCTACAGTGCGGCAGGCAGCTGCCAGCGGACTCGATTGGTTCATCAATGGGAGCTCATTTGAATATGCTCAGCCATCAAACGTTGACCTCGTCTGGCTTTCGATGCTGCTGACTA
This sequence comes from Drosophila lowei, assembly GCA_008121275.1. Taxonomy (NCBI): domain Eukaryota; kingdom Metazoa; phylum Arthropoda; class Insecta; order Diptera; family Drosophilidae; genus Drosophila; species Drosophila lowei. The sequence continues at coordinate 20,371,380 of CM017778.1, read as the reverse complement.
TATTAGAAGCATTGTCACATGAGTAATCCACTCCACTCCACACCATTCCACACCACTCAATTCCATTCACAATCGACAGCCACACTTCTGTGGGAGTCCACGGATTACGTGACAATATTTTCGGTCACGTCCGATGCATAGCAATCAGCTAAAGCTAAAGCTAAAGCCACAGGTTGTTGGCTCTTTGCAACTGTGTTTTCTGCCGCCAAGGGCCTCGGAAAACAACGCCCTGAGAAACGCTGAGTGGTTTTTATTATTTTCTAATAATAATTTTTATTATTCTGCTAATTTGATATTTGATCATGGGTATTTATGGAGAAAATATGCCATCAAATTCTTCACCTGCACTTGAGGATAGATTTTCATCCGAAAGTCTGTTGACCCTGGAACAGGTTTCAGATTCATTTTCATTTGATTTTCATTTCCTTTTCTCTGGAGACTTTTTTTTTGGGCGCCACATGATCGAAACTTTCACACTTCTTTTTGATTGTCGGCAATTAAGATTAGCTGACGATGGAAATTAATAACAAAAGGCACTGCAGCTGCAGCAGCAGTCAAAACAGCAACAACGGTCATGCCACATGCATCCCCAGGAATGACAGACGACTGACTGAGTCTCTGAGGCAAAGTTCGTTAAAAATGGATTTAGTCGGGCCGACAATTAAAACTTTAATTACGCGCAATTAAAATCAAAGCCAACAAATAATTGCCAGCTAAATAGAAACTCTTTATGCAAGTCACCTGAGTGCCTGCCTCTCAATGTCTTCCAATGCCCCTCCGTGCTCCGTCCTCCGTCCTCCGTGCTCCATGCTCCGTGTGCACTCTCGAATCAGTGACATTAACTTCCCGTTTTATCTGTTTCTTGCAGCTCTCTGCTCTGCGCAGCCTGAACCGAGAGGATCGCCCGTATGCATGTCTTATAGGTAGGTAAATCAAGGCCCGAATTGAGTTGTATAAACACGAGATTGGCATTCATTCCCCCAAGATCAAGAGCGGGAGGCCTTTTCGCTTTTTCGGCTGCTCTGAGAGGTCTCTGAGATTCAGACAGGGAGGAACTGGAACTGAGACCGAGACCGAGACTGGAGACAGAGTCGAGTCTCATTCAGCGCCGTCATCATCACGAAGCAAACCAGTCCAGTCTTCGGGGGTTTGCTTTTGCTTTTGGCTTTTTGCTTTAGCTGTCTGTGGGTGCCGGCCGGCCGGCTTTTGCCTGGCTCTGCTAACTGGCCTAGCCGTTTTTGGCTCTAAAAATAAAGCAACAAGTGGTCATAACTGTCAAATGCCGCTCGACCGCTGTCCCGCTCTCTCGCTCTCTTCACCTCTCTGCTCTATAGTATCTGCTGCTCCTTCTTCTGTGTGCCAGTGGCAATGGCCAAGACGACGATGCCGATGCCGATGTCGGGGCCACTTAAATGGTCCGACAAACGTGCGTGCTCTTAACGTGTCAACTGCCAAACGAAGCCATGAAAAACGGCTATAAGATCATGCGATCTACGTATGCATCCGATCCCCATGCCGCACCACAGCTCACCGCAGGCTAATTTGTCCAGAGGAGTGTCCCAGGCACATGAACCTCTCTGATGTGGGCCCAAGTGGTCATCTGGCCTTCTGTGCAATAGCCATTGGGAATGCGAATGCGAATGGGAATTCGAATGTGAATGGGTCGGGTCTCTGTCTATAATTACACTGCACTACATGCATAAGTCCTCCTCTTGCTATGGCTCTGGGGAAGGTCAGCATATGCTCTTGAACTCAAGCCTCTTCTCGATGGTTACACTAGACAACAGGGATTTACAGACCTAGTTTTTTCTTTGTGATGTCATCTTTTTATAGTCTTTAAGCCCAAAATATATATAAAATTAAATTGATATGACATCATTCGGTCAAGTTGAGATAATTGACTCACTTTTCGATGACTGAAACACCTTTGGCGGAGAATGGGCATTGAGAATTTCTGGGAATTCCATTTGCGAAATTCATAAACAAAATTTTGGCAATACGGGCTCATTAAATGCCTCTGCCTCTGCATCTGCGCACTCAATTATTTTCTTAATTGCATCAAACGCAAGTGCCCGCTCATGCCAAAGATTCCTCTTAAGCTCGATCATCGTCCCATTTAATTGGTGAGTTTTGCTCCACACTAAACTTGAATCCGCGCTGTGCAGTGTAAATGCACCACAGAGTGACGAGGGGAATGCATTTCGCAGGTGCAGACTGGCAAATAATTTCACGCAAGAGTCTCTCCGCCCACCCGCCCCCCGCCTACCGGCACCGTCGCCGTTGGCATCTCTGGCATGTCGTAAAAATGTTCTCCGGCTAGGCACAAAATTGTTTGGATTAAAGACTAAATTGCCCCCCTCCGGTTTCGTCCCCAAGAGAATCGCTCAATCGATAGATCTTTCAATTGATATTTTATGGAGCGGCTCCCGTGATTTATTGTACATTTTGAATTTGCATTTGCAATTCACCTCGAACTGTGTGGTAAGGTGATTCTTATGCATTTGCGATTTAGATTTCGGACTCTGTTTAATCGGAAATATTCGTAGAATAGAATGCAATTTGCCGTGGGATCTTGTGGGGAAAGGGGAAGGTCGAGCGGGGTGCTTACTTCATCCACAGCGCCGAGAAAGTAACCCACTCAAATGAGTTAATTTGGTCAAACCGTATCTGTATCTACGAGAATCTAGTATCTACGAGTGTTGAAGTCCAACTTTGGTTGTCAATTGCATCATCAGAGGCCGAAACTGAAACCGAAACCGAACCGAACCTGAAGCATTTGTAGTTCTCTCGATCTCCCCAAAGCGTTCTGCACAGTCTGGCTCGTTTTTTGCCAATTAACGAGAGTGTGTATCTGTGTATCTGTGTATCTCTCTCAGTAGCCTCTACACGTAACATTGTAGCTCGGGTTTAGCTAATTATGGCTACGTGGCGCGATTCCCCCGCTGATCCGCACTGATCTGATCGGATCTGAACTGTTCTGATCTGATCTGAGGAAAATGTGTTGTTGATAAACCTCCAACAATTCTAAGGCATTGATCGGCTCGGCTCTGACTAAATTAACGTGCTTCTAATTGAATGCCATGCCAGAGAAGTTCAATGAAAAGTCAGTCCGAGTGTCATTCGAGTCATTCGAGTCATTCGCGCGTCAGCAGAGTATTTCCTACCTGCTAAGTGGATAACTACTTTCCACAGATCATTCGTCAGAACAATATCAATTAAAAGCTAATCACTAAACTTTGCTCGATCGGCGCCAATCAGAACAAACGAACACTCATCACTTGCTGTGGGTTAAGTATCCGATTCGGGACTAAGATACACATATGTATGTATATCGTAATATATATATATCGTATCCCCTACTGATCTCATCTCATGTTTATTGTCGCACCTCTATGGCTCTGACAACGACAACAAAATTTATGGGAACTGGCGTTTGCCACTAACATTCGTTGCCATCCAAGTCCATCAGCAAGTCTGTCTGTATCTTTGTCTATCTCTCTGTGGCAATGACAAAATCTTAAGTTTTTCGTCTCGCCAATAAATGTTGGACCATGCGGATCATCAGGCGTAGGCGTGGGTGTGATATTGTGATATTTGCACAGATTGCAAGCGGAAATCGCAAAGAGTAGAAAAAACAAATGAGAATATATGTACGTGCATATGTATATTTGTGGCAGCCTTTCTCTTTCTGTGTTTATTTTGAGAATCGCCTGCATTCCCCGACGCGTCGGAAGCCAATTGAGAGGGAGAGTTTTGCCGCTGAAAGCAAGCGCGAATGTCAAGATTATTTTGGGCCTTCAAATACTCGTATCGTATCGGGTACGCGAATCCTCCCTGTCAGCAAACATTTCTGGCCGCCAGCCCAGACAAGGGGAGACGGAGATCATGGGAGGAGACAGAGACAGCGGCGCTCGTAGGTCAAGTTCAAGTGTAAATCGTGCGTCTCAGTACTAGGAGCTACAGAAGCCAGTTCCCAGATCAAGTTCTGCTCGTTCTATGGGGCGTATACGTTATGGGGAGCCTCCAAGGGGGGTTTCATTGGCTATTATCTGGTACATTGACTCTACATTTTATATGTTTCTCGGCGGTTTTTTTGTTCCCGCTTTTGCCCAACCACGTTTTGCATAATTCGCATAATTTAAGCTTACGCTCTGCACTTTTCTTCCCCCTCTTCTTTACGGTTTTTATTTTTGATTTTGGCTTTTTTCGGCTACTCATATTTTGGTTATGTATGGCCCCGGTGATTGGTTTTCTCTCTTTTCGTGGAAATCAATTAAACACTTGCCGTGGCAGCAAAACGGGGCAACGGGAAGGGGAAAGAGTTTTTCAGGTTGCGCTTAAATTTAGGCTCATTTGCAGTTGATTGAACAGTGGAATGGCAAAATGCTTAAATGGCAGTTTATTGGTAGCTCTCCGAGTATGTTATGTGGGTCATTATATGGAACTGAACTGCAGTGTCTGTCAGTTTTGTTCAGTTCGCCATGTCGGAGTCGCACAGAAATTAGAATATATGCTAATTTACCTTCCGCCCGCCGCTGGCCGCAGGCCGCCTGCCGCAGACCGCAGGCCGCCCAGTGCCGCCTGTGCCGCTTCTTTGTCTATGAGTCTCTCTCGACGATCGCCTTGAATGAATATTGTGAATACTGTGAATGGCCAAGACTGAGAGCTGTGCTGGCCAAATCCGAGTCCATCCATTGATTGAGATAGAGATTGAGTCACAAGCTAAAGTTAGACGTCATCCCTGGCTTTGGCGGTTTTTTTTTTTCGCGTTTTTTTCAGAGTTTTTCTGAGTTTTGTTGTCTTAATGCGGTCACCACACCACAATAGCGTTCGCCGCGACTCCGCTCAGTTTTTTCTTCCACAGGTAAAATAGCCGCCGAATCACCTGATGTTTTAATTGTCTGGCGTCATCAGTTTTTTGTTTCTTTATTTTTGAGTGCGAAAGAGAAAATACTCGTACGAAGAAATATTGTGAGTTTTTAGAATGGTTTCTGCCAGAAGCTAAACATTTAGAATGGTTTCTGGATGGTTGCACTCATTTGAATTAAGAGATACGATACTCATAATTGCATATATGTACTCGTAAATCTCTCTGCGCATTTATTTGGCCAAACAAAAGGCTAAACAAACAAATCTCGTTCTACGAGTACTCAGTACGAATTACATATATTTTATTGTGTGTGCACAATGCTCTTGCGAATTGAAATGTATAAAAAAGACTTGCACAATTCTAAAAATATGTATACAATAAGTATATATATACATAAATAACAATTTATTTTGCAAGCGATCTCGCAGCATGACGTGATTTAATTTTTCCCTTTCTTTCGTTTCGTTTCGAATTTGTTGTTTTTTTTTTCTTTTTGGATTTTTCTGTTTTTGGGAGAGAACGAGTTGGATGGAGGCGATAGCGATATTTCCAGCGGAACTTGAAATACAGAAACTCGAGATTGTTCTCCGTCTCTGGTCTCTCCACCCCTCCCTTTCTCTTTCTCTTTCTCTTCATCTGGCTGTCTCAGTCAAGGTTGAGCATTTGTCATCGTTTAAGATTTTAGCGGTTGTCTGGCGCTGATTTCTTTCAATTTGCAAACGGTTTTAAGTTTTTTTTCGTTCTCTGTGCCATCAAGTGGCATTTGCTGAATACTTTCAACCCCATCGGCATCGCCATCGCCATCGCCATCCGCATCCCCCGCCATTTGGTTCCCTTCCCCACTGTGTGCCTGTTCTAATTTCAGTTTCCTGTCGCCCCAGCATCAAAGGGTATGGTATGGTCGGCTTGGAGGCAGGGGACGGGGACATCAGCTAAAGGCAATTAAGAAAAAGCCGTGATCGAATTATGATAGCGGAGAAGATCATCTCCAGATCGAGCTGCAGATTTTGGCCAAATGCAATTAACCGCATTGATTGCATTTGGCTGCGGCAAGCACCAGCAGCAGCAGGAGCAGGTGGCAGCTGCAAATTACCAATTCACCAATTGACAGATTTTGATAGATGCCCGGCCCCCTCTCGGCCCGGTGAAAGTTCCACGTATGAGGCCCCAGTCGCTGTCCCATTCCCATTCCCAGTCCCAGTCCAAGTCCCGGCAATTTGTCAACACCAAAGCCAAATGCAGAGAGCCAGAGCCACAGTCAGGCCATTTGAAGAAGACATTTGTGAGTTGTGGCTGTTTGGTTGCAGCTTAACCAAAAACAAGTGACACAATTTGGCTGAAGACCACTTTTCATGCGTCCGAGAGCCGTTTACGGATGAGTGGCCGGCATAATGACACTGACCTTGGGGCGCAAAAGACTCCAGGGGAGATTTATTTTTGCATGTGCCCCTGTGACGCCTCATTTCCAGTTGGCATTTCGTGCCTCACCCAGGGGGCAGCATCAGGGCGAGAAGGGTGCAGCCGGAGGGCTGGGGGAGAGCAGCAGCGAATGCGAATGCCTCAATTACTCGCCCAGCAGTGGCTGCAGCTGCTGATTTCATGCCTCTGCATATTTATGAAGAACAAAAACCCGGCTCGGATTTGCTGCCTCATCGAACCGAAGGTTGCGCCAACCCAAGGGGCAACTGAACTGCCAGCGCAGGAAGCCCCGGGGAGAGACACGTGTACAACCCTTCGTCGCAGATCCCCAGATCCGAATCCAAAACCGTCCTTCCGCCCTGCTCCAGGGACAGATCTGCCGGCTCTGATTTCAGCTCTCGAACGACATGCAAATGCAACGAATGCTGCAACTGTTGAATAATTCAAGTGCGAGCCCTCCCCCATCCGCCCCCTCGTTGCCTCGTTGCCGATCGCCAATTGCAAATTGAGATGGGGGCCGTCTTCTATTTAGATCCCATCAGACAGATGCCCAGACAAGGCATCTTTGCCAGTGGTGTATCCGTGTATCTGATGATTAGGATTAGACAGTCTGAGTATCTCAGTGTATCTCTATTGTTCCCGCTCTACCCCGCTTCACGTTCCCCGTTCCCTGCTCCCCACGCTCCACATTCAATTTTCCATGTTCCACGACACGACACTTTTTGCGGTCAAAGACGGACGCATACAGATGAGCAGGGCTTATCATTGGGCAGGGGATGTGGATGTGGATGGGGATGGGGTCCAGAGCGAGCGCCAGTTGCACTTAAATTGCATCCACGAGACAGCCGTCAATCAGTTTGCGTTGTCTCCGGACAATAATAAATGGCACAAGCGGCACTCGCTCGCACGGGGCAGGCAGTCCTCTGCTCTGCTCTGCTCCGCCCTGATCCGATCCGATCTGATCCGCTCCGATTACGAGTGCAGCTGAAGACCCCGCAGCCTTAACCTCTCGTACCGCCCTGATCGGACAGATTAATCATCTATCGACGACTATCAGCCAGAGATTCACTTTAAGCCCTGACTCATTTCTTTTGTGTGGGTTTTGTTTTCTTTGGTGGGTCAGGTGCTTGCTGATGTCACGGAGCTGCCAAAACTGGAATAGAAAATAGCGGGTGAAGTATTAATTACCCCTCGGGCAGAGATAACGTCCAATTCTAGGGTTTGAACAGGCGGCGATAACCGAATCTAACATCGATAACAACTGTCGATGGGTTTGGAAGAAAGAGAAGGAGAGCGGAGAGCGGAGAGACCAGAAAAAAGACGAAGTTTAGAAATGGAGGAGTAGGGTATGACGCAACCAGTGACGAAGACAGGTTGCCAGGCAGAGATAACCGATTCCGATCGCTGCGATCAAAGCTACGTTAGTTTCCGTTCAAAGGTGTTGCCGTTTGGGTTTGCCCAAAAGAGCTCCGCCCCTGCTCCCTATATATACCATATATATATACATAGAGAGAGAGAGAGGAAAGTACCCCTCACAGGTGAAGAGATGTTGTATGATCGGTTTGTAATACAATTTCTGCTTAAGAGAATTTATTCTAGAACGAAATTTCATAAGAAACTACTCCCAGGATCATATTTGAAGATCTTCAGTTGGTGAATACTAAAATCTGAATAATTTTCCGACTTTTTCCAGATAAGACATCCAGCAACAAAGTAGAAGGAAGGAAGAAGGAAGACTCACTGCCATACCCCACTTACCGCCAATCACAGCCACAGAAATGGAGCGCTCGTCAGCTCTGTCCGCCTTGATGGCCCTGCTCCTGATTGTGGCCGCTGCAGCCACTCCCACACCAGCCGCCCACTGCCCGGAGGACTGCAGCTGCACTCTGTCGCAGCACACGCACAAACCACTGTACCATCTCAAGTGCAACAGCACCAAGGGCCTGCTGCTGACCGAGGAGCCGATCCACTCGTCGATACCCATGCATTCCATCGACCTGTCCTACCTGGGGCTGACCCGCTTCGGCCACGTGCTGGACAAGCTGCCGGACCTCACATCCGTGGACCTGTCGCACAACGAACTCCACGAGCTCGGTCACCTGAGCAAGCGGATCAAGAAGCTCAACCTGAAGCACAACCGCCTGACCTCCGCCAAGCTGGTGAAGCTGCCGCTGAACCTGCAGATTCTGAACCTGCAGCACAACAGCATCACTAACCTGCCCATCGAAATCACCCACCTGCAGCACCTGCAGCAGCTGGAGATCGGGCACAACGACATCAACTGCTCGTGCAAGACCCTGGAGGTGCGAAACTGGCTGCAGGAGCGCCACGTCTACATGGAGCACCCCGTGGTCTGCAGCCACCCGGTGGAGGTGAAGGGAAAGTCCTGGTTGCAGCTGAAGCAGTCGGATATCTGCCAGAAGGAGGGTCGCGGATGGTTCACCCCGGAGGCCGACGAGAACGAGCTGATGATGGGTGACCAGCCGGCAGCCGCCTCAGGTGAGCACGAGGAGGAGGAGGAGGAGGAGTTGGGCAAGGACTTCCTGCCCTTTGATGGGAAGACGAAGACCCAGAGCAAGCCCAAGAAGGTGGCTCGTTCTCCGCAGGAGCCGCTGCCCGGTGACGAAGTTGAAGGCTCCGGCGACCTGAGCGAGACCAACATGGAACTCTCTCTGCCCGAGGAGGTGGCCGTGGAAGTACCTCTTGCCGATACCACCGCCGCGCCAATTGTGGAGCACATTGTGAACGACGAGGAGGAAGAGGACAACGGTGGCTCCGGCAGTGGTGAAGGCCCTCTCATTATGCCAGCCAAAATTCCCATCGGCTCGGACGATGACCAGGAGGAGGGCCATCCCGATGACAACGATAACGATATCGACAGCCAACCCCTAGAGACGACCCTCACTCCGGACATCTTCAAGAACTCGGGTATCGGCATCTTCGAGGGTTCGGAGGGCGAACAGGAGCCCGTGCAGGAGGAAGAGATTGTACCGGTGGTACAGACCAAACTGGACACGGAAACCCGACACCAGGAAGTGGTCACCGACGGACCCATCGACGACAGCACGAAGTCCGCGGACATTCAGACTGCCCAAGTAAAGGACGACAGCAACGCCATTTACTACCTGCTGGCCGTGATCGGCCTGGTGGTGGTTGGCCTGATTCTCTTTGTGGCCATCAAGCGCTGCAAATACGACAGCAACGCGGCTGCCCGCGACGCCGAGGCTCAGCGCCAAACGGAGCTCCTCGACATGGACAAGAAGAACCTGGGCAAGCCGCTGACCAAGAACGGGCATGGCCTCGAGCACTCGCCGCTCATCGGCCAGAAGTCCAAGCTGGACGAGGCGCAGATAGTCAATGGCTCGAAAAAGCCGTACGACAGCAGCGACGCCAAGGACGGAGCCAATCAACAGCCGCTTCTCAACGGCCACGGCTCGGCCAACGGAGCCGCCAAGGAGGTGCCCAGCATCAATGAGCCTGCCCCACACGAGTACTACCCCATCACACCCCGCTACCCCACTCCCCAGTCACCACGCGCCTCCAAATACGCCCAGCACCCGCAGGGCGGCAGCGGAACCGGATCCCCTGATGAGCAGAACAACAACGAGCCGGATAGCGCTTACCTGCCATCGTCACCCAAATCGGGCCGCTACTCTCCGGTCTACTCGCCCGAAACGGGTCGCGTGAAGATCAAGCTGACGGAGACGCCCAAGCCCAAGACTCCGATGCTGGTCACCCGCAGCAAGTCCAATGCCGGGGACATCATCAGCACCCCCGTGCGGCCCGTCGTCCCCACACATCAGGTGCAGCTTACCGTCAACGGCAACGGTGTGGGACACTGACGGGCTCCGCCTGGAGCCAGAGCCAGCCATCGACTCTCGACACAGCCCTACTAACAATCCCGACAATCCCGTTAATGGGTACCACCACCACTGATTTATTTCCCTCTGCCCGACTGGAGCTGGAGTGCCACCGATACCGGGCTGCCAGTGGCACGGAGCGGTGCTTTCACCACTAACCATCCTTCAGAAGAACAGCAACAGAAACAACAACAGAAAAACTATTCGATTTAAGGCCCCGCTCCCCTCTTAAATGTAACCAGAAGAAGTAGTGCTAGCCATAAGTAAATTAATTAATTAATTAATTAAGCATAAATCTAGTTTAATACCAAAGTTAAACGATATATATTTAATGTAAATTGCTACCTAAAAGCGAGATCAGATCTACGGAAACAGAAAATCGACTGCGCCGCGCCGCTAACCCCAGCATCAGCATGTGATGTACACACCCATACTGTACTTTTATATCTACAAAAACCAAACTATATATTGTAAAATATTTAAGCTTCATTCTCCTTGTGTGAAATTATAATGTGTTAATTCATTAAATGTGAGCGACTTTTCAATTCAAATTGGACCATCTTTTCCTTTCTAGAAAGTTAAAAATTGGGAAGCAAGGAATGTAACATAGTGTGGTGCCAAAGGCTCTATATTTTCATATAAACGTTTTTTGAATTTCGCTCTCTTACCTTGTCAGCTCATTTACTTTCAAACAATTTCTATTTGGCTATCGCAATTCTATCGAATATCGTATCAAAAATATATTTTCTATATAATATAATATATATACAAATTCGATAAGCAATCGCTAAATTATATATTATCTACATACGTGATTAGTTAGCATAGCATATCTTTGGGCAGCAAATTAATGTTAAATATTACAATAGCGCCCGAGTAACTTACGCTGCTTTGCCGTAGACAGCGCGGTATGGGTTGTCTGTATGCCAACAGATGGCGTATTTTTGCGGCAGAGGACCTTCAGCATTGAGTATCGGAGCCAGATATAATATAACAGAGGTTATATAGACGTATCCGAGACGTGAACCTAGTGGACAGCGACAACGTCAAATTTTGACAGCGACAACGTCAAATTTTGACACCATTTTCAAATCTTTTTTTCCTTCTTTTTTCTCCTCTTTTTTCTTGTTTTTTCACCTCTTTTTTTCACCCCTTTTTCACCTCTTTTTTCTCGACTTTTTTCACCTCAATTCTGTCGCTGAAATGCAGTATAAAAAGACTACGTAATAGGTAAGACTTTATTTAAAACGAATAATATAATATACATATATACATATTTATAAACCAGGGCGACGATTTTGGTGGACAGATAAAGTGGGGGAAAATTCTGAACTCATGTCATTTGAGCTCGAGTACTGATAAGAGCACGACCACGGGGAATTTAATGTAAGATGTGGTGAAGATTGTAATTAAGAATATATTGTATGTCCATAAGAAACCCAAGAATGATCCACCAAAATGTAATCCATATGTGGTCAAATTTTTCGGCGTTATGAGCTTGACTGATCTTTCCCGTTCTCTCCTCATCTGACATCTGCTTCTTCCTATCGCCGAATAGGGGTTGACGGGATATTTGAATAGAACCTCCTTACATATACATAGTGCTTTAGACATACTTAAACTCGCGACTTATTTAATCCAGCCAGAACTCACTAGCGGCGCCCTTTTCCTCCATCCTGTTTCTATCCACTTCAAATGCCACACACTTTGGTCGCATCCTTGGCAGAGTAGTTTTAAATTAATAACTGAAATGATTGTATGAGAGACGAGGCGCCCTTTGTTACTCATACTCGTATTTGACTAGCCAAAGAGTTTCCAAATCCAATCACATCCATTAGGCACTTTTCAGCATTGAACACCACTGATTTTGATTCACAATGAAAACGATTAATGTAAGTTTATTTGGTTATGCAATGGTGTCGCGGTGCGTTTAAATAGTCTTAGGGATAAACTAACAGGTCTGGGACGACTAACGAATGGAATGTGTGTTTGGGGGCTAGAATAAAGTCTCTCGCATTGGCTTGTGTACTTGGACGTTGCGCTCCGAGTCACTGGAGCTCTCGGCGGCCGTGGCGGCGGAGAAGCTGCCAGAGACGCGCCGAGTGCTGGCCGAGTTCTTCCGCTTCTTGCGCTTTCCGCGCTCCAAGTCCTGCTCGGTATCCGAGGTGGACGCATTTGATCGATTTTCATCGGGCAGGGAGGTCAGCTCGGGCGCCAGCAGCTCCTGGAAGTCGCTGGCGATGGTGGACGAGGAGGCGGCCTTCTGGGTGGAGCTGAAGTAGTCCTCGATGGCCGGGTCCAGCTGGCCTGTGGCAGGACTCTGTTGTTCATGCTGCTGTTGCATGGTGTAGACCTGGGCGCTGACCTTCATGGTGGGTGGCGTGGGCAGCTTGGGCCTTCGCTTAGCAAAGGGACTGCCAGGCTTACTGCCCAGATCGTCGTACTCGGGATCGGTGAGGAACTCCACGCTGGCGCCCATCATGTTGATCCGCTTAAAGGGCGGGATCTCGGCAATCTTTGGCCTGCGCTTCGTGTACGGACTGTTCTCGTAGCTCTGGAAGTTTCCAATCTGCTCGGCGCTCTGCAGGTTCTGTGTCTTCAGGTGCGCCGCCGGGAAGCGCGAGTCCTCGATGCTGAAGCGACGACTGCCCGATTGGTTGTAATCCATGTAGCCGGTGCGCCTACGCGGACCGTACTGAGCAATCCGTTCCTTGTCCCTGTTGGAGAGCATCTCCACGCTGCGGAATCTCTGGCGCGTGTCCAGCTGCAGTCCGTCCTCGCCCTCGGACTGGGAGGCCTCGCCGTCGGCCTGGGTCTGTGAACGACGAAGCTTTCGTGATTGCGGCCTGTTGCTTCCCGAGAGATCCACCATCGACTTGACGGGACGCTCCAGCTTGGGCATGCGTAGGGCGTCTTCGTAAGAGGGCAGCAGGCTGATCTCCTGTGCCTGCTGCCGGCTGGGGGTAGCGTCCTCCAAAAGGATGCGGTCGTTGAGGTCTCGTCTGAAAAGGGCGATTAATACTCGTAATAGTCTTTTAAATAGCTGATGATAGGATAGTTCTTACATGCGACGCAGTTCGTCGTCATTCTCGGCGTATTCCCTGTGATTCTGATTCCGCTTGCGTTTCTTTAGGAACTTTTGCATGCAGGTATAGCCCAGGACTAGACCCCCGAGCAGGAGCAGAGTCAACATGATGATGCCCCAGGCCTTCTCGCCACTGCTGCTGCTCCTCGCATTTACCATCCACACATCCGAGCAGGCATACTCCCATAATTTGCCATAGAAAATGGCCGGAGCTGCGCAGCGCAAATGATTCCTATCCTTGATCTAAAGAATGACAGTGTTACTCCAATCATAATCATAGTCCTAATGATGGTGGCTTTATCCTACCTTGGCTGGCTTGGTTGTCAGAAAGTCGTAGAACTCCACAAAGAGGTCATTATGGCAGTCACAGATCCAGGGATTGTCGCCCAGCCAGAGCTGATCCAGGAACTTGTTGCCGCGGAAATATAAAGGGGGAATGGGACTGGTCAGGCGGTTTCCATTCAGGTGGAGGTCCGCCAGTTCAGGGAACTCCCTGAAGGTATTATTTCGTACCGTAGAGAGCCTATGATCGGAATTAAAATTAGTATTGCCACAAATACAATTAGAATGGAGACTGTTCTTACCTGCAGTTGGCCAGGCTCAGCTGCTGCAATGTTTCCGATCTCATGTTGCTTGGGATGTCGCTGATCAGGTTGTTGGACAGGTCCAGCTTCTGTATGGCCGACAGACTCGACAGGGAGGAGCTCTCAATGGAGGTGATCTCGCACCAGCTCATGTTAATGGTGCGCAGGGAGTTGGAAACGATCCTGGTCAGCTTTTGGAGGACATTCCGGCTGAGATTGAGCTCCACGAGCACATCGTTGTTGCGTATAAAGTTGCGGTCGAGGCGAGCTATCTCATTGAAGGCCAGATTCAGCTCCTTCAAGCGCCGCAAGTTGCTGAAGGCATCCTGCCCAATGAGGCGCAACACGTTCTGCGAGAGATCGAGCACCTCCAGCATGGTGTTATTGGCAAAGGTCTCGTTATCCACCACCCGCAGAAGGTTGCCCCGCAGTCGCACCTCCGTGAGCACCGGCAGCCCGCTGAGATCGATTTGGTCGAGGTTGCAGTAGGAGACATCCAGTCGTCGCAGCTCATAGGCCAAAATGAGGTCTTCGTCGAGGACTCCGAACTGCAGTTCCGTATTTCTCGATAGGTTTAGGGCCTCCAGGTTGGGCAGCGAATCGAGGAAGGTGCTGGACAGGCGTTGAATGCTGCAGTTGCTCAGGTCGAGCGTCCTCAGGCTGCGCGAGGGCAGCGCCGCCAATTGGACCAGTTTGTTATTGGATAGAGTCAGGCGTTCTAGATTGGGTAGTTGATTGACCAGCAGGTCCCCGCCCAGGGAGGAAATGCCGCACGAGGACATCTCCAGCTCCGTGAGGGACTGGCTGTTCAGCTGCTGGTACATCTCCTCGCTGCCGAAGCTGCCCAAATGGTTGCCGCTGAGGCTCAGCCGCTTCAGACTGGGCGTGTACTTGAAGGCCTCACTGGGGCTGAGATCTATCCATCGCGCGATGGAGTTGTTGGCCAGCAACAGAGTTCGCAGGGAGGTGAAACCGATCAGGGCCTTGCCATCGAGAGCGGAGATCTGGTTGTTGGACAGATCCATGTAGATCAGGGAGTCTGTGTCCGCGTACTGGGTGGGGAACTCGCTGAACTGGTTCCCCGACAGATCCAGGTGCTCCACGGGCACATTGTCAAAGTCCGGGTACGTCTGCAGATCCCTTCGTGAGCAATCCGCGTACAGGCTGTCCACAATCCAGGTGCATTTGCAGGGCCAGGGACAGTTTACGGCCAATGTGCTGGGAAGGAGCGATCCCAGCTGCAGCAGCAGCAGAACCAGCTCCAGGCTTCTCCCCATGCCTGAAAGAGAGACGAGACGAATGCTAGTACAACACCTTCCAATACGTTTTCTCATCGATGTCTTCCTGGTGCTGCTTATTCCCACTTATTGCGCATGCATTTCCATCGGACCGGACTCTTATCAGCGCACAATATTCTTATTTAAACTGCTTTTGTGTTCTATTCCAGCTCGAAATTGCGACGATATGTAAGGCGCTTTTGTGACGTCACTGTTGGCTTGGGCTCTCACGATTTATTCACCTGTTGGGATTTCTGTTGGGGTTATTTCCTCCTCTTCGCAGTGCACTCACTCCCGTTATCTTATCGGCCTTGCCTCGCAGCGGAGACGCAAAACTAGAGCAGCGCCAACAAATCAACAGTATAATATCGGATCGAAAAGCCGATTCAGAGTCTGGAGTTCTCAGGGGCTTAATAGTGGCTCGACGATTCTAGTTTTTGACTGCCATTCCGTGCCAGCCACGCCCTCAGCATTGTACACTTTGCCCTCGGATTAGTGGGGAATTTTCAATGAATTTTCTTCGATGTGCAAGCGACCTGTCCGCAACGTCGTGTCTAATACTGGCAGAGTGAACAAAATTACTCACCTGCTGGCTATGGGCACCGACTGACTGCTTCGGCTTCCCCTTGGACTGATAAGATAACCCTCTCGCTGATAAGCAAAAGCTGAGGCAAAAAGCACGCCAATAGTATTTTTTCCCAACGGAAAAGTGTTGGTTAGGGCAATAAAAAGATCAGAGAACCGTTAAGTATATTGAAACCGTTTTTCAAAATTTCCTAAGCTCTTTCCCTCGTTGGAAAATGTCAACAAATCATCGCGCTATGTCTGTCTGGGATTGCCACAATTGGAGTCGTTTAAGAGTGAATAGACTTGTCTGCCGCTGAAGTGCAAGTGCAACTGCAACTGCAACAGCTGCTTAAACTGCTCGAGATTCGGGCGACAAATGGAGTCGACTCCGTCCTGATAGAGCATTAAAATTACCCATACCCGGAGGCGGACCCCGGCCGGAGCAGGGAGGCGACCTCCAGACACCTTTAACCGGATTTTCTCGTATTGTAATGAAGCGTAAGGAAAACAGAAACGACACCAACGACAGCGCGATAAAGATGCAATGCGAAATGAAAAATAAGACGAACCCAACTCCAGCCCATCGCCTCCCCATCCCATCCCAATCCGGCAAAAAAACAGGAGTCGGAAACAACAACAGCATTCGGTACTGACGTGTTGACAGAAAAATATTTGCGGCAAGGTGGGGGGAAATGACGATGCTTCGAATTCTTACAAAATAAAGTGGAAAATTAGATCCAGAAAACCAATTGGAGATTGTATACTCTAAGAGTTGTTTAAGATATATAAAGCTATAGTAGTCTTCTATATTCCTCTCTATTATATAAACAAGTTTTGGATCGTCTTCGTCGATGCCAGCGAGCGAAGCCAGTGGGCAGGGGGGCTTGCTTTGTTGAAAACCCTTATACATATATGGAATTACTAGCATTAAGATTTGTTGATATGCAGATTTCAACCATTAGTTTTGAGCAGCCCACACAGATGCACTTCTTCGTTTGGAACAAAACGAGGAATCATAAGGGAACAGCTAATTAAATCTATCTGTACGGTCTCCCAAAAGCCATGTACTTCTTGCGAGGATTAGGGTATCAAAGAGAGTACGGTACGATTGTAAATGGTTAGCGACGACACAAATAGAAATAAGTTGATGCCTGGCATCGGGTGGGGTGCAGAATGGGGGCAGACAAAGTCGCCGAAGTTGAATGCCAAGGCTGATAAGCTCGCCAGGATACAAGTCCCTCATCCTCCACCCCCCATCGAAAAACCCCGCCAACCGCTGGGTGTTCTCACTGATTTTTCCAAAAAAATTTCCACTATTTAATGCGACAAGAGTCGGAGAGCGATTGTCGGGCAAATTTTAAATTCTGTTGCCACACGCAACGCGGTCGCGGACGGATAACTGCACAGATAATGAGCAGCGCATCCCTCGCATCCCTCGCATCCCATCCCTCCCGCCCCCCTTCCGGCTGTAGCTCTGGCCACGGCCGTGTCCTTGCCGTTTTAATGAAGCGCAACGGCTTTGTTGCCGCGACTTTGCCTTTTGTCCTGCTCCAGCCGCATGCCATGCCCCTTCTTTGCATGGGATAATTAGCGGCCGCCGCGATGCAAAGTCATCGCTGGCGTTGGGAATTTGCACAGTTGAAATCACAAGTTAATGCCGCAACGGTCCACGGAGCCTGCCTCCGCGGCGGTCCTCTGTGTGCTTTTGTTAATGGATTGATTTTGATTTTGAAATTTCTCTCTCGTCTAATCTGGGGCTGACTGGGTGCTTGGACTTCAGCAGCCTCTAGCCTTAGAGCTCTCTCCGTTTTATTGGGCTATTTCAGGCGATTTTTTAATAAGAAAAGAAGTGCTTTTTATTTATTTTCGCGGCACTTAGTACGGCCCTGGCCCTGCCGCCCCACCCGGAGTGCAGTCAAAGTTAAAGTTCAGTTGAATGACAGCTGCGGTGGCCGCGAGATAAGCGCTCCACCTCATCCCACCCACTGTCCCAGCTGGAAGCAGAGTTACAGACTCCGTCCGGCCCCCCACCCGTCTGTCCATCTGCCAGAGGCAGCAGAAAGTGGAAACTGATAAAGGGAAAAGGCGAAATTCCTTGGGCTTTCTCAGGTGGAGAGCAGCTGGAACGGAAGTCCGCAGCTGAGATGGAGACCTGGAAATGGCAAGGGGAAATGGACAGGGACAGCTTCTGGGGCACAGCGACACAGGGACAGCGACATGGGCATCTTGCTGGCTTAGCATTTCCTCAGATGTCATAAAGATATCCCGCCAGAGAGCCAGAGCCAGAGCCACAGCCAAGGCCAGAGTCTGAGCACTTCCATTATGACTCCTTCTAATCGGCCTCATCAGAGAAATGTCTCCACATACACTCTCGCCACATAAACGACCTAGTTCCGGGCTTTGATTATATTTTTATGCCTTAACGCCCTCCGAATAAGGTTGTTTTTTTATTGTCAGCCTATGTCGGGGGTTGGGTGGAAAACAATTTGCTTCTATCTGCAGAACGATACGTCACAGAGAGGAATATTTTTGATACACGAAGCAATTTATAGCTTGGGAAGGGGGCGATAAAGAAGAGACTTCAATTTGCATACTCCCTGAGCTGGAGCTGGGAATGTCCTTTAGACAATTATATTTATTATTATTCAGTTATGCTCGAAAGAGGTGGTGTGGGGTGGCGTGGGGTGGGGTGGGTTCGGTAGTGGGGGTAGGGCATGAAACATTCCCGCCTAATGCCTGGAATTCTCTTGATTTAGCTTGAATCAAAGCGAGCATTTCTGTTCTGTTCTGTTCTGTTCTGGCCAAATATCTTGAATAGCAATAAATTTCGATTTTTGTCCACTTAAATGCTTTATGAATTATAAGCTTAAGACGCGCCAACCGAAACCACCGAAACCACCCTGGGCTCCCTGGCACCCGTTCGCACCCACTCGCACCCCTTTTGAGCAGGGCGGGAAAAACTTTCTTGTTCTGACAACCTGGCAAAGATTTAGACAAAGACCAAGTCTAGAGCAAATGCCAGTTACTGATAGCAGCTCCTGCTCCTGCTTCTGCTCCTCCACCATCTCCTCGGGGGTTGGGAGAGATTTAAGCGGGAGAGGCCTGGCTGGAATGGAATTCAGAAGGAGTCGGAGTCGGAGCCAGAGCTGCAGCTGGAGCTGTAGCTGGAGCTGAGGCATAAAAAAGCAGGGCCAAGCAGGAGGCAAGCCTTTCGCCAGGCCGGGCAAAGAAAGTCATAAATCAATTCGTATTAGTTTTATGAAATTTATACCTGCGGCGCACCACCAGCCAGGAGACAGCCAAGCCAAGGAGATGGAAGCACAGAAGCAGAACGGGTGGTGGAGCCAAGTGGGACAGAAAGTCCTTTGGCGGTTTAATGAGCAAATCTTTTTTGGCATCAGCACAAAGTGTTTTGGCGCCAAGCGTTTCCAATTAAGAACATAATTCATGCCCAGAGCTAAGACTCTGACTCTGACTCTGCTCTCGCATCAACACACAAAGACAAACACATACCACAGCACTATGGGACCAATCACCCCTCTTTCTGGCCAGAACCCCTTTTCGTTCTAAAAGTCGTTAAATAATATATTTTCTAACCGATATAACTTATATAAATATCATAAAAATACAAATTTAACAGAGTGCACCACTGTTAGTGTTGCCAACTGTTTAGAAGAGCTGTTCGCTAGCGACAGCCGTTTTTCTCTTTCTTGCAACTTGGAAGTGCTATTTAAAGTGAAATTTTGTACTATTCAGTCCAATCTTTAGTATGAAGCACAAGGCACGGGCTCAGCGTATGTCTCAAATTGGCTTTCAAATTAAGCAAGCCAATCGCAAAGGCCGGTTTCTTGTTTAATATCAACAATGGACCAAAAGGATTTGGTGCAACACCTTTTGTTGGCGAAAACCCTGAGCGTTTCTGGTGCATTGTCTTTGACTGAAGGAGGCATGGACAGAAAGGGTATGTCCATATGGAGATAAATGAATTTATGGCTGCCCAAGCGTACAATGAGCTCATGCAAAATTATGTCAAAATGCAGCTTCAGACCTAAGGTGGCTGGGGCTCTGAATGGGGAGGCATGCAGCACGCCGTTGCGACGAGATAAAGATGAGCCGAAATAATTCTAATTAAAATTAACGAAGGAAACGTCGTACACAAGAAGCTGGTTGGCTACTCATTTGTATGCCTCCCTAAACGCTGTGGAAAGCTCACAAATGGACATTGCTAAACGTATTCCCAGGACTTGTTAAAGCAATATTCTGTGAAAACAAAATTAAATTGTATGTTTCCCATTTAAAAAAACAATTTTCCACGCCCATTTTTGTCAAAATACCTTTTTCTTGCTGTTTATTATTGCCACAAAAAGTTGTCGTTCTTCCCATAGTGCACAGGCACATCCACACATATTGATTCAGCTAACACAGATAGATACATACATACATTCTCGTACAGGTTGCTACTTCAATAAGAGTAAAAGTTTACATAAATCTAAAGGAATATTTATTAGAATATTTCTTACCTTTTAGTTGTTGATCCCTGGACGACGACTGCCCCGACTGCCATGGCACGGAATGGACACTGAAGGCGACCGACCCGTTTTGAATTATCGCCTGACAATGGGATTATCATTTTTACATTTTTCCATCCGCCCAGTGCCCAGTGGGCGGACGCCAGAGTCGGCCTTGGCTTAGCCTCCCTGGGGGGTCATTCGCAGTTGCCATAATTATCATCGTAAATTACGGATGCAAAGAGGCAAAGGCAAAGCAGAGGAAAAAGTTTTGGATTTTATGAAAATGAATTGAGATTGGGCCTGGTCTTGGAATGGAATCTGCAATTGATTTAAATAGTCGTAGCCGCGTTATACCACAGTCGAGACACTAAATCAAGGCAGCCAAAAAGCTAGCTTCTCTCCGAATCTCTACACGATGCCATCTCCAGGAGCAACAGCCATTTTTTGGGGCAATAATCTGGCCAGCCAGAGGAGTGTCATAAATAATAATTAAACAACTCGCGTTGTTAAGTCTTTTTATTACGCGCCCAAGACAAACGACAGTTGACAGCGGGGTGTGAGTGGCAGGATGAAGACGGCGACGGCCGATGGGGGCATGCAGCATGCAGGATAAGGTGCCCCAAAAGACAAGACAAGGGAAGGCTTAGAGCGGTAGCATGTGCGAGACTCTCACAAACACACACACACACAGATTCCGCTTTTTCGGAAGACGCACAATTTTCCACGCAAATACTTTTCCAGCCAGGACGAGGACAGCACATGAGCCACGGAATAGGCAGGGGGGCTGTTGTACGAACTTCCCTCCCTCCCTCCTAGGCAGGTGCTTGTCCCGCCTTAGAGCGAGGAGGATGCTAAGACGTAATTAAGGAAAATAAATAATAATCGCCCAATGCAGGCAAGGCAGCCTCGGAAGGATGTGAGGGTATGCATGCCATTGCCATGTCCTGGCCTCCACTAGTCCTCTCGCCCCGTCTGGACGCGTGCGTGTCAGCTGGCTCTCTCCAGTTAAGCCCTCCTTGTCATATTCTTGTACAATATCTTAACATGGAACATGGCAGAGACCGGCCCGGATGGGTGATGGGTTGGTCGCCTTTATTTACGTAAGCCATGCCCATACCCCAGTCCGATAGTCTGAGAGATGCAGAGGCACACTCCGGCTTTGGCCAGCAAGAATTATTATCATTTGATGGCTCTTGGTCTCCGGACTTCCCCAAAAAGGTTTAATGAGCTCAACAGGGTGGCGGGGATGGTCATGGGTCAGGGGTCAGGGGGGAGTTTGGGATACCGAAACTATCTGTGTGTGTCCGAGAAGAGATAAGTTTCACTAACGAATTGCCTTTTAATTGGCCATCCTACCTAGGGATAACTAAGCCAAAATGAGCAATCCGAAGAGTGGGGGATGGGACACAGAAAGCTCAGAAGGAAGTAGGAAAGATCGAACACGATTCTCTTTTAATCTCAGCTGTGATTCTTTCGAAAAAACACAGAGTTTGAGTAAACCACATAATGAGCCTGTTTGAATTTATTACCTCTCTTAGCCAGAAGAGTGTATTTTCTTTCTATTTTGGCATCCTTCTCATGGACTAATTTTGCCGGGTGCAAACTGAAGATGTCTGCCTGCAGAGGAAGGCTTAGACTCCTCACCATACTTCGAACTGCTGCGGTCCTGCTTGCAAAGTGAATGTCACAAATCAAAGCGGAATTATTATTACTTATGACCATTTAATTGGACTTGCGCTATATTCATTTGACTTTCGCTATGGTTTGTTTGCGCACTCAATTTGGCAAATGAATCGCCACCAACCACCCAGTACCCAGGAACGAAGGACCGGGACCCGGACCCGCACCCGCACCCGCACCCCGGTCGCATGGTGCAGGGAAACAGCAGCCAATCCACCCACCAAAATGGAGCCACCACCAAACCACTGTCAACTACTATTTTGGCTCGCGCGCTCATTAGTTTTATTGCCCCGCATATCAGTCAAAGCCGCAAAACTATTTATGTGCTCTGTCCCCTCTAGTGTCCTGGCTGCCTGGGTCTGTCTGTCCGTCCTTTCAGGCGAGGCCAGGCGAGTCTCCTTTTGGTAGCTCTTGTTTTGTGCGCTCTAATTGCTGCTAAGAAATTGTTCTTTGATGGGAATTTGTTCTGTAGTGGCAGAAGGACCAATGGAATCTGTTAATGGAGCAGGCTGCCCCCCACCATTCGGGGATCCTTTGCCGAGTTCGATTGAATTTTTCCTTAGTTCTGGTACTTTTCCAGCCGAGAGTGTTGCTGAGCATCTCTTAATTATGATTGCATTATTCAGATTTATTCCCCATTTGGCATCATTACGGCGATATGAAAAACTTTTCGAAAGCAAGATTTATGCTGCCACTCCAGGTCCTGCGGCCGACTCTCCTCTCTTCGGCCTATCACCTTTGGACCAAGGGAAAAGTTGTGGCAGCCTGCCGCAAGTCCGCGGTGTACTCGCAGTTAGCTATGTATATGTTTTCTTTTTCGCCTGTTTACCTGTTTACCTGTTTTCGTGTATTCCCATTTAAACCCCCTCGAAAACCGAGCCCCTACCGCCTTCCCCTTGGACCTGCTAGAGTGGGCGTGGCTGTAATTTCATTCGTGAGCCAACCACAGGTCGGTTGCTGCAGAGCGGTGCTAGAAATTTTAATTAATGGATAAAGTTATGCGAAATTTCCATACATTCCCATCCTCCACGCGATTCCATTACATCCTTCTGCTGTTCGGGTCTTCTCTTCCAAGCAAAACGCCAGTGTGGTCTAGAATGGAATTAAACATTTTGTGTAAATATTTATGATCGAAAGGGGTTGGGAATTTTGTGGAATGAACAATATGTAATATGAAATGGTTGCTCTAATGAAAGGATTCCTATCTGAGGTTTTGAAGTCCCAAAATGTTGAACTATTTTTAATCGCTCAATCTTCTAGCAGGTACTCGAAAAGCAGCCAGCTCTTCTTTTCAAGTCCGTAATAATTTCCAAAGCTTCTGCAGAAAAATCCAGATTAGTTCTTCTTTCAAAGATTTAATCAAGAAAGAAAAATTGACCATGCTCGATCTAGTCTCCATAGATAAGAAAGTTCTACGATAATTCGATAATTCAGTAATTCAAATAATTCAGATCATATTTGCAGTGCGGGTATTCTGCCGATAACAATATCCATTCTACTAGGACAATGCCTTATGGTTTCCGCTACCATTTGTTAACCTTATTGAAGCAACAGTTTCTCGACTTATTGCGAAATTCATAAATAAAAGGACCTCGCAATATGGAGGAGCTAAAGATGCGCTATAAATTTATAGGCAAGAGCCTCCTTGGGCCCCAGCCAGCCCTCGCCTTTACCTATCTGGTTCACTCCTTCTTACAATTTTAATTTAAAAGTTTGCGATAACAAATGATGCCCATCCCCTTCTATCCCCCTCTCCACCCCCACCACACACAAATACCCACACTCCCTAGCACACATGTACTTAAAATCAGAAATAATGTGCCTGATTTAGTAACCACACGGAGCCCCGCCCCCTGTCCTCTACTGTCCTGCCAACCTGCCCAAGCCCAAGCACCCGCCGCGACCACCCACACCCTGCTATCTACGAATGTCTGCGGGATGTAACAAAGGCGAACGAACGAAATAAAGAAATGAAAATAAGTAAACTTTGGCGCTAATAAATTGTTTCATATCTGCGGTGGAGATGTGAGAGGGTAAGAAAGAGATGGAATGTGTTGGAAGAAGCAGAGAGAGAGAGGGGGAGGCAGGCGAGCAGATAACTCATACGCCGCGTGCCACAAGTCACACTGAAACGAAGCTAAATGTGCTCCGCTCCTCTTCAAACGAGTTTTGCCATTTTTTTCTGCTTCTGCTGTACGTATGCATATTTATTTCCCCTTTGCTTATCAGTTACTTACCAAAAATTTCAAAAAAGACCAGAGGACAGAGCAAAAGAGCGAAATAAAGCAAAGCAGGCACATATGAGAAATGGCCAAACACATTACGACTGCAGCAGCACATTAGACCCAAAGTGCCAGTGGCAATGGTGGGTAAGGGTAGGGGTGTTCCATCCACCAATCTCACCTCAAAGGAAGTGCATTCCAGTACAATTTATGAAGTCTTTCATGGAGTTCCCTGTCTTTTATTCAACGTCTGTATATATAGCACATAGTACATATACAAGTGACAATATACAAGTGATATATGCACCAAGGAAGACACTAAATAAGAACTGTAACGTCGAAGCAGGGATTCCTGATTCGCTAGTCAAGGGGAATCCTCTCAAGTATCTTTTAGAAATGATTGCCATAGGTAAAAACTGGTCCAAGCCTGGTCCACATTTCAGTCAATTTAAATAGTAGGATCTAGGACCATTATCCATTTATTCGAATACCCACTTTAGATTGTTACAGTCCATGAACTATGCATTCATGCGTATGCTGCCATGTTATCAAGTCAATTTTGTCATCCGCTTGACGATTAAGTCATCCAGGGAAGTTGCAAGCCATCCACCAAGAATGCCAAAAGATTTCTTAGACGTTACTCAAAATTGATGCGTTCTTCATGAGAACATTTCCCATTCCATCCATTTTCCCGTTCTCCATTCTCAATGCCCCATTAAAAAACCAGTTTTCATATAAATTTGACATTTAAAATTGTATTTATTTAATCATTTAATAATTGCTGGGGAATATAGTTCTATATATTACTATATATATATAGATGTCTGTGTTTATGAGTGTTTGTGTGTGTGTATTTATTGGTAAGATTGTGTGTCTGTGTGTGTGCAGGTATGTGGATGCTTGCAATAAATTACAATATTACTATAATAGTTTTATTCTGATCTGAAGACTTACGTAACTAATGGAACAATTCATCAAACACTATTATTTTTCAGAGTGTAGTTTTAGTTAATCAAAAGGGGGATTGTAGAAGGGCTTAGGTATTAGATACCAAGATATTGAAAGCAACGGATCATATGTTAAACATGCTATATGCGGATGCCAAGAGGGGATATGTGCTAGGTATGGACAGGGGCAATGGCTTCTCAAATAAGGCAGGGCGGAGGAGAACTAAACTTAGGCTAAAACTTAAACTGCAGATACAGATACTCGCACAAATGCAACTAGGCCAAAACAAAATTCACAATGCTCAAAGAATACGTACCTAGGATAACATACATTATATACAGATCGCAGATCGCAGATCGTAGACTACGACAACGACTCTCGAAAAAGTTGGCTTTCTTTGGTTTGCTTATTCTTAATGGGCTGCCGCTCTGTCTGCCCCTCTCTATCGAATTTCTAAGAACTAAATAGATACATAGATAGAAGTAGAAGTAGATGTGGAGGAGAGTGCTATATATATTTGATAGGGCTGAAGTCTATCTGGTTATAAATTAGTTATACATGATCTATTTGCTCTAATTTTCGCTATCTGTTTCGCATACTGGTAACTTGTAACTGGGTCCTTCTGTCTAATAATACTTAGAGTGGACTAAACTAGGGATTATTTATCAGTTTATATAGTATATATGGTATAGTGTTTTCTTTCATAACTCCTGCGCCTGTATAGTACGTGTGTGGTGTGTGTCTCGCTCAAGTATTTACAAGGAAGAAATGCTTCGGCTACTTTGGATTTCTTTGACTCAATCCCGCTCCTCGTACTTGGGCACAAAGGAGCTCAGGCCTCCCAGCTGTCCGCACTGGTTGTTGTCGTACAGGGACATCTTGAGGCGTTTGCACTTGGCCCGACGGTTCTTGAACCAGAACTGCACATTTTTGCTCTCCAGACGCGGGAACTTTTGCCTGAAAGGAGCAGATCAAACCAGAGAAACAGAGGAGTTAGTCGAAGATACTGACAGGGATTACAGGATAACTTTGGATGGGGGGAAACTCACCTATAGGGCATGGTGTTCAGGTCCTCCGTGTACTTGAGGATCAGATTGTGCGAGGGATGCGTGTTCATGGCGAACCACTGCTCCAGCTTGGGCACCTCCGTGACCGGATCGATGAAGGTGCGATTCCGCTTCCGGCGCTCCTCGTTCGAGATGCTCGACAGGTTGAGGCCGCCGCCGCCTCCCATCAGGGCGTTCGGCTGGATCCCGGCGGCAGCGGCCGCAGCAGCGGCATGATGGTGCGGATGGGCCGCCGCCGCCTGTCCAAAGGCCGGGATGTAGTGGCTCATGTACATGAAGGATTGCGAGAACATCGAATTGGGCACCATGGGAAAGGGCAGCTGGTCCTTGTGCGGCGCCACTGCACCAGAGAGGTCTGGCGAGGGCGAGCGGAATTCATCCAGGTGACTCACGTCATTCTCGTTGTCCTCCTCGTCATCGTCCATGTCCAGGTCGTCCTCCTCCTCCTTGGGAATGGTGCGCTTCGGCGTGGAGCTCACGACCTCGTGCTCGTGCTCGATGTGCGAGTGGCTGCTGCTGTTGTTGTTGTTGTTGTTGAGGCTGGAGGCGGCATCCACCAGCGGTTCGGCCTCTGAATGGGGCTCCTCCTCCACGTGGTGTGCGCTTTCCTTCTCGTTGTCTTGGACGTCACTGGCCTTCTCCAGGCGCTCCTCCTCGGCCTCTCGCAGGTTGCCGTTAATCACATCGCTGCCGGCGCTCTTTACACGCTGTGGCTGTTGCTGCTGCTGCTGATCCCCCTGATCCTCCTCCTCCTCCTCGTCCTGGTCCATCAGGGGCGAGCTGCGGTTGCGCTCGTGGGTGGTGAGTGAGAGCGGCAACTGGGGCGTGTTGGGGCGACTTGGCTCCTCCTCCATCTCGTCGGAGTGCTGCGACATGGTGTCGATGTCCTCCGATTTCAGGCTCATGGGGCTCTTTAGATAATCGTGCGTCATGGAAAGATTCCCCATGCTCATCGGCTGGCTGCCGGCGCTGCTGCTCGAATTCTGGCCAAGAGGGGCGTGCTGGCTGAGGTAGCCGTTCATGGCGGCGTGGCCTAGAGCGCTCATGGCACTGCCTAGACTCCCGCCCCGCATCTCAGCCCGCTTCTGGGCAGCCCGTGCGTTCTTGAACCAGTACACCACGTTGTTGACGTCGAGTGGCTTGCGTCCGCGGCGCGACTCCAGGGTATTCAGCTGCACCACATAGGTCTGGATCTGCTGGCGCGAGGGATGGGGATTCTCCTGGAACCACTTCTGCAGCTTGGGCAGCTCCATCTCCGGGTCGAAGCTGGTGCGCATGCGTGTCTTCTGGTTGGGATACTGCGGCCCGTGGCCGTGGGTGGGCCCGTGGTGGTGGTGATGATGCATGGACGCGGCATGCATAGGATGCACCAGCATGCTGCCATGGTGACCTGCGGCCGCCGCCTGACCTCCGGTGGCATGGTGAACGGCGGCCTCGTTTGCCAGTAGCAGACTCTCCCGACTACCCATCGATCCTAGGGGATTGTTCACAGCTGCCCCGCCAGCAGCAGCCGCATGCGCAGCCGCTGCCGCCGCCGCTGCAGCCATGGCAGAGCCAACGGGGAAGTCCATATCCCCGGGCACGGGCACCGGAACCGCCGATGGAGCCGTCATGAAGGGCAGCATCTTGGGCGCCATGGCCGCCTGTGGCGAGAGCTGGTTGGACCACCACTGGTCGAACTTGCGGCGCAGATCCTCGGACATCTCCCCGCCGGGCATGGCGTACGTGTTCTGGTGCGAGCTGCGGCAGATCTGCGAGAGGGTTACCTGTCATCGATAACGAAAAAAAGGAAAAACCAAAGCGAAATGCAGGGGATTAGTCGATGGAACCTTGGAGCATGGAACTGTACATGAGCTGTACATGAGCAACTGTCAACAGTAGCTGCACTAAGACCCACCAGCCAGTCAACCACCCAACCACTAAGCGGCTGTCATAAAAATCACAGACAGAGGAGGAGGGAGGAGGCACTGCCTCAAGTGCAGGGATTTACTTAGCCATAAAGGAGCGAATGCGAATGCGACTCCGAAATTGCCTATTACGATATAGAAGCCGGGTCTGATACCGCAAGACCGACCCGTGGCGATATTAACTGACTGTTGCGTACCTCCCCCTTGCACATCACTCGCCTCATTCCTCCTCATCTTCATGGCAACGAATCGAAGGCGATAAATAGATAGTCCCTGATAGGCAGCGACACATCAGCTTATGGCGATTAAAACTGAATTTAACAAACAGAAATAGAATCGAAACTCATTGGCAAAAGGGTGGGGATAGCTTCTCCTCTAGGGTATCGCGTATTAAATGCTCATAGATATTGCTTTGTCTCTTGTCTGTTGTCTGTTGCGCCAGCGGTAATAGATAATGTCTCTGTCTTCGTCTCTGTCGTGGTTCTTTTTTTGTGGTTCTGGTTCTGGTTGTGCTTCTGCTTCTGGGTCTGCTATCAGCTAAGGAGGCGCCCCAAATCACTTAAGCTGCTCAAAACACACGAACACACGGGTCAGCAGGAGGGGGTTGGGCGGTAGGCGGCTGGCGGCTGGCGGTTGGGTGAGGCAGACACCTAATTGTAAATAAAATGGGTTGACGCTTCTTACGTTATGTGGGGGGGTATTATTGAATTGATTTTCATATCGCCGTTCCACAAAGCTCCTATACGGACACGGACACCCGAAGAACCTCAACAGAGCAGGGGGAAATGAGAGGGAGTGGGAGAGGGAGAGCAGCAGGGCTAGGAAGAGCTATCAGACAACACACCGAATGGGTGGAAATTATGGTAAATGCTTATCATGTGATTAGGAGGGGCGACAACTGCCTTCGGCCTGCTTTGCTTTGCTTTGCTAATATTAATCAGGCAGGCCAATAAAAGCAGTCAGTCGCAATATCAATTGAAGGGTATTTCTGGCCGTGATTTCGTGTCGTTCGGCGAGCGATGATAGTGCGCTGTTAACTGAACGAGCGGATGATTTATGGCAGCACCATGCACCGATATCTATTCTATCTATGAATGTGGGTCATGTGAGTGCAGCAATGTGGGAGGGCTGCCCAGTCCCAGTCCCAGTCCCAATCCCAGGGGAGGAATTTCAAGTAAGCCTTCTAAGCCGATTCCAATAGGGATACACACAGATACACACAGATAAACACACACGAACACGCACATGCACACATGCCTGAAGATGTTCGCAAAGCTGATTAAAAACGAAAACTATTTCGAAAAAGGATTAGTTAAGTGAACCAAATAAATGAACTCGGCTTAACAAAATTTCTTTGTAGTCATTATCAAAACATTTTCAACGAGTTTAATATTCCAGGACATGCAAAACTTTCCGCTGTGTATCTCTGTGTGTGTGTGTGTGTGTTCAAGGCTCACATCACGCAAATTAGCGGCAGTTTCCCCACAGAGCCGTTCTCTCATCCAGAGACATATTACGACAAGTTGTAGCAACTCTAAGAAGGGATCAGAGAGGTTGAGAGCTGGAGAACTGGAGAGGAGGAGAAGCTACTCCATAAACCGCTTATGAATCATTATAGAATTTTCCCATCTTAGTGCAAAATTTTCAGTGAAAGTTCAAAGTGAATGTCTAATTGGTTACCGGGGATGGGGGCGGGTTTAGCAGTAGACTGCCATAGAACTTACCTCATCCAGGGGACAGCCTGTGGACCGGAGCACTGCGTGCGACTGCAGCACGAGCAGCTTAAGCAGCTTGTCCTTGATCTCGCCGAAGGGAGAGGTCTTGGGCCGCAGGATCACGATGCGCAGGGTGATCACGGAAGTCAGCTCCCCCACAATGTCGCTCACCGGCACCGCCGGATTGTCCGATATCTGCTCCAGAGGTATGGGCTTCCAGTGCTTGATGATCAAGGAGCCTGCAAAGGAGCACAAAGAGAGGAGAATTGATGTTTGTTAAGGGAACTCTTCAGGAAAGGAGCATTTGCAGCACTCACCTCTGGCTGTGTTGGCCACCTCCTGTGAGTAGCCCAGCCGCTGCAGGGCGGTCTGGACAATCTCGCTCCAGGGCGTGGCCGCTGCTATGATCACGTAGCTGTCTGTCTCGATATTGGGCCGCCGCTTCCAGGGCTGCCGGCTGTCGATGGTGAGGGAGGCGTGCAGCGAGTGCACCGACTCCACCACACAATGGAGTGGAAGTGATTTGGCTGCAAGAGAGAGGGAGAGCGAGAGAGTGGTCGCGTTAGAAGTGCTTATAATCGGTTTAGTTCAGTCTAGTTCCGAGGGGAAAACCATAGACAAATTAAAATTAAATAAGCAATTAATACAAATTCAATATGTATGTGCATTATATGTGCAGATTGGCCGCACAAGTATTTACATAAATTATTGCATGTTTCGGTTAGCCGCAAATGGTTTCAGCCGCTTAAAGTGCAGCGACGGTAGGGGCTGTTTATGCAAAACTGCAAAACATATCATCATTAACGAGCGATGACTTCAAAATGCATTCCCCTCACACTTTCCAAAACTTTTCAAATTCATTCATCATTTGTTTTTCCATTGAAAATAAAAGCACCGATCCGCTCCTTCTCATGCCAAACAATTATGAAAGGCTTACCAGCTCTTTTTTTTATCAAAATTCAGCAAATAGAACTTACGAAATTTTTGCAATGCCACTACTAATGGGGGCGTCTCCCAGGGGTTGAAGGGGGCGGAAAGGGTAGAGCACACACTAAATAGGCTTAACGCCCCAGGTCCGACAAACATAATGGTATTATTAATTATTCCAATTATAAAAATTGTAAGCAGCCAGAGATTGGCGAACGATTGGCATTTGCTGGGGACCGACAGCTCACAGCGTTTCCCGGTAGCCCCTGGGGGCGGCAGTGGGCCAGTGGGGGATATGGTCAGACCTCAGACCCACCAAACGAAAGTTCAGCCCAATTACGTGCGATTTTCATGCCGCATACGCTGGGCGGGGTGTGGGTGTGGGTGTGGGCCATGCAAATCTTTTAATTGCCATGAAAACCTCATTGGGGGCCATTGGCATTAAAAATAAATACATCAATTGTGTGTGTGCTCCAGCGTGTTTGTGTGTGTGCCAGTATGGCTGTGTCTGTGCGAGTGCTTACAGCCGAGTTGAAAAGGAATAAAGAATTCAACTATAATGCATCCATGTCCATGTCCATGTCCATGCCAGTCCGAGCCATTCAAAGCTTGAAGCTATTACCGAGTATTACCAAAAATATAGCTACTTTTAAATATATTTTCGAATTGGATTAGGATATCTCCATGCTGTTCTTTTCCCTTAGCCAAGGATTTACCATGGATGTACGATCGAGAGGTCTTTTACGTCCAGTAACCGAAAAGTTCTTTCTCTCTCTCGTCTATCAATCAAACTAGGAGCGCTGTAAATTCGCATAAATTTCGTATTTTCTCAAAATACTCGTTCAGTTTTTGGCTCTAACAAATGCAGTGCCCTCTCCCTCATCTCTACCTCCTATTGGCTTTGGAATTATGCAGTCCCCTGACCAGAATGGTCATTAGTGGCAGCAGTCTAGGCCTATCCAGGGCGTATCCTGGCTGGGGCAGTGAGTGCGGAACGTGGAAGCGCTGCGTGCTGGCCGACGACCGAATAATAAACTCATTAAATCCATTATCCATGGAGCCATGATTTGATGGGGCCGAAACAAAAGCGGATTCCATGCAGCACCTGCATGCATGAGCAATATGTTTGTGCTTGTGGCTCGTTGGTGGGGAGTCCAAAGCCAACCATAGAACACCCACTAATTGTTGCAACATTCCGCCTCTGATTTCAACGACAACGCGGGGACAGGATCCGGGGCCGGGGCCGGGGCCGGGCCGCAGGGCAGCTTTAAGTCACCCGGGCCAACGATGGCAGACAGGGCTTATCCTTATTAGCATTATCAGTGGCAGCAGCGAACGAACACAAAAAAGTAATCGAGACAGCCAGAGCCAAAACAAATTGAATTAAATGTGGAATGAAAAAATAAGAACCGTTTGAGGGCATTAAATCTTGCGGCAGCAGACAGCCTGCCATCGCTGTGTGACTACCGCCCCACGCTAAGCTGGCGAACGATTTGCAAATGAACTCTACTTTCCAGGGCTAAGATGATATCCCGCCTCGCCCCACCATTCCTCGCCGCCTCTAAGTCCCTCCCCTCCCTCTTGCCGGCACGCGGCTTCAGATTTATTAACCTGCATTCACGGTAGTAGCCGACGCCGCAGCAGCAGCAGCAGCATCAGCAGCACAAATAATCAAGTCATCGCAATCAACTGAAATTGGAAAATTCCCAGCTCAAGGATAATGGGAGCGAAGGTAAATGCCGGGAGCACTCCCTCTCCCACATCCCCTCTCTCTCTTCCTCTGTCTATCTCCATCTCTGCCCTGTTGAAGACTTATAATCTCTTGAAAACTTTCTAGAAATATCCCATGTGCATGAAGGCAGTGCGGGGGGCGTGCGGGGAGGATGGAAAAGTTTCCATCCACTCGACTTTCTTCTAAGAAATTGACCAATTGGCTGACCACAGAGGCCGGGGCAAACAAATAATTATAAATTGCCTGGGCAAGGACATCAAAACGATTTAATCCTTCGAAGCACACACACACACACGCATACGCTCATAGATGGACAATGGAGAATTCCTAGGTATTTTGGTGACTGCAAAGGGATTATTGGAGCGTCCTTGTAGCAAATATTTGTAGTCGTTTTCCGAACTTTTTCGATGGAATAAATTGTGTGATTGTTTATTTATAGGCGGCATGTTCATAATTTAGTTATTAAAATCAGTTTTGAGTGATTTGGGTATTTAGGAAAACTACAATTTCAACAGAGCCAAAGTTTTAATAACCAGAAAGGACACGTGACCACTGGCTGGAAGAAAGGGTTGCGTCCCCAGGAGGAGAAGGAGCAGAAGGGTTCGTCTTAAGCCAAGTGAACTGTTGGGAAATTTGCTTATCATTGCTTGACCAGTGCAAAAAATCACAAGGATTTCAAGGGTCTTAAGTAGGCTTCTGCTCATGTGTGGGAGGGGTGGAGTGGGTCCTAGGTCCGAGTATGTTTGTGGAAGGAAGAGTGACCGGAAATTAAGCAATAGTCTTAAGGAAATTGCCACAAGTTTTCCCATTCGCTCTGCGCCGGCAAACAAATTTCCATAGCCTTTTCCCTCAGCTCCCCAAGGAATCCCGGCGCGTAAGTGTGTGTCTGTGGGTGTCTGTGTGTGTACATTTTTATTTACACTTTAACTTAAGTCCTACTTAATTGCAAACTCTTTTTAGTAGAATTTTTAATGTGTGCATTTTAATTTATAATGCTTCCTTCAGCTTCCTTCAGCCCTCTGTCTCTCTGTTTTTTCTGTTTGCAGCTTCAGCCGCATTTGGGGCGACTTAAGAACTTTCCCGGACACCCACACACACACGCACACAGATACTCACAAAGAACACGAAGGAGCCACATCTCACACCTTTGCACCCAGCATATCCTTGTCTTAGTCCTTGCCCCTGCACTCTTTGCCGCACTTGGGTCTTGCATTTACAAAAGAAAAACATATTAAGCAGGACAATAAAATGAAAATCGACTTGTCTCCTGCCAGAGGTCTTTCCTTGTATATTCCTTGCCGTAGGACTACACAACAAAAAGCGGAATAAAAAGAAGAATAACACTGAGTTTTCGATTATGGCACAAAGGAATACCCAGGAAAACTAAATAAGTTCTTTCAAACCGTTAGCGAAGTGTTCGGTAATTCTTCCATGAAATATTACAATCTTTATAAATAATATTACAACCCCAGTTCAAGCAGCCTGCTATCGCGTTTCTTTAGTCCTTAAGCTTCTTCATCATTTGTCACAATCCGCAATCAGTCTTTAATGAGTCAAGTCCCTGTTCTGCTTTTGCGAAGCAACAAAGATTCCCGCCCCTTCCAGGGCGATGGATTATACATTGCTGCCACACAAACTTCAGTTGTGTTGAGTTCCTTTGAATGATCTTTCACCCCAAAGTGCACGCTGCTCACTTCTGTTCCGAATCAAAGTCAATGCTCTTCAGCACTTTGAGTTCCACTTGTGCATATGCGAATATTCTGCACTCTGCAGCTCAGTCGATGGTAGGGGCTTCTGAGTCAGAGATTTGTTTTCTTTTTTTTTTCTGTCGTATTTGCATTTGTATTTGGGTTTTTCAATAGGGCTTTGGGGGCTGCAAAAACATGTTGAAACTTTTAAGCGGATTATAATTAATGCCGCGAGGCATTTTCTTTCATTTTATCGTCTGCTGTTCGCGTTTAGCGGCCTCTCACCGTTCCTATCCGATCCCCCAGTCCCGTTTCTTATCCCTCAGCCTCATTAGCGGCATTAGGAGACCAACACTCGGAATCGGTACAGTCGGATATGGCCGGAAATCAGGGAATTCTTTAACTATCCAACTCGTCTACACCTGCCCCAAAGGGACCTGCGACTGGGGAAATGGTAATGGGAGTGGGAGTGGGAGGGCCGTAAATGTTAGTCAAAAATAATCCTAATGAAATAAGTATGGCCCGTAGCGGTAATTTATTTGAATCCTTTACCCAACCCAACCCTTGCCCTTCCTCCACACTGTCCTCCTCTCCTTCCCCTTTGGCCTGCTCAGCTGCTAAATTGGCATCGCATCGGCCTCTTGGGTTAGGCTTTGGAATTGTCTCAAGTTTGGTTTTTGTTGCGTAATAAATTCATTTTTTGTCCTTAGACATGTAAAACTATGCATGAGCAGGAGCAAGAGCAGGAGCTGGGGCATCTGCGTGTGTGTGTGATGTCCTTCGTGCCCAGGTGTGTATGCATGTGTGTGTGTCTTAGACTTAATCCCTTTTGTTGCTGGCTTCATATGTTGATTTGGGACCATCATCAGGTGAGTTTTCTTTTGCCAGCACGAAAAACGAAACCTCAGACGGAGGGACACGGAATTCGACAATCTTTGCAGGACACACAGACACATCCGGAGAGGAGAAGAGACGAGAGAAGGATACAGGACTAGAGTCCTAGTTAGTTTCAGGTTGTGAATGGATTTTCTTAAGTGGTTCTAAGCTTTGTCTGTGAACCAAACCAGAAAACATGCTTATACATGCGGCCAAGTGGCTGAAGACAGTTCAAGAGTCCATGAGTCCAAGGAACAGGCAGGGGACAGAGGGCAGAGGGCAAAGGAAAAGCAGGAGCAGGAGATGGCCAAGGAAAGGACTCTAGTGGCATTAGCAGGCTGCTCAAGGAGATGCAGCACTTCATTAGTTTTGCCAACTTGCGGACAGGCGGACAGGACAGAGACCCGAGACCCTGAGACAATGGACAACTGCGAGGCAAACGATAATTGAATGCACAGGAGAGGTCGGAAGAGGGCCCGGGACAAATCCTTACAAAAGGATTATGATGTGTATTTTTCGGCCAAATGACTCTCTGGCGAGTGGTGGACGGGTGGGGATGGGCTTGGGGGGCGGCAAACCAATGCAAAGTTATGCTATCGAAGTGGGAATGCCATTTCCATTGCCATTGAAGTAGCTTTCGAACGTGGATTAAATAGAGTTCAAGAAGTGAATAATTAAGGCGCAAAGAATGTAACGAATGCTGCTTCGAACAGAGATGGAATGAACCTCATGAATTTCTCGAAGCAGCACTCTAATATGCCAGGAATGCAAATAAGCAAACATTTTTGTGAAAAAGGATTAAAATTATGAGCTGCAGGATAAGGCAGCCATGTGTGCGCACTCGCCGCAAAAGGGATTTTCAATTTGTCAAATTCTATCAAGTGCTCCGACAGGGGCGAAGGTGCAGGGACGGACACAACGAAGAAGCAGACACAAATAAGGGATTTAAATGTCGATAATGTCTGCAAACACAACCCCAGACGAGATAGACCCGGGGAGAGCGTTCCCCTGGCTGTGGCTCTGGCACTGGCTCTGGCTCTGGCCAAAAATCAAGCTGAAAACCGTTGAACCAAACCTAATCACAGCCGCATTGTGGAAAATAAAAAGAAAATGTCATTGACTGCCCCTGCCCCCCAAGAAAATGTTGAAAAACCATGCGAGAACCAGAAGCGGCTGCATTTGTTTCAATCATTTTGAATTGGCCAAGAGTCGGTATTTCGGTATGTCGGTATGTCGGCATGTCGGCCAGTCGGGCCACCCACTGCCCCAGGAGGGGTGTGTGTTCGAGCCCTACTCAGGTTCCAGGTTCCAGCAGACTTTGCCACACACAGAGGCCGACGCAGAGGCGAGTCGCAGAGGCAGACAAAAGCAAAGGCAAAAGCAAAGGCAAAGGCAACCTTAATCACTTTAGTTATCAATATTACTTATTTACGTTGCTTCTACTTAGCGCTTAAGACGCTTTGACTGTGTGACTGAATTATAGGCATACACTCATACTCGTACATAAATATGCAGACGAGAGGCTCGGTCGGCGTCGGCTAGCATTACGTTTAAATCTTCCTGCTTAAAGCCAAACAAAGTCTCTCTGGCCTGGCTCTGACGCTGGCTCTGGTTCTGGCTGCGGCAAAAGGAGCACAACATGCGATCTGTGCCATTGATTCAATTAAAGCAGGCAAAAACGAACTCGAACAAGGTTTAAAGTTTAAGCAGAGCGAACGACTGCAGGTTGGGCACTGCAGATACCCTCGTTTTTTCAAGAAAACACCATCTGATGACTGGACATGCATTCACTCGTAGTCGTATATTTCCCACAACCAGAGAAAAAAGAATTTAAATGTGACTTTAAAGTGTTTCTCATTCGAATCTTTGCATCCATTTGAAGTGTTACAATTAAACTCAAAGAAGTTAAGATAGAGATAGTATTGATGAGAGTCTGAGATGCTCTAAGCGGGATATTTGCACTAATGGCAAGTCAATATCGTGACACACCCACTTGTCCTCAGTTGTCAATAAATATTATAATCTGATATTCTGATGTAATTTATGATTATTTCTTTGAACAAAAGATTTGTTTGTGCCTTTCCTGAACCCACCCAGCTGTTCTGTTCATTAGAAATGCACCCTTTTTCTCATGGCTTAGTTCTGTAAGCCATTTCAAGATGGTAATTTTGTAGAGGAAACCCAATACGTATACGCCTGGTGGCCGCCAGCTTAAACCCGAATCGAAGGCGAACGAGGAAGAGGAAGCAACGGAAGACAGGCGCGGAATGGTGAACATATATGTATGTATATATATATACATACTCGTATCAGTATATGTACGAGTATATATCACGGCATTGATTAATATAATCCGCTTGAAGAAGCTCGCAGTGAATTAAGTTTCATGCAGCACGACAGAGTGTGTTGTGTCCCTTCTCCTTCGATTCAACCCCACCCCGCCGCCAGCTCAACCACCTGCCACAGTTTTAAGTACAAGTTAATGGTGCTTATGCATATTACCCTTCAACCCCGGACCACCCTCACCCAAACAGTCACCTTCCGCCGCAACCATTCCGTTCCGTTGCCTTATTAATACCCTGAACTGATTTTTCTCCTCGCGGCTCGTCCCTCGTCCCTCGTCACTCGCTTGTTTTATTCTTCCTCTCGCCCCGTATCATTTTAAATCGATCCAACTGCAAAGGCTCTCCCCTTCTCTCCACTCAGTCTTTTGTACGAGTATCTGCTGCTGCCTCTGCGAGTGCGCAGCGGCTTAATCCGCTGCCAATGAACTGCTCAAGTGGGGGGACTATAAACCTGGACCTCGAGATGGTGGGGAGACGGAGCTGAAGGAGCTGCCAGATGAGCGGCTTTTCAATGGCAGAAGGTGGTGGGGTGGCGGTTGGCGGGTGAACTCCTTGGTTTATTAGTGGCCCACAGACGACGACAGTGACGACGACGATGTCCTACTCAGGAGGCGTAAAGGATGTCGACGATGCGGCGGCACATCGCATTGGTATTTTGGCATTTGGGCTTTGTCTGCGTCTGCCTGGCACTGAATGCCTGGGAGGGATGTGGGGGTTTCATTCGGTTCCGAAGCCGATGCCGATGCCGATGCTGATGCCAATGCCGGAGGAGGATGAAATTTGATCCGGCTGCGGTGAGCGCGTAGCATTGTATTTGCATTAAGCGTAGCCTCAGCACGCCCTGAAAGGAACGCAGTGTCAGGGCAGAGCAGGGCATGGCAGGGAACGGGATGGAATGGATGGAAGGGTGTAAGACGTCGATACGCGATGCTGCAGCAAGGAGCTTAATTTGAAGAGGGATTTGCTTCGTGCCCGTATAATTCTTCTACCCCTGCCCTGTCCCTGACTCTTCTCCTTTATTTTCAAGCCTTTTGTCGTTCTCGTTCTCGCTCTCCGAAGATCTCTGAACTCTGGCCGGGATTAGTTTGAATTTCTCAACAGATTTCTTCACTAGTTGCGGATTAGTGAGCGTTTGGGGGGACGGTGGACGGACGACGGGGACGGGGAACCCGCTGCTCTGTGCAGTGTGTGGCGGTATGGAGGGGGGGGAGCAGCGGGTCTTAAGCCTTGGCCACAAAAGCCAAACCGCAAACACACACACACGCGCACTAATACACTCGGCTGACAGCTTAAGTCCGAAAGCAGAAAACAACAGAGACAGACCAAAGCCAAATCCACAAAAGTTACGCTCTCTCGCTCTCTCCCAGTCGGTTTTCCCCAGCCCACCCCACTGCCACTGAGAGTCAACTTAAAATCTTAAACATTTATCCCCGCGTATTATGTGGCAACTCTGGGCTAATTGCCGCACACACACACACAGACACATTTGTTTTTTGTATGCCCCAACATTGGTGGGGTTAGCGTTAGCTTTTCCCACTCCGCTTCACAGCGATTCTCAGTTCCTGTTGCTTTCCGGTTGCCCCACCGACTCTTCGGCCTCTCCCAGCCATCAACATCAGCGCACTAGCCAACGCCAACGACCAGCACCCAACACCCAACACCATCCGCAGAAGTTACAGCTACAACAACTTCAAAAGCAACGAGGAGAGGCAACACCATCTGCGGCATTCAATTTAAGGGGATTAACTGCTAATTTTTTGCGATTTCGCCCAATGCCAGCGGAATGCGAGTTCATTTTTTCTGCTTCTGCTGCTGCTGCTGTGCTTTCCTGTATCTGTGTGTGTCCAGCACATCTGCATGAGTATTGGTGGAGCATGTGTCATGAAAGGACGGTGGGGGCTTTTACTGTTAAATCTACGGGGATTGCAGCCCACACACACACACAGGCACAGACACAACCGCCTGTGGAGTCAATGAAAAAATGTTGCAGCTAGCATGCATCAAAGGGATCGGAATGGATTGATGGAATGCCCATGAACGTACAATACATGACATAATTAAATTAGCCAAAAGTTTTTATAATCTCTAAGGGGCAAACGGGCTCTAACCACCGATGTGCATCGTACGGGCACCATCGACAGTTCCGTACTTTCCCAGAAGGGATGAAAACTGGTGTGCGTTCGAACTTTAATCCCAGACAGAACTACGGTTTTTTTTTGTTGAGTCAAAACAGATTACCAAATTGTTAACGGCAGTGCTTAAAGACCATTAAGGGTTAAATAATTGGATATTTCAAAGCGCAGTTCCGGGCACTGATATGCCTGAACGAATGGTCCATTTTAATCTCTCAATTTAATCGGAGAATTTCAATCATTAGTTGAGGCTCGAGGCAAGCCCTCCATCAGATGACACATGAAAGAGATTTTGAAAGATTGAAACTGGAAAGTCCTAATCCATGCGGATTCATATTGTGATGCACTCATGCAAATCTTCCGCTGCATCCTCCTATTGGATGCCATAGCCAAGCAGCTGATCCTCTCATGTCCATAGTCCATAGTCTAGGGTCCGTTCTCTGTTTTTTACTTATCCTTTCCCAGCCTTTATTTTATTTTTAGAGCTTCGTCCTTGCTCCTGCTGCTGCTGCTGCCGTTGGTGGCGGCGGGGCAGGTGGTGTTTGAGCGCGGCTTAAGATAACACCGAGGACAGAGGGTGGGTGGGTGTATGGGAGGTGCAGACTCGGCGCGCGAGGATGAGCCCACCTCGACCCCTCGACGGCTCAGTTCGGTTTAAGTGCCAAAGCGCCCCATGCATTGTTGTTGCTGCCATCTCCCTTGCCAGCTTTAGTTTGGCTCTCATTCCCTCGAAATCCCTCTCTCTATATCCCACTGTATGTGTGTGTGTGTGTGTGTGTGTGCTGAGCTGGTGTCTGCCACTGCTGCTCCACTGGGGCAACAACAAAACAGAATCTAGTGAACTTCATAGGGATTAGCCTGCACGAAAGCAACAGATTTAAAAG
Organism: Drosophila lowei; assembly: GCA_008121275.1. NCBI lineage: Eukaryota > Metazoa > Arthropoda > Insecta > Diptera > Drosophilidae > Drosophila > Drosophila lowei. The sequence goes on along the minus strand of CM017778.1, from coordinate 20,331,084 downwards.
CTTTCGCTCTGCTTTTTAAGTTCATTTGAGCGCTTTGTGTGGCTGCCACAGTGTGAGTTTGCATCTGTCTCTGTGTGTGTGTTTGTGTGCTACTGCCTTTGTTGACAAATGCGACTTGACAGTGGTGTGGCAAATCCCGTCTGCAACAACACACCCAGACCAGACCACACCAGACCCATCCACGCTCAACAAGACGCCGCACACAGAGACAGCTGTCGGAGCGTTAAGAGAAGAGAACTCGATGGGTCGTCTGCCACAACTCGTTGCATTGTTTGCTGTATGAGTGCTGCAACATGTCCCTGCCACTTCCTCCCACTTTGGTGTAGGTCACTCAGGGCGCCCAGCTCCTCCCCCTACTCCTCCTTCTACTTCATAATCATTCACCATTCAACACGCACTGCTTTGAGTTATGGTTGCTTAAGGATTCACTTCACTCAGAGGCACTGTCCGCCTTCCCCTCTCTCTCCCCTCGCTCCACCACTCATGTACAATGCTACACATAATCCATATCCTCAAACATAATCCGATTGCTGGCCATCAAGCATAAATACGGCCAAACAGAAACACACACAGATACTAGAACGGAAACCGGCGCGGAACACACAAAACACAAGAGCCCGAGAACCCGAGAACCCGAGAACTCGAGACGCAAGAGAGAGCAGAGTAACAAACCTTCTTCGAGCATGTTTGGAAAGATACTGAAACCGAAACCGAAACTCAGCTGCGAGAGCCCCCATGCAAAGGCATGACACACAGATACACATGCAGATACACACACACACATAAACATTCTCGCCGACACACAGATGCAGATACAGAGACGGCCACGGAGGCACGCACACAAATGGATAGCAACATGTGGCTCTGGGCGCTCTCTCTCTTTCAGCACTCACATACACACACACACTGTGCGCTCTCTCTTGCCGCCTCGCCACCACCCCCCATCCATGTCTTTCCTTTTCTCTCGCGCGCTGCTCTCTCCCCGTTCCGTTCGCGCTGCCGTTGAGCCCTGGCCTGGCCCCGCATTACGCTTATCAAAGTATATCTCTGGGATTATACGAAATGAATGGAATTAAGGATTAATTTCCAAGGGATGTCATTTCGTTTTGGGATAATGCTCTCTCTCCCTGCACACGGATACAAATACATTTGTGTGTTGGTGTGTCTGTGTGTGTCTCTGGGTGTTGGTGTTGGCAACAGCTTAAGCTATAATGGATTCGGGTTCACAGTTTCCCGTCGCTGAGGATGGGGATGGGGATGGGCATTGGGATGGGGCTGGGGCTGCGGATGTAGCTGTGGCTGTAGCTGTCGCAGGCAATACGAAGGTTTTAGTTATAAAAATACACCGGAGTTTATAATGCCAAAGGGGGTTATAGAGCAGTGGCGTCCGCAACGGGGGTGAATATTGTCTTGAGAATGGATTAAGATATAGAATAAGGGAACTGGAATACAAATGCTCACTACTATATGGAGAAGGAACAGAACTTTATGGGTAATGATTGTTACAATGTAAATAATTCAATAGAGATCTCCATAAATGATCATTTAAATATTTTAGATTTTGAATCTGTTCGATTACCCCCATTGGCCACAACCATGGACAGCCAGCAAGCCAGCCAGCGACGCCTCTGTTCATTATAATACCAAGCGATCCATAAAACGAAGAGTTAAATCCGAAATAATAATCCCGCACGAAATTAAATCCCTCGCCCACACGGCCACCAAACGCAAAGGCCCAGCGCCCCCACCGCCAACCACTCCCCCACAATCCCCGGCACACCCCTCTCTTCCCGCCCCTTCAGTGTTTGCATGGAAAAAAGTTAATCTCCCAACAGCAGCAGCAGCAGCAGCAGCGACAGCCGTCGCCATCGACTCATCCACGAAGCGAGAGGCGGAAGGCAGTGCCAGTGGCTGCGTGACAGGGGAGGGGAGGGGTAGGGGTAGGGGCAGGGGTAGGGCCAGGGCCTGTCACTGTGCGTGGCTGGCGCTGTGTGTGGCGCTGTTCCCCAGCTCCTGCACCACCCCCTCGCCTTCGCCAACAAGCTTGCCCTTCAGGAGAAAACTCCAACTCATGGCATGGCATGGTATGGTTTTGGGCCTTTTTCGGCTGCAGTTGGCAGAGTCGCTGACGTCGACGCGGGCAGCTTTAGCTCTGCCGGTTTAAGGATTAACACAGACACAAGCACAGTTGGCACACACACACACACACACAGAGAGCGACACGAACACACGGACACATAAAGCACACGCAATGCCCAGAGCACAAAATCGTTGGGATTAATGCGGGATCTACTTTATTGCGAAAATATGCTCGACTCGAACCGACCCGACCCGTTTGCGGGCCAGCAAGATAGAGATGCTGATGGGTGGGGAGGGGAGGGGATAATTTTTGGGGAAAAGCAGAGACCCCAGAGAGGGGCATATGATTTGGCATTGGACAGTGCCTATGGGCGTACATCCATGTGTGGGGCATATCCATGTGTGCGTGTGTACGTGTGTGTGCCTGGATGGATGCGTTGGGCATCCATGGATTGTCAGTGACTTAAACGAATTGGGATTACGTTGCGTATGATTCATATGGAGGCTAAAACAACAAAGCACCAGACATCCACTGGCTTTAAACAGACGTATGAATGCACACACACATACATATGTGCATACAAATGTATGTATATGCTTATGGCCAGCTCTCGGACGGGCATTTCGAACGGATTACAGCGCAACCAAAAGCCTCCCCATCTCCCACTCAATCCCTTACTGCTCCACTGCTCCACTGCTCCCTGTCCCGTTCAGCTGGTTGGAGCACAAATTGAAAATGGACAAACGGCTGCCAGGCTCTGCCCCTGTCCCTGTCCCTGTCCTCCCCACTTTGCCGGCCAGCCTGCCTGCCAATATGGCCCTGGATAATCCTCTACGCGATCAATAAAGCCTGCCCAACAGCAGGCCATCGTTACACTGAGAGAAAATAATGGCTTCAGTCCCTCAATTTGATTTGAATTACATCTGCATCCAGTGTGTGGACTCTGCTTTAACTCACTTCAACATGTGTTTCACACAGATCCCATATATTTTCTCGCTGTACAGCCATTCCCAGACAGTCCACACACAGCCGTTCACTGTCTGGCGGCAGTTTGGCAAGTGATGGGCTGGGGATTGGTATTGGGATTAGCATCCCCAAAGACTGACTCTCCTCGAAACTTGCAAATGTCTGGCCCAGGTCTAACCCACCTGGCACACACACACAGACACACACACACAGACAGAAGCACACACATACACACACACACGCAGATACGCACGCATACAGAGGCATTAGCTGGCGGCCTAATCCCAACGTCTCTGGCATTGCCAAAGCACTTCAAAAGCAGCAGCGAAAACAGGAACAAAAACAAAAGCTTAAGGAGGCAGCCAACGCAGAAGGAGCACAGGCAGCAGGAGGAGAAGCAGCAGGAGGAGAAGTGGCAGGAGCAGGAGCAGGAGCAGGAGTAGGAGAGCAACTCGAAACGTGAAACTTCTCTTCATTTGTGTCTGATGGGATTAGGGCTAAAGCCAGATAAAGGGATAAAGGATTCCCAAATAATGTCGTGCCCTCTGCGCCGCTGCTCAAGCAATCCGAACCCGAACCTGAACTCGAACTCGAGTCTGGACTCGAAAGTTTTTGGCGCCAAATTCGCATGCAAAGCAGGCAGCAGAGTCAGACAGCCACCATCAAGGGGGTGAGGCAGAGAATGAGAGAGCGAGACAGAGAGAGAGTAAGCAAGAGGGAGAGGGCTCTATTCTCTACCCCTTTTGGGTTGAGCCGGTCGTCGGTTGTCGGTTGTCGGTTGTCGGCAAAATGTTCACCGGGCTGAGGCTTAGGTCGGGGATAAGTCGCAAACTTGATGCTTTCGCCTAATGTCCTTGGGTATTGGTAGTGGTAGTGGTTGCTCCTGTTCCGGCTCCACCCCCTGCCTCTCCCCTTTTTGATGGTGATTCTGATGCTGATGATGATGATGATTTTGTTTTCGCTTGTGGATTATAAACGCTCCTGTGCCCAGACTTGGGTCTGGGCCAAGTCCAGGACCAGGCCGAAGCCCAGTTGCATTCGTAGTCGTATTCGACTTCGCAGCGAGCTTTGAGATTCCACTTTAATCCCCTAATGCCCATTCTACGTTGAAGATGTTTCAGTGTGTGAGTAATGTGGGAAAGGACTTGAAGGAAAATATAGAATATTTTGTGAATATGGAGCGAGTAAGGGCCAGAGTAATACTAGGCAAACTGTCCATCGGGTCCATTGATTAGCAGCGAGAAGCGAAATAGGAGCTACTATTCTATTGCTCTATTTAAAAGTCCCAGCCAACCCATCCATTAAAAGCGTCTTTCGGTACTTCTACCGAATTATACCAATCAGCCTCTTGGCATCAGCTGCAGCCTCTGCCAGTGGAAAATGCTAGGACTTATGATGTGCATTATCGGATTGAAGGAGTGTGGCTCTATCTACATAATGCTCCTGGATTCTGCAGAGTTCACGTAATTGATTTATTGTTTTTGTAGTTCCTGTGTTAATAATCACACGGGCACAGCACAAGGCTACGGTATGGGTCTGGCGTGCACGCAGGCAGGCGGAAGTAGTATTTATTTGATTATATGTATTTCAGTCGATGCCGAACAAAACAGACCACATCCTAGAGGCCCTAAGCTCCACACAGGAGAGTCAAATCTAGTCGAGTCGAGTCCAATCTGTTGGTGCAACCTACGCAGAAGGTGCCCAAAGGAAGTGGCCGCAAGCAGTCATCCCTGCAGGGATGGGCAGGGGGAGGATGCGCATACCGGCTCATCTCTAGTTGTGGCAGGTTCGTGTTCGAATTTTCCGTATTGCAAACATGTAAATCCTTAAAATTTGTAGGTCCCCACTCTTCACACTCCCCATCTCCTGGACCCAGATTCAGTGCGTAGGATCAATGGAATAAAATGTTCGAAATGGAAATGGAGTGGACCATACAACCTGGCGACCAGCCAGCCACCAACTTCTCATCCACTGCGAGAATGTACCCAGTAGTTCTGAAACTTAATAGCAGTTAAGGAACTTTGTAAATTTTTTGGCAATTTTCCTGACTAATGATATAATTTTCAAAACATTTAAGAGCGAAAAAATAGTAAAAATGTTTAATAGAACTAATTTGTATAATTTAGGTGCATTTTCTTTCAGTGCACTTGATGTTGGCTTAACTCAATCAGCATCACCTGCAGCATCTGCTTTAGCTCCTTGGGATGTCCTGGCCTGGTGCCGCTCTTGTTTGTGAAATGTGGCGGGAACGGAACTCTCTTTTTCTCTTGCTGCTGCTGCTGCTGCCTCTTCTTATAATGCCAAATGTTCGAAACTGTTGTCTCTTGTTGCTCTTGTCATTTATTTGAATTTGTATCCCCAGTGTATCCGTATCTGAGTCCGGCACTGCGGTGTCTGTGCCGCCCATATGTTGGACTTGAGCTTAGGCTGGGACTGGGGCTGGGATTGGGTGGGCAGCATGTGGATGCAGTTGCAGATGGACTGGACTGGGTTTAATCCAGTATCCAATGAGTGCCCCAGTGTGGGTGTAGGACTGGACTGGACTGGACCGGACTGGACACTGTGCATAACGCTTAACACTTAAGCTGCCACCTCTCAGCCCACACAACCAACCTCATCCAGCCAGGGGGCCGCTTGGCGATATCTATCTGTCCAAGAGTAAGCCAGTCCCCAGAGGACTCAGAGTCCGAGTCGGAGTACGAGTACGAGTACGGGTCGGAGTCGTAGCTAGTTTTGCGTATGATTGCGAAACTTGTACCGCAACCTGTTAAGCCGAGCTATACTCTCCGCTGCCTCTCTGTCTCTCTATCTCTTATCCTTCAGCAGGAGCAGTGCAATGCTTTTGTGTCGCTTGATTACCAAAAACTCTGCCCCCTTCCCTTGCTGTGGCCAAGTGTTGAGTGAGTGGAGCCTTGAAAAGTTACTGCATCCATCAGGGCTTATCAGAGATACTTTGGGTCCTGCCCTTGCCCGTGCCCCAACCCTCTTATTATACAATCCTTCAGCTCGGTTGGCGCGGCGCCCTCTAGCACTGTCCCCATTGACATCTGCATAATGTCGGATCGCAGGGGATGCACATTTTTTGAATCCTTGAGCGTGTGCTTATGTCCGTATGGGTGCCATGGCCTATGGCTTATGGCACATGCACTGGCTACTGCTGTGCTCTGCTCTACTTTCAGTGACCAAAACGAAAGCTTTGACCAAACAACAATGATTCAATAGCCAGGGCCAGAAGCCGATGGGGCCTGAGAGGCTGAGGCTGTGGCTGAGGCAGAGGCTGCAGCCGCGGCTGTGGGGCAGAAGTACAGGCGTACAGGCGTACAGGCCTCTCTCGAACGCGTTGATCCACAAACGTGTCGTTAACTAAGGCGCAGTGATTTTCAATTGCAGAGCGCGACAGAGTCCGACACAGACGCAAAAACAGGCCCAGAGACAGGGCCGATACGTGTGTGTGTCTGTGTGCATAAGCTTATAGGTGCCAACTGGAAACTGCCAGAGGAGAGAACAGGCGGTGGCTAGAGGGGGGAATGGGGGGTATGGGGGCAGCCTGCATATTGACAAGTGCAGCCGCTTGGGGATTTATTAAGGCTAACGTATGAAAATTTTGCATACTAAACTCTGCATAAATCGAAGCGGGTCCGAAATAGCAACAGCAACAGAATCGGAATCAGAATTGGAGTCGGAATCGAATGCAGGAACATAAAAATAGCCCCCAAAAATGGTGGACTGAATGGCGGAGGTGGGGAGGAGAGGCTGGATAAATATCGTGTTGCGTCGCTGAGCAGCTTAGGCGCCATGAACACGCACACACACTCAGATAAAAAAGAGACACAGATATAGATGCAGATGCAGATGCAGATACAGATGCAGATTCAGATAGAAATACAGGCACAATCGTAGTATAAACAAAACACAGGGCAGCGAGCGAAACACAGCAGATTTACATATGAACTAATACACACACAAACACACAGTTACACACGCATACCATTGTGCATCTGTTGCAAATGGCCATGTTAAATGACAATAATAACAGCAACGACAATAGCAAATGATGGCAGAAACCATTCCCCCAACCCAAACCCCAGCCCAAACCCCAAACCGAGGCCCCACTGCCCAATCCATAAACCCAATTCTGCAGCCATTCAATCTCCATCTCATGGCATACCTCCTCCCCTTCCCACCCCTGCCCACCCCACGCACTGCAACGTTTTGTTGTGCAAATCCTCAAAATATGCTACAAAGCACATTACATAGATACGCACAAACACACACACACACACATACGCACTCCCAACGAGAGGGAGACATTCACAAATTCACAACAAAATTCAAATCCAACGCACCGAACTAACAGAATGGGGCATGCTCCACTCCCCTTTTCCAGTGGGTGGGCGGTGAGAGGGTTAAGCTTAAGTCTGAATTTTAGCTGTGCGCCATGTGGATGTGGATGTGGATGTGGCAGTGGCATAGAAAATGATGTCAGGCAAGGGAGGCTTCGGCTTAAAATATTAACATTTAAGCGCAGCAGAGAACTGTAATAATGACAACAATCGATTGGAGCAGCGATTTCACTGACATTTATCGATTCATTTATCGCCTGTGTCACCCTTTTCCCCCTTTTTCAGCGGAATGCGAACCATCAATTGTTTTGTTCTTTTACAACTAAGTGAGGCAGAAGCCATAAATTGACCCAAACATCAACCAAGTTGAGTGCCACCTGTTGAGCGGATACGGATACGGTGCACGTGTACTCCCACACACACCCGCACACTGCTCCTCATAGATGCACAAAAGGAGCAAAGGACAGCCGCACGTTATGTATACGTCACGAGTGCCCCCGAGCTGGAACTAGAAATATACGGAGCCACAGCAAACAGAACCAAAGAACTGAGCCATGGAAAAGAACTTCCTCCAGAACGCACCCACCACCTCACCCACAGAAGCTCCACAAGTGTGTGTGCGGCTCATTTAACGCCCCAGCAGAGTGACCTCCGGCCCACACCTCTCCAGGACAGTAGCAAATGTTTGCATGCACACATGCTCGTATACGTATCCAGCCATAGACAGAGATACAAATAGAGAGAGAGAGATAGAGTCACACACACACACACTCACTCACTTACCCGCACACAGACAGAGAGAGAGAGAGAAAATAAACGTTATGAATGCTTCATATGCTTAATCTAGGGGATTTCGATGCATATAGGAGTGTTTGTTTGTGTGTTTTCTGTTGAATGGGATTGAGCATCGTCTAGTAAATGGGGAAGGGGGAAGTGAGAGTGGTTCGTTCGTGTGGGCACTCGCATGCTGCGTTGGTATGCAGAAGGCTTCATAGTGGATGTTGCTATTTCTATCTGGGAGATACTTGCCTTGCATAAGCATCTGCATAGCGACAACTGCACGGGACACATCGATATGGACACAGGTTTACTTTTGTCCCTGGCTAAACTATTGATGAACCAAACAAGATTACCATTGCCATAGCTCAAAGGAGAGCGGCCATGTGTATGGGCGCCCACGTCCGTTCGTGTCTGCCATGTGTGTGATTGTGTGATTGTGTGTGTGCGATATCTGAAGGATACGTGCTAAATGCCCGGCGAGCAAATCAAATGAACTTGCCATGGATTAGGCAGGCTACGTGGATGCGAGAGGAATTTCATTTCCATCTCCATTTACAATTTCCGTCTGCTGCTGACGTGATTAAAGTTTCCCTCTGCTTAGGACCCAACCTTTGACTAATTTCTATGCAAATAATCACGCAACGCACCGGATTATGAGGAGAAGTAAAGTAAATTCCTGCATTTATGCTGCTGCCTCCCCCTCCTGCTCCCTATGGATGCCGGGATGACTGGACGCCCCCTGGGCCAGTAAGTGATTTATTGATTAAATTGAAGTAATTGGAAAGCTGCTTTACTCACGATTCACTTTGCTGATGTCGAAGTCCCGTCGCGAGTCCAGGGCCGGATGGCTGAGTAGCTTCTCCGCTTGCTGCTGGGCCTGTTGAACGCCCACGGCCATGCCCAGGGCGGCTGGTGGCAGACACGAGATGCTGCCCCGCTCCACGCGCTCCTCCCTCTCGCGATCCCTCTCACTCTTTGGGGTGGCATTCTGACTAGATGATGCCGTGGACGAGGACAGGGCATTGCCATCGGAACTGTGCACGTGCTGCTGCTGCTGGTGCTGCTGTTGCTGCTGCTGGGCGGGATGGATGGCGGAGGGACTGCCCTCGGCGGAGCGACGGCCACCCGCTTCCCCTGTCACGCCTCCTCCCTGCTGATGCTGCTGCTGCTGGAGCTGTTGCTGCTGCTGCTGCTGGAGCTGGTGATGATGATGTTGCTGCTGCTGCTGCTGTTGCTGCTGATGGTGTTGCATCTGCAGCTGGGTGAGCTTCTCCTGTACGCCCTGCAACGAGCTGCGTCTATGCTGCATGGCGGTCACCTCCTCGCCGGGCACGCCCACCACGCTGTGGGGAGGCGAGAGCGAGTGCTCCTTCTTAACGGCCATGTCCACGAGACTGGCGGCGGCGGAGACAGAGGCCGAAGGGGACTTGGCATTGGCGGCGGCCACAACGGCGGCCGCATTGGCTGCCCGCGTCAAAGCCAAGGCCTGACTCTGAAAGAGAAGAGAATAGAAGATAATGAATAACCCGCCGATTGTCTGGAGTGATACGACTACTCGTATTTGTCGCTTGTTTACTTGGCTAAATGCTCGAGTGAAATCACCACTTCGGTCTCCATTCTTCAATCCCTCCATTCTTCGGTCTCGAAATAGAAAACAACCCAAATTCGCTTTATTGATTAAGTCAACAATGGCCAATGGCCAATGGCCAAGGGGCAAGGCCTCGGACTCGGACTCTGATTCGGACTCTGAATCGGACAAAGTCTAAGATTTAGTCTCGGATTCAGTTTCAGTCGCAGTCGCAGTCCGAGCCCTGACAGGCGTTGATTTCTATTGATTTGTGAGCCAAAAGGGGACCCAGACCCAGACCCAGACCCAGATGTGCGTGTGGGGGTCTGCTGTGTGTGTTTGCTTTCTATAATTTAGCAAGTAATTTGCTGCACAAATCGTGGCGAATCACGAAATTGTCTTTAATGATGCGGACGGAGATCTCCGACTCCGACTCGAGATCGTTGTCGAAGCGTAACTAAATTAATGTGGCTCTCTTCTCCAGTCCATTAAAGAGCTGAAAGCTCTTTCACAATACACATTCCCATTCCCACTCCGACTGCCAATGCCAAGCAGCAATTGATGGACCCCGCCACAGAAGACCCAAAGGCGACCCGAAGCGAAATTAGCGATGGCATTTCCAATAAGAATGGAATTGGATCGACTCCAATGATACATACTCGCATACGCTACGAACTGGCAGCTCCCTAGATGTTTACATTTTGAATAAATATTTAGTAAGTTAATTGTGAAATCTGGCATTTATTTTTCGATTGATGGATGCTGATCTTAGCACTTTAAACACACAAAATACGAGTATAGGATACTATCAACCAAAACTCTAATTCTATTTTGACTTTTAGTGGAACTGGATATCGAAACCTTGGAAGGATCTTTTCGATCAGACACCTTTGAAGCAGCTCTTGCCTGAAGAGATCTACCTCCATCCGCATCCATCTCATCCATCCATCATCCGATTGGCCCCAATAATTATAGCGTCTCGCTGTGGCTACCGTTTTTACCGTTTATGCTGGCTGAGCACGCATGGAATTCCAGCCGAATCCAAAGGAATCTTTATTCCCTCTCCAGACTTTTTTTCCTGTTGTTGGACACAAAAAATTATGGCATTGGCATTCGCTTTGGTTTTGGTTTTGGCTTTTGGTTTTGGTTTTGGCGCTGATCGTGCGGATAAACTTAAATCGGTGCCGAAGGTAGAGCCTAAGATCGAGAGCTGTGCCGCTGGCTAGTTTGTCAAATGAGGGCAAACCATGGACAAAAACCAGAGGGAAGAAAGATCCTGAGCCCGAAAACATGTTCAGAAAATAAAGGCTGCGACCAGTCGGTGGCAGTGGCGGGGCAAGAAGTCGTTTCGGATGGGGTAGATGGGGTAGATGTGGCAGCGGCGTCTCTCTGCTTTCCACAGTAGCCGCATCGAGTTAGCGATCAGCGACAAGCAGCAATCGATCTTATGTTATAATCATCGCCAGGCCGGGACCGGCCCCCTCCACCAACCTCTCGCGACTATCAGCAACGATTTAGGCCTGCAAAAATTCATTTACGCTTTAATCAATTTCATTCACCACGGCCACGGCCACGGCCGCTGAAGAAGGCGAACCGAACAGAGGAGAGACACGATGGAGATGGACCCGCAGACAGAGCCAAGCATCGCCTAAGGCCGCCGTCCGACAATTTCAGCTTACATTGATCTCGCCTTCTCCCTGTCTCTCTACAGCGACAGACGGGACCAGATCGGGCTGGACCGGGCTGGACCGCCGGGCTTTGCCGGCTTCTGTTCCCGGCCACATGTCAAAAAATTGACGAAAATTCGATCAAAATTTTAATTGATCGCCCTGCAGTGATTTGGGTTTCCAAAAATTGATCTGCCCCTGTAGCTCTTCAGCCCCGTCCCCCTTCTCCGTCACCCTTTCGTCGCGCGCGTACTTGCCGTAATTTTTGGGTTGCTCCACGAATCGAACGATCGGCGGACGAGCGACTCGTGTTGTGATTATGTTAATAGAGGTACTCCCCTCTGCTGCTCACCACAGCCCCCTCCAGGGGGCAGCCTGCCCGTTTCCGCATCCCGCCCTAGGGGGAGGACGGCGCTCACTTCGGCCGGAAACTGAATGGCCGGCGGCCGCGAATTCTGAAACAATCAAACATTTCAGATTCTGCCACAAAATGCCTGGCATTAATGGCGGGAGAAGATGATCCTTTATGGAACCTGAGTTCCAGCAATCATGCAGTGAAGTCTCCTCTCCTGAATGAGTCATCATCCAGAGAGAGAGAGAAAGAAAGAGAAGTGGATCTTCTTTCAAGTATTTTTAGAACTTCTCCTCTTCAAATCTCTTGTTGACTGATCTTTCTCTGTCGTGGAAGACCTTCCAATATCTCGCCAGTAAAATAACCTTCAATTAATCCATCCCCAATCACACTTTACCATTCCCCGGCTGAATTTTAATGGCGATCAGTACATTAATCAACTCGAACTGCTCTCAGATCCGCCAGCCCATCCGATCATCCTCCCTGAATGCTGCCAATCAAGGTCCCCTCCCCATCGACTCGTAGATTTTAATATTAACCTGTCAAAGGCCATAATTGACAACGATTAACTTTGTCTTTTGTCTCGCGGAAAATTTACATTTTTATGGTTCAATAAAATAAATCAAGGGGCGCACAAAAAACAACGAGACGAGGCAGAGGAACGGACCAAAGAAAACGAGCAAAAGAAACCCCGAGCACAGTGGCAGCGAAAAGTAATTGCAGCACATAATAATCTCGCATTTAATAATCCTCATTAAAGCGCAAAATCACGTCGGTACATTGTTGTACCTGGAGTGGGTCGGGTACCAGATCCAGGCCGGAGAAGAGCCGGCTGGAGGACTGGGGGACTGGGGGACAGTTTACACTCACAAATATCACCACCTCACAAGAGAAGAGAAGGGTGGGGAGCGGACCCTGGAAGATGGTCTCCCGAAGCCACTCTCGAATCTGGGATCGAAATTAGAGGCCAGGCGGCCCTGCATTGGAGCACATCCTCCGGTGTTTCCCTTCTCTGCTCAGTATTTTTTTAGTTCGAAATTCCAGAACAAGAGCTTCTGTTTACCAAAAGTCAGTCCCGAAATATGCACAGGCCTCCCAAAAAAGCAAGGCAGAGGAGTCGGGGCAGAGGCCAGGGCCGGGGCCGGGGCAGCTGCGATGCGCATCAATCGATGATATGATGAGCTGACGTTTCGGGTTGACGTTTGCTTGTCGTCAATACGTCGCCTAATAACACGTCGCAACAGGTAGTCCCCGAACATCAAGCGAGCGGACAGACCAATGGACAGACGGACTGCGATTCTGGACGGACGGACAGACTGAGATTCTGATTGCGACACAGATACAGATGCACACAGCAGCCACTGCTACTGCCACTGCCACTGCCACAGCCGCTGCAGACCCAGAAAGGCTCTTTTTGGGGGCTCGATGGAATTTCATCAATTGCATGAAAAATATGAAATTAGTTTGGGCCCCAAAAGCGACTGGCCGACCAAAAACTGGCAGTCTCTTTCGGGACTTTCGGGGCTACTGGATTTTTAATGTGTTTTAATCATCGACAGCAGCTACTGCCTCTGTCAGTGCTCCTCCTGTGCTCCTCCTGTCCTCCTGTCTGCTCAAATTGTTTTTGTGCGACGGAGTATCTCTGATCCTTTGGCTTTTGCTGAGGCTGATGTATGGCACATTCCATTTGGGCTATAAATCGTTGTTGCGCCTGGCACCATGGCGCTGTCTTGTCCTTGGTAAAATATCATTTGATTTCAGTCGCAGGCATTAATTGTTTTTGCCTCGCGAGTGCTGCGTGATGGGAATGACTGATCAACTGCCAGACGGATCGTCGAACGGATCGGATCGGTGAGAATCAAATCTGTGGTATCCCAGATCCTGAGGCTGAGCTTGGGGGCATGGCACAGCAAAGGATAAGCTAATCGCTTCTCCTCTTGGTTCCACAATGTGATCTCCTACAGTCGCCTGTCACAGACAGGCCTTGTTCTCTGTCATGTTCTCTGTCAGTTTGTGTGCCCTAAAACATTCTGTAAGTGTTGATCAGTTGAGCAGCGATCTGTGGCATGCGATCTTAATCGCTCTCACGGACGGAGAGCAGAGTAACCAAGAGCCCCGACCAGACCAGAGCAGAGCAGACCAGACCAGACCCGACATTGACATTCCACTCTGTCTGGGATTATGTCCGAGTTGTCTCTGTCTTGTTCGAGATTTTTCTTCTTTTTTGCTTATCGGGAGGAGCCAGCCTCGACCTGGTCGCAGCTCCCGCAAAGACATTACCATTTCCATTGGCCGATGCTGGGGTTTTTTTTTTCTTAACGTATGATTGGTGTTTGGCAGCGTTTTTATGGTCTTTCGACAGGGCTGGACCCGGCCCCGGCCCCTGTTATTAATTATCATCGTCAGCGGGAGGCGATCATCGTCAGCGTCATCGTCATCGTCATCACATCGTCTCCGGTCTCCGGTCTCTGGTCTCTGGTCTCCGTGTTCGTCAAATTCCCCAGCGATGGGGCACTGGGCACTGGGCACTGGTGTATCGTACCCCGTATGGAGAGGGGTATGCGAGCATTTGGAATTCGGCGCGTAGAAATATCATTTTCGTGTTTCTTTGTCTCTGTCTCTGTCTCTGTATATGTCTGCTTCGCATTTGCTTTTCGTAATTTGTATGAGATTTTTGGAATATTCCTGACTGTTGCCATTTCTGTCTCCTGTCTCCTGTGCCTGTGCCTGTGCCATGCATGCCTTGTATCCTTAACGAAATTGTGATTAAGTGTTTCAATATCGAAGTGACGAAAGGCAAAACCTGACAAGCCAACAAGGACTGGCCTCGGAAAGAGACAGAGACATGGCCAACTCCAACTCCAACTCAAACTCCAACTCCGACTGAAACTCAAACGATGGCGAACATCGCTGCAACGTGCAAAATAATTAAAAATCAGCGAACGTTTCGCCCCAACATACCCCCCGAACAGCACCCTCTTCCCAATAAGATCGACGCCCGCATCGAGCTGCTGGCGAGTGCGAAAAAACGCCATTTAAAGATGCCACAAAGCCGCAGATAAGCAGAGACAATGCCGGACCGGGACGGCCCTAGTGGTGCGATGGCAGCGATCCCAAAACCGGTTGACAAAATACGCTGGATGCGAAACCTGGTATGCGATCAGTTGGAGCGATAGCCAGATCCAGACCGAGTCCCAGACGATCGCGGAAGAATGTCTTGCCAAATTACGAGCCCGTCCAACAGCTACCCAGCTACGCAGCCCCGACCCGACCCGATCCGACCGGCACGTCCCCAACCCGTTCCATCCCGTTCCATCCGAACCGATCAGAACAGAAGCGTCGTCCACGATCATCGCTGGGACTTGGACTTGGACTTATACTTGGACTGGGGGCATGCTCATGAGCATCAGCGACATTTAATTATATTTCATTTCATTTTATTTTACTGCTCCAGCTTCTGATGGTGGTGGTGGTGGTGGTGGTAGTGGTACTGCTGCTGCTGCTTCGGATGGTTTTTTCGGTAATGCCTGCTGCACTCGACTCGACTCCACTTGAGTCGCCTCGCATCCCATCGCATCGCATCGCCTCAACGCATTAATGATGACTTTGCCCTGAATTGCAGAGGCATACACTCAATAATAACAATAATCATAAAGGGGAGAACCGGCAGCGGTCGTCGCAGAAGCAGGCAAATCGCCAATTGGCAATGGCATGCCCATGCCCATGTCCATGTCCATGTCCCTGTCGATGGCGTTGTCGATGTCGATGTCGATGTCGAGGACCAGGTCCAGGTTCGGCCATGTCTTGTCGCCGAGCCTTGATTATGCGCGCGTTCCTTGCTCATCGCTCGCCCTGCACTCCCATTCCGGGCTCCCTGCAACGTCCTCATTATTTCTACTCGTTCGTCATCAATTTGAGATCATTGCTACTGGTGCTACGGCTACGAGTGGACAGGCACTGAGACACTGGGACTGGGACTGGTACTGGGACTACAGAACGGAGCCAGAGGAGACGAGAAGGTGTCGAGTGCTTGAAATGTTTTAAATACAAAAATTAATAAAGCTCTCTCGTGGCCGCCAAGTGTGTTGGCATTTTCCATTCTTTCAATTACCAGCATGAAGAAGTATTTTCCCCCCGATGACAGAACCTGGCAAATTATTAACTTAACACTTGATGTCCACTTAAAGCGATCCATCACGAGCCAGGAGGCCAGGCCAAGGAGAGTGGGAGGTGGATGTGGTATGGAGATATAGTAGGAAAATGTTAGGAAAGTTAGGAGGGGCTAGGAGATATATATCTTTATTCTATCTAAAACAACTCGATTCATTTACACTATAACTCTTCAAATTTTGCATTTAAACACCCGAATAAATAGTGTAAATGTGGCTTAAGCACCTGCGCTGACAGTCGAGTATTGTAAAGAAGTGGCTGTACCCCAACCCTTGCCCAATGATTAGTTCACCGTTTACCTCTGGGAGAGTAACAGCTGACAGCGGACATCCTTCCGAGTTGGCAACCCCGAGGGATAGGTAGAGGAAAGCGGTGACTGCAGTGACAACCCCGCATGGGACTGCACTGCCGTTTGTCAACGACATCCTGGCATATGTAGGTGCCCTTGCCAATGCCAAATGCCAGGCATCGAACGTCGAACGTCGAGCCGCGAGTGCCGAATGCCGAATGCCAAATTACAATTTCAAGTTCAACATGTCGGGGCGGTATAATTTCCTCGATTGCAGCACTACCACTACTCTGGCCCGGCTGGAAAACTCGTTCATGTGTGACCTGCCTCTGGCTGCCTGCTAACTGTTTCACATGATCCTTGGTGCGGCTCCTGGCCTGCCATCCCTCTGTGGCCCTGCTCTGGCCCCGGTCCGTGTTGCGCTTGAGGAATTCCTTGCTCAACAAATTATTACCTACACATATGTCCCGTCCCAGTCCGTCCCGTCCCGTCCCTCGCTCTGTTTGTGTGGGTTACTCCAATTATAAGTCAATTAAATAGGTTAAAAGTTAGAAATAAAAACGGATGAGCAGCCAACAGGGGAAGGGACGAATGGGCAGGGGGACGATAGTAGGGGACACAATTTTGTCACGGCCAAATGAGCAGGAAACAATTTATGAAGCTCACAAATTCTCATGAAGAGGATCCAGCAAATGACTGACTACCTGCTTGGAAGCCGCTCTCATTCTGCTGTCTGTCTACCGATCGGCTCTGCATCGATTGCTCGGCTTATGTAATCGTTCGATTCTCAAATTAGTCTCACTTGAGATCTATATATTTTATTTATCAATCAATAAAAAGAGCGCCCCGTCCCAATGCCGAGATTCATGCAAATTCTAAACTGATTCCCGACTCTCGCACACAATTGGCTCATTGATCAATCATTTAAGCAAACCAAGAGCAAAGCAATCAAGTGATCTGTGAGCCTAATCGACACCCAAAGACGGCCACACTGCTACGTCACACAGGGGAGGGCAGCGGGGGCTGTGGCAGAGGTAGGCGCAACCATCAAGTGGCAGCAAACGATTTTAATTCAATCGCACCAATTAAGCCCGTAGGCGCCCCCAAAACCGAAACCGAGTCCGAAAGAAGAGCTCCCACTGGGCCCCGCTCTAGAGATGTGCGAGTTATGCGCTCAATTAACTGAAATACTCGTATCTGTATCATACATAGATGTAAATAATCGCACAGCCGCTGGGCAATTTGCGTCATAACCCCTACAGGGAGGGGCTCCATCTCCAGCTCCTCCATCTCTCGGATCGGAGGAATTTCTCGAAAGCAAAGTTCAACATTTCGTTCGCTTCGCTCACTAATCTGTCGGGGTCAATCGATGTTAAGTAGAATCACGAATACCAAATTAATTGATGCCGTTGATATGGAGCAGCAGCCACAGCTACCAAGCATCCCGAGTTCCAACCATCTGCTTCAAGAAACTCTCTCTCTGATGATCCATTCCATCCAGCCTCCACTCCACTCCAGCTCCAGCTCCACCTCCTCCGCCGCCTCCACCCCATCTTTCTCTGATGTGTGTCAATCTGTGGTGTTCTGCCACTCATATCTGTGTACTTCTAACACTCACTGTGTGACGACTGGGTGTATGCGTGAGTGTCAAATGGGTAAATAATACCCGGTTCATGTTTTGAATTAATTCTAATTGAGATTCATTTGTAAGCAATCAGTTAGATTGTTCAGTGGCGATCTCTCGGCTTACACACAGATATGCAGATATATAGACATATAGATGGATGGATCTTAAGCCAATGTCATCGATGGTTTCTTTCTCCCTGCAGATCTCTAGCCCAGTTCTTCCAGAGACTGCACAATTAAACATTGAACCACTCCTTCCCGCAGCCGTTTGCCCCTGCCCCTGCCCCTGTCCCTATCCATGCCCCGGCTAAATGCCGAACTAAATGCTGCCTATCGCTTGATAGACGTAATTAATAAGACACGCCAGCAATCATAATTGAAAACATGTCTTTTAGCGCCGAAAGCCTCGTAAGTGCAACACGTTGCCATCCCCATCGAAGGGGGGGCTAGTCGCCGACCTGCACCCATATCAAACAATCTTAAACTTAACAAGCCACAAAACACAAAACACTCCCCCTATTGTGGCACCTCCCCCTTCCATTGCCCCCACAAACAGCTACTATATCATCTGCCATCTCTGCCCATCGACAATTGTTTGACTTTGCAGCAATGTTGCAAGCTGCAAAATGCACTTCACGTCCGTCGGCGAGTCTCGGGCTCTCTCTCTCTCTCTCCGTCTCTGGGTCTGTGTCTGTGTGTGCATGTGTCTATTAGCAAAGACAGCTATGAAAATACCAGTTGCTGTTGCCACTTGCTGCCGTTGTTGCCATGTTGTGTTGCACGTGAGACGCAGACGAGCGTAAGATAAACAATTGCCTCTCGGACGGCAGCAACATTGGACGAAACGTGCGGCCAGCCAAATGCAATTAAGCTAAAAATGTGAAAAATATCCCCCCAGCGTTACTGGGGAAGGGGCAACTGCGGGAGTGGATAGGCACATCCCCGCCGTCTACTCCAGCCAGTACTCCAGTACTCCAGCCTTGTCTGGGGCCAAGGAATGGCTGCGGCGTTAAATAAAAATGTAAATGATGTCTGCTCTGCTTTAAATTGATAAAAGTTCTACGGGTTCTGGATTCCCAAAGAACATGTGTATCGGAAATGCTATGGGGAGGGACTATATATGTATGATATTGAGTTTTAATTGGGATTATCAGGGAAACAGCAATGGGATATAATGAACAGCGAAATGATATGGAATGGAAAGCATACTGATAATAGTCTACAGATTAAATCGATCACAGTTGGATGCGATGCAAAGAGACATAAAGAAAATAAATATAATACATTTTTATGGTAGGATATGCTTTAAAGGAGCACAGACGGGATAGAAGATGAATCGTTAGACACGTAAGAATGGAAATGGATTTAAAGATCACAAAGTGAAACGAGTTGGACGCAGGATTTCTTTTGTAGCCCTCACACTGGTAATCTTCGAATGCCATTCCAAACGATTTGACTCCTTCGACTGATCCACCGCGTCAGATGCTCTAATCCCGAAAAACAATGAATAAAAAACATAGGAAAAAGATCCCTCCATCCTATAGATTCCATTTCAGTTGCACAACATTTGAACAGCTGTGCGGGATAGGCAGCCGAGCAGGACCTGAACCTGAACCCGAAGCCGCGAGTCCTTTCTGTAAGTGCAGTTGCGTCGGAGTCGGAGGAGTTTGCTTTGACATTTGGCTGAGCGCAAGTGCAGTAGAAAACAGGACTCGGGAACCAGGGAACCAGGGAACTAGGGACCCAGAACTCACCTTAGCCCAGCCCGAGGGGTCTTGTAAGCGAAGGAAGGAAGAACAGGAAGCGGCCTGCAACTGGGCCTGCGACTGGGTCTGGGTAACGGCAAAGGAGATAGCCGAGAGCCCTACTTAGATAACAATTGCAGAGGAGAGCAGTGCGAAACTGCATTCCCAATGTAACTGCATCGGGGGTGGAGGGGGCAGCCAGGACAGCTGAGGCCTCCTCCGAGGAGTATTCAAGTGGAAAAGAAGAGGATGAGATGCGGTTCCTTCCTGGGCCAAGTATGTGTGTCAAGGGCAGGCGCCAAGGAGCGTAGAGCTCTGGCTAAGGAGGCAGCCAGCTGTCGCCGAGTCCGATTCCGATTCAGAGTCGAGACAGGAGTCAGGAGTCAGGAGGCAGGAGTCGGCAGTAAGCAGTCAGAGTCCGAGTCCGAGTCGAAGCAGGAGTCAGAGTCAGGGTCACACCCACAGCAGGACAATCGGCAATAAAACAAAACGAAAGCGAACCAGCGAACGAGCAAAAGGGAAAAGCGGGAGAAAACCGTAAACCAAATTGACCGGAAGCTCTTATTAATTTGCTATTAGCCATAGACAGACAGGAAGTTAACTTAATTTGTGTGGCTTTGGCCTAAACAGACAGAAAAAAAGAAACAGGGAAAAAAACAGAAAAAGTATGCATCAGACAAAACAAAATGTTTTCTAAACAGGATGTGAAATGAGAGAAAGAGAGGGACGAACAGGACATGTGAACACGACGACAACTTCAAAGGTCTAATGGAGGAGAGGTGGAGATTGAAAAGTGACTAGTGAGAGAGAGGGGGGAGGCAGTGAGCTTTCACCGTTAGCCTTAACGAAGCTTGATTAGATCAGGGATGTACCTGCACAAAGGACATGGATCCCATCTCTCTCCATCCCGCACCCCAAATGGGGGACCAATTAAAATGTTTGCTCTAGTTGTGATAGGTCGCTTCCTCCGCCAGCTCCCACCCCCCTCCCCGGAACACGCCGTTCCATTGTTTTCGCTTTTGGCCATGGCATGAGGGGCCGAAGGAGCCAGCCCGAAGAGCATGGGGCGGCGACCAGACAGATCGCAAGAAAAAGACAAGGGAATAAAAAAACAAAAGTCGTTAATGATAAGAGACCAAATGACGTACAGCCCCTCCTTTGCTCACGGGGAACGATTAGACAGGGGCAGAAACAGGGACAGAGACACACACATGCCAAGGTTCACCTTGGAAGTACGAGACGAGTATTCCCGTTTTTATTGCCCGAGCGACAGGAAGCACTCTGGCATACAATGGGGGAAGAGCCCAAGAGCAAGACCTCTCCGGTGCGGCTGCGGCTGCTGCTGCTGCTGCTTCTGTGGCACAAATGAGGTGCGAGCTCTCGATTTCGAGATTATCATATCAGAGCATACACATCGGATGTGTCCTCGCAGCACCCTCGTTCGTGCTGCAAACAGCAGGAGGACAGCAGTGTCCTGGCCTACTTCTTACAGGCAGTCGCAGTCTTGCTCCTGCTGAAAGTGAAACCCGAGGTCTGACAGGAAGCCAGGAAGCCGTTTTCGACGTGTGCCAACTGTATTCTGGCCCTCACATCCAGCACGTGCTGTGGCCCTGGGCCCCCATCGAAGCTGCAGCCCCTTCAGTCGTTGTGACCAATGGATGAATGGTCCTGTTAATCGGTTATTGTTACGGGTCTCTCCGCAGGGCAGTTGATGGAAAGGAAAGTGGAGCCAGAGCTAGTCTCCCATTCAGGTGCGGTTCTCTAAGAGTTTCTCCAGTGTATTCTTTCCATCGTTTTTTGCGGCTGGCGTCAAACTTCCTGAACTCGTAAACGCACAGCCTCGCCTCTGGAAGGGCGCATGGGAAGTGGATTTCCCTGTTTATTTCCCTGCCGTTTTCTTTTCGCAGTTCTCTCTGGCAATTGCGAATAATGGTTTTATGCGTTTGCTGACAGTTTTCAGGCGAGGCCAACACTTTTGTCCCGTTTGATTGGCTTAATTATTTGTAGACAAATGGCAGTGCCAGTGCCACTGTCCCCTATCCGTGTGCCACCCAACTCCGGATTCATAGAACATACGAACGAAAAAAAGGCAATTAAAGAGAGAGGGCGGGTATGGGGATGGGGATGGGCTATGCTATGGGGCACTGTCAGTGAACACGCGCCAAATGTGCTTCGTGGGGGAGGGGGCAGGACGGGTAGAGGGGTAGAGGTTGGCCAGAGCCAGCTTGGAGTTGCAATTTCCAAGTTATGCGTGCGAATATGTTGCATGGCCAGGCCGAGTGGCAACACTCCACATGGCATGTGGCAAGTAGCAAGTAGCAAGTAGCAAGTGGCAGGCGGCAAGTGGAAAGTGGAAAATGGCACCTTGCTGCACCGTGTCTGGCGTCGCATTTAATGCTTTTCTTGGTGTGAATTAATTTTATTGCCTAATTGTCTCTCCGCGACACATGTTGCAACTATTAAGCGCATTTTAAACAGGCCCAACTATGTAAGTTTATGGGCTTTGCTCTCGAGGACCACGCCTCAACGGCCCGCACACACCACCAAGCCCCACCCCGCCCACCCGCCCCACGCCCCACGCCCTAATGCTCGCCACTTTACGAGTGTTTGCCCGAACACATATGAATTTCTCTAAACCGAAATATATTTCCCGCACGGTAGAACATTTTTGGCGACACTCGGAATCGGTTTCGTCTCTAAACATCGGAATATGTCTTTATTTTTAAGCAGAAACCGTTTTTGCAGCCCCAAAAAATCACCGCCCGGACAGGAAATGCTCGGTAGGAAAGCCATTTGAGTGTTTCGGGGAAATTAAGTGAGCAGCAAAAGTGGCAGTCGTTTCAGGGAACGGAACCAATATTCCCATTCCTGATGGTGGTAAGCGGGTGTAAACTATCTTAGCCATCTGTTCAACTTCAAAGATCTTTAAAATTACTTTATGTTCCTTCGAGTAATGGGTACATTGCTATCTTCAGATCCTCAAAGTTTTTAGAAAACGATCAATTTATTCGGTTTCAGTTAGCTCTCTGCAGTACGCAGTACACCCATCCCATAGATACATATCTTTTGCATCTCTCATCAGCATTTCAGCTGTTCCGACTTCGACGTAGACCTGCTGACTTGTCTAGGACCGCCATCGCCATCGCCCTCAGTCGAGTATCACCCTCACCTGTTTGCATTGCCATAGCTACAGGGATCTACTATATACGAGTATGTACATGTACATGTACTCGTATCTCCCTCTATCTCTCTGGCCATATCTGGCTATCTCTCTCTTTCTCTAGCAGCTCCCCTCTCCCTTAGCGTATTTTATTAATTGCACGTGGGGGGACCTTTGGTGGTTGTCTCTGTGTCTTCTAGCCGTATTTTTTTCCCAGTTCCAGTTCTCCCCTCATTCCTGGCCCTTGGCCATTTGGCCAGGCCCAGAAAGGTTTTTTTACTCTTTCTGGCCCTGGCCCTGGCCCTGGCCCTGGCCCTGTCTCTGGGTCCGTCTCTGGGTGAGTTTCCTCATAGTGTTTTTCCTTAGCGCTTCCCGCTCATTTTTTTTCTCTGTTTTCTTCTTTGGCACAATGGGTTAACCCACACACAAACACCCAAACAGACACACGCACATTTGATCACTTCCCCGACGGCGTTCGTTTAGCTCGATTACGCTTCCGGTTGCTGCTGCCCTGCCTCTTTCGCCCCTCCACACGTATCTCCCTTCTTCTTCATCATTCTTCTTGTGCCTCCCGATCCTGCAATCGAATGACACAATTTCTGTTTTGTCATCTGCCCCTGTTCCCGGTTCCCTGTTCCCTATTCCCTGCCGTGAGCGCTTCCTCTTCTCTCATTGTCATTAGCCTCCTTTTCTCTCGATCTCTCTCTCTCTCTCTCTTGTGTGTGTGTGTGTGTGTGTGTGTGTAATGATCTTGGCAATTAGATGTATAGGTGTGCGTGCTGGAAAGGCAAATCCATTGTCTGGGCAGGGAGCAGCAAACATAAATTATGGGATAATCCGACATAAGCGTATTTCCATGATCTGTACGAGTCTCTTCGGGTAAGGTGACAGAATGAACGAATAATTGAATGGTTGGGGCATGAATGAATGAACGATTGAGTGAATGATTGAATGACTGGGAGACCGAGACCGTTGACAACTTCCTGCTGGGGGAATGGGACTCTCGACTCCCGCCGACTCTTTCAAATTAGTGTTTTCTGTGATTGCTCCACATGCAGATTAGCTAACATTCACATCACATTACCCCGCCCACATGGCGTGCCATAACTAAACCGTTAGCACCCGCCAAACCCCCCAGCAGCCCCCCTCTATACTTTTGGACAGCATTGGATTAGGTTTAGCTAACACGCAAAGTTTAGCCAAGCCAGGTTGCATTTGTCGTGTGGGGACCACCACCACGAACAAAATACGATGACACCGATAAGCGGCTATCGTCGTCTGACATGCAACCGATGACCCAGGCATAGGTGGCGGAGGGTGTAGGAGTGAGGGTCACCTGGTAAAGCTTTCAATTTGTACAGGAATTGATTTGCCTTTTCAGTGTTAGTACTAGGGTTATTGTCAAGCACGCAACCCCACCTATCCACGAATGGCGCTGATGAGCTACGGGGATTTGACGTTGGGTCAACACTTTGCCAGCCACACAAATCTCTGGGGGCTGAGGGAATATTTATATTTACCCTGCCCCTATGCGAAGTTCTTCTTCTGAAATCGTACCGAAATAGGAGTTGGGTTCGGATTCAGAATCGAAATCAGAATATGATATGATTGTGTTAATTGTGTGTCCAATCAATCAAGTTTTGTTTGCTCAGAGACACACTCCCAGTCCCCGAATCGGGGGCGCTTCATTAAGATAGCACTGGAAATTTATCGAATGCCATGGCTCGATTTCTGGCACATTTCGATCTTGGACTAGCCGCTGGTGGTTATCTTCGGAGCGGAGCGGTCAAATCGATACCGAAACCGGCGCATAATTCCCAGAGACCCGTGCGATTAGATTAACCCGCCGACAGTGTCGGGGCATTTGATATAAACTTAGGAACCTAAATGGATAGTAATTCTTTGGGTTTCCAGTCTGTCCAGTCCATAATCATGTTGAAAGGTTTCTGATAAAAAGGCAAACACAGTAATTTACACATTTAGATATATGTATGTACGTCCATGTAGACACATGTACATGTGTACTTGGAGAAGGAATGGTGATGGGGGTCGGCGATTGATTAGATTTGGATAAAAGGCGGCTGGTCACCCCTTGTATAGATTAAAATTGGTTAATGATCGATTTATCGTCTTGCTGGCGACTTAATTGTGGCCCCGTTTACAGTTCTGATTAAAATTATGAATACACCCTCATTGAGCCAATGGTGCGATTTCAGAGAGAGAGAGAGAGAGAGAGAGTCAGAACGGGTCTGAAAGAGAGGGCTAGTCTAGTGACGGGACAGATAAGTGGATTAGCTGATTCACAGTAGCCAAAGCGGTGGACCGTCGATCGCCAATAAATCGTCGGTAATTTGAAGCAATTTAGTTATTGACAGCGGAGCAGGGAGTGACCGAGCGGCTGAGTAGCTGATCGTCTGAGTGGCTGAGCGGCTGAGCGGGTGAGAGGGGGCATGTGCAAGTAGCTTATTTTCCCGTATTCCGCTTTCTGCTGCAAATTCAAACTAATCCTCTGTAAGATGTCCACACACACACGTACGGAGACAGAGACGGACAAGAAGTGCTGAGCATTTCCTCTCCCCATTAGCAGCAGAACGAGAGGGTAAGAGAGAGAAGAGAGAGAGAGATCGCTGCTGGGTGATCGCCACTTCCTGGGCATCAGAGCAGCGGTGATCGGCGTCGTCGTCGTCGTCGTCGTCGTCCGCTGTTAATGTGTGACTTTTGCTGTGTTTTCCAGCGACATTAATTTCGTGTGTTGGATCTTAAGCCGGATTTAGTTAAGCAGCTCAGCGATCGTCGGGCGAGCAGCGAGCAGCGAGCAACGATCGCCGCATTAAGTACGCTTCCAGAGGCTTCGCCAGCTCCACCTCCACCTCCAGCACCAGGTCCAGCTCTGGTCACATTTTGTTGGGCCTGCTTAGGAAATATAATCCCTTTTGTCGATGCCCGGCCTGATCGCAGCTTACTCACTGTGCCGTGATGGCGATCACCTGTTTGGCTTGCCAGCGATATTGATATGCTCTCTCTCTCCGCCCGGCTCCCTCTCTGCCACTCTGCCACTCTGCCACCGTGGGTCTCTTTTATAATGTGTCGCACATTAGTTAGCAGTTAATACTTTAAATAAGACGAGGTTACCGACATTTTGTTGGCTCTGACGCGGCTTGAAAGAAATATGTATGCTGGGACTTGCTGGTCTGAGCCGATTGTGGCTGTGACTTGTAGAAATCGTTGCCTCTGGCCTGCCTGTTGGCTACTGGGTCTTTGCTGCTGTTTCTGCTTCAGCTTCTGCTTCTGCTTCTGCAGCTTATGATTTTCAACGGGGCGTATTAGTGATAAATAATAAATCTTCAACACCAAAAATACCTTCGTGTAAGCCCCACAATGTCATCGTGATCGGCGCGGCAATCAGAACCAAAGTTTATAAGCAGCCAAAACTCACATCTATACTATATATACAGACGTTCATATGGCATACAAACGTACAAATACATATACATATATATCCCGCAAGATATTCATTTCATTTCCACTTGTCATAATTTTCAAAACATTCGGATATTTATGTGAATTGGGATTTGCCTGCCTGCCTGCCTGCCTGGCCCATGTATAAATAGTTACGGAGGGGAAAGAAACTCGTCCAGTGTCTATATGGAACAAGCTAAATCCACTAATTAAGAATGAGAAAGGTGACAATGGGGGTGGAAGCGATGGGAGGTGCTCTCGGAGATGCGTAAATTGTATAAAATTCGATGGTTTTTCCGTGTTTTGTCAGGGTCTGCGCATTCCGATTAAGCTGAATGATAAATTGCCAAACAAATATCTGGAGACATGGAGGGGAATTTCATTCCATTTTCTCCTACAAGTTAATTTCCCAAACTGGTTATTATCACTCCCTCGAACTTTTCCATTTCGGCTATTTCGTGCTGTACTGTTTCTGGGTTTTTTATCAGCGTTTGGCTCGCCTTAAGCTACAAAGCCTGAACCGCTTTTATCGCAATGTCTTACAAATCGTTTTATCAAGGTGTCATTAGCCAGGGAACCACTACAAAAACAACAACCACAACAACAAGAGAGCCCGAAAGGTGTTTTATGATAAGTGCAGAAAGAAAAACTCGACAAGTCGAACACGTTTTGTTGATTATCTGGGCAGCAGGAGAGCCGGAGAGCCAGAGAGCGGCGCCTTTGAAATTGGGGAATAGAGAACCCGAAACATGAACATGAACCGAAAACCGAACACGGAAAATTGGAGAGAATTGATTTAAGGCCGCTGCAAGTGCCAAAAAGTAATGAAGAAATAGAAATAGAGAACTTCCACCGACAACCTGACAGCTTGTAATTAACTTAAAGCGTTTTTGTTGTCTCCGATACGAGTATCTGGGCTGGGGATGCTTTTCATACGCTTATTTCCCGTTCCGGCGAACGCTCTCAGTTTGATTGGAGCTCAGAATCCGCAACAGAAGCTGAGGCAGAATCTGAATGGGGATCGGAATCGGAATCGGAATCAGGGGCCAGGTCCAGCTTCAGCTTCAGCTTCTTATGTTAATAATCATTATAAATTATTATAATCCAATCGGCTTTGAATAATTAATAAACCCATTTATATATATATATATATCGTTTGAATGCAAACTCCGCGAAGGCGCATAATCGGGCGGTAAAAAGCCGCTCAACTGTCGAATGGTGAGAGCGGGGTTAGAGGTGGTTAGCGGTGGTTAAAGGGGGGAGGAGATGAGTTGAGAAAGCGTAGAATGAAATGCTAAAAATGTGTTACAATCTAGAAGAAGAAACGCTAAAGAGATCAACGTCGCATAGGGCAGAGTAGAGTAGAGAGAGAGGGAGAAATGGCTGGGGAACATGCTTAAGCCCTGATAAATACGGAATGCCCCAACAGAATGAGTTTGGAAAAGGTGCTAGACCCCGATGAAGACAGAGGACAATGGGCAGCGGCACAGACAGAGAGAGAGATGACACTGAACGAGGAAGAAAAGCAGTGGAAGGAGATGGGGGAGGAGATGATGGAAAGAAAGCCAACCAACAGAAGGCGTGCCCGTGCCCCAGCAACAACAAAGATGACAAACAGTTTGGACATTTATGAGCAGCATTTAATGGACATTTGACTACCGGAATTTAACGAAACCGAAAACGTGGGAAGAGAGCCGCAGGAGTGCGGAGTAGAAGAGCAGAATGCATTGGGCTTCGGGAATCGGAATCCGAATTCGTTGCACGGCCAGATTAAACCCGATTATCATTAGTCTTGGTTGGGACGAGACGAGACAGATGAATTGAATGGCTGGGATGGCTGGGATGGCTGGGATGGGAAGGGTGAGCGGAGGAAATGACTATTAGATGATCGGGCCCATTGAGCAGGAAGCACAAACCAAAGAAGATTTCAATTAATAAATATTCCATTATCTGAGTGGCCCCCGACTACCCCCTGACTCTAGACTCCATGTTTCAGCCTTCCAGCAGTCACAGATTAGACAAAGTCGAACCATTTATAATTTATAAGACGTCCTATCTGGCTGGAATGGTAGAGGAGGCAGCAGCGGGGTGATCTAACCGTGTATGAAGCGACAGCGACCCCGCACGGCATTATCTATTCGGAGGTCTCGATATTTTCCCCTCCAAACAAAAAACCCAAAAAAATTATCACAACAATAAAACTAAATGCTTTATAATTAGTTTGCAAAGAAAAAGAAATCACCAAAATGTGACACACACTCGCACTCGCACTCACACACACACACACACGCACACACATACTTACACTCGTGCGGATTTGGTATTGAAAATGATTTGTTATATTTTACGAAAGAATTCCCATTTATTTATACCCATTCTAGCCATTCTGGCCATACTGGTTTACTATCTGGCCCGGCCGGAGGAGAAGGAGGAGGAGGAGGAGGACCAACTTGCGGCGTCTTATCTTAATCCCATTCACTAAGCATATGCGTCGACACATAAAACTGTCAAAAATAGGAACCAAACCAGCCAAAAGCCAAGCAAAAGATGAGGAGAATCGGAATGGAGTGGAGCCGAAGACGCGAATGCCCTAGCATATACCCAATGGATCCCGAACCAATTTCAACCAACTTTCCAACTAAATCTTTAGTCTTAGAGAATACAGAATATTTCTCTCGGTTCCCCAACACGATTATGGAAAGTTTAGTTCCTTTTTTCTGGAAATAAAAGCCATTTAATCAACGATCACCCCTAAGGGACCCGTATATTACTCCCAAATGTGCTTCTCCGAATTTAGCTGAAGGCGAATCGAGGCTATATTTTTAATCTTTATCCTCCTGTGGGAAGGGGCAGCGTTCTGATTAGAGGCCGGACCGGGTATTCCGCGTTGGCTAGGGTATACGGCCCCATATAGGAGTGACTGGGGCTTTGTGCTGTTTATTTCTGAAAGCTCTTCGATTTGGGCAGTACAATAATTTTTGTAGCATGACTCGGGCAAGAAGACAATGACGATAGGTCCCCTCCAGCCCCGCGCCCCTGGATGACTCTGGCGATTGGGATTTGTTTAATATACAACACTGAGGGGGGAAATCTCTTTTGGAAATCAGATAGAAATAAAGAACATAAATTCATGGATTAGTCACCCTGTTTTCATCCGATTTTGTACAGATATCAACGGGTTGGACAACGGCTGTGCTGTGCTGTGCTGTGCTGGGCTGAGACCAAGGCAGAAGTCAGAATCGGAACACAGAGCCCCAGATAAATATAATAATTACACTCACACAACATAATCAATTATGTCTGCTAATAAACGGAGTCCGAAGCACGGAGATACACAGATACAAAGATATCTGGTGTGTGTGTGTGAGAGTGTGTGACATGAGTATGAGTGATCCCCCACAACCCCTGCACTGAGGGTTGGACTAATCACGCCAGCATGTTCATAATCAATTTTATCGCACTTATTTGGATTAATTGCGATATCACTGACAGCGACCGGGTGACGGGGCGCTCGAGACCCGAGCCACGATAAAAATCGGTGTACTCACACGGCGATGACGCGATGGCAAAGCCCAAAGAGTATTCAACGATGTACACACGGTAAATGTTCTATATTGTCGGAGGGCTTCATGCCCCTACCCATACCCATACCCATCCCCGACCTCATCCCCATCGATATCTAAGTTTGGTATTGCGGCGTCATCGCCTTATGCCGAAATTACCAGCATTTGTCAAAGTTACCGTCGGGATTATCTTATCTGCCTGGCAAAAGCCCCCCAACCTGAGAACTCAACCCACTTTCGGAGCTGGAGCTGGAGCTGGGAGCCAGAGGGAGTCGGATGAGCAGTTCCGTTCGACTGGGGGATCGGCTTTACAATGCAATTAGTCGACAAACAAACCGGCACAGAACAGAACAGAACAGAGCAGACCCGAACAGAACAGAACAGAACAGAACGGAAAAGATAAATAAAATGGAGTAAACCAAGAAGAGCGAGGGCATAGCGAAAGTGTTGCGTGTTGCATGATAAGCAGCACCGATCTCGAAAATCTCAGCCGATAAGGATTATCTTAATCTGCATAAATAGCAAAACGAGCGCATATCTACACACGTTATCACTACCATTTGGCCATATGTTTGCTTTGAACTGATTCAGCCAGAACGGAACGGAACGAAACGGAACCCCTCTCCGCAGGGCAGTCGGGCGCAAGATCGGACCGACTCTATGGCTGACTAAGTGCCTCCTAATAGGCGTGAAGTGCCGACGGCAATGCGAAGAAGATGACGATGATGAAATCTTTTTACGATTGCGATTACTATTCGTAATCTCCGTCTCCTCAACGGACGATTCCCTCCGATCAGATCAGATCAGATCGTGTTGCATCGGGATGGAACTGAAACTCACCTGCTGTCCGGCATTGGCTGCCACCCAGGCCTCGGCAAAAGTCTCCATGGCGCTCTGGAAGTCCATCGTACGGGCGGTTCAAAGTTCTAGTTGGCTCGTGGGGCTTTCTTTTCTCTCTTTTATTGCCAGATGCAGCAGGCTCGCTTTGGCATTAATTGATTCAAATTTGAATGGTTCGAATGGGGAACTCTGATTTTATTGCGATTCGTTAGTGGTTGATTGTAATTGTAAATTTTAAATTGTAAATTGAAGCGCGATAAGGAGCTAAGGTAAACGGCATGGTCCGATTTTAATACCGATTCCAAATTCGATTACTGCCCGGAGATTTTTTCAGCGGGGTGACGGTGACGGTGACGGTGACGCTGGCGTTGGCGTTGGCGGAGAGGCAAATTAGACACAGGCACACACACACACACACACACACACTGAAACACAGGCGGTCAGGTAAACGCGCGCCTCGAACTTGCAACTTGGCTGGAACGGATTCGATGACGACTTCCACAAGGCTGCGCGGCTTCCACTGATGCAGTTCTGGTTAGCTGTAGTTCTGGCTCTGGCTGTTGCTGTTGTTGTTGCAGTGGCTCTTGACGCGACATCATTAGTGCAGGCGGCACGGGCACACCATAGCCGTAGCCATAAAATCGGGAACTGAGCCGAAATGGGCCTAGAGTCAGGATAGGCAGCGCAGCGTGTCAAATGCCGGCTCCCGCGAAGCGATAACAGTTCTCGAGTTCGTTGGGGGATCCCCGTCTGCTGATCGGGACGGCACTCTCTGGCTAATTCCGTCTGGCTTCCGTCTGTGGTCTGTCCGTCCGGCTGGTTAGGCAGTTGATTGGCTAGCAGGCTAATGGCACTCAATCCCTGGCCGATCGACCATCGACTCTCCAGGCGTATCTGTGTATCGTTGTATCTTTGTATCTGAGCGGCGCGTCCTCTCACAGCTCAAGTTGGCGGGCAACTGACGGCATTCTTTCGCATTTGCAGTTGGCAGCGGCGCCGGCTGCCTTCGGCTCCCCAGTCAGTTCGTTCTCATCCCCCATTTCAATGCCGCCCGCCTTCGTGTGTGTGAGTCACGAACGACACACGCCGACACAGCGCCGACACACACACAGATACAACGGTGAGAGCGAAACGCTCTTGGCTGGAAACCACGCTCTCTCCGTTGTACGAGTATCTGTGTGCCTGCGTGTATCGCTAGTTTATTTCAAGTGAGAAATAGTAGTAGAATCCGGGGAAGCATTAGCAAAGATAGAACATGTTTTGCACCAATTGGAGAATTCGGTTGGGTTTTTTATTGGTTTCAGTCGTAGAAATTATTCTAATGATTGCTTGGAGATGAAAATCAGCGAAACTAATACACCAATAAATAGACAAATATATCTGAAAATTAAATTTGTCTTAAGGACGGAAGGAGCTTCTTTAAGTGTTTAAATTCGATCCAACATTGATTCTAACTTATACGAGTATTCTGTGCGGATAAAAATAAGACTCTGTGCAAAATGTAGACAGAATTGTGGAACGGAACTTTGAAAATCGTTTGCAAAGCAACAGGCTGAATGATGACATGATGACTATATCAAGTCTGGTCTTAGTTCTAATCATATGTACCTTAAAGATTGTTATGCTCATCAAGGATACGATTAGCTACTGCCTATTTTGCTACTTGCTTTTTCTGGAAATCTTTCTTGTTTTCGCATTCAAGTAACAAGAATGTCTCAACCTATCCTTTATACACTGGGAGAGTGTTTGTGAATTATCAAGTACCTCGAAGTATCTGAATGGGATCAAGGATTTGATTGCTATTCGGTACTTAATATGTGTCTAAGGCCAGATCTCTCTAGCCATGAGTACTTCGTTTGTCCCCTAGCTGCAGCACACTTATCCTTCCTTGCCGGAAATCCAAAAGGTAGTAGAAATACTACTAAATTGTGTCTTTCATTTGCTCAAACAAACCCTCTTGCCTGTGTGCGTTTGTGTGTGACCAAAACAAAACACACACAGATAGGAATACCTTCGCCAGAGAGCAGCATTTTCGGAGAGCTAAATGCCAAAGAGAGTCATGGCGAGAGAGAGAGAGCACGCACTCACACATGGACAGTGGGTAAACCTGTTCCGGCGCAGAATTGCACTTGTCGCCGCTCGCTGCCTTCGCCCAACCCCACAAGCAGCCCCATACACACCTCAGCCACACCCCCTCCCACTCCCACTCCAGCAGAAGCCTCGTTCGGCTGCGCGTTTTCTTTTATTTTTTGTGCGCTGTGCTGGCGAAACGCAATGGATTTGCTGCAAATTCGGGTGGAATTACTCGTAGCACACACAAACACATATATACACACACACACACACACACTCACAGAAGCATCAACACATAGGAAGGGATACACTGTGTAGAGTGGGCGTGGGCGTGAGCTAAGCAGGTGCGAGCAGAGCGGCAATACGTTCGGGTCTCCGCAGCCTTCGACGGGATGAAAGAGTAAATCGGCTGCTTCTGGGCAGATGAATGGTGTGCGGTGGGGGGAGAAAAGGGGCCGACAGTAGCAACACCCACTCGGCATTTAGCACCTCCGTGAATGGCGACGACGGCCTTCGTTTTCGGCTCGTGCACGAAGTGCAGCCCGGAACAGAACCAGTGTCCCCAGACCCGCATGGAGCCCCGGAAGGCCGGAGATAAGAGCGAAGATAATGCGCGCGCATTACATGTGATTAGGTGTGCGACAGCCGACAGCCGACAGGCGCCAGGATTTAGCCAACCGCGTCCCAGGAAGGCCCCAAGTAAATGGTACATAGGACCGGACGGGTCCGCAGGACTATTCCATTCCTATTTCCCTCTCCCTCTGCAGGGTGGAGTTTCGGCTAGATGTAATTAGGTCCTGGAGGACCCAAGTATCCGATATGGAGATATGTACATATGCTTGTAACATTGGGCTATGGAGTACATTCTCGTAGCGCTACTCCATCTGTATTTTTTCCTAAATGGGTGAATAAAGAGGCATAAATATGAATATTCTGCAATGTCCCGATATTGGTTCAGATTATCGCTCGAGAAGGAGAAAGATATATTTTTATTATCATCAATTCATTATCCCGCGTGCTGTTTTCCATTTCCCCAGTGCGCATACTCTCCCTTTCTCGCTCTCGCCAACGTTCGCTCTCTCCCTCTCTCTTAGTCTCTCTCTCTCACCCACACTCATGCACACAACCGCTCACCTCACACACACTAGCGCAGAGACGAGCGCCGCACTTCGTGCCAGAGCGAGATAATACATCGAAAAAATTAGAGCAAAGAGAGATGAGCAAGTGTAAACGCAAACGAAAAACGCCAAACCAAACCAAAGAATACGAAAAAAGAGGAAAAACACGAAATCAACATAAAAAGCGCCGCCAAACCAGTTCGGGCGAGACTCCGCCCCCGGCGCTCGCTGATTGGCTAAGCGACCGCTTTGCCTTTGCCTTTGCCTTCGCCTTCGCCTTCGCCCGAGACTTCATCTTTTTCTTGTATTCTTTTTGCCCGCTTGCTCTGCTTGCGGTTTCACCGCCGCCTCCCTCCCACCCTCTGGTGGGACTTTTCCCCCGCACACACCCACTCACCCATCCCTCCCACTCAAGGCAAGGCAGGCAGTCGACGTCGCCGTT
This sequence comes from Drosophila lowei, assembly GCA_008121275.1. NCBI lineage: Eukaryota > Metazoa > Arthropoda > Insecta > Diptera > Drosophilidae > Drosophila > Drosophila lowei. The sequence continues at coordinate 20,296,844 of CM017778.1, read as the reverse complement.
ATTTGTGGAGCTTTGGCAAAATTCGGTTCTCAAAATCTTTTGCTGCTCTTAGCATTTTAGATAGAACCACACAGATACACACACACAAGGACAGGGGCAGATGAAGTATCCTTTTATGTGCCACATAGAGAAACACAATTAATTCCAGGACATACATAAGTCAGGTTGATAGCCCAAATTATAGGAGCACATTAAATGAAGAATAATGAATACCTTGAGGGATTGGGAATACATACTTGTCTTATTCCTTTGAGAGATTTATCGTTTCAAATCCGAACAAAGAAGTTATCTAATAAATATTAATTACTATGTGTGAATCGAATTCTTTTCAAAACAAAGCAATGCATATTAGAACACAGAAACATTAATTTTGGATTAGGATTAGGAAAAAGAAATTATGGCTATCTTCTGGGACAGGCTCTTGTGGCGCAGTCGTAGATCGATTATGATAGCTAATTTTCGTCAGATTTATCACAACATCAGACAATACTCATCTCCAATTGAGTATAAAAAACAACAATTATAATTGATAATTATCAGGGAATTAACTCTTTTAAAGAGATCTCTCTTATTCCAAGAACTACTTTTAACCAATATTTGGACTTATAGAAAAAAATCTACTACTGTTATGAGATCCTGTGGATGTGGATGGATCCTGTTCCAGTAGCTTCAAATATTAATCAGCTTGTGTAACACTGCCATTTCCCCGACTACTTTGGTATTGTACTGTTCCCAAACGGTTTTCGAATTTCCGGTTCGGCGACATCTTTTGGGTCACCGAATGCATCATTGCAAATTGTGTGCTCAGCAGCTCCACTCTGCCATCTTTCCTATTTTTCCATTTTAGACACATATGTAAGTTATATTTACTGTTAGCCAACTTCTCATCAACTCACACCCCGCATCCCCCCCGCAACAGATCCTGTGGGCATGCTGCGGCAAAATATTTATATAAGAGAAAAGGCGACATCATCCAGCCAAAAAAGACGTCTTCTACATACTCTGCTTGTGTGTGTGTATGTGTCTGTGTGTGCTTGTGTGTGTGTGTGTGGAGGGAGAGACACTGATGGCTGGGTAGGGGGAGTCGCCTCCCGTTACTAAAAATCAATAATTCTATTAAAGCTCCATTTTAGCGCTTGTCGGGCGCCATGAAAAGTTAAAATTTTTCATTTTTACGAGTACGCACTGTTGGGGCAGTGTTTCAACTTTAAGCGTTGGACGGACGAACCCTGTGGAAGGGCCTGGGGAGTCTGGGGAGGGTCTGGGTCTGGTGACAATAGGGGCAGAGTTGGCGTGGGTGCCCTATTACAGTTATTACTGAATGTGGCAGCCATCAGCCGCGCTAAGAGCGCTCGTTGCCGTCATTGCCCCATCACCATCATCGTCGTCATCATCCCGGACACTGACGCGGACACGACACGGACACGGACACGGATGCCATAATGGTCGAGCCATCATCTCAGGGCGAAGCATCATCATCATCAGCATCAGCATCAGACTGGGTCCTGAGTCCTCGTACGGCCCAACCCCCTTTTGGTGTCATTGTCGGCATAATGACAAAAGGACATTCATTAAGTTTTTGATTTCTGATTTTATTGTTGATTAAACGCATAACGCTGCCATGTCCTGCCCGGGTAATGTCGGGTAATGCCGAGAAGGATACACTGTCCCTGTCTCGCTGGCATTGGCATTGTCCTCTCTATCTCCCAGCACTGAGCACTGAGCACTGAGCACTTCCGGCAAGAGCATCAACTTGACATTTCCGCTCTGGTTCGGTTTTCGTTCTTTCTTTCTTTCTTTTCGGGTGATGGTCCGTCCCTGCAGGGTGGGTGGTCGTTGTCCCGCTGCTGGCTTATCAACCCACTCAAGGATACACTCGAGAGGGGGCGGGGGGCAGACGACTCCGACACCGACCCTATGTAAACGCTTGGTGCCAGCGCCTGTATATAGAGCCGGAGCCTGGCGCTGTTGGCCAACCAATTCGATTGTCTGATTAGGGAAGCTTGGGTATTATCCTGGCCAGGACGTGTGTGCGTGTCTTTACATGGAGCTTTCAAGTGCTGCCATTCGCCCTGGCTCAAGTGTCGGCGTTCTCCGGGTGTGTCTGGGTGGGGCCGAAAGACGCCGGAGTGGGGGAGGGATAACCACTGCCTGGCGGTGCCATTGGAGCTCAGTCAGAGCCAGATGCAAGTGCGCTTGCGCCAATTTAGGGTTTTCCTTTATTTTTTCCCTCTACATACAAATTCATATACCTTCATACTATATCTCTATGTGCAGATATGTGCTCTCTATATACCCGATTATGTGCTCGAGTCTCGAGACTTTTATTTACTCGACTGAACCGCAAAAGGGGATTTAATAGCGGAGTGGAAAATTAAGTGTACGTTTTCATCAGTAATGAAAGCTTTGAAAGCTTTCAATGCTTAGTACAGACAATTTTCCATTTCTAAGAATATTATGGAGGATGGAACGGAATATTGGTTCTTTCAAAACATCAAAACATACCGTAAATACCGACAAATTCTTAGAATTAAACGGAAAAACAGGCAAATTTCCGATTAAGATGACATCAGTCATCAGGCTAGTACAACAATCGAATCAATTTCGTTATCATCCCACCCCGGTCTCCGACATGACCGCCGAGGAGCCTACGTCTCCAGCTCCAGCTCCAGAGCCAACCTTGGCAGAGGAACCCACTCCAATTAGTTGGTGAAATAGAAAATATGAGACATTAGCTAAACAATGTTCGGGTTTGGGTCCCAGACCCAGGCCCAGTCCCAGTCGCACCTCATGATTAAATGGAATAACCACATTTAGCACTCGAAATAATTGAAAGCATGGGGGGGGACAGGGAATGGGAGTGGGACAAGTTAGTGGGTGGTGGCGGTGGTGACAACTGACACGGGTAAGCGTGCTGCGATCGGCGAAACTTCCACTTGAAAGCCTTAATTGATTTAACTGATACCGAGATACGAAGACAGAACCACAAACAAAACCAGAGCTAGAGCCAGAGGCAGAGCCAAAGACAGAGCCAGAAGAGATGCCAGCAGTGAGAGTGAGACAGACACCCAACCCCACTCAATAGACATCAAGTCGAGTCGAATCAATAGATAAATTCGATGGGTGAATCGGATGTACAACTGATTGCGGTTACCGTTGGATCGGCATCTTCAAAGTTCCCATAAAACACGATATCGATTTGTAAATTTCGCTCGGCGATAAGGAGCTCGACTTTGGTGGCTTCTCGTCTAGCGCTTGACAATGAATTCGAGATCGTAGACCAAAATGGAGTCTTCGGAGTGTCCACAAGACACGGCGGGACCAGATTGCGGCTCCGCTCCTTTGTGGATGCCGCTGAACAATGTTTGACGACGTGTCGTGTATGTGTGTGTGCTTATCGCGATCGATAGATCGATGCGCAATCGGTATCGGCCGCTGTTGTTTGCCGATTGTCATTCGATGGTTGACATTGTCACCTCGCCCCGCACCACACCACACCACACCACTCGGACAAATCCCTAATTAAAAAGATACTTAGATACTTGATAGCTGCTCCCGCTTATCTCCAGCACAAATATTGGACTTTCGACTTAGCCAAAAGTCAGTCGAGATGTCGACTCTCTGTTGGCCAAACAAATTCATCTGCAGACTACCTGACCTCTACTTTGCCTCTCCTCCCCTGCACTCCAATCCTCTCCCCTGACGGACCGCACTTCAGTTGCCACGGGCAGCACTTGACTTTGTTTGCCCTGCCATTGAAGTCTCGGGCTTGTCGGTCGGCTTGTCTGTACAGTACAGTACAGCATGCCACACCCACTCCCACTCCCACTCCCACTCCCACTACAACTCCAACTCCCACTCCCACTGGGGGACCTTGCGCGATTTGTTTTCTATATTTGCTCATTTCAGTAATGGTTTGTTTTTATTTTAAAAAACTGTGTTCAAAATTAACGCAAATAAATGGGGAGATAAAGAGGTGGGCAACCATATTTAGGAATGAATGAATGGTGAATGCATAAATTTAGTTGTATGCAAGTACTGGCCGAGGGGCAATTATATTAATCCCATATTGAATCTATTTGAATAAAAAGAAAATGATGATTAAGAAAAGTATTTCCGAAAGGTTGTCCCATGCCGAACAAATATTATTTGAAACAAAGAAAAAAGTGTTTTTGTCTAACTAGATGGCATATATTTTCTATATGGTATACTCACGCAATTAAAATATGTTTTCCTTCATAAACTAGAGCTTTGCCCAACCCCAGCCCCACAACAACAGTTTGGGGTTTATTTCAGAGTTGGCCGCAATTTTCTAGTTTGATCAGTTCCATCAGTGGACCAGCAGGAAATGCGGTTAAAGTTTAGAATGGACAACTCAATTATCACATTTTCAGCATTTTCCGCTAAAAGCTACTCTATGGTGAGGCACACGGGGTCGCCTGACCGAAGGATAGTTTCATATGACCACATAATTAAATTAATTGCATCCAGAGAGCGTTCCAGTGCCAAGAGTGGAAGGAGTGGAAGGAGTAGAAGGAGGAGTGGCTGTGGAGAGATGAAAGCAGAGCTGAACATTTTGTGCGGGCTGTGGGTGGTAAATATTGGTTAAAAACTGAGAGCTGGCTCGTGTTCGCGGCGCGGCTCTCTTTGGGCCTAAACAAACACGGGCTCGGACTCGGGCAGAAAACACTCCTGACCAAATCGAGAATCAGACAAACAAATTCATTTCTCCTCCCCCTTCCTGTTCGTTTGATTTCGATTCGAGTGCACTTTTCCAGGGGCTTATCTCGCAAGAAATCGCTTACAGCGACCTCAGAGCCTCAAGTAGGACTATAGAGGAACTATCCCCAACGGCACCTAGCCATCTACGGCCACCTACGTCTCCAGCCGTCCAAGATCGATAGGTTCATTCCGTTTGCTTTGTTCGGCTTTTGCGATTTGATTAATATTGACTTAGGAACGATTCTGTTTGCCCAGCTATTGTGTTCAGCTGTTCCCCGCTGATTAATTTGAGGCGATAAAGCTTAATTGGATTTCGCTTAGATAGCTCGACTGAACAACCAGCAGATAGATTTCTCAGTCAGATTTCTGATTGTCCTCAGCTCAAGTGCTTGCCCTGTTTACTGCTCAAAATCGCAGCTAATCAGAGGCGGTGCGCGGCACCCAATGACTTTCAGGGGCAGTCGGTGGGGCAGAACTCAATCAAAAGAGACCTACCAGCCAGCCAGAGAGCGCCTCCGTAGCTGTTATCTTTTGCTGCCACTGTAAGGCTCTCAGCTCCGGACTATGCTTCGATCTACTCCGTCTAAGATACTTAGCAGAATAGGAATTAAAACTCTGTATCTCAGCATCGAAGGGGATCTTCTTCCGAAATGGAGTCACCTTAGCAGTTAAGAGGAAGACTCTTATCCTTTCCGTTTCAGATGTCCACTTGAGTGAAATAAATGTCCACTTACGCCCCTTAAATCTCATCGAATGGGAATCCTCAGAGTATGAGAGAAATATCTCTCCTTATAGCGCATACACACAATCCTCCTAAAAGGCAATAAAGTTTATCATGCAATTAAGAACGAATTACGCTGCTAATAGAATAATTAATGCAATTTCCCACAACATTAGGCACAAGCACAGCCGGAGGCAGAGACAAGGACAGCGACACGGACAGGGACAGGGGCAAGGAGAGCGACACAGCAGCAAAGGACAAACATCAGGCGGCAGCCGAAGGAGCAACCATGCAAAATCAAGATGAGGAACTCTCTATCGGACTCACCATCCATCCAGTGCCATCCCCTCAACCCCTGAACCACCCCATAAGAGCAGGCCCCCACACCAGGGCTCTGTGACAACTGTCGACGTGGGCCGGGAATGTTTTCGTTGTGCTACCAAACCCCATGAACTAAGCCATTCCAAATGGGGTTTATGTGTGTGAGCCGTGGCCTCGTCAGACCTCGGATGGGGTGGGGGTGGGGACTCTACCGAATGGCAAGCAATTTCTTGGCCGCAGCATATAGGTACAGTGCAACCAGGTCATGAACAATTTTGAAAGAACTTCTGACTTAAATGGAGGAAGTATCTTCGCTGGTTTTCGTTTTTTTAAAGGTAAGACTACAGTCTTCTGTTATTTTCAAATCACTATCACAATCCTTATTTGGTTGAACACACTATGCACAACTTCAAGGTACAACTTGAAGGCAAAGTAAAACTGTTCGTCGAGGGCTCTCAAACTTGACTTCTTTCATTGTAGCCTTTTTCCACTGTGCCATACATGAGTGCCGCTCTGGCACCAATCCTTGCCTGCTTGTTAGCTATTCGTATTTTTGTTCTGGCCCAAGCCACAGCCAAGACGCAGCCAGGAGTGGGAGTGAGGCTGCCAGCTCCCCAATTCTCTTCTCTCTCTTTCTTTCACTATCGCTCTCTTTCTTTCTCCACTCTATTGCTGGCAGTCTGGCAAAGTGTTTTGTGGCTGTGCCGCACTAATGAAAATGTCAAGTAAATTCCTGCTTTCGGACGGAAACGAAACTGCTCCTGCCACTACTGCTCCTGATGCTGATGCTGATGCCGCTGGGGCTGCTTCTCTGCTGAGGGCTCTACCCGATATCGACTTAACTATCTCTTGGCTGCCGTTTCAGTGGCTATGGGCGTGGGCGTGGGGCCGGGAAATGCATTTTGGTGCCGGCTTCAACTTGGCTTCCGCTTCGTGTCCCGCGTGTTGATGGCAATTGTGTTTGGCTTTACGAATACGAGCTGTGCTGCTAAAGCCTCGTTCCAACCCCCTTGAATTATAAACCCAATGAAAAGTGATGAAACAGCATCTGAAATAGAAACAGAACGCAGAAGAATCAAATAATTGTCGCTGAATGCCAAACCCATTTCAGGTGTTCCCTGCTTTCCGCCAGTGATTTTTTGAGAATTTTGCAGTTTGCTTCCATTTATCTACGTGGAAATGGAATGTCAACCGGAAAGTAGTTGTCAAGATTGTTAAGTCCTTATTTCTTTCACAGTCTGCCAGCTAATAGCTCGTTCTGGGATGGGGAATGGGGAATGGGGTCTTGGCAACGCGTTTCCTGTGTGTATTTATGCCCTCCCCATAAGCGGGTTGAGGTAAAGTAAAGGAAACTGTTTCCGCTCCCTGCATTGAACCTTCTCAACGTACTCGACTTTTATTTGGGTTTCACCTGCTTACGGGGGCGGTGGAGTTTTGTGGCACATGTTCTTCTTCTGCAACGTGCAAAATTTAGTTTTACATTTTATATTTGTTTTGCGGGGATTCCACCTCATCCCTGGCGGGCTGCTCACAGTGGGTCGCCGGGTTCTGTGCCGGATTCGACGAAAGTTTCTCCCCGTGTGTGTGTGTGTGTGTTTGCTTGCGTGCGTGTGGCTTGCCACCAGGACATTTCATTTGCTTTGGGGGCTCCACGGTAAAGAAGCTTTCAGACGTCTTTGAATTTTAAATGTAAAATATTCAAGGAAAGAAGCAAAACTACAAGCATACATGGGTTTTGTGCAAAGATTTATTCTGTGGTCTCCCCATCCGTACTCTCTGCTTCCCCCCACCAACATTCACACAGCACAGCACAGCCTTTTATTCAGTTTCCTTTGGCTAATTAAGTGCGCTGCCTAAAAGTATGCAACAAAAGATGTTTCATTGAAGAGGGAGGGATGGATGAAAGACTTCTTAGCCCTGTCAACTCGATTGTCGCGCTGAAAGGTACCGCCACTCCATCTCGAATCTCTTCCTGGGAATAGCGCTCTTCTTACGCCTTTCTTACACAATTACGCATAAATCCCTTTTACGCGCCAAGCATATTTCACGCTACTTTGCGCCGTGGCCTCCGATTCGCGGGGAAACTTTATGAAAATTTGATTAATCTTATCAAGATGCTCTGGCACTAAGACTGAGACAGAGACTGAGGCTCTGACTGTGACTGAGGCGGGGCAGGGGGCAGTCAATCAAAGGGTTGCCCAAGAGCCAGTGAGGAAAAATGAATTATCAACAATTTTTGCCTTCTCCTTCAGCCTGAAGTCGATGGCGCTTGCCTTTGTTCTAATTGAGTTACAGCCGGGTTGTGGAAAACGGAGTGTTCGAGTATCTGAGTAAGTGAGTCACTATCGAAGCATACGCAAATTGCGATCCATTTGAACCCACTCTTTGCAACCCCTCCACCCTTTTTGTGTGAAGTCAGAAAGTCAGCTTAGGCTCTGTGGAGCACAAGCTATGGGCAATTATGGAGGTTTTCTTCTTTTAAACATATTCATAAGGTAATTTTGGTCTGGGCTGAGGACCAATGGCTTGATAAGGGCACCGTCCCCGGACATCAATTGATACAAATGCGTATTAGTATATATTTTTTATTTGACCAAGTATCGACTTATTTTTGTATTCGAGTCGGAAGGAGGAAGGGGCATGGCATCCTTTCAACGTAAGCTGCTTGTATCAATAAAAATTCGATTATGCACACACACACACATACACATGACACTGGACGGACCCTTGCAACGATTTATCATTGTGTTGACTTTATCGGGCGAGGCACACAAAAAAGGGGGCGGGAAGGAGGCAGAGCAAGTAAGCACTCCACTTATAGTTGAGGACGACAACACACACATCACGCATACGCCTAGTCGGGCAGTGGCATATCAGCTTATTGCGGAGAGGGGCGGGACAGACAGCCAGACGGTCAGGGCAGGGCAGACGCTTCTTTATGGAGGATTTTTTCATATTTTTATAAATATTTTAAGCACTCGAGGAGGGGAAATCTGCAGCATTCAAGTAGCTTATCAGTAGCGCTTGTGAGCTCTGCCCCTGTTTTCCTTTTTTCGACCCCCGGAAGAAGCCTCCCGACTAAGCGTATCAAGAATCAAATGCCAAACAAGTCAACAAATTGGCATTTAGAGAGCTCTGTGTTGTTCTTGGCCCGCAGTGACTCCTTTCCTGCTTGACCGCCTGAAAGAAGCTGCCCCGTTGGATACTCGTGTTGCTTGTGCCACCAGCGTAATCGAACCTTCTCCCGGCTTAAAGTTTTGGTCACAGGACAGGACTCTGTGGGGGTAAGACGTAGTCTGACTCAATTGTTTATGTAATTGTTGGTATTAAGCGATTTCTTGTTTATTTCACACTCGGTTGCATTTGAACTTAATTGAAATTAGACAGAAGTCCTGCAAAAGCAAAGGATATGATGTGCGCATATATTTGGGGGCAAATAAATTAACTAAAACGTGCCACTGATTACTTTCTGTCTTCATTAGAACCAATAACTGCCATTTTTCCCATCATTCAGCAGAGAATTAGGAGCACTCGCCTGGGAAATGCTAATTAAACAGAAAGCAGGCTTATTTCCCTTGTCCTACGATAAGAATTCTTGGGTAAATAGTAAGAAAAAAAACGCGACTGCGTGGAAATTATAAAGAAAAGTTTAAACATCAAAGCGAAACTTGCACAAAAATTAAATAGACAGATTAAAAATGAAAAAATGAAAAAAATGAAAAAACGAAAAAAAAGGCAAAACACAAAGGAGACATTGAAATGCATTTGTCAACGGAAAAAAGTTGGTAATTAAACAAACACAAAACGGAATATTCAATAACTTTGGGTCGCCCCAGCGGAGTCGAGGAGGAGAGAGCATGAAATTTGTGGAAAGCACGAACAACGATAATCGCGTCTTTGAAATTTTCTTTATTTTTTGTTGCTTCTTTAATGAAACGAAATTGGGAATCACCTAAGCTGGCGAGGGATGGAGAATGAATCCCAAGTTGTGTAAAATCCCGTCATTAAAATTATTCGGTTTCCTTCGGCTGATACCCCAGACTTTTGGGCGCCAATGGACCATCCTCAGAAACAGGGACAGCCGCCGGAGTATTCCTCTAATCCAATAAGCCCCGCCACTGACACCAGTCCGCGGAGTCGGCATTTCCATTTACAATTTTTACCCTTTTTCTGCGGGAATTACAAATCGAAAAAGAAACGCATCGTTGGTCTTTCTACTGCCACTGCCCTTGGTCCTCGTCCCCGTCCAAGAAACAATCATTATCCTGGCCCAAAACAATAATAAAATGTTCGCTACAGTGGAAGGACAGCGGGGCCGTGGACCACTTAATTAGAAAACGTTTAATGTCTTCTATATATCCCCGTGGCTGGCAACTCTCTCAACCGGAAGCCATTCCGGGATTCACTGGCGGTATTTGTATTCGGCTGGTAGCGCTGCTCCTGCTCCTGGGAGAGTACAGTTGAGGAGAAAATCTCTAGGACAGTGTAATTTTCCAACTAATTTAGTCAGAGTGCTCAATAGTTGAATTATGTATCTGCTGTGACCACCAGCCCCCAATGATACGAAGTGCGGAAACACTTCTGAGTTTAGTTTTTATTTCAGTTGTAAAAGATCCCCTCCTTGAGTCGGTTCCAGGCCCCAATCATCATTTGGTAGCAACATTTTAATGAAATTAAGAAGCAAAGTTCTCAGAAGTTTCATCGATGCAAAATAAAAGAAGCTAGAAGCAAAAGATACTCGATGCCAAAGATAGTTTCTGCACAAATGAATGCAATTAAGAAAGTTGGATGCAGAGCGGCAAACGTCAAATGGGAAATGGGAAATGGGAGACTGAACTTTCCCGGAGACACCTTAAGCCATTCAATCAGACAAAGACCAACCCACCCACCCCACTCCAAAAGCCCCAGATCATATCGTGGAATCGGAACAGAACAAGCGTGTCAAACCGCAAAAAATGCGACCCATGAATATATTAACAGTATGACAAAGGGCGAAGAAGCGAGGGAAATGACGGAAAAACGCGGCGGGAGTGTGAGTGGGAGTGGGAGTGGGTGCAGGGATACAGATACATTAAGTGGCAACAATGCGACGAAGCGAAAGAAAAATTAAAAGGGTCACTTTACAAGGACTTAAAATACGAAGAAAAGAGCCCAGAAACAACACAAGAGAAATGGGATGAAAAGCATGGAAAATAAATTCATATTTGAGACCAGCGAGGGGTTGGTTGTGACTGGAAATTCTGGGGGGTGGCTGATATGTTTGTTGATGATAAAGAGACCTCGCCCGTCCTTGGGTTTCGTCATTGGACACAGATTGTGGAATTCAGGATATTTTGTGTGGGGTGTTTGGGTTGGGTTTGGAAATGTTTACAAAAATAATCGCTGAAAAATTAAGTTCCTGAAATTGCTTTTTTTGTTGCTTGTTATTTTAGAATATTAGTATTGTACTGTGGGAAATTAAGTGCCGAAAATAAAGAGATTTCTATGGAAAAACAACATATTCAAGAGACATTTTCTTAGCTGCAATTTCAAGAGATTTATCTCAAGATGTGTTATTTCCTTAGAAACAATTCTCCGCCAAAAAAAGGGCTGAAAACGTAAGATATATAATAGTAAACACAATTAAAAAGGAGGACAAAACGTGATCGAAAGAGGTCAAACCCCAGAGCCAGATTAAGCTGTGGGCTTAGCATACTTAAGTGGTCACGGGCCTCGGCTCGGAAAAAGCAGAAAAATGGGTATTTTTACCCGGTTAAGCCCGGTATCCTGAGAAGGGAAACGGCGATTCCACATCCACTGCGACGGAGCGACGGAGCGACGGAAGGACCGAAGGGTCTGTTCTCTAATTGAGCAAGTGGAAAAAAGCAAGAATTAAAGTCGGAAAAAATATAGAGACAGAGAGATATGTATATGCACGTATAGTATGTACGTGGGTATGGACAAAGAAATGAAGTGGTTTGGAAGGAGCAGTGGTTTGTTTTCCATTTCTAAGCTTATTTTTCAGAGCGGCTTTTAGTAAAGTGCCGTAAGATGCAACAACAACCACGGCGGAAAAAAGGAATCAAAATATAAAAAGCAGAGGAATTAAAAATTTTGAATGGTTGATGGGAGAGAGTGGAAAGCCTCCGAAGGAGTAGGACAGAGGACGAGACTGAGGCTGAGAGAACAAAGCAAATGGCAAATGGAAAGCTAAGAGCGGCGACCCGCAGCGCATAAGGGGAACATTAAAAATGTTGGGCCAATCGTCCTCCAGTCCTCGTCCTCGGCTCTTAATCCTTTTGGCAGTCGAGCTCATTATGCACGCCCAGTGGCCGCCCGGCCCATTTAATGGCCCAAATCCGGAGATGCCAGTGCCCGAACAGCCTTCGGGCCTTCTATTTTTTGATTAATTATGTGCCGAAAGTGAATGGATTCCTCCATCTGAGCTTCCATCTGCCTGCCGTTACCGGAGTAATTCAGGTAATCTGTGCATTGTCTATTTTGACATTTGCTGGAGAGTTTTTCCGTGTGGGGGTGGGTGCGGCCCACAAGGAGAGTACACCTTGTGTCCACCCACAGCCTCCCCTCCCTTCAGTTCATGCTAAATTTATCAAATGCGTAATGAGCGCACGTGAGCTGCATGCCATGTGCTGTGCTCCACAGGACTCTCCATATTCTTTTCGTCCTTTGTTTTTTTTTGGGATCTTTTCGACCAATATTTGGAGGGAAGGAACGATGTTCGGCGAGTCGTCGGTCTGTTAATTACAACTTAAATTGACAGCAAAAATTGGACTGGAAAATTGTGGGTTTTTCATGCGGTCGGCATATTAAGCGCTTACTCTTAGGACAGCCAAAAGGGAGGGGGAGGAGGAGCAGGAGGGAGCAGAGTGGCAGGGGGCCACAGGCCGGAGTAGACAAATGAAGACTTAAGACCTACTTAAGGCCAGAAGCAGTCGGGCGTAGCATTCAAAACTCCTAAGCTGCCAAAAAGTGTTCCGCAACAAAATCAAGACACAAAAAATGTTCAGGAAAAACAAAAAATTAGCTAAGAAGACAGGCTGCGAGGGGTGCGAGCCGAGATGTGATGGGGAAGGGAGGCAGAATCATTTAACCCTAATTTGACACACACGCAACCTTGCCAGCGGAGGGGGTATGTGTGAGGGGGGTGCGGTGTCAAAGGGCAAGTCGCAAATAAATACATTTACGGCTATCAAGGGTTAAAACGAACGCAACAAAGGATTCCCTTACGGGCTGTTCAACGAAGTCCAGATGCCCTTAACTCTACATTATAGAATTCATTTATAGATCTACGAAATTGTAGATCAAACGATCTGAAAACAGGCTTTGATAAAATATAGAAAAATTCTAAATAATTGTTCCATAAAAAAGTGGCTAGATATTCAAATATTATAATGTGATTTTCAGGAATTTCTATAGCAAAATTGTAGCAAAGGTTCCATTCAAATAGGAAGAAAACACCAAATCCCAAATACACCAATCCTTTCTCTCTGTCAGGGTACGGACGACAGCGGTACTGAAACGTATGTTAAATGCCGTTATGTTATGTGTGAATGCAAGGAAGACAACAATATCAATAAACACTCACCCACTCGCAAACATTCACATTCACAATCACGTGAAGGGGGTAAAAGGGTAGATGGGGTGAATGGGGTGGATGGGGTGGCGAGGATGTAGCGACTGCGGAAACGGAAATCACAACAAAGTGCTGACATGTGCCGCGGTTACTGCCATGGCAGGGCAGAGGAGGGCAAAGCTGAGGCCTTGGGCCTATGCGGTTGCCCACACACACATGTGTAGCCCTGTATCTGTTTCTCTCTGTGCTTTTGTGTGTGTGCATCTGTGGGTTGTGTGGGTGTCAAGTTCCTTTTCACGCGCAAATTGAGTGCTTAAGCGGTTTAGTTGGCACGTCTCTCCTGCCCCCTTCGACACTCTGTGCGGCGGAAGTTACAACTTCGTCGCGACTCTGCCTGGGAATGTGCTCGCTGTGGCGTTGGTAAGCCGTCTCAGCATTCATCTTTCAGTTTACTTAAGAGCCAGAAGAGAAGCAGACTACGACTACGACTCCGATTCAGATAGAGACTTCTTCATTCCATATCCTGTTGCCTGTTCAGCCGATAAGCAAGTTTTGCATTCGTCTATAATTCATGGCGACTCACTTGATTTGCCAAAAGAACAAGAACAAGAGCGAAGTTATTATTTATTGTCAACGCTTGCGGCTTCCTCATTTTCCACTTGTGTACTGGTGTACCACAGCGATAAGGGGAAGGAAACGGAGAAGAACGAACGCGCATCATTTGCATACGTTTTGCCCGGAAATAAAATCGCAAACCGAAATAACGAACGCGTGCCACCGACATAAAGAAGCAGCAGCACAGAGTGTGCGATTTTCCAAGCGCTTTTCCCCACAGCATACTTACGGGCGAGGGTGCAGGCGCAGACCACGGCCACGGCCACAACAACAACAAGAAAAACAAAGATAAAGATGCCACATTGTGTCTCTGGGTCTCTGGCTCTTATTTGCTGTTATTTATGCTGAGCCCTTGTGGAGTATCATGCTGCATGCTGTATGGTATATGGTATATGGTATAAATCCCCCCAAGTGCCGCGGTCGCATTTGCTCCTGGTATTCCTTTTTGCAGCTGGTGTTGGGAAAATGGAAAATAATAATAAAAAATAATAATAATAAACATGCTTGGGCTGCCATTTTATTGCCGCTCAATTGATATCATGAAATGAGGCCTTTGATTTTTATTGCCCTGCCAGAACATATGATGTCACACGAGTACTCGTCCATATGCATATTCCGCGGAGATGTCTCGGGATTATTTGTAAGCTCAATGGCTCGACTGTGCGTACTAGTGCTTGTATTTGTACTCGTACTCCCTGCTCCCTGCTGGCAGTACATATGTGGTCGCTTGTAATTGCAATTTGAATTCAATTTGATGGAGAAGAGACAACTTTGGCGCAATCATAATACATATGTGGTGCTGGAGAGCTTATCGTTTACGATCTCGGACAGAGAGCAAAGCTTTTTTACGAAACCCGATACGGCGGACAGAGGGGGTTGATTGATAACCGCAGGCCCCAAAGGGAGGCACAGCACCCTTGGGAGTGAATCTATAATACCCATTCGACATGTTCCAGCCACAAATTGGAAACTGTTCAGTTGAAGCTTCCTCATTGATTAGGGGGTTTCAATGGAACACCACAAACACTCTTCTCTGAAAAATTCTGTCTTTAAGCCGAATGAAACAAAGAGTCCTCTGTGACTAATGTGTTCTAGAGATTCACGTTCATTCATCTGGCGCTTCGTGAGTACCCAATTTAATGGAGCATCTCATTAGCTCATTGATATGTACTAACTACCTTAGCTACTCGGACTGGGAATTGGTGTCAGTGACACAGTCACAAACACAAAGAGAGAAAAGCAGAGGCAGAAGCCCGAGCCAGAGCCGAGTTTTCTGAGTGAAGGTTCGGCTCCCAGAAGCCGCTCGAAGCCAAGACGAGAGTCTAGAGGGAAATACAGATGAGAATGAGCATGGGCATGGGAATAGGAATAGGCAGGGGATGGGGATGAGGATGGGGATGGGGATGGCAATGAGAATGAGAGTGATCATCTTCCTGAGATGAGTGAGTAACTGGCCGAGCACTCACAACGTGCCACATTTAGATTAGTTTAGTTCGTTTACGATCTTGTTTGCGTTGGGTTCGTCTGAGGAACAGTCGTACGTGTGATCCGAAACCACGAGTAAAATAAAACCAATCAAAAGTATATAAATACATATATATATATTACTATAGTAAGTGATTCAAGTGCAAATTAATCCCAAGCTTTGCCGAAAATACTTCGAGGAAATGTCGGAAAAACCGTAGCTAAGGCCCGTGTAAAGAAGCGAACAAGATATCCATTTAAATATTTATCAAGAACGGCACAATCAAGATAAAGTTCAAGTGATAAGCTGCGCATAAATTTAAATATGCTAAGTGAATTGTGGCGGCACATAAGCCACACACATCACACACACACACACACACACACACACACACACACACACACACAAATCGCTCAGAGGCACCAGATATTAAATAATAGAACTCATGTTGAGATTGAGTCGCGGGCTGCGACCCATTCTCTCTAAGTCTCCGCTACTCATTCTCATTCCACCGAATGGCATGAAGAAAACCCAAGTCGAGAATAGAATGAAAATAATGAACAAAATAAGGCGGGATTTGCGTCTGCGAACTGGATGTACTACTCGAATATATATAAACTAAATATTTTGTCATTGCCAGAGTGATAAGCCATTACCATTGATAGCATAGCCAGTTTTAAGCCGAAACTTAAACAATGATTAGACGAAAGTAGCATCGCCGACCTCCAATGTTTTTCCAGCTCTTTTCCAGGGGTTGGGCCTTTCCCCGGAGAGGATTGACGTGTTCATCAATGCGCTCTCCTACGGAGTGGGTACACAACCGCCCGCCCGCTGCGCCTGAAAATCTCGCCGTCTCATCCGGATCTTATCACAGACTTTGGCAGTCTATTTTATACTTTTAATACGAAACTCGCAAACAAATTGTAAATTTTTCAGGCATCAACAGAAGCAGCAGCAGCAGCAGAGCAGCAGCAATGAAAGGGGAGGACGGTGGATGCGCTCATGTCTCGAAAATTATCCAAGATTAGAGCCATGGAGCAGTGATAGCTCAGTTTGAGATAATATTTTATTCGACAATATTGTACGCGGCATAGCGGCGGCATCTTCCGAGATCTACTGATAGACAGTTACGGGAGAAGAGATAAACGACGTCAGCTTTTTGAACAGAGAGTGGGATCCGCACGGATCCAGCCGCCTGAAGATCCAGTTAAGATCAGCGCTGTCCCAGCAGATCATGTCACTTCGTTCGCGAACCTCCAAGCATTAGGTTGTTCTCGCCCGGCTCTCATACCTACTACGTATGTAATTGCCAGTGAAAGATCTGGCAAAAATTAAGAAAAACTGTGGTCAATTACTGAAATACAGCGCCGGCACGTGTGCATGAGTGTGTGAGTGTCTGTATCCAGAAGCAGGACCGGAAGCGGCCCATGTGCCAAGCAAGATCGAAATCAAGATCGAGACTCAGTGAAGACTCAGCCGAGCGAAAGCCAATTAATTACGATGGTGCAGGGCGAGAATCCCCACAGTGTCGAGCCGGAGGAGGAGGAGCACGAACTGGAGAGCAACTCGACAGATTCACCACGCGACCGGGCGAACGATGAGGCTGATGTGGAGGCCAGGCTCCTGGACAACGGCACGAATCACAGCAAGTTCAAAGTGCCTGTTGGCGATGACGAAGAGGCCAAGACGACTCCTAAACCGTCCAAAACCAAAAAGAAGAAACAGAAATCGGAGCAAGACCGCCTCATGACCGAGGAGATCAACCGACTGCTGAACGAGACGCCGCTGGAGAAGAGTGTGACCTGCGGTTTCTGGATATTCAAGGGACAGTTCTATCAGCGGTGGGTGGATCTATGTACACTCCTTCGGGTATTCCGTGCTCATTCTCTTTCTTTATCAGATTTGCCAATCAGACAGCGTATGTGCTCCTCTACGGCATCGTAGGATGCGTCTTCTCAATGACGTACGCCTACTTCAATGGCACGATCACCACCATCGAAAAGCGCTTCAAGATCCCCTCGAAGAACACCGGCATCATTTCGGTGGGCAATGACATCAGCCAGACACTGGTATCCGCCGTCCTGGCATACTATGCGGGCAAGGGACATCGGCCTCGCTGGATAGGATTCGGTAAGAGGAGGATTCAGATGGATTTCTATCGATTTCATTTCAGCTAATCGCCTACTCCCCCAGGTCTCCTTACCATTGTCCTGTTCTGCGTGCTGACCACCACACCACACTTCCTGTACGGCCCCGGCGAGGACGCACTGGCCCTTACATCGGAGTTCGGAGGCATGCCCGATGAGAACGCAACTATGGAGGCCATCGAGGAGCAGCGCTCGAAGACGCTCTGTCGCCTGAATGGCGGCGGCCCCGAGTGCGAGGGTGGCGAGGGAAACTTTGCCCCCCAACTGCTGCTCTTTGTGGCCCAGTTCATATCCGGCATCGGCGGTTCCCTGTACTATACCCTCGGTGTCTCCTACATGGACGACAACACGAAGAAGTCCAAAACTCCGGCACTGCTGAGTAAGTACAGCAAAAAACCGGCTTAAACCGAACCGACACCAGTCCATAAAAACCCTCAGGGAGGCCAAGTTGCTAATCTGCTCAGTATCTCACCTGTGTGCTCTCAGATAAGTGGGGAAAATACTTCCCGGGGGTGTGGTGCGAATCACTTGGCAGTGGTGGATGGCCATAAGACCTGCTGATTAGAAATCTGTTCCTTAGATTTTCGGGATCAGCTGGGAAGACTTTCTCTGTAAAAACAACTAGATCTAGGAGAATCTCAGTCCTAAGTATATCGATCAGATTTTCTTTAAAATAGAAGAAGATGATTTTTGGATATTGGTATCCTTTTCACCTTTCCATTTACGAATTCTCAACTTTCATTAATACTTTTCTATTCCTCCCAAGGTCTTTCGTACTTCCTGCGCATGCTGGGTCCCGCCATCGGCTATGCCCTGGCCTCCTTCTGTCTGCGGCTGTACATTGCCCCCCAGTTGCATCCAGTGATCAACAACAAGGATCCTCGCTGGCTGGGAGCCTGGTGGCTGGGCTGGCTGGTCATGGGCGGCTTGCTTGCCTTCTCCGGAGTTTTTCTGTCGATGTTTCCCAAGGAGCTGCCGCGAGCGTTGGCCCGTCGAAAGGTTGAGGAGAATCGGAGGCGCGAGAAGGAGAGGCTGTCGCTGAAGAATAAGGAGACCTCGGAGAAGGATAGACTGACCGCCGAATTAGACCAGATGTCCGCCGTCGAGCCGAAAGCCTCGTTCAAGGACATGCTCAAGACCTTCAGGCGCCTGACCACCAACAAGACGTACATGTGCAACACACTGTCGACCATCTTCTACTTGGTCGGTTACACCCCGTACTGGATTTTCACCCCCAAGTACATCGAGGTTCAGTACAGGCAGTCGGCGGCCACATCCTCAATGGTCACTGGCACCGTGGCCCTGGCATTCTCAGCCGTTGGGGTACTGCTCTCTGGCTTTATCATCTCCCGCTATAAGCCCAGGGCCCGCTATATGGCTGCCTGGAACGTGATATGTGGCTTCCTCACGATGGCAGGCATCCTGGCCTACGCCTTCATCGGATGTCCCGGCAATGAGAGCTCAGTGATTGTCAACATCCACGACAGTTTGCTGAGCGGCAACGCGTCCACCTGCAACTCGGCCTGTTCCTGCGACTACGTCCGGTACTCGCCCGTATGCGGGGAGAATAACATGACCTACATCTCCGCCTGTCACGCGGGCTGCAAGGGTCAACACATTAACTCCGATGGCAGAAAGGTAAGTGGAGGATGCACTCTTGCACCGGGTTAAATTCAACTGGTTCAACCCTTACAGATATTTTACGATTGCTCCTGCATTCCTGGTGATGAATGGGGCAACTCCACCGCTCAGTTCAAACGGATTACAAGCCTTGACCTCAGCCTTGAGAATGCCACACTGGACACCTCGAGTCTCGCCCATTTGGAGGTAGCTACCTTTTTGTGGATGTCCCAAAAGGGCGTTTAAATAATATCCTCTCCCATTTAGAGTCTGGCAAGCGGACAAGCTATGCCCGGATCCTGTCCCGTCAACTGCTGGACGCAGTTCGTGTCGTTCCTGGCGGTGATGTGTTGCCTGAAATTCATTGGAGCCAGTGGCAGAGCATCCAATTTCCTGGTATCCGTGCGCTGTGTGCCCGAGAAGGATAAGACGGCTGCCATGGGCTTCGGTATGACCATGTGCTCCATGCTGGCCTTTATTCCCAGTCCCATCTTTTTTGGATGGGTCTTCGATCGCGTGTGCTTGGTTTGGGGCAAGACCTGCACGAACAAAGGCAACTGCTGGCTTTACGATCCGCTGTCCATGAGGTGAGGATACTCATCCCCCATTCAAGAAATGGAATGCCTTGAAATGGCTAATATTTTGCGGTCTTTACAGGTACACACTGAACTTTACCGCTGCTGTGTTCATTGGCATCGGTTCTGTATTTGACCTGGGAGTCTGGTATTATGCCAAGGACCTGAAAATCTTTGACGAGGAGGTCAAGGAGGTCGAAATGCAGATTGTCCAACACGAGGAGGAGGCCAACAACGAGAAGAATACAGAGATCTAGGTTTAAGTTTGCATTACTCTTAAGAAAAAGCTGTATGAGTGTATATTTTTGGTGTCTATATCAATGTGTGATTTCTCCAAAGAGCCCTGTATAATATTAATAAAGCGTATTTTAACTGGTGATCCATGATTTCTTTATAATTCATCTCAATTAATGGTAAATATGAGAATAACTAAAACTATGTAAGTAGGAATTTATATCCTCTAATGTTTATTTATTATACCCGATACTCAAAGTCCCTACTAAGGGCCCCTAAAAATCTGTGACATTCCAAATCTGTAGCAGGTGTTGTTGGGAGAAGAGTGACAGTGAGACAGATGTAGTATTTTAAAATTATAATCAAATAGTTCACAAAGTCAAAGAATTCCCGCTAGAAGATAACAAGCTGTCGAACCTTGCCGCGGCTCACAACGTTCCCTCTCGTATTTTAATATAATATATTGGTTTCAAATGTGGTATTTTGATACATGGTGCTTAGATTAAATTGTGCAAAGTATTTCCACATACCTTGGCCAGATCCCAGTGCCTCTCTTTTTGGATTCCCGCCTGGTTCGGATCCCACATACATGTAGATATGAAAGCGAAAGAACAATCTTTTCCAGCTCCAATTAAACGGAAAGATTCCATTCACTACTTATTGTGGGATGTAACATCAGAGTGGAACATTCGCGAATGCGGATGCACTGCTAATGTGATCATAAAATTATCAACATTTGGAGTAGCCTCAATATTTGTAGCAACTACTGTTCCAGCAGACGCAGCTAACTTGAGGAAGGTCCAGTGCTTTCGAATCCAAACAGTTGTACGATAAGCAGTACGATAAGGTTAAGCGCCGTAAGTTTTGGATAAGGCAACAACGAAAATAAGGAGAGTGCGACCAGGCTAGAACAAAGAATATAAACGCTTGTCATGATACGGTAAAAATTAAAAAGAGTATGACAGAAGTCAAACAATATCAATCATGGCGTTCTATATTGCTACCCACCACATCTAAGTAATTTTACAGTCTTTACCTAGAATGAGAGCTGCCAACTGATAGTATGTTTGTACGTTTGTGAAGAGAGGAAAATCTTGTTGTTGACAAGCGTACTGTAAATTGTAAAATTCGGACCAACAAAAATGATATTACCACTTAAGCTGTGTACTATAATTTTACTATCTGGGAGCTTTTTAATCGCACAGGCACTCTGCGTCTGAATTGTGCTTCAGTATAAAAGATTAGTTCGACGGGAGCGATCGAAATGGCCAGCGAGGAGACAGAGACCTCAGAGTTCCTAAAGGGCAAAAGGGGGCCTGAGAAGCAGGAAGAAAACTCGGATACTACGTGTGGTTTCTGGAGGTTCAAAGGTCCCACCCTGCAAAGGTACTCGTACTCCTCCACTCTTGAAATGTCTAATGTTTTGGACCACTTACGACTAATTCTCTGAAACAGATTTGCTAGTGAGAACCTATACATGGTTATCTATGGAATTGCTGGCTGCTTTCTGGCAATAGCCTTCTCGTACTTTAACGGAACACTCACCACTCTGGAAAAGCGTTACAAAATACCCACAAAGATAACGGGAATCATTTCGGTTGGAAATGATATAAGCACTGTTTTCTGCTCGGCCTTCCTGGCCTACTACGCCGGCCGAGGACATCGACCGCGTTGGATAGGTTTCGGTAAACGATTCGTTATCCTTTAATGCAAAGACTTTTATTAACCAATAGTTTCGGATATGGGATGCAGGGCTCATTATTTTAGCGATTTTCTGCCTCCTCATGCTCTGCCCGCAGCTTATCTATGGACCAGGCGAGGATGCCCTGAAGCTGACACGAGAATATGGGGATTCCATCGATCATACTCTTAATGGCACTAAGCGAGATGAAGCCCTTTGCCGGAAGGAGAAGCCCAGTTGTGAGGAGGACCAGGAACCCAGCGACTTCATGCCTATCATGTTGTTCTTTTTGGCGCAGTTTGTCTGTGGCATTGGATGCTCCTTGTTCTATACTTTGGGCCTGTCCTACATGGATGACAACTCTAAGAAGTCGAAGACCCCAGCCATGATAAGTAAGTGCTCAGAAGGTGAGGCAATGGAAACGAATACGCAATAATAAACCTGCTGCCTTTAACAGGTTGGTCGGCTTTCCTGCGAATGCTAGGACCGGCCATCGGATACTCTTTGGCCTCGGTGTGCCTTCGCCTATACATCGATCCTTTCAAGGAGCCGCTGATTACCAATAAGGATCCTCGCTGGCTAGGGGCATGGTGGTTGGGATGGATTCTACTGACCGTAATCCTCTTGATCTCAGCGTTCTTTGTCGGCATGTTCCCCAAGGAGATGCCCAGTGCCAGAGCCAGGCGTATAAAGGCCGGCACCGGGGTGGAATCTCAACTGGGAGAGCGGTCTTTTAAGGACATGGTCCAAACCTTGAAACGACTGGCGGTCAACAAAGGTGTACATCTACAAAACAATCGGCTCAAACCTGTACTTTTTCGGGTACATGCCCTACTGGATATTCACCCCCAAGTACATCGAGATCCAGTTCAGACAGAGCGCTGCCATGGCCAACATGGCCACCGGAACCGTTGCATTGGGCTTCTCCGCTGCAGGAATCCTCCTCTCTGGCTATGTGGTGTCAAAGTTTAAGCCCAGTGCCCGGGCCATGGCCGCCTGGAACTGTGTCGTTGACTACCTGACGGTGGCCGGTATCATCTGCTACATAGTCATTGGCTGTGAACCCAGCGATAGGATGAACTCCATGGCCACATTGTCCGCAGGCGACAGCTGCAGTGCCTCCTGTCACTGCGACTACGTGCACTTCGCTCCCGTCTGCAGTCCGGCAAACGAAACATATATATCCCCCTGCCACGCAGGATGCTCCGAGAAGTTGACGGATGACCAAGGACGAGCCTCGTACTCTGGCTGCAAGTGCATTCCCTCCTCCTTAGCCCCTAACCAGACTTTCCCTGATGAGGTGAGTGTTTCTGTCTCATTTTCTTGATACATATATGGGATATATTTCCCTATATTCCAGAACCAATTCGCTTCTGATGGAGTCTGTCCCGTTGACTGCTACGACCAGTTCCTAATCTACCTGGCCGTCATGTGCATTCTAAAGTTCGTGGGAGCCACTGGGCGATCGACTGATCTACTGCTGGTCCTGCGCTGTGTTCCAGCAGAGGACAAGACCATTGCTCTGGGCATTGGCAGCATGCTCTTCTCCGTGATGAGCTTCATCCCAAGTCCTATTGTGTTTGGCTGGCTCTTGGACAGCTACTGCCTGGTGTGGGGTAAGACCTGCAGCACAAAGGGAAACTGCTGGCTGTACGATACCAGTTCTTTGAGGTGGGTTGATGCTATTTTGAGAAGGCATTGGTTGAGATATTGTATTGATTTAATTTTTGCTCTAGGTACACAATGAATCTCGTGTCCGCCGTGCTCATTTTGGTGGGTAGCTTCTGGCACATTGCCGTTTGGTATTATGCCAAGGATATCAAAATTTTCGATGAAGAGGAGGTAAAAGATAATCCACGAAAGGATGAACTAACTGAGCTGAAAGAAAACCCGATTAAAAGTGATACAAATTAAATAAATACATAATACAAAAATTTAAAAAAAACATCTATGAGAAAAAAATATAAGCTTTCGTTAAGAGTTTTTTTTACGGGGGGTAAAGTTACTTGTTTATCGTCTTTTGTTTATCACACCAAATGTTTATGATTGTAATTAGCACGATCACGCCAGCATTTCACACAATTTCTAAATCAGCCTTGGCGTCTGCGATAAGGAAGCTCCTCCATCAATTAGATCTTCGTATAGATTTATCATCCTGGCCAGACACTGTCTCTTTGACAGTTACTACAGAAGTGCTGCATCGTCTAAGTCCTCCTGCTGTACTAATCTTGCTGAAAGATAAGATCTCTAAGCTAAACGAGATGCAGCGAATTATATGGCTGACAGATCAGATAAGTTGTAGACATCTAAACTCTGCGAAACAGAGTCAGTTCTTCCGAGCAGCTAGGAGAGTTCAGTTTATAGCATGGGAGATGATCATAAAAATGAAGCCCCCGAGATCTTACCCTTTCTATCGACGGGGGAAACGGAAACCTCTTCAGAGAAACGGAGGAACCCAACTGAGAATGCGGATAAAATAGAAGACGACGTTGAAGATACCGCCTGTGGTTTCTGGCTCTTCAAAGGCCGCTTTATGCAGAGGTAATCCCACGAATACGAGCATCTCTGTACAGATTTTAAAGGATTGTTTGGCGTAACGTAACCCAGATTTGCCACGGAGAAAATGTATGTGATTCTGTACGGCTTGGCCGGCTGTGTGATGACAATGACCTTTGCCTATTTCAATGGAACCATAACGACCTTGGAGAAGCGCTATAAAATACCCACAAAGATCTCAGGTATTATCTCAGTGGGCAACGATATCAGCACCATGTTAACCGCCGCCGTCTTGGGCTACTATGCCGGCAACGGCCATCGACCCCGCTGGATGGGAATAGGTGAGCCGTAACTTTGGGCACCTTTACGTACCTCCTTCCCTCGGTTATCTCTGAATATCTACCCTACAGGATTGCTAACAATTGTGGCCTTCTGCCTGCTGACGGGTTCCCTGCACTTCATTTATGGAGCCGGCGAGGCTGCCCTAAAGCTAACCCGTGAGTACGGCGGTCAGGGTCAGGCCAACGAAAGTGTGTCCGACCCGCAAGAGGACAAGAAACTTTGCCAGACAAGTGCGTCAGACTGTATCCAGGATGTGGGCCTGTGGGTGCCGCAGGTCTTTCTGTTTGGGGCACAGCTCATATCGGGAGTGGGCCAGGGCCTTTTCTACACACTGGGCATAGCCTACTTGGATGACAACGGCACTAAGTCGAAGACTCCAGCAATGCTGAGTGAGTTTCCAAGAGTGATTTCCAAGAGGAGAGGAGGGGTGCACTAATGGGACTTTGGCTTATCTCTCCGCCAGGTCTGTCAACCTTCCTGCGCATGCTGGGTCCCGCCATCGGCTACTCCCTGGCTGCCATCTGCTTGCGGATGTACATAGAACCGACAATGGAGCCGCTGATTGCTAGGGAGGATCCCCGCTGGCTGGGAGCCTGGTGGCTGGGGTGGCTCATCCTCTCTGTGATGTCCTTGATTGCTGCCCTGGTCTTGTTCATGTTCCCCAAGGAGCTGCCCAGTTCCAGGAAGCGTCGGGTGAATAACAGACAGCCCGACAGCAAAGCTGAAACGGATTTTAAAGAGCTTTCCCTTGGCGACATGCTAAAGTCGATTAAGAGACTCGGAGCGAACAAGGTGTACGTGAACAACACTCTTGCCTCCATCCTGTACTTCTTCGGGTACATGGCCTACTGGATATTTACTCCCAAGTACATCGAGACCCAGTACAGACAGTCGGCGGCAATGGCCACAATGGCCACGGGAACCGTTGCCCTCGGGTTCTCCGCCGTTGGAGTCCTTCTCTCAGGCTATGTGATATCCAAGTACAAGCCGAGCGCCCGGGCCATGGCCTCCTGGAATGCCATTGTGGACTTCATGACTGTGGCTGGTATCCTTTGCTACGTGGCCATCGGCTGTGAGGGCAGCGACAGTCTGAACTCCCTGGCCACTCTCTCCACCGGCGACAGCTGTAGTGCCTCCTGCCACTGCGACTACGTGCACTACGCTCCCGTCTGCACCCCGGAGAACGTCACCTACATATCTGCCTGCCACGCAGGATGCTCGGAGAAGGCCAACGATGACCTAGGACGGACCATTTACACAGGCTGCAAGTGCATGACCTCCTCGAACCTGATTTCTGACCCTGAGGTGTTAAATGCTTGTTTTTTGGAATAATGGCTGAATGTATGAGAATTTTTTCTGTTAATTGCAGACACAATTCGCCCTGGACGGGGTTTGTCCGGTGGACTGCTTCAATCAGTTCCTCATCTTCCTGTCCGTGATGTGCTTCCTAAAACTTGTTGGCGCTTCCAGTAAGTCAACCAATCTGCTAATTGCACTGCGCTGCATACCGCCGGAGGACAAGACGTTCGCCTTGGGACTGGGCTCCATGGCGGCTTCCTTGCTGGGATTCATTCCAAGTCCCATTTTCTTTGGCTGGCTCATCGACAACTATTGCCTGGTGTGGGGAAAGACTTGCTCCAATAAGGGAAACTGTTGGCTCTACGACACAAAGTCCTTGCGGTAGATATACGACCTGCCTTTTACAATTGTGTCTCATGTGTGCTCCTCCTTAGTTATGCTCTCAATCTCACGGCCGCTTCGTTCATATTTGTGGCGGGCTTCCTCAACATCTCAGTTTGGTATCATGCCAAGAATCTCAAGATATTCGACGAGAACGAAAGGACTGAGAAGATATCAGCGGATAAAGATTTGGAGCTAGAGGAGTACACCCTAACTAAAATAAAGTCCCAAGATAGCGAATAAATTGTTCTTACAATCAAATACGAATAGTACGAGTATATGGAGATCAGAAATGTAGACGCTTTGCTTCTCCTGGCACCTGGAAAGCAGTTCTAAATTAACAGTTCCCCTTGGGACAGTCGACTATCCTTTAGACTCGTTTTTCCGACCACCACCATGTCCGGGGCAGGGAAAAGTTGTCAGCGCTTGTACGAGAAGACTGCCTCAGAGAGGACATGCCCCAGGAACTGCTTTGAGCCGCCGAGCGGACCCTGTCTCGACTACAAGCTGGAGCTGCCCCCCGAAGACGTGGTCGATCCGCAGTTGGAGGTGATACAGGTGACCCTCAAGCCCGACGGCCCACCGCGCAAGGAGATCGACATCCGAGCCGAGTGCAGCCAGAGCTGCAGCAGGAACAAGGACAAGGATGAAGCCTACTGCACCTTATGTGCAGCCCAGGAGCGGAACATACGACCCAACCTGTGCTCGGCCGAGTGCAGGCCGCTCCAGACCATTATGCACCTGAACGAGGTACAGTACCCTTCGATGTGTTCCGTTTCCCTTTATCGCATGACGCAGTGCCTCCTACTCCGCAGTACACCAAGCGACCTCTTCCCAAGCCAACCTACAAGCACAGCGTCATGCTGGACGACAACACTGTGGTGGGGCGCTGCTTCCCAATGCTGTTCCGCCTGCGCCGCCTGAAGAACAAGTGCCTCAGCTGCGGCAGGGATCTCCTCTACCGGCATCCCATCACGGCCAGCCAAAACCTGCTGCTGCTGTCCAACTGCTGCGACGTAGAGGTGTATCCCCATCAAAAGGTCGAGAACATGAACAACGTGCCTGTTGGGATGATAACCGGGCCAAAGCGCATCACCAAGCGGGTGTTGAAAGATAGGTCCGAGTGCCGTATGTTTGCCCTGCCCCCGCCACCCCCTCCTCCAGAGATCGTACCACCAACCTTACCGTCCATAGTGAAGAAGCCAAAGGGTAAAAAAGGAAAAAAAGGCAAAAAGAAGGGTAAAAAGTAGTTAGAGCCACATCGCAGTAATATTCGATTAGAATAAATTAAAAAACTAAGACTCTGCTAGCACGGGGGCTAGCACAAGATATTACATGTGGCACAAAATAAATTGAATGGAATGAAGCTAATGAATTCGTTTAACTAAAATAAACTTGAGCGAAAGAACCAAATTCTTGAGTGAGTGTCAAGCCAAAATAATTAAAGCATGAATGAGAATGAAAATAAAAGCTGAG
This sequence comes from Drosophila lowei, assembly GCA_008121275.1. NCBI lineage: Eukaryota > Metazoa > Arthropoda > Insecta > Diptera > Drosophilidae > Drosophila > Drosophila lowei. The sequence continues at coordinate 20,269,176 of CM017778.1, read as the reverse complement.
ATGTCTTTTGAGAGAAAGCTTTTTCAGGCAAAAGACTCGCTAATAAAAGCTGTCTATCTGCTTTTAGTGCAAAGCTCTTACTGCGAGCAGAACCGTATAGCACTTGTACTAAAAGGATTTATATGTATATATCTAGTGTAAATTTAATTCAAATTCAGTCGCACAAGCATAAATACATAGCGTTATCCTAGACTATAATTTATAATTCAGCTTAATACGTTAATCGAGCAGAGAATATAAAAGAAACGAACGTGAAAGTACCTAATTTGTTCGAGTACCTAACTTTCGTTTTACATACATATTTTATTTGAAGACTTTTTGCATTCGATTCGATGGATGTGCTGTGGCTAGTTACGAATTACGAGTTAGCGATTACAAATACTTTGATATTGTTGATGCCGTTCGGCCAATTTGTTAATACGATATTTAAAACTTAGAATCTAACCGATTGAGTTGAGGTCTTTTCTCTATGCGTGTCGTGTCTGAGTGAGAATTGCTTGACTTGTTATGCTACATATTTAGAATTGTTTATGCATATTCTAGGGTCGCTTGGTATAGTTTTTGGAAAACTGTTGGAACACATGGCCACAAAAATGCGCCTGGTTTTTTGTTTTTCGTTTCTTCTTTCTTTCTGTTGATTTAGTTATATTTACTGAAATAGCTATGGCTACTATCGATATCGTTATCATAATCTTAGCGCTCAAGGCGTCGTATTGCAGTTACACCGATCGATCGTTTTGAGTGATTTCGAATGTCACAACTATAATATTTATACTTCAAGTAGTCGACTATGTTCTATGCTAAATCCTTTAGTCTATATGCACGTGATTATTCAATTAGTTTAAAAATTAGCTACACATCGTTTTGCTACCGCTATATGGATATATGAATATATGTATATAATGTATTTGTGTATAATTATAATTAAATAAGCGTCTCTTATACTGTCGTGTGGCTTGCCAAGTGGATCAAATGTAGTTCGGTTTGTGCTAAACTGGACAAGCTTCTGGTGGTTCTGGAAGCGTTTGGTTCCGCCTATGCCGTTTTCGCATCCACGGGAAAGAAGTCTTTGAGTAGGGTGGTGCGACGCTTCTCAGCAATATCCATTTGGTTCTCGAGATCACCCAGGTCCGTTGTCTCGGCCCGCTCTATTTTCCAGGACAGGTTCTCGATTTCAGCCTCCAGTTGCGCCTAAAAACAAAAATCAAATCAGTAATAGAATTTTAAGCTTCTGGGAATCGCTTGCAGACCACTCACCTGCTGGTATTCGAAGAGATTCTTCCGAGAGCTGCCCTCCATATAGTATGCATACGGGTATGTGTACTGTAGTGTGTATCGGCACTTGGCCAGCAGTGCCGCTGCATTGAACAGATACTGCCAGTCGATCCACGTGCCGCTGCCGTTCATCACCTTGGAGTTGATGCGCTGGCGCAGCCGGTCGATCGTCTGCTGCTCGAGCTTCATCGACTTGGAGTGGTTCTCCCAGCGCTCGTAATAGTGGAGGTACTTCTTGAGGGCCTCCCGGGCCTGCACGTGCACCGATTCGTTGGCAATGTTGGGGTTGTCCTTGTAGCGCGAACACTCGTAGTACTCGGATCCGTGCGACTTCCAATCCCCCAAGCACATCCAGCAGAAGTCGTGCTTGCAGTTGAAGCACTGCATGTGATTGCAGCCGCCGTTCTTCTCGATGCAGATGTGACACTTGGGGCAGTCTTTGGTGTGGGCACTAATGTAGTTGGCCGTCTCGCTGTCGTCGGCGCACTTGGTCAGCCACTTCTTGATGACCTGGCAGTCTGTTGGCGCATGATAGTCCATCCCACACTTGAAGCAGAAGCCCGTGTGGCATTCCTTGCAGATGGCACGTTTGGCGGAGATCTCCGATGATTGCACAATGATCTGGCAGTTGGGTCCCGGGCAGAACCTAAACTCTGGATGAGATTTGACATAGTCCTTGAAAGCGAACTGCTGATACTTGTCCCTCATAACGGGACGGTTAACCAAGGTCAGGACCAAGTCCTCTGGCACCCTCACATTACACTTCTGGGCCATGCAGCCAATTTGCGTGGAAATGCCCTGGAATATCTGCGTCTCAAAAAAAATGGTCCAGCAGTCCTTGCAAAAAGAGTGGCCACAGGCCAGGCTGTAGAACTTGTCACCCAGCTGCGAGCTGGCGCACACGGGACACATCTGACTCCGGTATTGGGGGACATTCGAATTGGCAACGCTGACCACCGACGAGGACGTCTTGTACCCGCTGCTGCCCAGCTTCACAAGCTGGGCACTGGCCGCAGCCGCCGCCGCACTGGTTGAGGCGGCGTCAGTCACCACCGTGGGCGGCTTGATGCGCGCCGTCACCAGCAGGGCGTTCGCATCTTGGCGGTACTTCTCCACCACCACCAGATTGTCCCACTGGTGCTCCAGCAGCAGCACCTTGGCCAGCGAGGGCGTTATCTGCAGTATCGTGTTCAGCTTCTCCACCCGCTCGTTGAGCAGCTTCTCAATGTCCTCCACGGTCAGGCACTCGTACTCAAAATACTCGGGATCGGCTCGCTTCGGGTCCAAGCGCTCCACATCACAGTCTTCGCCTGCAAAGGCGAGTGAGGGAGATTGATTAGTAAATCAGTTTTCTGTTTGCCCCCTAGGGGTATCTAATGAAATCAACCCTTAAATGTACAAAAATCAGGGATGTGAATGGATAGCAGATGATATTGCTCTGAGAATACCCTTCTTTCTACGGTGGGACGTTGCAACTTGCAATCTTATCAATTGAATCAATTCTTAAAAACGAAACATAGGTATTCGTGGGTAAGCCGGGTATCTTCATTTGGAGTATGATCTTAGTTTATTTAAAATAAAAACTTGAACAACGACGAATGCCGGTGCGGCTTATCAAATTTGGCCAGATCGGAACCACGTCTCAAGCCAGTGCCGCAGGGGACAGGTCAAAAAGCAGAGAAGAGACCGGAGTCGCCGGAAGAGGAGGCACAAAGCAGAATGCAACAATGTACTTGAGCACGCACCTGAGAGTTCGAGTGCTTGCTGCGAGTGTGCGTGTGTGTGAGACAGACTTAGGCAGAGAGAGCGAAAGAGACAGAGTCTAAACCTGGCCCCTACAAGAAGAGCGCAAGAGGAAGACTGGGCAATAATGAAGCCAACAACAAACCTCAGAGGGGGGCAAGGGCAATCCAACTACTTACGTACGACCGTTTGTACGTTCGCCAGTGTGTACGAGTATTCGTTTCAAGTTCAATTTCATAATTTCGACTTCATGGCCGCAGAGCCAAACGGAACGTAACGAAACGAACACTAGGATAGTGGTTGTGCTGTGGTGGCTATGGGGGCTGGGGGCTGGGGGCGGACCCTGGCGAAGGCGAATGTCAAGTGCTGGCCCACCAGCACGGAGAAGGTTAAATGCAAATTCTTAGGCCTAGGCCTTCCCAAAAAGGTGAATAACCAACCCGCATAGCCGCTTAGCCGCACAACCGCACACACACACACACACACACACTCACTTGCAGGGCACACACCGATTTTTGAACACAGATACATTATACACATATACATTGATTCAGCTTCAGTTAAATCGATTGCAGATTGTTGTCATGATGGGAGGAGGGTTTAGACGAGGAGTGAAGGACGTGCGACTCACCTGTATTGTAATAATCATAGTCATCTTCGTACTCGCCATCGTTGTCCGATTCCAACTCCATTTCCATGTCCGAGTCCATGTCCATCCCAGGGGCTCGATGGAATTGCGTTTGTGTGTGTGACTTACGTTCTGCCTTTATGCGAGAGATTACAAGGCTGTTGTAAACGGGGGTTGCGGGGTTTCTTTTGTAACAGTTGTAAAGGGTGGTGTTAGTATTTGTTGGTGCCGCCGCTGCCACCGCTATAGGAGGTGGTGGAAGTGGAAGATTTGGTGCTACGATGCAATTCTCGGACCAAGCTTTGCGGGGTGGCAACCAGAACGTAGAGAAGACCGATACAAGGCACGGCACGGGAAGTTTTATTTTCGTTTATCCACATGTATACACACACACACACACACAAACACACTGGCCCTCACTGACACACTCTCGCATATGCAGTGCTCGCTGCACCGTTGCATTCAAGGTGTCTTAGTTGCAGTTTAAATTCATTTTTATATTAATAGAACACACGTCGCACACACACAGGCACAACGGAGCGACAGCGTTGTTTTTGTTTTCGATTAAAACACAGCTTTTTCGGAGAACATTTTTTGTTTCTTTGTTTCCTTCTTCTTTCGATAAGATCCAAACGTTTTGCAGCACTGCCACTGCAGCTATCGATTAAGTGTACCTGTTATCGTCTGCTGGATATTAAGGCAATAACAACTTCTCGCGAACAGCTGATTAACAATTTAATAATCAAATTAACGGAGAACAATTAAATCGTGCTTTTCTGCTTTATATCGTAGCCTTTTATGAAAATAAAACCAAGGGATGCGGGGCTGACAACAGTATATTATTATTGAAGAAATGTATCTATCGATACATCGATATTTACTTCAGCAAGTGCTGTAAAATGTTGGCTGCAGCCAAACAGCTGTTTGGCTTACCCGGGAAAATTTAAAATTTGGGGAGTCTCCCATTATGCGACTTTAGCCTCGTTCTCTTTATTGTCGATACGCTTCTTTTCCACTTTACCCAAATCAGTTTCTTTAATTTTCTCATCTTCACACAGATACTCCATTAAATGACCCAAGCTGGGTAAAAATGTGTCCGGAACCATCATCAGTTTTTTCTCATTGCCTTCCATTTTCAGTTTCTGCGCTTCCTCGAGAGAGCCCGCTCCCGAGCCCACTAAAAGTGATTTGAATCCGCAGTTATTGGCAAAGATGATATCCGAACTTAATCTTATAGAGAAAACAACAGAATTATTCCAATCAATCAATCAATCAAATTGCATCACTTACCGATCCCCAATGACAAGCGTCTTCTCCGGCTTGAGGGCTCCGGACTGCCTTAGCTTATACACCATTTGAGGATTGGGCTTGCCCATGATGAGGGGCTTCCGGTTGCTGCACTTTTCAATGGCAGCAACCATAGCCGCGGCACCCACAGTCACACGCTTGTCGCACACCGGGTAGATGGTATCCATGCAAGTCCCCAGAAACATAACCTTGGGATTGAGCAGATAGGTGCAGGCCACGACGATCTTGGACACGTTGAAGCTCTTGTCTCTGCCGACCACCACAGCTCCCACATCCGGATCTATTACTAATTGCCGGGCAAACTGCCCCATCTTACGCTCTTCTGCCTCCTGATCCATCGTAACGGATTGGATGCCAGCCTTCTGGAGCTCCTCTTGGATTCCCGTCTCGCCCACAACTAGAACTTTCTTTTTGAACTTTTTGACCACCAGATAGTTGGATATGCACGCCGCTGAGCTGAGAATTTCCTGTTCTCCCACTTTGAAGCCAAGGCACGTGGCCTTCTGGGCCAGATCGCTGGCTACCATACTGGAATCGTTGGTCACTATGAAGCAGCGCTTCCCCTTGTTCCTAGTGGCATTGAATGTTTCCACAGATCCTTTGATGAGGTCGTCAAAGTTCCACAGTACTCCGTCTGTCCCAAAGAGTACGGTCTCAATGGAGCCCAGCCACTGGAGCACCTGCTGCTTTGGTATTTCGGCTAGGAGGGTGCAGCTTCGCTTAAACATTGCTCTGGGACCAGTAATTTAGAAGGTTTTGAACGAAAAATTTGGCACTATACTAAAAAAAACAATGTCAAAAGCAAACAGAGCAGCAAAAATCTTCTCAGTCTAGCGTATACAATTATAACACTACAATAGGAATAGTTGAGAATACTAGATTCAATGTTTTCGATGTTGTTTTCACTTCCAAATTTCTTCCCTTTATTGTAACTAAGCATATGAGCATATCTACCATTGAGTTATTAATTTTGATTATACGAATAGATAGGTTTTTCCCTCAATTCTGCTCTGACAGTACTTTGCTGAGATTGTTGACAGTTTAAACGTGATTAAATAAAAACTTTCTCGCTAGATTTATTTAAACTACGACACCACGAGATCGCATCTTGCAAATTGCGTGTGCTATTCATGAAAATGCAAAAATTCCAGCGATAAGTCACCACACGTTCCCCACATATCCAGAGCATGCGTTCTCCGAGGCGGCAGTCCAGCCAGCATTAGCTTTTATGACTCCAAACGTGACAGACGCGATTCAGAAGATAACCCTGCCTGGGAGGTGTTTGCACATATGAAATCAGCATTTTGGGGACCATAAGTGAGTGTAATGGTTGTCTGCAATTAGATATAGTCCACATTTTGGCACACTTTGCGGTAGACCAGAGGGCTACAAGAATTTGAAGACCCTTTGGGGTGAAGTGAAACCAATCCTCTGTAAGAATACAAGTTTTACCGTAGGGGGCAATCGAGAATCAGCCCTTCCCCAACCTGGAAGACATCATGAGAGAAACGGGTGATGTACATAAAGATAGGGCTGGCCAACAGAGATAATTTTGCACTCATAAAGATGAAAATAAAATTTAAATTTAGCCGTACAATTGTCCCCAGTAGAGTACATTGGTAATCTCTCCCTCACGAGCCAGGAATACTATATAAAATCGAGCCATTAGCTAGCTTTCATGTTAGTTGTCCACATTTCACAATCCAAATCACACGTGGAAGATGCGCTTCCAGCAGATACAGATGGTCCTTGCTGTTCTGGCCCTGGCTGGGGCTGTCCAAGTCCAAGGTGGGGTCCACGAAGTCCACAACGTGTATGAACTCTCAGGGCAGAGTGCGCACAAGGCCAGATTCTCCACAGACGTGGCCAAAGACAAGTACACGCCCCCGGAGGAGATGGATCCGCAGTTCTGGTACGACCTGGCCAACGAGGAGATCAACAAGCGCCTTGCGCTGCCGAAACTCGACCCGAAGAAGGCCAAGAATGTGATCATGTTCCTAGGAGACGGCATGCCTTTGACCACAGTGACGGCGGCAAGGATCCTGAAGGGTCAGCGCCAGAACAAGACCGGCGAGGAGTCGTCGCTGAGCTTCGAGAAGTTTCCCCATACGGGTCTGAGTCGGGTGAGTACCAGGCTCTATCCGCATCCTTTACAGCACTAACAGAACACAATACTCTTTAGACCTACTGCTCCAATGCCCAAGTGCCCGATTCCGCCTGCACGGCCACTGCCTATCTATGTGGCGTCAAGACCAACATCATCAACATCGGAGTCAGCGCCGCCGTCAACTTTAACAACTGCACAGCGAGTCAGGACCCAGCTAACCGCCTCACCTCCATTGCGGAGTGGGCTCAGAACGCTGGCATGGCCACAGGCATTGTTACCACCACCACCCTGACGCATGCCAGTCCCTCGGGCGCCTACGCCAAGACCGCTAACCGCATGTGGGAGTGCGATACGGACGTGACCAACTATGGAGTGGATGCCAGCACCTGCATCGACATGGCCACCCAGCTGGTGACCCAGACGCCCGGCAAGAACTTCGACATCATGTTCGGCGGCGGCATGGGCAAGTTCCTGCCCAAAACCATCCAGGATAGCCACGGCAAGGCCGGCGAACGCTCGGATGGCGTGAATCTCCTCTCCAAGTGGCAGAGTCAGCACACGGGCGGTGTCCTGGTGACCAATCGCAAGCAGCTGCTGAGTGTCAACGTCTCGGCGGTAGGAAATATCATCGGCCTATTCCAGTCCCAGCTAATGAAGTTCCATATCGATGCCGATGAGACATATCAACCCACTCTGTCCGAGCTCACCGAAGTGACTATCAAGAAGCTGAGCCAGAATAAGAATGGCTACTTTGCCTTTATCGAAGGTGAGAGATCGAGACAGTACCTCCAGTAACTGAGAGGAGAGACTCATATTATTCTTTCTCGCAGGCGGACTCATCGACTACGGCAATCACTATACCCAGCCAGGCTATGCGCTGGACGAGGCCCTGGAGTTCGAGAAAGCAATTCAGCTGGCCCGCGACATCACCGACATAAAGGATACCCTTATTGTGGTAACCGCTGATCATGGACACGCGGTGAGCATTGCCGGCTATCCAGGACGCGGCACCGACATCCTGGGCATCAACCGACACGACACAGATATCAATGGAGTGGAGTACGCTGTGCTGAACTATGCGGGTGGTCCCAACCAATATTTGGATGAGAACGGTCAGCGCATACCTCTAGACAATATTTTGGGGGACGTTGACTCGATAGCCCCCAGCTACATTCCCATGGAAATAGGCGTTCACTCTGGCGAGGATGTCGGTATCTGGGCCTCCGGTCCTCAGAGCTATCTCTTTTCCGGTGTGATGCAACAGAGCACAATTCCACATCTCATGGCATATGCCTCCTGCATTGGCAGTGGCCAGAAGTTCTGCGACAAGAACACATAAGGAATCCAACACTTAAATATAAATACTTACAATAAAATGAGCATTCAATAAGCAAATACATATTACACGTTTTATTTGATATTGAAAGAAAGAAACCCAGATTCAGCTTGTCGGGTGTCCCAGCCCGATATTAGGCAGCGAATTCATTAAATAACAGCCAGTGGTGCAGAGTAACGTAAATCCAGCAATATTGTTCGCTATTTGCACTGCCCACTGTACCTAATCATTTTAGTTCGCTCGCTTGCACTAGGACACGGGCAATTCGGTCCGGCTGCCTTTATTCAGTCTTGAACTGATCTTCGTAGCTATCAAAAGCACTTCGTTGTTCATCGGTCCTTCACACTCATGCCACTATACATACAATCAACATACTTTCGCTCTACATCCGCGGCTCTACACTTATAACCGCTCACCTCCGACAGCGGGCGCACACTGCACGAGGAAGAGTGTGTGTGAGAGAGGGAGAAAGAATGATTAAGAGTGTGGCTGGGAGTAACGTAACCACTCCAATTTCATTTTTTTATTCTGACTATAATAATGATCCGATCTATGATTCTTCGTTTTTGGTTTTCTCGTATCTTCAAAATCGTGGATGCCACAGATTTTCATTTTTTGTGCAAGCGGCATGGACCGGACGAAATTTTGAATTACACTTGTAACGGTGTGATATCACGGGAGCCTGGATACAAAATTTGATTGCTCTAGCTTTTAAAGAGTCTTAGATCTCGACCCTCATCGGGACGGACAGAGGGACATATGTAGCTATCTCGACTCGGCTATTGATGCTGATCAAAAAAAAATATTTATATAGGGTGGGAGATTTTTTTCTTTTGGGTGTTAAACACACCTACTTCCAACACAAATCTAATAGATACATACTGCCTGGATAGCTTAAGATCAGAAAAATACATATAATGCAAGCAATATCTCTTCAAATGTTTCATTCTATAAGGGACAAGGGATCCTTCGAGGTGCACGAGTACATCGTTGTGTCTAGGTTTCTCTGCTTCTAAAAGTCACCTTTAGCTACGATATCCATTGCAGAGATACATAGAAAGCTCTTTGATTAGACTTATCTTGAGATGGTTCTAATTGTCATAGCGATGTATGCGTGCAAATTTCTTTACCACCTGTGGTAACTCACCTTGGGTTCTGTGTTACGGGCCCCCCTTATTAATGTTTTAATGCTGAGAGAATTTTGCTCGTTTATATCCCGCACACGTTTGGTCCACAGCTCCTCGGACTGGTAGCGTAGTCTTCCGAACAGACCTTCTTAGCTCCCCCATAACCATAAACACCCAAGTCTACAAGAACTACGAAAAGACCGTCTCATAAAAGGCGAATTTTCTTGAAGAAGATATGGCAGACCCGATAAGCAAGAGACCCGTCTGTCTGCCCGAATATATAGGGCTGCTGGCACAGCACATGTATAGTCAAATTGCTTTGTCGAAGCGATAGACATCATCTGCCAAGAATGAAGATTTTCACCAAAGTCCTGCTAGTGCTGAGTGCCCTAGTGGCCACATCCTGGGCTCTCTCCATAGACAGTAAGTAAAGGAGGTGTCAGAGTGGGGCAAGTGTTGAAGACGAATCTCCGTTGCAGTGTCCGAGATCCATAACCAGGAGCAGCTGTTGGGCAGTGCGACAAACGCTGGGAAGACCCGCGAGAACATATTTGATCCCAATGGCCTGGCCAAGGGCAAGACCGGACCGGAGGAGGAAAAGAACGCTCAGTTCTGGTACGACCTCGCCCACGAAGAGATTGCCAAACGGCTGGAGCTGCCGCAGGTAGACAAGCGCAAGGCCAAGAATGTGATCATGTTCCTGGGCGACGGCATGTCCCTGTCCACGGTGGCTGCTGCTCGCATACACAAGGGTCAGCTCAAGGGTAATCCCGGCGAGGAGGACTCCCTCAGCTTTGAGAAGTTCCCCCACTCCGGCTTAAGCAGGGTGAGTACTGGAGAACTCAATGAGGTTTAGCGTGGAATGTGCTTACTGAGGTAATCTTCCTTCTCGTAGACGTACTGCTCCAACGCCCAGGTTCCGGACTCCGCCTGCACGGCCACCGCTTACTTGTGCGGAGTCAAGACCAATATCGTGGCTCTGGGCATCACCGCAGCCGTTAACTTTAACAACTGCAGCGGCAGCGAGGATCCAGCCAACCAGATTAGCTCAATTGCCGCCTGGGCCCAGGCGGCTGGAAAGGGTAGCGGCATTGTGACCACCACCACCCTGACCCACGCCAGTCCCTCGGGCGCCTATGCCCACAGCACAAATCGCTTCTTCGAAGCCGACACGGACATCATTACCTATGGCGAGGGCATAAACGATCCGGCCACCTGTACGGATATCGCCACGCAGTTGATCACGAAGAGTCCGGGCAAGAACTTCGACGTGATGCTGGGCGGAGGTATCGGAAAATTCCTGCCCAAAACGATCACGGATCCCTTTAACAAGCAGGGCGAACGGTCGGACGGAGTGAATCTCCTCTCAAAGTGGCAGTCCCTCCATCCCGGCGGCGTCCTGGCCTACAATCGCGACCAGCTGCTTAAGGTGAATGCCTCAGCCATCACCAGCCTCATCGGAACCTTCGGCTCGGGAGTTATGAACTTCCACAAGATGGCCGATGCAGCCAAACAGCCCACCCTTGCGGAGATGACGCGCAAGGCCATCGAGATAGTCAGCAAGAATCTCAATGGTTACTTCCTGTTCGTCGAGGGTGGACTCATCGACTATGGAAACCACTACAATCTGGCCGCCTACGCCCTGGACGAGACTCTGGAGATGTCCACCGCCGTGGACGAGGCAATCGGCATGACCAATCCCGACGAGACACTGATCGTGGTCACCTCCGACCATGCCCATCCTCTCACCATCTCCGGCTATCCTGGTCGCGGTACCCCCATCCTTGGCCTCAACCAGCACGACACCGATGTAAATGGCGTGAAGTATGCCACCCTCAACTATGCGGTGGGCATGGAGCAGTACCTGGACGAGCATGGCAACCGCATCGACCTCACCGATAAGATCGACCAGCCAGGCTTCTTGGCACCCAGTTACATCAAGGGTTCCCTTGGCGTTCATGCTGGCGAGGATGTGGGCATCTTTGCCACCGGGCCCCAGAGCCATCTCTTTTCCGGTGTAATGCAACAGAGCACCATTCCTCACCTGATGGCCTATGCCTCCTGCATTGGCGATGGTCCCACTCTATGCGACAATGATAACTAAAAAGTTCCGGTAAGGTACACTTGTATCTTAAGCTTGAGGGCCCATTTAAGCAAGGCTTGAAGAGCTAGCCTTTCCCCGGGGTTTCTTCTTGTTTCCGAGGAAAGTTTGTGTCTCAATGTAGACGCTTTGATTATTGGGATTCTTTTGTTTGTAGCTCGATTAAAATCAATAATTAAATTGACTTTACTCGGTTTATTTATTGCATTTATCCCAGTCCAGTCCCAGTGACTGGCCAAGTCCCAGTCTGTCTGACAGCCAACGCAAACGGTCGAAGAAAAATTGACTTCAATTAAAAACGCATCAGCACAGACGCGTTTACAGATACAATTTGTCTTGAGCACGAGTCGTGCGATCGCATCGATTGGAGTGCTGTCACTTGCCGCGGAGGAGGAGAAGAACAAATATACATATTCGCGTTGAATGTCAGGTTCAAGCATTGGCATTGCCGCCAGATGGGGATCTACATAGATCTATCTGTAGAGGCACCCACGCGCATTCGGAGCAGCTCCTTCTCTCTCGCTGACTTTGACTTGTAATTGTGTGTTTCTTTACGAGTATTTATTCATTCATGCAAACAGAATTCATTCGAACGCGCTTGACATGAAATGAGGCGCGACAGAGACAAACACAGAGTCAGACAATTAAAGTTAATTCTTCTCTCAGCCATTGCAATTAAGGATCGTTTTGCCAAGGCAGTGTCCTTGCTTTGCGGCATGTTCTCGCTCCCTCATTAGCATCACAATCGATTGAGTTGGAGTCTGGTTCACAGTCTCGTGCCTTGTCCTCGTTGCTGGCCCTGTTTTTTCGGTGGGTTCTTTATTGGAAGTTTGCCCGAAAACGCTGCAAAAATGTGCCTGTTAAACATTTCGCTGGCTCAGCGGAAAGTGGAAGCCGTCTGAAGTTCGTGGCAATCGGATATCTCCGGTCGGCTGTCGGAGTCGTAGCCGCTGTCGCTGTCGCTGTCGCCGTCGCCATCGCCGTCGTTTCTCCACTAGCTGTTGTCCCCAGTTCACTCTCGGTCGGATCGGTCGGCTCAGTCGGCTCAGAGTCTCAGTCTCAGTCCGATTCCCAAATCTGTCGCGACAGCAAACGCGCGTGCGGCTTGGGCCTTAAACATTTCAGTGCTAATGCTAATTTTTCCTGACTGCAGTTTTGTATCTCTCAGTGACAGTCAGAGACTGTGAGTGTGTGTATCTGAGCTGAACTAGTGCTGCTTCCAGCTAATTGAAGTTTCATTCGGTGGCGCAATTGTCGGTGACAGGTGAGAATGGTCAACAATCAATGGATGGATCTAGATTCGGCCTGATCTGATCTGATCTGATCCGATCTGATCTAGAGCACGAGTGTTGAGCATAGTAATTGTAATTGAATGCGGGAAACCGATATCATGGATCCGCGGTTTGGCCGCAAAAAGATACCTATTAGAGTCAGCCACAGGTGGAACAGGCGGGGCGCTAAGATGGGAATTTGCTTGACAGATATCCAGTTCCCACTTGTTAGTTTATCAGACGCCACGAGCAAGCAAACAGTAAGCCCCCAATTGGGGGCCTTAAATATGGAAGAGTCGAGTAATTAGCTTAACACTTTATCACTGAAACAGTTGTCTCCCTTCTCTGTGGGTTCCTGTTGAAGTAAAACAAACTTTATGGTAGATAAAGCGCTGACAAAATGAATCCCCAGCTAATCCCTAACCCAGCTAGCCAATTTCCTTTTACTTATTCTGTAGATTTTCTCTCTCTTTAAAACTCTTTGGTAATGCGGTTAGGCATTTATCTGCGATCTGAGGAAAACTTGCATTTTTCATAGGACGCACTAGAAAGTTACTATCCATCGCTGTGCTACTTTAAAATGAAGCAAAAATCCAGGCTGCCAAAGTGCTGATGGCATTTCGTGGGTGCAGATGCCTTCACCCCGATACGGGGAGATTTCCAAGCGGAGCCAAGTCACGGCATGCCAAATCCCAGCCAACACGATGCATTTCACCCAAAAAGCAGCCACGAGTGCAAATCCATCATCGGGCGGGAACGGGGGGGGGCACTACTTGGAGGAGGCAGAGATGGATATGTATATCTGGCGGTGTTTGTATCTCGGTTCAATTGTTTGCTATGTAAATAGCCAGCTGGAAGATAGCGTCTTGTGTTCGACGTGTAGCTGGAATTCCTTCGCCTTCCCTATCTCAGCAATGCACATGTGCTTTAAGTTTATGTTTATTTTGATCCGTTAACCGTGAACTTGAACGAGTGCTGATGATGCGGATACCAGTGGTATTTATAGGGTAAATGATGCGAACTTTTAAATGCGCTCTCCATCCAAGAAATGTATATGATATAGCTGCGCATATCATGTTGATCGGTTATGAATACTCTTATGTAAATGTGTGGCCCATCTTGTTCCTAAGGTTAACCAGAATTCGGCCGAGCAGGAAGAGCAATCACGACTCTTAAGCTTTAGTCGAGCAATCTGTAACACAACACCGAAGGCAGGCAGAGAGTATCTTTGCATCCATTAATCCCATAAATTTGGTTAGTTTTTCTTCTTTGTTCGGCACAAACACGCAATCAGCGCTCGGGCCGATCCAGTTCCGGCACTTGCCCTGCCCTCCCCCTGGCAAACAGGCAGACACACACACATACAGACAAGCACACACACACACACCTCACGAAGGTGAGTGAGTGAGTGAATGAGCGTGTCATGGTGGCTACTGGTCTTGTCCAGGTGATGTCATATCCATGTCTCTAAGCGGGGATGGGACTGGCGTCTATCTTGGTGGGGTTGGCGGGTCATTGGACAGCGGTGGAGCACATTAAAGCCCAGTTTCTCGCAAGTTAAACCTCTTAAGTTCCTACACAAAACTGTATACTTTGTGAAGCCTTTGCCATACTTTCGATTGTTGTGTCGCGGCGTCTCAGGTTATCTAATTAGCATTAACATAATTCCCAAAGATTTTACGACTGGTGTAGATCTTCTCCCACTCCCCCAACCTGACCAATTTTGATCAAATTGAACAATAGCTTTTGGGGAATTTACATAATCAGCTTGCCACAGAAAGTTCAGCGCCAGATCAATAAGCTGCCTTTAGCATAGAGTGACCACTGTGGCGGGGAACGTGACGTTGTCATTAGGCACAGCGCCATTTAAATGGATTGTGTTCTCTGAAACGATACTCAATACGCGGCAATTAAAATGTAAATTGCATCACAAGCAGTTTACACTACGTCCTCAGACAGTCGTCCCCCCGCGGACTGCTCCGTCATCGTTTTGAAATATGGCTCATACGCACTGTTAGCTGAGATCTCTCGGCATTTAAGGTTATTTGCCACGATTGAGTACGAGTCGAGTGTAGTGGAAAAATATGTTAAATGCACATTTATTTATTTATTCGCAACTGACACGCTCATGGAATTGCGAGCTCGAACTTTGCATATTTTCGTGATTGATTCAAAATTATTATTGCGATCCAAATTGTTATTATCGCGACTGTGAGTCGACGGAGGTGTGGGGGGCCACTGTCCACAACACACCCATGCCAATAAACTCTGACCTTTCTCCAGTGATGGAATGTATCTCTGTGAAACACGATCTTCCTTGGATGCATTCAAAGTTGATTTATTGAATTCCATTCAATCAGAGCCCGTCCAATCTCCGGCTCAATGGCGCTAAATGCTAAATGCACTTAGCCATCGGGCGGCTGTCAGCAACGCGTTGACAAATGACGTCACCACTGATTATCCGAGCCGCTCCACTCCGCTCCGCTCCATTGGCAGTGCGAATCCCACTGACGTCACAGCACTCTTGGCGCTGTTTGCCAGCGGTGTTTGCTTTTCTCACTCTGCCGGATTGGGCATTGTCCCGACATTTGTGGCACATTAGCAGTTCACACCTCACCGAGCGATAAAGTGGCGCCCTAGCCCCCTAGCAGGCCGCGATCGGAGGGCGACTCTGTTGTCACTTTAATTATGCAACAAATGCTAATTGAACTTGCAGCAGGTGAAACCCCCAGTCGGTCAAATAGATAGATCGATCGATAGATAGTCCGATTGAAGCCATACAAGTTCATGAATGAATAGGCAAAATGGGGTGGGACTTGTTTGTCCGCCACTCTGCCTGTCAGCGCGATAAGAGCGACAAGCAAAGGCTAGCCAAGCCATGAGATACTTTCCGCTTAAGTACTCCACTCAGTTTTCATGTAAATATTGTTTGAGCAAATATTCCCCCAATTTGGGCATTCAGAACAATTAATTTATGATGACATATCATCCATTCACATGACACAAACTTTTCGGGCTAACTGCGCAAAATAATGGAATAAAAATGAACTAAAGAACAATTGCGGCGACATTGTTGGGCTCTGCCCAAGCTCTACCCCCAAAGAGGTAGTCATTGGGGGCGCGTCATATCTATATCCGAGCATGTATGTATGTATCTGAATAGCATCGGAATGAATCAACTGAAAATATCCATTTTTTCTCTATTTCGGGGCAATACAATACACATTAACGCCGATGAGCGAATGCCTTGTCATGCCGTGCAGACGTTGACACGGACTACGAGTGTCACTGACATTGGATGAGGCCGCAATTAAATCGTATCTACGAATCAACAGTCACAGCCACAGGCACAGGCCCAAACACATTTGTATCTATCGCACGCCAAATGATTCGCACTTGGCATTGACAATGACTTTCGGGCCGAAATGATCCCACAAAAAATATCAAGCAATCTTTTCACTGTGTGTTTGGGAGAGTTTTCTATGGGTAGCCCTGGCTAGTTTTAGGGGATGCACATTAGATCTAGGGCATCTGTCTGAACAGTCAGATGGAACCCTTTCTAGATTTATATATCAGTGCCTCTGGCAAAAAGTAAAAGTAATTTCTTCAAAAATACTGCTTTTCTGGCGAACATTTGTTGGCAGATTCGGAAACATTTTGTTAGCTTTTGGTTTGTTGATCTACGAGTAGCACATGATATTTGCCATTGCAAAACAATAACAATAAAAACGCGAATACATTTTCAGCACTACTGAGCCGCAATGTAATGAGCTGTACTGTAGCCCAAAAGAATTCCCCTTTCGCTCTGGGCCATAATTTGCTACCTTTTTCGGTTGACGGGCGTACCGTACCGAAGAAAGTGCCAAGAAATAGTTCGTCATGCGAATCACAGCCCAAAATCAGACATTCAGAACCAAAGTTCGCTATTTATAAGTTCCCGAACGACACACCAACGCCGCTCCATATGCCGGCTGTGCTCCAGACAGACAAGTGCTTGTATAACATTCAGATCGAGACTCAGATTCCGATTCCGATTCAGATTCAGCTGTAAGTACGAGTGTCTCACAACGAGGCGAAGCCGAAGCTGAAGCCGGCCCGGGGGCAGGGCGGGCTGCCTAGATGGCAGATACCAGACTTGTCCCACTGGCCCGGTCGATGCCCAAGAGACCGTAGGCGTTTAAAAATGGGCCAAACCGTATCGAAAGCATTTACTCTGAATATAATTAAAGCATTTGTCACAAGCACAAGCACAAGCACATGCAATGCAATTAATAATAAATACAGTTCTGCAGATGTTTTCGGAACAGCGCCGGACCACAATTACCATATACATATGTATATGCCTGGGATTATATAATCCGAAAACTATTATCGACAGATTGATACAAAGTCAGGCCCATTTTATGGGCTCTTTCTGTGTTTATTTCTGTTCTTTTTCGCTGCAACAGTTTAGGAGCGACTTTGATGGGGAGGCATTTAAGTTGAGTGCTACCACAGCGACAAAAGCGAAAATTAAATACGCAAACAAGACGGCGACCATAAACAAAGGGCCCCCAACAGCCACATAAATCAACAGCAAGAAAATCCCATAAAAACGCGACCACTCAGCAGAACAGAACAGAACGGAACGGTACGAAACGTTACGGAACGGAAGAGCGCCTAGCAATTCTCGGGAGGGAATTTTACTGCGCTATCGCGACTTACAATTCCCAAACGGTTATAGCAGCGAACGGTTGAGGAATACCTTGTCGCCGGTGTATCGCTGCGAGAAGTGAGGATTGGGCCAGGTCTCGCAATACTATGCTTGAGGGCCTTGTTCTCCCAACAAATATGTTACGACTTGTGGAACAGCCTTGAAAACATCTGATCTCGCTTTTCTTCTTATATAATGCATGTCAAACTGGAATTCTGAGTGTGTGGATTCACGTTTTGGGTTGATGAATGGTGAATGATTGATTGGCAGCCGCCTAATTTGGTGGCTCTTGACTCGGACTGTTCAGAGTATAATAATTACTACTTACTGCACACATGCCGAAAAAATACAGCAACTTATTCCCGCGGGGGCGTTCGAGTGCAATGTTTGAAACTGGCTGGCTGGTGTATGTGTACCTGTTGAGGTGGGGTAAAACCTGCAACGCTAATAGCACGACGACGACTACTGCCGCTAAATATAGACGCTTACACATTGCCCCTATTCCGATCCCCCCACCCCTTCCCCTTAAGCGCCACGAAATGTTTTCGATGAGCGAATTATTAATTATCAACAACAATGGGCAGAGCAGAGCAGAGCAGAGCCAAAGAAAAACAATTTCATTTCGTGTTTGTATCTTCTTGTGCCATCGCATCGAACGAAGAGCTGGAGAACAATGAAAATACGTAAGCAACAGCCGAAATATCCGAATATCCATTGCCACTGTCTTTATTTGGCTTACAATTTTTAATAAACATATTATGGCATAAACAGGGAAATGGTTTTCTGCCAAATACATAAGTACTGCGTCTGTATGTTCGCAGCGATGCGCAAATGAGTGGACCGGACCCAGGCGAACCGATCCCAGCACGTGCGTCTCTATTAGCAAGTGCCACAAAGGGGGTACGACTGTTGTCAGATCAGGCATGTCCTCGACATGCTCAACCAGCCAAAATGATATTCCATTCTGCTCAGCCTAATGCCAATTAGGGGATTCACCATTAACTAAATTACTATTCCCCAGATCTGGTATGGCTGACTAAGTGCCTTCCGTTCAGGGCTAAAAAAAATCGAGTGCTGGCCAGCATATTTCGAATTTCTAGCTAAATGGTCCGTGAGAATATGGTGTTAATTATGCCTGCTCTGCTTGTGCTTGGCGCCCGATTATCAGAAATGTACATAAATATCCTTGAGTTAGCCGTGAATATTCCGTAGCCAATGGCCAGGCCATTAAACAATGACGTGGGCCGAAATTGTTTGCTAACGTTTTAAAATTAGCAGCTGGAATAAGCTGATATAAATAGACTAATTGCTGGATCGATCGGCTAATCTATGCGATTAGTTGATATGAGTCTAGCCGAATAAAAATCAGAATCAGTGTATGATTTACAAACCTCCCGTGTTCGAGTCGTAAATTGTAATTGGAAACAATAGAAATGGGAAATAAATTGTCCATCGGATGGGGTGTGGTGTGGTGTGGATAGGATAGTAGAGGAAAAGTGAGGTGGGTTTGGCTTGATGCTGGGGCTGTGACTGTGGCTGTGGCTGGGGCTACACCCGGAACAGAAACAGAAACCGAAACTGATCAATAAATTGGCTCTCAAGCAGCCGGCAATAATAAACCAATTGTCAAACTGTCAAATTCCAAGCACTTTGTCTGCACTCGCATAAATAAAATGCTGTGAGCGAATCGGCAGTCCGACACCGACACCTCTGTAGTCGCACATCAACGTATATACAGTTTTTTTCGTTCGATATTAAAATTAATATAATAATTCGCTTTCAATGCCAGACAACCGTACAAAAAGCTCAAATATTTCAATTGCATAAAGCCAAACAGAAAGAAGAGACGAAGCGCCTTGCACTTGAAGTCCAGCGCAATTGAAGTGTAATTGAAACGAATCGACAATTTGAAATATTAAACACAAATATGCCAAAAAAAAAAAAAAATGTCTTTTATTGCTCGCTGACCCGATCCGCTACCCGTCTTCATGGGAGCGTGTTCTTGTCTTGTTTGTGGCTGCCGACACTCACAAAATTGTCCAAATTACAAGCTGAAATTAATTCAATTGGGTTTGTGGTCACACTTCCAGTCAGTCAGTCAGTCAGTCAGTCAGTCAATCAGGGAATGACGAGCCAATTCGATTTCGTCATAACCTGACCAGCACCAACCGCATCATCCCCTTAGAACCCACAGCCGATGCGTATAGGTCGTGCCAAATGGAGGAGCCTCAACCTTGAAAACACATTGATTCAATGCCCAGCCAAAGTTCAATTGTCTGCACTCGCAGATGCTAAATGCCAGTGGAATTGGTCTGCGATAAATATTTCGCATACCTAAACGAAATTTCCGTGTAATAGTGAACATTTTCGATCAATGCCAAGTGGAATTCTTAGGAAAAATGCCGAAAAGTGCATCCAATCAATAAGCACAAGGTTACCAATTTAGTCACTGGAGACGGAGAGACCCTGACAATCAAGGCGACGAATGAAATGGGTTCTTGTTTATAATTCCGTAATGGTTTCATCCACAAGTTCAAAATCCCCATTTGCATTCGCGTTTAAACAAAGACAAGTCCGTTAAAAGAATCAAGCAAATAAATAAACTTTTTTAATGATTATCCACAGGAGATATTGCCTTGCAAAATCCCAATGAAACGTAGGAGCGTAATTTCGGTTCTGTTTACCATGCAATTAATTCGATTCGGAAACGACGAACGATATTAATTTTTGGTAAATTATGATTCCCGACGGATGGGCCCAACGAAATCCGATAAAACGAAAATTTTCCTATGTATTCCGAATCCGAAGATTGCCTTTCGATGACGGGGAATTGATTGATATTCCATTCGCAACTTTATAGACAATAAACTGGCATTCATTGGGTAGTCTAGCGGTTTATGCGAAAACTTTCCAAGTTCCCTAAATCGCTCCTCTCCACCAACCCCACACAATGAGGCCCACACCTCCACCAGTTATCAGCAGGGGTGTGACGAAACAATGAATCTGTCCCAAAATTGAACAACGTAAAATCGGTCGATAACATCTGTGATAAGGAAGCTACATTGGTTTGGGTTTGTGCTTGAACTACTTTCGTGTGCCTAGTGTCCATGCCCCGATGCGACTGGGGCTTGGTCTGCTCTGCCTTCCGGATCGGATGATTGGAGTGTTTGCTGCCTGGCCTGGTACTGACTGGCCGATTCATACGTATTGTGGCGCATGACTTAAATACTTTGGAATGCCAGTGCGTACGGCCAGAATACCAATAAAACGCTTTTGGCCACAAACACAAACAGCACAGCACACATAATGCTAATCAGGGAGGCAATTAAATAGTGGCATAATTATGTATAAATATCCGCTAATTGATTGGCCAGTTAATGTCAGGCATCGGCGATGATAAGCCAGGCATTTCACTCACTTCATCGACTGACGCCTTAATGACTTCATTGAACGACGAACTCATGGAACAGATTGCGATCAACGTGTCACGTTCGAATGCATTGAAATCCCAATGGAATGGGTCTCGTCACATCGTCACATCACAACACTCGTATGTCGTATAGTAGTTGCCGTGTCAACAATTAATACCGAAAATCCGTCACACATGGATGACATTAGTCATTCAACTGCACTGCTCCTAAGATAATCACAAGCTGCGCCTCACCTTTAGCGTCCTATCTCATTCATTCCGGAATAAATAAATAAATAAGATAAGGCACAAGTGTATCATGGAGAAAGGGGAATTACTTAAATTACTTAAACATGACTCTCTCTCTTTCGGGGCATTTATTCCCTGTGGTTTCCATCAATATCAGTCTCTCCCTGGCTGGCATTAGCCTTTGTCCGCATTCGGCCAAAGATCGTAATTCGGCTGGGGCCGGACAGAAATCGATCATAAAACCGGAGTTTAATGTCATGCAAATCATGATTCGAGGCGACAGAGCGACTTAATGTCGTCTGATAGCTTTATTTCACACATTGTAGTCCGATTTGTTCCCCCATTCAGAGGCGGGCCATTCAGTCTTTGCTTTTTAATTATCTCTGCTAATGTTTTGGCCTATTTCTTGTAGGGCTTGTTTATCCGGCCAAATCTGGATCAACGACGTGATTCACTCCATCTCTATCATTCTCGATATTAAAAGCAAATAATTTGCGATTATGACTCACGGTCAATGGGGGTGATACTTGGGAATTTAACTTCCTGTTGGCATTTGGAATTCTTTGGTGAAACTCGGATTCTCCGGCGATTCATTCACCGTATTCGTATTCATTCAGACACTCCGAGTCGAGGGCTCATCGGTAAACAAATAGCTTCTGACGGCATTGCATTGTTGGTTTCGCTTCGTATCGCTTCCAGCGGCGTAATGAGCGAAAGCCGCCCCCAATGGATAATCGCCAATCGATGAGGAAACTCGGCTAACTGAAGGGAACTGTACTGGGGGCGTTTGAAATTCGCAATTGCGAATCTCTGGATGAGTATTATGCGAAAAGCAGAAGCCAGTGAAATGGCAGACAGATTAGCGATGATCACATCCCCAGCAAATGGGCCAGAGATATCATATCTGTTTGTAAATCAGTGCAGCTCGCTCTAAGTGATTGACAGTATCGTATCGTAGAGAGGGTATCAATTTCCACCAACTGACAAACTCGATTTAATTCGATTTACTTTTTGACGGCCTTGAACCCAAATTGGATCCAATTATCACGAGTGTTATCAATTTCGGGACTAGATAACTGCAA
Source organism: Drosophila lowei (assembly GCA_008121275.1). Lineage (NCBI taxonomy): Eukaryota > Metazoa > Arthropoda > Insecta > Diptera > Drosophilidae > Drosophila > Drosophila lowei. The sequence continues at coordinate 20,246,847 of CM017778.1, read as the reverse complement.
GCCAAGCGAAATGAACAAACATGCGAAAACCAACTGCGCACAATAATTAGCTAAGGAATTTGCACATATGTACGTTTGGCTCTTAATGATCTTTGACCTTATAGGTGGGTTGGCATATCATATCCGTGCCCAGCAGCGAGGGGAATACTAAGCACACACCCACACACGACACAGAGTAACAGTAACAGAGGCTACTGTCTCTCCTCTCTCTCCCTCTCTTCTCTCTCTTTCTCCGCTTTCATGGTACCGCCAGCTGCCAAATTCGGGCAAACATTTTGCCCCCCAAAATACCTTGACGCGGTCACTGTTAACTTAACAGTAACAGTATAAGCACTCTCTCCCTCTCTCGCAGTGCTTCGGTTTGGGGCCATCTCTCTCGCAGCCTCCACCTACGCCAGCGCAGCCAAAGTGTGTTAAAACAAGGTGAGGCACTCCCAGCATGCTTTTTTGGTGTGTGAATGCGATCGGCGGCGAATGCCTCACCTTGTATCAGCACAGCTTGCGCAAGACCAGCGTTCGAGCGCTGCGCAGCGCTGCCGGCAGCAACAATAACAGAAGCAGCAGCAGCAGCCCCAACAGCCCCAGCAGCAGCAGCAGCAGCTACGTTTGGTGGTCGCCAATAATTCTAACTGAAATCAGTCAGCAGCGAGCCGCGATCAGAGCCAGAACAACGCGATAAGGAAATACGAATTATACCCAAAACAGTTACGATTGTTCGGATCCGAATATTGGCCCAAAAGTGTCCGAGTTTTATTCAAATTGTGCAGAGTTTTCAAAACAATGTTAGTATGAGTACGGAAAATAGTCCCAAGTTTATTAGCCAAACAAAAAAAAACGCTGTGCAAAGCCAAATGTGGAATCGGATATGCAGGAAATTGGCCACGACAGTCAGTCAATATTTGTGAACTCATAGAGGATTAATACATACATACATAAAAGATGATATAAGAAGGGGTCTCCTCTCTTCAAAGAAGACGATGTTTACTGTGAACTATTAACTTTACGGTGCTTTGTTTGTCCAGTCAGAGTTTTGGCAAATATTTTGGCTATCAAAGAACCTTTCGTTTCTAATTAAAGACCCATTTCGTCAGAGCTCCCACTGCGACAATTCAATTCTTGGCTATTCACGCCAACTTTATGGCCAATTGGCAATTAATTATCAACTCAAACTTTCAGATTAATTATCACTAAATTAAAAACGGGTTCAGCATTAGCGAAACCCCAGCAAATAATAATACCACCATCAAAAAGACGGAATGGAACAATAACCATGGGGGGTGGGGATGGAGAGGAGCCTTAGACAAAATGTTTGAGCCCCTACGACAGCCCATGATTCAGCCGCTATTTATACCCGAATCTTTTTAATTGAATAGACCTGGTGGCACTCAATAAAATCGCTGACAACTCCGCTTTCAGCCAGGCTTTGGCTGGCTATCCGCGGCAGACCCCCACCGTCGCAGGCGAAACAGGAAAATCTATTTGCAATTTGCATTTATTTATGAAACTTGGCTTCGGCTTCGGGTTCTGTTCTGTTCTGTTTCGTTTCTGTTTCTGTTCTCGGATAAACAAGTTTAGTGTGTTCTTCTTCTGGGTCTCCGGAATTATCACCAACGAAAAAACATAATAACATGAAATGAAAAGGGGCACTTCTAAGACATTGTACATTGTTGTCTTTGGATTTTTCGATTGGGTGTGCGCAAAATTTGAACACAAAACAAACAGAAATTTAAAAAAACAAAATTAAAAAGAAACGCTTCTTTATAGTGCCATCGGACTTGTACAAACTAGCTGACGTCATCAGAATACATGTATATAGAAAAGATAACTGTTTAGAGTTCAGTCTGTGCTTTGGCCCCCTCCCAGTGAATTTCTGATGAGCGCGAATTGAGGAGCCCAAAGAGGAGTCCGCTATCCAAAATATGTATATCTAGAGAGATACATTTATTAAACGAGTTTCCAGTTTCTCATTTGCCTAATATCCGTAGTCCGTTGCACAGGTCGTATGCGTTATATATCCGTGGAATTTCAGGTATTCCGAGTGCGTTGATAGCAACTGAGATAAAGATCGGACTGCTAATTGCTGGCAAATTGCAGAGCCCCTTATCAAGATACAATATACGTATGCAAATTGGGCGATAAGATATACTGACGGTGTTCCCTGTGCCATCCGCTCCATTTCAGCTGTGAAAGTCGACTGCCCCACGTCTTCCCGTGCAGGACTCAGACATGACTGTCAAGTGCGCCCAGGTGGTGGGCCTGCTGGCCCTGCTGCTGGGCCTGTCCCACGCCTTTGACCACACACTGAAGCTGGACTATCCGGGTCCCTACTGCGGAGTGCGCAACACATGCTGCAAGGATCGGGCCGACGGCTGCTCGCTGCCCATCTCGAGTAAGTGGCTCATCTGGTCCCTTCCCTTCCCTTACCTCTCCCAGCCAGCCAGCTGAATGTTCCCCTTTTCACAGCCACCCTGTGCTACTGTGATGAGTTCTGCGACCGGGACGACGCCAGTGACTGCTGCCCCGACTACCGCTCCTTCTGCTTTGGCGAGGCGGATCCTTTGGTCACCTGCCTGCACAACGGCGCCTATTTCAGCAAATACAACAGCACGTGGGACAACTGCAACGAGTGCCGTTGCCTTGACGGCGGTCGGGTGCAGTGCGACCAGGAGCTCTGCCTGACCGACGAGTCGATCATCCACAGCATCAACACGATCCACCACCTGGGCTGGTCCGCCCGCAAGTACGACGAGTGGTGGGGCCACAAGTACAGCGAGGGTCTGCGCCTGCGTCTGGGCACCAAGGAGCCCACCTACCGCGTCAAGGCCATGAGCAGGCTGACCAATCCCACCGCGGGCCTGCCCGCCGCTTTTAATGCTGTGGAGAAGTGGTCCAGCTACATCTCGGAGGTGCCCGACCAGGGCTGGTGCGGCTCCTCGTGGGTGCTGTCCACCACCTCGGTGGCCAGCGATCGCTTCGCCATTCAAAGCAAGGGCAAGGAAGCTGTCCAGCTGTCGGCCCAGAACATCCTGTCCTGCACGCGCCGTCAGCAAGGCTGCGAGGGCGGACACCTGGACGCCGCCTGGCGCTATCTGCACAAGAAGGGAGTCGTCGACGAGAGCTGCTATCCGTACACACAGCACCGCGACACCTGCAAGATCCGCCACAACAGCCGCTCGCTGAAGGCCAACGGCTGCCGGCCCTCGGCCAATGTGGATCGGGACAGCTTCTACACGGTGGGCCCCGCCTACACCCTGAACAAAGAGTCTGACATCATGGCGGAGATCTACCACTCTGGCCCCGTCCAGGCCACCATGCGTGTGTACAGGGACTTCTTCTCATACTCGAGCGGAGTCTATCGCCAAACGGCGGCCAACCGAGGCGCTCCCACCGGCTTCCACTCGGTCAAGCTGGTCGGCTGGGGTGAGGAGCACAACGGCGACAAGTATTGGGTGAGTGTCCATCTACACATGATCCTTTATAGCTTCTTTATGAGTGACCTAATTTCGTTGACCAGATCGCTGCCAACTCCTGGGGTCCCTGGTGGGGTGAGCGGGGATACTTCCGCATCCTGCGCGGCTCGAACGAGTGCGGCATCGAGGACTACGTGCTGGCCTCCTGGCCCTACGTCTACAACTACTACAACGTGAAGTCGGCATAGACGCCGCCTCCGGAGTCCGGACCGGACCCTCTGGTCGAGCATGCACACATGTACCCCGAGTAATCTCGAGCTATGCAGAAACGAAAACAAATTTATCTCATGCTTCAAAAATTTTCCATTGCTATGGCACTCAAAGTGAATTAGGCGCTTCTGTATTTGTAAAGTTTATGCTAGAACCTAGTTACTAAAATGATTAGCTTTAAGATGCGCGAACGCACAAGTTAACTGCCCAGGCACCGCCCCAGCCCCAGCCCCAGCCCAGCCCTAACCACTTGTTCCCTCACCCACTAAACAGGACTCGAAGATGGGTACGGGGCATCCATATGCAACACGAAACTGCCACATTAACCAGTCAACACCACCGCTCCATCCCCTGATACTGCCACAACAACAAGAACGTACCCCTGCCCCAAAGCAGCGCATGTGATTGACGGACGAATTGCATCAGCGAAAGAGAGTCTGTAGAATACGAGCACGCCCATCATGTATTGTAAATGGAAGCTAAGTTAACTGATCGAGGACCCGATGGAACATGTTCGTTCAGCTTATATATTTTTAATAAACGAATTACTTTACATGTTTACCGCCGCTGAGTTTTGATTCATTCTCGATGATTTCCCATCTCCACAGATCCACACATCCACACTCCCGCCGAGAACATTTTGATCTTAACTTTATTTTGTAATACATATTTATACGTATCATGGACCAATCCGGTCATCGTATGTGTCTTGTATAACCTTTTCACTTTTTTTCTGTTTTGTTTAACAATATTTTCACATTTTTGTTGGGGGTTAAATAGAATAGAGCAAAAATCTCTGGGGGGTTATTTACTAATGCTAACGCACTGAATAAATCAGGAGAATAATAAAGAATGTTTTCACTTTGCACTTACGATTAAAATAGAAATTAAATTGACACAAACAAAAGTCGAAGGCCCACAACTTTCCTAACCATGGAATAATTCAATTCATTTCTCACACTTTCAATTTGGATACGGTTCCGGAGATAGTATTCTATTTGCATCTGGTACAAAAAAAGGCCTGCTCGAACGCTCTTCTGCTTGATCTCTGCTCCTTGATGCATGCGGGTCGGGTGGGCTAGTTTAGGGTGATGCCGGCAAAGGATACCTCGAGAGCTGCATCGCTGGACTCCATGCGACTGCGCACGTGCGCCAGCGTGTTCTTGTAGTGGCTCTCGATCTGCTTGGTTTCCTCGCTGGGCTCCAGGTTGGGCAGCTCCTCATTCACCTTGGCAATTAGCTGCAAGGAAACATTTACATTAGACGCCTGGGGTTTCGCTTTTCCGAGTGCGCACTAATCACCTGATTCAGCATGGCTACGGTGATGAGTGAGTTGCCGCGCTCAAAGTAAAAGAGATAGTGATTCAGCAGCTCTACATACAGCTGCACCTGCACTCCCGTGTCCAGGCACTGCGAGGCAATGCGAGCGCCCTTCTTCAGGCAGTCCAGAGTGCGCTTCTCGTCCCGCATCTCCTCGCCGTTTTGCCTACCGATGCAACATGAAAGTTTAGCAATAATTCCAACTAAAGGGGACATCAAAGAGTATCTTACTTTCCGCTCCAGAAGAGTGCTGCACAGGCCACCACACCGCGGCACTGATCCGGCTTCTTCAGCAGCTTGGACGCCGCCAGAGCACAATTCGTACGGAGGGGTTCGGCGTTCTCCTCGCCGAAACAGGACATCTGCTCGAACGTGGACATGATGAGTGTTATGGCAGCCAGCTGAGCCTTCGAATCGGATATTTCATCTTCGTATAGGGAGAATGCCTGCGTCATGAACTCGTAGGCTACAGTCTCGTGGTTCGTGTAGCGGATCTCTCCAATGACCAGAGCCCCCTGCAGATACAGACGTAGCGCCAGATCGGCCAGATCCGCCTTGGCCAGGGCGCTGATTGTGCTGTGGCAGTACTGCACGATCTTCTGGCACTTTTTGTCCCAGTTCTCATCCTGTTCGGCGATCGCCTTGTATTTGAAGGCCAGCTGATAGGCAGCAAATACGAGCGGAGGCAAAACATGCTTCAGCCGCTGTCCGCCCCCATTCCCCAGATGCTTTCGAGCTGTTTGCAGCATTTTGTATTGCATGTCCGGCTCATCAGAGCGCATCAGGTGAATGAAGCTGAAGCAAGAAGGGACCATTAATTAAAGGGGAATTTACAACGCATAGCGAGATCTACTTACCGCGCCACGACTCCTTGCTCTTCCGCAAACTCTTCGGCATCTGTGCTGCTGGCGCCAGCTACCGCCAAAATGTCCTTATTCGCATCATCATCCTTGATCAGCGGCGTGATAATGGTCAGGAGGCTGTCCGCCTGATCGGCCGTCGGCACCTGAGTCTCGTTCTCCAGAATGTTCATTACCAGATACAGCGCCAGCGATTTGCGTGAAGTGTAGTCGAACTTTTCGAGCAGTGGACAAAAGTTGTGCAACTGGATGATGGTCAGGGCATTATTGTAGAAGTCAATGCAGATGCGCAGCAGGCGCGACAGTTCCTGGTTCACGGACAAAAGGTGCGAGATGCTGCCAAAATGGATGAGTTTGGATCAGGGGGTTTACATTTCTCATCAGCTTGAGGATCCCTTACTTGTTCATGTTCATTCGTTGTAGTATTTGTGCGGTTGTGCCCAGCACCTTGTCCACGTAGTCGATGCGATCCGGATACACTTTCTGGGCCAAACTCAGCAGAGCCACCTGCAGCGAAATGGTGTCCTCGAGTGGCATGTCATGGCGCATCTGCACAATGTTGGCCACCTGAACGCTGAAGACCTCAAACAGCTCCACTTCGGCGGGAATGATGGCATCGATGCCATTGCCGCTGGTCTACAGCATAATAAATGTTAGTAAATGCTAGATTTCTGGGCATGGCATCAATAGAAGGAGGATATTACCTTGCCACTCCTCTGGTTGTAGGCAGCCAGACGCTCAATCAACGATATAATAATATTCTTGACGTTCACACCCGTTTCCAGCTGGGCGCAGGACTTAAGGAATGGGTCCAGTGTCTGCAGATGGAACTCATCGGGAAACACTTGAATGATGCACTCCATGAGATACTCCTGGGCAATGGCATCCCGACAGCTAACAACCTGCTCCAAGATTCCGGGTAGAATCAGCCGCTGGTACGTCTCCAGTGTCGCCGACTCCAGCTGCGAGAGGCGCACTAGGTTTGTGCCCACCAGTATCTTGAGCTCCTCGCGCTCCTTCTCCCGCCTAGTCTTCTCGCTGGAGTGTCCCTGGTGCTGCATGCGCACCCACAGTTTGTTCATCTCTGCAAAGTTCGTCAGCACAAAGTCAATGGCATCGTAGACATTGCCCTCGTGCTCGTTTTCCGCGACCATCACATCGGGCAGAATGTTGCGGGTGCACTGCAGCAAATAGTTGCGTAGGAAAAGCCCCCTCAAGGGATGCTGCACTCCGCGACACATCTCCACCAGGTCCTTGAGTATACTGCGCTTGAGCGTCGAGTCGTTTTTTATGTACACAATGCCCACTGTGATCAGCAAATACAGCCGGGGCACTATGGTGTGCGAGTACTGCACCAGCTCATACAGATCCGTCTTTTTGTCGCTCTTTTCGCTCAGGTACAGCTCCAGATGGTTCAGCTCATTGGTGACGGCCATGTCTGGGGGAAAGCAAGCGTTACAATAACGCAACTTGGATACGTCACGATATTAAGTACTCACATAGCTCGTAATAGCTTTTGGGGGACAGCAGGGAGGTGCGTAGCTCACTCAGCATGGTGCTGGCACACTTCAGCGAATCCAGCATGCGCTCCTTGTCCAGGAAGTGGTTCATCTGGAATGCCTGCTTGCGGGCTGCCCCGACGGCCTCGGCGAGCAGCTTCTCCTGGTCATCCAAACCATTTGGCATGGTCTGAAACGAGACATAGAAAGTGGAGTCGGTGTTGTTAGTCCCTGGGGTTTGCCTCGCTCTCGTGTTGGTAGCGTGCGAATACATGAGGGGGGGTTACAATGAGATCGAGAACACACATATGCTTTAAAGTACACAGCTTGAGATAAGCCTTCTTTATAAAACATATCTACGGAAGTTTGGGCAGAGCGGAGCCAGACCAGAGGACACAATGAATCGATGATAAGACAGAGACTCAGCCACACATAAACATTAAGCAGACTTTTTTGAATGAACATGACACATGGAGCATGCAAGTGCACACGTACATACGTATGTACATATGTACATTGATGTGTACGACTGCGGTCCACAATTTAGCGGATGGGGTTTAATTAGTGGTTGGAGTGAGTGTGAGTTATTTACCCTATTCTGAGCAGGATTGGGCGCTTGGCCGCTGTACGAGGATGAGCTCCAGGGGTACATAGTGGTTATGATGAGTGTTTGTTGGTTGGGTTGGGGGCGTAGTTTTTGCTCCAGGTACTCTCGACTTGACGTCGACAGAGGCGCAGTCAGCGGTTTGATTTTAGCCAATTTTCACTTGCTTTGCTGGTTTCTTTTGGCCAATTCTCGCTTGCCGGCTTCTGGCGGCTACAATGCGGGGTGGAGCGCACTTACCATTACTGCAGCGTCAGGTGCGAATCGAAGATGGGGGAGTTATTTAATTAAATTTATTTACTTTTTTTTGGGATGATATTGATATACAGTGTGACCGCAGGTTTACATAACCCTCAGAAATATACCCAAATATACCGTATAATTTTCAAAATATTCCGCAAATATACCGATGACAAACCGAACTTAGCCCACTTAAGCCCCTTTTATTTAAGAAGGATAAAAACTTGTGCTGAACCGCGGAAAATAATAATAATAATTCTTTTTGTAGATCGATTCTATCCCTCATCTTTACTTAAAAAAAAGACCACGTATCTTACACCTGAACTGCGCTAAAATTTGTCAACATATATAGTTTTCGTGGAGAGTATTTTAATATCCACTGGTCTACGATGGGTTAAACGTTCTCTGTCCATGATGAGATATTATCAGATCTCGGCGGTAATTTTGAGAATAACAATATTAAAGCTGATATCCTTAATTTCATGTGATATGAAATTAAAATGGGCGCCAAGTGAAATTAAATTATAAGTATGGCAACTCTATGGCGTAGATTATCTTTTCCGCCAGGCGTCTCTGTTGGTAGCTCCATGTAGCAGAAATAAATTAAATTTCGATTTTAATAAGTTTTTTCAAAACAATAAAACAATATTGTCGTATTGATTGAATTCAGAAAATTCCGTTATGATCATATCCTTGTCACTCATTCACTTTCAAACAATTTCTCTTTGGCGCGCAACAGTCGATAGTATCGATAGCCGTTCCTTTCTGCTTTGTGGGGAATTTTTCGTCGGAACAATTTCCCTGCAACATTGGGACTTATTCCATACCACATACGTTTGTTACCGTTGGCAACATTCGATTTGTATGGCTGAATAGTACCAGCAACATCTATCGAAAAATTAGAAACATTGTCGCGCAACATGGGCAACAATCGGCATACCCTGTGGAAAAGGATATAATAGAATTGAGGTAAGGTTTGTCATCCTAGACTCCTATGAATGCAGAAACTAGTCAGTCTCTGTTTGAATTTGTATGGTTTTCTTACGGAGACAGAGAATAGGTATCGGGATCGAGATATATATACGGAAAAGTAAATGCATGAATAGGTCAAAAACATTCAGTCCAAGAAAAGTCATTATTATTTACGTTTCAACGACAGTATTTGAATATTAATTAAGTGAAATAGGGTATAAAAGTGTTCATACTCATAGCGGACGCCTGTTAACCGGCAACAATGGCGTAACATTCCATACACACTTAAATAAAGATGAAGGATAGTATGGACTAACTAGTAATTATTATTATTAGTATTATTTTCCGCGGTTCAACTCAAGTTGTTATCCAGTTTAAATAAAAAGGGTTTCAGTGGGCTAAGTTCCTTTTTCATCGGTATAATTACGGTATATTTTGAAATTTGTGACGTATTTTCGGTATATTTCTGACGGTCAGACGATAAGTCCGCGGTCCTCTCTCCGAATTGAAACCGTTAAACACTCGGGGAAAAGGAAGAATTTATTTTATACTTTATAATATGAACAATAAATGCACTGCGTGGCTGTGCAAAGCAAAATAGTAACCAAATGGAAAAGAGCAGTCATCAGACATTATTGCTCCTGGCGTAGGTGTGCGTGCTGTGTGCTGTGTGGATGCGCGCACAACAAAATATAAATAAGAAGGAAGACTCCGCACAGCAGCCCCAGGCCCCCTCTCATTCGTCGTCAATGTCAGTGAAGTTGATAAAAAGCGAAGTAAAAGGTCTTAATTGCTGCTGCAGTCAATAAATCATCAAACGAAAATATGGAAGCATCTCAGGAATCCAGTGGGTAAAATTAGAATCACAGGCAGCGGAAGATACAAAATAGCCAGAGAAGCATACACACACGTATAAATACACACATCGTAAAGCCAGAACGATGGAGAGCGAGCTCCCAGTGCTCCCCACTTCCTGCACAACATATGCCAGAGTCGGGAACAACAAGACATGCTCCTGGGGATGCTGCGGAGGCGCCCACAGAGAGTAGTGGCCAGCGCTTACTCTCATCTGCTCTGTCATTTGCGCTCTCACGGCCACAATACCATGGTATGAGCACCCTGATAGAATGGTATTTCCTATAGCTATACCGCTACAACGAGCCACAGCCACATCGGAGTTCATTTCGATTCGGACCGTCAGCGCAGTCGGACGTTCGCCGGTTCGTCACCACAGTTCCTGTTTTGCGTGTTTCGGGCGCGCTTCGTGTGCATCGTATTGAAGTTCGAACGCTCGAAAGCTGGGAGCGTTATAATATCGAGATTCCGGATGCGGGATAAAGTACTAATACTGCAAGAACGAGTATAAGTAGGTAAAGATATCTGGCCGTGTGTGATTTCAAAACAACAACAATGTTGTGGATGATTTTGATGTCGGAGTGATATTGTGAAAGGAGGCACCAACGGGATGTTCGGCACCAATGTTGTCTGTGTGTGGGTGAAGTGCCGAGTTTAATGAATGTGTAGATAGATTACACTTACACCGCACATGTGTCTGTGAGAGGGCTGATGAAAAATATGAAATACTGACGTCCTGGGGACAACGTACGCAGGCCAAACAAAAAACTAAGAGACTAAAGTGAAAGGCGATAAGGTTACAGATGTCCTGAGCACACAAGGTACGGCCGGCTCGCAAGGATACGATAGGACACTCAGGGAGGGGACACAGGACGGGAGTGTAACTGGATACGGATACATGCGCGCCTCCAAGAAGGCCCGCTCCTTTGGTCGCCCTGCAGCGCACCACCACCAGCCACCAGCAGCAGCCACAAAAGGACGACAAAATGTAAGTAGCTGCTTGTAGATGCTTAGCTATAATAAGAACCCTTCTCCGTCTCGGACATGAGACAAAAAGGGGACAGGACACTGCAGTGCGCTCATCCTGCGCCGCTAAGTATGCCAGTGCAGTTCTATTTTTGAGGTGCACTGCACTGAGTAGGTGAAGTGCGAACCAGAAACCATTGCCCACACCACAAGAGCACAAGAGCAGAGCACACCCCTCACACTCGCTCAACCGGCGACACCATACAAAGCGTACGACTACGAGTATTCAAGTGTAACTAAAGACGACCAATTCACAAACAAACAAACAAACAAACAGAAACCGGCGACAGTGGCAGCGTCCGCGGCAGCGGTTCCTCCGGTGCGGGGGAACGGAACGCGGCCGGACGGAACCGAGCGGAGAGTCGGGCGGTGTGTTGTGGGCGACCCACGAACCATGTGACCGCGGAGGAGGCAGCCCTGCTCGCTAATGTTTATTATGAAAAGCGTGCCCTTTGGAACGCCATCATGTATTTTTATTTTTATTATTTTTATTTCATGATTGCGCTTAGGTTCTGGCTGTGTATTTTGGTCTTGTTTTCCTTGTCAGCCAGCTTTCGCAGCGTTGAGAGGGGTGGGGAGGGGAGGTGAAGTGGAGTGCGGTGGGGTGGAGTGTCGTGGATCGGGCTGATGGTTGTCGAGAAGCCCTCATGAGAGCAGCACAGCACTCAATTCATTGATCAAAGATGCAGCTACAATTATAATAGTCACAACAACAACAACAGTAACAACAACGACAACGACGACGAGATGCAGCGTTCAACATGCCGCAATTACAGTTATAATTCGGGCTTGCAACCGTTATTCAAATTGAAATTCAAATTCAAATGTGAACTGCAATTACCAACCCTCCCCAACACGCGGCGGCATTGTGAGTGGGGTAACAAACAATCGCCAATTGGCATATAATGATCCCCTTTGGACGTTTTAACTGACTGAACGGCCTGAATGACTGACTGACAGACAGACAGACGATGGGACGGGATAGAATGTCTACTGGCTCAGCCACCAGCAGGGACATTCAAAATAATTCTCAGGCCTTGACAAATGCACGTAATGATTGGACTCACACTTTGGTTTATGCTTTTTAACAATTTACGCGGAGCCTTACCCTTACTCTTTACCCTTTCCAAGTAACACTCACATGTTCTCACACTCTGGCTGTTCGTCATAATTTTAGGGGTTGTGCAACTACAGACATACAGCTGTTCCCTTAGATGGGCAAACAAGGTCTGGGGCGGGGCATGGGAACGCTGGATAGGATAGCGAGTGGATAGGAATGAGTACTACCTCGTACTACCATGCCCCATGAACATCTTTGACTCCTGTGGTGATTAATTGTCATTCGGTGCAGTCACCGTCACCTGGGCCTGCGAGCATAGACATAGGCCCAAGCAACATATGCATAAGAGCCCATTCGGGTTTTGGGTTCGGGTTCGGGTTCATGGGACGCGACTTAGCATTGGATTAGATGTCGATCATCGATATGGCGAGAAAGAATAGGCTCGTTTCTTTCGGCAGCGGCTTTTGTTCTTCCCGAAAGACGAAAGTAGGTAGCTGAAGCCAGAGAAACCATCGTAAATTGTTGTATTGATCCGACATCATCGATGTTTGCGAGTATAAAGGCGGAATGGAATTAATATGCCTAGGAGCTAGGTAGTTCAGTATCAGTTTGTATACAGAGCCTAGATCAAGGGTAGGGTAGATTACAGGGTTGGTCTCTCGAACAGATGAACCAGTGTATCTTTCCATGAGGGCAGGGCAGCTTTCTTTCCTCAACTGGCCTCACATGGCAGCCATCGATTCAGTTTTGGCATCACAAATTAGTCCATAGCTCCGACGAACTTTCGCCTGAAGTCTGATGGTCATCATTTGTTTGGGCCGAGGCCACTTTCGGACACATTAGACATTAGAACTTTGCTAATAAGATACAAATGATAAGAGTCATCACATCTCCAACCAGTTGGCCGGCTTGTCCTACATTCAGCTGATGGAATCATAAATAATTTCTTTATTGCATGCAGCCTGCTTTATCTCAAATAGTATCTCGAGCTGTAGCTTGTAGCAACATGCGTTCTCCATGTGACAGCAGTCCATAATTCATGGTTGAAACATTTGTTTCTACTTCTAATTCCCCAACAATTACGCTTAATTAATTTAAAGATGTTGCTCGATGTCGATGTCGCTGTGGCTGTTGCTGTTGCTGCTGCTGCTGTGCTTGTACTCGTGTATCTCCCGTAGAGTTGTTTCATCATCCCCGCATCGTACCCCTGCGTCATGGCCAACGCTCGTCACATACAAAAGTACATACATTTTTGAACAGTTATGAGGGAGGACTGATGCCGAGCAAGGCAACGTCTCTTATAAATAGATTAATTAAAATCATCTTTAATTGTTTGATTACAAGACAAGCGTTGCCCGAAAAAATTAAAAGCGAGCGGAGCAGCGATCTCACAATAGCTGCCTCTGTCAGTCTGCTAGTCTGGCAGTTTGGGAGTCTGGAAGCACAGGAGTGTGTGGGCAAAATGCGCAACATGTGAAATACAGATGCGGCAGCGATTGCGATTGCCATAGGAACCAGCACGGTCCCTTGAGTATTAAAGATTTCATTTGTGCTACAGATGTTCCAGAGATTGTACAACATAGCTACATACATGCTCGTACGAGTATTGTCCAGGAGGAGGAGTAGCTTCAGCACAGCACACAAGAGTCACACGCAATTGAAGCAGCGGCATCTGCCACATCCACATCCACTTCAGGCAGTCGCCATCGCCATCGCATAGCGTAGCACATATCTGCCGCAGCGTTTCGAGTGGCATTTGATTTTAGTACTCAAGAGCGCGAGTGTGTGCGTGAGTGCCCCCGAAGTATAAAAATTATTGCTGCCAAGCAACTGAGTCGTCAGCCAGCCATCAATTATTTTATAGAATGCTCACTTGTTTTGTGTGCTCTGCTCTGCTCTGCTCCATTCCCATTCCCATTCCTCTCCTCCTCTGGAAGTCGTATTGTCTGCATGTGCGTACTCCGCCTCCGTCTGCTCTGTTTTTTATTTCGTCCGTCCAACCGAATCTCTGTCGCCGTCGTCGTCGCTGTCGACATTTGCCCCAACAGAAGAAGTTCACTTGGAAGTTTTCATTCGGCACAGGAAGGGCTTCTCCGGTCCTCCGTCATCCGTCCTCCGTCTTTGCGGCAATAGTTGTGATATTAAATTGAATACGACGCCGATTATCCCACGCAATCTTTCATTCACAGCCATCCATCCATCCGCCCAGCCTAGGAAGAAGCTCTTGGTTCCTCCCCCACGTAGCTGGAGACAGCGTCAAAGTTCGGCGGGACTTCTGAGTAATCACCCCTTACAAAATACGAGTACGAGTAGGATTACTCAGCCTCGCATATGTACATATCTCTGGCTATGCATCTCGAGCTGCGTGCGTGTGTCACGTCACACAGTTTGTCAGTCAGCCAGTCAGTCAGTCAGTCAGTCAGTCTGTCAATCAGTGGGAGGGTCCTCCACACATTCGCTTGCGTGCCGAAATCAATGCAAAGTTTTTGTATTTTGCGACGACAAGTTTGCTTTCAATAAATAAAATCGATTTGAATTAACAAGTGCACACACAGCCAATGAAAAGCCGCTGATAAGCGCCGCCGCGCACAATCCATTTGGCCTACTTTTCTTCATTAAAAACCTATTAAAAAGTAATGCCCCAGTATCAGCATCCAGCGATACGATACATTGACGATTGGCGATGTCGCTCTGATAAGGCAGGCATCCTCTGATTGAAATTGTGAAAATTTAATGTGCCATTCGTTGATTCATCTTTCCAACAGGCAGGTTTTCTGCGACAATATTATTCTCGCATATCGATTTGCCATGTATTTTACTGCGAGTTTGATTATGGCTTCAAAGTAGCCCTGCAAATAACACGGATCTGGGACCTAGTCAAACAGAGTCTAGACAAATCGAAAACAAAACGAACCTCAATATTCCATCTATAATTGAATGCACACAAAACAAAGTGTGTGTGTGCATTACCATCGAAGAGAAGGGGCAGAGAAGACCATTATAATCTGGTCAGCTACATGAGCCCCACACATCCGTACAGCCATACATCCATTCATCCATACATACACATCCATTTGTCCGCACCAGCTCGATATGGGGAATATTGACAGACACTCAAGTGTCCCACAAGCACCCTGTAAATCCAATTGAATTACGCATAAAAGGCGCTTAAGCCAAATGAAATGATGATGATGATGACGATGACGGTGATAATGATGAGAAAGACGATGATGATGTCGCTTAAGCCTCCAATGAAATGTATTATTCCCCTTTAATTTCTTATTACCCGATATTTTATTACGATTCGTGGTCACGGCTCCTGAGAACGTGGAACGTGGAACGTGGCGCATGGTCCCGTCCCTCCTAATCGTACACACTTTTCACATATCACCGTTTCCGCAATATTTGCATATTGACTTTTACTTGATGCGCCTTTTAATGGACGTCATCAACGTCAGCGCTAGCGGTGGCAGCAATATGATTCGTTTTGAAGTGCTGGAGGTGGAGTCGAGGAGGTGGTGGAGGTGGAGGTGGAGAGTGTTGGCAGGGGGAGTTGAAGTTTTAACTTATGCATGATTAATACATAATTACAAAGCCAAACACATAAACCTCAAACTCAAACTGAAAGGCAAACTCAAAGGCAAACGCAAAGGCAAAGACTGAAGCCGGAGCTATCGCACCGTTCGTGCTGGTATGCATCCATCTCTGTCCCTCCACAGACAACTACATAATAATTCAGAAACTCAGAAAGACAAAAGGCGCATTTCCCACAACACTACAACAACAGCAGCAGCAGCAGCAGCAGCAGAAGGGAACGGAGCCACGTCCCTCCGTGCCACAACGTCCTGTCTAGGTGCGGTGCCAGTGCCCGGAGAAGGCGAACTGCAGTCGGTGGAGTGGAGCATACTTATACCTGTTATTAATATTTCGATTAGGTACCAACGATTCGTAGAACCTGACGCATGACTTGCATAGCTAATGGGAAATTTTGTAACTTGTGGGCATTTGAGCTGCCCTACACTTGGACACGGAGTGTGGAGAGTATTGGCCCTTTGATTGATGATGACAACTTATCGATTACGCCCGTAGGAGCAGGAAGGAAGGAAGTGTCGGCTAGTGTCATTACCAGCTTCTTTTCAAATATATTCTGAAAAATGATATTAATCTGAGTGAACTGTAGAAGGCTAAATGGATGCTTGTCTGAAAGATGGCCCCAACCTAAGGGTAGGGTACCTGCAAGTCGGAATAAATGTCAGACTGCTCAGGTTGGGGATACGAACACTTTAGACAATTCATAGACACTTTTCGTCGCTTGACAAACCTCTCAATGTTCTTATGCCTGGTGCTGGAAGAGTATGGGTATGGGTATGGGTATGATGGCTTTGTCAAAAGGAATATAGCAGGTAAAACGTAAGACCAAAGAAAAACCCAACGAAGTAGTTTATATCTTTTAGTCACAAAGTGAGGGAATTGCTTGCTCGGCTCTTGATTGAAAAAGTAAATCCCACTTATAGGTTTTTTATCTGACTTTCCAGATCGCATTTACCACAGCAACAAAGCGAGTGTGCAGCTAATGCTAATGCCTGCAGCTATCGCACCAAAGCCGACGCAGCAACAACTACCAGGGCAGGTGCAACAGTCGCACAGGAAACGCAGGACAAAGGCAACAGCAACAGCAACGGCAACGGCAACAGCAGCCGCTGCGTGGCACACAGGGAATCGTTAAGACGTACAAAAACGTAAAAACTAACAACGAAACCTAAGCAACGAGTATGACGTCGTCGTCGGTGATTAATAAAGCCGGAAATGTGATTGTACTCATAGTGAACCTTCAGCTAACATGGCTAGTGTTGGCCGTGGCAAGGGAGCTGCCACAGGTGGACTACGGCAGCATGTCCGACTCCATGGAGGAAGCTGGGATGAACATTGACCCACTGACTGCTATGGCGCCCTTCGCCAACGCCCCCTGGTTACTGAGGACAGCGCCCCACACAGAACCAATATCGAGTTGCTTAGCAATAGCAGCGAGGACGAGAATGGGAGGATGGGGCTGGGCTCCTCCTCGGCAGCGGCGGCAGGCACGCTTCTGGAGGAGTTCAACGGCGGCAAGCTCAGTCCCGCAGAAGCCAGCAACACGCTGCCAATTTTTCTCAGCGAGCCGGAGAGCGTGTTTGTGGTGAAGAATCGTCCGGCGGTCCTCAAGTGCAAGGCCTCCCACTCGCTGCAGGTGATCTTCAAGTGCAGCGGCAGCTCCCAGCCTCCGCCATCGACGCATGACAAGCACGTGGATCCACACACGGGCGTCCACATGGAAGAGGTCACCGCCACCATTCACCGCGATCTGGTGGACGAGTACTTTGGCAAGGGTCCGTTCAAGTGCGAGTGCCACGCTTGGTCGTCCCGTGGCGTGGTGAAGAGTCAAGCCGCCACAGTGCACATTGCATGTGAGTACCGCACCCTGGGCTAGGGGTGGATTCCTGATTCGAATAAGCAACGGGTCCCTCCCTATCCCTATGCCTATCCATATCTCTATTTATATCTGCATTTATATCTCCCCTAACAGATATACGCAAGACCTTCGGCCAGTCGCCCACCTCGCTGCGGCTCGAGCTGGGCAGTCGGGCGGAACTGCACTGTGAGCCGCCCGGCGGCTTTCCCGAGCCGAAGCTCTCCTGGTACAAGAGCAACGCGGTAATAACCTCCGACAGCGAGCCGGGGCTGGCCGTGGCTGGCGGCACACTGACCTTCCGCCCGGTGGCGCTGCAACACATGGCCAATTACAGCTGCAGCGCGGAGAACATTGCGGGAAAGCGGGTCTCCGACTCCGCTGTGCTGATTGTCTACGGTCAGTATAGTACTCGTGCGACTGCAATCTTAAGGTATACTTATTTTTTGTGTGTTTTTCGCCTCTTAGTGAATGGAGGCTGGAGCACCTGGAGTCCTTGGCGCGAGTGCAAGTGCGCGGGCAAGCCGAGCCAGGGACGAAAGCGGTCGCGCACATGCACCAATCCAATGCCCTTAAATGGGGGCGCCCAGTGTCCAGGCCCCCAGATACAGAAATCTGCGGACTGCGCCGCCTGCCCAGGTATGTCCACACGATATATGTATACATACTATACACATACATAAAATATACATATACATATATGTATATGTAAGGGATGTGGTTATTCGCAAACTGGGGGCGTGTGGCTGTGGTTGCGCCTACTTTGTTGGGTGTGCGCGCCTTTAATGTGGGAGCACTATTGTAACACCAGCAAAAGCAACGAAATTGTCAATTTAAATGCCATTTGCGGCCGGGACTCAGCGTCGTGCCACCTGAATGCCCGCTGCCATTGACGTCTCCTGGAGCGTTGAGAACAGCGCACATTTTTCATACCAGTGGCAGGGCCAGTGGCAGTGCGGCAGTGACAGGGAGGCTGGCAAAGAGGGGTAGGATAGGACAGTCCAAAACCGAAAGCACTGCACTGCATGACGCAAAAGTTCAAGAGGCGTTTAAACAAAAAAAAAAAAGAAAAGAAAAGGACCTGCGGTCACTCCGATATAAGAATACCCTTTTATATGTAGGCGTTAAGAGTCTGTCCCTTGCAAACGGAAAAAAGAGTCTTATAGTCCGATACGAACATCTTCAGGGAATCATTATACCCATTTTTAGTGTAATACATATTTGAGTGAGTGCTGAGTATTTCATTTTAAACACGCATTCGGCATTCGGCTTCTGTGGGTGCCTTTGCAGCGACGACAGATATCTCCACATGCATATAGATGGATAGATTGGAGCGACTCCGTGGCTGCGTGGCTGCGTGTCTGCGAGGCTGCTGTGGGGAACGAGAACGACTGCCTCCGGCAAGCTACTGACTAAATGGTGACAAAGGCATGCGTTCAAGGGAAGGGGAAGGGAAGGGAGATTGCCTGGGCTGCGGACTCCGGACTCCGGACTGGAGACTGGGGCTGAGGCCGAAATCAGGAATGGGGATGTTCTCGTGGTAGCTGGGGCGCATTTGGCATTTTTTTTGACAGACGCACGGGCGGCATGTGTTTGAGACTCTTCACTTTTATTCATGTAAATTTATTGTATTGCATTGTATTGTAGTGCTCACACAGATACTCGCACACACACACACACACACAGACGCACACACACAAAGCAATAGATACTTGGCCAGGCGCACAGCGGGCACAGCAATGAGCAATTGTTGACAGACAAGCGGGACAAATGGTGAGGGATCCGGGATCCGGGAGGGAGGGGAGGGGAGGCTACTGTGCAGGAGCGATGGCAATCCACTCGAGTGGGGAGTGGTGTGGTGTGGGGGTGGTAAGGGTTTGGCTGGGAGTAGGGGGATGCTGTTGTGGGCTTTTATTCTATGAAAAGTGTGTCATAAAATTAATTTTAAATTTCGCTTGGGTTTCGTTTTTTTCTCTTCCATCTTATAACTTTTCATCCCCATGGAACCGTGTCAACCTTATGGTCCTGCTTTTCACTCATCGCCCGACGACACTCGCCCGTCCCCGCCCTCGCCCCCGCCCACGCCCACGCTCTGTGCCGATGTCGCCTGCCAACAACAGAGGATACTCAAATCGTGAGCACTGATGGATTTGACATTTCGTCGAGTAAGCGCAGTAAGTTGAAACGAAAGCCTGACAACGTGCATTTCTTTCAAAGGCTTCCCTTCCCGAGGGGAGGAGACCAGGCCTTTGGGGACTTGCCATGGGGCGAGCATTCAATATGACATTGTGTTCGAGCAGTTAAACTTGAATGCTTAACGAGGCAACGACAGTTAAATTTTTTAGTTGGGGTTCCCCGACCATACCATACCCTCCCCCCAGTAGTCGGATTCGCCGGGCCTTAACAATTCAATAAACAATTGTGTTAAACTGAGCCCAGGACATCAGTGCATTAGTGCCCAACCAACCATCCCATATCCATCCATTGAATAATTCGCCACGGGTCGGTCTTCCCCAAAACTACCCGAACTGGCTTTAGGCGAAGTGACTTACTTTTTTGGGGTCGTCGCGGCAAGTGACGTCACTGCGGCAGATAGAAACTTAAAAATCACTTACCACGACTCACGCTCTCTGATTCATGCAACAGTCTGGCTGGCTGGGCGGGCCTGGGACCCTTGCCTCGCCATGGCTAGGATGACGATGCGGATGAGGATGAGCATGAGAGGATGCGTGCGCTGGAATGGGGAAAGAAATGCCAGGGCATAGGATAGTGATGACAAGGGGCAACAAGGCCGAGGCACTGTCCTTATGGGGGTGGTTTTATGTTACCCAAAAACAGGAAGTGCCAAATGCCGATATACATACATGCATATATAAATATATATATATACATATATTTAGCTGCCATGCACACACACTATGATATAGCAAACCCCAACTCCAAGAACATTTTTGTTTAACTTTCGGCCTTTCCGTTTTCTCCCTCAACACCAAAATGGAAATTGAAAAAGCAAAGAAAATGCGAAAATAGAAAATAGAAAAGCATTAAAATGACAATCAATTTTGCTCACCCACACAATCTCCTATCCAAGAATCAACAGGGGCAGTGGCGCTGTGATTTGGATGGTGCTTAAGGAAGGGTGCTCTACTGGTGCTCTATTTTATGGTGGGAACAACTTTCGATTTCTCCCAGCGGACCATCTATTAGGCCAGACCATCCACCATCTACCATCCCACCACATATTTGGGGCAAACGGTGCTATATTTGTTGCATCCATGACCCCCTGACAGCTACAGCCACAGCCACAGCCACGTCCCTGACTTTGGCTTTGGCCTCCACGTGATATATGAGTCCGGGAGTGGCGCTGTCTGTCGGGAATGTGTGCTAAATCATGTTAATATGACTTTTGATTTCTAAACTGCCCTTTCTCCCCACAGTGGCCCGCTGGTCCGCGTGGAGCGACTGGAGCATCTGCTCCGCGGAGTGTATTCAAGTGCGTCGCAGAAAGTGCCTCACGCAGACGTCTGACGCCGACGAAGCCGGGGATCTGCTCCTTTCTGGAGTGGGCATGGCAGCCCTCAGCAGCATCAGCGGAAGCGCAACTCTGCTGGATGCTACTGCGACTGACGGTGGCTCAGGATATGGCAAATCATTGTGCGCCGGAAAAGACACACAAACGGCAGAGTGCCGTGGAGAGCAGTGTCATATTGGCAAGGATGGTAAGTGTGTTTATGTCAACGGCAGGGGCAGGAAGGACGGAAGGACAGCAGCAGCAACAGAGTAGACAGTTAGACAACAATAACAATCACAGTCGACAGAGACACAGTCCAGGTCCCAGCTCCCAACTCCCAGCTCCCAACTCCCAGATCCCAGTTCTGTCTCTGGTCGACCCAACCACACAAAAGCTGAGCACTCAACGCTGATTGTCACAATGGGAAATTAACCAAGTGCATTTTGTTTGTGCACGGCATCCATCCCGACCAAGAGTAGCTGTATTTATATTCGTGACAGAAAGAAAGGACACTTTCCACCCCGAAGCCCATGAAGCCCCCAACTCTTACGCCCCCAAACCCTAACCCGTATCCCCAACCCCAACTCCAGCTGCGGAGCCCAATCGAAGGGTCGCAAATCAATCGCAACAGAGTTCGGAATTGAGATTTAAGCTGCTGTGGGCTTGTGTGCTTTGCCAGATAATTAGGCATGCGGCGAAGACGACAACGGCAACGGCAACGTCGTGACGTCGCATCCCCATTCACATCCTATTCTACAGCTCCGGCCATCGCCAACCCCATTTAGAGCTTTTCCCGTGTCATTGTTGCTGTTTGCCTCGATTCTCGATGGGGTGGAGTGTAGGATTGACCCAACTCAGGCATAGTTTTGGGTCTGTGTGCGGTCCATGGGGATCAATTAGATGACTGTCACACTGTGTAATTGAAAGGATCAGGGTACAAGGACTTGCTAGCCATTCGATTGCCATTCGCACATCATACGCACAATACAATACAATATTTGATGTTTCGCAGGTTTTGTGCCCTTTAGGGCTGTTCTTTGATTGCTGTTGAAAAGTTTTCGAATGGGAGAATGAAGAGTGACAAGTTGTTGGGGCCCCGGAACTACGAACAGCTTATTTTCCATTTTATTACATTTTGCAAATCCAGTCCCTGGGGATACCGATACCTGCTTGCAATTGCTCCAAAGGCAACAGTTGCGGGTCTTCGTTGTGGGCCATTGTCATTGCGGGAGGCCCCCAGGCCCCCGATCAACCACCCGATATTAAAAGCGTATTTGTCATGCTAAGAGGACGACTTCGCTTTTGATGTCCCGTCCAGGCACAGCGTCTAAAAAAGCAGCATGCAAGCTGCACAAAAGCGAATGGAAAACGAAAGCCCATGGAGTATGTCTCTCCCAGTTGGGGATGACGGCTTTGCTTCTGTTTCTGTTTCCGATGCTGCCGCTGATTTACAGCGAATATAATTGCTCATTTCATACATTGTACAATGCGTCCTCGTCCTGTACCTCGTCCTCCCACTCTCTCAGGCTCGCTCTTGAGCTCGTGCTCTGAAGAACTGTGAAAAGCTCGAGCTGTACATCCCGAGTATAATAATCATAATATATATGGAGTAATTCCTTGCGCTGCAGCGATTCCTTTTCGCCAACCAGTCACCGCCAGCGCCAGCAACAATGACGACAACAATCACAGCAGCGGAAACAGGCAGCGAGCAACAATGGCAGTCATCGGGTGGGAGATGGGTAGTGGGAGATGGGTAATGGGGAGATGTGAGATGGGGATCGGGATGTCGGAGCTGACTGGCTGGCGACGGGGGGCCGGCGGCGAATAATAATGCGAAATAGACGGACCTGGACTGGGGATGAGCATACAAACATAAAACATTAAATACAGACATATACAGCTCTCTCTGGCACAGCACAGCAAGCGCCACAGCGCCAGATACGGATACGCATGGTTGCTCAGGATTGATGACAATGGGTGAGGATGCGCCCCGAACCGACCCTGTTTGATTATGGAAAAGTTCGGTTCGGTTCAGTTCAGTTTTGGTTCGGTTTTTGGTTTGGTTTGGTTGACTCAACATGTACGGGTATGTGTGGATTTTGCTTGACCAGGCATCCTCGAAATCATGAGGGTGGCGGATTACGCAGAGAATTCTTGGTTTTTTCTGAATGCCATTCACACATAGATTGGAAGTTGGAAAGCATCTTAAGTCGGCTTAAAGTCCGTGCAGGCTATGTAAGCATTTAGTTCACTGGAAAGTCTGTACTCTACAGACAGTCTAAAGACGCAGTATCTGGCAGATATTGCTCCTTGCCTTGCGGAGCAACGCCCTTCTGCTGTTGGGATTACAGGATACAAAATGCGAAATCGGCAGTTTTATAAGAGTCCGCCTCGTTTTACCATTGCAGATTTCGATTGGACACTCTATCTGGGACTGGCCTTCATAACCGCCGTTTGCTTTGCCTTTGGCGCAGCTCTCATTTGCTGTGCCCGCCGCGGGATGCGCGCCAATCCTCACTACAACATGGCCCGCTCAGGTGAGTGTCGGGGTCCAACGACCCCGCTCCCCGTTCTCTGGCAACAATCGAATATAAGTATGTATGATTTCATTGCGTTTTTCAGTCATGGATGCGGATTATATGCCCGGCGTTGTGGAAAAAAAGGAGATGCGAATGCACATCGAGGCCAGTAATTTGGGATATGATTATGTCAATCCTGGACATCGTTATATGCCTGGCGAGCACATTGTGGGCATGGGCATGGGCTGCGGCGGTGTAACAGAGCATCACTACGATGTACCCAACCTGGCGGCCAAGTAAGTTTACAATAGGACCGAAAAGTAATTCAATTTTCAATTATAATATATTTATCATTTTAGTTACACCAACCCCATTGACGATCTTAGTGCTGATTATTTGTCAGAAACCGGCGAGTCATCCACTGCCGATACATGTAAGCAATTCAGGTAAATGCTATCACCGAGACACACTAACGTTCCGACTTTCGACAGCCAATTCCACCTTCGATATGAACGCCAAGCTATCCCTACTGAATGCCTCGAAGAGCAGCAACTACGAGCTCCTTGGCAGCACTGGAGGACAGCTGCGCCTATATGGCGGGGAGCTGTTGCTCTTTGTGCCCGAGCATGCGATTGGAAAGAACCTGAAGAAGCACGTCTCGCTGCTGCTTCTGAGCGACGAGTGCAGCCGCGTGTCCTGTGCCACCGAGAGCTCCATTTTGTGCAGCAGCGTGGTGCATAGTGCTCCGCGCAACTATAGCTTTGTGAAGCCCGTGATCCTGAAAATACCGCACTGCTTGGTGGCTCCGGAGCAGTGGCATGTTCACATCTATCATGCCGACAGCGAGCACGACGAGCTGAATGTCAGCTGGCGACGAGCGGTGTCAGTGGGAGAAGAACCATCAACACGCCCATGTTCGTGCAGCTGGAGACGACGCATGTGTACATCATGACGGAGCAACTGGGCCATTTTGCCATCGTTGCAGAGCCACGAATTCAGCAGCCCGCCATTAAGATGAAGTTGCTGGTTTTCAGCCAGCACACTCCGCCCAGCAGCGCCAACTGCAGTCTGCGAATCTACGTGGTCAAGGACTTGCCCAACAGCAAGGACATCTGTGCTAGTGTGGAATGCAAGCTGGGCGGCAGCTTTCTGGGCGAGAGTCAGGTCTTTGCGTTCGAGCTGAACAGCCGCAATCTGAACATTCGCGTACGGTGCGCGGAAATGGAGGCAGCTGCTCCGTATGAGCATGCCATTCCCTACCATCACATTCTGAGCAACAACTCCATACTACACTGCGAGTTTAGCCTGCGACGGCAGGATCAGAGTACGCTGTGCGTGGACTTCGGCCAAGGCGGCAAGGATGACTCGGACTACTGTACTTTTAACATTCCAACCCACTCGATGAACGGTTCTGCGGAAGAGCTTGCGTCTACCACAAATACAACGATTTCCATTGATCGCCAGGGAAACTACGTCAATGAGAGTTGCGTGATGGACTTTGTCCAGCTACCGCATGTGACGAAGCGCCTGATCTGTGCCGCACTCGATCCTCCGCGTGCGGACGAACGCGACTGGCGTCTCCTTGCGAAGAAGCTGAACACGGATCGGTATATTGCCTATTTTGCCACCAAGCCCTCGCCCACCGAGCAGATTCTCAATCTGTGGGAATGTCGAGCCAACAGCTGCTCCACCAACAGTTCCACTTCAGTTTCCCATACGATTATGGCCCTCCTGCTGACGTTGAAGGAAATGGGACGTCAAGACGTCTTGGACATTATAGTGGAAACGATTGGTCCCCTGTGGATCTAATAGGTGTTCACACTCCAAAAAGTGTTGAAAGGAATGCGAATACGAATGCGGCAAACTAAACGATACACTCTTCCTTATTTCACCAGGTTTCTCAAGAAGATTAACACACAAGAACTGAACCGAACCATCTACAATGTTTGTTAATATGAAATCACTGTGAATGGGGATACAGCTGTGTTGTCCGTTTACCTTTCTGTTGAAAACAAAAATGTTCATGAGTTGCCTTTTATTTAAAAAATGTACGAACGAAGCGAAACGAAACGAAATCAGAAAACATGAATCGAAATGAAAATACTGAATCAAAGTGTAGCTGTAGTCATACGAGTAGTTATAGTCCCTAAGTCCCGAGTATTGTAGTGTTCTATTCTAAGGTAACTGCTCAACGAACTCTGTTCCCCACGGGTGCCATGCATTTAATATATGTCTAAGAGGTGGAAATATAGCGATAAATTACTTGTGGCTTAGCAAACTTATAGTTTTAAACATAAACTCTAGTATTACGATGGAAACTATGTACGATAGCAACTGTAAGACATACTACACATACATGTATGTATGTATCTCTGGCAGTACGACTAAGTGATGGCCGTATATAGACAACCTCCGCACGAATTTAAATGTGGGAGTTGTGAACTGTTTGCCAAATCGTTGATTTTCTCAGCCTGCTCTATTAACGTATAGTCACTATGGAAGAACAGAATTAAGTACTAAAAACGATGCCATAGCACACATGCATATACCATACCTATACTATACATACTATATAGCGAGCATATACATTTATACGAATATGTATATTTAGAATATAGTCTAAAACAAAAACAACAAAACGAGTAGTTTGTTAGACATGCTCAAGTGATAACCATTGTATTTGTCTTTAGTTATAAGTCCGATCCTGTCGTTTAATCGTTAATCAAGTAAACATTAACTGAATATTTACGTATACCTTAGTGGCTCAAAAAGAAAGTTAGATAAAAATAAAATACAAAAAACCAATCCGGGTGCAGAAGCTTTTAATATCCTTTGCAGATCGATCCTATATCAGCTTTATGATGAAGATATCTACCTAAATTTCAGAAGGAATGAAATATGTCGAGATGCCAAATATCCTTGGGCCCATAAATGCAGTATGCAATAAGCATTCAATGCATGGCATACTCTCTGTCCATTGCTCCTTCGGCCATTGCTCCTTCTAGCATACTGTCTGTCCGTCGCTCCTTCGGCCAATATATTGAAATACTTATCAGCAAATAGCAGAAAGCAAAGGATTAACATTGACGAAGAGAATGACAGGAGAGGGGCGCCACTCCACCACCCTTAATAGATGAATGTAAGTGCGTCGTTTGTATCTTAGGCTGCCATTCGACCTCACTTTTGAGCAGATTATTACACGGTTGGGGCACCCAAAAAGGCAGTATGCACAGTATGCAGCTGACACACTTATCAGCATATAAACAAAGGCCTAACGTTGACAAAGAGAAGGACAGCCATGTGTAACCAACAACAGTGTAGCCAAGGCGTACATAAGTGTGCATGTATGCGTTATTTCCGACTGATTTGCCAAACATAATTTGCTCCCATATGCCAATATTAATATCAATGTAATAAACTCATCGTATGGACCGTATCGTTGAGCTGTCCCGTAGAGATGTCGCCCTCAATGTCCAGCTGCTGATTGTGTCGACTGACCAGCGGAATTTCGCGTGCATGGTTATCCAGCGGCAGGATGGTCACAATTTTCATATAGTTGTTCAGCAACGAATGCTGGAAACGCTCCTTCAGAGTAAGCTACTGAGCGCTAATTCCACAGGCTAGGAGATTTGAACTTCGCGCCTTATTTCTACTTAAATATCAGTTTTATGGCCCAAAGGTCGATAACATAACATTCTATTGATTCTGACAGAAGCTCGCTGCCATCAACTGTTAGTATAAAACCGTGACAACATGGAGCGCCACTGCGCCGCCATGTAGATGCCATAGTTCGGAACCTCACACACAGATGGCGATGGCTTTTTAGTGAGTGTTGCAAAGTTTCCGATTTCGTAACACTTCAGCTTGAATTGTTTGGCGCCAAGCTACGTTTATATTATTACAATCACGCATGTTATTGAATTGGCTTGTTTAAAGGAAACATAACATTATTGATGCAGCACAAACATACAAACAAATTCGGTGTTTTTGCAGAAGCTCAATGTATCGAAATGACCTGCACTAATAAACAGGTCTCAAGCAGACGTGGCACTCGACTTTAGCGTTGCCTACTGTTTCATTTTCGTAAATACATTAAAAAGCAAAATATTTGAAGGGTATGTAAACTTCGGCCCGCATTAGCAAGCTGTTCTGTGTTAATACTAGTTCTTATTTATTTAATTTTACGGCATCCATAACCTGCTATATGTCGCAACAAGATCAATTGATAGAATAGACTGCATTTCTGCACTTTCGTAGCATTCCTGTGTAATAGCGCCAGGAACAATTGGCATGAATTCGAGAAAATTAAGATACATGCACCAGTCAAGTTAAGCAATCAGCGTAGAGCACGGCAACGGCAACGGCAACGGAACGGCGACTCGGACCTTTTAACGAGCTACAGCTAAAGCCGAAACAGTCTGGACTCTGGCTTTGGGTCCGGCAGCAATTCTACAAATAACAAATCAATAATTTCATGCAACACAAAATGATTGCTGTTGCATTGGCGGCACCTTTTATATCCCTCACCTCACCATCATACGTATAAATAACTTTAAGCGATTGCGGTTTTTGCTCCATCTCCCAAATAGAAATCTACGAAGGCCACTGCCACTTACATTCATACAATACTCGTACAAACAAGCATGTAGGGAAAAAGCGTCTGTCGAGCCCCTGTCGCCATCCCGAAACCATTCCCGTCCGGTCCGTCCCCGACAGCAACTGCTGAAAAAAGAGATCCTGGTCATACTCGTACGTAGGACCAATAGCAGCCTCGTCGGTTACACTAGCTAACAAAATCGGACCTTTATTTCTTAACTGGAACCAAATCGACTCTTTCCTATAGACTTGCTGGCTCCTGGATTAATTTTGGCTGTTGGATAGTGTTATTGGAGGCCGCCGTCTCCGACTGCTGTCATCGTCAATTAGTTTTCTCACCGCAGACATAACAATATATTTTATGTATCGTTTGCTGACTCTTGCATTTGTGTGAGCAGTTGTACTCGTATTCGCAGTGTAGACTTGACCGTCGAAGGTTTTGCATTTTTCAGCAGAAAGGACAGCGGGCAGAAGCATCGGCTCGGCCAATATCGTTGTCGCTTATTGAAAAATTTCCTAATTGGGTTGAAATTCCAATCTAACAACGATTTCGATTCGGCGCTGACAATTTTTAACTGCCGCTACTGATGTTTCTGGTTCTGCCTCACTTCGAGCTTCAGAGTTTCGACGGTATATCTGTTGGCCCTCGCCGCAGCTTATTTCGAAATCAACAAAATGTGGGAATCAATAAGTCCCAGCACCCGCAGGTGCAATATTATGGGTTTAGTCTTCGTTGTTACCTTTGCTTACTGTTTTTTATTTTTTGTGTGAAACTGTAGCATGATTCAACGGGCAGCAGGTCCCTCAATCGAGAATGGGGTAATTGTACGAGTACATATACAAATAGCATTCATAATATGCCACATTGTTTCTCTCGAGAACTGTGCAAATACTCGTCCATGCGAGTATGTGTGCGGCCAACGGAAGCGACGTCTTCAAGTAATGAGTAAATATTGTATCAAAGGTCCAACCAAACCACACATGCTCTGATACTATGTAGTTGAAAGGGCAATTTCCAAGATATCGGTTCTATTTCCCCATAGATTGCAGCACAATATTTAATGAAGCTATCCATTTCAGGTCAAACCCAGGTTCCTGGGCCCAATAATTTGCATGCAATTTCACGAACACTCAATGGCGTAAGCCAACCTTTGATTAGGCCATGGCATAGTCAATCCAATAATTGCAGAGCAGAGGCAATGCAAGGCAGATGGCAGCCCCAGCTGCCATTTTGAATTTGTCTGCCCTCCGCAAAGGGCGTGAAACATGAATTATGCTGCTGAGGATGTTGCGGCCCTTGTCTTCGACTAAGACAATGGACGGACGGGACGGCAAAGCGTTGATCGCAAGGCGTTGAAAGCGCTGGATAACCGCAAAAACACAAAACAATACAAAATACTCTGAAACGAAAGCAAAGCAAAAACAAAAGAAAAACGAATATGCAGCCTGCAACATGTCGAAGCCTCAATGGACAGTCCGGACTGTGGACAATGGGGTCCAGTCCTATACATAAAACCATGGAAGACACAGCCAGTTTCAGGCCGAGATCCAAGAAATTGCAGACGTTTCGGTTGTATTACGAATTTATCTACCTGAGCAGCAACCATCGTCAATCGTCCATCGACGTTGCTGCTGTGCTGCTGTGCTGCTGTTGCCTGTATTGCCTGTGTTGCTTTTGCCGTTGCTGTCGCCGGATCCCCAAGGAGCAGCATCATAATGGCCACCGAACGCCAAACCTGGTGCTTCTGCTACCACCACCGAGCCTCTATTTGCGACCTCCGCAAGCTTTACATCCACATCCACATCCACATTGCCATTGCCATTGCCCGATGTTTCGCCGTTTTCAGTGGAAATTGCAGTCCGAGCTGGAGCTGTGCCAGAGTGGCAGTGGCAGTGGCAGTGCCAGTGCCAGTGCCAATGCCCAAGGTTCCTGGCTTATCAATACATTTGATATCTTTGCTGTAGGCACTGCGAACGTCGCGACGTTCGTGGCATCCAATTGGTACGCTGTATCGAAGCCGCATCCAACCGTTCTCGCCCTCGCCCCTGCCCCTGCCCCAGCCACAGCCACAGCCCCATCCGCAGTCCTTCCTCCACGGCCTGTTGGTATTTCTGTTGCCTTTGAAGATTGGTTGCGTTTGCGTAGGATTCATGTTGTTACTTTGATGTGGACTGCAAGTCAACGCCATTGTTGTAGTTGTAGCTGCCGATTCTGCTGCTTCTGCTGCTGGAGGAGCTGCTTGGACGTCAGTTAACATTTCGAATGCCATACAAATCGACTATCGGACAGTGGCAATGGGGACGGGACGGCTGTCCTGTCCGGGTTTGTTTTTGCTCGGTGGCATTGTTGTATTGAATTGTAGCTGGTAGTTCTGTTCTGTTCTGTTTTGTACAATGTTTCAATTTCCTCTTCAGTAAACTTCGAAAAAACCAACTACTAAACTGGGAAAATCGAAAATTTCCTATTTTCAATCGGGGTTATATGGGGTTTTTATTTTTTTTTTAACGGTTTAATGATCAAACCAGGCAAAACAAGGTAGCATATACCTACTTGGCATTTTCGGTCAGTGTATGCAATGTTTTCCTGTGCAGATACACCTATGTACATACATACATATGTATGTATCTATGCTTGTTCGGGCCATGGACAAGTTTCGCTTTCGGATGTGGCTCTTCTTATCCTGGTCACGCTGAATTGTCCTATCCTTATTCTAGTGGTTTTTTGTGCGAATAATACACAGCTTTTATTTATTTAAACAAACATCGCAACACTACAAATGAAACTTAAATTGGTATACAATTGTGGAGAATATTATTCGGGACTTTTTAATTAAACCAACGATTAAGTAATCCCGTACTTTTACCCTATTTAAAAGTAAAATATAGTACAGATACAATTCATAGAAGTTTATGAGCTATAACGATTATACGAATGAATATATTTCTTATCAGTATCAATAGAAAATTGAAATTCATGACATTACATCTCGTTTGTTTCAAGTCAAACTTTATAACGAATAGCCACTATAAGTATGTAAGATCCGGATGTCAAGCTAAGTCGAATTGAGTTCCCTGTTCTTCAGTCTGTTTGGCCTCCGTTTTTGTGATATTTGCTCCGAAAGCAGCATTATTATTCTAATTCTAGTTCAAAAATTTTGATAGAAAAGAAGGATCCCAGGGTCCTTCCGATCCACAACACAATAGTCCGATTCGATTTCAAATAATATGACTATTTATGAATGAAGGCTTCATTGAGATAGAATACAAAGAGATTGTTGGACTGTCAATACTTCATCGGATCGAATATGCTTCTGAAATGTAATACTGTGGGATGAAATTTTCGTTCAGTGTACAATCGCTGGCAGCCGCAGGCGTCGCTTACCAAAGCTGGACACATGTCGCACATTTCAGTGCTTAGTGCCGGCAGGATGCTAGGTACTCGTACAAGTGAACTGCGCTGAAAAACCAAAACCCGCAGACCACCGACCGCCAACCGCCAACCACCGACCACCGACCTCCGACCATTGAGAGCAGCCAGCGACTGTGGATTGTCGTTGGTCCATGTCCATGTCTACGTGCATGTCCAAGTCGAGATCCGAGCTGCAGTCAGTCCCAGAATTCTATTTATTTATTTATGTGGGTTTTTTCTAGTTGTTGGCAGGATCTCAACATTTGGTGCGTTTGACAGCAGCCAGGTTCGCTACTTGTCTCCCGAATGTCATGAGTTATGTGTTGGCTCCAATAGAAATGGAGGCAACAAAAAAAACCAAACGCATCCAAGACCCGGGTCAGGAGACGGAGACGGAGATGGAGCCGGAGACGCAACCAGACCGAGCCGCCATTTCTTTTGCATGGCGCATGTGCGCACAAATGTGTGTCGCTGTGTGTGAGTGTTTGCATGTGTATTGGTGTGTGTGCTGGGGGGAGTTAGGGAATCGCCATGGAAGCACAAGAGTTAACCATGTATAGGTTGTCGTTACTGCCGCTGGGCACAAGCACAGCCACTGTCAGCATCAACAGCATCAGCAACCATTGTTTGCCCCACCACGCAACCCACAGCGCCAGGAGTGCGGATGCGAGTAGGAACAGATACAGATACTCAGCTTGAGCCTCAGCCGACCATCCCCATCCACATCCACATCCACATCCCCATTCCCTTTTCCATTCCATCTCATGATGATACGAATTCGCAGCCCATATTCGAATGCGATTGCGTTGAAGTTGTGTGTACGTACATTGTTGCAGTTGCAGTTGCAGTTGCAAAGTTTTCGTTGTCGTTTTTGTTGTTGTTGTTGTTGTTGTTGTTGTGAGATCCATTTGCAATTCCTTTGTATTTTTCCTGACTCTGTCGTTTGTATGGATGCTGATGGAATTTATTTTGCCCATTTGCGAATGTTTTATTCATAACTTGCAATATTTGGCATACAATGTGGAGTCAGGTTTTATTTAAATTTGTATTTTCATTTATTTATTTTTACTCTCCTCGGCAATGGCAAACAAGTTGACAAGCAGTTTGGCCTTTGTATTTAATTCAATTTTTTCCATCGCATTTACATACATTTCGATTTGCCATAAATAAATATTATACTGCAGCCATTTTAACTCTCCCCACACACACACAAAAAACACACACGCACTCACACTGGAAATGACATACTCGTCCATATACGAGTACAATATATGCACATATCGATCTGAGAAAGTTCGTTGAACTACAAATAGCTTTTGTTGTTGGCGGTGGACGTGGACCGGCCCAACCCCCAACCCCAACCCCCAACATCTCTGGCTGGTATTTCAATTGACTTTTGCATTTCAAGTGCAGCCACAGCCCATAGCCAATAGCCCATAGCCACTCAGACGCACAGAGACAGACACAGAGGAAGAAGAGCGACAGAGACAGAGACAGAGAGAAACGAGCGAGAGAGTCGGAAGAGAGCGTTGACTAATGCTCTTGAAATTTCAAGTGTTAATTACTAGCCTCTGCTGCACACACACACACACACACTCACGCACAGCTCCACAGAGATGACGGCAGCTCTGGCATATATGTATGTACATATATATGTAGTACTCGTATGTAGGTATATGGCACAACCATCGGATATGCCAGACGGGACCGACCGACGAGCCTAATTGCTCAAGGTCACAGGCATGCGCATTTCTTCTTTGAATGTATTCAAAATTAATTAAATACAACAACAGGCAACAGAAGCCGGCACCGGCACCGGCAACAGCAACGGCAACAGCAATCAGCGACCGGAGAAACAAAACGAACAAAACATTACCCAGATATGGAGCACAGCAGTAATGCCAATATCAGTTTTTACTGGTCCCAAGGCTGGTCTCCGCAGACAATCGCAACTGCAGCAGCATCAACCAGCACCAACATGGTAAGTGGGGGAGGCTGGGGGCATAGCCAGAAATTTCACTTTTCATATAATTGCTGCCATTTCGGAGGGCGCGAAAGTGTCACAGTAAAAGGCAAACAAAGGCCAAACTTTAATGAGTGGAAGATACCACGGACTCCACTGACCAGTGGACTCGGCTTGCGGCTCGGCTAAAGAACCAGGTCAGGCGAGGCGGCTTAATCGGGGGCAATTTAGGCAAACATGTGTTTTGTAATTAAGCTCAAGCACTTGTCCCGACGCAGACATTTGGAGCATCCAGCAATCCGTTGGCTTGTTCGTGCTGCAAAAGCCTCACTGTAGTCGGAGCGTATGCGTGCAGCTCTCCTCGCTGCAATTTGTCGCAATTGCATTTCGTTTAGTTATCACGTAGCGTTGACACCTGTGTAAAACGCAATGAATTTGTTTGCCGATGGCTTCGGCTTCGACTTCGACTCCACCTGGCCCTGGCCCTGGCCGGCTGCTCATTCATGGTGTTATGAACGGGCTTCCGTTCCCTTTTCCCAGCCTCTCTCTCACCGCACTGTTGTCATTGCCGTTGCCTGGCGTGGCACTGCATTCGGAATCAATGCTCAATGGGTTTCTGCTCTGCTCCGCTCCCTCGCCTAGTCGGTCCCACCCTTGCACATGCGCAGCGAAGTTTTTCATTTACATTGCAAATTACTTTCCATTCGCCGTTCGTCGTTTTAATCGCGTGCGTTGCCCCGATTGTGGGCTCCAAAATTGATTAAAGCCCGTACGTCTAGTAATAATGGAAAAGACTGACATTTGTAAACTCGTTTTGGGAACATAGCATCTGCTATCTCAGATTCATAAATGGAGGATACTTTACTTAGTTGATGGCTAAATTATTTAGTTTCGGTATGGCATTCCACTGAGAGAAAAGTGGCATGGTAAAAGAAACACACCCCTATTTAAATTAAATGTTCACTTATTCACATTTTTCTTTTTGATTTATTATATTACATCTTAAGGATTTACTATCACATTTTTAAATAATATATATATTCATTTTAATTACTATGTATATTTATATCAAATATTTTCGTATTAATGTCCAAATGTAAATGAAAACACTTAAATTTTAATTTTTCCACTCTCGGGGCAAATATAATGGCAGGCTAAGTGTAGCTATTCGGGGCTCATTGTTGTTTTTCATTCCAGAAACGATTTCGTGTATGTCAATTAAGTTTTAACAATTGCACAATACCTATGAATAAGCCTTGGCCTTGCTGGTTTGTTTCTTAAATGATGTATGTTGTAGCCATTCCATTTGTATGGATTTGTATGCAGGCTGATTCAAGGACGTACACGAACTTCTCCGGTCACAGATCCTTCCTTCACTGCGTGGCAAGCATCTGATGGTGTGACCACCCTTGGACCCAGATTAGGGAGTTTCATTCGCATAAATAAGAGAGAAAGAGTCTAGTCTGGAAAAACCAGTGCCCCATTAGTTGAAGCTATTTCATTAACTACTATATTTTACAAATAGCTTCTCAAAATAACCAGTTACCTATCTGTATAGAATATGAGAGCTTTTAAATGTATTCCATTCCAACTTACTGACTCGGATAGGGACCGACGAATACACTCAGTTTGCATGGCTTGTTTTTTCCAATATTTCATTTTCATAATCAATGAAACACCATCTGCATCTGCATCGGTACCGGTGCCCCAGCCCAGTCCAATGGCTCTTGAATAAATGTAAATACTTCAGATTTCATGGAACTCAAGTGCAGGTAGCCAACAAATAAATAAAATTCCTGGTAAAGCACACGGACATAAGAACAATGGGCGCACATGAACCGAGGCTCGCAACAATAAGGGGCGCGGGCGGGGACAGGGACAGGGACAGAGGCAGAGGCAGGAGCAGGAGAAGGAGCTGCTGCCACTTGCACAATTGTGTCGCTCTCGAAGGCTCCTTGCTGCCGCAGGCCACCATTTTAATCGATGCGCAGGGCACCTTCGCCTTTTGCCATTAGTTACTTTTTGTAGCCCAAGCGCCGCTTTGGGTTCTTACGCCCCTTCCGTTTTTGAGTTGTATTTTTTTCCGTTTCACTCGTTGCACAGCATACGAGTGGCACACCCACACCCACCCACACCCCACACCCCATACGCGCTCTGACCCTCGGTAATGGGGCGAAACTTCTGCCATTCGCACGAATACTTCACACGTCGCCCTCATACCCCATACCCCATACCTCATACCCCACATTCCATTTCCCATTCCCATCCCCATCCCCCGCCCGAGCCTGCCATCGCTTCGTTCCGTCCCGGCAAACGTGTCGCATGCTCGCTCTCATATTCCGATCATTTTTTCACACGCAAATTCTTATGCTTATTCTTTTCCACACGCCGCAAGGACCAATCGCATAATGGGGGCGTGGTGACGACGACAGTCACGGCGCTCGCTCTCCATTTGATGTTGCTGTTTATGTTTCGCTATTGCGCAGCGACAAAACCAGGAGCAACTGAAGCACGGGGCGGGCGTCAACGTCGGCGTCGGGCGGAAGGCGGCGGAATTTTTCTTAAGCAAAGCATAGTTTTCCCCGTGCCCAAGCGCTCGTTCGTCGCCTTCGTCTGGGCTTTCGTTTTGGCCGCCATTTTCCGTCTGTCTGGCTCCTGGGTTCGGTTCGGCTCTGGTTTCATCTCAGCCGCCGCCATCTGCTCCACTACCTCCAAGGCGCGATGCCAGTGGGGGAAAAAATGTGTTTAACAAAGTAGCGAGCGGGAAAAATCAATGAAGTATCTGAGTGAGGACATTGCGTATACGCATGGAGAACCACTCACAAAGGCCACGCCACTTTGGCGCAGAAAAATCAGACAATGGTCTTAACATTATTAAGCTCCTGTTTTATGCTTTTTGTTTTTAATCTATACATTTTCTCTGCAGCTGTAAATAGCCCCAAATGCCTAAGCTGTTCAAGGGGAAAGCGATGGCAACAAGGCAGTTACATTTCGTAAATTATGTTCATCATACGCAGTACTTTGAGAGTACAAGGGTATGTTGTGTTCCTGTAGAAGGAAGCATTTACGACCTTGTAAAATTAACATATACGATACGAAATTTGTCTGCAACTTAGTTCTAACTACCAGTTCGACAGTTGAGCTTGATGGACACTTTCTCCTGTATGTATGTACATACATATAACCCTCGACATATATATGTACCCATTGGAGTACTCCTTAGAACTCGTGTTTAGGGGAGGCTGCAAAAAGCTACGCCTGTTCCCGGCTTACCCCACAAAGGAAGGGCGCATTATTTGCCATGGCTGCCGCATTTCCCCGCTCGCTTATCGCTTGACGATTTGCACGATTGGCTACAATGCAACCAAATCCTCCAAATCACACGCACAAACAAACAGTCAGTGCTCGGGCGGCATTCACCGTTGTCGCCCCCGACTTTCGACCTTTCATAGCGGCCATTTTTGATAATCGCTTCGATTGAAGTGCGACAGCCATGGTCTGGGGACCAGGCATGACCAGGACGCGCTTGTATTTGTCCATTGGATTATCCCTTTGCCGTCAGCTGAGGTCTCTCGCTGCTCAGATACACATATTTGCGAGGCGCACTTGTTGGCAATGCGCATAATCATTAACCATGGATGGGCATGATGATGATGAGCATTTGGCTCGTGTTGGGCTTGGCTTGGCTTGGTCTGGTCTGGTCTGGTCTGGGATCGCGCTTTCGTTTGTGCTCGCGGGTGCTTGGACCCCTTGAGTGGTTGGGCCTGCCTGCAACCTGCCTGCACGGATGACTTATCCTGCACCTGTCAGGACGTCGCGACGTCGGCGTCGATACGGGGGAAACTCCATCCGTAAGAGCACAGACGCCTTTTTAAATGATTTATTTTAATTTAATCAGCTGCCAAACAGAGCAATGATAAGCACCAAGCAACCAAAGGCGCTCCTCCAATTATAGCGTGCAAATCGGCAGCAAGAGCCATGAAGCAAATACAGACATATGTTGCACTCGGTTACAAAGCCGATGCCGATGCCGCAGCCGAAGAAATGAAAGGCGTGGGCCTGTGCCTGTGCCTGGGCCTGGGCATGGGCCTGGGCAACGGTGGGGCAGAGGCAGAGGCAGAAATGGCCACATAATTGAGGGTTCAAGTAGCGTGGCTCAATTTGTGGGAGCGTTTCGCTTTATTACACACTTTCGACACGGCGACACAGCACTGCAAACCCAGCACAGTACACGGTACACAGTACTCACTCAACTCGCTCAGGCTGTGAGCAAGCCAACCGTACACCATACACCATACGCCGTACAGCGATCCACTCTCAGTTGCAGTGGCAGTGGCAGTGGCAGTCCCAGCTCGGGCTGCTCCTTCTGCTCTAATGACTGCCTAATAGAAAAATTCGCTCGCTGGCAACCAAGTCTTTGTGGAGGGATGGGAAATGGGGATGGGGATGGGGATTTCGGAGGGACTTTCTTTGACTTGACGTGCGCACGTTTCTTACAGCGGATTGTCGTAATAAACTTGTGTAATAGAATAAACGCCACACGGCACAAACAAACTCCCCGTTGAGCTTGGGTTCGGTTAATGGTCGTGTCGCTGGGTGGGTGGGTGGGTTCGGGTGCGCTCAGCTGCGGTGGGCCTTGCCACGTACGGTGCATACGTCAGCCTGTGTACACGTGCGGCTTGTTCTCATCGGAAAAATCTTTGCTTTGAGCACGTGCACGGGATTTTACATAATCAAGAGCCGAGAACTTCACCAATACTTTGATACCGTTTGAGGCTATGCGGAATATTTGTCAGGATGTGGGTGCTTGGGTACGGGTACTCGTATGTACATTCGTCAGAAACAACATCGACGTCAGTCAGGCTATCATGTTTTGAGCAAGCAGCTTACACTCCACTCCACTTCACTACAGTCCCACCCACCCACGGAGCACCCCACTGGGCTACCCGAGCTACCCGCTGTGCCTGTGCTCAGCCCACCTGAGCTCGACCTCTGGCCAGGGCTTCTGTTTGCTCAAAAGATGGATTTTGACTTTTACAAATTTTCGCACAAGTCGAGCAGAGGCCGCGAAACCACCCAGCCGCCGGCTACCGCCACGAGCCACCCTTGGGTCCCAGCATGTGACCATATAATAGCCCTGGTGGGGTTGGGTTCGTTCTCGTTGCCAATACCGCCGCAGGTATTTCCACGGATTAAAGCACGCAAGCCGTGTCATTTGACACCACTTGGTAATCCGAAATGCCGCAGCAGTCATCCGACCGGGGATCTCATCCCACCGCCACCGCCACTCCCAGGCACAGTCCCACGCCCACTTACTCTCAAATCGCAAACATATTTATTTTTAATGACGCAAATCTCAGTAGCAATAAAGTTGAATTTGTTTAAACGCAAATACAACCTCCCCCTCCCCACCCTAAGAATCTCTTCTGGCGCATTTCCCATCATTAAATGTACATAAATGTAGCACATATGTTTTACTTTTCAAGATATCTGATACAGCATTGGTATTCTCCAAAATTATCTGGTTGTATTATTTTCTCTTCGATTTAAATATTTATGCCATTCATTTGCAGCCGAGAGTGGAATATATATTAATACATATTAAAAATTATGTTTTTTCACTTACATTTCAATGATATTTGATCTAAATATATTTAATAAATAAAACAAATATATTTCATATTTAAATTAAATACATTTCCTTAAAGTTTAATATAGTATAATTATTTTAAAGTGTTTCACATTTAGACTCAATATGGGCCGTATTCAAAAGACTTTTAAACCATTTATATATTATAGTATTTCTGCTGGATTCTTAATTTCCTGCCAGGGCATTTCCTCCTCTGATTACTTTATATTCTTTGTCGTCTGCCACTGGAACAATCTTGTTGGATTTTTTCCAACAGAGCCCGATTTTGTAGACCATTCCAGCGAAAGTATACAATTTGTTGTTCGCTGAAAACTGAACATCCAGCAACATTTGTCGGCCCCCAACCCATTTTGTCCTCGGCGCAATCACAGTGCCATCCGTTATGTGAGTCCGTCGTTTGTGCCAAATATGGCTGGCAATTTTTCTACGACTGGCCATAAAATGACGCATGCAACGACCATTACTGGACAAGTAATGCCCCTTGAAACGAACTCACGAATAAGGCCCATCTTCTGCCCATTTTGGTCGTGGCCTATCGTTTCTGCGGCCTTTCTTTTTTTAAATAATTTGATCCCCTGGGTCCTAATTTGTGACTACTGTGTTATGTTGTTGAACACGATGTCCATGCTGATGCCGATTGCCAGCTCAGCGGTCGCTGGCAGCAGATTGACTCTGTGTCCTCGTGGCACGGGATCCGTGTACGCAGCGACAGCATAGAAACAACAACTGATTTTATGTGTCCCCAAGGCTTGCTCATATTTCTTGCGGTGCTGTCATAAAAAATTATTGCTGCACACGTCGGTCGGCGAGGGAGGTCGAGGGCGATGGCGATGGCTAGGGTCCTATGTCCCAGGATATACTCGTAGTTTTTCTATGCACTCGTGCCGAATTTGGCCAAGTTTTTGGCGGACATATGCTCACCTACTTGATTAGTTGATTTAACCCACTCCGAGCTCATCGCCAAGTCAACGAGCTGCTTTGTTAACAATTTTCCGTAACATAATGAAGTGGTCAACACTTGATTTGCTTCATTACGGGTTCGGGGTGCGACCCGTCCATGCCCATGTCCTCTGGGATCCCAGAGCATCACATCAAATAGAGTTATGACGGCGATAATGCGCTCTAAAGCGTGCCGAGACCGCCCATGCGATGAATGCGTTGGGTGGTTGGGGTAAGTTAGAATCAGAGTTCAGGATTGAGAGACCGAACAACCCTAATTGAAATTATGCGGTGTGTCTCTCTGCAGCGATTGCTCGTTTAGGCTGGTATTCCGAAGGGAGTACTGCAGGATTTCATCGGGCCGAAAGCGAACCTTTTGCGGCGGAACTGATTAGCAGACAATATGTCAAAGCTCGTCCTGGGAGAGGGTGGAATCGTGGAAGCATAGCTTCAGCCCTCGGCTCCGTCGAGACTGGGATGGGGACGGGGACGCGGACTGGGACTGGGAAGGGACCGGCTTCGAGGGTCGGTCGATAAGGGAAAAGTCATGACAAATAAACGGATACATGTGTCGGCAATAGTTTTGCTCATTGCCGCGATAATAATCGACATGAACAACAATGGCCTTTGTCCCGGTTCTGCCGCTGCTCCTGCTCCTGCTCCTGCCACTGCTACTGCTTGGGTGCCCATAAAGGACATTCGCGAGCGCGCGCCCAACAAAATTACAGGATCGCTTCTGCTGCGAGGGCAGGCGTACGAACACGTACACAGGTCTCCTGGTAGCAACAGCAACAGCCCGGAAACAACCCTAAGGCGATTATCTCAAGTGCTTGCCAGGCGGCGTACGGGTACGTTCGTATGAGTATGTTGCCACAGTGTACCCGTGTACTCCTGTTGTTGCTGTTGCTGCTGCTGTTGTTGGTGTTTGTTGGTGCTGTTTTTGTTTGCCTGTAGATGCTTATCGATTACACGGCGCGCGATGAAATCATTACTCCGAATTAAATAAACGTCATACTCGCTTTTCGTCAAGCCGTCTTTGACGTCTCAATAAACGTCGGTGGCGCGGGAGGCGGGAGGCGGGATGGGGGGCGTGCATTTGCATTTTGGATTTGTTTGGTGCCAACAAGCTGTAATTAGTTGGCTTAAACGAGTGCCACCACAACACCCGCTGGCTATCTGCTGTCTGCTGTCCACCGTTCCAGTTCCAGATGACATCACGCGTCGAAGGTACTTTCTAGCTAGACGGATGGGTGATGGGTGATGGGAGACAGCAGCTGCCTGCAAAGGCCCAACTCTCGCTATCATTGTCCGAACCATACTCGTATTTGTATTTGTATTTGTATTTGTAGTGCGACTTTGTTGTGATTACGGGCGATAAAGCGCTCCAAAGAAAAGTAAATCACAATAAACTGAGGCCCGGCCAAGTCCGACCGAAAGGTCCGAAAGAAAGTGTGAATAAAGTCGCGGACAATACACAATAACAATGGGGCACCCCGACCAACAATGATGCATGTACATACATACATCATGGATGTACGAGTACTTGTTTGTGCATGGCCATAAAAAAGTTATAAGCCATAGAAACAATAATTGTGGCCGCGTCATGGGCACGTCAGGCCCAACCAAGCAACAATTGTATGACACTTTCTTGGGTGTCGCCCCACGCTTCCACTGCCACAGCCACAGCCACTGCCCCTGCTGCTGGTGTAAATTAAGTTACTTTGTAGCTGAGGCGGAGTGGTCGGGACGGGCCTTCTTCCGTTTGCTACTGGTCTTAGGCCCTCAAACCAGTTCCAGCTCCAGTTTCTGGCCTTTGTCCATCATCGGTTTGTGGGCTGCTGGGTCTTTGCATGCGTCAGCGTTAAATTAAATCGTCAACATATCATTGATTGTTCGAACTTCGAATACAAATTCTGCACGATCACTGCCGGCTTTTGGATCCGTGGCCATTTCCTATTCTCAAATTCGTGGGATTTGGTGGAGCCCCCGACCCAGCACACGGAGATGCCATCACGTATGAGGGGAGGTTGGGTTCGTTCCCCCTGCGTTCATCAAAAATTATGGAAGAGCATGGGCTCCAAGGAAATCCTTTTCATCGTAATGACATTGATGCGTTAGTCAAATTGCCCGGCAAATTATAGGAGACATGAAATCGAATTACCTGTCGGGGGCAGGAAATGCGAAATTCGGTAGCCCGTTTATTAAATACAAAAATATTTCACTCGAATATGTTGGCAGGACTTGGCCAGCGAGACACAGACACTCCAGCCCGATCCTGCTACCTGCTACATGCTACATGCTGGCCGGGATGGGTTCTGTTCCGAGATCACACGAAATAGGCGTAGCCATAAATTAGATGCTTATCGCGCTGCTGGAGGGATACGAAAACAA
The DNA here is from genome assembly GCA_008121275.1 of Drosophila lowei. NCBI lineage: Eukaryota > Metazoa > Arthropoda > Insecta > Diptera > Drosophilidae > Drosophila > Drosophila lowei. Next base: position 20,204,307 of record CM017778.1, on the reverse strand, counting down.
AAACCTAACGTGTGTCTCAAGCTCTGGGTGGTTGTCGTTGTCCCATTTGGGGGCGATCCAATTAAGTGGTAATTTTTAACATTTTGGCGTCGCTTGGCCGGCCTGGGCCTGGTCCTGGGCCTGGGTCCAGCGCCGATCCGCAGCAATACTGCGGAATATTGCCTGACAAACGGAAGCGATATGTTGACATTGTTCTGCGTAAAAATTCCTGGGTCTTCTAACTGGGCCTGGGAGTGAAGTTCGGACCGGACTGAGACTCGGTTTGCGAACACTTTTACCCTGCCGGCTTTGAGGAACGTTTCTGTATCCTCTTCCCATGTGTTTGGTTGACTTTTTTGTTTTTGACGGTGAGTTCATAAGAAGTATTTAAGACTGTGCTGCTAATCAGTATAGCACATAAATCGATCCCTTTTGTTTGCATTGATTATATGCATACTACGGAAGCACCATGGTGTAGGCAGGGAGGCAGACTCTTCAGGGCGTAGGTGAGAGTTTTGTTCATTGCAACACACACATTGTTTGCCAATGGCGTCTGCCCCGTCCCGTCTCTTTGTTCGTGGCTGGTGTAGGCGAAACGCCAACGCAGCGTGATACTGCGGCAAGACTGGCGGCCCGACCGCCTCAATGGCCTCATCATTTGGAGGCGTACTTTTTGGGAATGCTCGAGCTTTGCCCAAGGCATTAGCAGCCCTGGAATCGGTATTAGGTGTGAAATACTTTGATCATATTCTTTGGGGTAAGTACACAGTCGCAGACAGCTTAGACCCTATAAGTCGGTGGTAGCACTCGATTATTGAAGGAATAAAAGTATTTCAAATATTGTGTATTCGGTTGCATTGATTAAGGTACACCATTTGATCTCAAATAGCATTTTTCTAACTGATTGTTTTTATTGCAGCTACTATGAGCTGCCTGATTAAAAATAAGACCATCTGCAACATTTCGTTAAGATTGCTTCAAACTTAGAGATTAGTTTGCAATGGAACGGACGGACATGGCTATATCGAGGCCACTATTCGTGGTGATCAAGAATATATACACTTTATGGGTTCGGAGATGATTCCTTACGTCCGTTACAAACTTCTGTCCTTCAAAATGTTCTCTGTTGAAATTCCGAATTCAGGATACCCGCGGATACAATCGGGGTTTGTTGCTCTAGTTCTTTAAGTTTTCCAAAATCCAGCTTATTACAATAGTCCCATGAATAGATATCTTTGTTCTCTACCAATTTTAAATCTCGATTTTTATTAATTTTCATTAACCTCAAATTAGAGTTGAAACTTTCAAATTCATTATCAAGCCACTTTAAATACAAATCGATCACACTACTAGTATTGTATATTTTGAGCACTCGCAGTGAATATTCTGGTAAGTATTCTGGTAAGCCGAGTCGATATGCACATCCATGGCTAAAACTTTGCACAGATCCTTCATTTTTCTACAATGGGCAACCATTTATCTGTTATTACACATTGCATTACTCAGTATGATTCGGTAAAAATAGTTAAATTGGGACGACTTATCTGCCAGAGAATCAAAAGTCCTCAATTGGCATAGTACGATGTCTCCTTGGACGTTTAAGTAGAATTGAAGGGGCTTTCCTACTTAGATGTTTGCATCGATTTCAAAGTCCTAGTGCTACCACCATAATACTACAAAGAGAATATTTTGCATAATACGTATACATATGTATGTATTGTGTTAATTCACTCAACCACTCGACTATGTTTTCCACCACGTGCCATAATTGATAATCTTCAGAGAGTCGATGGCTTGCAGCCAAGTGGTGGAGCAGGTGCTCGGGTCTCGGGTCTCGGGGCATGTCAAACGTTAAAGCAACAAACAGCGATACCACTCGACTTCAACTCTGCACCACCCACCAATGACAGAGGGTCACTGATTATGAAACTGATAATTACAGTACGCTTATGAGCGTTAAATCAGGGCCAGGATCAGGATGAAGGCGAACCATTCATCGGCTATATGGCAATTCTCTCCTCTGCTCTCCTACCTCACCTCACCTCACCTCAGCACAGAAACCGCAAAGCCCGTTGCGCCACAAAGCTGCATTGTAGTCGATATCAGGCGGAGGTGCACGCGCATCCCCAACCTCGACCGCATCCACATTCACATCCACACGGTGACCGAGGGAGTGGAAGTTTAACGAGACTGACACGTGCACGCCTTTAATTTGTTTACAAATCACTTCAGATGCGTTACACGCACGAGTACGCAGCGGGGCAGTGGCCAAGGACGGGCAGGGGGTGTTCTCTCAGCCTTTCTCCACGTCGGTTTCGGTTCGCACGCACACCGCGGCCATAGACTTAATTTTTTGACCATATACAGAAGTTTAACCCGGAATGGAATACTTGGCACACGCTCGTTAAACTTTACCTATTATAGCCGTGTCTAGGGCGGAGACTACTGTCGGCATCGGATTTGGTTTGGTTTTGTCAGAACTAAGGGCAACATATCACGTTTCCCGATCTTTCTCGTTATGATCTATGAGCAGCTTACGTGGATTACAAAAGCAGTCCATGGTCACGGGTATCTAGGATATTATATAGTAATTAATATTTACAGTCCTTTGTGACTTAAAATAAATTTAATTTAATAAATTGAAGCTTATTCGTGGGAAGATACTCTCAGGCTCCACAGCATGGCAGTATAGACACCTGGATAAAGAAGTAAATTAGTACTGGACTATAATAGTCTTTGCTATAGAGAAACCAAAACTGCCAACTGGCTTTGAAAGAATACGTTTTTTTAATAATTTTTAAAGCTAATCAAAGATATGTATGTAGATATGTAGAAGCTAAATCAATATCGGCTTACCATGTCAAATAGCTGCATTTTTTTATTTCTTAAGATATTGCCACTAAATTCAAACAGCTGCCATTTTGTTGGTTATTTCTTCTTGCCTAAAAATCGGAATTCATTACCATATACCGACTTGCAAGCTTCAGCTGCCAATCCAGCCTTCTATTCTTGTTTCTTGATATTCTAATTGTTCAAAAACCAATTTGATACATAAAAATGCATTTGCATAGATTCATAAGAATGTTAGCTACAAAGGGCCTTCCGGATTTATCGAATACCGCGATTCCAGCCGTAATACATAATATTGTGTATACGACGAGTCGGAAGTATTTCGTAGAATAAAAATATAAATATTCTGGAACAAATACATAGCTTTGAATTATTTGTCGAAAGTCTTAATGAGTTTTTGAGAGATATGAGATGGAATAATCAGTATTAGTTTATTATGAGTTAACATAATATTATTTATATGACAGACAGCCTTTGGCAAATTAAGCATCGAATTCTCTTCGCGGCTCCCCATTTCAGCTCGGATCCATCAACCACCGAAAATTACGTTATTATTGGGTCCACAGAAACAAAACCCCTTCTACAGCGCCATGTGTTTCCCCTCTTCGATGATTGTGGACCAAGCACTTGGGACCGGGACAGGGACCAGGACCGAGGGCCTCGCCTTTCATCGCACACTCGTGCGGGCTCAAAAACACACGCTCTTTGCCTTTCAGTCGCTCAGTCAATGATTCTAGGCAACGAATTGAAAAATCCGGGCTCAGAAAATTGTACACAATTTTCTGTCTATTTAACTTTGATGGCTCTGCAGGCAGTTGGAGGTGGTGAAGAAGAGCCGAGATGCAGGGCGTCGGGAGAGGGGAGCGTGAGTTGGAAATCCTTTTGCCAGCGCCCACATAAAGAAACATAAAAACCTTTTCGCTTTGAAACTCGGCAAAAACACAACGTAAGCGCAGTGCTTCTCTTCTAGTCTTGCTCTGTGCCGTGCCTGTCTCTGTCTCCCCCACGAGCCCCACAGCACCAGCCCCCTGACGATGCACACCGCTGTGTAGGATGGCCTTCGGGCTGGCTGGAAGACGGAGATTGGGCGAGGACCTGCTCCCTCCCTCACTCCCTCCCGCCTACCGCCTACCGCCTACCGCCACCCACCCCTACCGCATCGGCATGGCTGTCAAAGTTTACGTTTCACTTCGAGTGCGGTGTGCTGTTTTATTTGTTGTTGCAGCAGCTGCTTTGTGTGCGTAACGGAGCAAGGGGTCGTTGGACAGGAGAGGAATGGAGCTGAGCGGAGCGAAGGATCACAGGGCAGGACTACCACAGTACGAGTTTGTGTGTATGGATGTTGGTGAGGGTGAGGGGTGCGGGTGTGCCCCACAAAGCAACCTTTTGGCATTCCAAAGTACACAGAAGAGCAACAAAAACTACTGCGACGGCAATGGCGACTTGTCGGCTGGGCGTGAGGTGGAACCACAGTTGCGTAAATACGAAAATCCGATATTACGTTTCCATTCGTCGGGCTGTATGTATGTTCATGTGAGTGCTTGTGCATGTGTGTGTGTGTGTATCTTGTGTGGGTGTGTTTGCTTGTTACACAAGTGCTGCGCTTTGGCACTGCACTCAAATACTCGTAGCAGCGGTGGGGCAGCAGGAGGAGGAGGAGGAGGAGGAGCGGCAACAGAGACTCTTTGCACGCAAAACTAGAGCCCTCGCTCCCGAAAGCCTTTTAAAAACAGCACAACCCGAAAACCCCAACGTGAGGAGCGCTACTAAACAAAAAGTTGAAATGGCAAATTCAACGCAAAAGACAAGTAAACTCAAGTCTCGGCCTCGTTGTACGTCGTATGTCTCTGTGTGTGTGGGTGTGTGTGTGTGTGTGTGTGTGCGAGGGGGAGGATGGCGATGGGCCAGGATGGTTGTGGGTTCATCCAGCTGCCACACCCAATACAAAACGGGCCAGGAAGCTGCTGCTACTGAATGCCAGAATGCCAGAAGCTCGTTCCCCAGAAACAAATAAAAGCTGTGCATGAGTACCCGACTGCTTGATACCCGGTTCTTAGCACTTAATCTTGTTGCCTTTCAGATTTAAAATTACAAAAAAGAAACTCAAATATAATAGAAAATACCCCTAAAAGGAGGTAACTCCTGATATACTTGTTACATTCTTTGTTCTTGTTACATTCAATAAGGATGACGAGTCACGAGTGTGACATGCATTTATCCAGTACAGTAGATTGTTCAAAATCTTCACTAATGGATCATACTCCGAATACCCTGTAATGTAGGGGGTATGGGCAATAAAAAATGCAGACTTCATGTACAGCAGCGCGGCACAGAAAATATTGAAGAGCGTGTCCCGGGGCCAGCCAGTCAGCAATGGCGACGGCGGTGGAGAGGCTGAATGCTGGGATGGATGTGGATGTGGATGTGGATGTAGATGTAGATGTGCATGCCGAAGGGCCGGACGGGACAACGGCAACGTCGCCGACAACACCACCTTTGTATCTTTCCGCAGACATTCAACACTTTTAAGCTGCAAGAAAAATGTAAAAAGCAACTGCGAGTACGAGTACGAGTACGAGTACGAGTACGAGTATCTGAAAGAAAAGGAAAACAGAGAGAGAGAGAGGGAGAGGGGAGCAGGAAGAGAACTTGCAAAGGATTTCAGCACATTGTTTTTGTAGGATGTGTGTGTTGTTGTACTCGACAATTGCCGGATTGGATATACACGGCACAGGGGCGATCTGAAAGTTCTCCAAATGTTATATAAGCCCCCTCGCATATATATACATATTTACATATTTTTCCCAGTCCAAAGCACGCAAATTATTAAAAATTGATAATATTTTGCATCCATAATTTCACTCTCGAATTAATTTCATATAAAATACGTGCACAAAACTACAATGTAATCGTATATGTACATGTGAACCACAAAACACTGTCGCTGGGAAGATTCAATTTAAAGTCCACTAACAGAAACAATGCATCAGTGTTTAATTTTAAATGAAAGTTTCCAGATATTGGTGCCTAAAAACTACATTCAGAGTTCTTAAATTTATAACTCTAGATTTTTCTTGGCGAGACTATGTTCTATTCCCTTTTTAAAATTAAAATTTTACTAGTAGCTCTGAGAAATGTTCAGCTTTGGATTCTTTTTTAAGAAGTATATGTATTATTTCATAATCAGGAGTGATTCAAGCGCATAATGAAGGACAATCTTCGAAATTGTGTATTTTTATGGATCTTTTTCCATCACACAATTATGTTCAATATAAGAGTGATTCAATTGTGGGCAGGCATTCATTATAATATAATTAATAGTATATTCCTTTAGCTCCAATTTGTGGCTTTCCATTTTGACATATTTCACTATAATATGAACATACATCGTTTACACAAAAGAATCAGCTAGCTAGGATGGAATTACAATACATATATGTATGTTGCGTTTTCCCCTCGATATACACATATGTATGTACATATGTACTTACATACAGTGAGGTGGCAACATGGTCATGTGGATACACAAACAGACGAACCAGGTGCCCCTTTTCCTACTCACCACTCATTCCATCATTCCGCGAGGCATCTTCAGCAAACATCCACAGCACATCCAGCACTTTACTTTTGAATTTTTATTCTGAAATGCGAAACTCAATGACAGCCAGCGAGAACGATGCCAGAGGCAGACGAGGCGCACCATCCGTATCCATCCAACCCCCCTCCCCAGCGACAACTCAAGCTTTCGATGCAGCGGTGCCATTGTGGCATAAAAATCACATTGTCAACTTGAAAGCATCTATCAGCTCGTTTAATTGATCCTTCTTTCCTTTGTTGCTGCTGGATAAGACAATGACGGGGACCAGGCTGCAGATGCATGCATTCCATATGAAAATATGAAATATGAAGAGCACACTCGTCCTACATATATGTAAACTTGTAAGTGTTCTCCACACACACAATTAGTTTATAATTTAAACGTTTTCACCTTGTGGACCATAGGAAGGCCATCCTCCCTCCCATGCATCTCAGCCATGGACACTAAACGAAAAATCGGACAGAGTGAATCGGTCAACTATATCAACAAGAAAAAAAAGTAAAAAAGAAAAGAACCAATGCACATGCTTCCTCTCCAACCCTTCCAATCGACCCTCGACTCTTGCGCGTTTTTTGTTAGCCTTCTTTAAAGCAACGACAATGAAGAAGAGGCAAGAAACGACTTTAAGGCCAAAAAGAAAAATAAGAAAATAAACACATAAGTACAAACAATAAAAAAGCAAAAGCGCTCAGAAAAAATCTAAATAAATAAGACCTGCTCGATTTTCTTAAAACTTTCTGCCGTTTACAGCAGTGGCGGCGGGAGAAATAGGAAGGTGGGGCTATGGGGAAGTCTCCGGAGACCCCAAGGCACGCACACACAGGCCCCAACAACATTAAGAAGTACAACAAAAGACACAGCAGCTTATATATACATACATACATACATACATATATATAATATATATATTTATGTATATACTATAGGTGTGTGTGTGTGTGTGTGTGCAGAGTATGTTTGGATGTAGCAGTCGAAGGAACATCTTTTGCGAGCGCAAAATTGCTGTCATGGGTCCGGGTCCCAGATCCAGGTCCAAGTCGAGGTTCAAAAAAGTGATGGTGATGCCGATGCCTTCAGCCTTTACCATGCCACTGCCAACGTCTTACAGTGGAGACATTACCCTCGCAAAATCATAAAACTTACAGTATTACACGTATAATACATTGTTTCATTTCGTTTGCCACACTTCCATTGACTTTCAGTTTATTGTTTTTTAAAAATATGCTACGACAAAACTGGATATATGTAGATCGGGGGCTAACTTCCCTACGGTAAAAATAATGGAGGAAAGATTAAAAAATACATTTTCGAATTATTCGAAATTATCGGGAGAAGAATCCCACTGTACGCCACCGACACCGTCACCGCCACCGTTTGTTGCTTCTGCTTCAGCTTCAGCTTCTGCTTCTGCTGACTGCTGTTGCATTATTCATGTTTGGCAGCCAGCCATCGTGCCCCAAACACCGTCGCAGGCCCACTGCGCAGAGTGTGGGGGGGCACGTTGACAACACACCACGCCCTCTCAGGCAGCGGCAAATCACAAATCAGCTGAGAGCGCCGCCATTTGCTGCAGAGAGAGCCGCTTCCGTCGAGAGGGAGTGCGAGCGAGCAGGCACTACTCGCACACAGGCCACCGCACACACACACACACACACACGAACGCAAGCGTCTCTCGCACACATACGCGCACACATTCATGGGGAGGTTTTTGAAAAGCAGTTTTCCTGCTGTTTCAGTTCTGAACAAACATTCCCAGTTACGCAGCTCCGTTGACTGGTTGTATATTTTGTATTCGCGCGAGTTAGCTGTGCTGTGAGCTGTGAGCGCACCGCACCGGTTTGAGTGTTCGAGTCGAGTCTGATTCGATTCCGAGTCGAGTTTTATTTCGTCGCTTCGCGTAAGCGGCACCACACTGTGAAACTGTTCCGGCCGCGGAACGCGGTTTTCTTTTTGATTTGAATTCATTTTGCGGCTAAACTTTGCTTCGGGGCCTGCTCCACAAGACACACCAGACCCATCGGGATCGAGCCGCCGGGGCAGCTTCTTGTTTTGTTATCAATCTACAACAACAGCAGCAGCAGGAGCAGCAGCAACAGAACAACAACAAAAAACAGAAACAGAGAAAGAAACTAACAAAAACTAACATTCGATCGGGGATTGCCCGGCAGTAAAGAGCAAAGCAGAGAAGCCGAACGAGCGCATCCGCCTCTCGAATGCCTTATCAGTAGCACGGATCTAGAACTGCCGTAGGAACACACAGGAGAAGGTCCGACCCCGACCCCGATCCCGACCCCAAACCAGGCCCAGGCCCAGGCCCAGGGCAAGACCCAGACCCAGGGCAAAAACCGACCACTACCACTCAATTTGGATTTGGAGTGCCATTCTCGCGCTGTCTCGTAAATTAATGTCATAAATTAATTTGGAACTCTGCCCGTCGTTGACATTGCAACCGGTGTCGGCATCTCGTTGCCGCTGTCGTCCCAACATCTACATTTCGGTTACGCCTGTGCGGTCAGGAACGCGTCCGTTTGGAAGCCACCGTCGTGTCTCCCAATCATCCTACCTGCCGCAAAGTCAAGTGTGAGTGTGTTGTGCGTGCTCGTGTGTGACCCTAATGTTCCTTAAATTACCTTCATGCTGAAAAAAATAGATAAATTAAATAAATAATACCTAAAAATAAAAACGAAACGTATTTAAGGTTATAAATTCGTCATAGTAGATGCAGCCTTCTTGATGACGACGACAACGCCAACGGCTTGCTTATGGATATGAAGAATATGCAGAAAAGTTGTTCTTAAATGGTTCAACCTTTGAGGGAACAACACAACGTTCACAGTGTTCTCGACTGCCAAACCGATCGTAAATAAGGCTTTATTTTTGCCAACAACAATCGCCCACGTCTATGCGACAAGTGTCCAGTGTTCTATCGAGTTCATGTCAATCATAAATACCGTAAATAGCTACGCGCAGAGGACTACCCAGGACCAACATAGCATCGAAACTTCCTCCGTCGGATAGCCACCAGATAGCAGCGACAGAGGGCAGAAGCAGAAGCCAGCGGATTACGAACATACAGTAACAGCAACATACCACGCCAGACAGAAATCATCCTTGGAAATAGACCTCGTGTCATTCCAAAAGACGCACATGGGCGTCTGCACCGAGGAGCGCCCTGTGATGCATTGGGTAAGTTCTCAGCTCGGACCACGATAAGGACCATTGGATTGCACTGCAGGTTCACTGCGGCTCAACGATAAGCCTGACAAATTTACGAAGCATTCGGTTTCCACTCATCCTAAGTTGCTTTGAAGTATTTACTTCAGTCAGGTCTTGGAAGCGCTGATTAATTTGTGATTTATCGCGATCGATCCCGGGTTACTAGGAGTTATCAATGCCAGACCCGACTGAAAGCTAGCTGGGCAGACGGCTTCGGAGACAACGGAAAACAGACGACATCAAAGGCCAAAGCCATAGCCATAGCCACAGCCACAGCCGCTCTATGGCGATAAGAAACCCCTTGCCTTGTGCATTTCGCTTTAAAATATATGTACATATTTATGTACATATTTCACAGAACTCTCGATCTGAGGGTAGTATTGTTGTTGTGCAGTTGCTGTGATAGCGATATGGGAGATCAGATTCGATGAGCTTTTCATACCCTCCGACTAGGGCACACTTGGGCATATTTGGTGCGTACAGCGAATGTTATGATGCACTTTTCATTGTAGCTAATAGTTCGTTTTTTTGGGATCAATATATCAATCAATATATACTATATACTTGTCTTGATCTATGTATGTACCTTTTTTAGTACTTTACGCTTCTGACCAATTCAAATCTAACCAAAAGGGCACAATCCATAATTCACATAGTTTCATCGGTTTTATTATTGATTTCAATATGGATGGGATGACAGCTTTTTGATATGATTTTAGTGATGATTTAATTACGCATTTTTATGTACACATGCATCTGCAAACTATTTCAATAATCTCAAGGAGAAACAAACAAGTTTTCTCACAAGGACTTAAATGGATTAATTAGTATGTTGTAGTTCTATAGCGATGTATATATGATATGAAGATATGATCTAGGCGGTTTCGCAGATTTTTTTTAAACAGATAGCTTCAAAACTGGTGAAGAAGTTTGCATCCAGGCGGACATCGATCTATCAACTCGATGGTGGATTACAAATGCTGATCAAGAAAATATATTCATTATTTATACGGTCGGAGTTGCATGCATCTCGCCAACATCGTAATACCCTCTGCCAAAGAAGCAAAAGAATACAAATATTGCTGCTATCGCTAGGATTGTGGACCTATTTTTAGAACGACTCATAGTCACATAAAGGATTATCAGTGTCATGATGTGACTCATCCGGGTGCCAGTCCAGTCTGAATGGTTTGCTGGAGCCTTACTGATGATGGCACTATGAAAATTTCAGTTTAATCTATTATCTCTTTTATAATACATAAAATATCTGCACAACTTTCGGGCACTATCATATCCTACAAACGTTTGAGAGAACATATCGGGCTGCCTAGCTCATATTTCGATCCAACCAATCTCAGATTATTTTGGAAAATTTTGAATCGTTAGAATCGTTAAGATGTGGCTTTCTAAACTGTACTTCTGTTTCAATTAAATTTACTTACATCATTTTTGGTAAAAACTTAAAACAATATGATTTTTTAAAATTAGAAAAAGACAAACTTTGCCTCAGACATTTTACATCATATTCCTGCTATGGACAAATAAAATACTAGCTTGTGACTGCAATCTAGACTATCGACGCCATTTATGGGGATACCAAATATATACAAACATTCGACAACTATTACAACTATTGCTAGCATAGTCCTATGATGCGGCCGCCTATGTTAGCTCTCATACAGTTTTGTATAGTAATTCATGTGTTCGTTGTAGGTAAAATATGTTGTTCGATACAGTCGTTTTCGACTAACAGATTATGATAAATGTCATCCCACCACAAATCGGAGTATAACATTTAAGAGTTGCCTTTTTAAAAGACAATTTAAAGTATTCTCGTGAATATTCAGTAAATCCAGTAAAAAGATACATATCTATGTATATCTACATACTGCATACTCTCCAGATTATGTTTAGTTTGCCTCGAATATTTGCGACACGTCCTTCCGTTAAAATCGAAAATTTCTACAGCGCCAATAAAGAAATCAAATCAAATAGAAATTTCCGTCGGTCTGTGAGATCACCTGGATCTAATTTTCTATTCAGTTGCGGATGCTTAATATGGATGGGCAATAGCGATATAACATTTTGAATATTGTAGGCCAAGTCGGTCCTACGACTGTGTTTCTGCGGGTTCCGACAAAACGTCATAAACTCTGAGAAAAAACGGATAAAATGTGTTTTGAAGCTAGAATGGAAACTTTATAAACTTCATTGGGAAGGAAATGGAGGGAAGGAAAAAGAACATATTTACATTTTCTTTATTTGTGCACCACCTTTAAAATTCTGTTTCCAAAGATATTAATTTGATCACCGAATATTCTAATTGGAATTTGAACGATTCTTCAAAGAAAACGATTCTTAATAAGAAATATTGTAAGAATGCAGGAGTCGGATATATCAACAAAAGCTGAAATATCATACGCATCTTCCCAAAAGGATCATTAGATTTCAGTTACGTGGAACGGAGTATTGCACATCTGTTAAACTGTATAGTAAGGCCATGGCAGGAATAGCTGTATCAGTGGATATATTTTGTTACGTAATTATTACGAGCCCGATTGGCAAAAAATCGAGCCAAAATGGCAATCCGAATCGAGCACAGCGCATGTGAGTTTTGGCATGGGCATCGTGTTCCCCTAAAGGTAACAACGTGTTCCCAAGCAGTGCACAACAAAATGTTTGTAAATTTCTAAAGAAAAACAAATATCTAGAGGGAAACGCGTTGAGGAAAAATGTGATTCGTATATGCTGCAAGGAAACCTGTCATCCTTCTAACTCTCACTGCGGCGACACCAACAGAGAAAGAGAGAGCTAGAGGGAGAAGAGAAGGAGCGAGAGGGAGAGAGAGGGAGAGGGAGGGAGAGGGGCAGTGAAAGAGGGGCGTACGGTCGCATCTATTTTCAACTAATTAATCAAAAATAAGTAAACTGGAGCATCGATGAGTCGTGGCGGGGCTAGGCGAGGCGAGGCGATAAGAGGTGCGATGGGGCGGGACGTGGACGTGGACGTGAGCACAACAGAGTTGCCTGTATGAAATCTTTTGCTTGGCAGAGTGCGACACCATGTCTGATGTCTGATGTCTGGCCTCCGCTCGCGTTCGGTACTTGAGAAATGTTGTACGAGTATGTTTTTCAATGAAAGCACTGCCATCTCACTTGGTTGCTTGGTTGTCCTCAACGTTAGCTCAGGGACGGGGTGGGAAGAGATGGAATGGATGGGATGGGATGGGAGCTGACTTGGGTTTCCCTCACATGTTAGGGACTCCCAAATGTGCCGCAACGTTTTCTGCGAATAAAGCGGAGAGTCTTTCTTTTTAATTGAAACGATCTTTGGCTTTGCCTTTGGCTTTGCCGCAATTCCCATTGAAAATTAAATGCTTCATTTATAAGCCAGCACATCCTTTAATAATTATTTAGTATTTTAGAGCTGTGCCGCCATTCTGAATCCCTTTTCTCCACTGTGTAGCAAACCCATTAACATGTGCATAAATGTGTGTTTATTTTCCTGCAAATTACAGCAGCAGAGCGCAAGATTTCTTGGGCCCGGCGCAAGGGAGAAAAGTCCAACACCACCTGTAGCACATCAGGGGAGCAATCAATGTGGCAGTGCTGCAGGTGCAAATAACAATCACCCATTGTTTCGCACATGCTCCTCATCCTCGTGTCCAGATATTTGTGATCACAGTACAAAGCCATTTGGCAATGCATACGGCACCGAGTCATTTAGAAGGTAAGTCCCATTCAGCCATATCCAATCCGTCCAATCGAAATCATTATACATAAGCCTCTTTGCCAGCTATGAAACCGCCGATCGTGCCACCTTCGAGGACTCCACGGCCAAATTCTCGATTAGTCGCAGTCGCACGGACTGCACTGAGGTCAGCGACGAGACCACATCGGGCATTTCATTCAAAACGGAACCTTTCGGACCACCCAGCAGTCCGGAGTCCACGAACGATAGCAAAAACACGCGCAATCTCGATGATTGTGCAGGCTGTGGGCGGCAAATACAGGTAAGATAATGGTGCTCTAATCAACTAGCTATCAACCAAGCCTTGTTAAGGCTTAGTACACTTTTTGTGGCCACCAATCAAAAGATGGTTTATAGATTCGACTTTTAACGAATTTCAAAAATAATAACAGAGACAGATCAATTTAAAATGACCATCAAATAATTACTACACAATTAAAGAAGAAAGCTTGTCGTTATGACTATGTCCGTCTGGATTTTCATATACATAGGAACCTAGAACTTGGAGACTGTAAAATCATTATAAAAATCATTCAAATTCAAAAGCAATTATACGAGTATATGTAGCAATCTTCTAAATAAAAGCAAAGTGGCTTTAGAGATATGGATCATTTCCGACAAACTGCACCATAAATATCTATGCATTTATATTTATAATTTATACCCCCCCTATAAATGCATACAAGAATGCATCATTTTATTTGCAATATGTCATTTATGGAATGTGCCCTGACCTCTCTCCGCAGGATCGTTTCTACCTCTCCGCTGTGGAAAAACGCTGGCACGCCAGCTGCTTGCAGTGCTACGCCTGTCGGCAGCCGCTGGAACGGGAATCCTCATGTTACTCACGTGATGGCAACATTTATTGCAAAAACGATTATTATAGGTAAGTCGGTGGGCCAAAGCTAAAGCCAAAGTCAAAGCCCCAACCAACTCCAAAGCCAGTGCCAGTGCCCGTTCAGTCCATTCAGAGAAGTACTGGCTGGGCACAATTACTACGGGAGAAGCAGAAGCTCCTGGGAATCGAGTGGCGGCCTGGGCTGGGATGGGCTGTGCTGGGGCTAGGGCATGGGTCTGGTGAATCAGATAAAGCCTCGACTGCATGCCAAGACATTGACTAGAAAATGATTTCCAAACACGCGAATGAAGTATTTATGCATGCAGCTTTTCCGAAAGCCGCCAAGCCCGTCATTGTTTTGCTCCACTGTGCGAAGGCTGAGCGAGTGCCAACGCGAACGCGAATTCGAATGCGAGAAGAAGCAGACCGCATCGGAGATCCGATACCAGCGGACCGGGCGGCTCCGCTCCTCCGCCTGACCTGGCTGGATGGGCCTGCGTGTGTTCTGCTGCTTGCATTCCGCCGCATTCTCAAGAACGCTCGCTCACCTCGCTGCGGCGCACGCTAGCCTTAGACCAAGACCACGATGAAGACGAAGACGTCGACGTGGACGTGGACGTGGATCGTGGCGGGTTGGGTTGACAATCTTCGCTTGGGTGGGTTCCGGTGTCGCCCCCTTCGCACTGGTTAAAAAAGGAAGCTGCAGTGGTGCGATTTCACGCGCCGCAACCATCACGCGAGAACGGTGCATGTGCATCAACAAAATGAAACAGAAACAGGTTATATTTATTCAAAAATTCAGCCTGCACTTGCATATCTCATACTCAGTTCGAGTTTACAAAAGATTCTTCAATTGTGTGTTTTGTGGGACTGACAGATAGAGAGAGAGAGGGAGAGAGAGAGAAGGCCTCGCAACACCTGCTTGCCACAGCGTAAATCAAAAAGTTTATCATTCACGCCGCCCGGAGATGAGCAGCGAAAATGTTCAACTTTGCCTTCTTCCCAGGCGCATACATAAATCCAATGCAAGTCACGCTCGTCACTCGTATTTCCTCTCAAATGATTCTTGTGACATTTATTACCGCTCCATATTTCAAAATACCCAGCATCGTAGTCGGATTGGGAGTCGCAGGCGGAGCCAGTGTCAGTGTCACTCTGTTGGCAAGTGCGGCTGGTCCCTACGGCAACGCCACCGATGGTGTGGGGTCTGGGTCTGGGTCTGGATCTGGATCTGGGGTCGGGTCTGCTGTAGCTCTGCTCATGTCCGGGTATTCGGATCTGTGTCGGTGTGGGTATCGGTGTGTCTGTGTGTCTCTGCCTCTGTGTCTGTGTCTGCGGCTGCGGCTGATCCCCCCATTGCAATCAGCGCAACCGAGCCGCCGCGCTCCGCTGGCACGCACACAGGCACGGCACTCTAGCACACAGACCGATGCGGGTCGGATCTGTCAGCTTGTGTTCCGTGAATGCCGGGAGTGGGAGGATGGGGATGCGCTTGGCGGTCGCCATGTCATGTCGTACACAATCCATTCCGCCGTAATGTTTCATTTCGTTTCATTCCGGCGGCTTTTGCCGCCACTGCCGCTGCCACAAACTGCCGTCGCTTCTGCTGCTGCTGCTGCTGCTGCTGCTGCTGCGGCTAGTCATTATCAATCAAATCGAATACCGCGCTCGCAGCCCCTCCTCTGCAATCTACAAGCGCACTCTCGCTCTTGATTTATACTGCAGATGTCAAATATGACAACGGTGGCTCCCGGATGGAGGGGAAGGGCGACAGAAGCGAATTTATGCCCTATGCACCGTTAACTCTACGTAAATCTTGTGGGTGTTTGAGTTTCGGGTCGCGAGCCTGTCGGGCGAGTCGGGCGTGTCGGGCTGTGAATCGAAACTCTAACAAAAAAGAGATCCGGCGCATCCAATGAAATAAATTCATGTTTGTCGAATTGAAAAGCAAATATTTTCTCCCAAAAACACGACGGCTGGAAGAGAGAAAATAAAATATCCGCTACAAGTGGACGTGTGTGCTTCCAACCTTTCAGAACGATATATATTTAAATACATCATTTAAATTACATCGAAGGCACATCAATTGACTTGTAACAAGCTGTTTACCTCATCGAAGTGCCGCCTGTCAGTGGCTTTTAATTAGAGATGATGGGCTTTGGCCTTTGAAAAGGACTTACAAGTCATTTCCATAAGGTTTATGGCCCTATATGAAAATATACAAAACAACACATATTCCTGAATGGGCCAAACGTTATTATTCATTAATTTTGTATTTGTTCTCGCGCAAATAGGTATATTTTCTATAGATTTTGTTTGTTTTTTTCTAGTACTTATGGACAGTACAGGTCGTTAGCGAAAATGTAGAATAATTTATTGACTCAATGCAATGACTACAAACATTCAGTAGAACGACCTTTTGAGCGTCGAAGATTGCATACCCTTGCAGTTCGAAGACTAGAATTTGTTAGTTCACCTTATATTCTCTTCAGTAGATGATATAGAATCGATTTGGACAAAAAACAAACGTTTGTTCCCCTAAAAATCTGGTTACTTGACCAATTATTTCTATGAAACCTTCATCTATAATTTAAAGTAATCCGATCCAGCCGATGTTTCCAAAGTACCATTGATTTTCCACTTCACACAGTAACAAATTTTGGACCACTTCATTCATTAGACGGACTTATACAAAAACAATTGTAGATTGTGATGGCAAGTACATACGAAAGGTTGTAACGACCTAACTGCCACATATCTGCGTTTCTTTTATAGAAATTATTTTTTGGCCAATTTATTTGAATCGCCAACAACTTGGCCATTGAGCAAGTCTCAACTGTCTATATCACATCACATTTTGAAAACGAAGGACTATCAAAAACAATACAAAGCATGAAATATTTATTTATTTCCCCGAATCCAATCAATACAGTGCAAACGTCTAACTCCATCATTCATCTTGTAGATTGGAATTGAATTTCCCGGCCCCCATCCACAGCCTGTTTGTTTCGTTGCCAATTTTTGGAATGCCCCTGGTGTGGACTTACAAAAATATCCGATAAGCTCGAAACATATGTTAACCCAGCTACTGGTTGCTTAGAGTCGTTCGACGACTGCGCTAGATCATAGCATGGGGATACTCGTGCATATAAAAGACATACGAGTATATACATACATACGAGGAACTAATGTTTTTGTATCTCACTAATCTCGTCATCAAAACACATGTTTGCCACTGGTTCCGCCTCCTCGGCCAGCACTCCAACTGCCGAACTGCCGCACTGCCGGCACTAGGATGGGATACTGACTGGGCCCGAGAGCCGTTCATAATTCTGTTGCTTATGTTTTAAGCTCTCAAGCAAAGCAAATAATTGGATTGTTGTGGATTATACGACACCGTTGGCTTCTGAAGCTGTTGCAGTTGCAACAATGCCGCTGCTGTTGTCTTGTGGTAGGCCATGTAGGTTCCACCATTGTCCCAGACCAGAGCCCCTCTCAGGGGTGACATTTTACAATCGGGCAATGTACCTGTTTGGCTTGGCAGTTCTCGTTTTTCCGCCAGCCGGTAGAAGCGGGACGAAGGAGTGCACAGGGTATGCTGTCACCTCATTTCTGCATATTTCTTATCCCTGGCTGTGGCTGCTGCTGCTGCTGGTGCTGCGACTGTCTATCGTGATAATGTTGTGCTGATGGTACAACGGATAAGACCAGGCGAGCCAGCGAGTGGGTATCAGATTGGGTCGCTTAGTACGGGCAGACCAGGAGGCTTCTTGGGCAGCCATAAACAGTGTTTCGGACCGGGTGTACAGCGTCATAATTTTAATTTTATGTGGCCCGTCGCGGTACCGGGCCCAGTCGGGAGAGCTGGAAAGAGACTGGAATTGGCTTCGTTATCACTGAAAGTGTGTGTCAAAAGGCTTTGCTTCAGTGCAATCTCTGTGGCCAGGGAAATGTCTTAATCAGCGACCAGGGATGCGCCCTGCTCCGGCCACCCCACTGGTGACCACAAAAGTAGGCAAGTGGAAGAAAAAGTTTGGCATAAAATGTTTACAGTTTTAAAAGTCAGCGAAGCGCGACCATTTAATTGTGGCCAGTGAGCAAGAGACTGACTCGGGCACCGAATTTATGGCCCCTCTGAAATCGCGGGTTATGCAATAAAATAATTTCTTCTCTCAGCTCTGCCTGCCAGTCAGCCAGTCGGGCAGCTGGGGCTCCAAGCTAGAATCATAGAAAGTATAACGAATATATTAAACGAATAGCGTACCAGGGAAGCCTCAGAAAAAAAGCATCTGCGTGATGGAAACTAAAATCTACAAAAAACTAAAAACTAAAAACTCCGGACCAGAACCGGCCTGAAGAAACCAACATTCAAGGGATTGGATTCAATCTCACGTTGGGTTTTTATGTTCTAGTCGCCGCCCCCAACGGTAGGCATCGCCTCGGCCCTGCCCTGCCCCAGTGTCTGTCTGTGGCCTCATCAAAGAGTTGAGCAAAAGTTTAATTTGATGACGGTGGAAAGAGCATGCAACCAGTTCAGACCCACGGAAAAGGCTGAGAAAAAGCGCAGTATTTATTTTTTATGAGCACTTGTCAGCGACCTCATGTAGCGCCACTCTGTCGTTCGGGAACCACCAAATAGTCACCGTGGGCAAACAACCGGTGAAACTGTCCGATCAGAAATGCCGCAACAAAACAGTATCTCGAGGGTAAGACTTGACAGATATGTAGCTTCAAAAAGATACATTATGTATATCATTTTTAAATGAAATATATTCATCTGCAGATTTTTACCATATTTTGGGCATAATACTATCAAGTTAGGAATCGTTTTGTGTCGCCTTATATGTAGTAGTTGGTTGTAGGGTCTGCAAGCAAAATCTTTAAATTCACCCACTGTGCTGTCGTCTGGTTCTGGAAGGTGCCTGCACTCCTCCATGTCTGATCCGGAGGTCGCTCGCTCTGCTGCACAATGCTCTAAGTTTCAGTTACCGCCTGGACACTCGGTCGACAAGGTGTAGAGGGTTTAGAAGAAGAGCAGATATAAACACAGGGGCAGAGCGATAATTAAAATGTTTAATGGGCATCTTAAAAAATCATTTTACGCCGAATTTATGCGACGGTGAGCCCTGAAACCGACAGACAGACGGGGGGGCAGATGGGGGGAGGCACCAGTGGTCCGTTCCAGCGTCAGCCAACTAACAATGGGGCGCTAATCTAATCTGCTTGCCTATAAAATTATAGACAGAATCCCATTGAGCATGGGCTTGCGTTTCTTGGAAGCCGGAAAAGTCCTATTAAAGAACGCTTAGAAATGCAAATGTAAATGTTAATGAAACTATTAAGAGCGGCGTTGGAGTTGGGCTAAGTTGAGTTGAGAGTTGTGGTCTGGGCAAGGGGTAGTTGGTGGTGGGCACTGGTAACGGTATCGGTTTGTGGCCTAAGCGGCAGCCTACCGTACGCACAGTCCAATAGACAGCAATCCAAACTAATTTTCCAGCGCATTTAACACGTAAAAAACACAAATCATCCAGAGAAAACTAGTCGATCGGCTGATACGAGTGGTGTGTAGTCACAACAAAACCAAACCCCAAAATAAAAATGCAAATACTCGTAATTATTGTATACGTTTAGGCAGACGCCGGACGAGGGCCTAGAATCGAATTATCACCATGGGACGTCATCGTCAGCAAAGCCCAGAGTGAGAGGCAGAGGAAGAGAGAGGGGGAGAGGCAAGGGCAGAGGTAGGAGCTGCTCGATGCGCTCTCACGAAACCCGGCAGCGAAAATTTTGCGAATTCCGTGAAGGGGGAAGGTTGGGTCGGGTTGATGTTGCTCCTGAAGCTGCTGGCGGCGTCTGGGAAATCCGCTGCAGCTCAGTTGTTTCTATTGTTGTTGTCATTGTTGTTGTTTCGGTATACTCGAACATACACTCGTACACGTGTAATCGGAAGAGCCAGACCCAGCGGGTGGCACTTGAGACTTCATCGCGCAATCCCGATCCCTCTGCGCGTTACAAATGCTCTCACGTTACAAAACGTGGCCAGGGGGACGGGGACGCCCTGCTTGTCCTCGTTTCCAGCCGTATCCCGGCCTTCTCCCAGCGTCCAGTCGGACCACACGTCGGTTTACACTTCGGTGTGCACAGCGCTCCGCTCTGTATGCATGTATGGATTTCCGCCCTCCAAACAGAGCCCGCCCGATCCGTCTCTTTAGGGTTTCAGCCCATCCATCGCTATCATGGGGTCGAGTCGTCAGGGCATCGAGTGGCCGCGAGTGGCCCGAGTGCAACGCTGCGCCACTTGGCCACGATTCCATTCAGCTGTTATCATGGCAGCCTCCAGTAGCCCATCTCCTCCCTGCGCGATTTAATCTATTTGCGTAATCAAAGGAAAGACTTGACTTTTTACTGTTTGCCGTGAAACAACATTAAATATGAGCCCCAGCCAGCAAGAGCTATGCTGGGGCCGTGGACGTGGCTATCGTGTTGTATCAGCGTTGATGATCAGCAGTTCCCGCACACGCACACGCACACTTGTCCATACGAGTACGAGGCGACACAAGTGGGGCTACGCCTTCTTTACACTCTTTTCGGGGCAGAGCGAAACAAGTGCAGCGTCACCAGGACACTGAACGAAGCGATGCGATGCGATGCGGTTATCTCGCAGAGGTAGGACGAAGGGCCTTGTCGGGGATTGATGGGCGCCGTGTGGTGGGATACAGTAGTGTTTTGCCAGAAGCCGGAGCGGAGACAAGTGCATATCCGCATCACAAAGCTTTCAATGCGGTTGTGTTTGAGGTTGGGGGTCTGTTTTGCCTTAGTTAGTTTTGAGTACTAGCTAGATTGGATGCTTTGGCTCGAGAGCGAGGCTGAAACTGGAACTGGGCACGATAGCGGGACCGGAGCGAAGCGACCATAGTGTTGTCCGCATCCAGAATGTGTGTGAGAGTATCAGATTTCGAGCCCTCGAAAACATAATCATATATTAGGCGTTGTCACTTTGACATTTCGCCTGCTCTTTTACATGGCAATAATCATAATTCATTTTTCTCTCGCTCCCCAGCCGGCCGGTCTCTCGGCTTTAGGGCGCAGGAGGGCGTGTCAGGACGGTGGAGCCCATGAAATAAAATGCTGTGGAATGAACTCTGCTGAAGCTGAAGCTGAAGCTGTACGGGTAGTCTGAAACAGTTTTATGAGTTGGTAGCAGGGACTCCGCCGCGCCTCGTCGCCGTCGCCGTCCCCGTAGTCTGCCGTAGCTGCCTGCATCCATGTTTAATATTATTTATGGGGCTCGCGTCTCCCGCAGCAGTACAAGGTACATACATATACGTATGTACATCTGCATATATGTACATACATACGTACATATGCGGCCTGGAGAACGAACCCGAGTGAAAGATCGGGTGAGAGTCGCCGTCGTCGCGACTCGTGTAGCGACAAGATGTGCGACAAGGCGAAATGACAAAAATCTCGGCGTCACATCCCAAATAATATTCAAGAAAATGAAAACACAGATGGAGAGTGGGAACTGGAACGGGAGCGGGAATGGAAACGGGAAAGGAAAGGGAACGGGAACGGGAAACGGGAATGGGAGCGAGGGCCTGTCTTGAAGTACGCTCTACGAGCATATGAGTATGATAAATTTATATGGAATTGTTTTGGTGTCTACATTGGCTGTTTTATTTTTGCCAGGAGCCATCTAGCACTCCAAAATGTGAGAATGAGTATGTTGAGCGAAGTTGAAACTGAAGTGAAATGCGCCAATTATTTTGATTAATGTCAAAGAAATCGCGTGTCTTGCGCATTTGATGTTGCATTTCCTTTCCCCTTTCCTGTCCCCTCTGCTGCCAGGAAAAAGGCTGCCTGCCACAGTCATCCGTAATGCGGGCACCGCTCGTCAATTTTGGCACGAAACCAGCAACTCCCCAATGATTATGGTGTTGCTGGTAATCTTTGATCTGTCATTTGCGAAAGTGAAAACAGTAGCCAGGCCACAGATCGAAGCCCAAAAACGAAAACGAAGACGAAGACGCAGGCGTACACGATGACGATGTCGATGATGAGTAGGCGTTTGAGTTTGAGTTGGAGTTCGAGTTTGAGGGCCACTCATTGTTGGGACTTGGTCTGATCCCGTGTCTGGGTGCCCGTGTCCGTGATTACGGGGACAGCAGACAGTAGCCGCAGCTTCCTGCCAAACATATTATTAGTTATGAAATTATAATTCTGTTGGGGAAGCCGACTCAAATATACTTAGCATGATTTTTATAAATATCATGCCGAATAATTGTATCGAGTTGCCGGGGCTGGGTGTGCGGAGGAGTAAAACATACAATATGTTGGTAACTTTCGTGGTTTTGCCAATTCCCATAGAATTTAGAGGATTGATTCTAACAAATATGAATACATTATTTTCTTACAGTTTTTTCGGTACTCGCCGTTGCTCCCGCTGTCTGGCTTCCATCAGCTCCAATGAGCTAGTGATGCGCGCACGGAACCTGGTCTTTCATGTGAATTGCTTCTGCTGCACGGTCTGCCACACGCCCCTCACCAAGGGCGACCAGTACGGCATCATCGATGCACTCATATACTGCAGGTAAGGTTCACTTCGCCGCTAGACCTCTTTGCTTTATACGCCAATAACACTTCATTGTCCAACAGAACCCACTACAGCATAGCGAGGGAGGGAGACGCCGCATCGTCCAGCATGAGTGCCACGTATCCATACAGCTCGCAGTTCGGCTCGCCGCACAATGACTCGTCGAGCCCACACTCGGATCCAAGTCGGAGTATTGTTCCTACGGGCATCTTTGTGCCCACATCACATGTCATCACCGGGTTGCCGCAGCCGGCGCGACAGAAGGGCAGGCCGCGCAAGCGCAAGCCCAAGGACATCGAGGCGTTCACCGCGAATATAGGTATGTTGGCTATGGTAGGCCATAGGTTGTAAATTCCGAACTGTTTCGAGGTACGAGTGGGGGCCATAAAAGTAGCAGCATGCAGCGTGCAACATGCAGTCCCGGTCTTTATGGCCACTGGAGCTGGATATTGGCGCCATTGAGGCATTAGCAATGGCAGAAGCAGCTTTTATGGGTCTTCGTCATAAAACTCGGAAGGAGCTGTAAAAGTCTACAAGAGTTTCTGGATTGATTGCAGATCTCAACACAGAATACGTGGACTTTGGCCGAGGATCGCACATGGGCTCCTCGTCGCGCACCAAGCGCATGCGCACCTCGTTCAAGCACCACCAGCTGCGCACCATGAAGTCCTACTTTGCCATCAATCACAATCCCGATGCCAAGGATCTGAAGCAGTTGTCGCAGAAAACGGGTTTACCAAAGAGAGTCCTACAGGTGAGTTTAGCGCAGCCCCACCTGATGACAGTTTCACATTTGCAACGCTTCCCATTCCTAGGTCTGGTTTCAAAATGCTCGGGCCAAATGGCGCCGCATGATGATGAAGCAGGATGGCAGTGGCATGCTAGAGAAAGGAGACGGCACCCTGGACCTGGACAGCATCTCGGTTCATAGTCCAACATCGTTTATAATGGGCGGACCCAATAGTACGCCGCCCCACAACATGGACTAACATCTGCTCAGGGAAAATGGGAACGATGCTGCCTTCAACATGGAGCTCGTGGGCCTCCGCCAAAGCTGCCCCTGTCCCTGTCCCTATCCCTATCCCTGTCCCTGTGCTGGTTCCTTTCGGGAACAAAGCCTATTGGTGGACCTGTTGAGTGGCAGTGACAATTAGATCGTGTGGGACCCGAATCGGAAAAGTCCACGCATGCATGCATGGACATACCACATTCAAAACATATACTACCCCTAGAGAATGTTGTTAGACAAGCTAGATAGCTGCCTGCCTAGCTGTTGAAAAGCGTTTAACTTATGTATTTTTGTAGTCGCTTCTAGCTCGTTGCCAGCACTAAATATTGACTGGGTTTCAGACGACAGCTCTCAGCTCTCAGCCATGACTGCTCCAAGGCTTTCGGTAGTTGGTATTTTTGCGCTGCAGGTCATCCCCGTGTTGTTTCTATTTCTATCGTTCATTTGTAAATATGTACTGAAACCTTATAGCATATGTACTGGCTTAGACACCGGATATTGTTAATATATTAATATTATTTATAGCGTACACTTCATCACATATGTATATAAAATGCATATATCTATATACATATGCCCACAAATACGCATAATATATATTTATATGTATTTAATATTTATTGCCCAAATTTAAATAGTTAGAGATGAATTTAGTTTAGCGAGAAGCGGTCTATAAAATATAGTGCATATATCGTACGAGTAGAATAACTGTACTATATTGTACTTTACTTGCTTCAAACGCGACGAAAGTTATGAAAGCAATGACATATAACCGAAGCAAAGTGAGCAACAAGAGATTTGTACTTACAAATAGTTTAACCATAAGTCGTACCATAGAAGCCAAATAAAAATTATTAAAACAATCGAAGATACATACACACTCGTTTAATCATATTTAACACTGGATCACTACTGTGATGGAAAATATGTTGAATGGAAGAGCACTTGGCCTAATTATACATATGACCAGATATTTTTTTTGTGGTAAGGTTTTAAACGATTGGGTGGCTATATGAAACCACCGTCACAGGCAAGTACTCATAAAATGTATTTACTGTTAGTTATGTATGTACCACTTACTTGAAGAGTAATTAAAGTGAGCTTTAGCAGATTGAAATTTTCCAATTAATTCCGACCCACAAAAAATGGAAATATTTGTCCGGAGAAGGTGGAAGTCAAACTAGTACGTAAATGTATTTTATGTCGCTGAATCCGAGGTTAATTTTTCCATTCCAACCTCTTCATAATATATTGATAAAGAATAACTTGATCTTGAATGCGCGGTTCGGCTTTTGGATAAGTTATATATTCAGTAATCGATGCTACTGCGACCTGATGTTGCGGTCAATGTTTTTTCTGGTCCACTCACCGAGTGGGTGCTACAATAGGCTTAAGGATAAGGTAATAAAGCTGATCATCTGGTATTGAACAATTTATCCTTATCTTATCCAACAGACACCATTTTTAAACTAGAGATTAAATGACAGTAATGAGAATACAATTTGTTACCACATGTGAAAAATAATTTATTACAAAACATTACAAATTAATTGAGAGTGAGATTGAGAGTGCTTTCTTACTTGCAGCTTCACTTCACAACTTCACAACTAGAATAATCAATCTCAGTTCATGCAGCTGTTAATATGCCAGAAAAATATATATCCGCGTATAATTTAGATTCGTTACATTCAAAAAATTAATATAAAAGATCGATTTGTCTAATACAAGGGGTTTGTTAGCGTTTTTTTTTTTGTTTTTGCTTTTTTTTGTACTTATTTCTTGTGTTATAACACAAGAAGAAATGTCTTTTATAACTGTCATGAACAATTTCAAGTAGCTTACAGTGCGTACAGCTAAGTTGCTTAACGAGCGCAGATAAGGCAAATTTTATAAACAATTTAAGGCGCTAAAAATCCTATCAACGTCGCTATCGATGATGATGCGCTCGCTCTATCGACCCACAAAAAGATATGTCGGCCTGCTGGTGGTCTCTACATTTGTGACACTTTGTAAAACACAGCTGAAACAGCTCTATGTGCATTTTAGTTGGGACTAGTTAAGGATTAATTCAACTAGGAATTTCTAAGCATATGTAGTATGTTCTTGTTATGTTTGCGTGTACGAGTATGGGTGTGGTTTACATTTGTGAGTGTTAAGTGTGTTAAGATTAAATACATTTATACCTAGAGAGCATGTATTGCCGGTTGCAATGAGCACTATTTAGCTGCTGTTCTTGACGCCCAAAAAGGCAGAACTATCCCCGCCGATTCCTTCCCCCTGCTGCCCTGGGGCGTCATCACAGGCAGTTGGACTATTTGTCACAGCGGCCATGGCCTCACGGCGCTGACGCTTCATCTCCAGTAATTGCTTCCTCTGGGCTTCTCGTCGCAGTGCTGCCATCGAATTCGCAGCAGCGGATTTTGATCCATTTGCACTTGCGATTTTTGTCGATCCGGCAGTTTTTGCTTTAAAAGGGCCGTTTTTGTCGATTTTATCGTTTTAGACACCGTCTCCACCTTTGGCGGTTCAGCTGTGGCCTGGAATTACCCACACACACGGTTATAGTGAATGAGATTCTCATTTTTTAGTACTCACCTTCCAATCATTCATTTTAAGATGATCAATATCGGCGAATATGGAATCAACCTGGGTCACCTGTAAATACACCATGTCCCAGAATCCTTGCAAATCGTCGACTGTTGTGGGGAACGCATCCTCTGGTGAGGGATTCAAATTGTTGTGACATAGGCCTGTAAACCAGAAATAAGCGAAATTTATTGCACAGTAATGGGTAAGTAGCTGTTGATCACGCACCCTCAAATTGTTTCATTTTCTTCGAGGCCAAGAGACGGGCCTTCCCAGAGGCAGACCGCAGCAATCCAAAGGTGTCCTCTGTGATATCAGGATTATTCTGCGGAAATTTAAGTTTCAGATTGTTAATAAACAAACAACTCAATTAAATATCAGGTAGGTCTCTTACAGCCAAGGCATCTGTGTACTTTTCAGCAAGAGCGGCCAGCGCTAGCAGACGATCCTGTTCGCCTTTGAGTATTTTAAGAAAATGATTTCCATCCTTTTCCATTTTGGGGGCTGCTATAATTTTGGTGGTCCCAATATACTGCTCTGAATCCAATTGGGAACATTTTACGGGCTCGTGGTCAACAACATCTATAGGAGCTGGTGCCGACTGTGGTTCCTCTGTGGCCAGATTAACCTCTGAGGCGCCTAAGGACCGAGGTACACTTCGCTTCGGCGATACAGTGGGTAACTGGGCACGGAACTCATGACTTAGGTGCCTGAATACAGGCAAGTCCACGTCACCGTTTTTGTCTGACAAAGGCTCTATCTGTCTCGGCGTTACAACCTGGGAGCAATTATTGTGCAGCTTTTTCCGAAATTCTCCGTAATCCTTGCTGGGAGAGAGCTGTTTAAATTTTCGCGCCAACTCCGAGTTTTGCGGGGACTCCACTTCAAGCTGATACTTTGACGTCCACGCTGAAGATGGTGAATTGGCCCGGCCATGCTTCTTGGGGCTGTAGAATCCTTGGGTCAAAGCACTTGCGCCGTATAGGCGCTCAACACGCTGCTTTATGAAGCTGCTAGTTGAGCCGTTCGTGCCGCTGCCGCTTCCATTGGCACTGCCATTACATTGGGCGATACCAGAATCTGCTCCATTCTCCGGACCGTGCCCCTTATTATTGTTGCTCGCCTCGACCAGGCTGTACTTGCTGGGCGTGCAGGGCTGAGTGATGAGCGGCATGCTATTGAGAACTGGGGCCGCCAGGGAATTATTGCGCTTGCAATACTGCAGACTACTGGTGGAGGGGCGGATTGGCGAGACTTCACGCGACTTATTTATGTCTTGACGAATCTTCGAGTCGTAGGTGGTTAGATTGGAGTATCCGTTGACGCTGCAGGCCAAGTTCAAGTAGCTAGGCTTTTTCTCAGCTGCGGCGTTGGCGGTGGCGGTGACAATGGAAGAGGCTTCAGCGCAAGCATCGATGTCAACATCGACGCCTGCAGCGTTCGGCTCATTGGCGGATTCGACGGCAACAGGTGACAGCACCATACGCACCAAGCCCGTCCCGGGATCTACAAAGGCGGTCGTAGTGTACTGTAACTGCTGCGGCGATCGCAGAATGCAGCGTTCACGTAAGTTTGCGGTGAACTCGCGTGTTATGTCCTTCACTGAGAGCGGCGTTGGAAAGTTCAGGCTGCCACTGGTATCTGCAATGTGCCATAGAAAGAAGATTCAGAGTTAGTCTCTTTGGCCAGCCAAGTCGCGAACGAGCGCAAGCAAAGAAACAAAAAGTTCAGCAAAGAGCAGGCAAAAGCTGAAACGCAAAACAAAAGGAAAACCAATAAATAAATTCGAGGCAGCATTCAGATTGAGGTTAGGTTCGGCAGCAACCCACATACCATATACCATATACCTGATATATCGGAAGAGTCCGCATCTACATCGAGTGAACAGCTGCCAATGGAGTCCAAGCTGCGATCCATGGGAACTTTGACTTTGAGTTATGGAATCTGTGTACTGTGGAAGCTTTCACAATTCTAAAATTTGTGGGGAATAATATAACAGATTGACTTCCGGAAGCCGGGCTACACAGACCAGGCAAACGCTCGCTATCTTGCTCACAACCAAATTAACGCCCATTTCTAATTTACTGTGCTGTGCACTCGGAACAGCGCTGCGCCCCGAAGAGAAATGCAATAATTTGTGTAATCGTTAAAACAAAGCACAAGCACTTGGTTGGTGTTGGTGGTTGGCCGAGACACAGCACGGGCACCGCGAACGAGGGCGGTGGCAATTATTTGCCATTTATGCAAAGCGGAAACTCGACGGACTACTGATCGTTGCGATCGCTCTTTTTGGGCACCAGACTGCTGCGACAAATGACAGAACTGTGACTGTGTTGGGGTCTCGAGGGCAACAAGAGCTCGAGCTGAAGATCAATGGAAACGACTCTTGGTTTAGCTGCTCTCCAGTTTCGTGCCGTACATATGCACGTATGGATGTATGCATGCACACATTGTTGCGTTGCTGCCGCGATCGACAGCTTAGAAGATGGGAGCAGCTCTAACGGCACTGTCATCTACATTTCCAGTTCCGCTTTGCTAACTTTTTGCCGTTGCTTCGACACTCCGTTCCGTTGTCTTGTTGTTGGAACTGAACTAATAATTGGCACCGAAAATCAACTCGGCCACAAGCCGACACAGACGCAGACGGAGTAATATACATACAACAGACCTACTCACACAACTATTTATAATCCGGCACAACGGAGAAGACGGGAAAGGCGAACGCAACAGAAAACATGACGATGATGATGTCGCCTGGTATTTGGAGTTTGCAAACCAACACAAGGCGACAGAAACAAAAATGAAACAGACGGAGCACTCACACGCAATATGTTCTATTTTAGTCGCTAATATGTATTATAATGACCTTACAAAGCCAACGCAGTGGAAGCTCCTGGTGTAGAAGTCAATTCCCTCCAGTTGAATTTATTGGAAAAATATGGAAAATTGCGGATGAAAACACTTTCGTACAGTGTGACCGCGGATTTGTTAATAAAGTATGCCCGTCCGACCCGAACTTAGCCCACTTGTCCCCCCTCTATTTAAACAGTGTTTCCACTGTATTTTCTTGAGCTAAACCGCGAAATAAAATACTTTTTGTAAAGGAACCTTCCTATCCTTCCTCATTAATTACAAAAACCCCACGATATCTTTCACCTGAACTGCGCTAAACTTCTTAAAGATTACTTATTTTCGTGGAGTGTATTTTAATACCCACTGGTCGTCAATGGGTTAATTGTTCTCTGTCCATGGTCGGAAGTCAAATTCGATTTCAGATTCGATTTGATATAACTATGCAGGCCATAGTTCATTCGATTGATGAATAAATTCTTTTCATTGAATTGTGTCTAAAATAATGTTTAAACAAAAAAGGTGAAATGTAGAGACGTTGCGATGAAAAGATCCCACCAAATTTGAACGCCAGCTTTATTGAACAGTGTCATATCATTCAGCTTTAATTTCATGGCAGTCAGTCTAAGTGTGACACCTTACTCTTACGTTAGAATCCAAGACGATGAAATTATTTTAAATTCTGATTTGAGTATGCTCCATTTAAACAACTATAATAACTCAACAAAATTTAAATGCAACCGATGCAAGCCACATGGAACCTTTAAACAGTTCAGCCATTCTTTAGAATTATATATGCGATATTGCGGATTAAGAAATCAAACTGTTCATACCAATCGATGAATTTGCAGATCATTTTCTACTCCTTTCAATTATGTGTATTTTTGTATAGGGCCAATCATTTGATCAGGGTTTTAATTCGTTTTAATAAATGATAGAAAAAGCCTGATAAAAAGTTAGGTATTCTATCCATATTTCTCTATACAACTTTACTTAAACATAGAAGTTAACCTACTTGCCGGCCGCATTTTGTAACACTATATCAACTACAACTACATTATTCTTGGCCTCTTTGTGTCGCCACCAACGACCCAGTCGATGCTCCTGCCCGACGCCCACATAAAGTTTAGTGCCATCGGCATTAAAAGTAAGGGCATTAATGAAGCCAGTTATGGGTATGCTTTGAATCTGTTGCAACTTGCGGGCATTTGGATTCGTTTGCCAGAGTTTCACAAAGCCATCACAGGAGCCTGAATATGATAGAGAACGTAAGACAAGGTGGAAATATAATTTAAGAATTCATCCAACCTGTTGCCACCAAATCCGTATTGACCACCACAGCAATGGCTGTTATCCAGTTGGCGACGCCGTTTTCTCCCACACCATGGGCCAGTTGTGTGGTGCAAATGGGTTTCTTCTTTAGGGCGCTCCACAAACTGATAGCTCTGAAAATGTTAGGAAATTTTAATAATCTATCCATGAGCGATATTTACTCTATATTTTACCCATCCACACCACCTGACACAAAGTGTTCATCGTTCATTAATTTGACACACTCAATGCTGTCCCTGTGCCCATTGTAGATCAGCTGCGATTCTTCTGTAATCTTCCAAATCCGCAAGGAACAATCTGAACCGCCTGCGGTAATGGCTCGCTCTCGACTCAGGGCATCTATGCTGGTGACTCCTGTTTGATGACCAAATCTGGAGATAAAACGGTTACAAATTTGTTTAATTGTTTACAATGTTTTTCACTTACAAACTCTCCACATAGGCCATCTCGTCTAGCGACCAAATCTTCACAGAACGATCCTTAGCTGCGGAGTACAAGTCGTGCGTTCCTTTTCGAAAGACCAAGCCTGCAACGCTATCTCTGTGACCCTTCAGTGTCTTTACATGCTTCATCGTTTGTGGGCACCAGATTTGAATATGAGGACCGCCTTCGGCCAGAGCCATGTACTTCATGTCCGTGGACAGACAGATGGCTATGACATGGGAGCGTCTCTTCTTGCCTGTTTCTGGCTCTTCTCGGTGTGGCAAAACATCGCATTTGTCCAAGACCTTTCCATTCTGCGTGGACCATTTCAGGACGAACTGAGATTTGGCTCCCGCGTAGAGGAATTTTCCGTCTGGACTGAGAGCCAGTGCACAGATAGGCATGTGGTGGAGCTTGTGTTTGAGAACACTTGTCGCTTTATTGGTTTTCAGGCTGCCGGCGATGTTCCGTCGCAGTTTCCCCACACTATCTAAGTAGTCAGTCTGTAGACGCTGCTCAACACTCTGGCCCAGCTCCCGATCTTCGGCACGTTCCGACTCCTGCTTCTCAATCTCCGATAGATACTGCTTGGCCAGACGCAGACGTTTGTCTTGTGCAGTCTCCTCCTCGCCCTCGTCGGAAGAGAAGGCCAAAGTGTTGTGGCCTCCCTCGCCCAGGTCACTGTTGTACTCCTCATCATCACTTGCAATTTCCTCATCTTTTTCCTTGGGACGCCGTTGCTTCTTCGGCACTGGCCCTTCTGCACGGGCATTCTGGAAACCTGACTTTCCCGATTTCGCTGCTGTTTTGACGCCTTTACCTTTTGTTGCTGCGGGATTCTTTTTCAAACATTAAAGGTACGTTTCTTCTTGGGCGGCTTCTGGCTTACCTTCCGTTTTTTGTTGGCCTTGGCGCCTGCTTTGAGAAAAAAGGATGATGACATCTTGATAACTGACCAGTGCTTGGGCTTTAATTCAATATATTTATTATAAAAAACTTAGTTTTAAACGCCGAAACAGGCCCACGTGCATACTTTAAAGCGGTATGGATTTTTTAGTACATAGAAACAGCTGTTTCGAAAGTGGCCATTTCTGAGGTCAGGCAGCACTGTTTTTGGCGCGCATTCAAACATAAGTGCCACTATGTACATATATACCTTCTCCAGTAATTTTTACTGCATTAAATTGAAAATTTCAAATAACACTTTTATTTATGATTAAATTGATATACTTTATTCAGAATATTTATGGATATAATTTAAATATGGATAACAATAACTATACGATTGAAAAGTTATCAAGTAATTTGGTTAATTCAGTTTTTCTATTTATTCCTTCAAATTAGCATATACAAAACATTAGCAATGATAGAAAAGCATGTGGATGTGACGCTTGTAGGGTATTTTAATTCGTTTTCCTGTGTTATAAAATTATCACAAAGTATGTTATTCAGTTTTTAGATTGTAATTGTTTTTTATTAAATTTTGCCGGTTTTTTCCGTAATAACTGATGATGACGAATGTGAATGGCTAGAGCTCCTGGTGGGGAGGAGAGCTCGGCCCCTAGTGCGTAATGGGTACCTACAAAGAACAAAAAACGCTCCACGATGGAGAACGTTTCCATAATTTTCTAAAACTAAGTAACGTGTAAAAATAATTGCAAAAAAATTAAATAGGAATATCTGTGTTCACGCGTTACATGATCGAGCAGAGACCCGATGTTTCGGTGCCATTCTGGACCTTTTTCGTTCGTTTGAGGTTCACATTCCGCAACGCTGGCTTCAGTTCAACCACCGGCTCCGGATCGGCATCGACAGCAGGCGGGGGTGTGGCTGGTTTCTGGGCAACGGCAGAAGATGGTCCCGCTCCAACAACCGCGGAGACTGCAGCCGAAGTTGATGTCAATGTGGTCGCAATTGAGTTGCTGTTGCGGCTGTTGCTGCCGTAGCTGCTGCCAATGACCGAGATGGAACTGATATTGGCTGGAGCACTGGTTGCAATCTTGGGGACGAATGTGTTACCGCCGCACAGAACTGGAATGGTGGAAATGGTTTGAATTGCGTTCACCTGCTGCGAGGTCTCCACAGAACTGCAGTTTCCGGATCCGCCTATGACACTGATTGCCGAGACTTGCGTATCCGCTCCCGATCCCATCGTAGCTGCCGGCGTCGATGTGGCGGCCATTGATGAGGCGTTGGAGGCACTATTACTTACTATACTACTTGTATTCTTAGTGATATTTATTTTTATTCTATTAACTAAGCTAGCCAAAGGTAACGCCGGTGCCGGTCCTGCTGCGCTCAGGTTATGCGTCGACTCTTGCGGCTCTCCATTCAGTTCTGTTTCCGCGTTGGCCACAGTCGCCACCGTGTCCGCGGCCTCTAGCTCATCGTCGTTGGCTGGAAGAGTGAGCGAGGCCACCGAGGCTGGTCGCTCTATAGTAGCCGGCGAGGGCGAGGATCCAATCGTTTGGGTTTGTGTTTCTGACATAATACCAAAAGTATGAGCAAATCGTTGAATAACTGTTGGCTGGAAACACTTACCGCTGCTGTTGATGGATATCTCATCGTCGGGCAACGGCAGCAGTGGCACTACCGTGCCCACATCTTCGAAGCCATCGTCTTCGTCCTCCTCGTACTCGTCCTTGGGCTCCTCTTTGATCTTTACATTGAGCAGGGCCAACCGCGTCTCATCATCCATCTCCTTCTCCACATACGTGTCCAGATCGGTGAAGGGAATGTTCGGCTCTTGGATCTCCACATCAGACTCGTTGGCTGATTCATTCTGTGGCTGCTGGTTGCTTTTCTGTTTCTCTCCATCATCCTCGCAGCCAGAGCTTGGTTCCACCTTGTCCTCCGTTTCGTTGCCCATTTCGGCCCGCGTCACATTGGCCGGGACATACTCATCTTCATCGTCGTCAACAATTTCAGTGACGCTGGGCTCTTCGTTGGGCAACACAATTACATCATCGTCGTCATCATCGAACATGTTCGGCGCATGCTTGGCGGCGTCTGTTCACCAAAGATAGAAGAAAGACCATGAACTCAAGAACACAAGAAGAAAAGCACAGCAGAAATCTCATCTCAGAAATCTCTCAACTTACCATCTTCCTTATCCCCATCCTCCAGCTTAAGTACCGTGTCCATTGCGTTGTCATCGGTGTTGTTCATGTCCACATCTTTGGAGTCTTTCTGCTCTGCGGGCGGGTTCAACGAAGTCTTGTAGTCCTCGTAGCACAATGGATGGTAGATCTTATCCTCGACGCGAATGGCACTGCGCAAGTGCCATTCCTCCAGCTCCTCATTGTAGAACTGCTCGAACTTCTCGTGGCACATGTCGCAGGAGCGGTCCACATCATCGTTACCGGCTGCGCAGGTGGGCACAGGCGAGTCCAGCGATCGTTGCTGGGAGAGATCATCGATTGCATCGGGTCCGCCTGGCTGGCCCTGCGTATCCAGGAAATTCTTCTCCCGCTCTTCCACATCCTCGATCTCTTCGTACTGCCGCCAGTCATTCAGGTCATAGTACCAGCGCCTGGAGGTCGCCTTGCGGGTCGAGTCACGCTCGCGTCGGTTCTGACGGAAGTGCCAGTCTAGATGCTGACTGTACTTAATGGTCTGCTCGGGCGGGAAACGTACACCACAGCTGCTGCACTGCATGCCCAGGTAGAGCGTGGCCACCACGGCCGACTGCCGGGTCTTGATAGTCTCTGGCCTCTGTAGGTTGATGCGTTTGATGGGCTCCGTAGGCGGCGAAACGTACACCGGTGCGGCGGCTGTAGCTTGGACATCCGCTGGAGCGGCAGCTGCGGGAGCTTCTTTGGTTGAGGTTGAGTCGCCAGCCGATATGCCTGGAATAGAGGCGGTTCCACCAATTATTCCAGACGAGACAAGCTTTTGGAACAAATCATTGATATTCAGATTGCCAAGAGCATTGGAGGCAGCTGGCAGAGATACGCCGGGTGCATGTGCTGATGCCGCTGGCTGCTGCTCCACTACGGGCAGGGGCTGGATAATCATCGGTGGAGGCTGGGGTGGCTCTGCCGGTGCTTCTGTCTTAATGTAGACCATGTCAGCCACGTGCGTCTTGCCGGCCACAACGCCCTTTGGGAGGGTTCCGAATCGGATAAAGCAGCTGCGTCCGCCATTCAGCTTCATGCCCTTGGGCAGGCCGCCATATTCGATCTTCTGGAGCTGGCCATCGAGGAGAGCATACTGGAAGCTGTCCACAAACTGTATCGAATGCTGCTCGGCTCCCATCTGGAATGTCTGCTGTCTGGCATCCAGAAAGAGTGGAACAATCGTGTGGGCATCCACAATCATGTTTATTTTGCCAACCACCAAGTCACGACGCACTCTGCCAATGTCCACATTGGGCGGAGGACCCTCCGCCTTGAGCACGTGCAGGCTGTTGCCAATGGGCAGGGAGACTGGCGGTCCGCCAAAGTAGATCTCATACCAATGATCGTCGATATACAGCTCACGGGAGGGAAAGCCGAAGCGGATGCGATGTAGGGCACCATCTAGATGGAACGGCTTGTAGTCGTCGTTGAAGCTCAGCGGCAGCGGCTCATTGTGGTCGATCATAATCACGCGCTGGCCATGCTGGAAGCCAATCTCGTGCGGCTCGTCGCCATCCATAAAGATGATGGCCACCTGGTTGTAGAAGCGAATTTCTTTGGATCCGCCATCGATGGTGATGCTGCGCACCACATCCGCCATGGGGTTGTCCAGCGAGTTGATGGCCTTGGTCATTGTTACGGGTGGAACTGGCGGCAGACCCATCATCGAGGGCGGCTGTGGGGGTGGCGGGACGATCGTTTGTGGCATCACAATCGCAGGCGGCTGTTGCCAGGGCATTCCCCGGAACCCGGGTGGTACGACAGGAAGCGAACCCCCCGCTCCTCCAACGCCACATCTCTTGTTATTGTTGTTGTTGTTGTTATTGACATTGGCCAACTGCCAGGCGGCCCTTTGAACAGCCACTGGATCCACCTGTTCGCCCCATTTGCTGGGCTTTCGTCTCTTGTTCTCTCTCTTGGACTTCTCCCGTTTATTTTGCGTCGGCTTTTCGGTGGACGTCGATCCCTGTATTGGCTGATCCTCGTATCTAGGAGAGCCGTCGCTGCGTGGCGAGCCAGAGGAATGATTCTCGTTGCTCTTGAGCTTGGGTATCCGCTTGCGCAGAACAGCATCTCGGGCTGCATTACGCTCCACTTCCGCACCATCGGGACGGCGACGGGACTCCTTCATCTTGCTGTTCTCGTTAATGGCCACAACCTTCTGGACCAGGTCCTTGTACTGCTCTTGGTTCATATTGTGGTTCTCGTACATCTCCTGAGCTTGGCTGAGGATCGTGCGCATCTTCTCGTCGTGCGCCTCCTGCGAATCATCGTTGGCCTTCAGCTCGGCCAGTTGCTTGAGGCGCTGCACCACAGACTGATCTCTGACTTTGTCTGGAGGGATGAGAGATGCTTCATTAGTTTGCTGTTGATGCTTGGAGTGAAGGGGGCGGGTGGAGTGATGTCTACTTACCGGACTTACCGGATAGCTTGTTGTGGAGACGCGCAGACTTGGCCAGCTTGGCGCGCAGCTCATCGAGTGATGGCCTCTTAAGCTGCGAATTCGTTTTGGATTGTGGCTACAGAAAAAAACAGAAAAAAGTCAAATGTAAAATGGTTTCACAAAACTAAACGGAGCTCCGTATCTATCTCTGTCTCGAAATGTACCTTTTCCACATCACAGTTGTCCATTGAGTCGTCTTCCACCACGATGACTGCATTTGCACTTCCAGGCTTTACCACAGCGGGAATCTCGCGACGCAGATCAACATCCTCGCTACCAAAGAGACTAAGGGGAATATGGGAGTTATTGATGAGCTGCCACGGTTAGCTTAGTACTCCTAAAATATCAGATCACTCACGCATCCAGTTTAGTTGACTTGCTGCGTTTCTGCTGCGGCGGCTGCTCCTCCTCGTCGATCTCTGGGGGTAGCGAATCGGCGGAACGCTTCTCCCCAGTGATGCCTTGTACCTGCAGCAGTTTGTTGATGGATTGCTGCAGTGCCTCCGATACATTACCCTGCGGCGAACTCTGATTGACTAGTGGTGTGGATGCGGCGGCTGATGCAGATGCAGATGCTGATGTTGATGGGCTTAGCAGTAATGCTGTTGATAGATTCGCTGTAGATTTATCTAATTTATTAAACTGTTTTTGTATTTTGAACGACACTTTTGCGGGCAATTTTGAAGAAGACGTAGTACTAGTAGATGATGGCGATGATGCGTTGGAGGCGCTACTAGCAATTTTTGTTGTGCTGCTGATGCTGATGCTGTTGCTGTTGGATGTGAATGTTGTTGTGGTCGTGTTGGTGCTGCTGCTGCTGCTCTGGTCGAGTGGTTTGGTTTTGGCTATGGCGAATGCTGGCGGAGGCGGCGTCTGGGGCCGCCTCAAGTCAATGTCCATACTGGATGCCACCATAATCGGTGGACTTGGAGCTGCAGGAGCTGGGGGGCCTGGTTCAAGTATTTGAAATGTATCTAGAAAATTGATTTTGCTTTTGGGCACACATTTTGTTCTTACGGAGAGGGGAGAATGAGATGGAAGCAAGAGAACGACCAAAGTAAAATGGAAATAAAAGCAGAAGATGTGCTAAGCAAATTAAATCTGGGCGAGCACCAAATATGAGAAAATCATAATGAAAAAAATCATACAGAGAAGAGAGGACCAGGCCCAGGCCTTGGCCTTGAATCACCATCAGGCACAACAACCAGGCTAGTGTCGAATTAGTGAGAAATTTAATTAAATAATGCAACAAAATAGTGGAGTGGAACTGGAGTTCCACGGCGCTGGGGGCTCCGTTTATGGAAGCAATGAGGCGTAATGTTAGGTTAGACTATAAAAAAAATCATAATAGGTAGGATTAAAATGGTATAAATACTAGGGGGAGGGAAGGTAAGGGGAAAAGTGCCGTTCTACAAATACAAAAATAAGATAGATGTACAAATAGTAGAAATACAAAATACAACTAGCTGCTCTGCTGGCTGGCTCGTATATACAATACATATAGGTAAGCCAACTACAAAATTACGCTTCAAACAATTATAAAATAAATATGTAATATAAGTATGTAAGTAGGTCTCGCTTGTCGATACTCCAATGTTTATAAATTAGTATTTTATGTTCGCTTTGGATTTACACGGGTTGTGTTGACAACAAATTAAAACTGCAGTCTTTATTTTATTTTAGTTTCTCTTTCATCTAAATCAATCAATGTTTTATCAATAGGCGGTTTAAGTACAAAAATTACTTGACAGTTATCATTATTTGTTTTCTTTTGTTCTTTTTTTGCTCTGTTTTTTTGCTCGTTTCAATTTAGTTTTGTGCTTTGTTTGGTTTCGTATAAATAAACTACAAATCACAACAAAAGGCGGCACCCTGGCTACGTTTTGCATCAATTAAAACAACTGGGAATGCAAAAGGTTTTCAAACACATTTTATTTACACTTTAGTTTACGATTTGATTTGATTTTCAAAAGGTTTTGGTTTTGGTTTTGGTTTTGCTAGGGTTCTTTTTTGATAGCACTCTTAATTATTAAAAACAAAAATTCCATAAATATTAAGTGAGATCACATGTGGGCAGGCTGCGTTCGTTTTATTCCCCCCAAAAAAATGGACCAGAAAAACAACGAAGGAGCCGAACAAGTTCGGGTATGCTCGTAAAGTGGAAGATTTTAACAAAATTACGAAAGGATGCGTGCTGTAACGATCCTCTATTGAGAACGAAGAGCAGACGAAGACACGACCAAGGAAAATTCATCTCGTTTAACCCTTGTCATTTGCTTGGATAAATGCACAAGATCTCTACTCCAATATAATTCATTAAAAATTTAACTTTTGCCATTTCCTTGGAAGATTACTTTTACTCTAGATCAGTGGTCTGCACCTGGACCTAGATATTCCACAGACTTTTCACCGCGTTTGTGTCCGTAAAGCGGAAACAAAATAAGACACACGTTGTACACTCTACGTGTAGCTGCAGTTCTAGATAAATTAGCAAGATCTTAAATTCAAAATAATACTATGATCTTTCCAATAAATGACTAGCTAAACCTTGATGAACTTTCCGTCTTGAGGTATCGTCTTTAGGATGAATATCACAATTTATCACAGCTTGCACAGCTTGGGTTACGGGATAGAGGTAGATAGGTAGAGCAAAGAGACCTTACGATGGGTCAACAACACACGCCCACAAGAGCCCGCCATTCCACCTGCCTAAGCCAGAGAGTGCCGCCAATTTGGTTTGTAATTTCAGCTTTCTCAACTACTTTGCCCGTACGGCCATGAGCTTCGAGGTCGACTTGCTTGTTGGCTAACAAATGTGAGATTAGAATTAAAAGTTGTTTCTTACGTTTCTCTAAATCATTCGTGATGATTGTCACTTTTGCTGCTACTGCCGCTGCTAATGCTGATGCTGAGGATGATGCTGCTGCTGCTACTTGAGATATGGATTCTGGAGCGGATGTTTTCTGTTCAGGAGACTTTCCACCACCGCTGCGCAGGTCAACGTCCATAAAGATGGGCGAGCGACTGCGTGATCGGGTCGAAGACGACTTTCCACGCATGGACGATGACGATTTGTGTGCAGCATTGCGCTTAGATTTTGATGGCGAGGTGGTTGGAGAGGTGCTTTTACGCTTCGAATTTGACGGTGATCCATTTCGGTCATATCGCTCCGAATGCTCCTTTGCCGATGGTTTAGATGAGCGTTTGGCAGGCGATAATGTCGAGGAGCTACTGCCAGCGCCACCGCCACTTTTGTGTCGTGCATCAGAGCCCGATGAAGATGTTGAGCTCTTGGATTCGCTGCGCTTGCGATTCGATGAGCTGTTTGGATGGGAGCTGCTGCCATTGTTGCTCTTGGTGGAGCGGCTACTGCTGTTGCTGTTGCGTCCCGGTGACTTGCTGCGCGATCGACTAGATTTATGCGAAGATGAGGAGGATTTTCCCTCCAGTCGTGGATCAGAGGATCGTGAGGGAGCCGCCTCCAGCTGAGATTGCATCTGTCGCGCCAAACGTGGATCCCGCTGACGCACAGAGTTCAGTAGAGCCGGATTGACTGGATTAACCCTTGACTTCGCGGAAAAGGGCTGGGTGGGGAAAACCATGTTAGTTTTGATCAATGTTAATGCTCTATGCCTTTTGGATTACCTGTTGAGCAGCTGGCGTGTTTGGTATCCCAGGATTCCCAGGGTTTCGAGAATTTCGAATTACTGGATCCAGAATGGGTGGACGAAGAGCAGCAACAGAAGCGGGTGGCGCTGGCATAGCGACAATGGGTGCGACAGCAATAGCATCCGTCGCCTGGTTCAGCTGACGCTCTTGCTCCTCTAAATGCTTCTTGGTTTGCTCCAGCTCAAGCTCCAGTTTCCGTTTCTTGAGCTCCAGAAGCTCGCGGGTCTTAGCCTGAAGTATCTCCTCCATGTCGCTGGGCAGTGTGGAGTTAACCGGCATCCCAGGAACCAAACCCTGTGCGAGAGTACCAAGAAGGAACCACGTTAGCCAATCTATTTGCGATGAGGAGAGACAATTGCTAGCAGACTGCTTACCGTTTTGAGAAAGTCCGGATTAACATGAATGGCGGGATTAACATGTATTTTGTTAGTGGGGTTCTTGGCCGTAATGGGCCAGTTATTATCAAGACGCTTCACCTTTACGTCTAGTGCATACATCTTGGAAGGTGGGAATACCTCGTTCCAGGTCTGTCGCAGGGCATACATCCGTTCACGCACCTTCTCCAGCAACTGCGACTGGGAATGCTGCACCTACAAGGTGGATATGGTTAATGCCAGCGAAAGGTAAACACTTGAATGAGATGGAAGACTTACCGATTCAAACGCGTTGAGGAATATGTTGACTATACATTGCGCGAACAACTGCACGTAGCTGCTTCTCACATTCTTAATTATCGAATCAATTAAATATAGTATGGGCAATTTAAACTCGGGCGGCACCTGTTTGAAGTTTGGTAAAATAGGTAAGAATATAGAACAATAAGTTTCTACAGAACGTCGCTAGCAGTCAGTCAGACAGAGGGGCAAAGAGAGAGTGAGAGAGAAATGGGGGACCGACAGACAGACAGACAGACCAACCATCAAATATCTTCCATCGGCGACATCATCAACGGCAGCTTCGACATCTGGGCACAAATCTCAATGTTATTTTTCCAAGTTAAAACTGCACAACGCCAGACTAAGGGAAGGATCTGTACAATCCTGTATGAGACTCAGAGGACAGGGGACTGAACAATCTCTAGGTATCCGAGCGGGCGGCTGATGAATTTTTGATGAATCTTTGTGTAATTTCTATACCAATGCGATTACATGGGTTCGAGCAAATGAATTTGTTAGACTGTTTGTATGTCCTTTTCTCCCGGTGTTTTAGGTGAGAGATGTGTTTGGAAAAGGTTCTTTTTCTACACGTTTATGACTCATAAAGAGGATTTTCTTTCGGATTAGATACGAACATAAGCAAAGGTACTACTGTACTGAAGTATTTCCGTTTCGCGTCTGGTTTCTTTCATGGAATATTTTAGAAGCAGTCAACGTTTTTGTATAAAATAAAAGACAACTTGATGACGATTGTTTAAGTATTTTCTGTTTTTATTGCATTTTTAAGTTTACTTGTGGTTTTTTTTTTTTTTTTTTTTTTTTTGTTCTTTTTTTAAGCTTTAAACTCTGCGATCAAAAGTTGAAAGAAAGTAAAATAGAAGAGGAAATCAAACTTCTTACCTTTGTAGAGGATAAAATCAGTCGCGGCCTTAAACCCAAATTATGTGATAAATATTAAGATATAGAACCTAACTAGCGCTATAAGGAATCTGATATGCCTATTGCCAAACGAAACCAACGAAAGCCCAGAGGAAATGATTACATTTCAAAATATACAAAAAGAGGCTGCGGTCCTTCGTTGGTTTCCTTTGGAAATAGACAAACAGATCAAGAGGGTTTATAGAGAGAGATAGAGAGAGAGAGTAACCAAAGTTCCTATCACATATCGAAATGGAGATTCACTGTTCTCGTCACAGCCAGCTGCCGAGTACGACGACGGGGTCTTACTAGTCACTGTTTGGTGTGATTTGGTTGGGTGTCTTGGTTGAAATAAATATGCGTGTTATGTTAACCTGGCTGATGTAGTATTCCACCACGCGGACTATGACGTGGGCATAGTTAATGTTCTCCTCCGCCAGCATTGTGAGCATGTTGATGAGCGGTTTGCTATTGCAGGTCAAATCCTGTAGACTCGACAGATACTCCTCACCAATACGTCGCTCATCATCGCGGTATGATTGAAATAATTGATCCATCTTTGCCCTTCCTTCCTAGGTGGCAATCCTCTACTGGGCTATTGATCAAATTTATGTTTAGAAGAAACACGCAGTTGTTAGGGATAACGCTACAAGGGAGAAAGACAAACTTTGGTTAGTACCTGCTAAGCAACAGTATTCAATCTGCTAGGCAACAGCATTACATTTATTTAAACAGATATGCGAATTTTTCTAAAACGATAAGGGATGGTGCAGCGGCAAGGTAAACAATCACGCGCGTCTGAAAACAAACCACAAATACACCCACATACATGCCAACAAAATTCAATATGGCGTCCATCAGACACATTGCCTCGAAGGCTGCAATTTGCAAATTTCATCCTGCCAACGCTTGATGAATATTTTATCACCCAAACTTCTTTTCACTTTATTATCTTGGGGTTCAGCACAGCAGTTTTTAATAGTTTTGCACACAGCGTTAATCTTTATGAATCTTTCCGAAAATTTTTCGCAGACAAAGCCACGTTTATGTTACCAACACATGCACACGCGTTTTTCACAGTT
Organism: Drosophila lowei; assembly: GCA_008121275.1. Taxonomy (NCBI): domain Eukaryota; kingdom Metazoa; phylum Arthropoda; class Insecta; order Diptera; family Drosophilidae; genus Drosophila; species Drosophila lowei. The sequence goes on along the minus strand of CM017778.1, from coordinate 20,161,396 downwards.
TTCAAACCAAGTTTTAATGCTTATAGCGTTTACATAAACATACCTTTTGTTATTAATACATTTGTACAATCAGTAACAGACACTTTCGTGAATTGAAAATTAAATTAAATCACTTCAAAATAACAAAATTAAGCGTTGAAAACTCTCACGTAACAAACTGCGATGTATTTTTGATGACAGTGTGACCCCCCGAAAAATATACCAAAATATACCGTCTTATTTTAAAAATATACCGTAAACATACTGACGAATTATTTGTATTCCTCGAGTTGAAAAAATTTAAATGGCAAACGATCAGAAAATCGATGCTGATCACGAACTGGTTTTCGATGTGTCCTGACCCGATGTGACAAATTTGCAAGGTATGTGAGCTAGATTTGGGCATGTATGGTTAGTAATATGGGTATCTAAGCTAGCAGTGTTACCGCGGATTTATGGATAAAGTATCCGGTCTAACCCTCTGAAATATACCGAAATATACCGTCTCGTTTCCCTGCTACTCTGTTTATTTATACTCTTATTTCGTAATTAAATGCCATATATCATCAATGATTTAAGATAAGATCTTGAGCGCACATCTCCTCAAATGACTTCGCAAATCTACAGCCAGAAGAAGTTCATACCGACGCCGCCGGAGAAGGGCTCGTTTCCACTGGATCACGAGGGCCTCTGCAAGAAGCAATTTCTTCTATACGCCAGCTGCCTGCGGCGTAACGCCCAGGATACGAGTCAGTGCCGCGAGGACGCCCAAAACTATCTTGCTTGTCGCATGGACAACAATCTTATGGAAAAAACCGAATGGTCAAAGTTGGGCTTTCACGACAAGAAACCGGCGCCAGAGGAAGACAAGCAATAGTAGTCCACAATGAAACCAGAACGTAATGTGATTATAGCAGCCACAGGTAGCGTGGCGACCATTAAGTTAACACAAATGATAGCAGAACTCTCCGATGAACGGCTGCCCTTCAAATTTCACCTTAAAATCGTTATCACCGAGGCAGCCAAACACTTCTTTGAGCTGGAGCAAATACCCGAGAACGGTGGGTGGTTTGTAAGATAAGTGGTCCGGCTTATGCCTTGAGTAATCTGCCTTTTCAGTACCCATTCTCCATAATCGCGATGAGTGGTTGGGTTGGAACCAACGCGGCGATCCCGTGCTGCACATTGAACTGGGAAAGTGGGCCGATCTGATGGTGATTGCTCCACTCAGCGCGAATTCTCTCTCCAAAATGGCCACCGTAAGATGAACTAAATCAGATTCCCCAGTAATCTTCTGTAAACATGCCTATCTGCGTGTCTATTGCAGGGGATTTGCGACAACCTTGTGATGTGCGTGGTGCGTGCTTGGGACCTGGAAGGTAAGAAGCCCTTGCTCTTTGCGCCGGCCATGAATACGCGCATGTACGATCATCCCATCACAAAGGAGCAGATCGATAAGCTGGTGAGCTGGGGCTACAAGGAGATTCCCTGCATTTCCAAAACACTAATGTGCGGCGACACGGGCAATGGGGCTATGGCAGAAGTGCCCACAATTGTTGAAGCGGTGGTGGCTGCCTTTCGGTTGGAAAATTAATTGTTAAATATTTCTAATTAAGGTCGGGCGATTGGAGAGAGTAAACACCAAAATTGTTATACACACAATGTTTATATATCGCAGAATATTTGGTTACAACAATTAGACAAATACTATAATTGGCTACGCCTTACAGATCCACCACTTTCATGTTCTCCATGGAGTTGTTGGCCGAGTGGTTGATCAGAGCCTTCTCCGAGTCGGTGAGATTGATGAACTTGTGCTTGGACTTCAGCTCCTGCTGTATGGAGGAAAGCAAATCGGGTGAACAGCGCCCTGTCTTTGTGCTCCTATTCTCGCCGTTTCCGCTCTTCTGTTCTGGCAATTCAGGACCGCCTGTTACCTCAAGCTTCGGCTCCACTATGGTCTCCATTTGAAGGGACTGACCCTTGCGACGCATTCGCTTCGAACCCCGTGTGATGAGCACCACGGCAGGCGATTCAAACGGCAAAGCCTGTATGACTGTCTGTAGAAGTTTTGGTGGTGTCTCTGGAGTCTTGGGATTGCCAATGACCACATCAGCTTGCAGGGCACTTTGGGCACGCTCTCGCTCCTCCTCGCGTTCCCGAGCTGCATTCTTTCGCATCAGCTGACGGGCTCGCTTCTTGAGGATGGCCTGCGCATTGGGATAGTATGCAATCACCTCGTTCAAGTCTGACTTGGACAGCACAAACAAATTTGAGTAGCCCTTGGATCGCACATCGGCCGTGCGACGATCGGCTCCGTTGATGCCCAGCAAGCTGATCTCTCCAAACACTGAGCCTTCGGTTAGAGTAGCCAGAACCACGTCGCTGTTTGGACCGCCCATTACCTGGACCTGGCCCAGCTTCACAATGTACATCTCGCGACCGACCTCCCCTTTGCGGCACACAAAGTCTTTGGGTAGAAAGGTCACCGCCCGGAGTTTCAACACCAGATCCCTCAGCAACGCCTCCTCGCAATCGGCAAAAAGCTGAACCTTGGACAGGGTCTGAATGTGTACGGAGATGGCGATGTCTGTCTTGAGATTGATGGGCAGCGCATCAAGTATATTGGATTCATCTGAGAGGAAAGAAGAGAGTCAGAAAGGTGGATTACTTTGGAGGAGCATGTACCTACCCAAAGTACGCTGCTGCTCCCAGGTGAACTGGAACCACATCTTGACCCTTGACTGCACCTCTTGGGACAGATTCAAGCGTCGCATGTACTCCAGCGTCTCGTCCTCCAGCTGACGGTACTCGTGCTTGTTCCTGGTGGCCGTGGATATGATGTCCCTTATCTGTCCGATCAGCAGGGCGAACACAAAGACGCCCATCAGCCAGGCTACCGTCATGAAGACGTACTCCCCCTGGCGTTCCGGCTTCGGATTCTTCCCTATCGATGTGGCCGTCTTGGTGGCAAAGGCAAAGCACCGCACATACGGATGTCCCTTGCCACTGAAGACCCAGCGGTTCTTGCCCAAGCCCTGATAGTCACTGTAGGCGTAGTACAGGGCAGCTGTGATGTGGATCATATAGAGCATATAGGTGAGGGTTTTGGCCACGCGAACCTATTTGGATGAGAGCAATCCATAAGATAAGTGAATGAAAAAAGTATTCAAGTGGAAACTTACAAAATGCGGCGATGATATCACCCGATCCAGCAGGCGGAACACTTCCCAGAAGCTTTGTATCTTGAAGAAGCGAGGGAAGCGCAACCAGACTGCGCCCGTTCCCAGCTTCAGGTAAAACAGCTCCAAGGGCAGCAAAGCCAGAAGATCCAACTGTTTAAGAGTTCTATGAGGCAGGGTCTTGTATGAGTGGAGGTACTAAAACGCACCTTAAACTGTAGCTTCCGCATGTAGTTCTTCCTCGTGAGGTTCTTGTTCTTCACCCAAAAGCCCTCGAAGAGGTACATAACTCGGTGCTTAAAGAAGACCACATCCAGCAGATAGACGATGTCCGCACAGAAGTCGCAGGCCAGCCAGATGTTGGTGTTCTCCTTTGTCTGAAAGGGAAATGAGGCGCGCAGCGGTATGACCCAGGCGTTGTAGAGGAAGGATAGCGACACCACACACAGCCAGGAGATGTAGATCTTCCCCTGTGGATCCAGCGTCCTTTCGTCGTTGTTGGCGCCGCACAGGCTGGAGCAGAGCCAGACATTTGAGCGAGGAGTATCCGCCTCAAAGAGGCGTCCGCGATGAGGCGAAGAACCCGCCGGCACCAAACGCACCTTGTGCTCCGGCGAGGGATGCAGGCTCTTGGTGCTCGCATGCAGGGCCGTCGGCGGAGGCGATGGCGAGCTGGCGTTGCTGGACGAGGGCGTGGGCGGCAGCTCGATACGGGACTTGACCTTGTTGGCGCGGGCCGTGAAGCGTCGCACCAGGTGGCGGACCTGGTCGCGTAGGAACTGCTGGCCCTGCGAATCCAGGCTGCCGGCGCTGCTCGGCTTGCGATGATGCTCCTGCTCCCGATCCTTTTCAGGTTCCACCACGGCCACGATCTCGCTCTCGTTGATGGAGGGCGAACGCAGGCGACGCACATTGTGATCCTCGTTCTGCAGCTCCGGCGACTCGTTGTAGCAGATCTGCACGTCCTGTTCGTCTTCGTCCTCCTCCTGGATGGCCTGGGACTCGTCTGCCGGCTGGTCACACGACTCCAGCGGCAATACCACCTGTCCCGTGGCCGCCGCCAGCTCTTCGGCTCGCTGCACTGCCACCGGATCGGGTACTGGCATGGGAACCATCCCAGGTAGGGGCGTCATCTCGAAGTCGTCCGGCTGCAGGATGCGTCTCACACTGTCGGGACTTACCAGCGGCTTCTCGTGCTTCAGTATGTGCTTGACCAGGGCGTGGGTGGCTCCGATATTGCTCTGCTGTTCGGCGGCGTCCACACAGCCAATCCTACCGTTACGGAAGTACAGTCGGGAGTGATAGAACCGGGGACTGTTTGGACGCTGGCGACGCTGCGGGGCCTTGTAGGCATTGATCTTGTAGGTGATCCGCTTGACGGGACTCGGGGTCTTGTTTTCCTTGTCGCCTCGCCGGATCTGCGCTTGGACCTGCACCTGAACCTGCTCCTTTTCCAACTCGTTCTCGCGCTGCATCATTTGCTCTGTGGCCGTGACAAACTGTTCGATTTCCTTGATGTCCTTGGAGATCTCCTCCAGGCTGCGCCGCACCTGAGCCTCCTTCTCCCCCGGACTCGAGTAGCGGCGCACGCTCTCCGGCTGCCGGTTGATCACATTCCGCATAAAGGCGTGCCGCTCCAGAGTATCGCAGAACTTGGGCTCTGCCACCTCCTTGGACCTGCCCGATTTGTAGCCGGAGCTGGTGGTAGGCGTGGACGTTGGAGAGGTCGCCATCCGCTTGAGGAGCGAGTGTGCCTTCGATGGTTCGAAATCGTCGTACGAAAAGTTCTCCAAAATGTTGGGCGATGACTTCAGTAGCGATGCATTCGCCTCCAGTTCGAGCTCCTCGCTGCGCTGGTTCAGCTGCGAATGAAACGAGCACTCGGTCGATTCGATGGCCAACAGCTCGTCTCGAGGCGAACCAGCACGCACATCCAATAAAAACAACTCCCGGTGCTGCGGCTGAATGTGCCTCGCATGGTAATTGCCCCGAGACGCCCGCACTTTTAATGTTTCCAGTATCAATACCTCATCTATCTAGTATAGCTATATCTCTATCTCTATCTGTCATTTGTCGGTTATTGGTTGAAGCGCGTGCCATTAGCACGTTTTTGTCAGCGAAGGACGAGGGTTCAACCAGCTAAGTATCCCATTACCTTGAACCCTAGTGAATTCGGGTGGCGTTAACAATATCTTTGGGGTCAAAGTTTATAGGCCCCTTTCTGAAAAAATTCTAAAACTAAAGCTTATTTCGTTAACCCAATAATGGTAACTAACAGATACAAATATATCCCACTGAGAACCCTGACAAATAACATGAGCTACTGATAACTGATGAAGCTTCTGTATTTTTGAGGCTCGGAATCCTTTCCCAACTGAAAACCATTCCCCAATAGTGTATAACAAACCTCCTCAAACTTCCAAAATTCCTCAGAGTATCTCAGGTTGACCTCTTCGCGCGTGCACGAAAATATCCACGACATTTAGCTTACCATGCGAAAGCGTCCCATGCTGGTCATTATGGTGGATTGCCTTTGCCTCCGAGCAAGTTCAGTGTCAACGGAGGGAGGGGAGGGTTCAGGGTCAGTTGCCTTGGTTCTGAAAGGAGAGAGAGATACGTGCTAAACTGCGTGTTGCACACGGCGTATGACTTATTTGCTGAATAGAGTAGACATGACACGCAAACGAAGTGCACCAGGCCCCATCGACTGCTATCTACAGCCCCCACTATCCATATGCCACGCAGTATTGATTTTTCCAGCTGTTGCAACTTTTGGTTTTCTTTGCCGATTTACTTATTCCATTCGTTTGCTGCCCGCAATGGGATTTAAAGCCATTTCAACAGGTGGTTTAAATTTATTTGGAAATTGTAGAGTCACACTTTTCTCAAGGATTGCGATATTCTGCACGGATTATTCTTAGAGTTCTAACTTCCTTGATTGCATTCATAACGGGTATTTGCTTGGAAACTCACTTGCCCAAAGGCCCAAAGGGATAAGGATTAGCTACTGTGGATGCTTCTCGACCTCAAACAAAGAGTCGCCTGTCGCCGCTGAAGGAGAAGATGAACTGGACAACGGAAGTGCCCTGCACTTTGCCAAACAAAATCAGCGCAGGCGCTCTCTGTTCTACGTGAAGTACAGTGGAACTAAGCGCATTCATAAATGAAGCCTATATGTATACAAAAATTGATAATGTGCGGGAATCTTGTAATCTATAGCTCGCAATTATCAAAAAAAACCTTTGACTTTACTTTATTTTCAATATCAGCTTACCTTTCGTAATAGGTTTCTTCGTGTTGTATGGAGTTACCAAAAAGCTCTTAAGCTTAAATGAAACTTTTGGTAGTTAAAGCTCTTCCTCTCTAATAAACCACCGATTCAGGAAATCAAAAAAAAGAAACACATATGTACTGATTAATTTTTTTTACAATTTCTTTATATATATTTTTTTGTTGAAATAATATTCCATTCAGCTCTACATTTACAATTACATAATTGTAATATTTTTGTTGTTTTTGTTTTGTTTGTTTTCTCTTTAAATTACACAATACATACATATATAGGTATATATTTAAATATATACTCATGTAGGCATTTTAAAACGTATACATATATATATGTATATATAACTTTTTTGCCTTCGAATCTATGGTTTCGAAATTCAAATAACTTTGATGCAATCGAAAGTGGCCAAATGGTAGGGGGGTACGGGGTATCCCCCAAAGATCCTCTGGCGTGGGAGATTGTGGGTGTGTGGGTGCGTGGATGTGGAGGTTCTTGAAGAAGAATTACATACATATAGGTACATACATCGATACGTACAAACCTAGAATATATAGAACAGTTGCTAGTTCTCCGAGTGGAAATTGTGTTTTATCATCGTTTCTTCACTTTAACTTATTTTTTATGGTTTATGCTGTGTTTGTGTGTTTGTGGATGGGGATGTGGGTGTGTTGTATGGTTTCTAGTGCATATTTAAAGATGTAAGGACTTAATTGTTTTTTTTTAGTTTTTCATATTTTTAGAGTTTTTTTTACTTGGTTTCTTTTTTTATGTTTTGTTTTTTTTATGTCACTTAAAAAATTACATTAATAAAATGTATTTTAAAACTTATGCAAAAAGCTGCCGTTTCGCATTCCTCCTACTCGCTCTCGTCCTCCTCATCCTCCTCGGAGGACTCCTTCTTCTTGATCTTCTTGACGGGCTTGACGGGCATCTTCTTTCGCTTCTTGGGCGCACCGGAATCAGTGCCGCCATTGGCCTCGTACTCCTTCACCGCCCGATTGTACTCTTCCTTCATTTTGATGGCCTTCTGCTCCCATTCCTAATTTGTGAGACATTCGAAATGATATTATAGCTGGAGATTCTTCAAAGATAACTCTGATTCCCTTACCGTCTTGTCCTTCAGTCCGCGCCAGAGCTCACCACCGCGCTTGGCGATGTCTGTAACCTTGCTGCCGGGATTCTCCTTCTTGATGGATTCACGAGTCTCGTTGAGCCATAGCATGTAGGCGGACAGGGGACGCTTCGGACGATCTCCTGCTGCACTCATATTTGTATTTGGTTTTGTATGGGCTTTTCTCGAGGGACAACTTTGAAGCTCTCAAGGAGTTATGGCAATTATGGCTGCAATTGATGAAAGAAACAAGTTAATTATCCTCTTCCTTATACCATAGTAACAATTAAGGAAATGTTAAGGGAACAAAGAGAATATGGAAAGGTTTTGCTTAAAAATATTATTCCTAGTTCCGTTCAAAATATAGTTCATAATTCTCTTTGCCAGCACTGTAAGTACTTTCAGTTTATTTATCCTGTTTTCCTCTGCCCATTAAATATTTAATGATTGCATTTTGACCTGTACAGCGTACACACACAAACGGGCTCCAATTAAATATTCCTATTGAATTACTCCCCTAGCTCCCCACCCAACCATACTTTACACATTCCTTGCTCTGAAGCTCACACACAGAGAACCTATCAGAATTGAATACTTTGCCTTTGATACATTATATCCCTGTACATAATCACTATTTATAACTGAAATATTTCGGGTTAATTGTGGGGGCTGGTTGATGTATCTATATACTTTATACATACACACTTTCCTGTACATAACACAGAGTGCATTGCACTTTTGAGGCTATTGTGCACACAGGTTTTGTTTGTATCCCTGCAGGAAATTAACCCGTCAACTCCATCCCTTTTATTCGTCAGTATTTTGAATCCAGGCCCAATTCACAGATCAGCTGTTTTGGGGTAGGATGACAATGCTCTAACATCGGGATAGGGTACGCGGCATGCAAATGAAGCGGCGACAACAGGCCCCCCAACGGCCATAAGACATGCACTTGACCCAAATCCCAAACGTTGAACGAGAGGGAGAAGCAGAAAGCAACGTGAATTGGGTTAACAAACGACTCGAAAGCGCACTGAAGGAAGCTGCCTGTAGAACCGTGGACCACCAGGAGCCACCAGGAACCCACCGGGGAGTTGTGTGGGTGTGGGTGGAGGAGGGTAGTGAAGTGTGGCGCATCAATCAGGATGCCGACGCCTCCACACATTGCACAACATCCTCCATTGGCCAGAACCCCACGGCTCTGTGTATGTGTGTGCGTGTGTATATGTATCCTGTGACATCGTTGTCCAGGAGCAACAGGAAAACAGCGGCAAAATTCTTGCTAGTTAAACGCGACCACGCACAGATACACACCCACACACTGGCAGACACGACGACGGAGGAAACGGGGACTCGTAGATGGATGGCGAGGAGGCTTCGCACATTGCCGCAACACGTGATGCAGCCAGGATTTTGCCTGCAGCGCACGGCCGGAAGAGTGAAAGAGAGAGAGAGAGGACCATACAGAAAATCGAAAGCGAAAACTGTTCCCCGTCTGCCTCTCTACGTCTGTGTGTGTGTGGGTTTTGGCATGGAGGAGCCGTGCATGTTTCTGCATCTGTCGTTAGTGTTTGCAAATTTCATTTTGCTGCCTGCAATACGAGGATTACAAGGAAAACGCTCGGTACGTGGAAAATCATGAATTTCCGCACCAAATGATGCCTAATTTGATGAACTAATAACTCAATCATGGAGTATCGGAATATCGGAGGTGCACCGCACCCTCACAAACGTTGGGTATTCCGAGAGGTAGCAAAGAGTAAGCGGACTCCCAGAAATAGTAACAAGTTCTTTTACTATAATCTTAATATCAATTATTTGAGTTTGCAGCTATCAGATCTTGCCATTCCTTAAGTTTTTAGACTCGTGGCGGCTTCATTTCAAGTCAGCAATGAACATCCGCATTCAAATCGAACAAAAATCTGTAAAGTTACGGCTATAACGGGGACACTTATACAGGTAACAGCATCTACAGCATATCTTTCGAGAACCCTGGCAAATTGCCCTGGCAATCGCCCCACATCGAGCTTTCTTAATGCTTTTCCACTGCATTACGCATACGCGGCGTGGACAGGGCTGGCAACATTACGCATACGCAACTTGTGCGGCAGGACCCCCTGCATAATGAATGCCAGACGGTGGACAAACACAGGGCACACACAAAAGGGAACACATAGGACATTAAATGGAATACTAAATAAGGCAACAGAAACCATGGCCCAAAGCCTCCACAGAAATGGCCATTTTGTCGATCTAAAATTGAAAAGCAGACGTCGCTGTCGCTGTTACGTCGCCGTCGCTGCTTTTGCTGCTGCCACTGACGCAGTCAGCGTCAACGGCAGCTTCGGAAAAGTCTCTCGGCCTGGCCAAAAGGCATAAAACTGACAACGCTGGCGCTTATCTATCCGGACGGGTGTTTGTGTGTGTTTATGGTGTTTTTGCCCAGCACCACCCAAAAGCAACCACCTAGAACCAACCAGAACCACCCGGCACCACCTAACCACCGACTGCGAGGCTTGTGCGCAGTAACAGCATTTTAGGGTAGATATTTTTACAGGGATTTGCGCACTGGAAGCCCAGCTGCAGCAACCACAGCCATAACAAAAACGAGTACGAGTGCGTTATATGCCAGAGAGCGAACGCACAGTGGTGACTTTTAATGGGGGGAATGAATGCTCGTACATAATGCTGATAATGCCCACGCTTAAGGGCCGTTTTTCCCTACCCGTTGTTTCTCCCAGTGTATGGTACAGTCAGGTCATAAAATCAAAGGGAAGGCGGACGAAATGTGATTGAAAAACTATAGATGGCGCATTGGTGGTACTCTGTTTTACATTTCAAACGTTTTTTATAGCTGCTCAGGGGATTTTGTTTATTAACAAATTTTAATTATTAGAGCAAACAATATTGGAAAGGATTGTACAGCTGTAGCAACAATAAGCATATCATAAAAGGAAGAGAAAAGATAATCTGAACACTGAAACACTAAAAAAGAGATTGTCATTCTAAAAGCACTCACTGATATAATATCGCGAAAGCTGTTAACAGCTTGGGATCCCAAAACAATATAGAACTGATCGAAAATACAGCAAATTTACCCCTTGGGTCTTCTTGTGTATATCTTCCCACACATAAAACCAATATAAGATTAGGAACCAGCACAAAAGTGGCGCGAAAAGAACTTTATATATGTGGCTGTAAATCAAGCAAGCTCTCTCAGTACACACCTCTCTTCTTGATTCTTTTGTTTGTGCTTGTGTGTGTGTATGTGTTTGGGGTCCCGCTATATGACACAACTTTTGGCGCCATTTTTAGTCTGCACTCGAGAGTGCAGCACGGGTAAGCGCAAAAAACAAAACATGCGCTCGGAAAAAACGGAAAAGAACGAACAAACCAAAGGATTGCACCCAGAGGGTGGATGTAAGATTGAGTCTGTGCGACGATCCACAAGGATCCAACAACATTGTGGCCAACCCAGGACTCCTTTCAAAAAAGCACTGCAAACAACGGGAACGTGACCAACGACGGGTAATGCGACTAACGGATAGAGTCAACCGTTGGAGGCATGTGACCATGCGGAAGGTCATCAAGGGAGATGCCGACTGGTCTGTCGGGAGGCGAAACTGAATGCCACTTGGCGGCAGGATTATGCCCCACAGCCTGGAAAAGCTCCTCAACACCAAAGGAAGGCCATAGGAGAAGCCGCAGCAGATGTCGACAGGTGGGTGGACAGCGGGCGTGCCGTCTGGGGTCTGTCTGGGGTGTGGGGCGACAGCCGATCAGAAATCGAAGAGCCCAGCTGCAGCAGATGCAGAATATACAGTGGGGAATGTACAGTGGAGGGAGGCAATATTGCGGATAGCCAGAGGAGCACATAGTAACAGAAGGTAAAAACCAATATCCATTTATCATGGGAAATAAAATCGTAGAAAATACTTTTTTTTAAATAATACTGTGGAAGCAATCTTAGAAGCATTAGAATTAATCTAAAAACACTTCTTAGAATCAAATTCGGAAAAATTTTTCTTCCAGTTAAAGTTACTCTATTTAGTACTATAATTAATTTAAATTTCCTAACGTTTCACACAAAAGCATTATTTTAAAGATAAAAACTATTTCGAGGAAAATAAATCAATTTTCCATTTGCTAATTTCCACTATCCACTCAAAACACAAATCAATTGAGTTAATCGCGAGCACAATTAATATTTCCATGCACTGTCGAGCATTTCGTTTCAATTAAATGCTGATAAAACCAAAAATAATCGCAAAAGCGGGGCGGAACAACTAATTTGACGGCGACTGTGACAGCGCTGGTTAACACTTGGAGCAGGCCAGTGTATAAGTTGAAGCCCCTACTAATGAAAAATACATACTCGTATTCTCATATCTCTACGTACGTTTTGCTGTGCTGCTGTCGCCTGCCTGTGTTGTACACTTCACTCTTGGCCCGGCCTGTTTCTGCTTTCTGCTGAACGACTGGCTGGGGAGAGAGACCGAACAACGAAAAACGTACTGCGAACACTGAACTGAACTGAACTGAAAATCAACTGAAGCAGCTGTACCAGGGCCCAGGCAGGCCGCCGCCAGCCAGCGAAACGCAGGCAAAGCAAACGCAAACGCAGAGGCAGAAGCAAAGGCAGAGGCAAACGACGAACGAACGAACGCCGTACACAGCGAGACCATCAAACAGCACGGCACGGCACAGGCAGGCAGCAAAGTATCTGTATATGAGTATCTGAGAGTAGAGTCGAACGAACCAGGCAGCCAACCAACACACAGAGTCGTTGGAGAGCTGTGTATGTACACAGTGGTGGCAAAACGAGAGTGTACAGCACCGCCTGCTGCTGCGTGCGTGCAAAGAGGGAAATAATTTGCGTTTTTGTGGTGGCCGCACAGAGGCGTCCCGCAAAATCGAGCTGGCTTGCTTTCAAGAGTTCGTATAGCGCATGCACAGTGCAGGCGCTGCACATTGGCAGGGCTGATTTGGTTTATAAAATAATTATTAATTATTTATGATGAAATTAACTGGGGAAAAATATAATACGACTGAAGAAAAAAAAAAAATTTTAAAATTTTGTTGTACACTTCCTGTTTATGCTCTTGACTAATCATGCCTTGAGTGAGTGCATTTGCCCCTACCTCCCATACAATTTGACAAGACGCGCATGTTCCGACTATTTTTGCCGCGACTGTACACGCTCAACCATATAGAAGCATGGAGCGGAGCCGTAAGCTCTGTGTGGAACGAAATGCTAGTAGTATTTGGCGGCGCCGCCGTCAACGCTTACCCCTCTGGCACACACATACCCCTCTGCTGCGAAAACCCCTCTCCACCCACAATCGCCTCTACATGTTAAATCGAAACGCTGCCCACTGCCGCCCACCTGCCTCCCCCTCACCTTCCCGCAAAAAACCCCTCTTCCACAAGCTCTCCCCCTTAATACTTCCCCTACATCTCCATCACCTCTCCCAGCATTTCGCTCTCATAGAAATTTTTACAACTTTACAAAAAACCAAAAGCTGACAAAAAAAAATGTTTTTGTTTTTTTCCAAGAAATGAATGCATAAATATTTAACCTACAATATTGATTTGACATTTACAAGCCCAATCGATTGGGTAATCACCGAATGGGGCATAGATTCTTCATAGTTGCACTTGTGGTTCGATAAAAATTTTCAAAAAATAACCGTCAATATTTCGCGCGCGCCCTCCATTCAAAATTTCAATCCCATGCAAGCAACAACGATGACGACGACTACAACGCGGCCCGACCAAGAGCCACCTAACAGGCCCAAGCAAAACCCCAATGTAGAGAATGCCCACGCCAGAAATTGGGTCGTTTAGTTTATTTAGCAAATTTTATATAATAAATGGCCACGATGGCTGCGCATTTTGGCCAGACCACACAGATGGAATAGTTAGAAATCAATCGTAGTGGAACACTTAGCACTCACCCGTACGAAAATGTCGCGTAATTTGCCTTTTAATTGCACCTCCAACCGAATCTTCTGTATCTTGCACCAACGTTCAGTACTAGCCTGCTGTTTGTTCACTTTATAAATTTTCTTCTACTAAAAACTCAAGTCTGTTCGGTTTGGTTCGGTTCGGTTTGTTCAGCGTACGTAGTACAGCCTTGCCTTTGGAATATCAAATACACTGAGTGAATGCCAGCCAACGAGCCACAGCCACAGAGCCAGAGCCAGAGAGGCCACAGGCAGAGCAGAGCAAAGCAAAGCAGCAGTACGAAGCACGGGTACGACGCAAACTCAGGCACTACCGAGTGTATCTGTATCTGTGTCTGCTGTATCCGTGTGCACCGTGTGCTGTATCTGTGTGTGTGCGGTGCTCAGAGCAGTTTTCGTCGCTCTATGTGCGAGGCAATCGACAAACACACACAGATACGGCAGCACAGCAGTACGTGTGTATCTGGCCTGGCTGGTCGACTATCGTTGTATGGGTGGGTGTATTGCTGTAGTAGAGCTGAAATTCGTTCGTTATATGAACAGGCGGCAGATGGACGGAAGCCGGGTGCCCGGGACCGAGGCAGAGGCATCAGCAGCAGCAGCAGCACCAGCACCAGCACCAGCACCACCAACAGCGCCACAGAGCGCAGAGTCAGAGCATTGAATATGGCCGCCTGCTTTTGCTTTGCCTTTGCCTTGCTTTCGTATCGTTTTGTATGGTATGTATGGTATGGCTTTGTACTACAATATTGGATAGTTTAAGCCCTGGCATAAGGTGTACCAAGTATGAGAATATGTTGGTTAATGGATAATCTATCAGACCTCATTTCAAATTGGGGTACATTTTGATGGATTTTAATGAAATTTTAGTGAAATAGATGGGATATCCCTAACTATCACAATTATAACCAATAAAATATCAAATTAAATCTGCAAATATTAATAAATACATGATATGGGGTTGTTTACCAATCAACTTCAACCTAAGCTCAATCAAAAAGATTCCAAGATGTTTCGCAAAAATATTTCCATATTTTAAGTTGTAGAAAAACTTCCAATCCAGACATTAAATCTTCTAAGGCTAAAACCACAATTCGTAGATAAAAATACGACTTTTGATTGGGCATCATTCAATCTGTACCTAATCAAACAAAATCCCAAGATATCTGAAAGATTCGTTTCAACCAAAGAATAGCGCACTTCCAGGTGCGACCAGAATCGCATGTTTTTCGTCTCCGTATGGACTCTATCTCGCAGTACAGCTACAGTCAGAGCCCAGTAGCAGAGGCCGCAGCGAAAATACGAACCGAGAAAAGCACCGAACGAACGAGAGTGTATGGAGTGGATGTGGATTGGGGGGGTAGCGGGGCCGAGAGGCAAACAGACGGCGGCGACGGGCGTTTGTACGTGTCGACACTGCTGTCGTACTATGTACGGGACTGAGTGTATGCATGTATCATTGTGTGTGCGACTGTATCTGTATCTACGCGAACAAACAGCCACAGAGCGCACAGAGCATGAAATCAACGTTCCCCACTCGTTCGCCTGTAGGGTATATAAGGCAATGGGATATTGTGGACCTGAATGCGACAGACCAAACCCGGTCTGTCTCATGTTGCCTGCCGGTTGGTGGTGCATTTTTTTTGGAGAACTGCCGGGTTGAACCGCTCATCGGATTAACCAGATTCCTTGTGCAACTTCAAATGACAAAACCGATCTTTAGCTGAATATAATGTTGCAAATCTAACTCTACGAATTTGTATCATCTCGTATAGCATAGAAAACACATTGAATCTTTCATAAAATTATCAAGATCTTCAATATATTATATTTATTACCGTTCATTTATCAAAGTCTGCTATAGTATCTTTAATCTTTTACCATGGAAAAATTGTACTTATATTTAATCTTCTATCAATAATCAAACCAATTAAGTGGAATATTAATAGGTTTAGATTCGATGAATAAAGAATATAATTGATTTACTAGCTTTTCCGATCTACACTTAGAAACATAATATCTTCAACCTCCAGTAGTATACAACAGAATCTTTTCTGAAATTGTAATCTTAAAGATTAATTTTATTGATCTGCTACACTAAATGCGATAAAAGATCAAAGTTTGAAGATCATTGACCTCTGTAAAATCAACCATTTAAGGGTTGCTTTCATTTAGAAAACACCTTTGAAATCCCTGCCAATATTTCAGGATCCATTTAGCATAGCATTGCTAATCTGTTGCTTTCGCGTTGCTTGGACGTCTATTTTTTTTGACAGTATAACTTTTTGCATCGGGCTTTGGCCCACAGTGCCAGTGGGTCGGTCGATTATTATGGTTGTTTGTCGTCTCATTTCAGCCTTGTCTGTGTAGCAGCACACAGAGAGCCTTCCACTGCCGTAAAGCTAACGATGATATCGCAGGGGGATGGTGGGATGGCATGGGAGATGGCTTTGGTGTTGGGTTCTGCTGGGTTCGGGCTGACTGTGCGACTCTGTCTCTGGCTTTAGCTCTGCCTCTGTTCCTGTGAGGAGGTGAGGGATACGATACGGACGGGCTGCAGTCAGCAGTCGGGTCGACTGCCGACGCTGCTACTGGCAGCGGCTTTCGGTGGTGGCAATTGTCGGGCATAGACGAAACGGAGCGGATGATGACGACGATGATGTTGATGGCAGCAGCGAAGGGGTGTTCTCCGAGGGGTGGCATGAGGTCCCATACGCCTGGAGAGGAGTATGCAAAAACGAACAACCTAACGAGACCGAGCCATCCAGCCGGAGAGCAGGCGAACGCTTCATCGAAATGGGGACGCATGAGGCGTACGTTTCACAGGATGTGGATATAACGAGCCTGCATACGTTCGTATGTACTGCATGGAGTGTGTGCGTCAGCGACAGAGAGTATAGAAACAAAGTACAAGAGTGTAATGGGGCAACAATCAGATCGAAACTTAAATGCTCTATTGGGAACTAAATTTTGATCTGAAAAGTTATGTATAGAGTATACGGCCAAAAATATCCTGCAGATATGAAGGCTGATAATGGCTCACTAGGTATCCCTCAAACATATCCTTTAAACATACTTCGAGTATATACGAATACGGATCCTTTCATTCCATTTACGTGAATCTTTCAGTGATCTAATTTAGATGATACATTATTATATCTCCCAATCATCTATTGGAAACTTATAAGACATTCCATTCTGCCCGCCCCCCACTGTGATGTTCCATAATTTTTCATCTCCGTTTGGACTTCAGAGTATAGACAAGTATAGACGGTCTAAGCTGGGTTGTGCATTCCTCAAACCATATCCTGTGCCTTTCCCTATCCTTTTTGTCGCATACTCTTGCGTACCCAGCTTAGTTTTTGTTTTTGCCTGGACCTGGTCCTGGTCTGAATCTGGCACTTGGGCTTCATTTTGCCTGCAAATACATGGTTGCGTACGAGTACGAGTACGAGTATGTATGTTGATGGGATGGTCGAGTAGTTTGTGCCTTTCATGGAACTGGATGGCTTGCCTTGGGTAAGTGAATGCTGCAGCTTACAGGGACACACACAGGCACAGCCGTGAAGTACTCACAGGATACAGGCACAGGCACAGACCATGGACAGGGGACAGGGGCACTTGTTGTTGTCGGCTCCTTAACGTTGCATCTTTGCCGTTTGCCGTTTGCCATTTGCCATTGGCGTCGTCTACTCAAATCAATATGCTTGCCATATGGGATCCAATGTACTTGGTTTTGTGCGTTTACCGTTATGTTTTATTGGGTGTATTCCATAGCGTACATATGTTTATCGTTTTATCGAGTCTCTCTTTTGGATCGTATCACAGTCCATGCTACAAGTATTCACAAGTATTCGGCTGGAAATGATTTAGTTAAAAACCTTTTTCATATACCAAAAACAGGTGGGGGACGTGACCTACCACCTGCAAACCAAAAGCTAACCCTGTACTTATAAGGCGTTCCGTTCTGTTTCTGTTTATATCTCGTCTCTACCTTCGCCTCTCCATCCTCCTTGTTCGGTTCTCCCGAACAGCTGATGCTGATGGCAACGGTGGTGATGTATAGGGAGGTGTGGAAGAGTTGTGTGCTCGCTAATATTGTGAATGGATGTGGACGGGTGGTGGGGGTGAGGGTAGTGTTGCTATAGCTTCAGCGACTGGCCAGCCAGCCCGCAGCAGTCGATTGTCCCCCCTTTTGGCTCCACGAAAGCCCCCACAAGCCCTCTCAAAGGCCAAGTTCAGTATCTTAAACACATTTCATGGGACCTATTGTTGTGCTGCATGTGGAGGCGGGTGCCGATGCGATGCTGATTCTGGATGCTGACGAGGCGCGATTTGCAACAAGAGCAGCAAAAGCAACCAAAACACCAGGACGGACTTCTGCTGCCTATGTGACCCAATTTCAAAGGGAGACGCGAAAGTGATGTCCCGCTTTAAAGACGTGTGCGTTTGCGGGGGTGTGCCCATGTGATTGTTGCAGATCCCATGGGTTAAAGGATAGGTTAGTGCTGCAGAGATGCAATCGCTGGAAGGATCACCCTTATCTGGTTATTGATAAAAAAGCGCCCATGCAGGGTATACAACTGTTCGGCTTCAAGTGAATCCCATTCTCTCTGTTAGGGTATACAAATGTTGCTAAAACCGCAAAAGATGATAAGCATGTGCTGGGCCATAAAACAACAGCAACTACAACAGGAGCAACAACAACAACAGCTATGCGTTTCGCAGTCAGCAGTTCGTTGTCGCCTTGTCGTCCGGTTTCTCTCTTTTTTGAGAATTTAATGAGCATATACAGAACGAACACACACACTGAAACGCATGTACTGCATATGTGTGTGTGGTATAGTTTGTGTGTGATTCATGCTTGTTGAAAAATTACAAAAATCTATCATAAACATTGGGAAAACATGAAAACATGGTTTTAGCATGAATTTTGATTAAGAATATACATATTTTCCACTTCATTCATACATGTAATTCTTACATGTATTTTACATTCATTTTACATAAGGCACCCACACACGCACACACACAGAGCGTGAAGCGAGAAAGAGATGGACGACCACCGACTCTCTCTATATTTGCTGGCAGCGACGCCGACAGCGCAGCTGCGCTCTCAGTATTATATGCTTTTGCTTTTCCTGTGCTGTTTCTGCTTTTGCTTTCTCCCACTTGAGTTGTTTTTGCTTTTTCTGATTTTTGCCCCCGCAGCAGTAATCGCTCGTAAATGGGAACCAGTTAGAGCCGAGGGGACTGGAGTCCGATTCTTCGGGGCTTCAAAATATGAAAGACTTAACCGCCCTTCCAAGAACTGTTTTTGTTTAGATTTGGATGCAGCTAATGTAAACAGCTGTTTATGAAAAGGGATTTCAAAATGGGAAAAAGGGGCCGAAACTTTTTATACCCTTGCTATACGATATCGTGATATCCTTCTTTACCGATCGTTTTGTGACTGCAAAAGCAAAACTAATTTTCAATAAAATTATTATTAATTAATTAAAATTAATTAAATAATTAAGTACACAGAATTTTATTCAAAAAACAAAGTACACCTTCAAAGAGTTCACGGAATTGTATTCAGTGGTAGACGTATGTAATAGTAAAACCTAAAAGGAAATCACAACCTAGGTAATAAATTATATTTAAGAAGTACCATAGATAACGTTCTTATGATCATTCGGATATTTTGATTAGGTGGTCGCATTAGTTAAAAATATTCATATCGCCCGCATGTCCGTTGATCTTCCGACGTTCCATGGAGAGTATGTACTGGATCTTGGACTGCATGATCATGGAATTTGAGATTGGCATATTACGAAGCTGGGCCGCCACGCTCAAACCAAAGAACGTAAACTCGTCTTCGCCACGGACCTCGCTGCGGTCCATGTGTGAGGACGGCATTACGCTGACCTCTGGGACCTTCGGAAGAGACGGCGGTGGAGTGGGTGGATGTTCAATTGGCATGGTCACGGGAAGAACGGTGAACAGCGACGGCGCTGTTGTAATAATGTCTGGCTCTGTGGTGACGATCTCCTCAGGCTCCAGCTTGACCACTTCCTGCAGCTTAATGGGCTTCAGACGGTGGAGACGAACGGACAGTCGCTTCAGTTGCGGCGCATCCCTAGTATCGTGCTCGCTCTAACGGTAAAAGAAACAGATTCTGGGTTAGGATGCGGCTCTGCAGATCGAGTGATCTGCAGGATCTATAAATGTACCGTGTCTACGAACTCCGCCAGGAACTTGTGCAGTGGGGCGAACCAGGGTATCTTGGGCCGGTAGCGTCTAGGGTTCGATTTGATCTTCTTGAGCTCCTGATGGTATCCGGTTCTTAGGTTCTTGATCTTTATCTTAACCCCCTGGATGGAAAGGCCGTTTTCCCCCCGATCGATATTGGCATTGATCCCGGCCATGATCCGCTTGTAGGCTGCATTCCTTGCCCCCCTCAGGTAGGGCCTCTTGTTCCACAAGCAGGGCTCCCGACCGTAGAGCTCCACAAACTTGATGGTGCGCTCATCGGTGAATCGGAAGGGAAGTCCGCCCGTCGTCGACGCCGCCACCGCCTGGCTGGTCATCTCTCTGTGGTTTCACTGTATGCGCTAATGCCGCCCCGTCGCCCCAACGAGCGCAAAACCTGATAACCTCTCTGGCGAAGCGCACTCTGCGAACTGTACAGCTTTTTCAATATTTCTCGCTCTCTTGCGCTCTTGCGAAGTCAAGTTTCGTGCTCTGTGCTCGCTTGCTTCTTCGTTTTGCTCTGGGTTCGGAATGCTGCGGTTAAAGCAAAAGCAAATATAATTCACGCGAGGCTTAAAAGTTATATTGATCACTTGTTTAAAACCACTTCTCGTTAGACAATTAAAGTGCCATTAACAAACACTTTTGTTCGCGAAAATGTATATTTTAAATCAGTCGGACAGCTTTTAAAACTTTTTATTCCCACGTTTGATCGTACAAATGTTCCTAAAGTTTGTAAATTACTGTAAACAAAAACAAGGAAATAAAGAACGTTTGCTTGAATTAAAAAATATAAAAAACTTCAGCAGTAGATAAGGAAAGCGAAAGCTACTAAATTTTCCACTCTGATTAACTATTTTAACCTCTTTTGTTAAATATCAAAGCATATAAAATACGTTTTGACAAGCTGTTTGATTTTTTCGACCGCTGTGCTTTTTGCTTTTTGCTGTCGCTGCGAGAGAGAGGCCATGCGCAAGGAGGAAGCTCTCTCAGAAGACGAGTCGTATTTGGCGTCACTGCTATTGCATTGCGGTTTGTACATATTTGTACTTATGTATATAGTATGTACACATGTACATAAATATGCAACAATGGACTATTCTCCAAAAATTTTCAGTCCTAAGAAACTAGTGAGAACCACTAAAAAATTATGCCTCTCCTACTCTGCTCTCTTGCCAAGAAGATCGCTTATGTTCGTATAACAGAGGAATAACAGTAGCTGCAAAAAGTTAACAGTTTCATATTTTGCAAGACATTTTCTTGGCCGCATTCAGTACATTATAATGCTGTTTTTTCGATACCAACCCAGCTGCGTACACAATTTTCCCCTAATTTGACGTCATGCAATCTGGGTGCATCGGAATGCAGTCGACCATCCTTCCATCCCATCTCATTCCATGCTTTGCCAGGTACTCGTGGAATAGTTTGTATTTCTTTCCCTTGCCACGACCTATTCCTTCTCGATCCCGACCGTGGACCCCCGACTATTGTGAACTTTCAACAGCGCGTGACATCGTTATCCTTTGTGCGCGAGGGACACACAAGGAAAAACTGCAGCGACAGTTTCAGCATCCATTTTCCTTCTTGTCTTTTGTTGCGCCTTCTTTATGTTCTTTATGATTTTATGGTGGGAAAATGCCTCACCGCATCTGCTGATGGCTGGCCGAAATCTGGAGTCAGCCCTTGCAGCTGTAAACGGTTAATGTGTTAGCTAAACTGATTTTTCCGATAAGATATAGTAGAGCAGGCACTTATCCGATCTAGATTTGAAGTCCCGTAAAACCATTGAAGAGTTTTTCTGCTCTTGATGCCTGACTTCAAGCTGGCTGCTGGGAAAATAAAAGAAATCAAAGAACCACAAAGCTAAAAAACAACAAAAATTAATAATAATAATAAAATAATAAATTTTTTTAAGATTTTATTTATATATTGAATGGCTGCATATAAATTTTTGGCGCCATTTTTAAAAAGCGACCCTCGGCCGTATCTCTTCTGTGTGTGTACCAGAGAGAGCGACCGAAGCGAGGCTATCTATGGGACGACGACTCATCCAAACGCCTGGGCGTATGTGTAGAAGAAAATAATTGAGAGTGGCTATAATTTCGGCATAATTTGATGGGAAAAATGCTGTCTGCCTTGCATTTTCACTGGGATTTGCGAAATTACGTCTATTAACGCATCCATCGCGTTTTATTTGTTTTTACATTGCCATTTATCATGTTCCCTTTTGCGTTTGAAATTCTCCACTGCTCTCTCACCAACACAAACGCACTTTCACGTGCAGCCGCTGAGCACACGTCGCTGCCAGCGTCGCCGTCGCCACCAGCGTCGCCGCCAGCTCCAATCGGTATTGAATCGGTAGCAACTTGCGTTTTTTACCGTTTGCATTCACATTCAATTTGTATGGGCCAGACTCATGTGCCGAGAAATCGAGCAGCAACATTGAGCTACAGTCTGCATACCCTGGGGAAATGGATATTATGGAATTAAGAAAATTTTTGTCATCTAAGGCGCCAATATATGCAGAAACTTGTCGGTCTCTGTTTAAAGCTATTAACCTTATTTTGCAGTTAGTTGTATTCTTACAGAGACCAAGAATTAGTATCGGGGTCAGGATATATATACAGGAAACTAATCATATGCATGAATACGTCTAAAACATTGAGAACATTTCTTTATTAATTATTTATTAATTAATTAATTAATTTTTCATAGTACTTTCATACTAAATTAACGAAATAGGGTAAACAAAGTACCATACTTCCGTTGCCAAGCAACAAGTCTTCCAATACCAGCAACATACACATTTTGTTTTATTTAAACCTTGTTTTAGTCAAAATAAAAAAAAGGGAGTACTTAAAAGTAGCATATCTTGTGGAAAATGCAGTCACCAATGGGATAAAACTATGTGGGCAGAGCTTAGGGTTCTATCTAGCTAGTAATATTCGACGGAATATCAAAAACGAGGAATATGTATGATGGACCTTAAATAATTCGTCAGTATTTTTACGGTATATTTTGAAAATGAGACGGTATATTTTGGTATATTTCCGAGGGTCAGACGCTATATATAAGTCCGCGGTCACACCCGACCGTACAGTTTTGACGAAGTTCCACGAAGGTAGATATTGTGAAAAATATATTGAAAGGAAGCGGTGTAATTGTTGATAATAGAGAAATACAAAAACATAGAGGTGTTCCCCTTGTGAAGAAGTGAACTTTCGCTGACATTTTTTTAACCCCTGAAGCAACGCTAGTGAGAATTTTAAAGTGTCTGCAGAAAAAGAACTGAAAAGAAACACCGTCTCAGACCGACGCTGTACCACACCACAGAAAAATGAGTCTTGAACGAGAGAAAGCGTTGCCATTTTGCCTTGAGGCTGGTGGCGAGTCAAAATGGCTGCCGCTGAAATTTGTTCAGAAATGTTGTTTTTTATTGTGTGTTATTCCTATGGGAAAACTTCTCGAATTGTTTATTACAACGCCACGCTGGTGAAATGCGCGCCTTTTCCATATTTCATGCATTTTCCTTTTGTTTTTACTCGGCATTTGCGCTTCCCTTTTCATTCGCCGGTTCCAGAGCGTGCGAGAGCGAGAGAGCAGCAGCACAAAAAAGAGAGCGCGTTTCTCTCTCAATCTCTGATTTCTTTGCACATACATTTGTTTGTTTTGTTTCTTCTCAACAAATCAAATAAAATTCAATATTTTCAAAAGGTTGTATTAAAATGTGCATTTTTGTTCAACGCCGTCACAAATCCAGCGACGCGAACGACGCCGTCCCCTCTTTTTGTCTCGCAGACCATCTGCCGCCGCATATATTTTTGCACCTCTGCCAACGTCTGCGTCGACTGAGGCAGCGCTTGCTGCTTCGGCGGCCGCCTTCGCCCTGACTAGCGCGACGCCACCTCGTTCAGTTCGAAAGAAACTACAGAGGTTGGTAAACGTTGTCTGAAGGAAAAATATTAAATAATTTAAAGAGAAACACATTAATAGTTTCGGTTAAAGTTTACCCCAAGTGCCTGATACAGTTGTGCATTAAAATACGTCTGTATTCTGCCTGCAAAAGCAGACCCTTAGGAGACGCGCTTCCCAGTTATTTTTCTTCTCTATCATTCCTCTCTGCCCTAAAGTCAATACATAAACGCTTAACACGCTTTGTCTGAAGAAAAATATTAAATATTTAAAGAGAAATTCATTAATAGTGCGGTTAAAGTATATCCCAAGTGCCTGATACAGTTGTGCATTAAAATACGTCTTTATTCTGCCTGAAAAAGCAGAGGCCTCAAGAGACGCGCTTCCCAGCTATTTTTCTGCTTTATCATTCCTCTATGCGCTAAAGTTAATACCAAATAGATTTTCGTTTTCGGTTTGACAATCATTTTTATGGCTCTTTTCCTAGCAAAAATGTTTATTTTCATAAAAAAATGTATCACACTTTGCCAATCGTCTTCGTTGCGTTGCTTTGGAGAGCCTGTACCGGGCCCTCGCTGTGTGCTGTGGCTATGGCATACAGAAAAAGCAAAGTGTTGCCATTTCGTTCCGTTTTGTACTCGCTGTTTCGCAGACTGCTCTCTGGCTATCTTTGCGGGGGGAAAATAATATCAAGTGTCTGAAAATTGCCTAGGCTTGGAAACATCTTTAATGTTGTAAAACTTCAATTAATATTCGTATTAATTATTAAGTGGCGCGCGCTGTATAAACAGAAACATGCTAGAAAAACAAGCCAGAGCGCGCGCGCGCATTTTTTCTCAGCGTCAGCGTTGACGCGGGCAGAAGCAGCAGCAGTATTGCCGTCTCTTTTGGGTCGCCATTGCTTGGGTCTCTCTGTGCTGGTGGTGGCTTCGCTCTCTGCTCTCGCCTTAGCGTTTCGGTACAAGAACATGGCGCGCGCTTGGGAAAAATGTGCTGTTTCGAAGAACATTTAAAATTGCATTTTTACTACAGTCTTACTTCCTTTTATTTCTTTTGTATACTAACTTTTTGTTCTCTTCTTTTCAGCTTGAAGCAAGCATAAAATAGTTGTATTACTTCGTACTAAATAGTAACAGAAAAAACACAAAATTATTATGGCCGATAAACCAAAACGTCCCCTTTCTGCCTACATGCTGTGGCTGAACAGTGCCCGCGAAGGCATTAAGCGCGAGAGTCCCGGCATCAAGGTCACCGAGGTGGCCAAGCGCGGTGGAGAATTATGGAGAGCCATGAAGGACAAGTCGGTGAGTACACCGAAAGCTTAAAGATCCTTTGGGAATCGGTAATAACATATTCTTCTTCGATCTCTGCAGGAGTGGGAGGCCAAGGCTGCCAAGGCTAAGGATGATTACGATCGTGCCGTCAAGGACTTTGAGGCCAATGGTGGCAATAACTCTGCCAATGGCAATGCCAAGAAACGCTCGAAGCCCGCGAAAAAACCCGCCAAGAAGACCAAGAAGGACGACTCTGACGATGATGATGATGATGAGAGCGAGTAGGATGGCTCTTTCAAGGACCGTCTTGCATTCACCATCAGTTATCCATCACCAGTCACACAACAGAAAACACTACAGCATCAGTGGATCGAAGATTTTACCTGCAAAACGAACACCACACATCATGCAGTCGCTTCACCAACATTATAATAGAGCAAAAACACACAAAAATCGATAGTTCATCCATCAGAAAACCAACACCAAACTGCATCGACTGTTGCAGTTGCCGGCATCGGCAGGAGGGAGAGCCAATCAACCACAAATAATAAGAAAGATTGTATTTATACATATGAATTTAAGTTTTAGTAGTCGTTTCTTTTATAATGGTCTATACACAAAGAGATAGATGAAACGAAAAGTAGGGGAAAGCACAGCACATTAAAGGCGTTTCTCCTAAGCGATCTCTTCTGCGGCGAGGAGAAGCAACTTATCTTGCGTATGAAAATTGTAAAGGATAAACGATAAAATAATTCCATTAAAAATAAAAATATGAAAACAAGTTACACAAATGTTCTCCCGGTGGATGTTTTCGATTAGATGCAGCGTTGAACATATGCAGGGCTCCAGAGAGTTAAGATTAGAGATCCACATTACACACACAAAGAACACGCCGCAAATGAAACAAACGAAATATCGCTCAGGTCTTTTCGTCATTTTGCATTAAACTTTAATAATGTTTAAACGTCTTGTTATGTAAAAAGATGTGTAGTCGAAGAAGCAGAAGGTAGAGGATGAGTTTTGTGGAGAAAGCAGATGTAATTGCATTTAATCGGTAGATTTAATTGATAATTATACATATAATTTAATGAGAAACGAAACCAACAAAATAAAGCGAGAAATACATTTTTTAAATGCGTTAAATATGGGCTCGTACCCCCCGACTGTTTATTTTTGGGCTGGCCTGGCCTGGCTGGGTCTTCCACATCCACTTCTTCCCCCATCAAATCAACTAGACACAAAGTGAGTAAACCATTTGTATTAACCTCTTGTTTATTTTAAATATCAATACGAATTCAATGGATTTGCTCCGTTTCAGTTGGGATTTAGTTCTATATATTTATCTATATATATCGAATGGGTTAGCACCCCAAATACCTTTAGAGTTTTTGTCTTCACTTTGGGATTATCAATGGTTAACAAATCTAAAACACAACACAACCCTACAAACAATATCTATCAACTCAGTGCAATGGATGATGGTGCACTGTTGGGTTGGGTTTGGTTTGATTATGGGTGAAACATACACAGATTAAAGCTTAAATTTATAATGGTGTATATTGATTGGGCGGGTACTCTCCTTTCCTTAAGTGGTTCCACATCTTGGTAATTAAGTTAAGGAGTCCTTTGCTTTTTTTTTCCGTTTTCCACGGTGGACAAACAGAGAAGGTGTTGCGCTTATTTTATTTTAGAGCTTAAACTACGAATTATGGCGAACAAAAAAACAGAGTCTCTCTCAGAGCCAATCCACAAAAAGTGATACAAATAGGGTATGAACGAAAGAAGCTGTTCCAAGGGGTGTCCAGTGGGTGAGTCTGTGCCATTTTCCACACTTTCCTTGTGGATCGAAGCACCATACGGAGAGCGGCATTGAGAGCAGCCCTGCCCCCGCTTTGTCCCTCTAATTGCGATTGAGCCAGAATATTGTCTTCAGCACAAAGTAGGCCAGGCCCAGGCAATAGACGATCTTCTCCCGCTGCATACGCTGCTCGTTGTTGATCTCAATGTTGAGCACCCGGCGATTCAGCTTGGCCAGCTGGCGGCGCAGATACAGGATCTCTTCGTGGGGCGTCAGCTCGCCCATTGGCGTGCCCTCGCGTTGGGCCAGCATTGAGGCATCCAGATTGTTGTGCTGCTGCTGCTGCTGCTGGTTCAGCTGAGAACGCTTGCTGGCACTGCCCGTGGTTAGCTGTGGGCAGAGAAGGATTCGGGCATTAATGCGGTTTATCAGTTGGGCAGACTGCAGGGCGACCCACAGATATCTTTTGATACACCATTTCAAATCGGAAAGTACAAAATATATCATATAAGATTCAAAGTGTTGCCTCTGCTCAACAGACAGTCTCGTGTCCAGTGACAGTTCGGGTCAAGCATCACAAACAACTAACGAAAATTTGTTGTTAAAGAAAATTTGTGTAGTAAACCGTATTTTTGGCCAGTACAATGTCACATCAGCCCTTTCCCCACGCCGCCGATGAGGAGGAGCTGCCCAAGCTGGAGCCCATCATCAGTGCGATGAAGTGCGAGCAGACCGGACACATAATGGAGGCCATCCTGTTGTACGAGGAGAGCATCTACAAGCTGAATCAGATGAGCGAGGCGGAGCCCAACAAAAAACACCTGTGCGGCAAGTATATAAAGATATACGAGACCCGCGCCAAGCAGCTGAGGGAGCAGGTGAAGAGTCACTTGCAAAGCAGTCGGGTACTGGACCACATCAACATCGAGCGCGATTCGCGCGGCAAGAGCTACCAGCGCCTGTTCGGTGCCTATTTGGACGACAATGTCAAGGAGGCGCACATCAATGAGCCGCACCTGACGGACCAGAATCACATTCGGAATCTACTGAACTTCCTGGAAGTACTGGTCAAGAACTGTCGCTATCTGAAGTACATTCGTCTCACCACCCGTCCAGATCCCGTTATGCCCAAGAACCAGCAGCTTATCCTAGAACAGATACGCTCCGATCTGGCCACCGGCAACATCCAGCTGCACTACCAAATGGACGACACCCTTCACGACCGCAAGATCGTGCTCAGCTCTGGGGTGGTCATCAAGATTGGTCGCGGTCTGCACTACTTTGAGGCCAGTGACAATAGCCACACTCTGGGCTTGTGCGACTTTGATTTTCGCAAGTGCCAGGCCACCGAGGTGGACATCTGGAAGTGTCGGGCCTTTGCCAAGAAGCCCAAGGTCCCGGGCGAACCACAGAACGACGTGGAAGAGTCTGAGCCTCACGTCTACTCCAGTGACTAGGGAGAGGGCTACTTATCACCCGAAATAGTAGAAATCAATAAAAGCAGCAGTCGTTAATCTCTAACAAGGCACACGGTCTGAGTGTTGAGCGGGGCGTACTGTTACCATAGTCGTCGATCACATTTCGTCATGGCCTGCATGCGTTTGCTGATAAGTCGAGTGGCTTAACCCCAATTGCTTACCTGCGAATCGGACTCCACAGAGTTGGCATCGTTGGTGTGGAAACCCATGCGGGCTGTGCCATTGGCGCGCACATATTGCGTGGCATTCCCCTGCTCGTCCTCGTCATAGTCCTGATCCTGCCCATACAGGTGATGGCCGTTGGCCCTGATGGGGGAACTCTCCTCGGAGGCCGATGGGAAGTGATGGTCGGTGAGTGTGATGACGCGTGGCGGTGTCTGGACGCGTGCATAGCTCGCCGAGGGATTCTTGGGTAGAATGGAGTTCTCCAGCTGTATTTCGCGCGGTGCCGAACGCGTTTCCAGATGCTGATTGTGCCCGAGCACCACAATCCGGTCGGGCACATTCATGTCGATCTTGTCGTGATAGTTCCAAGAGCTGATGAACTGATTTCCGTTCTGGTTGGACAGCAGCAGATCCTCGTCAGAGTACTCGCCCGTAGCCTTGATGCGTTTGGGTAACGCGCATTTTGTCGTTGATTTCGTGTGCGAATTTGGCCTCGTTATAGAGATCGTCATCCAGCCCATTGAACATAGGTGCGGGCGATTGGGGGGTCACCATTGTGCTTTGCTTCTGGCAGGTTCGCTCGGGGGGTCTGGGCCTCTTCTTGGGGGATTTAACAGCAATCGATGTTTTTTTGTGTTCAGTTTTGAGGAGGCGGTGAGAGAGACGTTTTCAGAACAAATTAGGACACGGAATTTTGGTTGTGCAACATTTTGTACTGCGAGTTGGATTGCTCCTTCTATCTTGTGTGTGTGTGTCTACTTACATTTTTTCTTTAATGACAGGAAATTCGCAAATTCCGTATTAATTTAAATTTTCTTCCTGTCTTTTGTTATGTGTATGAGGGTGGCCAGAATCTGCTAAAAAATACCGAAAATGTCTGGTACAGTGTTCTCGAGCTGTTGGTATCCGCACTATTCGATAGACCTGATAACTATTTGGCGCGTTTTTAAATAAGAATCTTGTAAACCGTAGAATGATATTTGGTTCATGGGGTTATACCTTGAACAAAACTCAAAAATATTCATGCCTTTAACTGATTCGAATTGATCTATATAGAAATGCATTTATATGAAATGAATCCGCTGACACACATTCGATTGCTAAAAGTACATTCTGTGTTGTTAAGCGCGAACGTTTGCCAAAACTACAAAATACCAGAACAAGAAAATACCAGCGCGATCTGGCCGCGCTCTTTTACAACAGAACCTTCGGCCGCAGATAAATAGGGAGTATTTAAAACAAGCCAGTCAAGTAGAAAATTGATTCATTAGTCGGATAAAATTATGTGGTCAGGGCTGAGGGTTCTATCTAGCTAGTAATAATCGACGGTATATCAAACACGAGGAATATGTATGACGGAACTTGAATAATTCGTCTGTATATTTACGGTATATTTTGAAAATGAGACGGTATCTTTTGGTATATTTCTGAGGGTCAGACCGTACATCGCAAATCCGCGGTCACACTTACAACACAACGCCGCAGACGCGCGTCTTTTTTTTCGAGTGGATTTTGCAGCATTATATGTGAACGTACCCATAAATCAATTATAAATTAAAGGAAAAAGTAAGTTGAACACTTTTTTTGAAGATTAGAAGCAGAAGGATCAGAGCGATACGAATTCAAACGACGAAGAGAGCGTCCAGCCTCTGCGCAGCTTTGCCGCGGTTGCCGGGTACAGTCGCTCTGAGACGGGGCTCGCTTTCAGCGCGCCAAACTGCAGACACAAATAAATAGTTTTCTCCGCCCTCTGCAGCTGTGTGTGTATGTGTACGATAACTATAAATAAAATATAGCACTCGCCTTTATACATATATTAATGCATACACAAATATCGGTACTTTGTTACAGCACGTTTTTGGCCAGAAATCATATAAATCAGACATGGAGCGACGCCTGAGACGCCCGCGTCGCGATGAGGCTGCAGCGGCACCTCTCGCCACCACACAGCCCAGCCTTCTGCCCGTTACCAGGCGGGCAGGCTCAGTGGCAGCTGCAGCAGCCGGCACTGGCCCTGCGACCCGAACACGTGTCTCGCCCTCGCGCAACAAGGTCGTTCAACCGACCGCTGAAGTGGAACTGGGACCGCGCACAAGGCGCTCCAGCCGTCCTCGCTCCTCGGTCGGACCGATCACTTCATCTCTGCCCGTCAAGACATCGGTCAAGTCGCCAACACCCATCAGAGAGGTCCCTGAGGTGAGTGTAAATCCGTTTTCTCAATCAATTAAGTCGCTATCTAGACTCGCAATCGCTATCGGTGGGCCCTTATCTTAGCGAGGGTCAGCCCTGCCTGGAATTCTGAGAATTATCAGGAAAAGAATGTGCTTTAGCTTCGATAAGCGATATAATCCATGAGAAGCTCTACTCACGGCCCATTCCTTGCAGGTATCGACGCCTGTGCGTCAAGCGACCAGCAATTTGCCCATGACCCTTACCACCAACACCGCTAGCCGGGCACCCAACAAATCCTTCAACACCAGCTCCGTGAACAGCAGCAGCGCGGTGAACACGTACAGCAGCAGCAGCACAACCACTGAACACATTGAGATACGCACCGAGGGCGGGGGCGAAGTGGATATCGACGCCATACGCAAACGCATCACAGAGAGATTACGGCGATCCGTGTCGAAGACCTTTTCGAGTTTGGGCGGAACCAAAGCCACCAACACAGATGATGGCAGTCGCTACAGTAGAAGTTTGTCGCGATCGGTGTACGAAGACGAGAAGTCGTCGAAGCAGAGCTACTCAACGGGGGAGGAGGACCTGTACGAGGAGGATGAACTGGAGGAAGATGAGTTCCGCAGCTTCAATGCCACACTTCAGTCGGCCAATCAGGGAGAGACCTCGTGTCGCCAGATGAAGTCGCCTAAGGAGTTTGGCGGCTGGCTGGGAGCCTTCCTCCTGTTGGTTGTGGTGCCCTTTTGTGTCTACTATCTCACCTGGAGCTGCGCGGCGCGCAACAATTGCCAATTCAAGAACGTTAATATAGCGGTTCTTGTGGACTGGAACTATCTGGCGCGCCAGGTTTTCCAAATCCGAGTAGTAGGCGCCTTTGTGGCATACCAAGTGGCTGTCTTCCTGCTGGTGGCCCTGTTGCCGGGACGGCGCGTACATCTCACCCGGGAGACCTACAAATTCAACTCTTTGGCAGTGGCTATGGTCCTGATCATCGCCGGTGGCTATGCCGAGTATAAAAGTATCCCGTCGTGAGCTATATACTGCGTCACTATCTGCGATTCTGCATCTTTGGGATTGTGAGTGCTTTCGTTGCGGCCGCCTGGAGCTATTGGCGCGTGGACACCGCTAAGTACAATGTGCTCAGGCACAATGTGTCGAACGAATACGGTCGCACCGGGAACTTTGTGGTGGACTTTGCCCTCGGCAGGCAGCTGAACCCCAAGTGGATGGGACGGGTGGACTGGAAGCAATACTACTACCGTCTGTCCATGGTTAGCACCCTTCTGTATGCGACATGCTACATCTACCAGACCCTGCAGTGGCCCAAGCCCCATCCGATGACGGACGGAATCACCTTGGCGCGCTATTACATTAACAATACCCACTACGATCCGGGCACATTGCTCTCGGCCAGCTGCCTGCTGCTCTACGTGCTCGACGCTATTGTCTTTGAGCATCATTTGAGCTCGTCCTTCGAACTGCAGTATGAGGGTTACGGCTGTCTCCTGCTGCTGCGCTATGCCGCCACTCCCTACCTGCTGACCGCCGTGACGAAATACTTCTACGATCAGCGTGTGCCCATCACCTGTTGGTATGCCCCCATCGGAGTCGTCGCCCTGCTGTTGCTCGGCCTCAGCGTGAAGCGCTTTAGCAGCGCCTACAAGTACAAGTACAGGCTTAACTCTCAGAACCCCATATTTTCCAACATCGAGACGATTCACACCTTCCAGGGCAACCGCATCCTGCTGACTGGCCTCTGGGGCCATGTGCGTCAGCCCAACTACTTGGGCGACATCATTGCCTTGGTTGCTCTGGCAGCACCCATGTCGCTGCGTCTGGCCTGGCCCCCAGTGCTGGGGCTGGTACTGCTAGTCCTGGTGCTGCTGCATCGCACCACGCGCTCAAATGCCCGCAACCATGCGCGCTACCACTCTGCATGGAATCGCTACTGCGCCCGGGTGCGGTACTCCATTCTGCCGAGAGTCTTTTAAGAGATAACACTATTATTTATTTTATTTTCAGTTCAGTTTAGTTTTTTATTTCTGTGAGCATTTCATCTTTAGTTCTGTATTGATTTACTTTGTGTTTGGAATTGTATATATCAATACTCGTGCATCCATTACTCACAACACCATCTCTCATTGATTTTAGTACAAAATTTGATTTTATTCTCACCAACGGACAACCGACGGACATTTAACACTTAAATAAGTTTAGTTAAACCCACATAATTGTAGCTATATGAACATCTGTCTGTATAATGGGCTAATATACGCTTAAGATTAAGAAGCCATAAATATTCATTACTCTCTGTATAATACACGTACGAATAGGAACTAATTTTTATATTTAAATATCAACTAAATAAATTCGTAGTTTCTATACTATAAAGAAACGCACAACGAAAGCTGTCATTATTGTATATCTGAATGATATCGTCAAGGATATTTCAGTGAGTAAAATCATTACAATGTGTATTTTGTTAATTGTTTTCTGAAATGGAACCAGAAAGAGAAAAGAATTAGCATATGATTTAGTCGATTACGGTACATTTCTAAATAATGCGAAGCTTAAACTATTCAAAAAAATATTTTGTAAGGTTTTAGTGGGAGACTAAAGTGCAAACTTTGCATGTCTATAAGGTCAAGTTCGCCCTTAACTTGATTTCAAGTTGAATCTAAATATAAAGTATGATGGAGCATATTTCATGCCTTTTGCCACAGAATGTGGTTGATGATGATGATGAATGTCAGCCAACGAATAAAAGAAGTAATTTTGTGTAAAAATGCCCCTGCTCACTGCCACCCCTCACTGCTGCCACACCGCACAAAGTTCTGTGGTGTGGGCGTGCTCCAAAGCCGTTACAACTGTTAATGACATTTACGAATGTTTGCAAGAGACCAAAGTTGCTGGAACCACCCGTCTTTCCCTTCCATCTACCACACACATAATGCCAAAATAATGACGAAGTCTGGCTTGCACCTCCGTCCCCGAATGCCCGCCCCAATCCCGCTTCGGCATGATTCCCCCCTCTGCCATGCAATAGAAAAATGACGCGGAAACTGTCAAAAAAGAAAGCAGCAGAAAATATAGAAAGAGGCAAGCAAACCCCAGCGCCGGGCCGACATTTGCGGTTTGCTATACAAATGACCGACCACCGCTGCCGCCGTTGCCGACTGCCCCGCCCACTTGACGAAAATTATACAATAATGGCGTCAACATTAGCAAATTGTGGAGCTTGTAGAGCCAGTTGCCATTCAGGCAGGGAAACAGCTCCGTACTCCGAGTCCCCGTCCGGTAGGTTGTCCTTTAATGAGCGTTTAAATTGGCGGATCCTGGTCCTGCAACTGCGCATGGGGTGAGATTTTGCTTTTCGTGTTTTTTTTTGTTGATTGATTGCTCCTTGTGGTGGTTAGTTTTTGGGTTGGGTGAAGGGGGGACAAAGCGAATAAATGATTTCAACAAATATGCAAATTTAACCGAAAAGTCATGGGGACAAGCACTTCAAATATTTGTACAACTTTCTTAAATGCTTTTGGCAGTGGTTAAGTATCGAAGCGAAGGTGCATACACATTCGGAAAGATCTTGTGAACACTATTCGTATTAACTCCAAAGAATATGCTTTACGGACAACCTCCTACGAGTATTTTATAACAATTGTGCTTCCAGATTGTTTCCATTGGAACTGGAATTGAGCCTGGAATTAAGCTTGCTTAAAAAGTTTCGAAAGAGAAAAGCAAAGGAAAGAGAAGAGAAAAACTCAACTCTCTCACATGGACACACACACGCACTCTCGCATAAATCACGCCTTTTGTCAGCATCAGATAACGTTTGGCATAAATTTAGTTTTAATTGACTTAATGCTTGTACTTTTATCAAATAATTAATTACAAAGCAGACTGTGGGCAACACCCAGAGAGACAGTTTAAGGAAAGGAGCTTCGTGTGGGAGCAAAGTTGGGTCAAGCAGGGATCTCCCGTTCCAGGTACAGCCTGTCCAGCTCTATCTGGCATTATTCTGTGGGCGGCACTCGGCAGTCAGTCTCTGCAGTTAGTTGGCGCACCACTTGGCCAGCAACTGCAGTGTTTGCTTTGCGTGGGCCCCTCCACTCGCTTTCAATTATCTAGTTTTCTATAAATTTTCTTGGTCGCAGTGGTCGTTGTCAATGCATTTTGTTGGTCTGTAATTGCCCCTTGTCAACAAGTCGGGGAGCAACCAGTCCAGAGATCGATATCGTGGTCGTTTGCCACAATTTTTGTTCTGTTGGGAGAGCAATAAAACTGTTATTGAATGTAATTAGCTTCGTAATGGGGTTATTTATGTATGCCATTTCTTGTTTATGTAGTGCAGTGCACTGCAGTGAACTGCAGTTTGTCAACGCTCTGTTTTGATTGATTGATTAATGGATGTTCTGCAATTTGACTGCAATTGAAACTCGAAAGTGGAATTGAACTTTTCTTGGGAGGGTTTCAGGAACTCCTTTAGCCTTGAACCAACTTCAATGGCAACCCAAGTGAAAAATGAGAGGAAAGAACATTAGCCATTCAAGGACCTAACCACCTACGAGTATCACTGGCCCGCCCCAGAACCGCTCCATTGCCAACCTAGGAAGGGACCTTGAAAAAAGCGTCAAGCAGAAAGCTCTTGACAAGTTTTGTCAGCCAACAATGGGACACGTAGCCTTTGTTCGCCAGTGTCAGGACCTGCACATTCATCTTCGTCAGGAAGCGGGCTAAGTTTGCATTTAAATTGGTAATTAACACAGAATGAAAGCGAAAGCCAGAAAGAAGAAAAATGCGATGCGAAATAAACAGGAATACAAAAGAACTAAGCGAAGGAGTGTGGAGGCAGAGAAACGGAAACAATCAACTAGCCGAAAGATAACAAATGTGGGCTAAAGAAGCAGTAGGACAGTCACACATTGAAGAAATGGTAAGGCCAAAGGGCAGGATATCATTTTCGATTGCAAAATTGATTGTCAAAGCGAGGGGGTAATGGCTACACTGAGTGAAATGGGATACACATATGTACTATATTTTCCTACAGATATTTCATTTAATTTTACTCTTGGTTTTAAGTTAAGGTTCCGTTGGCCACATCAGTCGCAAAGTTGTGCAGGAATTAGTCAATCCATCATTTCTTCCAGTGTAATTGTCTGTAAAATCTCACCCAGTGTAATAATCCCGTTGCTTCTGCCAGCTGCACTTGCTGCTGCTGCTGCTTCTGGTTCTGCTTCTGCTTCTCCGACGTTATCATTTCATTAAATCAGAAAACGGGAACAAAACAATAAAACGGTACAACAACAAGGAGAACGAACGATTGCCAAAAGACAAAGCGACAAAAACGTTTCGTTTGGGTTCTTCCTCCTCCTTCTCTCCCACAAACACGACTCTCTCTCCTCCACTGAACGCTGCCAATTGAATGTAAATGAGAGAATGGGTGGTGCTGTCAGCCAAACGGAGAGGAATGGATTGAGAGTGGACAGCGCAGAGGCAGAGGCAGAGGCAGAGAGGTAGAAGCTGGCTTTTGTTGAGCAGGTCATCAATGACAATCGAAGAACCTGACGACTTACTAGACGGAAATTGTGAATGGAGAACCTGAGCACTTACTAGGCAAAAATTGTCAGATGCAATTGCCTTTATTAGCCATCAATCCAGTAAAGAAATAGAGAGGAAATGAGAGTGAGAACTATGTATATGATTGGGTACAATCTTTGATCTCCTGCCTTACTGCCACCTTATGAGATTATGGTAATTATCGCCGCTGATGTTGGTTCTGTTAATCGAAAGGATTATTGAGAATCGATTTGGGCCTTAAAAGAAACCCCAAACAATATCCAATCGAACCAAAATTAAGTTTACCATCCAGGAAAAAGTCAATTGCATGCATATCCTGTAACAGCAATTAGTAAAATTTCTTGGCCAGAAACAGAGCAAAGCATACCGAAACCCATTACCTGCTCGACTTGGCCATAAACGTAACGGAGAATTGGATTGTGGGGGAGTCGTAACAGGGGATATAGTGTGGAACGAGGAAAAAGAATGAGCCCAGGCAAAACAAACTTAATTGTCTGCACAGTTTTATTTACTCCGTAGAGGGACGGACAGGACTTACCATGTCCCTGCCCTGCCGGAGACAGATAGATATGCCATAGAGGATGAGATGCGGCTGCGTCTGCTTGTAATTACTGTGCAACGACGAGTACTGGGAGCAAGCAGTCCTTCGCCTCCTGCACCCACTTAACGAACATGACCAAGACTGGCCAAACAATAGGCCTCTGTCTCTGTCTCTGGGTCTGACTCTGAGCACTGGGCACTGAGCACTGGCCATTGGCCACTGGCCACTGGACACTGAGCACTGGGCTGTGGCTTCAACATGCACGGCTCGTTGCATGGATAAGTGATGCAAAGCCAGCCCCCTGCCATCCATTGTGCCCTGGGTCTTGTTTAATGCCAACACAATAAACTTGGCCAAAAGGTTGTTGTCAATGCTATTACTGCTGGTGCTCTACGGGCAGCCGAGGGGAATGGATTCCTGTCTATGGTTGGCCAGGCACCGAGTACAAGTCTGTGGCCATGTAGTAGGTGTTGTTATCATATTTGCATCGTCCTGGCCCTGGTGCTGGTGCTGCTGCGGTCCTGGTCCCCCGGTCCCGGTTCCTCCTGCCAATAACTCAATCACCGACGCACTGCAGTTGCCCGGGACCCATTCATCATCGGCAGACAAAATATTAATCGCTCCTGCCCTTGCACTTGCACTTGCACGTGGCTAAATTGGATTCGAGCGCGATTATGTCACGGCAGCAAGGTTACAATTTATAATTGTCAAACGTACGAGCGATGTGCGGATGCATGCCAACTGCCCAGACAAATGGTATACGACCGTGGCGAACCCCATTCCCCAGGATCCCCAAAGCAAATTTTCACTATACCCGTGATTTATGGCCAGAGGAAATTGACTTGTGATATATGATTCTCGGTGCAGCCAAGACCTTGAAAAAGCTGCAACAAAGGCAGTAAGTTTTATGGAATGGAAAGTGTTTCCCATTCACGTGGATATACCATTGATAGTATCAGTGATTTGTTTCCTAAAAGTGGTTTGTTACAAGCATAACTACGAGTATAAAAGAGTCTAGATCTACAGGATAGATGTCTGAAAGAACACTAATAGACAGATATCTCTGGTATCCAATAGAAGTCAAAATGTTCTAGGAATAAATTGTATAATATAAAAATAGTAGAAATCTGAAACAATCGAAAACGAAAAGACATCCAGGGCAGAACCATTGAAATTGTTGCTCAATAGACAACTCATTTAACATGAATTAAGTTCAACTGTAATCAGACATCTTGGTACCCCCACAAAAGGTCCTCGTGGGCGTAAGTGAATTGGCCGAGCAATGAGGACCCGCTTGAGACAAGGTTTTGGCCCTGACTGTCTTTAAAGAGCAAAAGTCAAAGCCATCAACCGTCTTCCATTTCAATTATGAAATTGCTATATCTAATCCGCGCTTTAATAAAAGCTTCAGAAGTTGAGCCACAACCACAACTATGAGGGAGGCAGCTCTTAACAAGCCTTTAGCAGCGACCCTTAAGCCACCTCACCTTTTAATGAGGCAAAAAGTTGATGCCACATAACGATGTCATAATGGGCATTGTGTGGGCAAGACAGGGCAGGACAGGATGTGAGAGGAGAGGAGAGGATAGCGGCAGATGGAGTCGCGGTTTAGCGCCTGACGCTTTTCGCTCTTTACTCTTCACTTTTCAATGTTCGCTAAGCAACGTCGGGGGGTCAGTCAGGACAATGGCAAAGACAGGAAAGCATCTCTATTGTGATTTTAATTAGAAAAACTTTTGCCCCACACTTCAATTAGTGGGCTCGGGGGATCAACCACAGAGCCGCAGAGCCACAACCGAAAAACGACAACGGACAGCATGCAACAATTTCTGGCATAAAAACGAAAACTATTCCTTAGCTTAGCATAATGTTTACCAGAAGCCAAAAGTGTTGAATATCGGAGAGCTTCAGAGAAAAAAATGGCAGGAAATATTGGTAGAAAAACTAGTTGAAAAAGCAGTGGACAGAGGAAGAAGGAGTAGACGGGAAGCCACAACAATTCAGGATGCAGAACGGAGAAGAGTTCGAGTTGAGTTCAGGTCGAGGAAAAAGTATGCAACACTCCCCAGAGTTACCTGAGCACAACAAAGGCGCTTGCCAGGTGTTGGTGCATGCCAGGAGTGGCAAAAGGATTGCGGAGGGAAGTGGACAGACCACAAGCCCAGGCCCAGGCCCAGGACCAAACCAAAGTAGCAAGTTTGCTGGAGGAGAGCAGGGGCTTGCGCTTGGGCTTGGGGAGCCATATGCGAAATTGTTTTATAGCTGCCCGGGAATGGTCAGTCTGTAGTCCTGAGTCTGTACTACAGAGTCCGAAGCGAGGAGAGCGTTGAGTTTGTTTATGGCCAGCCAGGCAGCTTGGGCCAGAACGGATGTTGCCTTTAACGTGTACATCCGCAGGTCCGAGCCCCTCTGTCCACCCGTTCCTCCCTATAGCACGTGTATCTGTCTATCTGTGCGAGGGAGCATTCTGAGCATTCAGTTTCATGTTGAAGCGTTTAACAAAGCGCCGTAAATTGCATCAGGCGTGCAACCACAATCTAAGAGTAACCCACCCGGATCCGCCCTCCGAGGATACCGTGACCGGTAGGTTTGCCAGAGTTTCTTATTCCCAGTTAAGACCGTATCCCTTTTGCGGTTCAGGTAAACTTTTATTACTCCGAAAAAACAATTTAAACATCGGAGGATGGCTCAGATAAGGCCATGGCCCTGGCATGGAGCAGGCTTTTAGCCAGACCAGGAATTAGATTATTGGCCTTGAGGTAAATGTTTCTCGGTCCGAACTGATGCTAATGGAATGCGGTCTTACTCGGCAGACGTC
This sequence comes from Drosophila lowei, assembly GCA_008121275.1. Lineage (NCBI taxonomy): Eukaryota > Metazoa > Arthropoda > Insecta > Diptera > Drosophilidae > Drosophila > Drosophila lowei. The sequence goes on along the minus strand of CM017778.1, from coordinate 20,121,897 downwards.
AACTTCAATTTGTTGCCCTTTCCCGTTTTAAATTGATTCGGAATTCCCTGCCCGACTGCAAGTATAATTAAAACATTTGCTGAGTTCTCGGTTAAAGTTAGCTCCTCATTTGCCTGGGGCACGGGGACACACATCTGCGATCGAACAATTATTAGTTGCTGTAATCAAAGCCCCAGCTGCGGACACAATTGGTATATTGCCAATGTTTATTAGAGTCGGGCCCAAAGCCTCGCCAAATTGCCAAACACATCCCAGGGGATGGCGGACCGGGACCCACCCGGTCCCAACATGCGACAGCCGGGGGCAGCGGTGGCAGCAACGACGGTGGCAAGTGCAGCAAGGCGTTGCTTTTTTAATAGAGTCATAACTTGCTGCCAACTAATGGGATTCGAACCAAAACACGCTGCACTGAAAGAAATAAATGGCCCTGCTTCCTATTGCCGCAGAGGTTCTCTGCAAGTACGAGTTCTTCTGTTATTGAAAGATAATTAATCGGTAAAGCAGATTCATATTTATACCCAATTCGTGCAATCATAGATTGCCTTGCATACAATGATATTCTTTATTGGCAAAGGAATGCCCAAGAGAGAGAGTAACGGCATTGTTTTTCAGTAGAGCTCTTCCAGACCAATAGATCCCTCGAAGATTTTACTGTACACCTATGTATTATTATCTTTTCTCTCAGTGCACTTTTGGTCAGTCCTTGCTTAGCCATAACCTACGCCCCTCGAGTTTTCATACACCGCTTCTAAATATTTTTTTTTTTGCTACGTTCGTTACTTTCGGTGTCCTCTCTCGTGGCTCGACTTTGGTTACAATTCAATTTGCAGTGGGCGCTTTTTTCCTGGACATATTTTCTTTTTTTTCGGTTTTTTTTTGTGTGCGGTCGCCTGGCGCTTTGGAAATTTGTGTTCGTACTCTGCCGTACCTGGGCAGTGTCGTAAATGTGTGGAAATTGTTGGGTGTTATGCCTCGTAGGTATGACTGCCAGTTAAGCAACGGGCGGTCCCAAGCTAAGAACTCTTCTCCACCTCCACCTCCAGCTCCGGCTCCGGCTGCTCCTGCCTCATACCCCCATACCATGCCTGGCTCCATCTCCTTTCCCGAGTGTGTGGCATGTGGCCAACAAATCTCCACCTCTCCCTGGCGGCTCTCGCTGTCGTTTTATTGTCTTGGCATAATGTTGACGTTGGACTTGTTCTAGATGGTTGCTGGGCTCGTTACTTCTCCTGGCCGGGTGCCCCAAGAGCAGGGCATGTGGTCCTCATAATTGTCTTGCGCAAATGGTCGTGTAAAATTTTAATTGCTTTTTAGTGCAAACTCTTGGAAAATTTGTAGTTTCCGAAGAGGCCAAGACCGGGGCTAAGCTCAAATGTCCCACGCTCACATTTGAAGGGTCAAAACCTGTCGACTGTGGGGCTGATTAGGAAATGTTTATGTCGTAGGTGTTTTGCTCTGGTCCTGTCCCGAATGGCTTTATTTTGAAGAGCTTTCATGGATTTCAATATGGTCATTAGAGGCGGAAGAATGGTAGGACTACTGCTTGTTAGCTGGTATATTCCCTTGAATATCTTTAACACCCAAAAGCCAAGGAACAGACGCCACAGCCGCATCTTAACCGAAATCAGCAGACACTCATTAAAATCCAAAGTAATTTTCCACACCATATCACCATGCATGACACATATATCAAAAATTTATGTGCGAAACGTCAAAAAGTTTAAACACGGCCGCCATAAAAACAATTTGAATACATTTTTGATTACATTTATGGAGTGGAGGAGCGGGGTTGCTGGGCCAAAAGGAAACCAAGTCAAGCTGAAAACAACTTTCGAACAACACTTGACATAGAAAATTTGTGTGTTCTTTCCCCATATCCCACAGCATATGCAAACCATGAAGAACCCAACCCCAATCTCAATTTCAAGTCCTGTCATGGGAGGAAGTGATATGGGATATGGGATGTGCGTCCAAATATTTGTACTGTTACTTGTCTATTCCACAACTAAACCGAATCGTTTCATAACTTTAAGAGTCCCTCATCATTCCTGATATTTTTTCTTCCGGTTTTCCGGTTTTCGGGTTTTCTTTTCCTGTTGGACGATATTTTCTATTACGAGAATTTCTCATTCTGCTCGTTAGCATTTTTCCGGTTATCTCGCTTCAGATTTATAGTGCTCATTGCCCCAATGGCTGGGGCCCGTCATTTATGGTCACCGTTTTTGACATTCATTGGCCTTTTTTCTCTCTGTTTCCCCCTCGTCCTGGGTCCCTGCCCAGCGAGGACCTGCCTCGATAGGACACAAGACACGACACTCCACTCAAACTTAAATAGAAATGGGCGCATCAAGCGTGAAATTAAATTTGATAAATTCTATTTACGTAAAGAGATGGAAGATTTGTGGGGACACTTTTTGGGGTCATCGTCGAGGGGGAGCGAGGATGGGCTGTAAGGGTAGCTGGTCCTAGGTCATAATTTAAGTGTATCGAATGGGTTTTTTAACGCTCGGTTGTGCAGTGTAAGCATGATGGGGAAATACTTAAAAGGGCGGTAAATGAAGGTATTTTTTCTCAGATATGGAGGCATTTACGATCTCATAAAGTGTGTATTCTTGATCACCATTAGAAGGCATGTATGAAACAGGCGTATCCATTTGTGATTTGATCTCAATCGGGTAGCTATTATACCAGATATTACGATGGATTTTAAAGTTGGAAGTACTTAAAAGGTATCATCCGATCAGCAATAAATTCTTGAAGTTAAGCTTAAACTCAGATCGGGGCTAAGAACAACAGCAGATATGCGGAACCCCAGTAAATTACTATATGGAAAAGAATAACGTAAGCATCAAAAAGGCAGGGAGCGGGAGCGCCCACACACAAACAGAACCGCAGTGGAATCACGAGGCTGCAGAAGCAACCGCGGGAGCGGCTGGCCCCATCAAAAGGTACAGGCCGGGGAAAACATTGAGAACTTTTAATATTCACTCTTGTCGGCTGCATAAATTAAGGCCCTCAAAGGGCTGTGGGGGAGAGGGCGAGAGTGAGGGGCAGTCGAAACTGCAATAGCGAAACAACAAAAGTGGCGCGAAAGAGGGGGAGTGGAAAGAGGTAGAGGCTGCTGATGGAGCAGATAACATGCAAACCAATGGCAGAAGCAAAGGCACTCAACTGAAGAGCGCAGAGAGAGAGAGAGACGAAACTCAAGAGCGGCTTGCAGAAAAAGACCAACAAAAGAAAGCAAAGATGATGATCGAGGTGCTGATACCCTTGAAAATCCATCGTTTCTATATTATTTAGGGATCCAATTAAACTAACATTTTTGGACTTTTTGTTTTTGCTATGAAAAATTATTTGTTGCTAGAGATTTCTGAGTTTGGTTGAAAGATCTTCATAGAAAGTCAAGTTTTTCAAAGACTTGGTTCAACAGATCGAAAGGAAATCATGTACATATTCGTATACTGCTATTTTTTTAAGGTATACCATTTAAACAGCAGTTTTAGATCCTGATGAAGCTATATGGCTATATATAGGGGTCGAATATGCGAAAATGGATTCCAAAATCAAAATACTTCTTGCAAGCGTATACCAAGTGATTCACAGACAAGGTTGATGCCGGGCGGACAGTGAAAGAAAGAATAACTACAGCTACAGAATATGTACAAAGCGAATGAAGTATGAAAGCGGATGGGCAGGGGAGGGCAAGGGCTGCCAACTTGTGGCGCCTTTTGTTGGTGCTGGCCCTGCTGCTGCTGCTGCTGCTGCTGCTGCTGCTGTTGCTGGTTCCTGTTTGTTATTGCACTTTTGCGTGCCGCTCTCGAACCCCAATGCATAAGAGACTGAAGAGCAGGCCGAAAACCCTGGTTCAGACCGAGAAACAGAACAGAACACAGAACCCCGCAGAACCCAGACCCAGATACAGTTGGGCCACTCAAACTCACTTCAATGAATACTTTATGGGTTAATAATCGTAAAACCATTCAGCGCAAGAGCCTCGCCAGCCCTTTGGGCCTTTTGCCCTGCTCTTCCCTGCTCTTCCCTGCTCTTCCCTTCCCTGCTCTTCCCTGCCCTTTCCGCTCTTTCCCCTTTCCATCATCTCTTGGCCAAAGTTTTTGTGCGCGAGAATTCATAAACAATGTGCATAAAGCGCAAAATGTAGCGCTTCTGTTCGTTGGTGAAGACGGGGTGGCACGGGGTGTTGGAGCCTCGCCAGGGGAAAGGATGTCCCACTGCAGTGGCAAATTGTTGTTGTTTCTTTTGCCTGTTATTGTTGCAGGCTTGAGCGGCAGGCACGGCCTTTTGGGGTTTGCCAGGTGGTACGGATGGATGGTTGGAACATCGTTTATGCAAGTTTTCCCGTTTAGCTGTTGATTTTCTGTGTTCTGTGGGTGTTGCCAGAGTTTTCGTTGTTGTCAGGGTGTTCGCTGTTGTTGAAGTCAGTCGCTGTCATTCTTGATGAGGATGTTATTGTTGTTGAAGATGTTATTACTGTGCAGGTGCTTATGGGATGGACAGGTGTGGGCGCTGTCGACAAAGAAGATTAGGGAAGAGTTGAAGCTTAGGATATTCGAGTTTGATGGGACAGAAACTTCAAACGGTAGTCTACGGTTATCAAGCTACTTCGAATCAGCTATGAAACGGAATTGGCTATTAATCTAAGCTTTCATATATCGTTATTGAACAGATCTGAAACGGTTATTCATTTTTAATGAATCGCTGATGGTAGAGTTGCCAACGATCTCCTGCAAGCCATTAATCTCTTTGCCCAATTTTAAATACACCCCAAAATGGGAATCATTTATCAACCATTGGTATGGCTAACGTCCTTTTCCCTTGCTAACAGGCTCAACACACAAACCAAAAGCCGAGGGCACGTTCATTCCCAGCCGTTGAGCCTCTTGCAAAGTTTCAAATGCCAATAATTCAAAAATAAATAACTCATACGCCACGTGGCCCTCCGAGGAGAGCGAGTGACTGGAGAGCAACAAAAGAGCAGAGTGAACGAAAACAATGAAACAAAGGCAAAGTCACGCCTGCCAAACGGTGAAAATGTTTCAGAGTCAATTGTAAATATTTTTCCCATTGAGTTTTATTTGAAAAGTTCTTCTCGGAGACTGGGACTGTAAAAATGCCACCACCTAATGAAAAGCAACCCCCAAAAAGCTGCTTGCCGATGGGGCGCGGAGGTGTAAGCCATCCTACCTGGGGCCCCCGTCAGGTTTTACACGCTCGTTACGTTTGATTTATAAAAGTTGATGTTTCTTCGTGTTGTTGCCGGTGCTGTAGCGCGAACGCACAAATTAATTGCCGTTGTTATGCGTTGATAAATTGCGTATACGCCGCACTGTACGCCGGAGAGTTCTTTAACAATTTGTGAGGAGGGAGCTGTAAAATATTTAAGCAATAAATAAAATACCGAAGTGAAGTTTAGTTTTCTTTCTGCTGCAAATATCATTCTGTGCGAAGCTCGAATTGATTAACGCTTTCGTGGGAGTCTGTGGAGCTGGGGCCAAAAGTTTTCCGGCAATTTAGCAGATGAAAAGATATTTTAACAGGGATTCCTTACATTTAATTAATTGCCTCGGATTCCTTCTCAGGTGGGGTTTAACAGTGGCAGTTTAAGAGTGCTGTAGATCATGTTGGGCAAAGGCTACAGGGTTTAAATGATTAACTTTCGAAATTGGTTTGCCAGAGGTGGAAAGATAATTTCGTTGGAGTTTTCTGGATCGGAAGATAATGCTATACATACTACATATGTATATGCATATATCGAACTGAATTGTGTGAGAACTGTGTATTCATTACGATTTGTCTGGGTGGCAGGTTATTAAGCACTTCCCTTCATTATGTGACAGCACTCACCTGGTCCATATTCCCGCTGTCTCCATAATTTATTTTCCCTAATGTTTCCCTTTCTTGGAGTCTTTTTCTTTTCTTTTCCTTTCGGCTGAACGACCCCTTGCCGCTAAGTCCACATTGAGTCCGACTTTGGAGCCCTGTCGGCACTTTGTTTTAGCATTTCTCTTAATTTGTTTTGGCAATAGCTGAGGAACCCGTCCCACGCCCACGCTCCTCCAAGTCCGAGGCTAAGCCAAGACTCTTTCAGCAGAGGAAGTGCAAAAAAAAGAAACAATATTTCTTTTCCAGCTTCATTTTTGCGTGGATATTTCACTCGGACACGGACACGGACCCGGAGCCACAGCCATAGCCCGAGCCGGAGCCGAGTGCGGCGCCAGCGGAAATGAAAACTTAACGCTTATTTGAACCTTCAACAGTGCACATAAATCACCAGACTGATGTTGCCACCGCTGTTCGCTCTGTGGCACCGCTGGGGCCTGGCCCTGGGCCTCAGTCCCCATTTTCCCAGTGCTGCTTAGCAAAAAGCAGCTTAAATGCCATTTTGGTAGTCAGCTTTTGTGGCCTTTAGCAATCGCATTTGGACTCTGTTTGCTCTGCACTTTGTTCTGTCTGCGTTTTGTCTTTGGGCCCCGTCATAATTCTGTCTCTAAATATTTTTTTTCGGCCGCATTATGCTGATGACGATGATGATGATTGGGGGCATATGTGCGTGAAAAGCATTCCGTTCCTGTGTCGGCTCTACGTTCCGTGCCACGCTTTGCGGCGTGTGCAACTTCCGTTTCCGTTTGACGCAGCGGAAGCGACCGACGCCTGTGGCAGGCACTTTCACTGATTGCTCTGGCCCCCCGAAACCAACCCCAAAAGAATATCCCCCTCATTTTGATGTTCAGTTATTAGCAGAACAAATGCAACCCTCCTTCGGATCGGGCCCCCAAACATCAGTCAGCAATAAAAAGAACTTCAGTGGGGCGGCAGGACTGCATTTGATTGCCTCCTGCTAAATGAGCTTCGTCTCCGGGCGTACATTTTGAAGTAATCTCAAAATTTTTGCCCATTTGATTCAATTGCACCTTTGGGTGTTGTAATTTTATTTTTGCTCCAACGTTGGAGAATATCGGGGAAACAAATGGCACGAAGCAGGAAGGGCCCAAAGAGGACCGATAGCAGGAGAAGGCGAACGGGAGGAGAAACCAAATTAGGGACACAACAAATAAGTGCAGCAGGGTGGGAGTGGCAGTGGGTGTGGGTGTTGGGGATGGGATGCGTTTGCGTTTGCTTCAGCTCTTTAGGCGGAGGTTGAACGCGTATCATTCAGTGCACCTGGAGAAATCAGAGCGTGGATGATACGAGTAGAGGAATGGGCTGGAAGCGGAGGCAGCTGACAGAAGGCACCAATTATGGGAGACAGCATCTGTAGTGTTGTGGAAATATCAAGTGGAATTTCCAATTTCCCCATATCATCAACTTTTGCTTCCTTCCTTCTAATTATCCACCGCTTTTCCCACAGTGTATCCAAGTTGAGGTCATTTGAGCCCTTTTTCGCATCTTTGACCAAACAACAATGGGCGAAAAATGGGATTTTCGCGCTACTTTTTATTCAACATGCCAGCTAATTTGCTGCAACAACAATGCAGGGTTGCTACCCAGCCCCCTTCACCCTGCTTGCCCCCTCAAGCTCGCCCCTGACAAAGCGCCAACCACACGCTTATGGAAGCCACGCGCGTCCATCAGGGCTGCAAGTCGAGCTTTTCGGTTGGGCTTTAATTTCATGCTTACTTTAATGCGAACAAGAGCGAGCCCCACGCTGTGGGATCTCCCCCATCCTATCGTTGACTTTGTGCTGTAGTTAACGGCTTTCGGGGTGGCAGAGGCAGAGGCAGAGGCAGGGGCCAAAGGGATGCCATGCCTCTGTGGCCGGGGGTTGGCTTTGGAGGTTAACTACTTTTCATGAGCTTAATTTTAAATTGAGGCTGCAGCGCAGCGGTGGCGATGGCGGCGGTGGCGGCTTCATTTACTTTGTGCCCCGCCAACTTTGTTGCAAGCAAACTTTTACGCGGACTGTTTAGCAAAAGGCAAAGTTAAGTTGATGCTGCACCACACTCACACTCACTCACTCTCTCCCCTAGACCCTAGCTGGTGGAAAAATTCTATTAGGAAACGCCAACCGGTTGCAGGCCCATTGAGTTATTAAGCCAACTAATTGCTTATTTGCACTGGACAAAGGAAAACTGCTCAACGATCCGCACACCGATCATTCCCCCTCCCCCTCCCCCTTCCTCTCCCTCTCCAGGCATTCGCAATTTGCACTCAACGCGAAAAATTGCCACAAACGCCCCTCGATTCCGATGGGCGTGGTGGCACTGATAGCAAATCTCGCAGCTCCATTCCCGGCTATTCACACAGAAACGCCTCCATCTGTCTCTCCATCTCTCTGCGGAGAAGGCGAAGTGATTTTTCCAGCCTTGATCTTTTTTAATTGCTCACAAAATTGCACATGATCGTGAGTTTAATTAAAGTCTGGCCTCGGACACTGTCCGTTCGTTGCGTGTTGATGACTCTATCGAGTGGGGCAAGCCATATCTATTAGATCTATTGAGTTTATATATTTGTGCTATTAAACCATCTTTGGAAGTTCATATTTCATATCCAGCTAAAGGAATGCTCGATCTTTAAGTGTATTACAAGCTTAGAGACCGAAACTCGAAGATTATAGGAGTATGTTAGTTTTGTGGTGGATGTAGATATGTGTTACATCCAGAAGGAAGCGTTTCCGACACCATCAAGTCGGAATCATCATTGAGAATGACAATAACTAGAAGACTGCTGAATCTGGATAAGATCGGATCATTATTATAGCCATTAGCAACAAATTAAATTGCAGTGGCTATGCCAAAAAAGCCACGCGCTTAGTCTCTCTTGCTCACACACTTTTCCACGTGCAGTGTACGCGCTAGGTTAAGTGTGAGAATAGAGAAAAAGAGAGAATAGAGAAACAAAAACATCAAATACTCTATAATTCTGACCCAATAGGTGAAAAGATTTTAAACGGACTGCACGTGGTTTTCCTATCTCTTATGACAAGTGCTAGCACTTCGGGCGCTTACGAATGGTATAACGTATAAAATAATCATATGCTCACATATGTATACACTGGCCGAGTATCACGTGCAAAAGTTCCCGACAACGACAGAGAATTCGGTACATACATACATACTCGTACATATGTATCTTGTCAGACAGTCGAATATCAAATTTGCGTAGTCGGAACCATGGAATACTCGACTCGAATACTGGACTTGAAGTGTTTATATTATCTTCATACATATGCACATATGCGCTTACATACATTTTGACGAATTTAATATACAGTTTGACCGCCGGGTACATATGCACATGGTATGTTTTATTCAAAACATTCATTTGTACATTGTACATTGGGGTCAGTTACAAGATTTCCCATATACCGTGAACACCCGATATGTAGAGCTCCCGATGTTACACATTTGTTTCAAATTTAATTATTAGCACCGCAGATTATCCATAAAACTTAAAATTAAATTTTAATTGTGTGATTTTTAAAATTACGGTCTCTGGTTTAAGCAAAAAAAAAGACTATAAGTTCGGATGATCGAAATGAAAAGGAAGACCATTTCTATTGACTTTTGGAATCAATAATTCGAATTATACAGCGCCCACTGTACTTGCATTGCTTTAATAACATTTAGAATAATGAATATGCTTAGACCCTCTGGATTAGTCCATTCTTAGGAATGGCCAGACGTATAAATATAAGTGGAAAGACTTGCTGAGCTCTCCTCAATTGATAAGGTGCGTCGCGTCTATAGCATACAGCAAGATTCGATTTTCGCCACGCAAAATGGAAACTGAAATACAACGTTTTTATATGGACAAGACTATATTTGTAACAGGCGGCACTGGATTTTTAGGAAAAGGTACAAGGACTTTGTAATGTCTAGGATAAGTGAAAACAAAAGATAAATTGTACCGTTCGATTTTCAGTGATCATTGAAAAGATCTTACGAGCGACAGATCCGAAACATATATATTTTCTGGTCAGGTCCAAGAAAAACGAAGATGTAAAGACGCGCGTTGCAAAATGGATGAGCCAGCCGGTGAGTATCCCACGAAAGTCCTGAAAACTCTCGCTCTCATGCCTTCGTGTTACAGATTTTCGAGTCAGTACTAAAGACAAAACCAAGGGCCTTGGAATTGATGACACCCATAGCAGGGGATTGCCTGGAGCCGGACCTTGGTATCAGTGATGCGGATCGTAAGCTACTGGCAAAAGAGGTGCAGATTGTTATTCACGGAGCAGCCACAATCCGCTTCACTGAGCCCATGCATACAGCGCTGGCCATCAACACGCGGGCCACGCGCCTCATGCTGCAGCTGGCCAGGGAAATGCATCGTTTGGAGGCCTTCGTCCAGATCTCCACAGCCTACTCCAACTGCGTGCTGGAGCATACTCACGAGCAGTTCTATCCTGAGAATTTTACCTGTTCTGTGGATACAGTGCTGCAGCTAAAAGAGACACTGAGCGACGAGCTTTTGGACAATATGACTCCTGCCTTACTGGGGAAATTCCCCAACACATACAGCTATACGAAGGGCCTGGCAGAGCAAGTGATCCAAAGTGAGGCGGGTGACCTTCCAGTGTGTATCTTTCGGCCTGCCATTAGTAAGTGATTCCACTTAGCCCAGTGGCGCTTCGATAACCTAACATTTTCCCAACGATAGTATTTGCCAACTACAAGGAGCCTTCTTCCGGATGGATTGATAACCCGTATGGACTCATCGCCTTAATATACGGCATTACCTACGGTGTCCTGCACCTATTGCTTTGCAATTATAAGGCTCACGCCCCTGTTGTTCCCGGCGATTATTGCGGTAACATGGCCGTGGCCACCGCATGGGAAACGGCAAAGAAAGCAAAGAAACGTGCAACTCAGGCGATAAAGCCAGAGCCCACCATTTATAATTTCTCACCTAGCAACAAAAATATTATAACCTTTGGAGATCTCAGGGATAAGGGCATGTATAGTGGCAAGCTGGTTCCGATGACCAAGATGATTTGGTACCCGTTTGTACATGGCACCGCATGTCCTTGGCTGTTTAGTCTGGGCTCCATCTTTTACCACTATGTGCCCGGCTTTTTATACGATATCCTCCTGCGGCTAAGTGGCGAAAAACCGCGTCTAGTGAAAACCTATCGCAAAGTCCACGAAAATGTGCTGGCACTGTACCCCTTCAATAAGAAAACATTTTGGTTTAGCAGGGATAATACTGAGGCATTATGGAAGCATATGTCCAAGGAAGATCAAAGGGTGTTCTACTTTAATATGGAGACTATGGACTGGGATGACTATTTCAAGAGTACCTTGAATGGTATGCGACTACATTTGTTCAAGGAACCACCGACGGCAGCTTCTTTGGATCATGGACGTAGGATTCTATCTCGGTACGTAGACTTCCGTAATACTCTTGTCGTTCTTGAAACTATCTTGGCTCTGTGCTTGCAGGTATTTTGTACTACATTGCACTGTTCAAGTTCTTCTTGCCTCTGCTGCCGCATACTTGATTTGGTTAGTTTTGAGCATCTTCATATAACTAGGAATTTAAATGTAACAGGTAAAATGGTATGTCTCAGCGGTTGAAAATTGGAAATAATAAATACCATTAATAATAATATACTAAAAGCCTAAAATAATGACACAACGGAGCACCTTATAGCCAGAGTATCTAAGAAAGTGCTGATTAGGTGTTAGTTTTGCGTTGGGGAAAATATATTCATTGAATGGTATTTATTCATTCTATTTCCTGGCAATTTTAGACGCTTTTAAATTAATTTGTTCAAGTTGACTTTTAGTCTGTCAAACAGTGCAAATGTGCAGCGATATTTAAATAAATGCAACATTTGCTCTGTGGACTGTGCAATTTTCTGTTTCTAATTTACACCTCAATCCGATGAAGGAGTGTGTCTAATAGTCACTTTCAGATCTTTGTAGATAGAATGGATCTTCAGGATTGTAGTTTAAAGTTCTCTCTCTCTCTCTCTCTCTCTCTCTCTCTCTCTTTTTACAGTTATGTTCAAAGGGCACTCTGCTACGGCTGCTTCTTCTACCATTACCTTTTTAATTTGAGTTTATTTGAACTCTTTCGGCCCTCTCTCCACAGCCCACACAATTGCGGATTCCCATTATATCCGCGTAATTAATAACTCGTTGCAACTTTTCAGACATTTTCGTGGTAAATATGAATTTAAGTTGTCTTCTCCGTCTACCACTAAGCATTATGCACGCTTCCCTTGCTCTCTGCTCCTCCTTCAGATGTGCAGGAGGATGCCAGGATGCCAGGATGCCAGTAGATACATACTCGTATACTATGCATACATACATATGTATGGGGAAAGGGCACAACTTTGGCCAAGAGCAAACCACTTAAATTCATTTTAATTCAAGCGGCAAGCAAACGCTGTGCCTGCATCCGCTATACGAGTGTGCATAGCCAGACCGACTAACTCATAATATTTTCACATCGCACACACTTGCCGTAAAACAATTTTCATACATTTTTGCTTTGCCATTTCTCTTGCGCCTCCCACTGTATCGCATCCCTCGGTCCACCATTCTCTTCCGCCTATTATGTAGTGGTATATATACTCTACAGGAAGGGTTTTGCGACTCCAGAGTCATGTAGACAAAGAGTTCCCTCTCTCTTGAAGTGATCCGACTAAACCTTTGGGCAGAAGATGAAACAAGGCTTTACTACTACTTTTATTTTAGGATACCTTATCGCTTTCGCTGTGGCTTTCTAGAGAGCTCATCTCTCTCAAAGAAACATTCGACCTCGAAGAGTATCAACTGCTTCGTTGCTCAATGCTCTGCTTTCGTTTCTGTATCTTTTTTTTCCTTTGGTGTTTTTTATGTTTTTTGGGAATGGAATGTCTAGTGCGTCTCAAAGGGTTTCACACTTTGTGTGTTTGCACCGGAAGCCAAAGGCTGCATATGAAAATATTTGTGAAGCCTTCTGCAATGTTGCGGCCCTTTATGGATCTGCGAGGTCTGAAAGCAGACGCACTGTAAATATTTAAAGCTCATTTTGGTTTCAACAAATTTGATTGCATTTCTTTCAGCTGCCAGGTGATTCTACTTAATAAATTAAGAAATATTTAATATTGAAGATGGAATTGGAAAAATTGTCGTCAGCTGCATTTCTTGTTAAATCTATGCTGTTTTTGAGTGCATTCCGTTTTAATTGCCAGCTGAATGGATAGTCATCAATTTAACGAATTGCACTTGTGCAAACACCTTAAAATGCCATAAATTCTCAAAAACTATTTATTGTTTTTATCGCATGACCCAAATTTGCAGAGAGAACAGAACCGAACCAAACAGAACTGAAGAGACCTGAACAGAAGCCCTGGTGGAAAATGGATGACCCTACACACATCATTCATTGCCATATCCTTCAATGCCTAAGCCATTGTCTTTTTGGCCATTGGCAAACAATACGACAAATTGGTATTGCATTGTATCGTATCCCTCCGCATCGGTCCTCTCTTTCACTCTCCGGCTAGCGTTTCGGTTTTTGCAATTTTCGCAAATTGTTTTTATGCAAAATATTATCGTTGAACTGCTGTTTCGATTGCAATTATACATACATCTGTACATATAGTATTGGGATGTATATATGCACGTATTTCTGCCATTTATATAGGCCATTAATATTGTATTTCGGTTGTCTGCCGAATCGATCCGATCCATAGAGAGCTATACTATGGGTTTTTGTCAGCGCTTTTGCCCCGACGCATAGTTGAAATTCCGTGAATTCTCCACAGCGATTCTGATTTGGCTGCTGTTTGCATTTTTGCAGTTTTGCAGCGAAATTAATTTGCGTAAATTGTATTAAATGCATGGCAATGCCCAGCAAACTGTGCAAATTTTAATTGAATGCCTTTTGTTTGCCTCTGAATTATTTTGCCATGTTTTCTTTGGCCATTCCCATTCCCATTTCCATTCCCGGTCCCCTTTCCCAACAGCTATTGCTGTTGCTGTTGCTGTTGTTGTGGTTATGGCCGGTCTTGTTAAATCGTTTGCCAATGCAATTTGATTGGCAATCCACAAAAAAGCCGGCGCGGATTGCTCTCGAAACGATAACTGGATAAAGCGGAAAAACTAGCAAAAGCCCAGACACATCGTTGCCATTCGACGCTAATTGGTTTATGGATTGTATTATGTTTTAATTATATCACCAAAAGGGAATCGATATGCTTTTGTTATTCTGTAAATGGGGTTTGTAAAGGGAAATTAGTTTCAGCTAATCACACTGAAACGTAGGATTTTCTATAAAGTATAAAGTCTATTTTTGGGATATGGGTGTCTCGATGCACCGACAGCTCATTGGATTCGCATCTCCACTCATTTTAAAGACCCGATTCTCCCTGAACTCCCTTCAAAGTTCACCAATCAACTCCTACAAAGGGCATTCCCGTCCAGACATTAATCAATCAATTCCCGCGGAAGCATGGCCAGCATCCATAACTAAATTATGGGATGAATTACCATTTAGCCAGTGGCCACTGGCCAGAGGAGGTGGCCTTAATTAAAAGCCAGCGAGGCGGGATTGTTGCACTTGCAATTTCGCAAATAAATCTTTTAGCACAACCGCAAGACACGAGACGCGTTCAAAATGCTAAATTAGTAAAATGTCACTTTCGCTTTCAAGTCGAGAGGGAAAATTCCTGGGGGACTGGCTGGGCGCATTGTTGTCGGCACGGATCAAAGTGTCGGAGCGGCTGCGGCAGCCACATAAATTATCACGGCCTAAGCAGGCGCAGACACTTGCCAAAAGTGGCGGCCCTTACGGGGGGGACAGAGGCTACGGAATTGGAGCTGGTGTCGTGCGAAATGTTCCACATGTGGCAGGCAATGCATTGACATACTTCAAAGGCTTCTGTGGTGCAACCAAATGGAGAGAAAGAGAGTGAGTGTCTGCTTTAATTTTTTGGCTTTAGATTATAAATACTTTCCAGGGATTACATTTGGGGACAATGTATGCTCTCCCACTCAACCCCTTAAGAAACTCTCCAACAATCTACACCCTACAGAAAATGGTTTGAATGGAGTTTCAGTGATTTGTAGATGTTCCACCAAAGGCTAAAGCAAGTTTGGCACACTTATCGAATAACTTTTAACAACATTAAACAATTTATAGACCCTTAAAGCTATGAAAAGCGCTGGACTTTACACAACTCATGTGAACCCCCTAGGCTTAAGGCCTGACCTGACTAGCCAGGAAACCTCATATCTCTGTTGGCACACATTTGTGAGAACTGGATTCTTTTAGTGCTCCGATACCAATTCCGTTTCGAATTGCTTACTGCAGTTGGGTCGCCCCCGGACATGGCTGGGAACTGGATTTGGGCCAATAAAACGCTTGCATGCATAAATCTTGAGCTGTTTATTGGGCAGCCGTCGCTGCAGAGACCGTTTGCACCGAGACCGAGTATCTCATGAATCGTTTTGTATGGCCAACCGATGGCTTCCTGTGGAACTGCCTGCTAATGTTTGTCAATTAGGTTTATCGTGAGTGTCCGTTCAAAGCAGAGAGACAGGAAATTAGTCAGATGTGATGTACGAGGAAGTAGGAATTTCCCTCCCAATGGAAGAGCAAATCTAATAAAGATCTAGAGTTTCGATGTCGTATCTCAGGGGCAATTTCTGATTGAATTTCATTGGATCTCATGGGGTCAGGCCAACGACATCTTTATTCCATCGTTTGTGAACGTGACTTACCCACTTTCCGATGTCCATCAGACAAAGTTTGATGCCGAGTAGTAACTTGCAACATTTCCATATGTTAACTGCCGTTCTGCCACTTTCCAACACATGTCACGCACTTCTCGAACAACTTGGAAAAGCTGGAAAAGCCCACGCCGGAGCAATTTCAACTGCACTTCACAGCTGGCCAGAAAAGACCACATCAGAACAGACCAGACCAGAGCAGACCATGCCAAAGCCCACGCTGAAGAGCGTCCCCGTCTCCGAGCAATCTGTAAGTGGAGCGAACAAAATAATCAAAATGAGAATAAAATCAAAACATTGCGGCCCAGGCAATTTGCATGCGGAGAACCAGCAGCCAGTTCCTAGCCAGTGCTGAGCAAACAGTGAAAGAAAGCCAACAACATTTAAGATCCCAAGAGATCAGTAACAGACTATTGCTAACTAGTGTACTTTCTTCAAAATGTAGCCAAAGTCATTTATATGAGGCCTTCTACTGCGGAAGGTGGTCCCCAAATTGGCTAACTCTTCGATGTTTTATAGCAAATGCTGCATTTAGCTAGTTCAGCTAGTTTTATTAGCTACCAAGTCCAGCTATATGCTCATCACGGTTATGCAAGCCACTTGAAGACAACGCCGGCGGCGCCTGTGCAGCTGGCAAGAAGTGTGTTTGAAGACACTTGTTGGCTGCCTGCCAGGGGGCACGGGACTGGATGGGGCTGTGGCATGGACTGTGCTGTGCCATCGCTGCAGATGATGATTATGGCTGCGATGATGATGATCACGGCCGACGACAGCATAACAAATGAACATTTAGATGAAGTTGCAGGCAATGCCAGCGGCCTCCACGGACGCCTCTTTTAATTCTTTCTTTCCCACTCAGACGACAGGCAAGAGGGAGTGCGAGTGCCGGAGCCAGTGCCAGTGGGAGTGGGGGAGGGGCAGGGGCGAAAGGAGTTGCATGCAGCTTTAATCAAGCATCAAGAGCGTGTGTACGCGTCGTGTCTCTGAGAAAAGTTTGTCTTTGGCTGGAGCGACGGACTTGGTTAACTGGCCGACAACGTCATCGTGTTATTCATCATACAGAAGCGACTACGACTGCGGCTCCAACTGTGAGTCCTCCTCGAACCTCGAACTCCATGTTCAGCTACCACTCTTCCTGCAACTCCAACTACAGCACCATCTCCAGCTCGCATTGCCTTTATTAAACGTTTGCCTGTCAGGCTCAGATTGGGCTTTTTTCGTACCCCGGTAGTCGTAGAGTTCTTGGGGTATATTGTAGAAGTGCACAGAGCAAAGGCGAAGCTTTTCCGATCCAAAAAAGTAGTATTTAGATCCGATCCTCATGGATTTGGGAAACTACACATACTATTCTATTGATTTGCCGTTTATTTTCACAGGATTCCTGAGAAAGTTATTTAAAAGCGGGTATCCCATAGTCGATATATATAGTAGTATTTGTGTTTTTCTTTTTTTGTTGTTGGTGCCTCTGGCAACTGCTGTCGGCTGTCGGCTGTCGCTGCTGCAGTGCGATGAGTTGTTGAAAAGTTAAAATGGATTTTACGCAAAAGTTTTTAATTTGCTGCTGTTATCCCACAAATCGTTGACCGTTGAAGAAAATTTCTATTCTCTTTTTCCCGCTTGTAATTATAATCTTGCGGCTCCTGCTCCCGCTCCTGCCCCGCTCCCGCTCCACTCCTTTGCGAGCGAGAAAAACTTATTAATGGCGGCTCAAGAAATTCCACCATTTCGTTTTAGTGTGACCAAAGGCGGCGCTCGTTATGGCCCAAATGACAATCATCGATAGTCTTAAGAAAATTTGAATACCGATCTGAATTTGAAAACAAACTCATTACAAACTTTCCGCTTGTACAACTCTTATTGTTCCTGGAACTTTTTGCTGTTGTTATGAAACACTTTCAAAACCAGTTCCCTTTCAACTTTATCAGCCACACACAATTTTTGCATTAAAACTTACACAATGCCCTTTAAGGACCAACCAACCCACGCACAATCTCTCAGTCTTTCAGTCTCTTAGTCTCTCAGGCTTTCGAGCCAAGTCACCATCAACGTCTAGACATTGGTAAACAGAGGACAAAAGACTGTGTTGTGCCACTATTGAGGCGGAACAAAAGATCTCAGGCGAAAAGTGCGTTGGAAGTTTTCCACTTTTTCTTATGCCACTTCCTCTGTGGCGATTAAACTGTCTTCGAAATGCATAATTGGGAGGGCCAGATATGAAGAGTTCTCTGGAGAAACGGAATATTTGGAATAGAGTAGACTCTGTTTTTTACAATTATAAGATTCGGTGGGGTATACTCGCAGAAAACCAGTCTCCACATGGGATGCACACAATCTTCTTCAAGCCATTCCATCTGCCAACTGTGCCGCTTGTCTAGGCTGCATCTCTCCGGCCTCTCAAGTATTCACCAGGCAATTTGCAATTTATATTTGGTTAGCCAAGTTGTCAAGGAAGCGGCTGCACTTGCAACGTGAGACAATTGCAACAGGCTGCACACACAGACACGAATACAGACACACGGGCATACACAAATTAGTTAAATTACAGGCGCTTCTCTTTTGGCTTAGTTGATTAGAAAAAGTGGCATCCAGGCGAGTTGGCGAGTTGGCTCCTGCAACATCTTGGCATCTTAAGCACTCGATTCGATGTCGCCCTCTCTCTTTCTTTGCGTGGCTCCTATCTCTGCCTCACTCAGCCAGCAGTGGGGCTGGCAGCTCGTTTTCTTTGGCAGCTTTTGCCGCTAACGAAGCTCAATTCGAGCGCCAAATTGAAATTGATTGTGACATTTGATCATGCGTTCGCCTCTGCCTCGGCCTCCGCTTCTGGCCTTGGCTTTTCTTTGGGAAGAGGCATGAACGGGGCCTGGGACTGGAGACTGACAGCGGTGGCTGGTTGTTGTCTATGGAATTTGTGCGGAAAATTGCTAAAACAGTAGGCGCGCAGGTGTGCCTCTGTCTCCTCTTTGCCCTAGCCATTTCCCTCTTTCAATTTTCGTTCCCTCTTCGTTTTCCACATGTGTGTCACTCTCCTCCTCCTTCAGATACGCACTGGATTAATTGGACGGATGTGCATTGGGCTGATGAGTTGAGCCGCAACTGGAGAGGTCTGAAATGCAGCAAGCTGGTGGGCCTCTCTGTCAGAGATTAACTTGAGTTTCACTTTAAAGTCCACAACAGAATGAGAAAAAGTTTAAATTGCTTGGGCGAATGGGAAAAATGCCAAGACTCAGGGCAGGGAAATGGTACGAAAAGGGTAAGGTAAGCGAAGGAAATGGATAAGTAGTGAGAGGAATTGAACTACTATATGCACATGGATTACCACTTCAGATGGAATTCATCGGAGATGGCCAGCTCTTGTAATTTGAATACAAACTTTGGATAGCCTCACTAATCCGTAGATCAAAATATGACCAGCTACGTTCCGAGCTCAACGCATCTCGTCCCAATTAAACTTTGTGGCAACTGTACCTCAACAATTTCGCTCTCGTTACCCTAGAGAATACCGACGATTTTCATGCTTCACCTGAGCAACTATTTACATAGCATCAACCACCTCAAGAACTATGCAAAGCGACTCGAGACTTGGGGAGGCGCCACTCTACGCCTAAGCTCATCTCGCGGAGCACTTCGCTGGCAAACGCAAACGCGAACGCGAACCGAGAAATCCCCACATGAATAATTACCGCGCACGCAGTTCATTTAATTTCACTTTCGGTGGGTGGGGCGGGGTGGAGAGAGCGGAAGAACCCTTTCGCTGGGAGCTCAGCGAAATGCGGCAGGCACATGAATGGAAATATTTAATGAAGAAATTTATAACAAAGTTTTACAAATGGCGGCAGACTGTACGGAATGGCTGCAGATGCGTAGAGGGGTGAAAAACAGAGGGTTGGGCCATTAAAAAAATTATGAACATTAAATGTAAATTAAGCTAATCAATTAAGTTGAAATTGTGCTGAAGATTGGCGACGCCTTCGAGTATGCCATGGCTTTAAAGTACGAGTACGCTCAGAGAGAAAGAGAGAGAGAGTCAGCTTCTGGCCCATTTGCTGCCTAACCCAATTAGCCATTAGAAAGGGGACTCCCCCCGACAAATGACCGACATTTAAATGGGGCTGGAGCGGAGAGGGCAGCGATCAATTGAGGAATCCCTCACACCCCGCATAACCCTTTGCTGTGCTGTGTAGTGCAGTGCATAGCTGAGTTAATGATTGGAAATTAATTTATCAGTGGGTGAATGGCATGGGACAGGGCAGGCCATTGGGATTAGGCCATTGCGTTGACAAATTGGTGGCAATTAGCTGGGAGAACAACGACCGACGACTTCTCAGTGGAAGGACAGAGACAAAGGCATTGTTCGTGAGGCGCGTTGGGTCAGGTACAGGTACAGGTACAGGTAGAGGGGAGGCGGAGGCGGACAGCTCCACTTAACGGACAAGGGCTATCGATCTGAGTGGAGTTGAGTTATTGAAACGAATTGTCGATGCGTTGAGTTATGTATAGAGAAAAGAGAGAGTTTCCCATTGAGAATTAGATGAAGAAAAGAATAGATGGGCGGAGAAGAATATACCAAAGAAGTATCGCCGAGTGTTATATGATGTCCATTCAAAGCTCCTGTAGAAGTGAGTGGAAGGAAGTATTCTTACAAGTCCTTAAAAGAAAATATACACATAAATTTTCTAGTATAATCGTAGTTCAGTGTCATTCAACTATAACCGCCAGTCGAACGACCT
Organism: Drosophila lowei; assembly: GCA_008121275.1. Taxonomy (NCBI): domain Eukaryota; kingdom Metazoa; phylum Arthropoda; class Insecta; order Diptera; family Drosophilidae; genus Drosophila; species Drosophila lowei. The sequence goes on along the minus strand of CM017778.1, from coordinate 20,101,487 downwards.
ACTATGGTAAACAGTCGGTTACCCCTTTCAATGAAATTCTTTAACGACCGCCTCTAACGAACTGAAAAATTCAAGCCAAACAATAAAAAGGCGTCACCAGAGCCGGGTACCAACTGCCGGCTTGAATGGGCCTAATCAAATTAAGTACTAATCCTTGGGAAAAACCGCGAACAATTTAAAATGATTGTTAAGTAAATTTCCCAAAACAATTACGATGGAGCAACGATTCTCAGAGAGCGAGGAGTCCCAGGCGCAGGCGTCAGAAAGAGATTTTCTCTAGCATGGGAGAATGTTATTTGTAGCATGCGAAAAGTGCAGGGATACGGCCTTTCGACGACGGACTGGCTCTTTACATATGTGTAAATTGTTAGCGACCAGATGGCCATTGAACAAGACAAGACGACAATAATGAGTTGGCGTTTTTCGACTGGAAGTTGGGGGAAAGAGGTGCCCCAACTTTTTGGAGTAACTGAAGGAAGGATAATCCACTTAGGAGCGACTCCAAAGGCGGACTCAAAGGGGAGTCCTGGGGACTACGACGTTGCATATATGGCTGTGGGGGGGAAATTGTTTTATTACCCAAGCGAAGCCGTTGAGTGTGTGTTGACTGAAAACAAAGGTGCGCACAATAAATTACATTGTTACACGGAAACTTACGACCAGGACACGGACACGGACACACACATGGAGCCAGACACAGAGGGGAACACAGATACGGACACAGACGCGGACATAGACACAGACACAGTCACAGGCAAAGACACAGACAGGGGGTCCTCCTGGCAGGAAGTCAGCAACAAGCGTCGCGTTAATGAAAAGGATTTCTCTGCCATCTCCACATGTCTGCAGTTAGTTCTCCATCTCCATCCACTCCCTGCACTTGAAGTGACTTTCCGCTTTTGGGTTATTTAATATTTAAACTCTGGCCAGACTCTGGATGTCCTGAAGAAGGTGTCCCTTCTTTGATGTCCTCGACCCATTAGTTGAGGTCTCAACTGCTGCATAAATAAACGCCTCTGTTCATTAGTGAGTCTCGCCCCCAACATCGCTCGATTCTCAATTCGGAAAAGGGTTTACGGGTCTCTGCGGTTCTCTATTCCAACAGTTGCTGCGGTCGCCTCTGAGGCATGAAAGTGCGTGAAAGTGTCATAAGCTAGGGAAGTAGGAAGCAGAGGGAATGGGTAGATTTTATGACAGACCACAGTAATGCGGCTTTGAAACGACTGCAGTGCCATTTGGGGCATAGTTGGGTTGCTATTTGTGGGTTTTGCTTAAAAATTAATGATCTTTTAATCGATTTTGGGTACAGGAACTTTTTGCTACCAAAACTTTGAAGAGATCCCTAGAGAAGCAGTCGATAATGAACTGAAACACTATTAAAAGTAGCCTTTGGAAACCCCTAAACAAAACGAATCCCAGCAACCCATGCAAACTTCAATCAAATTCAGTCACAAATCATAGATCAAAATTCAAGAAACGCCCTTTTCATTAGCAATATTTTCCTTGGACTGTGTGCCCAGTGTTTGTGCCAACAGAAGTGCCATCCTGTTAGATTAATGGGTTCAGTAGTCAGTCAACTGCAGACCCCTGCTCTGTACGTGAACATGAACAGTCCCCAGGCGGAGTTTGTGCGCGAGACGATCAGCAATCACAAGGTGGTGATCTTCAGCAAGAGCTATTGCCCCTACTGCAGCATGGCCAAGGAGCAGTTCCGCAAGCTGAATGTGAACGCGACGGTGATCGAGCTGGACCAGCGCGACGACGGCAACGATATTCAGGCAGTGCTCGGCGAGATGACGGGGGCACGTACTGTGCCGCGCTGCTTCATCGACGGCAAGTTCGTGGGAGGCGGTACCGATGTGAAGCGCCTCTACGATCAGGGCATACTCCAGAAGTACTTCCAGTGATCCCCTTTCAAGGGTACTGCTGCTTTTTCCCCACTTAAATTACGTTTCATTGAATAAATACTCCAAGTTTTTCGCTTCTTCAAATACATGTATCTCTTTAAAGAGTGTCTTTACTGTCTCTTCTTGGTGCACAACAAAAGAACAACAAGGCAGGAGGTAGGCAGGAGATGGGTAAAAATGCCTTTTATCTGCTCAATATGGCGCTCAAGTTGTTCCTGAAAGGGATCACAACAGGGAAACAATTATGCAGTGAATACTGAAAGGCAGAGAAGGACTCAGGACTCGGGTTGACTGCGCTTTCTTTGCAGCTGCACACCTGCCTGCAGTCGGGGCATTATTTCGTGCCCCATTGTTGTCCCGGATGAGTTTTACTACCCATTTGCATATGAAAAATTGAAAGCATCAACCCAGGAGGCGGCATCCAGAGGTCAAGGCTCTGAGTAATACTCTCAGAACAGTAATTCTCAAAGGAAAAGGATGTGGAATGGTAGATGGGTAATTATGTGTATGGATTGACTTAGAATCCACTTGCAAATATCTGTGTCAAATCACAATACTTGTAGTCCCCAAAACCAAAGAGAAATCCCTCAATTGATTGCATTTTATATTCGAGCAGATATTCTGCCTTTCTTAAAGACGACACAAAATTGCTTGCAATTTGTTTTGTCGTTTTCGTAAATGGTTTTCCCTATATCTTATATTTGAAAATTACTTAACAATGTCAAATTACTGACACACACATGAAAATTGCTCAGGAATATCGCCTGGGCAGGTGCAGATAAACGGGTAAAAAACGCCCGGGCACACGTGTCGTATGCGTAATTTGGCTTATCGATTGTTTTTTTGGTTCGTTCTTTGGGGTTAAATCGCGTGTAAAACCTGCAGGAAGGATTGATTGTGGAAATTGGTGAGCAATCAGGGTTAAACCTTTAGTCATGCCAATGAATTTGTAAAAAGCAAACGGTTTGCAGTTGTAATTGGAATAAGATTCATTGAATTGATGGGTGAATGGTATTAATGAAAAAATCAACTAAATTTGTACATATGTATGCATCTACTATCAATATTTGATCAATCGCTTTAAGACGTACCGCTCTTATGATCTCATTGTTGTATTTCTTAGCCACTGCTCCTTAAGCTTTCCGTCGCCTTCCTGTTTTCATGGCCATGAGTTTCCCCCAAATTCTGGACACTCCCTCAAAAGTTTTCACTCTCCCTCTCGAGCACAGTAAACTTTATATGCAACTAACCTTCGGCATAGCCAAAAGTCCCTACAATGTTGCTTGCATATATTACATTTCCCTCTGATGTCCCTTAACTAAGTAAGGGAGTGCTACGTTTTGGCAGTAAAACTAAAACATTGATAAGTGCCTGATGCCGGTTACAGTGTTATAATTAGTTTTATCCGTTAAACTAATAGATTTGATTTTTAAACGACACTCTTATCATATGATAGGTCTAACTTTGAAAATAATTTTTCCAACCGATTAATTTTAGGTTTCAATTCAATCATGATTAGATTAAGCTTTCTCCTGCTCCGTTTTTGAGGAGATTTCCACTTCTGAAGATGGTTCCAATTTTATATTAGGTATTCTACTCTTCGGCTAGCCTGCTTTTCCAACTAAAATTCTGTAGTTGTTGGACTTATCCAGCGTGAAAACTTGTTATGGCCACCAACACGAAGAGCATTTACAACTGCAATGGAATGGAAATTTTTTTATGATCCCCAGGCGTTTGGCCATAATTTTGTTCCTTTTTTTCCGTTGAGGCAGAAGGGGCACTCAAAAAAAAATTGGTTCAGTGGCATATAACTTTGTTTTAATTTGTTGAAGGATGAGTGCAATTGCCACTGACGGACTGACGAGGCGAGCGCATGGAGGTGGGGATATCCAGTATCTGTGTGCCTCAATAAAAAATGCATTTGCCAGTTTGATTGCGATATTATCTACTTGGCAGATCCGTCCAAGCCGCAGCAACATTGTCGCTTCGACTTTAATGTCCAGAGATTTAATGCACAGAAATTTTTTAATGGCTAATTTAACAGGGCGTGGCGGCACAATGTATCTCCAGAGGGAGACCATTCAATCTCCCAATTATCAGAGCGTTAGGTTTTCTATTGTACAAAGAAAATGTCTAAAAATTTATTAGAATTCCCTCCTGGCAGACAAGTTGCTCGTTTGGATAGTTTTCGTGGCATCTCTCCCGCCTGTGGCCTCCTGCCGCCTAAATTTTGTGGCAGCCAGACCCTGGCTAGACCAGCCATATATCATATAGTTGCCCTCCGAACGCTGTCTGCCTCGTTGCATGTGCATGTGTGCATGTGTGCATCTGTGTCTGTGTGTTTGAGTATCTCTGCGTGTGTGTATCTGTGTGCAATGCAGCTCCTCCTTCGCCTGTGATAGACGATTTATTAAGCGTTTTATTATTAGTTTTCTCGCTTGGTGGCTTTTGTGGCATTTTTGATTACAAATTCCGGGCATCAAGTGTTGTAATTATCAAAAAAGAAAAAAGACCAACCGAGAGGAGCGGATATTCCATTGTTAGAGATTCTTTTTGCGGTTTCCGAGAGATAGAGATTGAGCGTTTAATAAATTTGCTTCCCTGCTGCTTCTGGTTTGGGCGACTTTAAACGGTATCTAAAATTATTTCATTTTCTTAGTTTCGTAAATATTATTTTGGTTTTGAATAATTATTGAATGTGTTCTCAAAACTTGTTCAATCATCCATCTAGTGACATGCCCTGTAATGCCCGACTCTTCCCTGTAAGAGCGGCTTGAAATGTGTTAAAATTTCCCAAAACGACACTCGCACGTAACATGTCATGCCAACATATAATTATATTAGTGCCTGTATTTCTTTTTTTTACACATGCCATCCCCATACCATCCCCACACAGTCCTCATCCTGTGGCATTGCTCATGGAATCGGACCTCCGGCCAGCGCTGACTTTGAGCTTGTCCAGGCCATGCTTTGGCCATGGCCATGCAACGGAGATCTTTTCAGGTTGATAAAATACAGCGAGCGGGTCACCAACAACAATCGGGGGAGGCAACGCACGTGTTAACAAGGATGCGATACATAAAATAAAGGAGAAGTAGAGCCAAGTGAGGAAATAAACCCTAGAATGACAGGAAATATGTGTGCGTGACATTGTTACTGTGGGTCTGGAACCGGAAGCAGCAGTGGGTGCCTCCTATTGTTGCTATTTCTGTGAACACGAAAGCAACAGGATATACAGAAAATATGCTACCTGGTTAAGGAATGCATGACAGCATTGATATGAAACAGAAAACCGCAGAGAAAACAGAGAACGACACACAACGGGAGAGAGGATTCCTCTTGGCGAACTGCAATTACACCAATTAAGTTAACAGCCGTACCAGAAAGTGATATCCCTTGATGTTGAAATAATCACATTAGGTGAATATTAATAAACAGATAAAGATATATCACTTGGTATCTTTCAGGGGATTCTCTCACCAAAACCTGAACCATAAATTTTGTATTAAAATCATAGAATGGGGGAGTAGGTGTTGCCACAAAACTTTGGCCTTAACTTTGAGCCTCGAACCCCTAACAATTGGCAGTTGCAATTCCCCTTGGGATGATCACCCCCGTAATTTGATACCTTGCGATAGCGTTTTAGCTAAACTTTCAACTTTTGGGGCCATTAATCAATTAATTAAGTATTTTATGAATATTTTAGGAGGGAAATGCAGACGGGGAGATACTTTGCCATCATCACAGTGTGATTCCAGGGCAAATGGGGCGTTCCGAACGGAGTTTACCTTAACGCGACCGCATGAATATTTTAGCTAAATGTTTGGGGAAAGAGTTTTCCTGCGCCTTCAACATCGAGCTGCCGTTGACGTAGATAATACGTCGGGACGAGGGCCTTTTCCCCGAGAAAAAGGGATAATGAGTTTGCTTCCAGGGAGTTGTTCATCAACTTTCTAAGGAATAAGCAATAAGAGCATAAAGCAGCAGAAAGGAAAAAAGGAACCAACTTTCCGACTAATTAATTAAATGCGCTATAAAAATGTTTGCTGCTGTTGGCGCTGGAAAGTTTCAGCGCATTTACGGGGCTTGAAAAATGAGCGCCAAGAATGTTCCAGCACCAAAGAGTGCAGGACGGGCAAGTGCTCAAGTTATTCGAAAATGTTTCCCCAAAAAATTATGCAGGTGTTTGCCGGACGGGTGGCAGAGGATCCCCATTGCCAAAGAGAGTCTTCTCCCCACTGTATTGACAATTTTTTTTGTCCTGTCACGATAAGGAAAGAAAAGAAAAGTTTTTAATGAGTTTGCCAAATGCCGCGAAATGCCGCGGATAACTGGAGATGATTTGTCGGCACTCGAAAGTTCGACTTATGCGTTAGTCACCATTAATTCATTTTGTATTCGGGAATTTCGTTTAAGGAAAAACTTGCTCATGCATGTTTTCTTATCAAAATGTTCGCTTGAAGCTCGCAAAGCTGTGTCCTCAAACGCAGTTGCATTTACAGTCGCATTCATATGGACCGGCATGGGTACAGTCGTGTCTTGAAAAGTCTTCCTTCTTTGTGCAGTTTCAACAGTTAATGATGCACAAGACTCGAGTAATACTATGGGCTTCTGCATACTCCATGTAACCCCTGTAACTGACACCATTTCGGTTGATTTCGGATTGGATCAGGTTGTGAACAGTCTTCAACTGATTCTGATTCAACTGAGTCCAATGCAGTTCCAGGTCCAGATCCATCTTCTTCTCTCCCTTTTTACAAGTCGCTCATTTGTCAGCATGATTCACAATAGCTGTCAATGACCAGGAACTCTGGCCCTTAGAATCCCCCCACGTTATTCAATGCGTTCGCCATCCGAACTCCGCTTCCGACTCCCCGTAGATGTACGCACTCCATCACATACCTGCCCCACACATTAATGGTCAATTTCATTTCGATTTGATTGTGTGCTCCTGGGTCGGACGAAACCAGACCTCTGGACAGACCTACGAACAGGCTCTTGCAAACTACCGCCGCCTCCTGTGGTGCGCGTTCGTGGCGCTCATTGAATTTCCTCACCAATCCCCTTTCGAAGGACCTCATGTGGGTTTGTCAAATTAGCGCATCGTTTGTTGTGTGCTCCTTTCCGGGGAGGAGGCATGCCACAAAACGAATTCCAGGAGAAAAACTTGTTAACTTTAAACCAAGTGCCTCACTGGTCATTTCCTTGCCACTTGTAAGTCGCAGCGGGTGCGGAGAGCCCCATGCAAATCACAAATTGACAATATTTCAAAGATTGCTATGCAAATTAAATAATGGCCCATGAATTTATTGTGTCAAGGGATAACTCAACCATAAGACTCCAATTACCTATGCCTCTATACATCCTATACCATCAATTCCATTCTGCTGTCCAATCCAATCCAATCTCCTATCCTATCCCTCCCTGGGCACACATCAGTGGCATCCACTTTGGTATCGTTATTTGATGGCATCGCACAGCCGTTGCCATTCATCAAACAAGCGAATGGATATTACTTCATCGAGTACAATATTAAATACTTGAACGGAACGAACATCGAAATTGTCAACGAACAACCATCGAAACGACCTCAAAGTGGGGGCTGCTGTTTGGTGGGGTTGGGGTCGGAGATGTGGATGGGGTTGGTGGGCAGGTTGGAAGAGGGAGCTTGAAACAAAAGTAAATTGCAATAAAAGTTTTGTAATTGACAAACGGACAACAAACAAAACTCCACTTCAGTTGTCGTTGTGCTGGACAGCAGGAAGAGCAGCATCGAGAGAGGCAGCAGGAGGACAGCGGGAGGGCAGCAGGAGGAGCATCAGGAACAGCAGGAACACCAGAGCCCAGCAACGGATGGTATGTGGTTTGGCCTGGAGGAGGATGGCAGTCTGTTTTTGTCCTAAACAACTGGCGCTCAAATCAACAAAAACCGATTTTGCCCCCGAAAAACAGGAAGCGGCAACAGCAGCGACAGCGTTGACAAAAACTGTAGGAGGCCCAGTTCTGGTCCGGGGAACCCCAATCCCGTTCCATACTCCAGTGGCTGGCCTGGTTGTCTCATCATTTCGTACATTTGCGCCCGCATATTGACTTTGAGCGGGGGGCGCACAAACGATTCACAGATTTAAGAAATAAAAGTTTAGTGCCCCAACAGGCAAAGCTGCCACCAATGCCAAACGGCTAACCCACACAGACGTAGACTCTGAACACACACACACCCAAACACACCGAGACCCAGGAACAACAGGGAGTTGTACCCTCTGTCAAAGCAAACAAAAGACGCGTCTGTGGTTGCACCTCCCGTCCCGATTCCTGCCCGCCGGTTGTCGAACGCAAAATGTCGACGGTGGTTAGGACTTTGACTTGTTTGGTGCCAGCGACAGGATAGAATCAGAATCGGAATCAGGATCGGAATGGTAAAATGGTTGAATGGCTGGGATGGTACTCGTAGGACGGTTGGATGCTTGACTGGGCTGCAGGGCTCATTGGGTACGAGTAAATAGACTCACTCGATTCGTGCACAGGAGGAGGGAAGTCTAAGTTGAACCCATAGCAAAACAAGTGCAATCTGCTTAAGGTGTTGACTAAAGTTAGCCTTCAACTAAGTTACGTTAAGAGACTTACGTACTTACATGTCATGCCTCTCCTGTACTTTTTTTTCCTCTGTTCTGTTTGTGAAATGCAATTTAAAACAATTTGTCTAGGAGAAAGGACACCAAAGAGAAAGAGAAACTTAAACCGAAAATGTGAAAATGAAAATAATAATGAAAGAATGAATTATGAACTTCTATATACGCGACAGACGTCCCCGAAGGACCTTACCCCAGTCTCTCTTACAGTGTGGTACGTGAGTGGAAAGCGAAAATTGTGTGGCATAAAAATGATTGTGTGTATGTTAAGTTTGGCACGCGCCACGCCTACAATAAACCGCAAAAGTCATAAGAGTGGGAGACGGCGATAGAGATATATAGTACATTCATACATACATACATACATACATACATAGTTCCCCGTTACCCGCAAAAGTATGCAGCATATTTCACAGTTCGAGGCAGATGGCAGCAAAACAGAAAAGGACAAAACAGACCCCAGGGACGACAGTGTGCCCCCAACTGTCAGCACACGCCTACACTCATAGCGTAACTGTTAGTCACAGTACGCTCTCATCCCCATCCCCATCCCCATCCCATCCTTTCAAATAGGGAGAGAATTTTGACTTATGAGCGCTCTGGGCGTAAGTTATACTTAACTACATGCCGCAAAAGTTGCCACAACTTTATTGCCATTTCATGTGCCATTAAACACAGCAGAGGGAAAGAGAGGGAATGTGTGTGTGCGAGGGAGATGACAGGCGACACCGAAACGGCCTGCTAATCTGTTGATAAATAAACAAAATGCACAACTTGATGGCTTCATTCCCCCACGTCCCGAAAACCACCAGGAATACGAGTGAGTGTAAGAGTCGTTGATAAATGTCATGGCATTTTTACCTGTGCCAACAATGGCCACACTTTTTCACCATCCTCCTGCTCCAGCTTCTCCTCTTCAGTCATGCTGCTCACGTCGCTGGCACGCAAATGTGACCAGAGCCATTGAGAACGCGCTCTGTGGTTGTAGCTATTGTCATCCATCAGTTTCAGACAGAGATAGTGAGGGAGAATGAGGGAGTGGGGTTATATTTAAATAAAGAATTGTCACTTTGACACGTCTGAGGCGTGCCCAAATGGTTACCAATTTACCCACACTCCACGTTTACACTGTCCTCAACACACTTTCGCTTCCAATATCTATTCGAATATCCGATATCTTATTTATTCATTGCTCGATCCCATTCATTGCCCGACTTGAAGCCAGCAGAATAGATGCATTGATCTTCAGATTGGCTACTTTTAAGGCCTTTCGGTGCATTGGCAAAGGTAAAAAAGCACAACTCTAGCGGTTCGATCATTCTAGAGAGGGCTATTGCTCTAAAGCTTGGTAATTAGTCAGGGCTTACCAGATCCAATTGCCATTGACTAGCGTTAATAGGAAACTGTATGGCCATATAAGAGAGGAATTGTTTCTATAAAAGATAGAATGAGTTTAAATAGATTCAAGCCTTTGGAAAGAATGGGTCGTGTGTGGATCTTGGTGGTATTGCTCCTGTTCGTATCTGCAGAAGTGCTATGTGAACCTGTGCTGCGGATGCCGTACTTCCTGTGCATTCCACCATATGTTGCCGTACAGGGACGATGTGTTCTGCCCACTTCAACGCAGCCAAGCCACTATCCATGCTTAAATAACATGCCAACAAATTCGCCTAAACAGACAACGCAGACATTCCAGATGACGATTGTTACCACGGCCTCATCGGCAAAAACTATTACCACAACAAAGGTATGGTATGGAATGTTATATTGTATTCAGATTTCCATTGAGTTACATCCGATATATGTGTCTATACCTTTCACAGCCTACGCAACCGACATCATACATCGACACCACGCCGGATATTCCCAGGCCAATTGTTCCGGAGGAGATAAGCCCACCAACTATACCAACAAATTATCTTCCTCAAACAAAGATTCCTCAACTAGTTATTCCAAATATTTCTATACCAGATACACCAAACATTTTTATGCCAGGTATTCAAAATATTTCTAAGCCAGGTACTCCTGATATGAAACACCCAAATATTTATAAACCAGATACTCCTGATAAGAAATACCCAAATATGTATATACCAGGTACGCCCAACAAAAATATCCCAAATTCCCAGATATCTCAAGTAGTTGGTCCAAATATTTATATACCAGGTACTCCCCAATATGAAATACCCAAATATTTATATACCAGGTATGCCCAACAAAAATATCCCAAATTCCCAGATTTCTCAACTAGTTGGTCCAAATATTTCTATACCAGGTACTCCTGATATGAAATACCCAAATATTTATATACCAGGTAATTATAAAATACCAATATTTATATACCAGGTATTCCCAAAAAAATATCCCAAATTCCCAGATATCTCAAGTAGTTGGTCCAAATATTTCTATACCAGGTACTCCTGATATAAAATACCCAAATATTTATATACCAGGTATTCCCAAAAAAAATATCCCAAATTCCCAGATATCTCAAGTAGTTGCTCCAAATATTTCTATACCAGGTACTCCTGATATGAAATACCCAAATATTTATATACCAGGTATTCCCCAAAAAAATATCCCAAATTCCCAGATATCTCAAGTAGTTGGTCCAAATATTTCTACACCAGGTACTCCTGATATAAAATACCCAAATTTACCCAATATACTTATTCCCAAAATTTCTATGCCAGGTATTTCTGATATACAGTATCCAAAAATAGCAAAAATCACCCTCCCTAGAACCCCTTCACGGACTAAATTGTGACCCTTCTAGACATCTATTTATTCCCAAATAAATATCCATTTCCCAGTACATTTTCCCCCAGTATTCCCAAGTAGCCTTCCATCGGAGTTCTCTATTTTACATGGTATAATAATACAATATTTTTGTTCCGCGGGTAATCCTCATCCGTAGCCCTTATATCATCGCGTGTTTCTCTGTGTAAGGGGGTCTGATTTGGCCATGGAAATTCATGTTTTAATTTTATGCAAATTGTACGCTGATTATGCTGTCAGCTTCGCTAGAGGCTTCGCCACACACACATTTTAATAATATACATGCTAATACCGACTGTTCTGTGGATTGTTGGCTACCGCTTAATCATTTAAAATTAAAAATTTATATGGTAATTTTTATTCGGTTGCTTTCGAAATGGCAATGTTTGCTCAATTACGAAATAGTTCACAATGCAATTAGATTCCCTCCCTTTAGGCCTCCCCGGCACGACTTTAAGCAACTTGAATCGATTGGCTTTGATTTGGTTAGCAAATGACTTTGTTGGATAATAAATGCTATTTTAGTAGCTGCTTCGAGCATTTGAAATTTCTTTTTGATGTTGATGTGGCACCTCCGCGCAAACCGATCAAAGTAAAATCCTCACAAATATCCAGATATTCTTTTCTGAAAGGTGTGATACAGTAAATCTGAGCATACACTTCATTAAAACAAATTCAATAGAACGCAAATCCATGCAGATTCAGCCGACTTACAGTCAGCAGCAGCCCGAAATTCAATTAATTATACAAACTTAAATGAAACCCCATGCACACACCCATGATGGCGTCATTATCAGGCAGTGGCAGCAACAGCAGGCCCTGCCACATCCGACAAATGCAATGCGGGAACATGCTGCAGCAGCAACAACTACGATAATGCTGCGGCATAGTCAAAATATCTAACACACAACAGCTGGAAGACAATGCGAAGGCGCAAACCCAAATCAACGGCAACATCCGTGTGGGATGCGAGAATGTTTATGCACATTATGAACAAGCATCGGTTGTACGGGACCCGTAGAGAGGGGTAGAGGGATATATATATGCACATATGTATATATAGAGGGGCATACCTATCACATAAACGTTTTGTGCATTGCAAATCTGTTTCCCTGCTGCTGCCGCTATTGCCCCTGCTGGTGGCAGGCAGCGCCCAGGATCCGGATGCGACCCCATTTCAAATCCTTCCAAATTATGCACGAAAATTATGTGTGCGAAAGCGAAAATTTCCACAGACAAAATGATGGTTTTCCCAGCGGTTCTCTGGTTCTGCTTCTGCGACTACGACTGGTTTTGTATGGCGTATACGAATATTGCGCATACGACATGTGTTTGGCATATTTAAATGGGGCACAAGCCCAGAGGCGGAAAGAAGGGGTAGAGTGGTGCACTGCCATTAGCCCAATTTGGGCATCACTTTAAGAGAGACACAATTCAATTGTTTGCCTTTCGTCCAATCATTTGTCAAATGAGTTTTCAGAAAATGTCACGCAATGCAATTTTCTTCTCGCAGCGAAAGCAGGAGAAAGCCCCATGAAATAAATGATGCCAGAGCTTGCACTGCTCCTGCTGGGAGTTTTAGTGTCATATAAGTAAATCCCAGTGGGAGATAGAAAAATGACTGAGAACCGACTGCGAAAGTTAAAGTCCTGCAGACTATATAGACTCCATGCTCTCCCTGCCATTATTACATTGTTGCATAAGACAGCCATCGTGGGGGGGCCAAAGGGGCCGAGTGACTAAGAGAGGCAGATGCGTGTGCGTCCTGCAGCCAATAAGTTGCAAGCAGCCGTTGCCACTGCAGCACAAATATCCTTGTCACATGACATTTATGCACATTCGTGTGTGTGTCCTTCCTACTGCTGCACGTTGGCTGTAACTACAACTTAAAGCTTTTAATAAAAATGTCAAGTGCATTGAAGTGCATAGGGGAAAACGCCAGAGGAATTCGAATCAGCGAACGAGCGAACAAAGGTCAGCTGTGGCACCGTTTAAAGCACCATCATCTTGAAATATGACTTCAAATTTATTGCAAGATCTGATAATCAAAATAATAATCTTTCTGCTGATATTATATCCAAATGTTGATGAAAAACTCAGTCCATTGGCATTGGCTCAGAGAATTTACCTGCAAAGAAGATATTTGTTTTATCCTTAATAAAAAACACAAAGGGTTGATTAACGATGAAGGGAATAGCTCTCTCGTAGCCCGTCTCGATATTAGCTGGAACCAAAATACTGTATCATTATCACTTTCATAAAAAGTTTGGTCCCTTTCTTACTCGGCGCAATGGGACACGCGTCAGGGCAGCCTCCGTCCATCTCAATGATTCCATTGTGCTTCCGGCTTGGTGCTGAGACCCGAGAAATCGGGATTGCCTAAGACGGTGCGCAGGCCCAGCCCATGCTCCAGCAGCCCATGGAGGCTGGTCTCGTAGAAACACAGGAAACACAGTCACAGGAAAACTTACTCGAAAATTGACGGATTATTTCTTTAAAAGTCACTCCAGAAGTGGTGCGGATTCATGAGACTCGACTGTTATTGAGCCAGTTCTTCATACAGCTGCATCGAATGGTATTAAATTCTGAAATTTGCACTTATATAATCCCAATTGACATATGACTGTGGGACGGGTCTTTAGTTCGTTGTTACAAAAAATCAAGCTTCAAGTTGAATACTGTCCTCTTTGGCATGTCCCTGCCTTTGTTTCACACGACTTGCCGGGGTTTTCCACAAGTTTTCCATGCCCCAAAGTTTGTTCAGTTGGAAAAAGGTATGCAAACGTGTTATTCTTCTTCCTGCAGCTAAATGAAGGCTGACCCCCCGGGTGACTGCCAGGATGCGGAGCTTTCCTGGCTGACAATATTATTGAAAGCTTGACATTTAGATTGATTGCAATTGCAGTGGTGCAACGCTTTCTCCTCTTCAACCTATCCTTCCCTTTTTTCTTTTTTATATTTTTCTTAATTAAAAGTTTTCTAAAAATTGGTATCTTTATCAAAGGGAAGAAGAAGATATTGTTGAATCATTTATTCTATTGCAACATATGATAGTTAAGATTCGATTATAAATCCAGAAAAATGATATTTTTGTTGATGTTATATCCAAAGTTGGATGAAGAACTCAGTATGATGACATCGGCGTAAACAATTTACCTGCAAAATAGATATTTTTTTCATCCCTAACGAAAAACACAAAGGGCTGATTAGCGATAAAGGGAATAGCTTCCTCGTAGCCCGTCTCGATATAAGCTGAAATCAAAAGACTATCAGTATCACTTTCATATGAAAGTCGTGTCCCTTTCTTACTCGGCGCAATGGGACACCCGTCACGGCAGCCGCCATGTATCTCAATGGTTCCCTTATGCTTGAAAGCAGCCAGTCGGAGGTCTGGCTTATTGCTGAGACCCGAGAAATCGGGATTGTGCCAGACGGTGGGCATGTTCAGCCCATTCTTTAGCAGCCCTTGGAGGCTGGTCTCGTACTCAATGCTGACTTGTGGCATTTCAATAAGAACAGGCCTAAGAGTAAAGCTGTCCGTGAGTTGAAGTAGATCATAGTTCATGAAAAGAGATTGTTGTAGCCGCGAATAATCGTTGAGCCTCGTGGACATTACAATGACTAGGCTAAGGTTTCCTTCCTTGTAGGGTATTTCGATGCCGACAGCCCCCAAAGCAGGCAGCTCCCCACACCGCAGCCAATCGTATTTCCTGTACATGGTAACGCGAAGTATGCGATTTGGTACTTGGAAGCGCTGCCGTTCGCTCATCCGTAGAAAAGGCTTCTCGAAATCACCCCGGAAGTAGAAGCCGCTGGTTAGAGCCATGTTGGACGTGGAGCTAATGTCGGAGTCCCTCACAATGTCATCTACTTTCCGATCCGAGGCCGAGTAAGTGTGGCTGCTAATGCGCTTGGCCGCCCCCGTTGAGTGCTTAAAGTACGTGCGCACAGCCGTGCTTTTCAGAAACCTGTTCGTTAAACCCTGATATTCGGACTTAATTCGGTGCTTTCTGTCCACGAAGATCTTGGAGGGTATCCTCATAGTCGTGCCCTTCTTGCTTATCGTATATTTGATGTCTTTGAATTCCTCCAGTGCGTCGTTCTTGGTCTCCCCCACCAGCTGCAAGGCGATTTGCAGTTCTTGCGCTGTCTGCCCCTCAGCCCCGGCGAAGAGTAACGCCAGGGCGGCCCTAACGCCCACCGGGGAGATCACGAAATTTTGTCGATCGTTCTGTTCAAAAATATGCGAAAAGAGTGTGCCGGAGATGTAATCGGCATGGACCAAAGCCATTAAGCAGACCAAAACTTAAAGGTAATGAAATTAAGGATAGATAGAGGAGAATCTAGAGAGAAGTCACAGGAAAACTTACTCGAAAATTGACGGAGTAGCATCTTGATTTCACGAAAGTCACACCAGAAGTGGTGCCGATTCATTAGACTCGACTGTTATTGAACCTGTTCTTCATACAGCTGCATCGAATGGTATTAAAGCCTGAAATTTGCACTTTTATAATCCCAATTGACATGTGACACTGGGACGGGTCGTTTGTTCTTTGTTAAAAAAAATCAAGCTTTAAGTTGAATACTGTCCTCTTTGGCATGTCCCTGCCTTTGTTTCACACGACTTGCCGGGCTTTTCCACAAGTTTTCCTTGCCCCCAAAGTTTGTTCAGTTGGAAAAAGGTATGCAAACGTGTTATCCTTCTTCCTGCAGTTGAATGAAGGCTGACCCCCCAGGTGACTGCTAGGATGCCGTTCTTCATGGCTGACAATATTATTGAAAGCTCGACATTTAGATTGATTGCAGTTGCTCAGCAATCCGCATTCGTTACCAATACGTGGTGCAGCGCTTTCTCCTCTTCAATCTATCCTATTCCCTTTGTACTTTTTTCTTTTTTCTATTTTCCTTAATTAAAAGTTTTGCCAAAAATTGTTGATTTTCGGCGAAGGGAAGAAGAAGATATTGTTGAAGAGCTGGCAAAATAAACGGAGAGTCTTGGTATGCATTTTACTTTTCTTTTAGGTTACTTTCCTCCACCTATATTTTTCCTTCTTGGGTGGGTACTTTCCTCCTCCCCGTGGCATGCAATCGTGCAAAACTATTTCAATTTTGGCATTTTCCTTTCTTTGTTTTGTTATCAAATTGTAGGAGAGTCATGAGCCAAAAGAGCAGGAGATGGATGTCGTTGCAGACTTTAAATTGCACTCCCTTTCTTTAATCGTACTTCCCTATAATAACTGAATCAATTGGAGTTTCTGAAGTGATTAAACTTCTGTCAATCCTATCAATCAATACGTTCTGCTCTCTCCATTTGAAATACCCCTTCTCCCAGGGTATTACTTGGCCATCGGCTTCATCAATTCAGCTCCCCCCTGAGCTCCCAATGGAAGGTTTGTAGACAATGGGAAATAGTCCTCCTACTCCGTAAAGCTATCGTTGCACCCCTACCATCCCTCATCATCCCTATCACTCCATCTCTACTGTTCTTCCGAGTCGAACTGTAAATTATGCATACAAATTAGAAACTACCGTTCGTTGTAGAGGGGATGACGTAAACATACTCGTAGAAATGTTGAATAATAACATTAATGAAAACAATGCACAAGCAGAGAAAGCGACAGACAGGCAGAGAACCATGTGGGGGGGACCGTGTGAGAGTGAGGGGGGGAGAGGTGAAGTGTGAGGCAAGGGGATCGAGAAGGACAAACAGCTGCCGGAAGCAAAGGCAAGCAGAAAATTAAACAGAACAAAGCAGAATGAACAGACAAGCAAAAGCATGGCAGATGGCGACAAGATAAACACACACACACACACACACACTCACAGTCTCCCACACAGTCACTCATATATAGTACTGTGTACGTGTACATGCACGGAAGCTGCAAGAGCATCAGCAGCAGCTTTGACAACAATCACAGTGAGCGCCAAAAGAAAACAACAACAGAGTAGCAAAAATCCCTATCAATTCGATGCTTAGCAACGTCACATTAAAGAAAATAAGAGAAAGGACAGAAAACAGGACTTCCGAAGGTTTAGATACCCTTGAACAACGATAGTTCCAATGAAAGATATACTATGGTAAGACGGAGAATTTTAAGAAACAACACAGCTGTTCGTATAAAATCTTCCATCATGATCGATTTTTCTACGGTAGCTATTCTCTTAATTTGAAGAACGATCATGGGTTCAAATATTGATAAGTTGCCCTCAGAAAAGCAAGTCACTATGATGAATAGAGTATGTATACAATTTACAGACTAGAAATGATTCTCTATCTGCTATTTAAATACCTCAAATGGATCATAATACCCTCTTTCAAGGGTACAACAAAGAGGAGCATAAAAAAAAGTGCTAAATCTCATCAGCTTTCACATGTGTCTGTTGAGCAAGCAACAAAATAAAAACAAAAAACAACAAAAGATGTAAATACTGCAGGAAAAAGTAGCAGAACAAATGAAACATTTTTGCATCCTCGAAAGTTGAAAGAGACACAAAGTTTGGCTAGAATATTCTGTATGCTGGCCAAAAGGGCTCTGTTGGAGTGATTATTTTTGCATGTTAACTAATTCTATCTATTGTGCTCGCCACAAAAGATACACATTCTGTAAACTGTAAACCTTTCTAAGCGATGCTTAAAGTGCACAATTTTTGTATAAAATCAGAGAAATTCAGAGAAAATGGCAAACTTTTGTTCTAGAAGAAGGGAAAAATAGGAGGAGCATACATTTGTATATCTGAATGAGTGGATACTCGTAGAAAGAACGATAGTTGGTGTCCCAATATTAAAGCATTTGCGAATATTTGTTTTATATTCAACATAAAGAAACTTTCAGCTTCTTGAAACCATCAAATACTATCTGAAACCGCACTAAACTCTTTCATCATTCGGCTCATACGTGAATCATTCACTATTTACAGCAACTCTTTCATTTTGCAGCCCTGCGGTTTGGTTAGCCGCATTTTTGACTGTCCCACAAATGAGACATGAAATCCTCGTTCACCCCAGCATATAGCCCGCCCCCCCCACCTTGTATCCAATCAAAGTCACCTTTGTGGCCGGGTTAGGCAGGCAAAAGCCGCTTCACTTATTCATTGGCAACCGCAAATCTTTTATTTGACTTTTGGCAACTCCAACGTGGCATGACTTTTACTTTGGGACACACTTTTTGCCACCAAAAAGCAAGGAAATAAGGGGTTTGGTCTTCCTCCAGAGGGGGTCCTAGGTGAGTTGGCATTTTGGTTTGGCAAAGTTTTTTAATTAATTAGGGGAAAAGTCTAAGTTGAAAGTTGCGGCAATTAAATGTGAGTTAAAGTCACCAAAGAAAATTGTCAAAATAAAGAAAATTTTATACAAAAAGATGGAGGACAACAGAGAGAGAGAGAGAGAGAGAGAGAGAATCAAAAGGAAAATATTTAATAAGTCTCCAAAATATATGACGCAGTCACGTTTTTTCTGCTGGGGGTTCGCCAGGGGAAAGGCAGGAGCAGATGACGGTCGCAGAGGCACACACATGTCCCGACGAAGTGTGCACACATGTGTATTGTATATACGAGATATGGGGATACACTCGTATATGTTTATATGGTGTGCTTACACTGTGCTCAACAAATATGCGCCTAATAATGCCTCAAAGACGGAGATGGGGCGGAGATGGAGATCTGCCCCATGTGCCCCACCAAAGGCTTAGAATATTTGCACG
The DNA here is from genome assembly GCA_008121275.1 of Drosophila lowei. NCBI lineage: Eukaryota > Metazoa > Arthropoda > Insecta > Diptera > Drosophilidae > Drosophila > Drosophila lowei. Next base: position 20,082,473 of record CM017778.1, on the reverse strand, counting down.
TAAAATGTTTGGCGGAAAATCTCAACGGAGACGCGTGCAGAGAGTCAGAGGGAGACAGCACTCAAAGCCAGAGAGATAGCCACACATACATACGTGTACATGGCTCTTGTCATAACGCAGCTGTTGCGTCCGATGTTCCACATGGCGTATTCGTAATGCCTTTTGAAAATGCCATAAGCATGTGCCTTTAATGGCATCATTTTGCCTTTTGGCGAAATGAAAATGCCTGCAAAGTGTCAAAAGTTGATGGTTTTATTGCTTTCTTATTGCATTTAAAAATTAAAATATGGAAATGCAAATTTTTAGGATATCTTTTGGCCAAAACATGTCCAACTTTAAGAGGATAAGTATACAGGTTTCTTCTGGCTTAACGAAGCAAGAGCTTTACTAAATTAATCAGCATGATTATGCTGGCAACGGCAGAAACCCACTCAGACCAAGTCCTAATTTATTAATTAGTGATTCGTTAGTGTTACGCACTTTGGTTTTCCCCATTTCCAGCCCCCATCTCCAAGGAGAAATAAGCAACAAAAATACAGAAAAAAAGTGGCAAAGTGTCGCAGGTAAAAGTAAAACAGAAAGAGAAAGAGAAACAGAAACACATGCCACGGAATGCAAACATGGGAGACTCCCAGGTGGTACAGCGTTTACCTGGGGCTTAATTAAAATAAATAGACACATGCTACTGCTGCCTCCGCCTGCGTCCTGACTCATTCCGCATCCTTGATGTGGTGCCTCCGCCTCGTTATTATGCAGCGAGCATGTTTGGCATTAACCAATATAAGTAGTCGGTTCTGCCAATTTCCATAAGTCAACAGGGAGGCCGCTAGCAGGGCGGGAAACCAAAACGAAGTCAGCAATTAAAAGCGTTGTTCATCATGCGGACAGAGCGGACTCGTTGGACACACTTTTGCGGTTAGTTTGCGGCAAGCACTGGCTAAATATTTCCCCCTCGCCCTGAGATCTCTCTCTTTTCTTTGCTGGCGGATTACCCGTATTCAAATCAGTTGCAACGCCCAATTAATGTAAGCGGACACAATGTTGCATACTAATGAGGCAGGAGACGATTCCGACGCCGAGACGACTCCCAAATGAACATGGAAATAAAGATGTGCAGAACGATGTTTGATACATTCTCCTAGGCTCCTGCTTCTACCTTCTGCCCCTGCTGCTGTTGCTCTTCAGGCTTTGAGTTTGCTTGCCGCAGAGATTGCGGGTTTTGATTTTTTAATTAAGAATAAAAGGAGTGGGGGCTGAGAAATCATGTAAATTTAAGATGCAAACAATAAATTTGTGGAATTTCTGGGATAGTTTGACAGGATAAATGGGTTCTTGGGGTACGATGTAGGTTACTTTTGCATTTTTGTAAACCAATTTAATCAAGAAATCTGGCTTTCATTAAACATGAATCATTTTTACATGTAAATGTAAATTCAAGAGCTTTTCTCGTTTTCTCGACTTACCCACAAATAAATGCCAGGAAAAATGTTTCTGTCTGTTCTTTTATGCTTAGATTATTTTTCCGAGAGCTAGAGATGGATGCGAAATGGATGTCTCAGGTTTTTTTCTGCTAATATTTTGAAAGCCCCAAAACCTAATTTAAGAACATTTTTACGACTATCCCACTGTATTAAGACCCGTTGTATCCAATTAGAAATCTCGCTATGTAATTAAAGTGGAATCATTAAAGCAGCAGCAGTACCATTTATATCTGCTCCGTGCCCTCAGAAGTTATGTTCTTCCCATAAGTTTTTTGTTGCCTGACAAATGATAATGTAATGTCATCATATATTACGCATACGCCAAGGGTCTCTCTCCTCCTCGCTGCTCAATTACAGAAACTTATAACTTTCAGTTTGGCAAAAAGCAAAAAGAAATAAAGCAAAGTGGAGCGACGACTTCAGAACAGAGTCGGCCCCGCACTCGTTACTAATGAAACTTAAAGATGGCGCCGCCGGAAGACGGAAAAGAAGCGAGAGAAAGGAGCAGGGATATGAGTATGTAGTGCAAATGAAAGTTTTTCCGAAACAAGCAAAGATTATGCCATGTTAAGGAACAGCCAAAGTACTTGGGAGTAGATTCGGGATGTACAGAAGAGCAGGGGGCGAGCGACAAACAAAAGATTAGTGTCTCTGGGGCTGCAATCGTTTTCTGGTGTTCCTCCCACATTTGCCGAAATTAAACAATGTAAAGTTTTGGTTTGTGCCACCAAGCCCGGACAAAAAGAAACTTTCCCAGAACTATCCTCCTTCTGCTTCTGCTTCTGCTTCTGCTCCTCTGCTGTCCACCGCATGTCAGGACCAAATATGTAACTCAATTAGTTTTTCCGCCCAACTCCCTGAAAATCACCCTCTCATACATACATAAGCGTGTACACACGCACTAACCAAATCCTCTGGCAAAAACTTTATATGTAATACAATGTTGTTGTTCTTGCAACCAAGTTGCCCATCCATTCATCCAGGCATCCATCCGAGCATCCATCCCCCACTCAATGGCAATCGCCAATCGAGTTCTCTTGAGCGTTTCAATTATGTGATTCGAGTGGCTTCGCCAGAGTTGGGGCCCAAACTGTTATAGCCAGTGGAGAGCCCTTCAGGAGTCGCCACCGCAGTCACATATAAATTTCAAGTAATTGCTTTCGCCCTTCAACAAAAGTCGAGTCAAAGTTGTTGCAAGTAATTGCCATCTAATTGCTTATTGAAATTTTGTTCCCCCTTTTGGCTGTTGGCTGTTGTTCCGCTGGGTCTTCTGAAAAGTAGGAAAGAAAGAGGGAGAGAATTAAGAGGTGGTTGGCGATGATTCAAGTGAAATCAAACAGGTTCATCAGAGAAAAAGATTGTAAGTTTTTCAAGTTTTTCAACCATTTTGGAGTGCCAAAATATTATATCTTGGCTCCAAGTTTTATTGAAAATAATAGAAAATACAGTATGTACAACTAAGTAAATTCCTCAACTTCTAAAGTGTTCATTCAGGTTTCTACCGCCTGAACTTAAGCGGATTCTCGGGAATTCTCGTGTTCTATACGTGTTTCTTCGGAAATTCCTAACGTTTCCTTTTTATCTTTACCATTATCTAAAGACACTGACTCATGTGCCCATCGATCTCTTCTGGCAGCAGCCCTAGCCCCGAAAAGGATAAAGGAAATCGAAAGCTCTTCACTTTATTGAATCCATTTCTGTTGTTACTTTCGATTGATTGATTTTATTTGGCTTTGGCTTTAGCCATGTCTTAAAGTAGCCAAATAACAAGTTAAAGTCCAGGCTAAGCGGAAGATTGATGGACACATTAAGTGGGGGCTGGGGAATGGGAATGGGGATGGGGATGATAGTGCCCTCGCCCCCCTCTTTGGCGCCAGAAAGCTTTCGCCAGTGAAGCGGAAATCACACAAAGATTTGCCCATATAAATGTCTACTTTGGCTTTGGCCTGATCCATTTCCTGATTTCCTTATTTGTTGGTTCGTCTGTGGGTTTTCCAGAGATGGCTGCTACTGTGGGCCGGCTCTTACAGTTGGGTGTTGCTGTTGTGTCGACCACATTAACCGGAAGCGCCTGGCAGGCGCAAACTTATGCAAACTAAGGCGGAACAAAAACTTGGCCAAAGAAAGAGGCGACTAAGAAGCAATCTCCCCGGCTGGACCAAGGCGATGTCTGATGGTCGATGTCCGAGGTTTTTATGCCAGCGGCCACGACACAGCAAAAAAAAAAAAAAAAGGGGAAAGATGCCAGAGCAGTGGGTGGCAGGCGTTGAAAATGTCCAAAGCCTTTGGTGGCAAGCCCCCCTCTCGGTTGGATGGTCGCCTTATTGTACAAAGTGTTGACTTTATATCCTTCATTTAGTGGACATAAAAAGGATATTATTAAAAGCTTAGAAAAGTAGCCATTTCCTCCGCTCTTCCTCTCCTCGTCCCCCTCCTACTCCTCCTCTTCATTTTCCTTGTCATTGCATTGCACAAAATACATAAAATATTAGATGACTTGAAAAGGAATACAATACAAACTGATTTGGTGGCTCCCAGAGGCTCCCCCCATTGACCAAACTGACCAAACAGGAGACAATGAGAGTGGTTCCTCCTATCCTAACATCTACTCTTCATCCCCCTCTTGCCTTTGTTTTTTCGGCTGCTTTTTGGTTGCGGCTCATTTGTCTTTTATGATGTTGGCCCTGTTCTCCGGAAGAGAGCGACGAAAAAAGTTCTTGCCAAAAGAGAAAAAAACCGTTCGTAAAAGGTCCATTATAATTATAAATGAGTTTAGCGCCCATAATACTTTTTATTCCCTTTGTCAATGGCTGCCCCTGATACTCGTGCCACCCATCCCTAAGGGAATCTCTCTGTCAAATTGACTGCCACATTTTAATGAGTCAGTAAAAATTGTTGGCCCAGTTATGAGAGGACAAACGGGAAATGGCCAGAAATTGACAAAGAAATGGTAATTTTTGTATTCAGATTGCTTTCTGGTAAATATTTATACTTCCTTTTGACTTCGGATTGGGTTTTGTTCTTTTTATGTTGTTTGCAATGTTATATGGGGCTAATGATATCTGAAGACAATGTAGATATTTTTATGAAGTATTTGTTTGGAATATACGGAGCTGGGGCCAATAAAATCTCACATTTATGTTAAGATTTTCATCTACAGTAGTCACAAAATCCAAGTGGATGTTGGGGATATTCTTTAAAATGTTTAAGCTGAACTTTGGGAAACCTATTTACGTAGTAAAATGTAAAGAAAAACATTGACTATTACAACCTAAAAACTCTTCACTTTTTCACAGATGTTTTCCCAATCATTTTGATAAAGAACTTGTATATAAGTTCTCTCTATTGTTAGCATCTACAGAAGCATTTGGTTCATTTTCATTGCGATTACAACTGGCATTTGGTCCATATACTGCGAGTATTCCTTTCAGACGATCACATATGTGCCGGAAAAGGAAGGAAGGATGTCGCTTCTGCTTCTGTTTTTGTGTCTGTGTGTGCAATATCCTTTTCAGGACCCGTTTTGGTGGACGGGGAAGTCCCTTTATTTGGGGCTGCAGCAATGCGTGTATAATTGCTCAGACAATGAGCAATTGTTTTTCATTTTCCATTTTCCATTTGCCATTTGCCATTTTTCCCCCGTTGTTTGCTTGTTGATTGCTGCGGCTCCCGGCTTGGAGCTGTTGCCGTTCGTTCCCCCCAATTGTTCGCTGCCCCGTCTTTGTGTTCTTTTTTGTTTTTTTGAATTTTTCACATTGTTTGCATACATTTTGCAGTCAGTGTTCGAGCTGGTGTCCGTGTATTTGTTATGCAAAAAGGCCTCAAAGCGTTTTTTCTCGATATGAGATGGGTTCCACCCCGAATATATTGTATCCACGAGTTTGCCATTTTTCCAAGCAAATTAGTGTACAAAGGACTGTCGTTCGGGACTACCCCCCTGATGTCCATTCTGCACCCTTCTGTCCTTCCCCCTTCTGTGAGTCTTTCGAACCAAATTGAAAATGCATTTTAAAGCAGACGCCGACGGTTGGCCGCTGGCTAGAAATTATTTCATATACGATATTCCAAGTTTATTTACGCTTATTGTTTGGCCAGACATTCGGGGAATGAGGCAGGCATCCAAATACTATAGGTTGTTCGGGGAAAGGTAGAGGAGGGGTTGTCCATAATTAAGTGCCGAAATTGGCCACACTTTTGTGGGGCATGGTGTGGTGTGACATGGTGTGCGGATTGGGTGACCTCGACGTCAGAGGAGGATGTCTGCTACCCACAGATCCCCGCAATTAGTTGGCCATTAAAACAGTCCGCCAGATAAACTACAGAAGGATACGACATCGGGGTATATCTCAAATTAGTTGCACTTATCCCACAGTCTTCCCGCGAAAACGCCTCTCGCCCACGTCGCGTTCCAATCAAGCCTCGTTTTATGACTCAATAGGCCCTCAATGCTCCCCGCTACCAGCACAGCCACAACGGTAGTCGTATGGAGTAGTGGTAGTGTAGTAGTGCAGCAGACAAACTTGCCACACAGGCACAATCCACAATTCGCCACTAATTTCAGCGCTATAAAAGTTCTGTTTGTCGGCCATAAATGTCAGAGACAGAAGGCAAGCGACCGCGGAACATCAGGGGACGGGGGAATAGGTAATGAAGTCTCGCGTGTTTCATTAGTTGCGAATTATGACGATCTGGCTGCGAGGTATGGGCCTTGCCACATCGTGACCCCCACACTCCTGTCTGGGCGATGTGACAAATTTGGTTTTATTTTCGTACTGCCACAGACGAGCCCCATACAGATACAGATTCTGTACCAGGGGACGGCGAGGCAACATATGCAACATTCATCCATACATACACACAAATGCAGATGCAGGAGAAGGAAGAGATAGGGCTGAGATACGAGTACTTTTATAGCAAAATGGTCATGTGGCAACTTTAATTATGTTTGCGTTTTGTATTCAACTGAAAATTAATTCTTTCCGTGTTTTCGGGAGGCGGCATACACTGAGAACATTTGGGTGAAAGTCTGCAAACAAAAGAAGAGCATCTAAGAGAACGGAAGTTCTGAAAGATGAAGATTCACATGAGATATTAAATTTCTTAGGATTTAACTCAAAAAGATTTAAAATATTAAGAGATGTTACTAAAGTTTTTCCCAAAAATAACCCATTGTATTCGCAGTGCTCCCAACAAAGTCATTGCTGACAAGAGACCAAAGAAATTACTTCTCTTAGTTGCCATCACCATCGCCTTCATCATGAACATCAGCAATGCCATGCCTTCGTCTTGGTCTTGTTTCGTCCCCATCACCATTAGACATCTACGGCGTCTACTCAGGGGCGTATCAAATGTGACAGCTTGGAAAGAAGTCAGAGCTATAGACATGGACACAGACATACTTTGTGCACTGTTCACAGGAGTACGAGTGTATGCGGGGGGCGTTCGCAGACAATCAGAATTCAAATGGAATAACGTACGACGAGGTATGCTCGCTCGGATGACGACGAGACATTTGAACATTTTTCCCGTTCAAGTTGCATTTACTGGGAGTCTGGGAGACTGCCTCCTCCCCACTAGGGGCTCCCACTTGCTGTCTCCACTTTGCCTTTGTGTATTTTGAGTTGCTCAAAACGACGACAACTATATCCACACGTGCCACATGACGGAGTGATGCCTGCAGAAGAGGCTTGCTTCTACGGACTACGGATAAATGCTGATGTTTCTTTGTTAATTTCCATGCTGATGCTCAAATGTTTTGTGCTTGTGACAAATGTGGAGCTTGTACAATTGTCTGTGCCTTCTACCCCAAGCCCCTGCAAAGGTGTTGCATAAGAGCGTTTATCTTTGAGTTACATGCAACAAATTTTGTCTGCAATTAATTTTTGAGGGGAGGGGGGAAGCCTTCGACAATCGAACAAGAAAGCGAGAGACAGCTGAAGGCATCACAGAGCTACAGGAATTTCAATAAATATCCCATGGCAAAAGACTGCTGCTGGTCTATCTGTATCCACTTACAGATACGGTCTTGTGCCTTAAGCACTTCTATTTAAAGATTTCCCGAGCTCCTCTCCATGTACCGAACTCCCCCATTTCAAGTGTCATTCAAGGCACAGCTCAGCCCAGCACGCCCTGCACTTAATTACAAAACAACGTGGGTGGTTTCAGTCGGGGTCGGGGAAAACGAGATTTGGGAAAATCGGGATCTCCCCGCTGTTTCAGGATGGCGGGGTCACATCTTTTTTCGATTAAAAAGTTTCGAGAGTCGCAAGGCAATTGTCAGTTACATCCACTTAACCTGCTGGCTGCTGTCGTTTGGCGAACGAACGGAAAATTTTACGACAGATTAACGAACGATTAACGGTGTAACGTGGCACTTGCCACTCGGCACGTGCTCAGCTTTGGAAAACCATTCTCTTTCCTCGGCGCCCCCAGGGTGTAGGCGATGGCGACGTTTGCTAGGAATTTATATTTCACAGGTGATTTGTCGCATAAAATTCGAATAATTCATAAGAGCGCAAAAATAACAAGGAGGGAACGGCACCACCTCTGGTGACAGTACTCCTCCCCTGCACAACCGCACTGCCAGAACGCCAAAAAGTATGCAACGAAATGCCGCAAAGTTGGCGTCGACGGCAACGCGGCGTATGCGTGCTAAAAACTTTTTTTTGTCAACGGAACAGGGCGCTTTCCGCTGAGAAAAAAAGGGTCGGGAGAGAGAGAGAGAGTGGTGTGGTTAGGAAGAGAGTTTGTCATTTCATTTGTTTGACTCTCCTTGCTGCCCCTTCCAGTAGCCTGGTGTCCGTGTGCCCCTTTTCAACATTTTGGTCACATTCTACCCGCATTTTTTGTTTAGGTTTTTTGGTTGAATGTTGTTTTTGTCGTGTATATCTAACAATTCGAAAATTGTATCTTAAGCGGGCGTAACTTGTGTACGGATGGATTTGTATCTGCTATCCGTTTTAGCGGTTGACTTTTGATGGCTTTTTTATGCGGGTTTGAAAAGAGCCCCTTCCCATTGGTAAAGGTTAGGTCGATTACGGAGGTTAGAGATGTCACCTAATACAGGAGTTTTTTTTTTTGTCTCTAATTATTTGCTTAGCCCTGATCTCTTTCGTACATGTTCAAGCTTGCTTTAACCAGAGTGAAAAATTTGCCTTGGGTGGAATATCTACCGGTTTTTTTTGCCTTTTTATATCTCAATTTCCATTTCCATTCCATCGCCTTCCGATTTGTATGTCCTTCCTTCCCATGCTGTTTTTGGTTGCTGTTTTTTCTCTGCTCTCTGTCTCTTTGAACTGCAATTAAGATTGCTTCCACTCATATGGCGCCAGCTGCTGGCCTTGTCGCTTTGCCGGTGCTGGTTCTGGCGCTGCTTTGCTTTTGCTGCCTGTGGCTACAATCAAGGTGTTACAAAGAAAAGGTGAGGCACCCACTCTTTGCGAGTCACATAATTTCCTGGCTACTCTCCTTCTGTTGCTCTGCTGTGCTAGCCCAAAGTATATCAAAACAAGGTGAGCTTTAGACAAAGACTGCTACTTTTGTAATAGCTGACAATTTTTGTAGCTGCTCAGTATTCAGAGCCGGCGAGGGACCGGAAAATAAAATCGGCAGTTTCGAAAAACCCGAATGACCTACATACCTAGTATAAATATGCCTTGTGGTATCTCTGCCCTGCCTCTGCTGCTAACTCTTGATTTCGCTCTTACTCTCTTCTTTCACTGCCTTGAATATTCTTCCCTTGCATCTGCTGACTGCGCTGTCGCTGCCTGTGCGGACTGCTCTGCTGTCGTTTCATTTGCATTCTTATCGCCTCCTCTCTGCCGCGTTTAAATGTCGCCAGCATGAAACTTTTTTCTTTTCCTAGCATACATTTGTATGTATGTATGTATGTACTCACTCCCTTACTCAAACGCTCTGCCAATTTTTTGTTGTAGAATTTAAAATGTTTCTTCTCGTGTTTATCTTCTGTCACATGTGCGTTTCACTGCTCCCGCTCTTGCTAGCCTCAACTTCTTTTTTTTTCATTTCTCTAGCTGTTGATTTTTGATATATGAAGGGTCCCTGCGGTGTTGTTTGCCTTGGTGGGAAGTGGGAGGTGGGTGGGAAACTGTGAAAGGTGTCTTCGACTGCGAGTGTGACTCCTCTCCTCTGCTGGTTCCAGCATTTCAAATTTCTGCGAATTTTAATATCCAGTATTTCAAGAGGACACGGGCATATCGGATTCCTGAAAATTAATGTAACATCTAGCCATACATGAGCGGAAAAAGACGTGACCTAAACGGTAAGGAATTGAGGAACTTGTCTGAAAAATGAAGTATGAAGTATACTTGGAAATCAATTTAAAAGTGTAGTAGGTATCGGAAATTCGACCATAGACTCCCGAACTTCTTGGGGATAAGTCAACGTATGTGGGTGGGTGCGTGGATGGTCTGAAATCTGTCAAGCGTGTCGGATATCTTGGGTGCTGCTGTGTAATCAAGACTCAAGGAAGGAAACATGCCCCACGGCAAGGAATCAGAGGCGGAAAGTCTTCCCCCAGCCCTCTGATAAAGGATTTGATAAGGGAATGTCAGAATGACATACGAATTAGATGCTAATGATGGAACTGCCGGGGATTACCCCTGATGAAGAGTCATTTGTGGGATTTTAAGCTTACACAGACACGAATGTTGCTGCCCCGAAAAATTGCTTTACTTTCACTTCAAAAGGCGGTTTCCCCATCTCCATACCGTCTGAGCCTGGAAAATGTTTACGAAATGTTGGTCCAATGAAAATCCGGCCGAACCGAAAGTCAATTCATTTCCAGCAAATTGTTATTTCAATTGTCAGCACCTCCTCCTGTGGCACACTCTGTCTGACTTCTGTGCCCCTGTGGCCCACTTGCTCCACTTCTCCCGGGTGCCACGTCCTGTGTACAACATACCAGTACCATATGCAGTTAATTTTGTGCTTGTGACTGCAATAAATTTTAAAAGCACATTTCCAATGAAAGAACCGAACTGAAAATCAAATGAAACGAAACGAAACGGAAAACAATTTTCTGCAATTTCACTAAAACGACATACCAATTGTAGTGTACGGGAGGAAAGTGGGGGTCGGAGAGTGGACCCAGTGACACACATATGTACATATGTGCAATTCCTGGACAACAATTGAGAATCGATGGAAGCTCGGACTCTACTCTCGGGGCTCAGTGCACTTTTGGCCCCAGCGACAGCCACAATTGACGACAAATGAAATTGTTGTTGGCCAAAGTGCAGCGTTTAAGGAGCACACACTCGGAAACTCCTGCTGACTCACATATACACACACACTCAAATATGTAGAAATAGGATCCTGCATTTACTTAGCTTTGTCCTTTGACCAGATGCGTTTTCATATTCAGTTTTATGACACTTTTTATAGTCATTTTCAAAATTGTGTAAATACGGTCTAGGTATTGACCACTAAGAGGGGGAGTAGAAATGATTTGTGTAGAAATTGCTGAAGGTAGAAAGTGCATGAAATTATATTTTAATCAAATTTGAATGCTAGAAACAAACCCAATCTCATTGTGGACCATATTGAGACAAAAATGTTGTATTTTCTGTGTAATTTGGTGGAATTTATTGGTTAATTGAAAACTATAATTAATCATTTATTGTGGGCATTTTAATTTTGTGTTTTGTCTGTTTTATCAGCAACAAAGGAGTCCGGTCGGCTCAGAAACCACTGACCTGAGCTACAGATGGCTACAGAGAAGGAGAGGCACAAGGGAGAGAGCCAGGTTGATTTTGTTAAATCAATTGTGTGGCACGTTTCGGCAGTGCTTTTGTTTGTTCGGTGGAGACGCAACGAGGCAAACATTTGTTTTAATTATTATGAAATGCAAATTGCATAATTAAAAATGTTAAATTCATTTTAATTTTTAATTACAATTAATTTGAGGCCTCCTGCTGCAGAGAGTAAAATGATTTCCGATGAAACGAAACGAAAGATATAAAGCGGGGAAATGAGTCTGTATGGAGATAATGGTTAAATTGATGGTTTAATTGGTATCCGCGGAATGCCCATTAAATAGAGGAATCCCTGATATATCCTACATAGAAATCATAGCTTAAATTGGAAATTTCCTTGAAAAATCTTCTTATCAAAGTGATTTTTCGCAGCACTGCCCAATGCTTGATGATAGATGGTGCATGTGAAGCAATCAAATGGTCGTAATGTCATCCACACCCGCCATAAGTGGATACACACACACACAGCAGCACAGGACCTTCCATACACACAACCACATGACAGGAAACGAGGAGCAGGACGAAGGATGATGATGATGAGTCACTTTGGTCACGAAGCTATTTTTCCGCTTGATTACACGATAAATGAAAATCAAACGTTTGATTGCTTAATGCCATGAACTAAGGGTCATCTGCAACACCACCTCCCAAAGCCACCACCCACTCCAGAAGTGCTGCAACTTTGCGAAAGTATAAGTGTCCAGAGAGTTAGAGGTAGAGGACGAGAGAGAGAGAGAGAGGGAGTCACATGGCAGAGGCAACATTTCAATTATTTATATGCTCGTTTGTCGCCTCTTCTTGCACCACCCCCTAAGCATCGGGGGTGAGGACATGTGTGTGTGTCTGTGCACGTGTCTGATAACCCAATGGATGCTCCAACACTTGACTGCTTTCTCTCACTTCTATTTCCACTTCCACTTCTATCTCCAGTTATCATTTATTTCCCTTGGACTTTGACTGATTTTCTGATAGTTGAGTGCGTTCTCTGGCCACAGTGAGAGCTAAAAGTTATTGCCCAGTTCCAGTCCAACACCTCTTTGAAGGAGCGTTGGGGTTGTAGGGTGCTTTCGTGCTTTGATTGATTTGTTAATCTCAAAGCGAAATACAAATTAAAAGCGTTTTGTTTTGCCACGAACCCAAGGCAACCCCAGTGCCGTTCCTGTGCCAGGATGCCACCTAAACCGCTTATGTTAATTAAATTTTTGGGGTTATTCAATGTACAAAGTTAAGAGCTTCCTTCACCCGCAATCAATCAATCAAAACAAGCGTCTTAAGGAGCGTCTTCCCAGTCCCATCTTGGGTTTGCTTTTGCAATTAAGTTTTCAATGGAAATCTATTTACATTTTTGACTCATTTCGATTTGTGGGTTAAGTGGGGCAAAAAGGGGTTAAGTCTAGGGCGGATAGGGGGCTTCGGTTAATTTCTATCCTACTTATTGATGAGTTGCCAAAGTCCGTTTCAATAGGAGCGGAGCAATCGATAACCAAATGCTGACTGAGACAAATGGATATGTATTTTTCTTTCTTAATTCCTCTTAGATATATTCTTCTCTTATTATATCCTCAACCGATTTCCTGGTACCTAAAGTGCCTTAACCATAGTTTGAACCATTCCTTCTTGTCTTTTTCAATCAAGTTCCTTCACTTATATCACTTTTAGTTCCACTTCAACACCCTTACAACGCCCCGAGGCGACACTGATAGCTTAACTCGGACGCAGACTCGACGATTGACACTTGATGGATGGTTCGCTGACTTTGAAAATCTCAATGTCTCAATGTCTGCGACATGTTCACACACCACTGATTTTCAAGTTCAAGCGAAAGACCTTAGAAATGTGCACTTTTAATTTCGAATAGAGATATATAGATTAAGATATAGATAGTAATATGTAGAAAAATGTACAACCTCCCTTTGGTTAATAGTAATATTTGGCACAATTTGATTTGGTTGCAGTCCATCTTCCATTTACCGACTTCCCGATTTCCCATACAACCCCTTAGGGTCTCGCCAGCTGGCAGTTCTGAACTCTCGCATAGTTTTCCGTGTAAATCAGATCGCAGATGGCAGCATTGTTGTCGAAGCTCATCTCCGACACCTTGAACTCCGGATTGATGGCTATTTTAAGGATGTACGAGCCAGGACTCAGGTCCGTAACGTCCACCCATTGGCAGTCCAGATTATAGAGGTACACATCAGAGCAGTTGATGGAGATGCCTAAGAAATGGGTTGTAGAGCAGCAACCTTAGAGGATGAATGGTTTTCCTCTCACCCTGATCTCCATAGTTGGCGCAATTGTACTTCTTGGAGACTCCAGGCAAGCAGGTGCTGTCCTCAAGACAGAAGGATGCCTTGTGGCCCTGAGCGACCTTCCGACCGCTCAAATCGAAGATGTCAAAGGTGGCAAACACTTCCATGCTGTGAAAGTGCCTGGTAAGAGAGGAATGAGAGTGCTCTTGAGTGTTCCACAGAGAGAGGGGCTATTTACTCACATGTGGCACATGTGCCACTCCCACTGACTCTTCTCCTTGAAGGGGCGGAAGTCCGCATTGCCCGCATTGATGGCGGCCGCAGTGAACTTCAGGAGCCTCCTTGTCCGATAACGCCAGTGGGGATCGTCGCGCTGTATCTGATAGGCCTCGCTGGCCACGCAGTTTTCCTCCATGGCGCACTGCATCAGCAGCATGGGTCGATCCTCCAGATGCGCCGTCTGCTCAATCTCCAGGTAGTCGATCACCAGATCGGGGGAGGAGTAATCACAGATCACAGCCGCCACATGCTGCCTGCTACCGTGGCAGCTGACGACTCCTCGGATCGGATCATGGTGTAGACAGTCGGCCAGCTCCGTCTCGTTGCCGTAGCACTCGCTACCACTGAGGACGGGTCGGGAGACGTTGGAGCCCCCGAAATAGTCCGTCTGGAAAGCCTCCCGTGCGTAGCCGAGTCCCAGCTGGCGACAAACGACGTTTGCCTCGAGGAGGCCCCAACCGTCGGCACAGATGCTGCCCCAGCGTCCGCCATCCAGTCTCACCTCCACGCGGCCCTCGTTCCGCTCTCTACCGCCCCGCAGTTGAACGTACAAGCGGGAGCGAGAGTGAATGGGGAACTTGGGTATATCCTCATTCCTGAGGAGGGGCTCTGGTATCAGTGCATCTTCCGGGGGATTGCATACCACTCCCGCTGACTCTCCCGGCTCGCAGTCGTTCTCGCCCCATCCCTCGAAGTGGCACTCGACCAGCTCCTGTTCGTGGCCCTCACAGAAGAGATTATCCATCCAGAAGCGACGACGGGCAGGGCCGAAGTAGCCGCTGTGCGTGTACCGCCTCATTCCGGGAAAGCCCAGCTGCCGGCACACAATGTGTCCCTCGGTGGCATCCCACTCATCGTCGCAGATTGCGCCCCACTTTCCATTGTGCAGCACCTCAATGTTGCCTGAGAGATAAGCGTGAGTCTATGGGAATCCTTCTCTGATAAGCTCTCACCTTCGTATTCGTTGTCTCCTCCGACTAATCGAATGGCTCCCTCCTCCTTGTTGAGGGCTTTGATGTACTTGTGCACCAGCCTCTGCCGCTCCAGGCGTGCATCCTCCAAGGAACGATGCTGCACTATCCCTGCAGCCAGGTGACACCAAAGTACAGTCACGTACCAGAGTCTAGGAACCATAATGAAGCTGAAACCAAGATGCGATCCTTGCGCACATTCAACCGCCTCGACGTTCGCTCGAGAACTGAACGCGGCTTGAACATTTGAACGGCAAACAGAATCATTTAACTATGAACTTGCCAGCTCCATAGATACAAAGATAGATAAATAGATAGATAGGTAGGTAGGTGGGCTGTTAGGTAGCTAGAGATACGGTTCAGAAGCTCGCTCATCTGACGTCAGCGACAGACGAGGGCGCAGATCGAGAGCCGATCCAAATCCAAAGCTGAATCGGAATCTATTTTCCGCACGTAGCACATATGCATGTCACTTAATGAGTTTTTCAGACAACATTTTGAGGCAACTCTGACATTGCTGCACTTTTTGGGGGATCTTTCAACGGGGAGGGCTGCCAATGGAACCAAATCAGAGCGCACTGAGACAAATGCATAGAGACGGCGGAGAAAACATGGAGAAATATTTTCAGAAGCATAAATTAGTTACATCTTTTAGAATGAATAAAGCCTCAAACTATTCCACTCCATATATTTTTTGAATTTCCTCAAATCAAATTTCTCTCAGTGTATTGGCCAAAGACCTTGCAAATATTGCTCCATAAACAAATTCGAAAAGGAAGCAGAGGCCCATGAATCATAAAACACGCGATACCAACAATAAAGCATTATAAAATATATTTCTCCCAGACATTACCAGCGTTTAATGAGAGCTTTGTTTGAACCCTTAACCTCCACCTCCACCCAGACCTTCCCCGCCCTAAAACCATTGCATTGCAAAATTCAAAATCCAAATAAAAATAATGAGAATGAGAATGAAAATGAAAACATGGAAACCGACGCCATAATTTAGTGACTGAACACGACCCACATATGAATCTGTTGTGTGTTTTGAATGGCAAAGTCATCGTCATCATCCAACCATCCATCGGAATCCACAGAGAGCCAGCAGGGGGGTGAAGTCCATTAGTTTTGGCATGCGGCCATTTGAAACATTGCATGCAACTTGGCCAACATGAACTTGACACTGAAACAACAGCAAACAACAAGCGGAAAAACACATGGAACACTGAGAGATACTAGTACAATAAAAGCGAAGCCACGCCAAGCGGCAATGAGGTTTACCCCGTTTTGGTGCGGATCGTTGCATGTAGAGGGCTGGGGGCAGTGTGTATGGGTGCCTCATTAGCAAAAGTGCCAGCAGCCCAGTCGTAATTGGAAATCTAACTCGTTTAGGTCAGCGGCAGCTGCAGAGAGTGGGATAGAGGAAGCACACAGCAGATAGAACGACAGATAGAGAACTGAAATCCATTGAAGCGTGATTTCCATACATTTGCTGGATAGATTTTCAAGATCAATGTAGATCATAGAACGAAACAATTGTCTAATCATGTATCTCTGACGGATGAATGACAGTTCGTTGTCATGGAGAACAAAAGTGTGGCATGGATATGGGAAAAGGAGTGCCAGGCTTAGTCTCTGGTGAAGGCACATTTTCGTTATTCGAGCTACAAGGCTATACTATTGATGGTATAGAACTATTGCGTATTCACTAAAGTAATACAACCAAGCAGCAGTTAGAAATAGCCCCCAAAAATACATGAATATCCATAACTATATAATAATAAATAACTAGCCATATATGCACTATAACCCAAAATACTCACCATCTATGTAAATATCCCTTCGAATGCCCGCACGAACGGATCATAAATATTAGCTGGGGAAATTAATTGGATAAACGTTTTATGATATTGAATTATGATGACCGGAAGGGGGAAACAGAGAGGACTCTAACGTTTGACCGGACATATTCCCACACAATTCACGAGCGGGGGAGAAACTTTATGAGTGCGCAAATTCCATTTGGGTGGCCGCAAGGGCTGCACGGGCAGTAAGGACATGCCGCAATCCTGGCGCAACGTCATGCACAAAGGTAATAAAATTCGATAGAAAATCGTGTAATAAAATCATTAAACACCAGAAGCAGCATCAGGAGGGTCAGGCGGAGGCGGAGAAGAGCCACAAGCAGGACAATGTCTGCTCTTTGGCTTTGCCATGCCAATCCGAGCACTAAAATCAAACTGGTCTGGCAACGCCACAGGCGACGAACCAATCTGCTCCTCCAGATCCACTCCCTGCGCTGCGGCTCCTCCAGATCCACTCCCTGCACTGCTGCTCCTCCAGATCCACTCCCTGCACTGCTGGTTCTCCTCCCAAGACATAAAAATGGCAACGTGTGCTGCTGGCCAAGTCGGAAAAACGGCGACAACGACAGCAGCCTCCTCTTTGGACTAACAATAAAACGAAGGAAAAGTAGCGCAAAAAGAGGACAAAGTGGAAACCAGCGGGAAAATAATTTGTGTGGGAGTTGCCCAGCCTCAAGGGATCCCCATAATGGGGCGGGGGCACAGAGAGGGAAGCGCCTAAGAACGGATAAAAAGATAAAAAATGGTTAAAGGATATTGAAAGGCGGTAAATTGCTTTATTACTTAAGTGAGCCCGAGATGATTAGGTTCTGCAGCAGTTGTGGCTGCCTCATTAAAACGACGACCGGACACTGGACGCGGGAAATGGAAAATGCAATGGAGGATAGCAGTGGAAAGGCAAACCCATTAACTGAGTGTTAACATGGTACAAACGACTTGGAACATAATGGGTAAGCAGGGCCATTAACAGAGCCAGAACAGGGCTCAACAGATTACAACTGTAGGAGGGGAAGAATGCCTTCTTAAAAAGCTGGTAACTAAGCCCTAAGCGATGTAGTATGTCTTCAGGACAGACCTCCATTGCAATTTGGATTTGATGATAAGATTGGGTATGTATACCCATGAGTCAGAATATATAAAGAATCAGTTTAAAGAAACAATGCCTGAAGTACTTTTACAAGTCCTTTAAAGGGCCGTTTAAAAACAAACCCAAGCTCTCTCGAAACCTACTCGTCTTACCCTTGATTGCAAACAGAAGCCCATAACTTCACCCCAAAGAGAAGCAAAGAGAAGCAGAGACAAGCAAAGACAAGCGATGGCATTAAATCTCTTCATAATGATATCATACAGTCCTATCATAAGTATATAGCGAAGCTCATTTGGACATTAATAAAATTGGATGACGCGCTGACAGCATAAATGTCACAGAAAATGCTATTAAAACTAAATTATAGCCGGCATAACCATGATTCACGAGCGGCAAGGCCTTCCATCTGCGAAAAGAAATCATAAAAAAATACAAAATGCCAAATTTGTAGCTAGCTTATGGGTAAAAAAATGATTATTAATTCTTAATAAGAAGGCGAAGAATGCAAAAAGAGAAATAAAACAAAAGTTGTATAAAAATGTGGCAAGTGGAGGGCGTGTATCTGTGGCTCTGCCTTGAAAATGTGCCAAAAAAATATATATATTATACTCCGCAAAGTAGAAAAAAGAAACCATAGAAAAAGTTCACAATCAGTGAATGCCCTGCCTTTAATACCCTTTTTTTATGCGAATTTCAATGGAATTTGTTCAGAGGAGCTGGCACGAAACCAAAATAATAAAATTAAAATGCGATGGTTCGAAATTCAGTCAGTCGGACAGGCAAAAGTACGACGAAGCAATAAAAATAATAATGAAATCAAAGGAATAAATCCCACAGAGAGACAGGGACACACAAGTCTCCAAGGAGCGGACACTGTGGATGGGCAGGGGAGGGACATTGGGAAAATGGTTCGTCCGTTTCACGTTTGGAATTATAATGAGCTTTCGCTTGTTGAAAGAAGACCATTTCATTTGGCGAATTAGAAATTATTGCAGTCTAGTAACCCTCAACTTTAAACACATCAAAAAAGCTTACTAATGTGGGAAATTAGGGGAAACAATCTCAATAGATATATGTATCTACTTTAAAGAGCCATCCCTTGACCATCAGTTTTTAAAAAGTTGCACCCCAAACGCTGGTATTCTTATTTCTGATTTACTGAAGCGTTCAGATACGATTGAACTTCCTGGCAAGCTGACGACAGTTTATCGCAATTCAATGGCATTCGTGGCATGCACTCAGCATCGCATCATTGTGAATATGTATTCGACATATTGTGTACGGATAACAGGTGGCTTTTCCGGTCTTCAATTTCTGTTTCCTTCATTCTTTTTTCTTGCATCGCTGGATACTGATGTTTCCAGGCTGGGTAGGAATGATTTTTATTCACCATTCACGATACTCTGTAGCTTGAAAGAAGGTGTACGATTTTGTGTCTGGTCCGAGGACCTTACCTTTACTAGATAACTATAACTAGTAAATGGACTTAGAGTATGGTAACAGGATATACACATAACAATTTATGTGGATCTAATATTGGGAATGCAATAAACGTACAGAAATAGGTATGTATTTCTGAATCTATTCACCTTCTACGAGTACCAGAGAATAAAAAATACCAGCAAGTATAAAGCGGAGCCATTCTCCTATAAAATCTTCTTCCGCACTCACACTCCTCACATAACAATAAATATCCAATATGAAGCATTGTAAATATTGCAAGTCATATATTTTTAGTCAGCCCTTGTAAGAAGTAGCGATAGCTACATTGTATTTTATTTGACTTTATTCCATTTTATTTTAATTTCGTCTTTGGCCTTTCCCCTGACTTAGGCTGGGGCATGCCCCGGGGACAGAGACAGCCAGCTCTCTGTGGGGGATTTGCGACAAAAAGTTTTCGCTTATGCTGCTGTCTGTCTTTCCAGACAACGTGTGCAAATATTGATTTTGGGATTTTTATGAAGTCAAAGCTCAAAAAGCAAGCAGGCAAAATCAAAAGAAAACAGGAAAATATCTCCATAGAAATTGCAGGAGAGTCAATAAAATACTATATGAATATTGTATGCCCATGGAAATCAATTAATTTTTTTGCCCCAGTTGCTGGATGATCTACCACTTTGTGGGCTGCTAATTGAATTTGCCATATCATAATATACTCCAGTAAAATAATAAATAAATCCAGTGAACAATGGTGCGATGAGTTTGAAAGAGAAAAGAGAGACAGCCACATGTTCCATATCATGGAATTTGTCCCTGTGCAGACTAAATGAATTATGTAGCATGTCTAGCCATTTAGTGCCATAATTCAGAGCAATCTATAGCGGCGCAGACAACACCCATCACCCATCCAATAAAAAGGAAAGGCGGTGGGTACGGAACCTAAATTGCACGCAGTCCAGACAAATTGCATTTGCATAGCGTAATTGGAAAATGTCGCGTGTGGAAAAAATATATAGAGCTTAAATGATTGAAAAACTATAATGACTGATGGAGCTCAAAGCTGTAACAAAAGAGATATCTAAATAGCATCGACATAGAGTAAAATGGGAGGGATTTAACTTAATTCTATGGCGGAATACATTGGGATAATAATTAGGATAATTTATAGGGCATTGCCTGGCCTAAGCTCTCACTTCAATCTCTCACGATGATTGAATAAGTCAAGACCTTCACTTCGAGCTTCTGGTAACTTTTGGGCTGTTTATATTTCTACCATGGTTTTAATAAACATTATTCCATGCTTTCCATTCTGCTGCTTTCTCCTTCACCAGTACGATTATTCCCTTAAGATGATCCCTAGAATTTTCCGTCATAATATGTGCTCAGTCAAATTTGTTCACTTAAAAATTTGATTTGAAAATTTTCTGCAAAAAAATATTTGAAAATCAGGATCTTTCAAACTTGGCGGTGCGAGTGCGAACCGAAGCCCCTTCCACATAATGGCCGTTGCAGTGCGACTAGTGGAAGCTCTGACCCTGGTCACCATACTGGGGCTGATTATCTGTCTGAGCCTGACCGTGATCCTAGCCGAGCGTTCTATCAGTTTGATCATGACGTTTCTTGAGGTGAGAATTGTACTTCTATTCAAAGGATGTTATACTCCTTCTCTAATGATTCTGCAGCCAGCAGCGAATATAGCACAGTTTGGGCTGCATGTTATTGAGAAAATTCTGGTGTATGGCCTGCTCAGCATATTGCGTTTTGTCAATACGGTGGCCAAAACTCTGCGTATTACGGGTCTGGCCTGAGGATCGCTCACCCCCTGTCACAAGTTCCCAATAAATTTTTTGTTTTATTTTTTCGTTTCCCTTCTATACTCGTACGATAACACTCGCAAAATCCTCGATTGGGCATCGAAGGCGAAGCCGCACACTAATATTCAATCAAACAATTTTACGCCCCAATAAACTTTTCTAACCTGCGGCGGCCCCAACAAGAGTGCAAAAAAATCAAATAAAACAACACAAAACTCCGCTCAATTGCAGCAAATTTGCGCCTGGCCAGAGGAGGACGAGAAACCGTCGGTACAACAAAATGTTTTTACCACAAAAGCCAATTTTAGCCGCCGCACATTTGCACTGCGCTCGAGGATGAACATAATTTTTGGTGCCTTTCCTATACCCTTAAGAAAGGGTATGGCAATTATTGGCAGCAGTTTGTCCTGCAGGAGGGCAAGTCTTTGGAACTCGTTACTTCCGATCCTTATTTTTCCTTGATGACCTTGACATATGTGTCTGTTGGATTGATAGTCAGGGGTCTCATGTGTGTTGGAAGTCGGAGCCCTTCCATGGTCCCTGAGCATCGGTCGATTCTTGCCAGTGCCATTTTTAGAGGGCATCTGCCAAAGCGGTTTTTCCTTTATTCACTTTTAGCCGCCTTTAAAGTTTTCGCACCTTTTTTCAGCTGCTTATTCTATTATTTAGTTGTTTATCAATGTTGTGTAGGACAGGACCGATGGGACAGGCACGCAGAGCGGACCGGTTCGGTCCGATACGATCCGAGTGTAGGTGTCTGCAGCGGTTGCTAGGGCTGGGTCCATTGGAGTATGAGTATTTTTTGATTTAGTGGCAATTTCGTGGAGCAAAAATTGTGGAATGCCCCAAGGGTAGACTTGAAAACAGCAGATTACAGGCGGAAATTGAAGCGAGAGTGGAGCTAACAAGCCGAAACTGGAACAACCAGAGGCTCCACTGAAGTGAGCCGAGTCGAAAGATACTCGTACAAAGATTGAGAGAACCAATTACCTGAAACCCTGCAGAAAGCCAAGAATCCAACTCAGAGAAAGCAATGTATTATGTATGTACATATTACTTGGAATAATTGTTGTTTTTTTCTACGTGAAACTCGTTTGGAAAATACAAGTAGAAAAGTAGAACTGTGATAACCGAACAGCTGTTAAAAGGCTGTTCTTTCATGGGCTCTGGGAAAAATTGCCTTTATTACTCGTATTACTCGTATTATATAAGTGGAAAATATAGTGTGTAATCTTAGATCAATTTATTAGCTTCCTCAACTTCAGGACTTTCGGTGACCTGTCCGCCCGCTGTGGTGCTCTCCGATTCTGGCACAGCCTGCTCGCTGGTACTGGTGGAGGAGACTTGTTCGGCCGGCTCTTCAGCCTGGGAACAGGCGCAGGCATCGCGGGTATTGGCCTCGATCCATTCGTTGAAGTTGCTCACACGAGTATAAACGCCTGGGGAATTGGGCTTGGCACAGCCCTCGCCCCAGGACACAACGCCCGCCAGTTGATAGGCTTGTCCGGCGCCCAGGACATGCATGGGTCCACCGCTGTCGCCCTGGCAGGAGTCCTTGCCGCCCTGATCCACCAACCCAGCACAGATCATGTTGTCGGTGATCTTGTCGCCGTAATTGCTGTCCCGGCACTCCTGCTGCGTGAGTATGGGCACCTCCACTTCCTGCAGGGTGTCTGAAACAGGTCCGCCCTCGCTCAGGGCCCCCCAGCCGGTGACGACGGCCGTCTGGCCGGCATAGCTCTCACTAGGCGTGGGCAGGCAGACGGGATGCATGTCGATGCCTAGGCGCACGGGCTCGCTGAAGCGAATCAGGGCAATGTCGCTGTCGAAGGTGCGGGTGCTGTAGCCGGGATGGATGAACACACGCGCCACCCGCCTGTCCACGATCTTCACATTGCTGTCCATTCGATTGTGCTCCAGCAGGCGGACCGTGATTAGACGGTGGTAGAACCCGTTGACGCAGTGCGCCGCGGTCACGGCGTACTGGTCGTTGACCAGCGATGCTCCGCAGTAGAAGCTGCCGAACCACATCAGCATGGCCATCCAGGGATACTCGTGTACCTCCGTCTCCTGGCCCCCGACGATGCGGTGGCGCGTGTTGATGTTACCGCAGGCGCAGGCCGCGCACTCCCTCTTGGCCGGGACACTGGAGTCGGAGTACTCCGGCCCCAGGATCGAGGTGATCCAGTCGAGGAAGCTGTTCTGTCTGATATTGCTCAGCGACTCCAGAATCTTGGCTGGCTCTGCGGAGCTACGCAGACGGGGCGTGGCAAAACCCACATCTCCCAGAGCCACCACAACGAGGAACAGCAGACAAATGTACCTCATGGCGAACTTTTCTGGCCAACTGGCAGTTGGCAACTAACCGAAAGCGTCCTGGCCACGACCACGGGCAGAAAGATGACTACTACCAAGAACTAGAACCGGCTGAAGAACCAGAAGAACCGGCTCCAGGGAAAGGTGAATGCCTCGCCGAGAGAGATTTCCATGTAGCGAATTTTCTTTTAATCAATAAATATAAAACAGCTTGAGAATGTGATCTTCGACAGAGCCGAAGCTGGAATACTCTGGCAGAGAAGGAAGACGATTTCATTTAACTTTCTGGCGGGGATCCATATCTCAAGAAAGTCTTAAGCTTTTTCCTTTGGGAAAAAGCCCTACTTTCTTTAGATATAAGTTGTTTTTGTCAAAGAAACAATAGGTTTTGTCATGATGAAAACCTATCTTTCAATCGACAGTTCTACTATGAGGATAAATTGGGTTTTGGGTTTTGGAATCGCAAATGGCTCTCCATTTGCCGCTCATCTTCGCTGGCCAGAGTATTAAAGCAAGACTACTGAACACACGAGAACTAGAACTACTTGATCTTCTTGGTCTCCTGCTGGCAGAGGCAAGCCTGTTTGGTGAGATTCTTGATCCAGGTGCCGTAGCGATTCACGCGGGCATAGACACCAGGATAACCGGACTTGGCACAGCCCTCGCCCCAAGAGACTACACCGGCGATCTGATGCTCTCGCGTTCCGCTGGCCACAATATGAAGCGGACCGCCGCTGTCGCCCTGGCAGGAATCCTTGCCACCCTCGTCGTAGCCGCCGCAAAGCATGTTGTCCGTGATTTTGTTGCCGTAACGACTCTTGCGGCACGCGTCCTGCGACAGGATGGGCACCTGCACCTCCTAAAGGAGATAAAAGATGAACATTTTAGTTGAAAATTCAGTCTCCGATGGGGGATCATGCTCACCTGAAGTGTGTCCGAGGTGGGACCGCCAACCTTGAGGGCGCCCCAGCCGGTGACGATGCCCGTCTCCCCCTTGAAGCTTCTACCCGGCGTGGGCATGCACACGGGATGCAGCACCTCATTGAACTGCACAGGCTCGTCCAGCTTAATGATGGCTATGTCGTTGTCGTAGTTTCGGGCATTGTACTTGGGATGTGTGATCACCTCCGCGACATTCCGGTCGATCTTTTGCGTGTGGGACATCTTGCGGTTGTGGTCCAGCAGGCGCACGGTGATCCGCTCCCGACGGAAGCCGTATACACAGTGGGAGGCAGTGAGCAGGAACTGGTCGTTGAGCAGCGAGGCGGCGCAGTAGAAGCGACCGCCGTAGAGGAGCATGGCTACCCAGGGGTACTGGTGCACCTCCGTCTCCTGGCCCCCGACAATCCGCTTCTGGATGTTGGCTATCCCGCAGACGCAGTCGGTGCAGTTGCGCGGCGGACTGAGGGTGGGTGGCGCCGGGGTCGTGGCCCGCCTGGTGGTGGTGGTGCTGGAGGAGGGCGCTGGCGTCGTCGAGGTGGTGGTGCTGCTCGCGGGCTCCGGCTTCGTGGAGCTGCTGCTCAGGGTGGCCAGCGTGGCGTTCTCGGCATCGGAGCTGCCCGGACGTTGAGGCAGCAGCGAGAGCACCCACTGGATGAAGGTGTTCTGGGACTGCTTTAGAAGGGGCGAAACCGGTGTGGCTTCCGGACGAGATGGCTGCTCCTCGACAAAGGTTTGGGCCAGGCCCAGGCCCAGGCCCAGCACCAGGCAGATCACTAGTCCAATCGAAGCTCTACTCATTTCACTCAACTCTTTTGCTTCGGCTGTGGCTTTGCTTTCTCCAGAGCGACACCACCGACTGCCGTGGCTAGTGGCGAACTGAACAGGCAGAAACGATATTTGAAAGCCAGCCAGCCCCATTTCACCCAAATTCCCATGGCCGAGCAACAAAAGTGGTTCTGGCCGGTGGCACGTCCACTTTGCCAATCCGCACAAACTCAGTCGGTCGCTTGGTAGCTCGCACACTCAACCAGACACCGAGATAGAGACAGAGACAGAGACCCGAGACCGAGACACTCTCCCATGCGGATTTGCATTTGTATTCTGCGCATGCGTGGGCGCCTCGGGGCACCCGGCTTGACCACACACAATCGCACCACACTCTCAGCCAGCGCCAGCAACCACTCATCACAAAACTCTACTTTTGGATTGTGTTTCATTTTTTGCGCCACTGAAGTAGCGAAAGTTTTATTTCCCGCTTCAAAATTTATTGAAATTAATTTTTTTTTTGCTGCCCATGCGAGTGTATGAGTATCTGTGTGATCCAATACGACGCATCGTAATTTTACTTTCTTTTGATTTATATTATTGGGGCTATTCTCTGTTGTTTTTTGGGGTATCGTTTGTTGCTGGTTTTCTTTAGTGTGTCGTCGACAACAACACACCTAAAACGAGGCTTTTGTACACTTACACCATTTACGTGGTTTGCGTAGCAGATTCACCATCGATTGTGGAATACTTGTGAGATACAGGGTGATCTAGTGGATGCACAGATCTCAGATCTTCAGAAAGCAAAACCAAAACTGCAATCGCCATAAAAGTGCCCGCCCTAAAGACATGAACCTGTCAGGGAAGACTTTCCTTAGCCGGCAATTGTGTGGGGAGATTAACGATGCAACCGACATGGCATCCGCACGTGTCCGGTCACGTCATGAGTCATATTGGTCAAGGCCCTAAGTAGCCGTAGCCCCCCCTTGAAATGTTGTGGAGGCGGCGCCGCCACTCATGATGCTCCCGCTCCCGCTGCTGCTGCGCCTGCGCTCCAGAGATGAACAGCAATTGATGGATGAGTGGAGTGGAGTCCAGAGCGAACAGTGGAGTCTGCATGGGCACTCTTTTCATGGAGAGTGGAGAGTCATTAGTATGCGCACACATAACACTTGGCATATTAATTGTCCGCGTAATGCTGTAGGCAGATGCATGGCGAGAGGAGTTGCAGTTGGAGATGGAGTTGGAGTTGAGTTGATGATGATGACGAACTAATGTCAGCTCGAGGACTGGTCATCGGGCACAGGCACACATCATAGCCAGGCCCAGGCCCCCATGCCCGACCGCAGTGCACGCAGTTAAAACAAAGTGCCATTTGCATAATGCCGGGGACTAGACAAAACCGAAGCGGAAAAAAACCCACAGCTTTCATACCCCTCTACATGGACTCTCGTACATTTAAATGGGAGTGGACCAGAGTGTGAGTGTGAGTGTGTGTGTGTTGCGTTGGGTTATTTACGGGTATGCGATGAGGTAGAGGCAAAAGCAGACGCCACAGACCTGGCTGCACTTGGCGACGCAATTATGCAAGGCCCAGCCGGGGTCTGGACTGTGGCAACGTGACCACCAACAAAGTTTTGCCTGCGACTGATTGGAGCTCTAGACTGAACACTGGACCTGCCTGGGCACTGCCTGGGTCGTTGGCTTTGTTAAACACGATGGCAAAATATGTTAATTGGCATTGTAATATGCACATTAGATGTTGCCAACTACTAAGCGCTCATTAAACATGCCTCATGCTCGGGCAATTACCGAAGGAAGGTCCATCAAAATGGGAGAGAAAAAAGGGTTGGTAAGTGATAAAGAGGTATCACAATCGGTAATCAACTCTTCAGTAGGCCTTGGACTCGGTCCAAAAACTGTCAATTTCTGTTCGGAGTCTCCACAAAGTATAGAGCACATACCTTAGAGAAACATCATTCACATCAGATCTAAAAGTGGAAAGCACATTAACTTGTTTTCTCACTTTTCAAAAAATTTTCAAAAAATTATTAGGTAAATATACGAAAATATATTATAAATTACCTAGTCCCATTTAACTATTGAGCTATTCACAGTAACCATGGAGACGTCCAAATCGAATGGCAGCTCCAGCGAAATCCCTTCCTGCGGCAGCAGTTCCCGGCTGGAGGCTCTGCAGGCAGCTTCGAAGTCTGGGACGTGCCCCTGCCCGGAGGGCCAAGACGGATGCATCTGCACTAATGGCATTTGCATGAAGGGCAAGTGCCCGAATGGCATCTGCCAGAGGAACCATCAGTGACCACCACCTTCTGTCTGATCCCAGAGAGAATCGCATCCTAGCTGGACTTCGATGATGTTTGACACTTTCAGCTGCCAAACAGTACCCTCCCTAACCTTCAGGCTCAGAATAACTCCTTGCAACAGATTCAGATATATTACAGAATAGAGAAACAAATAAAATTCCCTTTTACATACGAAACACACAGTTTTCGAGTTAATATTGTAGCTTTAAGGATCACCACACAGAGGGGCAAACCACGAAAAAATAATTATGTACGAAATGGTAGAGGGTCGACACGACCTGACCTCTACTTTCCACCAGAACATGGCGTGGCACATGTAAATGGAAAATTTTTGAACAGACAGTTGGGTGCGTGTAAAAAATTTCACTTTTGATTTATGCGCGCAGAGTGGAAAGGTGTTGCAGGGAAATATTGAAGACCCTGGACCAGGATCAGGTATTCCAGCCACCGGAATACCCGTGTAATAAAAGGCAAAAGCCATTGAGGAGAGTAGTGGAGTAGGGGATATTGCAACATATTTGCATAGACAACCCCATTATGGGAACGAGGACCATTCAGACCATGGCTATAACAGCGAATAGATTATGTTTTGCTATCCATAGTGCCCCGACTGCCATAAAATTTTATCTGCCAAGTTAATTAAACCGGCAGTTAGCTGGAGCTGGAGCTGGAGCCAAACTATCAGAAGCCCGTGGCTCCTGAATGAGCTCCTGTTCATTGGCAGTTGAAAATTTAATTAGTTATTCCATTTGCGCGTTCCATTCGCTTTTCCTTTCTGACTACCACCTATTTAGAATACAAAGTTTCGTTTGCAGCTATCATCTGTCCGCTGGTTAACCCAAAGGATTCGTGGGCAAAAAGCGAAACCAAAAGAACTTTTGTCTGTCCTGTGAATGGGTGAAGAAGAGGTGGCAAAAGGTAATGCCAGTGCCACGCCACTGCCACTGCCACACACGAATGTCTGGTGTCGTTTTGATCAAGAGTTTCCGCATCTTTGACTGGGAAATAGCCACAGAACTCAGGAAAATGTCTTAAAAGCGCCACTCCATCGAAGGTCAAAATGAAGTTTTTCTTCATTCGATGCTAAAAACTTTGCCCGACATGCAACAGCCATCATCATCATCATCGCCGTCGTCGTCGTCTTGCAAAGTTTCAAGTTGCAACCTACTGTTGCCAGTACTTTCCACACCAGCACGCGATTTCAGTTTTCACCGATTATGACTTGTACTTGTTGAAAGAGCTGCTAAAAAAACTACAGCAAAAAAGAGTCGGTGAAAAAATGTAAATGATTTTTTGGGCATGCTCAACATACTTGCAATAATTTGCATGCGATTCTCGAGTGGCATGCAATGGAAGCGCCTCACGCAAGCCTCTCGGCATAATGGATTAATTACAGGGTAATGCGATGCCAGACCCAACGACAGGGAGCACACAGCTATGGGATGAAATTGATCATCCCACAGAGAAGTAGCTTATATAAAAATGTAATAGTTTTATCGATCTAATTTTTGAATCACTACAGACGGCACATCAAAGTCAAATGAAAATAGTTAGCCACCAGACTTTGCTAACTTTTAAATGATTATAGACAGGGCCACAAAGGCGTTACACGCTTAGTCACTTTAAGAGCTTGTTTTGAACAACCTGAAAAACAAACAAAAGTCACAAAGACAGGTGAGACCCTGAGAACAGACGGGGAAATGGGTATGGAAATGGGAACATTAAAAGGCATTTTTAAATGCTCTTGTTACCCTCATTCCCAGACTCCAATTGACACGCATAAAAATCAATTTCAATGCTAGCGACAGGTGATTCAGATTTTGGAAAGGAACTTGCCCTCCTTTTCTCTCTATCGATTGCATATTTTATGCTCCCCTAACGACTCGTTAATTCGATGGGAATGGCATCGTAAAGAAGGCATCAAAGCTGACCCGATATTACACATAATGGAAAAGAAATATAAATAAATTGGTGCCATAAAAATCTGGCTTGTTGACATATTTAAATAACGCAAAAATTGAATAATAAAATCACCATAAAAGCCGGCCATCAATGGGAGCCAGAATGGGTTTATGGATGTGTTATAAGGGGAGAAATGTTATAATTAGCCTAAATGATAAATGAGACACAGAGAATCTTGATATTGGACAAGTCTCAAATGGAAAGACAACTGAAAATCACATGTCATCCGCAGAAATTAGTTAATAATTTGAATGCCTTTGTTTGAAAGTTCTAGTTTTGATTACCACACCAATGTGGGTACAATTTGAACATTCTGGCCCAGTTAACAAGATTATTATTAGTTTGACTGTATATCTTGTTTAGATTTGATTTCCTCTCGATTGGTCATCCCCTGTGGCGGTTTAACTGGCTTCATATTCATTTGTCCAATTACTAATTGACATAATCATGGCAAAATGTGTCTAATTTGTGGTCTTGTCCATTATATGATGAAGAATTTGCTCGTATGCCTGATGCCTGATTCTGCACTGGAATTTGGTCCATCAGAATCCAGATGTGAGCCCTGGCATTCGGTCAGGAATTTGCTGGTTCCGTGCGCATTTTCTTCATCAATGATTAATTGTTTTGACAATGTTGCAGCCATGTATTCGTACTCGTACCTCTGCTGCCTCAGCCCCCCCCCTTTCCTGTCTGGCTCTCTCTCTGGTGGCTGGTTGTGGTGGCATGTTCCGCGAGGGAAATGCATGGCCTGGTCCTCTGCCTCTGGTCCATGTCACATTTGTGGCCTGGCACTGACGAATGTCTCCAAATTGATGTATGATTTTGGCAGCAATGCCAAAACCCTGACGGGAGACCACTTCATCTCTACCTCTCTCTGTCCGTTGTATTGAAGATTTAGTACAGAGCTTTGGGGGTTTTGTGGGGAACATTTTTGGAAAGATATGAAATATCTCCCACTAAAGTTGTTGCACTTGGGAGAGGAATTTGCGGTGGCTGTTGCTCTTTAGAGGAGCATGTGGTGGCTGTGATTGGATGCGTCGGATGAACTGATTAAAGTTTTTGATTGCGAATCAACTTCAGCAGAAATTGAAGGTCCACAGAAAGTGCTAGGTAGGACTATCCCTGTTTCGAAACAAGTGGGTTTTGTGAAATAAAAGTACCGTTGAACATCCGTATAGCGAATCTCTAAGGGAATTCGTTATACGGAAAGTTTGTTCGACTGTATGTTCTAAAGCCATTGCTAGAACACAAACCAACAGCCCTCTATTTTAGCTTGGAATCTGTGGTCGCTATGACCAGTTTCGTAACTGTCCCCCCATCATTCCTCCCTGATAAACCCCCTGATGAGATCCATTCCAAACTCAGTTATGTCACCCACAGCCGTAGCCCTGTCAAGGTGGTTCGATTCCCTTTCGTTATGGTTTCACACCTATTTTTTGTTTGAAGTTTGCACTAGATAAATCTGCTGCTGCTGCTGTCCGACCCACTTAGAGGTGTTTCCTCTGTTCATGCTTTTCCCTTTGGCGACAGGAAAACAAATTAAACTTAAAAATAAATAGATGGAAGAGACTAGAGCAAAGGGCTACGGCTACGCGTACCAGAGATTGGGGCATGGGGGGGGTGGGGCAACAGTTTAGCTTTAGTTGCTCGTAAAACTTTCACTTGACCCTTGTCAAGCCACTGGGGGCGATAGGTGGGTGGGAGTGTAGTGTTGTAATCAACAGAAAATTGGCACCAGTCAACAGTTCCAGTCCCAGTCTCAGTCCCAGTCCCACCCCCGAAGGTCCTGCTATCTGTGTCAGTGTCAGCATCGTTTACTCTTAACATCCTTGGCGATCTGGGGGTGGCTCCATTGACCAACTGACTTAGTCAGAGGGTTGTTCTACTTTGCTTCCGTTCTGTCCTGGCTGATAAGTCTGCCAGTTCAATAAATCGTTGCCTTACCCCAAAAAATAGTTAGTAGATAGTTCAAGTCGTTTAGAGTGACTCAGAGTCGCCCTAGGCAGTGGCCCATTATCGTTCAGACGTGGCACAATCCAAACATATGACCCCATGTAATCGTTTGCCATTTACTTTATCATTTACCAACATAAATTAGGACTAGGGGCAGTGCCTGGCGCGTGTGTTGCATTGCATTAAGTTATAGAGGGTTTAATATATGTACGAGTATTTGTGTGCAGTCCAAATGCTAATTAAGTGGAGTGCAGAGAGCGAGAGGCGCCACATGCCAAATATTTGCCACACCTGACACCACAGCTGGGAGTCAGAGGCACGTGATGGTTAATTAAGCGGCAATCCAAATGCATTACATGTCCTAAGGCCCAGGTGCACCATTCGCGAGACTGGCCCATTCCATCTGGAACGGATTACGTGACTTTCTGAAAGTTCTTTAATTTTAAATCACAAATTTTGAGATTTTCCTCCCCTCCCATGGGACGCCTGTCCAACTAACACACTTTTCCGCACCCTTTCCGACCATTATTCAAACCCTTTTCGCACTGACCGGTTTTGGGTCACCAAAAAATTGAGACATTTTCTTTAGAGCAAGTCATGCATTCCATTTCCTCTTTACATTTATCTATCTCTCGCCAAAAAAAAAGCGTAGCCAAAGAAATGAATTTAATAGAAAACCATGAAGCGCCAGGGTTGTTGCCCCCTTGGCCACGGCCAGGGCCGTCAGTGTGGCGCCTGGCAACCCTGTTGGCGCCACACAGAATTCCTCTCCGCATTGCGTTCTGTCCGTTTTTATAGCATGTGATTGCTTAATTTATTTGTATATATTTTTAAAGTTTTATACTGAGGGTAGAAGAAGGTATAACCGGCACTATCAGATACATACTATATACTCGTATGTACCAGTCTCAGTAAAGACACGTTCTACTTTGCTAATTATTGTGCTATCTGTCTGAGATTCTTCCTTTTTGACATGCATATGTATCAGAAAAGCTATAAAGCTAATCAAGGGTAGCCAAAGCTTCGACCATGAGAATGTCTCTAGCATTTGTCGTTTTTGTTAGGTTTTATATCTCGTTTGGGGCTGACCAAATGGTGCCAAGTAGACGCTATGCGCCAAAAATAGTTAAACGTTTGCCAACTGCAATGTAAATTGGTTGCACTTCCGGAATAACGCTGCGTATGCGTTAATAGAGAGGATACAGATGGATAGATACAATGCTAGTAGCAGTAGTTCCATTCAAGCAGATTAGCCCAAAAGATTTCCCGTTTATATAACTGAATTAAAAGTATTTCGCTAGTTCTTTGACCTCAAATTGAGTTTGGTTACGGCACGAAAAGAGGCGAGTAAAAATATTTTCGAATCCACGTAACCATAAATCATTCGGCTTAAATCCCTGTAACAAATTTGTATGCATGCAAATCAATTGTGCAATTGGTTCTATGAGAGAATAAATAAAAAACAAGCCCCCTCTAGCAGGGGATCCGACTGGTGGGCGAGGATCCAGGGAGTAGGGACAGCAAACAAGTTGGAGGCCATAAATAAATATCGCTTAAGCCCAGATACCAACATAGAATATAAATTGGCGCTCCTCTCCCTCCGTTTGTAAAACAATCAACTTGATTTTGTAAAAATTCAATTTAAATAATGCCGCGGCTCTATGTGTATCGCTTTCTCTATGTTTTGTATGTTTTGTGGCTGAACAAATTCGATTGTCGAGGCTTTAGTCGAATGCCAGATGTTTGTTTTTTTGAAGGCACTCGCATTTGGTTGAACTATTTGATTAAGCAAAGATGGGCGTTTCTCCCAGTAGCTATACAATATAAAGCATTTTCATTCTCCATCCAACTACCTTTCAAAAGCTATCGACGAAAAGACCCCCAAGTTATCATTAATAATTTCCCCTATTAAAAACTTCTTAATATTCATTACTTTTACATAAATACACTGCATAATTTTTTAATGTTTTGCTTTTGTTCTGTATGCTGCTAAAATTAAATTGAATTTGCTGCTCGAGTTAATTTAATTTCCTGTGGACACGATGCGAGTCCAGCATATACATATGTATGTATGTAGCATACATACACATGAGTATAACTAATAAAACGACAAAGACACGTACGCACCTCAGACAGAGCTGCCGATGATGATGACGAAGAGGACTCCGTTGGTTGCTCCTACGCTGCACTGTCCGTGTCCATGCCACATGTGTTGCAATTTGCTGTCGAGCCTGGAGCGCAAATTGAAGTAACAGTTGGCTGAGTGGGAAGAGCAAACTGATGCGGAAATTACATCGATTTCTCTGGAAAAAAAGGGAGACAGTACTTTAAGAACCGAGTTTAATCTTTACAAGTAAACGGATTTTATTTCTTAGCCAAAATATGTTTAAGTACTTTCGGATACCCTAGGTATCGATATTAATATTCACTGGAGCGTTGGCGGCGAGGTGGCTGCCTCGTGGCAGTCCTGAAGACTTTGCCACTCCTCCGAGGACCCAGCCGAATTACAGGAATGGACCTGAGGAGTGGTCTTCTTCGCCGGATAGATGTCGAAAGTAATGGTTAGATTTTCAGTGATCTTCATGGTGGCGCCGGAATTTTCGAAGATGCCACAGTAGTTTGGGGCCGAAAAGACGGTGACCAGCTGGCGCTTGGCAAAGAACTCATAGCCATCCTCGACCACCTGATGGGCCCGACAGATGAGATCGAAGTCATTGCGGACGAGGAACCGCTCGATCGTGTCCCGACCAAAGGACACGCTCACGCCCCGCTTGTTTGGTGTCCACCCATAGGCCGTGCGATGCGGATCGGACCACAGCAGGTCGCAGAGCAGGCCCTTGTTGGGTATTTCGGTGGGGCGCTTCAGCTTGTTGATCTGCTCGATGGAGCTCAGGTGGGGACTTAGGCCGCCGTGGCAGCAGAACACCCGCTTCGAGACGACCGCCGCCACTGGCATGCAGTTGTAGCAGTCGACGAAGGTCTTCCACAGCTTGACCGTGTAGCGGCGCTTGCATTCGTCGAAAAAGCCGTAGACCTGGTTGAGCACGTCGCTCTCATGATTGCCGCGCAGCAGGAAGATCTTGTCCGGGTAGCAGACTTTGTAGCAGAAGAGCAGCGTGATGGTCTCCACGGAGTGCTGGCCGCGGTCTACGTAGTCGCCGAGGAAAAGGTAACGCTGCTGTGGCGGATGGCCAGAGTTATTCAGGATTCGCAGGAGGTCCTCGAACTGTCCGTGAAGATCGCCCACAATGCAGATGGGGGCATCCACCCGCAGGCACATCTCCTCCTTCAGGAAGACACCGCGGACCATATGGCAGACACTCGTTATATCTTTTTGGCTGATCGGCTGCTTCGACTGCCGGCGTCCCCACACGAGGGTTCGTATAATGTCCTCGATGTTTGGCTTGCGCAAAAATAAGCTCATATTTAGTTTTTAGTTGTGTTGTATATTGAAGAATCTGTACAATGCAGTACTTGAAGTGTAAAAAAGAGAATACTTTTTGCCACAATTTTCATGTCCTGTCAGTCGGTCATCATGTTCGGTGGGGCCCCCTCCGCCATGGGTCTCTTGTTGTGAAGAGCGTCGTGCTTCTTGGGCTTCATCACCACCAGTGTGATGTTGAGATCGGGGTCCACGCACATCATGGCACCGGCATTGTCGTACTCCCCGCAGTAGTTGACCGCCGAGAAGACGGTGATGAGCTGCCTCTTGGCAAAGAACTCGTACCCATCCTCGACGACCTGATGAGCACGGCAGACCAGATCAAAGTTGAACCTTGTGAGGAACGCCTCCACCTGCTCCACGCCAAAGGTGAAGCTCACGCCACGCGAGTTCTTCGTCCAGGTGGTGACGGTCGGGTCCGGATCGGACCAGAGCAGGTCGCACAGCAGCCCGTTCTGCTTGATCTCCGCTGGCCGCTGGAGATTGTATATGTCGGAAAGTTCGTGCAGGGAGGGACTCAGCCCACCATGGCAGCAAAATATCTTCGAGTCAATCACAGCCGCCACGGGCAGGCAGTTGTAGCAGTCGACAAAGTTCTTCCACAGGCGCACTGTGAAGCGACGCTTGCACTCGTCGTAGAACCCGTAGTAGTGGTTGATGCTGGCCGACTCGTGGTTGCCGCGCAGCAGGTGAACGCTGGTCGGGTAGCGCACCTTGTAGGCCAGCAGGAGTGTCAGGGTCTCCACCGAGTGCTGGCCCCGATCGACGTAATCTCCCAGCAACAGGTAACGCTTGGTCGGTGGATGCCCCGATGTCTCAAAGTAGCGCAGAAGGTCCCGGAACTGGCCGTGTATGTCCCCGATGACATTGACGGGAGGCTGCACCGAAAGCAGCATGGGCTCCGACAGCAGCACCTGGCGGGCCACATTCAGCATCGCCACCATGTCCGTCTCCGGAATCTGCAACCGTTTGTCAGACTTCCAGTTCACCAGCGACTTAATCATGTCGTCCAGCTTCTTGTGCAGTACTGATCGTTCCATGAGAATCAGTGCACTCCCCTCGATCCAAGATTGCGTTTGTTCTCAACGAGCGTGGACCTCTTTAGTGTCAGATCATCAAAATTTAACAAAACATTAACGTATTTTACATGGTTGCTCTTAGCTGGCAATTGTTTCCTCACATACGTGATCTTTGCTAGGGTGTCCGGGTTATTAAAAAATATTTTCGAGGAGGAAAAAGGGTCTTAAAGGAGATAAGATCTCACGTATGCGTATAACCTCTTCGTATGATCGTTCTATCAGACGGTTCTCTAATGGTTCTTTACTGTGGATTGTGTAATGGTTCAGCATCAGCGTTCACCGATCTCCAAATGTTTCTCCGCTCGAACTGTCAAATTGTATTTTTCTTTGCTTTCGAATATTTATTAAATTTTTAATTTTTAAAGACTTCATATGAAGGACTCCGTTTTTACTCACACAAGTACACTACACATACACTAATTGCCCATCAAATGTCGAATGGCTCAATCTTTTTCCGTATGGCCAAAACCCACTTCTCGACAGTGCCTCTGCGGCTGGAGGAGAGCAATAGCCAATCCGGCATCAAGCACGACAGCCTATTGCGAAGCTCAGTATCTGATGGAGAAGGTTGGAATCTGACCGATCTGATCAACAGATTGAAGAACTTCCGGAAAACCAAGCAGTCACGCGTAAACATGCTCGAGGACGAGCTGTACAAGCTAATCCACATGGCTCGCGAGATGTTGCTGGGAGAACCAATGCTCCTGACTATTGAAGCTCCGGTGCGCGTCGTGGGCGACATTCACGGACAATTTGTGGACCTGTTGCGCATCTTCGATCACATCGGCTATCCGCCCTTGGTCAGCTATCTCTTTCTCGGGGACTATGTGGACCGTGGCCAGAACTCGATCGAGACGATCACCCTGCTGCTGGCTTTGCGGGTCAAGTATCCCGAGAACGTCTTCCTGCTGCGTGGCAACCACGAGGCGCCCGCGGTGAACCGTGTATACGGATTCTTCGACGAGTGCAAGCGTCGCTATACGGTCAAGCTGTGGAAGAGCTACGTCGACTGCTACTGTTGCTTGCCCGTGGCTGCGGTCATTTCGAATCGGATCTTCTGCTGCCATGGCGGTCTGAGCCCGCAGCTAAAGGACCTGAGCAACATCAGATCCATATCCCGGCCCTGCGATGTGCCCGACCAGGGTCTTCTCTGCGACCTGCTGTGGAGCGACCCGGATCGGTATGGCTTCGGTTGGTCGCCGAGTGACCGGGGAGTGAGCTACCTCTATGGCCGGGATGTGCTCGAGAAGTTCCTGCGCAAGTACGACTTCGACCTGCTATGTCGTGCCCATCAGGTCGTGGAAGATGGCTATGAGTTTTTCGCAAAGCGCCAGCTGGTCACCGTCTTCTCCGCGCCCAACTACTGTGGGCAGTACGACAATGCGGGGGCCTCGATGGGCGTAGACAAGGATTTGACGATCTCGTTTGATGTACAGCGTCCCAGTACCGGTCGCAAGGTTCTAATAAAAAATGTGATTGCCTCGGCCATCAAGTGACTTTGTCTCAGGCCGGGGCAGGCTCAGATGGGAATGTCATTCCATATGTTTCCATCCGAAAACCGTTGGATTTTCAGAGCGGCAAAATTAACATTAAGTTGAGGGATACCAGACACCAGAGCAACAGGAAATGACGACGAGTGTCTTGGCGGCGGATGCGGGCAACATTGATCAGCTGATACTCAAGATTATCGATGTGCGACGCGTAAAGCAGCTCAGTCTTTCAGAGTCTGACATTCGGGGGATCTGCATGCGATCGCGGGAGGTCTTCCTCTCACAGCCCATGCTGCTGGAGCTATCCGCTCCCGTGAAGATATGCGGCGACATCCACGGTCAGTTCACGGACCTCCTGCGACTGTTCGACTACGGCGGATATCCGCCGTCCTCCAATTATCTCTTCCTCGGCGACTACGTAGACCGGGGCAAGCAGTCCATCGAAACGCTGTGTCTACTGCTTGCCTACAAGATCAAGTTCCCGGAGAACTTCTTCCTGCTGCGGGGCAACCATGAGAGCGCCGGCATCAACCGCATCTACGGCTTCTACGATGAGTGCAAGCGCCGCTACACAATCAAGCTGTGGCGCGCCTTTGTCGACTGCTACAACTGCATGCCCGTCTCGGCCGTCGTTGACGAGAAGATCTTCTGCTGCCACGGCGGACTCAGTCCCGACCTGCTCAGCATGAGCCAGATCGGGCAGCTCACCCGGCCCTGCGATGTGCCCGACAAAGGTCTGCTCTGTGATCTGCTGTGGGCCGATCCGGATCCCAAGATCATGGGCTGGAGCGACAATGATCGCGGCGTCAGTGTCACGTTTGGCGCCGATATTGTTGGCAAGTTCGTGCATCGCAACAAGTTCGACCTGATCTGCCGCGCCCACCAGGTCGTGGAGGATGGCTACGAGTTCTTTGCGAAGCGTCAGCTGATCACCATCTTCTCTGCGCCCAACTACTGCGGGGAGTTCGACAATGCCGGTGCCATGATGTCTGTGGATGAGACGCTGATGTGCTCCTTCTATGTCCTTAAGCCCTCCAAGAAGGCAGGAATGCGTAAGGTTCACTCAAAGGGATGAACTACTGAACAACTGAAGAGAATCGGGTATCGAAGTTATGTTGGCGTGTTGCGTTGTTGTTTCTTGGAAAACTTTTGCCTCGCGTTGTATACAAATTTCTTGTTTTATTCTGGGTAATAGTATACACATATGTACGTTATTTGGAACTGATTCGACATGTTCAATAGTAGCGCCCCCCCAGAGAACACTGAAATGCAACAGCTGTCAAAATCTCACCACGGACGAAGATTGAAGGCACCCCCCACCCCCGCTGCTGTATTGCAATTAATTTCTCATTGCCCTGGCACTCAAACATTTTAATCAAATGACAAAACCGAAAATAATTTATTTTATAGCACATAATTTACAGCGCACGAATAGCCTCGGCCACTGCCTCGGCCCCAGGAACGGTTTATTAAATTTTGTTTGCTCTGCCAGGCCAGAGACAGGCCCAAAAACCAGAAACAGGCCCCGGATCTGTGGTGCAGTTGTCGTTGGTGCTGGTTGCTGGTGGCAAGACCAACCAATCCAATCCAGTCCAGTCAGCAGTCAGCAGTTGGCAGTTGCCAGTCGGCAGTCGGCGAACTAATAGATTTTAAATGTGGCTGTCGCTGTCAGCAACAAGAGTTGTGGATGTGGGGGTGGTGTGGGGTTAGGGAAGGAGCTGCGCTGCTAGGCGACGTGATAAATGCAGCTAAATAAATTGGTCATCGGGCAGGCAGTTGGGTTAACAGACAGTTTGTTGTGACAGCTGCATGGAGATATCAACAGCAACAACAACAGCAGAGGCAGGTTGGGTATTACAGAAAAGGTAGATATCGCAGTAAAATATTAGACATTTGGGCGTTTTCAGGCACATATTGATATACATATGTA
The DNA here is from genome assembly GCA_008121275.1 of Drosophila lowei. Lineage (NCBI taxonomy): Eukaryota > Metazoa > Arthropoda > Insecta > Diptera > Drosophilidae > Drosophila > Drosophila lowei. The sequence continues at coordinate 20,043,308 of CM017778.1, read as the reverse complement.
TAACGACCTCTTGCTTTCTCATATTCCAAATATTTATACAGGTAGGTCATTTGAATGTTTCGAGCTGGAGGATCTAGCGGCCATTAGATAAATTATTCTAGTATGAATGGCCATAGGGGAGGAAGCCAACTTTGAAGTCGCCGTCTTCGCCGGCTCTAAGAAAAGAGAGTATCAGTTGAGAGGGTGGGACTCCTGCAGGGGCCACATGCTAATGGAGCATTCAGCATCCTTGGAATTCTCAAATAACACAAAGCCAATCTGGTGACAGGCTCGACTATGACTATGAGCATTAAGCCAAAGAGTTGCATACGCAACACACGTCCATACTTTGGGAAGTGAGAATGCAGAGAAGATTGATTAAGCTGCGAGACGTACAGTACAATGATTAAGAATTGGTATTGTATCTCTACAGCTACTACTCTGAGTAGGCAATACTGTTAAAGAAATAATAGTTTTGTTTCGCTGCAATAACAAAAGAAAAAAATAAGACCGTGAACAACGTGAAAGTGGCTCGAACAACGCAGGAGTTTCATATCTAGGATGTGCATCGGACAATCCGTAGTTTCTTCCACTTACATCGATTATTAACGAGTTTTTCACTGATTTTAAGACGAATTCATACAAAACGTTAGTCCCAAACTTCGATTCGTTTTAAACAGAGATGAAATAGCAAACGCCTGCTTTTTTGTAGTGACTTTCGTTGCTTACTTCTAATACAGTGCACGACAAATACCCTCTTGAAATCTGATCTCTTCTCTGGGATCACAACCACTTTCAATTGCTGGAAGAGCTTTCAATAAGTTCATTCATTTGCCATTACACATGACATGCCCCTTCCAGCTCCCGCCCACATGCGGAGCTTGGTATTGTGTAATTTGCCATTAAATCGTTGTCAGCCATTTAATTGCTGGCCATAAATCTAAAACGCAATTGCTTATCGCTGGCTCTTTCAAAGACCCGCTGTCCAGAGTGACCGGCCAAATGCCAGCAATTAAAACCAAATCAAATTGCCTTGCGACAAGTCTTTCGACCACAGAAAGTTGTTCCAGTCTTCGTCATCCGTTTGGACTCCACTCGATGGAGTCCATGTTCGGGGCGGGCGATGCTATGGCTCCGACGGATTGTGGTGAGAGGGAGACCTAATCTTGATGGCAATTTCGAATGACAAAACTGTGCGGCAGCCGATTAGCCAAACGGACAAATCTGCCCGTTGAATGGGTATGGGAGCCATGAGACTACGACTTGTCCTTGCTGGATTTCCTTCATTCTGTATTTTGGCAAACTGAGCAAATTTCAATTTGCTTTAAAGCACGCACCGAAGAAAGGCCATGCCAGGGAGGCTAAAGGAACGCATTTGCATTTGCATTTTATTTCGAATGGCTGCGTTTTGCAATTTCTTGGAAACTTTTTCTTTTTGTGTTTTTTGCGTGCCATTGTTTTTGGATTTTGGGAATCGAGTTTGAGGGGCTAGCAGGCAATTTCACTTTTCAACTTTATTCAAGCGAAAAATTGACGGGAAAAACGTAGGCGAAGGGTAGCTGGAGTCGGGGTTCGTCTGTCTGGATGGAAAAAGGAGTAGGAATTTAAAGAGTCTGAAGCTAGACAGGCGTTAAGGCAACCAAAACACTGGAACGGAGTGAAGACATTAGAAAAACGCAGCAAGAAGTCTAGAGATGAGCGTAAAAATGTATAAATACCCCAAGATACTCGCGATTTCCTTCTTGAAAGTTGTTAAGATGATAGAAAGAATGTTAAGAAAGAGGGAAAGCTGTACAACCTATTTCAAGACAGGAAGAATTTCGGAAGTCGTATTCATGATCTAGCTGTTTAAACAAAGAGTCCTTGATTCTTCCTCTTTGAAGGAAATGTCCCCAAGCGAAAACGTAAGAACTTGGCCTAGACTTGGGCTAACATTCCCTATCTTTGTCGTTCTTATTGCTATCAAAATTATTTGAAATTTTCGTTTGGTATATTTACAAATCGTTTGTGATCGTGGGAAGATCTAGGGCTCTTCAGAACTGGCACAGCAATCTAATTATGTAAGCATATTCTATTCTATAAAGCTAACTAATTGTACAGTATGGCGACCTATCATCGATCACATCGTTCGGTGAATGGGAGGCTATCGCAGCATGCTGATAGCAAAGGAAACGATGAGGGTCAGGCCCAGACTCATGGCGGAGAGATGTCCCGCTGCTCCGGGCAAATTGGCCGTGTTGCAGCCATCTGTCTTGCAGACCTCGCAATAGTCATCGTTGGTGATCACGCACTGGATTTCACTGGCACATCCGCGTTGAAGATGGCCATCGAAGTCCTTGGCCGAGACACAACTATCGTCGGCGTCGTAGATGGGACAAACGGCCAGGTAGTTGGGATCCGCGGAGCAGTCCAATTGAGCAACAGAATTGCAGATGTGGCAGCGGCGACGGTTGGCGGGGAAGATCTCGATGTTGCACTTGTTGCCGGAGCAGACGGAGCAAGTGCCGTTGGCCTCACAGGAGGCGCCCTCGCTGCTGCTCAGAGTGCTGAGGCAGCCTCTGATTGTGTGTCCGTTCTCCAGACGGGCGACGCACTTTGAGTTGGGGACATGGCACGTGACAGTTGTGTTCACAGCTGCCGGATTTTGGGCACATTCCAACGTCTTACTGGAGTCGCACGACACGCACTCGTCGTCTACGGGCAGGCGGCTCAGATCGTTACACTCTTTGCCGGTGCAGGTCCACAGCTGATTGGCCTCATGCCACTGCTCGAGGCTGCTGCGGTTCTGGCTACTGGCGCAGCCCATCAGCTCCACAGCCCCCTCGTTGTACTTGGCGAAGCAGTAGTCCTGCTGGTCGTAGGCCAGACAGGACTGGGCGCGGCTGCTCGTGCAGGCGGCGTCCACGCAGGTGTGGCAACTGAGGCGATCCGAGGGAAAGGCAAAGGTGTTGCAGCTTCCTTCGGAGCAGGTTGCACAGTTGGTGCCGCTCTCATCGCTGCTGCAGTCAACACGATCGTAGCGCTCCTTGTCGTCCAGACAACTGCGGATGAGCTGTTGGCCATGGAGTGCCACCAGGCACTGGCCCTTGCACTGTCGACTGCCCAAGCCGCTGACAGAGGGATCCGTGATGCATGTCTCATCATTTTCCGAATTGCAGAAAATACAGCTCACAAACTCCTCGGTGCTCCAGGCATCGTTGCATTCGTTGGACTTGCAGATGGGGCAGAGTTCGGGATTTTGGCGACAGTAGCGATCCTCGTAGTCGTCGACAGCATCCGAGCAGCCGCGTCGACGGACTGTCACTCCATCCGCCTCGAATACGGTCTTACAGTCCTGCTCGATGTTCAGCTCACACGCCACTGCTGGTCCCAGCGAGCTGAAGCAGTGCTCGCCCTCGCACTGGTGGCACTTGAGTGGCAGCTCCTGGTAGAATCCATGCTGGCCATCATCCAGGCGATTGGCCAGATCGATGGCATTGCACTCGCTGCCCACACAGCTGCGACAGTTGCGGAAGTCACTCAGATCACAGTCGAGGCTGCTGCTGCAGCCGCGAGTGGTCACATTTCCGGTGGTCAGGGAGGTCTTGCACGTCTCCGTATCGCTGACCCAGGGACAGGCCAAGGCGTAGCTGGGATCCGACTCGCAGAAGACATCGTCCTCAGAGGTGCATGTGTAGCACACTTGACGATCAGCAGGGAAGATCTGAAAGACATTCGATTGGGTTAGTACTTTCTGCTCTTATTAATGTTATCCGTATCCGGGTTACTTCTCGGTTGCAGCCATCAGATGAGCACACAGAACAGTTGGCATCGCTGCCCAGCAGGCAAGCGGCAAAGTCGGACTGTTCCTGATCGTACAGACATCCTCGTGTGGTGGCACCATCTGTCAGAGGAGGAGAAAAAAGATTAGCATTGGACCTTAATAGATATGCGACTATACTTGCCGCTCAGAAGACGCGTGACACAGCCCGTATGGGGCAGTTGGCTGCAGGTGTTGAAGCTGCCGACGGCCTGGGCATTGGTGGCACAGGTGGGATCCTCGCGAGAGTCGCACACGGCACAGCGAACGGGTACCGGGAGCTGGGGGACGTTGCAGTTGGCGCCTTCGCAGATGGCAATGCGCTTGGTTTTGATGATGCTTTCCTGATCTTGGTTGCGGAAAGAGCCCACACATCCCAGCTGCTGGATGCTGTTGTCCTCGTCCATCCACAGGAAACAGCTATCATTGGGTTTGTAGACAGCGCACGGCTTGGGCGAGGGATCCTCGCAGTCGTCGCCGACGCAGGTGTAGCAGCTGAGGCGATCCTCGGGCAGACTTTGGACATTGCACGAAGCTCCGCTGCAGGCGGAGCAGGTGGAGTCCGTGCCCGCTGAGCAGGTGAGCCGATCGGACTCTTCCTTGTCATCCAAACAGGTGCGGATGAGGTCGAGTCCGGAGTCAGAGCTGCCGTACAGGGCAGTCATGCAGCTGCCCTGGCACTGGCGCGTCCTGTGGCTCGTACTGAGGGGCTCCCACAGGCAGTTTGCGTCCTTGAAGGAGTCGCAGTAGATGCAGGTGTTGTATTGGCTCAGATCGCTGGCATTGTTGCAGTTGTTGGACTTGCAAGAGGGGCAGCTGGCCACGTTGGTGCCACAGTAGGTGGATACGGTGGAATCCGCTTCGACCGCTTCTTGGCAGCCGCGATGGGTGACTAAGCCGTCGGCGCCAAAGACTGTGAGGCAGTCCTGCTCGTTGTTGTTCTGGCACTTGACACTCGGAATGTTGTCCCCCTGGCAGGCCGTGCCCTCGCAGGTCAGACAGGTAAGCGGCAGATCCTGCCACTTGCCATGGTTGTCGTCCTCCTTGGCGGACAGGTCCACCTGGTTGCAGCCATCGCCCTCACAGTAGACGCACGTCTTGGAGTCTGCCTCGCAGCTGAGGGAGGTGGAGCAGCCCCTGTAGGTCACTCCGTTGCGCAGATTGGTCACACACTGGTCCTCCGCCTCGTACAGGTAGCACACGGTTAGACTGCTCGGGTTAGACTCGCAGGTGGCGTCACTTTCCGAGTTGCACACGTGGCAGGAGCGGCGGTCGGCGGGATACACCTCCTTGTTGCATGAGGCACCCTGGCAGGAGCTGCAGCTGGTGGAGGTGCCGTTGTAACAGGAAAGGAACTCGTCCTCCTCCAGGCTGGACAGGCAGCCGCGCTCCGTGCTGCCGTCGGACAGGACACGCGAGTAGCACTCAGGCAGACCCGTCACCTCGCAGCTGGTGACACTGGCCACGCTCCCGGGAGCAATGGCACAGCTGGCATCCGTGCGGGAGCTGCAAAGAGCACAGGTCTGGGCCTCAGGCAGAGACTCAATGGTATTGCAGTTCTCCTCGCTGCAAGTGAGCAGCAGCTTGGCACGCTGCAGCTGCAAAATCTCCTCGTGGCTGATCTCGCTCAAGCAGCCGAGGGCGGAGACGGAGCGCTGCTCATCGAATCGAATGTAGCACTGGTCGTTCTCCCTGTAGTTGCTGCAAGTGGTGGACTGCGCTTTCTGGCAGTCGTCGCCCTGGCAGACCAGGCAGCTGTGCCGTGAGGCCACCAGATCCTCCGTGTTGCACTTGGCCCCATCGCAGGTGGCACAGAACAATTTGCTGCCGGCCTTGCATGCGTCGCGGTCGTCCTTCTCCAGATCGTCGTAGCAGTTGCGCACCAGAGCGTAGCTGGGGTTCGTCGTTTCGCCGAACAGAGGCAAGAAGGCGGACACACAGCTCTCGTGGCACTGGCGCGACTTGCCGATCGACTCGGGCTCCGCCAAGCACTCAGGATTCTGGCTGGAGTCGCAGGCCAGACACTCGACATAGGAGTCCGGGCTGCTGGCCACGTTGCAGCCGTTGGAGTTGCAGCGGGGACACCGGCTGGGCTGCTCCTCGCAGTAGGAGGATGCCTCGAAGACCTTCTCGGAGCACCCACGCTCTGTCACGTCTCCACTGGCGTCGAACACCGTCACACAGTTGTCGTAGCTGGTGCACGTCTCGAGGCTTCCGCCACCGGTGGCGGCGCACTCTGTGGTGCCGGAGCAGGCGAGACAGCTGATGGGAACCTCTTGCCAGGTGCCGGGGAAGCCATCCTCATTGAGCCGCCCCAAATCGATGGTGTTGCATCCGTTGGCGCCGCTGCAGATGCGGCAAGTGCGGGAATCACTGGGGTCCGAGCAGCTCAAACTGGAGCCGCAGCCCCTGTGGGTCACGCCATCGAGTAGGGTCGTCACGCAGGAATCTTCATTGGCATATACGGGGCACACGGTGCTGCTGCCGCTCCTGGGGGACGAGGCGCAGTTGGGGTCGCTGGAGGAGTCGCACTGATAGCAGCTGCGACGGTCCGCAGGGAAGACAGTCAACCCGTTGCAATTGGTGCCAGTGCAGGTGTCGCAGAGTCCTCCGTGGGAGCCGGTGAGGCAGCCGTAGAAGTCGTCGCTGTCGAGGCTGGAGAGGCAGCCACGGACGGTTGTGCCCTTGGCATCGATGTGGGTGACGCACTCTGTGTAAGGCAGGTTGGAGCACACATCGGTGGACAGCAGTTGGTTGGGATTGGTTGCACAGCGAGAATCCACCAGAGAATTGCACTGCAGACAGCTGTTCGGATCGGGAATGATGTCGTAGAAGTTGCAGTTGTTGCCGGAACACAGAAACAGGATCTTCTGGGCCACCAGCTCCTTGATGACCTGCGTCTCGAAGTCGCTGGCACAGCCCATGGCCACCACGTCGCCCGCGTTGTAGGCGAGGTAGCATTGATCCTCGGGCCTGTAGGCCAGGCACTTGGTCGTGGTCGGATCCTCGCATTCGGGGTCGGAGCAGACGTAACACTCCTGGGGGTTCTCGATGATGTCGCCGCCGTTGCAGAGTGCTCCCTCACAGGAATTGCAGTTGGCGTGGGTTCCTGCGGCGCAGGTGGTGCGCTCCGCTTCGTTCAGATCGTCCAGACAGCCGCGGATCGGGAGCAGAGCCGAGTCGACGGAGGAGCTGCGTGGATACAAGCCAGTCATGCACTGGCCCTGGCACTTCCTAGTGTTCGTGGGCGTCTCCCAGGCGCAGGAGGAGTCCTCATCCGCGTCGCAGAAGTAGCAGTCCACGTACGAGTCCAGGCTGAGGGCAGTGTTGCAACCATCCGACTTGCACTGCGGACAGCTGTCCCTGTTCAGATCGCAGTAATCCGCATGGGCCGACTGCACAGAGTCGCTGCATCCCCTGGCCACCACCTGACCCTCCGTATTGAAGACTGTGGTGCAGGTCTGCTTGTTGTTGCCCTGGCACTGGGTGGGCTCCGTGCCCACCGAAGCACAGCTGGCGGTATCGTTGCACACGTGGCAGCTTAGCGGGAGATCCTGCCACTTGCCGGGCTCGCCCACATATCCGGACTGCAGGTCCACATCGTTGCAGTTCTCTCCGGAGCAGGTGCGGCAGCTGCCGGCCTGATTCTCGTCGCAATTGATCTCCGACTGACAGCCGCGACGGGTGCGACCCTTGGACAGACTGGTCACGCAGGCGTCTTCCTTATTGTAGGTGCGACAGTAGCTGCCGTAGCTTGCGGGGGCCGTGGCACAGTTCGCATCGCTGTTGGAGTCGCAGCTCAGGCACTGCAGCCAATCCGCGGGGTACACCTCCGAGTTGCAGCCGTTGGTGCTGCAGATCTGGCAGCTGGAGCTGTTGCCGCTGGAGCATTCGTCAAAGAGCTCGTCGTCCGTGTCCATCAGGCAGCCACGGTGCAGGACGCCATCTGGGGAGACATATCGATATATATTTTGATTTTATTACATTGATTTGATATGCAATTACCTTCATTGATGTGGCTGTAACATTCTGGATTGATGTAGTGCTGGCAGACAGCCGATGCTACGGTCTCATCACCTGCCACACATCCAGTATCCCCGGTGGAGTTGCAAATGTTGCAGGAAACTCCAATGGTATTAAGCTTGTCGTTGGTGTTGCAGTTGTCGCCGGAGCACAGCAATAGATCCCGGCGATTGGCCAGCAGGAATGAGTCCTCCAGGTCAGAGGCACAGCCCATCTTCTGAATGCTGAGGTCGCCCACATGAATGTAGCACTGATCCGCGGAGCGATAGCCGAGGCAAAGCTGACTTTCGGGGGTGGTGCAGTTGGAACCCACACAGAAATTGCAGCTGAGGCGATCTTCGGGCACAACAGCATTGTTGCAATTGGCGCCCGAGCAGGCCACACAGTTGTCCAAGGTGCCGTCGGTGCAGGCCAAGCGATCGTCGTACTCCAGATCGTCCAGACAGCCGCGGGCCAGATCGAGGATGGAATTGGTTTCCGAGTTGCGTGGATAGAGACCGGTGAAGCAGCTGCCCTGGCAGGAGATGCTCCTCGTCACGTCGTCCACTTTGCGGACGCACTCCGCCTGATCGGCGCCATCGCACAAGAGGCAGTTTACGTAGGTGTCCAGGTCCCTGGCATTGTTGCAGGCCGTGGACTTGCAGAACTTGCACTGACCCGGCTGCTCGTCGCAGAACTGGAGCAGCTCCTCGTCGGCGTACAGGTCATCCGTGCAGCCGCGATGCACCACCAGACCCGCACTGTCGAAGACGGTGGCACAGTTCTGTTCGATGTTGTCCACGCACTTCTTCAGGGATCCCAGGCTCGTGCCCTGGCACTCGGTGCCGTTGCAGGTGTAGCAGTTGACGGGCGGCGTCGACCACTTTCCGGGGTAGCCAATGTAGGAGTTCTGGAGATCCGCCACGTTGCAGTTGTCCTTGCCGGAGCAGAGGCGACAGTGCTGCTTGTCGGAATCATCGCAGGTGAACTCCCGCTGGCAGCCGCGATAGGTCTCGTCGTTTACCAGCTTGGCGCTGCAGCCCTGGTCCACCAGATAGAAGGGACAGACGCTGGCTGCATCCGGGGCGGAGGAGCAGCTGGGATCCGTGAGAGAGTCGCAGCGCTGGCAGCGCCGACGATCGGCGGGATAGATGTCCGTGTTGCAGAGATCGCCCTCGCAAACTTCGCAGGTGCTGTTGCCCGCGAGGCATGCGGTCAGCTGCTCGCGGGGCAGACTGCTCACGCAGCCACGTTGTGTGATGCCATCTAAAACGAAATGAAAGGGAAGGGAGATGGATTCGAATTGCTTTCATTATTCAATAGGGCAGGGGCACTCACTTGTCACACTCATCATGCAGCTGGTGTAGGGCAGGACGCCGCAGGTGCCGATCTGGGTGATCTTGCTGGGATCCACGGCGCAGTTGGGATCCTCCGAGGAGTTGCAGGTCGCGCACCTGGTGGCCGTGGGCAGGTTGTCGAAGAAGTTGCAGTTGGTTTCGTTGCAGAAAAGCAGCGAGTGGAAGTTGTCGTCGACGAATTCGTCCTCCAGGTCGGACAGACAGCCCATGGATGTGATGTCCCCATCGTCCTGGTTGAACAGGATGTAGCAACGGTCCTCGGGATTGTATTGATTGCACTGAAGAGGACTGGGATCGGCACACTCTTCGCCGGTACACTGGTAGCAGCTGAGTGTGGCCTCGACTAGCTGCGCCACGTTGCAGTCGGTTTCGTTGCAGGCCACACAACCGCTATCCTCTCCGCTGATGCATCGCTGCTGATCCTCCTCGTCCTTGTCGTCCAGGCAGCCGCGAACAGTGTCGTAGATGGTGCTCTCACTGGAGCGGGGTCGCAGGGCAGTCATGCAATGGCCATTGCAGCTGCGTCTGGCCTCGACCGCCGTGGGATTGCGGGCACAGTCGGCATTCTCGGCATCGCAGTAGAGGCATTCTGTGTAGCTGTCCAGGGATGTGGCCCTGTTGCAGCCGTTGGAGTTGCAGTTGTGGCAGCTGCCGCCGTTGGCATCGCAGTACGCACTAAAGGACTCCTCCACCACCTGGCTGCAGCCCCGAGCGGTGACCACACCCGTCGCATCGAAGATCGTCATGCAGTACTCCGCCTCGGTGGCGCAGGAAACCTCCTCAATGGTGCTGGCCGCACAGGAAGCGGTATCCTGGCAGCTCTGACAGCTGAGCGGCAGTTCCTGATGCCAGGGACCCGGATTGCCATCTTCCAGACGCTTCAGATTGGCCGTGTTGCAATCAGAGCCAGAGCAGAGCTTGCACTTCTGGGGACTTATCGAGTCGCACTCTAGCGAGGCACTGCATCCGCGCTTGGTGTTTCCAGCCAGGTCCAGGCTGGTCACGCACTGCTGGCTGCCGGTGTGCAGCAGGCAAGGGGGCAGCGGAAGACGGAGACGCCTCGCAATTGGGGTCCTCACTGGAGTCGCAGGTCTGACAGCTCAGCCGCTCGGTGGGATGCAGCTGAAAGCGATAGGGTTTTTTTTTGGATTTTGGGTTAGAAAGATATTCCAAGAGAGAGGAGCCCTTGCTATATTCACCTTCAGGTTGCAGTTCTCTCCAGAGCACTTGGCGCACTGCGTGGTGTTGCCTTCCCGCAGACAATCCAGGTACTCCTCACCCTCCAGACTCGTCAGGCAACCGCGCTCCGTGTGTCCATTGTTCAGAATCCTTGTGTAGCAGTCCGTGTTCACGGCGTTATCGCACTCCGTCTCTGACTCTACCAGGTCCGGATCGACGGCGCAGTCGGCATCAGTGCTGGAGCTGCACAGTTTGCAGCTCTGGGGCGTAGGGAGGGCGGTCGCCACATTGCAGTTGTCCGCCCCGGAGCAGTACCAGAGGCGTTTGTTCTCCTCGAGGATCTGCACGTCGCTGACATCGAACTGGGTGAGGCAGCCCTGTGCGGCGAGCGTTCCAGTCTCGTCAAATTCGATGAAGCAGTGCTCCTCGTCGTCGTCGGCGGGAACGGCGCGGCAGGTCTGGGGCTGGGGACTGGAGCAGTCGCCACGGCAGGAGTTACAGCTGCCTCGGACGCCCAGCTCCACCCGGTTGCAACTGGCTCCCGCGCAGGCTACACAATGCGGAAAGGTTCCCTCCGCGCAGGCCTCGCGATCATCGTAGTCCAGGTCGTCCAGGCAAGACCTCACCAACTCCAGGGGAGCCTTGGCATCGCTGGTGGTGGGATACAGGGCCGTGATGCACTGCTGGTGGCACCGTCGCCGATTCGTCACCAGCTCAATGTCGAAGACGCAGTTATCGTCGCTCTGGGCGTCGCAGTACACGCAATCCACCAGCTCCGAGTCGGTACTCAGGTTGTTGCAGCCACTGGAGCGGCACTGGTAGCACTTGTCCTGGTCCGCCGAGCAGGCCGTCACCAGGTTGTCGCTGCAGCCGCGCTGCACCACAGCGCCGTCGCTGTCGAAGATGGCCACACAGCTCTGGGCATCGTTGTCGAGGCACTTGCGCAGGGTGCCAGAGCCGGCGGAGCATTCCGCCAGGCTGTCGCATTCGTAGCAGTTTATGGGGCCCGAATGCCAATTGTGGACAAAGGTATCTGCAAATAATGCAATGTTTTTGGTACTATTATGCAGGACTGTTGTGAAAGCTTTCCCGAAATCTGAAATTTCTCAAATTCTAACGAAAATCAATGCCAAAATGTTTGCGTATTATCGGCACGTGGGTCGTTACGTATTCGCCATACTATTTATGAGGCTTTCGGCAATCGAATTAGACGTTATTTATGGGTATATGGATGCAGGCGCTGCCGTAACGACAGCGCCACGATCTGGTCCGGCATGAGGGTCGCTTCCTTATCAACCCAATAAATTATTAATTGCCTTATGGGGCCCATAAAATGTCAATTCGATGGCGATCGTCTCGTAATCTATATAGCACTCGTATATAGACACAAGGAAGTCGCATGTCGCCCAAATGTTCTGTGCAAAAGTGAAAGCACTACTTTAATCCATAACTTCTGAGTGGAAGCAAATAAGTTACTTTGGAAAGAACTTTAACAACGAGTGCTTTGATGGCTTTAGGACTCATCCAAAAAAGCAAATGACGTCAACGTTTAGCGTGGGAAATTCCCATGTACCTGTTGACGTGCTCTTATCATGGGATATACTAGTTAAAAGTACGTTTAAATTGGGAAATTTACAGGAAATTTAAGGTGCATTAAGCATAAAGTTTTATGGTAGTGATTCCTTCAGAATTACGTTTCATTAACGTTAAATTATGTTGAAATTATATTTTACACTTTCACAAAACAGGGACATTTTTTGGGGCACCTTAAACGAACCCTTTAAAGAGGTTTTGGGTGTACATAATATTTCTGTAAGCCACTTTATCGCACACCAAAATATCCGAACACTTCAAGGTGTTATATTTCTGTCGCTGTTTAAAGTCCACTTTTAATCTTTAATAAAATCAGCTTAATCCATATAAATCAAGAGCACTCTAGTCTGCGAGTGTTTCACAACCTGATAAACCAACAAAACCAGCGCACTAGAGCAGATATTGAAGCTATCCTCCAATGAGGAAATGAATGGGGAGCCCACATGCTATCAAAATCGGTTACATTTATTGCGAAGATAAAGCTTTAATAGAGACATGATTCATAAATGTCAGTGTCGGTTTCCTTTTAATTTCTGTTTTAGAAGGGGAATAACACGCAAGCAGATAAGATAGGGCCAACATTTTGGTCAGGGAGGGCACTGATGATTAATCTTTGGTTTATCCATAATTTCGTTTAGCTTTTGCACAGTTTTTTAAGTGATTTGCCACATTCTTTCATTCACACACTGTCTGGGACTTCACTTTCACTTGGGGCTATCCTTTATCCTTTCAGGGGTTCGGCACACCTACCATTGGCACTGGATTGATTTGCACTTAGTACAAGAAGCAGCAAGGCTGCTCCTGCAGCTATTACTTTCATGATCGGATCGATTCGAGGGCTCTTCAAACCCTTTTCTTGACCGCGGGCACTCGCGTATTACCAACAAAAATTGATTCGGGCAACTAATTTCGTGATGGCCGCGACGAGGCCTTTTATAGATTCCGCTACGACAAGTGAAAAGCGCCAACAATCGATCGATCGGACGGTCCTATCGGGGCTGTTTGATTATTGCTCTATATTATTGGCCACAGCGATTATATGGTGGCTCTGTTGCTATAGCTCTATGGCCGATAAAGCGATTTCGCAGTCCCCCGATTATTTATAGCCGAGTGCGAGGGGGGAATTAACATAAAAAGGCAAAAACAACGGCCCCGATAAGTCCATCATAATCGAACGAACACGTTTGATAAGGCTCTCGACGGACAGCCCAAATATATGTTTGCTGATTAGACGGGCTTAGCCATAGAAAGGCTATTGGCAAGAGCTACGGCAAACGGTTCCACTCTTCAACTAAATGCTGTACAAACTGCAGTCCATTTTGCGTAGTTTCAAATCAAATAAATGCACTTCAAACACTATCATCCAAAGAGGAGTGCATTGGGCATTCCCCTCGGTTTTATCGATAGTTCCATGCATCTCACAGATGGCGCTTTTCCAGACTTATGGGGCCATAAATCTTTTGGCGTGGCATGGAAAACCCCAGATATAGGTTTCCAATTTGCTTTTTAAGAATGTTGGGTCATACGTTGAATTACGCCGGCGTTTCTTTGTGAAAGGAAGTGCACGAAATTAATTAAATAATATATATGGATGGGATGTGTGTTTCTATCAAAGAATATCGTGATTAAAACCAGTTGAATGCACTCGTTCACTTATCGACTCCAAGAGTTTTTAGAGCTCTGAATCATAGCCGGGTTTTATTCATTTAAATGTTAATACAAAATTCATTGAAAATAAAAAGAATATTTTTCGGGAATACCCAATCAAACTTTATGGCACTGGCACATAGATTAATCTCAATGATTCGGTTACCAAGCACATAAATCGACGAATCTGGTATTTTGTGAAATTCCCAATAATTTGATAATCTTTCCTAATCTAAGATGACTTGAAATTCGGGTTAATGATAAGAGAAAATTAATGAAATCGGTTTTGATTTCTCGATGATCTAATTTAGCAATTGCACAATCGACTATAAGATTATTTTCCTTTATATACAATGCCATAATAATATACAAATATTTCCAGATTTAATGTCATAACTTTGGGGGTTATCTTAAACCAAAATATATTCCGAAATTGCAAAAAAAAACCAGCAACATAGAACTTTGGGTAGTTGGCCCTATAAAGCCATATACAAGCCAAGCCCCGTTTCTGTATAGATTGTAATTGAGCGCGGACAGAATTTATTGGATACCATAAAAATTAGTCTAACAGTACATAGATTAGTTTAAGGAGAAGGCCGTGGGAGCTAAAGCTAAAGGCATAGACGAATTTTAGGATTATTTATGAAGGGTGTAAACAAATACAGCCAATGGGACTATGATCAGCGGAATGGAGGAGGAGTGCACGCTGAAAGCAGAATTGGGTTCGGCTGTGGTTGGCGGTGCTGTGGGTGTTGCGGTTGTCGGTTGTGAAGAAGCTGTTGTTGGTTGTGGAGAAGCTGTTGTTGGTTGTGCTGTGGTTGGTGTTGTTTGTGGGGAAGCGGTGGTTGGTGTTGCTGTGGATTGTGTTGGTGTACTCGTTGTTGAGGTCGATGTGGAAGTAGATTCTGTTGTAGGGTCTGGAGCTGCATTAAAGTCGATTATCCCATCGTTGCAATGGGGTCGCTCGAGAGGATCGCACAGCTGGCAGTTGCTATTGGCCAGGCAATCCAGCTGATCCGAAAGGCTCAAAGAACAGCCCCGTTCCAAGCGCTCGTCCACCAATTTCGAAAAGCAAAAACTTCTACCTGTCCGCGCGATGGCACATCTTTGTGATACTAAAAGCTGAGGGGCATCCACACATTGCTCGTCCTGTAGAAAATATCAAATATCATGGTTATAATAAATGGAGCAATCTTTCCATAATTCAAAACTTTACCTCACTTTCCGCACACTGAAGACAACCGGCTCTCGCAGATCCCAGTGTGTTGCACTTGTCGGATACACAGATTTCACAATCGACTCCCCTCGAAGGGCCATGACACTGCTCCCTCCAGCCATCCTCGAGACCCTCCAGGCAGCCCTGGGCCTGGACTATGCCACCTTCGAAGACACTGGCACAGGCGTCCAGTCGATCGGAGCACTGCTCCTCCGCCTGGTAGCTGCTTCTCTGGCAGTTGATGCCTCGACAGTAAACACATTTCTCCAGCGCCAGCGCCGAGCTGCTCGCCAGGAGCAGGCCAAGGAGACATCCAAGAGCGGAAAACGTGCGGTTTGACATTGTAGAAGGCGAATTAAGCATATGGGAGAGCCTTCACTCCTGCCCATCGCTTTATATCAATTCTGGCTGTTCGAGAGTCCTCTGTTGTTTCTGCTCAAGTGTGCAAACAACCCAATCTACAACCCGGTGACATCTCTTCAGATTTGCAAAAACAAGCCTGTTGTCTTCGCGGGGTTGCCTAAGCCCCCCTACACTCGAGAGGGTTCTCTCTGGTTCTCTGGTGAAGTTCTTCGATTAGGTATGAGTGGTAGTAGTTCCTTAGTCACGAGCAAATAAACAAGTTCCCAATGGTAATGGAACTTTTTCCATTCTATTACCCCCCTTATCTAAGTTCTTTAGATTAAATGCGGCTCGGACAATCGCAAAGGATTGAATAGGTGTTCAGGAACAACTCTAATTGAAGGTTAATTACACAGAAATGACGTGGGACTGACTTCAAAGGTCATCAGAGAATGTCACGGGAGACTTTAAGCGGTAGTAAAGATCCCATAGATTATCTGTGATGGTTGTTCTTTTACAAGCATATATTTCATAAAGATTGACAACCACCACCAAATATTTAACGATATTTGACATATCTATATACATATATTCGTATATTCCTTGTATTTAGAAAATCATCGATCATTCTTGCCAAAACGACTCTGTAATCTTTCATATTTCATTCGGTTATACTATTAACAAAAGGTTTGTGATATGCCTTTAAGAACTCCATCTCTTTTGTATTCTATACCCCTACCGGTTGAGCTTCAAAATATTGAAACTGTTAAGACTTTGGGGATCATGCTTGTCCCAAAAATATAGATACTTTTAAGAATCGTATGCAAGAATCTAACGACTCTTTAACGATAACGATACTTTATTTAAATCTCGCCCAAGTTTAAAATGTCTTTAATTTTCAGAACCACTTTGATTATTTTACGAAAAAATGCATTTTAATCAAGAAATTATTTTAGAGAGCGAATGAAACGATTGCCAATGCTTGATGCTTTGGAAATATTGACGGCATTGCAGTTCCGGATGTCACCCGGGGAGCACAGAAGGCAGTTGGCATCCCCCAGGCAGCTCTGCTGGTCGATCTCCGTAGTGGAGCAGCCGCGCTGGGTCGTGCTGCCTGAAGACTTCACATAGCAGTAAGAGTTGGGGGCAGTAGGAGCGGCACAGCGAGTGGCCTGCAAGGTAGCCGCATTCTCAGCACAATTGGAGTCCTTTAGCAAGTGAAAGGATTAGAAAAGATATTGAGCGACGTAATACCCTATCTTTACCTTGCTGGAGTCGCACTGGATGCAGGCATACTTTGCCGAACCCAAAGTATTGCAGCGATTTGTGTTGCACTTGTGGGAGGATTGGGGATCGGCACTGCGTGCACGCAACGAGCTAGGGATCTCCAGAGAACAGCCCTTGAACAGGACCAGGCCTGTAATAGTCCATGGGTTCAAGGATTATCTTCTGCATCGATGGGAAGATATCTTCCACTCACCTTCATTGAAGACGGTCTCACAGTAGTCCAGGGAATCCGCGCAGGCCTGCTCCTTCTGAAGATAGCTGCTCTGGCACTCGGTGCCCTCGCAGCTGTGGCATGTGAGGATTTCGTTTCCTGCCGCGCAACCAGCCAGGCAGACAACCGCCAGCGTAATCAGGATTGCTGTGTCTTTCATTCTGGTGCCTTAAATGTCGGGCAATCGGCCAAAGCGCTCGGCTTTTATACCGCCAGCCACTCCAAATGGCCAACTGGAGGGCACTCAAGTGCAGTCTCTCCGCACATCGAGTGTGCGAGTGTGTGTAAATGGCCGAGCACTTGAATGTGCTCTGTGAAGAACCGACAGCACGGGACAGTGGCATAGGTACAACACATGATAGAATCTGATCGGACACTATCGGGTCTCGAGATTGTGAGATTCAAGGAATTGGAAATTTTGTAAGCTTACGTTTGGGGCGGGTAGATAATGAATGTTAAAGAAACACAATCGAGTAGAGGTTAGGCGAACACCAATTGAACTAGTCTTACCTTGTCCTCCGACAAGAGAAGATCTGAGAATTGGGCAGGCGTATTGTTTAGTCCTAATACATCCCAATAGATGATTGAAGGAACATCATTCTGCGGCCTCGGCTATCTTAATAAGAGCTAGTTTTCGGGCCTTCTAAATGAGAAGATTTTAAAGATGTGCCCTAAAAAGTGGCTTCTTAAACAGTTCTTCACTAAGAATCGATCGAAATTTGGATACGACTTATCTTTTCACTTACAAAAATAAAACATCATTGGTACTAATTCCACTGAAAAAACGGTTGCTATTCCACTGACCATCATTGTATGTGCAGCCATTTTTTGGAGTGCTGCAGCCACAGAACTCGCAGGGGGATTCCATTCCCACCACAATCACAGGCTACTCCAATGATAGATTAATGGAATATTTTGACAGGAAAAAGAGAAAAACACGTATTGGGTGACTGATTAATTCTCATTTATTTGGAGTTTATTCTCTCCCAAATTGGCAAAATACTAGTTGAACAAAAGAAGGCCCAGCAGGCTTATGAGAGCCAAGCTCAGGCCTGTTACCCTTTGACCCTGTCCTGCACTCGATTTGGCGTAGGCCAAGTCGAAAGTGTTGCAGGCCACGGATTCGAGGGAGTTCCCCGGGAGGCAGAGCGAGCAATCTCGGCTCTCCAGGCAACTCTTCTGCTCCTTCAGGGACGTGGCACAGCCGCGCTGAATGTTCTCGCCCACGACCTTGACATAGCAGTAGGAATTGCTGGAAGTCGGAAGACCGCACTGTGATGCCTTCAATGTGGAGGTGGCTCCCTCGTTGCAGGTGGACGACTGAAGGGAGGAGAGAGTATAGCAGTAGAGTAGTGCACTTTGAAAGGTTGTTTAGGAGAAACCCACAGTAGATCCGCTGCATTGAATGCACTTGAAGTCGCTTCGTCCCTGATTGTTGCACAGTTCTCCGTTGCATTTGTGGCACTCCGGACTCCTAGCCTGGCACTTGGCCTGTCCTTCCAGGGAAATCTGCGACAGACAGCCTCTCTCGCTGACAGCAACTATTGAAGAGATGGTTTTAGACCTCGACTGGTTAAGGACTGTCCCCAGGAAACTCACAGTCCTCGTAGATGGTCACACAAATGTCCAGTCGATCTGCGCAGCCGATGGTCACATTCTGCTTGGTTGTCCTCAGACAGTTGATGCCCTCGCAGCTGTAGCACTGAGGCGGCTCTGCCGCATTCTGCAGCTCTGGCGACTCCCAGGCAAGGGCCTGAGGGACGACCAGGAGAGCCAACAGACAGGCAATCAGTCCAGACCAAAATGGCAGCATATTTCTTATTGGACAGTGGAACATTCAACACCTTTGCTAAACCGAATAGAACTGAAACTGAACAGCAATTGGATTTCGAAAACACTGCACCAAAATTCGCAATTGTTTGCGCCACTTGAGACCATGTTCCCTGTCCGCCAGCCCACTCACTTAATCATATTCCCTCTTACAGCCACTGATAACGAGATAACTAAGAATTCTGTGGTGAATAGTTCGACTAAGAAATACCGCAACATCAGATCAACATTTTCAGTATGGATGAAAAGAAAGGGCAACGCTACCAAAGTGGATTCATGGCAACTTTTGGGTGCTTATTCTGCCATAGAACTAATTTTGTTCCCAAAGCTCGTCCCGTTCCAGATATCTATGAGGAAAAACAGACGAAAAGACTCCTTTCAGACTGGTTTCTTTGAAACGAATACAGTATACCCTGGGTATCCTATCCACAATTACCAGGTATGTATAATTACAATGCAGTACATTGTTCTAGGGCAAGCCATTTCAAGATGTTTCCCTAGATTAGGGCCGATTCCCTGACAAGTACCCGTATCGCGAAACGCGTTGTGTTTGCATGGCCATTGAAGTGGATCCGCGGCGGGGATTGTAAGGAATCTTATCAGCCTTTGAGGCATGCCAAATGGAGGAAACGTAAACTGGATGATATTTTGACCATGACTCATCCGCATGCCTTAAGATTTCATTGAATTAAATATTATTTATTAACATTTGTTTTGATTTTTAGAAATAATTATATTAATAACGGGGGTTTTATTGTGTTATCAATTTCTAGCCCAAATACCTTTCGATTGCCCATCGCCGGCCAATTGGTATTTTATGTGCCTGTGGGTTATCTTTGACTTATCGTCGCGGATCGGTGTGACTTATTGCAATCAATTTTTATGACACACAAAAATATAATCGTGGCGTGTGATAGATATGGCTGAGTAAGACATTTGCGCTTTTAATTGAATGGAGTGCACCTCTTCAATAGCTCTGACGAACGATATTCTTCCATATACATGCGAGTAGATTGTAGTTATAGTACAAGCTCTGGTATATAGTATATTTCGTAGTAATACTGGTTCCTAAATAGTTCCGCGTCACAACAGTTTAGCTTACAGCAATCCGCTTTCAATTATATCAGATTTTCCTTTGTTTTCCATGCCGCAATTGAAAACTTTTCCGGAAAAACTTTAATGGTAAGGTCACACCCGTCAAAACTTTGTTGGACTCGCACAAATTAAAGCACAACTGTACTTATTTGCATACATTTACAGCAGATTTTCGAAGGAAACCAACACGAGGGGATTACGTTACACAATCGCAAAGCAGGGAGCGGTCCAGAGGGGGAGAGACTAAACCCCCGAAATGGAAAAAGAAGGGAAAATAATACTGAAAAATAACAAAGAAATATGCAAAGCAGATGAATTGGGGATACGAATGCGGAAAGGAAAACGAAAACGAACAGGAATGGAAAAACTGGAAAAACTGGAAAAACTGAAATCGTTATACAAATTGTGAGCTGCAGAGGAGGGGTCGGCAGAGGCGAAGGTGGTTGGGAAAAGTTTTTTAGCCCCGGAAAATGACACAAATGAAAATGAGTGTGGGACAGGATGAATCCACTCAAAAGTATACAAAAGGAAAGCGGAAAGGAAAAGGTGGAGCAAGGCCAAGCTGATGGATCAAAAGATCTCCCGCAGATTCGTCTATGATGGATCGTGTTTCCTCCTGTACCTCCTCCGCTTTCTCACCTTCATCCACATCTACTTCCACAGCCTTGTCTTCTCTGTATTCCTCCTCAAACTCTCTAGAATCGACCCCTTCCTTAAGCGTAATTTTCTCCACTCGCTGCACGTCGATATCTTCCTTCTCTGCCGTCACTATCTTCATGGGAGTTACATAGAAATATCCCCTGAGTCCTCCATCTACGACTTCATTGCGATCCAAGCATTTGATTCTCTCTACTCGAGGCATGGACCTGCCTCTGCTCCCACCGCTAACCACAAACTGGAACTCATCCAGACCGGCACAGGCCGCCGAGTAGATACCCAATCGACTGACCACCACCAGGCCGCCATTAAACTCCGTGTGGTGCCTGAGAAGGCGTCGCATCACCGCCTCGGCAGCCTCGGCCGGTGGGTGTCCGGCACGGAGTGCCTCTACGGCCAACAGGGCGGGCAGAAAGCGCATCAGGACATCCCCATCTCCGGTGGCCAGGGCGCCGCCCACTTTGTTATCGGCATAGATGCCGGCTCCGGGCACAGCAGCATCGCCCACTCGGCCGGGGATGCGGAAGCGTGCGCCGCTCGAGAGGCTGGCCGCATGGAGGTAACCTTTCGTGTCCAGGGCCAGGAAACCCACCTGATCGTGATGGCCCGGCTCGATGGGATACTCCTGACGCATCTCCTGCTGGTGCTGCTCCTGGGGCAGCGGCGAGTACGTGCCGCAGCTGTCATTGGCCAGCGGACGCACATTCCGCCAGAAGTTGGGCTGACATTTGCCCAGAAGCCAGGGGAGCAGTACGTCTAAAGTGGTCGCAATAGAGATAACCTCTTTCTTGTGCCCCATGGCCTCGGCAAACCTGGCAGCAGCCTCACCCACCAACAGGGAGTGGTTCGTGTACCTCAGGACATCGTGCGCCACTCCGATGGCATTGCGTATCCCTGGCATTCCGGCCACAGCTCCGTAGGCCATGTTGGCGCCATCAATGAGGGCCGCTTCCAGGGTGATCCCGCCCGAGCTGTCGGGAGCGCTGTGACCGCCGAGAAGGCGGCCGCAGCTGTTCGAATTCTGGCAGTACAGACAGCCTTGAATCACGGACTGGCGCGTCCGCTGGGAGCCCTGCCGGAGCACGGTCCATGCCTTGCGGTTGGCGTCCGTGTAGTTCCAAGTGCTGATCATCAGCGGAAGAAAGCTTTTGGGGATGGACTGAGCTGGGATTGAGAGCCGGGCTTTGAGCAGTAGCAACAGCAGAAGAATCAGAAGCTGAGAGCGACAGAAGTACCTCATGACTGAGGCTAAGACGAATGCTGTGATGCCTTTTAACGTTTCTGATTTCTCATTGGATTAGTAGTCCCCAGTGAATCGTTCGATGGGACTTGGAAAAACAAACTGGAAACTATTCCCAAGAAGTTGAAAACTTTTCAAATTAAAAGCCAATCGATCCGAAATAACACGAGTACTCCCCAAGAACAAGCGTCAACAACTCAGCAAAGACCAAAGACCAATTAAGATTCATGAATAAGTCAGACATGGATTTTGCACCTCCTTGGATACATTTCAGGCGAACATCCCACGGATGCACAGCCACACACTTGATTTATTTGCCACTGACAATAAACAATTTGCAAGTATTTATCATATTCAGGCATTGTCAACGGGACAGACACTCGAAATGTGAGACAAACTCCATGAGATACAATATTTGTTATGCATCGAACTTTTGTCTACACTTTTGTGTGTATTCTTGTATCTGTGTGCGTCTTGTGTGGGGGTGGGTATTTGTGTGTATGCGTATCTGATGGAAACAACACTTTTCCTTTGGAAATCGCAGAGGCTGTCAAAACTGCCACCCACTCGACCCACTTATCGACTACAGTGTATCTGGGCGAAGGTGCGTGTGAGCTCTATAAATCGTTCGAAGGCTTTGCTAAGAATCAGTTTTGGGAATACTATATTTTGGGATATTTTATAAATCGCAGCTTATTATCTTCAACCACTCACCCAATCATTGAGACCCGCCATATGGTTACGTTGCGCACTGTATCTACTCTTGATAGTTTTTGGTGTAAATAATTGAATGCTGATTGGAGATCTGTGTCCCAGGGGCGCCATCTCCCCTGCTCTTCCTCTGCTCCTGCTCCCCATCCACTTATCGAAAATGCTGTTTTCTCACAATTGGCTTCAATCATGCTGGCCATATGCGCTGACTATTGATTGACTGATGAAGGCCCCAGCCCCAGTTGCATAAATCTTTTGCGCCTAGCTTTTCGATTTCCTTGTGGCCAGCAACCGCCCCACGTTTTTGCGGCCTGCGGTTTGCTCTGTCCCTCTATCTCCATCTAGTTCACTCTCTCTCTCTCTGTCTCTCTCTAGTCACCTAACTGTGGGAGAGCTCCCTTCGGGCTTGTAATTGCGTTTATTGTGCGTTTGAGATTTGTAATTCGGTCGATGCGTGTCAGTCCCTCTGTGCTGGTGTGTGTTTGTATCTATGTACATGTGTGGGCCTCGTTTGGCGTGTTGATTGAAAATGGCTCAAGTAATTGACAGTTTATTGGCTGATGCGATTGTTCGCGTTGTAGCTGGTTTGTCGCTGAATGACGTTCAGTGTTTGGATTGAGATTTGACGCTGAAATTGCAAATTGTGGTCAGTCCTTCATGGCTTCGAATTACGGTCACGGAGGGCTTTCGAAAGGCAGAAGAGAATGAGAATGGAGAGTAACGTATTTATCAAGAGAACTAGGTCGAAATGAAAACTAGAGTCCAAGTAGACCAAGGAACGGGTTATCCTTCGAAATAGATGCTACTCCTTTGCTGACACACATCATTTTCAGGACTGAAATTGTTCAGTTTAGTTTAAGTAATTTGCATATTATACATGTGCATATACGAGGTATTTTGTAACTCAAAATATTCAAGTGCATTTGGCAGCCACTAAGGAAGGGACAAGAGTACAGTAAGCGCGCCACTTGAGTGGGTTGCGGGCCTCTTTTCAGGTCAACTAATGGTGGCATTTTGGCAAAGGTAACATCCAACAACAACAACAACAATAATCATGTGAATAACTTTTTACTGGAAAAGTGGATTTCCTTTGGCGCCATTTTGCGGCATTTTCCGTTTCTTTGGCGGAGCATTTGCCTGGCTTGCCACACGGCCTGTGCTTTGGCGTTTTATTCACGTTTTGCTACACACAGAAAACTCAACCCATTCCCCATCCTGCAACTGGCGCCTACCTCCTGCCTCGTGCCGCCTCTCGAAACCGCTCGACACAAAGTGGTGCTCGAGGTTGCTTCCAGGCGTAAAAGTGTTTGTAGCCGCCAGAGCTTCCATCAAGCTTATTTTGCCACTGAAGAGCCCCACCAGACGTGCCCTGAAGGAGAGGGTAGCGGTAGGGGTCCAGGTGTGGTCTTGTGCGGCCCGCATTCGGGTCAGGGTTCTCGCGGAGGAGCAGACTCAAAGATTGTGGCTGACATAGAAATGTCGAGGAAGTGGGTGAAGGCTGTTTGGAAGAGTTGCGCTCTCAGAGAAGGGAAAGTGAAGGGGTAAGTGAATCCCAGTATTTCTGAAAGTATGTCTCTAAATTATTGACCAACTGGAATAAGCATAAAAAAAACGAATCTACTTTAAAGTCAATTAAAATTGTAGAGACTGTAGAACCAATCTTCCTCGTTTAGAGCCACATTCCAGTTGGAAGCCTCCCCTCCTCCGGCATAATCTTTGGAAGTAGACAACTTGGTTAATCATCAGAGATCCCCCAAAGGCCAGACCAGTTCCAATGGACACCCAAAGCGATACAGAGACGAGGATACAGAGTTAGTATGCGATTTTGCTAGTTGTCAGAGACTTGGGTGGGCAATTTTGAAGCAGAACAGCGACATCCAACAATCAAAACTGCCATGATTAATGTCAACACAATTGACATAAAGCATTGGCCATGGCCAAGAGCGGAAAGCCAAAGACCCTGGCAGGCAACTGGAAAAACTCGAATCGGACAGGGACAGGGCAGGGACAGGGACACAGAGCAGGCCCGGCCCGGGCAAGTGGAGGATGCAATTATTGATGGATTATTTACTGTCAGCACTGTCCGTTATGACAATGAGATATGGCCACAGGGCGGGCTGGCCGTGGCTGGCCGTGCTGGCCCGGGTTGGTCGCATGCGATGTCTGGAGAATGTCTGCAGCCAATGACATCGACTAGACGATGGAGAGGACTTGCCAGCAGCCCCCGAGCATTAGCCAGCGTCAAGTCATTGAATTTTCTTTGGCATCTCTCATCTCTGACTTTGCAATTTATGGCCCGCAATTATCCTGTGTGGCATGTGCAGCACAAGTATTCAGTATATTCAATATCCCCCATCAAGGCATTGATGCATTAATTGCGCGTAATCACCTTTCATATAAATAACCAAACAATAACCGCCACGACCGCCCAGACGCTCCACCTGAGGAGGAAACCTGGAGAGGAAACCCTGAGGAAACTCTGAGGAAATCCAAAGTCAAAGTCAATGCTGGGCGACGCCTTCACTCATTTACATATTTCGTGTAATTATGCGTGGAAATTACAACGGGAGCGAAGAGATTATAATCGGGAATGCTATGGCCATCGTCATCCATCCATCCATCCATCGCATAACTTCTTGTCATGGGCCCTGAGACTGTGGCTGCCAGTCGGGCCCAGACATTTGCCGTTAATTATGTTGACAGCATTGACAGCAGCGATGGGAATGATGGCATTGAGGGGAATGGGCATTGAGGGGAATGGGCAACGGGCAATGGGACCACCAGCCATGTCGTGTCAATCGATAAACGTTTAATCGCCTTGAATTGATAATAACCAAACTGTACATTATGATGATGATGATGATGATGATGATGACAGAGAATGGACATTCCGTCTAATGGATAATTTGTGTTTCGGCTCAGCTTTTGATTCGGCCGCTCAATCACATTTCAAATGCAAAACGTCAAACCGAAGCGGAAATGAAGGCGAAAAAAAAAGAACAGTTTCGTTTATTTTCCATTCATGGAGCAGTTTTCTCCGTTAATTCCAGGGAAATTATGGAAAATTATAAACGTTTAAAGGGGAGCGGTGACAGTCAAATGTTGTATAGATAATTTGAGGAGTGGGTCTTCCTTATATGGGGAAGACCTTTGCCTTGATTTGGGTGTAAAAAGTAGGTGTAAAAGTGGTCGTATGACCTTTTGGGGCTAATTTATTTGTTAAAGAAAATTGTTCTTTTCCAATAATAAAATTAAAAAATAAAATAAATATAAAAATCTACAAAATAAACTCACCATGAAACACACACAAATACGAAGTCCATACTGAAAAGAAAAATAACTTGATGAAAAACACTAATAAATGCAATATAGAAAGCCAACTTATAGGCTATATTAAAATATTAAATTAAGAAAAACATAAATAATTGAATAATGTAAAGAAAACACAGAAAAAATTACGTGTGCGTCGGCCGGGAATCGAACCCGGGTCAACTGCTTGGAAGGCAACTATGCTGACCATTACACCACCGACGCCGCTTGGAATCGAACGGAAATATACCCCATTTCAAGAAGCTGATATCAGAACGACTGGAGAAAGCTGCAGAGAAAGAGAGAGAGAGAGAGAGTGGGAGTGGCAAAGGATAGGGCCTATCATACGAATCATTTTGTGTGATTGCCAGACATTGACGGGCAATAAATCAGCAATTATCAAGATTATCCATCGAACGATGATAAATAATTTAGTGGAAATCATAGTTGAGCAAATTTGTTTTACAGTTGAACTTTGACGGAGAGACAGAGACAGGTAGAGAGAGACGTGTGGCACATGCTTCCTCTTACGAATTGCAGAAATGTGCAGAATTTATGAGCAGCCGCAAGATAAATAAAATGATATTTATGTTGATTGCTTATTTGCTTTGAGAGTAATTGGTTAAATTTGTTTGCCTTTTCCACTGGTGGCTGGTGGCTGGTGGCTGGGGGAAGCGGAAACCTCTGCATGGTTAGTGCCTCCCCGAGTAGGTGTTGCGTAGGTGTCAAAGGTCAATGGATGTCTGTTCGAGCCACGACTGCCTGCGGTTAAAACTTGCTCAACAGCCCAAATGCCAAATGTCTAGCGCGGCGGAAGGAGGAGCCGAGCCGGTGGAACAGACAAGTTTTGCGAGGCCCCTGCCAGACTTTGCTTTTGACAAACTTATTAAAAAAGTTTGTGCCAGTCGGCAAATATCATAATCATCTGCATTTCAGCGCTAGTACACACTAGTACTTATCCCCCCATCAGAGTCGGAGTGTAGGCTCCGTTTGGCCTGCCTGCCCCCGAGTGGCACTCATCATTGGCAGGCATTTGCTCTGAAAGTTTACTAGTCTTATGATGCCCTATCCAAGAGTGAAGTCAGTAATTCATTTTACTGGAAGAGTACTTATACCTTTGCGTTCCGTTCCTCTAATTTAATCATCAAGTAATGTGGCATGAGCACGTCCGTGGAGGAGGGTCTCCAACGATAGTTGATTTGCACATATTCTCATTAACTTTTCCTCCATTTTTTTGTTCTCCATTCGGAATTGGTTTCTGAATAAAAGTTCTTTGTTGGTTTGTTGCCATGATCAACAATTTTAATTACAAAATTTTCTGAAATTAATATGTATGCATATAGTTTTTATTTCCACATATTTGTATTATGGAAACTTCAGCACTATAATTTCAGAATGCAGATTTTTGCTTTGCCATATTATGTACGTAATATATGTACTTCCAGTAAATTTGTGGCCAGGGTATATAGGGCTTGAGCAAACGCTTTTGTAATAAATTCCGTGGCATAGTTTTGGGTGTTGACATGGAATTAATTAGGGCCGAGCTGGTTTAAGTTTGACTTAAGAAATAAATAACCATCTAACCATCATTCCCACATGTTTTTGTTTGAAATAGGTTTCATCTCTTTTTGGGACGTCGTCCCATGTCGCACGAGCGAGAGAAGCGAGTGTTCAAGGGGCTTGCCCATTGCCCCCTTTCAGTTGCCATATTCATTAAAAGATTCAAATACTACACCCCACAAATCTTGAAGAAGAGGTATCAATTCGGCCACTTCTGCATCTTCTGTATCTACTGCATCTCTTTACTTTTAATTTATTTATATGCGCGCAAGCTAAACTTTTAATACAGTCTGTGGCCCAGGAGGAGGGTAAATTACAACGAAAAAAAAGCTGACCCCACTGGACAGTGGCCGCCTGGTGGAGCGTTCCTGTTCTCCTGCCTCCCTGTGTGCGTGCGGAAATTAAAGGCAACGGACAACCGGGAACGGGAACGGGAACGGCATCCACTGCGTCTCATAATTGGCTAGCGGTGCTTGGGCTAATAGAATTAGAATGTGCACCACATGAGCAATTTTCAGCAAATTTGTCGCTCAGTGTGTACGCGTACGCGTATCTGTGTGTGCTGCAGCGATCGTAGCGCTGGCCATGCGCTCCTCTGGGCCTGGCTAATTAGTTGGCCATGAAGAAGGAGAAAAAAAGGCGGCACAAAAGAGCGACAACTTTACGCTATGTGGCGGGCATGTTGCATGTTGCATGAGGATGCGGATGCCGCCGCCAGTGTCACCAAAGGTTGATTGGGATCAAGGTGAGAACGGAGTTGCATGTTGGTTGTCCATTGGCCGCTGTCCGCTGTTGTCGCCGCCGCGGAGCCATGAATTGTGCACTTTATGGCCGGTGAATGGGTATGGCGTGGAATGGGGAATGCCACGGCTTGTTGCAACTTGTTCGCGGATCGTGTCTGGGTATTGTTGGACAGTATCTATAAGAAGTATCCATGGGGGAAGCGACTCTACGTTGTTGTGGGGCATTGGGCACTATTATTCCTGGCAGATCGGCAGGTATTAGCTTTATGTGTAATATCTATTCTATCAGATTTTCCAGAATAGATCTCTTGCCTTACACTTCTACCACAATTTGTGCCCCCGGCCCGATGCCTGGATCCAATGCTTCCTTCCATCGGCTAACGGTTAAACTATAGAATTACAGTATACAACAGAATGCAATTAACTTGGCCATCGTCATGGTCGTCGTCGGCCGTGACCAGACGAAAAAAATCGCCATGCTTTGAGCCCAAATAACGTAAAATATTTTCCTTTTCGCATGACAACGGAAATTAAATTGCATGAAATTGGAAAATTATTACACGGAGGCACACTCACACACACAGAGAGCGGTGTGGGGGGAGAGGAAATGGCATTTGCATAGTGTTGAGGTGGCCATGCAATTTGGTTAGCCATTTAAGCCAAATTAAGGCTCTGTTGGTAGCACTGCCCGGCACTGCCACTAGTCCCAGCCGCGGCCACGATGTGGCATGGTGTGTGCGTGTTGCGGCTGGTCAGATGCAATCAAGGTTGCAATTTTCTTAACCAGTTTCCCCTTTAACCAGTTGACAATTCGTGTGCGTAACGCGGTCCACGCCGCCTGCCTCCTCGTTTCGCTGGGTTCTGGCCATTTTTCTAACGATGACACGCCACCGAGATGAGAGCCCAATCTTGGCCAAGTTTGGTTCTGGCTCTGGCATCGGCATCGGCATGCATTGGCAATCAGTTGGCAGTTTGTTTGGCTTAATCGTCTACGTAATTGATATGCGTGGCTGGCAGAATGGGAGGCTGGGAGGCTGGCGGGGCCGAGATCCTTTTTAATTAAACTCCACAGCTCGGTGGCTCGTTGGCTCGCTGGCTCGTTGGCCGGCAATGGAACAGAGACATTAATACGGGGCGAGACCCGATTGGGCTGTGGCTGGAGATGGCAAGTGGCTGATACTCGTACAGATGCCATCTGCCGTCTCGGATGCTAAATGGATGTGGAAATCGTTCCAGACGATTGACATAGATGACATCGATGCTGCCGTATGGGGGGTCCGGTAATTAGGTTAGAGCAGCGATAAATACTATATGTAGCACAGGTAATGCCGATGGATTGACATTTCGGATAGTGTTTCGCTAATCGAAGGCTATAGACAAGTTGTAGAGCCACCAACACTACCAGTGATGGATAGTTTGCCATTGAAATAACATTTATTTGTATCCTTTCCAGCTATCGAGTCTTTGGTCCACACTGATGACCTTTCTGGGGCTTTTAAAATAAATGGGAATTTCATTTCGAAACCCTTCTCGTGGAAAACTCATTTATGCGTATGTGCCAAAAATTACAATTACAAATAGTCTCGATTCGCTTTGTTCCTCCGCACTGTCCTGCCCCCAAGCACCACCGCCCTGCCACTGCTCCAAGAGGGCCAGTGGCAGTGGCACTACGGTGGACAAAGACAAATATTGGGCCGCAATCACTCAGCTGTGAAGATGCCGCAGAGCAAACAGAAACAGAAACAGAAACAGCAGCCGCATCTGCAGGAAAAAAGCTGAAACAGTGAGCAGCAATAGCAACACAACAGCAATGGTCATCATAATACACAGCCAGACAGCCAGACAGTAGCTGCTATAAATATGCGAATTCGAATGGGCCAAAACGAACAGAACCGATGGGAGTCCCAAATAAACAGAATGAAACGTGACGCTGGGGAGCTGGGAGCCAAATGGGTGTGTGTGTGGGCGTGACAGCCATTGGAATGCCACAAACGTAAAACAGCTGAGCGACCCAAGCCAAATATTGGTATTGCCGGTAGTCGTTGATGGCAAGGGTATTCGGTGTTCGTTGTGATGTGTGCAACAGAGAGAAGAACCCTTTCGGACTTAAAAATATATGTATATATTCAGGATCAGCGTAAGTAGATGAGTATAGAAATATTCGTCCAATTTGTTCTTAGTTAAAAGTATTCCAATGAACGGTTTCTTTCGACCAAGTAAAAGGAGTTTACGTTTAGGTGTCTTCATTTACCAATTTGGCTGGTCAACTCCTAGACCAAATTAAGTACTGAAATGCAAATTACTCGAGTTGTGGCCACGGCAGGGCAGGGCAGGGAGGGGAGGGGAGGGGAAACTCTGGTTCTGGTTAACCAAAATTTAGTTGCACCCGGTTCTCGCACGAGGAGCTGTGGCTGCTTGCTAGTCACTCAATAGTGCTCATAGTAATTACAGATGCGGTGAAGCATGCCTTACACATACAATATACTCGTACTACTACTCGTATTCCACTCTAACCCACATTCCACTTAATTGTTGCAACTATAGAAACTACCGCAACAAAAATAGAAATCTAGCCTGGGGCAGTGAAGCTTCTTATACCCTCTCAGAAGGATGAATGAAAGATATCTTCGGAACTGAAAGGACAAAGAACTCAAGGAGGTATATTTACATTTAAGCGATCCCAAACACGATCTCTTAAGAATCTTGTATAGATTAACCTTCGTTCCAACTCTACTTGTAGGGTATTTAATGCTTCAATCCCTGCGCGGCAACAGAATCATAATACTCCCAGGGCAAGGGTATAGGGAAGCTCGTGAACATGAACAATATTTGAGGGCACTCTGAGGGCAACTGCAAGCCGTTTCGATTGTGTGCGTGCGTGACTTTGACCCTTTCCCCGCTCCCCACAGCCCCACAGCCCCACAGAGTGAGAGTGAGCACCTTGGAGTGGTCTCCTCTCCGGCAGACACATAAATCGAGCAGCGAATCAATTATGTTAACCGTCTACGAGCTCTTATCTCCGGCCCCACTCTGCATGTGGCTGCTTGATTATAATCCAAGGTCAGTGCGGGTCCAGTTCAGGACCCCCCCAGCGGATGAAGGAGAATGATCAGCTTGAATATTTCACGCACGTTCTGTGCATTAATTGATATTTGCAGTAATACGCATAAGTCAAGAGCGAGGGACAGCAACGAAATGAATAGCAAATGAACTTGGTGTGAGACACCACAATGGGAGCCCAGTCCAGGGAGGGATGGAGCCTGTGTCGAGTGTGCAGCCAAGCGAAAAAGTTTGTACCACATCCAAGTCGGAGAGCCCTCGGAGAGTGTGCCAACATTTCACTTTGGCTGTACGAAATCTGTTTTAGAGAATTTAGTGCAAACAAAACGCTTTTGCCGTATGAAAACGGAATACTAATTAGGCCTCGTACTGCCCCCCCCTGTCAAACACACTGTTCCCTGCATTGACCTTGGACCTGGCCGAACAAATTCCATCTTAAAAGCCAGAACTAAATTATTGGCTTAAATATTTACTCCTTGAGGGACTGACTGTGCAAAAGTCAGCATAATGGAATTTTCCATGCAAATATTTGATGACAAGCCGGAGATGAGGTACATGGGGCAGAGGGGAGTGTAGTTTTAGTAATTAAAAGCTTAAACATAGAGCAGAAGTGGAACAGATGTTGGACAAAAACAACAAATTACACGAAAACATAAGCTGAATGAATGAATGAAAAAATAGAAAAATATTTTGATAATATTTTAACAAAAAATGTACTTGTGCGTCGGCCGGGAATCGAACCCGGATCAACTGCTTGGAAGGCAACTATGCTGACCATTACACCACCGACGCCACTTGAAAGATCGGAGAATTTCTACCCCCATGATCCGCACGACTGCGGAATGCCGGAATCGGACTGAAACTAGCCCGTTCTATAAATAGATTGAACGGCACATTAGCCACGCCACGCTTGAGAGATACGAATGACGGAAATCTCGGGTTTCTCGCTTATCAA
Organism: Drosophila lowei; assembly: GCA_008121275.1. NCBI lineage: Eukaryota > Metazoa > Arthropoda > Insecta > Diptera > Drosophilidae > Drosophila > Drosophila lowei. Next base: position 20,011,535 of record CM017778.1, on the reverse strand, counting down.
ATTGGGTCGGTTCGAGGCAAAACTATGGAGCAATCCAGAACCAATTGGACTTGGAATGGAATGAGAATGGGTATGGGGTATGGTATGGGGTCACTATACGTACCCTTGATATGGAAAAAAAAATAAAGAAAATCGTAAACAGAATAACTAAAATCCATGGAATAAAGAATAAAGATCTATTAGAGCATATGTAGGTAACTCTTTATCGGTGAAAAATGATACAAAATCACATTAAATCAGTAGGAGTTATAATATCTCCCACCCATGGCTAAAAGAGGGTTACGTATGCCCAAACCGTGACAAATGTTGGAACGCTTCCAATTGGTCACCCCAGTACGAGGTCCATTCATATTCAAAAAGCTTTTCTATGCAAAGACACGGCCCGGTGGGTCAAGTAACCCACCCACACTCGTACCGGAGGAGAAGTTCGAGTAGAGGCAGAGTAGAGGTAACCACAGGCGGTCCACGAGCCAAACTTATTTATTACACACCATTTTCAGATGTTTGATTTACCAACAAGCGAACCGAACACAAATGAACCGTAAGCCCAGGCGGCAGTTTGAGGCCTAAACAACCGAATCGTGTTTAGTTTTGATCTTTGACATGGACTCCCTAAAGTTTTTGGTGAACCGATCGCTCTATGCATTTAATTAATTTGTATGATCCGCTCACAGCGTGTCGGTAATTTCCCGCATCCGAGAGCATTCCCCAAGCCCTAACAAATTGCAGGCAATACATCAAAATCTATCAAATGAATGCCCATTTTATTTGGCTACCTTTTTCGACCATTCCATTCCACATGGCACATAATTGATGGGACTCGGGACTCTGCTGGGGTCGGGGTCGCGGTCCCCGGCCTGTGGTAACTCCACTTGGTCTTGGCCAGAACAAAGAGGTTGACACTGGCTGCCAAATGATGTCATTGTCGGAGCTGGCACAAAGTCTCGGCCCTGGAACCTGTTGCTCTCAAAAGAGTTTCGTTTCTCTCCATCTTTTATAATTTATTTATTCAGATTTTTCTTTTCTTTGCGTTTATTTGGGATCTAGTCTTTTTTGGGCCTACCTATTGAGACGTCTACTTTGGTTAATTGAGTCCATTATTTGGGGTTAATCGCCCAACATGGTTCAGCTTTTACGAAAAACAGTTTTTGTGTAGTCATCGTGGATTATGGAAGAAAGAGAATGCGTTTCGGATATTGCCAGATAATTGAGTTAATCATTATTTATTTTGAGACTAATCTTTGGTGGGTTTGAATAGGCTCCAACCGATATGGAGCTCATTTTCTTGAAACTATTTTTAGTGGAAAAGTTTAAAAGTTGCAAAAGCAATTATTATTTGATTTGAATGCCTGAAACGGCTATAAAACGGTTATGAAGAGTTTATTGGCCAACAAACTAATTATGGCCATCGCAGAGACCGAAGTTTAACAGTCCTTGAAAGGCTTTTGCCCACAAAATTACATATGCAAAATGGAAAAAAAAGGAGAAAAAAGGAGGCTGAATGAATAAGCGAAGGAAAACCAGTAAAAACGAAACGGAAACTGCATAATCAAAAATCACAGCAAGCGGTAATCAACGGACCATATATTTTCAAGATGCCCCGCCGCCGCCCCCCGTGGACAAGCCGAACCCTCCGTGACCAGCCGCCAATCTTGAGGAGCCCACACACAGCAACTTAGTATGGCATGCGGCATGGGGCATGCAGCATGGACCAGGGAATGGTCAAAACAAGTCCCAAGATCCAAAGGATGCTTACACGCTGCGAGTATGCGAGTATGCGCTGTGTGCCACATGTGGCGTTCTGTTGAAAGCAACTTAGAAAGAGAGGTTGTGTCTAAGTTTCCAGACATTGAACTTGAATATGAATTTTTAATTGCATGCGGCATGCGGCATGCGAAACTTGCTCAAGCCAATTAATTACGCATCGATTTGTGACTCGGCAGGTTTTGCCCCAAACCACATTCGAGGGGGGTGGAGGAGCATGGAGAGCCGGAGCCAGAGCCGTAGCTGGAGTCGAGTGTTCAGCATGTGGGGAGTCACATTTGCATTTGACAGGGGACGGGACGGGCCGGAGAGTTGCCACTTAATTGTTGCCAGCCCCAGCCCCAGCCCCAGCCCCAGCTCTGGTCTCTGACTTGGCAACTTTTGCGAAATTGTATGCTTAATGGAATGCTCAAGGGATGGTTGGGGATGGAATGGCAACTGGGATATGGGATATGGTGTAGAGCTAAAATCAAAGCCATTAGTTTTGGCTTCATCATGAGTCGCATTGTGGGGAACCTGGGGGCAAACCAGGCTCATTTATCAATAATTTCCTGGTAAATCGATCCAAACTGCATCCTCAGTGATTGACATCTGAGTCGGGGTCCACTTCTGACCTGATTCTGAGGATTGTCGATGCTCCACCTTCAGCTTCCTCGTCATCTTGTGATTGCATGATTCATGGACCTGTTCCATGGCCTGTGGCTGAAATTCGCCTGATTGCAAAATAATTTTCAATTATCCACAGGTACACAGGTACACAGCAAGCGATGAATAATAATTTCATTTAAGTGAAACCCTCTCCCGTTCGAGCTATTGCGTCTGGGCTGCGACTGAGCCCCTTTAAAATGTCCAACAAAAAAGCAGTGGAAATGAAAAGGAACAGCGCACCGCACCGCACTCCATAAAAGCAGTTCGGGCCAACTAATCATACAATAAATGAATCCTCATCAATTCATAGACAGCCGCCGCAGCAGCAGCAGGAGGAGGAGGAGGAGGAGCAGCATCCTGGCATCATCTATAGCATCATCGTTGTCGTCCCGGTGAGTAAGTCTGGCCAAGAGCCAGAGCCAGAGCCCGGCCTAGCCCCCAAATGAGCCAACAGCAAGGCAAAGGCAATAAAATTTATGTTAAGTAGCGCGGCCATAAATAGCCAAAACGCAAGGGATGGTAGGAGAGTGGCTATCGGACAACGTCGTCATCTCCTAACCTTGACAAAGGAACAGGAAAGAAATCAAGAAAGAAAGCCCCAATCGATATTCGGACTATAGGATACCCGTTAGTCGGATATGGTATTCCAAACGGATTCCAACGGATGTTGGATAGGAGTGTGGAGTCCCTAAAAATCTTTCTTCTACCCGTCAGAGATACCCCAAACCTCTGCAATTACAGGGTACCATCAAGAACCACAGCGAGAGAGGGAGCAAAAAAAAAATCGTGAAATCGTGGAATGATAAATGTCAAAGCAAATGACATAAATAATCGAATCGAGCGCAAACTCAGTCAACCATGAAAGCGATGTGCCTAGAGGGCAGGCAGCCTATCAACGACATTGGCGTCGAGGCTCCCATAAAGAGAATAATCAGGAGAGCACAGGAGAGCAGGAGGAGGAGGAGGAGCTGGAAGGAGACGAAATCCTTTAACGTCACCAAGTGTGGTCCGAGGCTCCATTGCGTGCCCCATCCCATTCCATTCTTCCATCCGCCACGAGCACGAGCCTCGTTCTCTCCATGGACTGGTGATGATGCCTGTGCCAGGCAAAAGAGGCGACTTCAATTATTGATAGATTATTTACTGTCAGTCAGTCAGTCGGTCCGACTGGCAGGCAGGCTTTCTGGCAGGCAATGACATTGCCCATTGGCCAATAGCCATTGTGCTTCGGTTCCAAGAAGGAAAAGCCCCGTCACAGTCCCATCGACATCGTCATCTCCGGCTCTTGTACGCGACTTACATTAATCATTAACTGAGGCACTTGTACCCCCACTTATCCCCACTCCCCATACCCTTTATCTTTGCCTCTCCGTCTGCCGCTGTCTTGCAATTTGTAATTCTGTATAAAGCATCAAAAGGTAGAGACTTCATATATCATAGATCTCAACTGGAAGAACGAGAATTTGCATTAACACATCATCAGTGGATGATGAGACTCCCATGAGGGAGTGTCATGGGAACACGTTTGTGGAAAGTATCGGTTACAAAAAGCGTTTGTATCAGAGGGAAATGTTCTTAAGCTGCATGTTGAAATGGCTTACATGTTAATTGGATTTGGCCACAATTTTAGTTCCTAAGCAGAAGAATCCCGTAGATATTTCCAAAAACAAATTACACGAACGCCCCCCCTATGCATAAATCAAGACCCAGATCAAAATAAGGAACTTCTCCGATCATAAATCCCCACAAGAGCAAATCGAGAAACACTTTCAATGCGCGTGGGACTCCATTTCCCACCCCAACCTCTGCAAGGGCCTCGGGCGGCTCGGGTCCCTTCCCGGTCTGCACACACCTTTATGGCTCATTAACGACATGTCTTGGCGACCACGACGAAGACGACGACGAGCCAGTCGATGGCTTTTGCATCTTTGGGTGCTCAAGGCATGGCATCCAAGTAACCAACAAAACGAGCTCAATAAAAATAAAAACTGTCTGTTGGCTGGGGACTGGGGACTGGGGACTGGACGACAATAAAACAAAATGGCAATTTACGATTTTATTTACGAGCTGCCGTAGAACGGAGCATGGCATGGGAAGGGGATGGGGATGGGGGCACAGGGCCAAGATCCATCTGGAAAGGTGGAAAGACTTGATGGGGAGTTTCGCACTACGTCTATAAGGAGAGGAACTTCAAAGGAGGCGCACCGCACCGCATTCAAAAAATTTGTCATGCTCATTGCGTTTTCCGCACTCCTCCTCCAACAAAACAAACAGAGGAGTGCTCGCATTGAGATGGTTGTCTAAACTTGTGGAAATGCATAAATTATACTGCATATAGTACGATATACGAGGCTAGATGCCATAGCAGCTGTCAACGCCCGTCCGCCCCTTGCAGCCGCCCACAATTGTGGAATTGTGGCACAAACTGGAGCAAATGACCGACACACCGCACCCCTTCCGTCGTGCAGTTTTATGGGCGTTTCACACTCTCAGACACGCACCGCACACACCCGCACCCGCAGACGCCCCCTACTTTTGGGGACTATATTTGGGACTATTTTTGGGCATTTCTCTTAATTGAAAGTTTATTAGAGGCATTTGTTAGGCCTGGGCCGATAATTTAATGCACTCTGTAATGCGTTTCAGGTGAGAGCAAAAGGGGGCTTCAGGGTTAACCGTTTCTGGTTTCAATTAGGCAATGGGCGTGATAAAGTCAATGGGGGTGTCAGCTGCGAGGTAATAATGGAAAATTAGAGGATATGATGTGTGTTATCAGGGGAAATATTTGATATTTCATCTTAAAGAAAGAAGAAAAGAGGCATCTGTAAGTGTTCCATCTAGTTTCTATCTTTAGTCTGTGTTAATCCCATCTCTTCACCACATAAGATACAGCTTTTTCCGTATGAAATCTTTGCTCTATCTAAGACCCAAATTGTCATATGATTATGCATTCTATCTGCATAATTCCGGCAATACAATATCTAGTAAACGATCTATAGTTCACAATCCATCCAGCACTCTTTGAGCCGAATCTTCCGTCAAGTTCATTAGTACAAAGTAACGTTGGCTAATGCATTCCAGAATTATCATCCGAATACCTTCTTCCAACATCCCATCAAGTTCTTAATTGTATATCCAAACTCTTTCATCTCTTGGCACTCTTTCCCTCTCTACACGACTTTCATTTCGAATTTCCTACATAAAAACTACCGAAAAATCGTAAAAACTTGCCCAAATCTGTTTTTCATTACGCTACTAGAAAATCTAGAAGCCAAGACGCAGAATAATCCCCAAACTGCACTCCGCCAGACGATGAGGAGCGGGAGGATAGATCTCTCTCTCTCTTCTCTGGCGCGTAATGCATCATAAATTCACATTAACACTTCGCAGACATGTGCGCGGTCTCCTCCCTTCGGGGCCGCACTCCACTTCGGGCGGCCGGTCTCCTCCATCTACCCCACATTGTTGTTGTCTGCCACACACATTTATGGGGCTCATTTTGCGTTTTAAAAGATACATTTTGTGTGCCATTTGTGTCATCCACGAGTATGTGTGTCGTCTGCGGCGCGACGGGGAGATTTTGTGCATCTGTTTTGTTAGAATTTTGATGCCGTTACAACCACAAGTGGGATACCCTATAGATTTGGGGTACCCTGACTGGGAGGTGAAGACTAGACGTGCAAAAAATGGAGGATGATGACGAGAGATGATATCTAACTAAAATTCAAAAGCCAAACTGATATTTACAACTTTTTGTGGACTGAAACCACCCTAGGGTATTCTCTGATTCGAGGTAATCTTCCTCGTAGCTTGAGTTCCGTTTTTGCCGCTGCTAAAGATGCAATAAAGATTTTTTTCTTCTGTTCAGTTTTGTGGCCTGACGATGGCAGCCGTCGCTTCAGTATATTTACTTTTTAATTTTTTATTGCCCCATTTGAGTGTGTGGAAGCTTTTGTGCATTTGTCAAAATTTTCACGATTTACGATCGACATCATCATCAACATCAGGAGGAGTACCAGAGGCAGCACCACCACCAGTGGCAGCCATATCCAAAGAGGAGGCTGGGTTGCCCTTACCACAGAAATCCCCAGTCCCCAATCCCCAATCCCCAATCCATGGCTGAAAAGCCTCCGACGACAGAACAAGATTTATGTTAATTTGTTGTGATTTATTGAATGATTTTTTATGGGAGTTTCACGCATTTTCTTCTCGGATACTCGAACCGCCAGTTGTCCTATATTTTTGTTGTACCAAAGCACAAACATTTGCCACAAAACCGAATGACATTTTGAGTGCTCCGCATGTTTGGTTAATTGAAAAGAAAAACCGCATTGAATCGAAAGAAACAGGCTGGTTCCCAAATCGGAATTCGCGGGAATTCAATGGATATTCGTATTGCTAGATATAAAAAACAGAATTTCATAGATATACAGGGCACAAATCTTGAAGCTTTAGTTTTCCATTTCACTTTCAAGCCTTTTGGCGAATATGCAACTGGGAACGGGGCTACGAGACACCTTTTCGCACAGTTGGAGATCCGTTTGTTGAATGTACACGGACCCCAATAGCCCCTTGTGTCCCTCCGCCAATGCGAGTATGATCAATGTGCGTCTGTCATGCAAATTTAAATTTGTCCAAAATGAAAAAGAAAACCCCAATCCGAGACCCCAATCCACAAAAGCTGGGCACGCAGGCATGCCGCTGCCAGGAGACGGGGCACGGCACAGAGGTTGATGTTGCTGCCGGGCCTAGACAAGCGGCAAGTTAATTTATGCAACACTGCAACACGGCGCAGCAACAACAACGGCCGCTGTGGCAGCAACACAATGCCAATAAAGGCTTTGGGGCAGACACAACAGCCACAGCCACAGCAACAGCAACAACAATTTGAAAATTGTTTATGCGTCTGCGCAGCCGCACAGCCGCCTCTCTCCCTCTCTCTCTCTTCTTGCTGCTGCAACTTGTGGCGCGTTTAGTGTTAAACGCTTGATTAAAATTCTTGTAACTGCAACACTTTTGTGGCATGTGTTGTATGGAGAAAGAGAGAGGGCGATGTGATGGCGGTTGTCTGGGATCTTTATGGAGCGTGTTGTTTCCTTTGTGGAGGTTTTCTTTTCTTTTCGTTTCGTTTCTTTTCTGTTCCATGCATCACTGGGAAGATCGTTGTTTCTGTACCTGGCGGCTGTGGCATTGAGGCATGTGCCTCATGCCTCTGCGTCCTGGCCATTGTTGCATTTGTTGCTGTTGTCGCTTGTTGCTCTTGTTCTTTTTTAATTGAATTGATTTGCATTTTTCACGCAGGCGTTGCTCATTGAGCTGGCTCTTCAGCCTTTGGATCGCTGTGGCGCTGTGGAGTGGGGGCCACATGTGAGCGGTAGAAAGCAGGAAATGTTTGCCATTTTGGGGGCTGGGGCAAGTTAAATTAACCCAAATTAAGATGAGCGGGACTTTCAATCGAATCGAACGGATGGAAATGCATAGGCAATGGGCATCACCGGTTGGTAACCGTTTCGTTTGGAATTCAAGGAATATTCTGTAAGGGCTCTACCTTAAATTTCATCGAATTTCGATTCACCGACACTTGCCATAAGAAAACCTCTCATGAATGCAGCAATCTTGCAGCAATCGCATGTTAATTACAATTTTAACATGCCTCAACACCCGCCTCCGTCCCAGCCCCTCCCCCATTGCACTGCCGAAGTGCCAGAAAGAAAATTGTTATTAATTAACATGTAATTGTTATGGGCAGGCGACATGACAGAGGCCCACATACGCGCATGTACGATATGCATCGAATCGAATCGAATATGGCATCGCGCGGGGCATGTGGGAGGCTCTGGGGTGTTGCTCTCTCTGTCAAATCGCTGCCGGCTTTAACAAATTAATAAACTTGACCAGACACGATAAAACCGCATAAATCAATTTCGGTACAAATGCGCTAAACAATCATAAATAATAATTAAATGCCTGTTTAAACTACTTTTCGGGGCAGTGCGGCAGTCCCCGCAGCACTCTCCTCCACTGCATCCCAGTCCCTCGGCTTGTTGGATAATTAAAAACTGTCGGTAATTATTGAAATTTGTGGCCAGCGGCAGACATTGGTTAACCGAATGGCGCTTAAATTACAACCCGAAAAATGCTCACCAAAATTTAATTCAATTTAAGAGAAATACACTATGAGGAGAGTGATAGTGCTCTCTCTCTCTCTCTCTCTCCATTTATTCATGGCATGCCTCGTTAGTTCTGTCCACTTCCTGTGTATGTTCCTGTTCCGGTTCCTTTTCCTTTTCCGATTCCTGTCATCTATCCAATAATTTGTGACGCCTAATTGGGCAAAGGGTAGCAGCCACTCATCCACACACTGCAACAGATACTCTAGTATATATCCGTATAGAGAGAAAAGATGGAAAAAATGGTACACTTTTGTGCTTCTAATTGCGCATTTGTATGCCTAATCGATCTGTCCGATTCGATTCGTTTCCATGTCTTTCATGGAATTTGTGGGCCATGTCTCTACTCCCCGCTTTTCCATTTCCATTTCCATTTCCATTTCTTTTTTCTAGCTGGGCTTTGGCTTTGGCTTTGGCCAGGTGTCCGTTTGAACTGCTAAAGCAAATGAAGCGTGACATTTTTCACATTTTCTTTCGTTTTGTTTTTTGTTTTTGGTGGGGGGCTTGGGGTGGAAGTGGAGGTGGTGCGACCTGCGCTATGTAAATTGGTCGAATGACAAAGGATTTTCTGTGTCCGTGTCTCTATTGTCTGAGCAATCAATTGCTGTTTAACCGTTTGATGATAGCATGGACTCCTGGTTTATGAGGATTGATGGTTACTATGGAACGCATAGATAGCGAATGTTTTCCTATATTATCTAAAACCATATTTCTGATGAAAATCTTCGTCTAGTCGTGTATTATGTAGCTTTCTTTCTTTAAAATACAAGCCACAGCCCCCCAAATGCCATGCCAATATCTCCTACCCACTGTACGCCACATATTTCTCTGTCTGGTGCCCACTGTGCCTGGACCTCCGTCTATGCCCACTGTTTGTGGGCCTGTCATAAGCGGCTTTAGCCAAAAGTGGATTATATGCGAGAGAGCCTGCTTAAAGCAGTTCCCTTCCCTCTAAGCGAACCATCGATTGCGTGTTGCAACAAACGCTGATCATGTAAATCCTAAGCAGCAGGCAGTCTGTACATAAATGCTGTACGAGTGCACGAGTGCACGAATGTACGAATATATATATATAGATATACCCGTAGTATGAGCCAGACAGAGGCGAGCGACCACAAAACCCACATGCAATTCCACTTCGATGCTGCACGCAATTAAAATCTTCATTAGCCGCGTTTAATTTCCACTTTTGATTAAAATAAGAAATAAAACATATAAAATGAGAAAACGCAGTCAAAATAAAACAGAAAAAACCACAGAAAAACAACGGCTGAAAATAAAAATCTTGTGACATGTGTCGTGGCTTATCGCCATCAGCCGCCAGCAACAAGTGGAGTTGCAGTGGGGATCTGGGGCGGGAGATGGCGATGGAGTCGGCACTGGGGCGGTAGATGGAGATGGAGTTGGGATCCGAGTTGGGACTGGGTGGAGGCGCAGCAGGATTCGATTGGACTCCTCTGCGGACACTTTGCCTGATTAACGATACGTCCTCGTCCTCCAGGCACTCCTCCTCGTAGTCGTCGTAGTCGTCGTAGCCGTAGTCGTCGTCGCTATCAATGTTGGGCCTAAGTGACAGTTGACTTGTTTATCAATTGACAGTTTTTGTTGCTCCGCCGAAGCGGGGACTTGGTTTGGGAGCAAAGAGCACCGAATGGAACGGACACTGGGTAACTGTTAATAAGCTTGTTCTGTGGCCTGTGAAAATGTTGCTTTTAATTAAAAGTTGTTGCAAATGCTCCACCCCATCCCCTCGCTCCATCCCCTCGCTGACGGAATGTTTGCCTGGTGTTTTGTAAGCTGTATTTTAAAGCCCGATGCTGTCAGGATAGCGGCCAAGAGCTCATGTCTTACAACCAAGTAGTGGCTTTGGGTATGCTGCAAGTCAAGATATTTTATATACGCATAAATATTTGTATTTGTATTTTCGGGCGGGGCAACGGCTACCTACGCAGTGCGCAGACATTCGCTTGAGATAAAGATACATTCTATAAAATAATGCCTATACATTGCGTAATTTTTGCAGAACGACTTTTTATTTATTTCCATTCCTCTGTCTTTCCATCCACTGAAAAGTCTAGTGCCACAGTTCTTTGTTCTCAGGCATTTTTTAATTGGTTTTCTTTTGCCACAAAACAGCAAACAAAACTTGCGGATAACCAAAACTTTTGGCCCACTTCGGACATGTTTATTGCTTTGGCCACAATTAAGCGATATTTCTTAGACAAAAGCTCCTCCTGCTTCAGAAGCATCTCCTTCCTGCAGTGCCAGGCTCCGACTCCGGCTCTGGCTCTGGCTCTGGCTTCTGCCTGCAGTTGTGGGTCAGTGGATTGCTTTTTGTTTCACTTCTTGACAAAAGTTGAATGCAGTCCAGTCTCCTTCCCTCTCTCTCTCTCTCTCTCTCTGTGTGTCTCTCCCACTCTCTAATGAGCCGTCGCCGAATGAAGTTCAATGTTGTGGCTTGTAAATCTCCCCACATGCTCCACTTTCCCGGACAGAAATCCCATTTCCATAAATATCAATTAAGCGGAGGAGAATATCAAGAGTGACAGGCAACATGGGGAGTTCTCAAGTTGCTCTCCGAGACGACTCCAGCTACTGGCTGCTTTCTGCTGGCTACTGGTTGGGCTGCTGCTGGCTGCTGGCTGCTACCTGGCCTACGCAGTTTTATAATTGGACAATTTACTGGGGCGCTTCTACCATGCCCCACTACACTGCAACACTGCAACTCTCCCTTCCCCCCTTCCCCTTCGACCACTTGGAGAGCGCTCATCAAGAACTGAGGAAATGCTACCATTTGGGCGTTGAAGCATGAAACTTATGTCCGAATGTGGGCGTGGCAATTGAAATAGAAGTCGTGTGCTAACGGGGGGAGTGGGGGTTGGGGTGGGGAAAGGGTGTACACAGTGTACTGTTCTGCTTGAATGGATATACCCCAAAAAAAAATTCAATTAGTCAAAGTCGAATCCCCTTGCACCCACTACCGGAAAAAGCTTCCCTCGTAAGCGGCTTACACACACACACACACACACACAAAACTGTTATGAAAATGCTTTCACTAATTTTCAGAGCCCCTCAAGCCTGTGCTCTCCCCTCTTCTAATTACTCCTAACCGAATGGAGGACAGAGTTTTCCACAGGCTGCGAGGCGACAAGAGATGATGTTACTTAGTCATTTGGCATCCACTAAGCGGTCACTAAGCGTCAATATTTCAGGCCTAAGCCTATTACAGATTATTGTGCCAGCTTACACCAGAGGCAGATGACATGTCTGGGAGCCATGGGGCAGACACTGGAGCCATGGGGCAGCCGATGGCATCGCTGGTTGAGTGTCAACTCTCTTGATTGGACAGCTTATTGGGACTTTGATTTGCATAATATTTCGTTGAATAGTTTCAAGAGTTGATGTGGAAATTAGGGAGTGCTTTTGGCTAAAAGAACGCAAAGACAAAGGGGAATGTGGCATAGAATGTGTGATAGAGGTAGAAAGAGAGGGAAACAGGTCTCTCAATATATGTAAAGATGATTCTATAAGAGTTTTGTAGGCTTGGGAAACAAAAGCATTTTCCAAGGTAGGAAATCGAAACTCTCTTTTCGTATAAATCCCATAAATTAAATCAAATTAATTTATACTCGTTAGCTCACTAAAGGTACTTGTATTTCATGAATTTCCGATTCATGAAAAGTGCAACCCCTTCCCAAAAATCCCCCTGCACACACACACACACACACACACACACACACACACACACACTTCCGGTGTGGGCTGGGGCTCCGATTGTTGGTCCGCCTGGGGGGCCTTTACACTTTGATGGCAAACATTTCATGAATTCATTTGTGCGACAGCGTGGAAAATGTGTTTGGCAAATGAAAAGCTGCCCGGACAAGGCCTCTCCCTGTGAAACGAGATTAGATTCGAGGAGGGGCGTACGTATGTGAGTTTTCTGCTTAAAACGGATGATCATTCGAGGCCGAGAGTTTAGTTGCCCCAAGTCCAAGGAAGATGCAGCTACAGTGGATCATCGTCGGCTGCTGTGTGGGCTGGACGATTGCCTTGGCTGAAGGGTACATGCTGCCAAGGCAGGGAGGCTTTTTCGAGTGGCTGGCATCGATATTTTTGCCGCCGCCACCACTAACGACTACAACAGCGGCTCCCACCACTAGCAGAACCACTACCCGCCCCACGAGTGGCAGCACTCTCGATCCCATCGACAGAGAGTGCAGCACGTGTCGCTGTGGCCTGATCAACACCCTGCACAAGATCGTGGGGGGACAGGAGACGCGCATCCATCAGTATCCATGGATGGCCGTCGTACTGATCCATGAACGCTTCTACTGCGCGGGATCCTTGATCAACGATCTGTACGTGCTCACAGCCGCCCATTGTGTGGAGGGAGTGCCAGCGGAGCTCCTCTCCCTGCGGTTCCTCGAGCACAATCGCAGTCATCCGAACGTGGATCTCCTGGTTCAGAGATCCGTCTCGAAGGTCAAGGTCCATGAGCTGTACAATCCGCGTACTTTCGACAACGATATCGCCCTGCTGCGTCTCAGTCAACCCATGGACTTGCAGGGCCTACACCTGAGACCCATTTGCCTTCCCAGACAAGGCCACAGCTTTGACCACGAGATGGCCATTGTCACGGGTTGGGGGCACAGACAGAAGACGGATTTGCCACCGAAACGTTGCAGGTATAATAAAGCGGAAAGTACCCAAAACTCGCATTGATTTTGTCTCTTTTCAGGAGGTGGACGTACTCGTAATCCCCCAAAGCGATTGCCGCAACGCCACTGCGTACAAGCCCGGACAGATCACGGACAATATGCTGTGTGCCGGACTGCTGCCCGAGGGCGGGAAGGACGCCTGCAGCGGCGACAGTGGCGGACCCCTCCAGGTGACCTTCGACCAGAAGCCGGGCCAGTATCAGCTCGCGGGGATCGTGTCGTGGGGCGTGGGCTGTGCCCGACCCAACACCCCCGGCGTCTACACGAGGGTCGGTCAGTATCTACGTTGGCTAAGTGCGAATACTCCCGCGGCCTGTCACTGCAAGCCCTATGCCGAGGAGGACTACTAACTACTAACTGTTGTGGCAGCATCCAAAGTTTGGCAAATGTTGCATAAACTACTTGGGGGAAACATCCATATCCATAACCATATCTGCAGTCGCATTCCCCAAAGCCATTGGGCAAATAAAAAAGCAATTTGAAACTGGGTTACAACACTCGATAGGTGGGCTCAGAGGCTCCTTCCATCCACTGCTCCTCCTCCCCCCCTCTTCTATGGGCAAAAGTTATCCCAAGGAACGAGGCCATATCTCATGCACATAAATCCCAATTTGCTGGCGAAATATTTTGTGCAATTGTGATTGTTATGCATTTTGCATTTGTGCAATCATAAAATTGCTCTACCTTCCGAAATACCACACAAAAATATAACAGAAGGAAAGCCCAAGGACACGCGCCAAACTCAGAGGAGCAACTTCTCCACTCCACAATAAATTGCTCGGAATATTTGGGGCTATTTCACAGTCCCCTTACCCGTATCCGCAACATGGCCGTGTAGTATCTCCTGTACGGCAAAGCGTTTATGTAAAGTTGAAATTTGGCCAAAAGCATAAGCATAAAGTTCTTAACAAATGCGCAACAAATTATTTACTCAAGGGAAATGGGGAAATGGGGAAATGGCAAATTGAGTTTCGATTTGCTGGTAATCGAGAGTTAGCAATAGTTTTTCTTTCCATTCGAAAGGGAAGTTTGGAACTATGATTTATTCTAGAAATCCATTCAGTTCTTCCGGCAAAGTTCATTAAAACACCATCGAAATGTCTTGTGGGGATTTCAGAAACAGATGGTTCTTTATGTTCTACGAATGGGTATACGTATCTCAAACATTTCCTGCCATCGAAACCCCATCGAAAATCTCTGACCGATTAAAGATATTTTCAATCAGCAAAGACAAGCTTTTCCAACGGCACTACCCCGAATAAAACTGGTCTTGACCATTAAAATTCTATCTATTAATGTGCCTCTCTCTCTCCATTCGCCTGTGAGATTTTTCCCATCAAAAGACAAATTGCCAAACCTTGAAGAAAAGCACGCCCCACGTCGTTCGGCGGTGTTGGTGGTGTTGGGGCTTGAGTGGAGTTTGCCTCCATAAAGCATATATGCAGATGCATATGTAAATAGTTTTACAAACGCTATGCATCATTAAAAATCTTTACGACTTCATATTAAAGCAAAACAAAAAATGGGAGGGGTGTACAAAAAATGGGAAAATAAAAAGGGAAACGGACAGGAACGGACAGAAATGAACAGTAAAGAAACCATTTATACTTTGCCAATAAATTTGTCTCACCCGAGAAACTCGTAAAGATTTCCTACTCAAAGTCGTAAAGAAGTCTCAAAAACACAAGAAACCAAAACCAAAACCGAAACCGAAACGAAAACAACAAACAGAAAAAAAAGAAGTTAAAGTACTGCCGCCGACCTGCATGGATTTCCAGCTAAACGACAAATAACTTGGCATTTAATAACTCTCCTCTGTGGCTCCCGCCCCCAGTCCCCGCTCTCTTGCATTTGGCGGCTTCATTATAATGCAGCAAAAGTCTCGACTTTATTTCTGGTTCCATAATTTCTGCGGCAAAGCGAATTTATGCGTTGAAACTAAAGCTCCGACTGCGGACTTTTCGGCCATGTCTGATCGTTTTAGTGTGTGTGTGTGCGTGTGGAGGCGAAAGATGATGGGAGTTTGGAGTTGGAATGAGTGCGTGAGAGATGAAGGAGTAACAGGATAGGACACCATACATATACCAAGCAGGAAAAGCGGGGAGAGTTGAAAGAAAACTCAGACACTTCTTGGGGCAGTATCCCGGCCTTAAGGGGGTCAAGAAAGGGGCTGAAAGGTGTATAAGCTAGATGTAGAAGGTTGAAGAAGTCTTCCATGTGTCAAGAAGGTCCATAAATGAGAGGGTTTCAGCATTTCAGGCCTAAATCCATGAAGACTTTTCTCAGAATCGAGGGTTCCTAGAAAGGCAATGAAAAATAGTCTAATCAAAACGAAAGCTCTATAGAATAAACCCATCAACTTATTAACTATAATTCTGCTACCCCACTCTGACTTCTACCCTTACAGGTAGGCAGACGAAAACGATGTCGTCTCAAGTTCAGAGTCCCCTAAAAGACATCATTGAACATCAAATTTAATAATCGACCTGTCATGTTCATAATTGAGGCTCTTGGGGGGATGAGTCCTCGACTTGCCGCCTGCACGAATCGGGCAGAGAGCAAGAAACACATTTCTCAGAAGGCAAAACATGACACATCTCATTATGATGACTCCCAAAAGATCTCAGCCGCAGCATACACGCTCCTCTCTCCTTTCGAGAACTGCCGGGCTGTCAGAGCATTTTGTTTATGATTTTGTAGCTGTCATAAAGTTATTAAAAGTATGTGACATTTTTATGGCATTATGACGTCTTGACTCAAAGCTCTGCCCCGAGCCGAAAGTACAGCCACAGGCAGAGAGATGTGTGGCAGAGGAGTGCTTGCCGTTTGTTTTCAACGCTCCTGAAGTTCTCGGAGGTACTGCCTGTCCCTGAAATATGATATCAAATAAAAAGCAAATTAAAGACGATAAAAATCGTGTCCCACCTCACGCTGGGTTAAATGCAAAAGAAATAAAAAGAAGGAATACTTCTTTTTGCGAGTCTCCAAGCGAAATCCCTTCGAAATCAACTCTCGATTGGGCTCTGGGTCTCTCACGTTGGGGTTTCGTTTTTCGGTTGCCTCCTGCCTGCTGCCTCCTGCCTGGTGCTGGCCTGCTGCCTGCTTCTGCCGGTTGTTGTTCATCTTGTTATTTGGTGGCTCATAAAACTTGTAAACATCCGACTGATTGTGCCCCTGTCTGGCATTGGCTTTGCCTTTGGTCTCTGTCTCTGTGTCTGTCTCTCCCTCTCTCTCTGTCGGTGAGTGGGTGCTTGTTTCGGTTCGAATTGGTAAGATATTTCCAGATGATATTACACTTTTGATTGGCCCTCGTAATGGGGCACTGAGGGCGTGAGAGATCAAAAGTCGATAAGCGGCTTTAATTGCCTGGGCCTGGTCCTGTGCCTGTACCTTCTTTGACCATATGTCCAAAATGATGGCCCTCTAAAGAAATATTTCAAATGGAAATAATGGATAATGGTCCGTGCATAGAGAAGGTGAGGTGGTTAGAGGTGTTTGGGGTTAGAAGAGAATAGATAACAGATGAAGTTGAGGACTTATATAGATCTAAAGATACAAGTATTATAAAGAGTTTTATGAGAGAAAGTTGAACAAACTCCTAGAATGATCGAGGTAATAATATCTTCCTAAATTGAATAAATTTTCGGTATTCTGGTTTCTGTTTCTTTAGCTTTAAAGGCCTACACATATATACATCATATTATGAACAAAATTATTCCTTTTGGAGGGTAAGTTTAGCTTTGCGGAAATCGTAGCTGCGGCGCTTGGCTGCTGACAGTGTGGCTGTGCGGCGCAGCACCTTCTGGTCGATGTACTCCTCATCGTCGTCGTCGTCGGCAAAGTCCATCAGCTCGTCCTCCTCGTTGGCATTCTTCTGCACTGATTCTTGGCCAGATTCTTCGTTATCGTCGGGGTAGACCTCGATGTCTTCTTCCTTCTTTGACTTCTTGTGCAATGGTTCGTTTCCAGTTTCTTGATCATCTCCTTGCTGACGTTTCTTTGACGTTTTCTGTGCTCCAATCACTTGGGGGAGTTTGTTTTCTTCTTTGGCTTTCTTTATAAACTTGTAGGTGCCGTTGTTCTCGTTCAGAACTAGCTCTATCGACGAGGAAGTGTCATCCAGCTCACCTTCGTCATCGCTGGAACTAGAGCTGGAGCTGGAGCTAGACTCCAGGAGCGCGGTAAATTTCGAGCTTTTGTTGAACTTCTTTTTTTTGGACTTGATCGGTTTCGGCTTCTCCTTGGGCTTGGATGTGCTGTTGTTGCTGTTGCTGCTGCTGCCGCTGCTGCTGGTGCTGGCGATGCCATCGTCGTCGCACAGCTGCTGCATAACCTCCTCGAGATCAAAGGCATCCTTCTTGGCTGCAGCATCGTTCTCCTCGTCGGAGTAGTCTATACCAATGGGTAGATTCTGATTGAAGTCGCCCGTCTTGTTGTGGCCGTCGATCACGATCTGCTTGTAGCCGCTGATCTTGATGCCATAGCGGGGCATGTACTCCTGGAAGAAGTCCTGCAGCTTCGGGAGCGGCACGCTGCCGTAGTAGCCGGCATACGAGGGCACCTGCTTTGTGAGTATCTTGGCCACCGATTCGTACGGATTCACGATCTTGTCCGTCTTGGCCACGAGCTGTTGCTCCACGGTGGTCTCCAAGATGGCTGCGGGACGTCCCCGCGTTTGGCCACCGGCTTGTTGGAGGCATTGGCGTGTTCCTGGAGCAGACCCAGATCGGAATGGTAGCTCAGCTCCGTGTGGAGGCGGCAGCGTGCCATCTGCAGGGGCGACAGGTACGCGTTGAAGGCAAAGCAGAGGTCCTGCTGCTTCTGCTTCTGTTGGTGTGTGGGAGCCTGCAGCAGTTCACTCTCCTTTTTCTCTTGAAGTTTGAGGTTTTTTATGTGACGGATCTTTTTCGGCACACCCAATACGAAGTTGGGATGCTGAAAGACCAAGACTATAGTGCTCTTGGCCAAAGCCTGCAAGTCGTAGTCCAGCACACGCACAAAGCCATGGTTCAAGAGCTCCTCCGTGAACTGGAGGACACTGCGGCAACGGAAAATGGACCGAGATCCGATCAAATGCTCCTGCAGAGCCACATACTGGAGGAGCAGGTGCTTGCCCATCTTCGACCAATTGAGGAAGTCAATGCTGCGACTGTTGGTGGCCAGATACAGCTTCTGGACAAAGGAGTATGCAGCAAGTCGACGGCGCAAGATCCGCTTCTTTACTCTGGGCTTCTTCTGCCGCGTTCCGGCTGTCTTCTTTTCCTTCAACTTTCCTCCTGCCTTCTTTTTCGACAACTTCTTTTTCATCTTCTGGCGGATTCTCGTTGGGATTACCCCAGCATCATCGATAGTTTCGGTCTTTGTGACAACCTCAACCTTCTGGACATCGTCCAAGGTATTCGCACCATCTTCAGCATCGAGGGTCTCCATAAACTGCCGCAGCTCCTGATCGTGGGCACCTTCGGCCAGCACGATTCCGGGGGTGGGAGGCTCTCCATGAAATATCTTCTGCCAGTCGTCCATATCGTATGTGCTTCTTCCCGCGTCAGGAGCCTCGTCAAGGGCAGCCTGCTCTCCGATGCGTGGAGTAGATTGAGGACCGGACATTGCGTTTTGTTCCTTTTTTTTTATCATAAATTTATTTTTGGACTTTGATTTTGTTGCTTGTCGGCAGGAAAATAAATTTGCACTTTAACGTCAGCGGAGACGTCAAATGGAAGGAGAAAGCGAAGCGATAGAAGGGGCTGCCATACTTTCCAAAGTGAAAGCATCAGTGTTGCAAAACGTTTCTGGTATTTTTACTTTCTCCTTCAGTGTTGTAGAATTTTGTTAATTTGAACATGATACGTCATTAAATTCATAGAAATAAACTTTAACCTTGCAGAGGAGGAGGGTGGGGCTCTATAAATGCAAATTTCCAAAGACACAAAGAATATCAAATACCAAACAAAACTCACATTTCATTCCATTTGAATGCATTTCATGTATTGTTTGCAATAAATCTATTGTTATTTATTCCAGTTCCACAACCCCCAAAGCCCCATTCAACCCTCCTTCCTGTCCACCCGCCCGCGTCCCCCCTTCTACTCGCCAGTCACGCACTAAGGGCGGCAGAGTTCAAAGGGAGGAAGGGGCAAAGGGAAACCTTTCAATTGGGGAACCCACGCGCTGTATCAATAAGCATACAAAAGGAAAAAACGCCGCCACTGGTCTGCCCAATCAAAAGGGGGAGATAGTGGGAGATGCATGCGAGTAGATCCATGGAAAACGAGGCAACGGGGGGGTGGAGTTCCATAACAGTAGCTTTAAATTGACATTTACATGAATATTTAATAAACATCCTTTAATCATGAGGCGACCATTGTGCACCAACGACAGGACTGAATGTTGATGATGGAAACGGTTTGAACGGATGGGATGGATGGGATGGATGGACGTGGGGCTTGATGGTGAACGTGCATGTCCCGAAATGTGCCATTTTTTTGTTGCACAGCAGATGGAGATGCCAAAATGGAGTAAAAACACTGACTAGCAGGAAATATCATACAATAATTTCATGTGTCGCCAACGAGTGGCATGAAATGAAACACTACCTAGTGAATACTCTTTCCTTTCATTGTCTGCCATTTGTTCATCAAAGTTCATGGAAAAGTTGATAGTATCCATCGACGACGCACTGAAACTCGCATAGCAAGTGAGAAATGCCGCTGGAATGGAATACGACGAATAAATTTACAAGTCCAACACACGGCTGCAAAAAAGTGTTCCATCAGGCACGTGATTTTGACAATGTTTCAGGCGCTAGTCACACTGTTTCCTCTCGGTATGTTTCCCTTTTTTCAAACAGTTTTTATAGGCAGGGCAGTACATAGGTAACTGCATTTACGTTGATGCAAATATGTAACAGGCAAAAGAATATCTTCTGCTTTTTGTGGGGTACACAATTTTAAAGATATCAGGTTCCTATTTGGTGGAGTTCTTTCTGTAGACTATCTATAGATTATCTACCAAATATCTGTATTTCTTGTATGTGGGGTCTTTTTTTTACCCCTAAGTAAATCTGTTCAACGGGTATCCCTTGGTCGAAACATGACCTGCCACATTCCTTTGAGGTTTTTTCCAGTATTTTTGGGTGTTTTTGTATGATTTGAGTGAGTCTTGTGACGGTAGCCTCAACTTCATGGAGAGCCAGTTTTCTTCGAGTTTCGATTTCGGTTTCGGTTTCACTCTGTATTTTGGGGCTCCTGTGCGTGTTATCTGGACAAATGATAACCGATGATCGACTGGACGGGCCTGTGACAGCTGTTTCGAGCGATCTCTTTAAATATTCAAAAAAAAAAAATATGGATCATTAAAAAAATTGTTTAGATGCCGACGTCGGCACTTTTTGTGGTTGTTGTTGCTGTTCGGTTTAATGCGTGTCAAGTGGCCGTAGATTGTGCATTTTTATGGTTTATGTGGCGCTACCCTATCGGTTTAATTCCTTTGAGACTATTGTTTTGAAAGCCATAAAACTAGAATACCCCACTCCGTCCAGCTGTCTCTGTCTGTCTTCCTGTCAATTGTACGTTTTACGACTCGAATTCTGATTCCGATTCCAATACCATTTTCGATTATTTAGTATGAGTCACTCTTGAATGTACTCTACATACTCGTATGACTCACAGGCAGACAATGCTCGTTCTCGAGAGATCCCATCCATCCATCAATCATTTTCCACATGCCAAAGCCGAACCTTGGGGCTGCCTTTGCGTTATCTTTTTTCCTCTCCGAGTAAATTAATATAAATGAATAATTTCTCATAATTTTGTAAGTGCATATTAAGGGCAGCCAAGCTGTGGTCTGACAATTAGTGGGCTATATAAGCATTCGACTGCCAGGCATGTTGAAAAATCATTATTCAAAATTGTTGCATGCATAAAATACATATTAATGGTCTTTCCTTTGAGCTCTTCTGCTGAAATATAGTAATTATTTCAATACTCTTAATGAATGAAAGGATGTCTGGGAATAACGAAAGAGAAACGAAGAAAAGGGGTATACAATATTGACCTGCATTTTGGACCTGAAGCTGGTATCGTAATCGTTTCACAAAGTATGTACTCCTTCATCTTTCCTTTAGACGAGTATCTCTGAGACCCATATTCAAATTCTGACTAATTGAATGCCTAATTCATGTGCTCTTTCGATACCATTTGCTCTGGAATATCCATGCCCTCGAAGACTAGAAGGCAACTCCCGTTTTTGGTAATTTGATATTTTCCTTCTCTACAAATTTTTCACTAAATGTGTTTAAAACTCCCCTCACTCCCCTACCGCTCTGCTGTGTATCGCTTTCACCCCTCGTCTGCGGCTGTTCTTCAATCAGCTCTGACCGTGTCGTCTGGTCTTCTTTCTGGTCTCTAATGAAGCGTTAAAACTCCCGTTCTCTTGTGGGAGAGAGGCAGCAGATAATTAACACAACTCCAACTCCATTTCCAATAGCACCGAACCGAACAGAACTGAGAAAAAAAAGATATCATTAACCCTTGGCATTTGTCACACGAATTGTGGAGTAACTTTTGAGGAGGGAAGGGAGTCGTTGCTTCTCTGGAGGAGTCCTTCCTTCTGTCTAGAAGCTTAGAGTTCCTTTTGTCTGCTGTTGAACAAGTCAATCTACGTGACATCCTTTTGCTTACTCCTTTCCGGATTGTTGGATGGGGAACTTCTTCCTTGGGCCACGAATTTTGTTGAAACAGATGTCAAATTGTTGTACATTTTATATTTTTCTTTCCCTTTCGCCTCTCTCTCGGCTTTTGTTTTAGTATTTGTTTTTTCTTTGCTCCGTTCTCCGTTCTAGCGCTGTGGTGGCCCCTTTTTGTTTTCTTTCTGTTTTGGTTCATTGACTGTTTGCGCGGTTTCAAATTTCTGTGAAATGTAGTCCTCCCCGAACCATCTCCGAGAGGGTTACCCTGTTTCTCTATCGATTTGTTCGAGTAGTCCTCGATGAGGACACTTGATATGTATCTTCCACTGAGTTTTCAAGCGGTAGGGAATGTTTAAGGCAACATATGTGTGTCCCAAATTAAACTGCCAATAGATTATAGATTGCATTGACGATAATGAAGGGCAGAGTTATGGTTTGGTCCCTGAAGAGTACCCAATTATTCCATGAAGTTATGGATGCTGATCAATTCTATATGGATCATTGGGAATCGAATTTATGGGTAGCAACATAGTTTTTATATGATTGGATATGACAGATAATGTTCTTCTCCAGTCTCTTGTTAATTTCTCATCTGCTATTCTTATTTTGCCAGCAGAAGAAACTTCAAAAATACGAACAAGAATCAGCCACAAGCAAAGACACGCAGAGAGTGCGAAAACAGAAATCATTTTACGATAAATAATACAACTTCATCAGCGACAAACGAACCCCCGAAAGCGGGCTCCCTAGTCCCCTGACCTAACCCCCTCTCTCCCTCTCCCTCTCTCTCTGTCTCTCAGACTCGCCAGTGATCCAGCAAAGCGTGAGGCGTGCATAAGTGAAATGTGCACAAGATACCAGATACAAAGATACATCCCAAAACAACAACAGCAACAACAAGGCAGAAGGCAGAAGGCATCCAAAAAGGTAATTAATCATCGTCATGGGGCGTGTGCACGATTCGCTTAACGTGCGCCTTTGGCGGTGGGCTCTCCATTCAGCGGAGTAGGGGACGGGGACGGGGACGGGGACGGGGAAGGGGAGTACTACGGGGGACAGACGGTCGCGGGGTCAGAGTTTGGTTTGTGCACCACACTCCAGACATATTACTCAAGGCATTTCCATATGCTCCACTTGGAGCCATGGCTTCCACTGGTTCTCCTCCAGTCAGCAGATCAGGCAGTGAGTGAGTGGAGTGGGGCCGGGTCTAGGGGCATGGGCTGTGGCTGGGTCTGCTACAGCGGGGCAGAGACACAGAGGCGTGGCATGGCGTGGCGCAATAATCATAACGAGCCAAATTAATGCGTTTCTTTCTACATCAAGCAGAATTCCCGTGCAGTTTTTTGCTCGTTCTTTTGGTGACACATTTGCTGATTTTTCCAGAGAGCAAAAACAGGCACTCCCCAGCATACTATGCCCCTATCCCGCACCCTCTTGAAAGTTTCTAATATTTCTCCCAGTGGCGCCTACTACGACGAGGCTATTTCGAATGAATTTGGAAATATTTTTAATTGATTGCGCGGTGGATTTCAGCAATTCTGCGTGCCATTTGATTTGGTCAACGGGGCGTGGCAGCACACTAATCAGAAATATAAGGAAAATAAGAAGGCTATAAACGATTAAAAGATACACCAACTAAAAGATACTCCTCACACAGATAGATTGGGAATTTTAGCAAGTGTTTTTACTATATTAAAAAAAATATACATATGATTTGATGGTTCTAGTTTTCGGTTTTCTTCTCAGATATTCAGAGGCTCCTACCTTCTTGATAGGATATACCCTACTTAAACAGGGTATTGAAAATAGGGGAAGCTAATGTTGTTGAGCTAATTGGATGCTCTTGCTCTGCCAATTAGTTGGTTCGTTGGGAAAATTATATCTCAGGTGGAAACAGAAATGAAACGGAAAACTTTATATATGGCACTCGAGAAAAGGGGAATCCTTTTCAAAAATATTCTGTTAACATTCCGTTTATTTTAGCATTAACATTACCGCTACCTGTGGCCGCATAAAATTCTCTTTTGTATGGGGAAAAAATACACGTGCTTATCAGACGCACACACAGATACGCACACACATGCACATCACAGACAACAGCGCGAGAGAATTTATTCGAAATAAACAAAAAACAGCTGTTGACGAGAGCACCAAAACAGAGAGGGAGAAATACGCAGAGAGACAGATAGAGTTGCTATAAAGAGCGTCGGATATTTATAGCAAGTCTTAAGGAAATAAATTTACTGGAATAAAATCCATTTAAATTGTATTTAATACAGAAAAAAAAGGAAAAATATTAAGAAAAATCGCATAATAATTTGGAAATTTCGATTTTAATAAGATTTAATATATTTCTCATAAACACCCGAAATTCCCACAGTTTTAAGAAAATTCCCATACACCAGGAACCGGCTTTTTACGCTCTCTTCTCTCCTGATAACTCTCTCGTACAATGACTCTCTCCCACACGACAGTGCTTCTCGCATGCGATTTTCGCACCAACTCGCACGAGAGCCAGTCATCGCTATAAACCGAAGGCAAGCCGAAGCGAAAACCGAGCACTCGCATGTGGCATCGGGTATATCGCAGGGTGTTTTTATACAGTACAACTATGTAAGACCGTGGTAACATGGGGCATGGGGGCATTGGATCGTTCAGCAGAGTCCGCATCCGTCAGTTTCAAAGATACTCTCGTAGCGTGCGGTATATCTCTCAAAGCTCGCGTTTTTCCGCTGCATTTTGGAGAGAATTTACGTAAAAAAGTTCCCATTGAATAGGCCTTTTAAAGGAGTAAAGTTTTCCGAATAAAACTTAATTAGAAAGTGCTTAGAAACCCAAAGAAAATACAAAATAAAACAGTGAAGCCTTGCCAGAGGAAACCATAAACGAGGAGCATTGCCAGGACCAAGAAATAATCCCAATAACCGTATGCTGTGTGCTCGTGTGTGCGTGATTCCGTTACGGGCCCTCTAATTGCATTGATTGATAACCGTTACGACTGTCGTCTATCTGTTTATTGCTCAAGGAATTTCCCGATTTCCATTGAAATCCGGGGAAAAGCAGTGCGAAAAGTGTGACCAAAGTGCTAAAGAATTCAATAAGTGAAGGCAGCAGTGGGGCATGCATCTATCTGCCCACCCTCCCCATACCACTGTGTGTGTCAGCGTGAAAATTCAAGGAATTTTCAATTAATTTGAATCAATCACATGCTCATACAAAAGTCCAATCAACTGAAATCAAATGAAAACCTAATTAAGGATTAATTTAAACTCTAGAGAATTTATATAAAGAGTTACTTGTAAGAGCCCCTCGAGGTAGCAGCACGAAATACAAATATTTATGGCAATTATTTGTCCTGGAAAAAGGTGAGTGAGGGCTACATTCTTTGGTATTGAAACCCGAGAAATAGCTGGGATACGCATATGTCGGGGTTGGAATTGATTGAAGCGGTTGGCATTGGGTTATGGGAGATGTTGGGTAATTACTCTGTTAACTCTTTATTTGATAATACACTAGGAATTCTCATGTATAAGTGTGGATTCCTATAGGCATTCGATTATGAGGTATTATTGGATTGGGTTTGCATTTGTTCTGGTTGAAGGTTCACAGATCTTTGCATCAATTAATACTCGTTTGATTCACAGATGAGTTGGTATATTCTTCGTATATTCTGTTCTTTTTTGTAAATATTTTATGGCCATATTTTGTGTGTGTGGTAACCTCAAGCATTACCCTAGTTGTATACCTCCCAAAACCAAAAATGTTTAGTTCCTAGAAACCTTGGAAGGTGTCAAACTGTTTGACAGCCTTTTCCCGTTGCCCGCACTGGCACTTCCCCACCCTTATGGTCAATTTCAAATGGGTCACAGATGCACTTTGAGAATGCCAGGCAGGTCTACAAAGTTCGAGCGGCTTTGAGTAACGTTCTAGCCCTCGAAACGCATAAGAATTAGCATAAATTTACTATAAAGGTATTTTGGCATCTAATTATGGAGTTTCTGTTGTAGTTATTGGTTGTTGTTGCTGTTGTTGTGGTTGTCTGCATTGAATTTAAATTGAAGTTGGCGGCGACGATGGCGGCTGTGGCGGCGGTTGTGTTTTAGGCCTGATTGTTGATTGTTGATTGTTGCTGGTGTTATTTCGTTGTCTAATTATGCGGCGTGAAAATGCAATGCATGTACAAATATTGACGCGTCACAGTCTTTCGTTTTTTGTTGTTGTTGTGGCCGTTTGTTAACAGTAATTCTCGATGTTGGTTCTGTTTGTTTCTTTCGTGTTTTCGTGAGGGAACGTGTGTCTATTTAAAGTGGAACTCAAATCGAACCCAACAATATTGAAACAGTTTGAAGTGGGGCCCCCAAGGCAATTGTTTAAACAATCAACCGACTGGAGGCGAATGGGGGCCAAACATGATGAAGATCGAGTAAGGAAAATGCATTCATCGCATGCCTTCGAATATGGTTCTTAAATGGGAAACGCCAATAATACTGAAACAAAAAAATGCATTCGCCATCCATCTAAATGAATATCTGATCCATTCATTCTTCAAGGTAATTGAAATACCTTTCTCACAATACATTTATTAGAATTTTTATTGCTTTTACTCGCCCTTCGCCCTGGCTCTCCGTTTACAGATTTTCAGTGTCGTTCCACTTTCTATAGCTTTATTTCCCGGCTCTAATTAACTCTTTCTTACGCATCTTTCTATTGTCTTTTGATTGCATTCCAAATGAAAACTAAGGCAAGGTCCTGCTCTTAACCCAAAGCTGTCATCCATCCTCCAAGCTCGAGCAACAAAGAGAGATGGCATTCCTCAGCGCTGCTCTCCTCTGCTCTCCTCTAGTGGGAGGGGGACAAATCTAGTTCAAGTGTAGAGTAATTAGTGGCTGGGGCGTGACTGTACGTGTGTCAAGTTCTGTAGAGAAAAACTACAGCAAATATTTACAAATAAAGCGAAAGCAAAAGAGGAGCAGAAGGATGAGATGTTCTCCTACTGCTCTCTCTCTCTCCATCTCTCGCTGAGCAAGAGTTTACCTCAAGTGGACACTCAAGTGGGGGACCCGAGCAGAGAAGAGATGGAGATGAAAGTAGAGGAAGAGCGAGCCAGAGAGGGAGAAAAAGTGAGGCTAATTAAAAACCTAAACAATGCCAGAGGAATTGAAATTGCTTTTTAATATTTTCAACAGAAAACCGGAGGGGAAAAAAGTGGAAAAAAGATTTCCACTTAGAGATTAGCTCACATGTGCATGTGCATCCATTCCACCTACGCATTTCCATGACAGCCAGGGGTTAAGAAGTACAGCAACGAACACAAGTGACAGGCGACTAAACATGTCAAGTGAGAGTGTAAGCAAGAGAGAGGGACAGCAACAGAGCAACAACGAAATTGAGAGAGGGAGCGGGACCGGGAGACACCCCTGGATGACAGGCGACTGTCACACGTTACGTATTAGACACTCATCCGAGCGATCTCCGAAGAGCGTGTCCGAGCAGCAGGCACTGCCTCCTCCCTTACTCTTACTCTTTCTCCTGTTCCCTCTCTCTCTGTATCGTCTTTTGTCCCCGGCCGGCCTCCGGGGCGGTGTCTGTGGTGCAATGTTTGTCCAACTGCTGGATCGCACACAGCTGACACAACTCTCTCCCCTCTCCCTCTCTTTTCTCGGAGTGGGGGGATCCCCACGTAGTGTGAATGAGATGTGAACTGCATTAGTAAATGGAGTTAAGTAAGGTTGAGTAAGTACTTTTGCCCCAAAGCACTTCCGTTTGGGCGCTAAAGAAAAGTGTCAAAGGTGTGAGAGCTGTCGTAGCACTTTCCGGGAAATGTGGGCACAACAGCTGTCTTTTGTCTTGGGAGATCTTTGAAGAGCCCCATGAAGATTGAAGACTTACATATAATACGTGCAGGAAAAGACAGGAACTATTATACATACATACTCGTAGATTCATTACTTAATTCCTTTGCCAGTGAGAATCGATTAATCACCATAAAATACTCTCCGTTTAGACCATAACCCCGACAATTATTTTATAAATAAGTCCGAATACTAATAAAAGGAATATCTAAAGATACCAAAGAATGGGTAAATGCATAGTTTTCATAAACATTTCCTTCACGAAAGTCTATGGAGAACAGCGTACAATTCTGCAGAAATATCATATTTTATAAACAATTTCGAATGAGTTCTCCACTCTATGGAGTTACAATCCAGTCTCTTCAGTTGGAGGTCTCCACTTAATGTTAAAAATTAGCCAGTTTCAATCGCATATAGCCGCCATCAACATCTTTTGGCTTTGTGGCCCCGAAAACATCTGCGCTTAGACTGGGGGCCAAGCCCCTTGCGAGCCATTCGAATCCGAGTCCGAGTCCGTTTCTGATGTGAATAATTCCACCACATTACACACACCTGCATCTCCAGAGAGCCACGTCCCCACACCGCTGCTGTTGTCCCTCCCCCCCCTCTATGTCCATGGTTTTCCTGCATTTGCGGTGGATATTTAGCTCTGATCCCTGGCCAAGTGGTTGCATTTTGGTGGTTTGCACGGAACGGCGGTGGTTTCGGCGGTTTCGTTTGGTCCGTTTGGGAAAGTTGATTTGTTTGAACTGATTATGGGCATGTTCGTTCGTTGCGCTGCGGTTTCGCTTTGAGCTGCTGCTGCTGCCACGCTCGGATAATAGTTTTAAATAAGTTCAAGTCGGATTTAATTGGCCAAACTAATGTCCGAATATACGTATCTATCTATGAGATGCGGGGGGGATGGCTGGGTTGTATCTGCGCCCACTCCAATTAGGTTAAACTATGTGACAAATATACGACGACATGAGAGACGTGACTTATCAACGAAACACACACACAACGAAATGGGGACCATCATCATCCTCATCATCGGGTTTTGGATGTCTGTCTGTCTGTCTGTCCATCTTCCGCCTGTCATTGTGCATTAAAAACTAAACAAATTTGTTCTCCCTCTCCTTGTCTATCAAGTTTTATCCCCCAGCTCCCACGAATCTTGCTGTTGTTGCCCAACAAGCTTCACAGATGCCTACACCTGTCGCCTGACTAATTTATATCTTGTAGATAAAGCATCGCCGTGGCAATGCATGACATGTGGTCCATCTCCTAAGATATTTAGATATTTATACACCCAAAGTTATGGCCCGAGTTGACCAATGTGAAATCATTAAACAACAGACACTCGAAAAGATGACGACAGGCGAACAAATTTGTTTGGAGTTTCTTTAATTTGCATAATTGAGTTGGATGTGGAGTTGGAGTTGGAGTTTGGAGACCAAGAGACCCCGTCTTGGGTTACTGATCCCAAATGAGAGATAAATAATAAGATGATGCCTAGACAAGGTTGCTGAAGTGAAGTTTTCCCTGGAAACTGAACAGATCTGAATGAATGATTGAGTTATGGGTGGATTTGTGGAGGTTTTCATTTTTATATCGAACTATACTGAAACCTAAGGATTTTATCATTAAGAATATGATAGGATCAAAGTAATTTTAGAAACCCGAGGGTATTTTGTCACACAGCTTAAAATATCCATTCCCAAATGATTTTTTCCCATTCTTTAGTCCATCAAACCCATCCTTATTCGATTGCAATCCTTGGAAACAATCGCTTATTTCCTTTAACCATCAAAATGATCTATTCAACGCCCATCCCACAGACTAGTCAGATTCAAGGAAACTGAGAACCTTCCATCAAAGTTAACTGCATTTTTATGATACAAAGAGTACCTCAACTCAGTAATCAGGCATTCCTACTCCACTACACTACTCGTATGCCCCCAACCATCAATGCTGCCAGCCATCAAGCGATGATTATGCAATTTGCATACAGCTCACGTCCAAACAGAGCGTCCGTCCAAGAGTGTCGGCATCTATCCAGAGTAAGGCGCTACTGGACAGAGAGAACTTTAACCAAACTAACCGAAACCGAAACCAAATGCGAAAACTGGGGTCCAAAGTGCGTTGAATTATGTTCAAGCAAAGTCCACAGAGTCCTCGTTTCCCTCTTAAGGAGGATATCTGTATACCAATGTTGGTTAGAAGTAAGCTCTCGCCCAAGCTATAAGCTATTTGTTTTTGGGATTAGGCATCTACAGAAGACTTGATGTGGGAGTTTATTATCAAATTATGGCTATGGGAGGAGTCCCCTGCCGAATTTGTCTGCCTATTCCCAACAAATTTCATCTTCTAGGGTATCTGTAACTTCGGTTTGCGCTCTTTCTCGTTTCTTTTGGCCGTAACCACAAAATGGACTGACCAAATGGCTCAAACGGAGCCAGACGGAGAGAAAACATTCTGCTAAATGCAGTTTGGCTTGAGATTAGTGCGAGTTGATTATTTACTTTGGCTTCAAATTGTGCAATGCAAATAAACGGAGAGATGGAGATGGAAATGGACAAGTAGAAGGAGAGGGAGAGGGAGGCAGGAGAAACAGGAGGCTAACCCAGCCAGTCGCAGCAGCAGCATTATTATGTTAATGGCAACGAAATGCAGTTGCATTTTGCAGTTTATTCAGCGCTGAACGTGTTGCCCATGCGGGTCGTAAATCCCCAACTCCGACTCCAGCTCCAGCTCCATCTCTGACTGGAGGCTAGCAGCAACCCGTCCAGAGACCAGAGACCAGGGCCCAGAGCCCAGAGACCCGGCGATGCATGTTGATTATTTTTATTGCAATTGACAAAACTCCGGGAAAATGCCAATGCAAAACTCTGGCCGTAGCCGTGGCTGTGGCTGTGGCGGCGGGTAATTCTTTTGTAATTGACCAGCTGCCGTTGCTTTTCTATCGCTCTTGTCTGTCTTTCTTTTGTGGCCTTTTTGAGGCTTTTTGCTTTTGGCCAGCTGAACTTAAGAGTTGCCCATAAACTGAATGTCGCAAATTATTGTAAGTAAAGTGGAATTTGTGTTTGGGATTGATTTTTGATTACAATTGGTAATGAATGGATTCGAGAGAGTCTAAAAGTACTTTTCCGATATAAGACTCCTTTATAAAAATATCCATTTCCTTATAATACCAATAAAAAATGCGTTTTAAGTAGTTCTACAGTATATAATAGATCTATGGACGATCAGTTCCCATTCCATTCCCATAGAAACCTTCATCATTCATTTCCCCGTTTGTCTCCAAACATTTTTGCCCATACATAAATCTTCCGTCAACGTGGGTGATCTATTCCCCAATTCCCCCCCTCCATCCACACACAAAAGCGCATTCCATGATTGATTATCTTTTTATAATTTATTAATTTCGCACCCACGCACCCGAAAAAAAAAATGAAAAGAATCCCCATAATAGATGAAATTTGTGAATATTTTACATAATCAATAAATTATAAAAATAGGAAGAGCTAGAAAGAGAGAGAGAGAAATAGCTGCCAAATGACAAACGGCAGAATGAGTGACAAGGAGGGGAGAGAGAGAGCTGCATTGAGAGGCACCCGCATTCGCTTGCATAAAAAGACAGCGTAAGAGCGGGGCATAGAGTGGGAGTGGGAGAGCGAGAAGAGAAATGATTTCTGCTGAGTCAAGATAACGCACACAACGCAGACGAAAGAGCGATAGAGAGGGGTGAGTGGGAGCGCAAGAGAGGGACTAGTACGAGTCCCGTGGACTTTATCTTGTCTGAACAATCGTTCGATTCGATTATTAACCCTCATAAATAATTCCCCCGGCCAGTAGCCTCGGTCGCCTGTTCCTGTTCCCCTGTGCCGCTGGCTAAACCCTCAGACTTATGTAATCGAGGCCTGGGTTTAGGCTCAGACTCCTCAAGGTACCCTAGCAGAGGGTATCATGGTTTTGGAAGATGGGTTGGCGACATTACGATCCAGTGAGATCTGTAAAACTTACATCCTACTTTCCTATTTCTAAAGACCTTTATACCTAAATATGTATCTGCCATGGAAAATATCTCTGGAAATATAAGTCCAAAAATGATGGGTATTAAAAGCTTTGGCTTTCGGAACGTGGTATTCCTTTCCTGTTTCCATTAGCATGTGCGTGTGCCTCTCTCCACCCCCTGGGACCATCTTCTAATAAATGTTTTTCAATTTTCATTGTGGTTGGCATTATATTTTCTTCTTCTCTTCTCTTGTTTTTTTTTTTGTTTTTGCTCTCCATCATGCAAGTCCATTCTTTTTGTTGTTTGCGGCTTTTCGTTCGAAAATACAGAAAGAGGCTGAAAAATGCTTTATCATCGGCTCGAGGCACGAGGTCGAGAGAGGTTCGCCTTTTGTTGGCTTATTGAGCCATAACTGCAACATTGTTTGTTCTTTCTTTAGCTTTTCCTTCTTCTCCGCCTTTTTTTGTGGTTTTTCCTTCATTTTTCTCATATCATTTGTTTTTGTTGCTGATTAATCATGATATTTTGTGGATTGCCAGGCAGCTGTTCGTATGATAGCGGTGAAAGTAACTCGAGTTTTCATATTTTTTGTAGTGTATATTTTGATAACTGAATTAGGCTTCGTTTTTTCTTTCTCTCTCTCTCTCTCTTTTTTTTTTTGAGTAATTGTTGGTAATTTAAAGGGGTTTCTTTGATATTAACTTATGCATAACCATAATTGATATATATTCAAATGAGTAGCATTGTGTTGCCTTTGTAATCCCAAAGAAGTCCAATGGCCAGAAGCATCAAAGGGTGCCCATTAAAGAGAGTTCTAAAAGGCGACAGTGCAGCGAGAGAGAGAGAACGAACGTTATGTGAGCTTTAAGCTGAGCTTCGAGCTCAAAGCCAGCTTAGAAAGAGAGGGAACGCATCGCGAATGCATTAGCAAAAGTGCTTCAAAAAAAGCTTGACAATGGAGGGGAGCTTGGGAAATAGCGGCATGCAGAAAGGTGAACGAATGAGAGAGGACTTAGCAGGGGCAGCATATCGCAGAATATGGAACGAGAGAGAGCCCTTGAGAGAACTTTGAAAAATAACGTCAGTTTTTCTTACTTAACTGCATTTTGGTTCCTATTTTTACAATAATTCATTATTTTACTTTCTTTCAATTAAAATTTTTCAAGGCAAATTTGTTTTCCCATCCTCACATATTCCTCAGAACTCTCCCATATACGACCTGTTTTGGATATCGTTTCCCCATCTGTTCCCCCTCTTCTGCAACATAATACTCGAACAGGCGACTCATCATCATCTGGCAGTCGTATCCTAAACAAATACTCCTGCCAGCCGTCTAAAAAATTGCCTACTCATCATTTTTCACCACTTGCCGAGGGCGCCCGCTTATCCCGTCAAAAAAATGTTGTTTTTTTAAAGGAACAAAAAGGTGACCAGGCTAATGTCCTTGCCCCGTTCTACCATTATAATTTCTGCCTTCTCACTGACTGGGAAAAAAAACATGTTATAAATCATTCGCTTGGGCCATATTTTTAATAGAGATGTTTTTTCTGCCGCCCCTCTCATTTAGGGGTCGATTGTGGTTGATTTTTTTTCGGGGTTTTTCGCTTAATTAGATGTCAGAGCTAGTTGGCAATTTTGAAAAGGGTTGTGCCCAAAATGTTTACTCTTTTGTAATCTTTTAATTAGCAAACATAACTCTTTTGGCTAACCCTGTCTCCGTTCCGTTTTGCCTTTTTTTGCAGGTGAGTGAACTTTTTGGAGGGATAACAAGCCCCAGAGTGTAAAAGGAATCGAGTAAGAAAGCTCTATAATCAACGATGAACAAGAAGCAGATACATTTATCGAGTCAAATCAACTGAAAATCTTTTCACACCCAGAGATACAATAGACGTGGCAGGCACCCGGATAGGGAGGGATTTCCTCTTCCTTTCGCTTCGGGGCAAACAAAGCGGTTTTTGTGTATTTGAGTGACAAAACCGCAAAAGACATTGACTTTTCACTGGGGTTCCTTACCACAACACCCACACCCATACCCAGCCCCATCGAATGCCAGTCCGCCATGAAAAACTTTAAAGAACCGAAACCGAAGAACATTGTCATCATCATCGTCGTCGTCATCATCAGGCAGCAGGCATCTGGCATCCCGACATTTCCTTCCGCTTGTTAGAAGATGTTTTTTTTTTGGGGTAAGGATGGGCCTTCTTTTCTTCTTTCTCTTTTCTTTTGTGGGCAAAGGGTGGTTTTTCCGATACACTGTAACTACCTAAAGCATATGGCTGGGTTGGTTTTTTGGCTTTTGAAGCCCCCATGATTGATGGATGGCTCTTCTATGGTCCGTTTCAGGCCCAAAACACACACCTCCTCCTGCACCTGTTGTCGCACCAGTAAACTGGAAAACTTGCTGAAAACTCTGCACAAGAAAGTCCCCCATTCGATGGGGGAGACCGAGAGTGAGAGCTAGCCCTATAAAATTCTATAGAATAGCCCTAAGGGAAATATCCTTTATAGAGACTGTTATTACCTTTTCCTGTTGGGATTATTTCTTTCCAAAAAAGAGACCCCAAGGAAATGGGGATTATAAGAGAGAGTCTTGTGAATCTGAGAGGTGGAGATGGGATAGATTATTATTATATCTTTGAGGTAGGAATTTTACAGGTTCTGATATCGCTTAAAGTAATTCTTTCGGTTAAACCGTGTCAGTGTCCATTTCTTTGGTCTTCTATCACAGATTCATTGACGTTTTAAACCCTTTTTGTGTAAGTTTTCAAAATGTCACCGTCACTCATCTCAGAAGTGCAGCAATGCCTATAGAATGCATTCCTCAAGGTTGCTTTTACCGATACCTTTTTTTGTTCTACTTTCACTTTCGTTTCCCTCCCTCCTTCCTTGAAACAGTACCGGATGTATAAATCCCGACATGGAAAACATCTCTAAACCCCTAAACAACTTGCGTCAGAGAGTACGTCAATGTCAAACTTTGACAGATGCCGGAGCGGAGAGAGGGGAAAGGAGAGACCAGGAGAAAGGAATCGAAGAGGGCAGCAAGAGCGGATCAGAGCGGCGAAAAGGAATGGAAAAAAAACCGAAGCATGGATTTACTTTTATTTTATTACCGTCATTGTTGCGCTACACTCTCTCTCTCTCTCTCAACAGGGTGAAAGTTGGCCGAACAAAGGGGGAGAGTGTGGGTGGAGTGGTGGCCGTTATGTGGCTTTTGCGTACATTTCTAGGACATGGCGGTATCCCTTTTGCCTGCAACTGTGGCGCCTTTATCATCCATCTATGTTCGTCTCTGTCTTCTGTACTATCTCTCCATCCCCCATCCCTCACTCTTTCTCGCTCTCTTGCGTTTGTTATCTACTGTTTAGTCAGGCGATGGCAGGAGGAGGGGGTGGGTGGTGTAGGGGTTGGACTTTTGGGTGACACATAATTCGTGGGGAGGGAGGGGAAAGGAAGGGGAAAGTCTTCGACTTTGAGCTTTTTGGCAAGTCGTAAATTAAAAATGGCTTAATATGTAAATCCTTGTCTCTCTCTCTGCCTCACTCTCTCTCTCTCTCTCTTTCTCTATCTCTGTCTCTGTCTCTGTGTGACTTCAGATTAGTTTTGTGGATATATCAGCTTATGCTTGTCCCTGTCTTCGCTTCGCTTCTCTTCTCTTCTCTATCTTTCTCTATGCATCTGGCACTCGTCCTGTGCTCCGTACTCCTTTTCGGACAGGACATGCTGCTGCAAAATTTATGCGCCCATTGTGGGGTTAATGCTGCTCTGTGGGTCCTTTATGCCACACATATGTTTATTCTGGTTTGTTGTTTTGCTGTTATCCTGGGACACTGCCTGGACACTGATATCCTTCAGATGGGTGTGTGTGTGCTGCCATTAGTCAACACTCCTGAAGGCGTGGAAAACTCTCCTCCTTGTTGTCATGTCTTGTGGCAGATTCAAACTTTGGGCAACTTTATGGCGAAAGTTTTGTCTACTTTTTGCATAGATTATTAAATTGGAATTTTTAAAGACATTTTTCAAAGGAAAATCTTGTTCAAAAGTAGCTCAGGGCAGGGTATAACTATAAAAGGTGCAGACAGGACAGCTCAGAGGAGAGGTACTTATTGTGAGCCGTCAGTAAAACTTCCGACTTTGACGCTTCGAGGCTGCTGCTCATTCTGTCACTCTCTCTCTTTCTTTTTATAGTTCAAGGTCCTTGACTTTATCTATGGGGGTTACCACCACATAACCGTCCCCTCCCCGCATAGCTGAACAATCCCCACTACTGTCCATATAAATTAGCATTAATGGCCATTTTGCATCATTCCAATTTACCGAAATGGATTGCCATTAATTTATTCCCTCTGCAAATTGCAAATTGCACTGTCATTTAATTTATACTTTTTTTTTCGCTTACCAATTTGCATGTCCCCCTCGTAACCCCCTCTCTTTCACACACACACACTCCCCGATGGGCAAGAGTGTGCGTGTTGTAATGCATTTTAGTAATTATTTTAGCTGCTTTTTATTTTTGTAAGAGGGTCATTACCATTCGGTTGTGAGGGGAGAGTTTTCTGGGGGAAAAATGTTTAAAATTTCTTTGCCAAGTTGGCCGTAATTTAATTGCCTTTATGGCTTTTCTAGATTGAAATTAACGATTGTAATTTATCAAATTAAAATGCACATATTATATTTACACGCTTTCAAAGGGTTTTTTTTGCACTGGAAAACTTAATTATATAATTGTAACTGTGGTCAAATAAAGAGTTTTATTGATGTATTGACATGCCCTGATAGTCATGGGGTCTAGAAAATGTTGAACTGACAAACTTTTGCCCAAATTCCACAAAAAAAACTCCCTCGGATCATTTGCCGACGAACAAAATCGATCGACGTAAGGAGGAAGTTGGCTTCTGAATGCGAAAAGTGCACAGCAGATCCTTATCGATTGACATCATGGCCCCCGCATTGTCGAACTCCCCGCAGTAGTTTGGGGCCGAGAAGATGGTCAACAGCTGTCGCTTGGCAAAGAACTCGTAGCCATCCTCCACGACCTGGTGGCCGCGGCATATCAACGTAAAGTGGAAGCGCAGCATGAAGGTGCTGACCACATCCGAGCCGAAGGTGTGGCTCACACCGCGATCGTTCGGATTCCATCCGTAGCTGGTAAAGTCCGGATCGGACCAGAGGAGGTCGCACAGCATCCCGGACTCGGGAATGTCGCAGGGTCGCGTTATGGTGCGGATCTGGTCGAGGTTGAAGAGGTCGGGACTGAGGCCGCCATGGCAGCAGAAGATGCTGTTGTCGATCACCGCCGCGATGGGCAGACAGTTATAGCAGTCGACGAAGGTGCGCCACATCTTGACCGTGAAGCGGCGCTTGCACTCGTCGTAGAAGCCGTACACGCGGTTCAGGCTGGCGGACTCGTGGTTGCCTCGGAGGAGGAAGAAATGTTCCGGGTGGCGCACCTTCAGGGCCAGCAGCAGAGTGAGCGTCTCGATCGAGTTCTTGCCCCGGTCCACGTAGTCGCCCAGCAACAGGTACCGCCCCTCGGGCGGGTAACCACCCGACGCCAAGTACTTCAGCAGGTTCCCGTACTGTCCGTGGATGTCGCCCAGGACATTCACGGGCGCCGTGACCTCCAGCAACGCTGGTTCCTGGAGCAGCACTCCGCGGGCCCTCAGACACAGGCTCTCAAGGTCCATTGCCGACAGCTGGACTCCGCCCGCACCCTCCGCCATCTGCGTGAGCTTCGCTATGAGCTGGTCCAGGTTCTCCATTCCGGTCCTCTGATACGAGGAACGCCTGGAGGGGCTGATTGATTTTTTCGAGGGACGTCGAGGGTGTTCGAGCATTTCCAGGTGTGCAGGGAATGTGAGGGTACCTTTGCCTTTAATGTCCGTGTGCTTGTGTTCGGCTTCGGATTAGTTTCATCAGTATTTTGAGCTTTTTTGACGGAAGAGTCAATGTGTTCTGGGGAATTATTGAATACAAAAATAAAAATTATTCCTTAAATGGAAGTCCCACTCCCCTTAATCGTTTTTCGTTCTAAATTTCTTTGATAAATGCTGAATTTTACAAAATCTCTGCTATATATAACAACGACAAGTGTCACCAAGTACATTACTGTCTTTCAATCAACTAAATTTTAGTCATCACCCTGCCTTCCTTTGTGGACCTCCTTCCATTTGCAGTCAGCACCACGCCCCTGCATCCGTTGCTTTTATTTTTCAAATCAACATAATGGACACTTTGCCCCACGGCATCGTCGCCATCATCAGCTGAGAACAACTCCCCACTCAACCACTCTCGGAAACACCCTAGAGCTACGCCATCTCTCTGCATAATTCTCGTCTAAAGCCTCTTCACACCAAAACCCCTTTCTAAAGCCGCCCTGTCTCCCCTAAACCTAAACCTTTCTAAAGCTTCCCCCTCTGGCCATGCCCATGACTGTACATGCTGCATATCCCGTAAAAGTACAAAGGCAACTTCAGTTTTCGGATTGGACAGCGGAGGGGGAGTGGAAATGTGGGTGGCCCTCACATAGAGGGTGGTGCAGCAGCCCCTCTCAAAACTGCAATCCCCCGTCAGTGGTTCTTAAGCCCGAAACGTACCGCAGATGCAAATTTCTCTCTTCCGTTCTCTCTCTTTTTCCACAGCTTTGCGTGTCAGTCATTCTGTCGCTCTGTCACTCATTAAACATTTTGCTTAATGCAGCTCTGAGTGCTGTTATTTGGGTTCCTGTTGTCGTTGTTGTTGTCATAGCAAGTGTCACCCTGAATTTTGTTGATTTTACGAGCATGTGACGAACTGAGATTCTGCGAATGCAACAAACCCTGGGGAACCGAGAGACCCATAAGAATGGTCATGGTATGGTAATGAGAGGAAGAGCGGGAATGGGTATGGATTGGAATGGGAGCGGGAATGGCCATGCAAATGGGCGACAACTGCAAGTCGTGTGATTAGTAACATACGAGGCCCCCCAGAGGCGCAACGAGAGATAGAGAGAGAGGGGGTTCCCTATCCTATGCCCTGAACCCTTTTCAACTCCACGCGTGGTTCCAGCAAGTTGACAGGAAACATGTCGGTTTGCCCACATATGATATTTCCACGCTTTCCCCTCCCTCATTGCCTACCCCGCTACTGACTTTTGTTACTGCACTTCGCCCGCAACTTTGATTTTATTTCTCTTTTCTTTCTTCTCCTCGTGTGTGTGTGTGCAAGCAAGCAAATATTTCACACGAAATATTAACTGCACTTTGCTCTGGACAGAGTGAGCGGCGGATGGGAGGGGAGGGACGACTATTTATAGCTGCGCTGCTACTGCTTCTGTTTTTGGAAGAGAGAGAACGAGAGCAAACACAGCTGGGACTCCAACTCTAGTCGGATCGGTTTCCAGCTGAGTTTTGCTTATCTAATGCACTTTCTCACTCAATCCCCCCGCTCGATCGCTATCCCTCTTCTTTGCTTGCGCGCTGATCTCCTCCCTCTTCTTCTTTGCTTTGAGGCTGCTCTTATCTTTCGTGTTGTGGCTGTTGTTGCTGCCCGCACACATCGGCTCTGCAGTAGCCGAAGCCTTCTCTCGCTCTCGCTCTCCCTCTCACTCGTTTTGTTTGTCGTTGTAGTTGTTAATTGCTTGCCGCTACTTTCTTGCATTCTCTTTGCTCCCTCGTCTATCATAGTCGCCCCTCCCGTGGTTTTTGCTGTTGTTGGTTTTCTGCTTAATGGGTTTTTATTTGTTTTTGTGTACGAATGAGTGAGAGATGAGATTGGAGATGAGGGATGCCCCCTGCTGATGCTGACCATCGCTCTTTACACACTAACTCTCTCTCTCTCTCCCCCCACCCAATATCATATTTGGCTATTTTCGCTCTTCTTCTTCGCGGTACCATGGGAATTTTTACAAATGTTTTCAATGACAAGTGCTCTCTCATTCGGGCAGAGATTGACGTCCTCGCAGGGAAGTGGGTGCCTCCGCGCGGGGTGTGGCACCGCTAATGTATGATTATAGTTCGACAATTGTTTGTATTTAAATGGGCGTGGCATTTGATGACTTTTTGCCTTTTAGCTTTGGTTATTAATTATTTTTTTAATGTTTGGTTGGGCTTCTTGACGTTTTTGATGTTTGGTGGGGGCTTAAGTGTTGGGAAATTTAGGATCAATGTAGGAGGATATATTTAGAATATTCAAGATTCTATAAATATTTAATACTATTCTATAATAATTTCTATTTCTCATTTCAGGTGAGCTTCCCCCACAATCATACCTTCATTTCATACCCCTTCAAATCTTGTAAGTACAATATGAGGACTACTTAACCGCTCTCTATAGCTTCTCAGAACTATTAATTCTTCTACTCCTTTGACATTTCAATTGTTATTCCTTCTTCTTAGCTTCATAATACAAACGAATACAATCTCCCCTTAGCCATCATATCGGACCATCAATCAAGAGTCTTTGACCAAATATCATCTGTCAAACTGGAAATCAATTAAACCTTTATTGACACACAAAATCTGGACATAAATATAGAATTTCTCCGGCAATTTGATTCTCCTCCTCCCCTACAAATCCACCATGCGATAACATCGACACAAAACATTAGAAACATCTGTATACAATCCAAAAATTTAATTAACATCGAATACGGATGGACGGATGGATGGATGGGGCAGCGGACGATTGCGATGTGTAGGGGATGTCATTTCATAATTTAGTAATTTCGATTTTTGACATTTGCCATGGAATGCAGATGGATTTTTGCGGGCTCTGACTAATTAACACATACACATACATATGTACATATGTACATACAATATGAAGTGAAGTGACGAACATGACATGGAAACGGGGGAAAGTATACATATGTAGCCCTCATATGGGCGGGAAACTCATTTAGATAACCCTCGGATAGACGAAATTCGTTGATGTTTTTGCTGGAGCTGTAATTATGCGTAAACCGAAAGGGACAACTGTTGACATTTTCAATTGTCCTCATTAATGCAACGCGACCCCAAAAATGTTTGCTAATTAAGCAATGAAATAGTTGTCGCTGTGGCTATAAATGTTTTTGAAGGGTTAGAGATAGATGGAGAGCGATTAAATATTATAGAACTCTTGCTTTGATATGATTTAAAAGCTTCTATGAGAGATAAATAGTGTTATGGTTGGGAAAATCAGAGTTAGAACCAATGCACTTTCAATAGAGAAAAAAACGGAGTAGAA
This sequence comes from Drosophila lowei, assembly GCA_008121275.1. Classification (NCBI taxonomy): domain Eukaryota; kingdom Metazoa; phylum Arthropoda; class Insecta; order Diptera; family Drosophilidae; genus Drosophila; species Drosophila lowei. Next base: position 19,970,493 of record CM017778.1, on the reverse strand, counting down.
AGGAACAAAGATATTTCTATATTCAGACAATGAGATGGAATAAAGAAACCCCAGAGATGGACATTGAAACGAATGACAACTTAGATGAATAATGGTGCTAACTGATCGATAGAAGGAGACGAGTAAAGTGAAAGATGATCAAAGGTATTGCCTGGAAGACATCCCTTCAAGATAAAACAACGGAAAGTGCGAAACTTATCCGAAAGCAGAAATACGTATCTATATAGAGGCCCACCCCGATCATTTGCCCGTGAGACATGGATCAGAGAGAAAACCATCCACCGCTGAGATACGGACAGTTCCGACCTTCTACGGACCGGCAGACGTGTGCCGCCAAAGCTTTTATAGCTGTCGCCGTTCACACAATGCGGCCCCCCCGATCCAAAACAAATATAAATCAACCCCAGACACGAGGATCTCGCCAGAAACAAAAGCCACCGCCGCTGTCAAAAGGCGAGACACTGAAAGAAAGCAAGAGAGAGAGACAGAGAGAAAGTGATAGGGAGAAGGAGAGGGGAATTGGGATTTTGGTTGTTGATTTTTGTTTATTTATTCATTGATTTTAATACACTGCCCCGGACAGAGAGGAGAGTGAAAAACTTCTTGTAAATGGAAATGCATTTTCCGATAAGGCATTGGAAATTGATTTCACTCCAAGCCCCGCCCCTCCCAAGACACCTCTGCCCATTCCCCCCACCCCCACCGCCACTACCAATCACCCTCTTCTGACTAATTGTGTGTGTGTGGTTCCGTTCCCCCCTCCCACCTGACGTTGGGTGGGCTCTTCTTCGTATTCGAAGTCGTTCGTTTTGTTTAGACTTTTCCGAATGGCTTTTCATTGATTTCCAGCTGTTTTTCCCCATGGCTTGTAAAATTAATTTCCCCTCACAACTGCATTTTCATTGTAATTTTCATATGCCTTTTCTTGTGGCGGTTGTTCCACTGTTTTTTCTGTTCTCTTTTTATGGATATTTTTTATGTTTTAATATTTATGGTTTTTAATGTTCCATATTTAGTGGCTGCCTACACGGGTCTCCCATTTCTCCAGATTTTGTTGGGGAGAACTCTATTTTATAGGCTTGTTCCACAGCGGAAATTGATCGTAAAATCCACACACTGACTACTAAAAAAGTTCACACAGTGCAGGGGTAGGAGGAAGAAAAGGAGTAGAGGGGGTGGAATGGGAAAAGTCAAACCCAAATCAAGAGTTTTCGTAATGAATGAGGAAGTAAAAAACATTGGCTTGGGAAACATTGGGGAAAAATGTTTCATCAATAGAACTGATTCCTGTGCAACTCTACATCAAAAATTGTCTGAGATGTACATTATATACCATTGACCCCTCAAGACTCTCGCAAAGAAAATATTTTTCTTTCATTTCTTTACTTAAAAAATATTTCCCGAGCTTCACAAAAGTTCCTTTCCTTTTATTTCCGAGGTTGATCCCATCAAACAGTGTGGCAGAGAAGTACATACATATGTATGCTTAGAGCCCTTAGAGCTGCCGCCTGCACTTAACACAACTGAAGTGCAAACAATAGAAACCGAAGGAAGAGGACCAAGAACTGAGAGAGGAGGCAGGGGGCAGGAGCAGGAGCAGTGGCAGTGGCAGAAATGTTAGCCATAAAAGCAAGTGCAACACTTGATCAGCTTAAATCAAACAAAATGGGGAATAACATTTGAAGGAGGGCCATACTCTCGAGTCGAAGGAAACTCAACACGTCTCCAGGGGGTAGTGGGCAGGCGGTAGGGGGTAGGGGGTGGGTGGTGCGATGGAAGTCATCTCAACACGTTTCCATAGCGTGCCTGAGAGGGGGTAGAACGTCCAAGACAGCTCGTACTTATTTTTCAAACATTATAGCACTTTACACTTTTCACACGCTAAAATAATATTTTCGCAGGCCCTGGCGCAGATTGGCAGGAGGCAGTGTTTACACTATTCCATTTGGTTGAGTCCGCTTCCGCGCTCTCTTTGCCCACTCTTTTCTGCTCTCTTTTGCGGACTGTGTAAAGAGGCAACGAGAGAAAACAAAAGCTCGGGACAGCGCGTGTCGGCGGGCGGCAGTGCAGCAGCGCCAAATGTCAAGTAGCCGTCAATGGGGCAAATAGAAGAGAGAAGAGAGGGGGCAAGGGATCCCTCAGGAGTTAGTATCCTAAACCACAAAACAGGGATAGGGTTAGGGATAGGGATAGTCCCAGGGCGGGGACTACTTCAAGTGTTTGCATTTTTATCCTTGTCTTCCACATCTCCGTCTCCTTTTTCTCAGTCTTTTCCTTCCTGTTGGGGTTTGGGCAAACACTTTTACCGTTGACTTTGTTGCCCTGAGGTGGCCCTCCTGCTTGGCTCCATCCTTCTTCTTCTTCTTCCTTTTGTTGAAAGGCAGGCACAAAAACCGCTTAGCATGTTTACCGTTATGTACAGAGCTCGCTCGCCACTTGAATTCGCCGCGTTGCATTAGTTCGCCGCATTGGCAGTACAGTACCGTTGGGTTCTGTGTTTGTGGGACTATTACTCACGCCCACGTGCAGGGGGATACGAGAGGACATCAAGGGGGGGAAGTTTGAAACTCTGCCGCCGCCACCGCCGCCCCATCGCTGCTAATGTTTGCTCTGTTTAACCCATAAACGCCCTTTAAGCGCTCGCCTTTGCCCTCTCATCCGCTTTTTTCTCTGAAGCTGGGCGGGCGGGCGCATTGGCAAACATTTTGTGCACCGTCAAAGAATCACGCACAGACATACCGCACACACTCCCAAGCAAACAGTGGAAATGGAGCAACCCTGGATACCGTAGGGGTAGGGTTGTCAATTGTCGCCCTGAAATGGTGAGGAATTCAAATCCACAGCTTCTGTTGTCGTAGCTCTGTCTAGCAGTAATTATGAAACAGTGGGGGTTAAATTTAAGCCCGAAAGAAGATCCACATAGAGCTGGGGATCGACTCAAATTCTAACGAATCGTTTAGCACTTTGCCTTTGACTGTATCTTTGAGGCGCACTGCTCGAAGCACTGTCCTTCTTCGTCCACCTTCGACCTGGACTCAACTTCCAACTAATTACTTGATTATCTACACAAATCCCAACAATTAATTGAGTTTTACATGCCCCAATAATCCCTCAAAATGGAACTTGATCTAAGGCAATGAGCAAAATGTAATTAATACTCGTATAACAAACAAAAAAGCAGGAAAAACAGAAAAAACAGTAAAGAAAGTGGAGCAGGGGGACAGGGGGGACAGGGCGGACAGACAGCATCATCTTCTAAGCAAGGGACGACGTGTTGATGTCCATTTAAGTTAATACTGATTAATGCTGACAAATTAACTACGAAATTAATCAATGTCCGAGTATGTAGAGCAAGTGGCACGAACAGTACGAGAGGCAGAGAGAGAGCCTACATTGATAACACCGAACTGTGGAGCTGTGGAACTGTGGTGTGGCATTGTGGCGACATCTAGCTGGAGATCTGGAGAAGGAGGGCAAAAGGGCAGTACTTTTGTTGTTTGTCACTTGTGACGATTTATCAATGCCAGCATAAATAAAGAGCGGCCCCCAACAGAATAGAGAGGAAGAGAGCAGAGCAGAGCATTTCATCAAAGTGTCAGGGAGATTATCAACTCAACAGAGAGACAGGCAGACAGAGACAGACAGACTCCACACTTGACTTGAAATGAACTACTATATATATAAATATATACTTAAAATATACATGTATGTGTAGAGAGAGAGAGCATTGTGCGTGTTTGCAGTCCATCAAACAACATGTGATAATTCCAGGTTCATCAGCATTATAATCAACATAAAAAAAGTCAACTTTTGTGCACAAACTAAAGTATTTACTTATTTATAAGGCAAGACACACAAAGAGAGCGGCCAGTGGGCATTTACCAGGCAAAAGTGGGCATAAAAGTTCCCATCATCAACATCATCATCATCCCCGTCTCCCAGATACTTCTGGCTGGGATGCTGCCCTCGTCTGTTGATGATGATTGAGCAATGGCACGCAACGACTTTATCTACACGTTTTTTGGCATCCGAAATTGCATAATTTATTGCGTGCGACAAATCATGAAAGCAGGAGGGCTGGACAACCGTTTGCATAACTAATTAAGTGTGATGGACAGATGAACGGACATCATGATGTTGTTCGATGATATATTCAGGTGTTGAAGGGATTCATACTCTTGAAAGAAGTCTAAAGACACTTCGGGAGAACATTCTCTGCAGATTTCTAGAGCATTCTTTGTTCTTTTGATCCAAGCCTATATCTACAATCACTATGTGACTCAACAAACTTCCATTCTGCCCTCTACAGATCCCATTTTCTAGCCAACCACTTCTGATATTCAGAAATATAATGAAGACATTATCTAGGCTAAAGGCCAGCCTCTCACAATCTCTATAGGGATATACGGATGCGTCAGCAGGTGATTGGATGGCTCATTGCATAAATTAGCGGCTAAAACACAAGTCCGATAACGATAATGATGATGACGACGATGGTATTGGGGGTCCCCATAAATTGAAAGACCACAAAGTTGTGGCGATCCACTTAAGAGTTGTCACAACACAAGAACGAGGAGGAGGAGGAAGAGGAAGAGGTGGAGTCCCACGGATCGTGCCATCGATATATACAGAATGTTAGTTAATTGTGACCATTGGATATCGAAATTTATGGTGGCATTCGGTAAGCGTTGAGCGAGCAGCCCAGATGTGCAATAAAAAAGCCAAATTATGGCTGCTGCGGCAGCAATCGTTGTGGCCCCCAAAGATTTCCAGTTGGCATTCGGTTGCATGCATAAATTTTGCAAATTATGTGCCCGATTCGCCACCGGCCCTGAGGCAATGGGGCAGCAGAGGAAACAACCAGGCCAGTCAACCATCGGAACCATCGAAACCATCATCCTGCCCGAGAGCTAATTGAACCAGTAAATCGCAGTCATATTGCGCCCTGCTCTGTTGGCTGCAACTTGTCCCCGAGACAAACCTTTCTTTCTTTCCATCTTTCAATCTTTGGCTTTTCCTCTTCTTCTTGGGGTTTTTCACCAATTTTGCTTGCCTTGGGGATATACCACTCTGGACACGACTTTGTCGCTGGCTCTGTGGCCGTTCCCGCCATTTGAAAGTTCAAGATTTTCTTTACCTTCTGGCGGTTTTCTGTCACCTTTTTTAGTTGGGCGTGTCATAGAGGAAACACCAAGGGGAAAGGCAGAACTAGCGACTGGAGGTGGCTGAAAGTACACGTTGAGAGTGGATCAGATTTGACTGAAGTTTGCTGGAGGTCTGAATACTATATCCTTATGCTACACTGTAATACTCTCTTGGAGTCATGTTCACCATCAATCAACGTCCTTTCAAAGCATATGTGTGTCTCACTAATGTACGCACTGAAGCTTTAAAAATGTATCAACATTTTGAAACAGAGAATATGAATTCAAATTAGATTTACATATATCAAAAGACCAAGCAGAAAAGAGGGAAAGTCAGATGAGGTGATAGAGCTGCGACGAGGACCTTCGCCACAAAAACCCGAAACGAGTGTATCCTGCGGCACACAACAAACATGGAAGACAATTAATAATACTTAAAAGGCCAAGAGAGATGGAGTGTGGTGTGTGTCTAGGGGTTATCCTCTCGCTTTTACAGTCATACGCGTACAATGGGTAATACCACTCCTCGATGGGTGCCTTCGGGGTTGTATAGCAGGGTGTGTGGGTGCCTGGGTTTGGTAATGAATAATGTGCACTCACCTGGATGTATTATTACGTGCTCCTCCCTAAGGGTGCTCCCTTTCGAGCTCTTTTTCGTTGAGTTATTTGCTCGCTACTGGAAAAAAGACCAGAAAAAATATTAGAAATTAAGGTTATTTATAAAGTTTGACTTTAATTGAAATTAGGTGCGATAATTAAATGCATTTTTGTCGGTCATAGGATCATGCGGGAGGAAAGGGGCTTAAGGGTGCCCTTTGACGCGACACCTGGCCACAGCGGAACAGATGGTGACCCCGACAGCCATATGAATACTCGTATGGATTAGGGGTGTGTGCTCCCTTTTTTGTTGTTTTTGTTGTTGTTGTTGAATCAAGTGTTGGTCACTTATGTGGTGCTATTTGGGTGTGCTTCAAGTTGATTTATGACAGCATACGAGTACGTGGAAGTGGGTGCCCGTGAAGTGGGGCTTAGAATTTTTCAAAATTGATGGAAGTTAGTCATGAGTTTTACAGCTGCTCAAAAAAGAGTAATGCAGTAAGGTAAACGCCTTTTATTCGACTAGTTTTCGATTTTTAATCGTTGAATAATCGGTATGTGTTTATTTTATATAATTCCTAAGCTATTGATCCATTTAAGGACTTTCTCTGAATGAATCCATCATCGATTTATATTCGTTAGCCATTAAAATCATTTTCCTCTCTTTCATTTCAGGTAAGCCCCATTTCTGGATGCCCAAAATTCTACCATTTGAAACGTGAGTAGAGGCCAAACAAATACCGGATTTCAATGATTTGCCAAAAGCCACAAAAACGAATAGCAGGAAAAAAACACACACACACTGTGCGATATTTCCCCGGCAATCAATATCGAATGCATTCCCTATTTGTGGGGGTGGGAGTGAGAGAGAAAGGCTTTTCCAATTTCCAATTCATTGCCATGCAATTTTCAAATATGTATCCGATTTTAAATGTGCCTTTGATGTCCGTGTGTGTGGGGGCGCCTCCTCCACTCCCCCAGATCTCACACATCGGAGTGGCAGCATATGCAAACGGCATTTTGTGGCTGCATCATTAACAGTCCCGGAGCCACGGGCGACCGTGCAACGCGGGGGGTAGTACAGGACAGGGCAAAAACAATTACATTTCAATTTGGATGATGTCAAAATCAGTCTCGAAGCCCCTGCCCCAAAAACGCAAGCCCCTGGCCCTGCCACCAAATAATTGTTAATTGAAAATTGTTGCCACAAACCGATGGAGGGGGGGGCAAATGTTGCATGTGGCCAAAATATTTGTGCATATCAACAATGGCACATCAAAAAACCCGAGACAGAACTTGGCTTAGCCCCACCCCACGAAATGGTTTTGGAATTTCCATAAATAATGCAGGAACAAGCAGATGGGGGGAGGACATTCAGGGAGGATTGAAAATTTCATTTTAAGCAATTAAATATCAAAAAGTATTCAAAACATGTACACCCCCTCGATTTGTACCATTCAGTATACGCATTTTGATTCGCTTTTGAGGTGAGGGAAAATGTGGCGAAAATATTTGAAATATTGGCAGTAATTTTTGTTGATTCCGATTATCGCCACTTACGAATGCTTTAACGCAATTAGGGAATGTTTAGATGTATTCGTTTAGATATAAAATACAATTTCTGTGGGAATTTCCTAAAAGAAGTATCATCAAATACGTATAAGATATACCAACTAATGATGGTACGAGTATAACCATTTTGCATAGCTCTCAAGACAAGCCGCTCTTCCACTCTTTCTCCTCGCTAATTATCCGAATCATCAATAAAACATCAAAGACCGAAAGCCGTTGAGAAAAAGCCAACTAATTTGGTTGAAACACAAAGAAGAAAAGAAAATTGTGCTGCTGCCACCTGTTTTGGGTCATCAACATCGCATCAAATGGATGGAATGGCATCCATGGTTTAATGGTCTTTAAGAGCGCATTTAAAACGCGTTTGCAAGATGCGTGTGGCATCTCCTCTCGGCCTCTTCTTCCTAGCCACATCGTCAGCCCTCTTCCTGCCTGGACATCAAAGTTCTCTGAGTTCTGCTTTCCCTTTGATTTTCCCCAAAGGTTAAGGAAATAAAAGCCCTTAATTTGTACTGCCAAAATATTTATCCAAACTAATTAATTTACCTTAATTGAAATTTATCGGAAATTGAAAGGCAGTCAACCCTCAAAAAGGAAATTCATAAAAAATGTATAAAAACGGGTTCTTAATATTGAAAATCCGAACTTGATGAGAGAATCGAGTAGATGAAATTGTATATTTATGGAAAAACTTGTGGCATAGGCGGGCGATAGTTTTTGCCATGAAAACTGAGGATGAAGATGGATATCGTATGATGAGAGAAGAAGTATAGGTGAAAATTTCATATTTATGGAAAACCCTTCAGTAATAAGCTGGGGTTTAGATACAGACTGATCAAAATTCAAGGAAAATAGACAAGTGGAATTTGAAATTACATGGAATTATGTATTTATGGAAAACCTATGGAATAAGCTGGATTTATTCAGGGTAACCTTATGTTACAAGTGCCTGAAGGTAAAAGCAGATAGAAAAGGGTTTCAATGCCGAAAATTAAAGTTTTGGTTTAATTTCGTATTTATGGAAAATATTTGGGTGTTTGGGGTATCCTTCTCAATTCAAAGAATTTCCTTTCCTACGAAACCGTATGTTTCTTCTCCTTGTTCCTCTACGAAACACCCCAATCCGATGCTAATAATTCTCCATGGCCATATTGGCTGGCTCTGTCCTTTGGTTTCTGTCATTAGCCGCCACAAAAGCTTTGAATGTTGTTAGCTTCTCCGTCTCCCTCTTGCTCTCAGCAACATTCATGCACACGTAGAGCGAGGCTTTAATTAAATTATGACTACGTTAATGTACCGTTACAACGGCACATTACTCCCTCCCTCCCCTCCGCACGCAGCCAGTGGTGTGGTGAATTCTCCCGTTCTCTGGTGCTTTGCATGTCGCTGCTCATCAGCCAGCTCTCTCACACATTCACACACACTCACACACACATACTCACGGGGGAAATTCCCTACACTTTCATGGAGCCGGGGGTGGGCGGCGGGGAATTCCTCCCACCCGCCAATGTGCCCATGAAACTGGTGTAATTTTCGTTTCCTCTGGTTCTTTTGTCCTGTCCTTAGGTTGACTTCCGCTACTTTTTTGTGTTTTTTGTGTTTTTTGGCATGTCGTGTCGTGTCACAGGACTCTGACTCTGCTTCCTGTCTGCCATTTGGCGAAATGTAAATAAAGTAATTAAAGTAATAAAATTTGTTTTAATGCTCCTAAAGCCAAAGTCTCCGTTCAGGAGAGAAAGAGCAGGGAAAGGAGTAGAGTAGAGATAGTGTGTGGCAGAAGATCCCTCTACAGTGGAAAGGTGATAATTACGCTTATTTAATCATTTATTATGGCCATTTTCTGATGAGCGACGTGTGTGCCATCTCAGTCCCCCTTTAATTTGTTTTTTTTTCCATGCAATTGTCGATTAATTTGTTTATAGCACGAAATTGTCGCGTTTATCACGTAGCTCTCTCGCTTTTTCCTCATTCATTGTTTGCTTTTGGCTTATTCTTCATTCTTCATTCTTTGTTTGCCATTGTCCTGTGGGGTTGTTGTATCCTCTTTGGAATACCCTTGGGAGAGGATATCACAGGACCTTGTCTAGACGCTGGTCATGCACTCCCGCCCCTTCCAGCAATTGTTTTTCTGATCTGTAGGGATTTCCGTGGTCTAAGCCTCCTACCATTCCTTAAGTTTCCCAAGTTTATCTTTTTGATTTCGTATAATAGTTATTAAAGGGTATTTCGAGCCTCTACCTCACCTTCACTCACCTCCCAAGTTGCTTTCCATGCACTTTCAAATGAAATTTCAGCAAAAAGCTTAAACCTGTCACTGATCCTGTTCGTGTTCCTGTATTCTGTCGATTTGAACTTGCTTTTTGGGTCCCGCCCCAATAGAAAAAAACACGACAAATCAATTTGATGCGCCTTTTATGAGAAGTGTCCGTTTTAATTCAAATATAAAACCAAAAATATAACGAGTGGGAACGTTGCGAGGGCAAGGGCCGCGGCTCTACATTTATATCCGATACTCAGTAGGTATCTTTGTTTCTGTCCCGCTCTGCTCCGCCACATATCGCACACTGGACGAGGAAGAGTGTGTGAGAGAGAGGGAATGAGTAAGCGCGTGGAAGGAGGTTAAAATTGCATTAATTCCTTTTTCCTTTTGGCTATAATAATAATCCGATCTAAAAAAGATTCCCGACTCTGGTAGATATGGTCATTGTCTATGATTCTGTGCTTTCGGTTTTCTCGTACCTTCGGTCTAATATACCCCTACACTCTTTGAGTACCGCCCTATAAAATCGCCATGGAAACAATAAATTGTTCAAAGTTTGGTTATATGAAAAAAGGAAAAGGGAGGAAACAATTTTAAATGAAATACCAGACACAGCAGACAGCACAAATAGAGAAACGAACTGTGAGGGACCCTTGACTGGGGTGCCCCTACTCATTGTACTCTCTATCTCTGAGTGCCTCTTCTGCAGGGTATCATCTAAAAAAGAAGCAAAAAAGAGCAACAAAAAAAGCAAGCAGAAAACAGCTTCATTTAAATGGCACGCGAGGGCGCCACTTGATCCCGGGACAAGCTTCCCATATCTCCGCTCTGGCTTTAAACCTATCTATCCCTCTTTCTCCCTCAGAAATTGTAATGAAAAAACTTCACAGATACAAAACATGGAGAGAAAAAGGAGCCAAAAAAATAACTGCTATAGAGAGAGTGCAAAACGCAACAAATGTCTGGAGCGCGTGTTAAATAGTTTCTTTTTTTTCGGAGCTCTAGCCCTGCCGTCCCCCCATCTGTATTTGTCCGTCTCTTCCTGTCTGTTTTCTCTCTCTCTCTCTTTATGGCCAGGAGTAAATAATTTTCAGGTTCAAGTGCCATATAATTCCCTTTACTCTCGCTATTTTGCTCCGAAATTCAACAAATTACACGGTCTCAACACCCACCCACAAGCCCACTCTCCTCCTCCTCCTCCTCCTCCGCCCTTAGAGCCCGCATAAATAACGCCATTAAACATGTTCGAACATGAAACGGGGGGAATGGAATAGGTGGGTGGGTGGAAGGCCATCCTGTGTTCCTCCTGTGCGATTTCTCGGCAACATTTTTATCTGCCGCCCCTTTCAAGTCTTCTCTAAACATCGTTCGACTTGCTCTTGGCCTGGCCCGGCCAAACGGAGGGGGAGTGGAGGTCGTCTCTGGCTCTCGTTCAGGTTCAGTTACTGTGTGCCGCACCGCACTGCGCCGCCCTGGCATTCGGGGTCTCTTGTGCCATTTATCAAACGATCCCGCTCATGTGTCTGAGCCCTGTCGTGTGGTTGCCATCCAGGCAGCCAGGCAGCCAGCCAGCCTGTTCAATGTCCTGGTCGCACTCCTGCTACCATTCCTGTTCCCATTCCTTCTTCATCTCGAGCTCCCATTTGTGCTTTTGTTCCTGCTTCTATTCCTGTTCTCATTTCCCTTTCCAGGCTTTGGCTTAATTGCCAAATGTGTTTAGGTGCGGTTTCGCCTTTCCATTCTCCTCTCTCTCTCTCCCACTCTCTCTCTCTGTTTCCCTGCAGCAAAATTAAAAAAATGTGGCAATGGAAAAACCTTCTGTGGGGGGAGCGGAGTGACTGGTGGGGCGCTGTTCCGTCCAACACAGCTGAGGCCTTTTATTCGATACATCGCACAAATTTGCATGTTTTTGGCCAGGCCCAATTCGAGTTGAGCCGAGAAGCTTTTGAAGTTTTATGGCTGCCATTTGATAAGTTGGCACGAAGAGAAAGGCACAGCATACCTGTGGGGTGGGGGTGTGGTGGTGGGGCAGGAGAGGGCCGTTTGTAGTACTGGTAAGGGGGTGGATCTGAACAATGGTAATGCATTTTCTTTTGTTCGTGATTTCTCTATTGAATTCGGAGGTCAGTTAACGGAAGTTACCGTGTTTTATTGCCCCACCCCCCACCCATGTTTGCTCTTCAAGTTGTGGTGGCTTCAAAGTTGTTTCGGAAACATTTTGACTTTTTTCGGAATAGTTTCGGAATTATTTCGGAGTCGAATGGGTATTTATGATAAATTGTTGTTTAAAGTAGTTTCCGAAGTTTATTAGGAGTTACTGAAAGTTTCATATTTCGGAGTGATTTGGAAATTACTCAGAAATATTTCGGAAATTTATAAGTTTTGTTTTTAGAGCATATTCGGAGCTAACCATGTTTTGGAGTCGGCTTTAAATTGGTTTTTTTAAGGCCTTTAGGTCTTTGGAGTTCAATGGAGCATGAATATGGAATATAATATGTTATTTACCCTCATCAAGTACACCCCTTAAGAATTCCATCGTTGAAACACTAATTACACCCACCTGCCACACCCACACAATGGAAACACGCCCACTATCCACCCTATCGCCTACCAGACCACTATCTACTGTCCACCCACTGGCTGTCTGGCTTTGTGACTTCCTTACTTTGACACACTTTTGCGATATGATACCCCACACAGTCTAGAGTCTAGACCAAGGACCCCACGTGTCCAGATTGTGGTCAATCATAGGCCATGTTCTGTGTCCTTCAAGGGCCTCATTCCGTGTCCTTTGTGTGTTCATTAAGATCAAAGTCTGAGACAAGCGGATCACTGCCTTGTGTTTCTGGCTTTGTCTGATTTCTGGCTAAATGGAAACACTTCAAAGACCCGCACGTTGAAGAAACATAAATGCAAATTTTTCCCCCACTTCCCGATTCGTGATTTTCGTGTGGCGCTTGTCGCTTGTCGCTCTGGCTGTGGCTGTGGCTGGGGGGCGATGCGGATCCATTTCAATATGTGCCGCGTTGAGGGTAAATTATGAAACTCGGGGCGTTTCACTTGTTAAAACAAATTATAGGCTTCGTTTTGATTATTTTGAGCTGGATTTTTGTTCGTTCTTGGTTTTTAGTAGGAAGGCAGGAAGGTAGGTAGGTAGGTAGGTAGGTAGGCCCTGGTGTATAATAATCTGAATTCATTTGCATATTTTACAACTTCATGGAGTGACTGCAGAGTGATGGAAGGAACCATTTGTCAGCTGCAAGCAATGGAAAACTGAGGAAACGAAAGCCTCAAGGAACTACCATTCCGAAATATTGATTCTTCGTTTGAGTTTCTTATGGTTAAAGTCGTTTTAAATGGGTCAAAAGTTGAAGTAACTCCGGAAAGAATGAACTCTTCTTGTGGGTTTCTTACTGGAAATAATCTGTCCCCCCCACACCCAATATTGAATCCATAAATTGCCTTTTTCTCAATTCTGATTGACACTCCAGCATCGATCTGTCTGTCACTCGCACAGCCTACAAATGCGTCCATCCTCCGTCTGTCACTCGCCTGCACACACAGCCTACAAATGTGTCAAAGCGCAGTCAGATCAACAGCATTAAGCGGCATATTAAATGCCAGCCCATTGAAGAGGAGAGCACTCTCCAATCCCCAGCCAACGACTCATTTAAACTCCAAATGTCAGATTATTAAACATTGATAAGGCACACAGATACAATATTTATGCAATATACGTACATATCTATAAGAAAGAGAGCGTCAGACTGGGGCCCGTGGGCAGCAATTGAGGATGATTTTTGCGATGGAGTTGGAGTTTGAGTTCCAGCCGAGGCCTCACTTCCTTCTCTCCACGAGATGTGTCGATTACAATGGCAATTTCAAGCCGTCTGACGTCTGATGAGGATCATCGCGGGCACACATGAGGCATGAAAAATTATAGCACGTACACAGAGCCAGAGCCTCGGGAGATTTCCCGAAATGATAATCAGAGAAATCATATACCGAGTGAGAGATCCGGAGACTCTCCTCCTTCTCTGATATATGGAAATAAATATTATGCATTAATGATGATGAGCCGTGGCAAAAACTCCTTAAAATTTGAGCTCCGAGCTCTGGGGCCTTCATCTTTGATAAGCCATTCAGTTCGGCGTTGATTCGGAGTTGTGCTGCATCTCTGATTGGGATTTCGCTATGGGAACTCTTAGACGATGGCTTTAAGGCGGAGTCTTTTGATTGGGGCTACTATTAATGCCACACGTAGATGGTTCTTCGTTTGATATGAATATTTGTATATAATTTCATTTGGTTTTGATGATCTTAAAGGCTATTGAGAGTCGATTCCGAGCTGTTGAAGATGTTATGGGAGTTTCCTTAGAAAATCCCATTCAATCACTGATTTTATATCCCTACACCTTAAAGAGTTTTCCCATAGTTAACTCACCTCGTCATTGATTAGGGTTTCTCCATAAATATTCGAGTGCTTGTGAATACCTGTGCCATTGATTCATAGTTGGGCAAACATGGTTCCTTATATCCATAATCAAATCAATCAAACCACGCCCCCCCATGCCGCCACTATCCCCTTTCTCCCATACAAAAACTTAATATAAATGCAAATTCAAATCAGAGAAAATAAAGTGAATCCGAGAGTCTCAGAGTCTCAGAGTCTGGGAGTCCGAGTGCGTACCAAATTCAAAATGAAATGAAACGAATCTGTTGGACTTTTTCCATAGAAATGCATTCAAGTTTTGGGGCAGGCAGGAAAGGAGAGCCAGGGCGAAGGCGAAGGAGATGAAATATGCGCACAAATCACTTGGTTAGGCTGCGGCTCTTCTGCGGCCAGATACTCGTCGTAGTTTTCTCTCTGTTGCCTGTTGGCCCGGCCAGCAGGTAGACAGATAAAGGCTAAGCCAAAAGCAGCTCAATGAATTCGATTTTACCAAGATTTTGCTTATTTTTTTCCTTGAAAGTTTAAAGAGGTACAGTGGATATTCGTAGGGGAAAATGTTGATCAAAACAGGTTAAAAAAATCAATGAAAAATTACTATGTTTTAAGTGTCTTTGTGTCCCAAAAGGCAACAAAGTTCTTATAGAAATCCATACAAATTTCATCTCCGTACTTCCCTTGGAGTAGCCACTGTGGCAGCTTTAGTTGTTGTGGCTTATGCAGAGTTGGCTTTATCTGATTAGGCCTACTCCCCCGTCACGGCTTCCAATCCTCTCCCAACGATTTGTGCTTAAGATTCAGCTCCAGCATCAGATTGAGCTACGGATTCGGTTTCGGCCTTATGAATTTCATCTTTGTTGAGCTTTGGTTACGCTTTTCGGTTTTCGTTTTTGGTTTTGTTTTGGTTTCGGTATGGGTTTCGGGGTTTGGTTATGGTTTTATGGTTCGGGTCTGTGTCTGTTGAGCGTTTTTCGATTTTCTTATGATTTCATAAGCCACAAAGCCACCAGACACAAGCGCATCGTTAGCTTTATTTTTGTTGCTGCTGTCGATCAAAATGCAATCAAAAATTGTGCGGGTTCCAACCAGGTTCCCTCCCAAAATCCATCACTCTCTCTCTCTCTCTCTCTCTCTCTCTCAGAGACTCTTGTGTCCGTTGGGCTACCTTGTTTGATTGTGTGGACTGTGGACCACAAAAATAGTTTGTTGTTGGCTCGTAAAGATTTCTATCGGTAGACGGTGGGCCTCGTTTCAGTTTGGGGCTTATTATTTATGGTAAGCGTCTGTTTGGGTTTTGTAATTGATTTTTACAGTTCTTTCTGGTCTGCCATGTGGTTGTACCATAGATCCGTATCAAGAGTGCCACAAATGGAATCGTAAATAAACTTGGGCAAATGCTTTTGTATCCCAGATGGAAATGCTTTTTCTTAGAGGACCATTAGTGTGTGAAATAAATCTCGAGACTGTTTTGATTGACACCGAAACATGGAGATTTCTTTATTATATCGGAAACATTGAAACTAGTTTAAAGAAGCCTTTTTCCAGCTCTTATAAATCATGTAGAACATCGAAAAACCGAAACCCTTTTAGATATAAATTGATCTTACGATCTCTTATCTTTGGGATCCCGAAAAAGTCGTACAACATGTGGCACCATTAGTGCCTTTAAATTCCTCTATAGGAATACCCTTTCTCTTCATGGTTTAGCATCGAAATAAAATACATTCAAAATACATTAAAATGGAAACGCAAACGAATGAAAAAAGCAACAAAAAACGATATAATCCAATTAATCCTTAAACGTTTTTTAAAAGCATATAATTTAAAACACACGCCGACGCCGACGACGAAGCCGACGCCGATGCCGAGATGCCGACGCCAAACAAGCGACAAAAGAAAACCAAAAGCAGACCCCAAAAAAAACCTTAAAAGAAACACACCCAAAACGACATCGGTAGACATCGTGTTGTAGAGCACACACCACACGAGGAACAACAGCAACAACAACAATGCCAAATCGTTGATCGTCTGGGCACCCGATCCCTCTCTCTTTCCCGTTCCTCTCCCGATTCTATCCCTCTCTGACTCACTGCGCTGATTGCGATCGCGAGCGGAAGGTGCGTGAACAATGGAAACAATCGAACATAATTAGGCTAAAGTGCTGGGGATAAAAGCAACAGAGAGACAGAAGGAGTGGAGTGCTGCCGCAGACAGAGAGAGACAGTTGGAGTGCTGCTGCAGCGAGAGAGGGAGAGACAGAGATGCAGCAAGGGGCAAAGCGAAGAGTTAGGGGTTCGACTCCTTCCTTCGTTCGTTCATAAATAAAAACGACAACGCAAATAAATTGTAGCGAATTTTTATAATTAATTGTATTGTCGTCGGCGGGATTCGTTTATCCAGGGGTTCCACAGTGCAGCGAGGGGCAGCTCCAGTAGTTTGCTGATTTACCGATAATGACGATGGGAGCCACAGTAGGCGGAGGCAGAGGCAGGGTCTGGGTCTGGGGCTGTGCGGTCCCCGTGTATTAAAAGCGCATTAACAAATCTCCTAATCAGCGATGGCAAATCGCCTTCTGTGGGTGTCTCTCTCTCTCTCTATCTGTCTGTCTCTATCTCTTTCAGAGATTGGTTATGCGTCTGCTTTTTATGTGGGTTCGGAGGATCACTTTGAATCTACCTCTCGTTAATGACACAGCTTTATTCCGATGAAAAATCTCTAGAAGTATAGCTTCCAATTGCATGAAATTTGGAAATCCCTGGTGTGTTGAAACCTCGGATCTATCTTCTAAGTTGTCCGCCCAAGAGAGCGTACACTGTACATCCGTGGGTTTCGTAGGGAAAGAAACTAGAAAGCGGTAACCAGAGAATGAGTTAATCAACAGATTATATCCAATTAGTCAGAAAATATAACAACCTAATATTTTTTCTCGAATATCTCCCATAATCCCATAATCCATTCGAATTTCCCTACTCCTCTTTGTACCTTCCATGGAATACTGGCTTAGAGAGCTGTGGCCTGTAGGCAGGCTTTATCTGTCTATTAATAAACCATAATAATTTATTGATTGCCTTTAAAAGGCGGCCTGCTATTGACCCCAAAACTAATCTGCACAGAATTATCGCAGCAGAGCAGAGCAGAGCGAGAGGGACGACTATTGTTCGGATTGGAGGCAGTAGAGGCAGTGGAGGCAGTGGAGGCAGTAGAGCTCTTCTGACCAGACTTTGCCTCTCATTATGGGGCTGCCATTCTCCTCCATGGCTGTTTTTTTTCTCCACATGTATTGCTTCTGCCTCGCTGCATTAATTCGTTCACTTTTTGTCTGTGTTCGTGTGGAAGGAGCTCCAGCTAGGAGCTCCCCAGGAAGGAGCTCCCTTCGGCTTCTCGATTGGTGGCTTACTTTCCTGCTTGAGCGCACATTTGGTCGCCGTCAAAGGCTGCCTTTGATGTTAATCCCATGCTAGGAACATGCTCTCGTAGTCGTCTGCATATGTGACCTGCCTGGAACCGTATAATTGTGTTTTAGCATTTAACTTTGGCTCCTTTCTTTACCAATTTTGGTATGCTCTGGCTCCGCGTTTGACTTCCATTTCAACTTGTTTTGGGCCACTTCCATTTCGACTTCTTAAAGCCACCTTTTTCTTCGACTTGTTCTGGGCCATTGTTTGCCTAATTTTCCACTGCTGCTGCTGCTGCTGCTGCTGGATGGGGAGTATGGGCAGGCTAAGTAATTCCCAATTGGGTGATGGATGATTAGAGCTGAAGAATGAGTTCGAATTGCTGTGAATTGAATGGCAAAGAAAGGGGGTTTTGCTGCTTAAATTAGTTCAAAGAGATTTAGGTAGCTTTAAGGAAAAAGTTTGGCAGAAGAAAGAGGTTCCTTTGAGTATCTTCAGACTACCAATTCTATGCCCAAATTCTCTGTTTTATTGCTCCCCCGAACCTTAATCTTCCCAAAAGTAAAGCCATATGGATATGTTTCATTGGCACACCCAAAAAACAAAGCAAAAATCCACCTCTTAAGACAGAAGTAGAAGCAGCTGTTGCCAGCACATGAAGAACATTTGGCAGGCGTCTCCGTCTCCACTGCCTGCAGGTAATTTATCTAATAAAATTATTATTACCATATATTACAATAAATGAGGCTTAATAAGTGGGCTAACACATAGCCGTACATATACCCAGACGGGGGTAGCGAGAGATTTGTCTTTGCCATGGCAATACTTTCGTCCCATCGCGATTCTAGGTGGAAGGAAGGCCTCCTCCGTCTTGGTCTTGTTTCGGTCACGTGCCGCGTACGCAATTTGTGGCGGCGTCTCGACCGACAACTACCGGGTACCCCACAAATGTCTGTACTGCCGCGTGCCACCACACCACAAACTCGGGCCACCGAAAATAGCTAAACAATTTGAAAAGATGTCGCACAATTTGACGACGAACGCACAGAAAACAGCAGGAGAAACAGCCGCCGAGATGGGGAAGCACCCAAGGAACAGGGAGCTGGTAGCCACAGCCGAGGCCGTGAAGAGACAACGACAACGACAACGATGTAGACGAGACAAACGACAAGACGACGGCGCATTTGAAATGCAAAGTAGGCAGCACACCAAGGGACACGCCCACTTGGCTGATGAAGTCCCATTTGTAGGCAAATCGATGTCTCTCTCTCTTGCCTTAAAGTCAAAATTGTGCGAATTTAAAAGGAGCTTTGGCTTGGCGGGAAAACAGTTTTCTAGCTGAGATTCCTCAAGTACTTTCCGTTACCTTTCACAGTCGGTGGCTTAAACCTTTTGAACGCTTTACCGCCCATAGCTACCGTTCGACAAATCGTAATGATTATATTACAACCTTTCAACTCTCCCCTCAATCGTGGCCAACATTCACCCGGCGATAAGCAAAAGGTGGCCTACAAATTACTTCATTTGCCCCACCATTGCCGCAACGGGGGTGGTGGGGCGAAAAAAACGGGGAAAACTAAAGCCAACAAATATTTATGTTAAATTTCATGTTGTTTTGTACAACAACTAGACGGTGGGCAAACAATTGAAATGGCGCTTAATTTTTTATGGCCATCGCAAACACTCAAGTCGCAGGACCTCCACGGTGGAGTATCCTTGACACAGAGGGAAACAAATTCCTGCCTTCTTTTTTTGTCGGTTTTGTGGGGCAGGGCAGGGCAGGGCAGGGGGAAATTCTTTTCCAACCGCCACAATTTTGCGGTTTGTAAAAGTTTTCCTCATTCATCCCATTTCTTTTTTGTTCTTGGGTTTCCTTTTCGGGTTGTTTGTTTGTTTGCCTTTTTCCTGTGTGTCCTGCAGTGTCCTGTTAGGGACTCACTCTCTCTCTCTCTCTGCTGTCCTGCCTTTCTTTTTACTTTTATTCCATTATTTTGTTTGCATTTGAATTGAAAATTAGTATTTTTTTGGGGCACTTTATCCAACTCCTGCTAATTTCTCATGCAACGTTTTGTGTACAACACTCCTCCTCCTCCTCCTTTTCCACTTTCCATTCCGCTTCTCAAGGGGGTGTTCTACTCTATCGGTGTTCAAAGGCTTTTCCTGGCCTTTTCGGCAAGTGTTTGTTTAGGTTTTTCTCCTACATAATTTTATTTATGACATGTTTGATTGGGTTCTCCAAAGAATCTTTGTAAATTGTTCGCTATCCTCCTGGAATTTATGCCAGGACATGACTCAATTGAAGTCAAGTCTTGGCTTACTCAATATGCCAAAAAAAAAAAAAAATGTAATAAAGTCCAGGAGCACTCAACAAACAGCAATAAACAGGAAACAGAAGCTCCACCTTGCTCGTATAGGGAAAAACCCCCCCCTCTGCAGTGCCCTCTTCATGGACAAAAGGTAGACCCGGCAGACGGGGCACAGAGTCTGCTGCCAGACAACGTCGACAGGGGGACAACTAATGAGTTCCTAATTTAAATAAATTTCCGCTCATAAATTAAAAACTAACAGACACACAGGAGCACCAGAGAGCACGAAAGAGGGGCTCAGAGATGGTATGTGGCAAAAAAAAAGGACTTTGTCTGGCTGTCTTTTCTCTTGGGTCTAGGAGAGAACTGAAAGAGAGAGAGCACCACTTCTTAAAGTAGGATCACATGTTTTTTTCGGTGTGAGATTCAGGGAAACTTTTGGGGGAAAAGAGGTTTTCTGCACTCTCTATCCCTGGCCTAAGCCGAGATCTCTTTTAATAACACACTAATAAAATATATATGATTTATTTTCCCTTCAGGAAAAACCCCTTTCGGGGGTACGCTCTTCGATTGAAGGTATGGAAAACTTTGATTAAAAACACTTCGAAAGGACTCTTTTAAAAAGGAAATTGTATATAAAATTTAAAATATTCCTCGGAATTGCTTCATAGGGACTTCGGTTCCTTAAGAAACCATATCCCGCCTGTCCCTAAGAAGACCTCTCCCCAAAACACTGATTCCTCTGTTAGATCCAGCGAAACTCCATTATAAAGTCAATCGTCAGTCAATTCTTTGGCTTTTGGTGTTCTCCCATCTTCAATTCATTATCCAGCAATGACCAAAACTATTTACAAATTTTTGCTAACGGCTGACCAAAAGAACAGACCATCTTTATGAGTTGGTCAAGAGCCAGAGCCCGAGCCAGAGCCCGAGCCAGATAGAGGAGAGGCAACAAGCCACAGCACATAACCACATAAATCAGTTTCTAGCTTCGGAAAACTGTGCGCTAAATGCCATGACAGGCGGCGGCAGAGGATGCACCCGGAGAACCAGAACCACAGACAGACGTGGACTTGGACTTGGACCAATCCCACACCGAAAACCAAAGCCAAGCCGAAGCGAAACCGAAACCAAAGCGGTGGCGGGGCCAAGACGCGTTGTGGCTGCTACGTGAGGCAGCAGCAGCAGCAGCAGCCGCCGCCTCAAATGAAGGAGGGAAAAACTTTGGCGCATACCAAAAAGTCAATGAGCCATTGAACGATCGATCCGAGGAGTCCGTGAGATAGAGAGGAGGTGGAGGAGTATCAGTATACCCCCAAAGATGGTCATCTCTCTCTCTCCGCATCCCGTATCGCGTATCCCTTGCCACAGATACAATTCACATTTTTGCTACGCCGCATTTTTAGCCAATTTAAAGTCTAATTTAAGCAGGCGCATTTGTAACGCACGTAAAAACTGGCAAAAAAACAACAACAAAAAACAGCAAGGGGACCAGCCGTTCCGTTCCGTTGCAAAGGATTGATCTGGTCTGGCTAATTTTGAGCACGTACGCATATAAATTTCATCAAAATTCCAATGAAATAAACGCACAAACGTTTAAAACTCGCGAATCTTGGGGAATGCTCGCTCTGTCGTTCTGTCTGCTCCAAAAGCCCCCACCCAACCACCAAAAAGGACACAAAAATTTCATATTAAATTATGGAAAGAAGGAATTTTTGTTTCAGGAAAGGAATAAAAGGAATCTGCTGCTGGTTCTTGCCGTCTGCATTGCTTTTTTTTTGCTTCTTTTCTTTTGTCACTGAACGCATAATAAACATGTTTATTAACATTTCTCGTTGCCGGCAGACAATAAATTAAGAGCGGTGGGGCAGGCAGACAGTGTACGCCAGTGCATGCAACATGTTGCACGCAACATTCATCAGCGCCCCCGGAAAAAGATGGCCACGAAATAATTATTTTCGTTCAACGAAAATTCGGGAATTTCTGCAAGAAGAGAAGCGAGAAGAGAAGACAACGGAACGGGGAACGGAACGGGGAACGGGCAAATGGCAAGGAAATGCCTGTGGGTTATGCTTCGGTTCGAAATGAAATTCAAGTTTTTATTACATATTTTTCAAGGGAATTCCATTTTAAATTGAAACACAAATTTGAAGAATTTTCGTTTAAATATTTCTGCTGATTCGATTTCAAAAAAATACCAAAAAAGTTAAAACTTGCAAAAATACAAATATAAAAAAATCCAACAACAACAAAATACAAAAAATACCAAAAAAATTACATCTTGCAAGAAATACAAAAAAATACCAATTCCAATAAAAAAATACCAGAAACCTTAAAGCTTGCAAAAATACAAAAAATACAAATTTCAATACAAAAAATACCAAAAAAAGTTAGAGCTTGCAAGAAATGCAAATTCTATTACAAAAAAAAATACCACAAAAGTTAGAAATATAATTTACGAAATATACATTAAATTATCCAAACAAATATATATCAAAATACTAAAAATGGTAATAAAATTATACTAAAAGTTGAGTACTTTCTCAAAATGATTTATCTAGATAATTTCTTAATCGAAACAATTTCAAAACTTTTCCCAAAAAAAAAACCCTCCATAAGATCTTGCAAAAAACCGATAAATTTTAATTACATTTTGACGAAAATTTCTTCATGAAACGTAAATTAAAATGGTAATTTTTGTGTTTTTTTGGGGCGACTGGCAATAAATTAACAGCATGCATACGAATATATCGTTGAATGAGCGTTGATATGAGCCCAAGGCAATTCGCGGCTTGAAGTATTCTTTGGAGATCATTAAATGCACTTGGAGACAGCGACAGAGTGCGAAGGAGGAAGCGAAAGAGATGCAGAAAGAGTGCCAAAGAGGGAAAGGGAGAGAGAGAGAAAGAAAGAGAGTCAGTGAAGCGATCGTTGCTTTTGCATTAATTTCACATGCAATTTACGCTGATTTATTTGATCTGCAAGCCCATGCCCTGGTCATGTCGATGGCTCTCATGGTCCCTGTCTATATATCTGGCTCTGTCTCTGTCTCTGTCTCTGGCCTCTGTCTTCTGTCTCCTGTCCCCTGGCTGTCTGTTTGTCACTCAGCCGCAGCGATCGGTAGATCTCTGAAAGACCTCTTCCTAAATTGGCTGCAACCACAAAAGAGGTCTGTGGCTCCTGCTCCTGCTCGCCGCCTGCTGCTGCTGACTGTTGATTTGATCGATTTGTGTTGATTGCCTGTCAGAGTGGCAGGGCAATACAATGGCTTCTGGATGCCAGAGGGGGGCAGCAGGCAGGCAGCAAGGACAGGGCTCTGGGGCTGGCTCTCTTGTTAGGTGTCAGTCGGGGCAGTCAAGTGTTAAATATACGTACAGAAATATATGCATGGGGCCCCAGAGTTTATGTTAACTAAAAGTGCATAAAATGCGCTCGAAAAGGCGAAGATTCAAAGTCGAAAGTCGGTTCTGTCGCTTGTGTCAGTCACTCAGTCAGTCAGTCAGTCAGTCATTCACTCATTCAATTCATTCACTTGGCTTTGGCCTCTCCATTCCCCCCTTTGTTGGGTTGGCCTGGCTTCTTGGCTTCCTTTCTCTGGTGACTCTTTTGGGCTAATATGAGATTTCTATGGCAGAGGGTTTTGTAAAATTATATGGTTTTTTTTGGGGGGGACTGGGCTCATCAAGGTGTCCCTTCGCTTGGATTTATTTAAATTTAAAATCGTTTTCAGGGAACTCTAATTAATGAAGTTCTTTCAACGCTTGCCCGCTGAGCCATGGCCATCCTGCCCCCTGAAGTTTCCCTTTTGAGTGCCATTTCATTGCATTTTCCCTCATTTTCTTTGCCATTTTTCCCCCATTGCTTCAGCGTACTTCAATTTATTGTGTATATATTTGAGAGAGAGCCATAGTAGTTCTGTCTGCGTTATCATTCTAACGTAATCTTAATCACTTTGCCCAATGTTCATTCATCCACATCATCAATTTCCTTCTTCGGGGTTTCTGCTGCTGCCGCTGCTGCAGTGGCTGTTCGCTGCAGAAAAGGGGAAACCCCTTGGACTGGTGTCTTGAGGGTCCGTCTGTCGCCATCTCTTTTCTGCTCTGCTGGCCATCTCCTTTGCTCTGTTAGCCATCTCTTACGCTCTGCCTTTGCTTCTACATTTGCTTCTTGCCGCCGCTTCAATGGAACTTTTTGCCGCCTCTATCAGATTTTCAAGCTATTTTCCAAAGGAGAGATTTGATACACAAAAAGCACGAGTAATACCTCCCGTAACTCCTTCAATCGTTCCACCCAGAGCGTCTTCATATTGCCCCACCCATCACTCCTGCTTTTCTGCTTTCCTGCTTCAATTCCTCTACCATTTTTCCATGCTCGTGCTTTCCCGATTTTCCTTTTTCTTTGCTGCTGCCGCTGCTGCTGTTACCAATGCATCAGTCAACTGACAACGCCCTGGACTTCACCTCTGGCCTAACCCCTGCTTGCCCCTGCTCTCCTGTTACCAAAAAAACAGCATTTGCTACTTAATAGTTGTGGGTCTTATCGGTTCGCAATCTGCCTGTTTCGACCCCTCTATGGGCCAAGTTAGTTAGCCAGACAACAGAGCCCAGAGAGGGAAAGGGGGTGAGAGCAGGGGCATATACCCCTCCATTTGGCCATATTAAAAATGTATATAGAAACTCTTAAACAAACCTTCCTTTGGCCAGGAATCAAGCAGAGATGGTCAATGGTCAATGGTGACTCCTACTCCTCGTCCTACTCCTCCTCGTGCTGCTTCTGCCGCTCCGCCTCCTGCTGCCGCTTCTGGCCTGGCCGAATCGGATCGGGTCTGGTCCCGGTCCCTGCTGCTGCTGCTGCTCCTCTTATAGATTTCAATAATAGATTTTTCGAGCTGGTTTCCTTTTGGTTGCGTTTCCCGCAGTCCGCCACCCGCCACCGACGACTGTCTGCAATTTTCGTTCATTCGGCGTGCAAAATTGTTTTTCTTTTGGCCATGAACCCGCGTGCTGACGCTGACGGCTTCTGGGGCTCTTTACTCTTTACTCTCGGCTCTTGGTCCTCTCTTGGCCCTCTTGGCGCTTCTCTTGGCCCTGCCCCTGGCTTTGGGTCTACTTCTAATGTGTTTCTTTTGTTTCGTTTTTGTTTCGTTTTTGGTTTTGGTCGGAATGCAGCTGTGCGTTGAACCTTCTGCCAATTGCAATTGTTTCGTAGTGTGGTGTTGCTGTTGCAACGTTGCTGCTGCTCCTGCTGCTGCTGCCACAATTCGTTGCTTGCTTGTTGTCCACTTAAAGTGCCACATTTGGTATAGGGAAAATTGTACATGGAATGCTGAATGCTTGAGGTCAAGCAGAGAGTGGTGGGTCTCCCTCCCTCTGTCCCCACAAAGTGGCAGCAACAGCAGCAGCAGCAGGGGTAAGGGGTAAGGGGTAACCCTTATTTGTTGAAAAGCTGTTCATGGCAACGACTTCTCCAAGTTGTCTCTGGCTTTAATGGTTATTTAGGGGAATTTATATAGCTATCGATTGGGTAATCGATAAATGATGGTGCAATGAAAGCAGATGGTTGCATAATGATGCATATTGAAGGAGGAATCTTACATATAATAGGAGTTAACGTACAAGTAATCGATAAAATCTTATTTCAAGCGCAGAAGAATGCAAATCTTTTATTTTCGTAAATTTGTGGATCGATTTATGCATAATAATCGATTGATCGATAGATATTTTAGCTAAAACTTTGATAATCTTGAAGTAGATTCTGGGAATCTTTCGCATTTTCCTGTTCCTTTCCTCATTTAAGCCACAGAATGTCCTGTAATGCCTGGTAATTTTTGCTAATATTCTTTAAATAAAATTAATCGCTTGGAAAATTGCTAATAAGCTGCCAGACAGAAATATATAGAGAGACTGTGAGAGAACATCAAAAAGCGACTAACCAGAGATTAAGATAGTTCCACAAGGGATACGTGTGGGTGTGACTTCCTGCAGCTCTTGTCCCCGCCTCCTTACCTCAAAGCTCGGAGCAAAGTTATCCCCATCCACTTGGGGGCAAAGATTGAGATTAGCAAGTGGAAAGATGCGTGGCAAGGTGAGGCAAGGCCTTGTAATCAGAGAGGTACAAACAGCGAGGAATCTCGAGAGATGCGAAAGGGAAGCAACTTGTCCCGGGGTTACGTTTAGTAAGTGTGAATTTGGTGTCATCAGTGGGCAGAGAGCTCCACCGCTGAGGCGGTGGGGGCCTCCAAAGAGGGTCAAAGACAAAAGTCAACGGAAATGTGCGAGAACTTCGCTCGGGGCGCAACTAAAATTGGCAATGAAAATAAGCGTAGATTACGAGTAGAACCCTGGTCGGTCTCTTGGCCATTCCCGTTCCCATTCGCATTGCCATTGCCATTGCCATTGCCGTTGCCGTTGCCATCAAGCGAAACCCATCAAAGTGTAATGAGAAAAAGTTAACTTCGCTTCCAGGCATTCCCATTCCCATTCCCTTTCCGATTTCTGGCCCTCCTCTTGTTGTTCTTCTTGGCTTGTGGCGGCGTGTGTCTCTGATTATATCACCAGCATCCATCCCTGTTCTCTTCTCTTTTGCCCATGCCCCAGGGTTGGGGGTCATTATCTGCTTCGAAACTGAAACCAAAGATCCCGTGGACACATGCTGGTCAATCTTAGGGCTAACTGCTTCTATTTAAGTTGTAAAATCTAAAAGCAACGCATAAACATCACCCAAGTGGTGGGGAGGGAGATCCAAGTGTTTGGATAAAGTCGTTTCTGGAATGGCTCTTTTTGGGTCTAGAAATTGAAAACTTGAACGCGGTTTTAAAGTGGGTTTACTGTTTTTTGAGGAAGGGGGGAAACAACACTTTCCTGGAGCACTTTGCTAGAAGAAAACGCTTCGTTTGAGAGTAAACCTTGAACCTTATTAGACCTTCTTTGGAGGCTTTAAAAGCTGTCCAAATACATTGATCTTTTCCATCATTCAACGCCCTTTCTATGCTTCTTTTGAACCTCCTCTTTAGTCTAGTCAATTCCGTATATTTGTTCTACAACTTAGATGCAGATCTTCTCCGCTTTGCCATCTTTCATTTCACATTCAATGCCCCAATTCTTCGGCTCTCCTTCCTTCCATTGTATGCCCCAAATCTTCGCTTGACCTCACTTTCCATTTCGTACTTCAAACCCAAATTAACCCAAATATGGTGTCTTATGCAACGTCAGGGTACTCCAACGAGTAAACCATTAACCAAGTAAAAAGGGAAATCAATTAGGCACAGTTTGGGGCCTCAATAGATCATTAATTTTGGAGGCTGGCCAGAGACACATCATGTAAAATCATGAAATAAATCCATGTCAAAGTTCGGGACAACATTAGTGGATAATTAACACGCCCATTTCAAGGGTGCGGCTTCCACTACTCCTCTCTTTTGGCCAACTTTTGTGATGCAAATGAGATTCGGTTGTTTTCGGGGCATCTATCGTATCTATCGTTTCGCTGTTGGTGGTCCACCCACATGTCCATGTTCCAGGGTTACATTCACGCTGCGTCTGAGCCAACTGCAACACTCCATACTCCATCATTGAAGTATACCCTATAACACATACTCGTATCTCTCCACTGATGGCATGCAAATTATGTCTGAAATTATGCTCAGATTTGTATGCATCGATTAATTGGCATATAATTCATTTTCTTATCATCTTTCCCGCTCTTTTTCTCTCTCGTTGCAGGTAAATACGATTATGTGGCTTTTTTGGAAAATAACCATCACGAATGCGTTGATTTTGAAGTGAGTTTTGAATAGTTTTTTTCAAGTAATTTGCATAAATTATGTGGCGAGATTGCATTTTACAGGGGCGAGGCGCCAAGGTGTTGTGGCAGACAGACACACGAATCCCGAAAGCCAATCTGTGGGTCTGTGGCCATAAATCAGTTTGTAGCCGCAATCGAAAGAGGGTGGGGGCTTGGGGCAGAAATGCAAAGTAACACGGAAATGGAATTCCGTAATTAGTGTAACAATTAATGAGGGTATTTATGTCATCGTTTGGGAATGGGCAGAATTATAGAGTTTATCATAAACCATCTTTAATTGGGGTTTTTACTTTTCAGGCAAACAAAATTATGGCATTTTTAGGCTTTGGTTTTCCAATAATCGAATATTTATCGATAAATCTAAAGAAATTACTGTGAAAAACAAGTAAATCGATCGAATATAGGGAAATCCTACTTTAAATTTACATTGAAGGAAATTTATATGTTTGCCAGGCTGAAGTTATGCAAATTACGGCATGATATTGCCAGTTAATCGAAAAGTTATCAATCATAATCGATCATTCACTAAATTTTGATCGTTTTGATGATGATTCCACCACGATAAATCGCATAAACCTCTGCCTTTCCACTGCCTGCGATATGTTTCCCATCCTGTCACTCGGATGTCTTCTCCAGAAAAGAATTCCATTAACCAGAGATTAACCAGACGATCAGCCGTTGGCTGAAGCCCACACGAAAACCGCTTCATCTCGCTTCACACGCCTCTACTCTATCAAATGTATGCTGGCCAACTTAGACAAACTGTTGGCTCTCAAGTCGTCTTAATGATGCACAGATTAATGTTGGCCTCACAACAAAATCCACAAGGAAAAGCAAACCACCAGCACCAGCACCACACCATCGCCTCGGGAGAGGCAGTTTCCAAAGCAAAAACCAACTACGAGAGCGGCGGAAAACCAAATCAACCGAAAGAGCGACGCCTTTTTGGTGCCAAAAACTGAAACTTTAACTATTTATTACTCGCCCCGAATGGCCCCAAGGGGACGGACGGCCCAGCTACAGTCTGGACGGCTGACTGAATGACTGGATATCTACGAGCATTCAAATGCATTAGCTCCAAATGTCCGATATGACAGCAGTCTTGTCGTCTCTCCCCCCCGCCCTGCCTCCCTCCTTCGCCACTATCGGAGCTATAGAAACGGAATCGAATCGGACTCCTGCGTCTCCGTCAGAAAGCTGCCTGTCGAGTGCACTCGGAGTGAAACTGGCTCTTTTTTTGTGGCTAAATGGTTGGGGAGTCAGTCAGCGGAGGGGGGAAGGCCGTAGTCAAATTAGCGCCTTGGGCTGCTCCTCAAATCCATCTGCCGTGCCGCAGCCCCCTCACCCAATGTCGCCCTGACATTGAAAAGGGTCTAATGGGTCGGTCGTCTGGTTGTCTGAAACTTTTGCCTCTCACTGTTTTGCTGTTGCTGTTGCTGTTAATGATGCCAGCAGCAACAGCAGCCGCCGTGGCAGCGGCAGCAGCAAGGTTTGTTAATCGATTTATGATGTTTGAGAAAATTAAATGTGTCTGCCTCCGACTGTCTGCCCCCGAATGAGGCAAATGATAAGAGCTCAACCTCTGCCGCAACAGTAGCCGTAAAGCCCGAGCGACACAAAAGTCAACTTTAAAATGCCACCCAAGGAGGAGGCAAAGTGTCTCTCTCTCTCTCTCTGCCTCCGATAAGGAGGCCCAAACGTCAAATTCTCAAGAAAATGCTTTGTGCGGTAGTTCGAATAGAGGATACTCATTAATAGGAAGCCACCTTCAGATGAGAAATGAGTATTGAAACTATCTTTGTTGATTTTGGCCTTAATAATGCTCCAATCGTGATGAATTTTGGGACATGGTAGATCAAATATGGATCTATCATTATCTCTGAGAAGTATTGCGCATCTTTCCTCCTCTAGGACTTACAGCACTTGTTCTGGAAGTTCCCATTGCCCAACCTACCCTTTTAGTCTGCACAAATACCGGGTATTACAACTTTAAAAACTATTTTCCCCAAAGAGCAATCTGAAGAGGGCCAGTGAGGATAGGGGATAGAGGAGAGGGTGGGGGGTAAGTCACAAAGTAGCGTAAAATAACAATAAACAACAAATAATCATGTTGCTCGTCCAAGTCGAAGGCGAAGTTCTTTCGCTCCACTCAACTCTTCTCGCGCAACAAGACACCCACTGCCGCTTCCACTCCCACTCCCGCCGCTCCCTGGAGAAGCCAATCATGTGTAAGATTGCTGCATGTGGCATGAGGCGGAGGCAGGAAGATGATGCTGTCTGTCTGCCGCCTGCCGACTGCCGCCTGCCTCTTTGCCAACTATTTGCCCCAAAAGGAGCAACAGGGAACAAGCAATGAAGTTGTCGATGCGGAGGCGCTTTCGAAATGTCAACGAAAGTGAAGGAAGCGACGAGCAACAACAACCGTTCGAATATCCCCCACAGCAGAAAGGAGAAAAGCGAAAAGCGAAAGGAGTTGCTGCGTACTTGAAAGTTTTTTCATTAAATTTTGATCTTGAAAGTAAATAAACACCTCCGTGTCTGGAAATTGTAGAAAATAACTTTAAATTTTAATTGATTCAGTATTCAGAGAGTGTTATTCATGATTCCATAGCCAAATGATCCTCATCTTGGTGTTCGTTTTACCCTCTTCTCAATGGCATTCCTCTCTTACCAAAATTTCTCCAAAGAAAATCGGGATTCATTCAGACAGTCCCCCCCTTCTGCATGCCCCTGCAACAGCAACATCAAAGTTAAGTAATGTAGGGCGGTTGTCGCATTAGTTGTGATTATTATCCACAGACCCCTCTCGTCCCCCCTCCTTGCACTGCCAACCAGAGGTTTCCAGTGTTGTGTAGGTGTTGATTTGTGTTGTCTGCAGCCTCCTCACTCCCCAATCTCCTCGCTCATGGCACTCTGAAGCCAATTGAATGTTGAGCAACAGGCGACACTTGAGTGTCGAGTGTCGGAGTGTCGGAGTGTCGCAGTGTGGATGTGGATTAAACTCCGGCAGACTTCGGGATTGGCATTGAAGTGTAATCAGTGTAAGCTGTCAGAAAATGGTTTCAACTTTAACAAACAAACAAAAAACTCGTACAAACTCGCAGATTCATTCATTAAATTTAATGCCCAAGCGGAGGGCAGAAGGAAAACTGCCCACAGGTTCTCTGCCATCTATTGAGACACATAATCGGGCCACACAATTGGTCCAAGAAGCGGGGCATAGCGAAGCAGAATAGCTGCCCGAGGGAGGGGGGATAGCAGCTATCTTCAGGGACACCAATCCTCTATCAATTGGCCTGGACCAACTTACCAAAAAAAAAAAAAGAGAAAAGAGTACAAATGTACTGGAACAAATTCAGGAACAAATTCTTCAGAAAAGTGGCGGCATATGGATACCCTTGCTGTTGGGGGAACATATACGAATCAGTATCTTAAAGATTGTTTCCATGGGGGTATTTTCGTTGCCATGCAAGATATAAGGACTGCTGTTCCAATTAATTCCATAAAAATAACTTTACAACTAGAAAATACGTATATTTTTGAGGGAATATCTCTTGATCAGATATGAATGTATCTATAGGATCGAATCACAATTGGAGCACCCTGTACGCCGTAAAGGGTATACGCAAAAAAGTGGCGACGACTAAAGTTGTTGCAATTGAATTTGCATAAATTGTGGCCAGAGTTGAGTCGAGTCGAGTCGTTGAGTCGTTGAGTTCTCCTTCTGGTTACTGGTTTGCGTCTGCGGTTATGCAAATGCCCCCCCACACACACACACACACACAACCACAACCACCCCCAAAAGATCCCCAACTATCCCCCTCGTGTGCATTTGAAAATGCATAAGATTTATCCAAAGATTGCTGTCCATTAATTCAACTTGGATTTACTTTTAGCATATTTTACTGCTGCATGCATGAAGCCGGACCAAAGAGAGACTCTGTTTTTTTTTTTGTATTCGCATTCGCATTCACAGTTCGATTCCGATTCCGATTTGGAATACGCAAATAATTCTTCTGGGGTTTTTTTTTTTTTTACGCCCCCTACACTCCCCTCCCTCCCTTGCCGCTGCTTGTACGCTTGCAATAAATTTGCATTTACCCGCAAAATGTTTTGAACTATGGGGTTTCCCATTGATTCGGAGTTTGGGGTTTGGGGTTTGGGTTTGGGGCATCGGTGGTTTACCTTGCGTTTCGATTTATTTGCGGCTGAATTTATTCAAATCGTTGTCCGAACTTTACTGCATCCATATCCATTCGTACGAGTACTCGCATGTACATGGCCTGTGCCTGGGAGTTACGTCTGGCATCTGGCATCTGGCATTTCATTCAGTCATATTGATTAGTTTCTGATTGCTGTGGCATTTGGATCCAAAGATGACCTTTTCGAGCTATCATTTGAGTTGCTAATTCGTGTGGCACTTGCCAAAAGGAAACTGTATTCAAAATGTGATTGAAAGTCAACTAAAGATGAATCAAAAAGAAATCTTATCCCCAATGAAAAGGAAAGTTTGGAAGATGATCTACGAGGCTAATCAGAATGGAATAGAGTTCAGAGCCAGCCTTTGAAAAGTCTTCATGTTCCATCGATATCCTGATGTTGAATTGGCATAACTAATCTTCAAGCCAACTGAAACTAAAGTAAAACCCTTATTTATTTTTATTTTTTCATATTTGAATGGCACCACAGACAAATTCTGCCTGAGACACTTATGGTTTTCGCATCACATATTTTCCAATTTTAAATCCACTTTCCTGACAGACCTAAGAGCTTTTCTTCGCCTGTGGTACTTTTGTTCACATGAAACCACAAATTTTCTATTACATTTGTGTCAAAATCATCAAAAATGGAACCAAACCTCGACTCGTGCCTGCAGTCAAGAAATTTGCACAAATATAAGCCCCAAAAGGATACACACACGTAGAACAGAAGAGAAAACCAAATAACATTTTAGTGGACGAAAAATGTGAAGCATTTAAGTGAAGTGCAAAAGAGAAACCGCAGCCGGCAACCGCATCCGATGGGGAAATTTGTGTGTTAGTTTTCCCGCAGGGCAAAAACAAACAAACAACACACACACACACACACACACACAACACAACACACACACACACACACACACACACATGAAAATTTAAATCCATTAACTGGTCAGAATTTCATACACAATTTATGAGGCGCATTGACAGGAGAAAAACGACCTGGTCCTAGTCGGTGTGTGTGTGTGTGTGTGTGTGGACACATAGATACACATGTATATATATATATATATTGGGGTATTTTTTGAGGATTTAATAGTAACCGCAGCCCCGGACCGACTTTAGGCTTGTTTGAATAAACAAAACACACTGTTGGCAATAAAACCCACAGTGCAACAACGAAAACAACACCCAAAACTGACCAATAAACCCGGAATAAACCCGAAATAAACCCTGAAATGTCTCTGCCACCACAAACGCTTTAAACATTCGAATGGACAACGAAAATAGTTTTCCAGTTGGTGGATCCTTTCCTTCTTTGGGGCCGAGAGTCCTGGGCGATTGGGCGCACCGCCACAAGGAATGCCTTAAATATTTCATGATGTGAACTGTGGCGGCAGTCAATTCTCAGAAAACCAATTTTAACAAATTTTCTAGGCACAAACGGGGTTCATTTCGATATTTTAGACGGTCAAAGGGTGCTTAAAGTAGGGATTCTTAACTCTCTTTAAAGTCTAGATTTTTTGTAAATATATAGACTCCTCTAGAATCCAGCCTGTCTACAAATTCTTTTTAGAGGGTGTTCCCTAGTCGACTCCAGCATTGTCAACGGCTGCCTTCCCTTCATAGAGTTGTCACAAGTTGGTACAGGCCTCTAAAGAATTATGTACATTTTGTAGTAGCTATCTTGAGAGGGGCTGGGGCACTGTTGAAAGGTTGAAAACTATTGAACCGAAGACAACAAACAGTCGGTGGAGTGCCAGGAGCTATTGATTCCGAAAAGTGGTGGCAATTATTTAAGGGGAGTTGCTGTGTAAAAAAAAACCAGACCAATGCCTGAAATAACCTGAAATTATAGAGGAAAACCCGTATTTAGAGGAGCAGACTACTAACGACTGATACGATTTAGGCCTATAATCAGATAATGAAAAGAATTCTTAGAATATGAAATGAGTTGGAGCCTATATTTTGCTTGGCTGCTAGCTTTAAGTCTACCGTCCTCTTCCTTAGCTCCCGATTGGCGCCTAAAGCTTAATGAACTCCAATCGAAAGCAGTGGAAAGTCCGGCTAAAAACTTTAAGCCGCAGACAGGTCCACCCACAACCCCGGACGCACCCACACCCACACCCACAATTGGCAAGCAAATTAGCAACGCCCTGCCCCTCTGTGGGGGCCACACCACCGACTCAGTCAACCCCAACTAATGCGATTCATTTGCGTGTAAACTAGCGAAACGCAAAACTTTTTACGCCACCTTTGGCAGCACCAATAAGAAGATATATAAGATAGGAGCGGATCTGAGCTATAAATTTTGGTGTTTTTTTGTCGCCGCTTCTCTTTGGTGTTGCAGATAAATGCAGCGCACGATTCTCAACAAGTGCAGGAGGTCCCGAAACCAAATGCGAACCGAAAGGAAATTTGTCAATCCACCAGGAAGTCAGAGAAGGAGCAGAAGAGCCAAAGAGGAGGGGAAAAAAAAGTGTGGCGCCGTCAGTCAGTGGCAGTGAGTCAGTCAAGCCATGCCCCCTAAATCAGTGTGGCAGCTGCAACGGCATATACAATGTATTTTTGAGAATATATTGTTTTTTTTTATTATTAGTTTTATTTTTTTTATTAATAATTTCATTCGATATTCGTGTACGAAAAAATTTGAACAGATATATTTATATTTAAAAAGCAGAATGAATAAACTTTAAACAGAGATCTAAAGTGGAATGCAAAAACAAAACAAAAACGTTAAACAGTAAATATAAATTTAAACAGAAACAGAAACTACGATTGTGGAAAAGCATTGGCGTGGGAACAGATGAATGGGGGATGGGGGATGGGTGATATTTTAAGTCGGCCCGGAGGGTTGGGTTGGGTTGGCTAAGGCGTTCGTGATTTAGCTTAAACTAACATTATGCCTTAGAATGATAGTCCGCTGGTAGGTTGTGGAGATGGTGAACATCATCCAACAATTAAACAAACATCTTCTCCAGCATTTTCCCAAGTTTTTCTTGGGCATAGCGTATCTTTTGATATAAATCTTTGGACACACCGTTCTCCACGATGGTCGAGAAGCGATATGTGCGGAACTTCTTCTCGTGATCCATGTATGTAATGGCACTCATACGCGGACAAAGAATGAGCTTCATGTGATCCGAGAAATTAAGCTGTACGGAACCGTTGGTAAGATGCATGACCACAGCACACGTTGTGCGGAACCAGGAGTGCAAATGGGGCATACGCGATATCTGATCACTCTCAATGTTCACATTATTGGCTCCAGCCTTCACGAGACGCTCGATCATGTAACGCTTGAAGTAGGAAAGCAGCTTCATCTTTTTATCAAGCGTCTTGCAGTAATCGGTCGTAGTCATGTAGCTCTCCTTCCCGTCCTTGTCTATGAAGTGGACGTTGATCTGGTTCGGAAGCAGAATCAATTTTGTTGTGTCGTTGAACATAACGCCAATGCCCTCATCACAGAGCTGATAACCGAAGCCGTATTTGTCACTGTAGTCGAGCCACTTGGATATCCAGAAGAGCGGCTGTGCTGCAGGATCGGTATTCTCATCCCCGAGATTGCCTTGCAGTATGCGCGGCTTGTTGTTAATCAGATTGGTGAGCTGCTGGTGCAAGCTCTCAATGTCGCTGCGGTAGTCTTCGTCTTCGTTGTGGCGGCACACCTGGGCCGAGGCAGTGATGGCGTCGTGCAAGTTGGCCTTGAGGAATGTTGACTCCAGACGAGTATCATCCCTAATGCCGTTCATCTCCATCAGCGGCTTGCGATGAATGGAGTCTTCAATGGTGTCGTTGATGCCAATGCGCGGAGCCATAGTTAGGCAAGAGCTTGGCAAGAACGTTGGCACCTTCGAGCCCTTAAGGAAGTCGTAGTTCAGCAACTGGCCAATTGCTGGGCGGCTCTCAGGATTCGGCTGGAGCATGGAGATCACCATATCCGCAGCGGGTTTTCTCAAGTAGCTTGGCACGCGGTACTCGCACTTCTTGATCTTTGAATAAGTGTCCTTCAGCGTTTTGGTCTTAAACGGGGGTTGGCCTACCAACAGAGTATACATGACGCAGCCAATAGACCATATGTCCACTTCGAACGAATGCCCCTTTTGGTTGAGGATCTCTGGGGCAATGTAGTTGGGGGTGCCGCACAGAGTCTTCTTGCGTTCGCCCTCATATTCGATGCGTGTGGCTAGGCCAAAGTCGCCAATCTTCACGTGCAGCATATCGTTCAAGAACAGGTTTCCTAGCTTCAAGTCGCGATGGATAATGCGGTTGTCGTGCAGATATTTGACGCCTTGGATGATCTGGTAAATGTAGTAGCGGCACTCGAACTCCGTGATGCTTTTCCGACGCTTGTGCAGCTCCATCATCGACTGAGGGGCAAAAAGGCGGGATCCATTAGTTCGGAAGAACGCATGCTATGCTGCATTTTCGGCGTACACTTACCCGCTTTTTGCATAGCTCCAGGACAATGTAAATGTTCTGGACATCCTCGAAATAGCTATGGAACTTCACTATGTTGGGATGATTGAGACAACGATGAATGGTAATCTCCTGAGCGGTCTTCTCCTTCTGGTTGTGCTTGATCATCAGCTTCTTTGATACGATTTTGCCGGCAAAAATATCGTCGGTCTCCACATCGATGATTTCGTAGCACTTGGCAAAGCCGCCCTGCACAAGCAATTGCAAAACATCTCATTATAGCCACAATTTTCTACTGAATAATTGTAAATTGAATGCGACGCGCCAAAAAAAAGAATGTACGTATGCATGCATGTATGTGGATGGGCTGCCGTCACTTCTTTGACAACTCTACCATGCACACACACGCACGCACACACATAAAACAGTGGAAGGGTGCCAAAGGAAACTGAGGCGAAAATAGATGTAAATCGCATGCTTGTATGGGTGGGTTTGCATGCCCTTACATACATATGTGTATGCCCAGCGCTGTGAGGCTGCGCAGAGTTGTTAAAATGTGCACGAGGATCCCCTGGAACACAATTATCCGCTTCTGGGGCAAGTCTTACCTTTCCAAAGAAGCGCATACGCTTGTACGTCCTGCGTTGATTGGAGTCGAAGAGACGATCCGGTATATCTGTGCTTTTATCCTCCGGTTTTGCGGCCATTTTGCTCTGATGTCTTGTCGCCTTTGCCTTGGCGTTCACTCGAAACACAAAAAACTTCCTCGCCTTCGCGTTGATGCAAAATCCGCTCTGTACAGTGTACACACCACGGCCAGTTAAATGCGTTCCCGACGAAACAATTTAGAGATCAATGCAAATGCCAAAACACAAATGATCACTCGCAGACTATGCCTATGCCCACCGACACCACTCACAGTTCACAGTTCACAGTTCACACCGTTCGATTTAAATGCCAATGAAAATAAGTGATGTGCGTTGCACATATGTATATCGATCTATAAAGTTTTTGATAATATATTTTAGTAGATGAATTTTGATATATGTATTTGGGGACTGATATGTCAACGCAACTACTTTTCTGAAATCAGAGCAGTCTATTTAAATATTAAAATGCTGAGAGCCGCAAAACTAAAAGTGATTATGTTATCGAAAACCAGAATTAACAGAGCAGAACAGATCAGAACAGGCCAAGTTATTTTAAATAGTATTATTTTATTATAGTTTAATGATTAAAAAACAATTAATGTGGCAGTAGGTGCCATTGAAGAATCGACCTCAGTTCTGTTTGGCTCTTGAATGTGGTAAAATGTTATTTGGAACGAATTTTCCCGTTCAGCTCGTTGTGAGCCTGTTTTTGGTCTTAGCAGTATGTCTTGCACCTTAATGACAGCACAGATTGACCAATATTTCAATATATTCAATGTGAAACCATTTTCAAGATCCCAGTTCTCCCCAAGTTCGAGTTCACAAACATAAAGTGCGATTCCTTGGACGAAGAGTTTTGCGGCGTGGAATACTGCTTTTTAAGGTCGGCGAATCGCAGCTACAAATATTTTTCCCTGAAAATTAATTTGCATAAAACACCAGTTTCGAATATCAAAGTAATTGTGGAGGCCAAAACGCCAAAGAGTTTCAGTGCAAAAGCTTTTCTTTGATCGCAGATAAATTTGTCGCTGCTCAAGCGATTCAGTGGCTATAAGCCCTTTCTGTACAACGTCACTGTGGATGGCTGTAAATTCCTGAAGAATCCCAAATCGAACCCTGTTTTCAATTACTTTTATGGATTCTTTGTCCATCAATCGAATATGAACCATACCTGCCCATACGATGTAAGTAAAGGCCTCGAATCTTGTGGATTTTGTCGCCATCAAGACTTATTCTTGTTTCACAGCACGATCTTATAGGGGATAAGCTTACGGCCGACTTTACGAATCACCAATTGACACAAATTTTGCCATTTCCCGAGGGCGACTATCTGGTGGAAAGCAATTGGTTGGCCAACGGTGTTAACCGAGCTGTGGTCAAGATCTATGGCACACTTTCGTGAATTATTAATGTAAGCGATATTGCACTTGAACGTATGAATAAATGAGGAATTCTGATATACAAGTAATTACAGAGTGCTTATTTATAAACGTGTACTCGCACCTATTCGATAATAATTAAAAACGAACTATTTATCGGTGCTTGGAAACATGTCTGACGAGAAGATCAAATCAACGCACCCTCAAACAAATAGTCCAATAAATTAATGAGCGGAAACACACAGAAGACACTCGGGTACATAGTAAAATGATAATGGATAATGGTACTCGATACATAAACATTACAAAATGATCTCATTGGTACCAGAAATGTAGGTTGTTCATTTGGTGGCACAGTATCTGATATTTGTTCGTAAAAAATCCAATGGCATCTGTAATTGGCTTCTAGTTCCAGCTGAAATTGGTTTACTAGGGCACTGGGTTCGATGCTGAGTGCCATGCCCGATAACCTGGCAATGTCCACTGCTTCTGCTGAACAATTAACGAGGCCCTTCACATTTGATAGCATTTGATGGCCAAGCCACGTGGCCAATGCAGGTCGTCGGCATATCACATAAAACAAGAGGCATTTTTTGTTTGTCCAAAGTTTTGACACCAGGAGCTCCACTGCCACTCCACTCCTGTACTTTCTATAACAGTATTAATTCCGGGCTCCTAACTACGGATGGACGGTCGGAAAGTGCGGAAAGTGGAGCACAGGAGTGGGTTAGACAAAAGAGAGACATGGTAATTGCGTCGCAGAGTCTAAGCCTTAGATGGATGGTTTTGCACTGCGTTTGAGAGTTTTCCGCGTCGTAAGGGAAACAGATTCGAATTCCACAGAAAACCCGACCGTACAGATATGTACATATGTATGTATGTTATCCCATCTAGCCGGGTCGACGAGCATAAACATCTTTAAGGCACTCTGGCCGGCGATCATAAACATCTTTGGAACACCCAAGAGGCGCAGCCAATGTCCAGACAGCTCGGGGTTGGGTTCTCTAAGACCTCCCCGATCGAGGAACCATAAAGCTCGCTGCGATAAAGTAAATAAAGCAAATTCCGGCCCAGCCGGAAATAATTTGTATCCATATTTATGTGGAGCACTTTCGGGGAGCATTTGTTTTATGTCTTTTGATATTTGTCAATTCGAATGAATTGGCATTTGATGTGCCACACATTTTGTGCTTGGGGGGAATTGGGAAATCATTTGAATGGATGAATGGATGGATGGATGATGCTCCATGATATGCCTTGATTTATTGCGGCTGGCTTTTGGATTTACTTGTTTTCTGGTTACATAACGAAACTGAAGCTTAACTTGTCTGTTGTGAAATGTTTTAGAGAGATACAACAACAACAAAATGTCCATAATTGTTCGTTTGTTGGAAAGTTCTGCAAAATTAAATGTTTTATTTAAATATAATTTTACAACGAAAAAGCGGTAAAGGATTTTCTGGAATTTGTTTGCTTTGAAACAACTCCTGACTTTTTCCCTGGCAATTAACTTTAATTTACTTTCTCCTCATTTTATTCCGGTTTATTTACTCAAATATACAAATGTAGCTTTGGGATTTTTGTGGACTGCCAGGACTCTGACTCCCTCTGTATTACTGCCTTTTATTCACATTTAATCAATTAAAATATTGTGTGTACGTGCAGATTTGTCGCCGAACCCTCCTCCATAAAAATCCCCTAAAAAATGGAACAGCGGGGGATGCACATGTGCAGCGCATGGAGTGGTTTCGAGTTGAGAATTTTAATTTCAAAATAATAAAAACCCTCTCCAAAACAAAAGCTCCACGAGCTCCACCTCTAGTCCTGTCTGCTGTCTGCCCTGCCCTGTCCTGTCCGCCTGACAATGACATGGAATTGAGTCCAACAGAGGATTGTGCTCTGAGTGTGTGTCCCCAGCTTTTGTCTAATTGTCGCTCTAGCACCAGAGCCCGCACACCCCAGCCAGCCACCCACACAATCCCACCATCATCATAATGCAGTCCCAGTGGTCCCCACTTCCACCCCAACGTCTCTCTCTCTCTCTTTGGGAGTGCATGGAAAAATGTTCGCATATGTTGCGCCTTTTCAGTGGTGCAGGGGGTGGGTGGGTATCGTGGAGTAGAAGATGGGGGTGGACCTCCCTCCTCCTTCAGCTACCGTGCGTGTCTGTGTGTTGGCAAACAAATTACAGCTGCTATTTTCAAATCATTTGGGGCCATAATTTACGTCTGTGTTTGGGGTCCTTTGCATGTGCGGAGTGAGTATCTGTGTGCGTGTTTGTGGCCCCCAAATGGGGGCTGTTCAAAACGGTCAAAATGCTCGTTGGCTTGGGCGGGCGGTTGCGGCTGTGGTCCCCATGAAAAACCATTAAATTGGTTGGCTGCGTCTGCTGTCAAAATTAATTTGGCCTGCAAATGTTGCACCGCAAATAAAACGTCAATGAAAAAAAGGCGCGAAAATTAAGAAAAATATTGCTGGTAGATGGGGAAAATCATTAAAAAGGGAGCTAGAGATTTTTATTGATTCCAGCCAAACCTTTATATATCTCTGGACAATCCCCATTCTATGATGTACTCTCGCTTCCAAAACCTTTCACAGTTTATTTTCAAATAAATCCCAAACGGTGTTTGCATATTTGTTAATTCACGCTATAAAACATAACCGTGCAACAACAAAACAGAGAGAGAGATAGAGATGGTGGGACATACTCGTAAATCAAATATGCGACACGGGGGCATCCGACGCGGCCTCTGCACTTGCCACCTCGTATTGTAAGTGCCCCCCACACATCAAGGTAGGAAAAATGGCGAATGGAGTTTTCGTATTTTCCGTGTTTGGCATTTCAATTGGAAAATGTGCGCACATTTGCAATGAAAGAAGTGAGGATTTATGCTATAATTTTTGCTGTATTTTTGTTTTGTTTTGTTTTATGTGCGTTTTGTTGCCGGGCGTGGCCCCTGCCTAAAAGATATATACATAGGTATATACTATATTGGCACACATCGGACACACCCTCAGGCCGCCTTTTTTCCGCGTTTCTCTGCCACCAAAAGAAGATAACAATCATTTTGAGTGTTTGCCTTTGTTTTTGCGCTCTCTTTTTATGGATCTAAGTGTCTGTGAGTCTGTGTGTATCTGTGTTTGTGTGTGGAGGAGCCAAAAAAATGCATTAACATTAATGCCGTTGCTGCTGCTTGTTCGCTGCTTGCTCTTTATACCCTGTACTCGAAGGGTACTACTGTTCCAGCAGAGAGAAGACAGCGTCAGGAAAAGCCTCTGGAGCTCCGCTTTGGCCCATTAAATCCTATGGTATGAAATATCTCTCCATTCAACTATTTTTTAGAGGGCTTTGCCCAATTTAGAGGGCATCTCTCAGTCGATTACTCTATTGAGGCGCTCTTACTGGTTTTTTGGTGTGTGTGTGTGTGTGTGTGTGTGTGTTTTTTTTCATTACACAAAATTATTTAATTTCCTGCAGGCGGCACGCAATTTGATGAGCAGCTGACAGACGTCCCACCCGCAGAGGGTGAGGGGATAAAACGG
This sequence comes from Drosophila lowei, assembly GCA_008121275.1. Lineage (NCBI taxonomy): Eukaryota > Metazoa > Arthropoda > Insecta > Diptera > Drosophilidae > Drosophila > Drosophila lowei. The sequence goes on along the minus strand of CM017778.1, from coordinate 19,928,776 downwards.
GAAGGCGAGTGATGGAAAAGAGGGGTAAAGGAAGAGCAAGACAGTGGGTGTTGGGGGGCGTGGAGGCAGGATGTGGAGGCGTTTGTCTTCTACTGATGATGATGATGATGATGATATCCTGCTGCCCTCCGCTTGGCTCTGAGGAAAAAGTTATGATGCTCCCTCTCTCTCTCTCGCCTTCCCCATTGAAGAATTTCCTTTTTCGAATGCGAAAATTCTTTCCCTTCGTTTGTTTAACGTTTATCGGAGCCAAGTTAATGACTTATGTGGGTCATTAGCATTTTTATGCGGCGAAAATGGGGAAAATATTCCCCAAGAACTTTAAGCTTTTGCAAGGAAGAACGAAGCATGAGAGTTTCCTTAAAGAAAAACCAACTGGGATTAGGGAAATGAGTTTCTTATGAAAGGAAAAACTTTTACTTAGATTCCCGCACAAAATATACCTTTAAGCACTCTTTAAGAGTCCCCAAAGGAGCGAAACTCAATATTTATCCAAGAGAAATGTCTCCCCAGGGAGACAAAAAGTGCATTCACTTAGCAGCAACAAAATCTGTTTGTAATAATAATCATCAAAAGCAATAGCCTCAACTGGTGGCAGTTTCAGCTCGCATCTCATCTACATTCATACCATATATGTTATGTATTCCCCCTCTAGATATTCCACTTGACTCGAGATTGATATGATATACAAAATTGCATTTATAAGCAATCATGTCAACGCCCAGAGAAATATGAAAAGACATGGCAGGCGCCCCAAGGCCCCAGTCCCCAGTCCCAGTCCCCCCTCATCTGAGGAGCATCGTGTCATTTTCCATGCATGAAGTCACAGGCAGGCAGGGGCGTGGGGTATCTGAAGGGGAAGGGTGGTATTTTTGCCGAAAGGGAAATTTTCACACCTACGCAGCGCAACGCAACAAAACATGAAATCGAAACGGAAGCAAAAACGGGGTGAGACTTTCGGAAGGCAGTCCTTTAGGTCCATGCCACACAGGAAATGCATCTGGTGCCGGGGATCCCACTTCACTTTTGGTGTCAACTTCTGCCCCACACACACACACTCTAGCATCTTTTGGTGGCACATCTTAGCTTACAAGAATTTGGCGCCATTAAAGAATATTTCTTCTTTTTCGGAGTGAAATGAGAGGAGACACGTTTTATGCTTGTTTTTGTCGACGTCAGCCCGAGGGCGGGATACATTTGAGTTGGAAAATAAATTCCGCCCTAAGGTGACACATGGCTGATGTCTCAGAGGGAGGGGAAATGGGAGATGGTAGAAGGGTGTACTGCTGAGTGCCAGTATTGCCAAAGAGACAGACAGGAGCAAAAGGTCGATAAGTTGCATTTTCTGTTGAAGTTTTTGCGTGTTCAGCATTTAACGGCACGATTTTAAAGGAAGTAAGAAACCATAGTACGAGCAATCAATACACATATTCTATAGATTCTATACACTGAATTAAAGACCCAGAAACCAACTAGTTTCCGTTGGTTTCTGGGTCTTTGGCCGAATGCAATGCTGCAAAGATTAGTTACAATATCCATTGATATATTTTATGTTCGACTTTACCCTGGAATTTCTTTGTACCGAGCATTAGTCGTATCAAAATATCGGTATTTCTTATTCTTAGTAGATTTTTAGTAGCGGTCTAGCTCAACAATTGAAGATACGCTCATTGCCAGCGGATATTCTGCTTCTGTGATGCTGCCTGGGATGGTGATGATGATGTATGGGATGCTGGATTCTGGGTTGATTCTATATTTGGCATATCACTATCACTTTCACTATCACTTTCACTATCACTATCACTATCACTTTCACTATGCACTATCGCATTGGCACATAATTGGCTTTCTTGGCATTTGGTAATTTTTACCACATAAAAAAACACTTCGATTTTTTCCCTTTTTACACTCACCTGCATTTTTTGCATTAAAAAAAAAAGACATTCTTGGATTTCTTGGCCCTTGGTAATTTTTACCATATAAAAAACAGGTTTAATTTTTTTTTAATGTTAAATATGTTCTTTCGCTTGAAAAAAGAGACTAAGGTTCCTCAATAATGTACGCTCTTTTACTAAACACTACACTGCACAACACTGCACTTCACAACACTGCACTACACAACACTGCACTTCACTTCACTGCACTGCACTTCACACACACACATTCCTTTAATTGCCGCCTGATGATGATGATTCCTTGAAGCGATGATTCTTTACCTGAAATATATACAAAAAAAAGAGTTATATATAGTAAATGTTATATCATGCTATAATAATATAATATATATATATATGTAAAAGACAATGTTATATCGTGCTATAATTAATACTAAGCGCAAGTTCTCCCAAAGAAAAGTTACCAGACTTATATTTAAAATACACTTTGTAAAAAAAACACTTTAATAAACTTAAAAAATTCAAGATCTTTTCTGTTTTATAGATGCAATTCTTGCAATCAAAAGTATAACCATTACCCTTGATACGATCTGGAGAAGATATTCCCAGGAAGCAGGGGCTTTTGCACCTGTCAACTTCCAATTATTCCTCGAAATACAACAAATCTGCCTCAATGGCAACTAATTAGCATGGAAACTTGCCTATAAACTTGAAATTCAATCAGAAAATTGCATTTATGATGCCCCATTGACTGCTGCTAATGAAACTACTATTTATAGCACTCCAGAGATTCGAAGAGAGAGAGAGAAAGAGACCTTTCAGGAAGAAGCTTCTTTTCTTTTAGTTTCCCAGGGAAAAATTTAATTTCTGTCTTGTTTTAACAGCTCATTAGCAATGAGCCGCGGGGGAGGCAGAGAGAGAGAGAGAGAGACCAGGATGGAGATGGAGATGGGCGACCCACGACTGCATCTTTCAGAAGCTGCTTAAAAGCCAATCCAAAAATAAGTGGATTCCTGTCCGGGAAGAGCATTTAAAAGCCCAAAGTGTCAGTCTGTCAGTCAGCGCGGCACTTGTGCTCAATCAGCGGGGAGACATGGCTCTCCGAGAGAGCAGGGAGCAGAGAGAGGGCTGTGTGGGCGTCTAGCCATAACTCAAAACATCCGAAGAGCGGCAGTGGCAGTGGCAGTGGCGGTGGCAGCAGCAGGGCCTAATGAAGTGTCTCAAAGTATCTGTTAATAGGTGAGAGACAGTGACAGAAAGGAGAGCCAGAGAAAGGGGAAGGGGACGGGCACGGGGACGGGGAAGGCGAGGAGGAGGCTGAACCCAAAACTTCACCTCACTTTTATGGTCAGCATTAAAAGGAAATCTTTTTTTTCTCTCGGTTTTTATGGCTTTAAACCGAAAAAACGGTAGACAAAATGCCAAAAGCTTGTTAGGAGGGAAAACGCTTTATTCGGAGGAAAAGCAGTTACATTTTGACTGCTGCTGATGTTGCCACTGCCTCCCCCTTCCACAGCAACAGCAGCAACATCGGCATCAGCATCAGCATCATGCCACATCAATCAGCGGCAGTGGGCAACATTAAAATGGTAATTTTAAACCGCGAGTGTAGCCTCAGGGCCAAATGAGAGAACTCATCATGCCGACGTTTTAATGATTGGCCGCTGGCTTCCTCCTTCCGTGGGTCCAGGTTCCAGGTTCCAGGCGCTCTATGCAAATGGTATCCTCTGAAAACTCCCTCGTAAATCAAGGCTGCAACACCTTAACCATCCACCAAATGATGGCCAAAAGGTGCTGCCTGACTGCCTGACTGCCGGACTGCCTGCCTCACCGACTGGCTGCAGTCGTAAGTCGTAAAGTGTTTTGAGAAATGTCACCCGTGGGGCGTTTTTGTCATTCCGCCAGAAAAGTGTTCAATCAACTGTCAGCATCATCCATCCATTCCAGGGAATACACTCTGGCTTCTGTCTTCGGATTGAATATATCTTTGTATCTATGTATTTGTATCTGTAAAGGTAACAAGAAAACCTTTTAGCTGCCACTGGTAGGAAGGCAGTGAAGGGTAGGGAAGACTGTACAATATTTATGGAAGTTCTGACATCGTTTGGCGCATTTCTCGCATCTAAACGGATTACAAATAACACAAACAATCTAGAGTTCCTCTATAGTTCTGTTTAATCTAAAGTCCAAGCTCTGTTAAATATATTTACTGCTCTTTCAAAGACTCTCCCTTTTAATCACCTACTGCACTCATAGTTTAAGCACTTCAAATGCCCTTCACATAAGCCCTATCCTCTGCCGTTTAACCTGTCCATTCCATCACCTAATTCCCAACCTCTAACGAGAGCCAGGCCAATTAGTCATTCCATAACTCGGTGTAAATCAAGGACATTGCACGGAGCCACTTGAGAAGCATTTGAAATCCGCTTAGCATCAGCTTTGGCCCAACAAACCGGCGGAAATCCCAGCAAATGAACCGCAAACGAAGCTGAAATAACGAGAGGGGGGCCTCCTGTGCGTCCGCCCACGCCACAAGCTGAAAGTTTCCCATGTAGAAGGGCCAGAAGCAGTAGCAAATTCTTTCTCAAGTGTCTCATGTGACAGAGACCCCGCAGACCTTCTCGAACCAGTTAGCCGCAACATTGAACCGAAGTTTGCATTGACTCTGAGCGGGGCTTCTGTCATAACAAACACTTACGCGATGCACTCCCCCGTCAGACGCCTGCCCCCATCAGTCGGTAACCGAATACTTTTGACGGAGAGTGCGAAGCAGTGGCTCATGTTGCCCCCAAGGGGAGCAGGGGATTCTGATTTCTGATTTACTTTCAGAGCTCTTCCGCTGCGCGTTCAATTAGTTTGAATATGTCTGGAGAAATGAATGGGCGAGACAGGGAGACCTCTTAGGAGAGAACCTCCACAGATGGAGAGACAAAATGAAAACAGTTAACTGGCTCTGGGACCTGCATGGCGTTCCCCAAACAATTTCTGGCTTGGGCAATTATTTGTCTAAAATAATTGCCAATTGGTCGCTGAATTCCAGCCAACGAAAAACACAAAAAAAAAACAATAGAGAGACAATGCAGACGAGACATCAAACAATCACAGCCAGAGAAACAGAGAATCGGGGAAAGGGGAACGAACGATTTGTCTGCTGTCTTTAGAGGAGCTTTCAGCTTTGATTTTGTGGGAAACGAAGGCCGCCATTCTCCTGTCAGTCGCGAGTCGCGAGTCGCGACGACTGCTGCTTGTTAGTTGTCCGGCGATTTCCGTTTCCGCTTTCCGAATGAAAACCTGTTAGTGTAACAACTCCTTTGGGCTCGGACCGTGTCTGGCATTGAAATGAGAACAAAAGCCAATGGCCAAGTCAAAGTGAAAGCCAAATCGTGGCGCGAAATTGGCAGAAAAGCATAAAGCCCAGAAAAGGAGAGAATGGAGACAGACGGAGGTGAGAATGGAGACAGACGAATGGAGCAGACGGAGGTGAGAATGGAGACAGACGAATGGCGCAGACGGAGGTGAGAATGGAGACAGGGAAAAGAAAGGAAGAGAATAAAACCCGCAGAGTCAGAGGTAAATGGTGAGGAAAAAGGATTTCTCGGGTTAAAGCCATCATTGGTATTTTATTAATAGCTAGGGGGAAGGACAGGACTCAACCTTCCTTTCATATATCGCCACCAAAAGGAGGTAATGCCCCTCTTCCTTTTCTGGAGAAGGTCCTGCTCCCTCTTGCCTTTCTCTGGATCAAACTTTTTGCTATGTGGCTGCTTTTGGCATTCATTTCGTGGTCTGTTCTGGTTCTGGTTCGGGGTCTAGGTCTGGCTCTGGCTCTGGCTCTGACTTTGGCCTTTGTCTGGGGCCCCCGAAACAATAACCACAAAGCAATGAAATCGAAAAACGTGCCACACGCTGCTCTCTCGCTCTCTCTCTATCGTCCTGCTCCCTCCGACGCCCATTCTCCGAGGAACATTTTTATTTGCCGTCTATCGACATTATTGACTCTGGTCCTCCCTCTGCCACTCTACCTCTCAGCACCAGGAGACCTCTCTGCTTGGAAAACATATTAAGAATGAGAAAAAAGGTAACAAAAAAATAATATTTCTCGCTTACGGGCTTTACATTTCAGCCTTCTCTTTGGCCCTCCTGCTCGTCCCTCTGCAACTTTCGTTTTCAATTTTCTGGGATTTCCCTCCCCTTGGGATCTGTGGCTGGCCTTTTTGTCTGCCGGCCCCACAAACAGGGGTGTAAAATGCACCTGAACTGCAGACAATGGGGGCCAGACGAGGTGGCAGGTGGGCTGTGGCGGGCCGAAAGGTATGTTTGGGGAGAAATTTAACGGTAAGGAGAAGAAAAAGTCGATTTCTGTTGAGCGGTTAATGAAAGACTTTGATTGACCTTTTTCTTTGAATTCTGGAGAAAAAATAATACACAAAAATATATGGAATGCATTTCAGGTGTTTTATGGATTCTTTCTCCTGATTTAAAGGCGAAATAAACAGCCATGCTCCGGTTTTCGCAAGACTTCTGGTATTACAATTTTAAAATTTTTTTAAATTTTAACTTAAAATTTATCGGAAATTCGAAAGCCAGGGCTTTCACTCTGCTTTCACTGCTTCAATTTAATTGAATCACATTTAATCATGCAATTAGATGCATTTCTTTTGTTGTTCGTTTGTGTAGCTCTCGAGTTTTAGCAATCGATATGTAGATATATCTGTTTCAGAACTATCCAATTAAATCATATAAATGCCAGTGTCATTGTGCGCACAACTCTTTCAATGGCAACGTAGGCCAGCCACAGCCTTGGAAACATTTTCAATTGCCATTAAGGATAATTATTTGTGTAATTAGAATAAATGATGATTAAAATCATTAAAAAGCTTCCCTCAAGCGCATCAATTTCCAGCATAATTCGATTGCCAACGATGAGTTTTAATCAAATTGCCAAGAGAGAGAGAGAGAAGGCAACAGGCAACAGGCGGGAGGCATTCATCTGTGAGTCCTGGAGTCCTCCACCAGTGGCAGTGCTTATCGATTACATCTCATCAGATAGACAGGCGGACAGGCGGACAGACAGCAGAGCGAGGCAAGGCTGTGGATGCCACGCGTTGATGCGGGGCCTCCTCCTCGGCGTCGGCTTAGTGCCTTCGAGTGTGGCAAACAAATTGACATTTAGCTGTGCGTGTAACAAGATCAAGCATACGCAACGTTGCCTCTGATTTGGCAGCAAACACAGAGAGAGAGAGCGTGAATATGCTTCTCGTTAATGTTACACACCCCCCCGCACTCCACGAATACAAATTTGCATGCATTTTCAAAAACGGAAACCCTACTGACAGCCAAGCAAGCAACTGGCTTTTCCAACGTCATGGCATGCCATGGCACGGCACCTGCTCCACCTCCGGCACCGGCTCCGGCTCCGGCCCTTTCTTCGGCAAGAAAAAGTGTGGAGTGTGGAGTGTACACTACTCAACGGAATCTATAACAAGTCGCCTGACAGTTTTGATGTGGCGATTAGTGCGTGTCCTGGCTCTGTCCTGCATGGTGCATGGTGCATTCAAATTTTACTTCTTATGGAAAAGTCTTGTGGCTGCAGGAAAAACCAGGGCCGGCTAATGAGGAAATTTCTCAGTGGAAATTGCACTTTCGAGTACATTTTCTCTTTAGATCCAGCCTTGTAAATTTCTCTTCCGATGCACTAGTCCCAGAAGTACAGTACCCTCCAAGTGTTAAAGCACTCATTCCACAAGTACAGTACTGTCCAAAGAGTCCAATTTGTCTTGTCAGTGTTCTAGGAAAGAATTCATTCATGTCTTTGCAGCCCTGTGCTTATGCATGCGTGAATTTTTTGTGTTTGCAACAGCATGTTGCACATGCAACTCGTAGCCCCACACCCCACTGGGAGTCTAGTTGAGTTGTTAGCCCCGCTGACAGTGATGAAAACTTTGTTGACAGGCCAAAAGTTGCCAGCAAATTAGTTGGTGGTGGGGGGACGGGGATTGGACGACAGACAGACGTCATGCTTCGGCGAGCAATCGAAAAAGTTATCGTTTATCGTTGGCTCCCAATCGAACTCTCTTTGGGTGTGGAATGAGTGGCAGATACGAGACTGTAGCTTTACTTGTAAGCTCTTTAAATCAGTCCAGCTTTACTTTTCAGCTCTCTTTGGTCGGATGTGCATCACTCAATCGCAGACAAGTCTAAGCTGTATTCACACATTTGCTGACCCAGATTCTGTCTTCTTTTCAGAGCAATGATATAATTGGCATCAACCAGACATCCCACTGGAGGAGGACAGGACACTTCTCTGATCTCCCACCCGCACGAAGGTGAGTTCCAATTACACATTCGCCCCGCAGCAGTGCTGCTCCAACACCTCTTCAACCTCATCAACTGGGGGGGGGGCTCTGCGGAAATGCCATATAAAACCAATTTGTTGCCTCGTTCCACCTGTTGGAGATGTTTTCCTGTGAAGGGGGGCTCTGTCTGTGGGCAGATTTAAAGAAGTTTCCATCAAATTTCCTGACCAGGAAGCCATAGTGCCGGGGACGGGGATGGGGATGGGGAATGGAAATTGGAGGGACTTTAATGCAAGACGGAAACGCCCAAACGAAGAGCTCTCTGCCATTTGGCAAAAGTTCTTTCCATTTCCGTAAAAATGCAAAATCTCTAAAGAGAAAACTGAAGGCTGAAGAGTGCAAAGAAAGAGGAACTGAGATAGACAGGTGGCTTAAGGTAAATGGGGAAATGGGTCGGAGAGAAAGAGACAGAGAGAGAGAAAGAAAAGTAAAAGTCCAAACACCAACAATGTGAAATCTTCATGACATAATACATGAGTAGAGCTAGATTTGCATGCTGTAGTTAGAGTTGAGCATATATATTAATACATATATACATACATCCCAACCCTCTTGGACGCAATAACTGCACATATAACTCATTTTAACTTTTACGTCTGTCACCCCTTCCCTCTCTCGTTTCGTTTTGTATCCAATCAAATATAGTTGGGTCGTTGGCCAAGCACGCATACCAATGCAGCTGCAGCGGTGAATTTTTTTCGTCTCGCTTTCGCTCTTCACCGTTGCTTATCGTTGTTCTCTTTGTTTGGCGCGCTTGATCAAACCAAATTCAAGTGACGCGATACCCTGTTTTCGTCAGGTATATTCGTTTGGTGTCAGTAGGATCCAACTATCAAATTAGACAAAGTCGTGCTTCGCAAAATCAATTTAGCGTCGATCGTCGTCGGTGCATACGCATACACAATATCCATTCAGAACTACAGCGGTGAATTTTTCGTTTTCGCTTGTCACCATTACTTCTGTTCGTTGCTATTCTTGTGTGGTTTTCGTTTACGCGCCAGCCAAGCGACGCTCTACCCTAAAATTTTCGGGTATATTGATTTTCACCTCGTTTGGGTACAACCACGAACGAGGATACGTAAGCACTTGAGCTACGCGACGCAATACCCTAAATTTGTCGGGTATATTGTTTTTCACCTTTTAGGTACAATTACCCATTATTTCGGCGGAGTGCCTCGGCATTGAATTACGATTATTAGAAACATTGCTTTCGCCTTCAGTTGCTTGTATTGAGAATCAATATGACCTCAAAAGCCAACAATATCGTCCTTGAAGGCTGAAGAAAAAGCGCAGTTGCCGTGTCAAAGGCATTCGTTTATTAGCGGACCGTTTAGAAGCGGGGATATTCCGCTGGTATTGACGGAGCTCGAGTGCAGACTCCGAAACGCTGATGCGTAGCATTGACACGGCACGCGAACTTCAAGAGAAGATTGAAGATATGAACATTATCGATGAATTTGGAGTCGAGGTTGGAAGAACTCTCAATTGTTACAAAGGCAAAATTATTGTCTCTCATTTGCGCTTTGAAGACAGCTGATGAGACAAAACCGGCAGTACCAGCTTATGGTGGCCCAACTCGTGCTCGTCTTCCGAAGTTAGCTCTGCCGCAGTTCAGCGGCAACTTTTCGGACTTTAAAAAACTTCATAGGTTTATTTGAGACTCTAGTTCACAATGACGAAAGCATTCCAATTATCGAAAAGTTCAACCATTTGCTTTCGTGTCTCTCCGGTGAAGCGTTGGGAACAGTTAGGGCTTTCAAGTAACCGAGACCAACTACGAGAAAGCAATGGATAGCTTAAAACGGGTCTACGATAATGATTGTCTGATCTTTAAAATCACATTGACGCCCTATTTAGTCTTCCCAAATGACCCAGCAATCAGCATCGTCCTTAGGAACCTTATCGATACCGCCCCTCATCCATATATGGTTCATTGTTGTCGATAGGCGATGATAAAAAAGATCTCGAATGCGATGATTATTCATCTCGTCTTGAGCAGAGTCGATCCGGTGACCAAAGAGGCATGGGAAGAACAGCTCGATTATGAGAAGCTGCCACTTTGGGCTGACTGTGAAAAATTGCTTAATCGCAGACATCAGCATCTTTCGGCCGAAAATTCGGACAAACCAAAGCAGGAGCAGAAAGTGCGCCAAGCAAGCCGCATAATCGGAGCTCATTCGCGTGTTCTACCGCGAATACCAAAACCAACAATGCAGCTACTGCAATGCGAAAGGCCATTTGTTGACAGATTGCAGTCCATTTGGTCGGCTGGCAGTAATGCAAAGGTTCGAATTCAAAAAAACTGCATCCCTGTGCATCAATTGTCTGCAACAAGGCCACTCTGTAGTACGATGCAAAGCTAAGAAGTGTCGAGTGTGTGGCTGCTCACACCATACCTTATTGCATAGGTACACAGTGGCGAATAAAGTTCTGGCGTTACCATCACCCCAGAATTCTTCTCCTCCTCCCAATCAGAATCAACCTTCCACTTCGCATGCTCTCCATGCGACAGCTATGGATAGAGTGATTCTGGCTACGTCGATCGTAAGCGTCCGATCAAATAATGGTGAACATGTTTTGGCCCGAGCTCTGGCTTGACTCGGGGTCTCAAACCAATTTTAACTGAGGACTTAGCACAGCGCTTACAGATCCGTAGGGAGGAGTCGTGTATCAACTTGCTTGGTATTGGTGAATCAATTCACAAGTCAAAAAAAAGATACACACGGTGGTGAAGTCATGAATTACTGGTAGTGAGTTTTCGGTTGATTTCTGGTTTTAAGGTCCATTTCGGGGTATCACCCTGATCAAACACTTAACGTGAGTGACTGGAAAATCCCGAAGAACTTTACCACTTGCAGACCCATATTTCTTCAAACCACAGAAGATAGATATGCTGATAGGTGCAGAAACATTTTCGAACTTTTATCTGTTGGTCAGATTCGACAAGGTCCTGACTATCCAACTCTGCAAAACGCTTCTCGGCTGGATTGTGTCGAACAGATACACTCCAAAGGTGACTGCCACCCAAGAAGCGAGGAATTGTTTGAGTTGTCGAGAAGAGTCAGTGATACACATCGACAACACATTACAAAAGTTTTGGTCACTTTTTTGGAAGAATTGCCGTCTTCTAAAAGTCTTTGTCTCCTGAACACAAGTTATGTGAAGAGCATTATAGAAGGACTACTCAGGTCGTGCCTTCAGGTCGGTTTGAAGTAAAACTGCCGTTCAAATCAGATCCCAGTATCTTAGGCAACTCCTTTGAAGTGGCTAAACGGCGGTTTTATCGCTTGAAAAAGTCTTGTCGTGACCCCGAGTTACGGAAAATGTACTTGGAGTTCATGGAAGAGTACCTCTCCTTGGGTCACATGCCTACCACAGACAACACAATCCCCAAAACTCCACATTATTTCATTCCACATCCAGTGTGTTTTGAGGCCCCAAAGCACGTCGACCAAGCTCCGTGTCGTTTTCGATGCGTCTTGTAAAACGTCCTCTCAGGTGGCCTTAAACGACATATTGATGGTCGGTCCCTACGATACAGGATGAGCTGTATTCGACATTACTCCGATTCAGACTACACAGGTACGCCTTGACAGCCGATGTCAAGAAGATGTATCATGAAGTCTTGGTCGCTGATGCGGATAGACAATTCCAGCTCATAGTGTGGAGAAAAGAGACAAATCTGAGTCCTTGAGAATATACCAGCTCAACACCGTAACATATGGGACTGGACCAGCCCCATTTTGGCTATTCGGTGTTTGAAGGGTTAGTGAGTCTGCAAAACTGTCATTCCCTAAAGCTGCTGAAGTTACTAGACTCCGACTTCTATGTCGATGACATGTTGACTGGTGCTGGTTGCGTAGAGGAGTTAGAGACAAATTAAGTCTGATGTGTCTCAGGTTCTTCAAACCGCTGGGTTTGAATTGATTAAATGGTTTTCGAACTCACCTGAGGTCACCGCATCCGAGCACGGATTAAACCAATAACGATCTCGGACTCCAGAGTCAACTAAGGCGTTAGGAATATCGTGGCTGCCACACGAAGACGTCTTTAAGTTCCAAATTGACACGTCAGTTATGGGTCTCCGAGCGACAAAACGGAACATATTATCGGTGACATCAAAGCTGTTTGACCCCTTGGCTTGTTAAAGTCCTTTAGTAATTAAGGGAAAGATCCTACTGCAGGAGCTTTGGCTTAACAAGCTAGATTAGGGAAGAGTCAATTCCAATGAACTTGGAAACAGCATGGAACTTATTAAAGAATCCTTGGGTCAGTTAGGAAGATTACCATACCTCGATTTGTGCATACTGATCCCATGTCACCGATTCAAATACATGCCTTTGCCGACGCATCCATGAGGGCTTATGGAGCCTGCGTCTATATCCGTGAAAGACTGCAGAAGGTTTCGAGGTCTCCTTGTTGACTGCAAAGTCGAAAGTAGCGCCGCTCAAGACGAAAACGCTCCCAAGGCTTGAGTTATGTTCCGCTCACCTTCTCGCAGACCTTTGTCACCGAATCAAATCGCTGCTCAAGGTTCCAATTGAGAAAATAATATACTGGTCAGATTCAGAAGTTACTCTTCATTGGATCAGATCCCACCCTTCGTCGTTGTCAACATTCGTTTGCGAACCGAGTAGCGGAGATTCAAGAGTGGTCAAGTGAAGCTACGTGGCGGCATGTTGCCAACAAAACAGAACCCAGCAGACATAGTTTCGAGAGGTTGTGACGTAGAAAATCGTGCAGTCGTCTGGTTTGGTGGACCAGCGTTCTTAAAGTTTGAAGAAGAGAGCTGGCCCAGAAATCCACACTTCGAGCTTTCCGAAGAAGAGCTACAGATGGAAAGTCGAAAGAGAAATCGGTCGGACTGACCGTCGCGGCCAAGCCAAATTATTTAGTGGATGTAATCGAGGGATACTCGTCACACCTCAAACTGCTAAGAGTGTTCGTTTTCGTGTTCCGCTTCATCCGAAAATGCAAAGACAAAAGTCTCAACTTTGAAAAATTCCGTCATCCGTAGAATACGATGAGGCGTTTCTAAAAAATAGTCGAAATAACACAGAAAAATGGAGTCTCAAGAAGATATTGAAAGGGTTCGTAAAGGCACCAAGTTAGGCCCCAGTCTTCAGCGGTTGAATCCCTTCATCCATGAAGAGTCTGGGACTTGGTGCTCTTTTCGTTATTGCGAGTTGGGGGCGACTAGTTAACGCTCCTATGTCATACAATGCCAAGTTTCCCCTTTTATTGACAAAACGCTCGCAGTTTATGCAGACATACGTTCGCTATCTGCATCAAACAATTTTTCATGCCGGCCCACGAGCACTCGTAGTATCCTTAGACAGCGCATTTGGGTAGTGAATGCTCAGGCGGTCTGCAGGGGCGACAGTTGGGTCGTGTATTCGTTGCTTTAAATAAAGCCTCTGCTCCAGACCCAAATGATGGGCAACTTACCCGCAGGGACCATCCGTGCTCTCGCCATTTTCAGTATGTGGCGTTGATTTTGTGGCCCAGTCTATACGACTCTGAAAATTCGTGGAAGGCCCCCTTATAAGTCCTACATAGCGTTATTTGTCTGTTTTGCGTCCAAGGCGGTTCATTTTAGAAATTGTCTCCGATTTGACGACTAATTCCTTCTTGTTGGCATTCCAAAGGTTCGTCGGTCGTCGAGGATGTCCAACGCGTGAACTGCGACAACGCGACAAAATTTCGTCGGAGCAAGTCGCCACTTCAGCGAACTGCGGAGGAAGATAGAGGCGGAAGCAGCCGCGATACGCGAATTCGCGTCAAGAAGCGGGTGCGAGTTTGCCTTCATACCGCCTCGAGCACCGCACATGGGCGGACTTTGGGGAGCCGGTGTGAAGTCTGCCAGGGCCTACTCCTACGGGCAGTCGGAAGCGCTCTCCTCACCGCAGAGGAGCTGGAGACCGTGCTGGTCGGGATCGAGGAGCGGTACTCAGCTCGCGCCGCTAGGACCCCTAAGCCCAGACCCAAGCGACGGAGACGCTGACTCCCGGCACCTGCTGACGGGCGGGCCGCTCATCGCACCCCAGCGCAGGACCCCGGACCAGGAGGGTCTGAGCTGCTTAAAGCGATGGCTTGTCTCGTCAGCCAGGCAAAATGTTCTGGCAGCGATGGTCCCGGGAGTATGTGCTGGGATTGCAAATAAGATGCAAGTGGCACCAGGAGGAACCAAACATCAAGGAAGGCGACCTCGTGATCGTCGCCGAAGACAACCCTGCCCCCTCAACAGTGGCTCCTCGGAAGGGTGGTCGGAACAACCGCCGGGCAGGACGGAAGGGTCAGAGTGGTCGACCTAAGGACGAGCAGCGGAGCCACGTTCAGGAGGCCAATCCACAGGTTGGCGCTTCTGCCACTTGTTTGAAGCCTTCCAGGCCTTCAACGGGGCCGGTGTAGCGCCATTTGGCGTATAATAATTGTTATTAGGATCGAATTTCATGAAAGTCTGGTGTAAGTTAGGCTAGGGCAAAGCGGGAGGCGCAATAAAGCTCGCTCTCTCGCTCTTGGCGGAATTCGCCCCTTTTGCCACCGTAGGTAAGATAGGCTAAAAAAGAAATTGTTTGAATATATGAAAGAGGTCGAGAATAATCTGTTAAACCGAACGCACGCACTCCTTTTTTTTCGTCGTCGTTAAATACAATAATTGCAGTCACCCAAGTTTTTCGGTCTATTTCATTTTAGAAAAACTATTCTAAAATTTCAGATTCTTTCTCCTGATTTAAAGGCGAAATATACAGCCATTTTTTTAAATTTTTTGGTTCAAATTTTAAAATTTTTTTTAAATTTTAACTTAAAATTTATCGGAAATTCGAAAGCCAGGGCTTTCACTCTGCTTTCACTGCTTCAATTTAATTGAATCACATTTAATCCTGCAATTAGATGCATTTCTTTTGTTGTTCGTTTGTGAAGCTCTCGAGTTTTAGCAATCGATATGTAGATATATCTGTTTCAGAACTATCCAATTAAATCATATAAATGCCAGTGTCATTGTGCGCACAACTCTTTCAATGGCAACGTAGGCCAGCCACAGCCTTGGAAACATTTTCAATTGCCATTAAGGATAATTATTTGTGTAATTAGAATAAATGATGATGAAAATCATTAAAAAGCTTCCCTCAAGCGCATCAATTTCCAGCATAATTCGATTGCCAACGATGAGTTTTAATCAAATTGCCAAGAGAGAGAAGAGGCAACAGGCAACAGGCGGGAGGCATTCATCTGTGAGTCCTTGAGTCTTCCACCAGTAGCAGTGCTGTGCTGTGCTGCTTATCGATTACATCTCATCAGACAGACAGGCGGACAGGCGGACAGACAGCAGAGCGAGGCAAGGCTGTGGATGCCACGCGTTGATGCGGGGCCTCCTCCTCGGCGTCGGCTTAGTGCCTTCGAGTGTGGCAAACAAATTGACATTTAGCTGTGCGTGTAACAAGATCAAGCATACGCAACGTTGCCTCTGATTTGGCAGCAAACACAGAGAGAGAGCGTGAATATGCTTCTCATTAATGTTGCACAACCCCCACTCCACGAATACAAATTTGCTTGCATTTTCAAAAACGGAAACCCTACTGACAGCCAAGCAAGCAACTGGCTTTTCCAACGTCATGGCATGCCATGGCACGGCACCTGCTCCGGCACCGTCTCCGTCTCCGGCTCCCGCCCTTTCTTCGGCAAGAAAAAGTGTAGAGTGTGGAGTGTACACTACTCAACGGAATCTATAACAAGTCGCCTGACAGTTTTGATGTGGCGATTAGTGCGTGTCCTGGCTCTGTCCTGCATGGTGCATGGTGCATTCAAATTTTACTTCTTATGGAAAAGTCTTGTGGCTGCAGGAAAAACCAGGGCCGGCTAATGAGGAAATTTCTCAGTGGAAATTGCACTTTCGAGTACATTTTCTCTTTAGATCCAGCTGTTGAGTGAATCTT
Source organism: Drosophila lowei (assembly GCA_008121275.1). Classification (NCBI taxonomy): domain Eukaryota; kingdom Metazoa; phylum Arthropoda; class Insecta; order Diptera; family Drosophilidae; genus Drosophila; species Drosophila lowei. The sequence goes on along the minus strand of CM017778.1, from coordinate 19,912,588 downwards.
GAATCTGTTGCTCCGAATTCCTCGTAAATTTCTCTTCCGATGCACTAGTCCCAGAAGTACAGTACCCTCCAAGTGTTGAAGCACTCATTCCACAAGTACAGTACTGTCCAAAGAGTCCAATTTGTCTTGTCAGTGTTCTAGGAAAGAATTCATTCATGGCTTTGCAGCCCTGTGCTTATGCATGCGTGAATTTTTTGTGTTTGCAACAGCATGTTGCACATGCAACCCGTAGCCCCAAACCCCACTGGGAGTCTAGTTGAGTTGTTAGCCCCGCTGACAGTGATGAAAACTTTGTTGACAGGCCAAAAGTTGCCAGCAAATTAGTTGGTGGTGGGGGGACGGGGATTGGACGACAGACAGACGTCATGCTTCGGCGAGCAATCGAAAAAGTTATCGTTTATCGTTGGCTCCCAATTGAACTCTCTTTTGGTGTGGAATGAGTGGCAGATACGAGACTCGAGCTTTACTTGTAAGCTCTTTAAATCAGTCCAGATTTACTTTTCAGCTCTCTTTGGTCGGATGTGCATCACTCAATCGCAGACAAGTCTAAGCTGTATTCACACATTTGCTGACCCAGATTCTGTCTTCTTTTCAGAGCAATGATATAATTGGCATCAACCAGACATCCCACTGGAGGAGGACAGGACACTTCTCTGATCTCCCACCCGCACGAAGGTGAGTTCCAATTACACATTCGCCCCGAAGCAGTGCTGCTCCAACACCTCTTCAACCTCATCAACTGGGGCTCTGCGGAAATGCCATATAAAACCAATTTGTTGCCTCGTTCCACCTGTTGGAGATGTTTTCCTGTGGGGGGCTCTGTCTGTGGGCAGATTTAAAGAAGTTTCCATCAAATTTCCTGACCAGGAAGCCATAGTGCCTGGGTCGGGGATGGGGAATGGAAATTGGAGGGACTTTAATGCAAGACGGAAACGCCCAAACGAAGAGCTCTCTGCCATTTGGCAAAAGTTCTTTCCATTTCCGTAAAAATGCAAAATCTCTAAAGAGAAAACTGAAGAGTGCAAAGAAAGAGGAACTGAGATAGACAGGTGGCTTAAGGTAAATGGGGAAATGGGTCGGAGAGAAAGAGACAGAGAGAGAAAGAAAAGTAAAAGTCCAAACACCAACAATGTGAAATCTTCTAAACCGCTTTCGGGCAAGCCCCAAAAGCAGGCAGCAGTCAACAGTTTGTTGGCTCTCCTTCTCTAAGTCTCCTCTCGGAGTCTCCCTCTCGGAGTCTCCCTCTCTAAGTCTCCCCTCTAAGTCTCCTCTCTAAGTCTCCTCTCGGAGTCTCCCACCATTTCTCAAGTTCTTGGGCGAAACTTTTGGGGAAAGCGCAAAAATTTAATTAAATCCATGTCAAAGTCAGAACACACTGAACAAAAACCTAGAGATGAACAAACTCTTCTTTTGTTTGTTTTGTTAAGAGGAAACTGTACTTCCTGATCGGATTTGTTTTGAGTGGAAAATTAAGGAAACGATGACAAAGGGTATTGGAAGAGTCCCTATATAATTTGTACGTAAAACTGAAGAACCCACCAATAAATAATTGCTCTAAATACTTGCATCGGGAGGCAGCTCTGTTGGTTTTGTTAAGAGTAAACTGTACTTTCTAATCGGTTTTGTTTAAGTGGAAAATGGGAAAATATGGCAAAGGGATTTGGAAGATGGCCCAAAAGTCACTATATAATTTTTACGAAAGAAATACTTGCATCGGGTGGCAACTCTGTTAGTTCCTTAGGTTACTTTCCGTCAGGTAATCCGATTTTTGTTTTCATTTGAATTTTTTGTCTTTTTCTTTCTATTCTTGTTATTCTTAAATCACTTACATTGCCCTGGCAACCCTGGCTTCTTTTGTACCAAATAATTTTAAATTACTTTTACGTGCCTTAAGTGCGGTCTTCCTTTTTCCAGGCTCGCACACACACGCAGGAATCATGAATAAATAAATTGTATGCGTAAAAATAATTCAATTATAGGCATGCCCCCACATATGTACAGCCCCTACGCCACCCTCCGGGAAACCTCTTTGCGGTTCCGTCTCCCCCGCTTTTCGGTTATAAATAAATTGGTAAAGCAATTTTTCGTGTGGAGCCGCCTGTGCGGAGGAGCCACTTCATTGAATTTCATTGATTTTGTTTTTGATTTATTTTTACCCCCAAAAAAATATACACAAGGAAAAAGGTCTTTCCTTTTTATACCCGATACTCAAAATGAGTATTGGGGTATATTAGGATTTGTGGTAAAAGTGGATGTGTGTAACGTCAGAAGGAAGCGTTCCGACCCCATAAAGTATATATATTCTTGATCAGCATCAATAGCCGAGTCGATTGAGCCATGTCTGTCTGTCCGTCCGTCCGTCCGTCCGTCCGTCCGTCCGTCCCTATTAGCGCCTAGTGCTCAAAGACTATAAGAGCTAGGGCAACGGCATTTTGTATCCAGCCTTCTGTGATATGTCACTGTTACAAAGTATATTTCAAAACTTCGCCCCGCCCACTTGCGCCCCCACAAAGGACGAAAATCTGTGGCATCCACAATTTTAAAGATACGAGAAAATTAAAAACGCAGAATCGTAGAGAATAAATTTATCTTCTAGACTGCAGAATCTGAATTGGATCGCATCATTATTATAGCCAGAATGAAGCCCTGTCTCTCTCTCTAAAAACAATTTGCAAATTTTTCTCGCCCTGTCTCCACTCTAACACACACGTATCATAGCCGGCTTTGCCTATTGCTAAATATGAGTCTCTGTTGATGGGCGATATTTATGGCGTTCGATGAGGCTGTTCCCAGGAGGCAGCACAGGAATGGAAATTAATCAAATCAATATGATGATAAGCATCTAGAAGCAACAACAAGGTTAAAATCCGCCGATCTATGGCAAAAGTTGTCTTAAATTTGGGTCCATATTCAGTTCCAAAATTGAGATGTTTAATTGGAGGTAAATGGTGGCTCCGTTTGGCTCCCTTTCTGCCTGAATTTCAGTCTTATTCGAGTCACAGTTCTTAACCATAAATCACTCAAGCGGCAGAAGCCACAGGTTGTCGTCGGGAGAGTCAACCCCATTTTTCAACTTGGCCTTCAATTCAATTAACAATTGTATCTATATATATATATACTCGTATATATATGTATGTGTGTGAAAGAGAGGGGAGAAAATCCCTCCATCGAATGAATGGACAAACCCAAAAATGCTTCATCGACTTCTGCCTTCATTCCTTTCTCTCTTTCTCTCTCTTTTGCTTTCGCGCTGCCAACTGCAATTAAAAGGCCATGAATTTCAGTTCTTCTCCTCCTCCCCCCTTGATTCCGCCCCCTGCTTCAACAATGTGTGGGCGTGGTCAGCTGCCCCTTTCTGTAAAACGCCTGGAAAGTGAGAGGCACTTAACCGAAATGGCGCTCAACAGCTGGCAATAAGCGATGTCTGTCGTTGGCTTCTGCTGGCGAACTCCCGTATTTTCCATTTTATTTGGTAAATTATTGATTTGCATAAATTTGGGATAATCTGACAAAATGTTTCATTGGAAATTGTTCGAATATCCTTGACCTATACCCGCATCTACTTTTTTCTGATGAAACTTCCATCCTTTCTAGGACTTTTCTCAGTCTCCCTCAGATAAGAGGAACAATCAATGGAAATACCTACTTATATTATTTCTAAAGAATATTCTTCATCAAAATCGAATCACTATAGAGCACTATATCATCTAGTTGTCTTATAAAAAGATGAATCTTCAAGGGCATCTAAGTTTTCGACCCCTGAAGCTATCTGTTCTTAGATTTTCATATATCCCTCTGTTTTCCTTTGTTTTGCCCAAGATTTCCACATATTTGGTTGTCGTTTGTATTGCCAAACCATACTCCCCCTGCCCTTCTTTTGGCCAATAAAAATTATGAACATGTTAATGCTTGCAGCTTATTTGGCTGGCAATTAATAAATTTTCTAAAATTCCATGTCCCCCCCAAATGTTTTTCTTTTCCATTTTCTTTGTTATTTTCCGCCTCCCCCCACCGCTCCTTCGCTGCTCTGCTCTGCTCTGCTCCAAATGTGTCTCGCATATTAATGAACATTTGCTTTTCCCCCGTCTGAAAAGGGAGAAAAGTGTGTGGGGGGGGGGAAAGAAAATTTATGTTCTCAGGTTAAATTCCTGGGATTCTTTCGTGTCGTTTTCCCTGTGTGCTGTTCAGTTCTGTTCATTTGTTAAATTAATTTATGTTTGCTGACTGTTAAATTTTTACAACATATTTTGCATATGGAAGGGGGCCCTTAACCCTTTTGATATATTCGGAATTTATGTTTGTGTGGGGAAAAATCGATGTTGGGAAAGGGAAAAGTTGGGAAAGACTTGAATATTTCTTTGAGAATAAGTTATATACTATATTCTGTTTAAAAACTTAATTTTCTGCTACATTTAATGCCACATTTTCCCCGTTTGAGGTAGTCCCAGGCCCCACACACACATACACCCATACGCACACACATTATCTAGAGCCTCCTCGGGGCACTCGTATGGGGAGCGAAGCCCCATAAATATTCAGCCGGGCAGACACGCCTACATCCTGAACTTTGACCCAAATTGTCCGGGGCTCATTTGCATAGTAGACTTGAAACAGAGTACTACTGGAAACAAAAAAAAAATACTCCACTGCCCTTAAAGTGAATTAAATATGAAATCTACTCAAATATTTAGCAGGGGACCAGGCCCCAGTCCTGTGTGTCTGTGTGGGGTCGCATATGTGCGGCATGACCCGACCGGCACCCTAACACTATCCTCCCCGAAACATTTCCCAAGTGGACAATCCAACAAAACAAAGAGAAATGGAGCTGGGAGTCCGGGCCTCTCTAATTGTTATATGTTTATCCGCAAAGCAAACTATGACCGCACCATAAGAGGGAGAGAAAGAGAGAGATAGAGCAAAGGACCTGCCCCAAATCTAGATCCTACCCCTACTCATAACTCTCTGCCCCTAAACCCACTCCTGCCTGTGTGTCCCTCTAGTGCCTTTCAGGAGTTGACTTTTGGCAATTTTTTAATGTCCTATGGTCGGGGCTCTGGGTTTTGGCTCCTTCTCTGGTTCCCGAAAACGTATTTCACTTCATTTTTTATGCATGTACCCCCCTTGCCCGCTAACACCTCCCCTCTCTAGGGGTGTGGGGGTACAAAAAAAAGGTTTGCGTGCCAAATTATTGTGCCACTGGCCCAAAGTTCTTTTATTCCGACTGCCTGCCTCGTTTATTTCCTGTCCTTTTTTTTTTTGGTGCGACTTTCCGCTGAGGCAGCAGCCAAAACGCCAAAAGTGCGTTGGACTCTGGAGAGGAGTGTGTATGTACAATATATATCGATTTTTAGTGGTTGTATGACGTATGAGCAATGTTTCAACTAAATTTAGAGGAAAGAGAAATAAAATCAGGCAAAATTCCAAGGAAAAATATGTGCTCTAATTATAGAGAAATTTATAAAGGATATTGATTTGAATTTTAAAGATATATGGCCTAGAAATAGGCATCGAATTGGTCGGAATCTATAATGGTTCCATTTTTGATGATTTATGGGGCATAGACATCGTTATAATTTCCTTAAATCCCCCTTAATATACTTTAAATCGAGCAACATCGAGGGCTCTAAGGAGCCCTCACATGTCCTGTCTTTTCTTGGAATTTTCCAACATTTTCCGGTTTTTGTTTTCCTTCTTTTCTTTCTTTCTTTTGTCGTTTCCTCCCTTCACAGCTTTAAAGTATCTTTCCAAGCATAAAGTGCTTAAGTCTTGAGGGTTTCAACAGCTTCTATATCATCCAAAGCTTAAGCGGAAGGACACAGACCTCCTTTCGTTCTCTTTCCCTCTCCCTCGCTCTCTGGCACAGCTTTATTTTAGCCATAACATGGGGCACAATAAAAACGAGTTAGGGATCTCTAAACCATTTTAAACATTTAGTGCACCGCAGCGCGAGACCCACCAAAAAAAGGAAAAAAGTTAGGGAGGTGGAAAGATAAAAGCAAGGGAAACTGCATATAAAGATAAAATATTTCATTTGCTAGTCCGCTGCTAGATGTATCTCTCCCGCTCCCTCTCCTCTCTCTCTCTCTCTCTCCCTGTGCCCTGCCTTCTCCGACATTTGTGGACTTAATGCAATTGTCGCATTATTTCCTTTACTTCTCCGGCAAAACACTTGGCGAAACACTCCACGAAATGATATATACGCAGAGACAGGCACAGCTTTGGATGGATATGGTGTATATGTATCTAAAACCAGAAACCGAATCTCATGATACCCTTGCAGAGTAGAGCCCTGGATGCATCCACAGCAAAGGAATCGGAAGATAATTGGAAGATAATACGAATATTTGTAAGGTGGATTCGTGCAGGTCCCTATTGATGATATACCTCTGTTTTTGTTAGGCTTAGGCCGAGATCTATATGAAATAATATATAAACCTTCAATTTTGGTTGGATTTTCAGTTGAAATATCTTTAGAAGTAAAGTACTTTCGACAGAATGGTGTCCGACCAATACAGATCATACCGTAAAGGCAATCGTCTCTCCCTCCCTGTTGCCAACTTCTACCGAAAACCGCAATACCCTCTGCCACAAAGGGCATTCGAATACTCGTGTATATATGTATATATATTTTTTTAAATACCTCACTTGTGTTGGGCTCTTTTTTCGTTGGTGTTGTTATATTTTGGTTTTTATTTTGCCGCATGGCGTCTCGTCTGGCGTCTGCCACGGCGTCTGCAATTGCGACGAGTCTGTGTGCTCCTCTCCTCTCCTCTCCTCTGGCCCAAGCCTCGAGGTTCTTGGTTATTAAGCCATTTTCCCCTCGGTCCCTCTTCTTTTTCTCTCCTTTCTTTTTTGGTGGCAAATCAAGCAAAGTGTTGGCCAAAAAAATATATATATATATAAATTAAATAAAAATTCCTGGCCAGCGGAGAACAATCTCATCGCACACATGTGCGCAAAGTTTTCCATTTTCCCAGGCCACCATTTTTCGGGGCTGCACTTTATTTGCAGAGTTGGGGTTTGTTTTCTTTTAATGAGTGGAGTTTTTTTTTTTGTCTGAGACTGGGCTTAAAGCCTGCTTTTGGCATTAAATTTAAGGGAAAATGTTTGAAAAGAGTTGTGGAAGGGCTTTTTTTATGGATTATACTTAGGAAATGGACTCTCAGGCATTCCACGTTGGCTCTAGATGAATGTAGATCTATTATGATCTACACTGAATATACAATACACTGAATTAAAGCCCTTTTAGGAGCCTAATTAACTCTTTGATCCACTTCTGTATCTTCCGTTCCTATAGCTCATATTTCATCCATCTTTACGAGTCTTCATCTCTCCTAAAAAAGACCAACTTTTTGCCTACAAAAATACAAACTGTCACACACTACGGGCCCCAGCTGAGAGTCCTACAAAGAGAGTCCTCTGAGATACTCTTGTAGATAATAGATTCATCCGATTGGTAGCCAACTTCCATGGAAATGGATGGACACAGAGGATGCATCTCTAGCTTCGGGTCCCCTGCTAGGATATATCGCTGCCAAGCAAACAATAATGGCATTAATTATAAGTGCAGGCAAAGTCGAAGAAAGGGGTTTTGGGGAAAATGTTTGAGATTTGCTGCCAAAAAGAGGAAGGGGAAGGGGAAGGCGAGAGCTGCCACTGCACTGTGGTGACAAAAACAATTCATCTTTAAAGGCAGCTCTCCCCGTCCCCCGTCCCCCATCCCCCGTCCGGGGAGACAATTTGTGCGTGCAAACTCTGGGAATTCTCTGTGCTCCTCTCCCATTTTGTTCTCTCTTCTTTTTGCTTCGTTTTGTATTGTGTTTGCCTATCCAATAACAGACCCCAGACCCCAGATCCACAGACCATGCCCCATAGCCGTGAAGAGGAGCAAATGCTAATCTTGATAAAAATAAACGCACTCGGGCACGTTGCTCAAGAGGGAGAGGGAACAGCGGGGGGAGGAGGAGGAGGAGAGACCCAAGTGCGACGGCATCTCACGTTTTTCGTCGCATTTTCAATTTGCTTGGCATTTGCCTGCCGTTTTTCCTTGCCTGGTTTTTCCACAGTTGTAGCTCTGTGTCTGGTTCTGGTTGTGGCCCTCGTTCTGGCCATTGTCAGTCTCCTCGACTAAGTGAATATTAATATTGACTTTGTGTGCTCTTCGCATAGTTCACAAAAGTTTTTCACCTTTGATTGCTTGACTTGACTTGGGCATGGGGCATGGGGCATGGGGCACGACTGGGGGGATTGCTGCTGCTGCTGCTGCTGCTGCTACTGCTAAACCCTGACCTCGCCTCGACTTTCCTCCCCATTTGTGGCCTTTAAAGTCGATGGCATGCTCAACGGTTCGCTTTTTCCGGGGCCAAATTTATGTGCAAACTTTATGCGTGGCACAGAGAGGAGGTAAGGTCCTTTTCTGTGGAGTTTCCCTCTTGCTCTTTCTATTATCATCATTTGTTGCTCCTCTCCACTCTCCACTTGCTCCACTGTCCTCTTCCACTGACATTATTTTTCCATTTTTATGGCATTTAAGTTCAAATGAGGAACGTGGGATAAGGACTCGCACTCGCACTCGCACTCGCACTCGTTTCGGGTGTCACACTCCTTGAGCTTGAGTTTCTTTTGCTTTTCCACGTAGAAGAAGAAAAAGTCCGGGGCTTACCTGCAAAGAGAAAGCAAAAGGAAAGCTCAAACAATGTCAATATAATTAAATGAAGCTTATAAAAACTGAAGAGGAAAGAGGAGCCAAAGACCATGGCCGTGTGTCTGGGGGAATCTGTGTGTTGATTGGATTTTTTGGTTTAGCTCCAGTCATAAAGCGAATGAGGCAGAGAAGAACAGGAAGAAAGGAGCAGGATATAGGAGCGAAATATGCCTAAATGAAATGAGGAAGTGCCGCACAAATCCAAGATTAAAATAAGCTTAAAGCTGTAATCCGATTAAAGACTTCCCAAGGAATCAGGAATGAAGATAGTAGATGAGCTTCCTGTGGGGCATATCAATGGATATTCAAGATCCTTCTTTAAGGAAGAATGGCAGGGGCCAAAAGTGTGCCAGCAACACGTTCTTGAAGGGCTGATAAATGATAGATACTCTTCGATTATTCTGCCTTCGAAAGAGTGCCTGCCAATCAGCAATGCCCTCTCTTCCCCCTGTTGTGATGCCAATTTAAGTTTTGTCTTCATTGAATTAACCCATTAAGAGCAACCCCTCCCACCACCCACCGCTCTCCAAGTAAAAAGTGCAGCCAACAACTTTCAACTTGTTGGCCTTTGACACAGGACCCCCATTGCCCAACAATCAACTGCCTGCAATCGGCACTCCACTCCACCCCCCCCGCCCTCCCCTCCCGTTCCGCTCTCTTTGGGTTGCAAGTTTGCTTTCAAAATATTTGCCACAATGAAATCATGTTCGTGTGTGTGTGTGTGTGTGTGTGTGTTCCCCCCCCCTCGTTCCACTTATAGGCCTCTTCACCGTTTCGGTCACAGCCGACAAACAATTTGGTGGAAGGCGCAGCGGCAGGGGTGGGGCGTGGGGCAAAAACAGAACCAAAGTTGTGTTCGCTTTCCGTGCGAAAGTTTATTAAAAAAAACTTTCCTTTTGCTTTTTGCACAAACAAACACAACACACACACACATACGAAACCATATATCCTTTTGTGGGGGGAAAAATAAAAGGAATAAAACTATTTTCGGATACCCTTAAAGAGCTATAAGATATAGTCGATGCCGATCAATGATTTGCGCCACATTTCAATGAAATAAAAAGAAAACAGGGACCCCCAAAGGACATGCCTTTTTCTAGCAGAAAAGGGTATCAGAAAAGAGCATCAACGACAGAACTGAAATGTGGAACTTAATAATTCACACGGTAGTGAATTTTTCACAATTTTCACTTTTTTTCCTCTACTTTGTCGAAAAGAGAAGGAGGAAAGGAGCAGAAAGAGAGAGATGCCTTTTTTAACAATTTTATTCAAGCGTAAAATATGAACCACAATCAGAACCTGAGCGAAAGAGAGGGAGGAGAGGAGCGGAGCGGAGCGGAGGAGAGATGGCAGGGATGGCAGAGATGGAGGAGCCTGTGCTCTGTGTGAGCTTTCAACTTTTGTTGACATTATGAAACCTCTAAAGTTAGCGCTTTGGTCTTTATTATTTGTTTTACAGCTAGTTAAGGCCATTGTTCAGTGTGTGCTGGTGTGTGTGCATGTGTGTGTGTGCCTAAAGAGAAGAGCAATCGAGGATAGGCTGGGGGGCTTCTAGTGGCCTCCATTGTTTGTGCTTTTGTATGCAAATCAGTAGTCCAACAGAAGAGGTAAACAGAATTGAATGGGGCACACACACACACATGCCCCATGCCCCATGCCACATGCCAAACTGCATATGTAATATGTTAATTACTTAATTGAGTGCTGCCGCTGGGTAAATATGTACCTATATATGATTCAAGTGACTCCAAATTCCATTCAAAGTTCAAGGAACTGTCAGAGTCGCAATAAGGTGTCCAGGGGATTTTCCTTTAAGACTGTACCGTATCCTATTTCCATTCAAATTTTTTGGGTTTCATGAATATGCATTCCTCTGCCTTCGCTGCGGACAGAGCTCATCATGGCCATAACTATTAGACGGTCTGGATGGACTGCATTATGCAAAACTTATAAACCATAAAATGCAGCAGACTGGGCCTAGATTCCCATCCCTGACTGGCTGGCAACTCAGCAACTTTCAAAATGCAAAGTTGTCAGCATAAAAAAAAGTTATCCCGACCTAAACTGAACCGACATTCTCGCTGCTCCTCTGTGGCTCCAATTCTCTCTCTCTCTCTCTCCTTTTTGGCTCTGTCTGCGTCTCGACTTTTATGAAATATTAGCCACCAACTTATGCACATAAATCTTGGCACTGTCGTAGCGGCGGCGTGGCACTGTCTCCACCTCTTTGCCGCAAAAGTTTTCCCCGAATTTAACAATGAAAAGCCAGAAAAAAAGGTGCGAAAAGTTCTGTTAAATATCTAGATATCCTGCAGGAGTATCTTCATTAAAATACTCGCTAATTTTCAATAGAATAAAGGAACTGAAGGAGTGTCCTCTTTTGGGAGAGTTTAATCCGATGGGACTGGTTTAAAATCGATTAAAATTATTAATCAGCCGCTCTTTGCTTTTCCTTTTCGTTGCAGAAACCCATTAAGTAGCCAAGATGTGCAATAATTGGTGGTAACACCGCACTCGCCGCACACAGGACAACAAATAATTATCGAACCCAAGCAGCAACCGGAAGCAGCAGCAGCAGCACCAGCAGCAGCAGCGTCTATTAGCAGCGCACACAAAATGGCTGACCACACACACACCACCGCAGCAACAGGAAGAGGAACCGCAACCACAGCGACAGCGACAGCCACAGCAACAGGAAGGAGCAGACCCTGGCTGAGAGGGATTCCCGTGCCGCTGCGGCTGCTCCTTCTTGTGGTGGTCCTCCTGCCACAACCGATACGGGCCTTCTGCCCCTCCAAGTGCCAGTGTTTGGGCGGCGAGGCCAACAGCAGGGCCCTGTGCGTGGATGCCGCCCTGGAGGATGTGCCCATCCAGCTGAATCCCGAGACCAAGTACATCAATCTGACGCTGAACCGGATACGCAACCTGGAGTTCTCGCTGCCGTTCTACATGAAGCTGGAGATACTCGACCTGTCGCAGAACATCATCGAGACGCTGGGCTCGAAGAATTTCGAGTACCAGTCGGAGCTGCGGACTCTCAACCTCAGCAGGAATCTGGTCAGCTCCCTGCACAAGCACGCCTTCAAGGGACTGACCAATCTGCTGCTGCTGGACCTCAGCTACAACCGCATCGAGACGGTGCATCCGACAGCCCTCAGCGATCTGGCATCGCTGGTGGAGCTGGACCTCACCAACAACAATATTGTGAGTCTCGAGGACAACTGCTTCAAGGGCATGTCCACGCTGGAGGTGCTCGTGTTTCGCAACAATCGCCTGCTCGACGTACCGGCCAGCAATCTGTGGCATCTGCATGCCCTCAAGAGCCTGGACATGTCCGACAACCTGGTGGAGTTTGTGCGGAACGACAGCTTCGAGGGACTGAAGGATCTGCTGGCCCTCAGCCTCCGGGGGAATGTGATGAGCGAGCTGGATGCCAGCGCCTTCGAGGGGCTCATCTCGCTGAAGCACTTGGATCTGGCCGATAACAATCTCACGGTGAGTGAACCTTGTCCAACACAAGACAACGAAACATGCCACACAAACATGCTGTGGGGGCAGGAGCAGGCGCAGGAAGCTTTATCGCTTGCCTCATAAATTTAGACACTCTGTCAGGACTGAATCCTGTGACCAACACTTTGCCAAAGCGGATTTCATGGCCCTGCCCTGCCCTGCCCCTAGTATTCCTTCGCTTAAGTTGGTCCTTCCTGGAGTTTGGTTGCAGTTTGCATACGCAAAATTAATAATAGTAACACCCACACACCCCCACACACCCACACACACACACACACATCGGTTACGCACTCCTTTCTGGCCATATAGCCATGTCCTTTCCTGCTATTTATGCATGCAAACATGTCCGTGACCGTGCCGGGTGCCTCTTTGCTTAGGCCCTCGGCCATTTGGCCAACATTTCTCCGGGTTTTTGTTAAATGTTGCCTCTGCTCTGCAGCCTCATGCCTCATGTCCTGCTATCTGCGTCTCTGGCAGAGTTATGCATATCCTGGCAACAGGGCAGACTTAAAGCTGCTTCAACTGACATTTTATATGCTGCAAGACCCTTCGAAAAGTATGCCTTTAAGAAGTTTCAGACTGTTCTGGCTTCTGGCTTGTCTTTCAAGAATAAATACAAATACAAATAAATATAGAACGATCCCCCCACACACGCAATTAATCACAGCTCATTGAAAACGCTGGCGTCTTAAAGTTAGCACAAACCAAATCATTAGGAAGCAAATAGTACGAGCATGTTGCCGGGAGTACTCTGCTCGGAGGCGAAATGCCATGAAATGTCCGGCAGAGGCAGAGACAAAGGAGAGGAGAGGAGAATGCATTTCGTTTTTATGCAATCACAGACTGGGTCTACGGCCAGGATGTAGTTGCAGCAGCAGCAGCAGCAGCCTCTCCTACATCCTTTTATGCAAACTGATGGATGCAATCCCTGGCTGTGGCCTCTCCCCTCTCTCTCCTGGCTTGTATATCCCAGTTATGGTCGTTAGAAGGGGATATCGTGTGGGAGTGTAGTCCTGCTGCTTACTGTCTGTCTGGCTTCCGTATCCTGGATCCTAAGCAGGTGCCACAGCAGAAACACGACCAGAAACCAGGAGCAAACCGCGCGTACTCAACGTAGCTGGAATTTATGGCGCTCGGAATCAGTTCGAAACTACTTAAAATACCTTTTGGCATTTTGTAGTTGAAATATGGTATGGTCTGGCCTGGAGGAAGGACGCCTGGTCTCTGCAGGAGTCTCTGGTTGGGGCCTTTGGCAAAACCCGTTTCGGTATTCTCAAATGGCATTCTTTTTCCTATTGGACAGATTGTTGTTTTATTATGCACACGGATACCCACTACTATCCTCTCCTCCTCCTCCTTCGCTCCTTTGGCATGCGGCTAGTGCATGAAATTGTTGTCTGCATCTGCATAGTTTCCTCCTGGCCAGGGATTCGGGAGGCTGCAATGGCATTATGTCTGCCCCTGGAACAACACACAACAACAGGCTTGGGGGGGAAGGCATGATTATGATTTATGAAGTGCGTGCTTGAGTCTACCGCAGCTTTAATCGAAGGGAATTTTCATCAGAGATGTGCCATCGATAATTGTTTGTAGTTATCTAATTATATCCAAAAACGAGGGATTACTAGTATAAAATCGAAATGGAAATCAAAGGGGAATTATTTATCCTTTTCTCTGTTGAATTTTCACTCGATTTCCCATTTCAGAGAGTAGAAAAAACCCGCACAATTGACTGATTAATTATTTTCTGCATTCCCTTGTTTTGTTTTCCCATCTCTCGGCCCATTGATGAATCATTAAAGTTTTACATGCTCGTATTCCATAATTTAACAAAAATATTTACTCATGTTCTGGCACTTGAGTGGCAGTGGCAGTGGCAGGCAGAGATTTCTATTTGCACTACAAATAAATACACACATGTGTACATAAACATTAGGGCACTCAGCTTTTGGTTCAAAAATAATTGCAAAAATACGTGTACGAGGAAAAGTTTTAATACAAACCAATTTACTGTTTTTACTGTGCATCTGCAACTGCATTTTACTTATTTACTTTTTACTTTGCTACAGTTTCATGTTTCATGTTGTTGCATAAATTTTGCGTATCGTTGCACAACAGTAAAATCGCTTTGCTGTGGCAGGATTTTGTTTGTGGTTCTGCGAGAAGCTGCTGAGATTTTAGCCATATGGCATTGATGTCCATTAGACGGGTGAAGCGTAGGGCTGAAACTGGTAGAGGACTGGGCTTTCAGTTACCTTTTTCTGGCACTAGATGCACAGAATATGATATTTCTGATAGTTAAGGGTTTGCTGGATGCCTAGATTCCCCCTAAAACACATTCATTTCCAACTGGGAATCTCTCTTTTCTCTTTTGACAGCAATTAGCTTTAATTTTCACATTTTCCACTGCTTTCCATGCCTTTCATTCCCCATTCACTCCGACCAAACAGAGGGTTGGGTCATAAAAATGGAAATTAATGCGAAAAATCAAAGTCAATATAATTTTCACTTTCTTTGGTGGCACTTGGGGTGGCCCCCCCACCTCTCCTGCCACCCACTTTACACGCCCAAAAGTTCTTTTTTCACGCTGCACTGCGGCCAGCAGAGGGAAATAGGGGAAAAAGGAAAAACCGGACAAGGGGCAAAAGGCTTTTAATTAGTCGCTGCTTTTCCTTTGAGTGCAGCACAAACATCAACATAGGGAAAAGAGAGAGACAGAGAGAGACAGAGAGAGAGAAAAAGTGAGAGTGAAAGTGGGGTAATTGTAGGGGCTGGGGGGGGAGAAGTGTTGCCATTTGGTTAAACAATTGCCCCGCTTGGCCTACATTGCGTATGCGTAATGCCTTTTAATTTCCAAACCACTTTTCATTGCCTTATGAGAGACCTTTGCTGGCCAGCAGCAGCATTTGAATTCATTTGCCACACACACCCACCACCCACCCACCCACACACACACATTTGGGGCAGCAATCTTTTCCCTTTCTCTTCTCCTTTGCGGCCCCTTCCCCGTGATGTTCATTACGTTATCGCGGAGTGTGTTCGTGTCCGGACGCCTGGCACGTAGCTTCCGACACGCCAACAGAGGGTGGAGGGGGAGCAGGGTGAACCCAACTGTTGGCCAAAATTACAGCCAAAAGCTTTTGCACCCCTTCTGCTGCCAGTGGCAACCTTTTCTTTTATGCATGCCACACTCGAAGCTGTCTTAGTTGTTGTAACAAATTCGTTGCAAGATTGATTTTATTGCCTGCCCAAAAAAAAAAGCCAAAAAACGCGAGAGACGAATTTGTTGGTCAAAAAGAAAAGGAAAACAGCGAGTGATTGGCAAGCGGGGAGTCCGCAATCTGCCAAGTACCGGGTGGTGGCCGGGGGGGGGGAAGTACATGACGTACGTTTCCGTTTCCGCTGCAGTCGCTTAAGCAACGCTTTCGTATACCCTCGACTAGGGTATTAGAAGTTTGAGTAGGCACTTCGGAGGACACATAAGAAAGGGATCATTGACTTTTCTTTTGGATGCTGGCAGTAAATATACAAGAAGGAACCATCAAAATAGTTTCCATTGCTTAAAAATTGATCGAAAATGAAGGCTTCGTAGGAGAAAAACAGGCCTCAACCTTCTGTAGTTCCTTGTGTCTCGATCACGGGAATATAAAGGGCTTAAAAGGGCATCAAATGTGTTAGCTCTCAAATCAAGTCGTTCCTCTTCTTGTTTCTTTCCTTTTGGCCAATAACCGACCGCCACTCTAAACCATCTGTAAAGTGCAGAACCACAAAACGTTTTTAGAGCTGAGTGGCCGGCATTAATGTTTGATGGGCCTCCTCCAAAACAAGGAAGCCGAACTTTCCTTCATTTCTGCACTTTTTTAAATGCTCTCTAAATAGAACATACTCTTTTATTTTATTTTATTTCCCATTGCAGATGGTGCCCACACAGCAGCTGGCGAAACTTTCGAATCTCACCTATTTGAACCTCGGAGGCAATCGGTTTGCCCACCTGCCCGCCGTGGCATTCCTCAACTTGTTTCATTTGCGCGAATTGCACTTGAGCCGCCTCGACTACTTGCAGCGCATCGATTCGAGGTAAGTTCTGACGAAACTGAAACTGAAACTTTTCCCCGGTCAGGCTCTCAACAGAGGAGGACTGTGGGAAAGTGGGTCAGCGGAAAATGAAACTATTTGTTTTCGACCAGAATGGCCATAAACAAGACCAGCGAAAAAGAGAGAGAGAGCGTCCAGTCCGTCCGTTTCGATTGTTTTGGGTAGCATTAAAATTTAACATGTTTGTGGGATGGAAAATTCAGTTCAAGAAAGAACAACATCAAGTGATTCCTTTGTATTCATTGTCGGTTCTAATTCGGGCCAGAAAAAGGATTAAGTGTGCAAAATGCAATCGATAAACCTTGAGAATAAACGAATAACCAAATAAATGTCTGCCTAAGAATTTCTAAGAATTATTAAACCTCGCAGGTGCTTAAAGTACCCTCAAATGTATGCAACATTTCAGTTCAAAGCAATTGGAAATTGCACGAAAACGAGGTACTAATCAGGCAATGGAAATTCACTTTCACACACACATGCACGTGACCTCCAGGCCTCCACCCACACACACACACACACACACACAGAGCAGAGCTTGCCTCAGATGCAGAACAAGGACAACAACAAGTCATTATTGCTCAATGCAATCAATCATGGCTAATAGGCTTTTGGTAATAAGATGCCACCACACACACAGCAGACAGAGAGGGACGGGCGGGGGTTAAGTTGGGGGGAAATGCTTGAACTCCATTCGAGCATATGTTAATTCAATAATTCCAGGCAATTTTCATATCAAATCATTCAACGAGTCCTCCTCCCACCTCCCACCTCCACCTCCACCTCCTTGTGGCATGTCAATCAGCCACCACCAACACCGTCAGAGGCAGACAGCATCGAGACTGCCACGCCCACTGGGCGACATGCCGCTTTACAATGACATTTACATGACGCATGCGAGAAAGAGAAAGCAGGGACAGAGAGAGAGAGAGAGAGACAGACAAGAAAGTGCCGTCTATTTAAATCAGTTTAATTTGGAAATTTCGTTTGATTTTCTTGGAACAAGTTTGTCTAAAGCTTATCCAGACACACACACACACACATGACACACACACACACCCACCCACCCATGAGCCACCCCCACTGTTAGCCAGTCTTTGTAATTGCTTTTGCCTTTTGTTTGGCTTTTGTTTGGTCTCTGTCTCGGAATTGTGTAAACTTTTGCCTCCCAGGCTCCTTCGAATTGTTGCCGCCAGACTGTTGATATTGTTGCTCAATCTACGCAGACATTTACATATGTAAGGACACACACACACACACACACACACACATGAGTAGCAAGCCTGTTTTGAGTGATTTGCAAACTAAATTCCTCCACCGAATGTCTAAATGGAACTCAAGTTGGATTTTTTCCGCTTTATGCTAATTTTCGAATTTGTATCTCAACAAATGGCATATTTTGGAGGAGAATTTCCATTCAGAAAGATACTTTTGCTTTTGTTCATAATTTGTGCTGCATACTTTCGGGTGTTTTATTTTATGGCTACAAATGATGATTGTTTTTGTAGTTGCTAGATGTAGAGCTGTGGAGTATGCCTCCAACTTCCTGCAGCGACATCTGTTTTCCTCTGTTTCTTTTGGGCAGGAAATTATATCTGTATCTTTTTCATTTGTGCGAAAAACTTTACGGAATGGAGAAGTAACGGCGGCACCTGATGTAATATTCATTTGCCCAAAGGGACACCCATATGCGAGGCATGACATACCCTGGGAAATCCATATAGTATTCAGATTTTGAAACTTTTCCAACTTCAAATCTGAGGGAAATTTCTTAGTTCGAAGTAGCAAATTGTATACCCCTCTCTTCAAGGGGTATTACACGTAAAACTGAAAATATGGCAAAAAAGAAGGGGTTGCAAAAACAAATTGTTACCTTGTAACGAACACAGGGCCCATACCCCTTGATCCCCGCTCCACCCTTAAAAAGGAAATAGCAAAACACTTTAAAGTTGAGAGTTGGAGAGGGAAAAGAGCCCCCAAAGAGAGAGAGAGAGAGAGAGAGAGAGAGATATGTAAATATTTATGTAAATGCGTTAATGGAAATCTGAAAGGGGGACAGGTTCGAGGGTTCCAAGAGGAGGAGTACAGCGATGTACAGCGATGTGATAGTCATACGTTTATGGGGCGAAAGGATACACACACACACACACACACACATGTGTTGCTGCCTCCAATGGCTGCTCATTATGAAATCCTTACACCTAAACAATCAGCGCGAGTCCTTTGCAAAATTCATTAGGCAGCAGCACGTTGTCACCCCCTCGCCCCCCTCGGTTTTTGTGGAAAACAAACAACCCTCCACCGCAGCAGAAAAGTGTAGCCATGGACATGGTCTGATTCCGATTTTGGAGAGGAAAGGAGGAGGCGTCACATATCAAAGGGAATACTCGTATCAAGTGAACATGACTTAATGGCGGCAAGTCATTCCGGAAAAGGGATGCCCCTGCCACTGCCTCTGCCTCCGATCCTCCGATGTGTTACGTGTAGGTGTTGCCCGGTTTATTTGGTTGCGGATTTCCAAATTGAAACTAATTGTTTTAAAATTTATGCACAACGGAAGGGCCCAGCCAACGAGAGAGCGAAAGTGTGGCATGTGTGAGGCATTTGTTTTGGGGTTGGCCATGAATTACAATGGGGCCCCAGATCCCCACCGCAGAGTGGAGGCTGAGGGCTGGAGAGGGAGAGTTGAATGCGACAATTGGGAATTGAATTCGTGTGTAATGGACTGTGTGGGTTGAATGGCTTGAATATGAAGTGATTGAAGGGCAAAGGGCTTTGCTCAAGTCGGAAGATGGTACTCTGAAGTAGTTTTATTAAAGTTTGGCAGATAGTTAGTTCCACCAAGGTCTGTAAATGTTCTTAAACATCTGAGAGCACTTTTCAATTGGCCTCTCGCCATCGAATGGCCCCAGCGACACCGATTGGCAGCTTTTAAGGCAGGATCCCAGGCACAAATTACCGAGGGGCGCTGCTCTATGACGCGTGTCCGTTCCCTCGTTTAGATGCAGCCAATTCTCGCACTTCAATCCACACATCATTCCAGCTAACCTTTCGAAAAAGTACATTTCGCTACCAGGCCCTTTCGGTGGTAATTGGCTCTCATCTTTGGGGCACATATCCTGAGCGCTAATTAAGTTGTTTGCTCTGGCACCAGGGTCCCCCATTCATCATATTCCATCACATTATCCGTCCCTCTATATATTTCTCAGCTGTGGCTTGTCCCTGGCTGCTTCTGCTTCTGTTCTGCTGTTGGCTTTATTAAAATTCCACTCTCGCTAACTTTTCCTCTACCTCCACGAGGCAGGCACCTCCCTGGGCCTTCGCTGGGTTCAAAGTGCATTGCAGGGGCTTGCAGTACGGTACGGTGAGGGGGCGGCTCTGTAGGCATGCATATGCATAAATAGACAGACTTAGACTTTCGCCATCCTCCGGAGGGTGCCTCCTTCTGGTAAATACGCATAATGGCTACTCCACCACTCCAGGACACACTCCTTCCCTAAGGCCATGGCTGGTGCCTTTCCTGGTGCTTCTGCTGCCTTGAAATATTTCCCAGCTCATAATTTATGGAAAAATATGGCAACAGTCGCCAGTCTTGACGAGGGGAGGGACAGAGCCAGAGTCAGAGGGCCAGGACCAGGGCCAACATGTTTATGTTTTCCTGTTTCCGTAATTTCTTCCTGCTTTCGTTCCTGCTCGTTTTTGCTGGCATTGTTTTTACCCTTTTGCAGAAGGGTATTCAAATTACTGAAATATACTCGGGATCTTTGCAAAAGTCTGGTAAACCTTCGAGATATATTCCATATCTCTCTCTCTATGAGAACAACTTATTTCTAGAGATAATACCCTCAATAAAATGCTGAAAAATGTAGTTTCTGGCTATAAATAAGCCAAATCGAATCACTTTATCATAGAAATGATGTCCCTGTAAGGGTATCCATAGGTTGTAGCCCTAAAACAACTCTTTCTTTGTTCTTTTTCATAGCACCACTCATTCTTTCTCTGGGAATATTTTGCATTGCAGCCGAAGAATAAGAGAGGGTTCTGTTGGGGCTCCTAAGGTCTTCTAACCTTTTGACTCTGGGCCTTTGTTTAAGGTTGTTTTAACTGTTGTTTGTTAAGATTTTGTCTCGACTTGTTGGCTCATTACGCTGACACATTTTCATTTAATTAGAGCAGAAAAAACGCATTGCCCAGGCGCCATTCAATTGGCTGCTTTAAGCACTACACTACTCTCCTGCAGCCATTCAATGGCAGAGACAAGAGCCACTCTCCTGTTTATGTGACATAAAGGATGTCATACGCATTTATAATTAGCTCTCCACGCCATTCTTTATGTCACGATAATTAGATACAAGCAAAAAAACTGCCCTCATTAAAAGCCAGAGAAACATGCACTTGAAATTATTAAATTCACAATTAAAATAAGCTCCGCTTTTAAATTCCGATATTCCGATTCCCCCTCGGTTAAGAATTCGCATGGAAAAGCTATAATTTCTTAAATGCAATTCCTCATGCAATTTTCATTCGCTTCTCCCCGATTTCCTGCCATATTTCCTCCTCCTCTGCTGTTATTTGTCCATGTTTAATCTACAATTATGTGAAATGAAGTGGGCGAAAGGCAAGTGCCTCCCACCTATGCATTTGCCCAGTCCTCCTTCTCGTTGTGACGCCCACTACTACCGTATGAGCGGAAAATGAATGGTTTAACGGGGCGTATGCGTAATTTAGAAACGTTTAAAATGTCATTAACAAATTGCTTAGGCCATGTTACTTGATAATTTGTCGATTGCCGGCCAATCCAACATGGAGACGGGGTCCCCCGTTCCATTTCAGAGGTTGAGCAGTAGGCCAGGAGCTCAATGAACCCCAGACCCCGTACACTCCATTGTAGAGCTGAAACACTCAGCCCAGGGCCAAGTCATACTCATTTTTAGAGCTAAAATCCAGCCGCAGAGTTCAAGCCCCACTTTCAGAGTCCAGTTTTAGCAGTAAGTCCCACCTACAGACCTGTATGCCATTCCCTATTCCCACTCCTGTTGAGAGCCCAGTTAACCCATCAACATAGAGGATATCCCGTCATATTTTGTTGTAGTTAAAATGTCAATCAAATGAATCTAAGGGAATATCGAGGGAGAGACGCCGGGCAGTAGGAGACTGCGAGGATACAGACAGGATTGACTGCAATTCAAAACTATATCAAAAACCCCGACTGACAAACTGTTTGACAGTCTGACTGATTGACTGTCCAAGCAGCCAGACAGCCCAGCCGCCCAGCCCAGCCATCCAGCCATCCAGCCATCCATCCATCCTGTTGATGATGTGAGTGAACTCTGATGGTTGCTGGAGTCCTGGAGAATCGTGACCAACAGCAGGGAGTGCACGGACAGCAGCAAACATTTCAATCGGATTTCGAGCAATTCCAATTCAGATTCACCCACAGAGGGGGCTGCATGGGGAGGGGGGGGTGGCGGTTGAACAATTTGCATATGAGTAACCAACCCAACCCACTCACGAGCTTACCAAAAAAACCAGCCAAAGGGATCAAGAAGGATACGGAATCAGGCAAACATTTATGCCTCACACACACACACACAAACACACACGGCAGCCATTTCCGTTTCCGCACGTTTGACGTTGGCAAACGCAAACAAAATGGAGTAAAAAAAGAAGCGAAAACGGGGAAGAGGAGGGCCGATACCGCGGTAAATACCCTTACAGATCGATCGTTATTATGGAAAGTTTTCTTCTCGGTTCCATCGTCATAATACCCGCCTGGCACAAAGGCTGCACAACCGAAGGGAGAGCCCGAAATGCGAGTCAAAAACATGTAACATGCAAAATGTACTCTGAATGAAGGCCCCAGGCCCCAAACAGCGAAAAGGTTGGGCCACTCCGTTCCTTTGTTGCCAGTTTGTCACATTCCTTTTTCAGGCAGTTGCATTTTAAAGCCATGCCAAGCCACACACCTGTAGAGCGTTTTCTCCACCCAAGAAAAACTTTGGCCTCGAGGCGTCTAGAGGAATCCCCGTGGTGCGGTCGCTGGGTGGTTGGGGCTTCCTTCAGTGTCACGTTTTTCTGTTGGTTTTCCCCCTCCTTCCCCCTGCAAATATTTGCATAATATTTGCACAAATAATTGAATTTATTTTTTGCCTGTTGTTCGGTTTAGCCGCTAAATTGTTTTGGGCTCGCACTCGCACTCGCACTCGTATGTCGTATGCAGACACGAGTTTTTCTTTCTTTTGGTAATGGAAAGTTTTCTTTACGTCCTTTTTGTGGCCTGCAATTGAAGTTTTCCCGTCTTTAGGATGAATGTTAAACTTGCCATGAAATTGAATGTTCGAAAGGTGGAAAACTAAAAGGAATGGAGGTGGAAAAGCCGGGGAATCATGTGTGTGCTAGACAAATCTACCCTAAGGGCTGTGTAAATCTCATTTTAATCTCTACTTTGGGTTCAAGAGTGATATAAATATAAGGAATTGTCGATAAAGCTGCCTTTTCCTGCAGAAACTATATTTATTTCGACTTTAGAGCAAAGACCATCCATTTGTTACACAAATGAATTGCACAAAAATTACTTCTGAGAGTTGTTCCGCCCCAAAAAGGACCTTCGCTCCCTCATCCTTCAACATAATGAATGACAAACAGTCCTCATGCTTGAGAGCCAGCTCTCGTTGCCATTTCAATTCGAATTCATCACAGGATTCGCTCGACTAGAAACTGGGGGGGGGAGGGGACTTTTGGGGGGACATTTCGAAAGGGGTTCCACAAAATGCAGCCACTTATCAAATCAATGCAAGGCGCACCCTCCCTTAAGTTCTGAAGAGTCCTCCTGCAACTGGTTCTGGTTCTGGTTCTGCTTCTGGTTCTGGAAATAAATGCGTTCATTTAACATGGAATGCAACTCTCGAGTATTGAAATGAAATGTTGCCTCTAGAGCAGGGAACGCTTAAGAGCGACAAATTCGCTTTGTGTCACAGCAGTGGAAGAAGTTGGAGTCGGAGTCGGAGTCACAGTATTGCTCATACGCCACGTTGCACTTATTTCATTCAACATCTGAGACTGTCTGGGATTGGGACTGGGACTGGGATTGGGACTGGGACTGGAACTGGAACTGGGACTGGGATTGGGTGTCTGCGAGTCTGGGGTAATGCACTGCACTGCATGCCCAACTCTCTCTCTCTCCACACATGCATAGCCGCTCTTTCTCCAAGTCAGCGACTTAGCGCGTTGACTTAACTTGGCAGGGATTTACGACAACGCTCTATGGAGCTCGAATAACATGGAGAGCTGCAGACTTTACTCCTGCCTTCGTCCTCGTCCTCGTCGTCGTCTTCGTCTTCGTTTTTTATGCCCTTTCATTCATCCTGCTCCTCTCCTGCCCTCTCCTTCCCTCTACTTTCTTTTTATTAAGTTGAAAATAGACGCAGGCTAAATAAATCCATGTCGCTTGCTCGTAAGTCGAAAGCTGACGTTGTCATGTGTGCAACAAGGGCTGCCTGCTGCCTGCTGCTGTTCCGAGGATATTTATATATAGTTTAAGCTTCAGCATTGAATGCATAATTAGCTCCCAAGACCTGGGGGAAAAGCTTGAAATAAATATTCCCTCAGAGGGATTACAAAACTGTCTCTTATTAATTCCCAATCTCTTTGAAATCCCTTGCAGAGCCTTCGTGGACAACACCCACCTGCAGACGCTGCACCTGAACTACAATCCGCAGTTGGGCGACATACCGATGCGCCTGTTCCAGGGCAATCCCAACATTCTGGAGGTCTACATGCAGAGCAACAGCCTGCAGACGCTGTTCTCCGCCCAGTTCCCGGTGGACCAGCTGCAGAAGCTCTATTTGGGGGACAATCCGCTGCAGTGCAACTGCTCCCTGCTGTGGCTCTGGCGCCTCGTTACCGGCAACTTTGAGGGCGTCGATCCACCGCTGGAGCATGCAGCGGGCGGCGCTGTGGCCGCCTTGGCCAAGGAGGCCAGCGATAGGGAGGCGGAGGAGGATGATGCCACCACTGCGGCTGTGGCGGAGGATGGAGTGGCCGCCCTGGCCGCCTACATAGCCGAGCAGCACATTGCCAATGCCCTGCACACCACCGAGCCGAGTGCCTACGAGCTGGCGACCTCCTCCTCGTCCTCGAGCCGCAACTCTGGGTATCTGCGGATGGACCGGCAGCAGATCGGCTGCGACATCTGGCGGGACACGGTGCGCACTCGGCGGCAGCTGCTGTCCATGAGCGAGGGCGAGATCACCTGCCCCGCCCACATCGTGACGGTGGTGTGCGCCGTCATCACGTGCCTCCTGGTGGCCATGATCGGGGTGAGCGTCCTCTACTACCTGCGCTTCGTGAAGCGCCGGAGGAAGCTGCTGCACGAGCGCGGACCCCTGCGCACCAGCAAGAGCATCATCAATGTCCACGACCGCATCCTGCAGGGCCACCAGCCGCTGGGCGGCAACGGACTCGGCCTGGGCATGGGCATGGGCATGAGCATGACCCTCGGTGGCAGCAATGGGGGCATGGGCATGGCCCTCAACTATCCACACCATGCGCAGACCCTGCAGGCGCACCATCACTACCACCAGGCGATGCCGCTGCAGGCACACGGCGCCGGTGGGCATGGGGGCCACGACTATCAGCAGACGACGCTGCCGCAGCTGGACAAACTGGAGCTGGAACGGTATCTGGCGGCCCAGACGATTGCCAACGAGTACAGGGCCTTGAAGCCCTGGGAGCTGCCCGTCAAGGAGGCGGACGACGAGCCGGAGCACCTGTACGAGCGGTTCGATCACTACGAGTATCCCGATACTCAGACCATGAGCAAACTCAAGCAGGCGGCGGCTCTCTCCAAGTCCTCCAAATCCTCAGCCGGGGGTTCTCCCGTGCCACCGGCTGTGGCATCGTCCGGGAAGCCGCATGTCGTCTACGTATGACGTGGACGTGGCCAGTTCGAGACGGGCACTGACATGGATATGGATATGGAAATGGAAGTGGTGGGCCCCAGTCTCACCAACAACAACTACCGGAGCTATGTGCAGAGCCAGTTCTGAAATGAGGGATCTCTAGGATCCGACGACGATGATGATGATGATGATGATGATGATGCCATTGAAACAGGGAATGTGAGGTTATGGTTTGTTTAAGGTTCGGTTCTAATTTCTAAACAAAAAAACAAAAAGGCAACAAAGTTTAACAAGCGTCAAATGAAACAAGGGATATATATGTCTACGAATACGAGTACTCTAACGACTAAAAGATACAGATATACTAATCGATAAGCTATAAGGAATACACACACACACACACACACACACACACACACACAATTTAGCTCTTTTTCACTCTCTGTCTCGCTGTCTCCCTCTCTCATAGTTAATGGCATTCAGCATTCGAATACTCTAGATAGCATTTTAGCGGATAAGCTCTCCCTTAAAAGTGAATTTAAACCAAGATATATAATGATATATATATATATATAGAGATGTAACATGTTGCAGAAGGACATTCGTGAGGTACAGTTGTGCAGCAGCGCCCCTCGGTCGGCAAATTTATTTTAGGGAATAATACCTTAAAACAAATCATTTCCATGGAAAGAGAAAAGCAAACACAACTGTACCCACTCCGAGAGATGCATGGGGAGGGCGTAGCATTGTACCATCTCTCTGGCATAGAAAACAACCCAAATGGGGACCAAATAGTCCAGTCCTGTCCATTCTAGAACTAACTGATAATCGAACCAATTTGCCAGATCGAGTCACACTCTCTCCATGTGTATCTTTAGCGACAGTTTTCCTTCAGCAAAAAGAAAAGAAGAAAAATCTAAAGTGACAATATACAAATACATAAAATAAAATAAAGCATAAAACAAAGGAAATTATGATAATTCTAGATGTACGAGTATGGATAACTATATGGAATAAATGTAATCTTAGTGAGGCAGAACTCAAAGTTGAAAGAATTTGTAAATACCACCCGATCCCCCAGAGTCCCCAGATTCCCCAGATTCCCCACATTAATGTAAATAATTAATAAATTGATTTCCGCAATAGGCAATAAATTTGCCAATAAATTCCCTCTATTTGTGTTCAAATCAAAGGCCATTCGTTTGATGTTTTTGCATATAATAATTCAATTAAATAGCAAATAGATGGCAAATTCTGAACAATATTTGCATGAAAAGCGCACACACACACACACACACACACACAACACACACACAAATGGGGAAAAAGCAAGTGTATAAATAATATATAAATATTTATCAAATAAAAAAACTATATATACTAAATAAGCAGAATCAAAAGGCAGATACCGACACAGATACAGATACAAAATGCACTCGAAATGCATTTTCCGAAATAAAATGGAAACTGAGAAAAATCACTCTGTGAATAGAACGGTGGGAGGAGGGGAGGGACACTGGAGCGTAACATTAAAAATACTATACATATAATATACGAGTATATGCAAAAATATTTAATTAAATGATAGACACACCCCACACCCCACAAACAACAACAACAAAAATAAAAAAAACAAAATGTTATTTCTTATACGAAGACTGAAGAAAATGATGAAGCAAATAAAAATGAAATGAAAAATACCAAGAATTGTATTTTAATCAACAGAAGATGCAAGGGATAATAAATTCAAGAGTTTGGACCCAAGGTACTCTCTTCCTTTGTGGCACTTTTGCCGCTTTGGCCTCCTTATGCTTTTTGCTGGTTTAGCTCTCCGTTTTGTGGCAGAAAATACGACAAATCTACAGCAAAAATCCATGTAAAACAAATAAAATACTCGTACTTAGATCCCCCATGCACTGGGGAGTGGCTGCCGGCTGCCGGCTGTCGGCTGTGGCCCCAGTGAACGGCATAAATCTAGTGCCGAAACAAGTGCTCTACACACAACCATCCTCCGCCCACATCCCACATCCAACATCCAACATCCACTCCATAAGTAACCCGAAACGCCTACAGCAGGACAAAAGGCACACAAAAAACCGGAGGAGCAGCGTAGGAAGCCATTCCAGATGGGGAGTAAGTAAAATATTTGCCAGTCGGTCAATTGTCGGTGAGTTGTTGGATGAACAGAACTCAAATAGAGGCTGGACAACATCCCATGTTCTAGTACTGTGCACAGTACTCCTCCTCCCAAGTCACGGAGCTGCTGGCCACAACATTTAGGGAACTAAAACTGAGATTCCGAAACAAATACAAAGATTAGCAGGAGATAAAACCACATCTTTTACGACTGTTTGCTTCTATTAAAGTATATAACTAGGGGGCAAATATCGGGAGCCAACGAGAGCTATCAAATGATAGATTTCTTAATTATAATCAAATTTCCAATGAACGTAGTGCTACGTTGAGGTGCTACTGCAATGGCAATTCCTTCAGAATATATATCTAAATTGAAATTCATATATTATTTGAGCATCTAATCAAAAGTAGGCCAAGTAATTGGCAGTTGTTTGAATGTAATACGGGTATTCCTAGGTGTTGCTGCCTGCTCTGCAAGGGTAAGAGAGCCATAAAATCCTGAAGAATTAAGCAAATAAATCTGTATGCTTTCTAAATAATTAAATATGCCTGTAGCTCAGTTTCCTTGAAAAACTGGGTCTCTCCCGCTATCCGAGTGGCACTCATCGACGCGTCGCGGGACGAATCTCCCCCTCTATTCTGTGTGTGAATGATTGTGGGGCATTTGTTGTGGGCCACCCGGAACACCTGAGGCTCCCGCCCCCCAGAGCTGCTGGTAGGCGTGTGAGTGATGGCAAGCAATTAATATTTCCACATTATGCTGTATGTATGTATGTATGTGTTTTCTGGTAGCAATCCACTTTGTTGTTTTTGTGGGACGTTTAATTAGCTCGAAAAATGCCAAGCAATCATGCAAGTGCGAGGAGTAGCCATAAGTCATAAAGTGCAGGAAATTGCTTGACGAAATCCAAGGGACGACAAGTGGCCGCCCATTAAATGCAGCTCCATCCATCCATCCATCCATCCACCCCCATGGGGAATATATCCCCATCTGAGAAACGATTTCTGCAGCATTTTAATTGCCACGAAAACCAAATGAAATTCTGTTATGGAAGGCCGTTAAATAGATACAGATACGGATGCCAGAGAGAGGGAGATATAGAGATATATGAGTGGCGGAATCGCTGGAGCATAAAAACTTAATGTCCTGCAATTTGTTAAAAGATGCGCAAACTGCCAAATAAAAGCTGGCCAAGAGGAAGGAATGGCTTTAATAGAACTAAAGTGGCGAAGATGCCACAACCCCATAGCTAATTGTTTGCCTGGACATCGGTATATGCGGGTCCAACAGCTGTGTCCACAAATCGGTGGCACAAATGGCTCAAACAGTGGTCAAGACACAAACACAACGTGTGTGGGTTCTATGATAAATCAAAGTCACTTAGCCCTGATGGCGATTTGAAATTCACTTACATTACCATGTATCCATACATACTCCTATATCTGCATCTATCCAAGGAGTTCTGTCAAAGCAAAGCAAACAAAACGCAAGGACATATCATTTATATCAATTTAAATAAGGACCTTTCAATGGATTTGAAGCTTCAAGATAGAAAAATCCCGTAAAAAGCTTAACAAAACCCCAGACTGAGAGGCGGACTCGACTCCCCGTTTAGATGGATGGCTGGACGAGGCATTGACAGTCGTAAGCCATAAACCACAGAAAATTGGGCATTATATTAGTTAAGATGCTGTCAAGCTGAAAGATATCCATAGCCCGAGGGGTAAGGGGCAGGACAGACACAGGCCACCACAGTGCAGACATATCGCTTTCAACACACAGCCACCGCCGACACCCGAAGGGCTAGAGAGGGAGCGAGAGAGTGGTCTGCCTGAGAGTGGGGATGTAGTCGGACAGACAACAGTATCCAGTAGCCTCTAAACGTAGCCTTGTCCGGCACTAAAACACCGTTTGACAGGGAACGAAAGCCAGAAACCAGGAGCGTCACTGACCACTGGACCAGGACCAGGGCCAGAGCCAGGACCAGGACTCACCCGATAAGCAAACGCATTCATCTTATAGCCAGTCAAAGGGATAAAGGATAAAGGATATAGAGTAGGTGAGCCCTTAACTTAAACAAAAGTTAAACATATTAAGGGCTTAAAGTGTATCCAGAACTTAGAATTTTACTAGGAGAACGGAAACGGGAATTTATCTTGACAGCCGGACGGTTACGGTTACCCTCTGCCATGCAAAACCCCGGACATATAGCAGGGGTATATCTTGATCAATTTGGAGAACCGAAAAAGAGGAGGCATCGCAAAAGGAACTTAAATCATAGCCAAGGCTTTTGTTTCGCCTTTTTTTCCCAGTTACTATTTGCCTTTTGCCTTTTTTTCGCCGGGTTTGTTTTGTTTTGCTTATCTTGGCCATACTTTTTATTGGTCCACTTTTATTTGGCACGACACATCCCATAAGTCACTGAATAACAGGAGGATAGCCGCAGATAAGTGGCTCACGGCAGGACACACGAATTAGCTGTGGTTTGCTGGCTTTGAACTTGAAGAAGGGATTGGATTTGGAGAAAGTAAGAGAGTTCCAAATCAGTAAAAGTAAGAGCCCAGGGATGAGCCAGCCAAAAATCATCGAAAACATTTCCCAAGTTATAAATTACTGTTTATTTCTTGTACAACCCCAACCAAAACGGAACGCAATCATTTTTCACCAGCTAAAAATTGGTAAAAAAAAAAAAAAAAAAAAAATCCAAATTTCATTTGCCACCGCAAAAATCAAATGTCTGAAAAGTGAGTGAGTTTCATTGGGAAATTGGTTCGTGTTTTCCAACATGACACCCCGAAACTTTGGCATATAAATTTATGAAAATATTTGCACATCAATTCTGGCTCTTGCAGCAGCAGGGGGCGGCAGGTGGGGCGGCAGGTGGGGAAGACACACCTTTTGGCTTCATTGAACTTCAGTGCTGAAACGCCCTGCAAATACGTATCTAAACTGAATCAATTTCTACTGCGATAAACTTCGGATACACCTTCTGGCGGCGGCGGCGGGCGGGGGGAGTGATGGCGTTGAGGTAACTGCAAAATGTTGTGTAAAATTTGCAAATGCAATAAATAACTCGTTTCGGTAGAAGAGGGTTCTCTGCTCCTGTTTACACCCTCCTGGAAAGCATGTAGAGCTTCCTGTTTTTCTTTTTTCTCTCTGAAGGAATAAAGGCAGAGGTATCCTTTTCCACTCGGGTTTTAGATATTCTGCCCCCTACCCCCTCCCCCCTACACCCCTGCTATAACCAAAAGCGCGCCACATGTGCGAGTCTGCTTGTAGTTCCTGTGGGTTTCTACTCTTTTGGTTTTGGATACCCTTTCAAATTTTGGGAGTTTTTCAACGGATAGATCCTGTAGCCTTTAGTCACCAGAATGGAACCACTCTCAAGGCGAAACTTGAATGATTTAGTGCTCAAAACCATCCCATTTTCCACTCAAAGATGTCTTTTTGGAATGTAGCTTTTGGAATTTTGGATAGAGTATTTAAAAAGCTTCGATTCTCGAAAGGCAAACATTTCTTTCATGTTTCTTTTTTCGTTGGTTTTCGTTTTTTGTTTCGCTTTGCGTGTTGTTTCGGTGGCAAGCATCCCCAAAAGTATGCAAATAATTTTTGGCTCCGGCTCGGAATCATATTTGATATTCAGTGTCAGAGTTTGCCTCAAAAGCAGGGGAGGGAAGGGGCGATGGACGGCAAGGAAGGGTTGCCAGAGAGTGTCAGAATGGGCGGCGGCGGCAGCGGCGGCGGCAGCAGAACACAAGTTATTGAAATTTGCATGCAACGGGGAGGGGCAGAGAACAGCAGGCGTTGTTCTGGCAATTTATAGCACTTGTGTCTTGGGCTCCCTCGGGCAGAGTTTGGTTATTGTTTCGCCATATATACCAATACGTAGGGTTCCTGGGGCCAGGAATCTGTAAAAGGCAACGATTTAAGCCCGTCCCCATGGATGTAATTGCTTCGCAGTCGTTGAGTTTTGATTATGTGCCTCCGCTGGAATGGTCTGTCTGTCTTTTTGGAATGGCAGCTGGAGAGCAACTCGCTAATTAAGCCATTGCCCCACCGTCGGAGTCCCGCTCTCAAAAGTTGCCATGGAAAATCCCTGCAAATCGCCACAACTCTGGCAAGCAAAAACTATGCCAATAGTATTGTCATATGGTAGGAGAGATATCCCCGTCGTTTTTTTTCTTGTTTTTCCCCTCAAAATGCCACTAAACTTCGCTTATCAAAAGTTGAAATTGCAGCGCGCTTTGGGGATTTGCGTGGGGCCACTCGAAAACTCCATTTACAGAGGCTAAACCGGTGGGGAGGGGTGGGAGGGGCAGGGTTGGGATTTCAGTGAAACTCTGATACGAGTAATCGGCATTTTTATTTCCTGGCTGTGCAGTCGTCATCATCGTCATCGTCGTATGCCACTGACCCATTTCTGACATTTATCACGAGCACACACACACACACATACACATAGACACACATAGATACATACAATGCGAGCATATCCTGCAATTGTCCCGAGGGTCTAAGCCCAGTCAGAATGAATGACCGACCAGCTGTGTAGACCTTCTCCTCCTTCACTCTCGACTGCTGACTAAGTGGACTTTTATTTCACTATTATTATTGCCAGCCGGATAAAGCGGCGTATACGCAACGAATAGTTTTTCTCTCTCTTGCGTTCCGTTCGTCATCGTCATCTCCTAAGCGTTTCAGCAGCCCTTGGCTCTTGATGGGAATGGCGATGTGAGGGTTTCCCCATAGCGATTGCATTTGATGGGGGCTGGGTTATTTCTTTGGGCTCTCTATCTTTGTAGACCCCAAGTCAGTGGATGTTTTAAGCCGCGAAACTCTTCTTATCTCTTATCAGTGTGTGTGTGTGTGTGTTTGTGTGTGTGTCTGCTTCCAAGAAACGTCATTGAAATGGCAAGGTCATGTGTCATCTTTCTATATATACACCCCATACAGGGGTACAAGAAATAGTGGCATATATTCATTGATTCGCGCTGACGAGGGCCCAATCCCACATGGAAATTTCTGAGAGATAAGACTATCTACATGTGGCTCTTCCTCCGAGCTCTTTTAATGGCCAGCTCTCAGTCTCTCTCTCTCTGACGTTCAGTAGATTCGCGACCGTCGGGCGGGCAAGATGATGAAGAGCAGGCAGGATTCCAGTCTTTTGGGTGTGTGCCTTCTGGCTTTCGTAAGTAGAAGATCTGCTCTCCCCAAGATCTTTTGGTTAATAATCCTTCATCTATGCTGCAGCTGGCGGTGCCCCGTGGGATACACTGCTCTGGGGACCAGAATCGCCATCGGCTGTTTGTCCAGGCCGATCGGACCCTCTTCTCCATCAGCAATCAGATCATTGCCCAGGCCACGGAGCTGGTGGACAATGTGGTCGAGGATCTGCTCGTCCTGGACTCGCAGAACAGCATTCTGATGGGCTACCTGGACAGCTTCGATGCCTTCACGGCGGTGAGCGACAACCGGACTGAGGAGAAGCTCGACACCTTCTACGGCGTGGTGGGGGACTATCTCGACTCGGACACCACCGGTGATCCGCTGCGATCGTCCACCATCGAGACCCAGCTGATCGCCCTGTGCCTGCAGCGCAACGGCTTCGATCGCTGGAAGCGCACCGTCCAGCAGCGGACGAACCAGCTCCAGAAATTCCTCAACAAGAAGCTGCGAAAGCACATGGACTCCCTGGACCCTGAGGATCGACTGGCTCTAGAGCGGCGCTGGAAACGGACCCTGGCACGCGGCGGTCCCCGAAGACTCGAGAAGCTGCGGGAATTCGTCCAGTGGCTGGGAAAGTTCAGAGATTAGCGATTGACGTGACGTTGGGTTAATGCCTGTAGGGTTAAAGGGCTGAGGGGTGAGGGGGTGCCATAAATTATTTCGTATTTCATCCACTGATAAGGAAATGTACACACACACTCGTATATGTTTATTGTGCAACATTTAGTGCTCAAACATTGCGGTGGGGCAATGATCTGCCACGGCGGCGTGTGCAGATACTTCTAATAAAAAGTTTTTGATAAGTTTATGAAAAAGATAGCTGATAAACGATCTTTATTGAAGGTTTTTCCCCAAGTCTTCCATTTATCTAGGGGTCTCTCCCTCCGGCTGGAAGCTATAAACATCTGTACCGAAAACCTTGTTAAACCTTCCATTTGAATAGATTTATTGAGGGATTCTTTGAATTCATCTTTACAATAGAATTTCCCGACTAAAAACCATCATTACTTCGTACTCTTCCATGGGAAACTCTCTTTCCCATGGCCCACAGATCATATTTCAATAGATCCAAGGCAACACAAGTTCTGCCCCAAGGTTCTACCTGCTTAAGACCCCCTAGGTCCCCTTACTAGCCCCCAAAAAAGACATCTCCCAAATGCAATTGCTGTCGACACTCTGCTCCCTAATGCACTCGAAAGTTTTTTGTGTTGCACGTACGATGACGTTGACGATGGCAATGAAAACTTTGTCATGCCGCCTCCAACGTCCAAAGAAGGATGGCAAAACTTGGATAAAAATTATGAAACTGAATATGGAAGCGTTGCACAAAATTGAGACAACAAAACAGAACAAACTCAAAGAGACATAGAGAACTAGAGACAGAGACAGAGGGAGAGGGAGAGAGGGACAGGACTTGTAGTCATGTGAGAACTAAAACTGATACATTTTATGGATGGCAGACGACTGGCTGGGAGTAGGACAGGGAAAAGGAGACTAGGGAAAGCAAAGGATAAAGGATAGCAACTGCATTTCCTGTCTGAAAGCTGACAAAGTGCTGAGTGCATTTACGGCTTGCACTTTTGAGTGCAGCTGCAGAAAATTCCCAGAATTTCTGCCCTGAGAGGAAAATACGAGCATGTACGCGTTGCTCAGGGGGGGGGGATGGAGGGGGCGGGAGTACTGTGTATAATCGGATAATCAACTAGAACTCTGGATAATTGGCTTTGCGTTGGTCACAGTTCTGGGTCGAACATTTGCTTCAGTTCTCGATAGAAAGATGAATGTTGTACTGCATTTTGGTGAGTTATGGGATTCTTTATGAAATATAATCGTAATCTAGTGCTTCCACAGCTGCCCCTTTGGGGATTTTCCTGCTCCTGGCCGAAACCGTGCATTCGAATCACTTTGCCAGTCAGCTGTACAGCCAGGCCTCCCATGGGAACCATCATAGGAACCTTGTGCTGTCGCCTGCCACCACGAATCTGGCCCTGGGTCTGGTCTTCTTTGGGATGAGGCACTGCCCGGAGCTGACCAGCGTGCTGGACACCATGCGGCCCGGCGATCTGGCCACGGATGACATCAAGATGGTGAATCGTTTGTATGTGGACCGGAAGGTCCAGCTGATGCCCGCCTACCAGGAGGCCATCTCCGACGAGCGATTGGGCCAGCCGGCCAAGAAGGTGGACTTCAGTGAGCCGCAGGTCGTGAGCGAAGAGATCAACTCCTTTGTCCGCATCTTCACGGACAACAAGATCCAGCAGTTCACACACCCAGGCCTCCTGGACAAGGACACCAAGATGGCCATTGCGAATGCCGCGTACTTCCACGGCCAATGGGCCAGGCCCAAGCAGACCAAGCGCCTCCCCTTCAACACCTTAAGTGGCGCGGAGCAGCTGGTCGACACCCTGGAGACATTCGAACATCTACGCTATGGGCGCATCGATGACCTGGACGCCCGCGTCCTGGAGTTGCCCTACGAGGGCGAACGACTCTCCATGGTCATCATAATGCCCCGCCAGCCCGGACAGAGTCTGGCCAGCCTCAGCAGCCAGTTAAGCGAGGTGGATCTCGTGCCGCTCACCCAGAATCTCAGCAAACGGTTTGTCCACTTGCAGATGCCAAAGTTCCGGGTGGAGACACGACTGCCCCTGGAGACCATACTGCGGCCCCTGGGCGTTAAGACCATGTTTCATGCCCCCCTCATGCACCAAATGATCGCCGGTCGCGGTAGGAGGCATAAGATCAGTACCATTATGCACTTGAGCTCCATTGAGGTGAGCGAATCGGGCAGCGGGTATTCTCCGCTGGCGTCCGGCCAGCGAATGTACATGGAGCCCCTCCAGTTCTGGGCCAATCATCCGTTCATCTTCGCCATCAAGGACTCGAATCACATCTACTTCATGGGCCACGTGGTGGCACCCCAATAAACACCGAAAGGAAGAATCAGCTCTTTATTAAAAAAGATACACCGCTGAGAGCTCTAGGGTTTTTTTAATTTGCTTGCATCATTAATCATCTGCAAGATCGGCGCAACAGTCGCCACATTGGCCACAGTCGCAACAGTCGCCACTGTCGCCGCAGTCGCCACAGTCGCCACAGCACGCGGAAAGGCCGCCGAGGCAGCCGCAGCAGCAAATCATCGGCAGGCAAACGATCAACAGGCAGAGCAGGCATACGCATAAAACGATCACAAAAATCATCCCGATAGCTCCAAGGCCGCGACCGCCACCTTTCTTCGTAGTCGTACCGGCAACAGTGGCAACAATCGTAGCAAAAGTATCTCCTGCTGGCGCCATCTTCTTCGAGATTTTATATTCAAATAATTTTGGGAATTTTCAATACACGTACTTGATAGAAATTTAGTTGTTTTTGATGTTGTTTGGGATGGGAACATGGATTTTATTTGGATTTTATTTGATTTATCCGATATCCGATCTCATGGAGTTTGTGCTCCGCCGAGTAGCGAGGAGAACTAGTAGGGAGGGGAGCCATTATTGAGGGAATGCCATTACCATTTACTTATGTTCCCAAAGGACGAATCAATGAGTAATCCAAAGTTGTAGGCCTTGAAAGGTAAGGGAAGGGAATTCCCAATTACATTTTGGGTACATTCTGGGTGTATCTGTGGCACTTTCTTCATATTTTCCCACCGAATCTCACCGAATCCTTCTTGAACGATTCAAATTAAGAAGCTCAAAGTCAAGAGTGCACTCGCAACTCCTTCAGGGGGGCGTTGTGGGGCACATCAAGTGACTTCTAACGATCGTCCCTGCGCACACGGAATCCCTCAACAAAAGTGCTCATTAAACACGTGGCGGGTGTAATCCCCATTCGAATTGTATAAAAATTAATGAAATGCATTAACGAAAGCGATGCTCCTGAAGAGGGCGGCGGTCGACCCTCGACCCTCGACCGGGGATCTGGGGAGCTGTCTCACTGGGTCGCAGCAGACTGTACCTGCGCTCGTTAGCGCTCCCCCCACCCCCACATCCACATCCACTGCCACTGCCACTCGTATTCACATACTTATTCAAGCACCCACTCCCCCCACCCACACACACACACTCGTTCGTTCAGCGAAAACACTCGCCTTTCCTCATCATTATCATAATTTGAATGCGTTGCGAGTTTTAAAATATTCATGCGAGTAGAAAGATTCCCTTTTTTTCAAGTGTGCGCACGTGTGGGTGCATTATTCGGGGGTGTTTACTGTACCCAAGCGGAGTGTGTGCCGGGTTCAAGTATAATGACTGTATTTTGTGCCCTGATTACTCCAAAGAGAGAGAGAGAGACACAGGGGAGAGGCAAACAATCAGCTGCTAAATGATATAAATGGAAGGGAATATACTCGTATATATTTCATAATAATCCCCCCATTTTAAAGGGCATTTTGCATCGAATTATGTATGGAATTTCATTTTAATTGGGCTTTAATTCTCTGGGAATGTTGAATACCCAATTCCGTTCACTTCTTCCCCAACCAGTACTCAGTTCCACAAGGATGACAGGATCTCAGGCCAATCACAAATCATTGATTGGCGATTGTCAACTATCGAGCACGTTTGCCAGTCAATTCCCAACACTGAATGCTCATTCAATTCACTCCGCACACTCACAACTAACTCACTCACACTCACACTTGCACCCACACTTGCACCCACACTCGCACACATTACATTCATTCATATACACTTTTCCTCATGCACTTTGCGGCATCATCGCACACGTGGCTGCATGTCAAAGTGCAAAGTTTTGTTCCACCAAAAAAACCAAAAAGGACTCACCTCTGAAGCAGGGGAAAGTGCAAAGGGAGGGGCGCTGGGAAAGGCAGTTGAAAGAGTGGAAGGTGAAAGGTGAAAGGCATTGGCTGAGTGGGAGTGGCAGTCAAAAGAGCTGCAGCTGCCTGTCGGTGTTTTCCCTCCAACAAAAAAGAGGAAAAAACTGCACATTTGGCTGTTGTTGGTGGCAACCCTTTTAGCTCTGGCAGTTTAAGCCTCGCCTGCACCTTCACCATCAGCCTTGCCGGCAGCCTGTCGATGTTGCCGTTGTTGTTGCGGTTACTCCACCAGAGCCTCGACTCACGCGGCACGAGGGGCAAATGCGTGGCAGCAAATGCGCGGATGCACAAAGTCAACATGCACATTAGGTTATGGCGTGAGGATGCCGGATGCCAGCTGGATGGATTGGGGGCAAACAAGTTAGCGGAGCAAAGGATGAGCAGAGGCCACAACGACAGGATGTCCTGGTAGGTCCTGCGTGTGTCTGTCTGTGCGCCATGACAGTTAATCTTTGCCAATAAAATGCAGCACAGATTTACAACTATATTTCATCGATAAAAATCCAAGAAAAAAAGACTTTTCCCATTGCATCTCCATCATCTTTATGGTGGCGCCCGTAGATATCTGGAAGATACTTCCCCAGCCAAGG
This sequence comes from Drosophila lowei, assembly GCA_008121275.1. Taxonomy (NCBI): domain Eukaryota; kingdom Metazoa; phylum Arthropoda; class Insecta; order Diptera; family Drosophilidae; genus Drosophila; species Drosophila lowei. The sequence goes on along the minus strand of CM017778.1, from coordinate 19,874,592 downwards.
AATGCGGTCAATGAGCGCAAAATGTTGTCAAATTTGTAAACCAAACAAATAAAAAACATTTCCAGACAAACAAAAAACCAATGCAGAAAAAACTAAGGAAACGAAACGAAAAAAAAAAGATATATTGCATGTCTTGAAGGAATTTATGTGTCTGCCTTTGGCCACATGTGAGGGGGAGAGAGACAGAGAGTTCCTATGGAGAACGAAGGAATTCTACAGCTTAAGAACTTCTTACAGATGGAAAGAGACAGAAGAACCATCTCTAAGAAGTTTTTGCCTAGAAAACTTCTCTTTTAGTTTTCCTCCTTTCAAGCCATATCGTATTCCATTCCGCCAACCAATCTTTTCCTCTAGTTTATGTCTATCCCCAGCCAATAATCCTCCACAGGAACAATGATCATGTTCCATCATCACATTCATTGGCACTCAACGAACAAATGGAGAAGGAGGCGGCTACCAGTGGGCCACCAGTGGGCTACCAGTGGGCGAGAATTGCACTCGTAAACTTGATTGTAATAGTATAATTTTTGGCGTAAAAGCCAAACAAATAAAGCGAACAAGGAATGGGGGCCTAAAGTCCGGCAGTGAGCCCTTGGATTATCCCTCCCTAAAACACACGAGAGAGTGGGCCTTCCTTCCTCCTTCAATTTCATGCAATTTTTATGAGTTCTATGCGGAGCACCCAACACACACACACACACACACACACACACACACGCGAAAATCTCTTACTCATAATCCGCCCCAATGGACTTTTCTGGGGCTCCTTTTGCCTCCCACGTCCCATCGTCACGCATCCTGCGTGGAAAGTTATTGTTATCCTTTTGTTTTAGTGCGCACATCCTTTATACTCGTTTCATTTTTCTCCTGGTGCTGTTATTGCCTCCAGGACTCCACTCGCTCTCTCTCGCCATTCGCATTGATTCATAAAACATAAATATAAATACATAGTGCGTATACGCAGCGTTTGCCCATAAATTCTGATAAACGTGAGCGAGAATGAGAGCAAACCCCAGCGCCAAAAGTCATCAATCTTTTAGCATTTCACTTAGATATAGCACTCCTCCCCATCCCCATCCCCAAATGGCTGCCGCCCCTCGTTTGTTGTTTGTTCATTCGGCGTCGATATTTGTGCATAAATATTAATATTGCATGACCATTTTTATTTGTTTGCCCGAGAAGTAGGACCAGACCAGCTCCAATAAGAGCTTTCCCTCAAGGAATACATCTTCCTGGAAGCAGAATCAATATTGAGAGGACCTTCTACATGACCGCCCCCCTTTTCCCAGCGAAAAACACTCATCCCTTAAGAATATTTACTCGAAAATACAACGAAAGGGGGAAAACGATATCCAATTTCCATCCACAGATCCTCCAAAATGTAGCATCTTCCAATGTTTCCACCATTACAACGAATTTTGATGCCAATCTTCAATCGCTGCTGCCCAGAGAAGGCGGATTCAGCGCCAATCATCAGCATCGGCACAACACCACCAGCCCCAGCCACACATTATGAACAGGAGAAGGCACAAACAGAAGATTATCACGAATATGGCGATTCCAATTGCCACCCAGATGGCCAGCAGGGAGCTCTCCCGACGATAGTACTCCGTCGAAGAGTACACCCAGCGCACTGTGCTGGGGATCGTGGTCTCGTCGTGGAGCAGGTCTATGTGGGGCATCGTGAAATGCAATTTTAGCTTCAAATAAATCCAGATGCTCTATATGTTTTTGTAATTTAAAGACTAAATCTTACAGATTGATGTATTTTTCAATGGTAAATCTGAACCAAATTTCATTTCGATTCCCTCGTTTCGATGTCCTTTGTGGTTGGAACATCATTTAACTATCCATCTGCCAAGCCCCCACTGATTTGTGCGGCTAAATAATTAGCGCTTATTACACTGTGCGACAAAATGAAAACTTTTTGAATGTTTTTTCCAAGAGAAAAAAATTAGAAAAGTGCATCTAAAGCGCGAATATCCACAAAATTGATGGATTGAAAAGAGAATTGTACGACCTATCACAGGGTTTCTGATGCGTGTCGATAGAGTGGTTATACCTGAAGATAGGGCGACCCAAACTTTGAAGTTTCATACCAACTTTGACTTTGTTTTGGAATTTGTTTATGCATGGTATGGTCCTCATTTTGGACATTAGTTCTTTAGTGGCTTTAATTCTCAACAAAATTAGCTACTAATCATTAAAATTGTCCAAAGAATGCCAAAGGTACGATGTGCTTAGTAAATCCCCACCATTTTATAGTACATTAGGCAATGCTTGTTTTGAAACGATATGTACACGTGGCGAAAGTGGCATTGCACATCAAGTAGACAGGCATTAGCCAATAAATGGATTTGGACAGGCTTTTACGAGCCTTCCACAAGAGCCCATCAATCGGCCAGGCCATGATGGGGCCCTCCGAAACAACCTATAGCCATTCGATTAAAATGGCAATAAATTGGAATGTTTCAATATTTAAATATTTGCAATTACATTTAAATGTTTGGCCATGTGTGTGGATTGGTTCCCGGAGAGAGGATGAGAGCGGTTTGCGCTGTCTGCCAAAATATCTTTATATTCGGCTTTTTCCGAGTGTGTGTGTGTGTGTGTGTGTGTGTGTGTGTGGTGGGGATGGCTCCTCGCACATGCCAATAAATTGCTAGACACAAAGTGTCAACCAACGGATGGACGGAGGACGGAGGACAGCCTTATTTGCATACGTATCCCTGCCTGACACAGGACCCTCCTCCATACGGTTGGGAGGACCTTCCATGCCATTCCATTCCATTCCATTCCGCTACTTACAACCATATTATAATGGAATCCACACTTGAAAATAGAGCAATATCCCACTTGCATATGTTGTCGCGGACGTTCCACCAGCTATAAATATTATTGAATTGTTCTGCCACGCCCCTCTGTACTAGCCCCCCCCCCACTCACCACTCACCACTCGGCCCCCTCATTGTTGCAACAATGATTGCGGCAAGCGGATGTAAAAACCTTGGCAATGACAGTTTTTGGGGGCTGGAATACGGTCCTGGGTCTATGTCGTCTACATCTCCGTCTGTTATGCAAATGTCTATAGTATATATATATATATATCTCTGATGTGTGTGTGTGTGTGTGTGTGAATAACTGTTTATATGCAAATCTTTTATTTCGCTGTTGCCTCCGTTTCATTTCTTATTTCCGTTGCAGGCCCGACACCGAACACCGCCGTCGCCATTGGCTTTCTTTTTACGAGTATGTATATATTCTGCATTAAATTAACATCAATAAAATGTTTGCTCGGTTCGGACTGGACACCCTCTGTCTCTGTGTCCAGGGTGTCCTTCTCGTCCTCCTAGAGTGCTTTTCAGTGTCCTTTCCTTTCCCTTTGTTGCACTTGTGCGTAATTTCAAGCTAATGCCAACATGTGCTGCGATTTGTCCCAACTCCCACCAATGGAGACCTCTTTTCCTGTCCCTGCTGCTCCTTCGGCAGCTGTTTCTTCTTCTGGCTGTCCCTGTCTGCACCTTCTTCTGCTCTCCTGCTCTCCTGCTGTCCCTGTCTGCATCTTCGACAGTTTTACAGTCAGTTTCATACTCGTATTATTCATTTCCTTACTCCGAAAGACATTTGCATTTGACAGTTTTGGCACCTTCCTTGGATCCCGCCGAAAATGGCAGGAAAAGTGTTGAATGGAGCCAACTGAAGTGGGAAGAAAGTGAGAGAGAGTGCAGAAGCTGAAAGGGAAAATGATAAATGGATATTCAGGAATCTATGACTCAAGATGTCGCCGTTTTGTCACCTTCATGGCTTCATACTCCGATTTTATTAGATGTTTCCAAAGTGGAATTAAATCATCAGTCTCCAAACTTGCTTACTAGTTGGTAATCCCTTGAAATCATTGAATCTTTATCCCCCTCCCCCAAAGAATGCCCGCAGGCACAGCCCGCACTCCTTGCAGAAGGACAGTCCCTCATGTTGCCCATTCATGGGGCTATGATCGATTTCCATGCGCATTCGGCGCATGTAAACATCGACTCTTGTTAATCAAATTAAGTGCAAGTTAATGTTTGGGCAAAATGCAGAGCCACTCCCTCGGTGTATCCCCACTTTTTACAAGAATTATTACATCCCATCAGTGGGTGGCGCTCTCTCCGTCTCCCCCTGTTTGCCCACTCGAAAAATGATGAATAATAAATTGCTAATCATAAATATTGCGAAATCAGGCGAATGAAAAGAGAGAAATGGCCAAGAAAAGACCGAATGAAAAGGACGGAAATGGCTAACAAGAGTTTCCCCCCCACCGATGGATGGAATTCACTCCACTTTTTTTTTACACGCTAAAAAGCAAAACAATACCAAAAGTACACATTGTTAAATTGAAAGGAAACAAATGTAAAATTTATACAGCTGCAGTGCCCTTCCTTTTCCGGTTCCTTCTATGGAAAACCCCCCAACTTGAATGCAAAATCAAAGTGTGGCAGGAGGCAGGAGTCGGAGGCAGAGGCGGAGGCAGGAGTCGGAGGCAGAGGCGGAGGCAGAGGCGGAGGCAGAGGCGGGTGTCTAGCAGCCAGTGTGTTTGCCCTATTATCGAACCCAAATGTTGTAACTGTGGGCGCCGTCGAGTGGGTGGGATTTTCCTTTTTGCAGTACAAAATTGTGGGAGAGTGGTGATTGGGGGGTGAAAGCTGGGATATGATTAATTTAGCGTTATCAAATTGATTGGATTATCGCCAAGGGAAGGGAAAGGAGAGTGCAAGATACTGTGAGAGCGGGCTGTGATTTGTGTAGGAAAGAGATATATTACATGTTATGCATGAGTGTTTTAAAGTATAATAGTTACACGGTACTATGTATAACAGTTACTTTGTATAACAGTTACTGTGTATAACAGTTACAGTGTATAACAGTTACTGTGTATAACAGTTACACTGTATATTTGCTATGTATAACAGTTGCATTGTATTGCAGCCACGTTGTATAACAGTTACACTTTATAATAGTTACTATGTATAACAGTTACGTTATATAACAGTCACATTGTATAACAGCTACGATAAATGACAGTTGCACAGAATAGCTTGTATAACAGTAAAACAGCTCAAATGTATAACAGTAAAACAGCTCAAATGTATAAAAGATTCAAGTGTACACAAAGCAATTACAATTTATAACAGTTACAACGTATAGCAGTTACTATGCATAAAAATTTTAATGGATAAACTCCATTGTATAACAGCTATAACAGTATAGGATGGATTCAGTATAACAGTTACACAGTCTGGTTGGTAAACAGGCGGCAATAAGTGGAAGGGCTTTCGGTTTGGAGACCCATGAGCTCATAGAACACTAGTTTGCGCCTTTATTTCGTAGAATATTTTCCTCTCTGCTGTTATCCTTCCCTTCTTTCATTGCGTAAACGCCACTCGAACTCAGAGAAGCTCCACCCTTCACGTGAATAATCGCTCTATTGGTCGCTCTTCAACGCAGCCACACCTGAGCCTTGCACGGACCACAGCTTATGGCAGGTTCCCTCAATGCAGCCGTCAAATCCGGACATTTCCCACTCGCATCGACTTTCAGAACTGTTATCCCGACCACAACAGCTCCACCGCCTGCCCATGGCGCCCCTGCAGCCCTATTGATCGAGTAATTAGCGTCCCCCCCCCAAAAAAAGAAGAAATCAATACAATCTGAGGGCCAGCATCGCCACCAATCAGGAATCAAAATCAGAGTCCGATTCCGAGTCCGAATTCGAATCCGAGTTACGTTTCGTGTTGGCCAGGCCCAAATGCCATGCCAAAAATTGCCCAACGGGCAATCAGTGCCAGGGGAAGGAGTGACCAAATCGGGACCGAAAATCCTGGGCCGGCGAGCAGCTGCCAAGTTTCTCAGGGGAGGGGGGCGGAATATCGGTTGAACAAAAGTCAAGTGCAGGCCGTCGACTGGTTACAGTTCGTTAGCGGCCACTAAACAGTTACCAGTCCACCAGTCCACCAGTAAACGGTAAATCAGTGGTCCACAACATTTTCGTAGTGCATTTAATTTAATTTCCTGTTCGATGGGAGGGCATTGCCTAGAAGAAACTGTTGCACATGCAACCGCAAAATGTTTACTGCTGGTGACAACCTGCTGGCCCATCCAGCAGGAATCATCCTCCGGGATGAACCATCGCATCCATCCTGCCGATGCCACAACAACAATAAAGCCCAACAATTTGCAGCAGCATCTTCTTGTAACACAGCTCCAGGCAAGACCCAAGCCAACATCCTGATGGAAGGGTAAGGAAAGTCGTAGCCAAAGCAGAACGAAGGGGCGGTACGCTTCCCAAAGATCGGAAAAATATAACATTTCATTCGGGGATTTTAATCCCATCAAAATGGCTTCCTTTGCTCGCTCCAGTATCCACAGATTCCTCAAATCCTGAAGATACAAGGGCATTATATCGAAAGGGTTTCATAGACTAGTTCCTTGAGGTATATTCGATGGTTTAGGGTATCCTGAGAAACGGCTACTTGTGGACGGCAAAATGGTTCTGCGAATTGTTGCCGCATTCAGCGGAAATGCAGGCCGAGTTAGCTATATGTTGCTGTTGTTGTTGCTGTGTTCGTGCTCTGTCTGGTGGCATGCCCCATGAATATTCATGGCGTTTGCCGGGGCAGTCATTCGTTCATTCGTGATTTCACGCAACCAGACAACACAGGGGATGCCCCCGCCCCCAAAGGAGAACGAAGAAGCTGCCGCAGCAGAGAGGCAGAGGCAGAGGAATAGGACAAAGTTGCACCAAACAATGAAGAGGAATGGCAAAAGACAAAACATGAAACCAAATAAATAAACAAATGTCAAGCAAAAGAGTGGCAGAGGCGAAGGCGGACACGGAATCGGAATCGGAATCGGAATCGGAGACAAAAGCAAAGACAGAGGCACCGACACCGGCACCGGCAAAGGCGGACACGAAAGCCAAGAAATTGGCGTGAAAATAAATCAAGAAATAAATTGGAAAATTTGTTATTTCAACGAGTGAATCGAGGAAAACCAGCATGAAAACTCGCAGGCAAATCAAATGTGTTTGTTCGTGCATGTTTTACGTCGGAGACAATCAATGGTTTCGTTTATGAATGAATTGATTGGAAGGCAGGGGGTTGCTTCATTCAATTATCGATAACTGAACGGGAAAATATCGACTGGGAGGCATAAATTAATGGATGATCTTCAGAACATAGCATTCATTGAAAATTGTGTCTCTAAGAACTCATATTTAATCGATAAATTCCATAATCGATACGTTTGTGGACTACTTCTCTTGAACCCCATGATAAACCCCATCTATTACTTATTTGATGGTTCTCTTCCACCTTTGTCCACCTTCTTCTATATAACTTCGATACTTATCGATAACTTCTACCTCCATCTGCTTGGGTCCTCGAATCCTCCTTCTCTTTTATCCGTTCAAGAGTAGGTTAAATGCATTTCAATGCCTTCCAGACAGCTTTTTCCTCTCCACTTTCCCTGCAATAACAATTCGTTTGGCCCACAAAGTGAAGGCCAATTAAAATGGCCTTTAAGCGTTCCATTTTTGCAATATTAATTAACACGAAAAAGGCAGAAAGTACAAACACATCCAAGGCAAAGGATTGCCATGGACTTTGTTGAATCGAGGTCGCCAGCAGGGGATCAGGCCGTGAGCCAGGAGGCAATTCGACCAGCAAGAGGCAGCCAAATACCTTCATTTAATTGTAAAATATTACATTTTAAACAATATCCATTAAATGCCAGTAGCAGCAGCAACAGCAGACTTGCCTGCTTAAGCCACAGGCCACTCGATCCACTCAATCCGCCCTACCCCCCTCTTCCCTCTTCCGTGTTTCCAGTGCATTCTCGTATCAACTGCCAAAGGTAATCAACTGCTGGGAAAATGCTGTAAAATGCAAAAAAGGAAAGCTTTTAATGTTACCCGTGTGCACACGGGCACCGGACGGTGGGCGGTGGGCGGACGCATGTCTGGGCGTCTGGGGCTGGTGGGGAAAACAAGTTCGCGTCTGGACCTTTGTCCTGGACCCCAGGAACCCCACACGGCAACTACTTTGCGAACGGAATGGATTCTCGAGCCGACTACAGCATGAGGGCGTTGGGACGGATTGCTTTCCCGAGAGCCGCTCATTTAAATGCAAATTTAAATGAAATTTTAATCCCGTTTAAGGACGCTGCCTTTGATGTGCCTCTGCCTGCGGCACGGACTTCGCCTTGATCGCCATCCCCCCGACAAACAAAAGGCAGATTCCGGGATCAGTCCCCAATCGAGAACATGGGGTTTATTCAATCACTCAAATTCACATCATCCATAAGGCCGGCCGCACACTTGATTTCCCTCCAACGCTCAGTGACCGAGGGGTTGTGTCGTGTCGAATTCTTCAGCTGCAACTGCAACTGCAACTCGGATTTCTCCGGTGGCGACTTAATGTCAGCGTGCTTCATCAGAAAGTAGTCGCAGCGCTTGCAGTACAGCTGCTCCCCATTCGTTGGCTCGAATAATTTGTCACAGATGGCGCATTCCTTTTCCGGAAGGCGGCAGTGGCGGCAACAGAGCTGCCGCGGCGAGAGGTCGACCCACAAGAAGCGTTGAAAGCATTTGGTGCACAGGTACCATCGGTCGTCGGGTATATCATCGTTTACGATGGGAGTCAGGACGACAGGATCCATTTCTGCTTGAGAAAACTAATCAGAATGCAGACCAAATAGAGAATCAATAGAATTTCAACGTAAAACTGTCAGGCAATGACATTTAAGTGCTGCCACTTTTGGCAGCAATGCAACCCTGTTTCGGGTACAGTAGCTTCACGGGTTGGCGGCAACCCTGTTTCGGATACAGTTATCAAAATGACAATCATCTCAATCTGAGGGCCCATCCAATTACCATTTTAATCGCAATCCCTTCAGCCTTTAACAAAGTTATAGCCAGCCCACAATTGTGAATACTGAATACTGAATGATTGCGATGATGAGGGGATATAGTAGAACCATATACTCGTAGTGCCTGGGTCATCAGGCTCCCTTTCAAGCACTGATTGCATTCTGCGTGCGGTGCTGCTGCTGCCGTTGCAGCTGTGTGTGTGTGTGTCTGTCCTCGTCACTCAATGGATTTACTCGACTGGAGCATCGGACATTGGGCATAATTTACAGCGCATTAAAAACTCCAATAATGATTTATTGTTGTCCTGGTGCCTGGTGGCTGGCGCCTGCTGCCGCACCGCAAAAACATATTTAAAGCGACGTATTTATATTTAATGAACAGCAAACTGAGGCAACGAGACCTGAGAACTGAACCGCGAAGCGAAAAATCAGGGCTTAACCATGTCCCAATGGACAGGGTGCTCTCCTCGTTGGCCCTGTAATCAGTGCTGGAAAGTGGCCGTGTGGTCACAGAGAATCCTCCCCAATGCACTTTCTTTCAGGTTAATCGAAATTAATAACCATTCAGGTCGATAAATACAATCAATAGTTTTCTTTTTACATTAATTTTAAAGAAATTCGATCGATATTCAAGCACTTGCACTCCTCAAAACCGGCTAAATTCTGTCTTCCAGCATCGCCACAAAGATATCTGCTATTCGCCCTCGCCAGCGGCCACAACGACGATGAGAAGGACCAGCACTGAAAGCTGGGATGGCAACGATGAATCCACATCCGACTCGATGATGACATCGTCGACGGCTTCGTTGCAGCCACAGCAGCAGGCACGCCTGGCCGAAAAGCCCAGGTTGGGACCTGGTCTGCTCCTCTTTCCTGGCACCGCGCAAAAACATCAGCATAATCCGGGACTCGACACACGGACCAGAGAGCAGGGAGTTTCGGGAGGGACAAAAACAATTCCAAATGCTAATGACGCCCACGTTCCCGTTAATCAGCAGCGCAGCATACGCTGCATTCGACGACCGCCGTTGTGGCAGCCCCCGCCGCCGCCGGCACCGCCATTGACCAGGACATCAAAGGGTGATCCGGAAGAGCAGGAGCAGGTGCCAGATCAAATTCCGGACGCAAATCGGGGCGCCAAGCTGGGGGCCAAAGTGCAGGCATTCATAATCGAGTTCCTGCAGGGCTCCTCCATACATGGCTTCATCTATTTGGCCAAACTCGGCTTAAATTTCGTCGAACGGTGAGTCCTGCTGTCGTCCTGCTGTCGTCCTGCTGTCGTCCTGCTGTTGAGGCACAGATGGGGTTCTCAGAGAGGCTCATTCAAAGTGGGAATCCGTTGGAAATCCCCCAAATAGAGTTCCAGAAAGCACTCCCTGCCCCACCATCAATCCTTCTCATTCAACCCTTAAAAATTTTTAATCAAATATTTGGCCAACATTTCCACTCAATTAATTTACAAGCGAAATTTCAGTTAAGCCTCATTACGCACCCAAAAACGCGGCCACAAGCCGCAAGTAGAACTTTTCCACGGGATTATTTTAGCTCTGGTTTACCGCTCACCTCTTTCCCCTCGCCCGCCGTAAAGTGGAAAACTAAAACGATACAAAACTATAAGTCGAGGACTTAAAAAAGGACTTCCCCCAGTGGCAGGGCCACGTGCGGGATGGAGATTCCGATCTGCCGCAGCACAGAGGGAGGGGGAAAGGAAGTGCGTGCCAAGGTCCTGGGACTGGGACTGGGACTGGGCCTGTGCCGCTCTCTCTCTCTTCAGGAAAATGTCTGCACGAGAGAAATACTACATTTTTCTACACATCTTCCGTTTTGTGTGTGGATCGGGGAGGAATTTGTATTTTTGTGCGGTGCAATAAATCCTTAAAAACTGACATGACATGACAAACAGGATTACACACAACCAGAGAGAGCCAGGGAGAGCCAGGGAGAGCCAGAGAGAGGTCTTGGTCCTGGCCCTCGTCCGGTGGCAAGGCTTAAATTGGCAACACACTCGCAAGTGGCAGAACGGAAGGGCAGCCGGAAGCAGAGAGCAGGGCAGGGCGAAGAGGAATGAAGCGGAGCGGAGGTGGGAAATCTGTCAGAACACCAGGCTGAGGGTTAATTAGTGGATAACACAGCCAGGCCAAGGAGAGGGCCAAGCGTACACTGAAAGAAGCAGTCTTTTTTTTAAGTAAAACAAAACTAAAAGATTTCTTAAAAATATTCAAACAAAATAAACAGAAATAATTTCAAGAAATTCGTAAATTACACTCTGAAAAATAATGCACTTAAACGCTCAAGTTTTTCGTGGCAGTGCAGTGTAATCTCCACTTTCTTCCACATAAAATGAGCTCAATTACAATTATTGTTAGTTTTTGGACAGGCCCCTCCCCCCCCAAGCACCACTGACAGGTGCTGCCCTCCCCCAAAGAGGGGAGGGGAAGGAAGAGGTCACGCAAAAGCTTGCCTTTAATTAATACACTTTCCTCGCTCCATGAGAGCTCATGCGAATGATTTGTGAAGGGCATTTGAGAAATTTATTCCCCATCCGTACAAAAATAGAAGAGTGGAGGAATATGCTTTGCCATGGCAAAAAATCAGCTTGTGACGCACAAATTTCTGGATTATACACAACTCCAACCTCCAACCTCCAACCAGGGCTTAAGTCCGCCCACTCCACCTCCACTTCACTCGCAGAACTAGCACAATTCCCACAAAAATATACACATTTATCTGATGAAACCCAAACACAAAAACAATCTGAAAACACACAAAAACATACAAAAAAAAGATGGCCAGTGGAAATGCATAAGCCTGAGGGAAAGAGTCTGTGCCGCTGACATGTGATAACCTCAATTTTACAAGCGTTGATATGGCAACCACCTTATATGAGGGCTTTACTGCCAGGACAGGTGTATGGTAGCTGTGGGGCTGCCTGTGCCTGTGGCTGGGGCTGGGCCTGCCCTGCGGCAGGGGTGGCTGTGGCGATAGGTGCAGGAGGTGCCTAATCCGGAACCAAAAACTGCAAATGCAAATGCAAAACACGCACAGGATTAGGGTCGTGTCACCATGGAAGTGCAGCATCGAACCAAAAGCTCTGTGGAAACTCGAGCGATTCATTTCAGAGGCAAACAAAATAATGTAAAACAAAGCCATCAATGAAGTATAAAAAAAGGATAGGAATGAAGGGATTTGGCAGGTTTAAACTACCATTCCAGTCCCATCAATGGTGCCAGCTCTTAAACCTTTTTAGTCAGGATTTTTATACTCGAAACTTGGTACCTTCGGAAGGCTCCAATCCTTTGATTGAGGCGCCACGATCTAGCCCCCAAATTGCTTATCGCTTGGATTAAAACTCTTAAAAACTTTTATAAAGATATCCAAATATGACAGATTATAGGAAATTCTCAGTTTTTCAGGAATCTCGCTGGCCGCATTCTCACATATGAAATCCCACACCCAAATCCAAGTCTGGAAATTTCTGATTCGCATAACTCTGCCGCCATACGCCGCAACGGAACAACCCTTCAGAATCCTTCATGCAGATGGATGCCCCGTACACGTCTCGCATAACGAGTATTACGGCATCAAACATGCATCACTGGGCCTCATTCACGCACAAATTTCATGCATATGAGTGTCGGGATGATGAAACAAAGCAAATAAATTGCAGACCAGACAGACGGACGGACAGACAGACAGACAGACGGAGTCAGCCCGAGCGACCGGCTTGGTAGTGGTGGAAAATGGCAGTGGGATACGACAATGGGTCTGTCATATATGATGTCCGAAAGGAATTTTGTGGTGTTAGACAAAGTACAGCACTCAACTGTCACGGAAGCAAGGACCACACGAAAAAAACACACAAAAAAAAACACAGACAAAGAAAACTTCATAGAAAATCATAAAAAAAAAAAACTAAAAAAAAAGAGTTGGAAAATATTTGGAAAATTAAAAGCCAAGCAGGAATGACTGTGTGACTGTGTTTCTGTGTGTCTGTGCGTTGAGAGCTTTATGAGCCATTGCTGGCATCAAACTGTCATTGTGGACGGCAATAGCCAGAAATGGAAAATTCTCCAAGGATTTTTGGCGACTTGTGTCTCAGTCCTCGGTCCTTCAGGGTCTTTGCGTAGGAAAGGAGGAGGAAATGGCCAAGAAAAAGGGTTGCAAAAGCGTTGACGCGTTCATTGACTCCTGCTCTGGGCCTTCGCATTGGTCATAATTCTTTTGTCGCGAATTGTCCCGCATAATGCTTACAGAAAAGTTTACACGCAATAGATTTTTATGTCCTTTGGGAGAGTGCACAACCAACACCCAACACCCCATTGTCATACATCATTCTCGAAGGGTATTCCACGGAATACTACCGCTTTTCCCCTTGCATAAAATTCCACAAACATTTCACAGAAAAAAGGATTTCCCTCTGACACTCTCAGAGAGAACGGATCGCTGTGCCGAAGTTCTATGCAGCACCTAAGACTCTCTCTCTCTCTCTCTCTTTTGAAGAATGCTCTGGTTCGCGTTCATCTGCGTGGCTCTGTTCAGCATCATCTCGCTGAGCAAGCGGACCTGGCATCGCTTCCAGACCTCCCCGATGGTCATATCCATGGATCGGAACAAGTTGGTGTGGAACACGAGCTTCCCCTCGCTGACGGTGTGTCCGCACAAGCGTATCGATGAGCTCAAAGTGGAGGAGTATATGCTGTAAGTGAATCCCAAATCTTATAGCTTTAAAACCTGCAAGTCTGCAAGCCTTTTCTCTCATGGGGGCGGGGATGCAGCGCCCATGGGGAGGACTTTCAGACCGAGGAGGATCAAGAGGATTTCCGTGATTTTATTGTGAAACTTGCGAGCCTCACATACGACAACTTGGAGTCCCTGCCGCTGAACAAGTCCTTCGGGATCTCGGGCGAAAAGTACTTGGATTTGCTTTATGAATTGAAATGGGCCTTCGAGCCGGAAATCAGCAGCGGCGCCGCCGTCAAAATGTTCATCTACGAGACCCAAACGGAGTTTGGCATCTGCCATGCCGTCAACTCGTTGGTCGCCCGCTACAATTCCTTTGAGTGAGTGGCGGATGGGCGCCGGGACACATCCGGATATGATTTTATGGCTTTTGGCATCCCTTCCCATCCCATCCCATTCTTTGTAGTTATTGGCGCTCAAATGATTGGAGTATCTTGGACCATGGGGATCGTGTGACAGTGCATCCGCTAGATGGTGAAATCTACGCTCAGATTATCAACCTGTCGACGGCCTACGATGTCTACTTCCATGGAGCCGGGGATGTCCCGAGCATATCCAAACAGCGCTACACATTCCCGGAGAGCGACTACACCACCGTGGAGCTGATTGCCCTGGAAATCTACACGAATGAGGAGGCCAGGGCGTGAGTTGTGCAACTCTCTCTATAGACCTCTTTAATCCGTTAATCTCTCGGGGCAGGTTCACCACCAAACAGAGGAGCTGTCGCTTCAACTATGAGGCCGAGGACATGCAGTCGGTACCCATCTATAGCTTCGGTCTCTGCCTCTCCGAGTGTCGCATGTTCTTCGCTCTGCGTGCCTGCGGTTGCATACCACACTTTTACAGGAACCGCCGTGAGCATAATCATCATATTCCATCCATCCATCGATCCCACTTAATTGTCTCCATTAAAGTTAACTTTTATGTGCCGGACGATGCGGCATTAATGCTGCTACTCGTTTGATGGCACAAATTCGGTCATAAAATGCTTAAAGTCTCGTAGTTTAAGTTGAAACCCATCCCGTCCGCCCGATTATGTATCTCCATCTCTCTCTCTCTCTTTTTGTCCCGTCTCTCGACAGTACGGAACGGACGCCGACTCCCTGTTTGCGGCCTGGAGGGCATCGGTTGTTTGGTCAGAATTAAACGTGAGTAATTTTGTACCCCCCTCGGAACATGCAAATATTTAGCCTGCTCGGGAAATTCGATTTCAATTTTTCGGTGGAAAAAATATTTAACAGAAATTTCCTAGAACGTGACCATAATTTCAGGATGGTCATGAGGGCCAGAGGACAGCCAGAGCCTGTTGCTTGAAGAGCATGGGATGACATTAATAAGCAGGAGTCAACATTTTGGACAGGGACATGACTTATCCTTCATTCGAAATTATAATATTGAGTAAACAAGAGTTGGAGGCTGTTATTTTGTAGGAGAGAACCTTTGATCTATTATAATATAATATTAATATATATTCAGTCCATTGACACATTCCATTATCATAACAAATAATTTCCCCATTGAATTTCCCCATTGGCAGGCGAGATAATCTCATTGAAATCGGATAAATACAAAATCAATTGCAATTGTTTGGCCAACTGTGACGATTCCAACTTCTTTGTGCAGTCCCACGTAAGTAGATCTCTCCTTCTCTCTTCCCCTTAGTCTTACGAAATATTAAGTAAATGCACGCTTTAACTGTAAAATGTTTACGGCAAACAGAAGCGCCATCGAGCGGTCGTTAAGCTCCGGGAACTGCAGACGCCTTCGTACCGCCGCATTTCAAGTGGAAAAATAAGAGAATATTTTGGGGAGCAGCAGAGCATTCTCTTCGCCTTAAACAAACATCAAAATTGTAGTCCGGGCTATAAAAAATAATAAGCGCAAAAGTTGCACGGAACCGGGACGCCTTGAAATATGCAATTATTGTATTTCAGGGTCTTATGGGAGCAGCGGGCAGGGCGTATTATGGGAGGACCGATTCGAAGCAAAAGTTTTCTTCTTCAACTTTTTTCGCGCTTTGTGCGGCGAAAGTTTTGTACATTTAATAATAATTTTTGCTTACTTGCCTTGTTATGTTGATGATGATGATGTTGTTGTTGTGCTTGTCCTGCTTCTTATTCCGCTTAATACTGGTACTCGTACTATCTGGTTTCTCTCTCACACACCACGTTTGTGGATAGCGCTCGCGTGTCTGGTTTTTGGGCGCTAATCTACAGTGGGGCATAATCGATTATCCCAAAATGCAGCTCCGCCGCGATGTACTCTTCTCCTTTGCCGATGTCTTGGGTGAGTTTTCGGGGAGTAACTATATAGAGAACCTTTGGGTACCCTTTCACCTTCCGCACTTTTTCTTTTCCAGTTTATATTGGCGGCCTGGTGGGGTTCTTTCTGGGCTGCAGTGCTTTGAGCTTCACTGAGATCATATATTACTTCACTGCTCGATTTGTGCGGCGCATGTTCTTCAATTGATGGAAAAATACACGAATTAATTGCTATAACTAACAAAATTTAATGTCTCACAAGAACTTTTAACTCACCTTTAAACCAAATAGACTTGCAAATATAAATAAATTCTAGTCAGCCATCGACGAATAAACTTTTTTTCGTAGTTACATCAAACGTAAATCTATGTATAAATGGAAGAAGCGTAAGATTTAGTATCGATTGCTGATCCATGGGCAATAAACAACTGATCTGCCTGTCCCCCACATATTACGTGTGTGGGAGGGGCGGGTTATGTGCCGCTGACGTCCTCATTTATTGGCCAAACATAAACACAGGCGCGCCTCTAATCAATAATAAAATAAAATTGTTGCAAAGTTGGCAAAAATCATACCGAAAAACTTTCATTCCCCTCCCATTCGCTATATCCTGAAACTAGAAGAACCTTCATTGTCCGTCTCTGTTTCGTCGCTGGCATTTCAATGAATCGTTTACTCTATCTAGGATGTGGAGGGGGGAAGAGGGGGAGCGAGTCGCTCAGTCATTCAGCCAGACAGACATCCGACGACAAATTGCCTTCGTCCCGTTGTTGCTTTTTGTATTTTTGCCAACCTTGTCGATTTCTATTAGGGTCGTGTCTCTCACTGTCTGTCTCTCTCCTTCTCTGCATTGAAATGAACTCTTGGCTTGTGCTCATATGTATGTGTCTATGTACACATGTGTTGGTGTGTTTAATATTTGCTGTTCGTTTATGCCAAATAATTTGTAGCCTTATTTTACTTCAGCAATTGTTTATTTGTGTGGAAATATGTGTGTTTTTCTGCTCACCCGCTTGATTTCCCTCCCTTACTATTTTTTTGATCGACTGCTCGCTGTTACTCCCTATTTACCTTCCAATAGAATGGTGGATCTCTCTTCTCACTCTTCTTCCAATTGCACGCAGGTATAGCTGACCTCTTCTAACATTCGTGCTTCTTATATCAACAAGCGAACTCACCACTCTTTCTTTGCTAATTACACCTTGCAGTCGCTGCAGTCGAAATACATACATACATTGCTGCCTGGGTGTCTTTTCATATCCACATGTCTTGTCTTGTCTTTTGCTTATTACACAGACAAACTGTAACTGTCAACAAATGCGAAACACTCTCATGAATTTATTCCTCCTTCTCTTCTCTTCTTTTTGTTTTGTATTATTTTTCTTATTGTCATGTCATCAATAAATGAGTGGAGAAATGAGTAAGAATTGGTCGAATAACTGGGTCAGTGGCTGGCTCTAAGGACCAAAGGATGAGGGGAGGAGATGGAAGCAGCAAAAGTACAAAGAGAGGGAGAGTGAGGTGAATGCTAGAATCTGCAGGGCAAGAGTAAAGTCAATGCTAACTCCAACAGTGATGTTCCCCCCCATTCCTCACCCCCGCCAACAATCAAAGTTTCATCCCCTTACAAAACACAATGGAAATGTAGATTTCAATGTCTTTTCATATTTTTTTTATGCAAAACCACAATCGCTCTTCCTCTCCCACGCCACACAATATAGCCTCAAAGGAATTGTCAGCCTCCAGAAGTGTAATCTTTGCACCTTTTCAATAGCAGGGCAGACGAGATGGTGGCTTCAAACCACGTGAGAATTGCCCGCAAACGCCCCTCTCGCCGACGCACACGTTGCATTTATTCGAGAATAAACGGGACAGCGATGTGCATTGAGGTTAGGGTGAAGGTGAGGGCACGCAAAAGACTTTGAAGTCGAAAGCGAACCCAAAGGGCTGCCCTTTAGCCATTATTTCATCGCATAAATTTGGGAATTATTGAAATATATTGTTGAAGATTGGGTGCAAATGAGATGGGCGAGTGTGAAAAAGCCACAATGCGGCCATTGGGGAGCCGGCCATGTGCACGCGCCGGCCCTTTATTGTTCGGTAATCGCTTATTAGAGTGTATTTGAGGGTATTCTTATGTTAATATCAATATATGGATAGTATATTACCTGTACAATGTGTGGAATCTGTTTTTTATATGCTTTATTCTCTTTTTTTCAATTAAATCACACTCGGGCTTGCAAATTCCGACTTGCACTTTCGCGATCTTTTCACTAAGTACGGAAGCGACATCTGGCGCTTTCTCACAAAGCTATTACAGGTGCATTGCATTGCACACATTCTTTCATAATCGCATATTCCACTGGAAATAAAACGCATTCTTACTTTAATGTCAAAAGGGATTAATGTTAAGGGATTATATATTACCGGCTCAATAGATTTTTAATTTTTATAATACTTATAATACTTTACTAATACTCTTCTCACTTTTTCTGCCGCTTTCATTCGCGGCTACAGTGAAGCAGTGAAGCGACATCTGGTGCATTTTCGACAGAGCAACGGTGTGATGAGAGCAGGTGTGGAAGAACGAAATTGCAAGCATGAACGCATATTGTACTGAAATTAGAGTGTAATTTTGTGTACATTTCATTAAATGGATAATATATTACTTGTAAAAAACGTTTTATACGCTATTTGTCACTTTATCTGTCGTTAACCAGTCTTCAGCTTGAACTTCGCGCTCATCGATCTTGCACTCAAGCGACATCTGTCGCAACCAGCACGCAGCTCTGGTATTTTAATACCAGTTCGGAAAACGCGATAGGGCGCAAAGGCAGAATTCCATCGTTAATTTACAAAAACAAATTTAAATTGCGTACTGTTACGAACTTAAATAAACTCAATCCAACTGCACTTCTAGGGTGGGACCGCATCATTTGGCATTTCGCGTTCAGCTGCTCCGAGAATTGTTTTCATAATTATTACATAGACTCGGAAATTCGTTGTTTACAAGTAGTTTTCAACTTGTTATTTGTCTGTTGTTTTTGGTAGGCGTTTGATCGCCTCATCCTGCATTAGTCTAGACATCCTTTATTTATTTCTTCACTTTAAAATCCTCCTTTCCTTTTTCTTTCCAACGATATATCGATGGGCGAAAGATACCACGATATATCGCATACAAAACCACTAATGTTATCGATAGGGCCATCGACGATTTTTCAGCCAAGGCGCAAACAACAACAACAAAAACAACAGGCAGGGTAATCGTTTTCGGTATTTTTTTAGGTCAAAATTGAGCCGACGGAAATTTACGGTATATCGGTATATACTGTTTTGCAGCCCTACCGCAGACAACAACAATATCGGTATATAATGTTATATTTGATCAATTTCATCAATATTTAAGAACAAAGGATATAGAAACTTCCATACGCTGGTTTTTTTAATTTTTGCTCTTTCAAATCGTACTTCCATGTATCATTTATTCCAATGGATTGCATTTAAATCCTTTTCGCTCATTCACTTTCAAACAGTTTCTATTTGGCGCTCAAGTTTGGTGGGACTTGCTTTCAAAATTGTGATGGGATATCCTCTCTTCGTGGAGGGATTTTTCCTCGCCACAATGTCCCTTTTCAGCTCAACAATGTCCCTACATTCCATACTCACTTATGTTGCAACTTTTTTTTGTTGACCTTTCTTGTTTAAACCTTTTTTTAGACAAAATCCAATAAAAGCAAGTATTTAAAATAAATCAGTCAAGTAGAAAATTTATTCATTAATCGGATAAAACTATGTGAGCACGGCTGAGAGATCTATCCAGCTAGTAATATTCCACGGAATTTCAAAAACGAGGAATATGTATAATAGAACTTGAATTCATCAGTATATTTACGGTATATTTTTAAAATGAGACGGTATTTTTGGTATATTTCTGAGGGTCGGACAACAGACAACAGCCGCAGACAACAACAACATTGGCGGATATTGGTGGAAATTTCCGCAAAAACGAAATAAAAACAGCATCGACCGCCGCGAAAACGACAGCCCACAATGCACAAAGGTGCGCCACCCTGGCAACTCGCTGCCACGGTGGAGGCCAACACAACAGATAAGCAGACGCAGCACCAGCAGAAGGAGGAAGAAGCATCCGAAAAACTGATAAGATTCGCCATGTCGTCCCCAACCGCCGCAGTAGCTGCAGCAGCAGCATCGCCCCCAACCCTGTGCTGGCTGCTCCTGCTGCTGCTGTGCAGCCTGCCACTGCCCCTGCCCATGGCAGAGGCCACCCACATAAGCGGCGACTTCCAGACGGCGGACTTTTTCCAGTTTCTCGTGAAATTTGGCTTCAACAAGGCCGATCCCCCGACGCGACGCATTGCCTATGGCTATATCTATGGTAATGTCACATCCTCGGAGAACTACACGGCCCCCGTGACCCTGGTGGTGCTGGACAAGTCCACATTTCTGGACTTTTACGGGAACCGCAGCCATCGGAGCAGGGAGGCGGCGTGTTCCATGATGTTCTCGCGGTTGCAGAGCATTGCCTATGATCCCAAGTGCAATCCCCAGGGGAAGCGCGACTTCCTCAGGCATGTGCCCTGTCCCAGGGGGCAGCTGTGCAGCGACGAGGATGCCCCGGCGAATGTGATGCCAGGACATCAGTTTACGTACGTGATCAACCTGGAGGCGGAGCCGCGGTAAGTGGGAGTTCCTTTGAAGCTTGAGAACTCCTCCAATCAGTGTGCTGATTCCTCCTGTTTTGTAGCTTCTGGTACATGGCCATGGTGGCCTGCTACCAGAATCAGAGCACCTGCCAGTGGCACGCACACGAGAGCCTGCCGCGGATCAGCAACCGGAGCAGCGGACTGCTCCACACACTGCACTATGATATCCATTTGGTGAATGTGCATCCGAACAACTCGGCAGCACATCCGCTCACCTTTCAGTACTCCTACGACCAGCAGAACCTTCTGGAGATGTACCTAATCTTCCTGCTCGTCTACATTGTGCTCCTGCCCATGCAGATCTATGCGGTGCGGCGTCAAAAGCATCCCGTCACGAAGCTCTTTACGCTGAGTCTGCTCAGCGAATTCGTCAGCCTGGCACTGATCACGGCCCATCTGATCCACTATGCGGCGAATGGAGTGGGGCAGCCACGGCTGCAGGCGGCGGGCGATGTGCTGGACATACTCAGTCGGACCACCTTCATGCTGATCCTCCTGCTGCTGGCCAAGGGATGGGCGGTGACCCGTCAGCAGATCAGTCGCACTGGTTGGATCATCCTAATGTCCATCTGGGTGCCATACTGTGCGTTCCATGTGTTCCTCTACATCTGGGATCGGGTGAGGCTTCATTTACGTCTGTACAATAGATGGATGTTTCTATTTTTGGTCCCCCTTTCAGACGGAGGTTGACATTGTATCGGATATCGATGAATACCAGACTTGGCCCGGCTGGATTGTCCTGATCCTGCGGTAATCCTTTAAGAATCTTTCTCCATGAATCTTCCTTCTAAAGATCTCTGATACCTTGCAGAACCTCCTTTATGATGTGGTTCCTGTATGAGCTGCGGAACACCATGAAATACGAGCATTCCACGAAGAAATTGGATTTCCTTTTGCATTTGGGCGCCTCCAGCCTGGTGTGGTTCATCTACCTGCCCATCGTGGCCATTGTGGCATTGCAGATCAGCCCCATGTGGCGCTACAAGCTGCTCCAGGGCATTACAAACTCGGCCGACTGTCTGGCGTACTGTGTGATGACGGGTCTGCTGTGGCCCCATCGGGCGGGACAATATCTCCTGCTCGCAGGCACCAAATATGCAGGTGAGTCTTTGGATGCACCTCATCCGTATAGATCTTAATTCCGCTTTCCCTCCTATACTATAGGCATGGATGAGCTGGATGAATTCAACGAGGCTCCTCATATTGTCCGCGAACGCGAGCGTCGTAGGAATTCCCCACCCGATGATATTTCGATTGGAACGAGCAGTGGGAGCCGTGGCATGGTGCTGTCTACGAGCATTCCCCATTCTCTAAACGGCGATGTCTGCAACGATCTGCTCGAGGCAGAGGATTTGGATGCCGAACTACTCACCGATCTGAACAAAAATAGCCATATTGTGGCATAGAATGCTACAGATCTGATCCCCCTTTCCCCACAGATACAGAGTTCGAACAGAAAACGGGTTAATTACTAGAATTTTAGTAGAAAATTGTGCTAAATCACGCTACACTCGGTATATAGTATATATATAGCAATACATTGAATCGATGTATATTCCACATAGTCTGTAGACGTACAACGAAGATAGAAAAGAAGGAAAGATAAAAGTGATGAAAGGAGCCGCAGAAATGCAAGTCCAGGAAGATGCCACAAAGATGAAAGTGCAACAGATTGCAGCAAAGATTGTTGTGTGATTTTATATTAATATGCTTGAATTTATTATTAGTTTTTTGTTCTCTCGATCTAAGCCAACGATTAACGATTAGTTTACGCATAGGACAACGATACGACTACGCTTCTGCATCAATCATTTCGTTGTGGTACAAGTACATCGCATAAGCTTACATTTTTAATGAAATAACATAGATATACAGGTCTTATATAGATCTAGATTTAGATATACATATAGTAGAGATTGCCAGATGTTCGTTGAAGCATTCAATCATTAACAAGAGGTATTTTGATAAGAACAAAAAAAACCCACTCAGACGAAGAACTAACTGAAATATGTGTACACTGCGAAAGATAGTGAAATAAATGAATCATTTTTTAGATAAGTATAAAATGAATAATTGCGATTTCTTTTGTGGAATCAATGTTTAGATTATAGCCTCGACTTTGTTGGAATTCATTGTTTTAAAATCAACATATAACATATCGAAAATCATACGCAGAAATGTAGACGAGTACTACGTTTTCCCTTGCTTAAAAAACTATAGATATCTATTCAATCTGAGAACCTGTTGCATGTCAGGACCCCATTAGCACTCCTGTCCAGTCCCAGGAGGCAACTTAACCCCCAAGCTACGAGGTGTGCAGTGCATTTAGTTGTTGGCTAAACCACCTCGAGCATGGTTAACGTTTCGCTGCTGCGCTTCTACTTTGAGCTGAGTCGCCTCATAGGGCTCGGCAACCTGCACTACGATCCGCATCATCATCGCCTAGTGCTCAATCATGTGCCTACTGTGGCGTATTGCCTCGTCCTGGATGTGGCCCACTTGTTAATCATGCCCTTTGCCTTCTCCCTGCTGGTGGGAAACATTTACGGATGCAAGCAGCTCGGCATGTTCGATACCGTCTACAGTGTGATGGGACAGGCCAAGCTCTTCAGCATGCTGGTGCTCATCGGCGGCGTTTGGCTAAGGCGTTGCCGGATGGAGGGTCTGGCAAATGAATTCCTGAAGCTGCTGTTTCAATTCCGCTCCGCCGCGCTGAAAGACTTGCGGAGGCCCTGCCTGTGGAAGGTGGCACTGACAAGCTCCCGATTTGTGATGCTCATCCAAGTCCTCCTGACACCAAATGCTCTGGTGCACTGTGAACGCACCCTGGATCGGACAGGTGTGGCGCCCTTCTACATGGCCGCGATGGGGTATGCCCTGATCACGGAGCTGATGGTGACCTATGTGGACTTCACGGTGTACATGATCCATGTGTCTGGCAATTGGTTGATCTCGATCATGACGGAACGGCTGCAGGAAATGATAGATGATGTGGAGGTCCTGCCAAAGCGTTTGGGTCGTCCTCGAGATATGGGCCTAAGGCAAATCCTGTCCGCCTGGCTTTTACTCTGGCATCGATGCCTGTATCTGGATGATCTTCTTAGGCAATTCCGGGATATCTTTCAGTGGCAGATTCTGTTCAATCTGGGCACCACTTATATCTTCAGCATTGCTACCGTCTTTCGCCTGTGGATTTACATAGACTATTCCAAGGATTTCAACTTGTGGAAGTGCCTCTTCATCCTCTTTGTATTCCTCGCTCACCATTCCGAGGTCATGATGCAGTTTTCCATCTTTCATACGAATAGTTCCAAGTGGCGGAGGCTCCGGGAGCGGCTGCAACATCTCTGGTTTCTGAATCAGTCACAGAATGGAGCTGGTCTTACTGCGGAAGTTGTTCTCTCCAGGAAGGTATGTGGGAATATCTCTCTGAAATGATTATTGATTATTGAATAAATATTTCAGTTGGAGTTTGCCATTCTTTACCTCAATCGGAAGCTCCAATCGCGCCCGCAACGCGTGCGACGCCTTCATATTGTGGGCCTCTTCGACCTGAATCGTGCCTCCGGCCATGCGATGACCACTTCTATAATGAGCAATGCCCTGGTCCTTTGTCAGATTGCCTATAAGATATATGGATGATTAATACACTATTTCATTTAACTTTAACGTTGTGAATTGTGGGATCAATTGCCAATCGTGGACAAGGACATTTAAGACATTGTGTGACTCTTGTAGAAAATATGGATGGAATTGTAGGGGGAGTCGCCAGCGCTAAATTTTCAAAAACTCCTGACCAATTATCGGCTGTACATGTGCAGCTATACAACTGCTGCATCGGGTATCTGCATCTGCACATTTGGGTATCGGGTATAAAAAGATGTGCACGGTAATTTTTGAATTTTCGGTGCAGAATTCCCCAATAATTGGATCAAGGAACAAGGAGACATACGTATATCGAACATTAACCCGCCATTTGGGTGGCTCCCCAATGCGACTGCATTCACAGTTTGACAAACACAGCAAATGACAGCAGCGAATGAGTGACGGTGTTTTAAAAAAGTTTTGCACTGCAAAGCCTGTTACAACTGTAGAGTTTTTCGAGGAATAGGTGAGATTTTTTCAGCAAAGTGAAATAGCTTTTGGTATGGGCTGCCCGATGGTGAAAAGTGCATAATGGAAATGATTGGATTGGAAATCATGGGACTTTGGAAATCATTGGACTCCCACACGTCATTTGCGACTGCAAATACAGTTTGGCAAAAAAAACAGATGAAACACTGTGCTTTTAAAACGTTTTTAATTCCTAAGCTTGTTAAAAACTGTACAGTTTGTAGGAGAATGGGTGTGCTGTCGAATGGGTTTCATGGCCTATAAAAGGCGAACAGAATTCGACTGTGCCTCATTCGATGGACGTTCGTGGCCACAGATATCTCGTCTCGCAAAATCCTCTGGTAATTATCAACGGAAAACAGTGCAAATCAGTGAAGTGTTTAAAAAATTCCTAAAATTGTTTAGAGCATCAAGTGGATAATGATTTGGGAGTCATTACGCTTGGTTTTTGCCATTTTAATTAATTTCTGTGTGGTCCCGCCCTCAGGCAATAGAAAGTCTCGTAACACTTGTAATGTAGGATCAATTTCAGTTCTGGGTTCGAATTTCGGGTTGAAGTAATCAATTTTAATCAGGTAATGTTTAGTATGAGGATTAGCCATTCATTTCTTGTTGGACGTTGACATGCAATGACTGCACCTTTCAAGAGGCGATGCAGTTACTGCACTATCAAGTGGCCCGTGTGAAACCAGCAGAAGGCTGTTACGCGCGGATCCCAGTCAAAACTCAGCCCTCCTCCCGCCCAACCGACCGAGGGGCGCTGCCGCATGACGCGTGGCGCGTAGAACCGAACCGAACGCGAACATGCAGAAAAGATAGCTGTTAAACTAACATTCGAGGAAAATTAGCAATAAACTTACTAAGAAACTAAGCATGCAATCAAAATACAAATACCACTACAATTACTAATTACTAGAAAGGTGTGTAAGGATTAGTAATTTAATAAGAGGAAGAGAATTAGTGGTGGATATAATATGGTGGAGGGAATTATAATCCGAGCATAAGACCCTAAAAGGTTCATGCAAGGAATAATTCGATCTCCAAAGTGTAAGGAAAAACGGTATAAAATTTCTAGTGAGTCTAATAGGAATCGTAAAGTTTATGCTGCTCAACAGATCAGTGCTGGGTATGTCAACCCTGATTAAGTTGTGAATAAAAATTACACCAAGCATTATTCTACGGTTAACTAAGGATGGGAGGTTTACTAATAGCAGTCTACTAGAGTAAGATGGGAGTCTCACACCCTCATCCCAGTTAAGGCCCCGCAGAGCAAAGAGTAAAAAGTTTTTCTGTACTGATTCTATACGGTCCTGGTGTACTTTGTACTGGGGGCACCATACACAGGAGCAGTATTCTAAGATCGGGCGAACTAGCGAGGTATAGAGAGTCTTTGTTATATAGGGGTCGTCAAATTCTTTTGACCACCTCTTTATAAACCCAAGCACGCCCATGGCCTTATTTACCATGGTAGAAATGTGTTCGGAAAACTTTAACTTTGCGTCTAATAAGACACCAAGATCATTCACCAGGGTAATTCTCTCAAGAGAACCGCCACATAGAGTATAGGGAGCCAACAAGGGGCTAGAACGATGAAATGACATTACTTTGCATTTAGAGGCATTAAGGTGTAACAAGTTTGCACAACACCATGACTGAAAGTTATTGAGATCGGATTGCAAGCGAGAATGAAGTGAAATGTCCTTATACTGGACACAGAGTTTAACATCATCCGCATACATAAGTACTCGAGAGTATGTTAATACCGAAGGCAAGTCATTAATAAAGAGTGCGAAGAGTAAGGGGCCTAGATGGCTGCCCTGTGGTGCTCCCGAAGAAACCTTTACTGGTGAAGAGAGGGAGTTTTTAAAGAGGACTCTTTGAGACCTGGAACAAATATAGCTAGAAATCCATCTCAGGAGGTTGGGCGGGAACCATAAAAGGTCAGATGATAGAAGGGAATGGTTTACAGAGTCGAATGCTTTACTAAAGTCGGTGTAAATAACATCCGTCTGTAAGTTACCTTGAAAGCCTTTAACCATGCGTAACCATTCTTTCAGTTGTTGCGAACGAGCGTCCATATTCTCTTCCTGATGCTGGCCGACTCCTTCAGCACCTAAAAAAGGGCTAAGCGCAGCGAAACGGGCGACACCAAGATGTTTGAGCGGACTACGGATTCGAAGCACCACCAGATGGGCCGCATGACTAAGAGCCAATTCATCCAGATGCGGCTCTGCAATATGGGCGGGCTACTGTCCCCCCACTTGGGTAAGTCGCTTAGATGAGGGCCAGCTAGGGATTCGATTGATTTTGCCTGCACTTCCCGCAGATTCCCTATTCGATTTGGAGCGCTTCGGATCGGCCACCATCAACCTTAACACCATGTTACTTGCGACCCTACAATCCCTTCACGACCGTGGACAGCGTCTCCAGCCTGCCGCCACTCTCCTACCGCATTTCTTCCCCTGTCTTAAGTTAAGGGAGATGAAGGACGAGCACGATGTCCGTTTGACGGAGGCGAGGATGTTAACTTCTTCTTTGGGGCCTTCTACGAAGCAGTTTATCAGCTGGGAATGGCTCTAAGCAAGACACTCACCGAAGGAGGCGACATCCGGGATGGGGTGAAGATCACGCCCCACTAGTGTGCGAATGGAATAGGCATCGAATGAATTACCCTCTAGCCTCAGCTTGAGATCAGTGCGAATGGTTCCTCGTCGGTGCTTAGGCTCTGGCAGTCGGATTGCTGCTCAGCCAGTATGTGGTCGAGGTGCTCCTACCGTGGAGGTCGACACGCTACTCCGTTTGGAATGACCCCCACTTATCCAGAATGGCCTTAGTGTCGGATGACACATGGATCTTTCCTTGCTGGACACCTTGCGGTGTCCTCGAAGAGGCCGAACTGTGGTATCATTTCGCCCAAGATACCTGCACAGATAGACCCTGAGTGTCTCCCAATGGGAATGTGGATCAACCCTTCGGCTTGTTCCTCTAGAGGCGCGCTTATCACCGTTCTTCTCGGAATGCCTTTACCGTGTAGAATTCTTAGAGACCTATGATCTGGTCAACGGTGCTGCACAACACTGCAGCTGACACGTGGATGGGCTGAACGCTCTTTACAGATCAGTCATAAGTTCTATCAATTTTCTTCAGCGACATTGTAGGCTTCTCGGAGCTGTGCGCCAGGAGGAGCCCCATGGATGTGTTAAACATCCTGAACAAGCTGTTCATGATGCTCACCACATCCCTAGGGCTGCTGCTGTCGCACAGACCCGTGTATCCCGCAATGTCGCTGAAGAAAATGGTAAGGCTAATGAATGTTCTGTGAAGTACGTTCAGCCTACCCATGGGTCAACTGCAGTTTTGTGCTGCAGCTTTGATCAGTTCATCGGCCTCTACGAATTCGGCACGGTGAAGACTTTCCGGGCAGAAGGGTGATAAGCACGCTTCCTAAAGGAGCAAGCCGAAGGTAAGATCTAAGTCGCATTGGGAGACACTCAGAGTCTTTCTGTGAAGGTATCTTTCGCAAAATGATACCGCAGTACGGCCTCCTCGAGGCCACCGCAAACACCACCTTGTGCATTCAGAGCATCGATCTGCAAGGCAAGATCCATGTTTCATCCAACACTAAGGTCATTCTGGATAAGTGTCGGTCCTTCCAGACGGAGTAGCGTGTCGACCCCTAGGGGAAGAGCACCACGACCGCATACTGTCTGAACAGCCCTCAGACTCCCAGATCCTGAGCACTGACGACGTGCTATTCCCACAGATCTCTAGTTAAGGCTAAGAGGGTAATCCATTTGATGCAAATTACATTCGCTCACTTGTAGAAACAAAATATAGTCCTTTATGTTTGTTTGTAGTACAGTAGTATAAACAAGTAACATGGCTATGGTGTGTTAAGTGGGTTTATAGGATTTCCTTATATCTTATAACGTGTTTGCTATAAAAATTTCCATTTTCCTGGCATTTTCGGTTTCCGAATGTCGATAGAAATTCACTTTTAGACTTCTCAAACTTATCCGCTATAAAAAAAAAAAAAAAGCTTAATTGCCATAAAAAGCTTTCATTTCGAAGTCTCCATACTTGGTTTATAGAACCTATGTAGCAAAAATGTAAAAACATTCATAAAATTCATGAACATGATTCCGACCCGCCACACACACACACACAATACAGTCCCCTCAAGACTCAAGACTCAGTAACCATAGTCTCCTATATATAGTGCATAATTTTTAAAAAGGAAACAGTTCTAATTTACAACTAGACTCAGAATCACCATCTACATCTGTACGAAACCCCTACAACCACACGGAACATGTATCAAATAAATTCTATCTACTTCCTACAGTGTTCCATTATAATTATTCCTATATCATTCCTATAGACTTCCTATTCCTTCTGCTGGCGCCTCATATCGAACTGCATAAGGATGATCACATGGCTGAGAATGGAACCAATGTAGCTGAGGCAGGCGGAGTTGTTTACCTCCACAAGGCCGCAGATTTTATAAGCCAAACGATTACGATGCACCTGAGTAGTAAAAATCTCCAACTGAAAGAGAAAGAAAGGAATCAATTCCAGGGGAATCTGGCCTAGCACCACTCACCTCCATTTGCAGTTCTTTGCTGATCTTCCGGAGATCGCTAAACTGTCGAAGGCCCTGGCCCACATCGTTGCACGAGCTGACCACGCGATCTAGGGTGTCCATGAGCATCAGAGTCCCGCACAAGTTTAACACAACAAGGCCACTGCCAAAGAGGGCGCCCCAGCCGTCGGATGGGATTGAGTGGTTGCTGAACTGCACGGCATGGTACAGGATGCTCGTGGTGGTCACAAACATATTCATAAACAGCATGGCATTGGCAACATCGTACAGGCCAAAGAAGTGCCTGGCCAGGTGATATGTGTCCAAATACAGGGCAGCTATGCGGCGAAGATCCTTCGCCTTCTGTTTTCCACCTTCGCGCCTCTGGAGAGCCCTGAGGGCCAGGTGCACCGTCTGGAACTGATGATCGAGCATCAGGAGCAGCGCATAGAAGGTCATTTTGACTGCCAGGGCGTGCAGGAATTGGGATAACCTTGCGCCCAAGGCCGTCAAGCTCTGACGGTTAATCACGCTGAGCAGTTGATACTGAACGACACTTAAACAGAGCAGAGTTCCATAGTTCACAATGGTCTGTCGCCAGAAAATGCTCGTTAGTGAGAGTTGCAGCTCCTCCAGTGCCTGCTGGTCCACCGTACGCTTGATAAGGCGCTTGTAGCTCCTCCAGAGATGCCGCGAATCCACATACAGCTTCACGAGTTTCTGACGCTGCAGCCAGACGAGACCATAGGAGCAGATAATAGCCACCATTCGCAGGCCCAGAATCAAAAAGAAGTTCCACTGCAGGACAATGTTGTGGTGAATGTAGCCATCCAGGATGGCCTGCGGCACCATAAAGTAGGTGTCCAACAGGACACAGCCGCTGATGACGAGACTGTAGGCCAGATATATCCAAGAAACTTTCTCCACGCGGATGAGCCGGCTATTGCCACGAATATGCAGCGTGGTCCCCATCAGGCCAAAGACGAGCGCGTGGTAGTAGGCCACACGCAGAGCCTGACCCAATTTCGGATGCAACATGTTGTTGGGGTAGCCGCCAGCCAACTACTCTGGGACTCCGTCGCGCACCTCCTGAGTAGGGACGAGCATTAATTAGCTAACAGTCGGTTACACACCGATGAGATTCTGATGGCTTGACAGTTGCCGTATCGCATCTCAATTATCTATCACAGTGGGGGAGCTTTCTTCGAATTCAGTTGCGAGTCATCCGTCCCCCGAGGTAGTTCATGCTATGCATCTGCATCAATCATTTCGTTGTGGTACAAGTACATCGCATAAGCTTACATTTTTAATGAAATAACATAGATATACAGGTCTTATATAGATCTAGATTTAGATATACATATAGTAGAGATTGCCAGATGTTCGTTGAAGCATTCAATCATTAACAAGAGGTATTTTGATAAGAACAAAAAAAACCCACTCAGACGAAGAACTAACTGAAATATGTGTACACTGCGAAAGATAGTGAAATAAATGAATCATTTTTTAGATAAGTATAAAATGAATAATTGCGATTTCTTTTGTGGAATCAATGTTTAGATTATAGCCTCGACTTTGTTGGAATTCATTGTTTTAAAATCAACATATAACATATCGAAAATCATACGCAGAAATGTAGACGAGTACTACGTTTTCCCTTGCTTAAAAAACTATAGATATCTATTCAATCTGAGAACCTGTTGCATGTCAGGACCCCATTAGCACTCCTGTCCAGTCCCAGGAGGCAACTTAACCCCCAAGCTACGAGGTGTGCAGTGCATTTAGTTGTTGGCTAAACCACCTCGAGCATGGTTAACGTTCGCTGCTGCGCTTCTACTTTGAGCTGAGTCGCCTCATAGGGCTCGGCAACCTGCACTACGATCCGCATCATCATCGCCTAGTGCTCAATCATGTGCCTACTGTGGCGTATTGCCTCGTCCTGGATGTGGCCCACTTGTTAATCATGCCCTTTGCCTTCTCCCTGCTGGTGGGAAACATTTACGGATGCAAGCAGCTCGGCATGTTCGATACCGTCTACAGTGTGATGGGACAGGCCAAGCTCTTCAGCATGCTGGTGCTCATCGGCGGCGTTTGGCTAAGGCGTTGCCGGATGGAGGGTCTGGCAAATGAATTCCTGAAGCTGCTGTTTCAATTCCGCTCCGCCGCGCTGAAAGACTTGCGGAGGCCCTGCCTGTGGAAGGTGGCACTGACAAGCTCCCGATTTGTGATGCTCATCCAAGTCCTCCTGACACCAAATGCTCTGGTGCACTGTGAACGCACCCTGGATCGGACAGGTGTGGCGCCCTTCTACATGGCCGCGATGGGGTATGCCCTGATCACGGAGCTGATGGTGACCTATGTGGACTTCACGGTGTACATGATCCATGTGTCTGGCAATTGGTTGATCTCGATCATGACGGAACGGCTGCAGGAAATGATAGATGATGTGGAGGTCCTGCCAAAGCGTTTGGGTCGTCCTCGAGATATGGGCCTAAGGCAAATCCTGTCCGCCTGGCTTTTACTCTGGCATCGATGCCTGTATCTGGATGATCTTCTTAGGCAATTCCGGGATATCTTTCAGTGGCAGATTCTGTTCAATCTGGGCACCACTTATATCTTCAGCATTGCTACCGTCTTTCGCCTGTGGATTTACATAGACTATTCCAAGGATTTCAACTTGTGGAAGTGCCTCTTCATCCTCTTTGTATTCCTCGCTCACCATTCCGAGGTCATGATGCAGTTTTCCATCTTTCATACGAATAGTTCCAAGTGGCGGAGGCTCCGGGAGCGGCTGCAACATCTCTGGTTTCTGAATCAGTCACAGAATGGAGCTGGTCTTACTGCGGAAGTTGTTCTCTCCAGGAAGGTATGTGGGAATATCTCTCTGAAATGATTATTGATTATTGAATAAATATTTCAGTTGGAGTTTGCCATTCTTTACCTCAATCGGAAGCTCCAATCGCGCCCGCAACGCGTGCGACGCCTTCATATTGTGGGCCTCTTCGACCTGAATCGTGCCTCCGGCCATTCGATGACCACTTCTATAATGAGCAATGCCCTGGTCCTTTGTCAGATTGCGTATAAGATATATGGATGATTAATACACTATTTAATTTAACTTTAACGTTGTGAATTGTGGGATCAATTGCCAATCGTGGACAAGGACATTTAAGACATTGTGTGACTTCTAGAGAATATGGATGGAATTGTAGGGGGAGTCGCCAGCGCTAAACTTTCAAAAACTTCTGACCAATTATCGGCTGTACATGTACAGCTATACAACTGCTGCACCGGGTATCTGCATCTGCACATTTGGGTATCGGGTATAAAAAGATGTGCACGGTAATTTTTGAATTTTCGGTGCAGAATTCCCCAATAATTGGATCAAGGAACAAGGAGACATACGTATATCGAACATTAACCCGCCATTTGGGTGGCTCCCCAATGCGACTGCATTCACAGTTTGACAAACACAGCAAATGACAGCAGCGAATGAGTGACGGTGTTTTAAAAAAGTTTTGCACTGCAAAGCCTGTTACAACTGTAGAGTTTTTCGAGGAATAGGTGAGATTTTTTCAGCAAAGTGAAATAGCTTTTGGTATGGGCTGCCCGATGGTGAAAAGTGCATAATGGAAATGATTGGATTGGAAATCATGGGACTTTGGAAATCATTGGACTCCCACACGTCATTTGCGACTGCAAATACAGTTTGGCAAAAAAAACAGATGAAACACTGTGCTTTTAAAACGTTTTTAATTCCTAAGCTTGTTAAAAACTGTACAGTTTGTAGGAGAATGGGTGTGCTGTCGAATGGGTTTCATGGCCTATAAAAGGCGAACAGAATTCGACTGTGCCTCATTCGATGGACGTTCGTGGCCACAGATATCTCGTCTCGCAAAATCCTCTGGTAATTATCAACGGAAAACAGTGCAAATCAGTGAAGTGTTTAGAAAAATTCCTAAAATTGTTTAGAGCATCAAGTGGATAATGATTTGGGAGTCATTACGCTTGGTTTTTGCCATTTTAATTAATTTCTGTGTGGTCCCGCCCTCAGGCAATAGAAAGTCTCGTAACACTTGTAATGTAGGATCAATTTCAGTTCTGGGTTCGAATTTCGGGTTGAAGTAATCAATTTTAATCAGGTAATGTTTAGTATGAGGATTAGCCATTCATTTCTTGTTGGACGTTGACATGCAATGACTGCACCTTTCAAGAGGCGATGCAGTTACTGCACTATCAAGTGGCCCGTGTGAAACCAGCAGAAGGCTGTTACGCGCGGATCCCAGTCAAAACTCAGCCCTCCTCCCGCCCAACCGACCGAGGGGCGCTGCCGCATGACGCGTGGCGCGTAGAACCGAACCGAACGCGAACATGCAGAAAAGATAGCTGTTAAACTAACATTCGAGGAAAATTAGCAATAAACTTACTAAGAAACTAAGCATGCAATCAAAATACAAATACCACTACAATTACTAATTACTAGAAAGGTGTGTAAGGATTAGTAATTTAATAAGAGGAAGAGAATTAGTGGTGGATATAATATGGTGGAGGGAATTATAATCCGAGCATAAGACCCTAAAAGGTTCATGCAAGGAATAATTCGATCTCCAAAGTGTAAGGAAAAACGGTATAAAATTTCTAGTGAGTCTAATAGGAATCGTAAAGTTTATGCTGCTCAACAGATCAGTGCTGGGTATGTCAACCCTGATTAAGTTGTGAATAAAAATTACACCAAGCATTATTCTACGGTTAACTAAGGATGGGAGGTTTACTAATAGCAGTCTACTAGAGTAAGATGGGAGTCTCACACCCTCATCCCAGTTAAGGCCCCGCAGAGCAAAGAGTAAAAAGTTTTTCTGTACTGATTCTATACGGTCCTGGTGTACTTTGTACTGGGGGCACCATACACAGGAGCAGTATTCTAAGATCGGGCGAACTAGCGAGGTATAGAGAGTCTTTGTTATATAGGGGTCGTCAAATTCTTTTGACCACCTCTTTATAAACCCAAGCACGCCCATGGCCTTATTTACCATGGTAGAAATGTGTTCGGAAAACTTTAACTTTGCGTCTAATAAGACACCAAGATCATTCACCAGGGTAATTCTCTCAAGAGAACCGCCACATAGAGTATAGGGAGCCAACAAGGGCTAGAACGATGAAATGACATTACTTTGCATTTAGAGGCATTAAGGTGTAACAAGTTTGCACAACACCATGACTGAAAGTTATTGAGATCGGATTGCAAGCGAGAATGAAGTGAAATGTCCTTATACTGGACACAGAGTTTAACATCATCCGCATACATAAGTACTCGAGAGTATGTTAATACCGAAGGCAAGTCATTAATAAAGAGTGCGAAGAGTAAGGGGCCTAGATGGCTGCCCTGTGGTGCTCCCCGAAGAAACCTTTACTGGTGAAGAGAGGGAGTTTTTAAAGAGGACTCTTTGAGACCTGGAACAAATATAGCTAGAAATCCATCTCAGGAGGTTGGGCGGGAACCATAAAAGGTCAGATGATAGAAGGGAATGGTTTACAGAGTCGAATGCTTTACTAAAGTCGGTGTAAATAACATCCGTCTGTAAGTTACCTTGAAAGCCTTTAACCATGCGTAACCATTCTTTCAGTTGTTGCGAACGAGCGTCCATATTCTCTTCCTGATGCTGGCCGACTCCTTCAGCACCTAAAAAAGGGCTAAGCGCAGCGAAACGGGCGACACCAAGATGTTTGAGCGGACTACGGATTCGAAGCACCACCAGATGGGCCGCATGACTAAGAGCCAATTCATCCAGATGCGGCTCTGCAATATGGGCGGGCTACTGTCCCCCACTTGGGTAAGTCGCTTAGATGAGGGCCTGCTGGGGATTCGATTGATTTTGCCTGCACTTCCCACAGATTCCCCTTTCGATCTGGAGCGCTTCGGATCGGCCACCATCAACCTTAACACCATGTTACTTGCGACCCTACAATCCCTTCACGACCGTGGACAGCGTCTCCAGCCTGCCGCCACTCTCCTACCGCATTTCTTCCCCTGTCTTAAGTTAAGGGAGATGAAGGACGAGCACGATGTCCGTTTGACGGAGGCGAGGATGTTAACTTCTTCTTTGGGGCCTTCTACGAAGCAGTTTATCAGCTGGGAATGGCTCTAAGCAAGACACTCACCGAAGGAGGCGACATCCGGGATGGGGTGAAGATCACGCCCCACTAGTGTGCGAATGGAATAGGCATCGAATGAATTACCCTCTAGCCTCAGCTTGAGATCAGTGCGAATGGTTCCTCGTCGGTGCTTAGGCTCTGGCAGTCGGATTGCTGCTCAGCCAGTATGTGGTCGAGGTGCTCCTACCGTGGAGGTCGACACGCTACTCCGTTTGGAATGACCCCCACTTATCCAGAATGGCCTTAGTGTCGGATGACACATGGATCTTTCCTTGCTGGACACCTTGCGGTGTCCTCGAAGAGGCCGAACTGTGGTATCATTTCGCCCAAGATACCTGCACAGATAGACCCTGAGTGTCTCCCAATGGGAATGTGGATCAACCCTTCGGCTTGTTCCTCTAGAGGCGCGCTTATCACCGTTCTTCTCGGAATGCCTTTACCGTGTAGAATTCTTAGAGACCTATGATCTGGTCAACGGTGCTGCACAACACTGCAGCTGACACGTGGATGGGCTGAACGCTCTTTACAGATCAGTCATAAGCCCTATCAATTTTCTTCAGCGACATTGTAGGCTTCTCGGAGCTGTGCGCCAGGAGGAGCCCCATGGATGTGTTAAACATCCTGAACAAGCTGTTCATGATGCTCACCACATCCCTAGGGCTGCTGCTGTCGCACAGACCCGTGTATCCCGCAATGTCGCTGAAGAAAATGGTAAGGCTAATGAATGTTCTGTGAAGTACGTTCAGCCTACCCATGGGTCAACTGCAGTTTTGTGCTGCAGCTTTGATCAGTTCATCGGCCTCTACGAATTCGGCACGGTGAAGACTTTCCGGGCAGAAGGGTGATAAGCACGCTTCCTAAAGGAGCAAGCCGAAGGTAAGATCTAAGTCGCATTGGGAGACACTCAGAGTCTTTCTGTGAAGGTATCTTTCGCAAAATGATACCGCAGTACGGCCTCCTCGAGGCCACCGCAAACACCACCTTGTGCATTCAGAGCATCGATCTGCAAGGCAAGATCCATGTTTCATCCAACACTAAGGTCATTCTGGATAAGTGTCGGTCCTTCCAGACGGAGTAGCGTGTCGACCCCTAGGGGAAGAGCACCACGACCGCATACTGTCTGAACAGCCCTCAGACTCCCAGATCCTGAGCACTGACGACGTGCTATTCCCACAGATCTCTAGTTAAGGCTAAGAGGGTAATCCATTTGATGCAAATTACATTCGCTCACTTGTAGAAACAAAATATAGTCCTTTATGTTTGTTTGTAGTACAGTAGTATAAACAAGTAACATGGCTATGGTGTGTTAAGTGGGTTTATAGGATTTCCTTATATCTTATAACGTGTTTGCTATAAAAATTTCCATTTTCCTGGCATTTTCGGTTTCCGAATGTCGATAGAAATTCACTTTTAGACTTCTCAAACTTATCCGCTATAAAAAAAAAGCTTAATTGCCATAAAAAGCTTTCATTTCGAAGTCTCCATACTTGGTTTATAGAACCTATGTAGCAAAAATGTAAAAACATTCATAAAATTCATGAACATGAACCCGACCCGTCACACACACACACACACAATACAGTCCCCTCAAGACTCAAGACTCAGTAACCATAGTCTCCTATATATAGTGCATAATTTTTTAAAAAGGAAACAGTTCTAATTTACAACTAGACTCAGAATCACCATCTACATCTGTACGAAACCCCTACAACCACACGGAACATGTATCAAATAAATTCTATCTACTTCCTACAGTGTTCCATTATAATTATTCCTATATCATTCCTATAGACTTCCTATTCCTTCTGCTGGCGCCTCATATCGAACTGCATAAGGATGATCACATGGCTGAGAATGGAACCAATGTAGCTGAGGCAGGCGGAGTTGTTTACCTCCACAAGGCCGCAGATTTTATAAGCCAAACGATTACGATGCACCTGAGTAGTAAAAATCTCCAACTGAAAGAGAAAGAAAGGAATCAATTCCAGGGGAATCTGGCCTAGCACCACTCACCTCCATTTGCAGTTCTTTGCTGATCTTCCGGAGATCGCTAAACTGTCGAAGGCCCTGGCCCACATCGTTGCACGAGCTGACCACGCGATCTAGGGTGTCCATGAGCATCAGAGTCCCGCACAAGTTTAACACAACAAGGCCACTGCCAAAGAGGGCGCCCCAGCCGTCGGATGGGATTGAGTGGTTGCTGAACTGCACGGCATGGTACAGGATGCTCGTGGTGGTCACAAACATATTCATAAACAGCATGGCATTGGCAACATCGTACAGGCCAAAGAAGTGCCTGGCCAGGTGATATGTGTCCAAATACAGGGCAGCTATGCGGCGAAGATCCTTCGCCTTCTGTTTTCCACCTTCGCGCCTCTGGAGAGCCCTGAGGGCCAGGTGCACCGTCTGGAACTGATGATCGAGCATCAGGAGCAGCGCATAGAAGGTCATTTTGACTGCCAGGGCGTGCAGGAATTGGGATAACCTTGCGCCCAAGGCCGTCAAGCTCTGACGGTTAATCACGCTGAGCAGTTGATACTGAACGACACTTAAACAGAGCAGAGTTCCATAGTTCACAATGGTCTGTCGCCAGAAAATGCTCGTTAGTGAGAGTTGCAGCTCCTCCAGTGCCTGCTGGTCCACCGTACGCTTGATTAGGCGCCTGTAGCTCCTCCAGAGATGCCGCGAATCCACATAGAGCTTCACGAGTTGCCGACGCTGCAGCCAGACGAGACCATAGGAGCAGATAATAGCCACCATTCGCAGGCCCAGAATCAAAAAGAAGTTCCACTGCAGGACAATGTTGTGGTGAATGTAGCCATCCAGGATGGCCTGCGGCACCATAAAGTAGGTGTCCAACAGGACACAGCCGCTGATGACGAGACTGTAGGCCAGATATATCCAAGAAACTTTCTCCACGCGGATGAGCCGGCTATTGCCACGAATATGCAGCGTGGTCCCCATCAGGCCAAAGACGAGCGCGTGGTAGTAGGCCACACGCAGAGCCTGACCCAATTTCGGATGCAACATGTTGTTGGGGTAGCCGCCAGCCAACTACTCTGGGACTCCGTCGCGCACCTCCTGAGTAGGGACGAGCATTAATTAGCTAACAGTCGGTTACACACCGATGAGATTCTGATGGCTTGACAGTTGCCGTATCGCATCTCAATTATCTATCACAGTGGGGGAGCTTTCTTCGAATTCAGTTGCGAGTCATCCGTCCCCCGAGGTAGTTCATGCTATGAGTATCGGCTTGCTGCTGAAAACCTTTCATAGTTATGGCCTGGGCAGTGGCCTGCTCCCGGCTCCTCTGCGCCAGGACCTGGACCGCATTCACTTCAGTAGCCGATCGCATCAACGTCGCTTCTACCTCGCATACACGGCCTGTCTGAATGTGCTGCTCATTGTTCTGCTGCCCTGCACATTTTCGGTGTTTATGTACGACGAGAGCTATATGAGGGACAGGCTGGTGCTGCAGTGGGCCTTCAATCTGACGAACGTTACCCGAATATTGGCAATGATTGCCTGCGGCTATCTGACGTGGACCAAGAGGAAATCGCTGCTGCAGTTGGGAGAGGGCTTGGCGAGGCACTGCCACAGATGCCGACTGCTAGAGAGTGGCGCTATGCATCCCTCGGGCTACAGGAAGCTCCAGAGAAGGATTCGCGGCCTGCTGCGTCAACAGTTCTTTGTCCTGAATCTCAGCATATTGTCCGCCACGCTTCTTCTGATGCGCATCGATACGGATGTAGGGCTCAGCAATATCACAATGGTAGTCGTCCACATTCTGCAGTTCATCTACGTGAGCATCATGATGTCCGGGCTGTATGTCATCTGTCTGCTCCTCTACTGGCAGATGGAACGCGTGAATCTTGCCTTAAAGGATCTCTGCTCGCGACTGCACCACGAGGAGCGGAACGCACTGCTGCTGTCCGCATCGCTGGCCAGGCAGACGCTCCACTGCCTGGGCCATCTCCTTCAGCTGCACTGCGAGGGCCAGCGATTGATGCGGAGTCTCTTTAGCATCTTTGATGTTTCCATTGCCTTTCTGCTGCTCAAAATGTTCGTGACGAATGTGAATTTGGTGTACCACGCCGTACAGTTTGGCAACGACTCCATAGATACCACCAGCGTAACCAAGCTATGGGGAGAGTCGGTGATCCTCACCCACTACTGGAGTGCGGTGCTCCTGATGAACCTAGCCGATGATCTGACACGGCAAAATGGCCTCGAAACAGGGGAAATTCTGCGCCAATTCAGCGATCTGGAGCTGGTCAAAAGGGAGTTTCAATTGGAGGTGATTTGCAAACACTGCTTACAATACATATTACCCTGTACATTCCTTGCAGTTGGAGCGCTTCTCGGATCACTTGCGTTGCCATTCCACCGCCTACAAATGCTGCGGCCTTTTTGTGTTCAACAAGCAAACAAGCCTGATATATTTCTTCTCGGCTCTGGTGAACGTTTTGGTGCTTTGTCAATTTGATTTGAAGAATAGCGTCTTGGAAATTCCCTAGAACAACAAACGCGCAGCAGGAAATCAGCTGTTGGCAAGCGATCAACTCAACTCAACACAGAGCTGTAGGCGAAGGCGGATAGATGGCGCAGCGGTTCACACTAGAGGTGGGCCGGCCCGGTAAAAGCACGAAACTAAATT
This sequence comes from Drosophila lowei, assembly GCA_008121275.1. Lineage (NCBI taxonomy): Eukaryota > Metazoa > Arthropoda > Insecta > Diptera > Drosophilidae > Drosophila > Drosophila lowei. Next base: position 19,834,458 of record CM017778.1, on the reverse strand, counting down.
TTTAGGCCTGGACCGGCATGAAATTATTATATGCATAAAAATATATAGAAGAAACTGTTTATGTATTTCTCGTCCTAAAATCGGTTGTGATGCACGAAGTCCGTAGAAGATCGTGAGTCCATTCGGACGGCCTGCGCCCATTTCTAGTTCGCACAATTCACCAAATAGTGCGAGTGGGATGGCTAGTGATTTCAAGTTATGGTGAAATTCAGCGATCAATGGCGTGAAAAGTGGTGTAGCGTGTTGTTTCCTCGGAAATTTACAAAATGCTTGAGGAAAAATGTGTTTTTTTGTGCTGTTTAATTGCTCATCACTTAGCGTAACAGGTATTAAATATTAAAAGCCATTAATCAAATGGGTTTTCTTGCGCAACAACAAAATTCCTGCGGGAATATTAAATGCGACAGCGGGAGGTACATAGATGTGTGTGTGTTCGTTTTGAGGTTATGTGTGCATACTTTGATATTATATTTGTTTGTTTATGTGTTTTAGGTTGGCAAAAATCATAATGTATTCACTCGGCCCCACGGCAGGAGTAAGTTAATTTATCCCAGATATGTCAAATGTTGATTTGGGCCTTTCAATAAGCTCATCAATCCTATACAAAACGCACATGAACACGTGCACACGTACATGCGTAAGTATGGTAATCCCCATTACGGACGGACGGATGGACGGAGAGACCACAGTGAGGCCGGCCTCATCAAATTTAATGAAGAAGAACCCCATACATCCACCGGCTGGCAGGAAGTCAGGGACCCCAGGAGGAAGACATGTCCATTAAATCTGGCCAAGCTATGGTATTGTTCAACCTTCTTACTCCGTCAACCTGCTCCGCATCGATATTTCTCAGCTGCTTTTTGTATTAATTCCAATTATACGCACGACTGGGGAATTTTCATTTGGCCTGAAAGGATTTCGGGTCATTATGAGCTTCCCTTCGCCTTATACTCCATCTTCTGGCCCAGCAGCTGGCACTGCCTTCTCCTTCCCCACAATCAACATCCGCCCGGCCGGCCGTGCAGAATCGCATTTGTATTGTTTTTGGGACTGTAGCTACTTCCAGGCTGCCTCCTGGGAGAGGACTCCGACGGCGGATAATTTGGCCATCGTTTTCGGGCGAGTATATTGATTGCGGGCTGGTGTGCCCATGACATGTCTGAAACCCCAAATATGAAAGCAAACAAGATTTCTTTTGAAACTAATTAGGAAAACGTGGCCGGTTTATTTGCATCGCCCAGCCCATCAGCCCCTCCCTTTCCACCCACTGTAATGTGTGTTTGTGTTCGATTTAATTAACCCTTTGGCAGCCATAAGCCGGAATGAAAATTATGAAATTTCTGTCCCCATCCCAAACCCGTACCGCACCAAAATATTGCCCAGTCAGCAGTTGCTGATACTGCAATTTACCTTCTGACGGGACTGTACTTTAGCCGGCGGATGATAAACGATTTTCGACGTAATCCCCAAGCTGCAGGGTAAAACTAATTAGATTTTAATGATGTTAAAGAATTGATTTTTCCGATACAATATCTAGCTACCGAATCACATTCGAGAGCTGGATCCAATTTTGGGCAGATATTCTCGCTTCCCTGCTTTTTGCATGCCCTTAAAATGCAATTAATTTGTTATAAAGTTTTTGGGGCCAATAGTTTCAGGCCAAAGTCCGACTAAGCCCCGAAATAGACATGGACAAGTTTGTGTCGGTCGGAGATGTCTGGAGATGCAGAGCTGGGGGCAGGCGGGTGGGGTGGGTGGTGAAACAGTTATCAACACCAGCTATGGGGCAACCACATGAAAGTCGGTCAAGTTATTTTCAACACTTGAAATACACTCGCCTACTGGAAACTGGAAACTGGAGCTCGGAGCTCGGATCTCGGGCCTGAGCTTACTCTTTGGCTTGGGGAGTGCCCGAAATGCTCGGCAACCGAATTTTCTTTTGCCTCCCGCTTTCTGGGTTAGCTTTTCATGCTCAGGTCCTGCCTCCGTTGTCATCGTCGTCGCCTCTGCGCATAAATATAAATTGTATTGTTTCAAAAAAGTTTTTCCCCCATCCGAGTTTCTGCGGCCAGCGGAAAAAGTAGTTAAAGTTTTGTTTTCGCCGCTAGTTTATTGCGTGATTTCCTTTGCAATGACAGGAGAAGGCGGCGGTGGCAGCAGCAGAGAGGGTGGGTGGGCCTGGCGAGAAAGCATTTTGCCACATAATTTACAGTCTGCTGAAAGTGTATTTGTGTGGGCTTTTAACAAGTTTGGGGGCATAAAAAGGGGATAATGGAAGCGAAAGAAAAGCTACAGGGATACTCATTACATAAACTGATGGATTGTAAAACTAACCTTGTCATTATCTTTCAGATACTCGCTCGAGCATAGAGATATTTAAGGATTTAAATCGAATCGCTTTAAAACATTCAAGAACCCAGAAGAGAAGTCAATTGTGGCACAGCTGCTTTAAGTGTTGAAAATCCCTACTTGTCCAACAATATATTTTTAGTGGTAAATTCAGCTGATTGCTTTGGTTATTTGAAACATTTATCTAAACCCCACGCCAGGTGCCTGCTATGTTCCACCTTCAAGCGCACTTCAAGACCCATGGAATCCTGTGGAATGAAGGGTACTTTGTGGCAGGGGAAACTCTTTATACATTTTCGCCATTCGCCGTTCGCCATTCGAATGCGATGCAACCATTATGCACGTCCCGCAACGTGACCAGCAGGCATTGAGAGAGAGTCCTCTCCGAGGGTTTCGAGGCAGCGCTGGCGTTCTGAAATGGTTGTGAAAGCACTCTACAGATGGACGCTTTTCGTTTTGAGTCTTTGGTCTGGCATTTCTAATTGCATTTTTACTTAGTTCAGGAGTCAAAGTTTCTTGGCCACGTTTGTGGCTTGCGGTTAGGTGGAGCGCTGGATCTGGGATCCCCCGCCGTGCGTAAAGTTTAATTAAACGTGTTTGATTTATGACTTGCTGGGCATTCAGCTCCTGGGGCATGTGGACCGCCAGCAGCTGCAACCGCAATTCCAATTCCGAAAATCTAATGCGTTTATTTTTGGTGGGTGGCGAAAGTTTTCCCACTTCCCCACCGTTTCCACGATGGCCATAAAAGCCAGGCAAGGCACCTTTATGGCCACTGCAGCTGCCCGTGTGTGCGTGTGTGTGTGTGTGTGTGTGTGTGTGTGCCATGTGCCATATGATTTCCGTTTCCGCTTCCGTTTGAACACACAATTTCCAGCACCTTGCGAATACTTCTCTCTCTTACACTCGTCCCCGTCTTTTGGCCATATTCCATTAGGCGTTTATTGTTTTTATGGGTATTAAAGTTGCATTTTCCTCGCATACACCCACGAAAAAAACAAACGGAAAAACAGGCAAAGTTTTCCCCTCAACAAGTTCATCAAAGTGGCTCACACAAAGACGACACACACACACACACAGCAGGTGGGATTCGAGGACCAATCTAGGCGCAAATCCCCAAGCTTAGGTCCAGGGGCCAGCGGCAGCAAATCAGGTCAGGCCACAAGCCACAAATCTCTTGCTCAATCCATGCTGAAAAATATTCCACGATAATCAACTTTGATACACGTAGGCTTTGCCTAGTCTCCGCCGCACCCGCCAGCGCCCCCGTCCCCGTCCCCGTTCCATGCCATGCATTAAAATGCCGAAAATGATTGGGAAAATCGCAAAAGAAAATCCGGAAAGGCAAGCGAGCACAATCCCAAAACACAAATCTCCGTCTTACAACGGCCCCAAGGCCGACGGGAGGCGATGGGTGATGGCCGTCGGAGTCCCTTTCCCTTGTCCATATTTTTTATGGGGCCGCATGAAAATGGAAAAACTTTATGTTAAAGCAGAGAAGGAGGGAGAGTGGGTGGGGTGTGGGGGTAGAGCCTTTGCCGATGAACTGGGTGGATAATCGCGGGCCGTTTATTGGCAGTGGCTTAGCCTTGGACCGATGTGGCTTCTGTTTGTGGTGGTGTTTTGTGTGGGTGGTCTGTGGGGTGCAAGATGTTGGCTAGATTACGGCGGAATCCCAAGTGTTTTTGGTCGGAAAGGTAAATGGAAATGCATGGCCTCCGATTGGATTACAATTAGGATAGATGCCGAGTACATTTCGTAGTTTTGTGGTGCGTTTAAACAGCTGTTTGCACTCTCAAAACCAGGGGTCTTGTATGTTTGCCTATTCAATTCGTTTAAAATAGCTTTAGCTCTATTCTACGCCTTCTTGGAGCTGGAGCCAACTGTCTAGCTGAATAATTACCACGTGGTCTGACGGCATTTTCGAATTGGTTGTGTCGTAGTGCAGCCACTAATTGGTCTGATTGCCATAACACTCTTTGGCAAAAAACATAATCCCACAATGTGACAAAACAACCAGAGAAGGACACAACCAAAACACGCATCAGTTCATCTATAATCCACTAGAAAATATTTTCATAAATTGGCGAAAATATATACATACCTATACACATATTTCCGCATATATTGAAATTATAGAAATTTATTCACAAATAAAATTTCACATTTAACATGACCAATTAATGTGCGGCACAGCCGCAAATAAAACCGCTTAATTACGTGTTACGGCACAAAAGGCAGAGGACATAGCCCGTCGGAGTCCAGTCGAGTCACAGCGAATGGAAATTTGCATGACACGCATCGAAATGAAATAATAATATGGTTAATAAAGCCAGCCGCATCTGATTCATTCACTGCGGGTATACACGGCGAGATCCGGCGATATTGGAGTTGGAGTGCGGGGCAGATGCTCTCCCATTTCCACTTCCACATCGCCACAATCGAATATCGATCCCCCGGACTCGGTCTCGGACTCGGGGGCCAATTATCGCACTTATTTCGCTGCTAATTAAAATGCAATTATTTGCTTTTAACAACATAATCCCATTGACAGCCATTTTATTTGTGTGGCTGCTGCGACAAGGTCTGCCTCTCGCCATGGAGTCTACCACTTTTTCCACAGCTATAGCATTTCCTCCAGGCCGATCAATTATGTACATATGTATGTGTAAGCCTGTACTCGCATAATGCATATTATGTCACTAGTAGACTGGCTGAGAGCATATTCAAATAGGAAATCATATTTAAAGCTTCTTTTCAGCTGGAAATCTCTTTTTGAGGATGAAAAGACGCAAATATTTATCGTATGTTGTTTACATTTTTAAACGCTGTTTTAATTGTTTTGTGTTAATTTTTTTAAGATGATAATCTCTGGAATTCAAATGCATCGATTACTGAAGTGCTTACCAAATTAGAGGATTGTTTCGAGAGAGTTTGATTCCGAAGAATTGGCAAGATGAAGGGTGTACTAAAGCTGGGAATATTGGAGAGCTGAAAAGCGATGGTTGCTCTGATTTCTAATATAGAAATAGACTTCAAGAAGTATTCACACTTTTGAAAGCCAATTTCTTGGCTGACATATAAGAAAACTGTCACTAAAGTAGAGATATATTATGTTTTCACTCTTATACGCGAGAAAAACATTAAAAAGACCCTTAAAAACCGCCGTAATTATGTACAATCTTTAATTAAACATAATTTACCCCCCCTTAAGACATTCATTTACATAAAACCCAACAGATGTTCCCTTTATCACTGTTCATCGTCCTCTTCATCATCCTCCGCTGTGATGTGGAGACGTGGCGCCTGGGGAATGCTACCAATGCGAGATGTATGTGTTTTCGGCAATGGATTCACAAACATGCCCCCATTGGAGGCCACGTTGCGTGCGGCCTCGTCCACGTATATGTTGATGATCTGCCACAAGCTCAGGCGTTCCGCATAGCCATGGGTGCGCGCATGCTGGACAGCCGCCGTCACGATCCAGGTGAAGTTCAGGATACCCGCATTGAAGATGTGCAGCCAGTTGATCATCTGACTGTCGTCCGTCTGGTTGAGGCCATTGACGACCGCTTGCGGCACTGGAACGGGCACGGGTAGCATTAGTGGCAGTGGAACCGAAAAGGGACGTGGTACTGGAGCCATGGTGGGAATCGTATATGAAGTCGGCATTCTAGCTGGAGTCTGCATCGGCTGCGATAGTGAATCCCTCATGTACTTTCGGTCAGCTGCCAATGAATGCCCATTAAAGTTGCGCTTCTGCGGTAGCTTCAGGTCTTGCAGCGGCGATGGCTTCTTGTCCAAGTCTGCGTGACGAAATAGAGTTGTTCTGATGAATTTCTACTCGATAGAAACACTTGGGACGTGTGCATGTACTTACTCTGCTTATCTTCGGTCTCGCGAGCGGAACGCTGCTCGGAGCGCTTCACCCAGCCACGGACCGTGGACTCGGGCACGCCCAGTTCACGGGAGATGCCGGCCTTGGTCTCTCCGTTGAGTATGCGGGCAATGGCCCGCTCCTTCTGTTCCATCGATACCTGGACGCGCGGACGCTTGCCACGTGGTGCACCGAACTTCTCCATTGCTTAACCAAAGAGGATCTCAATTTCAGAAAAAGATGAACAAAAATGGAAGAACTTTCAGAAGAACAGAACTGATGTCGTCTTAGTTTTTTTTCACAATTTCACGTTCGCCTTTTACTCGTCGCGTACGTTTGCGCCTGCTCGCCTGCTCGCCCGCTGACATATAAATCGCCGACGTCGTCGCCGTCCCTTTCTCGCGTCTCTCTACTCTACGCTTTCGTTGAGCCTTGTCATCGCTTACTTTCTTCTGCTTTTCGTCGTTTTCATCTGGCAGTGCCGTATTTTCACCACGTGACGCGGCAGAATTGCATTATTCCATCTCCTCTTCTGCTCTTTTCTTGTTCTTCATGCTATCTCTCTCTCTCTCTCTCAACGAGTCGTTTACCCTTTCGCCGTTCTTTGTATTACGCGGTGAAGGGTTGCATTGGCATTGGTATCGGTTTCATCTCTTGCTTTAACCCATTCTCTTCTTTTCTTTCCTTTCTTTTGGCAATGCTGTATATTCACCACGATGACAGACACAGATGCAGATGGTGTTGGTAGCGGTACACCCATGTCTTACATTGGTATTGGTCGACGTGCTTTTCCCCCTTTCGATTTAAGTAAAATGTTTTCAATATCTCAATTTATTTATTTTCGCATTTATTGTTTTATTTATACATTTAATTCTGATGTACACTAAAATATGTGTCCTAATATCTGGGTTTCTTCTTCTTTTCTTATTTGTGGGCCATTTTCTTTTACTCTTTTGCTTCTTCTCAGCTTCTTCTTCGGGCATTGCTGCAAAGTTGCATTGTCACGGGGTGAAACTGTACCTTTAAGGTGCCTATTGGGAATGATTCGTGTCGTGTGGTTGTGGTTGTGGGGGTGGTGAAAAAAAGAAAACTTTACTATAGAACATGACAGCAATGCCCAATCCTATACCGACTTAAATACTAAAACCGTTTCCACATTTCAATTTACAATTTTCCATTATTTCTGGGGGCGCAAGAAAATATTATATTTCACCGAATTTCCTCACAAAATGTTTGCAATTACACACATACACACATATATGGAGTACACTGTTGTTCTGGGTGGAAAGGGAGGGGGGAAGGTTCTCCTTCCAATTATGTTCTATGTAAGTCTATGTGCAAAAAATATACCCTATGTAATGTAATATATTGTATATCGTACATTATATACATATCCATGCATGTATACGTATGTATGTATGACCATATAATCGTGGCTTTTCCTTGTGGTTTTTGTTTGACAATTTGCCAATATTAACACAATGGTTTCTCGTATTATATTCCATAGATATAATAGCTAATAGAAAACCACCAACAATTGTTATTAATACGTTGAATTAAATTTCTGCGTGTTTATCTGTGTTCTTTTGTTTCATGTTTTGCCATTTTACCTGTCTACCTTAATTAAAGTCTAGTTTCTTTATGCCTTTTCAAAAGTATTGGTTTTTGTTTCAACATTCCTCATTTTAACAATTATCACATGACAATTTCTCATGTTTTAATTAATTTATTCAGGGCAATTTTCATATATTTTTTTATTTTATTTTTGTTTGTGTGTTTCTTTGTTTTTTAAACATTTATATGTTTGAAGGGCATTTTTTCGCCTCGTTTTTATCGTACAATTATTTTCAATTAATATTCATTAGACGTCACGTAAAGGGAAAGTTATAGACTCGACCGGTCAGAACTACTTACATATAGGGTTTGGATTTGGGCCGGCCTTTATCCCCTTTTCATAAATTTTCCATCTAGCAGAGAAGGGAAACGATTGGCAGATTGTTGTGGGAGTTTCTGGCAGTGTACCATGGATGAAAAGTGTACCTCAGAGTGATGGTAACTCTTGCAATTTTTGTTTGGTTTTCACAAGAGTTTTACTTGATGTGTGTTTTTTTGAATAAAATGTAACCTAAATCTTTGATATTTGTTTGACTAAGATGTACTTAAAGCTAACATATCATCTCTAATGGAACCCACAAATTATGATATTAAATCAAAGAAATACAATACTGTTAAATGTATCTCATTGGCATGTTCTCCATTGCGAAATTCATCCACACATCCACCTGGAAAACAAATTCATTCTGTACCAAACTCTGCTCTGAAAAATGTTTTTCTAATGAATACCAAAACTTTTCGTAGATTCCCTTGATACGCCTGATCATCTTCAACACATTGGGAGCGGCGCCAATTTGTGTATGGCCCGCCGAAAAACGCTCCAGTGCTAGTCCTTATTTCGACGACCCTGACCATGCCGTCCTTCCTGCGTGCGTGGCGATGACCTCCCCACGAGCCACTCCTGAGGCGGCAGATTGTCCTCGGCCACGATGACGAGGTCTCCTTCCTCGAGGTTCGGTTGCCGCTGGTGCCATTTGCCCCGAATTTGCAGCCCCAGGACATATTCGCGGGACCATCGCTGCCAAAACGCTTGCCTGACTGACGAGACAAGTCGCCATCGCCGCAAGCAACTGAGACTCTCCTGGTCCGGAGTCCGCAGTGCTGGGGGCGATGAGCGACCCGCCTGTCAGCAGGTGCCTGGGTGTTAGGCCTCGCCGTCGCTTGATCCTGGCTGATGGCTCCCAGCGGCCTCGAGTTCATTATGGCCTCGATGCCGACGAGGACTGTGGCGAGCTCTTCGGCGGTTAGGAGCGCGCTGCCTACCGCCCGTAGGAGTAGGCTCTGGCAGTTTTTACACCTGCCTCCCATAGCCCTCCCATGTGAGGAGCTCGTGGCGGTATGAACGCAAATTCGCATCCGGTTTTTGACGCGAAGTCGCGAATTGCGTCTCCCTGCTCCTTGAGCCTGATCCGCAGAGCGCTGAGATGGCGGCTCGCTCCGACGAAGTTCGTCCCGTTGTCGCAATGGACGACTTGGGGATATCCTCGGCGCCCGACGAACCTTTGGAAAGCCAACAAAACAGTCAGTGGTTAGATCGGAAACTACTTCCTAGGTGAACCGCCTTGGACGCAAAACAAACAAAAAGCGCAATGTATGACTTGTATGGGGGCCTTCCGCGAATTTTCAATGTCGTGTGCACTGGTCCACAAAAATCAACGCCGCAAATTGAAAATGGGCGGAGAGCACGGAGTCGATCTGCGGGTAAATTCCCCATGAGTTGCGTCAGCAATCGCGGCTTGCATTTAAAACAGCGCATACACGATCGAACTGTCTGACGGCAGACCTCCTGAGCGTTCACTATCCAAACGCTCTGTCGAAGGATGCTCACAAGTGCTCGTGGGCCGACATGAAAATTCGAATGGTGCAGATGACGAATATAGCTTCGCACGAATTGCGAGCGCTTAGTCAAAAGCAGAGGAAACTTGGCATCGTATGATATAGGAGCTTTGGCTAGTCGCCCCCCCACTCGCAACAACGAAAAGTTGCACCAAGTCCCTGTGTCTTCATGGATGAATGGGTTCAACCGCTGAAGACTAGGACCAGTTGTAGATCCTTTCCTAACCTTTTCGATTTCTCCTGATACTCGTGATGCTGGACGATTTCGACAATTTTATAAAGGCTTCATTGTATTCGGTCGGTGAGATAGTTTTTTCGAAATTTAGGCTTGGGTCTTTACATTTTCTTTATAAAGGGAACACATACACGAACACTCTAAGCAGTTTGAGGTGTGACGAGAATCCCTCGATGACATCTAACAGCTCCGAACTTCGCACAGCCGCGGTCAGCCCGACCGCAGTCTTCCTCTTTCCAGCTGAAGATCATCGGAGTGTTCGAAATGAGCGTTCTTGGGCCAGTTTTCTTCTTCCTCTTTCAAAAAATGATGGTCCTTCGAACCAAATTGACTGCACGATTTCGTCGACGTCACAACCTCTTGAGACAATATCTGCTGGTTCTGTTTCGTGGGTACATGCCGCCACGTAGCATCATCTGACCACTCTTGAATCTCAGCCACTCTATTTGAAACGAAAGTCGACAACGACGATGGATGAGACCGATCCAATGAAGAGTTACCTCTGAATCCGACCAATAAACTACTCGTTCAATGGGCACGTTTAATAGGGGCTTGATTCTGTGACAGAGATCTGCGAGAAGGTGAGCGGCACATAACTCAAGCCTTGGGAGCGTTTTGGTCTTGAGCGGCGCTACTTTGGATTTCGAAGTCAACAATGATATTTTTAAACCTTCTGCAGTTCTGCTACGTATATAGACGCACGCTCCATAGGCTCTCATGGAGGCGTCAGCAAAGGCATGTATTTGAACCGGTGACATCGGATCGGTATACACAAACCGAGATATGGATATGTCTTCCAATTGAGATAGTGTATTTTTCAACTTATTCCACGCTGTTTCCAAATGCAGCGGGATCGACTCATCCCAATCTAGTTTGTTAAGCCAAAGCTCCTGCAATAGGATCTTGCCTTTTATAACGATAGGACTTAATAAACCAAGGGGGTCAAACAACTTTGATGTCACCGATAGTATGTTCCGTTTTGTCGCTCGGAGACCCATAACTGAATTGTCAATTTTGAACTTAAAGGCATCGTCAGTAGGTAACCATGAGATTCCTAACGCCTTTGTCGACTCTGAATCCGAGATTGTTATGGGTTTGGCTGTGCTCTCAGATGCGGTGATCTCGGGTGAGTTTGAAAACCACTTAGTCAACTCAAACCCTGCGGTCTGAAGAACCTGAGACACTTCGGACTTAATTGCCCTTAGCTCCTCTACGCATGCAGCACCAGTCAACAAGTCATCGACGTAAAAGTCGGACCCAATAACATTAGCAGCTCTAGGGAATGAGAGCTTCGCAGACTCACTTCAACCTTTTCAAACACCGGATAGCTAAGAATGGGGCTGGTCCAGTCCCATAGGTTACAGTGTTGAGCTTGTATAATCTCAAGGATTCAGAAGGGTCTCTTCTCCACACTATTAGCTGAAACTGCCGATCCGCTTCGTTCACCATCACTTGGCGATACATCTTTTAACATCAGCAGTCAGGGCAAACCTGTGCAGACGGAAACGGAGCAGTGTCGAGTATAATTCCTCTTGAATGGTAGGTCCTACCATCAGAATATCATTTAAGGCCACCTGTGAGGACGTCTTGGACGAAGCATCGAACACGACTCGGAGCTTGGTAGACGTACTTTGGGGCCTCAGAACACACTGATGAGGGATTACGTAGTGTGGAGTAGAGAGAATCGTATTGTCAGTAGGGAGACATATGACCTAAGGAGAGGTAATCTTCCATGAATTCCAAGTACATTTTCTTCAACTCAGGGTCACGATGCACCGTCTTTCAAGCGACAAAAACCGCCGTTTCGCAACCTCAAAGGAGTTGCCTAAACAATTTGGATCTGATTTAAACGGGAGCCTTACTTCGAACCGACCTGATGATAGTACCTGAGTCGTCTTACGATAGTGTTCTTCACACAGCTTGTGCTCAGGTGTGGCAATTTTCTTGGTAGATGGCATTTCTTCCAGTGACCAAAACTTTTCAAGGTCCTATCGATGGATACTAGCAACTCTTCACTGCAACTCAAACTGTTTGTAATTTGAGGAGCAGAACTCCTGGAAACATATTTTCCCGACACAACCCAACCAAGAAGGGTTTTCTGAAGAGTTGGAAAGTCAGGACCTTGTTTAATTTGACCAACAGCTAATAATTCAAAGAACGATTCTGCTCCAATTAGCATATCTATTCGTTGTGGCTTGTAGAAATAAGGGTCTGCCAGTGGTAGGTTCTCTGGGATTCGCCAGTCAGTCACATTCACTGACTGGTCAGGGTGATAACCTGAAATTGATTTCAGATCCAAAAATCAAAGGAGAACTCACTACCATTTATTCGCGACTTCACCACTGTGTGTATTTTATCCTTTACTTGAGAATTAGATTCACCAATTCCAAGCAAGTTAATACAGGACTCCTCTCTACGGATCTGTAAGCGATTAGCGAGGTCCTCGGTAATGAAATTTGTTTGTGATCCAGAGTCGAGCAGAGCTCTGGCCAGAATGTGTTCACCGCTCTTAGTTCGGACGCTTACGATCGACGTAGCCAGAATTACCCTGTCCAACGCTGTCGCATGCAAAACATGTGACGTGGAAGGTTGATTCTGATTTGATGGAGGAGAAGGACTCTCTTGGGGTGGTGGCAACGCGAGACTATTAGCCGACACTGTGTATCGATGCAATAATGTATGATGAGAGGCTGCACACTCGACATTTATTGGCTTTGCATTTTACAACAGCGTGGCCTTTTCGCAGACAATTAATGCATAGGGATGCCGACTTAGCAAACTCAAACCTTTGCATCACCGAGAGACGCGAAAATGGAGGGCAATTTGACACTACATGGTCTCCTGAATTGCAGTAGCTACAAGTTTGCTGAGTTCTACTGTTGGTGGAAGTGGAAGAACAAGCAAATGAACTGCGATTATGTTGCTTGCTTGGCATGACTTTGTCTTGCCTTGGCTTGGTCGATTCTTCAGCAGACAGATGCTGGTATCGACGATTCAAGACTTTCTCAAAGTCGGACCAAAGCGGCAACTTCTCATAAGTAAGCTGTTCATCCCACTTTTGTTTCGTCACTGGGTCGACTCTGTTTAAAACGAGATGAATGAGCATTGCATTCGAAATTTTTGTATCATCTCCGATCGACAGTAACGATCCGTAAATCGACGAAACAGTATCGATTAGAGTTCTTAGAGATGATGCAGATTGATGCGATATTCTCGGCAGATTGAACAATGTGGAAATATTATTCGTGAAAATCAAATAATCGTTGTCATATACTCGTTTTAGGCCAGCCATGGCCTTTTCATAATTTGCCTCGGTGACTTGGAACGCCTTTTATTGTTCCTAATGCTTCATCAGAGAGGCACGAAATCAAATGATTAAATTTTTCGATCACCGGTATGCTGTTGTCGCTATGGACTAGTCTCTCAAAAAGGCTAATGAAATTTTTGAATTCCGAGTGTTTACCACTAAATTTGGGTAATGCCAATTTCGGAAGTCTAGCATGAGTTGGGGCTGAAGCAGACACTGGCTTCGTCTCGCTTGCTGCATCAAAGGCGGCGATAAGCGACATTATCTTTCCCTTGGTGACAATCGTCAGCTCTTCCAACTCGGCTGCATATGCATCATCACCTGTTATGTCCCTCGATTTGTTCCTGCAAATGGTTAGCCTTTTCAATTGAAGCATTCAAACAATCTAATCTACATTGTAATTCCGGTAATTGCAAAGGAATCGACCCTTGATCTAATCGATCCTCTAAGCGGCGAATGCTTTTACTCGACTTTTGAGCTTAATCTTTAAGTCTTCAAGAGTGGATTTACTGTTTTCTGCCATAATATTTGTGTATGAAGATTTTACGCAACAAACCACTATTATTCCTATTTATTTATTTATTATTATTTTTTTTTTTTTTTTTTTTTAAATGTTTGAACGAGAACGATAATCGAAAACGAATTTTAATTGAATGTCGAGGCACGAGGTATCAAGGGAAAGAGTAGTTGCAAGTGACGTTCGAAAACAATATACCCTTAGAATGTAGGGTATCGCGTCACTTGGCAAGTAACAGCCGAAAACAATATACCCCTTAGATACAGGGTAGCGCGTCACTTGGCAAGTAACAGCCGAAAAGAATATACCCGTTAAAACAGGGTAGCGCGTCACTTGGCGCACCGTTAAGCTCAAGAGCGGCAACGAAAATTCTCCCAACAAATACAACGCAAGCAGCAGTGGAGAAGGAAAAGCGAAAACGAAATAATGCACCGGTGCTGCTGCTTGTATGTATGTGTGGATACTTTCTATACGCCGTGGCTTGGGTGAACGAACGAACAAACTTTCTTGTGAGGTTCTAACGACGAGAAAGGTAGAACAAAAATAAAGGGGGAGGGCGACAGTGATTGCAGTTAACGATAGATGTATGTACATATAACTGTTGCGTCCAAATAGCGGTTCACATATGTCTGTATGTGTCGATATGTATGTATTTATGTGTGTTTAGTTATATTTATGCAATTACTAATAAAATGCATGCAATCAAGCTCTACTATATGTATATCATACGTCTGTGCCTAGAATTGAAGGCGATGTGCAATGTTTTCAGCACAAGACACCTCAAAGAGAGATCTGAATGTCTTTGCTCAGCCTTCAATTTTCTGCACAAATACCTCTGATTCCTCTTTGGATCTTTGAATCCAACTGCTACTTTCCTGAAAAATTGATACGCTCAAAACTTTGTAACACAAAATCTCGTTAGCTCCCCAAAAATGTTGCCCTACCACCCTCCTTATATGCCCAGTCTCCCTGAAAGTCAATATCAACTCTGAAATGTCTGTCAAAATGCCATTTAGTAATCCTCCTGCAATTGATGCAACCCCGGCTGCTACCCCGGCTGGGCGACCGACGGCACATCCGGCGTAAGATGGCGAAGAGCAGGGCGAACATCAGGCACAGGCCCAGGGCGATGAGGGAGAGCTTCCCGTAGGGCAACTCGCTGAGGTCCCGCCGCAGACAGATCTCCGGCGACTCGTCGTGCAGGACCAGCTGGCGGTACTCGCCGGCATGGTGGAGGAGGCCGAGCTGCTCGAGGTTCCACTCGATGTGACGCGTCAGTTGGTCGAGCGTCGAGGAGTGCGTCACGTTGGGGCAATTGGCCACCCCGTTGCAGAGCAGGTGGTGGGGTATGCAGACCTCTGTGTCGCCGGGGCAGCGGAAGTCGCAGCCGGCGTCCTGCAGGAGGGAGGCGGCCAGACTGCCGTCGGGATTGCGCGGCAGGTGGAAGAGCTCGCTCCAGACCAGGCGGAAAATGTTGCGTCCCGGCTGCCCGTCGCCCGTATACTGGATGAGCACGGGCAGGGGCTCCTGGTCGGCCCCGGTGGCCCCCAGCTCGGCTGTGGTCAGGATGGGCAGGTCCCGGGCCATTGATATGTTCTCCGGGCAGACAACGAAGCGCGGCTCCAGGCGGCCGGCCAGATACACCTCGATCTTGGCACTCTCGCAGCTGCGGTCGGCGAAGCGCGCCTTCTCCAGATTGAGCCACAGGTCCCGCTGGGCGGCCACCTTCAGTTCCCAGATGCACTTCTCGCGGCGGTAGTGGTGCTCGGGCGGAGCCATCGGTCCGGCTACCATCGCGAGGGCCTTCTTGTAGGGGAAAACCAGCTCCCCGTCCGGCGAGGGTCCCAGGGTGATGGGACCGCACAGCGGACCGTGGGCGAACTCGTAGGTGGCCTCGAAGAGCGGATTGGGGTTCTTGAAGTAGGAGGTGATGGCGTGCTGGCCCTGGACGATCATCTCGAGGTTCATCTGGTCCGCCGACGAGATGACGCGCACCGCCCGCGGAATGTTGTCGCAGAAGCAGGCGAGGTTGTTCTGATACTTGTCCCGCTCCTCCCAAATGACCAGCTTGTCCACCCGCTCCTCGTGGCACCTGGTGCACGCGTTGCTGTTGTACGGCAGCTCCTTGAAGGACACCGAATTCACCTCGATAATGGCCCGTGCGTACAGCCTCTTGTCCGTCACGAACTTGTACTGGCACCGCACATCGCTGCCGCCCGTGCGCTTGAAGATCAGCGAATTGAGGGGCGACCGGAGACGTCCGCCCGGGTGCTTCCAGGCGTACATCACCTCGTCGCATAGGGTGTTCGGAACGGGATCGCCGAAGCGCGTGTTGTTAAAGAAGTCGTAGTGGGCCCAGTAGTACAGTGAGCTGCCGCTGTAGCTGCCCGTCTTCGAGTCGAACTGCACGTACAGCGAGGGGCTGGTGCTCACAAAGTCCACCTTCTCCATTGGCCGCGAGAAGGTGTCGCAGAAGGTCTTGATGATCCGAGCGGGATCGGCGTGGTCCGAATCGTAGATTGTCAGCGATTCGCCGCAGTCTCCCTCGTACTTTAGGATCGGCGACTCGATGCGATTGATGCGGAAACTGAAAGGAAAGGTAGAAACGGGGAAAAAAATGGTTGAGAATCATAAATCTCTGCTGGTAAACACCTCTCCCAGCATGTGGCAGGGTCTGGCATGGTGCCAGGCCGCAGTACAATTTAATATAAATTCCCCCCGAGGTAACAGGTGAATTCTCTCACGTTTGGGGGGGTTTTCTGGGTTCGCTATGTGAGTTGCATTCTTTCCAGTGTCAAATTGCATTCCAAATCTATTTGTGGCAGTCCAACAGAATATTTGCAACGAGCTGATGTGGAAGGCCAATTTTCTGCAGTAATTTCAGGGCTGCAGAGGTTACAAATTCGGCCAAAAGGAACTTAATCGGCGTGACTTTTAGAAATATACCAAAATATACCTTTTTATTTTCCAAAAACCTTATACTGTTTACGAGTAATATAGTATATCTATATTTATACTTAGATATGTATTTAAAAATCAAATCACTGGTCCCTTCAGGTTCCATGGTTCCTGGCCTCAAGGCTTACACCAAACCAACATAAACTGAAATCTATCTTCATATTTTCCATAATTTAACTGTATTTCACGGTTTATACTCATTGCAAAAAAACGTTCTCATCTCGATTACATGTGCAGCTCTTTTAAACACAGAGCCGCTTCTGCATTATGCCACAAATTCCACAAATAGTTATATATGTATATACAAACATGTGACCGACTGCTGCTTAGTCATTCTGGCCTTCATGTGTATCCTGTGTCCTTTTATATAACCATTTGAGGCTGCGGTGAATGCAATTACATTACTACGAGTATGCTCTATCCAAAAATATGACATAATACAACATTTTATTAACCCACACAAAAAGTTGGCACAGCAACAAAAAAAGGCGGACGAGGAGGAGGACAGCGAGAAATCACCATCATCAGCAGTATGCTGTGGGGGAAATGGGCGCAGGGGGCACCCGCCAGGCACGCCCCCTAATCTACCTCCCTGGCGGCGCAGTGTGGCACAAATTTCATTTGGTTTCTCTTACTCTCTCTTGTTTTTTATGGTAGTATGCCTGTGTCCCCACCACTATTCATAATAGAGCAGAGTTACTATTTTTTATTTTTACGTTTTTTTGTAGCCATTCCCCTACTCGACGTGCCCATAGCGTTATTCACGTACGCGTCGTCGAAAAGTAAGCCCCAACGCCCTGCGGCATGTCCTCGTAATCCGTTTGCAGCCTAGCCTAGTTCCAGAGACCAGAGAGTCTCCCCCAAAAGCCAGTCCGTCCTCAGTTCTGCTGACTCAGTGGGTGGCAGGGGGGTTCTTTATTCAGAGGTGGGGCTCTGTTGGGTTGTCAACTGGTTTGCTTGGTTATGTGCATATGGGAGTCGATTGGTGTCGTGGCCAAAGGCCCAAAGCGCCAGTTTATGCGGCCATAAGGCTTATAAATAGCCCAAGTACGAGTATGTGCCACGTCTTGTGCATTTCAAGCGGATTTTTGTTGTGCTTTTTTCTGTGTTTTTTTCTGGCCTATTGCAAAGCTTGTAAATGGATGGTGCTATTCGGCGAAAATGAAGGTAGTGTATGGCTACAATTGATTTTCTTTTGGTTATTGATTGTGGGTTACAGGGTTACGAGATTCGAGAGGGAAGCAGTACTTTGTTTATCGGTATTTTAATAGTAGTTTATGGTATGTATTGCAATATATAGAAAGCGATTGGATAAAAGGAATTCATGGCCTCAGAAATCTATACTTTTTACCACATCTTCGTTTCTGGCCGATGGTGAGGACTAAGTAGAGAAATTGCTTCAAAATAGGGCTTGAAACATATGGCAATGTGCTCATAAGTATATTTTAGGTAGCCGCTCAAAAAGTCTACAATGTCGCCGTGGTAATGATGGAGTACTGGATTTGAGACTTTGGTTTTCATTAAACAGCAATACTTTGAGTATAAAAAGTCGGTAAACCTGAGTAACAGTAAACCATAAAGATAGATAAGTGCTACCATTAATTAGTAGATAGAACTACACAGTATACAGCCGTAATTTTATCCAGCAGACAATAGCGGATAGCAGCAGACACTAAGTAGTTAGTAGCTTGATGTAGATCGACAGCTGCCCAAGTGTCTGTGTGTCCAAGCAAATGGATTGTTTTTCCACTCTCTCTCTCTCTCTCTCTCTCTCTTTCTATCTCTGCTTAGCCGAAAACTTAAGTGCAATATACTCAAGGAGTAGTTCAACATCTGGTCAGACCACTTGGAGGGAAAAAAGAGTCGAGGACAAAGTCGTAGCAAACAAAAACGGAAGAAGCAACCGAAAGCAAAGCCATGACATGTTACTTAAATGAGCAACTTTGTTGGAAACAATGTCGACAGCGTCTAGACTCCAGCGACAGGCCGCAGGACGAACAGGAGAGTGAGTGCACACCCACATATATACTTGCTCGTAGTGGGGGTGCTGGAAGAGCAAGATGTACTCAAGGTTTTGCGGGAGGAGCCTGAATGTAAACTGACATTTCTCCAAGAGGAGGACTACGGAAGAACCTCTTCTAATGGTCTGCAATTGTTGTAGCTGTTGTTGTGGGCGTTTTGCAACAATTTGAGAGAGAAGTTGCCGGCAAACAACAACAACGAGAACGAGTACAGCAACGAATCCAACAACGAGAACGAGTGCTAACTGGAGACCCAAGAAAAAGACAAAAACTTGCCCAGAAAAGTGCATGAAAATGTTGTGTGTGAGTTTTCCCATTGCATTTTTAGTCTACTTGGGAACTTTTGCCCCAAACAACAACAAACTAACGTGGCTTTTCCATTCTCTCGCCCACGCACGCCCCCTTTCTGTATCACTCTCTCGCTCTCCCTATCGTGCTATCTCTGTCGATTGCTTACGCCATGTTCGGTTGCATTTTGTGCACTGTAATCACGCAATCATGTTGCCCACTTCTGAACTCCTAATGGCAATCGGTGTAAACGTGCGCACAACTTTTCCACCTGCCCCACACTCGGGGGCCCCATGCGATGGGGTGTACCTCTCCTTTATCGGGTTGGTGCACGGACTTCGCTCCTTGCCTTGCCTCATTTTGTAGGTGGACATAAATATTTATCTTTTGGCAAAAACTTGTTTGATATTTTAACCCTCTCCTGCCTGTTGGCCGCCTGCCTGCTCGATCTCTTCCTGTCCATCTGCCCATCCCTGCCCAGTGTGATGTCTACCCTGTACATAGTTTTCTTTAGCAGTTTCCCAGCAAAAACTTGGCAACATTTTCTGCATAAATTACAGGAGTTGCAACAACCAAGCTGGGCAAGGATTTGGGCGGATGTGTGTGTGGGGGGGGGGTCAACGAATCATTGCAATTGCAGCTGGATTACGGATAAAGCGTTGTACTCGTGTTCGAGAAAATGGGAAATGTGAAGGCAACAAAGGAGAAACGGCATTGGCAGGAGGTATTCAGCATCCAGTGGGAGATTAGCATTGGAACAATGGGGGGATATCTTTGGGTACTTTTCAACCGTTCTGTAGTACCTCCTCAATCATACAGAACAGAAACAGAACAATCTCCACACAAATTTCACTTAATTTGCAAGCAACTGCACTCGTTCAAAAACCCACAACAGAATTCATGTTTATTATGGAATTACTGCAACTTTAAGTCGCTTGTTTACCGCTTAACCAACTAAAATCCCTAAATTATGCTTCTAATATGAAATTTCCTCTCAGAATTTACTTGGGAAACTCCTTTCTTTATCTGGTTTTCCCCTGAAAAGTTTCGCAACCATCAATGTGCCCTCAAAGTGTCAGAGTTGGAAAACTTTGCCATAGTCTTTGGATTCATCCTTATAGCCGTTTTCATTCCTTATCCTTTATGCCAAAAACCGCAGCACAATAAAATATTTCACAGGCCAGCAATGGAAATGGAAGGGAAATGCAGTGGAAAATAGTCGGTGCTCGGTACTCGGTACTCGAAATGAAATGAAATGCACAATCAATGCGACACTTGGCCAAAAAGTTCAGAGAGACTCTGGCACTTCAGACACAAACAACGGCCTGGCGACAAACACTTTGACTACTGCCGGCTCTGAACAATGAAAAATATATATATTACTGAATATATATATGTGCGGATATATGCGGAGTATGTTTGTGGCGAACAACTTCAGCTCCGACACGTTAAATTAAAATGTCACATAAATCTTTGCGGAAAATTTCATTAAAATACGCTTACAGCATAGAACGCAATGAGGAAAGCTCAGGCCCGAGCCCAAGCCCAAGCCCAAGCCCAAGCCCGAGGATTGCCAACGGCCCAGAGATACAGCAGGAGGCAGGGGCTGATGGTAGGTGGTGGAGGAAGGAAATGCAAACCGCCCCCACATAGCCGCAAAACTTTGCACTTGTAGCGAAAAGACCGACAAACGGATTTCGGACTGTAGAGGGATCAACTAGGATGCTTCTTGTTGGAAGAAAACTGGTTACAAAATGAAAATTTTAATGGAAAAACTTGAAAAGGCCAATGCTTGGGGGAGGCTATTGGTGACCCTGATCGTTACGACTTGAAACTGGAGGCGGGCTTATAAGAGACAAGATGGTTTGACTACAGAATTTAAATTCCGACTCCAAAAGGAATCTCCTTGGTCATATGTTGTCATGTAAATCAGCGAGGCTGTAAATGACACGATAGACAGGATAAACTATTTTGAAAAATGATTCCAAAAGACACCCATACTTTTTACTTTCTACAGCTCCTACGATAATCCGCTGTTGTTTCAAGAGGTGACCCCGATCTGTCGGTTTTTCTCGACAGAGGTTATAAAAGACACTACATTTTGAAAGAAGCCAACGAGAAACTCAAAATATATTTGATTTATAATTCGTCATAAGCTCCTTACATCCTCCATCCTCCTAAAATAAGTAAATGGTGACCCCGATCCTGAAATTTTGAGAGCTGACACCAAAAATTGTTCAACATTGCGTAAATAATTATGACAGGATCATTGAGGAAATCACAATACTGTTCAATAACCACCCTTACATGCGACTACCCCTCCGCAGCCAATCACCCTAATGGGCAAATCCCTAATGAGATTCATAGAATATGTCATGCTTACCTGGGGAAATAGAGCCGCACAATTTCCCCAACATGTCCTTTGATGTGATAGCTGCAGGACGTATTCGGCGGATACCAGTGGGCAATGCTCAGGAAGATGCCCTCGCTGGCGCTGCTGTCCTTCAGTGAATCGGAGCTCAGCAGCCAGTCGCAGACCCCATGCTTAATGCCGGCCGTCTCCACGTGGCCTGGCCAGTTGCCAACATTGAAATGGAAGCCTGTATTCAGCAGCGGCCCCGCGGGCGATGTAACAAACTCCACATACATATATTGTGATGTGCCTACAGACGATGCAAAGGATGAGAAATGGATATGTTTTAGACGAGATTGCCATCGGGCTGGGTTGGGGATGGGGGCAGCCACTCACCAATGATGCTGAATGGGAACTTTCCGAGGCCACAGAATTTGCCTATTAGCGGCGAGTGCTCGTCGCGTCCATCGTAGACCGCCAGCCAGTCGAAGGGGCAGTGCTCGTTGCCCGATCCTATGGGCCTGATCGGACAGGTCATGACGTTCTCGCATCTGCAATAAAATAGAGTGTTTCCACTATGAAAAGGGCGGCAGGCATTGTTTCAATTCAATTATCGAAGCACCATATGTCACATCAAATTTGCCCGGCGACGATAATTCAATATCGAAGCCCAAACTGAACAATTAAAAAACTCACGTAGCACAAATAACGAAATAAAAAAGTGCACAAAGAACCCCAAAGGGATGAAGGACAGAGAGAAATTGAATTGACTGTTGACTGAGTGTTGTGCCTTTTAGTGCCAGACAGAAAGCTGTTAAAATCTGTGGAAAAATGTTTGTGGATCAGAGGCATGCGGCAAAGGGGGGGATAGGCAGGAGGCATAGAGATGTGAATTTGAAAACTTTCCTATCTGTATTAGCCAATTGATAAATGGCTCTCATGGTGAATGTTGAATCTTGAATGATTGGTTGAATTTACACTTAAGAGAACTTGCTCACTTTGCGGCTGCTTTTTAATGAATGACTTTTAAGGTTTAAAGCTGCTCTACGCAAAGAGAAGTATTCTCTACGAATTTCTGTTTAAATGATGAATCCCAAATAAATTCTGCCCAAACTCCAAAGCCGCACCCATCGTTGGTCATGACATTCATTTGCACTTTGCTTGCCACAGCGAGGAATCAGTGGATGTAGTTTGGAAAAGGAATTTTCCAAAGCAAAGAAAAAGGAGAAAAAAAGTATAGCACAAAATCAAAAGCGTCTGTGCTGAAGCCTTTTCTAATTTCTTGCGTCGGTCCCGGGGATGCTTTTAATTTTTTGCTGGCTGTCTGGCCTCGGCATAACCCTGACTGATGGAGAGCCCTGTGCCCTAGACAAAGTGACCTTTATGCCTCCGTCCAGCCAATGGAGGGAGATGCCTTCAGCTCAGTCCATCCATTGAATGGAGGAGGACGCCGACGATGACAGGCCAGGCCGTGGGATGCCATTCGTTTTTTTGTGTGTGCCCCTGTCGATTCACAATTCAGCTTGCCCCACGGCAGTGGAGGATCTGACTGATTGCTGGCCAGTTCAAAAGGCAAATGAAATGCCTCTCACCTGGCTCTTGTGTGGGCTTGTGTCGGTGATTGTACGAGTGTGGCAACTTTCTAATTGAAAGCTAACTTTGGCAATTACCAACTGAACTTTAATCAAACGCAGACCGATTCATAGAGAGAGAAGGCCTCTCTGCCTGGAGAGAGAGAGAGATGGAGCCTGTGAATCGAAATCAAAAAAGCAGTTGAATGTGATTTCGAAAGTTGAACAAAAATACCAATTTAATTGACAGTTTCATTGAGCCGTTCCTCTTTCTTGTGGCGTCTTTTCTTTCTGTGTGACCATCGCAGGAAAGTTGTGCAGGAAACTTTTGGCCAACTTTTGTATCTATATCTATGTATAGATAGATTTCTATTAGCTAGTCGTTCGTTTCAGTCAATTTAATCACTTTGTCAGCAAGTTTTTCTCCGCATTTCGGGCATTTCGGGCATTTCGAAGAGCTAATCCAACTTATTGATAATAAATGCGATGTCGGCCAGAAAGTTGATTACAAAGCGAGAGTATGGGAAATAATTCCTTGGGTTTGAGCGAAAACTTTTTCTGGCCCAAACACATATCAACAAAAATACGACTACAAAAAGAAAAAGGAAAAAAATAAAGCACTGACTGGTAATAATTTTGGCATATTAAAAAACTTTTTTACTCGATGACTTTTGCATTTGTTTGGCATCCCCCATCCCCCATCCCCCATGTCCAAGTTCTACCCGATTCTCCTGCCGTATTTTTCTGCTGCTATAGCAGAAATGCTATATATATATCTGTATTGGGAAGCGAAATTAGGAATGTTGTTGTGGGTTGTGTTTTTTGACAGCCGCCAAAGGGGCCGTGCAATAAAATGGAGTGATTTATAAAAGAGCTACAGCATCAGGGGAAAAGTTCTTGCTGACTTGGCATCCAGCGAGTGGGGGCATGACTCTGGTTGGGGATGTCAGATGAACTGGATCTATGGGAGATTTAAGCAAAGGTTAAACTGGTTCTAGAGGGTTCTTAAAGCAAAGGTTAATAGAAGAAGACTAGAAGGCTACGTATAAAAACTGAATTTAAGGAAGATTTAACCAAAGGTTAGGCATGGGTTGAGCATGGTTAGACCACAGAATGATGTGGATTGATGATACTTGATATACAATATTTGCCCTGAAATGAATTAATCCCTCGTAGAACCAACATTTCGTCCAGCTTCAGTGCCAAAGCAAAACCTAATTTGAGTAACTTTCAATCAGGAGAAGCATCTCCAGCCCCAGCTTCCGATTAGCTCCTTCGCAAAAGGGATGTTTGTCTAATCCTTTCCTGCGTGCAGGAGTGGGGGCTGTAGGACCCCAAAAGCAACTTAGACTTGCAAATTAATACACACTTAAAGGGGATTTTAGCCCTACTAGCCCACCCTGCCCCCACCACCCACTACTTTGGCAGAGACCCAACTCAAAGTTGGCAACTTTGACGTGAGTCTGTGTCTCGTCCCTCGGTCGTGACGGAATGAGGGAAGGTAGAGTCCTGGTCCTTACATTGGACTTTTCAAAAGGTAAATATTCAAATTGAATCTATAAAAATAAATTGAATGTTGCTTATCTAATTCCGACTTGCTGTTGCTTGATGTGCACGTGGCATGGCATGTGGCAGCAGCTGGCACTGTATTTCGGGACAGTCGACAGGGAAATGCGCTGACTCTGGGCATTTGCACATCAAACAAGCTTTAAGATACTCCGGATACGTCTGCTGGGAGTCCGCAAAGTGTTAAAAGCTGAAGGATTTACCCTCCCCCACATCATTAGGTCCCCCACCACCACCCTTTTGCGGGGAACGGAAGCAGGACCTTTGACCCATGATGAGGCAAATATTTTGCGAAAGGTCATTTCCGTTAAGTAAACAGAAGGATAGGCAGTCCAATGGGAAATTTATGCCCACTTGGCCGCTCCATTAAATATTTAAGTTCGGATTTGAGCGACTTTGCTGCAAGTGTCCCCCCAAATTAAAGGGCCACAAAGGGATTGGTTTTACCAAAGAAACATTTCTGAATTATGATTTAAAGTAAAAGATATTTAAGCTTAATAAAAATTAAATATTAAAGAGAGGCATTTTGGAATGAATAGACAAACGTATGTATATTTCATCCTCGAGAATTCAGTAAAAAAAACCTATAAAAAAACAAATAACGAAGGGACGAAGAGAAACTTTTGCTAAAGTTTTTAGTTTTTTACAGAAATCTGTGAAAAAATGTTTGTGCATCAGAAGCGCCCTGCATAAAGGCAGATCCAGGGATTATACGGAGGCATAGAGGTGTTAAAATGAAAACTTTCAGATCTGTATTAGCCTCTTGATGAATGGCATTCAGGTTGAATGTGGAATGATTGGTTGAGTTCACAGTAAAAAGATTTCTTGCTCACTTTTACAGCTGCGTTTGAATGAGTCATGAATGAATGGCTTTAAAAGGTTTGCAATGGATGGACTAAAGGACCAAGGATTAAAGTTGATCTACATATACAAAAAAAGCATCTTAACCACTCAAATCGCTACATTTTCTACTTCAAGTAACGTCTACTTATATTTTCCACCTTTCAAGGCCTATTCTTTTGGAATATCTTGGATGTTCCTTACAAAAGTACGATTGAAACCATTTTATAGATAGATCCGTAATTATTCAATCATTTTGGGGAGCTTTTGTACTTAAGAATTCACTCAGAATTCCCAACAATCAACCCACTCAAATTCTATTCATATTCCTTTGTCCTCACAATGCCACAGATTTTTCGCTCCTTTCAGCCAATCTATCAGCTTTAAGCAATTGTTGGGGGACCTAAGCAATTGTTGAGACGTTTTCATCATTTTGGCATTAATAATACAAGGCAGCCATGACTGCTGCCGACTCCAAAGCTTTCCCCTTTTCCCCTATAAAAGTGAGGGCAACCTCACTCAAAACGTAATCCTTTGGCCAATTTCCCAGAACGAGAACCAGACCCAAACACAGATGCACACACACACACACAGATAGAGACACTCGGAGATACAGACAGGGAAAATGCAAGCCGAGGACATGTCGCCAACGTTTTCCAGCAAATTGGTGCCAATTTTTGCGACGAGCGCTCTGTCAAATTGTCATTGTCAGGATGCCAAATGCATTACAACAATGCCAGCAACATCTAGATGTTTGGGAAATGCCCGAGAATCGAGGATTGGGGATTGTGCAATCGGCGTGCCAAAATGACAAATTACAGGGCGTTAAATTTAACACTAATTCTGGTCCCCCCAAAAAAACGGATGCAAAAATAGAGAAAAATGGAAATGCATTTGCATAAAACAAACGTTTTTTAAAGCCCGAACAAGGGTTAAAGTCTGCCCATATATATTTTGCATCGGTTTACAGAATGAATGGCAGAAATTATGACAAAACTCAACAGAAGCAAAGGGAAAAGGAAAAGGATGAGCACTCAATGGTAAATGTGGAGGAATTAAGGACGTCCTATTAATCGTTCAATAAACTCACCTTTGACCATCCACAGCGAATTGTTCGTTTTGCAGATACAACTTGATGTAGGGCTGACGGGTATGCAGCTTATAGCGACAGTTCAGAGCGCGAGGATACAGGCCAGGATAAGCCGGTGACTGGACATAGCAAGTCTGCAGACGACAGTCCCGATATTCGCGTTCACAATAGGATCTATTCAGAAGAGGAAATACAATAGAATTAGGAGGAATGTATAATTTAATTGCTTTCAAATTGATGGCATCCCTGGGCCCCCGAAATAAATGTTCGCCCAGTAGGCACCTACAATTATTCAATGAATTTTCCGGCTCTACAGCCTTCCCTTCCCGCTTCCCGAGACAACGAAGCCAGAAAATTGTGTTCACTGATTTGGAAATTTCAAATTTCTGTTCTTTTTTCTCACTTCTCCACTCAAAAAATGTATGCTTGTAAAATTGTTGTTAAATTGCAAAAAGAAAAATTGTCTCTCTTTGGTGCGTATAATTTTCAATTTGTTTAAGTAAAACAAACGGAAAATCATTCGAGACGATGCCAGCGTAAATATGATTACCATTTTTATTCATTTTCCTCTTTTTCCCCAGTTTTCCCCAAAATCCCTTCTTCCTTCTCTCTCTCATTGTGGCTATTACTCTTTGTCTTTGGCAATTTGCTTTGGTTTTAGCTCCACGATTGGCCTCGGGTTTGGGGCTTGGCTCTGGTGTCGATGTGCGCGCGTGACCGCAAAATTAGCATAAAAATCATATTGGCCATGTGGGCGAAAGGGACTGGGAATTGTAGAATTTCAGGGGCTCAGGGGCCTCTATTGATAGGATCTTAAAGAGCTTACTCTTGATGGCCTTTAAAGATGATAAATATTACGAAATGAATTGGTGTTGATCGAGGTTTCTTGGGGGGAGGATACAAAGAAGGAACTTCATTTATGTGGTATCTGAAATATTTCCATTTAAAAGAAAGCCATTCTTCTAGCACGGAACTTTATTTTCCAAGATATACTTAAGAACTTCCTTTAATGACTTTCTCCTAAGTTGAATTTCATTTCGAATTGTTCAGTCTTCAAGTGTTTTCGGCTTCAAGAAAGCTCTTTATAACTCTTGGAAAATTTCGTTAATTTTGCCTTTATATCTGCCTGATTTTTCCATCTCTTAGACAGTTCTTCGCAATTCATTTGGAAAACGATTCTGCCTACTCCGAAACTTTCGGCACTCATCCTCGTATCCCATCCCCATCCCCATCCGCCCTCCCCCTGCTTGCATATGCACAAATATCATCAGAATAAATCTTGCATATTCCCTCTGCACCCTGCCACCTTCTGCCGGGCTCTGCCTTTCCCCTAAAGCCCTTCATAGAGCCAAAAGCTCTGCTCAAAACTTGCAACTTATTTTATTAAGATAAAAGTTAGACTGCCAGAACGAATCCAAAAAAAAAAAAAAGAATCAAATAAAATTTAATGTCTGCAAAGTTTTATTTTTGTCAGCGTTTCGTGGCAGAGGGCGGTGTGGCAGCAGCTTTGGGCCATGGCTTCAGTTGCCGACTTTTTCAGCCATCTTCCGAGAGGCACTGTGCGCCTCTTCCTCTCGCGAAATACATGTTTGTCGCAGTGCAGAAGGAGCCGAAGGAGCATCAAGGATATCGCCCCCTGTAATTCAATTTAATACGACCTTCTGTTGCCACTGAATCCACTCCTTGTTTCTTTTGCATATGATTATGATACGATGAAATATCGACAAGGCAAGGACATTGTTTGTCTCTCTGACTGCCAGCCATTGCGTAGAATTTTTGCCCCCCCAAATCAAATTGAATTAACGCCTGGATGCCCTTTTTATTTGTTGGCCATTTACTCACCCTTGAACCACTTCGCCGCGACGGTTTGGATATAGCTCCGGATGCTGGCCATATCGCAAATAGACTTCGGTTTGCTGCTCCGCGCGTGAATCGAATGTGAAGTAGGTCTGGAAAAACAGAGAGAAAGGGATGAGTGGACAATCGAAGCAAATCACGTATACGCACTGGGGAGGGGCATGGTGCAGCTTGGCTCGTGCCCCTTATCGGCTAAGCTACAAGCCATTAGTAGGCATGCTTTACCATGCCCCTCCATACGTTCACCATTGTTGTTGATGAATTTTGTCAATTTTCCCATTGCTTGCCTCGGGTAGACCATTCCCCTCCTCTACTGTTTGCTTCGTGGCGACAATTGCGTGTTTCGCTGGAGAAACCACGTGGCATGCAACCTCTGGCGCTGTAACAGTCGCCACCTGCAATAGCCTCCACCTGAAACCGCCGTCAGCTCGTCACGGCCTGCCTCCTTGCCTCCTTGCCTCTACTGTATGCCACATGGAAATATGCAATGTCATTCGCCCTGCCACACACACACACACACACACAACGAAGAAGTCATTGAGTTTTTCTCCTCCTGCCCTTTGCGATCCCCCTCTACCGCCAGCCCACTTCCGCTGGCCTCCTTGCCTCCGTGCCATCCTGTTGTCCTGGTTCCCTGTTTCCCTGGTTCCCTGTTGTTCCCCATCCAACGCCTGGCGGCCTCATCAGCACTAATGACGTGCTGCTGCAGTGACGCAGGCCCTGCACCCCTCGCTTGCCCCAGGAAACCCAGTTGCAAATGGCCAACGAAATGAAGTCAGTAATGGTACGTCAAAGGGAAAAAAGCAAAGATAGCGTAAAAATATACAGAAGAAAAGATCGTACATATGTCATGGAGAAAATAACCATATAAGAAGGCAAAGGCTATTATTATATGCGATACGAATTCGTCGATAGTTCAAACAGTATTCGAAGGTTTTTTTGCAGAGCTCCATACCGTTAACCGATAGCTATCTCTTTGTCAGCTTTTAACGATAAAATAGTAAACAAATTAGACATGTTAATCGATATTTTATCGATTGTATAAGCTTGAGCTTTGATTATAATCATTTTGCCATAATATATCGGAGAATTCCCACAATTCCACTAAACTCTGTATCCGTTGATTCGATTGCCAAACTGTTTTCGAATCAGTTCTGGTAAATTGCCTCTAATCGTATGATTGCCAATAACCAAGTGCAGGGGAGGCCACAACCGGTACACGCCTCGGGCCATCCCTGAAAACATTCATTTCAATTATCCGGATCGAAGTCAGAATTATCGAATAGACAACCACAAAAGAGATTTCCACATCCTCCCCACAAGAGTCAGCTTCATCATTATGTCCCTGCACCTGTGCCCTGCGTCTCGCTGGTGGCGGGGAAAGCCACATAAGCCCGATGGGGGATTTTTCCAGCGGGTCTCTCATGGTGGGACGCAGGAGCGTGATGCTGCGGCAGGAACACGGAGGAGCGTAATGCACATGTCAATATTAAATGCGTTACCGGCGTCAATGACGTTAGCGCCACTTAACGACGTGAACAATGGCAGACGCAGGCTCGTTTCGATTCATCCAGATGCTGCACACGTGGATATGCTACCCATCCCCATTCCCATCCCCATCCCCATCTCAATGCCGTTCAATCCGTCCCCATCATTCCATTTCCCATCGCTGTAGTCTGCTCTCGTTATGAGAGGAATTTAAATGCATTGAATGCGAGTATGCCATCGATGGAGCCTGGCGCCTGTGCCCTGATCCCTTATGGGATGCTATGACGATGATGATGCTGATGCAATGCAGCAGTGGCAGGTTGGATATCTGTCTGGTCACTCCCGGCCTCCCGTTAATATCCTGACAAATTTGTGCTCGAATAAATTAAAATTTCAAATGGATTTGTTGCCTCCATGACTCCATGACTCTTGGTCTTCGCTGTCGCTGTTGTCACTTTTGCAATTTTATGAAATTATTTTTGATTTATTTCTCATTGAATTTATGTAAATATCAATGCGAAAGCGAAATTATTTTTGTCCCGCAGTTGTAGATACCCTTTTAGGGAGGGTATGAACTTTTATTTCCTGATCAGGTATACTTTTGTGGAATCTTAACCAAAAGCTTTGATAATCTTTCAGGAAATAAGGTTTCCTTTGAAAGGTTTTTTTTTTTATTTATGAAGCTGCCCAATCGACCCCAAAGGGTACTTATTGCTTCGGGAAGTCTGACTTTTCTTTCTGCTTTTTAATTTTTCTGCTCTTACTGCTACTCCTGTCCCTTGGCATCCCTTAGTCCCCGTCCTGTCCTGTCCCGTCCTGTCCTGTCCCGTCCTGTCCTGTCCCGTCCTGTGTCTCATTAAATCGTGTTATTACATTGCCAGAGCTGTCGCTTATTTTTATTTATTACCAAATGAAAAGGCATCCCCACTGAAGCTAGCGACTTGCGAGCCACGACTTCTCCCGACGCACTCGCGCCAACTAAGTGGCAAAAAAGTTCCCGTCTGTGTGGGGGGGGGGGCTCCGAGGGGGATTCTGGTCGGGTCGGATCTTGCAGGTCCGGGTTGGGCGCAAATCTGCGTGGCAAAAACAAAGCGCACCATCCGCACAACTTTTCACTGGAAGTTCCTAGCGAGCTTGGAGAGTTTTCATAAATATTTATGACTCCATTAAGGTGTGCATAAGACACACTCTGGAGGGTGTCCTGCCACAGGACTCTCTACTGTGCACGGCACTGGAGGAGTCATTCATGGCTTTAGTCGGTTTGTTTGTGTTTGCGCATCCCTGCAACTTGTTGTAAGCTCGGGCATAAAGCCAATCGACTGCATTGACTACGCAGCCACCAGGGAGTGGAGCTGGTGGCAGGGGCCAAGGGCCAGGGGCCAGGGGTATGTGGCAGGATAAGGATGGAAGAGCCTTGACTGGGAAGGAATGAAAGAAGTAAAGCTTGAATGGAGTTATGGATATAGACGGATGTGATTTTGAAGGTTGAATCATTATGGATGGGAAAATTGGTTTTTCATGCGGCTAAGATGTGGGAAAATCCCATTGAAAAAGTGCTATAGAAGTGCTTTGTGTGTAAAAGATTTTGTGTTCGGCAGGAAGCAAATATTAAGGGAATGTATTTGACACGATTATTAGGTTAGGCTTTAGAAATACGAAAGAAAGAGGATAGGGTATACATATCTCCTCTGAAGTTAGTTCCTGAGGATTCTCAATAGCTAGAATAACATAACGATTTTTATAGGTAACCCCCAACCTTAATCCCATACCCCCTTCCTTGCCTCCGTCTGTTGCCATTCATTTTTCAGAAATGATTTACAGCCACAAAAAAATCTCCATTTTAAATATTGAAATTCCTTATGTGACATAAAGAACTTATCTTTCATTTTATAAATGCAAATACCGCATCAAAAACACAGCAGCAAAGCAGCAGTTGACAAAAAAACAAAAACAAAAACAAAAAATAGTGAGGAAAATCAGAGGGAAAACAGCAGCGAAATGCAGGGAGCAGGAATAGGGGAGCAAAGCTAAATGGAATTCAAGTTTTGAACTGAGAATTCACATAGATACTGGGATATATGTATGCGTGTGTATGGGTGTGTGTGGTGACTGCAAGGAGAATGACGGCGCCAGCCAACCATCCAGCCAAAAAGGATGCAGGAGACAGGACGAGCAGACAGACGGGGGCCAGACAACAGCCAAGGGATCCAGGGACCCACCCACGCCATAGACATTCTGCTACTGAATAATGCATCCACCAAAAGAGAAAAAATAGCACACACAAAAAAATATAAAGAAAAATATACAAAAACATATATAAAACGTATCCGTGTGTGTGTGTGTGTGTGTGTGTGTGCGTGTGTTACTCTCTCTCTCTCTGTCTCTGTGACTCTCATTCTTTCTCCCTTTCTCTAAGTGCGAAAGTGAGTTGCATAGATGCAACCGAGCAGATAGAGCAACATGGGTCACGACGTAGCAACAGCCAAAGGAGAGCCAACAGGCAGCAAAACAAGGAAGGACATGCCAGCTGTGGAGGGCGGAGCGTGGATACCCTTACCGAGCAATAGCTCCTGTGGCAGCCATCGTATATGTACGATTTTCGATGGCTTCTGTACAAAAACGTGTGCTCTTCCCGATCTTGGCAGTTCCAACTGGTAATATCTTCATATTTAATATGAAATCCGCTTAAATATCCTCTGAAAGTGCATTAAAAGAATGGAAATTCCGAGTGGAGAGAGGCAGAAGAGATGCGATTCCAGAGGAAAGAGAGATGAGAGTGGAGTGGAAGGAAAGATGAGAGTCGAAGGGAAGCACAGATGAGAACGGAGCGGCTGGAGCAACGAGGTGCAGAGGTTGAAGTGCAAAGAGTGAAGAGTGAAGACAGGCAGCCAGGACTTGTGATATTTTCCCTAAATTATGTGATAAATATAAATATGCAGACATTTATATACACCTGTACATATATATTGTGCCCCAGAAATACACCCGGACACAGCACAAGGAGCTGCAGAGACTTTTGTTTATTAGTGCAAGTGGCAGGACTTGGCAACGGGGCCAGAGGGACATCTCAAGAACGAGACTTCTCTGTTTCGTTTGTAGTAATTGGAATTCTCCCGGGAAGAGGTCCCCTCAAAGAGAGACGCTTGGGCTCACCTGATCCGTAAAGTTGTCCGTGTGGAAAAGCACTTTCACATAGCTCGTCTCGCTGATGAATGTCTGGGGCTGCTCGGCCTCGCCGCAGAACATGCCCGGCTCCCGGCGATTGGAGACATCCGTCTTGGCATTGCCGTCAACAATCTGCAACGACACGAAGCACAAGAGAACTCAATTCAGTTGGGTATAACCAGAACCCCCATATGTCATCGTTTAGCTAAGGGCATAAATTAGCACGGATTGTCCGGGATTGCCGGGATTGCCGGGATGGCCAGTGGGGCATGATAAATCAAATGTTGGCTGAACGGTGGCCACACCCACCTGCAAATATCCGCCCTCGCAGTGGGTCGCATTCAGCAATTGACCCACTTTGAACTTCTTGAACCGCAGACGCAGCACAAAGTCGCGCGGCGCCCCCTTGAGGGTACGGAAGCGATACCAGCAGGTTAGCGGTCGACCCACATTCTGATTGCTGACCTCCGGCGAGCTGATGTCCTCGAAGATGTCCACCGTCTTGTTGCAGTGATCCTTGGATATGTCCGACCCGCCACCAGCGCCGCCGCCTCCACCGCCGCCACCACCGCCACTGCCACTGCCACCTATTAAAGACACAAAGAAAGATGGGAATTGCGGTTAGTAGGTTTCTGAATTGGCGTTGGAATAGTTAAAGAAACTTGTTAACAAAAGGACCGAGAAGTAAATGGCAAAGTTCTGTAGGAAGAAAAAGGATTTGCATTGAGCCGAGTCACGATGTCTTCGGTCTTTCCAAATCTCTCTGGCTCTCGTCTTCCCATCACAGAAGAATCTCTTCCCACTTGGCTTGTGAATCATCAGAGGTTCTCTCATCCAAAACGTAGCTTAGGATCTGCTTACTTCTCACATATCTCTCCTGCAGGAGACCCTTTTATGTGGGTACCCTTTCCGTCTAGTCTCTGGCTTGAGTCCTCCTCCACTCGGGGCTTATTAATCACGAGGTTGTGCTCACGCGGCTCCCTGTCCCGTCTCACCTCTATTATAATCCAGAGGGAGAATAAAAAGAAAACTCCTGCGGCCGTTTCTATTCATTGTGCTTAATTTATACAGCGAAATGCATAAATGACAAAAGGACATTGTGCTGAATTTGTAATTCAAGTCTGGCTGTTGACAGTGGCCCCCCCCCCCCTGCCTCGCAGAGTCCCGCCTCATGCAAAAGACGCAGACGTCGTTGTCCCTGACTCTGACAAAGACCAAAAAAGAGAAGGTCCTGCCTCGACAGGACCGGCCCCTCCCCAGCGCCCACTTTAGCAGTCAACGCGCGTAAAATTTTGAGCACGCAGTGGCGTCGAGTGGAGAGGGGTTCCCGGAGTGGAGGAGAGTGCGGAAGAGTGCGGGTGGGGAAAACTGAGGAAAGTCGAGTCGACTCCCGTCGACTGTTTGTGTGGTTGCCTTATAAATTACCCCAAAGGCGAGTGCAAGTCCTTGCAGGCTCTTTCGTTTTTCATTTTTATTTTTGCCTATAATGCAAAAATATTCTTGAGAGCTCAACTTTTTAATCAGAAAAGAGAAGTTCTTGTGGCTCGTGGGGTGGGGGCTGGGGCTGGGGCGGGGGTTGGGGCTGGGGCAGGGGCAGAGGCAGTGGGTTGAGTAAACAAAGGGGGTTACGTGACCAACATTTTTTCACATTTAAAATTTCTTTGATTGTTTTTCTTGTTTTATTTTTTATTTACACAACTTTCATTTGTTTTTGGTTCTGTTGATTTGTGGAAAGTTGAAGCCAAATTATGAGTGACAAATTGTGTGCCTTTGCTCTCTAGGAAGTGTACAGTTGTGCTGTGCAGCGTTCCGCTAAGTACAGTTACGCTTGAACAGAAAGTGTTGCCTACTTTTGAGCGCCTGAGCTGTTCTGCCTTCGTTGGATGCTCCTCACCTCATTAGAGCTGTTTCTGATGCTGCTTTGCATAATTTTAATCAAAAGCAGGGATATCCCCCATCAAGGATATCGCCATCTCGTGCCACTAATTGAATCCACAACTTAATTAAAGCAAGCGAAGCTTTTCCCTCTCGCATCTGTGCGATGGAAAAAAAAAACAGAAACCAGCTCGCAGCGACATCAAAAAGGATTTAATTAAATGAAATATTATACGTTTTCATTAAGCTTAAAGAGGGATGCGACCGCAAGCTAAGGCTGATACGGATACTGCCTCAAAGGGACTCCCTGAGCAAATCGATCCATACACGCGAACGCACATCAGAGCCAGTATTTTGACAGAACGCAATCAGCTTAGCTGCAGGCAGCCGCCCCCACCGAAAGCAATTCGAGCCACGCCACCCATTCGGAACCACTAAAACCACCAGCCAATATGGCCACCGCGAGCTCAGCATGTGCTCTGGAGCTGAACAGGGATACCATCCCCCACTCCCCATTCCCCCATTCCACACTCCATTTCGTCTTGGGAGGTGGTGGCCACTGCTTCTTAAGCTGAAATCGCGCTGGATTATGGGAGGAGTTAGGTGGCTGGGAAATCGCCGAAGGCGACAGGCGAGAAGGCGTATAATAAATCTGTTTAATTTATCAGCGTTTTATTATGTAATACATTCTATAGAGACGGCCATCCGTGCCTCCTTCTACTCGTCTTTTGTTCCTCAATCTGTTCTGGCTGCCTATCAAAGATAAAAAGGGAACTTTAGGCCTCAGCTTTCGGTAATTAGTGTTGGCCAGGACAGGCCTTCGAAGGGAGAGGAGTGGTAGTACGAGAGAAGGAGCAGGCAGGGCCAAATGGAGAGTATCAGCAATCGATTACTTCATTTTACTTCATTCTGCTAAAACCTCCGATGAAATATGCTTTTCAGATTTGAGCGAATTTCCCCGAAAAAACTCGGATAAAAGATGTCTTTCAGCTTTAGCTAACACTCTTACCAAGCAAAAGTTAAGAACCATCACTCAGCCTGTGGCTTTCGGCCCACATCGACAGTTTTAGACCGAAAAACAGGACTCAGACCCATGATTTAAACACTCGGGCAAGCAGCAGACGATAGGTCCAACTGGTGGCACTCACTTGTTAAGCCGGCTTCGGCTTTAGCTCCACCTCTTGGTGCTGCTTGAGTCCTTAATCTTCGTCCTGTAAAGTTCACACAACTATTGTCACATGCGATACACCCACTCAATGGGGCCACGAGCTGACGGAGAAGCCTGCCGTCGAGGACAGCAGCAACAACAGAAAAGAACAATCTATAGTGGCCCGAGTCCTAGACAGAGCGCCGACATCCTCCTGCTCCGAATCGATTAGATGCGCTTTGCTGCCTTCGCTGCCTGTGCGACTAACCTGTGAAGGACCCGGAAGAGCTGGTGGAGCTGGTGGAGCTGGTGGAGGGCCCAAAGTCAAGCTGGAAAAATGGTGAAAGTCGCTGGTCCTTTGCATATATGTATATGCTCCGATTCAGAGGGGACTCTGCCCACATGTTGATATATTGTCAGCAGACGCACATCGCATTTGTCTCGGCTTTCGCTCTTTCTCTGCGGCCTTCCGCCTTCCGCCTGCCTCCACCCCACTCAGTGGCTCCTTCATCTGACGCTGGTACATCCCTTTTTTGATAAAGGTTGACAAGCGTATGCCCCATCCCTCCACCTACTCCCCCTACTGTGTGTTGTCAACAGCCATTGAGGGCCCTGCCGGGGCAGACATGAAAATCGATTATGAAAATCGTTTGTTCAACATTTTTCATGCATACACGCACCAGAGCCACAGCAGAGGAGAGGACACATAGATAGAGCAAGAGCAGATCGAGAGCTTTCCGTTGCTTTTGCCTTGTAGATTGCTTCCTCTTTGTATTTGCATAAATATTTTAATAGAATTTTCCTCGCCAAAGCTGCTTGAACTATTTTGCAGCTGGGGTTCGGTGCAGGATCCCTCCATAAGGATTGATGTTTAATGTGGAACCCTACTCGAGGAGGGTTCGGTTTGTCGTAAAGGGAATGAAATGAAATTGACTTATTCAAATAAGTGATTTACCACTTGACGACGAACCCAAGAAAGCTCGTAAAATACAACAACAGAATTTGCATAAAATTTGAAAGGGAAGTTCCCCAAAAGAAAACTGAAGGAAAAGGCAAGTGAAACTCTCATTTGCCCATCAAAACATGGAATTGGTTGAGCAGGGTCCTGTTTGGGGAAAAGCTGACTACTCGGTTCGATTGGATGAAATGGAGATGGAAATCTGTTGACATATTAAATTAATACGGATCCATGGAGTGTGTGAGGAACTGGCTTTGAATAATATTTATGGAAAAGTATTGAACTATAACCGAATGACCTCTAAAGGGTCTACTACTTGCACTCATTCTTTTGGATATATCTTCTAAAGTTTTCGTTTCCACTACAGACTTCAAAAGACATCAATCAATAAATGCTAAAACCATTCAAGGGCAATCCTCAATTATTCTCCAACAATAGCTTTCATTCAGATAAATCTTAAAGAGACTTCTCTTTCAAGCTGAATGGCTTTTTGTGTGCCTTGTCCACTTCAAGGACATTCAGATTATCCATCAACACTTGCAGCCCCTGCTCTCGTCTCCTCATCCGATTCCCCCTACATTCAAATGAATATAAATGACCTGACGCTTTAAATACTAATAGCCAGCAAATTCTTTCTTATCAGAGCAAAAACATTTCTCAACATTTTTCCAGTCACTTTTTATCTTATTCGATGCTGTCTTCGTTTTTTTTTTTTTTTTGTGCGGAGGGGGACCAGACCAAAAACTTTTAACAAGACAATTTGTTAGAAAGGAAAATCCAGAAGATGGGCTCGCACTGGCCCGCCTGTCGTTGATAGATTAACTGTAACGGTGATGGATCATTTACTTAAATTATTAAAATTGCCTACTCAAATTTCACACACAAATGGAGAGGAAAGCTCCAGCCCCTCCCCTCCCTTCCACAAAAAACACCCAAAAGCAAACCCAGTGAATGATTCACTGACAGACTGATTGAATGCCGAATGAGGAGGAGGAGGAGTCGATGATACAGAGAAGTGGAGCAAATCTGTCAGAGGGAAAACAAAACTCAAACGATAACTAAAATAAAACATAGCCCTGGTATACTCTTTCCTTAGAGGGTTGGGCATATCCGCTATGAACTCGGAAAAGTCTGGCAAGTAAACGAAAACAAATACATAAAAGAGTATTCAACTTCAGTACTCCCCTTGGACAGCCTTTACAACTTTTTAGGCAGACTTTTCGAAATTAAAAAAAACCAATCCAAGGAAGATCCATGGCGTATAATATTGGAACACTTTCCAGCAAAACTCTCACAGAAATATACTCTTATTTCTCTCCAATTTGTTCCTAGTGTATTCAGATTCGCATGGTCATTGCTTAGGTTTTTTCTACCATTTGCTCTTCCCTGTTTCGTGATAATTTTATCAACATGAAGATCCATTAAAAAGTTTTCTCGTTCGCATTGCCTGAAATATTTCCTCCACAGGCAAAGGCCTGTGTATCGGCATTACTTTGTGCCCCAGCTCCCTGACCTTTCCTGCCTCTCCTCTGGGTGTCCTTTGCTCAAAGACTTCCCTGCTTCCAGGGTCACTTTGTGCTTCGATGCGTAAAAGTTTCCCTCTCTCTCTCTCTCTCTCGTTTATAGATTTTATTTGGCCAGACCCGAGGGCCATATTTGTGCGGCGACCTTTTACACTTTTTATGCTGATTCTTGCAGATTTCTTCCGTTTTGTTTTTTTTTTGGCAGGAAATTTTTATGATTTTGGTATTTTTTCCGGCTGTGTTTTTGGTGGGCGAAATCTCCGATTCTGTCTGTGACTTGGGGATTTTTTTTTGGTCCTGCATTAGTTAAATGAAGGCAGGGTCTATGCCATCTGCATGCCTAAGGGGTACGTGTTCCGGTTCCTGGTTCTCTGTCCCGCTGAAGGGTTCAGTTTTGAAGGGGGGCGAGCCTCATCAGCATGAGCGGCAGGAAAAAAACCCCTACCTGAGGCGAATTTTTACGAATTTATTCATTGTATATCGAATATGTCAAGAGCAGAGCGCCCTTCATGTCGAGCTTGTCGGTACAGCGTCGAAATGAAAAGGGTCTCAGTACAGTGTCGAAAAGGAGAAAGGTTCAGTTCAGAGTTTGCAGAGAGTTCAGGCCTGACAAGTTCATCAGAATTTGCTGCTAATGGAAGCCAAATAACCACTCGCCAAAGGGAGAACCACTCAGTGCTTAAACAACGAAGAAAACAGTATGAATTAAGTTTAAGAAAACCTGTAAACTTCCCCAGTTTAACTCTTTTTCAAAACACGTTTACACCAAAGAAAACATGATATAAGCTTCTTTAATCTGTACTGATAGCGAGTGCCTCCTTTGTTATGAGACTACCACCGATTCCCTAATCTGCGCACCCAAATCGCCTTGTAAATATTAAAGCATTCTCCTCACAATCCTTCAACCCGGCCCAGACCCATTACCAG
The DNA here is from genome assembly GCA_008121275.1 of Drosophila lowei. Classification (NCBI taxonomy): domain Eukaryota; kingdom Metazoa; phylum Arthropoda; class Insecta; order Diptera; family Drosophilidae; genus Drosophila; species Drosophila lowei. The sequence continues at coordinate 19,795,096 of CM017778.1, read as the reverse complement.
TGATTAATTACAAGGTATCAGTGAAATTTTGTTATCCCATCAATTTTGGGGGCCGTGTCTCGTTTCACCAACAGAAAGTACAAGTTACAAGCAATTTTCAATAAGCAGAGCCCAGCAGGAGCAGGGAGCAAAAACCGCACCTTGCTGCTGGCAGTCGTATACCCTAATCCCTCCAATCAATCTGTTGACCTTCAACCCACAATGGCCCACAGCTCGCCCACTCTCTTCGAGGTAGATAGAGAGAGAGAGAGAGAAACTGGTCAGGCATGAAAACGTTTTCCCATTTGGCATCAATTAAAGCGCTTCAAATGAATTTATATACACATCCATAAATTAAACGAGTCCTTGGCTCGTGTCCCTGTCCGTGCTCCCATTACTGCTCGTATTTATGCTCCTGATCCTGCTCTTATTGCTGCCCCATCACATCTCTTCATTCATTTCATTTAAGTTAATTAGATTCAATAATTTTGAGGCCTAAAGCATAGAGATGCCAGTCCCAGACACAGCCCCAGTCCCGGACCTAAGCCGAAATGGTTGCTGCGTGCCCAAAATTTCTAAATAGCCAACATAAATTGAGATTTATATGGCCGCTTAGGTGGCCATCATGACTTGCCCGATGATTTTGGTCCCTTGCTCTTCCATTCGCCTCGTACTCTGTAATTCTGTTGCAGGTCCTGGCCCAGACGCAATTGAAATTTACCAATTTCGTGGATTTTTATGAGTGTGTGCATTAAAAAAAGTAAATTTAACGTGTCCATAAAGAGAGATGGAACGTCAAACGGTCTGTACATGTACCCTGTAAATTGTTAGTGATGAGGGGTCTATATGATTAAGGAATTTCAGGAGAAAAATATCCCGAATTCATCGTTATGCTAGATTTTAGAAACTTTCTTTCAAGGCTTAGCTTTTAGTACAGAAATTGATGAAGTCTTATCTCAAAGGGACTCTAAGCTTGTCATAAGATGTTATCATAAAGGAAAACAAAAATAGGGGACCTATTTCATAGGCTATGGAACTTTCTTCTTAGTTATCTCAGTATCCCACCATGCGATAGCTCCTCTTCATTCCTTCATCGCTAAGTCTGCCCTCTGAAAATCTATCAGATTACCTGCTATGGCTGCTACCCTATTTCCTTCGGTTACCCAATTGGATTTTCCAGAACGGAAATCAAAAAAAGTTGATGGGTAAAGCGGAAAAAGCGAAATACGCGTACGAATTGGCTCGTATATTAAACGCTGCGGAAATTGTTTCATCAATTTGTTAATAAAACGCACGCACACGCAGAAAAAGGAGTGAGAGAGACAGAGCCAAATGGGGGACAGAGAAAGAGACAGAGCGAAATGGGGGACAGAGAAAGAGACAGAGCCAAATGGGGGGTGAGACCAGAGCTAAAGTGGGAGCCTGACGGGGACAGAGACAAACGTTTGACTTAATAAAATAAATTGTATAAATTGAAGTCTGTCATTTTGAGATTCCCAGGCGTAACATCATAGTCCCCTGTCCCCTGTCCCTCTGTCCCCCTGTTCCACGTCGCACACACTCGTAAAACATAACAAATTGCATGAAATTTACTTTTGGGAGTGAGTGTCAGTGTGTGTGTGTGTGTGCCCGTGGGAACCCCCCGAAAAATTGTCATGCATGGCGTGCATGACTCCCCCTGAAAGGGCAACAAATTTTGTAGGCCTCGAGTCCGAATGGCAGCAGACAATCAAGGCAGTCGCACACACACACACACACACAAGACGACATACTTCTGTCAGTTTTTGTCTGGTGGTGGCACATGCTGCACGGGTGTTCAGGCCTCATTCTGTAGGCTCAAGCAGCAAAACTTGCCCCAGGATCACCCTAGGACCCCAGGAACAGGGTGCAGACAGCTTGCGATGGCAGGGAGTCCTTCTGGATTGAGATGTCTTCAAGACGAGTGAAAGTGGAGTGGATTAGCCGGAATGTTGAGGCGAATATTTACAGGAAACGATTAAGAGGTCTAAAACGTATGTCCATACACAGCTCTTAAGGAATGTTTCAGCTTAAGATCCCAAACTATGGATAATCTCAAGAGGGATTATAAGAGATCAATTCAATGCAATTTAAAGGTAACAGCCTGAATGAATTAGTAAAGGAAAATGAATGGTATTCAGGAATCAGGCACCAGAAATCAAAGGGAAATCTCAAAGATAAAAGTTAGAAATAATAAGGAATGGCTGGAGAAAGACTCCAACTCTGATTATTTAACATTCCTGACTTAGCTGACTGCTTTAATCTTAAATATAAAATATTTGTAGCCATCAATCCAAGCGATAAACTGCCGATTAATTGGCACCGATAACAATGATTCATTGAGATGAATGCATCTAATTTTCTCGCAAGTTTAACTCATTTATAAGGCAGCTCTCTCTCTGGCAACCGGCATCCGCAAAGGCATAGCCATAGCTCGGATAGATGGACTATTTTTACGGCTATCTTTTGTGTTTTCTCAGAGATAATAAAACTTATAGCCGACAATTTAAGACTGGTGGAAAAACAAGAGAAGAGCCAAGGCTCTGGCTCAGACACAGGCACAGGCACCACTGAAACGGACTCGACAGACTCACGTGCAGATAAAAATAATGGCAGAAAAATGACAAAGCCAGGGAAAAGGCAGACACAAATAGAAGCAGCCGGGATGGGAAGAACTCGTACAATGGTGGAGTAGAACAAATACCGGGAATGACACGAGCTTGCAATTTAATACGCAGATAAACACAAACAAAGAAAGAAGGAACAGTAGGTCGCTGGATGATGAAGTTGGCTGGGGCACGCACATGACTAAATTTACTCACGAACTAGGTGGAACCAGGAACCATACCACATCATCCACCTCTCCTCCATCGCTGATAGATCAAGCGATATCGGTTGAATGACACGACATGTAGAGCCCCATCATCATAATCATCATAATCATCATCATCATCATCGTCAGTATCATCTGCCTCCTCCACATGGTTGTCGCTGTCGTGTTTTGTCGCGCTTGTTGTTGATTACGTTGATGATGCATGTTGTAATGTTGTTTAGGCTGATGTTTCGGTGTATAATACCTCTCCAAAGCCATCTCCTCCGCTCCACCTCCACTCCACTCGTGAGGGGAATGCTCCACAAAGCGGAGCGAATGCAATTTGTAGCAATTGTAAAATGTACAGCCCAACCCCCCAGTGTCTGCCATCTTTGATGTGTTTGACAAGCTCTCATGGGGCGGGAGGGCCCTCCACCGCTGTGGGTGTACGGATGTGTGCGCCGTGTATGGTGTGTGGTCTGAGTAAGTGCTATAGTTAGGCCTGGCATTTGAAACGTTATTAATATTTATATAGCACTCCTTGCTGCCAGACGACTGCCGCACCAGCAGCCACAGCCGATTAATGTGTAGCGTTTAATTTGCGGACGAGACAATGGGGCGTATGGGCAATGTTGATTGGGTTTTGCCTCGAGGCTTAGGGAATAATGGTCTTAGTCAAGCTTTTGCGTGAGATTTGGTGTGAATGTTAAAGCTCCTGTTGAATTCTGTTCAGTTGGGAAGTGCTTTAAGATTGCATTTACTTGCTCTGTCCTTTATTTGAGTTTCATTTAAGACTCTAAATATTTTCATCAATACCATCAATCAGGAAGCAAGGCCATCAATTACTTGAGTCACATTTCATATTCATATTTTGAGAAAGCAAGCCTGCAATTAAGTCCCCAATCCACCCCAACACAGCCCACCAATTAGGGGTGGTTTTCACCATTTTTTAAAACGAAATCTTTTAAGACCTCTAAAAGATTTCCTGATACGTGGCAAAGAAATATTCATGAAAATTAAATTAAAAAACTTATTTCAAGTGCTTCTCCGGGTGTGTGTGTGTGTGTGTGTGTGTTTGTGCCGGAGTCTCCACGAAATAAACAAGTTAAAAGTCTAACCATATTTTGGTTTTTCTTTATTTCTTGTTTAACGGGAAAACAGAAGCTTCAGAACCGCATCATATGTGTGCAGCCCTCTATCTCCATGGTGTTGTCTACAGTTTATGGAAGTTTTTTCCTCATTTTTGTATACATTTTTTTTTCTGAGTAGCTTCCTCAATTGCGGCTTTTGGCTTTGGGGAACAGAGTGAAGATACAGCAGCCAAGTTAGGATGGTCCCCCTCGAGGAGTAGGCAAAGTTTTGCCTTTACACTCAATTACAATGCACAAAGTTTGACAGGAAATTACTGTATGGCAAAGTTGTGAGTGTTTTCGTAAAGCTTTTTCCAGCACCACTTGCCCCCCCCAGTCGACCACCAAAAGGGCTTTAACCAGATGATATACACTTATCAGCCGCTCTCCATGAGACAATGGGGGGTTTCAAGTAATTGAAATTGTCAAAGGACCCCACACCCCCCTACAGGGATTATTATTTCAGCATATTTTCTGCTATATTCCAGACCAACTTGTCCACACGGAATTCCATAAATCAATGCGATCCTTGCGCCCAAATAAATCAAAACAAAAGGTGGAACGAGTCTGCTGCTTTGCTCTGCTCTGCATAATCACAAAAGCAAATAAGTCGCCAGCATAACGACTAAAAGACACCCTTTAAAGGCGAATTTGTACATACATTCCGCTTTAATTTGTTGCAAAAATATGGCCATAATGAGTGTTCCGTTTGAAGAGTTGTCTGCTACTGCCCTAGCTTTTTGCCACAAAGATTCGTATGGCCAGAAGTGTGATGCCAATGTAGCAGACTTTGGAAATACTCTCTCCGTAGTGTCTGCGAATGTTCCGCCTTACAAAGTCGACCCCATCGTAGGCCGCCAAATTCAGAAGAGCTAGTATCATATAGACGCTTCTACGCTCGGCCTGGGCCCGAAGGGTGAGTGAGTAAATGTTGCAAAAACCAATCACAGTGCGCCAGAACACCACATGGGGCATCCTGGCCGCGAGATATCCGATGGCTCCCAGGGAGAGACCGAAGACAAGGGCTCTGCGGATGCCCGTCGAAGAATTGTAGAGCTCTGTGTTGATCAGCGTCACCTGGCCGACCTCCATGAGGGTACGCGTGAGGCATATGTGGGGGCCGTGGTAGTTCCCGGCCTTGCGCAGCGAAACGATCAGCCCCAGGGTCCCATGGGTGTAGGCCATCATGCAGGAGATGTAGCCAAAGGGCTGCACCAGGGGATCCATCTTGTAACAGCCATACGCTCCGGTGCCACAGAGCAGGCCACTAAGTACGCCAGACAGGAGTTTTCCTTCCATCGCAGGCGGCAGAACATATATTGTATGGAATGTTTTCTGTTTGTGAGAGTCGGAAGATTGTGACAGTAAAATAGTAGAAAGCTAGACAAAAACTACTACACACATATCTCTTCACGGACACAATATACCCCCGAAATGTGCCCGATTATTGGGTATTGCAAGCACACTGCCATGGATACAAATTTTATTTCAATATTTGTTTTAACAAATTGCTCAAAATCACAGGGCAAACAAAGCGCTCACACGAACACAATCCATAAATGCACAAAGAAATTAATACAAATTTATTGCATTTGAATTTGTCGCCTCTCTGGTACCCTCACCCTCACCCTCTCCATCAGTAGATGGGGGCAACATAAACAATTACGGGAGGCAGGAAGCACACAGGGCTAAAAAAAGGTCACATCAAAAAAAGGGTAAATATTTTTGTTTTAAATGAAATGAAAACAAATTTCACTCGTACGCATAAAAAATGTGACACACTGAAAGGCAAAAATGAAAAGCTGCAGGAGGGAAATTGTTTAAGGCAGCTGAATGCAAAATTGGGGCTCTGCTGCTGGACATTTTTTCACATAGAAGGCTTTTTAAAAGTATTTTAAATAAATTGTGCATTTCGTGCATGCAAATGCATTCAATGTGCTTGAGGTGTCATACATTTTCAATTGCGGCAACGTTTTTTTATGGGCCGCTTTTGTTTTTTGCATATTTATGTAAAAGATGGGAAAACTGCATGAAATTTGAATTGATTGGAGGGAAAAGTGCGGAATAGGTGATAAACGATGTGGAGGGCCAATCAGTTGGTTGGCGGAATATGTTCAATCAAAGTTGGAGGGCGATTGATTTACTGATTGTGGTTGTAAGTGGATGAATGATTGGGTAGATGGAGTGATGTAAAGATAGATTGATAGGTAGATAGATGAATTGTTAGCCTTGAAGGATACATAGACATACAGACAGATGGATAGATACATAAGATGTTGAAAGAATATAAAGATAACATATTTTTATGTAAGAAATGGCTATAGAAAGCTATCCCATGATGGGAATCAGTACGAGTGTGCTGCAAAATATGCCCAGAAACGTTCCCAGTGGAATTACAAAGCCAATTGGTTATATAATGGTTCCATTTGCAGCTCCATTTAAACTTTACTTTTTATTTAATGCATATCTTCAACTTTAAGCAAATTGCACGAGGCCTGAGAGCGTAGCTCTTGAAATAAACCAGAACCTGTACACACATTCATCCCCCATATATACATATGCACACATAGATATCCTTGCATACATATACGATATATATGTACTTATCCCAGTCAGAGAGGAGCCCGAACGGAGGCTGGCTGGGGGCAATTACGCATCGTTTCATTATGAAATTTATCGTATTACGTTGATGAAATCATATGAAGGTTTTGGTAGATGCCTTCCAAGGAGCTGGTGCTGGATCCACAGCCTTTTCGCTTAATTTCCCCATTGGCTGATGAATCTGTACATACGTATGAATGTGGCTGCTGTGTGCGTCACATTTGCTGCTAGAATTGTTTCATATTGTGTGCGGCAGGCGGAGCAACAATTACAAAAGGATAAGGGGATGCCACAGACGAGGATGGAACGAGGACGAGGCTGAAAGGATTGCAGCCCGGCCATTGTATGTCTACCCAGCAGTGGATGGGTATGTTTGTACTTATAATTACACATGAATTTCAATATCCTGCGGCGGATTCGGGGCTGGGCCGCAACCGGGTTGCCTTTCCACTTTTCCTCTGTCAATATTTGCCGCAGTTTTCATCTAGCCGCCGCCTTCCTTCGCTCCCTCTCTCTCTCTCGCCGCCGCTTAATAACGTTTTCTATATTTGGCTTGACTTTAAATTGCTGCCAAGGCCTTTAACGAGAAGGCAACAAAAGGGTTCCCCATTCCTGTGGCTTCCATCTCCCAAAAGTTTCATTCCCCCTGCAACCCCAGAAACTTTCCATTTCCTATTTCTATTTGCCAAAACTCTTTCCACTCGAATCTTTGGCAATTTTCGTAGAAAACTTTTCAATGTACGAGTACGAATTTTCGCTGTGTTTTGTGGTGCTGTCTAAGCGGTACTTCTGGGGTATATTGTAATTGTGAGATTTCATGTAACAGGCTCTAGGGATCACCCGACTAGAGGATATCCTTGGGTTCCAACAATTCCCCACTTGCTTCTGTTTGTATTGCTATTTGCTTTTGATGGAGTACGAGTAGGAGTAGGAGTTGGTGGTTGGGCGTGGCAGGGTGAGACTGAGACTTCGACGGAGTCTGAGGCAACCGCCTTGCGCCTTGTAATTGAGTGTAAGCGCTAATTGGAATTTCGATGAAGTTCGGCGGGACTTCGGCAACAGTTTTGGCCTCGGAATGACAGGGGAGGGGGTTTGAGGTTTGCAATTATGTAAGTAGCAGTGGGAAATGTTTCGAATTTTCGAGTTTCGTGTGGCCGCTGATTGTATGGAAAGAAGGAGGGGGAGTCGAGTCGAGCATTAAGTGTACGCCGTGTGGTACGGCTTGAACAGTCGCTCGAAGGCTCTCCAACTGCTCGTGTGTGATGGAAAGGGGCATTGATAACCGAGCAAAAACTTGAAGTCTTCATCAAACTTTTGTCAAATGAACCGAAAAATTCATATCAGGAACCAGTTCCCCACCGGCAAGTAGCCGAAACTTTGCTGGCTGCCAGCATCTCTGGCTCTCCGCCCGTCCATGGGGCGGGGCATTCATAATGGACTGTCTTATTGCTCGGCAGTTGCTGAAGTGCACACTGCACAAAGGACCTGTCCTTGTTTTAATATCCTTTCAGAGGATCAAACGATTTGGAGCAGGTGTTTGCGAAGTCAAGAAGGATACGTTTTCGTAGATGGGATGGATCATTTGTAGGTACGATGCTTCATCAAAGGGTAGCTAACGCTTCGGTACTACCTCTCTGGTTTTCCACCTGTCTTTTTTCCATTTGTTCTTTTTTGCCGAGCTCTCAACCTCAACCAGGAAGTTGTGTGTCATAGGAAGCACTTGTGTGACATAATAAAAACTCTCTCTCCTTTCTCTCCGGCTCGTTCTCTGGGCGAATGTGTGTTTGTGCACACACTGGACTGCTGCGGGACCTCGGAACCACCTGGTTTCTTCTATAACATGCTGCACTTTATGCCTTGTCAACAACGACGACAACATCATCAAGTTGAGTCCCGCAAATGTTTTCTCCTCTAAGCCAAAGTCAGCAACAACAAATGAAGTTCACATATATACACGTATTATATATATATATGTATTCAAGAGCTGGAAAGGAGGGTTAGAGGTAGACTAGGCCCGAGTAAACTGCATTTAAAAGCCCCTTCAGTTGACGGCGCAACTGGAGTTTTTGCATTTGCATTCAACATTCAGCAGACTGAAAAAAGTTGCTCGAAATAAAATGCTAAAATATTTAGTTTATTCGTTTCGCTGGAAATGGAGAGTGGCTTATAAATGATTCAGAAAGAACATTAAATTCTGTAAGGAGATAAAACAATTAATTAATTGGTATACAGTAAAGTACTCTAACTGTCGGAAAAGTATATTTGGGATTGCCAGAGAGATGCCTGAATACAGCTTATGAAATTCCTCAGTTCCAACAATTTTAAACCGATTTATGGCTGCCATTTTCTTTTCCTATTAATTGCCGATTTTCTAGGCAAAAGCTTATTTTTTGTCTTGACTGCGAGTGATATCAATTAAATTCTGTTTGCATAACTTTTGTTGACTCGTAAATATTTATTTTTGTGGAATTTTTATGGATATTGTCCTAAATGGAAATCTGTCAAATATTTCAGCATTTATTTTGGCCAATTCCATTTTATTTGGACAATGTTTACCATAACCACTCTCGCGATTCCCTCCATTACCCCTACTGTAATTCCTCCTGTAATTCCCCTGGTAAGCCCCTTGTTATCGTCACCCCTATCCCCATATCCCCTCTCTTTTTAATTATTCCAAAAATTATGTTTTTCGCAGCTCAAAAACTGCGAATGTCAGCAAAAGTGTTGGGGAAAAAAATTCCCATTTGTTTTTTGGGTTTGCACTTTCAGTGGGGCTGTGAGTGCACCCCCCTTAACCCTTTAGTGCCGCTAATTGAAATTTGTTTGCCTCTACTGCTGGGTGGTGGGGAAATTTCTGCTTGACGAGCAGAACTCATAAGTCGGCAAAGGCAAAGGGAAATCGCTGCGGTTCTTCCATTTGATCAAGGCCCTCACACGCTTTTCCCCCTTGCTTTTCCCCTTTGCTTTCTCCAGCCTGGTGGCACTCGTTTCTTGCCATACTTTGAGCAATCAATTATCAAGTTGGGGCCGCCAAAAAGTCCATTCCAGCTGCCGGATTCGCGGCAATTAAAGTTTGCATCATGCGTCGTGGTATGCGCTCTTCTAGTGTTTCCTAGTGCTTCCCTCCGTTTTGTTCTGCACGACCCTGGTTTCATTTCAAACCAGAAGGGAAGAAAGAATAGCTTTGGGGTCGAAGCTTTAGATACCCTTGCAAACTGATCCTTTGTATTGCAGATACACGTCTGACCTCGTGAAGTCACATTAAACTGTGAATTGATTATTATTAAGGAACAAAATAATGGAAATACAGTAATATAGTGGTTTCTGTTCCGAATAAAATAGTTTCGTGCCCCAAAAAGAAGAGTTTTGTGAATAGTCTGATACATCTGCCTAAAAACAGACTCACGGACCCAGACCCAGCGCTACAAGAGTATCAAAAATTTGCATAGTTCAAGGGCTGTGCTCCTAACTGAGTTTTGGGATGGGTGATATGCCATCTCTCTCTCTCATCGCCCCCTCATCTCCCTCTCCTATGATGCCACCGAATCAGGGCCCCAAAAAAGAGACTCACAAAAAATATGAAGAAGGCGTGGCTCACAACAGAAATTGTTGCTTGCCTGCAGAAATTTGATTATGTATGTGAGTGTTTCTATGAATGTGTGTGTTAGAAAAGCAATTGGAAAAGTACGGAAATACAGAATTGAGCACTGGCGCAGTGCCTACATTCGAGGGCCAATTTGTGGCATTGAAGCATGCCGAATGTTGAATGGAAAATTGTTTACAAATGGAATTTCCACCGACAAAACATAAAATTCAGATACACAGAAATGTAAACTCAACTAATCTGAGCTCTCGAGAGCTCTTGTTTGGGTTCACAGATAATAAAGGATAGCCTTAGTCATTTTTCTTTTATTTTTTGTGTGCTGTAATTTCAAGCTATTTTCTACTCATCGAATGTCTGTAACTCCAGACAGAAAATAGCTTAAAAATCATTTCATCGATTGATTAGGAAAATGCCCCAATTGCTTTTGGATTTTGCTTAGAAAATCTTCTTTGTTTTAAGCAAGAACCAGAAATAAATGTAATTTCATTAGTTAAGTAACATTTCTGCTCCATTTCCCTGGATCCACAACAAACCTTTTGTGGTTCTTAAAAATTACCTTTATTTCTCCATTCCTTTCCTTGCCACTGGCAAAACAAACACGTCGAAAAAAGGTCAAGAAGGAAGCCACAAAATAAGCTACAGTTGGGGCCAGGACGAGCGCCAGTCCACCTTCCCGAAAAAATGGAAAAAGCTGAGAAAAAGTATTGGATGGTGGGATGGTAGGATGGTAGGCAGGTGGAAAGGACCTTCAGGTGCAGCAGCCTTCGCTTCATCGTTGCATGTTAAAATCCCTTCAATGATTAATGTAATTTCACGCGCCACTTAACGTTATCCCTGCAAGGACATTATGCTTAATTGCAGCGTCAGTTTGAATTTAACCGAGATTCAACCCATACCCTTACCCCAGGGCCTCTTCTTATCCACCATATATACATACTTATACCCTTTTAGAGGGGGGTATGACGATTTTGAGGCAGATTTTCCTTCTCTTTTTTCAAAGATAATCCCACAAAGCCAAACAACTGCCAGTTTCATATGTTTCTTCTGAGGAGCGAATTGTCCAGGGTATTTCAGGATTCGGCTTTGGTTTTTTGCTGGCAAGCTGTAATGTTTTTTGTGGTCGTAGTCGTCGTCGTCCTGGTTCTGTTTCTGTTTCTGGCCGTGGGCCTTGGCCAAAACCGACGTGCGAATTTATGAAAAAGATTTCCAGCCTGCGGCTGTTTAAGGTTAAAAAGGCGCACCATTTCCCTTAGTCGCACACACACACACACACCGATACACAGCACTTACTCGTACACACACTGGCACACTTCATTTGCCTTGGCAGCCGCCGCCTCGATTGTTGCCCTGCCAGGAGTTACCTTTTATGCGGCCATTTCGGGGCCGCCTCACCCCCCACCCCCATTCCGCTGAAAATGGGTTAATTGCATAATTTGCGAATTTCATGTGCAATCTGTGGCGGGTTAAGGAAAAAGATGATGTGTTTGCCTTAAAGTTCCATTAGCTGATGATGGGGCACTTTTCCACCAAAAAAGGAGAAATGTTTACCTGGAATGAAAAAAAGAGAAATATAAAATAAATTTATGGAATTTTCAGGTATTTATTTAATTTATGTAAAATGCTTTCATGCCACAAATGCAGCTTTATTTCAGAGTCAACCCACATACAAGTATGCATGTAGTTCCTTCAATTTTCTATTTATTTTCTATTTGTTTTTCATAGTCGCAGATGAGAAATCAGAGTGCAAATACCAAGGGGAAAAATGGTAACTTTCGATTTCTGAACGCACTCACACGAAAGCCAAAGCGCAGACAAACAGTTCAAAGGTCTAATCAAAGTTCTATGTTCAATCCCATTGCCATCAACCCAAACTCCGTCTCCCAGCCTTGACTCCACCTCCAGCTCTGCCGATTACTGCGCAAATTTGTTCAAGTTTTCCTTTATTTTCTCTGTTTTTAGGTACCCTGTAATCGATGTGTCTTAGGGTATGCTGGACATCAGAGGAAGATGGAAGTATTGGAAGGTTTCAGATATTTCATTGAAATAATATTGTCTTTGTATGAAAGAAGCTTAGCATCGGGTATCTTCAAGTCGATATGCCACATTTTTGAGCACACTCTACTTGTTTTGAGTGTAGATTGTCGTTTTATGAACTCGCAAGGACATGCATTGGCCGCTGTCCGTTGGAGAGAGACAGAGGTGGAGAAAGAGGATTGACTTTTGCCTTTTTGTGGCTGCTACTGCTGCTTTTGCTTCTTTTCCTTTTAGCCCGAACAACGGCGGGACACAAAAACAAGTTTATCTAAATTGCCGTATAGACTGCTGCAATGTGGCAAAGGGATCCACAGCTTGTGGCCTGCGGTCGAGTTGGAACTTCCAAAACCGAACTGAACCCAAACCGAACTCCTTCTTTCTTCCACCTCATCCTCTCAGCATCTTCTCATCCGTATCTGTAGCTGTAGCTGTAGCTGTAGCTGTATCTGTATCTGTGTCTTCATCTATGGCTATGGCTGAGCTACGTATTTGCTTTTCACATGATGCTGCTCCTGCTCCTGCTGCTCCTACTCCTGGCCTTCACCGCTCTTCAACTTGATTTGGGTCAATGCTGTTTGTTTGTCTTTGTCTTTGTTCTTGTTTGCTGTCTTGTTTTTATAACTTTGGCAACGAGTTGAGTTTTCCTCGATGGTGGTTTCCTCACTTTTTTTTGGGGGGGCTTTTGTTTCGTTGTATGTTGTGTGTGCTATCGAAAAATAACACAAAACTAATTGGTTTGTTAATTAAAATTTTGTTGAAATGAAATCTCCATCTTGTCCTTTCATATTTATGTTATCCTCTCCTCGAGCCCCCTCTGCAGAGACACAGATCAATGGCAGAGATTTTCATTCTCTTGTTTGGGAGGCTTGTTAAGAAAGGATTTGCCCAGTTTTATTTGTCCATCAAATATTGTTTGTGAGGTTCCCATTTCGATTCCCAGCCAATCGCAATCAGCATTCGAAATTCCTGGCCAAATTGCAATGAGCTGAGATTAGCCCGGGCCAAAAGCAGCAGCAAAGTAGAAGTCACCCCCTCTCTCTGTCTCTATCCTGCTTCACCTTTTGTTTGGTTGTTTGAAAGAGTCAGGGCCCACAGGGATGCCATGGAGAGGTGGCAATATCACAGACACTGGCTCCACAGGGATGCCAGAGAGAAAGCAGAGAGAGAGAGAGTGCAGGCAGTAGCACAAGGGTGCCAAAAATAACTGTTAATTCAAATGCGAAGGCAACGTGCCAATGGGGTCTGTGACGACCAAATGTCAATGCAAACACAACGACGAGCCCTGCCAGACAGAGGTTGGGGCAGGGCAACGTTCCCCCATTCAAACATGGCGACTTGATTAGATATTGTTGCTCCTGCTCATGGTCCTCCTCCCGCTTGGGCTTTGGCTTTTGGTCTGCTTTCTATTCCGCTGGAGTGTCTGCTCCAGAAACCAGGAACTGGACAGAGTTGCCGTTGCCATTAGCCTGTCAGTACAATCTGCCGTCCATGGCCATTGAATGTTCATCGACAGCAGCAGCGGTAGAAGCAGATCCAAAAACATTCAAAGGCACTGCAGCTGTTTGCCAAAATTTGCATATTTGTTTGGCAGCTTCATGTCGGAATGCATTAAAAGCTAACGGATAGAGACACAGGACAGGACAGGACAGGACAGAACAGGACGCCGAGGAGAGAGGACTTGATAAGGACATTCTGGGGTTCAACTGAATAACAAGGCAAATTGACATGTGAACAAAAAGCAATTAAGCAACATTTTTGCATCTGAATGTAAGTTTTAAAAGTACATTTTATGAAGTGCTGCCATCACAGAGGGTCGCTTTGACAATTTTTGCCTAATTCAAGCAAATAATTTTTGTAATTGAGGGCTTTTGATTATGATGCAGGAATGTTTTAAGCTATTTTTGTATAGTTTTTAAAATAAAAACATTTTAAGGAAAACTGAAATGTACTTCGAAAGTAATTGAAACATTTTGGGCATTTAATTAAATTAAAACAAATATTACAGCACTTTTAAAGACTACTCACGACGTTTTGTGTGTGACAGTAGATCCCATAAAGAAGTCAAAAATCATAGTAAAGCCGCATGTCCTCAACTGTTTCCCACCAACAACTGTTTCAACCCACGCAGCATCAGCCCATCATCATCATCATCATCATCCATCCATTCATCATTCCATATGCCAGTAAATAATATATGGACAATTGCAAACTGTAACTGCGATACGGTTTCATTGAAAAATGTCTATATAAAATGCACTTGATTGGCCTGGATTCGATACGATTCGAGTCGGCCAACAAGGGCATATATTTAAAACAAGCAGAGGACCACTACCCAGCTCCAGCTCCAGCTCCATCACCATCACCAATCCTTGGGCCAAAGGCCGTACTGTAGCCCAAAAGTCCAGCCTGTGACACATCGCTCATACGCAGCGTGAGGTCTGAGAGCATTTGGCATGGCTGGCACCTTGTTGGTTTCATTTGTTTGTCCATCCCATCCCATCCCACACTCCACTTCCTGTCTGTCTGTGCGTCTGCCATTTTGTTTGCTTTGTTTCTGCCACTTTGCCATTATTATTTTTACTTTTTCTTGTTATTTATTTAAATGCTCTGCATTCATCGCTGTCCTTCCCCCGCTCTCATTCACGAAATGATTTTATTTGTGACTGCCATAAAATTTACATTCACATTTGTATTTGTTGGCCATTGTGTCCCCCGCAGGCTCCTCCGTCTCCGCCTCCGTCCTGGATGCTGTCGACATGCCTAAGCGGCTTTGGCATCTTTGCGCTTCTGCCCGGTTACGTTTCGGACACTTGGCCACTCTTCTTATGTCTAATGACCTGCTGCAACCGGCAAAGGCAAAGGAGTGCACGAGATCCGGTACAAGGATATTAAATGTGGATGGTTTGGTGTGGGAAATATAGGTAACTTTACTGGAAGCCAGCAGCAAAAGGGAAGCGTTGGCATAATTGCATAAATTGCTGCAAGAGGGCTTAGGTGAACGGAAAGACTACTGAGAGCCAAGGAGTGGCGTTTATTATTCCTATTGAAGGTAATGCATGGAGGCATTGAAATGCTGGAAAATGTCACTAAAATATTTTCAAAATAACTTTTTTTGGTATATGGAATTTCGAAATAGAAATTTGCATTTTTAAAAGGGTTTCATTTGTGTACCCCACATTAATATGTGCATATGTATTATACTCCTTTTTCACAGAATTATTTATGCATACATATTTTTCTTCTAATTAACTTAAGCGTCAGACAACAGCTGGCAGGTCTCTCAGCATCCGCTCAAATTCCACGATTTTTGCGATTGTTTTGCTTTTGCTTTTGCTTTGTTTTATATACGAGTATTCAGAGTTTGAGTGAGTATTCCGAGTCCACACTTGCCAATTGTCCTATGTATGTATGTGTGCGTGTATGCATGCATGGTCCTTCCTCCAGTCAAAGCCTGTTGGGTTTATTAAGCAGCTGCTGCCAGCTGTTGGCCCTCCGCTGATAATCACATTTCGCGAAAGCTTTTTGCGTCGCTCTCGCTCTCTCTCTCTATGGCCCTCTCTTTGTAAAAACTCTATGGACATCCCTTTCGCACCCATGGAAATTAAGTTAATGTTTGCTTATGAATAAGCAAATAAACGTCTCTGCAGTCGAATGGATGCTGGATGCTGGATGCTCGTATGCTTGGCTGGTTCGTTTGGCTGGTTGGAGGATGGGCGCCTCTGCCTCTGATGGACTCGCTGACGTTTACATTTTTGAAATGGCCAACACGTGTTCCTCCAGCCACTTCACGGACCCCTGGTCCTTGAGGGCCGCTCATTTCAATTTGCTTGCATTTCAATGCAAAACTTTTTCCATTTCGGCCTCGTCCTGCTCTCGTCCTATGCAGCATCTTCTTTTCCCCACACGCCCTCTCTCTTACGTTTCATATGATTGTGTGTGGAAAATGCTTTGTTTTTCTTTCTCTTTTTTCCTGTGTGTTGTGTGTGTGAGTGTTGTGTCGGTGTTGGCGTAATTAGCATTCCCTGTGCATTAATATTAATTAGTTAGTTATGCAGCGGCGTCTGACCGGATCTCCACCGGTTCCGCGGACGGTCAAAGCCAGGTCCGTGCATTTCCATTTGGGCGGATGGGCAGAGGGATTATCTAAGTTTGTTCGGTGAACTAAAGCACATTTCTGTGTTGAACTTTTATTCACATTCATTGATCGAATATTTCCAGAGGTGGATAGAGACTGCGGCAAAAGTTAATATCTTGTTCCCCGGTAAAAGCCCCACGCGAAATCAAGTCAAACAACTCGAAGCCAAACGGCTGATAAAAGAGCGCCGCTGTAGAGGTGCACATCACAGGTGCACCGCCCCCCACGCTGGATGACCCGCAACATCGCGTGCTGCAGCAGCAACAGCAACGTGCAGCAACAACCAGGAACAGCCAACATCAGCAGTGCGTCAGTTAAGCAAATAAACAACCTCAACGCTGCATGCAACGGTAAAGGAGGATGTGGGAGAGCCGCAGAAAAAAATTGATAGGAAAATTTGCCGAGCAAACAGCAGAGCGGAGCGGAGGCAACGTCTATATAAATTTATAAACGAAACACATGCAGCTGTGTGGGCCAGTGCCTGTGCCTGTGCCTGTGTGTACGTGTGTGTATCCGTGTGTGTTTAAGGATAAAGCGCAAAGTTTACAGACAACAAGGAGGCAGGGTCGTCACCTAAAAGGGGGGGCCCCAAAGGTACCCAACTAAAGATTAAAAGGGGATTAAACCAATGCACACAAAACACAAAGAAGGGCTAGGTTTAGGTGAGGAATCACTAGATACCCTTGGAAAAAGATTGTTTCTGTGAAATATGTACATACATTTGTTAATTAAATTTGAATATGAAAACCCTTTGACATATTTGATACGTTTCTGGAAGATATATCTTCAGAAACAAACAAGTCTTCCTCACAAACACTTGCTTTTCGAGCGACTGTTGCCATGGCCACAATCCCTCCTTTGCCGAACCCAACCACGCTCCTGCCACACATTGGGGCCTGTACATTGAGGCCATTTTGTTAATATTTAATATCAAATAAAGGCCTCGACGGCACGATGGCACGACGGCATCAAAATGGTGCAAAAACTGCCAACGGGCTGTGGAATTGAAACTGAAAATGCAAAATGGATTGCCAAGCGAATGGATAGCGAGTGTGAGTTTTGAATAAAGAACTGGCTCCAGTCCCAGCCGCACAGAGGGAGGAAAAATCCATCAAAATGACCGCACCAGACGGACCAAGAGACAGAAAGGGAGAGAGGGATATGTCTCACATGGCGTATGAGGAATGTGTGTGGCACTTAAACGAACTGAGCCGGAGAACGTGCCTTAAACTATGTCCATTTATACTCTATCCCTCTTTCTCTTTCTCTTTCTCTCTCTGCCTCTTTCTCCTTGTGTAAAGCTGTCTCTCTCTCTCTCTGGTTCTGTGCTAGGTTAATACCCAATTACTGTGCAAATTACTTCAAGTTTTTCTTTCAAAAAAACTTTCATCTGTGTGTCGGTGTGTGCGTGTGCGTGTGGCCATTAAAGTTTAGCATTTCTCTAGCCCCAAAATTTCAACCGAACTGTAAGGGGACTCCCCAAGCACACACAAACAGACACAGAGGAGTAGGAGCAGGATCCGGAGCGGGAGCCCGAGCAGCCTTTTTAAAGCTTTTTAATAAACGCAATAATTTGCTTAAAGTTTTCCCATAACCAGGTGCTGCTAAAATTTGGCAACTTGAACTCTGCCACGTGTGTGTGCGTGTGCGTGTGCCTGTCTATATCTATGTTCTTGTGCTTGCGCCTGTGGCAGCTGAACAATTTAACAAATTATCTAGATAGTTTTTGCTCAATTTCGCAGCGGAAAATTCTAGAGATTATTAATGGAGATCTTTGTGGTGGAGAAACGAATCGCTAGGAAATGAGTTTTTATGGCTTAAAGTGGCACGCAGATAGATTGGGGTCTTAGTTTTTTAGTTGGAGCTGAAAGAGCTCTGAATATCCGATTACTGGTGCTTCATTCCACCGAGTGATATCGATCTCTATGGCTACATAAAACGTATCGATTACTGCACACATGCCACGCTGTGCTGTGCTCCCTTTTTAGCCACACATTCCCATTCGAGTTTAAAGCCACAAAAACCTGAACCAACAAAAAAGAAAACCACTCGGAAAAAAAACTGGGAGAACAAAGGAAAACTGTCTTCCATATCTCATGGTCTTACTTGCCCCCACGGGACTCATCAAAAATATACGAGATTGCCTCCGGAACCGCTATACCTCCCACCGCATTTTCCCCCTTCCCTCCTTCCTCCCTTCCTTCTTTCCTCTCCTTTCCCGCAGCAAATGCACGTTTTAATTTTTTGTTAACCAAAAACAGCGCACATTTGGGACAAATATCCGGAGTAATGTATGCAAGTATTTGTATATTCATGTGGGAGGGGGGGTTCATGCCGGGCAAGGAGGTGGCGGTGGGGTGGTCTGACTTTTGGGCAAGCCACAATATCGCTTCGAGGTTCGAGTGGAGCAACAAAAGCAAAAGCGGACGCGAGTGCCCTGAAAATGGAAAATGGAAAACGGCAAACAGCAAGCAGCGGACAGAGATTACAGACGAGCGCCCGAAGGAGCGAAACAAAGTTTTGCTTTGACATGTCACACAGATGCATGCATTAGAGCACACATACTTGCATACATATGCAGAACAAAATACGAAAGCCAGAGCCCCTGATGCTTTCTACTTTGACCGCCTTTGGGCCCCTCGAAATGCACATGGGGCCCTGCTTTTCATTCGGCTCCCCACACACACCCGTACACCCAAATTTTCTTAGCCATTTGTCTCTCTTTCACTCTCTTTACGCCCCACAAAAAAAGCTGCAATACGCGCAACTAAACACACAACAAACTCACATACACTCGCTCCTTTGGCAGCACACACACACACACACATTGGCACACGCTGCATTGGTATTTTCTTTAGAGTGCAGAAATCCCTTTCAAAAAATCAACATTCAAAAACGCAGCCAAGTAAAAGTGCGAGTACTCGTACGTAGTAAAAGCGCAATTTCCTCTCCAAAACAATCGTTCCTCGCTACTCGTCCCTTTCTTTCCCTTGGCATTTTTTTGCCCCTCTCTATTTTGGGCTTTATTTTTCCCCCTCTTGACCCTTCTCTTGCCATCGCACTTTGTTTCGGGCTCTACAGAGTAAACAATTGCTGAGAGAGCTTTGATTTGTGGCCCTGCGATGAAGATGGATTGGATTGTTTGGACCTAGGCATACTAGAACCACAGAACAAAGGACTTAGAAAGGCTTTAGTCGATTGTTTTCCACTGGTTCCCACAGGGAAAACGAGGAATGCTGTGATTCAGCCCATACTAGAGAAGGTTCGGCATAAACAGAGATTATAAATCGATTGTATTTAACAGTACTATGTTTAATGAAGTGAAGGAAATGGACTTTCCAAAGCACTTAAGTCATTTGCTAATTGATCAACCCGACCAAGTTATTCATAGAGAAAACCCAAGTTCCGCTCTCGACTATCCTGTTCATATAAGTTGCCGCAGTTTATGGACAAAGTTTAAACAAATCTGGTCGTACCGACCATATGTTTATGAAAGCGCCTGCCTGGCTTTGAGGCCATAATTTCCAACAATTTGTTGAGCCCCGGCTCCTGGCTCCTGGGTCCTGGGTCCTGGGCTTGTGCTTTGGCTTTCTTTAGTCCCGGCCTGGTTTGGCTTGTGTATAAAATTACAATAAATCGTTGCATTTTAGCTGCAAATAAACAAAGATTTGCAGCGCCGAAAACGAACACTGAGCGCGCTAAAACAAAGCAGAAGGAACGGGGATATAGGATATAAACGACTCGAGGAACTAAGCACGAACGGGGAATGAGAGAAAGGAGTGCATGCAAAGTAGCATTTTCAGTGGCCAGAAGCGGAGAAGGAGGAGCCACACCAGAGTTACCAAGAAGAATGAGGGACCAACACCAGAGTTACAAGGCAGCGCGAAGCAGCAGGAAGGCCAAGCAATCCATGGGGTTGACTGTACGGTACTGTGCCCCCCAGATCCTTTCGCTGTGCTGTGCATGCTTCTGGATGTTAAATCAACATGTAAGCATTTAATGCGCCGCTCCAAAGCTGAAAAAGCGTAAAATTCCCCAAATGACCATAAATTTCTGTGTTTGGCATCGCAATTGTTGTTGCTTTTGCTCTTCTCCACATTTCTCTCGGCTTTCTCTCTGTTATTCTTGTTGCTGGCAGCCAGAGGAGAGAAATGGAGAAAACTTCAACAAGCACTTGTAAAAATAAATGGCATTTTGGGTTATGTGCAATAATAAAATGGAAATTGTGCAAAAATATTGTCGCCACTGCCCAAAAAATGTTGAACTGCCACAGGGCCAGAAGCAGGTGGCTGGCGGGGGCCTAGAGCAGAGGGTAGTACGTATAAATATCTGGTTAAGCTTCCTGCTTGGGTCTGAAAACTGGGAACTATATAATGGCCGATGATGTACGTCCTTGTTGGGTTAGAAACTGTGTTGACAGTGAATCTTTCGAGAAATCGTTTGGAAAAATATGAATGTGTTTGCTTTTGGTGGGAAAAGGGTTACCAGGAGAGCAGTGGAGCAGTGGAGGTGGAGTTTGGTAGTTCAAATCGATAAAACAAAGCTTCGAATGTGCCAAAGACAACAAAGACACATAACAAATGCGTTGCAGCAACAATTGCAAATGGGTTGAAAAAGATTAATTGTTTTGAAGAAATTGAAATAAAGCTGCAGTACACGATACACCATCGATTATGTATCAATAAATAAATATCAAATACTTCAAAGTACTACTCCCTTCTCCTCTATACACAGCAGGGAGGGGCAGACAGACAGCTTTCTCAAAAGCTTTTAGAGCAAATTAAAACCAAAGTTGGATCCAAATGTGATTCAGTAAATTTCCACCTCACCTTCAGCTCTTCAATGCAATTCGCACAGAAAGGCAAACAGCAACATCTGCAACAGACAGACAGGCACAACTGTACTGGCTGTCAGTCACTGCTGCTTAGTTGCTCCAAACAGGCAACATATTTGACACGACGCTGATTTAAGCAAAGTTTCTAATGGCAAGCCCTGGCCGCACCTCTACCCTTTTCCAGGCTCTGGCTCTGGCTCTGGCTCTGTCTCTTTGGAGCGGTGGCGTTGTCAAATGGCATATGCAAATGACTTGCTTATCAAATAAAGTATTTTTGGGGTCCCGGTTCTGTTTGTGGGCTGAGTCTTGCGTGTGAAGTGGAACAACTGTGCGTATGCGCAATTTTCACATTGTTTCAATATGACGGAGAACGGGGGGCGGAGGGCGGAGGGGGAAGAACGGGGTGCTTAAGGTTGGTGTTGGGATTGGGTCCGGGTGTTCGCTGTTCGGTTTTTGGTTTCGGTTTTTCGCCTCCGGCTTTTCCAAGTATGCACAAGTAATGTGAGAAAATTAAATTTTTCGTGCCTCCCGCAAAAGTGTCGGTGTTTCCTGCCGCTCTCTCCGTCTGTCTGTGGGTGTTTGTGCTTGTTGGGTTACACACACGCTTACAGCTTTGTGCTAAACATTGGCATACCCCTCTGCCCCTCTGCCCCTTCAGGTTTTGTAAAGAGGGCGTGAAAAATAGAACTTAATTCAATCTGCATACACTCGTCCTGGCAGTCACTGCTCCTCTCTCTCTCTGCTGTCTGCTGCTTGCTGTTTAAGGAATATTTAATTAAATTCTGCTCTTGTGATTGCTGCCAGTGTTGCCTTTTGTTAATTGAATGCCAGAGTTGTAGCAAATGTGATTATCATTGAATTTGTCATTTGATTTATGCGTGGAATTAAGAGCGTGAAATTACCATAACGAATGGGTTATCTTAACTGAAAAGACCCTCCATGTGAGGATGAGGAGTTTTAATTATAAATTTAATAGCAGCAGAGAGTTCACATATGGGAGGACTCTTCCCCAGTAATCTCATATTAATTCCATTACCCCCACCCCCCCCCAAGTAATTGATTTGATCTGTCCCTAGTCCCCTCCCATGGCTGGTCGCATTTCCACACCATTAACCGCATCGGGCTTCATTTAAGTTCAATCAAAGCCAGAAGTCGTTCGATACGGAATGTCCATTGGGGGTTGGTCGCCAAGTGACAGCCACAAAAGCCACAGAAACCTTTTTGCTTGTCCGCCAAGCGTGAAGCCTGATGCGGGGATAGACAAAGTTGAGCGAATTGTCGCTGGATTATGCCCCCGGGGGAAAGCCACAAGTCTGTAGCAGCTTCTTTGCCTCAAAAAACTTGAAAAATTGAACTAATTGAATGGATGGACCAAAGGCATTGTCAATAACAAAAAATGTTAGCCAAAACTTTCACTAACTTCAATGAGCCTTTTACAGCTCAAATACTTGGCACAGCCTTGCGGCAGAGTCCTTTGCCTCATTTCTTTTGGCTTTTCGCACTCTCCCTGCCTCGCCTTCCATTTCTCTTTCTCCTTCTCCTTCCTCCCTTTCCCTTCGTCTTCTCTTTCTCAAGTGTTTTTCAAGTGAAGATTAGCACGATTCCTGTGTGTGTTTGTGTGTGTGGCTTGTGGGGCAGGATGCTGCTTATCATCTTATAGGTTCGCCCCGGCTTCGATTTCTTTGAGTTGTTTGGCAAATAAACATTTCAGATATGGGTATGTTTTACTGTTTCGATGTGCCATCAAAGAGTTTTCCTGAGATAACCGAATAATACTACATCAAAACAGTGCCCCAAAAAGTAGGCAACAGAAATGTGGTTTGTCTTGTATCTTTTATTCCATAGAAATCCAGAGAAAATGGGTCGTTAAGTGAGATGGACCTGCACGTACACACTTTCCCCTCAAAACTATATGATATATATAGTGACCGATCTGGATGTCTATGACTGATTCTTGCAACAAAGAGAATTTTCCTTCCTTTTTTGTGAGATATATCATAAAACCCTCTGCAGCGATATGTATAGGAAGAACCACTTTTTGGAGCTATTTATGATAATTGCCTCACACCACATGTCCCCCACTTGGAGGCATTTTCGTCACGTGGCACACAAAAAGAAATTTCCAAAAAAAAGCACCGAAACGAAATCATTTGCACCTTTAAAAGGGCATTAAAAGTGGACTCGAAAGCCAAGTTAGGGGGAAAGTAGCCAAGGTAGGGGACTGCGGGCAAGAGCGGACTTGAGTGGCAATCAACATTAGAGAGACACACACGCACACATACACACCAGACATGCAGTCACACAGATACACACAGGGAGGGAACTGCGTAGCAAACAAATTAGAACACGCACGAATGACCTGGCCACAAAAGCGATTTGATGAAGACGAGGCATACATAGAAATAGAAGAATAAAGAGAGACAGAGAAGAGAAAGAGAGAGGATGAGTGGGAAAGCAGTGGCAAGTAGATCACAGAGGCACGTGAGGCAACTTCGGCAACGGTTTCTCTCAAGCGGCATAATAATAATTGAGTAGATGCCAGAGAAAAAGTGGGCCGAAAAAAGATAGTTTCAGCTAAATGCAAAATAAGTGGACAGCCCCAGTAATAGAAAGAGCAAGAGAGAGAGGGAAAGAGAGAGACAGAGAAGTTCCGGTTCGGCCATTACCAGCAGACAGTCGCCTGCCACGACTCTGACCGACTGGGCGTGTACGCAATTTAAGCCGCTTTAAGCCAGGCCCGGCAGCGGTGGCAATGGAAACCGTAACGAAATCTGTCCCCTCATCTATTCGGAATGGGATTGGGCTCGGGCGGCTGTCCCCCACATCTGCCACTAAGCTGCTGCACGCACATGAAAAAAGTCCTTGAGCACGACACAGACCAACAAAAAAAAGAGAAAGGAAAAGGCAGCAGTGGGAGTTTTCCCTCCCATACCCCATACCCCACTTGCCCGGGCCAACTCGAACTGGCACTTAAGAGCGTCGATGTCATGTCGACACAGAGAAGGAACAGGAGATGAAGGAGGAGCAGCAGCAGCAGTAGCAGGAGCCTGGGATAAGCTGGGGATGGGAACAGGAGCAGGCATCAAGTGTTGGCGGCGCCTAAAGTAACTGAAGTCGGCAAATACCCGCGATAGCTCCGCATAGCACAGCTCTGAGAGGGCCAGGGAACAGGGAAGAGGGAAGAGTTTCCCAGCTGACACCGAGCACACAGAGCGACATGAAGTTAAGTGGCGTAAAGCGTGTACTTAATCGCTTAAAGCATTAGAATTTGAAATTGAATATCATAAAGGATACTCGTATATATTCAAAAGTGCGAGGCATCCAGCGAACCACCAGGAACAAGAGGAAAAAGAATGAGTAGAGCACACAGCAAATAGTTGTAAAACGCTTTTGGCCAGGCAGAGAACCATAGGCACAAGGGGGGGGCACACATTTTCCAAATAGTCGAGTGTGCCGTGTGACAGGGCTCTGCTGAAGGGGTTTCGCTTCGGTTCTGCTGAATTGGCGGCTCGTAAAATTGTTTTAAGGTGCGACATAAACTCTAGAGAGGTGCTACAGACTTACAGACGGGATGCAGGCGCTAAACAAATTCTGTATCACTGCATCTGCATCACTAAAGGAAAGATTTTCCTTCTTTAAAGTTCGACAAAAATATCCTACAACTGTTTTAAAGTGTCTTAAACAATAGTTATTTAAACATAATGGCCAAAAGTTGTTGATTTCATCTGAAAAATTTCCCAATAATTGGCGAAATTTTATTAACAAATGTTTGGGGCTCCGTGGCTGCAAACTAATCAGCAAAAATCAGCAACAATTTAATTTCATTATGCGCTGGAAAAGCTTTCAAATTGGCTCCGACATTTGAGCGTTTATTTCATTGAACCCTTTTTCCGACAATTATAAATCAAACAATTGAACTTTTTCCAACATTTGGCATAACAATTATTTACTGGGAATCCAACAAAAAATAAATTGAAATTATATTTAAGTCTGTTTTACAGAGGAGAGAGAGAGAGAGAGAGAAAATGAATTGAGGGCGGCATCACAATCAGAATCGAAATGTTGGTTCAACCTCCCCGATGGCATTAAAAATGCATGACATTTTGACAATAGATGGTCCAAGGAATCAATAGCATCAAATATGCATTGACGAGGGCCGGGAATCGTGCGCTATATCTATAGATGGATGGACGAATGAACGAATGAATGGATGGCTGGGTGGCTGGGTGGTGCGAGTGGGTGGGCTGTCTAACAATTTCCCATTCGCTTTTATCATCTTAATTTGATTTGAAGGGTATTTGCAGAGGGGGCAAAGAGCGAGGGAGCTCGATAATGAAGCGAAACACTGAGTAAATTAGTACAGAAATCAATTATTAATCCCAGAACCGATGGGAGTTTGCCTGAAAATTACTGTCAAATGTGTAGAGGGAGCCTAGCACATCAAATATAGATACTCGCCCGTAAGCACGAAGCAAAATTACAACAAATTAAAAATGTTTCCAGCAATCTGTGTTTTACTCGTTTTGCTACTCGAATCGGCTGGCGGTTTCCTCATCACCGTGGATGCCCACGAGGAGATTTGCTTCCACGAACATGTCCTGGAGAACGAACGCATCACCATCTCCTTCGAGGTGATGGAGGGCGGCTTCAAGGACATTGGTGTGTCGATCAAGGGCCCCCAAGAGGAGCTTCTGCACCACTCCGATCGTGACTCCGTGGGCAGCTTCACCTTCAGTGCCAGCAAGCGGGGCGTGTACACGCTCTGCTTCGACAACCAGCTCTCCACTCTGACCCCCAAAGTGCTGATGTTCCAGTTCCATGTGATTCGGGGCCTGGCCTACTACACGGACCCCCAGCGACGCGGCGACGATGTCCTCGAGCAAGCCATTGTCCAGCTGATGATCAACGAGCTGTCCGGCAAGATGATAGCCGTCAAGCAGGAGCAGGAGTACATGCATGTCCGGTATCGCGGCCATCTGGCTGTCAGCGACAGTGTCCACTTCCGGATCGTCTCCTGGTCGATTTTTGGTCCATCCATGCTGCTGATCATGACCGTCCTGGAGGTGTACTATCTGAAGCGCTTCTTTGAGGTGCGCCGTGTCGTCTGATGTGTGGATTTTCCTGTTCAAATTAACCTTGATTGATACCCCTGTCTCTTGTTTGTGGGATTGTATATCTGTCCAAAAGGAAAGATCATCTTTAGCCAAATAGATCACATGGATCACATTCTACCCATACAAATGACTATCCCATACCCTTAATATTGACTACATATTTTCCCAGACAACTACAATTTGTTGCATATTTCACGCTTCACAAACCATAAAAAAACTTTGTGCAGAGAGGAGGAGTGTCAGGCGTCAGTGGGAGCTCAAGTAGCCATAAAGTTCACTTCACCTCCATGGAGAACCGAGCCACCACATTGGATTAGCACAAATTTATGACGGCTACCCACACATGGCCATCACCCACACCCACACCAGCCGGAGGGAAGGGAATGGAAACTTATCATATTCATTCACAAGTTTTTCCTTCCTCTTTGCCATTTCCCTGGCATAGAGATAGGGATACTCCGACAGAGGGAAGGAGAAAGAGAGAGAGAGACTCCGACTGCGACTGCGACTGGTACTGGGAAATGGAAAACAATGCCAAAAGTTTTTTCCTCTTATTTACGACAATGTCGCGTCAAGTCTTTTTTTTTTTTGTTTGGTTCCTTCTTTATTCTGTTTTTCTATATACTCGCGTACTATGTGAGAGGTACCCTATAAAGTAGCAAGTTTTTCGACTTTTTCTGCTGTTGGCTGCTGTTGCATAATAAAATGAAGCATGTTGTGTGTGGCAGCTCTCGAGAGGCGGCAGCTGGAACCTGGCAGCAAGCGGAATGAATAAAGGACACCCGACTAGCTCCGATATTGTTCCCCAGCGTCGAATGAAAGCAAAAGTTCACGGACTTTGTTACGGCGGAAAGGGAGAGTGATGGCAGAAGGTAGAGACGATGGAGCAGGCTGAGACGATGTGGTACTTGGTAAATAAAGCCCCATTGACAAAATGAGTAGCGAAAGTCAGAGCCAAGTGGGAAAGTATCTCACTGATAGATGATAGATCTCTTAAGCTTAATATCTGTAAAAAGACACGTTACTTATGACTGAATTTATGTAGGATAGCGATAGGCCAAGAATAATCAATAATTAAAGCCATTTCTGTCCAATGTTTCTCCGAGAAATGCTGTTCCAATGAGCATGAGCTACTTAAGTTCTGGTTCAACTCCCATTACAATTACCCCCATCTACTCGACGTTCCAATCATCTCTGTCGCATCAGATCTCTCCATCATTATGAAGGGGGTGGGGGCATGCCACGACCTCATGGCACTCGGGCTTCAATTATGTTTTGCATCCTTCAGAGCTGTTCACTTAATTGCATCACTTGCAGCAGCCCAGTGCTTGGGGCCCGGCTTCGTTGTGCTCATAAACAAGCCCAACCATTGGGGCGGGGAGTGAGTTGCACGTTGCCCGATGCTCTGGGGTGCCTCTGCTTCGTGGCTCCTCATCGTGGCAATTCAATTTTCTATTATGTCAGGCAGAGTTGAAGGCAATGTAATGTTAATAAAATACTCGTACTGCCAGCAGTGCCGACAGTGCCGCCCTGGCATCCATTCAAGATGTTGCCGCAGTCGCTACGGCAACTCTGGCAACGCTACGTATACGCAACGTAGTGCGCCTTTTGTCCTGCCTACGAGTATTTACCCGCAACACAGCAAATAAAGGGACCCCCACATATGAGCGGTGCAGAGGGTGTAGGGGAGAGACTATGGCTATAGCCATGTTATTTGACATTTATTTGCTATTTCCTCGAACCACAATGGAAATGGAGCGCAGAAGGGGATGGGGTGGAGCAGCACTTACCTCGCTTCTGTGGCGTCTGCATGGAGGAGGGCGACGGCGTGGCATGTGCCTCACCCACAAGATGCACTAGGAGCAGCATCAGCACCAGCACCAGGGACAACAGCCGCATCAACAGGCCGCAGCTGGCTGGTGCTCCTGTGGCTCCTTTGTTCTGGCCCATCATCGGCCGCCCGGCGACTCCACTTGATCCTTGGGTTTGAGTTTGGTTTGAGTTTCGGTTTCGGTTTTGGGCTCCTCTCGGACTCCCCTGTTCGGTGGTGATGCGTTTGCTTTGGCGCAATTTCTTTCGTTTGACACTTCACTTTCACAGTTTTCCTTTTGCCACTCTATTTCTCCTCCTCTCTAGCTGTAGCTCTCTTTCTGCCTCTTTTCGCTATTATTTGTTAATTTCACACAAGGCCACACACTTTTGTTGGCCAAAAATATAGTGGTTTTTAAATGTTTCTGGATTTATTTGCTCGCTTTTATCTCCGCTTAGTATCTGCAAATATTTCCATTTTTCCACATCAATTTTTTTGCTCATTTATTAGACAATATTTGATATTCATTAAAATGCAATTTTCCCAGTAATTGATTCGCATAATTGGGTCAAAAGCAAACAATCCAAACATCTCGATGCCATAATGCAATGCCATCTTTCGGCATTACTCATGTGGCGTTCCAGTTCCTTGGGGAACTGAAAAATGAGTGGAAATCCCCCCGGGGCGGTGCCGCCGCTCGCAATCATTCTTCATTAGATGGTGGGGCCAACGTGTCAAGGACTTTTCGAGGACGACCGCAAACATTTCGCAGTTTCTCCTACGTTTTCTCTTTATTTTATTTTTTTTTTTTTTTTTTTATATATCAAAATTTTTTTTTTGGCAAAAGATATATATCAAAAAAAACATTTTTTAACACAGTTGCATTTCCAAACAGAACCCTGTTGTAGATAGGCGATAGACATAGATAGGTATTAAGAAAGCGTTTTCTCTGTTTATATACCCTTGAATCCATAAATCCTTGCTTCCAACGTTAATCGCTTCTAACACACATACACGGGTTTATCGTTCATTTCCACTATTTATCTCTGAATTAATGTCTTTACTTTTATCAAATTGTGATTTATGAATTATACATCAATTGAACTGTCCATTATTTTCAAGTTAATTGCTGTATCAAATCGTTTGACGGATTTTTATCTGTTTTATCGTTTTTAAAGACCGCTGACGAACTGCTGGACATTCGGTTTTCCCAATATTTCCGACCGTATTCTGTGGGCCCTTTGCGGGTTCTGCTGGCTCAATATTTCAATGAATCGCCCACCTCTAGGCGCATTGCATTATTTATGCAAAAGTTCGGAACTGTGGCACGGCGGGCCATGGGCCACGGGCAACGGGCAACGTGGGGCAATAAAAATCAAAACCGGGCCAAATTCAGCACGATGGCATGTGACGGCACATGGCGAAAAGGCACCAAATTGTGGCAACAGCCAGAAAGAAAAACACAGGGAGCAAAACAAAAGCCAGCACCGAAAAAAAGGTCAAGTTAGAGTCCTGCTGGTCATTGACGAACGTGGTACGCGTCTCGCCTAGTACATTTATTGTGTTTCTCAAGTATTTTTCATATGATGGGATGCTTGATGGAAAATCACGCAGCTGCCAGAGCAAAAGAGACAGGCAGAGAGACAGCAGCAGCAGCACCAGCAACAACAGACGCACTCGAGGACACATTTAATATTTAATCTTAACGAAGGACATCAATTATAATTACACACTTTGCTACAACGCAGAATTCGCGAACCCCCAAAACGACACGGCCAATTTCACGCGACTCACGACTGCTCCCGCCGATGTCTGCAGACGAACTGAACGCGTGTGGCGGTCCTGATAACGGGTCCTGATATACGTCTCTGCACACGCACACCTAAGCCACCAACGCGACGACAAGACAACCTCTAGCTTCGGCTTGCAACGGCGAACTGAACGCGAGGCAGAACGACACGCAGCGAGGCGCCACGAAAGCTGTTGTCGGCTCTGAATGAAAGTGAAGTTTGTTTGCAGAGCGAAACGGTAAAGCCAGAGCGTTGCAGAGAGCGTGAAAGCTCTGCTTGAAGACTCTCTCTCTCTCTCTCTCTCTCTCTCTGTCCCTTTGGGGCTCTGCCATCATCTGACTTTTGTTTACGCTTTAACAGCTGTTTCCGGAGCTTAGGCGCCATTTGGCGCACAGCACGTGGCTGATGTTTTGATTTTACATTATATAAGGCAGAAATAGAGACAGAGGGCGAAGAAAGAGACAGAAAGAAAGGACATTCAGATGGGAATAATTGGTACTATAGCTTTGCAATTCCATCGTATTCCCATGGATTCCTAGCTTCTTTGATTACCTACTCAGGAATATTCCTCATCTCAAGATTCGTTTCCTGGGTTCCTGTATTGCCCCAAGTGATGCCCATCAAAGACAGCTCTGCGTGGACAGCTGTGGACAACCTTTGCATGCCAATTAGACTGGGGATCTCTCCGGACATGCCCGGGCGCACACCTACCCCACCAGTTATCGTTAAGTATAACGGTAACGGTGGAATTTTAAGATGGCGCGGAACCAAAACCGGACTTATATAATCGACCCCGTAATCGTGTTCGTGTGGAGGTATATGCAACAGACAAAAGGAAGTACGTCAACAGATGAGTGCGTCTGAGTGATACCTGTATACCTGTATACCTGTACACCTGGCTAGAACCAGAATAGAACCAGATAATATATCTGTAAACCAGAATTTCTTTGCTAGTACTACCTTCCGATTTTACCTCATTTCCAGATGGTTGTTTCGATAGCTCGATCCCATCGTTGTCTATTTAGTGACCAATAAGTAAATCTTTGCAGCGGGTATCTTACAGTCGGATTGTTGTAGTATACATTTCCTACTTGTATTTTTTATCGCGCTTCCTTCAGGGCAGCTTTCAGCAATCAGCTCCGGCTTCAGCTGCAGATTGTCCTGCCGTTCGTTCTCTTTATTTTCTCATTTCCTGGTCGACGGAGACGGAGCCGGAGCTGGAGCTGGAGCCGTCCTCAAGGATATACTCTGCGCAGGTGTCAGGAACAGAGGTGAAGCCACTAAAAAGCGCACACACACACAGACACAGACACACACTCGCGTGGGATGCCTTTTTTTCTTTTGCTTAATTTTCCTTTTTATGTTTTGACACCGTTTGGTAAAGTTTTCTGCCCCAGCCCCAGCCCCTGCCCCTGCCACAGCCCTGCCCTGCAACTGCCACGGACACTTACAAGTTTCTCGCTTGTTGCCGTTGACATTTTTATATATCATCTGTCCGGATCCCCATCTCCGTGCTGCTACACCTTTACTGTAAGTGCCACCATATCATTTCGTTGTTTCTCACATTTTTATTTAATTTTTCCCTTTTTTCGGGGGCTCTGCCTGTTGTTTCCCTGAAATGCCAGCATAAAGTTTTTGTTACCCATAAAGGCAAGTGCCTGGCTTTCGTTTTTT
The DNA here is from genome assembly GCA_008121275.1 of Drosophila lowei. NCBI lineage: Eukaryota > Metazoa > Arthropoda > Insecta > Diptera > Drosophilidae > Drosophila > Drosophila lowei. Next base: position 19,763,561 of record CM017778.1, on the reverse strand, counting down.
ATTTTATTGAGCCTATATAATCGCAGGGGTGGAATCTGGCAAGTGTGAAGACGAAATAAGGCAGAGGGTAAGGTAGTCTCTGTTCAATATTTAATCACCATCAAAGGGAATCGATATCACTGGAATTTATTTGCAGTACGCACACCTTTTTAGAGGAGGCCCTTCCCCTAAAGCATATAATTTCCACGCGCCATTAAGTCTTGTACAAAATGGTCACGAAATTGATTTAAATGGCATTAAGAGCGTACAAATTAATTGCATTTCCAAATGGCCAGAGGCTGTAATAAGTACCCCAACCTTCCCCTAGACTTTATCAGAAATCACGTATGCGTCCCACTCCATTTTGGATATAATCATAATCCCCCGCATCCACCCCATAGGCAGCCCTGCAATCGAACACATAATAAATATTTATATAGACATTTGCTTGTTATACAGTTACACGGTATTCCATGAGTTGGAGGGTATATTGTTTTTTGTTGTTTCTTTGGCAATATCCCGCCTCTCAAGAGAGGGTTTCTCATGGACTCCTCGAGTTGTGGGTATCTTCCAGTCGTCATGTCGATTATTTATAGTAAATCTCTCCTATTTATTTTTCTACATACTCTTAGGTACGATACATAATAGTTACGCACACAGGCCCGGGGGTAGTGCAGTTTTCCTGTTTGCTCAGATTATTTAAGTTATTTTTCTTTTGTGCCTCCCCCACTGCCGCCGACTCCTCCGCGCTGTGCTTGGGAAAACGCCGGGAAAACCTTTGTTTATGTTGGCACACATGGATGTTTAAATTACGTTTTTATTGTAAATAAAATGAGCTTGTCTGCGGGCGGGAGGGCGTGCTCCTGCCACGTGCACCCGCGGTACGCGCCTCAGCCGCATTTAAATATTTGCGCATGGAATTATTTTCTCGCGAAAATTGCGGCCAGGCAGACGTTTTGCAAAGTCAAACAAAAGTTACCAACGTTTGTTGGACCACCTCACCTTGCCTCTGCTTACCCCCTCTTTGTCGGGGTACCCCGTTTGTGCGCCCTCTGCTCCTCTGCGCCCTCTGGCTCCTCTGCAAAGTCGGGAGGCGAAAGATCTGGTCGAATGATGGTGAAGTGACAGAGCAGAGAGTCGTCCACAACCAGAACGGCGCCGCAGTTGTCGAAGATGTTGCAGTAGTTGGGGGCCGAGAAGATGGTCACTAGCTGGCGGTTGGCAAAGAACTCATAGCCATCCTGCACGACCTGATGGGCTCTGACGATCAGGTTGAAGTTGTACTGCCGCAGGAAGCGCTCCACAATCTCGCGACCGAAGGTGACGCTAACGCCGCGCTCGTTAAAGCCCCAACCATCAGTAGTGACGTCCGGATCGGACCACAGCAGGTCACAGAGCAGACCGGTGCTTGGCACATCGGCGGGTCGTCTCAAATTCCGGATATCATCGAGCGAATTCAGGTCCGGACTGAGGCCCCCGTGAACGCAGAAGATCCTGTCCGACACGATGGCGGCCACCGGCATGCAGGCGTAGCAGTCGACAAAGGAGCGCCACAACTTGATGCTGTACCGCCGCTTGCACTCGTCGAAGAAGCCGTAGATCTTGTTCAGCCCCGGCGACTCGTGGTTGCCCCGCAGCAGGAAGAAGTTCAGCGGGTAGCGCAGCTTGTAGGCCAGCAGCAGGGTGAGTGTGTCGATCGAGTTCTGCCCCCGGTCCACGTAGTCCCCTAGGAACAGGTAGTTCGCACTCGGCGGATAGCCGCACTTCTGGAATATTCTCACCAGATCCTTGAACTGCCCATGTATGTCCCCGCAGATCTTCACCGGCGCACTCAGCTCCAGCAGCATGGGCTGCGAGAGGAACAGCAACCCGGCCGACATGCAAATGTCCGTCAGCTCATTCTCGGTCAGCACGTTGGTCCGCGGATTCGCGCCGTCCAACAAGAGCTTCTCTATTATCGAGTTCAGATAGCTCTTGCTCTGGCGATGGAAAAAGCCATCTCTGCGATCAGTCGCGCCCCGACTCGAGCGACGAGACATATTTTGGTGTTGAAATTTTGAGGGGAATTTTACAAATGTTGAATAATTTAAATGTGTTCTGGATATGTTTGACTTTTGAAAATTTTGAATAATTTTGAATTTTTTTAAATCAGTTCTTGACCTTTGACTCGAGCGTTTAACTGGGTTTCTTGCGGTCCATTGAGCTCCATTTCACTCTCTAGTTGCTTCGTTTGCTGCTGCACTTGGGGGACTCTCTTATTCTCTATCTCTGAGATCCCGACTATCCCATTTCCCCTCTACTCTTGCGCTTTTCAATTATCAGACACTTGGCATACATTTTCCAGCGAAAAAAAAGAGAACAACATTCAAATGGACGCGCTCGATAACAGGAAAAAGCGCCGGAAAGTCGCTTGTTTACTCGCTGTTGACCCATGGACCTCCCCCATGGACCCCCTTTTGAGCCACTTTCCAGCGGTGGTCGCAGCTGCATTTTGGCTGCTGGTAATCCCGATTCGTCGAGCTGCCTGCACTTGTAATGCGGCTTAAAACAGAGATACAGCTGGAGAGAGGGAGAAGAGCATTTTTTGGCCAGCTTCTGGTCCGTCCAGGGGTTTATATTCCCCGCCCCATATGCAAGCTTTCCCTCCCTTTTCGGGGTGCATTTTGAATACATTTTTGAATCAGTGTCGAGGCTGTGTACTTTTTATGTCACTTTTTTTGGGGTCCAACTTCTTGGGGCACTCTCCACGCATCACTCCCTATTCCCTGCACTATTCCCTGGTGGCGCTGTGCTTTGTGCGATTTGTGTAGTTCCGGCTTTAGTGGCTCTCGGACTCGGAACTCGGGACTGGGACCCATGTGTGCTTTCCTCTCTGCCACACGAACCACTGGTCTGCCGCGCCTGCCCCTCGTTCTCCCAGAATGTATTTAATTGCAGGCGGCGCTCAAATAGGATTTGTGCATTGTTTTCTGTGGCGGATTTAACGCGAGAGTACTCGTTCGTACTCCCAGTTAGTTTGCATTTTTTGCGCCCTTTTTCCACATTTGGAATCTATTTTAATGTCGGTTTAATTCAATACCCGGGCGGATCCCTAATGCGCCGGGAAATGGAACTTTGTTCCGGATGAGGCAGGAGGTGCGGAGGAGGGCCGCTTCTCTTGTGGTGAAAATGTAATTAAATTGTGGCCGAAGTGGGATTATCCTCTGCTTTATTGCGATGTAAAAACGTACCATATACCATATACGTACTCGTACGTATCTGTATATATGTAATTTTGGCCAAGTCTGGACTACCTTTGATCTCTCATTAAAGTTTAAACCATTTTAATAAATTAATAACAAAAGAGGTTTTATAATCGTTCAAAGCGGATTCAAAACCGTAGTAGCCGTAGATCTAACGAAGTTTTCTCTTCCTTTGGCCTCTTAAACACGAAACCATTAATGATCAAGTCCCAGTGCAATCTAAACTACCTGAAGATGAAATTCTAGTCCGAATCTGATTCCCATTTGAAGTTCGAACGCAATCGCGACTCTCGAGTCAGAATCCCGAACAGCTTTCAACTGTCCCTCGAAATCTGAAGCAGCTGAAGGCGCTTGGCTTATTTCCGTTTCCGTTGGCTGCCATATTTTCAAACACCCTCTTTGTCTATCTCTATCCCCGTCTATTCTCACACTCTCTGCTAGGAGAACACAATTTTTACCTCAGCAATGCAATTTTCGAATCAAAAACAGAATAAAGCAAATCCAACAGAATGCAGCAGAGGTCGCGCTTTGGAAGTGGAATAGTGGTTGAGGGGCGTGATTGGAGAGGGGAATGACAATGAAAGGGGGTGGGAGAAATGGTGAGAGGGGCTTGAAGGGAAGGTTGTGAGGTTAGGTCAGTGGCGAAAACAGAAAAACGGATTTTCTCTTGCTGTTGGTGCTATTGATGCTGCTTCTGCTCTTGCTCTCCCATTGTGTCGCCGGAAATATTCAATTTTCAATTTTCATTTCGCTGGCCAGCAAAAATTGGCAAGCGAAAACAAAAGACGTCAATAGAGCGGGACAGAAATGTGGAGTGAGAGCTGAAGAAATATCGAGGGAGAGACCGAGAACGAGAACGAGAAAATCTACTAAGCGCATCATGTGGCTGTGGCGGAAAGAACAAAGCGGAGATTGAATAAAAGAAATCAATTCAATTATTACGATTTTCCCTGGACCCTCCTGATGTATTGTTCGGGAATGATGATGCAGGTCCGAACTTAATCTTAATGAAATGTAAAACCTTTAGCCTGCTGCCTGTAGCCTGTTTCAACAGTGATGCAGCCTTGGGTGCTGCCAGATTTGCCATCAATATTGTTGCAAGCATTAAGCAGGGCTGTGACCAGGGCTCCCAGGGCTCCCAGGCCTGCCAGGCCGGCCATCGTAACGTAATTAAGTGCTCAGCGGGAGACAAGGCAAATGCAATGTACATTTATTGAAATATTATTTATGATGTTGAAAATTGCCGGAAGCCGGCCTTAATCCCTGTTATTTTGCTACCAACCAAAGAGCAGACCAGGCCCCATACTGGGCAGCCTTCAGTTATCGTTTATTTTGGCCATTTTCCAGGGTCATTAGCTGATGATGATGACAACTCTCGGGGGGAACGGGGCAATGCCACTGGTTCTGGTTGTGGTTCTTCTTCTTCTTCTGCTCCTGGCATGATGGCGTAACGAGCGTAATATTGTGCAAAGAGAAAAGTCAAATGTCAGTCAAAGGTTGAGTGGAATGAGGAATATCCTCAAAAGTATCTTATAATCTTACGCGTGTTAATAATACCTTTATTGCTTCCGCCCAGCTACAGATTGCATATATGCCATTTGCCATTTCAGCAACACCTGCTTCAGTCCCTTATCAATGACCAATAGCTCAGCCCGTGGACATGGCCCAGACAGGTCTCTCGTCAAGCTGACATTTAAGCCCCATTCCAACAGCTTCCTGACAGCTTTAGCCTCAAAGATACCCTCAAGCGGCAGTATCCTCGGATACACTCACGTCTCATTAAATAGCCTCTGGCTTTAAGTGTGAGGGCTGTACGAGTATATATGCAAAGATCATGGCTGCTTTATCCATGAGAGACAAGCGCTTGTTTTAATTAAAATTTTAATTTAATTCCTTTATTTTTTCTGCGCAACCATCAAACAGGATGAGGCAGCAGACTGGGAGCCACAGGCAGGGGCATGGGCATGGGCAGGGGCAGGGGCAGGGCAGACATCAAGTGGCCGAAATTAAAATCTGCAGCAAACACTTGACACGGCCACCCATAGGGGTGGGCTGGTGAGAGGCGGCATCGTGTGGTATGCTGTGGTGTGGCAGAGGCCAGGAAGCTGTTGTCAAAGTGCAAACTACATAAGTGACAAAAAATTACGCATACGCACTGTGCCAGTGGCACTGTCGCTGCGATAATAACGTATAATGAAAGCAACCAGAGCGCAATATATTGAAGTGTCTGCGTGTCGTGCTCATTAACACTTTGTTGGGATGCTGGGTGGCAGAGCAGACCTCAAGTTCGTTGAGAAGTGGAGAATGCCAACTCGGAGGGGAGACACAGAGACACAGAGCAGAGAGCACATAGCACAGAGCACAGAGGAGTGTGAAAAGCAGAACAGTAGTACTCGTAAATCATTGAAACTGTGAGAGAAAATAAGTCTAACAAGGAAGAAAGCCGTAGTCGACTAAAGGATACCCGCTTTTGGGGATGAGTACCAGGAGCTCCTACAAACAGTCGGACGAGGAATATTTCCACGAACCCAGTAAGAGTCTACCCTTGTAATCTCCATTTGCCGGGTATAGTAAAGATTTAGTAAGACATCACTCGCTTATAGCCCTGCTGCCTGCCTTCTCCTATCGTTTGCCAAAAGATCTCTTCACTTTTGTAGCCCAAAAATAGTTGCCGCAGAGCGAAACACTTGCATAGGCCCCGGATGATGCTTTGACTGGCTTTGGGCTGCCTCTGGGCTGCCTATGTCTTGGTGTTGGATGACATTTAGCAGCCGCTTGACGTATGGAAAGACACAGACACCGACACTCCTTCGTCTGGCGTGATGTCCTCATCTGGCAGAGGCCTCAAAGACACGGCATGACAGTCAGGCACTTGACGTTGACGAGCATGTGGATAAGATGGAGCCTAGAGCAGAGTCTGAGTTTAAGGCTGGTTCTTGGATGTAGGGTGAAGTACGAGTATAATGATGTGCAGCTGCGGCTGCGGAATGCTGGCGTATGAGTAATGTGCACTGTTAGATAGTTAGTTAGGCCAATAGGAGACTCCCAGTGGCCAGAGGAGAGTGGAAATGAAAACGAGAACGAGAACGAAACGCAACTGTGAAATGATACTAAAGAATGATGCAATTTCCCGGCCACAATTTACCATTTTAATGGTCTTGCCAACGGACGGACGTACGGACAGGGCAACCGACAGGCGGCCAGTGCCATTTCAATGATGTACTTATCCTTGGCTCTTCGAGTGGCCTCTGGCACTGGCTCTGGACCTCTCTGTCTCTCTTTCTGTCTCTCTCTCTCTGCAGCTAGCCTTTGTGAAAAATTTAGAGTAAAGCACCTCATTAAATTGAAAAATGTCTACAATTTGCAGGACATTATGTCCCCGACTAATGCATGCATCTATGTAGGAACTAGTGTGTGTCCTTCTCCCCTCCCTCTTTGCCATGTGTCCTCTGGCTTTGTCTGTCTGGTATTCTGCCTCTGTGGTCGGGACCTACAAATTATTCAACTTGTCGACTTTTAAATCTCCTTTGCACTGAATGGAGCTTAATCTATACGGATATACAGAGCACCCGTGTATATATGTATAAATTTGCAGTGTTAATGCAATGTTAAGCTGCTTTATTAATGATTTTCTCTTTGGTTTACCTTACAGCTTTCCCGAGCGACTGCTCACAGTGGGATAAGGCACGTTTTTTGAAAGAGGAAAGGAACCTTTGGTGGGGGCGAATGAAGCGACACAGCAATTGCACTATCTCTCTCTCTCTCTCTCACACTATCTGTCATAAGAGTTTCTTTCGCAGTCGCAGTCGATCTCAAACCACTGTGCATTTGGGCTGTCATAAAGCAAAAGTTATTGGTGCAAAAATCCTGAGCACAGGAATACACTTGTGTGTGTTTGTATCTGTGTATGTATGCTTGTATCTGTGTGCGTATGAGGCTGGCAAACATTTGTGTCAATGCATCGATAACCCGAGAACAAGAGCAAAACCAGCAACAACAACAACAACAACAATGGCCGTCAAAGGATCAGGGAGCCACAGGAGAAGCAGCATGAACAGGAGCAGGACGCAGAAGGGGAGCAACTGGAGGCAGACGCAGAGCCACACCGAGAGCCAGAGCCAGAGCCAGAGTCAGAACGAGTTCAGTTGGCTTTCTGCATTTACTCGCATGCATTATTGAGCATTAACCTCATTTCACGCAGTCAATTTACGGCATTAAATTCTCTTCTGCCCGGCTCAACGCTACTGCGGCATCCACAACCATGGCAGCGCCGGGGACTGGCAATGGCGTAAGGATTTAACGACCTGCCAGGACACGAGATGCCTCCTCGCCCGCAGCTCCAGCTCCAGCTCCTCCTTCGCCATCTTCTGCTGTTGATGATGATTTTAAAAAACTAATTTGATTTTGATTAGCCTGAGAAGCTGTGGCAGTGGAGAACAGAGGAACTATTCCCCAGGGGGGGAGATTGCAGCCTCAACTTAACAGTTATTGAAAGCAGCTTAACTTACCGTTAGCCGATAATAAGCAAAAGAAGAAGCACAAGCCCCACGAGGGAGCCAAAGGAAATGAAAACACTTGAGTGGAAGTAGCCCCAATCGCCGGACTAAATAAGCTTATAAAAATCCAGCCAGGAACGGGGAAGGGAGGGTGACCCAGGGGAGAAGGTTAGCCTTTAAAGACGAAGCTTTAAATACCCTTTTGGATCCTGTGATTCGACTATGATCTACTTTGCCGGAGTTGTGGAGAAAACAAGTTTGCTCTGATTAACTTCAGAAAAAGACTTGTTTTTCGAGCGATCACTTCTATAAAAGCCTCTATTCCAAATCAGAATATCCCATTCAAGAGTATAAGAAGTAGACTGAAGTGGAAAGCTCTCCAAGGAATGTAGAACAACAGAGAGGAGAGAAGGTAAGAAGTGACAGCAGGCAGAGGTTTTTGCCTCTCTTGCCTCTTTCCCTCTTTTCTGCCATTGTAATTGGATAATTAAAGAAATGTCTGGAGCCACAGAGAAAGAGAGGGAGTGCTGGCAAAAGAACGAGAGGTCCAAAGACAGAAGGAAAGAAACAGAGGGCCTGCAAGACAGAGAGAGAGGATGATAACAACCACGTGGTCGTCTTATGCTTTTATATATGTATGTGTGTATGCTTTGTATGAGAGTGTGTGTGTGTGTGTTTGTTTGGAGGCTATTAAAAGCATCTAAACGTTGGCTAAAAACGCTACTATAATTCACTACTCACACAAAAAGAGACAGCGAGATAGTAAGGGAGACGACACTCTCCTGGCACCGTTTAAGTAGCCTTAGAAACAGCTGCTAGCTGAACGGAAAAAAAAGTGTGGAATAGTCTGCCACGCAGCCAGCCATCGCCATTACACACACACACACATATAGTCGTATGTACATAAACACATAAGCAGCTTTTGTATTGTCTTACTTACTTCATTTTCCCCATTTAAAAGAAGAGAGAGTGAATGAGAGAAAGTGTAAGAAAGAGTACTCGCGACTGGGAACAGATGTGCCTCGAGTCCTGGAACGTGTCGGAGTCCTCTTGGATACTTGGGGAGCAGGACCCACCACTCAGGGCGCAAGCAGAATCTAGTTTCCTTGTCAAACTATTTATGGCACTTGAACGGGTTGTTAATGGCAACAAAAGAGTTTGGAAAACAGTGGAAAAAGGATCCAGAATGGATGGTTGACAGACAGAGCCGGTTCCACTTCAAATGGTGTCAAAGCTCGCAAGAGATAACCGGAATGCCCTATCCAGCAGAGCCAGATGATCTCTGCCCCTTGTTTAATTGCCATATGTGCCACAGGAGCAAGAACCCATTGCCCATTGCCATGAAAACACCATTTGGCCCCAGCTAATGGCCATAACCAGAAGTCAGAGAAGGGATAACCAGGAAGCGAAGCAGGTGGCGGGGCAGGGAGCAGGTCCGTACCAGAATTAACTTATCAGTGATGCGAAAATGACAATTGCAGGTCCATAACCTTGGGCATTTGGGCTACGTTCCATTTCGGAGCAATTAAGTTATCTGTGTGTACTCTTTGTTGGGCAATTGCCATCATCATCCATCATCATTTAACGGGGGGGAAATGGAAATAAAATGCTAAGCTCATAGAGGGAAAACCACCCGAGCAACACCTCCATAATTCATCGGGGGAGCAGGGGAAAAACTTTGACTTTGGCGCGTGACTAAACGGGAAAATGCAATGTGCACAATGCAAAGGCCAAAAACAGTTGCCAACAAATGAGCTTGTGGCAAGAATAAAGGATAAACAGCCACAGCAACAGCAACAGTAGCGACAGCAGTAGCAGTAGCAACCAGAACACTAAGTATGATTTATGTTGCAAGTCTCGCCGTGGCAGTCAAATTGAAATTTACACCCAGAACCGAAAGCCCTGGCAACGTGCCCGTGCGCTGGGGCACAAATGAGTCGGAATCCTACATAGATTGTCACCCTACAGGAAAACACAGAACTAAACCACACCAAAACTCCCGGACATACAGACGGAGAGACAGACAGATCATAATAAGCAGCAGCAAATCTGTTATCCTCCCAGGACATGTGCTGTAGATTGGCTGGGGCCCCGACCCCAATCCGAATCCCCGGAATCATTCAATTTTCCCAGCTCCTGCTGCCAGTTGCACTTCAATTTTCGTTTGTTTCCCTGGATTACCAGTCAAGCTGAAGCATGAAAATTTAATAATCCATTTGGCCCTGGTTGCAGGTCCAGGAACAACAGCTGCTTGCCTGCTTGTGTTTCACTTACAGCTACAGCTCCTGCTCCTGCTCCAGCCCCATCTCTGGTTGCAGCTCCAGGAAACAATTGCAGCTTCTTCTTGACAACGCTCCTGGGCAGCCCCATGATAAATTCTATTTAATTTCGAAAGGCGAGAGTTTGAAAAGAAATTCGTTAAAGATTTGTAATGGAATAGTGGAGTTGGAAGAAGGGCTATTTGGGAGCTATTTGCTCCAGAAGGCACTCAAATTAATTGAATATTTACTCAAAATAAACCTGTAACCGATTACGGAGTGGTGCAGAACCAGTTGAAGGCACTGAAAACAATCCATAGAAACACAGTTAGAAACGCAATCATGTACTAGAAAAACCACAAAAACTAAAATAGTTCTGGCACACGCACACACACACACACACACACACAATGCGGCTTCCGCCACTCCTCTTAAAAATACAACAACAAATCGTTGCATTCAACGTGTCATTTAACATTTTGGCTAATAGTCCGCACATTGTTCTGGCACTCGGGGCTCCCGGGTTCCAGGGCTAAACGAAAATACAAAATGCCAAAATAAAGAAGAACGAAAATAGCAACTAAAACTTATTTCATATCAAAGTGTGCGAGAGGGGCCAGGTTGCGAAGGAGAGTGCGAGAGTGCGAGAGGGAGGGAAGCATTAAAACCGCGCCAATTTTGGTCAACATGCTGAATGAACTGTAAAATCAACTCGCTTCAAAATGCGGTCGCTCAGCACTGTGTGCATGTTGGGGTATATATGTGTATGTATGTGTGTGTGTGGGTGTGCGTGTGTGCGGTGCAACAGCTGCAGCTTGCAGTCCGGACAGCGAGCCAGGCAGTTGGACAACTAAAAATCAGTTTGCACAAAATTACGTATACGACGCGTGCAACGCTAAACGAGAATTAACATTTAACAGCCGCATATAACGAGTCGGGCTGTTGTTTGTGCAACACAGATGGAAATGAAAGGAGTTTGGGAGAGCAGAGAGGGCAAAAAGAGGGAGAGAGAGAGGTTGTTTAAAGCGGCAAAGTGCCACGGGATTGTGGCAAACACATTCGCACATTTTATGCGGGCAATATTGCGAGGGCAACGTGGAATACGGGAAAATTAGCACAAATATATTTCACACAAATGCGTGTAAATACAGAGAAAATGGAATTAAAGCTCTGCAATGAAACATAAACCTATTTTACATTCATTAAAGTAATAAAATGTCTGGTGGGAAAAGTCCCAATCCCTTTTCAGAGTATTTCCGGAAATAGCTCTAAGATATTCCTCTCTTTTAAAGGGTTATTACTGCTCCTTCTAGTTCCCGTCTTCCCGTCTTAATCATATGCCTACCCTGCTTCCAACTGCCCTCCATTCCCGTTACCTTTCCTTATCCACAAAGTTGTCCTTGCTCTTAGTCCCTTTCGAAGTGCTCGCTCTTGGCTCAACTTCTCAGTTGACTTTCTGTTAACTAAACTTATTAAAGTTTGTTTGACATTCACTGATTCAGCTTCAGATTCTGATGCTCAACTCTGCTCTTCTGCTATGCTATGCTCATTGTCGGTCGTCCGCCTTTGCCTCTGCCTCTACCTCGACCTCTGTTACTCCGTAGATGCTAGATATAATAAAATATATTTGGCCGCTTGTCAGATTCAGATTCACATTCAGATTCCGATTTTTAGCTGCAGCAAGGAAACTAGTCGACAAATTGTCGCAGGAACAAAACTTGGTTTGCCTTTCGACTGTAGAACCCCCAAAACCTTGACAGCCTTTTGCCGGGCTCCGCTGAATCCTCCAGCTGCCTCCACTGCCTCTATATTTGATTCAATTTGCGCAGAGCAAAAGTAAATCAACAAAAGAGGAAAAGAGGAAAATAGGATAAATAGGAAAAGCTCGTATTCCATAAATTTGCTGGCACTTCAATCTCTTTTCCCTCGGCTCTCGCTCTGGGCTCCTCTGGCCTCCGTCTCACTGTTGTTCTGTTCTCTATTTATAAAATTTAGCATTCCGCTGGCATTCTTCGCAGTCGCCTATTTTCCTATATATACGAGTATGTATATATATTTTCTGTTGTCTGTGCCAAGTTTTTGCGGCTTCATTGCCAGCTCTCCATCGTCATCTCATTTTCGTCCTGCTGCGGATGCCGATGCTGCTGCCATTATCGTTTCTTTCCATTCCTTTCTTCCGTCTGTTGTATTTTTAATAATGCATAATTTGTTTTATAACTAGGTTTCTCCTCCTTCTGTTGCTCTCTTTTCTCTTTCTTCCTCTTCATTTTATCTATGCACAATATACATATACATATACATATATATAGTGCCATAATACACCCACAAAAAAAAAATACTTGAGAAAACAAAGTTCATTGTTGAAAAGTTATTATAAAATATATTTTTGCTTTGCCGTCCGAGAAGACCTGTTTTTGCCGTCCAGCATTTGGTTCATTTTCTAAAGGGGTGTGAAAAAGGAGTGTCCGACCATGAATAATGCAGACCTGTTGCAGGAAAATGCGCTGACCCAGACCTGTTGCAGGAAAATGCGCTTAGAGGTATTGGTAGTAGTTTTAGTTTACAGTAAATAACGAGGTACTGGGAACTATGAAAATGATAATCTATACTGAAGGGTTCCTGGATTGAATATGTCGTCAGTTCATTCAATTTCCTAAAAGATTCAACAAAAAGTCATGCTAAAGAGTGCCTTTAGGGCAAATTCCATTTGCTAATCAATTCCACTGCAAAACGAGTTACCTGCACAACACTTCTGGATGTTATGACCACGTTATGGTCTTTTGTAGGGTGTCCCGGGCACAGGTTTTAGGCACACTTCTCAACACTCTACCACCGCCCTGCACCGTCGCGCAGTGGGACACTTAAACCGTCATTACCCTGCCTGGCAATTTGGTTTTCGCTTACAGTTTTCCAAGGTTTTCCCCCCCTCTCTTTTTTTTTGCTTGCTGGCGAGGAAGGCTCTCATAAAAGGCCGGAGTGAGACATAATAATAAAGCAACAAAAGACAATTCAGATCGTAAAAAAACAAAATAAATGCTATAAATGAACCCATAAAAATTACAACAACAATGGTGAGTAACGGGAGACAAGAACAGGAGCAGCCCTGGCCACCCTGACAGCGCCCTATGGGAACCTTTGGCAGCGTTACATTTTTTTAACTGATTGATACGCGCGTGGTGGATGGCACAGGTGTGTGTGTGTGAGTGGGGTTTGGGGAGTGTCGCGTTGCGTGAGAAAAACAATGTTACACACAAAACCTCCATCCATACAGGGTAGAGCGGAACAGGACGAGACACTGACGAGTGACGCCGAAAAAAAAGGCAAACACTCGCACAGAAGAGGGGCTCGCGTGAAAACAAATGAGAAAAAATATGTTACAAAGTGTCGCACATGGCAGAGAACCCATACACACTGGCACACGCTCACCTACACACGGTGAGAGACACAGATACAGAACAGACACACATACACCTTCAGGAGTCTGGTTTGCCACTTGCTCGCCTTGTCATGTCCTGGCAGCAACTTTACATTGTTTGGCTTCGAGCGTTGTGCCATTTTGCGATACCCTAGCAAAGGGCATTACGATTCTGATCAGGTGAAAACAGTTCCGATACAGGACTAGCAGCCAAATCGACACAGCCATGACGAAACATTCTCACTATCCCAGAAAAACCTTGGCATTTATATGCTCTACCATAAGTATGTCTACTCGATCTTGTAGGTTTGTAGAATTCTGTCAGACTGGAAATATGTAGCGCCATAAATTTCTTGTCGCAGATTTTCAATGAGCCCTCCCACTCCCACATACAAAAAACCCATCAAGTTCGTCCCGATTCCAGCTTTATTACGACTTGATCTTGTTTTCAAGTCGAATAAGTCAGCAAAGACATTTAGAAAGTAACATTCAGTTAGCCTTTTGGATTCGACGGACGTTGGCTATAGCTGTGAAGAGCCTTGCGATGATCCTCAGCAGGATGGTCCACAGCTGCTGCAGCATCCACCGCCGCAACAGGGCCCACAGCACGGTCCACAGCAGGGACTGCAACAGGAGCCACAGGGGCCGCAGGGGCCACAAGGACCACAGGGGCCGCAGCATGGGCTACAGCAAGGGCTGTAGCAGCCTCCGCAGCACGGTCCACAAGGTCCACAGCACATTTTGATCCTTAAAGTTCTAAAAAAAAAATTAAATTGTTTTTCCAAATATTTTTTACAAATTTTGTTCACCTTTTAACTGGAATCCAAACGAAAAACTGAAAATTAAACAAGAAATTTTGATGTTGACTCTACTGCTCCTGGCTTGGGACTGACGAAATCCATAAAACAAACCCGTATACCATTTTTTCCAAGAGTTTGAGCTGACTCAAGGCCAATGTGATGATATATTTTATAGAAAATATCCAGAGGAACGACCGATCTCCAAGGGTAGCTAAAGGTTCGGCACTTGCGTCCAGGCTTCCCTTCATGTTTTACTTTGGCTTTGGTTGGGTGAAGAGCTTCGAAGAGTCGGGGATAGAGGGCTGAGTGAAGAGTGATGGGGAATGAGGAATGAGGTTTGGGGCAAAGAGTTCGAACGAGGTGAGGGCTGGGGTCGATGCCGCTTTTGTGTCATCCTCGTCGACGCATTCGTGTCAAATGTATTTCCCTTTTTTTCTCCTTTCTCGCTCTCCGTCTCCGTCTGTATTTTAGTGTAATTTTGTTGATTACAACGTTGTTGCCTTTTCTGTCTCTCCCTCTCCGGTGTGTGATTGTGTTCGTGTGTGTGTGTGCGTGTGTGTGACATTGTTGAGTGTGTAATTTATTTGAAGTGATCCTAAATTATATATGTATTTGTGTCTGTGTCTGCATCAAGGGTTTGGCTCCACAGCAAAATATATGGCAGGGATACGCTTGAATTATATATGGGGTACACTTTTATCACTTTTTGCATGAATTTATAAGAATTATCATGTGTTTTTAAAGCAATTTGTTTTTATTTAGAGTGATAAATATTTTGGGAAATAATTACTGGAATATATGGAACAGTTATAGTTGAAATTCTCTCTTATTTAATAGAATATCATTTGGGCAATCACATTTTTTCCCAATTTTCTTCCAATTCAATCAAAATTAAATGTTTGCAGAGCCACATCGGGGACATTGGTGCCCCCTCCTGAAACCTCTGGGGCAGCAACCGTCGAAACTAATTTGATTTGACAGCAGCACACACCCACCTGGACACAAAGACTACGACACTAAGACAAAAGGGTCCATGGCAGAAAAGTATGCTATGCTTTTATGTATTCCTTCTCTTTTCTTGCCTCTCCTCTCCTTCCTTTCGTTTCCGTTCTCCTTTTGGGCCTTTCTGTCCTGGCCTCCTTTACGGCCACATTATTACTTTTTATGGCCCAAGAAAGAAAAGTCATGTTTGGGAGCTTGTTAATATAAAAATTGTGCTGCTTTGGCCACCCCATAAGCCCGCCCTGCGGCCAGACTCAACGCCAAAATGTCTAATGAAATCTAATAAATTAAAGAGATTTACACAAAAGGCCCTTGGCCGGGGGATAGGCTCCCCCTCTGATGTCTCCCGCCAGCGGCTTAATTCCGTGGTCGGCATAACACACATTGTGTTTCAGGCTGGCCAAAAGCAAATTATTGGCTTTTCAGCTAAATTCAAACTCTCCGAGCCACAAAGACGGCGGCAACAACAAGTGTGAAGGCAAGGAGTACAGTATCCACCACTCCCTTATGGCAAACTTTTCCCCAGTTGTCACACAATCTCTTGTCTCTTGTTGTTCTGAATGAACCCCAAGGAGTGAAGTCGCAACCGGCAACCCCAAGGAGATCAAAGATAGCAAACGGAAACTTTCAACTCGAATCAAAGTCCCACTTTAAGCCCCAATAGAATGTTTTATTTTATCACCGAGTTCATTCAATTAAAAATGCTTTAAATTCCTTTATTTTTAGTGCTGTTCTTTATACAAAATTCAATTTCGTGTTTGCCCAAAAAGTTTAATTGATTTTCAATGTTTATATATGTGTATATATATGTATATGTACGATATATGACAAAGGCAGAGAATGCAACGAATAGGCGAGATTTTATGCCACAAAAGAAAAGCCCAAAAATTCACATAAATCTAGGCAGAAAGCAGTTTCCCAGGAACTGGGAACAGGGGAAATGTAATCAACTCTGGTGGGACACCTCTTCAGGACTGGCTCCAATGGGGGTACGCAAATCCCCAGGAGAAGTCCTCTATAAATCTCTTGCCATTTTAGAAGGTGCAAAATTGTATACATAAAATATTTCTACTTATTCGCATTCGTTGAGGTAATGTTTTAAAAATGATTTATGGTTCCGCCCCCGCAACCCCCGTTCCCGTCTCCAGACGGGGTCCCACCGCCCAACGGAAGGAAAAGCCATGTGTGAGGATTGGTGGGGAGCCCGGGCAGGACCGAGAACCTACACTTACTGGCACCTCAAGTGCTCGGCCAGCCATGCAATTACATATATCAGCAGGAAGACAGACACTGGGGAGGCGGAAGAATGCTCCTCTGCTCTTTTTGCGCATGTTACAGCACTGGCGAATGCATAAATTATGTACAATCACCCAAAGAACGAGAGGAATAAGGTCCTGGCCCTCCTCGGTTCGTCCTTGTAAAGTGCGTGTTACATTGAACAAATAATTTCTGGAGAGTGCAATAAATATATGATAAATGTCTTAAAGCTGCCAGAGAGTTTCCTGCGAAAGTTAATCAAACCATATGAGAAATGGCCCAGCGATGGGGAGGAGGGAAGGCAAAACATAATTTCGAAAGGTTTCACATATCCCTTTCAGCGGAAGAATTTTGGTATGCTTCTTGGAATATTAAGAATTGTTAAACCACGTTGTATTAGGGGGGGAGCAGAAGAGCACAGTCTCCTAAAATCCAGCTAAAATGCTCCTTTCATTTGAAAGTTCAGTGTATTTTACAATCAGTAACCACAACACATTAGTCTTACTTTAAAAATTACTTGAAAACCCTCCCTTTTGGATGGGTAATCTCGACATCAATCGTTATGTCCTGCTCGGACACCACCGCCGACTTCTTCCACATGTAGTGCAGATGCAGGAAGCTGCAGTAGGCGAAGGCCAGGCGGAAGAAGAGCTGCCGGTTGGGCGTGACCAGGCCCAGAACCTGGAGGCCGGGCTGCAGGAGGCAACGTCTCACGCTCTGGCTACAACTGTCGCCGTCCTGAAGCCGCCAGCGATAGCGACTCCTCTCCAGCCAGCCGTGGGTGGCGAGGATCTCGTCGAACTGCAGCAGGCGAGCCACCTGCAACCAGCAAGTGTCCTGTGGGGCAGCGGCTGCAGCCACCAGCGCGGCCAGGGAGTGCATGAGCTGGCGCAGATTGTTGGCCAAGAGGGCGATCTGGAAGATGCGCCGCCACTGGACATAGGAGAGGGAGTAGATCATGCTGAGGTTGTAGACGATGATCAGCACCAGCTGTGGAGTGATGCAGTCGAGCAGCTCCTGGGTGAGCTTCGCATAGGTACGGTGCAGACGCTGAAGAGATCGTAGGCGGCGCTGGAGCCTCTGCACCGCCCTGTGATCGGCCTTGAGTGTCCCTACGGGAAGCTGCTCGGCGATGGAGGCCAGCTCGTCGTTCATTAGCTCAAAGGATTTTGTCAGAATCGTGAGTGCAATGCTCACCAGATGGGAGCTCATGTCCATCACCCAAATGGCCATCGAGACGGGCACCACGAACACGGCCATGAAGAACAGCTTCCAGGTGGCGTCCTTGGACAGCATGAAGGTCTCAAAGTACATCTTGAAGGTGAGCAGCCTGAAGACCAGCTGCAGCACCAGCATCCAGGACAGCCGCAGCTTGCAACGGCATCTGCGGTACAGTTCCGGAGCGAGCCGCAGGAAGCAGTTGATCAGCCGGATTCGCTCCTCGTACACCCTCCGAGGCTGCACCAGCAGACAGCAGGCAAACGCGAACAGCTGGATGTGCAGGAGGAGGACGTATGGGTGCAGCAGGGCCAGGCTCAAGAAGTAGGCGAAGAAGAGCCCCAGCATCCGTGCTATGGTTACACTATAGGGCGTCAGGTGCACCGAGCTGTTGGCAGCCTCATAGCGCACCCTCATGAGTCCCAGATAGTAGAACTGCGCCAGATAGAACCGCAGCAGGAGCAGGGCGTGCAGACTGATGTATCGGTTGCTCAGGCGGAACAAGCGCCAAAGCGCCATCGATGAAGTTGGACACCGAACTGGCCAGCAAAACCCCGTATCCATTGGGATTGGTGTGGAGTAATTGCTGTCATTAGGTTGGTTAATGATCCACTGATGGGCCGCTTGATGGTCTCGCATTAGGGATGGGCAATGGGGGAGCTCTAGCCTGCGTTTTGTTAAGAATGAACTAGTTCTAGGTCCCGAATCCTGGATAATGTTCTTTAGGCTCTTTTGTTATGAATAGCCTTGCAAAATACCGGGACCTCTTGACCTCAGTACTATTCAAGGTTCTTCCAACCCCTAAGCTCCCCCAACCCATGGTATTTTCCCCATTGAAAGGTCTGAGAGTACCTTTTTTTGAAAGTCGCGAAGGGACCAACTATTTCTATTACCCAAAAGAGACCCGCCCCGGGAAATTTTATTTAGATATTCCCCAACATTCTTGCACTTCATCAACATAATTTGTTATGCAATTAATTTGAGTGGCAAAAAGTAAGGAGAACTTTGTTAGAAGGCGCCAAATGGCTCATGGCTGATGGCTGATGGAGAGCAGAGCGCTGCGAATGTTGAATATGAAGTCTGGTAAACAAGTTTTGCATAATTTCCATAAAATATTTCATAAACAACTTGAAAAATGGGGAAAAAGCTGAAAACTGAAAGCAGAAAAAGAAAACAAGGGAAACTCGCAGCGGTAATTAAAAAGTTCACAAAAGAGTCCGCTCCGGTCCGGTCTCCAGGGACTCCGGAGACTTTGGAAAATTGCTACCAAGAAGAGGCGAAGCGAATACGAACCGTCTTCCGATGACAGGGCACAAAACTTGCCGATTGAATGTGGAATGTGGGAGACCAGGAACTGGGGGCATCGTCCCCCACTCTAGACTCTCTTTGCTCTGCGAATCCAAATAAATTATAAAAGAAGTCGCAACTCGTTGCCAAGTTTGTCACCGCAGAAAAATAATAATAAGGAAAAAAAGGGGATTATTTTATATGTAGATGGAAGGCCTGGCCAGAACCGCAAACTGCGGTTGCCGTGGACGCCACTGTGGCCACTGTGGCCACTGACCAGCTCCGGACAGTTGTTGTGGTGTGGATGTCCTGGCACAGTCCTTGCAGTGTCACTGCTCATTATTGTTGGGGGATGCACAGGCGTCGGAAATTGGAAAACTTTCCACCTCCCCCCGTAGTTGTGCATTTATTTAGAGCACGGAAACTGCAGGAAGCTGACGGTTGACTGGCAGAAGGATATTGTCGATGGACAAGGTTAAGAAAAACGAAAATGTATGCTATATTTGTGCTGCTTTAGAAAAATCATTATTCAATTTTCAATGCAAGTATTCAATTATGTTCTGAGAACGAAAATATTTGATTTTCCCGCTTGATAAGCAAACAGCTGACATTAACCGAAACTAAAATACCTCTCTGTTGTGTGCAGCTCTGTTGCTCTCTTCCTGCCGCGTTCTCTATCAACCGGTTTGGGAAATATGTATCTTTGGGACAAGCAGGGGTAGTACGAAACGGTTAAAATTTATCTAAACAGGTTTCAAAGAGGGGAAATATTTAAGGGTGCAAATGCGGCTGCGATGTTTCCCGCCCTCCGCTTGCAGTGGAATTTCAAATAGCTAAATGAATGGACGAATGAAACCTAAAATAAATAATTCACGTGTGTGGGTGGACGGCTGTGGAGGAGAATTAACTGCTATCAGCTATATCGCGACGCAGCCAGTCGAGCAAAGCATCCCGGGCACACTCCGCATCCGCATCCAGGCAGAAGAGTTGACGCACATCCTCCAGCCAGTTGCCGATGATGTAGCGCTTGATGCACGGCATCACTCCCAGCTCCCGCAGCGCCTTCAGGCAGTACACCTGCAGGCGGGGATTGGTCTTGGTGGACATCAAGCGACCCACATAGCAGGGCAGCGGCGTAAACTCGCGGCTACGCCAAAGAGCGCGCTTGCTATGGAGGCCGTTGAGGAGGGCCAGGACCACGAACTCCCAGCTCATAACCTTCTGGCGGGGCAGCATTTTTTCGGGGTCCGTCTCGATCTCCTGAAAGACTTCGAACAGCAGCTTCACCCCATCAACAGCATCGAAGCGGCGCTGAGCCTCTGGACAGCGGAGGAGCAGAGCGAAGGCCTTGGTGGCCATGCACCAGTAGAAAGGCAGGCGGTTCTGGATCCGTGAGTGCAAGAACTCAAACAAACCGAGCTCGATTCCACGCTCGGGGTCAAGCTCCAGCATGTGGCAGAGATGGTGCCAGAGATGCCGTGGATATAAAGGCTGGCAGGGGTCCTGCAGGAAGATAGAAGCCGCTGAAGCCATGTTATCGGGATCCTCCATTACGATTCCTAGAACTGGTATTGGGAATAATAGTGGTTAAAAAGTCAACGATTAAGGTTTACTATCAATCGATTGAATTACCCTTTGGTTTGCCTGTCAAATTGCGTAAGATTTCAGCGGCCATATCTTCTTGGAGTGGCACTCGATTCTTTATGATTTTGTAGAACTCAACTCTCAGACATTTCCGATTAGCAATATTCTCGGCGCCATTCAAATTGCGAGACAGAATGTCTTAAAAGGGGAGTATATATTTAATACTTAAAGAACTGATGTGATGTTATAGTCCAGACTGCACTCACTGAAAATCTTTAGATATGTTTCCACTTCACGGTACTCTTCCGTGTGGATCTTCAATCTCATCCTCATAAAGGCATTCTTCACCCTGTTCAAACGGAAAAAAAATAATACAGATATTCCATTTCCCCGAAGCAGCCTCTGTCCACCCACTTTCTCACAATGTCCATTTCAATGATGGCTCTTTGAGCATTCAACGGGTTTAAAAGGAACTCTGTCAACGAAACAATTGCCTTCCAATGGGTCAGGCGCATATCACTGTCCATTTCTTTCATCAATTTGGGCAAAGCAAACCACCCGTAGGCCAGCTGTGCCCGATCCTCAAAGTACGGGGAGCTCGGTGCGCAGCCGTGAGGAAAGCATTTGCACTTGTCACGTTTTTCCATGGCCTCTTTCCATTCTATGGTGGTTTTTTTCGTGAAAATAGAGCTCCATAATATATCCATTCCCCGACTTACCCTTATTCTGCTGGCAGTTCATGGAGCTGGGCTTGAGAACATCTTTGACTTCGAGTTGCAAAAAGTGATTGCGATATCTTTCCAGCTGCTCCCACATGTTGTCCAATACAATTTTGTTTTCCTTAAGGTTAATTCTATTAAATGTTATAAAATATACACAAAGCGAGTTGTTTTTCTATAAAAGAAATGTTTGCAAGTGACAAAAATCTGTTTTGAATTTTAAACAAAAGCTTGGCGGCAAAAAGGATGCCAGACTGTCACATTAAGCTAAGCAAGGTGCTGCCAGACGTCGTCTCTAAAAGCTCTTGAACAGCTGGTTTTCTCAGCTTTCGTCGGCGCGTTCTTTCTCTTTCTTCCAATGTTGCAATCTTTCAACCAATATCTCAAACTCAAATTTTCCTGAGCGGTTGCTGCGCGCGTGATAAACAAATTGGACACAACAAGATTCGCTAAAAGTTAACAACTTCTCGAATGGACATGTAATTGGCGCAGAGCTTGCGAAAATTTAGAAAGTGAATGTCTACAATGTGCAATGAACTGCAGTTACTTCAATGCTTTTTCGTGCACTCTGTTTAAAGTTTTCTTTGAAAGCAATATTTAATTCCGTTGACAGTCAAAAATGTAAACAAACGCGTTAAACAATTAACAAAAAGCGAATTGCTCCGGTTTTTATTATTGTTATTTTTTTCTGCTGCTGCTGCTGCTTTCGTGCCGGTGCCTCTCTCCCTTTCTAACTGTTCCTGTGCTTTCGCGTGTTTTTTGCCTGTCATCCTGCCCGTGTGTTTGTGATTGTGTCTGTGTGCCGGAGCAGACAACAAAAGAAATTGCGCTCTGCTCTCCGCCGCCGTCTTCGCCACCCCCGCTCTCCTATACGCCTGCCTAGTTACCGTTACTTGCTGCACTGACAAAAAAAAAATCAACAAAAAATACGAATTTTTGATAGAAATAATTTATACCTTTTCGAAAAAGCATTCAATTCCAATCGACAACAAAGATGGCCTTGATAAAACTGGCAAGGTGAGTTCTGAAATATATGCCCATATATTATATGCCTATGTACATATGTATTTCTGGTTGATATATGTATTTAGACGTTACAACTGAAACCGGCTTCGAATTTCGAAATAGCACCGTTAAAACTGCACCTACTCTCTTTGAGTTTCCACTTAACGGGGCGTAATTACGTGAGTTACTCCCTCAACCAGGAGCGGAGTGATAGCCCTGAGGGGTGCCCAGAGTACATACAACCCGGACTCGCAAATGCTGTTACTCCATCAGTATTATTATTCTCTTTGAATTAGGACCTTAATACATTTCAGGTTGAATGTGCTTGATACTTCTTTGGATGGAAGTCCGCCCCTGTTTTTCAGTTCTCTGTTTCTGTTGCTCCTTAGTCAAACAATTACTTAAAGCATGTAATAACTTTAGCTTAAATATTTGTTCCCCCTTTAGTTGCTGATTGTTGATGTTTTTGTTCGTCATTTGGTCAATGCACTCACCCGACCCTGAAACGTAATCCAATTGTTTGCTAAAAAATACCCCCGTAATTGCGATATTTCGAAGGAGCAGATGCAATTTTAATGATAACCCCAACTCGTGCCGATTGTTTTGTATTAGATAGTATTACTTGTTGATTTTGCTTACAATTGCCACAAACAATAACAAATGCGAATAAATCGGGTTTTGTTTCGACTGTTAGTAGCGGCGGGGCGGGTGTGCTGGCGGATTATTCATTCATCGTTGATTCCGGCTGATATTTATGTTGTTTACACGTACGCTACACCTCCGCGCACCGAGTAAACAAACACCGCCGCAAAGGCGTTGAGTCTCTGATCAGTTGATTGATGGCCTACCCTGCTGAATGATTGGCCTCGTGCTCCAAGCGTTAGCGCCACATTTTTCTCTGTATAGGTAATCGTCGGGCATATGGAAGATCTTATTGTTATACGACTCGTGCAGTAGCCAGGGCCTGGGGCTTGGGCTTTAATTTAATTATGACTATTTTATTAATTGAAATGCGTAGTAGTATTTCTATAAATGGAATCTCTTCGTTTTTGTTGTTGTCATTGTTATTGTTATTGTATCTGCTAGACTGTGAGCACAAACAACAAAATTCCAAGCGATAAAATAAGAGCTTTCAATCAGTTAATATTTGGTGCTTCATAATCCCACATTTTATTGTCAGTTTTGATTTGTCACTCGAGCCAGAGATAAGTCGTATTGCAGCCGCTGCCACATCACATTCCTGTCTTGGGGTAGATCGCTGATCCATCGATAAGATACGCCGCCACAGAGTTCTTTCAACCTCCTTCTTTGTGATAGACCATAGTCCGCAATGCACTTGATCGATCAATGGGAGGTCTTGGCCCTGCACTCGTGAGTACACACACAGATACAGTCGCGCAAGCGATAGCGGATTGCGCAATCCTCGAACATGTCACAGTGGTGGTTCGTTCTGGTCTCCCTCTCGTATTCTGAACATCGTATCTCGTGCAAACCAGTTTGAATAGCCCGCAAACAAACCAGCCTAACATACATACCCCTATCCCTACCCCTACCCCTTCCAAAGACCGATGTAAACATTGTAAGTACTACTGGGAAACACTTGAAATACAGTGCTGGCTCTCATGGGTGGACAACACAGTTTTCGAAAGGTTGGTTTGAGAACCACCATGCGGTAGCATTTATGTAGTTTCGCTATAGGGAAAACAGTCGTCTCAAACTGATTAAAAATAATTCCAGATAATGTCAGAAGCAAGACACATATGCATATTAAATACGGAAATTATTTGCAATTGCAAAGCAATCACATTTCAACAATAGTTCCCCATTACAGCGGGAGCTAATAATAGATGATAAATATATCTGTGAGAACTTCCTCGATTGTGTCATAGGCCCCAGATAGTAGCAGCAGCAGCAGTAGGAACCCGTTTGATTGAAATTTATTGTTTTTGCACATTTTATAGATTATTCATTCCAACAATGGATATCAAAACTCATATACAGAGCAGTAAATTTACTGCTGCGCACAAATTAAAGATCAAACAGTCAAATTCTATGGACAAACAGAAGCCACAACGAAGATGAGATGGCATACGCTTTGTGCCAGAAATTCATGTGCAAATTCCCACTAAATCATCCCTATAGATAACTTGATTTTAGAGACCATTTATAACCTTTTCAGAGTATTGATCTTCGGTTGGATCGATTGTAGAGTATTTTGAAGGTGTACAAAGTCTCCACCACAGAAAGTTGACCAATGAACGTTTTGCGCAATTCAGTGTCTGGTTTTCTGATGGTTAGAGAATGCGGGAAATCCGGCTGAAAGCAGTTTTTACCAAACTTATCCAAAGTCAAGAGCATGGCGTACACAAAACTCACAGATGCAGATACAAATACAAATACAAATACAAATACAAAAACAAATACAAATACATCAAGGTGAACGAATAGCACGAACCTATACCTACAATATACCAAACATATTGTAGGTACACCCATACGAGTCCACATGAACAACTGAATGAAGTAAAGTAAAGCGAAGTGAAGGGTACGGTACGGTACTGTACTCTCATATTCGTACACAAATGCAATAAATGCATGCAATTCTGCCACCAGTGGCAGTGGGAAGGGCCTGTGGGACAGGCAGGGTAGCGCAGTGCAAGGTGGTGGAGCGAGAAGGTCGTCGTCAGACATTTTTCGGCCTTTCCCAGAGAAATTTCATGCACGCGCGGCACGCGGCGTATGCGCAATAAATATATATAATTTCTCGCAGGCCCATCCCCAGTTCCCCTTTCTTCAGTTCCGTCTACAATTCCACTAATTTCTATCAATTGTAATAATTCTGAGCCCGAGTGCCCCTGGGACGGAACCCTGCTGGACCCCCATTTATTATGCATTCCAGGACCTTGATTGTAATCACCCATAAATAAATAGATCTGCAAGTGGCAATTAGCAAACCCAAGGGAAAGTCAATTGGCTTGCATACTCGTTCGTACTCGTAGTATTTGTACTCCAGCACGTGATGATTGTCGTGGCATTCCGAACTTTCATTTGCCTTTGGGTTAGAGCTCTTCCCATTTGACGTTTCGGTGCTGTGAAACTTCAGATATTCTGCGACAGATTCGATCCGCCTCGAATTCGCTGGAAATCCCCCTGTTATTTATACCTTTTGTTTGGCTACCAGGTCTATTGTGCTCGAGCACGCGGTACATTTGGTGAACGAATCATGACTCTGCCTGCAATCGGCAGCCATATTCGTACACGTACACGTACACCCGTGCATGCCCCGGCAAATCTGTTGTTAATTGAAATGGTTTTCAGTAGTGTCTAATGGCCCCACTAATGCCAGTTGAGCCTCTTCCTCCATTGTTTTGCTAGAACGTAAATCACACATCACTCAGATGTTTTAGTTGTCCAATTAGTGAAAGGAGGGGGAGGCAGGAATAGTTAAGTGGAAAGCAAATGTGTAAAAAGGGGCTTGTCATCTCGGTCCGATTTAATGGGAAAAAGAGAGGCCGAACAGTCGTCAAAAAACCTGTTGCCGTTGCCGTTGCCGTTGCTGACTCGTTCTGAGGGTTTCCTTTGAAATGAATCATACATACTACTCGTACTGTGAGAATGGGAACAATAAAACAGGCCAAGTGTTTTTCTATAAATCAGGAGCCGGATAGTTTGGAACAGTCGACCACAGCCGTAGCGTTGAAGAGGACTGCTCTGCAGTTGCTGCCACGAATTTATTGTTTAGTTCTAGCTCTCAGAGTAAGTGCTACAGCAGTATATTAAACAATCATCCTACGAGTATAAGTAGATGTACTCCTTGCTCTAAATTCCCTTCCATATTGATCGTTTTCCTTCGCTGCACGCATTTCCTTCCAAAACTCTCCACATTTCGCCATTTTCCACCCACTTGGCTGGAAATTGTTTGCAATTTTCTAAATATAGCTTAACCCATTAAAGTCAGTTGGAATGTAAAATGCAAAACCGCCACGCAGTCGATTCAATTTGTGCTGCAAGTAAAAGTGAATTCAAAAGTGGCTGCCCCTCGCGCAGAGGCACATACAGAGTTCATTCATCCAATTTTGTATTTTGTTTGTGGGGGAAAAAGTGGACTTCCGCATATGGTACGAAAGCGAAAGTGAGAGTGTGTCGTGTGTCTGCATCGTGTGGCTGTTCCCTCCCTCTCTCTATCTCTCTGCCCCACTCGGATCTGGTTCCTTGTTGTTGTCCATTTAATCATTGCAAATTTTATGCAATCTGCTTCTGAGTGCTGATCTTTTTATAACCGCCCCATGATGGTGTGTGTGTGTGTTCCATAAATCAAAAAGCAGATCATGTCAGGCCTTTTCCATGTGGAATTCAATTTGATTAAAAAATGCGCTCGGAACGTGCGCCAAAAGTGCATTGACCATTTGGGTAAATGGAAAACTGTTGTAATGGAATTTAAAACGTATTGTAATGATCCAAAATAGCAGCGGGAACACCACGACACCCAGATAATGTATCTAATTTTAAAATGTACGCGCTCTGAAGATTATCTATCAAGTGATAGGCACGCGATTCGTATATTTGTCTACTCTTCCATTCCCACAAATAGGATAGAGCCTGGGGGCTGCCAGTCGTCCCAAGGACAGGTTGAAGTGAATCGGCATAAGATGGCAATCTGAGATAAACGGCAATTAGTAAAAGTAAGAGGAAACATTGCCTTTATGCAATCAAAAATGCACTTGTTGTTATTTGACTTTATCGACCAAACAACCGGCCCGCCCTTTCAGAGATCGTTTAAAAAGCGCGCGGACGGTGTCCCCCAAACTGTGCTGTTAGGCGCAAGTAAAGCATATGCGATGTTAAAACACTCTACAGTTCGTAACCGCCAGTTCTTATTATCGCACAAAAAACAGATATTTTTTGCAACAAATTTAATATTTAAAGGTATTTTAAAGAACAATACATTTTTAACTATACGTAATATCAAAATCGAGGAACATATTCAACTAATTTGTCAGTATATTTGCGTTATATTTTGAAACTGTTGCGTATATTTCGGTTTATTTCTGATGGTCAGAACTGCCACCTTAGATACCATGTCTAGCTCACACACCATGCAAATTTGTATAATTTTCCAGTATTTTTTAGTATATGTAAGAAGCGGTATGTTCAGTGGATCTTACACGTCGAATTAGCGAGACTTTCGTTGCTCTGTTCCATCATGGGGCAGACTAGAAGAGGTGGGGGCACTTCATAGCACGCAAGTTGCAACAGATTCAAAGCTAAGTGGCCTTACTAATGGCCTTCAAATTAGCCAGTCCTATAGGAAAGCGATTCTTCAATTGGATAAAATTATGTGGGTATGGCAAAATGTTTTATTTAGCTAATAATATTCCACGGAACATCAAAATCGAGGAATATGTATAATAGAACTTGAATTCGTCAGTATATTTACGGTATATTTTTAAAATGAGACGGTATTTTTGGTATATTTCTGAGGGTCGGACGGTATATTTTAACGATAAATCCGCGGTCACACTGCTCACATGCTAATATTTTGCATTCCAAAGAAAATTTTTTTAATTCCCCAGTAAAATGAGTGTGGAAACCAGCAAATTGCTGATAAAGAAGCTCCCCTGCGACATGGACGAGCTGGCGCAACTGATACGGGAGTGTAAGCTGATCATACCGCGCTCCTTGAGCTCCTACGGAAGTCGGCGAGCCGTGATCGAGTACGCTGATGCCGGCGAGGCCCGGAAGGCGCTGGAAGAACTGAATGGCCTCAGCGACATACTGGACAAGCCGCTCTGTGTGAGTCCCTTTGGACCGCGTGCCGCCCATGATGGCAGCCGCGCGAACAAATGCACCCAGACAAAGCCACCGCCATCCGAATCCACGGCGACTGCCAAAAAGGAGATCAGGAAGTACGTGCAAAGGCTATATGCCTGCAATAATCAGTGTGACTTTACGCAGCCGCCGCCGCCGTATCTCCGCTATAGCTATCCCCCCATCAGCGCAGAGATTCTGGCCGCGATTGGCGAAACCCTGCAGGCTGACACGCGCTTCTATCAGCAGGTTCTCCATTTGATGAATCGCATGAATCTCGAGCCGCCTTTCAAACGGCGCTCCTCCTTCCCAGTCGTCCAGAGCCACCGGCAAAGCATTGGCATCCAAACAGAGATCATACCCAGCGAGAGTGAAAGCGAGTTGGAGAGCGACGAAACAGAGCCGAGTGCCAAGAGGAAGTGCCTCACATCCATTGCTGCTAAGGAGAAGAATCTGAAGAGAGCACGACAAATAGTGCAGCAAGCCGTCAGGCTGGCTAGTCATTCGAAACCGAAGCAGGAATCCCTGGCGCCTTCTTTTGCGGCTCCCAAAATTGAGCTTAAACTACCGCAGACGCTCAATCCAACGGTAGCTAAGCCAGAAAAGCGTTTGTCCATACAAGAGCGGGAAGCGCTGCCCGTCTACAAAAACTACAAAGAGGGGGACCCCAGCAACAAGTTGTACATTAAAAACCTCCACAAGAACATCGGCGAAGAGCAGCTGCGCGAACTGTACTCGCAGTACACGACGCCGGAGAACCTGGAGATCAAAGTGATGCAGCAGGGCCGCATGAAGGGGCAGGCTTTCGTGACATTCATCCACCATCCCGATCCGGAGGTCATAGCCAAAGCACTGGACGAAACCAACGGCCTACTATGGGAGCAAAAGCCCATGATCGTATGTTACGGCAAGAAAATCTGAGAAGAGGTTAGGGTCTCAGTCTGGAGAATCTTTTCTTGATTTTTTTCTAGTTGTTTCAGCTGTCCATAACACTTTCTACATTCCCAAAGCAAGGCCCAAATTTTAACTCCGACTATTTCTGTCTGTGTTTGCAGGCAACTGGGCCTGATTGATACCATCTACGTGGAAGGAGCTCGCCCAGATCCAACCAACGATCCGGAGGAGTCGCTCAACGAGGCAGACATTACAGCCCCCGCCAACGCAGTGCCCATCAAAACAAAGAAGTCACGCAAATCCAAGCATCTTGCGATGCAGCCCTATACCTATGCCATTTCCGTGGACTTCGAAGCCACCTGCTGGGAGAAGCAAGCCCCGCCGCAATGGAG
This sequence comes from Drosophila lowei, assembly GCA_008121275.1. NCBI lineage: Eukaryota > Metazoa > Arthropoda > Insecta > Diptera > Drosophilidae > Drosophila > Drosophila lowei. The sequence continues at coordinate 19,734,205 of CM017778.1, read as the reverse complement.
AGAGTCGGAGATAATTGGTGAGTGGGAGTGGCCCCATGTATTGTACATTACACACGACACAAATCATCCGATTCTTATGATTCACAGAGTTTCCAGCGGTTCTGGTCAATCTGAAAACAGGCAAGGTGGAGGCGGAGTTTCACACGTACGTGATGCCCTTGGAGTCGCCGCGCCTGAGCAACTACTGCACTGAGCTGACAGGCATTCAGCAGAAGACAGTGGAAGCGGGTGTTCCGCTGCAGACGGCACTCAATTTGTTCTGCGAATGGCTGCGCAATGAGTTGCGCGTCCGCAACCTGGTGCTGCCGAAGACGAATAAATCCAATATTCTGGGAAACTGTGCCTTCGTCACCTGGACGGACTGGGACTTTGGCATCTGTCTGGCCAAGGAGTGCACGCGCAAGCGAATACGCAAGCCAGCCTGCTTCAATCAGTGGATAGACGCGAGGGCCATCTACAGGGAATGGTACAAGTATCGTCCCTGCAACTTCGCAGATGCTCTGTCCCATGTGGACCTGGCCTTCGAGGGACGTGCTCACTCCGGAATCGATGACGCCAAGAATCTGGGCGCCCTCATATGCAAGATGGTTCGTGACGGAGCCCTCTTCTCGATCACCAAAGATCTGACGCCATATCAGCAGCTCAACAGTGGCTTCTGAGCTGCAGCGGTCAGGGGTCAGCCATCAGCCATCCCTCCAAACCAGCAAGAGAACCAGGACGCAAAGAATCCATTTATTTATTGGATTATATATAATATACAATTCTACAACAACCGCAAAGACATGGAGGATGACTAGGCGTGGTGCCTAAACTGACCACAAACGTAAACGCTAAAGAAGTTTCTCGTTTTTGTTTTGTATTTTACCTAATTTCTTGCAACAGCAATTGATAAGACTTGAAATTTGATGTGCATCGCTAACACAGCCGATCCCCAGCATCTGCATCGGGATCTGAACACCTACATACGAGTACATCTAAACATCTACACATAGCTATAAATATGGCCTTAGAGCATACATATTTTTCTACCATTCATACTTACTTGGTAATGCCTAGCCGTAGTCTATAATATGGAATGCAATACTTATTTTAACGACTTACACCGCCTACCCTAACACTAGGTCATAGGGCATAAAACATAAAATATAAAATAATAAAACGACAATAGCTACATACGTATTATGTGCTGTATTGTATCAAATAATACGAAGTCATTCTTTGCTATTTATAAACTATAATCTTTAAACTAGTGCATCCCCCGAGAGTCTATGCATGACGGCCACTTGGATGACGCCCTTCTTACCCGTCCTCATCCATTGAGGATCGTCCTCGGACAGCCACTCCACCGTGCACATTGGGAGACCGCAGTAGATGTCCGACTTTATGGTACGCAGCGCACACACACTGGTCGGAAAGAAGCCACGCATGCACTCGATCAGAGGCGCTGTGTAATCCCAGTTGATATCGCCTAGCAGTTTGCGGTAGTTGAGATCCCCCTTGAAGATGACCAGCGCTGCCTCGCTGAGAGAGACATACAGGCAGGGCAGGCGCTTCTTCATTTGGCTGCAGTCGTGGGGGCTGGTCCAAAAGTAGCAGGTGTCGCACAAGACGAACGAACGATCCCGCATGTATCGACGCAGTCGCCGTCCGAATGCGGCTATTTCGGCAATCTTGTGGCTGCGAAGGAATGTCAGCATCCAGAGAAAGTCCTGCTTGGTGACGTCGGAGATGAACCAAGGAATGGCCTTGACATGGAATCGCACTTTGAGAGCCAAGCCCGTTTCGATGAGGTATTCGGCCAACAGTAGGTCTGAGAAGAGTTCGAAGCCAGCGTTATCGCACACAATGTCCACATAGACGGGGTGCCAGGCCTCGGTGAGGACACGCCAGATATCCGCAGACTGATCCACCAGCAGATCAGACTCGTAATCCGCCATTAGCTTCAGAAACTGGGCATCTGGAGCCTCTTTGTTTATGGACAGATCACAGCGATTGCTCCACAGGGCCAGCTTCAACATGCGCTGGAATTTTTCCTGAGAGCGCAGCATTCCCCGCATACCCATGATAACATCCGTCATTAGTTTCACGACACTTGTCGTGGCATCGATCTTTTTCTGGGAAAAGTAGTCGTAGCTGGAGAGCAAGTCCGAGCGGCGAAAAATAGCCCAAATGCGTCTATACATATAGCATTCGGCGTGCAGCCAGACGGAGGAGAACCAGCGATTCCTATCCTCGTCCAGATTGCTAATAAACCGATTCCAGTCGTCGGAATCAGGGGCCTTGCCATGGAACAGCTGGAACTCCTGGTTTTCCTGTATCTCGGCGCGCAGCAGCTGCAGACTCCAGCAAATCCTGTTCAAATCGAAGTGCGCATAGTCTCCAAAGATCTCCATTATCTTCTGCTCGTAATCATGTAGGAAACTAACCATTTCCCCCAACATCATTGGCGAGCGGTGCTTAAGCGTGAAATAGGCGAAACTTCGTAGGAAATGGCCAGACAACTCGACGTGCGGCCTAGGTGCTATGTCAAATATCTGGTGCTTTTCGTTGAATACGAGGTCCTCCGTCCCTTGGATCTTTGCCGAGCGGACGACGGTGGAGTCCATTTCCGTCTGGCTGGTCAACTCAGTGGACTGATCCATTTTGTCGCTCAACATTCTGACTAAAACTGAAAATTTGATGGCTTCCTGCCAGGCAAAGCTATAATTCCAAAGTGTGCTGTTTTTACGAGTATATTATTGAACCTTATAGGGAAATCTCTGATGTGGAAGCGATAACAATGCAAAAAGCTGTACATTAACAATTTAGTTATGATCTAAGATTGCAACAATTCAACTATTAATGAGTTTCTGTATCCTAATATTTGGTTTACTTGCTCGCAAACTGTATGACGCCGTATTCCCCGGTGAGCATCCACTCCTTGTCCTTGGCAAAGAGTTGTTCAGCGACTCCCTGCCCCAGACCGCAAATCAGGTCCGCTTTGACAGTGCGCAGAGTGCAAAGATTTGTGGGGCGGAAGCCTGTAAGAGTTATTAATGCATGAGTAGTGATTCATGTGGACATTACATGGGTAGACTCACCCCTTAGGCAGGTCGCAAACGATTCCGTGCTGGGCCAGGAGAAATCGCCCAGAAGCTTGCGATAGTTAAGGTCACCTTTGAATATTATCAGCTCCGCCTCCTGCATCCGCGCATAGAGGGCTGGCTTCTCCTCGCGCATGCGATAGAACTCGTAGGGACTTGTCCAGAAGTGCTCCAGCGGGGACAGCTCGAACTTGCCTTCGGCTGTAAAACGCTGCCACTTCTTGCCGAGCTCGCTGAGCACTGGATCTTGATGGTCGGCCAGGAACTGGAGTGTCCAGTGATAGTCGTGAGCCATCACGTCCGATATAAACCAAGGAATGGCCTTGGCATTGAATCGCACCTTCGCCGCCAGTCCCTTGTCAATGATGTATTCGGCCAGAATGAGGTCCGTGTACACCTCATAGCCGGCATTGTCGAAGATTATATCCACAATACCGTCACCGGAGGCTCCGTCGATTGCCTGCCAAATGGCGGCAGTGCCGTCTATTAGCAGCTTGGGTTCCAGATCTGTGACCTGGTCGAAGGCATTGCCAGTGGGTTTCACCTGCTTGCCCGAGGTGATGGACAGATCGCATCGGTTGCCCCACAAATTGAGTTTGATTAGCTGCCGGAAAGTACCAGAGTTCCTTTCGTTTTGGCGAGTGGCCTTTGCCACAGCCAGCATGGCATCGACACTGAGCTTAGCCGCTGTTTGCTTCTGCTCCCTGAAGTAGTCAAAGGCGGACAGACGCGGTGTGGCCTGGAAAATGGCAGAGATTTTGCGGTACATGTAGCACTCGGAATAGAGCCAGCAGGCAGTAAAGTAGCTTCGCTTCTCCTTGGGTAGCTTCTCTAGGAATGCGTTCCACATCTGCGTATCGGGATCTAAATAGGAAATACTTTAGTTGTGGGACGGGTTCTGGAAAATAACCACACACCCTTCCCCTCAAAGGCCAACAGGGGTCCATTATTGAGAATGTCCTCGCGCAGCTGCGTGACAGCCGCTGCATTTCGTTCAATATCTGCGCCTGCGTCCTGTGGAGTCAATGGAGGGTATCAAGGTTACGCATTGGCATTGACCATGGGGAATGCAACAACTACTCACTGCACCAAATGCGGCCAAGAGTTCGTCCTTGTCCTTGACCAGCGAAGCGCCAATTGTGGCCAAAGTCGATGGCAGTCGCACGCGGAACGTGTAATAGGCAAAGCTCCTGTAATCGAGTAATCACATGTGTCCATAGATATATGGAAAGATTAGTCTGCGTATATAGTCCGTGTGCATGTTACATATGGACCATATCTATACTACGTGCTATATTTAGCGGGCTCTTACTGCTTATATAGGGCCGCCAGCTCTGTGTGCGGAGGCGTCTCTGCATCAATAATTCCATTCTTGATATCAAAATCGGCATCTGGAGGCGAACTCATTTTGAAAGACGTTGGAAGTTTAAAGGGTCGTTGGATTGATTGAGTTTGTTTTTGGTTGAAAATGATGGCGCTGGAGTTTGTTTGTGTGGTTTCGACCCTCTGAAATATACCGAAATATACCGTCTCATTTTCGAAATATACCGTAAATATACTGATGAAAAAACTCGAACTTAGCCCTCAACCCCCCTCTATTTAAACAGGTGAACAACTTGAGTTGAGCTTGTAAATTCTCCCTTTAGATCGAAGACCAGTTCATAGATATCATTCGCGAAAAGTCAAATAGAATTTAAATATTTTCTGGCTGATTAGAAATAGTAAATAAGAAGTTTATTCGTCATGTTGAGAAGTGGTGGAGTGGCAGCACTGCCACGAAATGGCTATCTATACCATCGACTGTATATGAGCTGCGCGCCAAAGTTAAATTGTTTGAAAGTGATGCAGATAGGCACGATTTGCCTTTCTACACCCTATGTTCTTAAATACATTTTCAAATGAAATTTAATAATTTGATGACAAATCCATTTTGACGTAAAAATATACAGAAAGGCATATAATAATAGCGCGCATGATCATAGACCATCGCCAAGTGTGGCAGATCAGACGAACTTGTTAAATGGGATTCAAAGAGATATATATTTGTTAATAATTTTTTTGAATAATTTAAACTGTATAGCCTTTGGTACATGTTCCGCTCTAATATCCAAATTCTCGCGATCCATCCACGAACTGGATGACGCCATAATTGCCGGAGATCATCCAGTGGGGATCCTTTCTGCTCAGAGTCTCACTAACGCCCTCGGGAAGGCCACAGATGACCTCTGCCTTGACCCTGCGAACAATGCATATATTGCTAGGCAGGAAACCGCGCAGGCATGTGTTCAAATCCTGGGTGGAGTCCCAACAAACATCTTGCAGGAGCTTCCTATAGTTAAGGTCGCCTTTGAAAACGATTAGCTTGGACTGCTGCAGGGAGCTGTACAGATCAGGATCTGTGTCGCGCATTCTGGAAACGAAGTAAATCAGTTAGGTTTGTGAGGGTCCTTACGAGTATATTCACCTGTTATATGAATATGGACAAGTCCAGAAATGTGAGATTGGCGCTAATTGAAACTTTCCCTCGGCCAGGAACTGCAAAAACTTTTTGCCAATTAGGCTTAGGATGTAATCTGAATGCTGACTCAAGTATTCCAGCGTCCATTTGAAATCTCGCGCCGTCACGTCAGTCACGAACCAGGGATGTGCCTTTACATGGAAGACCACCTTGGTGGCCAGTCCCTTCTCAATCATAAACTCGGCTAAGATGAAGTCGGTGAACAACTCATAGCCGGCGTTATCCAGAACAAAATCGACTTGGGTTAGCTTCTTTTGCTTTCGGTTGTCCAAGCATTGCCATATCTCCGCGACTTGGTTGGCGAGAATGAACTCATCTGCGGCGCTGACATCTTCCAGTACATTTTTATTGAATGGCGGAGGTGGCGGCGCCTCTGGGTCTCTGGCCGTGTCGTTGCAGTTGCTCCACAAGTTAATCCTCAGCAGCTCTCCAAACATTTCCAGGCTGTTGTCTGTGCGCCGCGTGTACTTGGTAAGGGAGAGTACATCATCTATGCAGCTCGTCAGCGAATTCTCTTTGATCTTCACATGGTAATCGTACGGCTTTAGGAAGATGCTGTTCTCCACAAAGGAGTAAAGTTTTCTGTGCATATAGCACTCGGAATAGAGACAACAGGATCTGAAGACGGTGCGCTCCTCATCGGGCAGCAGATTGAGAAACTTATTCCATAGTGCGCGATCGGGTTCTGTAGGAAATAAGTAGTCTCATTATGACAACCGCAGGAGCAACTACAACCACTATCTCACCTTCGCCGTCGAATCCCTGGAACGGTTTATCCGTTTGAAGCTCATACTTCAGCCTGGAGATCAGGCCAATGATGATTTTGAGTTCGTCGCGGGCGGCCTGTTTAAAGTCGATGGGTGCTAGAGATTAAGTTTGGTTAAACGCTCTTATCCTATTACAAACCTCACCGAATTCCGCAACCAATTCGCTCTTATCCTTTGTCAACGTGTCTATCACATTCGTCAAAATCACGGGAAGCCGATTCCTTAGAGTATTGTATGCACCGCTGCGCTTATACTGCCCAGACATGAAGGCATTCAGCGGCGTTCGCATGTCGTATATCTTATATTTGGCATCAAATTCTGTTTTGAAGATTCTGGACACGATATGACTGCCATCATCTGTTCGTTCCGAATGGGACTTTGTCTTCGGCTCATCCTCCGTCTGCCCAGCATACCGTACAAGCGACGGAGACTCCATAGTGACCCTACAAAGTTGCTTTACAGAGAATTTTTGTGCGACCAGTACAGCATTTCAGTTGATTTTTTTTATGAAATGCCAAATGCCAAAAATAAACCAATAAATTGAACTGATTTCTTTGCTGAGAAAATCAGCTGAGAAAGTGTAGTTTATCGACCCTCAGAAATGTACCAAGATATACCGTCTCATTTTCAAAATATACCGTAAATATACTGACGAATTCAAGTTCTATTTTACATATTCCTCGTTTTTGATATTCCGTCGAATATTACTAGCTAGATAGAACGTTCAGCTCTGCCCACATAATTTGATCCGATTAAAGAATCAATTTTCTACTTTACTGGCATATTTTCAATACTTGCTTTTATTGGATCTTGTCTAAAAAAAAGGTTTTAGCGGCAACAGTCGTTTTTTAGTGTGTTGTCGTCGGCTGCAGTGGTTCAAAGAGTCTAACGGAATATTGACAAGACCGTTGACAAGGAAAAGATTGGAGGCCTCACATATGTATATAATTTGTTTTTGGTAGAAATCGTGAAATGAAATAGGTTTCTTGGAAGAATTTTAACCGACTGCTTTGTTGATCAAGGGAAGATAGCGCTCCTCTGACACATATCTCGGAGGGTCTGTGGATAAGATGTAAAGTACATACAGTAATCAGGAAAACAATGGACTCAAGAGCTGAAAATGGGGAAATTCTTAGTTGAAAATGTTTTTGGCAATGCTCATAGTGACATTATCCAAAGCCTCCTGTTGTAAAAAAGCAGCAATCTAATAATTTATAATGCTCAGCATGTTCTTCCATTTACTTCATACTATCTAGTAGTATTGAGTACAGACTCGGAGTAGTATATTTTATTGTTATTCGAAATCAAAAGGTAAATACAAAATTCGTAGTATTTAAAACTTACTGTTAATTATCTCGTAAAATGTGGCCGATACGATTTTCGTCTGTCCATTTGTGCATATTCTGTCTCCTGTTTTTGGTAAGTACTGGGGGTCGCTGTTATCATTTCTCCATGCAACCTAACACTGCCCAACTGGAACAATCTCAGGGGATCCACCACCATGCGCTTCAAGCAGCACCGGCCCACCGTTCGCACCGTTACCGAGACCCCCACGAATCGCTCAAGGAGCCCCACGTTGAGTTTCAGGGACCAAATAGACCCGAGGATAACACGGACCATGGACAGTCACGGGAATTGGGCTCCCAAGGGATCCACCACCATGCGCTACAAGCGGCACCTACCCACCGTTCGCACCGTCATAGAGGCTCCCACGAATCGCTCAAGAAGCCCCACGTTGAGTTCCAGGGACCATATAGACCCGAGGATAACACGGACAATGGACAGTCACGGGAATTGGGCTCCCAGGTGATCCACCACCCTGCGCTACAAGCGGCACCTACCCACCGTTCGCACCGTCATAGAGGCTCCCACGAATCGCTCAAGAAGCCCCACGTTGAGTTTCAGGGACCAAATAGACCCGAGGATAACATGGAACATGGACAGTCACGGGAATTGGGCTCCCAAGGGATCCACCACCATGCGCTACAAGCGGCACCTACCCACCGTTCGCACCGTCATAGAGGCTCCCACGAATCGCTCAAGAAGCCCCACGTTGAGGGACCAAATAGACCCGAGGATCACGGACCATGGATAGACCCCAGGGATAACCACCATGGACAATGGACCCACCGTCACCGGAATAGGGCTCCCCCACGTTGAGTTCCAGGGATCCACCACCCTGGATAACACGGACAATGGACGGGGAATTGGGCATCCACCACCATGCTACCCACCGTTCGCACCGTCATAGAGGCTCCCACGAATCGCTCAAGAAGCCCCACGTTGAGTTCCAGGGACCAAATAGACCCGAGGATAACACGGACCGTGGACAGACACGGGAGTTGGGCTCCTGGTCCAACATGCGCATGAGACTCTTTCACCTAGTTAGCGAAAATCCAACGACGGTGGACAGTAATGGCGACCGTAACCAGCGAAAGACCAGCGCTATGCAACGACAAGCTAAAAAGCATCTTTCCTCTCGTGCCGGGACACGGGTAACGAGTGAACGGCACAAGGAGCTCACCATACCACTAGCGCGCGGAATAGTAAACATCCACGGCAGGCGGATCGCAAACCCTTGGACTGTCACCTACGGGGATGTGTGGAGGGACACGCGTCTCGCTGCCGGGCAGCTAAGCAGAATGCCCCGTTTACACTTGGCGTCGTCGCCAATCGTAAACTACTATCCCGACGATGCCAAGCTTGCCAGCGTGTGCAAGTCGACCATATTTATGCAAAAATACGGTATGCCACGTAGGATGGCGTCCTGGACTTGGATTCAGTACCATATCTACCGGAAAGCCTTCACTTATAGACGCATGGACCTAAAACAGTGGTATCGCCAAGCAGTTCTTGACTTAGACTGCCACCGCTTTAGTGATAAGAAGACAACGGTCCTTGAATATCTGGAATGCGCGATAAGTCGCTTTCAAAGAAATGAATATCAAATACCCCAGTATCCAAAGCGCCAGAACCAACTATTCTATAACGACTAGATCAAAGCAACTTTGGAAAAATTCGAGATACAAATAATAATATGAAACAGATCATCGCTTGCACTATTTACACATTCATCGTCAGCTAAAAAATTGATCCGCAAAAAATATTTTTCGATCTAAATCTACGCTGCTGAAGAAGCTCAGTAGCTCAACAATGCAATAGGCTGCTTTATCTTTTTTTTAGATCACTGCTCGCCGAACAGCCGAAGCAAAAACATTTTGGTAGCAGAAATTTCTAATCGGTTTTATACGAATATCAAGGTTGATTTTGGATCTGCATTTTTCGGATCTCAGTGCTAGGCTTACATCGAAAAAAGTTTTACGAGACGTTCTCACTTTGGCAGATCCTTCTTCCAATAAGTGTTCCTCTTATTTTCGCTTTTTGCTTTTTTGTTAGTCAGAAACTAAATGCATACATAAATGGGCCAGGACTTACCGATGCCAATAGATCGAACCAGATTTTGTGGCTACCTACTCTCTTACGTTTTTTTTTACCTTTTCGCTAAAACCTTTTTTAGGCAAAATCCAATAAAAGCAAGAATTTAGGCGAAATAAAGTAAAGTAGAAAATAGGTTCATTAATTGGATAAAATTATGTCGGCAGGGCTGAGAGATCTATCTAGCTTACTAGCTACCAATCTTTTCCTTGTCAACGGTCTTGTCAATATTCCGTTGGACTCTCTGAACCACTGCAGCCGACGACAACACACTAAAAAACGGCTGTTGCCGCTAAAACCTTTTTTGACAAGATCCAATAAAAGCAAGTATTGAAAATAAGCCAGTAAAGTAGAAAATTGATTCATTAATCGGATCAAATTATGTGGGCAGGGCTCAGAGATCTATCTAGCTAGTAATATTCGACGGAATATCAAAAACGAGGAATATGTATAATAGAACTTGAATTCGACAGTATATCTACGGTATATTTTTAAAACGAGACGGTATATTTTGGTATATTTCTGAGGGTCGGACGGTATATTTTATCGCTAAATCCGCGGTCACACTGAACAAGAAGTACGCGAACCGCCGAGCGCGATAAAACAGAAAAACGGGAAAACGGGAAAACCTTTAGCAAAGGCAACGCTTGACAAACCGCAACCAATGCATACCAAGTAAATCTGTAGCAGAGCAGCCGCGCCGCGCAGCCTACGCCCACCCACCCAGCGACACAACCACACCACGAGACGAACAACGAGACAGGGAGCGCCACTCACACCACAGCACACTCACGCCCACAGAGACAGGGCGATGTCACACCTACCTGTGCCACTGTACGGCTTCGCAGCGTTTTTTATGATTTTCTGGTTTGGCACCTGGATGGTCCATCTGATAGCCATTTGCTACGGGAAGTACAAGCTGCACAAGAAGTCGTGCAAGCTGCCGCCAGAGTCGTCGCCACTGCCGGGTGTCTCCATCCTTAAACCGCTGATGGGCGTGGATCCGAACTTGCAGCACAACCTGGAGACCTTCTTCACGATGGACTATCCTGTGTACGAGCTGCTCTTCTGTGTGGAGGACAAGGACGATCCGGCCATAAAGCTGGTCGAGGGCCTGCTGGATAAGTATCCCCGGATAGACGCCCGGCTCTTTGTGGGCGGCTCTGATGTGGGCGTCAATCCGAAAATCAACAACATCCATCCCGGCTACATGGCGGCGAAGTTCGATTTCGTTATGATCTCCGACAGCGGCATCAAAATGAAGAACGACACGCTGCTGGACATGGTCCAGAACATGTCCGAGAAGCACGCCCTGGTCCATCAGATGCCGTTCACCTGCGACCGGGAGGGATTTGCCGCCATCTTCGAGAAGGTCTTCTTCGGCACCGTCCAGAGCAGGATCTACCTATCGGCCGATGTTCTCGGCATCAACTGCCACACGGGAATGTCGTGTCTGCTGCGGAAAGCAGTCATCGACCAGCTGGGCGGCCTGAGGGCCTTCGGCTGCTACCTTGCGGAGGACTTCTTCATCGCCAAAGGCGTGACGAAGCTGGGATGGAAAATGAGAATCTCCAATCAGCCCGCTCTGCAGAACAGCGGACTGTGCGACATCGGCAGCTTTCAGGCCCGGCTCATACGATGGGCGAAGCTGCGCGTGGCCATGGTTCCCACGACCATCCTGCTGGAGCCGCTTTCTGAGTGCATGATTCTGGGGGCCTTCGCGGCCTGGTCAGCCTCGGTTCTGTTCAACTGGGACCCACTGGTGTTCTACATGGTGCACATACTCTGCTGGTTGCTGTCCGACTGGCTGCTGCTCTCCATAGTCCAGCACGGCTCGATGCCGTTCCACAAGTTCGAGTTCGTTATTGGCTGGCTATTCAGGGAGTTGACGGGGCCCTATCTGTTCCTGCACGCGCTCTGGGACCCGGCGATACGTTGGCGGACTCGCACCTTTAAGCTCCACTGGGGCGGAATGGCCTACGAGCTGAACACACCTGCCGACTGTCAAACCGCACCGCTGCAGCCACAGCCGGCGCCGACGTTACCGACGGATTCGGGTCAAGCGCTGGCGGAGGTCACAGCGGCCACATTCTGTACAGGAGCGAAGCACCGTCTGCTGGTGTCGTAGCAGCAACTAGTTAAGTTAATTATTTTGTACTTTTGAGTAACTCAGCGGACTGCAAACGTAGGCGGAAGACGGAGCTGGTGACTAGTGACGTCTGGTAGTAGTATTATTAGCTAAACCCTTAGTCACTACGTAAGCATAGATTTAATGCTGTAAAAAAGAACAGACTCGACTCCATCCTCATGCATAGGCATAGCGCACACCCAACCACACCCACACCTACACCCAAAGGTCCAGCTTTAAAGGAATTCAGTTAACAGCTGCGTTTATGCATACTACAGTCTTTGACGTGCAGCGTGGCATGCCAGTGTAGATTAGATTAGATTAGAGGCTGAGGCATTGATTCGACTCAATGAAAGACAACCGAGCGACGTCGACTTGTGTTTCTCAGATCACATCAATCTGGGGCCTCTAGGGCCGCCGAGCTTGTGGCACAGTTTGGTGGCTTCGCGCAAACTGGTTAGCGATTCCTAGTTTTTACGACATAAGTTGTTGCTTTGTATATATAATGGTATATATTTGTAGCCAACATTTACACCCCACCCCTAGCCTGTACAGACATTTTGCGATCGCGAATAATACTCGTTGCGAACCATAGTTGTAGTTAGCAGACGTTTATAATTATTTTTTCTGCTTATGTTGTTGCTTTTTCGTATTGTAATTATTGATTATTTTGTATAGTCAAGCCCACCCTAGATATGATTTATATAGTTTGTAGATAAATAGTCTTATTAGTTGCGTTTTTTGTTTGTTTACTGCAGCTTCTGTACATAAATAAGCTCCGATAAAGAATGCCATTGAATAAATCAAATTTACATGTCGTGCCCATCCTAGCTCCATTACGATTGATTGATGTTTGCTCACTGATATCATTATGTCATTTGAAGCTTAGCATAAACAGATCACTCTTATCAGCACATGAGTATGACTCAGACAGTGTCAGGGGCCAGCCACTAGCGCGCTTGTCAAAACACAATTGGTAATGTGGGAAAAGCTGAGCTGAGTCACGTCACCACCACCACCACCGCCACACTCACTTATTGGCATATTTACTCGCAAGAGTAACATCGCACTGCACACTCGACGCGATCGTCTCTGCTCCGTTCTAATGCGGGTCTTCACAAATGATCTTGTACAGTTGTTGGAATTATGTTTTTGGGGTGTGGGGAGCAAGGGTCAAACTGGACTTAGATTAGCATTACCCACGGTTGGAGAGTCAAGTTTAAGAACATTTCAAAAGTATTGCTTGCATCATGACATGATGGCTGCCTAGGAGATTGTTCTTGTGGAAATATTCCCCATTCTTTCGCCAGAGGCTCTTATCGTATTGAACTTAAACCGAGTATAAAAACACAAACATATTTATGAATTGCGGGTCTACAGATTAGAGTCGCCATATCAGTAGCACAGCGGATGAGTGGAGATACATTGTAGTAGGCAGATCGAGAACGAATCCCTCGATTCACTCCCTGCGACTCCTTAAGCCTATAAATTAAGTAAAAAAATTAATAGGAAGCGTATTCCTAAAGTACACACACATATGAATATGAGTAGCTATTAATTTTACGGCAGTACTGCTGCCAATGGTACGGCCAATTAGAAGCGACTGCTGCTATTTTGTGAACACTCTGCGATGCCCTAAAATGGTGAGAAAGTAATTAAATCTAAATAACGAACAATAGAGGGAGGAGATCGAATGGAACTTCCGAAATGGAACACGTTCCTCGGATCGTTGGAGGCTTTTATGTAAATTCGGCTTCAATATCGGGGCTCTTATCAAACCGTACTGCTGGGTCACCCAAGTTTAACTTAAACTAGAGCCAATTATTAGTTGATTGATTAGATTATACAGAGGTTTGAAACCCCTTCGTATCTAGCTACGATTAATGTGAACTATTGTTGGATTTGCTGCTGCGGAAAGTCGATTAACAAGCTGATAAGAAAGTAAAATGTAATATTTTCAAAATAGTATTTTTTAAATCTATTTGTTAATATGGCTAAAGCTAGTCGAAGCAAAGGTAATTATACCAAATAAAAAGCAAATGGCAAAAATACATCATGACCAACAACACACAATCTCAATTCACTCTTCTTCCAGTATTATTTACTTTCTGCAATTACGCTCATAGCCTTGCTTGCCTTGCCCGATAAGGCATGAATCATCTGATTCATGATACGGTGATGTGGTGCCTGCTCTGCCCATGGATGTGGATCGGCCCGCTTGTGATTTACAATTTTTAGGATCATTCCACTCAAAATGGCGACATTGGACGTACTTTCAATCACCATACTATACTTGCGAACTATCTAATAAATGTTTGAGAATTTATGAGTTCTTGAAGTGCGCCAACCGCTAGACACGTGAATCGAGGGTTGCCCCGATGATTGCGTTGGATGAGCCATTGCCTCCGTAGGTACGTCGGAGAAAACCTAGTGGATCACTCATTCGCGCGCAGACTACGAAAGTGAATGCGTAACCCTTATCTATGAGAATTCCGGTGGTTTTGGCGTATCAAGATATCATTATATTTGCCAGATAGTAAATTCAAACGAGCTGAACGTCGTACTACACCAGAAGCCATGTGTAAAGTTCAGTACGTTGGCAACAATAGCCCTGTCGTCTCAATAATAAATGGCCTCGCTCTATCTCTAAGTGCCGGGCTCGCCGTAATCTCTGTCTGCAGTTGCAGTTGCACTTGAGATTTGTCTGCCACCCTTTTAAAAATCGCGCCTATTCGATTGATTAAAATCGATATGTCGAAAGCTATAGCTATCAATACGGCATTTTACCGTTCTCCGTATGTATACCTTTTGGTATATTATAAATTCGAAATTCAGGTTAACAATATCTTCTTGGTCTATGCTCTGCCGCGTATAGGTATAGAAATCCAATAAAAGCAAGTGTTTAAAATAAGCCAGTCAAGTAGAAAATTAATTCATTAATCGTATAAAATTATGTGGGCAGGGCTGAGGGTTCTATCTAGCTAGTAATATTCGACGGAATATCAAAAACGAGGAATATGTACAACAGAACTGGAATTCGTCAGTATATTTACGGTATATTTTTAAAATGAGACGTCATATTTTGGTATATTTCTGAGGGTCAGACTGTATATCTTACCGATAAGTCCGCGGTCACACTGGCTCCAAATTCGCAATAAAAAAAATATTTAAAAAAAAAGGTATAAAAAAAGGTCAAAGTGCCAAGAACCTTTATATAAAAGTTCATATGAATGTCCGTGCGAATGTGGGGTGAAGCTGTGAAAGTGTGCATATTGTCTAGTTCCCAATTCAAAATAGTTTTTTCCAATGTGAAAAATCTATACAATGCCTCCACTCCACCCCCCCAAAAAAGTGTTTATCACACGCACGCACACACTGCCGTAGGTCCACCGGGTCGAGACCCTGTGTGGGGGTGGGTGGGTGAACTTGACGGCGTGGGAGGAAGCGGAAATATTGGAAAATTCTTGCAACATTTTTATCGTCTCAGTTTGTTTATGCTTCAAAGTTGTCTATTGATGTTTAGCAGGCCGCCTCGTCGTGGCTTTTATGACTCTCAAACGGCCAGAAATATGAAAATTGGTCTAGAACGATATTTTCGATACCCTTGACTTAGGGGTCAATTAAATAATTTAAAATGTTAAGCAGTTGCATATACGAGTATGCACTGATAAAAAATGATTTCAATTCTATATGTATGCTCACATATGTACGTATGTATATGCAATGACCAGCAAACTAGGCGAGAGTGCCTAAATGCTCGAGAAAAGGGTATGGAAAAGTAAAGTACACCCACAATTAACAATTTCCCATTTACTCTTGCAGATGTCTTAGCCCAGTGTGGTTGGAAGAGCCCGAGAAACCAGAATCATTCCGAGAAAAGGATTAGGTAATTCCAGAAAGACAGACAGACACACATAGAGATGGCCATGTCAAAGGTGATTCGCGTGCTGGAAAAGTCCATAGCTCCGTCGCCGCACAGTGTACTGCTGGAGCATCGCCACAAGAGCGACAGCATCTTGTTCGAGTCGCACGCTGTGGCTCTGCTGACGCAACAAGAAACGGACGTGATAAGGAAGCAGTACACGAAAGTCTGCGACGCCTACGGATGCTTGGGAGTCCTCCAGTTGAATGCTGGTGAGAGCACCGTGCTGTTCCTGGTGCTGGTGACCGGCTGCGTGTCCATGGGGAAGATCGGAGATGTGGAGATCTTTCGAATAACGCAGACGACCTTCGTGTCGCTGCAGAACGCGGCCCCCAATGAGGACAAGATAAGTGAGGTGCGCAAGCTGCTCAATTCCGGAACGTTCTACTTCGCCCACATCAATACCAGCGCCAGTACGACAGCTGGCACCTCCGGATCTTCATTCAGCAAGTTCGACATCACACTGTGCGCCCAGCGGCGGCAGCAGACCTCGGAGACGGACAATCGCTTCTTCTGGAACCGCATGATGCACATACACCTGATGCGCTTCGGCATTGACTGCCAGTCGTGGCTGCTCCAGGCCATGTGTGGCTCCGTGGAGATTCGCACTGTCTACGTAGGGGCCAAGAACGCCCGGGCAGCCATTATTTCCAGGCTGAGCTGTGAGCGGGCCGGCACCCGGTTCAATGTGCGCGGCACCAACGACGAAGGCTACGTGGCCAACTTTGTGGAGACGGAGCAGGTGATCTATGTGGATGGAGAGGTTACCAGCCATATCCAAACCAGGGGCTCAGTGCCGCTGTTCTGGGAGCAACCGGGTGTGCAGGTGGGATCGCACAAAGTCAAGCTATCTCGAGGCTTCGAGACCTCCGCTGCCGCATTCGATCGACACATGAGCATGATGAGGCAACGCTATGGCTATCAGACGATTGTGAATCTCCTGGGCAGCTCACTCATCGGCAGCAAAGAGGGCGAGGCCATGCTGAGCAATGAGTTCCAGCGGCACCACGGCATGTCCGCCCACAAGGATGTACCCCACGTGGTATTCGACTATCACCAGGAGTGCCGCGGTGGCAACTTCTCCGCTTTGGCCAAGCTGAAGGAACGAATTGTGGCCTGTGGGGCCAACTATGGTGTGTTCCATGCGTCCAATGGTCAGGTGGTCCGAGAGCAGTTTGGAGTTGTGCGCACCAATTGCCTGGACTGCCTAGATCGCACGAACTGTGTGCAGACCTACCTGGGCTTGGACATGCTCAACCTGCAGCTGGAATCGCTGAAGATGGGTGGCAAGCAGCAGAACATTTCGCGTTTCGAAGAGATCTTCCGCCAGATGTGGATCAACAATGGCAACGAGGTGAGCAAGATCTACGCCGGTACGGGAGCCATTCAGGGCGGCTCCAAGCTGATGGATGGGGCCCGCTCGGCGGCCCGGACCATACAGAACAACCTTTTGGACAACTCGAAGCAGGTAAGTGTCATCCATAAACTAGAAAAAAACTTAACAACAGCCACTGGAAATCAATTCAGGAAGCAATTGACGTTCTCCTGGTGGGCTCGACACTCAGCTCGGAGCTGGCTGATCGGGCACGGATTCTGCTGCCCTCCAACATGCTGCATGCCCCCACAACGGTGCTCAGGGAGCTGTGCAAGCGCTACACGGAGTACGTACATCCGCGCATGGCCCGGATTGCCGTAGGCACTTACAACGTGAATGGCGGAAAGCATTTCCGGAGCATTGTCTTCAAGGATTCCTTGGCAGACTGGCTGCTAGACTGCCACGCCATGGCTCGATCCAAAGCCCTTGTGGATGTGAACAATCCCTCTGAGCATGTCGATCATCCAGTAGACATCTATGCAATTGGCTTCGAGGAGATCGTGGACCTGAATGCCTCGAACATCATGGCAGCCAGCACGGACAACGCCAAGCAGTGGGCCGAGGAGCTGCAGAAGACCATCTCCCGAGACAACGACTATGTGCTGCTTACCTACCAACAGCTGGTGGGCGTCTGCCTGTACATATACATACGACCGGAGCATGCTCCCCACATCCGGGATGTGGCCATTGATTGTGTGAAGACGGGCCTGGGCGGGGCCACGGGAAACAAGGGAGCCTGCGCTATCAGATTCGTTCTCCATGGCACTTCAATGTGCTTTGTGTGCGCCCACTTTGCGGCCGGCCAGTCGCAGGTGGCGGAAAGGAACGCCGACTACGCTGAGATCACCAGGAAGCTGGCCTTTCCCATGGGCAGGACGCTGAAGTCGCACGATTGGGTGTTCTGGTGCGGAGATTTCAACTACCGCATCGACATGGAGAAGGATGAGCTAAAGGAGTGTGTACGCACCGGCGATCTCTCCACGGTCCTCGAGTTTGATCAGCTGCGGAAGGAGCAAGAGGCCGGCAACGTTTTCTCGGAGTTCCTGGAGGGGGAGATCGGCTTCGATCCGACCTACAAGTACGATCTCTTCAGCGACGACTACGACACGTCGGAAAAGCAGCGGGCGCCAGCCTGGACGGACAGGTGTCTCTGGCGCCGGAGGAAGGCTCTAGCCGAGGGCGACTTTCCCTCTTGGAATCCTGGCAAACTCATCCACTACGGACGCTCCGAGCTGAAGCAGAGTGATCATCGTCCCGTCATCGCCATCATTGATGCAGAGATTATGGAGATCGATCTGCAGCGCCGGCGGACAGTCTTTGAGCAGGTCATCAGGGATCTGGGACCCCCAGACTCTACGATTGTGGTGCATGTCATGGAATCTTCGGTCGACGACGAGGGGCCCACCATCTATGACGAGAGTGTGATGTCTGCTCTGATTACCGAGCTGTCAAAGATGGGTGAGGTTACCCTCGTGCGCTATGTAGAGGACACCATGTGGGTGACCTTCCGAGACGGCGAGTCGGCCTTGAACGCGGCCGCCAAACGGAGCACACAAGTCTGCGGCCTGGAGCTGGTCTTCGAGCTAAAGTCTTCGGACTGGCAGCACTTGGTGGACAGCGAGATCGAGCTATGCACCACAAACACCATTCCGCTGTGTGCTAATCCCACAGAGCAGGCCCAGCTGTTGCAGGTATCGCCGGAGGTTCCTCAGCGGCCCAAGCAACCGCCGACGCGTCCTCCCGCTCGCCCGCCCATGCCCATGTCGCCAAAGAACTCGCCACGTCATATCCCGCATGTCGGAGTCATCAGCATTGTCCCCAAGCCGGCCAAGCCGCCGATGCCCCCCCAGCCCCTGATGCAAGCGCCCCTCCAGCCGATGCAAGCGCCTCCACGACCGCCTGCTATGGACAACACACCCTCCTCCAAAACTCATTCCCCCACAGAGCTGGCCTCCGTCTGCTCATCGGGCTCATCTTCAGGCAAGGCATCGCCCACTGGCTCAGCAGTGGCCTCCGGTCCGCCCACTCCTCCGCGTCAAATGCAAAGCAAGCAAGCCACGCCCGTCACTACGCCCTCAAGGCAGGTGGCGCCCGCGTCATCTGCAGCAACCCCATCCTCGAAGCAGCCATCGCTGGAGATGCCGGACACCGCCTACGAGACCGCTAGTAATATATACGAGGAGATCCAAGACGACGTTCCCGCACCACGCCACCCACCCCCGGCTGGTCCGCCTCCAGTCATTGGCGGCGGCCCTGTGGACAGCCCTCGACGCCAGGCTGGAGCAGCTGGAGCACCGATGGGTCCCCCGCCACCGCTCCCGAATCGAGGACGTGGTCCGCCACCGATACCAAATAGAAGCGGCAATGCACCGCCGCTGCCAACGCGACCCACTAACAACTAGGCGGAATAGGCCCATGGGGTGAGTACGGAACTGGTAGTCCTTATTCTCCCTGATCCTCTAATCAGTGTTCTTTTTACCCCACAGCTCGCTGTCTTACATTCCGAATTTCAGTATTTAACGTTGGAATCGCGTACCGAAATATAATCGAATATATTAACAAACTTGTATAGAGAGAGCGAAGGAGCCACACAACATTACATAGATGAATCTCTGTTTGCGCACGTATGCCTGCACACTACCTACTTAAGTTATGTGCTTATTTCGATAGCCTCTAGCCAGAATCAAAACTAAACGGAACTAAATTATGTACCCGTAGAACGTTGAATGTTAGCCCTTTGTTGGATGGGAATATCACTTTTTATGCGTGTTTACCGCTGGCCAGACGTACTCACCCCGGTGCACCAATACGCCAAGGATCGCAAGGAACAAAGCCTGAGCTACTTAAGTGGAATTACTCGGCATAAACTTATTGTTTAAATCAACTCTATACTATATAGCCGTACTAGTCAATTTATGAAATTATACGAGTAGCATTGTTAGGCAGCAGTCGTGCCACGGTCGCAATACAATATGAATGATGATATACCGTACCTATTTATTCCTCACTCGCAAGCTGCTGTTGACTAACATGTTGATTAATTATACATAGTTTCAATCGCGGATGGGCCTTCCATCGCACTTGAGTTCGACTTGACTACTCGTACAATATATGAAGAAATACAATATCAAAGAAATTGGGAGTTTGCAATTGCTCTGTTCAAATGTTGAAGTTACGCATAAGATTAATCCCCCGATCGAATGGCAAGCTCATGAGCATACAAATATACTATTAAATAAATTATGTACAATATAATCTACACCTTGCTCCGGTTTATTGTAGTCCAGGAATCAAACACAACGCAAATGGAAACAAAAACTTAACACTTCACTGGCTATTCCTGCCGATCCAACTAGAACCACTTGGGCATCGCATCGTTGGGCAGATTCTTGTGGTTGGGCAGAGCCGTGCATTGCCGCTGCTGTCGCCAGAACTCTTGTCGTTTGTAGAGGAACTCGACCGCCTCCTTGGCAAAGGTGGATATGTTCTCCGTATTGGTGTCGGCGCGTACCAGGTCCGGATGTAGCAACAACTTCTCCAGATACTCTTTGTCGACGCATAGCTCTCCCAGGAGCTTCCGAGCATTGCGGCGCTCCAGGTCCGCCTTAGTGGGCTTCTGGCGCGTCTGCGGACGGGGACTGTTAAGCATCTGCGACTTTGACATATTGTCGTCGGACTTGCGCGACTTGCCGCTCTTTGGGGCGGACAGAGGTGCACGAGGCTTGGTGCCGATGGTGTTCTCAATGGCTTCTTGGGTCTTTTGGACGCCCAGTCGGAAGGATGCCAGCTCGGGGCGAGCGCGTAGTCCGCGGTGGAAGAACATGAGGCTCTGTTCGAACTGGCCCAAGTAGTAGAGCGACTCCGCCTTTTGGTAGATGGCTCGTATATTGTTCTTCTCCTCTCCGAGGGCCGTCTCCGCGTCCTGCAGTGCCTTGGAGGCTTCGCCCAGCAGCAGATAGCACTTACTGCGCGATATCAAGGCATTGATGTCCGTGCTGTTCAGCTCCAGAGCCTGAAAAACAGAGAGACCGACCATTAGAAACGGAAGACCAGAAATGGGAATGCGGAGTAGCAGTGTCAATGGGCGGATGTTTCAAGGAAAGACCTTGCAGAAGAAGTGGATGGCATTCTCGGGATTGGCATTCTTGATCTCCTTGAGCCCCAAAGCTATGACCGAGCTGATGTCTGCCTCGTCGGGTATGAGTAGCGCCTCGTTGCGGTCCTGCTTCTGTTTGATCTGCAGACTCTGCTTGATGTCGAAGGCCCCGGCGCTAACGGCAGCCGCTCGATCCTTGTCCGTGTAGAAGTCCACGAAGTTCTCCTTGGGCTTCTTCTTCTTGGCGATCTGTTCCTCGATGCGTTTTCGGGCCGCCCGCAGCTCTGCCTCGATGCGGTTGCCACGCTTGCCTCCGGCACCATCGCCACCGTCTTCAGCCTGCTTGCCTCGCCCCGCACGATCGCCCGACGACCTGCGTCCGCCGCTGTACGAGTCGCGGCGATCCCATATGGGCAGCTTGTGGGAGCTGCGACGTCCGCGACCCTTTGACCTTTTGTGCGACTCGTCCAAGGACTCCTCGTCTGCATTAGCGCCCGTCCGGATGAAGCTCTGCAGAAGCTCCTGCTCCTTGTCCACAGCGAGGATGTTGTTCAGCACGCTCGACATTTCCATAGAGCTTCTCCCAGTAGCTACCAGCAGGGCCAAAAGTTGGTGTGAAAATCTGACACCTTCCTCTGACAGCGCCAAACAAACGGTAATTGATTCGCCCGATGAACTGTTGCCAGGAAACGGAAACTGGCGCTTCTGATGGGTTAACAATCGATACCAAATAACAATCAAAGAAAAGCTTTAGTAAAGCTTTGAGTGTCGGCAGGTGGCGCTCGATGCTGTGTGTAAGGTGTGTGTCGTGTCATGTAGAAATGCCCTTTTGTTTAAAAAAAAAAAAAAATGTTAAAAACTACACTTTTTAAACTACGCCAATCTTATAGAAAGAAAATGCTGCCTCAATCAAATTATAAATTAAAATTCAATTTTACACCGGCCAACGTTGCCATTATATTCCATTTTTCGACGGTATCGGTGCACTGTAAATTCTGAATTCTGTATGCACTGTAAATTCTTAATTTGTGGATCCCTAATGGGACCTGACTCTCTAAAGACTTGCCTGATTGTAGCCGAACAACGCCTTATCATACTCCCGAACTTTCATGTGGTTATTGGACTGATCACAGAGCAGCTTGATGGTGGTCTCGATCTCCTCGATAGTGTCCACCTTCTGCTTCTTCCGCGGCATTCTGCTAAGTTACGTCTGATCCTGGTGGCTAGTCAACTTTCTGTAAAAGGAAACTCCTTGGACGCGAGACCCAGTCGTATGCTTTTAAGGTAGTACTCGGTTCAGAACGCCGGTCCTATCCGGCGGACGTCCGTTCGCAGCACTCGTTGCTGGCAAACTGAGTTGTTTCACCTTCGCCTCATATTTGCTTGGCCTGTGGCTTGTCTATGGCCCGACTCCTCCGGCTCCTCCTGCTCCTTCACCAGCTCCTTCCCCCTGTTGCTGATAGTTATGGCAGCCTTTGGGCTCTTCTTTGGTCTGTATGTCAGTTTGCATGCGCTGACAAGCCGCAATAAACTTCAATAAAGTTACATTATTAATATCTCAGCAAACCCGTGTTCTAGGGGCAAGAGGGTCGGAGCAGCGAACGGATTAATTAATTGCACTTGATTGAAATTAAAGCCCGATCCGCGGATAGCTTTAACCAGTTCGAGACAAAGTCACGCACAGTCGGAGTCGTGCAGCAAAACGCCAAATGAGTTTTGAAAGGGGGCGGCTGCCCGAACAAATCCAATTAGAAGCAAGCTGATAAGAGCGGGGCCACAAAGCCGAAGCCTCGACCTGGGCAATCAATATGCAGCAGGGGGGGTGGGGTGGCAAAGAATGGGGCTAGACGAAACAGATTTTGGAAGGGCCCTATCCCTGAGCTACTGTCTGCCACTGTCTCTGTCTTTGCTTCTGCCACGGCATTCACTTGTTAAGAACATTCATTTCGACATATTTATGAAACCAAGCAAATTGCCATTAATTTTCTTGTATGGTTTTTAGAGTAAATAAATAAGTCTGATGTCGGAGCAGGTCGAGTCGGGCCTTGCGTGCTCCTGCCTCATTTCGACTGTGGCAGCAACCTTCGCGGTGGCGTGGCAAAACAATTTCATTTCCCCGCCCCCCAATGATGACGAGAATGCCTTAATGCCCGAGACATTTTGTGGCCTATCCCCAAAACCAGCCCCCTGCCCCGAACTGACTGATTGCCGTTCCGGTTACGACGTTGCAGACATGACGTTAGAAATTATGATATTTGCATTTGTTCAAGTTGCCCCGAAGTTATCCTTGTGGATGTCGCCGGAATGGGCAGGCGACGAGCCGGGTCGGGGTCCATGGGTATGTCGGTTTGTCCTTAATACCGATTTGCGTTTACGACAACTCCAATTCTTATGATGATAATCGCATCAATTGATGACCTGATTGATGGCCCTTGCAAACGAAGATCAGACCTCACCTGTTGAATAGAATCGAGTCAAGAATGAACAGCTCATTCTTTAAGCATTGAATAATATTGAATTTTGAGTTTATTTGATCACCAGATCTATAATGTATACGGAGAAAATTTGTAATACTTTGTGAGCCACTTTTGCAAGGGCGACGGTTAGGTAACCAGAATATAGCCAAATGGTGAACGATTCCGTTTCTTGTGTCGGAACTGAGACGGTGGGCAGAGAAAAATAAAATGAATTCACACCGCGCACTTCCAAAATTGCGTCACATCCCGTTGTAATACCTGCACACCCTGAATAAACATACGAGGTGCATAACTGAAACAAACAGAAACAAGGTATCAATATAAATCCGCCTGATCCAATGACAAAGTGACACTTACCTGGTAATATTATCGTGTAAACCGCAGCCCACGGCAAAACATGGCTCATAGATTTCCCTAAACGGAACAAATTTCGTGATTGCTGCGAAGTAAAACCAATGATATATCAAGGGGAATACTGAAAATCCGATGAACTTTGGACAGTAGGATTTGAACTTACCATGAAAACTCCCAAAAGTATGAATATCCCAGAAAGTAAGTGCAATACGGTAAATATAAGATAAAAAATATCGACGAGAACTACTATATCGCTTCTACCATCATCATCACCTGTAAGTAAATAGACAAATTACCAATCTAATCGGTTTACTCTTTCTCGCTCACTCCACCTTTATTAGCCATTACTCACCCTTAAGTACAGGTTTATCCAATTCGTCGTCTAAAGCTAAGCTTGTCCATATCAATGAAATTGAACCAATGGCCGTGTTCCATATTCCAAAGAAAATACACCATGTTCTATCAGGACAACAATCGCAAGACTCACAATCGCACATCAAACACATTTTGAACTAGAAATTTTAATTCGAAAAATTGAAAAAGTATTATTTTGCAAAAAAAAATAAATTTGAAATTTAGGTAAATTTTTAGAGCTGATTTTTTGTGACTGAGACGTTTGAGCTCTGTTGAAACGTGAACAATTCCTGCACCTATTTCTGAACGTTCACTATGATCAACATTTTATTAGGAGTTCTCAGCTGAAAAATTTTGTATGATATTTTTTAGTCGAGACGAGATAGTCTCGTCTTCCCAACGTAATTTATGTTGTATTCTTAGCAGAGGATAAAGGAAATACATATATATGCCCTTCCCATCTTTTATTTGCCGTAGCACACAAATAGTAGAGTATATTTCGTTTTGTTTAAATTAGTTTTATACCAGTTTATTTAGCAAATCAAAACCAATTTCTCAGTACATTCAGCGCATTTAAAAAACTAACAAACTAAACGCTTACAAAGTAGCAAAAAAACTTGATGTAAAATTGACAAAAAGGTACTATGGGTCGAGAGTAGGACAAACATAGTACTTGTACATATCAAAAGAGTTGCAGTTGCGTTTTTTACAGTGTAGAAAAAGTTGTATTCAGAAAAATGTTTAGTTCTTGTTGTCGCTGTGGTCGCTGTTGTTGCTGTGGCTGTGTCTGTGGCTGTTGATCTCTTTTTTGTGTGAGTTTCAGTTGGGTTTAGGTTTGGGGGAAGTACGAGTACATACATATGCACGTGCATGCTGTATGCGTATACCGGTGACGATGTTCTTCGAGAGCTTCCTTCCCCCTTTGGTGCACGCTCTGTTGTCGCAGTAGTAGTATGTATGTTTATGTTTAATTAATTATTTATGCATTACACACAATTACACACACACAATTGATTTATGTTGCTAATTATATATACTTGTATATATATGTATTATGTATTAGTATTTTTCGTTCTTATAACTTCTTTTCGCAATGAAAATATGGCATGAGAGCTGAAGAGAATATGGGTTGACTAACAATTAAACAAGTATTGCAGCTAATCTGAGGGCTGAGTCGTTAACATTTCCTTCTGGATTGCGTTTCATTTCAATTGTAAACTTAACAAGTAATTTTTACTATTGCGTGGGGTATTGGATTGGATTGGATTGGTTTGCGTTGTGTTTCGTACTTCGCACACTTGTATTTGCTTGAACAACTAAAAATTTGTCATTGACAGCGAACGTAAAAACTAAATAAATGCACAATAATCAATGCGTAATCCGATTTTGATTCTTAGCCATGGAAGAAGCAGTGGAGTCGAGCGAAGGACTGGCCGAATAGCTCTAAAACCCATATGGAGTCCTAAATTAATGTGCAATCGCTTTCTAGACTTATAATGGTCTCAATTTCATACTCAATTTCAATAAATATTCATGTTTTTGTGTGTTTTCTAGAAAAAAAAGTAGAAATAGTTCTCTGCATTTCTTTACTTTTTAGTTTTTATAGTTGTCAGGAAGGTTCAGAGAGTGTTCGTATTCTGTTTTTTGCTTCATTTAGTATTTTTCGTTTTTCTATTTTAGTTTTTTTTTTTTTTTTTTTTTTTTTTTGTGTTCTGTTTTTTTTTTTTTTTAGGAATTACACTAATAATTACATAGTTTCGCTTATGTATAACTTAAACACATTTTTTTATGCCGTCCAATTCGCAATTTGTATAATTATTCCCAACGGATTATATTTCATTCTGTTTTTCGTGGTGCGAATTGATGGCGCAAACGAACATCGGATCTGTTCTTTCGAGTTTGGGTGTACTATATCGTGATATATCCAATTCGCTTCCATTATTCAGCTAACATATACTCGTATATTCATAAATGTGTATTCAATATGCATCTGTGTCTGTCTCTGTATCTGTCTCCATCCACAGAACTGTCCATCCGTGAAGTCGGATGCGCCTGTGTCGTGTCGTGTGGTGTGGTGTGGTATAATAGGTATTATTTTTCGCTCTTCTCCGGCCTTTGCTCTACATACTCGTAATTCATAATTAATTCGCTTAATTTTGCCCGCCCTTATATTGGTTTCACTATGCATATAATATATATTAATTATATATTAGACTTCGCACGATTTGCGTGCGTTTCCATTCATATTTGATATTGGGTTCCTTTTGTTTTCGTCGCTTAAAATGTACTTAATTAGAAAAGTCGCCCTCCTCCGTTATCCGTCCGGCATTAGCTTACAGGTAAGTTCTGAATTTTTTTTCCTCTCGAATTTCTGCATTTTTTTTACTCGGTTGTTCGTCGTTTAATGCGTTTACCCCCCAACGAAAAGTTGTGTGTGACCCGAAGATTCCTTCGAATTCCATTGAATTTGTGTTAGTTTTGTTGCTTTTGCTGTTGCTGTTGCAGATGATTAATCATTGTGGCAGATGGCTGCTGATGGCGCTGCTCCGTCCGCACTTCGCACTCCGCACTCCGCACAGTGTATCGAGATGAGCCGTCATCTCCCCTCCGTTCAGATCCAGATCCCGTTCCAGATGGATCTCCATCCGGGTGGATCTTCACTCGCGGCTCACTTAATACCTGCGCGATGTGCCATTATCTCAGGCGTAGAACTCGCGATTGTTCGCATTTTTCGCATAGGAATTGTTAGCCGGCGAGCGTTTAGGCTCGTCCAGGGCATAGGAGCCTTCGTCCTTTTTCCGCATGCGGTATACGATGAACATCACCACGAGAATGGCGCAGAGCAGGCCAACCACGGCACCGCCAATGACAGCTAAAGATACAGAGCAGAGAAAAGAGATATGGTGAACGATTGTTGGATGGATGGAGACTATGGACTCTTACCCGCCAGTATTCCCGGCTGCGAGAAGAAGCTCGACGTGCGATCGTCCTCGCTCATGATGACCACCTCGTTGCCGTTGGGCCTGTGGTCGACGGGCTTCGTGTCGGAGGGCTGGCTGTTCACGTTCGTATTCGGGTCCAACTCGTGCACGTTGCTGCCGCCTCCCGCTGTGCCAAGAAATAGAGCAGACAGAGAGATGAGATTGAGCGTCGATTCCGGCGATTATATATATCCATTTACGAGTAGAGTATGCCCATGACGTGCAAGCAAAATAATACGAAACAGAGAGTGTGTGTAAGTGAGAGATATAGAGTGGTTGTTGTTGTTGCTGGTGAGTACTCCGATTCCGATCGGAACGAGTGTCTAGTATATCTGTTTCAGTGTGGGCGTGTACGTGTGTGTTAATGTTATTTTATGCGGTATTTATGTACAAGGCTTACGGTTAGTAGAGTTGATTCGGGACTACGATTACAAGTACAAAGGATACCTTATGCCAATCTCTAAGACTTATGCAACTAGACTACGTAGCCACCATTAGCGGGTGGAGTGCTTGTCCTGCCGGCTCCTTCCTCCCATCCGACTGCCTGTCTGGTTGTCTGTCCGCCAGCACAAACACAACTCTTGAGCTCATTTCACGCTAATGAGCAGCCGGAAAAGTTTTGGCCAAATGAAAAAAGTTACCAGCAGAGAGCTGGCAGCAATGGAAATTGTGACAAATTTTCATGGGGAAATCTCGCTAAGTTACAGCTTACAGAGAGGGCTGTTTCGAGTACTTTCCATCTACATGTCTAGGATGACGGATGGGGAGTCCATGGACACCTCAAAAGTATTTCGGATCTGACACTAGAGCGAAATGCTGAAGTAGGAGCAATTTTAATGCCAATTTGGCTGTCAAACAAAGTGAATTTAAATTAATTTAATTGACAGTGCGCCACATATGTACACTCCCCCACATCCACATCCTTTACTTTGTGTGCTCTTTGTCCTCTGTTGAGCTATTGTTTAGCCCCCATGCGCCCTCTCTGTTTTCATCTTTCCATCTGAATCCGAATCCCCTTTGGCCTCAGAAGGCTTAAGACAAACAAATTGCTTGTTGCCCTGTACTCTGCCCTGAACCCCACCCTGATGTACAGCCATGTGTTTGCCTTGACTGTTGCTCCACCCCTTGAGGGAGTGGAGAGGCGCGGAGTGGCATTTTAATTAGGTAATGGCCAAAGGGCTTATTGAATTGCCCCAGACTTATGTGTCGCATCGAATTCCAAAATCATTGCAAAATTATCAAAGCACATCCCGAAGGAGACTCTGGCCCGACGAAAACTCCCGGAGGAAGCCATAATTCTGACTTTGAGATGGTTTCATCCTGTGAAAGAGTATTCCCGTCTTGTCCATCCATCAGACTGATTGTGTGTCTGTCTCTGCGTTTGGACGAAGCCAATAAAGGTGTATCCGCGTGTCTTCTATCTACGATTGGATGGGGAGGAGAAATGAACTTTACGTTGGATTTTCTAGCACAAGGCACTGCAGGATTCAATGCTCTCTATGATACATGTGACCAGATGTGGACAATTATGCCAAAATTGTGGTCCTGCTGTGTGTCACCGCCTCCTATATGCCACATGGTTTGTGCTTCGTGTTTGTTCGGGGCGTGGCAGTGGCACAAACATCAAAGCAGCTCATAAATCCCCAACCCACACACCTATCAGATCCACTCCTGGATTGCCATTAGGCTCTGTTTGTGCTCCTGCCGCTGCACTACCTCCCCGCTCCATACATAGTGTTTGCCACACACACAAAGGATGAATGGGTTCGGGGTAAGAGCAACAATGCCCCAAGTCGTTGGGAGTTTTAGCGAGTGTATTTGGAGGCGCTCCTTGGCGTTGCCCGGGACTCGGTGATTTCTCATTTCAAGTGGAGCTCTGTGAGGAGCGCTTTCCAAGTGCTTTCCACTCGAGGAGCAGCAAAGCACAAAATCACTGTGCGGCTTAGTGCGATTCCAGGGCTGTTCTTTGGGCTGTGGGAGGGCGAGTCGCGACAGTGTTAATGGAACTTTGGGCCTAGGGCAGGACCCTCTGTGCAGAACCTTGATGCATCTCAATCGACGGATCGATGGATCGATGGCTGGTGCAGGGCCCTCTACCGTTTCTGTTTGCTACGTATACAAAAGACTCTTAAACTATCCTTAAATTATACGACTTAGAATAGCTTTATCCTAGGTTTAACACTAAAGGCCATGAGAATGAGAATGAGCGTGGGCGTGAGGGTGAGGGTAGAGGGTAGAGGCAATGGGATTGTGTTGGCTCTGCGGGAGATTTTCCAATCGAATGAATAAATAAATGCCAAAAGCAGACAGACTGAATGAATGGATGAGAATTGGACTCAGAATGAAAGTGTGGGAATTATGTTGTATTGGCTATTGTAGTGTCGGGGTTGGGGATTCCATGTAAAAGTCCACACAAAAGGAAAACCCGCAGCAGTGTTCCTTGTAGAGTTGCCAGAGCGCGCGGTACAGAGAAACCAAGGTAAAACTTAACAAATATATACGTAACTGTAACTGTAAGTAATATATCTTTATACTCGAATGTGCGTCTCAATTATACCAATCAAACTACGTAACGTAACAGAAACCAAAGCAAATACCCAAGAAATCAACTACAATGCAAGCCACAATACTTTGTTTGCTGTTGAAAAAGTGCTTAAAATATATAGAAAATAAAATAAAATAAAGTATAAAATAATACGTGATGATGAAAGCAATGCAGTGCCTGAGATGGCAGTGCAATCCTCTTCAAAGGATGTGCGGGGGAGAGACACAACACAAAAGGAATCGCATAGAGGGACGGAAGAGGACAAAGCAAAAGCAGCAATGAAACACAAAACAACATATAAACAAAAGCAAAAGCAAACGCAAACGGATAGACAAACAAACAAATAATCAAAAAGAAAGTACAAAAACAAAAGAGTAAAAATAAAAACCACTGACGTCCGCGCTCTGTGTTGAGGTCTCCATCGTTGCCACCGATTCCATTTCCGTTTCCGTTTCCATCCTCATCGCCGCCATCCACATCGATGATGCGATCATCATCGTCCGTGTCATCAGTATCGCCATCACCGTCATCGTTATCGTTATCGTTATCGCTATCATGATCATGATCGATATCCCCATCGGTATTCTCGTTCCCAATGGGAACGGGCTCTGCAAGCTTTGGCTTCTCGGAATCGGGATGATCAATGATGATGTCGTCCTCATCATCGCCCTCGTCGTCATCCTCGCCGCCGCCTTCCACGTCGATGCCATCGCCGCTGGCCTCCACATCCACATCGAGATC
Organism: Drosophila lowei; assembly: GCA_008121275.1. Lineage (NCBI taxonomy): Eukaryota > Metazoa > Arthropoda > Insecta > Diptera > Drosophilidae > Drosophila > Drosophila lowei. The sequence continues at coordinate 19,703,429 of CM017778.1, read as the reverse complement.
CTCATCGAAAGCGGGGAAGTGAGGCAAAGGACGGCTCGCTGTGGTGGATTCGAGTACAATGGGCTTGGGCGTGGTTTGGGTGCGATTGGAGGCGGCTGTGGTTGAAGTGGTTGTGGCCGCTGTTGTCGTAGTGGTGCTGCTGCCGGTGGTGGTTGTCGTTGTTGGTGAACTGCTTGTTGTTGTGGTTGTTGTCGAGGTTGTCGTCGAGGTTGTGGATGAGGTTTGTGTTGGTGTATGAGCTGCTGGATATAGAGATGGGGTTGTTGGTGTTGGTGTTCTTGTAGATGTTGTGAATGAATTGTTGTTAGTGTTGTGGGCTCTAGATCTAACGTAACTATAATCTATCCTGGCAATGACTGTAGCTACATCTGTATCTGTATCTGTGGCTGTATCTGTATCTTTTGGTGGTGTAATTGTTTGATATGGGAGAACTGAAATGTGTGGTGTGGTGGTGGTAGTGGATGTTGAAGAAGGAGGAGTTGAAGTAGAAGTAGTGGAAGTGGAAGTGGAAGTAGTAGAAGATGTCTCGCTTAGAATAGCTACAAAACTAGCTTGATCTTTACCGATTGTGTTAATGCCAGTGCCACTATGACCACCGATCTCACCACCACTGCCACTGATGATGCCGCCGCTCTGGCCGCCGATGTGATTCTGATTACTGTTATGGTTCGCTGTGGTGCTACTACCAATGATTGTGCCACTATTCGCTGGATGGTGATTGTTATTAAGGTTGGGATTATTATTATTATTATTGTTATTATTATTATTGTTATTAAGATTCTGGCTGTTGTTGTCGATTTGGTTCTGGTTGTTGTTGTTGAATCTACTCGAGATGTGGTCGAGGTCGTCGTTGTGGCTGTTGTCGTTCGATTTATGCTTACTATTTATGCTGGAGCCGCCGCTCTGCGAGATGCGCGTGTTGTGCGAACCGTGCTGCGAGTGATGGTCCGGCTCGGCGTCCTCGTCATCCGGTCCAAAGCCAGAGCCCGAATAGTCCGGATCCTTCTCTAGATCGTCGTGTATCTGCAACCACAAAGGAGACACAACGGAATGGGAATTAGTTCAGGGCTTGGAAACATTTCTTAAGGGGTCTCTGGTCTCCGGTCTCCGAATGGAATGGATTCCCAAGTGCTTGTAAAATTATTTGTGCGCAACAAATGGCAGCCATTTCCATGGCGAATAATACGAGCATGTCCTTGAATGTCCACACTGCCGGTGGGTGGGTCCTCCTTTATGTTTGGGAGAGGGCCACTCATATGGGCCATTGTCTGGCTGCGGCTCTGTGACGGGTTTTGCGGTTTATTTGTGCCCCGAAACGAGCCCTGAGACCACCGAGAGCAGGAGGGAAGGCCCAAAGTGCCACAGCAACTGTGACCAGAGCCAATTGCCGGGGGACAGTCGACTGACAATTTTCCGCCACAGCCACAGCCGCAGCAGCAGCAGCAGCAGCCTCCAGGGCTTGTTTATTGACTTTAATTTCGTTTCCCGTTTGTTCTGGCCATAAAAACGGTGACCCAAAAATAGAAAGGCACATCGAGAGTCAGAGGACAGAAACTTAATTGAATTTCTCCGCGCGTTATGAAATGCCCTACAAAACGAGGGCTTTGTCTTGGCATTTGGCCAGCTCTAACGACACTTGTTGACCCGCCCCAGAGACAGAGGGGAGAGGGGAGACAGGGCCATGAGTACTCATAATGAGAACGAGCTCAAAAATTGAGTGATTTGTAGAGTGAGAACAATTGAGCTTCTCCCCTGCTTCCCCCACAAAACAGAATTTAAATTACATTTTCCACCACAGCTCTTTATCCTCTCGCATTTGTTTCCATTTGTGTGCGGGAATCCATGGGTGCGGGCAAACAGACCCCAATTTAGTTGGGGATTTACGGACTCCGTCCCGCGCTCCCCCTGTTTTCCGCCGGGAAAACCCACTCATAACCGAAAATCGACAGCACACGAGCCGCAGTGCCGCGAGGGCAACTTTTCCTCAACAAATAAAGTATTTGTTTGAAAAAGACAACCGTAAAGGATAGAAGGTGAGGGTTGCGACTATCGGGATACCTGTTTAGTGGTCCTTTTTGATAAATTGGGGTGTGTGCAAAGCAAATACCAATGGAAGGTCCTTTTTCGTTGCAAAACACTAGCCTCTTATAGATTTTTAAGCGAGTGCCCTCATAAAAGGACACTTTTACAAGCTTTTCTCCACAGCAAATGAATGTTCTGTTTGATTCACGAACATTGCTTAAATATGGAGATGGTATGTGGGTTATAATGGCTTTTGAAAGATCTTCTTTCCTTCCCATTAACGCCATATATCCTTCAGCTGCTTCTCCTTCTCCAGGGTATACGCTTTCCACTTATTTTGTCAGAGAAATTCATGGTTTTGTTTGCTTTTATTTCATTTCGTTTCGTTTTGTTTCGTTTGAAATTTAATTAAAATATTTGCGTATTGCGTATACGCCGCGTCGGGCACTCGGGAGCATCCAAGCATTTATCATTTTTCGGAGGCCGCAAGACTCCCCGCAAGCCCCCCAGCATCCACTGGCATCCACTAGGCAAACGTTTGACCAAAGTACTCATAAATATCCACCAGGGACACCATGCACATGGAGGATGGTAGGATGGCAGCATAGGAGGCGCCCCAGAAGTGGCCATAAAGCATGTGGCAAAAAAATGTTTGTCCTGCTGCATGCCGCGAGGGAGTATGGGGGATGCTTGCAACACTTTCGTTCTGGCCGAGTTTATTTAGAGCGTGGTCCTCTATCCCTTTCGCTGTGTTGCCGCTTGATTTATGCCGCAATTAGCAGCCAGAAAATGGGGCAAGCGGCAAGCGGCAAACGGCGTGCGGCAGAGTGCCGAGTGCCGAGTGGCTGCTTTCCGCATGACTAAGCAGCCTCTCGCCCAGAGCATTTGTTGCATGCTCTCTCCTTAGCTCTTAGTTTTCGCTGCTAAATGAACTCATTTCGAGGCAGCCCAAAACTTGCCCCGAAACTTGCACTTGCCTCTCGTTTAGGGGCGCCTCTGGCTGCTCCCCAAAGTCAGAAAGTTGCCGCTTCTTCATCCCACTGCTGCCACAAAGATCGATGGTGCATGATGGTGGTAGGGGCTGCGGCCGCAACTGTGGCCTGCAGAGTGCAATGTGAATTTATGCAATAAATTGCTTTGTTAATAAAATACGAACTGCGAGGACGGGACGAGGTTGAGGACGAGTGCCAAGGAGCTGTGCGGCAGATGCTGCACCACCCCCCGCCCACTCTGCTGGGAGAAGAGAGGTGCAATGTGGGTCATGCATGAATTTAAATGATGTCATTTCGTCCACCATTTTGGCCACCTGCTGCCCGGCTGCCCGGCTGCCCAGGCGACTCTCTGCAATGGAATGAAAAGGAAACGTGGCTCTGCTTTCTCCCGCTCCTGCTGCATGCCGCATCAAATTTGCATTTGACTCCCGCATTCCCCACGCCCATCCTTTTGCCAAAATGGCGTATGCTTGACACCATTCTGATATATGACAACGAAAATGAAATACGAGTGTGTCTCGCGTAGTGTGTGCCGGCGCAAAATTTCCATAAAGCGGAAATTGTTTCAATAAAGCATTTAAAAACTTCACAAAGTCCCGACTGGCAGGAAGCGAGTGGGTAGAGAGGGAAAAGCGGGAAGAAAACTAGTTGCTGGCAAGAAAACTCGAGGGAAAACTCTTGGGGAGGGAAAACAGAATGAAAGAAGGCAACGGCGCGGAGAGATGCAACAAAAGCAGCGGCAGGCAACCTTCGGAGCTTCCATAATGAGCGCAAATTGTGTCAGTCAGTGCGTTCAACTGCACCAGAGGGTGGCAGTGGCAGTGGTGGGGTCTTGCAACAGGGGATGAGATGAATGGGGCTGCCAGGCACGTTTCATGCATAAACAACAAGACTCAGGCGGAGGCGGAGGCGGAGGAGGATCCTGATGCCGTGCACTTTCTCGACTTGTTTCCACATTTCCCTCAAACATCAGGCAAAAAGTTGTCATGACCGAAAAGGAGAAAAGTTTTCTCAACTCCCCTCGTCTACCCCGTTTTCCCTCCCTCTGTAAGCATAATTGATGCCAGGAATTACATTTTGCGAGTGTATTGCCATCATAAAACAGGCTCTCAACCAGAGAGGAACGACAAGAGTGTCCACACACAGAATCCCCTGGCGACTGTCCTGTCGGGCATCGGTGCAGACCAAAATCCCAACCAAAATACAAGAAGCTTTCAATTTGCTGCATCGCAAAATGTTTTCCAAAAGTTTTTCCTTCCACAAAAGTTGTCCTAACGAGTAAATTGTCGATTTCACAATGTTCCCAAAGTGCGTGACTCGAGAGTTGACCGAGTTTTTCCATCGCCCCTCCCCTCCCCCCACCTTCTCCCCACAGAAAAACATTAGGAAAAATCCTTTGGCCAGGGCTTGGGGTTTTTGGCAGCAAGATTTGACCCCGTTTTCCTCCTATTCTCTGCCTTTCATTGGGATTTTTGCATTGTGCCTGTAACATTTGGTCCTGAATCCAAACGGATTCAAAGTATCCAAGTGGCCTGCTAAACATTTGCATTCGGGTATTTTTGGTGTACACTTCCGTTTGCAAGGAAATGGCCAAAGTTTTTCAGCCACACACACAGACAGGGAGATGGGGGTCTGGGGTAACCAGAATCCTAGGAAAATTGATAGCCAGAGAGATGCTTTGTTTTCACTGTTTCTGGGATCGGCATGCCTCGATAATTGCTTGGAGGCGCCTCTGGAGGGAGCGAGTCCTAATTTATTTACATGCAACTTGCAACTTTGGCCTCCAGAGAGGGCAAGAACGAGAGAAACCGAAAGAGAGAGAGGTAGAGATAGAGGTAGAGGAAGGCAAACTCAATTTTCCAGCTGGAAGATATCTTACGGCTTTATTTAGACAATGAAATTGAAAATTCGCTTCGTTTCACTTCGCTTGTTGTTTTTCCCGCTCACACACACACACACACACACACACACACACACACACACACTCTCTCTCTCCCTCTCGAAAAGAAGATGAACAACTTTTGAGCTGCCTGGGATATCATTTTCCTGCACTTTCCAGCCGCCCATCCTCCCCTGCAGACTTATTATTTTCCGATTGGCCATTTACATTTAGATTGGGGCGAAGCGTAATCCAATGAGAAGAGCAGAGCAGAGCAGAAAAATGCCTGGGAAAAACCACACACACACACACACACACACACACACTCATGCATATTCGGGGAGGTATCTGTTCGTGGCACATGCAATTATCGTTGTACTTTTTGGGAGGGGGGGGAACTTTTCGTTGCGAAATTTTCCACGAAATAATTGCTTTTTAAATGCAACAAATGAGCAGCGCAGCATCATACGGGGCAAGCAAGCCCCTCCGCTGCCCCATGCCACACGGCAAATTGAAAAAGTTCTCCGCCAAAAACACCGCCAAGAGGATGTTTTTTCTCAAGAGTTGCGAAACTTTCACTAGCACACAGATACAAAGGGAAAATTGTGTCGTGGCCTTGCAGCAGCAGCACAACAATTGTTTAGTTTCCCCTTTATCTGCCACGTTTGTTCGTTTTCCTTTTCGCATTCTTTTCCTTTTCCATCTGCAGCACGAACAACTCTTTTGTTGTCCAAACGCTGTTGCATATTGCTCTGCGCACTGCCCCTGACAATGGTGCCTGCTGTTGCTGCCACCGCCTGCGGCAGCAGTGTGGCATAATGTGCCACTTAATTGGCAGCTGCATTGCAGCGTCCCGTCCGTCAACCAGGAGGTGGCACCATTTATCAAGCTCTCGTCTGTCAGCGTTTGCCTTTTCGGCCATTATCGTTTACCTTTTTTTCCAATGGGAGATGGGCTCTGTCTCTGATCCTTCACTCGAGGCTTCCCCCTTTGGCAGAGCCGTCAGAGATTTATATGCCAGCAATGAGCAGAGTGTACTACATAAAGGTATATATACCCACACCGCACCGCACCCTGGGCTTGTGCATATTTCATTTGTGGCAAGAGGCATTCCATCTTTCGACAGTACTCCCAAATAGTAGTGGGTATCTTTTCGTCGTAATATTCATTATACAATACTTAATGCTTCTTCCTTGCATTAAATTCCCTTCGCTTTAATGATTTTTTATGTCCAATTGACACAAATTCCGCCATCCGAGCATTTCCTCTCTTTCTCCCTCCCTCTAATCCCCTTTTGGCCATCTCTTATTCGATTTCCGGAAGAGGGGGTCGGAAAAAAAACAGAACACAAATTTGCCAACGCAACAAAACGCAACGAAGCGTTTGGTTCCTTGGCCACCGCATCGTTATAGCCTTCATCATCATCATCATCATCATCCTCATTCGCATCCTCATTCCCATTCCCATCTACATCCTCTTCCTCATTCGTAGCGTAATCAGGAGGCTACTGCTCCTCGCTCCAACAGATCCACCAGTTCCGACTCATCAGCAAACGGGAAAATCAATAACCGCACCCAGGTTTTCCTTCGTTTTTTTCGGCCCTTTTGCCACTTCCATTTCCATCTACAGCTTCCCTTTCTTTTTTACGCTTTTTGCCGCACAAATAAATTAAATGCCGAGCAGCGGCTAAGGGAACAGGAGGCAGGAGGCAGGAGGCAGGAGTGGTCGTATCAGCATTAGCCAGGCTCTAAATTACCAGCGGAAAAAAGTAAATCTGTGTTCAGTTGCCCCACCAGCCCCCCCCCCCCTCCTTTTTGTCATAAATAATAATTTTCATTTTTAAGGGCAATGAGTTTTGATGTCGACTTTTTCCTGTTTTTTTTCGAGCCTACTTCTGCGGCTGGCAATTAATAAATGAGCTTAAGGCTCGCAGCATGAAATGTGGCGGGGGCACGGCGAACGGGGCACTGGGGCAGCAGTGAGGCCTGCTGGGGATAGTCCCTGGAACATTTACACCAGATCCCTGGATTACTCGTTACTTATGCTAATTGCGAAATCTGTTCAACCTCGAACGGTCTGAGGATTAATCCTTTTTCGCGACCTTTCCGCGCCAAAGTAGTCCCATATACCCCTTTATAACTCAGGGTATCTGTCAGGGAGTGGTTGCTATGAAGTCCCTCAAGTAATTTTCAGCTGCTTGGGAACACTTTGCAGCTAATAAGTCAACATTTTCATTCATTTTCCGGCGTAAACTGCAGCTAAAGGCGCGCCCAAAGCTACACAGCCCCTGCCTCCTGCCGGCTCCTATCGCTAAAGTTTTTGCATTTTAATTGCGGGCTGCATCGGGATGTGGCACGGAGTGAGAGGGCGGCATGCAGCATCTTAATGTGTGCTGAAGCTTGAGAGCCATGGGGTTGCACGTATGGAAAGCTGCTTAATGGAGGCGTGGGAGTCCCCTCTTCCTTCTTCTGTCAGGGAACTTTGACGACTTGCAGCTTGAGTGACGTGCATCTGCCACATCTATAGCTTCGGCTTATCCAGCTGCCTCGCCCCTTCATCTTCGTCCTGCTACCGCTGCTCTACCGTCCTGTTTATCCTTCTGCTACCGTTTCACATCATTAAAAATGTAATGCAACTCATGGGCGACAATGCTTATGGGCGTGGCCCCAACAGTTCTTGCTCAGTCAATTGCAAACAGCTTAGAAAACGGCAAGTAGAGCCAGCGAGAAAATCCAAAGCACAGAAAAATGGGAACGGAAATGGGAACAAGCAGCAGAAGGGGAGAAGGGAGCCACAGGGAGGGAGGAGGGGGGCAAGTCCAGTGCGATCGACTGTGCGATGAGCTGCACATAATTGTTGGGATGGAGGATGAGGGCCATGTGGCATAAGCCGATTCCTAAGCCATGGAAATGCGCTTAGCGAGGCGATAGAGAGGTTGAAAAGTTGCTAAGAGCTGCAGACTCTCAAACTGTTGTGCAAAAGTGGATTTGAATGCCTCGAAAGATGAAATACTAGGAGAAATGGATGATCGAGCAATGGTTGAGCTCTTGGCCTGTCTCCCGATACAAAGTGAAGACTCTCTGGGAAGAAGTGTGCACGAGAGCACCAGACATAGGAAGGACAGAAAGGAAACTCCATTTTGGAAGGTACACAGGAGCACTACCACCGGTTTATGCTTCTGTTTCTATACACCAAAGGTGGCACCGAAGCACCGGCAACAGCAACAGCAACAAGAGCGCCTCATTAGTGTTGGTTAAATGCTAAATCAGACACACCCTCGCACTCCGCAGATACGAGTGTATGAGGAGCTGCTGGAATGTGGAACATGCTGTACTTCGTTGGGAATGCAATTAGAGTCTATTGGAGAATTATTCCGCAGTTATTGCACATTTAATCAAGCAAATAATGCACGCTGATTGATTGAGGACAATGGGACACACTCACGCAGTGTGTAAGCATGCCACACGAAGCATTGCCACATTCAGGGCACAACAATGCAATCAAAATAAATATGCATGACATGTTCGCTGCTCTTCAACCGAATCCTCAAGCTCCTCCTCGCTGTCTCTGGCACACATCTTTGTGACCCTACTCAAATTGAGGGGCAACAAAGAAGGTCCACTTGCCACACAGTCGCCACACTTGCCACAGCTGCACACAAATGCCATCAACGCTGGCTGTCTAGCGTTTCCCGTTGCACGAACAAATGTAATTAACCTGGCAGCAGTGCCACCACGCCCTTAAAAGAGGAGAAACAGTCGCAACAGCAACAGCAGCGGAAGAGGCAGATAAACAAGAAGAAGATGGCGTGGCAGCAAAAGAAGATGGCGGCGGGACAGAGTAGAGCAAGAGAAACAGAAACAGAAAGATATAGGGATAGAAAATGCTGAATTATTCAGGGAAGTGGAAGTTGCTTGACCCAGGACGCAGCAGCAGAAGAGCAGCAGAAGCAGCAGCAGAGAAGAAGAGCGACTGTCAGGTTCAACAAACTTGCCTCACGTTGCGCCTAAAAGCAGGCAACACTCAAGTGTGCGGTTACAAGTCAAATTGCTACGTGGAACCACAGCAGCCCCTGAGATGCCTGACAAACGACAAATGGCAGTTGAGTGCGAGTGCGAGAGAGATGGAGAGCGCACGACGGAGAGGGGAGTCTTTAGGTTTTTCCTGCTGCAAAGTTGTAGACATTTCTTTTAAATTGCAGGCAACAGAGTTCCTTCAAGAGGCGCCCCATCCTCCAGTCCCAGTCCCAGTCCCAGAGCCAAGACCCAAGACTGTCTGGGAAAGCGGCAGTGCTATATAATTGAAGCGATCCGACCATCTATCCTGCCAGTGCCTGCCCCTAACCGATACCTGCCCCAACATTTGCAATTCAAAGCGTGCCCCTGCCACGCCCACGCACTTGCCGCAAGACCTGACCAGGATGAAGCCCCACTGGGCAGGTTTCGTGCAATTTCAGCTCTCGTTTCGGGGCCAGAAGTGCTTCGAGTGCTGTTATGCCGCAAAACGTTGCACTAATTGAAGCACATCCCGTTAACAATAACAATCGAAGAGCAGGGCAGCAGAGTGGCAAACACGCACACACGCAGAGAGAGAGAGAGAGGAGGAGAGGAGAGGGAGAGGAAACAGTAATCAAATTCCTGGATAATCGTTGAAATTTATGCATCCACATCAAAGATACTCATGCCGTGGGAGGAACGGGGGGCGGAAAACAAATTTGTGATGATTCTTTGCCAAGGCCTAAATCAAATTAAGGTCCACTCTCTCTCCGTCTCTCCCTCCCTCCCTCCCTCCCCCTTAACTCCAGTTTAAAGCTAGTGAATTTTATGGCAGAGTTTGCAGCTACAAATTGTCGTAAAGTTAAGCGAATTTATTGGCATAAATTATGCATGCGTGAAGCGGGGAGTCCCCGTGGCTCTGGCTGTGCCTCTCCCACCTCGTCCGTCCTTCCTTCCTTGCTTCTGCCCCACCAAGTTCTCGCAATACAATGCGCAAAACATCAGAAACAAACAGAGAAAACAAAATGGCGACAACGCCCCCATCATCATCGTCGCCATTGCCATTGCCACTGCCATTGCCACAGCCGTCTCCCTGCACTGCCGCTCAACTTTGACAATGACTTTTCGCTTGGCTTCGAAAATGTTATGGCGGCAGGCGGACCCCCACACTCCACTCGACTCCACTCGACTCCACTCCACTCCACTCCCCTCCATCCGTCTGTGTTTACGCATTTGTATGCGACTTGTAGCCTTCTGTTTTGATGTTCAAGATTCCTTTGTGTTGTCGGTGTACGCGATACGGATACTCTCCAGTGGAGACGGCGATATGGCAACTTTGGCATAGAATTTACTCGAGAAGGCAACTATAGATTCGAACCAGATAGAGAGAGAAAGAGAGAACGTACTATATAGGGGGGGAAATACATATTTATTACCATGAAATATGGCATTTAATATGAGTGCCTGTAATGCCAATTGTAATAGAATCCACTAAAGGTTAAGGCGTATTTGAAAGGGGAACAGCTATCAAGGATGTTAAATGAATTTCTGTCTTGCATTTCCTTTTGTTTCTTCTTCATGTTTCTTCTTGGATTATCCCCTCATAGGGCATACCATCTACCCCTCCAATTACTCTCCTCCGATTTCCCCGCTTGGCTTTTTTTGGGTGTTTAATTCAATAGAAATGCAAAGGATTCCTTCTGCCACACAAAGAGGCAGTCAAACAAAACAGTCAGCAGCGACAGATGTCCCATAAAAAAGGAGCTATGAGAGCCAGTCGAAAAAACAGTTTGCCCCCAATGGCCTCCGGATTACTCATGTTGTTTGTGGGTTGTGTTTGTGTTTGTGTTTGGGGTTGGGGTTGGGGCAGACTCATTTGGATTACTGTGGGAATTATGTTATGTGAAATAATGCAGCATCATTTGTACTCCCATGTTGGCCAAAAGCAGAACCCAAACCAGAACCAGAACCCGAACAGACATTGAGTAATGAATGTGGGATCAACGTACATACATAAATGTCTTGTCCTCCTATATCCTCATACCGTATGCCTCTGATTCTCTGCAGTGACATTAGAAAGTCTGATTTTTCTAGAGCTGGTAGGAGCGGGGATGATGGGATCGTCTCCTGCTGGAGTGTTTGTTAACCATTCACAGTCTCAATAAATTTCAATGGTTCTATCGGTTAAGAACCTCTCCGCATGACAGTCGTGTGTGTGTGTGTGTGTGTGTGTGTGTGGGCCATGCATTATGTATTATGTGGAGCTGTCGACCAATAAATTCCCATGTAAGCAACTGATATTGACAGCTTGAGCACAACGATGGATAGGAGGACGTTGTGGAGCATTGGAAATTATATGCATGTACTTAAGCACAGAAATGCGGGGAGATCCTGCCGGCCGGATACGGGATACGACGACATAATGGGCTCCTGGACAGGCAACATATGAGAGTGTTTCCCACTGCCGCACAACAACATCGAAATCACATCATCAAGGCTGTTAACATAGCAGGGAAAAACAGTGTGAGACCTGTTTGCATAACACATTTTCAGGCAAATACTGGGGCAAACTTTTGGGGGAAAATCCTGCCTGCCGCCGCCTCCTGCCCCCAACCCAGCAACCCAATCACGCACCCATTACCATGTCAGTCGATGTTAATTTATTGTCAATGCACAAATCCCCCCGTGTCTCTCTCTCTCTCTCTCCTCGCTGTGGCACATATACGCAGGGTATATTAGAGGCAGAAGGTGGGGTCCTTAGGTCCCCGTAGGATCTGCTCTCAACAGCAGCCATACATTTCCATTGGATGTACCCTGCGCATACCAATGCAGAGGCTTACTCTCGTTCCGATGTCCTTTTGTGTGTGCGTGTGTTTGTGTGTGCTTGTGGCATGCAAAATGGCTTTGCCTCTCTTAGCCATCCACAGGAACACGTGCGCTATGTGCACGTTATTAATCAACAAGGACCTAGGACAAGCCCAACACGACCGACCACTCTTCACAGACCAGATGCCCGGATGGGGCATGCAGCGTGCACATGCACTGCTCTGTGGTGCTGATCTGAGCTCTTGCCTGCGTGCGTTGCATGCGGATTATTACAAACAAACGAACCCACAGCGGAACCCCTGAAGAATAGGGAACGGGGAACAGGGAACAGGGAACAAGGGAAGCAGGAAAATTCAGCATCAGATGCAGATGTTTGCATATGTGTACGCACAACAAAAGCTCATTATCCCGCTGACACGTCCCCCAAAAAATGACTTAAAGACTCGTTGCCACAGCAGGCAGGCTCCGCTCCACTGCCTGCTCCCCAATAGAGGCTTTAACCACTCCCCACTCTCGCCAAATCGTAGAAAGATGATAGATCATTAATCATATGCAACGTTGATTAGCCCAGAGACACCACATGGAAAGACATATTACTGTAAATCAGCAAAGAATTCATCATAGTTCAGCGAAAGAAACCTAGGATGGATCCATTAATAATACAATAATGTAACCTCTGACAAGGGGAGCTTTGAGCAGCATGTGGAAGGAGATCCGTCAAGACTTTGTGGCCTAATCACTTTAAAGAGTCAGTCGGGAGCCGTGCTGTTGCCCCAAAAGATCAACGGAGCGCATAATAAATTGCATTTTGCTGGGGTTGGGGTTGGGGTTGGGGTTGGGTTACCCCAATACCCCCTTTTTGTTTGTTTTTGTCGGGGAAGCATAAAAGAACATTCAGCACATGAGAGACGTCTCTACGTTTGTCAGTTGCATAAAAACATGAAAATGCCAACAAATTCGCCCGGCCATGAAGGGAGCAAAGGAAGGAATGGGAGACAGGAGACAGGAGCCAGGAGACAGGAGCCAGGAGGACGAAGGAAATCCATAGCACATGCCAAGAGCAGGCCTTGGCCAGTAACACCGCAGCGGAAATGGTGCAAAAAGCGGAACAGAACGGAACGGAAAGGGTTGGGGAAAGGGGAAATTAGAAAATGCCACAGTGCGAAAGGGACAGAGAGAGAAAAGATGACAGAACACAGTCTGCAGAGAAAAAAAAAAAAAAAAATCTCGCTTGGAGGGATTTTATTTATTATTTCCATATTTTTCCATCCCCTTCCCATTCCCTTCCCCCCTGAAAATCCCAGCTAAATGTCCCACAGCATGACAATTTAGACCTCCCCTCTCGCTCTCGCTCTTTCTATGCCCTCCGCACTCCTGCTACGGCCATGGACATGCAAAATTAATGCCGAAAGCCAATAGCTTTGTCCGCTTGTTGATCTAGTCACAGTTACTCGATAAAGTATGCGACCAGGCGACCCCTGATTGAATTCCGCGAAAAGTTTCGCTGTCCGCAGTCCTCCCTTCTCCTGCCTCCTTCTCGCCCTCTTTAATTATTGAGCAGCAGAATGTACAAGCGGCAGAGCGGCAAACAGGAGAAAATCCTCAATTAAAATTCATGCAGCAATAGAGAAGAAATCGGAAACCAAGAAGCGCCAAGTAAAACAAAGGAAAAACTCAAGGATAAAAGCAAGCCGAGGCCTTGGGCACCCTTCCTCCAAATATATTATTCCTTAAACAGAGCTATCCATCAGCTAAACGATTATTTCGCTCAACTTTAGATACAATTCATATGAAAACTCAAATTGGATTGGAGTTTTTCGTATTTTACTGGATTATCATTAGAAATGAAAGAGCTTTGCCTGCAAAAATCATACATATCATACATATATACTGTGTTTAGATAAGGGAATAGGAATATCTGAGGAAATACTTCCCATCACCACTAAATCGCCTCGGCTGGTCGAGAGACTCAATCACATACCCTATAGGGTCGTAAGGGACTCCTTCTCTTCAAACATCATCATATCCCCTTTGCGAGGGTATACAAAAAAAAAAAAACAAAGAATTTAATTAAACTTTTTCTATGTTTATTTCTGCGCTTTTTGTTTTTTTTTTTTTGCAGTAGCAGCCACAACGCATTTTAATTAGTTTTTTTGTTGTGAAGAGCAGAAGACCGGAAGGTAGGAGGAGTGGCAGCGCGAAAGAGAGAGAGGGGAGCGGTGGAGCGGCGGAGCGGCAGAGCGGAAGTGTATGGCATGTGTGCTAAAAGCAAATCAAAAGTATTCGCCCAACAATTGACGCGTCCTGTGTGTGTGTGTGTGTGTGTCTGTGTGGGTGTTTGTGCACGTATGAGTTCGTTTGGAAGTGACTGTACGCGCGAGTGTGTAAGCGCAGCGCTGTCAAAAAACTTTCCAACAAATGTCGCTCACATGCCACAAACACACACACACACACACACACTCGCAAGCCCTCCCATAGATTCACTCACACGGAGGAAGGCAAAAAAGGTGTTGAGCATTAACATTTCATGCGCATAAACAAATGAGTTTTTCAACATCAAGTTTTGATTATATAACAAGCTTGTGGCCCACATATTTTGCATAGTACACGCGTCCTCCTGCCAACCAACAGATATTCCTGCCCCCCCTGTGGACAGCTGAAAGTACAGTGCGTTTCGTACTCGTAAAAGATGTGGATGATTGGATAGAACCTAGAACCCTAGACGGCTATTAAAGCTATTTACTGCCTTGATGCCTTGAATATTTTGATGATTTTGAGTTATTTTTTTTGGGAATCCAAACGTTTTGGGTCCCCCACGTCTTGCCACTTCGAAGTCCAATTTGAAACTGGCTTTTGTCACAATTTGGTGGCAATAACTTGGACGCAGGCCCATCAATTAGCTGTAGGGGTCTTCTAGTTTTCAACGACAGGCCTCTGCTATGTACTGATAGGTCTGTCCACCCTATTGGCTGAAGGAGCGAATTATGGCGGAGTGGCGCACATCCCCTGTCGTTCTTATTGTCAATGACATGCCACCCTATTGGCTGTAGAAGCTTAGTGAAGAAATTATATCCTTGCAGTGCATATATGTTAGTGCATAGTGCATTAATGGTTGCCCAAGCGTGTAATAATCTGCTCAAAAGTGTGGGCAAAGGGCACCCCCTCATTCATCTATGTGGGGTGCAGGAGTGACTCTCCTCAACGACTGCTGCTGCACACTGATAAATGTATCAGCCTACTCGCGGAAGGAGTTGAGTAAGGAAACGATGGCCACTGCATTTCTAAATAATGCATCTATACAAATAATATAAGAATACATATACGAATTTTGAAAAAATTAACCAAAAGTAAAAGAATTTTATGAGCGCTTTGGATAAATTAAATATCATCTAATATAGAATTTTCCAGGCAAAAATGTCTGTCGCAGGTATAAAATCCCATATAAAATAATGTTTTGACCGATTGAGAGGCCGAACGGCTCAAAATCGCAGAATAATACAAAGACAACAAAGATGTTGTGAAAATTTAGGGATATATCGTTGTAAAGTCAAGTCAAAGTTGAAAAATAACATATAATAAAAATAATTGTATTTTATACAGGCAAATATGCACCGGAACAAAGTTCAACTTTGACACAATATTGTGAAGCTTCTAGACGTCGAAGCACCGTGTTCTTGTGCAGACTATATTTTGGAAGATTTTCCTTTCAAAAGCAGAAGTTATTAATTTAGCAAACTGAAATGGCCGAAGACCCCACTGTGCGTTGATCTTATTGTCAACGACACACTGGCTGAAGGAGCGATGGATAGAATTAGAGGCCACGCATTGCAGGCATATTGTATTATGCATTATGGCTGCCCATGCGTTTAATCCGCTCAAAAATGTGGTCGAAACGCAGCCTAACGGAACAAAACAATACCTGCCACATGAATCGCCAGCGACTCCTGGACACCACAAATCGACTTGCCTTCTGTTCAATTTAGATAAGCAGACTTTCGACCCCACTTGTTACACCCATCGCTCCAACTTTGACAGAGGAGGAGCTGAAGAGGAGCCTGCGTCCCATAAACAGCGCAAATTTCGGACAGGTAATCATTTTCAAATTAGAAGACGCGGTGTCAAGACCAGCTACACGGCCACTACGGCAAGCTCAGAGTAAATAATAAAAGTGCAAGCCAAAAAATACAAATATTTACTAATAAAAAGGAAGGACTATGCAACTATTCAATGGATATGCATAGTCCAAACCTTTTGCGGTGTGAGTGAAAAGAGTGATAATGTGTACAAATGTGAGAGATGGTTACAACCAGGACCGCCCCAGACAGCCAAACCGATTAATGGTACCCCGTCTCCATCTGCGTTTCTCATCGTTAAACCATACACCCACTCATATGTAACCACAGAAAATGCATTACGATCCTCATTGATACTACAGCCATCGTCCATTGAACCTCTCTCAAGAGAACGTCCTATTGGGGCTTTGCAGTGCATCCACATCATGTATGTATCAGTTTATATTCCCCATAGGGAATGCATTGTAATTATGAAACATCAGTGGAGAGGTATGTATATTATTGTGGCTGTTCATAATTTCCACTGTAGATAAGGAATATTATTTTGTGGTTGGTTGTTAGCTTTTAAGCGGATTATAGAGCTAATTATTAGCTGATTAATATTCAAATTACTCCTGCCACTCCTACTAGAAACGAATACATACATACAAACTCGTACGACTATCCTCATTCCACCTATCGACCAATATCCTGGCTGTTTCCATACCCCACCGACCGTTACATCTGACTCTCTCTTTCTGAAACGATTCCTTCTGTCTGTTACACGAATTGCATATACCCCTGAGTACTCTTTGAGTACTGGGTATAAGGATTCTACTTTCATCTTCAACTTTGACACACACTGCAGCAGCAGAAATCTTTTATGAAAAAGCCAGTTAAAAAAACCCCCCACTTAAGAAAAAATGGCAGACAATGTGAAAATGAACAAAAATAAACATAAAAGTAAGCACAAAAGTTATGTGGAAGTTTAAGAAAGGAGTTTAAGTGTAGAAGAGTGGACGTGGACCCTTCCGATATGCAAAGTAGTTCCCCCTCTTTCCCTCTGCCTCTGCCACTGCCACTGCCACTTCCACTCCACTCATTCAAATCAGGTCCAACTTCCAGGGCCATGGAATTGCAGAATTAACATGGAAAACTTTCGGGCAGAATGAAAATTTAATTAACTAATTTATATGTTTGTGAGAACTTACCCCTCCACGTCCGCCAGAGCCCTCAATGCTATCATCGTCGATATAAATTGCATCTCTGGGACCCGAAGCCGCCGGGGATGCTACGCCTCCGGACAGACTGGATGGCTCTGCCGCCGATGCTTTTACAGATTTCTGCAAATATAGAAAATGTCCAACAAAAAATGAGTGGTTTTTAAAACAATAATATACATATATATGAGGCGGTAGAACTTTTTTAATTTACGGCAACTTTTTTGCTCCTTTTTGGGGCGGGCAAATGCAAATATTTTCATTTCATTAATTAGAGGGGAAGTCAAAAAAACTGTGGAGTCCGGGGAACACTCGAGGAAGAGGAGTGCCATTTTTGAAGAGAGCAGGAAGCACCGGGTGCAACCATCAATAATACGAATGGAAAATGCCGGTCGACCGCAACAATTCGCAAGAGTTCTCTCTGACTCCGGGAATGGGCCCGATTCCGGCTGTGTGGAGCCATGGCCATGGCCATGGCAATGGTAATGGTTATGGTCGTGGTTGTGGTCCACAATGGAATGGCCACCGCATAAAACAATTAATTAAGAACCATTCTTATAGTATATTTCAGCAGGAGGAGGCGGAGTAGGCGGAGTAGGCGGAGTAGGCGGAGTAGGCGGAGCAGGCGCAACAGCCGTCAGTGTTAAATGCAATTTTAATGATGCACTGGAAAAATCAATGGGAAATGCAAATTGTGTGCCACCCCCCTCTACCTCCACCCCCACCTCTACCCCACTTCCGCTTTTCCTTTACGACCTGCCAAGTGCTGGAAAAGTGTGGCAAAAAGTCGCCGAGTTTCTCTGTGTTTTTTTCGGCCCCGTCCGAACATTGCATAATTAATGGAGCCTCCCGCCATTCACATCCACGTTTACGCTCAAGTCCAGGGCTAGGAGTTGTCCGCATTTTATGGACAAACATAAAAAACAGACAGGAGGGTTGGGTTTTCCAGGGCCGCGTGCCTCCTGCTGTGCCTCATTAAGCCCACTGGCTGGAAATCGAGCGCATTTCTTCCCCTTTGTTGGGTTTTCGGTTAAGTGGGAATTGATGAAGACTTTACGATGAGGACCACTCACTCGAATGGGGATAAGCAGTGTCCATGGATCGTCTCCCCCGCCGGTATCCACAGATTTGCTGTCTCCATTTTTAATGAGAGCTTCCATAATGTATTCAAGCCTTAATATATGTATAATCAGTGGTATCAAAGCGGCATTTCCCCTTCTATATTCATGTATCGCCTGTAGCTGCTTTCATCTAATGATTTCCTCTCTTGCTGTACAAAACTGTATGCATTATACAGTCCAAAATCTAGTCCTATCCACTCTAAGGGCATATTTTTGATGAGATTTTCTCCAATCCATGCATTTCCTCTGTAGTTCTTTCTATAATGATAGTTTCCCCACAATAAATTCCACTATAAGCTTCATTTTCTTACAGATTTTCTTCATTATCTCATCTTTCCAGCTCATAAACTGCATTATCTTTTGAATCATCATGAATTCCAATCCACAACCATCTTTCTCTCGAGGCCAAAGATTGGGCAAGCATTTTCCTTTCGATGCACTTTTCCCCCCGATACGATACAAACTGCTAACCGGATTAAGTAGTCTACCATTTTTCTTTTTGTTGCAAAATAGCAGCCTCGTGAATGCGCCCCGAAGTTGGCGGCAAGTCAAAGTTCTCAAAAGGAGCTTTGGCTGCTCATCCTGCTCTCTGACTCCTTATCCCTAGCCTCGTCCTTCTCTTGGCACTGTCTCGTTGGTCTTGCCTTCGACTCCTCTCCCTGAAGATCCTTGTGATGCCGGTCCTGACTGGCATTAAGTTTTTGGCGACCTGTCAAGTCCCCCGTGATGACGTCTTTCATTCTGGGGCTGCGGCTTCGGCTGCGGCTCTCAAACACTAAACAATTTGCCAACCCGTCAGTCTGCCAATCTGCCTGGCTTTTCACCGCCCATAGGTGTGAATAACCGCTGGAGATAAACTCAAAAGTTTCGGTGCCACAAGGAGGAAGTTCAGCTCCATTCAGGCTGCGGTCCCTTCTTTGTGTGCCCTGTTTCTCGGGAGGCTTTCCTTTGACGGGACTCCACTGCCCACATCTAATATTGATGTATGTGCTCCTGCTTTTTCCCCTGCTCATATTCCTGTTTTTGTATAATTGAAAAATTCCGCTCTTTGGGGCAAAAACCTTTACGGTCGACCGCTCTGCTCTGCTCGCTGTGTCTGTCTGCAGCAACGATTTTCTGGCTGGGAAAATTGGCGAAATATTCATTGGGGAAATGAATGTTTTTCCATTTCTAGTTTTCATTTTTGGCCATCTCAATTCTCCGTTTCGCTCCGCTTGTTTCATATTTTAAAATGCCAACAATTTGCCAAAACGTTAAATTGAATTGCAGGCAGTTGGGTCTCTGGTACCCGTTTCCCATGTCCCATTGCCCTCCCCATTTCCCTTTGCAGCGGTGACAAATTGTGTCCATTGTGGCATTCAAAATAGTTCTGTGCCCCGCAACACAGAGTCCAGAGTCGGATGGAGCTAAGCCCCAGGCCTGGCCATAAATCAATACAAATATTGACAGTTTTTCTCTGTGATCGCCTGAACGCGCACTTTTATCAGCATTCCATAGAGAAAACCAGAGAGAAAGCTGTAGTTTGACAACATTTCGGCGATGGGATACCCATTAATTGGGAAATATCCTACAAACAGTCGCAAAAAGAGGGGAAATCATGCATTTTCCTCTTTGCTTACATTTCCTTTCGTTCCCTCTGCCCGTTACACTCACTCTCTGCGATTAAAGGGTATGCACAAAAGAAACCATGTTTTTACAAAACAAAGAATGTATGTACATTCGTTTGGATTTTTCATTTACCATTGTTTATGGTTAACAAATATTCGTACAGCACACGAAAACAATCTATTGAATTGAACAGAAGAAAAGTTTGCTTGGTGTGTGTTGAACGGAAGCCAATTCGCCAATTTGGACGCCACGCAATGGTGTTATATGAATGCTTAAGTTTGTGCAAAAATAGCATTCGATAGAATCCCAATTGCCACAATTGGTTTATTTTTTATGAGTGCCTGCAGTTTCCCATAACAATTTACAGTCGAATGAGCCGCAAAAAGCAGTTCGATCCAGCTCTGATTCGATTGCTGAATGCTCATTTAACGTGTCAATTGCATTACGCTGTAAAGCTCTCTGTAAAACTCTGACAACTGACAGTTTTTGCAGTGGCGTGACTGTACCTCGCACTGACAGCGGATAAAGTGCGGCGTCATGAGAGAGAAAGACACACTGTCATTGGCCACCCCAACCAGCAACCCGTCGCGCCCCAAAAAGTAGGCAATACATTTCGATCAGAATGTCAGAACAAGTATACGCCAAGTGGCACCAAAGGAATGCCAGGGCAAAGGGCATGAAGATTGGAGCGCCCGCACCACAAATCTGAAAAGGGCAGGTCAGCAACAAGAACAACAAGAGAGAGGGAAAACCTATTCAGGCTGTCTGTGTCTGTGGCTGTGTGTGTGTGTGTGTGCCGTCATTATGTTGATGACAGGCAGCTTTTACTTCGAGATTGGAATCCAAAGACAAGACAAGATTCCGAGAAAAAGGCCGAGGCCTTTATTTCATTCCTTTGGCTCTTCCCAGAGCCAAAGCCAAAGTGAATGATAAATAAACAAAACGCGTTGACGCTTCTCCGAATCGAACATTTTCATTTCGCTCCTCCGAGCCGTTCTCTTTGTCTCTCCGCTGTATGCGTGCTCTGTGTCCATTAAGGTGTCAAGAAGGTAAATATGAAAGCCTTCGGCCCCAACAGAAAAGCCCTCGAATAAAACCAAATCAAAACTTATTATGCCACACGCACACACACGTGGCAGAGTGGCAGAGTGGCAGCGAGAGGCTGTGAGATTGTATTTTATTGTTCTGTTGTGTGCGTGTGTGTGTATAAGGTGTGTGGCACTGGGGATAACTTTTATGTTTATAGTAGTCGTAAAAGAGGGCAAAACTTGACTCGTTGTTGCACCGAAACCTAATTGAACAGCAAAATTATTGCCCCATTGCCCCACAGGGATTCCAAGGGAAGAGAAGGACAAGCCCATCAGAATTGATATGCACAGACTGGACCCCAGAATGCGTAGGGATTTTATCTCTTAAGATTGGGGCATTAAATTTTCATTCAGCATTCATTCAACATTCATTCCACATGCAAATTGAGGAATGTTCGGCATTGCAATTAGCAGAACGGCAGGAAGCAGGCAGCAGGCAGCAGAGGAACTCAGAGAACAAGGCAAAATGTCTCCCTTTGAGGGACTCGCATCTCGCATCCCGCATCTCCTGGACGCACTCACATGTAAATAAGGCTAAAAGGTACAGGAGGCTGGCAGCAACAATCTTTGCCAAGTGACTTGACACAAAGCCAATGGCGGAAATTGCAAACGCTCACTCACACTCACAGCGAGAGTGAGAGAGAGAGAAAAAGACTCTCCTCCTCCGTGCCACAGACACAGACACACACACACACACACACAGCACACAATGAAAGGGGAATCCCGTGAATGCTGCTGGGGGAAACATGCAAAATCGTGGGGCACAAAAGTATGCCACACACAGCCGCACAGACAGACAAACTGTGAGAATCGTTATAACACTGACCTACAGAGGCCACCTTTGCCTCCGCCTCCGCCGCCACAGCAGCAGGAACCCACTCTGCCGTGAATCGATGAATCGTATCTAAAATAATAAATACGCATACGCACCGATGTCCTCCTGCGAGGGCGCCCTCGAATGTTGCCAGCAACAAGGCTTGCTCCACGTTTTTAGGCGGTTCTTCTTGCCACAACGGCAATTGTCACTGTGTGCAAGCGAGTGGCAAGATGGAGACAGGCAGAGAGAAGAAACGGATAGAGTGCGGGCGCACTGCGCTCGACAGCCAAATACACAACAACCGAACACTTTACCAGAAAGTTTCGAACTGACACCAAAACAAGCTGTGCCTCTGGAAGGCGCCAATAACTTAGAGGTCCGCCATCGTGGGAGCAGCATCAGCAGCCGAAGCAGCAGCAGAAGCGAACGAGGCAGCGGCAGAAGCGAACGAGGCAGCGGCAGCGGCAGCGGCTGCGAAAGAGAGCCAGAGAAGCTTTGATGCTTGCTGGTCCACATCAGCTTTAGGGCTCTTTAGGGGCTTTGGAAGCTGACGACGGCGACGGCGACAGCGACTCTCTCGTTTCGTTCGTGACCTGCGCACGTCGGAGAGAGCCGAAAAGCTGTTGGCAAAGCTTCAAGCACGAAGTGGAAGTGGATCAGACTCCTGCTAGGAGTTTATGGCAAGTCTGCTCTGAAATAAGCTTCAAAAGAGTTTGATTCTATGGAAAAAGCTTTTCTCTCTTTATCACAGCTTAAAAGCTTCCACATTAAATATATTTTAATACGAAAAGCTTTCAGAAGTGCTAAATGCAACAATGTGATGGCTGCAAGGTTTTCTTCATCTATGACTGATAATCAGAGGTGTTGTCATAATCCTTGAATACTTTTCAAAGGCTTAAAGGATTCAAGAAGAGCTAAGCCCTTTAAAGAAATACATTTCTACAATATAAAAGCTTTTGCTCTTCTCTGCCAAGCGCTTTCAAGCTGTAGTAAAGCTTTTAAATTGTTGAAATTTTTCTCAAAGTTCAACAACACTCCTAACTTAGGAGTCCTAAGATGAAAGCCTTAAAGCTTCCACAAAAGAGCTTTTCCCCTCATTCAAATGTTGAATCCATTTGCAATCTTTCCCCAAAATACCGCCAGAGGTCCCTGCCACAGACTGTTCGAATTGGTGGAGCAATTACCGAAGCCATTCTACCAAAACAGACTCTAACGAGTGCAACTTTGTCTGCAACTTGACAAGAATTAAGTGACGGAAGAAGCACGAAGGCAGAGAGCAAGGGGCAAGGGGACAGGGGGGCAACCAGACAGGAGATTGGAACACGAATTTAAAAATGAAGAAAAATTAACATGGCTAAAACAGGAACAGGAACAGAAACAGGAGCAGGAGCAGCAGCATCCATCCGGCGGTGCGGCACCAAAGTTGTCCCGGCACTCATTTCCGTTGATTCGGGCGAGGCGTTGAGCAGGCAGGCACACCCCCACCCCCACCCCCGCCGAGGAGCGCATAATGAATTACAAGTGTCCATCTTCATAAAACGAGGAGCAGAATCCCAGCCCGGCAGCGGAAGGTGCTGTCAAAAAGGACAAGCGGCGCCCAGGACGATCTCTAGCCGCAGTCCCATTCCCCAGGTTTTCCCTCTGCCACTTGGCTTTTCCTATTAGTTTCGTTTAATTTCCCCATAAATTACACTTTTTTGTGCTGCCTGCTGCCTGCCTTTTCTTTCCCAAACACTTTTTAATGATTCTGTGAACGAATTTTCTTTCTTGTGAAAGACTTTGTGTCTCCTTTGAATTTTGGTCAAGTTTCGCCGACAGTCAGTGGTTATATATCACTTATGAGTGCCGTCTGTTGGAGAACTTTCTTTGGAGAGCCCAACTTGAGGAACCCCCCACCCGGTAAGAAAGAGAGCCAATTAAACGGCCAACTGGCAGAAGGGAGACAAAGCAGAAAATTAGGTGAGCCGCAAAAGGGACAAACCACACACACAGACAAGGCGTTGCCACCTGCCCGAATGTCTGTGGCACACGGGCCTTAAGATAATTCCAATTAAAGTCTTCCTCCTTCCATCTCATTTGAGGGAAAGGCCTTGAAGTGTCGGGTGGGCAGGGAAAAGCGACCACCAGCTACAACATCATTTAGAGCCTGACAAATTTCTAGCCTTCTCTTTTGGGCCTATGCTGAGGCCCAAATGAGGAGTAATAAAAATAAATTACTTCGCCTAATTACGGGGACAGAAAGAGCGAAAAGGCGACTTGATAAATGCAAAACTCCCACGCGTTCTGTGCTTAAAAAATACAGCAAATATCAAGTGGAGGTCCTGCGTCGGAAAAACAAGGATATATGTGCGGCCCATAGTGCACTTGATGGGTGGCCTGCTACCGAACGGTGAGGGGGAGGGGGGAGGAGAGGGGAGGCTGTCTCGACGCCATAAATCAATTTTAATTGCTCTGCAAATGTGCAAAGTGGAAAAATTTAACAAATAAAGAAAAAATAAAATAAAAAATAAGAGAGAAGCGAGAAAAGCGTGTGAAGAGGAGAAAACCGCAGACAGACAGAGACGCAGACACTCTATCAATGGTTGAACGGAGGTGGGGAAGGCGGGGGGATGGCGGGAAAGGGAGTTTATTTACAGCCGATGACGAGTCAATGAGATGGCAAATAATGCGCCAAAAATTAATGAGCCACCGAAATTCAATTGCCAAATTCCGACTACCACTTACCCACATACCCTGTAGTCCCCACAAAGCCTCCTCTTGCCACACCCCTTTTGTCTGCTAAAATTCAATCAACGCGAACATTTCATAAATTATGCAATTGACAATTGTTAGACAGAAAAAGAGAGAGAGAGAGAGAGAGAGAGAGAGAGAGAGCAAGAGAGTGCGAAACTCATTTGTAAATGATTGTGGGATTGTGGTTCAGACAGGGATTCATAAATTGTTTAACAGCAGCCGTGATAAATGAAGTACTAGGAAAACTAGAAAGGGATTTACGGGAAAAGGTTTTGGGTGGGAAAATTTTCCAAAAATGAAAACTAAATTTTTATGGGCACGAAACACATTAAAACTTTATATTTTCAGATAGATATGAAAGGTAAAGAGATTATGGAACAGATTATAAACTGCATTCGAATACATTTCACAGAATTTCTATGTTATTCAAAGCCATTGCCATTAGAGGAGTTGGCAAATCAAATTTTGTACATTAAAAATGTACATTATAACCGTTTACAGAACATACAATCCGAGGAATGAACGATTGGCAATGATTTCAAGCTGTGGCCTGGAATTTTCCTAAAATTAGAGTCATTCCCAGACCTAGGACACTGATAAATGGAGGACCAGACCGACTCATGGTAGGATTTTTGGCAGATATGCCCTTGTCTGCCAAAAATCCTACCATTTCAATTAAATCCTGATTTTTGTTAAATATTTAAAGCCTGTTTCGCACGCTCCTTTAAATCAAAAACCATCGTTTAAAAAATCCAAATATTAAATCAAATTCCTCACACATTTAAAAGCATTGAATACAACCGTTAAGCTAATTGCTAATAGCTTTTCTCAATATAGAAATTCAAAACCGCTTATGAGGGTGCCCAATCAATCGGTTGCAATTGCCTTTTTGGTCTCCTGTTTTCCACACAATGACGGGAAGGTGAAAAACAACAATTAAGGCTCGTATTACAGTAAATTGTAGGCTTCATCGCAGGTCAAAGGTCGCACACGATTGTTATTATACAATTATGACAGTGTATCAGTATTTGTGCGACTCTTAATTGGAGCCTAACAAGCAGCGGCAGCAAAAAAAAAAAAAAAAAAAAAAAACAACAACCCCAAAAGGGAAAACAGAAAATATGAAAATTGTCAACAATTTCCATAACAAAAATCCAATTAAAATATAATAACTTATTTAATTAAATTTATGCGCCATATCAAAGCCCAAACGCCAAAAAGAATAAAGAGAGAATGTTTCGAATTCAAATGAATTTTACGAGTAACTGATATTACAGTCCCACCCACAAAATTCCCCCTGCTCAACATTTGGAAAAGGCATATTTTCACAGCAAAATATGTAAAGGATGTGAGAATTCCTTTCCACTTGGCAACATTTTGAGCCTGCTTTGGGCCAGAGCTGTAACCAGACACCGTTTAACAACTTGCCAATTACGAAATTTTGAAAACAAAGCGAGCCCAAGCGACCCAATGGCCGGCTCTCGCTGAATGCAGTTTTTAATTAAGTTAAGCGCCTGCGTTCGTGGCAGAGTTCATTATGCGTTCGGGCTGGCATTGGCATGGGGCATGGGAGGAGTGTCTGTCTACTACGCCCTCAGCGGATAACATGCATACTGGTTATTAGTGGATGCAATGGATCCACATTCCCCTAAAACCTATCTGGCGGATCTCTGCCTGCACGTCGGCCTCGTGCTGCGAATTTATGGCCCGAAACGACCTGCGGGATGTGTGTGCGGCAGGAGGAGAAAGGAGTAGAGGTACGATGCCACAGACGTGGGAGAGACGTGGTAGCCTCCTGTTCTGACGCCCAGACACTAATCAGCGATTATGCACGTCCCTCTCCTGGCCACAACGGTGCTGGTGCTGGTGCCGCTGGCCACCAAAGCCACAAGCGAGGCCACAAACGAGCGAGATGGAATTGGTTTGGGAGGCCGAAGCTATACATACCCTTCAAGATGTATCTTTTCTATGAATTAGCATAGCATAGATCCCATGTCTTTGATATTCCTCAAACTTGAGGCACATTTGAGGCAGTTTTCGGTGCCGATGCAGGTGCTGGGATCCTCTTCTCTTTGTGGGCCAACATCTGCTCAAATACATAACACCCCTTTATCCAGGGTATCCAATTCCAGCTATATTTTTTTCTCACTTTTATTCTGGGTTAAAAATCCCTGCCCCCCCCCTCAATGGATGGGACAGGTTCAAAGGCCTGGCCAAGATAATCATAATTTTACTTTTTATTTGGGCATTGCCCTAATATCCTTTCCTCCTCCTCCTCCCCGTTAGCCCCCGCCTAGGATGCCTGAACTTGAAGAAAAGAGAAAAGAAAACCCGAGAGAGGAAAACATGTGCTCGACCCCATTCTTGTTGTTGTTGCTGTTGCTGTGGCTGTTGGTCCTTGACGCATAAATTTCTAAAACGATTATGGTACGACTTAAACCAGGGCCCAAATGAGGGGCCAAGGCAATGTGTAGACGTATTTTGGATAAGACCTGGGCATACATAATGTTAGCGTGGGGATTCCTTTGGGTATTTACGCTTTTGTTCGAGGGATTACCTGGAATGAGAAAGAGGTTTTCCTCAAGCACAAGCAAGGGTAAAGGCAAAGAGAGGGGGGTGGGGTTGCCTTTCCGGGGTTAGTTAGCCAGTTTGTCGAGTCTTTAGCAAAAATAATATTTGTCCCCACAGCAAAAGTGCATTTAATTAAGAAGAAGGAAAAAGCAAGCCAAAGGACACATTTTACCAACCCCAAAAGATACAGAGAGACAGAGAGAGAGAGAGCAGAAGGGTTCATCAGAGTTCTTGTCTCATTATTTAGCCAAATGATTAAATTAGAATGTGTAGAAAGAGACAGAGGACTGAGAGAGAGACAGGGAGTGAGAGAGAGAGAGAGAGATAGAGTGTCCTGGAGAGCAGAAATAGTTGCATGTAAATTCCTCAACAGAGTGGCAGAGAGACCAACATTTGTGGTGTTTTGCAGAGCATAAACAAGAAGCTGTTTTAATGAGTTGGCAATTAGCATATCACACACACAGACACACACCCACAGAGAAAGAGAAAGAGAGACAGGACTTGTTTAAAGATCCATATTTAAAGTTTTCTGGCAGCCCAAAACAATAAAACATTCCGAAAAGAGTGTGACAGGAGAATGAGGACGAGGGTAAGAGTCAGAGAGCGAGAGAGCGAGATAACCTTTAAATTTGAACGACGCACAAATGTATGCTACGGCAAAAGTTGTCCCCAAGCTCAAGAAGCAACAACTTTTGCTGTTCTCAAGTGTGTGAGGGTGTAAGAGTGTGTGTGTTTGTGTGTGTGTGTATGAGTGCGTGCATGCGTGTTTTCATGTGCAGTTTTATTTTCAAGCGTCTTAGCCTCAAAACTTTTGCACTTGTAAGCGCAGAACCAAAGAACCCCCCAACAAGCCACCAAAACCCAAGCCCCAAAAGCCCAACTTAACACAACTCAAAAACCAAGCATAGGACCTGGTCCCCAAACCTTAGAACCCCACCGAAGGCGCCCGCCTCCCTCGTAAACGCTTTATGCAAAAATTTGTTATTGTTTACACACTCAAACGGGAGAGAGAGAGAGAGAGAGAGCAGCTTGTGCACTCGACATACTAAAAAAGCTATGGCACAAAATACAAAAACATAAACAAAATGCAGCAGAATTACAAGCACAACACGAAAGGGTAAGTCCTTTTAATACCCTTTTGTCAGATCGATAGTTTCTGGGATAAGGGGCATATAGGCATACGATTTGGATGTTGTTGAACTAGTTGTTTCTCCCAAGGAATCGATTATAGTACTACAGGAAGCTAAGCTACAGATTAGAGGATCATAGAAACAGATAGAAGGATGGGGATACTCTGTACACATCCCCATTGCGCCAATTAAAGTCATATTACCCCCTTGCAAAAGGGTAGTCCCCGAAATGGACCAGAGCCAAAGCCTTACTGATTTTTTATTAGAAAAGTTTACACCTTTTCCTCGTCTGTGGGGTTTCTGTTGTTATTTCTGGATGGAATTTTGCATTCGTTTGAGAAGGGGAGAAAGGAAGAGAGAGAGTGAGAGAGGGAGTCTGTCAATGTTTGTTCTGCCCCAAGCGATTCACAAGTCAGGGGCTGCACTTGGCTTCCTGCCAAAATGTGTGGGCAAACAGAAAGAAATTTGCCTGATTAATACGGCTTGACATTCATTGGCCCATAGATACAGATACATATATCCAGCAGTTGTGCACAGAGAGAGAGAGAGAGAGACAGAGAACTACATAACGGGTTGGGCTGACCAAATGTTTCCATTTTGATTATCTCGAGTGTCAATTTGCGTTAAACTAATTAATACGAGTGGCCAAGGCAATGCCAAAGTTACGTGCGTTTCTGTTCTTGACTCTCTCTAGCTGTCTCTCTCATTGGTGTGGCATGCCGCAAGGATGGGTGTCTCTCTGTGTGTGTGTTTGTTGATAACGGGCTAACATTTTAATTAGAACGAACACAGATCGACAATGAACACCTTAAACGGAGGACAGACTCCACAAACTTCAGACTTCACGTGCCACCGAAAACGTGAGACGGAAAGACAGAGGGAAATGTTCATGCGGCGGCAGATACTCTCGTACATGAATGTACAATGATGAAAACTCCCCTAAAAGATGAGGAATGCAGTCATGTCTCCTTAGCTTTATATCAAAGATTTTCCAAGGATTCGCAGAGCTTCCACGCATAAACCTTCCATACGCCTCCTTCAGAGGCCGTCATCTTCATGTGCGTGGAATTTAATTAAAACTTTAAAGGTAAACACAATTTCAAATGATGGCAGGAGATGAAATAAATTGTATTTAAATAACGACACATTGCCGAAATTCACTTAAGAAAAGACACACAACGATTGCGATAATACATTCTGGAATAATTAACTGCAGAAAAGACACACAAAGATACAAAGATACATTCATGGAATGAGCTTAAGCTTAAAGTAAAATAAATATTTGGTAAATCTCTGACTGGAATTCATGGCTTCTGTATTTACCTCATTTCTGACCCTTGGATTCCACTTCTGTTTCCACCTTTTATTCCATTTCTCTCGCTATTTATCGCATCATCAAACATTTTGATGTTGATTTATGGAAAATATATTTTTCAGCACTTGGCCAACAATAACAGCGAAAAACCAGGAGCCAGGAGCCAGGAGCTGCAGAACTGTGACTGCGATAACAACCAAGTGTCTTTGGGGGGGGGGTTATGGGGCAACACTCAATACAAACACAACCCAAGTAAACACAGAGGAAATCGCGAAAATCGGAGTAGGAAGGAGAAACAAAGCCAAGGCAACAATTTGGTTGGTCCACTGCTGAGTCTCCATCTCCTTCTGTTTCTCTGTTCTGTTCTTCTTCTGTCTGTCAATTCTCTCAAGTTTTTCTTTCTTTTCTGCCGGGGCATTCGCTGCTAAAGAAATCATCATGCGGTTCAATACTCTAGTTTATATTACAAAAGTTCTTCTTGGAATTTCCTTTTCTTTTTCCATAATTTATTTTCATTGCGTTCGCCCAGAGATTCCTTTGGGGGGAACCCCTCACTGTCTCACTGTCTCCTGCTCTTTCTCTTTGGATAGATTTATATATATTTGAAATTTGATTTTTATTTGACATGTTGACAGCTCCGTTTGAGGCGACCTCTGGGACCTTGGACCGCAGTCCCCTCCCACGGTCGCAGTATTTATTTTTTTCTTTTCGATGGAAAAGTTTCCTCATTAAGCTCGTGGAAAAGTTCAGGGCGGAGTTCATCATATGAAAACTAATTAATATGTGAGGCAATAAAGCCGGTAAAAGCGGTGTCGGCGGCGGCGGCGGCTTCCAGGTGGATCGATATATAGAAGGTATAGAAGGTACGAGTATATTACAAAATATTTCTGCATTAATTATGCCAAAAGTTGTTGCTGCTCGTTTTCATGCTTTATTTCAGCTTTTCCTTTCGCTCTCCCTCTCTCCCTCACTGTCTCTTTGTGCGTGTGTGTCCTTTTTGTGGGCTCCTGGATTAGCGGCTCATAATCCCCATATGGAAAGCATCCGAGTGTTCGCGACTTATTGCAGATTCTGTTCATTAATTAAAATTTGGTTTTGTTTATCCAGGCGTGGAGGCGTTCATCCGTGTGTTCGAATATTGGAATCTGTCTGTGTGGAAATTCGGCTCTGCAAATGACACAGGCCTCCACCCCGTTCTATACGTACTATATATATTACAATTAATTAAATATCAAGTGTAAATTTACGTCCTCCCTCTCGAGTGCGAGTCCTCCATCTAGTCCATGTCCTTCTGCTGCCAAAGCCATGGCCAGAGCCCACCCAAGTGTCCATTTATCACAATCAATACAGAGGTTTCTGTAGCGCTTCTGTGGCGCTTCTGTGGCTCTTTCTGTCGGGGGTTTGTAGCCATTTCTATATGTGGCACATACATCACTCTCTCTCCCTATCTTCCCCGCGCACTCGGACTCTGTTCCTCTGTCTCTCTCTGGGTTTCCTTTTGAGTTTTCCCGTGCTTACACGGATCATTGAGCAACGCGGATGCGGAAAACGCGCACAAGAGTTCGACTTCGAGCTCTGTTGCATCCGCTTTTCCACAAGAGCGCGGGGGGCAGATGTTGACTGCAGCCATGATAAATATGAATCTTGCCAATCATTGGCTCCTGTTTTGCTCCCCCAAGGGGAAGACCTCTTCATGTAATCCCTAAACCTAAACGACTTGTCCGCTTTATCAACTATTTAGGCCCATACCAGGAAAGTGCCCGCTTCTAAGCATAATCATGCTACTCAACAACTTCCTCTTGCCTGAAATTTCCCAAATTAATTCCTGCTTGTCAGAGGAGGTCGGGTCACTCTTCGTTCTTTCAACTTGGAAATATTCCATCTTCTACGAGACTTTTCGCTCTAGGTTTTCCTCTCCCTGATCTCTCTCTCTCTCTATCTCTCTCTCTCTCTCTTATGCAAAAAGTTTTCGCTGTCGGTTCTCATAAGCCTTCTCGCCTGTCTGAGCAGCCCAACAAAGCTGAAAATTTCATTAAAAATGGCTTTTTGCGGGCTAGAACAAAACGAGAGAAGTAGCAGCAGCAGGAAGGGGCAGGCTGGAGTGGCAGCACTGGAATTGGCCAATGATTTAGCCGCATACATGACAGGGACATAAATTACCCACTAACCACTGCCTAACCACATGT
This sequence comes from Drosophila lowei, assembly GCA_008121275.1. Classification (NCBI taxonomy): domain Eukaryota; kingdom Metazoa; phylum Arthropoda; class Insecta; order Diptera; family Drosophilidae; genus Drosophila; species Drosophila lowei. The sequence continues at coordinate 19,671,874 of CM017778.1, read as the reverse complement.
CAGAGTTGGCTGAAAATTCAATTAAAACTGCTTTGTGTTTCAAGCGAAAAGAACTCTGGCCTCTCTCGAGGGAAAAACCTTTCTGGCACAGATGGGGGAAAATGAAGGAAAATGGAGGAAAATGTCATTGAATTACACGTGTAATCAAACAGCAATCGCCGTGAGATGCAGTCAGAGCACAGGGCACAAGGGCACAAGGGCACAAGGGCACAGGGCACAGCATAAATAAACAGCATTCTATGCTGGCTCCTGATGGACAGCAGCAGCAGCAGCACCAGCACAGCCTTCTCTTGCACTGTTCCACTTTGTCCTGCGCCTGGCGTTGCTCCCTTGGGCGGGGGTGGTGCATTACTCATACGCTACGTTGCCCCTAGAAGCGTTTTCAGAAAATTAGTGGCAAAGCCATGGTGCAGCATCGAGTATTAGCATGTATGGGGCATGCGGCACGGTGGCAATAGCAATTGAATATTGATCGATAGAAGAACAGTAGCCCTAGGAGAACAGGAGCCATGACTGATGGAAGGACCCACGATGATGATGATGATCGAAGGGGAAATCCAACCGCCGCATTACTCTTAACTTTCTGCCTGCCTTTTGTAGCTTGAAAGGAAAATAGGGTTACATTTCCATATGAAAAATATTTCCCTGTGCAATTTTCTGCGAGGGCGGGCAAATATTTTCATTCAGTTGCATAACAAGAGACATCAGTGGGGCGCCCTATATCTACAGCAGGAATCGTTTTCCTCCTACCTGCTGTGCCGTTCACCTGAACGCTGTCTTCCACCCACTTTCCCTGTGTGTATTTTCAGCTGCTGGTGCAGCCGGTGCTGTGGCCTTTAGGCGTTACGGCGTCCGGTGCGTATGAGCGATGGAATGAATGAAATTGATTGCCGGAGAGCGCCAGGAGGCAAAGGCAATGGCAATGGCAACCCGAATGCCAGAGCTGCTGCTGACAACCATCTTCTGCTGGCCCGGCAACTGCGTCTCTGAGCTGCCTGAAATATTTGCAGCATGCAACAAGGACACTGGACACTGGACACTGGATACTGGATGCTGGGTGCTGGATGCTGTTGCGTAGCCTGGCATTCAACAAGAAACGCAAGACCACTCCTTGTGATACCCATTGCAAAGGCTGAGAGATGCATCAGAGTTGCTGCATTGCAAAACTTCATCATGCCGTGCTCTGTCAAGGGTAGCCCAACACGGCGATGATAGCGATGAGTGGCAGCTTCAAATGAAGCTGCGAAAGTGGAGTCTCTTGTCAGCTGACACCTGCCTCAAGTTGTTTTGCAACTTGTCAATCGCGAAAATGCCAACTAATTGACATGGAAATGCAGGCCAACACCGTTCTCCAAGCAGGCAATCATCCACGAAGAAGGAGACACACGTGCCATATGCGAAGGAGGGATACGATATGCCAAGTGTACAAGTTGCATCTTCCTCCGGGGGGCTGCCTATTCCTGCTCCATGTTGCCACTGGTAAGCGCTTCCTCTGGCTGTGTCCTGTGTACACAATATATGGCAAGATATACGTATATTATTACTTTGCAGCATTCACAGCACTAATGTAAACGCTCATCTGTGCACTAGAATCGTCCTCGCAGCAAACTGAACGCCTGGCTCTGTCTGTCGCATACGGGCCGGAGGAGTAGGGGGGGAAAAACTGTTACAATATATGCAAATAAAATACAACATTTTTCCTTTTTTCCCCACACGCAGCAACAGGATCCAGTTGGGACAAAATGCCTGCTGCTGCTGCCATTAGAATGTCGTCTCTGTTGATGTTTTTTTTTCGTCCTTGTTTGCCTGTCTTTCTTCTTGTGTCTGTTTACTTTTGATTTGCTCGATTTATACCTCTTTTTCCATCTTTATCTGTATTTGTGTTAGAGTGCATGTCTGTGTGTGTCGGTGTGTGTGTAAACTGCTTATTTGTGTACAATTTTGCCAATGTTTGCTCATTGAAAAGCCTGAAAAGGGGAGCGAGCTAAACTTTCGATACGGGCATGCAGATGGGATCTAGATCTTCGTTTCTATTCTCTTTTTCACAGGGTCATGGCTTTTCCTGACCGCAATCCGCAATCTAGAAGCACCCACAGTGGCAGAAGGCACCCCCGCCGGGTCCCCAATGTAAGTGGCTGTTTGTCTTATCCAAAATTAGTTTGATTTGCAGTTTTATTTGCTGATTGAAATTGGATTGATTCTGTCTCACGAATTTTCACATACTTCTTTGAGGGAGAAGTCCATCAGTGCCTCAATAAGTGTGGCCAGACCTTCTGAATGGTTCTGGTTTCATTCCACCGTTCCTCCCTAAGGATTTCGAGGAAAGCTTAGCTTTGGCTTTATTTTAATCAAAACTAATGCGATTTATGCAGTTTCAGACCTGTCCATCCCCTGGCTCCCATTCCAATCATCGCTTACTCAAATCCCAAGAAGTTCTCCCAGCGAAAGTTTTACAATAACTTTCATCTAAATCCTTCAGGAATTAGCCCAACTTCTGGTTAAATATCTACTAATTTCTACTCGGAAACACAGTTGGTCGGTGCTTGTTCTCGAAAACTGCAACTTCACCTGCTTTCAGCTCTCGACTCGTTCATAATTTGGCTTGTTGCTGTGTTTGCCTGCCTGCCTGCCTGGCTGTGCCTGCTGCCGTTACAAATTTCCATATAAAAGTCGAGTGTTTCCCCACCCCGCCCGAAACCTCCAAGCACTTTTCCGCCTTGCATGCACATTATAATTTCCCATTAATTTGTGCCGACTTTTGCAGTTTTCGTGTGTGCACATATTTAAATGCGACTGCAGGGAAAAGGAGTAGCAGAGGCAGTGGCAGTAGCATGTACTCTGTACGATAAGGTTCTGTGCACGGGTGTGGCATGCAACCCAAGCAGCACACAAGTTAGACTGGAACTAAAGTTGCATTCTATTTGGGGGAATCTATAAATAGTTCATAATTAAACATTTGGACTGAGATTTAGCTTCTTGCAGCATTACAGCACGGGTCAGGAGACTGCAACTTTCACTTGCAACAAAAACCATTTTCTTTTAACGCTTTGCTGCTTACGTTTTGACTTGCTCTGCGGGCGTGTTTGTGTGTGTGTAGAAACAAGGCAATTTTCCGTTGCACTGAACGACAAAAAATATAGTCGTTTAATTCCCCTGCAGTTGACCCAAATTTGGTGGCAGCCTACTTGACTCCCATGGGGCTTTCCGCTTTTCATTTTTCTCCCGCTACCGCTCTGCCGCTCCCTCACCCGTCCAGAGCTCAGTCATGATGAAAAATGCATAAAGTACCTGCTCTCTGGCGGTCTGGGGTCTGGGGTCTGGGGCCTGACCTGGTGCTGCTGCATAACTAACCTGACGGCGGGCGGCTAATGAGTTTAAGTTCTCTCAACTGACACAAAACACCGCTGCAACAGCAACAGCAACAGCAGCAGCAGCAACGTGTCCACACAATTGACAGTTCGCCCCTCTGGGCACACTGCCACTCACACACCCGCATACAGGGACACGGACACACTCGAGTGACAAGTGTCTTGCCTTTTACACCAGGTGCAAAGCAGAGTCTGAGGTCTGCAGCTGACACAATTGCACCTGCGGGATTTTCACTGGGACTTGACTGAGACGCAAATGGAGATGGAGATTGAGGTGGAGACTTGGCTGAGACGGTGACATGCACTGGTTTTCCTCTTCGGAGACAAGCCATGGCTGCAGCAACAGGTGGCAAACAGTGTCATCCCGAAAATTCACAAATAAAGGAGACAGAAACTTTGTCATCTCTATATTTGGACTGCTTCTTTGCTTAATGAAATTACATTAGTTAATGAGAGAAAGACAGATAAAGAAGAGAAAGAAAGAAAGAAAAGAAAAAGGAAATGGGAAAGTGGCAGAAAGCACTCTCCGGGACGTTAATAGAGTCCTATTCCGGGCGAGTCCTCCTTCCTTTCCGTCGCGCACATTCAAATTGAATTAAAATTCCATTTGCAGTTGTCGTTTGCTTAACGTTTTTTATTCGTCCCTGTCTCTCAGAGTTTTCCGCTTTTTTGCGCGTTTCCATTTTCAAAGGAAAACGAAGATTGAATGAATCGGCTATCGGTTATCGGTTATCGAATAGTTCATCAGCCTTACGGCCAGCTACCATGGAATGGAAAAACGCTCACTAATTAAAGTCTGGCAGCAGCATGGCGCCCGGAGTTGAAAAGTTTGCCTTTCCCTTTGACTCGGGGAAAAACTTTAAGTTTATTTACCGAAACACCAACTGCAATCCCAAGAAACAGCACAAATTTATGACAAAAGTTACTCACTTTGCCTGTTGGCATATTTGTTTATTGTAAAACTTACTAAAAACAGCAGCAGCAGCACAGCAGCAGCAGACAAAAAAGGCAACTTTGGTCAAGGCAAGTGCTAATGGAAATTTTGGCCAGACTTTTCCCAGTTGTTCGGACTATCAGTCGGACAAAAAAGGGGCAACAAAACTCATTAGAAGACGGGCCAAGGCAGAAAGCACAAGGAAAGACATTAGGCCAACAATTTATAATTAAAACGGAGCCAGCCAGAGCGCAGCAGCACAACAGCACAGCAGCGGCAGGACCAATTTGAAAGACAAACAGAAAGTGCCAGCGAAACGCGTCAAAATAGACAGCTCGACTCGCTCCCCACGCCCCCTGCAGCTCCCCAACGACAACAATTTATCACTTGACATCCCCCCCGATTCCCCTTCATTTCCCTTTTCGGTTTTAGGCTTTGCCTTGTTTTCCCTTTCGTTTAATTAATGAAGCGCAAAAGTGTTGCCTACTTTTTTGTTGGTACTTTTCCAATACTCTAAGTGGAAGAGGGATAGAATGAAGATTAAAGATAGAATAGAATATAAAATATACTAAAAATTATTTAAAAATTTAACAAATCTATAAAAACTGATGTTAAAAATACGAGGCTAACAATATTAATTAATAAAAATAATAACAAAAAAAAAATAAAAATACTAAATAAATACCAGATAAAATATTTAAGCTAAAATGTACTAAAAATACCGAATAATAAAAATATTACCCAAAATAAAAAATAAAAATACCAAAAATACTAAAAAAAAAACTACTAAAAAATACTAAAAAAATACCACAAGAAAGTTTTCGAAATACATCTCCATCAGCCATAAATGGCTGCCTTTAAGCACCAATATTATTCAAAACAGAAGGACCTTCCATTCAATCAAAGCCGGTCGGTCGTGGTGTCTCCTACTCGCTTTGTTCCCTAATCGAATTCTGTTTAACCAAAATGCATTTCAATTGAGTAACGATCTAAAGCGATTTACTTCCCCTCTATCCTCTACCCTCTACCCTCCACCCTCTACCTCTACTTTTACTATGGACGCTTTCATCGACTTGTGAGGCCCACGTAACCAAGTGAAAATCCCATTAAATGCTTTTCAATTTCTGGCAAATCGCTCAACTGAGCGTCGATTCTGTTGCCGTTCTGTCGTTCTCTCCGGCTAAATAATGAAAGTAATGAAAGTACACCGAACATCGCTCCCCGTTTCATCCACGGCCATGGAACTCCTGCGGCGGCGGTGGAGTGGTGCCACTGCTTGATGCGAGCATTTAGATAAAGTTTTATGGCACACCCGGAGAACACCAAACAACAGTCGGATCCCCCATCCCCATGGCTATCGAAAGGAGAGGATTCTCGCTTCGATTGACAAACTTTTTCCCCGAGAGAGGTTTTGTGGGGGGCGTGAGTGTGTGTGCAGCATATTGAAAGGACTGCTTGCTGGGTTTGCCGCCTTCCAATCTGGCAACCTGTATCCCTCACCTGATGATGGGTAATCGATAATAAGTGCGACACACCATCCACAAAATATAATATTATAAAGTTGCCAAGGCACGGCCCGCCATCTCTACTCCCCCGATGAGAGTGAAAACTTTGCACTGAAAATAATAAAGGATAATTTTCCCTTTATGCCTGGGGAGAGCCACCCCCCTTGTTGGCTTAGATAGCTGGATCAGGACTGGGGCTGGGGCTGCTGTTAAGTGGGCGTGACTGGAAAATGTCGTTGGCTGAAATGAAAGACCCTTAAACGAGGGCCGCCCTCCCTCTGCGGCTTGCGGTGAATGTCTGGCAGGAAACCAGCTGGCGAGGAAGGAAAGGGAGTTTTCATTAAGTTTTCATCTTAATCTTTAAGCTGCACAATTTCATACACAGTTTTACACTCCTAATCTGGAATCCGAACCAAATACGAAAATTCCCCAAGTCAATACACGACCAACTCTTAATATTGTTATCGCCCTCCAAAACTTTGGCTACTCTCTCCTTAAAACGATCATAAATATTTTGCCTAAAAGTTAGACAACCCTACAACACACACACACACATGTGTGTGTGTATAGAGTAGAGGAAAAGTTTTCAATAATTTTTTGTACTCAGGCAGTGGGTTGGTCGTTCAGTAGATTTACACATTTGTTGATAACAAAGTTTTTAAGCTCTCAATGTCTGCCTCTGCCTCTGCCCCGTGCCCTGTTGCCCTCTAGCGTTCTACCTGTAACGAAAAAGAGCAAGAGAGAGAGTACGCCAGTGTTGGTTAGCGCTGAGAGGTGGAAAAACAAGTTGCAAAACGCTGTCGGAAACTTTTTACGCGCCGCTCAGACCAACACTAATCATAAAGTTTCTAATTGCGAACGCCAAAAGCAATCAGGCGGGAAAAACTCCCACCCCACTGCGAGTGGAGGCCCCAACAACAAAAGAGTACACACAGCCGTATATCTGGCATTTTTCACTCTCGAGTTGCATTATTATTTGTCCATTTTATTGCAAACCAAAGTGCAGTTTATGCCCCAAGCTCTGGTTCCGGCTACGGCACGAGTGGCGCCACTCAAATTGTAATTTATGTCTGCCATGACACGTTGAATTGACTCCACGTGCCACGGGGATACTTTTATCTTGTCACCAGGCCAAAGGAGGCAACACCGAAACCAGAAAAACACAGGAAACGGAAATTTATAACAAACGATTCGTATCGCCAGTACAGGCGGCATTCGGAGGGCAGGGCATTCTGTGGGGGTAGGATTTTGCTCTTCTTTTTCAATTGTCAATCTATTGCCTTGAAGAGAGTAGAGGATCATAATTTACAAGGGTTCATTCATTCACAACACTCTAAAGAGAGTCAACGGATAATATTGAAACATATTTGATGTCATTCCACACTTTACCACCTTTTCACACACAAATCTAATAATATTTACAGGTTTTCCTATACATTCTGCTGCTTTCTGGCTTATTTCTTTCCTGGCAGACACATTTTCAATATCTGCTGCAGCTCTACAAGTATTTTCTCTTTAGTTATTTACATTTTTCAATCTTCCATTCCATTCATCAAACTGTCACAGAAGCTCCTCGGCACTCCCCTCGCCCCTCCCCCTCTGGGGGGCTCACTGCTTGCAGAGTGACAAAATATTTGACATTTAGCAGCATCACGTAAATTTCTAGATCCGCATCCGCCCGGATGTCGGTGCCACATTGCCATCCAATGCGGCACATTCCGAGTATTGTGTATAGTTGTCTTCCTTCTGCTGCTCCTGCTGCTCCTTCGACAAATAAACGAGCTAAAAATCACCGCAAAATGGTTGCCAGCTCTCGCTCTCGTTCTCGATGTCTGACTGTCTATCGTCGTGCCGCAGCACGTGAGTACGCCACAAAACGGCGTTGTGCATTTCCGGTGCTCGAGACTGGCAGTAGATTTAGTTTGACTTTTAGCGATACACTTTCTCCGTGACTGGCATCCATCAGATACACACACACACCCAGAACACATTTCACACCGCAGTTCTGGCCAAACTTAATCAGGCCACGAAACTTTACAGTTCCACAGACCAGAAAGCACAGAAACGACCCAAAAGCGGACCACATTAGTCAGATTATTGACCAGGAAGGCTGCCATTATCCTCAGCTCTTTTTCGTCTGTCTGAAGAGCCAATTATAAAGCGACCTGACCCCGAATCCGACCCAGACCCCGACACCGACCGCCAGCCCGGTCACGATGCTTTTGCATTTACAGAACTTGATGTAATTATTGATTCGGATCCTGCTAGTTTTTACCCAATGGCCGATGGCGGACAGCCGTAAATTAACATGGAACAACGTCCTCTCATTAATGATGGGGCGGACAAGCAACGGCAGCCTGCCACATGACCGCAATGCCAAAAAAAAAACATGTAACATGAAATGATGATTCCGATACGTTATACGTTAATGAAAAGAGATGTGACGTGACGTGGCCGCAGATGCAGATGTAGAGTCGAGTCGATTACGGTGTACTCTACTCTTCGGACAGATCTTAATGTGCATTCGTGTAGCATATATACCCCTTGGATACCCTTAATGCAGATGCAATCAATGGCCATTGGCTTTCAAGGGAAGTCGGGAAGAGCAAGGGAGGAACGGCTTAACGTGAGAAAAAATTTCATTAAAATTATGATACACATCGTATCGTTGGGGAAAATATGGGAAAAGTTACTTATAGCCCGCCATTTATTTGACCATGCCACACACACGAACACACACGGCACACAGATACACACATGCATTCACACGCATTTGCGTAAGTCAAATAAATGGCCATCGTTCTTTTATCTTGTTCCGCATTTTATGGCCTTTACCCGACGCGTGTGCGGTGTGGGAATGGTGGCAGGAATCGCATATTAAATATTGTACGAGTGTGTGTCTCTCTCTCTCTCTTGTGTTGGCCTGGCTAATAATGTTCGCCTGTGTGTGTGTTTACTGCTTGTAAGTTGCTTAATTACATCGGGCAGGACACGGCCACGGACACGGACAGGCCCAAGGACCAGCTCCCAAAAACTATACCAGTTCCCTCCTTCCATGTTCTGTTCTGACCAGGCTTTCTTGTCATGCATTACGTGTGGTCAACTCGCGACGCGAAATAAGCTGAGAAGCACACAGAGAAACAAAGAGAGAAGAAGAAAGAACGCAATCGGGGATATACCGACTAGAAGATGCCCCTTAAGCGCAGGGATAACATAAGAAATATCTGCCAATGATTCTCGATTCAAATGGTAACGTGATTAGTATTTTTACATATTCATATTTTTTTTTATTATTTTTTTATATTTTTTTTTTTTTTTTTTTTTTTTTTGTTTTTTTTTTTTTTTTTTTTTTTTTTTTTTTTAATTTTTTTTTTTTTTTTTTTTTTTTTTTTTAATAATTCATTGTAGAATTTTTGATATATTAAACTTTTTTAATGCATTTTCGAGTTTTTGCGCATTTTTATGGTATTTTTCGTATTTCCAGCAGTAGTTTCAATTTTATGTTAGTATTTTTGGTAATTATTTTATTTTTATTGGACCTGCCCTGACCTGCCCTCTTGTAGCACGAATACAAAAAAAAAAAAATACCAAGTGCGAAAACTGGGTAAAACTTTTACGCTTTAACTCAATTTTAGTTGCGCATAGTTTTTCAATTTTTCCCATACCCTCCACCCCCTCCACCTCCTCCTTCTCCTCGTCTGTTCTGGCCATAGTTCTGGTCTCTCCTCTAATGCATTTTGCTTGTCCCCTACGTGGTTTCCGTCAATTCTGTTAAGTTTTTGAGTTGCAGTCGGGACTTGTTTAGTTTTTGGCTTGAAAACTTCTGACCAAAGAACCAGACTTTGGGGCCAAATGCTGGGTTGGTTGGGGAAACAATTGCAGAGGCTGAACACTAATTGAATATCCATTTGGACAGCCATCGAATTGATGTCTGATATTTATAGGAAACTGGCGACACTATTCCGCTCTTCACTCTCTGGGTCCCCGTGGCTTTTGCAAGCCATGCAGAAATTTTCCTTCACTCCATTTACCAAAACACCGCCTCCTCCCCCCGAAAAAGACCAACATTAGCAACAGAGTCGTGTAAACTTTTGTAATAAAATGCCAGAGCACACACACACACACGTGGACCTGACCTGGCCTTCATACTCTGTCCGCTGTCCTCTGTCGTGTCCTGTCCCTCTATTCAAAGTTTTGTTGTTCAGCTGTCTACAGCACACAAATTTCCCACTCTCCACTCCACCACCCTGTATTTTTCCTTTATTTTCCTGTATTTTTTTGTGGTCTAACAGCACAAATTATGCAAGTTGTTTTTTCTTTCTGTTTTTTTACTCGTATATCCCCTGCCCGACGACAGAATATCATACATTTATATATACAAAGGATATATAGAGTTACATGATGGTGTGTGTGCATGTGTGTGTGTGTGTGTGTGTATGTGTGTGTGGCATGGCTTCGCCCATAAAACATTTAGCAATTTGTTTCACCTTGTTGTTTGGCACAAAGAGTTTTCCTTTTGCCCTTCATTTTAGAAAAGATTTTCCACATATTCTAAAATAATTGTTGTGGCCCCTTGCGGAGCAAACGAATAGAGTCGAGAAAGTCAAAGGGAAAGCGTTGGAAAGGACAAAGTAAAAGACTTTAATTGGAAGTTGGGGAACACATTGCATATTAGATTTCTGCTAACAAAAAGGGACATTTATTTGGGAAATATTCTCTGAAAAATCCTATTAGCTTTCACTAATTGCTTTCCATTGCTTAATTAAGGCATTTTCTCATGATTTCCGCCAGGGACGCCGACAGACACACACTTAAAGGTACCCATTTAATAGATTAATAAATTATGGACATCTTAAAAAACATTTCCCATTTTCCGATATTTATTGCTCAATTTATTTGCATTCATTTCGCTCTTCCACTCTCTCTCTCTCTCTCTCTTTGTCTCTCCCAGCATTAATTCCACTTACGTTCCGTAATTGTAACATCCGCGCCTCTTGCCACACGGGCACGCCTCTGGCCACTGGCACTGCCACTGGCACTGCCACACGGACACGCCCATTAAACAAGCCCACAAAAGTTGCATTCATTGAGCTATAAGCAGCAGTCGATATTCGAGCATAAAAATAAAAGTACACGTATACATTTTATATATCAATGGAATGGCATGGCGGCAGGTTTCATGGAAAATCACTTAAACGATGCCACGCCTCGTTATTGTAGCGTCCAATCGATGAATATAAAAGGGAATTTAACAGGAGAAACGAGACCTATGGGTAGATCGAAACAGGGAATACCCTGGTGTACGTTAAGGGAAACTCTAAGATAAGTATACACGACAGATCCGATCCTTACAGTTCCAGTTTCATATATTATAGCCTACTTTTTGGGAGCACATTCGCGTATCCACATATGTGGAATGGTGTTTATTTAAAGGGGGAAAACCGCTTTGTCCTGTCGTGATTTCCTCCCTTTTCTTGCGCTGATTGAAACGCCCAAAGCAAACACCGAATGATAAAAGTGGTGTGTCCCCCTGCTGGTATTTTTAATTAAAAATGTACTGTATAGACAATTGTTTTCCTTATTGTTGAAAGAAAAGTGGCAAGAGGTTTAAATTTATGGCATACATTCGTGGGGCATGGCAGGGGCACACAGATTTGGGCAATTAAAACTTTTGACTGCGGGGAAAAAACATCCAGCGAAATGTTGATTCGAAAGCAGCCGCCTCTGTGTTTCTCTGTGTTGGCCGAACCTGAACAAAATGTGGGCCAAGTGCCAGAGACAGGCTCCACGAGCGAGGGAGAGAGAGAGATCCCTTCCCACTAAATGGTTTCCATAGCTATGGTTCATTCCCTGCCACATCTATGCCTCTTCCTGCAGCATCTATTCCCTTCCTGCAGCATCTATTCCTCTTCCTGCAGCATCTATTCCTCTTCCTGCAGCATCTATTCCTCTGCCTACCGCATGTATCCCTCTGTCTGCCGCATCTATCCCTCTGTCTACCACTCCAAATCCAACAAAACGATTGGAATGTTGCCCAATACCACTTCTGGTTGCTGGCTGCTGGCTTCTGGCTTCCAGTTCTGGCTAAAAGTCCATTGTGGTTCACTGAAGTGCGAACATGGAATACTACAAGTGGGAGAGAGTCTGTCTGCAAAAGTTTATTTATTGCAAAATTCAATATTTGTAATTGATTGAGAGTTTCGTTTTGGCATTGGCTTTGTATCGAGGGAGGAATCCATGAGGGGGAAGGGTAGGGGAGGGGATCATATCAAATCAAATCAGAATCGGAATCAATCAAGCGTTTCCCCATAGCCATAGCCCAGTCAAATGATTCATAAACTTTCTCTCAATCACTCACTTTCTTTCGCTCTCAATATCAATAGAAATCGCTTTCAAGTGAAATTCCTTCCTGCACAAAAAGTTTAATTCCTTGAAAGTAATTTGATTAGGAAAAGCCGCAAAGTGGAAATGCAGCCCCCTCCCCCCTCCTGCATTGAATGCCTTGGAAAATCCCTAGGCCACAAATTAAGTTCGGATGCAGTTAAAGAAAAGTATTTCGTCTGTGGCTTAACCCATGAGATATCTTGTCATTTTGTTTGTGTGTGTGTGTGTGTGTGTGGCTGTGGCGTGTGGCATGCAATTAATTATTCCAAGTGTTAATTATTTTCCCATTTTGCCCATTTGGCTCTTCTCCTAATTACATCTTCCGTTTGTTCCCTATCTTTCTGCCACTCTGCCACTCTGCATCTCTCTCTGCAGTTCTCACTCTCTTCTCTCTCTCTGTATCTTTAGTGGAAACTTCCTTTTGCAGTTGGCATTGCTTTTCCCCTTGATAATTCTCGCTGCCAAGTAAAAAATTTTCATTTCCGTTTCCTTTTTGCGGGTATTCCCCCCATCATCCGTCTCCCGTCTGCCGTCCGCGAAGGGAACATGCTAATTTAATGCAGAAAACTCTTCTCTCCGCTCCTCTCTGTGTTATCTCTCTGTCCCCTCGATAGCCTTCTCCCTCTTTGTTCTCTCTGTCCCCTCGATAGCCTTCTCCCTCTCTGTTCTCTCTGCTATCGTTAGCCGCTTGTGCCGCTTCTCTGAACCCATAATCACGTGGCTCCCACACCCACGCCACATTTTAGCCCCTTTTTCAGGGACTACACAAGTTTTGATTATTGCTGCCAACTGAAACGAGAAATGGAAATGGGAAAAGGGTAAATGGGGAGAGGGGAACAGTCACAGTCAGTCATCCTGTCCATCCAAAGAGAGAGAGCTCAAGACAGAACATGGGGGGGCCCGATTGGGCGATGCAAGCCACAAAGATTTGTGGCATTGCAGAGCCATAACCTGCCGGTTGTGCCTGTTGTGTGTTGCAGGATCCCCACAGGACACACTTGACACTTGACAGGCACCCAACGAAATGATGAAAACTTTTGTGAAGACTCTGCTCTGCTCTGCCGCCGCCGACGCCACCGACGATGACGATGACAAGTTTTTGCCAGTAATTAAAAATTTACGTCATTTACCTGCAAGTAAAAAAGAAAAGAGAAACGAAGAAACTTTTTTAATACAAAACTTTGATGGTTGCATGGTTGCAAGGGTTGCATGAACGGTTGGGTCTGGGGTCTGGGGTCGTGGGTCAGGAGAAGGAGACTTTCACCTGGTAACTAGCTTGGGTTTCCATCGAAAACCCCAAACAAACAACACCACAAAAAGCCATCAGCAAAGAGGACATATCATGTTACTGCCACACGTACTATCTGCCTCTTGCCTCTTCAGATAGCAAAGCCGCTGTTCCGACTAAGGGATAACCCTCTTTTGAGGCAAATTTCTAAATGGAACCTTACTTTTATCATTAATTGTGGAACACTATGATGTTCTGTAGTCTGTATTCTGTATTATGATATGCGGAATCCATGAAAGACAGGCGGGAATGGGTTTTTATGGGTTTGAAGAGCCATCTTTCTGCCATGTTACAGGCCTTCTCCACAAAACAGTATACCCTGCTATACCACGGTGCAAGTCGCTGGTGTTGTGGCCTGCCGTCGCCATGCACTTGGCAAAGAGTTTCATTTTTCCACTTTTGCACAAATTTTCAAGTGTTATCCTTGTCGTAAAACCGCCAGCCACCCATAAGACACCCACGCTGTCTGTCCTCGCCTGCGCTTATAATTTCCCATTAATTTCTGCTACGTTTGCGCTTTTCGAGTGCAGGGAAGCGCGTCACGTCACCTGCAAAGTGCAAACATTTTGATTGCATAACAAAGACACAAAAAAAAACAGCATTTTACCAAACATTTAAGCATTCAGAAAGAGAGGGAGGCAGAGGGAGACAATTGAATATTTAAGCGAAAGATAAACGAGCATTTCAATGCCAAAAGGCAAAAGTTTCCCTAGGAAATAATCTAATAAGAACAAAGGGAATTCCCAAGGAAGAAGTTCTCATGAAACGCGGAATCTGTTGGGGAGACTTTTGTGGGAGTTGAGTTCTTGAAAAGGTAACTTCTTAGGAAATCATTTCGAGTGCGTTTCAGGAGGAAAGACTACAGATAATCCCCTCCAACCTGTGACTCACTTTTCTTAGCCCCACGAAACGCTACTGTTGCCATTTCCTGTGGCAACAAAACACTTACGTGGCACAAACAGAGGCACAAATAAAGACAGGGCGACAGGACAGGGGGCAGACAAAACGGAGACAGCAATAACGACAAAAGGAAATAAAGTGGAAAAATACTTTTTGGACAGTCATTAGCAAGGGTTTTCCTCTTGATATCCCCATTTCTCATCTCTCTTCTGTTCTCCATGAGTTGCAAATGAAGAGTGTGGCAACAAACACCCAATCTCGATTGAGAAATGGATTAATCGGAGCAGATACACAGCACATATCTCCGGCTCGATTAGCCAAGCACTTTGGAAGACCTACAACTACCTACATGATTTTTCATTCGTGTTTTTTCCCCCTGTTTTTTCCTCTACAGCGTGGAACAGAACTCTTCCATTTCCTTTTCCGTTTCAAGTTGGATTTCCACTCTTCCATGAGAGGAGGTGGGGGGGGGAAGGGAATAAATTGACAAGTTGGAAAATGGAACAAAATACTCTCGCACCCTGCACGCGCTCCTATGCGAGTCCTTTCTCAATTTCATTTCATTTCCTTTAGTCTTTTGTCTTTGTCTTTCTTCTTACTTTTTCTTTGATTTCTGTTTTGTTTTCTATGATTTCTTCTGTTCCTTTGTTTTTTCTTTCTTCTCTCTTGTTTCTTTTGTGGCAGAAGTTCTCCCTTGTCTGTATTTCCCTTAAATTGAATTGTTCTCTAACAAAATCCAAGACAAGGGAATCACTTCTTCTTTTTTTGGTGACGACTGATTTACCTAAAAGCTTTTTATAATTGAAAACATTTTAGGAATTCCGAGAGAGGGTACGAGAGATTGAATGCATAATCGGGTTAGGAGGCGTCCCTGGCCCGGTTCCTAGACCTGGTCTCCGGCTTACAGCTTGTTTTTGGGGCTTTTAATCGAATTTTCATAATTTAAAAACACAGTAGCACCGACGGACAGGCAAGGCAGCCCACATCACGCATACGACAAGGATCCCTGCTGCTGAAGGCTGCTCCTCCTTTTCACCCTTCCCGCAGATATTGGAGACAAACAATTGGCAGCCAAATGGACAGGCAGCACTTTTCCGGCTTCTCCAGTTAGCATTTTCGTCGATTATACAGCAAAAGGTACACACTTTTTTGTCAGGCTTAAACTCTGACCAGCAGCAGCAGTGGCAGTGGCAGGGGCAGTGGCAGTGGCAGCTACAGCAGGGCGGTGCAACATCAAAAGGTGTAACACAAACAGCTGTGGGGGTCGAAAGCCGCTTAGCAGGGACCAAAAAAGGGTCGGGAAAAGGTTTCAGCAGGGCAATCAGCAGAAGAACGGGCGGCTGCCCCAAAAGGACAGTTCCACCGTCAGGAAAGGACTCAAAGCAGACAACGGAGGGTACAGGGTGGCCCCTTCAAGGCATGCAAAATTAAAAATGCAAAAAACCAGGTTGGGGCTGGGGGAGAACAAACCCCTACAGCAGACGACTGTCGCGAGGCGTTTTCCAGGCGGCAGACAGAAGTCAAACAATGAAAAAGCAGACAATAATTTCCACAACAACATGACAAATTGTTGCGGGCGTCGCACAAACCGAAGGGGAAAACACAAGAAGAAAATTCAGCAACGAAGGCTAGAAGGAAAACGCTGCATACTTTGAGGCGTCGCCAAGAAAGGGTTGCAAGAAAAGAGAGGGAAGGGGGGGCAGAGGATGAGGCATAGTTAGTCAGATGAGAGAAAAGTTAAGCGGGGAAAAGTTAAGTGAAACTCAAAGAAAAACAGCTCTTCAAGTCTCCCCGAACATGGTTGATGAGGACGAAACTTTAAGGACTGCAGGAAGGAGGGCTGGTATCCCTCTCTCTTCAAGTGGAATTCTGTCTGGGTTTTGGGACATCTCTGTTTTGGAGTTTAGAGACTCTTCTCAGTCGAGAAGATCTATCCAGGGGCAGGGGATCCCTCTTATTAGGTGGAGATCTATCTTGAGCAGAGTTCTCTCTTAGACGGAAGATCTCTAAGGGAACTATTCGATTTTCCGTGAATTTCCCCAGCTCTGTTGCATGGTACTGCCCCGCCCCCTCTCTGTGTGATATATTTGATTGCAACATGAGAGGCAGCATCCTAGCAGCAGAGCATTTTGTAACCTTTTTTCAGTAGTCAGCCCCACTGCCAGGGGAAAACCCTTACCATTCCCCTCTCGCTCTCACACAAGTGTCTGCCGCTTTTTCTCCCTCTCATAATTTCAGTTTTTCGACGCTTTCCAGCGACATAAATCAATTTTAATGCTCGCAAAACGAGAAATTGCACGTAAAAGCCAAAACACATGAAAGTAATGCACAAATAGAGCGAGAGAGGGAGAGAAAGAAAGAGAGAGAGTGAGAGAGACAGAGAGAGACATTCTAACAAAACTGTATGAATATTTTTTGTGATTTATGGTAACGATTCCGAGGACTTCAATTTTCAGCAAAAAAAAAAAAAAAGTTGAAAGCTTAGGGGGAAAGGGGTGTGGGCAAGGGAGAGAGAAAATAAAAGGGAGACAGAGGAGGAAAGGAAAGGGGAGGGGAGGTAGGTAAGGGCGAGAAGAGGTACCTACAAATTGTTCGCAAATGACTGCAAAAAAAAAAAACAACAGAAAAGAAAAGAAAAGCAAGAAAACTACTTCCATGCTCGGGAAAAAGGTGAGATTTTAAAGCTCCTTTGGGCTTGGGGGTAACGGGGTGGCAAACCCTTTTTTTTTACCGAACTTCAAAAACCCATTCAAACAGCATCTTCTTTTTTCGTTTTTTTTCGCTTTTGCTGCACATCTTTGGAAATCGCTTTTCATCTGCTTTTGCACAAAATGCTTTTAAGGCTTTGATTTCCACAAACACACACACACACAGGGGTCAAGAGGGGGTGGTGTCTAAGCCACATGTCGCTCGATTTGGCCCCAAACCGGTGGGGGCTGACTGACTAACAGGATGGCTGCTGACTGGCAGGCTGGTCTGGCCTGCTAAGGGCATTGAATGCTTTGCTCTAAGTATTATGTTAAAGCCCCTTTTCAAATGACCAACAACAGAAGGAGCAGCCCTCTCTGTGTCTGTGTGTATCTGTGTAAGTGGCTTTCCAGCAGAGCTGTGTGCCTGCAATCCCTTAAAAAACCAAACAATAAAACATAATGAAAGTGTAAAGCTTTCGAGGGAGAGGGAGAGAGAGAGAGAAAGCCAAAGCCAGACCACTGTTTCCGCTTCTATTGCTGCTGCTTTTGCTGCCGCTGTTGCTTCTGGCTTTGGAGGACTACAAACGTGTCCAAAACCGAAAACCAGAAGCGGGTCAATTGCCAACTCGAGTGCCACAAAAATGCACACATAACTATGATAGATGTGTGGTGTGCTGTGGAGAGCTGTGTCGCGCCAACTGTCTCTCTGCCCTCCTTCTGTAGGGCATGTGGCAATCAGTACATGCCACAAGAACACAAATTTGCTGACCAAAAGACTAGTTTTTTTTTTTTGTTTAAAGCTGCTGCTTAAGGCAGGGACATGGTCAGGGCTGGGATATGCATAGAATTTGTATTTAGAATTTTGAGGGGAATCCACAAGATTCCTCATTCCTCAAAGTCGCCACCTTTTTCTGGTAATCTATCCTATCAGAAATCCTTCTGGTATCAGTATTTTTGGGTTTCTTTTGCTTTTTAATTGGACCTCTTGGGTAACCCCTGTTCGGGTCACAGGTCTCTACAGCTACGCCCCAGTCTCTTCATCCGTCTCTTTCTATTTTGTTATTTTCGTCATCTGCCATCCTCGGGCAACGCCAGAGGCATGCAACACACACATACACATACTCCCGACTCTTCCTTTTTGTTGTCATTTGTGGAACGCTTTTTGTGGTCATCTCTTTCTCTCCTCCCCCTCGCACATCGGTCACACGCTGCCTCTCTTTCTCTTACTGTGACATTTTTGAGTAAGTTTCAACATTTAATTATGAACATGTCGTTGCGGTAAGAGGTTTATGAAATGAGCCACAAATAAACCCGCACTCCAATGGAGAGACGGCAAAAAGGACATAAAAACGGGAGAGGGAGGGGAGGGCAGCAATACAATGAGAGAGTGGGAGAGAGAGGAGGACACAGCCAGCATTTGCCATTAAAAACATTTTTGGGGTCAGCAATTTTAAAACCAAAAAATGTATAAATAAAATGTCAACTTTTATGACAGGCACAGAGATACCAGCACACACACACACACACACAGACACATACGAGGGATATAGAGGACCTTTTAATGCTCCGACAGCATACATATATCAAAGTAAGTATCCGTCTGTACGACCACATTGCTCATACGCCTCGATGTACCCCACCACCACCACCAAAAGGTAACCAGGAAAGTGGGGAAGAAGGCAGAGCCAGAGCAGGGGAAAAGTGGCGGAAAAGGGGGCGGAGGCAGAGCCACGAAAAGTGGGGAAAGGAGGCAGAGCCAGAGCCAGAGCCAGGAAAAATGGTAGCAAAGTAGCAGAAAGAAAAAGAACCAGAGCCAGAGCCAATCGCAGGCAATTTCTCATGCCACCCATCGCCACAGAGCAATCGATAATTCTTTTGTTCATTAAGAAGTTTATAAATCACGCTGGCCGCAACTACTGCGGAAAATGGAAAAGGAATTTTCATAGTTACACACACTATTTTTCCAGGAGCAGGAAGGAATGCTGGACTTGTGATGGACTTCAAAATAGAGCGGACTTTAGGCAGGCACATGATTTGTAATCAGTGGCGTATTTCCAATCATTTTAGAGGCCCCCCAAAATCTAATGACAGTCACATTTCGTGCTAATGAGTTTCCACTGGGATTCAGGCGTTAGACAGTGTTGTAAATGTGCTTTTAAGTGGCCCTGAAACCCGCCTAAGGTCCCTAATTGCATTCAAGGAAAGAAGAAGGAGAATAAATAGAACGAGAGGTGTGAAAAGTACGCGAAGAGCGAGCTTATTTGGCTTAATTTAAGACAACCGCAAAACCCAAAAAGTGCATTTAATTTTGCAGCATTTTATTTATATTTATCCATCACTCGAATCCCATTTAAATCCCAGCCACAGCCACAGCGCCTGGGAAATGCCTGCCATTTGCATAATCAGTTTTGGCCACTGTTTTTGTGGCATGCAACAAATGCGTACGTACGTACGTAGCCACTCCTCGTGCATGCAAATGCCAAAGTGTTAAAATGCCAAAATGCTAAATGCAAATCGCTTTAAGTTAATCGAGTGATCATCACATTAAGGCACTCCGCTCCGATGGCCATTAGCACGGCAAATCGATTTCGAATGGCAGTCGATTTTTGGAACAGATCCTTTGGAGAGCCTACGTGTCTGAGGTTCTCTTCTAGTCGGGACCTAGTCAGAGCTCGAGATAAAATTACATTTTCAAGTCCATTTGAATCGCAAAAAGCCATTTATAATTGTCAACTCAGCTCTCGACAAATGCAATTAGAACCCTGGCTAATGGACACTTAAGAGGGCCAAGATGGGAACGGGGGGGCGCCACAGGGAACTGGACTACAAGCAAGGTTGGAAAAATGCTAAAATTGAATTGTCCCCCATATGCATTTCCTCCACTTAGTGTCTGTATTTCATTCCGTTTTCATTCCTTTGTTGTGCGAGTATTACATTCGTTTCTCTCTTTCGTTCTTTTGTTTTTCCATTATTTCTTTACTTATTTAATAGTTTAGTTATTTTCTAGTGAAATTATTCCTTTTAAAATACGGACTTTTATCGCTGTTTCTTCCAAGAAACATGCTTTTCTTTCGCCCATCGTCCTTTATCTCGTTATTCTTTCTTTCATGATGTGTTCTTCCAATAATCGTTCCTTTTTCCATCATTCTTCTTAGATTATGGGTTCCTTCAGCCATTTTCTTCCAATAATCATTGCTTCTTTCTCCCTATCTATCGGTTATTCTTTCTTCCAACAATCCTTCATTGTCTTCCATAGATCTAGCTTTATTTGTTCCATAACATAACCCTTTACTGTTCCTTCTTTCTTTTTCCCCCATAGAAATATTTCCTGTTCTTTTTTCCATCATTCCAGCGTGCATCATTCCTTGATCTTCCGTTCTATCCATCATTCCATCATTTTTTTAAACCCATTCTCGCATCTCCTCTCGCTTTGATTTCCTATATTCCTTTCGTAATTCTTCACCTCGGCTTTTTATAACTTTTCCCTCCTTATTTCCTGCTTCTCTCCTCTCCCCTTTGCATGCCACTTTCAAAAACTATCGCCTTAAGGCGATGGCCCTTTTGCAGCCGAAAACTTTGCCAATTTCTGGCACTTTTCCATCTCCATCTCCCATCTCCCTCTGTGGAATGACAATCCCTGCGCTTTTCCCCCAATTTTGAGTGGTGAAACTTTTATCCTCCTTTCGGGTTTTCCATTCGACTTTCGCCGGAGAATTGGCTCATTAAATAGAAATTAAAATCCGCTCTCACTTTGAAGGCATTGATGGATTTTGCAGAAATGTTGCACAAAGCACACAAATATCTGTATGATTTTCCGTTTAATTAGTGCCTCGCCAAAGGGGAGCATGTGGCATGGAATGGAATGCGCCATCGTGGAAGCGTGGAATGGAGTCCAAAGCGTGTATATGGTACAAATATTTGCATATTTCAGTGAGCACATCAAAAACATTTCCTATGCGGGTGACTACAGTAGAAGGGGAGGAGGCTACAGGGGCACTAGGGGTGCGCCAAAAAGGGACAGCGATAAACTGCTACACATGTTAACAAAGTTTCCACAGTTACTGCTGCCACATTTACTGCCGGCTGCCAAACACACTGTGCCCCAGAGTTCTGCCTCCCGTATCGGCACAATGGAGGCTCTGCCTGGAATCGAAATTGGTTCAAACTAAGCCAAAAACCTAAAAGCTAACCGAAACGAAACGAAACGAAACAAAGCGGAAGCTGGCGAGCGGCCATTTTTGTTATCGCCCGCGCCGATTTTCAATGAGAGCATGACTGTGACTGTACGCGTGTGGGCGAGTGATACATTTTTGTTATTTATACAGAGCGGAATAAAGAATGGAAAAAGGGAGCTACAACAATGGAAAGAGTGCTACGGAGAGTGGGGAGTGGGGGTGTTCGCAGTGGACAAGGGTTGACAGCGGAAGCGGAAACACACATCCACACACACAGACAGAGGCGCACCACAGACCAAACAAATGTGCAACAGCAGCAGCGAATCAATTCAAACCAAAGCCAAATTAAAAACGCCATCGTTGTTGCATGTTGCATGCTGCATGTTGGCAAGAGAACGCTGCCTAAGGGTTGCGAATGTACAAGTTGCGCGAAGGGCAGATCTTGACTTTTGACAAAACGCAGCTGCTAAAATGTTGGAAATAGTTTCCATTTGCACCATTTTCCATGCCCCACATTCCCCTCTGCAGCATGGCGCCATTTTGCAAGACATTTCGTCTGCGAAAGATCACGTACACTGCCAAGGGCTGGCAAGGATGAGGCATCTATTAGGGGTGGCACTCCCCCTTCAACCCTAACTACCACATTCTCATGGGGCATGCAACATCAAAGTTTACGCGCGACGACAGCAGCTCTAATGTCAAATATTTTGCCATTTCGCGCACATCTTGTTGCCACACACAACAACGGCTGCTCTGGTGACATTTATCCTTGCCTCAAAATGGGGCATCCATTCTATTTCGATTTTAGATTACATTAATGCTTGCCTTTTCCCTCCAGAGGTTGTGTCAAAGATTCCGGAAATTTTCCATTGGAAAATGGTCTAGAAATTTCCCCAAAGATTAGCTTCGTTTGAATAGCTTATAGACGTGAGAGATGTACATTATTTGCATCGAATAACGTTCCATCAGAGGTGAAAATCCACATAAAGTAAGGAAAAATGAACAGAGTTTTCATTGCCATTACCCCTGCACTCACATTCCTTTCAATTAACAATTTTCGAACATTTTTCTACCTCTACAATTTCCCTTTAAGAGAAAATGTAGAAAATATTCCACTATAGAGAGGAGGTATTTCCAGGGGGTAATAAAGGAAAAAAAGGTGTTCGAAGGGGGGTGCACAAAGTTGAAAAGGAATGAGGGAGGCATGTGGCATTCCAGATGCCACCTAAAAACCATTGCAAGAGTTGCACTTCGTGTGAAAGTCTGTAGTCAAATGTTTTCTGGTATTTATTATGCATCTATACATCCCTGTTTGTGTGTGTGGGTGTGTGCATTCGTAGGTTGGAAAATTACTCCCTTGTGATACAAATATCCTTCACTTCGGGAGTTCAATGATTAACGTTTGTATCTGCAAGATATAAGCCAAATATTGATCGAATTTACATCAAGTTATGAGTAATCTTTGTCTGTCCAGAATATGCTATATCTTCTTCTCTGGAGTTTCCTTTGAACAGTGAAACATCAGTTCAATGAGAGAGTGAAAGGTCGTCTGGTTCTGACATTCATGGCAAATACCCGTAATTAAATTGCCCAATAATTCAGAGGTCGAATCATACACCATTATACACGAACGGACACCAAATGCTGGCCAACAATTGCTAAGGAGCCATTAGGCCATGCAGGATTTGCATTTTTAACACTGAATGTCTGATGTCTGATGTGTGATGTGTGAGACGGAATACGAGACTCTTCATTTGCCTGCTGCCACATGCCACATACCACATGCCACATCCGGGGGAGTCCAGGCCATCGAGTGCCGTTTAAGCCTCAAATTATGACAGCTGCAACGGGGGGGCATAGACGCCAGGACAAGGCAGGAGACGAGGCAGGAGGCGCCATGCGACCACAAAGCCAAGTGCCCTGCAGTAATTCAGTGTGTCCTCCTAGCCGCAAATTGCATCTTTCCTCCCCCCCATCTGTATCTTATCGCACTGATTTCCACCGCAAAATGCAAATGCTCAATAGAATCTTCCGCCGCCACCGACTGGTGGTTTTCCATGACACTCGCATCGCCGCACATCGCCTTGCGGATAGGCATCATCTCTACTCGCAATTTGTGAGATATATTCATTATTTTAATGGCAAACTTTTGCCAGAGAGAGAGATTCCCATCGAGTGTTTCTCAACTTGATATTTAATTAAAAAGTTGAAATCATTCTCGTATGCGAGACACGAGAGCGTACACGAATCTGATACAATCTGTTTTTGGGGCTAAAATGTTTGTTGATTAAAAAGTTGTGCTCAAAAATTATAATATGCCAAAGCCACAGCCGCAAAAGCAGACAGAGAGGGGAAGGAGAGATACTCCTCCCAGAGAAAGTGGGATGCTTTCCACAAATTATTTAAATAATAAATGAGGAAAAAGGAATCTCTCTCTATACTTTCTTTGTGGTTTACTCTTCCATCCGTCTATCCATCCATCCATCAGAGTCTCGCTCTCTCTGAATTATCCTCTCATGTGCATACAAAGGGCATCGTTTTCACACTCAACGCCAGAGGGGATAAGCCCCTGTGTTCTCCTTTGTTATTCAAGAGGTTCATCATCAGGTCATGCTCGAGTGCCTCCTCCTTAAGTGAAGGCCCTCCATGCAACATCCTCCATCATCAATTTTTCATTCACAAACTAAATGAAAGTTCTGTGTGCTGTGATTTATGGAAAATCAATTGAAATTATTACAAATAATAAAATAAATGCAATTTATTCCGTTTTATTTATTCAATTGCGTCTAGTCCTCTCGTTCTTATCCTGTGATACGGGATGCCGCTCATTTTGTGGCTGAGCAGCAGCCTCTGTCTCCGCCTCCGCCACCGCCTGGAGATCCGCTTCTTCTATCCGCCTTTTATCCGGCCACAATTTTCCGGCGCGCGGTGTGTGTGACAGCGACCGCGACAGCGTCAGCGACAGCGTAAAGCCCTTCGATGATAGCTCCTATCCAAGCCGAAACCTAAACCCAATCCCCCCAATCCCAACCCCCAGCCCCAATATATACATATTTTTCTTTACAAGATTTCCGATCCGATGCCACCTCCAAGCGTTTCCTTTTCACTGTGCACTTTACATTTTATGCTCCGTCTGATGCCGTGTTTACCTCTTACTCTTTCAGGGCAAAGGGCATATATGCAACATGCAGAAGAGGGCTTTTAGAAATGAAGAAAACAAGTTCCCAGTAAGCCCTGTTTGTGCCAGGCGCACTCTTTGCTGTTCAGGGTATCTTATGGTCGAAACGATATTGATTCTTTGCAGGAGCAAGAGTAGGAACTCTTTTCCCCTTTTCTTTCTGGCTGTGGAGCAGCATAAAAAATGCAAATAATTTGCTGGCGCTTTTACAGTGCGA
Source organism: Drosophila lowei (assembly GCA_008121275.1). Classification (NCBI taxonomy): domain Eukaryota; kingdom Metazoa; phylum Arthropoda; class Insecta; order Diptera; family Drosophilidae; genus Drosophila; species Drosophila lowei. The sequence continues at coordinate 19,647,235 of CM017778.1, read as the reverse complement.
CAAGCCACGGAGCCGGGCATCCCCGAGTCCTGCGCTCTGCCACCTCTTTCAGGGACCCCCTTTCGGGGTGCCCCCCCCCCTTCCCGCTCGTGGAGGAGACGCAAGCGCGTAAAGTCAAAACGTTTTAATATTTATGGCACATTATATGGCTTGTGGGCTTACTTTAGCTTCAGTTTCAGCATCAGCTTCGCCCACGCTTTCGGCGTTGGCTTCGGTCTCGGTCTCAGTCTCAGTCTCAGTCGCTGCCTCTGCCAGCGCCTGCCCCAATGTTTATATAATCGTATGTGTATCGTAGGCCTGTTTTATGGCGGCGGGCAATTTGGAGCTAGGAAATTGTGATAAATGTGTTTGTGCGCTCCTCGTATGCTAAACGCAAGAAATCTTAGGAAATCGAATAAAAATGTCATAAATATAATTGCAGTGGCAGTCGGAATGGTAGACAATAAAAAAAAGCACACAAATTCGACGATTTTTGTGGGTTGGGAAATATGTCTGAAGGAATATTTCGTTGCTTTATCGGCGGATGCTTTTTTTATAGCATACATTTTGGCGTCGCTTTTTGGCTGCTCTCTCGACAGGTGGTAAAATCTTCATTTAGTGCGAGAGAAGTACCCCTCTCTCTTCCTGTCTCTCTCTGTCTCGGTTGGTTAGTGTCATTAGCCCGAGCTTCCAGCGTTCCTCTCCTAATTGAACTTTTTCCACGCTCCCTTCTCGCTTTCTCTCTCCGTTTTCTTGTGTGTTGGAAAAAAAAACGCTTAGTGCTCTGGCCAAGTACCGTAATCAAAGTTTAATTACACAGCCATTGAGGGAGCTTTGAGGGGAAGAGGGTAGGGGATAGAGGGATAGAGAGGGGTTTCTCCAGCGTGCTCTATCTCTTTTGTTTTTGAGTAATCATCTCTGGGTATACTCCTAGACATTCGAGGCATTCAACTGTTAAATTAGGAGCAAACATGGCCCAGGCAATAGAAAATTAAATCGTTCCAAAAATATTAATAATTTACAAAGAAAAAACAGGAACCAGAAAATATTATGCATCTTTGTGGACTCTGTAAATGCCTTTCGATCCCACCGTATCTTTTATTCCAAGTTTCTATGATTCGAACGCTCTATGACTCGAACTGTCTACGATTCGAACTGTCTATCATTCGAACTCTCTGTGATTCGAACGCTCTATGACTCGAACTGTCTGTAATTCGAATGCTCTACGAACTGAAATCTCTATGATTCGAACTGTCTATGATTACAGCTCTTTGTGAGTCTCTTAACCTAAAGAAATCTCCAACTAAAAATATACAAAATTTCAAACGAAAATCAGCCGCACCTTTGACCTCAACTGACTGAAAGATAAGATATTTTTGGTCATATATGTATGTATAAAACAAACAAAGGGGAAAACACAAGAATGGAAATTGTAAGGTAATCTCCGGAATTAGGAAACCCCTGAAATGTGCATTGCCTCTGCCAAGAATTATGTTAAATGTGGATTACAAATATACGTATGGAGATATATGTAGGACATATTCGGGTGTTTCCTATGGAGTGTGTGTGTGTGTGTGTGTGTGTGTAATGTAATTTGTGGCATAGCCGCATGTTACACATTTGCAAGCTGACAATTTCATTTAAATTTTGGTGGGAGGAAGAGGGGGAAGACAGTCAGCCACCACAGCAACAACAACAACAGCAACAACAAGTCCCAAAGGCATATGTCTTTAATATCTGTCTCTGTCTCTGTCTCTCCTTCTCCTGCAACAAAACATGACAGCATTTGGAAACTTTACGTGATTTATTATCGCCCTCGCCTCTGCACACGCACACGCACACGCACAGACACGCACGGACATGCACATACTTGTCTGCAGCCACAAAACATTGGCCAGAGATATGTACATATTAGGAGAGCCACTTGAATTGCAGGTTGAATGCAATAATAATTGTTGTTGGGGGAATCCATTCGATGGTTTTATTGGGCAGGGGCCCAGGTAGGAATCCAATTTAATGAACAACAAATATTCTGGATAATTTAGTTGATAGAAATTAATGAAAAACTACGAGTGTATTGGCATATTGGTATTTGGAATTTGGCATTTGGTCAAATAAACAGAATCGACTCTTTTGATGCCACTGATTCGTAGGATTCCATTGGGTTTGTGGGGTTAATGGCTGAGTATCGGGGTTAGCCTTTGGCTTTTGGCTTTGATTACACACATTAATGCACACATATTGTACATATGTTGCCACTATTACAGCTTCTTGTCGAGAATTGTGCACCCATAAATTATAGGAAATAAATACAGATTAATATCTACCGATTCCTTGAGGAATTCTTTACAAAATTCACATAAAAGCATATCCAAATAAGTCCCTTTCTTGAAGAAAAACCATTGGCAGAGTTCGTACCTCTCACGTTTGTTTTCCTCCTGTTGTACGAGTTCTTTCCTGCCTTCCAAACATATCAAAAATTCCTTCCTGATTTGTTTCTCAAATGTTTTCCACATCGAACGGATGTGTGAATGGGTTCTGCAGACGGAACGCATCAGTAAATTGCTCTACGTACACTTCGCACCCAGTGACAGGAGGGATGAGGGACCTGTCTGTGGCAGGAGGACGCCACGTCGAGAGTCACGCAGCAGGAGGCACACTGGAGTGAAAAGCGTAACGATGACTGGCTAAGGTGGCCAATAAAGTGCTTGACTTTTGTGCAGCAGCAGTGAAAGGCAGGAGATACCAATTGTAATTGCCAAACGGGCAAATCGGACCGGTTAAAAACCAAAGACCGAAACGGATGTCCCCCCCCCCGTAGAGCTAAGACGAAAAGTGCAGGACAAATGGTTCGGACGGAGGTCCTGGCGAATGTGTGTGAGTGAGCATGATTCAATTGCCAATTGCTGGACATATGTATGTGGCCCCTTAAATGTCCTTTGGTGCCTGCAATCTGGAACCCCCTTTCTGAACACTCGCTTTTTGAGAGGTGCGCACACAATACGCTGTAATCGAATATTGATTAAGTGAAGTTGGGGCCCTGTAACCCCGGCATCCTAGGGGTCCTAGGCTGGTCTCTGGCTTGCCATCGATGCTGCAGTTAAACGTTGATAATGCACCAAAGGATTCAAGGGATGGGTGGCACGATGCAGGTCCGCTCTGTTGTGAGTTGGCAGGCCAGAAAATTGAAGCACTTGCTGGAGTTGCAGGAGCCCCAGCCCTTTGTCCTGTTACTGCCGTGCCCCTAGCCGTTGCCGTTGCCGTTGCCGTTGCATGAAAAACATCATTGAAAATGTAAGCGGGGCTCTTGCTGCTGTTTCTTCATCGTTCTTATGACTCTGCTCCCCTCTGCTCTTTGTACGAGTATACCCTTTCGGAAGGAGGGGTATGATGACTTTGCCACAAAATAAGATACATATATACTTTTGTACCTTGTTTATTTCAGCTGTAGTCCCATGTTTTTCTTTATAGACGACTATCCTTCGTTGGAATGGGTTCGGTTAGAGTATGAAATGCCTCATGCCCCCTGAAGCAAGCATTTCTTCTTTTTTTTTGTTCGCCCCGTTTTGGCAATGAGTTTTGATTGCTTTTTGGCCGGGTCAGTAGCATTTCTCGGGTGCAGTGACCCCATTTCCGCTTGTTATCGATTTGGGCAGGGGATGGGGGTCAGTGAGGGGCACAAGGTGCAAGTGGAGGGCCTGACGGCACCTCCTGGCAATTGCTGGTTAGCACACGTCTCTGGCTCTCCCTCTCTCTGGCACCCTTTCGTTCGTGCCACAACTTTTGCACTTGACAAGCAGCCAGTCAGTCAGGAGGCAGGAAGTCGTCTCCCCCTTTTTTGATTTTCCCTTTTGCTCTGCACAGATTTACACCGATTCAAATTAAGATTTCGATATGCATATGCATATATCGTATTTAATTGATATTCTCTGCCGTTTATTGCGTTTATTGCACAAAAATCAAAGTTTAATTTATTTTAATTAAACATTTCTTGTGTCTGCAGCGGTTTTTGCTAGTGACATTTCTTTGTGGTTTTCATAGATACAAATGATGATGTCATTTGGGATTCCAGGTTCCAGATTTCAGGAAAAAAAAAAAACACCCAAAAGCAATAAAAACTTCAATTAAACAGCCATGTTTATGCGCGAATAGATTTCGCGAACAGCAAAGCTGGTTTATGCAGAGAGCAAGAAGAGAAATAAACAACATATCGGTTATAAAACATATGATATGATATGTTTTCATCTTCTCTAGGAAAATATACATACTACATATACACTTCCCTTATCCCCCGTTTTACTCACTATTTCTCCACTATTTAGCACCTATTTAACCTTTGACTTAGAAGAACCTTCATCTCAAAGATTTCTTACGAAAACTTCTTCATTAATCTTGGCTCATTGAAGCTTTTCCATTTCCTTTTTAATACCGCTCAAAATGTGAATTCAAGAAGCACTCAAGCCCACAAGGCCATGTTCTTTGAGCTAGCTTTTTATCGTGATTCCATTGCACCGCATAAACCCCGGCAGGCAGTCCGATTCCGCTTGCGTGCTCGAGCATTCATTCGTTGATTAGAGACACACACAACAGTTCAACATTCAACTAATTCAATTGATTAGTTTGCTGCATGGCCATAGAATGGTATCCAAGGAGTCTCCGTCCGACGACTTCCCGTCCGGACACTCCCGAAAACTAGTCGAAAGTCAAACGAAATTTTCGGCCACTCGAGTGCCAGATATTTTCTGCAGCTGCAACTTCAGCTGCAATTCAATTCATTTGGAGCATATCCAAGCTTTGGTTTTGCCATTTGCCAGAGTGGCAGCAGAGGGGGTTTTGGGGGGTGTTTGGTGGGGCGCCACAATGGCAAAATTCGCCACTTGAGCACGCAGAAAATCCAAAAAATTATATGCAAAATTAATGAAAATATGCCATGTTCTGGGGCTCCTGCTGCTGCTGCCGTTGGCATCACAAGTGGCCCTCTCTCTGTCCGTTCTATGGCTTTCCTTTTCTGTTAGCCCCCATTGTCGCTTTGTGGCTTTAGCATTCAGAGCCACTTTGGTCTAATATTCTTGTTGTTCAGTTCTCAGAAAAGAATGTGTTGTTGCTGTTGCAGCAGGACGGAGGAGAGTGCAACCCTCTTGTTGTCATTGCATTTTAATGGATGAGTGTCTCTCTCTCTCTCTCTATGTTCGTTCAACAACAGATAGTGAGAGAGAGAGAGAGAGAGAGCATGACAGAGAGGGAGGGAGAGCCCCCACCATATGGTGTCAAGTGGCATTTGAAAATGCTCTCAATCCGTTTGTTTCTCTCGCATCTCCGTTTTATTTATTTATGCGTGCAACAAAGCCCCACAAATGGAAGCAACAAGCAATTACAGCAACAACATACTGATACGAATATATAGAATGCATATAGATTCGGATTGTTACACCCAATTGAAGCTTGGAGCTTGAGAAATGGCAAACATCTGTTGAAACATGTGATGCGACACACATGGCACATATGTATATACATATTTATGGAATAGAATACTCGTATATAATGAATATCAAACGATCGAAGGAAAAATGGGGGCACTGGCTTGGCTAAGCTTCACTTCAGTTCAATGGAACAACTCTCCACATTTCTGTGATTAAACGAAACCCAAAACAAGTGCAGTGTCAACGCATCTTAGAAATTCCACAAGTTGCTGGTGGCAAAAGTTTTCTTCAGTCTTCAGGTTTCCAAAAATTTTTCATGAGCTTTGAGTGGGAAGAATTTCAACATGAGACGATGGAAGAGCAGAATCTAGGAAACAGGAGCAGGAGAAGCAGAAAGAAAAAAAAATGGAGAAATACTTAGGGATGAGAGTAAGCTAGAGATGGGAAGAATTTAAAAATGAGAAGAGCTTCGAGATGAGCAGAATCTAGAGTGGAAATCCAATGAGTAGAATCTAGAAATCAGAAGCAGCGAGAGATGAGAACCAGCGAGAGATGAGAAGCAGCTGAGAGATGAGAAGCAGCGAGAGATGAGCAGAATCTAGAGATGAGACTTACGGGTAGTGATGGAAATTACAAATGAAATTAGCACAAAGATAGGCCTAAACATGGGTTCAGATGGGGAAAATGAGAATATTTATAAGCCTATAAGCCTATAAGATAAGCCTAGGAATAAGACAAGAATCTTTCCCTGACAATATGATTGTAGATAAGTTCCATTTCATCATAGAAAAAAGCCCAGAATCGGGCATGGAAAGTTGTCTCTTTCTTATGGGGAATTTTTAAAGAAAATTAACATAACTAAACAGTTTATTTAGCATTTAAGATTACCTGCCCGCAGCAGGGCCACAAAAGTCAAACAAAGTGAGCCGAAAAGTGGGCCTTGAGGCACCAAAAAGTCAATTAAAAATTCATCAGAGAACTAGCCTGATTTAGTTATCCTTCAACCTACAGTTCGATAGAATTCTGCTTTGATTTGCTAGAAATTTCAAAGGATTTTAATTGCTTTTCCAGGGGTCACACTGTCAAAAAGTCAAAACTACAATCAACGGCCGGAAAGGGGGCCAAAAGTTTGTAATTAATTGTATCTGCCAGTTTCATGTCAGCTGTAGTTGCATGTTGCATGTGGCACGCTGCACCAGTGCCACATAATGCATAATGCAAACGGATGCATTGCCAAAAATAAAAATAAAAACACCAGGGAAAGGAAACAAAGAGAAAACGAAGAGAGGAAGGAGCAAGGCAAACAGGACACAGAAAAGACAAACAAAAAAAGGTGGACAGGTGGACAGGCCCTGAGCGAAATACACAGCAGTTTTCCCGGCTTTTCCACGACAATTAAAATGCAATTTTCATAATAAAGTTGAACCTGGGGGCAGGACGAAGGATCTACTGTGCGACTATTCGTCTGTCTGGCCCCTGCCTACAGTGCCAGCCGCAATTGTGTCTGCTCTAAACATTTTAAATGTAATTTTAATTTGTTTTAAAACTTCCTTTTTTGGGGGCGAGGCCAAAGTTTTGAGAAGCCCCCCACGAACCCCAAAACGAAACAAAACAAGAATGAAATGAAATCAGATGGAATGGCAAACCAATTTCAAGTACAACAACGAAGGTCTCTTTTTCTTGGGTGGCAGAAGCATTTGATACCCTCGAAGTGGGAGCGCGTTCTCTCGATTTCCCTACTTGGGAGCTTTTTCCTCACCAAAAACTTGCTTTTCCAGCGACTTATTCTATAGGAGCTATATGATATAGTGCTTTGATCAAAAATATCCTCAAGTGTCATATTTCTGTTCGAAAACTTTGATAAGAATATTGAAATGATGTGCTTCTAGTGATATGATACATTCTCTTCGAAGCAAATCCTCTTTTCGAGGGTATACAAATTCAAAATCAAAACAAATGGAGATACAAATAGAAAGAAAGTAAGAGAGAGCAAGAAAAACACAAAGAGAGAGCGAGAGAGAGGGCAACACGAGCTGTTGTAAACTTCAAATGGGAGTTGAAACTTTTTTCTCTAACAAAATGTAACACAAATCCTCAAAAGTGGGAAATAGAATGAAAACTTTGGTTTTCCACTCTATCTGTATGTGTGTGTGTGTTTAGGATTCTCTGAGGTTTGGGAGAGAGCTAGAACGGGGGGGATTCCGGGGGTAAACTCATCGTCAAACAAGATTATTTGATCAAGTAGCTTCATCCAGCGATGCCACTGCCCTGCAATCTCTTCGATGGAGGGAAAAAAACTTTTCCTTGGGCTTTGCCACCCATTTGCTTTGGCGGCGTCTAAACCGCAGCCAAGTGGGCGGGTGGGCGGTCGTAACGTTAATACAAATCAGGCGGGACTCTCAAGTTAAATCAACCAAAGAGCACGAGAGAGAGAGAGAGAGTGTGTGTGTGTGTGTGGGGGTAGATTATAAAAAGTTTAAGGAGAGAGCCAGAAAAGGAGAGGACAAAGCAGGGCAGGCAATGCGGCAGGCAATTTAGAGATATGTCGGCGGCGATAGGCCAAAAAGTGTGTAAGGACTTGATTTTCTTATAATCTGCCCATGCCCATGCCTCTCTCCAAGAGAGAGAGAGAGAGATAAAAGAGCTTACCGTAATAATAAGAACCAAAGGAAGTGGAAGTGGCATGCAAAAACCGGAAGCTGGCGAAAAGGTAGTCCCCCACAAACAGGACACAAAACTTGTTTAATTTTTAATTCATTTTCATGTAATTTATTCATCAAAATGGAGGAGAAAAAGAGGCAGAGCGAGGAGCAGAGAGAATGGGATAGAGAAAGAGAGGAAGATACAGTGAAAGGCAGGAAAAGTGTAGTGGCAGCAGGCACCTTCTTTATCCACAGACCAGCCAGCCCTCAAGGTTGCAGTCACTTTATGGTTCGTTAAATTTTTGCCTAAGCTTTTCCTCTCGGCCCCCACATGAAACGGCCATCAGCCATCAGCCATCCTATCCCAATTTCTTTTCTTTTCTCTCTCGACAGTCCATCCAAATCCCAAACCCAAGACACATCTTCACTCCAAGTCCCTTCTTCTTCTCCTGAGGCTTTCACGACTTTCACTCTCTGTTCTCTGTAGGTCTCCTTCTGCCTCCTGCCTCCTGCCTCCTACCTCCTGCTCTCTCCTGCAATTTACGGGAATCTCGTCAGCATTAATTTTCATTACGCGTCCGTCCTAACGATTCGGTTAGTTGACTTGACCATCGCCAGCCAATTGGGCCCTAACTTTAGGGCCAAGACGTAGAGGGACTGGGACTGGGACTGCGACTGCGACTGGGATTCGAGGCGAATGTGGCAGGCGATTGTCGTTTGTTCTTATTCGCCCTCTATCCAAGACCCTTTTCAAACCGCCTTTGGGTCCTGGTCTAATGGCTTCCCTTCGGCCTTTTCTCCCTCTTTCGGATGGGGATGTCATAAACATTTTCTCAAGTTCGAATAAAATGTTAATTGAACCGCAAGATGGTTGATGGTTTCTTTTCGATGCAAATATCTATAAAGAACGAGTGGATTGTCCATGAAATGCATGCATTTTGTGTTGAAGGTAGAGTCCATAGTGATCTGTGAAAAAAACCCCGCCCCCCATCCTTGAGATATCCGTTCTGCGTGTAAAAGTATCTCGCTCCGTTTATCGATTGCTGGAGCATTGGTACTTGTACAAAATTTCTCTCTTATCAAGAAGCAGGCGTATCCTTTTCTGGTGTGTGCTGATAAGGGCCTTACTCTATCGGCTGAATGGGCAAAGGGAAGAAATTATGGACACGCACTGCATTTATGGGTGCCCAAGCGTGGAATAATCTGCTGAAAAGTATGGTCACTCAGCGATATGTCAGAATTTGTTGGCAAACAGCTCGGACGCAGGCCCATTAATAGCTGTAGTGGTGTATGAGCTCCCCCAACAGGATGAGTTCCTCTATTCAACGACAGGCCTCTGCTGTCCATCCTATTGGCCGAAGGTGCGAAGCGAAGAAATTATGGCCATCCATTGTCAGCAGCTTGTATTCTGAAAAGTGTGACTGAAATGCACCCTAATATTCAAGGCACCTGGACCAGTGTTGGGCTGGAGGAGTGGCCCACATCCCCCAACAGGCCAATCATCCTTTGCTGCTGTGTCCCCCTATTGGCTGAAGGAGCGAAGCGAAGAAATTATGTCCATGCATTTTATTTAATAATTACTATTTAGGAATATTGCATACTGCATTCATGGGTGCCCAAGCGTGGAATAATCTGCTCAAAGGTATGGTCCCTCGGCGACATATTTGAATTTGTTGGCAAACAGCTCGGACGCAGGCCCATCAATAGCTGTAGTGGGGAATGAGCACCCCCGACAGGATGAGTTCTTCTATTCAACGACAGGCCTCTGCTGTATGCTGATAGGTGTGTCCCCCCTATTGGCTGAAGAAGCGAAGCGAAGAAATTATGGCCATCCATTGTCTGCACCTTGTATTCTGAAAAGTGTGACTGAAATGCACCCTAATATCCAAGGCACCTGGACCAGTGTTGGGCTGGAGGAGTGGCCCACATCCCCCAACAGGCCAATAATCCTTTGCTGCTGTGTCCCCGTATTGGCTGAAGGAGCGAAGCGAAGAAATTATGTCCATCTATTGTCTGCACCTTGTATTCTGAAAAGTGTGACTCCATGCATTGTATTTAATAATTACTATTTAGGAATATTGCATACTGCATTTATGGGTGCCCAAGCGTGTAATAATCTGCTGAAAAGTGTGGTCAAAAGCCCCCTCCCTCGGCAGTATATGCTGATGTATTCTGTTTGTTTGAAGGAGTTAGGTACAAGAAGGCTATGGGTGAAGTGCAGTCCGTTTGCTGCTGCTTCCCAGCGATAAGAAAACAATTACTGCACTTTCTGCATCGAGAGAGGCCGTTGAAGAAACAATGGAATACAGTGTGCAGTTTGTCACATCTTTACACCCCAAATCGACCCACCTTCCTCCCTCTTCACACATCAATTTAGCTAAGGATTGATGCGCCTGCATCCAATAAATAGGCTCCAATTTCGGCCAGGATGCCATTTTCAAATCAGAGTCCGAAGTGTCAAGACCAGCTGCACGGCCACTACGCCTTGATCTGCATAAATAATACAAGTGCAAGCTCCAACGCAACACAGGGTAAAGCAAATTAACTATATAAGAAATTAACTGCAATTGACTGTTAAGAAATCCGAAAATTCTAAACCAAGTGAGGGGAAGGGTATGTGTAGTCTGAATAAGTGAACACGGCTAAAAGCTACAGGTGATACAATTTGTGACGCGCTGCATTTAGGCATTTGTGCTGAATATTTTCAAGTGGTTTATACTTCTCCAGATCTGCAGATGCTATATGTTTAGTTTTAATATCATAAAGTATTTGCGGAACTGGAGAGATATTCACCAGAACACCATCGTAAGGTAAACCACATATAATCGCAGGAGCTGGTATTTTTATCTATTTGTTTGCTACGTAGGTTTTGATTTCTTCGGGTCATTCAAATAGATAGACGTATCCGCTCATTCTCTATCATACGTGGGTATTAAATAAAATCCCAACATTCTCAACTGGTTTATAGTTATAGTCCCAATTCGCAGCTCCTGTTTAATTATAATATCATTAGGCTCTGCGAACAAGGACATATATTTACCATAAGCCCGTGATCCGTCATCCGTAAACCGTGAGATAGTGCGTGAAAGTTCTGCTTTGCTAAATCAATCAAATCATTCGATAAACTACGGCTAAGTGCACAAGTGAAGAACATTTTTCAAGGGTTTATAGTTTTTCCACTGGCCCAGTAATTAATGTATAATTTTAATTTCATTTATTGCTGTGTCATGGAAAAAATTATTAGCCACAATACCATCCGTGAGATCTATAAAGATCGAAGAAAGATCGGCTAAGTGCACAAGTGAAGAAAATTGTTCAAGGGTTTATAGTTTTTCTTGTGTCCAGTAATTAATGTATAATTTTAATTTCATTGATTACTGTGCCATGGGAGGAATTATTAGCCACAATACCATCCGTGAGATCTATAAGGATCGAAGAAAGATCAGCTAAGTGCAAAAGTAATGAACACTTTTCAAGGGTTTATAGTTTTTCTTGTGTCCAGTAATTAATGTATAATTTTAATTTCATTAATTACTGCGTCATGGGAGGAATTATTAGCCACAATACCATCCGTGAGATATTCGTTCGAGACCCGTCGTCGAGTCAAAAATACTCCAGTGATTAGTGGTGAATATTTTCCAATGGCCTATAGTTGTGCGCATTATCAATTACCACATGTATAATTTTAATATCATATGGTCTTGATAATGTGCACAATTATTTGCCACAAAACCATTCGTGAGATCTATAAAGATCGAAGAAAGATCGGCTAAGTCCAAAAGTGATGAACATTTTTCAAGGGTTTATAGTTTTTCCGGTGGCCCAGTAATTAATGTATCATTTTAATTTCATTGATTACTGTGCGATGGGAGGAATTATTAGCCACAATACCATCCGTGAGATCTATAAGGATCGAAGAAAGATCGGCTAAGTCCAAAAGTAATGAACACTTTTCAAGGGTTTATAGTTTTTCTTGTGTCCAGTAATTAATGTATAATTTTAATTTCATTGATTACGTGTGTGGGACGAATTATTAGCCACAATACCATCCGTGAGATCTATAAGGATCCATCCAAAAAAGGGAGGAATTATTAGCCACCACATGTATAATTTTAATATCAATACCATCCGTGAGATCTATAAGGATCGAAGAAAGATCGGCTAAGTCCAAAAGTAATGAACACTTTTCAAGGGTTTATAGTTTTTCTTGTGTCCAGTAATTAATGTATAATTTTAATTTCATCGATTACTGTGCCATGGGAAGAATTATTAGCCACAATACCATCCGTGAGATATTCGTTCGAGACCCGTCGTCGAGTCAAAAATACTCCAGTGATTAGTGGTGAATATTTTCCAATGGCCTATAGTTGTGCGCATTATCAATAACCACATGTATAATTTTAATATCATGAGGTTTTGGTAATGTGCAGAATTATTAGCCACAATACCATCCGTGAGATCTATAAGGATCGAAGAAAGATCGGCTAAGTCCAAAAGTGATGAACATTTTTCAAGGGTTTATAGTTTTTCCGGTGGCCCAGTAATTAATGTATAATTTTAATTTCATCGATTACTGTGCCATGGGAAGAATTATTAGCCACAATACCATCCGTGTGATCCATAAGGATCGAAGAAAGATCGGCTAATTGCAAAAGTGTTGAACATTTTTCAAGGGTTTATAGTTTTTCCGATGGCCCAGTAATTAATGTATAATTTTAATTTCATTAGTTACTGTGTCATGGGAGGAAATATTAGCAACAATACCATCCGTGAGATCTATAAAGATCGAAGAATTACATATCATATATATTTATATTTAATATTTTTGTTTAATTCATAAATTTTGTATGCCTTTCCGCGCTACAGTCGACTTTCTTTGGATTCTCTAAAAGGGAGAGAACTCTTGTGGAAAAGAATACATGAAAATTAGCTTGAAATCATCATATTGCTTATTTTCCAGCTCGTTTTCAACTCTTAATCTCTTCTCATTTCTTTGGTTATGCGTTTGGCTGCCTGCGGCAGACATTTCGATCATTTGCAGCGCATTTTCCTATCAATTATTCGAATGCAAGCGACTTCTGGCCCTTGGCTCTCTGCTCTTTGGTGTGCTCTTCTGTCTGCTTTTCCCTGTTTTCCCTGCTCCCTTTCTCCTCATACCTCTGCTCTTCTGGTGGCAACATTTCACAGCCGCAGGCATGAGACTCCACCACAATGCTGGATAGCAAACCAGCAGCAGCAGGAGCAGCAGGAGCAGCATTCTCTAGTTTCCAGCTAACGAAGCAGCAGGCGGCCTCCACTTCAGAAGCTGGAAGCTCGGTGGAAGCTGGGTTTCAAGTGTCATAAATGAGAATTTATTCAGCCAGACATTGTCATTGTGGCGGCCATGGTGCCACATGGCGGGGCGGCTCCAATGGAGTCTGTCTTTTCCCATTTCCCTGGTTCCTGCGATTCGTGTCTCTGTGGCCGTGTTGAAGCGCTCAGGTGGCAAATTTGCCAGGTATCATGCCAGAGCAGAGCACAGGATTCTGGCACTGTCATTGCCACACACTGTCTCCCCTTCCTTCCTCCCCCGACTGTGGCAGGGGTTCAGGGTTCAGGGAACTCTGAACCATAAATTTCATTAACAGCTGCTGCTGCTGCTGCTGTCTGCTGTCTGCACTGCGGATCATGAGGCATTAGCTTATAGATTAAATGTAAATTAAAATTACGGCTACCAATACGGATACGCATACGCCGCGTAGGTCCATTGTCCGCTCTCCATGTGCTTTGACCTCTTCACAACAGCGCAGAAAAAAAAACACAATATTCTATGTCACATTCTGGCAACAATGGCACCACAACATCAAATACTTGAACTGTGGTGCACTCCACCAGCCACCTGCCCCAGTCTGCCGCATTTTTTCTGAGGTCGCGGTGTGGTCGGGTCGGGTCGTGTTGGGGCACTGGCCATAAGCGACTCTTGTCAGCAGCTGCAACAATGCAAACGCCAAACGGTCACTGGAGCAGCAGCAGAGGCAGCAGCAACAAAGTCAGCTAACGATTTTCTAATGGACAGGAGCTTTCCAGCTATACAGGACAAATAACACAGGACAATACTGTAAAAAATACAATACAAAAATTGTACAAATATAGGACATATTTTCCTCTATGGAAAAACGTAAATTGAATGCCCGTTGAACACAAGAGAAGTTTTCCCCGGCAAAATCTAAGCCCAGGAATTATTTTCATTCGCTGGAAATACGTTCTAGTTGTTTTTTCCGCGTAAATGTAAGGGGAATTTGGGTTTTTTGCACTTTATTAGGAAATTACTACTGAACCCTGAAAAGGTTCTCAGGAATTTAGATAGCAGATCGAGTTAGCAGCTCTTTTATTTGTGGCATCCACAGTTTTACAGAAATGAAACCCTGTTTTCATTATATTGTTGGTTAGAAGATAGAAGAGTCTTTAGAATAGAGGGTTCTTTCGTTAAGTCTCTAACAGAGGGTTTTATGGATAGAGGCTCTTGGGATCGGGGGTTTCTGAATATAGAGTTTTTATAGTGCACCCTTCAGATAGAGGGCTGTTTGGACGTTGGGTTCCTTGGATCGAGGGCTCTTTCGATGGAGACTTCCTTGGGAAGTTGCCCAAATAAAGTGTATTTCAAAGTCGTAGATTTTCCACGACTTATCTATGGCATTAAACGACATCCTTCTGTTGAGGCGGGTCCCTGTGTGTGCACTTTCAATTTTAAATCAACTTAAGGCAGCCACAGAGAAACAGAGAAGCGGAGATAGAAGAGAGAGAGAGAGAGGGAGAGCGGGTGAAACAGAGCGAAAACAGGAGCAGAACGAGTGAAACAATCAAATCAAATATTTATATGCGGGCGCCACGCACAGAGGCACACGGCCCAAAGAAAGCTGTGGCTAAAACCAGGCATAAACTCGGCCAAAAACGTGGCCCAGTCCCCAGTCCACAGTCCACAGCGGAATGGGGTTGGGGTAGGGGGTGTTTAAAGCAAACTTTGAATGAGTTTTTCTTCGTTTGTGTGCTGCTGTTTTCCTTCTGCTTCTTGTACTTGTTCTCGAAAGATTTTTCCACTGCAACTTTTGGGACGGGGTACAGAAACTTTCGTTTCGGACACGGATAAAGACAGGACTTAACAGCCCCATAATAATGCAGAAGAAACGAAACTTTTAAGGGGCCTATATAGAGTATATATTGCTTGTTCGAACATACAACAAAATTAAAAAGGGAAAAAGGGCAGAAGAGAAAAAAGAAAAGATTATTTCCTATGCGAAACGCGTAAAACAATCAGAATACAAGAATCGACACGTATGGGAGGGGGACTCGGTGAAATGTAACTGGGAAATCAATTTAGGCAACTTGAAAAGGCATCAAATGGAGGGGCAACAGGGGCTTCTGTGGCAACGTGCCACACATTCGTGCCTCACATATGGAAATCGCCGAGTTGCGAAGCGGCAAAGCGGAAAAAACTGGCACTCAATACAATCAGAGCCGACGCCGAAAACAGAATCGAATGAAATTGATTTGTTTCCTTTTTTTTGGCTCAATTTGGTTTTCATGGGAAAGAAAGGGAGGGAGGGAGGGAGGGGCACTCTTCCATAATACTCTCTCCGCGCCACTTTTCACTGTAGCATACTTTTTGGGTGGCACTTTGCACTCTTCTCAAGCTGTTTGCAGGAGCTCTCCTTCTGTCTCCCTCTCCCCTCTCTATCCAACGCACTGAGCATAGGAAAAGCGTAATGTAAGCTCCAGCCAAAGCTGCACTTAAACTTTTGATATCAATAACCAAGAAAGGACAAAAAGGAAAAACTGCAATGCAATCCTTTGAAGAAAAACAACACAAACAGCAGCAAAAACGAAACCAACGAAAGTGAGAAGGGAGTAACAGAGAGACAGAGCGAAAGAAAGTGTGAAAGAGCAAGCGGGTGACAGATGGAAAGTTAGGGAGAAAGAGAAGAGAGAGAGAGAGAGAGAGCGAAAGTTACAAAGAGATGGAAGTAAATCAGCGGCAAGAGACACGGAATCCAAGACAGTCAAGAGTTACATTTTCTTCTTTTTTTTTTGCTTCCAAACTTTTTTATAAAAAGGAAAAACACTGCAAAAAATGGGAGAAAATAAAAGAAAATACCAAAAAGAGTAAAAGAGAAGAAAAACGAAAATCTAATGCAAAAAACTGTCATTTAGAGTTGGCGTCTTTCGTATTTATTTTCATGTCAGTTGCACGTGCGAGGCCGATTCTCTTTCTCCACCGCTCAGCCCACCCACTCGACCACTTTCCCACTTTCTTTTTCCTGCTGGGAAAAGCATCATGATGATGATAACAATGATGATGATGAGGAGAGACAGCGTGAGAGACATCAGGACAAACGCTTTGAGACAGGTGGTGCCTCTGCCTCCCCTCCCCTTGGGCCGATAGAGAGTGAAGGAGTGGACGGAGAGAGCGGTGAGAGAGGGGGATAGGGGGGTAGGGAGAGGGAGCAAATCACTAGAGAGAGGTTAGGCCGAGTGACTGTCAAGTGGATCACCTTCCTCCACCTCCACCTCCACCCCCAACCATCACCTTTGTCGTGTCATAAACGTTTGTCATCTCCGACTGACTCGTTAGCCAGATGATGCTCCAACACTAATGCGCTGTCCTTTTTTCCTTGCTGTTCAGTTCCTGCCACTGTTCCTACAACTGCTACCCATGGTGTTGTTTTACACAAAACAAGATTTAGGCATTTCCAGAGAGAATGATGCCTCACCTTTTACGAATAGACCTTGCGGTGGATCCTCTTCCTAGCTGCACTGCTTTTTCCACAGCTTCACTACTTCTCAAGCTTCTTCTACTGCTTGATCTCTGCTTACTTTCAAAATGTACCTAATACTGCTTTAGCTCGTGGTATTCCTGCTGCCTATTACTGAAGCACTGCTTCATTTATGTTTGCTGCTTTTGCTTGCCAAATATGCACTGCTTCGTGCAACTGCTTCTTCAGTGGCATTTCTGCTTCAACAGATTTTCCTGGTTCTCTGGGCTGATTTCTCCTAGAGCTTCGAATGCTAGAATCTACGAATTCCGTTGTTGCTTTTCCTTTTTCATGTAATGCCAAGAAAATTCGATACCTTCTTCATGCAAAATATGCTCGCATGTAACCCAGGAACTGAAACATGTAGACGAACCTATACAGACAGTACTCTTCATCAAAATCGGCAGAAGATACAATGGACAGGGGAAAGACACACACATAGAGACGGAGAGAGAGATACAACTACAGCGATAAGCAAGTACATGCCACTGGAGACATTTTGGCAAACTGTTTTCGCTTGATTGAATTGAATTCGAAACCAGGCCTAGCCTAAACTATAACAACAGCAAGAGAACAACGTTAACAACAGTTATGGCCAATGCCTGGCAAAGAGTGGAGGAATGATAAAGGAGGAAGATAGGAAGGGAGGAAGGGAGGAAGAGAGGAGGAAAGAGCAACTGAAACGCCCCAACTGTCACAAAATCAATAAAACTTTTGGTCCTCGAAAGCGGCATACCACAGGAGGAAAGAGAGAGGAAGAGAAAGAGATATAGAGGTGGGGCAAGAGGCAAGACCTCTGTAATTCCGATACAAGTCTCAGCGGGCACATTAGCAACATGTGTTGCCCTCCAGGATAAAGCAAACGGAAGAAGGCTGGAGTTTGGGAAGTGGAAGAGGAGCAAGCAGTCCAACAAGAGGGAGTAAACAGTAAAAAAAGAGGCGGAAAGAGGATGCTGGGAATGGGGAGTAGGCGAAAGATGAGGCCTGAGGAAAGAGCAGTGGGAGTGGAGGAAAGATGAGTAGTACCGCTAGGGGCAGGCGCGGGAGCAGAGAAATTTGTACGAAGACGAATCATCGGCGAATGTTTGTGGCCAACATAAAATAGATATATAAATGGCCAAATGTATGTATTGGCCCAACACAGAGAGCCAGATGAAAGACAGGAGACGGCTGGGGGGCCAGGGGCTAAAGCAAGCGATAAATGACAGAGACTCCCGCTGTGATTTATGTGGGAAGAAATTCCATAGCGTGGGAGTTACCAAACTAATTGGGTGTTGCCATGGCCTCAAGGACTGTGCAACCAAAGGAAACCAAGACGAGGAGAGGAAAGACGAGGAGTAGGTAGGCGTAGATACGTATTTGCATTTGCAAACCCCGAAAGTTTGCTTGCAACCGCGGAAGTGCGAAAGAGAACAACTTTTCTGCATTAAAATTGAAAACCGAAATTGGGATTAGAGCCAAGAAGCTCGGTATTGCTGTCTAAATATTTAATGAGAAAATAGAAATCAAGAACTCAAGCTGTGTCTGCCTGCGCTGCCTCCAGTGAAATGCGAGAGGAGGAGCTTACAGTGGTGTTATCCTTGCCACGATGGTGCAGGGTGGTGTTGCAGGCTGCAAATGTTGAGGGCTCCAAATACTCAGCGCAAGACAGGAACATGTGCAGCAAAGGCAAACAAAGGGATTCATTAACAAAGTAAAAGACGGAACAGAATGAGAAGATACTTGCATAGGTCGAGGATGTAGATACACTGCCATTGGCATTGGCATTCCCTTTTCCTTACATAATCTCTAAAAATTCTTCACTTACTCATCTTTAAATGATAAAAGGGTATCCAAAAGTGCGCACACATTTGTAAAACAAAAAACCTCCGCAGAGAAAGAAAGCAGTAGAAAGCAGAGAGGCATTCAAGCAGAAATTTATAGCTGTAAAACGAAGACGCGTACTCCTTCGAGTCTCGAGGCCCACGCACAAAGGGTATCGGGCGTTGTGGGAGTGTGGGTGTTCGTGCAGCACAAAGCATAAAGCGGAAGCAATAAAAAAACAAGAGAGAAAAAAAGCTCAAGTGACCGACTCCCCTCCCTGTCATCCATTCATCTGTATTCCCGTGCTGTGTGGCTGCCATGGAGCCCCACACAGAGGCCTCCTGCAGCACCTGGATATGACACATGATTACCCATCTCCCACATCAGCGAAAAAGTCAAATGAAAATTAATCTAATTTTCCATAATAATAATAATAATACAGCACACAGAACCCCAAAAAAGTTTCGCATTACACAAAATTAAAGTATATTTTATTATTTATTCCAGAGCACAGTCCTCTGTTCTTTATCTTTCCCCCTCACACACACAACACACATGACGATAATGATGATGATGATTATCTAATGTTGTTACAGTAAAAACGAAATTTAATTTTTGCATTTTGTTTCTATATCTCTCTCTGTCGCCATCCAGAGATCCCACAGTATATCCGGCGGCGTGGCTCTCTCTTTCTCTCTTCGTTATCTCTCTTCTTGTCTGCCGTGCTACTCGCACCGCCTCTCTTCGCTTCTCCACATCCATCCATCAAGCTGCGAAGAGGCCCATCTAGATTTGCATTTTACATTATGGTACAGTGGTTGTGGTGTCTCTTTTTGAGGCATCTATTTGTATCTAAACGAAAAATGATTAATTCTTCATTGAAAGAATATTTAAAAATTCTGGAATTATAAATTCTTTGGTATCCAAAATTGATAGATTCCTTCCCATTACCTTTTCATAAACATAAATCTAAGCCTCCTTATGGAATGAAAATACACTTATCATCTTTTGAGCCCACTGTCGCCATCGGTACAGTCCCCGTTCCCCGTACGGGGACCACTGCACATAGAACTTTTGAGAGTCTCCATGCTTTTGTATTTATTTTTCTGGTTTATTTGTGTATTTCGTGCATTCATTCATATGGAGAATGCCACCTGAAATTATAGCTCGATGAAAATGCAACGAAAACAGCGCGAAAAGTGGCAGAAAAACATTTTTCATCTGTCGAATGTTGAACATTTTTGTAATTTTTTATAACCACAACAAAAGTGTCAAGGGTAACTTGACTGTTGGATGGCGACTGGCGAATCCCCCATGGAACTGGCATAAATATTGACAATGGCAGTGTGGGATTTTCGTGAACTCCGTAACTGAGGGAATAACTTACCCCAAAGAGGGGCACGCAGAGTGGGATTCTACCATGGAATCAATCATCTTACCTGAAAAAAAAAAAAGAGAAAAAATTTAACATTTTGATATAAAATCCAATAGTATAATAAAGTTAACATTTTAGCCCATAGTGGTTGTATATCCAATAATAACAGTTATTTTCTTCTTTAAAAAGTGTCATGATACTCTAAAATCTTCTTCTCTTTCTGTCCCTTCAGTCAAAGGATTATGAATAAAATAAATAATGAATATTTTTGAATTCTTCTTCTTTCCAATTTGTTCACTTTTTTCTATACCGCAATACTAGACATCTGGCAGCACAAGTAACCCCCAAATTCATCAATCATAGGATGGAGATGGAACGAACGGGAACAGCCACAACCGGGGGACGAAAAACGCAGGACGAAAGGCGCAAGGAGCGTCGTTTAAAACATAACGCTTACCAGCGGATGGTTCGAGCGACCGAAGGGCCGGAAAAGCGGGCCGTGCGCCTGCTGAAAGAACGAGAGAGGGCACGCGCAAGGCGAGCGAAAGAAACCGACCAGAAGCGCAAGGCCCGGCTCTTTCAGGTTGCAGTCCAAAAGTGGTTTAAGAAGATGAACGAGACGACGGAACAGCGGGACATGCGCCTGGCAAAAAGGAGAGAGGCGGAACGGTTGAGGCGAGCCAAAAAAACCGACGATGAGCGCAGAAGCGGCACTCTAGCAGACCGAGGACGCTCGGACGCGCAGACGCAGACGATTAGCCAGGCAGACAATCAGATCTTGTAGATATGGTCATTCTCTATAGTTCTGCGTTTTAGTTTTTCTTGTATCTTCAAAATTCTGGATGCCACAGATTTGCATCATTTGTGGGGCCGGAAGGGGGCGGGGCGAAATTTTGAAATACATTTGTAAAAGGGTGATATGCTATGGGTATCGGGTATAACAACCGAGTACTGTAGGTTTTTGAATAGTAGTAAAGTATAGTATAGTAAAGTATAGTAAAGTAGTATACCTAGGTAATCCCACCGTAAGGACTGGTTTGATTTGGAGATGCGATCATCAAACCCAGGGATGGGAATATAAAAATAACGGGTTCAGTATAACTAATGATCAATCAATCTTACCACCCGCGGAACCAACCGCGGAACCACCTGCGGAACCACCCGCGGAACCACCTGCGGAACCACCTGCGGAACCACCTGCGGAACCAACCGCGGAACCACCCGCGGAACCACCCGCGGAACCAAACGCGGAACCAAACGCGGAACCAACCGCTGCACCACCTGCTACCCCGCTGACGCAGTGCGCCGCTGAGCGGTCTAAATGAGAATAAGGCCAACATTATGAGGAAGCTTGGCATCTCGGTGCCAGCGTCTCATTTTGGTAACCTGATGGAGTGCTCACTGCTGTCTCTCTCTTTCCGCGAACCCTAGCAGACCTCTCCCTGGAGCAGAGCACAAGCAGCAGGAGCAGAATGCGACCAACAACGATGCGACTGCGCAGCAATGACAGTCACTACATCCTGCAGCACTGGTAGCACGCCCAAAGCTTTGGCTAAGGACAGAGTTACGGGCAGGGCCACTGATCGAAGGAGCATCGCCATGACACCACGATTGGAAAGCGTCATGCACTGGACATACGATAGACAGCAGTGGAGGTAGTGTTTGGATTTAAAAGGGAATGCTTAGACAATTATTAATGTTAAGTCCCATTCTTACAGGCTCAAGGCCCTCGCCCAGTCCTGGCTGAAGATCAGCAGATCTCTACATTGATGAGAGCGGCTTCAGTGAGCGGCTTCTCGACCAAGCACCGCTTTTCGGAATACAAGTGCAAAATAAGACGCTCCATTTCGATGGCCCAACCAAAGGACATGTATGTACATCCATTCCATTATTGTGTAATCAAAATGAGTAGATATATTATAATCGTAATCGTATGGAAGAGTGGAAAGATTGACTCAAAGGGTGTTTTGAATGTTGCATGGTTCAGGGCAGTACAGCTGTATGTACATATGTACAGTGTACACTTATGTACATATGTAATAAATAATACTCGTAATTTATTCGTTTAAAAAGCAAACACTACTCCCCAGCTATCTATCTGTCTGGACGACACTAATCAGCACACAATTTCAACAAGTTTTTCAAGAGAGAGAAAGATAGACAAAGAAACGACATTGTTGCCAAAATATATATACACAAGGGGGGCATCAGAATGTTGCAACAATCACGAGTGCTGATCCCTTTTTGAACTCTTAAGTACTGAATGGAGGCAAAACAGAAGGCTCTCCAGAATTTGCTCATTTTCCGAGAGAAAGAAATAAAGAGAGTGAGTGAGAAGCCTCCTCCAAATCCAAATACAAATCCAAATCAAATATTGATTCGTTTTTCGATTGAACTTTAAATACTTTTGATTTATAAAATCCGTTGCCTTCGGGTCTGGACTTGGGGGCTGATGTTCAAAATTATTTGCAATATTTATGATGCATTTGGCATTTTAATTAAATTCTGTGGCACATTGGCAGACATTTATTGTGTTTGTGTGTGTTTGTGTGTGCGGCTCTTAGTCCTCCTTCGCCTCCTTCTCCCTTCCACATGTTGCAGAATCATACAATAAAAAGCGTTATTTATTGCATAATTAATGTCATTGTTTGTTCATCCCTGCCCCCTCCTATGTTTTTCTTTTTTTTTGCGCACTGCTTTGTTTTGCACCCCATCTCGATATTGTTTTTGGAAAATATATACATAATTCTTTTGTTTGGTGTACACAAAGCATTCAAAATTAATGAGATCTTTGGTTTGGCATCTGGCATTCGCATTCGAATGGTTCCAAATCCATATGTATGCTCTTTGAGACAGAGAGAGAGAGAGAGAAAGGTGCAAGGCTGCAAGGGTGCAGGGTGGGTGCATGGGTGCATGGTACATGGAGGAGCACTCCATTAGGAAAGGAATGCGAGCGCCCCTCAACATGAACTCCACGAATAGCTCCAAGAGGGGATGCCCAACATTCTGGTCTTCCGACTTAATCTGGCATTAACTGGAAATTTCCAAACATCGAGGCTTAATCGAGGGAAAGAGCCAGGGAGAGGAGATTAATCAAAGCGAGAGAAGAGAAGAGGATCAGCGAAAGAGAGAACGACAGAAAATGAGATATGGATGATGAATGTTCCTTCTGTTTTTTTGAGAGCTGATAAGAGCTCTATCATCTGTTGGCCTTCAACTCTCGAACAATCTCTCAAGAACCTCGGTGCTAGCCCAGACATGCCGCCTACTGTTGAACCATAGGAACCAATACAACACCGTCTCAATATCTGTCATCTGTTGCATCTATACGTGAAAAATGGCAACGCTTTGCATTGAACACAAGTTGGCAGCCCTTTTCTTCTTAGGAAGCATCTAAGGCTAAAGGATATAAGGATTGCAGTAGAAGAAATCCTTTATAGTCCATCTACAAATCGTAAAAGTCATTTTTCGAAGCTTCATCTATAGTTTCTTCCTTAAATATGATGTTTCATTCCCAGCTGTTTCGCTTTAAATCCTGGAATATTCGTACTGGAATGTTCGTGACAAAATTAATTAATTTCTAATGCTGATTAAATCTTGTTTTGATTATTTAATGAAGAGGAATAATTATGTTGCCTTCTCAATATTATTATTATTCGGCTGTAATCTTCTCAGAGTTGTGTGCGGACTTTGCCTTTGGTTTCCCAGGAGAATTTTGGGGAATTTAAAGCCCATCAAAACACAAACTGGCTATACCACCCCAAAATACAACCCCGTGTGCCCTTTTCAACCCCCCGGTTGAACTGCTCAAAAGCTCGTTAATAGCTTATCAATTAGCAATAAATTGATGCGAGCAACGGGACGCCGGAGCGAGTGGCTGAAGGCCTGACCCAGGCATAACCTCCGACGCTCATATAAGACAATGCCTGGTCATTGTGTATACCCTGGGTTCCTCTCAGGGTGCCCCGTGCCCCGTGCCCCCCGTGCCCCGTGCCCAGAGCGCCAACCCTTTCAAACTAATTGCTAGACAAAACAAACCATTTACAAAATGCTCAAGTGACAGCAGAACCGCAAACATTGGAGAACATGGATATGGGAATACTTGTATGAGAATCTGAGACCAAGACGTCCGGACAAACGTCCATTGGAGACCCTTTCCTTTGGCCTCCCCTCCTCCGGGTCCCTCTGTTGCGTGTGTGTGTGTGTGCCACATTATCTAAGCTTATTTCCTCATTAACTCTTGGGGTTCCACCATGAGTGTGTGGCGTCTCCCTCTCGTTCGCCATGCTTCCTCCTTCTTTGTCTCGCTCCCTCCTCCCATGCGAAGCTGCTTTTGTAATGTTACTCTCAGTTTCTCTTGCTCTTCCGCTTGCTCGGTAAATTCCCCAGCTTGGACAATTCCCCTGCTTGCATTCACCCCCACTGAATACCACGGCTTGACTAACTGCAAGTTGCTCTCCTTTTCATATTTTCTGAGCTATGCTGAGCTAAGCTTTTCATGGCCTTTAAGAACCGCATCGCACCGCAAGAGTGAGAGGGGCACAAGCAATAGAAAGAGTCAGCGATGGGAAGAAGAAAAAAGTGCAAGAATTGCGACACATGGAACAGCAACAACATCGTAAAGCATCGTAATTTAAACCAAAGAGCACTGCTTACAAGCAGCTTAAAGTCTAGGTCCCATCACTCTGCTTAGCTCTCTCGCTGCTTCTGCTCTCTCTACCACTCTCCCCGTTCCGTTCCGTTCTGTTCCGTTCTGTTCCGTTCCTTCTTACTCCGCCCACACACCCAATGGCATTAGTGCACGAGGGGGAGAGGAATAAGAGTAGGTCTAATTAGCATACGCCATAAGTCAGTCGGGGATTGCTTTTTTTATCGCAACTATACCCAGAGGGAGAGGTACAAGAAGATGAGAAAGAGAGAGCGCTAGAGAGAGGGAGGACTAAAGAAAGCCGCATTGTACATTTCTTTGACGTCCGCAGAGTTTTTCTCCCATCTATAGGTACTCCTCTTTCCATTGCTTTTCATTTGGTAGGCGTGTGTAGGTGGTACTTAAACACAATTAAAAATGTTTTTCCCATCGACAGAAATTTGTTTACACTACAAGAAAAACAAAGTGAAACGACTAAGAAGATACCCGTTCTTATGGGAAGAACAAATAGGGGAGCAAAAGATGCAAATACTATTTAAAGGGAAATCTTTTGGCTACCCTTGTCTTTCTTCGAGTACAGGGTACAATGAATACGAATTAAACATCATATTTAATGGCATCATATTAACGGCAAAGCTGAGGGGGAGTAAACAGCCACGGGATGGGTGGACGGATGGACAGACAGCAAATAAATCGTCAGTAAGCAGAGCAGCTGCTGTAAATTATCGGCGATTAATTGGGCGTGCAATTGAAATGTGTATGTAAAAAGAGCACTGAAATGGCAGACAATAAAACAAAAACAAAAAAACGAGCGAACGAATACAATATTTAATCAAAAAAGCAGAGGAGTGCCCTCCCCTTCTGTTCGTCCAGCAAAAATCAAAATCAAATACTGAAAAACAAGCAAATATTTATGCTCACTTTTCTCTATATTTTTTGCACTGCATCAGCATTGTTTGTGCGGTGAAAAGTAGGGAGCACATGTGGCTGCAGCCAAATGTGGCATGAAATGCGTTTCCCAAATGGAATTAACAACATCAATGTCAGAGAGAGGGAGAGGGGGAGAGAGAGCATGAGCATCTACTGGTATTTGCATTGATTTTGTACCCAATGTGCTTTGCTTTGGTTGCGTACCATCGATTGGTAAGGTTAATTATGCAAAAACATTGGTAAACATTCAACAATCCCGAAATAACCATAGAACGTGCCTTTAAATAGCCAGCAAAATGTGGATAGCAGCTGGAAATGGGTTTAAACAAGACCAGGCTTTCGAGGAGAAGGATCTAGAGAGCCTGTTGCTTAGGAGATAGGAATTATCAGATGTATCTAAGGTTATCGACAGACTTATCGATTGGCTATCGAAAATGTTTCGAAGAGTAAACGCATCGCATATGCAGCAAAGGGTTATCGAGGATGTATCGAACATGTTATCGAAAGATCTCTTAAAGATCAATCAGCTGCGAGAACAAAGAAAGTCCGAACTACCCCCATCATCCACATCATTAGAGACCCTCATCATAGATCATAAAGTATTCCGCCATTTCGCAGCTTTTTTTCAATGCAAACAAAACTCAAAAGTAGAGCAAACATCTTCAAAGAACCGTTCGAGAGAGAGAGAGGGAGAAATCGAATCGAATTCAAAGTGTTTCCCACTTGGTTTACAAATGGTAGAAAAAAGGGGGGCAAAGAGGGGCAAGCAGGGAAATTCCAAAACTAATCAAAATCGAATTCAAATGTAGGTCAATTCTGCAATTGGTATTTTGTTTTATTAAGCCGCAATATAGAATTCGATTGAATGCGATTTAACACCTGCCCCTGCCGCAGCCGCAGCCGCCGCTGCCATCCATTGACTCCCTGGGAAAATACAGCGGCGAAGCATGGATTTTCCGTTTTTCCGTTTCCCCCACTTTGCACCTGACACGCCTGTTTATTTGTGGGGTTTTCCGCCATTTTCCGCCTGTGCAAGGAATCGTAATTGAATCATTGGGGCAAAAAGAATTAAGGAAAAGGAAAAACGAAACAAGCGCGCAGTGGTAATGCGAGGCAGGTGCTTGACAATCGATTGCCGGCGGTGGAAAAACCCTTGACATGCAAGGCTTCCATTTCTCCGACGAGGTCACACCTCGTCCATCCATCCATCCCTCCCCACTTTAATCCCACAGAAGCAGTAATTAGATATGTAGATATTTTATTTATTTATTTGTACATATGTATTTATCCAACAAGTTGGCAGTTTCTTAATTCAACAAAATGCAAACATCAACAAAATCAATTTGTCTTATCAATATTCATGATTGTGGCTGCAGTCCGCCCGTCCCCCAAAAACCACTCCACCATCCTACTCCTCCTCCTGAATGAATGAATGTCCATGAATATGCAATAAATTTTCGACAAGTGTGTGATTTGCACCCAGAAACAGCAGAAAGAGCAACAAGACGAGAAGGAAAGACCGAAATCCTTGATACCCTTTAGGATAGATCGTTTCACAGGATATTTGACTAAATGAATCTGAAAATGCAGTTCCTAGATACGAATCTTTCATCGTTGTAGTGTTTCAAATACCTGCATAAAATCATTAAACCCTCTTCAAAGGGTATCGGATATATAAATTGTGTTTTTGAAAATGCATTTCGGCAAAATAAACATTGTGGCGCCATCTTTCGACGAGCCACGACCCACCCAACGGTAAAATGTCACCATTTGGCAGACGATATCTCACTCTTCTCGCTCTCCCTTTCTCCCTCTCTCTCTCGCTCACGCGCTCTCGCCTTGCACGTGCCAAACTGTAAATGGATTCTCGTCCACCTTCTTCTTTGGTTGAACTTTCGTTCTGCCGTCTCACTCCCTCGTCCCGCGCCACTTTACCGAAATTGGAATCCACAGTAAAAAGGAAGGAGTGTGTGGAACAACAAGTGATTGGGAATGGAATCCAACGAAGGCAGTGGAACCTATAGATAGGGAACTGATTGTAGTGGAACTAAATGAGTATTTCTGAATGCTAAAGGATCCTCACTGCAGGCAACGGTTAATATATTCACTTTTCAGGGTATTTCAAAAGGCAAGCCAGTTAAAGGCATTTCTTTTAATAATGAAATAATTCCTTCGCCAGGAAACATCTTCCACATGTTAAATCATCCTCAAAGTTTAGTAGAGCCTAATTGGAATCTTTTGAGAATCCCCTCTGAAGAACCACATCATCACACAGCAATCTCAATATTAAATACCCAAACTTTTTCCATTTGAAAGTTGAAATTTCCATTCATTTCAGTTTCAAAAACCCGCACACACACACACACACGCGTTCCACACAATATGAACCCCTATTATTTCACTTAAAGTTTTTCGGGATTTCCCCATCACCCCCATCATTTTAAAGGACATTTTCTCATGGAAAAGCAACAGCATAATAAAGCTAAAACAAAGTCCCGGCTGTCGATAGTGAAATGGGTCGGAGCGTAGGGTTGCCACGGGCGCCTGTCAGGGGTGCTGCCAGGGTGCCCACAGCTGCCACAGTGAGGCACAGGCACAGGCACAGGCACAGGCAAGCAGTCATTCCAGTCAGTCCAGTCAGAAGCCAGAAGCCAGAAGCCGAAGCCTGGCCCTGTTATCGCTGCCATTTCTGTGTGTGCAAAAGTTCTACGAACTCTTCGTCCCACTTCCTCTTCTGTCTCTCTCTATTTTTCTCTTTCTGTCCCTCTTTTTCCTTCGCTCTTCCATGACTTTCTATGCCAACGACGTTTGCTGTCAAAAAATCTTCAATTAAACGCAAGCACAAAAGCTGTCGCAAAGAAAAATAGAAAACCAGAGA
The DNA here is from genome assembly GCA_008121275.1 of Drosophila lowei. Taxonomy (NCBI): domain Eukaryota; kingdom Metazoa; phylum Arthropoda; class Insecta; order Diptera; family Drosophilidae; genus Drosophila; species Drosophila lowei. The sequence continues at coordinate 19,618,771 of CM017778.1, read as the reverse complement.
GAAGGAAAGGCAGAAAAAAGTGCAGAAATGAGAACGTTCAGAGGGAAAGCACATGTCAGACAGGGGGGGAGGAGAGAACTAGGGATTGTGGTGCATTCAACAGCCGGAGAGTAGGGCTCCAAATGAGCCCGTGTTGCAGGATCCCAGCGCCCATTCGGTGCCCGAGCTGCATAGCAAGACAATGATGTCAGCAGCACAACGTTGGGCCAGAACCCTATCCGACCAGGCCAGAACAGACAGAGCCATCAGAGACACATGCTAGCGGTGGAGGGGGAGGCAGCACTAGGAAGCAGAGTACGCGTGAATCTTTTGTGGGATATTCCATTGCAATCCCATAATCCTTACGCCCCATTCAAGAGCCAGCGATAGCCATGGCCAGTGGAATTACTCAAATGTTCGTACAGGGTATGCAGATGTGCCAATCCCCTCACCAGCAGCGGCGACACGCGCTCAATGCAAAGTTTGTCCAACAAGGGCCCACAGCTGATAAGCACGGAATTAACTCCGAGCACCCGTCTCGCTCGCTGTCCTCTCTGCCGCCTCCCTGTAGCCGTCTCTTTCCTTTCTTCCACTGACTTCTGGCATGTGGGCAGCTGTTGGCCCCCTAAATACTGCACTATCCCTCCCTCTCTCTCTCTGTCTGTAACTTGATGCAGTTGAAGGGAGAGTGGGTGGACGCGGGCTGAAGGCGTTTGCCTCACAGGAGACTGCACCTCAAAAGGATGCTTCCCGTACACGATGGCTGGTGGATGATGGAAAGCCTTTTGAAGTTTCCACTGAAAGGGAAGGGAACTCGCACCAGGCCAAAAGAAAAATTTGCGACTTTGAGGACAAAGTGGGAATGTGTTGGCGAAAGAGACAAAGGGAATATGCAATACCGAAACGATAAAGGGACATGCAATACCAAAAGGACAAAGGGAAATGTGTGCCAAACAAAGAAAGAAAGGGACAAAACTTTATCATCAGTTTATTAAAACAAAATTGGTTCTGTTCTGTTCTGTTCTGTTCTGTTCGAACCCCTAGACTTCCCCCATGGACATCCATCTGCTGGTGCGCCTAAAACTATGCACTGACATTTTAGAAAATTGGAATATTTCACTCCATGGACAAGGGGGAGGGCAGAGGGGAGGCCTCAAATGTAAATATGTAGATAACTCGGCCAAAACGGGCAAAAATGTCACAAAAAGCGAGCTAAAAGTGTAATACATTTGTTCCAACAAACAAACAGAAATAAAAAAGGGAGTAAAACCAGAGGGTGGGGGTGGCGGTGCAGCATTCAGGACATGCAACACATGTAATGGAAAAACATGAAATGAACACTGCGTTTCATAACAATAAGTACGGGAATTTCACCACTCAAATGCCATTTTGTGGAAATCTTTGTTGTTTCTGTGAAATATTGAAGGACCAAGTCCCGTAATATCGAGATATCCAAAAGTATCTGCTAGAAATATCACACAAATACAAATCTTACACTCCTGCAACGCACTGTACAGTAGGTATTCTGAATGCCAATGCAAAAATGTTTTTCAGTTATTGGAGAATAGTCTCCCACCCTTACCCTTACCCTCCCCTGTGACCATTGTCCCCCTGACTCATATGAATGGATTTTAATTGAAACGAAGCACCCGAAAGCACCAATCGATTTATGGTCTATCAAGCAATTGACATTGAATTCCAAAATAGAGAACATTGTATTGCAACACTCCATACACACACACACACACACTGAGAGAGCTTTTTACTGTACTTCCTGTCGCTGTGTGTGTGTGTGAGCGGCTGCCTTGCATGCCAATCGAGCAAAAGACGAATGTTCGTGCATATAAGGAATTAGCAAAAGAGGCACAGAGGCACAGGCACAGCACACAGCACGTGGCCTACAACATTGCTGGATCGTTGACCGGTGGGCGGTCGGCGGTGGGCGGTGGCCAGCGGGAGGGATGGTTATTGCTGTTGGCAAATAAAAGCTAAGTAGGCAAGCACATGATTAAAAATGCACTCACTCACACACCCACGACACTCACTCGTCCGCTCACTCGGTGGGAGGGAGAAAAGAAGAGGGGAGAGCAGAGAAGGTCTCCCTCTGGTCATTAAACCCTTCTCAAAAGAACGTACATGCCATATGAAAATGGAAACGAAAAACGAAAGAAAAACGAAACAAAATCGAACCCAAAACGAAACGAAATCGAACCGGTAAAAGAAGACAGACGACAGACAACAGATAACAGGGCATCGAAAGAGGGTAACGAGCAGAAGGAGAACAAAGTGGGGGGAAAAGTGGGGGAACTGAAGCCCACGGAATGCGAAAGAAAGAAGAGACAGAACCCCCAAAAAACCCCTGCGCTAAGCTTCGGCTTATCGAAAATGGGTATTTACTTAGTCTAGAAAAAAGTACTGTAATTCTCTTGATTTCTGTTTTGCGTTTTAGCATGACACCAGACTGCACCCCATTCCATTCGGGGCATTAACATTAGGGGAATGGCACATTCTATCAAAGGGATTTCTTGATTAGCACTCAATTCTCATATGGAGGAAAGAATGGGTCAAGGTTTTGAATGGAATTTCGGAATGTTTAGAGGAGAGTCAGAGATCCAGATAGAAGAATCAATGGCATTAAAGAACCTCAGATGCGACCACTCCTCCTCCGAAGAGAACCAATCTGCCCTGCCCATTGGCACAACAAATCATCCTCCTCCCTCAAAGTAAATCTCGTTTCCCAATCAGACTTTAAATTGTTATTTCAGCCACTAAATTCGTATCTGTGTATATCTGGGGCACTTGGGCCTCTCCACTGATTGATTGATTACGGGAGAGAAGGAGTCTCTCACTCTGGCTGTGTGTGTGTTGGCTTTGCAGCTCCATCTCGGATCTCTTGGATGTACATAATGTGTGTATACAAAATGTAGATTTATTACATGTTTAGCTTCATTTCTGGGAGAGGAGATGAGAGGAGAGGAGAGAAAAGAACCTTAAATCCCATTTACTCCCACAACTAATTAGGTATTTAAATTTATGCAGGCACAAAAACAACAACAACAACAACATGAAACATGAAACAACAGTGAATGTTCTGTTCCCTTCCGTCAAAGTGCATAACAAATGGGGAATACATTTCCCTCTCTCTCTCTCTCTCTCTCCCTGCCTTTCTCTCACATACACTTTCGGTGTATGTTTGCATACTTTGCGGTTCTGCGCTTCTGGTGGGAGCCCCCCGGTAGGTAGGTAACACACGCCAAAAGCCAAAAGCGGGTCGAAGCTGATGAAAAATTTACATAAATTACAGCAGATTTGACCAAAAATACGGCACAAACGAAACACACATACAAGGTATAAACCCTATACCCTATACAAGATACAATTAAATGATCAATGTTTGTTTTAAGCTTTACCAAAATGTATTGTACATTTCAAAGTTATGAAATTTCAATATCTACTTTTTAACGATTGTGCTTTTAGGATATACATAGTCTTTCGATATGGTCTAATCTTTACAGAATTGATTAAAAAATCAGTTTCCTTCTAGTCATCGGAAACATCATAGTTTTTCTCAAATCTTTTGTATAAAAACGATACGATATAGGGCCTTGATCCGAACTAATCTTGTATAAGATCTTGTCTGTTCAGTAAATCAGTCTTTAGGCAAAAATTTACAATGAAAATGGAATTAGATAAATACAAAATTAAATTTACAAAAAAAAAACATGGGATCCAGGGTAACAATGAAAGGGTGTTAAAAAAACCCCCCATTTCTATGACAGAAAAGCTCCCTCTGGCATCCGCCACATGTGTGTGGTGGCATGCAACATGTGAGTTTTGTGTTGTGTGCGTGCGTGTGTGGATTGGTTGATTAATTTTTCGAAATTTCAAATCAAATTAAGCTCAAGTGTGCTTCTGCTTCTGCTTCTGCTAGTGATTCTGGTTCGGTTCCTATCCTGATCCTAATCCTCCTGTTCCCGCCACTACATGTGGCAGGCTGTTGAAACGGAAGCCAAGAAGCAAATACAGATTGTTGCAACAACAGCTACAACAGTACTTCTACACACAACAAAATGAGAGAGAGGAAAAAAAGCAGCAGCAGCAGTCAACAGTCATTGGCCCATGGGTAATTTGAAATGCAAACATTTTGCTCCTCGGCATTGGACAACGACTTCCTTTTTGGCCTGGTCGGTAGTCCGGACTCCGGACTCCGGACCGTTCGTTGCACAGCTGCTGTGGCAGCCGGGAAACGCAGGGAAAGCCAAGTGAGAATTGTTGGAGTGGTGGAAAAGCCAGAGAAAAGAGAGAGAGGGCGCAGAGATGTAATGAAAATGTAAGCAAGGCATATATATATATATATATATACATACATATATATACATGTACATAGGGACTATCAGCGACAACAAAGCGTGGAAACGTGGAAAATTGAAAAATGTGAAAAGGCAGCCCCCACCAGTCCCCCCCGCCTCCCTCCCATCCCGTGGCACCGCCACAGAAAAGGAAAATTGTGCGAGAGCATGGCCAAAAGCAAACAACATTTGAAAAATATTACGAGTATTTGCATATGAAACAGCAGGGACGGCGAAGGCGGCAGGCAGTCGTTGGGGGGTCGTTGGCAGACAGACGGGGGCATGGGGCAGAGGACACACTGTACCCGCTGGCGCTCTTCAAAGAGGAGGGACCAGGGAGACCAGGAAGAGTATGCGATCCCCGCTCAGAGCTCATCGTGTGGCAAAAAGTAAATCCAAACCAAACGCCAGGGACTCCCACTCCCTATGCCCCCACCCCACAGCCACAACAAATTCAAAGAAAAACGGGAAAATGGCCAGGAAAAAAAAAAAAACGACAAAAATCTTGCTCTCATTTCAGGCGTAAATGAAAATGTAAATTCGCTTAAAGCGCGTGCCACGAATCAGACCTTTATATATACAAAAAATATAATAACATTTTCTAACCAGAGAGGGAGAGAGAGAGGTCTAGACCCCAATAGAGAGATACACATAAAGAGAGGAGAACTATTGTTTGCAGTAAAAATTTGATCAATCGAAATTCAATGCCAAATACGCAATAAATCGCAGTGGAACAGGATGGCTTATAACCAAACAAAATTATGGAAAAAAAAATACAATTACAGAATGTCACAGATAAAATCTAAGATATGGGATAGGCCAAGACCTTTATAAATTTCGTTTTATGTATTTTATTTTTGTAATATTGTAATATTATTACTTTGTGCTCCGACCTACTTAAAAGATGTATTGAAACATTTTTGAAATCCTAATTGACGTACAAAAAGGAAGAATATTTCGAAGATGTATTCGGCACCCTTTCGATAAGTCCGCAATAAGAAGAGAAGATCAAAATAAAGACAGAGAAACTACTCAGAAAAGTAGAGTGCCGCTCGTAAGAACAAGCTCTGGGAGCGATAGACAGTCGTTCAAGCCGAGGGTTTAGCCGAGGCTCATTAATGTTGTTGCTGCCGAGAGAGCGATGGAATAAAAGAATTGCGAGAGCATGTATTGTGCGAGAGGAACAAAGCTCGTACGTGAAATGAAGATCAAGCGATGAGAAAATAGCGACTGCAAAACACACAAATTCCTGAACTGGCTTGGGTTTTGTTTACTTGAGTGTTCCGTTCCCTGCTAATATTCCGCTTTTCATCTCTCTTTTTATCAATGATGCTCCTAGATGGGAGCTGTTGGGAGCAGGGACTAATCTTTATAGTTCTTCAGTTCTCGAAAGCACTTAAAAATCGACATTCAGTTTCCAGAATTGTTTTCATTTCAATAATTATCACAGCATTTCCGAATTCTCAGAACCACAGTCGATTGTCGTCAATCCCTCCCCCCTCAATCTGCTCTCTCGGAGATTTCTCAGCTCTGGCTTTGAGTCACATATTTATAAATTTATGCAGATATCTCGAATCTATCGCTTGAGTCGCTGAATGTGTAATAAATCTGCCCCAAAGAGATTGCCGCTATCTCTCTCTCCCTCTCTCTGAGTCAGCAATCGGAAATGTGAGACCACAAAAACGGAAAGCAAAACTACGTGACAGACTCCCCTTTTGGGAGAGGGGAGGCGGCAGAGGCGGCAGAGGCAGCAGAGGCAGCAAATGTGATTAAACTTAAAATTTAAATATGACAAATAAGCATAATTTAATGCATCATACACATGATTGTTGCTGCCACTGCCACAGCCGCTGCCTGGTTATCAACAATTAAAGCGTCAAAGCCATACGAAAAAAACAAACACAAAAAACGCGTGCAAACACAAAAATCATGAATAATGCAAACACACTATTTTTCAATCGTTTGACTAAAATATTAATGCGTCAAACTCTGGTACGAGCGACGACCGCAATTCCATGACATAATACAAAATATTTCGAAAAATATGGCACGATTTTTGCATTCGACTGTGAATATTATACAAAAATTGTAATATATTTACGCAATAATATGGAATTTTTAATTGGAATATTTATAAAGTGCTGTGTGTTTATCAGAAGGAATTATTCCATAAATTAGGGAACTTTGAATAATTAAGCTTTTTATTTGGTTTTAATTGGAAAAAAAATAGGTACTAAAATTATGACGGGAATCTGTTGAATCCATTCAATCCACCGAACTCATCTATGGGAAGTTGGTCTTCAATTAAAATTGTTATTACATAATACCTTTCAATACCCAAGTTTCTGGGAAAGTCAACACTCAGTTTCATATTCATCATATGACGAGATTTCAGGTTCGATTCCATAATTTTCTTTTTTTTATAAATATTTAAATATAATAACTCTCAGATTCTCGCATTTTAAATGCACTTTGTGCGGCGATATATGCTGGCTGAAGCCAAAAGTCGAAACGTTTGAAGCTTCAGCTGTGCCCCACACACCCAGACCTCCCGAAACTTGAGTCGTGTCAATAAACTGTGTGAAAAAGGCCAAGAATCAAAAGGAGTCAAGGGGATACGTCGTATCCAGAGACGGGGATAAAAGCAGCAGCTGTCATGCAATGAGAGAGTAGGAGAGAAAAGGCGAGGCACAAACTTTTTTTTTGAGAGCTACAATCTGTTGCAGCAACTCTAAACTTTTGCAATCTCTCCCTCCTTTGGTGGGGGGGGGGGTTTAATAAGTATTTAGTTTCCCAAAAAGGGCAACAGCATCCAAGCATCCAACATCCATTGCAGAATTTCAGAAGGAAGGAAAAGACTGGCAAGGAATGCCCTTTGAATCGCTCTATTTATCGGGATGCAAGGGAATGACAGGAATTCCAAGGGAGCGAGCATCCCTTGGACGTACGAAAAGTGCAAAATGAAACACGTAAAACCTTAAATACTCTTCGAAAACAGCTGTTTTTATGGCAGATATATAAAGGGAAGCAATGCTTCATAAAACTTGAAGTACCTAAGTACGCGACAAATTCGAATGAAACACGTATTACAACAGGGACCTTTCTGTTTCCTTTGTGGCACTATAGACACAAGACGAAGCTCGGGGAAAATCCCCGTTTCTAGGGAATGCATTTCATTGAACCCCACCATCTCTCTCCCTCCCTTTTGCTTTCACAGCTCTAGTTCAAATCTACTTATAATTTGCTTAAACATATAGAAATGACCTCATTTATTCGATGCCCTCAGATTTAATTTCGTTTCTTTGTGGTTTTTGCAATGCTGTTCAGCGGTTATCAGTGAGCGCCAGTCCATCATGGATTACTCCCGACGACCTTTCCCGGGGATTATCACTCTCTACGATGATGTCATTTATTCTTTGTTCTTTCCACATATTCATTAATTTTTACAGCGAATTTCCTTATCAAATATAAAAATAAGCAAATGACAAAAAAAGTCCCGATGAGTGGGCGTGCCATTAATAGGGAGGGGATTAGCCATTTTAAGACGATTATATATATGTATGTCCATATGTATATGTATATGTAGGCTGTGAGAAATGGATGGATAGGGACAGTCGTTTCGTTTCGTTCCGAAAATATACAAAACATACCTTTAACTTATCAGAACAATTTATAAAGTTCCCACAATAATAAACATTTTTATAACCGAAAACTAAAACTAAAATTCAACGAATCATGGAGAAAACATGAGAGAGAATTTTTCGTGAAATATTTTCTGATCAGTGTATATGTACACTAGTAAACAAATCTGCATTTCTGTGTGGGTATATGTATACATATATCTCCCGTCTCTGTCTCCCCCCCCATTCTGTGGCAGCATCTGCGTGGGCCTTGTGGGCTATACGTATACGTGTGGGCGTTCCAAAACACACAACAAGGCTGTAAAAATTGTTCCACAAACAATCCGAGCAAACCAAAACCAAAGCAAACAACAAAAGCAGCATCCATCTAAAGTACTAAAACTCACGAATAGCCTATACTCTTACTTAATTTCTGTATATACGATTCCTATACATGCACAAATTGTCTAGTAGGCATAAATTATTCAATGAACGAAGCGAATGAAGCTTTTGCTGGAATTCCGAGTTCTTGGAGTCCGAGCTTTCGAGTTAGTATTCCGTTCGGAGGCCTCATCTCAGTGTGAAATAGGTCTACAAATCATTTTCGGGATTATAGAGGAGAACGAATGATTTACCCACACCCTCCTCTGTTATAAAAATACAAACTCTCCGGCCAAGTCAAGCGACTGCAAGATGCGGTGCATTTTGTAGGGTATAAAACCAAAACGCAACGATTCCAATTCCAATGTATGAAAAAGAAGAAGAGAATACACGCAGAAGGGGTGAAGGGGGGGAGAGAGAGAAAAGCCAACTGGAAATGAGCAGTAAACAGTAGGAATGTGTAAAAGTTTATTGAAAAGCCATCGACAACATCAAACAAAGCAACAACAGCAATCAAAAGCAGGGGTAGCGGAAGAGGAGAGAGACGAAAAGAGGAAGAGCAAAAGCCAGAGAATCAAACGAAAAAACGCATAATTATGAAAGTATGCAAAGAGCGTGGGTTAACAAAGAGTGAAAGAGAGAGAGAGAGAGAGGTAACGACATTGCGTGGGTGATACCCGTTAACTCTTTTTCAAACAATTTTTCTTCCTGGCTTACATTTTCCATGTTAATGGTATGCAAACACAAAACCAAAAGCAAAAAAAGATGAAGAAAAATGCAAAGCGAAAAGTCAAAACTGGAGAAAAAACAGAAGCAACAGCAAAAACAACAAAATAACGACAGGAAATACGCGCCATATACAAAAACCATCGAGCTAGAGAGAGATGGAAGGAAAGAAGACCGACAGTCAGACGGAGAAAGGAAAAGAAATCAAGAGAATATTTTCGCGCGATTTGCGTCAATGGAAAAAAAAGGGAGCCACGAACTGGAAAAGGCAGAGGCAAGTGGATAGCATCTTATTCATAGTGAATTTTTCGCAATTAAAACAAGGAAAAACAGTGCAAGGGGAGAAGAGGGATATAATAAACATAGCGCGAGGTAAACAAATCAACTGTAAATTCGCCAAGAATAAGAGAGCACGCCGCCACATGACCCCTCACACACATGCCAAAGAGAGACAGCAACAAGAACATGACGAATCGGCAACTAAATCACCATCAGAATGGTACACAAAAGTGGAAAGGGGGGGAGGCAAAGAGAGCGACGACACAGAAAATGAAAACAAAATTGTAAAAAGCCAACAACAAAAATACATACACGCACATTACAGCGGAAGAAGATAGAGAGGGTGCGGAAGAGGGGTCACAACTTGTCCGTCAGCAAACCGCAAAAAATGAAACATGAGACTAACGTGTATTAATATAAGGGTGAGGCATTACCAGAGAGTGGTCTAACGACGATTGCCTGGTTTGTTTCAAAAACAGATGGAGGGCGAGGGGAGAGGGTGGTAGGGCGATGTTAGCCTCACCTTTTGTAAATACACCTTGCACGAGACCAAGTCGAAACAAACATATGAAACGGCAGAAGCAGAGGAGCAACAGCAGCGACAATGAAATGCGGCAACAACGCATGAATATTGACATTGCGTTACCCTTCTCTCCAACAGCAGCAGCAGCAGAGGCAGCGTCAAACGGGGGCGGACGCAGGCGGTTCAATCTGCTTGCTGTTGTTGTTTGTCTGTCTTCAGTCGCGCCGTCGCGACGACGCTGCCGGCCTATGTATATATGAGGACAACGCTGTTTGTGTGTGCAGCGGCAGCACACACACACGCCGCAACAAACACACACACAACTGCCGCCTCAGCAGAAACTGAAATTTCAAAGCAGCAGCAAAACAGATACAGAGGCATACGGGCGGCTCAAGACGAGGTCGCCGCCGCCGAACAGTGTTAACACTGGCGAGCATGTTGAGAGTTTTAGGCGGAGTTTGACTTTGGCGTTAACAGTTCCAACTAGAAATTGTAGGGGTTTAGTGTTTCAGCCATCAATTACCATCTAATTCCCCATATATCCGATAAGATACCGGCCGTTTCATTTATTTTGCTGCACAGTGTACAAGTTCGAAGTTTGTTGTCTCTCCGTTTTCTGCCTCTACTTCTTCTTCGAAGTTGCTGCTGCCTACCCACATACACACATACACTCTCCCATTTTTATGCTTGGGCTTGCATGTTCTCCTTCGTTACGTTCCGTTCATTTACAATTTACAACGCGCTCTTTGGCTCTACTATTTGCTTGCTCTCTTCTACTGCTGTTACTGCTCTCTATCTATCGCAACTGTTTTTGCTTTCGATTCATTTGTGGTAAACCTTTAATTATTGTGGTATACGATTTGGTTTTTTTACTTTTTGGACGATCAAAATTGACTAAATGCATTTATTTTTCATGTTCTATTGGAAGTACACGTGTAATAGGCAGTGCTCTCACACTGCCCAGTTCTCATTCTCTTTTGCACTCTCTCTCCCGATCGCTGTTTGCTGTAATTGACAATGACGCAGATTACTTTTGAGGCCGGACGGGATCTTTTCAATTGAACTTACATTGATTACAGCTAGAAAGAGAGAGCGCATCAAAATGGCAAATTATCTGCCATTATCCGTACTGCAACTGCATGTGTGTGTTCCTACGTCTGTGTAAGCGAAACGACATCACTGATAACTTCTTGACATCGGGCTCGGGTCTGTCGCCAAGTCTCTCCTCTTTCCTTCTTCCCCTCGCAATGACTAAGTCAAAAGAACTACATTGGTGCAAGCGAGATGGGGGGTGTGCGGAAGAGCGTAAGCAAAGTGCATGCACACGCCACTGCAACAGGGACAGCAACAACAACTGTTGTAAAGCAAAGTGCAAAGTAAATGAAAAGAGAGACACACAAAGGGGAGAGGGACGAGCCACCGCCGACGCCACACGTGAATAATAATTGAAAAAGAAGCGAGTGCAAGTGAATAAGATAGATGGTAATTATGTGCTGTACACAATGTAAATTAATGGGAAGGTGAGGCAGTGTGAAAGAGCGGCGCGTCTGAGTGGCGTCCAAACGGGAGACGGGGGATCGCTTCACCTTCATATTAATTACCATTGAACAGACTGCCTTACCCCTGAATTAATATACCCCTCGCCAAAACACATGTCTGAGATGCGATACCTGCCAAGGTGTGAGAGGTAGGGAGGGATAAGACTGGAATACAGCGTAATGAAATAGGGAAAGAATTCCAATACAAATTATTATATTTATAGGAAATTTTTTTTAAAGGAATATTACAATTCCCAATAGAACAATGCAAAATAGGCACATAAATATTAAAGATCGCAGCAAATGGGAAAGCATTAAAATCTATTTTTGCTTTTTCTTCCACCACAAGCGTGTTTAGGTAGCGCCTTGCTGATACGAAATGAAAATCCTATATCAAGAACCTTATCGCTGTCTGCCGCCAATGGAATGATATTCCAAGAAATTTAACAAAATAAACAGAAACAGCATGCGGCAGAAGGATGGAATAGAGAAAGGAATAACGCGGGAGCGGTGCAGATAGTACGGATAGACAGGTCAGAAGAAGAGTCGAAGGAGGAGTAGGAGTGAGAGAAGCAAAGCCAAAGGAGAGAGCATATAGGTTTTGACACCTTTTCAGGTGTGAATGAGACGAAGGACTGTCCTACTGTAACTGCTGTCCATCTCCCTCTCGCTTAGCTGCTAGACATGCCAATAATGCTAATGAACGTAAAATACGTAAACGAGAGAGAGGAAGAGCGGGGGAGCAATCACAGACATTAAACTGCTCCCTCCCCTCTCTCAATCTCTCATATAAGAACACACTGTCACTCCATCTCCTGGGCCACTCATCAATGTTCAGAGCACGTTCTCTGAATGTTTTTGGCGACGCAGGCAAACAGGAGGAGAAGTACATGTAGAGGATGAAGAAGAATAGCACGAGGTGTAGTAGGAGAAGGAGCACATGTTGATGGAGAAGCAGAATAGCCATAACCACAAAAAAGCAGAGAGAGAGAGAGAGAAGAGAGCAAATGCCAATTTTGGCAAAAACAAGTGACAAACAGGACAAAAGATGGACGGAATGGCAAAAACAAGATTACTTCGAGCCCCCTCCGATTTCATCCACATCACAGAAAGGGGGAGGGTGGAAAGGCCATCGCAATATTCATTCGGGAGAGTGTAGTAGTCATGTGTGTGTGTGTGTAGAAATTTTTCGGTCCAATAAGTCACACACCAACAACAAAATGAAAAGGCAGCCAGCCAGCAAACAAACAAACAAACAGAGAGGGAGAGAAACAGCATACAAAATTGGCAACTGCCGGATACTTTTGTTGGCCAACTACTTGACTGGTTGACGTTGGCAACGCCGGCCATCGATACCAAAGATCATCATCATCGTGACCAGAACCAGACCAGAACCAGGCCCAAACTAGAGGCAAAACCAGCCAAAGGATAGAGATGGTAGCAGACTGAAGATTCCACTTCCACAGTCGCTTAAACCATGAGAAAGTACTCATAAGATAGTCGATGGCATTCATCTCTTCCTTTGTTTTCTCTGATTGAATTCATCAAACGAATCGATAATTAATTAATTGAAAACTATAATACAGATTAAGCTATGACTAATTCATCTACAACATCTGCAATTAAAACTTTTGACTAAAACCTCCCTCCCGATGCACAGCACTCATCTGTCATCACTAAATGGGAGAGCGGACTGGACTCAAACGCCCATCAAAATGAGTTGGACTCGATGACCAATTTCAGATTTGCAGCCTTATTTGAACAGACAAGACCGACCCCATCCCCAGACTCCAGAGCGGAGCGGCAGCCTTGTCTATGCCTCAATACCAATGAAAGGCTGTACGTCTGTGTGTCCATGCATTTTGTACCCATATTTATGCGTTCGCAATGCAGACGTTTTTAATGTCTTCTCTTCAGAAACAACAAAAACTAACAGAAAGGATAGCTGAGGGAATGAACCGTCAGTTACCCTTTCAAATCCGTGTACCTTATGGTTTCTTTATGGTATGGTAATCCAATCTTAGCGGTTCTATGCATAGCCCATAGAATCTTGTCTATAACGCTGATCACGAATTAATATATTTGAGAGTTACTTCATTCTCTGCATTGCCAAGCCTTTAGTCAAAATCATAGCACCATCTCGAATTACAGGGTATAACAAGAGCAGACTGGAGCCAGAGCTCCACTTCATTATCTGCGTCATCGTTTGGCAGCCTCAAATTGCATCGAGTGCAATGCCTGCGAGACTTCATTGTTGCATCTATTGATTAAGTTCTTACCGCACTCCCCTCAGTGCTCCCTCCCTCTCTCTCTCTCTCTTTCTCTTTGTTGACCAATTTTGCATAAGTTTCCCCAGACAGACACAGAGAGAGTTAAGAGAGGGACAACATAACCCCAAACCGCAAAAACAACTTAAGTGAAAAGGAAAGAAAGCAGTGGCTGATATGGGAGGCACATTCTCAAGGTGCGGAACGTGGGTGAAGGAAAAACATAATTCGATAAGGAAGGAAGTGCATATCCGAAATTGATTCACAGGGGGCGAGACTTACCTGATCTACGGCATGGGTGGCGGCCACCAGAAGGCTCATCAGCAGTGCTGAGAGCATCAGGCATTTACCGTTGCAACGCAGCGAGTACGTCGCCGTCAGCGTGCTGTTCCTCTGCCTTGGCATCATTCTGCTCTCAGTGGTGTCGTGGCGTCGGCGTCAACGTCGACGTCGCTGTCTTCAGATGATAGGAGCAGCGGCTGGAAAGATCTTCCAGTTTCTGTTTATTGATATGTGGAGGGGCGGGCGTCACTACACACACAAATATAACTATGCACTATGAATATTTCTCCGATTCACGATCTTGTTACGATCTTTAATAAACTGGTTTTACACTGCGAAATACACACATTTTAGAAGGCGCAATTGACTAAGAGGGCAACACTTGAGGATCGATTAGATTATCAATTAAATTCCACGAGCGACAGAGAGAGAGTGGGGGAGAGAGTGCGCGAGCGGCTAAAATCAAAGCACGAGTTGTGGGAAGAACAGGGAAGGGAGGTAAACAAAGCAAAGGGAGACGTCCAGAAAGAGAGCGCTATAAACGGTTTCGGTCTGTGCCTCTCCATGTGTGTTTGTTACAGTCGGTGGGTGGGTTTGGTGGTTGTGGTGGTGGATTTTGGCCAAAGAATGAAATTAAATTTAAGCAATTAATACACCACATTAGGAACCTTCACTATATCTCTGGAAATCGAGGCTCCCTGCCAACCATTCATTAGAATAAAACACTCTCTTTCTTGAGAAGCGCTCTTAACTTGATTTTTCATGGCGGCTAGCCGCCCACCACTACATCCACACTACACCATCCACAAACGCAGACAAACAGCGCACACGGGCACGCTCTTCTCTCTCTGTCACCCCCTCTCGCTCTGGAAAACGCTAACTACGGGCACGGCGGCTTCTTTATGTGCCTCTTCCTCTTCTCGTCTTCGCGTTGTTTGGCTTTGGTTATATTTTATTTATTTTATTGGTATATTTTTGCCAGACCGTTTTTAATTAAATATATTGCACAGAACACGCCGGACGCATTTCCACAGATTCTCCAAATACAATTACAACGCGTTTCGGCTATAAATTGTTCCGAAAATTTCTTTACACTCGTTGGATGGGGGGAAAAACACACAGAGAGAATGCGCAATCACCGACCGACGACATTCAGTAATTTTTTTCGAGTCCGCTTTACGCGTTCGTTTGGTAGGCAACGGAAAAGTTTGAATGTGTGTGAATCACACATGTACACTGTACACTGTACATGTGATCGCATGGTAAAGCTATATTAGGTAGGGACAATTTAGCGAATGGCTGTTATCTGAGTTACCAAAACTTTCGGGAATGCTGCAAGTATACTTATGCTCTTGTGTGTTCCTGTTTCCTGGTAGTTGGTTGCACTAGATTATGTGTGATTAGGTGTCAGATGTGTCGCCTCATGAGAGAAAACAACTCGGGCAGTACCTATATAGGTGCTATACCTTGCGACTGGCTGAGTTCGAAAATTCGAACTTGCTGTCTTATTTTCGTTGCCTAATTTTAAATACTTTTTGCGTTTCTGCTGGTTTTGAGACGATTTTGTGATGTTTGTATGCAATAAAGCCGTGGTCGAAATTTTCTGGTATAAGTTCGACGTGTTTCAAATGTAATTAAATTTCAAGAACTGGTTCCACTCATAAAATCCAGGCAACAACGCTCGCGTTCTTAAATCATGTAAAATCATGTAATATTCGACACACACAAAAATGCAATACCATGTAAAGTGTTGTAAAATGTAAAATTTCGCGAACTACTGCTTTAAACCAGCAGAACTAGTTCCAATTCCAACAACAAGATTACAATGTCTTCGGGTGAACATTTACAGAATATTATAAACAGTTTGGTACATTGTGACGTTGAAATTGAGTTGAAGGTATATAATATAATGGTATATTTGATCAATTTCATCAATCTACTATATTAGCATTCATATCAAGGTCCCTCATTTACTTTCAAACTATTTCTATTTGGCGCCCAACAGTCGATAGTATCGGTAGCCGTCTGGTGGGATATTTGTTTTTTTTTTGGGACTTGGGACTTTGGGACTCACACTGATTTTCTTGCCACCATATCTAGCTCACACACCTTGCACACTTTATACTTTTAATAGTATTTTCTAGAATATCAAAAACGAGGAATATGATGCAACTTGAATACAAATAATTCGTCAGTATACATTAATCCAATAAATGCAAGTATTTAGAATAGGCCAGTCAATTAGAAAATTGGTTCATTAATTGTATAAAATTATGTGGGCAGAGCTGAAAGATTTAGATAGCTAGTAATATTCCACGGAATATAAAAATCGAGGAATATGTATAATAGAACTTGAATTCGTCAGTATATTTACGGTATATTTTAAAAAATGAGACGGTATATTTTAGCATATTTCTGAGGGTCGGACGGTATATTTTATCGCTAAATCCGCGGTCACACTGGGGGTTTTGGTTAAAAAATTTGGACGAAAAACAAAAAAATAAATAAATAATAAGTAAATAAGGTAATTATAGCTGTCCGAGGTGCCTGCGCAGTTGAGCCTGATAAGGGGGCTAATCAATATGCTCCCAGCATCGTCGAAAAAATCACGGATGAATCATAAAACTAAAATGCTTTGTTTTTTCTTTCTTTTTGCTATTGCGTTCCCACACACATCGCTCCCACTCTCTCTCTCTTCCCCCACCTTCCATCCTTCCTTTTCTACCAATCAATCATCGAATGTGAAAATTTTGATGCCGTTTAAGCCTGGCTTATTACGTATCCGTCTCTCCCATGCGATTAGTGCAGCGCCATGGATCTGGTGGACATTGATCAGGTCTTGGATAACCTGGAATTACGCATTGCCGCCGACGAGCAGGAGAGCAGGAATGCAGCAGCAGCTGCAGCGGCGGCGTCAGTGGCAGCGGCAGTGGCAGCTACAACTGTAGCCTCTACGCCCACGCGCCCACTGGGAGACGGAGCCAGTGCCTCCAATGGGGGAGGAGTAGCTGCAGGAGGATTCGCAGCTGCAGGAGCTGCCACAGCAGTAGGTGCACCTCCCACCAAAAGCTTTGTGGGCGTCTCTCAGGTGTTCAACAGCCTGGACGACTATCGCAACAATGTAAAATCCCTGGAGGTGGACAACCAGCTCCCCAGCTATGACTGGCAGGCGGAGCACTCGCGCGATGTGGATGACAGCTTCGATGACATCAACAAGTTCAGCGAGGGGCAGGAGAAGCGCCCGAATGAGGCCATAGTCTCTTCCTCCGAATCGCTAACTACCTCGTCCTGCTCCACCTTCTCATCGGGCCCGTCGCCAGTGAGCAACGACTCTGAGGAGATGGAGCCCAGTGCCCTGGAGGTGGTGGTGGCGGCGACACAGGCAGGGGTCATGCCGCAACCGGATCAGCCCAAAGTGGTGGTCGAGGACCTGGCCGTGGGCCTCTCCTCCATTTCCATCAGCAACAGCACGACCCCTGGGACACAGTCGCTAATGCCTGGCGAGGTGACGGCCTCCTCGATGCTCGGAAAGGTGCTCAACGAGTTGTCGGAGGATCTGACCAGCACAGACCAGGAGACGGAGGTCACCAATGGTCTGGAGGAGGTGCCGCGCGCAGTGAGTATCCAGGCAGATGGATCCTCCCTGAAAAGTCCTTCCTTCTTATTCTCTAATTAATCCTTTCCAGGAATCCTTTCCCTCTGAAGCCCCTGCTTCTCCAAAAGAGCCAAAACCAAAGGATCAGGGGCCACGACGCCATCAGCCCATGAAATTTTGCTCAACGATGGACGACATCTCCGACACGGAGCTAGACAGCATGCTCCAGGAGATTGATGTGGATGAAAACCAGGAGGAGCACGTGGATTTGCAGCAGCAGCAGGTTGAGATCCTTGAAGAAGAGGTATCCGCATCCGCCTCGGCGTCTGTTTCGCCCGTCACCGAAGAGGAGTCTGTGCGCATCCTCTCCGACCAGGAGACCACATCCAACGATCAACTGAACGTGGACAACTTCTCGCAGGCCTCCACCGTTGAATTTGCGGAACTGAAGCCCCACGAGGCTCCGGCCCCGGTGACGGCCATTGGCGAGGACATTGCCTCTTTTAGCAGCACGGAGTCGGATTCGCTTTCGGGCAGAAAGCTGGACGAAGAAGAGCCGGAGATGGACGAAAAGATGGAGGGAATGGCGAACAGCAACAGGTCGAGGGTGACAGTGTGGCTGTGGATGCCCTGGAGACCCAGGAACAGCGTCCCCAGAGACCGCAGACCCTGGATCTAGGCCACCAGGTAAACGTCAATGCTGGACAGACGCCGCCAGAGCCCTCCAAAGAGGTGCCCCCTGCAGATGTATCCCAGGAGGACCAGCAGGCGGATGCCGCCTCGGCACCAACCGAAGACGACGAGAGCCCCATCTACGAAGCCGTGGGGTACAGCGATCCGCATGCGAATCTTGGCAAGGTGCCGCCCATCTGGGTGCCGGACAACATGGCCGGCCAGTGTATGCAGTGCCACCAGAAGTTCACGATGATCAAGCGGCGCCACCACTGCCGCGCATGCGGCAAGGTGCTCTGCTCTGTCTGCTGTTCCCAGAAGTTTCGCCTGGAGTTTGCCAACGAGCCGGAGTCGCGTGTCTGCGTCCAGTGCTTCATGATTCTCACAGAGCGGGAGGCCTCTGGCGACACATATCCGGACAATGCCTCCGCTCCGAACACGGCCCTGCCGCCCACGCCCATGCGTTCGCCCAATCCGAACAATCCCATGGAGTACTGCTCGACAATTCCGCCGCACCACCAGGTGGCCGCCAGCCCGGGCGCCCCGCCGCCCAGCGTGATTGTGCCCGTGGGCGTGCTAAAGAAGACCGACGGCAGCTCCAATTCGAATTCCTCCTCCTCGGACAGCAAGAAGGGGCGCAAGCGCAAGAGCGTTATGTTCAGCGATGGCATCGCCCCAGGAAGCGAGCTGGCCAGCACCATGGAACAGCAGTGGGGCGAGGCCAAGCAGGCACGTCGCGGCGTGCCCCGGAGCAACGGCGGTGGCCAGAAGCCACCCACTCCGGCGACGGAGGAACCAAGATCCAGTATTGAGAGCGCCACCAGTGCCACCATGGGACTGGTGGCCCAACTCTTCCGCGGCTCCATTCCACCAAGCGCAGCTGCGGCCACGCTGACGGCGGCCGAATCAAGCGGTAGGTAATCCCTGAAGAAGCTCCCATCCAATCTGATCCTTCTTGTCTCCTCCACAGCTGGTCGTCCCACGGCCCAGACCTCGCCGCGTCGCAAGGTAGAGCCTGTACGCTCCCGCAAACTACCGCCGAATGGCGATGCCCATGGCTGCTATCTACCCGTCGAGGAGAACGCCCTGCCGCCCATCTGTGTGGCGGGCAAGGATGCCGGCAGCTGTGATGTGGAATACAAGGAGGTGCGCAACGATGGAGATCTCCTGGAGCGGCTGCAGCACGAAACCCTCAAATTTATCTTGGAGAACAACTTCTACGTTCTGGTCAAGGTCATCAACAGTGAGTGGTGCTCTTTTTTACGCCCTGAGGTCCCTTATAATCCACACAATTCCTGTTCCTCCAGTGAGCTGCTGCATGAACCGCTGGGTGCTGAACTTTACCACCTCCGGACTACACCACAAGGGCAGCGATGAACTGATCATTCTACTGGAGATTAAGCCGCCCAAGCAGGGAGAACCGGCTGCAGGGGAACCGGCTGTGCCGCGCGACGTGTTCCAGCACCTGTACGAGATCTATGTGGCCGATCATGCACGGACCAGCACCCACGAGCTGGCCTTCACCAGTCCCAGGAGCGCCCACTTTCTTGGATCGCGAGAGCACGGGGGCTTCATCTACATCCGGCCGACGTACCAGTGCCTGCAGGGCGTGATCGTACCGGAGAATCCCTATCTGGTGGGTGTGCTGATCCATCGACATGAGGTACCGTGGGCCAGGGTGCTGCCGCTGCGCCTGATCCTTCGCCTGGGCGCCCAGTACCGCTACTACCCCTGTCCGTTGATCTCAGTGCGCGGGCGCGAGTCGGTGTATGGGGAGATCGCGCAGACGATCATCAATTTCCTGGTGGACTTTCGCAACTACTCGTATTCGCTGCCTGCCATCCGGGGACTGTATATCCACATGGAGGACCGTCAGATGACGGTGATTATTCCACGCTACCGCCAGCAGGACGTGATCAAGGCGATCAACAACGCCAGCGACCACATCCTGGCGTTTGCCGGTAACTTCTCAAAGGTGGCCGACGGGCATCTGGTGTGCATGCAAAACATCAACGACGACCGAAACGAGATGTACGCCTACTCCACGCAGGCCATCAACATCCAAGGCCAGCCCCGCAAGGTCACCGGCGCTAGCTTCTTTGTGCTGAACGAGGCTCTCAAGAGCAGTAGCGGCTTGTCCGGCAAGTGCAGCATCGTTGAGGATGGCCTCATGGTCCAGATAATGCCAGCCAAAATGGAGGAAGTGCGTCAGGCGCTGCGCAATCAAACGGACATCGACATTGTGTGCGGTCCCATCGATGCCAGCGACGATCAGAGCGAGATTGTCAGCATCAAGTGGGTGGACAACAATCGCGACATCAATGTGGGGTAAGGCCACAGATAATCCCCTACCTGTCTGTCTTCTAAATGGAATCTATTTCAGTGTAAAGTCGCCCATTGATGACATGTCCATGGAGGGCATCTCCAACATGCGGCTGCATGCTAGCTTCAATTATTCCAATGCCAATTATGTTATCCGTTTGAGTGATATCTACATTATTAAGGTGAGCTCGTTGTAGGATCATCTCTGAAGGAAAGAAGCATCTATATATTATTCTTGTCGCTTTAGTGCGATGATTGGTATTCCACAAATGGTGGCAATTATGTGGACATCACGCGCATTGCCGAGCAACTGGCCCGAAGCGCCTCGATGGCCCTGCTACCATTTCTCGATCTACTTGCCGCGGCTGGCATCAATAAGGTTGGCCTCCGGGCCACGCTGGATCAGGAGAATGTAAGTGAATTGATAGATATATGGCCCAATTCGAATACAGATTATAATTTTGTTTTCCTATATATATTTAAAAAGGTCGGTTATGAGGCCGGTGCTCGTGGCTCGAAGCTCCCTCCGTTGTATATGAATGCCCTGGACAACCATCTGATAGCCACGCTTCATGGCGAATCGTCGGGCATCCAGGAGCCCATCATCCTCGAGCTGGTGTTCTACATACTAAACGCCTGAATATAATCCCTCATAGTGCAATTCTTCTGTTGGAATCGAAAGCGATACGGAAACCGTCTTAAGTCTAAGTCTAAGTCTACGGGCTGCTCCGTTCTTTAGTTTTATTGTCCGGGTGGCTCAGCTACAATAATAACTGTGTATATATATAAGTAGTTCCATCGATTGGGTTTTGTCTCCACTTTTCTACGACTTTCCCCATGTTTTGTTTTGTTTCAATCTAGTTCTTCGCCTGAATTTTAAACGATTTGAGTTTTCATTGAAAGTAAAAAGTAAAACCTAAACCTATCTAAGAAACCCAAAATATATATATATTTCTATGTGATGTTCTTAAATAATGCTTTTCCAATTGAGTATATATAAAGATATGTGTATGCTGTATCTGTACGAATAACAAACTATATAAAAATGTTGGTTAAATTGCCGCTTCTGTTTTGGGTATGTTTCTTATTACAAAAAATGTATTGCGCTGTCAGCATGAGGTAAATCATCTGTTAATAGATTTAATCGCCTCCATAGCGACATAATTCCGACATAATAGCTCCAACA
This sequence comes from Drosophila lowei, assembly GCA_008121275.1. Taxonomy (NCBI): domain Eukaryota; kingdom Metazoa; phylum Arthropoda; class Insecta; order Diptera; family Drosophilidae; genus Drosophila; species Drosophila lowei. The sequence goes on along the minus strand of CM017778.1, from coordinate 19,597,052 downwards.
AATCAATTTGTCACCGGCTCCGATACCATTTCCGGCGCTTACGTATAGTTACGTATGAAATATATTGTATAGGTTACATAATTTTGGAATATATGTGTGTATGTGATAAACGAATATCGTTACATATTCCATTGATTATTATTTATTTCAAATTTCAAGTGTTTTATAGACGAAATGTATGTAATACTGTTTCAAAAGGGATTATACTATAGATTACTAATAGCTTATAGATTAAAGCTTACTTTCCCATGCCGGCAAAGAACAGTGGAGCATAGTACGTCGTCGGTGCTCAGGATCTGGGAGTTGGAGGGCTGTTCAGCCAGTATGTGGTCGAGGTGCTCCTACCATGGAGGTCGACACGCTACTCCATCTGGATGGACCCAGACTTATCCAGAATGGCCTCAGTGTTCGATTACACATGGTGTTTTACGGTGTCCCCGAAGAGGCCATACTGCAAGACCCTGAGTGTATCCCAATGGGAATCTGAATCTTGCCTTCGACTTGTTCCTCTAGCGGCCCAGAAAACCACCAACTAGGCTTCGTCAATTGTTTTCACCGAGAAGAGGTCGTTGATGCCGATGATCTGGTTGAAGATGCTGTACAGAGCCGGAGCAGGCCCATGGATGCGGTGAACTTCCCGAATAGATCGTTCAGCAGCTTGACCAGTTACATCAGCGACATTGCGGGATACACGGGTCAGTGCGACAGCAGCAGCCCTATGGATATGGTGAACATCATGAACAGCTTGTTCAGGATGTTTAACACATCCATGGGGCTGCTGCGGACGCATTGTTCCGAGAAGCCCACAATGTCGCTGAAGAAAATGGTAATGCTAATGAACGATCTGTTAAGGTCGTTCACACCATCCATGGGGCAGCTCCAGATTTGTAGAGCGTATTCCACCAGAACATTGACACCTACGACGTCTACAAGGTGATGACAATTGGCGCTGCCTATATGGTGGTCTCCGGACTGCCCGAGCCCAACGGTGAGGGCCTCTGACGTACTCCAGGCAGACAGCTCCTTTAACCTGATGTAAAAGCCACATATCAGATCCAGATTCTCATTGGGATACACAATATGCACAGAGTATCGGTCAGCAAGGAGAGATCCATGCGTCATCCAACACTAAGGTCATTCTGGATAAGTGTGGGTCATTTCAGATGGAGTAGCGTGTCGATCTCCAGGGTAGGAGCACCTCGACCACATACTGGCTGAACAGCCCTCCGACTCCCAGCTCCTAAGCACCGCCGACGTACTATTCCCACCGATCTCTACTTGAGGCTAGAGAGTAGTTCATTCTAATGAGCTATAGCCGAAAATTTCCCGTTTATGGGATCCAGATCTGGGTGTCGATGCGCACGTGACCAGTGATGGCTTGAAAGGTGCGATTCCACATCCGGCGCACATCCGGCACTTTTATCCCATCCCGGATGCCGCCTCCTTCGGTCAGTGTCTCAAGACCCATGGTGGTAAGGTCCATGGTGGCCGATCCGCAGCGCTCCAGATCGAATGGGGAATCTGCGGGCAGTGCTGGCGAAGTCAATCGAATCCCTAGCTGGTCCTCATCTAAGGCCATTAGCCCGCTCATATTGCAGCAACGAATCTGGATGAATTGGCTCTTCGTCATGCGGCCCATCTGATGGTGCTTTGAGTCCCTAGTCCGCTCAAACATCTTGGTGTGCTTAGCGTTTCTTTAGGTGCTGAAGGAGTCGGCCAGCATCAGGAAGAGAATATGGACGCTCGTTCGGAACAACTGAAAGAATGGTTACCCAAATTAATGGCTTTTCCTCATACTGAACATTAACTGATTAAAATTGATTACTTCAACCCGAAATTCGAACCCAGAACTGAAATTGATCCTACATTACAAGTGTTACGAGACTTTCTATTGCCTGAGGGCAGGACCACACAGAAATTAATTAGAATGTCAAAAACCAAGCGTAATGACTCCCAAATCATTATCCACTTGATGCTCTAAACAATTTTAGGAATTTTTTAAACACTTCACTGATTTTCACTGTTTTCCGTTGATAATTACCAGAGGATTTTGCGAGACGAGATATCTGTGGCCAAGAACGTCCATCGAATGAGGCACAGTCGAATTCTGTTCGCCTTTTATAGGCCATGAAACCCATTCGACATCACACCCATTCTCCTAAAAACTGTACAGTTTTTAACAAGCTTAGGAATTAAAAACGTTTTAAAAGCACCAGTCTTTCATCTGTTTTTTTTGCCAAACTGTATTTTCAAATGCAAATGACGTGTGGGAGTCCAATGATTTCCAAAGTCCTATGATTTTCAATCCAATCATTTCCATTATGCACTTTTCATCATAGGGCAGCCCATGCCAAAAGCTATTTCACTTTGCTGAAAAAATCTCACCTTTTCCTCAAAAACTCTACAGTTGTAACAGGCTTTGCAGTACAAAACTTTTTTAAAACCCAGACAGTCCTTCGCTGCTGTCATTTGATGTGTTTGTCAAACTGCAGTTGCAGTCGCATTGGGGAGCCACCCAAATGGCGGGTAAATGTTCGATATATGTATGTCTCCTTCGTGCAGTTCCTTGATCCAATAATCGGTGAATTCTGCAGCAAATATTCGAAAATTACCGTGCACATCCGATACTTTTTACACCCGATACTCAAAATGAGTATAGGGGTATATTAGTTTTCTGGCGGAAGTGGTGGGCACTTGTAGACGTGATCTTTATTTGGCTGACGGTTATGGTGGGTATGCCTTTCTGACCGATATGAGCCCAGAAATAGTTGGCACTGCTTCGCCAAGCCTGGAGGTTCAATTTTGTATGCTGAATGGTATGTTATGGAACTCTATAGGTCCAGAGCCAACTACCCATTGAATAAAACACTCGGATATCGTTGTTAAATTATTCTTTATTCAATTTTAAGTGTTCCAATTGACTTTGCTGTGCGCGTGTGGGTGTGTCTTTGTATGATATGTTCATATAAGGCCTTTATGGCGATTGTATATACAGAATCCTGCATATATAATACCTTTGGCAGACAGCAAGCACAAAATGAGTTACAACTTGAATATAACAACCTATAAATGTATATAAAAATGATGTTTTCTGCGCTCAGATTGTACATAATTAAAGCCTAGAAAGGTGACAGAGGGCTGGAGCAGACGGACAGACCGAAATGGATGTATGTAGATGTACTCTCTGTAGAGAGAGAGGTGTACGCATGTATATACAGAATGCCATGAATGCCAGGGAATCATCAGTCGAGTTTGATTGGATTGTGTACACCTGTGTTACTCTGTTTATTATCGGGTGTATAACTGCTTATGTGTAGATTTACGTTTGTGTATGTATAACTTAAGCACTCTTGTCCCTTCGTTGTCGCTGCACCTGTCGGATGAGAGGATGGAGGAGCCTTCTACAGCTCGTCGTGCTTGGGCCCAGAGAACTCATCGTGCGAGATGTAGCCGTTCTTGTCCTTGTCCTCGTGCTGGAAGATCTCCTCCACCAGCTTGTCGTTCTCGGCCAGCATGTTCTTCAGCTCGGACGAGTCCTGGCCCTCCACGGCCGTCATCTGCTTCTTCAGATACTCGCTCACCTACGGAACATAGTGAGAAGGATATAGTTTAGCGATTCTTTTCATAGTTGGAGGACAAAAGAAGAAGCTTTCTTTGGTGGTTAGTAACATTAGCATATGGACCAAACCCAACGGATATTTCACGAGAGTAGAGAGAGTGTAGGAGACAGACATATCGTAATCAAAGTGCGATCCATACATATTCGATTACCTCTTCGCGACTCAGCTGCTTGTCGGCATTCTCGTCGATCTCCTTGAACACGTTCGTGGTGGGCGGGGCATTGCCGATGTTGATCAGCTCCACGTCGAACAGAAGCGTGGCCTTGGGCGGGATCACATTACCAGCTCCCTGATCGCCATAGCCCAACTGTGGGGGGATCGTCAGCTTGCGCTTTTCACCTTAAATATGGCAATTTCCATTAGACTCTGTTGAGACTGGATCTCTGGATTCGCACTTACCCACGCACATGTTGAGCAGACCCTGGTCCCATCCCTTAATCACCTGTCCGGCGCCCAACTGGAATGTGAAGGGTTGGTCCCGGTCAAAGCTGAAAAAAAGATGCAGATTGTTAGACGCTTGTTAGCCGCAAAGTTTCAAGTGGAAAGGAGAAAGGGGATTTTCCCGCCTTCGAACAGAGACAATTCATCATTTTTTCACGTCTGTTTTCGAAAAGAAGCAAGTGGGTCGCTTTACAGTCTATAAAAAATATTTATTTGATGGCTTCGCTAAGCGAGTTTACTTTAATTTGTTGAAGGCAAAGAGCCCTTCGCTCTCTGAGAGGGGGGTTGCTTCCTGTTCAGGTATGCATGAGAATGTCGCTGCTTGAGCTTGATGTATGATGTGCGTGGCACAGTTGCAAGTTGAATTAGGCATCAGGCAGAGCCGTTGATGGTGATTATGATATATAGAAATGGATAAAGCGGATTGCTGGGGCATGAAAACGGCAGACAATCCTGTAAAATGTCACCGTTAAGATGCTGTAAAGCGAGTTTATAGGCCCACAATCGCATAAACCAGAGAAGGGGGCATGAGAGTGTCTGAAAATGAGAGGGGAGATGGGTAGAAGGAGTCCATGAAAGATTATACTGTTCAGATCTTGGTAAAAACTGATACTATCTCTGAGTACCAACTCTTGTTCCTGCCCCTTTTCCCCTATCAACAAAACATTAATCAAGCATATAAATTGATGGGAAATCAGCTTTTTTTGGCAGTTATTACCCTACAAATCGCATAAATTAGCGAAATTTAGAATGCATACGGAATAAAGCCATTGAGCGGCGTGAGAAGAATCCGCGAAACGGAAAAGGAGCAGAACATATGAGGCGGGGGCACCCCCACTCCTGGGGTCCATAAAATGTTTCACATATTACTAGAAATTCATGGAAAATAATGCAATAAAAATTCACAGCCACAGCCACAGACAACGACCATCACCTGCAGGGGCCACCGGGAGGAATACGCAAAGTAAAGGTGTCTTAGATGCCCATAATCCCTGAAAACAAACCGAAAAACATACATAGTCCCCACACCCTCCTGCCCAAAGAGAAGTACAAATTTTGTACGCTTTTTTATTTCATCTGGAGATTTGCACTTGAGCGAAAGCCACCGACACCGACGACGACGACGACGACGACGACTTTGGTTCCGCTCCAGAGCCACAACCAAAGCTCCACTTAACCGCTCTGTGTATGTGCGCCGGGTTTTTTTTTTGTTTTCGGGTGGCTGGATTATTCAGCGGCAATCCGCATGCCACATGCCACATGCCGCATGCCCCATCATCATGAGGCGGCGCGACTTCCAACTCGGAATTGAAACAACAGCGAAACATGAAACATGTAAAAATGTTTGCAAAATGCCCAAGAGATGCACATAAAATATTTAACAGACAAGGCTGTGCGCTCCAGGAGGAGGACAGGGCCAGGAGGAGTGGCACTTGACTAGCTCTAGAAGTTTGTGGCCCCACCTCCAGGGGGCAGGGTGCAGGCAAAGGCGCTACATGTGGGTGACGCCTTGTTAATCATTTGCTGCCGCTTTTCCCCGCCTCCGATTGTTGCCTCAAGTCCAATAATCTGTCTCGGATTCGCTCTCTCGGAGTGATCCCAGGGGGCAGGGAAAATGCTGGTCCCGGGTAAAAGTTTAAAGAAACATTGTTCCCCTCTCCCTCCCCACTTACCTAACGGAAAACTTTCTCAACAAAAAACAACGATTATAATTTGATGACGAACAACAAGAAAAGAACTTGCCTTCCAGTTAGGAGGAGGCCCAGGCGTCACATTTCAATTGTTAGATCTCTAGAGGGACAACAGGAGATCAGATCTCTTACAATTTTTATGGCAGTTTAAGGAAAAGAAAAAGATGGCCAAATGAAGCATAAAAATGATGTAGTTAGGGATAAGAAAACATAAGAATCCCCAGTCTTATATGATCTTTGCTGAATTTTTGACATTAATGGGATTAAATGGTAGTTGAGAGTTTCATTATCCATCTGAATCTCATTCCATAAGCAATAAAGATATTATTTGATATTCCTCAAAAGAATATATCCATAACTTATTTTTCCAATTAATTTTGCCTTTAATTTGTTTACTTTTCCATACGTTTCCAAACGTTTAACATCGTTGTAAATAAATGATTAAAATCGTTTAAATGTGTTGATTTTTTCAGTCAACAGAAACTCATCCCCCTTTATCCCTGACCCTCATTCTGCTTGTCCTCTGCCCGTTCCCCCCACCCCCAGAGTCCTTAAATATTTATGAATCGCCTGGTCAACTCCAACTGCAGTTCTGGGTAGATCCCAATCCCACACTCCCACCTCCGATTGGGAGACGGACGGCACCTGCACAGGTGTTTTTAAGCTGCTGGACAAACAGGCTGCCGTTGCAGATGCCGATGCCGATGCTGGTGTTGCGTAAGGCCTGTCCAAAGTCAAACAGAAATCATATGCATTTCGCAAGCGTTTTTCAGGTGTTTTCTATGTGTTTTTCGTGCGTTTTTCCTGCGTTAACCGAGCGTTTTTTCCAGCCTCTCTACCGCTTGGGGCATGGAGGGAAGATATTGAAGGGATTTTGGGGTTCGTTTTTTGGTGGCGCCTTTATGGGCAGCGCATTATCATAAAGTCAAACAAGAAATGCCAACTCATTCATCCACTCCCTAAATATTTTAACAGTTTCGATTTCATTCTTTTGCCTGGCAATCCGTATCCGTATCTGTGGATCTGTATATCTGTATATCTGTGTATCTGCGAGTCCCCCAACGCATCGAATAATTTAAAATGCAGCTGAATGGGCGCCCAAACATCCGTTTACCATCCGCTACCGTCCTACGTGATTCCGCACCGCGGGGTGGCAGCCAGCGGGGAGGGTGCGTCTGGGGGCAGGTGGCGCCTCCAAAATCATACCACGTCACTGCCACCCACTGCCGCCGCTGCCGTTGCCAATGCCGCCAGTCTTCAGACACATTCAATCCAATCAAATTGAATCCTTTTGCCATTTCCCCAGCAAGCTGGAGAGCGCTCCCCAGATGACCTCGTTTTATGTGTCCGTTCGGCCGGAAAAAAAGTTATAAAATCAAATATGCAACCGCAATTCCTTGAACTTCCTTTGCTGCCTCCCCTCTGGGGCGACAAGTTGCGATTAACGTGCAACCAAGGACAAGGACCTCAGGAGGACTGCTCTCAGAGATCTGGGCGTCCACTCCGGTCAATGTGCGAACAATTCACACAAAAAGTTTGAACAAGTTTTTGCCGCCGCCCCGAAACACAAGTGCCGTCACGAGAGCGAGAGAGAGAGACACAGAAATTTATGCCCCCCACAGATGGTGGCACGTTCCACGAACCCTTCCTCACCGCCAGCCCCGCTCAGAGCAGTCCCGAAAAACTGCTGTAAATTCTGGAAAATAAAAATTGCAACCGTTGAAGCTCATTAATTATTTAAACTATCTACAAATGTGCTCGGCGTCTGGGTCTCGCAATGGGGGAAACCCATATATTGTATATTCCGTGGCAGGCTTGCCATAAAAGTCTGGCCAGCAGCCGATTGCTGCCACATGGTAATGAGCTTTAGATTTACTAGTGGCAACTCTGGGTCTCGCAGCCAGCCAGGGTTGTAGCCCTCGCAATTGAGTGTCTTGCGCTTCATAAATGATTTTTTCCAGCTCTTCCTGCTACCAGAATTGGTGTCAAGGTGTCCGTCTTCTCTCTGGCGGCCACTCAAGCAGATCCAAAGGCCATTTGCCAGCAGCACCCTCTCCCCCTTCCCCCACACCTGTTACACCTATCGCTCCATCCCCTCCTCTGGGGGACATTCAAGGTTGTCTTTGGTGTTGTTGAAGGCGGCCAAGAGTAAATGGAAACTTTCACTTTGATGCATTTTCTGGTTGCTGCCGCTGCCTGTTTCTTGCGTTTCTTTACGCACTCTGCTTTTGGACACTAAATTGCACTTGCCACAACACAACACAGAGAGGTGGCGTGGTAGGGGTGTGCCTCACTGACTGCAGTTGCCACATACAAATCATGCCAGCCAAAAAGCGACAACATCACAAGTTATGGCCCGTTGCTTCAGGTAACTGACTTCTGCTCTGTATCTCTCTCTTGTCCTCTCTCTCTCTCTCTCTGTATCTCTTCCTTCCTTAGCCTTTTGGCCACTTTTTAGTGACGTTGTCAACAAACTGGTTTCTACATCTTCCCATCCAGCGAAAGGAGAGCAGCAGTCTGTCTTCTTTAAAGCCTCAAAGGATTGACCTTCTGCGAAAGAGAAAACCTAAAACTTTTTAAGAGGAATATTAGCTATCAAACATTCCAAAATAATCCTCAAAACTATGTGCATGTTTTACAATCATATTAGGCAAGAATTCTCTAACAATTTTAGGCGTTAAATTATTGTAATTTAAATCAAATATTTCCCTTCAAATTTCACTTCTTTCCTTACACGTTTCTCCCTTTGCAAACTTTCACTCTGAAAACTACAATTTTTACAAAATTTTGTATATAAAGATGTGATATAACTCGTAGTCCCCTATAAGGGTACTACCTCGTTGACCATAACTTGGCCAAATCCAACCTAATTCAGACAAAATTAGACATTTCTATATTTGTTTCATTTTATAGAGGATTTACACATTTAAATTTGCGTAATATTACAAAATCCATCGGAATAGTGTTCATTTATTGAAGGTTGGACGGTCAGAGATCGAGTTTTTAGGTGTTTAAATATAGATACTTTCCCTATAACCGGATTTTCTTATAGGACTATTTTTCCTATCCTTTCAATCTCTTTCCCAATCGATCCCCCAACGATTTCTGCACCTTGATATATCCAACCCTCTCGTTTGGTTTCCTTTTCTATTATCTAGGGCCTCCTTTGGGTGACTCCTGGTTTTTCATATATCATTTTTAGCAAGTTTTTTTGCTGCTCTTTGCGGAAACTTTAAGCGCAAGCAGCAACATTTTTGGCCCCGTGAAGCTCAAGTAACAAATTAATTTCCCAAGAACAATGACAACGAACTGAGAAGCTGAGTGGGGCACGTTGCACATAAGAAACTTGTATGGGGCACGGCACACACAAAACACAGCACATATATCATAAAAGAGTGGAGGGAGGAGTGACAGAGGCAGGCAGTAGTCATGTTTCGCGTCAGGATGATTAGAATATAGCGCGCAAGGAGACTAAATAATTTATGCGGCCAAATGAAGGTTTGCGGGTCAAAAGTGGAGCCCAACTTGTTGCAAGAGTCGCCCCGAGGGGGAGCAGCAGCAGCAGCAGCATCAGCAGGAGTACTCCATTGACAAACTGTGGCCGCACGTGACATGGCTATGGCGCTGACAGGTAGACTCCACGGATGGACTCCACTGCCGGTACTTCGTTTGCTTTTCTTTTGGCTGAGACAATGAATATAAAAGCCGGAGACGGGCACGTGACGGTGCTCTCTTCTGCTCGTCCTGCTCATTATTGAATTAGTTGTAGAAACGAGAGCCTTTTTTAATTGTCCGAAAGGTAAGGCAGGTGCCTCCTCTCCTCCCTCTGTCCGAGCAATGGTTTGTAATCCTTTTTATAAGCAATCAAGCACGTATGCAATTGAAGCATCTCCTGCTATTATTCCGCCCGGAATGTGTGCTTAGGACAGTTCCCATTTTGATTGGCATTTCAATAGGCATTCCCCCAATCGAAGGACTTGTCAAAAGCACAAGAAAATGCTCCTTTTTGGTGTATCTCTTGCCTTCACTTAAGCCTTTTCTCAGCTCCGGCTCGTCTCCAGGTAAAAGCTTAATTATCCCCAGAAAAAGGGGGGCTGGTGCCTGCTTTCAGGCACCTAATTTCCGTTGCAGTCTCATGGCTCGAAAACCATCTGAAGAGTGAGGAGGACAAGCTGTTTGTAGCCAGAGGCAGTGGCTGAAAACAGATTTTTGCATAGCAACAAAAGAAAACTCTTTGCGAGGGGCGGGAGCGCAGCAGGGAGCCGCAGCTGTCGACATCCTTGACTGCACTTGACTGCCAAAGTGCCTGGTTATACTCTTGAAAAGGGTATTGTGATTTTGTCTGGCTGTTTGCAAGGCAGCGATAAGGAGGTGTTTTCGATCCTTGAGCAGCAGAAGTGCTGATATATTTTAGTTTCTTCTTCTATTTTCAAGGTGAAAGGTATATGTGGATGTATGTAGAGTATCCCAGTCTTCGGCTCACACAGGCCATTCCATCTCTCCTGTTTGTTGCTTTGACTTTTCGACGGAAGGGGCAGCATTTAAGCCGCAGCAACAAGTGGCAGACGGCATCTGGCATGGGCCAGAAGATGCACTCTGATTAAGTTAGTTAGTTGGCCTGCTCCGACTCCCACTCGCACTCCCACTCCCACTCAGGGCGGGGGGCAGGTCTGTGACTTTGGCACGCTAAATTTAACAGCAATTGCAAAACTTTCAACAGAGAGAAGGGGGGCGAGGCAGCTCTCAGATAATTTGCCACTCAGTGTGCAACCAAAAGACAAGGTAAGCCCACAACCAAAGGACAACTTTCGGCTCCGATGAGAGGCAGCAACTCCTATGGCTGGACATGTGACATGAAATGTTTTGGGGCTCTTAGCATATGGCCAGGCCTGGAAGGGTAGGACCTGGGACGATTACGAAATCATTTCCTTTATGAGAGACACAATTTTCTGGTCATAAAATGAAATCAAAATTTGATAAACCAAAAGATAACGAGAGGACAGTAAGGTAATGAGAAAGAGAAGGGGTGGCTGGCTTATGCTAAATTTATATATTGTACACACATATATGAATGCTCATATATCAGGTGTGCTAATCGCGATTCAACGGGTTATCTCGGCCACACAGCTGCTATCGATGGGAATGCTGATGATAAACGACATTTTAGCGCTTGCCAAAATGATTACACGCCTCCAACAGATTCCCCCTGTGGGAGGAAAGGCACATGTACCTCTCATATAACAGGCTTTTGAGAGATTTTTCAGCTTTAATTGGTTACTCGGCTCTTTGTTGGATGGAAACTGAGTGTAGAAGGTGGGGAGCATGGGGCTGAGCTCATGTTTTAAATAAAGCAGACAACATACACGATTTATTAGTGTCGTTTAAGGGTTACAAATGATATGAGAGAACCATACTGGAAGGAGATCTCGCTTCATTCATGGAAGTTGGTGGTGGAAAATGAAGTGTGGGTGGGATATGCAGTTAAGATCATTGAATTTAAGGGAAAACACAGAGATAGCTTGGAAATCTCTTCGAGTACTTGAAGAGCTTTGAATGAATATATTCCCCGGTGTGGTTCAAGCATCGGTAACCACCCACTCTCTCACCCCCCGTGCCACGATAGGAGCTGATTTCTTTGCTTTATGAGGGCCACGTCACCGCCGCACAGCCGACGGAAGCCGAAACAAAAACAAAACATACACAAAAACCAAAGATAATGGGTAGGGGCTGTGGCTGTGGCAGTGGCAGGGGGGTGGCTGTGGTGGAGCATGGGGCATTCAGGCATGGAAAATGCAACAGCAACAAGAACAACAATGCAACAATGAGATCGCTTATCAGTTGGCGTCTAATTTACGACAATGAGCCGCCGTGACGACAGACGCCTATGGATGCCTATGCACCACAGTACATGCCCCAACGCCCCGCCCCAATTTTAATCCCCGTTCAGAGAGTGTGTCCGTGTTAATCTCGGTTGTGTGTGTGCTATGGAGATTACGGCTGCAATCAGCTTTAAACATTGTCCAGCCCATGGTTAACCCCTGACCTTATAGAAAGCGTTTTTAATGAGAAAGAACTCACCTCGAATCGAACTTCTTGCCATCGGCCTGCAGGGTGCCAGTGTAGTGCATCGTGAGGGAGTCTCCGCTCTTGGACTTCTGCTCGCACACCTCCGGGGTGCTGACCACCTCCACCTTGAGGTCCTCGGCGCGGACGAGGCTGCTGCTGGCCAGCAGAAGGCACGACAAAACGAGAGTGGACTTCAACATGGCTGCAAAATAAACAGAGAGATGGGGAAAACTCGATTAACCAAAAATACGGCTTTGATTGGAACGGAACTTGTTTGTGACACTGCAATACAAAGTTGAGAATGAATAATTTCTGAGTCCTATAGATACTTGAGTCTGGTTGTGGAAAAACCTCTTAAATGCCTGATACCTAACGATAATAGACGTTTAACCTTCTAGATAGAGCAGATAGAGGATGGCCAAGATGAGTCTATCATTGACTTAAGGAAAGCCTATACAAAGCTTGAATATACTTGAAACCCCTTACATCCTGTATATACTGTTCCTAGCACACTTCCTTCCTCTGATCCCCAGATGAAACAAACCAATAAGGTTAGCCCTGAAGTAATGTGCACCATCTTTTGCAAGTCCAGATCCATCGACACAATTATCTTTTGCCTTTAGCTCTCCATCATCATCACCTGCCACCATCACCTGATATTTCATGATGAATGTTGCATAAACGCGATAAATGTTGGACTTAAACCAATTATTGGAAGAGGTGGTTTTGCTCAACAGTGTAAAGATGAAATTGAAATGTAGAGTGTAAGAGGTGCAAGAGGTGCAAGAGAGGACGGAGGCGATTGTGAATGGGTTGTGAAGAGCAGAAATTAGTCATTATGCAAATGTGCAATTAATTTTTTTGTTTTTGTGGAGAGGGGAAGAGCCGACTCTGCCAGCTTCGACCATCTGCTGGACTGACGGACCCCAACTGTAGGATGGGGGGGATTATGCAAGCCGCAGCCGAAAGTTATTGCGCGTATTATTGCGGACATGGCGTATGCGTAATGTCCGCACAGGGTGACCACAGCAATTGGGAATTTCAGAGAGGTAGTAGCCGCACACGTAGGTGTTCCGTTTGCAAATGAAAGTTGCGGCATGAAAGCGCGTAGGTCGAACGGTCGAACGGTCGGTCGAAAGCCCTGACAGATGAGACAATGCTAAAAATGATTTGCAATAAATTCATATCTCAACAAAAAAAGAGTAGACGCCTTCATATGGCAGGGGGGAAACTTTCACTGGATAGAAAGGCAATGGAATAGTCAGATCGAGAGTGCCTTCAATTACGTGATATCGACATTAACATCTTTTGGTAACACTCTACACGGACTATGTAGCGGACAAATGTACGGGGAGGCATTCCCGGAGATTGCTCTTCCCCTCTCGCTGAGAGGCTGGAGGCCTGACCTGTATATCAAAACTCCTATTTCTGCTTCCGACTCTTTTACAAGCCATATAAAATAAAAGGTAGGATAATGCTGCTCTCCACCAACTATCGCCACATACCCCTCTCACTCTCTCTCTCCAACGATCTTTATGTTTGGTTGAATGCTCACATAGGTCCCCCACTCAGATGAGATCTTGCGGCTGCTCTTACCCCGCCTCACCCTCGCAATATAATACCTTGCTCCGTTTCTTTTTCTTTCTTTCTGATTGCCTGCGTATGTGTGTGTGTGTGCTGGTAACCAAAAAAACCTGTTGGGGGCGGACTGTTGCTTCTTCTTTTTTTTCTGTTTATGTCTGATATTTGTGTGCTCTTTTTGTTGGTATTTCTTGTTGTTGTTGCTGTTGTTGTTGGTGGTGGTGTTGTATGGCAGTTCAGTGAACCACTGCAGTGTACCGTTGGCTCCAAATCTGGGACTCAATTTGCAGCCTACCGCTAAATGAATCGGATATGGAATGGAATGGGGCTGGAACACTGCGGGAAAACACTGACCAAGCTCCACGTCATGACTTTTCCACTTCCCTTCCCAAACGCTAATTGTTCATATACGATCTCAAGATCGGGGACAACAAATAAACCGATCGTGATTGAGAAATACCGCCCGGCAACATCTTTTTCTTTATGATTCGAGCGATAAGCGCTTTCCTCTCTCGCACGATCACTGCTCGGCTCTCTCTTCTCTCTTTCACGACGGCTCGTACGCGTGTGGTCGTGGTCTGAATATGAATGAAAGAGACGACTGCAGGCAAAGTACACGCTTTCTTTTCATTTCGCCTCTGAATGAACAAATTTCACTATAAATTTACGCTAGCCAAGCACACAGATTGGATGATATACCTTTTGGGTGTTTTCTACAGATAGATATCACTGGGATGTTTGGATATCGGAGGAGAGGGCGCGGCTGAGGAGGATCGAGTGGAGACACAAGCACAGAAACACGCGAGCAACAGTGGCGGCGGAGGAAGAGGACTGGTGCGTTCGACTCTCGAGAGGCAACTGCTGGAAATATGGTCGGTCGCGGCGGTTTACTATAACGGAGAGTTAGTGCTAGCGATCAGCGATTCACTAAAATATCATGCTGCTCAGGGTACACCAATGAGAAGGTATGGTCATGCTCCAGGTAGCGAAAGTTGTGCGCTCCGTCCGAGCTCTCGCTGATGACAAGAGTCTGGGCGCCAGACCCTCTTATTGGTATACCCTGCTGGCACTCTCTCTCTCTCTTCCCATGTTCACACAGTTTGAGCGACAGCACTTGTCCACGTAATCAAATTGCTCGCGCAACCCAGGAGCGGTTCACGCTGATAAAGTTTTTATAAACGGCGGCCATGGCAGAGGGTCTGAGCCGTTCAGTTCCGTTCCGGTTTCTGCTGATTATTATCACTTGCAAGAAGAATTATATGACTTTTTCATGAGTAGTTTTTAATATGATAAAACGTGTTTTCAAATTTAATTGTAGTTTATTTATAGTCACAGTTTTCAACTTATTCGACATAAATTTGTAACTCCTGAAGAAGTTTTCGGGTTTTTTAAGTTAGCGTTATAGTTTATACAAAGCTTAACGAATATATATATCATTAGTTTAGGAACTTTAGTGTTTCTACAAATATTTTGAATAATATTATTCATTTTTGTATCAATGGCATTTTACGTTTGTTCAATTACGTTTCCTGAAAACTGTTTTCAATTTTTAAAGATTAATTAGCAACACTTACAGGCAAAATGATAAGACTAATTTGAAGTATTCAAACAATTAGCCAGAAACTAAATTTAATTTTCTATATTTTTGTAGTTTAGCTTCAAAAAAGTTAACCAAAAAATAGAAGATTTCGAAAATCAACAGAATCTAGAGAACACACAACCTGCTCGCGAAAGTTTTCAAATGTTGACTGAAGGATGCTTCGAAAAAAAACAAAGGGTTTACAGTTATAAACATGTTGCATGCAACATTCGTCCTTTAGTAGTTGCTAAACATAAGGATATGCTCCTCCCTTGAAGGAAAGCGCAGGCGCCCTTCTTTCGGGGTGGAGCTACACTCAAAAATGTAGTTAAATAGGTATTTCCTTAGCTTAAGAGATATTGCATTTAGCAGAAAAGATTTTCTATAAGTAGAATACGTTTCCGATGGCTTAAAACAACGATGGCTTTGCGTTAAAGAACCAGAGTCACTCTGTTCCGAAATTGTTTCGTTTCAGATAAGTTTCCCCCACTATTGGCCGCTTAGTACAGATATCAGAAATAGTATGAGCTCAGAGTATTCTACACAATCTACATGGGCACTCCTCTGAATGCGAATTTGTCACCCTTGGATCATGTTACGCCCCACTGAGCCCCGTCCAGCGATATCGAGTCTTGCAGTGTGGGGCCCCAAATCGAATAAAACAATTGAATAAAATCTGAACAAATTAATTGGAAATCAGTTGGAATCAGTGTCACTCTCAACGCGGTCGTGTGGTGGTCCAGAAAATGTTGCAGGAGCTACAGAATAACTCAGATTTGGGGAGCCGTTCCCTGGGCTTTGTCCTGAAGCGTCGAAACGATCGGTTCGTGGTGGAGCCCATCGGGGGCATAGTGAATCCTGCCTACGAGCCCGACCTATCAGGAGATGCTGCATCAACGCGAGGGGCCAATCGAGGCATTGGCCAATCAAAATGGCGAGTATAAACTAAAGATTACTCACTTGGATAATTTTCTCCGTTTTCAATATTATCAGCACAGCTATGTTACAACTTATAGCTATTATTCTGCTCTCGAGGCCTACTTAGATTATAAGCAGCTGTTCATAGGAGTCTGACAGGAACTAAAATCCTTTGGTGTACTTGGTCTTGGGTTTCTTGGCAGGCGTTGGATTAGGATTGGGTTCGGGCTGTGGTATGCTTCTGGTCGTTTCCTCGAAATCGTGCTCGATGATCGTTGACTCCCCAGGGCGTAGAATGGAGTATCGCCGCTGGCTGAAACTGGCCCCCAGGGCGTCATCCGCATACGTCTCCTTCTTGGGGCTGACCAGAACATCGGGGTCTTGAATTGAAATCGACTCGATGAGGGTGCAGTCCGCAGTTGTGACCCCATAGCGTTTGGGCAGGTTTGTGCCGGGCACTAGGGGAGAGTCGTCGTCTTCCGTCGCGGGGGCCTCTGGCTTGAGCTGCTTCAGCCAGTCGTCCATGCGGTCGTTTGTCTCCGTCTTTTCTTCCTTCAGCTTCTCGTTGATCATGCTGGCGTACATGTCCCGGGTGTGGTCGTAGTCGTCCATGTCCCACACACTCAGGAGGCGGGTGCTCAACATGTCCGTGTACCTGGACAGCTTGTAGGCGGACTTCTGCCAGGGTCCACGGCTGACTTCCCTCGCTTTCTTCTTTACATCCGCTTTGGGCGGTTCTGGAGATCCAGCTGCTACTGGATCACCATTCTCCTTTGAAGTGTTCGTCTCTTGGGATGCGATGATCTCTTCCTGCGACTCCACCAGGCCGTACTCGATGGTGATTTCCTCGGGCTTCTCTTCTTCCATTGAAGCACGCCGTGCTTCCGTCTTGATGATGTCCCTTAGAATGGGAATGGACTGCACCTCGGTGCATCTTAGTGTCTGCCGCTGTACGCACTGGTTGACATTGTAGCCGTAGTAGCTGATAGCCGGTATGTTGTGGAGACCCGTGCGATACTCCTTGCACTCCGCCTTGTTGCGTACCGTCAGCCGCTGGCTGAATACATCCCCGATGCTGTTGGCGGTCAGCAGCTGGGCAAAGTCATGATCGGGAGTCTCGTTCTCCAGCTTGTCGAAGCGCAGCCCCGTGACGCACGCCTTGACTCGCTCCGAAAGATCCGCGTACACATCAACGAAGCCCTGCAGTCGTGCATCGATCAGCGCCTCCTCCAGCGTGAGGGGTTTGTATGGAATCGTGGGGGAAGACATTTCCTCCACGCTTTGGGCCAAGGCTCCATTCAGCTCACAGATGCGCTGATCGCTAGGCAGGAGGCTGCTCATGGCAACGTACTCGCTGCCGTCGTGGATGCATGTGTCCATGAAGGTGGGCGGGTAGGTCATCTGGTGGGTCCAGGTGAGCACGGCGCGGTCGGAGATCCTCTTGCCCAGGCAGCGCATGTCGAGGCAGTGGAGCTTGTGGTTACTGGCCACATACAGCAGGTTGGGATTGGCGCTGCGGGCGAGGCAGGAGAAGGTCTCGCACTGGTTCATATCGACACTGCTGGCGTGGCATGGATTGAGCGGCTGGTCGATGCGCACGTCCACAGTGAGCAGCATCGGCTGGCAAAGGTAGTGAAAGCTGCTGCTCCCCGAGGGCATCAACTGGGCCCAGGTGCTGCTGTGCTTGTTGAAGGATTTCAGCATGCATACATTGTGCTTTTCGATGTCCTGCTGCGTGACGATGTCTAGGAAGCTCACGGTCCGATCTTGGGAGGCAAGGGCCAAGATGTTGGCGTTGCCCGCCGCCTGCGAGGCGCTGATAAAGGGCACATCTTCGCTGCTGTGCTTGCTCTGACAGACCAGCTCGAATTCCTCACTCCAGTCCGACTCCTTTAGCTCGTAGATGGAAATCTCCCTCAGGAAGCGGCAGAGAAACATGTGGCCATGGTTCACGCGAAAGCTTTCCATTGGCAGCAGCTGGAAGGCCTCGCTGGACGTCTCCTTCAGCACAGCCGAGTGCCGGGGATGCCACAAATAGGCCTCGTCTTGCACCTCGGAGAAGTGCAAGTTCCGCAGCCTGTCGCCACTCACGTGCATGGCCAGGGTCTTGCCCTGGTAGCTCATTGTCTGGAGGTTGCCGCCCGTGTAGTAGTAGTCGTAGCTGTCCATGAAGTACCGGTTCTCCTGCGAGACTATGTGCTCCGCAATGTCAAACAGGCGCGCATCGTAGATCCCCACCTTTTTCTTCTTCTCTCTCTGTTTCATTTTCTTGGTGCGCTTGTCGTATTGGGCCCTTAGGTAGAGCAGATGGTGCATGTAATCGTCGTATGCCTGTGGCCGCTGCACGCAAGGCTCAATGAAGGCCGTCTGCCCGTCGCTGGCCACGAACACAGGCACCGGCACGTACTCTCTGCAGCTGGGAAACATCTGCAGCTCTTCGTCCGGCTTTACAGCGAAACCCTTGTTCAGCGAGGGGTGGGCGAAATGGGCCGTCGTCTCCATCACGTACCGCAGAAACTTATCTGTCCCTTTGATCTCGTCTTTGGAGGCATCCTCGCCATCCTCTTCAGACTTGCGCCCTTGATCCTCGTCGTCGGAGTCAATCTCGCCATCGTCTTCAGGCTCGAGCCCTCTGTTCTCGTCCTTGGTGGCCGCGTACTCCCTCGCGGAATTCGAGTCCGCTCTGATGCTTTTCGAACTGGACGCCTTGTGATCGTTGACCGAGTTGTTCAGTTTATCCAGCTTCAGTCTCTTGGTGTAGCGGCGAGGCATTTCGACTGCAATGTGGAAAGAAATGATTCGGATATGCCGGACATGTGCCTTTCACGATAGTTACCTGTGCTGGAGCTCTTCTACAGTGCTCTAGGGGGATGTTTGCTTTGATGGATTCTCGAATTCAATTGGGTTTATGGGAACAAATTTAATTCAAAACGAAAACGACCAGCAAAAGTTTGTTTATTTCCGGTGACCGACCCTCAGAAATATACCAAAATATACCGTCTCATTTTAAAAATATACCGTAAATATACCTGTTCTTGGGCACGCAAGGTATATATATTTTAGGTAGGGACTTTATTCAGAAATTCCGTCGCCTGTCGCACAAAAATACCTATACACATTCAACTAAAAACCAGAAAAATAGTGTCAATTATCTTCAAAATGCAGTAAAGTAGTTCCGAAATTCGCCAAAAATACCCATATTAATATCACCGACAAATATAGTATTATATATTATTATATTATATCTCTCTATTATATAAAATCGTTTTTAACTCTATAAATACGGTTTGTTTTCATCGGTATATTTCTGAGGGCCAGACGGTCGCACTGGTGCTCATACATGCAACGAAAAAATGAGTCGGGAGAGTGTAATTTTGAATGGGCTATAGAAAAGGGTATGGACAACAGGCAAAAGCAGCCAAGGGAAGTCAGTCAAGACTCGTACGAACCCCACCTCGATGAACAATATTCTATGAAGACAAATTGAATGTTGACTCCATGGTATATTAAGCAAATGGGGTGGATTTACCTAGCATGCGTTGCATTTTCAGGCCCGTTTTGCCCACTGTCCATACCCTCTTTTCCACAGCGATTTCCCAGATAAATACAATTCAACGAATTAAGTGCGAATTTACGAATTAAGTGTGAAGTTTGTGAGAACGCGAACGGTTGCCTGCTGCCTGCTTGTGGGTGGAAGCGAGTGCGCGAACTAAAAGGGCGAAACGCGAACGCGAGCAGAAAAGGAGCAGAATTACACAAGTTGGAAAAACGTTTTTGAGACCGAATATTGATTTTTTCATAGAATCAGTCGCGCGGTTGTTGCCGTTGTCCGTTTCTGTGGAAAGATCAGTGCTGTGATAGATAACAGTAGAGAAAAGCAATTAAAAAGCGTGCAGTAGTTGTCCAGTCCACGGTTACCTGTACTAATTGCACCTGCCTGCCGTCTGCTAGTCCCAAAGTCGACCCATTTCTGCCAGGAGAAGAGACACCAACACCCCCTACGCACACACAAACAGACACACGGCCTACGACGACGAGCGTCAGGTGAGTTTTGATGTCCACTAGCACTCTTCCACACCCACTCCCCCACACACTCTCCCACTCCCCTCAAACCCAAACACACACCTGCACAGCAGGCACGAGAACACACATACACATGCAAAACCAGACAAAACAAATGCAAAACGCAGCGAAAGAGCAGCAAAAGTAACTTCATTTGATCATCCCCATTTCTTACGCTGCCCTCTGCTCTCTGCCTAGTGCATTTGTTTTGTTGCAACTCTCCCACAACTACTACTCTCGCTCTCCATATTCCCCCGCCCCTCTCTCTGTCTTGTCTTTCTCTCTCAAGTCTACAAACTCTTGCGCTCGCCCCCATTAAAACACGCTGCATCATCCAAACTTTATCATTTGCATCCATGTATTTGTAATTACTTTTTCTCTTTCTGTCTCTGTCTCTCTCTTTCTCTGTTTCTCTTTCCAATTAGCACAACTGTATTTTGCACTGCTTCTTCTGCTTGCCTGTTCCTCCTTCTCCTGCTGTAGTTAACAGTTAGCTGTTAAACGTTGCCACCCTGCATGTTGTTGTTGTTGTTGTTGTATCTGCTACTAGCCATGTATCCCACTAATGCATCCAATTTCTTCATTTTTTGTTCGTTTTTACGGTTTCCTTTTTTTTTTTTTTTTTTGTTTTGCTGCTAATTTTGACAAGCCTCACGGAATGGCTCCATGGCTCTGACGTAATGCCAGCGCCTGTCTCTGTCTCTGCCTCTCCCTCTCTCTCTCTCTCTCTCTGTCGACGTTTTCCCAGCTCTAAACGACCTCCAGCAAAACTTCGCCGCAGCACTGTGGGGCCTCTGCAGAGTGGAAGCGGAGACGTGCTACTCTCTTTGTTCTTAGAGTTTTCACCTGTTAGAAGCTCTACTGTACTTGCAGACTTGTTATTTGCTGTTTTGTGAAATTTTATTGCTCTCTATAGCGCTTGAGGCGGGGACGGAGTGCTTGATGTAACGGTAACCTGTCGGCGCCATCGCCAGTCATTTTCCTTTATTCCCTTTCGTTTTCTATCCTCCGTTCCGTTTGACTTTTCTGCATATTTAATGCGTAGGTCAGTTTACCCCCAAAACACACACAAACACATATACGGACATACATGGATACGAAGACAAACACTAAGAAAAAGTTCACAAATTGCTTTTGGCGCCTCCTTCTCCATCTCGTTGTTGTTGTTGTTGTTCTTGCTGTTGTGTTTTCTGTTGTCCACTCAGGTGGTTTACCTACTGCCTACTCTCCCCGTTATCCTCGCATACCCATCCCACCCCTCTTCTGCTGCGGCGGCTCGGTTTTTATGTAACTTTCAAATCGATTGCAAACACGTAACAGTAGAGCAACCTGCACAGTCCGCCACCAGCCCCGAAAACCCCGAACCGCCCCCCTGCTCGCCCCATGTCCTCGCATATCCTGCAACAACACTCTGACGTTAAACGTGTGATTTTGTACGTCTTTGTATCCTGCAGTGAAGGGTATGCTGGTTTGGCATAGCAGTTTGTCATGAAGGGAAGAAAACCAGGCATTTCCTGGCAGATATCCCTCATTGCTGTAGGCAGCATCTCTGAATCTCTGAAGTTATAGTTCAGTACTAAGGAAAATCGTACCAAACATTCCTAGACGAATTTTCTTTACCCCATACATATGCAAGGGTATTAGTAACTTTGGCTTCTACAAATTTTCCTTCTATCATGTTTTTTGGTGGCCTGCGGCCTGGCATAGCGTGACATTTCCTTTATGTGATTTGCTGCCGTTGTAGTTGTCCCTGGCCCCTGGTGCCTAGCCTCTAGGCCCTCGTTTTTCCGTCCTCAAGAAAAGCAGAACATTTGAATAATTTCTGTTTTGCAATTTTGTCGCTACAGCTGGCGATATCCTTGAAAGGGTCGGACAAATTGCACTCAATCAAACAGCAAGACCATGAAATCCTTGCAGTTCCACGACTATTTCTGGGGGGAAATCAATCCTTCCATTGACTGACTGACACAAAGAGGAGTTCCTCAGAAGAAGATCTACAGAAATGTCAAACAGTTCTGCAACTATTTTCCCAGCTGGGGAACCGCCTCCAATGGGTTTGTTGTTGCCCGTTGACCTGCCAACGGTTGCCATGGCGCTCTGCCAAATTGTCGATATTTTGTGTGCTCCTTTGGCACGGACACGGGTACGGGCACGGGCACGGGCACGAGCACGGGCATGCCACGGCACTATGAGGTTGTACGAGTATATCTACCTATAACCTTCTCTCCATTTGCCAATTTCCATGGCTCGGCGAGCTTTCCCACCTCTTCTGCTACTGCTACTGCTGCTTTCCTTGTTGCACCCTCGCGAACAATTGTAATTATGAATAATTCGCCATAAATGGCACACGCTGGCCTGCAATTATTGGAATTGAAGTGCCCCAGATGTGCCGTTGATAAATCGCCACTCGTTACATAGTTATACAATATTTCACCTATTCGCATACTATATTTAAATATATGTATATACCCGTATTCTTCTGCTGTCATTATATCATTACGTGCGGCCACAGAGAAAAGTGCAAGCGCAACTTTATCAGCGCCCATAAATCGCCAGGCAAAAAGGTCAAAGTTGAGCCCTGGTGGTGGCTTCTGCAAGGGTGGTGGAGGGTCTGGAATGACTTACCTTGTAACCTCCAGCCTACGGCAGGCGGAACTTTAAATGAGATGCCATTCTGCAATGTTTTTTGCCTCGCCCGAGGGTGTTTTAATGGGTCGATTAGTGGTGGAGAAATGTTTCCAAATTTCGGAATTTTAATAGGTTTAGGACATAGTAATAAAGATTTTGGGTTAGTAAGAAAGCTATCCTCCACAAACATTCGTGGTTTTCTGACCCAACTACAGATATTTCAGACGTGAGTCTGCCGGATCCTGATTTGAATGAGAAATTATGCTCCCAGAAACGAAGCTGAACTATGATTGAGAAGTTATAGATGTTAGGCAGAGCGTAGAAGATAGAATCCTCCCTTGTAACTCGTGGAGAATCTTGTAATTTCTATGAATTAGTCGTTGGTGGTCCGACTTATAATCATAGTCTGGGCTTTAACTTCTGTCTGGGCTTTTCGATTCTGTCTCTCTTGCTTCTCTGGGGATATCTATCCAGCCATTGCTGAGTATATCAGAATGACTGAAAGAATCAGTCAAGACCCCTGAATGGTCATGAGATAAGCAGATTAGACAGGGAGAGGGAGCTTGGAAAATTACCGGGGCACCATTGATGGAGGGGCTTCTACTTTGGAAAGCTTTTTATGGAAAAAGTTGTACTTTTTATTGCAAATTTATGCAAAAAGAATGGCTATGTACTGCTGCAGTTGAAATGGGTAATGACCAATGAAGCAACGAAAGTTGTTGCCTTCTGTATAATAAAACTCTAAACAGGGACTCTCTCTCTCTCTGGAGGGTCATCATACATCACACGCAATGTTGTTCCAGTTCAGATACGAGTTCAAACTGCTCTGCCCTCACTGCCATTCATAACCTAAGACGCAAAAAAAGATTTACTCATAACGAGTTTTGTTCTGTTTGGCGTATAAATTTATACACAATTATATATTGTATGTGTGTTACTACGAGTATACATATGTATGTATTTATCTATATCTGCTGTCGAGCTGCGTCATATGTAGCTGGCGGCAATCCACTCGAGTGGGGAGTCGCTTCTGTTTTTTTGTTTTTGTGGCTTTTGCATTTGCCTTTGTTGTTGCTTGTGTTTCTTTTTTTTGCGATTATTAGTTGATAAATTTACTCGTGTGACGCACTCAATCAGCTCCCCTCTGCCCCTGCAAAAAGGGTTCATAACGTTGTCATCCTCCTGAGCATGTGTGAGATTTTCATGGCTTTGGCACTCTTGGCCCTCATCTGGGCCAGGGTACGAAGCGGCCCGGACCCGGGGACCCTCTTGGCGGAAAACTGGGTTAATGTAATGCATACATGTGCTACAGCAAGAAGAGGAAGAGAACGAAAGAGGAAAAATGGGAGGAGGAGATGGAGATGATGGGCTGCAGTCTCTTTTTTCCATCTCTCTTTCTGTCTCTCTCTCTTTATCTGCGGCTGCAAGGGGGCTGGTACTATGCGGCTTGGCCTGCATATTTAGTTTCAAGTACGTACATTGACGCCAAAGCTTTCAGCACAGTAGAACCTGACTAACGGTGAGAGCAGTGACAGTAATCCCTGGCTTATCAAAGATAACGATTTAGATTTAGTAACGATTTAGACTAACAATAACAGGTGCGGTTTTGGCTTTCTTATACTTTTGAAAAATATTAAAACATTTGCTAACTAACTAAATCTGGCTGTGGCTCACTGCTTATTTACCCTCATTAACTGCGCTTCTGTTTTACTGTCCCCTCTTGATTCAAAGCATATATTTTCACAAGGTGAAGCCTTCCTGCTTTTCCCACTCTTTGAGTTGCATATTTGGTTGGCAGCTCTCGCTCTGTGTGTTTTCACGCACTGCAACCAAACATGCACTTTCTGGAGAGCGCTCTCTGGCAGTGCCACACCTTGCATTAATACACTGATTTTCCACAGCTTTCAATTTGTGTGTGGTTGTCTCTTTGTCCTTTTTGTTTTATAATTTTTGTGTACTCTTCTCTTTATTTTTATATGATTTATGTTTTGTGACGTTCCCGCCGCTGCCGCTGCCGCTGCTGCTGCTGACGCTATCTATGTCTCTGTCTGTCTGCTGCCACCATCAAAACATGGCGCACGCACACAATTATACTCCCACACAAACATCGACGCTGACGCTGACGCCGACGCTGGCTGATGAATCAAATGCATTGTCAATACACTCTCACACACCAACACACACACGCACGCAAAATGCATTGCATGCACAGGAGGAAGCTCCGTTTCCTTTCGTATTTCGTTTTGTTAATCCGAAGACCCGAAGCAGGCTAAGTATTCAAAATTAAAGCAAAAAGTCAAGAGAGCAAACGAGCTGAAAATATTAAGACAAGATAAGAAAAGACAGAGAAATTAAGCAATGCCCCAAGCAGAGGGCGGCTATGTATCGCTGCCGGCTGTGAATGGCAATGGCAGCGCCATCTATCAGTCGACCACCGAGCCCTCAGCCCCACCCTCCGTATTCGAGAGTGTCAAGCGGGTGATCGGTCAGGCGATCAAATCGACGCCCGGGGACAGCGAGGAGTTGTTGCGCTCCGAGCGCCAGCCGGTCATTGTTGGCGGTGTCAGGTAAGTGGTGCGAAGGGGGTGGGGCTGCAAGTAGCTCCCACCCGCACTATCTAGTGAATTCCCAAGGTGTATTCTGTACAATGCGAGGCCTCAGAGTAGCCTCAGTAGCCTCTTTCCATCGCTCTCTTGAACAAAACCGGCAACTATCGTGAGAGCGCGCTTTGGCGTTGCTTCAACTTGTATAAGTACAAACTCCCGCACTCACCCCACTCTTAATCACACAACTCACACGCACTCCCTCCTACTCGCACTCCCACTTCCCACTACTCTCACTCCCACGACTTCTTACTCTCACTCTCTCCCACCGACAGCACTTAAAGCGGAACATTAACACTCTCTTGACCTCCCCATCCTCCTCCGCCCAGCTAAACGTTATGTTCTGTCCACCTCCCACCCTCTTCCCGCTTAATTGTGATTGCATGTCTTTTGCTTTTGATTGTTGCTGTTGTTGCGTTTGTTTTTTCTCTTTTTGTTGTTTTTGCACATTGCATTTGATTTGATTTGGCCACAAGGAATACATAAATATATCCTGGACATATCATTACCGTTCCATCATCACCCACATCCTCTCTAAAGACCAAAAATGAAGGGAGGATTATATTACTCTCTCTGTAGAGTATCTGTAGTTGCCTATCCCCCAAAACCCACCATTCAGTCATCGAATCATATTGTATCTTTTGGGGTTCTATTCTGGGGTTAGCCATGACTCAAGGTCGCCGATTTCTGCAGCGCAGTTTGCACTTTTATCGCCTTACCGCGCGCTCTCTTCCGCTCTGCCGCACAGTTTTACAGTTTTGTCAATACAACAAACGTAGACGAGAGCAAAGCAAAAGCTCCACTCAATCCACACTCCCGACTCGTCGGGGGCCGCGACAGCGGTTTAGTTGGACGCCAGCCGCGGTCCGACCCACATTCGTTCTATTTCGGTCCGCTCTTGATCTGTGCCAGATCTCAAGTGCTTTAATTAATATTTCCGCTGTAAGTGGGACCGAGCCTGTGCCCGTGATTTAGCTCAATTAATTTCGCATCCAAGTGAGACAAACGATTGTAAACGAGAGCTCGGTAACTCTCCGCTCAGTGCATTGCACTTATCCATGGGTCAAACCGATCTCAGCCGGCTCGAACCGGTTAAAACAGGGTCTGGCACCGGCTTGAGTCGAGCTGAAAACTGAGAACTCGAAGTCGAAGATGAACACAAAAGCAAATAATAAACAGCAGATTAAAAGGGAACAGTGAATCTCTTTCATTTCTCCATCATTCTCTTTCATGAAAACCCTTTCCCCCACAGAAGGAAAGAGTCTTAATACTGGAATTGTTGGTGTAAAGGATTCGATTCGAATGGATACATGTCAATAAATTATTCAACTAAAAATGCCTGTGGCCTGTAATTAGTTGGTTAAATCTGTCCTTGAATGGATACCTTCCCCTGCCAGGGTTGGCAATAGAAATTGCCCTGTGGTCAGTGGCTGGAACTTTCCACTCTCCCCAGCTATGCTCTCTTCAATTGCCTCCTATAGGGGATTAGCTAAAGCTCCATTCGAGGATAATCACGTAATCAATTAAAGTCTGAATTTCATTCCAATTAAATCTGTCCTTAAAAGCGTATTTGTAACACTGGCAAGAATTCCATTCGAATAGTTTTTTCTCCTCCTACCTATTCCTTCAGCGATCCACTCCTGTGGGATTGCCCTGTGACTCGGCTAGAGCATAATCACGTAGCCAATTAAAGGTGATAGCCAAAAATGCCATTCCATTCCAGCAATTCCAGGATAGTGAATCCACCTTTCTCCAAGTTTCCCTCCAAACCTACCTCTCCCCCTCTCACTACTTCAACATTAACTAATTGAGTTGGGGCCCGTCCTCGCCTCGCAGTAAAACTTTTCTGTTTGCCAAAATAGGGTGGGAGAGTAAACAAAAGTTATTCTCACATTCCACCTCTCTTTGTTTCCTGCTTTACGGAGCTGACTTCAAAAAGGTAGCGGAAGTTTAAGAGAGCTCTGCTCCGAGGGGAACGGTAAATTATTATGGCAGCAGCTGGTCTCATATTTCTGGCGCCACTTGTTTTTTCCACCATCGTCATTTACCCCGAATGACATTGCGTGACTCATTTGCTTACGTTTTACGTAACGCAACGTGACAGCCTACACGGCGTCCTTGCCCCTCCCTCCATCAAAACCCCATTTCATTCATTAAGCCGGCGAAATTACTCTATAATACTCTTCCTCTCTCTCTGTCTCTCTCTCTCTCGCTCTCTCTGTCGCTGTCTCTGTCTCTCTCTGTGCCTTTCTCTGTTAATATCCCCTAAGAATTACTCAAAAGAAATATATCTTTATACATATATCGAAAGAGGTTTCTTGCTGATTTTTCACATACGTATAACCATGGAAAAGTCCTCAAGGAACTGCCTAGAGTTTGTGTTTTTTTGGTTATTCTTTGCTTGCATGCTCATAGACTCTCTTTCAGAGACCGCGACAAAACTGGTAAGACTCTGAACACCAAGATGCCGTCAGCACCGACACACACTGCCGAGGAGGCACACCTGCTGGGGTAAGCAAAGTCCACCGATCCCAAGAACCAAGAACAACAGCCCAAGCAGCGACCGAATCAGATTCCCCATGAACATACGTATATACCCTTAATATATATTGTATATCTCAAACCCCCTCCGAATGTAAGATATTCGAGCGTCCCATCCCCCCCTCTCACACTCAAATATACACACACCGTAAACACTGTAACACTCTTACACTATCACACAAGTTTAGAGTTTTGTTTTATGTTCATGTTAATTTGTCACACACTAGAATTTGATTTATGAATATCTCTGCGAGAGAGACAACAGTACTCGTAACTCGTACGTTTGTAAGTATCTTTGCCTAGATTTGAGTTGAGTTTGAGTTTTTGGTTGTGTGAATTGCAAGCAGACGATAAATAGAACTAAGCCCTATAAACAGCATCTTTCTATCTCTCTCTCTCTATCTCTCTGCCCTAACCCGAATGTTGATTAACCGAACTTCTTTCGTCTTGATTTGATTTGAGTTTTGCATTCACTATAAATACTATACGATACATATACATATACTATATGCCATATAGAGCGTAGTCGAGCAGCGAGATCATGCCTCAGTCCTTCCTGATTTACATTACCGATTAGCATTATTAGTAGCCTTATAGACCAGTCCATAGATAAGGATGCACCCAGAGCCATAGACCGACTGGATGCCAGTCCATGAACAGCTGCCGCTTTTACAGCTGCTGCTGCTGCTGCTGCCCAAAACCCCACTAATCAATCAGTTGATTCACCAGGAAACAGACTAAATTGGTTACTAATTGCATACCCGCTTTGCCATTCCTCACCACAGCACCATGCCCGTTGACCCCATGGACGACATCGAACTGCGCTCCGTGCAGCTGCACTTCCCCAACGCACGAGGCTCCATCCTGGAGGCCTGCGACCAGCGCCGTGTGCCCACAGACAAGGGCGACATACACGTGGCCATACAGGGCGATACCTCCAAGCCGGCCATCGTCACCTATCATGATCTGGGCCTAAACTGTGAGTACTGTTCTTTAAACTGAAGTAAGCTCCAGTCTTAGAATACGTGCTCGCACAGATGCCACCAGCTTCGCTGGCTTCTTCAACTTCCCAGTGATGCGGGGCCTGCTGGAGAACTTCTGTGTCTACCACGTGACGGCACCCGGACAGGAGGAGGGTGCCCCAGCATTGCCAGAGGAGTAAGTCCTAAATTACAAATAACCTGGAAATATCTCTCTCTAATGCACTCGATCTCCATCCAAAACAGCTACGTGTATCCAACCATGGATGAGCTGGCCGCCCAGCTGCTGTTCGTGCTGTCGCACTTTGGATTGAAGTCCGTGATTGGGTTCGGAGTGGGTGCTGGAGCCAACATCCTGGCCAGATTCGCCCACGGGCATCCGGACAAGGTTGGGGCACTGTGCTTGATCAACTGCGTTTCCACGCAGTCGGGGTGGATCGAGTGGGGCTACCAGAGCTTCAACGCCCGCTTCTTGCGCACCAAGGGCATGACTCAGGGCGTCATTGACTATCTGATGTGGCACCATTTTGGACGCAATCCGGAGGAGCGTAACCACGACCTGGTGCAGATGTATAAGCAGCACTTTGAGCGCGCCGTCAACCCGACTAATCTGGCCATGCTCATCAACGCATACATCCATCGCAACGACCTGCACCTGGCGCGCACTCCGCCAGGCACCCCGGGCACGGAGACGGCGGCCACCACGCTGAAGATGCCTGTCATCAACATCACGGGTTCGCTCTCGCCGCACGTGGACGACACGGTCACCTTCAATGGTCGCCTGGACCCCACAAACTCGTCCTGGATGAAGGTTTTTGATTGATTATGCCTCTTACTGTACGGATTATCTGATTTCTGACTGGTTTCCTTCTGCCTTTCAGATTTCCGATTGCGCTCTGGTGCTCGAGGAGCAGCCGGCCAAACTGGCCGAGGCCTTTCGGCTGTTCTTGCAGGGCGAGGGCTATGGTAAGTGTTAGAACACGCACACTCCACCACAACAACATCAACCAACTACTCCAACAACAACTGAACAACCTCAGCAAATCTCTGCTACAATCTCAGCAATCTATTACCTACTTACTACTACCCTCTTAACTATCCACTACTACTACTACTACTACTACTACTCTTACTACTACTATCTTAGTCTTGATCCTCAAGAACCCCGACTGGGACTGCGAGCAGTCGTGGAGCTGCCTCCAGAATCCTCCCCCAAAGAGAAGCTTAGTTTCAGTTCAGTTCAGTTCAGTTCAAGAACCAGTCCAATTAGGCACCTAGCCTAGACCCTACTATCTATCACACCCTAGATCCTAGACACACACTCCAAGTCGCCTTCTGGCCTTACCCAACCTAAACCTTAGCCTAAACGGATGAGAATCTTTGAGAATCAAAAGCTTTTCAAACCTAAACGAAACAAAAAACCAAAGAAAAACTATTATTAAACAAATTGTGCAAAATTTTATATATAACAAATTTACAAATTGGAAAAAAACATTGAAATTCGTTCGTATTATGTTGAAGAACCAAAAGTATTTGTACGCAAGAAAAGTATTTCAAAATAAAAACCGAAAAGTTGTTGAAAATCAATCGTTTACTTTCTCTATATACAATATACATTTAACCCCCCCAAAAACTTCCCCTAGATAGGGCCAGACCCTTCCCACGAACACACAGAAACAGATGAAGTATACCCCAATCCAATACGAACGCCAAATGCATTATCGCATCAACAGAAAAAACAAGATATTTCAATATGTTCATTACTTTGTTTTTCATTTCTTTTTCCTTTCTCCAAAACTGCTTGTTTTTGCTAAAAACCAACATACAAAAAAAAAAAAATATATATACAAAAAATACGAAAAAAAAAATGCAAAAAACTATACCAAAACTACCGAACAACACGCCACACGAATCCAAATGAAAAACAAACCAAAAAATATATATCACACGAAATTGCACTCTCAATCAATTACAAAACCAACCACATACCCCATGCCACGCCATGAATATGCACACGACCTTGGGTGCCACACATTCGATTTCATGACCCAACCATCCATCCATCCATCCATCCACCGACCTGGTCCCGGTCTGGGTCTGGTCTCTGATGCCCCGAAAAAACAACTGTGTTCTTTTGCACTCTAATTCTGATTTTCTTTTCGTTTCGAAATTCGTTTCCAACCAAAAAACTATATATTCTCGTAATCTAATGCGCGTTCTCTATAATTTCAACAAAACAACAAAATATAATAAACGCATATATGGTATGTATATTTGTACACCCGCCCGCCGACCAAAACACACACACAAAACATATGTAAATACACAACTGTAGTATCCGAGAAGCCCCAGTAGGACGTACCAACCCCCAAGGCACAGCGCAGTAAAATACAGATACAAATAACAAAAACGAAATTCTAGTTGGAATGCATTTAGTTAATTAATTAATAAAATAATTCAAATTAACATTCGTATATAAACACACATATGTACTTATAAAATAGTCAAAATGTAGAGTTTAGAGAAAAGAATACTCTCAAGTGACTTGCACTCGCCTGTACACACGTAGATTTTTGCTTTTGATTCCTGGCTATGCTATACAGTAGAGTACAGTGCCGCCTGGCACTTGATGCTTTGACGCTTTTCCCAATACTCTTTGATTTTCCCCCACACACAACACATCCACCCACCCACACACACACACAAGAACACCTTAATTAGAAAAAAACCTATAATTTATTTGATGTTTTATTTATTTCATTTATTTACACGCAAATTGAATACAAAATACAACAACTACAACTACAATTACTACAACAACAAAAAATAATTGTAAAAACCCCCCACAAAAAGCCGTTGGCACGCTCCAAAAGCTGGCACGCAAAATCTCAATGGCCAGTCGGAGCAGTTCCACACAAATTGAGCTTAGTGTGCAGTGAGTGAGAGAAAGGAGAGAAAGCCAAGGAAGAAAGCTTAAGAGAGATAGAGCAGGAACAGCGGTGTGACAGCAGCACAGACTCCCCCCGCCCCCCCAAGAAGTAACCGGAGGGGCCCTAGAGTGAGACAAATTGGATGTAACCACACCCATAAAAACAACACCCCACACACACACACACACACACACACACCTCTCGAAACAGTAACGGTACAGCAACAAGTTGAAGCTTTCTCCCGTTCCGGGGAGTCCCCTGAAGCTTTTCTTTTTTCGTTTGTGTGTGCTCTTTGTTTTTACGTTAACCTTTTATATTGATTATTGATTATACATATATAGTCGTAAGAGATCTAAGAAGCGGCAACAGCATTAGTTTCCACTTTTATTTGTTGTCTACATAAATATTTACAATAAACGTATTGCCTATGTATGTATGTATATGTTCTATACATCTTTCCCCTATGGTCTTGTTTTCTTACTTATTTATTTTCCTGCCCAAAAAGTCGAGCTGTACCACACACATCAACACATTGCCATATCACACCCCCACGCAGCAGCCGCAGCTTACAACGCCCCATGTACGAGTATTTGAAGCAATAAATTTATACATACTTTCTACAAATATACACACAGACATTGCTATTATATACATACAACTAAAATACATAAATACATACAAAAGTATATGCAAAGAAAAGAAAAACAATAACTGAAAGTGTAAGCTTTTGTTGTATATCTGAGAATTCTGAATAAAACGAACAACGTAAATTTCAAACTATGACGAACCCTGTAAAAGAACTAGTTCCAGTGATTCGAAGCGTGTCGAGTCGCGTCTCTTTCCCACAGCATCATCCTTGACATCACCGGCAGATGGCGCCCTCCATCCAGAAAATCCTCCCCTCATTGTCAGATCGCCTCATCAACCAGAGCAACGATTGTCGCCGCATCATCCTGAATCGGTCATCAATCAAGATGCACTCCACAGACACACACACACACACACACACACACACACAATGTCCAGAAACATCACACGCCTACACAGACATCTTTTAAACAGCAGCAAATCCCTAGAAAGTGTATAAAAAAACACCCATCAAGAACAACCAACCAACCAACCAGTCAATCAATCAATCAGTCAACCAATCAACAACTTACATGCTCAAGAGTAACATAACGTAAATAACTACTACCTTCCCCTCCAAAACAACCAACAATCAACCACTAATACTGCCACAGCAACGCCTCTTTCGACGCCGGCGAGCTCCCCGTGCGGCACCAAGTACCACACTTACTCCTCGATATTCTTCGCCAACTTCCGGGAGCAGCAGCAACAAGCGAGGGAGGAGCGCGACCGGGAACGGGAGCATGATCGCCAGAGGCAGCTAAATCTCCGGATTGGCAATCGGCTACGCGAGACGGCCATCAACTGTACCAACAACGGAGCTGGAGCCGGAACCGGAAACGGAGCCGGGGACAATAACAACGCCGACGCTAGCGAGGAGGAAGAAGACCAGGAGAACGGAAACGGAAATGGCAACCGTGCCTACGTCACCACAGACACATCCGGCACACTGTACTACGGCACACAGAGCAACAAGATACGCATCACCGAGAACCCACTGCCCGAGCCGGTCAGCTCCTAGATTGTTACGCCCTTTTCCTACCCTTCCCACAACCAAGAGAAACCAAAACTACGCCACACCAAGGTACATTAAATAGATGGTCAGGCCTTAATCCACACTTTGTTAATGTTGTTACAAGCGAAAAGAGAGCAGAAATAATCACACAGCAACAGCAACAGCAGCAGCCGCAGCGCAGCCAAGTCAAGCCAAGCTTCAGAGTAAACTTAAAAGCCGAGCCGTGCTCCAAGAGACACCCACACTCCACTACACACATTCACCGCTAGAGAAGAATCCCAATAATTACGTTAGCCAACAAAGAGAATACGTTCTTGTTTTCGCTTTCCCCGATTATCGATCGAAAGAGAGAAAGAGTGCGGAGAGGCTCTATCGAGATATTTGTAATTTACACTTTGTGCCTGAGCGTTACGCATGCAGTACATAGAACATAGCCCCCACAAGACACAAAAACCTACATATATCCAGCCAGATCGGTACGGATTGGCAGCTTAGGAATCCTTTTTTGACGAGCTTGCTTAGTTGTTGTGAAACGAAGCGTAACGAAATCAGAAACGAACAATATACAAAAATATACATATGTGTGCATGGATATATCCGTGCACACGGATGGATCGATTAAGATCACGATGAGGTAAAGTAACTCAAAGATTAAAAGCATTTTCGCTTAATGTTAAAAGAAAACAAAAATTAAAATGAAAAAACTGTTAACTTAATCCCAAGAATAACGAAAACGAAAAAGTGTAGCATATCAAAATAACGAAAAATACGAATACACAAATCTCTCAAAATTACATATATAATTATACAAGAAACCTACATAGATAAATATTGGACACGAGACCCCATACAACACCAAACACACACACCCAGCCACGCAAACATACAGCCACACAAACACGATATGAATATAGAATAAATATATACATAAATACGAGTATATACATATATGAATAATGACAACTTTTTGCAATAACTTCGAATTCAATTCAATAAAAGTTTTAGAAGCTTGAGACAAGTCATGCAGCCTTTCCTTTTCTCTCCTCTCCTCAGATCGGAGGTTTGGGAGCCAGCAGTTCCGATATCCGGCGAATAGTCTCCTCCCGATCCTGCCGCATAAGCTCCGTAACATCCTGCAGGAACTCCTTCTGCATATCTCTCTGCTGCCTGAGGAAGGCATCGTTCGATTGCTTGAGATACTCCACCAGCTTCTTCTGCCCCTCGTTCATCGACGTGAGCACCTCCAGGGGCGTGGGCTCGGTGGCGATCTCGAAATCATCCTCGTAGTCGTCGCTCTCGCCGGCTGCCCTCAGCAGGTCACAGCTGGAGGTGGAACTCTCGCTGTCGCTGTCCAAGAGGAATTCGGGATCAGCAGCAGTGGGAGCTGAAGCAGAGCGGGCTGGTTTTGGGCGCTGCGACGCCCGAGCCCCTTGGGGGCATTGATTAGCTCATCGAACAGCTGGAAGTGACGGGGCAGAATGCGGACATGGCTGAGGCCATCCTTTTTGCCTCGCGATAGCGCTTGATGAGGAGCCGGAGCTTGTTGCGCAGCTGGTGGGGCGTTCGCTTGAAGGACTGCTTGGCCAGAATGTTGGAGATGTGCACCAGGGTCTTGAAGTTGCGCTTCTTAGAGCCATCTAGGGCGCGGAAGAAGCCGTTCTCCTTGATGATCAGCAGAAAGGCATCCACCTCCTCGTCTGTCCAGAAGTGGGCTCCTCCACGCTGCGAAATATCGCCGTCCTCGTCGTCGCTGTCGTTGGATTCACTATCGCTGCCACTGCTTATGATGGGTTTCGCATCCACAGCTGCTAGCTCCTCCTCTGTGGGATCAAGTAGCTTTCGCATGGCCTCGAAATACTCGAAGGTGTCGCCTCCGTTCTTGGCCTTGTTGTACAGGCGTCTGAGCAGCTGGAACTTGATGCGCAGCTTGTCCGGGCCCTTATTGTATTGTCTTTTGGCCATTTCCTTGGAGAGCAGCTTGAAAACTTTTGCGTTCCGCTTGCGCAGCAGTGCCGCCTGCAGGCCCATGGATGTGATGAGGTCCAAGAAGACATCCACCTCGCCATCCACCCACTTGCAGCGGACATTGCTGGGCATCGACGACGAGGCGTCCATGGCATCTGCAAAGAAATTTCAATGTTATATACTTCCATTTTCATTTGGAGCAGGATGACATACCGTCTCCATCAGTTACGATTTCTTCACCATAGCTGCTAAGATTGCTGTCAGTCTCTGGATACTTCTCCCGGCATCCTTTGAGAAGCTCGTGCAGTGCCTCAAAGTGCTGACACTGCTTCCCGCTAAGCATCGCCTGGAAATACTGCCGCCTCATAGCCATGTACTTGATTCTCAGCTGGTCGGCAGTCTTGGCATAGCCGAGCTGTTTTCCCATTTCCTTGGAGATCAGAATAAAGACCTCTGCGTTGCGCTTTCTCCCCAGCGGCACTTGCAGCTTCAACTGGCTGATTATGCTCAGGAAGTGTTCCACCTCCCCTGCTGACCACTTTCCATTGTGCAGGTCCAGACTACCAGCCGGGCTCAGCAGGCGGGCGTACTTCTGCTCGGGTTCGTTGTCATCTTCATCCTTTTCCTCGAATGGAACGGAATGTTTGCTCATTTTAAAAATTTAAATTACGTTTGTTTTGTTTTCTCTGGAATTCTTGAATTTCTGAAATGTTTACATTTTGCTCAATTTATTACATTTTACATGGCAACTCTTACACGGTTACTACACATTTGCTACATATTTGGAGGAAAAAATGGTATGAATGCAACGCATGCAAGGTAAAATCCACCTCACTTGCTTAATATACCATGATTAAACATTCAATTTATCTTCATAGAATATTGTTCATCAAGGTGAGGTTCGTAATGAGCCAAGTGTGAATTATCTATGGAATGTTTTTGCCTGTTGTCCATACCCTTTTGATGGACCATTCAAAATTAAGCTTCAACTCAATTTCGACGTCAAAGAATACCGAAATATGGTTCACAGGAAGTGCTTTAACAGTGACTTAACAGAGATGCGCCTGTTGCACTTATGGTGCTGTTAGACGCGGTTAGCCTGTCAATATATTGTAGTATTTTTTCACTCGCAGCTTACGGTCACACCTCCTATCGTTATTGCTGCGGTATTTTTCAGTATTATATTGTGGTTTTCAATAAGATCGATAGCAGGCGATAGCAGAATCTAGAATCGCCGAGGGCGGCATTTCAATTTTCAACGTTATATAAAAATCCAATAATTGCAATTATTTAAATTAAGCCAATCAAGTAGGAAATTGATTCATCACTCCTATAAAATTATGTGGGCATGGCTAAATGTTCTATATAGCCAGTATTATTCGATGGAAGATCAAAATCGGAATATGTAAAATAGAACTTGAATTCGTCAGTATATTTACGGTATATTTTGAAAATGGGGCGGTATGTTTCGGTATATTTCTGAGGGTCGGACGGTATATTTTATCGATAAATCCGATAAATCTGATCGCCGAGGGCGGCATTTCAATTTTCGCTCTTGACGGTTAAACAACGTCTCTACGTTGACGTCGCTGCCATTGTGTCGGTTAACGGTTGTTCGCGCGGATCAGTGCTATCAGTGGCCCTGCGGCACTGCTCCAAATAATACCTCTGCAAAGCGGAGTCTCTCCAACAATCCTACGGGAATCAATCAAATCAAGGAGAGTCAATTCAAGTTATCAAATCTGGAAGAGTGCAAGTTTGTTAACAACTATTACATTACACCACCAACAGCAAGAGCAGAGCTTTTGGCCCATACGAGGTGTGTGTGTGTGTGCGCGTGTGAATGATCGCCTATTGCGCGTTGCGTTGGTATTAGCCACTACTGTTGGCCTCGCGCTCTGTCCCGCCCCGCCTCCGCGCGACCTGTAAACACGTTAACTCAAACGCGATCGTTTGCGTTTCGCATTTATTTCGCGTTCGCGTTCCGTGAAATCGCTCGCTAAAAACAGATTTCGGCGAAACACTTGCCAGCGCAAAAAGAATAATATAATATAAAGTTTATCTTTATACACACTCGTAATATACGGTTCCGCGTATTCTGCCAGTGACAGAACTGGCGGCTGGTTCTGGCCGGGCTAAGTCTGGCTCTGAGATGGGGCACGTTACGCTTCACTAGCCGCAGCCGTTCCGCACACCGCAACCCTTTGCCCATTACGAATTATCGCGAAAAGTTTTGTAATCAAAAGTCTGAAATAAACAAATACAGAACCAGCCGATCCCGAAGCGAATCGTGTGTTTGTACAGCTTATGAAAATAAGCAAAAGCCAGCCCCAGGAACACGGAGCCCCCAAACGGATACAACGGGGAATAGAAAGCGCCAAACCATGACCAGGAGTCCCGCATCCATGGGGATCGCTGTGCTGATCCTCGTCTGCCTGGCAGCTGCCGCATCGGCCTCGTCGTCCAGCGATACCGGCTATGTGAAGCATGACAATATGAAAGGTAAGCAGTTTCCAGGTCCCTCCTTTTGTGCCAATTTTTGTGGTTCAGTGTCTCTAATAGATAGAACTGCAGAGATACTGCCAGATACGCATAGAGATACGGATACAGATAGAGATACGGGGTACTGCTACTGGCACTGGCGAGGTGCATGATGATACATCATTCATGTGCGAGAATGCAGACAAAAGACGCCACAGACAAAGATTGCGGAGGGAGCACCAGCACCCAACAGTGATAAAAGAGATTCGATTCATTCAGATTTCAGGGGAGGAAATGCCTCGTATCTAAATCTCTCTCAATGCGTTTCTCAATCCCTCTGCACAGCACATCGTGCATCTGTTGCTGGCCCTGGTACTGGTACTGGTACTGAATCTGCCCTTTCTGCGACTGCGGGACACAACAACAGGTTTCTCGAGCAGCGCAGCGTGATTTCCCAGTGTTCGCAAACAAGGTGTTTCCTTTCGTTTCGTCTTTCTACCTTACCTTTTCTACCTGTTCCTGGTCCAGGTAGCGGCGGCCCCAGTTCCCATTAAGCATCTCCTAAATATGAATGAAGATTGTCTGTGCCACTGCAGTGTTTGGCTCGTTAAAAAGGACAACAACATGCGGTAGAGGCAGAGGCACAGCACAGTGGAATGAAATGCACAAATGCTTATTCAAATTTTTTCTATTACCCCATTTGCATGGACAACGGCAAATGCTTTGAGCGTTCCCCCCTGTTGCCCCCAACTACCCTTTGCCTTTCCTCTTCTTCTGCTCCACACTCCCCTCTTTTGTTGGTGATGCAGAAACTGGTTTTTGCTCTGGGCTTGCTGTTTTTGCATCCCCTTTGAAGAGGGTATGATGATTTTGTCGGAGCCCGGAAAGTATCCATATCTTTCAGAGATTTCCGAATTTTCCATTTCATGTAAGCCGTTGGAACCTTTTAAGCCCAATCATCACAGGAATAATCATTCTCCTAGGGTATCAAATACTTCGCCTCTATAGAACTCGGCTTCCTCTCTTGGTTTTTATGTCTCTTTTGCAAAAACAAACCCACATGCATGTCTATCCATCCCTGTCTCTCCCCCACACCCTTCATCGGCTGTGGCACTCTATCTCTCTCTCACACACACAAGCACACACACTGATGGATAGTTTTTGCGTTTTTTGTTTTTGCCAAGACTTCCTACCACCTGCCCCCCGAGTGGCTCTTGGGCCACTCCGCTCTCTTTTGTATTTCTGCCAACTCTCGTACGCATCTGAACCGTGAGATTTTATTTCATGCAAAAAAGAAGCAAGCGAAGCAGCAAAGAGGCCGAAGGAAGGGGCAGGGGGCAAGGGGCATGTGGCAGAGACAGCAGCAGAATCAGCAGAAAAAAGTAGAAGTACTCTGTCGCTGCGCATGCGCAACACAGAGACAGTCAGTGGCTGACAGTGGAAGAGAGGGAGCGACCTGCAGGTGTTTTTTTTTGCTTAAACTTCGAAAATGCATTGCACATCATGGAACAAGGAAACCAGCTTATAAATTATAAGTTTTGGCTCGTTGCAGTTGCTGCCTTCTTACCTGTGTGATATGGCCATGTCTGGCCAGCTACCCTTTATGGCAAAGGGTATATTGGTGAAGCATCTACTGATCCCAGTTTTAAACTTCACCTGACATCCTACCCTATTTATACGAATACGATAGGTATATTGTTAGGGAGTCTTCATAAGACCATTCGAAACATTCGCTGCGATTCAAAGTAAAACTGCAGTTCTGTTGAATCTGGATTGATCAGGTTATAATCGTATTGTGATTAAAGCAAAAGATCATTTCCTCCGCTCGTTGTGTCCACAATTGAAACTTGAAATGCATTTCCGTTTGCCATAGTAACCCAACGCTAGAGTATACCCCGCTTCGGAGCACGATAGTTGGCCAATTTCATCTGTTTTTCCACAACTGGTTCTGTCTCCGTCTTCTTCTCCGTCCTGTGGGAATTGTGCAATGTTAAATGTGGATGGGCTAAACATTAACATAAATAATGAGTCTGTAGGATTCATTCGTTGGAGCGGTAAACCTGAGCATATTATGGCCAAGATACGATCGGATCGACAGACATGGACATGACGAGAGTGGTTCAATTAAATGCGATATTTACTTTTTTCAAGCGGGGAGATCCCATTTGAGAGGCCCCGCCCCGCCTCTGACCGACAGTGACTGCGCTTTCAGCGATACGTGATTTTGTTTGTATTTTTGGAAATGCACCAAACAAACTTTGGCAGACCTTTGCCTGCGAGTGAATCACGACGGCAGCCGGCTTCTTATCGGAGCTGATAAGGCAAAGGTGGAGTAGAAGAAAACAATTACCCACCGACGCACCGGGGAGATTATGATGAAATCCGATGACTACGTTGACTGCTCACTTACCCACAAAAGATACAGACACCGAGAACGAAGAGCCAAGAACCCGGACCTCAGAAAAGAACATTAGACAGAGTGCCGTTAAGTGGTGTCTGTGTCCGGGATTGAGGAGGTTCCAGCGAAAAGGACTCGAGAGACAGGAACCGGCTAAGTGGCCGGCAAAGGATCGCGCGACACTGCCATTGTCCCGAAGAGTCGAGTCGAGTGTCGGTCGTGTTTTTCAGGTCTTTCGCTTAAAAAAA
The DNA here is from genome assembly GCA_008121275.1 of Drosophila lowei. Lineage (NCBI taxonomy): Eukaryota > Metazoa > Arthropoda > Insecta > Diptera > Drosophilidae > Drosophila > Drosophila lowei. The sequence goes on along the minus strand of CM017778.1, from coordinate 19,556,678 downwards.
TATGACTGCGATTGGGTCTGAGACTGTCACCGTGGAAGGACGGGCAGGGGGCAGGTAAGCCCTAAGGCTGTGCTCGCCCACGTCTCAGGTTCGCTCTCGGTTCTGCTTTCTCCTCGACTGGGACGGGGACGGGGACGCAGACCCAGGGACCATCCATAAGTATCGGGTTTCATAAAGGACATGCATGGCCATATTTCTGCTCCTGGCGGATGCACAAGCAGAAAGTTCCCATGTTCCCCATATGCGGCACAGAGTCCTTTTAGCTGGAAAATGTGGAATCTGGAAAACCACTTGAGGAGAGTTGCATGCTGCATGCTGTATGCTGCATGCTTCACGCTGCACTCCTCATGTCTCTAATTATGAAGAGGGCAAGCGCCCACTTGAGAGCCACCAGCAGGTTCTGTTCTGGATCCGTATCTGAGCATCTCTTCGGACTGCCACTGTTACTGTATTGTATCCGCCAGATACTTTTCATCTTGTTTCTTTGTTTCATTTGGGGGTACTTGAGTACTTGGATTCTCACGTATGCGTATGCTAAGAGGCAGCGTGGGACGGAGAGGGGAGGGCAGACGGAGACGGAGATGGAGACCTGGTTGCAATCATAAATAATAATCAATTTCCTGTGCCCCGAAATGTTTCCCATCGCTCCAGCAGGAACTTTTCACTTCCATTTTCCATTTCCCCGCTCCCCATTTCCCAGCTGGCGCATGCAACTGCAAGTTTTCCTTTTGGTGAGAAAATTGAAATAAAATCTGACAGCACAATGAGAGGAGGAGCAGAGGATGGGGCAGGCTGTCTGGGGATAATGAGGCACCATGAGGTGGAGGCGGGGCAGGGGATCAGATGAGGGGATCCATTCTGATTGTTTAAAAATTATTTATTGTTGGCCGTTTGTTTTTTTGTTGATTTTATTATACGTGTATTCTCGTATACGAGTACGAGTATGTATATATTGTATTTTCGATTCTCCTCCAGCTCGTTTCGTTGGTTTGATTTGTTGAACATTTGTGCACATTTGTTTGCCTCATTTGCATTTGCCCCAGCCCAGCCCCTGCCGCCGAGTGCCCCTCCAGCCGCAGATGGGGCCGCCAATGGGGTGGCTAGACAGAGCTGCTTCGGCTCGTTCTCTCGGCCGAGGAGGTTAAGTGCTGGCCCAATCAACGGCAGCGCCAGCCTGCCCCCATTTGTTGCCCATGACGCATGCGTCGTGGTGCGGTCTGGCGCATACCCTAAGCTGCAAGAGGGGTTGGAAATTTGTTGTAAATCCGAATCCCACTGAAGAAATTTATAAATTAGTAGAAGTTCTAAATGATATGAAGTGATGTTATCTGCTAAAGGGTATTTAGCAGTCGACGTATTCTTTCTGAGGTGTCCAAAAATCTGAAGCCTGGCCAAGAACCCAGTTATTATCATGGCCATCCGTAAACCATCAGAATTTCTTCCACATTTGAGAGATTTCCAATTGCATTTCGCACCAAGGGTATTGCTCATTCGTTGCCCCTGTGTGCGGCTGTTTTGTTTATGACTTGGCCAAAAAATAAAGAGACGCAGAATGTGGCAGCCGCCTGCAGCTGTTGCGGGATTGGATGGCCTGAAATGGGATGAGATTCGATGCGAAGCGATGCAAGATCCCTAACCCTTTGCCACATTGTGTGGATCAAGAGATAAACATACGAAGACAGAGACACTGCAATTAGTGAAGTGAAGGGGGCACTTGCAACATCATCTGAAGGCGTAGGCGGAGCAGAAGGAAGATGAAGGAGAAGGTTGGGGCATGCACCATATGTCGTTTTGGTAAGCTGAGAGCCTGGGCATCGGATTACCCCAAAGAGCAAGCACTGCCTCAGCTTCAGCTTCAGCTTCTTCTCCTCTGTAATAGCCACTTCTGGCTCTTCCCGTCTCCCCCATTAAAGCCATCTGCCCCTCCTCCTTCTCCTTCTCCTTCTCCATCAGCTCAGCACCATCTCCATCATCAGCAACTTCTTTTGAGTCTGCCTCTGCCCGTTCTTCTTCTTCTGTTCCTTCCACAAATCCAAGCCGGACGAGGCATCCACATTGTTTGTCTTCTGCTGTGTTTGTTGGTTTTTGGCTATTCTGTGGAAGGTTCTGGGGGCCGGAAAACGCTTACGAACATAATAAGGCAGATTCAAGGCAGAGTCACAGTCACCGTCACAATTCAAAGGTCAACGTTGTCCGCTGTCCGCTGTCCGATGTCCGATGTATGGTGTCCGCTTTGTCTGGCAGTGATCTTGCATAATTACAAAGAGAAGTGTTCGTAAAGAAGGTAGGGAGCGCCTCTCCCGCCGCTCCGACTCCCCGCGTCTTTTCGCGCTTAGATCTCAGCGAGAGGGAGAGTTAACCCCTTGATGGCTGCGGGGTCACATGCAGACGGAATGTGAATCATTGACAGTTTTTTATTGTACGAAGCGTCGCATGCATCACATCACTCAGCGACAGTTCAAGAAGTTCCCGCTGTGTATCTGTATCTGTATTTGTATCTATGGGTGGGTACGACTCCCCGTGTGTGTGTGTGTGTGTAATCGTAAGGGGACCGACCGCACCCCACTTGCTGCTGACAAGCTTTCAAAAATCATTCCATTCCGAAATTCAATAGACGACCCAGAGAAATATTTAAGTCAAACGATGACGAAAGTTTCCATATCAGAGATCTCCCAGAAGAGCATTCGGCAGTAGGGCAGGGCGGGGCGGGGCGGGGCTGAGCAGAGGATTGGGAAAATTGGAATGTTGATGCCGAGTCGAAGTCGAAAGCGTTTGCGTTAATTAAAAACAATTAAAGTGGCAACAGTTGGGGGCACAGAACGGGCAGGCATCAGCAGCATCGGGGTCGCAAGTAGAGTTTGGAATTGGAAACATCTCTCACGCACATACGAACCAGATCGAGCCGAAAAATAAAGGTTTGTAACGGATAATGTGGGTCGGGTTATGGACAGGGGGGAGCGAAGGGGTGGAAGTACTCATATGACTTCCCCCTGATGGCTAGGGCGCCGCACTCTCGTGCCCCTCCGCCCCAACGACTGGCTCAACTTTCCATAAAAATTGTATAATATTAATTGCGGTTAATTGGGATTAACAGCTGCGCCAAAATGTTTGCTTTGCCCCGCTCTGGGCTGCACTCCAGAGAGATCGCTGGAGATCAGTTCTCCGGAATGCACTAAATAGGGAGAACTCTGCAGCAAAGGGGAGCATCCTGAACAGCCTGAACAGTTTTGCAAAGCCTGGCCCCAAAATGATTTATATGCGAACGGGTCTTTGCATCTTCTGCTGCTGCACGATGCTGCTCCCTACGCTTTCAACACTTCTGCTGCACTCCAGCACAGATCGATCCGGTTCCCATTTCCTGGCAGAATGCTGCGATGACAAAACATCCAGAATGCCCACCCAATCCCCATACCCAGCATCCATCCACAGTCCACTGTCCGCCCAAGAGCCCGCCCCATCCGGCGCTGGCCATCATCCGGTGCCGATCGACAGGTTTTTTTTTTGTCCACGCAAGGATTGTGTGTTTGTGTCGGTGTGCTGGAAAAATCACTAAAGAAAATCGTTATGGTCCGCATCCGAAGCGATTTTCCTGCCTGGAATTTCCGCTGTTGCCACTGTCGCTGGTGCTGTTGCTGTTGCTGCTGCTTCTGTGGCAGCGGCATCGCGCTAATTACGATGATGGAATAGCGACAGGCCGCCGCCAGTGTCCCTCTCTTTAGTACTCGCGTACCTGTTGGACCATCCTCCATCCATCAGATTGGCCGCATAGATTACAGACACACTCGCGGGGCAGGGCATGGCCACATGTGGCAAGTAATTGTTTGGGCCGCATCCAGAATGTTGCCGGTTCTACTAGAAAGAGTACGAGTTCTGCTGCTGCTGCTGTTGCTGTTGCTGTTGCAGCGGAAGTAATTTGAGGTTGATGATGATGCTGCAAGCGACTGCGGCTGTGTCTCTGGGGTTAATAGGCACCACACTAGGGTTAATGGCTATCGCAGGCACTTGCACTCGCACTGGCACTCGTATTCCCCGAATTCATTTGGGGCCCTTTCTTCAAAGCCACTCCGCACCCATAAGCCATGTAGCCATCTTTGACATGCCCACCGCCGAACGTCTCTGGCATACATAATGCCATTCAGATGGTATTCAAATGGTGTTCGAGTATTGTTTTCAATTTTCCAAAAGATAAGCAGAGATCTCTGAGGTTGGGGTTGCTCGGAGCTGGAGGCTCTCTCTTTCTCCCTCTGAGTCTTTTTGAAGCATGTGAGAAACGATGGGATCTGATATTTGGTTTTGTCAACGGTTAAGTGGATTCCATACACATACATACATATAAATGTGAGACATTTCAAAAGATATTCAAATTCGAACAGTTTTCCCATCTGGAAGAGCGATTAGTGTGTCAGATTATGAGTCCATGGGAGCACTCCACTCCCTATAAGTCGTGCGATTATATATTACTCCCAATCGAAGCCCGATTCTGATTCTTGGCATGTCACAATGTCGAAAGCCGAATGCCGAATGCCGAATGACAGACATTGGCAATTGCACGAAAGTAAAGTCCAAAGTGATCCAAAGTCGGAGGGAGTGTCTACATGAAACTATATGTATATATAATTATATTTGTAAACCGATGTACCCCGTACCCGTGCTGGTACGGTTGCATATACATATATGGGTATTGATCGTGTATGTGTATTTTACTCAATAATAAAAATACTCGTACTATTGGGAAATTGTCATGGCGATCACGTAGTTTTCATGTTCTTGGAAGATTCGAGTCGAAGTATATTCACCATTGGAGTTCGTTCCACCATGTTGCTACAGTTGTTGCTGTTGCACGCTGCCCTTGCATGTAAGCCACGACAGCAACATCATCTTAGAGACGACTATCTCCCGAATGTTTGTCTGCTAACCTCTGACCTCTGGCTTCTGCTGCTTCTATTGACTTTGTGCTGATTGCAGCACTAAGTAGAGTCACCTCCACGACAGACAACACCGTGTACACATGTAGGCACATCTCAGCGTAACGTAACCCAGAAAAAAACCCCAGCACAGCAACAGCAACACTTTCGGGGAACACAGCACACATATCGTTGCTTTTGTTAGGCTCAGCACGTTTTTGGAAGGAATATGAATATGAGTACGAGTACGAGTGGCAGTACGAATAATTCCAAGATTCAGCAGTCAGCACTTTTGGAATCGGAATAGGAATTCGAACACGACGCCATTCTGAATATATACTCGTATAGCACTTATGCGGCATAAAGCATATAATATAGCATGCAGCATATTTCTTGCTGCTGCTTTTTACAGAGTCTGGAGCGGAGATTGATGTTGGGGTTTTGGGCATTCATTTTCACATTATATGCCAGCAAAAAAAACTGATTAACAAACTGTGCTAAGAACTGAAGATCGAGGCAGAGGCAGAGGCACAGGCAAAGGCAAAGGCACAGCGCAGTACTCATTGAATTTTGATGAACACCCGCTGACAGGGGAAACCTTTTCTGGCTCTGGCTCTGGGTCTGGCTCTGGGCTTACTTTTTGGGTCTTAGCCACAAACCGGTACAGGTCTTGGGTCTGGCCTGGCTCTGACTCTGTCCACAGCCTCGTCTTAAGCTCTCTGTTTGCTCCGGAAGTAATTAATGCTTTACTTTATTTCATTTTTTCCACCTCCTAGCCTCCCCCTCCCCCTCCGCCTCCTGCTGGGACTGGGGCTGGCTTTGTTTGCCACAGAAAAACAGAATCTATGCTGAGGAGAGTCGATGATGCCGCCGCCGCCGCCGCCAAGTGTCGTATCTGTCGCTCTGCCGGTGGAAACTTTCACCAATGTGCGGCTCTAGCTGGCTTTTTGCACTCTCTGACCGAATTGTCAGCTGGAAATGATGTGAATTTTCCATCTACCATCGGTCCCAATATGGCGGGACCACACTGCCCACCAATATGGCCTGGCAGCAGCAACAGCAGCAGCAGCAGCGACATAATTGTGATCAATTGCCAAGTGGCATCCTACAGACCATAGCGAGAGACTTGGTCGCTCCATTCCTGGATGCTGCTGCTGCTGCTGGTGCTGTTCCCTGTCTCTCTCTCTCTCTCTGTGTGTGTTTGGTTTGTACCCTTTGTCTTCGCTTTAATTAAAGCAAGCAGGAGCCTCTGAATCTGGATGTGGATGTTGATGTTGCTGTTGATGTGGACATCAGAGTCTTGCCTTATTTGCGCCATGTTGTGTGCCACAAGCGGTGCCACGATGCCACGATGCCACGAGTGGAGCCCGAAGTTAACGATCCGCTGGAGTTTTGATTGATATCTCTCTAGCCTCTCTCTAGCTGTTCGATGGGTCAATGTCCACTCCACTCCACTCCACTCCATTCCATTCCAGATGCTAGAGAAGCTTCTCCACTCGCTCACTCAGCCATGGCCATGCCCAGTGGTCACCCAGTGGCCGCCGGAGTAGGCGGCCACCGATCATACTATCTGACGAGGGATCGCTCTCGCAGCAGAAGCTCTTTTTGCCCCGCTCATTAATTGCCAACATTTCATATTTTATTTCAACATTGCTCGCCTTTTCCCTCTCCCTCTGTTCTCTTTTTAATTTGTTTTTCAATTATTTTTGTGGCCTCTGCCGCGCTGTGTTTGGTGTGTGTGGTGTTTTATACATTTTATTTGGTTTTATTATTGGGATCGGGCACGCTTGTTGTCGCCATAGTAGTTGTATTGTTGCTCGGACTGAAGCCCGGAGCTGGTGCTGGGGCTTTAGGTTCCGCTGCTTCAGCGCCCCGAACGGACCCGGTGTCGGACTACAGTACGTAAACATTGCAGCTCAGCGGTTTCGACGTTCTGATTACTGCTCGTTTTGTTCGATTCCGTGCGCTGCGATGTTGATAACTTTTGACACGGCCCGCAAGCTCCTGCTGATAGTGACAGCCGCCCGGGGCGGGCGTGATAAGGGGTCGAACTTTGTACCTCGAGGAGAGGTGTACCATCCTGCACGCATTTAGTTGCATAAGTCACACCGCTTAACACCTTCTACATGGAGCAGAACACTTCATGATAAGGGGCCCTGGGAGATGTGCATCCTAACTATAGGAAAATTCATCCACATCATGCATGCACGAGCCCTAATTAATGGCAAACATTCAGACAGACCAGACCGACATTCAATTGCACAACTCAACCGATAGCCGCTGCTGCATAACTGTCTCTATGTAGAGCAGAACAATTCAATTCATTGATGGCAACAATAACAATGCCAAAGACAATACTGCTTTTATGCCCCCAACATCCGCCTACAATCCATATAGATATCCACATTTTTATGGCCTATCAAATCAAATCAAGTAAAGCCACGATTGGGAGAATCTCGAGTTAGCACTTAATTATCATTCGGCCTCTTTGAGCCGGGGCCGTGGACCGGGGACTGCGATGATTTATAATGTGCGAAGATTGCTTTTCACTTTGGAGTTTCGAGGTTCAGCCTGGGTCAGTCAGTCGTCGGCCGGTCTTTTGTGTTGCTGTTGGTGGATGAAAGGTGGCCATTTGCATATGCTCGTACTGGTATGGGTATGAGAAGCCGGACCGGACCCAAAGCGGATGCTGGAAATTGTGGGAATTGGGAAAACGTTTAGCTCACAATCGAAACGGGGAGATGAAGATAAAGGTATGAAGTATTTTGGAAACGTTTCATTTGGAAGAACAATCGAATAAATGGAGAATATCTCTCCATGATATCCGCTCCTAGAAAGCTGTGATCTACTACTTTTCAAAGTCCACAGTTTCTCTTCTTTGGATTCCGGGAAATTATGAAATTTCAATTGCCAAGAGTGTGATTCATCGCATGGCAATTCGTTCTCTTTGAATTCCGTTTGACTGTGCCGCCCTAATGTGTGGCACTGACCTTTGCATCTGTATCTTCTATCTGAGTGTGCTTCTGTATCTGTTTATGCCGTGTCTGCAGCTGTATCTGTATCTGTATCTGGAACATGGAGAGAGCAAGAAAATTGGCACACATAACGAAGGCACCAAAAGCAACAAAAACTGTAGTGCTGCTAACCCACAATTAGCCAAAGGCCGGCATCTGGATCTCCCTCCACATGTGTTTTCGCTCCCCGATCTTCTATACCTTCTTTATCCCTCCCTTCCCTCTGGTGTACATATGAATGACATTGGCAATTGCAATCTGCAACTGTGTTTTGGGGTAAATGCGATTCTTACTTCCACAAAAAAGTGAGTGGCGCATCCAACACGGTGGGGCATGCATGGACTGTGGAGTGCCGCATCCAGAGGAGGAGCATAAAGCGAAAAGTGCCGCATGTGGCATCCCATCAAGCTGCTGGGACTGGCGCTGGCTGTGGCATCACTTTGACGCGACGCGATCTTTCTGCCGCTGACTCTGCCGCTCTGCCTCCGCTGTTGTTGGTTTTTGTTTCAGTGTCGTGAGAATTTTTCGCGTTTGGAATTGTAAGCCAGAATGGGTAGGGGCAGGGGCAGGGGCAAGCAGGCATCTCTGGCTGGGAAGCGAAAGTGTTGCAAGTGCTGGGAAAGCAGTAGCGTAGCGCCAACAGCTGGGAGCAACGCAACGCAGCTGTAGAGTTTGTCAGCAATTTGCAACTGGCATGGGCATCGATCGACCCTTAATCGCAGTCGCCCCCAAACCCCACTTAATGCCACAAAAACTAATTCTAGCGTTTGGTTTCTTCTCGTTGCAGGTGAGTTTGTGGCAAATGTCTGATTCAGATTCAGAATAAGATTTGGATGTGGATGTCGATGCCGATCGACTCTCTAGAGGTTTGCAAGTCGATAATTAAAGGTTTGTACGGCAATTAGGCAGCTGGGCGGTCGCTGCACATAGAATTCTCAGCTAGTGACGAGGTTTTTTTAAACCAATTTAGTGGGCTCCAAAAAAACAACAAAAAGCGAGACAAAAACAAGACAAAAACGAGAATAAAGGCCAAGCAATCGAGAATTCATTAATGTAGCGCTGTGGCAATCGGCATCGCCATCCCCATAGCCATCGCTTCTATCGTAATCAAATGCTGCATTCAACTTTAAACTGCAGCGGCAGGCGCGGAGGCAGTGGCAGTAAGCGGAACGACAGCGCAGTCGCAGCGTGGCACAATTGTTTTGGACCCACTCCGTTGTCGTGGAGACGAATGCCGCCACGGGGCGCGAGGGGAATGGAGTGGAAGCCCAAGTTATGCTTGAAGTGTTTTATGGCAAGAACTCTGCTAGTACGAGTCGAGTAAGGGTATGTGTGTGTGCAACAGATGCCCGGCTGGCTGGCTGGCTGACTGCCCCAGAGTCGCTGCCACCAATTGTTGCACTCTACTCTCTTTCAGAATGGGACAAAAGGCTCTGCTCAACTGTTCAACGCAGTGCGCCCCTGCCACCCCTTATGGCCCTGGCCCAATGCTCTTTTTCGGTGGTGGCGACATCGACACGCAATTGCCCCGGCTAAAGGGACTCCCGCCCTCGCCCCCGCTACCAACCCCCCGCGCCAAAGCAAAGCAAAGCAAACTTCACGCCTCGCTGCCCGCATCGGGTGTTCTTTGGCGATCCATGTGAGTGCGGATACGCCAACGCCGACGCAAAGTCAAACCGGAGTCGCGTCTCACTCCCATCATTTGTACGCGCAGAGGAGAGCCGCATGACCCGTGGCCATGCCACACAAGGGTTAAAAGAATTACCATTCGACTGTTGAGCTAGAATCATTTTCCCTCATTGTTCCATGCAAATGCTGATGCTGGTCTTACTCTTACCCTGCGACGATTACAGATCGGTGGCCGGGTCGCTGCAAGGAACCTGCACGTTCTTCTTTCTAAACCCTCTTCCCTTTTTTTAGTCTCTTCCAGAAAACTAAGAAATATTAACCGCTTGCCGTTTGAAAATCACGCCTGCTTTTCAACTCGATTTTTACATTTACACCCAAAAATATGCTACGCTTTTTTGTATTTACACTTTACATTTTATCGACATCTGACACCAGCTGTTCAGGTTCCACATTACCTTACCGCCCTCTGGTGGCCATAGATGCGATTATTGGGACTTGCATTATTAGCCAAAAGATGGCGTGAAGAGATTTTTCCGCCTGATCAGAGGGCGCTGCTAAAAAATATGTTTAAAAATACAAAATCAGGCAAACAAACTAAAGGCGTTACATTGAAATTTTAACGGATAAATATTATCGTATCAAATCAATTGTCCTCGCACAATACAACGCACTGGGGGCTGCCGTAGCTGATGATCCCGATTTGGGCGAAGCGCAGTTTGCCCTCGTGCCGCACCCACTTGCCCAGAGAACCGCCAGAGTCCGCACTGCAAGTGTCCCCCGTCGCGTGCCCAGCGCAGATCTGATGCGCACCAATGTCGATAGTGAACCTCTTCAAGCACTCGGTGATGTCTAAACGATTAAGGACGATGGTCCTAAGGGTGCGGCTAAAAGTGCGGTCCTGGGTCATGCCCCAGCCGGTGGCAATAAACGCCTGGAAAGCGTCTACATTTCTCTGATCGGCTCCTATGATAAGGCAGATCGGATGGATGTGTTCTGCGGGGAATTGGATTCCAAGTAACCTGATTACCTCTGAACTGTACTGTGCGTCTTAATCGTAACAAGCCTATGTCATGTTGGCGGTGGTGTTTCGAAAAAGTTCGGTGGCGATAGGCCTTGTACTCTCCCAAACGCACGGTTCTGATTGGGGGAAAATAGAAATGGCACCTTTTCGATATCTGTTCTTCTATATATTCTATTTGGACAAACCAACGCGGAACTCACATTATCTCTCCCACCGATATTCAATGCGCAGCTGTCAAAACAAAGCCTGAATAGAAGAAAAGCCAAGTTAAACTCGAGCTAAATGGCAATGGCTATACGTACGGCTGTGGATGAGTGTTCCTGTTCCGGAAATTGGACCCCACACGCAAATAGGCCATCCACGGATTGGCGTTTATGTTTGCATCTCTTCCATCCGCTATATACGTGACGGGTATGCCCCATGTGTCTTCGCAATTCTCTTCGAGAAACGTCGCCGATCCCTGGTTTACCTCAAGGATCAGACAGGCGAGTAATGCGGTTCCAACCACTGCGATCTTCATTTCAAGCGGAGCCTCGGAGGAACTAATGGCAGATCTAGAGATACAGGGGTCCTAATATAAGAATTCTTCTAAGAGTTGCCTATCACGAGTGAAAAGTTAATTGCCGGAATTCCTAGAAAATATTTGTTTTATATTTATATTCATGTTGTCAGATCTTTTTCGGAAAAAGGTCAACAGAGGCCTTTGAACCAAGTCCATTCGGTTCGAAACATTGCGTTCCAGGAGCAGACAGATCGGTATGATGTGGTCTACAGGAAACGAGTTTAATCATGCAGGACTCCCTTACTCCCATCTATGTATATCTATAGGATCGTTACCCCTGTACTCCACACTCCTCGCCAGTCGGAACAGAGCTATATCATCCCTCACGTATGATTGATAGTTCGGTTAGTTAATCTGTACTTCAACATCAATATCCTCCGAATCAACGGAGTATACCTCTGAGTCGTACACCCCAAACCCGACCTTTCTGTAACGCGAATAGTATTATTACCATTCGTAGATATCTGTTAAATTTTTAGGGCACTCACAGTGGCTCGGGACTTGAGCAATGCGCTGCAGTTAGGACATATCCTACAAAAGTGTTGAGAGAAAGTAACCTCTGTATCTTTAAGAGTACTCCAATGAAAATACATACGAGAATTGATCAGAGAGCCACCAGAAGTGAATCTTCCGTTCTTGGTTATCAATGCCAACCCCGGGCTGGATTCTGGATCTGCGTTCTGTCCCCCAATGATCATGGGATTTGAACGACTCAGCTGGGGGGAATGGACAGCACAGTTCTGGTCCAGCAGTTGAGACTGTTTCTGCGGTGTTTTTCCTTAGCAAGGACAAAGCTGGCGAGTAATGCCAGCCCAGCTAGGGCGATCTTTATGTGCAATGAAACCATCGCGACTAACTCATGGCGATCCCAGTGCCTTTCTTTTATTCAATGGTGCTATTGAATTATTTTAAATGAATTTCTGGAACGGATGGTTTATCGCTTAAATGTACCTACGGTTTTCTAATTTATCGAAATTCTCTAGAAAAATATGCCGTCTCTCTTTACTGTGCTCTAATGACAAATATAATATATGAAAATTATCATCCTTTTTCACTTCCATCATCGAACATCATGCATCTAACATTCTCCGTGCGGATATGTCTATGACGGCTGAAGTCATATAGCAGTCCACATTCGCGGAGTGGATGTACGGAGTATTCGCATATCCACGGGAAACCGTCTTCCTCCCCTCCGCTGCGTGAGTGAGTGGCTTGTCAGCTTGATGGCAAGCGAAGGGGAACTGGAAGTAATGGATCCCGGTATTTTTAACAGACCCCCTATTTCTCTTTTTCTCTCTTCTCTTCGAGATGTTTTCTGTGCTGGAACCGGTTTTCTCTTCGACACAAATCAAAAACATCTACTCAAGACGGCAAAAAAACAGAATAACAGAAAAAAAACCAACAGAAATAATCGTTTTCCTTTGAAATAAGCATTGAAATGAGCCGCAAAAAATGAATAGCATTGGAATTTGAATATTGATATTGGAATGCTGGTAACACGCACATGCACACGCACAAACACACACACACAGATACAGCACACACAATTAATTTTCATCTAATTATGAAAGCTTTGTTCAAAATTAATGTGTGACAAGCAGATAGAATTTGGAGACGCTTTTATAGGAATACGCATGCCCATAATAAATGAGGTATTGACTCGTATACCCTGGCAGAGGGTTAAAGAGGTCCCTATATAGAGGTGGTAAAGAGGACCCTATAAAGTACATATGTATATGTTTTGCTGATCAGCAAAAAGTCTTTGTAGGAAGAACGTGTATGTTTTAAAGTTCAAATTGGAACCGAATCGGATCACTACATAGTATACACTATTCCCGCCATCGGAATAATGGATGCAAATGTATTGCAGAATGGATATACCTTCCTTTGTTGTTATGCCTCGATTTGCCTCGATCATTCCCTCATTTCTCATGCATCTGGATTTATTGACCTTGCCTGGGATGCTGCTGGGCCTCGCTCTCGCCCTTCGGTAAGGCGGCTGCCAAGCTGCAGGAATCCTTACATATCGGAATGCGGCTGTGGTCGTCGACGTCGTCGACTTAGGCTCAATTGCTGTTGCTGTTGCTGTTGCAGTTGTTGTTGCTGGTGTCAACATCAGAAGAACAGCAACAGCAACAGCAACAACAACAGGAACATCTAAAGCAACAGCAGCACGATCATGGTCTTGGCTGTGACTCTGATGCTAAGGCCGAAGCTGGGACCGAGGCTCTGTCGCCGCACGTACAACAACCAACTTACATAGCCGCCGATTAGCCAAGGTAACAAACGAAGAACTGGCCCAGACTCGGACTCGGACAAGCAGAGCCTGAGCTCCAGCAAGAGATCCAAATGGGATCCAAAATGAGCTATCTCACTGCGCAAATCTCTCGCTTCGCTCCGTCTTGGCTGTCGTTTCAGTTGTTGTCGTGGCTTTTAAGGGCCTTCCTTCTTCGAGCCATGGCTGCCATTTATCGCAAATGCATTGTGGCAGGCCGGACCGATCCGGGACGCTACGGCTGTGGCTGTGGCTGCTGCTGTTGCTGCCTGCCCCATCTTTGTCTCGGCTTTTGTTTCATGCTCCATGGCTAATGGCACACAGGCTCCACAGGTTGCCGCTCTGTCGAGTGTTGTTGCAACATCTTGTCGATGGGCGCCCTGCACTCGAAGACGGAAGACCTTTGGGCCCCAACACCAGCACCAACACCAATGCCAATACCAAGACGAAGACGAAGACCAGGCCCTACTCCATTCCAATCCTGGCCACGTGTGCGTTGCTAAAACGTCCGCTTCTCGGACCACACTACTCCTTATCTGACCGGAGTGGCATTCACTCTGTTGCTGCCTTCGTGCTTTATGCTCGGATTAAATTTAGCAAATCGAAGCGATGCGCTAATTGAACTTGTTGATCTTCATACCTCTCTCCCCCTCTGTCTACTGTCTCTTACTGGCTGACAAAATGGCCGCATCAAAAACAATGTTTCAGAGCATACAATAATTTCCATATTTTAAACAGCACAAGCCACACATTGCAAATATTTTGAGGCGCAAAGCAACTAAATTATTTTGTGGGTATTTTTAGAGCGCGGTGCGTCTCTCTCCGATATTTGGCGTCCACTCAGAGACCCTCTCAGGGCCCCCGGCTGCACGCTTCCACCACCGTCTCCGTCAAAAGCTCCCCAGCGACTTGGCCGCTCATATTTCACACTTCACGACAAAGCGATTAAAGTCGCGCAAACAATCTGTTATTGGAGTTGTTGCAATTATGTTTACAAAGACATTAAAAGAAACGAAAGGCGAACGGCGAACGGGAAAGGGAAAACATATACGGATACGTAAGTAAAGTCGAAAACACGAGAGGCACAGAGCAGAGGCCCCAAAAGCCTCAGAGAGACGCTGTGGCACTCTTTATCCCCATACCCTTTTGCAGAGGCAATTACGATTGTGAGAGGATATGTGACCTGACGATAGCTGTTGCGATCCTATAAATCATATTTATTCTTGATCAACCAATGTTCGTATGTCCATCTACAAGTCTTTCTTTTTCTATGAAAATTAGCCTATCAATTTTGGAGATACTTGTATCTCAAAGAAACATTTTACAGAATACGATTTTCAAGATTTGAACACTCATGTCATTGGAGGTCATTTGCTTGAAATTGAAATCCGAATTTATAATGAAACACTCTATATTTCAGGGTATTTAAAGCTGCGGCTCTCGAAGCCTGGCTTTCTGTCTGGTTTTGTTTTTTTGTTGGTTTTTTTGGGATTTTTGTGTTTTGCTTTTGAAACGTGAGTCGTGCCCCAGCAGCAGCAGCCACAGCCACAGCTAACAGCAACAACTTCTCGGGCAGACGACGGCGACAATCAATAAAAAAAATCAGTAAAAAACGAGAAACTTAAGGCAAAAAACTTTTATGCTAAAACGATGAGATGAAGTCAAAGTTTCTGCGTATTTGGCTTTATGGCTAAGGTTTTGGGTTGGGGTTAAAGTTAAGAACCGCACTGGCCCGCCCCGCCCCGCCTGACCAATTAGCCAGGCTGTCGTCAGAGGTATGTTCCTGCCGAAAGAGCAGCCCTAAAGAGCCATCGCAGCGAAATGTGCCGCATCATGTCGAGGCCTCGGCAATTAGCTTTAATTCTAAGCAGCTTTTTACGGCCGTGCGACAAGTTCAATGCTGATGAAGCGATCGATCTGTCATCTGTAGCACTCGGCGAACTCGAGGAACTGGTCCACGTTGTGTTGTAAAGGGCAGCAATCCAATTACGCGGCTTTGAGTGTTAGGGTTGACACGCGCTAAAAGTTGGCCAAAAGTAGAGCTTTAGCCCTGGCTGAGAGGGTTTTCGTCTGCATCTCCTATTTCTGTGCAAATGTGCATGAGATCTCTTGAAGAAACAAATTCGTTGCGCCCTATGGGCACTCTAGGAAGATCATCATCCATCCCTCACTGCCTCCTTCTGTCCTAAACAATATCGAGACACTTGAGCGCCTCCAGAGCCGATCTTTTGTTACTGTTAATCTGCGTGGCACTTGAAAGTAACGCCTCAACCTAAGAGCCCCTGAGAGCCTCTGACTCTGACTCTGGGACTCGACTCTGCTCGCATCGCATCGCATCGACTACTCTTCTCATCCTCATCCACATCGATGGCGATGATCAAGATGATTCTGATTCCGACAACCTGCAGAGCGGGCAGGAATCGTTTCAAGGGTCCATGTTCTTGAGGCTTTCTTTTGAAATTGAAAAACACAAAAAGATCATAGACAGATGTGGTGGAATGGGGGGAACATTTCTCTCCGCATGGCATTTTGTACGCTTCATCAAATTTATATGAATCTCGGTCTTCGTCTGTCTCTGTGTATCTGTGTGTCGGGGATTCGGTTTCTTACACCTCTCGAACGGCGTTTACCTGTGCGAACGGAGTGCCTCAAGTGGTTTGGAGATGGTTTGGAGATGGCTTCGAGATGTTTCTCAGCGCGATTCTCCGTTCTCCGTTCTCGGATCTACGTTCTCGTCTCGCGCTTGTCAGTTGCATGCTCTTCGATTTTGACAGATGATTTTGTACGGGTTGGGCTGGGGCCTGGCTTTGATTGGGGTCTGCATAGACGGCTATTAATATGTTTGATTATGGTTGGAGATCGAGATCGACACGAGATGATCGCGGAGAAGAACCTGAACCTCAACCTCTACCTCAGCCTCGACGAATGACGAACGTCGAACGGCGCTTGAGCTCGTGTGGCTTTCTCCTGACTGCGAAAATGGGAAACGGTTTTCAATTTAAAAGTATTTTCATGCTCTAAGACAATGCTCTGCGAGGGACAATGCAACGCCTCTTGAGTCTCAGCGTGGGACTGGGACTGGCACACGGATTTGAATGCATCTCTTGCAAGATGGTTGCGCTTTTCCAAGTGCCTCTTTTGTGCCGGCAATCTGTTACCAAACAGTTGAAGAGGCCAAAACGAGTCTACCTGCAAGGGATGTCCTTTCGGCCAGGCGTAAAAACCCCGATTACTTGTGGGTTGGGTCGGAGACAGGTGAAGATTTCCACCTCTGTCTGCTCTCTCGTTCTGTCTGCCGATCTGGCTCAACAATGTTGACAACGCTCGAACAGAAATCTTGGCCAAAATAACAATCCATAGCGCCGTCAGGCCCACGCAGACCAGGCTCAGCACATAGATACAGATACAGACGGAGACACACATGTATGTACGTACAAATACAAATTCTGTGGTGGTGGAAGGCGGCGAACTTGTGTGCTTATATGGCAACATTGCCCACACACACCAACTCACGCACACACCCTCACTCAGGTGAGAGAGCGCTTGGGAGAGCGGCTTGTACCTGAACGGTTACGAATTCGCCGCAAGAAATGCCTCGAAACAACAGAACAGCAACAACAATAGAGCCAAGAAATTGGGATATACACAAGATCTTACCTGTGGGGATCCCGCAATCAATGCGAATCTCAAATGCTCTGCTCTCTACAGCTGTCAGAGTTAAGATTATAAGAGATTATCGCTGGGATGCACTTTGCTACGAGAAGGGAATGATTCGCGGGAATTCGAGGGAATGATTACTGTACAAGTTAGGGGAATGCTAAAACAAGTACAAGTATCTTTCCATATATACATTAATCTTTCTATGCTTATAATATCTAGAGAATTGTTTCTTATGGAAATTGGTAAACATTATATGATCTTTTCATCAAGCTAACATTACTCAAATCAAAGTCAGAAGAAGTCCATAATGCTTCGCGTTCTTTCTTAATATATAATCTATATATACTTTAAATAACTGAAAGTTATAGGGAATATCATCTAGAAGTAGAGCATTTTGTAGTTAGGGACAGTTTATCCATTGCTATTCCATATAGTTTCGTGTTACGCTGACTCTTTAAACCGCTGCCTCGTTACGTTTACGATTACCTTTGATACCCTCTCTCTCTCTGTGTTCTGTGGCTGTGTGCGTGAGAGAGAGGCCATTGTGCAGCTGTGTGTCGCTTTGCTTTAGTTTTATTTTGACCTGATCTGCGCCTAAGATTGTCTCCAGCCGCTCACCTTTTTCCACAATTTTTACCTGTATACTATGCTCTCACTCTTGCTCTCTCTTCGGCTGCATTCGTGCGAGAGACGAGGCTGTGAGTGTATGTGAGCGTGTTCCGAGCGTTGGCTTCGCTTTTGGTTTCAGTCTTCAGTCTCGAAGAGAACTTGTTGCTGCGCAGACGCGAATTGTTCATGCTGCATCTGTCGTGTCGGTCGTCGTCCCGCCTTCTCGCCCGTCTGTGTGTCTATCTGTCTGACGATCGATCGTCGCCGATCTCTCGGACCCGGACCCGTTCGTCGCGTCGCTAATTTGCCTGTGCTAATCGCAGTGGCAGTCGTATTACCCAGAAATCGCAGTACGGCCCCCGATGGGCATGATCACCATTGGTGGAGAGCAAGTGAACAACCAGTTGAATATCCGAGTAATACGTGTGTTTTTCGTGAATCTCTGCTAATTGGCAGCAGCAGCCTCAGCCGCAGCCGCAGTCGCAGCAGTGGTCCAAGTGCTGGATGCACAGATTTGTGGCGTATCATCCAAAATCAGGGCAGGGCAAAATGTGTCTGTGCGATTTAACAAAAACAAAGGCGATCATCGCTCGGAGAAGCTCCGATTGAGAGCTGCGCCTGCGCGCGGGCCCTAACCTCAAAGTACGCGTACACAAAAGCCTTCGGACGACTCTTGTGGCTTGTGGCAGTGTGAAGCACTGAAACTGGTTCCAACACTCACACCGATACACCAATACACCGTAAACACACTCAAACACACACCCATGCCACGGCAAATTGCAACGACAACAGCTTAAACAAAAATACAACAAAACTCCACTCCACTCCAACAAAAACGCAGTGAAAAAGTCAAATAAAATTTATGAAAAAGTCTTATTTTCGGCACGCAAAGCTGACGGGGCAAGAAAGCGAAAGAAAGCAAAAACTCGGACACGGCCAAGATTCATAGGCCAACAACCAGCAACCAAAAGTGCGAACAGCAACCCTATGACGTCAGTGGCCTTCGCATTCGCACGGATCTAAAACCTTGCCCTCTGGCCCGCCTGCCACTCCCCTCCCCCCTTCCCACGCCTTTACCACGATGCGTACCTCCTTCAAGCTACTGCGGAGGCGCAACGGACTCTGCCTGCCCCTCCTGCTGCTACTGCTGGCCCACTGCGTCTGCGTGTGGCCCGCGTCGGCGGCCCGGGACCGCTATGCGCGACAGAACAATCGGCAGCGCAACCAGGACGTAGACCGCGACCGGGATCGCTATGTCTACCGCAGCAGCTCTAACAGGCCGCGCGGCGGCAACCGAGGAGGTGGCCACAGCAACAACGCCCTTGGAATGAGCCTGGGAGCGGGAGGCGTCACTTTGGCCAACAGCATGGAGGACCAGAAGTCGAACGAGTTCGTTAAGGGCAAAAGTAAGTCACCGGCCAGATCTCGATCCCCCGCTCGATATGTCTTCGTCGGGAGTCTAGGAGAACCCTCAATCTATCACAATGTATATTTATGTAGATTTGCGTCCGTGCTCATATATCATTAGCGAAGACGGCCCAAATATGGCCACCATACAAACATATCATCAGAGTAGTGTGGTTCTCAGCTCTGTTGGGTTTAGTCAAGTTTCGGCTTGGGTTTCGGTTTCGTTCCGCCGATATGGCTCTGTTATGGGTTCCATTATCTTATCGTGGGACGTGTGCACGGTTGGGCCTTGTTTTGGTTCTGTTTGCCTCTTCTGCTGCTGCCCCACGCTGCAGTGCAACATGTGGTTGTTGCTGCTGGTTCGTTTTCGGCTGCATTTTGTATTATTAAGTGTTATCGTTACCCTGGAAACAGTAGTGGGGTATGTACGGATCTGTAACTAGTTGAACTGTTTCCAAAATCTAGAAATGTGGAACAGGGATGAACAATCTTCGGTTTATGGTGGCAGGAAACCCCCGTAAAGTACTCTCCCCTTTGAAATAGGATTATATAAGGGCAGCGCTGTAGGGTATCCCTTATTCGATATCCAGAAGAGACCGAATATCTTTTACTTACTTTATACCTGCCCTTTGCTGCCCGTCTCACCTGCCCCTGGCCCTTGGCTCACCTCTTGACTTGGCGCTGCCTTAGTTAAAGAGTCTTGTGTGCACTATCGCCCCCTGCCACAGACCCTGCCCCTGCCCCACCTCTCTGGCCTCCTCCCACCATCAGATATCACAGCGTACCACAAATATTACGTACTGATTAGCCAGAGAGAAAGAATTTCGTTTGCCTTCCTTCTGTTTGAGTGCATTTCGTAATGTCAAAAGTACAAGGTAAAACCGGAGTTAATAATGTACAGATCGTTCAGTTTTTGTGGTCTCTGAACTTTCCAAGAGCGTCAGCAGCAGCAACAAAAACAAAAAGAAGAGGCAACTGCAACAAGCGACACAATTTCCAGCTAAAATGGCGACGCGACTCAATCTGTTGACTCGGCGATTCTCGAGGTTTCGCGATGGCTTTTTGTCGAGTGTTGGCCGTTGGGAAATTAATAAGAATTTGAATTCCAATACCGCAGTGTCCGTCCCGGCCGACTGTTTGAACAACCGTTTGGGAATCGGCAGCGGCATTACGAACGGTACGGCGAAATTTAATGAAAAGATCGAGTGCTGCTCGCACTCGCACTCGCACTCGGGCTGGGGGCTGGGGGCTGCGCGTTGCGTGCTTTGTGTCTGTTTTGTGGGCTGTTTGCGCAGTACTTTGGGGCAAATGTTTGCATTTGGCGGGCAAACAGAAAAATTAAAAAAATACAAGCTCTATCCACCGCCTCACCGCTATACTATACCTCCCTGCCCCCCAATGGTAGTCGATATTCAGTGATCTTGTAGCTGCAAATTAATATCTGTCCGTCCCTCCGCTCGCTGGTGGCAATTGTGCAAATATTTGGAGAAGAAGTTAGCCCCGGGGCCTATGCTAATGGAGTGGCTCTACGCAATAGCCGGATACGCCTAGATAAGCGAGCTATGAAACCGATAACGAGACATCGAAAAGGTTCCCCAAGGACTCTACTCTGCCCATCGCTTATGATTGCGCGATGATTGTTTCTGTACGAGTTTTACTCTATTCATTTTTTTTTTTGCACAACTGTTCGTTGACACAAAGCTTTTTCCTCTGAAGTTGTTGCTTTGTTTGGGTTTGCTTTATTTTTTCTTTATGGCCATAAACAAGCACAGCTGCGGCCAATATGCAAATACATACTGGTAAACGCTGGAGAAAACCCTGCCGCAAGCTGCACGTGCATGCCAAATGGAACCCCCTAGGCGAACCGTTGGGAAACTTGATAATAATCGCGATTATAGTGGAAGATTTTATTGGTCCAATACCTGGTACTGCACTTATTTTCAATTAGCTTTGCATTCGGAGAAATGTACACATTCGGTACAGTGGACACTCTCTAAGCGGTTCGGTTCCTGGTTGCTTTCATGCCTAGGGGATAGAGTCTTTGTAGGAGATTAGCTATAGCCTGTATGTATATCCTCCGTAGAGGGCTATCATTTTAGGTTGCATCCATGGATGGGCCATAATATTCGTATTTTTTTGATGGATTTCTTTGTTTAGAATGTTTATATATGATTCCCGACCATTTCAAAGCCTATGATCACAGTAGTACTTCTATATATTTTATTCCTATTTATATTTTCTAAATTTCCAGTTCCCTTGAAAGCCTTCTGAGTCGCTCTTTCAGTCTGCGCTGAGTTTTCCGCCTAGAATTTGGTACTGAAATCTCGGCTTCCTCTCTTCATACCACACCACCTCTCCCACACACAAACACACTTACAGAACCCATCTTATACCCTGTGTGTGTGTGCTGTGTGTGCGTGTTAACGCTTGAAAAACCACATTCCATAGTGCGCTTTACTGCGGCGACTTCGTGTGCGCGCATGGGGCCACAGAGTCCGACTTGGAGACCAATCAGCATCCCCTTCCCCTCTGCCACACTCTATTCCCCCCACACCCCTTTCCTGGCGTAAGCTCCAGCTAATTACAGCGTGAGGCACGCGCTGTCCTCTCTTGTGTGTGTGAGAGTGTGTGTGTGAGCGTATCTACGTTTGCTTTGCATTTTTCTATAATACTTCTGATTAAGCCATCGTCTGTGGCTAATAAATGGCCAAATTGAAATGCGAAATGGCCAAAAGCCAGCTCTAGACCAGACTCAGGTTGAACTTTAAGGCCTATACTGTTTGCTGTTGTTGCATTTGGCGTTGCATTTACTTTTAGCCGTTTTCCAACGGCTGCTGCAAACGAAATACTGGTTTTCTAAACCCACACGGACACGGACACACACAGGCGCAGGGGCACTCACATAGATACAGCGAGTACAGAGAGAGAGAGAGCAACTATGGCTGCTGCGATTGCGCAGTTTCTCTGCCTCTGACCCCCCTGTCTCTCGCTCACTTGTTGATTGTTTTCCAAGAGTTTCCTCTCATTCCCGCATTTGGTTTCAGTTTTCCAGAGTTTCACGACACTTTTCTCTTCCCCGCGACAGGCCCCGTGCAGCATCAGCATCAGCTGCAGCTGAAGCGAAGGCGGAGGCGGAGGCGGTGGCAGGGTTTCGTGAACTTTTGACTGCAACACTCTACCCTGTGCCCACTCTCCTCTCCCTTCGCCTCTGCCTGCGTGTGGGCGTTCGATGTCGAAACCAAAGCCAGAGTTAAAGCCAAAACAGAAACCAAAACCGATTCTGACGCTGACGCTGACGCTGAGGCCGCGTCTCGGCCCACGATTCTTCTGGCTGCTGCCTCTCCCCGATTTTCTTGCTGGCTTTTCGTTTTGGCCTGGCCCTCTCCTCTGTTTTGGTCTGTGTTTCGCGGTTCTATGCCTAAAAATAGTTGGCAATGCGATCGCGAGCGTTTTCAAAGCCAGGCAGCGGCAACAGACCAAAAATGGCGCCAGGGCGTGCTCATTAAGCCTGGCCAGAACTGACTGCAGCTGAGGCCCCGCTGGGCTGGAGGGGGGCTCTGCTGGATGGAGACGGGGCTTGCGGGGATCGAGAACAAAGAGAAGCAGCAGCAGCAGCAGCAACAATAAGCTTATCTAATCCAAGCATTCCTGTTGTTGTAGCTGTTGCTGATGCTGTTTCTGTTGTTGTTGCTGTCGTGAGGCACGACCTGCGCCCAATTGTTGTTCGAAACAAAATGAACGCGCTTCGAACACGAAAACCCAAAACCAGAAGATGAAGATGATCACGGAGAAGAGGCAGCAACAGCAACAGCAAACATCAGGGGAGAGGCAGAGGCAGAGGCAGAGGCAGACCCAAAGAAACCAGCAAGATGAGCCGCCACAAGGCATCATCATCCAAGCGGCAGGCTGGGGCTGTGACTGTGGCTGTTGTTGCATCGTCGCTTGGTGGCCGTTGCCTGATTTGCCTTTGCCTCAGCACTGAGAGAAAAAACTGTTGATCAAAGAAGGAAGGAATGTGAGAAAGTTTGATGACATTTAAACAAATATAACTCCATATTCCACATTCTAAAATACATATTGTAGGATGTTCCCTTAATAATATTCTGAATTGTTTGTTTTTGGTTTTTGTCAGTGGATTGACTGCAGATTGATTGCCAGATGCCAGTTCGAATGATCAGCCAACCAGAAGCCAGTGGGGCTTCCCTTTAAACTAAAGCTTTTAGTGTTCTGTGTATCCCTTTCTATGCAGCCCATTTCTCTCCCTGCATTCTCGAGGACAGTTGCTTCTTGGTGCTTTGTTGTTGTGGTTGCTGCTGCACTCCACTCCATTCCACTGAAAAATTTGTTCTGCCAAGCTGAAGATGAGACTGCGCTTGCGCTTGCAGCGTTTTCTGGCTAAGATTGCTGGCCCTCTTAACCATCCGCCCTCTCAGCAGTTGCAGTTGCGATTATTTGCCTTCGTCTTCGTGACGCCACGACGCGAGCATAGAACACAGCAGCAGCAACAACAGCAACAAGCTGCAATTGCAACAACAAACACGAAAGAAAGTTGCCGCAACAGCATTCTGCAAAACCGAGAGAGAGAGAAAGAGAGAAAATTGCAAAATCCGCGCACGTAAGCGACGGCCTGGAGACTCCACTCTAAGCTCTAAGCTGGCGCTGGGGCTGGGGCTGGCGTCCGTACTCCAATCCAATCCAATCCGATCGGTGTCTAGTCCCCGTCCCCGTGCCCTGTCCTCTCTGCGGACCACCATTCCGCACCCGTAATGAGCTGCGTGTTTTTAATGGCCGCACAAATGAATTTATTAAGCACTTTTACACAATTTCATTGTAAAAGAGACGCGTGCCGGTGCCGGGACTCGATTGAAATTGTCGCAAAACAGTTATGAATTATTTATGTGGCAGACAGTGGACGGCAGGGAGGGAGGGAGGTAGGTGAGTGCATGGATCATGCAGCATGGAGTGTGGCATGTGGATTGCCGGCCGACGATAATCTATGACACCTTGCGATCGGTTGTTCAGCTGCATCTGCATATGGAATCGGACTCGGTGTCGGGAGTCGCCTAAAGACGCCCAACTTTCTCCAGGGGGATGGCAACAGATCAATGTACTTGCTGCCACCATCCCCAGCCCCATCCACTCCCCTCCCATCTCTCGGGGATAGCCAGAGGGAATAACGGAGTATGGTCCGGTTCGGCGGGGCCTTATAATTTGATCGAATCGATTTTTGGGCAAACAGAGCTCGCTCTGAAAAAACAAAGCATGCTTAATGCCCTTTTAAATCTTTTGTTATATTACAACAAGATCTAGACAATTCTGGATGCTGCCGCAGGCAAAGGCACACAAAAATGTATCTGAAAGAACAGCAGCAGCAGCAGCGGCAGCAGCAACAATGGTAAAAAGATACGAACCACCAGAAGAAGAAGAACAAGCAATCCAGATGGTCTCTTCTCTCTGGCTCTACCTCTTGGGTTTTGGTTTCGGTTTCGGGCCATGAGTTAAAAATCTTTTCCACGAAATGAAAATACACACATACAAAGAGGACGGACCGAAGAGGCGAGAGGCACAGGGAAGGGAGAGAGAGGAGAGAGGGCCACAAAACGTGAGCGAGGCAGCAGCACCAGCAGCAACAACAAAAACTGTTAAATGCGCAGAACCGGCTGAGCGAGTCGGGTCTTGTGGCTGGATCTGGGGTCTTTCTTGAGGCTGCAACAGAGAGAGCGAGGGGCAAGGGGAGAGGGAGAACGAACGTCAAGAACGTTTTGCGTCTAGGCCAAAAGATAGACAGAAAGAGAGAGAGGGAGGTAGAGAAGTAGAAGGAAAACCTCACGAGTCCAAAAGTCAAATCGCAGATGGAAAAACCAAAAGAATCGATTATGCAGTGCTTTCCTTCTTCTCCTCCATTTCCATCTCAATCTTCTGCTGTGGCTGCTGTTGCTGCTGCTGCTGGCTTTTCTCTCCTCACTCGCGGTTGAAGTGGGGGAAAGAGCAGAGTTAACAAAAGACAATATTTAGAAAGTCAGCAAAGTCGTCGGCGATGTGAAGCTTGGAATGCGGTTGCCTATTAATCAGTACGTCAGCTGTGGCTGTGCGGCACGAAGAGGCAGGGAAGGGGCTGCGGCAAGGGAGCTGCGGAGCTCTAGAGCTGCGCGGCGACGAAGGGCATTGGTGATGGCTTGGCATACAAATCGATAAGCAAATACACACACACACACACACACACACACACAGATACTACTCTCAGAACGTGCTGCAGTTGTGTGCGTTGATTAATCTCGCTGACGAGTTTGTTGCCTAAGTCTTTTGTTTTAATGAGCAAATCATGAATTATGACTTTGATTTGTGCTGCGGCTACAGCTACAGCTACAACTTCGACTCCGGCTCCAACTCCAGCTACGATTCCCTTCCCCCGTCGACCATCACTCATTAGGGGCTGCCACACTCTTGGCCTTAGCCTAAGGATTACAAATTAGCCTTTTTTACGCGGACTCTCTGATGCTGTGACTGAGTGGCTAAGACTCACTCTGAGGCGGGCGTGTCGCTGCCCGGCCAAGAGAAAAATGGCATATGCCCCGCTCATTTCACGAGAAACCCCAGTCCCCAAACCCCAGTCCCCAGTATGAGTTCGAGTCAAAGTCAACGTTTTGCCTGGCAGGGGAACCGCAGCCAGAGCCAGAGCCACAGCCTCTGCCAATGCTGTCGTGGCTTACGTTTCAGGCCTCGAACATGAAAAACTCTGCTGATAAATTGTGCGCGATAAAGCCCGGCTCGGCGTGGCTTGAAAAGGGTTTCGTGATGTCGGGTTCGACCTGAGAAATGGAGGCGGTGGCGCAGACTGAAGGGCGGGAGGGTAGAACTGCTGCCCAACGGCATTGGGGAGCATCATCATTCTCCAGCGACAAAAAGAGCTGAAACAAAGCTGAAGAATTTGTACGAAAATTGTTGCGCTTCGATTGCCACAGCCGCTTTTGATCAGTGTCCAGCGACAAAGTCGAGGTCCCAGTCGTGGCCTCACCTTCGTCTTGCTCCGTGTGCTCCGTGTGCTCCTGCCCCTTCCTCTGTTGCCCCCTTTACCCTCTGGGAGCCGTCTGCCGCCGGGTGGAATGCATGGGACGCATATCTGGGGGCATTTAACTTTTTCTTCCCATCGGAGCGGAATTTCTCCGTTTCTGTTTCTGGCGACAGAAATATTTTTGTGCCATTCGTTCGGTTTCATAATTGTGTGTTTCTTCGGATATTTGTTCAAAGGAAATCAATAAACGAAATGTGGAGATGCCGCTACACGTTGCATGTTGCACGCCAGCCGCAGCGGCCATTTTGGTGGATTCGTGGATAATTAGCTGGGGTCCGACGGGTGGGTGGCTGCATGGCCTATGATGATGCTGCGGCTGCTGCTGCTGCTGCATTATGTGGGCTGCCACCAGGTGGGTGTCTAACTTCGACACATGGCACACTTTTGCGGCCCACACGATGAGTGGCGGTCGACCCACGTAGCCCTTTCCCAAGAATCTCTCGGTGTGCATATGAAATTGTATCTATCGGATGCAAATCAATGGACTCGTCGCCGAAGATGTTCGGCTACGCGAGCAGCTAAAACAGGTCGCTGACTAATGATAACAGAGCGTCTGGTCTCCGGAATGGAACGGAACGGAACGGGGCCGAGAGACTGCGTGGGCCGCTAATTATTAAAAACGCCAACTGGCTTCGACTCTGACTCTGACTCTGAGGTTGAGGCTGAGGCTGAGACGGAGGCTGCTATTGGGATTGAGACTAAGACTGAGACTGAGACTGTGACTGAGACTATGGATGCTGGGGCGCCCACTTGTTTCGCTTTTGTTGTTTTATGTATGCCTCATTTTATTGCTTCCGAGCATACAACAAACAAAAGACTCGAGCAACAAACTTCTCTTCTTCTCCTGGCTCAGCTCAGAGCTATTTCCGTTTACAATTCGAAGCGAAATTAATTTCCCAACTCAACACCTCCACAGCCATCGGACATTGTGGGATAATTAGACAGTTTAGGGTCACTCCGGTTAGACCCTTCCATTAGTTACTCCCACTGGAACACTCGCACAGCCGAAACTACAACATTTTCCCTTTTGTCAACTTTCTTTTACAGTCTGCATCGGCACCAAGTCCCGCCTCTCTTCTCCCTCGAACCGGGAGCACCACTACCGGAATCTGCGCGACCGCTACACGAACTGCACCTACGTGGACGGCAACCTGGAGCTGACGTGGCTGCAGGACCCTAACCTGGATCTCAGCTTTCTCGACAGCATTCGCGAGGTGACCGGCTACATTCTGATCAGCCACGTGGATGTCACCAAGGTGGTGTTTCCAAAGTAAGTTCACACCCAGATCCGTGATCAAGACAGAGGATAACCTCTGAGTGTTATTTCCTTGCAGACTGCAGATCATTCGCGGACGGACGCTGTTCAGCCTGGCCGTGGAGGAGGAGAAGTACGCCCTGTTTGCCATATACTCGAAAATGTACACTCTGGAGATGCCCGAGCTGCGGGACATCCTGCAGGGAGGGGTGGGCTTCTTCAACAACTTCAACCTCTGCCACACGCGCACCATTGTGTGGCGCGAGATCCTTACCGGCAGCACCGAAAAT
This sequence comes from Drosophila lowei, assembly GCA_008121275.1. Taxonomy (NCBI): domain Eukaryota; kingdom Metazoa; phylum Arthropoda; class Insecta; order Diptera; family Drosophilidae; genus Drosophila; species Drosophila lowei. Next base: position 19,528,980 of record CM017778.1, on the reverse strand, counting down.
TTCAACTATACGTACAACTTCACGGCACCGGAGCGCGAGTGCCCCAAGTGCCACGAGAAGTGCGGCAGCGGGCCCTGCTGGGGCGAGGGCGCCCACAACTGCCAAAAGTTCAGCAAGATCAACTGTGCCCCTCAGTGCGCGCAGGGACGCTGCTACGGCCGCGGGCCACGGGAGTGCTGCCACCTATTTTGCGCCGGAGGCTGCACGGGCCCCACGCAGAAGGACTGCATCGCGTGCAAGAACTTCTTCGATGAGGGCGTCTGCAAGGAGGAGTGCCCGCCAATGCGCAAGTACAACCCCACCAGCTACATCCTCGAGACGAATCCCGAGGGCAAGTACGCCTACGGAGCCACCTGCGTGAAGGAGTGCCCCGGCCACCTGTTGAAGGATAACGGAGCCTGCGTGCGCAGCTGTCCCTCGGACAAAATGGCCAAGGAGGGTGATTGCGTTCCCTGCAATGGGCCCTGCCCCAAGACCTGTCCCGGCGTGGAAACCGTCAACTCTGGCAACATTGAATCATTACGCAACTGCACGGTGATCGACGGCAACATCCGCATCCTTGACCAGACCTTCTACGGCTATCAGGACGTGTACGTGAACTACACGATGGGGCCGCGCTACATCCCGCTGGATCCCGAGCGTCTGGAGGTCTTTTCGACGGTCAAGGAGATCACTGGCTATCTCAACATCGAGGGTAATTTCTCGGGCTTCCGGAATCTGTCTTACTTCCGCAACCTGGAGATCATCCACGGCCGCCAGCTGATGGAGAGTCTCTTTGCTGCGCTCTCGATTGTCAAGTCCTCGCTCCACAGCCTGGAGATGCGCAACCTCAAGAAGATCAGCTCCGGCAGCGTGGTCATCCAGCACAACCGCAACCTCTGCTACGTGGGCGACATCCGATGGAACGCTGTCCAGAAGACGCCCGACCAGAAGCAGTGGATCAACGAAAACCTCAACGCCGCCGAGTGCCGTGAGTAAACGCTGTTTAATCCCATCCCACAGCCATCTAATCCAAATCCCTCATCTAATCCTCTTCAGGCAAAGCTGGTTTGGTCTGCTCGGACCAGTGCAACGAGGACGGCTGCTGGGGATCGGGCACGGATCAGTGTCTCAACTGCAAGAACTTCAACTACAATGGCACCTGCATCGCCGACTGCCGCAACATCACCAAGTGAGTTGAACCCCCAATCTTGGAGAGATCTTTCCGTACTAAGCCGTGTTCCTCCTCTCCCTCTATCTCTTGTAGTGCCTACCAGTTCGACACGAAGACCTGCAAGATGTGTCATCCGGAATGCCGCACCTGCTCAGGACCAGGGGCCGATCACTGCGACGAGTGTGTCCATGTGCGGGATGAGCAACACTGTGTGTCCGAGTGTCCCGAGGATAAGTACAGCGAGAATGGGGTGTGCCGCAGGTGCCACGAGACCTGCGAGGGATGCACGGGGCCGAAGGACACGATCGGACTGGGCGGCTGCAAGACCTGCAACCTGGCGATCATCAACAACGATGCCACCGTCGAGCGCTGTCTGCTGAAGGACGACAAGTGCCCCGACGGCTACTACTGGGAGTATGTCCATCCGCAAGAACAGGGCTCCCTCAAGCCGCTGGCCGGGAAGGCCGTCTGCAGGAAGTGCCATCCTCGCTGCGAGCTCTGCAGCAACTACGGCTTCCACGAGCAGGTGTGCTCCAAGTGCGTGGGATACAAGCGACGCGAGCAGTGCGAGGACGAATGTCCGGCCGACCACTATACGGACGAGAACAAGCGCGAGTGCTTCGAGTGCCACCCAGAGTGCAAGGGTTGCACCGGCCCCGGCTCTGATGACTGCATCGCCTGCCGCAACTTCAAGCTCTTCGCCTTCCATGACGCCAGCACGTACGAGAACTCTACGCTGTTCAACTGCACCTCAAAGTGTCCGCCAGACTTCCGGCACGTTAACTACCAATCGCTGCAGATCGGACCCTTCTGCGCCTCCAGCCCGCCTAGGGGAGGCAAGCTGAACGCAAACCTGGACGTGAACATGATCGCCATCATCACCAGTGCCGTGCTCATCCCAACCATCTGCATCCTCTCTGTGGTCACCTACATCTGTCGCCAGAAGCAGAAGGCCAAGAAGGAGACGGCCAAGATGACGATGGCCCTGTCCGGCTGCGAGGACTCTGAGCCGCTGCGCCCCTCTAACATTGGCGCCAATCTCTGCAAGCTGCGCATCGTCAAGGACGCTGAGCTGCGAAAGGGCGGTGTCTTGGGCATGGGCGCTTTCGGCCGGGTGTTCAAGGGCGTCTGGGTGCCTGAGGGCGAAAACGTGAAGATCCCAGTGGCCATCAAGGAATTGCTAAAGTCCTCGGGCGCCGAGTCCAGCGAAGAGTTCCTTCGCGAGGCCTACATCATGGCCTCAGTGGAACATGGCAACCTTCTGAAGCTACTGGCCGTCTGCATGTCCTCCCAGATGATGCTGATCACGCAGCTGATGCCGCTGGGCTGCCTGCTTGACTACGTGCGCAACAACCGCGACAAGATCGGCTCCAAGGCCCTGCTCAACTGGTCCACACAGATCGCCAAGGGCATGTCCTACCTGGAGGAGAAGCGGCTCGTGCATCGCGACCTGGCGGCACGCAACGTTCTGGTGCAAACTCCCTCGCTGGTCAAGATCACCGACTTTGGGCTGGCCAAGCTGCTGAGCAGCGACTCCAATGAGTACAAAGCGGCTGGCGGCAAGATGCCCATAAAGTGGCTGGCCCTGGAGTGCATCCGGAACCGCGTCTTCACCAGCAAGTCGGACGTGTGGGCCTTCGGTGTGACCATCTGGGAGCTGCTCACATTTGGTCAGCGGCCGCACGAGAACATCCCTGCCAAGGACATCCCCGATCTCATCGAGGTGGGTCTGAAGCTGGAGCAGCCGGAAATCTGCTCGCTGGACATCTACTGCACCCTGCTCTCCTGTTGGCACCTCGATGCGGCCATGCGGCCGACCTTCAAGCAGCTGACGACGGTCTTCGCGGAGTTTGCCCGCGATCCAGGCCGCTATTTGGCCATCCCCGGGGACAAGTTCACCCGCCTGCCCGCCTACACCAGCCAAGACGAAAAAGATCTCATACGCAAGCTGGCTCCCACCTCGGATGGCTCTGAGCCCATGGTTGAGGCGGATGACTATCTGCAGCCCAAGGCGGCGCCGGGTCCCAGCCATCGCACGGACGGCACTGACGAAATTCCCAAGCTGAATCGCTACTGCAAGGATCCCAGCAACAAGAACTCCAACGGTGGCGTCGGTGGTGATGATGAAACCGACTCGAGTGCCCGTGAGGTGGGTGTGGGCAATCTGCGCCTCGACCTGCCCGTCGACGAGGACGATTACCTGATGCCCACGTGCCAGGGCGCTGGTCCCAATAATAATAACAACCACATCAATCCCAACCACAACGTGGCCGGCGCGGGCACCACCGCTGGCTACATGGATCTCATCGGAGTGCCTGTCAGCGTGGACAACCCCGAGTATCTGCTGAATGCGCAGGCCCTGAATGTTGGGGAGGCGCCCATACCCACGCAAACCATCGGCATCCCTGTGATGGGAGTACCTGGCACGCTGGAGGTGAAGATTCCGATACCGGGCAGCGAGCCGACCAGCTCCGACCACGAGTATTACAATGACACCCAGCGGGAGATGCAGCCGCTGCATCGGAACCGCAACACCGAGACCAGGGTGTAGCCGATCCCACTGCCAGAACGGAATATAAATTCTTGCCACAATACCCAAGTGCCTTTTGAAGTCAACGCCAACGCCAACGCCAACGCCATGCGGATGCACGGGCACGTGCCTTTGAATGCTGTTATCATAGATAGAACCCATTCGCCTGTATAAACCAGGGCCCAAACCCAACCCAACCCTAGGATATGTGTGTACATTACTACCGATATTACTCTATAGTGTACTTAGCCCGCGCCCCCTGCCCCACTCTAGTGTATAGCTTTGTGTATACTCGTACTTCTCTATCCTAACCCTAGCCACTAGTTGAGTAGTCAGCAGGGATCGTCGTCGCGGTCCTGCGCTTGTAGATTGTATGTAATTACGAGAACAAAACACCGATAGTGCATTTCTTAGACGCCTCCGCCACGGCGGATCCTCGAATGGTCCGCGCGGAGGGCGCACACTAAGCTAAACTTATCTCTAGTTCATCCGGCGGACTGTCGCAGATGCATTAATAACTTCTTATCGTGAATAGTTACTTATAGTTAGTCGTTAGCCTCTAGCGCCTATTTTCCAACTGTGATATATATTGTAGGCATTATCTAAGGACTTGTAACACCATGAACAAACCGAACGACTCGAAAACAAATCAAAAGTTATATAGAAAGCACTAAAAATTAATTGTACATACAGATCTATGCAATTTAGGTCTAGTTTCAAATCCCATTCGGTATCAAGAAAGTTTGACAAACCAATCCCTAGCGTGCCATGCGTCGATCGATGCGATTCTCCTAAAGATTTCGAATATTTTTTTGGCACCGCAGACAGCTGTCTCTGTAACGTAACTAGTGTAAGCGCGCGCATAGGCGATATATTACCGATCAAAGATATACATACATATGTTTGTATGTATAAATAGTTCCCACATAAAAACACAACCTTATAATTACTTGCATACGTTCTTCTTATACACAGATTTGTAGATTTGCCAAGTGCAGCATATGCATATGCTTATGAATATGTTACTTTAATTTAATTAGTTTATCTATACATCTACATATATACAAAAATATAAAATAAAATCATTTTTGAATATACATAACTTGCACTTCAATGCTCATCATGAAATTTACAGAATCAATCCACATCAGTCAAGAAGCGTTTTTGGTTTCCTATCTTCGGAAATATTTTCTAGGACCAGACAGCATTACTTTCTTTTTTTATAACGTAATTTGGATACGTAATTTACTTTCTCTTCGCTTTCTTTTAATCCTTTTAAGTACTTTGACGTTATTTTGTTACTCACCCTAATTTAATTTCATAGCATCCTTCTTGTCAAACCATTTCAAACCAGCCCAACAGTAGGCAGGTATAGTTTAAAAAATATTTGGTCTCCAGCCCAAAAGTATGCTGGTATAATTTGTACAAAGAAATTGTACACGACGACACATTTCGCGCTACGGTCACACTGTGGTGGGCGCCAGCGCGCGCTTTTATTTAAATTTAAATGATACCCATTTGTGGCGCACAAACATTCCGCCAAAGCATGAAAACAAAGCTTGAAATACACGTAATTTCAGTTTTGCTTTATTTAAATATTCAATGAGACATTTTGAATGGATCTGCTATTGAGGGGGCGTGGTCACAAACGGTAGTTTGTTGCATATATATATAGTATCTGCATGTAATTGGATTCGTATTATAATTGGTGTAGACTATTTAGACGTCGGTTCGTATATATTGAAAAAGTTATCCATAGTTTACTTTCATAAAAGTTCAATTACATCAATTACGGTTAAGTTAATGTTAATTTACGATAGGTTGTGTTGATGTGGATGTGAGGGTTGGTGTAGATGTGGATGTGTGGGGTTGTGTACTACATTAGGACAATCTTTGTGGGATGTCTGGCTAATATTAGTCAATTAAATAACTCAAGTTAGTTTTAGTTGTAGGCGGTACTTAGAGAAAACAAAATTCGACTTAAACGCAAACCTAAAAAACAAAATCAGTGCTGGCTCTTGGCTTTCTAAATCCTAAAGAATACAAAACTCATGAGTGCCTGTATGTGTGCGTGTGTGTGTGTGTGTTTGTGGGCGTGGGCGGGCCCTTGCATGAGTGTGTGAGTGTGGGCATGGCCCAGCAAACTTAATTAATAAACATTAAATAACATTTGGATTCAAATCTCGCATCCTCAGCATAGGATCTAAGCATAAAAGACAAACTGCTCATCAAGCAAGAGCAGCAATACGCTCTCCTTACGATTACCCGCCCAACGCCACCTGCCCCTGGAGCAGCAATTAGTGCCTAGTTCGTACATGGATTACACGCCCACGCCGCAGAGAGACTTGGCCGAGACTGCTGCTGGAACCCGCACCAGACACAGAAGCAGATGAGGCTGCATCTGCAAATGGAGTAGGGGCAAGAGCAGGAGCGTCAGCCTATCACATTGGAACGCGCCGCGCCAGCAGATACTCGGAGAACTGCTGCCCCCCGACACTGGCCTCGACGGTGAAGCCGGCGTTGAGGAGTCGCGTCAGCACTTGGACCGAGTTCAGCTTGCAATAGCCATTGAGGGGGAAGCGGATGATTTGCCCCCAGTCGCCCTGGTTCCAGGAGACGCCGCTGCGACTCGACTGTGTCGCCTGGCTGGCCTCCGGGAAGAGTTCGTCGAGCAGAGCCCGTTCCGCCGACAGCATTATGCGCTCGCCCAGGTCCGGCGAGATGTGCAGAGCCACGACCTCGTAATTGCAGTCCGGCGACGCGCTGGTCCGCGGGCTTGTCTTAATGTGGCGTGATGGTGGAGTGGGTGGCGCCACCAAATAGTTCCCATTGCGTACACGATCCTTGCGCATGCTCTCCAGCTGCTTAATCATCGCTGCAGGCGCCAGAATCATCCAGACAGAGGGTAAGAGAGGGAAAACGCAAATTAGCTCCCTATAAACTCAGGAAGAGACAACGATGGTCGGGTATGAGTACTTACGCTCCACTTCGTAGTAGCGGGCCTCCTCTAGTAGCAGCTCCAGATCGGGAAAGTCCTCGGCAACCAGAAGTCTTGAGTTTCTCATAAAGTTCAGAATGTGACGGAACATGCCACCGTCGCGATCTATGAAGTAGTGCTGCTTCAGCGAGTCCAGCACAATCGGAATTTGGCCGTTGAAGAGCTTGGCCAGTTTCGACTCTGGATACTTGGTGAGCGTCTCCAGGGAGCTGGTGTAGATGGTCCCGCCCACGTCGATGTGTACGGGAGCCGTGTAGCGGGAGGCGGCCGCCACGCAGGGTATGCCGGTGATGGGCTTGTGGTTGCCGTGCATATAGGAACTGGCCCCCGCCGAGCCGGCGCCTCCGGCTGCAGCAGCTGCCACGGCGGCAGCAGCCGCCGCCCCGGGCAGCCCCAGCGGCGTAACTGAGGAACTGGCAGGCGGCGTCGGTGTGGGCGAAGAGGAGTTTGAGATCGTTGGCGAGACGGTGGGCGAAGCGCTGCGGGCAGGACGAATTTACGAATTAACAATGAGTTTGGCCCGAGGGGACTGTTGGGGGAATGTGGGCTGTGGGCTGTGGGATGTGCTGTGTTTTCATCACACTCGCATCGCTCATCAATATGCAAGGGCTCACCTGATTTTAATGTCGCTTCTGGCGTAAATGCGGCCCGTGGAAGACAAGTCGCGTGGCTCCAGGGCCTTGACATCTCTTTCGCGCTCTCGATCCATATCGCATTTTTTCCTGCAATTAGTTAATTATCCATCAAGAGATTAGCCAATGGATCGATTAGCTTACTAGACAGATCAAACCCACCACCACCACACCCACACCCATAGTAAAACTAATCATGAGAACCAATTTATCCCCCTACAAGACTGGACACCAACAACGTTGAAGGACAGCAAACGTGACAACGAAAATGCAGCATCGCTTGCAGCTACACAGCCATCCACAGGGCCAGTTCCATTCCCCATAAAGGTTCACACACAGTGAGAGACAGAGAGAGAGAGAGACAGGGCAGGGACAGACAGACAGACAGACATAAAGAGAGAGAGAGAGGGGTTTGGGGCCAAGTCAAGTTTGGATATATATTTCATATGGCCCATAGTCTTGGGCCGATTGTGTGGGAATATTTGGTTTTACATTGCGTTTCCATTGGGGCAAACAGAGTTCCCCCTCAGGGGATCGACTCTCCGCAGCTTCGGTCGTGGACAAGACAAAATCGCCGCACCGCCATCGGTGGTGGAGGCGGGGCTCAGGGATGCAGTTAATGTTAACGGCCATCGAATGCATCGCTTTGGCCGTGGATGCTGTGTCTGTTGCCCCGGCTGCCGCTGCCGCTGCCGTCAGTTAGCCGCAAGTGTTGCGAGTCGATTTTCACACGAAAATCACATTGTTTGGTGCATCGTTATGGATGTGGGTGAGAGGGTGGTAGGGGAGGTACAGTAGAGGCCATGTGGGACCGTGGCATGGGCACACTAATTATGATGTGTCAGTCGAATGCGTGCCACTCGACGTATACCCAATGTTGCGGCTGCCTTTCCGCTGCCCCACCCCCACCTAAACGAAGTCAACAACAATTACCAAGTGGTCTTTGCAGTGTATCTCTATCTATGTATATGTATATGTCTACCCTCATTCGTGCAGCTGCCTCCACATCGCATCATCATCATCAGTTCTATCAGGATCAGTTTCAGTTTCTCGACTCTCCAGAGCAAGAGACACAAATTAATAAAACTCAGTCAGGCGGGGCACTCGTGGTATGACGAATGTGTTCATGTTTTTTGCACATCAGCCGAGCCCCAGACTGATGGACGGATATAGCGATGCTCGCTCCGCTTATGAATGCAAGTAACTTACTAAAAGATATTGAACGGGCTACCACAGTTTTCGTGTTTATTTGGCGACAGGTTGTGGAATGAAACAGATAAGAGTTGTGTATTCTATAGAATTGCTGAAATTCTTCGAATGGAAACATTCCCATACCAATAAAGAAGTACATCTATAAAACAGGTGCTGCCCATTTGCCCATTCATTCTCTGCCAAAGAGCATCCGATCTTCGCCCTGTTCTATCTCCGCTTCATCTGGCATCTATCCCAAGCAAGTTGGCTTTTTTTTAAATGTTTGAAGCCCCACGGCTGTCCGACTGGATCTGGGGCTGTGGCTGTGGCTGTTTCTGTGGCTCGGGCTAGGGTTGGAGCGGGGGTTGGGTAATTACGATTTGATTAACTTTAACTACATGAACATTCAAATGCGAATGGGTATGGGAGGGGGACGCAGGTGCGGTACCGAGTGGAAAACACGAATGGGACTCTTTCACAGAGAGAGAGAGAGAGAGGCGAATAAATAGTGGATGTGGAAGAGGGGTTACAGCAAATAAAAACCAAAAGCAGACCCGCAAAAAATTGTACAAAATAAATGTCTGCAAGGCATTCGCATGGCAGCCACACTACAATTGCAAGGGAGCGGTGCGGGAGGGGTTTTGCAGCAAGCAGAGGGGAGAGAATCCACAGAAATAAACTTGGGTTTTATTAATTTATAGCAATTATAAAGCGTGAGTAATGCGTTCAATCAAACATTGGATATTCGTTTATGGCAAAATGGCTTAATGGGTGCCCCAGTCTCTGGCCCCTGCCCCATCACCGTAAAATATTCCTGCCCCACTCCCTACACTCTTCAACAATACCTGCCCTGCTCCAGCAGCTGCAGCAGCAGTTGCAGCCACAAAATATGCAATGCCATTGCCTGGCCTGGCCTCTTGCCACACACACAAACAATTCAATTTCAATTGCTTTGCGGCCCACTTGAGCAGGTGGAACAACAACGACACACACACACACACACACACATGGACATGTGGACACCCAGAGCCTAACGGTATTGTATATAAGACAAGCACTGCAGTTTGCATCCTATTCTAGTCCATTATCGCCCCCGGCGGTATCTTTTCTATGCCGTCTAGCAGCAGGATGAGCAGAGCACAGACGCTGAGGCAGGCCCATGCGGCAAGGTGGAGGGGTCTGCGGACTGGGGACTGGGGCTGCAAAGGGGCGGAGTTGGCAGAGTTATTCGCAGCGCCTTTGGTTACACTTGAGCCGGAGTCGTTGCCGTAGCCGAGTCGAGACTCAGAGATGAGCGCGTGAGGCATCGTAGGCGCCACTAGCAGTAGTGGGCCCTAGTCTTTGCGTGAGTCACGCCCCCATCTCGGGACCAAGATGAATTCTGAAGAGTTGCCTCTGCCGTTGCCATATTTGTCAGCCAACTTCCCCTCCTGTGGGCGGCCTTTCTGTGGCCATCATTTGACATCTTTCCGAAGCTGGAGCTCTGCCTCGGAATCCGGCTCGGGTCTGGTTTTAATGGCAATGCCATTAACTCATGACTCTTGGCATTGCATATTCCCGGGAATATCTTCATCTGCCGCAGCACTGGATATCCTCCGTCCATTTCCACATGCACCAGACACAAGACGACACACGAATACTAGAGGCTGGAGGTGGCAGTGGTAGTGCCACTCCGACTGAGCTTATTAGTTTGGCATTGTTCGGATTGAGGCGGCTCTGGCCGAATATCAGGTTGCCCCTGCTCCTCGGCTCCTCTTCTCCGGCTGATGCTTCGGCCTGGCCTTGGCCCCGAGGGCGAAACATTTTCGAAAAAGGAATTATGGACAAAAGTGGCCGTTGGCACATGCTCAATGCTCAATGCTCGATGGTGAATCCTGCTGGGGGGACATGGACATGGTCCTGCCCAGGCAATTCCCCAAACGACACGACTACGACCACGACTTGTGGTCCAGGGCTGCGTCGTCATCGCCAGAACAAAGTCCCTCCCAAAACCAGGACAAAAGCGAAAACAAAAGCCAAGAAATGAGCTAAAATGCACCCCACTCGCATACACAGATAAAGGTAGTGATACTCACATATATACACACACACACACACACACACATACAGATGAAGGTAGGAACACACACCTAGGCAGAGAGAGGATGAGGTCGCATCAGACGTTGACGACTGCGACTGTGACGCTGACTATGTAACCCTAGAAAATGTCCTGCGGCCAGCCAACCTTCCGCACACAAAGGCCAGACCAGACAGCGTGAGTGTCCTGGTTGCAAGAGGCAGCAAGAGAGAGGGAGCAAGAAAGAGAGAGAGAGAGGGGTAGCCATGTGGCAGCTGAGGCAGAGCGAGAGGAAGCGAAAAAGGGCAAAAGCTGACTAGGCCCCCGGCGATCGTTTGGAATTAGTGCGGAAATCATGGATGGATACGGAACGAAACCAAGCAAGGAAAGCAAGCCAAGCCGAGGTCCTGCTGCTGCTGCTGCTGCTGCTACAGCTCCTGCTCCTCCCAAGGCGTCGTACTACAGGCAAGTCCCGTCTATGTAGCTCCATGCGGGGGAATTCCAATCAATGGCCGCCACTCGGGCTGTGCCTCATTTGGCCGTCTGTGCTGGGGCTCCACTGTAGCCGAGTAAGGTGCTTGGTGTTTGGGATTGAAACTTGGGGTTTTCATCCCGCTTCTCCGCTTTCCGCTCTCCGCTCCTCCGCAGCTCCTCTGGTCCGTGGGTGTCCTCTAGGGCTTTGCTGGCTTTTACATGCGAGTCCATGCATGTGTGGGAGCCTCCTCATTCATTTATCCTTGCAGCGCTAAGGGCAACGAAAGGAGAAGCCGAGCAGCAGGAGGAGCAACAGAAACAACAACAAAAGAGCAGGAACACAGGCAGTAACCACAGCGTCAAGGATACTCCGCCCAACTCCCACTCCGTTCGAACTCCAGCTTTGGGATAGGAAGGGCAGAACTTTGCGATTGGTAGGTAAGTCTAGTCGTGTCCGTTCCTGGCTTTGGCTTACCCTCTCTCACACAGATACGAAACCCCTGCCACATGTGTCCATGTGTCCATGTGTCTGTGCGGCTGCTCTGCCTGCATTTAAAGATATCATACCCAAAGTTCTTCTCGGTCTCACAGCCCCAATGCTCCCCAGGCATTGCTCCTCTCGAGAGGAGAACAAAAAAATATATATAGAAAAATAAAAAAAAGCAAAACGAAAGTTTTCGAGGCAAAATCTTATCTCAATTTTAAAACGCTTGCGGCACAAGCTGTGCGACTCAGTCGACGGCTGTGTCTGCGTTGGCGTCAGCAGCGCTGCGTTGTTGCTGCAGCAGTGGATTCCACCTCGAAAGTTAATATGAAAACATTGAGAACCCTTCTCCGAGGCACAGCTTGTGCGTGTGTGTGCTTTATGAGAAGATTTATCAAACTGCAACACTTGCAGCAGCACGAGGCGAGATTATGTTTGCGGGGCGAGGCTAAAGCAGAAGGTTGCGGTGGGGGAAGGGAGTTCCAATTAGGCAAAGAATTATTCATGGGGCGCAAAAGAACCAAAACTTACGACTCCAGGGAGAACCAGAGAGGGGGAGAGAGAGAGCCAGAGATAAGGGAATGAGGAGCGTTTTGTGTACATAACCAAGATAAACATAAAGTTAACACACACACACAAACACACAGATAGAGAAGAGAGTGTGAGCAAGCGGCTGAGCGTGAGGCGAAAAATCGGCAAAATGACCCTGGGGCAGGTTGAGAAGAAACCAATGCCTCCAGTGATGGGCCTGGCTCCCCTCCGACATGACTTGCTTTCGCTTCGCAGTTGGCCAAAACCAAAAATCAAAACGCTGATGAGCAGGCAAATGAAAAAGTTGGCCAGAGCCAAAGTAAAACACAAAAAGCCAGAACTAGGAGTCCTCTCCCGCCTCTAGACGGGCTGCAGTGCCCGTTGCCACACACACACACACACACAACTTCTGCGCCCTCGTCGTCGTCGTAGTCGACGTCTTTCGCCCAAAGGGTGCAGAAACTGAGGCAGGAGTTGGAGCTGAAACTGGAGATGGAGCCTTAGCTGGAACTGCGGCATATGGGAAATCAGTCCACGCTGCGCCCTGTGCCCTGCACTGTTGCTGCCGCTGCCGCTGCTACGAAAATTGTTAGCCAAAGTTGCAGAATGTGTGGGCCATGGCAAATTGTACAAATATATGCGAAATATATATAAGGAGATATATGTATATATGTGTGTGTGTGTGTGTGTGTTTGTGTGGAAACGAAGTCTGGGGAAAAGTTGAGTGAGTGAGTAACTGGAGTCCCGGCATACACTGAAGCAGCAGATATTAAAACGCTGCAAGGCTTTCAAAAATAAACTTTGAAAAATTTATTAGAAAATATTAAATAAAAACGACGATTGCGCTGCATATGGCTCACTCAGCATCAGCAGCAGCAGATGGATGAGGAGGGTGCTCTACATATGCAGAGCAAACATTACTCAGGCAACTCGCTAGCTGGCAGACGACTCCCGGCACATGCCACATGCCACATGGCACAGGGCACGGAGTAGAAAAATTGTACCAACAGCAAGAACAACAGCAGCAGCACGACGACGATGAGGATGACAAGGAAAACATAAATATATCCAGAGGAGCGTATAATACTATACGAGTATCTGACGGGTGGCGGGTATAGGAGTGTGTATCTGTATCTCCCCACCTTGAGATAGGATGTTTTTATTTCTACTAAATTCGAAAATTGAATTGTAAGTCAAAAGCGCAAAGGATAACGCAGGGAAAACGTTGCAAAATTTCCGTAAAAGCAAACATTGCGCATACGCAGCGTTGTGCTATGTGATGGATGAAATGGTTATTGCAGCAGTAGCTGGAGAGGGGAAAGTGAAACAGAGGGGGCGCAATGGAGCTACAGTCCCAGTGATTGCCTGTGATACTTAATCAAGTGTACATAATAATTACCAGCCATATTTCCGCTCGAACAGACCTCAAACAATGAAGCAGCCATTCGATTCCGAAACCATTCAGATATCCTCTCGAGTCCTGCAACTGCAACTGGCAGTGGCTGAGGCAGCGAGGCAGGCCTAATTGGTGCAATTTGAGTGTGCATACCGTATATCGAAGCCAGTAGCAGCCATAGCCGCAGCCATAGCCGCAGCCACAGCGCCAGATGCAGATGCAACACAAAAGCAAGTAAAACAATATGCACTTCCCATTTTCAGTGGCAGCGACGGCAGGTGCAGCACCCATAGATTTCGGCTACCAAAGAGGGTACTCCAAGGGCATGCACGAATTGCAAATAGGAGGGCACTGCATGTGCGATTAAGAGTAAAAGAAGTATTGGTGGAAGTAGAGGACTGAAGTTCATTTTACACTCCGCTATATCAGATAATACCAGTAGTACATGTAGAGTGATCAGTAGAGTGATTAGATGTGATAATAAAGATTAAGGATTCAAGCAATTAACAACGAATCAATCAATGGAGTAGCTACGAGTATTTTAGGCACTGACTAACGAAAAAAACACCCATAACTTTAAATGGAAATAAATTGGTAATCTTAGCATTCCCCTGTCCTGCATACACTGATTGGAACACTGTCAGAAGTTCCCAAGGAGATCCACTAACACATCAATCATCTCCATTAACAGGACGATCCATAGTCGTGGCTCCGCATTGAAGAGTTGCATGCTGCTGAGTGGCAAATGGCTGCGCTATGTTGATGCTGGTAATGATGCCGAATTGCAGCTTAATTAACACACAGCGTGTTTAAAGCTTTTGTGCTCCGGCTGCAGCGCAGACCTTCGACGGACAGGCAGTCATTCAAATCCAGCCACAGCCGCAGCCGCAGCCGCAGCCTTTGACTATTGGCACGTAATGGAAATCACTTTGGCATCGGAGAAGAAGCAGAGGCAGCAGCGGGGAGACACAAAGAGGCAGTGGCAGGAACAGTAGCAGTGCAGTGGCAGGTATAGACCATGTAAACGCGAATCCAAGTAGCTGAAGCCTGAATCCGCAGAATGAAAACAAATTAGCTGCTGAAGCCGCAGTGGAGCAGGAGGCACCCGGGCAGAGCCCGACAATTGGCGGGAAGAGAAGGAGAAGCAGGAGGAAGAGGCCTTGCCTGCCGCGAATTGTGGCACAGCCAAGCAGGCAAACAGACAAACAAACAAGACTTTGACTGCGACTCCGCCTCTCGCACATGGCGAGGGCTCTTTTTGTGGCAGGCATGCAAAAGCAAAGGGAAACGAGGACAAGATGAAACCAAAACCAAAACCAAAAACCAGTTGCTTCCACACGAGGCACGAGACAAAGCCGCAGAGAGAGACGGAGAGATAGTGAGAGCGAGAGGGAACACAAGCGAAGGTCGCTCCTTGCTCCTCCTCCTTCTGTTGGTTTCGCTATTTGAATACGATTCCGCAGAATGCAGCTCTCCCGCTTTGAACTTTGCCTCATGACTTGGCTCCGGCTCAATGGACAGACGGACGGAAGGACGGAGGACGACTCTCACGGACCGTCGATTCCCTTGCTAAACAAAAATTTGTTGTACGCTGTATGTACTCTGCCCCGGGGGTCATCTTTTGGCCGCTTAGTTTTCGACCAGCCACAATACAACCGACCAACCGGTCACAGCTGCCCCTGCTCCATCCCCCATTCCCGTTCCCTGCTCCATCCCCTGCCTCCATCTGCCACAGCACCATCGTATTTTATAGCCTTTAAGGTAGAAAAAATAATGCGACTCGTTCTCGTCTGCACACATAACTCAGCCGCGGGCTAAGGTTGCCCAAAAGCGCCTCCGGGGGATTGGGTATGATTTTTTCGCCTCTCTCCCTCGGAGACCCTCCCCCTTCCCCTTCCACTTGCCCACTCCGCTCCACTCCTCTTCTCTTCTTACTTTTGTTTATTTCTCCTTTGGTGCGGGCACAGAGAGCACTTGAGGCGCATAATTTTTTTTTTAAAACAGTCTTCGTTTATGGCGCACAATTTCTGACTTGGCATGTGGGAGAGACGAAAATCAGCTGCCTCCGGCATTTTTGGCCAAAACCAAACGAACAACAGCAGGGGCAACACCGGGGTAGGGTAAGGGAACGCAGGCCTGGTAGCATGCAACTTGGACTGTCGATGCTGTTGTTGCGGTTGTTGTGTGTCAAAAATTCGTTTATTACAGAATCTTTTTTAAACTAATTTATTGGCCAGCAGCTTCGAGGCGGTCTGGGATTTTGTTGGCAGCAGATGAAAGGTTTTTGCTCACCGTTTGGGGCAGGAGGAATCCACCGTCAACGGTGATCGTTGATCCAATGCAACAAACGGAGTCCTGTGCGGGGGAGAGAAATCGAAAGAGATGTGTTAGTGACATGTTAGGAATGGAACTGTTAAGAATAAGAGTGATCTTTCGCATAGCACTAGAGGATCTCTAATGAACATTCAAAAGAAATGCAACTAAAAAGCATTCTCTTTCTCCTTTCACATAATAATGAATTCAAATTATAATTGAAATTGAATTGAAATTATAACGTTCGTGATCATCAGCTTGGGTTATTGATGGAGATGGAACAGACAGATGTTTATGATATATGGAACTCACAAAAAAGTCGGTATATTTAGGAAATGCACTTTAACTCTTTTTTATTACAACGCGCGCGCAGACAATAGATTTTGGCCTCCAATATGGATCTGTGGATCGTACAGGTCTCGTCTCTGGCTTCTGAATAAACGTTGATTAAATATCAAATAAGCGCGCGAAGCCGCAAACACACTATCACACGCTATCTCTCGCTTAAATGTTTACTTCCGTTTCCGCTTGGGGCGAACGCGAAACCGTTTGAAAGTAGCCGCTAGTGTTTCCTATTTTCGAGCGCTTTACCTTACTTGCATTCGCGGCTGTTCGTTATTTTCTGAATTCAGAAACAAATTCTATCTTTGCTGTTCCGCGGCCCAAACAT
This sequence comes from Drosophila lowei, assembly GCA_008121275.1. Classification (NCBI taxonomy): domain Eukaryota; kingdom Metazoa; phylum Arthropoda; class Insecta; order Diptera; family Drosophilidae; genus Drosophila; species Drosophila lowei. Next base: position 19,512,552 of record CM017778.1, on the reverse strand, counting down.
GTTTGATTCATGTTCACGAGTTTCGGGCGGCAAGGCCGGTTGCTGCTCGGCTCGACCGGGTTGCGTTCGAACTCGAGTTTGAGTTCGAGTTGCGCCCCGCCGCCCCGTGCGGGTGGAGTTCGTTGCTGGCGTCTTCTGTACGGTGTTCGTTTAGCAAAGAGACGACCTTGAGGGAGAGCGAGCGAGAGCGAAATGTTGCCACTATGTTTGCGTGTGTGTAAGTGTGTGTGTGTAAGTGTGTGAGTGCTGCGTGTGAACGTTTAATAGTCTATTTCCGGTTTAAGTGCTGCCACTGTTCTCGCTGTTGTGGCATGCAACATAAGCCGATGTGGCAATTAACATGGTAACTGTAAATAGAACAATTGGCCAGGCTTACAAATCGTTGAATGGATTAAATTCGAGTGCGATTGTGTGTGTGTATGTGAGTGGGAGGACAATTCATGAGGCAGGGACACATCTGATGGATGCATGGATGATGTATGTACATTGTACATACATATATACCCATTTCCAATAATTGTAAATATCAGAGTCTGATGTGTGTTTGTTTGTGTGTGTGTGACACTCTTTCTATGTACTTTTGGCTCTGTATGGGTATGAGTGCGAGTGTGTGCTTGTGTTAATGACAAAGCATAGAACGCTGGGGCCGCCGGCCAAACGAAATGAAACTTTGTGCGGCATCAGCTCCAGAGACTTTGAAGCAGAAGAAGCAGCACCAGCAGCACCGGCACGAAGAACGGGGCAACAGCCAACGGCGCCCGGGGGCACAAAACGAGCGACGACTGCCACGACGAGGACGGAGGCAGCTGAAATATTTTGTTGCCCCACGGCAATGCAAAGAAAAACTTGTGATAAATATGCCCCAGGCCATGTTTCAAAACACAGCCAGAGAGCAAGGAGGGAGAAGTAGAGACAGGCAGGGCTGAGAGAGAAACAGAGAGAGAGAGAGTGAGAGAGAGCGTTGGGCAATGAGCGGGGTAGTGGGAGTACTCCGAGGCCTGCAGTTAGGCAGCCTGTAATTAAAATGAGTGCAAACTCTTGCCCAACCGCCCACCCATACACCCACAACCACACCACGCCCATGGACCACCCACTCGTCCTCCTGCTACCCCCGCCCCCACTCAACCCACTCTGGCAGCACTGTCGCATCATTTTTCATTGGCAATTGTTTGGTTGCATCTCCCCGGGTCACATTCATTTCGTAGTATATGCACCGCTCCGTCATAATATTCCACTATTTGCCCAACGCTGCCGCGACAGCTGCTGCATCGCTCGAGCTCGTGATCCATCCCGGAGATGGTCGCGTGACACGAGGCAACCTCCTCTGGGGGCAGACTCCCGTTAGTTCATCCCTCACGCTGCCATATCCATCTCCCGTGTCCACTGACATTTCAATTTTTCATATTTTATCAGAGGCTTCGGCCTACGACGAGAGGAAATTGTTGCAATTTTATCGCTCATTTCACTCATTCAGCCTGGCTGGAGGGTGGGGTGAAGGGTAGGTGAAGGTAGGGGGATCGGGTCTTTTATTGTTTCAAGCGTGAGCTCGTGGGTGGGGCGAGAATGGAGTAGTCGAATGGCATGGGCATGGGGCTCCTTTTTATTTTGATGTCGCTTTGGGTTTTTGCCATTTTAAATATTTTTTTAATCACAAGCTCACGCACACACTCACTCAGCTCACCCGCGCATACCCACACACACACAGCAATGTATACAGTCACTCACACATAAAGACTGATGTATGAATGTATGTACATACGTCTCATACATATGGCAATACCAATATTTCAAGCCAATTTGCTGCAGTTAGCCGCGAGCGGACTGCCAACAAAATAATTCGACAAAATGTGTGCGGCGCGCTTTATGCTTTATTGTTTGGATCGCCCGAGGGGGTCACAGAGAAAGAGAGGGGCTCTGCGAAGGGGGGGGCGGGAGCAGAGCAAAGCTGCTGCATCTGCAGGACTCCATTATGCATATACGTATGTATGTATGCATGTGTGTATGACATGATTATACGTATGCTTGGGGATCAGCGAAAGAGTGCAGAAATCAACGGCGACATTTCATATCCCACTGCGTTTTGTAATAATTTGTTGATGGCTTTTTTAAAGTAACCCATCTCCCGTCCGTATATGCCACAGTTGCATATTTGTTCATGACTTGTGCATTTGCGTGTTAATCAATATGCACATGTAGGAGGCCAGAGTATCTGCAAACAAACATTTAAATGCCAACGCATATGCTGAGAATATGTGCCCCGTGCCCCATCCTACTCCTACTCTCCTCGACAGCATCAGAGCATCATCAGCATCATTATTGTGATTTTTTATTATTACTATTATTAATATGAATGTGTTTGGCTGTGCACACAGAACATCGCACACGCAAACCACATAGATACCGCTCGTCAGAGGGACGCTGTGTGTATTTTAAACAAGTAAAAAGTTTCTCAAGTCAATAGTTCGACTATAGGATATCCCTTTTACTGGGGAAGCATCTAATGAACTCTTTGACAATGAGGAAAGTAAAAGTGGTAGCCCGATTTACCAAAGGGGAACATTTTCATACTTGTTTTCTTCCTTATTCTGGTTGCAACAATCGATCGTAATGCATATTTGTGAATTAGTTGATGTATAATCCATCCAACGTTCAGTAGTCTTTCAAATGTGGCTACCACAGGTGTTGGAGACCAGTGGGTCCTTCTTCCCTAGATCTTATAGTTCTATAACATCCATCTATCTGGCATTTCTGCCCTGGCTTTGCAATTATTTACACGAATGCAATATACCCTTGTTTTTCAGAGAGTTAAGAGGTATAAATATATGTGCATATATATTGTATATTGTATATTTTTTTTATTATTAACGATACTTGGCGAACACCACCAGCAATAACAGCAACACCCATAGCAGCAAAAGCAACAGCAAACAACAACACAAATATATGTACATGTATACAATGTGTGTTTGTATGTATGCACGAGTATATGTAGTGTGTGGATGAAAAGGCTCATAAAATTCACAATGTCTGGCCGCGGGGCTTTTACTTAATGATGCCATTTTTGCCGCCGCGGCCTGAAATTCGCGTTAAATTTTTAACGCACGACCGAACTGCAGCAGCAGCAGGAGCAGCAGTGGGGCAGAGGCCCCATATCAAGCTTCAATTCATCCATCCATCCAGCCACTCGTCCATATGTGCCACAACATTTACATTAACATTTGAATGGTAATCATTTTGCAGCCAGTGCCCCATAATGAAATTTATTTGTATAGCTCTCCCCACAGCGGAGATAAACTTGCAGTTCCAGTGATCAAATCACACATCTCTGGAGAAATTCAACGATTCAGCAAAGTCAGGTTCGTGGGCGATTCTTTCGACAATTATTTGAGGTATTCATTAAACGTATGTCTTATCAACCTTATACCGATACCTTATAAGTGATCCTCTGTTTGGCTATATCTTACGAGTCGTAAAATGTATGCCATTCAGAGATGCGACTTTCCTTTGGGGACTCCTATGGCATTATATTCCCCCTCCCTTCGGTGAAAGCTCTCTTGGGAGAGTGGCAACCGTTTGAAGCATCAATTTTAATTGTGGACACTTTATCATCTGGGAGGGTCATCCACCGGGTGGTGGGGCCAGGAGTCGATTGCCGACATCCTTTTGTCATTAGCAATGCGTGACACTTGTCATTAACTGCATAATGATTCATTCCTATGCAGTTGGCTAACTTCTCTGACTCTGACACACACACACACACAAGTGAGTAATAATTGTGTGAGAGTTCAGTATGTGTGTGTGTGTGTGTGTGCATAATTTTAATGATTTACAAACTAGCCCGATGGCGCTTTTAGCTCGAAAACTGACAGTTGATATCCAAAGACAAGCAGAATGAGGGGAATATAGCGCAAAAAGAAGATATAGCCGCGAGTTATGAATGGGAGAGTGGACCAGAAAGGGAGGGCAACATACTGAAAGAGTGGGAGAGAGTGAGAGAGCAGGGACCAGTTCTTTATTTCCAGGTTTTGAAGGGTGGAAGGGGTGGGCCAAAGAGAGATGGCTGCAAGAACGGAAAAGGATTGCTCGAACATGCAACCAAGAATGCCCCAGGCACTGCAGAGGCAGCGGCAGCAGCAGCAGCAGCGGAGGGACAAAAAATGTGGAAGTTAAAAATAAGTTGGGGCTTGGGCTCGGGCTCGAGTGGCTGGCGGCCTTTGCAGTTTGCATATAATGAGGGTCTCGTGGAGGCATGCCCCGCCCCGGCATCTGCGGGGTCTGGTTGTCACCTGGCACCAGCTGCTGGACACACATTTTGGGGACAAAAACTGTGATTCTGTGGCAAGATCGTAATTATAGGGTAGGCTTTTTAGTGTTGTTTTTAAATTATATTATGCCGGCTCCAGCTGTGGCAACAGTTGTTGCAATGTACTACCGCTGCCCCTGCCGCCATTTCAGACCCTAATTTGACTCAACACTTGTGCAAACACGTGTCTTCCCTCCCTCAGTCCGTCGCCCCCGCTCCGTGCAACAAGTTTCTGGCAGCAACAAAAGCCAAAAAACCAAAAATCAACTGTTATTCACCTGTCCCGTTGTCCGTTGTTCCAACCGTAACACAAACACTGATCCAGATACAAAGATACAAACACACACAACCACAAACTACACGCTCAAACACTCTCGAACAGAAGTGCTCCACCGTGGAGCAAAGACGAAATGTGTTTGTGGGGTCTAAACAGTTTGTATGTGGGGTCTGTCGAACATGTTGGATGCAGCATGCTGCGAGTCCGTGGTGCCCCAGGATGTTATCAGCCGCAACATAAACACAACCGCAACAACAACGACGACGAACAGCACCAGCAACTAAGTATCCATATCCTCTCCTTCTCCCCCTCTCTTGTGTTCTCCCTCTCTCACATTGGTTGTTAGCCCATTTACCAAACCGGGCTTAGCTTGTCACAAGGTATATCCCATAGAAGGTAAGGTACTGCAGGAGAACGGTCTCTGAGTGTGGCCGATTTGCAAACTTATGCGCGGATGCTGGAAGAAACCAATGAGTAGGGGTAGGGTGGCTGTACAGGTACTGGCTTACCTTCTGTGTAATACACCATGGATCGTCAGACCACGCGAACGGATACGACGACGACACCGCTGCGCTCCGCTCACCTCTCCTCTTCTTTCGCCTTGCCCTGGGGCGTCCGCTTGTAATTATAATATTTCAACCCAAATGTGACCTGCGGCCATGCGCCAATGATGGATTTCAGCTCTCTGCCGCTGCCGCTGCCGCTGCCTCACCTCTGGCTATGCCCCTGCTCCTGCCCCTTGCCCCTGCATATAATATAGCAGATATATTGTACATATATATTGTTGCTGCCGAAGACAGAGACGGAGACAGAGGACCGATACGTTCCCTGAGTATCCAGCAGATACCAGATACGGGCACGACGAGAGGTGCGCCGTTGTTCCGGGGTTGCTGTTGCGATTGCCGTTGCCGCTGTCGCTGCCGCTGCTATTGCTGTTGCTGTTGCTTTTGTTGCTGCTCTGCAATTTGTGGCCTGGGGGCAAAGCGGATTGGCCTGCGGCCAGGCATGTGAATAAAATTACATTCACTATTTTATATGCCATATGTATATAGGAGTATATTCGCACTCGCACTCGTATGAACGTGGCATTTATCGGTTTATATGTGTAGATGTGCTTACACGACAGGCAGAAAAATCGTATATATGTAGGTAGAAATAATTGAATTGGCACATCAGCTAAATCACTTTTATACACACATATAATCGTATTGGAGCTGTAGCTGAAGACGGAGATGGAGCTGGGGACCAGGGCAATAACAAGATTAGATCACTGAGAAGAAATCGCCGCTGGCCATCCGGCAATGGAAAAGGGTAAAGCGCAAACGAAGCTGCCACTGACAAACCACAAAACCAGGTCCGAATGGCTAGCACCATTCCCCTCCACTCCTCTCACTCGGTGTGGCTCTCCTCTGTTTAGTATATGGCTTACTTGAACACGACCAGGTGAACATTAATCAAGCCAAACAACCAAATAACTTATGGCCATGGCTAATAGAGACATTCGACCAGCTGCCTCTGTCTCCGTCTCTGACTCTGACTCTGACTCTGGCTTCATTCTCTAGCCAACTCTTCACTTTTGAGAAAACGAAGAGGTTAAGGCCAGAAATATACTCGTAGTAAATAATTATCGCTTTTGGGCAATTCTGTTTAGCAAATAACTAAAGATACGCAAGTTATCTAGAATCTCTTATACCTTTAGTATGTATAGGCTTTTGGGACATTATTTCTTAAACTTTAGAATTTATGTTCCAATGGGACCCGGCAAGCCATTTGCCGCAGTACTGTCAACTATTTCTGTAGCTGCGAAAGATGGCATTTGAAATATTGAACCTATATCTGTGTCGATGAGCAAGCCGTTTAATGGTGGTGTCTCAATTATAGGTGTTTGAACTTTTCCTGATGAGTCATACCACCTGACTCATGTCTGATTTCGATCGCATGACAATAGTCTTATTCGTTCCTCACACCTATCAGCAGTTTCGGATGAGCGGAATATCTGGTTCGTACTCGAATGCGAGACAAAGAATCGAAGCGAATGTAAATGCTCGATTTACTTGTTAGCGTTATCAGCCATTTTCTCTGTGAGTGTCAATTTCGAACAGGTGCGCTTGTCTTCGTTGATTTCGTTCATCTCGTGCCTCTGGTGATTGAGATTTACTTAATGCCGACCTGCTCACACGCACATTTTCGTTATCGTGTTGGATTCTTTCTGGACAGCCCAATGGCATTTTTCTCTATAACACACAACACATACTCGACTAAAAAATGGTGGGCCGTGATAGAAAGGGGAAAAATAGTTAATAACCTAAATAAATAATAAATAAAATATCATGATTGTGCATTCCGTTAAGTTTTGAAACTGCATCTTCATAGAGTGATGTATGTATCTTTTAAAGAACGTAGTTATGTGAACTCTGACCTACAGCTGATCCCATCCTTTTTGCTTGAATCCACTCCCCCCCTTCGTCTGCGCTGTGAAAACAATTTAATTCACTTACATAGTCTGTTGAAAGTATCTTGCGGCAAGTGTTGTGGCATGTTGCATTAAAGTTCAGGCCATAAGTAGCTGTGCAGACAGGCGGTGTCTCTCGGCGTCTGTGTGTGTATTCTGGTAATTAAATTGACATTAATTAAACTTACGCGACCTGCCACTGCCACTGCCAATGCCACTGCACTGCTTCCTCTGCCACTGCCACTGCCACAAGTGCCGCTCATTAAGCAATTAAGGGATAATTATCAGCGACGTTGCCTTTTTGCAATTTTCATGCGCAAAGTGTTAAAATCACTTAATAGGCGGCGGCCCATAACGCGCCGTGCTCCGTCTGTTGCTGCCATATCCTGGCCCTGGCTGCTGTTTCTGCTGCCGTTGTTGTAGTTCTTCCTCTTCTTGCCCCGTGTGGCAAGGTGTGTGCGTGACTGTGCGAGTATGTTTACGTACGCACGCGGCTGTTTGTTTAAGTGTAGCGTTAAACGCGGCAACTGACAAGCCCATGTGGCAAGGGAACCAGTGGCAAGTGGGGCAGCAGGGGCAGAGCACCTGTAAGCAATCCTCCGCGCAGTTGCATGTGCAATGTTGAGCCAACAACAACAACATCAACAGTAGCCGCAGCAGCAGCAGCAACAACTAATAGGCAGTGTCCATGGCCGTGGAGCATAAGCTTCCATTTATGCACTTATAGAGAGAGAGACATAGACAGTGTGGGAGCGGGAGAAAGAGATGGACATACATGCATGATTCTTTGACAGACAACAAGCCAAACAGCAGTGGCAGTGGCAGTGGCAACCATAACATCCGTGCAACAGCAAGGGCAATGCAGCAACGAAACAGCCAGCATTCCCCCCAATTCCAACAGCCAACCGACGAATCAGTCAGTCAGTAAAGCAATTTACAGACATCTGTTACACATCTCTCCCCACACACACACACAACACACACTTTCCCTCTCTTTCTCTCCGTGTAATTTAGACACCTGCAACCCAAAGAGAGAGACAGGCACAGCGAGCGAAAGAGAAAGAGCAAAAAGTGTGTGAAAAGCGTGCAATCTTCACAATTAAACGGAAGCCATGACCAGTCCACAGACTGGCAGCAGTAACTGTGCGGATTGAGTGGGCATGGGGAGTGGGGCAAGTGGCAAGTGACAGATGAGTGGGTTGAGTGGGTTTCTGGTTGAATGTGGGACTTTATAATCATAGATAATGATTCGATTAGGAGTGAAAAAGAAAATGCACATTCATATGGGGGGAAGCGCGAAAATTGCAGGGTGTAATCTATTCCCATTGCAACCGCTTATGTAAATGTATGATAAACAAAAGGGATGATAAGCCTTATCTTAGAAGTGGGTAAAAGATGTGACCATTATTCTTTGAAGGAAATACAATATATGGCCTTTAATTATAGAAGCGGATACAATGGATCTTCTAGGCTGTAGTACACTAAAACGCCCCGAGGAAGCCCTTCCTACTACCTGAAAACTATTCCACCAGCACGGGGTAAATAGAGCTGGGTGTGGAGAATGTGGTACGACGAATGTTATGCTCGTACTCTTACGTATCCACTTTCATTTTTGGCCCCACCTGGCATGTGACCCTTATCATCTCCGGGCCACATCCAGAGACAGAGACAAACGACATGGTCATCCCTATTCGCACTGGTCTCCGCATCCACATCCACATCCACAGCCACATCCCAGAGCGAGCTCTTTTCGCCTCGAAGCAAATACAAAAGGCCGCTTGAATTCCTGTTTCTGTTTGCTGGTGCCTTTGTGGTCTGCCTTTGTGGTTACCCCAACCTCTACCCCTAGCGTGTGAAGGTGCTCTGGCTCGGACTCCATCCTCCATATCCCCATAGCCACATCCAACTCCAACTCCAACTCCAACTCTGGGTCTGGCTCCATCTCTGGTCATAAACGGATTGGCCCGGAGGTGTAAAACTTGTTGTTGCTGTTGCATACTTTTCAAAAATGCCTGTCAATGCGTGACATTTCATATTTAAGTTATAATCTGCATGCATTACTTTTTGGGATCAGAGAGAGAGAGAGAGAGATATGAACATAGAGGGGGTAAACAGTGGGGTAGAGTGGGGTCAGTGATGTGGGGGCATGGGGAAATTTAATGGCAGACTAAATTAACTCGAGGCTAATTTTCAATATAACTGACAGCAATACAAGGCCCGCAATCTCTATCTCTCTCTACCTATATGTACAATGTACATATGTATCTCTATATGTATAACCTGGAAGCTAATGATACTATATGATGTTTAAATGAGATTTAGATTGAAATGATGCCTGTTTTAGAAATTAAACAAAAACTTATTAAATACCTTCGAGCAATCAAGTTGCAATTAATAACGGGTTATCCCCCCACACCCACCCGAGCCGAACAAACCAAACAACCACCCACAACAGAGCGCAACACACGCTCCCACTTCTAACTGTTGCCGCTTCAAACATGTTGCAAGCACTGAAACCTGTTTCAAGGCTTATCAGAAGCAACGCATCTAAATTATCAGCGCGCTCTCGTTTGCCGGCAGGACGAACATGTTGCCTCGCAACAGCGATGGGGGTGGGGTGGGTGCAAGGAAGAAGGGAAGGATGAAGATGGACAGGAGAGGAGCCCCAAGGGCAAACACACCGAACCTTTGCATGAGCGAGAGGCAAGCAGACAGCGCTACACACAGAGTTAGAGAGGGAGAGGTAGTGAGAGTTTGGGGGTTTTACGTTACGATTTGGCCTGCCTGATGCGATGCTTGGATGATGTCGCTTCCAACCACTCTTCCTTCCCCCCCCTGCAGCGTGCCTGCACCCAGCCTCACCTTGGCATTCTCCACTGTTCCTGCTCCTCCTTGGCCCCCGGCCATTCGCTTGTAATTATAATATTTCATCCCAAAAGTAGCTCCCAGGCATCAGTCAGTTTCGGTTTGCAGTAAGTGGGGAGTGGGAGACTGAGCTGCAGGGGGCGACACACACAGAGAGAATGGGAGAGAGCGAGCGAGATTGAGAGAGAGGGGTGGTCAGAGAGCAGCATCAGCAGCATAAGCAGCAGCAGGGTTTTGGCAACAATGCAGCAGAGCCAACAATGATGAATTTTTGAACTCAACGTGTAAAAGGTACAGTGATGATTGCCACCTGAAGGACGGATACTGGACGCCTGAGAAGTATACGTGAATAAATAAATATTGGTAATGTGCATTCGAGAATATAGAACAAAAATGGACAGATCTTGAAAAGAATATGAGATCAGGAGGTATGACAGGATAGCGACCAACGTTAGTCCTCAGAGTAGCCCTAGCTGACTCCTGCCCCAAAAACTTACCTCCCCCATCTCCTCATATAACCAAAGGCAGTCTTCAGGGCCAAAGGATTTTAAATTTTAGGTCTGTCCGTGTGGGGTATGCCCCATCTCCCTCCATAAATTAGCCTTCAATCGCAGCACCCCGCTGCGGAATAGCTGCGGGTAGAAAGCGCATAAAAACGCTGACACATGAAATGCAATTCGCTGCAGCGACGTCCACGGCGACTGCGCTCCAGCGAGTGTGGCATGTCAGAAAACGGTATTAAGTGCAATCGAATCGCTTGACAGGAGCAGCGGGACTCCCATTACCCCCCTCCCTCCCTAGAGCGCCGCTCATGAGGACCCATTCTGGTCAAGTGTTGGCCTGTTCTGCTCTGCTGTGGCATTGGGATAAATTGAGCGAAATGCCCCGCCAGGCTTTAATCATATTGAATGCTAAAATAATGCCCAAACCCGACATCCAATACCTGGTTATGAGATTCGGCTGCTTCCGAGGCTGGTGCCGCTCGATTCCGACTCGATTCATATTACCGCATCGTTTGCGGCGACATTTAATTAAAATTTCTTTCAGCTGATAGGATGGCCGGGCCAAAAGTTTTGGTGCCCCCATCTCCGGCCACCCCGTTCACTCTTATCAGCCGGCAATTTAGTGGCTTGAAGATAGCTCTTTGCTCTGCTTTCGCTGGTGCTCTCCGCACTGCACTTAGTGGCCAAATGTGCAAACCAATTGGCCGGAACACGACAGAACATGACTGCACAATACAGAACGGACGGGATTGGCCAGTTGGAGGAGTTGCAAATGCCACAAAGCGGCCATTAAACGACGCTTAATGACGCCAGAATGGCTGCCAGAGTCAGTCAGAGCCACGGACCAGAACTAGAGCCAGAACTCGGCATTGTTACACATTCATTATGAATATTTCGACTCGGTTCCACTTATCTAGGGTACCGACTATTGTCTCCGAGCAGATGTGCGGGTGTGTGCCAATAATATTACACATACGCCTCGTCTCATAGGCAGCTTTTTAATTTCCCATGCAGCAGGAGCCTCCGCATTCAGACTGCTTTTCACTTCCTGCCCCGTTCGGGGTAAAAATTAAACGGAACTTATGCCGCAATGTCGCTGACGTTTCCTGTCTGCCATTGTGGGCGTGTGTTTCTGTGTGAATGGGAGCAAGATGACGCGGGCCCTCCCCTCCTCCGGATGGTGGGAGTAGTAACCTCAGAGGAGTAACCCTTAATGATGTACAGTCTTCATGAGGGGGAAAGGCATTCCCTTGCTGGGGGTATCTTACAGTAGATAAAGTATTAAGAATATAAATCTATACGTTGGTTTATACATATCTATAGATCTACTATTATAAATCGAACTATTTTCTATTATTTCTACCAACAAATGGTGGATCGGCAGAGATGAAGTTTCGTTCTTGCTTGTTTCCTCTTCAAAGGATGCAAATGGAAATGCATTCTATACATTTTTGCCGTGAATCTCTCTTGTCAAATTAGACGCTTCACCGCACAAACAGCGCCGCAACCACCGAAAATGTCAAAAGTCGACGCCATTTAGACACAATTTAATTAATATTCGAATGAATAAGCGCAACAAACGAAGCTTTCCCCTTCGCTGTGTGTGCGTATGTGGGTGCAATCAGGTGGAATGTATGCAACTGCCAGTTGCATGCAACAAAATCAAAGTGTTTCGTAGCCATTCAGCTAAATAATTTGATGCCCCCTCCAACATCGCTGGTGGAGTGAATATCAGTTTAATTTTGGTTTTTCGGAGATATTTCTAGGTGGAAAGTGAAAACCCAATTAAAGCCAGAAAGGGAGTCAACTCTTCAAGTCAAAGTCGAAGTCAAGTCCTGTACCGCACCCCATCCCTTCCAGTCGCGTTCAGCTCTGTTCTGCTGTCCTGTCGGCTGCCCCGGGGCAAGTTCTTGCCTCAAATATCTTGGGGCCATGGCAAAGAACCGCCAACAATGCCAAAGCAACAACAAAAAGACAAATACGAGGCCAAAACGAAAATAAAAAGCAACAACAACTGCATTTTAGTTTCGCCATCCCAAAAGGGCCGCCAGCAATGGCTGCACTGACAGAAAAATGGGGTCCCATGCACAAAGATGAGCAAAGGCTTGCAGGAGAGTGAATGAATACTCCAAAATTGTATGGAGTGTGGAGATGGAATGAACAAAAGAAAGAAAGGGAAACTGAAACTTTAAGATGAATAGAATACCATTAAGAACAGTGTATTTATTCTTTCATATACTTATGTATCATCCTTCCCGCTTTTCTCTCAGTGCAGTGCCGCCTTATGTACTACGGCTTATGTACCAAGTGCGGAACCAAGTTGAAGGAGTTGCGGATGAGGAGCTTCTGCTGCAGCAGAATCTGAAGCTGGCGCTGACGTCGTCGCAGTTTCTATACGACGACTGTACGAAAAAGCGTGGCTGCGTGAAAAGGTGGCCTGCGGCAGAAACAGCGACAGCGGCAGCGGCAGAGGCAGCGTCGTCCGTGCGCTTCGCTGTACTAATGTTGCCCCAGGACTTAGACGCTTTGTTGAGAGCGAGCGGAGGCAACAGCGAGAGAGAGGGACAAAGCTGAAGGAGCGCCCGGAGCGATCTCCAGGATGGGCGGAGGCAGCATCGCCCTAGGATGCGCGCCTGCGCAGCGCCATCCAGCTGCATCTGCAACACGATTCTGTTTTAATTTCACCTTAATGTGGAGAGAGAAATTAAGAGATGGCTTACCATTTGAGAGGACTTTTCCAGATCGATGGAGGACCACCAGTCGAAGAGAATCTTGTCCGAAGGATCTGGAAGTCATTCATGGTCTCTGGGGCAGGATTTTGTCTCCGATGATGGCTCTTAAGGCATCTTCAACTGCTTTATGTAGTGCCTTATTGTTCTAACGAATGGAAAATAATCATTAAAAAAAGCTGTTGGAATTTCAGTAAAATAGTTGGCTGTTTCATTCATTGTCGAATATTCTGCGTAAAATATTTATAAATGAATATTTTCACAGAAGTGTTGAAATTGGACTCGCGCTCCAACACCTCTCCGCCTCTCTGCTCTTCCCACCAATACCGACCCCACCGGATCTATCGAATCCACCTGATGCCGGGCCAACAAATGAAAAACAAATATTAAGCTTTTGTTGTTATGCCAAAATAGTGCTACAAATCCACACACGGAGAGTGAAAGAGGGGATAGAGAGACAGCGAGTGCTGTCCGCGAATAAACGAAAATTGTAAAGTGTTAAAAATAATAAATTATTTCTGTTGTTCCAAGTGGTATTAGAAAATGTTCATGCATAAATTTAATTCGCGACGAGGCTGAAAAAACATTTCTAAATTGAAATTCTATTGTCCACAAAGGAATCGATCCGTTTGAATCGAATGGGAAAAATACACTGAAACCAGGAAAAACAATGACGGATACCTTCGGGGTCCACAGCTTTCGATAATACCCTTGCAGTTTTATCGTTTCATGTCAGATATGTTCCATATATAGCATCTGTCCTATTTTTATCAACTTCCTCTGTTAAATGTTAAAACCAAGCGTTCTTATAGAAATTAGATGATATAATGGTCAAGTCCGATGTGTTTTAGACCTCCGAAAAGTGTAGTTCCGAATTAATGTACCTAATGAGATCCGGCATGTACTCCTTCCTGCAAACTATTGCCTAAAACCATAAAAACACTTTGCAAGAGTATACAACTTTGGATACAGATGGATGGCAGATAGTTATTCTTTATCTGACGGTTGCACGGGACGACCACGAAGCGTTTCAAAGCACCATTCATCCCTGACACCGAATAAATGTCACTGCCCGCGGCCGACTAATCCCTGGCCCATGGCCGGGGGCGCCACACTCTCCCACTTTGCATATGCCCGTATGCCGCAATTTATGTAATTTGAAATGATTCGAAATGAATGCGAGCGGGGGCCCAAGAAGCCCATAAATCACAGATACTTTCCGCTGCAGCAGCAGATAAACCAGAGCCAACATCGAACTTGTTTGAGGAGCCAGCATGCATGAGAGAACCAGAGAAAGAGAGCTGCTATCACAACACATCAATGGGCCTCAGGAGAAGCGGATGGGGTTGTGGGCGCGTGGGGGAGGGACAGCAACAACCGTTTACAACGTAAACACAACACAAACAATTCAAGACAGAGACGAAATGAAGAGAGGAAGCAGAGGGGAGTGTACAGGCAAGGTCGATTAAATTGAAGGTAAGGCAGCACTGCTCTCCAGCTTTCCCTCCAGGTTTCGCACTGACCAAAGCCTGCTTTGAGACCGATATTTCCAGCAGCCTTGCCATTACTTGACTATACCTTGCACAGAGCAGAGCCGTACAGAGAAGCAGCTCCAAACACGAACATACATTTCTTACCCAGCAACCGCCGCGGGGTCTATTTTTTCTCCTTCTCAGTCTCCTCTTTCACTATCCGAATATGAAATCTGGCCCCAGGGCTGACAAGAATGAAATCCAACTCGGTTCACAGCATAACGAGACAGACAGAGACAGCTACAGACAGACCGAGTGAGACAGAGAGAGAGAGCGACCCATAGAGTTGAGGGCCAGTTTAATTGCAAATGAAAACCAAAGATCTAAAGCTCTGCCCAGGGATTTTCCCCAAATGAATCAGTATTTTATTGGATATACTCGTATGTTAATTATGTACACAAGTCTGTTTCCGTTTCGGCCACCATTAGCCCTGCTTCGAGGGGGCCTCCAAATGGATGCCAAATTTAACTGAGGGCGATATATTCTCACAAATAAGGAATGTGGGAACTTTTTTTCTGCCTTGCCCCACACACACACACACACATATTGAAACCTATCTTCTGCTGAAGAAACAATGCTGCAAATGTCCCCCCGGCGATCGCTCTTTCAGTACGACGGGGCTACGGCGCTCATTTATTTCACAGTCGTGGACAAGATAATCGCCAATGTCCGCCGCTTAGAGGAATGGCAAGAGGCAAAGGGAGCTGCTGCTTAGCTGCTCAGCGGCTGCCCCACCAAACATCGCTCCCAAGTCATCGTCCCATGGCTCAAGGAAATGTATTCCAATAATGTTCACACGGAATCCATTTGGAATGAAGTCGTTTTCCTTGGCTCCAGTTAAGACCTCGTCTGGCCCAAACATGTCAGTCAGTCGGCGCTCAACGAGCTGTGGCAGTGGCAACAGCTGTACGACATAGACACATGCAACCAGCTTACACACGCTGCAGCTTCCTCTCCCGGTTCTCACTTCTCTTAGAGCCCCTGCCGCAGACAGACAGTAACTGAAACTGTCACAACGTCAGCGCGGACACCTTTGGCGCTCGTTCGACTTCATTTGGGTATCAGACTCGTCTTGGTCTCTGGTCGCCTGTCTCTGTCTCTGCCTCTGCCTCTGACTCCGCCTGTTGTCATGGCTGCTAAAGCCAGAGCCAGAGCCACAGTTCTATCTCCATCTGCAGCTTCATTTCCATCTACAACCCCAAGTTCCAGCTCCAGCCAAAGCCAAAGCTGCTCTGGGGCCTGTTTCGCTTGTAATTATAATATTCCAGCCAACCCAGAATCTTGCCCAGGGCCAGCCACTGGAAGATGAAGCGCCGTCATACGGAACGTTGTTGCTGCTTCTGCTGGCGGAACATTGCTCTGCCACAAGCAACACAACGAAGACGGCAACGGCGACGACGCCTGCAGACTTTGCGGATGACCCCGGGCGCCACAAATGCTGATTACGAAGCCGCCCCACCATCAGAATCCCCATCAGCACCACCGAAAAAAAAAAAAACCAGGAATCGCAGAAGAGAACCCAACGAAACGGGGATACTCTCACGATTGGGGTTTATAAAGGAGCTTTGTAGAGAGAAAAATGAAGTACAGTAGATGTCAAAAGTGAATAAGGTTTGATTAGAGATGGCATTTTGACGGTTCCCAGAACGAAAAATAACCCAATAATACTTATAACCAGATGTTATGGTTTACCGAGTGTATTTACAGCAGTGTTTTAATTTACTCTGTTTCGTATTCTGAATCTAGATGGGATGGAGGCTACCCCTTAGAGAATCTCCAAACCCAAAAGGGGAGTCGGGAAGCCTTTTCACTTGGTGTGTGTGTGTGTGTGTGTATGGCCTCGGGGGTCGAGTGGGGCTGTGCGTGTCCAGGCCCAGGACAGCGCTGTCCGGTGGCCCAGCTTCCCTATTTACATGGCTGGGAGTATTTCAATTTATTTCATTGTGCTCTTCATATTACATATTGCATTTGCAATTTTGATTGCAGCTGCCCTTGGTCTGGACTCCGGAAGGAGAGGGGGCTAAAAGGGACACCAGGGCATAAGCAGGAATATATCCACAGGAATTTGGAGGCTAATTGACATGACTGGACATGAAAGTAGGAGAGAATCAACTCCCAGAAACAGTATTTTTGACGTGTAAGACACGATTATTTCCCCATTCAAATGTTAAACCACTCTAGTCACACAAAAAGAGACAGAAGAAGGTAGCTCGGGGCCATTCAGATTCAGATTCAGTGGCCATTTTTCCTATTATGAGAAATAATATTTTAGTCAAATATTTGATTTAAATACGATAACTTGGCATTAAGTAAATAAACATAAATAAGACAAAAGACAAGCAAACAACAAATGTCAGATCGAATGCCTTCCCTGGGGCCAAACTGTGATTTTTATACGAACGAATATGCCCTGCCATGTTGTTGTGGTTGCACTCTATTATCAATTGCAGCGACATTGATAAACGATGGCTGTCGGAAAAACAGCAGGGAAAACGATGAGTATCTACAGCATCAGCATCAGTATCAGCAGCAGGAAAAACAAAGAAAATGGCAGCAACAAACCGCATTTCTGTGGCCAGCGGACAGAATAAAAGTCATAAAATCAATGCACAAATTGCATGAAATGTCCATACTTATATCTGTATCTGCATCTGAATCTGTATCTGTTTGATTTCAGATTTCAGATCAAAGGCAGATATTTATCTGTCTATCTGTCAAATGCACACGCATCCAGGCCACAATCAAGTAAAGGAAAAGGAGTTGCCAAGAGGTAGTTGGGGCGTGGGAGTGTCTGCACAAAAATAATATTTTTACAGGGCCTTAATTACACGACCCAGTAGGAGCCCAGTACATTTTTCGCCTCTGGATGTCCATTTAACATACGATTCATTGGCACTTGCCAGAGCTGGCTCTGCCCGATTCCATCCTCAATTCCTCAATCATATCTTTCTTCTGAAAAGAACGGGGAGAGAATGCTATCGAAAATCTTCATTAAGCTGAAAGTACAACAAAAGAGGCAGACCAAATAATCTGTCGTGTTCAATTTGAGGAAATATCTTTCATATTCCTTGATTTTGATTGCAGTTTGTCCAATGCCAAACAACAGTCCCAAAAAACAGTCCGAACAATGGCCGAAACTAAGCCCCGGCTACAAACAATTTCCCCAAAAATTCATCCAGCCCAAAATGAATATTCAAAATGAAAAATAAATAAAATGCTACACTCGAAAAAACACACTTGTAGCACATCGATCGGGTATTGTACTATTAAAACCGAACTACATTAGAGATTTTCTTTCAGTGCAGACAATGTTGGAGAGAACCAAACAGAGGTGCACCAAAAAGGGGTTGGAGTTAAGGGCAAAGGCAAAAGGAAAGACTGCAAATAATCTACTATTCCGGGAAAGTATCCAAAAGTCGTTAACCCAAATGTAGCTGGAACCCCTCTGAGAGTAGACGCCCCTGCCCGGACCCTGCTTCCGTATGCAACAACTAATTGCAACCCTGCCTGAACATGCCGCAATTAAAGGAAATATGAAATTTCAATCGAAATTCTAGCCAAATTTCCAACAATTTCTTTCGTTTTCCCCCGTGCATTCATGGGTTGTATTCATTTCAGTACGCATGGGAGGTTCGGTTCCACATACTCCTCCAGAATACACACCAGTAACAATAAATCAGAATACAAGAACTGGCCAAATACAAGGATCGAAAAGTGCATAACGAGAGCATAAATTGCCAACAATAAATAACCGAAAAAATGGTAAATAAAGTTGCAGCACACAAATATTTCATGAAGGAGCGAGCGGGTCGAGCCAATCCTGGCTTAGGGCTAAAGAGCAGATGCCAAAAACGGGAAACGGTAAGACACCCAGACGCCCAAGTCCCCGTACTGTGGACAACGGACAACGGACAGTGCCCCAACACCAAGCAGCAAATGCCAAACACGAGGCGAGGCCAGAAGTATTTTGCGGCCAACTTAGCTCTGGCCAGAGATGGGAGCGTGACTTACGCCAGGCGGGAGGAACACGATTACGCCGACTACATGCGCATTCCCACAAACCACGAGACGAGGAAAAGGTTTAACTCCTACCAGGTATGGGTGCGTGGTTCACGCGCCCATCTCTAGTTCATTCTCTCACACACACACACACACATAAATCCAAGCAGAGAGGCCAACTGCAGTCGGACAGCCGCTCTTGGTCCTCGCCAAGCGATGGCGGAGGCGGATGCGGTGGAGGTGGAGGTGGGAGCGGCTCTCGTATCGAAAAACCAAAAAGTAAAAATGGCCCCCAGCGAATGTTGCAAGCAGCGCCAGAGATAAGCAGCCCGACTGCGGCATCGGCAGCGGCAGCGGCAACTTAACATTTTGCACAGGCAGAATGAGATGGGGAGAGGGCCAAAGGCAGAGAGAGATTGGGAGGAGACACACAAACAAATTTCCTACTTACCCCAATGTTTAAACTCTTCAATTGGCTAAAAGCGTTATTCTCTGTGTGTCCGCTATCTAAATGTGGCACGATTATTGTTATTACTGTTGTTGCTGTTGCTGTTGCCATCGCAGTGGTTGTTGCGGGCGGCGTCCAGTCGGTTTAACTATTTATTTGCATATGAGGTTTACTTGAAAATCTAGAATTTATTAGCAATTTGCAATGCACTGGAAGACTCAACGAGAACGAACGACTGGAGGGAGGCACAGAGAAACAGGTAAGTGAACTGCCAAGACCTCTGCACTCTTCCTCTCATTCTTCTCAGCCGCAGGGCACACAAATAGCAGCACACGAAACGGCATCAAGACTTTTGTCAACGCAAACGCAATACGTAGTGCAAAATGTGGGGAATATGAGCGAAAATAAAGGAACAAGCGCCATCGAGATGATGCAGGGCATGCTGAGCGAATCAACACCCTACATGCAGAAATACTGGCTAGAGTTCCTATCAATCAAATGGAATTTGGGACTGATTGACTTGGTATCGGCCGAGGAACATTCGATGCACTAAACACAAGGCGCGCCTATACAGATAATATGCATCTTTAAATGATAATCTATTGCTCTTTAATTTCTACCTTCTACCTTCTCAGAATATAGCCACACTGCAGTCTGGCACACCTACAATCCTGGCAAATACTGGGCATCGAGAGAAAGACTTGGCGGTCATATAAGAACACCAAGAGGAGCAACAACAAAGGCAACTACCGCTGGCGATGGAGAAATAAGAGCGAGCAGTGGCAGCCGCATAGCGCGGCAGCGGCTGCGGCTACGGCTGCGGTGGCGGTGGCAGCGACAGGCGGCAACAACAACAAATTGGAATATATGGCTGGCAGGCATAACGGTGTTCATAATAATGATGGCGTAGTCTCTGAAAAGAACCATGATGGAGAAGCACCAGAGCAGGAGCAGAAGCAGGAGCACAAGAGAGAACCAGGAGCGGGAGCAGGAGCAGGAGCAGAAGCCGAGGCCGAGGCAAGGACAACATGGCCGCAACATAATGAAAACGAAGGGAATTTTCAGCTCGCGAACTCTGTGAAGGCAGGGGCACAGAGGACGTACAACGCACGAAACCGCACAGAATGGCCGCCGGCCATTGCAAGTTCTCAAGTGCTTCCGGCTGAGAGGTTGCCTATCCAGCAGAACCACAGCGAGAATGAGGACGAGGACGAGGGCAGTGACAGCTACCTACGAACCTACCAACCTACCTACCAATACTGTCATGTGGTTTTCTTTGCTGACGGCGGTGGAGGGGGTTGGCAGTGCTCCTGGTTGACTGCCACTAACCATTGAGCTTCATCAGCAGCCAGGACGAGGACGTCGCCATCATGGGACGGAAATGAGTGAAGCGTGACATTTGCTGCTCCGGCGATGTCACGCTACGCTGCCGCTACTGCTGCTTCTCTCGCTTGCTCCTTCGCCTTCTCTGTTTCCTCCTTCTTTGCCTGGTCTTTATCCTTTCCTCATCCCCATATCCACATCCACATGTGTTGGGCCGCAGGCTAGGCAAAAGGAAACTCCTCGTATAACGCAAATTAAAAATCCCACTGCCTGATGCCTGGATGCAAGACACTCCGTCCAGGGTGGGGAAAATCCGTAATGGGAAACTATCGCTCTGCCCTCTTTCCGCCCGATCCTCCGCGTCTTAAAAGTGCCACTGAAAGTATGCAATGCTATTTTCATAATTGCCCAGGTACAAAATATAGTATATTACTATATATGTATATCATAAATATAAGGTAAGGCAGTTTTCCCGCTCTCCAGGAAGTCTAGCTTGTGAAAATCCTTTACTGGAATTTCCTTCGACACTGCTTTGACCTCTTTAAATATTACAAAAATCAGCCTGTACCTCCTCCTCCCTTTTAACCTAAATGTGCCGCGGGGAACAAGCATTTCAACATCAAAACAAATGCATAACAAAAGGTGTAACACACATATCATGCATATTTTGAGGGAAATTGCCTCGAACGCCGTGGCTGCTGCTGCCGCTTTTGCCGGACCCTGCCCCTGCCCCTTCCGTCATCCGACCCACCCTTCCCATCGTGCCACAATCAACCTTTGGCAGCGGCTCGCGCTTTTGACTCGCCACAGGCCAAATATCGATGTAAAGAATTAAAAACATAGGTACATGTCCTGGCGGCGTGGAGGCGGGCTCTGGCTCCAGGGACTAGGCGGAGGGCGAGGCCTAAGCTCGTAGGTGGGGGCCATCAGAAGAGCAGATACAATAAAACATGCAAATATGCGCCCAAGGACATTGCAACAGCAGCAGCAACAACAGCTTGAACAACGACAGCAGACACAGTGAAAACAGAGCGCCAAAGAACGTAGCCCCAAACATCAAACACACGCACACACACACACACATAGAGAGAGTGAGTCCTTTGGTGGCGGCATGACCGCAGGTGTATACATGTGCATACGTGTATGTGTGTATGTGTGTGTGTCTGTGGGGAGATACCAAAGGGTATAAAGTTTATTTAGCTTTAGTCGAAATTAAAGGCCTTTGTATATTAAGTAACCCACGTGGAAAGGATCCATCCTGCTCACAGTCGTAGACACAGCCATACATAAATGCAGTGCGATAACCCACACACGCATACAACCACACCCACACCCACATACACATACACATACGCTTTGAGTGTTGAAGTTGTACATAAAATATGCCGCTGGCCGTTCTAAACATACCAAAAATGAAATTTATACCAAAAAAAAGGCAGATACAAGAAAGGAAAGAGCAGCTTTGATGCACCGAAGCTTTAGATACCCTTAAGATCCATTGTACTCATAAACTACATAATTTATCTGCTAAAACACATTTAAATGTAGTTCCCTCCTCTCTGCAATGTAAACATCTGCTCAAAATAATAATAACTTCAGGAAGGGTATACAAAACAATAAGCCGAACCGAATTTGGCTTAAATGTTGGTCCGAGGGGCCAAAAGACCGCCGCAGGACATCGTTGCGTACCTCCAAAACGAGCTGTAAAGTTTCTCCCCATGAGTGGGGTGCGTGCGGGTGTTCAGGTGTCCTCCTGGGGACGAGCACTCTACTCCGATACGAAAATACTTGGCCCGAATTGTGATTTCATCAAAAGAGAACATTTGGAGACAATGAAATTGTAACGCGGCCGAGGTCGTAAAGCCATAAATGGCCTTTGAACGATGGTAATGCCCCATATTAAATCTCATCAAAGTTACTTCAAGGAGAAGGCTTAAAGTCCGGCGGGAAATACGCGGGTAAATCGTTTTCCCATTACAGATTCCAGCAACCCTTTGGCATGATTATTAACTCAGAGCCGTATTTACATTTTGACAATCGCAGTGGCAATCATCCGGCTACGGCTACGGGTCCGGGGCTGGGACTGGGACTGGGAGTGGCACTGCAACTGCAACTGGAGGTGGGAAATGTCACTGCAGTTGCATGGGGCATAAAAACTGATGACTTGTGCCGCTGTCTGCTGTCCCAGCCCCCCCTCCATGTCCGTGACCGTGTCCCAATGGTACAATTTCATTTTTGATTCCGCTTTTTGTCCGCAACATATAAAAATGCATGAAATGCTGTACTCCCACCCGCCATTGTCGGTTGTAAAATATATATGTACCTACATATCGAATGCGTATACATATATTGTATATTTAAATGCCGTAACATTGATTGACAAAAGCCATATCGGCAAAAGAGAGAGCAGAGCGCAGGCAGAAGACAGGACCGACAGGGCGTATGAGTAATGTAACGCGATGCGAAAACCCGAAACAATGCAATTGCCAATAAAGATGAGGCGGGGGCCCCAGAAAAACTTGATGGCATTTTCAGTTTTTATGCATATGCTGATGCTGTGTGTGCAGCAGCGCTTTCCCCAGAAGGAAATACCGGAAAACTCCACTCTCACAAACGGAAAACCTCTGGCGAAATCGAGTCCTGGAATGCATTAATCTAATCAAATATTCGGAATGCAAATAAAACTTAGAAAGTACAAAACTATTGGTTTCCTGCACCGAAAAAAAGTTCCTCCCGACAAACAACAAAAAAAGCCTAAATATTTAATGCGATTTTTATAGAATTTATTTTGATTTTATTACAAAACTCATTAATTATTACCGGGATACGGACTAGAAAAACAGGTTCGGGATCTGAGCATGCATAAGGAAAGTGTTTTTGCTTCGACTGCCTGCATCTCTAATGCCTTTGTCCGCGCCGCCAGAGCACAATTTGAATATATTTAGGACAGCCCCAGCCGACATGTTGATTCCAATACCATTAAGGCACACGCTAAGCTAAGCATATATATGAATATATATGTAGACAGTGAGCGAGGGGGTGGGCGGACGGTTGATGCAGTATTCTATATAATTGTGTAGTCTCACATTTTGCGGGGCTAATCTGCATTTAAATGGAATTTTTAATTATTTTCCTGGCCGCATCCTTTGACAATCACAGCGGCACACTGTCGTTTGGCCACGGCCATCAGAATAAGAGCCCGCGGCGGGAGGGAGGCGAGGCGGTGTCCGTGTCTGTTGCTGTTGCTGTGTCCGTGTCCACGTCCGTGTCCTGGCAATAAAATGCAGTTCGAATTTAAATAAAACTTAACAAGAACTCTAGGGTAACTGTGTCGACTATAAGATATCTGTTAGTGCGACAAAATCTTTGATATCTTCTTACAAAGAGATGTAGCCATCTTTTTTTCTTGTTTCTGGATGAAATATCTAAGCGTTCGGAACAATTTTTGGTGGATGGGTACATAATCAACTCAAAGCGGCGTATCATGCTTATAAAGATATGGACACCACTGAATTTTCCATATACCCTTTTACTTCAGAGGTATCAGGTATAGCATGCTGGTTCACACACACAAAAGCCAGTTCGACGCCCAAGCCCCACCCCTCGTCCATTGAGCGCATTTTAGATTGCCAATCAAAATGCGGAACAAAATTATATCAGTCGATGGGTTAGCGAGGGACTAGAAATAGATGGGACCGCGGCACCTAACATATTTCCCATCAACGACTAAGCAAATAAGAATATTAATGGTTTTTTCCAGCCATTGGGCAATATTTTGTACCCTCCAATGCATAATATACATACATACACCTGAGCGGGTTTTTCGATTAGGCGACATACCACCACATCTTTTTCTCCCTCTCTCTTTCACTCTCTCTCTCTCGCTGTAACTTCCCTCTCTGACCAATAATATCTGTGGCTTGCATAAAATTAAAATTGGCGACATTTTACAAATTGCATTTTTGCTTTTATTCCAATAAAACAAGTTGTAATTAGCATGTTAATTAATAGTTGGGTTGGCCCGAGGGACGCATGAGAATATTTAATAAAAATCTGTTGCATAATTCTAGGCTGCTAAAAATTCCTACAGTGCGTGCGTGTGCGTGTCGCCTCATTAAAAAACAAGTCCTTGTTGTGTTAATATTAATTAGTTTTGGCTGCCTGCAAAAAACCGATTCGGCAACTGCAGGCAAACAATAAA
Organism: Drosophila lowei; assembly: GCA_008121275.1. Taxonomy (NCBI): domain Eukaryota; kingdom Metazoa; phylum Arthropoda; class Insecta; order Diptera; family Drosophilidae; genus Drosophila; species Drosophila lowei. The sequence continues at coordinate 19,487,920 of CM017778.1, read as the reverse complement.
AATTTCATTGTACATTTTAATGACAATCAAAGTTGTGGTCGCGGGGAAGAGTTTATTTTTCTCCCCCGATCAGGCGACATTCCAGCTGTCAAAGTCAGTGGGGAAGGGGAAGTAGAGAATCCTGCCGCGGGCGGGGTTCAGAAATATTTGTCATTCTGGTCATAGTGAACCCCGGAAGTAGCCTCGAAGCCTCATTGAATTCAATGGCGGGGGCTGAAGAGACGGGGCCAGGTTTCGTTTCATCAGGTTATGGCATTCCTGATGAGATAGTGAGAGGGTGGGCTGGCGAAAGAGAGATATAGTAAGCCAAATTAGCCATTGGCATTTCACTTCAAATTCTCCTTGACTTGCCCTCACACACACTTGCCCCATGCCTCGTGCCCATCCATGTTGTTCTTGGATGTGGGAAATGGGAACGTGAACTGCATGTCTGGTCTGGGATGCGGGCAGGGCAAGGCTTACCTGGTCGACAGCATCAGCCAAGCAGCCATACAAGGAGCAGCAGGACTGCCACAACTGCCCGCCACCCAAGGCTACAACAGGCAGCGCAATGGAACGGAAATTAAAAGGCGGAAAAAGAAAACAGAACCGGAACAGGAACCTCTAAACCGTAAACGTTGCCGCACACGTTAACGTGGCTTTAGCTGTGGCTGTGGCTCGGTATGAGCTTCGACTACTACACGATACCCAAGCCTCACATTACAATGAATCCTGGGGCACGAATGCAAACAAAACTTACAGTTGTTGCTCAAGCACACAGATGCACAAGGAGGAAGTGACGCATGTGAGAACACGATATCATTGCAGGCAGCGGCATCCTCCATCTGAGCTTCATCCGCATCCTTAGCACCAGCTCCATCCTCCTTTCTCAGCTGCAGCCTGCAGCTTTCTCTCTTCATGGAGAAGATGGCTGGTGAGCGCGGGCCGAGGTCTTGATGTCAGGATAATGATGCCCTTTCAGGAGTCACAAGTCTCAACGACAACGACAATCACAGCCAGCCAACCCTTTCCGACTTGTTGCTCTTAAGCTCCTGGTCCATTGTTAATCCCGCTGAAAGTAACACACAGAGATTGATAGCTGCCCAACGTCTTTCGCTCAAATTAAGGCAGATCTTTAGTTTCACCTTCTCTGGCTTACACTAACACCAACTCGAACGACACTGTCTACAGGACCATTTAATGATGAGATTCGTCCAGAGATTTTCGAGCTAAACTTTGGAGGCGAGCAAATATTGCTGTAGGTTTTCTCTCATAGAATTAACTGCAGCATTGCCATGTTATTGGTCTAAGTTTTGCAACCCATATCATAACCCATATCCCATGTCCCATATCTACTTCTCACCCTCTATCACATTTCTGGGAAGTTGGAAAAGCAATTACTTTTTCGTTGGAATTTTTGTACTTCGTAAACATTTAATTTCCAATTTTAATTTGCTTCAATGCATTGCCGCACACAGAGGGCGGCAGCGGATGATGAGGCGGAGGCAGAGGCAGAGGCAGAACCAATCGACATTGGACCCATTGGACTGCTAGCTGAGGTCCTGCCGCTGCAGCAAAGGACCTGCTACTCGGCCCTGCCTCATGTGGCCCTGCTCTGCTGTGGCTCCGTTTCTCATTTACATTAAATAAATATTGTACAATTGTATTGAGCAGCTGGCAAAGGTGAGGAGAGGCCCCATCCACATCCACATCCACTGCCCTGGAAAAAGCCCAATGAAATGAGCTCCCACCCATTTGGTTCTTTGCATTTCGGTGCCAACTTCGTCTTGCGAGAGGCTTCCGCTTTGGTTTCTCCTCATCTCCTCCTCATCTCCTCCTCATTCTCATCCTCTTTCCCATTCTGCAAAGGTAATATAAGCTCCAACAAATAAAAGAATTGAAATTGTTTGCCCCTTGCCGCCACCCCAAAAAAAAGCGTATTTCCAATGAATAAAATTGAAATTGAAACATTTTACGGTTCGATTTCGGTTTATGGAAAATGCATGTTGCACATGCCTCTCGCTCTGTATGCAAATGCAGCGGAGTAATATCGAAATTTGACAGCAATCAAAATATTTTCAAGTGTGGGTGCCGACAAATTCTTGTTTGCACTCATATATATATTTTCTTCTTAAATGAACAAAATATTCATTAAGTTTTCTCGAACATCATTTCTGGCAATATTTTGCAAATAGTAGCAGTAGGGGAACATTATTGAGAAAATTGTACACGATTTATCCAAGTTAAGGTGCGTCTGATAAGGTGCGGAACGAAGCATTTCATAGCTTTGACCACAAACTTGCAAGTCAGGTCCTTTTAAGGTTCCCGTCCCAGTTGCCAAGTCCAATACTATCAAGTTTCTTTCTTATAAGCCGAAATGTGCATAAAGTTTTCTATGTAATTAATTTTTTACAATGTTTTTCCAGTTGTCCGCATACAAAAATGGATTCACAGACAGAGGCCACTCACCACCAACCAGATGTCATCTTTTTTAATGGCTCAGTGGAGTCCTGGATTCAGCATCCTGGATGACTTGTGATGTGCAAATGTTATCCTGTCTCTCGGGCTGTCTATCTGCCTGCATGTCTGTCTGTCTGTCTGTCAGTCTCCTCTCCGCATGTGTGTTTATAATTTACTTTACTTTCTGACAAAAGGATTTTAAAACAATTATTTTAATGTTTTTCCCACACACATACATACAGATACAGATACAGAGAGATACAGAGACAGACATTACGTCAAATTGAGTTTTGTTTCATTGGGAAAATGTGAAAATGTGGAAATGACCTGACTTTTGCCAATTTTTGGCTTTTAAATGCAATTTTTCTCTTCATTTAACATTTGCTATGCCATACAACTACACACGTGTTTCTGTGTACGAGTATGCATGTCTGTCCATCTATAAATTGGGGAAAATGGACAACTTTATTTAATAAAATGCAAACACAAATGCAAATCCATTAAAAATTCATTGTAAATAAATACCAAAGTGCAGCAATGCAGAGACACAATGTTATTTCAAAAATTATCTCAACCATGTAATGCAAATTTTTCAAGAATTACACTGTGCTACAGTGAGTTTGAACTGTGCTCTCGAGACACAAATTGGGATATAGGCTCTTGGCTGAGTAGATCACTTGACCATACATAGAATTTGCAATATATACCACCAAACTAAAACTTTACTTCCCAATAAAACAAGCTCAGTCATGAGAATTGTCCAATAAATGACAAAGATATAGCAAAAAAGTTACATTTTGTCGAGGTGTGTTATTGGAAGCATTAAACAAAATATACAAATTAGATTTCAAGTAAATTATGTCAAGTCAAAAGGAATCAATTCGCATTTCGAAAATGGGAAACAAAGCAGAAGCGAAGCTGCATAATTTACTCAACTTTAAATATCTATAAACTTAAATTTTAAAAAATCGGCATCACACACAATGATAAATGACTCTGCTAATTATGGTAGAGGAGAACTTTGTGCCCTGACTTGGCTGGCATCTCTATGCTAATCGCAATCGTACAACAAATTCAAAAATAATTCTCAGTATGAATTTCAAAGAAGAAGGTAGAATATTGCATACCCTATCAATTGAATGAAAATGTTTCTTTATTGTAGGAATTGTGAGAAGAAAGATACATGAGGGGTGGCAATGAAAATGTATGAATTGTAAAAAAAATGGATATGGACAGTGTGCTCACTTCGCTCAATCAAAAAGTATTCCTTCCATCCTTCCTAATATTATATTATTAAATCAAAGTGAACTTCCCGTTTGAAATTGCACATATAAACGATCAAGTTTTGGCCAGAACTTACCCACGTTTCAGTAAAAAATAATAATAGTAATAAACAGAGAATGAGTTAAAACAAATTCCTTCGATCATTCCTTCTTTCAAGTATTAAAACGTTACAATGTTCTCGTTTCTAGCCCACATACCCCCCTCAATAGAGCAACGCGAACACTTGCAGCGGTTTAAAGTTTCGAACAACATCAAGATGGGAGCGGATGAGGCGAAAGTAAGCAAGTCATTAACATATCGCACCAATGAAAATGCAAATGCAACACAAATTACCCGGGACGGCCAGGATGGTGTCCTGCTCCTGGTCCCTGCAGCGATTCCTCTTGGATGACCGCTTGTCTGGTGGCTCATTAAAATGCGCTGCCATCTCGCGAAAGTGAAAAATTGCCCAGGAAAAGTCAGAAGGCAAGGAAAGAAAAATAACTTGCGTAAGGTATAGGAATAGGAAAAATAGGTGAAAAGATGTGAAAGAAAAAGCCTTGGAGTGACCACAGCGAAGAAGTTTTACCCTAAAATCAGTTGTCTTGTTGGTATTCAATGGCAGGGTAGGTGTTTCGTGGGGAAAAAAGTAGCTGGCACAAGGGAAACTCTGTAATCCGGTGCTAAGAGATAGAAATAGTTTGGGGGTAAGGCAAAAGTATGGATGGGAGAGTTTGAACTTCAGAATCCTATACAACTCCTTCCCCAGAAAAGTGGCATACCCTTCCCAAAAAGAGCATCTGAAGGACCACAAAAGAAAGTCGAAAAAACTTTTGTGGTCCTACAGACAAGAGCAGATGGAGAGAGGGGAGAGCCAGACAATCGGTCGCGGTAAAGGTGCCTGACTTGCACAGGACTTGGGTCTCCTTATCCCCGTTGTTGTAATTGTTGTAGCTATATCTTTACGTTACGCATTGTTAGCACTTCATAAAACAAATCTCATGAATATTACGGAGACTCTTATCTGTGGATTCGTAATGCATTTGCTGAGAGAAATGGATACGGTCAGGCCCTACGCTGCTTGAGATGGCTTCGGGTTATTGCCACAAAGCAGAGCAGTGCTCCTGAATCCGTCCCTCCCTCTGCGGCGTGTCCTGTCCGACGTGCAGTCATGTGCAGGAATTAATTTTGCGATTACGCGTAATTACAGCCCGGAAAAAAGTCAACAATGAAGGAGCCACCGGAGAGCTCAGTAAAGGGCGGGAGAAACTTAATTGCGAGTAAGTGTTGCTTATTACTTATTATCTGCACTTGCGCCTGCCCCATGCCCCATGCCCCATGTCGCATCCCACTCCGCCCCCCTCTCAGCCTGCCACTCACTCCGTGGCGGAGGCGTGTCAGCGGCATTGCCGAAACTTAATTGTTAGCTTGCCGAAACTTTTCGACGCGATATTTAACCCTTTACTTTTTGTTGCTAATTAAAAAACTTTTGGCCCGCGCTGGGAACGGTAGAGAAAAAATTGTGAAAATGGGAAAAAGAAGAGCTAAGAACGACATAAAAACGCTTCAGCATAGATATGTACATATATATATACAAACGCGTACATGTGCGTTCTGTCCTGGTTGTTTACACAAAAGCAATCATACGCCATGCTGTACGCTGACTTCATCTTTATCCACCCAAGGCCCACTGTAGCCTCTCCGCTATGCTTTGGAGCCATATCGTCACTGTCAACAATACGACATCAAGGGGGCGGCCAAAGATTGGATGGGTTCTGGTGTTCGGGTTTGGGGGTTCTTCAAAACCAGGGAGATCTGACTGCTTGACGTTGCGTTGAAGTTTCATTAATTAGATAAAAGTTTCTTCTGCTTCCTTACCCCTTCCTCACTTCCTCACTTCCTCACCACTCTCCCCCTCTACATTGTTAATGACGCCAAGGAACGAGCTGCAAATTATTTGCACACAACAAAAGCCAAAAAGTTGCAGGACCCATCGCTCCCGCCCCATAACTGTAACCCCCATGTCAGTGGAAAATGTTTCAAAGGAAGAAAGTGGCTCTTTGGGTGGGTGTGGTTAGCGGATATGATGGGTGGAAGGAGGATATATACGATATTATATGATATTATCTGTGTCTGGCCATCGGATGGATAATTTGGGAAAAAGAAAACTTCACGTACCTGAGGCTATTCCTTTCCACTTTCTGAAAAAAAAGAGAAATAAAACAGGCACGAGGGCTATACTTTCTACTGTAAAATACCCTCGGATTGGAAGCTATGGAAGCCACCCTCTATATTGTGTTAAAAATTGATCAAAGAACTTCAGAGAGAGGACTTTTTCTTTAATATTTTGGAACTAATCAACCAATTGCAATGATTTTTGGCAGATATACCATAATCAAATATCGTTGAGCATAGGTTGATTCCATATCCATTTTACACAAACAGAATATACCTTGTAAGATATAAGTACTGGATATAATGATGTAAAAATGAAGGAAACCCTAAACAAAATTAGGTTTCAATTAAGATGCCACTTTCAAAATAAGAAGGATGAGAAGCCGGGAAGGGTTACATGGGAAGAAGCCTCAGCAAATAGCGGGAAATAAAAAATAATTATCCACTCCCACCCCGAAGAGAACACCACCCCATCCATCCCCTGGTGGCAGCTAATCAAGGAGCCGAGCGGAAGGTGGTAGATAAAGAAAAACCGGAAACGACGTACCAGGAAACGCCAATCAAATTAGAAAAAAAGGACCACATCAGGAATACCTAGAAAAGGATGCCAGAAACAGCAAGAGCCCTGGAAGCAAAGGGTTGCAAGTGTGGCAAAGAAATGATGGGATATGCGGAAGATGAATTTTTAATTTGTTGCTGTTGCTTTCCGTTTTAATTGTTGTTGACAGACGGCTGACTGACACGGGATCTGTGACTCTGAACAAGGACTCGTAACTGACTGACGACGCACTTTGGCAATCCTTTTTCTTTGGCTAACCTGGCAACAGCCAGCTTAAATGGAAATTTTAATTAAAGAAATTGCGGTTAATCCCTTTAGAAGACAGAGCTATGTGTACAGGAAAAAAATGAAGTGCCTCACGTAAAAGATGCGCCCCGCGGGTCAGCACTTTGGTGTGGCTACATCATAACCGAAATTGGTTTGCCAATTGTGGGGCAATTCCAAAGCCAGGATGAACAGGAGAGGCTATGCTACGCATGAATATGATGTAATTGTTCCGGTTCGACATAGCAACGTGCACATCAAAGGGGGGAACGACATTTACAACACCTTGAGGGGGTCGGGCACCTCTCATGGTAACGTTTTCATTTTAACTTTCATTTTCTGGCTTCTAATGGCATTATCCAAGGGAAAGGGCTCCAACAATGGGGCTGAGGTCTGTGTTGCCTCCCCTCATACTCGTATTTGTCAAAGGATTTTGAGTAATTAAATTTTATGCCATTTGCACATCAATTTGCATCCAAATTTAAAATTCAGAAGACTGTCGGGAGGCCAAACTCAAGTACCTACAGTGCTCTTTGCAACATTAAGATGTACTCGAAGGACTTACTTAATAGGAATATCTAAAACAATTATGGGAAATATGGAAAAACTTACCATATATGAAATACTCTCAACAGAATCTATAGATTACACTTTCGAAACGAATAACTGAACATACTAATATACATATATTTGTATAGTCTGTTGACATTGTACGCACCATTAAATCGAGTTTAACTAACCCAAATATTTGGCAACAAACAGCACGCTCAAGAAACCTGTTGATCCTGCCGAAAAAACTGGTCTGAAGAGCCCCCGCAAAAAAGCTACTCAAATAATTGAAATTTATGGCTAACGATGGGGTAGGGGAGGTGTGGGGGACACAGCTGGTCAAAGCCAACAAGAATAAATGCTATTATTTCAGCCATACAATGTTTAATGGCAGACAGTAGATGGCTTTGCTGAATTTCCGGTCGAATATGGCCCGATGGATGGAGGTTCAAGCAGAAGTTGAAGTTGAGGGAAGCTAAGGAATGTCTATTAATCTGGGTGGTTGAGAGATCACCCGCTCTTTCATACATTGTATGAGAAGGTGAGCATATAAGAAATTAACTTAAAAAGTCATTTTCCAGGAAAAGGATGAGCGGAAGATGTAGATGGAGAGGAGGCCCGAAGAGAGAGAGAGAGAGAGAGAGACCGTAAAAAGGATTAATTGCATGAGGAGCTGTACACGGAGCTGGCGGCATCAGCTCTCCACATGCCACACTCGACTCCTGCCCCCATGACAACGAGCAGTGCACACGGCCACCAAGTGCATATCCTGGCTTTTCTATAAGCCATTGACTTGCCGCATCCTTTGGCCAGGAACAAGCCAGGAAGGCAGGCAGCCAGGAAGGCATGTGTGCTCTCGTACGGCATGTGGTGGATCCGTATTTTTTAATAGTGTTTCGTGTGCCTCTTGGCGTTAATTTATGCCACAAAATCATTTTCTTTTATACGCCACACACCCGCTCTCAGCACTCGCACTCTCAGACTCTGCCACATGCGAAAATAAAAATTAAAAAAGACACTGAGGCTAGCGTTAATGGTCGGAGCTTAAGATACCCTTACCACTAGCAGTCTAGCGAGATGTCCTTAATACTAAGGGACCAAGCATACAATCAGAAAGACCAGAAGGTAGTATTGAACCTTCGGAGGGTTCGGAGAATGCTTCATTTCCCTGCGCTCTACTCAAAGTCGACATAACCTTTGAAAGGGTGTAAAAAAGTGAAAAATATAAAAAATACAGAGAGGACAGAGCAGGGAAGGCGGAATGGAGATGCAAATTGCGTTGCATTTGCCCGGGGCCCTCCAGACGCAGTTTTATGTCAAGTGAAAAATGAATGCGAACTATGACATGAAATATGAGCACATCTCCTCCACAATACACCGCCCAAACACAGCCAAACTTTTATTAGTTTTCGCTTTGATGCAAATACGAAACAAATAAAAGTAAAATTGGGATTACTCGCCGCCATGGCAAAAACGAAATCGAAAACAAAAACAGAGAAAAAAACCCCACATAAATTATTTATTATATGACAAACACGATGATGAGGTGCCCTGATAAGTCGCAGTCCCAATCCGAACATGACAGGCAGGCAGGCCCCACAGCTACCTAAAACAATACTGGACGGAAAGTATTACGGAAATTTCGCACTTCGCTCAAGCTCTGTTCGGTTGCTAGGGTTCGAGTTCATCTCGGGTTCATTATATTTGTGTACCTCGTAGTAGTTCCCCGAATCACAAATTGCCCTGCAAATGTTATGCAATCTAAGACGCAGTAGAATGCTCGGATCCGGGACCTCACAACTCAATTGCCTCTAGTACAGTACGTCCAAAATGCATACAACCATACTTCCACATACCCGTAGTTTGTATATATATATATATATGTATATATATCATTCATAGTGTTCTCAGACAACGCCACGAGTTTTCACTGGAATTGGCATTGATGGAATTAGGGAATTGCCATGTGGCAATGACAATGAAACCAAGTGGCGACGATGAGCAATGCACTCTGAGAATGGTTGAGAATGAGTATTATATTGCAGTGATCAAAATATATTCTTTTACCTTCTACCCCAATAGGGGGTTGATCTTAGACCTAAGCCACTCGGAGGAAGGTCTAGTATTACTCTGTTCTTGTGGAAATAAAAAGGTAGATATATGTACGTATAATCTAAGTATCAATAATAATAAAGCTACATATCTTAATGTCCTAGATGCTACATACACGAACTCGCAAGATTGGAATACAGTCGAACCATGTATTTCGGGTTTCTTGCTAATAAAAAAGACATACCTTGCAAAATAGATAGATACTCGTACCCCTCAAATATCAATTCAAATCAAAGCATTATCCTTAGATAATCATTTTACAATTTTTAAACTCTTTCGTATCGAACCGCTTTGGCCTCCTAGTCAGGGCCTACCATTACACTACATCTTTATGTGCAAATAGAAAATCTTACCCCCAATCCCATGTAGCACCAACCATATAGCGTGTGTATCCACATGTCTCAATGCCGCCTTGCATACGAATTCATTCAACTCAAGAACACTGGCCAAACCGTACTGTCCGCGTGCGGATCGGAGCGGGCCCCGACTATAAATAACTCTATGGAATAGGCATTCAAACATTAGCAATGAAATCATGCATAGCATAGCTGAGGAAAACAATAATAAATACATCCAACTAAATGGACCTCGTGTCCGTGTCCATTCGTTCCAATGGAAGATATAGTATCTGTTCGGTGATCGGCGCAAGGTCGTTTATTTTTGTTTATAACTTTTTGGAACTGTGCGATCGACTAAATAGAAACCGAAAATATCACTAAATATATTTATAATCGAAGCGTTCAGGACCAAAGATCTGAAATTCTTGTCAGCTCTGAACTTGACATTGAAACAGTCGGGAGGGAGAACCCAGAGAGTGATCTCTCCTGCCGCCAAGAGATAAGATAAGCTCTGTTTTGAGCTCTTCGATCCGCAGATCCGCAGATGGCATCATCTTTTCGTGCTGTTCTTCCTCTGCCCACACAACTGTACACTGTGGGGCACGTGACGTTGCAGCTCTGTGGTTTTCAGCTCTGCCTCCGATAAGGAGGAGCTGTCAGCTGAGCCCCGACCCCAGCCCGGAGTTCGGAGAACGAAGACCCATACATACTTACATAATTCTCGCTTCATGTGCGTGCCTGTCAGTGCGTGTTTGTGCGTGATTGAGACGAGAATTGTTTTGAAAATATTTACAATGCATTTATTGGAAGCAGTCAAATATTTCACTCTTGTCGGGGTGATGGATCGTACAATATAATTAATATATAGTTAAATAAATACATTTTATATGTAAGTGTGTGTGTTGGTGTGTAGAAGTGTATGTGTGTTTGTGTGTGTGTGTGTGTGTGTGTGTGTGTGTAAGAGTATTATAACTAAATCAAAACACAGCAGACTTGTCCATTGACGCAATCGGTACCAGGTCTCAGGAGCCTCTGGTGGCATCGATCCATGCACATTCCCAGGTGTTCCGCACAGGGCGCTGGTCGGACCGGCACTGCAACGGGCAACGGGATGGTTTGAGGGTGGTTGAGGGTGGTTGTAGTACAGAATGAGTGGGTTAGTGGCGAGGTATGGACACAGCAAGTAATACCAATTACGGATCGAATTTGTGGTAGAATCAGGAATCTTTATTTGTTTAAATTTGGACTAGACTCGGGTTTGGGTCGAACTGATGGCAGGGCGGTTTTATGGGTGCGGGAGGGGAGTTAAGCAGGTGCATCACAGCGGGGCGGTTGGGCATTTTGTACTCACGTTCGTAGCAGCATTCCACACCGTGGTGCGCGCTGGTGGGGCACAGCCCCTTGTTGTTGGTTGGCTCCGTACAGTCGCTGGTCTTCACGCACAGTCCTCCAACCAGGACGCACTGGCGGTCATTCGGATATACCCGTACTCCCTGAAGCACTAGAGGAGTAGGATAATTAGCTCTGGACATTTAGACAGAGGGTATTCCCGGGTCTGACACTTACTGTACACATCTTGATCGTTCACTTCGTTTGTCTCGATGTCCGCCCGTACGGATTGGAGCATCGTCACCATTACTAGAGCCACCATCAGGCAGCTAAACAAGCTCTTTCTTATCGACATGATCTGTTCTGTTCGATTCTATTCTGTTCTGTTCAATTCTGTGGGTAACACTGTGCGGATCGAATTGGAACGTATCGGTATCGCGGATAATCTCTCTGTGCTTCCACTCGTTGGCACTGCTCACGTCGCACTAATCGAAGCTACTTACGCTGCAGAGTCTTTTCAATGAAAAGCACTTGCTCTGAGAGAGGGAGAGAGAGAGAGAAAAGCACACCTAGTGAGAGAGAAAGAGGGCGAGCGACTGCGAAGCTTTTTGCACAATCATCAGACGCGACGCACGATCACCATAGCAGCACCAGCAGCAGAGGAATGACAGCAATACAGAGCACAGAGCTTGAGAGACTCCGATGGGCTCCAACCGCTCCATTTGGGTGGTCTTTCGTCGCTCTCCAGCTATCCAGATACGACTTAATGAATGGGACTCCAGATTCTAGCTTCCAGATCCCGCAAAGAATCGTTCAACTCGATCGGCAGCAGGCCGCAATCAACGACGATCAGCGGGAACAACATCAGCTGAACCGCATCGAACGGGGCGGAACATGATTTTACTGCAATTTAATCTGGTTTGGCATACTCTCGTCCCTCTCTTCCATACCTCCCGCATATGGGGCGCCTATCTGTTTTGTTTGTATAACATTTTCGAAAACAATTTTGAGGGAGAGATACATTTTGTATGCAAAATATGTAAACAAACCAAAACGAAATATTACGCATACGCCGAATGTGTGTTTGTGTGTGTTATGCCCCAGAAAAATTTTGTGAAACCAGATGTTACCTTCATACGATCTAAACAATTGCCGAAAGATCGGCAGCACTCGACGGGAATATCCATGAATGAATGAAATAGTACCACCCGACCCTGGAATGGAATGAGAGGTGAACGACGAAATACTAGAGAAGCCTCATTGCTAAACGATAAGCAAGGTGTAACTTCGAGGAAGGCTTAAGGAGTTCATATTACAGAGAGGAAACCACCTTCAGTGATTCAAAAACCATTACCTTCCCCTCCTTTACTTTATGGGACTACGAACAATCTATATAACATATCTGCTTATTCAGAATACTTGGAATCTCATTTACTACAACAAGGGTTCATCGCGCGATGATAAAGATTCTCGAAAGTTCCAACTAATATTTGTGTTTTTTAAATAACAGAAAATTCTCTCGAAGCTTATCAGCTGGTTCGGCTGCCCAGTTTGACGCTGAATCCCGCAGCTCTGATGATGGTATTCGGAAGAGGCCTCCAGATCCTAATGCCTGATGGTGGAGCCCTTCACCCGCCCGGCTCATTTGTGGACCGCTGGATGCATCGCCCTGGCGTGGTTTTGAGCTGTTCTGAATCTCTACCTCCTGGCGTACATGTACTCATGTGTGGCTTGCCACTTCGCGGCAGCAGTTTCGGGGTTCTGCGATGGCGTCTGGCTGGTTTTGCTCATTGGACTGCAGCGTTTACTTTAATGGGAGATGATATTTCTTGATTTTGTATTAGTATTACATACTAGCTAGCTAGGAGCCTCGGCACTGAACATAAAATTGTATCCGATAGATTAATCAATTTTCTAGAAGATTGAATAATTTTAAGTACAGCCTCTTATTGGATTGTTGATATGCATAATTAATTATAATTATCTGGAGCAGATGGCCCACAACACCAGCAGCAATGTGGAGGGCGGCACGCTGGGCGAGCTCTTTAAATTCTGGGCCAAGGTTATGCCCTGCATCCTGCAGCTTGTCTCCCACGCGTCAAGTCCAGCTTGGTCCTGCCGGCGCAAAATAAATCGGTTTTTATAAAATTTATTTTTTTCACGTGGTAACTACACCTTTTACTACATGGCAACTACATGTAGATGTAATTATCAACAGAGACACCTGACGGTCAAGTTGGTGTTTAAGCTGAAAACTGTGGGAGTGATGGAAAACGTGAAAATTTCAAAACTAGCGCGCGAATAGGCACTGATAAAAGCTCTGTGCTATAGTAGAATTGAATGTTAGCTATAATGAAGATTGTAGTTAAGAGTAGAAATCTGAACACCGTGAAACTGCGCCCGTCTCTCGCTCTCGCTGTTTTAAAATAAAGTATTTGGTATCGACTGTTAACCCATCAGAGGCGCCAGTTTCCGTTTCCTGGCAACAGTTCATCGGGCGAATCAATTACCGTTTGTTTGGCGCTGTCAGAGGAAGGTGTCAGATTTTCACACCCACTTTTAGCCCTGCTGGTAGCTACTGGGAGAAGCTCTATGGAAATGTCGAGCGTGCTTTGTCGTGGACAAGGAGCAGGAGCTGCTGCAGAGCTTCATCCGGACGGGCGCCAATCCAGACGAATAGTCCTTGGACGAGTCGCACAAAGGGTCAAAGGGTCGCGGAAGTCGCAGCTCCTACAAGTCGCCCATATGGGATCGCCGCGACTCGTACAGCGGCGGACGCAGGACGTCGGGCGATCGTGCGGGGCGAGGCAAGCAGGCTGAAGACGCATCGAGGCGAGTTCTTGGAATAGGCATCTTTCACTTAGATTAGTCATTAGTTCTGTGTTACTTAATATTTTGTCGTTTTATTATAGATTGCTTAGTCATCTAGTTTCAGTTGAACTGGCATTTCTTATGGAAAATACATTTGCATATGTGGATATTTTTCGTTGTCAGTCTTCTGCAGGATCTTATATCTAATACTTGTCCTATCTTTAGGTACACTAGTCTATGCCACAACAATATAAACGTCTCCCGCTGCACCACACTCGTCTGGGGCCACAGCAAATATCACAGAGGCGGAGTAAGGGTTAGCTCCAAGTTCTCACAGTCAACAGTCGCTCGGAGTCGGTCTTATCTTTTAATTCCCCGATTTCTGCAACTCATGGACTGTGTAAATATTGCACGTGACTGGTGGAGGTTGAGACGTGGGTGCGGGATTGCCTCCTGGGTCGGTGGCCTTGTTGAAGGGTATCACAAAGACACTGGTCTTGGCCGCATGCTGCATCTTGATAACCGTGTCGTAGCTGGGTGGGGCAAACTCGCTGTAAGATGGTGAGGGAGTGGGTGGCGCTCTTACGCCCTCGCTTTGAGCTCCAGCTCCAGAATGGTGGCGCCTCATGTCGCGACACCTGCGATCCGAGCAGGCCATCAGCATGAAGAAGGCCGCGAGAGCCAGAAAGGTTGCCACATACCACACGATCGTAATCACATCCATGGCCGTCTGGGACAATTCGTTTGATGGCTCTACGACAGCTGCAAGGAAAGAGAGAAAGAGGTGCAAAATTAGAATTTAACAACCTAAATAATCTATATCTAGTGTTTTATCGAACCCTCAATGGCGTTTTACGAGCTTAGTTACATACCAGACATGGTTATACATAAAAGTAAACTATTTACCTCACATTTGGTTATCATACTGCCTGAGCAGTTATCTGAGCAGTTATACGGGTTATACGAACACCGTAATTAGGCGGAAATTCTACCGATGATTATACGTTAGAAGGGTGCCAGTGTGGCATCAAGATACTCTGTTATGTGTGTCGGGGTTAATCTATTGACTCGCGTTATTCTAAACAACCAAGAAGCCTTCTCGAATTTTCCTGAGTTATGGATTAAATCGGTAAATTTGTCGAAAAACTTACTGTTCTTGTAGACAATGATGCGAGTGCTGTTGGCAAACGGATCCACATCCGTTGTGCTGTTTGCAGTCGTCAGGTTGTATTGAGTCTGGGGCTGGGGGGACTCGTTGAGAACGTTCTCCAGGGCGATCAGATAGGACTGACCGTGCGCTGTGGACGAGCAGACGATGATAACTGAAACGGAACCCAAACGAATCGAAATGTTAGCAAAATTGTATCGGAAATCAAGAAATGAGCTCACAGGTAGCGATCACAGATAAGCTATCTACTCTATTCCCGCCTACGCAGAAATAGAGTTTCATTTTTCAGACAAACCTCCATCATCTTCTTTGTCATCCGCGCCTGATAAGCACTCCTCTGGTCTAAATATAGACCTATACAGCGGGGCGTTACCCCGTAAATGGATCGTTTATTAAGCAGGCCCAATTACCGGCTACGTTTACGGTCTTAGCCACTTGACGATAAGAGTGCGCCCCAGTGCCGACCCATTGTCTGGGCTTCCTCTATCTCCCCATCTATATAATATATCTCTGTCTCTATGTGTAGTTCCAGCGCCTAGTGGGGTAGGTGCTTAGCCACTCTGATAGTTTCTTGCAAAATATTTTGATTCACAAACGCAGGAAAAACACAAACACCATAAACCACAAAACAAGTTAAGACCCCAATCCCCATAAAAAGTTGCGTTCCCTATCAATGGCTTGACAACTTTTTGCACACTTCGCCAGCGAATGGGGAGCGGAGCCATTGCAGCACACGGCACATCATCATTAAGTCCCAATAAATTGATATCTTTCTCTCTGATTTGGTTCTCCTATCAATTTCACAACGAATCTGATGTAATTCCGAGCATACAATCAAATTTGTTGACCTAGGCTGAGATATGGAGATTACAGCCACGTGCAGATGACAGTTCTCGTCATATACCTTTAATATACGTATTTATTTTCTCCGAGGGTTACGCAACTGATTAGTGGGTTGCCGGATACATTGTTCCCCGTTGCCACGTGCTGTACCAGTCGCCAAATTAAGTGAAAGGCTATCATTTACAGACTACAATGACGAGGTTAGTAGAAACTACCAGCTAATATTTATGATGATATTCTCCATAGCTATAAGGTATGGAAATTTATCTTAAGATTTACCCAACTGTTTACCACAGAGAGGCGGCTGTAGTTCCACTCAACCCTGATCCAGTTACAGCCTCTAACTAGATCTTGAGCTTTTCGCGTCATGGATCTATATATAATCGCGGGCAACCGCAACGCACTGCAGATGCCTTACAGATCGTCAGTTAATGCTTGTCATCTGGAATTGCGTGGGTTGCTTTTGCTTATTTTTAGAGGGTATGCTGATAAGGCGACTGCTAAACATACACATTCCCACGTATGCCATAGAACAAAACCACTTTCTTGGTTGAAAAACAACAAAGTAGCAAAAGCAAAAACAAATAACGAGTATTAGCAATTTAATTATAATTAGCTTCTAATGATGGAAAACGTGATGGAATCAACGTCAGCTCTTCGAGTGTTGCGGCACCTGGCACCTGCGCAAACTCAACAGCGGACTGCGTACGGGTGCTTCGTTTGTTTTAGATCAGAGTTGATATCACACCAATCGTACTCCAATCACCCTTGATCCCAAGCCAAATTTTCGATGTACAAACTCTTTGGGATAAATAACAGTTCCCTGAACGGCTTGATAACGTCATTGATGATTAGCATTTTGGGACTTGAATTAAACCGGTTTCTATCATTAATTTGCGGGAAATTGCAACTAAAATGTCATCCACGTGGAGAATCTTTGACTTTGACTTTGATTCGTTTAAATGATATTTATGATGTGATCACATGTCACTGACTGGGAGATCTTATCTGCCGGGATAAACGCCTAACGGGCCCCGTAAAGACATCGTTAACTGGTTTATGATGTCTGTATAGACATCCACGATGACGCCGGCAGTTGCTCAAACAGTTGTATACGGCTAATATAACTATTCAGAATCGCTTTAAGCAGAGTAAATACATGTGGCTCTAGTTAGAGTGGATACCAGTACCTAAATGTCCAAAAAACTCATGAAGGAAATGGAGTCATATTTCACATAGATAAGACTAGATGTATTTCCTAACTATCAATCGATGTTCATCACAATTGAACTGGATATAGAAGAGAATGTTGCATGCATGCTCATTAAATCCCATTTAAGCCTACCTTTCCAGCAAACCTCATCAATGGTTAAGTTAAGTGGTGTATATTCAAAGTATACATATAATTACTTCCAATCAAAGGGAGGACACATGGAAGTTCATGATCCCATAATTAGCATGTGGCTTGTCGTGTCTGCTTGTTGTGTATTGTTTGCATATCTCACTCAAGGAAGGCCTGCCAGAGCAGAGGGCCTGACAGACGATCAGACAGACACACCGTCTGAGCCTCACCTATCATAATTAGCAGCATTGTCTGGGCATCTGCTGGTGGGTGATATTCCATGGCGATGTTGTTCAGGTACACACTCGTATATACGTATATTTCTGAATGGACGCTACTCTGTTTATTTTCGATTCACACACTTGTTGAGTTTTATTTAATACAATTGCGTTGATTTGCATTCAATATATTTCCATAAATCGTTCACTTCACTGAGAATTCACCGGCGTGGAATGGGGACTGGAGACTGAACGCGTTCGCGTGCTCACTCTCTCGGTTCGGGTTGCCCGTCGAATCGATCTTTCAGGTTCAAGTTTGTATCGCAGACTGAGCGAGTGCTCGCTTTGCCCACAACTTTTAGCTGGAGCTGGAGCCGCTACTCTGGGTCTTTGTCTGGCCCCCCTGGCGCATGACGCACACTCTCGACGGCTCCGTTAGTCTTCTCGCTCTCGGCTCGGCGCTAAAGTAATTTCTACAATCTGTGCCTCCACATAAGAGTAGTTAGCGCATCGTGTCTAATTGCCGCCCAGTCGGTTAAAGCCAGGATATTGATCAATAAATTTGTCTGAACTATAGATACTCTTATTTCGATGATTTATACATATATGATATCGTGGTCTGATTTTGATTTACCTTAGCTGCTGTATGTAGCACTGTATGCAAAATTGTGTAAAGTTTAGTGGAGCTATCCTTAAAAAAGAAAGAAGTTCTTTAGTTTTGATCTGTCCGATCTTCCTACTTATATACCGTCGGGATTTATATCTTATATGTTCAAAAATACTAACGAATCATACTACTCTCTGCAAGGGTATATGGAGTAATTGTCGACACCGCAAACTGGTGACAGGCTGGACCTGGTTCTGTTGGGAAAACGAAGCGCTTTTGTTACGCTTCTCCCGCCTCCTGGTGTCTTCAGCATTTATATAGATATAAATAACTGTTTTATTATATGTATACAACCCGACTCTCCCGTCTTTGTAGTTGGTTATAAAAATAACTCTTAAGAGGAAGCTCCTCTGCAAAGTGGCTCAAAGAATCCATACATTATTTCTTGTTTATTTATGAGCGTGATCGTTAAACAAAAGCGCTAATTCCCAGACGAATTTCGAAATTTCACATCTTCAAAACATCAGAAAGATCGTAAGTTCTAGGTTTAAAAGAGGTGGTTGACTCTGGCTGATGAATGGGACTTATTAGACCATAGACGGTGGATTCTCGTTAAGGCCAATTGCTGATTGTGTCCAAAACTTTGATTGGGAATCGCTAGTAACCCTGAACTTGATAGATCGTCGTCTCCCATTGTGTGTGTGTGTGTTAAAATTGGCACTAGAGCGTTATATACAGATAGACATGGCTTTATGGATCGGTGTAGACCAGCTACCGGTTACCAGTTGCCTAGGGAGCAGCACGGTCGCTAATTGATTCGCTCACTTCGGCTCCTCCAAGGCGACAATTGGACAATTGCCGGCGGCATTGACATTGAACGAGGGCACAGATTGTCCATTAGATGGTGATTGTGTGGCCATAACCAGTTTCGCTTGGTCAATTGCGGGGAGTCAACGAACAAGCGACCCCAACACGTGCCTCATCTGATCTCTGCCATGATGAAAAACTCCCTCGAAATAAGGCGAGGGGAGCCATGTATCTATGGGGAGATTAGACCATCAATCGATGACGCAGTGGCTGCGGCAACAACTTTCCTCGAATAATCGTGACCGACTCTCAATTTTTGGATGTTCATAGTTGCTTGCCAACAGCAAAAGCCGCCAGGGCAGAGCGACTGGTTTTCGGATAAGGCACGTGCTGATTCACGATATGTGTCACCATGTGATGAAACCCCCATGGAGGGTGAGGTAGATCCCGGGCGTGCTTTCGCACCGATTTTGGCTTGGTTGAGATTTAGTTGGTTTATTTATCGGTAATACGTATTCGAGTGAGTTTCTGTGCTCGATTCTGTTGTGTATACATATGAGTATTGGCTTAGGAGCTACTGACCACGAACTCTCTTCTCCTGCATATTTTGAGTACACGTACATATACTTCTGTGAGTCGGGGTGTGCTGGGCGCGGCACTTATAGGGGATACTCTGATTAACAATTGACAATTGTGTCGCCGGCACAGTACACAGACACATAACAAAGACCTCTACAAAAGCGCGTAGCATACATACATATATATATCATCTATGCAATACAGAAACAGGTACAACTATTTGGAATGCAATGCCGACGCCACCATATTCTCGCAGAGCCCATCCCGCAGACAGGATGCGTCCTGCTGATGGCTGGCGTTTACAAGATTTACACCAACTAATGCAGAGACGAGTACATGTTGGTTTTTGCTTAAGAATAATGGTTGCTTAGGTAAATAATTGATACAATTTCGTTTAACATCATAATTTCTGTGAGATTTCATCAGTGAGTGTGGGGTTCTCGACGTGCAGGCTAATACATTGAGACATTGATCGATTGGCTTCACTAAAAGGCAGCTTTAACGGTTTCACAATAAAACAAAAAACATAAAACTTAAATATGTACAATAGTAAGTGTGGAGTATTCTCGGGGGAGTTATGTCGATTGACATTCATTACCGCTAAACTGCTGGGCGCAAACGCTAACGCTAATCAGAAAACGTAAAATCAGTCCTAACATATTTACATGGAATACACATTTGTTCATAAGGAGAGACATTTACCTAATTGGACTATTACGAGTACAACAAGTGCGTGATGCCAAAGTTGGTGCTGATCTGGCACAAAGCGGAGCAATCGGAGCAACCACGGTGCTTTATCTGTCGGGGAACAAGGACTCATAGCTGGGTGGCATATCCTTGGGCGTCATTGGCGGTGGTTGCTGCTGGGGATCCATCTCACGTGGTCCAACATCATTGTACTCCGGAGCCGTTGGCAGCTCAATGGTGGGCACATCAGACTATCAACGAGAAAATCATTAAGCTGCGGCTCCATGATATGCTTAGAAAACACTCTACTCACCCGGACGCGTCGCTGGTTGAAGCGAGCGGCTGAGGCCTCGTGTGCCCGTTGCTGCACCGTGATGCAGTTCCAGTACTTCCAGCAGATCCAGACGCAGAAGCCCACGCCTAGCATGGTGAAAATGAGCGACGTTATGGCCGAGATGGCCACATTGGCTGTGTCGATCTCCTCCGGCACGATGGCGTCGTGGAAACACGTACCCTCATCGCGGCACGGATACAAGCAGTTGGTGACGTTGTCACGCACAAAATGCCGGGATATGCACGAGTATTGGTCGTTGGGATTGCACAGGAAGTCTCCGTTAAACTGGCACTCGGAGTGGGCCGTCAGCACCATGCTCAGCTCCAGCTGATCGCCTAGAATGTGCCGGGATCTGTCGATGAAGATGTGCACGTTCACTTCACGATCCCTCTGATCGAAGATCAGACGCCCGGCTGGGCCGTTGATGGAGATATCATGGCATATGCGCTCGCTAGGAGAGCGATTGCCACTAGTAAACTGTATGTAGTCGATGCACTCTTTTGAGACTGGATCCCGCCGGAATTTGAGCCTGGTGATGATTGTGTAGATGCCGCGCGGCGGACGGTCGCTGGTCACCACGCGAAACTGGCAATCGTATTTGATCTTGTTGGCCGAGTGGCCATGGGGCAGTGTGAGATTCCAAGTCTGTGCCACAATCGCTGCCGAATCTTCCTCGAAATCGAGCCTCACCGTGGGGTCGCCGCGAAAGGGTTTGGCGAGTGTGTAAATCAGTTTGTCCGAGCACAGGTTGTCCTGGAGGCGCACTGGAAGGAATCCCAACTTCTTAGTCATGCTACTGAGCCATTAAGCTATGACTAACTTACCGTTTTTGTAGCATAGGCCAGGAGCTGCGAGGAATATCACCAGCACCAGCGCCTGTGCCAGAGGCTGTTGGCAAAGCGTCGCAATAGAGTCTTTGCCCAACATGTTGGCACGTCCTGCGTGCTGTGGTGCTCTTTCTTTTCCTCTGTACCCAGCTAGAACTTCGCCAAGCGCGCAATTTAGTCGATGAAGTCAAATTAGTGTTTGGTACGCGTGATGTTTTGTTTTTTAAAGAATTTGTAAATAAAAAAACGAACTTAGCCCACTTAAGCCCCCTTTATTTAATTAGGTGAACACCTTAAGGGAAACGGCGGCAAATAGTGGCTATAAATTTTTCTTGTAGATCCATCCTATTCCTCCTTTTGACTTACAAAAAACCTCCTGATATCTTTCACCGAAACTGTGCACAAAATCTTAAAGATTTATCATTTACGTTGAGTGTATTTAAAATCCAATTAACAATGGGTTAATCGTTCTCTGTCCATGATCAGAAATCATATTCCTCAATTTTGATATTCGGTATAATATTACTAGCTAGGCAAGACCTTAAGTCCTGAACACATAATTTTATCCAAATGATGAATTCATTTCCTATATGACTGGCTAGTTTTAAGTTCTCATCTTTATTGGATTGTTTATAAATTATGGTTTAAGCCAAAAAGGTCAACAACAATTCCCAAAAAATGTATTTTCCTTACATAGTAACAACACGCTAACTACACATGTGCAACATATTAACTACATTTTTATGTAATTACCAAAGGCGACACCTAAGGAGGACATGTGTACGTTTCAAAAATGATTGCCCGTGTTTTATTCATATAATAAAAATATATATAAAAAAATGGAGATTTTGTTGGCAAACGATCAGGAATTTTATGTTGATCAAGAATTAGTATTCGATGTGGCCTGGCACATGGATCTAAATGGCATTTCTAAACGATTTATACATTGGTGCATTGCATAACGCGTCCTAAAATGTACTGGAAAATACTAGAAAATACTCTGAAAAGTATAAAATTTGCAAGGTTTGTGGTGAGGACACCATTAAGAAATTGGCAGTGTGACCGCGGATTTATCAATAAAGTATACGGACTGACCCTCATTCCAAAACTTAACCCACTGATTGCTGATTAACATGTATGTTTACCAATCCATTTGGGCCAGATGATTACGTCTATTCAATTAATTTAATTCCATTATCTATTCGAATTAGAGCAAATTCGATCCAAATAGACCGGATCGTGCTTTGTAGTCTCCCCGTGAAATTATGCGAGGCGTAGCATCGTGATATGAGTGATCGGCAGTCTCGCCGAAAAACTTCCATGTGTCGCAACCTTTTTCTAGTCAGCAACGAGTTTTCTGAATTAAACTTGTGATAGTATAGTGGACCAATGGCTACATCAGACTTCGTGTTGGGAGGCCTGGCCTCGGTGGGTGCCACTTTCTTCACCAACCCCATTGAGGTGATCAAGACGCGCATCCAGCTGCAAGGAGAGCTGGCGGCCCGAGGCTCCTATGTGGAGCCCTACAAGGGCATTGTCCAGGCATTCGTGACGGTGGCAAAGAATGATGGCATGACCGGCTTGCAGAAGGGCTTGGCTCCGGCTTTGTTCTTCCAGTTCATCATTAACTCTTTCCGGTAAGATGGTAATAGCTTTCATTCAAACATAAGCTGATTTCGTCTGTTCCATTTTCCGCAACAGGTTAAGCATTTACTCATCGGCGGTTGAGAAGCGCTGGATGCACAACAAGAATGGAGAGGTATCCTTCGGGCTCGGCCTGATGTGGGGAGCAATCGGAGGAGTTGTGGGCTCATACTGCTCCAGTCCGTTCTTCTTGGTAAGACCCTGGCAGACTGTTACATAAATCACGATACACAAACAGCTTATCGTTGCGAAGCCTCGTGCCCATATCAGCGATAAGAGAGAACCCCAACTGATAGCGATCATCTTCCATTACAGGTCAAGACTCAGCAACAATCGCAGGCGGCCAAACAAATTGCCGTCGGCTATCAGCATACTCACACCTCCATGACCAACGCCTTAAGGCAGATCTACGCCCAGAATGGGATACCCGGACTGTGGCGCGGATCGGTTGCCGCCCTGCCCAGGGCCGCAATGGGATCCGGAGCCCAGATAGCTACCTTCGGCAAGACCAAAGCATTGCTCATCGAGTACGACCTTGTCACCCAGCCCACGATCAACTCCTTCTGCGCGGGATTGATCGCCGGCTCGATCATGTCGGTAGCCATCACGCCGCCGGATGTGATCACAACTCGTCTGTACAACCAGGGCGTAGATGTCCAGGGCCGTGGGCTGCTGTACAAGGGGTGGTTGGACTGCGTCGTGAAGATCCTGCGCTCCGAGGGCG
The DNA here is from genome assembly GCA_008121275.1 of Drosophila lowei. Lineage (NCBI taxonomy): Eukaryota > Metazoa > Arthropoda > Insecta > Diptera > Drosophilidae > Drosophila > Drosophila lowei. The sequence continues at coordinate 19,464,301 of CM017778.1, read as the reverse complement.
TACACGGTATGTACAAGGGCTTCTGGGCCAACTATCTGCGGATCGCCCCGCACTCCACTCTCGTGCTGCTCTTCTTTGACGAACTGATCGCCCTGCGCGAGAAGTACGACCTGCACTACTGACCCAATCAGTAGGGTTGTCCTGATTGTCTATTTTAAGTACAAATTTGTTCAATTGTTTGAGATTTTTTATTTGCCTTAGTTCGTAGCGACCAGAGCTCCCAGTTCCAATCTCCTATTCTTAGCGTAGCCCAAAGAACTTTAAATGTGCCTTCAGTAAGCTAAACCTGTACCTTTAGTTATTAATTGTGCAATACTTTTGGTTAATAAACCGGTTCATTTGTTATATTCAAATTGTTTTATAATTTTGAAAAGCATCTGCTCCACCTCCATACCAAGCACTTTTGTCTGTCTCTGCAGCTACCACGTAACGATATCACGGCCATCGAAATAATTCTCTTATCGAAAAATAAACGTTACTCTCAAATAGTATTCCAGAGTATTCCAAAGAGCACGGTCGCGTTCATCTAACGTTGTATGATGGCTACTTCGAATTTCGTGCTGGGGGGTGTGGCCGCCATGGGAGCTGGAATAGTCACCAACCCCGTGGAGGTGATCAAAATTCGCATGCAGCTCCAGGGAGAGCTGGCGGCGCGCGGCACTCACGCCCAGCCCTACAAGAATGTCCTGCAGGCCTTCGTCGCGGTGGCCAAGAATGACGGAATTCTCGGCTTACAGAAGGGACTAGCACCAGCGCTGTGCTTCCAGTTCATCATAAATTCCATCAGGTAAACAGACTCCATTAAATATCGCACTCCATAATATATCCTATCCTCTTCTTCATTGACAGACTGAGCACCTACACCCACGCCGTAGAGAAGGGTTGGGTCCACAACAAGAAAGGCGAGATCTCGTTTCTACGAGGCATGTTCTGGGGCGCACTGGGTGGCGTTTTGGGCTCTTACTGCGCCAGCCCCTTCTTCCTGGTAAGCAATTATGTAAATCAAATCGCTTTCGGACAGACATCTGAGGTGTCTGCCTTGACAGACGATTAGCAAGATAAGATTAGCTGCTGATAAGAACTTTCCCATGCTGTTTTAGATCAAGACACAGCTTCAGGCACAGGCGGCCAAGCAAATCGCAGTTGGTTATCAGCATTCACACACTTCAATGACCAATGCGATAAGACAGATATACCGGAAGAGCGGCTTTTTTGGGCTGTGGCGCGGCTCCATGGCCTCCGTGATCAGGACCACAGTCGCTTCCAGTGTTCAGATCAGCACATTTGGCAATGCCAAGTCCCTGCTGAAGGACTACGGCATTGTCACACAGCCCACGTGCCTCTCCTTCTTCTCCGGTCTGGCTGCCGGATCCTTTGTTTCGGTGGCGGTCACACCGTTTGACGTGATTACCACGCGCCTCTACAACCAGGGGGTGGATTCCCAGGGTCGGGGTCTCTACTACAAAGGCTGGTTGGACTGTGTTGCCAAGATCCTGCGATCGGAGGGTGTTTACGGCGTATACAAAGGATTCTGGCCCATTTATCTGCGCATGGCACCGTACTCTACTTTAGTCCTACTCTTCTTTGAAGAACTTATCGCCGTGCGCGAGAAGTACGACTTGCATTACTGACACAGGCAGTGTGGTGGTCTACTTTAAGTGCACTGTTGCTCACTTGTTTAAGATCCTAGAACCGATCTTAGCGGTTTCCCGTGCCTCTGCTCCACCTCCATACCAACCACCAAAAAATAAACGTTACTCTCAAATAGTATTCTAGAGTATTCCAAAGAGCACGGTCGCGGTCATCTAACGTTGTATGATGGCTACTTCGAATTTCGTGCTGGGGGGTGTGGCCGCCATGGGAGCTGGAATAGTCACCAACCCCGTGGAGGTGATCAAAATTCGCATGCAGCTCCAGGGAGAACTGGCGGCGCGCGGCTCTCACGCCCAGCCCTACAAGAATGTCCTGCAGGCCTTCGTCGCGGTGGCCAAGAATTACGGAATTCTAGGCTTACAGAAGGGACTGGCATCGGCCCATTTTTTTCAGTTTATCATAAATTCCTTCAGGTAACCTTACCATAGTTCATTCGCTCTATGATCTTATAATGAATCCGCTTTTACATTGAAAGATTTCGTATTTTCATACACGCCGAGGAGAAAGACTGGGTTCAAAGTAGGAAAGGCGACATCTCGACATGTTCTGGGGCGCACTGGGTGGCGTTGTGGGCTCCTACTGCGCCAGTCCCTTCTTCCTAGTAAAAAATTATGTAAATCAATGCGTTTCTTACATCTTCCTTCGCTCTGGCCATCGATAACATGGACTTTGACTATGGAAACCAAGGGAGGGGCTACGTGGGTACTAGACTCTATACAGATATCGATGTTGTTAGATTTAAGGATATACACGCCCATTCATTTAGATAGTTGATACAAATGTTTTCCACAATCCCAGGAAGCCATCGCACGCTCAGATCGGCCCACAAATAGCAGAGAAAACTAAATATGTGTGGTTGGGGGTTGTTGAGTCCTTAGCGATGTATCAAGTATATTTTTCCAATTACACGAACCTATGGAACGGCCAGATCGTCCGTTTTCTTTGGCTATATCTTCGCTATTTATGAGCCGATCGGGGCGTGGCATGTCTTTTCGTGATCGGGAGAGTCCTGCCAATCGACTGCCATTGGAAAACGGTACATCAATTTTTTCACGATTTTGGCAAAAAATCATGATGTAACCATCATTAAATTTGCCAAAAATCGGCCTCATTTTCGTAGTCGAGATTTTGATGCCGGTTGACAGTCTGTATCCTCACGATCCTGGGAGAGTTGGTCCTTCACCGATCTGGCCCATATTTTTCACGGTTTTCGTCTGAGATATAGCCTTCCGAAAATCGGCCTCATTTGGATTTTGCATATCTTTAAAATTGTTGGTCCTTCACCGATCTGGCCCTATTTGTCTGAGATATAGCCTTCCGAAAATTTGCATTTCATTAGAATACTGTTACTTTATTTAACCCTTCCTTTCATTTTAGCAGATCGCACCCTCCGGTGGCTAGGAATACCTCTTGCGTGCCCGTGGTCACCGATATGAGCACCATTGTTTACCAGGGGCATCACCTATTTGGTCTTCCGGTTCATATGAGCGAGTGTATGATGCCGTGCGCACCTCGGGACATGATTCCTGTCGCGCGATCTGTGAACTTTATGCCCGGCCACTACCATGGCCCTCTTCTCCGCCTTTCCAGTCCGCTTGCCGTCGGTTCCTCCTCCGCGGGTGATTCCGCCGTAGCTCCTCGTCCTCTCGGGAGTTCCAAGGGATGTGCTCCTGGCTGGACTGTGGCAGCTAGTGGCTGTCCTGCTGCGGGCCATAGCAATGATGCCGCTGCTGTGTCGATGAGTCGACAATGTGGCGTCCCGTCCGCTGCAGCAGGGACCAGTAAAATATATACATATATAAATATATCTTCCTTCACTGAGGACTTATGTACCCTACGCTTTGCCACAAACCGAGTCGTATTCGATTTCCCCTCGCCGGACAGAGTCCTATCCAAGCATTACCAAGGAGTACTCGAGACAGACGGAGTCCTATCCCAGCCAGACAGAATCGTATCCCAGCAGGACAGAAGCGCACCCCTGCAAGATCCTAACCTAGCAAGCCATCGTTATCCTTCGACCTGGGCATCGACAACAAAGACTTTGGCTATGGCTACCAAGGGAGGGGCTACGCGGCTACTAGACTCTAGATAGATATCGTTGTTGTTAGGTTTAAGGATATACGCGTCCATTTAACATATTTAGATAGTAGATACAAATGTTTTCCACTTGTTTATTTATTTATTCTAAGCTAAGTTTTGATGAATAAAACTATTGAAAAATCATCCTTGCTGTATCCTTTGTGGGGGAAACTATACCGGTTAAAAAAAGGTGGGGCATGCCCAGATCGGATCGCAAATAGCGGAGAAAACTAAATATTTTTGATTGGGGAAAATGTCCTTGATCCTTGATAAGGACTCCATTAAATCAGGGAAATTTTTTGGATATTAGGAAGCCATCGCACGCCCAGATCTGCCCAGAAATGGCCGAGATATCTAAATATGTATGGTTGGGGTTGATTGAGTCCTTACCGAAGGATCAAGGGCATTTTTCTAATCACGGCGGGCCACTGCACGCCTCGATCGGGACACAAATAAGGCAGAAATCAGGATATATAGATCTGGAGAAAATATCCTTGATCCTTGGTCCTTGATAAGTACTCCAACAGATCAAGGATGTAATTTCGAACACAGGAAGCCATCGCACGTCCCGATTTGTCCACAATAAAGGCAGAAAACAAGATATATAGATCTGGAGAAAATATCCTTGATCCTCGGTCCTCGATTAGGACTCCATCTGATCAAGGATATAATTCCGAACACAAGAAGCCGTCGCACGTCCCGATCGGGCCACAAATAACGGAGAAAACAACTAAAGTTGTTTTGTCAATTGTTGTACAACAAATTGTTGTTGTTGTACAACAACAACTCTCAACCAGCGACCGCTCAAATGGCCAAAAACGAGAATTTCAAAACTGGGATACCAGGCGAACAGAAATCAGCAGAAGGTCGCTGGTTTTTTAATTTTTAAAAATTTTTGACTTTCCGGGTTTGAAAAAAAGTATCAAAAATAAATTTAAAATTTAAAAACCAGCGACCTTCTGCTGATTTCTGTTCGCCTTTAACCCAGTTTTGAAATTCAACGTTTTTGGCCATTTGTTGTTGTTGTCAATTTATTGTACAACAATTGATTGTTGTTTTCTCCGTTGTACTTCAACAACTGTTCAACCAATTATATCCTTGATCAAATTGGCCGAAAAATCGAGATATTTTCAAATATATCTTGGATACCAATCGGGACGAACATGGCTTCAGATAAGGTCGCTGTTGTTTTATATTTATCAAAATTTTCTCCAGATTTCTGCCTTTTTTGTTGGTTTGATCGAAAATGGCCCGCCGTGATTAGAAAAATGCCCTTGATCCTTCGGTAAGGACTCAATCAACCCCAACCATACATATTTAGATATCTCGGCAATTTCTGGGCAGATCTGGGCGTGCGATGGCTTCCTAATATCCAAAAAATTTCCCTGATTTAATGGAGTCCTTATCAAGGATCAAGGACATTTTCCCCAATCAAAAATATTTAGTTTTCTCCGCTATTTGCGATCCGATCTGGGCATGCCCCGCCTTTTTTTAACCGGTATAGTTTCCCCCATAAAGGATACAGCAAGGATGATTTTTCAATAGTTTTATTCATCAAAACTTAGCTTAGAATAAATAAATAAACAAGTGGAAAACATTTGTATCTACTATCTAAATATGTTAAATGGACGCGTATATCCTTAAACCTAACAACAACGATATCTATCTAGAGTCTAGTAGCCGCGTAGCCCCTCCCTTGGTAGCCATAGCCAAAGTCTTTGTTGTCGATGCCCAGGTCGAAGGATGACGATGGCTTGCTAGGTTAGGATCTTGCAGGGGTGCGCTTCTGTCCTGCTGGGATACGATTCTGTCTGGCTGGGATAGGACTCCGTCTGTCTCGAGTACTCCTTGGTAATGCTTGGATAGGACTCTGTCCGGCGAGGGGAAATCGAATACGACTCGGTTTGTGGCAAAGCGTAGGGTACATAAGTCCTCAGTGAAGGAAGATATATTTATATATGTATATATTTTACTGGTCCCTGCTGCAGCGGACGGGACGCCACATTGTCGACTCAGCGACACAGCAGCGGCATCATGGCTATGGCCCGCAGCAGGACAGCCAGTGGCTACCTTAGATTGGACGAGGAGCTACTGGAGGGATGGTTGGCTCATGATAACGCGGCGGTAGCCGAACGCCAGAGCTGAAGACCCTGGGATCCAATCCAGAAAGTTCGCTTGAAACATGTTCGGTGTATGAACTGACACATCTATATACTGTATGGTTAGTGCCTTCACTAATCGCTAGAGCTGCGCGCCAAAGTGGATTTGTTTGAAAGTGAATGATTTACAAGGATGAACAATTTGTCATAGTTTTCAAGGATATCCCACCATGAAAAAGAGAGAACTGGATAGTAGAGCTGCGCGCCTTAGTTCGAAAGTGAATGAGTGTTAAGGATATGAATGCAATCCAGCGAAATAAATGATGCATGGAAGAACGATTTAAAAGAGCATCGTTTTTATACCCTAAACCTTTAAAAATTCATGAATGTACATAATTTAAATAAAACCAGAATTAAATTGCGTTCATTACACTGTATTTCAAACTAATTTAATTTGGTGTTCTTGCTAGAAATTTTCTTTTTCCAAACAAATATGGCCACAAGGCACAGACCCACCAGCAGGCCAACAGAAAATAACGCCACTCCAAAGTAGAACAAAAACAGGTCGAAAAGGTGCAACTGATTCGAGGGGATTCCAACACCTCGGGTTCTGATCGCAGCTCCCCCCTTGTGTCTGGCCACATAGTTCACCCAGAACATAGCGCTGGCCAGGGCGCCCAGCGGCCTGTCCCGAAACTCCAGCGAAACATCCCGAATCGTAATCTGATACTGCGGCTCCAGCAGCAGCCTGTCTACCGCCCAGGATAGGGAAGCAATCGTGACATTCTCTTGCTCCAGCTTCAGGCCAACACCCAGTTTCACTGCCAGCTCCATGTTTTGCCGCTCGTTCTGGAATATTGGCAGCCCCAGAGTTGGCACATTTCTTACGATTGCCTCCTGCAGACTGAGCAGATCTCCGTTCATGATGAAGGCGTTGACCCGGGGATGGGCTAAGATGTCGATCTGCGGCACCGCATGCTGGATCATCACGTTCTTGGGCAGACCGTCCAAAGTCTTCACGTCGTGGCAGGACCAAATGAATCTTTCCTTGCGGGAGGCAAAGAACCCTAAGAGCGCTTCCAACTTCAACTTGGGCAGCACGCCACATGGCTGTTCATTTCCCAGCTGCAAGTAGATGGCTCCGGCACGGGCTTCCTCCAGAAACCTCTTAATATTCCATGGCAGCTCCCGCGGACCACGAATGTGCAGGCCACCGGCGGGCACAATGTGCTGCAGACTCGGACGAGGCGTCATCAGGGGCACGTGGCTGTTGACCAAGAGCAGAGAAAGCTGATTCGCCTGCAGCTCTGGCACAGTCGATTTCACTTTAAAGTGCTTAGCGATGAGCTGTTCCTGTGCCCCGAAGTGATCTTTTGCGAACTGCTTTCTGCGCGAGATGCACTCCCGGATGTTTCCCAATCTCGCCGAGAATCCCAGCGAAGGAACATAATGCTCAAAGTCGATGGGGAGCATGCCGCTGGCACCATGGACTCCTGTACTGCCTCCATGTAGTTGCCAAAGTCCGTGCTCACAATGCCAACGATAGGCTTCTGATGGAATTGGCCCAGAGCCAGAAGTGCCTCCGTGTAGAAATAGTCCAAAATTATGACGTCGAAGTCGAATTCCACTGTCGGCTGCTGCAGGAGCTTCTGCAGGGGCTCTTGGCTGAGGAAGTGGTCCAAGGCATTGGCTCCGATGACGGCCAGGGACTTTCGAAGACTTGCTATCGACAATCTTCCCAGATCGGCCAGATTTCCTTTGGGTGCTGCATGCTTTTGCACTGTTCATGGAAAGAAGAAACGCACTGAGACTCATGGTTCTCGTAGTCCTCTCTGGACGCTTACTCACAGTTGCTCCAGAATGGATATTCGGGAATAATCGTCTCCGTCACGTTCTCCAAGCGCTCTCCCAGACCGTGTCCAGTGTATACCGTAACCTGTTGTAGATTTCCAATGACTTATAGTCGTTCTTTCCACCATAGAATACTCACATTGTGTTCCCGGCTGGCCAGCTCCGTGACCAGAGTGCGCATCACCGCAAAATGACTCTCGCTGGCATGCGGAAAAAGCACAAGTATCTTGGCTGCTTGGCCGGAGCACAGGCAGATCAGGGAGAGCACGATCAGCTTAGTTTGCATTTCCTGTGGGTACATTTGTTATACACATACATTTTCTGAAACAACTTCCTATTGGTACACATCATCATTGAACGAAAGTTGATCAAACATTTGTTATCAGTTGAGCGGATTGATTGATCCCTCAATGAACTTTTGTTCTCGCATTACCCACCATTTTAAGATGTTTCAACCTCTACAGAAACTATAGCTAATTCCAGCCGAATCACAACTGCACTTTTCCTGTCAAGTTCTTCCGCTTCTGTCCAGATTGATGCCCAGTTCCTACGCAAACTGAAATTATCTCTATGCGCCTTGACTCCACAAAAACAAAAACTGATTGTGCTCAGAAAAATAATCTTAGAAGTGCGTCCAGAATTTATGTGGTTATAGAGGAAACATATGTGGCACATGAGACGACTGCCACCAGACACCAACACATGTGCACATGCAGGCACACATATGTAGATTCCTATATTGCTTTCATTAATATATACAAAGTGAATATGGGAACGAATGGGGTAGAGTACAATTGCACTAACAGAGGCGATACTCATATAGAAGAGGCATACGATTCCTTCAACTTGAGCGATATGAGATCGACTCTCGAGTCGTTTGTTTCTCGCTCAAAGCCGAACAAACATACATATAAGCATGTGCTATGTACATTCGAGTTGTCTGGGAACTCAATTGCTCGCTGCCTTTGAAAATGCAAGTTCATCAAAAAATGTGCATTACAGAAATCTTATTTACTAAAAATACTAATCATAGTCTCATCTCATAAGACCCCATTTCTTTATAATTATTTACTGGTAACTCCCCCAAAATATGGCCTTGCACCTGTTTCAATCAATTCTCACGAGTCTCCACTGGGACTATTTAAATTTAAGCATTTGTACATATGTTCAGCTGTATGCTCTTTTAATTTTCGCAAATATGCAAATCACAAAAATGTGACAGAAGTTTGTTTACCAGCAAAAAGGGGCACAGCGCAAGCCAGAAGTCAAACAAATTTAGCAAGCAATGGAAAAAACAGGTTTTTGTTCCAGTTAAGCAGTTGTTAAGTTCCAGTTGTTAAGTTAGGGAAGCAGAAGTTACCAAAAGAAAGCGACGGCTCATAGAATCAGACCCACCGATACTGGGCCGGTTGAAGGAACAAGTGCCAAACCGGTTCAATGAACCTGAACACAGCCGTGAGTGTATGTAGATGGATGGATACACACACAAAAGAGTTGAAAATGATTGCTGATGCTTCCTCTTTTATCACAAAAAATGTTCTTTATTATATGAATGCCGTTTCTTTACGTAGAACTGTTGAATAGTTGTTGAGCGTATTTGCTTACGGAACAAGAAAAAATACACTACAATTTTGGAAAAAAATCGTAAATGGTAAATGCAGTTTCAACTTCCTGGACATTGGAGAGTTTGAGTGAGAAAAATCGATGGTTGCACAATTATGATATTTACTTATGTAGTTCAAGTTGATTAAATTTATTATGGGATGATTAAAATCTGCAAGGGTTCTTCCCTTAATCGGTGGCATCAGTCTTGGCAACGGAGAAGGCCTCGGCCACGGGGATGCTGCCGCTGTTGGCAATGACCACATCCTTGACGGGACGGTCGCGGGCATCGGTGGCACCGTTCTCAATCTTGCGCACCACACTCATGCCGGACAGGATCTTGCCGAAGACAACATGGCGTCCGTCCAGCCAGCTGGTCTGCTTGGTGGTGATGAAGAACTGGGAGCCGTTGGTGTCCTTGCCAGCGTTGGCCATGCTCAACCAGCCGGCGCCATAGTGCTTCAGCTTGAAGTTCTCATCCTCGAAACGCTCGCCGTAGATGGAGCGTCCGCCGGTGCCGTCACCCTTGGTGAAGTCGCCGCCCTGGATCATAAAGTCCTTGATGATGCGGTGGAACTTGCTTCCCTTGTAGCTGTGGGGGTGCAAAACACAGACATTGTTGTCCCATTAAGGCAGATAAACAATTTAGTTCGTAGAGATTTTCTTTGTCAACTGATTGACGTCTGAAACGCCACGTAATTGCTAAACTGACTTTCCTACGGCTAACCTATAAATGTGCGTGCTAGTGTGCGTGTGCCGTTAATCAAGCACATCTCAAGAACTCACCCCTCGCCCTGTGGCTTCTCCGCCAGCTCTTTGAAGTTCTTCACGGTCTTCTCCACAGTTTTGCCGAACAAGCCGATCTCAATGCGACCAGCGGGCTCGCCGCCAATGGTGATGTCAAAGAAAACCTACGCAAACACAATATATACATTATTAAAAAGCAACAAAATCGCGTTTGATTTATTGCCAGACGCGTGTATGTATGGGTGCAAGCGATGCTAGTGACGCGGTTTTCAAGTTCTCTTATGTTTATGTATGTATTTATGTATGCCAAAGTAATGTGTGCAGCACAATTCTTACCTTTTCGGTCACTTTGGGCCCTTTGTTATCATCGGCAACTACAATGCCGGCCACTAGGGCCACCAAAAACACAGATAGTACGAACTTCATAGTTCCAGAATTTTTCAACGAATGATTGTAGCCGAGCTGAATTTTGTATTATTTTTTGCCGACAGTGTGATTGCCGATAAGAAATCGAACTTAGCCCACTTAAGCCCCCTCTATTTAAACAGTTCAACGACTTGAGGTAAATGGCGGAAATAATACTAATTGGAATAGTAAGAATTCTTCTTGTAGATCCATCCTATCCTTCATGTTTACTTACAAAAAATCCCACTATATCTTGCACCAAAACTCCGCTAAAGTTATTCAATTTTCATTGTTTTCGGTGGAATATTAAAATAACCCCTTGGGCTACAATGGGTTAATCATTCTCCGTCAAGCATTGATATTCCGTATTCCTCGATTTTGATATTCGATTTGATATTACTAGCTAGCTAAGCTAGCTCTGAGCTCATAATTTTATCCGATTGATAAATCAATTTTCTACAACACTAGAAAATTGTTAATACTCCTTTTTATTGGATTTGATTGTAAAATAAGTTTAAAAAATGTCCACTAAATTGATTTCTTTACATGGTAACTACACGCCAACTACACACTTCCTGCATATTAACTACATTTTTATGTAGAGGGGAAATGTGTACGTTTCAAAAATTTTTTCGGTTACCACTCAGAAATATAGTACCCATCGGATAATGAGAAGTCAAAGCTATATTGAGCAATTATCTGCCTGCAAAGATTTATCATTCGACAGATCAGCCGAATGCAGCCTAACGGAATTCCAAAGAACTCATTCTTTTTTACCTTGAGGCGAAAATTGTTTAATAAATCCATTAAATTAATTCCCAGAACCAAATGATTCCATGCCCCGCCTTCGAATGGTAGTTTCCAAAAATTCTGCTATTACAAAATGCTGAATTTTCCAGGAAACGAAAGAGAAGAGTAGTAGTGGATTGGATGGAATCCCAGGGACAAGGAGATGCCAGTTCAAGTCAAGCGCCTAGTGTTGATTTGGGGGAATTTGTATATGCAACCAAATTTCACACTATTGAAGTGAATTTATATTATGAATGTATGTATGTATATTTATAATAGGCATAATTTCACATAATTTGTTTGTTTTCTGTTTTTATAAGCTTACTGTAGACAAAGGTGTATTTAAGGTTATTACGCTTTGGATCAGAGAAGTCAACAACTATACAGCCAAGCGCAGTGGGAATATCAATTGAATACAATAAATTATAGATGGGTTTCAGCAAAACGTTCTGGACTATCACATAGAATAACACTAAGGGTAAGAGCTAAAGCTATTTACAGAGAATACACTTGTAATATAGTAATAAATAGTTGTACGTAAAATTGCAACATAATATCCAACTGAAAATGCACAAACGAGGGAAACACAATGGATAGTGAGATAGGAGAATACGTTGTGCATCATGTTGTCCCTATAGATTAAAGAACGATTCGAAACGAACTCGTGAACAGCCAAGTTTTAGATTGCATTATAATGAGCAACATTCCATGTGTGTTGAACAGCGATTTTTCCAAAAAAGCGTCCATTCACCGTCGCTTTCAATCGCTGTTGCTAATCAGCGACTCCTGCTGCTCATCGTCATTGACTCTGTAAGAAGAAATCCAGTTTAGTTGGCTACTTTTAAGAAACTGATCGGAGCACTCACCTAACAATGCTCGGCTTATGGCAACGACAGAGTTTTCTATATACAATTTTGAACAGTTTCGTAAGCGGATCGGCATCATCGTTACGCATCAGCAGCGCAACAAGTGTCAGGGCCAGAAATATGGGTATCGAACCGATATAGAACATGTGAGAATACGGCTTATGCTTCAGCAGAACATCAAATACAATAGCCAAGGGAATCTGCAACGACATGGCCAGTGTGCCAATCAGCGAGGAGGTGAGAAAGCAGCCCCACAGCCATAATGCCTCCGCGAGCACGGTTCCTATTAGTCCGTTCAGAAACAGCAACGCGAATTGCCCCTGATCGGGCACTTCAAATGTTTCGATCTTGGTGAAATGTAAAATGAAGAAAATCGGCCACAACAGCATGAGATTCCAGAGGCCAACGAACCCTACAAGAAAGATACCAGTTAAGCAGGAGATAACAGAGTTCATTTGAATGCCGTAGCTTACCGAAAAACAAAGGTATATCGACCTTTTCCTCAGTATCACTTTTTCGTTTGACAAACACCAGGTACGACGCGTAAAAGAAGGCGCTGAACAGGGCCAAGAGGACACCCCTTGTCATCTTTGTGTCGTGCAGATCGTTCATTGTTATGGCCACAACTCCTGCAATGTTCATGCCGACAGCAATCAGCTTGGTGATGGTCAACTTGTCACCTGTTGCCGAGGGGAAAACGGCCGCCAGGCAGATGATAAAGAACGACGACGTAGAGCTGACAAGTGTTATCATGGCAGTCTCATCCATTTCCAAGGCCAGTTGAAAGAAGTAGTTGGCCACAAACCAAAGCAGACAGAAAAGCAAGGCCGTCTTGGCTGTCTTGTGATGGGTCTTCTGCCGCCTGATGCGCAAGCTGGCCGCATAGGATAGACGTGCCAACAATGCATCGGTGGCTTCATGGGCGGACATTTCCCGGACCTCTGCCATCTTGCTGAACCGAACACTGCGCACGCTGGAATCGTCGCTCTCAGTGCCGGACAAGGTGTTACCGCTGCCATTGACTGTTGAGGCCAGGTGTGCGGATCTGATGGGCACATAGGTAGGATCTCCCTGCGGAAGAGTATAGATTTATATAAATTTTTTTTATTAATTGTACTCGTATTAGGCTTACCAAGACAGCCTGATTGGAGTAGTAGTTCTCATCGTCGACGTTCTGCTCCATCATCTGTAGGAGACAGGACTTAGTAGAGAAATAAACAGATTAATATGAATATTTACAGCATAAGTTCCATTTTGGCGCTCGCACGACTCTTTCCATGGCGCCAAAATTCCTATAACAAGCAGGTAAATGCTGAACATTGACGTTTTGAAATATGTGCAGAAGAAGGGCTTATCGAACTTGGCCTCATTGTACAGAAACTGCGAAATAAACGAATCAGAATCAATTAGGTTTCTCTGTCCATTTATCTGTAGATGGTCCGGGTGTGGTACCTTGGTGAGCTCACTGGAGGAGACCCATACGACATCGACTAGTATCAGTATTGTTATGCCCAGTATGAGCTTCTGTGTGCGTCCCAGCATGATTTCTTTATATGACTTATCTTTTCGAGGGCTTTGCAAACGAATGTTGCTGTTTGTCGGTTTGGATTTCGTCTCCAGTTGGTTATCTAAATGCAAATAACTATTTACGCTTGTGCCGCCAGCTTTTCAGTGTCATTTTGCGACGCTTTTAGGTTGCTGTTATCCCCGTTTCAAAACTATCAAATGTGGTTCGCTCCAGGCGTCTCTATATTTAGGCTTCAATGTAGATAGGCGATGCGGTCATTGCAGCTGAAATGGAAATGGGCGGGAGGTTAATGGCAGGCTAAAAGAAATTGCATTTATTGATTTTGTCTGCGCTGGTGGGTGTGGCAGTTCGAGGCGTGAATTTAATGGTAACACATTTGAGCAATCAATCAACGCAGAGGAGGAGCAATTCGATTAACAGGCCAATCACTCAATTAGCGTCTGAATTATAATGCCGAGCTAATTGGTTTGTTATTCAAATAAATAGGTACAATATAAATAAATTAGGATAGATAAGTCATGAATAGAATAGATTTTTTTTAGTACTCGAAGTCAGATCTCAATTGGCTTTAATTGTTTTGGCAGTAAATTATACAGTATCGTAACAGAGGGGGCGGCAACGGAATGGATCCCCCTTGCTGATAACAACATCGCACACACGGAAAAACAAAATCAATAAATGGTCGAAACGAACGTCTTCGATATGGCAGAACAGCAACAAGTTTTTCCATTGTGGCCGTTCGTTCGATTCATATTATATATAACTCTTCACCCAGTTTCAGATGTGGTTACGCTTGGTTAATTTATGCAGTTGCAGTTCTTTCCATTTACCATCTCTTCTGTTGGGCTTTTTCAGGCAAACCTTGTTGTTCTGTTTGCCTGCTACTGCTACGGCGATTGCATTGATTGTTTATTCCCAAATGTTGTTTGGCTCACTAGTTTGGCGGCTTTGTTAGACGGTTTTCTAGGTTTTATCTGCTTTTCGTAGTCTTGTTTTCCTGCTCGGCGATTGCTTTGATTGTTTTTGCCTCAATTTTGGTTCCTCAACAACAATACAGAACTTAGCCCACTTAAGCCCCCTCTCTTTAAACAGTTCAACGACTTGAGGTAAATGGCGAAAAATATTGACGATTGTAAATTCTTCTTGTAGATCCATGCCATCTTTCCTCTGAACTTCAAAAAAAACCATGATATCTTTCAGTCATCTTTAGTCAATTTTCATTATTTTCGGTGGACAATTTTTTAATACCCCCTTGGCTTATAATAGGTTAATCGTTCTCCGTCAAGGATTGGAAACCATATTGCTCAATTTTGATGTTCCGTCGAACGTTACTAGCTAGATAGATCTCTCAGTCCTGCCCACATAATTAAATCCAATTAATGAACCTATTTTCTAAGTGACTGGCGTATTTTAAATACTTGCTTTTATTGGATTTAGTCTAAAAAAAAGGTTTTAGCGAAAAAGGTCAAACAAATAAAACGTAAGAGAAAAATCGTTCATATTGCTCAATTTTGATATTCCGTTGAATAATGCTGGCTATTTAAGAGCTTTAGCTCTGCCTATATAATTTTAAGCCATTGATGAATAAATTTTCTGCAAGATTAGCTACTTTTAATTACTCATTTTAATTGAATTGTGTCTAAAAGTCAGGTTTAGATCAAAAAGGTCAACAAAAAAACGGGCAACGTAAACGAGTATGGAATGCGCCGTGAGTATAGAATGTCACGTCATTTCTTACTTGTTGCTTGTCAACCGGAGTAAGGGCATTTGTATACCTTATTTTGTTAATTTCATATGAAGATACTGTTTTCCAAGCTGCTTTCAAACGTAATTAATAAAGATCTTTTCGCAGATTGATATGCCTTAGACATATTCATGCATATGATTGGTGTCTTGTATATAAATCCTGATCCCGATACCTATTCTTGGTCTCTGTAAGAAGACAATAAGCTGCAAAATATCGTTGAAATAGGTTTAAAACAGAGACTGACTAGTTTCTGCATTAATTGGAGCCTGGGATGACAAACATATTCTCAGTTCTATAATATCCATTTCCCCAGGGTATGCAAAAGTTGCTCAATCCGCGCCATGTTGAGGAACAGTGCTGTGCTGCTCGATTTCTCGGCACATGAGTCTGGCCCATACAAATTGAATGTTGCCAGCAACATAAACGTAAGAAAACGTAAGTGAGTATGGAATGTAGGGACATTGTTGAGCTGAAAAGGGACATTGTGGCGAGGAAAAATCCCATCAGAGGAATTCCCAAAAAAGTCCCACCAAACTTAAGCGCCAAATATAAATTGTTTGAAAGTGAATGAGCGAAAGGATTTAAAACCAATCCATTGGAATAAATGAAATTGATAAATGCTCGGCGATTGCTTTGATTGATTTTGCCGTCGAATATTATTAGCTAGATAGATCTCTCAGACCTGCCCACATAGTTTTAACCTTTTGATGAATAAATTTTCTACAAGATTAACAACTTTAAAGTGCTCCCATTTATTTTATTGTGTATAAAACAAGGTTTGAGCAAAAAAGTTCAACAAAAAACCAACGTGAGTATGATACTCTCGACTGTTTATGAAATAGAGTTTGGCAGATCATTTTCTGGCTATCCCCGCCAACGTGCTTTAACTGCACCAATATATTTGAAATTCGGAAAAGAAAATTTAAAAAAAGAAAATCCGGGGATATTACGTTTCTATTAACAGGCAAAACGGTATCCAGATAAGCTTTTTTGTTCATGGCATAAATTCTTTGAGTAGAAGTATCGACTTATCGAATGTTTTACAAAACTACCGAAAAATACCACATTAAATTTTCGATACTTTTTGGCGCTCCTTTTTAAATGTATACTGTGTTTGGAATAACCATAACCTAGATTGTTCAATTTTCTTCTGTGTGTTTCTCTTTCGTCAATCAACTGTTCTGTTCTACCAGTTTTGTTGGCTACCTAATTTATGCAAATAATGTTGACAAATTACTTCTCTACGCGTGCAATTTACAGTGGAATTATGCTGTCACGCCTTAAGGACACGTTCCGCGATACCAGCACGCACACACAGCACTGTTGGGTTGGCTGTAAATGATATTCAAATACACAGTTGATACTCGAGATTTACTCCAGAGACAAAGACATCGCCTTCGGCGGGACACATACAGGCCGACAGATAACCGCATAGCCCTGTCTTTTCCCAGACAAGACGGACACACAAACATCCCACCGCATACTTAGGGCTCAGTTTCACTTTCATCACTTCAAACCCGATTAAGCACCTCATTTTATGTGTTATTTATCTACTGATTGGATGATGATAAAACGCCCGGCAGACACTCGCATAGGAGCCCAAGCGCAGCCCTCCCTGCCGCCCAGATGTGTAATACTAGAACCTGGCCAGGAGTGTGCGGGTGCTGGTTGTCTATTGCCTTTGTTATTTTCCACTCGGCGTCTTCGTTTTCGTCTATTAAAAGACAACAAAAATAAGCGTCTAAATGCCACATAAAACAATACAAAGAATAATAGGCTACAATTTTTCACCCTCGACCCCACAGCACAGCCCACTACCACTCCCGGACCACACCCACAGCCCTCATCCTCTGCCTCTGCCTCTGCTTCTGCCTTTCCTGCCGCATACCCCCCTCCTCAGTCAGTCAGGCAGCCACTCAGTCGGCGACACCTGTCAAGCTCCTGTCCTCTACCCCCATGTCCTGTGCGCGTATGTGCGTAGGCATAAAATAAATAAATAAAAAATTGACTACCAGACAAGGAGGGAAGTGAAATGCAGACTGGATGACGGAGGACGGAGGCCGGAGGAGTGCTAACAGGGACACAGTGGGTGCCCTGGCCCTAGCTCTATATCACCACACCCGGACTAAGACCAAGACCTCGACCGAGACCGAGGAAATAATATTATGTCGACCCATTGAGACGAGCATGATGTAATTTTCTTTTCCGTTAAGTTTCATTTGCTTTCTCTGCTGCTGGGGAAAAATGAAAGTGGTTTTTCCCTTATTGACAATGTGTGGAGGAGGCTTGTGCCAAGTGCTTTCCCTCTCGTGCAACAAATTTTGGCTGGGCTGGAGCCCGATTGTAGTGTGGGTGGTGCAGGGTAGCCGAAGGTAATTTGCAATTGTAAATTGTATGCGACAGCAGTTCGATGTGTGCGTACTATATGTGTGTACATACTCGTACATGCAGCTTGCCATAATTCGCGGATGGATTCAATTATGCTGTCATATTACATAAGCCGATTACAGCGATGATAACAAAGCATTAAACTCATTAGGCGGCCACTCAAAAAAATGTCAAACGGTGATATCGACGGGGGAAGGAAACGAGCGCGATTAAGAGTGTGGAAGAGAAAGCCACTGCCTGGGTACGAGGTCCTTACCAACAGCAAAAATATATAGCGGTAATAAAAGCTAGATGCCGATGCTTGAGATACCCTTCCAGAAAGATCGTTTTTTTTCTCAGCCATATCATATCAAATTCATTTCAAAAACAAATAAATTGTTTCTACAATGACTTGTTTTACAACCGTTAGCTCAAGATATTTAAAATGTATAATATTCATATAAAAGCCAACATTTAAACAAGAAAGATTATACAGATGTATAGTTGCTATGGAAATTGTACGATGTATGGCATTTATGGAATTCGATATGGATGTTGATTAGGAGTCTAGAGAATCCATGGTGTATGAAATGATTCCTTCTCTGCGTTGTAAGTGTCTAGGAGAACACATAATACCCTCTCAAAGAGTACCCAAATGAAAAGCAAGCAAAGAATAGCGGAAAAGTCGGAACAGAGAAATGTGCTCCACACCCCCCGCAACGACAGCAACAGCAACAGCAGCGGTGGAGGCAGAAGGGGGGGAAAAAGGAGAAAGACAATAAAGGCAAACAGAACATAAATTGAAGCAAGCCGCGCCAAATATCAACAAAGCTTGGACAGTGGGTGGGAAACATACAAATACACAGAGAGAGGATGGATAAGAGCGAGAGAGAGAGAGGGAGAGACACAATAAAAAAGAGAGCGGTCGCAAAGAAAAAACGCTATCGCATATCAAGAAAAATCACAACGAATGACCGCCAAAAAAAAGAGAAAAAACGAATTAAATGTCCCCAGCGGACACACAAAGGAGAGAAGGATTCCTGCGATGGTGGGGACAGAGTAGGGAGAATGAAAGAATGGGAAGCAGAGACAGGGTGGTTTACTGGGGGGCTTAAGGGGGTGTCTCAGGGCTGGAATGAAAAATGATTGACTTTTATGGTGTAGCGCATATTCGGTCTTTAACATAATATTTGTCATAAAATTAAGGGCTGTCCCAAGAAGAGAGAGGGGAGAGAGAGGAGCTCTGTCATTGTCATAAAAAATTTGCCAAATGTTGATGCCGGCAGGAAAGAGCGCAGAAAAGTTCATGCAGTTCACGAAATTTCCCACACGTACGCAGGACACCCATCCGTGGACTCCCCCTACACGGACACAAACACAGACACCCACACACCCACACACACAAGCAATATAGCATACACATATGCGCACATTTCCGGTTAAAATAATAATGCCTCGTATTGAAGGGTGGGGAAGGGTGACGGGTAGGAAGGACGGTAGCTACCAACAAAAGCAATAATTATGGCAAACGAGTTTGCCTCGTCTTACGCCTTTTGTCGCCCATTTTCCTGCTTTGACATAAGCCTTAACCTACAAAGATGTCCTCCTACCCATACACACATAACCATTCACGCACCCTCACACACACAGTCGCACTCAAACAGTGACACACACACACACACAGTAACGCTCACGCACAGAGCTTGTGCTGTCATGTACAAGCAACAAAAGCAATCGAAGCTACTACCCATTCTCCAGCTCCTCCAGGTCCTTCTGCTTCTCTGGCACTGCTGACTATTGTTGGCCAAGCCAACAGCTACCAATTCCCCACTCTCCTCCCTGTCCCTGTCCCTCTCTCCCTCTTCCTCTTCCGCTTCTCTCACTCTCCCTGTGGGCCAGTCTCTATATCTCTTTCGTTTTGTGTGCAGGAAATTTCGTTTTATGCGCGAGACAAATCGCACCTTATTATGTGAGACGCTCATGTATGGGTGCGTGGGTGTTTGGGGCGTGTGCAGACATTCAATGCTTGGTCCTTGCTGTGTGTGTAAATGTACGCGTATGTGTGCATTTCGACTTTGCGACGAGCCATTATCCACACTCATGCACCCACGCTATATCTATGGCTTTATCGCCCAACAACAGAAACACACACACACGCACTCAAAGGAATTTACATTTTATGTGCTGCATATACATACAAGTATGTTTGTGTGTATGTGTGTATGCGCTTGGCCAGTGCTACAATGCGACACGCTACACAGCAATAGCGTTGCATAGTTTTGACATAAATGAATTGATGCAAAACTTAAGTGAAATATTTCCACGAATTGTCTTTCGTAAACATCAAGCAATGGATCAGTTTTGGTCTAGTGTAAGCTGTTAAACCTATCAGCAGGCCCAACCATTTCCGGTTGGCGTTTATGGCTCGAATTTAACGGTATCTTCAGCGCCCACAGACGATTATCAGACGGCCAACCCCCAGCCCCTTTGTGGGTCAACCAAAAGCGTTGCTGCCGCACAAAACAGAGCCAAAGTCGAATCGCTTCTGAGTCAGAGTTGAAGCCGGAGCCGGAGTCTTCAACGTCTCTGCCGTAGTCATCGTCATCAGCGATAAACATCGGGCATTAGCTTAGTTTCCCTTTTGCCTTCCAGCGATTCCAGGAAGGCAGCGGACACCACGCCCGCTACAAAAACAACAGCAGTATCCGTTGAGGAGAAAGAACCAAGCAGAACTCCAACAAAATCGGAGCTCTATTTTGTTGTATTTTTTGGCGGCATTGTTTGCTTTTGCTTTTTGGGAGCTCTCTGTGCATACGCTTGCCGCGTGACTTTCCCGAGGGAGTGGGAGACGTCCTGCCTGTCCTGCCTTGCCTCCCTGTATAGTACATTGTTGGGTCGCTTTGTGCCTGCGCGAAATTTCATTCACAAAACTCGTCTTTGCCTTTACCCCTGGTCCTCGTCTCTCGTCTATGCCTCTGCGTTTGTTTCCCTTCTGCTTTTGGCTTTGCCTTTGGCTTCTTCGTGGTGCGTGTTCCAAATGTGTAGAATAACCTGGTGGCAAGGACTGAGGACTGAGGACTGAGGACTGGGCATCCACAACTGCGCAAAATCCTAGCTGCTTCCTTTCGTTACCCAGTTTCGCATCGCTTCGTTTCGACTCGTTTCGTTTGGTCATGCAGGCGGCGGCGGCGGCGGCGGCGGCGGCCTTGTAACGGTTATCTGAAAAGCTGTGCAAAGTCTGCGGCGCTACCTTGGCTCCAATGCTCCCGATGAAACTGAAGCCGTAGCCGACCGAAATTGAAGCGGATGCTGCCACACGATGCGAGCCGATGTGATGCCCAACTTACAAAA
Source organism: Drosophila lowei (assembly GCA_008121275.1). Classification (NCBI taxonomy): domain Eukaryota; kingdom Metazoa; phylum Arthropoda; class Insecta; order Diptera; family Drosophilidae; genus Drosophila; species Drosophila lowei. The sequence goes on along the minus strand of CM017778.1, from coordinate 19,443,217 downwards.
CTGTCAGATGGCGTGACGATAATGTCGAATGCGCCGCCTGCCCATCGAGACTGCTCCTCGGAGGTGGTCTGCTCCAAGCAGGCTCCCCCGCACGGACACACACGTACTGGATACTGATGGGTAATAGGATTCCTTAAAACTATTCTTTAGAATCCTATCAAAGGGCATCGAAGGGTACTCGGAAATCAGAAGGATCTTTGCGCCTATTGGCTGGAATCTTTTAAAATCCATTACCGAAATCAGGGTTTCGATATGGCCAGTAGCAATTGGCACTTTTACAATGTTTTGGGTATAGATTACAATCGATAATTTATCTAAGCTTAAGCGATAGAAAGTTAAGGGTATTCCCGACTCGTTCAGTAAAGGCAACGACTAACTTTCTGCTCCCAGTAGTTGTTGTAAGCATTTTTTTCTTATTTGTGCAGGAATTTAGGTTTTGTTTTCCACTTTTTGCACTCTGTCTCTCTCGATTGTTTCCTCTTCTGGGCACACACACACCCACAAACACACGGACAGACACTCGAGGATTCTGAGCCGCAAGTTTTCTTTCTTATCAATTTCAGCGAGCCCACCGACACACACAGCTGGCCAGTTGTGTTCGTGTTCGTGTGCGTGTGCGTGTGCCAGTGCGTCTGTATGTGTGTGGGTGGGTTGTGAGCCCGCATAAGTTGACGACACATTCATATCCATGCCACAAGAACCAGCACAAGCGCAAGCCAGCAACGGCAGTGGCCGTCCCCTTGCCGGGCAGGGCAACGGCAACGGCAACGGCAACCTCTTCGGCATATCTTAGCACTTTCACTCTCTCTCTCGCCTTGTTGCTGGTACTGCTGGTGGTGCTTCTGGGTGGGTCCTTGTTGTCCTTGCTGATTGCATGTGTCACAGTTATTGATTGGAATGCGCATAAATTGAGCCAGACTGCTCTCCCAGCCAAATTATGTGGGATTTTCCCTAGTTTCCCTTAATTCCCTTCTTCCGCTTTGCCGTTCTCCGAGTTTTTGTTGTGCTCTTCCATTTCTCCCCCGATCGGATGGGGTGTGGCTAATGCTGGCACGGAGCCGGACCTCCCTCTGATTTGTAGTCGCGGCTACTTAAGTTAATTACCAAAAAAAGGCCAACTTAATAATTCAAGTGGCAGAGGCATCAACTGTCCAACCCTTGCCCCCACCTCCACCTCCACCTCCGCTCCGCCCCGCCAACACTATTGAGTGAGTGGCTGCTGCCAGAGCTGTGGCTGCTGCTGCTGCTGCTTCTGCTGCTGTCGAGTGTCTGTTCGAAGGTCGGCCTGGCCTTGGCTTGCCCCAGTTGCCGCAGTTGAACAGTCAACGAGCCAGCGCGAGTCATCCGCGTGGGTAGTGTCATATTGGATTACTTCTAATTGGCACAACAGTTTAAAGAGCGAGTGCCAGTGCCCGTGCCCATGCCCATGCCCCTGCCCAGTGCCAGAGATGGTGCCTCATGATGCCCCACTTTCCCGCCGCGATCTCCTGGGCCACCTGCCCAGGACCAATGGGTAATTACGATCCCATCCACTGGCCGACTTTGCCGTCAGCTGCCAGACCAAACTAAAACACGCTGAGTGGGATTAAACGACATTATAGGGTATTACACATTTAGGCCAAGTGAGACAACGACAAAACGCCGTAACGAAATGCCACAGAAAATACAACAAAATGGAAAAGGGAAAAAGCGCAAAAGCAAAAGTACGAGTAAAGGTAAAAGCAAAAGCAAAAGAAACCGAAGCCAAGGCAAAAGCGAGGATGAGGACGGGATGGGACCGGAGCACAGGCCGCAGGCGAGTGGAGTGGAGTGGAGCGGGTGGCTCCTGAGTGAGTTTTAGACTCCCTCTTTTTGGGTGCCTCTCTTTGGGGCAGTGTGATTAAGTGTCCTGCATCAAGTCATTTTTCTTACTTCAACTCGAACTGGCATCCAAATAGAGTTCGAAAGCGCTGCTGTTAGGACACTGTTAACCAACATCCTGTACAGCACAGCCTGGAAGTTCGAAACAGCCGGAAAAAGAGCGCGAGAGCGAGAGCGCGTGCCAGCAGAAGAGAGAGTCGACACGACGCTGTCTGCCCGGCTCTCTCTTGTCAGCTGCTGCTGACTTCGCGGCCACCCACTCGTGCTCGTCCGCTCGCTCGTGGAGCTTTCGTGTTCGGTTCGCGGTTCGCGGCTCGCTCGGTATTCCAGTTAAGCGCCATCTGCAATTGTGGCACAGTCAGTGCTTTGGGGCCATCAGCAAGAAGCAGGATTGTACGGTATATATCCTGCGTCGTCGCGTCCACCACTCACACAAAGAAAAATCAAATCAAATCGAATCAAATAATACAAAAAAAAAAAAAATAGAAAGAAAAAAGAAAAGCACCCCAGAGGACCCCATCAAATGTCTTCGTGTTAGCCGCAAGTGAAGAAATCAAAGTGCAAATCCCCCGGAATGTGTACGGGAAACGGGATAAATATAGTATGACTCGAGAACTGCCAATCGGGCTGGTCTAGTTGGTGGGGGAAAGGAAAAAGGGTGGAGGAGGAGCAGGGAAGCGGAGCGGAGCGAAAAGAAACGAAACGAAAGAAACCCAAGAAAATCTGCTAAGCCAAGCATAACTCTCGAGCACTGCCTACAACGCCCCCAACCTGCCGTGTCCCCGCCCACACGCGAACGAACCGTTACGGCAGTTGATGCTGCGCTCTGGGAAGAACACCCATACACACACACACTGCCTTATATACACGACTATATAGGTACAAGCATAGGTACATCAGTATATAGTTAGTGTATTGTTCGGTGCGGGAACAGGCACGGGCACGTGAACGGGAACGGGAACGGTAACGGTAACTCTAGAGCCTTCACCCATCTTTCCCCGGGGAACATTCACCACCCGTGAAACGGTCTAAAAAAACAACGAAAATCCCCCGATTGTTATATAATGAGAAAATCAAACGATAACCCATATTGTCCAGGAATTGTGCTTAAGTCGTTCAGACTATCCCGGGAATAGTATAGACCGATTCATCGGAATCGAGACAAATGCTTCAGAGTTTTGTGCTACGTTCCGGGCTTATATAAGCGGCTGTTGTACTGAATGGATCCAAAAGCCCCAGCAGCAGCACACGCACCACCAAAAAAATAAAGAGAAATTCCCTGTACATATACACCTCCACATGGGTGTGTGCGTGTCTCTCAGTGTGTGTGTGCGCAGTGTCAACGCAGCAAATAAAACAAAAGTGAAAGTTAACACACAGAAAGCAGAAGAAGACACACTCCAATCGGGAGCAACAAAATGAGGAGTGGAGTACAGGAACCCCAGGGGTCAGGGGACAAACAAGAATTTAAATAATACAACCGTAATCAACAAAGAAAAGTGATTTCCTTTGTGATACACACGCAGGCGAAATTCTCCAAAAGATCTCAAGGATTCCATTGAAATTATCCTAAGCAAAAAAAAAAAAACAAAATGGTTAACAAGAGAGGAAGAGATTTCAGATTCATGTGTTTTTTTTGTTTTTGTTAAATATGCTTTGTACTTCTTGGACTTTAGCACCAACACTAATGCACACATACACACGCATAGTGAGAGCGGGGGAGACACATGGACAATCTTACCACCAATACTTAGATAGAAGGGCTACAGTGACGACCCCAAATACGAGATGGGGGCGACTCGGCTTCTGCTTCTGCTCCTTTGCCTTTGCCTTTGCCTTCTCCTTCTACTTCTCGCCCAACTTCTTCTTCTTCTTCTTCTTCTACTACAAAAAATGGCATGCGGAGTGCTTGCCTGGCTGCCCTAAGTAACTACTCACACACATACGCACGCAAACTCTCAGCGAGAGAGAGGCAGACACGTACACGTACACGTACACCCACGAGTTCGTTCTCGTTCTCATTCTCGTTCTCATTCTCGTTCTCGTGGTGCTCGTGGATGGGGATCCATCCATCCGCTGTTTTTGTGTTTGCAGCGCCAACAGCAGAGAAACAGAGAAAAGCGAGCAGCAGCAGAGCAGAGCAGGAGCAGCAGCAGCAGCAGCCGCAGCCGCTGGCTGCGAATTATATAAATTTCTTTGCGCTCTGTGTCTCTATGTTTGTGTGTGAGTGTGTTAGATATACGGGATTTCCACGACAATTTTTTTTCGGCTTTCTTTTGTGCGGTGTTCGCGTTGGCTGCTGGCTGGCTGCGCTGCTCGGGCCAGAGCTTCGGCTAAACGAAGAGCTAGTCTCTCTCTCCATCGCCTCGCTCCCGCTCCATTTCCTTCCAACTATTTCTATTCAGAAACAATCAAAAGCCCAAGAAAGAAAAGCAGAATCTTGGCCAACTTTAGTTAAATATGTTCAGAAAATACTTACCAATTATTTTTCTTGAGCATTTTCCCCAGGGGTTTTCCCAAAAATTAACAAAAAGTAGGAGTAAGAGATAGAGAGAGCCAGGGCAGAGAGCAAAAAAGGAGAGCGCTTTTGGGGAGCTAAGAGCGTGAGCGCACAAACCATTTTTGAAACAATTATTCTTTTTTTTTTTAACTAGCCAAAAAATAACCCCAAAAGAATGGAGAGGTTGTCGAATCAAACAATATTCGATAATGCTTAGCCACAAAATATAAATGGAACCCTAACAACAAATCTGTAACAACAATTTCTCTATGTCTGTGCAGATTTCTAAATAATTATGTGAGCCCAAAACCAATTCAACGAAGCAACCGAATTTCCACAAATTTCCAATTTCAAGGTTAATGTGCAGCCCCAACAACAACAACAACAACAACAACACCATCAATAACAGCTGCCATAACCCCATAAGCTATCTAATGAAATTCCACAAATAGTTGATAGTCAGTCCCCAAAGTAAAATACAGTGCAAGAAAACGTGTGAAAAATATATGAAAAGTTCGAAAATAAATTTGTGTCAAACATGAGCCGAGGATACCCCCCATACCAAATAACCCCTGCAGCCGAGGTTAACTGAATGCGATCCAGCGGCCTGGAGAGCAGCGGGACTTAGCTTAGGGGTCACGGTTCGGACAGTTCGGAGTCTTGAGGAGAGCTCAGCCAGGTCAGGATTCATGCCTCTAGCAGCAGCAGTCAGAGCCGAAGTAGCAGCAGCAGAAGAACCAGGAGCAGGAGCAGGGGCAGTAGCAAGGAGCAGATCTGTTCAGCAGGCACTGAAACTGGCGTCGGATCGGGATACGGATACGGATCAGGAGCAGCAGCAGCAGCAGCAGCAGCAGCGGCCGCAGCTGGATCTGAGCACACCAAATCCGAATCCCACACTTCTGATGATGATGGGGCCATGAGCCCATCATTACTCGCATTGAATTGGAGTCGCAAGCGCGTCTCAAGCGGGCCTGCACCATGCTAGCACCGCCGAACCCGAGGTCAATATGCGGCCAGGACCCGGGCTGGTCGTGATGGCGCTTGCGTTTATTTCGGGGGCTCGGCGTGGCAGCAGCAGCAGCATCAGCTCAACGACGACGACGACGACAGCATCCACATCAATAGGAACAACATCAGCAGGAGCAGCGGGAGCAGGAGCAGGAGGAGCAGGAGGAACTGGAGCAACTGCAGCAGGCACAGAAGCAGGTGGAGCAGGTGGAGGTGGACTGGGAGGAGGTCACAGAGGTGGAGGAGTTGGAACTGCGTTACCGTCCAGAGGCGAGTCGTCGTCATTCATTAGCAGCTCTGGCTCATATCTGCTGCCCATCTTTCTGCCCCACCATCTCGACTTGTACCGTCGGCCCACGCCCCAGGCCATCTACCAGCTGCCACCCACTTACCAGCACGCCCACGACCACGACGATCCGCGTGCCCGCACCGAGGCCCTCAGCGCGAGGCTACAGCGTCGACGGAGACGCGAGCGCAGCCTCAGTAGCGATATTGTTGGCAAGGCTGGAGGGACAGGGAGTGGAGCGAGAGCAGGAACGGGAACGGGAACGGGGACTGGGTCCAGCAACGAGGAGGAGGAGACCGAACAGGAGCCAGAGGAAAGCGGTCTGCCAGTGCAGTATTCATCATCGCAAGCGTTAGACGAGGACGAGGACATCTTTGCCCTTGTGGCCGAGGACGATTTGCTTTCCGAAGAGTCCTTCGATCGCTTGATAAAGCTCAACGAGGACGTGGACGAGGAGGACAAGCTCACGGAAGAGGATTACAATATCCAGCAGCAGCCACATCAGCAACAGCACGAGCCAGTTCAAGAGTTGGAGGCAGATACCGAGACAGAAACGGAAACAGAAACAGAAACGGAGACGGAGACGGAGCAACAGCAGCGGGACGAGAGCAGCCTGATTGATGAGAGTGTCCTGCAGCACAGCGACAACAACAGCCCGAAGGAGTTTCCTTCCACCAACAGCAACAGCAACAACAATAATAATAGCAAGAGAGAAGCTACCGGCAACATCCTTGATGCCCAGGCGGCTCAGCTGATTGGTCACAAGGATAACAGCTGGTCCGGCGGCGCCTTTAGCGCCACCGCAGCAGTGGCCATAGCCGGGTCAGCGGCAGCAGAAGTCAGAACAGCAGGAGGAGGGACAGCAAGATCCCTGCCAGACCCCGTGGAGCTGAAGAAGAGCATACTCGGCACTGCGTCCTCATTAACACGCCTTAATCCTTGGATATCAGCCTGTGATCTGGCACAGCCGGGCACAGGCACCGACTTGCAGGTGAGTCCCCACACCCCCAAGGACACTCTGTGAACTTAAATTTCCCCCTTACTCTACATTATTCCGTAGCCAGAAGCAGGGAAGTACAATTATCCCTTTGGTCTTCTGTGCGGGATAATGGCCTTGAGCGCAAGCCTCAATCAATTCCGTACTTGGTGCGGGCATCGCATCTATGTAGGCTCCCCTCCTCCCAGCCGACACCAGGACAGGGATTGCTATGTCCTTGGTTCCCTGTTGCAGCCACCCACTCACTCAAACTGTCAAGAAATTGACAACAATGCACAGCTTAAGTGCATACAAATACCCACCCACACACATACACAGGAGGCGGCGGGAGAAACACCCACAAAGACGTACTCAAATACATGTACAAATTGTATGCATTTCAAGGGATTCCTATTGCCAAACGACTTGAAGGAGTCCCTCTGTCCCTCTGTCCCTGTCCCTGGCCACCTCGACTCAGCAATATTGAAAGCTGTGTCAATTGTTGTTGCCGCTCCTCCTCCTCTGACCCTAAACCTTCGCCTTTTATTTCCAAAGAAAGTTCAGCAGAACTAAAACCTGCGGAAACTGCTTCCAAGAGATTTGTTGTCGACTTCTGCGAGAATTGCAAAATGCATGCTCATAGAAGCATTACTTGTATGGCTACCCACTGCCGAATGAATCAAAATGCATTGCCTACTTTTGCGAGCAAGCCTTCGATGAGAAAATTTGATTAAAACCTGGAGTATGTATAGAATTTTTTAAGTTGTACAAAAATTGAAAATGTGTATTGGATTGGAAAAGCTTTTGGCTGTTCATATGGCATACTATTTCGTTCTTACAAGATATTATGTAGATGTTAAGTTTAGCAAGCGGAAACTTTAACTTTTGCCGAGGGAAACGGAAACTCGAACAAAGGCATTTTTTATACTATTATTATTAGGAGGGTTTCTCGCCATCGAGCCAGGCACTTTTCTCTTGTTGGCTTGCCACTCAAACTGCCAAAGGAAAAAGTGATTTTCAGTTTTTCTTCGTTATTTTCCTTGTGACAATTGCGGGGCCCCCAGCTAGGACCACTTCAGATTCCACGACAGTTTCATCATCATCGTCGTCATCATTGCTTGTGCTGGCAGCTGGCAAAACGAGCTGCAAATCAACGAAAATGCCTTGGCAATTGTGGCAGAGTGAGACAGAGAGAGAGAGAGGTAGAGAGAGAGAGAGAGAAGAAGGATATAGAGTGAGAGAGACCATCCATCGGGCCCTTTCAAATTGATTCTCTTTTTTTTTGGTCTTATTCCTTTTTGGTTGTCTGCCAAAAATCCTTGCTAACCACTCACCTATGGAATGCAATTCTGCTGCTGTTCCACTTCTACCCGGCTCCACTTCCCTTCTCTCCACACTCAATTGGCTCTGCCAAGTCTAATTCAGATTTTAATATTTATTAATGCATTCTTGCAACTGCCATTTGCCCAAATGCAAATTTAATTGAATTGAAATTGGCCAAACTTTCGGTTGCTTTTTTGTATTTTTCCTTCTTTGGAGACACCGCAATCGGATGAGGTTTTATTTGTTGCTCTGCTCCCCGACTGACAAACAATTAGCCCCGACCTCGAATTCCAATTACTTGGGGCCTGGCCTGAAAAAGACTATTGATTTTCCCGTCATCAGGTGGTAGAAAAGAGAAAAAGAGAAAGTTCTTTTCCTGGCCAAGTGTCTGTCATTCTGCCAGCCTGCCGGCAATTAAATAATTAAGTCAATCAGACCATTTGAAGGCATTTAAGTAGAACAGCCGCCAGCAGTTACCTGGGCACATGGCTGGGCAAAGTGAAAAATAATTCAACTTATCGCATCTATTTGATGGCTTTCCTGTACGATGCAGTCTGCTGGAGGAGCTCTCCTCCTCTTTACATTTGAAATCAAGTGTCTGTGGAGCATATTTTTTCCTTTTAAAGTCTGCTTTTACGGAAAGATTTTCATCTTGAAGAAACATTTTTTTTAATATTTAATAACTCTATCAAAAATATTGTTCATTCAACTATAGGTTCATTTTCATTGCAAGTAGATACGAGAGAAGGCTCTTTAATAGACAGGTCCACCAGATTCAGTTCCTTCATCTCCGTTGCTGTCTTTTCCCCTTGACTGATTTTCTCTCAACAGTGTCATAGCCTCTAACAGCTTATGAAGCATGGGAAAGCAAAGAGCAAAGGTCTGATCTGGATCAAAGTCCATCGCAAAGACCTGTTCACCAGCGAGGGACAGCAGTGATTTTCTCAAACAATTTCAATTTGGCCTTGTCCCCGGGGCAATTCCGGCTGGTTTAGAGCTGCAAATTAGCCAACATTTCTCCAATCTCCATGTCAGGAGTGGACAAAGCTCTTCCCCAGCCATCACTCCCCTGTTCGACAGCCTCCATAATTCTCCCTTTCCAGAATGTCCTGCCTCAGAGTCTTTTTGCAAGAGCCAGTGCAGAATTTATGATGAGGCGAATGGCAAGTGGCAGCATTCAGGCTGTGGCCTGTTGATGTGTTGATGCCACTGCAGAGGCGGCGGCAGCAGCAGTGCCAGCCTGTCCTGCCCTGTCCTGTCCCCCACTCGTGTCGAGTGCTGGGCCAGGGCCTTAGAGGGCTTACGACGAAGGGAGTCTGTCCCGGTCCCTGCTGCGTGGCTGCAATGCATAGTGAGGCATGGCTGCTGTGGCACTCAGGACCTGCCACGAGTGCTTGCCAAGTGCGATTCGAATTGAGGCTCAGTCTGCCAGTGGAGTAGCAGGAGAGTGTGAAGGAAAAGCCATGTTCGTCTGATCGCTGGAAAGTGGCAGGATCTCACTTCACTATACATTGGCTGTAGATAGTTGTGCTTGGGTACGATTCAAAGCTATGCTTGGTCAAAGGTGTATTCTCCATGTCGCGTAATTGCCTTTTTGCCCAGAGAAATCCCCTTGTCGAGCATCCTTTTTGCTACCTTTTATTGCACTCTGCTTTATGATCCACTGCTTTTTGCTCTGCCATTTGTTTTTTTGTAGCTCTACCCCGTTTTTTGCCGCTCATTCTCCAGGATTGGAGTGGCAATTGCTACTCAGAAAACAGAAAACAGAAAACAGCAATGCAATGGGGCAAACAATTTTGTATTGGTTTTATTCAACTTTTAACTGCATCGAACTACAAGCTAGCTCCAGTTTCAGTTTCAATCCCCTCCAATTCAATTAAAACAACCTTTGCCTTTGTTGAATTTAATACAAAATTCCATGGAACACGCGCACCTATGTACATATGTGTGTATGCTGTTGGCTCATTGGGACCGACACCGACCGCCCTTATGTTGGTTAAACTCTGCAGGGACGGTTCCATAGCCCCCGGCCATAGCATTGCAGGTCGGAGCAGGGCGAATGTTTATTTGTGTCAAGGATGTGTACAAAATCAATTATTTTGTAAGCAGTTGGCGGCTGTTGCTGGTACTTTTGGCGCTGTTAGTGCTGCTGGTGATGGTTCTACTGCTACTGTGGCTGTGGCAGTTGCAAGTTGCTGCCTCCGATTACATCATGCCCAGCAACACCACCCAGCCAGACCAAGTCAGACACAAACAAAGCCGAAAACTGTCATAAAATGTCCGCCTGCGGGCAAATGGTTTCCAGAACTAAGGCACGGAGAAATGCTGTCTGCCATCCAAAGAGAGCTCCCCTCCAAATAGTTTAGTGTAACAGCGTGGATTTCCTTTTTTACGCTCATATGTAAATGAAATTCACTCGATATTCAAATGGATGATGAATAAAATATAAATGGATCAAATTTCAATAAATAAATTCAACGAAATAGCAATTGAATGGAACCTGAAACCAATCCATCGAATTCTCAGTAATTTTTTTCACTTATTCGAAAAGAATCGTCTATTCAGCTGGAGCTCAAATGGTGACACATTAGTCGCTGCCAGGGACCGGGACTTGGACGGGGACCGAGCCCAATTAGTTGGCAGCACAATTAGCCCGGCTAAGATGTCTGCTGCTGCTGGTTGTGGTTCACAGTCGCCTTCCAGTTGGTTCGTGCTTGAATCGCTTGAAATGTTAATTGCCCGCAATTTGCATTTTGAGCTTGTCAAACGGTAAATGAGGCAGGAACTTTCTGCAAGTCGAGACGGCGGGAGTGAGAGGTGCATTGATTGGCCCATTAAGGAAAAAGAGGTAACAGAACATTCGGTGTCCCTTTGTGATACTTGAATGCAATGTCCAGGCTAAATACACAAAACAATTACATTAGCCCCCAAAGGGTGGCCCTAAGGTCGAGGCCTGCTAACGGGAGCTTCATCATCCAACACGGGGCTAATGCAATTATGCGCTGCGTCGACCCGGACTCTCGCTTTGACTCTGCCTCTGGTTCTGGCTCTAGTTCTGACTCTGCCTCTGGCTCGGGGTTCTCTCAGCACGTCAAGAGCCAGGGGAATGGAGCGCGCACTAAGTGGAGCACTGCAGCAGTGCATCCCCAACCACATTCCCAGTCCCCATCCCATTTCCTTCTATTTCATTTGGGTATCTCATTTCTGCCGGCGCTGAGCGTAAATTATTCAATGAGCATTGTTTGAGTAAAAGTTGCAAAATGAATTTCTACTCAAGAATTTCATTACGAGTTCGAAAACAAGCGAATGCTGCATACAGAAGTAGATCTAGAGTGGTGAAGGATGGAGTGAACGAAAGGGAATATAGACAATGGCCAGGGTCCCCACCAGTGGGCCAAGCCCACCAACTCCCCAGCTCCCCTACTAGCCCCTGCCGACTGTCCGCAGTTGTCCACATGCTTACATCTCATTTCATTAAATTCATTCAACTTATTGTTGTCATTAGAGAGGGTAAAGGGAGGAGATAGAGAGCATACCCCACACATACACAATTACTCCTATACACATGCAAGGCTCCGGTGAATGTTTGACAAATTAATTTTGATAAAATTGTATGGCATAACGACAGGCGCCGGCCCTTTCTCTTGTGAGTGTGTGCGCGTGTGTTAGCCAAACAAGTATGTGATGTGACACACAGACACACAGACAGACAGGTGCGTCCCTGAATATCCACCCTTCACTGTTCCATATTTGCTTCTGGGCGCGGTTTTTTCCCGAATTTCCGCCGTTGTTTGCCCGATAATGGGGGCCTTGTGGCCATATAGATGGATTGATATATGCATAAATAATGAGTGATAAATACACGCGACGCTGTTTAAATATGATTAAGCTGATGGGCACCCGGCAGGTCGGCCCCGCTGCCACCCCGCCTACCCGCCAACCCGCCACCCAGCCAACCTCTTCAATCTACTGCCTGCCTGCTGCTCGAGTTGATCGATTGCCTTTGATAATGGGGCACAAAACATAATTTCTGCATTATTGCATTAGCTTCAAAGCGTAATCAGGCATCTGTTCGTGCGAACGTGTGTGTGTGTGTGTGTGTGTGTGTGTGTGTGTGTGTGTGTGTTTGAAAAGGACATAAGATGCGTAAATATTTGCCTCGATAAGGAAGCGGCTTGAATGTGTAGAAGCTTAAACGTTCAAAGAAAACAAAACAAAACAAAACAAAACAAAAACTGTAGCTGGCATAATACTGGTAATTGCCATCAAATTAGATCCAAGTCCATGGAAAATTGTCCCGAATCTCGGCAGAAGACACTCCTTAAGGACCTGTACACTCCAGCACTCTATTTAGCTGTCTTTAGTTGCGTGCTGAAACACTTTGTCTCGTTCGAGTAGACCTTGGGGAGTATTCCCTGAATTATGCACGAACTGTAATTGTCCCGAGTGGAAGTGCTGACAGGACGCTCCGGCTCGCTCCTGCTCGGGATTCACAGTTTTCCCTATGTTATTTTATATTTCTTTCTTTCTTCTTCGACTCTGCCACACGCACCCACACACACACACACACACACACAAACACTAATTTGACGGCCCACAAGTGCCAAGAGAGGACCAACAAGAGCAGAGGTTCCTTGGTGTTGGTTGGGCAAACAATTTCCGCTTTATTTGCATTAGATTTCCGCTGGTGAAAACGTTGCTTTGCCCGTTTTCCCTTTTGCCTGCCAATTGCACATTGAAAATTGTTGCATAATTGTGGAGAAGACCCACTGAGTGGAGGGGTGGAGGGGTGCAGCGGCAGCGCTCCTGAGCTGCAGGATTACACTTGTTATGCAAAGCAATGCAGCTGGCAAATGCGTGCAGAGCAGATCGACTATGTGCAAAACAATGCGAAATGGCTGCGACTGCAACTGAATCTAAACGAGCAGGCGGCAACAGAGACTGAGAGGAAGAGAGAGAGAGAGACGAAAGGCATGTGCCTACGAGTGGGCTGTGGGGGCTGTTGGGGCGGTGGGGCCAGGCCTCGGCCTGGTGCCTGTTTATGATTTTGACAACAAAACGGCAACGAATCCAACGAGCATCAAGGTGAAATGGCAAGGGAGGTTTGGGGCAGCACTAGCACTGCCATGTGACAAACAATTTGCCTACGCCCTATGTCTTCCCGGCCCTCCGCGCCCCAGCCACGCCTGTCCCGTGCGGCCTGCCAGCCACGTCAACGCGGCCATGTGTCTGTGTCTGTGTCTGTGTGTGTGTCTGTGCCTTTGCCTGTCGTGTGTGCTTCTCTCTTTCTCTCGCCCTCAGTATCCGTGTCGCCTGTCACATTTTTACGCTTCTGCACAACACATCTACACTTCTTGCCCTGACACACTGCATAAATACGTGAGGGAACTGTCGGACTAAACGAATATTTGATACCTCCAAGGGACTGTTCACAGTTCTGTCTGGGGGGAGGTGGGGCTTGTTTGCTCCGCAACTCTTAACAGTAGATACGCATCGAAATGCATGCAATTTTATCGATCATTGGCTGTTCGCATCGTATCGTAGCCGCTGAACCAGAGAAGGAGGGGTCTGCTAAGCTGCTCTTATGCCTTAAAGAATGTTATACCCTGCTAATGCAGGGTGTCTATCGCACACATTTGTATGCATGCATTTGAAATTTTGAGTGCTGCCTGCGACATGTTCTTGGCCTGTTGTTGTTTCCATTGGCGTTGGCGTTTGCCGTTGCCGTTGCAGTTGCATTCTTTTTTGCCCCGGCTTGAATTGTTGACAGGCGTTAAAATTTGACACACACATACGCTCAGGCTCAGGCAGCATATGTGTGGTGGGTATGAGTGTGTGTGCGAGAGTACATTGTTTGAATTGCCCGTCGAGGTTAAGCTGTAACATTTAAAGTGTTGTCGGTTCCGTTTGCCGTTTGCCGTTTGCCGTTTGCCGCTTGTTCTGGTTGCTCCACTCGCTATAGCTGCAGCTGTTGGTGTTTAGCTCAAGTGCACTTTGGCCCCAGAAGTTGACGTTCCTGTTGTTGTTGCCGCGCGGAAAGCCATCCGTGGACAGGGCAGATTTCTATTGCCTTCAAGCCGGCGCCTCTGCTTTGAATAATATTTTCCCTGGGCTGTGCAGCCCTTGTACACCTCTCCCTTCGGCGGAATGTACTCCCTAATCAAGGCAGTACATGCTTAAGCCATGTAAGGGTAAAAGGATTGGTGGCCCAGAGTCAGAGAGGGGGTGGGAGACAGCGACGGAGACACACATCCATCAGAAGACATTTGTACGCTGATTGTCGCTTGGCCTAAACTGTCATGGGTCAAGTGGTACAGCCACATCTCCTCTTGCTGCGACAGATCAGGCCCCCATCCGACCCGCTCTTGCCTGTGGCTGACATCATTGTTAGGCCAGTCCGTTTTCATTGTCTAAGCATTTAGGAACTCGGGACGGGCCGGGCCGGGCCGGGCCGGGACGGGCAGGGCCGAGCCCCCTTCGTGGCTTATTAGACATTGTGGCCCCGCCTTTAACAACCTGCCACAAAGGATCACAGCCACAAAGGCCATGCTCAGCTATCTATACATATGTATGAGTGCCTCTGTGCGGCGTCCGTGTAGTGGTAGGCGTGTGCCATTAGCCATAATGCATACTCCATTATGCCAGGGCTTTGTTTGAGCTTTTTGCTCCTCCTCCTCCACCTCCACCTCCACCTCCTACTCCTTCTCCACTTTTTTTTGGTGTGTGCAATGTCCTACAGAGAAGAGAGAGACCAGCAGGCCTGATTGGAAAAGCCTCTCATGCAACTTGTTGTTTCGCCTACAATGGCGTCCCCCGGCTGTCCGTCATTTTCAGGTCCACAGCAAAGTTAATGACAACTTGAAAAGGAATACTTTGGCCCATGATACAGAGAGAGAGGGAGAGATGGCCAAAGCCAAAACGAAGGAAGAGGACCACAGAAATGCGCTGACCTGGACTCATGAATGTTTCATCCTGCAGCCATGTGCCCTTTGCCATTCCTCTGCACCCGTCCAATGCCCATGCCAATGTCCATGCTCATGCGGTTTTCTGCTCTGCTCTGCTGGGTGTATTGAAATTCCTGTTGCAATTTCAGTTATCCCCAGACTAGATATGAATATTTCATGTCCTTCTCACTGACATTCCAACTGCATTCAATATGCTCCACGTGTGTGTCTGTGGGTTTGTTTGTGGGTCTTTCCGAGCTGCAGGACCACTGTGGATTTTGACACTTTTCAGTTGCATGAAACAATCAGGAAATATTAGAGCCTGCCTGAATAAATACTGATGATGATACTTACGAGTATGTTGGAGGGAATTCAAAATTCAGCAGAGGTCCTTCAGCGGGCTCTTAGTCATCTCTGCACTGCCGAGAGATAAAAGAAAGCCAACTCAATCTATAGCTTCCCTCTTCTTCAGAAATTATCTCAACTTTCTCTTGTTTTTCATTGGAATATTCACAACTTAATTATTAATCGGTTTTAGTGGAGCTTCAATTTGAAATGATTCTCATTACCAAGTTTCGCATAATGAAGTAGAAGAGAAAGTTTTCCAGAAGAGGGGGAACCGTCAAAAGAGATGGGGCTGGACGCTGAGTCAGGGGTAGGCTTTGCTGTGCAACCTTTTTTCCCCCCGGAAAAAGGTTCTGATACACAAATTGTAATTTCTTATTTCGCCTGCTGTGAATTTAAGAATTTATCTTTATTTTTTTGCTTGTGTCCATTCCCTGCCAGTGGCCCCTTCCATTGGCCATCCGCCTTTCCCCTTCCTGGGGCCGCATTGTTGTGCATTGGGCCACAGCTGGTCGGCCATTAAATCAACAATGGCTGCCTGTACACGTGCTCCTCTCTCTGTCGTTCTGTATGTGTGCGTGAGTATGTGTGCGTGAGTATGTGTGGGTGAGTATGTGTGTGTGTGTGTGGAATAGTGTGTTTAGCTGTATTAGATTCGCTTTTGTATGATTTTTCATTTGAGTTAAGACCCCACCCCGCACCATCCATTCGCCCGTTGCCGTTGCCGTTGCCGCTGCCGGGAATATCTGTGCGTGCTGCAAGTGGAATTCCCAGCTTATTGTTATTGCCCGGGGAACATGAAGCGCGCTCATGGCAAACGATTGGGGAGGAAATGAGGAACAGGGCACACACAGGACACGCAGCAATCGAGAGTTGTTGATTGTTGCATATTACTCACGGCTGGAAAGTTCAAAGGGTCAGAGCATTCCCAGTGACCGAAGGGAGCAGAGTTGATGCTGAACAAGCGGCTTTCGTTCCTCCGAAATTCTTTATCTCTACACGTCTTGTTTAAGCGAATGGATTTCGTGTCCTTAGATGGAATACCATATACAATTATAATTATTTTATTCTTTCTTTCTAAAAGCAGTACTGTATCGATGGGCTCTAAAACGATAAGAGCCGGCATCCAGTGCTGGGGAAAGTTGAGTAAATTTTCAATAAATTGGGTAATCCGGATAATTTCCAGGCCATCAGCCTGCTGTCAGCCACTTATACATACATACATAAGGATGCAGCAAACTCCTGGGATTACAAACTTCCCCCCACTTCCCACCCCCCACTTGGGCTCATAAATATTCATGACCCGGTGAGGTAGCTGTTTAAATCGAAAAAAATTTGTAAGCTCCTTCTGCTGCAACCAGCTCCTCTCCTGCACATCCTTCTGCTGTCTGTTGCCTTTCAATATTGATAGTAAATGCCGTAAAGTATTTTACGAAAATTCTTCTACGGCTCCTGCCTCCTCCTTCTGCTCCCCACCTCAGGCGGCTGTTGTTGTTGTTGTACTGGATGTTGCCTTGAGTTTTATGCAAGGATGTGGAAAATTCCAACGAAGTGCGGTCATTTTAATAACGAAAAACATCAGCTCTTTATGCACTCATTGCTCCTCCTCTCCTCTCCCTCTTCCCTGTTGTTCCTTTTCGTTGTTTCGTTCCTCCCCTTCCCCTCCCTCCTTCCCAGCTTTAGCTTCTATTCCCCATTGTTGTTGCACTTTATGACTTTCGCTGTTGTTGTTAGTCGTGCAAAAGTTTTTCAATATACCAGAGTACTTTTTGTTTTTGCTGCTGCTTTTGTTTTGCTCTTACTGTGCCGCCCAGTGCCTGGGGGATCCCCCCCGCATAGTGTGTGGCTGTGTCTGTGCGTGTGTGTGTGTGTGTGTGTGTGTGTGCATATCACAGTTGGATGGTTTAATTTTAAAATCACACAAAAACAGTTAATTGTGGACGGGGATGCCAGGCAGCAGTAACCGGCACGAAACTGTGCGAAATAAATGCGAAAATTCGACAGAAATTTATGCAAATATTGTAATTATCTGCTCGGACAATCGAATCACTATCGTACAAACAAACATGCATTAAACATAAAGAAATGCCAGAACAGAGGCACCCAGAGGGATCCATTCATCACGAAATTCTCAAGAAATCTCAGCATGCAGATTTTTCTGCTGATTTCTGACATCATTTCCTGGAAAGGCCATAACATTACGATTCAAGAGTTTTATGACTAATGAAAATCAGATTCCTTTATTGGAATATATTATGTGGATAATGTATTTTGAGGAAGGCTTTCATTGAGTGTACTTTTCGACCGGGGTGTCTCAACTCGTATGCCTTTATGGATTAATTATTCCAAAATCATTAAAACTCCATTCGTTCTGCTTTTTTGCAGGGTCAGTGCTCGGCTGGCACACTGCCCATGGCCTGGGTCGATGAGGGACCTGGGCCCCCAACGTGTCCGCGTTCCTGCGCCGAACAGCAGCAGCCTCCACAGAAACGGACAGCAGCGCCCGGAGAGGGCTCCATATCGAAGAGGAGCGTCACCAGTAACAATAAAGCCAAGTATTTCGTAAACTATAAGACATCCCAGATGCGCTTGGGTCACAGCAGTCGAGTCATGTCGCGTGTGCGCAGGGAGCGGGATCGCAGCGAAGGGGATCCTCCGGTCACGGACATCCCCACCACAACAGAGGCCGACCAGGAGCTGGAGCTTGAGCTGGGGGAGAGTGCGGCTGCATTCTCCACCATGGCCAGCCCCAGCACCGAAGACATGGATGCGGCGGCAGCGCCAACGTTGTCCTACAGCCATCTGCATGCCCAGCCGCAGATTCACCTCGACGCAGCGGACCAGCAGCAGCCGGAGCAGGGACACGCTAGAGCTGGAGCTGGAGCTGGAGCTGAGGCCGAGGATGAGGATGAGCAACAACAGTGCCTTGATTATCTGGGCGATGCCGCCGAGTCGAGTCCGCAGCATCTGTGCGGCCTGGAGTCGCCCGCGGAGCTGCTGAAGCGGCTGCGGACGCTGCGCCTTCGGAACTGCTGCGAGCGGAGTGTGTTCAGCGCTCTGCACACGCTGGCCCTTAACGCCACCCTGTCGGACCGGGGCGAGTGCGTCCGCATCCTCAGCGACCTGCTGGACGTGGACGCCCTGGCCAATCGCATCACCTGCGAGCTGGCCGAGATCCTCTTCCGCTTCGACTGTCGGCAGGTCTACTCGTTGATCAACCAGTGCGACGACTGCAAGGTGAGTTCTCTTTTCTAATTAAATGTGGGCCAGCGACCTCTCAAAGAATGAGCTGGCCCCGTTGACCCAGCCCCAGCCCCAACCCCAACCCCAATCACCTTCTATAGTCATTCCCGGCCAGGCCGAAACATTTCCGCGCCGCGTGACATTTTTGGTTGCTCATTAATTATTAAAGTTGAGCCACCAAGAAGAGGAAAAAAGCCCTAAAGCAGTAATCTGCACTGAGAAAAATGCAAATTCCCAAGCTATACACGCGGAGTGTTCCGATTGCGCTATTTCTTCCCCCAAAATATCGCCCTTTGCCTTTCGCCCAGTGCATGGGCACTGGTACTGGCACTGGCTCATTGAGAGCTCATTCTGCTGCGGCCCATAACCAGAGCCGGGACTCGCTTGTCCAGGGTTTCGCATTTCAGACGCGTAATTATGCGGATGCCAGGAAGGACAGGCAGGGCCAGTGCCAGCAACCGCAAAGTGTGAGCCAGGCGGAGACGGACCAGGAGCAGGGGATTGCGGTTAATTTGTGGCACTTAAGACTGGCTGCAGCTGTCGCATGCTGAGAGCGAGGGGAGAGAGAGAGGGGGGAGAAATTTCGGTTGCATATTTGATGTCTGTACCATATAATTGGTAATTATTTGTCAAGTGCTGCCCAAAGATTCCCTGCCTTAACCTGAAAACGTGAAAATGCCCGAAAGGGGGAGGCGGTGTAGATGTGGGTGTGGGTGCGGGTGCAGGGCCCAGGCCAGAAACAATGACTACGCTAATGAGGGTCTCTGTACGCAAAGGAAAAACCTTTTGAATACTGCAAAATCTCAGAGAGAGAGAGAGCAGGACGCGAAGGAGGTGCCGAGGGCATGCTAAAAAAAAGAAATGTGAATTGCGCTGATTAACAAAACTTGAGGCAAATGCTAAGCAGACAGCAGCAACAACAACGTTTCAGGCCAAAAATACACATGATGACGGTGTGGAGAGTTGGGGGGGGGCAGTAACAGGCAATGGGTAGTTGACTGGGAGGTGGGTTGGTTGCAAGTGCTGGCAGCAGCAGACATATGTACACACACAAATTTAAATTTAAATTACGCATACGCCTGGTGGCACACATTTAATGCGCTGTGCAGCCACAAAAGCAACAACAAGCATCAGGGTAGGGCTTTAAAGTGTGGGACAGACGGGGACGGGTGGACAGGGGTACGTACGCAGAGTGAAAGAGAGAGCAGTCTTAACATGATTCTAGTTCGAAACATTTCTGTCTCTAGCTCTCGGCCTGTGTATCCTCTCTTGGCTCTTGGCTGGAGTGCAAATCAGGTGAAAGCAGAGAGCCACAGATGGAGCAGATTTTCCAGCAGTGGCTAAGGAAAGAGCGGCTCTCTTTCTCTCAGTGTCAGCTGTCAGCAGAGCCCTCTCTCTCTCTCTCTCTCATACATATGACTGAAGGCTCTTGGATATTCTGCAAACTTTTCCGCAGTTTATATAAGTTTCGAAAAGTGTACTGATTCGTTTTAATTTCCGACAAAATCCGCAGCATTTAGTCAGGCTTATGCAATGAAATATGCATTTTGTTCAACTTATGGACTAGCCAAAACGAAAAAATTAATTAAATTTCTTTTATTTTTATTGATTTAATTTTGGAGTTTCTGTGCCAAAAGTTTGATAAACGAACCGATTCTGATTTCCAGCCGAAATTTATTTCAAATACTTCAACTGCGCGCGCTTCTCTCCTCTTTCCTCTCTCTCGCTCTGGCCATTCAGCAAGAGGCTTCTTTTGGGCATTAACTTCCAAGTGGTAGCCAGCCTCGGGCCGCAAACAGATTCCAGCTTGCTCCTTCGGCCTGAAACACGTTTTTGCACATGGCCAGCAGACCATGCTGGGACTCCTTGGCAGTGTCAGAATCAGGGCTCGAATCAGATGCCGATCAAGCAGTAGTTGATTTAAATTAATTAGGTTGAGAGATGGCCAGAGATGGCCATCAGAACTGGGCCTTAAGACTGGCCCATGCACATAAATACCCGCATTTATTTATTATGATTTACGTGATATAACCACAACTTTGTCTAATTAGTCGCAAAAGGCTTGACATTGTGGCCAACCACAAAGGGAATCTATCTGTTCCGGACACGGACAGTGAACGGACCTTACCTCAAGGCCACATTTGTCTCGCTTGCGGTCAGGAGAGGCACATCCCGAAATAAGGCTCCCCACAACCCAAGGCCCTTTTGATGGTCTCATAAATGCGGTCATTCGATTATCTTGGACGGGACGTATTCCAGTAAATTTCAATCATTTTCATTGCACCACAGAATGGAGTGGCAGAAATTCATTTCCGAATTTGTCTCCTGTGGGTAGATTCTGAGAAGGCCTAAGAAATTTGGTTTAAGGCTGGGAAAGACTAAAAAATGGGTAAGAATTACAGGAAATAGCAGGGCATGGCAGGTAGAGGAGAATGCAAATTAGTCAGAAAATGTGCAACAAAAAAACAGATACAGAATTCATAGAAAACATACAACCCAATATTTTGATAGTGATTTATAGTTCTAAAGTATAGATAGTTGATGGTACACCCATATAAGCATCTAACCTGATTGATTCTGTTCTTTTACCATATATGTACATAGATACGTATCTACTCCCTATTAAATTTCAGTGTGTGAATCTTTAAGCTTCAGTTCCTGTTTGTTGTTGGCCCCCAGGCAACATTTATACTCCTCCTCCTATATTTATACTCATACACACATACAACACATCCATATGTAGAGAAGTATTAGTAAGTTTTTTTTTGAACACACTTTATTGTGGGCCATAATCTATTCCCATCGAAGATTTCGATTTGATGTGGAGGATTTTTGTTTTCCTTTCCCCCCCAGCCAGTCGCTAACTTTTTTTGCTTTGCTTTGACGGCGCGTGTGTTTCATTTACTTCACCCACACCCACACACCCTCAGCCACACTCACACCCACTCAGGGCCTTAGTGTGTGTAAATTTGCATTTTACATATACAGACACACACACACACACACATATCACATAACCTTACGTCATCGGGGGAGTGAGTGGGAGTGGATGTTATTGGTGGGGGGGAGGGGCGTTTGTCGTTGAAAGAAAATTGTCAAAAGCGGAAGTAGCGTAATTTCATAAATGATTGATTACACAGACTTTACACGCATTCTCACTTATGTACAACACCCTCACTCAACACTCACACCCACACATGCCCACACATGCCCACACTAGAACACACACTCTTCACTCTCATATTTGCTTAGGTGTTTGGGCCATAAACGCTTTGCTGCTGCTGCCTGCTGCCGCTGTTGTCGACTGGCGACAGCTGACAACACCGAGCTATATTACACTACAGCGACGTTTTGTTGGCTCCACTTTCCACTCTTCAAGCCCCAGTCCTTGTTACTTGTCCAACCCCTCGCCATCCCCGCCAACCATTTACATTCTGCGGCTGGACACATGTGCGCGACGACACAGCCACAAACAACAGAAACAACATGGAAAAAGAAGGGAAAAACTTTCCGGTGTTCCAATAATCTTTTTTGTTTGTGTTCTTTTTCCCTTTTGGTAAGCTCAACTTTGGTTTCCACCTTTTTTTTGCATTGCCTTTTTCCTTTTCCACGTTTTTTGTCCGCTTCTCATTTGGTTTGCTTTCATTTTCAATCTAATAATTTATCGACTTTTGTGTGGGTGCTGGATATTTCAGATAATCCCGAGAAAGGTGGAAGCATCTGGCGACAGATTCCAGATTGATGGAATCTACTTAGGTTCAAGGGGGATTAAAGATGGGTTGACTCTCCATACATACATAAATAGATGCGGATAAGTGTTGTGGTTCATGCCACAAGTATTTCATGGTAGAAAAGGCAGAAAGGATTCTGTATTCTTGGCCCCAAGGTGGAAAGGTTTTTTGAGGCATTTTAGACTGATGGATTAGACGTAGTTTGAAGCTGATCGATTCTTTATGTTCACAGGACTTTCAGGAGATTCCAAATGGCAGACTGTAGGCTTAGAAAGATTCTCCATTCTCGTAGTAAGTACATGGTTAGGGGAGGCAAACCGTTTCAGTCAGTTTTTCTTAAACGAATGACAGACATACACTACACCGTAGTTGAGCAGGAAAGATCTCGGAGTATTACAACGGAGCACAGATGATGGCATTCGCCATCTATTTGCTTGGGAAAGGAAACTATCGATTCCTAATTGAATCGTTTTCCCGGAAGCCCCTCCCCCCACCCCAAACAGACATCATCTGGGTCCCCCTTTCCTAACTTCAAAGTTTCTCCCCTCTCCTACCCTCTCTTTCCATTCAAAGAAACTTTCTTTCTCTTCCACCCTCCAATAAAAATTGCGTATCCGCTGCGAGGGCGGTGGAGAAAGTTTCTGTTAAAGCCCACAAAATGGTTGGAGCAATGCAGCGCAAAATTGGCCAATTGGTAGAAGAAGAAGTACTCCTTGAACAGCATAAAGAAGAGGGGGCCAAGGGAAGAAGAAGTGGTCGAAGAGGCGCTAATGTGACCAAAAGCAGAACAAGAAGCAGCAGCAGTTGGCAAAGTAGCAGCAAACGATTAATCAATAAAACGAAGCGCCTGATGAGCAGGGCACAGACGGTCGGTTGGACGGATGGACGGACGTACAAACTGTAGGAGAGAGAGAGAGAGAGATAGAGAGAATTCTTAGATAAAGGGTAGCAGGGGCAGCAGCTGCTTCTGGGGGGCTCCTACCTCCTTCTGCGTTGACTGACAATTCCTTGTCCAAACAGACGCACAAACACAGATATACACACACACAAAAACACACACACACACAGAGAGAGGGTGGAAGAGTCTCGTTGCTGACACAATATGAAAAATGTTTTTTTTCCCCTCATTTCAGGGATCTGTGGAGGGGGGGGGGACGAGTGTGAGGGTGGGCAGCCAGCGGTACCAGCATGGGGATAGAGGGTAGCCATGTTCGTAATCCACAATCGACAAAGATAAATCGCTTTCAGTGTGCTTCAAAGCATTTATTTAAATTTAAGCTCTCTCTCTCTCTGTCTCTCTCTGTCTCTGTAGCCATCTCTCCCTCTCTCTATTCTATCTTTCTCTCTTTTTTTCCTTTCCTTTGTCTGCGCTCTGGCAAAAGTAAAAATCGAACCCAAAAACTGAACCCAAAACGAGACAAAGGCAAATGAATTATCTATCTGCTGCATAGGCTGACGTCATAGATACACTCCACTCCAAGCATTGCCCTCTCCTCTCCTCCTCTGCTCCCCCACTGACTCCACTCCGCTCCAGTAGCCCGCTGGGTTCTCTGGCTACATTCGGTTTGGTCTCTTCTCTTCTTTTGGCGGCCAGCATGTGAGATGCCACAAAAATTATGCCACACCCACTCTTCGGGACTTTAATGAGCTGCCAATGACTCAGCCTCGGTCGCAGCTTAACGAGCAAATTAGTTAGTTGTAGCATCGTTCCGCCTATGGCTATCTCTCCACGAAGGACACTGCCTGAAGAAAAACTATTCACGGACTCTTCTTTATAAGTTATTAAATATATTATAAAATCTTTAAAGCTGGAAGCTGGATATATGTACAAGGAAGCATATTCTGAGCTGCTCAAGGACATGAATACATGAATACTACACTTCCAAATGAAGACAGAAACTCAAATAGTTGGGTGGGTGTACGACCACTGCCATCTCAAACATTTTCCCAGAAAAATGAATATTTAAATGTGCCTGGGAAGCTCTGCCTCGGAGAACGCCACCCAGACGGTGGACATGGTTGATTGGTTCAAGTTCTCATTTAATGCTCACATGTTGCATATCGGGTTGCCACTATGTGTACCTCCCTGACCGCTAAGTACGTGCTGCATATGCCTGGACATTGTTCGATGGGAAATGGCGCGACTTATTTTTAATTAAACTTTCGATTCATATGTTCCGTCACTTAAGCGGCTTTCAAGGAATTGCGCACGCTGCATAACTGAAATGTGAAGCAAGGCCATACCGCCATCCAACATGACTGAATTGAATGTCTTTTAGTTCATTGAAAGAGCTGGGCTGGCCTGGCTGCATTCTTATGGGGCAAGAGGAAAATGTTGCAGACGTGGCTGCCACACACACACACACACACACACGCAGAGACAGCCATAGACATACAGGAATTGACTTCCAGGCCAGGACATCGCATTTGTGTATTTACTTGTATGTATGTGCCACTGGCATGCATTGTATTTGAATTGTCAAATCAGTAAGAGGGGGCCCAGAGGATGGGCTGCAGAGGCAGCAGACGTGGCACAATGGGCCGACGATGGCGATGGGAAGTGCACAGACAAACAGGCGGATCCGACTCGGCTCTGCCTCGTGCCCTGCCCCTGCCCCTGCCCCCCCTGCCCCTGTCCGTGTGTGTGTGTGTGTATCAGTAAAGTCAACGCCTGACTGACTCGACCGGACGGAAGCTGCAAAATAAACTAAACATTGCATTTAGGCAGGATGCTGGGGGATGGGGACCCTGTCCCGCAAAAACTAGCATCAAAGAAAGAGAAAGATTAAATCTGAAAAGATCTCCCTAATTCGTGGGTATCTATGGAATGCCAGAACTTGCGTAATTAGTCATAATCTCCCAGACAAATGGAGACCCTCTAATTAAGTGCTAACTAATGTGTGGACCCACAGCTGAGCACAGGTCCAGGTCCAGCTCCAGCTCGGTTATGGACCAACGTTCGGACCGTAAAGGAAAGACTAAATGCTAATTAGAAAATGTTTTGAAATGAAAATGCTTTTGAGATGCCCCTGTGCACTGCGCCAAAGGAAAAATAAAAAGCCATACCAAGTGGACACACAGAGTTCCAGTACCTTTGAACAACCGAACTTTAGCCTCAGAGAGAGATGAACTTGAGAAGAAATATATGTAAACTGAGCGAAAAATGGCATAAATAATATTTAAATTAAATATTCGGTTTTTAAAGACGATTAAATAGACTCAACTTTGATTTAAATATAAAAACTTAAAAAATATATATTAAATTAAATTGGTAGGAAACATATTTAATTTTAATTTGAAAATAGTTAATTTAAATATGAAATATATTTAATTTAAATATGAAATATATTTAGATCAAAAATTTTCAAAATTTAAGTGAAACTCTTCCATTCTAATATTTTCACTCTCGGCCCAAATATAATAGCATACATATTTTAATCTAAGTGTAAATATTCGGTGATCAGGGCTGAAAGCTGCCCCAACAGCCTCTGGAAACTAGATTGGAAAAGCTCATTCGAAGTGACCTCTTTATTTCCCTCAGTGTACACGAATGTTTGACTAGATGTGTGCGGATGTGTATGTTTGTGTTTGGCTTAATGTGTATGCATGTATGCAGTGCCTGTGTACATAAATTTCAACACTTGTCAGCCAACATATCCGTCATAAACATTCCACATCAGCCACAACGTAAATTTCACTTAAATATGCAAATTTTCCCCACCCTCCCACGAGCCCTTTCCCACGACAAAGACCGAGCGGCCTGGACAGGTTGGACACTTTCGCGTTGCATAAAAAAGGATAAACAAAAATTAAAGGAGTAGAGTCGACGGCCACGGGCTCAAAGCAAACATGTTAATTGAAAAATTTACCCACAATCTGTGGAAAAATGGTGTAAAAAATAGATGTATACAAATGTGTACCGCGTACCTCGTATATTGCATGCACAATGCGAAATAAACGCTTTTGGCCAGCCTTGACAGGCAATTAAATTTTCACTAGGGCGGCATTTTGTTGCCCCATTAGCCAGACACAAAACGGGATGGAACGAGGCGGATAGAGCCGCAGATAGATGAACAGCAATATAGCGGACAATAGACAATTATAAGGGTATAGCAGGTTTGACGACGGACAGCAGCTAAACAAATGTGCCACAAATGTCTATGATTATTTCCACTGACACCCTTTTGAACATCTCTGTCTCTCTCCATCTCTTAGCCCTGTTAAAGCGCCAACAGCTTCTGACATTTTGTTATGGGATTTTGTGGTTTTAAATTTGTGCGTGTTGGCCAGAGCACGTCGTGGCAGCTAAGAGTACGAGTGCAGTGGTGGGGTGATGGGGTGATGGGGTAGCAGAGGTATCGCAGCTTTATGTGCTGCACTCCGCTTGCAAAATCGAGTCGCGCTGAAGGTAACACGTGACCGTGTGGCAAACAAAACAAACGAAGCAATGAACCAGGCAGAAACAGAAACAGTAACAGTAACAGAGCGAGAACCGGAAAAAGAATGGAATGAGAAAGAAAGTGGTGGCCATAAGATGGGCAGGGCGAAAGGGTGAAGTATACATAATGGCTCTTGCAACATCGCTAGGGTCTGCTCGCTGGTTGCATGCTGCAAAAACTGCTCCTGAAGAACACACACACACACACACAAACATACGCACACACAAAACCCACAATCACCCACACAGACACTCGGAAAATGGTTGGAAAATAAAAGTTTATCCTTGGACCAAAAGCAAAAGCATTACTAAAGCGACGCCCACAGAAAGACGGGGCCGGGCGGGGGAGAGTGAGTGGGTGGCTGGATTGTGGGGCAGTGCCTGCTGTGCTTATTGCCAATGCGACAACACGTGCCACAGTTGGTCAAGTGCGTTGCGACTGCGACTGCAACAGCAACTGCGAGTGCGAGTGCGAGTGCGAGCGTGGCCGAGGCACTTTTGTGCTGGTTAACAAAATAAACACACGGACAGCGTTCACCCACCACCAGACCGCGCCCTCACACAACCACAGACCAGCACACACACACACACACACAGACACACTCTTTGGTGCATCAGTACTGCTGTAATTGTATGTGATCAAATGTATACTTTGGCTGCAGTTTCTGGCTGCTTTTCGCCGCCCCCGCAAAGGGAAACCGGATAGCCACTATTGGGTACGTGGACTTACACCCAGTACTCGTGGCGTACAATTTATCCGCTGAACAGTCCGTGTTCTCGAAGACCTTAAGATATAAAGCCACAACATTTGGGCAAATTTTCGCCACGACTTGTTTCTCCCACACAAATTTAAGAAACGCAGTCGCATCCACAATTTGCGAGTAATCCAGACAAATTTATCTCTGAAAACGGTATGTGTTGTGGCTCAATTGACAGTTTAAAAATGGCAAAATTGCAGCATTTACATAATTTATATTTGAAAATCGAAACATATGTGTGTCCGACTTTTGATTACTGTTTTTGGTCCGTGTTTTGGGGCTTATGGTTAGTGTGTAGTGTCTTTTAGCAGAGTAGGCAATGTGATTTCCTTTGTACCTTCTCCTTTAAAGAACTTACCTCCCCCGAGTTGTAAGAGCATCATTTGATACAGATAAAAGGGCATCGTGACTGCACATAATTGAAGTATTCACTTGGGCGAAACAATAACCAGAGATATTTCGCATTTACATTTAATGGCTGTAGAAATCATTGTTGATTGTTATTTATGGAGTGAATTTTAATAAATGTATTTTAAATCTGTAGCACTCGCACACATGCAGGCACGCAACGTTTCGTGAGCCATTATGCAAATTGGCAACAACATGAGCTCGAGAGCCAGGCCCGAGCCCGAACCAAAAAAAGTCGAGGCATCCGTAATGGCAGGGTTCTTACTACTCATAAATTTGCTGCAATGGTACAAATCAAATCATAACTTATTTGCATACATACGAGCCTAACGTGGAATGGTACGACTAGGAGGTGGAAGGTGGAAGGTGGGTGGTGGGTGGTGGAAGGTCCCCAATCTGTAGCTTTTGAGGGAGCATGTGTGCGTGTGTGTGGCCATATCAATTACATTACATCGTCCATGGCATGGCATTTTGTGTGCTGCGCAAATCTTTTGCCAAATTCAGTCACGTTCCCATAACACGCTGACCACAGGACCACAACAAGGACCCAGACCCAGACCCAGACCCAGATCCGGCCAGGACCGAAATGAAAGTGTATTAAATTCCTGCTGAATTGGTTTTTTCCATCGCCTGTCTGAAACTAGCATCGAAGCGAGTGCGCTTAGAAAGCCATAAAATATTTATGTTTCAGCCAGTTTGCGAATGAATTTGAAGGCCAATGCAGGAGCATAAACTTTGATACACTCAACCGAGCCAATCGAAATGTGGATTGGCTTGGGTCGAGTGGCGGAGCACGGTGGGATGGGGCAGGGGCAGGGGCAGGGGCAGGGATCGATAACGCAAACAATATGCAAGGGCAAACAAAGTTGTTCTCATTTGGCTGGTCATTACACCGATGGCACTTTCACTTTCACTCTCGCCCTCTCAGCAAATGGAAAGTTCTCTCTTCGTTCTCTCCAACGGGAATAATTAGCCAAGAAGCCTTACAAAAGGCAAACTAGAAGCAATTTATCCTAGGGGTAATGGTAAATGGTTATAAATTGCGGTACGTTTTAACACTCAAAATAACTATCGATATTTATTGAACAATCTATTTATTTTCTGTGGTGCTGCGGTTCTGTGGATGGATTACTTTTATACATATTTATGATTATTTTTTCGTGTCTGTGTTATTTCTTTGGTTCAACGGTTTATGAAATTATGATAGTAAAAACCGACGACGCCAATGGCAACAAAAAACAGCAACCAGCGACCAGCAACACGCCATTTGAAAACTCGTAAATCAAGCCCCACGCAATGTCTGCTCCGTTTGGCAAATATAAAAGATATTTTTCTTTCTTTTCTACTCCCCTTTCAAAAATAAAGCCAAAAAAAAAAAATTCAATTATTTGCCATATGAAACGGTCATTGACTGACTGATGACTGGTCAGTGGCAGGGTCTTCTCTGGTCCTTTCTTTGTCGAGTATGACATGACCCCTTCCTGGGCCAACCTCCACTTTGTCCTGCATGACCTTAACCCTTGGGTTAGCTATTAATGTTTACGAGTGACGACGGGGCGAGACTTGAGTCGAGTCGAATCGAGTTGGGTCGAAAAACGTTGGATATTCGGACGACTTCGAAGGTACCATAAACATTATTCTTATTGATATGGATGGCTATAAAAATGGCAAATATTTGATGAACTCTTTCTCTGTCTCTGAGAAAATCGCCGGAATTTGAATGGAATATAAAAAGCCACTGCCCTGTCCTGTCCGAACAATGTACGCATATTCCAATTAAACCATTTTTGACTAGACCACCCCACGCATTGGCCTGCCTTCCCTCATTATCACGTATTGAGTTTCCCAATTTTGGAGCCACAAGCCCGCACTCGAAAATGCACACACAGAGGGACAGGCCGATGCCACGCGGTGGCACAAATGACGGTGACACATAGGATGAGGAAGGGACGCGCAAAGGTTCCACATCGATGGACAGGCATAGCTCTGCGTATTTACTGGCCTCATGTGTCACACTCTGCCGGTTTCATCCTGCCCCCACATACCTACATAGATACGCACACATGTATGTCTGTCCAGCCCACATCCCACATCCCACATCCCGGACCCATCAATGCTGCAGGCTGCATGCTGATGCTGATGCTGATGGTGATGGTGTCATGTAGGAGTAATGGATGAAAACGACGAAAACCGGGATTTCGTGGGTGTGGAATGACTTTTGCGCCTCGCATTTAAATGAAGGCAGGCTTAACCGGATTTCGCTGTGTGGCCAGAGGAGCTGTTGGGAATGATTTTAAATCCACTTTCCTCATGTACCTTCTTCTCCTTCATCCATGGGGATTGGCTGGTTTTCGACTTCGGTTTGGAAGTTGGTTTTGCGGATACCATAGATGGTGGCGGCTCACTCAACGGGCTCCAATTAACTTTCGTCAACTGCGTTAGCAGCTGCGTCCTCTAATTGGGTTCACTTTTACTGCATTTTTCCTATTCCAGTGTCGTTGGTGCTCCAACTCCACGTGCAACTGCTACAAGGAGGCAATCTCCTCTTGGCAGAGCGAGAAGGAAGGACAGGGAGCGCCCCACGATGGTGTCCCATTAATGAAAAATACTTTTTGTAATTAAATAATAATTTTGCACGTTGTCTACATGAGGGGGAGATGTCAAACGATAACGACAGGCCCCAACAGCCGCAAAAAGACGCCTTCAGACATATGTACCTACAGAATATATGTAATATGTCTCTATATCTACTATGTGGGGATATTTGTGTATTGTGTTTGTGTGTGTGTTTATGGTTTAATGTCATTCGCTCGCTGAGTTTATGGGGTCGTTGTCTTTCATGGCCAAAACAAAATGAGTATAGTTCTTGATGAACTACTTACAAATGTCGAGGCAATTCCATATACCCATATCGAGGGCAAAGTACGGGTATGTAGACGTAGACCCAGATGACTACTTAATAAATACATATGTGGGTACATGGCACGTTGGATTGGAATTATTTTGCCAGTTCAATAGCACAAAGTGAGTTGTCGGCTCTTTCTTTGTTTTTTTTTGTTGGAAAGACTAAGGGTCTATGAAATACTTAGGTTTACCTCTCAATCCATCCATTAAGAAAAGGCTGATGGGTTCTCTCAGAAGTGGGATATCTAAAATGACACATGTGTATATCTATTCTCGTATTACAGCCCGGAAAACTATGACTTTGTATTTGCCATTTTCACTGCTTAATTAGTGGGCGCTCGGCATAAGTATCCACGCCTACTGGACCCAGCGGCAAACAGAAATATGTAATTAACATGGCCAATTCAGGTGGTGGTGGTGGTGGTTATGTTGCTGTCGTCAATTGCATTTGGCCGGAGGGCCGCGTTGCGTATACGTAATTTATGCATGCGGCGCACGCCTTTGCGGTTATCACGGGCGTAGCCAAACCTAAGGAATATTAGGACCAAAAGGCAGACAGGGCGTGGCTGCAAGGGTGTGGAAGTAGAGGTTAATTCAATTAGTGTTGTGTTTGCATTTGACCTTTGCCATACTGTGCTTTGTATTGCGGCACATGCCACACTCTCCACCGCACACGCTCGCATCTACACATACAATTGGTATAATTGATTGAGGCAATCAATGCACTTTGCTGCACTTTAACTTGAGGCAATCAAGAGCCTGTATAAACGCATACATATCGAGAATGCACACATCGAGAAGCTGCTCTGCCTTTTGGACTGGTCACTGGTCACGGCCAATACACACACACGAGGGTGTATATAATCGTACATTTCTATATCTCACTGAGAGTGGGCACCAGAGTTCATCCAGGCAAATGTAATGGCAGTCCCATACACATGATGGCCACAGAAATGTTGGAAAATATTTTAAATTTTATCCAAAAGCCAAAAAATCTGTACAGGCCTCCAGAACAGAGTTGTTTGTTTGGTATTTGCCTTCGACCAACAGTTATGGTGTTCCGGATATTAGGTGTAGGTGTGGGTGTGGGTGTGGGCTCAGAGCAGAGCTGACCAGGAAATTCCCGAGCAAAACAGCAGCACTACACATAGTTCGGGGCAAATTGAAAATCACAAAAACAAACAACCACAACTACAGCAGCATCCACGCCAGACAACCAGAATCGACATCAGCAAAGTATAAGCCAAAATATTTTTCCTACCTGGCAACAAATTGGCAGCTAAATGAAAAACAGTCGGATGATTGAAGGGCGAGGAAAGGAGGTGGAGGAAAGCGATGGACAGTTTCAGAACTAATATGGGGGGAGTGGGCTGTGGTTCCACTAGTTCTAGGGAAATTTCCGAATTAACTGTTGGGCTACAAGCAAAAGTATGCAAAACATTTCTCTGGTGAGAGATGGAACTGTATCGATCGATACTCCATTACCAAAAGAGTCTGGCATAAGCGATAGAAATCTGTAAATCTGTAAATCTGTAGCATGGCTAAGCCACTTATGACTCTCCCCAATACAATACTTATATAATTAATTTCATCAGCATAAATGCCCACAATTCCGTATCTTGATCGACATAATAAGTATAAACGTGTCCGAGGGAATTTCCATTATTGATGTACATTTTTAACTGTTTTTGTTTTTTGTTTTTGTTCTTTTGCAGGAAGCATATCGGCGCTGGGTGTGCAGTACGCTGGTGCCATATTTCGCCGAGCCAAAGGACGTAGCGCCATCCGGGAATGAGCAGAGTAGTAATGCGAAAACCCCGGGCAAAAAAAAAAAAACAAACGTTCGGCGTGGAGTGCAACGTGGACTGAGGGAGGGGGAGCTGGTGGAGCTGGAGGAGCTGGAGGAGCTGGAGGAGTGAACGGAATCAAGCATAAATCTCTGAAATTAATCAGCAATAACAATAAATCAAATAACGGCAATAACATGAACGAGCGTCAGATTAATCAGAAGACTGACAAGAGCTCGACGGCGAATGGGAATGAGGAAAACGCGAACGCAAACGCAAACGTGAACGTGAACGGGGACAATGACCGCAATGTGGAGGATGCGATTGGCAGGGATCTGGCTCAGACATTCTATGATGTTGTTGGCATGTCCTAATCCCCACCAGAGCCAGGTGGCGGCGGAAGTGGAGTATGGAGGCGGGGGGCCAGTTGCCAGGGCCGCGGCTGAGGCTGAGGCTGAAACACAATCCAATAATTTCATATCGACTGCCAATAATGCGGATCCCAGAGCCTTGGATCCAGTGATATCAAAACTTCAAAAGAGGTAAGTAATCCCGGAAAATTCGAAGACCCATGCAGAAACATAATTCGTTGCCATCTCCCTACCACCGCAGATCGACACGCAAGACAGAGTTCCGCAAGCGACGACGTATCCGGCCCTGCCTGAGTGTCTGCCAAACCGTGGAACAAAAGTGCCCCTATCTGCTGCCCGCCGACCGCGCCCCCGCGCTGCCCACCCAATATGCCGGCGAGCCGACATTTCTCTGCCTAGGTAAGCCCCTGAAATATGCCCTCTCAATATACAACACTATATCCTGATCCCGCTGCAGATCAAAATATACCCGAAACTGGGGAGCAGCTGAAGAAATCCAGCTACGGCCCCAACGACTGCTGCTACAGTTACTGCAATGGAGCCGCGAGCGGAGTGTGCACCGTGTGTCAGGAGTTTGCCCCGCCCCCGCCCCGAGCTATCCCCAGCGATGTGGCAGCAAATTCCACCCGCCGAGTCCACAACATAACGCTGACGCTAAGCTCTCCCCCCGGCGAGCATGCCCGGGCCAAGAGCGTGGCTCTGGCCCTGAGGAACGTGACAAAGGAGCGCGACAGCGAGCAGGACGCCATGGAGTCGCTGATGGAGCGTCTGCCGTACTATGCACGCCTCGACAGCATCTACTACTACGACGAGGACGGAGAGATGCCCAAGGCGCCGGTGTCCGGCAACTGTGCCCCCGTGCCAGCCGTCACCACTCGCTGCACATTCCCGTACTATGCCTCGGGCACAGAGGCCGCAGCACCGCCCACGCAGCTGCTGGTCTGGCTGAGTGCGTTGCTCGGCCTTCTCAGCAGCTGCGGGGCGGCCCGCAACCGCTGGAGCTGCAGCTGGAGTGGCGTCTGTGGGCAGCGCGGCCGTGGTCGCCAGTGCGTCAACTGCGAGGCCAGCTGCCACGAGCAGGAGCTAATCACCAGCCCCAGCAGCGGCACCAGCGCTGGCAGCGGCAGCGGTGGCAACAGGAACAGGAACAGCCAGCAAAGCGTCGATGGAAAATGCAAGGATAAGGCTCCCCAATCAGAGGCCGAGGCTGAGGCTAACGCTGAGGCTGGAGGTGCTTCCGGGTCGAATGCTTGGATGTGGGCGTGGTCGGTGAGACCACTAAATACTCATAAGCAGATGTGTAGCAAAGTACGGTACTTTAGTAGCCGGAGTAAGTTTAAAGGCGAGTCGAGAGGTAGTCGTATAACCATGCCTAACTATAGAGACTTAGATCCAGTACGATTACGAGTCAGGATCAGGATCAGAATCAGGTGGAGTTGGAGCTGGCCAGGCGGGGACGGGCGGAGGTGGGGGATGTCAGCGTCGCAGACGAGGGAGGGGTGCACTAGGACTATTAACTATCGCTATTTCTACTACTACAACTACAACATCAACGATTGGTGGCGGAGATGGTGGCTGGGGGAGGGGGAGGGGGAGTGGCGGATTGTGGGCAGCGGCGCCTTATAGTGCCTGCAAAACGATGGAAAAGGCGATGGAAAACCAATGGCTGCCCTGCTCGTACTCTCTCTATAGGAAAATCTAATGATAGTTATACCCGAAATGATAAATAATAGAAGTTGAGAGGTAAAAGCAGCACATAGAAACCAGAAAAAAAGAGTATAAAATTGCGGGAAAAGCGAATTAAACGAGACACAAAACCAAAGCAAAGGAAAACCACATAAATATTTATGGTCCTCTTTCAAGTGAAATAAAACCAACATGAATTATAAATCTCCATTGAAAACCAAAAAAAAAAAAAAAAAATAGCATATTTTATTACAACTAGAACAAAGAATATTAATATTTAATTAAACAAAAAGCAACTGCCACAAGAATAGGTTTTTTAGATAAATGATAACAGAGATACAGAAACAAAAAACAAAGCAAAAAAAAAAAAAACAAGAACATTTAACAGGAGCATGGAACTAAACAATGATATATACATACATACATACATACACATGTATGTAGGAGTATAACGGAACCGAAACGAAGCGAAACAAAAAATAGTTATTAATTTAATTACTGGCGAACAAGAAATACGAAAATTTTAGGTTAGCTAAAAATGAAACAAATAACGGAAACGGAAAAGGAAAAGGAAAACGGAATAATTTACAACTAGAATAACAAAGAAATTTCGAAAAAAAAGAACGAAAAAAACGGCATAACTAAACTAATTAGCGGAAAACCCACGACGACAGCTAAAAAAGAAGAAGAGAGAAAATACAATTTCACTAACAAATTGACGTATAGGCCGCGTATCAACCACCTTTCAAAGAAAACCAAAAACGAAACGTGAACTTTACTTAAAATTAGTTTAACGAAATATAAAAGAATATATATATGAAATACTATAGTCGAGAGCAGAGATGTGGGATAGGAGCGATTAATTAACAAATTAATTAATCAATTAACGAGACGAAAATAACAAGAATAACAACCGCAAACAGCAAACCGCAAACGTGTCTAAGAATTGTCTTTATTTAGTTTTAAAATGGAAGCATGATGTGGTTCAAGATTTGATTTGTATAACCCCGTAAGAAAACCCAAAGGAACCGAATCGTAACGAAAATAAAACAAGGGAGGACGAAAGAGGCATGCAAAGCGCACAGTAAAACGTATCTTTAAGGTTCATTAACGGATTCGGACACATACGAGCCATGATCCATGCGCCCCATTTACGTATATAGTACGCATACACCGGGTATATGTATCTGTACGATAGGAATAGAGAGGAAAATATGCAACGTAAACAGCAACTGGAGACAGAGAAAGGCAAACAGCAGCAACAACAACATACCTACTATATGAATAATAATAGTAATGAATAATAATAATTTTTGTAATAAAGTGAACTCTATGTAGCGTATACATATGTAATACATTTGCGAGGTATATATTTATAAATTATCAATTTATCGTACATAACTTGCAGAAATGGAAAACTATAGGAAAAACGAAAAAAAAAAAAATGGAAGAAAACCCAACTTAAGCCAGTAAGAAATATTCAAATAAATAGTCGTATTTGGTATTAACTAATTAACTATGAAGCTAAGTACGAAACAGTATGAGAAAGTCACTCTGATAGAGCACACTCGCAAAAAAAAACAGAAAGAAAACTCACACTCACACATACCCATACACACATACACATACATATACCTTAAGCACTCTTATACAATATATTTAGTTTAGTTAGTTCCTACTCACCGCATCATCGCTAAACGCTTTGGACATTTCCCATGTTTTTGGGAAAAGGAAATTTCATTCCGAGATCTGTTAACGAAAGGTTCAATATTAACCCACTGCAGGCAGTGGCAGAGAAACCGAAAATTCTTTTGAGTCTACTAGTAGTAATGTTCCTCAACTTTCAGCCTGAATTCCGTTACTCTTCCGTTCCGTTTTCAAATTTCTTTCGACACTGACGCATTACTTTAGGAAGAGATAGAATAATAGGAATGGTGTATGGATTGTGTTTAATGTTGTTGTAGAAACCTAAAGGATATTACAAACAGAAGTAGTAGCATTCATCAAAGACCTCTCATCCATTTAATTTCTTTGATTTCCCCCATATCAATGAATATTTGTAAATAGAAAAGAACTATGAACAATTCGCCTCATGTCCTGGAAACTGGGGTGCTTTTGCTATGTGAGTTTCTGTCCTACATGAATTTTCGTTTACAAGATTTTCCCTAATTGTTGACCCTGTCTGTGTAAAACTCCTTCCGCAACTCAATGAAGAACACGAAATTTATGAATTTACATTACCAAGCAAACTTTTCGCTTATCTCGTTCCGTCGTCAGCGAGATAACTGTACATTGAGGCGAATGCAAACCCATTTCTAAGAGAAGCGAGACGGACAAAAGAAGGAGACAACAAGAGGCCAAGCACCGTTATCGGGGGGCGAAACAAACAGAGCAGAAAGAGAGAGCCGCTGGCACAAATTGCGCGCATATTGAAATGCAAATTGTTATGAATTATTGTGTACTTTTGTAAAACTTTTTGATATATATAAAATAGTTAACATGAATAGATGCCTAAATAATAATAAATTAAATGTTAATTTATTTAAATGTAAACAATAAATGGACGAGAAAGTAGAAGGA
This sequence comes from Drosophila lowei, assembly GCA_008121275.1. Classification (NCBI taxonomy): domain Eukaryota; kingdom Metazoa; phylum Arthropoda; class Insecta; order Diptera; family Drosophilidae; genus Drosophila; species Drosophila lowei. The sequence goes on along the minus strand of CM017778.1, from coordinate 19,406,069 downwards.
GGTCTGTGGACGGTGGACGGTGGGCGGTGGACGGTATACGGTAGACGGAGGCGGGCAATCCGATTTCGATCCCAATTCCCATCCCGATCCCGATCCCGATTCCCATTCCAATTCCACGTCCCCCTTAGAGTATGTATGTATTTAATAAATTGTACACGTTGGACGGTTGGCGAGAATGTGTGTCCAGAGCGAGACGATTTTCATTGTGCAAGGAGAAAAACTAGTTGAATTGAATTGTGTGAGTAACGGGGGTAGCGTAGCTCCGATCAAGCGACGATTATACTATATCGCGAACATTACTTTACCGCAGCGAGCAGGCCAACAGGCGAACAGGAAGCAGTAGTCGCATTGAAACCATCTCATCTGCGATCCACACACAATAACGAATTCCAGTCCCCATCCGAATCAATAACAAGTTAGCACGAATTATACAATAATTTTTGTAATTGATTAGCAGCTGCCACAACAAACAAAAACCAAAAAAATAATGATACCAATAATGAAACAAAAAACTCCGCTGCAGCAACAAAATGTATGGCAAACGGTAGCAATTATTTTCTACAAAACCAAAAAAAAAACTATTTAAAATATGTAAAAAAAAAAAACAACAAAAGAGAATTTTAAAAACGAAAACCAAAATTCTTTTTAGGTCAGAACGAAATTACATAATTGTGTGCCATGGCAAAAAGGAACGAAAAATATTAAATGTATTTGATATCAAAAAAGAAAACACTGAAAGCCAACAAATACGAAACCGAGAAGTCGAGAAGTAGAGAAGCCGAGGAGGAAGCGTAATAATACATGAAAATTCATAGCGTCAAGTCAAGACAAATTTAATTTAATTAAATGAAAGCAAAACAAATAAAAAAAAGGAAGCAAAGCTGCTAGCCAACAAAATAAAAAAACAATTTCCATTGGAAACGACTACTCAAATCATAGAGTTTTCCGAGGGAAAACGTTTGCAGCCAAGTAATAGTACCAGATGACAAACCACCCCTCCCAAATAACACTATCCTAGAAGAAACTGATAAAAACAAGTAAAAATCTAAAAATCTAAAAAATCGAACATCTAACATCCCACATGAGACAGCTAAGAACTTTAACAAAAATAAACTGAAATCTTCTGTACTTGTTGTTAAAAAGAATGCAAACCAAAATGGGTAATACAAAACAGAGCATAGAAAACAAAAAATAATGAGAAAAATCCCAAAAAAAAACAAAAAATAGAACACGGAAAACGAAATTTTCATAGTCCTTAAGCTAAAATCTAAATACGAAAACAATGGAAATTCCCCAGCCAAACTATCTAAAGTAATGAAATTGAATTCTGACTATCGAGAGATGGAAAATAGTAATACTATGTAATAATAATGGCAACTGGCATAATTATGGTAATTGTAAAATAATTAAACAATGACGTAAAAGTAAAACCAAAGCAGAAAACAAAAAGAATATAATAAAAAAAAATTGTTGTTATTGAATGTATTTGTATAGAAAAATTATTATGATTATGACGATGAATAATAAATGATTACAAAAATAATAATTATTGTTCAAGCCGAAAAAGCAAAAAAAAAAAAACACATAAAAAAACAAATATATATATATACGAGAACACGCTTTTGACTTCCTTCTGGTACGGCGGAGGATCACAGAAAGGCTTTAGATGAGGGAAATTCCACGCAGCCCTCAATGACCCCCCAAGAATTTCCCAGGAAAGGAAGGAAGAACAAGCCAAGGTTCAACTGACTTTAGCAGAATTTTTTCATATTTAAACATATAGAACTAAAAGCTTCGAGGAAAAACTAAGAAAACGCTTTGTAAGACTATAGAAATGATGGCTCATCTGTTGAACAGCGTGATCCCACTGCCATGCCAAATATTTCTATAAAATACTGCGCGGCTTTAGTGTTGGCAAAGTTATGGCCAAAATAATCGCTAGCTGCCACTACTAACGCGGGGGCAATCGTCAAACCTTGATTTCCCCAAAGGAGAATCCTGCGAAGTGCCTGCAATCAAACCGAAAACTTGGCCATAATGCGGGAAGTCAGTTGGAGCGGAGTCCTAGTAAATTCTGGCAAATGGCATGTGTAAAAATCTCTCACGGATTTGCCTTTGAAGTGCTAAGGCTTGTGGGGGGCCGCAAAGGACTATATTTTGTATGTAACTTTCACTTTTCGCGCCCTCTCCCAACGCAGGTGCTTAACGGCTCTGGCAAAAGGCAGTGGCGGCAACAGCAGTAACGGCAACAGTAACAGCAACAGAAGCAACAACACTCTAATTAAGCTAAGCCGAAGGGAAAACTCAGTCGAGGAGGAGGAGCCCGAGGAGCCGAAGGGAGGAAGAAAGATCCGACTAGGAGCATCGGGATGCCGCCACCAATGCCGAAGCTGGCTCATCTCTCGGCTCGTCGGGTCATCGGCTCGGCTGGCTGGCAGGCTGCCTGGCTGCCTGGCCGGGAAACGGAACTCAGATTGGTTTCGACTGGCGAAAGGGAAAGTTCGAGCAGCGGATACGGATGTAAGCGCCATTTGAGCGGTCATTTTTGCGAACTTTTGCGCGTGCTGCCAGTGAACGCACTTTTGGCGGCTAGTGTATACGAGTATATATATCAGGAGCATGTAGGCTTGCAGGTGTGCGTTCGCGTGTTTGTGTTTGCCTCTGGCTAAATATTTACCAACCATTAAAGTGCGGCGCTACCCAACGGTTAACGGTCAACACAACTTGTCCCCAAGTATTGTTTGTGCTTCCACTCGCTTTTCCCCCACTGTGTAATTTGCATGTGCGGTTTTGTATTGCATGCTTTTTGGCACCACCCGACCAGAAATTGTCGAAAATGAGGCGAAAAGGAGCAGAAATCAGTCCATTCGAATGATGGTTAACAAATCTGCTGGCGGAACTGACAGCTACATGGTTTTCTACTCAGATGAATCGTGAATGGGCAGAAGGTCAGAGGTGACACTGACAGTTCTGGAATAATACCAGCATTAACATGGCTTTCCACTTAATTGATTATAATAATATACAAATTATATTTCATATGCAAAGATGTCACTCAATTTTCAACTGATAAATCCATATAAATCTACTCCTGTGAAATGAGCGCAATATGTGCAAACTATTTTAATATAATACTTAATTCTCCCTCAGCTCCAGACTTCTCTTAAGCCACTTAAATATTAATTGAGAACACTGCCGAAAGGGGTATTATGAGTGTAAAATGTGGCAAGTGAAACGCGCATTGTCGGGTCAGTGTCAGACCCTACTCGGTGTCCTCCTTCTGAGCGCCGCGTTAATAATTCACAGCGTACAAGTCGGAGGAGCCGCGAAAGCTCAGCCGAGACTCGAACCCGGCGCGGATGAGGTGAATAGCGCCGAGCCAGTCAACGGTGCGTATGGCGTGAAAGCGTTTGCGCAAAGTAATTGCGAAAATGATTGGACTCTCCCCCAGGAAATGGACGTGGAAATGTGTCGAGGCGGCTGCCGCGGAGTGTGTTCCATGTGCGATGGAATCCCAACGAAAAGTTCGTTGTGGAGAGTCGCGAGAGTCCGGCCATCAACTCCTCCAAGCTGGCGCCCCATCCGCGGCTGAAGGTCTCCAAGAACACGAAGCTGACGCTCAGCCCCAAGCTGTACCTGTGCCACGACAAGTACTTGGAGCTGTGCCACAACAAGACGCAGCAGTTCCGGCAGCGCATCGTCCAGACATTCGAGAAGTCCATGAGCGAGTCCTTCAACGACTCGCAGCCCAATCCCTACCACGTCGACTACAAGCCCGTGTTCGGGGACAGCTTCGAGGAGCAGTACTATCCCTCCACCTGCCTGGTCATGGAAGCGGGCGTCCGGGTACTACGCCGCAAAGACAAACCCTTTGACAAAGTTCCCTTCGGCCGCCTCTTTCCGCGCCAGAAGCTCTTTCGCAACATCAAGAACATCAAGACGTGTGCGATTGTCTCCAGCGCGGGCTCCCTGGCCGGCTCCAAGCTGGGTCGCTTCATCGGTAGGCAGCTGCAGCAGCAACGAGCTGCACGCATGCACAATGAGTCGGAAGAACCGCTCATGATCATGATCAGTTTGATGATTTACCCGTCTACTCCAATTTCGTTTTATTTTATTTCCATTTGATTCGTTCCCAGACACGCACGACATTGTGATGCGATTCAATCATGCGCCTACGCAAGGACACGAGGTGGATGTTGGCGCAAAAACCACAATTCGTGTGGTGAATTCTCAAGTAGGTGGCACCGAACCCGATTCCGAACCCGAACCCGCACCACAACCCAGTTCCGCACTCGCACTGCGCTTGCATTTCCCGTGCTCTCCCCCACAACTGTGCTCCTCTGCTCCCCTCTGTTCTTAGGTGGTCACCAAGCCCGAGTTTGACTTTGCCCACGCTCCCATCTTTCGCAATGTGACGATCGCCGCCTGGGATCCAGGCAAGTACAACGGGACGCTGGAGGACTGGCTCACCAGCGCAGACTATGACCTGTTCACCAACTACGAGATCTATAGGCGTCGCTATCCCAAGTCGCGGGCCTTTCTTATTGATCCCCATTCCGTGTGGCGACTGTGGCAGACACTGCAGATGTTTGCCGGAAACCGTTCCATAAGACGTAATCCACCCAGCTCGGGTTTCATTGGTGAGCATTTCGATTGCTTTTGGACGCTTTTAATATTGCTTTTAATATTCAGGTCTAGCCCTGCTCTTGCCCCATTGTCCTCAGGTGGACTTTGTGGAGTATATTCCCTCCACGCGGCTCAATGGACGCTGTCACTACTACAGCAAGGAGGTAGACCACCCTCGCTCTATGCCCCCACAGCATTGTTTCGATTCAATTGTTGATTCAATTATTTCGCTTGTATTCAGATGAATGCCGCCTGTACATTCGGCTCTTGGCATCCCCTGGCCGCCGAGAAGCTGATGACATTGGACATGAATACGGCGGATGATATGTCTGTCTTCCAGTTTGGCATATTGCGTATACGCAGGCCGGATAAACTGCTCTGCGGCTTCAACTTCTTTGGCTATTGAGGAAGGCCAGGCAGCAGCGGAAGTGGAGCTGACGGACAATCGACGTGCATTTAATCAGCGGTTTTCACCAAGTGCAATAAACAATTCAACTTTGCAATGAATATAAACTGAAGTATTATTTGCCTATACTTGGATCCCTTGTCCCATTGTCTCTCTGGGGAATGACACCTGAACGGCCAACGCCCACGCCCACGCTCACGCCTGCAATGGAGCCAGAGCCTGGGGCAGAGCCTCAAGTGGCTCTGGCAGTTGATTCTTTTGGCTTTTGATTGCTTTTCCTGTTGGTTTGCAATGGAAGGGGGGGAGGAATTATGACTGGATTCATGGATCCATGTTTTCCTACCCATTAAATGCCATAACTGTTTGTCTACACGGGCGACCTGAGTGCAATAAGTATTATTTCAGCCCCAAGGATGCCAGCAGCGTGTGGGTGTGGGTGTGGGTGGGTGTGGCTGCTGAGAGGTGCTGAGAGGGGGGGGACAGCACTCATTAATACGTGATGCGGCATGCTGAACGTGCAGCGGTTGCCAAACAGGAGCCGCCGACGCAACAACAGGCGACAGCCGAGAGTCAGAAATATGATGGCAATTTTCTGGTCGTTTTCCGCCGTTGTTGTCCCGCTGTTATATGCGGCGTATGCGCAATTAAATAAAATATAGCCAAAATAAATATTGGGGTTCCATTGAACCAGGAAAAGGACATTCATCGAAAGTTATGGCCGCCGCAACGCAAAGGAAAACAATGCAAGGAAGTGACTTTGGAATGCCCGCTAGGCAGATTTTACTTTAAGACGAATTTCAGAAAGGATATTTCAATTTTACTCAAGCCCAGACCCCAAAGCTGAATACCGATTTACAGGGGCGTGCCAGGAGTGCCAGGCGTGCCTGAAGCCCTGCTTTCCCTCTCTGGGAAAACCTGAACAGTCGCAACCTTTCAACAGCCCCGACAGAAAGTTCACCTTACTCGGCTTGAACACAAAAGAAGTGCAGTCCGAATTCTTGATTTGAGCTTCCAATTTTTTATTGTTATTTGCCAAATGCAAATAGCCCGACAGTTCACGTGTTTGCGTTTATGTTTGCCTCCTGCCAACTCTTTGTTTTGGTAATTGTGCAGTGCCCAAGCCCGGCCTGGGACCACTGACCACTGACCATTGGCCGGTGGACGTCGTCCACTGTTCGCTGGCGTTTAGTCGACGATTTTTTGGATATTTTTGATTTTGTTTATTTTATTATATTTTTTGTATTTTTTGTATTTTTTGCTCATGTTAAAGCTCTTTGCGCAGTCGCGTTCATTGCCCTCGTGTGAACGTGTTTGCAATTCTAAAATTTAACGAAACAGAATTATGAATTTTATAGCTAAAAGTCATAAAATGATTGCTGATTGTGTAAAGGTCTTTGGTAAGTCAAGACAAGCTAAGGGCGGAACTAGCTAAGGAGCTGTGTTAGATTTCAGATAGGATTATCATTTAGTATTCTACCTTTATCATCACTGATTCCGTAAGTACTTAAGTACTTACAAAACATCTTTCATATTCAATATCCCTAGTGAAAATTGTACATATATTCATAACGGAACTGGCCTCAAGTCTTGCCTTGAGGGAACTTTTCCTTAGGTTTCAATAAATACATAATGGTAATCTATTCTATCTTTAGCTGTTTGTCACATCTCGAATGTATTTCCTCTTAGTTGGGGCCCCCTTCTCCCTTCCGCCTTCCGCCTTGTGCCACACTCCTCCATAGATGCGCCCCTAGTTCGGACTGCAGCTTTTACGAGTACGTAGCATGCAAATTAAAAAATGTTGCTTTTTTATTGGATTTTTATCAACTGGTGAATGACAGCCCCGGTCGCCAGAGAGGGTCAGTAGCGACGAGCATCGGGCTTGACATGGACATGGACATCTGTTTTGAGAATCAAAATCGGATTCTGTCTGGCTGTCTGTCCCTCCCCGCTCCATGGGCGATAGCTCTTCTGGCATGTCAATTCGGATGAGCTTCAATTTTGTGGTAATTGAAATGAATTGTCCGTCCATCTATCCTTTCTCTCCGGGTGAATGTATTCGATTCGATAGAGGGCTGCTGGAATCCAAGCTAAAACTCATGAGTCAGTGGACAACACTCGAGGGAAAATAAAGAAACAATAAAAATATTATAATATGTGAGTTTCTTCGCTCGGGTTATTCATTTGCATTGCACGTTTGCTTAGCCGTAGCTGGCAGTGGTCTGCTTTTGTTTTTAAATTTTATTTTCGGGTGATAGCATTACTCAAGAGATTTCTTAGAACTGCGGGGATAGTCAGGCCACAGATGCCGAAACAATTTCTTCACTTGTGGGGCCTTCCATTGATGAAAGGGTTAACTCAGACAGGGGGTGGGCGAGTGTGTTTTCGAGTGTGTGTGCCCAGGGTGAGGGTGAGACATCAGGGCGTGTCCTACGACCACAACACGTAGAGAACTGCAGTCTGATCCAGCCAAGATTCAGACAAAAGATGGCTGGAACAACCAGGTTGCGAGAAGTCAAGGTCGGGATACAACATTATTTGTCTTTCATTATCTTCTGAGACAGATGCGTAAGCTATATATTTATGTCTAGGAAACAGTAAAGAGTATCTTTAATTACGAGCTAAACCTGCTTTTGTCGTGCCAGTCGCCCATTCTTAAGTACATATATCGTTCAGATATAGACCATATCTTAAAGCTCTCACTTGAAAGTCTGTTGCGGTTACAATTTCGTCTTCTAATAAAACACAGAAAATGAGAATGGAATAAATTCTATATTTAATGGACATTTATTTTGAAGGATATCTTTTGATATGCTGATAAGCAACTCCCAGTCAATCAATCAGACTTCCTGCTTGCAATTGCATTTGTCTTTCTTTTGTATCTAAAATCGTTACTTTATTTGTTCGAGAGGCGACATTTTCAAAACATTTAATAGCAGTACAAAAGAAGACATTATGGCATTAAGAGCTCGGTAAGGGAGGGATGGATCGAAGGTGGCAGGCGGTGAAGGAAGAGAGCGAGAGGACGGCATTCCAGCACGTTTGTGTGCGGATAAATCAAAATATAAGAACAATATAAAACGAAATTTAGCATCGCAGCGCTGGCAAGCAAACGAATCAGAATGAATCGAAACAGAGGAAAGTGGGGGACGGTGGCGGCGTGCATTTCAAATGATTCAGCTTTAACTTCGCACAGAAGATACAGATACGCGGACAAACCAGAAGATAAACAAATACAGATGCTTACTTACGCAATTCTGGGCTTTAAGAAGAAGACGAGGACGAGGGCTTATCGTTAGGCCCAGCTCAGTCGCTCAGTCGCTGTTCTCGGTAGGTCGGGAGGGTGACTCATTCCGCATTGATAAAACGGGATCAGGGAGAAATGCGTGAGCTTCCCGTTATATTCATCGCTCCATTCGCACTAAACGAGGAAGATCCCACTATGCTCAAGCACCAGATCGGGGGATGGGATGCATGTTGACAGGGAAGGACGCGAGCGTCAAACTGAGCGACTGTCGGATCGGCCCGGATCGGATCGGATCGTCTCGTACTGATCGCCTTGCGCCCGGCCATATAAAAGAATCTAAGCCGAGTGCTCCGGACCTCAGTCTAGCACAAACAAAAAACGCATAACCAACTTGCAGTTACAGCAGCAGGTGACGCTGCAGCAAGGCATATCATTAAACGAATTCTAAAATATACGAATTTAATTCAATTAATTTCAAATCGAAAAACGTCTGTTTGTTTGTGCTTCCGCTACGCGCCGAGCTTTTCGTTAGACAAATCGCGAGAGAAGACAGAAGAGAGATAGAGAGAGCGCGAACCGGGCTGCGCCCTCAAGTGAATCACCATCGGCAAAATTCGGCTAACAGTCGGCTAACAGCTAGACAACAGTGCGTGCTAACAGTCAGCGGAAGGAAGGACTGCAAGCTTGAGGTGAGTTCTGTTCTGTTCTGCTTTCGGCTAGAAGGAGAGCTTTTGTCGCCGCTCCGCCTGTTCCTGTTGCTTTTTAATCGTATGCAAGGGCTGGCCGCCTGGCCACTATTTTCAACCACCAAAACTAGGATTCATGGGTGCTCGTGTGTGTGTGTGGCAGTACTTTATTATTGCTATTCGCGTGACTCGTAAATAAGAAGCCACACAGACACATCCACACGGGGGATACATACGTACAGGTATAGGTTCAGGTACAGGTTTAGTTATAACCATTAGACACACACGAACACACCCATAGCACACACAGCGGCAGAAGCAGACATATTTTCGCTGCCACAACAGCTACAGCCACAGCCACAGAAGTAGAAGTAGCGCCCAGCCACAGTGAGTCGTATACGGAACGTGCTTTGAAACGGTCGCGCCGCTCGTCCTCTGCCAACGTCTTGGGACTAACCGTTTGAGTCGGGCGAATATTCGAATAGGCAGTGTGAATAAAGTGGATATTCCGCAACCGTAGCCCCTGCGAGCGAGTGTGAGTGAGTGAATGAGAGTATGAGAGCACACCTACGATTGCCTCCTTACCCTCTTATCTAACTACCCGCAAGATCTAATCGCAATCGGAGCAAGATAACAGGTGATAAAGTTTAAGACAAAAATAAAAACTTTTTGTGCAATATTTGTGTAGACGACCCGTGCAGGCGACTTGATTATTTATGCAAATTGTGTGTTTACTCAATTAACGAAAGTTTTCTGAGTGTATTTTGTGGTAAGTGGTGAGTCACTCACTCACTCTTGGGGGAGCTCCACCTCCATGGGATCTTCAATATTGAACTCTGAGAAATATTTCGATCTGTTTTGTCTGCCATTTGACATTGGCCTTTTGCCTGTTTCGCTCCTATTCAAGCCACAACAGTCATCACGTAGACGCATTGTAAAATTCTAATTCATAGGCTATACAAAACAGAGATAAATATTGACATACTCGTACATACATATGTATGTCGGTATGTATATAATTATGGGTTCATCAAATATTTCATATATCGCTTGCCAAACGAGTATCCAAGCCTGACCGTGACGTGATTGAGTTTTAGAAATAGTTTTTCGCACTCAAAGTCAAGCCATAGACTCCGATACATACTGTTCAGATGCATAAACGAGTACATACAATACTCCCCTACAATTAGCATTATTTTCCTAATCTATATGACAATTTTGTACACGTACATATAGAATGTTCTGCTTGGTTTGATTCATTGTCCACAGTTCAAAGGCAGTTTTCAATGCAAAAATTTGGTTCGAAAAAAGTTCATTTATCGTTCGGTCGAAGCCAACAAACTCGATGCGCAGAGTGCTGAGGGGAGAGTGGTCTAAAAATACCATAAATAGTTGTCATTAAAGGCAGAAGAAGCCCATAAATATTTCATTGTTCCTATGAAGACAGACTGCGGCGGAGGGGAGGACAGCAACTGGAAACTGCATCACAGCAGGCGGGGACAACAACTTGTCCATGGCCATAACAGAAGGCAAGATACGATATGGTGGTGTGGATATGGTTATGGATATAGAGAGCCCAGAACCCAGAAAAGAGGCGGAGGAGTGGCGGTTGGAGACCAGTCCAGTTCCAGTGGGTCCATGAACAAATGGCAGAATCAGCCCAGTCTTTGTGTCGCTTCCCGTCTTGTCGTGAATCGTTAAGAACCAAGAAAGATGCGCTGGCACTGTGGAGCGACTCTTCAGATACTCTTGCGGGATATCAACGATCGCTGAACTAGTATACAGTGATACAGCAGTTCTGGCATCTTATTATTCATCATCATTATCGTTGCTGCATCTGGTGAAAATCATCATACCCACTGCAAGGGTACAAAAACTGTCAATTATTAAACGGGTATACAATTTACAAGTCAGTTGCTCTTTTTCAGGCAGCTCCAAGGTCCAACTGAACCTTCGGTCTGTAAACGATTGTCTCATGAGAGATTATTAGATCTTTTTTGCGCTTAGGTACCAATTTACGAGTAGCTAGATCTCCGAGTCTCTGAGTCACTGCAATTGCACACAATTGCTGGTAATGGGAGGATGGAATAGTACTACACGAACTTTTATCATGGCTTCTGGGAACACATTCGAAAAGATCTTATTGGCAGACGTGTGCCACGGATTGGGTTAATTAGCGCCCCCCGAAAGCTTATTTGCTTACGCATTACTCATTCGGCTCGTTCGTTCATTCATTGAGAAATCGATTGGCGACGGGGGATACCAATGCGCAGATTCATTCATAAATTTCTGAATAGGCGTTACCCGACTGAAGGGGCGTGGCCACCACAACGACCACAACGGAAATTCAACAGATTCAACAAAAATCTTAAGTTTTACAGTTTACTGAAGCCAGCGGTGGGTGTTTCAAGGGGGAAAACGCTAAACTTCAAGATAAACTGTCAATCGCCACTGTGGAGCTGCCTCTGTTTGCTGGACCCGACCTGGCGACGTATGACACATGTTGATGATTCCAAGAAAACGCGTTACTCATTCCCCCCTCCCGCAGAGACAGAGCGGCAGGGAGCGGCTAAGTCTGAGGCTGAGGGCAAGGGGGGAGAGCAACTTCGATTATTGGCAACAGGTTTATCGCCTCCCCCCAGCAACGGAATCCCCACACTCAGCTGTTAGCATTGCCCTGCGAACAGCTCTGCTAAGGCGTGCGCCAAAGAGCTTTCCGCAGAGCTTCAAAAGCTCACCCGATCGATCGGGCGGAGCAGTGCAGAGCAGTCGTTGTCGTTGGCCCCCGCCGCTGGCCGAAGATCACTTGTTTTTTGCGCGTTGCCCAGAGCGGATGTGTTGTGTGTTTATCGGCGAGAGACCGAAACGAAGTTCGAGTTCAAGAATCCAACCAACAAAAATATTGAAAAGATTTGAAAATATTTTAAGGAACAAGATCGGAGACCGTATCGGAGTCGAAAAGTGAACCGTTTCGCAGTTCAGTTTTGAGTTTTGAGTTTTGATTTCGCGGAAATACAATAGCCGGAAAATGTCAGCGAGCAATTAGTGCAGTTTCTCGTCCAGATCCAGAGCCACAGTCAGACATAAAGAGACAAGAGTAGAGACAAAAGGATTGTCTGACTGGCGTAATAAATAATAAACAACGACACATCCAGAGCTGATGAAAACGCCCACAGCGGAATACGCAACAACAGCAACAGCAACAGAAACAGAAACAACGACGACGACAGCAGCTACAAAAGCAACAAAAAAGCTAATTAATTAATTTGTAAGTGTTGCAAGCAGCCAACAAAGGCAGCAACAATAGTTCAATGATCTGTGACTGCATCGAGTGCCGCCAGCAGAAACTACCATCCGCAGAGCCATCCACAGACCCCATCCATCCATCCACCCCACCACATCCCACACGCACTCAATTGAAAGGTCAAGACAAGAGACCAAGCTGATAAATCAGCCCATTCATCAGGCCTAATTCCCCCAGTGCCCGGGCCCACTATATGCACTCCACTTGGAAGTGAACTTGAATTCGATTCCGATTCCGATTCGGATTTTATTTTCGTAATGAGTCTTCTTGCACAATCGAAATTTAGTTGGAACCGGGCCCGGGCCCGGGCCATATCACTAAGGTCAAGTTCTGAACACCTCGGACACATATTTATTGATTTCGGCGTGTGGACGCGACTCATACACCAAAATATTTGTTAAATCACTCGGGCCGGAGCATAACTCCCAGCCAAGCCCAATCATATCTTATCGCCGAGCATATATGCATGTATGCATGGGCTCTTGTCGGCTGATAAGGTGAACAATGCCAAAAGCCTATATCAAGTGGAATTTAGTGTCGGGTTGAGTAATTGTCGGGTATTCCAGGGTATTTTTCAATAGCCAAAGACGTCAAAGCGATCGATAGAGACACATAGAGAGAGAAGCCCAAGAGCTGGGCGAAACTGGTTAGAATCTAAATTTGTGGATTTTGTTGATCTTTTTGCATCTAATTAGCTTCCCAACCAACAACAAATTTGAGTCACTCATTTCGCGATGAAAGAATTTCGACTCAGGCAAAATTCAGAAGAATATTGAGAGGAACGAGAAACCGGTTAGCAGTTGGCCAAATCAAGCTTATCAGCCTTTAAACGAACTCTTCTTTATGACCCAATTCAGGCGCATACACTCGCACATGCTCCACATGTCGTATACGTAACGATTCCGATAAAAGCTATAGGGTGCCGGGGGGCAGCCACAGGCAGGGAAAACTTTCGAGCATAATGCAATTTCCCCCACTGAAGGCACTCGAATTTCGCTCTTATTGATCTAACAAACAATGAAATGCGTTCATTGTTATGGCGACCCCACAGCCATAGCCCCAGCGACAGCCCCAGCCACAGCCCCACCCTTCAACCCATCAGCGGAGTTAACCAAACGGAGCCAACCTTAAACTGTCAACCGGGCGACCTTCAACCCGAGCGAAACATTTGCCCAAAATGGAAATTGTTTATGGTATTGGTTTAACAAAAATTGTTACAATCAGATAAGTCAAGTTCACAGCAGAGAGAGTGAGAGCAATGGAGCAGATGCAAACACATCTATTAAATATATTTATATGATCATTTGGGCAGTTCAAGCCGCTAATTGCCGAATATAAAGAGAGATTTTGTTATTGTGTCCGCCCAGCCAGCCCCCACAACAGCCAACCATCGCTGCCAGTGCAGACTCAACTTATATACAAGTATACCAGCAATTATACGAGTGGCCATATATGTACATTCATACCTTGTTTGTAGACCCTAACCGTTGCCACTTGGCGTATGCTTGATATCGCACTGACTTATCGCACTTTCTGTCCTGTCATACGCAGCGTGCTGATGTCACACGCAGCGTGCTGGTTCTCCTCCAAGGAGGAGGAGGTGAATGCCTGAGTCGGATCAGCATAAGTGTATGGTAAATCCCGCCGATCTCGGCCGGTAAACATCGCCATAAACATAACCGTTGTTGATAAAGCCCATTTGTCCGATTCTGTTGCCGACTGGCGCTGGCATTTGTCTCGTGGCCGTGACTGGGTCAACATCATCGCTGGGGAAGACTATTTTTAGCAAATCAAATATCACATAATAAACCAGGCGAGCTCCTTTTACTGTTACGGCCGAGCTGGTATTTACCATAGGCGCTGTCTAAAATAAAATTCTAATTGGAGTCTAAACTTACACGAATCGTTTATTACGTCCAAGAGCCACATGACCGCATGACTTTCTATATCTATCCTATCAGCAGCAGCGACAGGACAGCTCAACGAATCCGTAATGCTCTTGCGGCTGAGATTAGGGAAGAGCCTCTGCAAATATATGTGATGATAAGAAGTAGACCTAATGGAGTCTGATTGTGGCTGAATGAATGGTGTACTAAAGCTGGATTTCAGTTTGTTGTCCCCACAAGATAGACCATTATTCACATCGTAAAAGTGAGGGTGGAAGTAATCATAAATGTGCAATAAATATAACTATAAACTAATTGGTGATAGAGTCTGTTAAGCGGATAGAGACCTCATATCATACGTATATCATCTGAATGTTCAGTTCCTCTATTCTCCTTTCGAGAGGGTATCTGGTTTTTTTCTCCATGTCAAGAGCGTCATAAGTGGCCTGCCTGCCTGCCTCCCTGGACATGCCAGGGCTCGAGTAGAAATACTCAGGTTTTACTATTTTTTACTACGACTTTGAGTACTATAAAGAGCCTTCGTCTTCGTCTGCTCCCTCTAACTATCCCCGACCATGCGCTGCTTGCAACGCCGGCAACTTCCGTTTGTCGTTCCGCCTGCCACAGAGAATGTGTGCCACATTCAACCTGTTGGCACTTGGCAGGGGGAAATCTGCTGGCACGAGTTGGACACGACTTCCGTTCGCCCTTTTGCACTTGTACTTGGCCTGGTCTGGCCCGGTCTGTTCTGGTCTGGTCTGGTCTGCTCTGGCGAGGACCGGTGTGGACATGGGACTGTCTGTGCCTGGTGCTTTATTACTCTCCTTTGCTTTATGAAATATTAATTGACCTTTTCTCCACCTTCTCGTTTCCCATTGTTCCCCATTTTGCAGTGATATAAAGTTCAAAGTGCGCCCCCCAGCACGAGTGCAAGTGGAACTTTTGTACACGTACATGACAATTAGAAGGAGAACTACAACTACCAACAGCAAAAGCAACAGCAAAAGCAACAGCAACAAAATGTCCAACTGCCAAAGTTCAGTGTTCATAGCCGTAGGCACCCTGCTCTCCATTTTGGCGGCAGTGCAGGCGGCACCAGTATCCACCACCACACAGGCCGAGGTGAGTAAATAATTCATCAATTCCATAATTCCATAACTACAAAATCCATTTCTGCTGAATAATTCCCATCAAATTGTAAAATTAAATCGAACGTTTTTCCAACTCATTTAAAATTCATATAAAAGAAAAACGGTATATAATGGATTTGTTTCCTCCTGGAAAACTATTAAAAGGCATGCAATCCAGAAATTAAATGAAAAACAAAACACAGGAAGGGCCCATAGGGCGCTGATCAGGAAAAATATATATATGTATATAAACGCTGCCTAGTAATGAATCATTTTTTGTGATAAGAGAGCAGGACAGAGGGGGGGTTAGGCGGGGGTTTGTTGCACTTGTGAGGTGACAGTTAACTGCACGGGATACCCGCTTTGTCCGGCTCTCTCTCACTCTTTCTGTATCTCTATAAAGCGTAGGTATATATATTTATTTATATAATTTGCAACTTTACTTCCGATTTGCATGACAAACGTGCCAGGCGCTCAGAGCTCAGGCGAGCGTTGATTTTCGGGGTTGGCTGCATTCGGAAATTATACTTAATTTTACACAAAACTGAACAGTATTCCATATATGCACATATACATATATATAATACGTACGTAATATATGGCTGTGTGTGACTGTGCAACAGGCTCACGCGCATCGCATGTCAACACAAATTTGTATTCCACTCACATGTTGGTCTGGCTGGGGGACTGGGACTGGGTCTGACTCTGGCTCTGACTCTGGCCTTAGCCTTTGTTGGTGGTTTTCAGAAAATGCATGCACATTGGCTAATTGCGGTCCGTTTATCGTTATCGTTATCGTTCGTGACATTGGTCTATGGAAAACGTGGACTTGTGCACCGCTGCACTTCCCCCCAAGGGAACATCTCACGCCATTGACTGGGCCCCCGCCCCCGCCACCAGACTAATCGATTCAAATGCATTCCGTTCAATTCAATGGGCGAATCCCTCTAGGGAGAGGCATTCCCAAGAAAACACAAGTACTTAAGCTATTGATTACGATTGGATTTCCATTCTGAACATTCAAACATCAATGAATGTTGGGATTGGATTTGATTTTAACTTTCAGTTGAGCTAAACTCCATCCGAAACTCCTCTCCAAAGAATTGTAGGAACTAGGTATAGAACTGCCGCTTTCTTGGATCTTCTTCCCCCGAAACAACTTGTTTTCCCAGCTAATTATTATAAATATTTATCTCCGCTTAATTGCTTGTCAAGAGTGCTTCTTACCCCCCCAGTAATTTCCATTTACAAATTCAGTAACGGCCAAAGCTGCAGCACGTCTGCACTTCGATCTATCTACCTGAAGCTAATCACGTTTAGTAGCCGCAGACTTGCATAAATTAATGGAGAATCGAAAGGCATTAACTAAACGAGGGGCGGGGGCAAAGGGACGGCTGGCATAAACACTGTTATAGGGGCAGGGGCACCTGTAGTGAAACTTCCTGATTAGCCATTTACGTGTGTACAAGCACCTCTCCCCAGCTATCCAGCTATCCAGAGACGACTGCGAGTTCCCCTGCCCTGAAACATTTGAGAATCGCTCAGAATCGATTTGATTCTGATTCTGAAACAGAAACAGAAACAGAACTGAACATTCTGCACCAGCACGCATGAGCGCGTGCTTAACATTGTGTTTTGAGTTCAGTTCAGTGTTTTGCCTAGGTTTTACGTAACTCTCTGGTCTGCCAGTGAGCGATCTGGCTAATTGATATGTTGGGTGCGTTGCCAGTAACTTGGCTCGTTGTCGTTGGCCAGTCGCCCCAAAACCAGCTAAGGCGACAGTCCAGCCGCTGACGACTGACGTGCGGCTCCATTTGTGCCTCTGTCCCCCGCCCCCCCCCCGTCTCTCGGGCTCTCTCTCCTTTGTTCTCTTCCTCAAAGCTTTTTCTAATAAATCTCCAGGGGAATGCAAATCACAGAGACCACCGATGGGGAAGTCGTGATTCGCTGAATCTCCGCCAATACTCTTGTCAGCGATTAATATGCCGCAAAGTGCAACAAATCATTGATTAGATCTGATCCGATCAGATCCAAACAGGGAACAGAGTTAGGCACTACTACGAGTATATACGAGTGCAAACGATTGACTCACTTTCCTAGCGCTCTAGAGCGAGAGCGAAATGCACTCCCCCCCATCCAAAATCCATCCACAAGTCCCGCCTCGCACATAATTCGAACTGTCAAGAGGTTAATTAACAATGAAGGAAATTGAAATGAGCGCGGGCCGGGCCAGCGACAGACGACAGATTCGTCATCTGTATTCGTTCTGGGTCTGCGCCCAGAAAACTCTGGCAAAACTCTACTCCCGGGCTAATTATAACTAAATCCAAGCCAGGGGGCTGGAGGAAACTTCATCGTGCGTCACCCCTGCCAAGCAGCCAGGCTAATTCGCACTTAGCCACACTTTGAGACTCATTTCCCCCCTTGGGCAAACGAATCGATAAACTCTACCGACAGCAAAGTTGGTTGGAATTTATGTACTTTTTGCCAAGTTTGATTGATTTGCCTATGAACAAAGTTGCGTGCGACCTTCGCGAGGTGCCGCCGCACAAAGGATAGCCAAACACGGTTGCAGCAACCTTGCCACAACGGCAAACAAATGATAGTTTTTGCTGCGCCAACATCCTTTTTCAGACAGGCACAGGCACGGGCACAGGCACTCCTCTAAGGTCGTCGTCTATCGCTTGGCATTTCACGCGTCTCGCCATAAACGAAAAAAAGTAACTGCCTCCATTACAGCCCAAACAGGAATCGGAATCGGAATCTGATTTGGAATAGGAATAGGAACACAGCAATGAAATCCTTTTTTTGCTAGACTTTTGCATAAAAACGGCTTGCCTTTTTTTTTGGTCTTGTCCGGTTATCTTCGCATCTTGACGCTTATTTATCGCCAAGTGAATTAGCCACAGGCCACAAAAAGTGGCTGAAAAAGTGTGGCAAGGGTGGTGGCAGCGAGGAGTATGTATCAGAGACAGAGCCACCTTCGAGCGGTGTGTGTCGGTGGAAATGTCAAATATTTTATGGAAGAGGGAAACCTTCTACTTCTACTTTTCCTTTCTCAGCCCAAGTAAATGTCATGGAAAACTTATACGGATTGATACTTGTAGATATTATCAGACAAGTAGGGAAAATGAATTAGTTATAATCCCATGTTAAGTGGCGTTCAAGTATTCAGTCCCTGGATATTCATTAACGGATTGAATCCACCTCCCATCCACCATAGCTCCACGATAAATACAATATTTATGAATCAAACTATAAACAATCCTTTCGTTTCGAGTTTTTTGCCATCGACAACTAGTTGACTTGGAAATTCTTTCAATTAAAATCATTTCTCCCCTCACTTTTTGCCCCAACTAATTGTAAATGTTATACAACTTAAAGCTGGATTTAAGCCTCCAGTTGGCCCAGTTTCTGTTTTCCTTTGATTTCGGTTTCTTTTTCCATCTGCTCAGTCTCCTCGTTATAGAGAGAGCCAAGCCAGTTGAGTGCGGTGCGTCAAAAAGAAATGCCATGCCGCCTGGCAGCCAAATGAGGCGCCTGCGCTTCAACTCCCCGCCGTAGGGGCTGGCTAGGGGTCTGTTTAGTGGGGGTGGGGGATAATGATGTAATCGTCAAGTAAAAAACAGTTAAAACAAGTTAAGCCCGTTTGCCCGTTGGACTGCGAATCTGGGATACTAGATACTGGGCCGGGAATCAACTGAAATTGCATGTGAGTGTCGTCCGGAAAACCTCATCCATTGGCCTGTAATTGTCGGCGACACTTTCGCTTATGCACGTGGGTGCCCCACGCAAATATTTGTGCAACTAGGTCTAGGTTTATTTGCGGTGTGCGGGGTGCGGGGTGTGTGCGGGTGCAGGGGGTGAAAGGTGAAAGTCAACGACCTGACTGACCCACATTCGGAACGTAAACTTTGCGGCGACTTACTGGGCACGCACACACCCCCGAAAAACGGAAAGCGTGGGCCACCAGGAAATTTTCATTCGAACAAGCTATAATTTTCCCATCAATTTGTAGTCGTTCCTGTGCTTGTATACACGACTCGTATACCGATTCTGTTTATAATTTATGCATGTCCTGGTCTTGTTTCTGTCGGAAGTGTACAAGGCGGTGAAGACGCCTACAATCCCAGGGAAGAACTGCTCGAATCGAATCGAAAGTTCATTGACTCCCAGTAGCTACACATTCATTGCCCATTCTCCAACCTCCTCCACTGTGTTCCATTCCCATTTGCCTTTCGAAATCGAATTAAGTTGCAAACTTTGCGCCAGCAAATTGTGTTAAATATTTGAAGGTTGTACGGGTTGTTGCAACTGCAGTTGCATTTGTATTTGTGGCTTAAGTTTGTTGCTTGGAGTCCTACTTCAGTGTAGCATACATTACAGAGCCAACACACACACACACACAGCCCAGTTGGGCTGGCTTACATGCCCCCTTTGGGGCATTTCCTCCTGCAAGTTCAACTCTCTGTCCAAGTAAACCAGGCAAGCAGGTCAAACCATTCGACTATTCAACTGAATAGACACACGGGTCCGGTATATGCATATATCCAGCGCCTGTGGATATACGCACACGGACTCGTATGCAGAGTGTGATGGGGCGTGGTTGGAGCCGTTCTGTGTTGACATTTTGGCCAGCATTGAAATGCTTGTTATTATCCAAAGCAGCACAAAAAATTTGTGTCAATGTCCAATATTAAATTGAAGTGCAATTTCAACGCCCTCTGAAACGTGACCCGCAACTGCTGGTGGCCCCACGCCCCAGGCCCCCCCTTTGCAACCTGTATAATTTTCAATGATTTGCATGGTCATGGAGCACACGATGCATCCCAGAACAGTGTCTCCCCGGGTGATCACATGCAACTGCACGTAAATCTCAATCGATATGCATGCGGATGCATCTAACGAGCTAATCGCCAGATGGGGGTAGGGGGGTAGGGGGGAACTGTACCGATGACTCCCAAAAAAAAATACCGTATAAAATCGAGCCATTTCCGTTCTATCCCCGACTTCCGCTTGCCCTGTGACGCACATACTGCGAATCCACAAAAACCTGTCCAGCCAGAGAGAGCCAAAGAACAATGCGTCACGAAATGAGTCAATTTCTGACTGACAGATGGGAGGCATTGAGTGTCTTTTGTTTGTTGCCAAATGAAGTTATCTTATCGATGGACAGATAGATAGATAGTGGGTAGTAGGTAGTAGGTGGTGGGGCCCGAAAGAGCTCTCGTTTGAGCCCAGAACAATGCCTTGCAATCGCCCTCCAGTTGGGTCGGGCTGTTTGCTCTATGACAAAAGGTGCATCAGAGTCACGCAACAGACATAACGCTTTTCCCCACAATGGAAAGCCGAACACAAGTTCTGTAATCAAGCGAAGCGTGCCTGCCCCGGAGGAAGGTGTTCAGCATTCTGTGGGCTCGCCACAGAAGTCAAGCGAATAATTATGTTAATTACATAAAGAGGCATTCCTAAGGTCATTGCGGGGGATGAGTCAACTGCGGCTGCTCAAGTGCCAGTCCAAAATGTGTCAGTTTGCTCTGAGTTCTCGCATCGATTCCCAAGTGGGATGTCATCATGAGAGACAGCAGGATTTGCATTGCCTTTTCACTTGAACCCTGCGTTTGTTTACCTCAGACCCAGGAAAGTTCGTTTACCTTTAGGCGAGAGCCAGAGTCAGACCCGGGCTCGGGGCGGACTGTTGTCAGCTGATCAATGGATTACCCACCCAGAAGACCACAAGATTATTGGGGGAGAGGTTCTGGCAGAGCTGAGCAGAGCACTGAGACCCAGCTATGCATACTTATGCGATAAACCAAATGTTTACTTCCTCGGAATGAATATACGCGTATAATTAAATTAACAGTCAGCTGGCATTATGCAAGATTCGGCAAATCATTATACAGTACATATGGCGGTGGCGGTGGCGGTGGCGGTGTCATTAAGAATGTGCGACACATAAACGGAATGGAGACCTGATCCACATGCCAAATTGTACACACAATGTTTTTCTCCGTTTCGGTTCTCGATTCTGGCCGACAGACAGACTCTGTCTCTGTCGGACCGAATGCTTGTAAGACAATTTGCCGTTGTAATTGGTCAGACAACTACAGCGAATAAAATGAAATTAGACAATACGTAATATGTATTATATAAAGAGATAACTGTTAAGATAGCCTCGCATTGTTCTCTACGGTGTACGGTGTACGGTGTACGGTGTACGGTGTACGGTGTACGGTGTACGGTGCACTTCCCTGATAGGCAAACACACTGCTGCTGCTGCTTTTTTAATACGATTTCTCAATGTTACAATTCTCAATTAGTCAGCCAGAGGTTGTAATTGAAACGCTTCCTTAATGCTGGATGCTCGATGCTCGATGCTCGGACGGAGATCGATTAAGAAGTTTTCACACCTCCGCCAGTCACGTCGCAACTAAGTTTCCATATACGTATCCATATACTCGAATGTCCGACCCCTCCTCCTCAGTGCCCCGCTCTGTTCCGCTCTGCGTCTTATATAAATTATTAGCAAGTGTGGCAGTCATAAATTATGCAAGTCAGATAGAGCTGCGACAGAGTCAAAGGCACTGTCAGGACATGCCAGTGCCAAGGCAGAAATAGAAGCCGCAGCGGGATAATCGGATGGCCATAAATCAAGACGGCCACCTCTGGTGGGGCGCCGCAACCCATTGATCTTCACTGCGAGCCAGAGTGTCAGCCAGCCCGTCATTCAACTGTTGTGTCCCCCTCCTTTCTTGCAGATGTATCTCTCCCAGTTCGGCTATCTGCCCGCCTCTGCCCGCAATCCTGCCAACAGTGGACTCCAGGACAAGTCAACATGGCTGAACGCCATCCAGGAGTTCCAGAACTTTGCCGGCCTCAACATTACCGGCGAGCTGGACGACGAGACCCTGAAGCTGATGTCCCTGCCCCGTTGCGGAGTGAGGGATCGCGTTGGCACGGGCGACAGTCGTTCGAAGCGCTACGCCCTGCAGGGCAGTCGCTGGCGTGTAAAGAACCTCACCTACAAGGTCTCCAAATACCCCAAGCGGTTGAAGCGCGTGGATGTCGATGCTGAGATTGGACGCGCCTTTGCCGTTTGGTCCGAGGACACCGATCTTACCTTCACGAAGAAGACCACCGGCCCCGTGCACATCGAAATCAAGTGAGTGTCATACACAGATATCCGTTTCAGACCAGTTTCTCAATGGATTCTCAACACAGGTTCGTAGAGAGCGAGCATGGCGATGGCGATGCATTCGACGGACAGGGCGGCACCTTGGCCCACGCCTTCTTCCCCGTTTTCGGAGGTGATGCACACTTTGACGACGCAGAGCTGTGGACCATTGGCTCGCCCCGCGGCACCAATCTGTTCCAGGTGGCTGCCCACGAATTTGGCCACTCCCTGGGCCTGTCGCACTCCGACCAGAGCTCGGCTCTTATGGCACCCTTCTACCGCGGCTTCGAGCCTGTGTTCAGGCTGGACGACGACGACAAGGCGGCCATCCAGTCGCTGTATGGCAAGAAGACCAACCAGCTGAAGCCCACCAATGCTTACCCGCCCAGCACGCAACGCCCCTCATTTACGCCGCCCAAGACGCCGCTGGACGACAGCATCTGCAAGGACTCCAAGATCGATACGCTCTTCAACTCGGCCCAGGGCGAAACGTACGCCTTCACGGGCGACAAGTACTACAAGCTGACCACGGACTCCGTGGAGGAGGGCTACCCCCAGCTCATCTCCAAGGGATGGCCAGGACTGCCGGGCAACATCGATGCCGCCTTCACCTACAAGAACGGAAAGACGTACTTCTTCAAGGGCACCCAGTACTGGCGCTACCAGGGACGACAGATGGACGGCGTATACCCCAAGGAGATCAGCGAGGGATTCACCGGCATTCCTGATCATCTGGACGCGGCCATGGTCTGGGGAGGCAATGGCAAGATCTACTTCTTCAAGGGCAGCAAGTTCTGGCGCTTCGATCCCGCCAAGCGGCCGCCCGTCAAGGCCAGCTACCCCAAGCCCATCTCCAACTGGGAGGGGGTGCCCAACAACCTGGACGCGGCGCTCAAGTACACCAACGGCTATACGTACTTCTTCAAGGGCGGCAAGTACTATCGATTCCACGATGCTCGCTTTGCGGTAAGCATACCATTGTCCGTCCCTTAGTGGATCTCATCATCTAATGATTTGTACCATCCATTCCGTACGCAGGTGGACACTGCCACGCCCGCCTTCCCCAGACCGACGGCACATTGGTGGTTCGGCTGCAAGAATACGCCCTCGTCCACAGGTAATATTGTCGAGGGCTCGGACTCTGAGTACGAACAGCACTCGATGGTATCGCATGCCGATGATGGTAATAGTGATTTTGATTTGGACGCAGGTGAGTGGGACCGACGCGGCGGTAGTTTTGTTTGAGCCCCAAAATCGATATAGAATTCGATACAGAAATCAAGATTGAAATCCCAAACTCTGTAAAGTCAAAAAGATCTCATAGCAATCTTGTGTGAGTTGTTACTTAGCGTGAAGCAATTAAGGAGTCAAGAAATGATTATAAAGAATGACCGAATTACGTTTATAAATCCTATCTATATGGTATGTTTAATTAAGTTTATATCTATGTAGTGAAATTAGTCTATTACTCAAGTCGAATGTGTTTGTCTTTGTTGCCTATGGAAGAAATACATTTTAATTCTTATTGAAGAAAAAACAAAAAAACTAATTGTTAAACTGTCTCTGTCCAATGTCTTTCTCTCTCTTTCTCCCTATCTCTCTGAGTCTATATATATCATGTATATATATGTATTCTTGTATATTTTATTATATTTTTCTCTTATTTTTGTGGTGTTTTACTTTAGTTTTGTTTCGGTGTTCTCAAGCTGAACTTTCCCTCGAACTCTGTACATTTCTAACCAATTTGAACTAACATTAACTGAACTTCAATCAAACATTTTTAATTTTATTCGTTTTGGTAATCGGTAATTATAATTTTTTAACCAAAAAGCCAAAACTAACACCCAAAATGTACTATTAACTTTGAAATTAATGTAATTTTTCCATTAACAAAACCTAACCAACTTTTGTCTGCCTTCTTTCGGTATTTGGATTTGAGTTTAAGCATACCATGTAAAAATAAAGTTTTTAGACTAAGGAAAAGCCGGAAATAATCCAATATCTTGCTTACAGTTTTAAAACCCAAAGATAAAACCAAGAACAAGAAAAAACAGCAGCTACAACAAACTACTGGTCAGTCGGTCTCACTAACCGGGATCCCAGATCAAAGCCACCAAAAAAAAATAAAACCATCTTCCTAGCTTATAAGCCGCAACATTCTACGCCTCACCAACGATCCTAGCATGTGCACCATACTATAACTAACTTGATTAATCCGTAGAATCTATATATAGCAACCTCGGTTACTAACACTCTTAACGCAAACACTTTTACAACACTATTCTGTTAAACACCACAATGAGCCCCCACCCCCAGGCCAAACCACCTTCCTATCTATGGTCTAAGCGTACATACGTAGTTCTGTAGCACTAAGTATTTATCTAGATATGGTACTATTAATTATTAATATTATTTGTCCACTCTGGCCCCAGACTAAAATCGTTATCCTGTAGTTTATGGTATTTTGCAACACTTTTTGCGTAAAACGAAATGAAGTGTAACTGTTTCCTTATTTTGGCACCCCACCGGCACAAAATTCAAAATGGCTACGGCTTGGTTGAAACAACCCTTCCAACCCCCCCACACCCGTTCCACCTGTGATCAAATTAAACACTGCCCCAACACTTACACCCCCACAGCACACCCATCCCCCTCTAATTGCATGAATCCACTGAAAATGTACTTACTAAACACTAATCTAGAGCAAACAAAAGATTTACACCTGCATGAGACAATAGCGTCAATGGCCACGTCACATGTGGTCCACAATCAGAATCACAATCACCGTTATGACCCACAAAGCGAACGGCCATTTGTATTACTACAGACCACACGCTAACACTGCATGCACGTGCCTGGCCCATAACCGTTGAATTTGCATTCGAAAAAAGCCGAATTTTTGAAATGTACTCGTATTTGTCATTGTCATGTTTGTCTGTATGTACATACATATATATTTCTTGCAGGCTTTAAGAGACGCGGATATAAAAACAAGAACCATTAACCACCAACAGCACACAGATATAACAACAAAAGCAACAAAAAACAACTGAACGAACCAATAACGAACTCCAACTCGAAACCACACACAGACACAGACACAGATACAGATACACTCCCACACAGGCACATCACCACAGAAGAATTACAAAGTGAATGTGCCGCCCCACTCTCTCTGACTCTCTCTGTCACTCTGCTACTGCTTCTCCTTCTGTTCCTTCCTTTGTGTGTGTTTTTTTGTGTGTGTAGTTGTAGTCGCCATGCTGCTCCTCATTCTTATTATTCTTATTATGTATTCCTCTGCCTCTTACTCTCTTTCCCAACTGTACATTCATGCGTAGACATCAGCCTTGGATCGATTGCTTGATCGCAACAAAAAAAAACAAACTGTTACGTAGTTGTATGAGCACCTCCCTCCCCCCACATGCCATGCCCACAAGGCAAACGCTTCAATTATGATATATGTACTTGTATATATTTTTGCTGAATTGTTTATTTATGCTATTCTTTACACTTTTCATTTCATTATTTTTGGGGAAAACCAACCAAAAACCAAAAAAAAATGATACATTTTTTAAATCCTTGCGGTTCGTATGAAACCATTTAAGTAGTGCCGCAAGTTACGAATCAGGGTGTACTGCCCGGCTGGATGTGGAGCCTAACGAACAGGTTCTTCTAGAGGATCATACCATCCTCGTGCTCAGCCCCTGCTCTGTCCATCGTCAATGTGTAGCCTGTCCAAGTGTGATTTGTCCAGCATTCAGCTGTACCGTACAGTGTACACCATTTGTATATCCATCGCTTGAGTGATCTCTGTCTGAATAAAACCGAACAACCAAACAAAAACAAACATACATATAAAACATGCCACGCCCAAGAACTGCGCCGCTGCCGAAACGCCAAACCAAGCCAAATAAATGAAACGAACTCAATCCGTTTGCGCACAGAGTGAAGTGAAGAGTATGTGGTATCAATTATTATTTATTTTCCCCCCCACCCCCATTAAGTTACTTAAGTTATATTTATTATCCTACTCCGTTTTCCTAAGTTGAGCTTCTACTTTCAAGATCCTTTTCGAAAATCGCACAAACTTCCCAAAAAAAAAAACACCTAATCCAACAATATCTTTAGCTTAGATGTAAGTCCACTATGCAATGCACCTAAGAACGTTTAATTTTAGCTTATTTATTCGCTTAACTAACTTGAATTTGGAAATTACCCCGTTTTTCATAGCAGTTGGCGATCACCAAAGCAACGACGAGCCCATCGGACCGGAAGTGGCCGAGCGAACGGGTTCCGGAGCCATGTCCGTTTCGCAGCTGACAGGCAGCTCGGCAGTCAACACTGTGATCTCCACCATCCTGTTGTGCTTCATCTCCAAACTGATTGTTAGCTAAAAGAGCCAGGCAGAGCATTTTCCGAAACATAAATATTTAGGAACTTAGGAAAACTGAACTAACTGAAAGACGAAACAACTCAAGTAAAATTTGTAAAATTTTACCGCACGTTGGACACCGAAATTGCTTGAAATTCAAATGCGTAACATCATATCGAATACAATGAGAGGAAATGCAAATCAAAATAGTCCCAACAAAAATTGAAATCAAACAGAATATCAATTGTAAATTGAGCGATCAGCATGTGAAACAGGTGCCTTATCAAATATCTTTGTTGTTGTGTAAATAAAATCAGCCTTAAATATAATAAAATAGTTGATAACATTCCGCATTCTAAACGACAAAAACCAATCAGGAGTCATGTCATAGCAGACGTTCTTATTGTAGTCTACTGTTTTGGTAATGACAAATTGCGATATTAAACTTAACGAGCCATATGCCAGGAATTCGAGAGAAAACCAAACGTTAAAACATCAAATGAACGATTCGACCTATGTTAAATGTAATTTAGTTTAGATATAATTGTTAATGTCTGCACGTGGAACACGGAATACTAAGAAGCCCGAACTTCAGTTCTTAAAGCTGTGTAACAACATTTTTGCAAACTATAGTATCAGTGTTTTAAGTTTTTGATTGAACAAAAAGTGACTTGAATTGACTTGACTTGACTTGACTTGGACTGGACCCCATATCATCATCGAGTACATTTGTATATTTTATAAGTGATATTTAAGCCAGTCCGTTAAGCGATATTTGTTCGGGTTTAATATTTAAAACCGAAATATTATTTAATTTACGTATTATTATGTGTAATAATTTTAAATGTACGCTGGAAATGAGAGTCAAACAAAAACGAAAAAATTACAAATAAAACAAAAACTAATACATAATAGTATATGTACAACACACTTGTTATTCACAATGGGTGAAATTGTTGCACAACACGAAAAATTTATAAGAGACCCGAATACCTAATGAAAAATTAGGGATCGATGTCGGTTTCCAACTGAGCGTAAAGCTCCTCCAGTCGTGCGTCCTTTTCCGGGGAGGCTTGGGTAGCCTTTGAAGCTGTGGTCTTCTCGTCGGCCGGTTTTGGGCTTTTGGCGAGTCTGGCGAGACCTGAAAGCATCCGGCCAAGAAAAAATGATTCTAAGTAGGATAGGAGGAATGACATAACAATATTAGGCTATAGGTCCGCTTCATTTTACTTTTTTGCTTTTTAGGATCATCATCCTGGCCAGGCTTGTCTATAGGTAACGTCGTAGGGCGAAAAGCAGGTTCGGGCTCTGGGGTGACCTCTGGTAGACCCAGATAGGCACACTCCGCTTTGATGTCTTGTATCAGGTGGACGGGAGTAGGACCCCTTACATGCATGCACATTTCCGGATATGAGTTTGGCTCCAGTTTTGGCGTCAAATCTGCTGAAATTCAAACAAAACAGTAATCGTAATCTACACAATCTTTCTACCAACCAGAAATATCATGTCTGGCCTGCAAGCTCTTTATGATGGCACCATATTCAGCCATTTGCAGCTTCAGTTTTTGGATCTCCATCTCGTGCTCACTCATTTTGCTCTTGCGCTTGGCCTTTTCCTTGGTGGCACCATTCGAATCAGAGCAGTTTCCATCGCTGTCGCTGATTGTGATTGACTCAACAGGTGGGGGGGAGATAACCTTGCAGTCGGCGTCAGCCGCATCGTCATCGTCAGTGGCCAGTGTGTTTATTGTTAGGTTCGATGGGTTGCGCTGTAATTTAATCTGGGCGGGTCGCTTTTTAAGACGCCGAAAGCGAACAGTTAGTGTGCGATTAGACAGACAAGGACTTCCCGACAGTTCCCTAAACGCCTCTCTGGCTAGTTCGGTTGTAGCATAGCGGACAAAGGCGTAGCGTGCACGCTTCTCCGTCCTGAGGACGCCAACATCCACCCTCATGGATTTAACAAAGAATCCCTTGATGGCCGATGTGGTCATGTGGAAGGGTATGTTAGACACATACAGACTCCAGGGGTCGATCAATTTTGCCTCCTCTTCTTCGGAAAATTCTTTGCGCTCTGCCACCAGAAAGCCGTTGCCAAATCGCATCTGATTGATCTCGCTTATGGTCGAGTCCACGTCCGCTCCAGTCTTCAGGTGAACCATGCAGTAGCGCGGTTCCAAGCTACTGGGCACACCTACATCTCTGATTGCCGGGGATAGTCCAGCCACCATGGATGTGGATATTTCAGGGTCAGGGAAACGAATAATCAGTACAACAGAGGCGGTATCATCGCAAGACTTGGAGACCAACTCGCGCTCCAGCTCCAAACACTTGAGCGAGTCCTTTTGACGTACTCTTGCCATTTCCCGCCGCGACAGTTTGTTCCCGTGAATATCTGAGCCAACAAAATGTTTCATTACACGCAATAGAGCATACGTAAGATCTGTGACAGCGTACCTTTCTTGTATAGAGAATTTCTATCAAATTCCGAAAGCGAGCATGTGTCGCAATCAGAATTGATAGACTCTGCTTGCCACGAGCCGGGCTGCGCTCCAACGGCGGTCTTCGGCGATACATGTGACTCCGTTAAGGAAGCGGAGCAGTTGTCGGGGCTGCCCGGCGGCAAATTTCTGCCAAGATTTGGTGGATTCCCATCGCCCGGTATCTCGATGCCCTTATCCTGGCTGTTCTTCTTAGGACGTTTGGAATCTGCTCCGATTCCAATTGCCGGGGGGCAGCGTTTCAAATCCATAACTTAAAGAAAACTGCCTTTGAAATAAATTTTGTCTCTCTTGATTTTTGTTTTGTTTATTTATCAAAAAAAGTGTGATTTATTGATCAAATATACTCGTCTGACCCTCAGAAATATACCAAAATATACCGTAAATATACTGACAAATTATTCAAGTTCCATCGTAAAAATTCCTCGTTTTTGATATAAACGAAAATTTGTTCCTATAGCTCAATTTGGATATTCCGTTGAATAATGCTGACTAACTAAAGCCCTTAGCTCTGCCCACATAATTGTAGGCCATTGATGAACAAATTTTCTACTTGACTGGCTTGTTTTAAATACTCCTTTTTATTAGAGGTGGCAACGCTCAACAGCTGCTTAAGCAACGTAAAGAAAAACAAATTGAAATTTAAAAATTAAAGCAAGATATTTCGAAAATGAGACGGTATATTTTGGTATAAAAAAGAAGTACTTAAAAGTAGCTAATCTTGTAGAAAATTTATTCATCAATGGCATAAACTTATGTGGGTTTTTAGTTAGTCAAAACAAGGGTTTAAGCAAAAAAGGTCAAAAAAAAACAGAGGCAACCCTTTTTTACAGGTGGCAACGCTCAACAGCTGCTTAGGCAACGTAAAGAAAAACAAATGTGTGCTGCTATCTTGAAATTTGTTAAATTAGGACCCAGCGCAGCCACAAGGCTCCACAGAAGCCTGCAGTAAGAACTGGGAACGATTTATCTCTTATAATTTAGCTGACCGATGTACATTTTCTTTCAGAACAAGTTCCCTGCGATGCAAGTGGCGGAATGCGGCGCCGGCCCCCGATGTGGAAAGAAAGCTTCTGTTCAATGACCGGTTGCCGGATACGTATAGATTAATTTATCGTGCTCCCATAGAAAATTATGTAAGCTGGACCAAGAATGTGTCTACGGCGACGGTATCGATGCTTGGCCTGGTGGCCGCCTATCATTTTGCCACGAACATGAATTTGGAAAACATCACCCAAAAAATCAACATATCTTTGCTGGTGTCCCATGAATCAGATTTGTATTACTTCTTGGCAGGATTTGTGCTAATCAACCTGGCCATACGCACATTTGTGGCCAAATATCCCCTCAGGATTTATAAGAGTGCCGATAAGTAAGTTTGCAAGCGTAATCTGTGGCTCTATAACTATGTCTATCCTACCTTATAACTTTCAGATATGTGGCTGTTTATGGATCGCAGCTTCCGTTGGGAACTGTGAAGCATTATTTCCAAAGGGGACAGATTGCTGAATACAGGAACGTACTGAATCCTTGGAGCCACATTATGTACAGGCTGGGGAACCGCTCTTCCATGCTGCTGATCGACTACTTTAAGACGCCGTCGGAGTTTCACCAGCTGTTTGCGGAAAAATGAGTGCCTTTGTTTTTGAGTTATACTTGTTGATTATATATATTTATACAGCGATCCACGCACTTTTCCTTCTCTCTGTGTTCGGGTGATGACTACCATCCATACGCATAAGCATCTCTACCCGTCCAGTCCAGTTGGACGGTAAACCCATTGACCCGATCTCAATTGGCCCCTGAAGCGGGGCCGGAGCCTTGAAGACAGTCCAACCAGGATATTTCTAATCGCTCCTATAGGTAGAATTCACTCGAAATGAAACCACGATTCGAATATAACGGGCAGGCCGCCGATTTACATTTGTCTGGCAGCGCGCATTAACATTTTTCATCGGTCTGGCAGCAGTATAAACTGCAAAATTTCGTTGAAATAGTTTTAAAACACAGACTAAGTTCTGAACTAATTAGAGCCAGAGATGAAAAAAATTTCCTTAATTCTATAATATCTCTTATAGAAAATTTATTTATTTATGGGATACAATTATTTGCTCTTTTAAAAGAAAGAAAAGCTCAGGCTTTTAAAACAGACGGAATATCTCAATCTTTCAATAAGAACCGAATTTCATTGATATCATTTACTGGCTTTTGGCTACGATATTTCGAAATACTGGCCTGAATCTAATGGGTCGTGGAAAAAACATTCAGTACTTTTACATATTTGGATGAATCTCCCCAAAACTTCGTTTTATGTGGCTGTAAATGTGGCATGTGGAGCACAGTAACAGCTGCCCCATAAAATATTAAGAGTCAGAGAGGGAGCCAAGTGCGAGTGGTTCTTTTGCGTGATGTAATTTCATATTGCTGAATCTATGTAACGCAAGGAGTAAATATGTGTACATATACATATGTACATTAACAATTGGGTACGAATTTCTCTGAATCTGACGATGGAAAACTAAAAAAGCTCCTTGGGCGCCACAAACCAACCCCCAGACGCCAATCCAAGCCTCATCCCACACCCGCTCCCCACAATTTGGCGCATGTGCTAGATTCCTTCCGCAGCTGCTGGTGCTGCCACTGCCGCTGCTCCACTGTTTCCTCTTATATCGATTGACCCAATTCTCAAGTGCACATACATACATATATATGTACATAGAGATGTGTGTACATAGTGGGGCTGTTTTTTATCTCCCGCCATTTGCTAGCCTGCGCCATTTGCTGGGCTGCGTATAATTTTATCTGCGCCCCCGCACAATGCCTTCCAGTGCCTTGTTTTCCTTGTCCTTACAACGTCCTTTCCAAAACGGGAAGGAAAATGTCAGCGGCAGCTGCTCTCTCACTCTATCTAAGCCTTGGAGAGGATGCCGATGCCTCCCACTTCTTGAAACTCTTTTAATTTATCATCTCTCCGAAAGATAAACAAGAACAACGTCCGCCCCATAACGCGATTTGGCCTAGAAACGAAAGATAAAAGAAAAGAAATCGTGGAGAACATAGCTCAGAAGTAAGCTTTTTTCGATCAACAACGCTTGCTGGATGATTATGCTGCCTAAGCATAAAACGTCTACATATGTATGTACACAGAGGTGTACCGATGTACATATGCACACGACACGTGTAATTGACCTACTTTCCCCACTCGAAAAAGAAACTCATATATACTAAAACAAACATACATATGTACATAAAATATATGTACATACAAGTGTAGCTGTGCATGTGTGTGGCCTGCTTGTCCAGCCATTTCAATTCCATAGCAAAAGCATTGGAAATAACAAAAAGAGGAAGACGAGAGAAGCAAAAGCAAAGCCAGAAAAAGCAACCACACACACACACACCTAGATAAGATAAATGAACGTGTCATAAGTACATACATGTGTACATGTATAGTGTATAAGAATTTCCCCGTTTCCAAAAACCAAAACTTTTTGGATGTTTCAAGCTTATCTTTCCCAGCAACTAAGATACTTATGTATGTATGTATGTACATACATATATTCTATTACTACTACTATTATTGTGACCCTAATTGTACTCATATTCATAGAGCAATGCAACGAAAACTGAACAATTTAACAGCTGTGCTGTAGAACAATTAACAAACTTTGATCAGCATTATTAATTCAAAATGTGTTCGTTTGCAAGTGAACAATTAAAAATACTACATACATATGTTCATACATATGTATATACAACCATATGTTTCGCTTTTACAGAAAAAACAAGTACATAAGCGCGAGAGCTTTTACAGCTTATCGAAACTTGAACACGAACACAGGCATATGTATGTATGTACAATACATTTTGTGTAGCTTTCGCTGGGGGAGAGCAACAAATAAAATAGTTTGTAGCTCGTGTGGCTCTGCAGGTTTGTCGCCTGTTGCCAGCGACCTATTTACTAGCTACACATGGACTTGCCTACATCTGTACTTACATACGCAGGTACACATGACAGATACATGCACAGACCAAATGGAATGGATGAGAAAACATATAACAGAGTAATATCTATTGGAATGCAGAATGAACAATGCAGAAAATGTGAAAATGAATCGCCCACCGAAAGGCAATTACCATGCAGCCCCCCCACCCGTCTGATAACACAGCCTGATATCTGCTCTGGTCTGGTGATGGTGGGGCATTTTAGATAGTTTCGTTTGCTCTGTGTCGCGACTCGCGATACTGATAAAGTCAATTAGCACTGAACATGAAATGAGCAAATGAGAACCACAAAAAAACGCAAAGGGAAGGAAAGCGAGCAACTTAATTAATTAGTTTCAAGTGAAACGCCCCCAAACACTCCCTCCGCAGACAGTCAGAGGCCACATCATCATCATCATGAGTGGATTTAATTGACGAAAACTAGAACCAGGAAAAATGTGTACTTGTGGCCGCATTTTACAGCTAGTCAGCAAATTGCTCGACGATTGTTAACACGGCCGTTGGCTATTTTTACCTTGCTGATGTAATCACTTTTTCTCTCACAATCACCGTTTTCCGCGCAGTGTTGCAACTATCCTAAGGTTCACCACGACGAACGCCAAAAAGCAGAGCTAGCAGAGATGGAGACAGAGGAAAAAGTACTTCTCGCGAATGTCCAAAATTTTTTATTTATTTTCGTCAGTCAGCGGGATCGGGTCGACCCGCAAATACCCTACACAGATTAGAGAGCATACAAAATAAAAATATACATATACATAGAAATAAATATGTACAAGGACAGCTCTTTTGGGTGGACACCTCCAGATAATTTGGTGCCAATCTATGTACACATCCAATCTCTTGGCACCGTGGTGTCCGCTCAAGAGAACCCTCTCTGTATCACACACGAGATAAATTCAGCTTAGAAATAATCAACTAAGAGCGGAATATGGGGGCTTTCAATCGGATCGCTCGGGGCTGAAGACGTTGTCGGCCGGAAAGGTCTGGCCCTTGTGCACGATATCAGTGGCGTAGACGTGGGCCGCCGGCTTGAGCAGATCTTCGCGCCTTCGCTTCAGCTCCTGGCGGGAAGAGTTGACCCTCTTGTTTCGCTTCATGTTGGTGAACCGCACATAGATCTTGCCACGCCGTTCGGTTCGGTAATATTGCAGTTGTTCCTTCGGGAAGAGTTGCAGAATCTCGCGCTCCAGCAGGTGGCTGCGTTGCAAGGTCAGATGCAGCTGATTGTCCTCATAGTAGCTGCATATCAGCTGGATGAGCAGCAGCCGCTGCACTGCATCCAGCGCCTCCTGCTGACCAAGTCGGTCAAGCAGGGACTGGCTTTTCATACCGCCAGCTTGCAGGATGCCCAGCACTGTAACCACCCGATCCTCACCCGTCACCTGCTCCCCGCTGTCCTCCTCCTTCACGTTAGTGACTAGCGTCGTACTCAGGATCTCGCTGGGCTCCAACTGGGGCTGCATAGGGATGTGAAAGGGGGCTTGTACCGTCTCTCTGGGATCAGTAAGGGAGACCAGTGGCTCAGCCGGCAGTGTCTTGGCGAGATCATCGGACTTGCCACTGTCCCCGGCGCTGTCCGACTGCCCGCCCATCTGGGGATGGCAGATAATGGACGGTGCTGCCGACTCCGCGCACCGACAACCCTGGCAGTGCGTCTGACTCTGCCCCTGAACGCCCTGGAGGGGCACGTTCAGCCAGCGTCGCCAACGTTCCAGGTGATGCTCGAAGCGTATGCGGGTGCCGAACCGAAAGTTGCTCAGAAGCTCGGCCAGGTGGTGTCGCTTGATCATCTGCAGTTCGTCCACGTTGATGGCTTCGTCTGTGAATGGGAGAGAGAGGCGGCAAAATGCCGTTACAGTTAAAGTCGTTCTCCTGCTCTCCATTTCTCTCGCAGTAAGCGCTCACCTTGCAAGTGTGGGAGGAGATCGGCAACATCCCATGACTGGAGCAGCTCGCGCAGCTCCTCGTATTCTTGCTCCTTGGCCATTTCCAACTGCAAGGGTGTGGGTGCTGTGGGGATGGCTGTGTGCGTGGGCCTTGCGCAAGGAATGTACGGATGTAGATTCATACGGGCTACAGCCGGGCGTACATCCTTTCGTCACGAATGAGAGCGCCAGAATGAATTTTGCAACAGGCGCGTCTGTACCTCTCCACCTTGTGCCGGGGCCATAGAGCAAACACTCACACACACGCACATTCTCGTTCGTCGCTAGCACACGTATTGTGTGTACGTGTGTGTTTATGTACTGTATGTACAGTCAGTTTCATCGTTTCGTTGTTTTCGCGTTTTATTCTTCATCGTTTGTTTCGTCGTTTCGTAGTCGCTCGTCAGCTGCGCGACGCTGCTTGCCAACCAACTCAACTCATGCATGTATGTATGTATGTATTTATGTAAATGTTTGCACAATATGTATTGGTAGTGTTTGTTGTTGCCGTTGCATGCCTTATATGTACATACGTATACATATACTTGTTATTTATTGATAAATATTCGCACTAACTAAGCGGGGCGGACGCGCATCAATAAACCGGACAACGTCGATCGCTTTGTACCCTACTTCCCGTTGCTTGAATTGTTGTGGGTGGAAAGGAGATTGACTTCTACTTCTGCGTTGATCAGTTTCTACCCAACTACTAACCTAACTCCTTCTTCTACTCTTACTGATCGAATGTTTCTTGCACTTCTTTGACCTATAATTATTATTCAACGTACATACATATGTACATATGTACATATGTAGATAGATATGTTTGGTTAAGTGCAGCAGGACAGCACCTCTAATATGTTTGTTCATTTTGTGGAAGGGGGTAGACACATACATACGACAGACATCCGACACTGAAGTTGACGTTGACATTTCTCTCTTTTTGGTTTGTTTGGTTGTCTCTTGTCTTGAGTCTCCCGTTGTTCGTGGGCACCCTGATCGAAAATTTAACCTCAAGACGTCATCAACATCCATGGCATACGTCGTCATTGTGGCTCGTAAGTAGCCACCAACGCTAGGCGGGTTCAATGGACTCTCTTTTGTAAATGTTTTCCTTTCTCCGCTGCCTCATTCTCTACATCCCTCTTTCTTTCTCGTTCTCTTTTTGTTTACTTGTCGCTGTTCCATTTCATTTTTTCTTTCTCATGTCTTTTTTCGGGCTACGACTCTCCGGAGTGGAGTGGAAGTTTCTTTCGGGTTTCCTTTCAAGAGGGACTGCAACTTGTTTGGCTCAAAATGCCTTCATTAACACACACACGCACACTCACAAGCCAGCACTCAGTAGAAGAGGAGGGGTAGAGGAGTTGAGTAGGAGAATCTCTCAGCCAAATGGAAATTTCATGTTGTGGCGCGGATATGGATATGGCATGTGGGGGAGGGGAGGGTAAACGTCCGCAAACGACCTTCTTGTCCAACATCCCTCAACAGTTTTCGCAATCCCTACCTGGACATGACCCCGAGCACATTTCCCAAACCCAATGCGCGGCTCACTGATGCGAAAAACTCAACCCCCAACCCCAAACCGAAACCCAAATCCGTAAGACCTTCAAATTATCATCAGGTATCTGATTTTCAATTAGAAGCAAATTGTTTTTCTTTGGTGGAGTGAAGTGAAGGGGAGGTGGAGTCTCAGGAAAAATACACCAATTAATGGAATTGAAAAATGATAAGCAAAAACCAAAATGGGTACAGTGATTACGCTCGTAAGGGACAGACTCCTTTTGCGGACATAAGTAACTCTATATCGCTATGTTCCTCTATAACTGTCTAAGGAAGAGTCTAAGACACAAAAGTAATTAGTAGAATCAAGGGTCTCCGCTCTGAAGAACATACTGATTAACCCTTATCCCTATTGCAACATTACCTATGGAACGATCAAGTAGTAGACTATTTGATCCATTTTTAACGTTCCTTTGAGTTCCAGACAAGAGGTATTTACATATGTATGCATATGCCAGCCAGTTCAGATTTCCATTTGCAATTGCATTCTCGAAAAACATCGAATGTGAGAAGGAGCGAATGCAACCGAATGGAACACCCTATTCCAGCAAAAGTTATCATTCTAATGAAAAATTCCTTCACCGCCCAGGTAAGAAAATGAAAGAAGGAAACAATGAAACTTTCCCCCTCGTATGCAGGACGAAAAGGTGACACAAAAGCAACAGCAAAAGAATGCTGGAAACATGCGCAGTATTACAATGTGCGCAGTGGTCCGGTCCGACTTCTAGGCAGGGTTTGAGGCGGGAAAAAGCCCATATAACGAGGGTTGCTTGTTCAGAGGGGCGCACATGCT
This sequence comes from Drosophila lowei, assembly GCA_008121275.1. NCBI lineage: Eukaryota > Metazoa > Arthropoda > Insecta > Diptera > Drosophilidae > Drosophila > Drosophila lowei. Next base: position 19,368,455 of record CM017778.1, on the reverse strand, counting down.
TCGGCATTCGTTTGACAAAAACCCAGCTCGGTTCCAGTGAACGACTGATAAAGGCAGTCAGGGCCTTCCAATCAATTCCATTGCGGAAGTAGGAGAAAAATTCTCTTAACTGGAAGTGAGTGCTTCTTCTTCTCTTTCTCCTTCTTATCAACGCTGCGCAGTCAGCAGTAGCAGCTGGGCCTGTTCTGACTTTCCTGCGCACTTCTGCCTCCCTCCCCCACCCCCTCCATCTGAGCAGGAGCTAAAACGCAGTTGGAAGCGACATCAGAGGATCTCTCTCTCTCCATTTGTATCCCTCCATCCCATTTCTCTAAGGATACTGTTGCTGTTGCAGACATTTTGTGGACGGACTTGAACGCTTACGGCATCGCTGACGTCGAAGCTGTTTGACCTACACAAACACCCAATCCACCACCCCCTACACAGCATGCATATGCATGAAATGGTATATGAAAAAGCTTAGACACAAAGTTTTATATACGGTTTTTATGAGCGCAGGGCCGTGAATATGTGTCTGTGTGTGTGTGCGTTTACATAGAAACCATTTTCGATGAAACTGCGCCAGAGCAGAAGCAGAGCAGCAGAGACAGAAACAAAACCCGAAGCGGAGTCATTCGCCAATCTTTATTCGCTGTTCGCTGGCAATAGACGCGTTAGTTTCTTGCACCTAATACTCTCCATATGTCTCAGTGTTACTTGGAGAGGGAAAGAGCGCGCGAAATTTCAAATCAAACAAATCGGCATCGACAGTTGCTGGTGATTCTGGAATATGTAAGTAACGAAAAATACTATGGCGAAAGGTGTCAGGCTTCCTGCTGACGGCAGCTCTATGAACGTGCAAAGTCCACTTTTGAGCGATGCCAGATGTTGCCTTTAATCGCGCCCATTAAATATTAATGGCCATGCGAAAGCTTAATAATTGTATAAAATAACCAACAAAAGCTTGACTCTATCACTGAGAATCGATCTATTCCCATCGATCTCTATTCAGAGGTTCTCAAATTAGTCATCTGAGTGGGTTATTCAAGGTTTTCCAGTTTTTCTCAAATGTATTGGAATTTAAAGTTTAAAAGCTGAACTTGCAAGGCGGACCAGACCAGCCTCTATTCAAAAGTGATTTGATTTCAAGGCATCAAACATATTTGAGATTAGAGTGGAACCAAAAATTAGAGAATTGAAGTGCATAGGAGGATGAGAGTCAAGTTATTAAATGGGAGATATTCTTCTTCCTCACAATTTCTTTCAACGATTTCAAAGGCATAGGATAGCATAGCCATAGGAAAGTTTTTAGTCCATCAAGACTTATACCATTTGAGCGTGTAGATTGTAATTGAAAGATAGTCTGGTCAAAAGCCATACAGATGGGAAGTACCCCAAGATTCGTGCCTGGAGCGCATTAACTTTTAACCCAAAAAAGAGAAGAATACGTTTTCTGTTTCTGTTTTGTGGTAAACGTAAACAGAAAAGAGCAAAAGACGAAAATTAAATGAAATCACATGCAACACACGTTCCACTCGAAAGAGAGAGGGAGACTGGGTGACAGAGACAGACACAGACACAGTCGAAGAGAAAGAGATCAAAGCAAAGAAAAGAGGAGTGTAGCAAGCTTTGGTCAGTTGTGCGCTGCGCTGCTTCTCTCTTGTTAGCTTTCTTTTCGCTTACGATCATGTTCGTGTGTGGCTATTCATTCCCAAGCATAAAACATAAAACGCAATAAGAGGAACAGCAACAAAGAAGCAGCCAGAGCAGCTGTGGCGTCATCGCCAAAAATTTGTTTCGCTTTCGAACTGGTTTGGTTTTCTTTTGATGCCGTCATCAGCATATCAGCACCGCCGCAGAAAGCAAACACGAAATTAGTCATTTGCTGCAATTTCCGACCCATCTTCCCTCTTCCCCTACGCAGCGTTGCTAGGCAACAAATAAAAGCAGCAAAAGCAGGCAGCCAAGGTGAATTTATATTAGGTGAGGCATGGAAAATAGGGAACTTGTGAGAATGCTAAGGCCCGCACCCCACAAACAGACAACTTGGCTGCTGCTGCTGCAGCTTCGCGTGCCAAGTGGAACTGCAGCAAGAAAGGGAGAATGTGATCAATGGAGTGGAGTGGGGGAGAGAGATGAAGATTCGCGCGCGCATTTGCGCCAATAACCCAGTTTTCTGTTTCTAGTTGGCACTCGTCGAAGCATACAAAAAAGGCTGTCGATGTAGTTGTGTGTTGCTTGGAAAAAGAAGGAGAAAAGAACAAGAGGAAGTGCAGCGGCTGTTTCTGTAAATACATATATAAGTATCTATAAATGTGTGTATGTGTGTGTATAACAAGTTTTCTAGATGTGCAAAGTGATGACACAATTTTTCCCAGAAGTATATAAATATTTACATACATACATATGTATAGTATGTATGTAAAGAAAACTGTCTTGCAACAAAACTAATCAAATCCTTTTTTAGCCAACTGATTTCTAATTAGATTTGGGATTGTTTTCGAGTTATCTTTTGTAATTTATCTAGGCACAAAGTTAGCGGTTTTACATGGTTACGTGCCTGAAAAATCATTGTGTTTCGTTGGAAAAACATCGAAAGGCGGAAAATTTTAGCCAAAGTGCGCCGCGCCACAAAGCTGCAACGCTACAGACACCACATTTATGTGGAAAAGGAAACGACGGCAGAAAAAAAAGTGAACAGCAACTTGAATGTGTGTCAGCGACAAAGCCCACTCACACACAGCCAAACCGAAACGGCCATGTACAATTGCAAAAGCTTCAACGCGCTCCCTCACACTCACACAACAGCCAGCGCCAGCATATGTATGTATATGTATAGGCTCTTATATATAGTTTGCTTGCGCGCGCGGGTCTATATAAAACTGGTTTTGTGGCCGCGTCGCGCTGCTGCTGTAGCCTGTAGCCGACGACGGCCGCCGCACAAAGCACTTTACACGCGTTTTTCTATTCTGTGTTTTATTCGTGCGTCGGCCGTTGCGCAGTGCGGTTCGCTCAACGGTTCGACGCTTGTGCTCTTCTGGTCCCATCCCATCCCATCCATCCCCAAGTGAAACGGAAAAGCAACCAAAGGAGAACACACATAAAAGAGAGACCGAAAAAGCAAGAATAAAACACGCTGTTGCTAACGTCGAAAATAGTCGTCAAACAGTGGCGAGACGGGGACCGGACCGTTTGTTGGTGGTGGTTTTCCCCCAGTGAACTTTGCCTGGAACAGTAAATCATGTGAGAAAGCCAGAAAATAAAAACGCGGAACGGAATTTAAAAAAAGAAAAGAAATAAAAAACGCGGATTACGTAAACAGCGATAATATAAAATGTATAGAAAAAAGAGGGAGAAGGAAGCAGGAACTAGCCACAATTACGCGGCGACTGGATGACACATTTCTCCTTCTTTTCGCTTATTACGCAACTTCCAAGTAGCGCAAAATTATAGCGAAAATGCTATGCTGTCCTGCTCTAGCAGGCCCCTGTTTCTACTGGGAATGTTTGTATGTGTGAGTGTGCTTTTTAGTGTCGAAAGACATGCGGCAAGTCTGAAAAAAATACACATGTCTACATACTTTTTTCACCCAAATTCATCGAGTGAGAGCGGAAAAGAGCGAGATAGAAAGAAAAAAAAAAAAGCTCTGCCAACGTCATATTTTTATGGAACACCAACACATTCGCGCATAGACTCACGAACACACACGAATACAAAGGCGCGCGCGCGAATCTAACTAAACGAACGAAAACGCTTTCGCGTTCGTTGAGTTTGCTTTGTCGTCGTTAAGTTTCAGTCGGCATTTTGCTGCTTTCGTTCATTTGCAGCTGCACAACGAGCCGAGTTGGCCGCGTTTTCTCCGCTACGCTGCCGCTGCCGCTGCCGTAGCCGCGACACCGACGACACCAAATCTAATGGAATTTTTTCCGTTCGCGTCTCGCGCTTGTGCAATTGTTTTACAAGTTTTTACACGCCTCTGAGGAGTGCGCGGCGGGTTTAGGTTCAACTCTCTATCAACGTACTGCATTCATGTGGGAGCGAGACGGGGACTCACTGTGCTTTTGAAGTAGTCAGTCTTTTTCTCTCTCCTATACAAATTGCGGGCGTATCAACATGTTGAACCGACCAAAGTGCCGTCCCTACGATATTTAATAATAGTTGTTAATACAGAGTGCCTATTCATAAGCTGCTTTTTGTATGTAATTCAAATAAATAAATGCTCTCTTCCAACAGCTCTCAATAGGAAAAGCAAACGTTCGTTGGCTCTGCTCTTTCCAGTGAGCTGTGCTACGCTTCTCGTGATACATGACTTCATTACACGTTTCATCGTTCCATTCCGCACGCATCGCTCATATTTCTAGCTCTGTCGCACACACACACGCACAATTTTCGAAGCTCCCTCAAATATGTTTCGTTGTGTGCTTTGTTCTTCCACGAAACATCACAGGAAGGGACGCATCGGGGACGGACTTGAAACCGTTACGACTGTTGTTCTTGCTGTCTGTTGCTAAGTCAGTCAATGATATGTACGGGGCTGAAAGAAATGGAACGAGAGAAACGGAGAGACACGAAATGAAACTGTACAATGAATGGGAAAGAAAAATAGGACGAGGAAATACAACAAAAGCGAAACTTACGTAAACACGCATGAGGAGAGGTCTGCATGCGCGTGTGTGTGCGTGAATAATAATTCTAGTTTTTGAAAACGAAGAAATCAAGTTTGTCCTCTATCGTATGATTCACTATGGGAACTGGAAAGAGAATTGGACTTTCAAATGCCCAGCCATTTTAAATTTGCATGAGTGAAACGGCAATCGTCGTGTGTCATGGGATTTTTTCCCAATCGCATTCGTCAAAAAATATAATTAGGATGAAATGACTAAGAGATGCTAAAAGCTAAAATAAAAACTGCAATTGCCGCTGGTGATGCAACTTTTTCCGTCGGAAAAATTATATAAATTGGTTTTTCTAAGCGTGTAGGAGGGTGGGTTCAGGTGAGCGTCCCTGGCGCTGCCCCTGCTCATTACCCGAGGCATTCGGCTGGAAACATTTGCATAGCCGCCGAGCGGGAGGGAGCGGGACAAACGGACGGACAGCGTGTCATTCCAGTTAGAATGTGGCATGTTCACAATGAGTATCTTCGGATTATATTATAGATATAACAAGAAAATATCCAGTAATTGCGTTCGCTGCCTTGAAACTCCATTGCCGACAACACAACCACAGTCGCGGGCAATACTAACAAAGCACTAAATAATACGTTTGCATTCAAAACTTTGACTTTGCTCGGATCGGAGTTTGTTTCTAACGCCTGCAACAGAGGATGACCTTGGGAGCCAAGAGCACAGACAGACAACAACTCTCAAGTAAACGGATAAACGTCTATACAGATGTGTACATATGTATTGTATGCTATATGGTCTAAGCAGACTTGTTACTCATTAGCAGAGGCATTCCCTCCGGTTGCTCCGCTCTATCGTTCTACACCACGAATGACGCCATCTTGCATTTGGTGGCAATCGAAGCTAGCTTTACATGCGATATGTGTACATACATATATACGACTTTGACGTTGCCACTGAAGCATCGGCACATGTGGCTCCCGCTCCCGCTCCAGCGCTCGGCTCCCATATTGATGGTTTGAGAGCAGAGCCCCCCATCCTAATGGCTGTCGCATTTGATCTTTGGGAGAGCTGTAATTACGAATATACATAATCCTGCCGCTTCTTGCCACTTTTTGTTGTAGTTGCCGCTGCTTGGGCTCGCTTTTTGGCATTTAATAAGAAGTTAGCCTTGAAGGCAGCGAGTTTCGAATTTGGATTCAGCTTAAGTCTCGGATTCAGAACCCGAGCCCAGAGTCGGCGACGAGCCGCACTCCAAAGTCTCATTCTAGTGTTCTTCTAACTGTGTGAGTGTGTGATGAATGTTTTTTTTTTGTGAGCGAAACCTTCGGTTGGCTTTGTTTGACTCACACTCTTTTTGAGCTTTTTAGCTGAGCTGGATTAACCAGAGACTCCAAATGAAGTAAGACTATATAGGGAGGCTTGCAGAGCGATCGTTTCTTTGAAAAAACTATTATATCTGTAAATATATAAATAACAGAGGGACTAGTTGTCCTAGAAACAGATAGAGCCAAAAATATACTCATTTACTCTCTACTTTACAGTCCCATGTATGGTTATAATAGATCTAATTGCTGTCAGGGGATGTCATCACTATTCATGACTTTGCGTGTGGCACAGGCGTGGGAAGGTGTTTTGGGGAATATACTAAATGATTGATTCTTTAAATAGCCCTGCTGCCCCTCAACCCAAATTGATTGGGTGGAAATGTTTGCTAATGCCTCCTCATGTTGCAAATGTAACTAAAACCCCAGAGTCCATCGATCCACGCTAATTGCCATTAATCAGATGCGTCTGACAGAAGGGGGGGGGTTCTTTCCCGTTTCCCTTTCAGATGACTGTCAGCTGACAGCTCCATTCAATCGACCACTATCGTATGTGTGCACTATTGACCGCACTGGCTGCTTTGTGCCGCAGTCCATTAGTTTAAAGATCTCTGGCTAAGCTAACCACGTTCCTCGACCGCACTGCTGCGAGTATGCCACATGGTTTGCAACATGCCAAGCGGTTTCAATTTATCCCCAGCCCAGCAGAGCAGTGAGAAGGCGATTCAACAAAATTTAAAACAATTTAGCTTATGTCACGTCTGTCCAAAGGCTAGAACGGGAGGGGGTTGGGGTTCTGGGGCCTGTAGCCTGTGGCCTGGCATAGGGTGGGGCTAGAAACGAAGAGTTTCGAGCGCTTAGAACAAAGCGCCACAAATTGTATTGTGTCACGCTCGATCTGTGGCCATGTGAACGGGGATATATACAATACATATGTGCACTTAAATATATATGTACGTATGTATGTATGTACATGAAAACATACATGGTACTTGTTCACAGATAGATATGGCGGGTATATAGACATACATGCTTAGTAGTTTGTTTCTTTTTAATTATAATTAACGCCGCTTTGTGAATTAACAAAGGCGAGGAAAAAGCAGCCAATGGATAGATAGATAGCCACCAAAAGAATGCCGACACATTGGATACACTTATGGGAATGCCAGAACACGAATGCCATATAGAAGATCCAGCTGTTATCCTTATAGTACCTGGTACTTAAGACTGGTTCCCAGAAATGTCTACAACTAAGGCACCTACTAAAACTCTTTCTTTGGGAAAGCCTGGGAAGCCTATCTATCTATCTCTTATGCAAACACTAACGAGGTTTCAGAATATAAATCATCATTTCCTGATTTCTCTAAGCCTGCCCATTGAGATACCATGATGTCCCTTGTGCGTTTCATTCGAATCGGAGATGAATAGCAAATACAATTGAGTGTGGACATCCTGAGCAAGTTGTCAGGAAGCAGGCCGAGTGGTGCTTTAATAATTAATCCGCACGCTGACAATGATGATGTCGAGATGCACAGCCTGACCATTTCCCCGACCATCCAACTGGGCCATGACGTGCGGCAAACGCATCGGAGCCGAAAACCTCCGACCGGGGGCAGGAAGCGTGTGAAATCCCATTTGGCTAATGGCCAACGGCGTCAGCAGGAAAATCAACCTGTTTCACAGAGCTCCAACCAGCTTTGCTCCCTCTGCTCCCTCTGGCCCGCTGCACCTTTCACCCAGCTGGAGGGAGGGCGGGAGAGGGGGCCCATCGAAACTAGGAAAACTCGAATCCATTTTCCACAACGACACCCGAAAGTGGGGCACAAGCACAGAGCGCCATGGTGCTCGTCGGTGTGTGTCTGTGTTGAGTGGTAAAACGGGTTTTTTCGGTCGGGTTCTGCAACTGTTTTTGGCGACTCGGTGACACGATGGCCTCCTTTCCTCGCTTCCAGCTGGCACTCCTTGATTTTCCACTTGCTGTGGCTACCCCTCCTCGGACCCCAATGCAGGATCAGGTTCCACTCCAACAGAAAAAGAGAAGAAGTGAGAAAAGAAAATGTTCTCCTTGGCTTAGGGCTTCCAGTGAAAAGCTTTCAGTTTCCCTTGGCTCTGCTCTCCTTACTGCGGGGGTTGCTTACCCCAACAACAGGGTGTGTCGGGGTCACCTTTGTTGCCTTGCTGCTTGGGGGTGGTTCCCCTTCCCTCCACTGCTGCTGCTGCTTTTGGGGAGTTTGGGGATGGATGCGATGATATCAGCCTGGGCGCCATTTCAGGGTAGATGTTTCCACTGGGAGAGGGAGGGTCGGACGTCGCTGCAGAGGATGAACTTAAATGAGCTTCCAATTGAAACTCCCACCCCTGCTCCGTCCAGCTGCTTGCCAAAACGTAATCAAAACTTCTGCCATGGAAATCAATACAAACTGAATACCGGGGCACACTCTGATTGCTCATACGCAACGTGAGCCCAGCGAATAACTCAATTAAAAGCGATATATCCATCCGAGTTGCATGCATCAACATAAATCTGTGGCAAACCCTATGGAAATGGCCAGCCGGAGAAGAATGTTTCATGTGGCTCTGGCTTGACCCACATCGCGGAGCTGATTTGAAATTCGAATACGGTGCCCCGAGTTCATCGGGAGTTCAACAAACTTCCCCTAAAGAAGAATACGGAATACAGAAATGTATGGGAATTTATGCTGAAAAAAAAAGGTAGCAAGATTTAACTGGAATATTTATGCTGAAAGATATACGAATGAATCATAGCCAGAAAGGATGTACATACAAAATTGAGAGTTCAAGGAAACGAATAAATATTTGTAATTTAATTGAAGGGTTTATTGGATAATAGGATGGCGAATATATGTAAAATATACGAATATGCAATATCCATTTACTCGTATAATTGTAAAGCAGAAAAAGGGACACTGGGAAAAGCAATTACCACCAATCAATCGGTCACTGTTGTCTCAGCCCTATAATGATATATGTAATTGCTTGGAGGCGTGTGGGGTCTGTCGGCCACTCAATTAAAGGCTCTGCAAAGGGTAATCCTGTTATTAAACACGGACCAGCTGGCCTGGTGTCGTTCTCTCAAAACAATGATTAAGCAATTAGCGTAACGTAACCAAATCAAAGTGTATAAAGGAGGGCTGCTCTGGCAGGACATTGCATAGAGCCTAGAGTCATGTTTCCGCGATTCCTAGACCGCAACTATCCGCTGGAGAAGCACCTGTTCTTCGTGACCAGGTACTCGTTTGGCCTCCTGGGTCTCAGATTTGGAGAGTCGAAGTCGCAGTCCTGGACCTCCTTGGCCTGGCTGGTGTTCAACTTTGTGTGTCTGGCCCACTGCTGCCAGGCGGAGTTCGTGTTCGGCTGGCACTATCTGCGGATCAGTCCCGTGGACGCCATGGATGCCTTCTGTCCGCTGGCCTGTAGCCTGACGACTCTCTTCAAGCTGGGCTGTATGTGGTGGCGGCGTCAAGAAGTGTCCGCGCTGATGGAACACATTCGATTGCTTACCGAGGAGCAGGCTGGTCGAGGCGATCATCGAAGGAATGGGGCACGAAGGAGCTACTACCTCATGGCCACTCGCTTTGGGATGCTCGTCTTCACCCTGGGCAATTTCACGACCTGTGCCTTCGCCCTGCGCTCCCTGTGGGAGATGTGGTCGCAAGGCCGGGCAGACTTTAAGTTCGATATGCCCTTCCGCATGATGTGGGTTTTCCCAACCCCCAAGGGAATCTGAGTACTAATCCTTTAATCTGCAATTCCTTAGGTTCCCGAAATTCGCCCATCGGATGCCCTGGTTTCCGCTGTTCTATTTGTACTCCTTTTGGAGCGGACAGGTGACCGTCTACGCCTTCGCCGCCACCGATGGCTTCTTCTTCGGTTTCACCCTCTATGTGGCCTTCCTACTGCGGGTCCTCCAATTGGACGTGAACGATTCCCTCCAATTGGTTAAAAGTGGGTATAATCGTACGACCAAAAATATCCATAAACAAAACTTGATTGAAACCAGATTCTAGACCCAGTCCCAGGGACTGCGATCTGTGCTGTCGGCGCCTGGCCAACATTATCGATCGACATAACGAGATTGCGTCGATTGTCCGCCGCTTCTCAGGGATCATGGCGGCCCCGGCCTTTGTGCACTTTGTTTCGGCCAGCTTAGTGATAGGCACCAGTGTCATAGACATACTCCTGGTGAGCATGCCATAATCGTTTCTTTATATATTTGATCTTGTATATTCGATCTTTTAGTACTCGGGCTACAATATCATCCGCTATGTGGTGTACATGTTGACGGTCTGCTGGGCCATTTTCCTCTACTGCTATGGCGGCACTGAGGTGTCCACTGAGGTGAGTGGACACCAGTTTTAGCTGCAATTTCATCGATAATTTTTTTCAGAGCCTCTCCGTGGGCGAGGCGGCCTACAGCAGTGCCTGGTACGCTTGGGATCGAGAGACGCGTAGACGGGTCTACTTGATTATCCTACGCGCCCAGCGACCCATCGTCGTTGGAGTGCCCTTCTTTACGCCTTGCCTGCCGGTCTTTACTGCGGTGGGTATTCGAGGCAGTACGGTTCTCTGTTTGTTTCCTTTCTCATCTGTGCCCCAAACCTTTGCAGGTCATCAAATTTACGGGCTCCATTGTGGCGGTGGCCAAGACCATCTTGTAGTTGAATCAAAATTGTACCCATTTGGCAATAAAATGAATGCGAATTTGTTGGTTTCGATTCGGTTTTAGATTGATTCCCAAAAGTATGCAACTCACAGAATTATTTCATACATAGGCACATATTTGCGTGCATCTTGTGCGGCAAATGTTATAAGACCCAAGTCAATCATTTGGCAGAGGCCAGGGAAAAGGCTGCTTTCTGGCACTACCACTTCCACTCTTGGATAGCCAGGGATATGGAAGGAGCTGCCGCGGATGCAGGTAAACTTTTATCCAAAGAAACTTTCTCTGACAATTGGCAGAAATGTTTCCCCATATACGACAATTTATTATGAAACTAAAGAAGTCCTTGAAGGGGTAGAAGTCCAAGAAGTGCAGAAAAAAGACAGAGAACCATTCCTATTCCTTTGCAATATGTCAGTTACAAGGACTCTTTACATAACCATCTCTGTGGTTATGCAAAGGAACCTTCTGGGATTGCGATTCAGACAAAGACAGAGAGTCGGACGAGGCACGTGAGTGGTTGTGGTCGTTTTATTGGGTCGTTCTATCGTATCCAGGAAATTTCTTGGCCAGCCATAAATGATGACTTGATTAAAACGTTAGATTATTTTTGATTCAGCTGATTAGATTTAAGTTTAAAACTGGGCGATACGGCCCACAGCGATGGCCAATTCTTTGGGCCTGACCAATGTTGGTTTGCTTCTGGCCATCACGTTTAGTCGAATGCCAAATTCTGGCCTCCGCACAAGTCCAAGAAAGGGAGGCTCTCAGGTAACTCGGATTAGCGAAATGGACAGACGATTGATTCTACTGCTTGTCGGTGTCGCTCTCTTGCTGAGCGGAAGTGCCAGTGGCCAGAGAGGTAAGATTCGAAACGGGGTGTCCTTGGAATAGCATACTCTGATCAAAGGTCCAAAGGAGCAGGAATCAACCCATTCGGAGTGATAAGAACGCACTACCAGTCCCCCTGATATGTCAGACATTTAAAGATCTTTGGATTTTTTCCTTTTCCTTTTTGTAGATCATCCACGACAATGGGGCGGCGGTGAGCCGCATCCCATCAAGTATGTGGAGGAGCAGCAGACCGCGTACTGGGTGCAGAAGGCCCAGGAAACCCTGCACGCCAAGCTGGCCGAGACGCAGGCGGTCCGGCCCGCACGAATGCGGCCAAGAATGTGATCATGTTCCTGGGCGACGGCATGTCCGTGCACACTGTGACCGCCACAAGGAATCTGCTCGGCGACAGTTCCGAAAAGGTGTACTTCGAGCAGTTCCCCTACACGGGCCTGTCCAAGACGTACTGCATCAATCGCCAGGTGGCGGATTCGGCCTGCACTGCCACCGCCTATCTGGGCGGGGTCAAGGGTAACTACGGAACCATCGGCATCAATGCGAACGTAGCGCGCTACAACTGCGAAGGCGCCGCTAAGGAGGAGAACCAGGTGGAGAGCATCGCCCAGTGGGCGCAGGAGGCGGGAAAGGATGCGGGTCTCGTGACCACGGCCAGGGTGACACACGCTTCTCCAGCGGGCGTCTATGCCCACACCGCTGACCGCAACTGGGAGAACGACAGGCAGGTGATAAACGGGAACTGCAACTCCGAGCAGACCCTGGACATAGCTCGTCAACTGGTGGAAGGGCGGGTGGGCAAGGCACTGAAGGTGATCCTCGGCGGCGGACGCCAGCAGTTCATCAACACCACGGTGAACGACGAAGAAGGCTATCCCGGCTACCGTACCGACGGACGGCACCTCATCAAGGACTGGCTGGCGGACAAGCAGGCGGCCAATGTCTCGGCCAACTATGTCTGGAGTCGGAAGGGCCTCAGCCTCGTGGATCTCGACAAGACCGAGTATCTGCTTGGACTCTTCGCCACCTCTCATCTGCCCTATGACGGCGACCGGGCACGCAATCGCAGCCAGCTGGCCGATCCATCGCTGACCGAGCTGACGGAGGCGGCCATCCGGGTGCTGCAGCGCAACGAGAAAGGATTCTTTTTGTTCGTGGAGGGAGCCCGCATCGACTTGGCCCACCACGACTCCTTTGCCAGGCGCTCCCTCGAGGACACGGCCGAGTTCGCGCGGGCTGTGCAGAAGGCGCGAGAGATGACCTCTGACGAGGATACTCTAATCGTGGTCACCGCGGATCACGCACATACCATGACCATCAACGGGCATCCAGTGAGTCTCTTTGTAACAGAATTAAGGGAGATCCGTCTAACATAATCCTCTCCTGTCTGTACCCCTTTATAGTATCGCGACCAGGAGATCTTCGGCCTGGCCGAGGACTATACTGACGATGATCTGCCCTATACGATCCTTTCCTATGCCAATGGTCCCGGCTACAAAAGCGCCTACAATCTGGCTGAGGGTAGGGCTCGCCTCACCGAGAAGCAAACAGAAAAAACGGACTTCCAGTATCCCAGTTTGGTGCCGCTCGGTTCTGAGTCACACGGTGGCGACGATGTGGCAGTCTATGCCTCTGGTCCTTTTGCCCAGTACTTTAGCGGCAACTACGAGCAGACCAATATTGCGGCTATGATGGCCCGGGCCGCCGGTATTGGACCGTATGCCAACATCCAGCCATAGGTGTTGCAGCATATTCCTCTTCTGGGAAGAAATTCAATTAAAATGCAACAGAGTTAAATGAGTTTTGTGACTGGGATTGGTAGTGGGAGTGTCGGAGAGGAGTACCGTATGGGTAATTCGATTCCTTCTAATCGAATGCCAATCGGCTGTTATGCTCCACATGCATCGGGCTACCCAGCAGCGCAATTTCCTGCTGAAGCTGAAGCTGTGGCTCTGGGTCGGGCTCTGGCTGGGGGTGCCACCTGAAAGCGAATTCAATTAACGGCAAACTGGCAGTCAACCTCAATCAGTCAATCACTTAGTCACCCAGTCACTCACTCACTCACTCAACGACAGAACCAATTGGTCAGGTGGGAAAACCAACCTGGAGGAGGTGCCTGTGCCCGTCTACTGGAAACCTACCATCTGTGCATCTTTATTTCGTTATAAATCTAAGGAAATTTATGCTTGTCTATGCCAAAGGAGTGATAAACCAAAGGAACGAACCCCCATACCCCCAAACTCCAGTGTGCCACAATCGGATACATAAATGTGCTCCAGTTTTTGCTGTTGCCAAGCTAGTTACCATCGCATTTTGCCTGGTCCTTCTCCTCGCAGCTAGCCCCTTTTCCGTTCCTGTGCGCTTTTCAAATGCAATTGGGTTGGAATAACAACAAGAACAGCAGCAGCGCAGCGCATCTTAAATTAGACATTTGAGCAGCCCCAGCGTAGCTTCACCCTAGAGCAGCCCATGCCTGGATGATTGAATTATGTTTTCCATCAACCGACATCAGCCAAGCAGCTTTGAAGATTCCCCATGCAACGCTTAGCTAATGATAATGTGTGCTGCGGTCACCGACAGTAGGGACTAGTAATGGAATACCTTGCAACGATTATAGAGTGCTCTTCGGGCGGAAGAGAAAGTGTGCGTCGGGGTCACCAAAAGCAGACCATTCAGCATGGCATAATCTGGCAACGATTGCTTGACCAATGCATCTTATTTCCGATTTCACTTAGTGTCGGCTGGTGTTTTTCTATTTGGTTTAATTTCCGTTGCCTTTTTAATTTAACGAGATTCAGCTTAAATTTTCTGAGTCAAGAGGAGGCTGGTCCCGCGCCAAACTGGACTAGATGAGATTGGACTGGACATAATCAGAGGGTTTGGCTAGTGGAGAAGCAGTGCATACACTGCATTCGAGCTGTGTGAAAGCAGAAAGCCAAGAGCGCCCGATGACAAGTCGGTTGGGTCGGTGTCGGTGCAGGCCTAGAAAACTGGGTCACAACTATAGCTGTGTGTGTGTTGGTTCGGGAGGAAGTGCAACGGGGGGATTTGGTGTGGCTTGTGGGAAAAAAGAAGCAAAAGAAAAAGAAATCTAGTTGTGGTTGAGCGGAGCGTTGGGGTCTGGTTCTTGGTCTGCGCAAACATTTCAAAAGCGACAAATCGAACAGGGAGGCTAAACGAAGAATTATGTATAGCACAACTCTTTTTTGAGCAGTGTATGTGTGTCCGTGGCCGTGCGTGTGTGTATCTGTGGGGCTACAAAAAGTCGGAGAAGAAGCAGAAAAACTAAATGTGCTCCAACTAATGGCGCTGCTGCTGACTCTGACTCAGCCGCAAAAAGAAGCTTTTAAATATACACGCACACGCTAGCCCACACACATGCAGCAGCAGCAGATACACACAGGCCGAACACGTGACTGTGTTGGACCGAGAGCTTTTTAACGAAACCCTGCTCTCTCTCTTTCGCGCGCGCGCGCACTTCTAAGCACGTTCAAATGGCCATGTACACGGCATGCTGTGTCTTTGTAGCTGTAGCTGCTGTAGCCTTGTAGCCAGGCCAGGCAGCAGGGGAATTTTTTCGCTGCGACGCTGGCTCAGCGTTGGCGTTTGCGTTTGCGTCAGCGTCTGCGCCGCGCTGCGCTGCGCTTAAGTGTGCCACATTAATTTTTTTCGTGCCTCTGCCGTTGCCCCCCCCCGTGCGCCCTTGTCGTTGTGGTTGCCAAGCGCTAACACAGCTACAAAAAACTCAACTCTTTGGTCATTTTTTATTTTTCACTTGGCTTTCTTCTCTTTTATCAGCCTTATGACAAATTCATGTGAATTGGCAGCCAAAACAAGACGAGGCGGGGGCAATAATGGGGAAAACGACTGCGATGACTGCAGCATTTCAATTAATGTTAAATTCGTGTCAAACACATATGTATGTATGTATGTACATACAACACAATAGATAGCCTGCTGCAAAGGCATATACATATGTACATACATATATAAACAGACACATTTTAGTTTTTCGCTCTCTGTGTAGCTGGCTCTCTCGCTCGTGCACGGTCTGTGCATTTATCGACATTTCGTTGTGGCTCTGTTTACTTAACCCAAATGCTCCCCACCACCAACAGATGCCCCTCAAGCGATGACTTGTTCGTCGCGAAGGGGTGTATGTATATGGTGGGGCAGCTTATGTAAGCCTGCGGGTGCGGAAATGGACTACATATGTACAAGGCAAAGTGGGTGGAGAAGGGTCCCCGGACGCCCTTTTGCTCCTATAAATGAGCTTTTTTAAGTGGGGGCAGCCAGCACCTCACCCATGCACACCACATACAGATACATATGCAGATACACACACAAATGGTACCTCATTGGTAACGGTGAAAAGCTTAAGCATAGGGGAAGATTTCTCAAACGCATGATTGGATTTTTTATAATTTTGCAGTTTATACATTTTTATTTCTTTTATATATATATATATGTCAATATATATATATATTCTTAATTCATAATGTTACTTATTTCAATTTTAATGGATTCGGATATCAATATTTCTTGTGTCGCATTTTTTGTTAATGAATATGTGCGTGTGCATATCGTGTAATCGGTGAACGCACAGCTAAATACATACATACATCATATATGTACATCAGAATCGAATTCCTTAGCATGTTCATAATCATATCCGCTTTAGTCTATAACTTGGGGCCACCTCTGCCTCCCGCCCTGATCCTCAACGAGTATGGTATGTCCTTCCATTATTATCAGCATGGTTTGCTTTCTTATAGATCAGATCCCCGTCCCGTCTCGAATGATGCTTCAATTCAGTTTAATTCAAAATACAATTTAACGTGCGTAAATACAATGAATGTTCTGGTTGCTATTTATGTGTATATATATATAATGTATGTATAATATAAACTAATAAAGTTGGGCCTTGCTCGCTGCTGCAGTGGGTGCGTGAGAGAGAGGGGCGACAGTACTGTTGCAATAGCCTTCAAGATAGTCTTAACTGGCGCTGTTCACTATCTTCCTCTGCCTCCATCCGCTCCAGTTGCACTCCGACGGCCACAATCAACACCGATTTGATTTACACATTACGTATTTATATTTAGAAATACAATTTTTATATATTTATATATAGATAATTGCTACGACTCTTTGCCACACTCTCTACTGCATATCGTCCCCTGATCTCACACCATTATCTCTATCTCTACAAGGGATGACGATTACACGGCTTACAATCTTAGGTTGGAGTCCAATGCATATTCCCATTTCTGTTAATAATTGTAAAAATATTAAAAAACAAGAACGTAGTGTAGTAGTATACAATGAATATAAGATCAGGCATGGATTGATTTTTGTGGCTTTGTCGGCACATTTTAAAAATTAAAGTACAGTAAACGATGAGAACTAACTGAAGAACCTCTTGGTTTAGGTTTAGATGTGACAAAACAATATATATCATAGAGTTAAGGGACTTGACTTGACTTGAGAATTTTACAATTATTCTTCCTCTACTTCGATTTATGTCTATCAGTATCCCGCCCGTTGAGAGTGGGCGCCATAGGGTATATCTTCTTTGTGTGGTTGTTCATGAATGAATCTGTATGTATACATATATAAAATGTTGTTGTTGCTACCGTCTCTTTATGGATTTTCCTCTGATTGTTCTTAATAAGTCTGTAGCAACAACCATCTACATATTTACATCGCATTTGTTAGTTTTTTCACATTTTCATTGTACGTTTTTGCAATTTTTTTGTTGAAAATATTTTTCATTTTTCTTTTCTCGATTTTTTTCTCATTTTGTTTTTCCTTTTTTGATTACTTTACAACAGTTTTTGTTTTTTTTACAATTCTATTAAAAATTTATAACATTCTCTCACTTTTTGTTTTTTTTTTTTTGTGAAGAGGTGCATTTAAAATGTTACAATCGTTTCCTCTTGCTCGAGTTTCGGGGTTTCGTTTCTTATCGACGACCACAGCAGTTAGGCCTGGCCTGCTGTTCTTATTGTTTCGGTTTCTGGTTCTGTTTCTCTTTTTGTGGCTAATGATGTTTTTTCTGCGTAATTTGACTGTTTCCTTAAAAATGATTTACTAACAACTAAACAGAATAATAAATGGTAGAATTCAATTAACGAGTTGTTGCAGTGGGATGGGGCATGGGGCTGAGGGCTACTGCCTGCGTCTGCCTCTAAGGGCGCAGACCTGCTGGCAGAAGCGGCGAACCGTAGCGTTTTCTCAGTTAATGTTGCCCACCTCCTGGCTCTCCCCATCGACGACGGCCATGTTCAGCTGCTGGGTGACGTTCGACTTGGCCAGGCAGGAACGAGCCACAGATTCGAAGAGCCTGGAACAGAGAGATTTGATTCATGTTTAATTATCAAACCAATATATCCTCCAAGTACTATATCTTACATATATTTACAAATATTTAGTGCTGGTTTTTGTATAAAAAAAAAGTAATAAACATAAACTTAAAAAAATTAACATGCAAGTGCTTGGTGCTCGTATAATTTAGTTTACTTTTAGTCAGGAATCTTGCTACTTTATTGATTGCAGAACCGCACCTTTCAGGTGAAGAAATCGCTAAATGAAAAGCAAACATTCACAATACAATCTGAAAACAGAATGGGCGAATAGAACAGAACATGAATAAGATGGGATGGGGGTGGAACTAAGATGTGGCATGCGGCATACGACAAATCTACACAAAGTGCTACCAAAGCTACGACAAATCAAAGCAGAGTGTGCCAACAACTTACTTGGTTATCTCCGGAGCACAGTGCACAAAATCGTGATCCCAGAACTTGTAGATGGGGTTCTTGATCAGCTCAATGAAGGTGATAAGCAGACCCCACGGATGCGGACGGTTCACAATCAAACGCTCGAGTAGAACACGCGTGATTTGCTCCTGGATCGCCTCCGAGTTTGCCTCGGCAAACAAATGCAAGACGGCACAGCTAAAGTAGTGCGTGTGGCTGTTGGGATAGCGCAACTGATTGGCAATCGCATTGAGGAACAGATAGCGACCCTCGGTGTCCAGGTCAACGGCCAGATTCTGGAAGATATCCATGTGCGCGCTGTGTGCAATATTGGAAGTGTTGGGCACAAAGTTTTTGTTCCTGCAACGAGACATTATTTTGCTTCATTAGTTCCGACAATCAAATGTGGAAAGCTCTTTAAAACCTCCTACCTGATGAGTGCAATCGCCTGTGTGCCCACATACATGACCAGAGCATTCATCAGTGTCATGTTGTAGCGGGTGCCCGGCTCACTGGTCACCTGCAGATGGCCGCGCAGCTCCGAGAGGAAGGTGACTGGGGCGCGTGCCTTGAGGTAAGAGTCGAGGTCCTTCTTGAAGTTCGGCGGCTGGATGTTCATGATGTAGCTGCTGAGCACCTTGGGGGCATTGCTGCTGTCCGAGAGCATGTCCACCTTGAGGTTGGGCGT
This sequence comes from Drosophila lowei, assembly GCA_008121275.1. NCBI lineage: Eukaryota > Metazoa > Arthropoda > Insecta > Diptera > Drosophilidae > Drosophila > Drosophila lowei. Next base: position 19,349,553 of record CM017778.1, on the reverse strand, counting down.
GAAGGGGTCGGGCAGGCGCATGTTGCGCGGAAATGCCGACAGGATGATGTTGCGCATCTGAACACAGTTGGGCGGTATGGTGTCGCAGAACCCGAAATGATAGTCGCACAGGAACTCGGGAAAGTCGTGCAGCAGCACCAGCAGGACGCGCAAGGTACCCTTGTAGAGGAGCTGCACGGGCTTGCCTAGCTCCGTGTTGCGCAAGAAGGGGGCCAGATATTTGAAAAGATCCTGCAGCAGCTGGGCGTACAGAGGCCAGCCCTTCTGGCCGGGTATCTGAACGAGTATCCGGCCGAGGAAGACGCGGTGTGAAATGAGCTCCAGCCAGGCAAAGCAGAAGCCGGGCGCCACACTGGGACTGAGCAGGTGGTATGTGTAGGCAAAGGCCGACACAATGCTATGCATCAGCGAGTCCAGGTTGACATCGGCCGAGCACAGCTCCATGAAGAGCATCATGAAGAAGCGGTGGTAGCCCACCTGCTGGAAGCTAACGCCACGCATCTCGTGATCCTTGAGCAGTGTGCCCAGCACAATGCCCAGCACCTTGTTCAGCAGGTTGATCTTGGTTGTGGGGTTACCCGGTTCGCCAGAGTGTCGCACGAGCATCGCAATCAGATGCACAAACGCATCGATCCACTGGAATATCTTGTTCTTCGCCTGGTTAATGGGCATGCTCGGATCCGCGAACATGCGGTACACCACATCCGTGCAGATGTTCGTCGCCTGCCGGAAGAAGCGTGTGATCAAATCGTCTGTCTTTAATATCCCATAGGTGTTCATCTTCTGGACAAAGGCCCCAAAGTTGCGGGCATCGCGCGTCGTCTGTTGGGTCTGCTGTGCGTAGAGGGCCACCCAGTCCTTGAGCAAAAACTCGGTCTTCTCCTGCAAGCCTGGCGGATCGTCTGTGTCGCATGACTGTTTGGAACAAAAGTTATTAACAAAAAGGATTAGTTTTTCGTGGAAAGGAGAGAGGGAGAGTGAGACTGAGGGGGAAGGACTTACCCTAACGTGATGCATGCCGGAGTGTATGTAGTGGGAGGCACCGGCCAGAGAACGCTCGTTGGCATTGAACGGACTGTAGTCAGCGGTGGAGTTGAAGTTGCCGGACCACAGTGTATCGATGGCATTGACAATGCACTCGGGATACCGATGGCGATGTTGGGTGAGACGGCCGAGCAGCTCGACGGTGGCCATGAACTCGTTGTCGGACACAATGTTAATGGCCCGATCCTCCACAATAAGGCGCTCGATCAGACCGATTCCAAACGAGATGGCCATGTAATTGTTGCCATTGTCCATGCAGTCGCGCAGCATGCCATCGAACTGATTGAGGTTGACAAAGTGCGCAGTGATCAGGGCACGGGCGGCCTCCACGTTGAAGCGGGCTTCCTCGCGGATTTCGAAGAAGCACTTGGTCACCGCTCGCTCGGTGTTCGGGGCCCCAAAGCTGTTGTGCAGCAGACTGAGGATGCGCAGGTGAATGTCGCGATAGAGCTTCATCTGCTCCAAGTGCTCCTGGACGTTGACGAGTCCCTCGGTAAGACCCTCGACGGCGCGGGTCAGCAGAATGAACGCAGACTCCTGATCGCGCAGACGTCGCGTGGACATCAGGGCGTTGAGAAGCATGTGCATTTTGCTGGCCTGCAGCTGCAGCGTCGGCACATTAATGGCCGTGTTCATAAAGGCCTCCATTTTGGCGGCCACTTCGGCGTACACCATGCTGCTGTCATCGTTGGCGAACACATTCGGCGGTGGCAGGTCCTGCGGCTTGGGAGCGAACAGGGCAATGTCCCTGTCGCTCATCTGCTGGAAGCCCGGAATGGTGCGAGCAAACTCCGAGTAGACCGCATACAGTGTGGCCGGGGCAGCGCCCACCTTGATGCGCACAGCCTCCGGCAGTCGCTCCTGCTGATAACTCAAGATCTGGGCATCCACAAAGCGATTTCCCTCCTCGCGGGCAATCTTCCGCGTCTCGATGTCGGTGGAAAGGCGCCGATCAATCTCGAGGGCCGCCTTCTCGGCCGATGTCTTCTGGATGAAGGCGCACACCAGCTCCACATTCTCGCTGGCCAGCTGCATGGAGGCGGCCTGAATCTCCGAGAGACCAGGCATGCCCGTCAGAGCCGACACAAAGGCTTTGTGCAGATTCTGGCTAATGGCACGCGCGATCTCGTCTTTTCCTGTAATCATGGCCATGCCGGCAGCCAGATTGCGCACCATTTGGTGGGCAGCAGTGCGCATGCGGTTCTCATCCGCATCCAGGGCAAAGTCCTTGCGTATGATCTGCTCTGTGGTGGCGCAGGCGATGCGGATGCTGCGATCCACGACGGGCTGCAGCCAATCGGTAATGGTGCGCTCCACGGCATTGATGACGATGTGCTTGATGCCCGGATTGGCGTGCAGGAAGGGTATGTTGGGTGGCAGCACCAGCTGCTGGGCTATTAGCTGGAAGTTGGTCACGTTGACTTCCACGTAGGAGTAGCGTGGCTCTGGCGGTGGCAGGGACACCTGACTGGGATCGATGGGCAGACTGGGCGAGGCAACCGATCCTGATGCGTTGTTCGAGCCTCCTCCAGCAGCGTTCATCATCATGGCTGCCGCCTGGGCGGCATCCACCTCCGCTGGAGGCGGTGGAGGAGGTTGCTGTTGCTGCTGCTGCTGTTGTTGCTGTGGTGGCGGCTGCTGCTGTTGTTGTTGCTGCTGTTGCTGTTGTTGTTGCTGCTGCTGCTGCGGCGGTGGCTGTTGGATCGCTTGGATTGCTGCCGGCGAAGGCACAGATTCCGTCTGCTTGGGCTTCGGCTGGGACATTTGCTGCTCGATGAGCAGGGCCCGGGTGGGATCCTTCAGGTAGATGACTGGCCGCAACTTGGCCAACTCCAGATTGAGCGTTTTGCAGAGAACTTCGATTTCGAACTTGAGGTTCAGCTTGAGATCCGGCTCCTGATGCAGTTCCCCCAGCACATACATGATGCCCATTGTCCAGGGATTGGGTGAACGGAAGATTTTCGACTTTGCCGACGATTCCAAGATCTTTGCCACAAAAGGCACAACAAACAGTAGCTCCTGCTGCCCCTTGTGATAGGCCTCGGCCAGTAGCGACTTGAGATCGAGGTCAAGCTGCAGAATAGGTCGATTGCGACCCAGGGTCATCATGCCCAGCCAGTGGCCGAGATTCTTCAGCAGACTGCGGTCCGAGAAGTTGATCACACCCTTGTCGGAGCGCAGCAGCACCTTGATGTTGCGCAGCGTCTCCTTGGTCACAAAACGATTGATCTCGCCGTTCTTGAGTGCATCCAGAAAGTTGTAGTAGAGCGTGTGAAAGTTAAACTCCATGGAGGCTCGCTTGAGGACTAGATACTGGGCCAGCCATGGCCAATACTCCTGGGTCATAATCTCCTTGATCTCATCGCACTTTTGCGGTATGTTCAGCTGACTGAGATTGTTGAATATAAAGGCCGTCTTGTCCTGCACCGGTTCCGGCGGCACCGTCACCTTCTCTTCCTGATTGGCCACCAGCAGAGTGTCGATATTTGTCGCATTGGCAATGGACTTCATACGCGTGGCATGCGACACAGCCACAGTTGTCTTCTGGCCAGAGCTGGGAGCTGCAGTTGCCGGCACATGGCCTTAGAAACGAAAGACAAAACGTTAGATATTTTGCAGCGTTCAGCCCACTACTTATTGGCTTACCTTGCATGGCACTGGTGCGATAGAGCGGTTCCGTCGGTGGTCCTGTGGCCAGGGCCGAGATTGTGTTGCTCAGGCCCACCAGCTTATGCGGCGGCGGCTCCTGGCCGTGCATCCCATATTCCACATACTGGATGAGGTGCTGCGGAAAGTCCGAGAAGTGCGGAATGGAGCGGATATGCTCGCAGTACTTGTTGTATGTGTGGAGTCGTGTCTTGAACCGATCGAGGGCCGTCACTCCAAAGTAATAGAGCTTGGAGCCGTCTGGCTTCCGCAGGGCATCGAGGACGCAGCGCAGCGAGAGACCGAGCGCCACGAAAGTGGGCACCAGGTTGCGGTCTATGATGCCGCCAAACAGTTGAGCGGTGATCTGTAGCTCCTTTTCCGGATACTGGCAGAAGAAGCGATACTCCTCGAACAGGTTTCGCAGCATGCACAGGAAGACCTCCTGCTCCCGTCGATTGCTGGACTCTTTGAAGCGCTGCAGTATGTCCAGCACTTCGTCAATCGAGAGCGTCGGATTGGGCTGATGGTTGTATATGCGTTGGAAATACGAGTTGACCTCATCCTCCACCTCCTTGGACACGGGTATCTGCAGGTCAGCCATCACCGGATTGTTGGGATTGGGTGCCGTCGGCGGTGCCGATGATGGTGTCGGAGGCTGTTGCGGTCCCCCGGGTAGCATGCGACCCAGATTTCCGACATTCGGTGGTGGCGGTAGAGGCTGCGGCATCTGCATGGGATTCAGAGGATAGGGGCTGCCTCCGGGACCCATCAGGCGGGATGGAGATGCTGGAGTAGTAGAAACCATGTTATCTATAGGTAATGTAGATCCAATTACACATACAGACTACACAAACACCCACACACAGAGATAGAGGGAGAGAGGAGCACAGAATAGGGGAAAGGGAGAAAACAAACTGCTTTCACTTACTCAACATATTTCCAAAGTTGAAGGCTCCATTCGGTCCACTCAGATTGAGGCCTGCCAGATTGTTCGACATATTGGTGAGTGGATCCATGCCGGGGCCAAACATTTGCTGGGCATTGAGGCTGCCGGAGAAGGGTTGCTGCTGTTGCTGCTGCTGCTGCGGTGATGGGGGAACAATGCCACCGGGTAGATCCATCCCGCGATGACGCAGAATACTCGGCGGCGGTGGCGGCACCAGACCGGGCTGCTGTTGTTGTTGCTGCTGCTGCTGCTGTTGGGCACGTGCCTTATTCGCCATAATGGCCACATTGGCGGTCATCTGCATGATCATCTCGACCATCTCGGGCTGCATGCAACTGTTGATGCACGTCTGGAGGCAATTGATCATCGTGGTTACCGTTTCGGGCAGCAGCTGAGCCTGTTTCGGTGGCAACTGTTCCTCAGGCACCTTGGCATTGGCCACCTGTGGGCAGCGCCGCAGTAGCACCTTTATCATGGCCTGCATGAAGGGCTCACCATGATCGCGGATCTTATCGGTCAGCCATTTCTCCAGCTTCAAGTACTCCCGCCTGGAGGCCAGGCAAGCCAGATCGATGATGAACAGAAAGGAGCGTGCATTCAGGAGCGACGAGAGCGCCTTCAGGTCCTGCGCGAGATCGAGAATGCGCGACAGCTTCACCTGATCAAAATCGCTGCTGCGCAGATACCACTCGGACATGGCGTTCATAATGTTCGGCCGCAGGGAGAAGTTGGTCGAGCTCCAAGCGCTGGCCAGGATCACATTCGAGTTGGGATGATTGTTGAGGAACGTCGGTATCAGCAAATTGAACAAGTCCTGCCGCAGCGGTGTCAATGGTGGATTTATGTGCAGCAGTGCCAAAAACAGGACGTCCGGGCAGTTCTGTGCAGGGAACTTGAACAGCTCATGGACCTGCGTGTAGTAGCCCTTATCCGCAATAGAGAGCAGGACCTCGACAAGGTGGAGGGACTTCCAGGCCGAAATCTCCTTGTTGTCCGCATCCGGTGCCGTCTTCAAGACATCCAGCGTTGGCTGACTGAACACAAAGTCGGCAAAGGAGAACAGATCCGGATTCTTTAGCAGCGTCGAGATCAGCGACAGCTGACCCTCCGTGTTGGCCCAGTGGCGGTAAATGCATTCTGGATGTGGAAAGATGTTCGACTGTGTGGCCAGTCGCAGAATTGTCAAAAGCAGGTCCAAACCGATGCGATCCTTCAGCACAAACTCGGGATGATCGAGTTCTGAAATTTTTGAAAGCGTCATTGAATGGCAGATATTGCTTACGCTTGCTAGTCTCCTAGCCTTACCAATGCAGACGTCCTTCCAGTTGAGCTGTGGCACCAGTTCCTTGAGTGCCTGCACAAAGACATCCGGCTTCCATGTCTGTGTGGCATCTGTCGTCTCCTTCTTGTCCTTCTTATCACTGGACGAGCTGCCTCCACCGTCGCTGGCTCCATCGTTGTTGTTACTGTTGCTGCTTGAGTTCTGTCCCTGCTGCGGTGTGGTGGCCTGTGCTTGGGACGAGCCCCCGCTACTGTTGCTGCCACCGCCTTGACCCTGTCCTGGCCAGAAATTAGCTGGCGTCGGTAGATTTACATTACAATCGAGCAAAGACGAGTGCCGCCGGCACATGAGACCAACGATTTTGGCAACATCTTTTGGCTGGAGTTCGGTGCGCTCTCGTTCGCGAGAGCACAAGTGATTTTTACACTCTTCAACGCTCGATGTAAATTCGTAACCGATTTCAAGGATTAGATTAATCCAAGATGTGTCCATAATATTATTTTTACCCTACAAAAATGTTTCCAAATATTTGAGGATGGTATGGGATGGAATAAAGTACCTTCTTTGTTGTACCCACCTGGTTTGTGAATATTATTTCGCTTAAATGATCATAGATATCCTCGATTCCAACCTCATTCAAGGCATCCGTGTCGGAACTGTTGCTGCTGGTGCTGATGCTGCTGGCCGTCTCTGTCGTTGTCGTTGCCTCAGCCTCTGCATCAGTTTCGCTGGCGTTGGCCCCAACTGGATTCGAGGTCGCCGCCGTCGTTGAGCCGTAAAGGAACGGCGCCAAAATCAAAGGCACCGCCTGCCGCGGAAACTCCTCACGTAGCTTGATCAAAAATTGCCCGTGCAGCTTCGGCGTCACGTATTTTTTGAGGCAGCACAGCAAATACTGCAGAAGATCGATCGATATATCTTGCAGCCCACTGGTAGCTGAGGAGCTGTTGTTGTTCCCCAAATACGAATCGAGCAGCTCGGTTATGGAGCCTCGCAAGCAGTCTCTGGCCGATTCTCGAAGCTCTGGATGCGACGAGTGGGTCACCGCCAAGGCAAATACGCACTCGCAGAGCTTGTTTATGCCGGTCAGTCTGCACACCTGGCCAATGAGCTCTGCTGTCTCTGACGGCTTGAGAGACTGATCGAAGAGAGGGATCAAGAATCCATTTCGCAATCGAAAAATGTATGCTTACTTACCTTTTGGCTGTTGGCGAAGTGCTGGTCAAACGCGAAGCAGATGTTGGACACAAACGAGGAGCTTTGCAACTGCCTCTGCAACTGGCCACCGAGTAATTTGGCTTGCAACTGGGCGGTGACGGTCGGCGATGGGTCACTGAAGTTGATCGCAGTGAACAGATAGCGCAGACTGCTACGATCAGCTTCCAGGCCGTGGTCTTTGATGAACTGCAAGGAGAGTGGAAGAGGGGACAGAGAATGGCATTGGTAATTAAAATGGAACACGGGATTAGCTGGGACCTGCGCCTGCACAGCTGCGCCAGGAGCAGCACCTTCTTGCAATTGCGGAGTCATATTTATTTATATATTATTTATAAAATATTGTGAGTGGCCGATTTTTATTGAAAACTTTTGGAATTTAGACGGGCACTAAGACCTGTCGTGTCCATTTAATAACACAACTTGATTTAAAACTCCAGGCTCCTTTAAGTGCTGTTTCGATTCGCACTTTACGTTTGCTCAGACGGGAACGGGGGTACGGAGACCCAAGGTTTCGTTTCAGTTCAGATTTGCTTTGAAGGTGCGCGCAGAAGCGAGACAACAGCTGTGCCCGTGTGTCGTCGCAGCTGCTGCACAACAAAAAAAAATTACACACAAAAGTACTCGACACTCACATTCGCTCAACTTTCAACGTTACATGGAAAAATAGACGGAACGGATGACGGTGCGGGAGGGAAGAGGAGTTGAAGAAAAAGACTGCCAGCAGATTGTATTTTCAGCAAAAAGAAAGTGCTCTGGTCGCAAATATTATACACCTTAACTATATAATAAACTTACAACTTCCAAAGGCTTGGTCAACTATGCGCCCAATAAAAGGAAAAAAGGGGTGTGAGGGTAAAAACCCTTTGGCTTGGGCTATAGTTTCCCTTTTCGTTGTTCGTTTTTGCAGCTCGGTTTCGTAAAATTTCCGTTCAAATTTTCACAGTTTCCACTCCATGCAGCAGGCCGCATTCACGTACGCGGTATATTGCAACCAATTCATATAAATTTATACATTTTAGATAACTTTTAACTTAAACAAACCGGGAAGAAATCGCACAACGCTGTGCAGAGAAATTTTTTCTGCCTACTTCCACAAAAAACTGTAATGGCGTCGGCAAAAATGCACGAGCGAGTGAAATGGCAATATAGTGCCACTGAATGAATTGGCAGCACTGGCCATGGTCCGATATGTGCTAACCTTCGCAACACTTGAAATCGGTTTTTCTTGTTGTTTTTGTTGACAAATTGTTTTCCTTCCCTTGTTTCCCAAAATTGGTATTGAGGCGAGAAAAATATTAATAAATCTGAACGTACCTGGTTTATTTGCTCGCTGGTTTCATTAAAATTTCGCTTGTTCACGTGTTTGACCAAATTACGAAGCTGCGTTGGCGGTGTTTTCAATTGGTTCTCTACGTTCATAGTTCTACGTATCAATTGTCAATTCTTGAACGGATGTCGGGGGAGTTATCTTGTTGTTGTTGTTTGTGGGGCAGCCAGAAATTTCGAATACGCGACACATCCAATGCCACTGTATTGGTGATATTTGACGTATGTTTGTTGCTTCTTCTTGCTGACGATTTTCTTTTCAATTGCGGCGTAAAAGGCTATCTAGTATACCGACTGTTTTCTTTATTTGACGTAGTTTTGTTATATGTATTAATTTTTATTGCATGGCTATGGCTGGGCCCCCGGGTGGGAAGGGGGCCATCAGCAGCTCTACATCACAAAGAGCATTTATTTACACACTTTGAACGATAAAAAGAGCTGGATGAAGAATCGGCCTTCGTTCGTTAACTAAAACTGCCTCGTCCTCGTCCTCGAAATATTGTCAGTGGCTCACGTAATGAAATAATATGAATCAATCCGCACGTACAGCAAAAACAGAAATGAAAAATACTACTACTACCTCACTCGCGCACACACACAAGCACAAAGAGATATATTTCTTGGCTCCGGCTGGTCAGGTCCTCAGGCGAGCCTCGCTGTCCACGTTACACTTTTTATTTTCTATTAATTTAAATTCGAAATTTAAAGTAGATTCGATCGACAAACCACTGGGAAACTCCCAAATCAGTTGTTTGCACTCCTCGTTGATTTTGTAAAAGGTTTCCAGTTTTCCCCAGAAATATACCGAAAATACGTCACAAATTTCAAAATATACCGTAAATATACTGACGAATTATTTGTATTCAAGTTCCATCATATTCCACGTTTTCGATATTCGGTTTGGGATTACCAGCTAGCTAGGACCCGCAGCTCTGAACTCATAATTTTACCCGATTGATAAATCAATTTCCCACAAGACTGGCTAATTTTAAGTTCTCGTATTTATGGCAAACGATCAGGAATTCAATTCGCTGCTGATCACGAAATTTGATTCGATGTGGCCTGGGACATTTCGTAAATGGCATTTCTACGACGAGAGGTCACCCTTGTCCATAACGTTTCTTAAAAAATACTGGAAAATACTATGAAAAGTATAAAATTTGCAAGGTGAGTGAGCTAGACATGGTGTCTTAACTGGCAATATAAAATAAGGTTTATGCAAAACGTAAGTGTGAACGGTATGAAACATAAATGAGCATGAGCAATGTCACGTCATTTAAACATTTGTTGCTTCTAAATCGGTGGTATGAGTAAATGAATACCCTATATCCCTTAATTCATATTAAAATTCTGTTTGCCAAGCTGATTTGAAACATTACTAATGACTATTTCTAAGATTGACATGTGGATGACAAACATTTCCTCAATTCTAAAATATTCTTTTCCCTAGGGTATTTCAAATGTTTCTCCTCCGGCCCCAAGTTCCATAATGAATGTGTCAACGGTATAAAACGTAAGAGTATGGAATGCAACGTAAGAATATGGAATGTAGGTACGGTTCATTTTACAGTAGGATTCATTTTGGGGAAATGAACCATTCAAACCGATAGTAGCGATAGGTGGTTTCAGTAAAAGTCCGTTTCCACTACGATTGGAATCACTTCCACATCCAACAATTCCGCGCTCCAGCTATTACCGAAAAAGCAAATTCGGAAGCTGCAAAATGTAAATTCGTCGAATGGATGTAGCATTATTTGTGGCAAAAACGATGTTCAACAGCACTAACAGCTAGCGTAAACAGTGTATAAATAATATGGCCTTCTTCTTTGCCACCAATTCAATAAAAAATTCTAAGAGAAGCATATATTTCTCTCGCTCACACTGCATTTTTTTCCCATAACGTTTTTATATCTGCTCTCAAAGACATCAATTGAAGTGTAGTGGAATACGACTATTATCAGGAATCAAAAAGTAGTGTTGGAGTACGTTTGCGCCACATATGTTATCGGTATCGTGGTGCCCCCTACGCATTCTGGTCAGAATTGGTCCCCCCACAGTAGTACATAACAACTGGACTTAATTAACGTTTGCTAATCAATCAATTTAAATGTGTACTGCAGCTGGTCCCATATTCAGCGCCCTATTAAGACAAAATGTGCATCTGCGTAACGTGTACGCGGTCAGGTCGATATCAGAACCGAGATCCCAATCACAATGCTGCGGCCTGAGCACGGATTCTGGAGCAGCCGTTACAAGGGCTTCTCCTGGAGCGACAGGAGCTCCAAACAGTGTAGCCACAGCTCTAGCTCAAATTTCGAATCCCAAAACAGTGAGTGATTTCCAAGAGCTCTACAAATCCACAAAACAGAAGTTTCAATGTAAGCCTTAACCTGTCGTAGCGTGGGAATATGCAGTTCGTGTGCACAATTCTATAAATAGTACTCCCCCAGTATAGTGCGCCTACTTGACATCCAAACGCTTTGACCTTTTCAGCCAAAAAGCTACCCGTGGACGTGCATCCAGATGCTGTGTTCGCCTGCAACGAGCTCGATCTCAGCGAGGTGCAGGTGTATGGCTTCGACTATGACTACACCCTGGCCTGCTACAAGCCCATTTTGGAAGACCTCCTATACAATTTGGCGCGAGAAATGCTGGTGAAGCGTTTCAGATACCCCGAAGATATTCTGGATCTGGAATACGAGCCGAACTTCGCTGTGCGTGGTCTGCACTATGATGTGGAGAAGGGATTGTTGGTCAAGTTGGACTCATTCCTGCAGTTACAGCTGGGCTCCGTCTACCGGGGGCGAACAAAGCTCGGGGCCGACGAGGTTCTCAAGCTATATCACAACCGGCTGCTGCCCATTGCCTATGTTGAAGGACCGAATAACAGCTACCGGGTGAGAATCCACTTCGATCTGTAGCAAGCAATAGTACTTATCCCTTTCGCTTTGGCAGCACAATACCAACTCGAAAATGGTTCAGTTGGCAGATCTGTTTTCTGTACCAGAAATGTGCCTCCTGTGCAATATAATCGAATATTTCGAACGGAATCGCATCGACTACAACCCGGAGATCGTTTTCCATGACACAAGAACGGCCATGGGTTCCTGCCATCCCATCATGCACGGCAAAGTGATGGTAAACACCGCCAAGTACATCGAACGCAATCCCAAGCTGGTCAAGTTCTTTGAGAAACTTCAGAAGGCGGGAAAGAATCTCTTTTTGGTCACCAACAGTCCGTTCTCCTTTGTGTGAGTGCTAGTACCTTCTTTTAATGTATTTCCCACTAAATGATAGATCATTCTCTGTGGTACAGGAACTGCGGCATGACGTTTCTGGTGGGCGCCAATTGGAGAGATTTCTTTGATGTGGTTATCGTACAGGCGCGCAAGCCAAAGTTCTTCACCGATGAATCTCGGCCCATTCGGCTTTTTGATGAGAAGACGAGATCCCACCTTTGGGATCGTGTCTTTAAGTTGGAGAAGGGAAAAATATACTACGAGGGATCCGTGCGACAGCTGCAGGAATTGAAGGGCTGGCGCGGTCATTCGGTGCTTTATTTTGGCGATCATCCATACAGTGACCTGGCTGATGTCACGCTGAAGCACAGCTGGCGGACAGGGGCAATCATCAGTGAGCTAGCGGTGGGTGTACAACCTGTGTATTCGTAATGATGTTACTCAAATTAATCAATTGTAGCATGAAATTAAGACCCTTAACCGAAAGGACTTTAAGATGAGCGCCAACTGGCTGCAGATGCTGACGCAGCTCATCGAGGAGACACAGGACGACGAAAGTGAGCCGGCCCAGGCTTGCCTGCGCGAATGGATGGAGGAGCGGGATCAGTTGCGGTATGAACAACGGTACAAATTCTAGTTCCCAGCCATCAATGTTAATCCTGTTCTTGCAGCAACAAGACGAAGAATGTTTTCAACGAGCAGTTCGGGAGTGTTTTCCGCACGTATCACAACCCAACGTACTTCTCGAGGCGGCTTTTCCGTTTTGCGGACATCTACACGAGTGACATAACCAACTTGCTCAAGTTCTCGACCACACATACGTTTTATCCGCGGCGTGGCGTGATGCCGCACGAATATGCCTCGCACTTTATTTAGATAGAGGCCCAGGTAGGCAGGAAGTTTAGTTTACGTAGTCGTAGGACAAAAAGTGCCAGTGCTGAAGAATGCTTGTAGCTCGAAACTAGTGAAATTTATATTGTGTATAGCGTTATTTACATTGTTGCTCAATAAAATCGTTGTAATAGTTCTCGAAGAGCTGCCTCTGCTTACCGGCCAGATACTCCAGCTTACTCATCCCTTGTCTGCCTGCAGCCCAGATGGGCATTCTGCTGAGATACCCTCCAGCTGTGTTTCGATTATACGCCTACGATTCTCATGGTCCAAGTCGTCCAAAACGCAGTCCTCACTAAGGAATAAATGATTCCCATTATCTTGAAATGTCTCTGGCAGCTAATATCTTACCGTCCATTTCAGCAAAGCATGGTTCAATGATCAGCCCCATCAACCAGACCATCGAATGCCTTGTACATGGCTCGCCTTGCTTTGGCCTCACAACAAAAGTCGATGAGACAAATATTATTGTACCGGAAGCCCCGCTGCACTCGTGGGCTGCACCAGTTGAGGTTGGTCTGGTGCGGCAGTAACTTTAGTATAAATGCTTGAAAACAGTTTGGTTTTTACAGCGATGTCAATGGGACTTAAACTGTACAACCGAGGGCTGGGATTGGATTATTTCATTGTTGAATCAAAGTAGAAAAATGCATTATATTCACGTAATCCTGGTCTGGATCCGTTCGAGTATAGTTCCCACAGCTGCAGTCAATTTTGTACACCTGCTGCAACGGCAGCGACTTCTGAGGGATAATGCTCTTCTCTATCGTGTAGCAGTTGGAGATCTCCTCCTGACCCAGCTTGATGTGGTGCGCTTTCCACGTTTGCCACATATCCGGCTGTAGTAGGCAAAACTCGTTGGCTTCCAGGTCCACTCAGGTCCATTCATCCGAATAAATCGAGGAATATGATTTCCTATCATGGACTGCAAACGATTAACCCATTGTCGTCCAGTGGGTATTAAAATACAGGCTGCGAAAATTATAAATCTTGAAGAATTTTAGCGCAGCTCAGGAGACAGATATCGTGGTCGTTTATTTTGAAAGTAAAGATGGAGAATATGATGGATCTACAAGAATTCTTATTATTATTATTAGCATTATTTTCCGCGGTCTAGCTCAAGTTGTTTTTCCTGTTTAAGTAAAGGGGGCGTAAGTGGGCTTAGTTCGTTTTGTATCGGTATACATATTTTGAAAATGAGATGCAATGCTGCCATAATTTCAGAGTCCATATTAGCTAGATACGAAAATGCGCCAAAAGCGGCTAAAACACAGAAATAAATAAGCTAAAAATTAGGCTAAATATACTCCAATAACAAGTTGTGTGGTTTTAGTGTTTTCATTTAAATTACCAATAAATTAAGAACATCGTTAACTTCGACAAACTATCCTATCTTCTCTTGGATGCAATATAATACAATTTATCGCCTTTTGAACATTTATTTAAATATGACGATGGCCAGATCTAGCCTGAAATATGCCAAACTGGCAGCACTGGTCAGACGCTATATTTTATTTCTTCGGAGCAACCATTTCTGTTGACATTTATTAAACCACGAAACCCCTTCGGGTGCAGAGCGGTTGCGACTTGGAAAATAGTAAAGAAACGACTTAAATATTTGAATAATTGCATTTACAGTACATTGTGATTGTAGCTTATAAAAACAACAATAACAGTGCTTTGTGGCGGTTTTAGCGGCGTAGTTCCAGTGGTAAGTGAAATTTATAAATCACGTCCAGAGTCAGCAAAATGAACAGCATCACATTAGGGAAATTGCTAAAGCAAATTGCGTCATGCTTTTTTTGTCCCTCACGTCCCTTTAGTTTATGCTGTTTGTGTATGTCAATAACTGATTGGAATAAATAATGCATTCCAGCAGCATCTAAGCGTCAGCTGCTTTATTGTTTCTATTCTTTTCCGCATCCCGCATATTCTGTTGCGCTGCTCTTTAGCTCTTCTTTGTTTGGTGTTTATTGCGCTGGCGGCCATTTCTTCGTTTCAACAAACAGACGCACTTTGCTTTCCCTCCCCTTCGTGTTGACCTATTTTAATTTTTCATTTGTTTTCTGTTTGCTTTATCTACCGTTTGGTTATTTACAACACCTGTGTTAGGGTAGATGATTCACCTTGAAATCAGTTTCAAAACCAGTTTGTAGCCCTCGAACTTGGCACAAATGATTGCACCAATAATATCATTTTTATCAAATGCCTCTCACGTATTCCGAATTGAGCTACAAGATCGCAAAAACAATTGCAGCAAATATGGCAGACACGACTCTTAAAAACCACACACACAGCATATACACAAACATAGAAAAGAGCGGCACAAAGTGGAATGGCCGATTAGATAGCGGGTATTGTTCGAATTCGAAAACTAAACTAACAAAACAAAAACTCGTTGGCTCGCCGATCCGCCCCCTGTATTAGTCAGCATACAATTAAAATGTTATTAGCCAAATCCCTTGGCCCCTTGAACAATAAATGTTGTCGGAATCTCGTGAAATCTGTCTACTTGCTCCATAGCCAGCTGGACAACTTCACGTGATTGAATGATGTTAAGTTTGGATTAATAATTGTGTGAAATTTTACAGATTTATTAAAATGCGGACAGCATTGATTCTTCCCCTCCTCGCCCTGGTGGCAGTGGCGCAGGCCGTCTCCTATGCCGAGCTCATCCAGGAGGAATGGCACAGCTTCAAGGTGAGTTCTGTTTCTGATCGAGATTTGTCACCCAGGAAATCCGAGCTAAGCAAGTGTTTTGTGACAGAAGGCGGGGGCTTTGTGACGATGATTAATATCTTTTTGATCTTTTGTTTGCATAGTTGGACTGTTTTTCCATTGTCTTTCGCTGCATATGATGTTTTCGCCGATTGGGGTTGCCTTTCGAGGGCGTGCTGAATCACGAGTGAATGCACTGCTCTGCGCTGCATTATCTGTATAGAACCCAGCAGATAAGTCCAGGCTAGTCTTGGACTCAGTCAGTCACATGCTTGCTCACATGACCGCCGCTTAGCCCATCCGCAAAATGCTGTCATCTGACAGACGAACGTTTTTCCGCCTACTTTTACTGAGTACGGTGCCGACGCGGGTCAGCCCGGAGCGATAAGCGGCGGCTTGAGCTGAGACTGGGCCACTGATAAGCCGGACATTCATTACTTTTTTCGCAATAATTTCTTAATCAACATTGCTAACATTACTCTGACCATTGATCTGTGGCAGGCTTGTTTCAGTTACCCCGTTCCGAATCATTTGCCCTGCTGAATGGTTTCTGTATTGGCTGCACTTTTGCAGTTTTTCTTTGTCCAAGCCGCGCACAGCATTTTCATGAGAGTCTCTTCTTATCATCCATATCAATTGATTTGCAATGCGACTGAACTCATTGCGGGATCTATGGATTTCCTTATCAGTCTATAAAAATGTTTCGACTCGATCTAAGCGAAAAACAATTGTTTTCTGCCTGCATTATTAATGTACTGGCGTGACATGCGCCACTAACCAACTGTTTTATGGGGGCGTATAATTATAATTAACTTTTACAGATATAGTGTGATAGGCTATGTAATTGCCATGGATCTTTTTCTTTACAAAAATCTATCTATAATTTCATTTCAGTATTAGTTTGAATTTTAAATATTGCCGCCATTTGAGGCACTTGGTGTTTGTGTTGTTAAACCAAACAGCTGTTTTGTTTGGTTCCCCTTGTAGCGTATGGTCACACTCCGAAACAGTGCTACCCATGCTTGTGTTCCGTTGCGAAATTCAAATTAAACTTGCATTGCTTCAGTTTTTAGTCATGTCTCAGTGGAACTTTAATCTCTGTACAGTCCTCTGTTATAGAGTCAGTGGCTTGCAAATTTACATATATACAGTTGCAAAGCTGCCATTTTGTCTCTGATAAGCTTACACTTAGTCTTTATTCTCTTACGAAATGCGTTTCCACGAACCACAATAACTAGTCTAATGGGAACGAAATGGGGGATAACAGTGAAATGACGTGTGACGCACGGCATCGCTCCGCTTATCAAATTGGCACTTTGTTTTCGTTTGTGTTAGGGGGCACAGAACAAAAGAGCTTTTGGCTCTCCTCTCACTGAACAACAGGAAAGTGCGAAAGAAAGACAAATTGCGCGGCAAGTTCTCAAAAAAAGCACCTAATCGAAAATCGACAGGTGGAAAATATTTCGCTGACTTGCAGAAGACAGCTATGATAATGATATTAGTACCTGTGCATGTTTTGTCAACTTCGCAGTCGGATATATACAATAGGTGCTCCAACCGGTTGGTTTGGCCAATGTTTGCATACATTTTATGAAATGAAATCCTTATAAATCATCTGCTCCGCCTATACAAATTGCCCAAATGGTGGAAACCGGTTCGGGTTTGAATCCATTCTGCGCGCGCTGCAGAAAACAAAACACGAATACGAGTATTTAGAGTACATCCCACTCGGAATAGTTGTTGCTCTCCAACACTCGTGCAAGTGTGTTTTTTTGTACGTGACGGTGTGTGTGTGTGTGTGTGTGTGCGCACTCAGAGCAGGAAACCGTTTGGTGGTGGTTGCTATTTATATTATTTAAGATTCCCGCCCGTCACTAAGCAAGCGGCAGGCAAAGCGAGCAGAGCGCACAGCACTAACGAGAGGAAAATAAATTAAAGGAGCCACACTGCACGAAAAAGCATCCAGCAAAAGCACAAGACAAAAAAGCACGCGCGTCATCAGAAATCGAAAACGTGTTGGTTAGATAGCCAACAAACTGCCGGAAAATTACATAAAAGTGGAAGAAAAAGGGACCATAAAGCAGAAGAACGGAACCATGGCCAGTCCCAGTCCGAATGACCTGAACGTGACAGTAGACGTGGTGCTGCCCACACTCATTGTTGTGGCCATGTTCGTGATAAACGGCTTCGTCTTCCACTATATCATGCGAAAACGGCGCCAGTGGAAGGAAACGGGCGCTGTGGAATCTGGCACTCCCGACATTGAGATGGAGCACCTGTAGCATCTGTAGCACCGATCAAAAGTAGGACAAGTGAGCCAGTCCGTTAGTGAGAACCAATACGCCTTAGCCGGTGAATGGTTTGAGATACTCAGCATCGTCCAAGCTCAGCTCAACTGCAACAAAATTGCCACCCATCCATCAGCCTCACAGCTAAACAGCTAAAAGCAAATCGGGTCTCGCTCTACGGGAATGGAGATGCGCCACACAAATATTTGCCTATACTATAGATAGTACATACTATACGGAGTGTATACGTCGGGTACCTTTAGATAATTCACGTGCATTTAATTACGGTTTCTACGTTTGTAAGCTCATCTTTTTTTCGCCATTAATTTTTCTACAAAATATACAATAAAAATGTGTGAATTTTGCTATACGAATCGAGACTCGTATATTAGAATGTCTGTGTTCGAGAAAACCAAACAAAAAAATCGATGGACGGTTAACGATTTATGCTGTGAAAAGGTTTCCCCACTTGAACTCGATGGAATGGATAGATGGATGGGATGGGGGATGCTTGTCTGAAATTCGTATCAATTATGTCAATTATACGAGTCAAGCCATCCGAAACACGCACTGACATGGACATGGGTCCATCCGGCTGGCCGCATTCGGGGCGACAATTGTTGCCTGGTCCATGGTGATGGTGAAGCTGTCTGTTATGATTATGCCTGGTTCCCACTGTAATTTACTTGTTGTCTGTTCTGAGAACACTAGACTCTCTGGGCTTTGTGCGCCCCTAACACACAGTCATTATTTGTTCCTTATTTTAAATGAATTTTCCGCTATCTAAATATATATTTAAGATCTGTCGCGTTCGCTCCGCTGCAAACAAAGCTGTGTGTGTGCCGTCTGTAATGGATATCTACGGTTCGAGTTCTATTGGATTAGTATGCTCTTTGACACTATCATTTGTAGAATTCTCGTTCTATTTCCGTTGTGAAAAACATGCGGGCTAGAGAACAAACAACCCCCGAAACCAATCCTATGGGGCAACGACCAATGCAGCGATAGTTTGAACAGAAACAGAAACGCATTCTTTGTCATGCCAAAGTTCTGCCCTGGCAACGGCTGCTCTGTGTTTGTTTACTACCTGGAACATTAACACCATTTCGCAGTTTCTGTGGATGTTTTAGTGCGGCAATCGTAAAAAATTTGATGGCTATGTTGAGTTTATGGACACTGCTACTGTTGTTGGCTAACCGCTGACAGTTTGGACAGCTCGTGCCAGGTTAGTTGGTCCGTGATAAGATTATCTCAAGATTGGAAACTATTTAATGGCTGAGAGATGGGAGGTGGATCGTAAATACAATTTACGTAAATGCCAGATTTTATACATTTTTCCACATTTTCGACTAGTCCCAACAGTCCAAATGCATTCTACTCGGGAGCTTTAGGCACCGTCGTATCTAATCGTACTACCATAGCGTGACTTGAATATTGATTTATTAAAACATTGTCTCGATAAGAAGGGAAACCTGGCGATAAGGGCGATACTGGGACTACTACTACACATACTATATGTATGTATATTCAACTATGTGTTTGCCATCCACAGCTGGAGCACCGCAAGAACTACCAGGACGAGACTGAGGAGCGCTTCCGGCTGAAGATCTTCAATGAGAACAAGCACAAGATCGCCAAGCACAACCAGCTATGGGCCACCGGCGCTGTGAGCTTCAAGATGGCCGTCAACAAGTATGCGGATATGCTGCACCACGAGTTCTACTCCACGATGAACGGCTTCAACTATACCCTGCACAAGCAGCTGCGGTAAGTGTTTCGTACCCCCTCAAAAGAACGAAAGAAAGAAAGACCCCGGAGATGACTAACGAGCTTATGTATATTTTATTGCAGTAACGCCGATGAGAGCTTCAAGGGTGTGACCTTTATCTCGCCGGAGCATGTGACGCTGCCAAAGCAAGTGGACTGGCGCACCAAGGGCGCTGTCACCGATGTGAAGGATCAGGGCCACTGCGGCAGCTGCTGGGCCTTCTCCAGCACCGGTGCCTTGGAGGGACAGCATTACCGCAAGTCGGGCGTGCTGGTGTCTCTATCCGAGCAGAATCTGGTTGACTGCTCGACGAAGTATGGCAACAACGGCTGCAATGGCGGTCTTATGGACAACGCCTTCCGCTACATCAAGGACAATGGCGGCATCGACACCGAGAAGTCCTATCCCTATGAGGCCATCGATGACTCTTGCCACTTCAACAAGGGCACGATCGGAGCCACAGATCGCGGATTCGTTGACATTCCCCAGGGCAATGAAAAGAAGATGGCGGAGGCAGTGGCCACCATTGGACCCGTCGCCGTTGCCATCGATGCCTCTCACGAGTCGTTCCAGTTCTACTCCGAGGGCGTCTACAACGAACCCGCGTGCGATCCCCAGAACTTGGATCACGGAGTTCTTGTTGTGGGCTTTGGAACCGATGAGTCCGGCATGGACTACTGGCTGGTGAAGAATTCTTGGGGCACCACCTGGGGCGACAAGGGCTTCATCAAGATGTTGCGCAACAAGGAGAACCAGTGCGGCATTGCCTCTGCTTCCAGCTATCCTCTGGTCTAGTCTGGGCCCGATGTACTCCCCCAGAAACACATCCCCTATATGATACACACAAAAAAAAACCCCAACACCCAACAAAAGCATCTCAGAAGAAACTTTAATATTTAGCCAATATTTTATCTTATCCTTTGAATTCTTACACTACTTGAATTTCACATTTCATTTCATGTAATCTCTGCCATGAAACCCCATCAAAAACAAGTACATGTTTTATGTTGGTGTTTGTAAAAAAATAAAAAATAAATACAAAAAAAAATTGGAAATAATTTGAAAAAAATGTACGAACGCTACATTGAGCCGACTGTCGGAACTGTTGAAGTTTTTTGCTCACCGAGTGCATCGAATCGACCGCTTTCTTGAAGGAGCAGTTAGGTTGGCAACAACCTACTGCGATTCAGTACACCTAATTCTGTTTTTACACGGTAGATTGGTTCCTGAAAAAACCGTGTACAAAAAGACGTTGATCGTATGGATAAATAGGTGATTGGTTCCTTATCTCTAAAACCTATTAAAATAAGGGGAACAAATTTGGAAACGTTGGAAAAACAAATTTGCGTATACAAAAATGTAATCCCCTTAAATTTCTACGAAAAGGGACCAAAAAAACCCCTAAATTTTTGCTATCTACAATTGCTCTGACCAGTAAATTTGCTTGTATGGATGTATGTATACGCAAAAAACGAAAGAGAAAAAAACATGTACATATTCTCTTTATGCTCTTTCTTGTTTTCGTTTGGTTTCTAGCTGTTTGTGAGCTGTGTGTGTTTTTATCCATTTGTGTTGTTATTTTGAACCATGCTAAATGAAATAAAAACGTGTAAAAAATTTAAAATTTTTGATTTTCAAACCCTGTTATTTCAAACCCGTGGAAAGAAAGACCGTGTAAAAACAGAATTAGGTGTATTCCGATTTTTGTGAGTGTTGGATTAGTTTTCCACTTTCTCTGAAGTGAGAAGAATAAATTCTATTGCAAAACGAGGGAATGCATTTACGTGCATCATTTATTCCAATGGTTTGCATTTAAAGCCTTTTCGCTCATTCAATTTCAAACAATTTCCATTTGGCGCGAACCACTCGGCTTTTTTGATCTCTTTGAATCGGGTATGAATCGGTAGCAACAATGAGTCTCATTCCATACACAAAAGTTGCGGCAACATTCAATTGTTGGGGCCAGACAATGTTTGTCATCTCAAGCTCCAATATAAATCCAATAAAAGCAAGTATTTAAAGCAAGCCAGTCAAGTAGAAAATTGATTCATTAATCGAATAAAACTATGTGGGCAGGGCTGACGGTTCTATCTAGTTAGCAATATTCCTCGGAATATCAAAAACGAGGAAAATGTATAATAGAACTAGAACTCGTCAGTATATTTACGGTATATTTTTGAAATGAGACGGTATATTTTGGTATATTTCTGAGGGCCGATATTTTAACGATAAATCCGATAAACATATTGAAAGGCACATGTGTTTCTGTGCTGTTGACAACAAATTTAATAAAAACAATCTAAAATGGTGAGTTCAGCTCGACCCGACCCCCTACTTAGTAGATACTTAATTAATAACTGTATTAACGTGTTTTAGGTAAAGGGAAAGAAACCATACATTGACCGCAAGAAGGCAGTAACCTTCCATTTGGTCCACCGCAGTCAGCACGATCCACTTGTCACCGACGAAAATGCGCCGCAGCGTGTGCTCTTGGAGGCTGCTGCGAGGCAGCGACAGTCCCAGACCAAATCGCAGGACGAGGCACCAGTAGATCCCGCCAAGCGTCAGGAGGAGCAAAAGAAATTCGGCATTCACTTTGATGACGACTACGACTACTTGCAGCACATGAAGAAACGCGAGAACGATGTGGTCTGGGAGTACATGGAGAATCCAAACCATGCCAAGAAGCGCCAGGAGGACGAGAAGCCGTCGACAGCTCCCAAACTAGTGTTGCCCAGTTCGGTTTTTGCCAGCGAGTTTGAAGAGACCGAGGGAATGCTGAACAAGGCAGCTCCCCAATCATTGCGCTTGGACTGGGATCCAGATGTAGTGGCGGCACTGGATAGCGATTGCGAAAATGAAGAACTGGAGGATGATTTTGTTATGCAGGCGATGGGCGACGGTGATGAAGATGACGAGGACGATTGGACTGACGAAGAGGAGGGCGACGCTGAGGATATGGACTTTGATTCCGATAATATGAATGAAGACGAAGATGAGGATGAGCTAATGGATCGCCTGGCTCCTTTGATGCGAGAACGTCGTTTCGATGACGAGGAAGTCAAGTCTCGTTTCACAGAATATTCCATGTCGTCCAGTGTCATTCGTCGTAATGAGCAGCTCTCCTTGTTGGACGACCGCTTCGAAAAGTTCTATGCCAGCTATGATGATCCCGAGCTGGGTGACCTGGCCCTGGAAGATATCGAAGGCAATTGGCACCAAAAGCACCCGGTAGTCATGCAATGCTTCCAGGAATTCAAAAAGAAGAACAAAACAATCGACTACAACAAAGATTGGGATCGTGAGCGCATTGAAAAGTACCGGCACGTGGTCGAGGGCGAAGAGGACCCCACCGAGGAGCTAGTCGAATACGAAGTAGACGATCCCAAACAAAAGAAATGGGATTGTGAGTCCATTCTGTCAACCTACTCAAATATCTACAATCATCCAAAGCTGATTGATGAGCCACGGCGCAGCCGTCGCTCCAGTGCCAGTTCAAACCCAGCTCCCATTCAGATCGATCCCAAAACCGGACTGCCCGCCAATGTTTTACGCGGCGGCGTTGATGGCCAGCTCACAGCCAAAGCTCTGGCCAATCTGGCTGATGACTCGAACGCTGCAACGGGCCCAAAATCACTGTGCGCCAAGTCGGTGCTGTCGACGCTAAGCGTTCTGTCCATACGCCCCAAGGACGAGTCCGCCGAGGAGAAGAAGGAGAGGAAGCGTCTGCTTAAAGACTACCGAAACGAGCGACGCATCGAGAAGAAGGCAAACACAGAGGCCTTCAGGGAGGAGAAGAAGCGGCAAACTCACGTCAAGATCAACCAGCGATCCAATCAGCAGGGCGCCACAATTGTCTAGCTTAAGTTCCCAGCTCTGTTCTTTAGGTTTAAGTGTGAATTGTATACACATGGCGTATGTATAAAGTGATATCTATATGAGGAATATAAACACTGACACGCGTGTCTCCTTCGATCCCTCCGCCAACTGGTTGCTAGTCCTTTATGCCAATGTCTCTCGAAAACTGTTGGGTCCAATGATTATGAGAATGGCTGATGGAAAATTGTACGAATTATATGCTGATGCATGGATGGGGAATTGGAGCTGTGGATGTCAAGCTTTGGTTGGCGTCATCGTCAGTTGTCAGTTGGCCATTAATCAAAGTGGCTGCCTGCTCCACACGCGCTGCCTGCTCCACGCTGTGCGTGCCAAGCAAAGCTGCTATACGAACCACTATGCGAAGTCGTGATACCCTAGAAAGGATATGCCGCACAGTTGGCTTTCTCCTGTCACCGCACGGACGTCCAACCAGCTATGCCCCAACTAACTGACGCGGATAGAGTGGCAGATAACAAGAAACTTGACTTGGCCTGCCATGCAACAATTAGCTCAGCTCTGAAACTGTCTCACCGACTGCTTACGATTCGCGAATCGCTAGCTATGTACAACAGCTCGACAGCCGAACATAAAACGGAATCAACAGCAAGACAATCGAAATGAAAATAAAATAAAGTTCATTTCATTGTCAGTTTTTGGCGAATGTTGCCAAAACAGCAACAAGAATGTCATAACAAAATGTTCCTTTTACCTTGCCCCTTGACTGATGTGGTCTCCATACAGTATATCTGTATATCTGTATGGTGGGTATATCCCATATATTTACCGTATCCACACTCTACTATACTATTCTGTATGTACTCATGAGTGTAATTGTCTTTGTATATTATAGTTAGTCCTACAAACGCGATTTGTATTTACATTGCCATATAGAAATTTCCCACGAGGCATGGGGCCTGGGGGCCAGGGAAGGAAGGCCTTGTTTCCAGCCTTTTAACGCTCGGCTGTTACCATAGTTAGTGGAAGGTTGCCTAGCCCAGACACCGCTCCTGTGCCTGTGCCTGTGCCTGAGCGTGTGCCAGTGGCAGTTGTTTAGTGTTTTGGTTATTTTGTGGAAAACGTCAGGTCAAATCGCATGCACTTCATTGGAAAAACCAACGTCAGTCTGGATCCGCTTTTCGATTGTTGTACATATGTATGTATGCTCCCACTCGTATGTGGACAATTATAAGAAGAATTTACATAGTTGATCCTTTCACCAGTACATCATATAAGTAATGTAATGGAGATTGGAAATTTCCAAACACATTTCCATGGGAATCCAACACCAATTTGCAACCGAACTGCACTCGTGCTCATGCTCCTTTCCGCCATTCCTCTTGTCCGCCTGTCCGTCCCCAACAAGCAAAACTCCTTGTAAATGGAAACCCGTTACAGTTGGTTGTCGTGCCTGAGTCTCCATTGAACGGTCGAGCGGCGTTGGGGGACGCTGGTTTTGTTGTTGTTGTATTCCGTATTAAAGCTGGCAAGGAAAGCGGCAAGAAATTCGCGTACTTTTTTTGTCCGTTGAGTTCAGTTTTAGTTCCTGAGCGAAGGCGAACGGATTCGGGCGCGCGTCGTTCCCGTAACGCGGTAATTTCCCTATAATATTTAGATTTTGATTGGATGGAACGGAGTTGAGTGGAGTGGAGTGGAGTGTAGCGGTGGAGAACCGGGGCTCGCGTGAGTCAAGCGTTAAAGTAGTGTAATTGCAGGCGGTTCTGGGAATGAAACCGCAAGAGAACACATTCATAAATGCCACTAACTACAGAATTAATGCAATTGTTGGGGGAAGTACATTTGTTTCAATGTTGCCAATTCATAATCGAAAGTCATCAAGAATTGTTTCCTGCCTGCCTGCCAAGACTAGGCAGTAAGTCTTTTATATAATCAGGCACGAGTTCAAAAATTAAAATTAAAAATTCATTTGTTTTAATTCTGTGTGGATCTTTGAACCGAGCCGAACAGCACAACGAGTGCGAGTACAAATGGAAATAAATGATTTTTGTTGATTTAATTAGTGGCAGTATCAGATCAAAGCAAATCAACAGCAGCCCAAATATTTATATAAATATGTACCTACGTAATAAAATAACTAATTGTCAAAAAGTATGGAGTACGTATACGTGTTATATACCTAGTGCAAATGACTTAAACACTCCCATCTAAGATCTATATCTGACAAAAAAAAGTGTCGCATCTGAGTCTGTGTCTGCGTCTGCGTCTGCGTCTGCCTACACCTACACCTACAGCTACACCACTTGCGTTGGGCTTAGCCGGATGCTGTTCATCTGACGATCTACATACTACGAGTGGTATGCATGCTCTCAGATCTGGAAGTGGAATTTTTAATTTGCGAAAAATACTTGAGCACACGACCATTGCCATTGCCAGTGTCAATGTCAGAGAACAGGAAGATAAGAGCTGAGTGAGAAACAGAAAGTAATTTATAGGAAATGGAAGTCCAGTCCACACCAGTCCAGGCAATTATGTGTGCTTGAACCAGTCACACAAGCCAGGAAGTGTGTAATTGATCAGGCATCTCTCTCTAGCCCTCCTTAAAGGTACACACATATTTGATATCTGGATGCATACTTCATACCGATACGACCATCAATCGGATGCATAAGTAGGGGCATAGATTGAGCTGTTATTATTGTATATCGTATCGCATCGCCAGGCGGATAACAAAATGTACCGGACTTAAGTAAAATTGGCACGCGATTCAATTGAATCTTGGCGCGAAGTGTGCTAGTGCTCAGCCCCAGTGCTGGGGCAATTACACGACCAATGCCTTGACCGCTGCCGTTGCTTTTGCTTCTCCTCCGCCAAGCACCACACAACACACAACACACACAGCACAGCTCACTAGGTATCAGCTTACGGCCGCTATCCGCAATCGCCATACGCCGCTGGTTGCCTGCTAACAGTAACAGCCAGCCAGCCCACTCACAGAACCCCTCGTTTGAGGAATCTACATATCATGGATGCGAACACACACTAGTATCCGTATGGTATGTAGATACATACATAGACACTGGCATACATATCTGGATGAGCACACTTTCCCGACCTAAGCTCGACTGTCTTCGACTGTGAGATTCTTTGTTTGTTTGAGTTTAGAACGAACTGAGCTGGAGGCAAGACTGCGGGGACTACCAGTCTCGAATCAAGGACTCAGCTACGATCTTCCCTACCCTACTCTTGTTTTGTTCAGTGATCGTTCGTGTTCGTGTCCTGCTATATGTGTGTATGTGCATAGTATCTATGAAAAGTGAAAACACGTTAAGAAACGAAAACGAAATCAATCGAAATAAAATGTAAGAGATACAACATACCAGTACTTCGCAAAGTTCCATTGAAACCAAAACCCGAAACCGAAAATGAAAATGAAGTTGAAAATAAAAATTATGTTCAAATATTGTGTTACAGAGACCGAATTATGAAATTCCCACGTCGGTGTAAAGTGAGATGATTTGAGGCTTGAAGTTACAAAATTCCTTTCCAATTCCGTCGCCCCAACA
The DNA here is from genome assembly GCA_008121275.1 of Drosophila lowei. Classification (NCBI taxonomy): domain Eukaryota; kingdom Metazoa; phylum Arthropoda; class Insecta; order Diptera; family Drosophilidae; genus Drosophila; species Drosophila lowei. The sequence goes on along the minus strand of CM017778.1, from coordinate 19,322,784 downwards.
TCATGCTTGGCAAACTCAAAAGGAACGCATTCATATCGCTTGGATTGGGATTCATATTGATATGGTAAGCTCAGCTCGAATTTCCCCCTTCCTTTTCCAGCTAGGCTCGATGGGGATTCAGTTCAAGGGACCGACTCGCCCGTTAGATATCCCCGCAACCTTCATTTGGATATGAGCATTGCCAAATGAAAAATCGGTTCGTTTTTGACAAATCACCCAAAAGCAAGGTCACTTGGATACCAGTCAAATGGGAATTCTGCACGTCATATGAGTACTACATCCGATTGGAAAAATATCAAAAAACTGCAAAAAGGAAACCAAGTACATAATATAATTCGCTTACAAAACAGTTAAACAGAAGCTAAAGTCAAGTCTAGCAGAACAGAACAGAACAGACCGGAACACTACAGTACAAAAGGCAGCCCAGCAAACACGAATGAAGTTAATTTCAAATTCAGACTTAAATTGACAAAGTTTGCAATAGTTGCATGTGGCAGCCATCAGCCAACAGCCAGCCCCCAGCCTTAGCTTAGCCCCACCCCCCGTCCGTGACTCCATATAAAGGATTGTATTTGAAATTTTCTTTTTCTTTGGTTTTTTTGCTGCTCATTTTGCAGGCTGAGCGAAGCAACGGAGACCCAAGTGAACTACACAGCCAAGCCGCGAGTGGTTCTTCCGCCTAATTATGTCAAGGGTAAGTTAAACCCAGCCCCAGAGGCCGGCCCGGCCGACTCCAACACCAAAACAAACCCCCCTCTGAACAAATTACTCGTACTATTGTAATGGGAGGTTACCTTTCGTTTTCCTCTCTATGGGTGTCTGCTGTGTCTGTGTCGGAGTCTTCCATCCACTTGAAGCATGAGGTTAAGGTGCGAGTGCGATTTTTTCCTCTCCAGCCTTTGTTTTTAATTGCATGGATTTTTCGCCATTCTTTTTGTGATTTCTGATTTGTTTGTACCATGAAACCATGAAACCCGCCAACCACCAACAGCCGCAGGATATGCATATGCGTGTTCGGGTTTTCTTCACGGTTTTGTACATTTCGTGACGCGGTAAATTTCAGGGCCTCCGTCTATGGTATACTGGGTTACGGTTACGGTTCTCCACAGTCTCCGTCTAAGCCCCTCAGTTTAGGTCTTTGACGTCACCCACAATTACGATCGATTCAAATCAAAATAACATTTACCGGCGACAATTTCTTTGGCTGGAACTATGAAGGAACCCTCAAGATCTAATGGAAATATAATCGAATGGGACTTCCTGAATAAACTATTTCCTAACTTATGGATCGTTGAGTGCAATATAATATAAAACTTTGCTTCCACGGATTCAAATCCCACTACTCCCCATACGGGAATCTTCTCGCAACCGCCTACAAAGAAATGCATAATTTATCAAAATATTAACCCTGCCGAGTCGAGCGGTTTTTATTTGAAGAAAAACATTTGTGCCAGCTAATCAACACCTTTATTTCTATCGATTTTCCCTGGTTGTGTAATACGCATTACCATTAGCCCCATAGACTGGCCCTGAACTTGAAGAGAGCCCGAGGTGGCTGTGGGTGATGTGTGTTTCCTTTTTAGAGAACTCACACCGTACCGCACCGACAGAGGCCCACGAAAATGAATTTGCGCACGAGACGTTCTATTATTTCGAATGGCTGGATGGATGGTGTTCATGGGGAAGAACTTGTGTAACCATTGTTTATATAAACATACATACATATATGTATATGCTAATGAGTTGACACCCAAGTCGAAGATAATCAGCGATCGCCTTGATGATTTATTGCAGAAATACGACCGCCCTCGAAGAAGGGATCCCCAGTGATAGTAGACTTTAGCATATTTGTTGTAGATATTAACTCAATTAACGTAGAGGATATGGACTTTAGGTAAGTGGAGCCGCGTCCCAGATCAAATGCGGGCGACCATAATGGATCATATAGCAATACTGTGTATATTTTCAGAGTAGACATGTTTATACATCAGCGCTGGCATGAGCCACGATTGGAGATCCCCGATGACATCTTCGAGGAGGGCGACGACTATGTGACACTGCTTCCAGAAGTCTTTGAGAATTTTTGGCAGCCGGATCCGTACTTTCTCAATTCGAAGATTGCCGGTACGTTCTTCAAACTTTACATAAATAAACTCCATGTATGCCTTTGTGTGTGCGTCTGTAGGATCTGAAACAATTCCCATTCGTGCACTTTGTCCAGGCGACAACCTCTACTACTACAATATGTGTCTAGAATCTAGATAACTACTATATAGTACATATAAGTTTGGATGATCATTTGTATATAGTAACAAATTATTTTGTATCTGTTTGTTTTTCCTAATCCGTTCCGTTGATTTCTCTAACGACTAATCGTTTCCAAACTAACAATACCTGAAACTTCTACATAGGATATGGAAGTCCATATGTTGCCTCCACTTCTATGCTACGCAATAAGGGTGAAAGAGATTCGAAAAACTTTCATCTGAACAAAGATTTAAGTATATCAATGAATCTAGATCTGTGTTTACAATTTTGTGTTATGCCAAAAGCCATCCAAATCGAAATCAATCCATATCCTCCATACAATCTGTATCTGTATATTCAACATTCTCAGAATACTATTATGATATCTAATGAACAAGATGTAGTATATACCTTGTCTATAAATATATATAAATATATACCCATACTGGCATCCCCCATTTGTGAACAAAAAATGTACATTTCGTTTGCTTTTACTCGTTAAATCCCCCCCATCAGGAGATACTACTAGTACCGCCCACGTGGCGCCTCATTGCACGCACGAAATCCATTCCACCACTTCCACATCCACTTCCAATGCCATGGTCACCCAGGGCACTCCAACTCCAACCACACCAACCAGAACTCTAAACCTTCCTCTCTCACCCACACGCTCCAAACTAAAAACGAAAAACGAAAATTTGCAGTTGCACTCGGAGTCCCCTGATTAGATCTCTCACCTTGAAATCACGGCTGTACTTTGTCGGGAGAATGTGGTTTTCTATTTGGTTTACGTTTTTTTGGTTGCCATTGTCAACATTTAAAGGACGAATATCGATTGCGAATCGGTCAAGCTTTATTCCGTCCTGTCACGTTATTTTCAAGATTACTACAACTGCATGTCTTATCAGTTCAGAAGCCTAGAATCGTATTAGAACCGTTGGATCTTGGGTAGAATGAAAATCTTCAACGTCTGAAAGGCATGCTCCGAAATATCTCCTCGATGCCGTAGATATAAGAAAAATGTTAAAAGTTTGTTAGATTTTTGCAGTTAGTGTGGGTAATGGATGGATCTCGTTTAATGGCATACACTGATACTTGATCGTTGATCTTATTCTAATAGAAACCAACTAGAATGCTCCTCGTGGTATTTCAATAAAAAGAATGAGAGGACAATCTTAAGACGATCAGCTTCAACAAAACTAAAGTTTATAATATTATACCCCTTTTTATACTTACCCTTTTTATTTTTACTCTTTTACCAACGATTCCAGTTCGATAAGTGCATACATATTTTCTTCGAGCCAAGCATCAATGTGCCGCGTCATGCACATGCTGTGTATATTGTTTTTGCAAAGTGAGCACCACTGACGTGCTCCGTTTAGAGTAGTGGTACCTCTGTACTCCAAATCAGTGGGGGTAAAGGTACCGGACAGGGTTATTTATGCTAAGTAGAGCAGACACCGCACTCTTCCCATGTAGAAACTTGACGCTTAAACTAGACCTAAGGCGATCACGAGCACCTGCCAAATCAACCAATAAACAATCAACCACTCAACCACAAAAATGAGCAAAGAAAAATGAGTCTATCGATTCCAATGCCATAGTTCTAATCAAACCCCATTTGTTCCGCATCTCTGCAACGTCTTCTCGATGTCTTCTCGTTGTAGAAATAGCGACTCTGACCCACAAGTTCACATCGGTGACGCTGTACAAGAACAAGACGGTTCGCTATGCGGCGCGGATGCATGCCATCATTGCCTGCCAGATGGAGTTCCAGCTGTACCCCATGGACATACAAGTGTGTCCCATCCACATTGAGAGCTGTGAGTGGTAACCCCTCCCATTCCCCGCAGACAAGAGCAGCCTCTAACGAACTTTACAATTAAAAATTCAATCAATAAAGTCTCATCGAACAACCAGAAGGTGAAGCTCCGCTGGTCGGACTCGGGCGTGACCCTCAATCCGGAACTGAAGCTCCTGCAGTACAATCTGGGCCAGCCCCTGCAGCTGGAGGAGAGCGATGGCTACATGCCGGAGAAGGTCGGCAATTTTTCGCGGCTCACCGTGTTCTTCCGCTTCGAGCGCCAGATCGGCCATCATCTCATCCAGACATTCGCCCCCTCCTCGCTGGTGGTGATGCTCTCCTGGTTCAGCTTCTGGCTGGGACTGGACGCCATACCGGGACGGGTCACTCTGCTTGTGACCTGCATGTTGACGCTGGTCACCATGTTCACGGGGGCGGACATTCCCCCAGTGGCCTATGTGAAGGTGGCCAATAAGTTAACCAGCAAAAAAAAGTATAGAGGCTAAACAACATTTCTGTTGCAGGCCCTGGACCTGTGGATGGCCGGGTGCATGCTCTCCGTGTTCGCAGCCCTGGCCGAGTTCGTTGTGGTCAAAGTCCTGGACGTACAGTACCAGTACCAGGTGAACCGCATACCCAAGGTACTGCCAATGGTAAGGCAGAGCTGTGGATATCCCTTTAATAAATAATGCCACCTTCTTATCGTCCCGAATTGAAATCGCGTAGCGCATCAGTAACATGGAAAAAGGTCAATGTGCAACGGTGGCAAATTGGGAGGGCGGAGCCGTGCGGTCGCGAAAAGCCACCCAAACGCCCACGACGCCCGGACAGGTGAGTGATTATCTTTTTAGATAATTTTAGGGAATGTGTGCACCTGTCAAGCCGCCTTATTTCGCAGACATCGCTGCAGGGCAACGGAGGACCGCCGAAACCGGCGCGGCGGCAGAGCCTACTTTCGGTGGCATGGACGGACACGGATACGGGCGTCGAGAAGATAATGTGGCGGGAGATCGATAAGGTCTCCCGCGCTGTCTTTCCCATACTATTCTTTGTGTTTGTTCTCCTGTACTGGCCGATCCTGCTGATGAAGTCGTCCTAGGACTTGGGGAGTTCCAGATTGCATATGTCTGGACTCCGTTAAAAACTCTATAGGCAAAGGGCGGCAAATCTGACAAATTAAACTAAAGTTTTGAAGACACATAGTGCAATATCAAAAAGAAGAGTCTTTGAACCTCAAAATCTATCATCGAAGTACAACCAACAAGTGAAAACTACAGTTACCTATATAAGTAATTGCCAGCAGCTACATGGCTACATATTCCTATATCGGACACACTGTACTATGTACGAAATATAACTAAGTTATCGACAATTTGCTCACGGAGAATACTTGATTCATTTGGAGTATTTGCTTTGTATAAAACGTATCTTATATTTAACGATAATTTTAGTTTCACATTAATTTTAATCTATGCTACGAGGGACACCTCTCACAGAACTACGAGTATATGCATTAGCTGCAGTCCTACCTATGTATGATTTGGCTTTGCATTGAATTTCTTTAATCTCAGCACACACATTTGTCAATGAGATAAGCTGGAGAATATATTTATATATCACTGTGCTAGTGACAATATACCCCTGAATCGAAAGGGATGGCTGTCCCTGCTTTGAAAGTATTCATTCACTCTCCACATTACGCATACCCCTATCGTATGTATGTACATACCTAGTATGTTCGAGTTACGAAACGAGACAGCTATTTTCTAGCAGACAGCTATTTTCAATTGAATTTTTGTACTAGGCTTAGGCAAATCAGCCAAGAAATTGCATTATTGGTGCTTTAAGGAGATAATAAAATGGCCTTTAAGGATATTTGGATTGTAAATAACTTAACAGAGGAACAGTGAACGCTTTTTAGAGATTTTTACATACATATTTAGAATTATTTACCCATTATAGCGTATTTTTATGCAAGCATTAGAGCTGTGGCTTTTACAACTAATTCGAAAATATCTATGTATTGTATAAACCGACCTGTAGTTCAAGCAGCGCACACCAAGCAGCAGGCAGGTTTTTGTAAACATATTATTGTTAAGCTAAATCGAGTTTATATTTGATATGAAAATACAGACACAATGTAAATACATTATATCACTATATTACCATAAATATATTTATCTAAGATTTATCTGCTATGCCAGTCAAGTTTACATATATGTATGTATGTATCCTTTCCATCTCTTAAGTTGCGGTGTTCACTAAGCTGATCATAGTTCGGTGAGCTCTCGAAAAGGGTTCTAGGAAAAGCTTTAAATTTATTCTTAATAAAAGAAAAGTCGCGTACATTTACCAAACAAACTAATATTTGCATTTAAACACAATCAACAAGAAATAAACCGAAGGCGGATGTATCGAAGAACATTCCTATTCGTCATCCTCGGATTCGGTGGCACTCTCCTCCTCGTCGCTAAACTGCATCTGTGATGACCCATTCTCTTTTGTCCTAATAAGCAGCATATCATCATCGCTGTCCCCGTCCATGGTGCTCTTGTTTCCTTCATTCCCTTGATCCAACTTGTCGGCCCTGTCCAGGAGAACCCTCAAAGTGTACTTGTTATAGTCACAGCTGTAAGTATATAAAAGGAATCAGTAAAATTGGCTCGAAGAAAGGAAAGGATGGATATACTCACATTTTATTGAGGGTTTCGTATTTCCTTGAGAGGATTTCATGCAGGGCCAGCAGGCCAGTGTGCTGGAAGACGCCATCCTGGTTTCCATGCTGTGTCAGTAGGCAGCAGCTCCATTGCAGATAGAATTCGATGTGGGGCGTGGATTGCAAGAGGCGGGCCAATTGCTGCAACAAGCGCTGGGCAAACTCTGCCGACAGATCTGCACAGACTAGTTCGACTGGAAAGATGTAAGTAGGAAGTCAACATTGGCATGAATATACAAGCACTCCATATGCATGCAATGCAGACACGTGCTGGGCAGATGGCAGAGTAGTTTATGACCAGTTTACGGCCATTTATATATGTGCAAGGGGAAGGTATTGCAAGGGGTTATTAACCAAGGCAAAGCGAGAGAGCCTTGAAACTGTTTATTAACACAGCAAAAGTGCAAATTTGCACATTCGATCGAAAAATGGAGTCAGGGCAATGGCGACCGCCTCTGGTGAGTGTGTCGCTGCTATTTTTAGACACGGCAAGGCCGAAGGTTGCCCAACTGACAAGGACTGGCCCATGAATAGTATAAAAAACGATTTAGCATTCTACTTACTATCCCTGTACGGCACACGCTCCACCACCAAAGCAATCAAATTGGGTTCATTTAGTTTCAAGGACATAACCAGCGCCTTTGTGAAGTCCAGCTTTTTGAGAGACTCATGGACCGCCTTCGGCGTTACTTCCAGCGACAAGTCAAACGGATCAAAGACAACGCCTGAATGGGGAACAAAACGAAGTGAAAATATGGGAAAACAATCTTAAACACTTTAGATATAGCTTACCCTTATCCAAGGCATAGATGCAGAGTCCCTCGGTTCCAGCAGCTGCAAAGGCCTGACCAGTGGGCGAGAACTTAACAGAGAACACTCTCACCTCAGGCTGAAACCGTCTGGAGGACATGTCTCCTTTGCGTACACCAGGCAGTCGAATGGCAACCTTACCGCCCTCGAACTCTTCGCGTTGTTCCACCAAAGCCATATTGCCGAATTCGCTCAAATGCTTACGACTGATATAATCCTAATTTAATAAGTAGTAAAAAATACATTTAAATAAATCATTGTGCTTTTGGAAAATGCTTACATTCAGGCCATCTAAGCTGTGGTTTTGAGTGATCTGGAATTTCTTGAGGAGGATGGCCTCCTTAACATGGTAAATACAAATATTGGGAGACTTTCCAGCAGCCAGCAGACACTCCCCATCCGCAGAGTACTCAATGGTAGAGAAGTAACTGAAATCGTAATGGATTTAAATTGAAACTTGAACGATTTCCACTGGCTTGGTACTCACTTGGCTTGGGCATTCTTCTTGGCTGTTATCACATCGGTTTCCATGCGACCACTGCTCAGATCATTGCGTCCCTCTATGGTGGCCACTTGACTGGCAGATTTGATGTCAAAAATGGTTATGTTACCGCTCAATGTGGCCACAGCAATCTGAATAGGAATGTATTGTAGTATGATCTAGGGGCGGCATATCTTTCGCCTTTACCTCTTCACCGCTGGGACTGAATGTCACATTTGTGACATCTGAGACAGCATCAATAGTTTCATGCTCGCTATTGCTCTCCAGGCAGTTCCAAATCTTGATTGTCTTGTCCCAAGAACCCGAAACCAGAGTGGAAGATGTGGCTACTGGCGAGAAAGCCAACGAGACCACTGGACCCTCATGGCCGCTGATGATCTCTAGAAGTTTGCCCGTTTTCACCGACCAAAGGAATATATCGAAGATATCCTGCCCGCCTGCCACTACTAGCTCGCCGGAATAGTCCACTGCAACGCAGGAAAATTGAGCGGGATTCGGTGAGGTAAAGGTCCTAAAGTTTCGATATCTATACGAAAATCAACATATGTTAGATATCGTCTTCTGTAAGAACTGTACGGTGTCAAACCTACCTGATGACATCAAAAGCACGTACTGTGCCATCCAGGGAGCTGCTGACCAAAAACTTCTTGTTCCTACTGAACTGAATGCCAGTCACACCGCTGGTGTGCTCACTGAAGGTTACGAAGCAGAAGCTGCTTTGGGTGTTCCACAGCTTCACCTTGGAGTCCTCACCGCCAGTGGCAATGTACTGGCCATCTGAAGAGTAAGCAATGCAGGTCATCTCGCTACTGTGTCCCTGTTGCTTCATAATATACTGTTCGCTTTGCCATTCCCAGACCAAGAGTTGTCCGATCTCACGCGACGCCAAGGCCACCCAATCACCAGTACAGTTGAATATCGCCGCCGAGATGGGATAGTCGGAAATGCTCAGCGAATGGATCATGTTCACATCGGGCAGCTCGTAGAGGTAGAATGCTCCGGTGCTAAAGGCCACAACCAAGACTTTAGTGCGCCTGTTATAGTTGGCTGCCGTCAACTGGACATCCCTTTGCTCCTTGCGGGGTTCATCAGCCAGATAGTGTCGGGCCAGCTTTTTATAAAAGAATGGATGCATCTTCTTAACTGCCTCGTCTTTTAGTTCATTCACATCGAGGGCGATAGCTGCCGAGTCTTCTTTTACAGCCTGCTTCTCTACCATGTTTTCTACATCGTCTTCGGATTCATTGTCCGAGTCTTTTTGCTCTAGCCTCCTGCTTTTTGGAGCTGGCACCTCGGGTTTCTCTGCATCCTCCAAATCTGATGGGGCCAAGCTGCATTCCCACAAACAGAGCTGTCCATTCCGACTGATTGTGTTGAGATGCAAGCTGTTGGCTTCGAAGAAGCAGGATACAATGCCGTCTGTGTGCCCAGTTAAGTTGTAAGTGCGGAAATTCGTTGTGTAGTTGATAGCGCAGATCTTTGTGGAGCTGTCACGACAGCCAATGGCTAGTAGCCGCGAATCAGACGACCAATCCAGCCAGGTAACATCATCATAGCCACCGAGGAAGCTCCGTTTCAGCACGAACGGGTTGTACTCTCCGGTTATTTCTCCTGGTGCGCAGAAGATGAGCACCAAATTCTCACGCGCCACGGCAAAATATTTTCCATCGGGACTGAAGCATATGCACTGCACGCCAGTTTGGAATTTGTGCCTGTGTATCACCGTGCAGGACATCATGCTGATGAGTTGAGCATCGCCCTGCTCGTTAACAGCGATCAGCAGGCTTCCATCCGGGGAAAGCGCAATGTTTGTGTAATTATAGCGCGACTCCAACGAAAGGGTGCGCGATTTATTGCTGATGGGATGGTTAAGGGTAATGTAAATCGGTTGGCTACGAAATCCTTGCAACTTACTTCTTCAAATCGTGCACCGTTATCCGATTGCCCACGGGACTAATAACTGAATTGCCATCCGGCGTGAAGACCAAATTACCATTACGATAAATTGTACCCAACAAGTTGGAAAACTATAACAGCAGAGGTTGGGTTGAGTGTTCTATACAGATTATAGTAACTTACTTTGTAAGAAAATTTCATTTTGGTGGCTGGTTCCTAGCAAAAAAACAAAACAAAACCCCGCACGTGTTGGTTGATAAACAGTACATTCACACGTTCGCGCAAAACGCTGGCCCTGCCAACTAGTTCCCAGACAGCTGTTCTGTTGGAGATGCCAACGTGGTTTTACGCCAGAGAAGAAAAAGAAGAAAACAAGGAAATATAAACAAAGAAATTCACAAAATTTTATTATTCAAACTAGTTTTACCACAAATTTAACAATGGAGCAGAGCAAATCTGCTTCGGACAAACTGGCAGAACGCAAGGCGCGTCTGCTTGATCTGCACAAGAAACGGCAGGAAGCCCGCACAGACAATCACCAGGAAGTTGTTGCGGAAGACGCCCGTAAAAAACTGCCCAAAAACTGGGAAGCACGTAAGCGCCAAGCAGAGTGGCTTCTGGCAGATGACAAGGCTCGGGAAGATGCACAAGCCGCAGGCAAGGACTATGAGCGCCTGAAGCTGTTGGAGGTGTCCGCCATCGATGCCGAACGCATCGAAAAGAAGAAAAAACGCAAGGACAACCCCGACTTGGGCTTCTCCACGTATGAGGCACAAACAGCAAGGCAATACAGCCGCCTGGTCAAAGGTATGCCCGCACGAGACATGGAAAAGTATGAGAAACAAAAGGCTCAGCTCGGAGAAGCCTTCTACGGAGGTCCACACACAACGTTGCATGCCCTGACAAAAGACACTCCGGCAGCCATTAACAAAATGGTTAACGATCTGGACCAGCAAATAGAACGCAGAAAGAAGTACTCGAGAAGGCGCATTTACAACGACGACGCCGATGTGGACTTCATCAACGAGCGCAACTCCAAGTTCAACAAGAAGCTGGACCGTTTCTATGGCGAGCACACTGCAGAGATCAAACAGAATCTGGAGCGTGGCACAGCTATATAGACTTTAGTCAGCAAACAACTCTACAATATTAGTTTTAATTCCAGATATCTTAAATCCCGAAATGTACCTAACTTTGTACAGGTATATATAGAAATCCAATAAAAGGGAGTATTTAAAATAAGCCAGTCAATGGCCAGATCTAGCCTGAAATATGCCAAACTGGCAGCACTGGTCAGACGCTATATTTTATTTCTTCGGGGCAACAATTTCTGTTGACATTTATTAAACCACGAAACCCCTTCGGGTGCAGAGCTGTTGCGACTTGGAAAATAGTAAAGAAACGACTTAAATATTTGAATAATTGCATTTACAGTACATTGTGATTGTAGCTTATAAAAACAACAATAACAGTGCTTTGTGGCGGTTTTAGCGGCGTAGTTCGAGTGGTAAGTGAAGTTTATAAATCACTTGATTCATCTGGCTGCGCAAAAAATCGGTTCCATCGCCAGCTGGATTGTGGTGAGAATGCAAGAAGAGAAATTTCTTATTTCTACCGAAAATAATTTATGTTTGCTTGTACCCTTGCAGCCTTTGTACAATTTGAATAGTTGCAAATTCTATCGAAATGCAGAAATTCAGTTCCCAGGAAAAGTATTTAATTGCCAACACTCTCAACTGTTGGCCTGTGATGCTGCAAGGACACTCTGTGCTGATGGACCTACGAAATGAGACTTCTGTGGCTGGAGTTGTCGATATAGCCGACGGACACATGACCTGTGAGCTCTCAAATGCCGTTCTCATTGATCGCAATGGCGGCCAACATCCTTTCGACAATTTTATGGTTCGCAATCGCATGATCCGGCAAATTCACATCCCGACGGACATTGATGTGGCGCAAGAGCTACGCCAGGCAATGGAACGTGGTGTCTTGCGACGAAATCGCGTGGATGGAAGGAGCACCAAGCGCACCTTTAAGCAGAAGCGAGCCGAGATGAGACACAAGGAGACTCTAGAAATGATAACCCAACAGAGATCCGACAAAGAACAAAACCAAACCAATATTCAATGAAAAGCCTACCAAACATTTATTCCCGCTTGTTTTTATTATTATTTTCCAATAGAGTACAAACTTCGTTCGACTGGATGATTAATATTCTCCTACATTTCCACAACTCTCTTTATTGAGCCTCCTTCTCGCTCTTGAACTTGTAGTGCAGCTCCATGCAGTCTGTGTTGGAAACATTGATCCATCCAGTTGGGGTCATGTGGTAAACACGGATGATTCCACCAGAGTAAGCATCTCTGAAGGTGGCATGGTAAATGGCACGCTGCCCCAGCTCTTGTGCCTCCTCATCCTGCAAGTCCCAGTGGTAACCAGAGTCGAGCACGCCATAAGCGAACAAAGAGCCACTGCCGACGGAAAATAGATTTCCAGGAGTGCGGGAACCTTCAGAGTCCACATAGTACAGGCCGGGACCACGCTTATCATAACCAGCCAGCATCATGCCCATGCTGAGACCCATCCCTTTGTACTCGTGGGCAATGTTTGCCATGATCTTGCTGGCTGCGGCTACCGAGATGCGTTCCTTGTTGCGCAGCTCGTGCAAGCGGCATTCCTTGGACAGGACACGATCCCAGTAGACACAATCGGCAGCACCACCAGCTAAGGTTCCCAGCAGAAAGTCGTTGATTTCCACAATCTTTTTCATTGTCTGCGAGCCAATGTACTGGCCTCCGGTGGCACGTGAATCAACAGCCAAGATGACACCTCCTTGGTACTTGAAGCCCAGGGTTGTGGTGCCATGATCGAAATCTATTTTGATGCCGGTTTTACCAGAATTCGCTTGAATTTGATTCAAATTGAGCATAGGCTGCAAAGGTACAAGAAAATAGAAATTATCTTCTGTGTAAACGACAAATTTCCGCTCATACATTCTCGAATGGCGGAGCAGCCAATGTGTAGGGGTTCGCCAAGTTGCACGAAAATGTCTTCAAGTCTTCATTTGCATCGGCCGAAGTCCAGGCAGTGGGCTTCATGTACGAAGCATTGGAGATTTTACAAACTTCAGCCAATGCCATATTTCTTGGTGCTTTTTTGAATGTTTTAAAAAATTCGATTCTCACAATGCGGATGACAAACAAAAATTTATTTCATGCAGTGTGACCGCGGATTTATCGTTAAAATATACCGTCCGACCCTCAGAAATATACCAAAATATACCGGCTCTCTTTCAAAATATACCGTAAATATACTGACGAATTCAAGTTCTATTTTACATATTCCGAGTTTTTGATATTCCGTCGAATATTACTAGCTATATAAAACATTTAGCCATGCCCACATAATTATATCCGATTAATTAACATATTTTACACTTGACTGGCTTATTCTTAATACTTGCTTTTATTGGATCTTGTCTAAAAAGGGTTTTAGCGAAATAGGTCAAACATAACAAGGTTTTAGCGAAATAGGTCAAAACAAAAAACGAAAAAGGATAGTCGTTCATATTGCTCAATTTAGAGATTCCGTTGAATAATTCAGGCTAACTAAAATTCTTAGTTCTGCCCACATAATTTTACGCTGTTGATGAATAAATTGTCTTTAAGATTGGGTAGTCTTTAGTCCTTGCTTTTATTGTATTTTGACTAAAACAAGGCTTAAACAAAATAGTTCAACAAAAAAAACAGTCGCTATGTTGCGTGTAAGCCCTAGTATAGGCCTTTGTATACCCTATGTTGTTAATTGTATATGAAAGTATATATATGATATGAAGATAAAACGTAACTAATAAAGACCTTTTCTCAAGTTAAAATTTTTTAGACAAATTCATGTATATTATAGGTATCTTATATACATATATCTCGATCCTGATACCTATTCTTGGTCTCTGTAAGAAGACAAAAAGCTTTAAAATATCGTTGAAATAGGTTTAAAACAGAGACTAAATTGTTTTTGCCTTCTTTGGAGCCTGGGATGGCAAACATTATCTCAATTCTATAATATCCATTTCCCCCAGGGTATGTGCATGGAATTAGCAACATTTGCGTATGGAATGGGGCTCATTGTCGGCAACCGGTTATTACCAATAAATACTCGTTTTTAATCTTCCGTCGAATATTACTAGCAATATAGATCTCTCAGCTTTGCCCAGATAATTTTATATGATTAATGAATCAATTTTGTTCAAGATTAACTACTTTTAAGTACTTGCATGTTTTGTATTTTGTCAAAAACACGGTTTCAACAAAAAAAACAGTTGCAGTGTTGTGACGTCAGTGTTGCTGGTATTTGCAGACTCATTTCTTGTCAACCGAAGTATGGGCATTTGTATACCCTATTTCGTAAATATTATATAAAGATAATGTTTTCCAACCTGCTTTCAAACGTAATTAGTAAAGACCTTGTCTAAGATTGCATTTTAAGGCATATTCATGCATTGGATTAGGTTCTTGTATATAAATCCTGATCCCTATACAAATTCTTGGTCTCTGTAGAACGCGATGAGCTGCAAAATATCGTTTAAAACAGAGACTGACTAGTTTCTGCATTAGAGCCTAGAATGACAAACACTTTCTCAATTCTATAACATCCATTTCCCCCAGGGTATGCGAAATGTTGATAGTCCGCGCCATGTTGAGGGACAAAAAAATCCCAAAATCCCAAAAAAAAGAGAGCAAGGTCCCACCAAACTTGAGCGCCAAATATACATTGTTTGAAAGTGAATGAGCGAAAAGGATTTAAAAGCAATCCATTGGAATAAATGATGCACGGAAGCACGATTTGAGAGAGCGAAAATTCAAACAACCTGTGTATCGAAGTTTCTATACCCTTTCTTCTTAAATATACCTTTGAAAATATGAAGATACTGTTTAAAGTCTGCGTTGGAATGGGACTCAACAGTGGACTGTCATCAAAGAGATTAACAGTTTTGGGCTTGGGCTGAGTTGATACAATCTCATTGATCTGCTTGGGCGTGTCCTGTTTGGGTGCTTGAACCACTGGCTTCTTTTCTTCGGACAACTTGTTCCGTTGATGCGGATGTTGAGTTGTTTCCCGCCTTGGTCTGCACCTTGTCCACGATTTTAGATCTGTCGAGAAGAGCAGACGCCTCGCCTTCATGACATGCACGGCAATGTTGCGAGGCTTCTGCGAGTTCGCCCAAGAAGCTAAAAGAGGCAACGTTTTAGAACACAGCTGAATAGGGGAGATAGCTTCACCTGGGCACGGATATTCGTGCCGGACACCGGCAGCGGCACATTCGGGCAGTCTGGCGTAGCTGGGGGGGATGCAGGGCACGTCCTTGGCGAGGCTGCGGCTCTGGCCCGTCTTGAACAATGTCCCCGGTGCTCCAGTCGCTCCAGTACACGTAGTCCTAGCTGCCAACCAGTATCCGACGCTTCTTGCCATCAAGTAGAGGCGTCTCGGCTCCTGGTCGAATATAAGCTCCGGGCCATGATTGCTTGCAGCTCGGATTCGTCCATCGTGGCGCGGCGTATGGAGTCCGAGGCGACTCTGTCCATGTACATGTACCCGCGACGCGGCTCAAGGACCAGGGAACGCGGCTTCTCCACCCCCTTCCACAAGAGCACGCGCCGACTGCTGCCATTCAGGCGGGCGACCTCGATGAGACGAGCCTCCGCATCGGACCATCGGACCGCTGGTCAGTCCAGTAAATGCACCCCTCCGCCACCGACACGTCCAGGGCGTGCGCATCGCGCACATCCTTGAGGGTATCCGCTCGTCGTCGTAGTTCCGTTCCCGTCGCTGTACTCGGTCGAGATGCGGCCAATGTGCTCCTGGCGCGAGAACAGCAGGAAGGCGGCAGGCACAGGTACAGGCAGAGGTGGAGCAGGCCCCATTCCCCACGGCTCTCGCACGTTCCCCACGGTCTTTCCATCGTACCAGACGCCAGAATCCTGAAGACGCCGGTGTCCACATGATGCGTGTATAGGCCTTTGTATACCCTATATCATTCATTTAATATGAAGAAGGACCCTTGATCAGATTAATATGTATATTATTAAATCTTGTATATATGTATCGATCCTTACCTATTCTTGGTCTCTGTAAGAAGACAATAAGCTTCAAATATCGTTGAAATAGGTTTAAAACAGAGACTGACTAGTTTTGGCCTTTACTGGTGCATTAGATGACAAACATTCTCTCAGTTCTATAATAGGGTATGCAAAAATCAGGAAAAATGCTGCTCGATTGGCCGGGCCTGTAGGAGAAGGGCCCTTTGGTTCAGAGGGGTGGGGTGGGGACGCGGTTCCGTGGCGCAACAGAAGTTAACTGTAAATGCGAATAAGGTGGGAAGCCAGAATAACCGTGGAAGCGTCTTGGCCCACTAAAGCCCCCTTATTTAAACAGTTCAACTACTTCAGGGTAAATGGCGGAAAATAACTGCTGTTTCATCATCGCGATAGCCAGATGCTAGCCCTTCGCCATAAGAACAGGAGTTGCCTCAGGAAATATATTGGTGGACTTTCGCTTTTCCATAACCATGTAGAATGCGTTTCAGTGTTTCCATCGGGCTTGACTTCTTCCGTGCTTATGGCGTAGGAGGTTACCGGAAAAAAGAACTTTACCATTCTGTCAATGGTCGAGAATTAGCCAAAAATGTGTCATACATTTGGTGGTACTTATACTTACTTGGCCTATTTAAGCTTAAACTCTACGGGCGAATCATCCACTTCCGCTTTTGGCATACTGAGCAACTTGTCCTTCGTTCGTTGGGGACAAGCGCGCACCTTAAACTGGCGTCGTCTTCGGACCTGGGGTCCTTGTAGAAGGCATTGTGGTAGTGGTAACCTGGCGCACTCGTTCAGAGTCTTTTCGCTCCATCTTGCACCTCAAATGCAGGAGAATACTTTTCAGTATGCAGAGATTTTCAATTATTTTTGGCTATGCTTTCTGCTTACCGTTTTATTTAATTCTTCGATGGAGCCATTAGAGCTCGATTCTTTAGCTCGGTGTGCGAGAATATCCGAGGCAGGGCCATGCGCCGCCCTGCAAAAAAAATCGAACGAATCGTTCGCACCATCGGCACAGTTCCCAGCCATCGCAGAGCAGGGCGGCCGATGCAAAGCTGTGGGAAGGTGGAGTAGTATATTTTTAGTTTAAGAATTTGAGCAGATATCGTGTCTTTCCACTCACCTTGTCCGTCCGGCCTCATCGTGGACATTGTCACAGGTGGTACCATCGCAGATGTCGCTGCCCTCGGCTGACTGTCAGCTGAACTGATCCGCCGGGCAGTCCTTTCGTCACAGCGCGGATCCGCCAGAAGGCGGATATACAGTCGTTGTTCATGTCACTACTGCCCGTGAGTACTGCGTGACTGCATCCGGTGTCCACTCGGCTCGGATGTCGGTGAACTGCGACAGTCGATGCAACTCCACGGAACGACGCTCTCCGTTGACAGTGATCCGCTCCAGTCCGGTCTTGTCGTCCAGCCAGTACACAAATCCCCCCAAGGCGGCAATGTTGTTCACCTGCGGGATATGCATGGAAGCAAGGGTTTTTCTGTAGAGAGGGAACAGGAGATTACACGTGCCCAGAGGTGTCCAATAATGGTTGCTTACTATAACATCGATACGGATGGGATATCGGACTCTTGGTCTAGGGCCAGCGCCGTGACTCCTTCCAGCTTGCAGGCCAGCTTCACACGCTCATTGCCATAGACTCGGTCCGGAATGATGGCCTGATGGCTGCTAACATCTGTCCAGAAGAGCAGACGCCTCGCCTTCATGGCATGCACGGCAATGTTCCGAGTCTTTTGCGAGTTCGCTCAGGAAGCTAAAAGAGGCAACGTTTTAGAACACAGCTGAATAGGCGAGAGAGCTCCACCTGGGCACGGATATTCTTGCTGGACACCGGCAGCGGCACATTCGGGCAGTCTGGCGTAGCTGGGGGGATGCAGGGCACGTCCTTGGCGAGGCTGCGGCTCTGGCCCGTCTTGATCAATGTCCCCGGTGCTCCAGTCGCTCCAGTACACGTCGTCCTAGCTGCCGGGCTTCTCCACCCCTGCTGCCATTCAGGCGGGCGACCTCGATGAGACGAGCCTCCGCATCGGACCAGTAGATGTTGCTGGTCAGTCCAGTAGATGCACCGCTCCGCCACCGACACGTTTAGGGCGTGCGTATCGCCCACATCTTTGAAGGGTATTCGCTCATCGCCGTGGTTCCGTTCCCCCCGCTGTATTCGGTCGAGATGCGGCCAATGTGCTCCTGGCGCGAGAACAGCAGGAAGGCGGCAGGCACAGGTACAGGCAGAGGTGGAGCAGGCCCCATTCCCCACGGCTCTCGCACGTTCCCCACGGTCTTTCCATCGCACCAGACGCCAGAATCCTGAAAACGCCGGTGTCCAGATGCCGTTTTCAGACGAACAGCTGTTCCACCCCCCACCCCCAGTCCGGGTCTGCTCTTCTTCTTCCTTTTGCAATGAATTTGGTGTGAATTTGCTCTGATTTTGCTATGAATTCGTCTTCTTCTTCCTTTTGCAATGAAATTTTCATGTAATTTTGACACTTTTAAAATATACCAAAAAATACCGAAAAATACTCGAAAATATTCCTCGATGTTGATCTTCCGTGGAATATTTCTAGCTAGATAGATCTCTCAGCCGTGCCCACATAGTATTATACGATTAATGAATCAATTTTCTACTTGACTGGCCTATTCGCTGGCCTTGCTTTTATTGGATTTCTATATACCTTTGAAAATGAAATTTAATAGATTGATGAAATTGACAAAAATACCACCGCTATACCGTAAATACACCATGAACCAGTTCCGACTCAAATGAACCTGGCGCAAAAGCTCTCGAATTCAGCAGCATGGTAGAATTATTTACAAGGTAAGGCAGTGCGTGACATAATATTGTTATATTTTTTTAATACTTGCAGAAGTAGCTCGTGAAAATAGGTTTTCGAATCTGTATTTTTAAATATTCTAAGATCATTTGCCGTCGTCGGTAATAATTAATTTTTTTTTGTTGGGTTTTTTCTTTTTTTTTATTAATACACTTATAACATATAGTATAGTATAGATTTTGGTTATCGTCATTGAAATTATTCCAATTTAATTGCAATAATATTCAAGAAACTAAAATCGCTTTTCTCTGCTCACCAGATCTTAAGGAGATGCATAATTCGTTTTAAATTAAAGTTCAAGAACAAACGGTAATACAATTTGGATAGGATTCAATGCACTCCCTCCTAACTATTTATACAAATCCTCCAGCTGCAGCTGCCATCTGATCCCCTCCCGCCAGTCAGCCCAGCCCCTGCACCTGCTCGGATCACTCCATCCTCTCAATTCCAACTCTCGAGCTACATTAAAACTAAGGAAACGTGCATACAGGATTGGTTGGTTTAACAGATTCTTCTGGCCAGAGATGGAAGTCGGGTTGGGTTTGGATTTGTTTTTGTTGCAGCCTCCGCGCTCTGGTATGTGTATATAATTCTTCTCTGGCTAATTCAGATGGATTTCATAGTTATGTTATCCGTGTATGTTTTATATATGTTCGGGTTTCTTCGCGTACGCATATATGCTCCGCCCTAAAGCTAGGTTTGTGTTAACAAAAACAAAAAAAATCATAACAATTTTGTAAATGGAAATACTTAGTACGTACATCATTCGTAGTAGTTTGTGTGTGTCGGGTTGGGTTGGATTGTGTTCGTTTGAGGAGGACAGCACTGCGGTTTAAGGAACATGGACAACAATGGAACCGCAGGCTTCCAGAAAGAGGCGCGAGGGAGAGACCGAGGGGGAAGGAGATAGCTTATACATAAATACACATACACACACTTACACACACACACACTCACTGTTATACCGCGTCTGTGGCAAGATATATACATCGGTATATATCAATATATGTACTGGGAATATATATATAACATTAAGTTTAGCATGCGCGTGATTATAAATTAGACATATATATGTTTTTGCTCTAGTTGCCTCACTTCCTCCCCACCTCCCCGAATCCAGCTGCGCCGGCGTCCGCACCTCTTCCTGCTCCTCCTCCTCCTCAGTAGACAAAGCGATTCACATTCATGCCCAGGTCGTTGCCACCACAACCGCCAGAGGGCGGTGGGGCACGATCATCCTCATCGTCGCCGTCATAGCCGTTGCGCGTCGCGAATCCATGCCCGTTGGTTCCGTTGCTGCCCTGGAAGCGCTGTGAGCGCACTTCCTCGCTGTACGCCCGATTGTCCTTCTTTACATAGTCGCGCAGTGGGCTCGGCAGCTCCTCCAGGGTGAGCGGTGGGACTTGGGGCACTGGCACCATCTCGGTGCCAGCCGGACTGGACTCGTCCGAGCGGCCGCACATCTTGTAGAAGAGTATGTAGGGGGTGTTGGGCGAGGTGAGGTTGTGCATTTCCTCGGACTGCGAAGGGGTCACAAAGCTGTCGTTGAACTTGTACCAGTTCCTGGACTGGTCAGCGGCAAAGGTGAAGTAATGGCCGGAGTCCATGTGGTAGCCCGAATGCACCACGCCTGCGTACATCTCATAGTAAACTGCTGACTGCTCCTGCAGCGAATCGGCTGAGCATATCTTAACCACGAGCTGTGGAGGGCAAAGCAAGTTAGTATACAGTTCTGCAGTCTCGTGGCATTTCCGCATGCCCATGCGTATACTCACACTCTCATCGTGAAACACCTTGTGCATTAGCTTGGTGCGAAAATGGTACTTCTGATCGTACTTGAACTGCTTGAGGGTCAGGACGAGATTGCGTGGAGCCT
The DNA here is from genome assembly GCA_008121275.1 of Drosophila lowei. Lineage (NCBI taxonomy): Eukaryota > Metazoa > Arthropoda > Insecta > Diptera > Drosophilidae > Drosophila > Drosophila lowei. The sequence goes on along the minus strand of CM017778.1, from coordinate 19,302,001 downwards.
CTGTCACCCCGATACGGCGATCGGCATCGCAGAGCTTCTGACAGCGGGGACAGAAATACTGATTTTCCCCGTATAGCTTCTCCGGCGAGCAGTAGTACTCGATCAGGTCTTGCACCGAATAATTGGTGGCACTGCAGTCGTCCTTGTCGTCCGGAAACGATAGCTGCAGCTCACGGAAGCTGTCCACGTTGTGGCTCTCCCAGCTGCAGTCCGAACAATTGTACGTCGTCGACAGCTTGCCGGTAAACGTCTTGTCAATGGTTGATTTTGGCTTCTTTGGCTGCTGTTGCTGTGAGCTATTTGTGCCTTTGGTGGGTGTCGAAGTGGGCTTGGGACTGGCACTGGTGCTGCTGCCGGCGATCTCGCGGTCATGGCTATTGTAGGGTATGACCCCGCTGGACAGAATCTCATCGTTCAGCTCGCCAGGGGCATCAACGTCATTGCCATGCAGACTGTGGCCTCCAACTTTTTTGATCTCTTGTTCGTGCAGCAGGTCGAGCAGATAGCCTAGGAACTCGGAGCTGTCCTGCTGCAGACCCTGTGTGAAGCCCGGCGGTCTTGCGGCGTTCAACACGCGCGTTGGTGTCAGCTCACAGCGCATCGAGTGGTGCATTAGGGCAATCTGTTGCTGCACCTTTAGCAGCAGCAAGGAATCGCTCTGGACCAGCAGTATCTGGCGGCTGAAACTGAGAGGAAAACAAAGGGTCAACAAAATCCCAGCGAACATAAAGCTCTAGATGAACGATGAACTTACTCGCTGGTCATGGCCAGAGCCTGGAGTACGCTGTTCATGTAGCACGTGTTGCCGAGATTCACCAGTCCCACCCTTGCATTGCACCGTCCCGTGGGCATAGCATTCTCTTGCATGGCCCGGGCCAGAGCCCCGCAGTTTGGCGACGGCTCATACATCTGCATGGAAATCCTCACGGATGCGTAGAGATCGCTGTTTTCGTTGAAACGCAGCATCAGAGCACTGGTCAGGTCGACCAGCTGCTGCATGCACTGGCGCGTCTCCGCTCCGAACTCGTCCGTGCTGCTGGACTGCTGCTTCAGAAAGTTCAGCACCTGGGGTACACGTGGCAATATCTGCAAGAGAGGGTAAGATAAAAGGAATTGTTTATCCGTGATCCATGCTCCATGAGGAGGGTGAATGACATTACCTTGCGGAATATTTCGGGTGTCTGATTGATGGTTGACAGCATGTGGAACACTATCGGAGCCGCCTTGGGGCGCATGGCTGGTAGTATTAGCGCTTTGAAGAGCTTTTCGATGGCGTCCAGGGCAATATCGTCTAGGAGCACATGCTTGCCCTGATCGCGTAGGCCTGTCAACAGGGCCATCACCCACATATTGAGGTTCGGGCAGAAGTTGCACACACAGATCCATTCGCACAGCAGGACCACCGTCTTGCGTATGCTTGAGTCATGGACATTCGTGTCCAGCAGCGATTGCACAGCCTCACTAATGAGGGGAGGACTGAACAGCTGAAAGACAACGGCCACAGCATAGGAGGGGCCCCCCTCGCCGGATTTTGTGATCAGTTCGTAGACGACGCGAAGGAAGAACATGAGGTAGTTCTTCTCACTTGCAGCGGCAAGGATGTTGCCCAAATTCACCGCCTCCTCCTTAAAGCGCAGGAGATCGTCGCTCTTACTGCCCGGCTTCATGCGCCCCAGCTGGTTGATAATCCGCTCGTAGAAGCTCAGCACATTATGCGTCTTGTCCGACTGAATGAGGCTCTGCAGAGTGCTCATCAGTATGTCCCGTTGGGTGACCGTATTCAGTTGGTCGGCATCCTCACTCGTCTCGCTGGGGCTGGTGCCATTCGTGTCCATGCTCTCGGCGCCGGCGGCGCCGCCACCATCGTCGGAGATCTTTATGCTGTTGGCTGCTGGTTGCTTACCATTGGCTGGCATGGCGGCGTTTGAGGCACCGCCGGAGGCAGAGTTGACCCCATCGGTGGCGTCGTTGGGCTCGCTGTTGTTCTGCTTGACAGCCATGGCCGCGGCTGTGAACTGGAACCTCGTTTGGGCTTTTGTCCAGATGGATACCCGATTCGAATGCCTGGAGCAACTTCTCAGCCCCCAGCGGGCGTGGGGTTTTGGCTTCCGCTTTTCGCGGGCGCTGCGGCTGTTTCGAGGCCGTCGACACTCTGCGCGAAGTCTGCGCCGCGTGTCCTTGAACCTCTCGGCGTTACGTGTCGTTGTTACTGAGTGACCTTTCAACCGCAACAAGCACTCATCGAGTCGCCAAGAGCCCAATCCGCAAGTCCAAGCGGAGGAGCAACGCCTTAGACGGACAGAAATGTCGTCTCTGCGCTTTGGGAACTGTAAAACTTAAACGTCGCACAAATTGCCACTGTCACTGCTGGTCGACGGCGCCTGCCACAGACCGTGATGCACAAGAAATTTTGTAGACCGTGCAACATCCGAGTGAAGTGCCTGATAGACGCACTCGCTTCGCCTCGCTACTTTGTTTGCGGCCCGTCTTTGTTCCCGAATGGTTTTTCCTTTGAATTGGATTGTCAGACGTTGGCTGAACGGCACACAAGTTTATGACGCTATTTCTCCCGTTTTTACTACAATTTGGATTATTTTCTTTGTGACTTCGATAGGATTTCACCCGTCTGATACTCAGAAATATACCGCCGTATGCCGTCTCGCTTTCAAAATATACCGTAAATATACCGATGACAAAACGAACTTAGCCCACTTAGCCCCCCTTATTTAAACAGTTCAACGACTTGGGGTAAATGGTTTGTTTGTTAAGGTAAATAGTACTGATTGTAAATTCTTCTTGTAGATCCATGCCAACTTTCCTCTGAACTGAAAAGAAAAACACGACATCTTTCACATGAACTGCGCTACAATTATTAAATTTTCATTATTTTCGGTGGAATATAAAAATACCCCCTTGGTCTACAATGGGCTTCGTCAAGGATTGGAAACCATATTCCTCGATTTTGATTAATTTTATCCAATTAATGAACCAATAGAAATACTTGACTGGTTTATTTTAAATACTTGCTTTTTTTGGATTTTGTCTAAAAAAAGTATTTAGCGAAAAAGGTCAAACAAATAAAACTTAAGAGAAAAATCGTTCCTATTGCTCAATTTTGATATCTGGTCCATACAAAGTTAATGTTGCCAGAAACATAAGACGTAAGAAAACGTAAGTGAGTATGGAATGTAGGGACATTGTTGAGCTGAAATACGACATTGTGGCGAGGAAAAATCCCTCCACGAAGAGAGGATATCCCATCACAAAATAGAGAGCAAATCCCAAAAATAAGAGAGCAAGAGTCCCATCCAACTTGAGCGCCAAGTAGAAATTGTTTGAAAGTGAATGAGCGAAAAGGATTTATATGCAATCCATTGGAATAAATGATGCACGGAAGCGCTATTTGAGATAGCGAACATTCAAAAAACCTGCGAATTGAAGTTGTTATACCCTTTGTTTGAAAATATACCTTTAAATTTAATAGATTGATGAAATTTTGACCTGTTTGCGTCTGGTCTCGAAACGCGTTACTGTATTTCTGATGTGTCATCGGTCACACTTTTGTTGTGTCTACTAAGTCAGCATGCGCGACGGTCAGACTGCATGACGGAACGCGCCAGGGCTGCACTAGCTATCGGTTGGCGCCTCGCAAGAAATGATATGTAAACGAATTGTTCTGTTGTGAGCTGGCGTGTGGAATATTTTTTCTTTTGTTTTTCTAAAACGTAAAATCGAATAGAACACATGTGGTGACAAGTAAGTGAATTCGATGTATTCGATTGTGTTTTGGCTTGAACGTGTGACAGCCAGAAACACTGGCGTCGCCTTGTGACTGTCAAGCTCGAGCTGTATTTGCTTTGACTCATCAATCTATTAAATTTAATATTCAACGGTATATAAAATATATGGAATAGGCCAATCAAGTAGGAAATAGATTCACCAAACGTATACAATTATGTGGGCATGGCTAAATGTTCTATATAGCTGGTAAAATTCGACGGAAGATAAATAGAACTTGAATTTGTCAGTATGTTTACGGTATATTTTTTAAAATGAGACGGTATATTTTGGTATATTTCTGAGGGTCGGAGGGTATATTTTAACGACAAGTCCGCAGTCACACTGGCTGTATTTGCTTTGACTCGCTCGACAATAAATTTTTCTAAATTAAATTGTTTCTAAATTGGAGAAATCAACAAAATCCACTCACCAAAATGCATCCGGGACAAATTGAAGTTAGCGAAATCACCGGATATTGGCAATTCCTGTTGAGCGTGAGTACGATTCTCTGGTGGCTCTCCTGTCGCATAGAACTTGCCGACTCTTTGGGTTGAATATTTTTGTTTCAGATCGATTGGATGGATCCCTGGCTGATTGGATTGATTTTGCTGCACCTGCTCACGACCACTACGGCCCTACTCAGCAGGAATCACAACAATATTCAAGTTGTTCTTTTTCTGGTACTTTGTACGTAGAGATTTTCATTTCATTCCCTGTGCGATGTTCCCGCGCAATCTGCCGCAACTTAACTTCCTGCTTCGTTTTCTAGTGTCGGCGGTCTATTTCAGCGAAAGCATCAATGAGTATGCGGCACGGAACTGGAGCTCCTTCTCCAGGCAGCAGTACTTTGACAGCAATGGCCTGTTTATATCGACAGTGTTCTCCATTCCCATTTTGCTGAATTGCATGCTGCTAATTGTGAGTGCAGAGGCTTGCTAGAAAACCACGCAATGTCTTCTATAGAGTATATTTTTAGGGCACATGGCTATATAATTCCACACAACTGATGGTCGTTCTGAAGACGGCCCAAATCAGGGAGCGCGTGCGCCAGCAGCGCAGGAGCCCACCGGATGTGTTGCAACGCCTCAAGGCCGAGTAGCATTTAAACAGAGTTAAGAGTTAAGTCACAATACAATTTGGAAGAGCTGTGAAAACCATATACATTTTAAATCTATTTTTCGCCCGCTCATTTTTGTGAATGTCGATTACCAGTCGATTGTGGCTAATTTTTTGTCCACTAGGTGGCGCTTGGCATCACTCGAAGCGGCGGAAGCAACAGTGGCCTCCAGCGGCATTAGGACAGCTTCAAAGGGGCTGCCTTATAATCTTACCAGATTTGTGCGGAAAATGAATATAGTATATAGATTCTTAATCAGCATCAATAGCCGAGTCGAGTTGTCCCCCTGGCGGAGGGGATCCATACTGACTAAGTATCGGTTATAAATGTAGAGTCGCGGCCGTAGCAGCGACTCAACGTTCCCCTTTCGTTTTCTATACGCTTAGCTTATGCCTCACTGCACTTTCAGAAGGCAGTCGAGTGTCACTAATATTTCCCAAATTCTGTCATATCGCCACCTATAACTCTCTGTCCGATTTGAAATGGGACGTCACTGACCTCTGCAAGCCTTGCGGTGTCGCAAGATAGACTCTATTGAATTTATTACTGCTCTTAATTACATTTTTAGCGGGGAAAGATGCAACCTCAAAGCCTGTTCAGCATTCAGCTGTGATGGAAAAAGGGAGAGCCGTAATAAGCCGTAACAACAATTTTAATCCGACTTAATTAGATTTTAGTCGTCCACATTAATGTCCAAGTAGGAGTGAACTGTGCTTCTCCACACACCCTCGGTGAAGATTTTGATCATGAACATGTAGCTGCCTTTGGGTGCGGGCACTTTGGAGAACATTTGATTATCCAAAACGAAGTCATTCAGAATCATATCATGCTGCAAAAAGCCAGAGCAAAAGGAGAGTCAATCATATGGAGAGTGCAATCGGGGCACTCACATTGATGGGGCAGGTGTGATTCATATTGATGAAGGGCAACATGGCCCCGTAGAAGTAGTAGAAGACATGAAGGGGATTCGGGTGCTTCATGTAGTGGCAAAGGTCCACGGTGACGTTGAACAGGAACGGATGGTAGCCGGTGAGTTTTTTCCAGACGCTAAAATTGATTGCCAACTTCCGAATTGGTAGTTTAAGGATTTTCATGTGGATATTGGCTCCGATAATTCCACGCTTCAGCTCCTTCAGGTGACAGACAGGAATCACCACATACGATGGATCCAGTGTTTCGCATGTAATGTTTTTATGTTGAGTCCGGATGTCTCCGAAAGCCGCCATTATAGCACATGCCAAGAGCACCGATATCACTGAGAACTTCATGGGTGAAGTGTTATTCCCGAAAATAAATGTTTCCGATCGCAGGGAGCTAATCATCAGCAACGAATTTGATCGTTGAACTGTCAATAATTGCCTTTCGATCGGATATTGCTCACTTGAACTAATAACCAAACGAGGGGGAACGTAGTGAGTCGCAGCTACGCACATAATGCACGACAAAGAGTGTGTGAGAGAGAGACAGAAAATGAGTAAGCGCGTGGACGGCGTTGCGTAGCAACCGCAAAAAGATTATAATCAGAACTGATCCTGGTTCGTCAATCTGGTAGATCATTCTCTACACTTCTACATTTTGAATTTTCTCGTATCTTAAAAATTGTGGATGCAACAGATTTTCGTCATTTGTGGGGGCGGAAGATGGTGTGGCAAAATTTGTAAACAATCTTGATTCAGTGCAATATCACAGGAGTCTGGATACAAAATTTGGTTGCTCTAACTCTATAGTCTCTGAGAACTAACCGTCAAACAAGATGGACAGACAGACATGTCGACTCGGCTATTGATGCTGATCAAAAATATATATACTTTATGGGGTCGGAAACGCTTCCTACTGGGCGTTACACACATCCTGGAGCGAACTTTCATCACTATCCGCTTCGCTTAAAATTGGATCCACTAATTCGGTGGTATAAGGGTCCATGATGTCGTCATCTGAAGGAAACTGTGATGCAAAAACCTCATTGTCGACCTCAATATTACAATAATGAAGAAATTCGACTATTGGAAGTTCGACTTAAGTAAATTTGGACGTAATTTGCCACCCGTGAACCACTCGGCTCTTTTTGCGCTCTTCAAATCGGTAAACGCTATCTTTTTCAATGATAAATTGGACACCGATAAAAATAAAAAAGTAGACATAAAGCGGAGAGAAATGGAGGAACAAAGGAAAACGAAACGGATGAAGGAAGGGCAAATCTATTCGGAAAAGGATAGAACTTATTTTAAAAGAGGTAAAGGGCATAATAAACGACGGCTTCTGTGAATAGAAAATATATACAAAATGCTGAAAATCACGCATCTCCCTTTAAATCTTTTTCTACACGGTAAAACCGGTCGAATCCAAAAGTTTATACTGGGTGTGATTGTCATTTTAAAATAACAATCACTCTCAACGCGCGAGAACGTTGCTCTTTCAAACATTGTTTTAGACAAAACCCAAAAAAGGGAGTATTTCAAGTTAGCCAATATTATAGAACAAAATAATTATTGATTCATTTATCGGCTTAAACTAGTCCTAGCTAGCTAGTAATATTAAAGCGAAAATCAAAAACGAGGAATATGTATGATGGAATTTGGATAATTCGTCAGTATATCTACTGTATATTTTGAAAATGAGACGGTATATTTTGGTATATTTCTGAGTGTCAGACGGTATATTTTATCAATAAATCCGCGGTCACACTGCTGTGTCAGAATTGTTGTTGTTGTTTTTACGACGTCGACGTCGCTGCGCTGCCAAAACGCCAAATCCAAAAATCCAAGAGAGCGAGCGGTGGTGCAGCGCGATGTTTTTTACCAAAACTTGGTAAACAAATTCGTTGATAAGATATATTCGCTGGCCGACGTAAATTCTCGTGCGAACGTTTATCTGCCTATCCCCCCTTTCTTATCTCATCCGAAAGTGTATATGTGTTCCAGCGCGGATTAAAACTCGGCTCTGCTGCCCCCGCTCTCCCGCGTGCGTGCGTGTGTGTGTGTAAAAAGAAGTTTATTGGCTTAACATATTTTTACAAAGGGCCAAAGGGCGCAGCCTCTCTGACAAGTGAAATTTGTGCAGACCGAACAGCAGGTGAAAATTAATTCCCAACAAAATAAGAGCAAGGGAAGAACAGTTAGTTACAAGAAGTGAAGAAGAAGCATCTCAGCAGCAACTCCATCGACGTCGCGCGAGGCAAAAAGTGACGCATAAGAAACGTTGCTAATTACAAAAGGTAAACAAAAAATAACAAAAGATACAACAACAGTAATGGTAAACCCCCCGCGGCCTTCATGCAGCGAAAATTGCTCAATTTTCATTTCTCCTTTGACGCAGGCTGCGTAGTAGAGTTTTCCCGTTATTGTGTTCGACGCAGCGAAAATGTTCATTCATAAAAAACAGTCCACATCGCACACGCCCCCCCACCACCTTGTCTGTGCAGTTGCTTTTGTCTGGAAATCGTTCAGAAATATTTTGACCGAATAAATTGTCATGCCACGCCCCGAGGAGCCTCTGCCTGCCTCTCCATCGTTTCCATTTCGTTATTCAATTGGGTTTATCGTGGCAGGGGAAGCTCAATTGAGCTTTAACTTATTTTTGCGAAATTTTCATTAGGCACGAAAGATTTTCAAAGGCGATTAGATCAGATATTGGCCCCGTTGCCATATGGCAGACTGTCGGTCTGGTGATTAATTAGGCGAGAAAGATATCACCGCTTTGGGGGTCGAACCTGGAAATACCCTTGCAGATTCATTTCCTTCCTATGACTATGCTGGCTTACAGGCATAATTATTTAATAGTTCGGCTTTGATTTAAATGTAAAAATAAATGGGTATTATGGAATAGAATTTTCTGTAATGTTTTTCTGCCAAAGTATTCCATATTCTATCGTATCTCCACTAAGAAATGTAATATTGTTTTCTGTATCCAGAACCTCCTACGCAGTGTAAGGGCTCCACTGCTGCTTGATCACTAACAATGCTGATCAAGAATGCGAGTTCTCGTAGGTACGAGAAGGTTCTCTGCGTTTCAATCTTATGAACAAAAACGTAGGACCCCCTGAAAGAGTATGATAAATAATTCGATTTCGTCAGAAAGATGTGAATGAAATACCATTTGTAATTGGGGGCCAGTCGTCCGATAGGGCACCCATCGACACATTCCAGCGCTTATCGGCTGCAGAGCGCGTTTCCTCACCTTGAGCTACAATATCCATTCGTCACTATTGAAAAGGAAAACAATCGTAACGAATTTATGGGCAAGATGTCGCCAAAATGCAAAAGTCAAGCAAATAAATAAATATATACAAATAGTAAAAAAAACAAAAAACAAAACAATCAAAATAACTCGGTGACATCATTTTGACTAATCGCCAATTTTAGCATTTGAAAAACGGCGGCTGCTGCTCAGCACCCATCTCCACTGGCCAGAAAGAGACAGTCTTAGCGGGTGGAGAGGTGAGTGGCAACGAGAGTGGGGCCCTCGGCTCACACGAAGAGCAGGTGCTAAGCCGAAGGCGCCGTCGAAATGTAGAATCAAGCCAAGCCGACACGAGACGAGCGTTGGAATTCCGACACCTACACCCAGAAATGTACATTCTACATCTATAAACAAGCAATAAATAGATCGTTTGAGGGTGTGCGTGTCACTTGATAGTAGAAAATTTCACTTTCACAGAATTGCATAGATTATTTCACTATCGGAATTCGCATCAAATGAAACGTAGGCACTATTTATATCAATTACAATAAATCAAAAGTGGAATTAGTATGGAATTAATGATTGTACGCGGTAAATGGGTAAACAAACAACAAAAGTGGCTATATGCATTCGATATTCGATACTCTTTTGGATGTTAGTCTTCTATAGTGTGTTACTTAATTGATTCCGTTCTCTGAACAACACATTCCTACTTATTACAAATTGTTTTCTAGATAGCTTCCTTTGACCTTCCGTTGAATTCAATAAGCTTAAGCATATTTGGGCGGGCGGGGGCCCAATTCATTGGGAAACATTCCTCCAGTTTGATCTAGCTCTTTGATACGCTCTCAAACACACAGATAGCCTAGTTTCTTTTGGTTAATTTTGTGAGAGACGAGACGTGTGAAGAGTATTAGGAAGCAGTGCTCCAGATTCCCAGATACTATTTCTGAGTGAGTGCGGCACACGTTGGCGGTTGCTTGAGTTCGGTTGGTTTGGTGGAAATGTTGTGAAAAGCTAAATGAGGCGTGACATGAAAAAATAAAGTAAAACAAGAGCAAAGCACACACACACGCACAACATAGAAACAACATAGAAAGAGAGCAAACCACCCACAACATGACAACAACAATGGGAGGAGAAAGAGAACAAAGGGAACCGAAACAAGAGGGCCACGCCACGGAGTAATTTCGGCCTAGAAACATTGCTCTGCTCACTTGTCCCCAAAACCAAAGAAGCAAATGAAACACAAAGCAAGTCAAGGCTCGGGAGCCGCAGCAGTTGATACCCTTGCAGGTTGATTATTGTACTGAAAATACCCATGAAAATGCACTGTCTTTCGTAAGAATATCTGGCAAACATCTGATGAAAATTAGAATACCGCATTGGAAGAGTATTCGAGTAGAAAGTGCAACCTCCATCGCGACCACGAGAGCGTAAAGAAAGGAAAAGTGGGAGTGCAAGGGGACTTATGAGAGGGACTATCAGAGAGAGAGAGAAAGAGAGTGAGAGGATGGAATAGACAATTAACCCTTTTTTTGTCTGTTGTTTTGTCTTGCTTTGAAGTCGTTCAAGTCGTGCAATGGGGGGTTGGGGGGTGCGGCCAACGGGCCAACAGGGTCAGAGAACTGGAGCCTGTCCACTCTGTGTGCTTTAATTAGTTTATAAAACAAGAGACCGAGCTAAATGCAATAAAATTAATCGTTTATGCCCGTAATCGCATTTACTCTGCTCTCCTTCGCCTTCCGAACTGTTCCGAGGCCATATCCAAGAGCCATTCATGTATGGCGAGAGGGATTTCCATTACAGGCGGTGGCTAAACGAGATTGCAGGCAAGTCGAGCGTGAAGCCTCCCCCTGTAGCCCCGTATGGATGAGGAGGATGGTTATTTTTAGACAGAACCGAGTAAACCTTCCCTGGAACCACTCCCGCCCACTCCCTAAAAGGATGATCCACACTAGCACTCTTTTTACATACATGTTCACATTACATTTTTACAAGAATCCCAATTTGCACACACAGTAAAGTCCAAACTCCTTATAAATCCATCAGATGTAGGATCTACAGCAGGGCTGACCACATGTTCCGAGGCCACTAGAGCAAATCACACAGGAGCAGGAGCAGTTACCACAGCAGGTTCCACAGCTTTCGCCATAACAGGGGCCACCGCATGGTCCAGAACAGGGGCCCCGATAGGCCCCACAACTCGACTTCAGGCTTCTGGTGCAGTACCAGCGACGACAGGCTCGACAGAAGCGTCTGCAGCAGGGCATGATCTTTGGCTAATCAGGGGGATAATGTCATTCAATCGGAGAGATTATCATCAAGGACTCACCTTATGGGCTCTACTGTGGGCGGAAATTGGGGCTTCCGTTCAGTCAGACTAGCCTGAAACTATTGTTAGCTGTAGATTTCAATGTCTACTTGATGGTTTCCATATACAAAACAAAACTCAGAAAAACAGGGAAATATCTATCTAAATCGTTTCATCTTTTGCTTTTGTTTGTAAACATATTTGTGGGAAAACCAAATTATTTAGAAAATGAACTTCCGCTTCAGAAAAACGTGCCAATAATTGAATTTATTGTTTACAGAGTGATATTTATTGCTGTTTATTGGTTATTGAGGAATTTGAATGGTGTGGAGAATATATGGGGCTGAAATCGAATAAATATTAAATGGTGAAACGCCTATTGAAAATCGTTTTATGAGCTATTTAAATAATAAATATTTCTCCCAGAAGAGAATTCAGTAATTCAGTAATAGTTTCTGCTAATCTTGAGGGGCAACTTTCTCTGATTTTCCTTACTGTTTCGTATCGTTCTTTGGAACCTTATATCATACTCCTGTCCATCCCCAGTAAGCTGCATTGATTGTTGAAAATCGTGGACAATGCCATTATCTGCGACAGTTGCATTTTAAATCTCATTATAGATTTATGCAAAAACTAAGAAAAAAATGTAAGAATGAACGTCAAAGAAGCGAAACGGAATGCCAGACGACTGCTTCGGGCCCACTTGGGTCTAGAGGTAGTAGAGGTGGGTCTTGGTCTAACGACTCGTGTCCACTTTAGCCCTGGCCCGCATTGATTTGTTCTGCGATGTGCTACGGCTTGTGCTTGTCAGTTTTCTTTGCCGCAACCTCTTCGAATTCGGTTTCAAATTCCATTTCCATTCCCATTCCGATTACAGTTGATTGACTTGCCTGTGGTCGCTGACGTGAGCGCAGAGAGCGGGAGAGAGCGGAGAGCTGCCCGATGCCAAAAGATTGCACAGAAATTGCACAATTTTCTCTGCCCCCAAGGCACAGACAGACAGACATTGAAACTGTTTCAGGCGATTCTGCTCAGACCGAGCTAAGCGAAGTATATCTTATCTGCTGCGGTCTATTTGCTTTGCAGATCGTTATCACTGCCTGTCTGCCTGCCTGACTGGCTCCTGCCTTTGATAGCGGGCCTCCAAATGGATCGTGAAATGAGAAAAACTGCCCACACGGAATGCTGTTTATTTGGATGTTCCATTTCGTAAGACATTTTGTGTGTGCGCCCGCGTGGGCAAAGTTTCGAGTGGGAAAAGCCCATGCAGACACAATTTCCCCTACTCGGTTTCGCCACCCACCACCATTTTCCCTTCTCCTTTCCCTTCCCCTTCCTTCCGGCCTTCTCTTGTTTTCTTTTCGTGTATCTGTGTAAAATACTTTGGCATACATCTGTCCATCTCGCCGTCCGCTGTTGGACTCGTTTGGGCAATTAGCTGACCATTTACAATGGTTGCAGCTTGAGTTTTCGTTTAGATTTTCTATGGGTTTTCCACTCACAATATCTCAGGTTTGTTTATGCCAAAAATAGGGCGTGACTCCTCTGACTGGGTCACAAATTAATAGATAGAATTGGTAGAATGAAAAATATTTACGTTGAATCGTTCACTCATCCATGCTAATTATACAAGGGATTGTCATCGGGTGGATTGGATGGATCATTCATTGTCTGGGGAAGTTGTCACACCCCGAGAGATCTATATCTGTCCAAGCACAAGTCAATCTCCTCCTCTCTCGCTCAATCAGTTGCGAAATTGCTTACCAAGAGATTATTTGCATATTTCGAGAGGAATGTGTAACTGGTTGATTTACGGTGTGGGCGGGCGGCTGAGACCTGAGTGCAGGTGCGGGCCTTGAACCAATAGACGTGCTAATTTGCTTATTCAATTTGTAACTTGGAAAATGTATTTATTTAATAAAGAAATTTGAATTTTATCCATGAAGAGTTGAGAGTTATTCACTCCGCTTGCTTCTGGCAATGCCAGCAAAATGCCTCTCCCAATAGAAGGAGTAGCGTTAAAGCAAAGAGAGCCAAACCCCGTACGCTTTGCCAAAGAGAAAGAGAGAGAGTGTGGTGACTGCATTGACAGAAGAGAGCCGCACACTGCGCAAATAAAGCAACACAACACCGATCTGGCAGACTGCAGGGCATCACGCTTTGCACTCTCTTTTGTCACACAGGGTACGCAAGACGGAGCTTATCGCATTTTGCATATGCCTCTCTCCCACTCTCGCTCACTTACTCGCCCATGACCTTGGCTGGCGGCCGATCGACTGCGCTGCTGCTTTCGTCAGCTTCTTCGGTTGTGAGCTTTGCCATCTCTAGCAGCTTTGCAGCACCTTCGCAGTCCAGACGAATCTATTAGAGATAATCCCCAGATCCATAGATAAAGTAAACTCTTCAAGCCATGGACGCCCGGCTGCAACTACATCAAACAAGCAACGCGCCAACTGGGGCTCAAGGCCCGGGGCCCCCCGATCCCAACCTATTCCCACAAAATCCCCATAGTGCTTGTTTCGTGAGTCCCTTTGGTAATCCTTGAGAGGCAGCAACGGCGGCATCCGACGACTAATGGGGCTTTGTGGTGTTCTGGAATGTGCATTTGCATTTCGCATTTACCATTTGAGTTGTTGTAAGTGGCACAGGCAGCGCTTACACCTCCGCACCTTACCCGCTTTCCCGCTTTCCCGCTTTGAGGCTCCCTACAGTGAATGCTCCCATTTGTGCACTGCACACATAATTACTCCGTGTGCATTCTGACGAGGATGATGACAGTTGCCTCTAACTGGGACACAACTTCCTTCCAGCTTGTGCTTCTGATTCTGTTTTCTTGTTTGTTCTTTTTCTGCTACGTCACATCACCGTCTGCGTCATCTCTCCTTCGTTTTGTTGGGAGAGCTTTTGTTGTGTTCATGAACTAATTTCAGTTGGATTTTCCTGGCTAGCATAGGATCCAAAGGTGGGCGTGGGAATGGGACTGGGACTGGGACTGGCTGTGGAAAAGCAATCAATTATGACTATTGGAGCATATGTACCTGCATTCCTGTGTGCAAAATTACATGTCTGCCTGTACCATATCCCCGTACAGTGTATCCCCGAAAATCAAAGACTGATATGTAGATGTGCCCTGTGTTTCATCTATCGAGCGCACACTGTGTTTGTGTATATCGAAGTTGGGCTAAATTTTTCAATTAGGGCCCTAGCAGTTCCAGTTAGTGTCTGGCTGCTCCAGCCTTTGGTCTCCTTTGGTTTGCTGACTGAAAAAAGAAAGGTTATTGCACGGCCTGCGATTTTAGTCGAACATCATTTTTGCCAGACATGCAATCCACTTCTACCACGAGCTCTGCCAACAGTCTGCCTGTTGCCTCGTTCCAGAACGGAAAATCAGGAATTTTTCACGGAATGAAATGAAACGAAATGCCTTTCCCCTGCCACCCATCCTCCTGTGGCTCTCTGTGTGCGACTGAAATTGCAAATTATATGCCCGGTTATCATCGCTGGGGTTCTTCGGTTGCTTTTGGTTATTTCCCGCTTTGATTTCTCTGGCACGCAAATGGAACACAGCAACGTACAGCCAGGACGAACAGGACACCCAGGACACACGGATCCGGACACGGACACGGACAACTTTCTACCGAAACTTGTTTAATTTCTGTTGCGGGAAAAAGCGCAAAAGCAAAGCAAAGGCTATGCAGAGGGAAGGACTTTGAAATCTTTTGATGCAGGTCCCTGGACACGCCATCGTCCGTGTTGCCCCCTTCCCTTCCTTCCCCCACATAGTTCATCTATGCGGTTTCGCTCCGGTTTTTGCTCCGTTTTCACCCCAGCAACGTTTTTCTGCTCCGTTAGTAAATTGAGCATCTACGTGAGCTCCTGCTGGTGCTACCTGCTCGGCCCCCCCCTAGGAGTAGGGTTCATTTGGGGTCACTCATGCAGTGCATGGATGAATGGTTATTTAATGACGAATGCTTCAATGTCCCCGCTATTCAGGCAAAAGGACTCCGCTTTGACAGTAAAAGTTAATTATAACTTTTCGTAATCTCGATTGAAAATCCTTAAGGCTCTTAAAGTATGATTGAATATCGATTGAATCTATATATGTACATATGTATGTATCTAGAAGAAACATTTTAAATCTGTTTATACATATGTATATTAATTACCTGTGAGGTCAGAGTACAGTCGAACTTTCTATTTTTCTATATAACGAACTTATTTCCAGAAAACTGCGATTTCGTTCAGTTTTCAGTACGTTTTGCTCACCTTATAATGAATATTCTTATAGCGGCAGTTTTGACTGCAGACTTGACTGCTCATACGCTCATACGATCTTCCTATTTCAATTTTTTAAATTTGTTTTTCTACCAAAACAAGAGGAAAAATGTGTTTGGGGAAGTCCCCAACTATAAATGTGTCATTGAAAATCGATAAACTTAATGTCATCATAGTTTTCTCAGCTTGTAGTTGATGTAGTGGCAGAGGCAGAGGTGATAGCAAGCAAAGTGTCGAAGCGTATGAGAGAGAAGGCAAGAGAATTCGCTGCAGCATTGGGACACTCAGAGTTTGAGGCAAGTGTAGGATGGTTGGATAAATCAAACAAATGTATTTGCTTCCCTTAACAGCCTTGAAGCCTTAAAGTAAAATAAACTTAAAACGATTTCGTTCAACGACTTATTTGTTGGTCCCCTTGAGGTTCGCTATAAGGAAGTTCGACTGTATAACTATTCGAGACTGTATTTTGCTCTTTTGCTACCGTAATGTAAGGTATTGACAGCTTGATAGGTTTTGAGCGACGGTCTCCTTGATATTTCCTCCTGATTTCCCTTTTTTATTTATATACGATATTTAGTTTGCATACTTCCCCCCGCTGCCAGCTGCCCGCTCCCCGCTCCCCGCCCCGCCACGCACATCATCCCATTCCGGTCGACCCATTTCCATGGAGCGAGCAACCAGCCATCGAGATCCAATTGCAATTTCCTCCGGTAATGAAATTCGAATCTGTGGACATCGACGCAACGTTTGATGGCTGAAAGTTGCATCGAAAGTTCTCGTCAAAGTGTCGTCGGCAGAGCAGAAAAGTTTTTGCGGCATGCTGTGGAGATTAAATCCACTTAAATGGCGACTAAATAAAACAAGCAAGAAATCTGCATGAATTGTGGCCGCTTGACCAAACTCCCCAAAGCGCCCAAAGCAGCAACAGCCACAGTCACAGCCATAGCCACAGCCAAAGACCTGGAAACAATTGCGGTTGGAAGAGCACAAAAGTGGCAATTGGGGAAATCCCATTTAGAGGGGGAAACGTGAGGGGTTCGTTGAGGTGTCGTGAGAACATTTTGCAGTGGAATTTATATACATACATACACATATATATGTGTATATGTGCTATATAGTATGTATGCATATGCTGACAACGACAGAAAAAGAGAATTTTTTAGTGCAGAGTTCTCTGAATGACACAAATAGGGGTCCTCCTCTGCCCTGTCCTGCCCCGTTCTGCCCCGTTCTGCCCTCTGTGTGTAATCGGAGGGCGGCCACTTGG
This sequence comes from Drosophila lowei, assembly GCA_008121275.1. Classification (NCBI taxonomy): domain Eukaryota; kingdom Metazoa; phylum Arthropoda; class Insecta; order Diptera; family Drosophilidae; genus Drosophila; species Drosophila lowei. The sequence goes on along the minus strand of CM017778.1, from coordinate 19,285,069 downwards.
CAAAAACTCGTCCGAGAGGAGCTGGATGTCATCGCTCTGGGGCTAGGAGCAGCGGCGTGAACGGCGTTAACGGGATCAGGAGCAGGAGCCCCAGCTGCAGCTGCAGCAGCAGCAGCCCCTGGCAATGCGGAATTCCCTCACCACACACCGCTCTCCTTCCCTCTCTTTATGCTGTCTCTCTCTCTCTCTCTCTCTCTTTCCTTCCTGACCAAAACTCGAAATTATTCAGCCAGGTCTTGTTGCATACTTTCGTGCGCAAATGTTTGCAAAGCTCCCCAGCACTCGCTTCGTGCCCGAAGAATACGTGATTGCGTGTGTGTATGTGGGTGCATATGTGTACACTGGGAAAAAACAGGTATAGTACTCTGTGAAAGTGCGGCTCGAGCTATTTTTGAATCATTTTCATTTGAAGAATAAAAACTTGAATTAAAAATTTCAAGAATTTCCAGAACTTTATTTCGTTCAGTGTTCGTTATGTGTTCCAACGGCTGTTGTTGCTCTATTTCGTATGCCCAAGTGGTGGAAAAGAAGAGCGTCTTCTGAGTCATTTTCATCATCATCATCATCACCAGTGGCATCCTCTACCTCCTTCCCTCGTCCTTGGTCGGCCTCATCAACTCCTCATCTTTCACACAAAAAGTTTGCAGTTTTGGAAATTGAATTCCGTTTTTGGTCGCCCTCCCCCCATCTGGGAGGCGGCCCCACTATCAGTTTTTGTTGACACGAGGACGGCCCGGAGGCGGATACGAAAAGGAAACAGTATTTAAATGGAAGGACTTCTTTAAATTGGCCAGGAAAGGACAGCAAAGCACCGGACATATGTGCGCCTTATGAGACTGAAATTGAAACCAGATCTCCATAGAAAAGTTCTCCGATTACTCGTTTCTCTTCATTCGAGCATGATGACTCATAGACGTTGTCTTTCTCCTTTTGTCAAGGACATTTCAAGTTACTTTTCAGTGCAGGCGAGAGAGGTGGCGCCTTGGACTGGACTCCCAGAGAAGGCATACCCTACTCTGGCATACGAGTGGCACATGGAATTCTGCAGTTGCAGAGCCTCTACTTTGGCATAGCTGCCACATGGCTGTCAATCTACCAATCTAGTATGTTGCGCAACGATTGAATGATGTCTGATTGCTGTTTGGCGTACTCCTAATCTGATTACCGGGTATTTTGCAATTCGAAATGCCTGTCTATATCCTTTTTGCCGCCCTGTGAGATGTGAGATGAAAAATCAATTGCAAGTCATGGAACGGGAGGCGTGATGCGACAGCAACTTCTGAAGTTGTCGTTGCATGAATTATGCTTCCCATTCACTCAACAAGGAAATTATGAGGATGCTTCGCATCCTTCGGACATGCGGAGGGAGACAGAAAGAGAGGAGTGGGGGAGTGGGGAAATACAGCAGAATCCTCTTGTCGATTAATTGGACTGGCAAAGCGGTTTATGGTGGCAAAACTTTTAGCGTGGGTGGCTGGATTATTAAATTTTTGCATTGTTCCAATCACTGCCTGGGAAAAGGGCTGGGGAGAGGGGACGGAGGGACGTCCTGCCTCTGTGGATTGCTCACTTCCACTTCCGGCAAATGCCACGAGGGAGCCGACGCGTGCCACAGCGCCCTGCGTTGCTGTGGCTGCCGCCAGCCAGACGATAACGACAACGACAACGACAGCCCCATTGGAGGATGTCGAAGGCAGACGCCAAACACAATGGAACATGTAATAAAAAGAGGAGAAAATAAAAAGAGGCGGCAGCGGGAATCTCTATGGTGGCTGCTGTATGTGTCCCGTCCCCCCGCGCGCAACCAATGACCCAGTTTGTTGGGGGAAACTATTATTATTGTGTTATATTATAATAAGTAATGTATGTGGCATACTTTTTAATTAAATTGCAGCCACATCAGAATGGAGCTGGAGCCGCGGGTGGCCATCCTGCAGGATCTGCGTCTACAGACCTTCGATTCCATACGCTTCGCCTCGTACAGGACGGCCTCGAAGCTGCGCTACATACAGAAGTCGACCAATCTCCATTTGGTGGACATATGGAACGTGATCGAGGCGTTCCGCGAGAACGGACTGAACACCCTGGAGCCCCAGAGCGAGGTCAGCGTCGCCCGGCTGGAGACCCTTGTGTCGTCGCTCTATCACAATCTGAACAAACGTCTGCCCACCGCCCAGCAGGTGCCGGTGGACTCCAAGGCGGGTCTCTTGCTCAACTGGCTGCTGGCTGCCTACACAAGGTGGGTGGGGCTGCAAGATTATCACCATCATAGCTCCATGATTCTTATTTTTGTTCTCCTTTTCTGCAGTGATAACTCGGGAAAGATTCGTGTGTTCTCCATCAAGGTGGCCCTGGCCACCATGTGCTCTGGCAAGCTGGTGGACAAGCTTAGATGTGAGTAGGCTTCAGCTTCTCGCAAAGAGAGATCAGATCTGATCTGTTCTGTTCTGTTGCGTTTGCTGCAGATATCTTTTCACAGATTTCGGATGGAGCCGGACAGCTGGTGGCCTGGAAGCTGGGGGAATTCCTGCGGGAGGTGCTGGCACTGCCGGCGGCTGTCTACGAGTCGCCCACATTCCACTACAAGGAGGGGCTCGAGGAGGAGATCTTTCCGGCGGAGAACAAGGTGACGGTGAACGATTTTATGGCAACACTTATGTCCGAACCGGGCCCCTCGTGCCTCGTGTGGCTGCCACTGCTGCACAGGCTGGCCACCGTGGAGACGATTGTGCATCCGACGATCTGCTCTGTTTGCCACAAGGAAAACTTCACCGGATTTCGTTACCGTTGTCAGCGGTGCCACGCCTACCAATTGTGCCAGGAGTGCTTTTGGCACGGCAAGACATCGCTGAACCACCAAAACGATCACGAGGTCAAGGAGTACTCGAGCTACAAGTCGCCCAGCAAACAGATTGGTCACTCGCTGCGCAAGAGCTTCCGCTGTGTGCCCGAGAAGACGACGCAAGTGTTGCCACGGTTCCCGGACCAGCCCGAAAAGACCCTCAACCTGTCGCACATCGTGCCGCCCTCGCCCTTGCCCTCGCACAACGGTTTCAACGATCCCACGCTGGCCCTCGCCGGCGTCCACCACGGCCACCTCCCGCCCGGCATCTTCGACCGCTCCAGCACCCTCGACTCGCGGGCCACCGGCCGCAGCATAGACAGTGCCAACTGTACCGGCGCTGGCGGTGGCGGCACCACCATCTCCCGGCTAGCCGCCGCCTCGGCCAACGATGAGGAGCATCGCCTGATTGCCCGCTATGCGGCCCGTCTGGCCCAGGAGAACCGAGCCGTGAGTAGCACAATCCCCATTAATCTTCCAAGCAGGGCATCCACTCAGCCAAACTGTTATTCCCGCAGCCCTCGAATATGTCCGAGAATGCCACGCCCATCGGCACGGACAACTCGCGGGCCCAGCGCGAGCTGATCGCCCAGCTGGAGTCGAAGAACAAGGAGATTATGCGGGAGATAGCCCGCCTGCGCCGTCAGCAGGAGACCGAGCAGATGGCCCCCGAGAATCCGGCTCTGATCAACGAGCTGCGCGCCCTGCGCCAGCGCAAGGGGGAGCTGGAGGGCCACTTGGGTGCGTTGCAGGACTCGCGCCGCCAGCTAATGGAGCAGCTGGAGGGACTGATGCGGATGCTGAAGAACCAACAGACTGCCTCGCCCCGGTCCACGCCCAATTCGAGTCCCCGGTCGGGCAAGTCGCCACCCATGCCGGGCGGCGGGGGAGCTGGCATCCTGGGCACTTCGCCGATGAGTGCCCTGCATGCCCAGCAGATGCAGCACCCCATGGGGGGGCCCGGAGTGAGGGTCACCCAGCAGCAGATGATGCAGGCCCAGCAGCAGCAGCAGCAACAACAGCAACAACAGCAGCAGCAGCAGGGACATGGCCACGGACCCTTCAGCCAGAGCCAGCTGGATCAGCTCAATCTGATCAGCAGCGACATGCGCAGCGCCTTTGCGGCCAATGGCAGTGCAAGTGAGTAGGGAAGGATGGGAAAGGATTTAGGTTGCGTATTGTCCAAAATTGATTGAAAGCTGATGGAAGAATTGGTTCCCGCGTCAGTTTTTGGGAAGGTCAAACAGTCGGATAGATATTAATATGTATTCTTCACTCAATGGCCCCTCCTCCTCAATCGGGGAGGGGCAACACCACCCCACCGTGGCACACCCACAAAAACACACACACACACACCATACACACCACAAATTTCTTGAACGCTTCGCATTCGCAGCGCCACCGCCAATGCGCAGCACCAGTCCCACCAATGCCAGTCCCAGTCCAGCCGATGCCGAGCTCAATGAAGCCGCCGATAATATAACCTCGGCCATATCCCACATGGTCAGCGACCTGAATGCAGGTAAATCGTTGGATCCGCCCACGCCCACGCCCCCGCTCTCCGCCTCACTCTTCTCACTCGCTCTCTCTCTCTCTCTCTGTATCTGTATCTGTGTCTGTGCTGATCCCTCGCTAAAGCTTCTCGATATGCAGATGCTATTGCTGATGAAGATTTGCTGTTACCGCCAGTTGCTTGGACTGCCCATGCACCGCAATTAGAAGCACATGGAATGATATTAGTAGCACTTAGTAGCTTCTAGAGCCAACACCTGCCACCAGCCACCTGCTCTCCTCTCACTCCCCAATCACTCACCCGCCCCGCCTCGAATGGAATGCTTATCTCTGTTTCTGTGTGCGTATGTTTTTGGGTCTCTCTCTCTCTGTCTGTCTATCGCTTTTGCAGGACGGGCAACGGGACATGGACAAAGCGGAAGCTCCCTGCCCCAGGCTCGTTTCATAATGCCGTTGGGTAAGTTGTCCTGGTCGCTGTCGTCGCTGCCAACGTCGTTGCCCTTGCCCTCCTCCTGCTCCTCCTTCTTCGAGGCCTCCTTCTTTGAGCCTGAACTCAATTCTGTTTTTTTTTACTTTTACTTTTTGTTTGCTTTTGATTTTAGATTATTTCCCAAATAGACGGCATAAGAAAAAATGCTGCAAACATTGAGTTGAATCCACCGCTCTACTTCTTCTCTGTTCCCTGGTTTCATTTCTTTTATCATTTTCCCTCATTTCTTGTATGTCACCTAAACGGGAAACCAAAAAATTCCAAAAAAATCATTCAATTGAAAATGAAAATACAAATAAAACCTTAAAGAATATCGACACATCGAGGGCGCCGAGTCCTCGGGCTCGAGTCAGTGCGAGTGCAACGAGTGCGACTGCCAGGTGTATGAGGAGATCTTCCGCACCGACGGGGAGTACGAGTGCCAAGGGGCCTCCGGCGCCGTCGGGGCGCAGCCTGACTCCGATTCAGATATGGACGATTCCCGCCTGTCGCCGGTTCATTTCGATTATACCTTTGGCCTCGGCGACGAGCAGTCGCAGGTGAACCGCATTCTGGGCTATCGCAACCATCCCGAACTCTTCATCGACGATGACCAGGCGGGGTTCCCGGCCCTGCACGAGATCGGTGAGACAATCGATGAACTGCAGTTGATAATGCACGCTTATATCATGAAGTATAGTTTGAATATATAATCCGTTCGTCGTAGGTTACAAGATATATCCGTCGTTCAGGTAAAATATAGCCACAAAATATTCTTAGCCTTTGCCTTTGCCTTTGCCATTGCCATTGCCTTTGATCTAGAGTCATCTTGAATCGCTCATTCACCCTCAACCCGCTCGCAGGTAGCTGTCTAGGTTCCACTCCACTCTATTCTGTTCTATTCTATTCTATTCTGTTCAGATCTCATTACGGATGCACTATCAATCGTATCTCTATACATATATATCTATCTAGCTCTCCGTCAGCCCATTCTTGTTAGTTTAGATACACTCGTATTCGTATGTTTCATGTGTTGGCTGCTTGTCTGAAATCTGAAAAAGGAATCGAATGAATTATCTTTGTTTTGGTTCGTTCTGGTCTTATAAATGACACTTATGTTTACCGCAAACTTGATACAATTTCAGATTTCGACGAATCTCAATCATATAACCAAGAGTGGACCGAAAAGGTAAAGGATTTCGCTCTGAAATCCTCCTCAAACTTATTATCGACGTTGTTCTTGTCGCTGTATATCTTTACTTATGATTTGTAATCCTATTACTACTCGTACTACGCACTCGATAAAACAATCATACTCGTATATTTGATCTATGAACATATATCTCTCTATATATATCCTGTAGCTAGTGTAGTTGATTTCCACTTTTCGATTGCCTTTGCATGCCAGAGTTTACTTGAGTATGGCTATATCGTATATTTAACATTGCAATTCCTCAAAATTAAACGCAATTTCCCTTTCTCCCCTCCTCCCCGCAGGCAAATGCGAATAGCCAATGGCAGGAGCAGTTTGCACAATGGAGTCTTAATTCACAAAATAACTAATTCGTCTCAGTGGACCAGTGAAGGCAGAGCCGGATGGGGAACAGCAGCAGCAGGAATGGAGTACACTGGATTGCAGGAATACGAGGCAGCTGATACGACGATACGAAGAAGACGACTCTCGCTTAGCTTTTTACCTTAATTCTTATGTTGACTTAGAGCAATTTATTTATTGATTATTTTATGGAGTAGTCGTAGCCTACACTACCTTAATCCCTACAATTTATACTTTTGCGGAGTGGTATAATACAGTAATACGAGTACTATATACACACACATATTTATATGATTATTTTATGCAAACACACGGTAAACAGTAAAGAAGCAATGAATAAGACTCGCAGTTGCACTGCACTCTTAAGTCGCAAATCTCTTGAATCTCGTGGAAACTTTCGATGATCATCACATGGATAGATCGAGGGTTTTTTTAATTTAGGTTTTTACGATTTCGTATTTGGCTTTTAGACTTTTAAGCGCCTCCGTAAGCGGATATTTATTAACAAAATGAAAATCAAACACGTAATGCAAATACAAATACGATATAGACATTTAAATATGTACTTAATACTAGATACTTGATACTTGTTGAGAAATCAAAAACAAATTCTAAGCGCCTGATTCGTGGTAGGTCCAGATCGGCAATCCAATATAATGAATATGAAATATACAATAACTATTTAAAAGAAAAGAAAATAAATTCCAATCCAATGTTGAACACTAAAACGAAACTAGGAGCATGAACAGCATCGCGATCCAATTCGATTTAATTTAATTTCTATTATTATCACTTTAAAATATTCATTCATACAAAATGTTATACAATATAATCATACAAAGCATAGATCACGAGATAGAAAACGGAAACAAAAAACACAGAAATTTATAGAAAGTATACATATAAATACTGAAAAATATTACAAAATGAGAAAACTAAATAAAAACCACATTTTAAACAATCAAACAAGCAATTTTTAAATTCCTTATTAATGCGATCAATGGCGCATCTTTTCCTCCATCGATATTCAACCCAGACTTGAATACGCTCCAAGCTTAGGTTATCAGCAGCTCTTAATTGGTCAACCAAGACATCGACGGGACAGCCGGAATAGATTGTTCACTATGCCGGCCGAACCAGTTGAATTTCGTTTAAGCGTGAAGGGGAATATTTATATTAAAAAAAAATCGAAGTGTGTTTGAATGCGCGCCCAATTAATCGTATCTTATCGATATATTGTATATGCTCTTTACAGCACTGACATTCCTCTTACTGATGTGTTTTGCAACACTTTATCAATCGGGAAATCATCGGTACTATCGATAGTGATAACGGTGTTCTTCCAGCTCTAGTCCGGCGCTCCAAAGTTCTAGAGGCGCAATTTTCAAATAGGTGACAATTTACGGTATTATATTATATACATTATAATATATATTTACGGTACATTGGTATATAATGGTATATTTAATCAATTTCATCTTTCATTTACATTCATATCCTTGTCACTCGTTCACTTTCAAACAATTTCTATTTGGCGCGCATGTATGTTGATAGTTCCATACACACTTACATTTTTACTGTTGGCAACATCCAATTATCAAAAAAGGAGATACATTGTCCCGCAACATTGGCGCGGAACGTTTTATGCTTTGATCTTTCTTGTTTAAACCTTATTTTAGCCACAATAAAATAAAAGGGAGTATTTAAAATGAACCTATATTGTAGAAAATTGATTCATTTATCTGATAAAATTGTCTGTTCAGGGCTGAAGGTCGTAGCTAGCTAATAATCCTAAGCCGAATATCAAAATCGGGGAATATAATTTTCGATCATGAACAGAGAACGATTTACACATTGTCGACCAGTGGGTATTAAAATACTCTCCACGAAAATTTTGAATCTAAAGTAAGATATCGTGGTCTTTTTTTAAGGAAGGATAGGATAAACCTACAAAAGTAATTATTGTTATTGTTATTAGTATTATTTTCCGCGGTTTAACTCAAGTTGTTATCCTGTTTAAATAAAGGGGGTGTAAGTAGGCTAAGTTCGTCAGTATACTTACGCTATATTTTGAAAATAAGACGGTATATTTTGGTATATTTCTAATGGTCAGACCGTATATCTTATCGAAAAGTCCGCGGTCACACTGATTCGAAGAGTTGAGACGGCGCTCCAAAGCTGTAGAGGCGCAATTTTCAAAGCGACAGTTTTATTCGTCCCGCGCCATTCGAAGAGTTAAGTTGTTTCTTGCGTCGTGTGTGAAAAGTACTTTAGTTGATCAAACTCGGCTTACATGCATATGCATACATACTCAACCAGTTAAGAGGCACTGAGAGAGACCAAAGAGTCTCAAAACAAGCTTAGAGCGAGCCGACAGGTGTGTCTTGCAAACAGCATCCGCTCTTGCCCGTGCAAGTAAGCGAAACAGCACTAGCTGTGTTATTTTGGAGTCGTCTTCTCTTGCTTCTCTCTTCTACGTGGAGCGTAGCTTGGCGACCGTCTTTTCTTCAGCCAAGAATTCATACTCCACGCTCTCAGCTTCGCTCGCGCGTTATTAACAGCTCTCGATTGTGTAGGGTGTGGTGCTGGGCGCGTTTTCACATTTGGCGCACGCGAAACTCAGGCAAATTCATCAACAGTTTTCCCAATAATATGTGGCGCTCCAAGATGGTTAATAACGTGGGAAGCACGTTAGCTGGCTCCCTTTTGCTGGGACTTGCCCTCCTCGCCACGCAGGCAGAGGCGCAGAGGACGCCAACAATTTCATACATCACACAGGAGCAGATCAAGGACATCGGCGGCACTGTCGAATTCGACTGCTCCGTTCAATATGCCAAGGAGTACAATGTACTCTTCCTCAAGACCGACTCGGATCCGGTCTTCCTCTCCACGGGCTCTACGCTCGTCATCAAAGACTCGCGCTTCTCGCTGCGCTACGATCCCAGCTCTTCCACCTACAAACTGCAAATTAAGGACATCCAGGAGACGGACGCTGGCACCTACACATGTCAGGTGGTGATCTCCACCGTGCACAAGGTGAGCGCCGAAGTCAAGCTCTCTGTGCGCCGCCCGCCCGTTATCTCTGACAATTCCACGCAATCGATTGTGGCCAGCGAGGGCAGCGAGGTTCAAATGGAGTGCTTTGCCAGCGGTTATCCGACCCCGACCATCACATGGCGTCGCGAGAACAATGCCATTCTGCCAACGGGTGAGTCTTTCTTCCACAAACTTCAATGTTTCGAAATTACTATTTACCGTTTTCCGTGCGGGATGTGGGATGTGGGGCGTTTAACCCATGCCATGTATTACATGTACAACATAGCGTTTGATGGGTGCTCTGTTCTGGCGCTCTCCTCTCTCGCTACATGACTGTCTGTCTGTCCCGCTTTGACCATAGTGGGGAGAGAGAGAGTGTGTGTGCTTTTGTGTGGATGTGTGTGTGTTAGTGACCGTGACTCACTCAGGCGTCACCTCTCAAGCTTTGTTTATTTAGTTGTTGCTATTATGACGTTTGCCGTGTGCCTTCTGTCTTCTTTCACCTTCTTTCTCCCCCACAAGCCACCCCAACGCAACCTGTTCGGTGGCTATATTTCGCAATTGTTTCTTTAAGGGAGCGGTGCCAGTTCTAGGCCCTTGATTTTATGGCTATGCACACTGGCTCGCACACTGTGAAATTTCATTGGAAATTCCAGGCTGGACAAGTGCCAAATGCTTTGTGTTTTCCATTTCTTTGTATTTCTTGTGGAGAGCCTTTCCTTTCCCGAAAAGAAGGGAAAAGCTAATAAAATAATTTGGTCCACAGGTAGAATGCACCGTTCTCGTACAAGGTTAATCCCGTACAGGTGCTAGCTGCTGTTCTATCTCCGACTCTACCTGAACTATGACCCTGCGTACCGAACCCTCCGTAATGGTTTCTTAACAAGATCGCAGCGTCATCGGCAGCGGCAACAAAAAAGCAATTAGTGTAACTAATCCGATAGATACTTAATGCTTAATACCTGGAAAGGAATGGTGGGCCGGGCACACCCTACACTACACTACACTGCGCTGCTCGTTGGGCGTCGTATCTGGACTTGTGCAATCTTTAATTGACATTGACTCTGCTCCGCCTTTTATGGGGTGTGGGGGATCCAATACCATACTGGAGTAGCATGCTCAAAAATGGACCTGGGAAGCAATAAAGTGAACCACAATAACGTGGATACGCTTCATGGCAAGTCAGAAATGGCTTAACTTTTTCCTGCTGTTCCCATAAATCAAAGGCCTAGGGTGGGTCCCCGGTTACGGGTCTGGGTCTGGGTGTCCAGTGTTTGCCAGGAGGTTTCTGTGTGGAGTTTCACACTTTTTTACGCTCTAATTTAAAGAGCTTAAGCAAACAAACCCAGGCTTTGAAATGCGCCAACGAGGCGATCCATGCAGTCATCCATCCATCCAGGGACTGCAAGGGTGGAGAGATGGGAGTGCAGAAGGCGTGCTCTGAAGAGAACTGGAGGAGTTGTTGCCTTTTGTGCTTTATACAGCATTCCCATTTCCATTTCCATGCACATTCCCGCTCCCGTTCCCGTTCCCATTTGCCATTCCGAGTTTTTGAGGCATTCGACAACTTCAGCACGCGCAATTGCTTCCGCAACTTGAAAACGTTCCACGGAACGTTTGATGGTCTCCGGGCCTAGGTCCTGGGCATGGGCAAATGGGCAAAGGTATGGGCTTAAGCAAACATCGGGAACAACGGCCCGTGCAAATGCTTTTTGCAGTGGAGGGCTGTTTCTTGCGTACGTATCAGACACGGTCTAGGCTTTGGTGGGGTGCAGGGGAGGGGGCACGGTGCAGCAAAAAACAGAGAACCGTGAATGAAAGAAAGAGTAAACAACAAACAATGCGAGAGCCTGAGAGCATGGTTTCTGCCCCTGTCACACCCCTGGCCAGGGGCAGACCAGACCAGGCCAGGCCCTGCCCCACCCCACCCCGCCCTTCCTTCTGCCGCTACCTTCCGTTCGCCTGGCTACATAATTTTTATTTTGATAGCCGGCGAATACAATCGAAGAATACAAAATATACAAAATATATAAATTACAAGCTAAAAAGGTAACCCAAACAATGGGTCCGGGGGCAAACGATGTGTGCGTGTGTGTGTTGTGTAAAGTGCAAACAAACAAGCCGCAGCGATCCGATCCGATCCCCTGTCTAAGCAACCCTAACCCCTCAGGCGAAAAGGGTACCAGCGTCCCGCCCAGGGACCAAACCGGAGGAACCCCTAATCAACCATTTCCGTTTTGCCAGCAGTTTTCGGGGTGTTGGGCTGGACTCCGTCGAGAGTCGAGAGTGCATGCCAATTTGTGCGTTGCCATGCAAATCAATTGGTTATTCTCCGTTTTTTATTGAACACCCAAACAGCACTTTGAAAGAGATAAACATAGAGAGAGAATGGGTAAACAAAGACATGTGCAGCGACTTGCACCTGGCTCCCATTCAAATTCGTGCTTGCCCCAGCAAAATCATACTCGTATTTCCATAATAAACCTCACCTTGATCTACTGCTCACGTGAGGAGGGAAAGAACGGCCAGCGTTTGTTTTCTGCAAAGAATGCTGAATTTTGATTTAAATATTTTGCTGAAGCCTCAATCGCAATCGCAGACAGCTGTCGGAAATTGGGTTATTGTTTGGCTTAGTTTCAGAACAGGAAGTGAACAGATGATACTTATCTGGGATCTAATCGAGGGATGGAGATCCTCGGATCATGGTCAATTAACTTTAATTGTTCCATTATGTGTGATCCAGCGAGAGCTCAGTGATAATTCGGATCTACATTCGTACATCATAGCTTCTCTGCTTTTCAGATGCTTTTAGGGTAATTCCAGTCTTGGCAAGATCTGTTCGGGCTGTCCCCAGTCGCTCTACGACGCCCTTCTGCTGCTCTTGATTAACTTTTATGCAAATTGCTGTATGGCAAATTGCGAATTAAACTCAAGTGAGCATTATCAAGTACTCCAATCGCGCCCTTAAATACAAATGCAATTTCACCCACTCCCTCGCTCTCTCCCTGGCTCTCTCTCCCGCTCTCTGTAGTGCCTTCAGAAGGGTGCAAATCTTAAATTTAATAATATTTACGCTTAAACATTTCGATGCGCAATTGATGCTCCTCTCGAGATCTCAACAGGGCGTGTGTCCAATGCCCAAATTAGTTGCCCGACTGGAGGGGGACGGCTGCCCGAGAGTGCAACCCAGATTCCCATTTAATGAATAATGGAAAAAACATTCTTCAAATGCCGGAGGCAGCAGCTGGGAATGAGTTTGGAAAGTATTTGCAAGTAATTAGGTTTTGCGAGGTAGAGGGAGTCCTTTGATGACGATGGGCATGTTTTTATTGGTCCCCTTCTGCCGTTTCCTCTTCCTGTTTGCAGCCGCAATTGCTGGCTGCATCCTCTTTGTTGCAAAGTCAAAGTAAAGCGAAACGAGAACGAGACCAAGAACGACAGCGAGCACGATAAACGCTGTTGATGACGTACTGCCATGGAAAACTTGTTTATAAATGTTGGTTGCTGGGGCAACGACCACCTGGTCAACATGGGGCAACCACTGTCCGCCACCGTACACTGCGAAAAATTCAACAATAACTAAGACAAGCATTTCTAGTTCCAGGGAAAGTGTGTGCTTAGATACTCACTCTTTTACAGGCCGTAAAAGATGCCAGATTCTGCTTTTAATGAGCATGTTTTAAAGATCTATCGTCTAGCCAGGGATTTTTATGTCTCAGTGTAGCTGGAAGAGGCTCTTATGGTATTAACTCAACCCGAAGTAATAACTTGTCAGTTAATAGCTCAACTGGTCTCGTCTCTCAGGCCACGATCGTCCCAGTTTCCTTCTGGGCCTGACTGAAGCCATTTTGTCCGCGTCTCTACCCTCCCCTCACCACCACCACCAGAGCTTATCACACCAAAAAAAGAGAAAGGGGAGGAGGAAAAGTGAGAGAAATGGAATTCATTTCAATTCATGTAGCGGTCTTTGTGCGGCAATTCCTGTATTTATTTAGCACTTTTAGCTGCATGTTTCACCTTCGGAGCGACGGCCCGAGCGACCGAGCAACCGAGCGACCGGCTTTTTAATCCTTATCACACTCACAAAGGATACACGGCTTTCGTTTTCCTCTCTCTCCTCTGCAATCTGCAATCCCATCACATTGTTTGCTGTGGTACTTAGTCAATATTTGTTTAGGCACTCGGCGGCTCGCATGGGATCAACATACACGGACATTGTGCAACAATCTTCCTTTCCTCGCTTATCTAGTTTTTCATTTTTGGCGTAATTGCTATTTTAATAGTTTTCTTTTCATGCCTTGATTTATTTGATGCTTTGTAAGCGGCTACTACGGTACAGTCTGTACTCGGCAACATCCAAAGAGAATCCAACCAAGAAGCAAACATCAATTGAGTTGAGGGAGAGACAGGAGAGAGCGAGAGAGAGTGAGTGAGAAAGAGAGAGAGAGCTGAGTGTAATCCAATAAATGGCATGCCAGGCCGCATAACTCGGGTAGCTATAATGTACTACTCGAAAGAAGAAAATCACTTTTGAAAAGTCAACAACAGAGTCTGTCGTCTCTCGGGTGGTGGACGTGGACGTGGCTCTCTCTCTATGGGATGGGATGGGGGGTCACTGGGGAGGGTGTCTCCATGTCGCTGTGTGCGGTTTCAAGGCGAAGGCAGTGTCTGAGGCGCGCTACCCGCCAAAGTGGGTGCATTCACATGTCTCAAGAGCTTGTTATAGGCTCGATATACGAGTATCTATGTGTGTACCCCCCAACACAAACACAAGGGAAGGGATGTGGATGGATGGGATGCATGTTCCTTGATGAGTTTGGGTGACAAAACAGGAAGAGGCGACAAATTTGCACAGGCATGCAATTTCTTTCCATAAAATATAACCATGACTATGAGAATGATGATGATTATGATTATAATGATGATGATGATGTTGGGGATGGGGCTGGGGCTGCATCTGCCAGGTGTTGGTGTCTGGGCATTCAAGAGACGCTCCTCGTCGTGGGTTTAATCAACTCTGTCCACACTTGACTTCTGGGGCAAGACAGAACTGGGCGGTTAATTGAGGATTTGAAAATGCAGCTGGGTCTCCACTCGGGGAAAGCTATCAAGGAAATCCACGCATCCTCTAAACAGCCTGAAGTAACTTGAAATCTAGAATATGTTTCCTGCCACAGTATATATCTATTAGTGCCGAAACGCAGTGCTCTCGCCTCTGGTAACTCGACACCAATTAATGAAATCACGCTGAAAAAAAATCAGTATCAAGTCAATGAAATGGAAAAATTTGGTCAATCCTATTATGGAAAAAAAAGAAGAAGAAATGTGAAAATCATATTAGAGAAAAAACATCGTGTGCACTTTTTAATTGGATTTTTGCCAGGCCATACGCAGAGCAGGGAACTGGGAGGTGTGTGGGAACGAGAGACATGACCCATCTGTGACTCGCCCAGAGCCATGATGGATCGGATCGGATTGGATTGGACTGGAATGAGTAGGGTGCGAGGGTTCGTGCCTGGCGCTTGGTGAGTGTGTGCAGTGGGCGCGAATGAGCGGGCGAAGCGTCATTAAAAGCGCACCCGTTCTGCCACTGGATTATGGCGATGAGTCACACGTGTCGCAACTCGCGCTGCACATTCACATTAACATTCATAATTTCCACTCGGCTCGGTTCAGGCAACTGTTCCTCAGAATCTGTTGACATTTCAAGTTGAAGTCGAAGAAGAAGGTGCTGTCTGGGGCTTTTCCTGCGCTTTCCTTGCCAAATTGCAGGAAATTGAAATGGGGAAAAAGGAAAAATCAAATATGGCTGCAGGCCCAGACGGGCCCAGACCCTCAACCGCTCAACACCCCCCAAAAAACACAACACCGCTCGGGGAAAGGGAAAGGGAAAGCGGTTGCATCAATGTTTTATTTTTTTCCACTTAGTTGTTGTTTCGGCTGCCGTGTTGCTACTGTGTTTTCCGTCGCTGTCGCTTGTTTCCCTCATGGCGTCTGGCCCTGCCCTCTGATTGGTGCACATACTTTTTTGCATGCCAAATTCGATTTCCATTTCCAGGATGCTCCGGTGGTGGTTTCCTGCTGACAAAATGGCGTTCACGGCGGCAGCCGGCTTCCAAATAGTTTAAGACCATTAGAAACGGTGGCGGCAATCGAATAACCCTTTCCCCCAAACTTGTCACAAATTTTCCAAGCGAGCGCGCCCGCCTCATAACGCTGACGCATTTAACCGTTGACGGGCCACAGACCCAGACCCAGACCCGGGCCATAGAATGCACCCACACGAGCACACGAGCACACAAACAGCTACAGAACTCCTGCCTTCGTCTACACCTGCCACAGTTAGGGGCAACCAGACCCTACCAGGGGAACCTGTCAGGGTTTTCAATGCATTTTCCGTTTCCTCTTGCGCTGGCATTTCGAGAGTCATCGCTGCGTTCCTGGTTATGGCTGGGATCCTTTCAGAAACGGACCAGACCAGACCATTCTAGCTCCAGATATGTACCTGCCTGCACTTTGTCTGCATCACTTCTCACCTTTGCCTTTGCCTTTACCTTTGCCTTTGCACTTTGCACAATTTTCATTTTCTTTGGGCCTTGTTTTCGTTTGCCTTTAACTGACAATTTATCTCTGTTTGCCTAGGGGAGAGACTAGGCATGGGACGGTGGTAAGGGGTAAGGGGTAAGGGTGTTACCAACGTTGTTTTCATTTTGTTTGATGGCAGGCGGAGACAGTCCCAGACAGGTTCGGTTCCTGGCCAGGCCTGGTCCAAAACAAATGGTTACTCCTCTCTCTGCCTGTCTGATTTTTCATTACTCTGTGCCGACTCGACTCTTCGGGCTCTGTATTCCACCGCGCTGTCTCTGTCTCTGTTTTTTCCTTTCTGTTTCTGTTTTCCTTTCATTAGTTGTCAGAGAGTGCACTCGCACTCCGCCCCTGAAGCGAGGCACCGCGTCATCCTGTCGGGCAAAGTGTTTTTAATTCTCTCATTAGTAACTGAAATTACTCCGCACACAGCCAAGATTCTGTATGATGGATGATGCTTGATTGTGGATATGATATGTACTCTGCAGGCTCCACACATCTGTGTGTTTCCGGTTCTGTTTTGGTTCGCTTTTATTGGTCCCTGATGACATGCGGGTTCCTTACAGCACCACTCTCTCATTAGTTTGATTGTACTGAAATGTTCTTCATAATTTGTCAATATTTAATGTTTGGTTTTTGGGAGCAAACAGAACGGAGCAGAACAGCCAGAGGCAAAGGCAGAGGTACAGTCTGCATTGAAAGATCTTCGTAGGCCAACCCTTGCCTGGATCTTGTTTGGAAGTGGAGTGATATATGAGTCTCGTTTGTAATTAGATGCCATTACAATGTTTTTCGATTCCTGAATACAATCCTAAATCTAAAATATCTCAAATTCCCTTTACATTTCCTATTCGTGAGGGGTGTTCCGTTTCAATGACTTTCTGCTCTACTATACGATCCATTTGACCCTTCAGAGTGTGGCGCACACAATGAACCAGATCTGGAGTCAATTCGGAGAGCATTTATACGTATCGGGTTTAATTATAAACAGACTCGGAAATTCTTCACTCTCAAGAAAATGCCATCTGTACACTTTCCTTTCTCTCTCTCTCTCTCTCTCGCGCGTTCCCTGCGATCTCTGCGATCTCTCTTCTGTCGCATAACTAATTAGCAATTAAGTATTTGCCACTTTGTGACACGCCCCAATTACGCGTCTGCACAGCCCTAAAGCCCAAGAACGAGGGGGACAGAGAGAAATATAGTTTACATGCTAACGGTAAAACGGTTTACAGGCGACAAATGTTTTGGGAAGCTCTGGAATACCTCCACTCTTGCCTTACCTGACTGGCATATCATTTCATGCTCCAGCAGACACGCGGGCGTCCATCAAAGCAAATACTCGTCCATACATACTCGTATAATAATAGAAAAAAGAGTCGAAAAACTCCACACTTTACTATGCTTACACATTTGTCATTTTGAGTGGGTTCTCCCCTCCACCGTTGAACTCCCAGCATTGGCCATTGCAGCTGCGTTTTTGGCTTAGGCTCAGGCTTAGGCCTAGGCTGAGACCTAGACCAAGACCAGGCCCAGTCACGCTGCTGCACTTAAAGTTCGCTGCGAGGCAGAAAACAGCAACAGAAACAGAAACTGGGATAGAGGGATAGAGAAAGAACCTGTTTTGGGCCTAGCCGAGTACACATGACATGACAGCCCATTGGCAGGCACAGTAAACGCTCGTAAATTACAAACGCAACAAATTTTATTTGTTTGCCAGAGGGAAAAATTAACTTTTACGGCTCGCACTTTGTTGTGCTCTTTATGGGAACATGAATATCACTTGCATTACACATTTTTGGATCATAATTAAATATCCCCGATAGATACTTAATATTCCATCGACAAGAGATGGTCTATTCCTGGAGCTCAGAAAGCTGCGTATGCTTTGGTGGTACCTATGATGGGTGCTCCCACGTTTGGCTACTGCCTTTCTTCAAAGGGCCAGTGTGGATCAATGTTGAATGTTTTTGTAGAAAGATCCCCTGGAAATGGGGCAAGTGATAGCCATTTCTATCCCACATTCGATACACTACTATATTGCTGGTGGGTTTGTCTTGGGCTTGTGTCCAATTGGGGGCGACACATGCTTTCTGTTCATGCTGCTGCTGCTCCATTGGACTAATTAAACAAAGCCCACGACTGCGTCACTCTCTGGAGTCTTCAAGGGATATTTGCCATGCCATGCCATGACATGTGTGTGTTTTTCTAATATTGAAATGAGTTTGTTGCGTTGTTTTCTCCAATGCCCGCATCACGATGTTGCCCCCCGCCAGCAGAAGAGCTTCGTTCGTTCAATTTGCTGCAATTGGGAGGAGGCCGCCTTAACCCATTGCCATGTCGATTACTATGGCGACGGTGGGAGGGAGGGAGGGAGGGGAGGTGTAGGGAGTCGGGGACAGGCTGTCAATCCAATTTTAATGAAATGTGTTACTTCGATTCCCAGGCGCAATTAATTTGAAATGTTTCAGTCGAGTTGGCATACTTCCCTCTCCCCCCCGCTCAATCCCTTTGCCCGCATTTGGAATGCAATTCGCATGAAACATACAATATTTCCAGGGCATTCCGGAGTTTTGGTCAATGCTCTCTCCCTGTCTCTCTCCTGGTGGGCAGCCCTTTCTCTCCTGCTGCTATGCACCCCCTCCCCGGCCTTTCTGTGTAGTTTGTGTCAATTGTTTGAGCCTGAATTGTTTTGGCAAATGTTTGAAGAGCGGCCACAGCCACAGACACACATGTATACCATCTACGAGTACTCTTACATCTCTCTGTGTGGTTGAGAGGGGCTGGGAGATCCCTGGGCTCATTGCACTCGTTGCTCTCCCTCTTCCTCTCCCTCTGCATCTCTCTCTTTGCGCTGAGCCAACTTCCGGTTATGAGCCCAGCCAACACTGAGGCTGAGCGCACCTCTCGCAATGCACTGCAATTCCTATTCCCATTCGTATTCCCGTTTACGCTTCAGTTGCTTGTTGCAATGCAGGCGCCTCACCACCCTCCTCCCTCCACCAGGCCCCTCTCGTGCTATCCTTTGGTGCACTTATGCCTAAGTGCAGCCGCGCTCTACGTTTTTCAAAATTAGTTGGCAGCACAAACGAGCAGAAGCCGAAGCCAACGGCAGTAGAGTCATAGGCAGAGGCAGAGGCACACCAGCAACAAAATGGTTTACTTGTTAGAGGTCATTAACGTTGCCATTGTTAGTGGAGGGAATGGCGGAGAGGGGAGTGGGGAGAGCGTTAAAGGCAGGGAAAAGGTCACCCACACACAAAGTGCTAACGGATGTGGCCCCGGCTGGCTCATTAAAATCAGATTTTTGACTCTATTTTCACTGCACAAACACAAAAGGCTGAGGCCCGACCCGCTTAGAGCCGCTTCATTAATACATGCACTAATCGTGGCTTGTTCTCACTTGAACGCGCCCGCTGAATGAGATGTATAAATGTTTAAACATATAAATATGCAATATACTAGATATCTTACTCATGATCGCCTCTCTGTTGTCTTTGATCCCTTCCAGATAGTGCCACCTATGTGGGCAACATACTGCGCATCAAGTCGGTGAAGAAGGAGGACCGCGGCACCTACTACTGTGTGGCCGACAACGGCGTCAGCAGGGGAGATCGCCGCAACATCAACATTGAGGTGGAGTTTTCGCCAGTGATAACCGTGCCCCGGCCCCGTCTCGGCCAGGCGCTGCAGTATGACATGGATCTAGAGTGCCACATCGAGGCCTACCCACCGCCGGCCATTGTCTGGACCAAGGATGACATCCAGCTGGCCAACAACCAGCACTACAGCATCTCGCACTTTGCCACCGCCGACGAGTACACCGACTCGACGCTGCGTGTGATCACCATCGAGAAGCGCCAGTACGGAGATTATGTGTGCAAGGCCACCAATCGCTTTGGCGAGGCCGAGGCTCGTGTGAATCTGTTTGAGACGATCATCCCCGTGTGCCCGCCGGCCTGTGGCCAGGCGTACTATGCCGGAGCCGAGGATGTGGCTGCCACCTCCTTTGCCCTGGTGGGCATCTTGCTGGCGCTGCTATTCACCAGATAAGCCAATGGTCCCCGCACTGACTCTGACTACAAACGCTCCAAGTCCAAACCATCAATCAGCCCTCGAATACATAAATATATACTATACATAGATATAATATATAGTAACCTACATCATATACAAATCAATCCAACACACGTCGCAAAATGATTCGATTCTCTTTCCCTCTGTTCCTGACTTTGTTTTGTAGTTTCTGTTTCTGTTTCCTTTTCCTTTTCCGTTTCCGTTTCGCCCTGTCCAATCTTCAAACGTCCAACATTATGTTAAGTTAAGTACGCTAAGTGAAAGGGCCCACGATAACTACGATATAGTTTTTTAGAACCGAATCCAAAAGCCGAATCAAACCCAGCCACCACATTCGTCCGCTTTGTTTTCTGATCTGGCACTGTATATGTTTTAAATATGTATTTCATTCTAAGCAAAAGACAATGACGACGACGACGACGACGACGACGACACATCACAGCATTCCAATTACAAAACACATCTCAGAATTATGAGAGTATTTTATGTTTATTTAATAAATATTAAAGTATTTTCGTTCTGCAAAACATGACAAACCCAAAACCTCAAAATTTGCATTGGAATCGAGGCCAAATTCATATCCGAAAGAAGGCAGGCAACATCGTTGTGTACATCATTAGCTCCTAAGCGCAATTCGAAATTCTTTTGAATACCGACATATTGTAAGCCCGATTTGTAATGAGGGTGCAACAAAAAATCTATTTCGACTTTGTACTAAAATATAAAAACCAAAACAAACAAAAAAAATGAATAAAAAATATATAAAAGTAAGATGAATTTATAATTTATTTTCCCTTCAAGGGATGTATCTATCTACATAGTATTTTGAACTTAATTCTAACAATTGCCTGAATGGATGCCTGAATTATTTAGCGGCCATAAACGAACCCGCCATGGTGGCCATGCGATAATACAGATTGAACTCCGATTCGTAGTCGGAAAAGGTGCCGTTGCTGAAGACCTTTGTGGGAGGCACGTAGCGATTCAACGGATTCTCGAGTATGAAATGATAGATGCGCTCAGCCTTCTGCAACTGAAGTCTGGACTTCACGGCGATGGCCGTTAGACTGTCCAGCTTTTGTTCGATTTCCTCCTGCTGGCGACGTGCCTTTAGCTTCAAATCGTGGGGATCCACTGTGGAGAAGGGGTAACAACGGGGTCAGACACGGAAATGAAACAAAATGTCTACTCGGAAGGGTCGAGAATGCGAGCTTACCAATTAACGGCTGCAAACTCAATTTCAAGTCAGACGTGTGTGCGGCAATTGCTGACGCCCACAAAATGCGTTTACGGACTTCCTGCAGGGCCCTGAAGGGTGTTAGCAGATGGCCCGGCACCAGTTGAACGGTGGAGGCCAGCTCCTGGGCTTCAACGATGAGCGGATTGGCCGACAGCAAATCGGCGCTACCAGGGAAGAGAAATATTAAATGCTTTCATGTTGGGGGCTATGAATATGAACCCCACTTACCAGGATCGGGGTACGCAGCTTAACTTTACCAGCGGCATTTCGGCGAACGTGTTTAGTTCGAGAAGGTGGCAGGGCACAAGGGTGCCCGGCCCAGATGTGAGAGTAACTGCCGAGCCGGCTGCGCCAGGCACCAGAGTGGAGTTTGCAATGCTGTTGTTGCCATCGAACTCAAGCTTGGTGCTACAGAACACACTGTCGTTGGCCATGTAGAAGCTTTCGGAGCCCAGCATCGACATGTTGTTGACCTTTAGCTTGGTGCTGATCAGCTGAGATTTGGCATTCTGGTTCTGGGTGGCTGCATGCATGTCATCGAGCAAGTTCTTCATCATGTTCCTCGAATAGAGGATCTTCTCCTTTATCTGCGAGAGTTGGCCCATATCTTCCTGTATGCGATTGATGGAGGTGCTTACTTCGCTGTATACCCGCTTCACGGAGCTTAAAAGTAGGTCGTGATTTTCCAGCTGCTTGGCGCCTGCCTTCAACTCCAGGCGCAGCTGCTCAATTTGCTCGACGAGAAATTCGTTGCGGGCCATATTGAAAGTCCGCATGGTAAACTGCACAAGAAAGTCGCTGATTAGCTCGTCCGTGCTGTCCTCGTCGGTACTGGCAATCGCATTGAAGCTGTTCACCTTCTTTTGCAACTCGTCCACAAAAGGAGTATAGTCCTGGCAGAAGCGAGACTCCAGCTTGACCAACTCCTTATCAGCAGAAAGGTACTTGGCCGCCAGTCCGAGCATCTCCGCCTTGGTCTTCAGAAGTTTTACCTCGTAGTTGGTCAACAGGGGCTTGGCTTTTGGGGTGTTTCCCTTATTAGCCGTACTTAGTTGCGTTATGTACTGCAGCTGTTCTTCCTTGATTTTCATTATCACATTGAAAAGTGGTGCATTCGGAGTTTCAGCAAAGATGCTCCGCATTTCATTCCAAAGCCGCTCCTTGGCCTGGGCCAATGCGTGGGCATTGTTGGTCTCGTCATTGCAGACTCCATAAAATGTATCTAGCTCCTTGAGCGCCTGTTCCACCACTTTGGTGGCCCGCTTCTCGCTGGCGTTCTCCGAACTCAATTTGACTGGTGTTGTGGCCAAGATTTGGGCCTTGTTCCTCAGCTCCTGCTCATACGATTTTTTCATAGACTCCAGTTTCAACTCCAGCATATTGCACTTTGACTCCAGAAGATCTCGCTTGTTCTTGGCCCTAATGGTTTGTATATCTGTGAATAAGGTAGGAGATTAGAAGATGCCTTTTTTTCTGTGCATTGCTCACTCTTTGATTTGATGCTGGCGGAAAGTTTATCATACTCCTGTCTGGCCTCCTTCAGAGTTTGTTCTGCCGTCTCCTTTTTCTTCGTGAGCTCCTTCATTTGTTGGAGCCTTTGAAGCTGCGGTGGTAGAAGGCTGCGCGAGGCTATGGGCACCACCTTGCCCTTATGACGCGCCACCTGGGCGATGAGCAGATTTGCCCTTACCTCCTCCACCTCTTCCCGAGGTCGAATACGTCTCTGCAGTTGCCCAAAAAGCTGGTGGGAGCCCGACTTGAAGATGCTGCGATCGGATATTTGACAATCATGAATGTCCTAGCGCCCCATGGCTTCGAACTTACTTTCTGAGATCTTCATCGGCTGGTATGACACTGGGCGGGCAGCCAAGACTTGTGGCCCATGCTTTAAATGCCTCAATTTTTTCTGAGTGTGACATTTTTAAAAGAACTTTTGTTGTATTTGTTGTTGATTTGCGCGCGGCCATTAATTATCGCGGATTTATCGAGAAGAGATACGGTCTGACCCTCAGAAATATACCGAAACTACGTCACATATTTCAAAATATACCGTAAATATACTGACGAATTATTTGTATTCAAGTTGCATCATATTCCTCGTTTTGAATATTTCGTGGAATATAACTAGCTAGCTAAGACCTGATGGTCTCAACTCATAATTTTATCCGATTATTACATCAATTTCCAGAAGACAAGAGGGTGAGTCCATAACGCGCCTTAAAATATACTGGAAAATACTAGAAAAACTATGACAAGTATAAAAATTGCGAGGTGTGTGAGCAAGACGTGGTGGCAAGAAAATAAGAAAGTCTGATAAAGTAGACCGTATACCTCAGAAATATACCGAAATATACCGTCTGACGAATTCAAGTTCTATTATACATATTCCTCGTTTTTGATATTCCGTCGAATATTACTAGCTAGATAGAACCCTCAGCCCTGCCCACATAATTTTATCCGATTAATAAATCAATTACCTACTTGACTGGTTTAATTTAGATACTTGCTTTTATTGGATTTCTATATACCGTTGAAAATAAGCTTATATGGGAATGCATACTCTAAAACGATTACGAATCAGGGCTGCAAGAACAGTTTTGTTATCGACGAGTAGGTGGACAGGCCCAAAACTGTTTCTATTTCAAATTATGTGAAATATTTATATATATTTTTGTAACATCAGGAATCTAAGCCCCCAATCCACATTGAGTAACATAAGTCTTAGCTAAGGCGCACTCCGCATTCTGCGTCCATCGATGTTCGGGGCAATTCTTAAAGTACTCCATGTATGTGCAACCGAGAACAATCGCCGAGAAGGGACTGCATTTGTGCTGTTGCTGAGATTGCTGGATGGCTGCCATCCGCCGTTGGGATTGGGGCTCACATTTGGTAAACGCTGCTGTCATCGTCTCCACATAAGCGGTGTCATTGGAAAACTTTCCGGAGAGATCACTGCGGATGTTGTCCAAGTTGAGCTTCTGTGGATCCTGAATGTACTGTGACGTTGTGAGGATGCACTCAGCCAGACACTGGATTGGAAGTGTAATATTTAATCTCTTTGTGTTTGGAATGTTGGGCTATGAGTACTCACTGTGGCTGTTTCCAGTGATGGCAGGCCTTTCCTATCCTGTCCATTTCCTCCTCCTATAATCCGCTGCGCGCATTTCTCTGCAATCTGGTCCCGACCGCCGTCCCTGCAGCAGAGTGATGGATCCTATGAAAACGAAAGACTTTAATACTGTCTCCAATTAATTATTTTCCATAACAACACATACCACAAGTTGAGGTGGTCTTTGACAGTCGATTGTCTGACCCAGCACACTTTGAGTGCTCAACGCTACACCGAGCACCACAGAAACTAAAAAAGTCTGACTTGGTGACATTGCTGTGGTTAACTGAATGATTGTATTGGAGACACACGGTCCATTTTATATGTCCCACGCAGCTTGGCATACTCTAATGGAACGCAAAGAGCAATCCATCCACTTAATTGTGCCAGCCACGCATGACCAGAAAACCTAGCAAAGGTTCATTGTTGCAATCGAATGCTGTTTGGGGCCAATGTCATATCTAATTTCATATTTTGGGCCATTGACACTGCACTAAGGTTAAAGTTTAGTTGTATATTCAAATATAGAATACTGATCGGGCAATTAAATAGCAATTGCCAGAACTTCTAACGTGAAATTCCCAAATGATCGCCATGGTTGCGATAATTGCATGCATAACATAATGATATAAATTTACATAACCATAAACTATATATTATTATATAATGGTAATGCTTTGATTAGCAGATGTGTGGTACGTGTAAATTGGTTATTTTAAATTTATTCAACGGTTCGCTCAAACAGCCCAATCATTCGCAGCCAGTTGGCAGCACTCTTTGCGAACCACTAATCTGAACTGAACCACCTACCGGAACCAATGGACGCGGGCACCAAAATGTAAAAGTTAAAAATAATAAAACTGATATTAGCAGTAATATTAATTAATGCAATGTTTTCTAATTCACAGATTAGTTGTGGGCGATGTGCGGGGCCGTTTCAAGCAGTTATTCCAGCGCGTGGAAACGGTCAACAAAAAAGCGGGACCCTTTGAGATACTGTGCTGCGTCGGAGACTTTTTTGGCGATGATAAACAGAACGAGGAGCTGATTGCCTACAAGAATGGATTCAAGCACAGTAAGTACTACAGTTTATTGTCGATTTACATGTTTACATGGTCAATCTGCAGTCACAGTGCCCACCTACATACTCGGTCCAAACCAGAAGGAGCATGGAAAGCATTTTGAGGATTTGGCGGATGGGGAAATATGCACAAACCTCACATACCTCGGCAAACGAGGGGTGTACACGCTTACCAGTGGCGTTAAAATAGCCTATTTAAGTGGCGTGGAGTCAGCTGGTGCTGCAGATTTAGCTAAATCTAACCACGAGTTCACTAAATCCGATATATTTGCTGTGAGAAATTCGTGTTTGGTGTCGAAGAACTGCTCCACCGAATACAGAGGAGTGGACGTACTTCTCACATCGCAATGGCCATACGGGATGCAAGAGAATGAGAATGTATGTGCTCATTTACCAGTATATGGATTTGTTTATTAATTATCTATTCCAGGCAACAGCATCAAAGTTGATATCGTTCCTCTGCCGGGAGATCAAGCCACGCTATCATTTTTGCGCCATCAACGGAACCTACTTTGAGTGCCCGCCCTTTCGTATGCCAAAGGACGAGACCACGCAGTTTGAGCTCTGTACCCGATTCATCTCGCTAGCTGATGTGGGAAACAGTGAAAAGGCAAAATATATATACGCGCTCAGCCTAAAACCTGTCGATAAGTCCCGACTGCTTGATCTGGTGCAGAAGACAACCAACGAAATTCCGTGTCCCTATGCTGGGCTAGATTTGGGCGGAACCGTTGACAAGAATGACACAGTGGGTATTCCTCGTATTGCGTTTATCAGTGTTATTATAAACATAAACTTTCCAGTCGGAAAACCGCCAATATTTTTACGATATGGAAAAAAAGAAATCAAAAGGACAGCGTGGCTATGGGAAAAAACGGCGTATGCAAGAATTGAACCAGGGTAAGCCAATAGTCAATAGCTCGTTTTGTCGTTTCTCATATTTTATACAATTTCAGAAAAATGCTGGTTCTGTTTATCATCACCCGATGTGGAAAAGCATCTCATTATTACTATCGGGGAACGTTTCTATCTGGCCCTGGCCAAGGGTCCAATTAACAGATACCATGTCATGATATTGTCCACAAAGCATCTGCCCTGCGCAGCACAACTAACCACTGAGGATTGGGAGGAGCTGGACAAATTTAAAAACGCCTTGCGAAAGTTCTTCAAAACGATTGGTCAAGTGGTGTGCTTTACGGAACGCCATTACAAGTCGTTCCACCTACAGATCAATGTGCTCGGCTTCGAGGAAGGTTATGCATGGAAGATAAAGCATAGTTTTGAGGTATGCAATTCTCTTCAAGATCCTCCATGAACCGTGCTAATTCTTCGCTCCAATCATTAAGGACAAAGCGGAGGAATTCAATCTTCAATTTGAAACGCTACCGGCTTTGGATTCTCCGAAAATGTTACCAGAAATAGGACCTTATTTTCTGGCCGAGCTTCCCGATGACAGCACGCTCATTACGCGGCAGATGAATCACTTCCCGCTGCATTTCGCAAGGTGCGTTGGAGTTTAGAGTTTATTGAAATTGTTATTTGATTAATATATTTTCCAGGGACGTTTTCTGTTCGGAGAATCTTCTTAATTGTGACGAAAAAGTCAACTGGAAGGAATGCCTTCTCGAGAAAGACGAAGAGACGACTTATGTATCAGACTTCCGCAAAGGGTTTGCCCCATTTGACTTCACTGTCTAAGTGTTTATATTAAAAGAATGTAGGTATAATAAAGTTATAATTTCGTTTGTAATTGCTTAACCCATTCATTTTATGCATTGTATAATATTGACCCTTGTATAAATTCTAAAGCTATAATTTAAGTAAAAACGTTCTCGTCTCAAATTTGATAGATATGAATAGTTTAGGAGTCTCGCTGGTAGATTTTGTTGAGGATTTGCAAGAAAGTTTGGTGGGGAACCCCGCGCGATGTTTGCTGTATGTGCGTTTTAATCATGTTGTACGACTCTTCTTCGAATGTGGCAAAAGTAGTTGGTAAGCCGATTTCCTTGTAAAGCTCCTTAACACGCTCGACCTTGACTGGATCTGCATTGGAAAGTTTCAATTATTACCCACCGATTTCACTGGCTAAGCAGTTCCGATCGTCTCACCATCGTTTCCATAGCAATCGACCATGATTTTCTTTTGCTCGGCATTGGCTCGCTGCATGGCCACCACGGCTAGCCAGGAGCATTTGTTGTCCTGTATGTCGGTCCCGATTTTGCCAGTCACCTCCGGATTCCCGAAGCAGTCAAGGAAATCGTCTTGCACTTGGAAAAAGTGACCCATTTCCAGAAGAATGGTCTTTGATTGTCGGAAAGCTTCAGCGTCCTTATATCTGCACAAAGAAAGGACTTAATATTCAGAAGAGCTGGACAATTGCACTATCATTACGCACCCAGCCAAGTGTAAAGCAACAGCAAATGGCAGATAGAATGAATAGTAGGCAGTTTTGTTGTCCACAATTGCTTTGTAGTTGTCCATAGTGAACTCGGAAACACTTCGATGCGAGTTGAGCTGATCTAGGGACTGGCCACAAGTTGTTATGTAGGTAATCTCATGGAATAGCTCCATGAGCGACACATAGCAGTCTAGGTGGCTGAAATGCATCTTCAATATGGCATACATGGCATTCTCAATCATTAAAGCATCGTTGACGGCCGTCAAGCCAACATTCTCAACTTTGTGCCAGCACGGCTGGCCGCGTCGTGTTGTGCTGTTGTCCATCACGTCGTCGGAGATTATGAAGAAGCTCTGAAGCTGCAAGGATAATGTGACTCTGATTATGTTGGGTGTTTTTAACAATATACGAACAAAACGTACCATTTCCACACACCATCCCAGGTACTGGGCCAGCTTTATGTTCTCTGGGGTCAGATCTTCGGCGGGCACCAGATTCTTGTAGGTGAGCACTGTGAGTATGCCGCGATTCTTTTTGCCCCGCGGTACATTGTATTGCAGCACCTTGGCAAACCACTTAGCGGCATCATTGCAATTATAGTTCTTCGTCACGGTAGTGATGTCACGCACAAGATCTGCAAACGCATTAGAATAAAAATTAGTACTATTATGCTAATTGGGGGAAACAAAGGTGTAGCTTACCGGGAAACACAGCCATAAAGTCGCGGCTTTCATCTTTTGAAACTGTGACGCGGGCCGCAATTGGAACAGAGTGATTTTGAAGCGTTGATAATGTTCTAGAGGAAAACAAAAACACAAACAATAGAATGCAATACATACACATACACACACGGCTGAATACTTTATGGGTGGATCTTTGGCCTACGTGACTCCGTTAGTACTCGTACGAACAGCTTTCTCTCACAGACTCCACGCCCACCCCCAACCACGCGGGGCAGAGGAAGTGCACGAGTGCCCCTCAAAGGCAATTTAAACAAAAATAGACAAGGTTCAAGTGCAGAAACCGGTAGATTACCTGCTGGTCTTTTTCGCCTTCTGCTCGTTAACAAGT
Organism: Drosophila lowei; assembly: GCA_008121275.1. Taxonomy (NCBI): domain Eukaryota; kingdom Metazoa; phylum Arthropoda; class Insecta; order Diptera; family Drosophilidae; genus Drosophila; species Drosophila lowei. The sequence goes on along the minus strand of CM017778.1, from coordinate 19,256,097 downwards.
TCCGTGGACAGGCCGCCAATCGTTTCCATGGATTTGATAATAGGCTCCGAGTTGACTTCGTCGCTGGTGGAGATTAGTCGGTGAAGACGCAGCGGATTTGGAAATATCCGCTGCTGGGGAAGAATCCGACGAGCTAGTTTAAACATTTTTATTCAAAATATTATCAGAAATCTCTCCGGTTAACGCCTTCCGACCAAAATTTAACTTCTAATTTCCTAACGTTTTCAAATACTGGTAAACAGCACTGTCGATAGCAGACTCAGAGATGCAAAGCAGTGCTGGCATTTCAGCCTATTTCAGGCTATGTCTAGCATTTTTCAAATACAGCAGCTTGTTTTAGCTTTAAATGTATATTGCTTAAAAATTGACGGTGAAGTTGACTCTGTTTCTAATTTATTGCTAATTTAAATAAAAACATTAAAGCCACCACCTTATTATTTTTGAGGTGTATTTTGTCTTAGCCTCATTTTTTGAGCGAATTTTTCCGGTTCTACCATATTTTTAAATTTTTATTTTAATCTAGCCTGTATTGACTCTGAAATCTTCGCAGCACTGAGTCTACTAAGTGCTGCAAAGCGCTCAAGCACAGTGCTGAAAATGGCCTGATGCACACGAAAAGCGAAAAATCGCCAATAAAATAATAAAGGTGCGAAAATGATGGACGAACAATTAATTGATGAAGTGGCGCACCACGGGGTCATATACAACCGGCAGAAGTACTACCTTAACGGCAGCGCCAACGGTGTAAAGTATGAGACTAAGGATGATGCCTGGCAAGTGATTGCCATGAAGCTGCGAACGGACGGTGAGAGGAAGACTCGACTTTATACAGACTTTGATAAATACAAATGTTGTCCCCCTTGCAGTGGACACGTGCAAGAAGCGCTGGAAGTATCTGCGGGAGCGTTACGTCTCGCAGAGGAAGCAGGGCGATACTCCAATCTACGAGCACCTGTCACGCCCCTACCTGGAGAAGATGAAGTTCCTGGACCAACACATTCAGCCACGAAAATCCTATCGCAATGTGCCGAGCTTCCTCACGTCGCCACAGTCGGCTAACAGCTCTAGTTACAACGAATACATCGTGGATAAATCAAACAGTTCCAACAAGAACATGTCCCAGTTTAACTCTGGCTCGGGCCAAAACCATCACTACCATCAGCCAGATCAGCAACACGCCATGAATGCACTGAGCACCGTTGCGACCTCAGCTCTGGAAAGTGGTAATCCGGTGAAGATCGAGGCTGATCAGGCATTCAGAGAGTTTGCTGCGGCTGTGGCCTCCCAGCAACTCCAGCAGATCTCCCAATCGCAGATGCAGCAACAGGCGGCTGCCGTGGCTGCTGTTATGGCCGACTCCTCGCAGGGCTACCAGGAGCAGTATCGAGACAGTTCGGTTGGCGTAGCTGGACTACAAAACAGTGGAGGCAGTCTTGCCTCAACGTCATCTTCGATGAAATCGCCGCTGTCCTCGCCGTTACAGGGTATTAATGCTGGAACTCAGCAGCAGAATCAGCATCAGCAATCGCAGCAACAGTCGCCGGCATCTGCACAGCAGCTTCCGGTAGTACATTCCTCATCTAGTGCCGCAGGCAGCTCCACAAGCACCAGCTCCAACATTCAGATGCAGGGCCATGTCTACAATCCCAAGGGAAACGACGATTTAGACTCGTCAGCATCCAGCAACTTCCACTTGAAAAAGCCTCGCGTGCAGCTCAACGGCAGTGCTCATAGCCAAATGTCTAGCAATGGAGGAAATGGGCCCCACTTTATCAACGACTCCGATGAGGATTCCGATGACAATAGTCATGACCTTATGGAACCCCAGGCCATGATGCAGCACGGCAACCACTACAGCAACATGCAGCGCACCAATGGCCATGGCAACGGCAATGGAAATGGCAATGGCAATGGCAACGGCAATGCAAATAGTAATGGGAATCCGAATAATTCCAACGCTGGACACAACAGCAACAATAACCAACAGCAGCAACAACATCAACAACACCAGAACATGTTTCCATCGAATACGGACTTCCTGTTGCAGCTCTATCAACAGTTCCCACACCAGGGAAATTCCTCACATCCCTCGAACTTCGGCAAGTTCCAGGCCCCACAAAGTCTTCCAGGCGTGCAGCGGCTGTCAGAGCACCTTCTAGGTGAGCTGGTGACCACCGAGCTGCTAAAGATGAACAAGGAGCGCAAGAAAAGCGCGCAGAAGAGAATCCTCGAGATACTATTCTTCGATGATTAGTCAGATTAGCCACCTATATCTTTGTAAATAGTATAATCTATAATTTATATTATCCGGTAAGAGTGTTGGGGTTCACATTCACTTCAAGGGCCCACAATATTGTGTCGGGCTGGTCTGCATCCCACCAAGAAGGCATTTGCAAAGCTGTCCGGTCGAACACTTTATATCTGTACTAGTCATGACCAACTCCAGGCCCTACCCATTGGTACTAAATGGGATCGATCCCGCATGTGCATTAATTTATGTTCGTGTATCTAAGTATGAAAAGGAAGATTTTAATTTATTCTGAAATGTTTATTAAACTGTGTACGAAATATACAACTCTGAATCTAGAAGTGAACTTTTGAGATCCGCATTTAACATATAGTTGATTGTGCACTTCATGAGGCTCTCTCTCCGTTTGCGTGATTCGCGTTTTGGCATCTGTCCTGCTGTTTGATTTATATGCCGGCCTCTGACCGATCCTGATTCCCCTTCTGCTCTATTGATTGCTGGAAAACATCATGCTGGGCCAGAGATCATATCTCAAAGCAGAGGCCCATTGGCTACTGTCCGCAACTGCAGCTTGGCCCGCTCGTTAACCCAAAGCGAGAAGTTGCAAAGCTGCTTACTGTTGCCACTGGCGGACATCCAGCCTCCGTTTGGGCCCTGATTAATTGCTGCTTCTGCATTCCTTTGGCGGAGCAAAGTCGACATAGTATTGTATATGGATATGTTTGGGCTTTATTGCATTTAATATATCTTAGCTCGTATAAAGAATAATTGTTTATTTGTGTTGCTTTTTCTGTTGTTAGCCTTAGATAAACTATGTTTAATAGCATACGTTCATAAGAAGAATGTTTGATATTATATATACGATAATATTGGGACCATATCGAAGGGCTGTAGTGCAGTTCTTAGGCTAGTTGTTGGACCCAAGAATATTCGAGGGTCCCCGACGCATTTAGCTAGCGTATAAATACATATGTATATTGAGTGATCATACTTCTGGTTGTTGGATTAAGTGGAGTTTTAAAACTGTTAGCTTATTTACAACTAATCACAAGAGGACGATCAGATTTCCGATTTCAGATATTCTTGTGCACTTTTAGACCTCCTGATTGTCTTCGGACTCGGCCACCATGGTCAGACTTCGCAGCGATCTGTGGGATAAGCATGGAATGAGAATGAAAGCCAACTTTAATCAGCAATTTAAAATAATTTAAAGCAATTTAGTATTCGTGATAGAGTGAGAGTTGCGCACAAGATTCGTTGCCCTGATAGGGCTTATCGCATCTCGGACCTCAGCTTGACTTTATTCTCGATTTGTCCGTCAATATAAGCTCACGTCAGCATGAAACACTTGCGGCTCTTTCTCGTTCTATTGTTAGTCTGGTTAGCCAGTGCCCAAAACTGTAAGTCGTGCCTTTTGGAAGTGAATGAGAGTTAATTTTTGTTTTGTTTAGTTTTAGGCGATTTGCCTACGATCCCGAACGTGTGCCACCTGCAGGGAGACTGGTGCTCCACCAGGTGCCAGATAGCAGGCGGACGGGATGGCATTTGCAACCCGGCTGGACTCTGCACTTGCCATCCATTGTGATTGTGTGATTCTAATGACACATCGAAATAAAAGATGGCAGGATCTTGAAAATATTTACAATTGCGTATGGCTGTGGTGGATGATGATGCTTGGTTTGATTCGGGTTTCCTAGGAATGGGAGTGGTCTGGAGCCCGACTTGCCTGGAGCGTTCGAAGAGCGAGGGATCGGTGTAGATGGGCTCGCTGGGATCCTCGAACTGGTGACTGCTCTGTCCCGCCGAACGCATGGGATTTATTACTGGCAGCTGGCACATGCGCGCCAAGTTGCTGTAAAGACATTAAACACCCCATAAGTGGACCGGTTCGTCTGGCTGACAGACCGGCAGACCGGCAGATAGTGATCCTCACCCCGTGGCAAATGTCTTGTGTAATGAGCCGCCGAACATGGACATGTTTGTGCGAAAGGCGTTCGAGGCCCGATTCGATGCGCTCTGATTGGCTCCGCCCCCAGCTCCTCCACCTCCTCCAGTCATGTTGGGCATGTGTCCGATCTCTGTAAAGCGCTCGTGTGTGCGTATAGAAGAGTGGGAGTGGCCCAGCGAGTGGATCGGCGAGTGGCGGTCCACCAGGCGATTCTTCGAGATGGACTTCCAGTAGCGTCTGAGGGAAGGTCATAGTTGAGTACTGACAAATGTCTTTGCTCCTCCGATCTTACCTGTAGCCCAGGCCGGCAACCAGCGTGATGCTGAAGAGCAGGATCATCAGCAGAATGATGGCCGTGATCAGACCATGGTACTCTGCCGGTGTCATGCACACCGTCTCCACGGGAGCCACAAGCTTGCGCGGATAGGACTCTTTCTCGATCTCCTCGCGCGTCTCAAACACCTACAAGGGATCAATCAGTAATCAAATCAGTCAATCAAGCATACACTCTCCTCTCTCCATCTCTCCAAATGCTCACTTCAATCATTTCCCGCACTTGCTCTGGTTCCTCATTCTCCTTGGACTTCTCTCCAGTCTGCGTCTCATTTAGCTGGCTCTGCCCTAGTGTGGCGCTTACCGTGGTGCTGTTCACTATGATCACATCCTCCGAGCTGGCGGCATCCTCCAGCTGCTTGATTCCTTCCAGGGCCAGAGCCTGAGCTCCGGACCCGTCCTCGGAGACAGGTTCGAGTTCGGCCATGTCGGTGGTGTTCAGGGACCGTCTGCGGCGCCCAAACGAGGGCTCCTGTCGACCCGCCGGCCCTGGGCAGTACGCCGGCTGGCACCCCTCGCGACACGATCGGACTGTGGCCTCGAAGACCAAGAAGTTCGATTCGGGTATCTTGAACGCATTGAAACGAGCCTCCAAGGTGTCGCCATCGCGCAGTTTGTCTAGCTCCGGAAAGACGAAGGGATCCACCGGGCAGCTGGATTTCCAAAGGTTAGCATAGATTGGGCATAATGATGAGCAGACTTACCCAAAGCGGTCTATAAGCTGTATGCTCCGACCCGAATAAGGGTCTCTGGCCACCACATTGGTGGCGAAAATGTCCGTGACATGATTGTATCCATCCTGGGCCTCCAGTCGGAACGTTAGGGGATCTCCCACGGCTATTGTGGTGGTCGGTCTGCCTTGGTACAGAATGCTGAGGCGAACCTTGGAGCTTAGCGTATTCTCGGCTGGCAGGTACTCTATTGGAATAGGACTGCCGGATCTGCAAGGGTACCCCACAGGGATCGTATATATAAAAGAACACGGGGAAATGCTAAGATAGAAGTCGAAATCGGCTTTCCTTACCCTGCTCCAATGTAGCCGGAGCTAACAACGGCTTCACCGGGTCCTCTGAAGATGCAGGTGAGATTGTAGCGCTTGTCGCGGCTCGTTTGAACGTTGTCCGAGAACTGGACCACCACGATGTTGGTTAGAGTGTCGCCGTACTAGAAGACAAGATCAACGATTGAAGGCCTGATGCTGAGCTCTGACCAGTGTTCGACTTACGCGTTGAGTGCCGCAATCGGGATAGCCTTGGGGGCCACTGATCCTCAGGACGTTGACGGTGCCCCCGTTGCCACGGAAGAAGCAGCGATCGTAGAAGCCGTAGGTGTAGATGCGTCCCAAAAAGCCCTCTGGCGTACGGATAGTGAACTCCATGCCCTCCTCGTTGCAAGTCTGCGTCACTGCGGGGTGGGGTGGGGTCATTCAATCATCAGCTGTGAGCTCTTTATTCAATTAAATATTATTCTCGTACCGTCCATGCATTCGCCGTCGCTGCGTCCGATGCTGCGCTCATAGAAATCATAGTTGGAGGCGTCGAAGGTGCCCGGATCGTGGATGTCCAGCTCCCGCGAGTCTCTGTCGCTCAGCTCGCAATTGGAGGACTCCCTATCGCGATCGCGATCCTCATAGCTGGAGGCGGCTGTGTCTCTGCAAATTGAATTCGCGTTCGCTTATTTGTAGTCGCTCTTGTATCGGCATCATGTATCTCCCATCATTCCATCTCCAATCCCCCATCCTCCACACCTGCACACCTGCACACCTCCACACCCTAACACACACATACCTGTAGTTGAAGCTGCGGCACACAAAGTCGCGGCTCTCGATGCACTCGCGCTCGCACTGGATCAGGCTGGGCACGACCAGTGTGCGACGTACGAAGTGGCGGCGCATCTTGTGCCTGGCGGCTATCTGCTTAAAATTGTCGCTCTCCTCGCAGCGGGTGATCGGCGGCCGTGGCGGCCCCGCTGCAATGCCCACGCCCACACCCACACCACCCACATGACCACCACTTCCTCCGTAAGCTGTGGGCGGATGGGACAGACCAATGCCGGGCAGCGGAATGGGACGGTCATCGAGACCGTTGCCGACCCCACCTCCATATGGCCGATTAAAGGGAGTGTCATAGCGTCCGTAGGGACCACCCACAGGGGGTCGTCGACCCGGGGGACCATCGTACTCCCGATCATACGGCCCGTACCTGTCGCCATAGCGCTCCTCATAGTCGTAGTCGTAGAAAGGAGGCGGGCGATCCAATCCTAAATAAAGAGTCTGTGTGAGTGCTGATCTTTCCCGGACTGCTGTGCCTTTCCACATAGGGGTGTTAATGGTGTTTGGGATGGTAGTTGGTTAGTTCCGAGTACTTACCCGGGCGTCTGCCTAGATCGCTGGGTCCCAGACGATTGCCGTACTTGTAGATGTCCATGGGATAGCGATCGTTACCTACCGGGAATCGGTTCGGAGTCGAGGCGTATTTGCTGGCGCTGCCAGTGGGTGCAATGGGGGCCGGTGGGTAGCGCTTTGCTGACTCCGGCTCTGGCCGCCTGGCGCTGTGCACAATATCATCGTATCGCCCTGGTGGTCCTCTCGAGTCCGGCGTGTATGGATACCTGGGCGGGTCCATGGAGGAGGGCCGATACCGTCTGTCCGGAAATATGCTGTCAGGAGCATCCCTTCCAGTGTAGCCACCGATGGGATCTCGCTCCCTGCTTGGTGGCGGATAGCGTGAGGGATAGCGACTGTCATATCTGTTGTCTCCGTAGCGGCTTCCGCCATAGCCGTAGGGTCTAAAGGGAGCATCGTCATCCGTCGGATAGGGCCTTGTGTGTGGCAGATCGCTGGGCAGAGTGTTGTCATTGATTCCCGGATACGGCAGCGGACGGAAGGGCAATCTATCTCGGTCCCTCTCTCTGTCCCTGTCCGGATAGCGCCGGTCTCCATACCTATCCGCGTAACGATCCGGAGGCGGATAACGATCAGCGAAACGATCACGATCACGTTCCCGATCGCCTGGATAACGCTCTCGGTCGCGGTCTCGATCGCCGGGATAGCGCTCTCGATCGCGATCACGATCACGGTCTCGATCACCACTGGCACCCGCTGGGTACCGATCTGACGTGGGGTTAGTCAATTAGTTGTCAGTATGGCGAGGTGATCTCAATACATGGGTTTAGGTGTCATTAATTGGTTTTTAGGGTGCAATATGGTAAAGAGGGAGATCACTTACCGTAATCATCGGGATATCGATCGTAGGGTCGGCCATATCCCATGCCATCGGCTCCACCGTTGGGATATCGGGAGCCTCCCGCTTGGCCGTAGCGATCAGGTGGATAACGATCTCGATCTCGATCGCGATCGCGATCACCGCCAACCCCAACACCAGCACCAGCACCTCCATACGGATATCGATCTGCTGAAGTACGAGTTATAGAATATCATCTGGATAGAAGAGAAGAACTAGGTGGATATATGTATACCATATTCATTGGCCGTAAAGTCTGGATAGCGATCGTATGGGCGGCCATAGTCAATGCCCTCGCCCGCAGGCAGTCGGGAACCGCCTGCCCCAGTGACCGCTACGCCATGCGATCCGCCTCCACCGGCAGTTGAACCACCTGACCCATAGCGATCGTCGTGCTTATTAGGCTGTCTCCAGTTGCTGCCCGACTGATCTCCAGGTCGCTTGCCGTCGCCGCCGCTGCCACTGTGGCCAGCATCGCCATCGGCTCCGCCTCCGCCCACCACATTCACTGGAAGATAGACAGGAGAAGCCACAGCAGAAGCAGCCAGAGCCAGAGATTACTAGCCAGTCCATTAGCACCTCCTCGTAGCCACTTACACATTAGATTCTCGTAGTAATCATAATCAGCATCGTATATAATGCGCATGCCGTCCTTTTGATTGTACCGACTGAGGCGACAAGTACGAAAACGATCGCTATACACCGCAGACCTGCAATTTTGTGGAATCGGAGAGTGAGAGGAGCCAGGAAGCGGGACGGGTCGTGGTACGTCGTTGGTTAGTAAGGCAGAAGACGGCAAAAGCAACAGTAAAACAAGTAAGACTCTAAGTAAGTGCTCTCTGGTCGAGTACTCCGACTATTAAATGCCCTGCCAGCTATTATACGAGTACCTGATGGTATTATTCTGATAAATTATAAGAAATAGTGGCATAAAATGATCTGATTTTATCAAATACAAGAGCTTAAAAATTGGTGTCAATGGTCAATAGGATGGGTGTTCATACGGACGTACAGGACTATTGATCCTAAGTAAGAATATCTGTAGTCTTTTGCCTGTTACATAGACCAACTCTAATACCACATACCCGTCTGTTCGAATAGTAGAGGGTAAAGCAAGAAATACAACGGTTAAGGCATGAAACGGCATGAAACGCACCTGCATTGGAAGCTCGTCTGGCGAAGACACTCGTCCAGGCACTCGCTCAGAGAACGGCCGGTGATCTCTGAGTGAAATTCGCCGCCGAGACGCGAGTTGCGGTAACGCTGGAATGCTGTATCTGGCCGACGGCCGCTCGAGAAGAGGTGCGAGGTGACGGAGTTGTCTGGATAATCATTGGCTCGTTCTGCAACGGGAATACAACATACAACATAACATAACAACATAGACATTGAAATGGAAGTGGAAATGGCTCAGAAGAAGCAACCGTTGCGAGGCTCCACTATAATCTTGTTGTCGCCATCGTCGTTGGCTCCAAGTGAGCCTCGGCTGGAGTGGGAGTGGAAGTGGAAGTGGTGTCTTTGCACGGGAGCCACTTACGATTATCTAGGCACACAAGATCATAGAAATGATGTGTTGGACTGGAGCTGATGCTAATGTCATCCTTCTGCGAGATGGAGTCCTCCTCGGAGAGAATGCACTGCTTGCTCTGATCATCGAACTCCACGGAGCGGCAAAAGTATCTGCAATTGGTGTTATTAGCCAAATGGCGATGGAATAGAGGCATTAGGCCAGATCATACTTCTCGGCACGCAGGCACATGGTCTGGCACTCCTCCAGCGTCATGTTGTTGAAGATGTCCACCTCGAAGGGGCCACCCAGCCGCTTGTTCTCCTCCTTAACGAACACGGCCAGGCCATCGCAGCGCCTCTCAGCTGTTCCATGGATGGGATTAGTGGATTAGACCTACATGAAGCAGGCAATCAGAGTGGATCTCACCATTCAGGCAGGTATTCTCCAGGTAGTCCGAGTTGGGATCATCTTCCATCAGCTCGGGATGGGTGCGTCGGGTGAATCGGCTGAGCGTGCAGGATCGCATGGTTGAGTCAAAGTTGGCCGAGCGGCAGACAAACGAAAACTCGTTGAGGCACTTGTCCTCGCAGTCGGACCGATTGGCGGCCGTGATCTCCTTGATGTCGCTTATCGGAAGCTTTAGCTTCTTTCTCGGATGCCGCTCGAACACGTACCGCCTACTGGGACACTCCCGCTCCGGTCGACTGGCTGCAGTAGAACGGGGTTCATTAGGTACAATTCCAGCCAAAACCAAAACCATTCGGCTTCGTCTTTGGCCACTCACATGTCAGACAGATCTCGTTGAAGTGGACGCTGTTGGGCACCAGCATCAGGCTGCCAATGCCCTCGGGTCCCGCCTGCTCCGAGGTGAGATAGCACAGTGACTCCTCGTACTCGGAGTTGCCGCCAAAGGAGGTGATCCGACTGCCCGGCTGGAAGTCGAAGCTGGTGCAGGTCCGCACCATATTGTTCGTGCCCGTTCGGTCGCGCAGGCACAGATCCTGGCACTTCTCCAGCACCCGGAAGGGGGGAGCTGTGTCCCGCACCACATCGTCATCGTAGCCCTGGAGCTGCTGGTTGGGCAGACGCTCGTAGAGCACGCGCCCCAGGCCATTCTTGCAGGTGGTTTGGCCTGGCCAGGAGAGAGCATCTTAGACCAAGCCCCACGAACAGTCTCGCTGTTTCACTCACCTTGGATTGCTGTCAGGCTGAGGCTGACCAGAAGGGTCGTCAGTAGCGTGTCGAGTCCCAGTTTGGGTCTCATTCTATAATCGTTTCGATTACGGTCTCTGCTCTGTGGGGTTCCTAGCTGGATCGCGGCATTATTGGCCTCGATCTGTGGGGTCTCGTTCCTGCTGCGTGTTCTCCACCTACAGTTTGGAACAGAACTCGTGGTTAGTCGCGCTGCTTTATCCGACATGATCTAATTAGTTCATTGGCTGACAAAATGACACGAAATATGCGACCTCAATAAGCAGAATTTCACTCCGAACCCCCCAGAAATGTGTTGTTGGGGGAAAAATGGGAAAATCACAGAGTTAAAAAAGTTTCTGCTGCTGCTGTTGTTGCTGGCATTATGTGCACAATGCGTAACGTGAATTTGGATCATTAAACTAAAATCTAACCATGCTACGTGTCGCTCGACTCATACTCATATCGATCCACAACTCCGGATGTCGCTTCCGGCTTATTGTCCACGCTTCTATTTATGCTCTACCCAGAACACAAAGGCGCGGAGTGGGGTGCTCTTTTTTTGTGGAAAAGTGTTAGCTATTGACCTCAGAGCGGTGGCTGTACTCTTACTTGAAAAGACTCGAATTTACACTGAATACTTTCCAACTTTGGTGAAATTTTCGCATAAGAGAGGATCTCATGTGAAGGATCTAAGGAAGGGAGAAGGGTTATTCTGCGGTAGACGATGCCCCTATCCTCGGATATACATATTTAGAATCACTGTATGGATCATTTCCACATGATCTATGAGGTTATTCGAACCTCCTTTTGGACACTAAATTATTATTTGGGGAACACACACATCCTTTATAAGTTTATTCTCTAGAGTCCTTGGCACGTGGTTCACCAAATTAAATAATTCAAATTAAAAGTACTTCGGATTTTCGTTCGCGTAAGTCCTTAGATCTCAATATCCTTATTGAAGTTCCTTCGTTCTCATTAAAGCAAGCACAAAACTAATCAAGTAATCAATCAAACACCTTATATAGTATTTATGTAGATATATACCCTTTAAAGCCGCAAGGATAATATTGCAAATAGATCAATTTGATGGATCGCCTTGAACCGAGTGCTACTGTCGGGTAATGATTATTTTTGTGTTGGGGACCAGACCCGACCGATCGTTAGAATATGGCGCGACAAACTGAATTCAGAAATTGAACTCCGCATTGGTCTGCAGTGGGATCGGTGGTTGGACCATTACGATTACCATTACCATTGCCAGAGCTGGCCCATTGCGATTACCATTAGCGGGGGCCGCAGTCGTGGCAACAACTCCATGGCAACAATGGGCAGAAAGGGGAATTAATTAGATGTGGAGACGACAACAAAGAGCGGATTGGACAATGTTCTAAATGCTCCCATACATACATACATACATACATACATGGGGATTGCCATTCAAATGTTAATCAGTGCGGCGAACAGACGAGACCAGACCAGACCAGACCGGGGTTGACAAAAGCCACCCAACCTCTCCCTAACTCCATATCCCCGACCATCGCACCCGAATTGGGTGTGTTGGAGCCCCGTGCTGGTTTGAGGGGGAGCTCAGCCTCTCCGTTCTGGCCGAATGACACTTTGGCTGGTGAACGTTTCATGGACATGGGCGACTTTCCCAACTCTGAAGGGCATGCAACAGCAGCGTCTGCTCTGATCTGCACTGCTATGCCCTGCCTCCGCCCCCCCCTGCCCCTGCCACATGTCCAGCTAAACGATCGCCGCTCTTCATTGTACCGCGTTGGGTCAGATCATGACAATGCGTGTCACGTTTGAATAAGTTCGAGGCTGGCTGCAGCTAACAGCCAGAGACACTCAGCATCTCCTCCTCCTCAACAGGTGCACCTGTCGCCGCTGGGTGTGCGTGGGCCGCCCCCATTGTTGCAACACTGAGTGTCATTGGGCGCGGCAGCGGCCAAACGAGCCATGCAAATGTAAATGTCACTCGGCTGCCCCAACTTTTATTTTCACAAACCACTTGCACATATGGTCATCGTCTACATGGAACTATGGTACTGCAGTTGAGGTGCATCAGGAGTAATTTGTACTCTAGGCCGACGCTCAAGATGGGCCATAGAGAGGGTCTAATTATAATGTTAATATGGGAACGCTTGTGGGCACACCTCCTCCTGCTTTGAGTGATTGCACTTAGAACATCTGCTGCAGCTGACACTGCATCGATCGATTGCTATACCTGTCACAGATATGCCGTGATTAACTTGTAATGCGATGGACCTGCTGGTTAGTCTCTGTGAGTGGTTGGATCGTTCAATGAACCCAGCTCGAAATTTGCGTGACTGCTCGGATGCCCCATTAGATCATCAGCATCATTAAGAACAATGAATAATATCATATAAATTCATGTTAAATTCAGCTCTGCTTCTGTTTATTCACAATTTTTGAAGCGTATAGCTAAACATTATCATCCAAAATGATACACAAGCCGAACACCATCTAACCGTAGAAGAGTTCAATCAACTTGAGTCATAAACTCCGTGCGAATTTGCACTTTGACTGCACAATCCATCCTCAATCTACCAGGAGACAAGTCAAGATTACTATTTAGTCCCTAGGGAGACTACTATCAGCACATTTATTTATTGCTTTCGGGTGAAACGGGTGAAAGAACTACTTATGCAAATTGCAATTGTGGAGGTGCAACAGCTTTTAATTTTCCAAGCATCCACTACATGGACTCCCGCAGTACGGCCAGTAGTCTATAGCACTGCTTGAGCACCTGAAAAGAGGGAAAAGTAATCACTGGTAGCATTGGATGTAGCTGTAGAATATCCTTACAATCATGTAGGTGCCCAGAGAGAAGGGCATAAAAGGTGGGGCCGCATAGACTAATGGTTTTTGGGCGCGTAGCATGATAAAGGCGATGTCGCGCTGAATGGACACGGACTTGGTGTGCCAGTCTGAGATTTCAAACGCAGCCTGGCCGACCTCCTCGGACTGGAAAATTGAGAATGAGAGAATCAAGGCAAGCCAAGAGGAGGTTATTCCAAAGACATACCTGATAGAGGACGAGGTTTCCGGCCACGCACCAAGCGGACAACTGGACGAAACCGACCATAACAAAGAGCACGAATTTCGCGGCCATCTTGGGATCGTCTGCAGCGGCTACCATGGTCTCGAAGGCGGAGATTGAGATCATGGCGAAACTGGCTATTATCTGGGCAATGAAGGTGGCGTAGAAAGCCCGATTGCTCTTGTCCACCAGGCTGTAAGAGGAGACGCACTGGATAAGCAGAAGAACCGTATCCGCCCAACACTCACCTGATAATATGCTGGTGGTAGCGAACCACCCGACAGAACTCCACGTGGAACTGGTCATCGCTAACGGACCCCAGATCGCCCAGCCTTCGGAGCTCAATGCAGAGAAGTTTGAGATTGAGGGCCGTCTGGAGAATCGTGCTGAAGCCCAGGAGATCCACAAACAGAATGGTTAACAAGTTGTGGAGCGAATTGACGCTTAGCCATCCATAGGCAATCAGGTGAGCCCACGGATGGAGGTCCAGCCGATGCCAGCCGAAGGGCAGGAGCGAGTGGTACGGCAGTCGGCTCTCGCCCAACAGCGGATGTATTAAAATAGCCAGGCTGAAGGCGTTCACGAGTGAGAAGATACCGATGTCAAGGTACGCCTCTCCCATGTAGCAGTAACGCTGCCACTTCAAAATTTCCTCGTCGTCATGGATCGGCCTGACCACTTCGTCGTAGTAGGCAAAATCCCTTATGACCTCGTCGATTTCAGTGGCCCGCGCGTGCATGCAAATTGACTTGGTGCAGACCAGACCTAGCTAAAAGGTACGAGTATTGAGATTGAGTGAGTTTCTGCCTGAAAGTCAAGGCGTCGTAGAGTCCTTGGCCTACCCCAAAGAGCCACACAAAGTCGTCCCCCATGTCGATGATACTTGAGGACTCGTGCACGCCGCAGACCATTGACATGAACATCAGAGTCTGGTTGAACAGGAGGATCCGGTTGATCCATCGGTACACAGGCATCGAGGACATCTTCTTGTTGGGGTAGTGACACAGCGCACTGCAAAAATAGTATAGTTAAGATTACAATCGAAGGTGGATGGTGCTGGCTGCTGACATACATCAGGACGGCGCGGTTGAAGTGCAAGAGGAGACGCGGGACTCGACCAGGGGTCTGCTGTCGCTGCACAGACCGGAACTCTCCCCAGAAGTCGCGAATCAGGCGAAGGCATGATGTATAGTCAGGGCCTGCCATCGGAGGTGGTTGGATTGAAACTGGACTGTACTCCTGGCTGCTGGTCAGGTCCTTTTTATACGGCTCACAGAACGGGTCTAATTACAATGTTCATATGGAATCGTTTGGTGGGCAACGCCCACAATGTAAATAAACAGAACATCTGCAGAAAATCGCACTGCCATTGTGGATTGATATGCGATGGGCCCATTGGCTCTATGGAAATTCTAAAATTACCTACATTTATGGGAAAATGGAGAATCATTGGGTTCTGCTTCTAGTTGAAGTGCATCGCAGAGCATGAATGATCTTCTGAACAAATAAAAGGTGGCGAAAGCGTAGACTTGAGTTCAATCAACTTGAGTCATTAACTTCCTGTGGATTCACACTTCCAGTGGACAGATTTGCATAAATGTATCGTGGATAGTGATTTATGACTTAATCAGGAAAGACACCAACATCCCGCAGGCAGCCAGGGGACATCCATAACGAGAATTGAACACACAACATAAATCCAGTTCCACATGGCCGCCGTGGACGCGGCTGCGGCCTCGGTCTTTATTCAAATTTCTCCAGCACGCTTTTCGTCCCAGTCGCAGTCGCAGTCCCCCCGTGATCATTTAGTGGGATGCAATGATTGGTACTGGTTCTGGCAACGAGTTGGCAGTGCGGGGGGGAGGGGCAGGCAGGTACGGACAACTTAACATCCGTTTTAAACGGTAATTCCACTGCTGTCTGGCGCTCCTCAGCTGCATTTAGCAAGGCCATTGGAATCAATCTAGGATTACCCATGACGAACCAACCAATTGTGGGCTATTGACTCCCAGTCCCAGTCCGAGTACCATTCCCATTCCCATTCCCAGTCCAGTCCAGTCTTGGCACAAGCCTTGGCTAATAGGTGTGTTCGTAATAAAGTGTTTTTTATTGCAACCACCAGCACTGGCCGCTGGCTTAAACATATAATCGGCCCATAATGGCAGAGCCATTATAACAAATTGATATCAATTTAACAACAATATATGCACAAGTTGCGTCGATGACTCGCCATTGAACTCTGTGCGGGATTCAAGTGCTGGGAGCGATTGCACCACATGCACATGCACATGCACATGCACACGCGGAGGCACGTCCACACAGCCGGTTGAATTCTGATGGGGCAACAACGGCAACAGAGTAGTAACAGTATAGACCAGTTCCGAGTTGGCAAAGCGCCGTTTGATGCTCTAATTTATACAGCATACTGATGAGTTGACCGCCGTTCTGGAATTGTTCTCCTACGGGTTTGGATTCGGGTTCGGGTTCGGTTCAGTTTCGGTTTGCTATGCCATGCTTTGGTCACGAAAAAAGTGGCTCCAACTTGGAGCACACCTGACCAGACGCACACAGCCACACGCCACACAGAAACCTGCACACAAATGGAAATATTTGTAGCGGTTAGCGTTTAATTGAAATGCATTTGGCTTGTTTGCTGTCAATCAGGGGCTGAGATGGATGGTAGGCCATGGAACGGAATTGTTCCCTAAGATCGAAGCCCGAAGATCGAAGCCGGAAGGGTAATAAAGCCATCGTTCAGGTAGCACGCAACACCCCATTGCGCTGTCATTCGCCACTTTTCCGAACCATCCATGTAGTAGCTATGCCAGAGATCCACTGTCCTCTCCACACGCCAGGGGGTGCCTTGATAATGATTCTATCCAAATCATAAGGAAATATTTATTCAATATTCACAAATCACGAAGGTTTAAGTAGTTTCATAGCAGCCACGAAACGTTTGCAGCCAAGCCGTCTCCTTATCAAGTCCACAGACCAAAGACCAAGCCTCTTCTTTGGCCATAATGCCTAATGTCAAGGAGAACCACAGCGGAGGTACTTGCATCTTCCATTAACCGTTACGGACTCGTAGCCAAGGTGGACCGGGCATTCGATGAGCAGATTTTCATGTTCATTGCAGAAGCAATTGGTACGAGTACTCGTCGTAAGTGCCCGACGACCGCAGACATGGAGAAAAGAAGAACACATTTCTCAATCGTTATTTATGAATACAATTGCAAGTTTTTTCCTCAGCCCGAGCAGGGGTATGAGTACCGACCCGCTTCGAGCATATCAATAACTAGCCAGATTACAATATACTACTCGTAGAGGAGCGGACAGTTGCACAGTCCTGCTGCACATCCCAGACTTGAACTGGTTTCCCGGCTGTCCACGGCAGCAGGCCAGAGCGCAGCAGCATAGCAGATCAGACGATGCGCCGCAGCCCCAGGCCGGGCAGCGACGTGTGCCCAAAGTTTGCATAAGTTGGGGCTGGCTGGACCTCGACATGGACATGGACATGGACATGGACGTGGACCTGAACCTGACTTCGTTTTACAGTTAAAGATTTATGGATGATGTATGGGTAAATGGCAACGGATACGCGGGTAATTGTGTGTGGGTAACGCATTGCTAACTGGTCCACCAAATTTATTCCAGTCAGACAGATAAACGGAGCAGAGACGATCCAGATCCAGATCCAGGTCCAGGTCCAGGGGCATTCAGGGGCAGCAGCCCATGTATCAGAGTCGATTTCAGACTCAACGATTCAGATTGAAATCGTAGCGGTTACCAGAACACAAAAAACTAATTCGGACATCGAGAGTGGAGTCATAAAATGCAGATAGGCCAAGGCAAAAGCAAACCCTGCCTCGATCGTCATAAAAGCGCAGAGCAGAAAAACAAAAGAAACAGAAACAGAAAATCGAAGGCCCATTTTCCAGAACTGTATATGGATCGAGATAATGTGAAGTAAATACCAATCGGGGCGGGGGGTAGATATCATTAGATGGAGATCTACAAAACTCAAACTTTCTAAATGACGGGCGGCACCGGGGCAACGGCAACGGCAGCAAAAAACCAAAACTGTAAATGCAGCTAAAGCAAATAGTTGTTGGTTGCATTCGAAGCGGCGTCGCCAACTAAAGTATAATTATTGCCTAGACGAGATGGGAATGGAGACAGAGACTGCCCCAGACGCAGAAGCAGACGCAGATGGTGCTGGAGCGGATCGGATCTGACTCTGTGGGACAGGGAGGCAGCGGCACGTACGCAGCGGCACAAGGAGATGCCAATATTTCTCTATATATTTCTATAGTTATTTGTTTTGTGTGCTTCCCCTTCCAGTGGCTCTAACTGTCTTTAATTGAAACCAGTTTGCTGTAATTGTTTTTTTGGCTTCGCCGGGTAAGAGTTGGCCCCGCTGCCTTATATGTTATAACTCGCTTATGTCAAACAGATTGTCTGTGTAATTTGAGCAGCCCCACAGCACAGCACACAGCACAGCCCAGCCCCGCCCCAGTCCCAGTCCCAGTCCCAGTCCCACCTGCTTTGGATGATCGTATTTTCAAAAGTTTTCACTTGTTCTCGGGCCTCTCCACGATCCCCTGCCATCCATCTGTCCAAATGCAGATGGACTATGCAGCTGCACTCGAGTGTGACTAAAATGAGTAGATTGTCATAAATTATGGTGAACCAATGACAAATGAAGCTGCTCCGAAACGGCGGAGGATGGGCCTTTATCAAATTGGAGCATGTCCCGCGACATGGGTTCAAGCGGAGATCTTCGAACGGTACCCATCACCCGTACACACGGCGCATACTCGATGGAAGAACCTGTCCCAGGCCCAGTGCCAGTGCCAGTCCCAGTCCCAGTCCCAGTCCAGGTGCTATGGCATGCCCCCTGTTTAATTAGTCGGCAGTGGGAGATCTTCGCCTTCACACATCACAACACAACTGCAGTTCCTTATACTACAATTTGTCAAAACACAATTCCAACTTATACTTTCGAGATATAAGAGCGGAAAGCAGAAAAGAAAACTCGTTTAAGAGCGAAAAGTTTTCTCTGTCGGTGTCGCTGGCTTTGGCACTGGCTTTGGCTCTGGCTCTGGGTCTGCCTCGAGCAGCTTGGCTCGGCAGCTCCAGCAGCTAGCTCCAGTGGCAGTCGCTTCTACGACGGCGACCTTGATAGACGTCTGCGCGGTTCCAGCCAACTCAAGGAAAATCTAAAGAAAAGCCCAGAGCCGCAAAGAGTCGCGAAGAAAAGTCGCAAAGGTGCCGCGGTCTTCGCTTTCTTTGTTGCAAAAGAAAAGAAAAACCATTTCTTTAAAACAATAACCGTAAGCGGGGGCTAGTGCTGTTTTTGTGTTGTTTTGTGCGGCACGAGATGTTTCAAAAATGTGGCCACAAATGATGGCAAATGTGCAAAATGTGCTGCAAGAGAAATGTGTGAAAATGCCAGCAAATGCAAAGTGAATTTAACAAGCAAACGAGCCAAAGAGCCAAAGAGCCAACGAGCAGACTGAAAAGAAAATAAGGAAAGCCCGCCGCCGGCGAGCAGTCCTTCGCAAACAAAAGACCATCTCGAGAATCGGGAAATTTATAGCCCCAAGGTGTTAATTTATTCGCCACCTCGACTGGGCTCTGCTGTAAGTAAGAGTGGGCTGTACGCGTAGATATGTAGATCTCCCTCTCGATCTAGATCTCGGAAAAGGAAGGGCTGTGCTGTGTTGCCCTTGGTCGGGCTTATCAGACCATTGCCAATTGGGTTTAGGTCACTGGGCACTCTCCCAAATTGAAAATCTTTCTGTTTTTTTGGATTTCTGGGGCTCTTATTATTATTATTTTTTTTTTTTTGGGAGAAAGTAATTTGCTGAACTCCATTCACAGAGCCATGCAAACGCCGGCCATTGCCCACACTTAGAGCCGAATCGCCATCGCCGTCGCCGTCGCCTCCGTTCAGTGCACTGTCGTAAT
Organism: Drosophila lowei; assembly: GCA_008121275.1. Taxonomy (NCBI): domain Eukaryota; kingdom Metazoa; phylum Arthropoda; class Insecta; order Diptera; family Drosophilidae; genus Drosophila; species Drosophila lowei. The sequence continues at coordinate 19,236,582 of CM017778.1, read as the reverse complement.
TTGGCTTTAACAACTAGCCGAAACCGTTGGCCAGTTAGCCAGTTAGCCAGTTAGCCAGAGCAGCAGCCATCTGCAGCCCTATGATGGAGAAGAGCCAAGAGAAGAGCACGGCCACAAGTACATATTAAAGCACATTAAGGCGGCGAGCAAATGATGCGCTCCTCTGGCCACACAATGGACCTGTAGGAGCGGCGGCGCCGCAAACACAAAATAATAAAAATAACAGAGGAATAAATTTAAAATTTGTTATGCTGGGATCGGGGAGCTGCACTCGGAGTGGCTTCTGCCGCAGCGCCTGCCGTGGCATGTTCTAAGTGTTAAGAGTACTCCGAGTGTGACGTCGGCTGCACTCGGAAGTGTAGCGGCTGCTCCAGCCAGACAATGGTACGGCCCCGGCCCCGGCCCCCATCTGTAGCAGCACCAGCACCAGCACCAGTGCATGTTCATGTGAATTGCAATGATGGCCAGGTTAGAATGCGTTTGTGGTAATTTCTATACCCCCTGATTGCATAGAACATGGGGTATACCGAACTAAGAGGAAGGGTCATAAACACAACCCCGTTTGACAAAAGGCCTCAAATATGGATATTCATATAGCGGAAATTAAGAAATCCTCTAAATTCTAATTCCTAAAAGAAACTGCTTTTTCTCCAGCCGTAGGTAAGTTCTGTCCGAGTTTTTCGGAACATCTTTTCACTAATCGGTCATCATCGGTCACTTTCTTCTGTTCTTGACCGTTCTGAGACACACTCCATGCCGATGGACCTGCAACAGTTAACGGTCCGCTGGGCAGGGTAGGGGTATGCCACGAGTCGATCAGCTTCGTCTGTTGCCTGTTACCACTTGTGGTTATTATGGCTAAATTTATGCACAGACTTAGAACAATGCGCACACGCTCTTTCGTGTTGCCCAATAATTAATGATCATGTACATGGATGCGGATGATGGGTTGGACTGGGCTGCGGATGGAATGGTATGGTATGGTATGGTATGGTATGGTATGGTATGGTATGGAATGGCATGGAGTCGCAGTGGAGTGGTGTGAGATGAGAGATGGAGCAGATGGAATATGGCTAATATATGCAGTTGGGTTCAATTACCTGTTAATTGAGTTTAGCCGAGTGCGCAAGAGTCAAGACCCTGCGCACTGTGCACCCCATAGAGAGCCCAGACCGCATAGAACATGCAGACTAGGCAGAGCCACAGCAACCCGCAGAACCGACATCGTACGACTGGGTTAGGTTTTAGCAGAAGGTTTTCCTCTCTTGGCTCGATTTTTTTTCCCAGCATCATCAAAATCGCATCAGTTTCAGTGGTGTTGCTGGGACTACTGCTGATGTTGCAGTCGTACCCCAAAATCCAGGTCATTACTGCCATTAAATTCGTTTCGAAAATGCATGAGGAGGCAGGGGCAGGGGCAAAGGCAAAGCTTAAAATAAGATAAACTGCTGAAAGCCGAACCGATGACCGAAAATCAAACGAAATGAAACTGAGGCAAAGTCGTAAACAAATCGAAAAGAAAGAGAAATAATAGAAATGATATTGTTGTTATGTTTAAATGCCATAACTGTACAGCACACTGGGTGATAGATGGACATGGAGCTAAGCTAGCCCGTGTGGATGGATGGTGATTATTACTGAGTCTGTCGTCTGGTGACTGACTGGTCAATCAAAAGACTGGGGCCCGTTGCTGTTGTTGTAAAGAAATTTTACTTTCAAATTAGGCCGCAAACTGTTGCTTTTTATCGCTTTCTTCTCTCATTCATTCTCTCGCACATTACCCATTATCTGCCCTCTCGCTCTCGCTCCCGCTCCCGCTCCCGCTCCCTACCTTTGCCATTGTCTATTACTGTTGTTCTTCTTTTGAGCAGCGCAGCACACAACACACACAAGCACTCACACGCACACGCACTAAGAGAGAGAGAGGGAGATAATCAGAACTTGGATATGAACAGTTAGAAGTCCCCAATATTTTTCTCGGTGGTGCTTATTTTTTGTATACCCTCTGCAGGGGAAGGGTACTCCTACTTAAGCCAGTTGTTTGCCACGCAGAGTGGGAAGCAATCCCATAATTCGTTTTCGATATTCTTGATCTGTCTTACTCAGCCATTGCTGTCTGTCGGTTTTTATACCAAACACAATCTGACAGACCTTTCTCTTTGCTGCATGCGTCGTGCTGCATGACCCGTGGACTTTGGGAAAGGGTATCGAAAGACTTCAGACCCGACGCAAGCTTTTCTTTCTTGATTTTTGTTGTTCTCGCGCGCTGGTGCTTCTGCCGTCGCCGCTGTGTGTGTGAAATATTTATGTAAATTGGCTGGCCGAAAGCAGCTAAAGCGCTAAAGTGCAACTGATTAGCGGTATAAACGGGGTGTTCTAAGCCAAGTGCAGCAGCATTTGGTAACGGTAAACGGCACAGCACTCACAGCGGCACGCAGCGGTACAGCAGCCGCCGCATCAGTAGAGGCAGAAGCAACATTTTCTCACTGCGACGCACTTGCTCCAGTGCCAATGCAACATAATTCCACCTCTGCTGCACCTTGCCCCTGCTGCCGCCCCTTCTCTCTCTCTATAAGTATACATTTGCTGGCAGAACGAGTTTTAATTGCAACATTTGTTTAAATGTTGTCCGTTAGCAGCTAACGACACAGGGAGGCAACACAACAGCAACTGGATGTAGATGTTGCTCCATTTCCAGCCACGGACGGCCGCAACAATTTCTGCCTCATTAGCCGGGCCAGGCCGGGCCGGGGCCCCCAAAGAATGTCAACCGCGGGCTGGTTTCGCCTTGCTCTAGACTACAAATTAGGATTTCTTTGAAATTAATTAGTGGCCTGTTTTTTTCTATTCTCCACTTTCAGCCGGAGCGGCCCAAGACAATCCCCCAGAGTGTTCCCCGGATCAGCTATGTTGCTGTTGCCGAGATGTGGCTCACCAAATCCTTACCGCTGCTCCTCCTGCTCCTCCTGCTCGCCTCCCTCTGCCCACCGGCCACGCCCGCCTCGACGTCGCGATCACCCACGCCGCAGAGGATGCGGAACTTCAATCGGAACAGCGGCAACAGTTTCATCAGACACCCCCCATCCGCTGGCGATCTGGTGCCCGAGAGTTTACTGTTAGAGGATCTGCAGCAACCCCACGGCCAGCTCATCAATCTGACAAGGCATCACGACGGAGATGTCTTCCATACGAGCGGTGAGTGCCAGTCCCGATGCCGAGGCCGATGTCAGTGCCATGCCCAGTTTTGTGTGGCATGTGGCATCTTCTTCTACTGCTTTGATACCCTTGAAGAAGGAATTCCCTACCATTTCCAAATCCGTAGGTGCTCCATAAGCATTCTGTCTGTCTGTCATTAAGCCTGGTTCAATGCTTGATCCAAGGTTTTAGGTTTAGATACAAATTAGTTAAGTTTTTACTAAGCTATCTATCGGAAGTATCTATCCAAGTCTTTGCAATGTCCTAGATTGAGCTTTCTTTGAAATAGTCCAGGGAATAGATACATAGATACATAATCCTTTTGAATAACTTTCAAACATGATTACCAAAACGTGTAGGAAGAACCGGTCTGCAAGGGTATTTGAAGTTTCGGTCCCCGAAGCTAGGCTTTCTCCCTTGATTTCTTGGTGTTTTTGCTGCGGTTCGAGGCTGAGCCAAGATGATGCGTTGACAGCAGCATTAATTTCGCCAGTAAGGCCTGGCCAGGCTTATTAGACGTCAATCCATGGCTCGGGGATTCTGTTGTGATGGCCAGAGTCAATCCATCTTAACGTTTCTCTTTCGCTTCCTCCACCTCCCGTACAGGCATCAGCAGTGCGTGCAATGCGGACACCTGCATTGGACTCTCCAGCGGGACGGCGGGTCTGGTGCGTCTCTCGAGCGACGGGAATGGAAATGGACAAGGCAATGGACATGCCAACGGTAACTAACAGATTACCATGGAGATTGAGCTTGTCATAATCCAAGTATATCCCCAAACCATAGATGGACTGGGTCAAGACACGGCCACGGCCTCGTTGGCTGGCGGTCAGCTGGAGCTGCTCGCCCGACGCCTCAAGATGCAGCAGAGCCGAGGCAGGAGTCCCCAGCTGGAGGCGGAGGGAAACGAGGATGGGGGCTGCACTTGCCGCTGCCTGCCCTACCTGAGGGCCTACCGCGAGGACCTGGGCATCTGTGTGGACGACATCCATGGTAAGTCCGTATGCGGAAGCTGGTTTCATTTCTGGATTTCGTGGTTAACTCGTATCGTATCGAAATTGTGTGCTCCATTTCGCGGTGGGAGTGGGATTCGTTGTCGTTCCCACCCAGTCGTGTGGGACTCATCCATCCATTGTTTTGTCACATGGAAGGGAGCACAATGGTTGCTCAACCGCCAGTCAACCGACAGCCGACAGTCGGCAGTCGACGAGTATTAACCAGAAGAAAGAAATGCTGTAATAACAGCAGAAATTGTTGGCAGGGCCCTGCAGAATGAAATGAAAACGAAACGTGACGCAAAGAGGGAAAAATGCTATTATTATTGAACAAATCGTTTCGCTGCTATCTTTCTTCTGCGGCTGGCTAATGAATGAAAGGAAACTTTCGCCGTCTGCCACCATAAACACACAGTCGCGTTGCTGTGCCACCGATTCCAATTCCAATTCCGATTCCATTTTAGAGTCTCGGCCTTTGGCTCGGAGTCGGAGTCGGAATCGGACTTGGAGTCGGAGTCGGAGCCCTCCCATCGGACGGAAAGTAAGAGCTTTGCGGAAAAGTAAACAGAAATATTTTCTCTAATTGATAAGCGATTCCGATGTTATCGCAGCCACTGACGAAACTTTTCCACTCTCCCCTCTCTCTCTCTCTTACCCGTTCCCTTGCAGAGTGCTCCCTGTCGCCGTTCGTCAGCGGCGCCTCGTCGGAAAAGATCCCATTCGTGTTCCTGCCCCTCCGCGGACAGATCATCTATCCCAGTCGAGAGATAAGCTTTGCCAGTGAGTCGAATATTGCAGCATCGGTTGCCACTTGAAAGATATACTGTCCTGTCCCTGTCCTCTTGCAGACATTCACACTCCCGTGTGCGCGGTGACGGGGGCCCAGTACCTGGGCTCCAATGGCTGGTCGGATCTGCGCAATCCCATCGACACGGACTACCCGTTCCGCATGTTCCGCGACGAGGGACGGAGCTTCGTGCAGTGGCTGGGCGAGCCGGAGCTGCGCCAGAAGATGCAGGGTCGCCTCATTGTGGTGCATCTGGTGTGCCGGGACATGACGCTGGCGCTGAATGCCACAACCAGCCACGGCAAGGGCGAGCCACTGATGCCGCCCCGCAACGTTCACTCGCCCTGTGTGGCTTTCCGGGTGAATGGGAGTCCGGTGAAGTATTCGCACAGTAAGTATTCCCCGGGCGAAGGGAAGGCACCTAGCAACAGGTTAACCCATTCCATGCGACCCACAGATGTGCCGGAGGTCTTCTTCCAGCCAGCCAACTCCACGACGTTGGCCTCCATCTCGGACGGAATGACCATGCGCGAGTATGTGGTGATTGGGATCTGCAGTCTGCTGCTGGGCCTCATCTACGTGGCCTCCGTGTTCCTCTACCTGTACATGAAGAAGCGCAAGCGCCACAGCTCCCGTCACTCCCTGGACAACCTGGCCAACGAGATCAATTACCCGAAGAACGACCAGGTCACCTACGGAGCACCCTTCAGCCGAGTCGGCAGTATCTACTCCACGAACAGCATGGGTCTGGGCAACGGAAACGACTCCAATAGCCGTCCCAACATCGCTGGCCTGAAGGAGGACCTGGGCATCGTCAAGAACAATCCCCTGCTGCAGCACTTTCCCCAGCTGGGCGAGAGGGAGCACCAGTCGGGCTTCGCCAGCGACATATCCAACTCCAATTCCGAGTGCGAGATGGAGGAGAAGATCAAGGTGGGTTTCAGCAGCTTCTCTGTTACCGGTAGCATGCCTCAAACGAAGTTTTCCTTACTCCAGACCTCGGTCCTGGTGCATCCGCAGCTGGGAAAGTCGTCCAAGACGCCCAATGGCTGTAATAGTGGACAGGAGAACGCCTCCCTGGAGACTGATGACTTTCTGCAGGACAACGAGTGCCTGCCCCCCGAGAACGTGGCCGTCATTGAGGATCTGATGAGCGAGGAGAAGATGGAGAACCTTCGGGCCATGGTCAGTGGAAATGTGCGCAAGAAACTCTACTTCAATCCGGCCTACTTTGAGCCACATCTGCTGGCGGTAAGTCATAGTCCCTTTGGGGATGACCGCATCTCTATATCCATCTCCATCTCCATCTGTTTCCCAGGAGCCGCCGCAAGCTGCCATTGAGTTTCTGCAGAAGATCCGCGAGGTCATCGCCATTGCCAAGTACAAGATGGCCGCCAAGCGCTACCAGCCCTCGCTCAACATCATTCCCGAGGAGCAGCAGCCCGAGTCCAGCAGCTCTCCGTCCATGTACCAGCTTTCCCTGCAGCAGAATCTCTCGGCCAAGAGCGGAATGGGAGACAAGCGGAACAGCATCGAGCAGTGGCTGCAGAGCGTCCCCAATTCGGACTCGCCGCAGCAACAAAAGACCCTCGACAGACCCACTCCGACAGCGGCCAAGAAGAACTCGGGCTCGCCCACAAAGGGATCCCTGAGGAGGGAGATAACAGCGCCCAAGGAACGGCCACCACCGCCGCCCATGCAAAAGGCAGTCAAGGCGGACGAAGGCCCCACATCCTCACCCTCTCCAAAGCCAGCATCAAGCAGGTCCGGTCCAGAGCCGGATCCGGGAAAGACCAGTGCCAACTCCTACGAGAGCTTCTCGTCCTACTCGATGGCCGCCAATGTGTACGGATTCGCGGAGACGGGAGGGGAGATCTACAACAATCCAAAGTTCATGCTGGCGGACTCTCCGGCCGGCTCCATGCGCAGCACCTCCAGTCGCTCCAAATCGCTGCGTAAGCGGAGCGATGTGCTGGACCAGTTTGCTGCCGCCAACTCCACGCCCACCTCGCTGACGTCCTTCGACCGGCAGCACTACAACATGCTGCGGAACATGAAGCCGGCGGAGATCATCTACGACTCGCTGAAGCGGGAGTACGGGGCTCATATACCCACGCCCGACTACGACAGCACCATCGAGAAGAAGATCAAGGACATCTACAGCAGCACCCAGAGCAGCATTCCCTCCGTGCCCACGCCTGACTACAGTTCCCTCAGCCGTAAGTCCCTCAAGCAATTCCAGCCAGACTCCCCCATCTACAGGCGCAAGTCGCCGCAGTATCTGATCGTGGACTACGAGACGGACAGCCTGGAACGGCTCGAGCCGAGCAAGCGCAAGAGCTCCCACTCCTCCAGTTCGCCCTCATCCGACGTCAGCTCCCAGCTGAGTCCCAGTCTCAGCACTGCCCTGCCCCTGGAGGAGGAGCTGGAGATCAGCCACACGGTCTACGATCGCCTGAACGGCTTTCGCAAGGAGGGTGAGCTGAAGAAGCGCCTGGCGGGCAAGAATCCGCAGATGGTGCAGCAGCGGCAGAAGGAGGCCGCGGCCCGCATCAAGTACGACACACCTTTTCGGGGCAGCATGACCATCGAGGTGGAACACGAGCCCCCCTCCGATCTGGAGCGTACGGACAGCGACCAGTTCGAGCCGGACACTCTCGATCGAAAGCCCAAGAAGCAGAGCTTTTGCGACATCAACGCCTGGGATGGCCATGGGCGCCAGCAGCAGCAGCACATGAGCAGCGATTCCTACGTGGATTCGGACTACAACCAGATCAACTCCCTGCCAGATTTGAGTCGCGGGAGTCCGGTGAGCAGTCAAGCCATCAAGCCGCGAACGGCTTCCTTTATTCTGAAGTCTAGCCACTCGTTCCGAAATCTGCGAGAGATCTACGAGTCCCCGCTGGTGGCGCAGGAGAGCTGCAAGTGCGAGAGGAAGCCGACAGCTGAGGAGGAGGGCCGCATCCTTACACTTGAGGCGAAGCACTCGCGGCGACAGCGGGGCATGCAATCCTCGCCCACCCACTCAGTGGTGGATGTGGCCAAGGTGAACAAGACAACCATCACGATATCCTCGCCCCAGCCGGTGGAGAAGCAGCAGGAGAAGAGCAAGGCGCTGGGGCACAGAAATCCCCCAAAGGCCAATCAGCACTACTGTCCTCCGCTGGTGCAGAGCAAGCGGCCACTGCCGCCGCCGCCGCCTTTCCAAACGGCGGGCGAAAGCCAAACACAGGATGGGGACGATTACAGCATGCACAGCGAGGTCACGGAGGTGACCGGGGTCACTTCGGAGTTCGAGAACTCCTGCAACAACACCTTGTCCAGCGCGATATCGGCCACAACTGAGGAGCGAGGCTATGCCAAGCAGTCCAAGGAGATCCACGGCAAGTCTCAGACCCACAAGCAGTCCCACCTGGAGGCCGACTACGACGCGATGTACAACAAGAAGATCAACAGCCTGCGCAACGACTACAGCCTGACAAAGTATCTCAATCGCCGCAAGAGTCACCAGCGCGAGGAAGCCTCTGAGCCAGCGCAGGAGCGCAAGGACAACCCGGAGCCGGAGTTCAGCAGCAGCAACAATGCCAAGAACCTGAAAGAAGTGGATCTCAACCAGTTTGATGCCTTGTCGATCAGTTCGCGCTCGAACCGGAGCAGCGGTCACCTGTCGGAGCGTACCAAGGAGATGTACCGCAATGCGGGAGTGCCCGTGGGCATAGCCTATCCCCAGCGGGCGGCGGCCAACAGCTCTGGAAACGCCAACCCGAGCAATGTACAGACCGTCTACCGGTGCGAGATCGAGCCGGCTCAGCTGACGGCGGGCATGCAAATCGCCATCGGACTGAAGGATCGGGCTAAGAAGGCCAAGGATCTGAAGAATGCGTGGCGCAAGTTCGTTACCATGGCGGCCAACAAGTTCAGCCCCAGCCAGAGCCCGGCCCCCACATACGGCACCAAGAATGCGGCGGGCTTCCTGGAGGCCCTGGATCGAGATGAGGGCATCGCCACCATCATTGAGAACGCGGCGCAGTCCGCTGGCATGGGACACGGGCCTGGCAGTCAGAACTACTATGAGCAGCGATTCGGGCAGTTGGACAGCGGCTACATGAGCACGGATTCCACAGAGCTCTACAAGCGCAACGTCTACGATCGGTACAACTTCAAGATGATGACGGGGCGCGGCCAGATCATCCGGGTGGACACGATCGAGGACAACGAGGAGGAGAGCGGGCCCAATGACAGTCGCTTCGAGGATCTGGAGCACATGGTCTCGCCTGGCCACAGCCGCCGCTCTCCAGATAACGTTGCCGGCGACGATCTGAGCGATGCCGACTCCGACAAGACCTTGACTCGCTCCCACTCGCAGGCAAACTCCCAGGAGCTGAATGTGCGCGGAAGCACAACAACGATGTCATCCTACTCCTCGGAGGAGGAGGCCGGACGGGGCCACAGCACTTGCTGTGGATCGTCCGAGACGGATGAAGAGACCAATGCAGAGGACATGTGGGAGTCCGGGGCGGAGAGCATAGAGACCCACTCTGTTCTCTACAAAATGATCAGAAAGAGCTAGGTTAGGATAAGTGAGGTTAGGTTAGGTTAGTGGAAAGTAGGGTTAGGTTCGATTTAGGGACGTGCAATATCTGGAACAGAGGAAAGACTTCCATCTAGACTAGGTTAACGTTAGCCCGAAGTAATCAGTGCAATAACTTCGCAAATAATTCTTGCCAAACCACAAGGTGCAATTTTACTCGATATAAGATAGCCGTAAGAAATGGAACTCCTTGGAAAATGCATCTGAAATGCAACGTGCAATAAATATGTAGCTACCAACAGACCCAAGCTAAGCCCTAAGATATATAAGTGCAATAATTATATTATATCGTATATTATCATATCGTTTATCGAATCGTAGCGTATCGCATCAAAGAGGCATCGATGCGTATATTGTGATAAATGTCAGCAGTCTTGGGCCGGAAATGTGCAATCTTAATGTTAGTCTCAGTTGTATGTATATGGTATAAAGCTATAGTTGTCTATAATAAATATTTGAATATGTAGTTTTACATGAATTGAGATTTTTTTGATTATTTTGAGTGGTGAAATGATAGATATTTTGATCGATTTGAAGAGCGAAAATAAGGCTTTTATCGATCGAATATATATAGAATTAATACCAAAAGACTCATAAATAGAACAGTTAACGATTTCTATTGAAAGGTTTTCCATTTAGAAGATGTCTCGTCGCCACTTAGTACCAATTCAAGGCAAATTATTTGATGTATGTTACATTTGCTATTTTGTCTGGAATCAGCCCAGACGATTTCTGACGCCTTTATTTACGACTCTTCGTGTCTATTTCATGATTACGCGGCTATCAAGATTTTTGATAATGACATAATGTTCAATCCAATCGCAATCTATAGCCAGTCGATAAGGCGAATCTATAAATCTAGGGACCATTCTCGCCTTGCGGTCAGTTTATTGAAAATGCTACGGATTTTGGTCGCGTTCTGTTTGCTCGGAGCTGGAGTCTCACTGGCGGATCCCGTCCACCTCAACGCTGAGGTGCAGGTACCGCTGCCCGATGGCCGCATCGTGGGCGGACAGGATACGGATGTCATCCATTATCCACATCAGATCTCGATGCGCTACAGGGGCAATCATCGCTGTGGCGGCAGCCTCTATTCGACCAACATAATCATCAGTGCCGCCCATTGCGTGAGCACTTTGGACGGCCCAGCAGACCTCTCCATTGTGGCCGGCTCCACAATGATCAGTATAAAGACGCAGGAGCTGCCGGTCCGCCAGATTATCATTCATCCAAACTACAGGACACTCAACAACGACTACGATGCGGCCATTCTCATCACCGACGGAGACTTCATCTTCAACGAATTGGCCCATCCCATTCCACTCGCCCGAGAGCGGCCGGAGCATGGCTCACCAGTCATAGTCACTGGCTGGGGCACCACCACTGAAAACGGCTATTTGTCCAACGTCCTGCAGGAGGTGGAAGTGAACGTGGTCGAGAACAGTCAGTGCAAGAGTGCCTACTCGATAATGCTCACCAGTCGCATGCTCTGCGCCGGCGTGACCGGCGGTGGCAAGGACGCCTGCCAGGGCGATTCCGGTGGCCCCCTGGTCTACAACAATGAACTGCTGGGCATCGTCTCCTGGGGCACGGGCTGTGCGCGAGAGAAGTACCCGGGCGTGTATGCCTCCGTGCCGGAGCTGCGCAGCTGGCTGTTGGAGACTATCGAATCCTACGAATATGTGGGCAAAATCGACTTTCTGTAAATCTTTGGAAAGATTGGAATCGGAAGATTGTTTTCCTGGAATATATCTTGCGAATCATTCAATATTTTACCAAGAGTTACATAAAACAGTTCTACTCGAAGCCAAACCGCCGAAACTGGCGATACGGTTCCTAATTATTTTGTTAGTTTTATTACAGTTTTATTATTGAATTAGCCGTGTACATTGGTAGCTCTAGCTGGGCCGATAGTGGGCAGTAGCCACTTGAAGATAACGTCGATTGCGGCCGGCAATCAGCGGATACGTAGAAAATTCCTTTGTTTACTGCCCCCCACCGGCCGCCAGGGTTTCGTCGATCCAACTCTTCAGGCTGCCCACGTAGGTATAGACTGAGGGATAGCCAGGACGGGCACAGCCGCGTCCCCAGGACACGAGGCCAACCAGCTGGTCGTCGATGACCAATGGACCGCCGGTGTCGCCTTGGCAGGCGTCAATGCCACCCTGAGCCACATTGCCCGCGCAGACCATTCGATCGGTGACTTCACCAGCACCGTAGATCTGGTTGCACTGCTCCGAGCTGACGATGGGCACTTGAGCCTGCTCCAGCAGGTAGCTGGAGGGGCCCCACTCTTCGCGATAGCCCCAGCCGGCGACTGTGGCCAGCCGTCCCACGGCCGGACGCTCCGATCGAATGCCTATGGTGCGAACGCCGAAGCGGGTTAGGTTCAAGGGCGAATCCAGGATCAAAACCCCAATGTCGTAGTCGACTGTGCCGTAGTCGAAGCTGGGATGAAGGGTCCAGTTGGAGACAGGGACCAGAAGTCCGTCGCTGCCATTGCGGGTGTTTGCGGCGGCCACGGCCAGTATTTTGGTGCCCTCCGGCAGGTTCCACAAGCACTGGGCAGTGGTGACCACGGCCTGCTCTGAGTATATCACTGCGCCACACTCGTGCATGTAGCTGGACGCCTCGCTGCGACGATACCGCAAGGAGACCAGGTATGGATGCCGTCCAATGTCCACTGTGGTGCCGTTGATGATTCGCGCTTCCGGCTGGACCAAGGCCGAGGCGGAGGCGGAGGAGCCCGCTGCCAGCAGCAGCAGCAGCAGCAGGAGCGGCCCCATCATCTGGAGCTGTCGGATGCACATTATTCCGCTGGGGATGTGGACTGGCGGTCGATTTGCACGGGCAACTGGTTCGAATCGAACTGATTGTAAATTAGGATTGGGCGGAGCGCGAATTTGCTCTTTTCCAGGCGGCGGTGGCATATCGATTATCTTAATGGGAGGTGCTCGAGATAGCTTCATTTAGAAACGCGTATCGTAGAGTAGAGCCGAGATAAAGACGATTACGTTATTTGCGAACTGTTTTCGGTTAATCTTAAGGTATTTGAGACGTAAGCTCTATCTATCTATGAAGCCTCTACAATCGAAGTTTATTTCGATCCTTGTTTGGTCTCAGAGATATGGTCCCTCAAATGGTTTTCAGAGTAAAGTTCCCCATAATTCACTAGTAAATATCGATTTGTAATCTATATCTTTGTGATTGGCACCTCATTCGAAATGGGATCAATGTTAAACCTTATCATTTCAATCACAATCGGATATACAAATGAACATTCTCTACTCACAGTTTAGCGGAGATTTCCCATGGGAATGATTAGGATTGAACTTTGGATTCAGTTTGAAGAAAAGAGAGGAATAATGATCAAATTTCTATGGATAGCCGACAAGTATGCCACACATTTTTGAATGAGAATTTGTCTTAAGCCTAAATGAATGCCACATATATGTATTTGTCAACCAAAACTGAACGATAATACTTCTGGGCGCGTTGTCGGATTCGATATCTTGATCAAACGAATGACAACCACGTTGATCTAATCGGTGCCGTGTGCATGTAATCCAAAGGCGATTGGGGCAATCTTTAGAAACCATTCTTTGGAATTGGAAACCTCGTGGCCAAAAAAATACCCATTTATTGATAATACCTCATGTGACATGAGATTAAGCGGTGCTTACAGATTTGATGATGTTTTATGTTTCAGAGATTTGCTTCTTTCGCTATCTGGGAATCAATCCAGGTCCTCAGGTCCGACACATTGGCATAGACACCGGGATAATTGGCCAGGGCACAGGCGTTGCCCCAGGAGACAACGCCGTGGAGCTGATCGCGGACGACCAGCGGGCCGCCGGAGTCGCCCTGGCAGGCATCCTTGCCACCCACTCCACGTACGCCAGCGCACAGCATGGCTGATGTGATCTTGTAGTTTTCACCGCCAAAGTCTTGGTAGTCCTTGTTGCAGTCCTCGTTGCTGACGATTGGGACATCGACGGCGAGCAGTACGTTGGAGGCAGAGCCGCCCGAGGAAGTGGTTCCCCAACCGCTGATCTTGCTGATGGCACCGGCCAACGGGGGCTCCGAGGCCATCTCGATGGCCTTGATGGTGAAGTTGTTGATCGGCAGCGGCGGTTCCACAATCAGCAGGGCAATATCGTTGTTATAGGCAGCTCCAGAGAAATACTCTTCGTGCATGATGATCTTCGACACGGAGACGATGGTGCCGTCTGTGCCGCTCAGCAGGTTGGTTCCGGCCACCACCTTGAACTGACTGGCCACCGTGCCAATGATGCAGTGGGCCGCAGTCACGACCATCGTACTGCTGATGATGGAGCCTCCGCACCTGTGGCGGAAGGGATTCGTTGGCGTCGTGATCCCCTTGTACCGCAGCGAGATCTGGTAGGGGGTTTGGGACACATCCGTCACGTAGCCACCCACAATGCGGGGGTCCTGGCTGGTCGCCACATCCTCCTGCACGGGCAAAGACCTGGCCACTGCCACTAGGCAGAGCAGGGCACAAAGGCTGGACAGCAATGAGCGCGACATGTTCGACAGTCGGCGGAGAATCGAGGACTGATAGTCCCAGCGGCGGTACCGACTATTGTAAGGCTTATCAAGCAGTCGGTCAACTATATTCGTGCCATAAATTTTATTCTGGATACCTTTAGCAATTGTAGAGTCATACTCCGGGCGATACGCTTTATGGGCGTCTATAACACTGGACGACAAAAACAATAGAAACCGTTCTTAAAGTCCAGACAGTACAACCTTAAAAATCTCTTAGCAAATACACGTACGAGATTGGTACCAAACATTCCCATAAAAGATTTTACATACTACCTTCATGATATGGCCACAGGACACAATAACAACGAAGACATCGCTGGAAACACCTCTCTAGGAATCGTTACAGCCGGTAGAAGCGCAGATTATGGTGCTGCTGATCTGTTCTCCACAGCCGGAACTGGAGGATTCAGTACTGCTGAGATGAGATGGTGTTGCTAAAGCCGGACGATGCTTAAGTTGCCAGTTTCCAATGCATCATGTGAACGAATTTTCTAGGAGCTACATTTGTTCAAAACTATCTACGAAAATATCTATAATATATTGCAAGTCAGACAATTCCAACTGAATAGAGAGAGATATGAAGAATATGATATATTTGCCCTTGAACCTGTTATTGAAGACCAAATCATTAAAATTGAATAAAAAAGAAGTTCGAATAGCACTAAAATCGGTTATATAAATCTTTCGAAGAGTGCCACAGGTGTTCCTTTAAGTAACAGTATCCACTAAACACGATACGTCCTATATTCAGCGGATACCATTTCTCCTGTATCCAGCGTATACCATTGGTTCTTGCTTTTGGATCAATTGGCAGTTTGAAAGTGTTATAAAATACTACACATGCGCTAAAATTGAGTAAAATA
Organism: Drosophila lowei; assembly: GCA_008121275.1. NCBI lineage: Eukaryota > Metazoa > Arthropoda > Insecta > Diptera > Drosophilidae > Drosophila > Drosophila lowei. The sequence goes on along the minus strand of CM017778.1, from coordinate 19,221,582 downwards.
TTTAAAATTGCATTAAAGTTTTTTCAAAAAATATACAGAATCCTCCGCTCTGAACACGGAATGGACCTACAGAGTGCAATCGACAATCAAGAAATCAACCCATCATAACATGCCTCTCTAACGACACTTCAGCATTTTTATACCCGATACTCAAAATGAGTATAGAGGTATATTAGATTTTTGCGGAAAATGGATGTGTGTTACGCCCAGAAGGAAGCGTTTCCGACCCCATAAAATATACATATATATATATTCTTGATCAGCATCAATAGCCGAGTCGATTAAGCCATCTCTGTCTGTCCGTCTGTACGTCCCGATGAGCGCCTAGATCTCAGAGACTATAAGAGCTAGTGCAACCAAATTTAGTATCCACACTCCTGTGATATCTCATTGATACAAGTATATTTCAAAATTTCGCCCCGCTCCCTTCCGCACAAAAGACAAAAATCTGTGGCAGCTACGAAAAAATCAAAAACTCAAAGTCATAAAGAATGGCTATATCTACCAGATTGCCGAATCTGGATCAGATCGGATCATTATTATAACCAAATGGAATTTGCAGTGGCTACGTAGCGTCCTACACGTTCTAGCTGATTTTCTGTCTCTCTCGCACGCACTCTTTGTCGTTCAATGTTAGCTCCGCAGAGGGCGCTCTGGCGGAGGGGAACCATACTGACTAAGTATCGGATATAAATGTAGGGTTGCGGCCGTAGCAGCAACTCTCTGGATTGTGTTGAATCAAAGGCTATAAAATATCAAGAATTTTCGTTCGATGCTTCATGCTACAGTAGCGCGGAGTACTGGTACTTTAATTCTCTTTTGGACTATCTGCCTACTCGGCTTCTACTGTTCGTCAGTGCCTTAGGCAGAATCCAACAACAATATACACAGTCTTTGTCGGGGCGAAAAGGTCGGTCCCAAGAAACCAGAAACAAAATACGTTGCTTGGGCATGGCACATTCAATAATTCATGAATTTTTCATTTTCACATTAGTTAAATTACACTTTTATTTATTAAAATATTTTAGTACGAGTATCATATAGGAGCAGAGGTAGCAGAAGACCCCTTGCCTATGCATAAGTGGCCCGCTGCTTGTCGATCCAGTTCTTGAAGTGGGCCACATTCGCATAGACGCCGGGAGTATTGGGACGGGCACAGCCCTCGCCCCAGGACACGATGCCCACGAGCTGATTGTTGACGACCAGCGGTCCGCCTGAGTCCCCCTGGCAGGCATCCTTCCCGCCCTCCGGCAGTCCGGCACAGAGCATGGCCTCGCTGATGGGGCGCCAGTAGTAGGTATGCTGGCACTGGACGCTGTCCACGAGCGGTACCTGGACCTGCTGCAGCTTATTGGAGGACAGGCCGCTCTCCTGGGTGTAGCCCCATCCGCTGACACTGGCCACTGCGCCCACTGGCGGCTGCTCTGTGGCTGCCTCAATCGCTGCAATCCTGCTGGCGTCCGTCAGGGGCAGCGGGGGCGAGACGATCACCAGCGCGATGTCGTTATCCGTTGTGGTGGCATTGTAGTTCTCGTGAGGAATCAGCTGCTCCACGCGCACCACGATGCCATCCATTCCAGCCCGGTTCTCGGTCCCGGCCACCACCAGGAAGTCCTCCGCCTGTCGATTGTATACGCAATGGGCAGCGGTCACAATCGTCCGGCTGTCCAGAACGCTTCCGCCGCAGGTCTGCGCATAGGCGCTGTTGGTGGAGCTGCGTCTGCGCAGCTGTACCACATATTTGGCAAAGTAATTGGAGGTGTCCACGCCGCCCACAATGCGGCCCTCCAGGTCAGCATTTGCGGCGCAGATTCCCAGCAGAAGAAGGGCGGCGACGAGCGCGGATCGAGCTTTGTTCATTTTGTTGTTCGAAGAGTTACTAAATGTCTTTGGAATGGATCGTTGCAATCAGCGAAAAGCTTTTGGGACTATCTTGAATTGGTCAATAAATTGTTGGTTTGGGTATTACCTCGATAAGATGGCCAATGGCAGATTAATTGCTTATAGCCACGTAAGGGCATGAGAAGACCATGGCTGACTAAGAGACTGTTGGCGATAAGCACCCTCGAAACAGTTTTGGTTTTGGTAGATTTTCAAAACAAATAAAGACACTTACTTTCCTTTAGAGAGCTTTCCGATTGACTTTTAATCTGTTAGGTACTGGAATTCTGTGGAACCCCTGAAAGTATACATGATTCGGACGGAACGGACTATACCAAACAATGAGCTATTGAAAGGTCTACAAACTTTCGGCATTCTCAACGATCCAATCACGCAGGGCGGGCACACTGGCATAGACGCCGGGCAATAGATTTGAGGCGCAGCCATAGCCCCAGGACACAATGCCCACGAGCTTGTTCTCGGCCACCAGAGGCCCACCGGAGTCACCCTGGCAGGCATCCTTCTTCTTCTCGTAGGCACATACCATGGTGTCGTAGATGATCTCGCCGTACTTGTACTCATCCGAGGCACACAACCGCCAGTCCACGATGTATACGGTCACTGCCTGAAGGACCTTTGGCAGGGTCATGCACCAGAAGTAGCACTTAGATCCCCACCCAGTGACAATGGCTGGCGTGCCCGTGGCTGGCGTCTCTTTGGCCAGCTCTATGTAGCGGATATCTTCGGTCTCCTCAACGTCCTCGGCCAGCTTCAAGATTCCCACATCAAACTCCATGGTGCTAGAGCTGTATTTCTCGTTGTATGCCAGCTCGCGGACCGACACCACCAGTCCCCCCTCATTGTACAGCGTGGAACCCAGGCGGACATAGACTTTGGAGGCCTGGCGGCCCTGCAGACAATGAGCCGCCGTTACCACGGTGTTCTTGTTGACTAAGCTGCCTCCGCAAAAGTGGGAGCCACGCTTTGTCTGCAGCGACACCTGATAGGGATGGGCCCGTATAGTGGTGTCCTCGCCGCCCACAATGCGACCCTCTCGCGCGAAGGGACTGCGAGCCACGCTGACAGTCCCAGCCCAGGCACTGCCCACAGCCAGGCAGGCCACCAATGCTACTAATCCGTGCATTTTCAGAGAAAACTAAGCCATGTGCTGATCCATACAGTCCTATTTGTAGGCTTCCATCGTGTCCCACTGGAGTGATCGAGGGCTCCGTCTGACAGTATCGTGCAATCATAAAGGTTCGGGAATTAGCATCCGCGTGCCTGAAGAGACTCTTCAGCGTAATCCGGTCGGCTCAATCGTTATCGCCACGACTTCTTATCTGCCAAAGGCACCCACCGCACGAAATCAGAAGAACTGTTGCCGCATTTCGGAAGTACGCACTTGAACACCTTTTATGGACTTATTGTCTTAAAGATATAGACATGGTACACTTTGATTGTTCATCGGCATGTGTTATAATGGGCTCCACATCGTTTGAGTGGATGAGTTGGTTGAGTACTCGCATTTTTTGTCGCAAAAAGCACACCTTAGTTTTTTCGTTTTGGGGTTTACGATCTAATAGTGTACCTGTGCCCCCAATATACGAGTTGTATTTCCCATAAGGTCATCAAAAAGCCATTACTTTAACTAATTACCCTTAAAAGTTACCTAATCAATGATATATCGAAGATACCCCCAATTTCTCTATCGCAGTCGTCCATTCAGTATTTAATATTCTGACACTTCCAAGCGGATTGGCGCTCATAAAACCACACCCAGGTGCTGCAATCGTCAATAAAAACAGAGCAGGCACTTTAAATTAAATTGAAAATGATCAGATTGCAAAAATTCTTTACAAACAATACTATCTGCCAAGAGTTCCCAGAATAAATTGTGAAATGTATTCAACTATTTATCGGCTAAAAGAAACTTCCATTATAAATATAGTTTTTTGTATTTCTTGTATTTGATTAATATTTTCTTGTTTGGTCTGCAAAGATAGCCTGCTTGAGAACGATCTTTAAACAATATTTACAATCGATTAATATCTGAGTTTACTTCCAATCAAAAAATAATACAAAAATAAAAATAAAAGAAATAAAGAAAAATTATATTTTTCACTGTCTAAATCAATCAAAACTTATCTGTTCTGTTATGTTGCGGTCAATAAATCTTGATGTGCCGATGACGCAGCTACCCAGACAGTCAGATGGAGTGGAAACCTGGCCACGCGATGCACTCAAGGATTGATTAGATACACCACTTGAGTGCCGATCGGCAGATGTTTACCCCATTCACAACACTTAAAACCACGGAAATCAGTTAGAACCAAGTAAAAAGCCACATTCCGACTAAAAGATACGCTATACACAGAAATACCTAGTTGTGTCCTGCCAATTCCCACTATTCCTAATCGTTTTTCTGTCTATTGAAGTCGGTTTGAAAATGGAAATCAGAAAATGCATCTTCCTTTTAGTAGCAGAAAGGCTTCCTTCTGAATGCAACATATTTATACTCAAATTCAATATACCCTTGAACTCTACGAATACCGCCTACCATAATGACCGACGTAATTCACTCGAAACCCTCAAAAGATACTCGTAACGTTTGATGTGATAGGAATCTGTAAGCAAAATCAACTTTCGCCTAATCACGCCTTATCCTTATTCCTTAGATAATCATTTAAGTGGAGTATAACCTTTGATTTCCTAAAATCCCAAGGAAAGAGAGTTTCGAAGTAGAGTTTGCAAAACTTTATTGAATTTACAGAATGGACAGTTAGACCGAGTTGGCAGCGCTGATCACCCAGGAGCGGAGGACCGCAACATCGGCGTAGACACCGGGGTAGTTGGCGTAGGCGCAGCCATAGCCCCAGGACACAACACCGACCAGAGTACCGCCGGCGACCAATGGGCCGCCGGAATCGCCCTGGCAGGCATCCTTGCCGCTGGCATAAGCGCAGATCATGGTGTTCTTGATTTGGCTACCATAACCGTAGGTGGAGGACGCGCACTGCGACTGGCTGACGATTTTCACGTCCACGTACTGCAGGGTGTTGGGGATGGAGCTGGAGCCGGAGGACTGGGTGCCCCATCCAGAGACGGCGGCAGAGGCTCCATTGGCTGGGTTGTAGGTAGCGAGGGCAATGGCCTTGATGTTAGAAGTGAAGCCCAGGGAAGAGCTCAGCCTGATGACGGCGATGTCGTTGACCATGGTGTTGGCGTTGTAGCCCTCGTGGTTCTTGAAGTTTGCAACCTTGGCGACGACGCCGCCGGAGCTCCAGTAGGTGGAACCGGCACGGACCTGGAGGGTCGAGGTGGACACGGACTGCAGGCAGTGAGCAGCGGTCACAATGATGTTGGCGGAGTAGATCGAGCCACCGCAGGAGTGGGATCCACTGCGCTGCAGGGAGATCTGCCAAGGGAAGCTGCTGATGGTGGTGGCGGAGCCTCCAACAATGCGGCCATCCAGCTGGGGCAGGAGACCCTCTGGGATGGTGCCTCCCAGGGCGCAGGCGACAGCCGACAACAAGATCACGAACTTCAGCATGTTGAGCGTTGCTAGCGAATGGTTGGTTGCAAGACGCACACTGGCCCTTTTATAGCCCCCCACTGACATTGCGTTATCTGGTGAGTGGACCCCATGAATCGAATTACAGCCACGACGCAAAATGTCGGAATGAAAAAATACCAAATCTATTTTGATTGCTGTTTATTGAAGTGGTTTCTGTCTAGGGACTAGACGGTGAGAGCCTTACAGCTCGTCGGCGGTCTTCTCGATCCACTCGTGGAAGTAGGCGACGTCAGCATAGACACCGGGATACCTCACATCGCCGCAGCCATAGCCCCAGGAGACAACGCCGACCAGACGGCTGCCGGAGACCAGGGGACCGCCAGAATCACCCTGGCAGGCATCCTTGTGCTCGGCGTAGGCGCAGATCATGGTGTCCTTGATCTGGCTGCCATAGCTGAACTCGTCGGAGGCGCACTTCTCGCGATCAACGATCTTGAGGTCGACGGCCAACAGATGGTCGGGAATTTCGCTGCCGCCGGACTCGGTGGTGCCCCAGCCGGAGACAACAGCCTCGGCTCCTTCGCGTGGGTTGGAGGTGGCAATGCGGATTTCCCTAATGCTCGAGCGGAAGCTCAGGTCGGACTCGATGCGGATGATGGCAATGTCGTTGACCATGGTCCTGGCGTTGTATCCCTCGTGGTTCCTGAAAGCACGCACCGAGTGCACGCTGCCGCCGGAGCGCCAGTAGGTGCTGCCCACGCGAACCTTCAGATCCTTGGCCGCAATCGACTGCAGGCAGTGAGCAGCAGTGATGACGATGTCGTGGGAGTAGATAGAGCCACCGCAGAAGTGGGATCCGCTGCGCTGCAGGGACACCTGGTAAGGGTGATCCTCGATGCTGGTCTCGTAGCCACCAACAATGCGGCCATCCAACTGGGGCAGGAGACCCTCGGGGATGGTGCCGCCCAAAGCGCAGGCAATAGCAGACAGAAGTACTACAAATCTCAACATGTTTCACAGTTGTATGTCTACCATTGGATTAGCGCGAGCTTATATAGGTGTCCAGGAACACAAATCTGTAACTTGATTGACACCTATATCTCCACCATAGATGCTGCGTCACTTTCGCTGCGATTCAATCGCCCAAAAGCGCCCAGAATTCAATCATCTTATCATCCTATCACCTTATCAGACACTGCCCACTCGAATTGGCTTTAAGCCGTCCCATCCGCGATATGATTACTGCGGTTTGGACAGCGAAAAGATAGGAATAGGCTGCGAAATACCTATAAAAGCGGCTGCCAGTTCTACAGACAACGTATTCATTTCGCAATATGTTGAAGTTCGTTATCTTGTTGTCTGCTGTCGCCTGCGCCCTGGGAGGCACCATCCCAGAGGGTCTCCTGCCCCAGCTGGATGGCCGCATTGTTGGAGGCTCCGCCACCAGCATCAGCAGCTTCCCTTGGCAGATCTCCCTGCAGCGCAGTGGATCCCACTCCTGCGGAGGCTCGATCTACTCCTCCAACATCATTGTGACCGCTGCTCACTGCCTGCAGTCCGTGTCCACCTCGACCCTCCAGGTCCGTGCCGGTTCCACCTACTGGAACTCCGGCGGCGTCGTCGCCAAGGTTGCGAACTTCAAGAACCACGAGGGCTACAACGCCAACACCATGGTCAACGACATCGCCGTCATCAGGTTGAGCTCTTCCCTGGGCTTCACCTCTAACATCAAGTCTATCGGTCTGGCCGGCTCTGCTCCCGCTAACGGTGCTGCTGCTTCCGTCTCCGGCTGGGGCACCCAGTCCTCCGGCTCCAGCTCCATCCCCACCACCCTGCAGTACGTGAGCGTGAAAATCGTCGGCCAGTCCCAGTGCGCTTCCTCCAGCTACAGCTATGGTAGCCAGATCAAGTCCTCCATGATCTGCGCTGCTGCCAGCGGCAAGGATGCCTGCCAGGGTGATTCCGGCGGCCCATTGGTCTCCGGCGGTGTCCTCGTTGGTGTTGTGTCCTGGGGCTATGGCTGCGCCTTGTCCAACTACCCCGGAGTGTACGCCGATGTTGCTGTTCTCCGCTCCTGGGTGATCAACGCCGCCAACTCGGTCTAAGAACTATTGCGGAATTAAAAAATATCTGAACACACTTAATATCTATTTTTTATTATTATTGTCACATACATCATTTTGGGAATGGTTTGGTTAAACCTTTTCTTAAGGGAAATGGTTGTTACTCCTTTTGAATTTTGGAATCGAAGTTCTCTAAACAAGTACATTCCAATCTTGGCTGGGAATAAGAGTACCTTTTAAGAATTTGCCCTTCAATGTTGCCGTAATGTTGCTACAGCTTTGAAGATTGGAAATCATTGACAACTTTAGTGATATATGATGTATCATGTAAAGAGCTGTGTCATGGAACTTTGGGGATCAATCACTTCCATATCAGCTGCTAAAAGGTATGGTGTATAATCATTTCCCGTACAGCGCCATTCACAAGTAGAGTTCTTCCTTAAGGTCTTTTAATCAGTCAATTCGGTTCGGCTTTGTATTCATCTAAATATGGAATATCTTGCGAAACTCTGATTCGAAAGGCTGGTATTTTCCTTCCAAAGATAGTGGTTGAAATGGGCTTTTCCCAAATGCCGAAACTCTGATTCCAGAGCAGACATAGTCCTTTGAGAGATTGTTGTTGAAATGGGATTTTCCGAAATACTGATACGGAAACTAACTTTGTGGAGTGGCTGTCAGCATTTTTGCTGACTGATTTTGATAGCTCCATTTAGATGATTTATCATATTTATAAAATATATTTATTTACTTAGGCGTATTTCTAATCAATGACCTTTGGAGCAACTGTTTTCTTGGATTTTTTACTATACTCTTCGGTGTTCATTAGAAAATATGATATAAATATGTATAGTTAGATAATAAACTATATATTTTGTATAAGCATTGAATAGTTCTTAAATAAAAATATGTCCTTAGTTAATTCTTTATTTGATTTAAGGACTAGTTTTCACATTTTTGAGTTGTGCCGGCACTGTTAATAAAAATATGGTCAATACAAGGTATTATTTAAATAGAAGTTAAATTAAGTAGATCTCTAGGCAAATATATCACTGCACACAAGTCAAATATATCAATATATCATAAGATTGCATATGTATAACATATAAACTAAGTACCGGGCAAAATAGTGTCGCGACCCGTGTGCCACGACTCACAAAGTCACGACTTCTTTTGTTATGTTATTCGAGATGCAGGCGTCCATACGATCGTACTCTTATCACAATGTGGGAATATATAGTTTCAGAACGGCACACCACACCCCTGAAACAGGGAACACCATCAAACAATACAGCTCTATATATGTATGCATATACATATGTACGTCTACAGACTAAGCCATACTTGCTTATGAATTATATATTGGACTATTATCAGAGATAGCACCCAGATACATATAGGTAAGTCATTGGTCATTTTGCTGGTCCTAATTTAGCCCCTCGTACACGTGATAAAATTAATTGGAAACTCTGATTAATTTTCTTTGAGGAGATAGTAAGCACCTATAAAAGAGGCTACCAATTCTCAAATAACTCATTGTATTCGCAATATGTTGAAGCTCGTGATCTTGTTGTCGGCTGTCGCCTGCGCCCTGGGAGGCACCATCCCAGAGGGTCTCCTGCCCCAGCTGGATGGCCGCATTGTTGGAGGCTCCGCCACCACCATCAGCAGCTTCCCTTGGCAGATCTCCCTGCAGCGCAGTGGATCCCACTCCTGCGGTGGCTCGATCTACTCCGCCAACATCATTGTGACCGCTGCTCACTGCCTGCAGTCCGTGTCCACCTCGACCCTCCAGGTCCGTGCCGGTTCCACCTACTGGAGCTCCGGCGGCGTCGTCGCCAAGGTTGCGAACTTCAAGAACCACGAGGGCTACAACGCCAGGACCATGGTCAACGACATCGCTGTCATCAGGCTGAGCTCTTCCCTGGGCTTCACCTCTAACATCAAGTCTATCAGTCTGGCCAGCTCTGCTCCCGCTAACGGTGCTGGTGCTTCCGTCTCCGGCTGGGGCACCCTGACCTCCGGCTCCAGCTCCATCCCCACCACCCTGCAGTACGTGAGCGTGAATATCGTCGGCCAGTCCCAGTGCGCTTCGTCCAGCTACGGTTATGGCAGTGAGATCAAGTCCTCCATGATCTGCGCTGCTGCCAACGGCAAGGATGCCTGCCAGGGTGATTCCGGCGGCCCATTGGTCTCCGGCGGTGTCCTCGTTGGTGTTGTGTCTTGGGGCTATGGCTGCGCCTACGCCAACTACCCCGGTGTCTACGCCGATGTTGCTGCTCTCCGCTCCTGGGTGGTCAGCGCCGCCAACTCGGTCTAAGAACTATTGCGAAAGTAAATAAAATTCTGAAGATTACTCTGTGCAAATGTATTTATTGGGGATCATAGGTTTCATTCACGTGTGGCAGAGTTCCAGAGGCGACTCTTCGTCTGGGCATTGTCCTTGTCCGCCTTGGTGACGGGACGCAGATGAGCTGCATCTACAATGTCCCTGCAAGTATTGGGTTTGAATAGGATTCAAGTGGAGAAGGCGGAGGCAAACTTACTTGAACTCCTCGTAGCTCTGGGTGCTATGGACAGCCCGAAGCTTGGCGTCGTTCCGCAGCTTGTAGAGTTCACTCTCGCGGATGCCCTGTAGACAGCTCTCCCGCAACCGTAGCAGATCCTCCTGCGTTATCTTCAAGTCGTCCATGCTGCTCCAGACGTTTTCAAATATGGCAAATCAATCAAGTTGTTGCCTCATATGTTTTTCGATTGTTGCCTGGGTAACAAACAGCCAACTCAGGTGGGGTGAGGGCTAAAATTTGTTGGGTATTTCATGTAGAGTGTAGTACGTATGTACATTACGGAAGCCGAATTACGGAGCCAACGAAACTCAGGAATCTCTCTATTGCGGTCGCCGATAAGCCGCTAATGGCCGGCGATTAATTTTACAACCCTTCGAAGAGCTCCGATATGATCGGGATCCATGCATTACTAGAGCAGTTTGTACTTGGCTTTCGACGTGTTTGCAGACATGACCGCCACTGGGATAGTTTTGCTTCTCGTCCTCCTCCTTCTTGGAGTAACCACAGCCAGCGATACCAAGGGACGCATTGTGGGCGGAGCCGAGCAGGCCATCCACAATGCGCCCTGGCAGGTGTCCATACAGATCAGTGCACGTCACGAATGCGGCGGCGTCATCTACAGCAAGGATATTATTATCACGGCGGGTCACTGCTTGGACGGGAAATCCGTCACTCTGATGAAGGTGCGCGTGGGTGCCGAACACCACAACTACGGCGGAACTTTGGTGCCTGTGGCGGCCTACAAGGTACACGAGAAGTTCGACTTGAAGTATCTGCACTACGATATTGCCGTGATGCGTCTGTCCACACCTCTCAGCTTCGGCCTCTACATAAAGGCCATCAATTTGGCCAGAGTAAGTCCCTCAGGCGGAACAAATGCCACCGTCAGCGGTTGGGGCTACACAGAGCAGGACGGTAGCTACGCCGGCAGCCTCCAGACGGTCCAGCTGCAGATCATTGAGCGAGGACAATGCGCCTCCAGCGCTTATGGCTACGGCTGGGACTATGTTGGGGAGGAGACGATCTGCGCCGCCTACGCTGAAAGGGATGCCTGCACGGGAGACTCTGGTGGTCCACTGGTAGCGAACCATTTGCTGGTGGGCATCGTCTCCTGGGGATACAAGTGTGCGCTCGATAACTACCCGGGTGTATATGCAGACGTGGCCGTTCTAAGACCTTGGATAGTTAAGGCAGCAAATGCAATTTAAATAGTTATGGAAAAATAAAGCACACTTCTTCACATTTTACAAAAGTTTTCGGGTTAAATAGCTCTTCTATAAGTCGCCCCACAGGTGGAATCGAACCACTTCGACGCTAATCGACTACGGATTTGAAGTCCGCACCCCGGACCACCGAAGCTCAGTGAGGCAACTTATTGGCCAAAGCTGCCGCTTTTATATGCCGATTGTCGCGAAAAAACACTTGGGAATTACAAGAGCATTGGTCACTTTTTACAGCTTCCAATCTACCCAGATTTGCATTATCTATTTAGATATCTAGATAAGGCTAGCAGCACAAGTGATTCAGTACGTCAGAAGATCGGAAGAGAATGATATAGCTATCCTACGAGTAAATTCAAATCGGTGATAAAACAAAACACTTAAAATAGCTTATCCTAATATAGAGTTGGGTTTTACAAGCCGCCATTAGCCGAATATTTACAAAAGGAAACAACTTTATTTAAAGCATAAAATTGGCAAAACATTGAAATTCATTTGGAATGCAGTAGCAAAAATATAAGGATTGTGTTTACTAAAATCACTTACAAAGACGATTTCAATACCATTTGGATTTGGAGAATTTCAATAAAAGATCAAAGTAATTATGTAGTAGGACAGGGGTGGCCTCACTTGCGGGGCTGTTGAATGTGATTCTGAGTCTTCTGCTGAACAGACATTGGGGGCTTAGGCAAGTGTGCCACCTGGGCAGAGGCTGGCGTAAAATCTGTGTGTCCCTTCACGGGAGCACCGCTCACCACAGCCGAGTTCACGCTAACGGGTTGCTGTAATTACAATGTGCCATGAGTTGAATAATATATACAGTTTCCCCATATAATGGTCGCGCTTACTGTCAGACCAGTGCAATCCTCGGCATCCTTGGGGGCGCGCTCCGATGCAGTGGGCTTGTGCTGGACAATGCGCATGCCGCCTGCCTTCACTGGAAGTTAAAAGGAACATTATAGAAGAATCGAAATGCACATGACGTCAGCAGAATGTGTAAAATATGTGTTTTTGGACAGCACCGTCGCAATAACTAAAGCTCTGCAATAGTGTGCGTGAGTACCGCTTGCTGAGTGCATATGTGGGAGCATGTTGCTTCGTTTTCTTACTGCTTATCAGCATTGGCCGAAACAGGCTAAGATACTGATAACGCAATAGATATTGGTGACTATTGTTTTGAATTGGGTGCACAATTAAGTGCCAGCGGAGCACCTCCATAGCCACTTTAATACCTTTTACCTCCAACACATTCACACACAAGCACACAAACACATGCAAGCGCATGGAGAATACCTATGCAATTGCACTTACAAGCAGGTGGGTGTCCAGCCACGAGATTGGGTTGTTCATCAGACATTTTAAGTAGGTTATAAGCTGGAATGCACGAATATTTAAATAAATTACCACCATTAATCATAAAAACAGAATTTCCGACCTACCTCTTCTAAATTCGCGGTTGCGGTTTGCGGCGTAATTTAATTTTTGTTTAACACGTACAACGATCAGTGTGACCCATAAAATATACCGTCTGACACTCGGAAATATACCAAATTATACCGTCTCATTTTAAAAATATACCGTAAATATACTGACGAATTCAAGTTCTATTATACATATTCCTCGTTTTTGATGTTCCGTGGAATATTACTAGATAAATAGAACCCTCAGCCATGCCCGCATAATTTTATCCGATTAATGAATCAATTTTGTACTTGACAGGCTTATTTTAAATACTTGTCATTATTGGATTTTGTCTAATAAGAGGAAAAGATCACGTAGCGAAACACGTAAGTGAGTAATCGTTCCAATTGCTCAATTTAGAGATTCCATTGAATAATTCTGGCTAACTAAGACCCTTAGCTCTGCCCACACACTTTTATCTTATTGATGAATACATTTTCTACAAGATTAACTACTTTTAATTACTCCCATTTATTGTATTTTGACTAAAAAACGGCTTAAACAGAAAAGTTCAACAAAAAAACAATGTTGCTGGTATTTGCTTATCAACCGGAGTATGGACATTTGTATACCCTATTCTCCAAACTGTTTTTTAAAACGTAATTAATAAATAAATTTTCTCAAATTGATATGTTTCTTTGATTAGTTTCTTGTATATATATCCTGATCCCAATACCAATTCTTGGTCGTTGGTATCGTTGAAATGCCTTTTAAACGAGACTGACTAGTTTCTGCATTAATTAGAGACTGGGATGACAAACATTTCCTCAATTCTATAATATCCATTTCCTAGGGAGTCCTGCCCATACAAATTTAATGTTGCCGCAACTTTTGTCCATGGAATGCGCAGTATAGAATCAGACTCATTGTTGCCTACCGGTTCAAAGAGAGCCTTACCCGATTCAGAGAGAGCGAAAAAGAGAGAGTTAACTGATTCAGGTATCGGCCATCGATACTATCGACGACAGCTTTTCGGCAGTCTGGCAACGATCGAAACAGCTACAACTTAATGGTCTAATGACATTAGACTTTTCTAACTTTGCTACGAAGAGGGAGAGAGCATAAAAGACAAAACGCAAAAGTCGGCCATCTCCGTCCCATATCTGAGTTGATATTTTCGCCTGCCAGCCAGCAAAATGCGATCTAAAATGTATAACAATTGATAATCTCAGCCGCAGCGGTGCTCCCAGCTCATCTCTCGCTCACAAAGTTTAATGTCATATAGCCATAAACAAAGCACGCAGGGCTGCATAGCAAATTTTTGGAACGCATACTCATGCAGACACTGCAGTTTTTATAGAGAATTTTATCAAAATCATCAAGTAGTTAAATAAACATTGAAAATCAGAACATTACAGGTAGTTAACTGTCAATATGAAAGACACCAAGGTGAGTTTTTACTTTTGATATATGCTGCATTCCACAGTTACATCATGTCCCCGGCTGCAATTGAACTTCGACTGATGTGGTCGTTTGTGCTACTTTTTCTGTCGCTAATGAAAACGACCTCCATCGAATCATTACAGCCATTCCCGGTTCTCAAGAATGACAACCTTCTGCGGGCCGCTCGCGGCGAAGTCGTCGACCGGGTTCCCGTCTGGGTAATGCGTCAGGCCGGTCGTTATCTTCCCGAATTTCAGGAGCTACGCAAGCAACACGACTTCTTCACCGTTTGCCGCACCCCAGAGCTGGCCTGTGAGGTAACCATGCAGCCGTTGCGGCGCTTCGATCTGGATGCCTCCATAATATTCTCGGATATATTGGTTATTCCACAAGCCCTTGGCTTGACCGTGGAAATGCACGCCGGCGTGGGTCCGGTGCTTCCTCAGCCAATAAACACACCAGAGGACCTTAAGCGGTTGACTCCCGATGGCGCATTGTCCCGACTGACCTACGTGGGAGATGCCATCACTATGATGCGACACAAGTTGGAAGGCCGAGTGCCCCTCATTGGTTTTACTGGAGCACCCTGGACGCTTATGGGCTACATGATCGAAGGCGGCGGCAGCAAGACTATGTCCAAGGCCAAGGCTTGGCTCTCGGATCACCCGGAGGACACTAGACTGTTTCTCAACTTGCTTACGGACGCAATTGTGGACTACTTGGAGATGCAAGTGAAGGCTGGAGCCCAAATGCTGCAGGTCTTCGAGTCGTCCGCCGAGCATTTGACCAAGGAGGACTTCCTGCTATGGGCTGTGCCCTATTTGCGTAGGATACGCGATGAGCTTGTGGACCGGCTGACCAAGAAAGCAGTCCCATTGGTTCCGATTGTAAGTAATATCGTCACAACTGTTAATACAATTCATCTAAACTCTTCTCCGCAGACGCTGTTCGCCAAGGGCGCTGGACACTCGCTGAAAGAGCAAAGCGAACTGGGCTACGATGTAATTGGACTGGACTGGACTGTAGATCCCATTGAGGCACGTGCCCTGGTGGGCCCGAACATAACGCTGCAGGGAAATTTGGATCCACAGGATATGTACCGTGATGCCGACGAGCTGCGGACCTTGACCACTGAAATGGTTCACAAATTTGGCAAATCGCGTTATATTGCCAATCTGGGTCATGGCATAACGCCTCAAACTCCCATCACCAGCATGGATGTACTGGTGGAGGCGGTTCACAAGGCATTGTAGGTGACTTTTTATTAGCAATTATGCCTTTTTTTTATCGAATGCAATAAAGACAAGTACGCCTTTGGGTTAGGGTTAGATCATTGGAATGGTATATTGTGGTTTTCTTGTTTCTGTTCCTGTACCAGTTTGTCGTATATCATGAGCGTGCTGCCGCAGCAGATTAAGAGTGTTCCCAGGATAACTTCTGCAATATTAAAGTCATATTAAGATGTGCTCAAACACCCCAACTCTTCTGTTTACTCACTTTTCCCAGGCAACTTTTCTCCCAGCGCATAACCAGTTATTGCGGTAAAGGCAAAACTGAGAGAATTGGCAACTGGAACCGCAACTGTGATGCTGGCACTTTGCAATGTCCACACATACAAAGCACTACCGCACTGATTGAGTCCAAATGGAATCCAGTACCGCCAACGGGAGCCAATTGTGCATACTTCCAGTAGAAAATTTCTCCACTTGGAGCCCGTGTCTTTGACAGACTCGATTCCCTGACTGCCAAGTCGGATAAATGGGTTAGTCACTCCCCAAAGCAGTCCTACTGCAAGCAATTGCACGCTCACGCACGTTCCCCACGGTCTTTCCATCGTACCAGACGCCAAAATCCTGAAAACGCCGGTGTCCAGATGCCGTTTTCAGACGAACAGCTGTTCCACCCCCACCCCCGTCCGGGTCTGCTCTTCTTTTGCAATGAAATTTTCATGTAATTTTCACACTTTTAAAATATACCGGAACTACCGAAAAATACTCGAAAATATTCCTCGATTTTGATCTTCCGTGGAAAATTACTAGTTATCTAGATCTTTCAGCCCTGCCCACATAATTTTATCCGATCAATGAATCAATTTCTTACTTGATTGGTTTAATTTAAATAATTGCATTTATTGGATTTCTATATAACGTTGAAAATGAAATTAATAGATTGATGAAATTGATAAAAAATGTTGTTAAGAGTTGCTTTTTCTCTGAGCAACCCTGATTATTTCTGTAGCCCTGGAACAGATTTTGACAGTTGCGACTCCCTGGCATTTTGACAATTCTTTTACGTCAGCTTTCATTTCCGGATAGGTGGGTTTTAGGCAATTTTCTTCCAATTTAATCAAAAAACATCCGAATATACGCCAAAACAAATGCCGCTAAATGACCGACATTCCATTATGAACCTGCAATGCTATCGGCGAATATTAAAATGTTGCCGAATTCAAGATGTTTTGTGTGTAAATTGGGTATTCAGATATTGCCTTTTCTTGGCTTGATTGTTTATGAATAAATACTCTTCAATATTATTAAACCGCCTTCTCTAACATTTTAGGATATTGAATAGCAGTGCTGCGGCCTAATCAGGAACAATGACTAAGACCAAGGGCGAGAAAATCAACAAATCGGCGATCAACGAAGTTGTGACCCGCGAGTGCACTATTCACTTGGCGAAGCGTGTCCACAACATTGGCTTCAAGAAGCGTGCCCCGCGTGCCATCAAGGAGATTCGCAAGTTTGCCGAGCGGGAGATGGGCACCACTGACGTCAGGATCGACACCCGTCTCAACAAGCACATCTGGTCGAAGGGTATCCGGTAAGTGGTGCATCAATTTCAATGGGAGAACGCATTCTAAGACTTTGACTCGCTTTTAGATCCACTCCATTCCGCGTGCGTGTGCGTCTGGCGCGTCGTCGCAACGATGATGAGGATTCTCCCAACAAACTGTACACCTACGTGACCTATGTGCCGGTGTCCACATTCAAGAATTTGCAAACGGAGAACGTTGAGTCCAGCGACGACTAAGCAAAGTAATTGAAAGCCCAAAATACGGTTAATAAAAAGTAAATTTTTATTTAGAAAAAAAACGAAACAAGTGTTAACAAAATGTGACGAAACTGTGATTTCAAAGTGGAGTAATCTGCGGCAGCACCAAGTAGACGGAGTTGCTTGTGGCAACTGCTAAGAAGTGAAGTCGTTTGTGGGGAAGCTGCAACACCTCCAGCGACTGCACTTCTGGCAAGGCGCTGTCGCCAAGGATTTTCTGGAATCCCGCTGCGCCTTGATGCTGGTAGATTGTGAGCGGCTGCTCGGGCAAGGCATTGGACACGCAGAGCAGCAGGTCCTCCGATTCAGGTAGATGCATGAAACGCATTTCACGCGGCTGATGGGAATCTCGCAGCTCCAGAACTTGGTCCAGCTGAAAGTCACTCATGTCTTCGCTGTTAAAGCTGTGAAACGATTTTGAAATATTTTAGTCAAGTTTTGAATGCAGAATGGACCAAGACCTGCCTGTAAATCATAATGTCTGCTGCCGGCGACGACGTGAGAAAAGCCACATAGCTGCTCTGCATGCCCACGCCACGCCGGATCAGCGCCATTTGCTCTGCCTGTATGTCCAGCAGGTGACGGATTAAAGTGTAATTTCGCTTTTCACAAATATTCCAAAGTTCCACGGCCTTTGAAGTTAACAGCAAAATCGTAGATTCATTGGTGGCTGCCACGACCAGCAGCTGTTTTGCATCCCACCTGTCCACAACGGCCAGCCGGCTGGTGCCATTTTTATCGAGGCATTTGAAGATTAGTTCGTTGACTCCTTGCACTGCCTGGCACTGAATCGTTCCTAGACCAAACTCCAGTTTTTTGTTGGTCACCAATGAATCCTCGCTAATTATACCAAAATGCGCATTGTTATTGGGCTGTAACAGTGTTGATAAGTCTGCAACAAAAAATTATGTTTGAAGTTGTATGTCGACTGGTGGCACACACTTTCTTTCCATGGTAGCGTGTCATGTTGATATAAATAATTTATTCTAGATTGCTCCTTTGGTCGATTCTTTCGAATTCCTTAGATTCTTTTAGAAATTCTTTCTGTAGTTATATTCAGAGGAATGCTTCTGCACAAAATCAAAGAACTACGAGACAATCGGAGGAAAAAAGTCATAGAACTTCTTCAAGTATAGGGTATTTCAAAACAAAATTGATAACGCTGACGCAGAGTGAGGTTTGGGCCGACGAGCACTTAAATAGAAGCAGCAAAACAGTAACTGCAGTTGGACATCGACAGTTGATGGACAAAGAAGCCCTGAAAGTCGCCCCTTGTTAGAAAAAACAGCCAAATTGTTTGGCGAAAATGGACAAGGCGCAATACGTTTGGTTAGTTGGCTTGGTCCTAATATCAGGATCGGCCACCGAGCGTACCACGCCCAAAATAAACTTCACAACGATGGTTAGGTGAGCAGAGGCGCATGCCGATGGATGGCCTACAAATTACTAATATCTCACTATCCCTTCACAGCTTAAAGACCACTCCTGCGATGCGAGGTTCTTCTAGTTCCTCACTAGGTGGCTCACTGCCTATGGTTATCAATACATGGAACTTCACAGATGCCAATTTTCTGGCCTGGCGAATTCTGAATGTGACTCAGGGTGGTCTTCGCCAGACGCGTAATGCCGTTGTGGAGGGGTGTACCAGATGCGAGCAGCAACAGTGCGACCGAACTGTTGGCTATGGCGGTTCTCCCGATGAGTTAGGGGAGACAACGTTGGATGCAATGATAATGGATGGCAGCAGCATGGATGTGGGGGCTGTAGCAGGCCTGAGAGGCATAAAGGATGCCATTAGAGTGGCTCGGCATGTTCTGGAGCAGACAAAGCACTCTATGCTGGTGGGTGATTTAGCCTCGCAATTCGCCCAGGCTATGGGATTTCGTTCCGAATCCCTGGCTACGCCTGAATCAAAGGCTATGTGGATGGAATGGACAGCGGCAAATTGTCAGCCAAATTTCTGGAGGAATGTTCATCCAGATCCATCCATCTCCTGCGGTCCGTACAAACCTAAAGCGACGCCGCTAACTCGCTGGAAGGAAGACCGTGCGCGCACCGAGTACTCGATTGGGCACCTGAATCATGACACCATTGGCATGATAGCCATTGATTCTGCTAATAACATCCATGCGGGGACCTCAAGCAATGGAGCTCGCCATAAGATCCCTGGACGAGTCGGAGATTCACCAATACCCGGGGCTGGCGCGTATGCGGACAATGAGGTCGGCGCTGCCGTGGCCACCGGAGATGGCGATGTTATGATGCGTTTCCTGCCCACTCTTCTGGCTGTGGAAGCCATGCGGGCGGGCAAGAAGCCGACGGAGGCAGCTGAGGTGGGCATTCGACGAATCACAAAGCATTACAAGGACTTCTCGGGAGCAGTCATCGCTGTCGATCGCTTGGGCCAATATGGGGCAGCCTGCTATGGCATGACGGAGTTTCCATTTGTGGTCAGCAACCCATCCAAGACAGATATACCGTCGCGCCAGGAGAGTGTCAAGTGCATAACGGGCAAGGAGGCTGTAAACATGGTTTTATTGTAATTGGAAATGGAATTTTCGAAGTTTATCGGATCGTTCAGAACAACTATTCACTACAGGCGAACTAAATAAATATGTTTCTACAAGATTGGATAACCTTAGAACTCTTTTTCAAGGAATTTATGTACAAAAGACGGGTTTAAAAAAAATTAATTTTTTACATGGCAACTACACATTTGCTACATGAATTAATTCCAAGTGTTGGATAGTGGTTGATTTCTGTGCCGTATTTGGTATTTCAAAAATCACGGTATTTTTAAAAAATACTCCTTTCGTTCTCTACAAATCGGTTGACTCTCTTCTTTCGCTCTCTTTGAATCGGGTACTGAATTGATAGCAACAATGAGACTCATTCCAGACACACTTAAGTTGTATTTTGCCCATTCCAGACACACTGCAAACTTCACTTTCAAAAAAATTCCACCCATTGGCGCAATTCTTCTAATCGGTTATTGGCAGTGCTGTTGAACTATGAAAATATTTATATATATTTCGGTATATTTTTGAGGTTCAGTCGGTATATTTGATCAATAAGTCCGCGTTCACAATAGTCTCCATACAGTTACAGTCGCTTTAAAAAATACCCTTTTTGGTATTCTTACGCGTTGTGGTCACATATACCGCCAAATCGGCGTCTGCATACAGAAGAAGAAAAAAAGTGCAAAAAAAGCGGCGTCGAGCAGATTTTATTTCTAATATCAAAATATATAAAAGCCTTCAAAATTAATAAAAACGCGCAATCAGCTGGCCGCAAGTCGTTGACTAAGATGGCTATACAACTTGATAAAATTCTGGCAGACATTGCCAAGGAGAAAGCGTTACATCCAAACAATGGCGGAGCGACTAAACAGGAGCAGGAAGAAGCTTGGGGCAGGATTGGGCGGCTCAACAAGCTTTCTGTGCACGAGTCGCGCTCCATTTTTATTGTGCTGCAGAAGAAGTACGAGCAGGAGAAGATCAAGGGAAATTCGACGTGGAAGCTGTTCAATGTGATGCACCAAATACATCAGGAACCGAAGGCGGCCGAGAAAGAAGAAGAGTGAGTTAGAGGAATACTGAAAATGGCGGGTTAGGTAATATTTCGTTTTGCATTTAGTGACCAAATGCCCATGGACGATGTGGAGGAGTATGAGATGCTGGAAGTGCAGGAGCAAGAGGAGGACGACGAATCTTCCGCTCATCTGCCGACCAACTCCACTGGCTCTGCTTCTTCGGATGGGGAAAGCCCAGGTAAATCGCATAGCACTGGCTCGCCGGAGAAGGAGGAAAAGGTGTACTCCAAGACTATAATTGACACACCGCGTCCGGCTTTCGAAGAGAAGAAGCTGCTCAACACAATGGCCAATAACACTCCTAGGGCCACAACAAACAATCCCGTGTCCATGGCCGCCGCAGTATTGCAGAAGAAGGGAATTACCGTGAAGAAGACTCCCAGCTCGACTGGAGCTGCACTGAAATCGACACCGACGCAGCCACAGAGCAACAGCAACAGAGCAACGTCATCGTCGCGCACCACCATCCAGTTGCCAGACTCTTTAAAGCGAAAGCTGTCGGAGGAGTATTCGGGATTATCGCAGAAGAAGGTGGCGAAGACCCAGAGCCCAAAACAGACCGCTAACACGGTGGCTGCTGCTTTAGCCGCTGCTAGCGTACCCGACCCCACAGTCACTTCAAACGTCGTCCACACAACCACTGCTCAGCTTATGCAGGTAAAGAAGGAACGGGAAAACAGCCACTCGCCACCACCCGGAATCAACATCATCACCGTACCGGCGGCACAACAGATCAACGGCGCTGGCCCAACATCCTCGACAGCTGCCACCGTTGCCTCCACTTCAGTGGCCTCCACCAACGGCTACTCGCCACACATCGAGGAACTGGACTTCAAGAACGACATTATTTTTGATTCAAAACTAAACACCAACTCCTCCAACGCCCCAGAAATTATCAACTTGGGTAACTTTGACCAGTCGCTGCCGCCGACATTTTTCAAGAATTTGTGCAACTCTTCGCGCCACGAGGCCCTTGGATTATATGTTGCAAATGTGATGAACCGAATCTCGACACGTGCCGCCGCTAAACTAGAGTTGGGTATCTTGCGCACCATTCTCGATGTTCAGAGTGACGAGCTGGATCAGTAGTTCCAGATAATATGAGTAATATATGACCTATTTAAGTCAACTTACTTATTAGAAGTACTAGAAGGTATTAATGTAGAGCGGATTCCCTACTTCCGTATAATTTATATTTCTATTAGGAGCCTGCGTTGAGGTGATGCGTGAAATCACTTCTACAAGGGCATTTCCAGCCATTACCCTCGATATTGAGTTAGAAATTGGTTCCATCCTTCAAAGTCGCTTCAATTTGATATTTTAAAATAATTTAAAACGTAATTTTACCCGCAGTACGATTTTATGACCCCATGTTCCACTTCATTTTCAAATAAGTTTATACTCTAATAAAAATACATATGGGACTCACTTGAAACGTGCTTGTGCCTGAAGATGTGCATTTTTGGTTGCCACGAGTAGTAGTTCACCTGGTCCGGACCTTGCCGTATGGCCAGAACATCGTCATTTCCCATCGTCAATGTTTCCATGTGAGAAACTCCTTTATGGGGCAGCTGCTGCAGCACAGAAAAGTTCTCCAACACTTTCGGAGGCTCTGAAAAGCAGACGCAATCTATTTTGAATCCACCTTTGCCGAGAGTTTACTGCACTTACCCTCCAGCCGGTGCTGCACTGCAGCTACATTTTGTTGCAGCTGCTGCCAATCCTCCAACGCATTTCTCCCCGCTTCCACTCCCCGCTTAGATTTATAGCCAGGCTCCGAGTTGCCATTGCCAGTGACCACCTCGTAGTTGTCTACGGTCAGCGGCTGAGCGAAGATCAACTGGCTCTCCACATGGAGATTGGGTCGGTTGCGCGCTTTGTTCTCCAGCAACTCGTTCACGGCCAGACCATTGACATAATCTACCCAGAGGCTCTCAATGTTATTGCTGAGAATCTGCTGCTGTTCGGGCAGACTGTTGTCCACCAGCAGTGATCCTGGCACGTACTGATCCCTGTCCCGCAGTAACAATTTGTCTGATTGCCAGTGGATGCCATTCACAGGGCCTTCGACGGCAAGGTCGTTGTATAGGTTGACGTTCGCCAGGCTAGTGGTACCCGCAATGCTGTGATTTCCGTAAATGTAAACCGCATCATTAATCCAAGTCGCTATGGAAACATTGGCCACCAGGCTTGTGGGACTAGCATAGAGACGACTGATGGTGGCCTTTCCAATGGTTTTCAGGGCATCTATGGTCGTAGTTTGGGTGCTGACATTATTTTCGCTTAGACGTAGAACATCGTCAACTAAATTTAGCTGATTTATTAGCACATTATTTAGATTGCCTTCTACATAGGCCTCCGGTAAAGTCCAATGACCAGTTATCTTATGTACTCCGGCTGTTTTTAATGTGTTTGCCACAAAATCATCGAAATCCAGCGAGAAGTTGCTGAAAGAATGAGTACAATTTAAAAATATGTAATTCGCGCCGATAGTAGTACTCGTGAGTACTCGAGTACATTGCCAGCGAAACTCTCGATAGCCGTTTCATTACGTTCGCACAAACAATGCAATAAATGGAGGTACGTCAAATTACCAACACATGTAGAAAATTAATTCATTAATCGGATAAAATCATGTGCTTAGCCAGCTGATAATATTAAACATAATATCAACACATTCAACATATTCCACGGAATATGATCTCCGATCATAGACAGAGAGAGATTAACCCATTGCCGAACAGTGGGTATTGAAATACTCTCCACGAATATGATGAAACTTTTAGCGCAGTTCAGGTGGAAGATCTAGTTTTTTTAAGCAAAGATAAAGGATTGGACGGACCAACAAGAGTAATTATTTTTTATTATTAGTACTATTTTCTGCGGTTTAACACAAGCTGTACTCCTGTTTAAATAAAGGGCGCTTAAGTGGGCTAAGGTATATGCTATCGATAAGTCCGCGGTCCACACTGTTCGCCAACAACAAAAAACGTACACTCACTCTATACAAAAAATAATAATAATAAATAAATTGAATAAAAAAACGTTCCAGCGACTGCTAAGAACCGCTGTAGAGTGTCTTCGTCCCAATAAAATGCCTTTCAGCCCTTTTGTTTGCTAGTCGCGAAGTTAATGAATCATTCTTGAAAACTGCCTGACCGGACTATTAAAAGTGCATTTAAACCAAACCAAATCAGCCACACACGAGGTAATTAAATGCACTCCACTCTGTATACCCCATCTGCGCCATTTGCAACCATTTGCAAACGTGTACAGAAATTTCACCTGCTATACACAGCACACAGCTGATTTTTCTGGGAAATAGATGATACGGCCAGGCCAGTGCTGCCCAAACTGTGGGTTTTAAAGCGCGTAAACAATTGAAAAGTGAAACTTGATACCCGAAACCGATTTAAACACAATGGTAACACGTACCCTATGCCCTCAACAAGTGCGTCGCTTCCATTACTGACGCTGCCACGTAGCACTACCACGCGTGCTGTCAGAGGCTGTGCGAAAGTGATGTCATGCTTGAAGCCCAATGGAGTGCTGACTGGTTGGCCGCGCGTCCGACTGAAGTAGTTCCGCTTGATGTGTTCCACCTGGAAGCCATTGATGGGGCCCTGCAAGATGGTCATAAATGTGTGATTGCTTGGGAGTTCGTTAGGGCTGGTATATCCATCCCATGTCGGATGCTGTCACTCACACGGAAGTTCAGAAGACCCTCGTAAGCGGTGGAGGCAAACTCCAGACTCTGCTCCCTTCCGCCCAGCTCAATTCTCTCACTGTCCAGCCAGACTTGATCCAACAGCTGCTGCAGCTGGTGTCCGTTTAGATAATTGTACGTGGGCGGCCGCTCGAACTTCACACTCTCCGCATGGAAGGTGTCATGTTGCTCCCCGTTCAGGTACTTGCTTAGCGCCTGCAGATGATAGCCATTCAGCCTGGTCACGTTGCACAGGTCTGCCACCTCCAGGCTACCATTGATGGTAACAGGTGCCGTCAAGGAGCCTCCGGCAGCTGTGTACAGCATGTCCTCGGGCACGCGTAATCCGTTCACGCGGCCAACTATCAGCTCCGATTGCAATACAATGGGATTCTCTGTCAGGTAATTTTTGTCATGAAGATTTGCAGTCACAAAATTGGATTTTCAATTGAATTTTCTCACCAAATCGCACTGATTGCAGATGCTCCGACGCATTTAGCCTGTAGCTACGGCTCACCAGCTCTTCCAGGGTGTAATTGTTCAGCTTTCCCTGGAGCTGCACACCCTTGCTGCTCTCCAGCGCGGCCAGCACTTGCGGAGCCGTGAAATTCTGGTCTCCGCTGGCCTCCAGCCAGCTGCCACCGAACTGTGCGGCTTGGATGCCATTCAGGGAGTGGCCAAAGCTCAGACTGCTTATGTTTACCGCATGCCTGAAGCTGAAGTCGCCCACATACTTGATGTTGCCCGCCAGCTGCTGTAGCTGCTGCTCCAACTGGGCCACATTGATTTGATTAATGCTCCCCTTCAGCCACAAGTTTCGGGCACGAATGCTGCCATTGAAATTGGCCGGCAGTTTCCAGCCGTCCAAAGATTGACTGCCGTGTGAGTAGATGGATCCCCAGTGGCTGGCCAAACAGCAGACCATTCATATGCAATTCTTCGAGGTTCACCTCCTCCCCATCCGCCTGGTCCACATACAGCGTGCTATTTGAGTGCTGCTCCTTGCTTACCTGCAAATAGTGGTCCAATTCCAAGCCATTCATTACAAGCTGCTTCGCCTTAACTTCTTCCAACTCCAATCCCTGTAACTGAACCGCGATCGGGATGGTCTGGCTGCCACTTTTAGTGAGCAGCACTTCCGGCAGCTTCTGCACATCAATGCCATTGAGCCACTCGACTTCCCCGAAGCCCTCGCTAATCTCCAGCCCCTGAGGCAATGTCTTGCTGCCCTCCACCACCTGCACTTCATCCACATTTAACTTGACCAGTTTCTGCAGGTCTTCAGCATTTATGAAGCTCAGTTCTGTGTTGTTGGCCACGAGAGGTTGCTCAAACTTCACATTCACATCCTGGAGAGTCTGATCCAGCCGCAGACCTTGCCTCAACGCCTCTACAGCAGACCTCTGTGTTGGTTCCTCCAGCAAATCCCCCACCTGCAGCAGCCGTCCAATCGTCACATCGCCATCAATTACAAAGTCCCCTTGGAGTTGGAAGGATTGATGGGTTATCTTTACAGGCGACATGGCCCGCAGCTCTGCGCCCACCAGCTGACCCTGAAGGGAAACCCACACGAAATTATTTTATTTTACATCTGGCAAAGGGACGATCACTTACCGCAATGGTAATGGGTTCCATAACGCGAAGATTCTCTAGCCTCTTGGATCCCTCGATCACCTGGGTGTAATTGGCTTCGCGGAGCAGCAGGTCGAAGCGCTGGCGGTCCACGTGGATGTGATTGAGTCGTTGATTGATGAGCAAGCGATTCACTTGTATGGGCTGGGAGAACTGCACATCCTGCTGGACAATAAAGTCGCCGCCATCCACCGGCACGAGGTGGCCCAGGGAGCGGTCGTTGATCTCGTTGCTGTTTACCACCACAGCCTCCCCACTGAGATGCGTAATGTCTGCGGCGGACTTGACGAACTGCACGTCCACGTTGTTCCGTTTGATAGTCTGCTCCAGCAGCTGTGTCCAGTTGAGGCCGTTGAGATTTCCCCGAGCTGAAGCTCCTGCACCGAGAGCTCCTGCAAGTAGGGTTTGTTCTGCTCCCTAGCTGGCTCCTTGTATTCCTTGCTGACATACACCTTGTTGGCAGTCACCGATTCGTATACAGGCTGCTTCGCATCCAAGCCATTGATATTGCTGGCATGCATGCTGCCCTCGACCACCAGGGTATCCACAGTAATCTCCTCGAATTCGTGCTGTTCGGCAGCTCGTTTCCGGGGATGTCGGGTGTGGGCTGATGTGGCATCCTGCTCGATCACATCCAAGGCCTGCTTGGCATACTGCAAGGCATCCCAGTAGTTGGAGGTCAGCTTCATATGCTCATCTACAAGCTGGATTACAAGAGATGGATGTAAAAAAACGCTTTGGCTATGCGTCATTCACTCACCGATTTCGCTTTGACCCGCTTGATGAGAGATCGCAGCGTCATCTCCTCTCGCTGCTTCACTCTTTGCTGTGTGTGTGTTTAGAGCATCACCTTTGGTTGACCCTGCATCATGCTCTTGCTGATCCACTCACCTGCAGTCCCTGCAACAGCTGCTCCACGTTGGTCTGCTCCAACCGCTTTTGCTGCTCCCGGGCCCAGTCGATGATCTGCTGGCGGAGAATGTTGGCATGCTCGTCCTGCTTGTAGAGCGGTTGGAAAATGTTCGTCTCATTGGCGGCCATATTCTCGTTGGCAATCACTGAAAGAACACAGAACACTGTGAATGGGGGAATCATTAGCACGTGCGAGGACTTGCCTAGGTAGCTATGTTGCTGCTCCTCGTAGCTGCGCATGCGGGCCACTCCCCGACTCAAGGCACCTTCGGTGAACTGCACCTTGGACTCCTCGAATTTCCAGTCGTTTAGGTTGTAGATCTTCACATCCTGCTTGTTGCAGGCCACCAGAAGCAGAAACTTCTCCGATATGGAGTGCTAAAGAATATAATTTCCTATGTGAATCTGCGGAGAACTGATTTAAAAGACATTCGGCTACCTGGACAGGCAGGAAGCGTTCCAGGGCATAGAAACTCAGTCGCTGGTAGGGCACAAACTGACCCTTCTCGAAGACATAGATGACGGTATCGGCCTCGCCCGCTGCGGCACTCGATCCTCCGATCGTGTTGCCCAGAATAAGGAAGTGCCTGCGACTCACTTCGTTTACCGGGAGACTGAAGTACTTCACGTCCACGGCCCCGTTGCTGCGCAGTCGCTGAAAGAGTTGGAACCGGCGATTCTTGGGATTGTACTTGTAGATGTCCGAGCGGGTGGCAGTGCGTCCCTGGGCATTCGCGTAGTTGGCCACGGCCACATAGTCGGCGTAGTCTATGCCGAAAGCCTCCATTCTGCGGGCATTGCTGCAGGGGATCGCTCCCAGCCGCTGGAACGTCCCGCCTGTCCACTTGAAGTAGGGACAGTCCTGCTGCACAGTGGCTTGGCCCTCCTCCGAGTCGAAGGCCTGCAGCAGCGTCAGTTCTTGGCTGCTGATCCTCAAGTACATTCCCCTCAGCCGCAGACCGCCAAAGTACTGGACGGCCCGTATACCCGTCTCGGGGGACAGCTCATAGATGGGAGAGCCCTCGCGGGCCAGCTGCACTGGCTCCGTGAGATTATAGCTGAGTGCCACATAGCCGCGTCCTGCATAGGCCAGGCAATCCATGGCCACAGCCTTGGGCGTTGGCAGCTCCAGCAGCAATTCGTAGTTCTGTTCCGCCGGACGCCAGGCGTATACGGCAAAGTGACGCAGTCCAGCCACATCCTTGTGCAGAGCCGTAGCGTATTTCACTGTCGGGAGCTGTAGAATGCAAATGTCGAGGGGAAACAGAACTGGCACGGACGCCACACGGGTCAGGCCATCGAAGCTGAAGCTGGCTGGAAATAGGAATGCAATACAATACGATACTTTTTAAGAGCTTCTTTCTCTGGATTCTAGACTCCCATCGACTAAACCAAACGATTTCCCCTAATTCTCCGTCAGCCATGGCCGAGGAAGAGCTGCAAACCTATCGCCGCTGCATTGGACAGCAGCTGGAGGAGCTGGAGATGCTCAGCTCGATATATTGCGGACCCGGGGAGCTGCAGATGCTCGATGCTGGCGTCGTGGCCGATTTCAACGAGTTCCTCGGGGCAGCCACACCTCCAAACACCCTTCCCTCGCACCTGGAGTACATTGTGAAGTTGACTATTAATGGCAATCAGCGACAGGATGTGCGCATAGAACTGCCCCACTTGTATCCGGTGCTTGAGCAGCCCCGCGTCAGTGTACTCAGCCCCCTGTTGGGCAAGGCCAAGGAGCAGCATCTGAAGATAGAGATAGAGCGATATCTGAGCGAGAGGCGGGAGGAGGAGCCAGAGCCGTACATCTTTCAACTTCTCAGTTGGCTGCAGGAGCAGATAGAGGCACTGATCCAGCGTCCGGCCAGCGAGTTCGAGCAGCCACAACTGGAACTGCCTGAACCGCAACAGACAGCTACCCATCTGGAGCGGCTGTGGATCTACTCGCACCACATCAAGTCGAGTGCCAAGCGACAGGAGCTGATACGCCAGGCCCGCCAGCTGGACCTGACCGGCTTCAGCAGGCCCGGCAAGCCGGGCATCATCTGCGTGGAGGGCCTGGCGGAACAGGTGCAGGAATTCTGGCGCACCATCAAGTCCCTGCGCTGGCAGAAGATCAGCGTAGTACGGACAGAGCCGAGGCAGCGCAGGCGCGGATTCGAAACCTTCAGCGAGCAGCTGTTCAACAAGGAAGAGGGCATCATGAACATGGGACAGTTCATCAAATTCCTGGAGGCCCATGGCTTTGGCTACATGAAATCTGAATTGTTTGGTTTAGCCTGAGTATGGGGCTCACAAAATTCTACGTTGCTAATAATTAATAAAAGTTGTTATTTGATTTTTGATAAGACCTTTGTCAAAGAACTGTGGGACATCGGTCGATCGCTTGTGCAGATCCGATTCCTGGTCCGAGGCCAGCCGTTCGCTGGGATAGCTCTCCCGGAAGTGCACCTCGAAGGCTTTGCCGGGGGGCCAGGCACTCAGGAAAATCAACAGAAAGATAAGACGACACATTTGAGGCATATATTCTTGAATATATATGCATAAATGAAACACACACAAAATGCAACACGTGCTGCAATTCACAAATAGAGCTTTTGACTGAGCTCTAAGCTGAGCTTCCGAACTGTTTCGAAAGCTGCTTATTGCGTGGCGTGGGAGGCAGAGATGTATTTTCACTGTCAGCTTTATGGCTGCCCTGCAAGTCGAAGAGCATATCAGCACTGGGGTAACATTGATTTATTTATTGTACAACTTGTGTATTTAAATGGTATTTTAGTGTGTTTTGTTGCCCTTTATATAAATCCATCTGCTTCGATTTCGGCCACAACCACATCGTCCGAATTGTCACCTATCTTGGCCATCGGCTCCGATGTGGTTATCTCTTTGCTCAAGTCCACGTCCACCTCCACATTCTCTGTCTGGTGTTGTTGATCTTCCTCCTGCTGCTGCTGCTGCTGCTGCTCCAGCTGCCTCCCCTTCTTCATGAAGGCGCAATAGCAGCACTGATGTGAATGGCTCGAACTCTCCTTGAGCTTGGCTGCCTCTCTGCGGCGTCGAACGCATGAGATTTGGTAGTAGGCGCGCCTAAAGTTCTCATTATTGAATCCATAGATGAGTGGATTGACGGCGGCATTAAGGAACATTAGGTACTGCGACAGGTACCAGAAGAGCTGCATTCCGCTGTCGACAGTGATGTCGGCGTCGTAGTACTTCTCGCGGAGCACCACCAGAATGGTGAAGGGCAGCCGGAGCACGGCAAAGACCACGACCACGATGAAGAGGGTCTTGGCCACGCTGCGCTTGTAGCTAACGGTGAGGGGGTTTTCACGGTTCTGCAACCGCTTCTCATACCGATCGAGCTGGGAAGCAGATGGAGTTCTGAGGGAGTTCTGGGGAGACTATCGTTCTCTTACCTTGTAGAATATGGCAATGTAGCAGATCAGCATGATGCCCAATGGCAGCCAGACCAATATGGTTATGAGGACGTACCAATATTTGGGCAGAACGACAGTGTTCTCCTTGCAGTAGCGCTCTGTAAAGTTCTTCCAGACTCGAACGCGATATGCCCGATAAAGGCCCAAGGGCGAGGCCAAGAGGACTCCCCCAATCCAGGTGCAGACGATCACAATTTGGGCTCCCCGCACGGTCAGTCGCGTCTCCCTGGGCAGGACAATGGCCGTGAGCCGATCATAGCTTACCACCGAAAGATTGAGCACGGCCGTGATCAGGAAGACCACCACCAGGAAGCCCTCCGCCCTTGCAGCCCACGCATCCGAGCTGATAGTTCTGGTAGAAATCGTTCACCATAAACATGGACGGGCAGATGGAGAGCGTCAGCAAGTCGGCCATGGCCATGTTGGCTATGATCAGGTTGGTGGGCGATCGCAGTGATCGGTTCATGGCTATCAGGTATATCATGATGAAGTTTCCATACAGCCCAAAAGCAATCAGCGGAAGAAACGTGCAGATCTTCCAGGCTATTTCCTCGTTTGGCTTGTGCAGCCAAATTCGCTCAGCGGGAAAGTCCCACTGGCTGAAGTCGAACTGCGTTTGAAGATGGTTTCAAAGTGGGTTACTTTTCGGGCATTAGCTCTCACTCACTTCAGAACTGGTTGCGTTTGTGGCAGTCATTTCTGTGGCGTCGCGTCCTTCGCTGCAGGCTTCCGTAGGGAGACTGCTTTCATTTACAGCCAAATTAACAGGGTGTCACCTTTGAGCCGACATAATTCAGATTCAGTCTGATTGACAAAGCCATTAACAGGTGTCACTGATAATGCACACTAAAAGCTAATGAATCGCACGCACGCCGCTCGAGTGGGTGGCCATCTGTTGCACATTAAATCCATGTTTAAATTGAAACCATTTTTACTATTATTGTACAACTAATTTGCAAAGACCTAGTCGATGTCCAGCTTGCGGAAAGAGCCCTCCGAGCCAAAGATAGAATCGGCATTGACTCGTTTCCCCGGTCGCAGCTGCTCGGTCACACCATACTGAGAATCCTCCTTGAAATAGTCGCTGTAGTCCAGCAGCTGCTTCTCCGCCTCCGCCTGGATGTCAGATATACGTCCATTGCTGCCACCATACTCCTCGGGCAGGTATTCGCGTGGTATGACTTTGTTTAATTGCTCTATATTCTTATACACGTAAAACTGGGGAGAGAAGAGAAGAGATACAAGTTATAAAGATACTGATGATAAGAGCTCTGCAGAGGGATAGCTCAGGGATAAATATTCCATTTCCTGGATTGGCCACTGACCTAGCCAATGTTCTAGCACGTTTCAAAACCCCCTCCCATGCTTTGACACTGAACCCTGTTGCGTTCGGAATATCTCAAATCTACAGGCTATACAGTTAAAGGGGAGCAGAGGGAGAGGGTGTCAGGGCGGGCGCCTCAACGTTTATCAAGTTCCAGGTACTTGGCTGATAATCCAAGATAAGGGCGCGATAAGCGACGAAAGTAAATTAATAGTTTGTGGCGGGAGAATTACTCAGCGCTTGAGCTATTCATGGATACGTACACGCCCTTGTTTCGACCGAACATACTCACTCGTTGCTGCAGCTTGCTGGGCATGAGGCCCTTGGTCAGATTGAGAAGCGCCACCGCCTCCTTGGGGCAGTTGATGAGGTGAATCCCCTTCAGGCGGGTGGGCTGCGCCTTCTCAGCAAAGACGCCCATTCGCTTGATGAGGGTAAAGTCCATTTGGGCCAGGAAACTGAGGCTTATCTTGCCCATGTCGACAATCTCAATGTATCCGCTCACGTTGGTGTGGTCGTCCTCCCATATGGCCTGCTCCGACAGCATCGTCTGGTAGCGAAACAGGTCCACCAGCTTATAGACTTTGGGATCGAATTTCTCGTAGTTGGTGATCTGGATGCGAGGTCCGCTGGGTCCCCAGGCATTGGGTAGCCGCACATAGGTACTGAAAAGAGGGTACCCATCATTCTCCTGCACCGGCACATTGATTGATCCAACCTTGCACTCACCCCGTTCGACACAGTGCTAGGATCTTGTCGTCCACCACCCGATTGGCAAAGAGCTCCGGCATCAAGGTCTTGATCGTGTAGAAGTGCTCTATCTTGGACTTGGTTTTCTCCAGACTAAACTTGCAGCCACGCAGGAATCCCACCAGGAACTGGTCCTCCTGGCGAGCCCGCAGATGCGGCTGCTTGGAAAGCCACTCGCGCAGGGCATCCAAGTCGGTTGGCAGCCGCTCCTTCACTTCGTTCAGTTCTGTCTCGGCAATGTGGCGCAGCTCGGCGGTCAACGGACGCAGCTCGGCCATGATGGGTGGCTGTGCTCCCTGGCAGCTGTGCGGCTACTGAAACGTGTCTCCAGTCAAGTGAAAGCCCAGAAACTGAATCTGGACCCGAGACCGTTTCCGAGTCTAAAAAAATGCTAATCTATTGGCTAAATGGCCAATCGTTAAACTGATAGTGAGACGTGCTTTTGGCCGGCTCTCTCTCTTAGCCGGACTCGCTCTGTCTTTTTGGCAAATAAAAGGGGGACTGGACTCTATGCAGCTAATGGAGAGCAATATACCCATATTTAGATAATGTCCCTGGATCGAACCCCGCAACACACTAAATTGTTTGCAGGCCATTATCTTATCGCCGTATCTTATAGGGGCACAGTTGGCTAGAAATACCAATTCAAGCGAATTCGTTTTTAATTGGCTATTTCTTCTCCAGTGCACCCTTAAAAGGGATTAATTGAAGCACGAGTGAATGTGATTTAAAGTGCCTGCTCGAAGGAATGAACTCTCTGACTATTTCTAGAACGTTTTAAACGGAAAAGTGGCAACACTATCGGTACAAGTACATGTGTACTTACAATACTACCGGTCATTGTTATCTGCTAATCTGGCATAGGAATCTGTTGGTTCACAGTGAGTGGCCCCAGCGCGAGTTCCCCGATGGTTTTGCCTGCTGTTCCATCACTTTCACACCACGGTGCTGTGTTCGCGCACTTTGGGGGAGCGCGAGTCGGTTTCAGTTCGGTTCGGGTGTTCAATCGAAGCAGGCATCGAGAGTCCAATTAGTCGTGTACCCACCTGGACAGAGCACACACACACGCACACCTCTCGCACTCACACACATACACAACCCTTTTGGCACCATATTTCCAAATTTTACAATAGCAAATATTACAGCACCCCAAGACAATGACCAATATCCGATCGCTGGTGCCGGAGCTGACGGAACAGGCTCGCATGAAGCTCAAGGAGGACGAGACGACCAGGGCGGACTGCATCAAGGAGTTGCGCACCTGGATAACTGAGCTTAGTTACCTGCAGGCGCGCACCGACGATCAGTTTCTGGTCGCCTTCCTGCGCCACTGCCACTGGAACGTGGATGAGGCCAAGAAACGCGTGTTGTTCTATTACACATACAAGTCCAAAGAGAAGGAGCTCTTCAAGAGTCGCCTGGTGGACGACAAGCTTCTGGAGATGGCTCGCTCTGGGTAAGTAGGGAAATGCCCAATATCCCCTAAAATGCACACCATTCGGTAATTGTGATGGGTTTTATTGCAGAATCTTTGCCACGTTGCCCAATCCGATCGGTCCCGGCGGCCCCCGCATCCACTACACACGCATGGGCCACATAGAGCCCTCGAAGCACAGCGTGAGCGACATTTTCCGCTTCCATGCCTTCCGCGCTGAAATCGAGATCAACACGGACGACAACTGGAACATTGCCGGGGTGGTGGAGATAATTGATTTCACCAAGATCCCCTACTCCTTGCTCCTCCAGTTCGACCCGGGCATGTTCCGGCGCATGAACGCCTTCCTCGAGCACGGCATACCCACGAATTTAGTTGCCACCCACATCGTGAACGCGTCGCGCGAGACACAGTTCGTGCTCGGCCTCGTGCGCAATGCGATGAAGCAGAAGGAGCTGGTGAGTCCATCTTTTTGCCCAGACATGAGCATGTGTATCTGACTTTCGCCTGCTTCCTTTTGCAATCCAATTGCAGCTGCACATCCACTCCAACCTCGAGTCGCTGCAGCGCGTCATCGGCAAAGAGTATCTGCCCGCGGAGTTGGGTGGGGATAACGGCACTCTGGGCGATGCAATGACGCGCTACGAGACCCAGCTGACCAGCTTTGTCCCGTACTTCAAGGAAGAGGAACGCTACGGCGTGGATGAGAAGCTTCGTGAGGCCAGCGAGAAGGAGCAGGAGAAGACCCCGTCCCTGGGGGCTGGCGTCGCCAACGAGGGCTCCTTTCGCAAGCTAAACTTCGATTGAGGCGTCCTGGCGGCATGTCGTGTGGCAGCTAGTTGTATATTCAGATGCACATACTACTATTTACACCCTCTCTATATATATACAGACATCCCGATATGTACACACAAATGTAAAAATTCTACAGCGCTATAGCGATCCTTGGTCATTGCAAAACCTGATATTTTATAAAAGAAACCTTCTAGAGCAGCATGGAACCTATAAGCAAATTCATCAATATTATATACAAGTCCACACTAAAAGCGAACCCCAAAAACAAAACAAGAAGAAGAATATGAAACGCCATCAAATGGTATAAAGACCTCACATGAATGTCGATTATAATTTATTGTTGTCCTTATCAACGCACACACTTCCATACAAACATTCTAACATTCTAACATCCAGCCGGGTGCGGTGCGGCCCGTGCACGGCTTTGCCTCGACAATTTATCCGCCCCATAACGCATTTCGCTCACCTCACGATGAATGTCGTCTCCTCGTCTTTTACTTATGTGCTAAGTTTTGTTGGGTTTTACTTTAAAGTTTAAACGCATACATTTATATACATACACACATGCATGCATTCATGGGAACATATATTTTTTCGATAATTTTTGCTTAACTAGTTAAGTGTCGTTTCTACTAATTTTTGATACTAGTTTACACATGTACATGTACACCTATAGTATATCGTATGTATAGATGCATATACCTATAATATAAAGTCGAAATACAAACATACAGTTTATAAATGACAGCGTATTGTAGAGTCCCCCTGTTGAGTGCGTTAATAAATTAAAACGAATTTGTTTAAATGTCGAAAAAATCGTGAGGTGCAAAGTCACTGCGAAAGTGATGCATTACTCGTAGAGGGACCCTTTTTTGATTTATGTGGTAATTATCTTGTTTGCAGAGATTAAACCTATACATTCTGATTGACTGCGATGACGTATCGAACTTTGGACAGTACGTTACAAAGATAAGCTGGAGCCAGCAATATGTCTTTATTTCAGTTTAACTTCAAAATTGCTGGCGCCCAATCTGCTAAAGCGGGACAACTGTATATGCTCGAACGAGTGTTGTGAAGCGATTTTTGTTTGAGCTTCAGCACAGAGCTTTTCCAGCATCTTATCAGCTGGGAGCAGAAAGCAGAAAGACTTGTTGCGCGGATTATAAACAATATCGGTCAATATTCAATATGCCCGAGCCAATACAGCTATATTACGATTTCCTGTCGCCACCATCCCGTGCCCTTTGGATTGGACTGAAGTGGAGCAGGACACCTTTCGAAGATTGCCCCATTGCCCTGCGTAAATGTGAGAAACGACAATCTAAGTATGAAGCTGTTTATTTATGTAGTTCTTAACCCTTGTGTTGCAGTCGAGCAGTTGACGGAGGAATACAAGAAGATAAATCGTTTTCAGAAGGTTCCAGCCATAGTGGACGGAAACTTTCATTTGGCCGAAACTGTGGCAATTTTGCGGTATGCCTTAATAATGTTTTAACCAGAAATGCACCTTACCAACGCACCATCAGTTATCTTTCAGACAAAGGTCAATTCAGCGAACAGCTATATCCCAGGTCTGTGGAAGAGCGGGCCCGCGTTGATGAATATCTGGAGTGGCAGCATTTGAACATTCGATTGGCCTGCTCAGTCTTCTTCCGCGAAGCTTGGCTTTTTCCCATAAATGGTCTTGCCCCAATGCCAAAACCGGACATAGATTCAACAGCTCATAAAAGACGTGGAAATCAATTTGGGCCTCTTGGAGGTTCTATGGCTGGGAAAAGACTATCTGATTGGGGATCATTTGACTGTGGCCGACCTTTTTGGTGCTACCGAAATCAATCAAATTAGTAAGTTAAATTGAGTTTATGGTTCTTTTAATTAAATACGCATCCGCCTAATTTTTAGAGCTTTGCCAGTACAATGTGAATGAGAAACAATTTCCCAAAGGTAGCTAAGTGGCTGGAACGTGTCCGTAATGCTACCAATCCTTACCACGACGAAGCCCTTACTTTTGTGTACAAAAAGGCCAAACAGGCGGCTTCCGCCAAGTTGTGAGATTGTGAATATTTTAAATGTATTTATGTACCTTCATATGTATGTATGTATTAAAAATTTTTCGTGGGGCCTATTTTTCAAATATAAAATATGTATGTCCTGAGTACGCGCCCAGTCTAGTGCTGTATAGCGCCGTTTGAACTTTGTACCTGACGGGAGCTTTTTCTGTCAGCTGCGTTCGTTCATCTTTCCAAAAATAATTTGCCGGATTTTCGTGTATTAAATTGTATTAATTATTAATTGTATTAAAATGTCCAAGTCAATTAAGTATTACTATGATTTCTTGTCGCAGCCATCCCGGGCGCTATGGATTGCAATGAAATTGGGCAAGACCCCATTTGAGGGCTGTCCCGTGGCCCTTCGAAAACGTGTGAAGAACGAACCAAACAAACTAGCCGGCTGATTGAATTAATTTGTTGACCCCTTCTTGCAGGCGAGCAATTGACGGACGAGTACAAGAAGATCAATCGTTTTCAGAAGGTTCCAGCTATAGTAGATGGCAAATTTCAGTTGGCCGAAAGTGTGGCGATTGTGCGGTAAGCCGGCAACGTCTGTTAACCTGCTAAAGCTGCTTTCAAATAACCGAACATTGCCCTCCTCTTTCAGCTATCTTTCAGACAAAGGTCAATTCAGCGAGCAGCTCTATCCCAAGTCATTGGAGGGACGTGCCCGCGTCGATGAGTTTCTGGAGTGGCAGCATTTGAGCATTCGACTGACCTGCGGACTCTTCTTTCGGAATGCGTGGCTATTTCCCGTCAACGGTATTGCCCCAATGCCAAAGACCGAGCAGATTCAAAAGCTGACTAAGGAAGTGGAGGCCAATTTGGGTCTCTTGGAGCGCCTGTGGCTGGAGAAGGACTTTCTAATTGGAGATCAGCTAACTGTTGCCGATCTTTTCGGTGCTTCCGAAATAAATCAAATTAGTAAGTCAAGCCGAATTTGTTCAACGAATGCAATTTACTGATTCATATTATTTACAGAGCTCTGTCAGTACAACGTAAGCGAGAAACAATTTCCCAAGGTAGTCAAGTGGCTGGAACGTGTCCGAGAATCTTCCAATCCCTACTTCGATGAGGCCCACAATTTTGTGTACCAAAAGAGCAAGCAGGCAGTCAGTGCCAAGGTGTAAAATTCTGTGAATCGTACCAGTCGCACTTGCATTTGTTAATGTTTTAAGATTTTTGTCAGACCCTGCCATGTGCCTTTAAAGAGTGTTTTTCCTTTGTTTCGTATTCATTTGAATCCATTATTAAATAACTATTTACTAAATGCTTATCCTAATCGATGTCGAGCTTTCTAAAAGAGCCCTCAATGCCAAAGAGGGATTCGACGTTGACGGCCTCCCCTCGCCTCAGCTTCTCATTTGTACCGTACGACACCTCCTCCTCGAAGAAGTTTTGATAGGACAAGAGTTTTTCCCTCCACGTGGTGACCACATCTTGTATGGTTCCATTGCTGCCACCGTACTCGGCGGGCAGGCACTCCTTGGGGACATATTTGTAGAGGCTCTCCAGCTTGGAGTGTATGTGAAACTGTGAGTAGAAACGGAGGATTGGTTAGCTATATTAAATACCGGGAGAGTGGGCTCTAACTCACTCGCTTTCGTATCTTCTCACTCATCAGACCCTTTGCAATGGACATAAACGTCTCGGCACTGGCTGGTGCGTTGACAAAGTGGAAACCCTTGGGCCTGTAGGGGAGTGCCTTGTCACCGAGAACGGCCAGCTTCTTGACCAGCACCGCATCGAACTGGAATATATGACCTGCCCCAACGCCCTTCATGTCGATGATCTCAACGAAGCCGGAAATCATGGCATTGTCATCCTCCCGTATCTGAATCTCTCCCATCATGGTGCTGACTTGGACAACCTCTGCGATGGAGTACTTCTTGGAGTCGTATAGGCCATAGCGGGAGATGTGAAGGCGGGGCCCATCTGCGCCCAGGGGCTGGGGCAAGCGGAGGAGGCAGCTGAAATAATAATACTTGTCATTGGGAACATTCTGCACATTCTGTACCATCTGATCGAATCGTGCTTACCCTGTTTCGAGTATGCCCAGCTGCTTCTCTCCCACAAAGCGATTCTTGTATAGCTCAGGAACGGCGCCTCGCATGGCATAGAAGTTGTCCAGCTTGAGCTTGGTCTTCTCCAGGCTGTACTTACAGCCGCGCAGGAAGGCGATTAGGAACTGGGCATCCTGGCGTGCCTTCAGATGTGGCTGCTTTGAGATCCAAGTGCGCAGGGTGTCAATGTCCTCTTCGATCCGTTCGGGCACCTCTCCCAGCTCCTTCTGGGCTTTGCTGGCCAGCTCTGGGCTTAGGCGGCGTATGGAATTTTGGTCGGACATGGCAACGCTTTCCTTATCACCACCTACCTGTTCAATGCAAAGGCATAGAGTTTGATTTATTGAAATTTTTTCGAGGTCTTATTAGTCAGCTTTCTGCTTTTGGCCCCATTTCTGCCTCTAGCCAGGTGTTGGCTGGTAAGTAGTGTCACTTCTGGTTGATTAGATTGTAGTAGCCATATGGCTACAACCAATAATTCGTCATTGAGCTTGACAACGTTTTCGATTAGATTAGTGGCCTTGTACTTAAACAGCGACTAAGAGATAGTCGTATTTTGGTTTAAGTTAAGCATTGTCGATGCACCGACACAATCAGACAATCTTCTAGCGCCAAGTCAAGATATCGCTTATCAGCGGAGATCTCCAATCTGTTTGGAGAGTGCTCGCACAAAACCTTGACATCGGTTCGTCTTGCCTTCGCATTTAGTATACAGCTTGTGATTGGCTTTCTAAATTTCCACATTGTCCGACCTCTACTCACAATTGTCTTCAATTTAATATAGCAGTTATATATACATATAAATTGGACGGCCCGTCTATATGTAGTGTGTATGCGCACCTCGACGTAAAATTTAATAGCTGAACCGCTGACTTTGGCTGTGGGCGAGCGACTGCCACCGCCTCGGCATGAAAAAGCCGATTTTGGTTCTGGTTCTGGTTGGATATGGTATATGGCATATGGAGAACCTGGTGGACGTCACGACCAGTGACGCATAGCCTGATGACAGTTGAACGAATCAACATAGGGAGAGATTGAGGGCGCGTATGGGAGCGAGAACTGTTACAATAAACTAACACCTTGTGCCAACCGGCAGCCAACACCTGGAGATAAGATAGAACATAAGTTGATCGGAGGCCACTCACTGCATTAATCATTATTCACTACACTCGATGGGGAATCTCCTGTTCATCAGAGTGTCTGGCAATCAATGACCCGACAGGAAGTTGTTACTAAGACTTTCTATATAAAATTTCCATGGACAAGTACATTGTACATTGTACATATATGGAGTTCTATATACATGTTGGAAAGATAGGGGTATCAATGCGTACACCTGAACCGGTGTTGATATCAATAAGTCCACCTCCACATTACTAGTCTATATAGAGCGCTGTCTATATAGAGATAACGATATTATCGCTGAACATGATACATCTGTTTCCAGCTTTTATTCCCCTTTTTTGTTGCTTCGTTGGAGCTAGACAAACACGACGATTTCCCTATCAGCGTGGGCTCGCTTCTGGGGTCTCTTTTGCCCTTGTCACTGAGAGCCAAACGACCAAAACAAAACATCCAACTCATTGTGACTAAGTCCATTTTATAGCAGACCATAATTAAGATGCAGATACATATATAATGGGAAAGATATGGCAGATCCGTAGACTCAGACGTAGGGTTTTATCACCACTCAAAGAAAAGACGAGAACGCATTTACTGAATGAACTTTATTTATTTACTCTTCCTTTAAGTAAGTATATCTTATGCAAGGGTACAATAAACTAAATTCTTACCAAAAATGCAATAGTTTAACTTGGTTTTTGTGGGTGTTTGTTTGAGTTTTTGTTTCGTTTACAAGCGCGCGTTTACCATCGCGAATTTATGATAATATCACATTTATATATAAATAGTTAGAAAGGTTCGGTCAACAGAAATATAGGGACGCAGACAGGACAGCACACAGCTCACAGCTCACAGCTGGATCCGTGCCTGTTCCGTCACTCAGAAGCAATACTGTACTTAATTATAAGGCAGTTGTGGTTCCGAAATTTCCATCGTGGGTTATCCTAAATGGTCGACTTTTCCGGCATGCATGCTACACCTACTCGTACATACTCGTATTTCTAAGGTATCAAATCAAACTTGTATTCTATATATCTTATGCATCGTATATAGATCTGGTAAAACAGCCCTGCTATTGGTGCTATTGGCGCCCAGTGTCCACGATTGGCAAGTGTCCAAGGATGAGACAGCAAGTGGCGAGCCCTAGACTCCTGCGTCTACGGATGACTGCCACTTGACTGCTGATTTTTGTGCCCTTAATTCTATAAAAGGCCGCTCGGGTGTCGTCTTTGGGGGCAATCAAGCGCCAGACTGTCACACAGTTGCGCTCTGCTCAACTTTACATCTAGATATAATCGTATTTCGTATATATGTATTTCGTATTTATGTATATGTAAGTGCTGGTTGTGGAAAATGAGGGATCCGAATCCGAATGAGGCGAATCGTGGCGCTTATTGCTATGTATGGCTAAACCT
This sequence comes from Drosophila lowei, assembly GCA_008121275.1. Taxonomy (NCBI): domain Eukaryota; kingdom Metazoa; phylum Arthropoda; class Insecta; order Diptera; family Drosophilidae; genus Drosophila; species Drosophila lowei. The sequence continues at coordinate 19,180,214 of CM017778.1, read as the reverse complement.
AAGCCCTCCGTTGAGTCTTAACTGCTCCAAGCTGGGGCGAGTAGCAGGGCACAAAGCAGATACAGACTGATGCGACGATCCCTTGCGCCGCTCGCCTCCGTTGTCTCCTCCTCGCCGGAGACCAGGGGCGCCGTGTAGCGCTGCTCGTCGTCCACTTCGTTGACGCTGCGGGCGCACTGCATCCATTTGCGCGACGACAGCTTCGCCTTGGCGTGGGCCACCTTCATGCGATCGTCGTTGAACTCCCAGTAGCCGAGGTTCTTGAAGAAGTACGTCTTGCCATCGCTGTACTGGAAGGCCGCATCGATTTTGTAGCCCACGCCCGACCAAATGCTCATGTCCCGCGGGTAGTCCAGCTCCACCTGGCCAGTGTAGTCGTCGATGCGCCAGTAGAGGGTGCCGCTGGTCAGATACGTGCGGTTGTTGTGGCCCCACACGAACGAGGCATCGATGTGGGACAATGTCGGGGGCAGCCCCAGGCTGGCCAGTGGCTTGGGATAGCCGCTGGCCAAGTTCACCGAATTGAACACATAGTACTGTCGACCTAAGGAAGAGGAAGAGGAAACCCATGTTAGCTGAGAAGCAAGGACCAATGTCATTTGTGCGATGACGGCTCACCAATGAAGAACACGATCTGGCGCTGCTTGTTCTCGTACACCGCATCCACTCGGGTGAAGTTCTCGGGCAGAGCTGCCCAATGGCGGCGCGTTTCCGTGGGGTAGCCAGGATACATGCCGCGTGCCCCGATGCGCCAAAGGAACTGCAAAAGGAAGACGAGTTGAGTCACTGATTGCAATGCTTGTACACTTGTGTTCCCTGTACCTGTCCCCTGAAGATGAACAGCTCGCCGCGGATCATGGAAATGGCATCGTAGCTGGTCAGGCAGCTGTCGGGCTTCGGCTTGTGCGGCTTGTGCTGCCGGGGGTGGTGGTGGGGCTGGTGCTGCCGCTGTCCCGTGGTTGGATACGGACGCCGCGTTGTGGGCGTCCTCGATGTGGTTGTGCTGGTGCCCCAGCGCTCTCTCTCCAGGTCTCGCTGTCTGTTCCTCTCCCTCTCCTCCCGCTCTCGTTCGCGCTCCAGTTCTCGCTCCCGTTCGCGTGCCCGTTCCTCCTCCCGCTCCCGTTGCTGTCTCTGCCGCGCCCGTTCCTGTTCGCGTTCCCGTTCCCGTTCCCTCGATCTCTGTTGGGATCGTAGCTGGAGGGATAGCGCGGCCGATAGTTGGGATAGTTGGACTGGGGATAGTAGCTGAGCGTTCGCATGGTGGTGCTGGTGGTCGTGGTGCTCGGGGTGGTGCGCGGCCGGTAGGGTCCCCAGGTCTTCTCCTTGGAGCCGTACAGCTCCTGAATGCCAGTGCGATCGTCGTCCGGCAGCTTGCCGTCCACCTCGTTGTTCTGGTACCATGGGAACATGACCGCATCCGAGTCCGAGGAGTGGCCCAGCCCCAGGGAGTGACCCAGTTCGTGCAGCGCCACATTCAGAAAGTTGGTTCCTGCAAAGGCACGGAATGGCAGCAAATGAAATGAAATGAAATGCAACATAAATACGGATGACTGGTTAATGGCAAGGAGTGACAGGGGGAGTCCTGGCCAAGGCAGGGCCAGGGACAAAGGCAGGGACAAAGGCACAGGCAAAGGCATCGTCGTCGCCGTCGTCGCCTTGACGACTTTGTAAGTGGCATAAAAATGGCGACGCTTGCAACATTTTAAAATGGCTGCCAACGTCACGCGTCATGCTGACAATTTTTTATTGGCATTAAAAACCATTAAAAATGCCGAAGCACAGCGCACGAGGGCGTGGTGCAGGGGCAGAGAATTTATTGTGCTAAATTACAAAACGCCAGTGGCGGCATGCGGCATGCTGCACGAGGCAGGAGCCATGGGACATGAGGCATGAGCCATGCGGCAGGCAACGCGTCGCCAGTCGTGGCTGATGCGGTCGCCGCGAATGCAATTTTTATTGATTTTGCCCGACGTGTGGCTGCCACAACAGGCTCCACATGACCGCGAAACATCATTATTACCTAATTTAATTAGTTTACGTCAAAAGGTGAATGCAATTATGGTCTTAATTCATAAACTGTACAACACGCACCTCGACTGTCGTCCGCGTTGCCGTCAAAGTTCCAGATCTCGTCCGCATCGAAGTGGGCATCGCCGCCGCGTCCTTCGCCGGGATAGAAGGCATGGGCCAGCACCTGGCCGGGACCGTCGAATTTATAGCCATCGCCGTGCTGGAGACTGCAAAAAACAGAGAGCGAGTGGGGCATCGTTCAGGATTAGTCCATATGTCTTGGGGTTTCATAAAAATTACGACCAAAGCTGAGGGGAACGCATATTCACAGCTTATCTAAGAACAAGCAGCTGGCACATAAACTCTTTGATTCCACTGCCCCCCCCAGGCACCAGCAGGAGGCATGTTCATGGACATTGTCATTGCTGGCATTTCTGGCATTTCATCATCGGTACATCGTCATCGGCCACAGCTCCTGTTTCTGTTCCTGTTCCAGTTCCAGCTCCATGGTTTAATACGTGGCTTATTTATCGTTTGCCTGGGTTTTAAGTGCAGTTTTATGGCTTTTTGGCTGGTGGCCCATGTTTATGGCACTAAAGAAACGCGTTTTTTATGGTATCCAGCCCATCCCATCCCATCCCATCCCATCCCAATACGTACCGTGCAAAGAGCACTTGGATGTCCGCCTGATCGCTGTACACCTCACGGAACGTCAGCTTGGAGTTGTTCTCCCACACCTTCAGGGCCCGGGAGACCATCATTCGAATCTTGCCCGCATCGGGCAACGTTTGGTTGACCAGGCTAAAACGAGAAAGAAGGCGCACAGATATGACATCAGTTACAGTTCGAAACACTCTTCCTTTCCAGGACAAAATTGGCCAGAACAATGGGGAAAACACTGGCATAATTTGCGTCTCCTTTCCAGGGGAAAAACTTTCCGATATGCGAATGTTTCTCGTAGTCGGACCCAAACTTTATCGCTTAGCCACCCCCCGTAAGCCAGGTCGAGAAACCGCTAATATGGTGGTCAGAACTCACCCTCACACTTGCCCCCTTCCTCACTTTCACTTTGTCCTGCTAAAAGTTTCCATAATGTCTAAAGACGAAGGCGGGTCGCGTCGGTGGTTTTCACTTAGTTTAGTGTTTTGTAAATTTTGTGCCAAAGTTTTTGGCAAACACACAAAATGCGTAGCCGTACCTGAAGCTGAAGCTGGACCTGGACCTGGGCCTGCAGCCGCTCCACCTACGACTCTACTCGATTTCCGTCAGCAAAGTTTGGCCCCAGCCCAGAGATGGAGCCCTTTCTATCTCTCTCTGTGTCTGTGTGTGTGTGTTTTGGGCTGTGTTTCCGCATTTTATGCAAATTAGTTATGTTTCTTTTATGCCGGAGCGCGTCTGCTGATGCTCCTGTTGTTGCTGGAGGAACAGAGACAGCAACGGAGGAGGAGGCCAGCCAAGTTGATCCTATTTGTGGTTTTCCTAAAGCCCCAGGACCAGGACCAGGACCAGATGCATGGTTCCTGCCCCGCCCTGCTGCCCTGCCCTGCCCTGCCCGTATGCTGCGTGTGTTTCCATTCTATTTTTTCTAGTTTGGTTTTCCCTGTTTCCTTTTTTTGTTTTTGTCGGATTGAGGCTTTTGGCTTTTGCGTGCGTGTCCGGGGTTCTGCTCTTCTTCTTCTTCAGCCATTACGGCATTTGCTGCCGTAACAGTGATCGCCTGCCCCTTAATTGGCCCGTTTCTCCGTTTCTTTTGGCCTGGCTTTCGACTGCTAACAACTGCCTTGCTTCCAATCAAATTTCGTCAAGCCATTGAGCCAGGAGCCGGGAACGTGCCCCGTCCTTCGAGTGGGGATATTTCCATGCAAATTGCCGCTCAGCTAATAGAGTTTTTCTTTCGACACCGATAGGTCATATCGCTTTCGAGAAGCGATTGATTGCACTATTTGCTATCGAGTTATCGGGGGTGATAATTGAATAAAGCTGCCACATGCCACATATGCCACATGCTCGTATGTACGTCGTGCCTTCCCTTCTCCCTTGCAGAGAGATGAGACGACATCCATCCTCTGCAACATCATTAGGCACACGTACTGACAACTGCTGCATGCCACTTGACCTGGACGCCCCCTCGACCTCTGACTCCGACTCTGACTCTGACTGCGACTCCGAAACAGTGTCGCAGTTCATTTCCATGTTCTCGGTCTCGTCCTCGTCCTCGTCCTGGACTCGACAGAAACGTGCTCAATTGCAACGCCATTTGTTTGCCTGGTTGTTGATCCGCCCGTCTGGTCGGGCGGCAGGGCCGGCTCAAGCCTTTCGGTCCGGCAGGCCCCAGTCTCCTATTTGCACAGCGCTTGTTGCCGGCCTCCCGGTCGGCCAAGGGGTAAATTAACTCAAGGCATGGCCTCCGCAGCATTGCCCAGCGCCCAACTGTCTAATCCTCAGGCTGCGGACTCCCAGTCCCAGTCCCAGTTCCAGTCCCAGTCCCAGTCCCCTGCAGTCCGAGTGCCTTTGTCGTGCTAATTTTGTTGCCACTGCGTTCGGATTTAAATGCAAACCATTGCCTTGCATCCGGTCACGTAGCCATTTCCAGTTGCAACAGAAACAGCAGCAGCAGCAGCATCCGCATCCGCACCACTGACGGACTGGAGCGGAGCGGAGCTTCGGTTTGACCTCTGTTTGTCTTTGCCATGTCACTCTGTGTGCCGAGCATTTAAATTATTATGAGCCCTCAATGCAAAGAGAGATCCACAGAGAGAGAGACAGCAGGGCAGGGACTGAGGCACGGAGGAACGTGCATTTTGGATACCTGGACTCCGACAGACACTCCTGTCCGTTCCACTGTCTGGGGGAAACGTGTGTCTGGGCCAATTTGTAGCCTTACACGTAAAACAAACTGAACAATTAGGCAAATGGATGGAAAACGGGGACAGGACAGAGATGGGCGGAGATGCATCCCCTGGCATCCCCTGGCATGGCCTGGGCGATTGCGAAATCGAATCAGTGGATTGCCATGGACATCAGTCACTAGTCGAAGGCTGGTCGAAGGCTCTACAACACTAAGCTCTCTTCCGTGTCATCACAGGGAACCCCCTTTGCCACAAAATGTTACAAGCACGAGTACGAGCATTTTCCGTTTCCAATCGAGTAGACATTGGACGTTTTCAATGCTCATTTGCGGAACTGTCACCATTATGCCAGCGCAGTCGAGTCGCAATATATCAGAGCGGAGCACACATGCGATTTTTGATTAAAATTGCACACGGGCATCCAGGCATCCGCAAGGTATGGCATCCTTGCACTCCACTCCCGTCCCTGCTCCTGTCTGCCGTCTGTCACTGCCAGTTGATTGAATCGGGCACACATCGACCCATGAAATGTTTGTCCGCAGGCTAACAACTAAATCACCGATGGCAGCCGCGCTTTGCATGCCCCTTCCCCCGCCCCATCTGGCTGCTCCTTCAAGACATCCTCAAGTCCTTGGGTGCCCCAAAAAGCAGAGAAAGGCAGCGAATAAATGGGGTAGAATGAGTATATTTTCGTTCTGAGATGTGGCGTAATAGAAAAGCCCAGAGGCTCAGACAAGGTGGCTTGCGGGTGTAGGCGGCGGCATTTTCCAATTTTTCCTCAATCGCATAGATTTTTCTTCTCGCAGACACAATTTCATGCACATTTTACTCGACTTTTCCTGCCATCAACTTGCGCTAAAAGTTTTCCCAGCAGCAAGCGCCCTCTAGGCCCTCTTCCAAAGGGTATTTCGATTTGGCATCGATGTTTGGCACAGGAGGATCCCACAGGAACAGCAAGGGTATCTCCATAGTCGATGCTCTTCCCTTTTTTTTTTTTTTTGTTGGTTTTGTTGTCGGACAGCTATCGAAAAAGTTTCGCCAACAAAATGAGTTTATTTTTTTTTTTTTTTTTTTTTGCTTAATTTCGCACAAATTAAAACGATGCAAGCGGAGAGGGAGAGTGGAGAGTGGAGAGGGGAGAGGGGAAAATAAAAAATGTTATTTTGTCGCAATTTTTCGTTGTCGTGGCACAAAACTTTCCACCAGAAATATTTCTCCACACTCTGTCCCCCATCCTCTATCCCCTATCCCATTCCCGTATGATATCCTTAATGTATTGAAGAGATATTGAGCATCGAGTGAATTACTCCTGCGACACTGGAGATATTGCAAGTTTCCTTCTGAAGTGGCAAGAGCGCGCCGGGACATCCATTCCAAGGACACCCAAGTGGAACACCAGTCTGTTTGCCCTGGATATGAGCGAGGATGTCATCGAGGCATTGTGTGGCGGCTAATAATAGGGGTACTCACACACATTTCACCTGACCGGGAAGCGGAAGCCCCCACCAGCTGGAGGGGCGTCCGCAAGTCCCCGAACATCTGCAAACATAATTATGCCTAACCGTCTGCTCGACATTAAAAATGTAAGCCCTTGTGTGCAAAAAGGGTTTGACAAGGGCACGAATCTCAATAAAATAGCTTAAAAACAGGTCAAAGTCCTGGCCTAAGCTCTGGAATAATAGCCCCACAGACTGGGGCCGTTTTCCTGGTTGGGTCACAGCCATAAGCCACACGCAAACAAAACACACAAACACACAAACAGGAAGGAAAAAAAACAAGCCAAAGAAGGCAACAAATGACTTTCATAACAAATTTAATTAATAAATAATCAGAATGTAGCCCACAAGAGAAATAACGAAAAAGTACATACGAGAGTAATAAATGGAAATTTGTCATTAGCCTGAGACACTCCGAGACATTGACAGGGACAGGACACCACACACACGAGTCCTTCCACAAGTGGATGACTACCAGTCTCAAGTGCTTAAAATTGCAAATGTTATTTTGCTCATAGAGGCAGATGGATGGGGGATGGATGGATGGCTGCCACAGGGCCACAGAAGGTAAATATTTGCCCCAAGAAGCTGCCACATAAGTGTGCCACAGTTGGGCCCGTCCCCGGGGAGATTGGTAGATTCCTTACACATTTCGCCTGCCATCTGCCATATACATATTTATTATCCAAAATGATTCTTGCCATTAGCTATTATTAAATTTTCATTCTTCAGAATTATATTAGCTCAGTGCCGTCGGCTTGCACTCGATTTTCATTAATTTTCGTGGCTTTTAATGAAAATATACAGCTTGTTGCCTTTGTTCAGTGTTGTAAAACACAGCAGAGACGGGCTGTAGTTAGTTCTGTAAATTAATCTACAATTTATTGATTTTTTTTGGTTGATTTCACACTTTGATTATTCATTTCACTTTATATTTAAGGCACACGTTTAAAGAAACACTTTAGCTACTGCATAAATTCAAATCTTGATTGTTTTAGTGTTGCAAAAGGGGGTTTTAAGTGCTGCAAAAGACATCTAAGACATAAATAACACTTTTCGAATATACACTTGGATATTGAATCACATTTTGGTTTCCATTCTGCTGCCATTCTGTGTAGCTTCTTCTGTTGTCCGGCTTTGTGGATATTCTATCCTGCTATCGCTCACTCAAGGAGGTTGTGATGGATACCATATCGAAATAACATCACACCCAGGTTGAGTGAGTCAAAGCAAGACAAAATGCGACCCGAACTTTTCCTCAGTTTTCAGTATTCACTTTTTCTTTTTTGCTTTTGCTTTTGTCCAGAGTCTAGACAGTCAACTTTTAGCACTTCATTTGCAGAACTTTTGCCAGGAGATTTGCCTGAGATTTGGAATCGCTGCGGAGTGGGGACCAGAAAAGGGACCGAGGCCGGACCACTTTACGCATGACTTTTGGCAAACAAATTGCATGTTTTATACATTTTGGATTCGTAAGTCAGTTGGCACTTGGACGGGGTAGGGGGTTTCGGTCCCTAATTGACTGGCAGGGGCTGCCTCATGTTTTATTTATGAGACGTTGCATGCAGAATAAAACATGGCCCCCGACTGGAAGCTTGGATTAAGAGTAGAGTCTGCACTAATTTGACACTTGAGTGAATTGAAATTTTTAAATGCTTAAAAATGGCAGCACCTCTCTGCCCTCTGCTGCCACGGTTTTCCACAATTTTCCCACAATTTGCAAGTGCTAACAATGGAGCGTCCTCTGAATGGAAAAGCGACAAATAAATGTATCTCCCACTCGCTTTGGGTGTGTGTGCAATAGTGAATCCTTGGACCCGCACACACAATAAGTGTACGCAATAAATCATAAAATAAATCGCTTACATTCATCGTTGTCAGGGTGCACAATGCCTCCCAGCACTCAATGCCCAGCATCTCCTGTCCCTGTCGCTGTTGCTGTTGCCGTTCCCTCTGAAAGGATACGTCTAACAAGCTGTCACAAAAACCCATCGCAAAAGATTCACACAAAGGCGCTGAAAGCGGGGAAATCTATACACACCCGCGCGCCCATAGATGGGTGGGGGGAAAACCTATACAAGACCATTTGACAAGCAAAGGCGTACCGCATCCTTGCGGCAAAGTAAGCAGTCAAGCCCGGGCGCCAAATGATGCGCAACGTTATCTAAACCTGGTCGCAGGGGCATGGGGCAGGGGGCAGGGGCAGGACCACAAAACGGATGGAGCTAGGAGTACGGTATACCTGGTAAAAGACCCGCCTGTTACCAATTGCTGGGCTGATGGGGAAACGGAGCGCGCTTGTCACATGCTTTTCAATCAAATTCAAATTTACTCAGCTTTTCCAGACACACAGACACACACAGAGACAAATGTACACCACAAATTCAACTGTGAAAATTTAACACATTACCAGAAGGAGCAAGGGAGAGCGGTAGAGAGAGAGAAAGAGAGCGGCAGACAGGTGAAGAAAATGTTGCAAGCAAATTGGGGGCATATCCGAGTAGAAACTGCCACCAGGAAGGAGCCATGGAAGCGAACCTCCGCTCCGGTTAATGCATATTTAATATGCCACACGAATATCACATTGCCACACGAATGTCTCTATGAATAAATTTGCATCACTTGGGGAGCAATCAATATTTACAATTAAAAAGTCTCCAACTTCAGGCCTTCGAAGATGCAATTTTAATGTACACTCGTACACAAATGATTTGATTATGAATATGAATATCAGAATAACAGATGAATAGAAAGCAGAAACCCTGGCTGACTATTATTCCATGCACAACTGTACCCAAAGCGGCTTTTGCTTTGTAAAAATCATGGACCGTAACTTTCATAAGTTTTAAAATAAAATTTGCAGCTTAACAATTATAATTATAATAGTAGTAATTATAATTATAATATTATAATAGCGATATCAGAAAAAACGTCTATTTCCCAATTTGTTTTGAAAAAATCCGAAATATCATTATTGATTTTTTTTTAAATAAAAATGAGATATAACATTAATTTTTATTATATCAATAAAAATAAATACAAATATAAAATAATTATTTTAATAAAAAATATTAAAAATAAAAAATAAAATTATATTTGAATTGTATGTTAAAAGATACAATTAAGAGTTATTCCGTAACTTCCGTAAAAAATCTATTTCCCAAATTTTATTTTAAAAATTAAAAATAAAATTTTAATTGAATATCCAAATATTCTTGATCTATGATTAAATACCTTTCACATGATAGATCGATGGTCCTTCAAGGACGAATATTAAGAAGTATTCAACGTAAATTTTATTTTTGATTTTTCAATCAAAATTGGGAAATAGAAGCTTTTTTCTGATATCGCAAAATACGAATAAAATATGAATTTTGGTGCAATATATTTCCTTCACATTGATTTACTTAGGGTAAAAATTCCATTCATCACTCTTATTGGCGGTCCCTGCTAAAAATTGGTTCTTTTTCAATGAAAGTTTTTATCTGAAAACAATTTGTATTACTAGCTAGTTATTTTTTAAGGTTTTAGTTTGTGGCTTTTGCCGAAAACTCATTTGAAACTTTTGTGATTTTCATTGGGGGTTACTCTGCATACCACAGGCTTTATGGCATTTGATGCTGTACGCAGCAGATACCATGCGTACTCGTAGATACAATAGTTTACAGTTTATCCAACAAATTATGTTACAAACATTCGGGGCAACTTTCAACGAGTGCGTCATTTAATTACGCTTGTCCAAAGGGGGTTTATCATATCTGACAGACCAAAAAAGTTCCATTTTTGTGTGTGTTTCAGTCAGTTGATCCATCGCTCAGGCAACCGCAGAGAGTGGAGAGTGGAGAGTGCCGTGGAGACTAGGTGCTGGTTGAACTCGTTTGCTGGACATTTTTAAGCGTGTTTTGTTGGCTTTTGCTTTTGGTTGTTGGCCAATGGACAGAGCCCCACATTCACATCCACCGACCGACCTGCTCTAAAGCGACTCATTGGACGCCGGCTGCTTTGCGGTGTTTAATCTACTTTACTTTGCTTATGCCTCGGCTTTCCGTTTTGCCTCGTTTCCCGTTTCCCGCTTCCCGTTTCCGTTTGCCATTCGCCGGGAGCCACATCCACATCCACATCCTGCAGCTCCCCCCCGCACCCCCTCGCGCGTACAAGAGACTCGACGACGGCTGTGTTGTACATGTGTGTTTATCCCGACTTTGTGCGCCCCTTGTTCGCCCTCGTTCGTCCTCTGTGTAGAAAAAACACCGCTTAAGCTGCTGTGTTCCACTGACTTTGAATTTTTTATCCACTAAGTCGACCGCCGGTTGGGGAGCGGGGGCTCTATTTCTGTTTCTGGTTTTGGCCATCGTTTTAAGCTGCTTTTTGCACTGCTTTGCTGAAGTTTGCTTAAATTGAATTGCACATTTAAGTGCATTCACCCGAATGCAAATCGGATAATGGGCGGGAAGCGAGTACCTTGTGCCCTGACACTGCACTAAATTGTTTGGCATTATAAGAGGTCCTGCTCCCTTGGCTATCATAACAACTGCCACTGCAGCTGCAGGCCATAACGCTTCCTACGTATCGAATCGTTTTGCATAGCAAAATCCAGCAAGAGAAACATAAGCAGCAGCAGGAGCAGAGTCAATTGTTGGGGCCATCCACATTCACTCCACTGGGGCCTCAAGGTAAAGTCAAAGGCAAATCTATATGGGAAAAAGGGAAGCTAAAGAAGGGACGGCTGTGTCTGTGTGTCTGTGTGGCAGATAAAGACATATTGTAAGAGCATTAAACAGCTATCAGACGGATACGTTCAACTTTATTGATTTCATCTACCTCTGGCTCCCTCTCTCTGGCCCTTTTTGCTGTTTCTTTCCCTTCGGCAGTGCTATGGCTGCCCCATTGTGTTGCAAGTGTATCGAGAGGTGTCGAACGACGTATGTACTTTGATTTTACAACCCACCAAAGGGCAAACGGAGTGTCTAAACAAGTCACAACTCACCTGCAAAGAAACAAGAAAAAGAAATTGAAATTTTAGTCAGTGGTACATAAGGATTCAGACATATATATATGCTATTATATATACTATGTATATACTGATTTATGTTTATTTAGCTGACAGCTTGAGCTCGCTTTTTGGTTGCTGTGACAACTATTCGAGGGGGCGCATGTCAGTCTTTCGGGGATCCCTTCATTCGTTCATATATCGATTACCCGGGACCCTCTACCCTCTACCCTCTAACCACCAACCGCCCTAACAAAACAAAACAATTTGTCAAACAAATGTGCCAAAAAGTTGATGCCATCGAATGGGTATAACTTATAGCAAACAAACCCACGAATAAACAAAGCCCGCCAGCCAGCCAGCCATCCAGCGGAAGGAAAAGAAAACACTACGCGATGAAGGCCAGGCCACCCATCCACCCATCCACCAATGAAGTACAGTTGTGCTCGCCTGCTGCAGCTGACGTAAGCAGTAAGCGTTCGTCCTGCCCTCTGTCCTGTCCTTAAGTTTGATGTAACTCGGATAACGTTGCGGCTCCTTGTGCATTTTGCTCATTATTTCAGTTGCTCGTTAGGACAGCAACCAGGAGAAGGTACAGTTGTGCCAAAGGATGAGGGAGGGGGCCGACACTACGTGTATGACGCAACAGCTTGTCGCTCAGTGCTTGTTAGCGGTGACACAGAAGAGCGGAACGGGGGTTTCCCTTGTTCTTGGTATAGTTTTTGAATAGCTCAATATTGAAATAGATATCCCAGCCATCCTTCCGTCCCTTAGGCTGTAATTTGGAATGTAAAAGCCCCCTTGAACCACCAAAACCCATCAAAATATTAGCCTTAATGTAGTTTTGCACATAAAACTATGGGCAATCGAAAAGAGGCCACACGAAATACTGTTCGATGAGTAATATGCGGTTAATGGCAATGGCGGAGACTGCTGGAGGAGGGGTGGTGTTGGGTCCAGCCATCCATATGCTACATCCATAAAATCGAAGTGTTTCAAGACGGGGGACGGGCACACCATCAACTTAATGATGCATAATGATATGGGACGCGATGCGGCCCATTACCCACACGCAGGACCGATCCGAGCCGTGGCAGGACATCATCATCCCTCTTCGCAAAGTTTCTGCTTAGCCAAATGGCCAAATGGCCCAATGTCATCAGCAGCATCACAGCAGCGGCATCACACAGTTTGCCGACTTGTCAATTATTTATTTTTATTGGCCTCATTATGATTTCTGGCTGCGCTAACGATGATGGCAGCCGAAGCTGAAGCTGTATGTGGGGGAGGGGTCGGAATCCTCCAATGGAAATTGTGTTTATTTTAATTTCATTCCATCCAAATATGTATCTAAGCAGCTGTCTGAGGGTCTGCAAAATATCCTAGTAGTAGACGCTTCTCTTTGTTGGATAACTTTATCGATCTCCAACAAAGGATCAATTTGTATTCTATTATATTCGCCGCACAATCCCATGCTTATGGAATATTATTGATTATTCGATTCCATCGCTACACACAAATTTTTCCCAATCAGCGTATCCCAAAAGCCGTCCCTTTTGCCCCTTTTGCCCCTTTTCCCTTTGGTTCATTGATGTTTTGAGTGGCTTCTGAAGGGCTTCTGGTCGGGGTGTCTGTATCTGCATCTGTATCTGTATCTGTGTGTGTGGTGCCAATGGAGTGGTGTGTGTGTCATGTACACACTTAATGCTGAAAGAGTGTCACTAACAATATCATACCCTGCTCGTCCGCGCCCTCTCGCCCTCTCGCCCGTGCGCTCTTTGCGTGTTTGTTTAGTGCAGGTGACATTTAAATTAAGCTCTGCTCCCGTGCTCCCCGTACTCCTCCGCTGCTAAAAGTGCTTTCATGTTCCCCACTCACACAAACACACACACACACCCCACACTACTCAAGAGAGCGAGAGAGAGAGCGAGGTGGAGTGCAGACAGTACTCGTTAAACTCAATAAACGTTTGCACTTTTTATTTATGCTCTCCAGCAATTGTTCGACGCTTGATTAAATTTCTTTGTTGTTTTTTATGTCTGTTCGAGCTGGTGGCAGTGGCAGTGGCAGTGGCAGTCCTAGTGCTTTCCCACTGACAATTAAACTAGCCAATTAAACTTTAGCCCTCCTGGTCCGTCCCTTTCCTGGACCTGGTCAATGTCTGTTTGGGCCAGCTCTGGTGCTGCTGCTGCTGCTGCTCCTGGGGTCCCTGCCAAAGTGTTAATACACAAATACCCAAATGTGTAGTTAACACGAGTTTCTGTTGGCTTTGTTTGTCTGTTCTTCTTTCCTTCCATCGTTTTGTTTGCTTTAGTTTAAAGAGAAGAAGTGGAAGGGGAACGGGTGCCCTTAGAAGCGGGGAATGGACTGCACCGACACTGTTAGAGGTATCGTTGGGGTTGTCGAAAGTGAACTCAATGGCTCGTCCATAAAAATGTACTAAAGGATCTGGAAAAGGAACTGGAAAAGGAACTGGAAAGAGAACTGCAAAGGGAACTGGAAAGGGAACTAGAAAGACAACTGGAAAGGGAACTGGAAAGGGAACTGAAAAGGGAACTGGAAATGGAACTGAAAAGGGAACTGGAAAGGGAACTGGAAATGGAACTGGAAAGGAACTGGAAAGGGAACTGGAAAGGGAACTGGAAAGGGAACTGGAAAGGGAACTGGAAAGGGAACTGGAAAGGGAAATGGAACTGGAAAGGAAACTGGAACTCGAAAAGGGAACTGGAACTGGAAAGACAACTGGAAAGGGAACTGGAAAGGGAACTCGAAAGTGAGCTGGAAAGAGTACTGGAAAGGAAAGGAAGGAGAAATGGAAAGAAATGCAAAGAAAGGAAGGGGAAATCACAAAAGGGAACTATCTCAAAAGTGAGCTAGAAAAGAGTAAATACTGGGAACTAGCACTGTAACCAATGAACTAGAAAGTGAAACACAGTAAAACTCGTGAGAAAACCAAAAAGTGAACTAGTTTGGGAACCAGAACTAAAGGGACAGGATAATAGAAGGGGAACACCGCCTAAAAAATAGACCGAACAAAAAAATGAAACCCTGAATAACAGTGTTTGTGTTCCACATTTTATATATGTATCTGTTCGGTCTTCTTTTGTTTTTATTTTTATCTGGATTTTCGTTTATATATTTTTTGTACTGTTTTATTTATTTTTTTCTTTTTTTTGAGGGAAAAGATTTGGTCCAAAAACTTAAACGGGTTTCACAACTGGCGAAGAGAAGTGATTAATTAGGCAGCTACATGTGCAATCCCCCCAATCCGCAATCCGTAATCCGTAATCCGCATTAATTTCAAAGCAGAGCCAGCACAGGGACTCTGCCGTGTCACGTGTCACACACACCACACTTTCAATCAGAGCCTGAACTATCCTGAACTGGCTTTATTCGAGCGGATATTGAATCCGAAACTAGGGGGGGAGGCTTTCATTAATATTCACTCGTTTGTTAACTTTTGGCATTCTTCAGAGCTTAGCGGCTTATCAGGCAATTTCCATTCCATTCCACTCCACTCCGCTCCAATCAATTTCCACTTCCACTGCGATCCACTCCATTCGAATATAATTCTAAGAATGCCAATTGCTTTTCCATTCGGAATCCGGTCTCCACTTTCTGGGCCACTCGTATATAAATCAGAACAAAGTGGAATTATCCTTTCAAAAGGCATACAAATTGCTGAACATGTTACGTGTACGAGGGCCCTACCAGCCAGCCAGCCAGCCCAGCCAGCCAGCCAGCCATCCAACCATCGGTGGCCCATTGATTATATATTTATGGCATGCAAAAGGTGTATAGAGCATTGTTTGACAGATTCAATTGTACGAGTATATATGTATCTGCAATTGTAGATATATATTATGTATCTCCATCTATGGCTTCGTGTGCGTGTGTGCGTGAGTTATTTGTTGTATATTGAGTCGAAAATGTCAAATGCATAACGAGAGAAATTCACAATTTTGATGTAATTGACAGCCAGGGAATGGTTGAGGGGGAGACGAGTGTCAGCGATGGGTGGGGGTGTGGTTATATCATAGAATGTCAAAGCTGATTGCTGCTGCCACCACCCACAACGACCGAACGACAGCGGCAGCGGCAACATTTGGACAAAATGCTTTCATATTTGACAGGCGATTTGGCAGCGACATGACGCTACACTGAACAGCTGCGACCACACAGCACAGCGGCAGCAGCGGTCACAGAGTTAGTCGCATTCCGTGTTTAATTTATTATGCAAAGGCCTTTAATTAGAGTTTCGGTCAAGGCTGTGTGTGTACCATCCCATTCGGACAAGATATGCGCCGTTCAAACAGCCAACCGCAATGCAATTAGCTGGCGCTACAAGCCAGGAAGGCATGGGGCAGCCAGGCCGCAGCTGCTTCAACTTTGGGTCGGGTCAATCCAAGGCAGTGCTCTTTAAAGGAAAAATCAGATTGTTGCCTGGTTGCCAGGTGCTTCCTTCGGCCTTCTCTCCCGCTCGCTGGAGGTGCCTGTCACATATGCGAAATGAAGTTGACATCTGCTTAAGTGGCTCGGGGTTTCGGGCACTGAACATGGCTTTTACCGGCTGTTGTCCCTGTCCCTGTCCCAGTGCCAGTCCCAGCACCTGCTCCACCTCTTGGCTGTCTGCCTGCTTGATTGGACATGAAATTGATAGCTCCCCCATCCCCCAACCACCCCCACCCACCCACACTCACACATGCAAATGTTGGTTGCCTGTAGCCCCGTGCTTAAGCAAGTTAATTGAATTTTGCACTCAAGTCGTCGCTGACGCTGACGTTGTCGCCGGCGCTGCTGCAACTGCTGCTGCAACTGTTGGGTGGTGCAACTGTCGGGTGGTGCGACTGCTGCTAATGGCGTTTGGTGCCATATTCAAACATTGACAAGACATTTCTGAAGTTTTAAGTGCATTGGCTGTCAGGCAGAAGCTAAACAGCACCACTTTCCTGGGGGTAATGTGCGTTTGCCCCAAAAAGTAGGCAAGACAATGCGCTGTGGGCGGGCCTGAAATCCACAGTGGAACTCCATAAACAGAGATATATTTATTTATTTAAACGAAATGTTGTTCTTATTTATTATTGGAATTTGCAAGAACTTACGTTTTTATTTTTATCGAGTGAAAATAAAATTTTTTGTTCCTCAAAAAACATTCTTCAAGTGCCAGGCAAAAATGCCAAGCCTGAGGAATGCAACTCTCTCCCGCTCTCCTTCTCAAAAATAAGTAAAAAGAGACAGCAGGGGAAATGGTGAGTGCAGTGCCATTCCATGGCATAGATAAGCATAGATTGCTTTCTCTATAAGTTTCGTGTCTAACTGGCGCTGGAATGGACAAAAGGCGGGCACGGAGCACACTTGGATCCATAAATGTGGCACTCTTGGCTCTCTTGGCTGGAAAAGCGCGATGAAAATGTGCGCCAACTGAAGCAATTTACAGTTCTTAAAACAGCCAAAGAGCAGCGAGCGGCACATGCGGCATGCGGCATGCAACTACTGAAACTGACCTGCTACGAAGCGGCAGCCAAACCAAACAAATGCAAAAATTCAAATTATCTGCAAGAAGCAAAAAGCAAGAAGATGTCGAAGGACTTGGTCCCACAATGGGTCTCCCAGTCGAAGCTGGAGCTGGAGCTGCAGCTGGAGTCGGAGCTGGTGTGTCGGTGGGGGCTTCGTTGGTGGAAAAACTTGAGTTCTTTGCACACATTCTGGCACTTGAACATTTTTCTCATTGTATGCGCTGCGACGGGGAAAGGGGGGAGGTGGTTCATGAGCCGGCGGTATGTGGCGGAGAATTACTGGAACTTGGTGGGGGAGGGGATGGCAGGGGTGTACGACGGAGGGCCAAAGCAAATTGTGTTCTCTCTAACGTGTTGGACTCAAGTTGGCATGGTTTTTGGTCTCGTTTTATGCTGGCCCTATTTGCCCCTCCCTCTCTGGAAACAACCCCTTGGAGCGCTCGCTGCTGCCTGGTTCCGCTTTATTTGCATGCCAAAAGGCAACGCACACACACACAAAGTGAAAAAGTAACTGTATGTAGGGACGAGCACAAGGATATGGATGACTTTACGGTACTGTGTGGCGCTGTTGGGGCAAGCAACAACTTACTCTTGCCTGCTTAATGCATGAGGCAGATGAAAAATGAACTTAATACGGGTTGCAAGCTCCATGGAGCATAACGGAGGGACGGTTGTGGGTGGCGGATAATTTGGATGCTGCTGTTGCTGATTTCCAGCACCATTTCGGGTAATTTGTACGCTGATTTGCAAGATTGGTTATTAGCCTGAATGTGGCCCCAAAGCCAGGCCCAGACCGAATTAGGGAATACTTTCGGTCCATTCCCCATACTTTTCTTGCTATTTTGGGATGAAAAATAAAGTTACGAACAGAGAAAACCGCACACAAAAAGTTGACTGTACTGTCTTGGCATTTGCCACACACTTTAAGAGAGAGTTGAGCAAAATGTCAAGAGTGGCCAACATATTGAAATGTTCTGCCTGAAAGCCACAGCCCCAAAAACCCACAAACCCACACTCTTGTGCGGTGGAGGCCGCTTCATCGCTTGTCTTTCACAGCGGTTAACCCATGGAGCTCCATGAAGCAGTGGGTTGGTTTTTTGTGTGCCATGACATCTGACAATTTATTCAGCGAGCGACTCATCCATGGACGTTAATCCATTAACGAACCCAAACCCAGCCTCCTCCTCCCTCCCCCCGCGCCAGTGGGTGGAGATTTCTGGTAAATTACAAGGCACACGGAATATCATCTTCGAAGGCAGCTCGTCTTTGCCTTTAAAATGATTGAAGGGCCGAATGACGGCGAATTTCATGATGAAATACGAGAAAATAAATGCAGCTTTCAATTGAAACCAGAGCTTGTTGCACAGAGGGCTGTTGCAAGTGGTATTTGCAATTTTCAAGCAACATTTAAACGTACTTTCGATATTCAGAGTTTCTTTCTCTCAAGATGTAGAGTACATCTTCGTCTCGTCTCGATGGCTTCTTTAATAAAACGTTAGTTGTTCTTCTTGGATCCTGTTGGCAGTTTTCCATATTTGTTGCTTCTTTTGTTCCAGAGCGTAGAATATTTGAATAGATTTTTTCAATTACGGCAAAAGTGGCAAAACACAGTTGTCAACATTTCGAGACAAAACAGCAAAAACAGCAGCAACAGCAGCAGCAGCAGCGGCAGCAGCTTCATGGCGAACTGACAGCTGCAGAAAGAAAGAAAGATGTCAGTTGTCAGCAACAATGCCCCAAGTTGCAACAATAAAATTCTGACACATTGAAAAATGTCATTGTGTAACTTAAGTAGCCAGAGCCATACAAAATGGAAATGGAGACTGTGTGACTGTGCGACTGTGCGAATGTGTAGGGGGTTCTGGTGCGGGGTTGCCTATGTAAAACATCCCTTTCACACTCATATGTATTTATCTATCTATGTACGAGTATGTGTGTCTTTACATGGGACACACTTTGGTCCCACATCGAGTGTCCCTTTTTCGCTTGGATGGTGTGTGGCCGACCTCATCTTCTTGTGCCCCTGCCCCTGCCCCTGCCCATGTCCTGCCCTGCCTGTTAATTTACTTGCAGTTCCGTTCCATTTTTATGGACTGCCGCCGCCATCATGGTTTCCACCACTCGTCTCCGTCAGTGTGTGTGCGTCGGCCATTTGTTATTCAGTGATATAGCGTCAGCTAGTCCTAGAGCTCAGCTCTGTAGCATTTTATGATTTACATAGCAATCCCATTAGAGATGGGTGCGTGATAAGCCAGACGCGATATGACGGATTGCCAACAAAATTGGGATCTGATTCAATGGCCGTCGTTTTGTCGGAATGTTTACAGTCCCATAGAAATAAAAGTTCATTCCAGCTTTCGGACACTGCCTTCTAGGAGCTTTCTTAGAGATGTTTGTAGGGGGGCGGATCGAGGCGTAGTTATCCAACGAAGAGTACGGTACTGTAGAATAACTCCAAGCAGTCGTCGTCGTATGTCGTATATTTCTGTGATTCGTGTTGTCTGTCGGCCGGTTGAATCGGGTGAGCGCCGTGCGGATCGTAAGAGCGCACAAAACCGAGAGAGCGAGAGCGAGGCAGAGGGCGATGCAACTGGCTGTTAACTGAGAGCGGTAACAGGCTGTTAACCTGCGGTGCTAACAGCGCGGTTGCCCTGTTACAGCTCTGTTTTTGCGATCAGCTCACGCGCTCATCTCTAATAAAGATGGGCACACAGCACCAACACTTTTGCACCCCGAGTAGACGTACATGCATATGATACGATGCTTATGCAAGCGAGAAATTTGTGCTATAATGTGCAGGGCAGGAGTGCCGTGCCATGGAAATTGTGCGGGGCGCAGCTCCTTTCGAGGCGACACAAAATGTCGCACATATATTAGGCATGATTTCGATAAACGCATAAAGAATCAGCGAGCCGTGGCACGACTCCCCTGGGGGCTCCTGCCTGCCCCTGCCCTGCCAACTACCGGCCAAAGTCATTTGATGCGTCGATCAACTCCATTGAGCCGTTTCATGGCGTCGGCATTTAACAAACCCTAACAACGTCCCGGCCACGTCCTGTTCTGTCCTGTCCTGTTCTGTTCCGTCCTGTCCTGTCCTGCGGCACTTGCTGCTGTCAATTCTCGCCATTTCTCCCTCTCTGGCCGTGGCATCCTCCTGTCGCTGGCGCTTGCCACCGACAGTTGTCACTGTTGCTGCTGTTCACGCCGGCGGCAGGCAAACGCGAGAGGCAGAAACAAAAACGGCGCATAATTTAATTTCCCACAGAGTCAGCGAAGGAACCGAAGACAGGGAATGGGAAAGGGAACGGGGACGAGGACGGCTGCTATCGCGCTGGCGGCATCATTATTACGTTTAATGGAAAATAATTACTTTTGGATAAGGCAAAGTGAAAGAAATAACAAAAAAATTAAGCCCCCGCACGAGGCGAGAAGTGTCTTGTAAGCGCCTCCAGGGCGAAGCGAAAGAGAGAGAGAGGGGAGAGGCGGGCAGCCTCTCCTGCGGCGCGTTGAGGTTTTAAGAGAGAGAGAGAGACGAACTGTTGATCTGATTAGCTTGAGTGGAGGGTAACGGGATTTTGAATATGAAATAAGATAAGCAAACTGATTTGTTGTTGCTTTTGCTGCATAGCGTATCAAAGTGAGAGCTAATTTGATCAACTAATCTCTATTTAAGCGTTGGGCAGGACTTTTGCCTTTGAGAGTCCAACAAAAACAAAAACCCTGCTGGTTCAACAATCCTTATAGCATAGCCAGTGGTGCAGCTGTAGAGTAAAATCCTATTATTGTTTGTTATTTGCACTGCCCACTGTTCCGCATCCGTAGGTGTACATTTATATTCTCGCACACGGCAGACGCCTACGCAGCCGCTCTCTCTTGTCTTCCTCTCGCGTCTTTCTTTCTTTCCTTCGCTCTCGCTCGCGCGCTCTCTCGATCTGTCGCGCTCTTGTCGAAGCCTCGCTTGCATAATCTCCCGCCTGCCCTTGAATTTAGTCTGCATTGAGCTCTCACTTGGTATTGCACATCGCCTTGGATTCCAGTTCTATAAACCGACACCGTCTCGGGCCCGCGTCTTCAATCGACATCCGATTTGAATCGATCTAAGCCAACTGACTCGTCGTGCTCTCGTGTTATATCTAACTCTATCGCTATCGCTTTTTATATATACCACAAACACACAATAAACATTTAATTCAGTTGCTATTTTAACCAATTCGGGCGTTATTACCGAATCTAAGCTGCTGAAGAAGCTCAGCAGCTCAGCAAACGACATGGCCATAGGCACATGTTGTTGGTTGTTTCTTAAAAGCTTTTCTTGGTTGTTTTCCTGGTTGCTTCAGGCCCGCTTGAATGCCTTCTAATGAAGGGCCTAATTGAGATGGTTTTCCGTATGAATGGAAAGAGGCCAGGCTGCACTTTAATTGGCAACCGTTCAATTAAGCCCAGATTTTGACCATTACATTTACCTAACATTTTGCTAATTAAATTGAATCCTTTCGCCTCCTGCAGCACTGCTCTTCTGCCAATGTTTCGTGGCTAATTCAATAATTTGGGCAAAATTGTAATTAGTTTTACACTTTGAAACGCATCGGAGAAACACAATAAATACGCACAACTGTACTTAAATGTGGGCTCAAGTTAAGAGGATGACAATGTCATCGCAAATTAATTAGAGCAGAAGAAGACGCAGCAGTTGGCAGATAAATTTGCATATTCGTAGATGGCTTTCTTGCCATTGAGCGCCGAGCCGGCTCCAATAATGCTGGAGACCAATATGGCGTCTCGAGTTAAGGCGCTTTCGCAGACAGTAATTGCTTAGGAGTATGTGTTGCATTTACAGAAGACTTACGAGCTCTCTCCTTCTTTGGCAGAGGCCCACCTCCTTTTAACCCATCCCCACCGTCACCGTCACCGCCACCGCCACCGCCACCGCCATATGGGTTTAATGAGCAAAATGGTTCGCACTGTGGGAGGGCAGCTCTTGCTCTGTCTGTGGGTCTGTCACTGGCTCTGGCAATGGCTTTCAACATAACCCACTTAGATATGTCATATGAACTCCTATTCCCCTGCCACCGACTAATCATATGACGCGCGGCATTTGAATTTCCAATGCCAGGCGCAGGATTGTGGAGTGGTGGAGTGGAGTGGAGTAGTGGAGGCGCCTACAAGTATGCAATGAAATATGTAGCGCATGAATGTCAGACCCAGCAGCGACATTCAGCTTAAATGTCAGAGCCAGCCTCTACAGAGAGTGAGAGAGAGAAGGAGAGAGCTGCAGATGGAGTCTGGGATCTCTGGGAGCTTTGGATGGTGTCGCTGTCAAAGCACTTTATGTCACAATAATTTTTGCAGCGTCGGGTATATATGAATTCATTCCACGTGCCCGTGCCCCACCAGCAGAAGCGCAAACATCTTCGCGTTTCGAGAATGGAGACGGAACCCTTGGCCCGGGGCTGGTGTTGGCGTTGGCGTTGGGGTTGGGCTTTTGGCCAATATGCATATGTAAAATATTTATGAGCGCGTGCAAATTCGTTTCATTGCTTCAACGCTTTTTGCATTTTGCCTTTTGCACTGCTTGCCAGATGGAGGACATGCTTTTTAGCCAAGAGACAGAGAGAGTGAGAGAGAGAGAGCGTGGGATGATGAAGGGGTTGGGCGAATTTGTTTTCCGGTGCTCGGTGCTCGTATGGAAATATGCATTTAATTTGTTCGGACATTTTTATGCTGATATCACATCAGACGGGGATGGCATTGGATACCATTGGACGGTCCATTAGAATGCAAATCAAATAAATAAAAATATTCCACAAATTTCCATTTGATTGGCAATCGAATGGAATATATCAAAGAATATTGCACAACTTCAATATTTCCACAAATTAAAAAGCACAAATATCAGATGCCAGAGAAATGCCCATAAAAGTGTTTCGGGAATTTGCTTTAAATTTAATACAATGCAAAGACCGTAGGGAGATCTTAAAGGATGCTTCTTCCGTTCTTCTCCTTTAGATCAACGAAAGGATATCGAACGGCTGGCATCGGATTATGGCCACATTGTTCCCCCTGTTCCCCCATTACCCCGTGGATGTTGTCTTGCTTGCAGCTGCATTGCATTGTTTAGTGTTCTATTTTATTATTGTTGCCACTGCTGCTTGCTGCCTCTAAATTTAATGCCACATGCAACAGCAAATTTGCAAACACGCTCCGCTTTTGGCCGCTAACTTGGCTAAATGGTTGCCTGACAAATTGTCGGCATGTCCAGAGAGACAGAAAGAGAGAGCGGGGGGGGGAGCGAAAGAGAGCCAACATTTGTTGCCATTTTCGAATGGGGCCGCTATTGTTTGCCACTGCCACAGTCACATTTGGCGCTGTTGCCGCGTAAATAAATACAACATTGTGGATCTGGATCTGAATCTGGATCGTCCGTCCGATGTGCACGCGTTTATTTGTATTGTATTTATATTTCATGCTGTGCGGGGAACCGTGAGGCAGGCGTTGCCTGTTGCCTGCCCGCTCTGGGGTCCTGCGGAAATCGCAAAAATGTTTCGTGCTCGGCACGGAAATGAGAAAAATATTTTACGCCCTCCAGCTCCATCCGTGGGGGAGCCAGAACCAGCCTGTGTAGAGAGTCCCGTTCTGTCCTGTCCTGTCCTGTCCGGTCTTGTTGTGTCCTGTCGTGTCCTGCCGCTTATGCCATGCAATTTTAATGGCGAATATTATTTGTAAATGAATTTGCACAGAAAGCGACGGTCTTGGCCACAGGGAGTCGAAACGGGAACCGGGCACCATGAGAGCGTGTGTGTATGTGTGTTTTTTTTGGGCTATCAACTGGGCCCCCCCTCCGCGTTAGCGTTTGATAATCTTATTATGCAACATTTTTGCATAAAAATTTAATGCTGTTTTGCGCTGTCTAGTTTATTTATGAGTGGCTGCAACATGCGGCGTATGCGTAATATTCATTTTCCCCTTGGTCTCGCAATCATTCCAGTGGCTCCACCACTGGCTCTGGCTCTGGCTGTGGCTGTGGCTGTGGCTCCTGCTGGCTGGTGCTGCATTTCAAAGGATTAAGCGCTTGAGTGCGCAAGGACATGACAGCATTGCATTGCATCTCCATATGGATATATTCATACCCGATTTGCCTCCCACCAACACCACCATCGCCACCATCGCCGCATTGACTTTGCATACAAATTAAAGTTTCCCAATCCGCACTGTGGCTGCTCCTGCGGCTCCTTCTGTTGGGGTTTCGGTTTATGTAATTGAATTAGATGACTGAAGCGGGCTCCGACAACGACCCAAACGGGTGTACAGGGTACGAGGAGTTCCATCTGCTGTGCGGCAAACATGCATCATAAGTCGGAGGATCCCTACGGGATCTTCTATCCACATACACATCTGATGAGCTTTTCAGTTGCATTCGAATCGGAAAAAGGGTATTTCAATCGTCGTCTCTGGCTCTGGCTCTAGCTCTGGCTCTCCTTTCGTTATCCCTCGTTCTTGTACAACACAAAAATCTATTAGTTTGCTTTGGGGATTCGCAGCGTGCATTGAACTGGTCGCGTGTCAGGTTGCGTTCAATCGCCCCGAGCCGCTGCTCCTTTTGTGCAGGGAGCTGCTCTCCGTTCTGGGTTCTGTGTTCTGTCCGTGGTTCGGTTCGGTTTAAGTTTCGGTTTCGGTACCAGAACTCCCAGGAGTGCCATAGCGATTGATTGGCTCTGGGGCGGTGCGACTCGTCGCATTTGTCCCTTTGTTTATTGGCCATATGGATGAGTGAGCGCTCTCTCTCTCCCTGTCTCTCTTTCTCTGTCTATAGAACATGCTGCAACTCCATCCTGAATGGATCCACAATGTGGGATAATGGGCAAACAGGAGAAAGAGAGAACAGCAGTTGCATTAATCCGATTCCGGGACCATTGTGGCTGCTGCTGCTGCTGCTGCTGCTGTTGTGCACTTTAACTTACATAATGCCATTGTTTGCTGCATATTTACTTTTTGACGGTTTGCTGTCTTCTTGCCCCCAGCCCCCCAGCCCCCCAACCCCCAGCCACCGACCATTCAGGCGGTAAGCCATCGGATAAGGGTGCAAAGTTCTGTGCGCCTTTTGTGCTGCGATTGGGGCACGTATCTGTCGTTTAGGTCGTTAGCTCCCTCCACGGTGCCACACTGAGCAGAAGCAACGCCGTCTAGCAGATATGCAGGCACCCATTTATTTGCTTTTTCTCTCAGTGTAGCAGCAAATCCATTGAACATTTCCGATTTTGTATTCAGGCCGAGTCAGGCTGTTGCCAGGCGTAAATACTGTTATATTTGATGTTGCAATCCCCTGCCGCAGCCGGCCAATGAATGTTGCATCCACGCAAATCTGTACATTGCCCCGCTGGGCGTTCAGAAGTCGGAAGATGCAGCCTGTGCCCATCTGTAGTCATCTAAGGTGCATCTGCCACATGTGGCAATCTCCCATTAGTCAGTAGTAGTTTTGATTGCATTACGGTTCTGTGTCCTGGAGGCATTACCCATTGGTAATCGGAATCGAAGATAATATGATTTGTGCTCTGAACCGAGACATTTATGCCGTTGAGGCAGGATTGAGCGGCTCTGCCGATGCAAATCATTGTTTAATTGCATGAAATGCAATCATGTCGAAAATCTGTTCGTTTCAGGCCACTCCTCCACAAACTTCTGTTTAAGTTCTAGACTGCACTCGACAATTGATTAGTAAATCAGCTTCCCGCCTGATGCAGGACTTCAAGTCTAAGCTCCCTAAGATATCTGCCCGACCGCAAGTGGATGCTTGACAGCGTTATCGATACTCAAATGCGGTTGCACCTGTTACCAATGCCAGCCACACGCCTGCTGCTCCTTCTTTGAACTCATTAAATATTTAATTGGCGTTCGCTTCGAGAGCTTTCATATTGCCACCAATTTGTGGCAGAAGTTGCCGCCCTGCCGCTGCTCCCTCCCTCCTCTAATGAGTTCCTCGTGCGAAATTGGGCACTGTACGAGTACGAGTACTCATTCATCCATTAACTGGGGAGTAGATGGGATGGTGATGGTGATGGGAGCTCTAATGAAATCTCGGTTCACTTGCTTCGATCGACAATTAAATATTTTCTGCTGTGCTACCTGCTACCTGGTGCTGCCACTTGCTCTTTGCTATCTCTGGCTCTGGCTCTGACTCTTATCGCTGCTGGCACTCGACCTCAACAAATTTTAACTTGATTTTCGTATTTGCTTTCCCGTTTTCTGTGGGGGTGTGCTGCTGCTGTTATGAGGGGTTGGTGCAAGTTTTTACTCCTTTTTGGCAGGACTCTCCGCTGCACTCTGCCACTCTGCTGCACTTGCACGTTTGCCAGCGAAACACGGAAGGAAGGTCAGCTCTGGTCCATGTGCGTGCCGCTGGCCATTTTTACACCTCTCTGTTGATCGGACAGGGGTGTGGGTGTGGGTGTGGGCGGGGTTGGGTGGCTGGGTGGCTGGTGCCTCGGGCCTCGGGTTCCATTTGTAGATGGGGCTTTAAGTGCATTTTGTTGCCATTTTTTTGCCCTGCCGTTTGGCTTATTTCGTTTGATTTTATGCGGTTACGTGAATTCATTCGAGTGCTGCTGCTGCTGCCGGACAAGCCCCCTCCACCCTCATTTGGCCTTTCGCATTTCCGCACCAACCACTCCACTCTCGTGCCGTATCTCTCCCTTCTTTTCTCTTCTGCTGGCGGTAGTGGCAGTGGCGATGTTTGGGGCTTTCAACGTAAGCGATTTTTTATGTACGCCTGTGGTTTTAATTTCAATCATTTGGCTGGTTCCACGCTTGCCTGGTCGGTCGGTCGGTCGGTCGGTCGGTCGGTCGGTCGGTCGGTCGGTCGGTCGGTCGGTTAGGTGGTTGCCTTTGGCCTGTTCTGGTTGAAGCGGTTAACGGGGGAGTGGAGAGAGCAGTCCTGGTAATGGTGCTCCAAAATCAACGTTAATAAATATGCAAATGCGATTGCGATGCTCGCACAAATACGATTACCGACCGAGTGCATAGTTTGGCTGGCCTCTCTCTTGCTCCCTAATAATATCCCATACACGCACATGAGCAGGCACACATACACACGGCTAATTGCTTTATCATTTGCGGGCGTGTGCGTGTGTGTGGGAGAGAGCTTTAATGCTTTAATGGCCACTTGCTTTCTGCCTAGCTCTACATATGCTGCAAATTAGTTATAATTAAGTTGAAGCACACGTTGCACAGGCTCCTGCTCCCGTAGTACAACACTTAAGCTGGCAGCCCAGCCCTGGCCCCAAACATAACTCCTTTTTCCGAGTTGCTTAACCGACACATTAAATGTAATTAGCTGCGCGTAAGGTTAGCCCAGAACTTGTACGCTACGAAGGACCAGAGCCAGAGCCAGAGCCAGAGCCAGGACCAGGACCAGGACCAGGACACCGTCTCTAATTAGTTATCTAAAGTTAGTTGGCGACACTAATGGCAGTGGAAGCGCAGAAGCGAAACAAACACTCGGCTATGTTGCCACAAAACTTGTGTAGCATACTTTCCCGTACTTTGCTGCATTAGCATTGCGTCGCTGGCTCTGACTTTTTGCTTTGTTTCCACCTACACACACACACACACACATACCCCCTGGTGTCGGGGTCGGGGTCTGGCTCTGGCACTAGCACAAATCATTTGTTCCTGCAACACCAAAAACAAGAATGAAAGATTATACAATTCAATGACCTAAGCTCAAGATACCCTAGGATCTGTTTACTTTGCTATTTTATTCAGTTTAGATTGCTGTACACATATACATGTACACATAGTACATCTGTATGCATACTCGAAAAGTCTTCTATTTTGTTGCTGCAGCATTAGCATACCCCTCTCTACGAGGGCGGGGGAGGGGCATAACTACAGTAATGACGACGCTTAAGTGATGCCATATTTTTTATATACACTCGTACTCGTACTCCTACTCGTATTGTTTCCCCCTATATTTTCTCTACCTATTGTTTCTGCCTCCTCTCCCCCATCATCCACTTTGTAGTCGTTTGTTTCCGCTGCCTCTGGCTCTCTCTCCTTCGCCCTTTTTCTGCCCCGTAAATCACTCAAAACATAATGCGCTGTAGTTAAAATATGCGCTCAAAATGTTCCTCTGTTCCGGCTCTATGCGAGCAAAATTTGCTCTGAAAGTTTTTCTCGTTCGCTTGGCTATATTTATATACACTTTTTTGTCCGCTTTTTTCTGTTGTTGCAAACTTGTGGCATGGCTTATTGAGTTGCCTCTGCTGCTGCGGACACGTCCATAAATGTTTGGGGCTGGAGGAGGCGCTGCAGCTGCTGAACTGACTTTATACTTGAACAAGTGCCTGAAAAATTGCTTGATATATGGCCTGCGAGTGGCGAAAGAGTCCCGAGCAGATATTTTAACGGGGGCTTTCACGAAAGCTGTACACAAATTAACATTTTACAAGCAGCAGACGAGCGTTCTGTTTCTTTGAAGAGCATGAGAAGACTTTATCCGGTGACTGCAATGAACCAGGTCCGCAATTGTGGCCCATAGAACTTGTTCGTCTGAGTCAGCGCGGCAATTGGTCGTTTACCGATAGTGGAAAAGCTGCACAGACTCGATATTGCATCTATTTGAAAGATCAAGCTTAAAGAGAACCTCCAATGTACACTGAGAGAAAAATGGCATAAGGAAAAAACAATACACCCATATTTAAATTATACAATCGGATTGTAAATAAAAAAGGTAGTGAAATTAAGTAGAATTCGCATTAATTTAAATAAAAAGATATTAAAAAAAACACAAATATTTTAATAATGATGTAGGAAATACATTTAGTTTAAATATAAAAAATATATTTAGATCAAATATTTGCACATTTATGTCACCTACATTTTTAAATCTACGTGCCACTATTCGGTTCTCAGGGCTTTTTTCTCTGGGTGTAAATGCCGTTCGTACGACAATGGAAAGAGTGAGCTTCTCTTGGAACCCGTGTAAGCCTATTCGATTCCTCTCGACCTACACCACAATCGAAATGATATCTATGGCTTTTTGAATACCTTTTTAAACGCCCATTTTATTTTGTTTTATTTACTTCTCATCTGCTGTGCCGCCCACAATTCACCCAAAACAGTCGCTGCCCCTTGACGGCAGCCATCGTCATTTACATGACTCTCCCGTAATCTCGTCATCATCATCCTTCATCATCATTCATCATTAGCAATACCGTGTATCATGGTCGGGTGCCTTTGTGTTAACCAATATTTACACAGTTTTTCTTCCTATTTTTGTTTTTTGTTGGATTTATTTTCTTGCATTTCCTGCCCTGAGGACATATTTGCTTTTATTTTATTTCTTCGTTTTCTACTTTTCTATATTTTATTTTTGTTTTTTAATGCGAGTATATTAACAGGCGGCAAACACCATTTGGTTGTTGTGTTTTCGTTTGTTTGTGCATTATTAAACGGAAAAACACAAATTGTTTTCATAGGCGGAGGAGCGCTGGGAAATGTAAAGCAAAATGGAAAAAATTGCCAGAGGGAACATTTTGTGCCAATTTTCAGTGGCATTATTATTTTTTTTATTTTTTTTGCTGTTTGAACAGAATGAAATTCATAATAAATAAATACAATTTTTCCGAGCACATGGTGGGACACTCACACACACGCGAACCAACATTTCTCGTTGCTCCTGTTGTCATTGAAGCTTTTACGAGGGGGGAGTGTGGGCTGAGGGACGCATCGGCAAAACATGGCAGCCAGCAGTTTCAATTTATTTCCAATGTTTTTAAATAATAAAAAAAGCAAAAAGAGCCGACGGGAGCAAAGTGAAAAGTAAACGTAAATTGAACATTTTAGCGCGCTTTTAAGCTAAGTTTTTTTTTTATTGTTTTTACATCACACACAATGTTCGCAGTGCCACGTTTTCACCCTCCTCTGCTCTGCTCACACACACACCTGTCAAAAAACAACAACAACAGCATTGCACTTAGAACTTCCGCACGATAAAATTAAATGACGGCTGCTCTGCTCTTCCTTGCTTTCTCTCTTCACTTCACTTCACCATCCAAAACAATCTATATCAAGGAAAACAGCAAGAGATACAAAGGGAGAGAGAGAGAGTGTGAGTGCTGGGAAAACAGTAAAAGAGCGTGACCGAAGCTTTTAATGCCCTAGTAGATCGGTCTTTCGCATAAAAGGATTCTTAAAAGAAGTCAACTAGTCAGTCATGTGCGTTGGGTTTGCCAATTGCGATCCCTAGACAAAGTGAAAACGAGCGAGGCAAATTCGCTCCCAGGCGAATTCCCAATCACCACAGGAGAGCGCACAGTTGCGAGCGCAAAGCAAGAGCGAGCGAGTGCTAATTGAGAGCACGAAGCAGGTCGGCGAGAGAGGCGCGGGGAGAGTTTCAACCCAGCTTCCGACGAAAAGGTTTGTGCTGCGAAAATAGGCGACGAACGACGATCCTGAAATACTCCCACTTCCAAGTGTCTCTCTGGTTTGGATACCCGCCTCTAGGGTATTCAGACACACAATACCTCGGCGTGAAGTAAAAAAAAATAAGCAGTAGGAGGAGGATGGGCAGGGGGAGGAGGAGAAATCACTTATGATGAAGTTGTTGTTGCTGTTGCTGTTCCCGCTGTTGTTGCTATTCCTGCGTTTGCCCTGCGTTTTGTTTGAAGTGGCGCACGGCCAACCCACCACCCCCGTGAAATGATGTTACCGTTAACAAGGTAAAAGCAAAAGATGAAAAATCACTTAAACAATTTGATATTTGATTTGCCTGTCGCTGCCAGAGGAAGCCGCCAGCCAGAGGGGGATCTCCTGCTTAAAGATTTATAGAGTTGTTATCAGAATTTCACCGCCATC
This sequence comes from Drosophila lowei, assembly GCA_008121275.1. Lineage (NCBI taxonomy): Eukaryota > Metazoa > Arthropoda > Insecta > Diptera > Drosophilidae > Drosophila > Drosophila lowei. The sequence goes on along the minus strand of CM017778.1, from coordinate 19,149,502 downwards.
CTCCCATGCCCACCATGCCCCCCATCCCCTATGCACCGCAGAACAGTTCATAAATACGCATAAATCCGAACTGATTTTGATTTTCCGCTTTTGGTTGCTCTCTGTCTCTATCTCTTTGGTGTGAATTATGGCCATAACAAATCTTTGGCACGGCTAAAGCCGACGTCACGTAGCCACAGCCAGGACAGGGATGGGGGGCACGAGGCAATGGACGGGACGGGAACTAGACTTTATTGATAAAGGCATAATTTATTTGAACAATCGACAAAACGCTTTTGTCAATAAAGCCAGATAAATATCTGGCATTGTAGCGGCTTTATGGGCTTTTTTCCCCCGATATTCGTTATTCGCTGTTCTCATTGTTTTGTGGTTGCGTGACAGTGGCCAGTGGGGGTGGGGCGACGAGAGATGGAACAGGCTGACACCACACTGCGGCAACAGACAGTGAGATGTCGCTAAATGAACACGACCTGTCACGATAGAGGGCATGCTCTTTTGTTTTTGGCCCCGGCTGTTTCTCTCCCTCTCTCCAAGGAAATAGAGAGCTTGAAGTGCGAGCAGAGTCAAGCAAATCATCTCTATCGGGTTACCACTGTTTACCAATTGAGTTAAGCTCTTTCTCTCATTATTTGTGCATGAAACTCTGCGGGTCACGTAATAAAGTCAATAATTAATTGAAATGTTGAGCCATTTATAAATAAAGGTCAATTACAAATTGGTTTAATTACATTGCAGGCTATTTATATGCCACTGAATCAACAGTGAAAATCAACAGTATGCCAAAATGTAAGTAGGGGTTTTCTTTATTCATATTTAAATCATGTTCCTGGGGCATGGCATATGTTTAACGGCAAAATTTATGCGCGAGGCAAACAGTATGAAAACACTCGGAGCTGACGACACGGCATACCATACCTCAGCTTAGGCCTGCTGCAGACACGACACGACACGTCGCACTATTTCGCAGCTGTTTTTTAACGGTACATGTGCCGGGCCGAAGGGCAGAACGGGTGGACTCCCGGGGCGTGGGTCTCACTTGGCAGGCAAACATTATCGCCTACGTGAGCTGTAAGCTCAAGTGAGCTTTCGTTCTCTCTTCGTATGGGTGTGCAAGTCCATGTGTCCATGTGTCCATGTGTGTGGGGTTACCATCATCATTTGTTAAGCATTCACACGTTGCACTGATAATTTTATTTGATTTTTATTTGATGCTACAAATTAGATGCTGATAACGTTATGCCTTTTCCTCTCTTTCCCCACTCCTTCCACACTCCTTCCCCACTTGAACTTTAATTCTATTTTCTGTTTCTTTTTTGGTTCTCCTCCCACCATCTTCCCTTTCGCTCTCTCTCTCTCTCTCTCTTTCCCAGTTTACTTGAAATGATTATTTTATCGCTGTTGGCAAACATTTGTTAGCATTTTAATTACATTAGAAAGCAAACACTTGAAAACTTTTTGAAGCGGCAGGGCAGGCGAAAAACTTACCACAAAAAGCACAAAAATAAACGCCAAGAAATTACAGTTACGAGTGGCAGTGGCAGTGGCAACGTCTGATGCAGCGGAGGCAGACTGTCGCCTGGCCACCCATAATGACAGCATGTTGCAAACTTCTATCCCGCTCTCTCCTCTCTCCGACAGCACGATAGCAACGATAGCAAACGACTAGCTAAAGTCTGCTGTGGCAACGGAAACTGTCACCCGTCGCCCGCCCCTTCGATGCTTCGCTATTGCCATCCAATAGATAGAAAGATAGATAGATACATACCTGCAATGACAAAGGAAAAGAGATGGTTGCATTAATAAAGGTTCGGTTCGGTGAAAATTGTACACTAAAATCCTTAATTGCTAGCAGCAGGAATCCATATTCAGGAATCCATATATGTAAATCGAAATAAATTTCATTTGAAGAACTTTTTTTATTGTTAAACAATGGTGTACTTTACTACCCCACTCCTTTACAAGCCGCCCCCCACAATCGATCAAAGTTTGGCGTGTTTTATCCGTCACCACTTACCTCCTCCACCTCTGCCCCCGAGCTGTGTCCCTGTGTCCCTGTATCCCTGAGTATCCTGTGGTGTTGCGCTGTGGTGTCAATCGGTGGGTTAGAACATGACACACCCACACAGCGACGGCAAACAAAGGAAACATTAAAAGTGCCCGGACACCACTATGCGGGGGGTGGGGCGGCGTGGGAGTAGGGGGCTCTGGTCAGACAGCCACGCCCCGGGTGGGTGCCCGGATCCGGTTAACTGCTGTTGTGTCCTGGCCTGTTTGCGTGTCTAACACTTTGAAAGCGAACCTTTGACAATATTGATCCAGACTGGCTCCAATCAGCGTCAATCGTTAGAGTGTTGCACGGCCTCCCATTCGGGGGCTCTTCACGGCTGCAAAAGGGCGCACAAATTCCAAGCAATACCATGAATTATGAACAACAAATTGGAAGGAACATGAATTACCCAACATTTCCATTGAAAAGTGAGGAAAATTAATCCAAGGGGGCACGGAAGGGGGCCCTGGAATTACCTTCAGGCGGAAAGTAGCTTAACGGCTTTGCAAACTGGGCTAACACAATGTTTTCCAGTGCACTAATGAAAAGCCAAAGAGAGCTTAGCTTCCATTTGTTGATGCTTCAATTAAATTTTCAGAATTGCCCCAAAATGAGTGTATATTAAATTGTAAATAATCGAAATCGAAAATGTAAATCCCTGCAAAGATCAGGAATAAACGAGCAAGCCATTCGTTTCGGGCCAAAACTAATTCCCAGTTGGCCAGCACTCCAGGCAATTGGCTTAGAGCCGGAATGGCAAATGGCAAACAGCAAACTCCAAACTCCAAACTCAAGTCGAGTCGGGAGTCAATTGCAATTACAATGGCAGCCAAGGGGTGGGGGAGGAAGTGGGGGAGGGGGAGCTCAACGAAGATTGAGATGGAGATGCCGCCGGAGAGATACAACGTCGTGCAGTGGCAGGCGATGCAGATAGAGATGTGCGCCCCAAAACTTGTATGCAATTGTTTTATTTTAATTGCTGCCTCGGACATGGACAAGGACATGGACGAGGACACGGACTCCGACGGATTGGAGAAAGCCAAACGAATGAAACAACAAATAATGAAAAGAAACTAAAACTAATGCTGAAAACTGAAGAGCTGAAGTTAAAGTTGCCCCTGTGGCACCCTGTGCCCCATGTCGTTGCGCCTCTTGCGAATCGCTCTCTTAGTTGGTCGAAAATAAAATTAATTTAAAAGTTTTTAAGCAAGTTTTCCATTATACGGCCACACGCAGAGAGCATCGTGGGCATAGGGGCATAGGGGCATCGGAGGGGCATTGGGGGCATTAGGGGCCATAGGACGGACAACTTTCCTTTGGCGAGTAGTTAGAAACATTAAAAGTTATGCTTCTGCTGTTTTGCGTTCATATTTTTGATTTTCGACCGCCTTCTCGGAGGAGAATGGAATGGAATGGGACTTAACTGCTTTTGGGCTTTGATTATTTAATTATGATTATTGAATTTAAAATGTCAGCGATTTGTTTGCGAGAGAGAGAGAAAGCGGAAATAGTCAGCATATTTTACCTGTCCCCGTAATTACTTAAAAGCTTTGCGCTGCTTCCGCTTTTTTCCCCAGCAAAGGAGGGCGCCTGGAGCAGGATGTCCGCATAAATAAATACATACATAAAAACACACATACAATATACGAGCTGCTTTGCGTTCGCTGTGCTCTAATTCGATTGCAGCTAATGGAAATGCTAACAGCATAAAAACGAAATGCAATAAGCGACCAATAGCCAAAGTAAATCAATAAATATTCGTTAACCGAAAAAGTGCAGGGCATTCTAATAAAATCGGAATGAATTTATGGCTTGCATCGAGTGGAATAGGGCAAAGATATGCACTGTGCAGAAAAGTCTGTTAATTAATGCCATGGCACAGGTCGAATAATGTATCGTAGTATTCAGTTCAATGATGGCTAAAAGAGCGCCGCTGGAGTGGCACTCGCATATCCATATATTTACAACAACATAATAAATATTCATAACGAATTTGTACAGTCAAGAGCATTGATTGAAATTTGTATGGGACCTTCGGAAACAATTGAATTCAATTTAAATTCGAAGCGCCATGCGGTTTCCCCTTTGGTGCAGGTGATCGGCGAAAGCTTTGATTGCAGCTTTAAGCTTTGGCCATTTGTGCACCACTTGCAGACACAACTGTACTTTAAAGCTGTCATGCCATTTCCGGTTCCCCCCCAAAGCAGTCGAACCTGACATTATCGTTTATTGAGGCTATTGTTGTTAAAAATTTGGAGTTGACAGGCAGACTGTTAAGCCGCCTGCTGCCTTCACTTAACTTCATTATGTCTGAAGGCTGAGGGCTGAAGGCTGAAGTCTAGAGGCTAAGGGCTGATGGCCAAGGAGAAAGTAAAGAAAGGCGGAGAAAAGGCTAAGCTTTATGGCGTGCGTAATGCCCAGAGTTAAAATGAGCGCACGTTAGACCAGAACGTGCTTAAATTTAATGCTCCAGCTTCGGCTTCAGCTTCAGGTTAAGGTTGAGGTTCAGCTTCTGGCTGGGGTTGGGGTTGGGGGTCAAATACTCGTAATGTAAGCGAGCGCAAAATGAATGATAAACGAGCACACGTCAAATTCTTTGGCCAGAGCCAGGAGCTGGAGCAGGAGCAGAACAGCTGCCAGAACAGTGAAAGCAGCAGCAGCCAACACTGGTTTTATAAATGGTGCATGAAAAAGCCAAAATAACAAAAAGGACCAAGTGATGTGGCACGTTCTTACGGTGTGGAGGAGACTGCTACGAGCTCTGTTTACGTTTGGTAAACATTTTTAGTCCTGTCTTTCCCTGCCCCATCGCTTGCCCCATCATCATTTGGTGTGCCTTTTTGCTGTTAAATTAGAATTATTGAAATTTACTTTGCGAGACTGACATCGGAGTCAGCTGTTTTTATTGGTCTATTCTGCTTGAGCAATAAATCCAGCGAATGATTAAGTGCTTTGGCATTGTTGGCGCCACAAAAGGTGCGAAAAAGCATTGCCAGACAGCTGCAGCCTCCTCGAATGGAATGTATCCGTGGCTCAGGCCGGGTCTTATCCGCCAGAGTCGTGCACATGTCATCCTCATCCAGGATTTTGCTGGCTTTTTGGGCCTTTCTCGCATTGTTTGCTGCCTGCATATTTGACTGTTGACAGCTGTCTGAGCTGAGGCACTGGGGCATGGTCTGGGAATGGTAGTGCGGCTGGCAAAAACTTTTTGGCATGTTTCAACGCTTTTAGCCCAATGTTGACGTCACGACTTTTGGCCTTTCGCGCGGCATATGTTTGCATAAATGCATGCAACACCAGGATCAGCAGCAGCAGCAGCAGCAGTGGCAGCCACAGCCACAGCAGAAAAACCGTCGGAATGAAAGATAAATTTCGCACACCCACAGACATGCGGATACGCGGATACGCGGACAGAGCAATGGACAGACAGTTAGATAACCCCTGAGGGGGGGATATACTTTTTTATGTGCAACATAAAATTCGAAGGAATTTCATAGGCAACCGTGTTCTTGGGCCTGGTTTTTCGCTGGATTCCTGGATGATTGATCATAAAAGAAGCTCTCAATGACAAATTAATTTGGTTAAAGCATCGCCCCACACGCTTTGTATCGATAAATCATCAAATGATAATAACCATATTTAATAGTTTGTTTTTAAGGACATAAATTGGTAATGCGAGTTTATCTTTTTTTATTTTTTGTTGGGCGCGAAATGAAGCAATGATTTATGATGGCTGATGCACAATAAACTGCCGTAAGCGCGTGTAATCGATCAATTATCGATAGCACTGCAGTTTGATACATTAATAATCCTGGCAATGTTTGCCGTCTGCATACAATCCAATTAAACCGGCGACCAATCAACGTTTCAAGTTTTTTCCGCCAATATTTTTGCATTAATTGGCAGGGCAGCGGATTTCTCCCGTCATCCGGCTGCATTGTGTTGCCCCAACGGAAGAGAGAGAGAGAGAGAAACGGTCCCGGCCAGACATCATCGGACATCGGGCAGCATCCCATCAACAGTGCAGGGCCAGGGCCAGAGCCAGGGCCAGGGCCAAACAAAAAATGAAGACAAAAACATGGCCGCTATCGAGGCTGACCATTCGGTCCCTGTCTCGGCCCAGTCTATCAGCCCACGCCCCCACGCAGAACCCTATGGGACAATCCTGCAATCCGGATATAATTTTTCATTTTCATCCCGACACCTTTTTCAATTTCAGCAATACAAATGTTTGAATTTGTGCCGCTTGACTAGGTCTGTGCCTCTGTGCCTGCTGTCTGGCCTCCACATACACTGCTCCAGCCGCTCCACCTGCTCCACCCGCTCCGTTTCCCGTCTCACGCCCCCTGCACATCGCCCATTCTAGCTGCAATGCAATAAAATTTCAATATGCAACTTGGCAAAGTCATGTCCGGGCACGGGGATGACGCAAGGGCTGTGCCTCACCTGGCGACACCCCCCAGCTAAAACATTTCTGTGTGTGTGTGTTTTTTGGAGTTCTCTCAACTGCGAGGGTGGTGTGACACCTAAATGAAAGTTTGGTCGAGTGGAGGTGGAAGGGGGACAAAGTGACTAGACTTGCACCCTGGAGCGGCATTGGCTAAGCGCAATCAATATGCGAGCAAGTCAGCCACTTGTTCGGCTTTCTTGGCCCCGGGACAAGACTTGTGGCAAAAGTAGCTGCTGCTTCACTCTTCACTCTTTGCAAGAGGCTGCTGCCGCCTCAAGTGGCACTCACACACACTCGCACCCACACTTTTGTGTATTGTCGTGTGTAGTCTGCTTTTTGATGCACCTTCAGAGGGTACAACGGCTTTCCAGAGCCATATATCATACCATATAAGGTAGTAACGATCGATGCCATAGAGTATCAAATGCTTCGGCCTGGCCTTTTGTCTGGAGCGGGTGCGGTACCAGCAATATTGCAGTTTTGGCTCAAGTTGCTACTGCACCCCTTATCCTTTGGCCTCTCATCCTCCTTCGTATTCTTCCTCTTGGTATTTATAACTTTTTCTTTGCGCGCTCAGAAATATCAATTGAACACGTTTCCACACACACACACACTCACACGGGCACACGCTTACAAGGAAAAAAATATGAAGAGTGCACTTGAGAGAGTTGAAAGCAGCGTCAGAAGAGACAGATAGAGAGAGAGAGAGACGGGTAGGGGTAGGGCTGGGGCAGATTGCAAGTGCGAGTGTGACCAGGAAAGATAAAGCGACAGACAGACAGACAGAGAGAGAGAGAGACAACGTTGACAGCGGGACACAACGGAAGTTTTTCTGCTGATTCTCCTTCGCTCTTCCTTTTTCTTTCCTTTTTCTTTCGATTTTTTTCCTTTTTGTCAGACATATTCAGTTACAGTTCGTGTTCGAAGGGACGGGGCGGCGGCGGTCATGCCTTTGTTACAGTTTGCTTAATTGCAACGTTTTGTAGCATAATTGTGGTACTGCCGCATCCGGCAGATACATTCTGTTTGCCGCCTGCATCTTTTGTTTGCCCTCAAGTGGCGTTTTAACCAGTGCCTCCACACATCTCCACATCTTCCCACACACCTTCCTTCATCAAGAACGATTGTAGATTGCGCACATTTTAGCGAGCAAAAGTTTCGAGTGATTTGCGAAGCCAGCACAATGGACCCCATTGATTGGCCCCCTTCCCCACCCCAACCCCCCTTCGTACAGCGAGTACGTGTTCATTAAAAGTACACCCGGCGACAGCAAGTGGGCAGCACAAATCATAATTAGAGGTGGCCCTGCCCCGCCCTGTCCCGCCCTGTCCCGCGCTGCACTGCATAATTAACGGTATCAGTGAGCAAGCACATTATTACGTACGATTATTAGCGGAGAGGGAGAGAGAGAGTGGGAGAGAGCTTCGCTTCGGTGGCATAAAAGCTCACTTAGTATGCCAGACAGCTGCCAATAAAAAAAATACACACATACAGAGTATACTCACACTCCTCCATCCCTTTCCTTCCCCCTCCCCTCCCCGCCCCGGCCCGTCATCTTCTGAGTTTTATGGAGTTTGCCTTTGCCGTCGCCTTCCTTCTGTTCTTTACCGTTAGGTTGGCATATGCAAATGACTTTGGCGCCTGGTGCGTCATTATGCGTATCCCACTCTCTCTTCTCTTCTTTTGGGGGGAGACTGTACCCGAAATGAAGGTAATGGCGTCAAATTCAAATCGCGTCTCATATGTTTTACTTTTGTGCGCTAATTTTATGATCATTTTGGCCCCCGACAGCCCACGAGAGGGGGCGTGTAGCTCTGTCAAGCCAGTAAACATCTTCCTTCCGCAGCCTGCATCGCCCCGCCCCGCCCCTGTCCGCCATTTAGCCTGTCACGTGTAATTTGCAGAGACCTTTTTCGAACCAACCTCCCCCGTAAGGCTGTGTCGTCAAATGTGCTAACGACTAATTTGGGGGCAACCCCCAAGCGAAACGGGCCTAAAATATCTCCCTCTCTTTCCCTCTCTCTTGCCTTCTAGGTGATTTGTTTTTTAGCGACTTTTTGTGTATTCTTTTTAAATATTAAATTAAATGTATTTAAAAGTATGTTGGCAAAAAAAAAGGAAAAACAGCCGACCGCTTGATTAAGGAATGCGCTAAATTTTAATTAAAATACTTTTATATTTTATAGATACTTTTTATACGCTGAAAAGTGTGCTACAAAATGTCAAATCAGAGCTTTTTGGAATATTAATTGCCATTATTTCAACATAATTCCCACTATATGTATCATTATATCTGAAAAGTAGCCTTTGTTCTGTAATAAATCTCATTCTGTTTTGAATATTATTCTCTCGGGAGTAACCATTTTCTGTAAGTATCTCCAACTATCCTTAGATACCTTTTAATAAGAGAGATTTATATATTTTATATTTATTCAGGGCTTTCAGATTATTATTAAATATTCAAATATATAAATTCTGTGAAATTTCCCATTCCCTGGGTAATTTTTCCCGAACCGAATGTTGAATTAATGCCCGGAAAATACATATTTCAGCCAATCAATGGAAAATGGAGCGAACACAGGAATCGGCGGTCGGGGGCCGTGGGCGTGGGCGTGGGCAGCAGGCCAAGTTCATTTCAGGGGAATATCCTTTGAGGTCGTTACATAACATTTGCTTAGTCGTATCATTCGCTTTCATTAGTTATGTAAAATGTGGCTATCTGTCTGTCTGGTGTGTGTGTGTGTGCATTAATAATGAAGCCAAAAAAAGTAAAGAAAGAGCTCTACTCTCGGCCTCTCTCTCCCTCTCTCTTTCTCTCTCTATCCGTGTGTGGTTTTTAATAGCGCGACAGTTGGAAAACAAAGCCTGGCCACACTCGAGAACCTGAAACGTAGACAGCAGGCAGGCAGGCAGGCAGGCAGGCAGGCAGGCAGGCAGGCCCAAAACACTCAACCAAAAGTGGCTTTCGGTTGGTGGCTAAAGAACGTAACAATTGCTGACTAAAAGATGAAATTCTACATTTTTAATGCGGCTCACCTGACACGACGGTTAGGTCCGCTCTGGGGTCGCTGGGGTTGGGGCATCGTATACGTAACAATGCAGAAAGGATTCCGAATCAGATGGAGGAGGGCTTAAAGAGGTGCAAGCGGGCCTGCCAAAATGGGTGGGAGAAATGCAAAAGACCCTGGCCAAAAGGGTTGCCGAGGTGTGAGTATGTGTGTGTGCGAGTGTGTGTGTGTGTGGAGGACTGTACCGTGGGTACCGGCTTGTTAATTTCAAGTGGCATGTTAACTTTCTGACATTAAGTTGGCATTTCATGTCAACTATGCAGCCGTTGTTAAGTGTCCTCTGTGTCTCCCTCTCTTACACACACACACACAGCCCCCTCTCCTCTCGTTCCCCCTCTGCATTGTGTGTGTGTGAGAGAGAGAGAGGGAGTGTGTGTTACATGCGGAAAACGGTGTTTAGCAAAATGCCATCATTATGTTAATTATAAATGCGCCCCGGCTACGCCTTGACTCAAAGACTGAGACAGAGACAGACAGGCGAACTCTTGCCATCCCTGGATATTCTGTGTGTGTGTGTGTGTTTGTGTGTGTGTGTGTGTTGCTGCGGCAGTTACACTTCCGTTTCCGTTGCCAACGTCAGCGCTTGTCGCTGTGCCAGCAAACGGAAATGCTAAAACGCAGCGTTTTTGTGGTACCGCCTCCTCAGGGCTCCCAGGATCCTCCCCGTGGGTCGTCCTCCTGATGACAGCAATTATCTGGCATACAGTGATACAACTCGAGCACGAATGCCTACAAATTGCTAATCAAAAGCATCACAAGCTGCCTGCCACCTGGTGATAATTCGTAAAGGTTGAAGAAGCGCCAACTATCCATGAGATGTGCGCGTGGGAGCATACACTGAGGGAAAATCTTCTGACTCGTTTTAAGGAGACTTTTCGAGAGATCTTTTGAAAGAGAGCAATGGAAATGCGGTGTTTCAGTTTTCTCACTTTTCAGACTGATTTTTTCTGCTCAGTGTAGCACGTCTACGATTTATGGCTGTTTTGCATTTGCGTGGAGATGTAAATACATATATGTATCTCTCATTCAGATTCTGTCATGTGAATTGACACTTTCAGTTGAACTCAATTAAGTCCCGGGCAAAAACAACGCCGATGACTAGTCATTGCTAGTCTGTTTCCATCTCTGTCCAAACATCTCTCTGCCATATATCGCTATTTTTGGTTTGAATGAGAATTCTGCCCGAATGCCACATGAAATGTGTCGCTCAACAAATAGGTGATGTGATTTTTGGGCTTCTCTAAATCGACGTCATTCACACGCTGTGTCCCTGACTCTGTCTCCATCCGCATTGTTGTAAAACAACAAATACAATCGATGGTTGGGCTTTCAAAACTAACAAACCTTAAGCTTAAAGCTCTGTTAATTAGGTGCAAACAAAACACCAGTTCTCAAAAAAGAAGAGATTTTCAATAAAATCTAGACCTTAACAGAAAAGTCCAGACATTTGTGAGTAGAGTTGTATTCGAACTAAATTTGATTCATAAGTCCAAGCCTTATATATGATCTAACAATGAGATATGAGGCACAACTTTTTATTCTATTATTATCGCTAGACCCTCGGAAAGGATACATCGTTGCTGCGGATAGCAATTTGAGTGCATGGATAAGTATTTCTCCACTTGTTTTTTGTTGTCGTACTTGTTAGTGGGTTTACAGATCTCCGCAGTCATAAATTGGTATTTTTTTTGTAATTTTGTCACTTAATATTAGAGATCGGGTTTGTTCTCATGTTTGAACTGAGACTGTCTTTGAGCGACTCTTTTCCCTCTGCAAGCAGTTCACTTTAGAGCGAAAGCAGTTTATAAGCAGTCGATAAGCAGTTGATCGACAGTCGATAAGGCTGTTCTCTCCGTCTTACACGCTTTCTACTTCTGCTTCTAAGCTTTTTTCCACACTAGTTGACTCTTTTTCGCTCACGTGATCACGTAATCATTTGGGTGTAATTGCTGTTAAGACCTTAAAAGAAAAGTCTAGACATTTGCGAGTTGAGTTGTAAATTCAAACTAAATTTTATTCTTAAAATCAGAGCCTTATATGTGATTTGACAATGAGGTAGGAGGTACAATTTGGTAGACTATAATTATCGTTAGACCTACGCAGAGGATACACTTTACTGAGGGTGTTTATTTGAGTACATGCTTACATTAGTTTTATTTTAGGACCGCATTTGTTAAGTGTTTTCTCCACTTGTGTTTTGTTGTCGTATTAATGGGTTACAGATCTCTATTTACACCAGTGCAGTCATAACTTGTCTACTTTATGTCATTTCTTTAGAGATCGGTGTTGTTACATGAGTGAATGTGTACAATAATCTATTTATGTTTAAACATTCTGCATTTTGATGATAATATGTTCATGTTTGAACAATTGCTGTCCCTTTTCAATGCATTTGTACCCTCACATAGAGCCATTTCAATGATCTCCGATGCTAAAGTTTAGTTTAATCAAGTTTTAATTTTTAAAAATCATTGAAGTTGAGAATTCTGTGTGAATTGTTGATTCTCTTCCACTGGAACAAACTTCACTTGATAAATGAGTTAATTATTTTGGAGCATTTCGAGCCGTCAGGCAGAAAGAGAGAGGAGTAGCCCCACTCTAAGCGAAAACTTTTCTGGGGGGAAAATTTGTATACTATCATCAACATCAACATCGTCCGATGGAGAACTTAAGTCTGCTTTCATAGCGGTTCCAGGCCCCCTATTATCCGCCTGCCACTGCCATTCCCTCCCAGGAATTCGCTCCACTCCAGGGCCCATCGGAGCGGCAGCTGCTTAACCGCACTGACTTTTTGGCATATCTCTCATAATCTGTGTCTGTCAACGCCTCGAAACTCCCTCTTCTCTCTTCCCCCGCCCACGCCCTTTCCATTTCTCATCCTCTGGCTACGTGCTGGCCAAGCAAAATCTCATTAAAAATGTCCTTGCGGCTGAAGCATAAATCTGAGAATTAAAGCTCACAAATCGGAAAGAAACCAGAAAGATACTCGGAGCACCAAGAGCAGCCAAGAGACCCCGAAACACGGTTTAAACTTTGCCCACGGCCTGGGGGGTGGAGGGTGTGGGGTGGCAGGAAGCAAGGGTGGTGGCTAGTTGGAAGTGCCTTGAATTTATGAGTGTTGCTTCCACATCCTCATACAGCTACTGCGGGAGGGGGCTTCCAGAGGCAGGGAACGCGGCTGGTTCTCGTATAAAAACCCATTTAAAAAGCAATTATTTTGCGTTGATTCAATATGGCGTCGTTTGATGGATGCCCACAGTCAAAAGCAGAGGAAAAATCAGCGACCACAACAGGTAATAGGCCAGAGAGGAGGCCAGCGAGGAGGCCAGAGAGGAGAAAGTCAGTGAAAGGAAAAGGAGCAGGAACAAGAGCCTGCCCGTATCCGCACGTAGCAGGAGCAGCGAGGAGCTCCATAAGTTTTCTGTGGTCAGATCCGCCTGCAGTGCATATACGATTTTAGTCGAGTGCAGAGGCAGCTGCATCCATTCTGTGCCACCCGGTTGCTGCCTCAGCAGAAAACTACAAGGACAGAAGGCCCTATCCCATCAACACGATGCGTCCTTTATGCATGCAATGCATAAAACAGTGTGTCCTAGCTGCGTGTCCTGCTGCTGCTGCTGGCCCCAGTGTTATCTCCGCAGATTCTGCTGACAGGCAACAGGCAACATGTTGGCCCAACGCCAACTCGGTCAACAGTTCGATGACGTATGCAGACTACAACAGGGTCCTGCAGTGTCCTGCAGTGTCCAAAAAAAAGGGCAGCCACCGCCTGCTGCTAGGAGTGGGTGCTGGGGCTGGCAATGCCACAGAAATATCAAGATAAATAAAATAACAATGAAATATGAAAGAATTTTGAGTGCACATCAGAATTCAAATTAAATTCTCAGGCATCTTCTCGGTTAGGTGTCGTTCTCCCGGTCTTAGAAATATTTCTATTTCCATTTCTGCTTTTGCATTTTATGGCAGAGACGAGACGCTTCAACGGATGACAACATCGGGACATTTGCGGTTGTAAAAAGGAGTACAGGAGTGGCGAAGGTTTCTATGCCACAATGCACTTTATTGTAAAATAAGATGAGAGATATGCTGGATATCCGTTGGTCTTTTGTAATCTGTTGCCTTTGGTCTGTGGCATGACTTTTTCGTATCTGCCAATCCGTGTTTTAATTGTCTCTCGTCCATTTATCATTCCAGCAATTTGTGTCGATGACAATGGATCATCTGAGCCTCCATCGGCAGCTATAATCTTTTAAATGTTCCCCCCTCGCCTTTACAGAATGGGGGGGGGGGAGGGGGTGTGGGCGTTTCCAGCATCCTTTTAACCCATTTATAGGCTGGACATATTTCAATTTCCCTTCCCTTCCCTCCTGGTCGTACATTTTATTGCCTCTTCATTGTTCTTCGGGCTGCTTCCTTTTCCCTTTTCGGGTCCCTGCGACATTTAGGCCCTGCCGCATTTCATTTCATTACGTTTTTATCTTGTTTCGGCAACTAATTTCATTTTGTGCATATTTCAATTCGTAGAGGCAGGACCACAACCCAACCCCAGAGGCCCTTAATTAATTCCACAAAAATATTTATAACTTTTGGGCCCACAAAAATACTGTCGTACTCCTGTATATTTTCCCTGCTGTGTGTTTGGGCGGCGGCCTTTCAATAGGCCAGAAATCTAAGAAATTTATGCATGACTGCAACAGGGTCAAGTTTTTGGTTGCAGAAGGCTTTAGCCTTTAATGCCACGCAGCTGCTTCTCCATCCAAAGGAGAAAAGTTTGAAAAACCAAAAGAACTTGGAGCCCTTCTACAGCAAAGGGGACTCTCGAATTTTGGGGTCTGAGATTCCTTCCCTTTTCCCTCCCTCCCCCCCTCTAGCAGATAAGCAGATTTATGAGCTAAACTACGAAACTCGAATAACTGGAGACAGGGTTTGGGGTTTTTTGTTGGTTTTGGGCTCGGAAGCGTAAAGATAAAACAACATACGACACATACGCGTACGAGACATATGTGGGGAAAGGGGGAGGCTGCACTATGAGAAGATTTATGGGGCACAACGGCCGAGCCCACAGGACACAAGGACTGTGTCGCTGTGTCGCTGTGTCGTTTTCTGATGGGCAGAACAGAATGTCACCGGAAGTGCCAGGCAGGCGACTATTGACACGACATGTCCTCTTTTCACACACAGGACTCCACCCCACAGCCCACTGCCATCATCATCTTCTGTATACATACATATCGTGGTAACTTCAGACGTGCGTATAATTTTACTCAGCGGTCACTCAACACAGCAGACACCGAGAGCGGGGGAGCAGGGGAGCAGGGAGCACATGACGAGGCTTCCCGTTAAAGGACAGGTACCCCGCATGAACCCCAGGTAGAGGCCAGGTGTCAATTTCATTTTCATTAAGTTGCTTCTGCTTGGCTAGGTCCTGGAGCCTGCGGCCTGGGGCCTGGGGCCAGGGCTCTCTTAATTTGCGTCACTTTGCTTGACCAAACGAGACTCAAATTTCAGCGGGCGAAAATCTACTGCAAAAAAAAAGTAAAAACAGAAACGAACTCCAACGCTGCGACCGCGTCTGCTCATTTGTAAAACAAGAAGCAAAAGGAGGAGCCGCAGGAGTGGCAGAAGTGGCAGGAGCGGCAGGAGCACCAGGAGCGGCAGCAGAAGCCCTACTTATGCCTCCTTAGCGGTCGCTTGTCTTCATTTTGGCATTAATTAATACTTATTACGGGAAAAAGTGTACAAAAAGGTAAAGCAGGAGGAAGAAAGAGCAGCAGGCCTTCGGTTCTTTGGGGGTTTAGGTAAAATTTTAATCACTTCCTTCAGCAGCAACATTTTTGGTTCTTCTTTTTTTTTAAGCAGTTGGTAATTTGAGTCTGTTAACGTTGCTCTTTTTTTTTGGGCTGGTTTTTGGTTTTTGGACATGGACCTCAACCTCACCAGAGGCCAGGGGAAAAGGCAAAAGGCAAAACCAAAAGGCAGAAAGCAAAAGGGAAAAAAGGAAATTTCCTTTTGTGGCTGCCTCATAACCTAGCCGGGGACTTAATTAAAACTAATTCCATTTAAATATTATATGGAACATTTTGTGGCAGCGACAAGCGATTTTCACTTCCTTTTTGTTTAATTGAATTTTTGAGGCCAGTCTTTGTTTCTACGAAAAGATGCTTCCGTAGTTGTGGGAGCATCTCGTTTTTTTTGGCTTAAAATCTTTGTGGAACTTGGGCTTTGTTTGTGTGTAGCCGCCGTAAACAAAGACAAAGTCACAAATTAACAGGGAATTAGGGGTGAGAGGGGGATGGAGACATTTTGGGATAAAAGTTTTTACTGGCAGTCGTGGAGGGGGCTAAGGGTTTGAGGGTAGTAATTATGGGGGATTACGACTCTAAGAACTTACCAGCCAATACCAAAGAAATGCCGCACTCTCTGACATGGGATCTTACCTTTCTCTGAATACTCAATTTGTGAATATTCTGAGAGTAAATACAAGAGATCTGCATATATATTTATACATTTTTATAAAATATAATTATATTATGAATTTTTCGTGGTAATAATTATAAATTATGCTATTTTGATATTTGCTTTGTGGCTTTAGAATCAAAAAAAAAAAAATGTGGCAAATAATTCGAATTTTTATAAAAACAAATTTGCATATATTTATTTATTTATGTAGCTTTCAATGTTGGACATCAAATTGAGTCATCAAAATATTTTGAATGGCTTCCAAACAGTCGGAGGACTTTTAATTAATGCATTCCGCTGTATCGTCGGTAAATTAATTATTCGGCAATCAAAAAAACCCCAGCCAAAACCGATGTGATGCACAAAAGAAAATCATTTTAGGAAAAAAAGAAAATCCCCTCGGTTTGACAATTGAAAACTGATTGCAGGAAAAAAGTGTTCTATTTAAATATTTGCATTTCAATTGGTTATTTGTATATGTTGCGTGTTGTTGCATGCCCCTAATTGGCAGTTCGGACAACAACAAATTGTGGAATATAATTTCAAATTGATTGCTGGCATATGCCGATGAGGCTAGTGGCTGTAAAAGCGGGATGGGGGTTGGGGTGCGGGGGTTCGGGTGAGAATTGTGTAATTTATGAAGAGAGAATCTGCTAACTAGCTGAACCGCAGTAAATTAACACGATAGTCCAGTGGCAGGAGCCAGGACTGGGACTGGGGCTAATTTGGCATAAAATATATGACCCCCATCCACCCAGCCATCCAGACAGATGGTGTCCATGGTACAGCCAGGGAGGAAGAGAGGGATAATGCAATCTAATATTAATGCCCAAGCCGCCTGCATTTATTGGCATATAAATCACTTGGCCCGGCCACCAAATCACAGATACACAATACACACAATCACTGGGCGAAAGAGTCGAAGCAGGAGCACTGGGTGTAGGGTGTTGGGTGATGGGAGGGGGGGAAAAACAATGTTGAAGAAGGCTTAGAGGGAAGCCAAAGCCAACGGCACTTACCCCATCGTCTAGAGTGTCTCAGTGTCTCTGTCTGTCCCACTCATTAGGGCCCATCCTTTTTGTTCGCTGCATTTGCTCCGCTTCTGCTTCTGCTGCTGCTGCTGCTGCTGTTGCTGGTGCATTCTTCTTCCACTTTTTCGTGACTCTTTCATGTCAATTAATGCGACGCACTCTTCAAATATTAGCAGACATTATGTGCGCTGGCTCGACTGAGCCCTGGGGCTCCCTCTTAGAGCACTTCCGTCAAGCAACCATCCATCCAGCCAGCCATCCAGTCGGCTAGGAGCTGGCACTGGCTTTGGCTCCATTCGCCTGGCTGTTTGCCCTGGGTCGCCGCACAATGAGCACACAAATGACTTGGAGCACTTCAGCCTGGCTTTTTGTTCTTTAATCGGGGGCATTATTACGATGCCTCTTCGTCTTCCATTCTTTCCTTCTGCCGCTTCTGCCGCTTCTGCTGCTGTTGCTCAAGTGCCTGGGATTATGTGCTGACGTTGAATGCGCCGCTGATTCTGATTCAGAGGATTCGAGTGGCCTGGTGCTCTGCCGTTGGCTTCCTTCCTTCCTTCGAATGCACATTCTGACAGACAGGCAGACGGACAGCCAGACAGTTGAGTGTCAGTGGGAAGCGATCACAGGTTCACAGGTTCACAGTTGCTGCTGCTGCTGCTGGCTGGATATTTGAACTTTCACCATCACCTTTTCGATTCAGCTTTTTCCTGTCTGTTGGGCACCACTAGCACCGACCCTCGCTGGCCAGTGACTGAGCTCTGCGCCAGATGTGCGTCCGTATTTCAATGAAACGCCGCTGGCTTTTGCCAGAGCTTTGCCCCGATCCAAAGCTTTCGGGGACAGCTTTGCGCGTCGTATGCGTATAAGAGAGAGCGTTCGGCTTGTGCGCAGGCGCATCCTTAACGGATTTCGGCTGTCGGCTGTCGGCTTGGCTTTCGCTTCGGGTTTTGCTCGGCTCTGCTATTTAACCTCGTGCTTCTGCTCCCCTGCTTCACTGCTTCCCTGCTTCTGCTTGTTCTATAGGTTTTTCCTCACATATGAAAATTAAAAGCGCTTAACAACAATTAACAATTGGCCGAGGCGGCAGGCGGCAGGCGGCAGTCGGCAAAAGAGAGGTGCCACCAGAGGCACTGGTGGCACTGGTGGCACTGGTGGCACGAGGGATAGGTGTGAAGCAAACACAATTTTCTGGACAAGGCATTAATCAAGACAGTTGTGACACTAAAACTCCACCAGCAATTAATCAACAGAAAAGAACCCGTACCCGAAATAGAAATTGCCTTCTGCATTAACTGATTGTTGTGTTGTTGGCCAGCAGCAAAGAGCCAGCAGCTAAAAGCCAGCCAAAACTTGTCAGTTTGAATAAAAGTTTAGTTCAAAGACACACACAGAAGATACAATACAGAAGATACTGAATATCGAATCAAATCAAAGTTTGATTTGACAGCCAGACAGACAGACAAAAATGATACTCTCCTCTGCTCTCCTCTCCGCCTGGATGGTGTGTTTCTTTCAGCCAAAGTTTCCGCCTTGAGAAGTGGCCTAAACTTTTGGCCTGGCCAATGCAGCAGAAACCATGGCATAAGTTCATATTCATGTTCCACCCTCTAGAGAGCGAGAGGGAGAGGCCCAACACCGCCCTATCAATTTATCAATTAATACAACTAATGAGCAGGCGGACTGCTAGATCCCAGTGTCACTAAATGCAGGACAGGACCCTTCCCTGTGCAAAATTAATTAGGATTCGCCCATCAACAACCTCTGACACATAGCATAGCTATCACTATACTATGTGTATACTCGTAAAGTAGATGTACATATAGAGAGGCATCTTTGGTGACGTAGTCGTAGTCGTAGTCGCCGCCGTCGTCTTCGTCTTCGTCTAACGAGATTTCACCGCTTGGCAAATTGTTGTTGTGCCTTTAATTGACAATCAAAGCAAGTAATCAAATTTGCTGCTCGACATTTTTCATTAGAATTATTATATAGTTACAAGTTCCGACTGCAGCGACCCCCCACGCAGGGCGCCCACAGAACATTATTTATAGCGCCCACATCAAAGGCGTAAAATTGCGTGGACAAGAGACCTTTAATCAAGGAAGCCCCCTCTGTCGTATCAGAAGAGGAGGAGAAGATGAAGATGGCCATGAGAATGGTCTTCTGAGAACTGAGACACAAGCAAAACTCATTCAAAAAATCGACATCTAAGCAGCATTTTCCGGAACACTCCGGAAAAACGAATCACAGTCCCAGAGATTGTGTGTTTATCACTGGGGAAAATTGTGCTTCTATTTTCGAAAATCTTAAATATAATCGAACATTCCGAGTGATGGCAGAACCGAATCTTATCAATGAGGATACCTTCTCCGCCTCCAGCTTCACTACTTCGGAGGACTCTGAATACTCTGACATATCCACTGATTCGAGTTCTTATAATGATGTTTCGGAGGGGTCCGTAAATGACGATGAGCCAGCAGACGCAAGGCCAGGATGTGGTAAGCCGTAAACCAACGAATTTCTGCAGAATTAAACCATTACAAATTCTTTTCAATTCAAAGGATCAATTGATTTTAAAATTGGCCAATTAGGCTTCTGGTGCGTTATTTGCTGATCTGTTTCACACAAAAAGTAAATACAGTCCTTTCTTGGCTAACTATAGATGCTCTACAAATATCTATTTGCAGCATGGCCATTCCAATGGATTTCCAAACATAAATTTTTTGTGGGTTTTCAAACAATTAAAATAAATATATTTACTATTTGTGCAGCTCTAGGAAATGTGCAATTTTCAAATACGTTAAGCCCTAATTTATTTTCCATAGATTTATTTACTTTGTCCTCTGATGCACCCCCAAAAAACTACATTTACGCGTAATTTGAAGCGACGACTGGTCTTTCATTAAGTCGCTGTGCAAATCCATGTCTGTGTCATTGGATAACTACAAATCATGCAGTAATCAAATGGGGGGAATGGAATATTCTATGTACTCCCAGTAGGGGCTGGGGGCAGGGGGCAGGGCTTGTCATTTAATATCCGCAATTAAAGTGGTAATCAATCAAAATGAACAGGCGGAAAAACCTAAATGAATTAAAAGCAAACGAAAGAACAAAGCAAAGGATGAATGCACAGGACGAACCGAAACGGAACCAAAACGGAATGGGCAGCGCCACAAACACAATAAACAGAACGAAGGAAAGGAAAAACTGAAGCGCAGCAAATGAACGGAAAAACGGGACAAAAAAAACAGCGAACAGCAAAGAAAAGGAAACCAAAAAAAAGGCAACTGAACAAACAGCCAGAAACCAAAGAGAGAGAATGCACTGCGGGAATACTGCGCATCCGGAGTACCGGAGGCAAATAGCAGCGGAATTCATAGAATAAAAACATAAAACATAAAAACACAAACAAACACGTGAATATCCGACTAAAATCAAAGCTTATAGAATAAACAGAAGACCAACGGAGACCATCGGTAAGTGCCATTACTGTGATTGGCGGTGGCTTGGCCAACAAGTGATTGCCACTAAGACCGTAAGAAAAATATATAAAAAATATTCTCTTTTGTTTTCAGTGGCATATTCTCGACTTTTTCTCAGTGTATTTATCGTTTCTCCAGTTATACCTCTCCGTCTTCTACGGTTCCGAGCTATCCAGGGTCCAGGGGCAGGCGATAAACAAGTGCCATACAAACAAAAATGGCAGCACTGGAACGCTGGAACCTATTGATGATTGAGCAGGACATTAATCTAACGAAATGCAGACAGCCCAGCCCAGCCCATCCCAGCCCCCCAGGACAAAACACTGACCAACTGTGAAAGTGTCAAATTTCAAGCCACACATTGTTGCTGCTGCCTCCTCGTTCAGTGTCCGTCTGTGGCTACCACTGGCTGTGTCTGTGCCTGGTGCCTGTGCCTGGTGCCACCGGCGTCTGCGTCCACGTAAGCAAACATAATTACGCCAATGCCAGTGGAGCACATACTACAAACACAGAGAGGTATATACTTATGATGTACATAACCTATGTATGCATCATATGCGTCATTCGGCAGGACATATGGAAGATATGGGTTATAAGTCACTTAAAATTTATTTCATTTTTCCAATGAGAAACGCCTTCGGGGGTAAAACCGGTAGAAGGATTGTAAGATTCGGGGCAGAGACGAAGACCATACTGCTTGCACTGCTTTGGCTTGCAAATGAACTGCTTGACGAGCAACAGCGAACTGCTTGATGGCTTGATGTAATTCAAATACTTGCCTACTTATTTAAACCAAAATAAATAAAACAAAAAAAATTAAAAAAGAAATATCGAGTTGGCGACAACGAGCCCCAAAATCCACTCAAAATTCGTTTCGGGCTTAATGAACTTTTTGCTTTGTAAGAGGAATTTTCTGTGCAAAATCACAAAAGCTGACGCAATGCCATTGTGGATGCGAATGCATCTCCTGTTGCCACATCATCGCAATTTTGATGCGTTTGACACGTCTATAGGCCAGAGACAGGAACAAGAGTGGCAACCAGAGAAGGAGCAGAAACAGGAAGAGGAACAGGAAAAGGCCTATGGGTCACATGAAGATCCTGCTCATTTGCTGTCCATCGCAAATTAGACGGCAAATTAGCACACAAAACTGATGCACTGACGAGGCTCGGTGGCACTGCTGGCTGGGGTTCGGCGAGTGTTGAGTTACCTCAAAAACTGCCGTTCTGCAACTGTGCAACTGTGCAACTGTGCAATATTCTGCTGCTCCTCCTGATGTTTCTGTGGTGCTGTGACTGATGTGGCACGAAAACCAAAGGCCTCCCCGTTTTGGGCGGAACACGTCCGAAGAGGCACTGTGCCCTTTGATATTACGGCTATGTCAACGTCGTCATCGGGGACCGGATACCAAATGGGTTTTCAATGGATCCCTCACATACAGTAGCTCTGCTCCCTGCAACCTTTTGGCTCAAATTCGCAATTCGCCCGCAGTTTGGAAGCAGAACAGGAAGCTTATAAGAGAGGCTTATTCGGGAATTTTTCGTGTGGGGGAGGGGGTCGGGCTTCTGCTTTTTCTCCTTCTCCTTGGCTGGTTATTAAATTTTGAAATGCTACACCTTGTGCGGTATCGGATTGCCCATTCAAGGAGGCGAGAGCCTAAGACAAAGGGCTACTCCACTCGCCCCCTGTATGCCATCGAAATTCATGCAAAATTCAAAGGCCCAAGAGCCAGCATAAGAAAATATGCCACATCATAAATTCTGTACACATTTACTATATGTATGTATACTGTAGCGGTGGCAATCCTTTCACGAGCACACACTCCCGCACACACAGACAGATGTTGACACAGTTTTCCTTGAGCTCAGCACAAAAATGTCTGTCTATTTTAATATGAACCCAAATTGGGGTTTTTATTTATGCACGAGTTTAGTTTACAATACAGTTCGTACCTCTCGTGCCTCAAGGAACCGATACCAGACCGCCAGCACCACCTTTTTGTACCCTACTGTACTGCCGTTTGTGTGTGGCGTGGCTCTCAGTGTGGTCGTGTGGTCGTGTGGTCGTGTGGTCTGGGGCATACAAAATGCACAGACAATGGCCAAATGACTCAAAAAGCAACCAGAAAGTAAAACAGATACCGAAAATTTCAACTACAAAAAATATCATCATAAAAATCTCCAGCAGTTAAAATAATTGTCACAGTAATAAAGCGATTGCAATGCACAAAATTATATCTCATCCGCATACGAGAGGGTGGTTCAAAGAGTTCTTCGAGAAGAAATAGAGCAGGAGATTCATTCAGATAATGGGCAATGATTGATAGATGGAAGATCATTAACTTTAAAGATTTACTTGGAATATTATTAAACAAGGATCAATGGAATTCCTTGATTTATATTGAAATAGTTTTCATAGAACCATGGGGATAGCTTTTTTGCAATCCATTTAATGGAAAATGATCTTAAAAAAGAGCTCACGCGTCATGCGACAGCGCCCTTCGGTCTGGTTTTGCTTTTCCGCCTGGGGTTCCGCGCGTAACAAGCGTCTACTTGGTGTCGCTTCTCAGCCATTTGATGTAATAATATCTTTGCCATTTAATCTACATATTTAACACTTTAAAATTTGAAATATATTAAATTTGTAGGAAATATATTTAATCTAAATATAAACGTATTTATTTTTCATTTTAAATAATTTATTTTTTCAAATATGAAAAATACTTAAAATTTAAAAAATACTTTCTTTTTACGATTTCCTTTTGTTCGATTGTTTTTTATCGAATATTTATCGAATCTTATTCAAAAATTCACCATTTTAATAGATTCTTCTATGTTTTTCTTTCTCTGAATTTATCCATCTCTTTCGCTGACTTTCTGGCATCTTCATCAGCGTCCTGGCATCTTCACGGGCATCCTCCATCCGCATGGAGCTGCCCTCGGGTCCCCCTTGGCTGGGGAGTACGTTCCCTGTGCAGCAGCAGCCCTGTTCTCCGCTCCGCTCTGTGTGCTCTCTGTTTCTGGTTGCACTTGCTCCATTTTATAGCTGGCAAACATTATGGCCATGATTAATGGCAGATAATAATTTCGAGTGCCGAGCACTTGACAGCATACGAAAAGTCAGAAAACTATGGCCAATGGACGGCCATTAGCCACCCCGTCCGCACCGAGCCACCCACCCACCGAAAAGGAGGAGACGAACCGAGGGACGGACGGGAAGGGGCAACTCTGCAAATGACTGCTGGAAAATAAACAGCAACTGCAACAGCAACAGAAGCTGTGCTGTGCTGTGCGAAGCATTAAACTATTGCCATGTTCTGTTTACGGCATTAAATGCTTCGCTCCCTCTCCCTCTCTCTCTCCATATAGTATACCCCTCTTTATCACTCTCTGTTTCGACCTTCTCTTTCAGCCTTTCAGCGCTCGTGTGATTTACTCCGCTTGCCGCATAAATTACGATGAGAAAAACTGTCTCGGCCGCGCGTTGATCAGCAAATTATTTTATGCAAACAACAACAACAGAAATGTACCAAAAAATGTACAAAAAATATAAACGGAATAAGCGGATTTTAAGGGGAAATAAATAGAAAGTCTAGAGAGAGCAGGGGAACAGGGGAGCATATCTAGCATCCTCTTTCGGGGCAGTCGGGGGGTCAGGTCAGCCATTATCCTGACCACATGTTGGTTGTGCTGCCATCCAGTCAGACATCCCAGCCGCCACAGCCACCAATTGATTTAGCATTGGATGACCCTTCCACAGCCACAGCCACATCCACAGCCGCAGAGCTAAACTCCGGATACCCATCCGTCGCTGCCCCTCAACGGAAGTTCTGTGCTGTTTGCAACAGCTGCAGCAAATGGCATTCAAATCTTGGTTGGGTTTTTGTCCTTCAAAGAGCTCTGGAATGCTGCACTGAACATTCCCCAAAAGTTCTTTAAATTCGAAATATAAATAGAAATTGGGAGCTTAAAGACAGCGAAATTCAGTAAATTTTCGGGTGAAGTTTCGGGTTACGGCCACTGCTGCCGGGACGCGACGCTTGTTAAAAGCTTCATCTGTTGTGTGGCAGAACGAGGGCCAAGACGGGAATGGGATGCCATGCCTGACGGACAAATAAGTGCATTCCTTCGGAGCGGCGTGGGGCGGGGCGGGGCGGGGCGGCATTCCTTTTGTGCGAGTCATAAAATTACTTTTTATCATTGTAACATGGACAGCAAGCATTCTGCCTCCTGATGTGGCACATATACTCGTAGTACACAGACAAGTACGAGTATGAGTAGTTTTTATGACATTCGCCGCAAGGCGGCGACGCGCACGTTACTTCTTTATGTGGCATGCGACTAAAAGGATGCTGATGCTGTTACCACTTCCACCACCTCTCGACCCTCTCCACGCTGTCTTGGCCTCCTGCCTCTTGTTGCATTGTATTAATGGCTCGCTTGCACGCTAATAAGCATAAACGGCAAGCTCCTCAAGGAGTCTGCCGTCTGCTTCACTGCCGTTCGAAGGATGTGCGTGTCGCCTTTGACTTCATTGTGCACTTTATTAATGTTATTAAAAATTCTAACAAATGCCCAGAACACCGGACATGGTCCAGGGAGCTGCTAGCCGCCCGCCAGTGCATTGCTCTGCGGTTTATTAATGCCACAAAAAGGGGCAATTAATGGGGGCAACAATGTGTGGCCCGAAGACTCGAAGAATTTTTAAAGCCAGCTCCCGAGCATAAATAAACTCTGCCCCAAAATGTACCCGAATTCACTCCCAAGTGAATTTTTCCTTTGGAATATTTGAAGAATTTTCCCACAAAAATAACGAAAATCAACTTCGAGTTGGGGTCCGAGGGCCGGATTGCAACAGGTCTTGCTTGCCCCTGATTCTCGTCTTATTGACACCATTTGCCAGCTTTCCCAATTGTTTGCCCATGCATTAGGCGAGGAAATGGAAAACTTCTGACAGAAAGGAAGTCGAAGTCGAGCCAGAAAGCCATTCTCTGGCGCAAGTGTTGATTTTCTGCTTTCCCAAAACCAATAACCTTTTGGGCTTTGCATCTGGCTAAAAGAACTTAATTAAGACAGCAAGTGGAAAGTGCAAAGTGGAAAGTAGAAAGGAGTTGCATCTCATTGAAAAGCAACAGTTGAAAGGGGAAGGGAGAGGGCAGAGGGGGCTGTGGCAACTTCATTTGCAGCCAAGTAAATGCCACATTACGGAGGAATGGCATCCGCTGCCCGGACACTGTACAACAATTGCCAATTTGGTTTAAATATTTGCGTCAAGTGCAAGTTTTTCGGTCACTTCCGTTGCGCTCCGTTGTTGCAGCTGCCACTGCTACCGGCCACTGCCACCGGCCACCGGCCACCGGCCACTGCTGATGCTGTCAGTTGATTTGTGTCCCGAGTTCTCGTGGGGCAATTTCCACAGTTAATGTCTCAAGGAATGTGGCAAACTATGCTGCCAGGATGTTGTCACCCTCTTTGTGCGGGTGTGCGGGTGTGTGTGTGTTAGAGGAAAGCGAAAAACTGCTAGAGAACGACTTCCGCCACGAGAATTTCCATGCTGAGCGGAAATGGAAAAACACTTGCAAGCACAATCCCCATTTTGTTCTGACAAAACCACACCCCCCCACACCCTACGTTTGTGGTGCTGCAATTAACGGGAACACATGCAGCTAGGAGCCCAAAAGCGGGTCAATAACGTCCACGAACGACCCTCATCGATATACTATATATGTATATTTGATGTTAACTCAATTTGATGCCAGCACCCACCGCTGTGATCCTTGGGGCTGGACCCCGATGCGTAATGCTTTAATTTAGTCACAATATTGTCCTTCCACTGCACGCCGCTCCTTGTCGGTCGCCATCCACTTAATAGCCAATTAAGGGTAGACGACGATTCAAGAAATAATTAAATAGCCAGGCGCTGCATGGAACTTTGCTCTTAAAGTGCCACCATGGCGTATGTGTAATCTCCGGGAGAGCGTGCGCTTTACGCTGCCGCCCGAAAGTATGCAACACAATCCGGCAGTTGCCAGTTGCCAGTGCCCCTTGAGCTATGCAAATTTAATTGGAAATTTCATAATGAGCTGCAGCTATGTGCACGGACAGCAACTAAATAGAAGGAAACGCTTTCCACTTTTTCTCTGCTACAGATGGATACATAGGATACTCCTTTTCTCTCCAGCTACCGCTATTCTGATACCCAACAAGCGCGGCATTTAAGGGGTATATATGTACATACATACAGATGTATGCCTGCCTAGAAACTTGGATCTGCTCCTAAAAATATTAGTTTCTTTTGAAAACAGACGGGAGAATATTTCATGAGCTTAAGACGATATTTGATTGCTACCCATAATTTAGAGATTTTCTGTCTCTTTCTTAAATTTTTCACTTTTCGATTTAATACTAAAATACCAATGATACTTAAGTAATTCGGACAAAATACCGAAAAAATACTGTTAGTACTGTAAAAAAAAAGCTACTGTAAATTCTAAACGAATTGGTGTAAACAGATACTTTAAATACTATAAAAATACTGCAATTTTCATTACTACCATAATTAAGAGACTTTCTGTGTTTTTCTGAAATTTTTACTCTTCGATTTAATACTAAAATACTAAAATAAATTCTGACAAAATAGCAAAAAAAAAAACTTCTGCTAGCAAATACCAAAAATACTAAAAATTCTGACAAAATACCAAATAAACTAACTGTAAATAGAGCAAAAAATACTACTGTAAATAATTCAAAAAAACTATTGTAAATACTAAAAAAATTACTGTAAACAAATACTTCAAATACTATAAAACTGAAAGTCTGATTACTACCATAATTAAGAGACTTTCTGTGTCTTTTTCATATTTCTACTCTTCGATTAAATACTAAAACACTACAAAAACACTACAAAAACAGAACTTACTGTAAATACAGGAAAAAAAACTACTGTATATACAAAAAAAATACTATAAATGGTAAAAAAAAACCTCTGTAAATACTAAAAGAAATACTTTAAATACTATAAAAATACTGCAAATACTTAAAAAAATGATACAAAACAGCTCCTGAAAAAAATACTGCAATAATAGAATATTTCCAATCAATCGCCATTTACTATAAATAAACTATTTATTTGAGAATCAAACATAACTTAAACTTGGTATAAAAGAGGAATACAGGGTATCTGTGATTACAAAGACATCCGAATCGATTGCCCTGCTTCAGAGCTACTTCTACTCATTATCAAAGTGCAAAGTGGAAGGTCACTGGCTTAATATTTCAGGCGCAATTATGCAGCTGCGCATCAAAAATCAAATACAACACTAAAAAGTGACAGCTGCAATCAGAGCTGAGGACCTGCGGAGCTGAAGATGCTTCATGCTTCATGCTTCATGCCCCCGACTTCGTTTTTGGCTCATCATAAAATTCAATTTGGCGCAAAGTGTTTAATGAAAGCGTCAGCTTGGTTCCAGACCCCGCCGGACCCGGACTCGGACTCGTAGTCGGAGTCGGAGTCGGACCTCGGTCGCAGATTTCCAGCTAGGAGCCAACTTTTTCGCTGCACAGCAGGTCATCTCGAGGCCATTAACAATTCAGAGGGAATTTCGCAATGGCAGGAAAGAACCAAGCAACAAAAAACCCAACCCAAGCACCCACCAACTGTGCGTGGAATGTGAGATTCCGGGGAAAAGCACTGAATTGTTTTACATAAAAACACGCTTTAGACAGCAAATTATGCAATACAAGAAGACAAGGTTGGGAAAGTGCAATGGTTGTGATAAAAATTAACAAGATACGCAACGTTTGAGCTTTGAATTAATTGAAAGCGCGTATGCACGGGGCATCACAACAGAGAAACACAACCCCAGACTCTCTCTCTCTCTCTCTCTCCGGTCGCCAGAGTTCTGTAAAATTATAAATTCGCATCTAAATGAATGCTGAAAAATTAATGAACTGCATGCAGTTTAATTGAAATGAACATTCATGGGGGAGAAAGCAGGGAAAATAGGGGAAAATACCCGTTGGAGAGTGCAGCAGAACCCTCAAAAGGAACGATGCTTTTCATAATGAATGCCGCGATTTAATCAGGCGAAAATTCATACATTTCTTCTGTTTTTCTGTTGAAGTTAAGGTTAAAATTAAGGGAATTTTTTTAATATTTATTTAAATTTAATTGGAATTTAAGAAATAAAATTCTATATTTCCGGAAACAGAAACCGAATGCATAAAATGGAAGTAAAACTACCATTCTGATGGATTTATGGATCGGATTATCATTAAAGCACAAATTAAAAAGTAATTTTAAGCTGATTTTCCATTTGTTTTCTGTATAATTTGTAAATAGTATAAAGACGACTGACTCACCTCCATGTTAGATCCGTTTTGGCCCATTTGGGTCCTTGGAGAACATAGCGCCGCACACGTATACTAATGCCACTGTCATGATCCAGATTGTCGGGAGAGAAATTATACGCGTCCCTCTTGTCGCCCACACCGCAGCGGGGCTGCTGTATTAGCCTGGCCGTAGCCCCGTCGATTTCGCCCGTAACTGGAATGTTGCCAAAATGCTGCCGCCACCGTCGCCACAGGAGTAGACACAAGTTGTGCGATTGTTTGGATAGAGGTGGAAGGTAGGCAGGCAGTAGTGGCAAGTAGAACAGTAATGTTGCTTGTATAATAGACGAGGGGCAAATGTGTGGGGGTGGGGAGCTGTGCACATACCTGGAGACTCCGTATTGCATCTATCAGCTGCTCCTCGGTGCGCAGGGCTCCCGTTTCCAGGTCCGACTTGGGCAGATAATCAAACTGCATGAGGTAATTGTACTGCAAGGAGAACGGAGGATAGGACAGGTTGGTGGAGATGCTTAGATGGATAGATACATTAGGGAAGTGTGCCAAAGGCAGGCCGAGTAGTGGTGTCTCAGCGGCAACAACAATGCAGATGTCTGGCCATATGGCCGGTTTTGTGAGCCAAACTGTTTGTCGTTTGCAAATGGTACAGAAAAAAAAGCAAATACCCCCCAGCCAATGGAAAAACGCCTCCCAAAAACGAGAAGAAAAACTTTTTGCATAAAGTTAATGATAAAAGCAACGCCAGATACAGCAGCAGCAGCAGCAACAACAACAACAACAACAAAACTTTAACATTAATAAGCCAAAAAGTATGCCACAGGAAAATGCCGATGGAAAGAGTAAGAGGCAGAGGCAGAGGCTCTCAAGGCAAGGCTTGGCCTGAACTGTGGGCGGGTGCCCTTCTGGGGCACTTTCTTATCTGTTGGACTTTTAATATACGCCGGAGGGGCTTGGCAGTAGATCCCACGATCAACGGATCGGAGAAATAGCTCTTTCTCCGTTAGAGATACAGTGGAAGAGAGGTTGAGGGCCTTTTTTGTGAGGAGAAGATTGAGATAGTGTATACTCGTACTATGCCACCTTTCTATTGGGTTTAAGCCAATAAATTATCAACTAAACTCTTGTATAAAACCAGTTTCTAGCTCTGCTAGTTGTAGTCTTTATTATTATGATTTATCATACTAAAATAGATTTCTCTTTTGAGAATTATGCTGTTATCGAATCAATAAGTTCAACAAGAAAAAACTTCGGCCCTTCATGTAAGCATCATCCCTTGAGGGATTATGTGCTCTCTCTCATATGGTCTATCTGCATATGTATTGGGCCACAGTCGCATAACTGTAAACTGTGACACTAGAAAATACAAAACACAAGTAGAACTCGATTCGATTCGACTCGATTCCCTGGCCATATGTGCTGTGCGCTGCCTCTCGATTTACATATTTTTGTCCATTGCGTGCGGGCTCGTACACTCCGTATTTATTCACCAACCGAAACACACCCCCTACCTCCCTCCCTCTCGTACTCGTGTAGCTCCCCTTCTCTCTGGGAGCTGGGGGGCAACAACTTGACACATACACCAGCAAATTACGTGACCTGCAAATTAAATTTTCCACTCCTCCCATTTTCCCCGCACAGATGGGAAAATTGTCACACTCGCACCATTTTGCCGACTCCATGATGGACAAAATATTCGATTTTTGGCTTACTTGTTATTGTCAGTCGATTCCCCAGAAGAAAGCAAACTTTTGAATCGACCAAACGATTTGCAAATTTCATGAAAAGAATCGTTAGCCAATATTCCGGGCAGAGGAGAGCCCAGGAGTATGTATGGGTGCCATTCTTATATGTATACATATGTATATGCAAACGAGAACGTGATGTGTGGGGCGATTATGTAGTTGAGATTTATCGACCTGATGAATGGCTTATCCACTTTTGGGTTTCATCGTTTGACTCTGCTGAAAACTTGTCTGCTCCGTGCCCGTGCCCGTGCCCGTGCTCGTGTGTGGCATTCGAAAGTTCAAAGTTTTTCGGCCAACGCAAATGGAAATTATTTTAGTGGAAATGGTAAATAATGCAAGAAGCACATCGCCACCCTGACAACAAAAATATTAAAAGTCAGTAAAACAGATTTCCATATACTTTTTTACCGATATTACTTTGTAAATTGATTGAAAGTTAACCAATTTAACCAATTGACATGCAATTTAATTTTTTTTACCTCGTATGTTCAAATAGTCAAAATCTTCTATAAGAAAGATGATGAAAGAGTTTGCCTATATCCTTAAAACTGTACTTTCGATTTTTGTATTTTTTTTTGTTACCTATTTACTATTCAAATATTCAAAACGCCAGAATGGAAGAAGACTGTGGTAATCTGATCTAACGGGATCAGTTGATCAAGAATACGATCAAGAATCGTACAGTATTTCCAAATGAGTGGACGCCTATCAGCGATGCTCCGAAAGCTCTGTTAACAGTTCTCTGCTCTCAGTCCGCTGCCGATCTGCGCTGCCAGCAGCCAAGCTCCCCGACACACAGCCGATCATGTCGCTCGAACTATAGCTTCGGCAAAAGCCACACTCGAAATGCTCTAATCATGATGAAATTATACAAGGCGGTCGGTCCGATAATTCTCTTTCGTGTCTTTTTTACGCCCAGCACAACTGAGGGCGCTTTGACGCCGCGTTTGATGAGAGAGAGAGAAGAACGAAGTTTGCTGTTGGACTGAGCAAAATAAGATCCAAAAGAGAGCGCGTTGCGGGACCGGACCACCTTGTATAATTTCATCAGGGCTGCGCTTACTGGTTGTTACAATTTTATATACTTTTGCGATTGCTCCAAGAAACGTTTAAACACTGAAACACTGAAACACTGAAGCACTAAGAGCGAGCTCAGCCTTGGGCTCGTTCCTGGAAGCGATGCAATTGAATTGACTTATTTTTTTAGTCCTTTTGTGTGGGTGGGTTTTGTAGGCGACTCGACCGTTGTATAACGCTTAAGCGTAACACTCAACACCCCGCACCAGGACAACTTTTACGCTGGAAATGAAGCTTATCAAGTGACTTTCTTTCAACATCGAGATGTAAAAATAGTTTTTTTTTTCATTTATTTTTTATTTGATGGCCATTGTTGTAGCCGTTACCGTTGTTAGTCCTTGGGGCCAGTGGCAACCTTTGCAGTGCTCCTTGCTGCGCTTTGCGCTTTGCGTTTTGCATTTTATTTGTTATTTTACTAAACCATTACTCGCTTTGACGATGTAACCCTCACAGCATGGCAGCAGCAGCAGCAACAGCATCCGCTTCTGTTTGGAAGGGGAAGGGGCAGCAATGGAAATAAACCTGACACCGAGTCCAGTGCAGACATATCACACAGCTACACAGGTACACTGGTACGGGATCAGGGTACGTATGTGGCACAGATTGCACTGGCAACTGTGCGTCACAGACAAACAAAAAGTTAGATCCCACTCCCTTATGGGCTGTCACGTTGCTGGGAGTGCGTCAGCAGCAGCAGCTGAAGAGTCTCTACGTAACGCAAAGTAAAACGTAAGAAATCACCCCACACCCCCCACACCCCCACACAGAAAATTGAAATTCATATAACGTGCCCCCGGCCGAGCCATGCCCCATGCCCCGCCATGGATCAGCATGGGTTCCAATACTGCCTTGTGGGGTCTCTCTCTCTGCTTTTGCTACACGAAAACAATATCAATTAAAAGATATGTATGTTGAAATGCAAAAACCAAATCGATGAGGGGTAAGGGCAGGGGCAGGGGCAGGGTAAACGCACGATGTATAATGTGGCATACAGCGGAAGCCGAGTGTCTGTCTGTCGCAGAGCGAGAGAGGGAGACGCATAAAGTTTCTTAATGAATGGAAGAGAGCCGACGATTGGCAAAAGGCACTCCACTTGTACACTGAAAGAAATAAGCATACAATGCATTCAAAGATATTCAAAAGTTGCAGTTTCTGCAAACTTTTAATATTTCGCCTGGAGGGGTTTGGGTTTTGCTCAGTGTATTGCCAATTTGGCTAATCGAAGACTCTGCTGGCTATAAATATATCTCTTAGGCAAGGTGTGCCCACAGCCGCCTGATGATCATGATGATGGCCCAAACATTTTACGACAACGAATAAACTACAATTCAAAGTTATGAATGAATGAGTGAATGAATGAATGAATGGCTGGATGGATGGATGGATGGATGAGTGCGTCGAGTGCTTCGAATGAGTGAATGAATTGCACAGGTCCCCATCGCCCCCCATGGCCCCTGTTTTCCACTTGGGTGGTGGCCAGGGCCAGTGGCAATCATTTATGCATTGGCCTTTGCGTTTTTAATGGGAAACGCTGTTGGCCAAAGCTACGTGTTTGAAAATCAGAAAGAAGTGCGGGGGAACACAGCCACAGTCACAGCCACAGCCCAGTTGTCGTACGTGGCCAAGCCATGATTCCGACTAATAGAAAAATAGAAAAACTGGAAAAAAACTGGGAAAACGGTTTGCAAACAGAGTGGAGAGTGCAGCTCCAAGGCGGGATTGGGGATGGGGTATGAAAAACAATAACAGTAAAACATGGCTACGTGAGTATTTGTCGTGTAAACAAAATCATCTTATCAAAATATAATAACAGAAACCAATAACAGGCGAAACAATTGAGAAAAGTGCGAGTGCCCCACGACGCGAAAGGGGCTACGGGGCTAAGGGGTTACGGGTTCGGGGGAGTTACGGTGCTTGGGGAAAGTGTGAAAGAAAGTATATATTGTATATTGTATATGGCTTTTATCGCACACTCTGAGACCCCTCCACCCCCCTGCCAAACACTCTTTCCATAATTGTTTTTGGGGCTTAATTTCGTTAAGTTTTTTCTGTGGCCCAAGGAAAAGTTCTCGGCCTTCGGTGAAAGTGTGAAAGTAAATTGAACGATAAACGAGGGCGATATTTTTATTATTTTATTGGATTATAATTACAATTAAGCAGGTAGGTAGGTAGGTGGGGGCATGCCACATAAATGGGAAAACAAAGACAAGACAAGCTTCAGAGCTGTGGATACCCTCCTTACAGGCAATGGAGATATCCGTTTGCTTAGGGGAAATTTGCACTACACTCAGAGAAAAAGAAACACAAACAAATTTAAATTAAATATTCGTGTTTTTTTTACTTTGATTTAAACATAAATTTATTTTATGTCATAATCGAAATATAAAAAAACTTTAAAATAAATATAATATTTTAAATTTGTAGGAAATATATTTTTATTATTTTTATTTATTTTATTATCATATATTTTTATTAATTAATATTGAAATTGTCTTCAAGTGTAAATATTAAATATTACAATTTCAGGGTTTTTTTTTTTTTTGGGTGTACCACTGTGTGGATTTGCTCTGACACCTTCATAAATCTATCCATTCTTTTGCAGTATCTTTCCATTCCCAAAGTCCTGATACTCCCCTTGCAAGGAATCCTTAGTTAATTACTAAAAATGGTGGACCCACCCTAGGGTATTGGAAAATTCTCAGTTAATCAAGAGTTTAGGACCCGCACAAACAAATCAAATTGGTTTATCTCCCAGCCATAATTCTCTGCTCCACATGCGGCAGAGGGCTAATAAAAATGAAGGCGACCGACCCGACCGTCCGACCGTCCGATCGACCCGACCACCGGGCAAATGTCCTCCTGGGGTTCGGCAAACAAACCTATAAAAATGACAAGCAACTGCAACCAACGAGGGCATCCATCTAAGCCGCACACACACTCTCCATTCCACATGTGGCACACAGAGACACACAGAGAAGTGGCAACACATTCTGGCAAATGCGCAAAAAGGAAAAATACTCGCTATCCCAAATGCAGCAGCAGGCAGCAGGAGCAGGAGCATGTGGCAGCAGGATGTAAAGCAAACCACAAAGAGCATAAAATTGGGGCCAAGTTGACAGGATATGGGACCTTGATGGGGTCTCCTGCCTCACCGCCTGACTGCCTCGCACAACAACAGGTACTCCTTCGTATGGGCCTCCCCTCCAACACCCCCTCAAAAGTAATTGATGGCACAAACACGTCAACAACTGCAACTGCAGAGGAAAATAGAGGGGAAATTTCTATGAAATTAATGTTCAAATGTGTTTCTAATGGAAATGGCTAAGGGAAACACCAATTCAAGGTCAGTAAGTTGAAAACTTGGTAGAAAGGGTGACTGCCCAAGACCACACAAGCCACAAAATTGTTAGAAAATTAACAGGAAACGGAGCAAATACCAAGGCGCGCACTGCGCACCTGTAGAGCCAGAAAACTGCCAAAATTCGAATGGAAAATAAATTGCATTGGGGCGCTGATTAGAAAGCTGGAAAATCGAGGACAAAAACCAACCTCATAAAGGCGTAAAATGCCAAAATATGCAATTTCTAGCACAGGAAATGGTATTCCTTCGTGACCTTTGCGGACTCTGGTGCTTCCTGTCCAATAAAAAGTGTACAGGCAAATGGAAAGCGGAAAACGGCGGACATTTTAAAGGTAAAGATTAGCAGATATCCTCACAGAAAGTCCAGTCTACTGGACATCCTCTTGATGTACTTTTTCCTGCGGAGATTTCCCTTCCCTAATTCAATTTGGAGTATTTCAAATTCTTTTGGGGCCCAACCCAGACCATTTCCATTTCCATTTCCATTTCCATGCATTTCCTGTGGCTGTCTCATAAAATTCTTGAAACACGTGCCACTCCCGCACACACATCTGGAGGCAACACAAATTTATAGACTAGAAATTTTGCAATAAAAAGGTCTCTCGCGTCGCGTTGGACAACAAACTAAATGTTTCTGAGGACGACAGGTCCCGCCCTCAATCGGCGAACATTTAATAAAAGACCAGGCACACGGATACACGGGCACACGGGCACACAGCAGGAGGACTGACAGGCGAGTGAAGAGATGGAAGAGATGGTTAAATTAATTGAAATCAACATTGATTAATGTGGGATAAGAAACAGAAACAGAGACCAGCAAAGCCAAAGGAAGACGGCGGCACTGGGCATGGGAAGGGTTGCGGAGGGGTTGCGCCTCCAATGAATGGACCTCCGGACCGGACCGGACCGGACCAGACCAACACGCAACGTTCGGTCCGTGGCACTGACGCTGACACTGCCACAAGTTCCCCGTCTTTCGTTGCACTTTAATTAGACCGCAGAACGAACGTAAATTGCAGTATCGCGGGACCCCACTGCTCCCACCTCCCGCCACCCCACCGGAAGGGAGGTTCGAACGTTTTTTATGGGAAAGTGATGGGATACTCGGGACTAGGGGACTCGGGGCCCAGGTTGACGCATTTACTTTGTCTCACAGCGAAAGCAACAAGTCATCCTGCCGCATGCCCCATGCTACATGCCTCCGTCTTTCAATCAGTCCACCCACCAGACAATCAATGGGTTCTCTCCGAACAATTTGCGTCAGTGGCAGAAATGGGAAAAATATATAGACTGTGGAAAACGGGCTAAATGGAAATGGGGAAATGGGGAAAACGGAAGAACGAGCAGACAAGGCTTCGAATAGTACCCTGGAAAAGTCTGGGAAAACCTCAGATGTTAAAGCAACAGAATGGCCACACTTTCAGTGACTACCGGGTAGAGCCATTGGCTCCGTGTGTGAATGGAAACTCAGGATGAGCATTGTAGTCCGGCCGATGAGACCTCGGTCCAAGGTTTCGCCACCAACCCCCAACCCCCCAGGGAGGCACAGCCGATGATTAACTCGCGCGGGGGCATTCCGCATTTCGCAATAAACAAATAAATCATTATTTACAATGCAAAAATACTATATTTAACGATCTGCACTCGATCGTGGCGTTCAATGACTTGACGGGACGCGAGGCGACAGTTAAACAAACAGAAATCAGAAGTGCGGACAGATGCAAGTGCCCCTGCAACGTAGACCATATGCCACAAACAGAAACCGCTCTCATACGATCTCGATCTCTGTCTCTGTCTCTCTGGGTTCTCTCTGGCTGCAACTAGGAAATCGGTGTAAAAGGCGCTTGGGCTTAACTTTCGACATTAAGACCATTTGCAGCAGCAGCAACCCGATATGGTCAATGATATACTGCCGCCTGCCCCTGCCCCTGCCCCTGCCACTGCCCCTGCCACTTCTCTGCCGCTTTACTGGAGACCAAGTCCCGTTTCTGCTTGAGACATAAATTCGCTTAATAATTCAATTGATTAAGCCATATTTTCATCCATTTAATGCCCTTGTGGCTCCGTCCAGTGGCTCGAAGGGGGCAACAGAGAGTTGTTGCACTTTCAAAAGATTCTCCAGCGGGTTTTTGTCAAGGTAAACTAAAGGAATTTTTTTAGATATTTAAATGATTTACAATCCATTGAAATTCACAAACGCTTAATATCTCGACTCGACTTTTTCCTTTTAATTATTTTTAATAAAGAAATAACCTGCTCTGTGCGGCTGCTGCTACTGTTATAGGTCTGGTTACAGTATCTAACGATCTACCAGCTCCACTCTCCTGCTACTAGTAGTAGATTATGTAGTATATTCCAATTACGTTTAAGCTTCAGCTATCCAATGCAATGGTTTTTTTTTTGTGTTCTTCTGGCTAAAAACCCGTTTGGCTTCGTTTTGGCTTCGTTTCTGTGGCTAGTCTTTCGATGAAATTCGTTTCAATCGTGGGATGAGTGTCGCGAAGTGGCCAAGTGGCAAAACTCCCGCTAAATGGCCAAATGAGTTGGTCAATATTTGTGCACTTTGAACCGCAGCTTCCGAGAGAAAGAGAGAGAGAGAGAGAGAGAGGGGCAAAGGAATGTTGGTGTGAGTCAGGAGTTGGTCTGCCAGAAACTGGTACGGCACCTGAAGCCGAAAGGCGTTGCTGGATCTTTTGAGTGACGGAAACACGCAGCACACAGATACATGCATACATCTACATGCCATCTTTGGGCTTGAAGCTGAGGCTCAAGCTGACTCTCGTTTGGGGCAACATGCCGCCGCATAGCATAATTGATGGCACAGGCAGCATACACGCTTAAAAGGAAACTTGCTGCTTGCTGCGGCACGCTGCACAAATGTATCCCAAAAAAGGCGTTGTCATCGTTGTTGTTGTTCTTGTTGTTGTTGTCATTGTTTGTGGCTGTTGCAACACATTGCAAGAATCGACATCAACATTTCGCTGGAAAAGGTCTGCCTCCTGCTGATGCCGCTGCTGCTGCTGCTGCTGCTGCATCATGTGGCATCATTAAAATCAACTCAGATTCTTGCCAAAATGTCAAAGATTTTTCATTTCCTCTGGCTTTCTCCCTCTCTCTCTCGTTCTCTGACGGGCCCCTGCTGCTGCTGCTGCTGGGAGGCTCAACAAACTGCCGTTAGCTGCCACATACTCCCCGAAAATAAATAAATCGAAGCAGAATTGTTTTTATATACATATTTGTTTCTGTTGTTTTCGGTTGTTTTCTGCTGCTTTTTTGTTGCTTTTGTTCTGCTCTTTTGTTGCTTTTGTGCTGCTTTTCTGCTGCAATCAAGAGCGCGCGTCGAAGCACGAAAATGTGATAATTAATACAAAACACAGAAAACAGAAAAAACACAACCCGAAAACAGAGGAAAACCGAGGGGAAAAATGGAACGAAGGCAATGAATCTGGGTCAAATCCAATTGCTTTTTATATTTTGTTTTTGTTTATAATTCTTTTGTGCAGCAGCAGCAGTCGCCCTTTTTCACATTACGCGAGACCTTAGAATTTATCCAACAAATTGTTCCCTCTCTCCCCGCTCCCTAGAACCTAGAATCTAGATGCTGTACATTTATTTATGCACTTCCACCGGACGTTTTTATGCCCTGTAAAGTTGTAGGGTACGATGGGTATGTCCCCCGAGTGAAGCTGCATGCAACAGAAGGGATCTACAGCGAATGCAAGAGTCGAGGCAGCACAGGAGATAGCAATACATATTTGCATATGCTTAAAGATGATTGAATGATCGAATAACAAGGTACTGTGTGAGTACTGGGTATCGGCTGGTCGGTGCCACTCGACACTCGACTCTCTGCTTCGTATTTGTTTTGTTCGAAAGTCACTCGGATTTATTGCACTTTTATTTATTCTCTCTCCCTCCCTCCCACTCCCCTGGTTCGCGCGGAACCATTTAAAACCGTTAGCCGAAAGCCAGGCGAACGAAAATCTGCATACAAGAGTGTCAGCGTGTGAGTGTGTGTGTGGTTATGGGTGTGGGTGTGGGAGAAGTGTGAATCTATTTCTGCTAATGGCTGGACGTCCGGCTGTCCCATTCTCGCCCCTCCCCCGTTTTCCTCTCTCCACATTTTTCTGCACTGTACGTATAATATCCATTCTTTTCTTCGCTGCACTTCCCAAGTGAAGTGCCGCTTGCCGCAGATAAAGCGGAAAACTTTCCACAGACACACACAAACACACACACACACACACACAGACAATAACAGTAACCGATTGTGCAATTCCGATAATGCATTATTCTTTTTTCTGTTTTTTTTTTTTTCAGCAGTCACTTCATGAATGATATGTTGTATGCCATACATTCATATGTACAGTATGTATGTACAGTATGTATTGTTACTTAAAGAACTCTCTATTCTTTGAGGAATTTATCGACAAATATTTGCGGAGAGAGAGGTAGAGATATTGACTGGAAAATCACATTCGTTGTTGAAAAGAAAGACATGATTTGCACATAATATTAACACTTAGGAGCACCGTATGTACACCGTATACAAAAGGTATATATATATGGTAGTAAATCCTACCCGAATCCTAGTACCATATCATATTATATTCGGTAGCAAGAGAGTGAAAAAGGGTTATATTTTTGATTAATTTTTGGGTTCCTTCCTTTAAACATCTGTATTGCCATTTTCCTCTTTTCTTTCTGTAGTATTTTCTTATGTTTCCATGAGTTTTCCCACATACTTTTGTTCCCAACAAATTTGCCAGGGATTTCACCTAAGCAGATAGATAGCATCATCTCGGCCACCTCTCTTGGCCCTTGGTGGCATGAATCATTGTCATTCCTAGCCCGAAAAATTGTGCAACCACGAGTGTATTCGCATTCGCATTCGCAGTCGCATTCGTGATGACTGAGATTGCGGTCCGCGTATCCGCGTGGGCGCTGGCGTACGGCGGGATATACGGGAAGACAGGAAGACAGGGCTAATGTGCATGCAGACTGAGTCTCAGTTGCCGTCTCTGTCTCTGTCTCCAGTTCCCGTGTGCAGACTGTCAAAATGTTGCATGCACAACAAATGTCTCATATTTGAGTACGCGACACCATAATGATGGGGATACCCAAAGTGCACAAAACAGAGAGAATAGATAGAGAGAGAGAGGAAAATCAGCATAAATGCATCAATCATACGCTGCGTGGGTTGGCCAGACGATGCCACTCCACGATTCCTCTCCTTTCCCCTTTATTTTTTTTGTCACAATGACATTAAAAATCAATCAATGGCACATAAAAATTAATGAATTATACTATAAATACAACCAGCAACAATAATGATAATGAGAACGAGAGCCTGTCTGTGACTTTGTTGGGGATGTCTGTACATATATTCTGGGGCTTATCTGGGGCTGTCCGCTTAGTGTTTCCTCTGGGATTTGTGGAACTGGCGCTGCTGTTATCAGCTTTTAATTAAGAATATTAATCGTGTATATAAACAAACGACAATACTTCCTATTTACTTCGATTTGCTGTTTTAGATGAAACCAGCACGTTTCTATGGAGATACCACGTGACCGAGGGGTATATATGTTTTACAGGGCACGTGCTATCTAGAGAAATCCCTCCATCTCTCCGCCATTTACAGGATAATACCCGTCTCGATTTCATCTGGTTTTACCTTCTTTTTGCGGCACTATTCATTGGTATTCGCAGCGGGGTTTTTGTGCATTCCGCGCACTCTTTTGGCCAATGCAAATTGGGAATTATTTGTTCTTGTGCTCGGCTCGAAAATATTTCCGCTCTTTGAATTTCAATGCGTGGCAACAACAGCGGCACAGCCACACAGCCGCACACACAATTCCAGGTACGACTACTCGCTGTTTTTTCATTTTGCTGCTGCTGCTGCTGCTAAAAAGGATGCAGGATTTTTCTATGGCCCAATGCAGTTCCCTACGTGACACAATTAAAAAAATAAATAGAAAATAAAACTCCACTTTATCCATACACTTTCCAGGGAGCAGGAGAAGCAAGGGTATTGTGATTATTGGCATGGCTTTTGCAACGCACAGATGGTACAAAAAAAACAACCTGAATCACAATCCAAGCACAGTCGATATATGTATTTATCTATGGATAAGCAATGGGATCTGCAAGGGTATCCAACGCTTCGTCCACCTGTGCCACCACTGCCACATCGCCGCTTGTTTTGTATGGAAAGCGAAATTTAATAAAAATTAAAATAAAAAATAAAAAGCTGTTATGACGACAGGTAAAAGCATGCATCCTGTTGCATGACTGACCAGAAAAGTCCTTTGATTAAAGTTGTTGCTGTTGTTGTGGTTGGTTTGGGAAAAGTGGTTTACCCTTTTGAAAAATGCTCCAATTAGGAGAAGGGATGTCCGAATAATAGACGTTAAATTGGAGTTTTATAACAAAAAATGTTTTAATTAAAAAAAAAAAGATGAGAATAATTTCCTAGAGAATATAAATAATATTATACAAAAACATG
This sequence comes from Drosophila lowei, assembly GCA_008121275.1. NCBI lineage: Eukaryota > Metazoa > Arthropoda > Insecta > Diptera > Drosophilidae > Drosophila > Drosophila lowei. The sequence continues at coordinate 19,107,932 of CM017778.1, read as the reverse complement.
TATAATCCTAGGAATAATTATTTATATTTCATGTCCAAAAAATAAACAAAAATCAAATTATTTGCTGGAATAGAAATACCACGAAAGATCCCCCCACCCCGAGATGAGTCAAAGATATTGTTAATTTTATGAATAATTATGCAGGTTAATTAAATAATGTTAATCATATGTTAAATGTTAAAGAAACGCTAAATCCTATTAAATTATTAGTCACAAATTGGTAGCTGGGGGGGTTTTGGGATTTCCTGCTCTCCAATCGAATCCGACTCTCATTAACGCATTTGGCACACACACACACACACATACACAATTAAGTGTCAAGCGGCATTTGTCACTGGGATAAACAGATAAACAGATTGTCATTATTCGTACACCTCTGGCTGGGTGGCTGGCTGACTGACTGACTGACAAATTACTTGTGCCTTAAAATAATGTAAATTTATTCGAAAGCAAACAGTCAGCACTCTCTCAACGGAAATATCTTTTATTGTAATTGATAATCACGTTAATGTGCTACTCAATTTATTAAAGCCGTACACCCGTCTGTGTCTGCCCCTGTCTCTGCCACTGTCTCTGTTGCAACAGTGAATCAGCAGCATTTTGAGTCAATTAATAACAGCACATTTAATCTGTTCCAAGTCTCGGGGATCTGCCACTTTTTCCTGTCTCTGATTATGGCATACGGAGTTGACATTTATACGAATAACTACACGATCAGATCTCTCTCTGGAGTCTCTCTCTTCCCACTTAATGACTGGTCGCTTGGTGCATTCAACTGGCGCTCCAAGAACTGTCACATAAGCCCTATTTAAGAGGCATACTTTTATTTTTATTGGTACGAATTGTGTTTTTGAGTGCTGCCCATAAAACCGATCGAATTGGAACTTCTGGCTGATGGGACGGGATGGGTCGGGCCTCTACTCCGCCTACCAGGAAGCCATAAAACCATCAACGAAAATTCACTCGCATGCGGCATCAACTGCATTAATTGCATTCTGAAAGAGAAGGAGGAGGAGGAGGGATGTGGAGATGGAGATGGAGGGAGGGAGTTATGGAGGAACTGAGGAACTGCCGTCGATTCTGACACTTTTGTAGGCCCTCTGACAATGGAGCCATTATATATGAGTAATGCGGGGAATGTTTACGAATAATTTCAATACTGTTTATGGTTTTCCTTTTTTGGGTAAATGGGAATGGGATCGGGATTGATCGGCAGGCACACTCATCTCCGAGATGTCTCCGATACAGTTGACAATCTCTGAATAATTGTTTCTTACATTTAAAGAACTTTTTGATAATGTTTTGGGATTGGCTTCCCTATAAAAATGTCAACATTTAAAAATACACTTCACACTTTCACAAAGACTACATTCAACAGAATTCTATGAGCATTGATAAGAACGGAAACACGGTGCACTGTTGGAATACATAATTTAAAGATTTTTAATCTTTTTTCAACAGAAAAATATATATATTCGAAAATATAAATGCTTTTCCAATGAAAAGAACAAGGAATTTCATATTGAATCGTTTGGCAAAATTTTTATAGCTTCGATCATCCAAAATTCTCTGGACGAAGAATAGAATCCACCTGTTCACCCGATTGCATATTCCGTTCCATCTGAGATCTGGCCCTAGAAATCCTCCCACGCACACACCAATCAACAATAATTGATGCATGCATAAGTAAAAAATAAAAAATAAAAAGTTGGACAGTCCACAAGAGTCTGTTGATGACAAGACGACTTCCTTCTGGAGTTTCCTGCTCCATTTCCATTTCCATTTCCATGAGTTTTGCCAATTAGAATTTTGCGAAAACTTGAAAGCAAATTTGCAACAGTTTGTTAGGGCTCCCCCTACCCCTCTGCTGTCTTGCTCTGTGTTTCTCCAGAGTGGCAGTGTCTCAGTGTCAGTGGCAGCAAGATATATACATATGTACATATGTATATATAGAACTGAAGTGCGTGTGGATATGCAAATGTGTATTTTGTGGTCGACTCGTGTGGGCAGAGAGAGATAGGGAGAGAGAGAGAGAGAGAGATAAAGTTAACTTCACTTTCTAGTACAGTATTTTCCGGACAACTTCCGCTGGGGCATGCAGCAATGCCATGACCCTGCTGCACCCCGCAACGTCTTACGCTCCCCGACCCTCTTGTCTTTTGCCGCTCGTTTTCATCATTTCATTTGATTACACGCCACTCATAAGCGCGACAGCGACTGTGACTGTGACTCTGACTGTCACTGCGACTGCCAGTGCGTGAGTGTATGCGGACAATTCGTTGGCAGTGTGTGTGTATTAGTGCGTTTATTGAACCGGGAGGCTACGGCAGCGCCTAGCTGGCGACGGCGACACATAGCCGCCAGCAGCAGCAGCAGCAGCATTGTGGCAGCAACTTTAGCTCTGTTCTCAGTTCTTTCTCAGTTTCATTTCACTCTCTGTTTTCGCTCTCCTGCTCTCCCTCTCTCTACTTACTGCTCCTCCATACAATGCTCCATATATGTCGCTGTATGTATGGGTGTGTGCTGCATATACCCCTCTTTATATGGCACATATGTTTGCACATCCCACCATTGAAGCGGCGGCTGGGACATCCATCCATTGCCATGGATGTCCTTACTAAATAAACAATATGCGGGCACCAGACGGAGGAGGTCGACCTCTCCCTAGCATTTCTCCCGCTTTCTCTACTTCTTTTTATTCTTTTAGCCTACCCTTCCTCTCTGCCTTCCAATTACCATTTTCGCACTTTAATAAATGCCAACTTTCGAACCGACTGCCTCGAATACGTAAACAGTAGTTCCACATCCTGTCCGCCCAGGCCTCTGTCTGGTGCCCCTGCTGCTGACTCATCGGCGAGGAGTTCAACGTCCTGGCGCGCCTTTAAGAACGCGCCACGGCTCCACGACTCCTTGGCACACCACACACAAAATATGGCAGGCAGGCAGAAAGGCTGGCAGGAACGAACGAGCGAGCGAAAGAAAGAAAGGAAGGAAAATCCAAGAATAAATTGCTCATATTTTGTTATTTTGATTAAAAAGGCGCCCGCGCTCATTAACTCTATCCACACACAAGACCTCAAGCAAATGTCCTATCGTGGAGCCACATGCTCGTGCACACAGATGCATCGAGTGCCACTGGGATGCAGGCCCCGCCGAAACAATAAGCGTGCATTGTGCATGGGGATGGGGGCACCACAGACTCGCCACCAGACTGGGGATCGGACGGAACGGGCTGGATCGGATAGGGGGTCTGGCCCTCATTTCTTGTACCAAATGAATGCACACACAGCGGACAGTGCGTTACAGTGGTGAAGTACCACTGGTCCTACAGCGAATGATGAGCATTTGCTGTACAAATTTCACATAAGTGAACGGACAACGATTTGGTATTTTGTACGATTAAATACCGACAAATAGCCAAAACTGAATAATTTTTAAGACATTTTGGGGCGTCTTACAACTCCGACACGCACTGTACGTGGCATGTATAGACCATTTTGGGATTTTGGGGTCAGGCCTATGAGAGGCCGCTGAAGCAGAAGCAAAAGCAGTCGGTGGGGGCACGGCGTCCGCTGCCTTTGGATTCGCCTTATCTTGATGGTGTGCCACCGCTCTGCCTGGAATATGCATATATGCCGTATACGGACACGAGGGAGAGCGCGGAATGAATGAAAGTCTGCCACTGCAACTGCAACTGCCACTGGATGTGCCACTGCCACTGCAACTGCAACTGCAACTGCAGCAGCAATGAGCATTTGCCTGTTCGCTGCTGCATGTTGATTATATTCTCAGCTGTTGTGTGGCTGCTGTTGTTTCTCCTGACCTCCGGCTGCAGGCACTTCTCTCCCTCTCTTTCTCGTTCTCTATATACTATACATATGTATACAATATATATTTCTCTCTTGAGTTGGGAGTTTAATTTTGGTTTATTTTCCATGCAGATCCATAATCGTTAATTATTTATGTCACTGCACTGCGGCGATTGCAGCGGCTGTTGCTGCTGCCACGACAATGGTTGATTTTTATTAAGTTTTCCACATTCAGAATAAATATTGAATGTTTTTGCATTGATTCGGAATTGTGTCAAATGTTATTACAGCCACTCGTTCATTCATACTCCAATTGATTGGTTTCGTTTAAGCTTTATTAAAAATGGTATTTATCCGAAAAAGAACGCTCCATGGAAAGTGGAACTCCTCTCCGTACTCGTACATGAAACACAATCCACTTGAGGTCCACAACCCACACTCACCATAAGATCCTCGGAGATGACGCTCTTCGCCTTGGCGGCCCTCTCGCTCTGCAACTCCATCTGGTCTGCGGTGGGCGGGTGATGCTGCTTCTGCTGCTCCTCTCCTACATGCTTATGACGCTCGTGGGGCAGATCCTGGATGGTGTTTGTCTGTGCAACAAAGAGCGCCAGCAGCAGCAGGCCACCGACACATGTGGAACACATTTCTTTGTCGTTTTGTTTTGTTATCTCTTTTATTTTGTTGAAAAAAACGTTTCACTTTACTTCACTAAATATGAGATTCAATCTCTTCTTCGGAGCTCTTTTTTCGGACTGGAATTAGTTTCGGTGTTGGACTAACGATTCGTAATTTGAAATTGAACTTTTGCCACTTTTTTGTTTGTTAATTTTTCGTTTGGAAGCGACCGCGAGGGTTGACACACGCGCAGTGGCACCGGCGCCAGTGGCAGAAACAGCTGCAGAAGCAGCAACGGAAGCAGAAACTAAGCGCAGTGGCAGTGGCAGAGACGGGGGTGGGGGGTATGCTTTGTTTTGTTTCGTATTTCTTCTTCTTTCGGGTTTGTTGTGGCCAAGTTCTTCGTCTTCTGTTTGCTCCTTTCCAGCTGTTCTTTCCTTTTGTTCCGTTCCTGGAGCTCGTCTCTTTGTCCAGCTCGTCTCCCCGTTATTCCTTCAGCTCTCTCTGCTTCTCTGTCCTTAACTCCCGCTCCTCTTTTACATATGACGCACACAATGCGTGCTTTGGAAAGGGCAGCGTGGAAGGAGAACCAGCGGTGGGTGTGGGTCCCTTGCTGGTGGCCGCACTATTAGGAGTGTTGCTGGTGCTGGTGTGGCGTGGTGGGGAGCCTTATATGTGTTGGAATAATGGATTAAATTTAAACTTTGAAAAGACACACGAGACGACGCACTATTAAATACACATTAGCTTATGCTATTCCATTCCTCCTTTCTATTGCAACAACAAGAACACAATTAATTTGGCACGCGACGCGTTTACAAAGGAGGAGGAAGCCTTTGTTGTTACGAGCCAGACCCGTTCCGATCCGATCCCGATGCGGATTCCAGTGCCGATCCGAAACCCACTCGCTCTCACACACGCACAAGACACGCACACGTTGACGGATGGCTTTTGTTTCCCTCACAAAAGAAGATAAGTAGGCGGCGGGACTCACTGCAGCGAGAACAACGACAACATACGCCTCTCTTCCGATGCGTCTTATTCGTATTTCGGTATGGGTTTATTATTCCTGCCCTGCCTGTAATGTAATTCTTATGTATATCACAATCGCGTTTAAATTATTTATTTCGCGTTACAGTGCGGCGGGTACCGCTCCGCGCAAACCGTCGGGAAAGAGTGACTGTGACTCTTGACTGGAAACGACGCTGCTGGTTTGCCTGCCTGCCTGACGGCCCCCACTCTTTCTCAATTAATCGAGCGGAGAGACAGAGTCGGAAAGAGAGAAAGAAAGAGCGTTGGAGATCAGAGACCAGAGAGCATGTTGTAATGCGCTGATTAACTAAGGATAAGACAGAACTCTCAGTGCAATTGTTGTAACTCTCTCTCTCTCTCTCTCTCTCACTGGGAGAGATGAGAGTATACCAGGTGTGGACTTCCCGCTCTCGCTCTGTGGTGATCTGTTTCTCTGCCTGCACTGAAATCAAATAAGAGACAATCTCGAGGAACTCCTCACCTCATTTTAATACGCCCTGGGTGATTCCGTGTGGTTGTTTGTGCATTTGAAACCCACTTGGAAGTCCGTAGCGGTGCGAGTCTTAACACGTTTATGCTAAGACCTGGCGCCACTTGTGGATTGCACAATGAGCGGAGCCCGGAGCACGAAGCACAAAGCAGATGATGTCCAATTTTGATCGCCCTGCTGCTGCGGCTTAATAATGATAATAATAATAATAATAATGATTGATTTGACAGTTCTTTGAATGGCCGAATAAAGCGTGTGGCGATGTACATATGAGATAATGCCTAAAAAGAAGTCTGGAAACGAACACCGAAAGAGGACTCCAGTTGCCTGGAAAGGCAGTTGTCCTCAGTTGTCTCTTTCTCTCTCTCGCACCACAAGGCGTAGGTAACCGTTATGATACTTTGTAGAAAATCGCATACACTGAGGAAAACTTTACATTGTAACTCTCAAGATATCAAATTTGTCAGCTCGAAAATGTCAATCAGACATTTCCTATAATATCCAGTGGATCTTTATATATTAATACTATTTTTTGAGTATTAAATTTCCATGAAAATAAATTATGAATGATTTCTTTTTAAGTGCACCGTGTACCAGTTGGATTTATGAATGAAACGACAAACCTGTTAATTGTCGACTCATCGTCGTAAACGTATTTCGTACTACTTACTCATACCACAATCCAATCGTTTGGGGAAACCCAAAAAATAATTCATAAATATTAGATCAATATAACCTCCGTAATCGTCTGCATATGGATATGTATATTTCTATATATTTAAAATTTGATGATCATGATCAATGTCCATTTAAATTCAATTTGTTGTCACTTAATCATAGCCAATCTAGAAGAGATACCGTTGATCTACTCGAACTTCAATGTATTGATGATTCGATCATAAATGTATGCATGTATAGCCCCATTTGTGTACCGTGCGGGTCATAAACGAAAGATATCGGAACAGAATTCTGTGAAACCTTTAATAAAATGTCTTTGAATCACTTGCAAATTCTATTATATGTAGTCTAATGATATATCTAGCGTTAGTAACCACAATCTTAACATAATTTTAGATCAGATCTATGCCTCTGAAACGCACTGTCTCTACAGAGAAATATCCGAAACTGTTTGCCGGCAATTTCTGTAGTTCTGTAGATGGAGGTCTTGGGTTCAAGCGCTAATTGAACACGAAATTGAATGCAAAACGGATTTTACGTATGTGTAGCTCCCTCTGCAGTTGACCCACAAAATGAGAACCAAAATAAATAAGTGACACATGGTCGAGCCCTGGGAAATACATACCTACGTAACCGTGCTCAATACGAGTACATACAATCTTATCAATGTCTTATCAGATCAGTCACCTCCCAAACGTTACTCAATGGACGGTGCCTTACGCAACTTTAGCCGGAAATCGATACACTCGAAGCATCACAACTGTCTCAGAACTGTTGTTCTTTGGCTGCCAGGGTCAGGATCGTACTGGCTATCGTACCATTTCCTGCCTGGGGAAGTGGAATGAAGATACGGGATAGGCGCCTCAGCATAATAAGTGGAAGGTTAGTAACTTTCGGAGTCAATGACTCAGTGGGGCAGATATCTTGTTTATTGCATTTCTCTACAAGTGCACACAAAACAGATAAATATATATGTACATATACCCCTATCTTACAGTTACAGGCCAGGCCTCGATTCTTCAGTTCGTGACATATATCATTTATGGCAAAGTGTCGTATGGTAATGCCTCCGGGGCACATGCATCTTCTGACAGCCAGTCCGGCTGTCTGCTGGCTGCCTGCCTGGCTTTCTGCGTGGGTGGGTGGCACGGACGTCTGACCGATATGGCGAAACGTTGTGTGTTTTCGATGTCATATGTGTAAGTAGTTCCTGCGGATAGAGTCCGTTGTGCAAGCAAAATTCTGTTTATGACTCAATTGAAACGTATGCTCAGCCCGCCCGATCTAAAATGGAAGTGGTAGCATGTACATACTCCACCGAATGGGGTGGTACACGCGATTAACATACTACCGTTTTCCAAGTGCGCAAAATCGAACACGTTCCCCCGGTGACAGACAGACAACAGGCAGGAAATCAAAGCAATTACTAATTCTGTTGTAAAAAAAGGCAGAGACTTTCTCGCATGACGCACACGTTCGCCGTCTTTATGGCCAAAATTCATCATTGCAATCAAATATGTGCGAGCATGTTGCTTTATAGAGGGCATAGAGATGGCTCTGGACAGGAAATGCCAAACCAATTGACCTTCCATTCCCATTCCCATGCAGAGTGATCCCTAATGCATCCGAAAGTGTCATGTTTGAACATGTGATTTGTCCCACTGTGCCCGATGCGGCGCCGTCTTTCCGAGTATCCGAGTAATTAATTAAAATATGCATTTAATGCACTCTGTCACAACAATTGCTCCGATGTCCATCTTCTGCGATGCATCGTGCATTGCACTCGCCTTGCCTTGCCGTGTGTCCATGTCCATGTCAGAGAGAGAGTGAGGCTTTCCTTGGCTGATTCTGATTCCGCTTTTCTGCTCAACGTGTTAATTAATCAAATTCGGCTCGTTATCGCACGGAAAGTGTCTCACGGCCGAGTGACAATTTATTGAATGCAATACATTTCAAAGGCAAGCACACCATTAATTTAAAGCAAATTAAAATTAAAATTCCATATCCGATTTGCATGAGAAATTTCCAGAAATGTCTGTATGGTAGCATATTTTGGATATTAGCCAAACAGGTTGTCCGAAGACAAAAGACTGCCATTCCCCCCGATTCTTGGTCGAATTTTCAATGCTCTTCCTTGGGATACAACAGATTTTACCACCAATGCCCTTGCCATTAGCTGTGTTTTCAGTTAGACGACCACACAAGATAATCTCCCGCCTCGACACTTTCGAAACTCATTTTGAAATTATAGCTCCACTGCTCGCTTAAACCAAACCGCACAAATTTCGCGATCTTTCTCACCTGAGAGAGGCGGAGAGCAGAGCGGCTCTATGGCTGGGTGCTTTCCCCCAGCGCTCGCGCGGCGGTTCGTTCCCCATTCCCCATGAGTCAACAGCCTTTGGGTTAGTGGCTGATCATCATCCAAAACGCTGACGCACATACAAAAATCAGAGAATTTTTTACCCAAGTATCTGCTGTTGGTAGTGGTTCATCACAATACGCAGAAGCCACTGGACAGTCCCCAACAACAAAGAAGCACATTCAACATACTACATGAAAGTGGATCATGCAAATGCATATCTCTGCTGCACTGCTCGTAATACACCAGAAAATAAAAGAAAAGTTGGTGTTCCTTTATTTAAATTTCCATAAAGCAATCCAAGTTCAGTTTATCTGAAATCAAAAGAATTGTAGGAGTCAGAGGGTTCTTTAGAAGTCTTCAGGCGATTCGTCAGAGTCTAAAATTGTATATCCTGTGAGGGGTCCGATGCTCGCAGTTTCTGTTGTGAATGTGAAGGTTTTTCCTATGAGAGCTACATGATATTGCAGCTTTACCGATTGTTCTTTTAGCGGCACTATAATGTAGGTAGAGGGATCAAAGTCTGTGGGTTCTAATAACATCGAAATGGAAATAAATTCCCCTTAAAGCTATAACCACTTATAAACTTACAGTTTGAAAGTCGTAAGCAGACATTTACACTCTAACTATGGTTTAATGTAACTTAATTTCACTTAAGCCACAAATTCTGCTTCAGATCATAATAATTTTCATTATCAAATTTAGTTTCCAGCCAAAGGTTGAGCCCAAAACTTTGATTATGCTGTCCGGAACAGACCCCCAGTCAACAGGGAGAAGAGGAGCTACTGCAACGTCTTGGCAGTTCGGCCACGTCCCACGTTCCTGCGCACGCATTTTGCCTGTTTGTTTCATTAAGTGCATAATTTGAGCAACTTTCGCCCCAAAAGCCGCAGCAGCAGCAGAAGACCAAGGCGAAGGCGAAGAGGAAGGGAAGGAGGCATAACTTTGGCTATACTTCAGCTGCATTGCGTGTAATATTTAATTATAAGAAGCCACCCAACGCCATCCATCCATCCATCCAGGCGGGCAGGCGGGCAAGCAGGCAGCATCCAGGAACCAGGAACCGTCGTCCTGCAAGTTGCAGCGCAACTTTACGGCACTTGCCAATTGCACTTTAGTGGCAGCCTCCTTCCATAAACGTCCTGAGAGAGAGAGAGGGCATAAAATATTTAATTGTGTCACGTAACTTTCTGCCAAACTGACGGCAAGGGTACGGATAGTACGGGTAGGGTATATATAGTATGCATTACAATTCCGCTGTTGTGGGAGTGGCATGGGAAATGAGATTACAAATGTCAAGTGTTGCACGAAATGTATATTCCCATCGAATCAGCATCGCTCCTCCGTTTACCATATGAAATATACAGCTTTATTCATTTTACTTTTCTCCTCTTTTAATACAATGATGTAATTTAATTAGTTGTTACGTTCATATACAAAAAAAATATATATCTCGATTTGTGTGAGAGAAAAATGTTGAAATTCACTCCTTTGCTACATTTTTCCCCCCATTTCCGTTTCGTACAGATGCCAAATTTCAAAATACTCTTAAATAAAATTCTTTCTTTCGTTCAGTTTCAGTTTCATTTTCAGTTTTTCCATCTATATAACTATGCTGAGCAGAGAGTTTCTTCAGTTTTCCCCATTAAGTGGTGTGTATTTTTGCTTTAAGTCGAGTCTTTGTATTTATCGTATGTTTGCGAATTCTTTTGCCGTTCCTTAGAGGATGCACACGCATATAATATTTATATATATATATATAGGTAATTTATAGATCTCCTCTTGTTTGCTCTTGTAATTCCTCTCCGTTTTCCTCCTTCCTTTCGTTTGATGGTGCGCTTGTGTGATGAAACTCATTAAAATGCACATAGGCTACACGAATTGCTTGTTTTGTTTTGCTTTTGTTTAGGGACGCCAGGCCTCGTTAACAGGAGTAAATAATAGAAATAATTTACGTTATAAATTAAAATTATATATGGGGTGGTTTGACAGCTACTATGAGGGCCGGAACATCTTAGGGCAGGGTGTAGCGGACGTAGGGCACCTCCACATCCTCGCCATCGACATCGTTGCAGCAGATCTCAAAGACCAGGGAGCGCTCGTGGGACTCGATGCGGCGCTTAGAGACACGGCGCACCACCTCGGACATGGGCAGCGGCAGGCGCTCCGAGCACTTGGCCTTGGGCATGAAGAAGGAATACAGCATGGAGACGCCCTGCGACAGCATGGTGATCTTCAGCTTCTCCTTCTCCTCGAAGTAGTTAAGGAACTCCTGCAGCGTCAACTCGCCGGTGACCTCGAAGCGATCCCACAGCGTCCACTCGTTGCCGTAGTACGACAGCTTGGCGGCGGGCAGCGGCTCCGAGAAGGCCATAAAAGGCAGAGCCAAATTAACGAATGCATTCTTGAAGCTGGGCAAATCGGAGTGGCCGCCAATCAGTTTGATCACCTCGAGCACAGCGAGGCCGGACAACACCGATGTTGTGGTGGCAATGGCCGGTATTATCTTGCCGGCAATCAGCTTCGACTTGTGACGATCGGCCGGTGGGATTTTGTAGTTTGAGGCACGCAGATTCGAGCAGGCGACAATGAAGTCCATGTGCAAGTTGTTGTCGTCGTCTTTCTCGAACTCCAGCGGTGTGATCTTCGATTGCTTTTCGGCCTTCTTCAGCAGATCCGTTATGATCTTGTCCACACGATCCTGATCGACCTCATTGTCGTCATAGTGATTGGCCGAGGCGGCTGCGGCTGCCTCATTGGTCTCAATCTTTACACCAGAGCGTGGCACAAACACTGGCACCTAAACGGAAAGGAATCAGTATTAGTGTCTCATTTGTAGGGAGGGGAGTGTCCCTGGTTGGATATCCTTCATTTAGCTTACGTTAACTTTCTTCACCAGCTCAGCAATGGTTTGGCGATCGCGCACTTGATCCAAGCCATAGACCTCGGCACGCAGATTGGCTGCCGCATAGATGAAATCCAAGTGCATCGAATCGTTTATGTCGAAGACAAGGGGATCGGGACAGCGCTTGGGTCCGGACCAGAAAGGCTGGCCACTGGAGGTGACCTGATCGGGTGGGAAGTTGAAGAGCAGCTGTTTGATCTGATTCGCGTACTGGTCCTCCCAGTAGAGGCGGGCCCACTCCACGCAATCCGCAAAGCTCTTGGGCTTATCATCAATGAGGGCTTTCTGCAAAGGAAAAAGAGATGATTCGGATTAGGATCAAAATCCATTACAAAGTAATCCTCCATGTCGTACTCACCTTGATAGAGTCGAGAATCTCCAGGGGCTGAATGCCGGGCAGCTTAATGATGCGCTCGGTGAACTGCGGATCGGCAATGTACTGGGCCGCATTCTCGGCGGACTGCTTGAAGACGCCCTCAAAGGCGTCGCGGGCCCACTGGAGCGTATGCTCGATGGCATTCGGGAAGTTCTTCAGCGTGCAGATGGGTATGCTCTTCTCGGGCGGATCCTGCGAGGAGCTGTACGACTCTGTGGCAAATGGCACAATCACTTGGACATTGCCCATGGTGCCGAGTGTTCCGGTCTCGACCAGCGGTATGCGATTGAAGATGCACTTGCGGTCCATGTAAATGCGGGCATCCACATTGTCCAGGGCATTGGCCACGCCGTGCAGCTTGCCAAAGAAGCTCTCGGAGAAGACCTTCTCCGTCTCGGCGCCCACGCGCAGCTCATATGCGGTGACCTTCACGTCGGGATTCATACGCTTGATGGCCGCCGCGGCTGTGAGCGCTTTGGGCTTCTGCACGTCATGCGGACGGAACAGGAACTGACGATTTAGATTCGATTTCTCTATGAGATCCATGTCGGTGACGAAAATCTGTCCCTTGCCCACGCCCAGGCCGAGCATGCCAAAGTTCTTCAGCAGCTCGCAGCCAATGGCGCCGGCTCCGACAATGAACCACTTGGCGTCGGCCAGCTGCTCCTGGAACTTGCGTCCAAAGATGGCAATCTGTGCATCATACCGGGAGCCCAGAGGCTGGGCATCGGCCTCGGTAACGCCAGCAACCGGCAGGCATTCCAATGCATCGTAGTAGAGCCACTGATAGATGGGCGTGAACTTGCCGCTGCAGGCCTTGAGCACCTCCTGGGCCACAATCCCGCCAACGGCCGCATCCATGGGGCACGTGTTGCCCGCACAGATCTTGGCGAACTGCAGCACCAGCTTCTCGTCCACGTCGCTCTTGATCTCCTTGCAGAGCTGCAGGAAGCAGTTGGCATCCGCGTCGTTCCAGGGACGGGGCAGAGCGCCGTCGTTGACCTTCTGGTAGGTGGAAAGGGCATTGAAGGCCACGTGAAGGGTGGCTGGGGATTCCAGTTTGGCAAAGTCCGAGATCAGGAACTCTGGCTCTTTGTTGGCCTGCTCCAGGGACTTGAAGCTAATCGACTTGGGCATCTTCACCTGGGTGGCCACGCCTCCGCTCTTGTATTCTCCATAGCTGCTGGTGTCGCCGATGCTGAAGGTGTAGGGTCCCAGGACGGTGATCTTGATGGGCTGGCAGCCGTTCAGCTGCTGCATGCCCTGGACCTCGGAGAAGGTCACATAGTCGCCGTCGTTGAAGCCATGACGGGTCTCATCAAAGCAGGTCACCACTCCCTGGGCATCGTGTGTGATGCTGGCGATCATGGTCGACACTGGCTGGGCGCCATCCTGGTCGTAGATGGTGAACGACTCGCCAAAGTCACAGAACACCTTGGCGAACAGGCCGCGAGTGTCGGCTATGATCAGGGCAATGCCATTCTCGTGGGCAAACTTGCCAATCCTCTCCTGCTCGGCAGTGTTCGAATTGGTGAGCACCACAACGCGGAACTGCCGCAGAAACTCCTCGGTTAGGGGTCCAGTGTGGGACACGGTACGCACATAGCTATTAAGCTCCGCCAGCTGTGCGCACGAGGCCTCGGCACGGTTCTTGCCAATGTCCGCCTCTGAGAGGTAGAACTGCGAGGACAAGTCATTCGGCTGTATTGAGGGAAATTTCGCATTAGTTGGAGCATTTTTATGGTGAAATTGGAAAAGAACAGAAGGTGTAGGAGCACACGCGGTGGAGAAGGTGGACAGGGACAGTGACTAAGCCTTGAATGAACTGCACACAAAAGCAAAATTTCTGTCCAGTTCTCAAGTAAAACAAAAGCGAATGTCGGCACAAAACGGAATGTAAAAACATTTTCAGCGCCAGTCGTGTGTGTGTGCGTGTGTGCCATAGAGTTGTCCCGCTCGCACACTTTTCGCTTGGCGCAGACATTTTGACGCAAATAGACAAAAAAGAAGAAAAAAATTACACAAATATATTTTTCGCTTACTAATGTAAGTGAAAAGAAACAGAAGATCACTATAACCTAACCTAATTCCTAGTTGGAGCACTGCTTGCTTCCGCTGGAGGAGCACTTTTCAATGAAAACGGCACAAAGGAAGGATTCTGGGAAATAATTATGAATCATGCAGCGTTTTTCGTCTAGGGGAGGCAGCGGAGGGGTTGGCCATGGCTTTTCCCGCGCACTCTAAAGGCCAAATATCGATTTTCTGTGCTGTTCTCTCTGCGCCCCCCAGCCGTTCAGCATTTTCCATTGAGACTTACCCCACAAGTTGCTGTGTCATGGAGGGTGATCGATTTCACACCGCCCAAGATCACATTCTTGGCCGTCTCCAGACCCAGGCCGCCAAGCCCGGAGAGGAGTATATCGGAGTTGGCCATGCGGCGCATCGCATCGTGTCCAAGAACATATAGCTGGCGCGAGTACAGAGACTCATCGATGTCTCCACCGGCGGCGGCGGTGTTGGAGTTGCTAGCAGCCATGCTACCTCCTGCTGTAGGCCGATTACTGTTACTGTTGCTGGGGGTGGTGTTGTTGCTGTTATTGCTGGAACTGACGTTGGAGTTGTTGGTGGAGCTGACTGTGCGGGCCGCGGCTGCTGCTGCTGAGGAGGCTACGATGTCGTTGTTTTCCACACAATTCTTACTCTCCTTCTGGCTGCCACTACTTTCTTTCTGAACTGCTGACGATGTACTGACGTCGTCGGCTCTGCCGGTTTCGTTTGCACACTTTGCCATCGTATCCACAGCACATGTGTCAGAGGTAGACGACGATACACACAATTCCAGCTGCTGCTCTGTTGTTGTCTCGCTCTTGTTTGAAATGTCAACGGCGCCTGCTGCTTTGTCGTGATTTTCGTAGTTGTTGTTGCCGCTGCTCGATGCTCGCCCGGCACCATCGGCAGAGGCCTTTCCCTCAACTCTTCGCTTTTTGCACAATGGGGCATCCGAGCTGCTGCTGGATGCCGAATCGGCCATCAATTGGTTACCAATCGATGACATTTCTGCTGCCCGGGTTTATGCTTTCGTCTAAAATGCTTGCCCAAAACTAAAACCTCGTTGTTCCGGCAAAAACAGTCCCGTCCGTCTGATGCGGTTTTGTGTCTTTTGCACTACTCGCACGCTCACACAAACACACACGCAGCACAGCACAGGCCCAGGCACGCACACACGCGCGACCACAAGAAGTTCGAGACGTCTGCTTTAAGAATTCCTTTGTATTTACTACTCTTTTGATGGCACGCTGTCCTCCTGGCTTCTAATCACTTCTATGTCCGTTTATTAGCCAATAATTCACAATTGATCAGAGCACAATTCATGGAAATTGCAATTGGCGATCAGTGTGACCGCGGATTTATCGTTAAAATATACCGTCCGACCCTCAGAAATATACCGTCTCATTTTAAAAATATACCGTAAATATACTGACGAATTCAAGTTCTACTATACATATTCCTCGATTTTTATATTCCGTGGAATATTACTAGCTATCTAGATCTCTCAGCCCTGCCCACATAATTTTATCCTATTAATGAATCTATTTTCTACTTGACTGGCTTATTTTAAATACTTGACTTTGATTGTTTTTGCCTCAATTTCGGTTCCTCAACAACAATATAGCGTCTCGTTAGATGAAAAACCGAACTTAGCCTACTTAGGCCCCCTCTATTTAAATTGTTCAACTACTTAAGGTAAATGGTGAAAAATATTAACAATTATAAATTCTTCTTGTAGATTTATGCCATCTTTCATCTGAACTTAAAAATAACCAAGCTAACTTTCACCTGAACTGCGCAAAAATTATTAAATTTTCATTATTTTCGGTGGAAAATTGAAATACCTCCTTGGCCTATAATAGGTTAATCGTTCTCTGTCAAGGATTGGAAACCATATTGCTCAATTTTGATGTTCCGTCGAATGTTATTAGCTAGATAGATCATTTAGCCATGCCCACATAGTTTTATCCAATTAATGAACCTATTTTCTAATTGACTGGCTTATTTTAAATACTTGCTTTTGTCGGATTTAGTCTATAAAAAGGTTTTAGTCAAACAAACAAAAAACGAAGAGTATAGTCGTTCATATTGCTCAATTTTGATATACCGTTGAATATTACTAGCTATATAAAACATTTAGCCATGCTTACATAATTTTATACGATTGATGAATCAATTTTGCATTTGTTGCTGTAGCAACATGTTTTGCATTTCATTTTTGACGATTTTCATTGGCCGAAAGCAAAAACGCGTCGTTTCCGTTTAAAAACCGTTTCCGTTAATGTGCACTATATTTAAACCCAACCACATGAAAAAATAAGTTTATATGGATATATTAAATGTGGTGTACATCAAATAGATATTAAAACTAACTTATCAGTACAAATTTTCATCATAGTCCCTGGGCTCCGTTAAAGTGACCAAAATGGCAAGTACCTGCTGAATAGCAGGAAACGGCCGCGACAGAATGTCCGATGTGTCGTGTTCTCCAATAATTGCGGCATAGTCCCCTTAGCGACTGTCCGAATGTCTCCAGCTATCGGCTATTATAGTGGCTCAGCCTGAATGGTAAACCATCAAGGGCCAATTTTCGCCGAATAACTTTCTGGATCTGCTCTGCCTACTGACTATGAACATCACGTACATTTCCCGTTGGGTTGACCTTTTTAATATTATTGATCAATCATCACCTAATATATCCAAGTACAGTAATTAAGGTACATAATTTAAAAGTATGGAATGAGACTCATTGCTGTCAACCGGTTCAAGGAGCGCCTTACCCGATTCAAGTTCGGTTATCGATACTATCGACTGGATGCGAGTGGTGCGCGCCAAATAGAAATTGTTTGAAAGTGAATGAGCGAAAAGGATTTAAATTTAAATTTAAAAGGATCCCATGATATCTTTCAGCTGAACTGCGCTAAAATTCTTAAAAATTCATTATTTTCGTGGAGTGTATTTTAATACACACTGGTCGACAATGGGTTAATCGTTCCTGTTTATGATTAGTAATCATATTCCTCGATTTTTATATTTGGTTGAACATTGCTAGGGAGGACCCTCAGCCCATAATTTTATCCAATTGATGAATCAATTTTCTACAAGATTGGCTTATTTTAAGGATTCCTTTTTATGGTTTGACCTACCTGTTTTTTACCTTAATTAGAGTCCTGTAATCCTTCAAAACTACATTCTAGATGACCTGCAGTTGGATATTAGTTCACACCATCTGCATGATAACCCCTGCGACCTACATAAAACTATCTGGTTTGATTCAAGTGGTCTAACATATTCCAGTAACAAAATAAATTTGCTTGTGCATGACACTGCAAAAGGATGCACAACAGTTTGTTAAAAATGGACGGAGCAGTGGCAGAGTCTCGTAAATGTGCTGCTTCATGCTCAATTTAAAAGCGAAACCCACCACGCATGATCCAGCGACTTTGTATTCTATTCTTTTTGCATGTCATACATACAAATGGAGGGATAAAAAAATATCGATGTTTTTGGGCGATAGACATTTTTGGCGGTTTCATTTGGGTATTTAAATTTTAGAGCTGAGATCAAGCGCGATTTTGGACAGCATCCACAGTCGCGGCCACAGCCCCCAAGGATGTCCAGGAGCAGCTCACGCATCACTTCGGCCCTGCCGTATGCTACCAATGTTCCAAACTTGGGCAACATAAGTGGCTGCGTCCTGTCTGCGGATATCTTCGCTCACTACTCCCGCTCCGCCGGCTACAACACGCTGCTCACCTGCGGAACATATGATTATGGCACGGCCACCGAGAACAAGGCTCTGGCCACCACCCAGGAGCAAACAGAGTGAGTGAATAATGAATCTGTGGATGTTGCTGAGACTATTCTGATTTTACAGCATTGTGCAGGAGACATTCAAGGATGTCCACAGTGCTGGGTACATTATCAAAGAAAGCGTGGAGCAGTTGCTCTGACAGAGTGCGACCGTTTCCTGGCCGATCGGTGAGCTTTCCAGATCGGTGGTAGCCAGATCGTCATCCGACGTCGCAGCGGTAGCCGTTGGAGCCGCTACTTCGTCACTGGAGGGGACGGGCACAATTTCGGGTTGGATCTCAACGTTCTTGGCCGTGCTTGCCCGAGGAGGAGTCGATCCAGCAGCGGGACCCGTAAATGAATGTGATGGGAATATCCCTGCGCACGTCCTTGATTCGGTTGATCATCGGGTGCTTGGCCCAGCCGAGGATTGCCGAAGGATTGAATCATGGTGTGGAATGCCGACTCCCCGCTGGGATGGGCGTTGATGTCCTCCTCAATTGCGACTTGGAACTTGCGCATTATGTCTAGTCGCGTCTTCTGCACCACCCACTGGTCAAAGGATTCAGCACTCTGGCTATGGCACTAACCCAACAGGGAATCTGTTTGGTGTTGTTGGGGTCTGTCGGTTTCTCGGGGAATCCCCATGGGTCGGCCAGCATTAGATGCTTGACGCGTTCTGAAGCCACCAATCGAGTGGCCCAGCAGGATCATGTCGTTGATGTTCATCTCGAGCCGCCACTCCTCCAAAGATTTGACGAACTGTTTCTCACATACAAGCCGAGGATGTCAATGGCATTGACGACTCCTGGCAAAGGCATCTAGGTTTATCACCTTTCGGGCTATGCCAGCCCCCAAGCCATGCAGCAGGACCTGTTTGTTTTCTGTACTTTGTTTTCATGCCAACTTTCCAGATCTTGTCAGTATCTCCTACAGCCCGACCAATGTCGAACGACCAATTCAAATGCGAAAGAATATTCATTTCACGGGGCGCAACATGATCGGTGAGCTAGATGTCCAGTTAGCCATAGCCAAAAACTGTTGTTTTTCGGATCTTGAATGAGAAACCAAAATCAAATGACGAGTTTTAAGCGAATCTGATGAATTTTTCAAATAAGTTTTCACCATATTTCGCCCATATTGGTTTTTTGAGGTCAGAAAAAAAACCTGACCTATATTAATAATATACATATCTCTCCCACAGGCTACCGCCATAACCTAACCTAACCTAGGTGTTATTTTTGGATTTTAATTGAAAAAATATATTTAATTATAATTATTCATTTTTTTAATAAAAATTAAAAACAAGTTTTTTTCAACTAAAATTGGGAAATACAAGTTTTCTGATATCGCTACATACGATTTAAATAGGAATTTTGATGTGTTCACAGTTGCCGTAAAATATTTCCTCACATTGATTTGTTTAGTTAAAATTTACATTCATAACTCATATTGGCGGTTCCTGGTATAAACTTATTTATGGGTAACAAAAGGTATAGAAGGTTCTGAGTCTATAAGGTAAAAAAGAATTGAACAAAACAATATATAACAAACGAGCTCTAGACTGTGAGCAATGTTATATTTGACAAAATATTTGAATATAATTATAATAGGACTTAGTCGTGGTCTATTGATCAACGGCTTGCTGTGGATATCAGCTTTGCATAAAGAACTACATAGCTTTAATACCATTTTGGTGAAACCGGAAAACAATTATCTTTTTGCCATTAAACATTTTAACATTAAACATTAACATTTTAAACATAGTAGAAATTCTACATTTAAATGATACGAAAATAATAATGCGTATTGAATAGACTTCTTTCTTTCTTAGAGAAGGAGTATTCACGAAAGAGTGAAATATATTTTAACCACCGCACGGTTGATGTCGTAGGCCAGAAAGTGCGCCTCGATCAAGTAATCGCCCACGGGAAAGGCCAGAATTTTCGAGAATCGGTTATTGACATGGTCGATGGTAAGCTTATCCAACAGTAGATCATGCTATAGAATATAAAGAAATATTCATCTCGCTTATGTTGCTGAAGTAAGTATCAACTCTTAACTCACATTGAAGGGACATGAATGATTCATGTTTGAAACATCTTTGATGAGCTCATAAAAATATGTTACAATGGGGAAGGATTTTGTACGTTTAAGGAACTTGCAGCCATCCACAGTGAAATTGTAAAGGAATGGTTTATATCCACTGAATCGCTTGTACAGTCCTAATTTCGTCTGAAATGCAAAAAATTACAACCCAAAATTCGGTGAGCTCACCTTTACATACATACCGAGAATTTGGTAACAGGAACTTGAAACAGATTGACTTTCAGCGATAGATATTTGTAGCTCCGGTTCACAGATTTCAGATAACAATATTCAAAATCGGAGAATTCCTTGTCCTCGGAATTGCACTTTACGTTCGTGAACTCCACTCGACAAGCAATCTTCGAGGTGTTGGTAATTGGTTTTACAAGCATTTTACACATGTGTTAATTTATCCTTACCTCTACGACAAAATAGGATATGACCAGGAGGTACACCAAAACATTGAGAGTAGAACACATAACGCACATGAAGCCACGACGACTAAGTTCGATCTAAAGCTTTTTGATATACCAATACTATTTATATATTATACTTACTCTTATTACATTCAATGGTCATTTAAAATAAAATATTTAGTTGAGGTCTACTGATCAAGGGTTATCTCTGGATATCAGCTTTGCATAGAGAGCTCACTTTCTTTAATAACATTTTGCTGAAACGAGATAGCAATCAATTTCTGTCCATGGTCCATTGACACTTTAAACATAAAAACGGCCCTCGCAAATAACGTTTCACATTTTTAGGGTATGTATTTGAAAAAAACTCTCATTTACGGACAGATTGAAAAAAGAAACAGGAAAAACCGATATCACAGGAGTCTGGATGCAAAATTTGGAAATACACTTGGAACAGTGCGGTAGTACAGGAGTCTGGATATAAAATTTGGTTGCTCTAGCTTTAATAGTCTTTGAGATCTAGGCGTCAAACAAGATTGACGGACGGACGGACAGACACACATGGCTCAATCGACTCGGCCATTGATGCTGATCAAGAATATAAATTTCTTATGGGGTCGGAAACGTTTCCTTCTGGGCGTTACACACATCCATTTTGCCGCATAAATCTAATATACCCCTATACTTTACTCTGTTAACCGAAGAAACCTCCTACTAACCGTAGAAGCATCTTCTTTTTAAAAGATTTACTTTCCCTGCAATTGTGCTCCGTTGACAGTGATCCGCTCCACTCCGGTCTTGTACACAAATCCCCCTAAGGCGGCAATGTTGATCACCTGCGAGATGTGCATGCAAAAAAGGGCTTTTCTGTAGAGAGGGAACAGGAGATTACACGTGTCCAGAGGTGTCCAATATGGTTGCTTACTTGTTCTTTCCATTGATGTCTATAACTTCGATACGCATGGTATATCGGACTGTTGGTCCAGGGCCAGCGCCGTGACTCCTTCCAGCTCCATACGCTCATTGCCATTGACTCAGGCCCGAATGATGGCCTGATGGCTGCCGACATCTGTCGAGAAGAGCAGACGCCTCGCCTTCATGGCATGCAGGGCAATGTTGCGAAGCTTCTGCAGGTTCGCCCAAGAAGCTAAAAGAGGAAACGTTTTAGAACACAGCTGAATAGGAGAGAGAGCTTCACCTGGGCACGGATATTCTTGCTGGACACCGGCAGGGGCACATTCGGGCAGTCTGTCGTAGCTGGGGAGATGCAGGGCACGTCCTTGGCGACATCTGCGTGATTGGCCAGGGCAGCGCCGGCTCCACCGAAACCAGGCACCACATTGACTGCTCGACTGGCTGCTCGGCAGCCAGTTTCAGCGATGGTCTGTTCTGTGGTCGGATTAATGGCTTGAAATGTTTTGCCCGATTTGCTCTTGTGCCACTTACTTGTTGATGAACAGTCCGTGTAGAGCACCTCCGGGGTGGTCTGGGGGCTGAGGCAGGGCGGAGTAGTGGGCCACAGCAGCGGAAATTTGTTTTGTTCCGCAATTGAGATGGCAGTGCTTCGATAAGTCGCGACAGCTGATCGCTGGTGGTGGCAGTTTCTCAATATCGGTGCTGTTATCGATGCCGGAATTAGTATCGAATGCAAAGTATCGATGCCGATAACGAAGCAGTGCTGTAAAGTGTATTTATTTGAATATTTAAATTAGGCGCCCAAAAAGAATAGGGAATGATTTGAAAATGGATTATTGTGCAGTTAATGCTAGATTAGAAATAACGATATAAAACTTCTGGCATAACAAACAGAAAGATCTAAGGCTTTGTCTTATCCTTTTTTCCACAATGCATTGTTGTTGGTATATTTGTGGATAGAATAGATTACAAATTGTCTTACTTTTTCAAAGCAATACGCGTATTTATCTGTTTATAAGGAGACCTAATTGATCAAAAACTCTTTTTTAAATGTAATTTCAATTTGTTTTAGGATATAGTTCCTTGTATTTATCCTATCCTATGCTTATTTATAGTGTACAAATAATGAATATCATGATGAAGTTTCTGAAGTGATTTCCTTCATCTAATTCCAATTAAATTGTACTTCCAATTCGCAGATCAGTTGTCAAAGAGCTATAATTGATTCTAAATCGTATTCCAAATCATTAATTTTCCAAAAATTATTAAATATTTCCTTTCATCAATCTGTTTGGGAAGATAATTGCCCATCCTTCGCCTGCAGTCGATCGTGGCACGCGCCTTTCATCGCTGGACAGGACAGTCCTCTACTAAGTGACCCACAGTGAGGTCCTGCTTTGTCCCTTTTTTCCTGGGTTTCCTGGGCCCAGAGTTCAATATCCTTTGAGTGCGGCTAATCTATTTTCGGCCTCGGGCTCTCTCTGTTCAACGGTAGTCGAGCATGAAAATGCGTAAATTTCCACGAAAAACAGTTCCGTTTTCCTCTGTGGGGGTGTCCCTTTTCAAGTGCTGAGTGCGTGCCATTAGAGGGGGTAGCACGAGCGGCAACAGCTGCAGGATCCGAGCATCGAGGATCAACGGAACAGTTGCGTAAAATGCATTTTAATTTACAGCTACAGCTGCGCGAAATGCAACAACCCCCTGCCCTTCCCCTCCCATCCCTTCTCGAAGTTCTGCTCTAATTTTAGTCAATGCGATCGGCGGGCAGATCGCGATAGGATCTGGCCGAACTAGCCGCGGACTTTATCGCGTGTGCGGTGTGTCCTTGTGTCGCGTGGACAGGCCCGAAAAACATTACAAATTAGCATACTGATCCTGGTTGCGGGTGCTACCGAGGCGGGGGTGTCCTGTGACCAGATGTCCTGCATCGCGTGCCCAACCCATCCCCATCCGATCCCAGTCCAGCCCATCCCCGTGCTCTGGCTTAATTAAGCCTCACATCACATCACATCACATATGGCCTCCTCGCATCCCTCGCATGCAAATTTTTACCCATTAATCAATTTTGGAATGTAATTTGAATACTCTGGAATTCTGGTATTTCCATTCGGGGGAAAATGGCTGCCTCTCCGATATTATTATTTTCGGGGCTGTCAACACATGAGGGCAGGAACCCTATGTATCCAGAAACTATACAAATATTTTTAGCTCAAATGCTTTTGGAAATGGAAAAATGCAATTTAAAATAGTAATGAGTTTTTAAGGTGATATGAAATGATATGAAGGGAAATTCGTAATTAAAAGATAATATCTCTGCGAGGAAAAACCACAGAAGTACGATAAAGATCAAAGGAAATATAGAAGAAGGTGTCACGATGATAGAAATAGATTTCCACAAAAGACAAATACTCGTAGATACACCGAAATGGAGATGTTTGGAAAGCCAAATGGATGGAATATTCTTGGTTGGATCTTTCAAAGATCCAGTTACAATCTGTCCACTTATAGCGTGGTCCAGGGGTAATAATGATACATATTTAGTGTATGGTATGGTATATGGATAGTATTATTCCTCACAAAATAGGGGGCCATTCGAATTGGAATGGAAGATCTTATGTGTTTAAAAAGGCATCATAGAATTTAGATTCTTTATCCATTCATCTCGAAGTTGTTGTATTTTACCTCCAAAAAACCTCAGAATCCAACATCTATGATCTTCTATAACTTTACTTGTTACTTTAACGAAATTAATGGACGTTCTTTACCACCAATTACTCCCATAATTCTTAAAACCATCCCAAAGTAACCGCATTTACTGCTGTCCACCCATAGAACATATCTAAAGAGCTCTGCTAACCCACTGTCTTATATTGCGTTTATCAAAAAGAAAATATATCTTTTGATGCGATCAGTAACATCATTGCATTGCCTCTCAAATGACTTTAGCAGCGTTTGCCTTCTTCTTTTTTTTCTTTTAATTGTCTGGGAAAATGCATTTTATCGTCACCCGACAATCTGTAAGCAAGAGACCCGCAACGAAGAGGGACAAGGAGAGGACACAGCGTAAATTTTAACAGTCGAAACAATTACAGAAGTGTCTCCTCCATCTCCATCTCCATCTCGGGGACTGGCTCTATTGCTGCTGGCGGTAGTTCCTGTCACCCTCTCACCCTCTAAACGGAAAAATACGTTACAAATCCAACGCTTGGACGACTTGGCCTGGTCAAGTGTGTGTTTTTGTTGCTACCGTCTTTCCCCTGTTGCTGGCCTAAATTTGCGCCGCTTTATGCTCACTGAGTAACGTGTGAATCGAGGAGGGGAGCGCACCTCCAGACGAGGAAGTGTCCGCCGTCTCCGGCCTGGGTGCAATTTTGATTTTGGCCCCGCAGCGCTGGCATTGTTACAAGCCGGCCACAGGTGAGTGCGTTCTGATGCCTGGATGAGGGCCAGGTAACTGCTAATTGGTAGCAGAGTCCATGGGGGAACTGCAGGTTAAACTGAGGTCCACTTGGGAAGGAGTTTTCCTTTACATTTAAAAGGAACTCTTAGGTTACTTTGCTCGAGAAAGGAAGTAATTCTTGTCTTTAGTTTCTAAATTCAGCTGAAGGGGGTCTCCAGTTTGGAAGGAGCATTCCTTAGCATCTCAAATTTAGTGTAATATCTCTTTCGGAGACAAAAAGGTAGACCAACTTTCTTTACGATGACAAAAATCCCACCGAATGCAATCAAAATATTTACGGATGCACTCGAGTGTGAGCGATGGACAGAGGGGAGACAGAGAGAGATATGCACAGTAAGCATTATATCTTCCATTTCCAAATGGAAAGTCCTCTCGAGGTGTGAAAGGACAATGCGACGCTCCTAGAGAGCTGTCAGGGAAATGCAAATGCTGAAGCATGTACCTGGGACCGAGCCCGGGCCTGGTCCTTCTCAGAGAAGGGGTTGACACTGGCGGGGCCAAGACAATGCAGGGCACGACAAAATATTTTCAACAATTTCGAGTGTCTTTTGCAGGACCCCGACCCAGGCAGCCAAGATCTTAGATTTATGTATGTAAATGCGAGTCCACCACTCAGACGAGGGCTGAAAGTCGAAATTAAGTTGTAATCTTTGTAATTTTGTCACTCACTTCTCCTCGGGCCCTGCGAAAGGGGTTGACAAGGGGCAGCTGCTCACTCCCTAGACCATCCTATCCTCCTCATACTCATACTCCTGTCGTATATGTAGGTCCTACGTCCTCCCTGTACATTCCGCATAAAGAATAAAGCATAAAGCGACACATTTGTTTTGTAAATATTGCGTTTGTAATTAATGCGCGAATATCGAGAGAACAGATTCCATTCCTCGTATTCCCTTCTGTCTTTGGGAAAATTTGCATATGATTCTGACGATCGCCAGGACAGGAGGAGTCATTTTTCAATCGGGAGTCATTTTTCATTATACCCGAAAGGGGGTTTTGCTATTCAAATTTCATTCAACATAGATTAATGGGTTCAACAATTTTGTTTGGGAAAAAGTTGATAATTTATATACCAAGAAAAAAAAACAGACATAGAGAGAGATATTTTGTGTTTTAGGGAAAGTAATAATAAATATTAATACTAAGATATGTTGCGTTGTAATACTAGTACTGATATTTTCTGCTTCGATCGGAACTAAGCTAATTCCAAGTATCTGAAAAAAGCTCTCCTTCTTTAAATAATATGACTTATGTATCTAGTTTTTTATGCAAAGAAAACTCTCTCACTCCCTCCACAGATTCCCTGAGACCTTCGATCATTTGATCAAGCCATCAAGTAATAAATGGATTTTCGCCTGTTCCCACTTTGGGAGAAACTCATTGAGCAATAAATCAACTGAAAACTTTTCAGCACTGCATTTGGCACATGCAAAATCATTTTGCAGAAATTTGTAAACATTTTATTACAACGCCGGGGCCCACCCTTCAGCACAGGACAGGGCCTCATCGAACCCTACTTAAGATGCGCTGAACTGCAGCAGGCAGGAGACAATGGGAATTCGCAAAATGCAGGACCCAGGACACAGGACACAGGAGTATAGTTGTTAACCCTTCTGTGGCATCACCAACCCCGACACAAGGATCGCATGAGATGGAGATCCCTGGCTCCGTGCTTTGCATATGTAATGGCTCTGTCTCCAGAGTTCCGTTGCGTGTTATTGCCCATGCCTAATCCCGGCTAATGGGCTTGCTGTGGCCGGGATTTGAATAATGCTCAGTTAACGCTTTAATGTGCTTAGCTCCCGGCGGGTCCCTGTCCCGAAAGGAGCAACTAAACGTGTGTTAAACACTTCCTGTCTGGGACGGACCTCTGACTCCGATGCTCACTTTGTGTGCCGCTGCCCCATCCTCTGTTCCCGATGCAGTTCCGATTTCCCTTGATTTTGGGTTCC
Source organism: Drosophila lowei (assembly GCA_008121275.1). Lineage (NCBI taxonomy): Eukaryota > Metazoa > Arthropoda > Insecta > Diptera > Drosophilidae > Drosophila > Drosophila lowei. The sequence continues at coordinate 19,080,993 of CM017778.1, read as the reverse complement.
ATCTTTTTGGCAACATTTTTATTGAGCGCTGCGCGCAACGAATCCATCAATTTTATTGCCAACGCGGAATATTTTTATTTTAGATCAGCGCCAGGCATTGACGACACTTCCTGAAACAAAGGAGAGATTCCCGGAAAATACGAAAAAACCAAGAAGGAATCGTTACAACTGTCGTAAAGTTTCCGCTGCTGGCAGAGCGACTTTAAGCTGCTTATGCAATGTGCACAGAGAGAGAGGGAGAGAGCAGAGCAGGAGCAGGAGCAGGAAAAAACTCTTTTGTAGAATGTATTATGTGATGGGCATACAAAGCATTTTGTGGTTTATCCTTTCAGCAATAAAAGTATCCGATTACGGAATGCACTCCGCTGAAACAGTGGGAACCTCGTCCCGTGTCCCGTGTCCCCGTCCTGTCAGCGCATAGATCAAATGCATAACAGCAGGACCAGGAGCAGGAGCAGGAACAGGAGCAGGCACAGCTGTGCCAAGTCTCAGTCGCAGTCCCGGGGTCTCTCACTCCTTTTAATTAAAGTCTTAAGCCTTTTAAATGTTGCAGACGGGATAAAACAAGGCGACAAGGGCAAGTTAACTGCCAGTCAAAGCGTTGACATGATATCCCGCCGCAGCCAAGTAAGCCGACCCGACTGCCGTCCTGGGACTGCAATACTGTGAGACGACTCTCAGCTGAAACTGTAACTGAAACTAAGTCGAGCAGGAACGAACCGAGCTTCGACAGCAGCTGGTCGGTCCCCTGGGATACAATATTAAGTAGGTTTCTGCTGAGGCTCATCATCATTCTGAAGGTGAGGAAAGTTGTGTGGTGTGGGAATCGTACACTAGGAGATGAGCAGCCTCATTGGTAGTCATTAAAGACACAAAAGTAGGAAGATACATCTAGCTTCCAGGTGGGATTGCTGCTGCAACAACAAAATACACCTACTTTCCAGCAAAACGTTCTTTCTTTAACGACCTTATGCACTCGCAGAAATAATATCATTGAAATGACACTCGAATAAGAAAAGTTATTGACCCGTGCTAGGGCGGGGGGCACTCGAGTGTGTATCGGTTCGGAAAATCCTCGAGTCACATCCTCTCGTAAGGAACCCGCTTCTCAAGTGGTTCCCGTTTTAGAAAAACCCTTGCCACGGCTGCACATCTAACTGTCGGGGATTACAAGGGGATGAGGATGAGTCGCCGTCGTCGGAGAGAGAGAGTGAGTCCATCAACTATGGAGTTACATGAGCTGCGTCTGCTGGCCAGCTGTGTTGTGTGACTTATTCAAATTGATTTAAAAGGCTTCCTTGGCCCCTTTTGTCTTTGTGTGCCTCTGCAATCACTCATAATGATTATGGTGCCATTGTCTCAACCTCCAGTCCGTTCTGCTCATCCCAAATGATTCAATTAACAAAACAGCTGAAGCTGAAGTTGAAGTTGAAGCTCAGAGGTGGAAGCCGAGGCTGCAACAGAAGCTGGCTGACCAGTGGCTGTTATTTATGTGTCATGTGGGAAAAACAAAAGGGTTCGGGCACCTCAACTCAGAGAATCAGTGAAAAAAGAACTCCCTGGCGCGATCTGGCATTGAGAACTTTTCCCGATTACAGGCCCTTTTGTTGTCATAACTTTCGCAGTGGATATTTATGGGAAAGCAGAGAGAAAACTCCACCTTCGATGGTCAGCCTGAAGGGGTTGTCCGTGCAAGAGGAAAAATCTGCCCAGCATCAGGTAGAAATCGAGGCTTTGACCAGGCAAAACTTTATTACAAATCTGTCCCCTTATCCGCTTAGATGCTGTTTGTCGAGGAGGAAACTCGGAGATTTTCTTTACCTAAAATGAAAATTAATTTTGTGGCTTCCCTGTGATTTTCTTGATCTAACATTAAATGAAATTAAAATTTATTTGATGCCACAATTTTAAGGAAATGTTCTCAACCAAAGCAAATTGAAACCTGATTCTGATTCTGCTGTCAGCTGAGAAATATCGAGATATTCTTTTACTAAAGTAAAATGATGTGCCAGGATTTGTTTTGCCGTGAGATAGAGATTTTCTTCACTTAAATACTGAAGCAAATTTAAAGTTTCGTAGCAAAAATTTAGTGAAATTCGAAGTAATTCAATGGACAATATCAAAAGAATTTCAAAGACAATTTTAGGACATCTTTAAACGAAGCTTGTTGTCGGAATTGTATTGTTCGGCATTGATACCTTTTGGAATTTACATTCAATATTTTATATACTCGTATTGTGCACTCTAATGAATCTCCTTACAAGCAGCGCTTCCCATAACAAATTGACTTTTGTCTTTGCCGAAAATCTCCTCGAAATGGCATTAGAATCCTATTAACTAGACGCCGCAAATTCAGATACTTTCGGACAGCTATTGAAACTGCAAATTAAGCAGACAAGCTGAGGGTAGCAGCGGATGGGACATTCAGTTGAGCAAATCAATTAGTCACAATGGCCCACGGACACAGGACAATACAATGGAACGAGGATAGAGGACAACGAATGCCGGACACAGGGCCAGGGACAGAGCCGGCTCTTAGTCGCGACTTTTCTCATTGCTGACTGGGGAATTCCTTGGCTCGTTTCTCTTACATACATTCTCTCTGGCACTCCATTCCGTTCCATGCATTGCTCCTGCTCTGATGTTGTTCCCTGGACATAAGGGCGTTAATTATCGAGCAGAGCAGACCCTTAATGAATGCACCCGGAGCGAAGCGTCATTTAAATTTGCTTAGTGAGATTGCGTGTGTTTTTGTTGTTGTTGGTTTTGGTGTTGCTTGTTTGGTTTTTGGTGGAGTGCCCCCTGGCTAAACGCTTAGTTAGAAGACGTTCCCGTTCCTTCTTTTTCGCTGTCGCTCCCATTTTACTTTTGCTTCCGCTTCCTGTTTTAGCATTGTCATATCCTTCCAGCAATTAGTGGAGCAAAGATAGACGCACAAACAGGAAGTGGCAGCCAGAGCCAGAAACAGAGCCCTGCCAGACAACAGACGACAGACAAGACATCTCCCATAATTTTTGGACTTACATGAGTCTTGGATTTAATTCGACATTCGGCTTGTGGCGGTGACTCAAATGAAGCAATTTCGTATGGCCATAAAGTGCGATTTCGGTATGCCATGCCCATCGTGAGAGTATCCGATGATTTTATATCACTTTCGAGCAGCTGGCCACCGAATCCCATTATAAAATCGTTTATGGACCCTGACAATTGATTGATATATGGAAGGGAGGGGTGGTGGCTAAAAATTTGGCAAGATTTCCCCTCATATATGTCTCAATTTATGGGGCAGGAGCGGGGCTTGCATCTGCGCAGGCGCAACATGAAAAATCTCTATGCTCAGTCCCTCGGATCTGTCTCTCTCTCTCTATCCTCTCTGCTCTTGCCAGGATTAACATATGCATAAAAAGGCTTAATCCCTCCACCAAAAGAAAAGTATCATATTACACAAATTCCAATTAAACCGCTTTACCTAATTGCAAAACAGAATTACAAAAGATATTTTAGGAAATCGCCTGCCTAAAAGACACAAACATAAAATTTATGATTGATGCGCTGACAGCACAGACAGAAAAAAGTGGAAAAACTCTACAAAAAATAACCAGAAAAACTTTGGACCTTTGTCAATGAAAGTTTTGTGAGGCAACCACCTTGGGGGTTAATGGGAAAACTCGGCCGCAGCTGCCGAGGAAAACTCTTTGCTGCTGCTGCCTCTCTGCTCCTCATATGCAAATCGGAGTAACCGTCAAGCTGCCAGAGCCAGTTCATCATCCTGATGTTCAGCCTTTTGCAATTTGAGTAACCGAGTGACATAATTCCCGACAGCGTGACCAAATTTGATTGATCTGCGCCTCTCCCGGCGATCGGCGAAAGTAACATCAGATGCGACAGCCATGGCGAATGCCAAAACTGGTACGAACTCTCGCTTTCTCTTTGTAAAGTATCTGCAGCGCCCTGCAGAAGTGTCAGAATTATTTGGGATTGATCACTCGAGTCCTTAACATGATGTAGAGCGTTGCTTTTTGCATAATTTCGTTTGGGTTTACAAGAGTCTTACAAGGGGATTTATGGGAAAGTGGCAAAGTTATGGGAAAGTTGTGATCATGAGAGGCATCGAATCGTTTTTTCCTGCAAAAGAGTTTTAGGTAGAAAAATATTACAGATAGATAGTAACAGATGAAAAATATGAATAAGTAGTTGGGTAGAAATCTATTGAAAGACAGATCGAAAGATCCATTGCCAGATTTCGTACGCAAATAGGGCTATAAGCCTCGCAATTAATGAAGGACCTTTTCACCTTCTCCGGCTTTCTCCTGGCTCGACCGCACAATCGACCAGCACATTGACCCACAACAACAGATCAGATCTAAGAGGATTATGCAAGCATTTGCCGACAAATGTCATTAGTCAATGGACCCATATTTGAACTCTGACCAGAAACAGAACTAAAGGCAGAGAGAGAGCGAGCAGTGTTAAGTGGACAAAATGCCAGCAGAAAATGCGGAAAAATCATGGCAATTTCTCAAGGAAAACCGCAAGTTGAGACAACCCCTAGAGATCGGGGAAAGGCGGCTTGGCAGGGCAGCAGCGAAAGGTATGAAAAAAGAAAGAAAGAAAGCCGATGCCTGGCCCAGAACCCAAGCCCCTGCGAGGATCCTTGGGCTTCGCAGGGCAGGGACTACCTACGAGGGAAGGAATTCGCCAGTCGCTTACCCAAAAATGGCATAAACAATCTCATTGTACGCACTCGAACCAAATGATGTGTGAGATATCAATTGTCAAATCGACAATGGAAATTGACAGATCGGTATCTGTATATGTATATATGTATCTGTATCTGTAACGTTCTGTTCCTAAAGACGGCACCGTAATAAAATTAGAAGTTTATTGATTTGTCTTGACACTTCTGTCTAGGCGGAAGGAACGGAAACGAAATACGAAAATGAAAACTCACCAATCTCTGGGTCGGGACACTCTGGCACTCTGGGACAGATTGATGTCTGATGCTTTCGCATTATCAATGGGAGTGGCCGTGGCTGCTCCTTTCCTTTCCTATCCCATATCCTTACCCCTTGCTGTTCCCACTCCCTACCTTTGCTACTCCTCACGCTGTTTCTCCTGATGTTCTATAAAAATTATATGCAATTACATACAAAGAATTCCCGTCGTTCTTGTCCATAAAGTCTACTACTTTATGAGCCCAGTAAATATTTTGATGGCCAAAAATCGCTAAAACGAAATTCATTTTCAAATTTTCGCTGACATTGGGAACATTTTTGATGATGCTTCTGCTTCCGCTTCTACTTCTGCTTCTGCTGACAAATGAATCGAGACTTTCTGCTGGTCCAAGACCCTCTTTGACCACGCCCTAATCCTGTCGCTTTCCATCTCAAAGTCATCATTACTGAGATGAGTTGCATTTCCTCGCTAGCTCCGCTGCCTTTGAAGCTCTCCCATGTTTGTACTAATTATTATTAATGCATTTTCAAAACCAAAAAGAAAATGAAAATTGAAATTCGAAAAGGGAAAGGGAAAGCAAAAGGGGAAAACGCTCAATGAATTGTCTGTTTGTGGGCCAGCCTCCAATGCGGGACAGTAGGTTATGGGAACAAGCAGTCCAAGTATTGAGAATGAAATCAACTGATAAACAACGAACCCTAGAATCAATCGTTTGATATCGTACTTATCTTAAAATGGAATTTAAAATCATAGTTCGTATGGGCTTTCAAGGAAGAATCCTCCGCTGGATATGGGGCTTTGTTCCTTTTTGATTTTCATAATTCGTTAACCTTTTCGTAACGCTCGCGAGCTCCTTCTATGGATCTGGCGCCAAAGCAATCTAATTAGCTCTTGCCCCGACAATGCCCTGAACCAGCACGAGTACATCAGCATATATGCACATTGTCAAGTCAAGCTCTCGAGGAAATCCGTTTAATTTCCCCAGCTCCAGTGGCAGTTTTCGTTGCGCCCCCATCCAGCAGCTCCTTGAGATGACTCGGAAGGACTCTGAGGACTTTGTGTGCGCGTGAAAGTGAAATCGAGTCAATTGCGGGCGTGTTTTTGTTAGTCTTGCGGTTACTCCTGCCACTACCACTGCCACTGCCACAGCTCCTTGTCCTGTGCCGCCTGCATCACAATTGGTTCAGGTACAAAGTCAAAGATTGCCAAAAGGTGTTGAGAGCTGAGCTGAGCTGTGGCAGGGGCGGGGGCAGAGCATATCTGAAGTATTGTCTGCCTGTCCTTGTGCCTGTTTTTGTATGCACAGGTGTCATCCTTCTACACACACGCACACACACACCCGCGCCGAGGAACCCACACTGAGAGTATAAATTTATCCCGAGCCTCACCGGTGCCGGCACTCGAGAGCAGAGCACGCGCATGCCACCAGAGCCACCAGAGCCACCGGAGGGCAAGTCAGCACTGGAAATCTCCTTTGTTCGGCGCCTAATGAAAGCAAAACGTTCTGAAATATGAATTGAATCTTCTCGAGTGCATTTAATATACATTACGCCCCCTCCCCCTCCCCCCCATCACAGCCGCTGTCGAGGCCTTTGTGCGGCACCCTATTCCCTCCACCTTGCCAATATCCTGACGCTCCTTGCCGACAAAGTTGCCAGTAGTTTGCCTTCATTCCGCCATCCTGCTCCATCTTCCGCTTCCGCTGTTTGCCAAAAAAATGTGTCTGTGAGGGCGTGAGCCATATAATATCCGCTGAAACGTTTAAGAGAGATTAACAAGTGATGACTGATACTCAGACTCTGGCACACGGAGATACCGAGGGCTCTGCCTTATCCCCGGGCTTGTGTGCTTTCTATTAAATTAAAAGTGGGAAAATCAAATGGAAGGAAGGGCACTCTGCTGCTTTATTGGGAGACGAGTCTAGATGCGCGGTTTTAAGTGAGTCGAGTCGAGTCGAGTCCCTTTTTGTTGGAGGATGCCTAATACGTTCTTCAACCTTCTTGAGGTTGTCACATATCAGAGTATAGGATCTATTTTTTCAACCCGAACATCGAAACATAGGAGCCTGTAGTTTTTCTTTTGTTCAAATAAAATATACCTTTTATCCCTCTGACTAGAAGGTCTACAATAATTCTCAGTAATTTTCGCTATATTTTTAAATTTTTTCTGTGAATAATAATTCTTAAACTTTTGCTTTAAATCGAAACGAAATCCCAGCAAAGTCATAGAAAATGTATTCGAATTTTCCGTTTGGAACCCCACTCGTGGGCCACTTGGACTCTGTGCTGGATCTGAGCTTCAGCAAGGTTTGTGATAGCGGCGTCTACTTGGCCTCCGTCGGACGGGATGGCCGGGGGATTGTACGTCGCGGTGACACTGGAGAAATATTCAGAAGCCTCTTGGGCCACCAGGGGCCGTGCGTGGAGTGTCCGTGAGTGCAAATGCCACGATTGTGGGGACAGGCAGTGATGATTGCACCGCCCGCATTTGGAGTGTCTCCAGTGGCCATGAACTGGCGAAGTTCCGGCATACCCAGAAGGTGACAAGTTTGGCGCTGGACACTGGGTCGGAGCGCATGCTTACCAGCAGCCAGGAACGCGAAAGCAAGATCTGCTTGTATGACGTGAATCAAAGCAGGGAGGCCCTGTGCGTTTACCAAAAGAAAGGTCGAGGCGTGCGCAACGTGATCTTCTGCCGTGACGATCGCTCGTTTCTCGCCTCGTCCTACGACCGCCATATCGAGCTGTGGGACATTTTGAGTGGCCAGAGGAGCCACAAGATCTCGCTGCCCCATCACGCCAAGAGTATGGAACTGTGTGCCGATGGGAAGACGGTGACCATCGGTTATGGCGAAAGCGTTGTCTTTTTCGACGCGGATACCTTCAACATACGCAGGCATCAGAAGATGTCGTTCAAGGTGGTGGGCGCATCGCTGCATCCACAGAAGAGGAGCTTTGTGTGTGCCAGGTCGGACGGAATGATTATGCAGTTTAATTACGACACAGGCGAGCTAGAAGATCGATTTAGGGCCCACTTGCAAATGGGGCACAGCATTAGCGGCATCAAGTGCAGTCCCGACGGCGAGATGTATGTATATTTCTGAGCTGACGCTCGTCGACCGATGGCCAGATCATACTCTGGTCGCAGACATCTGGGAGCCGGAATAGTGTTGAGGACTCCCTAGCTTCGTACAGTTCTGACAGTAGAGACGACTTATTGGACGAAGGAGATGGGTACACTGATGAAGACGACTACGATTCGAACTAAATAACCCATAATTCAATCCACTACACAACTGTACACCAAACATATTCTGCTGTTGTTGCTGCTGTTCGTTCTGTTCACCATTCGTTTTGGTTTTCTTTAATGTTATTCTACACTCAATCATCACAAAATACTCTTAAAGGTTCATGCCCTGCAATGCCATGCTGGGGTCTTCTCTATAATAAATTCGTCTGCGTCGCCTGCACTGCGTCGCTGTGATTGGATACCCCATCCCCAATCCCAAGCCCAGCCAAACACAATCCTCATCTACCTGCCAGCTAACTATGGGACCTAACATCACTTGATTGTCGCTCTGCCCCGCCGCTCTCTCAACCTGTTTTCGAAAGGATTTCTGTTATTTCTGTTACTTTTATTCCGTGGAGATATCCAAGCGATCGCTGATTGTATCGCTGCTTTATGGCTTTTCTCACCAATCATAGTCATAAATGCGTTTTATTATTATTCGGACGGGCGGGGAGCGTTTGCGTTACCTTTGAGTCCCTTCGGCCTGGCGTTGGTTTTATTGGGCCTGGATCCAAAAGTGCGCATCCACTTTTTTGGGGTAGTTGAGCCACAGATAGTCGAGGCAAACAGCGCTAAGCAAAGATACAGATACAGAAACCAAAACAGATAGAAAGATTCATCTGCAGCCTCGCCATGGGTGCACACACACAGAAAGTGATCTGCTTTTTCCCTGACCTACGGTATCCCATATGATTTGACAACTTCTTGACTTTATTCGTCTGTTTGTTTTTCTTTCGTCTGCGTTTTCCATAAATATTTATAATTTCTTGGCTGATAAAACGAGTTCTCCTGGCATCGTGCTGCGCCCAACGAAATTCTAAAACACGTTTTCCACGCGTTTACCAGGAAGAGGAACCTTTTCACACAACCTCCAGGGCATTGGGCTCTGTTTGTGTGTGTGTGTTTATCCAGTGACTGTTCCAATAAAATGAGTCGTCATGACAGTATCTCTTGCTCTCGCTCTCCCTCTTTGTGGTGAGCACAAGTGTCTGCCTGGCTGATTGATGGAATGATTATATGGGAAGTAGCACAGTAGCCGCAGGATCAGCAAAGGATTAGCCAGTCCCCAGTAGCCAGTCCAAACATTTGCATACTTGCCCAGCTATTTGCATTCCACTCCAAGGGAATCCATCAATTACTTCTCGATCTGACCGCAGCAATTTGTCCCATCAAAAGATGGAAGATAACTCAGAGTCATTTGTAAATGTCCTGCACTGAGATTTTGTTATATTAATGATCGGTCATTTGCCAAGGATCACGCTCAGAAATGCTTTGTAACACTGACTTTTTCTGTTTCTGTTTTGATAGGGATCGCTTTTCGGTTGGGAAATATAAATGGTTTTCCTTCTTAGGCAATGGGTTTCGTTTCTTGACTGCAAAGGGGTTTGGTCTTGGTCAGAGAGATCTAAATATAATGAATGGTCTGGATTTTCACTCAAGAGATCATCTATTAATTCTGAAATATTTTCTATATTTTATGGAAATTGTTTATGGGCATACAATGATACCCACTCATTCTTCTGGTTTCATTGGTACTCAAATTGGTTTCCTTTCTCATTATCGGTTATTATTTTCGGGCAAACACTCCCACAAAATATACTCGTACCCCTGCAGAAAGTATCCTTAACCATAGCGCACCTGCCTAGCAAAATGTTTGGAGTTGCGGTCACAGTTCCGTGAGCTAAACAGTTTTTATGGTAATTCCCTTACGGAACCGAGACTACAATATGCAGTCTTTGTCTATATGAAATGTATCTTACGGCAATTTGGTACGTTACTTCGCCTCCTGGTCATGCTCGATGGGCATTTGAACACCCGCTGCAAGAACTGAACACTGGAGAACACGTGGCACGTAGAGCTGGGCTTAGCGCAGGGTCGAGTCGAGGAGGTTTTTAGTATGACTATCTTGGGCCACCTTCTATTTCGGGGGTTGGCTCTGGGCTGCTCGGGGCTCTGCTGGAGTGCTGATTGTGTGGCTATGCGTTGAGGCGATAAGACGCGTTGCATTTGAAATGAGTGTAACGTATATTTTATACAGGACTGGACTGCGCTGCGTTGAGGTTTTTATGGACATGAGACGAGATAATGTTTTACACACCGCGACCTTCGACTGGAAACTGCTGATGATGTTTTTCCAAGGCCTTATCAGGCCAGGGACTCTAACAGAGTCTCGTATGAATATAAGAGAGGTTTCGGGAGGTTGGAGAGTGGTTAGATCCTCTTTCTGTGAGTTCTCCAACCAGCATTAAGTTCTCTAATCGATGGAACACCTTGTATCGAGTGCCCGCACGTTCCTTATTTAAGCAATCCTTTAAGAACTGCCCTTATAATGGGCTCGGCTCCTCACCCCACATCGAGTATATGGCAATGAAGTATTTTTCCACCTCTTTTCTACGCCTTTTTTCCGCGTGTGTTTACACAACCCATATAGATGTGTTTGCCGCCAGGATATCCTGTAGATATTTCGTCCACTCGAGGAGGAAATTACTTAAAGGGATCACGAACTCTTTCCCTCTTTTCAGCGGCTTGAGTTGTTTATGTTGCAGGCATGACTGCAACCGAACGCCACCAGAATTCTCAAATTTGTTATAAAGTGTGTAAATGTACGTTTCTTTATATTTTCCATCTTTTTTTCTTCCTCGGGGAGGGTGTGTCCCATAAACAGAAAACCGAACCACAAGGGACAGTACATTGGAGGGAGGATAGACAGACGATGCTGCCTAATCGAACGATCGACAAACGATCTCTGCCTTTTTTTGGGGTGATTGCACTCCAGGGGCCAGGGATCTGTTTTTTCTACTCATTTTCTTCACAGTTTTTGTGTGGAAAAGCCAAGAGGTTTTCCCATTATTTCGTCGAGTGCAAAGGGACAAAGCAAATTATGTCTTTAGTTTCCGAATCTGACTTCCCCGGCATCGGTTATTTCTTTGTTTTTTGTCCCGTAATTGGATTTGTGCAAACAATATAAATCGCATTTTATTGCCTTGGTAGTGTAATTTAATTTTTTACGATTTTGCACTCAAATAGAGAGGTGGGAAAACTTTGCAAAGTCTCGCCTCGAACTTTGGGAACCCTAAAAAATGATGTAACGGAAATTTAAAGACCCTCATTGCCATGGAAACTCTATTTTTGACGGTCTATTGCCCCACATAGTCCCCTTCGTTTGCCCCCCAGAGACCCGAGGAAAGTGAAAAGAAACTGTGCCCCGAATCCAATTCGAGTGCTCGCCTTTCGCTCCTCTGCGACTGCACCAAATCCAGTTTGTTTCCAACCAAACCAAAACCGAGACCAAACATTTTTTTATCTACTCATCGCATGCAGGCAAAAGTACAGCTCCACCAGAGGCGGCGGCGCAGCAACAACACACAACAGAGTATACGAAAGAGAGATGCAGACAGAAAGCGAGAGAGCTAGAACGGTAGGCAAGTCGAATAGTGGATGCACTCTGCGAAAGAAATCGCCCCACGAAACATCTCAATGCTGCATTTTAACACTTAGTTAACTCCGATACAATATGCGAAGATATATATTCACATTCACGTTTACCATTTATCTGATTTACTTAGGAAAGAGCATCCCATTAGAATATTTATATGCTGTTCTTTGAAAAGCGCATCACATTGGAGCTATGCTCGACGCTGAAAAAGCGCAAGCGAGAACAACCCAACCGCTAACGTGGTGCTTCTTCTTGGATCGTGTTTTTGAAAACGAGGGTTGCTATGCAGAGAGCGCGCCGCAGCGCTGCCAACGCGTTCGGTTCGCTCTTCGGTGGTTGTTTGACGTTTTGCTTTGCTCTGGCTGTTTATCTGTGTGTTTATTCTGTTGAGTGAGTTCGTCGAGAGAGGTACAGAAGAAGTGCAAGCAAGTCGGTGGCGCATATTCCCATGCGCAGTGCGCTAGAAATTACACATAACTTTAATAAAATTTCAACGGAGCTGTAGTATTACAACATCTTATAGTTGTATAAACAAATATTCAACAACAATTGTGCTCCGAACATATCGAACCAGAAAGCAACTGTACGTACACATCGTGCTCTCTTACTCTCAGAGACATCAACACAACTCGCTGGCAACAACAGTTCGTGCATTGAGTGGAGTGGAATATTTAGTCTCAGTGCGAGAAGGTGATTCAATTGTTTATAATTAATTTATAAACAAATTGCCAGGCAACATTTTTTAGTTTGAGTTCAAAAAAAGTGTAAAAGACAACGCAAAAAAGACCTTGCAAAAGCGCTACACATACAGAAACGTTTTACTCGCTCTCGCTCCGACAGACCTTGTGGAGACCACTGCTCTCCCCAGTTTACGTGTGTGTTTGTGTGTGTGCGTGAACGTGGAGACTGCCCCTCCGAAAACAAAAGTTTTGGCGCCAAAACTTTGACAGTTCGCTTTGTCGTGAAATTCGCAAACAAGTGGCCCAAAGCAGACACGACAAAACTGCGTCGCACAGTCAAAACAGCCAAAGCAGCCAAAACAGAGCTGCCCCCAGTGCCAAATCCAGACACCAGATATACAGACATACAGCAAACATGGTCAGTGCACGCGTGCTAAATCCCGTCATGCTTAGTGAGTTCTGCAAGATGAGTGCCAGTCCGTCGATCAGTCGCAATCTGCCCTGCGGCCGTCAGGTGAATCGCATCAAGCGCAATCTCTTCGGCAGCCCCAATCCCACGGAGGCCAGCACCAACAAAGCGTAAGTCTGCCGCTGATTTTCCTCTCGCACAATTGATTTCCTAACCAAATCTTCTTTTCCTCTGTGCGCAGGCCCTTCAGTGCCGAGCTGGAGAGACACCAGGAAATGGCCACACAGAAGTGGGGATTCAACTTCCGCGCTGGCTGCCCGTTGGCGGATAGCTCCTCGTTCACCTGGGAGCTTGTCAGCTTTCAGGAGTCCAGCTTTGCCCCCGAAATGTACACCCTGACCCGTGCGGCCCACGTACGTCCCAGCGAGGAGTCCGGCGCCAGCGAGTTGGATGCTCTTATCAATGAGCGGGCTGAGCGCGAGAACTTTACAGTGAATGTGGCGAACTCGTCGCTGGAGTCCAACACAGACAACGACTCCTGCTACGACTCCCAGGATGAGTCGCTTACCGTGCGATTCACGCCGTCTAGCCTGAGTCACAGCCTGAGCAGCACAACATCCGCTCAGGCGCTGCGCAAGCGACAGCCAAAAATCACAGGTGAGTGCCGGACAAGAACCAGGACGAGGGTTGGCATTGCCCAGCAGAGCTTGACCATTCCCAGAGTCAGGCTTGATTGCACTTTCGATATACGTTACAAATTGGTTTCCCATATTGTTCCCGGTTCTGTTTAGTTTTGTTTCCCATGGGTGGGGAGGACTTTTAGTGGTGGGCGTTGCTGGGGAACGACTTAAACCAAAATTATAGACTTGCTATGCAATTAGAGTTTGCTTTATGGGAGATTTTCGAAAGGGTTACGAACTCTGGGGCTGCCTGCAGCTGTTTCAGATCTTTCAGCCTTTCATCTCTTTATCCACGGAACAGAATGGAACTGATCTGATCCTCGTCCACGCGGGGGTTGATTTCAGATCGATCGCATGCGGGCTCTTTCGCTGCATCTCGTCTATAAATGCTAACAGCTGTGCGTGGCTCTGGCTCTGACTCTGCTTTGTCTATTGCCTGACCTCATTACGAGAGAACGCGAGGGGGATCAGCTTTCAATGCACCACCATGGCAAGTCCAGGGCTGGTAGCCTTATCAAGCCTCCCTTTGATTGCTTTGTGTTCGTGCGCTTGGTTTTTTATATGCCACTCGCATATGAATGTGTAATGACTATAATAATAAAAAGTGTCTGTTCGGGGCATTCTATATGCACCCGCATTTGGGCAGAGTTTAGTTTCTGGCCAGTTGGGAAGAGAAGCCAAGCCTTGAATTGCTGTAGTTTTGGTGGCGACCTAGCAGGGCGTGTAATTTATGCGGCTTAGGCATCTCGTGCATCGGAGGAAACCTCCACTCTTGCTTTCACTTGCGTCTCTACCTGAGCTGGCCAAACTGTCTAGCTGCCGTCTGGCATTATTTGCTACCCTTGGACAGGGGGTAGGGTACGTTGCAACCCTCGTGTGTAGGGGCTGTTGCCAGCCACGTGCCACAATCCGAAATCAAAATGTGCAAAAACAGGCGGCGCCTGCTGTTCAATTCTGCTGCTGGGATCAATGACAGGGGGAGCAGGAAACAGGCTACACCACAGGATGTTCAGCAGCTGACTTTGATTTGGAATTTACCTATTTCATGCAACTAATATCCCTGTTTTCTCTTATTCAATTTGCAGAGTTCATGAAGGAGCGCAAGCGATTGGCCCAGGCTCCCAAGAAACTGTCGCCCGCGAAACGCCTGCGCACCACCTCACCATCATCCTCTTCCTCCAGCGGATTCGGACTGGGAGCGCACTTTGGGGCAATGCTGAAGCGGCCGCGCCATAATTAGGGCGCCCGGGTCCCACCACTGCCCCACCGAATCGAGACTTGCAATCTGCAATTGTATAATTTTATTTGATTTTTTATAAGCCACTGCGATTTGTAGTATTCTTCTTATTTTTTACAAACCTTTTATGCAGTGCAAGGGCGAAAGTTGCGAATATTAATTGATAGTCTTCAACTACTCCTAACCCGTAACCAGTAACTAGTTGTAAGCCAATAAGTTCGAGCTAAATGAAACTTTGTAGATTTCCCTAGTGGGAAATGCCATAAACTAAGTGATTAGTTCTTAACAACCAACAAAACTAAAAACAAAACAAAACAAACTATTGAACCAACAAGAAGATAAGAGAAAGATCAAGAGACCGCTAGCTATATGGAATTATCCTTACCTTTATTGAAACGAACCGAAATTTAACCTTTCTATCGATGAAATTCTAACTTTAAATAACTCGAAAATTCTGAAATTTGTTTAAATTTCGTTAGCAACGTGTACTTTCGAAATTTCCTCAGATACAAAACTCAATTTTGCTCGGATCCGGCAATTAATTGAAACTAAACCCCGGACCAGAGCAAAAATGACTTTTGACTAACTTTAAAGGCCACTAAAACGGGGCCACATTGAGCAGGTCTCTTCGGACTTGGCTCAATGCTGTCTCGCTTTTGTTCGACCAACTAACATTTTCCTTAATTCGACCAGTGGATAAAGCAAACAAACTTTGATTAAGTGCGTAAATTTCTGGGCTTTTGGCCGTCCTTCATTTTGATTGGGGCCGAATTCCCACAAATTTTCAAAGCTGTCATTTCTTAACCAATGGTAAAATGTCTTTATGATTTGCCATGATCTCTGGGGCAAATTATGAAAACAGTTTTGCCTAAAACTATTATGTACAAAAAGTAGATACTATGTAGAACCTATTATACACATAGGCAGAGCCTATTCTTCATAACATTTATGCATAACCACCTACTCCTAAGGCCTAACTAAGAACAAAATCCAAAGTATTCTCCTAATATTTATATGTATAGCTGTATAATTACCATATACACAACTCATACTTCAATAAAAACAAAAAGCAGAAAACGAAAAAAGAAAAACGAAAACACGAAAACAAAATCATGGCGAAACAAGAATATAAAATACAGAAAATGTTCTTTTTCCAAAAAGTGACAAATCCGACAGTCCGCAAATCCGCAAAATCATTTACATGTTGTTGCTTGTTATTGATTATAATTCCAATTCATCGTTTTGGTTGTAGTGGTAGCCGTATTATGTAGTGTAGTATATTTATAGACCATTGTACAATTCATAAGTTGATATTTGTTTTTTTGATCGCAATAAATTGTTTTTGATTTTTTAGTCGGTAGAAACAGTACTTTTTATTTTAGAATATTAATTTTCACTGTTCACTGAAAGCCTTAAATTTTAAATATTTAAAGAGCATATTAAGGAACTATGGAATTAGAGTGTCCTACTCCTGCTACATAGATGGGGATGAATCAACTTTGACACTTTGTTTTAATACACGAAGTGTTCTTAAAACAGATACAGATATTCCAGACTTTGTGTATGACTAGCCACTGTATCATTCAATTCACTAACTGATAAGATTATATCTCGTATTCCTTTGTTTATCTTGTGACTATCACACTTAATCGATGACAGATCTTTAGAATCAGTTCCACGGAAAGGTATCTTTTAAGAATATATCTTTTCCAAGATAAGTTTTCTTTATTTATTTAAAAGAACACAAAATGTTCATAATTTACTTTTCCATTTATTTCAATAGTTTCATTTGATTCGATTACTTACAACAAATACATAAATATTAATCTTTGTTTAATTTGCAGTGTAGTAATTTTAACTAGATTCGTTTAACTAGATGAGCACTCGCACTAGCCGATATTTGGATAGATATAGTACATATACTTCAGATATATATACAGTGGAGTCTGCAGTATGCATTGTGTCTGCGTCTACTTCCCCGCCGCCTTCTCCTCCAGCTGGGCTTGTATGTTCTTGACATTATGGCCGCCGGCATTGGTTTGGTTGTGCCGCTGGAAGAAGGCATTAATGGAGCTCATTGATCGGTACTCCAGATTGTCGCTCATATGCCAGTCCACGCTGATGCTCTGATGCCGGCCCATGGGGTTGCGTATCTTTGTCTCATTGTACTTCTCCAGGAGATGCAGCAGGCAGTCCTTGGTGGTGTTAGCCGCCTCCTCTAGATTCACCGTTTGGTGCGTGTCGGGCAGTCCAACGGGCACGTCGCGGCTCATCTGATTGATGCGGAACTTGGCCCGTCGACTGCTGGCCGACTCAGTGACCATGTGATGGCTATTGCTGCTGCTGCTGCTGCTGGTGCTGCTGCTGGAGATTACCTTCGAGGTGGTGGCCACTGAGGACTTTTGTACTTGCTGGCTTGAGGTGCTGCTCCGGGTATTGGAGCTGCTCATCGTGCTCACCGTGGACTGGTTGCGTACGGATTGCACTTGGGACTTGGACCAGGTGCTCCCGCTGCCATTGCCGTTGCTCAGCTTGGGCGTCTCCTCGATGGACTGCTGCAGGCGCACGGACAGCGAACTGACCTTAGTCTGGCCCTGTCCATCGTCGGAGCTGGTGTGACGCTGGCTGCTGCTGCTGGCGGCACTGAGGAGTCCGCCCCTGGGCGTGGGCCGGTTCCAGCTGCTGCTGCTGGTCGCGCGGCTGGTCCACGTGTTTCCCTCCTGGCTAGTCTCGGAGGTGCGGCTTGTACTGCTCTCAGCACCAGCTGGGGTGGGCTGGGGCGAGGCTGGGGTAGGTAATCCATTGGTGGCGCTGTTGCTGTTGTGGTTGGCGTCCCCTAGCTTCGTGTTGATATCGGCCAGCATGAGCAGATGGTCAGAGAGCTTGCGGATCTCGTCAGCCAGATTGACGCGCTCCCCGGAGCTGCGGCGCCCCAGCAGGTAGGTGGTGTCCGAGTTTCGGCGATCGAATGTGTGCAGATAGCTCTTCATGCTCCTTTGCTGCTGGGCCGTCGACTCGCTGCCGGAGAACTCGTCGAAGTTCTCGTTGAACAGGTGCTGGGGCGTGGGCGTGGAGGGGTTGGAGGAGCCCATGACCGGGAAGAGTTTCTCTCGCGACTCATTGATGGGCGTCGACACGGAGCTGGGGCTCTCGTTGTCGCCACAAGGCGACTCCTCGTTCGGCTGCTCGGCATCATCCTCGCCTTGCTCGTCGTCCGTCATCGTGGCTATCGACTCGCAGGGCGAGGGCGAACACACTGGAAATGAAGGAGAGTTTTAGATTCGTTGCATTCGTTGATCGAGTGTGTGGTTACGAGTGGCACACATAGAGGGTTAGGATACGAGTGTTGTCAAAGAAAGTTTACGTTTTATTTGTACATGAAGTGCTCAGACACGGAATTAGTTCATGCTTTTGGGTTAAGAGAGTTGTATAAAGTGATCCCAATGATCATTATGGTATTTTGTTCAAATGGAATGGGTTTAATATCCGTTTTACACAGCTCGTTGAGACAACAAATGGGGTTAGTTTGTGTATTCAAAAAGAAAGACCCCTTTCCCTAAAGGACAAAAAAACGAATGAACATGAGGCTGACTTTGGAATAAATTGAACTGCGATCTCTGTGGATGATGGCTATGGATTTGTATCTTTGGGCTTACCTGGTTGGCAGACCAGAAACTGTGTACGAGTATGTTGATCTATGTCTGACCTAGGATCGGGGAAGTTTTTGGGGGATTTGGTTGGGATTGGAGAGGATTGGAGTGGAGTGGAGTGGATTGGAATTGGGGGATTGGCATATGGCTTCGAGGCTCGAACAAAGTATAGAGAAGTATAGTAGTGCTTGATGTTGGTTTTCTGTATTCAAATTGAAGTATATTTTGGACATATTTTTGTTGTTTTTGTCAGTGGCTGTCATTATCACAGTGTCAAAATGGTTAATACAGTTGGTATCCGCTACAAGGATGCCAGAACTTCGCTTAATTCTACAGTTACTTAAAGATTAACAACAGTTCTGGCTGGCATGCTGGCCCTCCCTCTCTTGCACACAGAATAGACGTTGGGTTAACACAGAGAAGGATGTAGAGTGACAGAAAGTAAGAGAGATAGAAGAGAAGAGAAGAGTAGAGTAGAGTAGAGTAGAGAGGGCAGGGCGCCTCTGTACGCGCTTCTCAGCGAGCCAACTCGGTTCACATTCACGTTAAGAACAACAATTAGTGTTTGACAAGTTAATCATGTAATTTACAAAGTAGATCCAGATGCAGGATGCAGGTGCAGTTGAATTTGCGGCTGTGGACGCAACCATCATTTGCCGTGGATGAGGGCATGCCGGTCGCGCTGCCGCTGAGAGCCGCCGCCACGGCAGTACTCACCTCGGGACGAGGAGATGCTGTCCTGGCCATGGGGTCGTCGCGGGTGCGGATAGCTCGTCTCGTTGAGGGGCGCAATCACATTGCCCTCCACATCGAAGACGTACGGACTGTTGGGATGCGTCTCCCAGCGCACAATGAAATTCTTGAGGTTATCCTTGGTGGCATCCAGCTCTTTGTTCTGTGGTAAAAGGAATAGCATGTGGAATATGACACATGGTTTTGCGCTATGCCATTACTTACCTCCAGGTCCGCGGCACTGCAGAGCTTGGCAAGCTCCTCGCACTCTTCGTCCTGGTCCTGTTCCTGTTCCCGCTTCCTTACGCCCTCCCCCGTTTCTACAGCTGCCTTCGCTTCTTCCACTACGTCGTCGTCGTCGTCCTCGATGGTCTCTGTGGACTCCTCGGAGGACTCAGAGGCGGCTGGTGTCGGTGACTGCGACTTCAGACGTGTCTTCGACGCCGATGAGGCTCCCTTCGCTATCGGTGTGGCTGTCGCGGTCGCCCGCTGCTGGAGCCATTTGTGCTTCATGCAATCTGCGGCTGTCATGCGGGTACTACGGATGGAGAGAGAGAGAGATAGGTAGGGGATTTCCCGGTTATGACTAGACTCTAATTAGGAGTAGGGTAAAGTGTACCCACCTCAAGTCTTTTACCAACAGCTTGGCTATGAAATCCAGACACTCCGGGGATATTCCGTTGAAGCATTCATCCTCGAAATCGTATTTCGCGATGGTTACATTTGACATTGTTTCAATGTCGTTCTCGCCCATGAATGGCGACAGACCCGAGATGCTGTACCATCATGTGTGTGGCGGGATGGGTGTGGCAAAGTCAATAAACATGAAATGTAAAAGCAGGGTAAGTTAAATAAATAAACGCATAAAAAAACACAAGACCCAACACTTAATTAACTAAATTAAATTTTCTTCCACTGCACTGGGGTGGGGTGTTGGCAAAGTGAGTGAGTGCTGGGTTAAGACTCCCCCTTTGATTATTCCACTTTTGGCTGGTACAAATTTTTAATTAGTTTCCGTACAAACCCCTAAGATACATGGACAAGTCTTTGATTAAATTTTGTAATTGCTTCACTGGCGATAAATGTTTCAAAAATATTTGCCAAGAGTAATGGAATATTAATGGAGTTGGAAGAGTGTAACATTTGCATATATATATATATTTATATAATTGAGCGTGAAAATGTTGACGAAGAGGAACAGGACTTATTTTACAATCTACATGCAATAGTGATCCGATTCTTTCTACTTCTAACACTCCCCTAAAATGTGTCAATATCCTTTTCAACTTACAGCACATAGCAAATGACTCCGACACTCCACATGTCCGTTCCGTAGGAGATGCAGTCAAAGTTCACAACTTCCGGAGCCACAAACTCGGGTGTGCCAAAGAGCACCTAACAGGGAAAAAGTTTACTATTGAGTGGTTGGGGGTTATAGTGTAGGATTGTAAAGACTTACCCTGAGACGCTTGTCCGGATCGAATTTGCGTGCCAGGCCAAAGTCAATGATCTTGATGCGGTTGCCCTTCTGTGTGAGCACCAGGATGTTTTCGGGCTTCAGGTCCAGATGGACAATGCCATTGCCGTGAATAAAGGCCATGGCCTCGCACACCTGACGGATGAAGACGCGACAGACGCGCTCAGTGAGGACGAATTCATCGTCCACCACGCGGTCAAAGAGCTCGCCGCCTTCAATGCTGCAGAGACAGAGGAACTTCAGTTTAAGGGCCATTTTTAGGGACTGGCAGATAACAGAACGAGATGCATGCATTGATTACTGATTAACTCATGCACAGATTAGGGTCTTTTGTTTAGTGTCCCCACCTTATCGGAAGTGTTTAGGCTATAGTCCGGTTATAATCATTCGCCTTACCTGGCACACTCTAGTCTCTAGATATGTTATTTACAAGAGTATCGATTGCCCTGCCAGAACACGAAAATCAGATAATCCATGAACATCCATCCCATGCGGACACGAGTGAAGAGCATCCACTAACAGCAGACGGATCTGATTCGGAGGGAATTGTGTTCGTGCTCTCGCCAAATTCCATTTCAAATTTGCATTTTCTTTCTACTGTAACACAAAACCCACCCATCAGATGCTTAAAACTGGTACAAACGGGCAGGGGAAAGCCCAAATTGCATTCGACTTCCCCCAGTATTTGTCGGGTATTGTTTTGGTTAGTTGATGCTCTTCAATCAGAAATCGAGTAAATTAAATTTGAATGAGGAAGGAACACTCATGCCTGATAGGGAGTATTATAAATCTAACAGGTTTGTATCCTATTGCAATTTTTAAATGGTTGATATTCCTATCTGGGTACTTTCATTGGGAAAACCTGATGCACCCCAAGGGTGCGAGCCAATCGAAAAAATCCGTTAAGACTCTTATCAGTGTGATGTTCGGTTGGCTTTGTGTCTAAATTTGCCAGACGGAGCTGAATGGCTGTCAGGATGAATGTACAGAATATTTGCCAGACTACATGTTTAAATATTTATCAAGTAGCAATGGCACTGACATTCGAATCTAGTTAAATTGAGATTGTTTTAGTTTATGTTTTCCCTTTCTGTCCCTTTTTTGCTGCAGAGTTTTCAGCAGACATTAGCCTAATGGAAACCGAGCCGGACTCTGTCATAAACTGTGCATTTTATCAAGGCCCAGATGAATAAACAATTTTCGGACTGGCAAGTCAACGCTTGAAGAAGCTTCGTCCTGTCTTGCCGAAATATGTGTACATTATGTACGAGTCCGTGCTATGAATATGCCAGGACAAACAGTGCAAGTCAACAATTGGCTTTTGGAAAAGACGTCGGGGCGAATAACAGCAGCTGAGACAACAAAATGTTGAACAACTGCAGTTCTGCTGGAAATTAATTTAACTTGACAAAGACATTTTTGGGGCGTTTGGGGCATTGTCTTTGGTGCTAGTCAGATGTCTATGAAAATGAAATTGTTTCGCTTGGCCATTGTTCTTCCCAATTTATGTTGTGGGCGGGGGAATGTGGGTCAAGGCCGTGGACTAATCAGTGCCCCCACACCCACACCCACACCCACCTGGCTCAAATGTTTTTATGGGCCATTGGAGACCCGAACGGACCCTCAACCCGTGTCAGACAAAAGAAGCAACCCAAGAACAGGGAAAGAAACTTTGTCCGGACCAAAGTCGCGGGCCCAATAAAAGTTGTTATAAATTCATATAAATGCTAGAAAGGGCCAACCTGTTGCTCAAGGTTTTCTCGCTCTCTGGGCGCGTTGGTGTGTGCATAAAGTGTATTGGCAAGTGTGTTTGTGTGGGAGAGAAGTTTACTAGTTTACGATAATGTGCGTACGTGTAAATCGCATTTTATGCACATTCCCACTGATTGCAAGATATTGTGTGCCGGCAACAATGTGGCCAACAGCCGCAGGTCCCCTTCGGGAAACCAAAAAGTCAACAAACTTGGGTAACACTGAATGACAAACAGAAAAACAGAGGTATATATATATAGACACACACACACACACACACACACGAAACGAGCGACAACAAACAAGGCACAATCAAGACATTCATAAAGCCATATTTCAACGGCTTGGTCACCCTTCGGCGCGCTTCCTTACAGTTCCAGGACGACGCACATCATTTTCTGATATTCGTATGCCGCATACAATTGTATAATGAGATGATGCTGCAACGAATTCATAATCTCCACTTCTCGCTCCACATTGCGCTTGTCCTCGCGCTTCGGGATGGGCACAAACTTGGCGGCCAATTGCAGGCCATTCGTCTTGTCCCTGCACTTGTACACCGTGCCGAACTTTCCCCTGCACGCAGAGAGGGGAGAGGGATTAGTTATCGACCAGCGTCCCGATCATTGGCACCGAAGTACTCACCGTCCCACTTCGCCCAGCACATCGAACAGTTTATGGGCATCGACATTGCGATTTATGGTCACATCGCGCATAGGAAACACCGGCTCCAGAACTGCAAAAGAGAGTATGGGTTTCAGTGATATGTTAATCCACATAAAGCAATCAATATATGCTAATCAGATATTTGCCAGGACCATGGGAATACATATTAAAGGACAAATTGTACAGAAACTAGCACGAGGAACCTCTTTGATGTCTACCCAATGCTGCAACCGTGAGTAAAAGTTCAATGATTGAGAAAACTTTTTGATTTCAATTACGACTGACTCGGACATGGAATTAGGTTAGTTTTCCTTGACACTTGAGCCATTTATATCCATATGAAAGTCTGCACTTCTGGCAAAGGGGACATTTCATTAGACCATTCCAATACCCATTATCAGTGCTTTATCAGCAGAATGCCATTGATTGACAGGCTATACTCGCGTTCGTCGATGGCTTATGGCTTTGGTCGGAAATGTTTTGGTTAGATAAGGTCTTCAACTGTCTGATTTGATTGCTTGCACTTAATTTGCGGATTTAGATTAGATTTGTTGTTCGCTTTTGCGTTGCCCTCACTTATGCCCTACATTATGTGTTATGAGTGGCCAAGGACATGTGGCTCTTTGGGGTACGGTATCCGTACTTCAAGCATTTCAATCATTTTCATTGTTCGTCTTTTCCAGAATGCATTTCATATCGGCCTTTATGGAGGAATGGCAGTGGGCCCGTCTGACAACGGAACAACTGAACAACAGATTGTGCTTGTCATATATTTCGCAGGACATATTGCAGAGAGTTTACTGTGCTCTGGAGGAAACCCTTTTCAAAACTCAATTCGTTACTTATTGTTGCTTTTTGCTGCATGTCTGCAAGTTGCCAAACAAATAAAAATGACTTTATTCAATTGAGTTTGCGGAGGACCAGGAGTATCCTACACAACAAGGACAACAAAAGTGACGAGCACACATTGGATGTGTGTGTGTGTGAATAGCTGAGAATACAGTGATGAATATGTGAGTGGAGTGTGAGTGTGGCCAGCAAACAGTATATATTTTGTCATATTTTGCCATCACAAGCCCAAGACTTTCCCTCTTGACATTTGACCAGAATACTGGTAATCCATGGGGATTTCCCAGAGCTCTGCGTCCACAAGAAGGAAAGCAGAAATCAGTCGAGTTCAGAAATGTGCAATTTGAATTATTGATGATCCGTTGGAGTCGGGGGCAGTAGGCGGTGGGCGGTGGGCGGCAGGCGGCAGGCGGTAGGCAGAATAAGAAAAGTCAGTTAAGCACTTGCTGTTGCTCGACACACGATGCACGATGCACGATGCACTTATGATGGCTGTCTGTCCTGTCCCATTAATATGTAAATGGCGCACATAAGTATGCTATGGAAAACACGATAAATCCTTAAAATCAAAGGCAGCAGCATGGCAGGACCAGGCTGGAGCCGGCTGGAGCAGGCAGGGGAAAAGTCAAAGGCAAAAGACTTTTCAAAATCGAAGCAAATGCATGGCATGGCTGGGGGAATAGGGCTGGCTGTGGAATGTGAATGCCGTTTTCTCGAGAAGAAACTTTGCAAACTCAAAGTGAAAGTTGAGGGTCTACTGTGAATAGAAATGGAGGATGAGTCAGAGGCATGTGTGTGTGTGTGTGTGTGTGTGACTGTCCTTGCTGTTTGTGTGCATTGAGTCTCTCGGATGTGTTTGCAGCGATTGCTGAGACTTGACGCCACGCCACGCCTCGCCTCGCCTCGCCGCTCCTTTATGGTCCTTTCTGCATTTCGTTTAAACGGTTTTGGGCGCAAATTTATGCATGTCTGCTGCAGCCCAAGAGCGGGCGTGTGTACATACATATGTGCGTGTGCGTGTGCGTGTGCATGTGCAAGTGCATTTGAGTGCACTCTGCCAATAATGCGCACAATTTAAGTTTCGGCAAACACGCCCAAACACTTGCATTAGAGAAGAAAATTGAAGAGGTCCTTCAGAGCCCAGTCTCCAAAACTCACTCCTCACTCCAGCCCCCAATCAGCAGCTTCCATTGAACGAAAGTTTTGAGGAAAGTTGAGAACTCTTTGGACTCATAATTCATTGCATTTAGTTGAAACGAAATACGAATTTCATAAATCGCTCCGCGACCCTCATAAAATTTCACCATAGCCGTAGACAAGCACTCATATATTATGCACAAACACTGACTCATACGTTCACAGTCAGACACTCACACTCGCTGCGGTGGAGAGGGGAAAAGCGGGAGCGCACCAGGGGCAGGTGGCTCACGTTCATTTCCTGGTTCGAGCTCATGAATAAATGAATTTATATCGACTCCCGTCTGGCAATGGCACTGCACTGCACTGTACTTGCCACCGCTTATCATCAAGGCGGGGCTGAACATGGGGTAGCCCATATGCCACACGCCAAAATGGGCAAAGAGGCGAACGGTGTGGCAGTGGCAGTGGCCCGTCGAGCCAGCGCACAAGCCCGAATGCAATCGAAATTGGACCTGAGCCGTTTGAAGTGTTTTTTCGTAAATCAATTTCAGTTGCCAAAGCGTCGCCACAGCCATCCATTAAGCTGCGAAATGTTCTCGATCTGCATATAATATTGCGCGAGCAGGACGAATCTGAGCGATATACTGGGAAAAAAAGGTATGCAATCGAGAACTTCGGAACTATTCAAATGGGTGCCTAGGCTTATCTCCATTAGAGAGAAAGAGATCTCATATGGCTATATCTATTTGATTCTGTACGTATATGTACTTCTGGGATATTCCCAAATGGGAATTCGCACTTGTTTGCTGTGCAATGGCTTTCATCTGAAGCTTGAACTGTGTGGCAGACAACACTTAACTCTTAACCAGCTTATAACTGTTAAGCGTTTCTGTCAACAAAGATCTCTCTTTTTCTCTCGCTCTGCCTTTTTTTTCCCACATGCATCAATGTTTGGGTGGCTTTCGGAAGTGCAACTCGTTGCAAATTCAATTCAAAAAACTTTATAAACTTAATTTATGCACAATATCAATAAAAATGCCAGATAGAGAGGGGGAGGGAGGGGGAATGAGATGGTATATGTGCACTTCTCATTCAATAGAGTACCACTGCCACTGCCACAGCTTCGGCGGATGCAAATGGCAAACGATTTTTTGTGCCAACGATGGCAATTTTTTCTGATATGAAAATCAGCAAATTTTTCTTTGATTTGCCTTCGCTCCGGTTGTCATGTCCCACGAGTCCTCCCCCGAAATCCCCCATCTATTTTCGCTCTTCTCATTTTGGCAACTGTTGCCTTGACTTTGAGATTAAAATGGAAAAGAGAATGGAACCAAACGAAAAATGTCTTCCCTTTGGTGCTCCTCCTCCAGCGCCATCGATTTGTGGCTGCAATTTGTTGCCGCCATTATTTTGTGTAATGCGCGTAATGAAATTTTTTAATAACACAATTTGAAGGCGCTTCTCTTGAGTTTAGCAATGAAAAACATGTCGAACAATGGCAAACTGTTGCACATCAAACGTTTGATGTCAATGTGCCACACACTACATACAAAACCACGAGCCAGACGCCCTGGCATTTTAATATGAGTGCCGGCCGGGGCCTGAGAACGAGCCAAGTTTGAGGATGGCATTTGTTCATTGTTTCCATTTGCTTTTAATAACACTTTTTATGCGAACAACTTAAGCGTCCTGCTCGTCTGGCCATTCATTCGTATTCGGAAAGACCACAACATCGCACACCAGACTCAAAGCAATCTGCGGAGGCATGCCACGCATTTAATGGGCAGGCTTTTGCGAATCACCGCCGCACCCATGACCATGTACCCGTAAATGGAAGGCAAAGATCGCCCCGCAGAGGTGTGTTCCCAACCTAAATCATATGCAAAATCAACTTGAGAGATGCTTTTAGCCACAGGCTGCACTCCCTGGAAAGGTCTTTGAAGTACTGCATGTCTGCTTTGTTTGGGCAGCTTTTGTTTGATTTTCTATTACAGGGACGAATTCGTCAAAGTAAAATTAAAATTAGTTCTCGTGGCACTCTCCAAGGAATTGCAAGTTTATATTGTAAAAAAAACTTTTTATTTTTAATTGAATGTGAAATGCAAGTAGCATCCTTTTAAATAATGGTGTGAAAAAATCATTTGCAAATTAATTAAATATAAAAGACTTTTTCCTTTCTTCTCGCTGCAACTGCAAGGTGTAATCTGGCATACCGTCTATACAGTCTATAGTCTCCCGAAGACAGCCTTCCTTCCTTTCCTCAACTACTCGTAGTAGCTCTTTTTGTTGACTCTTGCTCTTTGTGGACTTCGACCAGGCTACAAATACTCGTAATGGCTGATGACGTGGGCCTGACTAATGGCAAACGATGGCGAAAACTGTTGCGAATGTGTTTGTACAGTTGCTAACAGATATTCGCCTGGTTATTGTTGCTGCTGCTGCTGGGGCTGCTACTGCGGGCATGTCTCTGCACTTTAATCAGCCTAAGTGCCTGCCGAGAGCGAGAGAGAGCAGGGAAGTGAGAGAGATAGAGGGAGATGGTAAGTGGTGGGAAAATTAAAAAAATGGCAAAAGTTTGCCTAGCATCCTGCTGAAGGCTTCCAGCCGACTGTGACTGTGAATATGGTGCCATTTCAAATTGGTTATTACACGGAACTTGCCACACAGTCACACAGTCACACTGTCGCATATGCACATGGCACACCAAATGGTCATGCATAAATGAAAGGGATAGAGACGGAAGTGCTTTTCATATATCCGCACTTATTGTTTGCCTCCCCACAATGCGAAAATGGGATTGGCATCAAGCCATGGAAAGCAGATGCACAGCACGAACTTGTCTTAAAACCTCAAGAATTTACATAAACTGATATTATAGTTCAAGACTGAAGTCAATGTTTTCTGAGTTTTCTGTGATTTTTACACAAGTAAGTATATATGTACATAAGTATGTGGATACGATACGCTGTTATCTGTGCATGTCGCATATATTTTGTACCCAATTGATCAATTATAAGTTTGTCTTTACAAAAGCCTCCGATTTATGTCATCTTTCCAGGCCCAAAATATTTTCTCCTTAGGCCACTCTTCTCCTCCTCTGGAACCGCCTCCGATTAGTGAAAAGCGAAGGCAACAGACAATTTATTTCTCACAATCGAGTGGATACGTTAGATGCGTGAAATGTTTGCAGATAAAACAAACTCAATAAATGATAAATGACAAGAAAAAGTTGCCAAATTAAATGCAGAATTTTTTATTTAAATACAAAAAATACGAACAGCGAACGGAAAGGGGGACCCAAATCAATATCGTGCATATATCCCTGTCCTGTCGCATATACTCGTATTCGTATTAATACGTATCTGTATCCCCTGTTCGGGATCCATCTCGACAACGAGGCAATTCATCTTCATCATTTTCATTTTTTTTTCTGCGTGCCTGTGGTTTGCATGCCATGCGTAAATCCGCTGCGACAACTCAGGGCGCGGATGGAGGGAAAATGAAAATCGTTATGGAAAAATGAAAAGTAATAACCAGTAGGGAGGAAACTCTGAGAACGCCACCTACCCGTACAAGCTATCAAGAGGAGCACAGGGAGAGAGAGGAAGCACTGTCTCAGTGCCAGGCTGGGTGGTGGTAGTGGGTGGTTGGCTCACCCCTCCCCCCCTCCCGTGTTAAGCTCTCCTCTAATGCAGTGACAAGTGGTGCCACCACGACACTACTACCAGCTCGGTGAGAGTCCTACTCGCAGCCAATTTCCAGTTTATGCAGCGCACTTTTGTGGCACACTCTTTAATTGGGCAATTGCCATTCAAAATTTATGCGAGAGACTGATGTCGACCCTCTTTTCCTCTCTCATTTTGGAGAGTTTTTTTTATGGCTCGAATGTAATTTTCCTTGGAAGTGGCAATTTTATTTTATTTCATTTAATTTTCGCTGCTTTTGCACAATGAAATTAGCATTAGAAATTTGTATGCAAGTGCCATGAGCGTTGGCACCCTCAATTCCTCCTTCAATTGGGGCTTTCATTTCACTTTTTAAGCGAGTTATTTCTATGCATTTCAATTATCATGGCCACAACACGCATACGCCATGTGTGTCGTCGATGTGTGCCTCTCTCGCATTTCTTAAATTGTTTCTTACCAACGCTTTGCGGTTGTCCTTGCCCATTCATGCACTCTCTTTCCTTGCCATTCGTTCTCTGGTTATCCCTTTACTCATTCATTACGCTGGCTTTTGTGGCCACACACATAATCTCCGCCTCCTCCGGCTGTGTGGGTGAGCTCCTTTCGCGCTTATAATCAACGCCGCCATTCGTGATGTGTGTGGGAATTTTTCCATTCTGCCCTCAGTTTTAATCACCGAAAGTTGAGCAGCAGGAGCAACGCTTTAAGTGCTAAATTTAAACGTATTTCGAGCTGCATGACAGGCAGCACAGCATGCAGGAACAGACATCAGCAGATACGATGCTAATTGATCGATGTGAGCACAGCAATTTCAAGCCAATTCCAAAGTTCAACAATGGGCCAGAGGACAATGCCTGGGGAGGCTCAGACCAATGCAGATGTAGACTGCAGACAGACGCCAAGATAAATAGAGGGCAGAGTTGGGCCAAAGAAAGGCTCGTTCTGCTGCAAAATCCCAGCTTCTTCTAAGGATTTTTTCCTCGTTGTTCTGCTTTGTCTGCGAATGAAAAGAAGAGGTGACGTAGCAGCAGTAGCAGCCACAGCAACAGCCGCTACCAAATGCAAAACAATTTTAAGCCAGACTAACGATGCACACCGCAATGAACTCATTAAAACTTTCTACCCGGCTCTGCAACAAAATGATATTAAAAGTGCAACCATTTACCGCAGCCAGAGATGAAAATTCAAAAGTGTGCGAATGTCTCAGGCTCAGTACCATTCGTGGCATTTTTATCAGCATTTAATTAATTTAATGAGCAACGCCAACCTGTTTCCTGTCCCTCTCCTGCTAGATACAGCTGCTAGATATACTGTACATATCCCGGCATGTATGTATGTGTTCCATTTCCCATTTCCCTGCTCTTAATGACTCATACGTGTAATCTAAGGGCGGACGGGGCAGGCGACTCGTTAGCACAGAATCCCAAACATTTTGTGAATGAACGAGGCGTCCCATGGTGATGGGACTAGAGATGGCGCTTAGTTAATTATTGGCTCGCGCTGGCAGCTCCTGCAAAGTCTATTAATTTATAGCGTATACGCAGTGGTGTGCTCAAAGGCCACAAGGGCCATGCCATGCTGTCACATGCATCGCTGCGGCTATTTTGATGCGGTTTTTCGATGGCTTTTGGCGCCAATAGCCAATAGCATAAGGGATGCATCAAATTAAGCCTGAACTGTGACTCTTTTGGAAGGATTATTTGGTTAACTTAGTTGTGGATAATTTTACTTGAAAAATTGCCTATAAAACCTGTCAAACACATTTGCTGACACTACGCTAAGTACTTCTTTAAGTTGACCCAAAAACAGCAAGCACTTTAAAGCGAAGAGCACAAACAGTTGAATTCGAAACAGCTGCGAAAACAAATTTCATAGGGGAACTCCAAGAAGAACACAGAGGCGTATTCCGGACTATTCGACACCCTTTAATCAGAAGAAAGATCGGATAGGCATCACAGCAGTCTTCATTCTAAAGGTGTTTCTCAGATGTGTGTTCTCATCGCTCTATTCTGTCTACAACAAAATTATATAGCTTCTATATAGCACACTTCTGTTGCGAGGTATTATCGAGAGTGTGTGTGTGTGTAGGCCAATGGTCGCATGAATCAAAGGCGAGGCCAGACACTCATTTTTGGTGGGTGGAGGACAGAGCCACGAGTGCGGCGAATTGTTGTCTGTGGATGCTTTAAACAACCATAGACAACAGCTACAACAATGCCGGCAGAAGCACCAGCGAATATTCAGTGCCATGACAGTGAGAACACATATTTGCACTCAAATCGAATTGAATTTGTTTTCGGGGGCACATAATTGAATAACAGCCGTAAAGTGCAGAACGCAAAGGCTCGGCCAGAAAGGCTGCCGAAAATGAAGCGGAAGTGCATCCAATGGATGCCACATCCGGCTACATCGATATTTGGATGTTTGGGTGGGGGAACTACGGGCGCCCATAAATAATTTGCCAGCCGTGGGAATTAGTTACGGCAGGCAGCAAGATAAATCAATTAACGCTCCGCGCCACAAACAAAACGATTAATCAAGATGCAGGTTTTTAGTTAGGTATATCGAATGTTACCAATCCAATGGTTAGTGGCGCGAGCGCAACGGAAATGAGAGCTAATTGAAAGGTCATCCATTCAATGACACAGACCCCGTGTCGGGACTGTGGAGCTAGAACGCGCTTCGGACAACAATTTGTTAAAATTTAACGCTTTATTTACTGCTCCTGGAGCTGGACTGTCGGCATGTGGGTCCCGTTCCGCAGTTGTCTAGTGGCCTCGACACGTATTGTAAAACTGCAAAGGCAACAACGGACCTGCTCCTGCACAATGTATCGCGTCCATGTTGAGCGACAGTTTGACATCTCTAAATAAAGTTTGCACTTGCCAGCTACGTGGGCGGATCTGCCACATGCAGAGAGATACTGAGAGACCCCGCACACATACGGAAAGAGAGCAAAAGAGAGGGAAACGCGAGCCATCGTAATAGGGAAAGAGACATCTAGATAGACACCCACCCACCCACAGAGAGAGCTCAGCACGTTTGACAATTTAATGGTGTTGAGGTTATTTATACAATACGCTGCCGGTGCTCAAATATTCAGTGGATTGAAGCCAATGACATGTCCAGCAATAGGTTCGTACACAACCCCCCAGGTCATGGAAGAGAAGGGGCCATTCAAAGCTTCAATTTACTGGTAATAGATTAAGGAACAAGTCCAACACTCCTTTGACATATAAACATGTGGTGGAAACATTTAACAATACTTGCCGTTGCAGAATTTGATTGGAAGTTGATATTTTTTAGGAATAACAAAATCAAAATCTATGATTTTAAAACAGAAAGAATTGCAACTGGCTTGAAAGTTGATAATTTTAGTAATGAATTAATCTACAGCAAATCTTTTAATACAGAAACCTTTGATAAAGACATTTCAACAGTTGCAGTGGAACATACACATAATTGCAAATGCTGTAGGTTATTTTGATTAAAACTTAATATTACCTTAATCAGATGATTTCAAATTCCCATACAGAAATGTTCCTTGTGGATGAAGTCAAGAATATTGAGTATCCGTACTGAGTAATTGATGTTTGTCACAGGATGTCAGGGCGGAGCTGGTGGCTGCTTTCGGTGGAAAAGCATGAATGGGAACAGCTTGCTGCCTGCCTACAAGGGTATCGTGCGCAACATAACATATTCGCAGATGTTAAAACGGATCCAAATGTGTGAGATATGCTTTAGCGTTTGTTGATGTCGAGCACCATTTTCCCAGTAATTATCAGCAGAGGTGAGCCATAATTCTCTGGGAGTGCTCCACTCTGCTCCTATGCTCCTCTGCTTCTCTGCTTCTCTGCTCCTCTGCTCTGCATTGGGAAGCAGCTCTTTGCTGGCCGCCAACCGACGCATTACTCTTCGCCCGACCCCAACGCAGTTACAGTTTATTGCGTTTCATTTAATTTCAGCCGGAATGGGCCAAGGCTCGAGAATAACGATCTGTTTGGTTGCGTAAAGGCGATTACCCGGAGAGATACCATTGGGGAATGGGGGCTATCAGCCGGACCAGAGAAAACACTCGGCAAGTTATTGCATTTCAAAATGCAGTTACTGGTCTTCAATTAAATATCGCACAGAGCTCGCAATAATCTATTGCCTTATTGAACCCGAAAACCCGACTATCGATAGAATAAAAGGGCGAACCCCATGTCGCATACGCAATGCATTAACTTGGCACGTTTGATTATGGTTCTTGATTTCCATGGCGGTCGATGACGGGTAGAATTTTTGATGAATGCAACTGTGGCATTTCGGCGGCGAGGCCATAAATCATCCAACAGGCAACATGGGAATTACAGAACACAGAACACTATGAGGAATAGCAGTATCCGATGATGAGGCTGATGACGTGGAATGCAAGCGGAATGACCTGCCGGCGGGCAGGCTGCTAGTAAATAAAAGCATACGATGCGCCCAAAAGTATTTACATAATTTTGATTATTTTGTGTGGATGAGGGATACTCGTATATTCGCAGAGCAGCGTCCTCTCCGCATGCATAACATTTTCAGTGGCATTTTCGTTGGGAGGAAACAGTTGGTGATGGAACTGCTTTGTATTATGGAAATTTCCGTTTGTCATTTTGGGCGCGAAGTACGAGTCTCTACGACATGCATACGCACACACATACGTACATACATGCAAATTGAGCTGCAACAAGCTGCAATGGCTGCCTCTCTGTGGAGAGGGTGTTTGTTTGGTTTTGCATTTGGCAAATGCAATCTTAACAATCTTCCTGTCTGCCTGCCTGCCTGCCTGCCCTGCCAATACATTAAATTGCAATTTTAATTTGTTTAGCATGCGGCAGTCCACGCCCCATCTGCCTCTGCCATTCCTACGCCACATGGCGTATGCGTTATAATCATACCCATTCGTACTCGTTCTCACGCTCGAATGTGCATTTTTAATGCTGCCCCAGTTCCACCTGCAGCTGCGGCCGCAACAACAGCCAGAGATACTTTTGCATTAAAAATTTAAACAACATTGCAGGCATGTCCCAGGAACAAAGAATGGAATGATTCCGAGCGGATATTGTACATGGTTAGGGCCAGAGAAACAGACAAGTGTTCAATTGCTAGCCATCTCCTTTTATGGCGAATTGCTTTGCCATGCCCTGCGGCTGGAATTCAATTCTATAAATTGTTATAGTCCCCAGATATATGCATATAAAATGTCTTTTAATTTGCTTGGTCCCAGTCCCAGTCCCAGTCCCAGCAGGTCCAATAAATTATCCCTGTCTGAGAGAGAGAGACAAACATAAATTCGGAAATTTTGGTTACAAGCCAAAATCGCAAAACATAACCGCATTTATTCTCATTCATTCAGTACTCAACACACGCACACTCGCACTCACACTGACACTCTCGATATACAGAAAGCTATATCTATGGGATATATGGGATATAGCTGCCGAGAAACTGAGGAATTCAAAGAAAAATCACACATCTCGAGAATACTCAAAGAAGAATCACACAATTTGGACTCTGGTAGAGAAGAAAAGCAGGAAGCGCGGAATATTTACATAATTACTTGACAAATAGATAAATTATAAAATCGGGGCTATTGCTTATGGTCTAGATCCCGTTACGCAGTCCCTATATA
This sequence comes from Drosophila lowei, assembly GCA_008121275.1. NCBI lineage: Eukaryota > Metazoa > Arthropoda > Insecta > Diptera > Drosophilidae > Drosophila > Drosophila lowei. The sequence goes on along the minus strand of CM017778.1, from coordinate 19,046,699 downwards.
TGTGCTCGTACAAAGTAGAGTACAGAGACCCCGCCGCGCCGGCTACGATGAGGCAGAGCCGAGGAATTTGCAACGTCAACTGAAGTGAATAGCAACGAACGACCTTCAACATGAAATGCGACGTAAAATAAATTTATCTCAATTATATATGTATGTATATGTACCTCGAGATAGGTATATATAAAAGACTCTCGATGAGCGTTTGTGGTCTGAGGGAGACAACTGGGAGGGTGAGGGTGAGCAACTTCAAGACAGCATGTGAAAATTCTTTCGATTTTCGACTGTTTGTTTTACACTCACCTTGGCAGCGCAGTACGAAAAATTAAAGGCAAAATATAAATTTAATTTTGAATGTTTTCGGTGGCGGCGTAAAAAGAAATGAGAAATGTTTCCTCTATTCGAAAAGTGAATGATCGCTGAATTTAGAACTATATGCCCATGTGCTATTCTTCTCTGTTAGCGGGTACTCACTGTTGCTGTTTCTTTATGTAGAAATATGTACATTCTGTTCGTTTAATGACGCCAGACCATCGGTGGCTGGCCAGCATTTTTATGCAGATTTCGGTTTTATGTTTATACAATATCGATGCTTGCTCTTCCCCCAAACAGGCGATGGAAAATGTTGTTATAATAATCGAATGTATTTTTTAAAATAGTATACAAGGAAAATAATGCACAGTTTCAAGTCTTTCTTGCTTGATTTACGATTTAACATATCTGAGTATAAACAGAATGGGGGAAAAATATCCAATATATTTTCATTATAAATATGTGCAAGCCATTTGAATTTCTCTGCGGTTTGGTAATTTCCGCTGCGAATGGTTTCATTTCCTGCCTGATTAAAGCTCCTTTTTTCTGGAGCTCGGGGAAGATTCGAGTACACAAGATTTCCCATAATTACGTAGAGAGGTTTGGGGAAAGGAAATTGAGAAATCAGCTTATGTGTCATTAGCACATAATTCAACAGAGAAGAACCCTTGAAACACTCACTATAGTATGTGTGTGTATGTTTGTATGCATGTCTAAGGGTGACAAGAAACTGTGAAAATTTGCCAGAAAAGGTTGGCCAATCGGTCAGGTTTCCACCTGCCGCCACCTCCTGGCACCTGCTGCCACCTTTGCCGCTGGTAGACAAGTATTTCCGTTTGTTGTTATTTGCCAATTTGGGGAAACTGCCTGGGAAAACGAGACGCGTAACCCTTTGCTTCTTTCTTTCTTTCTTTCTGGCGGCACTAAATCAGGACGCCTGTGTGTGTGGTATACCACCCATACCGCTTTCCTTTCCTGAAGTCGCTCTCCTCGTGTTACGCGTTTGGTTTTGTCTGTCTTTCCCCGTCTGTCGAAGTTTTTTTTTCGCTTTGGGTTCTTTCATTTCTGGAATTGCCCGCCGCTCGCCATTTTTCATGCTACATGCCTTTGCCCACTCTTTGGGCCGTTTCCCTTTTAACCATTTCCCGCTTCGTCCAACTACTTGACACTTCCGTTTCCGTTTTTTAGGAGTTTGGGATTTTGGGCTTGCCTTTGTCTTTGGGCTCCACGGCAGATACTGTTACCACTGACTAACAAGCCACCCTCCCAGATCTCTGGCCCTCTCTTAACGTTCATCTGGTGTGACATTTATCCTTCATCGCCTCTTTTTTCGTACTTCCCCTTGGCTTTCATTTCAGCTTTAATATGGCAAAAAAGTGAAAGCAAAAGAAAAAATAAGAGAGAAATTATTTGGCCTCTCTTTTGTTTTATGCGTGAAATTTATTGTTTCTGACAATGGAAACGGCGTCGCAAATGTTTCCTGATCACAGTCCCGCCTTATCTGGGCACCCTTTTGGGGAACGGATGGATGCCATGCCTCCCCCAACCAGAATACGGGGCCCAGAATTCAGTGTCGGGCATTGTCGTATTTTATTGAAATTCATGTATTTTTAAAAGCCTCCTTGCCCATTGGGATGCGGCGCTAAATCGTTTAAGCATTTGTTTTCACCATTCACAGCTTGATTTTAACAGATCCGTTCGTTCGGTTCGGTTCGGTTCTGTACGGTTCGGTTCGGTTTTTATCTGTGCATAAAAGTTAATGTCTTGCATCAGTATCAGCATCATGGGCCGAAAATGTTTATTGTTTGGCCCTTTATTAAAGCGTAGTTATCCGCTGATACTGATAGCTGGGGCGTGAACAGACAACAGAGACATCTGCTAAGCCGTAGACTTGTATTGATTTGATTTGTCTATTTGCAGTTTGGATTTTAAGGGGTTTTTGTTTGCTATTTGGTAAGGCAGTGCAAAAAAGGAACTAATGAAAAAGAACAACCATTCGAAGCCTGATTGAAAGAGTCATAGAGTTGAGCTCTTGAAAATACAATACAATTTACAATAATTACAGAAGTCCCCTGGCTTCTATCTCCGGGTGCATTTATCGGAGGCTATATACACGAGTGTACACGAGATAGAGCCCCTGAAATATATACCTACTCTTATATAGTATATAGATATAGATAGCAGCTGGCAATCGAGCGCAGTAGGAGTAGGCGACCCTTATCAACGGTGATACACAACACGTATACGCAGCGTTGACAGCGGCCGGTTTTCTGTTGGCCTGATATCGGAGTGCTCCGCTAGGTGGCCTTTTTTGTGGCCGTACCCCACCAATTAGTCGACTGCCATTGGGACTTACCGCCTTCCGGCTCTGAGTCATCAATGTAGATCATGCTGCTGCGTCCCCTGGCGCTGGCTTCCCGCAGACGTTGACCCGTGCTGAAGCTGTTGCACTTTTCCGTTGGCTACGAACAAATATTTGTGAGTATTCCTCGGGCGTAAATGTCTGTGGTTTTTGCTTGTTTATGCGTTTGCTTTTATCTACAATATTTAATGGCAATTATTATAATTTATTTAGAACTTTTTTGCTTTTGCGTTTCAGCTTTTCAAATCAACTTCACTTCACTTTTGAATGGAAATCAAAATATATATTTGGGATATTTCTTTCTTTCAGCTGATTCTTGTATTTTCTGCGCACTTAAAAAATGGCACAAAAGAATTGTTTGCCTTTTGCTTTTTGCCTTTTGTTTATTTATAGTCGACGGCAGCGGTGGCGCACCACGTTGCGTATGCTTGATATTAGCGCGAAATTCGTTCGCCTGCGCCTCAGCGTGCTATTGTGTCATCGCGAGCGAGCGCCTTGCCTCAAACTGTTTTGGCCTGGCCCCACATTATTTGATTTGAGCCATTTTCGCAGCGGCTGCTGCTTCTTCAGCCATTTGCCAATACTCGTATATGTGTGTTTCCTTTGTGGCCGCTCTTGGCGCTCCATTATAAATGTGTTTTTGGCTGATAACTGGCAGAGGCACGGGGCTGCGGTTGGCACGACTTGTCGCCGATCGACTCTCGCGAGCATTCAATATGTATCTATAAATAATACCGCACAGATACAGCCAAACTTCCCTCGATTCCGCTCCCAAAAGCTGCATGCACTTGCACGAGTATCTGTGTTTTGTCTGTTCTCTTTTGGTTTGTATAAAAATAAATGCCAAAGCAATTTGTTTGCTCCCCCATCTATATGTTTTCTCTCTGGTTTTCCGCTCAGCTTTCGGCATGTGTTTGCAAGCAAGTGAAAATCATTTTCCCCGCCGTCGTTTAGCACATTCAATGTAGTTTCTATCCCGCCTCGTTTTTGGCAACAGCCAGCACCAATGTATGCACTACGTACTCGTATGTATGCAGATCTATTGGTGCCGTATTCCCTGCCGTATTTTGGCCGCCTCTTCCTAATCACAGTCTGTCACTTGTTCGCAACTTGTTGCCGCACCGATTGTGTCACGTTTTTGGCTAGGACCTCAGTCTGTTCTCTCGGCCAGTCGCGGGGCCATACGGCGATTAACTGCTCGTTGCATCACACAATCACATAGTCGACCATCGCTGATACTGGGACCCGACTGATATGAAGGGCAATACTCGTAAATCCTATTAGAGAAAAACAAAGCCTATCGTTGGGTGCAAGTCTGGCGAACGAGGTGGAATTATATTTTCTAGACAGGGGAAAGTTCCCGTTTAAATTTATTTCCAACTGAATTTTTCATCTATTGGAAAGCATCGTGGAAAGATCGCGGCACTTCCATTCAACTTTATTATACTCGGAACCATTATAAATCTTACCTAATAAATCTATTTGCTCTCGCATTCCCTGGTCTCTGTCTAATCTCAAAAGCATTCCAGAAACAAGTGTATAAACTCGGTAATGTGTGAACTATAAATAATTGCTAGGCAAACACTCGTTATTAAATTACTCTCTTCTATTTTTATATGGGTTACCGGCACAGCGTATCCGATAAGCAGACACGCCTCCTCCGCTCCACGCTCGTGGCCGTGGTCGTAGAGCCGTATCTTATCAAACGGAAGAGAGTCTAACAGCCGGACGCGACGACAACGACAACGACGTTATAGAAGGCCATGCGTCATGGGCAGAACCGCATAAGAAGTAGGTTCGGAGAGGGGGAGCACTGATTCGGCTGTCGGGCAGTCAGCCCGACTGTCTAATTGGTCTGTGGATGGACCGTGGGGGGGAGGCAGAACTTAAATGGCTTTAAAAATGCCGAAAACGTACAATCCGAAGCCTTGGCCATAAAACTACTTATACGCGCCGCTGGCAGCTGCAGCCATACAACTTGCCACTCCACCTATCCTTCTACTACCCTCGGTCCACTTAATTCCCCCTCCACTGGTCAGTTGCCGCACGTTAAGCCAGCAGGCAGCAAAAGCAAATAAACAAAACGCCTCCCAGGCCAGGCCTCCCGGGGCAGTGCCACTTGATGCGAACGTGCCCCGACAATGGTGTGGTCTGGCGCCGGATTCCGTGTAAACCACCTTCCCTTACCATCGCATCCCATCCAAGTCCATTCCCGAACCAAGGCTGGCTTTAAAGTTTTCAGCCAGAGTCCAAAGCAAACAGACTGGCTGCCGAACTAAGCTGTGTTTTGATTTTGGGCAGGGACTGAATGGCTTGGCTGGACCTGTACTTGCACCTGGAATTGGACTGGCTCCCAAATGCTGTCTGCTTTGATGTCACGGCTCCCGCTGACCGCTTCCGCCCACGGCTTTGCCTCGAATAATGCAAATCCTATAAATGCGCCTAACGCTGCTGGCGGTCTCTTCGCGTGCGTTATTCACTCCAATGGAAAATGGCGGCAGGCACGTTTTGTTTTTAGATTGTACCCTAGCTCGGGCTGCATCAACTTTTGACTGCACTTGGGGAAAATACACATATGGTATTCTCTAATGAATACAAAGTATAAGTATTGTTGCAATACACCGAAGGACTAATCCTGAATCATTCTTATTTTAGTTTAAAGAGTTCCCAAAAGAATCATCTATGCTCTACTCTGGAAAGGGCATCCAAAGTGCTGTTAATTGTTAGAGACAAATGTTTTTCTTTGTTTCGTTTGATTTGCAGTTGCTTGGGTTGTCGTTGTCATTGCTGTCGCTGTGGTTGTTGCTGTTGCTGTTGCCGGGACTATTGTTGTTGCTCTTCCGCCTGCACACCTTGCCACGCCAGTGGCAGCTGCATTCAGGAATGGCCTGTACCAGATCATCCTCTGTCTCTGGTGGGACGCAAAGTCTGTTTGTTATTTAGTGTTCACGGAATCGTTTAGCTCTCCCCCGTCTGCTGCTGAATTTTTTTATTGTTTGAAACTATTCTTTTTTTTATTTTTGGCTCTGTTTGCACGCTTTTCACCTTAAAAATGTTTACACATCACTGCGAATTCCCAGTTTTTTCGGGGAATATTTTGACAAATTGTGGCACTCCGATGTCTGATGCGCGATGCCCGATCCGACTCGACCCGTCTCTCCGCTCGCTCATTGCACGCGCAACTGTTGCGGCACGTTCGAAAATGTTTTTCAATTTCAATCAAGTTTCGGGGAAAACTTTGGGCTCTCGGCATTGTCCGCCTCTGACAACGCCTCGTTGTGCGCTATTTTCGTTTTTTTGTTGCCTCCGAGCACAATTTTCGAAATTATTTTTCCCGTTTTCCGCCGAGTTTTACCACGGCTGCAGGCGCAACATGAAGTCAGTGTGTTTACCTCGCTAAACTTCTTTGCGGGCTAATAATAAACAATGTTGTCCGGCCGGCAGAGGCCAGAAGTCAGCAGACAGCAGCATCAGCATCAGCAGCCAGGAACCGGCGTACAGCCTCATTCCAACTGCAACACAGCATTGGTCCATTAGCCCCAATTTGCTGGGAATGTGGGAGCTGATGGGAGTGGCGGTGGCCGTACGTGAGGAGAAGCAGGCAGGCACTGCGAGCAAAGAGCTCGGGGTTATTGCCACAGGTTGTTGCTGGCCAGAGGCAGAACGTTGAGCACAATTATAATTTTAATCTAAATCTGATGTCATGATCGAAAAACTACTCTTTTTATGGCAATTAAAATTTTAATCTAAATATGATGATAAATAATGATATAAATAATGACTAGAGCATTGTAAATGTTCATCAGTGCGTTTTATATATCCAAACGAAGACTTAAGTCTCAAGAGTATTTAGTTTTTAAAATATCTGCCGAACCCTGCTCTTCTCTTTAGCTACAGAGAATAAATAATGCGCAACAATTTGGTTCGGAGTAATATATCGGGGTTTTTTGTCTAAATCAAAGGTCAGGTTTTAAAATGCAGTCACACCATTACTCCGATACCATCAATTGTAATCTAGAATCTATCAGATGTGATACACAAAAACCATGTTAATGAGCGCAGAACATGCTACCTTTCCCCCATGGAGATCTGTATAAAAAGAGGTACCGAAAGAAGCATTGAAAGTTGTAGATCATTATTTTCAAACCTATCAAAAGATGTTCTCGCTCTGGATGAAGGCTCTTGTGCTCCTGTCCACATTGGTAGATAAATATTTATAATTCACATATATTCACATATAGATACGAAGCTAAACCCTATTGCCCGCCAGTACTTTTCAGCACAAAGCTCCTACAAGGGGAAGTTCGTATCAATGGAGACCGTTCATGGAGACGAAGTAACATTATTTGAATATAACTTAAAGCTGGTGGGACGCCAGCGGTTGGTAAATGGAACGATAATCCACCATGTTGATCTCGACGAGGACTATGAAATATGGATAGATATCTGGGCATTGAAGAATGGAGAGTGGACACCAAGGAATATAAATTTGCGCCATAAGCCCTGCCACTTTATGAAGAACATTTTTGCGTCGTATTTCGAGCCATCCCTGCTTGACTCCAACGTGCCCAAAGGCGACGACAAGTGTCCGTTCCGAAAGGGTGATTACTATGTGAAGAATGTTGAGCTCAACACTGAAAGCTGGTCAATATTTATCAACCAAGGTTTGAACAAATGCCGCGTTTCCATTAGAAGAAATGGCACAGTATTTGGTGGCCTTTCAGTGGTGATGGATCTTGTAGATCCAAAAACTTAATTTTGAAATAGCTAATAAAGTAGGATACCGCATCCATCCTTTAATAAACTTATGTAGACATTGTCTATATGATTCGATTTCCCACTGGGATTCCGCCTTCTCTTGTAGCCATTGACCTTGCTCTGCACATTCCACCCACACACAGACAGAACGATCGCGGATCGCTAGCTGCGATCGAGCAGTCTAGCATTTAGCCATCCTTCCAAATCAATTAGCTCGCCTTTCATCTCTGTGCTTTTAGACATTCCATTTTTCAGCTGCTGTAGCTTGAGGCAGCTCTATTTTCTGGGTCATGAATGGAAAATATGCAGAATGCGTAGACAAATGGCGGTATAAATTATTTAATTCGTACGAAACATAGTTCGCCTTAATTATCCGCTATGTGGTAAGTATTTCTGGCTCTTTTCTGACTTGGCTCTTGATATGTCGAAGCGCTGCTAAGGTCGTTGTGGTGTCGTTGACTGTCGCTTCTGCTGTGGCTGGCGCCACATTTTATGACATTTCCCAAAAATATGTATGCACAAATATGTGTGTACGAGTATGTATATCTCTGTGGGGAGATGGTTCTTATTTATTATTAAAAATAAGCGGCATTTGGCCTTTACACGGCTCGTTGACAGCCGGAGATCAATGTTAGAGAGTGGCGGAAAGTGAGAATTTATAGTCGCAAGCCGCGCAGGCCTTGCCGCTTGAACTTGTGTCAAAGTGGAGCAATGACAATGCCTCTGATGAGATGCGATGATTAATCTGTTGAAGAACGAAGACTGCTGCTTCTTCAGCACAGATTCATGTACATTCATGTTGATTAGATGATGCTGAGACCGATGTTTGGCCCACTTCCGGCGAGACTTGTTTACGTCTAACTGACTGGCCGCGTAAACAAATGCACAGGTGAGTCCTATTTATACCCAGACTCTGGCCAATTTGGATCCGATTGGACCTGATTTCGTGGCGTCAGTGTAGTGAGTGTTGTTCCGCCTGGTTCGCATCACTTGTAAATACATTTAATTGACATTTCTGTGCGGCAGCTGGGCACTCGTCTGTCATCAAATTTAAAAATACCCAAACATGTATTTCTGCTCAGTTTCTTTGACATTTGAACTATGAAATGCTGGCCAGGGAGCGGGACAGCCTCGTGGAGAAAATGGAGAAGATGAAGTACTGTTGCGGCTAACCGCAAAACAATTAAATTTGATTGCCTTTTAAACCCTTTGAGAGGTTGGAACGTGCGTCGCAGAATGGTCTCTGAGGTGGGGTAACAACCTCTGCCCTCGACTTCCTAATCCTTTTGGCAAGTTTTGTATCTCGGCACGTACGCTCCGCTCCCATCCACTGGTCCCACAGCTCTCCCGGACACCTCAGACCCAGCTGCGCTGCTGGAGCTGTCATGAGTTGCACAAAATTTATTTTACCGCAAGGATTGCTGTTTGATGCTGCTGCTCCTGTTCGCCTTCCTGCTCCAGTTTGGGCTTGTTGTGGCTGCGGTTGGTAGGGATGGCGCCAACGCAGACACCAACACAACTTTGTTGGTTTGTTTCGATTTAACTAAAAGGCGGTCCAAGCATTTCATTGATGAAAATTTCGCATTGTTTAAAGGGAAATCGGCTCAATGTATTGGCATGCTATCTTCTCCCGGCTGCTGTGTACGCAAACAGCGAGAAATAAATATTTAAAGATTGCCCACATGCCAGTTGATGACGTAACTCCCACCCACACTCCTACACACGGGCCTTGTTTGGCATGGCGTACGGAATATATGAGAGGCAGAGAGAACAAGGAGAGTGAGAGCACTAGAGCGAGAAAGATAAAGCGGAAACGACGCACAAAAGTATGCACCAAAGAATGGCTCGCCAGTAAATTGAGCTGCCAAAAGCATTGCATACTTTTCGGCGGATGTGTTTAATATGGAACAAAACATGTTAAAAGGATTGCGTTGCACAAAAAATTTAAGGATGGGTTATTGAATCATTCTACTTTTCAATTGGAATGGTTAAACAGTTTTCATATATAATTAAATGTATATATAATGTGAAAGCAGAAGAGGAGAAAAGTTTGGGGCGTGAAAATGGTATTTCCATCTGATATTCCTCAGCGTTTCTCCTTCGCAGGACCATTATTATGCGGCAGCATACTTGAAATAATAGAAGCAGCACACAGTTTAAGGCCAGTGCGGCAGTGCAGCAGTGCAGCAGACAACAGACAGCAGCGGAGCCATGAATATAATGCAAGGAAAACAATTTTATCGAGGCGGTGCAGCAGTCTGGTGCCAGGGGAAAAAATCTCATCAACAAGGAGAGCAAAACGAGAAGAAATATTGAATGCAATTTTATTTGCCACACACTGCTGCTGTGCTTTGGAGCAACTGCAGCAGACCGCTTGGCGAACTGCTAGGTGAATTATGGAAATGTATCATATTATCCTGCTGCTTCTGCTGCCACTTCTGTTCCTGGATAATACGACAAGGGGGAGTGTGTGAGAGCGTGCGTGTAACTATGCTACTTACTGTCTGTCTGTCTGATTATGTTTGCATAAGGGACTTCCACAGACAAACACACACACACACACAAAAACACTCTAGACAGCCACGTGGCAAACATTCTGTTCTTGGCCCGAAGAGATACTATACGGGATAGGAAAATCCAGTGTTCCACCGCAGCCAGAGCATCGCGGGAGCCAGCCGCGACTTTAAGAGCAAACAATGCCATTCACACACACATTTACGAGTATCTTCTCCAGATCCATTCCTCCTCTCCACCTGAGGTCCATCCCTTTGGCAACCACATGCAGCTTGATAAAAGACACAGTCATGGCAACCCACCTGCCACTAAATGAGTTGGCCTGTGGCAGGAAAGTCTGGCACCGCACCCACACCCGCACCAGCGCCACTTCCCCTTCTCTGCACCACTGCAGATATTTGTTTGTTTGGCTTTCCATGTTTTCGTGCAGTCATGCGAAGCTCCTGCCCCCAGCCCGACTCCATATGACGCTGGAATATGCTCCGATTGTTCGCTCTTACCCCTGCCATTCCCTTCCTTCGTTTGGTCCTATTTCTTTGTACGAATATCTCATCAAAATCCAGTTTGAGATTTTTGATTTAATTTGGCTTGTTGTTACTGCTCATACCGGATGCAGACAGAGCTTACGTTTTGATTTGCTTATGTTGGTGGTAGTCGTGCTTTTGGTCCTGTTGCTGGTCCTGTTTACGCCTGTCAAAAGGCTCACTCTGCCACAGACATAAACGCATACGTGCAACACCCACCGGCTGTGTGTTCTGTCCATCAATTTACAAATGGACTTGGAGCAGTGCAAGGCAGTAAAATGAATGCAAATGAAACCCAAATTGAAAGTTTGTGGCAAATCAAAAGTTTGTGGCAGTACATATGACAAATGAAATGAAAAGAAATTAATTAAAGAAACTCTAAAAAATCACATAAAATAAAATCAAACAAATATTTGTATTAATATTTCGCAAATAACTCCAATAAAGGGTAAATTAGGAAAGAGAATTTAAGGGACCATAAAATGAAAATGAAGTCATAGGTTTTCCCAACAGTGCACTGCATCGTAAAGCGTATTTTTCAAATCAAATTAGGCAAAATGCCATAGGAAACAAAAACGGTGTGGCACGAAAATAAATTTATACAAAACTAAAAACATTGTATTTCTCAAAATTAAATTATATACACTAAATGGGGAAACAAAATGAAATTTATGGACAAGTACCAACGCAGCACAAATCAAATCACAGCTAAATTAGTTATAATTCAATTGGCAACAGTCGCGCGCCGCTGTCCTAGTCATTGACCGCAACTTTCCACATGTTTGGGTCCTAATCCCCTTAGAGGGCCAGGCCACCAAAAGGCAAAAACTTGTTGATAGCCATGCGACCCCCGACAAGGGGAAGCGACGACTGATGAACAGTTCTGCAACTCATAAAAACAGCAGACAGGGGGGTGGGCTGCAGGTGCTAGTCCGAGTATATACTGGTGTGGACAACCTCCAGGTGTATCCATGCGCTGACAAATATTTGACGTTTTAGTCTAATTAAATTAGCCACAACGCCACTGCCCGGCCTGGCCCTCGGGAAAGGTATAAATTTCCATGTGGCAGTCGCAGCGTGTGAATTCCGCAAGTGGCACGTTCTCGGTCGCAGTTCCCGTCTCGACATTGTCGCGCTGTGCCCCGCCGTGTTCGTCCCCAAAAATGGAATACTAATACAAAATATCAAACTCGTACACAAAGAGCATAAAGAACGAGCAGTGCGGTTTGCCTGAACGTATGCAACGGGCGATTGTTATAAAATATATAAATTCATATTCCCAGTCCCCTAAGCCGCGGCACATTCGTATACGTATGAAACCCCAGCGTCCATTGTCCGACCGTGTTGAACAATTGCACACGTTTTTATGCGCTGGAATGCAAGAAGTAAGTGGCTTAAGAGCAGTCCGAGAAGCCAACTGAATTATGTGGCTATATCGCACGGCCCAGAGGATGGGAACTGCGGGGGAGAGGAGGCAGTGGCTTTCATTGTGCTCCTTCCGTTCGGGAATGGCTGCAAAGTTATGCCAGGGCCTGCTCCCACTGAGAGTGGTCCGTGGAACTTGGCCACAATCAAGATTAGCACTTAGTCTCCATGCAGATAATATATATATATTTTTTAAAAATATTATTAGTAAAGTTCCACTCAACACTCTGCCTCAACGGATCTGACTCATCTGTATTTATATATCCTGAAAAGCGAACCACTATTAATCCAAATTTAAACGCTGTGTTTTTTTCCCCCCTTTCCTTCCATCAACTGGCATGATAAAACCGAATTTATGGTGACACTTTTATGTCCGAATATAAATGTATACTCGTATTTATCTGTTAAGCGCCAAACGCCACCCTACGCACTTATATTTCTATCAAGTTAATTAAACAATTCCCTCTTTGTCCGCTGTACACAATGGTAGACCGCACAGGAAGGGAAGTGTTGTTGTGCCACAGGCCTCTCGATCGGGTCGGGTCGGGTCGGGTCAGGGCTTTTTTTCTGCTGCCTTAAGTCCGGCGGAATATGCAACGCGAATGCATTTTTTATGCGGACTTGACTACAAGCACTTTTGAATGCGTCTGAACATTTTAAAGCAAAAAAATGCAGTGCGAATGGCATTTTTTCCGATTGCGGCATTGGAAACACTTTATTTTCGCACTGATGGAAAAGCCTTATTAAACATTCATTTCGCTGTGATCGCGGGATGGAAGGAGGGAACAGGAAGTGTGGAAAAATCCCACAATGAATTATAGAAATTATTTCTAATGGGCAACCGATTGAAGGGGCTGTAAACAATCAAATGAAAGCCAAAAGAAATATCAATAAAAATTACAGCAGCGGGAAATGCAAGAGAAAATCGTCGAGAGTGAGAAAATTTCAATGAAAACAAATGAAAATAATTCCGCTTGTAGGAAAACTAATAATAATTCGTGTGTACCTCTTCTGGAAATGAGCAAAATAAGTTCTTTGCTGAAATACATTCTGATGTTTGTTCTTCTGAGTAGTTCCGCGATTGATGCTGTCGGGGGCACGACGAGTGCGGAGTCCGATCTGATCCGGAGAGTTCTGTAATTAAGTTTGCAAATTCCTAAAAAGTTGGAGTGCCGAACTCAAAAAGGGCTTAGTCGAGGCGGCCAACGAGAAAAACATTATAAACAGCTTAAATCGAAACTTTTTGCCAGCAACCAGAGACCATAAACCAAGACAAAAACCCCCGGACACGGGCCCGCACACGCACACACACACATACCCGACACAGTCGGACATAACTATAAAGGCAAAATCTACTTGAAAGTTGCATTTGCCGGGGCTTAGTGCTGGAGTTTTTTGGCTTAGCCTTTGTGTATTTAAATATATGTATTTAGCTCTGAATGGCTGTGTGGTAAGCCCCCTGACATTTGGCTGGAGCTGCAGTCTCGGACCTGGAACTTTGCCGACGACAGAAAAAATTCATGCTGCGCACATGCAACGTATGGAATATTAATTACAATCAGCTTTTTGTTAAGTGAATTATAAGCCAAAAATCACACAGAAAGAAAGAGAGAGAGAGACCGATCCAGCATGGGTCGCATGAAGAAGAAGCTGCCGACAGGTGTAAGTACGAGCAGCAGATCAAATACTACTGCCTGCCAGTCGCCTTTTAAAGTCGTCTTGGCATTAGTTGGCTAAGCTTAAATGTCGGAAATGGCGCATTTAATTTCCATGCCATTTAGTCGGCCGACTCTCGAGCCAGAGACAATCAGCCGCCGAGCAGCCGCCACTTTGCACTTAATTTTCTTGTACAAGTGTGTTTATTTTTTATTTATTTGCAATTCCGTTTCCACGCACGCACACAAGCAGCACCTACCCTACTTACCCTCCGCACTCACGCCTGTATCTGTTTAAAATATGCCAGGTATCGTCTGGAGGCGCCACCCGCAGTGGGAGCAGCCGCACTTCAGCCCCCACAACAATGGTGGGTGGCTGCTGTATTCCACTGGGATTACCGCAACCTTTGCTGCTCGAGGAGAAGAAATTCCTGCTGGCTGTGGAGCGCGGCGATATGCCGAATGTACGCAGGTGAGTAGCGCGCTTTTTATGCCTCCTACAGGGTATTCCTCAGGAACATTAGCCTCGTTTTCTCTCTTCCAAACCGCTATTCTCCGTGGGAGGTATCACCCGAGGTATCAGCTGCTCTTGCCGTGGGTATAACAGGTGTCGACTGGGCCGGGCCGGCCATGTGGGTGAGGCAGCATAAATCGCATCAATTGCTGCCGCTGAGGCTGTGCGGGGTGGTTTCAATTATTTGCATAGCCTGCCTGAGGGCCTCAAACGGTTACCTAACTTGTATGTTACATGCCACTTAAAAAGTAATACGATGGGGTTCCAGCACATATGTACATACATACATACATTCATAAGTATGTACGCTTGTTCGTTTACAGCATTATTACATTCACAATTAATGGCGTTTCTCCCATACTTGGTGGCCCAGCCTCTGGGAACGTACTCCTGGAAGCCCTCGTCCTGGTCAATTTTCGTTGCTTCTACTTCAGGGTCTACCTCCAGCTGCAGATCCTCACACATTTATGCAGGTGCGACAATCGCATAAAAGCATGAGTCTCGACGCAGCACATTCGAACGCTGCCGCTTGCCACATATTATTCAAATCAAAACAAAACTAGAACATATTAGTGTCAGCCAGGGCTGCCACACTCCGATTCCTATCGATTAATTGGAATTGCATCCCTGCAACGAACCATCAGCAAGCATTGAATTCGTTGTCATTATTATTATTATTTAATCGAAAGGGAAACGATGCATCTTCTATATGGCATTGGGTGGTGTGCTTTTTGGTTTGCTGTGTGTGGAGCAGGCATACGTGTGCTGTGGTGCGCTGATCTCTGGTCAAGCGTAGGGTGGCTGTGTGGTTGTGGTGTGCTTCTGTATGGAGATGGCGAGTGTCGGTTTAATTTTCGTGATAGGGATTGAGGCTCTTCATCTCCTCTAGAGTGTAGCGGTAGTGTGGCTGGAGTTGCTCCTTATCGGATGGCCCCGTCAAAAAGTGCTCGCGCAGCTGCAAGCACCCCAGACGGATTCCCTTCAAGCGGCAGGCCCGGCGGTAGAGTTCCTGCTCGCGGTTCATGTAAAACTGGCTCGACGACGATGATTGACGGGGCGTGAAAGCCTGGATAGGCCCCAAAGGGTGGCCAGTGTAACGCGGGCCCACAGTCGGATAGGCTGCAACCTGGGCGAACCAGTTGGCGGGGCCCGGCTTCACGGTCGTAGTCTGCGTCTCTGTTCGGAATGGAAGATGAGACTGGGGGTGAGGCGGGCCTTGGCACCCACAGCTGTCCTTGTCTGTAGCTTACCCTTGTTCTTCTGGGTCATCTTGATGACTAGTTCTTTACCCTCGTCCGCTTCCATCTTAAAATCAATTTGGAAAATTGGCTAATTTAATCGCAAAAGGGTGTTTTTTTTGTAATTTCGTAGAAATTAATTTTCTTTTTTAGTCCCTCTGAATTTTGTACAACAATTTATGTTGGCAAACGATCGTAAACTGACAATTTTCCTCTCCACAGCCTGAAAGGTAGACTCAAATTTTGACAGTCAAGATTCGTGGCTGACTTCGATTTCGATTTCGGAAAAATTGTCTCTGGCTATGCTTCCAACAGTGTCGGCGGCAAACTTTGAATGGAAATGGGAGGGATTGAATTTCCACATACCCATATCGATTCCTTCGTTGGTTCTCTACCCTGGGGCCCGGCCCAGAGCTGGGGGAACTGAGGCTTCTTTTTTGGCACTCCATTGATTGGCAAAGTTTATTTTTTTCCTGGACCAACGTGGAGTCCTCAGCCTCAGGGCCGTGCTAATTAGAAACTTTGGCTTCAACTTTGAAATGACAAAAAAAAAAAAAAATGGTGGGACGCGAAAAAAGAGGAAGCGTTTTTTCCATATTTTTTTGGGCAGGAGGCCGAAATTTCCTTTATTAGCCCCCTCCCCCTTCAATGTAATTTTCAATAACTGGGAAATGCGATATGTATTTTCATTCAGAATCCTGCAGAAGGCGCTGCGCCATCACCACATCAACATCAACTGCATTTTCACTGGGCCATCACTCTGGCCATCGGCATTTTTTCCATATTTTGTTGGGCAGGAGGCCGAAATTTCCTTTATTAGCCAATCCCCTCCCCATTCAATGTAATTTTCAATAACTGGGAAATGCGATATGTATTTTCATTCAGAATCCTGCAGAAGGCGCTGCGCCATCACCACATCAACATCAACTGCATGGATCCACTGGGCCGGCGAGCCCTCACTCTGGCCATCGACAACGAGAACCTCGAGATGGTGGAGCTGCTCGTCGTGATGGGAGTCGGAGACAAAGGACGCCCTGCTGCATGCCATCAATGCGGAGTTTGTCGAGGCCGTGGAGTTGCTGCTCGAGCACGAGGAGCTCATCTACAAGGAGGGCGAGCTATATGTAAGTCATCCCCTGCTCGACTGCTGTGCTCAGCTAATTTGTGGTCGGAACGGGACCCCTAGCCAGAGTGGGTGCCGGCTTAGGCGCAGTAAAATGGGGCTAACACGATTTTAATCAGTTTCCGTGTGTCGCCGACCCACACTCGGATCACGTACCGACATCTTCTCCAGGCTCAAGTGATTGGGAGTGCACGATAAGCGGCCAATGGCTCCCACTGCCGCCTCCTTCCCGCTTATGCTCCTTCCAAATGGAGTTGTCTGGGCCCCCAAGTCCTGGTTCTGCCGGCTCATATTTATGCACACGAGCACGCTTCATTAGGCAGCCATTGGGCGCTATTGGAGCGTGAAAATTACTGTTGTAACGCATATGCAATAAAACGTTTAACAGGCTTAATGCCATCCACAAATGAAGCGACGCGACTCGACAGTTCTTGGAAGTTTCTCAACAAGCGTTGCTGTCCAGGGACTTACGCAGAAATCGAGAGTTTCGTTTCTGATTGAAATTGACAGTCTGAATGGAGATGAGCAATTTGACAATTTCATTTCCTGTTGTTTATACCCATGGAGCGGATCAGAACAGTGCGGCGCAGAGTAGGAATCATTTCCGAAATCATGTACAATATAATTATATAATATAGATCTATCCCAACCATCTATTGTCGTATCTGTTCCCAAGCTTATAGCTGATATTCGTCATATGCTGTCGCTCTCAAAAATTTCCACAATTTACAAACTCAAACGGTTTGAAATAACTGCTATATTAATTATGTCTTTTGAGGAACATGAAAACCCTAGAAGTATTCTGAAAGAGGGTCACACTATTCTTTGAACAAACAAAAAAAACTTTAAAATAGCATCACCGTCTGGGAAGAATGGATACCTTGCGCTCCAACCTACCCCCTAAGAGATCTAACTACTTAGCAACCATTTCTCACCGCAGAGCTGGCAGAAGGTGGAAATCAATACGGCTATGTTTGCCCCGGATATCACGCCCCTGATGCTGGCGGCTCACAAGAACAACTTTGAGATACTGCGCATTCTCTTGGATCGGGGAGCGGCTGTGCCAGTGCCCCACGACATTCGGTACGTTAGAGACACTTTCTGTGGGATTGTGTATAACATTTTTGTCCTCCCAACAGTTGCGGCTGTGAGGAGTGTATGCGCCTCATGGGCGAGGACTCGCTGAGGCACTCCCTGTCGCGGGTCAACATATATCGGGCCCTGTGCAGTCCCTCGCTGATTTGCCTCACCTCTAACGATCCCATCCTGACCGCCTTTCAGCTCTCCTGGGATCTGCGGAACCTAGCCCTGACAGAGCAGGAGTGCAAGGCGGAGTACATAGAGCTGCGGCGGCAGTGCCAGGACTTTGCGGTGGATCTGCTTGACCAGACGCGTACCTCCAACGAGCTGGCCATCATCCTCAACTACGATCCGCAGATGTCCAGCTACGAGCCAGGGGACCGCATGAGTCTGACACGTCTCGTCCAGGCCATATCCTACAAGCAGAAGAAGGTTGGTTGCTATACTGCTTGAATATTGGATGGACACTAACCTTCTTTGTTCCCTTTGGCAGTTTGTGGCCCACTCAAACATCCAGCAATTGCTCTCCTCCATTTGGTACGACGGGTTGCCAGGGTTCCGGCGCAAGAGCATCGTGGATAAAATCATCTGCATCGCACAGGTGGCCGTGCTCTTTCCTGTGTACTGTTTCATCTACATGTTTGCCCCCAACTGCCGGACGGGACGGCTGATGCGGAAGCCATTTATGAAGTTTCTCATCCATGCCTCCTCCTATTTGTTCTTTCTTTGTGAGTACTTCGATTGTGCGTCCTGGCCCTGGCCCTGGCAATTGTCCAAAGCAAACATCTGCAGCTAAAATGAATATAGATTCCTTAGCCTGAACGCTCTCCCATTGCTGTTTGCCTTTCAGTCATCCTCATCCTGGTCTCGCAGCGAGCGGACGATGACTTTGTGCGCATCTTCGGCACGACGAGAATGAAGGCGGAGCTGGTGGAGCAGGAGCTGCGTCAGCGGGGCCAGGCGCCCAGCAAGCTGGAGCTAGTCGTGGTCCTATACGTGGCGGGTTTTATGTGGGAGGAAGTGCAGGAGATATTCGCCGTGGGCATGAAGAACTACCTTCGCAACATGTGGAACTTTATCGACTTCCTACGCAACACCCTCTATGTGAGTGTCATGTGTCTGAGGTGAGTCCCAGTCCACCCAGAACCTCCTACTTTAGCTAACTGCTTCGTTTTCACTCGCAGGGCCTTCGCCTATATCCAGCAGGCCACGGAAATAGCCAGGGATCCACAGATGGCCTACATTCCGCGCGAGAAGTGGCATGATTTCGATCCGCAGCTCATTGCGGAGGGCCTCTTTGCGGCCGCCAATGTCTTTTCCGCCCTGAAGCTGGTGCACCTGTTCAGCATCAATCCCCATTTGGGCCCGCTGCAGATCTCGCTGGGCCGCATGGTCATCGACATTGTCAAGTTCTTCTTCATCTACTCTCTGGTGCTGTTTGCCTTCGCCTGTGGCCTCAATCAGTTGCTCTGGTACTTTGCGGCCCTGGAGAAGAGCAAGTGCTATGTCCTGCCGGGCGGCGAGGCGGACTGGGGCTCTCACGGCGACTCCTGCATGAAGTGGCGCCGCTTTGGCAAGTAAGTCCAGTCACCAAGCCAATTAGCCGACCAGCCTTCATAAGCTTGTCCATTCATTCAGCTAATTATGGTCGGTACTCTTCATGGCCAAGAGTATATCGGTTTCTTGTAAAAGGAAGAAGGAATTACTCCATTACTTCTGAATTTCAGAGGCTATAAGACCAATCGAAACTATTTTCAATGTGCTTAAGAGTTTGAAAATTGAATCATGCCCAACATCATTGCTTTCTTTCTTCTCTTCCTTTAAAATCCCTGTTCAGGTAGCATCTCATAGTCTCATACCGCTTTCTTACTGGCTTACCTTTCCTTTCGTTTCATGTGTCAGCCTGTTTGAGTCCTCGCAGTCCTTGTTTTGGGCCAGCTTCGGTATGGTGGGCCTGGACGACTTCGAGCTGAGCGGCATCAAGTCCTACACACGCTTCTGGGGCCTCCTCATGTTCGGCTCGTATAGCGTCATCAATGTGATTGTGCTCCTGAATCTGCTCATTGCCATGATGTCCAATTCGTATGCCATGATTGATGTAAGTAGCTGCTCCGCTCCCACTCCGCATCCTGCTCAGCATAGTTTGGTCTTGTGTTTGCAGGAGCACTCGGACACCGAGTGGAAGTTCGCCCGCACCAAGCTGTGGATGAGCTATTTCGAGGACAGCGCCACCCTGCCGCCGCCCTTCAATGTGCTGCCCTCGGTGAAGTGGCTCATTAGGCTGTTTCGAAAGTCCAGCAAGGCCATCGATCGGCAGCGCTCAAAGGTAGTTCTTGGAATGACTTTGAGTGGCTGCGATGCACATTCTGATTCGATTTTCGATTTCTTGGCCCCCCTCCCAGCAGAAGCGACAGGAGCAGGAAGAGTTCAACAAGTACGACAGCATCATGCGCTCCCTGGTGTGGCGCTATTTGGCGGCTATGCACCGCAAGTTTGAGCAGAATCCGGTCTCCGAGGATGACATCAACGAGGTGAAGAGCGAAATCAACACGATGCGATACGAAATGCTGGAGATATTCGAGAACAGCGGCATGGACGTGTCCTCGGCGAACAAAAAGGAGCGGCGTAAGTAGAAGCTCGGATTTCCCTGCCTTGCTGGGTCCTTCTTTGATCTCTCATGTGTGGAGCTTTTGCAGAACCACGACCCCGACGCATCAAGGTCTGGGAGCGTCGCCTGATGAAGGGCTTCCAGGTGGCTCCGGTTCAAACAAACGGGGAATCGGATGCCTTCTGCAATGTCAACGGCGAGGGCGACATGCGGGAGATCAAGGTCGAGAGCATACCCTCCAGGCCAGCCAAGGAGACGGCCCGCGAGAGATTCCAGAGAGTGGCGCGCACAGTGCTGCTCCAGTCCACCACCCACAAGTGGAACGTGGTGCTGCAGGGCACGCTGCCAAACTCCCAGATCGGACGCTGCACCAAGAACGACCGCAAGAACCTGCAAAATCTAGGCAAGGCCATCGAAGAGGCTAAACGGTGGGTCTAATCATATGTTGTGGGTCTCGTATTTCAAGGTGTTCTCTTGCAGGCTTATCATGCTCAATCCAGGCTGTTCCTCGGGTCGTGAGTCGCCAATCCGCATTGAGTTCGAGGATGAGAAGTCGAGCACCTTGCTGGAGCTGCTCAACCAGATCAGCGAAGAAATCAGCGAACGCGAGCGTCCGCGAATCAAACCCACCTGGCGGCCTCCGCTAAAATCCGTGGCCGCACGGGCCTTGGCAGCCAACAAGGGCAGATCCCACACGGCGCCCGAGCTGAAGATCAGCAGGAAGTCCTTGCCAGCGCCGCCTCCAGCACCAGCACCAGCTACAGCTACAGCTCCTACTAAAACTGCCATTTCACAGCTGGCTAGCAATCGGTCACGAGAGCTGCCCTTGTGCCCAAGCAAACTAGTGACAGCTGCTCCTGCTCCCGCTGCCACTCTCCTCAAAAAATCAACACCCTTTGCTACGGCTACATCCTCACGCACTCCCTTTTCCGTGGAGCGGAAGGGTCGAGACCATATCTCAGATGGTGTGCCGGCGGGCAATCCAAACTCCTTCGACATCCACGTGGTCGATCTGGATGAGAGGAATAGGCGCCTCGGCGGGGATAATGTATCCGATATTAGCTCCATTGCCAGCACGAGTCCACAGCGGCCAATGAAACGAAACTAAATGTGATTGTGGCACGGACACTGGCTCTGGTGATAAGTCTCCCTCCAAATGGGGCCAGCAGATGCCTCACAAATCTATCTACAAATACTTCACTTGCGAGTACACTCGGCAAACAATAAAATTATTTAGGCAAATTCAATTGAAATGCTACTTGTAATTCAATATGAATGGAGCTAATTTATTCACACAGAATTCACATGAATGGCCGTGAATACGCTGAAATGAACTAGGACGAGCCGAAGTTGGTAATACCCTTTTTTCGATGCATTTAAAATATCTTTGATTTAAGTGCATTATGTACATTTTTTCAGCTAAAGACTGTGGATCTCCATCAAAATAATTTTGTTAATTTCCAGTTCGAGCCAATTTGAAAATATTTTAAATTTGATTTTGAAGTTAACTGAATATTCCTTAAGTTAATTAACGGATCGATCCTTCATCTTCATAGGTATACCCGGCTGCAATCTTCGATTAAACTGGAGTACACCCATCCGTTTATAATCCCCCAGACTTTGTCTAATAATGCCATTTACATACACCCAATGAAGCGTGAATAGATAGGCGGACCCTTGGGCCTTAGGAGCCTGTCCTTGTCCTGTCCAGAGCTTTCTGGGGAAAACGTGCGTAAATTTTTGAGCCGGAAGCATCAAAGGCAATTGAGACAACAACATAAACAAGTCGCCGGCTAAACGCTCCCTGAATTTCGGGGGAAAAATGTGAAAGAATTATAAATTCAATTTGATGTCATATCAATTGATTTTGTGCTACATCTTCCTCCACTCCATGGCTGCTGACAAGTCGGCCTCCTCCGCAGGCACTGACATTGTGACTTGGTTGTTTTGGGGATTTTGATGGGATTGGGGCTGAGCTAAGGTCCTTGACTGACTTTTGGTCTGAACGGATCGGGAGCTGGGGCTGGAGCTCTGGGGTGGCTGCGGCTGGCATTGGATTTTGATGATGCGTGGCACTTTGAAATTTATGCGCCACTCTAAACACACTTTGTATGCGCCCAATGCCTTGGAAAGATGATGAACGTTCCAAGTTCGAGAGGGTCCTACGAGAACGTGTGTATGGTGTGCCTGTTTTTCCTGTAGAAAATGTTTTCCCCCTTTGCCCAGTGTTTGAGTTTGTGTGTGTGCGTGTGTTGGGAATTTAGCTTGAAACTTGATGCTTTTTGTCTGACATTCACGGGGGATAAGCGCAGGTATTATGAGTATTATTATTCTTTCTTCCTTCTTGATGCCACATTTCGAGTTTCTTGGGGCAAATTAAGATAAATATAAATGTCATTTCGCCCTTGCTTTTTATGACATCGGAGCTGTCCAATATAGGGCAATAAAGTACTTTATGTTAATGTGATTAGGTTACGTTACTCATTATGCCGAGGAGCTAGCCGAATACGAATACGAGAACGAGTATATATTGTATGATGCTAAGAAAAACTTTGTCAACTTTGTTTCTTCAAGAGTCCAAGAGATGTCCAGGTATCTTCTAATTGCGACACATGCCTTGCCAACTATTCGGAATGCCTATTTCACATGCAAGCAGCGTCCACAAGAAGCTATTGAATTACCTACGAGGGCGCAGGGAAGACATTTCCAAGTTTGCAAAATTCCATTTATTTATTTACACAAATTCATTTGAATCTCAGACAACATACGAGTACGCAATTTTTTTCTAGGCAGACGAATTTACATTTACACAGAGACGGGGCTAGTTGATGCCTAATTGTACAGTAAACTTATCCTACAATGGTTCAAGCACATGCAGCTGGGGGAGTACCATGGGAATTGCTATTGATTAGTGATTGGAGGAGCCTTTTGGGTCCAGTGTGGGAGCTCAGTTTCAATCGGTTCGGGCCAGCTTCAGTCGCACCGCTATCCTCCTGCACTTCCACATCAGCTGCGTTTCGAGGATGCTAAAGGACATGGCCACCAGGACGAGGCCTAGCAATAGGTAGGCGCAGCAGGCGTATAGCTGAAGCGCCGGTCCGTTGAAGCTGCGGGCGGGCACGAAATCCCCGTAGCCGATCGTCGAGAGCGTCACGAAGCAGAAGTAGGCCCCGTCCACCAGGGACCAGTCCTCCCAAAGTGCGAAGATCACGGTGCCTGCACTGATGTAGCACATGAGGATGAGCAGCACCAGACTAATGGGCACCCGGTGTTGCCGCTCCTCGCACTCATCCTCCGTATCCTCGTCCAGCCCGTCCTCGGACTCGCTGTGGTAGCGCAGCTTCCGCAGCACGAACTGCTCGTTGCCGCTGCCCTGCTGCATGTACTCCTCGTCGTCGGAGGTCTCCGTCGTGGTGGCCGTGCCATCGTAGAGGGCGGCCGTGGCATGCCGCTGGCAGCGACGCGTGAGCAGCATCTTCTTGCGGTTCAGTGGCTGCATCGTGTGGCGGTGGAACGAGGCGGCCGTGGCATTCAACAGGCCCCGCGAGCCACTGCCCCCACAGCCTCCAGTCCTTTCGCTCGAGTCCTGGGGCACACTCAGGGGGCTGGCTATCAGCGGCACCCGAGAGGGCGTGCCATGCGGGCAGTTGCTGTTGGCGAGGAAACGAAATAAAAAATGGTAGGAAATATATATATTATTTTTACGCTGCAGCTGACCGTAAAATAAATCAATTAGGTATAAAAAACAATCCCCAAGCCAGCCTCAAGCCGTAAAAAGGCAGTATCCCGGGCAAGAGAGACGTTTGCCTGGAAGGGGCCAATCAATAAGGCATAAAACGTCCTCTATACGTGCAATATTGGGCACACACGGCGTATACGTATTGCCAGGAGTGCCACACAAGTAGCTTTCTCCTTGGAAAAATATCAGCATTTATTTTGGCAGCAACTTGCCCAAGTTAGCCCACAATCAATGGAAAAATGCCAAACTGAATTTGATTCCAGTCTGACTGTCAATCCAATAATCTTTTAAAGCAACAGTCTCTAGAGAACACTCGATAAACTGCACTCGGTCCCTGGAGTTTACTTTGTCGAATCAATTTAGCCAAACATTTATTGGTCTGGCCTCTTCTCTGGCAAACACTTGCTCCAGATGCACTTCAAGTCCTGCCAGAAGGCGCACCCGAAGGGGGGACGGCTTTGGGGCCTTTCCGGCCGGTAAATATGCATGTAGTTTGAATTTGACAGCCAATGGGATTCAATAGGAATTACCTCACAAATCTGGGGGTCTGGGTAAGCCAATCCGGTTGAGATTAATTGACCCGCTTCAGTGCGAGTGAGTGCGCTGCTCGGCTTACAATTAATTACAGACAGGGCTGAAACTGGAGTAGTCGCATCTGCAATGCCGCGGGCACAGGTTCACTGCCAAAATTAATTACCAGCTGACGCTCCTCCCGCTGGTTTTTATTAAATAAAATCCTCAAAATGCACGCTCAAAAGAGCGAAGGAAAGCACCATCATCCGAGGCGAGGTTCTCGGCACTCTGGCAGAAAATAGCACCCCCTCCCACACTCCTCCCCACAGCCACCACAGCGCAGAGACTGAAAGGGAAGCGGAAGCAGGGATGAGGTGCACTGTGCCGCGTTCTGGTTCTGAAGTGTTGATTTAAAGCGTTGCTGGCACACGGAAAGTTTGTTTACGGAATTAAATTACCAGCTTGCAACAACATTTCGCTTCCGATTGGTGGATGCAACAGAGCAAAGAGTCGGCCTATGAGAGGACTTAAAGAAGTGCTTAAATTTATATACCAAAAGCGATTTGGGAATTAGCCTAAGCCTATTTCCTGCTGGCGACAGCGGCACTTAACCTCTGACCAACTCATTTATGTGGCCATTACACCGGTGGTCTGCCACATGATACATACCTCAGGCGCTCTCGCTCCTGCTCATCCTCGTCCTCCATGATGTCCACGTTTCCAGTGGCGCTGGAGCAGAGCAGGGTCGACAATGTACCCGCAGCACTCGAGGTTGTTGATGGTGTTGTTACTGTTCCTGCTGCTGGTGCTGGTGTTGGTGCAGCCATGCCACAGACACCTGCGGCTATAAAACTGTTATCGGACATTGTTGCGGCCCCGCCTCCACCGCCACCTCCTGTGGCAGGTTTAATGCCGCCTGACAGTTGTGGGCTCGTCGCCGCCGTTGCTGCTGCCGTGTAGGTCAATAATGCAGGAGAGGAGGCTCCTGCCGCCGCTGCAGCTGCTGCGGTGCTAGTTGCTGCTGTTGTTAATGCATGTGGCAATAAATCATGCCTGCTGGATAGATCCACCGCTCCCGAAGCGGCTCCAGAGTCCATCAGAGCATTGATCTCGTGCGGCAACGGCTTGGTCACGAACTTTCCACGCCGCACAGCTGCAGGGATTACAATTAAAGCTAAATTAAATAAATTTCAATTTGATTCGGGCCACACAGAGAGAACAATATCATTAGAATTAACCAAAATATATACAGCTCCACACAAAGCTGGCCAAAAAGTTGGAGCACAAATTGGCAAAGCAACTTCCGGCAACTGCCACACACGGTTAACCCCGTAAGCCGCCAGTTTCGCCCACTGGAAGTAGCATTGGGAGTGGGGAATGGGAGTGGGGAGTGGCAGATGCGATGGTGCAAGTTTAGCTGCAGTTAGCGGGTGCACACAGAGGATGCACAACAAAAATTATTTGCTTTGCATTTGCAAAGTTCGCCGAACAATGCAACAATGTGGCCGACGGTTTTGGATGCCACTTCCACTTTTCCACCGCCCAGCAAAAGTTTGGCGTTGACTTTCATTAGCGGCTGGTAGTGGCAGTGGCAGTGGCAGGCAGGATGTCAGAGGCTATAATAACATCTGGCGGTGCATACAGTGGGGCAATCATCGGAGGCATGAACTACCAAGCAAATAATTTCTGGGCTATAAGGAAAATTGTGGTCAAAAGAAGAAAATCCAAGGCTCTCTGGCAACTCTGAGAAGGCAAGGACAGAAGGACTAATCGAGAGCCACGTTTTCAGCGCCATACTCAGGCCAAGATTCATTGCCACAACCACATTGCCACGTTGATCTTTTAAGGAAATGGAAACCACTGTGCCTGGCTCCCATTTGGCACCAAGGAGCGAACGAACGGAAGGAACCCCTGGGACATCTTTCACTGTGGATCTGTCAGCAGGACGCTGGCAAAACGCGATGCGGTCTCGGGTCCGGACATGGCCAATTTGAAAATATTTACTTTAACTTGGATGGCACTCGCAGCACTCTGACCCACACACATACACACACACCCAAACACACCCACCATGCAAGGAAGGGTGCCTCCCTAGTACGCTCACAAAGATTCATTAGAGTGCATGGAATGTGGCGACTGAAAGTGACTTTGGTCATGTGGCATGGCTGCAGCAACTTTGGCAGTGCTTTAATGGTGTGGTCTGCCACGGAGGGTCGTTGTTGGTGTTGCTGCTGGTGTTGCAGCTGGTGCTGGTGTCGGTATCGGGGGGCAGGATGCACTGTGCACTGGGGATGGCTATCCCTTTTGATCTGTGTCCGGGTGCCAGTTGAGGACAATTAACATGCATAATGGAATCAATGGAACACTCCGTTGACAAATGGCCGAATCTCACGCTGCAATTTGTTGCGGAAATAAACGGAATTCTCCGAGGAGGAGTGCTTGCTCAAAAGCGTCACGTGCCGCAGCGAGTGGCACACGAACAGGACCAACAACAAGAGCTGTTAACTTTAATGAGTTTTGCATGCGTTGCACAAGCAGAAGACACCCCACCCACCCGTGGACACCCCACATGCCCTCTATAGTCATCGTTGGCGTTGTCGTTGTTGTCGTTGCTGTTGTCGTCGTCAACGCCTTTATGCCAAGTGCCAAGTCATCATTATCGTCAATAAAACTGTCGCACATGTCGAAAGTTGCCTCAAGTGCATGTTGTCCTTGTCCTTGTTATGTCGCCGTCTTTTCTCGGCGTGTCAAGCAGCTTAAGTTGAAAACTTTTAATGCCACAGTGGGTAAAGTATGTCTGCTAAAGTCTGTCATTTTAACACGCTGCTTCTGCTGCTGCTGCTGCTGCTGCTGCTCCTGTGACTGCTGCTGATGATGATGATGCTGGCAACAAATTGTTATATAATTGAACTCGTAAATGAGCCCAGGGTGGCATATGTAGAGGGGGAAAAGTGCACATTGCTGGCGACAACTGGGCGTATGATTGATTGATTACAGTTCGGGTTTGTTTTTGGTCTCAGGTTAGAGCTAAAAGCTGTCAGGGAAAACATTTTGCGGGCTTTCCATTGCCATGTGCACAAGGCTGGCACAAATTGTTGATCCAATTAAATTCAGTTTTCATTGTTCGATTTATGCAAATTTTCCGCCCGACTATCATTATCGTTCATTAGCTGTTCTCCAGCCTATTCCGGCGGAATCGAAGCATATTGAGGTATACCGTAAACCGTAAACCGTAGAGCTATAAGAATGGAACAATACTCACCATGAATACTGGCTGTTTGGTAGGCAGGCGGCGGTGGCAATGTTATGCCCTCCAGTGTGGCCGTTGATTCTGTGCCTTGGCCCGCAATGGGTGGCTCGTCCAGAGCCGGTGCCAGCAGTCGGTGCTTCGTGGAGGCAGGCTGCAAGTGAATCGTGTGGTACTTGACCAGCGGCTGCTGGCCAAGACCAGACCCAGAGCCAGGCCCATTGGCCGTCCCGTCTGCCGTCCCAACCAGATGCTGCGAGTGCTGGGGACTGCCCGCTGCAGACGGTGCAAATGGAAAGTAAATCGTGGCAGTGGCCGGCCCATAACAATTGGGCGGCATAGTCAGCGGCATTGACCGTAGCATGCTGCTCGGCACGGCGACAAAATTCTGTTGCAGTTGCTGCTGGGGATGTAGATGTTGGTGATGTTGCCGCGGTAGAGTCGCTGTCGATAATTGCTGCTGCTGCTGCTGTTGTTGCTGTTGTGGTGCATATTTCAACATTGCGCTGCCCGTTGTTGTTGTTGTCATTAGCATGACATCCGGGTGCTGCTGCTGTGGCTGGTAAAAATGCTGCTGCTGCTGCTGCTGTGGCTGCTGCTGCTGCTGTGCCATCTGCTTCTGCTGATTCAAGTTGTGCAACAATTGACAGGCATCTGCTGACCGAAAGGAGTGCAAACAGGAGCGAACGTGTTAAAAGATGATTAACGACAGGCCAATTGTTAAGCTGACAGTACAATTTGCATACGTTGAGTCTTTCACTTACCTTCTCCCTTATCCGGTGGCAGCTTGCCCCTGGCCGCCGCCTGTCCTTGCCCGTATTCGTAGCACTCGTTCAGACTCGTCTCCGTGTTGGCCGCATCGTACTTGCAGCTCCTGCAATTGGCCTGTAATTGGATGGGACATGGCTTTATTGATTGTCCGTATTCATCGGAGTAAAATAAGGCCTAGTGGTATAATCATCGGAGAACGGATATTGTTCCCTTGATTGTGCAAGTGTTCATTGCGGCTGGCTTTCAAGTCTGTTTTCGGTTTTGATGGAATGTCAATGAAACACGTAATTTGTATGCCTTGTCCTTGTCCTTGTCCCTGTCCCTGGCGACTTCGGAGGCCTGAATGACGTATGCCCGCAGAGCACCGCAGCGCAACGCCCCGCCCCTTCCCAGACGAATCATGTCACAGTCGTGGTCCGCCCACAAAGCTGTTTGCGGCTGATGCCAGCCATCATGTTCGTTGCGGTTCTGTGGCATCATCATGATTTGCCAGAGCAATCTGATGGACACACACAAACGAAACGTCTCTGTCCTTTGGCTTGTGGTTGGACGGGGACCGGCTACAGCATGACGCATGCTGATAATTGCAAAAGACGAAAGCCAAATGCCAAAATGGAGAGTGGCAGCAGCCAACACGATGACGATAATAATTCAGCCCTTGGGGGCGAATCCCCAGAACAAACCGCAAGCTCCGGCTCAAGTCTTATCGTTTTACATACATGCATGCACATCCTGTGTCCGAAAAAGCCTCAAAACACTCCACTCCACTCTAAACAATCCACATTTGTGATTTTCCCAGGTTGGATTACGCCCTAATGAGTCGCTAAATGCATCTGAGATCAAAACATGGGAGGCCCAAGTTCTAGCGAGCCTGACAAATGCAAAAATCTTGTTCAACAAGTCCCTGAAAGAACCCAGAAGGAGTGGCACTTATCAGGCTCGAGTGGCTTCCATGGCAAATGCAAAAAGTCTTGAAAACTATTCTGTTCACCGGATGCCACTTTACAGTTCCGCAGTAGTTGTTTTCGTCTTTTACTTGGCCAAAAATTGAGATATTCCATGGCCCTACTCCACTTTAACAGAGTCCTATATATATATATGTATATATTGTGTGTAAGTAGAATTTAAGTAGCTTTCAGCGACTGGCGTGTAATTGTTTATATGGCGGAAAAACTTTTCCCTCGTGGCAATAAAGTGGTTCGCACTCATTTCAATTTACTTAGCACGAGCCCTGAAAGGAGGAAACTTTAAATTTATGCGGCAGGCATTTGACCCAACTCAAACTGCAACAGGCGCCAAAGTTTTGGCCAACTCTTAAAGTGTCGAATGGCCGAAAGAAAAGACCTGTGAAGAGCTTCCAAAATTCGGGGCTGGGCTAAAGTTTGCAGTTCATTAAAATCGACAGAGTTTGCTTTCAAAATGTTAAGTTATGAAATGAACTTTTTGTTTGTCAGCGCCGTGCTGTCAGATGACAATCAGGCGACTGGCATCGCGATCAAATTTGCTCTGGCGACCGCCAACTCACTTATTTATTTATTTAACCAAATTGTGATGACCTTTTTTCAACGTTTGTTTGCCATTCGTTTTTGCCACACGACCATAATGTGGCAATTAAGCAGAAATTTGACGAAGCAAAACCAACAAGCGGTGACCAGGACGAACAATTGAAGGACCTGTGAATGCAAAATACATTCGCTCTTAAAGCTTTAAAGAGTGAAAGCTGATAGTGTAAATCTACGTGGAAATGGAAATACTGGAAATACATGGAAATACTGGAACTTCTAACTGGGGGCTTTGGCAGGAATGTCATTACGGGAGGCCAGCAAATCACTTACAAAACTTA
Source organism: Drosophila lowei (assembly GCA_008121275.1). Classification (NCBI taxonomy): domain Eukaryota; kingdom Metazoa; phylum Arthropoda; class Insecta; order Diptera; family Drosophilidae; genus Drosophila; species Drosophila lowei. Next base: position 19,016,476 of record CM017778.1, on the reverse strand, counting down.
TGCACGAATGCACAGGACACGCAAACACAACAAAAAGGCTCGGGGCACCCTAAAAAATATATATTTCTATACTGTATACAGCGATAAGGAGTTCTGTTAGCACAGCAAATAGAACGCAACAAAGCTGGGAAAAAATCAAAGCTCAGCTCCGACCGGAACGGAAAACAAAAACAGTCCGCCGCACTCTGCGGAAAAAGTATAACAAATACAATGGGGAAAAAAAAAAAGCAAAAAAAGTTCTGTTGTTTTTGCCCAAATCAATTACAAACTTTCAGTTTTCCGTTAATAGAACCCGAGCTTACAACCTAGAAACCCAATCTGGGGACCGCGATCCACTTAAAAGGCTTCTGGTGTCGTAATTAAAAGTCGTAATAGGAAACCCGAAATGCAGTTTGATTTTCCAAGGCTACTGGCGCTGAGAGCTAAATCATGGGGAAGAGGAGAAGAGAGAAATCGAAGGGAACAGTACCGGAAATTGGCATAGGGAAGAAAAGGCATAATCGCAGCATTTGGGGAATTTGTAAGCACAATCCCTTCCCCAGCCACCATTTGTTTGGGCGTTCAAAGATCCCTATCACATCCTGGTAGGATTAGGACTGCCATATATCGCCGAGCAGTGCAGAGTAGAGCAGAGCAGAGCAGAGAGCAATGCTACAACCAACCCACGCTGTCGCAACTTTATTGCTGGATAAGTTTGGGAGGCAGAACTACAACCAGAGCAAGGAAAAACACTTGGTAAGTAGTGGGAAAAGTTGGTGCCAGAAAATAGCAGCCAGCCAAACTTTTGGCCCTGCAACTCTGGACACACGAAACAATGTCGAAAGTTTGCTTTGCAATGGAATGGCTGGCAAATAGCTTGATTTTCTTGGTGGATCGACGTCGACGACCAGCAACAGTTGCTCCTGTTCTGAGTGGGTGGCGAGTCCTTCCAGCCATCGAATTAAAATCCATAAAAATGTCAGCATGATGAAGTTGCAGTCAACTTTGCCACTGCTCTTATATACTGCAGCTGTTGCATGCAGTTAAATAATATCAATCATACGCCATGTTTGACTTACCCCATTGCCAGCTGCCGCTGCCGCTGCCTGGCGCCGTTTTGTCGCTGTCGCTGTAGCTGCCATCGTCGTTGTTGTTGGTGTCGCTGACGCTGTCGTAGCTGTCGACGCTGTGCCCCTTTGAGCTGGCGTCTTCCTCTGCCGATGCTTTTGCAGCTGGCAGCAGAGTCGCATGTACGTGCACTGCAGTGCCTCGGCAAGCAACGCGCCCAGACTGGACAGGCACATCAGCATCAGGGGCACTCCGATGAGGGCGTAGAATATGGTGGCCAGCTTTCCAGCGGCTGTGCGGGGTGTAAGGCTGCCATGACCTGTGGCAGAAAGAAAGCGAAAGAAAGTGTTGGTGTGTGATGGAGATAAAATATTTATTTTACTTATAAAAATGGGGAGCACGAGCGAGCTCTGATATATAAATTTATGTAGTTTTAATGGGAAAGCTGTGAAATACACTCAACAGAAGCTTTCCCCTTGATCCTGGGCGGCGATCTTGCTAGATTTGTGTGTTTCTTTTGCAATTCCAGGAGTATAGATACCCGTACAATTATGGGTCAACGAAATGATAAGGAATACTCAGTATAAGTAGGTGGATTCACAGATTAATCAAATGCTTAAATTCTCGTTCAATTAAGTATTTTCCCCACGATCCACATTAATTTCATATTGCCTGGCGGAAAATGTAATTTAATGTCCCGGTGTTCGCTTGGAATTTCAATCCTTGCTCAATCATTTCTCACAGTTGATTTACGCCTCCTCCTCCGCCTCCTCCGTCCCTGACAACGGGCGCAGTTAATGGCCACTGGATACAGTTAATTTGTAACAACAAGCCCATGCCCATGCCATGCCCCTCGCGCCCTTCACGTCGTTCGGCATATGCAAATATTAGGAAAAGGCCCACGGGGCGTATACACAATGTGTCTGCTTCTACTTCTGCTGCCGCTGTAGTTTGCACTCGAAGGCGTCGGCATGTTGTCTATTTGCCCACATTGCCCCGCAGTGTAAATGTTTGCAGTCGCCCCCACAGGATGCCCCAAATCATAATAAGCAGCTCCAGCTCCTGCTTGGACGTTCCCCTAAGATGAAAATCAAACATAAATCTAAACAGCTTAGTCGACGCCTTGAGGGGGACAACGGCAGGAGCACGTCGAAAGCGAAAGCGCAACTTACCAATTGTCGTTATCACAGTGACCGAGTAGAGCAGGGCTTCGCTGAAGGTCCAGCTCTGTGTATCGCCTGCATCGTAGCCAAAGTGTCCCAGGGCACTGGCGCTGGCTGGCTGGAAGCTGGCTCCGCCACCGACTCCGGCGGCTCCTTGGCGCGTGGCTGCCACAATGGATCCCTCGAAGCGACGCAGCTGCTCGTGGACCAGCATCGTCCAGTTGCGTTCGTACAGAACGTTTAGTTTCTCTGCAAGACGGGCGAAGAGAAGAAAATGTTAAGTGTCATCGAAAGGATGTCAAGGACAGGCCGAAACACTTGTGGCAATTATGCAATTTCATGCCAAGTGCAGTGATAACCTCTGTCAGCCTTCGACCCCCATCGACACGGCCGACAAGTGCTTGCAAATCCCTTATCCTTTGCTCACCTTTCTCCACCCACATTCACCCTCTCCCCCATTGACTTGGGCCAAATGTCTTGAGGCATTTGAGACTAGCATTTGATGTCGTGTTCGGGCCTGGCAAATTGCAGAGGTCGCTTGTTAACAACAACGATAACAGTTCCGAGACTCGTGTGCTGGGTGCTGTGTGCTTACGCCCTCTGGCCTTGAAGGGGCGTTTTTCAGGCATGCCTCGAGGGCACAGAGGCACCCGCCCATCCCTGAGCACACTTCAATCGAACTGTTACACACTGAGAGGAAAAATTCAGAGCAAAGGTTCCACCTATTATGAGCATTTCAACAGGATCAAGTGCTTTTTGCCTCTGGAAACGCTTCTACCTTTTCTTTGCATAGCTGATTCTTTAGAGAGTGTTTAATTAAATTCATGTTCCGCGCTCTGCCAGCTTCCCTCAAGAACGGATTACGGGAATTTCATTAATGCACTCGTCTCAAAGAATATGTGATTGGATTTCTTTCCTTATTATTGACGAAATGCATTCCCAAGAGATGGCGTCAGATTAAATGAGGATTCATTCAACAAATGCTGTGTTGGGAAGAGCAAATCCTGAAAAATCCCCAGCCCATGTTCGCGCGAAAGATAAATGAACTATGTAATGGGTAGGCAGATGGATGGATGCTGCACATCATTAAGCTCGAGGCAGAGGGCTCGTCATATTAATCATACGCCAGGTGGTACTCTCCGAGGAGACTGATGCTTTAGAGCTAAGGTTAATTGGTTTATTTATGATGTGGAATTTTAATTAAACAAATATAAGCTCTAGTGCTCATGAGCAGAGCTTCTCAAGGCCACCGTCGCGTGCCGTTGGCAGGTGCGACAAAGTAATTAGTTTCGAGTAAATCAATTCCGGGCAACAAATAAGCTGCAAAAAGCAACACGATAGCAGAACGCAAATGGGTGGAAAAAGTGATTCAAATTGCGCGCCTGACCAAACATTTGGCTATGCAAATATTTGGGCATTATTCAATTTGGGGAATACGAGTAGAAAGTGCAATTTTATGCGATTCAGCCGAGCGGAGGGGAAAGGCGTGGAGTGGGGTTTGGTTTGTGGTTTATTCTAATTAAAATATTTGCACTGTCTCTATTTGCTCGGCACTAATGGGCAAACGGTGTCGCTTTACAATTACCATTTACCGACATTAAAGCTTTTGGCTATTTAAAGGAAATCAAGCTTGCCTAACCCGCCAGCAATTTATGGACAATGCGGCAGAATGCGGCATGGAATGCTGATAGGGGGACTTACCCGTTATTATCCAGAGCTCACGGAGACAGTCCTCGCGGCTCTTGGCTATGGCCGCCGACTTGCTCAGGTCCTGGGGCGCCTCCAGCAACGGGAAGATCAGGGCGCCCAGCACGGAGTAGGCCGTCACCAGCAGCATCAGGCCGGGCGTCGAAAGCACCAGCTTCAGCAGCTGTCCGAGGCAGCGTCGCGGGCAGCTCTTCTTCTTGGCCATCAATGTGGCCGTGGTCTTTACCCCCACCGCCGAGCACGGCCCTGTGCCTGGCCCTGACCCCGCCTCATCAGCCACATCTCCGTCATCCTCTGGCAGGCGCTGCTTGCCCCTAATCTTAATCGCCTTCTCAACGTCGGACATGATCGCGCGCCGTTCCATTAGTGGCCTCCTCCGTCTCCGCTGAGTGGGCCGTCTGTCGCCTGCATTTCCGTTTCCGCTGCGGGCCAGGCTTTTGATTCATACGCGCTTTGGCAGCACTAATTACACCAACGATTTCTCGTCACTCCCAATGTCTCTTTCCTGTCGCCCATCACTGGGTAGCGGTCTCCGTCCGTCTCAGTCTTGTCCTCCCCCTTTTCTCTGTTTCTCTGTTTCGCTCTTTCGCTCTCTGGTTTCTCCTCTTGCTTGCTGTCTCGCCGTCTCTCTATCCGCTTGTTGCCTTTAGACAGCGGATTATGTTTTAAGCTGTTGTTGACTCGTTTTTACGGTCGTTGTTGCACGTTCTTGCTGTTGCTGTTGCTGCCACTGTGGTTGTTGCTGCTTCTGCTTCTGCTGCTGTTGCTGACGTGGCATTTGCTATTGTTCGTGGTCTATGCACTTCTCATGATGGCTCTTCCTCCGCTTGTACTTTTAAAGTTGTTGGCCCAGTTTATTCCCCTCCGTTCTGTTGTATTGCCTGCCACGCCTGCTCCACCAGCTCCTGCTGCTGCTGCCGCCTGTAAGTGAAAACATTTGTATGTTGTAGTAGTGGCAGCATTCATCATGTTGCATAGTTCCCCGCTGCCCATTCCCCGCCTACAGTTGCCCGTGTTGCCGCCTGGCTGCTTCTGGTGAAGTGCACTTGGGAGTAGGTTAAGCGCACACAACTGCCTCGACCAAAAGGGAAAACGTACTTCGTACTAAATTTGACACTTCACTTAATCTAATTAGCAACTCTTTAAGCCACCAGCCATTGTTGGACATCTGTCGCTGTATTGCATACTATGTATGCATGTGTGAGAGCCTCCATGTGTGTGTCTGTGTGTCTGTGTGTGTGGGTGGCAATCATTCAGGCAACAAATTTATCGTAAAGTTGATTATGCCATAAACTGAATAAAAAATGCCAACAATTGTTTATTGGTTGGCAAGGCAAACAAAATCAAAAGTAAGCCAATAATGTGTCTTAATTAAATTACAATTATAATGCGTATATGTATGTACAATTAATGTAAATTCCATACGTGACTGCAGCAGGTGATACCAAAGCCACAAAAAAAAGGAGATAGTGTTGAAACATGTAAAATAAAATAGCAAAGAGGAAATACCATACATTTAATCATGCATTTAACTATTAAAATGTTAATCGAATAAGTTAAGGGCAATGGTTAAAGACCCTCAAGCATGGCTAGTAATGGGTTGCTTGGTCTTTTTTTATAATTTGTGATTTTTATACGATATATTTGAGACTGCTATTTCTCTACTGGTTTCCTTTTTCTATACAGCATGGCGATTCAGTACACATCACTCTGCTGACTTAAGTATGTTGAAGAATTCTGCCCTTCCCATCCTAGCCTTTCCCTGAAGCTAATTTGCTCGGCTTCTACTCCATTTGAATGTCGATTCGCACTTCACACACACACATATTGTTCGCGGTTCATTTAACCCGCCTCAGCCACAATGATCTCATTATCCCAGCCCATCGATTAAGCCCATAAAAATGATAACAATGCTCCCAGCCCCAAGGCCACAGAGACATTATGCTATACAAATTGGATGAGCGTCTGGCAAGAGCAGTGACAGACAGACTGGCAAATTGAAGTTCCCGACTCCGTGCTCAATTTCCATCTACATCCAGCTTTCACACATCAAAGTCCATAATCGTAATCAAGTCGACTCCGTGTGGGCTGCTGGATAATGCGCTCGGGATATTTAGACATTGAATCAATTAAAGCCGAGCCACAGACTCGGCGATTAGTTATTGTAGCCCTCGGAGGAGGGGAGTTGGCGTGGTAGGCCGCCACACGCAACATTTATTGATGTTCAGCGCCAAGAGCACACACATACGTACATACACTGAGGAAAAGCTGAGATGAATGGCGATGAAAAGCAAATCCCAGCAGATTAGAGCAGAGCGGATCACCGGGATCTCGATTGAGTTCCAACTTGTATTTCAAACTATATTCTGTGGCATAATTTTCCGCAGTGTAGGTGAAACGAAACACATTCTTTTTCCTCGCCACCCTTCTGTGATGTATGCCACAAAAGGAGAGGCGTCTTAGTCCCTGTCCGACTCACGCAATTTACTTAATTGGAAAATAAAATAAGCCAAAGCAGGGTCTGGGCCTTGGACTGGGACTGAGATTGGGACTGGGACTGGGATTGGAGCTGGAACTGGGAGGGCGCAGGGGGGACTCGAACCGGAAACTGTTTGGCCACTGAAACAATAGCCACTTGAGTAGGCTTCTTTTTATGGGTGGCGCGCATAATTTAATTCGGTGGATAACCGGGCGTATGAGCGACGTTCCGAAGGGGGCCAACAGGCCGGCAGACTAATGCAAAATTAATGTCAATCGCTGATTCCGCCCGCCTCCTGGAAATGCCAATGCCCTCTTAGTTGTGCCCTGGCCGACATTTGAACTCCGATGGAGACACGCACACACACACTCAGACCACACGAGGACGGGGAAAACCGAGACACAGATGAGGGCAAAATGTCTACCGGAAGTTATCCTTTTAGCCAGATTGAAATCAGCTTGGAGTTGCTGCTTAATTGAAATGTTTGCATTTCACTTTAATTAAAGCGTTCCTCCAGCCTACGAACTCCAACTGGCAAAAACCTTTTCAGGGCCAGGACACTATCAATGGGTCCCCTCTCTCTCTCTCTCGTACCTTAGCTTGTCTTAGTTTCTTTCATTCATTTCGCTTATCCGCTCTTCGCACGTCTTTTTATGAAGCTCCCTGCAAAAGTTTTTAATAGTTAAATATAACAACTTGGTGGCTGCTGCTGGCAGCTTTCCGTTCCTTTCCTTTCCATTCCATTCATTTCCTCACCGCCTTTGTCCTGGCTTTCCCTATTATGCAATATTTATGATGATTATTTTTAAATGCAATGACAACAAACGCAGTTTAATTACAATTTTCAAGTCATCAAATGCAGCTCCAGCCCCAGCCACAGACGGGGGTGGTGCTGTTGCTGGCTGAAGCGGAAGTGAAGAACAGGACAACGGGGACATCCAAGCAAAATGGCGCTAATGGCACTAGCATTTCCTTCTCTGTCCCTTTCCTTCTCGGACTAGTGGGATCAGGGGAGCCAGGGGTTGTTCTTAAATCCAATTTCGCTTCATAATTTTATAGCTCCGCCAGCTCCTGCCACAACTCCAGCTCGCTGTCAGCCAGCCTGGCTCTCATCGTTGGTCATTCCCGATTTAATTGCATTGCTGACATTTAGCACCCAGCGCAGAAATCCCATACAAAAAAAAAGTAAGGAAAAACAGGACAAAATGGTAAATGAGCGGATGGCAAAAGGGACGACTGCTTCGGGGGCAGATGTTGTGTCCGCCTCCGCCTTGGGTTAAATAATATTTGTTAGTTGGTTTTGGTAATTGAAGTCGGGTTGTATTGGTAGTTTTGGCCAGCTATAGAATCCACTGCCGCCCCACAATCGAGATCTTTTTAATTGGTTTAAAGCTGCAGCCCAAATGAACCGAATGGAGATAAACACAAGGCCTTTGACACAATTTTCCGCCCAATTTAGTGGCATTCTATTCCAAATTGTTTTCCATAATAATACTAATACATAGTAAATTAAAACGTCACCAACTGCAGCCCAGTTTGGTTTTAAACAAACCATAAAACACGTTTAAGCTAAATAAAACTTGGACAAAAACCAAAAGCGTTGACGCGAATATTTCACTTAATGCTCAATAAATGTTAATTGAAATGGCAAACATACTAAGAGGTAAAAAAATAAATCGGAAAACAGAGGGAAAACACTCGCCAATAAGCTAAACAATATTTATAAGTAACAGAATAAAAACAGAACAAAACAACAAACAATTGCGCAGTCAAGTGACGATAATGAAAATTAAATGCGCCACTATTAGAGTGGGCTGTGGGTGGGGCTCCACTGCCGGGTGGCTATAAAGGCAGTGGAGCGTGCAGCAGAGAACTTTTAGCACATTAGAGCCAGACGATTACGAATGGGAGTAGAGAGTATTATAGTTCCTAAGTCAGAGGTGCGAAACAAGGGGAGCTACAGATAAACAGATGCAGATACGGATGCAGTGGGATATCCGCACAGAGCCCTCGACAGCCATGCACATGATTATGCAATTGAGGGCAGTACGAAGGGAAGGATGCCACTTGAGAGAGTGGCGGACATAATTCATAAAGGAGCTAGAACAAAGAGCAGGGGAGTCAGGAGCCAGGAGCCCCAAAGAAAGTGGCTGGCAGATGCAGGCCAACGCCAACGGACATTAGATGCAGCCACCAGGAAGGCAGGATACACATAATGACCATGTTAATGCCCAACACAAAAGTGCACTGAAAGGAAATGAGCAAGATAAGTAACGAGCCCGAAAATTCTTCAGCTGCACCTCCCCGGCACCTCGGAAAAGTTTCCACAAAACAAACGATGCTCCGAGGACGGGGACAAGAGGCAGGGGCACAGGCACAGTCAGAGGCACGGGTTGGGCTGGATTTCTTGGTCGGTTCCTCATTAAACGCACTCAAGTTTCTTGCAACATTCTTAATTATGTTGTAAACTCCTTTGGCCACTGCAGGGAGGGTAAGACCGAGAAGGGGTTGGGGAGACGAAAAACTGCCCGGCATCTGCAAAAAGAATGGGAAAAGGAAAAGTTGGCCAACGCTGATTAGTTTTTCGAGTGCCTCAAGTGCAAGTCAGCCAGTCAAGCGTTTTCCCTCAGTCTGTCATCGAGTCAGTCAGTCGAGCTTCAACGGCAGCAGGAGCAGCAGGAGCAGCAGCAGCTCTAAGAAGGGAACGTGAAAACTTCCCCAAACTGCCTGGGAAAACAACAAAAACTCATTAAAAAAAGCACAACTGCAGCGGAGCTTGCCCCATAAATACGGAGCAGCAGCGGTGGGAGAGGCAGCAGAACAAGATCTGGCAGAGAAGGTCAGGCCAAGTCAAGCAGGAAAATGCAAAACTGGCCAACAAATGCACAATAATTAGACGCAAATTTTAAGCTCGTTTGGCTGCTAATGAAGGCTTCCTTTGTGGCCCAAAACTTAATGGCAGGCAACAACAAAGCGATGGGTTTAGTTGCAAAGATGCCAGCCATAAAGAGCCCCACAATAAATTCTGAGAAAACTTACAAATTCCCCTCGCGGTAATTGTAATTTGACTTCACATATATAAAATCATAAGCTATGGGTTTTTTTAAGAATACTAAACATAAAACATGAATAGCCCTCAACGCTTGCCGAAGGGGGCTTAAGTACCTTTAATTTATCACCTTTAAAGTTTCATTAACGAATTTCGAAACTAAATTCCTAGAAAAGTATGCACAACTCTTTAATTCTTTTAAAAATATTTGATTAAGAATATTTATAAAGTATTTGGAATTTATTAGCTAACAAAATTCAAGCCCAAGCAGGCAAACAGTTGACGGAAGCCGACGCCAAGCCACAAGTATTCCACTCGAGGAGCCACAAATATTGGTCTGTTGAAAGGTATATCAATATACGAAAAAAGCAACTTAAAGTGGCCCAGGGCGGTTTTTGGTTTTCCACTCGAATGGGAAAGGAGATTCTGCCCTTGGCCGTTGCCTTTTGGCTGTAGTTCAACTTAAACTCATTAACTTTCATAATTAAATTGTTAAACATCAGTTGGGCTTTAATTGACAGTAGTCGCAGTCGGAGGAGTCAGAGGAGTCCGGCTAAGCAGAACCACGTCCTGGCCTAAGGGCCAGCTCAGCACAAAATTTCTTAAGTGCCAATTTAGTGGCAATTTGCCTTTGTCTTAACACTTTTCGGACTGCTGCAGGGGGCCCTGGCAACAGCAAGGGGATGTACTCCGTGGTACGAGTACACGACAATTTAATGTTAATTAAGCAGAACGTTGCCAATGCCGTTTTCCGCTGGCTGGGAACTCGATTGGGACCCGTAGACTCCTGCCACTCTTCTGTTTCGACCAACGTGTGAGTGTGTAAACAAATATTTGAACAGTTGGCCTAATTGACTTTCCCCAGCAGCAGAAGCAAAAAGATTTCATCCCCCGAAAGAGACAAAAAGAAGCAGCGAAATTAAATCAAATAAAATCGAATTGTTATCCAATCGAACGGGGGATAAAAACCAAAAGCAAACACGGAAAAAAAGCAATGGTTGGCGGAAGGGGTAGAGGTGGAGCGGACAAGGGCGTGCATAAAATGCATGCAAAGGTTGCCGGTTAAAATTTGCATAAAAGCTCCCGTGGCACGTACTCAGCTTGAGGTCCTGGGCCAGACCCCCTTTCCCCCCACAGCCACATCTATAGCCACATCTATAGCCAAAGCCACGTGTGTCTGTGTGGGGGGGTAGTGGCTCTGATAATGCCATTTTGAATGCACTTTATGCGCACTTTGTCTCAGGGTCTCGCTATCATTAAAAACATTCCCGTTTCGCAGCTAATCCCATGAAATACCGAGTGTCATTGCGATTTGCATGGATATGAAGGGATATATTCTCGTATATGGATGTGGGAATCCTCCAGCTGTGGCTGACCAACGAGGGGTAGGGCTTGGGTCTCTTCAATAGAGCCAACTATCGCTGACATGTGTCGTGCGGCCGGATTTCGCGGCAAGTGGCAGGGTGCGTGTGTGTGGTGTTGGCACTATCACTGCTGGCCAACCACAAACACCACACGACCAACAGAAACGGAGTTTACAGTGGAACCAAAGAGAGCTAAGTATGTGGTTCACTGCGGCCCCTCTCTTCGGTGGCTCTTCCTGGAAACAGTCACGTTAATTACGTTTTGCGTGTGAATAAAATGCTGTCCTGCTGCTCAAAGAGAAATAGTTAATAATTACTCAGAACACTGGCAGTCCCCTCTTCCGACAAGTTCATCGAACTTCAGCAAACCTCAAACTTCATCGCAGGTTGAATCGATTTCCTGTTAGCAAGTGTTGCCTCCTGCTCCTCGCCCACACTCCTGGTGGTAGCACTGTAATTGCCTTGTTTTGCTTACTAATTGTTTTGTGGCTAGAACGGCAAATTGACTTGGCCCGGTCACGTTGCCGCCGATGCTGTGGACAAGGCGGCTCCTTGTGGCCGGCCACTCAGAGTCTCAGTCCCAGTCTCAGGTCCTCGGGACGGCAGACAAGTGTTATTGATGTCATTCCCGTTTTGTATTGCGTATTAATTTGATGCACGAGTGGGCACTCCGCCGCCTATTGACTGGGTGCTAATGGAGCAAACGTGTGGCTCAAGAAAAGAAATCGAGAAAATCGACAGTGCCCCCCTGCCGCGGGGCATGTAAGGGATATGGAATAAAGTGCAAACCAGGCGACCCCAATGCTGCTGGGGGTTGGGTGTCCAGTCGGAATGGGCTTTCAATGCGCTGCCACGGTGGCCGTGGAGGAGGCCTGACCGACCCGACACATGTTTGCAGAGGGGCGGCTGCAGCGGTCACAGATGCAAACACTCAGATATGCAACGGAAAGCACACTCACGCACACAGATGGACTTGTTGGCACTAGCACACAGATTCCCGAGCAACTGTGTCATGGACACGACGAGGCTGTTGGCAGAGGAGATGACGAGGAACACATGTTCCACCAGCAACGACAACGACAACGACAACGATGATGACAACGATGATGATGATAATGATGGCCAGGATAGCGATGGCGACGGAGATGGCTGGGGCCTGGGATTGCTTTTACTGTTGATGCTGTAAAAAAGACGCACACTAAAATGGCGATTCGAAGGACAAACAAACATGCCCAATACACACACACACACACATACAGACTCACTCATTTCGTGTGCTGCGTAATTGTGCATCAAAAACTCGGGCGCACGCATTTATGCAAGATTGCAATTATGATATAAACCACCGGTTGGAACGATAAAACCCACAGATACTCGCAAAGAGACAGAGAGAGAGAGAGAGAGATGGAGGCAGGGGCAGAGGTGAGCTCTTCTGAATGGATGCTCGTCCATTGTCCGAGGTCCACATTGAATGCCATGCCCCAGAGCCCTAAGGCCCGTCCAGCCACGACCCAAAGAGCATAGTTAAGGATTTGCTTTGGCTGAAGGTCGTTAAAGATTCAAATTTCTTGAAATATTTACCAAAGATCTCCTACACCCAGAGAAAAATTCCCTGAGAATGGAACTTAGATTTAAAAATGTAGACCAATTGTAGAAATTGTCAAAAGAAAATGTTTTCTTTTACATTTTACCATTAATTTATGAGAATATTTGATCTGAATGTATTTCATATTTAAAATAAATATTCGTTTAATTTGATTAAATATATTTCCTACAAATTCAATATATTATATTTATTTTAAAGTGTTTTATATTTCGATGAAATATATTTAAATTTAAATCAAAGTGAATTCTATTTAATTTGATTGTTTTTGTATTTAAAAATCTAATATTTCATTTAATATGTTTGTGTTTCTTTTTACTGTGGCATTTTTCTCTGAGTGTAGAAATACAAGAAAATTATCGAGTTAAATAAATGAATAAAGGCTTTCAAAATTGGTTGCCTGACCAAAGCACATAATACTTACTAATCGGTAATGTAATTTGCTTTAAGTTCCCTGAAAAGAATACATACATATATGTACTTCGACTGCAGTAGAATCTTGTATTATCGATAATCAAATGCAACCCTTTCTCCACTCTAACAATTGCACCTGCATTGCACCTTGGCTCGGCATCAAAATGTTTTCTGAACTTGAGTTGACCGCTGGCCTGCCCCAACATTCGCTGGCCCCAATCCCTTGTTGGTGTCGAACAGTGTCCGGAGGGACAGTGACATCGACAGACTCCCACTTTGGCCCTGCAAAACTGTCAAAGCGTTAATTGAGTTTGACACTAATGAGCGTGCAATCGCTGCATAATTGATTTATAAATGGCGGACCATCGTGCCACGGCCCCGCCCCCTGCTGTCATTTGCCACTTGAGTTTATGACGTTGTTGCAAATTTCGACTAATTGGGTCAGGCAAACACAATGGATGGTCGGATGGCTCGATCTGAGCATCAGCTCTGGCAGCTCGCATAATTCGAGCAGAATTAGCATTTCGTTAAAACAGGAATTGAAGAGGACAGACACAGACACAGGCACAGGCCACCCAACAAAATCTCTCTCGAAATGTAGGCCGAGCATCGTCGACAGCATCGACCCGTCTTGGGCTGGAGATGGGATTCAAGATGGGGGACTGGGATGGGAGAGTGGGGACTAAAACCGGGGTCTAGGCCCTGCCACAAGCACTATTTTCACACAAATTGTAATTAATTTGAATTAATTATGTTCCACTTTCCACATGCAGGTTCAGCTTCCAAGGCAAACAGTCCCGTCCGGGCCCCCAGACAAACATCACGTGTGGGTGGCGGAGGGGTGTGGCTTGCGGCATATTTTTTGACTCCGCCCGAGCCACAAATCTGCCGCCAAGCGGAAGGATAAAAAGGGGGAACGGAGGCGAAGTCGTCTGTCTGCCTGGTGGCTGCTTTCGTCTTCATTTATCTTCCTTGCTTCCGTTGCTTGCTTCTGGGGAACATTTAAGCTAATGAATGGAAGAGGCAGACAGCAAAAGAGAGAGAGAGAGAAAGAGAAGCGCTTAAAGGTTAAAGTAAAGTGCATTTCGGACGCACACAGACACACAGCCAAGTAGGCTCCAACTTTTTGAGGGCTTTCCAAATATGTTTTTCATTCTAGAATTCATTTAGCATTTAGACAAAATTAAACATTTTAAACATTTTATTTTGGCCCAAAATACGCGCACAGTCTGCATCACATTAAGTTTGGCACGGGCACCCCAGAGACCTCCAAATATGCACATAATAGTGATAACCCCGACGGGGGAGACCGTGAAAATTGATGTGCCTGAGGATGAAGCGGACAAAGTCGACGGAATTTGGAAGCAGCCGATGCCTAGGACTCTGGGCAAGGAAACTAACGACGAGCTTCCTTGCACCTCGAGTCAAGCGAATCAGAATCTGAATAAGCAAAAGCCATCCCCCAATTGATTCATCCAGGTTCCAGGAGAGAAGATCGCTCGCTACTGTACCATGGTGGAGTCTTTCGTTCGAGAGAGGGAGGAGCAGAACACAGCCAAGCGGCGGCCAAATGTGGTTTCCGTTCATAATCGAAACTTTAGACAGTTGCATGGAAATTGTTTCTTAAATACACATTAGTATCCAAACCCGATTGATGGAAAGTATTAGTTGTAATTAGAATGAAAGATAAATGATGATGCCGCAGTTTCTCACATTCACAGCACTTCTCTACTCTTCAGTTGTCTAGGCAGTCGAAGAGTAATTGCTATAATTTACCAAGAATATTCCTTAAATGCCATATGCAGTGTCGCAATGGGTTCCGGCATCTCATCTCTCCATATTTCAACTAAAACAGAGCAGCCAGCCAGCACGGCACGGCACGTAAGCCGTAATCTCTAAAGCATCAAGTCAAGGACTTTACCACTTAAGACAAATGCAAACAAGCACACAACACACACAGACATAATCACTGGGGTCCACGTGCTAGGGAAATTAATTTGGATTCCGGCAGTGGATTTTCCAGAAGAGCAGAAAAAAGGGAAAACCCCAAAATATCCCTGTAGCCGGAAGCCGGAAACTGGTAGCCGGTATTCGAGAGCAGGAGCAACAGACAATGTACTCGTGCTCTCGCAGAGGAGTGAACGGAATGAGGGTACGTTGACAGCCAAAATTTAACGCTTAAAATGCCAAACACACAAATATTTTGACATTCAAAGCACAGATACAACACTCACACATGCATATGCATATGCATGGAGAGGAGTGAACCCATGTGTCAGTTGTGTTGTGTTTGCTCTTCTCTCTCTCTCTCTCTGGCGAAGCAAATTTTCCATGAAAATTGCATGAATTGCAGATTCGCTTGCCTTTCTTTTTCCATACGCACGAAATGCGCTCGAAATGGACCCGGAATGGGGGCCCGGACCCGTAGTCCCACCCAAAGTCGAGTTGCGTGTGCTGTAGTCATTTTTATGGCCATGCACTGTAACAGCCAGAGCCAGATGGCAGCTGCCGTCTGGCACTTGGCGTCAAGTATGGAAGAAAATGCTTTACAATATAATAGAATTTGCCAGAAATGTGACTTTAACAAGCTCCTAGGGAGTCCATGCTCCGACCCGCCTCCTCTCCAAGCGATACAACACGACAGAATGACTTAATATACTGCAACGCTGATATGTCGGCAATGTGACACATGCGTGATATGCCAGGAATGGGGAGGAGGGAGAAAAGAAAGAGCAGTGGCCGCAGCACACAGCTCAATTAAATTGCAAGTCGCGCACACGGCGTATGATTAATATTGTTTATATTCAAATGCGGCCGCCGCCCGAAAGTATGCAACAAAAAGGTCCCCGAACACTTGTGGCATGTCGAGTGCAGCGTGCATTTTCACACAGTTTGGAATGCAGCCAAAAAAGATGCAATTAAAATGAGTATTTTCTATTCCAACAAAATTGTGGCCCTCGCAGACATAGCATTGAAAGTAAATTGAATTTCCAAGGCATTCCAAAGAAAATGGAGAAGAGAAGCAATAAGTAATCTGGTAAATTGGCCAATTGCAACACAAGCTGCCCTATCTAACCCATCTGTAAACTAATCCAATTGGGAAAGTGGCAAAAGCTGCACAGGACTGCGAGTAGATTTAATTAAGCCTGAATGGATGCTCGCTCGGTTAGTTGCAGGAGTTTTAATCAAGTAAACACGATCCAGGTGCCGGAGCAGGCCAGTGGCTGGCCCTGGATAATCATTAAATCAAATCCGACACACTTCACACTCGGAATGGCACCCGGAAGAGGCATTTGAAGGAAGGCATCACCTCCTCAGATAGAGTTGGGATTTAATTCATCAATTTTTCATCTTTCTGAACAGCATAAATCAAATGCCGAGGGCTGACAACGTGCAAGAATGCCAGGATGTAGTGTTGCCAAGCTGCCAACCTGCCAACCTGCCACGTGCCATATGCCGCAAACACTGACCCTCAATAGCAATAGCAACATTAACCTGGCTCATTGTCCTTTGTCCTCTCAGCTTGTGCGACATTTGTTGTCTCTTGTTTTAAATGTCCAACAGCCAACAGCCAAATGCCATAAAATTTAATGCCTGGCAAAAGACTGCCTTCCAGCCCGTCTCGTTTCCCAGCGCCAGAGACAATTGCGTGCCGCGAAGCATTTTGGTTACGGCCTGGATTTGACTCTTAGCCAAGACCCCTCCATTTCGCTTCCTAGTTCCGCTTACCTCTGGGCCCAGAACATTTGTGTGTTGTCATTGCGATTTGCTTAGACAAGATTTATGCCCCGCTGGCGCTTGATAAATGACTGGGAAAATTTGTAAGTGGCTTTTACTTTTTGTCAACTCGAATCCGAACTGCTCTTAGGCCATAAATTTACAGTTCGTTGCTCTCTGCCTATTTCTGCTCTCTCTTCTCTCTGCTCCCAGTGGCTCATTAAAATAGTAAATTAGTACAGAAAATTACAAAATTGGGGATCTTTGGGATAATTGCTGTTATTTGGCGTAGAATTAAGCTCGGGTCAGACAATCCAAAATTAACTCGAGTGCGTAACTATGTACCTTGAGAACCATGAACCTTTGGAAACAACTAATATGAAATACTTTCTCCTTCAAGTTTTCCGTGATCGCGAATCAAAAATCAAACCAATTCATTCACTTTAAAGGCAATCAATCGAGTGTGTACCCAAACAGTATTTTATTGATTGAGTTTACATTTTGAGTACATTTTATATTGAAACATTGCCGCTAAGCCTTTTAGCCGAACAATTACCGGTGGGCGAATAAATAAGCCACAGAAACACAGGCGAAAGCAGACAGGCGAGAGGAAAATCATCCATAAACAGACGAATGAAGCACATCAACGTCATTCCTCCCTGTGCGAGCCATTAAAAATTAATTACATTTTAAATGTGACAAATACATATGTGTTTTCACAGGATGAGAGGCAGGGAGGGAGTCTCCTCTGCTATCACTGCAGATAAGTGAAAAGCAAAAATTCATTTATGCAGGAATCCGATTTGAGCGCACATTTGCTATTAAATTGTGAAGCACCTTTGGGACTGGCATTTTTAATTGAATTGTTTGCAGCACCCGCCCCCTGCTGCTCACTACTGCTCACTGGCGGTATTTCGGGGCTTTGTTGCGGTCAGTTCTGTGTGGGTTAACGTTAGCCCCAGCAAAACCAAAATTTGCTGCCACTCTGAGTACATTATGGTCCCCCTGGTACTTTCTCGCACGCTCGCTGTCTCCTCTGAGCCGCAGTTGGCAAACGAACCGCAAACGGCTGCAGCCAAGTGTCGAAAATTTGCATCCAATTAAAATGTTTGCTCTGCCACACATATATGAATGCAGTATGTGGACTCACAGCCACAACGCTTTTACTTTCACAGCCAACATTTTGGATGGGGTTAGCAGCTTTGCTACACTTTTCAGCGCAAATTGCATTTAACTAGTTCCACCATTCGCCGTATCACAATAATAAATGAATAATAGTAAATATTCTGTCTGTCTGTGTAGAATCGCCCTGATAAACGGTACCTATATGATGTTTTACTTTTTCTGAGAATCTGATGTTTGATCAGCCCCTCTAACGCGCGAGCAGTAACTGAATGAGAAGCAATTTGTGCAGATTATAAAAAAAGAGAGCAGAGTTAAGCATCGGCAAAAGTAAAAAAAGTAAAGCGAAATGAAAGTGAATAGGCGGCGAACTAAAGCATGCACCGGTTCAGGCGAAAAAAAAGAGAGAATGAGAGTGCCAGTGTATGAGAGCACGCATAGCATTATCTGGGCTTTTGTGATAGTGCAAGAGCAAAAGAAAGAATGAAATACGGAGAGTAAGTACGACCAGGCGAATTTCATCGAAATGCAATCAGAAATGAGAACGAATTCATGAGAGAAGCGAAATCGCTGAGAGCAAATCTAAGTTGCGGCGAAAATGCAAGTCAGAAAGTGAGAGTAATTGTGAGAGCATGCCTAGGCCTAAGCTCGGTGGGAATGCAAGACAGAATGAGGGCAAAGCAGATGAGAGAAATTGCAAAAGCACGTGCGCATGAGCAGACGCAGAGAAGCGATTGAGACAGAGGGCAAGGAACGACATGTCAACAGCCTAAAGTGTTTTTTGGCATCGAACAGCAAGGCGCATAATTTACGAAACTTAAAACAAGGGAAAGCCCGGCCAAAGCAATTAATTAAACTTCTCAAAAGAGCCAAGCAAGAGCTTGAAACATCTATAAACAGTCTGTTATGTCATTGTCTGCTTTGTTCGCAGGCACGTCTACGTCTACAGGCATGGCCACCTACATAAGTGCGACGCGCAGGCACTTCCATAATGATTGAACATATTTTAATTTTTCACCTACCTTGTCTTATGTCAAGTCCAAGCGCCGGTCCCCCCACATACCCAAAAAACACCTTTTACACGTTTCTGTTTTTTTGTTTTTTTTTGTTTTTGGCAGTTTTGTTTTGCTTCTTTCTTTGTTTTTGGTCCCGTCTACGAGTGCGAGTCGGAGTATAGACGCCGCTGGGCCTGGGAGCCTGCCTCAGTGAGCTTTTGACATTCGCGGTGAGCGGTTCGCTGGAGTACTTTATCGTTTTGCGGAACTAAATCAATTGTTTACGCTCCAGGCGTGCTATAAAGAAAAAACAAGAAATTAAATAGAATACACGAATAAAATTATTGCAATAGCACACAAGTGTATCTGAAAATGAGAACTGCCCGTCAAACGCTGCGGTCACATTCCTGAGCAACGAGATAGAGTGATCGGCGCAAAGTGAAAAAATAATAATGTAATAACAACAACTAGAATTAAGCTTAACAAATTTCCCATGGGCTGACGACACTGTAATCCCACAGATAAACAAAACATAAAACAGATCGCGTGCGCACAGCCTAAACATAATATATGATCGGGCTACAATCATATTTAATTGCTTTTTACAGCCACAGCTGGCTAATCGTCCACACATTTGCATCTATGGAGATAGATGAGATATAATATTAAAGCACCAGCTTATCTATTTAATTCTCAAAATAACAGGTGAAATCGGCACCTGTACTTTTCGCAACGAGCAAAGACTGATGGAACGTCTATACTTGATATCTTTATGGATACCGTAAAAGGTTTGGAAGTAGAATTAGGCGGTTCTTTGTCTGCAAGATAACACCAAAAGTAAAGAAAGGCAACTTTCATCTTCTATCGAATAACTAGAGTGAAATATTTTATCATCTGTGACACGTTTTTATGCAATAAAAAGACTGCACAAGAACAAAGGAAACTGCAAGCGGGCTCCGGGCGCAATTAAATAATTGACTCTTGCCAATATAAAATAATAAAAACTCATTTAGCACGCCTGGCGCTGGCAGCCAGGCTTTATAGCACCTCCAATAACACACAAAGCAATGCAGAATGTGCGCTATCGGGTCTTTTTGTCCGGGCCCAAGTTGGCGAAGCGCGTAAAATTGCAGGCTGCACGTTGCTTTGACATTTTCAGGCAACGCTTTGTTGCAACAACAGCAGATACACCTTCACTTTCCAATAGTTGCGAGAACAATCAGACAACATTGAGGCAGCTGCGCATGCGCAACATGCGACAGAGTCATGAGAATTCCAAAAGTGTGCCAGTGACGACGACTTTATACCCTCTCTCAAAATATTTAGCATGAATAAATAAGTAATGATGGGCACATGCCCTAGATTATTGCTTTATTTAACATCTGTCGTACAAAAGACTTCAATTATCGCATATCTGTTGGATCTTATCTAGCAGTGAAACGAGGAATTTCTTATACACACGAAATTATCTCTAGGAATTCTTTTACGAGTATGTGGTGGGATGGGGAAATCTTTCAGCTTCTGGCATACATTTTAATAAGTGACACGACACACATTACTTCGATATCAGTGAACTACAGAAACGGTCTATAAAAACGAGACCATAAACAAATTGCTATTCATTTTTCCTGTTTTACAATGCTAGCAAGGCCAAGTATCTTGTACTGCCGAGCCGACTGGTTTTCAATAGAGTTTTAATAATTAATCAGCTTCCTATACTAAGTATTATTAGTAATGATTAATCAAATCGAATTGCACTCGAATCGAATGGCCTTATCGGCTAGTCCGAGGTCTTCATCGACCTCTCAGTTTTCCTGCTTTCTCTAGCACTTCCATTTGTAGTCTTCAAAGCCTCGCAAACGTCCATATATCGGGAAATGCTTTAAGGATCTTTGCGATACGATCTTGGCAAGAGATGAACGAATATGCACCTAGGCACAGACATAAAATCAATGGGTTGGCATGTCAAGAGTCGAAATACCAGAGGGCCTTTAGTAAAACGTCAGGCAGACAATGGAGACGAGACCTTTCCCTGAATGGGCCAAGAAACTGGTTTTTGGCCACGACGGGGAGTCCACGTTGCATTTACCAGTTCGATGCAGTTTTCGCTGACTCAGAGGTGCGGCGGCACCTCCCCATTGTATTGTTTCTTCATGTGCATTACGTAAGTGTCTAAGTCAGTGGGTCAGTGACTTCCCGAGCCAGTGGAGCTGCTGCTGGCTTGGCTATGTCCCACTGAACCGGTAATCGTACGGGGGGTTGGCACTTGGCACCGCACTTTTCCATCAACGGCATAATTGGGAAGTAAGCCACAAAACTTGACCACCAATCGTGCTAACCTTAATCTGAAGCCTTGTCAGTCACCTGCGGCTTGTTGAAGGTTAGTGCAACCGCATTTTTGATTGATTTGCAGCTGCCATGGAGAGCAGAAACAACAACAGCAACAATAATAATAATGGCTTCGTAAATCAGTCATTCGTTGGCTCACTGAATGCCTCGACCATATCCATACCTGGGGCGTACAAATCGAAAGATCTCACAAATGGCAGCAAGCCAGATCCAGTTGCGCCAGCGGCAGGAACAGGAGCAGGAGCAGGAGCAGGAGCTGCACACAACCAGCCCGAGGCGGAAGCGGGTGCGGGCCAGCAGGGGAAACAGCGCGCCAGCTGGAACAACGATATTGAGTTCCTCATGTCCTGCATCGCCCTGAGCGTGGGCCTGGGCAACGTGTGGCGCTTCCCTTTCACGGCCCTGGAGAACGGCGGTGGCGCCTTTGTCATTCCGTACCTGATTGTGCTCATATTGGTGGGCAAGCCGGTGTACTATATGGAGATGCTGCTGGGACAGTTCTCCAGTCGCGGCAGCGTTAAAGTGTACGACTTTTCACCGATTATGAGAGGTGAGTGTGAGTCCCCCTATTAACTTCAATTCAACGAAGAACAGAGTGGAATTATCGCTATCGATGAGCAAGTGATCAGCTTTAGGGTAATGTGAATTCAATTAATCCACCAAGTGCATTCCAGACAGCAAAAGAATCTCTAAACCTATCTATCGTTTCAGGCATAGGCTACGGCCAAGTGCTGGCCACGGGGATTGTGACCACCTACTATGCCACACTAATGGCTCTCACGCTGCGCTACTTTGTGGACTCGTTTTACCCCACGCTGCCGTGGAGCTATTGCCGGCCCGAATGGGGGGCGAATTGTCTGGACTCGGGCCCGCAGGAAGCGAGCCTCAGCCACGCGGCTCAGGACACTGTTCGGACCACCTCGGCGGAGTTTTATTTTACGTGAGTTACCTCTGCCTCTGTACACGAGAACGACCCTCCTATTTATCATTTTCCCGGCAGGAATATCATTCTGCGCGAAAAAGCGAGCATCGATGACGGCATTGGCTATCCCAGCTGGAGCCTGGCTTTGGCTCTGGCCATTGCCTGGGTGATTATAGCCGGCATCATGTTCAAGGGAGTGAAGAGCTCCGGCAAGGCCTCCTATTTCCTCGCACTCTTCCCCTACGTGGTGATGCTCATATTGCTGGTGCGCGCTCTCACCCTGCCAGGCGCCTTCGACGGAGTGCTGTACTTCCTGCGGCCGCAGTGGCACAAGCTCCTCGAGGCCCAGGTGTGGTACGCAGCCGTCACGCAGGTCTTCTTCTCTCTGGCCATTTGCTTTGGCAACATTATCATGTATTCCTCGTACAATCGCTTCGGCCAAAACATTTACAGGTGAGTGCGGACACAGCAACAACATCCTGGAACGCAGGACTTATCATTTCACCTGCAGGGACGCAAACATTGTCACCACCTTGGACACCTTCACGTCGCTGCTGTCGGGTGTCATAATCTTTGGGATCCTTGGCAACCTGGCCTACGAGAACAACACCACAGACATTTCGAGCGTGGTGAATGGGGGGCCGGGGCTGGCCTTCATCTCGTACCCCGATGCGATAGCCAAGTTCAAGGTGCTGCCCCAGCTCTTCTCGGTGCTGTTCTTCCTTATGCTCTTTGTGCTCGGCATCGGCAGCAATGTGGGGATGGCCTCCTGTCTGACGACGGTGATCAAGGATCAGTTTGGCCACATCAAGAACTGGATGATTGTGGTGGCCATTGCCGTAATTGGCTATCTGCTGGGTCTGCTCTACGTCACGCCCGGTGGACAGTTCGTCCTCAACCTGTTGGACTTCTATGGTGCCACTTTCGTGGCTCTGGTGCTGGCCATCTTCGAGCTGGTCGCCATCGGCTGGATCTACGGAGTGAAGCGGCTCTGCCGCGATGTGCAGTTCATGCTGGGCATCAAGACCTCCTTGTACTACCGCCTTTGCTGGGGAGTCATCACGCCGCTCTTAATGATTACCATTCTCATCTACACGCTGGTTCAATACGAACCCCTAAAGTACAAGGATTACACCTATCAATCCGGTGTTTACGGTACCTAAGGTTACTTTCTTTACAAGCCCTTCCCAGCTAATCGAATCCATTTACAGTCTTTGGCTGGTGCCTGAGCGCCTTCGGCGTGGGCCAAGTACTGTTTTGGGCCATACCCGCTGTTCGGCGGCAACCGTCTAATCTCAGCCTCTGGTCCCGCATCCGCAAAGCCTTTGAGCCACTGCCCAACTGGGGACCCGCCGACCCGGGCACCCTCAAGCGGTATCAGCTGTACGTGCAGGAGGGCCAGGCCAGCGCCATGTTCCAGCGCAGCAGTATCTGGCACAAAATCTATGACAATATCTTCGGTTAGCTTTGAATTAGCAATAAAACTATATACCATTTAATGCCGCCTGCCGCCGACCCTGTCGCTTTACGAGGCTATGATGTGTGCGCGTGTGAGGGTGTGGGTGTGTGTGTGTGTGTGCTTGGGGCAGGAGCAGAGCTGCAGCTACAACGCAACCCTTTTATAATAAAAATCAGTCCCAGTCCCAGCTTAAGTGCCAAATGAAATCGCAGTTGGTAGTTGGCCTTAGGCGATCATAACACCAACAGAGATGGCAACGTGACAGGAATGAGAATTCGGACAGATGACAGGCAAGGACGAAGTTGTATATGGGGCAAAAGGTTGCCAAAATCATAGACCTATCATAGGCTAATGCTCCAATGAATCCCCAAAGTGGATATCCATCAAATATCGGTTATTTAATTTGATCGCAGCCATGAAAATGCCAGTACCACTGCTAAAGCTGCCTTCGCATCTCTATCCTGCAACTCGCAACTGCCAGAACTATAAAAGATAAAAGACAAGAGAATTGCAGCCGGAGGGGCTGTTGCTGTTGCCTCGTACTCCAGCCGTGCTCCACACACTCCCGGTCGGGCTCTGGCTCGGTCTCTGGCTCTGGCTCGTGTGCACTGATTATGCCATAAAGGGTAAAAAGTTGTGATTTTATGATTGAAAGAAAAAGTTCCATATTCCGGGAAATGTGAATGTGTCTCCTGTGGGTGCGTGCTGTACAACACTTCCGCGTAACAGCGGGCGCAAAGTATTAAAGTAATTTGTAGCAAGGAAACAACGGCTTTGGGCAGGCGAAGGACTGAGCGCCTGCTGTGCAGATGAGCAGATATGGCAGCCGGTCTTTCGAGTTAACAAACGATACAGAGTGCTCTCTCCGAATACAGACCCAAGTCGAGGGATATAACCAATAAATCAAGTGGATATTTGGGGCGAATCGTTCGTCATTGGCCTGCAAGCCGGAGAGGACAACAAACGGATAAAGAGTGCCACACAAGTGGAGTGCGACACACCTGGAAGCAGTTCTATTTTTGGGTCCTTGTCGTCCAACGCCGCAGGAGCCGTCACCTGCACAGATGTCAGCTTAATGAAGATGGCAGCCCTTAATGGGATGGATGTGGCCTGTTTTGGTCTGTTATTTTCTGTTCTGTTCTGTTCTGTAAGCAGCATGGGTGCGTAATTGCACTGATAAAAGGCATTTCAAACAGAATGAAGCGACACTCGCTCTCTCTGTCATGAGCACAGCACCGCGTATGCGCAACGTCCGTGCGAAAAGGCAATGCATTTCGAGTTATTTGTCAAGCCATTGTGCCATGTTAATGCGTTTTTAATGGCGAAACTTGAACATCCACCCGCAGCAGACAGACGAGGCATCAGTGAGCTCTTTGTGCTGTCCGCTGAAGTGGTCGCTTGAGTGCCTGCCTGCCCCCCTTTCCACAGTTCGTACAGCCCTTTCTGCTGTCCGCTTTCGGTATCAGCTTAATTTCATTGTTTTCCAGCGCAAGTCAAACATAATGAGACATTATGGCCGCGTCAACAGCACGTATGGTTAATTGATATACACAGCCATCGATCCGAAACGGAACGGGTCCCGCCACGACCATTATTGAATTTAATTTCCATTCATTTGTCCGAAAAAGAGTCCGTGATTCGGCACTGAGCGAATCGGGAATGGAAGCAATAAAAAGCCATAATTTCCACAGTTTCACAATTGTCATTGATTGAATAACCTTGGTGGCCCTGGGGACAGATATTTATTTATTATAGACTGATAAATATTTAAATAATGTGCAAAATATATGACTGCAAAGGGAAACCCGAATATATTTCTTTTGATTCCTTATCAAAATCGTATGTTTCCCAATTTATAAAATATGCAAATTGATTGAAAACCTTTGTAGGACAGAGACAATCTTTTTCCTGCTCACTTTGCAGGGTATTGGCGCCGTAGAACCTTGATAAATAATAAATAATTAATCAATAAAAGCTTGTTCAGTATCCATTAGCCATTAGGGTCCGGGAAAGTGGCCCCTTGAACGTGATTGTTGTGTCAAAGATGCATTTTTTATGGAATTAATCATTAAGTATGAAGGTATTTATTGGGGTAAAATAACTTGTTGAGAGCTCTCATCGGGCTGACCAAAAGAACAAGCTTTAAACATTGGATACAGTATATTTAAATATATATTTAAGGATCGTCGGGGAGCCCCGTCCATGCTGGTTTATTATAATTTACGTTTAATATTGAATGGATGCGATGATTTATGGCCACGTAATAACAACGGAAAATCATAGCAAACAGTTTACTGAAGAGGAGGAATCACGACAGAGCCAGGGCAAGCCCGAGAGGACGGGAATATAAATCAGACGTCGAGGCAAACAGAAAATGACAGCCCAGGTACACACCGTTTACCTTTAACGCACATTTCCCCAAAGTAATCAACACAGTGGCCGCAGACAAAGCAGCCGATCCGGGTCGGGACGGGGACGCGATGGAATGGGACAGGGTCGTCACAGGGCCGGACCCAGGCAGGAGACGACAGGAGATAGGATCCGGCAATCGGCAGTCGGTAGTCGGTAGTCGGCACTTGGCGGATGTGGGCCATTTGGACGCCTGCGGATGGCAGTTGGCCACCAAATGGCTTCCCCTCAACGGGTGGGAGCCGTGCCAGGGGTCGTCCATGTGGCTGCTACTTAGGCACACATTAACTTTTGGCCTTTTGTTGGCCCGGTCTCTTTGTCTGGAGGGCCCTGTTCTTATCTTACGGCAATGACTTGACTAGACACAGCTGCTATTATTTCGTTTTGTTTATTCTTGGGGCGCAGGGTCGCCTAAATTTTAAATTATTTAAATAAATTAGACCACATTCTTCTGCTGTCCGAAAAGATTGCCCGCAATTTAGCATGAATGGCATTTAGGTGGATTTGTTTTTGAGACACTCGCCGAATGTCTGCCACGGGATGCATTCTGGGGCAGGTGGCAAGTGGCAAGTGGCAGCCGCAGATCCTTCTCGCCTCAGACGGAAGGTTGTAAAAATTTACAGCCGAAGTTTACAGCCCACAAATGTGCACCGAATGCCCCAAATTTGTATGTAGCACGGAAATGGTTGCCTAAATGCCACCTTGAATTGTGCTGGAAGCCAACTTAAGCGAGTCTTAGCTAACTCTAATCGCTCTGCAATTGTCAAACATTTACATATAAATTGGGGAATAATAAAATAAACATAAAAAGGTGGGAAGCATACACGTGCCCAATGCTACACTCAGAAAAAAGTGATGCCACTAAGTAAAAAGAAACACAAAAATATTTAAATAAAATAAGCATTTAAACAAAATGCACTTTGATTCCAACATAAATGTACTTATTAAAAACACTTTAACATAAATATAATATATTCAATCAAATACACCTTATTCTAAAGGCGTATATATTCTAAAATCTAAATGTAAGTATTAATATTGAAGAGTTTATTCTGTACGTGTAGAGCTGTAGATACTGCATTCGATATCTATAGCTATAGATATTTTTGTTTTTTAATTGATGAAAAAGCGTAGCTCAAACTTCAGCTCAATTTTTTTACTTAATGATTGCTAATTAATTAAATTTCAGGGGCCACGTTGAAGCCATCACTCGCTATAAATCGAAGCGGAAAAGCTATGAGCGGGAGAAGCGTTTCAGAGACAGACATTCCATCAAACGTTGCCTTGACGAGGGACAGACTGTATCGTGTACCTGAACAGTTTGTTATGTCGATGGTCGAGTCGACGATTCGAAGCCTGGATGTGATGTCAACTCATGTATACTTTCGCTACCCCTCTTATACGAGTAGGTATGTATGTACATAGTTTTTGGCCTGCCATTTTGTGTGTGTTTCATATTTATGGCAGTCTGTCAATGGCAGCACCAGCGAAAGCAAACAAATAATACGACATACAATGAGCAAGTACTATGCCTCCATACGTATATATATAGATAGATATTCCCATGTACATACATACGTACATGTATGTGCAATATAGATGTCTACTCGAACTGTTTTTATTGCAGCTTGGAGTGGGCCATGGCTCTTCAGACATCGATTGGCCATTTGAAGTGGAATGTCTTTCTCCGTGAACTGCCGATTTTATTAGCTGTTTATAGTGCCAATTAAAGCATACAAAATTAAACATCATACCGGATATCGGAGGCTATAGGGAGACAGTCGGGAATCGCGTGTTCTTCACTGCATACTTTGGCGGGCAACAAATTTCTGCTGCGGATTGGTTTGGATTTATTTATTGGTTTTTGCTGGATGTTTTCCGGTTTGTTGTTTGCCATTTTCCTGCTTTTAAGTTATTTATAATTATTTATTTTGGCCAACCACTGCTCGAAGAAAGATAGAGAGGGGAGCGACAGGCAAATGACAAAAACCTTGACAACTTTGCAGTTTTACCAAAGTTTTATGATAAGTTTTTCATCAGAAGACGTAAGGCATGTCGTGCCAAGAAACCAAATAGACATTAGGATACCCGAAGGGTGTGGGGGTAGCAGGCGGAACAGGGACAGGGACAGGGGCAGCCAAGCGTTGCAAAAACTGACATCACAATGGTTGACTGTCATCCCATTCTGCACTATGGGTCAAAATATACCACCAACTGGCACGCCACGGCCACGGGGCACCAACCACACTCAGCTCATATCCCAGGAATACAATACCTATAGATGGGATGAGAAGCCTGCTTATTTTGTTTAGACGACTGTACAAATTGGTCATTTGTTTTTACATTCCTGTGGTTAGGTAGTTCTACAATTCTGAACCAAGTTAAAGGCACCATTTAAAGAAACAAATCAGTAGATGTCATTGGTTACGCACCAGAAAGAAGAATGAAAAGAGAATTTAATTACACTTATGGCTCTATAATTGAAAGCAAACATATGTCCGTATGAATGTGTATATTTGCTTTTAAAATGCAATGCGCCCACAGTGCCAGAGCCAGTGCCAGTGCCAGTGCCGTTTTGACGTGCCATCTGGTGCGGCGGAGACGAGTGAAATGCCTGTGAAAGGCAGAGCAGACGCAGTGAAAAGAAATGTCTCCGGATGTCGTCAACGCAACAGCGACGATGAAGGCACGGAAAAATTGTGAAAGCCGCAGATGTCAGGCAGCGCAGAGAACAGAGTAGGGGAAACGAACGAGCCCACAGTTACACACACTAGCTGAAGTTCAAGAACACGTGTAGTTGGGTGTCTAAGGAGCGAAATAAGTCAACAACAGCCCCGGGAAACTTTAACTCGAGGCAGGGCGATAATTAGGAGTCGCAAATCAAATTACTGATTTAAAATTACTGACACAAGCAGATTGGCCCTGGGTTGGCATTCAGATACTTTCGGTTTTCGTTTACTTAATTTGATTTTAAGCAAATGGCCAGCGGCTCTGGCACAGCTCTGGATTGGCCCAGTAACCCTTTTGAGATGGCAACTACTTCAAAGTTTGCCTCATATCTCCTTCCATCTAAATAGCCCAACTTCCAAGTCAAGTGGAGTTCGGTGCAAATTTATCTTTCGTAAATTCTGCTCGTAAACTGCTATGAAAATTCTGCTGCACAGCCCAGAGCCAGACAGCCAGCGAGACGGATCTGTGTGCCCCGGTTCTTTGGCCTGGTTATAGACAGGCAACAAGCAAAATATTTCATGACCCCTTCGGGGGGGTCTTTGGCATAATTTCTAGGACATTACACAGCCTGGCTGGTGGGACCCTGACTGCCGTCACGAGTCAAAAAGTTGGGAACAATCAACATTAACATTCATGCGTGCATCAAGCCGGAAGTGCCTATAAGATCTAACCGCAATGTTTTCTCTATGTCCCCATGTCCCCATGTCGTATAAGTAATGCTCTGTGAACCCATAGCTCCCCAGACCTCTTCCTCCCACATCATTGTATTGCGAGGACAGCCCTCGGGTTCAGGTAAGTGTCCCTCTTTCAGCAGTTAAATTTTCGTCTATCAACACACAATCCATCATCGGGTGCGGGTAGACAGAACATCATGTTTTTTCCTCTTATTTCAGCTTCTTTTTTGCTCATCCGCTCGGAAATGTCAATACCAACTGGGGTCTGTCCTAATTATGTGAGCTGTTTTTTTGTTTTCCCTCGAAAAAATATACCACAATTTATTTGTTTAAGCGAAGGCATGCCACTGACCCCGTTGACAACCACATTTAGATGGCTTTCTGCCACCAAATTACAGCGATGTGATGTTCGGGTGCGGGTGAATTATCTGACAAATTGATTGATGGCGGATGCCACATCGGATGAAGTATAGACGCAGACACCTGGCAACGGAAATCAAAAGAATCATTTACTTAAGCCACTCCTTCTTTCTGCCTCTATTTTTATCTCTCAGGCATGCCACAAAAAGCCGGGGAGAAGATTGACAGCGAAGGGAAGTCATCGGGGAATACCACTCAAGAACCAAAGCCAAAATATGTATATTCCGGGTATCAATGTCAGAAAATGAGAAGGTTCTCTTAACGATTGCTAAATTAACAGGCAGACTATCATTTTTCTTCAGACGAGACTTACCAAAGATGTTCGCAGATTGTTCGCTTGAAGGCCTATCGAAATTTCTCAATAGTGTTCAGAATTTATAAGCTGTCCAATAAAAGTTCAACAAATTATTAGATGCCCCGACAAATACCCTTACAAACGAGCCAGCCACAGCTTCTGTTCTAGAACGATACATCAACATTTAAATTAAATGAAAACAATGTTTTCCATCCGATTGCAAATCTGCAAGGATAACTCTTCGAATGGCAGAGGCAAATGGGGAAGGCCCAAGGATAAGTAAACAGCAGAAGGAGACGGGCGTGTGGCTATGGGTGGGGCTGGCCTATCTCAAGGACTGAGAGCAAACAAACAAAGGAATAGACTTGGAGACGGAGATGGGGATGGAGATGGAGATGTGGGGAAACAACCGCAGAAACAATTTATTATTTGGTGATTCCCCTCCCCGGGAGGTGGAGAGGGAAGTGGCAATATGCAAGTTTGCTTTTACGAACTTGAATAAATAATGAAATCGGTGAGCAAGTGGTCCGAGATGGCACAAGTTGGGACTTACTTGGCCAGGCTCTGGGTTTCCCTGGCCAAATGGCCGCAATATTGACTGGTGTCGAGCCAGCACAAACAATTTCATATACTCGTAGACTGGCTGTCACACTGCCCAGAGATGGTCCAGAGATGGCCCAAAGATCGACCACGAAAAGCGAACGGAGGGCTGTGAATGTTCGCCCTCTGTCTCTCCGGGAGGGACACTCATTCGTCATCTCAGCCAACAAGGGGTTGCTGGAACTAAGGTTAAGCTCCAATATCTGCCACTGCGCGTACAATTTCACAATCACTTTCGTGCACTGGCCAGCGGGCCAAATCCGACTGCAGCCCAGCCGCGTCAATCCCCATTAGAACCTTTAACCATCGACCTTTTTTTCGCCCCTGAACTTGATAAAATATGAAAAACCTCACCGAAAACGGAGAGGGCGGGGCCGGGTGGAAATTCATACAGCAACACCAGAACAGAAGCTCAAGCCACTTGGCCTTTGGGAGTTTATGGAAGAGCTTAGCAAACAAAATTATATTCAATTTCCTTTAATGGCCAACATAAAATAGCAGTCAGCAAAAGTAAAGCCGGCCAAAAGCCGCCAGAAAAAAAGTAGGCGTTGCGCCGCGAACTTTCCCAAGGAGCAAATCAGGGCACGAGGAGTTTCTTCCACTCACCATCGTCGTATCCCACCAGTCTCCTCTTTCCGGTCTGCCATTTGCTTTTCGTTAGGTAAGCAACTTGTTTGAAGCACTGCCAGTACACTGCTAGTACTTCACAATGGATTATGTTTGGATGTATGTTTATCACCAGATATGAATATTCCATATTGGAGTGGCAGCAGCAGGCGCTGCCAGGCTGTATAGGCTGTATACGTGGAAACCGATTAAGCATACGACATGGTGTGCTGTCCATTCAAGCATTCCTTTCGTAAGTGGCCCTCTCGAAGTGGTAACTGAGTAATAAATTAACATAGACTCATATTTCACTTGTCCGGCCGTGTGCCAGCCAATTTGTTGAAGATGATTATTGTTAATCGACACATGATCAAAATTATGCACACTCCACGTTTCAAGGAGGAAATATCTGAGGACCCGAGCTGGGCAGAGTTGGGTGAATTGAATTGAATCCTTAGCGAAAGGATAAGCTTGAACAAAAATATATCACGTTCTTTCTGAGCTAAATCAATCGCAAGGCGTGAATCATGATGAAAAGGAAATTCCGCAAAACTTTGAGAACAAGAAGCGAAACCTTTTTAAAGTGTAATTCTTAAATCAGCTTTCAATGCCGTTTCTTTATCGATTGAATGGGTTGGATAGTCACGTTTATGGCATTCCAATAATTTCATTCCCTTACCCAAGTCATTTTGTTTTAGGTTGCTGATGAAGGTGTGGAATGCTTTAAGTATTTCTCCCCCCAAACCATGTCTTAGTCCAAGTCCCAAGCTGTTAAGCTTCGTGTAAGAGACAACCTAATCCCACAGATAGAGTCAACAAAGGGAGATGTTTACTATTAGGTTTATCGGCAGCCAAATAGGCGAATTTAATGCGGCTCGTCCACAGTCCACAGTTTTATGGTCGATTTCAGGCTCCAAGCGAAGTCTGAAGTTAGTGCAGACAAGCCCAACGGTTAATACATCAAATTCCAGCGTCTTGACAGCGAGCGTTCCAGTTCTTTTCTCTGGTGCCTTTTGTGTGCCGAAGATGGCGACACTTGTCAGAGGAAGCCAAAGCCACAGCCGGAGACAATTCGATTGACATGAAATGAATTGTGAAATTAAACAGACTTGCACAATGACAGCCGCAGAAAGGAAGCCGGGGAAGGCTGAAAAGGATTCCCCACAAATTGCTAAGAGATTTCTCTTGAATAAACTGTACGGAAAGTGGAGTGGTAGGCGGACTGGGCCAATCAGCTGCCAGTTTCCTGGCAATAAAGATGTGGCGCCGCTTAAAAGTCAACTGCGACAGGCATACAATTCTATGAAAACGGTCTGTTGTCGCGCTCTGTCGGTTGTATCTGTTCGATTCATGTGGCTACTTAGCGACGATCATCGCCTGTTTGCTTAGCAACATCATTGTTCTCCCTCGAACACACTTACCCTATGAGAATCACAAAAGCCAGATCCAGATCCAGATTCGGGCCGAGCCGAGCCTCATTGAGCAATTAGCGAGATTGGGAGCATTTATGCAGAAAAGGAGATTTTCAAATTGCATAGAAATAGAAAGCGATTCACGCGCGGGCTTTAATCAAAAAGGATTTCAATCACACACACACACAGTCACAGATGCACCGCCAGCAAATATCAATCAACAATGCGCCGCCTAGAAGCATGCAACAATTTCTATTTTCCTGCTCTTTGTGCAGCCAACGCGGCGTATGAGCAATCAATTTGCATCGAGTTCTCTCTACAATAATGTTCAGCACGCGTTGCTTCAATTATTCAGAAGACCGTTGGGATTGAATTGGATTGGATTCGGATTGTAGCCGACAAGACTCGTCGATATTTATCCCAGTTCACTGCTGAGGGAGCCGACAGAAGCGTCCGGTTTGAGACCCGAAATCGCACTGAGGCGCCGAGACAAGAACAGCGCTTAAGAGGCCAAGCCATCGCCCAATACGTTCCACTCGAATCGGCGCAGGCGCCTACGCCATGGCCGTCTGAGTGGATGCCATTTGGAAAACAGTTTGCGAGTTTTTCAATTGTTGCCCAAAAAGGCAACGAAAGAAGCTCCAGCGCTGCATGGTCCTTGCTTCTGGTCAGAATAGAAGCAGGAATCATGGATTTCCATTATGTATGTTCATCCCTCACAGCTGATCCAGCTGCCAGCAGACTCCTGAGGGATGGGGCCTGGCATCGTCTGCTCTGCGCTGCTCTGCTGTGGCCTGGTCTGGTCTGGTCTTTTATTGCAGCATAAGTCGAAGCATGCTGTGAACTTTCGTCTGCCAAAGGTGTCCATGGCTCCGGCGAACATTTTATTTGAGACAAAAACATAACACAACTCTAAGGTTGCTTCCAGAGACCCATATGTGGGTCTAGACTTGGCCAAGCTGCAGCTCCCGCTGGGCATTTGATTCAGAGTTTTCATGTGGATAAGGTTACTAAAATGTTCCTCGCTGGCTCTCTTTGTCACAAATTAATATATTAAAGTCCGCCAAAGAAGCACTAGGTACTGCCCTTAGGTTTCTTCTTGAGTTATCTGGGACTTTGAACAATGAAGACTATAGAATGGACCACTTTGATGCACTCTTGCAACGACCAGTTCGGTTTTTTGTGGGTTTCATAGTTCAAAACGAATCAAGTACGAGTATTACTATGAATATTTATTGGCTATGAAAGTACCTTGGGGGTTGCGTCAGTCCAAGAACCGCATTTAATGCCCGCATTTATTCCATTCCATTTCCTCGACAATCTCTGGCACAGTCCTAACATTAATCTAATGCTTGTATATGTATATGTACATGCTTGTACTAGTATATGCAACACCTTTTGCGCACCCTGGCTCTCGTTTGCCAGCTGTGTAGGTGGGGGTCCTTTGCTGGTCCTTTGCTCAATGGCTGTATAAAATGCGTGCACAGTTGGCGACAGTCTGCCTAAATGCAATTTCAGCTTTGCTTTTACCTCAGCTTTAGTCCTCACAGCCATGCCATCCACTTTATATGTATATCATTACTACCGGTAGTGGCTGTTGGCGGCAATAGCCGGAAGAAATAATTGAATTTGGCGCAGACGAGTTAAAAGACGATTGCCGGCAATCGCGGTGCTCCATTTATTTTCTTACATTGTTGCTGCATTGGCAACATGGCGGTTGAAGAGGTTGAATCAAATTGGTTTAAGGACTCCCCATTGCCAGCTAAACTCTTTACCGTGCCGGCACAGGAGCCATAAGTCGCCACCTTGTCAATTGTCACGCTCCGAAAGATAGATAGAAAGATACCCTGATACGAAACGGGATCAGCTCAGGCGCTTCTAATTATGAACCTCGTTATAAAAAACACACCCAGGGAGAGACGGGCAGGTAAGCAGTGAGCCGACCTGTCAATTGACCTGTCACTCTTCACAAGGGCCTGACCCCGAGTGCCATGCAGGCACTTTTCCTGGCAGCTTTGCTGATACCAACTTTGTGGCCATGTAACAACATTATGCCATTGCCCAGGCCCCAGAATCGAAACGAAATCCAATTTATAAGTGTACCCAGACATAAATCACAGTCTGACCAATCAGTGTCGTGTCAGGGACTAGCGTGTTTGAATTTGCAGTGGCTCGTCTTCAACTTCCAGCATCATCCAACTCGTATTCCCAATCAAAACACATGGCGAAAGGCGATTATCCCCCCTCAAATGTTTTCCCGATTTCAAATGTATTTGCATGGTTTTCCTGGTATTTAATTTCTGTTCCGTCACACGTCCACTACAATTTGCCCACACATTCGTATATATTTTTTTTCTTGCGTTCTTTCGTATGCCTTGGTCTGACGTTTAACTTTATTTACGTCTCCTGTGACACGCGCCACTGCCTCAAATTGTGGCTCAGTGCACATCGTTCGCATCTCTGGCACTTCCCCTTCACATGTCCGTTCAGCTGACAATTACAACCCATTTGTTGCTGTTTCTCTAGCTGTTGCTGTTGCTGTTGCTGCTGCTCTTGCTGCAACTGTCGCCTGGTGTTGCTCTCGGTTGTTGGGGCTGGCTTATTTAGCATGCAGATGGCAAGACACGCGCGTCAACGTCCATTGAGTTCTATTCCCCATGCAGCTAATGGCTCCATCGTGATGGAATGCTCAGAATAGAGAATATGTGAGTGTGTGTATTATGTAGTGGAGCACAGGCCCCTCCAGGTCCAATCAGTGGCTGAGCTGACGCTTAAAAGTTCCACCAAATGTACTCGCAATCGTTATTTAAGTTACTCTCCCTCGTCATAGGCCGAAAATACACGCATCCCTTTTCCTAATTGCTCACACACGCGCGCATTAAAGTTTTGAGATAAAATTAACGCCGTCGGCCACTGTTTTGGGTCGCCGCGATGAGATTGTAAAAGGCGTTCTTAAAAACGAAATTTCTTTGAAATCATATTAAATATCCCGAAACACCGAAGCTCATGAAATGTTAAAAACAATAACCATAAACCCAACGTTTGGCGGAACACACGGCGAAAGAAAGATTGGTCTTCCCGCATAGCCGCCGCTGGGGAACAGCGCGACCGACTTGACCGGAACGTGGCCGCACGCCATTTTGTTTGGAGGTAACACGAGCTTGGTGCATGTTACAGCATGATTAATTCGTGTTGATAAACAGTTATTTTAATTAATCGCCAGGTGTCGGTGGTGTGGCTTCAGGTGCTGCCCGGGCTTTTGTGCTCCAAAACATTTAAATTTGAATTTAAATCGACTACTGGTCACAGCGAGCTATTCCCTGAATAACCTAATTGGTGTGACGTTTTGTCGGTTTGAATAAATTTAAAAAATGGCGCCTTCGCCTCGACGCCACACCCACACCCCCCGCCGGTGGAATGGAAATGCATTTATCACTGCTCCATTGGATAGTCAACAGCCAGTTTATCTGAAATTAAAAATCGTTTCCACCTGAATTTATGCCAGCCCCTTTGCTGCCAATACTTTGCACTCTGCATTCTCCTTTGTCCATCCATAGAGGACTGGACCCTGAAGTTGTTGCAAGTTACGGTCATTTTCTAGCCACAACAAACTTTTCTCCATAATTAAAAGCCAACGAAACTTTTAGCTGGTGCTTAGGAAAGAGAGTTCACAGCAAATATCTAAAAATTGAGAGCTCAAACATGAGTAAATTTCTAATTTGCGACGTGTTTCGGTCAATTTGTATAGATCTCAAACAACTGACGTTGAACTTTTTCACCTTTGTGCGAAAGTTTTGCCTGTAAACATGGTTGGAATTTTGGAATGCAAGGGCCAAAATTGTTAGGTAAAAAAAAGAAAGCCTCTGCTGTGAGGGATTTGTAAATACGTATAAACAATATTGAATAAAAATCCAGTACCAACTAAATTCCGACATTGAATGGGACTGTACAGCAGTGTATGTTGTCCGTTTATGGTACTAACCCGTCGATATTTATTTTGGAACACTGCTTTTTTTCAAATAAAATCGGATTTTCATTTCTAATATATATTTCTTTGTCGCTTTGGACACGTGGATTACAGCGTTATCCTGTTGATCCACTCTACCCCCCAGTATGTCTCGCCAAACAGTATTCATACATCGTCCATTAGACTCATGTATATCTGAGAATCCATCCGAGATGATACGAAACATACAGTTCACCTATATCACCTTCCGCGGTGGCGAGGCACCCCCAAAATTGCGGGCATAGCAAGACTTACGTTAACAGCATAAATCTCGCCAGTACGTCATTTTTCCGTTAGGAAAATCCAAGCTGAACTTTTTTTCGTCACTGAAAATTACGTTTTCCCATACACTTGTCCAAAACTTGTATTTTTCTGCAAGTTGCATACGAACCAGTCGCTGTATTTACAACCAAATTCAGCAGTATTGGCTTTTTCGCGAATGCTTTTACCATCCTTACGCAGATTAAGGATAATATTTTCATAGTCTCCGACAACTTTACTCTAATAAAAACTGTCAGCCTTTACATTGTTGGTATGCAAGAGCATCAATTTTGACAATTTTTTAAAAATAACTATGATAAGTGAGTGTGTACTATTTTTTTTTCGTACATTTGGAAGCCGAAACTGGGAAGGTATAAACTTTTATTTATAGTTAACAAAAGGTAAAAAAGGGCAATTTTGATTTTGAGCAAAACTATAAATGTAGATCAAATCAAGCTGAAAACTGAGAGATAACCTTCCTCAGCACTACACATGACTGTTATAATTGACAAAGTATGTTAATATATTTATAATAGCTTTAAATGGTTTTCATGCTAAATTGTGCCTTTAGTCGTGGTCTATTGATCAAAAACTTGCTGTGGATACTACAAAGAACACCGGAAAACAATTATCTTCTTGCCATTATCCATTAACATTCTAAACATAGTAGAAATGCTACAATTAAATGATATTTTAGGTTCAATTTTTGTTTCAACAAAACACAAGAACATTTATTGATAATAATGCATGTTGAATAAATTTCTTTCTTTCTTAGAGAAGGATCATTCACGAAAGGGTGAAATATATTTTAACCACCGCACGGTTGATGTCGTAGGCCAGAAAGTGCAATTCGATCAAGTAATCGCCCTCTGGAAAGGCCAGAACTTTCGAGAATCGGTTATTGACATGGTCGATGGTAAGCTTATCCAATAGTAGATCATGCTATAGAATATAAAGAAATATTTCTCTCGCTTATGTTGCAGATTTAAGTATCAACTCTTTACTCACATTGAAGGGACATGAATGATTCATGTTTGAAACATCTTTGATGAGCTCATAAAAATATGTTACAATAGGGAAGGATTTTTGATGTTTAAGGAATTTGCAGCCATCCACAGTTAGATTGTAAAGGAAAGGTTTATATCCGCTGAATCGCTTGTACAGTCCTAATTTCGTCTGAAATGCAAAAGATTACAACCAAATATTTGGTGAGCTCACCTTTACATACATACCGAGAATTTGGTAACGGGAACTTGAAACAGATTGACTTTCAGCGATAGATATTTGTAGCTCCGGTTCACAGATTTCAGATAACAATATTCAAAATCGGAGAATTCCTTGTCCTCAGAATTGCACTTTATGTTCGTGAACTCCACTCGACAAGCGATCTTCGAGGTGTTGGTAATTGGTTGTACAAATATTTTACACTTGTGATAATTTATCCTTACCTCTACGACAAAGTAGGATATGACCAGGAGGTACACCAAAACATTGAGAGTAGAACACATCACGCACATGAAGCCACGACGACTAAATTCGATCTAAAGCTTTTTTATATATCCAATACTATTTGTATAGAACTCATTATTAATCAATTTCGGTCAATGATCTTTAAAAATAACCTATTTAGTTGAGGTCTATTGATCAAGGGTTAGCTCTGGATTTATAGAGAGAAACAAGCGAAGAGGCAAAAAGTGATCTGCGCAGTGGGAGAGCGAGCGTGTCGGTGTTTTTCTGTTTTGTCACTGGACCAGACCGCGAAGGAAAAGAAGTTCTTGAGTTTCCTGCGGGACTGCCGCGAAGCTCTGGTTCGCAAGGACGGGCGGGTCGCCTTAGACCCCTCCTTCTATGCCATTGCGGAACAGCTCCAGCTCTCTCAATTTCCGCACGACATCGGACGCAAATTCACATACTCTTGACCAGCAGTGTTCTCCGGATACCATATTGCTGATCATGTTCCCGGCGCTCAGTATGTCTCCGCCAATGCCGCTTCGATGTACGTTGAACCTTGAGCAGGCGAACAGAATATGTTCAGCGGTCTCTCCTACGCCGCACGTCGGGCAGTTTGCGTCGTTTTCATGGCCAAAACGATGTAGATAGAGTCGCCTCCTAAAATCCAGGAGATGACTATCAGTATGCCGTAGGGCGTGCACCTAGATTTCTTAAAGGAACTGAGAGTGGGACCAGAAGTGTTTAATCAACAAAAACGTGTCCCTTGCTGTGAGGGATTTGAAAATAAGTATATTCTCAGAGACTCCCGCTACAAATTAAAAATAATTGTTATTTTTGATTTTTTCAATTAAAATTGGAAAATATAAGTTTTTCTGATATCGCTCCACACGAATAAATTATACATTTTTGGCGTATTCCAAATTGCTAAGTTTGGGTGATTGTAAATATTACGGGCTATAATCTTAAGGGATAGTTCAGGGGATAAGGTATAAGGGAGTTATAATTGTGGCATAAAACACTAAAAGGTTCATGCTGGGCATAATTTGACCTTGAGCTTGTGCACGAACATTATCCCATTACATATTCTGCGATGGTGCAATGACCGCAGGTAAATAAGATTCAATCTAGATCGGTAAGGTGACAAGATTCTACCCGAGTCCCAGTTTAAAATACGAAGGGCAAAAATTAAAATTAGCTATTGCACTTATTCAATAACACCCTGCTGCTCTTTATACTGCGGGGTCCACACACAAGAACAATATTCCAATAATAAGAGATATACAGTTGGTTTGGTCACATACGGGTCGTCAAAACACCCTTAGATTTATTGACTGTTGCGGCTTTATGGCTGTTAAAACACATTTCATAATCAAATAGGACTACGAGGTCATTTGAACTCGAAATTCGTTCCAGGACATGATTTCCTAGAACGTATGAGACAAAATGTGACGCGCGACGGTAAAATGTCATTAGTTTACATTTAGAAAGGTTCAGAAAAAAGAGGATTAGTTGAACACCACAATAGTGGTTCATTTAGGTCCAGTTGAAGGCGTGTGTGCAAGTACCAATCAGAGTAAGGCAGACAGATTTTAACATCATCAGCATACATTAGTGTAGTAGAGTATTTTATAACTTAAGGAAGGTCATTCACAAATAAAATGAACAGAAGAAACTACGTCCGTCTGCAAACAACTTTAAAGCCGCGGTGGATTAAGCTAGAGAACTCAAGAAGGTTAGTCGATGCTAATCGATGTCTGAAAAACCGTGTTGCGACGGACATATCAAGCTGCAGCAAAGATGTTGCAGTTGCCGGGTGATATCACGATAGTTTGCAATGTTTGATCTTGAACCTTTTTTGTGAAGCGGAATGATGTAGGACTCATTCCAAAATACTAAGAAACAAGACTGTTCCAAAGAGAGGTTGAAGAGAAAGGTCAAGGGTTGGCAAAGGGATTGGGCACAGTGTTTTAAAATCCAATTGGTACATAATTTGGACCCGCAGAGAACGATATGTCCATAGATGACAAAAATTCCAGAACAACGTTTTCCTCGAAGATATGAATGATTCATGTTTGAAAAATCTTTGATGCACTCATAAAAATATGTTACAATGGGGAAGGATTCTTGACGTTTAAGGAATTTGCAGCCATCCACAGTGAAATTGTAAAGGAATGGTAATATCCACTGAATCGCTTGTACAGTCCAAAACTAGTCTGAAATGCAAAAGATTACAACCAAATATTTTGTGAGCTCACCTTTACATACATACCGAAACATTGGTCACAGGAACTTGAAACAGATTGACTTTCACCGATAGATATTTTTGTAGCTCCGGTTCACAGATTTTAGATAACAATATTCAAAATCGGAGAATTCCTTGTCCTCAGAATTGCACTTTATGTTCGTGAACTCCACTCGACAAGCGATCTTCGAGGTGTTGGTAATTGGTTGTACAAATATTTTATACTTGTGTTAATTTATCCTTACCTCTACGACAAAATAGGATATGACCAGGAGGTACACCAAAACATTGAGGGTAGAACACATCACGCACATAAGCCACGGCGACTAAGTTCGATCTAAAGCATTTTTATATACCAATACAATTTTTATAGAATACTTATTCTTATTATATTCAATGGTCATTTAAAATAAATATTTAGTTGAGGTCTACTGATCAAGGGTTATCTCTGTATATCAACTTTGCATAGACAGCTCACTTGCTTTAATACCATTTTGCTGAAACGAGATAGCAATCAATTTCTGTCCATGGTCCATTGACATTTTAAACAAAAAAACGGCTCTTGCAAAAAATGTTTGACCTTTTCGGGGTGTTTGATAAAAACTCTCATTTACGGGCAGATTGTGAAAAGAAACAGAAAAAATCCCGATCAAACCAGTAACATGGCCCTGTGACGACTCTAGAGACTTGCTTGACTTCCGAATAATCTCGTAGTGTATGTACATATGTATAGATGTAGGTGTGATCGAAGAGAAATAATGTAGGTCAAGGCAAGTACTTTAAATCATTTTAAGTCAACATAACCAATTAAATATTAAATATTTTAAAAATTCTATAAGATAATTCCGACGATACGTCGTTGGGTGGAACCGCCACATCTACACTCCCCTCAATGACTTCGTCGGGTACGAAGGAAACGCCAATGGTTCTGGTGATGATGATGGTGCAAGAAAGGCGTGTTTGAGCAGATCCACTGAAATGGCCTTATCCTGACCATTCACCTCGATTATGAAGACTTTGTCGTCTAAACGTCGAACAATTCGGATGGGGCCCGTATATGGTTGCTCCATCGGTTTCTTGACAGAGGCTACACGTGAGGTTTGAACACGTGAGTGCAGTTTTGTAAGCTCTTGGGTAAGAAAATCTGGGGCTTTCTGTGGTGAGCAATGGATGTTGACTCTCAATGAAGCGATGCTGGGACATAGGATTTTCTGGGCTCTTCTCATCGGGAAGTAAAATAGTTGTGCCAAAGAGCATTTCTGCAGGTGAAGCTTGCAGATCCTTCTTAAATGCTGCGAGCAGCCCGAGCAGTGCAGTTGGCAGGAGCTCCGGCCAGGGGATGTGCGAGTTGCACATTAGTGAAAACTTCAGTATGCGATGCCACCTCTCGACTAGCTCATTTGGGTGTGGGTGGTATATGTACATACATATGTATGTCGTTTTAAAACGGCTGAAATATTTCAAATGATTCTGGGGGGCCACCTGGGGACGGGCCGTTGCCTAAGAAATGCTAGCACGAAAATACCAGATTTCCGTTCGCTGGCGGAATCCAGCTATCGATAAAAAAATCGATATAATAGTTAATTTTTTGCCAAAACAAAAAACATACACAAATTTTCATAGCTGGAATTTTATATTTGGAATTCTGTATATATCGGTATATTCTCGCTAATCCTCTCCGGATTAAGCAAGCCCGTGGATAAAGAGCTCTCGGCACAGACCAACTGCCCCGCTCATAACCCAACACTAATGACGTTGCGCAGCCGCAATCATGTCATGGCCTGGAAAATTGTTAATTACGTTTGAAAACTTCACCGCTGGCTTGCCAGCCTTGGCAAATGACAAAAATGCAACGGCCTGTCCCAGCTGCTGTGATTGCAATTGTAAATGCTGTCGGGGATTCAACCAAAAGTACGTTGCCTTCAATGGCGAACCTGTTTCTTCCCCCTCCACTGCTGGCGATGTCCAGAAAATGATGCTCTTCAGCACAGTGGACATGATGCTGTTGCTACAGTCGGCCCAGGCGCGCGACAATTTCTGGACCAATAATTTCTACAAGGCCAATCTTCATGGAGATTATCAGGCGATTGGTGATGCCTTTACAACAAAGCGGAGACACGTTGATCTTGGGAAGCTAGAGGGAATTATGGACACCATTACAACTGGCTATCGACGCGCGGTGGGCCTTCTTGTTGGGACCGAGGCCCATGCAGCGCTCCGACCAAAGGAAATAGCCCCATTCTATCCAGGACTGCGTTGCGGCTGCCTAGATTGTGAGAAATGGCCCTGGCGAACCCTCAAACAGGTGGAGGCGCACCAGCGTGAGCACAATATGAGTGACAACTGGCACTGTCGGATCTGCTATCGGAGCTTCTACCTTCAACAAATGCTCTCCTCCCACCTTAGGAGGAGCGTGAAGCGAGGCGGCTTCGGACAGCTAATGGAGAACGAAACCTACAAACAGTTGCTGGAGGACCAAAGGCAACAGGAAGTGCAATCGAACCAGTCGCCTTTTAAAATCCAGGAGATGACTATCAGCATGCCCCAGGGTGTGCACCTCGATTTCGTAAAGGAACTGAGAGTGGGGTCTTTGAGACGTAAACGTTGCCCTCTTAGCAAATGTCCGCGATGTAATCACGAGTATCACTTTCCTTTCAGCCATCAGCTGCACATGCGCCGTCATCAAGAACAGGGCAAGGATACCATGAGATCGTGCCCCACCTGTAGACGGTCATTCCGTACGCGTCTTTGTCTTTGAAGCATCAGAAAAGAGCTCGCGTGGCCTGTCGTCTGCGATACCGGCCGTTCAAGTGTCGCAGCTGCCGCTGGAGATTCCAAATATGGTCTGCTCTGAGGGCCCATGTGCACCGGCTGCATCAGCGAAGGAAGCCATGTCTGATATGCCAGAGGCCCACAGTGAGTCGATGTTGCTGCGCCCACTCTGCACAGGAGTGCCGTGAGGCGATTAAGAAGCATCGAGAGCAGCTGCGCTTGCAGCATGGACCCCCGAAGGTGAACAGAAAGCAGCCCAAGCGGGTGTGCAGCATCTGCTCGCAAGAGTTTGGCAACAACTTCCTTCTGAAAGTGCACATGAATAAAAAGCATTTACACCGGCGGGATTTTTCGTGCGAAATGTGTGGATTGGCCTTCTACAG
The DNA here is from genome assembly GCA_008121275.1 of Drosophila lowei. Taxonomy (NCBI): domain Eukaryota; kingdom Metazoa; phylum Arthropoda; class Insecta; order Diptera; family Drosophilidae; genus Drosophila; species Drosophila lowei. The sequence continues at coordinate 18,972,824 of CM017778.1, read as the reverse complement.
TCAGGGCTTGATGCAAGTCCACCGAAAAGCAGTCCATCTAATGACGAAGAAAATCCACTGCAAGGTCTGTGATCTCACCATAAAGGATAAGAGCAATTATAGGCGTCACTGCCATAGCCAGAGGCACCTGGATCAGTTGACCCAAGAAGCCAAGGACCGGGGCGAAATCCTAGATGTGAAGCCTTTCAAAATCCGTAAACCAAGTGTTCCAGTTCGCTGTGCGCCGTGTGGTATCACCCTCAAAGGCGACATCAATCAGCATTTCCACACCATTAAGCACAAGCGAAGTGATACGAAATCAAAAGCAATTAAAACGGAAAGAAACGATTCTTTGGAACAATCCAACGAGCGACAGGAAGCTGTTGGCTCGGAGCCGTGTAGGTTCCAGAAGCCCGAAAAAGTTAGCTACTGCGACACTTGTAATCACACGATCATAGGAGCTATGCACAGACACTTTAAATCAAGAAAGCATAGGGATAATTTGATAAATGTCCAAGAGAAAAGAGGGACCAAGGGAGATTCTTGAGTCATATTTTTAATCTTCGATAGTTATTTTCAAACTTATATCGCAGCCGTCCACTCTGGTATTTTCTATTGTAAAATAGAAAATGGATCTACAAGACGAATTATTATTATTGTTAGTATTATTTTCCACGGATTAATTCAAGCTGTTATCCTGTTTAAATAAAGGGGGAGTGGGCTAAGTTAGTATCGCATCCTGGACGGACCAGAAGACCAAGTATATCATCCGGGCCTTCCTCAATGGCTCCTATGTGTAGCAGATCGAGAACTCGGGTCTGATTGGGCCGGATGGCATCGCTGTTGACTGGCTGGACAGTAAAATTTACTGGCATGAAGTCGGCACGTGCTTTTGTGGAAGGTGGTGGACCAGCCGCGTCGCTGCTACATGTACTGGACAGAGTCGCTCTCGGACTAGTCACATTCGAACAAGAGACGAGACGCCTCTACTGGATGGCAAGAAGCTTCAGATACGAATTGGAAGCCAGGACTACGTGTCCTGGAGCGACTGGAACACCGGGAGAATTGATCAAGACGACGGGCCAGAGCCGCAGCCTCATCCATTCGGGCATAACGCAATTCACGTCGCTGCTGGTGTTCAACGGCAAGCGGTAAGTAGGGGCGAATGCGGGCAAGATCAACAACGGGAGGTGCTCCAGATCGAAGGCAGAAGTCACAGCATTAAGCGTTTGCTGGCAAATGGCTCAAAGGTGCGCAAATGAGCCCTGCAATGGATGGATTAAGACGGCTCCGTGAACACATCGTGCACCGACAAGATATACGTGATCAAAGACTTCTTACCAGGTTCGTTGGTGTCCCGTCTGGAAAAGACAATTAGGTGTTAGATATAGCATCAAAGATTGCCCTATTTATTGGCTTACCAATAGACGTGCAATAGATGCGTAACTCCGCACCCCTCCGCAATGCGGAAGGCGGTCACGTCGCCGATTGTTTCTTGCTTTTCGCCAGTGAAGCAACTCCGGTAGGTTGCGGTCGCCACAATGATTTGAAATCGTTAACACCCATGGCCGGGTAACGAACAGCAAGGCCGCAGGCTCACGTGCGGATATTGTGCTCTGCTGCGTATAATTGTGGCAGGCGTCAGCAGATCATCGGCGGCTGAGCGTTCTTCTCCCGAGCGACTCAATTAACCTTGCGAGCATGCGATGCCTTGGTTTTCCACGCTGGAGCTGGACAGATTGCACCGAGTTGATGAGAGAGGTGCCGCCGTTTACATTTGGCCTCTTGTTGGCCCCATTCTCCACCAGAAACATGACTGTAAGCAACAATCACGAGGTTCCTATGTGGAACCAAGTAAGAACAAAGTAGAACGGAATAAGTCCTTTTTATGGAATTTTGAATTTGTTTATCGAGCTACAAATCAGCTGAGAAAAACCTTTCATCGATTTCAGATTTCAGTATTTGTATACGGTCACACTGATTTTCATGCTACATCGATGTTTGCTTATGTTTTTCAAATTTTCCATAAATATATTTTATAATATGTACAAACTTTGTAATCTTTGTAAACACTAAAATATGAAATTTATTAATTATAAATCTCTTTTTTACACTAGGTTGAGTCATGGAGTTTTGGAATCAGTTTTTTTTACAAAGGATAAGCAAAGGGGCCTAGTGGTGGCAAAATGTTTAGTTATAGTTGCGCTTCAGTTGCAATTTTCGATTTTCCTAACATTTTATCCTGTTCTGCCTGTCGTGCCAACTAGCACCACTTATTAAAAGTGGCGTAATTATTATAGCTATGGGCACTATGGCATACCCTAGGGAAAAGGATATAGAATTGCGGAAATGTTTGTCATCCCAGGCTCTAATGAATGCAGAAACTAGACGGGAAACTAATCAAATGAATGAATACGTCTATAACATATCAAAAGAGGAGTAGGTGCGTAAAGAGAATTAGTGGTGCGAGGATAAGTGAAGCCAACGCAGTCCGTAGCCATTGGCATGCCCAAGTGATCAATGTGCTCTATATGCTCAGTGAGTGAGCGAAACCGCGAGAGAAACAGAGAAAAAAAGAAAAAGTTCAAGAAATTTAAACATTTTATATCGATTTCAGCTGATAAAATGTATCGATACAACATACCGAAATATACCGTCTCATTTTAAAAATATACCGTAAATATACTAACGAATTGCTTCTTCCTCCTTCTAATTCCACACTGAGGCGCATCTCTAATTCACATTTTCAGCTTGCGTGTTGGCCTACGAAATACGAAATTAGTGAAAATAAAGGTTAGTACAATGAATTTGAAAAGTACTTGCTAGGCCGTCCTTTTCTGTCCTCCTTTTGATCGAAAACGCAAAGTGAACTTAGTTTAGAAGTGAGTTTCAAATTATAGCCTCAAAATTTGCCATGATGATTTAGAGAAAACCGATTTTTTGTGTATGTACATATGTGTCTGTGTAGCACGTCCTCGTTTCTTCATGGCGAAAAAGCCATGCTGGGAAATCAATAAAAGTGAGATGGAAAATGATTAGTGCAATCTGCTTTTCGATGTGAAAATTGACAATGTATAAACTGTGAAAAGGCAACAGGGGACAGAACATTTAAAAGACAAACTAAATGAATCACTCGGAAGTACAAGCACAAAGAAAGTTGCCTATGTGTGTGTATGTATGTATGTACACATATTCATGCAACAAAATGGCGGAGGCACATTGGAAAATCTCAAATGCTGTTGACGTTGCTCTACCAGTGTGTCTTCCCCCTTTGGAAGACCCCGCCACCCCTGGTGGGTGAGTTTGAGTTTTTCGATTTTCCTTCGGCCAGCTTCACTTTGTGTGTTTCCGTGTGCGCCGTATCTTCTCGCTTAGATGATCTGTGAACAAACACACACATATGCATGCGAATTGTGTCTGTATTGTTGCACTTTGTTCGCCTTGTTTTCGTCATTGTAAAAACTGAGTGCGCCTTAGCGGAATGAAAGTAGGAGGAGGCGAAGGCCTCTGGGATCGGTTCAAGATTCGAGATATTCCATCATACAGCCCCCACAACTAAAAGAGAGTTTTATAACGTGGGTGTGCCATTTGGTTGGTTAAATATGCACCTCTCAGACCAGCAAACACTTGTACACGGGCCACGCGCTGGAATTGAGGTCAAAATCATCCACAACTGGGTCTTTCGCCGAGGGGGAGGGAGGGCCCGAGGCGCGGTCGGGTCGGGGTCGTCGACGCCTCGTTGCAGTGACTCTGACACGGGGTGGATTTTCACATTGGCCACTTTTGGGGGGGATGTTTAGAAGACACTATTGCAGGCAATACTTGCGAGTCGAATACGGATATACATACACACATACAGACTTGAGACTAAGCTTAGGGCCAAAGACGGGCCAGGGTTGTTCAAGCTGCTTCGATATATATACACACACACACACACACATATATATATATATTGTATATAGATAGACCTCAATCAATTAAGGCAAGGCATGGCTAGCAAAGTCAGAAAAAATAAACAAAGTGACTCATGTCCAAGTGTGCAATGAGGGAATGTTTACCACTCTGCCGTTGACTAAACACGCTAATCAACGCAGTGCGCCCCTCGTCTATGCCTAGTATATGCGTATCGGGAGCGACTCTGTTCATTTCTTGGGGTCAAGGCACTTTAATTCGATGGCGCAGAAGACCAGCATCGAGCGAGAGAGATAGCTAGCAGGCGACCGAACGAGCTCCAAAGCAGAGGCCATAAACCTCCACACAAAGAAAGGACACTGACACTGGCTGTGGTGCGCCGTTCTTGCGCATCGGCGGAGGGCAGACCCGAGACACAGCTTCTAGCAATTTGGTTACTTTTCGTATCCCTATCCCGCTCGCTCCGTGGGCCGCATTCTTCCATTTTCCATTGTGGGGTATGGGAGTAGTACGAACGAGCGTGAGAGCAAACAAAGAAAGCTGGAACAAAGAAGTAGAGAGCGCCACCATATGATTCAATTCCAGCGAAAGTAATTTAGACTTGTTTAAACTAAAGTACACATGCTGTCGTTGAGATACATCTAGAAAATATTGATTTTTTCACAACACAACTCATAAATATTTATACAACGGAAGCGCAAGGCATTGTTTAATTATTCTTAAATATCACTGTGCTAAATAACCAACGGATGGCAACGCCGTGCCAGCAAACAAAGCAAGTACGAAGAGAGAGAGAGAGTGAGAGAACAGAACGGAACGGAAAAAACAGTGAAATGAACTTGAATTTGTTTTATTTGGCGAGGTTATTTCCATAAAGTACTTCCAGTTTTGCAGGTGCAACAGTTGTGTGGCGAAAATAACTGTAATTATCTGTGTGTAGACTATATTTAAGTGAGGCGATTAGTTTTCCTGTACATTTGTGTCACAATATGCTAGTGCTAGCGTAAGCGCTGGATACAGTCTATTTTATCCCTTCTCCCAAGTCGGCTATAAATTTGTTTTGATTTTGGTTCCCAAATTCTTTCATTGCTTGACACAGGACTTCCATATACGCAAGGCAGCCCAAGTGTAACGGAACTGAGAGACCAATCCCCCAGTTACCACGCAGGCCTTAGCTGAACAAGACGAAGACTAACACGAAGAAGCAACCCAACCGAACGGAAGGAACGCCTCCACTCCAGTCTCAACGCAACCTACCCTACTGTCTCTGTGTGCGTGCGCGTGTGTGTTGTCAGATTTGTGTGTGTGTCCCGTTTCCGTGTTGAAGGATCAAGCCAGATCCGACCAGGAGGAGCAACCAGCAGCCAGCGGTATCCCCCAAACGACCGACCACCACACACTAGACAGAGCTCGCTCGTTGCACCTGTGTTCACAGCTGCAATTTATATTTCGCCCCGAGTTGATCTAGAAAAATCATCACCATTCCTCTATCAACGTACGACGCCGCTCCCCTTTTGCACTCTTACGACGACAGTCCGCAACGTTGGGAGCACACCAACGGGCACCAGGCAGGCGTCATCATAGATCAGTTTCGGAGCGGTAAAACGATCACCATTGAGGGAGGCACCAGCACCGGTGATACGACGAGCATCGGCGGCGGCAGCGATTTAAGACTGGTAATAACGGCGAACCCTAGCGAGATCGAGCGCAATTACGATCAGCTTACCAATCGTGGTGGCGGCGGAGGCGGTGGCGTTATAGGCGTCAGCTGCGGTGGCCAAACCCCACCGACACCAACGGTCGGGAAAACCCTGCTCAATACCAGTCCTAATCTTTTGCCGATTACCACAGCGACAGATACGTTCAACAATCTTAAGAATCTGGTGAAGATCGACAAGGGCTCAACACCCGCATCGAACCAAGGAGGCGGCAACTATCGCAAGGGCTCGAACAGTTCTAGCTACAAGTCCGGCGGTGGAGTATCCCCAGCCATAAGCAACAGCAACGAGGGTTTGGGTGGTAGAAACGGCAGCCGTTCATCTGGTGGCCCAACTGGACACTTTTCCACTGGCTATAGTAAAAATTCCGCCAAAATTCGTCAACACGATAGTGAGGTGAGCCCAAGACCTCGACGATCTTACCAGGGTGACTCGTCGTCGTCGCGTTACTATCAAAAGAATAGTGACATTTTGGGTCAAAGCATCAACAACCAGCAGCTCGGCAGCTCCGACAGCTACAACGGCTCTGGACGATATTCTTCGAGCGATCAGCAAGGCGGAGCGCATCGTGGTAGTCGCAGCTATCACTCCAACTCCGATGGCAGCTATAATAGTCGATCAATAAACACCAACTCCACCGGCGGTCCTGCTGGCGGAGCAAGCGGCGGAAGTAGTGGCGGCGGTGGCAGTAATTACCGCTCATCCCGCAACTACGAGAACGGCAATGGAAGCAACGGTCAACAGTCGCGTTACGGCAACGGCAACTCCTCGTCCAACTACAACGGAGCCGCATCTAACTCAATTAACAAGTCGTCGTCGTACGGGCATTCGCGTGGTGGCAACGATGGAGTCGTGAGCGGAGTTCGTCGCGAAGAATACCCCAACAACTACCGCGACAGCTACGAAGACTCTCCCTCACATCAACGATACAACAATACTAACAGCCAAGAGCGAAACGGAGGTGCTGGAGCAGCAGGCCCTCGATCTGGCTACAATAGGGCCCCCGAGACGGATCGCTACGATCGTGGTGCGGCCGCCAGTCGTCCTACTGCCGTTCGTAACGGAAATGCGCCTGCTCAGGTTTCAGCTTCCACTTCCAATTCTTCGAACCATTCTTTGAACAACTCTGCCCACTCGGCAGCCACTTCTCAGCAATCACAGTCGTCGCAACAGCACCAGCAGCACCAACACCAACAGCAGCAGCATCAACAACAACAACAACAACAACAACAACAACAACAGCAGCAGCAGCAATCACAGGCAGCTGGAGGCACCAAGGGAAACACTCCTCCGCCAATTACTGGTCGTTGGATACCACCATCGTTGCGTCCGCAGCATGGACTTACGCAGAGCGAGAAGAACGATGCCGTATTCCGGCGCGTAAGGGGAATACTGAACAAGCTAACGCCCGAGAAATTCCAGGAACTGAGCGATGAACTGCTGCAACTTGACCTCAATTCGATTGTCATTTTGAATGGTGTGATCTTGCTGATCTTTGACAAGGCATTGGATGAGCCCAAGTACTCGTCTATGTACGCACAGCTGTGCAAGCGCCTGTCCGAGGAAGCCCCATCGTTTGATAAGGAACCAAACAACTCTTGCACTTTCTTGCGACTCCTGATTGCCGTCTGTCGCGACAAGTTTAACAATCGTCTGAAGCGTGACGAGAACGACAACAGCAGACCGCCGCCAGAAAATGAGGCCGACGAGGAGGAACGCCGCCACCTGGCGAAACAGCGCATGCTCGGCAACGTTAAATTTATTGGGGAGCTCAACAAGCTCGACATGTTGTCGAAGACCGTGCTGCATCAGTGCATCATGGAGCTACTGGACAAGAAGAAGAAGCGTACGGCCGGTGCGCAGGAAATGTGCGAGGACATGGAATGCCTGGCTCAGTTGCTCAAGACTTGCGGCAAGAATCTGGATTCAGAACAGGGCAAAGAGCTGATGAATCAGTACTTCGAGACGTTGGAACGTCGATCAAAGTCAACTGAATATCCACCAAGGATACGCTTCATGCTAAAGGATGTCATCGAGCTGCGACTGAACCATTGGATTCCACGCAAGGTTGGCACCGCCGAGGGACCCGTCCCCATAAAGCAAATACGCTCGGACGACGACTCTATCATACGCACCCCCTTCCCCAATCGCAATCGCGATATGCGCAACAACGATCGCGATTCCGACAGCTGGATGAACCGATTCCACTTGAATATCCAGCCTGGCTACAATGATATGTTCAGCGGGCTAAGTGTCACCGGATCCTCTCCCATTGTGTCCCCGTAAGTAGAGACTTTCCGACTTGCATTCAAGCTGTTTTCGATGGATGATTATACCTAATAAATGCACTTTTCCAGATTCGCCACCAGCTCGAATCGGGACCGAGATCGCGATAATCGCCAGTACAACAATCGCGGCGACCGCAATCGCGACCAGAACGGAGGCGGCGGCAGCGGCGGCGGCGGAAACTACAACAATCGCTACAACAAGCACAACCAGAACGGTGGAGGAAATGGCAGCGGAGGGTCATCTGGTAACCGGGACCGAGACCGGGATGATTCGCGCAGAAACAACGACCGGGACAGGGACCGCAACGACGGACAATATGGCGGTAATCAGCTGCTGGGCAGCAAGGAGTTAGCGCCGCGTTTCAAGCGTAATTTGATCACCACGAACCAGGATGCGGTGGAGAACTTGCAAATGCGTCCGGCGGCCAACTCCTTGCTTTTCCGAGCGGCCAACCAAAACCAGAAGTTCCCAGCCACGTTGCCCATGTCGACGCCACCCAACAGCAGCCAAAGCAAGGACCAGGGACAGCTATCCAATTCCCACTATCCATTGCTGGGCACTCCCACATCCCATCTGATGAATCCCACACGTCCATCGTCCACCCCGTCTGCGGAATATGCGGATAACAAGACACTCCATGGAGTTCAGCAAGAGAAGACCCTTAAGGCGACCTCATCATCGCCCAACTTCAGCTCGGGTGGCTCGCGGGAGAAATTAGATGAGCAGAGCGCGGACGCCCAATCCTCAAAGTCTTCGAACGACGGCAAAGAACAGCAACAACCGAAGAGTGGTTCCGTGGAGAGACCTAGCACACCAGCAGGCAATGGCTCGGCCAAGCAGCAGAAGAAGGATAAGTATACCAGCAAGGAGGAACAGGGCAAGAAAGCCACCCTCTACTTCAAGGAGAAGTTCTTCTACGATGAGGAGCCAAAGGATGAGGAGACAGAGGTCGAAGCTCCAGCACCAGCTGCAGAGCAGGAAGGGGAAACACCAATACCCTCCCTCAAATCTGACCGATTCACTGAGCTAGTTGAGGGATTCCTCGAACTGAAACTGCCCGAGAAGTCCCTGAAGGATGTGTGCATGAACTTGCTAATGGATGTGTTAGACCGTGTGAATGATGTCTACTTGGAGCGCGTCGTGCGCTTCTTGCAGACATTACGCAAACAGTCGAGCATTAAGCCGAACATTGTGGTCGAGGTCTTCAAGCAGTTGGTCAACAAGATGAACGAGCGCGAAGCTCTCAATCCGAGGATCACGGCCCTCGTGGCGAGTGTCCTGAGCAAGGCCGTATGCGAGCCAGCTCTGCTGAAGCTGAACGACATCGCCAACTACACGGACAATGGGCAGCACTTCCCGCTTTTCCTCTTGGTGCTGCAGCAGCTGCATAAGAGCATTGGCAAGGAGGCCTTGGAGGAGAAGTTCCGAGCAAGTAAAATTGACCTGATGAACAGTCTGCCAGAGGTTGATCGTAACAAGGAGAGACTGGCCGAAATACTTGAGGATCGCAATCTTTCCTTCCTTTATCCGTTGTTGAAAGTGCAGGCCGAGATGATGAAGCAGTTGCTGGCCGATCCTAGTCCGACCAACTTCTATAAGTGGATCAAATCGAATGTGGACAACAAGTACTACAAGGATCCCGGCTTTATTCAGTCCCTCATGACCGTAGTGGTGAAATATATAACCAAGGAGTCGACACTGGCCCCCAATCTGGATCCAAAGGAAGCTCCGGAGAAGGCCGTTACCCAGAAGGAGCAGCAACTGCTGGAGAACTATAGTCAGATGCTGCAGACCTTCCTTGGACAAAACGAATTGCAACTGATCGCGCTTTATGCCTTGCAGGCGTTCTGCTTTAACGAGAATTTCCCCAAGGGTAAGTCGATGCAGAACGGACTACTTCCATTCCCATTTTCTACAAGAATTGCCTCCTAACCATTTGCTTTGTCCGCTTTAGGCATGCTGTGCCGTTGGTTCAAATATCTGTACGAGTCTGAAATCATTGAGGAGGAAGCATTCGTCTCGTGGAAGGAGGAGATTTCCGACAAATATCCAGGCAAAGGATCCGCTCTGTTCCAAGTGAACGCCTGGCTGACTTGGCTACAAGAAGCCGAATCCGAGGACGATGAGGATTAAGAAGCTCCGCCCCGAATAACAAAAACTCTATTGTATATCACCTTAATTTATATTCACAAATTGATTACATGGAAAAAAAAAAACAAAAACGCCACAACAAAAAAAAAACAAGATAAATTCAGCAGGATGAAAATGAAAGCTTGGAATCGCGGTTGCAAATCTTAGTCAAATTATAGTAGAAGAACCCACAAGTTAATCAAAATTATTTGATATTCCAAAAATGCAAACAATTAACAACTTAGTATCAACAAATAAAACGCAATAGACGCAAACGTATAGAATATTATTCCACGAAATATAAACGCAAACGAAAGTAGTAGATTTTAATTGACATTTCAAGTCACGAACGCATATATACAATACATTTTTAATTTACAATTAGTAAATCTTGACTCAACCGGAACTGAGAACTGATCTATCGAATAATATATACCCCCCTTTTTTGTTATCTCTATTCAATTCCCACTCGCACATCTCTCGTTTTTGTATCCACCTTAAGTAGTTCAAATCAAACAACGCTAAAAATATAAAAATCAGTAGATATGTGCAGTAGATGCGAAACTATAAAATCTGATTGTAATTGTGAACAAAATATCGTACATATGTATTTTAACCTAACAAAAAAATCTATAAAAATCTGCCGACATTAATAAGAGCTCTAATAAAAATGCAACCGACACTGCGAACGGCAAAACCTTGTCCTTTTCGTTATTTAAATTAAATTTAAACTGGACTGGGCATTTGGCGCCAATATGACTGCAACGCTGCGGCTGCCTATCGAATGGTTTAACAGCCCTGGTCAGCTTTTAAAAGCTTTCTAACACTATTTGCCCACGCCGAAATCTGCATGATATTTTTTAATTTCATCAATAATTCATTTAATAATTCATAAACAAAGGGTAAAGAAACTTCCATACGCAGGTTTTTTGAATCGCTTTCAAATCGTACTTACGTGCATCATTTATTCCAATGGATTGCTTTTAAATCCTTTTCGCTCATTCACTTTCAAACAATTTTAATTGGGCGCGCACCACTCGGCTCTTTTTGCTCTCTTCAAATCGGTAAAGGCTCTCTTTTTCGCTCTCTTTGAATCGGGTATGAATCGGTAGCAACAGTGAGTCTCATTCCATACACAAAAGTTGTGACAACATTCAATTTGTTTGGCCAGACTTATGAGCCGAGAAAACGAGTCCCGCAACATGGGCAACACTGCATACCCTAAGGAAAAGGATATTATGGAGTTGCGGAAATGTTTGTCATCCAGGCTCTAATGAATGCAGAAACTAGTCAGTCTCTGTTTTAAATGTATTTCAACGATATTTTGCAATAAGTGGTCTTCTTACAGAGACCAAGAATGTGTATCGGGATCAGGATATACAGGAAACTAATCAAATGCATGAATACGTCTAAAACATATCAATTTGAGAAAATTTCTTTATTAATTACGTTTTAAAAACAGTTTGAAAAAAGTATCTAAAGAATAAATTAACGAAATAGGGTATACAAATGCCCATACTCCGGCTGATAAGCAACAAGTCTTCAAATATCAGCAACATGGACGTGGCAATGGCCAGTTTTCTTGTTGAACTTTTTTATTTAAACCTTGTTTTAGTCAAAATAAAATATAAAGGAGTACTTAAAGGTAGTTAATCTTGTAGAAAATTTATTCATCAATAGGATAAAACTATAAGGGCAGAGCTGATGGTTTTAGTTAGCCAGCATTCTTCAACGGAACATCAAAATTGAGCAATGCGAACTTACGTTTTTTTTGTTTGTCCCTTTTCGCTAAAACCCTTTTTTAGGCAAAATCCAATAAAAGCAAGTATTTAAAATAAACCAGTCAAGTAGAAAATAGGTTCATTAATTAGATAAAATGATGTGGATAGGGCTGATAGATCTTTTTATCTAGCTAGCTAATATTCGACAGAATATCAGAAACGAGGATTATGTATAATTGAACTTGAGTTCGTCAGTATATTTACGGTATATTTTTAAAATGAGACGGTATATTTTGGTATATTTCTGTGGGTCGGACGGTATATTTTAGCGATAAATCCACTGGCCGAAATCTGCATTTCATTCTGTTTACCTTTTTTAAAGTGACATTTCTATTATAAATTGATTTTAAACATAGTCAAACACAGAAAGTTCGAGTTGGAGCGATGGAGAATCTGAATATTTCGGAGCCAGCAGCAGCCGGAGATGCCGGTCATGTCCAGCTGAATGGCCATAACCAGGACGCCGGTGAAAATGCATTGTTCACCTCACACATGGCCGTATTGGAGAATGGGACTGCACAGTTTATACTGCGGGTCCTCAAGATGAATGGCAGCACAATGCTGATTGTCAATTCAAAAGAAAGTGAGGTTTTCGATGAGCTGGCTGTTGGCATGCCCGCACGAGACTCTACCAAAAGCGATGCACTTTCCTCGACCATTATGGGCGGATACGGCCAAACTGAATCATCTGTACTGGCCGCCAAGCTGAGCAAGCGCTACGGCCGCCAGTTCTTCGTGAGCTTAAACATTGGAGGAGATCGTCTGGGGACTCCGTTGTTCGAAAAATCGCTCGTCACCTACATGCAGAGCCATCTGGATCACTTCGTATAGGCCTGTATCTGTATGTATGGCTGTGATTAAAATTAAACCGCAGCAATATTTATTTATGGTTCATAGGCATAGCCGGCAACTGATGACACTGCGCCGTGTGGGGGTCACAGGCGTTGGGTGCGTTTATTTTGGTGATTGCTGGCGACCCCACGGACGCCACTCTCTCGCCGAACCGAACTCCATTCTCCGCTCAGACGACGACAACAACACAGCCCGCGCGACATGCGTCGGTCGAGTGAGCGCGAACTTTAAAAGTACAACGGAATTATTTAGTCTAATAAATTTATTACCCCAAAAAGTAAGTTTACATTCGTTCATTCTGCCTGTGGGCCACTCTGCAATCAATTGTGCCGTGATAGTGTTTCTGTGTAAGGCCGAGTTCACACCCTGTGGGTGTGCACGGTCGCATGCCGTACTCATGATCAGGTCTGTTCACGGTTGAATCTCGTTGCCGCCGTCCAAAGTCAAGGCCAGTTCGTTTGCACGGTTAATGTTGATTACCAAGTGATTCAGCAGTCCTATATTGTACAATTTCCTATACTTTGTAGTGGCTTTGACCTGACCAAAAAAGGGACAGATTTGGTTGGATAGCTACATAAGCTGTCATCCACTCGCAACTAAAAGTTTAAGTTTCACTTCCTGTCTGACTGTCAGAAATCGACGTCGTGTGATAAGCCTTGGTGGCTCAATTACCCCCTTCAAGAATTCCTACCACAAAATATATAAAAATAAAAGACCCCAGCGGCTTTGCGTAGTAGTTGTTGGATCCATTCCTGCCTATGCACATTGGGCCAGGCAGCCTACATTTTTGCATAAATTCGCATAAAACTAAAATTTTGCGTAAAACTGGGTACAGTTGATTGTATTGATATATAAGAACTGAGATAAATTTCAGACCGATCCGACCACGCCCACCCCTACCGCCCATATAACGTTTTCATCGTTTTTCTCCGTATTGAGTTAAATTTATGAGCGCATTGGCTAAAATATCAAGCTCACAACAGCGGAAGCATTTCTGTTGATATATGTACATCCAAATAGAAAAATTCTGCCTAACTTACAAAATAAAAATACCCGTAAAAGTACAACGGTCGCAAAGGGTCGTAGCCAATTTAATATGCATTATCCAATATATACTTTTAACATTAAACATAGTTAGTAAGTGGCACAAGATGGCACGAAAAAAGTTGTGCACCTCAATAGACAGGCAAGTTGGTTAAGTTTTCTCCAATTCTAGAAGGCCCAAATCAATACACACAAAAAACAAACTAACAAATATGAACAAAATCTTTTTTCATATAGACATTCTTCATACTCCGGCCTTTCTGATACATTTTTTTACATTTTTACTTTTCCTTTGAACTTACAACATTTACAAGCTAACAAAAACATGAAAATATATCCCGCTTTTTGAACACCAACTCGTAGCAGATCGAACCTCTGACTTTGAAAGGCTCCAAATCTTTTAGCGCTGCATTAAAATCAAAAATATAAATGCAAATTTTCTAGCCAGGGTATGCACTAGAATAAAGTATGAAAAAAGATTTTGTTTTAATGAAATTTTTGAATTTTTGAATTTGTGCCAGAATATTGACCGTCTGGCCCAATGTGCTATGGTGGGGTGTGCGTTAAGTATGTATGTGTTATAAAAACTTTTCCGTTAAACTTCAACAATTGGGACTTCATAAGGCCCAGTCTAGACGAGATATTGTCAGCCGTATCAGCGGCAGAAACAATAGCATATCGCAGCTAAATAGCAACACCAATTGTATATATAAATAGCGCCACTGCCGGAAGGTCTGGTGGCTGGCTATGGGCTCCCACGAATGTCTGGAATGCTTTTTTTTAACTTGTTCGCCATATCAGACTGTCTGGTGATGTTGTTGGTCGATAAGGTATATAAATAATAGATCAGAATCGCCTATACTCGTATTTCCATGCTCCTGCTGCATGCAAACTTCCCCCATTTGGAGTTGGAAGAGTCTGAAGGGCTGGAGTCCCGGGCAGCTGGCTGGATCATGGACTTTGGAAGTCTGTCGTTGTCAGCAACAAAGCAATTAGCCATCTATTGGACTCTGCAGTAACCTAACCATATCAGCTCGCAGTGGGTCCACCGCTGCCAGCGTCGCCTACGTCGCCACCGTCGCGACAAGATAATGGCAATCAACAATGTCCACATGACTTGGAGCATTCTCGGCTGTCTCCGCACGCCTCGGGACGTGCATCTTTAAGATAAACCCGACTTGAGCACACGCCCCAGAGTCTCGATTGGAATCTTAGAGCCAATCCCCGTATGGGGCTTATCGGCACCCAAAATCACCTTTGCCAGCCCTCCAGACCCCATCCCGTTCGTTATCAGGCGAGTGTTGTTAATTTGATAGAAATATTGACCATCCTCCCGTTGCCCGGAATCGCAACCAGATCGAACTGGATCCAGTCCCGCATCCCGGCTTCGAGTGTCTGGCTGCCAGTCCCCCCCCCTTATTCGTTCTGGCGTTGCGATTTTGTTTTTATTTACGTTCAGATTCGGACCACGGAAAATTAACAGGCGCACCACACACGCTCCTGCAATCGCTCCCCAACCGAAATTCGCAAACGTGTGTGTGTTTTTTTTATTCGTTTTACTACGAAAGCGGCAGCCTTATCAGCCCCGCCCCTAGTTGATGGACTTTAGGTGGGTCCTAGGGGGGGGGTTGGGTGGTGTGAGTGCATACTATGTACATACTACATACATATGTGCCGGGGGAGGTGAAGGGAAGGGGAGGACTGGGCAACCTACGACTGGAACAACTGCTCGTCGAACGTTGCTTATCATCCGCCGCTCGCGCCATACAAAGTTCAGAATCGAAGTCAGAAAATCCGGATTTTTGTTTTGTCACCGCCGGGCCGCTTCCATTCTGATGATATTTGGACGATTATATGACCGTCAAACGCAACCCAAACATTAAATTAGGTTGCGCCTGGGGTCCTTCATCGGCTGCTGTCTTTGGCAAGCGAGCAGATTGTACACAGACATCCGAGCCCCAAGGCCGAGCCGAGCTCTGAGCTGGTCTCATTGCGCGCAACTGTACTTAAATCGTACTTTCTCCACGAGGCAGCAGCAGCAAGAGCAGCAACAGCAGAAGCAGTCCGTGCGCTGATGCCTCTATCTATTTATAAATCATGATCCGATTCGCCCCCCCATTTGGGTTTGATTTTCGATCGAGCGGGAAAGATAGGAGTGGCAATGAGTACACCTGTTGCTGAATTAGCGGTCGTTACATTGCTGATAGTGACAAGCGCTTATCGTGTAATTTATGTAATGCAGAGACCCCACTCGTTGGCCCGTGCAGGCCTTGGGATGCGGGCGTTAGCTGTAAGGTAGAGCGAAGGTTGCCCGTGATTCACTAACTGGCCAGACAGCTCCTGATAGCGTGATAAGAGAACCAGCACCCAGCAGAGCGTCGGTATCGCCCGGCCCGTCGGCACCGCTGCCTGCATACACGTTTTGGCCTTAAGAATAGACGCAGACGATTCCCGTTTGCCGCGAGCGGAACGTCGTTCCATTCACGTCATGGCGCAGAAACCTGGCCGATTCCGATTCCGCCAGCGGGCGGAAGATATGGAACGGCATGTGGCGGCATTTGCTGACTCGCTGTGAGATAACCGGTCGACGCGACGGTGACTGCGCCTGCTTTA
Source organism: Drosophila lowei (assembly GCA_008121275.1). NCBI lineage: Eukaryota > Metazoa > Arthropoda > Insecta > Diptera > Drosophilidae > Drosophila > Drosophila lowei. Next base: position 18,956,506 of record CM017778.1, on the reverse strand, counting down.
TCAAAGTGTAGCAGAGTGGTGCACACACAAACTCACACACCCGTAGTACACACACGGTCACAGCTGGCACCTGGACTCGCGATGGGGGGTGTGGGGTGGGGGGATGGGATGGGGCTGCTAGCAGGCTGACGGGGAATTCGCTTTCGGGTACGAAGTGCAATTCAGACAGACGAGCCGAGTAGAGTCGGGGCGATAACGCTTGCCCCCCAAAGAGCTTGAGCTTCATTGCGGGCTGATCATCGGGGACACACATGTAGCCCACCAGACCCGTCGCTGGGTTTCCACTTGTGCGTTGATAAGCGGACCGGACCCCAGAGCTCCCCTCCCATACGTCCTCCAGACCAGTCAGAACTATTGGACACGACGCTACACTCACGTAGTGTGTGCCTTTGCCCCAGATCCACTTGCCTCAATGGATTTTTCCCATCATGTCCCCACGCACAACGCACCTGCCCCGCAGCCCGGCGCGGCGCTGTTTTGGTTCTGATTGCCAGCACCACCCCCGGGCCAGGCCACCCCTGGCCCGTCTGCAGACTTCGCCTGATAAGAGCCTCCGTCTGGGTGCCCTTATCGGGAGCCAAGTTTCGAATATTACACGAATGTCTGCAGGCGAGCGCCTCATTCGTTTGGGAAACGCGTTAGCGAACGCCTCGCCACTAGCAAGCCACATAGCAAGAAATACCCGAGAAACGAATAACTATCCCCTATTAGAGCTAATCAGTCATCAGAATGGATTTAGTAGTACAAAAGTCGATCTTCAACAGCGGCCGAATCGGGGAGATATACGAGCCGCCCGCTGGCTACTACACACCGTACAACACCCCGCCGTACATAGCGCCGTATTCGGAGCAAGGCAGCTGGCTAGCGGAACAGCAGATGCAGCAGCACATCAGATTCCCCACTCCGCCCGTCACACCGCCGCGTCCTGCTCCTGCCCGCTTGGACTTCCACGCCGAGGATCAGTATCATCCCACACAGCGCACATACTCCGTCATCATGAAAGTGCACAGCCAAGGCGACCTGTGCCGCAGTCCCGTGGAGTTCCAGGACGAGAGCAAGTCCTACAGCAGCAGCAGCGAGTGTGGAGCCGGCAGCGACTTCATTTGCAACTGGCTGGAGTGTGAAAGGTGAGCATTTATCTATTGCTGTGGATCTGTTTTCATGGACTAACGCTTGGTCATCGCTTCTCGAAATTTCCAGGGTATTCGAAACACTGGAAGCTCTGGCCCAACACGTCACCCAGAGGCATGCCATTGCCTCCCTGACAGACGGCCTCTACTACTGCCGCTGGGCGGGATGCCAGCGCAGCGAACGGGGGTTCAACGCCCGGTACAAGATGCTCGTCCACACGCGTACACACACCAAGGAGAAGCCACACAGTTGTCATCTGTGCGAGAAGTCGTTTTCGAGGGCGGAAAATCTAAAGATTCACATACGATCGCATTCGGGAGAGAAGCCATACAAGTGCAGCTTCGAGGGCTGCCAGAAGGCCTACTCCAACTCCTCCGACCGCTTCAAGCACACAAGGACACACTCGATGGAGGTAAGTTACGCACAGCCCGCAAAGCATCGAGGAAATATACTAACGGCCATCTTCTTTTCCGCCCCAGAAACCCTATATGTGCAAGGTGGCTGGCTGCCAGAAGCGCTACACAGATCCCTCTTCGCTCCGCAAGCACGTGAAGACCTTCAAGCACAGCATCCACCTCATTGCTAGTCAGCCCCTGACGCTGCCCCATCAGACCCGCGCCCCCTACCTGCTGGAGGCCAGTGAGGCCCCCGCACCCTACACATGTCTGCCCGCGGGCAGCGTTGAGTCCTCCTCTTCCTCCACTCGCTACTACCTGGATGTGTCCAGCAATGAGCCCAGCGACTACTCGCTGAAGCACAAGCCAGAGACGGAGTATTCGTCCAGCTATTGGCTGAACGAGAGACAACACACGTATCTGCAGAGCGAGGATTACTTCATGAGTATGGAGGTGGACTCCCCGCTCGATCTGCGCATGCACCGAATTTAAATTTCCAATCAACTGACACTGATTGGAACTGTCTCTCTTCCTACCCTCTAGTCACTGCGCTATCCTAGCTCTTGTCATTAATCGTAGACTACCGCTTAACTGCAAAATAAAGACTGTTGTATTTGAAAAAACTACTCATACCATTCGAAACGATGGAGATACATTACGTAAAGAGATTGGCTGTAGTTCCTTGCAGCACCGACGACGACTAAATGTATAAGAAAGCGTACCGCTTACGGCGAAGAAGAACCATTTTTGGTTTTATTTATTATTTTAACACATTTTCTTAGTCTTTTCGATCTATTATATTTTTTAATTGAGATGAATGCTGATCGTCTGACACTTACTTTCCGATCTGGTCCTGTTTGCCCGAGATATCGCTTCCCTTTCCGAAGAATCGGTCTTGGAATTGCTCATTATAATGGTGGATTATCTGGAGCGATCTCTGGGGTGGGGTGTGGCATGCCTTTTTATTCAATGCCAATCGAATTTGAAATTATGTTTTGCGCAACTAGCAGTCGATGTGTTTCACAACTGTTAATAATAGATTTAATCTTCTTTCATCTTATAGGAATGTTAGTTTATCTAGATAACCTCTCGTTTCTTATACAAACAACAAGAACAAACTAAATATATAGCAAAAGTATTTCCAAATTTCAAATAGATAAATACACTTTGAAAGCGGTATCTGTGGTAGGGGTGTGTATACATATACATACGTATATACTATATAGTATACTATATACTTGCAACGTACTAATTCGTAAAGCATAAAAACCAATTTCTGCTTGCACTTGCATCAATGTACAATCAAAGGAAACAAATATTCCTCCCGCTTGGCTTGGGTTTGGGCCTGGGCCTGGGCTTGGCGTACATCTCTGGACGATGCACTTTGACCTGCAAAGGTGGGAGGGCCGCCCCCAGGCCCCATCTCCACTAACAACAACACCAATAACCATATTTGAAATCAAAATTATGCCCTAAAGAATCTTACAACTCGTACAATATATTGTCGGCAAATGGGGCACTCGTTCAGCACTTTGCCACATTTCGTGCACGTGGCCATGTGCCCGCACTCCAGGAATACGCACTCAATGGGCGCATCCATGCAAATCTTACAAAGCTCATCCGTAGCCAGCTTTTCCACAGCTGCAATGGGTCGTGGATACATGTTAGAAGAGATACGCCAGGGAAAGCAGGCAAAGAGTACTCTCACCTGGTGTCGAGCGCATTGTCTTCCAGAGCCTGCTCACTCGATCGAGCAGTTCCTGTTTCTCACAGCAGCCTTTGTAGTCGACGCGATGCAACATGAGGACCTCCTTCAATTGTTTCACCGTCAGACTCTCCAAATCATTTCTGTGGAGCAAGCGAAGAATATTTAGTATAATTCGATTACCCCATTTACATAGAGCATGGAGCATCTTCACATACAAATCTTCAAAATCCTGCAAATTAACAAATCGCGAATCAATGCAGGCCGCCGGCTCATAGTCCGAAGGCGCTGCATACACATGAATGCCCTCGTCATCGTCCCAGTGAATATCATCATCCTGCGTTGGCGAGAACTCAATTGTAGGCGTAATTGGCATAACCGAAGATCTCCCCCCAGCGGCCACGCTGACCGCCTCTCCACTCAGAGGAGATACAGCGTAGCTGCCTGCCTCAGAGCCGTCTACAGACTTTGTGCGTTGTTCCAGGTACGTGAGGAAGTACTGCAGCTCTCTCTTGATATCCTCCTCAGACATTTGCGAGTTCTCCAGATGCCGCCGCATCTTCTCCACTTGCCGACGAATATTTGTCTTGTTCTTTCCACATCGCTGACAGCTTTGCCGCTGCGAGTAAGTGGCTGGCTCGGGCTGTTCACTCAAGGTGGAGAGACCCAAAGTAAGCCCTCGTCCCCCAGATGCCACGGGCGATTCATCGTCGCTGGAATGATGAGTGCGACTCAAGTAGCCATCGGAACGTCGTCGGGTGACTTTCTTAGAGCGTTGCGGCACAGCGGGACAATGGTTTGGGGCAACAGAGCGCTGCTCAATGTTGAGGGTCTCAGTGGTTTCCGCCCCTTCGTCTCCGTCTCGGGATGGTCGGCTGCGTAGAGTCACTTCTAGAATTTCCTCCGCGTGGCTAGTACTTGGCGTGTCAGCCGCTGGGTCGATCCTGTTTACCTCTAGCACTTGCCACTGGTCGAGGTTGCTGCTGTTGGTGTCTGTGGTGGTCTTGCTCTCGTCGGATATGCCCCCTATAGCGCCTAGCTCCTCGAAACTTGACTGTGAGGAAACATCTGCCCCGCAGGCATCCTTGCCAGTATCCTCCAGTATATTCGAGTAGCCTGGACTCGTGTTAGTGGTTCTGTTTATTGCTGTGGATGGACCCGGACCCAATCCAGCTGAGCTTGGCTCTGGCGCTGGATTGGCTTGTCCACCCGTAATGCGTTCACTGAACGTGGCCATAATTTCATCATCAAAACACTCGCACTCGGATCGGTTGTCATGGACTTTTTCCATCGCTTGCTCGCTTTGATTACCACGGTCTCGGCTGTTTTGTGGAGTGGGCTCAGCATCGCGGCTACTCGATGGCTGTGTGGAAGTCGACGGACTATTGCTGCTACGGCTGCTGCCGTTCGTAGGGGCATGAACATGAACCCGTTCGGGCCCACTAGAGCCGTTCACGGCACTGGCATATGTGGGAATCTCCCGCGTGGACACTCGCGGCTGCTCAAATATGTGCGAGGGTGCTTCAGTGCCCCCGGCGGCTTGACGGCCACTTTCCGGCGGCTTTGAACTTGCCTTTGTTTCGAAGGAAGCAAAGGAATCACTTAAGTTGTCGGTTAGATTAGTAAAGAAATTTTGGCACGATTGTTTGATGCTATCAATGGGGTTGGCCTGTCCACGTCCAGGACTGTGAGGAGCATTGCTAGCACGACCTGTGTCCACTTGGGCCACATGCGCCAGCACCAGACCGACAAGTTCCTCTTTCTCTGCAAAGGGCGTCTGTGTAAACTTTGGATCTGGTGAAATTGCACCTGGTCTGACTCACCCAAGCAGCCATCAGTGGAAATGTGTTTAGACTGCAAGTAAAATATAAGATCCTTCGGTTTAAGCTTCAGCAAGTCGGTCCGCAGCAGCGGTCTTTGAGCAAATATCGCACATCGCTGGCAGCGCCTGGCATCTATGCAGTTGGCGCAATAAAAGCGCCTGTGGTTCGGATAAATCAAATGAAAACAATTATTCTGGTACACCAATCACCTACATATTTACGTATGTATGTATTGTATTTATGTATGCATATTGGTCTGAACAGATGTAATTATGTACATTGTACATATGTACTTACTTGCAATCAAAGCAGGCGCGCTTCCGACGAAATACGGTGAACTCTACTCCACAACTCTCGCAGGGCATAATTGGGTGTGTAGTTTATGAGCTTGTGTACTAGTTCAATCGACCATTTACTTTATCCTTGCCCTTCCTTCTCACACGCACAGTGTTGGCATTGCATTTGTTTTTCAATGTCAACTCTCTGAATCACTGGATAACCGAGCCTTTTTGCGCCCTTATCATATCTCCGTCGATTGCAATGGCTTTTGGACGCAGAAAATCTGCCAAACACTTGCTCATTAGTAGCCAATCCAATAAAGCTTGCAATGATTTTTATAAATTTTATCAGTACATAAATATATGCCAGGCAGTGTGACCGATCGAATGTACAGGCTTATCGAACTTATCGACCCTCAGAAATATACCAAAATATGCCATATCATTTTAAAAATATACCGTAAATATACCGATGAAAAAACGAACAGGATAACAACTTGAATCAAACCGCGGGAAAGAATACTAATAATAATAATACTTGTAGGTCTATCCTATCTTTTATCTTTGTATAAAAAACGACCACGATATTTTTCACCTAAACTGCGCCAGTCCATTGGAGTAAATGATGCAGGGAAGCACGATTTGAGAGAGCGATAATTAAAAAAACCTGCGTATGAATTTTGCTATAACCTATTCTTGGTAATATACCTTTAAAAATGAGGACGTAGTCGGTTTTCCATAGCGAACACAAAACCGACAGTCGGGCGATAAATTACCGCCGGTTGGAATTTACAAAAAAAATTTTCCTCGTTTCGTATTTAGCTGTTTTTATTTAATTCACATCCACTACTTACTTTTAAGTATTTAATTATATGCATTTAAATAGTTAAGTGCCATAAAATGTTGCAATCTTGTTTAAAATAATACATTTTTTAATTGCTAAATATTATACGGTTTGCCTTCAAGTCATTTAGTTATATACACAAGGTTTCCGATGATTGAGCTTTTCCGAAATTCTTTTGATAAGTCTTTAATTATATAAACAAATGCCATTGCCCGTTGCTCTTGCTACTGCTACGAGCACAGAGAATTGTTTGCAAGCTATTCTATTTTAACTGCCGAGTGATGAGTGTTGTGTTGGAATCCTTAAGCAGCGCCAGCACCGCAACGTTTGTCTAAAGTGGCCAAGCACCACAGTTGTGGTGTGGTGTGGTTTTGCGTGTTTTGGGGAAACATAGGCAACCGCAAGAGAGAGCAAATGAATATTGAATTTAAAAATGTACAGTTCTTCTTATGTTGTTATATTGGCGAGTTGAACGCTGCCTTGCTCTCAAGACAGATACTACGAAACGTGATCCAGATCCCCAGCCTTGACGTGGCTCTGAAGGAGATCATCATTGTTGTTATCATCGTCGTGAATACCTGACAATTCCAGCGCACGATTCTTTTCATACTCCACAAAATCGTCGAAGAGACTGGGCCACGCTTCGGTGTCGTCGTAATTGTTTATATCACATTGTTCCGTAAAGTTGAGGTACATGTTCCATGTATCCTTCGGTATGCGGCGTATATTCGGGTGCTTTTCGAGGAAGTTTATCCAGTTAGAAAAGAGATCAGGTGATTGTACAGTGAACACTAGTTTCCACAAATCGATTGCCATCTCCAGGGAGAGGACACGCTGATCGGGTTCAAGGCCAAAGCTGAAATCAAGCAAATAGCACGAGATTATCGGGCATATTTAAATATACAAAATATAGTAAATTACCGAAAAGTGAAACGATATAGCTGCTTGAACATCTCAGAATCCGCCTTAAGCATCTCAATGGTTTGCTCCAGCCGCAGGCGAATGTTGGCTATTGTGTCCGCACGCATCTTGTGCAGGCCATCAATAAATTCCGTCTTGGTGAACCGGCACATCTGAGAGGCATCCAGGCACCAGGCCAATACAAGTATTGCGAACTCATCGGGCTGATAGTTCAGATCATTGCACAAACGTTCGATGCCATCAGTGAGTATCATGTCTTCATCGTCCGGGTCTTTGTACACATCGAACAGTTTGATTAGAGTTTGGTGTGAGACCTCCATGGATTCCTTGACAGCTGTGCGAACGATACATAACAAAAACGAATTCAAATGGAAATCTCTCTCGGAAGACAAAATGACTCACCAGTTGTTATGATATCGCTCATCGTGGGTGCACTTCCATTAAGCAAACCTAAAGACTTAAAACTATTACGCTTAGTATCACAATTGTTTGCTTTTACTGGCTTGAGTGGAGTTCGGCTAGAGAGCAATTCGTCTGTTTCTGAAATGTGATGAGCACGAGAATTTTGACTTAAAAGTGAAGGGCGATTTTATTTGAATGTACATACCGCGTGGCCGGTCGTTGTATATGGCACAACGCTCATTCGCATTGGGATTGGGGCCGACCGATTCGTAGCAGTTGGCGAGGCTGGTGTTTTGGCAGGCGTTCGAGTGCGATGCGTTAGGAGATGAGGACGTTGGCAACGATTGTTCGGCAGAAGACTGGAAGCATTTCAGGCAATTGCCCATAGTGCGGGCGGTTTGGTGTCCTCCGCGACTTGCCCTGGCCCTGCACTTCGCATATGCTTCCCCAGCACTGGCTAAATGGCTGACACTTGTTTCTCACGGCGTCTGGAGCTGTGGATCGGATCCTATGGCTACTGGCTATCGGCTTGACATTGGCACTGCGAGTTCGCCCAATGACGCTCTGACGCATCGAACATATGGTGAGACTTCTTTGTTGCTGCGGCTGTGGCTACGGGTATGGATATTGCTTTGCTGTTCTGCTGTTGTTATTTTGGTGGTGCCTCCTACGCAAACGCACTGCTGCGTGTGTCTGTGTATACATACATATATTGACACACGTCGTGCATATACATCCAGCTGCAGTAATCACTACCACAAAAATACTCGATTCGAGTGGTTTTCACATCTTATTTTGTTTCATTTTTTCCCGCACTCAACCATTAGTCTGGTGTGACACATTTCTCAGGGGTCGACTTTCAGGAAGATTTTAAGTAGAATTTTTTAATTTAATAGCAAATGAGTGTGACCGCGGATTTATCGTTAAAATATACCGTCCGACCCTCAGAAATATACCAAAATACACCGTCTCATTTTAAAAATATACCGTAAATATACTGACGAATTCAAGTTCTACTATACATATTACTCGTTTTTGATATTCCGTCGAGTATTACTAGCTAGATAGATCTCTAGGCCCTGCCCACATAATAATATCCAATAAACTAATCAATTTTCTACTTGACTGTGTTGTTTTAAATACTTGCTGCGGCGATTGCTTTTATTGTTTTTGCCTTAATTTTGCCTCAACAACAATAGAGCGTCTCGTATGATGAAAAAAGGAACTTAGCCCACTTAAGCACCCTCTATTTAAATTGATATATATAATACCTCAACTACTTGAGGTAAATGGCGAAAAATATTAACAATTGTAAATTCTTCTTGTAGATTTATGCCAACTTTCATCTGAACTTAAAAATAATCAAGCTAACTTTTACTTGAGCTGTGCAAAAATTATTAAATTTTCATTATTTTCGGTGGAAAATTGAAATACCTCCTTGACTTATAATAGGTTAATCGTTCTCTGTCAAGGATTGGAAACCATATTGCTCAATTGCTCAATGTTCCGTCGAATATTATTAGCTACATATATAGAACATTTAGCCATGCCCACATAATTTTATCCAATTAATGAACCTATTTTCTAATTGACTGACTTATTTAAAATACTTGCTTTTGTCGGATTTAGTCTAAAAAAAAGGTTTTAGTCAAACAAAAAAAACGAAGAGGATAATCGTTCATATTGCTCAATTTTGATATACCGTTGAATATTACTAGCTAGATAAAACATTTAACCATGCTTACATAATTTTATACGATTGATGAATCAATTTTGCATTTGTTGCTGCAGCAACATGTTTTGCATTTCATTTTTGACGATTTTCATTGGCCGAAAGCAAAAATCGCGTCGTTTCCGTTTCAAACCCGTATCCGTTAATGTGCGTTATATTTAAACCCAACCACATGAAAAAATAAGTTTATATGGATATATTATATGTGGTGTATATCAAATACATATTAAAAAATAACTTATCAGTACTAATTTTCATACTAGACCATCAAGGCCAATTTTCGCCGAATAACATTCAGGATCTGCTCCACCGTTGGGTTGACCTTTTCAATGGTATAGATCAATCATCACCTTATAGATACAAGTACAGTAATTAAAGTACATAATTTAAAAGTATGGAATGAGACTCATTGTTGCCTAACGGTTCAAAGAGAGTCTTACCCGATTCAAGTTCGGTTATCGATACAATCGACTGTCACGATTCACGTTTTAATCAAACCAGGAGCGAGATAGCCAAATTTCGATATAACTCAGAACACATCTGAATATGAATTTAGTTTATTCACTGTTCTTTTAATAATAGCAATAATTAACACAAAAATTATGTACAATTCTATTATAAATACTGATAAATCATATTCATCGCCTAGAGTGGCAACGCCACTGCCGCGCTCACAAAACTCAAAAGGCGTTTGTTTGCTCTCAAGTTTAAGCCAACCAGTTACCAATTTCACTTACCATCTTCAGTTACCATTTCAGCAGTGCTTCCGGTAGTACGTGCGCCTCGGGATCGTGTATTCTAGCGATTGTAAAAGAAAACTTTTAGCCAAGTATAAAAAGAAAAGAGAAGTGTTAGTTGCTCAGCGGGAAAATCCCACTTGTTTCGGTGCAGTGCATGGGAAAAGCGGTCTTGAACTCTGCCAAGAAACAGCACATACATATGTACATACATATGTACTTACTGTGTGTATTCGTTGTAAATGGTTGACTGCTTCGACGGACCTGCACAATAGATGGTTTTCGGGCAGTTTCAAAACCAGCCAGCAAGGTTGACTGAACTTGGTAGTTGGGTCGGTTGTTCGGGTATGTAAGCCAAGACTCGGAATATGACTCGGTTATGTGTGTGGTGTGTGTCTGTTCTTTGGCCAACAACGTGTGAACATTTGTCCGCGTATGTGTCCATGTTGGTTTGTTTGTGAAAAGGTAAAACGAAATCTGCTCTGCAGACTGCTTGGATGATCATTGTTTTAACTGGTTTTAATTAGCCCTGTAACGAGAGAGAGTTTCCATACATGCCCACGTTTAATAATAAAAAGGAACATATTCATGTGTAAATCCGTTTCGTTGGAATGTGTAGGAAAGTTCGTTGTTAGTTGACGTTCACATCATTCGAATTTTGTCCCACCTCAATCAGCATCTCCTCCAGGGCCTGTGCCACTGTCTAAATGCACTACCTTGAATGTGAAAGTTAGTCCACTCATGTGTCTGGTATTAAGCATCTTGTTCCTCTGAGGAAACTCTCAGTTTGTGCAGCTCGGACGATACTTCGAATGATGTCTGATCCAGTTCTGTTTTTAGTTGGGCATCAAGGAGAGGAAATATATTAAAGTACCGTTCCCACTAACATGTAGGCATTTCTTTCCAGTTCGATTATAGAAGTCCCATCAGCGGAACAACTGATTGATAAGGCAGCTGGGAATGTCTTCAGACCGGTTTCACAAGTGGGTGTAGTTCGTAGCATACATGCAATTAATTTCGTTCTATCTTATCGCCTTGGCATGCACAAGACTCAATAACTTTTCGAATCTGCTCTCCCCTGGGCCGTAGAGCCGCCAAAGATGGGCTGCTGGATGTGCTGTCGGCGGCCACTCGCAAGGACACGAATGCCAAGGACAGTGACTCAATGACGCCGGTAATGTGGGCGGCCTTCGAGGGACGTCTGGATGCACTTCGCCTGCTGTGTGGGAGAGGGTAAGCATCGCCCCCCCATCTTCACTTTCGTTTTAACGGGTTTTCTATTCGACTTTATAGGGGTGACCCCGATAAATGCGACCAATTTGGCAACACAGCCCTGCACTTGGCCTCGGCCAAAGGGCATCTGCATTGCGTCGACTTTTTGGTCAAATTTGGGGTCAACATTTACGCCTTGGACATCGATAAGCATAGTGCGAAGGACCTGGCGGCTATTAACGGACAGGACGAGATCCTGCGCTACCTGGACGCGGCCGCAGCCCAATTCGAGGCTAATGAAAAGTATGCTCATATAAAATCATACAAAAATCATCTGTCATCCATGTGTTTCCCTTTTTAGAAAGAAATCCCGAGCTTTGAGGGAGCTGGCCGAAAAGAACTGCGAGAAACGTGTCCGTGAGTACATGAAGCGTCAGCAGCAGCGGCAGGACACCGACTACTGTGATGCCAGTCCCCCAAACGCACCGAGCTACGGCACCAGCAAGCCCAGTAACATGCTGTCCACGCTCAAGCAGAAGATCTGGTCCAGCCAGGGTAACCTGAATAAGACACCACGCGACCCAGCCCCGGCCCCAGCGCCGACAAAGTTCAGTGATCTGGTGGGCAGCGGGAGCAGCAGCAGTGGTGGCTCCACCATAGCCAGTCGTGTGGGAACAGTACAAAAGAGGCCCTCTCCTTCGCACTTGCAGAGGCAACACACCAGCGCCTGTCCCCACTCGAAGGTGGCTGGCGACGGAGACGGCGGCTTTAAAGTCCGTGAGTTGGAGAAGGATGGTAAGCGGACCATCACCTCGCTGACGGGCCTGCAGCGCGACTCCGAGGTGCTGTACGTGGGGACCTTCAGCTCCACCGAGGAGAGCGTTGGCAAGCGCGGCAAAATCACGGACGTGTTTGAGGTGGAGTCAAGCATCGACGAGCCAGACCACAACGAGAACCGAATCGGTTACAGTTCGGCGCTATCGCGCTCCTTTTCCCAGCCCGACATTCTTGGCGATAGCCCCTTGACGCAGGAGCTGAGCGAGGATTTGGGTCGCCAGAGACCCGTCGGACTCTTCGACAGACCCACAATGCTGGGCAGCATTGCGTTCAGGCGCTCGGTGACGGCGGCTCTCAGCCAACTGCAGCTGCACACAGACACCAGCTCAACCTCGACAATGCGCAACGCTGGCGGTAGCAACGGCAACGGCAATCACGCCAAGGCACGCTCTGGCGGGAGCAAGGGGCGCATGTACCTGAATCTGTCCGACGACACGGACTCCGAGGGCGGTGGCAACGACATATACAGCGAAGATGAGGACGACGATCAAGAGGCCATGTGCAGTGCCCTGCAGCGGTTCCTGGCTGTCTGGGCCTTGGAAGAGTACCTCCCAGTGTGAGTTATATATTTTCAATCTCTTTCTGCTCTTATTTAACCTATCGAGTGGTGTCTTTCAGATTTCAGAAGCAAGAGATTGACCTGGAAACACTAATGCTACTCACAGAGGGGGACATCAAGTCACTCGGCCTGCCGCTGGGACCGTTCAGGAAGCTCACCTTTGCCATCCAGGAGCGACGCAACGCCTTGGCAAATCCTGGCCCCATGCTAGACAGTCGCCTCTAGTTCGTAGTGTCTAGTTTTTATGTATTCTATTCGAATCTAATATATTTCGCAGTCCTGCCGGAATCCACAAATCAACCGTTCATAATTAAATTAGCAAGAGTTTCATAGCAGCCAGTTTTAAAGTAATCAGAGATTCGCCACCTTGACTTGGGTGTGACCCTGCAGAGCTAGATTCTCTCCGATCGTCTTGACATACGGTCACACTTATCCCAGAACAGCTGATTTTAGCAAAACTTTTGTTGTCATTTTTTCATTTTGAACTTTGTGAATCACATTAAAAGTCGGCATAAAAAGTGTGCCCCCCGCCCAGTGTGCTGGAAAAAGAAAATTTCTTGAAATGGAGTTCAGCAACGCTCGCAGTTCTCAGGACACTAGCGACTGGCGAGACCTTTCATTCCACATGGTTATCTATGAGTACTTCGTAAAGAACACGTCGCCGGACCTGGGAACGCTCATCGGATACATACTGTTCTTCGTGATCACTTGGTATGTGATTATCTGGACCACGAGATTCGTCTTATCGCTGGTCTGGCCTGTTGTTATGGTGGTCCTTGCCGTGCTCATTTTCCGCTTCATTGCCACATTTGAGGGCTCAGATTTTATAGACATGTTTTTCCAGGCCGTAGTAATGGTTGCAGATATGGTATTGACAGCCTTGGGCAGAATCTTAGAGTTTGGTTTAAGTTTTTTAAATTAAAGGTCCAACAGTAAATGTGGACTAAATATGTAATTTGTACATTCTAAAGTGCTTAATGTAATATAATTAAAGATTCCGCCACTTTGACTTGGCTAGAAACTCTCTGATCGATGTCTTGGCATACGGTCTTATAACAGCTATGGGGTTGAGTGTGTTAAGGTTCCACAGCAAAATGAAGAAGAAGAACAAAAACCACAACAAAAGCAAGGGGAAAGCTAGCGAGCTGCAACCCTTTTTCATGGCGCTTCATTTTAAATCATTTTCTAAGGTGTGTACACACTTGCTGGATACATCTACTTTTTTTCACACAACACAAGTTCCGTGTCGCTTGAAGTTTCTGGAATTTTTCATATTATTATGACAAATATATTGTAAAATTTTCTATTTTCACCGTCTAGCAGAAGACGAACCTTGCAGCACCTCTTTGGTTCAAGTTGAAGGCGACGGAATCTTATTTTTAGCCAGTAGGCCATAGCTAAGTTGTCGGCAGTGCCTGGTGCTCTTTCATATATTTTGGCGGCTAAAAAGTACACTTCTAGTAAGAAAATTGGGGAAAAATGCAATTTGAGATTAATATTTGAATAAAATTGTTAATATTGCAGCTATTACAATGCCCATCATTCGGCTGGAATCATCGGATAAAGAAATCTTCGATACGGACCAGGAGATCGCCAAATGCTCGGAGACCATCAAGACTGCTCTCGAAGATCTGGGCGATGAGAGCGACAATAGCGTGCTGCCCTTGCCGAATGTCAACTCGCTAATTTTGAAGAAGGTGCTCCATTGGGCCACCTACCACAAGGACGACGCCGAATTGGCCGAAGAAGATGAAAACAAGGAGAAGCGCACCGATGACATTTCGTCATGGGACGCCGACTTTTTGAAAGTGGACCAGGGCACCTTGTTCGAGCTGATTTTGGCTGCCAATTATCTGAACATTCAGGGATTGCTGGACGTCACGTGCAAAACAGTCGCCAATATGATCAAGGGAAAGTCTCCCCAAGACATCCGGGAGACTTTTGGTATAATGAACGACTTTTCGCCATCTGAGGAGGAGCAGGTGCGTAAGGAGAACGAGTGGTGCGAGGATAAGTGAAGCCAACGCAGTCCGGAGCCATTGGCATGCCCAAGTGAGCAAACATAGCAACGTTCTGCTTATTGTTGATCATTAAATAGTTTACCGCTCATATTAAAGTATGGCAATGTTGTTTTTGTTATCGATAGTGTTCCAGACATTTCTGGCGCAGAGATAAGTAGGTGTTTATATATTCCCACAAAAATAATGAAACTGAAAGAATTTTAGCGCAGTTCAGGTGAAAGATGTCGTAGCGAAGTGTTTTTAACAAGTAAAGAGGAATAAGAGTTGCGCATCTGTTTAATTAAAAAGGGGGTTGAGTGGATTAAGTTCGTTTTATTAATCGGTATATTTACGGTATATTTTGAGAATGAGATGGTATATTTCGGTATATTTTTAGTGTCGGACGGTCACTGCTAGCGAAGATTGGCCAAAAAAATAAATAAAAAAAATACATAAAATAAAAATGCGAATTGCATCCATTTGCAATATTTGAAAATCTAAATTATCTGTGAAATTGCAAATTAGCGGTCCACACGTGCGCCACAAGAATTGCGTGGCATCTGGAGAGGGGAGAATAAACCGATTTTGTGGCTGAAAAAACAGGCGGCGGCGTCAACACGCGGAAGGAAGGAAGGAGCCGGGAGCTGGTATATGTGCATAACGTCTGGGGATAAATATTAAAGAGCAATGGACGTGTATGACGTGAGCGACGATCTGGTCAAGAAGCTCAACGACTGGAAGCTGATTGGCATAATTTCGGGAAAGTTTAACGAGCTGAAGGAGAACTACTCAAAAGTGAACTTTGTCGAGCACGCTCTGATCGACTTCAAGTACATGGAGAAGATCTTCCTGAACGTGACCCTGCGAGAGGACAAGTGCAACAAGAGGAGTGTCGAATTCCGCATGCTTGGAAACGAGCAGTTCTCCTTAAAGAACAGGAAATACTTTCAGGTGAGTCAATCCTCATTCTAAATCCAGTTGAACTAACCTCCTGCCTCTTGCATTTCAGGCCTTGGAGCTGTACAACAAAAGCATTTGCTTCGCCGAACCCAACTCAGAGCATCTCTCCATAGGCTATGCCAATCGGTCGGCTGTTCTCTTCGAATGGAAGCGCTATAGGGACTGCCTGGCCAATATTGAGCTGGCCCGGAAGGCAAATTACCCGGCGAGACTAAGCCACAAGTTGGACAAGCGAGAACGTGACTGCCAGCAGCTTTTAGAGCAGCAGCCCCCCGATGTGATTCCTCACGAGTTCAAGCTGAGCTTCGATTCCCATGCCCAGGTCCCGTACATTGCCGACTGCCTGGAGCTGAGGGAATCGCCCGACGAGGGGCGTTTCGTTGTGACCAACCGGGATCTGGTGGTTGGCGATCTGGTTGCTGTCGAGCAGCCGTTCTGCTCGACTCTGCTGCCCCCGATGCGGTATATTCGGTGTGCCACCTGCAAGCGGGAGAACTACCTGACCCTCATTCCCTGCGATAGCTGTTGCTCCGTCATGTTCTGCTCCGAGGAGTGCAAGCTTCGGGCCACATCCAGTTTTCATCGCTTCGAGTGTCCAATCATCGATTTCTTGCACCGCATGTTCAACAAGATCCACGGCATCGCCCTGCGGACCACCATGGCTG
This sequence comes from Drosophila lowei, assembly GCA_008121275.1. NCBI lineage: Eukaryota > Metazoa > Arthropoda > Insecta > Diptera > Drosophilidae > Drosophila > Drosophila lowei. The sequence continues at coordinate 18,940,305 of CM017778.1, read as the reverse complement.
CCTTGGACCTGTATCCCAGCATCGAGGAGCTGATGGCTTTCTGTGAGCAGCCGCAGAACCAGCACAAGTGCGCCTTCGACTTGGATTACAGCCAACTGTCTGCCCAGGAGCATTACCGGGCTATTCACGGACTTGTCACCAACCAGCATCTGCGATCCGTCTCTGATCTCTTCCAGCGCTCGGTTGTCTGTGCCGTGCTGAAGCACTTCATCATTGAGTATACGCCGCTCAAGGACTTTCTGGGCGGCGAGGATGGGAGGAACTTCTTTACGGACCTACTCTTCAGGCATCTACAAACATCACCCTCGAATATGCATGGCATCGATCTTGTGGAACAGGTGAACGAGACCAAGGACGATCAAACGCACTCATCGGGTGCCTACGCCTTCCTTTCACTGCTGAATCACTCTTGTGCGCCCAACACCCTCCGAATTTACGAAGGAACCAAGGCATACCTGTTCGTGCTTAGGCCTATCAAGGCGGGGAATGTTCTTTACGACAACTATGGGTGAGTGATTAATCATAAAACCTCTCATTGGCACGACTAAGCTTTCCCTCGCCTTCTCAACTGCAGCGCCCACTTTGCGGTCTTCAGCAAGCAGCAACGGCTAGACACTCTCTCCATGCAATACAGATTCGATTGCAAGTGCGAGGGCTGCGAACTGGACTACCCGACCTTCGGTCGAATGCCGCACAAGGCGACAGTTCCTTCGGTCACCGACGACACGGATATGAAGTCGCTGGGTGCCTACAACTATGACTTTGCGACAAGCAATTACACAAAGTACTGCGAATTCCTTACGCAATACGGCGCCGCCTATCCCTGCGAGCAGATCAGCTCGGCCGAGGAGTGCCTCAAAATGGCACTGCATATCATGGTGGATGCGGTACCGCTCAAGGCGAAAATGTAATCTGACTAGACTTTAACTTAACTCCCTCTTCCTCCTGTATCCTGCATCCTGTATCCTGCATCCTGTATCCTGTATCCTGCATCCTGCATCCTCCTTCCGCATCCCCCACATACGGACGAACTCTTTCGGAGCTGATTGATTGAAAGAAGCGTATTAAAAACAAAAGCAAACAAGTAATTAATTACGATACATTTTGTTGCCATAAGTCTAGACTCTAGGGCAAAGGCAACGCCAGCAACCACCAGGAGCACACTTAACTTTTATTGTAATTTGTAATTGTACATTTCGACCGATATCCTTGGTTCTATTTTACTTTGCACCACAACACACAACAAACAACACACCAGACCAGACACCACACTCTTCACAGTTGTCGCAAGCTCAAAATTTCAAATGATGATTTATTTTGTCCACGTCTTTGAATACCTTCGAAGAAAACATTTATTCGAAGTATGTTAAAAGAGATACAAAACAGAATCCATAAAACCGACACATGTTTTTATAATTATTTTACAAAACACCCACTAAATGAGAAATACAATATTTTTTAATTGTAAATATCTCCTTAATTTCTAAGCCATTTTGCTGTACAAGTCGATGAGATTCTGATTGAGTATGGAATCCCTCCTGCTGTGGGGGGCTTCTGTGTTTGCCCTATCAGCTGTCTGGAGCTGCACAAACTCGCAACCCGTTGAGGTGGAGGAATGGCCCTCATCGAACAGAACATTGCCAAACGTCTGCTCAAACTGCTCCTGGAACTGGCGGGCATTTATGGGCTGCAGGTCCTCGCCTGCAGGCAGTGGATTGATGTTCAGCTGGGCAGCCAGTTGGTCCATGCTGTTGGGCTCTCGCTCGCTCTGCTGATGCGCCTCCTCACTCTTCACGTACATGTTGTCACCAATGGTCTGGACATAGTCACCGAAGTACTCCTGATCCACGTCCTTGAAAAAGCTGCCGTCCATGGCCTGGAAACCTAGCCGAATCAGCAGCGATATTTTCGTATTGAAGCACTCCAACCAGGCCTTGTTGGTATTGTAAATGGACAGCTGCGCCTCCTCCCCACTGGCGTTCCAAAAGTCCAGCAGAGTGTTCTTGGTAAAGTCAATCAGCATGTGGCGCTTGGAATCCGGATACATTTTGTTGATGGCCTCCAGGTGTCGGAAGGTTATCTCGAGCAAATGGTGCTGGTGCCGGGAAACAAACAGCTGCCATTTGTACAGCATGGTCATCAGGTTCCACAGTTTGCCCATGGACTGCTCATCGATGCGCATCACGGAGCAGGTGGCTATATCGTTCAGCATGAATTTGCAGTGCTCGACGGTCAGGAGCTGGGCATTGTTGTGCTTGGAGCCGTTCAGCAGGGAGTCGATGAACTTGGGATCCAGCAGCACTGCAGTCACATCGTGGATAACTGCCAGAAGTGGTTACGTAGACTTGGGATCAAACGCATTGAAGGAGTGCCACCCACTCACCTTGTACCGACTTGTCCTTGGCGATTTGTTGCGCCTTCAGCCGCTGATCAATCACATAGAGCATCTCGCAGCCCAGGTTGACCAAAATAAAGACATTGGCACGGGGACTCAGCTGCTGGTGCTGCTTCGGACTGAAATTGGACATTGTTTAAAGGCTACTGCCATGCACAAGGGTCGAATCTAAACTAAACTTAGCCAAGACGGCGACGACGGCACGCAAGCCTCAAAAAGTATTCACACATACATTTAGTTTATTGGATTTTTCGTTTCCGTGCAGAGAGGTCCCCGTGTCCTGCCATGTTTGACGGCTTTATGAGAGCCCCGGCAACGTCTTTCACTACAAACAAAAACAACGACGCCGACGACAGGCGACGAGTATAATTATGACCACAGTGTGGGTAGTGCGGCGGCCTCCACTTGGGGAGTGGGGTTTGGACTCCATTGCATGGAGAGTTATTGATTAGTATATCTCAATGGCAAACGCAATGAAATTATTATGGAAATTATGGCAGCAGGCTAAAAAGTTAAAACGTTTTCGCGTTCGTGTCATTAGTAGGGGGAATTATCTACATAGCTACTTGTATTTTAGGGAGACCGCAACATATGGCATGTTCCCTGGAATACACTTCAATGCTAATTTGACGGCTTCCTATGTGGCTTCCCATTTGTGAATCAAGCACCTGCAGTGAAGGGCAGCAGGAAGTACACGCCGGAAGTTGCGTGCATGCAGTCCTAGTGAATTCCAGAAGTGGGGGCGGATTGATTTTAAAAGAGTATACAAGCGCCAAAACAGAATTCTAGTGTGCAACAGGCGCCGTATCGTATCGCCATATTATCCAGCACTGTTCTAAAATTGTAAGGCAAAGTGCATTTTTTTTTATAAATAATGTTGCGTCAAACGTTTCGTCCTGGTCACGCCGCCCATTGGTGCCGGCAAATGTCCGTGATGGCCAAGTCCTTGAAGTACACCCAACACGGAGAGCCCCAAGATGTCTTGAAGCTGGTCGAGGACCAGCTGGCCGATCCCAAAGATAAGCAAGTGCTGGTGAGGATTTTGGCGGCTCCCATCAACCCAGCGGACATTAATACAATTCAGGGTGAGCCAATACATACATACAGCGTATGCTGGTAGACAGATTATAATTAAATTACTCTATTCGCTAGGCAAATATCCCGTCAAACCAAAATTTCCAGCCGTGGCCGGCAATGAATTCGTAGGCGAGGTCATCTGTGTCGGGGAGAATGTCAAGGGCCTGCAAGCGGGGGAGCACGTTATAGCTCTGGCCACCGGTCTGGGCACGTGGACAACGTATGGCCTCTACAATCAGGATCAGCTTATGACCGTGTCCAAAAAAGTTGGCTTGGCAGAGGCGGCCACCGTCACTGTCAATCCGTGCACTGCTTATCGCATGCTAAAGGACTTTGTAAAGCTGTCGCCGGGGGACACAGTCATACAGAATGGAGCCAACAGCGCTGTGGGACAAGCTGTCCACCAACTGTGTCGCGCCTGGGGCATCAATAGCATTGGCATTGTCCGCGACCGCCCGGAGATATGTGAGCTGAAGCAACTGTTGGAGTGCCTGGGTGCCACGGCGGTGCTAACAGAGGCAGAGGTTCGCACCAGCGACATCTTTAAAACGGGAAAGGTCAAGCGCCCAAAGCTGGCGTTCAATTGTGTGGGCGGCAAAAGCGCAACGGAAGTGTCGCGCCATCTGGATGACCGCGGCGTTATGGTTACCTACGGTGGCATGTCCCGGGAGCCAGTTACGGTGGCTACTGGACCACTTATTTTCAAAGACATTGCATTTAGAGGCTTCTGGATGACGCGCTGGTCCAAGGAGAACTACGATGCACCCGAACGCAAGCAAATGTTCAAGGAACTATTCGAGCTTATGGAACAGGGAAAATTCGTGGCTCCCACCCACGAGATGGTGCCCCTGGAGAAGTTCAAGGACGCCGCAGCAGCAGCTCTCAATTTCAAGGGATTTACGGGCAAGAAGTTCATCCTAAACATGAGCGAATAATTAGATTAATTGAGGCTCTTAGCCTTTGGCTTTATTTTATACACATGATGTGGTATATATGCGGAACCAAATTTGTTGTATCTTGTGATTGAATATGATTCAGTTCATCTCCACCTCGTTTGCTTGATATTTGAGCTGTAGGGTCATGGCCGAGGGAGAGGTGGGATCGGTGACCGTCAGCTGCTGTCCATCCTGCAGTCCCAATTCGCCCAGGGATTGTGTAAGGTTCTTCCTGGTGGCCTCCTCAATACTCTTTACTGTCGACATGTAGAGAGTCCGCTGCTTGCCATCCTTCATCACAGTGGTCAGAGCGGGGCTCTTGAGCTGGAAACGAGGCGAGTCGCAGAGTGACTTGATCACATCCTCCAGTGTGGTGGTATTGGGATCCTCGATGGGCAGCAGTTGTGGCTTGTTACTACAAGCCAGGCAGCTCTCAGACTTTTCTGGCTCATAGGTATACGTGTAAATTCCATCCAGATCGTTGAAATTCAGGTAGTTCGACATGCTGTCGTAGCAACTGGTGGCCAATTTGAAAACCTCCATAGCACAGGCAGCAGCAATGACAGCATTGGTGCTGGCTACTGCAGGAATTATGTGCTTAATGACGCCTTGGACGAGGCGATAAGTGATTCCAGTTATGTTGAATTCGTTAGCCCTCTCCACCGCTCTTTCGTAAATCCAGCCAATGTGCTGGGGATCGTCTCCGTCCAGGGGGACACTAAAGGGATTCTCCTTATCCCACTGTATCAGCTTCACGTACTCAACGCAATGCTCCGGCAGTCGGGGAGTATTTGCTATTGTACACAGGGGATAATTCACCTGGGGTGGGAACAAGTCGAGAGTGCACTCGATGCAGGCTGTGAAGCCTGGCAAAATAACACGAGCATTTCCTTTGAAGCCCTCAGTACCACCGTCAATCATGGGCACAATTGAGCTGACATCTATGGTGCCGTCATCCTCGTAGCGCAGCATCGATAGCAGCATGCCATTGATCCATCTCCTGGCCACAATCGAGTCTAGTCCACAAACAATCAGGTGAAACTGTTGATAGAAGGAATCGTCAAAGTCCTGGATTTTCTTGAAATGCGGCGTGACCCGGCAGGTGGGAACTCTTCCGTTGATGAAACGCGCAGCGCATTCCGCCTTCGAGGATCCAATATCCGTTCGTCGGAACAGAAACTGTCTGTTCAGATTAGACAGTTCAATGGTGTCCATGTCAATCACATGCAAATTACCGAAGCCCATCAGAGCCAAGTCTTTCAACAGCTCACAGCCCAGACCGCCGGCACCAATGATTAGAACTTTTGATTTCGTTTGCAAGAAATCCAAGTTGTCAGGAGAGGCTGTGAAGTCATCCTTGCAGAATGGTCCCTCGCGCTCCAGTATGTGCCGCAGACCATTCCAGCGCTTGCTGTGCAAGCTGAGACCGGGATTGGGAGAAGGAACAGACATTTTCGCGTTTCAAATAAATAAATACACGAATCGAATCCAAGACAAATGTTTGCTAGTGTTGTAAGCCGCTGCGAAATGAAATCGTGTAGCACAGCACTGCCAATGAATGGCATGCAACCCTGTTGCCGCCTGTTATCGATAGACATGCATTGAATTGAAAACAACGGCACTTGGAAAAAAATTATAGCGTCCCTTGCAGCGTGCCTGGCACTTATTGTAAAACAAATACAGATACGAATACAAATTTGTATTAAAATAGGCTAAATCAGTGCGTGAGTAGCACCTGCACAGATATATCTATCTACAGTTAAAAGGAATACACTGAAAATGACGCTTTCGACCTTGGCGTCGTTTGATGATCTGCGGCGTTGCATGCAAGTGCTGACCGATGGGACCGCTGAGGAGGGTGAGTTTTTTACTCGCATCTAATCTGTGTGGAACGAACGCTAGCCATAGGTCAATATTGCAGAGTTCCTACGGTTCCTGCGGATGTTCGAACAGTACCATGAAAAGTGCGCAGGGTATGCGGCGGAAACCGCGAGGATACAAAATGAGCTGGATAAGTCCCTTACCAAGATGGGTGATCTGGAGGGCAAGCTGTTTCACGCTCGACGCATCATCGATATGGAGATCAAGGCTCGCCGTCAGGCCGAGCATGAAAGAGACTCCATGGAAAACAAGATAATGGCTGTGGCAGATCTGTTGCGGCACGAGCGCAATCTAAACAACGAGACGCGCGATAAGCTGGCCTTTCTTCACACACTGCCGTCATCCCGGAAGCGCAAGTCCCTGAACGCTGTTAGGGAGGACAAATCCTATGGAGATATCAACTCTACAGGCTCGATGCTGTCGGACATGTCCATCACACATTCGGAAGACGACTTTCTGGACGTGCGCAGGTCCAAGTCCTGGCGCGAGCATCGACCCTCTTTACCCAAGAACCCGATCCCCAGTGTGGGCAACAAGAGATCGCGGATAAGTACCGGGTTGAATGGCAGCATGTCGACGCACACGCCAACCACGAGTAAGATGCGGCGCTCGGGTGCTGGCATAGGCGTGGAACAGCATACAGTGAATGTGGGTCAGGGCGCTGAGCGCTTTTGTGCTACCACCAAGGTCACCATACCCCAGGATGGGCAAGGAGTGATCCGTGCAGAGTCAACCATTGAGTCGTTGCCAGTGAATGGGGCCCCTGAGAGGATTGCCGATGGCTTGGTATCGACGCCTCGACGCTCCGCCTTTAAAGAGGCCACAGCTCCACCACTAACTCCGCTGAATGCCATGGCTCCGCATGTGCTAGCCGAAATGGGCACACCCGGTCAGCACCGTCCTTTGATGAGAAATCACACCTTCAGCCAGAAGACGTTCTTGCGCGGTGACAATTGTGTGCAGTGCCAGAAGCGGTAGGAATAATATAACCATTTTCCCCATATAAGTTTATATATTCCACATTATTCTTTACAGCATTCGGTTCGGCGCTGTTGGGTTGCGTTGTCGGGATTGCCCAGTGCGCTGTCATATTGACTGCCGGTATCTGCTCACAGTCAGCTGTGTGCCCCAATCGGGAACACCAACGACAAAGACAATGACGGGCTACCTCAGTGACTTTGCCCCGTCGATTGCGCCCATGATTCCAGCACTGATTGTGCACTGTGTGAATGAGATTGAGGCGCGCGGCCTCACCGAAGTGGGCCTTTATCGCGTGTCCTCATCGGAGCGGGAGTACAAAGCTCTCAAAGAGCAGTTCTTGCGAGGAAAATCCACCCCACATTTGGGCAACACGGATATCTATGTGCTTTGTTGTTGTGTGAAGGATTTCCTGAGGTCTCTCGTCGAGCCTCTCATTCCCACCGGCCAGTGGAAAGATTTTGCCAACGCTGTTCAAAATCCAGACACTTCAATGTCCCAAGAGATGCTGTACAAGTCTGTAAAGCAGATGCCCCAAGCCAATCGGGATACGCTGGCCTTCCTAATTCTGCATTTCCAGCGCATAGCTCAATGCCCTGTGGTGCTGATGCCGATCGACAACATCTCTCTTATCTTTGGACCCACCATTGTGGGGTATTCATCGCCGGATCCCGATCAACATGCCATCTACACAGAGGTCTTTACGCAGAAGCAGGTGATGAAAGCATTGCTCGAGCTACCAGTGGCATTTTGGGAGCAGTATGTTGTCATAGACTCGCCCCGTGCGCCAGTAACCGTTGTCAAGCGAGTGCCCAGCAGCAACAAGGACTTGTTATCAATATATGGTGAGTAGATGAATGACTTTAGCGCACTGCAATGATTAAATTCTTGTATTTTTGCAGCAACTCCTTTCAAGGGGACCATAAAGAAGCGCAAGTTCTACGGGACGCCGCCCGTATCTGCCCACAAGAAATGAACCTAGGTCTTTACCCGCCGAAAGTCCTTGACACGTTACTTAAGTTACTACAAGTATTTCAGTTTTTGTTTCCGGCCAGCCATACGAGAGGAGCTCTAGTTATATGTGCACCCCACTACTAACACTGTCTAGAGAAGTTTTTCTTTATAATTAACCATTTCAATTATAAAATTGAAGACTTTATTAACACTAACATAAGTATACTTACTCGCAATGAGCAATAAAGTATAATACGCATCAAAAAAGGCATCGAACTCTCTACAAACAATGCTAAAATTAGCGTGTTGTGGGCACAGCCCCAGTTCTAGTCGATAAAAACCCGCTTGGTTAGAGTTGAAACAACTGAGATAACCCGAGGGAAGTCCAGCTGATAAATGAATTGATACATGAACAAGCTACGCTTATAACAGGCGCTGGAAACACTCAAGCCGCTTAGAAAATCCCATGCCATAATATCGTCATATCATCATCAAACGGGTTTTTCGCTTGCTAGGAGATTCCGCCATAATAGCCCAGAATATCAAATGGAATCGGCAGTCTCAAAATCGAAAGCCAGCCAGAATGACCACCGCGCATCAGAATCGATCCGTTTTTCTGCTGCTTCTCCTCTGCGTAGTTTTCTCTGGAGCGCACAATACCACCAAAACGTGCAAGCATCGCTGCGGGAGCGGCGATTGCATTCAATGGGATCAGCTATGCGATGGCAGGGCCCATTGCTTGGATGCCTCCGATGAGACCGTCGAGATGTGTGGGAAGGTCTGGTGTCCGGGCTATAGTTTCCGCTGCACTTATGGGGCTTGTGTGGCCAGCACGGCAGTGTGCGATGGCCAGCATGACTGTGTGGATGGATCCGATGAGGAAAGATGGCTGTGCCGGGCACAGATGCAGCAAGCCAACTGCGACAACTGGGAAATGTACTGCCAATCCGGCCAATGCGTACCCTATTCGAAACTTTGCGATGGCAAAAACGATTGTCTGGATGGGGATGATGAGCTGGCCACCTTATGCGAGGGCGTGATCATAGCCAGCTCCACTATCAACCAAACTACAGCTACGGAGAACGACATAGTATTGATGACATCGACAATGTCAATAGGACTGCTGCCTCCTCGGCAGGAAGACGACAAGTGCGTGATACCCCAGATAGCCAATCTAATAATAAAGTATTCAAGCAGTGCAGTCCTATATGCGGGCACGAAAGTACCCAATGACACGAGGATTCACTATGACTGCCCAGCAGATCATTCGCTCAAAGGAGATTACGAGAATATCTGCAATGCACCCAAGTGGCTGCATCAGTTTCCATACTGTGAAAGTAAGTGGAAGATGAACAGAAGTTTTATATATATTAATATTATTTCAATCGCACACTTGCAGCTCCCACAGCATTCGTTTCTAGTCTGTTCATAACAATATTTGCCTTCCTGATCGTCGTCCTGTTGATTCTCATTTACAAGGTACGCAGAGACGACCGCCATAGGCCGCGTGAAGAGCAAATTTGGCTTGTAGACACTGCAGCCAATCCTCCAAGGCCGTCAGATGTAGCCAAGGTCTAAAAGAAACTCGTTATTGTAATTTAAACTAGCATTAAAACTTAAGTATTAAACGCTTACCAAATTTAAAAAGAACAGTAAAAGTTTAGTGCTGGGAAGTGCGGGTAGCTTTAGTGCTGTAAGACGTCAGTCATAAGAATAATGTTTATCTCGCGCCTCTAGCTCCACATTATTGTTCCAGTGCTCCAAGCGTAAGCATCATCAACATCTAGTTCCAAACTTGATTCCTGCGTCATTAGATAACCAATTGCATTTGCAGCCGGCGACAGTTTCTTTAAACATGGCCAATATTGCTAAGATCTTCGCGTCCCGCGCACAGAGCGTGCTCCAGGCTGCCGGCAGACAGCCACAGGTGGCCGCCAGATTCAGCCGCAGCGTTTCCTGTAAGTATCAAATGCATGGGATCAAAGTCCACGGCTGCAACGAACTGCTGTGAGCGACCATTCCCAGCTTCACTTTTGCCGGCACTTGCGAATTTTCGGGTTTTTTCGATGGCCGGTCCCAAACGTTCTTCGTTGCGTAATCAGATCACCTCATAAGGCCATCTCTTTCACTCCGCAGCGGCCAGTAACTGGGAGTTTATTAAGACCGATGTGACGGGGGAGAAGAAAAATGTGGCCGTGATCACACTGAACCGTCCCAAGGCACTGAATGCCCTATGCAACGGCCTCATGAAGGAAATATCCACCGCTCTGCAGCAGTTTTCCAAGGACAAGAGCATCGCCGCCATTGTGCTGACTGGCAGTGAGAAGGCCTTCGCCGCCGGCGCTGACATCAAGGAGATGGTGGGCAACACCTACTCGCAGTGCATTCAAGGAAACTTCCTCAATGACTGGGTTGAGGTGGCACGCACCCAGAAGCCCATCATTGCTGCTGTGAATGGCTATGCCCTAGGTGGCGGCTGTGAGCTAGCAATGATGTGTGACATCATCTATGCCGGCGACAAGGCCAAGTTTGGCCAGCCTGAGATCGCTCTGGGCACCATTCCCGGAGCTGGCGGCACCCAACGCCTCACTCGCGTCGTGGGCAAGTCCAAGGCCATGGAGATGTGCCTCACTGGCAACATGATCAGTGCCCAGGAGGCCGAGAAGCTGGGTCTGGCCAGCAAGGTCGTTCCAGCTGATCAGCTGCTCGCCGAGGCCATCAAACTTGCCGAGAAAATTGGCACCCACTCGAGCCTGATTGTTCAGCTGTGCAAGGAGTCGGTGAACACGGCCTACGAGACCACACTCCAGGAGGGTTTGAAGTTCGAGCGTCGCACCTTCCACGCCACGTTCTCCACGGTAAGTGGACATCTCTTGCTATACGCGTATCTATTTTTGTAATCTTATCGTTTCTTTGTTTGCCGCAGGCCGATCGCAAGGAGGGCATGACTGCCTTTGCAGAGAAGCGCCCAGCCAACTTCACCAACGAATAAACTCAACTGTTTCTGAAATCTGAAATCTTCCCAGCCAGCATTGCATTTATATCACTTGTATGTTATTTGTACGCAAATAAAAACGTTTTAATTTGTATTTGTAGAAATGAACTACATTCGATGGATGACGGAGGCAGACTGGCCACCTGGTTGCAAGCTGAGGTACTAGATATACTCCCACCTGGCAATCAGAGTTCCGGTCTGACTCTGGGCATCCAAACACAATTTTTATGAAGGCAACGTTGTCCAAGGCTGAGGCGATACGTTAGTTGCAGATGCCACGCGAACGAAAAGTTACACAATCTCTGCTTGTGACTGCACTTCTAAACTGTTCCAAGCACCTTCTAGATGCTTATTTTGTTCCCATTGTAGACACTCCTTCGCTTTTAGAAGCAGTCCGCTTTCTGAGCTGTCGAAGGAGTAGGTCCCTTTGGAAAGGGAGCTACAGGAGTCGCTTGCAGGTTTTTCTGTCGCTCTCGAAGCATCATTAGTCGGTAGTAGGCACGGAGTTCAAGACGTCGCGATTGGGCCTTTAACCTCTTGATCAGTGGAGAGTCTGGCTCGCGTTTATCTAAAGGATAGGAGAATCAATGAGAAGGAAAGACTTTCATTAGCTGAAATATAAGAGAATATATATCCGTACTCTTTCCAAACCGATCGCAGATACTGCAAGGACCTCCATCCACGGCTAGGCTATCTCCAGCTCCTCGTTCATACGCCGCCTTTGGAGGTGCTTCGAGAGTATCCTTGTGCTCCAGCACTTTAGCTACACATTCGGAAGCAGGAAGGCGAATAGGTTCTGAATAGCGACGTATCTTCACAGGCTTGATCGGCTCTAGCAGCGGATATTCCCACTCTTCGGACTGTAGTTCGGCCTGGAATTTTTGACGAGTCCTCTCAGTGAACGATGGCCCCCTGATGGGCTTGGGCACATGGAGTAACTCCGTCCTAGTGGGGAACTTCTCCTTTGGCTTCGGCTTGGTCTTGATGTGATCTGGTCTCTTGTTTGGCGGAGGAACATAGGCACGAACAATGGCCTCGGACACAAAATTACGCTTCGCCTTGGGTTGAGGGATCTCCCGTATGGCACAGTGCTCCATGAGCATCTTGATTTTCGCCTCCAGGGCGGCGCGCTCATCCTTTGTGTTCTCCGTACGGAGCAAAGAACTGGGTCGCCTGGATGTGTCCACCGAGCGTGTTGGCGAGGAAGCCTGGGACTTCCGATCGTTGTCGCTGGGGAAAGGGTCTGGCATGTTCCTGAACATAAAGTCGAATTCATCGAATTCAACGAATTCTTCCTCCTTTTCTTTTTGCACGGGCTCCTTGTTCAATTCCATTATGCTGACCACTGACCCGTGTCCTTTTAAAGGCTGAAAAACAGCGCTTTTCTTGCTCAGCCAACTCGCCCGGCTAAGCAGGCTTTTCGTGGGCGACAGGTAGCTGATGGAGTGCTTCGAACCCTCTCTTCTCAGTATTTTACGATCCGGTCTTGAGTCTCTGACGTAGTGCGTGAACTTTTGCAATCGCGTTTCTCTCGAAGCAGGATTGTCTGTATGACTGGACGTTTCACCCACATATAAATGGCCAAACAAAGAAGAGTCTATTCCATTCTGAGTTTTGGCGACGTAGGGTATCAATTCATCCGGCTTGTAGTCAGCGTTTATTTTATTTCCTAGACGGGGGATATTCTTCCCCGAAGATTTGAATTTCGTTCTTATCTTATACCAGGTGTTGCGCTCAGAAACCCCCCTCTTGAGTTCCGATTGCTCTTTAAGGATCGAGCCGATTGAGTCGATGTAGGAAGGTTCAAGAAGGCTAGCCACATCCGCACTTAGCTCGTTGGGTTTCCTCCGACTCTTGGGTAAGTGATAGTATGCGCCAATTTTCGCAAATTTATTTCTCCTGGATGCGTGAGTGCGTGCGGGTATTCCTGTAATGATTTTTCCATATTTCGAGCGATACGATCGCTTGGGTACTGGGGGGGGATCATTAACTGTGGGCATTTGGTGGAAGCTCTTCAGGGCCGGATGGAGCTCTGGTATGGCAGCAGCTTTTCCTGTTAGCATTTCCCCGAAGGTGCTCGAAAACTTTGGATCTATTACATTGACTTTCTTCCCACGATTTAGTAGAACCCTCTTCTGGACGGAGTCGGATTTCTCTCTTTCCTTGAGGAAGGTATCTATATTGATGCTGGCAAAGCTGTCAATGGTTTTCCTTCCGTCCCATATTCCTTGGTCAACTTTGGAGGATTCCCCAGGTCTTTTGTTGGTGCCTGTCTGACGCGGACTACCAGTCGTTCGCTTCCTCTTGGAGCCCTGTTCATTTTTGGGGGTCTCTCCAGCTCTTGTCTTGAGTCCTGTCGTTCGCCTTCTCTTGGAGTCCTGTTCATTTTTGGAGGTTTCTTCAGCTCTTTCCTTGCGATAGGCTTTCTCAAATTCGTCAAAACTTTCCAATCCTTCCAGATCACGCTTGGATGTTTTCTTGCCAGTCGTTCGCTTCCTCTTGAAGTCCTGTTTATTTTTGGAGGTTTCTCCAGTTCTTTCCTTGCGATAGGCTTTCTCAAATTCGTCAAAACTTTCCAATCCTTCCAGTTCACGTTTGGATCTTTTCTTGCCAGTCGTTCGCTTCCCCTTGGAGTCCTGTTCATATTTTGCGCTTTCTGCAACTCTTTTATTAAGTCCTTTCGTTTGCTTTCTCTTGGAGTCCTGTTCATTTTTGGAGGTTGCTCCAGTTCTTTTCTTGAGATAGACTTTCTCAAATTCGTCAAAACTTTCTATTCCTTCCAGTTCACGTTTGGATCTTATCTTGCCAGTCGTTCGCTTTCTCTTGGAGTCCTTTTCAGTTTTTGCGCTATCTACAGTTCTTTTCTTAAGTCCTGTCCTTCGCTTCCTCTTGGAGTCCTGGTCATTTTTGTAGGCATCTGCAGACGTTCGCTTCTTCTGGGCATCCTCTTGTTTCCTCTCGGAATCCTCTTGATACATTACCGGCATTCGATGCGAGCTCCGAAGCATAGAGGTCAGCTCTGGCACGGTCTGGCTCTGTAGCATTTCACGTAAGGGCTTTGTGAACGACTTCTTTTCTTTGCTTTCTTCACCTTCCATGTATTTTCCAAAGGGCGTATGTATCGAGGCACCCGATTTACGTTTGGGAAAGATCCTCATTAAGTTCTTTTCATGGGATAGTTTCTCGACTTGGTTCTCTTCCGGCTCCTGGATGTGAGGCTGCTCTGGAGTTGGATCACGATATGGTCCAGAGTCTGGGATCCCTTTCGGGGCTCCTGATTCCCGCTTAAGCTTCTGTCTTCGTCGAAGGTTTTGCCTTTTGTTTTGCTCCAAAGTAGTCCGAAACTTTTCCAGTGCATTGTCTTTTCTAGTTTCCTTCTGCTCATTGTCCTGCTGATGTCTTAGCTCTCGTTCCTCTGCCGCATCTTTGAGGCTTTGTTCGTACTCGAGGCGCCACTTTGGTTTAGCGTGGAATGGACGACTGACGCGGTTTCGGTTTCTAGTGTCCTTCTGCTCTGTGTCCTGCTGATCTCTCAGCTCCTGTTCCTCTGCTTCATCTTTGTGGCTTTGTTCGTGTTCGAGGTGCCACTTTGGTCGGTTTCGGTTGTACGAGGTGCCGCCAGGCTTTAAGGGGGCTATCGAGGGTTCTTTGTGCACTTTGGTGTCGTCCTGAGGTTTGATTTGTGATGCCATCTTTTTTCTGTTCTTGCAGCACGCTGCATAGGCCTCTACTTCGGGACTAATGCCCCCGACGAAGCAGCGCTTTATATCGTCAAAGAAGTTGTCCAAGTACCACAGCATTGAAAAATCTCTCTGAAAGCACGGGGAAGGTGAACCGAGGCCCATTGTTGCCCGTGGATGTTCCTGCGCCAGCTTGTCCATGTAGATGTCAATCACTTTGTGCAGGCATTCCCTGTTCAGCAGCATGGGAAAAGGCAATTCCTGTGGGTGGACGTCTGTGACTGCCTTTGACTTTGGCCTCCGTTTGGATTTGTCCTTATGACATGGGCACAGTGAGTAAGTGCAACATTTTGGCACCTCTCTAAAGCGGTCCATCTTAAAAAGAACTTTTCTTACTACAAACAATTTTAAGGCAAATAAAATATTCAAATATTCAATGATTTTTGATTTTAAATTCACACAACGTGTCGGATAGTTATTCAAATGATCCTCCTATTCTTCCTCCTCGTCCTGTGCCACTTCGCGGGCAAAACGCTTCACTCTTGAACATTAACTGACTACACAGTCGAGCCTTGACTGTATTGTCTTTGTCTTCTCTCCTCGATCAGCCTCTTTGCAGACATTTCCATCTGCGTCAGACAGGAACTGCCAGCTAACAAATGTAGCATGGATAGAAACGGACCGTACCACGTTACAAATGACAATAACCATAGACATATCACTTCAAGTTCATTTCTATTTAAGTTTAATGATGGAACTACTTTTTTGAACTCGGTTAAAAACGGCAACCGCGAAGTTTAAGCCGAATTTCCGTTGTTTCTTATCGATATGTATCGATAGGTTGTAACAGAGCACTTAACAGCACAAGCACACTCTGTGAAATGTTACACAGACTGTTACTCCCGGAGTGAAATGTTAATTTGCAAAATGCAGTCCTGCGCGTTGAAAGACCGTTGAGAGGGAAGCAAAATCTAGAAAAAAAGTAAAAGTGAAAATCTGGCCCTTGAAATTTGTTCATTAATTATGCATTGATAAAATAAAAATAAACGGATAATTTTGTGTGCGCCCCAAAGGACAGGCCGCGTGCAGAGATTTCAAAGAAAGTACTTGCATTTGTAGAAAAGAGCGAAGGACATTTTTCAAGTATCTATTATTGTGGTCCGAATCGGATGTGCTGTAATCCATTATTGCGAGATATACGACAGACACATACACATACATCTCCGTGTATACATACAAACGGCCGAGACGCCCGCGCTTTGCCCTTGGCTGCATTCGATTTTTCACAACAGGCCGTGAAAAACGACCAACGAGCTCGCCACTGAAGAGCCGTCACCGCCATCATCATCATCAGTGGGACAAGAAAAGGCCGCAAGCATGGACATGCTCAACCAGATACTCAGCATTAATAATGGCGGCGCCTATGGGGGCGGCAAGGCTGGCGGAGCCTTCGATCCACTCACGTTCGCCATGAAGCCCCAAGTTGTCATAAGGGCGCTCTGCTGGGTAAGTGTCAAGTGGTGCTGGGAATTGCTGGGATTGCGAGTGTCCCCACACACGCATTCCACACCGATTGTGTGGATTTGTTTATAGTGTCAGTGGCGTACTGGCTTACACTTTGAAGGGGGGATTATTGGATCAGCTGCAGGATGGTCATAAAAACTCTCACGCCCATAAAAAGTTTATAATTAAATTCCATAAAGGTCCTCCCCCCACGGACTTGAGGTACACACGTCACCAGCAACCAGGGCTCGGGGGGAGGGCCAGTGAGTGATAGTTTGCTTTTCTTGTTAGTGTACGTAATATTTGCACAGACCAGACCCCCAGCCCCGTAATGGCACACCATTCCCCAAGGCCTGCTCCTGGCCAAACAAACTAAACTTGGCCTTCAGCGGAAATTGGGTCACAAACATAGGTCTGTCCGTCCGTCTATATGTCTGTTTTTCTGTGTACTTGAACTTTTGGATTTGTTGCACCTGTTTATGGAAATCGATGCCAGAGTGGGAGATGGGAGTGACCCACATATTTTAGATGGTGATGATACTGTGGGAATGGGAGCGGCATGCATCTCTTAACCTCTTGGAATTTCCATTCTGCAGCTCTTTTCAGTGGTGGTCTTTGGCTGCATTTCTTCCGAAGGCTGGACGGAGAAGGAGGGCAAGGAGTACTGTCTCTACAATGGCGATGGCCTGGCCTGCAAGTATGGCAACATGGTAGGCGTATTCGGTTTTTTGGCCTCTATGGGCTTTATGGGCGGCGAGTTTCTCTTCGAGCGGATGTCGTCGGTGAAGAGCAGAAAGCGCTATGTTATGGCCGACTTGGGCTTCTCCGGTAAGGGATCCTATATGGGTCAAAATCCACCATTGAGTGCAGTTTTCATTTGAGTATCTTCTCCAGGTTTGTGGGCCTTCATGTACTTCGTGGCGTTCTTGTACTTGTGGTCCCAGTGGAGCTCGTCGCCGCCACCCCCTCTCGGCATTGGAGCCGGCAGCATGCAGACGGCCATTTGGTTCTGCCTCTTCTCGATTGCCACTTGGGTGGGTCCCTGTCCCTGCAATCAATGTATATCGGCGGCGTTATGTAATATTCCTCTCTATTGTCCAGGCCCTGTGCGCTCTGATGGCCTACAAACGATTCCTGATTGGAGCCGGCGATGAATTCACCTCGGCTTTCGAGACTGACCCCGCCAACGTCGTGCACCAGCAGGCCTACGGCTATGCTATGGACAATGACAACGATCAATACAGCGCCTCGCCCTTCGGCCAGGGGCAGCAGGGTGAGTCGATTTAATACAATTATTCATAATCATAGAATGATTCTGACTGGTGGCCCTATCTACAGGCGGCATGGAGCCACAGCAACAGGCTGGCATGGAGTACCAGCAGCCCACCTATTAAGGCATTTCCACACCTGCTCCTACTCCTACTCCTACTCCGTTGTCCACACACTTGAGAGTACTTGGGTTTATTTTGTAGTGCGAATGGCAAATGTTTTACACGACTACTAGCAAACACAAAGCGTTGGCTTTTACCAAATACACCGATGACGAACATATAAAACCAGTAACAGAAACAATAACGATACAAAGTAATACAAATTACAAATTACAACAACAGCAGCAGCAACAGCAGCATTTGCTTTAGCCACAAGAAACAGGAGATATACAAGCATAAATATGTATGTATATCTGAATAATACGAATAACTTGAGATTGAGATGATAACTTATAAGCTAGCCCCCTAAGTTGAGTGTGCAGTTTTTTGTAGTGGAAATTTGTTGCTGTATACAGATATACAAATAGCTATTGCCGTATATATCCTAGGGGAACACTCGAATATGCTTTCAACGTTGTTAGTTATTTAGTGTTTACATGTACTTGTACTCGAATACGGTATTTATTACGATTTTCAGTTGTGCCAGGCCCTGGTCCCCCACAGCCACAGCCACAACCACAGCCACAGCCCCATATCCTCAGCTAGAGGGAAGGCATGAGGTATTTTAGATAAATTTACACACACACACACATACAAATCGGATCCACAGCAGAGAGAGACAGCATCAGAGAGGCAATATACTTACGAGAAGAAGAGGGAAGAGAACTGCTCAAATCACATATCCAATAGCCATCGCAAGTACGAATATACTCGAATTGTAGTCTTAGGGCCAGGGCAGGGCCATCGCTTGGTTAGAAATGCAATAACTATAATATTAGCGCCAAAACAAGTGTAAATTCTAAAGTAAAAAAATTTAGAACTGTTATGTGGAAAGCTGTACCGAGCTGTACCGGAAACATAACTTGAGACAACTGCAGGAATAAAGCAAAGAATTGTTAGAGCGACTCGCTTTCATCCAGGCTTGCGCCCTAACAAACGATTTGTATAGTAAACCTTAATACATATAAATTAACTTGAGTATATATACGCATATGTATGTCGGAGAACGTAAGCATATTGATTACAAAATAGCTGTTCAGTTAATGCAACTTGCAATAAACTACAACAAGTATTTGTTAAACCAAAACCATATATAATATATTATATATATTTATGTATTGTATTTGTAAAGCGAACATTAAATTACCAGTTAATGCAACACAAGCAAAAGGAAATCTCAGTAAACATGTATACATATACTATACAATACTATATTTAATTATACACATATATATATCTAAATTATTCATGTAGAATTCGTGTGCGTTCAAATGATAGAAATACAGAAAATTATCGTATTACTCATACCCGTATTTAAAAAGAAAACAAACAACAAATTATGAAGAACAACACAAATCGCAAGAGGAACTAACCCGAAGACCCCGAACACTTGTGAACCATATTGTACCAGAGCAAATCCTCAAGTCCTCTTAACTGAAAAACCAGAACCCAAATAAATATAAATATTTTTAAAAACCATCAGTCGACTTTGCAATCATTTAATTAGTTATTAGATTTCCTGATCCATGACAACGGGGCGCGGCATTTGCTTTATCCGCCATTCCTCGAACGTCAGATCGCTGAACTGATTGATGTCCATATCGTAAGGCACCTTATGCTGTTCGAAAAGTTTGTTGTGATTCCTGATCGATCGCCAGTTGTCGCAGAACACATTGCGGCGCTCCTCCTTCTCAATCTCACTGTGGTAGTGGCCCCCAAAGTCAACCTTCAATTTAAAACAAAGCAATTAAATACAAATTCGAAGAATTCGCTTGTCACCAGAACTGACCAAGAATTTGTCCCAGGCAGCCACACATTGCACTTGATCTTCTGCCTCTTCCGAGAGGTCTGTTGTGGAGTCAACTTTCGAGTCTTCTCCTTGACTCTTTGTTGATGGCTTGGCAATGGACTTTTCTGTGGAGGTCTGGAGATTTTCCTCCACTTTAGTGATCTTTGTGGTACCTTTTGATGTGGATGTCTTAGTAGATGACTCTATGGGGATGGCGGTAGAAATAGCTTCCTCTGATGTGACGATCTCAGGAGCACTCATCACACCGGGGCGCGGCATTTGCTTTATCCGCCATTCCTCGAACGTCAGATCGCTGAACTGATTGATGTCCATATCGTAAGGCACCTTATGCTGCTCGAAAAGTTTGTTGTGATTCCTGATCGATCGCCAGTTGTCGCAGAACACATTGCGGCGCACCTCCTTCTCAATCTCACTGTGGTAGTGGCCCCCAAAGTTAATCTTCGAATAAAATAACTTAATTAAATACAAATTAAGAGAATTCGATTGTTACCAAAACTGACCAAGAACTTGTCCCAGGCAGCCAGACATTGCACTTGATCTTCTGCCTCTTCCGAGAGGTCTGTTGTGGATTCAACTTTCGAGTCTTCACCTTGACTGTTTGTTGGTGGCTTAGCAATGGACTTTTCAGTTGAGGTCTGGAGATTTTCCTCCGCTTTTGTGATCTTTGTGGTACCTTTTGATGAAGATGCCTCTGTAGGGAAGGCGGTAAAAATAGCTTCCTCTGATGTAACGATCTCAGGAGCTCTCTCCGATGTGAAGGTCTCCGAACGACTGAGCGGTATAGAGCTGCTCTCAGATGTTCTCTCCGATGTAGACGCCTCAGAAGTTGCCAGCGACAGTCCATCCGTCACAGGCTCCACCTTAATGTTCGGCACGGGAGTAGACGTCTGGACTGGGAAAGCGAGAGCCCATGTCACACCCATCAGGAGCACACAGAGGCAGAGACAAGTCCGCGAAGATGAACTCATTTCAATTGTTTTTCGCATACTGAGCTACGCTCACAGCGGATGAGCTATATAAGGCATTTCTGCTAGGCAGCTGCCGCTGGGCCTGGGGCTGGGGTCATTAAGTGGAAACACACTGATGATTTCCGAGAATTTTTTCCGAGTCTGGAAGAGGGTATCGCTTGCACTCGGACAGAGGGGCTTTGTGGGGTCCACATCAGATCAGAGAATATTTACTCTAATTATCGTGAACAGATTAGAAACATGATGGCTGATAAGAAGTTAATCTTTGAATCTTTGAATATCCAAATTCAAAGTGGGAGTGTAGGGTACCGAATTGCAATGGATAGCGACAAAGCAACAACATAGCGATAAGAAGGTTATTCAATTATCCCATACGGTACGTGATCTCATCGGAGGTCGTTGCAAGCGTTACGTTTAAAATTCGTAAATTTATTTACATATTGTTTAATTGACTATCTAGAAATACAGACTAAGTGGGCTTCTACTTGTTATAGGATGGGGTAACTGCATTCGCTGGCGATGCCGCAGAAGCCGCCGGCATTGCGCAAGATTCGCATGAAGCCGCCCTCGCCCCAGTTCTGGGAGTACGAGTTCTTGATGATCCAGTAGTCTTGTCCCCCCTCGGATCCATAGCCGACGACGACCACGGAGTGGTTCACCTCGTCCTGGTTGCACTCCTCATCCGCGTAGATGCCGCCCTGGTACTGCTCGAACGAGATGGGGCCAGCGTTCATGGAGCAGGCCAACGGGCCCAGTGTGGCCACCACCTCCTTCATCTTCTGCTCGTCGCCTGGTGTGATCGTGGCGTAGTCGCGGATCTTTACGATGCTCTCCCTGGGTGGCTGGCCAGCCGTCTCGTTCTGCCTGCACTGCATCTCGAACTGTGTGTACGGATACTTGTTGGCCAGAGTGATGCCGTGATCGCGGATGTACTCGAAGCCGTACTCCTGGAAGCCACCGTCACAGCCCATGTTGCCGTAGTCGTCGGCACAGTCCACAAGATTCTGCTGGGACAGCGAGGCCAGCACACCCGTGCGCCGGAACAGATGACCCTCGAGGGCGCCCGTCGTGGCGAACGACCAGCAGGAACCGCAACCCACTCCCTGGAATCCTGGCGGCGTGACTCCCCCCTTCTCGCGCCAGTCAAAGGATTCGGGCAGGTTGCCACTGGCCTGATTGGGAGCAGTCACGAAATTGATGTGGCCATTGGTGTATTTCCTGAAAGCAATTTGAATAAACTGAATGAGTACCGATGATGAATGGGTCTACCTATAAATGGGTCAAGTGCATGAACTTTAGTCTGAATAAATACTGCAATAAGAAAAACTTGAACAGCCATTTGGAATAAAGTTGAAGCAATGGAATACACTCCAACGGACTGCCAAAATGGAGTACTGGGAAAATGAATAAACAATGAATAAACAATTATTCTGTTTCATAGCTAACACGATTGTCTTTCTAGCAATGCCAAAAATGTATAGCTGTTTCGCTTTTGATAAGCGAATGATAAGTGAATGACTTGGAAATAACCAAACAGAATTCATTCAAGAGAGCTCCGAACTAGTTCCGCAGAAAAATAGAGCTGCTCCTCTTTCTGGCCTATGCCTATGCCTAGGCCTATGCTTATGCTTATGCTTACGCACGAGGAATGTGCACAGAAAACCAGTTCGATATTTATGAGATGGTTGCTAATTATTCAAGCGCTGGACTCCCCCTTTATGGGCTTCGATTGCGTCATAAATTGTGTGCTACTTACTCGCCACTTTCGGAGACCTTCGATCCAAGAAGCGTGGCAATCTCCTTCTTGGTCAAGTCGGCCAGCGGATTGAGGTGCAGGCGGTAGCCGGAGAAGCCGCCGTCCGCATTCTTATTGCTCAGGTCGATCAGGGACTTCTTAGCCGCAAAGATACTCTCGCGGTACGCCCGCTCGCCGTCGTCCGCATAAATCTTGCCCGTTTGGGCCAAGAAATCGTCAAAGTTATTCACGTCGCACAGTTTGGGAAACGACTGGAGGGACTGCAATGACACGGCACCCAGGCAGGCCAAGCCCAAGACCAGCTGCAGCCACATCGAAGGGCACTTCAACATCTGCAATGATGGACAGCAAAAACAAAAAAGTGCAAGTGTTAAGTATTGGGAAATAAGTTATCGTAGCTCCACGTGTGGTAGCCAGGTGTCAACATGCATCAGCCGCGCATGTCCATGGTTCATTGACCCTCGATCGATTCTATTTGGTTTATTTAATGAACTTATCGCTTTTTTTTGGGCAAAACCTCTAAACCATATAATACCACTGTGCAGATATCTGTGACACTCGTAAATCTCGTTTAAATTAAAAGATTTCCTTTATTGAATGGGCAGAGAAATTATGTAACATCTGAAAATCGTTTCAACAGCACACAGACACTTAAATTTTCACTTTGTGGATGAATTTCCATTCCGTAACTGTACGAACAGTCGATTATTCATTCTGCAGATCATCTGCCATGCACCATCTTTCACCCAAACAGGTAATTAATGACACTAAAATTCCGTAATATCGACTCTTTCACTTCCCTACCGTCTACCATGATCTATCGGATTTAATTATTAATTGGAGAGCATTCGATGTTTGTTGTTTGCTTTGAGTTCGGCAGGCGATGGGCCAATTTCCTGATGGATGACATATCATTAAAGGTTGAATAATCCCATTTGGATATCATTTACATATGGTTTCTGCCTCGGCGAAACACGAATGCATTTGATTAGCCTGAAATGAGTGTTTTACGACTCTTTGGTTTCTTTTGGTCGTGGCCAAGTCTGCATTATAGGCCACGCAAATTTCACTTTCGATGCTGTGAATATTCAGAGATACTCGTACCCTTTTGCACGCGTCCCATGCTGGGCTCGGGTGAAAGGCATCGATCTCTGACCACATGTAAGCCCTAATTGCAACCGCCTGTCCACTTGATTTCTTTGCAATTATGCTTCACAGTCGGGCGGCATGGCATCGCATCCCCTCCGCAGTACTGGACACACACACACACGCACACACACACACATAAGGACGGAGCTTAATCACCTTTTACAACGTATACGTTTTCGAGAGATATCTCTTCCGCGTTCACAGATCTAGCCGAAGATGCTGCCGACTCGGACTCCGCTCAGGTTATAAGCGAAGCTAGACGATGGGGCCTAGGTTTTTATAGTTGGAGGGGTGCCCCCTCGCCATGGACTCTGGTACAAACTTGGATTAGGCCAAAACCAGATGTTCACAAATGTGAACATTTTCGAACACGAATCTAGCATGAGGTAAAGATGTGTATTGTGGTTGGTGCCATCGCATGGCTATTTGTAAATGGCTTATATGTACATGTATATGGTTTATTTACAATAAATTATACAGATGTTTAATAAATAGTAAACGAGACTGAGTTTCTGTTTATTGTCCACTTTCCATAGAAAAAGTGCTTGATATTTTGGAATATTATAAGTTTACTGAGCAAACTTGTTTCAAATTTTATAGATATGGGTTGCGTAGAAAAAACGATTTGCCAAACAGTATTGGAAACGGAAAAATTTCTCTGAGAACAAAACAAAACTAATATGTCCCTAAACTCTTCGACTTCTGGGTACAAAAATTAACAAATAATTAAATAAATGATGAATCAATCACAAGTTAAGAAAGTCTTAATTCGGTATTTTCAGTAAATGAATGCTAATTGAATCGACTCATAATACAGGCCAGACTCATTCATTTAGCCAAATGTTTTATAAGCACTAGCATCCTATTTAACAGGTCTTTAGGTCCATTTACTAAGAGCAGATGCTGAAAAGTTCATTGACTTTTGTGGTTATACTATTGTATCGTACTCTTCTTCAAGTCTCGTCTCAAGATGCACAGTCTATCGCTAGACTCCGCTGACTAAAATTTGAGAATTACATAATTTAGCACTTGGCATTCAACAATTTAGACAAGACAACGAACAAACAATCATATAAATGTTGCAATATTTATGAGGCCCATGAACAAGAGGCCCATGAATATGAAAATCATGCCTACCCATAAAGAGAGAGAGAGAACCCCCTAAACGGGCCGTGATTAGAGCTAGCTGCTTTTACGATGCCAGGCTGGAACCAGGCCAGTGGGGCTTTCAAATTAACAGCGATACGAGAACCTAGCGAATCGAAACGGAACGAGGGCTCATTTGACAAGTTTATTGGGCAAATAGTGCGCCGCACCCTGGATGCTTCTTGCGGCTCTCCTCTAACGGGGCTTATCGTCACGTTACGAGTGTCTTCTGCTGCTTCCATCCACCGTGGGGCAAGTGCGAATTCGAGGCTGTTCGGCATGGGGCAGGGGCAGGGGCAGGCGCATAGAAATCTATTTGCACTTTTCTTGCGAAAGTGACTTACTTCTATTGTATTTGCGTTTGCAATCAGAAGGAGAGTTACCACCGACAACTGTCCGTATATAAGGCCCGTCAAGTGGTTCTTTCGGGCATCAGTATTGGAATTCGTCATGCTCAAGTTGGTGCTCTGTTTTGTTCTACTCGCCGCCGGCGCAGGATGGGCCTTCAACCACGGCCAGGATTTAGCCGATTTCGAAGCATATGTGGTAGGTTGATACCACTTTCCCACATTTCCCGCTCTTGCAATTTGACGAAAATCGTATTCCCAGGCCAAGTATGCAAAGACCTATCCGACCGCCTCGGCGAGGTCCTTTGCCAACTATTACTTCATCTATAACCGCAACCAAGTGACGCAGCACAATGCCCAGGCGGACAGGAATCTCACCACCTACCGCGAGGCGGTGAACCAATTCTCAGACATACGCCTGGTCCAGTTCGCTGCACTGCTGCCCAAGGCCGTGTACCCCACCGTTTCGAATGCCGTGCCTCCTGTAGCCACGCAGGCGCCGGCTGCCGAGTACGACATCGTCACGGACCTGGGCATGACCATTGCGGTGGAGGACCAGGGCGTGAACTGCAGCAGCAGCTGGGCCTATGCCGCGGCCAAGGCAGTGGAGATCATGAATGCCGTTGGATCTGGAAATCTCACCCCTCAATCGCTCTCCGCTCAGCAGCTGATCGACTGCGCTGGTATGGGCACCGGCTGCAGCACGCAGGCACCGCAGTCGGCCTTCGACTACCTCACCCAGTACTCGCTGCTGTATCCATCCATGGACTATCCAGCCACCCCAGCCCTCAACCAGCAGGGGATGTGCATGCCAGCCTCGTCGGTGGCGGTGGGCGTCCAGCTGACCAGCTACTCGGTCCTGGCCGACGGCGACGATACTGCCCTCATGCGTTACGTGTCCAACGACATTCCCGTAGTGGTGGAGTACAATCCGGCGACCTTCGGCTTCATGCAGTACTCGAGCGGTGTCTATCAGCCGTCCACCAAAGCCGCCAAGGCCGCCAGTTCTCAGTTCCTGGTAGTGGTGGGCTACGGCTTCGATGCCGCCACCAATCTGAACTACTGGAGGTGCCTCAACTCATTCGGCACGGGATGGGGCGAGCAGGGCTACATCAGGATCGTGCGCAGCGCCAGCCAGCCGATCGCCAAGAAAGCCATTTTCCCCAACTCGTAACTCGTAACTCGTAGTTTGGGTTACCAGTTGATGCATTTAATAACCGACATACAATAGATAACGAAATAAAGTTGAATTTAAGAACCAATCGAAGCTATTTGTGAAAGTTTGCAACTTTTCAATCCATTGCTTTATTCGATTTCCCTTTGTATTTAGTTTATTTATTGAGTTTTCATCTACAAGCGGAGCTTTACAGACTTAAATGCTAAAAATTAACAAGTTCACATAATTTTTGCTTTATTCTTTCTCAACGATCTTGTTCGATTTTTCATTTAATGTCTTGTTTTTTTTGTGTTCTGTTATATTTCTGTTTGCATAATATGTATGTATTTCGTTTTGTGTGCTGCTGTTTGAAAAAACCTAAGAAACAAATGGAAATGGAATCGTTATATACATATATATTTGGTATATATATATATATATATAGAGAATATTCAAAACAGGCAACGCAGCAAAAAGCATAATCTTGTTGGTGTGTGTTCTTTCTTTTTGTTGTTGTTGGACTTCTCGAAACTTTCTTTTGGGATTTATGTAGATATATTTTGTATTTTTGTTTTTGTTTCCTTAAGTTGCAGTAACTTGTTTTGCAAACGTTTTGTGGTGTTATTATTACATCTCAATTGCATATAATAATTTGAAGTATCTGTTTTGTTCTTTCATATACTATACTCGTATTCCATTTTGTTTAAATGTTAGTTTAGAATCTCTTCCCGTCTCCGTGTCTGGTAAAGCAAAGCTCAATGATATGATTCACGCTGCCAATTCTTGTCATTATTATGTCGTTATCTTTTCTTTTTTATATACGAGTATTATCAATTTCAGCGTGTTTTTTCTTTTTGTTTCTCTGTGAATGTGCTCAAATGCGTATGGGAGTTTTTTAAACTTTTTATTATTTTGTATTTATTTTTGAATTTTATTTGCAAAGTTTTACGACCTGTCATGGATTGCATTGCAGTGAGAAACGAATAAAATGGAGCTCTGAGAGTTGGAATTTCGAATCTAAATTATGTACGTGTCTGAGATTATTCAACTTGTTGGAGAATTGTATTTTGTTTTCTGTTTATTCTCTGGTATGTTTCCTTTCCTCCTTTTTTCTTTAATTACGGTACAACGGCTAGTGTTTTGTTATTTGTCTTTGGTTTTTTTTGTTTTTTGGTTTTATAAATTAAAATTAGTTAAGTTTATCTACATATGCTCACGCTTTTCTCATTATTATTTTTTTATTGTTTTTGTTTTGTTGTAGTTTTATTAGCTTTCCATATAATTCTTAATAATATTTAACTAAATAAATATAATGTTATATATTTTATGCAATTTCTTGTATGTATACGATGATATATAAATATAATTAAATTTGTTTGTTTGCTTTTCCTACACAAAATGATGTGTTCTTAACGGCTGTCATATAAGTATGTGATGTGTTGGCTAGTGTTTTCCTTCCACCTTGCTCATTTTCTTGCTACCGTTTTTGTGTTGACTGTACTTTTGCTGGTGTTTTCTGTATCTGCATCTGTATCTGTATCTGTGTGTCTTTGGGGGGAGGCCTGCCGGATCGGATCAATGATGATAATGGAAATAATAGCGCACAAGACATAAAGTTTGATGAGTCTTTTGTCTTTTGACAAGTTTTAGGAAGATTTATTTGTTAATTTTCTATTTTGGTTTTGTTTGTATGAAGCTCAAAATGGACAAAATATGAATTCATAATTTAGTTGCTAATTTTATGGATTCTCTGGTTGGTTTGTAAATAGTTTTTCCATTCTTTCTATTCAATGTATGTATATATATGTGTATATATATATATTTATTAATTTTCCTTCCCATACTTTTCTTGAGTTACATATAAATCATTTTTCTGGCTTCCTATGAGTTCGGGAATCCTAATTATTTCAAATACTATGCTCTATAGATGTTCTCAATTAGTTTACCATCGGTTTTTCGCATAGCTTATACGAAGGGGTTACCTTCTAGGGTTTGGTTGCCGTTGCCCTATTCTGTTGTGGTGTTAAATTATACATTTTTTTGGGTTTCTTCTCTTGTTGGGCTTCTCAGATGTTTCGCCGCAACAAAAATTAATTAATTATAGTTTTTGCTTTGTCAAGTTTTCAAGTTTTATTCTGGATTAAAGTTTTGAAATTTTTCAGGCGGAGACATTTACTGGCAGTTTCTCTGTATTTTGTTTTCAATTTCGAACATAATGTTAAGGGAAAATGTGGATTTATTTGTATTACTGCCCCCAATAACTGCTGTTTTTTGTTTTTGTTGTTCGGTTATGCTCTTTTGCTGTTTATCATGCGTGACCATAAGATAATTTTCACTTTATTGTTAGTTCTTTTACACTTACGAACACATTCAATTAAATTAGATTATGCAACTAAGTGAGCATCAAGTCCGGACCTGAACCAGGCCAGGAAAAACCATCGAAAGTAAGGCAAAAATAAGTGGATACAATTGGAGGTGTGAAAGCGCTAAATCCCAGCTAAATTTATGAGCTCTGGATTTTTATTGTGTGCCCGGAGGTCAGGAGGAGCGCGCAGCCGGCGGCCAGGGCGAGGGGCAGTATCATCCACGGGGCTGTCAGCGAGTTGCCGCCGTTGCACAGGTCCTTGGTGCAGGAGCAGTAGATGGCGGCCACATCGTGGGTGCCGGAACGCCGCACGCACTCCACATCGGTGCGCTCGTCGTGAATGTAGCCGCAGCCGCGCACAATGCGGGTCTTGCCATAGACTGTGATGGGAATGCAGAAGGATTAGCATTATTTAGATCGGACTTGGGGCGTTGGGGCTATGACTCACTCTTCTGTACAGTTTTGCGGCACAAGGTGGGCTTGTACCTGTCCTTGAGATGCTCCAGGGGCTCCTGTTTGCTGCAGTTGACCTCGCCAATGGAGTACGGCTCGAAGGGATCGCCGCAGCGAGGATCGAATTCGCTGTTGCAGTCGTAGCACATCAGGGCAGTGGACACTGGGGACGGGTGGAGAAAATCAACAGCGGGTTAGACCGTTATATAGTACAGGTACAGGTACAGGTACAGGAACATATACAGGTACAGTTCGGGGCTGTACAAATGTCAGGGCTGTCAACTGTCTGCGATTGTGTGAGTGTGAGTGCGAGTGTGAGTGCGAGTGTGTTTGTGTGTCGGTCGGGAAGGGGTTGCCTCTTTTTGCATTGCATAAACTGTGGCGCTTACCTTGTATGCAGCAGAGCACGCCTAACAGCAACAACACTTTCTCCATGAACGGCGACATTTTCTCTGCACTTGGGTTTTTTCCTTTATTTACTTATGCTTTTAGTCTCTTTTAAAACTCTTCTTTCCCCAACAATTTGTTGGCTTTCGTTGAACAATTTGTGGTTTCCTTTGCTGTTAGATTATCATGTTAGCCTGGAAAATGAGAATGCATTTGCTAATTCTGTGTAAACAGTTCTCCTCTGACGCGACTCTGCCACTCGCTTCGCTCTCATCTCTTCACCCCGACGATGAAAAGTGAAAATCCATTGGGCAAAAATAAACCGAAAGCTATGCGGAAAAGGGCAACGAGGAATGGAAATAATGGCAGAGCAAAGTGGGACGCAAATAGGAAGGAAAAAAAAGAAACGAGAACTACGAAAGAAGTGCAGTTCGACAGCAAGGTCTGGGGGCGAGGGGTTAGGGAATAAATGCGACGGCGCAATGCATCAGATGCGCTCTCTCTCTCGTTCTGTCTTCTTGCACTCCACTCGCTGAGGGAAAGAGAATTGGAACGAAACTGTAATGACGCGCTATGTGTGGAACACATTCGGACGACCCAATTAGTGGGCCTGTGGAAGCCAATCCAATGCTCTTGGCGTCGAGCTTGATCACTGCACTGACTCAAAGTGAATTTGAAATGATGTAAAAGTTAAGGTTTATTATTAATTTTTTGTAGCACTAATGGAATGTTTGCAGTGGCTTTTTATGAGAATTTCATAAGAAGCATGGACACTTAATAGGATTTCTATGATTACTATCTACGATTTAGTCGGGCAATGGTTTAAGCATTGATTTTCCTCCGTGTAGCGTGGGTGTTACGGATGAGGAACCTATTGCTTTTGCGGCCCTGTAGCTAGGCAACCCATTCCACCGCCCACTCACCCACTTCCCTCCCATACCCGATACCCAATAGGGGTAATCTTTT
Source organism: Drosophila lowei (assembly GCA_008121275.1). NCBI lineage: Eukaryota > Metazoa > Arthropoda > Insecta > Diptera > Drosophilidae > Drosophila > Drosophila lowei. Next base: position 18,909,974 of record CM017778.1, on the reverse strand, counting down.
AATAGTTTTGTCATCGCAAGCGCTTTTCCTTTGCCATTTCATTCGCCTTAGGCCTGGTCGAGTTGGCCTCGGGTGCCGCCTCGAGTGAATTGTGATTGTGGCACGGCCCGCAGTGGATGGTGCACTATACTGAAGCAATTTACGGGACATTTAACGGGGGCGAAAGCAATTTACCGTTAAAGTTGTTGAGCATTCAAAGCTCTGATACGGTAAACCAAAGCTCAAGAGATTTATTTTTGGAATTACCTTTGAGACGGAAGATCAAAGCGGTCTTAAATGAAGAATTACTCGATATGAGATGAAAACTAAACCAATTCCTTTAGACGGAACAATATATCAAAATATGGGTATGGGCATTAATCAAGTCATTTTAACCGGATCACAGTCAATGTACATAGTTTTCCCTTTCTATGTCAAGTCTCTATTGGCCAAAAGTAATTACAAAGGTGCTCCCGCCATTCCTGTGCGGGAGTAATTAAATTCCTGCGCCACCGCAGCTGTAGCGGTCCACTCCAGGCACACCTTCTCCTCGTCTATTAACTTGTACAAGCACCAAGTCGTATACGTAATCAAGAAAAGTGCAATGCACTGAAGCCTTAGTAGAGCACCTCTCCAATTGCTTAGCTGCTGGGGAAGCGGAAGAGGAGAACATGATCAGAGTTGGAAATATTACGCATACGCCTCGAATTCGGGTTTCTGGCACACACAGTCACAGACGTACACACACACACAAAGCATGTGGAGAAGAAAAATGAAAAATGGACAGCTAAACGAATGAAAAGCCAATCAATATGGTAGTCAAGGGGCTGTTGTCATGTCGGACCCGTCAATCACAACAAAATGCTGTTGTCGGGCGGAAGAGTAGAGTACCCCCCGCAATACGGGAGGGGGTATCTGTGTGTCCATTATGCCACTTCCCCTTGGATATGGATGTTTGGATGTGCCTTTTTCGATTTGATTGCATTCTCTGTGGCATGCAACACTCTACATATCTCCATACCCGTCTTCATATCAATCTGCCTGCCTGCCTGCCTCCCTCCCGCTCTGTGGCTTCACAAAATTCAATGAATGACCTAGTTCAGACCATACCATACCATGACCCCCCTTCAGTGGCACCTCATTGTGCTGCATGTTGTCAAGTGTCTCCGTCTTTTGGCATTTCCTGCGAGAAATGTTCCTTCGAGTTATTTACTGCTTTGCGTCTGGTCTGTCAGGGTCTGTTTCCTACCGTTTTCTCGGTTGGCTTTTTTTCTTTTGTTATGTAATAGTCTGACAATTGGCATAAAGGCATACCCTATCGATTTAGCCATTAAAAAAAAAGAATGCAAGCCCCAACGAACTAGGCAGAATAAGTGGAACGAAATAGTTGCTCAGGTGGTGGTTCAGGTGGTTCGTAGATGGTAGATGGGGTTCGGTTCGCCTGGGACTGGGCAGGTACATATCTGCTGCACTCTCGGTTGTATAATATAATATACAAGTATATGTACATACATATATGTATAGGGTACAGGTCTCTTGGATTGACAGACAATACGTTTTTTTCTTGTTCTTATTTGAAGTACTTTCGCTTGTTTAAATATGACTTTTTCATCAAAATAATATAAGGGTTAAGTAATATATAGTTGTTTTTTTTTGGTTTGAATTGGTTTTGTTACACAAGATTGTGGTCTTTCAATTCAATTCAATTAGGATTTATTACACTCCATTTATACATATACTATGTATGTAAGGGTTTTTTCATTTTTCCAAACTGTTTTGTAATCATTTTGTCGCTTTTCGCTTTTCATTTTTCACTTTTCACTGATTTGTTTTGAAGTCACTTTTCACATTTACTCTCACTGTTATATAATGCCCAGGCCCTTACCACTATTTTATATAGTTCTCAACGATATGTTCTACGAGTATATGTCGAGTATATGTTTTGTTGTTGTGTTCATTTACATAAGAGCGGATGATGATGTGGGAGTCTGGAATTTATTTCCTTGGGTTGGGGTTTCTTTCGAACTATTTCAAGCTGACGTCCGACCAGAATGGAAATGAAAGGCCCGAAACTCTTGAAAACGAAAAGAAGGGCTTTGTCGGTGGGTGGAGTGAGTGTGATTTCAGTGCAAATTCTCTCGCAAGGACGAAGCACAAAGTCAAAGCGTGCACGGAAAGAGAGAGAGCGTGAGAGAGAGCGTTAGTCAGTCAGTCACCCAAGGTGGATTTATACAGGGTGAGTCATTCACAGAGAGCGACAGTGTTCCCTCATATATGTATGTTTCAGCAGCTTTCGCGTGTGAGAAGTACCTAAATACCTCACCATATATATATACACCCTGCTGTCTCCATGAGCTTTGGCAGACCGACCGAGAGAGCGTGAGAATGAGAGCCCTAAAAGAAACCAAGCGAAAAAAGTTAAATCAATAGCAAACCGCGCCGGAGCCCGTTCCCCAAGCGGGATTATCTAATAGTACGGCTTAATGGCCAACTGATGGGCCCTCTATTGCGGAATAACCGGCAGGCTTGTGGTTTGGAAAGTGCACTTGATCGATGTCGGGGCAGCTACCTTTTTTGGGTTCGACAAACACACGATTTTTTGATATATTTTGAAGTGTTATTATATTTGGTTTGCTTTTCTGTGCGGTCACGCGACGCGATGCAACCCCAGACACGGTGAAATTCCTTCTGAGCGCAAAATCTGCAACTGTCCGCAGGCCACCGCATCGGCCGGCAAGATGGGAGAGCGGAGACTGCGCACTGAGACAAGGAACATTCAATTCCAGTTCTACAATTATTTAACTTAACAAACTTTTGAAAAACCATTCCCTCCACTCTGCCAACAGAGCATTCCCATTAACATACATTTTGAATAGCCGTTTCGGCCCTTTACAGAGATATGCAGTTGCGGCTAACAGTCTGGCTCCCCTCTTTAGGTCTTGATGACTGCCATGATTTGAGTCCAGAATGCCTGAACCTCGGGATCCTGCATTAGGGCTCGCTTCTTGGAGCTCAGCACCATATTGAGTATGTCCGCATTCTTATAGCGATCTCGGCTAGTGGACTTATGCTCTGCCGCCTCTGGGGAGCCTATTGCTTCAGTCTCCTGCTCGTCCAGTGGCTCCGCTTCCAGCGCTGGGCTGCCGATTTGCGTGGCTGAAATTAGGAAATATTACCTATCTCTTCCTGGACTCTACACTAATCTACCTTTCTTGCACTTTGTGGTCTCCGTTTTAGTCTTTTCCGCTCGCTTCTGATACGGTTTGCGTTGTTTCAGAGGTTCCTTCGCCTTGCCACGCTTTCCTTGCCATGACAGATCAGGGAATAGCTCGGTGCTTTCGGCTGGGGTATCTGCATCCTGTTGCAGCCGCCTCTTGACATGCAAATTCAAACGTTCCTTGATATTGGGCTGCTCCAATTTCACCTGTAGAATCGATTCCATATTGCGCTCAAAATAAATTGCAGGAAATTCCAGTTGAATCAGCTGATGCGTATAACAGCACGTTTTTAGCAGTGTGATCGCGGACCCATTGATAAAATATACCGTCTGATACTCAGAAATATACCGTCTCATTTTCAAAATATACCGTAAATATACTGACGTATTATCCAAGTTCCATCATTCATATTCCTCGATTTTGATATTCCGTAGAATATTACTAGCTAGATAAATCTCTCAGCCCTTCTCACATAATTTTATACGATTAATGAATCAATTTTCTACTTGACTGGTTTATTTTAAATACTAGCTTTTACTGGATTATGCCTAAAAAAGGGTTTTAGCGAAAAAGGTCAAATGAGAAAAAGTAAGTTCGCATTGATTAATTTTGATATTCCGTTGAATAATGCTGGCTTACTAAAACCCTCAGCCCTGTCCAAATAGTTTTATTTTATTGATGAATAAATTTAATACAAGATTAACTACTTTTAAGTACTCCCATTTATTGTATTTTGACTGAAGCTAGGTTTAAATAAAAAAGTTCAACAACATTGTCACGTCAATGTTGCTGGTAATGGAAGACTTGTTGTTTATCAACCGGAGTATGGGCATTTGTATACCCTATTTCGTTAATTTAATATTAAGATACTATTAAAACGCATTCATGCTTTTAATTAGTTTCCTGTATATCCAGTCCCCAAACCCTTTCTTGGGCTCTGTAAGAAGACGATTACACCTAATTCTGTTTTTACACGGTAGATTGGTTCCTGAAAAACCCGTGTAAAAAAAAAAACCGTAATTAAGACATTGATCGTATACGCAAAATAACGAAAGAGAAACAAATATTTACATATTCTCTTAATGCTCTTTCTTGTTTTCGTTTGGTTTCTAGCTTTTTTTTGAGCTGTGTGTGATTTTATATATTTGTGTTGTTATTTTGAACCGTGTTAAATGGAATAAAACCGTGTAAAAAATGTAAAATTGTTGATATTCAAACCGTGTTATTTCAAAACCGTGTAAAAAAAGACCGTGTAAAAACAGAATTAGGTGTAATTGCAAAATATCGTTGAAATACCTTTAAAGCAGAGACTGACTAGTTTTCTTCATTAATTAGAGCCCACGATGACAAACTTTTCCGCAATTCTATAATATCCTTTTTCCCAGGGTATGTAGCGCATCCCCCGTCCATGTTGCGGGACATACGTTTTCTCGTACCATGAATCTGCAATGTTACTGCAACTTTTGTGAATGGAATGACACTCATTGTCGCTACCGATTCATAACCGATTCAAAGAGAGAAAAAAAGAGATCCTTAACCGATTTAAAGAGAGCAAAAAGAGCCGAGTGGTAAGCACAAAGAGAAATTGTTTGATACTGAATGAGCGAAATGGATTTAAATGCAATCCATTGGAATAAATGATCACGTACATAAGTACGATTTGAGAGCAAACATTAAAAAAAAACCTGCTTTTTGAAGTTTCTATATCCTCTGTTCTTATATATTATATATTTTCCGAACAAAATTACGTTACACATTTAAGCTTAGTATTCAGATCAGCAAAATATATGGTACGTTTTGCTAGCACAATTGTTTTCGGAACTGAATAAGTACTCAGTCTAGTGGCTTTAAGCCCCATTATTTAAACAGGATAACAGCTTGAGCTCATCTCGTTTCCATAGGGCCAAACTTTTTTAATTAAATTACATAATATTATTTAAAATTATATGATTTAATCCACTAAGAAACAGTCAATCAAGAAATTCGGACGAGTACAATTTTGTGAGTACTGTAGGTGTAGTAGCCATGTAACAAAATTTTACATTTTACTTATTACGCTAAATGAATATTTTACATATTCGTTTCTGTCAACTTTGTGCCTGTTCAGGAATCAAATTCCGAACTGGCTTAAAATACTCAGAAAGATTAAGAAATATAGAAATATTCATGGTGTGTAACGTAAAATTAGCCAGTCTTGAAGGAAAGTGTTTCGTCTATCAGATTAAATTAAGGTTCAGGGCTGGGGGTCCTAACTAGCTAGCTATGTATATTCAACTGAATATCAAAATCGAGGAATATGATCTCAAATATTTTGTCAGTATATTTACGGTATCCTTTGGAACTGTGACGTATGCTTCGGAATATTTCTGAGGGGTCAGGCTGACTGTCAGGCCGACCATTTACGGTATATTTTAAACTTTTTAATATATTTTGACGACGAAATTGGGTTGATGGGGAAAATGGTAAAGGATATCTCAATGTCAATATCTCACAAATGATATCTCAAAAGGCTCATAAATGATATCGCAAAAGGCTCGCAAATGATTCTTTTGCGAGCTATCATAAATAATACTTTCACTGCCAAAAACTGAACTACACAAGTATCATATTTCTATCATATGCGGGTCCGAGTGTGAGTGTTCTGTCGGGCTATGTCTCGCATTTGACTCGTATGCGATATTATTTGTGAGCGTTTGGTTTTCTGGGATATTGTGTGTGTACTAACACATACGAAGATGTTCTCTCTGCGTTTGGCTCATGATGACGCGGCGGTAGCCGAACGCCAGACCCGAACCCCATGGGACGGGATATTCTGTATTCGACGTGCGACATGTTCGTTCTAGGAACTGGCACATCTGTATACTGTATGGTTAGTGGTTCTATCTAGCTAGTAATATTCAACGGAATATCAAAAACGAGGAATATTGTTTCCAATCCTTCACGTAGAACGATTAGCCCATTGTAGACCAAGGGGGTAATTTAATATTCCACAGAAAATAATGAAAATTGAATCATTTTAGCGCAGTTCAGGTTAAAGATGTCGTGGTTTTTATATAAGTAAAGAGGAAGAATAGAATGGATCTACGAGAAGAACATACAAATAGTATTATTTTCCGCCATTTACATAAAGTCGTTGAACTGTTTAAATAGAGGGGGCTTAAGTGGGCTAAGTTCGTTTTTGTAATCGGTATATTTTTCGGTATATTTTAAAAATGAGACGGTATTTTTCTGAGGAGTCAGACCGCGGTCACACTGGAGGCCATGTTGTTTTAAAATTTCAGCTTGACTGCCAGGGTAACCGTTTATGGTATTTTTAATACTTTTCGGTATTTTCTGAGGTCAAAATTTAACCGCCGGTATTTTTACGGTATATCGGTATATGATGGTATATTTTATCAATTACATCTATCTAGTAAATTTAATTTTTAAAGGTATATAGAAATCCAATAAAAGCAAGTACTTAGAATAGGCCCACAAGTAGGAAATAGATTCACTAATCGTATAAGTAGGAAATAGATTCACTAATCGTATAAAATTATGTGGGAATGTCTAAATGTTCTGTATAGCTGGGAATATTCGATGGAATATCAAAATCAAGGAATATGTATAATAGAACTTGAGTTCGTCAGTATATTTACGGCATACGCAAATGTTGCTAATTCCACGCACAATGTTTCTGGGCATACCCTGGGGAAAAAGATATTATGGAATTGAGAATATGTTTGTCATCCCAGGCTCCAATTAATGCAAAAACAATTTAATCTCTGTTTTAAACCTATTTCAACGATATTTTAAAGCTTATTGTCTTCTTACAGAGACCAAGAATAGGATCAGGATCGAGATATATATACAAGATACTAATAATGTACATGAATATGTCTAAAATATATTAATCTGATCAAGGGTCCTTATTAATTTCGTTTTATCTTGATGTCTTCATATGTCTTCATATTAAATTAACGAAATAGGGTATACAAAGGCCTATACACGCATCATACCTTCAAATACCAGCAACATTTTTGTCTTGTTTTTTTTTAACTATTTTGTTTAAGCCTTGTTTTAGTCAAAATACAATAAAAGCAAGGACTAAAAACTAGCCAATCTTGAAGAAAATTTATTCATCAACGGCGTAAAATTATGTGGGCATGGCTAAATGTTCTATATAGCTGGGAATATTCGACGGAAGATCAAAATCGGAATATGTAAAACAGAACTTGAATTCGTCAGTATATTTACGGTATATTTTTAAAATAAGACGGTATATTTTGGTATATTTCTGAGGGTCGGACGGTATATTTTAACGATAAATCCGCGGTCACGCTGGACGCCATGTTGTTTTAAAATTTCAGCGTGAAAAATTGTAAAATATCGCCGTCAAAGTGCAAATAACCACATAAAAATATAAAAAAAGTGATAATAACTGAACAATCCACCACGTAATCAATAATTCAACGTTGCAAGTAGGTGAAAAGTACGTGTTTTTGGCATCTGTAAGTGGGCAACGAAATTCTCTCGCTCTTGCCTCCGCGTCGCCATTGGTGTGTGCGCATTGGCAGTGTGGTGCATCCGTGTGTAATTTTTTCTGCCCCATATGCAAAACAACGCTGGCAAAGGACCCCCAACACGAACAGCAAGAGGCTTTTGAAACCGAGTTATGAGTGTCGCTGCAATGACTATGGACGATCAGAGACCGCTGATGAACAGTTACGACAAAATGTCGACAGCCAAATACGAGCAAAACATAAACCTTATAAGTAGTGGCGCCAGCAGTGGCATCAGCGCGGGAGGTGTTGGTGGAGGGGGCGTGCCGCCCTCTGGCCCGGCATCGCCGACACCCTCCGGGTCCGAGGAGTCGCACCACCATCCGCATCATCCGCACCACTCGCACCACCACCAGCACCATACCCCAACCAGGAGCAACAGCGCCAACAACTGCAGCAACAAGAACAACAGCATGCCGCTGTTGCAGAGGCTGTTGCAGCCGCCGAACAGCGCCAGCGTCTGCTCGAAGGTATTATACATAACAGTAATCAAAGCTCCTATATACTCTATCTTTATATACAACAAAAGAGCGGGAAGAACAGAACCGAAAGTGTAAAAATTGGTGTAAATTCTGTATTATAATTTCATAATTTGCCTAGTTCCCATTCTTGATTTGAACTCTCTCTCTCTTAATATACCCTGTAAGTATTCCCTATCGATTCACCTGCACTCTCTTTTGGTTTGTGCGCAGGAGAAAAATTGTTTATGAAAAACACTCGGAAAAGAACTCCACGTGTGTGCCACGATATGATCCTCGAAGCGAACACTCTCTGCGGAAGAACAGTTTCCAGCAGCGTTTAGTAACCTTTTGTTATTTTTATTTTTAAATAAAACTTCAGAAATTGTGAAAGTGCCAGAAAAATGAACGCTAAACGAGTATATGACCCAATAATAGCCAATAAATGCATAAATCATATAAAAATATATTCATTGAAAATACAAAAATGTAATGAACTTCATGAATAAAATAAAGCCAAAGTGTTGTAGTGTTGTGCAAAAGAACAATCAAATATAAATCTGATAAAAATGATAACAAAATGTAAACCAAAATATAATAACACCTCGAAAATCTCTCGCGTTCTCTCGTTCGGCGTCGCTGTGTACAGTTAGTTTTTCGTTTTTGTTTCGACCACTTTTTCGTTTGCCTACGTGCCAGAGCAGAGCCGCCAACGTGTCTCTGGCCCCCCACCATCCATCCATATATATATTTATCTCTCTCTCTCTCTCTCTTTTACTATCTGCCACTCTCGTCTCTCTGCCATACTCTCTCCCATTTGATTCCATTGAGTCCATTAAAACGAAAAGAAATTATAAATGAATAAAGCGCCAATGAACGGCGAGTGTATTACATATAAAAAAGCACAAGAGAGCGCACAAATAAATCACAATTATTTTTCTGTTCAAGTTTTGTGTTATCCCGGTATACAGTGAAAGAGAAAATATAATCCAAAAATATATATAAAATCATGGCCAAAGAACTCTCAAAGTTGTAAAAATAAATGAAAAAGGCGCCAAAGAGCTCAGCCTGTGTATTGTGTGTGTGTTCGGTGTGCATGATTCGGTTTTGTTGCTGTTTCGATAAGATAAGCAATCAAATAGTGTCATTAAATAATAGCTGCAACAAATCTGCTAGCGAAAGAGAATGCTCCCATTTAAGCAGTTAATTAACTGTAATTCAGGCCGCAATCACACACACATGCAGGCACCTCGGCGAGTTCTACAAAGCAAAATTGTTTGCATAAATTAATTAATTGTATAAATAAATACAAAGTGTGTTTGCACAACAAGAAAAAGTCAAATACAACAAAAATACCAAAGTCAATAAACTTTTTGTATATCACAAAAGAGTGTTCGAAAATGCCGCAAAGCAAAAGCAAGGCAATACTGAATGAATGAAGAGAAGAGAGTGGAAAGCTTTTCTAGAGAGCTTTCTGAGCAAAATGTGTGCGTGCATCGAGTTTTTTGCAAGTGTTTTTCAAAATCATTTTCCGTTCTGCCACAATAAAATCTGTTCAACCGTTTGTTGCTGTTTCCCACAGTGTTTGCAAAAAGAAAAGCGAAATCGAATCGAATCGAGAAATAATGCAAGTAAAAGCAAGAGCCCAAGCAAGCAAGCAATATATGATCCGATATGATATGATATGATATTAATAAGTGCAAGATAAAGAATGAATCGTGTTCAAGTTTCCCAAAAAACCGTGACTCGTGACAACCCCCTCCGCGCCCAACAAGAGTCTAGCGAAGGACGGCGGCGGCGGCGGCTGCGGCCTTTTCCACCAACAATGTCACGAACTTACACGAAAGATTGCAACGCATTGGTATGATCTCGCATTAAGTTCCCTTTAATCAAACACACACACTCTGTCCCAAAAACTTGTAAAATACCATGTATAATTGTTCAAAAAGACAATGGCAATGCAATGGCATATGTGTAAAAGAATTGCATTGGCCGCCTGATCTTTGAGGCGAATGGCTTTCACGAATAGCTCCGAAAAGCTCTGGCTAACACAGACCCTAACTTTGTTTTCCGTCCTGCAGATGAGATCGAGACCCTCAAGCTGGAGCAGGTACGCATGGGGCAGATCTGTGCCGATGCCCAGCGTCGCGAGAAGATCCTTATGCGGCGGCTGGCAAACAAGGAGCAAGAGTTTCAGGACTATGTGGTAGGTTAGCCCAAACTCTGTTGTAAACGCACCTAATTCTGATTCCCATACAGAGCCAAATTGCCGAGTACAAGGCACAGCAGGCACCGACAGCTCTGGCGCTGCGCACCGCTCTTTTGGATCCGGCAGTCAATCTGCTCTTTGAGCGACTCAAGAAGGAGCTAAAGGCCACCAAGACCAAGTTGGAGGAGACCCAGAACGAGCTGTCCGCCTGGAAGTTTACGCCGGACTCCAACACAGGCAAGCGGCTGATGGCCAAGTGCCGCCTGCTCTACCAGGAGAACGAGGAACTGGGCAAGATGACATCGAACGGAAGGCTAGCAAAGCTGGAGACCGAATTGGCCATGCAGAAGAGCTTCAGCGAGGAGGTGAAGAAATCGCAATCGGGTAAGTTGTGGCGTATTTTGCTGCTTTGGCTTCAGCTGATATCTGTTTCTTTTTCTTCGCAGAGCTGGATGACTTTCTGCAAGAGCTTGATGAGGATGTGGAGGGCATGCAGAGCACCATATTGTTTCTGCAGCAGGAACTGAAGACCACACGCGATCGCATACAAACGCTGGAAAAGGACAATGCTCAGCTGAAGCAGGCCCACACGAAGGACGACACCGTCGCGATGGCACCACCCACCACCAACGGCACCAACAAGATGTCGCCGCCACAGACGCCGACTCCCTCAACGATAGGAAAACTAGAGCCGATCGACGAGAACGCCCCCCTAGAGAGCAAAGCCGCACATCTCGACTATCTGAACGGAGAGACCAAGAGCGTTAATAACAACGAACAAATTTTGCCCAGCTCTATTCCCGGAGAGCATATTCTGCCCGATGATGTGAACAATAGCAATAGCAACGGTAATGGGAATGGGAATGCCGCGCGATTGGCACGCAAGAGGAACTACGAAGAGGAGACGACCACGACCATGGTGACACCGACCCCTGTGAGCTACAGTGTGGAGGAAATGACCACAGTGAGGGAAGTGAGTACACCCAGAATACTGCCGCCCAAGAAGTCCAAGCTGCGAGGCATGCCGACGCGACGCAGCTCCCAATTGGAGGAAGAACTACATGCAGCAGCGACGGTAGTAACTACGGTCGCAACGCCACTGATCCTCGATAATTCCGCTGCTGGAATGGTCAACGAGGAGGCGACAGCAGTTGCACAGCCAACATTAGCGAACGTGGAATCTGGAGCAGTATGCCCTGAGTCTACTGAAGCGGGAGTAGTGGCGGCGCCTGGACGCATCTCGACGCGACGTCGGTCCGTGCGTATGCAGCAGAACGGAGCCGGACCCTTGGACTACTCGACCTAAGCGGAATAGGGCCTTTTTCAAAAGGGTAGCGCGCACTTTATGATTTTTTTTGTCATATTAATCGTTAATTCCTGACGTTTATTTTCGTGAATTGAGATTTCCAAACAGAGAGAGACTTCTTAAGAGTAATATGCTATTATAATTTAATGTAATCGACTAATTTTTTTTTTACACATTTGTCTTGTAAAATACGTTTAGCATTGTGTTTGCATTCACCATATAGGCATAATTGCACAGAAGTCCCTGATACACATATGATCTACTTCTATATAAAATATGTATTTAAATATAGAGAGTAGAGTGTATCCCACATACTATACATATGAACGAGCTAAAGGATGAAGCAACAAACGATTACATATTGAATCAGCTGAATGAAATCTTGCACATAACGAGACTCGTCATCTAGCTAAATTAGATTTTAATTACTAGCGTAAGGTCATTTTTTGTAATACCATGAAAGTTCTGTAAAATAATATAAAACTTGTGTTAAAATAAATTGTTAAGCATAACGAAAATTTCAATCCCACTGTCCTTTTCGAATTGATCTCTTATCACAATTGCTCATTTCCAAAACAAATTTGTGTGTAAAATCTTGTATTCTTCCCTCTTGCTTCCTTTTTTGTATTTTGCTTCTTGCTGTGGTTTTTATACCAGATTTTATATATATATTTGTGATTGGCATCTCAGTGACTTGAAAAGCTTGAGCAAACAAATTTTGTATCCAGACTTCTGGACTTCACACTGTTGCAAGTGTATTTCCAAAAATCGGCCCGCCTCCTTTCGCCCCCACGAAGATCATCCACAACTTGAATAAACGTGAAAACTGATAACAGAATCAGAGAATGATTCTACAATCTACATCTCCCAGATAGCTGAATCTGGATCATTTTTATAGCCGCAATGAAACAAATTTCCAGCGGCTCTCTCTCACTCTCTTCCTCGTCCAATCACAATTCCTTCACCCTTACCAATGTTTTAGATTCTTAGTTCCACTCCTCTCATTCTTCTACTAGCCGATGATTCATATTATCACAGTGTATGCCGAGAAATTTGTAGAGAATGTGGTATTCATTCTGGAGCTTCTGCTGGTTAGGGGAAGAGTAGAGTCTGACGGTAGAAACGAGGCGCATGAGGGAATAATTGTGAAGTTATTTCGTTTTTATTATCATTTTCTTCTTTTAGCACAGTAGACAAATGTTTTTTTTTTTTTTTATTATTATTTGTAGTTTATTTAATGTAATACAATTGTGGCTGTCATTAGCGAGAGTCGTGTGTGTGTGTATGTGTCTGTGTGTATGTGAAAAGTTGTACTAATTAAGATTGGAAATTGGAGATTGGGAATGGATCTATCCTAGTGTAGTATTCGAGATTAGGGAATGTGTAAAAGGAGTTTCTTCGAGAAGTATTTCTTAGCATCTCTCACTCTCCCTATCTCTGTCCCCATTGTTTTTCTGGGATTCTAACGGAATTTACAAATGTTTTGGGTGTGTAACAACCTGTGAGAGGCGAGGATGATCATATGGGAAATTTCGTGGGAATATTTGCTAAAATGATTGAATGACGATCATTTCGATTAGTAAATAGTTAATAACAAATTCTAGGCAGTTCAAATGGCACAAGTCGATTACACTACCAATGGGGGAACAAGTGGGTGGCTAAAGCTTAGTAAGTTCCAATCCGATCTGAGGTGAGATCCCGCTCTGTCGAGGGTTTTGTTTTTGTTTTTGTTTCTGCCTAGACGCTAGTAAGATAAGATTCTTAAGAGCGCAAGTTCTTGGTAAATTTCAACTAGTCAATGTTCAAAATTAATATTCGTACGAGTATATCATACTTTAGTTACTAGATGCTCTTTTGCTAACACCAATCAGCGCTGTCCGCGGCTCAGTTCTGTGGCTCAAGTATCAAGTAGTAGTAATAAAAGTTGATTTATCCTTCCGTCTTCCATATATGTAGGTACTTGTGGGTTATGCTACGTATCATCATCGTCATTATCATCATCATTAATTCGTAATTCGCATTAACTATATATAAAAACATTGCATTTATGTAGGTCAGTTTCGGTTTAGATCATCATTAACGAATCTGTTGTTACAAAAGTATGTATGTAATTCTTCAAGGCAGAAATTTCGGTCAGTTTCTCCCCCCAAATGCGGGCTAAGCTAAGCAAATATACAAAAGCTACTTAGATGTAGTATGTATGTATTGTTTGTTTGTGTGTATGTATGTATAGTATGTAGTATATAGGTAGTATATCGTATAAGTGTGTGGGTGTGTACATACAATATATATATACCTATATATGTATATATATATATTTTTAATGGTTCCATTATTCGCTTTATCGATAGTGTTCTTGATCCGCTCATTACACATAAATCTTTGTAGCTAAGTGTTACTTACAAATGTGGCCGTCTTAAATTAAGATTCAACAACAAACATTCACATTAACTTTCATTCAAACACAACAATCATTGAAAACACTCACTCACTCAATCACTCACATAACCATGGGCAGTAGTCGGCATTGGTACAGTGCGTGCCATAAGTTCTATTGCGTTCTATTACTTGAATCGCGCTCTCGACGGCGCTTGGCGTTCAGCGTATAATACATATGTATGTATGTGGTATTTGCAAGTCGTTTAAGGCCGTTGTTGGATTTGTGTAGTCTCATATACTCTACGTAATACTCGTAAGTGTACATTTTCTAATTAAGTTTGTCTATTGGAAGGTCCACAATATATACTATATATGCAAGCTTAAGCCTGGCGCTCCGCTCCGCCCAGTCATCCGTCCACCTGTCACAGTCGGCACGCACTTTCCCGGTATTCAATTTGGTTTCCTTCTCCTCCTCCTTCACATCCTCCTTCTCATCCTCCTCCGCCTCTCGACCACCGAAAACAGATACATATTTAGCTACTTAAGAACTAATTTGGAAAAGTTTCTCTAGGTGACCAAAAATATTGTTAAGTATTATTAAACTGCGCTTAAGCATTGAGAGTAAAAAAATTCCTTTGTTCTGGGGATTGCTTTTGGGTCGTGGGGCGGGAGGGGGCTGGGGGCTGGGGGTCCTATACTCGTACAATATGATACAAAAAACGTATTGCCTAGATTTAAGCTAATCTGGTCGATTGCCGTTACAGCCAGCGACTCAGGATGTGGCAGAGCAGTAAGAGGGCGAGGTTCGCATAGAGAGAGCAGGCCTTGCCGCACAGCTTGATGTTGCTCTCCTGAAAAAGAATCGAAATATAAGATATCCATTAAATATAATCTATGGGATCCACTCACATTCGCATGCCGACTGATGCAGCTCTGGGGCCGTACGCGATTGAATTCGCGGGCGTGCTTGTAGCAGGCCAGCGAATCGTTCACCGACAGATGATAGTCGATGGTCTGCGGATTGACCGTCAGCACGAGGGCAGCGTCCCGCGGACAGAGCTGGTCGACGACCAGCAGTATGAGGTTGCTGAACGGTATGGGCAGGACGACAAATGGCCGCTCGCATGCGTGCGCTGTCATATTGTAGACAACGTTGTCCTTCTCGTTGTAGAGCGTGTAGAGCTCTCGCTGCATGTCGCAGGACTTGAGGCGTGTCCGGTGCAGCGTCAGATAGCGGAGCCAATGCTCCTCGGTTTCCGACTTCTTGCCATGGCCATTGTGGTGGTGCTCTGGCTCCGGCTCAGTGCCGTTCATGTCGCTGTACATCTCAGCGTAGTGGGCGGACACACCGGGCGCCAGTTGCATTAGTTGCACAATATACCACAGCGCCGTATGCAGCAGCCATTTGCCCAGTCGAAGAACATGATAAAGGGGCTGAAAGAGGCAGAAAGTTAGTCGATATTGAGAGATACATATAGGTATGTATTGTGTATGGGAATCCCAGAGGATGCGCGCCTACCGATAGAAGCATGCTGGAGGCATTGTTGTCGCCCCTGGACTCGAAGCACACTGCCTGGTAGTCATAGACGAAGACCCGCTTGTACACGTTCTCCTCCAGCAGACGCTTCATAATCGCCCCATTGACCTCTCCGAAGAATCTGCCCGTTTCGTGCACTCTCGTCGAGATGATCACATAGCCATTGTTGTCCAGTATATAGCAGTCTTTGTCATCCACGGCACAGGCCTGCAAAAAGGAAGAAATCATGGTCAGGTAGAGATAGAAAGATCGTAGATGTACACTCACGTTGCCGGTGATATTGTGGAAGAGCTTGTAGAGCGCCGAGTGCTGAAACTGGAAGCCCACAACGGCCGCCGGTGCGGATTTGCCGCCCTCATTATGGAAGATGGCATGACTGGCAGTTACAAGGATCTCAGAGTTGCTTTCTAAATGACAAAGAGACGATTATGTGGAGTCCCAAATATACCTATTACCCCCAACATACCGCCCGCATCGAAGGGCACGGAGTAGACAAAGCTTTCCGCCCGTACAAAATGTTGGTCCACGGCGCGTTTGTACCAGATCTCATCGATGGCGCGTTTGTTGTTCTGGCTGAAGGTCTCACTGCAAGAGGGAAAGCCGTTATATCTGTCATATTAAGTAGTTTCTAACTATGTAATCTTACCCGACATTTGGCTCCTCGGCCATGTTGAACTCGTGCCAGCGTGTGAGGCCGCTGTGGGTGGCCAGGAAGGCGACGGTGACGCCAAAACGCTGCTTGAATTCGTTTCTAAGCGAACAGATAGAAGGTTTACATTAGAGACTTGAACGAGGTAGGGTAGATATTTTATGACTTATTATAAGGAAGTATTGAAGTATACTGTAGTATTCGTTTACCTTGGCAGCAAACCCATTAGAACGGCTATTGGGCTTGATGCGCTTGTGCTAGATTTGTGAATGTTTTTGGTATTCATTATGAAGAGGCATTATGTGTTTGTGGTATATCAAGTTCAGGAGATACGTATATTCAATATTCAATATTCAATAGATATATTTCAATATTGTGGGTGCGAAAAAATTCATTATGAGAGAGACATCAAATATCAAAAAACAGCGACAAAGACGACAGAAAGAATTCGTACCATAAAGTGCAAATAAATGTGAGAAAAAGAAAGGGCATACACAGAAATAAAACATAAAAATATGGTTAATACGAGTATGAGCTGTGCTGCCTTCGATCTGTAGGGATCTGTACGGGGCGGGGCGTTGACTGTACTTGAGGTGTCAAGCCTAGGCACTATTTCATACCCTACGCCGCTAGGCTGCCCAGTCCCCCCACTTACCTCTTGTCCTCCTTGGAGTTGAAGCTGGTATTCTTGGAGAACCACTCGGTGACGCCGGCATCAAAGACCAGGGCTTGCATCAGCTGCCTATCGCCTGCAACACAAAACCACACCAGAGTCAAAAGGAGCCTCCAAAATAAAGACACATGTACATATGAGTAATCTGGAGAATAATTGGGATGCCAGTGTTGCCCCACTATTCTCCAGTTACACGAATTTTCAGCGGATTGGCTTAGTGTTGGAACAGATCTGTGACACATAAATGGGAGCTGTATTATCAGAATCCTCTGTGACATGCAACGATTGTAAGGTGCAAATTCCTCAGCTAACTACAGTGGGTTTCAAAACCATAAGACACTATCATAATTTAAAATTCCATTCTCAATTCAGGGCACACTTGGATTTATGAATGTTTACCAATATATTTGCAGCGAGAATGGAAACTGTAAAAGTGTTTTCCCTTGATCTAAATATATTTCATATTTAAAATTAATATATTTCATATTTAAATTAAATATTTTCATATTTAGATTAAATCTATTTCCTAGAATATTTATTTATTTATTTCATATATTTAAATCAAAGTTTTATAACAGATAGTAAATTTAAAAACCGAATATTCAGTTTGAATATGGTTGTGTTTTTATTATTTTATTATACCATTTTCTCTGAGTGTAGCCTTCCCAATTCGTAGTTTCTATTGGGCTTAGTGTCTTACAGCATTGAAACGCACTATACATACACATATTTGGAAAACAGTTAACACGAAATGGGTACAGAAAATGCATTGGTAAGAGTATTTCAAAGAAATGTCATCGGTTCAGAGCCAAGTACAGTACGGACCATGAACATCTACTGGGCATATCCACAGGAAGTGGATGAGTGCAGGTGAGAGAGAGAGAGAAATGAGTTCGGTGCTACTGGGTGCGTGCGTGTGTGTACGTGTGGGTGCACAACAGACTGTGACTGTAACTGTAACTGTAACTGTGACTGATGGCTTGAGGCATTCGTTACTCACAATAGTAGCTTTCTTTTTCATTGATTGATGGATAGCGGCCAGTTGATGAGTTGTTAGCTGTGAATTTGCATGAATATTGAGATTGCAATCGTAATTTTCGTATGTCTAGCCATAGGAACAGAACATCGAACACACAAAATAGGCATAGCAGAGATAGATTTTGGAGATAACAGGAGGCGCGGCGTTTTCGAAGCGTTTGATTTGGAGAGCAGCGGAAGTCGGTGGGGGCTGGGGAGGGGGCTGGGGTTATACTTACAGAACATGGCAGCTGTATGCTCCGGGGGCATAGCGCTTCGACTCGCTGGCCATCGCCAGCCAGGCTCAGTCATACGCTCGAGAAAGTACAAAAGTTCTGTCTCTGGCGTTCTGAATGTCCTGTTGCTGTGCTTACAAAATAGCCTGCAAATGCACACACACAAACACAAACACACAGGATTACATTGTGATACCCCTTTAGAATGTAGAATGTATCTAAGTAGACGCACCAATCTGGATGTATTTTCCATCGCTTGCCATCGAAGAAGCTGCGTATGTTTGTGCCCTTGATATTTACGCGATGGATGTCCTGCTCGGACCGTATGTCTATGCGACTGACGCCGTACTGCTCCGGATAGGAGATGACCAATGTGAATGGTGTGTTCTTGATGGCTGTCCAGTAATACTGGCGCTTGATGCGAGTCACCCGTTTCTGTGAACCAAAATCCAATTGAAGTCTTGCAGTTTTGGGGAATAAAAAAATGTAGCGATTGCTTACCATTTCATCGAAATGATTCTTGACCAACATCCATTTGCTGCCAGTCGATTGATTGATTATAGAATCGCGTATCTGTTCAGAAATCGAAATATATAGTACCAGTTCAGATAATGATAGAGATGGGGTTCCTACCGTCATCAGCACTGGATTGAAGTCTCTGGCGGGTCGATCGTCATCCAACAGCTCGACTTCAATCATGTCCACGCTATTGTATGCTGGTTTCAGTATATAACCTTGGAACTGGAACAAACCAAACCGAACGATTAGCAATCCAGAATGCGATCGAGTACGATCGAGGCACACTTACAATTGGACGAAAGTCTGGATGGAATAGTACATAACCGTTGTTGGTTACTATAAACGCGTAGCCATTCACGCCCAGCTGTGGACACAGAGAGGGGATTATTTGCAGGACTATACGCAGTGGAAGGGACCTACCATAAATGGCGACAGCAGCTTTTTGATTTCATTGATGGGCACGTCGGTGCCGGCCACGCCCAGTATGTTTGCAATCCTTGTCTGTGGCGCGATCGGGATTGGGGGGAAGAAGGGTTTAGGGACAAGTTTAGCAAAGAGTCGATCCGATCGAGGGATTGGTCAGAAAACATATACACAAGTTGGACTTTAAATGTTTACAAGTACAGAGAATGGTTTAGTTAAATGTTTTTTGGTTTTTGGTTTTTGCATGTTAATCAAATACTGAAAAATGAATTTGAAATTTGAGTTTGATAAATGGCATTGCTATTACAAAACGAAACTTCGATTCGGCTTACGCATTTTATTTAAGGCATCTCAAAGGAAAATACAAAGATGTAAAACAAAATTTAAACGAATGTTGAATGCAAATATGATAGAAGCATCGTCTACTACGCAAGAACTTACGAGTACGAGTACGAGTACAGTCAAGATCAAGAGAGTTCTTTTCAAAGGATTTGTATGGTTTCTTTTTTGTTTGTATTGATTTTGATGTTTACAAAGATTTGTTTTGTTTGTTTTGGAATTTTGTAAAGCGTTTCTGGACGGTTTTTTAGCGGCTAATTACATGACTAGGCAGAGTAGTACTAAGAGCGTATGAGAGAGCGTTGTTGAGTGGCGGAAAGGTGTGAATCGGAATGATGAACAGAGAGGGTAGTAGAGTAGAAATCAAGGGTACGTAATAGAGAGTATTACTGGAAAGAATCAACTGAAAAGAGTGTCGGAAAGAAGCTGTTTACAGAGTGTAGATGGTAAGGGTGGGGTTTGGGGTTGGGGGTTCCTTGGTTCGTATGGCATGTGGTGGAATGGGGTGCCTGATGGCAGAATGTACAGTTGTGAGTGTCTGTTTGCGTTGTTAATGTTGGTTTTTGGTTTTTGGTATTTGGTATTGCTGTTGGTGTTGGCGTTTTGGTGTATATTTTTACAGTTTTTATACCCTTCACAGTTGTAGTGTGAACACAGAGCTTTTGGTTATTTGTTTTTTAATAGGGGTACTACTCGTACAAGACAGCATTTGCCACAGCGAGTGAGGGATATAGAGTGAGACAGACAGTTAGTTTTAGTAGAGATACATATGCCATTGCCCCAAAAAAGTATCCGATCACGGATTTGTATATTTCTCTGATCTGGAAGCCCATTCGATACAGAGAAACAGAGCGAGAGAGAGACACAGAGAAAGAGAGAGCAAGAGTGAGAGTGAGAGAGAACTTAGACTAGGATTGCAAAAAGAAATCAAGGCATAAATGGTGGGGTGCGGCTCTGGATCCATCCCACTGGCTACGAAATCATAAAGTGGCATGGCTCTGGGGGCGGTGGAGGGGTGCATGGAGGGCATGGATAGAGAGGCATACAGAAAACAAAACGAAGAACAAGGTGGAAACTGAAAATCGAATCGGCGGTGCTCCAATCAAATCAAAAGAAACGAATTTCGTTCAGTTCACATGCGGCTTAGACAAAAAATAAAAAGAAATTGGCAAATTTTGCAAAATATTTAATAGGGATTTGCTTTGGATTTTGGTTTTTTATTTTTTGTATGATTTTGTTTGTTTGTTTTGCAGTTGTTGGATTTGATTTAGAAACAATTTACTCACAACTTGAAGGTTTATTTTCGCAGCCGGATTTATATCGGTCGTTAGATTAATGAGCTGTGAATTTGTATTTGTAGTACATATTTAATAAATCAATTCTCTAGGAACGGAAGCAACTTAAGTAGGGTTTATTCTAGAGGGGGTTAGGGTCCGGGAAGGGTAGAGGTAAAGGTAAAGGTCAAGGTCAAGGCGGTGGTGGCAGTGACAGTGGCGGGTGGCTGGTGGCTGGTGGCAGTGGGTACAGTGTCGGTACCGGTATCGGTATGGTGTCGCTGGTGTCGGCGGTGAAGAAGGGTCCTATCCAGCCTGCTGCTCAATCGAGGAAGAAGGGTATAAAAACTCCATCACTGATTCAGAATCGATGCCCTCCCATTCCATTTGGGGGGTGGGTGTGTCTATATTTTTTTTTGGGTAATACATATTTCGGGAGGAGATATTGTTGTGGTGGGTGGGGTTGTTCTGGTGTGCTCTATATAGGTCCTCAGCAGTAGCCTAGCAGTAGTTCGGATTTCACTTTGGTTGTTTTTCTTGTCAATGATTGTACTTACTAAACATCAATCAAGAGTGTACGTTGTACGCTAACATTTATTAATTGGGGGGAAGAGGGTTGGTTGTCGGTTTGTGGGTTACCAATGGGCACTATGTACGAGTCGGATATACATATGTATCTAGTCGATCGCGATCGTTACGCTACCCGTGGGTATAATCTTTCTTAGTTAAAACAACAAATGTTAAATTCTACTACTCAAAATGCTAGATAAAAGAGTACTATTTATACGTTGAGTAATTAACTAGGCATAGCTATTTGATAATTAGATAATTGTTATAATGGTACGAGTACGGTTATATATTAAGAAAATCAATATCTAATTATACAGATATGTATGTACGTATCGTTGAATACTTGGACCAATTCGAATTGAATTTGTTGTTACATTTACAGTACAGTATCTGTATACATACGAATGGATAGTAAACGTATTATACTCGAACTTTTATCGAATTGGGTTTGGTTTTTGGTTTTGGTTTTGTTTTGTTTGGATTTTTGGGGATTCGATTTGATTTGATTTGATTTGATTTGGTTGGTACCCAAAAGGTGTAACGTGGTCAACTATAATGTCAAAATGTTGCTAAAGAATGCCCATGGTCCTAGACCATGTTTAGCTAGAATTTTATATACGAGTTATAGTACTATAATAGTTAGTTATAGGATATATTTTGGTTAAATATGGATTAGGTATGCATGTATGTAGCGCAAAGTATAACAAATCGTTTACTTTATTGGTATAATATATATAGATTTATATATATATATATATATAGTAGGTAGGAGGAGCTCAATACGATATGCAATTAATTGGCGTATATAAAACTTTTCTCAAGAGCAGTAGGATACGATTTACGCAATAATTTCATTTAGAAATTTGATTTTGGTTTTTTTTTGGTTGTTGTTAGAATTTGGCATTATAGTTTGTACCTCACGTGTTTGCAATTCCCAGAGTGCTTCGTTTATTAAAACTTCTTCGGTGATATTCTGTGGTATAGTTGTGTATAGTTTGGTAGTAGTAGTAGTAGTAGTAGTAGGTAGTAGTAGTTGTGTGTTATATATATAACGCATAAAATATTAATATAGTTGTAGTAGTAGTAGTAGTAGTATAGGTGACTTGTTACAGAGATAGATTTCGATTTCGTGGCTTTTGACGGGGGGTTTTTTGGTTTTTTGCGGTTTTTTTTTTGGGTATTTCTGTATTTCTTGCTTCGATTGTAAATTGTAAATGAGTCGAGGGCAAAATGAATGGCGGCCCTGGAGCTGAGCGGCTGCTGAGTGGGGGACTGCCACGGAGTCGATTTGGATTTTTTGCTAAGAATTTTGCTGTGCTGATTTCTCGCTGATTTTCGCATTGATAGAGTCTGTGGTCTCTTTATTGTCTGGGATTCACTTACCGCATTCTCGCGTCGATCGTAAATGGGCATCGAAACGGTGGTCATGAATTGATAGACATTCGAGTCCACGGGCTGGTTCCAGGTCTGCATGAAAAGAGAGTTGAAGAAAATTCATTAAAAGAGAGTTCTCGTTGGGTACGAATAGGGGTATTCGTAAAATGATAACTCACTTCCTTTATGCGCCGATACTCGCGTCTGTGCATCTCGCTGGGCTCCAGCATCCGGTCGTGCACCTGCCAATACTCGAGGACGTCCGCCTTCTGCTCCTCGCACTGCTTGATCTCCCACAGGTGGTCGGAGAGCTTCGTATCCTGGATGCATAGATCAAAGGAGTGTTTTTTTTGGAAATTGTCGTTCTCGGTCCCCCTACACACACACATACATAGAAAATGTTTCGTTTACGCACCTCAATGTCCGCATAGACCTGGGTCCAAATAACCGGATGATCGTGCCGACCCAAAACAAGGGGCCTGGCCATAACCGGTATATAGTTTAAGACCATCTCGCGGACCTCAGCGGTGTCGCTGAGATGCACATAATAGCCCTGATTCTCGCATGCCATCCACCGTATATCATCCCAATTAGCCACCTCTTTGCCAATCAGATAGGTAAAGACCCGCACCGGCTTATAGGGCGGATCCCGCCAATTGTGCAACTCGAAGACCTCGCGATTGTTCTCCGGCGCCCCATCCCCAATGATCATGATCGCCTGATTGCATTGCGCACCGCGCGACGTCGACTTCGCCTCTTCCAATATCTCGAATGCTCTTGTCAATGCAGCGGTATAATTGGCGATCGATTTGGGTCCAAAGTTTTCAATCCCTTCTTTCAGTTCACGAATGTTGCCCAAAGTTGCCTGGATGGATTTCGAAATAGTAGTGTATCGAATCGGGGGTATCGATTGGGGCGTGTTTTGTGGTTTGGATTGTTGTGGGTGGGGTGGGGGGAATTGAAGTTGAATTTGAAATTGAAATTAATGTGAAACCAATCGAAATCGAAATCAGACAGAAATGAATATAGAAAGAGTATGATTGTATTGATATATACTTGAATCAGTGTATCCTCGAAACATCCGACAACTGGGCTCACTTCCTTATCAAAGGTGAAGATGTTCACAAAGTCATTTGTACCTAATGTATCGAGTATTGTATTGACAACATGCTTTGCGATATCTAGCCTCTGTCCCAACATTGAACCGGATCCATCCATTAGGATGACAATATCCTTTGGACTCGTCGCCGCCTCCATATACCAGGAGCGTAACCGGCAATCGTATAGATCGACCGGTACGTCCTTCTTCCATTTGGATGCAGGGAATTGACGCATAAAGCCGGTCGAACTGCCAAAAAATTGCCACGATAATGTCGGATCATTTTTGTAATTATCGCGGAATATCTGATCCAAATTCTCCGACCATTGTATCGCCTTTATCACATCCGGTGCTGTGTATCCGTGGATATGTGTGTATGTATGGTTGAGTGTTTTTCGGTGGGTTTTTTTTGGGCAAGAGAAACGGGAAGAATTTGTACAGAAACACAGATTAGTAATCCTTTATCCTAGTGTAAGTTCGTTGTGTTGTCTCTTCGGGCAGGACATAGCACAGGAAAGCGCAGGCACAGACAGGTAAGAGTGTGTGTTTCGGTGTGCTTGGACTCTCCGTGTTATGTGGCTTTGGGTTGGGTGTTATACGGTTTCTGGCATTATGATTCTTGTTATTAGTATTACGCGTATCGGCGTATCAGCTGTCGAGCATTCTCTGCGTCCCACGCGTGCGAGTCGGCAACGTACGCAATGCGCCACCAACGGCGATCGAATACAGTTACTGTTGTGCTGACATTTCTTGGTTGGTTGCATTAGGTACAGTTGTGTTTGCCGGGCGGCGCAATGCGGTGCTTGCTGCGCGCACGCGTTCGGGCGCGCATTGACTTAAGCGATTTGTATATTGAAAAGGAAAAAGTAGGCGCACGAGCGGGTAATTGCACAGCGGGTAACGGTTATACGGGTAAACGGTTAAACGGTAAAGCAAGCAAGCGTAGAGCGACAGAGAGAGGAAGAGAGAGCGAGAGGCGCATAGTGTTTGATAAGCTTTGCCTTTCATGCGCGTGTGGTTTGAAAGCTTTACAGAAGACAGGCACACGGTGTGCTCAAAAAAGTAAAGTTACAGTTTCATAGAAGGAAGGGGAGATATATATAGATAGAGATAGAGAGAGGTGGAAAGAGAAGAGAACACGGATTATATCAGTATATCGAGCATAGTTCCAAACCTCGATCGAACACATTCACGGGCACATGCACCGAGCTAACACTGAAGTTGACCGGTGTATTGTGGAACTCCGGCCGTGGCTCCAGCACCACCACCTTGGGCTGCACGTAGATCAATGGCTCCCCGATGTCCTTGTCCATGTCAGGGGCTGGCGTTGGAATCGGGGGCACGGGATCACCCGGCTCTAGCATCTCCTTGGCATTGTAATAGGAGAACATCTTATCCGCCATATCGTTCTGATGGGACAGAGCCGTATTCTCAGCTGTGTCCATAATGCGCTGAAAGTAATATTCCAAAAATATCTATAGAAATGTTCTTCGGGGAGCAGGACACCACTTACCCGCACTGCGCTGACCTTCAGATCCATCATCATTTCTATTTCCTTGGCCATCGAATCCACTATGGAGGCTCCAACGCGCTGAACCACTTTGGCATCCTTGAAACTCTGTGGGAATGTGAATGAATCAAACGGTCTCTGAAATCCCTCCCGCAACACGAGCATTAGTTCTTTCCCTCAAAAAGATTCCATTTCTGTCCTAAGCCCATTACGAGGCCCCACTGGGGGGGCCATCTGTCCGAGTATAAGTGTCTATTTACACATACTCGTACACATATGCTATATACAATACACAAAAATAAACAGTTGGCGGCTCAAACGAGCTTGTAACTCATGTGCGACACAATTTCATTTGTATATCCAATTGCTTGCCTAAAAATAAATTACCAGCTGTCCCGACCAGCGACAGATACTGACCTCATATATGGGGCCAGACACCAAGGCGGACAAATTCTCTTGGAATGGAATACCCTTTCAAAGGGCTATGGAATTCTGATACAGAAACTGCGTCTTCCTTTCATATCTTCTGGAGTGACTTTGAAACCCTATACAACTAAGTATTTCTACATAAACTTTCGTTTCTTACTAAGACTTAAAAAGGGTATCGAAACGTCGACTCACTTGCTCAAATGGTACCTACCCCGCTTTCAAAGTGTCATGATGGAACCGAGAGCTAATAATTTGGAAGAGTACTTTTATCTGGAATCCCTGATTCAAATTTTAACCCAATTATATCCACTCAAAACGTTTAGAAAGGGTAACAAAGTAGCGTCCTACTGATCCGCACTCTCACCGTGTTGTTCTTCTTTTTGTATTACTTTATAATTGCTGTGTTCGGGCAGCCTTTAACCCAAATACGAAGCCGAAGTTGGCGTCGCCGTCTCGGCAGAGGCTGAGAGACGTCAACAACAACAAGAGCAGCACAAAACAGAGAGCGGAGAACCGAGCATGTGGCAAACGGAGCGGAAAAAACGAGAGACGGCGGGCGAGTGGGAAAAATCAATAAAATTCTCGCTTGCACTCACCTCCTGTACCTCCTTGCGCCTGGTGATAAAATCGCCCAGATGAAACAGTTCCATGCCCAGTTTGTCGGCCCAGGAGTGAACGCTGCATGGGGGATAGCGGTCAGATTATCTATCTCTGATTTCTAGGATGGATGCCACTCACAGATTGTAGTTGATGTTCTCGGCAGGCTGCAGATGGACGCAGGGGGCATGCCAGAGGAGCATGGAAATGAGGCTCAGGCAGAGGCGCCACCAGGGCCATGCCCAGGACCAGGTCATGTTTCTTCTTGCTGCTCCACTTGTACTGACTGCTGCTGCTGCTCCTGCTCCTGCTGGCGGTGGTGCTTGAGGATCGGGCGGAGGCGCGACATAAATACGAGCCAGAACTTATTTGGTAGCCTACTTTTCAGCACTCACACTCAGGCACCGCACACGCACACACAGGCACCGCACATGTACCACACATACCATTCCCCGTTAGCCCGTTAGCTCGGCTCAGGCCACCTGTCCTGGCCATCCACATACATATCCAGCTCACTGTATGTCCAAGCACTTGAAATCGGAGTCCCTAACCCAAGCTCAAGCTCAAAACATTTTCCGACAAACGATTTCCCGACAACGATCTGCAGACGTTTTTTTCCCGAATTTTCTCAACGTGCCTGCACTGTGCTGCTGCTGTGTGTGTGCGTGAAAATTTCGTGTTGTTTGGCAGCGAAAACTTTTCTCTCTACACTGTCGACGATGTCCGTTCTGACGTTTCTTTGGCGTTTCTGTGTCAGCGATGAGTTCATCGCCTGGTTGCCACAAGCCCGAGCGAGACCACAGCCAGGTTCCACCATTAAGCTCTAGCTGCACTGCTCTGGGCTACCACTGCGCCTGCCCTGACAGTTGACGCTTCTGCGCGGGAGCTTTGTTTACCTCCTCGGGAGTCCTACAGGTGTCTGTTTACCCTCCTTGGCGACTGCGCAGTTGCTTTGTTTACAGGCGAGCATTGACAGCTGGCCGAACATCTGTTGCTGCAGCTGACAGATAAAGTGACAATTTGGCTCGGAACTGCGACTGGGGTCAAAGAGGAACGTACAAACCTAAGATTTTGACCAATATGTCTTTTAACGTTATCCTCTACATGGGTTATACTCACACAATTTATCCTCTTACTATTATACGCATCACTGATTGTATTTTATTAATTGACACTAGATAAAATTAAATCTTTACTTTTAATAAATGTAAATATATTCCAAGGTCCAATTCAAACGAAGAGTCGCTAACCTACTTTCAACGAGATCGGTTGTGGCGCGCTTACGTAAAATTAAGTAATTCTATTCTGCTTTCTATTCTCTTGTTTGTTAAATATAGCACACATCGTTACTTTCGGACTTGGCGCTGTGTCGGCAATTGGAAAAAAACAAAACATTCCCCTCATTCCGCACAGAGACGCACTACGCTTATCAGCTAAGTTGATCTGTCTCCGCTCTGTTTTTTGGACACTTAAGTGCGCAAATTAGTTACTGAATATTACGATTATTTAATATAAAGTAACAATTCTATACAATGGAGACTCCGAAGACGCGCAATCTCCTCCTAGGACCGAAGACTCTATGGAACAGGTCTGCCAAGCTACTAAAGATATCTCAAGGGAACTTCGAAGCAACTTCTTCTTCGACTTGGTGGTATTATCAATGAATGCCGTATCTGGTTGCATCACAAAATTGGCTTTCTGGAGGGACACGACACCATGGAGCAAGTCCACAGATTGGTAAAGCACATCCTACAGGCCTTTGATGATCTCAAATACTGTATTGCAGTCTTTATTTTTATGCAGCTAGCATTCGATAGAGTTTGGCATGTCGGTCTACTGAGCAAAACAAAAAAAACTGTTCCCAGCACCATACTTTGGAGCTGTATGGTCATACTTGGAAGGACGTCACTTTATGGTCAGGGTCAGGAACACCACAGTATGCTCGCGAGACGCTTACTCCCCGCCAGGCCTTTGAGGCGACTGAAAAGAATGGGTTTGGCTAAAACGATTGGCCAACTATAAAATGCCACTCCCAACAAGGCAATATTGTAAGTTTGTTTTTTCACTTTATCATTACACCTGTGTTGTTCACCTCTGGCTAGCCTTTGCTGTTGGGGCTGTGGCTCTTTTGTCTGAAAAAAATAAAAATTGAATTCCTTTATCTGGCGCGTAAAAAAGTAAGATCTGAAATTACGTAGGCTGCAAAAGCTTTGCCTTAGAAAAGCTTCTATTAACCAAAGAGCTTTGCATAAAATAGACGCTAGAGGGCAAGAAAAAGCTTTCACAAGCTTGGAAAAACACACGCTAGAGGCTGCTTTAGTTTATCAATACTTTTTATTGGTACGGTACTCTCGTATATCGTAAATTTTACACGTTTCTCAAGAAATCCACACTCCACTCCTAGTACTTGTAACCGCCAGCACCGCCGCCACCGCCACCGCCCCCGCGCGCTCCCGGCTGCGGTCCCTGGGGGAATGTGGCCTCCCCCTCGTAGCTGACGTCCGCATGGTAGCCGGTCTTCCAGTCGGCTGTGTATCGCACCACCTGGGTGCGTCCGTCGGGCATCTGCACGCGGTATTCGCCGGTCACCACATCCCCATCGCTGGACGCCTTGTGCGCGTAGTCATTGGCGGTCTCCGGATCCTGAACTGCGTACTCGAATTCGTAGGGCATGCCTGGCATATGCACATGATCCTGCAGAAGAATGGAATAATACGTCACGGGAGTGGATTATGTTGGTGTTCGTTATTTGGAGGAATGTTACTCACATCGCCTGGCTGGCCGGGAATGTTGCGTGGTTGGCCGGGAGGTGCTGGTGGACGAGGTCCGGGCGCCGGTCTGCCAGGTGGACCAGGTTTCTGTGAAGTGTTGGGAAAATTATGGATTACTTAAGGCAATTTTATTGTTCAAAACGACTGAAATAGTACTGAAAAACTCAGTTGAATTCCTCTTCTCTGTAGAACTGGATACGTTTGGTATAGGGCCAAAAGTTGACGATTGTTTGAATCCCTTTTTGTGATGGATCTTTCAGCATTTGGTTCAACGATCAAGAAAGGTTAACTGCAACTCATCGCAGGCCCTTCACCATTTGAAAATGTTGCACAGCCGACAAGTGCAACATCATTGTGGGTCGACATTCAAGTTGCCCATCAAAAGGTGGATGCCGGTGAATGAGGTGGCAACATTTGTTACGGCCTGCTGCCGTCTGTACTGTGTCTTTTGTAGATTGCCAACCGCAGCTGGAGTGATAAATGTGGCGACAAGCCAACAGAGAGGCCGATGGGAGTGAAAGGGCCGCACTTCAGACTCCTCGTCCAAAAGCCACCAGCCACCAGCCCCCAGAATGATGGCTGCAATTAGCCTGTTGACTTGGATTCAATTTGCAGTGGTTTGCCAGACAATAGATCTTCATTTAACATACGTACATATATTTAATATGTTTTACTTACAAATGGGGTCTGCGGCTCGGAGTAGTCGTAGCCATTCTTCGTGGGCGGCAGGTACGCGTTCGAGCCCGGGGCGACCTGGGCGTAGACATAGGCACTGATGGCAGCGAGGGATAAACTCTGAAAGGCAAAAAAGAGGCAGAAGAGGCGGAGTGCATTTAGTGCAACATTCTTGCGGTGACGTCGACTTAAAGGTTAAATGAAGAGTAAACCACAAAAAGTGAGCGGTGGCAAATGGAAATAGAAGCTGCGATAAGATCGCGGCTGACATTCAACCGGGGCCAGAGCAGGTGCACCGCCAGCTCAATGACTGGGCTGCAGCTTATTTAGAACGTGCCCCAGAGGCGTCTTCTGCTCGATGCCCCCACAAAAGGGCAGCAAATGGCGGAGGTTACGCCGCAAGCGGCAGGCGGTAGTGCAGTGGCCCGTCTTTAGACACGGCTAATTGACACATGCACATGACGGCAGCAGCCCATCAACGCGTTCACATTGCAGCCATCCATCCATCTATCCATCCATCCATCAAGTGGTGGACAGCCACTGACCAAAAGCCACTTGGCTGTATGCTGCTGACTGTCATCTCATGTCTGTTGTTGGCCATTTGTTTATTATTATTTTTTTTGTGTAGCCGTGGCGTTACGGATTGCGGAAATATTTGCAGTCTCTTCGAGAGCACTAAATCACGCGGGGTTTAAATAAATTCTATATTCTATGATGACTTATGTATGTTGGGGGGGTCATTGATTGTTTGGAACTGCTTTACATTGTTTGCTGATTAGTTGCTGTGGAAGTGGCAGTGGCAGTGGAAGTTGCATCGCTTAATCACACATACGACGTGTTGGCCGATCGTGGAATTTCAGCCACATGGGATGCGATTGGGTCAAGGAAAGCTGGATTTTTGCCGGAGATGATACGAGGCTTTCTCAAAGTTGCTTTTTTATGAATAGAAATTAACTTGAAATTGTTATTTATATTGAGGGAAAATGTATTCATGAAAATATTCATAAATTATATAGATATTTATCCAGTTTTCACAGATAAACTCCCATCCATCTTCACCTCCATCTACATCTGATATACTCGTATATCTAGTAAATTATCTGTTAAATTGAAATTAATCAACTTCACCGAAATTTCCGCAATTATTCTAGCAGGGGGGTCCTAACCTTCAAGATCTTCAAGTACAGAGCTTGCAACGAAAAATAACGTGCAAAAGAGAGATCCAATGAGCATGTCAACGGTAATTTTCCGTGTTAAACAAATGCAATTACCGCTAGCCTGGCAACAGCATTAGCTCCAATAAAATAACGGCCAACGATTCGCGTGTAAATTAAATTACAAATAATTTGCGGCAACTTGCCGACAGCCGAAAAGAAGAGCTGCCACAATGCAACAATGGAGCAGACAGACACAGATACATACATACGCAGATAAAGATAAGAGATGGAGTTGCTGGAGCTTTCTGTTGGAAGATTGAGACGGAGATTGGTGCTGAGGACAGGCACAGTGGGTAAAAGTCGATAGAAATGGGCTAGAAAATCTATTGAAACACATAAGAGTGACCTGTGTTTATATAAATATTGTCGTATATGCAGATTAAAGTTAAGTCTTTGAACTGGAACTAATGCCAAATTCATTCAGTCCATATTAATGGAAATAAACTTAATTTAATGCCCATAATTCATAGTTCACCTTTTTCGATTAATTATATATCACACCCAACTGCAAATCACATACGAGTGGTGTGTGTGGTTTCGGTTCTGTTCTCATTGTAATTATTCTCTAGTTTGAAGGTTTTCCTTTGGTTTTGTGGTCTGTGTGGTCTCCTTTGTCATGGTCTGTGGTCCCCTTACACACCTTCAAACAGCTCGTCAGAAGTTCGGCAGACATTGATCTTGCCAACACTTCAAAAAATATAAAAAGCTGAAAATTTGTACATGAAAACATACAATATATGTAATTATTTCCACTGGCACGCAGGCTGGCCCCTGGAATACTTAATTGCGCATAATCTAATAAATTAACAATTGCTTGCTTTGTCCGGCTTATTATTGTCAACTACTGCTATTATGCTGCTGTCCGTCCGTCAGCTGGGATGTTAATTACCCGAACATCAATGAGCATTACACAAATAATTGAATTCGATTTGTTCGATTTAATCAACAAGTTTTGTTCAAGCATTTCCATACCATAATTAATCAGCAAAGAGTCGCAGTTAAAGCGGAAGTCCATAAAAGCTACATAAATGAAAATTGTTCGAGTATTTGTGGGCTTCAACTAAGAAAAGACTCTATCTGTCTCTACAGTGGACGCCCACTTGCTACATGCCACACGCCACTCAAGTTGAAGGCTACCCAAAATATAGCATAAGATACACAACAAAAATGGTTTAGTTTAATTGCAGAGTAGCCCCAAGGTGGTAGCTATTTTTTAAAATATTTTGTAAAGCTTATTCAAAATCCAAGGGTTGAGGAAAGCAGGAAATAAATACCGTAAAGATTGTATAGGAATAAAAGATAATTGGTCGGAAGGAATCTGTCTAGAATCTGATTGCCATGATGTTGGAATGCCATGATATTCGATACTGAATGCCCACATAAAGATCTCTTTGAAACAAACCCCTCAATCAATGCCCAAAGATCAGACAGCCTCGCCTCAACACACTATAAATCACAGATCTGGCTGCGTCTCAGCCAAGCATTTGGTGGACATACGTTTGCATAGGACAATCGTAAAAAAAAATATAAAAATAGTTTGTAAAAACGCTCACATTTGTCTGCTGGAGAGCCCAGTCCCCAGCCCCCCTCTCACATTAGAGCACGACCCAGTTTACAAAGCGTCTGATGCCAAATTATAGAAGCGGCTTGGGGCGAGCAGAATTTATGACAATTGCATTTTGAATGCAGTCTAAATGGCAAATCCGAGTGTCTCGATCTGCCGCCTGGGAGTTGATTTATTGACGCTTAGCATTTAATATGATCATGCGGATCGGATCGGAGTCAGAGCACTCCAAGCACTTTATGGTGGCAATAAAAATGTTTACGCTAAAATGTCTTCATAAAGAGGTGGGGAAGGTGTCCGGCCGCTGCTTCTGTCGTTTCTGTCTAGCGTGTTGTATTTATTTTAATTAATTTAATTGGTTGTGCACTCTGCAAAAACAAACTGACATCTAAGCTCGGCAAGGAATTCTGTGCATTCGATGTTATTTTGCTATATCTTCGGACCGTTTGGGCCCCGTTATTAAGCCATCAGCAGAGAAGGAGAAGGAGGAGAGGAGGAGAGGGCGAGACCTGGATGTATATGAATTTTTGTTCTGTTGCATCATTTTGGAGCGGCGGCACCTTAGACAACCAACCGCCACACATTCTGCAACGCCCACAAAAAAGTTGCTGTGGCTGTTGCTGCCACTGCCACCGATGAGGCAGCTGATGATGATGCCTAACGAGGTTCGGCCCGGGCTTCCTACTTGTGGCTGCAACGTGCTGCAGCGTCTTAATTTATGGAATTTGTATATGTACCTATTTTTTTGTAGTTTTTTGTCTCGTTTTTCTCGTACTTATTTTATTATCTGCTTTTCTGCAGCTGTTCCCAGCAATTACCAGAGCAGCATCATCTGACAAAAAAGTCCCCTACATAGATGTTAGATTAACATGCACTTGCAACACACGACACGACTCTGCGACTCGTTCGGTAGAACAACAAACATTTGGTTGACCTTTTCATCGCCAACGCCATCTCCAGCGCTGCCCTGCTCTGCTCTGCTCTTCTCTGCTATTCTCTGCTCTGTTGCATGCTGCATGTAGCATGCAGCGCTGCGCTGTGCTGTTTTTTGTTGCTCTTCCCCACTTTGGGGCATTGAAATGCAAATTTGGCAAAATAAAAGTTAATGGGCCATGTGAATGGCAAAAGCGCGGGCTCGGAGGAGGAGAAGAGACCCCAGCGGGGTACTGGAGGCCGCCGCAATGGGGACTGACTTTTATTGCCCCCGATCGGTGCAGTTCGTTGTTCGAATCTTTTGTTGCAACCCGCCCGATTTCAATCAGCCGAGAAGCATGTAAATATCTTGCTGCAACACAAATATTTCCAAAGAGTCACGTGCCCCAGACATGGCCGGGAGGGAGTCCTCCGACAATCAAGGACAATGCCAAAGATCAAAGATCAAAGGTTGGGCCGTTCCTTGAGGGGGAGCTAATCCCCTTGTGGGCTCTCCTTGGGGGATCTCCTTGACGATTTAATTGCATTTCCCTCTAATTTCCCTCACTTGGCTGCAAATGAGTAGACCCACTCGATGCCCATAAATCACATGCCTCTTGCCTCTCGTGCACCACATTAACCCTACTTAACCCGAATTTATTGGCCCATAACCGCCGCCGGCAACCGCATGAAGATATTAACCTTTTAAATAACTTCCAAATTATATGTTACGTTACAATCTGTTGTGTTGGCGCTGCGAATATCTCAAGTAGTTGCAAATTGTTCCACGAAAATTGCCAGAAAATGAAAAAGTTAAAGGAAAAATGCACAGGGTGTGGTTTTTACTAAAATTACTCAAATATACATTTCAAGCCGCATTTAAGTCGGGAAATTGTTTCATTTTCAATTGAAAAACTGAGGCTAAAATGAGGCAAAAAATCCCAATGAACTAATTTTCCAAATTCCCAGCTGCGGTGGGGATCCGGCTCCCAAAAGACATTGGCCAAATTGTACTTG
Source organism: Drosophila lowei (assembly GCA_008121275.1). Classification (NCBI taxonomy): domain Eukaryota; kingdom Metazoa; phylum Arthropoda; class Insecta; order Diptera; family Drosophilidae; genus Drosophila; species Drosophila lowei. The sequence continues at coordinate 18,875,482 of CM017778.1, read as the reverse complement.
CAGCCAGAACTATGCAATTAAAAAGGCCTGGCCTGAAAGCATAGAACGGGAGGGAAAGATACGCGAGAAAGAGAGGCAGACATTGCGCATACGCCGCATTGGACGCTGGTTGGGCAATTAGCGGTGGCTGTGGGGAGAGGAAAGGCGCGGTGGCTCTGCTTTTGTAATCGGTGGAAATTTCGATTTAATTAGATTACCACACACACACACACACACATACTATACACTCAGGCCCAGATGGTTGGCTGGTTACCACCGCCACAGCCTCCCCATTCCGCCCGCTTTTCAGCTTTTCCGATGCTGCTGCTGCACTTGCCGCTTGCTCAAGCGTCATTAATTTTTTGCTATTTGTGTTTTGTTTTTTGCATTTGGTTTTTTTGCTTGTTGGGACTCGCAAGCCATTGCCAAAGACAATAAAAACCGCACAAAGATACCACAAATATCGTAAAACCACAAAAATTGCATACATCCAAGCGTATAAGCAGAATAGCTCTGAACCGACGACCCACGGCTCAATTGCCGAAGGCTTTGATCAGCTCATAGAGGCATCCGTCGGCATGAAATCTGGCGAATCTGCCAAATTATTTCAATTAAAATTGCATTTGTAATGCAGCAGTGGAAACCGAAAAGGGAAATGAACGAACTCCAAATACGCTTTCCTGTGGAGGAACCATCACGAATCAGTTTTGGCCTAAAGAAGCACTGAAAATTGGATAGAAACTGAGGGACAATAAAGCTGGTATACCCTCAAACATCTCCATCTCTCTATTTGAAAAGCCATATCAAACATGCTTTGGCCGCACAATTGGGCAATCATTCACACTTGAATCGTCAGCAGTCAACAGATGGATAGGGCTCTGGCCCCGGCCTACGATATATTGGCCATAATCAGGCGTCTCTAATCAGAGGCCAGCACAATGCAGAGTTGCGCCTCGCTGCATCCACAAATTCACAATTCGAATTGCCAAAAATTACCACAATTCAGCATCGACAGATGGAATGCAGATGGGGAACCGAAACCGAACCCGAAACCTCTGTCTGTGCCTTCAATTCTGCCTCTGCCTCTGCCTCGGCATTAGGTTGCATTTCAGGCTTCATCAAAGTCAAATACCAAACCGTGAATATTTTATGTTTGTCATTTGAAATTCAAAAGCGTGCCCGAACTGCAGTCATCCATCGGGTCTCATCGCCGTCTCATTCTATCGTTTTCCATTTTGGTTTCCTTTTTTCTTTTGCGTGCGAAAATGAGCAGCTGTGGAGCAGGGGAATTAATATGCAGGCGGAGGAGGAGGACGAGTCGGTTTGATGGAGGAAAAGGCGAAAATTAACATGTAAAACATGCTCGTTCTGTTCTTCCGCTGCCGCTGCATTCGAGTGGCCAGCAGCCATTTGTCTACCGAGTGTCTGGGCCGGCTCTGGCTCTCCACCTCTCCTTTTTGTATAGGTTTTGTCCCAGGGGTAACCTGCTCGTTGGACGGTGTCTAGCCAACAGAAAAACGGGCCAAAACGGGACCAAAAAAAGCAGGCATAGAGAAACAGGAATCGCTGGCGAAAAAGTCAAAAAGTTACAAGCGGCAAATTACACGCGTCTGGCTGGAAGTCCTGCCCCATCTTCACCTTGGTCTGCGTCTGTGTCTGTGTCTGTACCACCTTTTGGCAGTTATCTGCTTGGCAACACCAGCACCAGACACACAAAGGCTGGGAAAGTGGAAGCGTTTCCAGACATTCAGAGTGGAGCTGTGTGTCTGCACTGCATCCAAGTGTCGCACCAACAGTTTAACGCGCCACAGGCTGCCACAACAGCAACTACAACTACAGCGGATCCCTTTTGGATCTCATTTTGCTGCCTGCTTTAGGGCGTTCCAGGTGGAAAGAGGCCCCTCCCTGAAGGGGCGTTCCAGGCGGAAAGAAAACAAGTGAAAGTTTTATGGCAGCCGACAAAATGGCGGTTCAGTAGCATGGCTTTGGGAAAGCGGTAGAGTATTATTCTGTAGTCCTGTAAATACCCTTGTAGAAAAAATGTCTTCCGCTTCGTACCTCCGTTATGTGAAAATGGCGGCCAAAGGGAGGCTAGAGAAAATATTACAAGCATGTGTCCTGGAGCTTCTATCGGCCTACCTCCTCCTGCCCCCAGAGTAATGTTTAGTTTGGGGCAACAATCAAATAATATTGCTTCTGCCCAGATTGGGGGGCATATTTTACGTGGCTCTTGCGAGGCACAGATGCTGCCTGCTGGAACTCCACACTCCACACTCCAAATATTGTATTGCCAGCTTAGGCCGGTGAACGGAGGGGAGGAGAGGCACTTAAGTGTCTTTGATTATTTGCAATAAGTTCGATTTTGTGGGAGGCTGAGACTGAGGCTGATCGGATGATGATGAGAGCCTCGATGGCAGACGTGTGGCAAGTTATGCAATCGTTTTCGTTGCCATTGACGGCAAGTGTTGCCCCAAACCCAAAACCGAACTCGAACCCGAACTCAAACAAAACGAAGCGAAACAGTTTGCTGTGCCACTTGAAATCCGCCACTCGATGAAGAGTTTCCTACGGTTGCCCCACCACCAGCAAATCCCATTTAAAGTTCACCGAACATTTTGCGAAATCCGCAAAAAATAAGAAAAATGACATTGGACGAGAGCAGAGCGTCTGACCATGATGTGTCCTTTGCCTGACTCTCAGCCATATACAAATTTGACATATAACAAGCTTAACTTGTTGTCCTTTCCGCATTCGTGGCTCTTGTTTTAAGCTGAAGGACATCCCAGGAAGGTCTCATGTGATTTGTCTTACTGATTTATGTGGGCTTACGAGTATATGGACATTTTATTATAATATTATGTACTTACAAGCAGCATAAACGACTTGAAGGACATCATATTGACTGCAGTCTTAGTTGAATTTCTCAGCTTCGATTGAACTTCGATTGGAAAGGTTTGTGTATCCTCGAATCCGCGTGCTAAATAATCGAATTGTATAGATTAGATGTTGGGTTTTTGATGATTCGATTTTAGTTGTTTAGTTTTTTTCCGCACACAAATTTAATTTGATCGAAAGTCCTTTTTTTCACGGCTAATATTTAGGGACTCTCACTTTCCACTGGGAGGGAGGCGTGCGTGCGTGTGGGTGGAGGGGGAGTTGTTCCTCTTTTAAACTATTATTTTGTTGGATTATTTTAGTTTGTATTATTTTGTTATATGTTGTATGTTGTATCCAAGACAACCGCACAAAGTACACGAACGATTTGAATTAGGTTAGACGATGGAGATGCGCTGCCTTTTTATAATAAACGCTCGAGACGCTGGCTGAGGCGCTGGCAGTGACGCCGACAGTGGCAGAGGAGGTGGCAGAGGTGGTGGCAGCGTTTGCCGCGTTGCCAACTGCACCTAAAAAGTAACGAAAAAGTGGTTTGAACAATTGAGGCAGGTCTCGCCGTCTAACTTCTAGATCATCTTCCTCTCTTTCTCTCTGTCTCTCTCTGTCTCTGTCTCTGCAGGTCTCTCTCTGTCTGTCTCTATGGGGATAGACATGGCTCTCTCAGAATGAGTCAACAATTGAGCGCTCAAACGCTGAGAGGGAGTCTCACAGCAGCAGCAACAGCAGCAGCAGCAGCAAGTTGTGGCGTCTCGGAGTGTTGAAAAAGTGAAAAATGTTGCAGATCATCAATAGCTACAACTACTCGTGCAACAACAAACAATTGAACACGATCATGATCATTACGATGAACAAGTGAATAGACGATTCGAACGATGATCATGATGATGATGGTTGTGTATTTCAATAGAAGCGGATGTATAACAAGACCAAAGCCTGCAACGCCCCAAAATGACTTCATTAAATCTTTTAGCCACAAAAAAAGGAACGAAACCAAAATTTGATATTTAAGTTTTTATGAGATGCCCTCGCCTGTCCCCTCGGGCACTGCAGCTGGAATCGAGACGGCCGAAAATGTCACTGGGAATGTCAGATGAGCGTAGGGCGATGCCTATAGATACGGTCGATCCAAACTTTCGGCTGAGAGCCCTTTTATTTTATTTTTAATAGATACATGTGTATACATATATATATATTTTTTGTTTTGTAAAAACTCAGCAGAACGTAGCTGAAGCAGAACTTTTGTGAGAGAGGGCGAGAAAAACGTGATGCGGCTGCCAGTGAAAATTGCACAAGCTGCAGACGTGTTCATGTGGCGTCTCCTATTTCCCTTTTCCCTTTTCCTATTTCCCAGGCCCCAGCCAAAATGCAATCTATGACGTGAGGCTCATGCCAAAAACCTAAAACATAAACTTATCTATTGGCTGTTGATGTTGCCTCTCTGTGTGCCGTTGTTGCACAAGGCTGGAGACGTGTACGACGTGTGTCGAGGGCTCTGTGGGCACTGGGGCTCCTTGCTTCCGTCAGGCATCAGAGCCCCAACCAATTAACCTTGAAAAAGATGATATGTTGATGTTGTTGCTGAAACATTTCAGATTAAATAACAATTAAAAGCAATCTATTTTTGATGACTGATTTCAGCGGGTTTCTTCACATTTTTATCGACCACTTGTGAGGTGATGTGATGCTGTGTCTGCGTGAGCGCCAACCGAAGCGTGGACACCCTCGCCGGACAGCCATCAGCCAGCCAGCTCGAGCCCCAATGGACCCTCTTCGGGTGGGAGGGTAAGCCAAGTAATTGAACAACTTTTTGGTACTTTTAACTTTTGATTTCCGTGACACTTGAGCCGGCCACCGACCGACACACATGCGAACATCTCCGCACGGAGGGAACCCACTGTCCCCCGTCATTCAAAACTGTCTTAACAACATAATACCCGTTAACAATGGGGCCAACAGCATTTCGTACGCTCGTTCGACACTCCATTGAAAATTAATAATTTCTTTGAGCGCACTCGAATGTAAGTTGAATATTTCGGCGGGGCTTCGAGTGCATTTTGTGGTAGCTGCGATTACGAAAAGATTTCAACGTAATATGTAAATAATTAGAGCAATGTGATGGGGCGAATTTTTATATAATACCAAGTGCAAGTAATGGCTATTTGAAGATTTTCCGTTGATCCGCTCCAACAATAACTTGACATCAATTGGTCAAAGTTTGATGGCCAAACTTTTGTCATTGCTGCTGCTGCTTCTGCTTCTGCTGCTGTTGCCACTTGCTGCCGTTGCAGTTTCTCGCAGACTTTCAATCATTTGTCAAAAAGTCTTGAGCAATAAACTTTGGCCACAATTCCCGCTTAATTCATCAAATGGCCTGGCCACTCGAGAGAGCCTCTAGCCAAAACGGAAGCAGAACCATTTTTCTTGGCAGCAGCATTTTTTCCCCTTAGCTGTTGACATTTTAAAGCGGTTTCTGCCGCTGCCACTGCCACCGCTGCTGCTGCTTCTGCTGCTGCCGCTGCTGTTGCTGTTGCTGTGCTTATTGAATTGTTGCAGCCACAAAAATCAAAGAAACAAAGATGGAAAAAATTAACATTTAAAAGAACAGACTCAGAAGCATTTAAAATGATTTTTTTCCATCGATTTTCCTCGAATTTGTTTAGCGCATTTCGTGCAACATTTCTGGCGAATCACCTGTTGAATGTTGCTGTTGTTGCTGCTGCTGCTGCTGCTGCTGCTGTTGCTATTGCTGCTGTAGAACCAACAAACATTCCTCGGCGATGCGCTGCCGCACCTCTTTCCGAGCTAAAAATGAGTGAATTAGAATAGCCAACAATGTAATTGCCGCGTTTTATTGCCACCAGCAACAGTTGCCTGTGTTGCAGCCACCCTCTGTCTGCCGCTGCCTCTGCCTCTTCCTCTGCCTCTTCCTCTGCCTCTGAATCTGGTGGGAAGTGGTCGGCGGTGTGGCGCTGGCGCTGGCGCTGGTGTTGTCTGGACGCCAGACGCTCCGAATGATTTGCATTTTTTCGGCGAGGTGCGGAGTCTTGGCGGAGTCTTAGCATTTGCTATTTATAGACCAAATGTCTAAGACCGGACTTCTCTTCTAGTAGATCTCCGGTGAAGGGGAATCAAATGTCGTTCGATTCGCTTGGTATTTCGCCTACTCGTAGATCATATCTTTCTTTCGGGGGGTTCAGCCCCCCTTGATGGGAGCCTCCGTGGAAAAGTATTTTTCAAGGAAGGAAATACACACTTCTCTCCATTTGATTGCTCTCATTATCTCACTTCAGGTTTGATTTTATCTCTCTTTTATTAGTTTTTTCTTCTTTAGTTTCCCTTTGATTGCTCCCATTTTTTGTGCTCTGCGGAGCTCTGATAAGTTTTTGTTTCCAGCACTGCTGCAACTAAACTTGAGCTTTCCCTGTCACTTGCCACACTTGCCACCATTTTTCTTAATGGAAATTTCCATGCGCTTGGCTTTTCTTTAGACAAATTAAGCGAATTTTTTCTCCGTTTCACACCTTTCCAAAAACTTTGCTCCTTCCCACCCATTGTCAGAGCGAGCGAGCGAGCGATGATATCCTTGGCGTCTTGAGTCGCTGCACTTCCGTTCGTTGCACCCAAATTGCACAAAAAGGACAGCAGCCAGAGAAAAGTTGTGGAAAAACTTTGCACCCAACATAAATCACATTTCAGCGCACGCCCCTCGACCCTCGACCACGCCCAGGCCCACGCCCACGCCCATGCCGAGTCGCATCAGAGTGCCGTGTGAGTGAGTGTGCGTGTGTGTGTGTGTTTCCAGGGCTGCATTCACTGGATTTGCATATTCCAATTTCCCATTTAATCAATTTAGCCAGAGAGAGAGTGCGAGGATGGGATGTATGTGTCTCCCACTGTCTGCCATCGGCTGCCTCTGCACATCATTTATCCTTGTTAATTTTTATTTAGCCGGGCCACGGCGAAATCTCAGCCAGGACCCTGAGCGATTGAGCCGTAACCTGCGTTGACGTTGTTTACGTGTTTACCAGTGCACTCAGCCCATGCTGTGGCACACAGATGAGAGTGCGGATTCATTGTCCCGGGAACTGACAGCTCGAAGACTGCAGCAGCAGACAGGCAAACAAGTTAAGCGAGCGAATGAGAGACGACACACTGCGGAGGCGACTGCTGGGGCAGGGACCCATCCACTCTTGTCCAGGAACAGATAACAAGGATCTCAATGCGAGAAGGATAACCTAAAACTATAACGTCGTAAACCCTGAGAAAAAAGCCCTGAAATTTCAATATTTCCAATTAGATTTCAACATTTTCTCCGAGTGTGAAAATTGTACGAAGAAAATGTTTTTAAATTATATTTTGAAATTAATATGAAAATATTTGTTATTTAAATTAAATAGGTATACATATTTATTATTTGAAGTGATTATTGTTTTATATTTTAATACATTACTGTATTTCCCTATGTTTGTATTTAAAAATCGAATATTTAGTTAAAATACGGGTGTGTTTCTTTTCCTATGCCTATTTTCTCTGAGTGTGCTATTTCTGAAAAATCATTTCATTAAAAACCTAGACAATCCTCTGTAGGCTTTCTGCCTTCGAAGATGAAAGTCTTTAGTAAATTTTTTCGGAAATTCCTAACCAACGCAGAGTTTCCTTCATCTGTTTTATTCGCCATTATTATCCGCTATAATTGCCTCTGACAGAGAGACTTCGAGAGCCATTCCCTTGCACATTTATCAAAAACAGTCGGCGACAACCTTATCCAAGTTTTGGCAAGACATTAGCCACGCCCAACGCCACGCCCACGACCCGATCCGACCCGACCAAAGCCTCGCTCATTGCTTATCAATTGGAATGTGGGCCCACCAAAGTTGGCTCATAACTTGCTGCTCCTTAAAAAAAACCAAAAAAAGCAAAAAGAAGAAGAAAATTCGAAAAAATATATATCTATTCCAAAAAGTAAAAAGAAAATCCCAGGCATTTAACTCCCAGTGACAGGCCCGCTCGCTCTGAGCCCCTCTGGCAGCCGACTAATGGTCAAAACTTATCGTCAAACTTAAATGGGATTTTATTATCGTCGCCAAAAACTTCTACTTACGCGTATTCGATGCTCCCCTCTTCATCTCTGCGCGGGCTTCACATGCAGCCCCGAGAATGGGATTGGTCTGGGAGTTTTGCGGCTTGGAATATAATTTTCATCCTATGATTATTCTTTTTCTTATTTTTTTTTGCCACGACTAATGCGCTGATTTATATATAATACCATAATTATAATGCACTTGGTTCTCATGGCTCGGCTCACAGAATTCATAGGGTTTTTGGGGCCAGGCCATCATAAATCTTGTCAAAACAGTGCATTCTTTTACGCCGGCTTCTGTTTTTAATTAACTCAAGAATTGCTTAATTATCAGAGGGAAAAAACGACGCCACAAGAGTTGCAGAAGTGCAGCGATGTGAGCGACGTGAGCGACGTGTGCATCTCTTGGCCTGGTCGCGTTGGCAATTAATGTCAATCACGCTGAGAGAGTCCCCAAATTGGCAAGACAGGCCCGAGCCAGAGCCAGAGCCAGTGCCAGAGCCGGGCCCGAGCCAGGCCAGAGCCAGTGCCAGAGCCTATAGAAGGAGTCTCTTAGAAATCATTTTTTCCTGCCTTCTGAATGTCAAAACAATTAAACCATCGAAAATTAGAAACCAAAAAGATCATGTTCTTAATTGCTCGCCCATTTTCGGGGGGGAACAGTGGGCACCAGAAGTACGTGCATACGTGCATACATGCATAAGTGTTAGCACTCCCCCAAGGTATATTTTATCATAAATTCTGCAAGATTTCTATTCATAAATTATTCAATAGTTCCGCGGAATGAAGTATCAAACGCCTCGAAGATCAGCAAATAAATATTTTCCATTAATAGCTCCTTTGCTTTTATGAACTATAAAATGTTTACAGCAGGCCGTAGACTTGCGCCGCTCACTGTGTTTGGCAGTAAAAATTAGTTAATGAGCTCTGCATGAGTTCGGTTCGTCGTGGAGTAGCCACAAAGCCTTAAGCACCAGAAAGACCTGGTATCTGACAAACACAAAAATGCAAAGACAATGGCTGCGCTGAGCAAATACAATGCAATAATTGTACAGAGAATAATGGCAAAAGCAAAAGTTAAGGTGCGGAGTCGGTGTCGGTGTCGGCGTCGGCGTCGGAAAGTGGCAAACAAATTGGCAAACAGCAACAAGAGCTGCTTCTGCTTCTGCTGCATGGCTACTCGTGGAAGTATCTTTGTTGTTTCTACAATTGCTGGCAACATTGAACTTTAAATGGTAGCAGAGACCGAGCCAGAGCCAGAGCCAGAGTCGGAGCCACATGTGAGTGCGATTGCATTTCTTGCGTACAAACATGTATCTGCGATGACATCGAACTCGTCTCGGGCCAAGTACGTCACGTTGCCCAAGCCTCAAGCCCCATCCACTGCCACTGCCACTGGCACTGCTTCTGCTTCTGCCCCAGCCCCTGGTGATAATGATGATGATGGCGCATAAAAATAGAACCATTGCGATCGATTTTCCAAGCAGGCAAATTAATTAAAGTACAAGCTTTTGGAGTACAATCCACACAAAATGTTGTTGAGAGCCAGCGAACAACACCTTGACCTTCGGTGATGAAGATAAATGAATGTTTGGGCGAAGATCGCAAGGGGAGAAATTTTTGCTACAATTTTAATTAAAGTTGAAACACAAGCAGATCGAAGACTTGCCCCTCTCCCAACGGCTGGAGTCGGAAACAATGACCGAAAAAGGCCAAGCGGAAGCGAAAGGTCACTGGCAAGGCTTGAATAATTGTCGACGGGGCTGTGTGCGTTAAACGCGCAATAACGAACACTTAAAACTCAATTATGGATGGAAAGCGAAGCCCGGCGGCTAACTGCTGCGAAACGGAGTGTAGCGCATCTGCCAATTCGAAGGTTTTCCTCCCATCCCATCCCACCCCATCGCATCGCATCCCATCCATTCGCATCCGACATGCATTGCCTTGCGGAAAAGTTGTTCAATTTGTCAGAGGCCTGGGACCTGAGACCTGAGACCGTTGCATATCCGTTTACGCATTCTGAAAAGTGATTGCACACAGTTTTCAGTTAATTTATTGATTTAATTTTATTGCACATCGATTGAGCACATTTGTTTGCCTGGATTGGCTTGCATTCAGAATTTAATTGGTTTCCTTAACCTAAATTACATTTTTCATGGGCCTTAACTTATTTGAGAATTACTCGAGTAGCCGCATAACGGAGATGGTAATTAATTCACATTTAAATTCACATTTTAGCAACAATCAAGATACGCTCCGTATTGATTATTTAGTATTCAATCGAACAACGAGACAGATTCTTCTGCTGAGAATATGAATGGGTGAATGGGTTGGGTGAATGGTTGGATTGTTCGTCTTTCTCCTGACTAATCAACCATTTCGCTATTGGCGAAAATCAATAGTCAAAAGGGGAAGGAGAACTAATCGCGAGGGAGTCAATGTGAAAAGCTCGTTCTCGTATCGGAGAGCCTCCACTTAACTGGCTTTTCTCTATAGTTTTGAATGTAATGAAAGTTCTTAGGACTAGCTTAGAACATAGATTGCACATTAGGCCGCTCTTCACTCCCCGCACTGTACCCTCTGCCCAGATCCTGACTCAGTGCTTGGCCCCGCCCTCGAAGCTGACGTCCGCATGGAAGCCCGTGTCGTCGGCATGGTAAATCACATTCTGGATGCGTCCGTCCGGCAGAAGAATATGGTATTGACCGCGTGTCACGCCGTGGAAATCCCGGTTCTGTTTGTGGCCAAAATCGTTGCCGGTGTGGAAGTCACGTATGCGATAGCCGAAGGCATACTTCGAGGCGTACTGCTGCAACTGAAGGCGGGCGACACAGAGAGGGAAATAAGTTAGTCATATATATGCTATATACTCGTGCAATGTGTGTATGGATTGCTCAGTAAACCGATAAGTTGCATGCAGCAGCCCACACCCTCGGCTGCCACAATTCGTGCGCAAGCTGAAAAATATGCAGTGGAAAATGTATTAAGCACGCTGTCATGTACAGTGAAGACAGCGAACAGCGAACAACTGGCAGATGCCATGGATTGCCATGCGAGGCGACAGTTCCAGAGACAACAACAAACAAGCAATAATTTCTAGTCGGATGGTTCTATGGTGGAACTGTGAACACCCTGAGCGAATCACAGCTAAACGGGAACGAAGGATCTTCCTATGATGCTTATAAATGTTGTCCCGAATACCTGATTTGGATGAGTATAGCGTAACTATAGATCGGTCCTTCTGTACCATTCCGAAGATCTACCCCGTCTTCTTCATCTCCATCTTCATCTAGAGTATTTGCCTTGCACAACTCCAGGGGCATTGGAGCACAGAATTCCGAACGGCATTCGGCGGGGCCTGATGATGATTGGGAATGTGGAAGGGCGGGACGTGGAGAAAATGTCACTCACACTCACATGCCACTGTTTGCTATGCATGTGATTGTAGGTTGTGTATCGTGGCAGGAGGCGCGGGAGTAATGAAATTTGCAACAATATATTGTACAAATGCTAGATGCCCCCCACCCCACCCCCTTTTGACACACTCGGCTATGCAGCGTTGATTTACCCCCTCTCCCCTCCTCCCCATTGTTCTGTCGTCTACAATTTGGGGTTTGCCTTTTTATTGTAAGTATTCCCGTTGCAAAGATGGAAACAAAATGTGACAGGGAGACGGGGAGACGGGGAGCACGAGACGTGGCAGTAGCTTGTGTGCGTGCGTGTGCGTGTGTGTGTGTGTGTTGGTGTGCGCTTCCGTTTCCGCTCATTCAAATGCCTCTCTCTCTCTCTGTCTCACTCCCTCCCTGTTGTGTTGTATTGGCGACAACTGTTGGTAACTTTTGCTACATGTTTCGGGCTGTTTCTCTGTGGCTTTTATGGCCTACCCAAGATATGTACCACTGTGCGTGTGTGTATATATGGGGGGCGTGGCAAACTTTCTGATATGTTAATGAGTTGTAAATTAAGTTTAATTAAGTTACATTGTTGACTAGATTTTTACTTTGCTTCTCTTTTGGTGACGGGTGGGTGGGGGAATATGTAATTCCGCCGGAGAGAACAAAAGTTTTCGGAGTTTTGGCAGATTTATAGACCTGATTGCATAGCACTTGGAGCTCGTTTGATTGGGATTCGCTCTTCCACAGATTATTTGTTCCTTTAAATTAAAATAAATCTCAGCAGAATATCCCGCCAACATTTTCCCCTTTTCTTAATCATAATTAATAAATTCTCTGCTCCAGCGATTTGCCAACATTTGCGCCAGCATTTTTTTCATGCCTTTCCATCATTCTCCTAATGGAATCCAGACGGAAAATATGCATTTTTCTGCTGTCCAGCATTGCTGCAAGGGGCAACGGCAGCGGCAGCTTCATTAGGAGAATGCAAAAATGTTAATAGATTTTAACGTGCAAAGCAGCCCCAGATCCGCTTCCATTCTTCTTCCGCTGCTTAAAAAAAAGACGAAAAAAGAATATCTGCGGAATATGCAAATCCAGGGGGTACGGGGACCCATGGCTCTGCAGTGGGGAATTTTCATTACAAATTGATTTGATTAAAGTGAACATAATTACAATGCAGATGGAACATGTCCAGTGGGTGGACGGGTGGACCCATACTCATCCACTGACGGGTCAATGTTTGCATTCAAAACAAAAAATAAATCAAAAAATTCAACAAAAATATTAAACCCATCGAAGTGGAAACGGTATCAGAATCAAAATCAGAGCCGAAATCAGATCACGTGCCATTCCCTGAATAGAAAATGCATCTGCCGTAAATCCAATGACGTTGCCCAATTTTCGTGCTTTGTCCACGAGTGTCCATTAGTTGGGGAGTTGGGAAGGACAGTCGGGGGAGATCAACTCGGCCAAGGATTGGTTTGTCATGCCTCATATTGACTAGGGCAGGGGGAATGGCCATAGCTCAAAGTTTTTGAAACGTAACCAAAATTCTTTCACGATTTATAAGTGAACTTTTTGGCCGACGTAGCCATGTCATGTTCTCGTGGCCATTGATTGGCCCACAGTCCAGCTTCTTCGGGATGCTGTAGCAACACTTCCTTCTGCATTTCGCGATTCCAGATGTATAACACTCGGCGCGGTATTCATCAAAGATCCCGAACCTCCGCAGCAGCCCGAATCCTTCCATGCCAAAGCCAGTGGCTATGGTCTCCTATGTTTCCAAACGATGCTGAGAGATTTGGTTTGTTGTCTCTCAACCGACTTATGTTTTTTAAGAGGATCTTTCATGTTTATTCCTTGTTTATTATGCAATTTACATATAGGGTTAGAGTTGGTTCAAATGCGAAAGTCAATGTCAACAGCGAGGGGATAGTTTTCTGCAGAATATGACAAAGGAGCTCCTCCTTTGGGGTGGGGTAAAAGTTTAGGGGAGACAAGGCATTGCCGGGGAGAGAATTTTTGCATTTAACACGTTTCCTGTCGTTGGCTTTTAGCGAATTGTGCGACGAGGAGTCGAGTGCAAAATGCAATTTGAGCCAAAACTACGTGAGTTCGTTTAGTTTGGTTCGGAGTGAGCGATTGGCTGGCTGTGTGGCTGTCTGGCTGTCTGGCAGGGGATGGGAATGGGCTTTGGGCCATGCCACATCCGACCCGCTCGGAACTTTCTTTCATGGCGAAAAGCCATTGGGCGGAACAATTTTTTTGGTAATTCAATGCGAAGGCTCCCTGGGCCACCCCATCCTGCACTTGTTTCGGCCAATTGAGGAGCCAAACAACAACAGGCCAGGAGCTGCGACTGAAACTGGATGCCCACTGACGGGAAATGGCTTTGGAAGTGCCTTTAATTTGCATATAATCAGCATTGTTAACGGCCTCTCGGCGTTGTGTCGTCTTTTAGTCATTAAAATGTTTCCTGACTCTCGAGCTTTGCCCGGGGCCTATCCAGGGGTTGATCGAACCCCCTTCCGACCTGGAGGGCCGTAATCATAATCACTGTGGAAAAAGGAAAATCAACATTTGGCCTTTGATTTATTTTCATCAATTTTGTGCACTGGAAATGGGTTCAGATAATTTAGCCTTTGTCAAAGCCTTTGAAGACAGCTGTTAATGGAGGATCCACGGGCATGCATGTGGCATTACCACACTCTCGAATCAAAGCCATGCCATGCACTTTGTAGCCTCTTCGACCAGCTCATGATTTGCACTCAGCCGGAAGAGCTTCTGCTCCCCCATGCGATGCCATAACACTAATCCTTGTTGGGTAACTAAGGAAGCTTCGTCCTGCTGCTCCTGCCACCACTCTCCATTGAAAGTGCGGTGCGTTTATTATTCACACAATTCGTTTAAGCGCTGCAAACACCTCGTGCCACACCCGAAAACCTCAAGGGACACAGACAGGCACAGAGATTGGGAGATTGGGCAGAGGGGGCTGGCACATCCAGGCTTCAGTGGCATCAGTGTGGCAAGTGCAGCAGTGCCCCAGTGCTGCATGCTCATTTAAAATTGAACAAGTGTGGCACTGAGTTTCGGACCGGACAGGAGTTGGGCTTGCAACGAGGTTGGATTTGAGGCTGTGTGGGTGTGGGTGTGGGTGCGGGTGCGGGGGCAGGAACAATAAAAGCAACAGCAACCGAGTCGAGGCAAATCGCATTTAAATGGAAATAAATGTTGTGTCCAAACAATTTACAAAAACCAATTTTACAATGTAATGCGTCCAGAGCTCCACATGGATATGCATGTGCATGTGTGCCCTGCCTCCCCCCACTTCTGACCATGTTCTGGCCAAGAGTGGAGCGAACGTGTTCAACAGCGTTCGTCAGGCAAATGAATGTCCTGGGCTCGTTTATGCCACACGGCAGCAGCCATTGACACAATTGTCGCTGTGAAACTTTTGGCCACACAATTATGAGGGGGGAGGACGGAGGAGGGTGAGGCAGTGCCCCAACGTTGATGATTAGACTGCGAAATTGTTGTATAATTTACAGAGTGGGATCCGCCCAGGAGCGACTGCAAAATTGTAGGAAAGGAAGGCAAAGGGCGGGGAAAATTTTAAATGCAACCCACCCACAGTTTTTATGGCTCGCTTGTTAGCAATTTTCGTATCCAAGTTATGGCTAACAAGGGGGTACGTGGCAAGGGGTAGGGGCAGCTGCAGCGGCAGGGGCAGGGGCAGCAGCATCTCTAACCAAAATTGAGTTATCAGTTTGTTGGCTTTGCCCTGGCAATGCGCTCGGGCTGATTGCGTGACAGCTGCTGCTGCTGCTGCTGCCCAAACCCATCCGCATCCGCATCCGTCTCGAGAAGGGCCAGAGCCAGGACCACGACCAGCACCAGGACCAGGAGCAGGAGCAGCAGGAAAAAAATCCATCTAACGAAATGGACGAGCAGCAGGAAAAATGTCAAACTACGTGATTTTTATGCGAATGTGGCTGTCAATAGCACGTTGCCAACAGCATTGGAAATGGCAATAGGAATCGGAATGTGAATGGGAATAGGACTGGGACTGGGGGGAATGGCGTAAGCCATGCCCCACCATACAGTTTTAGTTTTCATCCATTCTGGCACGGATTGCCACGCCTCGAGAGCCATATTAGCCGGCAGGTTGGGCGGGATTGGGCAGGATCCCGGACTGGCTGCGGTTTATTACGTCCAACGGATGAAGTGGAGCTAATTTAAAGTCAACCCCGGGTCAGATATGTGCTGAGGCAGCGACGGGGGAAAGCGACACCGGGCAGAGTCAGCCATGGCCACTGGTAATTCTGAGTATTTGAATAAATACACTCAAAAGAATACGCTTGAAACGTAGAGAATGAGGTGCAGCCCATCCCATAAATATGCATGGATTCATCAATCATCAGTCAGCAAACGAATCTGTCTGTAACTTGCCACAGAGCCTTCTTTTCTCACAAAACTGATCGATAAAAAATCAAGGAAAATCATAAATATCCTGCCTAGTTTTTTCGAGTGTATGCCTGAGAATTCAGACGCCCTTTCTGGGCCTTAACCTATCCGTACTTTAAAACAGGGGACCGGGAAGGACTCCATCAATTGCACGACTCCTTTCCCGTACAGAACAAAGGCCTTAAGAACTCGAAGACATTAGCCACACATGTTGGGGCCCAGGAGGGATCAAGGATACCCAGCATTAAGCTGTCCCCATTCCCCCCTTCGTCTGCTCGTAAAGTAGTTGAACATTTCGTTTGGGGAAACCCTTTTGTCGAGTGATTTTCAATGCCAGAACTGATTATTAGTTCGGACCCATATGCTGCCGAGAGGCACTGGAGGTGGAGGTGGAGGCTCCATTAAATAAAACTTAAATCTCTGCTTAGGAAGAGACCCTTCCCCGACACAATCTCTTTTCAACACTTGCCAAAATATGCTTTGCTCCCACATTATAAAAAAGGGGAAGGGACAGGCAAAGGCAAAGGCAAAGCAAACACAAACACAAACAGCAAAAGGGTTGAAATAAAAATGAAATTAAAATATGTGAGTGGAAGCCGGAAAATATTGCACCTGCAGATGTTGAACCCCCGACCAGTCCACAGCACACCCACAGCACACAGGACACAAGCATCTAGCATCCTTATACATGGGCAGCTCCGTTTTGGAGCGAGTGAGTGACGACCATTACCAACCATTTCGGCCACAATAAAATGACAAATTCCCCAAAAATCCGACCATGTTCGCACACGTTACCAGTGGCAGCAGTGGCAGTGGCAGTGGCAGTGGCAGTGCCTGTGGCAGTGGCAGGGAGAGCAAGAGCAGCAGCTGCTGTCAAACAAGTCCCATGACGAGCATTGCAACGGCATGTCGTGCCACAGCCTCTCCGGCTCTGACACCCACTTCCGCTGCTGGACCCCAGCCTAACCTCCACCTAAACTTGAGCCTAACAAGTGTCGTTTGCCTGTCAGAGATGGACAGGCAGACGGACAGACAGGAGCAGGACAATGTCCAGGCGGGTGCCTTTCCCAGCCATGTCCTCCCCTGCCGTGCCGTGCCCTGCCATGCTCTCATCTCCCATCATGGTCATCAGGCGTCGTTTCTGGGGTTTTACAACAAGACCGAGCAACGAGGTTCAGTCCGGGATGACGACAAGTCCGACAGGGACAAGGCAAAAGCCTATTAAAAATCATGCTAAACGGCAGTAAAACAATGTGTGTGTGTGTGTGTGTGTGTGTGTGTGTGTGTGTGTGTGTGTGTGTGGCAGCCCCCCACAGCTCCATCAGCACCAAGCACCAGCCGGATCAGTAGCAGGAACAGAAGTAGAAGCAGGAGCACGACCAGTTGCAGGGATTGCTGTTAGGACTGTGGGTGGAAGAGTCCTTGTTTACTGCGTTCCCTGCTTAATGCGCATTAACGCAGAAAAGGGAAGAGTGGACTGTGGATGTCAGATGGCCGGAGATGCAACGGACTCCCCCCAAAGCACATTTTTTGAGACGACAAATTGCCAATAAATAAAATGTAATAAGCTTTTCCTCGAAATCGAATAAAAGTGCACTGAAAAACAGCTACGAAATAAAGGAGGAAAACGTCACAGCAAACTTAGCTGGAAAACAATTTGAAGTCTATTTGCGACAGCAAAAAGGAGAGGGTCCTAGGAGAGGGAATATTATTTTGTAGTACTTCAGTGGCACTTGTTATTGGCTTGTTTATGGCATATTGCAGCTAAAATGTCCAGCAGCTATTGATGGTGTCAGGCCTTGAAGCGGAGCTCTTCCAAATTCAGTAGAAGGGGCACTTCCACTTCTTGAGCGGCAAAAGCCAACTGCAAGTTTCCGTCGAAAGGCATCCGCCACATTGCACGGTTTTTGTTTACCAAAACTGGCCGAACAGGCCCACAGTCTGGGCTTTTGTGACAATACGAGGCATATTTTTTCCCCAGTTCTAATGGTATTTATTCCGAAAAATCTGTCAGTTCTTTAATGTTTTTGAAATAAAAAGAAATAAACTGGAAATCACGATGGCCTTGAAATGTCCCACGTCAGTTTCCCAGCTGACCTTTTTCTCATTTCCTTTCAGTTGTATGTTATCATTCCGAAGAACCAGAACAAATTTTAGTTCTCTGTAAAAAAAAAACACAAATTTTCAAATATTTTTAGTCGGTAAAATCTTTTGATAATTTTTTAAATTCTTTCGTGCAATTCTTCCGCAAAATTCCCCCGTAACATTATTCCGTAAAATTCTTTGGTAAAATTTCTTCGGACATTTTTTCTGTAAAATCTTTTTTTGTAAATTGTAAATTTCGAAACATCCCCAATCGATAATTCAAAATGAAGAGGGTGAAACAAATGCCCCTGCGAAGCATGGGCTCCTTCTACGTGCAAAACGTCCTGCGGTCAGTCGTCCGCCACAGCTGCGGCGATTCCAAGACCAACACGAAGGGACTCGTGGTGGGGCTGTACCAGAAGGAGGACGCGAAAAAGGACCCCAAGCTGACGCCCACGGGCCAGAAGATTGATGGGCGCACGAGCGGCAAACTGGCGCAGCTGATCTGCGAGACGAAGCTGGACGGACGCCTCGGCAGGGGCAGGGTCTTCAACGGCGTCGATCCGGAGTTCAATTCGGTGGCTGTCGTGGGCCTGGGCATAGAGGGCATTGCCTTCAACGAGCTGGAGATGCTGGACGAGGGCATGGAGAACGTGCGCATTGCGGCGGGAATTGGAGCGCGTTCCCTTCAGAACGAGGGCGTGGGCTCCATCTTTGTGGACGGCATGGACTATGCGGAGCAGGCGGCAGAGGGCTCGTCCCTGGCCGTGTGGCGCTTCCCGGACAACCTGGCCGTCAAGAATGCGCCGAATCTCGCGACGGTCACTCTGTTTGACTCGCCCGACGCCGACGGCTGGACTCGTGGCATCTTCAAGGCCGAGGCCCAAAACCTTGCCCGCCGCCTCAGCGACGCCCCTGCCAACTGCATGACCCCAACCATGTTCGCCCAGGCCACTGTGGATGCCCTGTGCCCGTGCGGAATCACCGTCGAGGTGCGGACCATGGACTGGATCGAGCAGCAGCGGCTGACAGCCTTCCTGATGATCGCCAAAGGCAGCTGCGAGCCCCCGGTGATGCTTGAGCTGAGCTACTGCGGCGCCGCGCCCGAGGAAAAGCCCATCCTGTTCGTGGGCAAGGGCATAACCTTCAACTCGGGGGCCATCAACCTGCGTCCTTGCAGGGGCATGGACGAGTACCGAGGGAGCATGTCAGCGGCGGCCGCCTGCGTTGGCATGATGCGCGCCTGCGCCGCCCTCTCGCTGCCCATAAACGTGACCTGCGTGATACCCCTGTGCGAGAACATGCCCTCGGGCATGTCCTGCAAGCCAGGCGATGTGGTCCGCCTGCTCAATGGCAAGACGATGGCCATCCGTGACTTGGACAGGGCGGGCGTGGTGGTGTTGTCCGACGCCCTGCTCTACGGACAGAGCACCTACAATCCGCGCCTGGTCGTGGACGTGGCCACCCTCGAGATGGGCGTGAAGAAGGCCTTCGGCGGCGGGGCGACCGGTGTCTTCTCCAACTCCCACTACCTCTGGAAGCAGTTCCAGCGCGCTGGATCCCTGACTGGCGACCGCGTGTGGCGCCTGCCGCTGTGGCAGTACTACCGGAGGCAGGTGACCGACGAGCTGGGCTACGATCTGAGCAACGATGGCCGTGGCATTGCCAGCTCCTGCCTGTCTGCGGCCATTCTCCACGAACTCGTGCCTTGCGCCGACTGGGTGCACCTGGACACACGGGGCACGGGACTGCTCAGCAAATACGGGCTCATTCCGTACCTGACGGCCAGGCGCATGACGGGACGTCCCACCCGAACCATGATACAGTTTTTGTACCAAATGGCATGCCCCGAACTGAAGTGAGGCCTCCGATCCTGACGATTTTGACGCGAATGTTCTATGGTTGAAAGTTTTCGAAGTAAATTGACTTTTTTGGACTGCTTTAAGATAATTTTCCATGCTAAAATGCTTCATGCCTCGACCCACCGTTCTGCAGAAGGTTTGTATGGTTTGTGTCTGTCCTTAAGATACTTTTCCATGCCCTTTTGGCTGGCTGCGCACAAAGACGCGTCCCATTGCCCACGACTTCACTTTGTGGGGGGCTTGCCATAGAAATACGGATAAATTAAATGCAAGCACACCCTTTCGCCCCTCCCCCACCCATTCCACCCATTCCACAGAATCCCAGAAGCCCAGACGAGGAAAAACTTCTATTCTCCAGTGAAAGAAAAATGTTAATTCCGACGGACGCATGTATCTGCCGCCTCAGAGAAAAGTGCATTTCCTTTTGGGGCAAGGAGACTCTTCAAGTGCTTGAGGTTGAACCCATGAATAGCGTATACGTATCTATATCTAAAGCGTATCTGGGATGCTATATATCTATATCAATTGCTCCAGACAGCGCCCAAAACCAATCCAAGGGGAAGGGACTCTGCCGCTCCGCCGACTGCTGTCTGCAGTAGTCGGGCGCATAGTAATGAAGGACGAAGTGCTCCTGTGGCGGCTACCTGGGGGCCAGACGGATGCCAATCTGTGGCAGGATTGGCCAGGAGATGGGAGTGCTGGGTGGTTGGGTGGTTGGCTCTCGTGCCTGGCTAACGACATTGAAAATGCTTGTCGAACTTGAAAATTATTCGATTAAGTGCATTACCGGCGAGACATGGATCGAACGGAGTTGCACACACACAGAGAGAGAGAGAGAGAAATGCCCCTGCAGGGGATTCCATTGTTGTGACTGCCGCCGCATTGTCGTGTCTGTGTGTGGGGGATGTGGCAGTGTGTGGGATGGAGGGGAAAGTGTATGTCTGGGGCAGCTCCTCTTATTTATGTTGATTGTGTTTTTGCCTATGCCAATCAATGAAGCTATCCAACCGCTTTCAGGAGAGAGCGACAATCCTTTTGCGGCACGCCCCAAGGTGTGCTTTAATTTAATGCAACGGGGGATGGGGGAAATGGGTCCCCCGCACTAGGGGGGGATGGGTATCCACTTTCCACTTTCCAATATTAAATATTCATTCTATCCGGTGCATCGGATCCATCTGCAAGCCTAAACTAAAACGGAAATGGACATCGGAACAGATCCAAAGCGGGACTCACCGACTTGTCCTCCTGACTGCTCACAAAGTGCAGGCCATTCACACCCTTTTCCGCATCCAGCTCCGCCGGAAGAGAGGTGGCCTGGTAATGATGGTGCTGCTGCTGCTGCTCCGGATGCTGCTGCTGCGGATGCTGCTGCTGCTGCTGATGATGATGATAGTTCGTGACCGTGGGATGATGCACCACATGCTCCACTGTGGTCACGGGCTGCTCGTCATCCTTTACCCCCTCGTACCCGTGCGACAACCCATGGCCGGGGGTGTAGTCGATAAAGGAGCTGGGAGTCGGCAGCTTTGGGGCCACGCTGCTGGGTACGGCGGGCAGCTCCTTGACATCGTTGTTACCCGACTCAATGATCGGCACGTACTGCTTCGTCTTGGCCATGCCAATCAGGCGGCCCTGGTGCACTCCAAGGGAGCCGCCGCCCAGATCCGCCAGCGTCTTGAGGGTGGGAACTGCAGCCGGAGCCTGCACCTGGCCGGGATGGAAGAGTATGGGGGCCGTGCTGTCCTGGGGACGATCCATTATCAGCTGCTTGCCCTGGCGCTGCAGCTTGGCCTGCATCTCCTTGGCCAGGAGGTAGGTGAGGCCGTGGATCTGGTCGTCCGGCGACTTGCCAATGAGCGTCGACAGCTGCTGGAACTCGGGCAGCTGCTTGTAGTGCTCCTTGATGCTGTCCGCCTGGGCATGGTACTCGATCTTGATCAGCGGCGCGGCCGAAGGACCTGACTCGTGCTGGATCTCGTATTGGTACGGCTCCAGGGCCTTGCCATAGAGGGGCTCCGCATGGTACTCCTCCTGCAGCGGATCCGGCTTCGAGGGCCGAAACTGTGGCACAATTACATCAATCGACTGGGTCGGAGCGGGGGCAGGTGCAAGGGCTGGGGCAGCCAGCTCCGCCGTGTACGTGTGGTGGTGCACTTCCTCAGTCTGGGGCACAGCCTCCTGCACCACAATCGGGCGCTGGGCGATGGTCTGTGGGGCAGGGTAAACATTCGCGTAGCTCGGCTTGTAGTGGAAGTACCGCAGCTGCTCGACCACCGGCACGGGTTGGATGTGCACCTGGACGGGGGCTGCGACATGGACGGGGGCTGCGACATGGACTGGGGCTGGCGATGATTCCACCAGCTTGGTCTGCACTGTTCCCGGAATGTACTTCATGTAGGAACTGGGCTTGAGGCCGTAGCCCGAGAGCGGGGAGAGGGGCTTTATCTTGTAGTGTTCGTACTCTGATTTCTGGGCCGGCAGATACTTGATGTACGCCTTGCCGCCGTGCCCCTCCTTCATTAGCTGGCCGATCACCTTCTGCACTTCGTGGGGCAGGCCACTCAGGGACTTTTTGCTCTTCCCGTGGACCGGACTTTGTGGCGCCTCTTTGTACACATACATTCGCTTGGTCTCCGCTGTGGACTCGCCATTGAGGATCGCATTATCCTCCACCCTGGGAGTGGGAGTGGTGGGGGTCTGGCTCTGGGTTTTGTTCTCTGGATGGGTCTCCATGGTGAGGAGTGTGGGCGTGGCCTGGAGCTGCTTGCCGGACCGCTGTGGCAGTGGCTGTGGCTGTGGCATGGCCTTGGCGTCCGACATCTCGAACTTGAACATCTGCAGGGGGGCGGCAGCCGATCGCTTGGAACGCTTTGTCTTGCGTATGCGCACCTGGAAGTCATGCTTCTGGGACTTCTTTGATGGCTCTGTCCTGGTGGCCTGACTCTGGAGATCCAGGATCCTGGCCTCTCGAATCAACTTCGCTGTAATGGGATCGGGTTCGCGGGCATCGGTCTCTTGGAAGGGAATCATCATCGCCTTGAAGTCCGCTGGCTGCTGCTGCTGTTGGTCAATGGTGGAGCGTCTCTGGCGGCGTGGCTTGCGCTTGGAGCGCTGGCTTTTTGTGGCTTGGCTGGTGTTAGCTGGCGGTGCGCTCTCTGTGGTGGGGCTCTCCTTGAGAGCCCTCGAATGATGCTGCCGCAGGAGCTGCTTCACCTCGTCGCTGGGTTCCACGGCGTCCGAGAGCTCGAATCGCAGCATTCGGGGGGCGCTGGGCAGCTTCCGTTCCTCCCGCTTGGGGCGGGAGTGATGGACCTGCGACCGATCCTCCGACTGATCGTTGTACTGGTTGAAAGCTGCCAAATAGCTGTCGTCTGTGGGGTTGTCGATGTGCCGCATACTGCGCAGATTCCGCTGATCGAAGTAGCGCTGCATGTCCTACAAGCCACAAAAAGAAAGACCATCAGATGGTGGCATTAGTTGGGGGGATGAAAGGGAGGGCATTGTTACCTCATAGCTGGAGAAGGTCTCCAGGGAGGGTAGGCGGTGCCAGGTGTCCATGGCCTTAGCCAAGCCAAGGCCTGCCACCACAAGCAGTAGCTGGAAAGACAAAGATCCATCAGTTACATGAGAAACATCTCTGAAGGATCTCGGGGAGCCGCCCCCAGACCCATAAATAATCCACCCGTCCCCAACTGCTGCGGCCAACACTTTCACTTTCCATCCAACCAAAAAAGAGTCTCTTTTGCCACAGCCACAGCCACAGCGACTGGAACTGGAACTGGACTCTGGTCGATTCTCAGTTCGGCCATAAAACGAGTTGCGCACGCGCTCGGCCACTTGGTTGCCCCATCGGAGTCGCCACTACAGCTGGGTGTCTGTCTGTCTCTCTGTCCATTCATGCAACCACTTTCACGTCAACAGGTTGAACTTGTGCCGTGGCTTGGCTTTTATGGCCATTAAACTTACTGCCAAGCGTCTCCTCTGTTCGAATTCAATTGCATTTCTCTTGCACTTCTCTCGACTTATGTAAGACCAATTATGGTGTGGGTATTGGATTGGTTCGGCTTCGGCTTCGGCTTCGGTGATGCAACGGCAACTTATCCATTATCCATTGGCTTACATTTCGCGATGGATTCCGAGATAATGAGATGTTGTATGGGTGTGCAAGTGCTCGAATGGCTTAATGAATGGAAGCAAGGAGCAGCAGGCCACAAGGGTTTCTGCGGGATAGAATGCAGTTTCGGTGAAAGCTACTTCTCGGGTGTACGATAAAGTACTAGTAAAGTAAGTACGATAAGTACTATAATGATGGACTGGAACTAACATACCTTGTGGAATTGTAGAAGAATGCCAAGAGGATTTATCTTTGGTGCTATTCTTATAGCCATATGTATATATTCAAGTCAGTAGCAGTCTTAAACCATCTTAAACTTTTCCAGCCTAAAAACTATGATTATTTGACCAACTCTAATTCTAAATAATACCCTTAGATACCCGTAAATAAAATTCACTTTGATTTAAAGGTAGCTGTTTTCAAAAGTCTGTATAAAACGGCCCATATTTAATCTAAATATGAAACAATTTAGAAGAAATATAAAAATATTTAATTAAAATAAAAATATATTTATTTCGTGTATGAAAAATTTTTAAATCAAAGATTTTCACTTTAATATCAAAATGAAAAGTGCAAACCTTTTCTTTACAAAATTTCTATTCTCGGAGCAAAGTTGTTGGTATATATTTTGAAATCTAAGTGTAAATTCGGGACTTTTCATTCTGAGTGTCTTTAAATTCTTGAAAAAAATAGAATTTTGAACTAATTTTGCCTGGAATCAACATCTGAACGCTTCGCTTCTCCTCTGGCAGTTGACAAAGTAATTCAATTCCTTTCGGCAAAATGGCTTAATTTGTGATCCATACCGCCAGGGGGCCAGCTCCCAGTTCAGAGCTGGCTTATCTCCTGCCCCGCAGCAGCACCACCAGCAGCACCAGAAGCAGCCATTTAGCAGCCAAAAGCCATCCAGCCATCCAGTTAAGGCTAAATCCAAATGAACTGTCAACGGTCGTTAAAAATGCAACCGCGTAAACATTTAACGGCCGTTAAAACTGCGCCCGAGTGAATTTTTATGAACTGTACTCAGCCAGCCAACCAGGCCATCGTGGCAGAGCCCCTAACCCGGTGGCAGAGCCAAAGCCCACTCCACCCCCAACCCCCCAGCAGGCTCCTTCTGAGCCTACGAGCCTGGGATAAAAATGTGGTGGCACGTTGCTGTGGCTGCCCCACTTGTTGGATGAGGCGAGAACTGCAGTTTCCTCGTGCACGCCCTCATTCTCCATCGCCACGTCTCCACGTGCCCCTGCCACCTCTCGGGCTCATGCCACTATGTGGTGCATAAAATTTTATGTGTTTTCTATTTAACACTTGGGTGGTGGCTGCGGGTGCTGCGATACTGCAGGGAGACGAGGTGTTCGTTTTATTCCGCTTGGAAAATGTCTTTTCATTCTGCAGCGGGACACGCGCAAGAATCGTTTTAAAATTCAATAGAAAACTACAATAAAATTTTGTTGCTATTTTCCCTGGTTTTCCCTGGTTTTCCCTGGTTTTCCCTGGTGCTGTAGTGCTGTTCTGCTGTTCTGGCGGATTTTATGGCTTTAAAAGTGCTCTGCCAACTAGTTAACAATTTTTTTATGGCACGAGCCAAGGAAAAGTTCTCCCCACGAAGCCCTCTATCTTTCTCACTTCTGTTTTCCCTTCAGTTTCGAAATTCAATATTTGCCAAAAACACTTTCCAAACCAAGGCAGCAGTCCCAATTAAAGTTTAACTATTATTTTTAAATTTATTTTGGGCATTTTATTTCTTAAAGCGAACGAAATAATGTAACCATATAACTCCTACGAATTATTCTTGAACTCATTTTCCAGAGAAAAAACTATTTTCTAGGGCTGCAATAATTATAAAATAAATTCTTAGAAAAACAACTACCGTCCGGCACTGGTTTGACTTCCTCTAGGATTCTACTTGCTGCGTTTCTTTCGATCCGAGCAGGTGGCTTCATTAACTGGCTCTAATTGCTGTTTGGCCACAAGTTTGTATAATTGTTGGCCTCAATATGCGCTTGCAGCTTCCTCTGCTGCTGCTGCTGCTTGCATGCAACAAAGCGGAAAAACGTTGCACACTTTTGGTATGGGGGAGTCTCGGACAGACCGAGACCAAGACCGAGACCGAGAGCAAGTCAAGACACAAGGCCAGCAAAATGGAGCTGGCAAAAAGGCACAGCTTGAGCTAATTGTTGGCTGGCATGCGACGGAGGGCGGGACGGGAGTGACTGGGCGGGGGTGTGGTGTGCCTTGGGGCAGTGGAAGTGGCAATGGCAGTGGCAGTGGCGGTAAGAACCAGTTTGGTTTTTCAGCTACAGCATAAGGCAAGCCTCCCCTCCCCCCAGAAAGAGTCAAGTTCAATGCACATGCAATAAAAGACTGTGAAAGTGTGGGAAGAGTGGGGTGCAGTGGCAGAGTGGAACTTCCTTGGCCACAAGGAAAACCATCGCACTCAAAAGAAATGCCTGAAATGGCCGCAAACTTTTTTCCATCCACTTAAATTGCAAATTTCCCGTTTCGATGGCAAATGTGTTTTCCTTTCGTTTGGCAGTGGGATGGGATACGGATTCCAATTCCGATTCCCCGACTCCCCGTCTTCGACTACCATTCGCATATGACTATCTGTTAGATAACCGTTAAATGGAAGGCTTTCCATGCAGTCGAGGTCATAAAATATCATAATATCCACTTCAATGGCGAGAGTTTTTTCTTTTTCTTTCCGCACCACCCAAACCGCACATCGAAGCCCCCGAATTGCGTAACATATTTTCCAAGCCAGCGAAAACGGCATGAAATCCAATGAAATGCACTGGAAAACATTTGAAGTATTCGCATTCGAATGGTGATTTTTATGAACGGTAATTAAACGTACGAGTATAACCAAAATGTTGTCGGAGGGGCGGCAAGGCGGCTGCTAATTGAAGTTCAAGTGCCAGGGAGCAGGCTCGTAAAAAACGTAAAACGAAACCGAAAATAAATGAGAATTATTCACGAATTATTCACGAAATGTGCGTGTGAATGAACGGGTATGGTATGGTATGGTGTGGTATGGAATGGTATGGTATGAAAAGCAGTATGTGCGGAACGGGACTGTTGGGAGTAGGAGTGGGACCGTCCATTTCCTGGCCAGGGCGTGAAACACACTTCAATGGCAGACACTCTTTCACGCTTTTCCTCTCGTCTGGGGCTTTTGGCGCTTGTTGTTTTCACGCCTCAGTTGAATTTGCAGTTGTCTGTTATTTATATTAAAATTTCGGAATCTGAATGATGACCTCCCTCGCCCATCCAGCACCACCCGCTGGTCCCACTTTTGGACTTACCATTAAGGTGGGGCCAGCATCAGAGATGGCCATTTTCCTTCAGTTGCGGGTCGCTGGCGTTGCCGGAAGTTCAAGTGAGGCAAGTGAGGCAAGTCAGGCAAATGAGGCGTCCCGTTGCCCCTTGGCAGGCAGCACGTTGCACGCTGTGGCAGCACGAAATGTGGCAGCTTAATTTGCAATTGTTGTTCAATCTCTTTCTCTGGCTGATATCTTTTTCTGCTTTTTCTGATATTTCTTTATGCAAAAATATCTATTGAAATCTTTTGGAGCCGAGGCGTTTTTCCGCATTTATCGAGCTTGTGGAACGGCTTTTAATATATAAAACTACTATAAGACAAAAACTAACGAATTTGGGACTCGTTTTGTATCTGTAGTTTCACACCCTTGAATCAATTTATATTCATTTAGTATTCCATTTAGGATGCACTTTTAAATAATTGATTGCCAGGCTCTTTGTAAATTATATTTTTATAGTCCGCATTGAAAAAATACGGAAACAGAAACTTTTGTCTATTCAATTTAACTTTTGCTTTGAGTTTTGTTTAAACTTGCTTCTCGTCATAGTCCTCGTCCTCGTCCTTGTTCGTTTCTCATTTATTTAATGCGACTTTTAATTTGAGTTGAGTTTTCGTTGAGTTTTCGTTGGTTTTTCCTGTCGCTGCTGCTGCTGCTGTTGCTGCTTCTTTTGAATGCTTTTATTTTCGGCTGTGGAAAACTGTGGAGGGAAAACCGCACGCTTGCGCGCTGCTGTTGCAACTGTGCCTCGAATTTTCGCGCCACTTGAGTTTTGTGTGTGCTCGGGGCTCGGGGCTCGCCTCGCCGTTTTTCGCAGCGACATCCAGCCAGTTTGCTTTTCCCTGCATTTTCCCCATGCATTTCCCGCCAGAGTCAGCTTTTGGTTGCAGTGGCAGACAGGGGCTGTTGCATTTCTCATATTTCTCTTTTCGCTGGAGACTGTTTTTGTGTGAGCCCAGGCGGGGGCATAGTGAGCAGGCGATTCAATTTGTACGCTCTGAAGGAAGTCGATTCGGGAATTGGCCCGAGATTAGATATGTATCTTGTTGAAAACAATGGAAATTATCTCCAGAAAATACTAAAATGATCTATTAGCGAATATAGAAAAGACTCTCAGAAAAGACAGTTCAAGGGCGAGACCCACATGGACTCTGCTCTCGATCTTGTTCGAAGAGAGCATCCCATGTTCGACCAACTTGAGCTGTTGGTTTTCCCCCTTCTCGTTTGTTGTTTGTCTTTGAACGTGTCTGCCTCTTTGAGCAGCTTTTTTGGCCATGGCTTTGGCCACTTCACCAGACGCCAACTTTTGACCATCAACTTTTGCACAATATTTGTTATTGTGGCTCATGACAAAAATGCTCAAGTGTTTTATGTCTTTTAAGTTTTTTTTTTTTTTTTTTTCTGTTTTTTGTGTTAATTTAAGTTGATTATCTTGTGCGTGCGGCTGAGGCTGAGGCTGAGCCCGACTGCCGTCATGGTTGTATAATTAATTTATTAATGCCAAACGAGCGAAATGCACTTCCACGCATTTCCTATGAGAGAGCACAGCCTGGGTCTGGTCTGGGTCTGGCACTGGTCTGGGATTATGTGATTTATAGGAAGAATTTGGCCAACTGCTAGACAATCCCCCATACGGGTAGGGGTTCCGGGGAGCCCCCATGTGAAAGTTCAACTGGAGATGTTGTGCAACAGGCTGCAGCAGCAGCAGCCACAGAGACCACGGGATCCACAGCACGCGCTCCTCGACTGTCACGCACGCGCCGCGGCTGATGAAGTAGCTGACAAATTATTTTTATTGCCACCAATCCCAGACAGCTCCAGCTCCATGGCTGAGGTTGAGGTTGAAGCTGGGAGCTGGGAGCTGCGCCTTGTGGTGAAGCTTGAGCTGAGGCTGGGGCGGGGACGAAGGTACAGCAGATACATATCTATTCGAGTGCATCAGACATGGATCTGCTGCTGAGGCTGTATCCGCAGTGGAATCTGTGGTTTTTTATCTTCGGCCACATCTCTGGCTGAATCCAAGTCTCAATTCGATGGTGTGGCAGCGACGATTAAAGGAAATTTTTGGCGATGATTGTCGGCAACGAGTGTCGGCGACTGACTTTGGCACTTTCACATTTGCTTTTGGGGCTGCTGCTGCTGCTGCTGTTTGGGTTGGTGTTGAAATTGAGTTATTAGAGGGGGAAAATGGTACAAGCGAGGCTAAAGCTCCGCCCCTGGGGCCCTCCCTCGTCGGGCACTGTGCCAAGAGACGGAGACAGAGTCGAAGCCCCCACTCAAAAGCCACATAATTGCTGTAATCGCGGCGGAGATTCACAATCTCGTAATAAATTGAGGCACACACAGCGGGAAGATGCGCCAGAAGTTTCCTTACACCCGCACTCTCCCCCCGTGCGTAGTGGGGGAGGGGGGGGGGACTGCCGTTGCAATAGGCGGAAATCTCACACCGAAGTTGCATTGCGGATGCAGTCACCATCTCCATCTGCAACTCCAGCCCCGGCTGCAGTCCGCCTGTTGTTGTTGGTGGCAAACACTCGCATTTCGTGCGGAAGTTTATCCAACAAACAAAGTGACTTCAGCTTCCAGTCTAGGCCTGAATCAGGGGCAACAATTGTTTGGCCAAATGTGTGTCTGTTGACGCTCTCCGGCAACTGGTTGCCCGATGGATCCGATGTTCCAGTTTTGACAATGGCCAGCCTTCGATGAAGCCTTCCACTTAATTGCCTTTGAATTGGTTTTACTCTGTGGTCAGTTTTAAAACTTGGACAGTTGGTCATTTGGTTTTGAGGAAATTGCCCCAGGCGGTTGCCGCATCGATAGCGATCGATGCGAGTAAATTTTAATAGACTCATTCGTTGCTTCCTTTATCTGGCAGGCCAGACCGGGATAGGCCAGGCCAGAGCAGGATCTCCCTCCTGGTCGAACGTTGCCTTAATTGTCTGACACTTCCCGTTTCGTGGTTTGTTTCCCCAAACCCATCCCATTCCATCCCATCCCATTCCAGACCATACCGGACCAGAAACCATCTCCAAAACCATCTCCCGGACCATTCCGACCAGGCCAGGCCGAAATCTAATTACGCCATCGCAGCCAGAAAGCCAACGAGCGCAGCAAATTGACAACACAATAAACAGTGGGCCACAGAGCACAGAGAGAGAGAGAGTGGGGTGTAATACCCGGTAGGAGAGGGCGAATATGGGGTCTTTTAGGGTGTCACACATGTGCGACAGTTTCTGATTTATGAACACAATTTCCACTTTGACAATGAGCGAACTCCATCCACTCCATTCACCGATAGCTCCCCAAGCAGATGAGTTGGGCGCCCCCTCTTTATCCCTATCCCTTATACCCTATACCGACCTGAGCTCATGTCCGGGTCTTGATTCGGCTCCTGTTTTCGCCATGCGCTGTTCTACTCTGCTCTGCTATCTGGGGGCGACAATTCCTCTAGAAACTGTTAGTTTATGAGTGGGGGAGTGGGAGCAGTAGCAGTGGAATCCCAGCTTCCTTTCGGACTAGGTGAATTATGTTAATTGAGATTCGGGTGCTGATAGAATCGGCAGATGCAGCTGCGTCTCGGCTGAAGGTTGCTTTTGACTTTGGCTTTAAGTTAGGGTCCAAGAGCTTCGTGGCCATATTTCTGGGGCTAATCTTGGCCAGAGAGATGCACATAAAAATCAAGCCAGATAACAGATGCAAACTGGGAAATGAAATCTATGAGAGTGCTTCGACTTGGCCCGAACTGAGAACATAAATTTTCCCATCGAAAGAAGGATTCTTTTAATGCGGGAGGTGGGGCGCCAGGCAGACAGACGGACAGACGGACAGACGGACGCTTTTATAAATCTCCAGCATAAAAGCGAAGCATTTAATTTTATTTCTCTGTTTTCCCCATTAATGACCCAAGGCCCGGCATTTAAAAGGGTTTTCAATCAAAATTGAAATGGAGATAGGAGACAGGCGGAGAGCGAACACAGAAAACCCCATACGAAGTCAACTGAAAACTCATTTAAGGCTCCATTTCACAATGCGAAATATCAGCAACAGGAGATGTGATGGTGGAGGAGGAGGATAATGGAGACGGGAGAGGGCAGAAAGGGGAATAAGGGCTGTGGCATGACAATGGCAGAGAACATCGAACGCTTGCCTCTTCGAGACAATTTGCCACTTTAATTGCCGCAATTTTTTGCCCATTTTTTTTTAAGTCAAATTCAGTCGATGGCAAATGCCTTGACTCGACCCGACTCGACTCGACTCGAGTTGAGGTCCGTCCGGTCTGTCTCTCTTGGCCTGGCTCTTGTCTCTTGTTGTGGCACATTCTGTTATCGTTGTTATTGTTGTGGCTGGTGCCTGGCTTGTGGCAAAGCTGGCCAAACTGGGAGTCCAGTGTCTGTGTCACTGTTCCTGCATGTGTGAGAGAGAGTCTCATGTGTTGTTCCATTATATTGTCCGGGTCCTCTGTTGTGGCACTAAAATGCTTGGTAATTGCAAGCAATTTGATATTAAGTACGATTTCTAATTGTGCGAATGATTGCTTTTCATTGACCCGTTCGAGAGGGACAGAGAGACACCGTCGCGACGGAAGGAAAAAACCATTACAAATATTTATACCTAATTGCTGCTGGAAGAAGAAAGTTAACAAGCCCCCAAATAACTCCATATCCCTGCCAAGCCCAGGCCACTGCAGGCAGTTCTTCCATGGCCAGCTTAGACCTGGCCAAATTAATTAGCCAATGGCCGAATGATAAATATGCAGACAGCCAATGGGGGCTAATCAAATGCGGATACAATAAACCAAAATCACTCAGTGGCCATATAATTAATTAAACTTTTATCGCCAGCTGTCCAGCGAGTCGCCACAGGAGCGTCTTTGTCCTCTCCGTCCTCCTTCTGCTCCTTGACAGAGCTGAGACGAGACATTTAATTTGCTTTAATAGTAAATCCCTGTTTTATATGCTCCGTCTTTGGTGGGAGAGAACACAGCACGAAGAACCAGTGCAGACCAACGGAAGTCCAAAATCTTTTAATGCCTCACACAAAATGGCAACCGCAAAACGAGGAAACTAAAATATCACTCATACGCCACAGAGGCCCCCCCACCCCAAACCGAGCAGATTTATGCGCGTGCTGCTGCATTCCATTTACCAGGGAGCTGAGTAGAGATGTCCTTCGACCAGAGCCTGGGCTCCTAATCTAAATCTGCATGTCAACTCGAAGACCGCATAAATCACAAAATAATCCCAAAGTAAAATACCAAAACCGAATGGCCAGCAGCCCCCCAGCCACCCAGCCCCTCTCTCTCCCTCAGCTATTGGATGTGGCCGGTGGCTGTGTGGTTGTGCGGCAGCGGGCGTGGCAAGTGTTTGGGCGCACATTAACTTCAATTGTCTTTTGTGTGCGGCCACGCCCTCAATTTGGTTAGGGTTCTTGTAAATTTGCCCCGACAATCTGCTGGGGGGAGGGTAGGACAAATGTCACTTTAGTCCTGCGTCCTTGCCTCACATGTCTCCGGCCTCCTGCTTCCAGCCATTGTCTGCAGGCCTTTACCTAGTCGTATTCGGCTTTATTTCGATGGGGCACAATGCCGCAAAATGTAATTCGCATCGCAATCGCATTCAATTTTATTTAAAACTGTTAAAAAACCTCGTCCGACATTCGAAAGGGCACTTAATCGATCGCTTGATAGATACTCTATGGAACTGCTGAATGAACAACACATGTTGGATAATATATGGTCTCATTATCTCTGATGAATTGCACTATAAAATCGTTCTATTTATTAGGAATGCCTGTGAGGGCTCATTTCTGGTTAGAGTATCAGCGCTTCGACCATGTCGTAGAGCAAAAAAAAGTTTGGATTGGAATGGTAATGGTTTGCAGTGATTTGCTTTATCGTTTGCGGTCCTGGGGCATTGTACGATGTGTCGCCTGTCGTCTGGCTGGGGTTCTGGCTTTGGGTCTACATCTGGCTAGGGTCCGGGTCCGGGTCTGGCTTTCGGCTGAACCCAAATAAACGCCCAATGCAGCTAATGCTGATTTCATTTGTTGTTCGCCCCGTTAGCAGGGAGGCAAATATTGTAAATGAGACTGCGACAAAATCATCAGACAAAAGCGGCAATGAGACAAAGCCTCGCTACCATTTCACATCTCTCTCCACAGAATACACACACACACAAACATGTACGGGAGTGTCTGTGCGAGTATATATATTGTAAAAAGCTGTTAACGAGATGCACACACGATGGGAGCGATGGAAAAAAAGGTAAAATGTGCTACTATAAAAAGCATGCCGCTTTCCCTGTAGCTTTTCCCTTTCCCCCTGGATGGCCACATAACAAAAGACACTCAACGAGAGCTGGGAATTCTCTGGATGAAGAAGGATCCTGTTCCAGTCCCCTGTCCCCTGTCCCCTGTCCTGTCTCCCGCGTACGACGGCAGCCTCAATTGAAATAATTAAGTGTCAAAATGGCGCACACACACACACATGCACGTGGTAGGGGCTTTCGCACAGAGATTTCAACGGAAATGAAAATGATTTTTCGTGAAAATTACTTGGCAAATGTAAAGCAAAGTTTTCCTTTGCTACAAGTGTGGGAGGAGGCACTCCAAACGGTATGTATGGAACGGTATTTCGGCGCCGGCAGCCAGTGACACAAAGTGTAAACAGTTTAAAGTAATTTCTGGAAAATCTGGCTTCCATAAGTAGATGGGTTTTTCGGTGGGGATGGGCTGGGGTTCAGAGTTCTGCGGATTTTGCGGATTTTGGGGAGCACTGCACTTGACACGCCCCGCTTTGAGGAGGGTCGTTAAATGCTTAACTATTGCGTCGGTCGTTTGGGGTCGTTTGGGGCTCCGGTCCCCTTTCTTTTACTCATTTTGGTGTAGAAATAGGATTACTCTGGTAACGAGACTCCAGACTCTAGATAATGCGTGGAGTGAAGATTGGATTGGAGTCTGGGGATGACCAATAAAGTGAATTAGTGTCCCAAAGACAAAGAGCCAAGATATTCAATGTTTCTGCAGCTGCAGAAGCCCCGTTGTTTCTTTGCCGGTGTTTTGCAATTTAAATAATTTACCACAGGCAAACAACCACTTGCCTCTTGTGGTATAACACACATACACACTCACACAAAATAAACACTTGGTTGCCACTTTTACTTGACTCTGTTTCCTCAACCCTTCCCCGGCTGCCGCACACTTGAAAGTCGAACATGAAAACTTTGCCAATATTCTGACAGCAGTTCCAGTTGCCAGTTTTGCAGTCCCACCGTTTCCCTCGCAAAACCAATGCCCCGCCATTGTCGACCTGCTGACCGCGCTGCTGCTGCTGCTGCCCGACAACCGCACGCATGCTAAAAGTGTGGCCAGAGCAGCCGAAGCGAAAGCCCGGCCATTGGGGGGATTGGTGTGGATGTGGATGTGAAAAGTTGAGTCAGGAGTTTGTTGTTCGGTCGGTGTGCTGCTGTTGTTTTTGACAGAATATTTTGCAGGCCAACGCTGCAGCGGTGGAGCGATGGAGCGTAGAGCTGCACTTCTCCCGGGGAATGCCGTCCTGCAGCGGAAGTTACCTGCGAAGAGAAGAGGACCCCCGCTGAGAGCATTTTCCCAGGCAGCTACGGCAGTTATGCAATCACAAAGTTGCTGCTGCCTTCGTCAGTGATTGAAATTCCTTGGACCGCCATCTTCACGTGCTTTCCCTCAATTTTCAGCATCATCTCAGCAGCAGCAGCAGCAGGAGGATCAGGCTCAGGCTCAGGCTTCAAACTTGGACTGGGCTAGTTTTTATTGTAGTAGTCATCATTATTGTTGTTGTTGTTGTTGCTGTTGTTGTTGTTATCTTCGAATGCATCTATGCGTGTCCTTCTTTTCTTTTCAGGTCTTTGCCTGCACAGCGTGCCATCGTCCTTCTTCCGCACTCGCTCATCCCTGAACCATTGTCGGATACCAGTATCCCTATCCTTCTGGTTATTCTTCTCGTAATTATTGTAGTTGGGTATTTCATAAAATCGGTTGCAGCTGCCGCTGCTTTTGAATTCCCTTTCTCATTGGAGCTTGCCAATATATTTCTGCCTTCCAGCTTTGCAATTGAGGATTTTGATTAGTTTTTACTCTCTTGTTGAGGGGGGCTGTTGATTGCGTACTTCCATTGTTGCACAGCTCAAAAAGAGCGGATGGCAAGAGAGTGGGTTGGACGGGCATCCAATTTTACATGCACTTTACTTCAGCTTGAAAGCTTACCTGCGATACATCTCCCTCCTCTGCTGCACACTTTCGGGCGGACTTGTCTCTGCGAAAGCGAAACCAGCTTTAAAAGCTCTGTCCCATCGAGCTTACTTTAAAATCTGTTGGGGGCCAATGAAAACTACATACTTAGACTTGGACTGTACAGTCTTTGATCTTTGGCTGCTAATGTTTTTTAAGCTCTATTGTATCCTCTTTTTCTCACACATTGTTGTGGTTTCCACAAAATGTTTGCCATTGTCTGGGCTGGGCTGGGCTCCCCTTTTCCTCTCCAGAGATGGGCCTGGGAATCTCCTCTATGCTCCTTCGTTTTCCCAATGCAGCAAAGTTATGATTGTTTGCCCTGTTAGCACGTGGCAGACTTCTTTTCTACACGGGCATCTCTTTGTTGCGGCTGCCTTCTGCCTGCTTCCTGTGCCTGTCAGTGCTCGATGCTGCGGAATTGATTGAAAGGAATTCTAGGGTTTTCCTGCCTTGTTTGCAGTTGTCGTCGCCCGTGACATGCACGGAATACGAGTCTCTGGCCGACGGAATGTCCGGTCCAGACAAGTGGAAGTGGGAGAGGGCGCTACCCCCCAGTCATTTCTCGCATCTTCAATTGATGTGCTCTATACGAGGAAGATAGCAATTTGCCTGCCTGGCGTGGCTGAATCAATAAGAAACAGCAGATCGGAGTACAAGCGTTAGCTGCGACTAGTGTGACTTTTAGATACAAAATACGTATCGTTTAACCCATAGAAATATACTAAAATATTCGCTTTCATTTTCCAAATATATTCCATATTTTATATATGGACACTCCATAGAAAGGTGCAACGAGATCCAAAAATTAAAAGCCAATAAAAACGCATATCCATATACATATGTACATACATAGGTATGCATGTATTTACTTATGTATATAATTATGTCGCGATATAATTTTCTATACCTACTGAAATTGAACTAATTTAACCAATTGACATATTTGACTGACTTTGCTATGGAAACCAGCAAAAGTTCATTTATTTTAGTATTATTTTTTGTTATTTTCAAACCCATGTATTCCTTTATTATTATCTACTATAATAAAGATTCTAGATACAAGTTCTTCCAGAATGTCTCTTTTGCGTATTCAAATATTTAGAAAATTCCAGAAAATTGGGATAATCTTTCTAAAGGTATATTTTGTAACTTTTATTACACCAGAAAACGTTTTTAACACTGGAAATGAGGTAAATAGAAACTTAATATTCCATACATATATTAGTACAACATGTTATACGGATAGTTTTACCATTTTGCAACCCAAGCTCAAAACGCTCTAAAAATTTAAGTTTCATTGTTTATATTTATTTTTAAAATGTTAACTCTTTCATTAAATTTTCTTAACATTTCGTCATACGATTCCCATGATCGTCAGGCTTTGTTTTCATTTCTTTGAGTGTGAAATCGACGAAGGAAAATATCTTTGCGCACCGTCAGATAAAAATTAGTGTATTTTTCGAGTGATGTCCCTGAGGACATTTTTCTAACAAAAAGGGAAAACCGGAAAAAGGCTGCATTAGCAGAATTAAGTTTTTCCAGGACCCTTACCACCCCGTCAAAGGTAGAAAATCTTCAACAGCCAGTTTCATAGCAGTTAGTTTCATAGCAGCTACCTTTTATTGTCATAGCAGT
Organism: Drosophila lowei; assembly: GCA_008121275.1. Taxonomy (NCBI): domain Eukaryota; kingdom Metazoa; phylum Arthropoda; class Insecta; order Diptera; family Drosophilidae; genus Drosophila; species Drosophila lowei. Next base: position 18,838,388 of record CM017778.1, on the reverse strand, counting down.
CAATTTTACAGCTGATATTATTATTTCCAATTTGAGACGGAAAGTTACTGGTGCAGTTGGTTACGGAGGCAGGTTCATTTAGCAGTGAGCCAACACAGAAAGATCATAAGAGCGTCAGCTAACAGAGAAGCAAGAAATTCTCTAGTGACGTTACAGAGGCATGTTAATGTTAATATTAAGCGAGCTAACAGCGAAAGAAAAAGAGAGTATGCTGAGGGGAGAGGAATCGCAGCTCTCGTGACTGACCCACTCTACATCCACATAAAAATATATTACTCTCTTGTTCGGCTTTGTAGCTTTCGCTCTCGTACTTATTAGTGAGGTAGGCAGAGATAAGACAAGCAGAAACAAGGGCCGATCTGCAAGCCGAGCTTTGAAAAGCCTCCGCTGCACAGCTGCACTCCACTCACCACCCTCTTTAGTTCGCTATGCTCGTTCTTGTTGCTATGCATGGTCTTGTTCTTCGAAGAAGCTTTGAGCCGTCGATACTGCGTCGTTCTTATCACAGCTCGCGGTTCCCCTGTCCCTCATTCAAAGTGATCGTAAGAGCGGACAATTCAAGCGTGCGTCTATAGGTGCGCGCGCGTCTAAACGGAAGTCAAGTGAAAAATTCATATTGTGAATGAAAGTGCGAATAAAAAATAAAACCAATATTATAAAGAGCGGCACACTGTAGCAGCCGGCAAGGAGTGCAAGCAGTGCCGGGCGTGTGTGATAATTAATTTTTGTTATTTGTTTTTGTGTTTTTGTGTGAAAACAACGCAGCAAAAATATCAGCAAGTAATATTCGTTTTGCTTTTCTCTGTTATTTATTTTCGATTTCCTTTTACATTTTTTCAGTAATTTATTTATTTAAATTCCTTCTATATTAACGTTTTCTCGCATGTGTAGTATTTTGAAAGTTTTAAATTGGTAATCGAACCAAAATCTACCGCAAATGCTATCGGTCTGTCTTCAATGGTTCTCAATTGTCATCGCTGGAACGGAACTTTTTATTGCTATCCTCAAATGTGTCCCTATTTTATACAAGTTTTTTAACGATTTTGTATAGGTTCTTCGCTGCATGGAGAACATTTCTTAGTAGCTGGTGGTTGAATTTTGTAGGGTACCTCTGGTCCCGTTCTCTTCTGATTCCATTAATGACTGTGCAACTTTTTCCCTTTTTTTTTTTTTGTCGGAGAGTAAACTATTTTGCCACCGTTTTGCTGCTTCACCCTGCTCTGTCTCTCTCTCTCTCTCTCTCTCTCTCTCTCTCTCTCTCTCACTGTGCAATATCGTTGTATGCTTTTGACATTTTTGCGTTCATTTTTGTGTGACAAGTTTTCTGTGGTTCACTGGGGCCACTTTGCGGCATGTCAGCCTCATCCAGCGCCCATTCCGCTCTCCACTCTCCACCTTCTTCCACTCTGGCCAAGGGGTGACGGCCTATTTCACACTTTTATAGAAAATTTTTTGCCAATTGTCTGGCGACGCTCCGACGTACTCGTGGTTAGCCGTTTTTCCTCCCGCGTTCTCTCGTCTCTGGCTTCCCCTCTCCCTCTCCATCACACTTGGGTCGGAAGTTTGCGCAATTTCCAAAGCGGAAATGCAATTTTCGGTTCAGCTGCATTTGTCTCGCAATGCCACGCCCCCGCCCCCCACCCGTGAATCGACCCTGCCGCCCGTCCGCCCGTCCGCCAACTTGGGCTGCCTGCCAACACATCGTATATCAAATGCAGAGTTGGCAGCCCCTGACAATGACATGCAGCGAGCAGCAGCCAAACCAGAAAAGGCCGACAGCCTCGTGGGTTCCTGGGATGGGGCTGGAGGAGCCTCCGGATGAGGCCGCCAACAGGAGGGGAAAAAAAAAGGAAACTCGAAATCGTCGACATCGCCAATAGCTCTCAGCAATCGTTTGTTGTCCTTGTTCTTGTTCTTGTAGCTGCTGGAATATCGTCGGACCCGTGGTAGTGTGTGTTACGCCTTTTGTGGCCAGATCAGAGAATTTATTTCACACGCTTTTTATGCACAGCCAACTGTGGGACACTGAACACACTTGGCCACAACTTTTGCAGCTCTTTGTGCCGTGCCCTTCCGTTCCGAATTCCGAATCCCGAATGCCGAAAAGTACTCTTATTTATTTGCATATAAATTATTCAATTGTTCCTTTGCTTATCTTTCCCGTTGGCTGCCTCTGACCGACCCCCTCCCTGCCCCCTTGGGGAGTCTATCAAAATGCTGGATGCATTTGCAGCTGCAATTGCAATTTCAATTGATTTTTGGATATCTGTGGGCGTGGCACTGTACAATCTATGATTTATGCCCTGGAATTTGGCAAAAGCTGAATAAAATCTGCTGACATGGCGTGGGAGCTGCAGTCGAACTTAAAGAGTGTTCGATACGCATAAGTTTTCCCAGTGATTTATGGACATTTTAAACAAGTACAGTCGGTTGAAATGCTTATTTATACACAATTATCCCATAAATATTGGTCGTAGGGAATAATCCCAATGAGAATCCAGCTGGAGTGGCCATCTTTCTTTCTTATACCCTTTGCAGGATGCCATGCACTCTTCTGGTACCTCACATGCTGTCAGTTCTGCGCCAGAGTTTCCGTTTCCGCTCAACACGTGCGCTAAACGGTTTGTCTGCCCCAGCACCCCCCTCTACCCCTCTACCCTCTCCATCAATGTTGAATGTCAAATGTCAACTGCAGCATCCGTTGTTGTCCCTGCTGCTGCCGTGACGTGCCTCTCGAGCCGCTGCGCAAACATTTGCCAAGGCCCCCTTTTCCCGTTCATTCTCTCATCCTTTCTTATTTTCCCTCTTAGAGGCATGCCCCTCAATACTCGACGACTCGTAGCATTCAAACGTGTGAGGCCGAGGCCGAGGCCCCGGCTTGTCACCGAAAAATATCTTCTAATATCTGCTCTGCTGCTGCTACATGTGTTGTAAATTTATTAGCTGTCATATAAATCTTTGCACTCGGCCGCCTTTCTTTCAGGACGTGTTTGCCATTTCACCAGCTGGTAATGGGCGTGGCAGGGCCGCCTGTTTGCGTGCAGATAAGGGATCGGTATATGTATGCAGAACCCTTTTCCTTGGGCCAGTGACGGAATTTTTCATTTACATAAAAGCTACTTAAGGAAATTCATAATTTTTCTTACGGTTCACTCATAATTGGTACAGTCTCTCCCTCTCCCTCCGTCTGAGTGCCAGGGTTGTCACTGTCATTTGCTTAATTATTATTGCACCTAGAAGTACGAGTAAGACACATGTGTTCTTAAGGGGTCTTTGGGGCTTGTCAGCAATTTTCACGGAACATACCGAATAGAAATTGCCGAGGAGGGTTTCCCCCCTCAAAGGAAGAATAAAATGTATATATATTTTATTAAATGCATTATTTTAAATATGTGATATAAATACATATATAATAACTACCATTACTATAGCTCTATATGTTTTGGCACACTTTTTCCGCATTTCTGCTCCTCCTGCACCTCCCGCACCTCCTCCTCACCGCGTCTCCGCCTCTGCCTCCTGTTTGAGGGGATTCCCCTTGTCGTCGATCTCCATGGACGGCACCAGCGGGGGCTTGAACCCGTACTCCATGTGCAGATTGCGTCCGAAGTCGGGGCTGCGCTTCAGCGAGTGGCCATTCCGCCAGCGCTGGAACTCGTCGAACTCGATACCCGTCGATGGGTCGGATCCCGCATTCGCCGATCCGGGAACGGGTCCAATGTACGACTTGACCATTTGGGCGGGCGCCGAGGCGGCGGCAGTGGCCAGATCTGCCGGCAGGGTGTTGTAGATGTAGCGGGCGCCTTGCAGCCAGGGCGAGCCCTGTGGCGGCGGCGGGGGACGCAGATCGAAGCGCATGTCCGCCATGCTGAAGGTCGCCACCGGAGGAGCATCGCCTCGCACTGGTTTCACCGGAGGCTTCACGGGAGACTTAGCCGGAGACTGCACGGGAGACTTGGTTGCCTTGGACTGCGTGGCCTTGGACTGGGACAGGGATTGGGACTGGGTGATCTGGGGCAGGAGCTTCTTCAGCATGCGGGTGTAGTAGTTCTGGAGCACTTTAGGCGGAATGTGGGCCGCCACCGAGTGCGACCAGGGGTGCAGAGCGTTGGGATGGTGGTGGCCAAACGAGTGCGGGGAGTGGGACGGGGGCATGGGCAGGTGGATGGCGACGGGCACGTGGATGGGTATGGCCATGGGGCGATCCACAAACTTCTCCACGATCTTCTCCACCTCGACGGGACGTTCCACAATCCGCTCCACCTCCACCGGAACGTGCTTCTCCACTATCTTCTCCACCACGGTCTCCACGGGGTAGGGGACAGGATGCTCGACAATGGTCGGCACAGGATAGGGCCGATCCACGTAGTGCTCGACATGGACAGGCACCGGCACTGGCTGGTGCACGGCATACGGCACGGGAATGTGTTTCTCCACAAAATGCTTGACGGGACGATCGACATGTTTCTCCACCAGATAGGGCTGGGGCACGACCTTCTCCACAACAGCCACATGGTGGGGAGGGTGCTCGTGATGATGATGATAATGCTGCGGAGGGTGATACTCGGGGACGGAGTGAGAGGGACCAGCCGGCGGGTGAATCGTCTCAAGCTGCTGGGCAGGCGCTGAATGGATGTTTCCTGCAGCCTGGTGACTCGTTTCCAGATTGATTTCGGCATGGGAGATGGCCACCTCTTGCGGCGAACTCTCGTGCTCCGCCTGCTCCACGTTGATGGGGTTGGTGGTCAGCGAGAGGTAGCTTTTCCCTGGAGGCGTGGCTGGGGGTGGCAAGGGGGACAGGTGGTTCTGATTCTGCAAATAGGGCTGGTGGTAGATGGTCTCGTGCTGCTCCACGAGGCGGCCGTCCTTCTCCGTGATCAGCTTGTTGTGGATGTTCACGGACTTCTGCACCTCCACGAATGTGTAGCCATTCGGCTTGCTCTCGATTTGATGATCGGGCTTGGGGTGAGCGACGTGCTGGCTGTGCTGCTGGGAAGGCTCAGCCGCCGCCTCGTACTCATCTGGGGCTGGGTGATGGACAGTGATGTCAACGGCTGCATCCTGCGACGTACTCGCATGAGCAGGAGCTGGCGAGGATGCGGCTTGTGGAGGAGGTGGAGGAGTGTTGAGGGTCACAAAAACCAGACTATTGGGCGTTGGTCCACCGTAACCCGAGTAGTGCTGCACCTCTGGGCGGGACTGGGACTGGGGAGGAGCAGCTGGCGAGGGTATCGCCTGTGTGTGCAGCTCCTGCTGCGATGGGGCCTGCGGTGGCTCTGGGAACTGCGGAGACTGGAGGGATTGCGGGATACCATGACTGTATTCCTGTTGATAGGACAACTGGGCAGCAGGTCGCACAAAATGGACGGCATAGTCAGCCTCCTGCTGTGGCCGAGGGTTCGGCAACTGCGGAGGACTTCCGGCCTCGTAGTGGAATGTTCCCTTGGCTATCGGGCCATCGCCGCTGCCCGATATGATCGGATTGAAGCTCTTGAGGAACTGTCGAGAGGGCGCCTCCTGGGTAGGAGGTGGGAATCTCTGCTCGCTGTGGGTCTGGTAATGGTCTAGGGATTGCTGGGTCTGCGGCTGTTCCGCTCCGGTACCCCCTCCTGCTTGTGCCTTGGCCAAAGTGTCATCGTGGACGATGTGCACGTTGATCTCCTGCTCTTGGCCGGGTCCATTTAGATTCGTGTAGCTCTCGATGCCGTTGTGGGAGGCCGGCGGGGGTAGCCGCTGCTGGTAAACGCCTCTTGCCGCATGACGGGTCTCTGCTATCTGGTTGTCCTCAAAGTCCTGGCCCTCCTCCAGCTCCGTTTCGTGCTCGCCAAGGATGACGATGGGCGCACTCTCGGCCGCCACCAGCGTCTCGTTGTCGTCGCTCTCTGGGAGGAGCAGGAGGCTGGGCAGCACGGGGGCCGCCACCGCTGCCCGGTTGATGCGGAGCAGCTCGTCCCGCGAGATGTGGTTGCTGCCATCCCGGAAGGGATGCTCCCCCCCTGACGGCTCACTTCTGGTGATCTTCTCCACGACGATCTCGGTGTGGCCTGGACGCAGCTCCCGGCGGTACTCCTTGGTGACTGTCGTTTGGTAGCTGAAGTACGTTTGGTTCCTGTCCTCGGCAATGGCGGTGGTGGTGACGGGGACGGGAACGGGGACTGTGGCCTCAGTGCTTGGGCTTGTGGCCTCTGTGGTTACGGCTGTGGCATCAACGGTGGGCCGCACCACTGCTTTGTTGGTGGTGGTGGCAGTGGTGGTCGCTGGCTCTGTGTTCGTGTCCCTGCCGCTGAAGCGGAAGATGTCCGAGAAGCCGTTGGGGAACAGATTGGACAGGACCTCGTTGACAGTTTCCGTTCTGGATTGGGTCACAGTCTGCTCGATGGGTCTCCGGCGACGGACAGCCTCCACTGGCATCTCGTCGTTGATCTCGAACTGAATGTAGCCATGCCCATTCGTGGGCGGCGGCAGGACGGTGGGCAGGAAGCCAGGTACTCTGTGTGGAGTAGAGAAAGGGAAAGGGAATTATGACATTCCCCCAAAACCTGTCCACCCCTGACTTACCCCACGAACTCTTCCTGCTTTTCCGTGGGCGCAGTGGTTGCAGAGTCAGGGTCCTCCTCTATATCCACCTCACTGCCGTAGTTCAGATCCTCAATGACCTCCAGCTCGCTGCCTGTCCCGGCTGCCTGCTTATTAAGCTGTCAAAAGCGACGCTCATTGCCTGTCAAAATCTTTCACTAAGCTCGGACGGACTCACCTCCTTGGCGCTGTCGCTCAGGGCCTCGTCATCGTTCTCCAGTCGCACCACCCGCACCACTCCCTCCGTCACCATTGTCACATTCTGCGGAGGCTGCGTGGGAGGCTGGAGCGGCTGTGGCAGCGGCTGTGGCAAGTCGCTGGTGGAACTGGTCGGGCCGGAGGTCGAGAGAGCCGGCTGGATGCTGGCCAGCATGGAGCAAATGCCAATGAGAGCCGCTGCTAGCAGGGGTTTCTGTTGTTGCTTCTGCCACATGGCGCTGCTGCTGAATGGAAATTGCGGAAATGGAAATGGAAAGAGTTGAGTGGGGGGTCTCTCATGGTCTGGTATGGTATGGTAGTGTGAATAACCCCGCATGACAAATTCCAAGCGACAAATAAAAAGCCAAACGAAACATTTGACGGCCTCGAGGATGCCGAAGTCGTCAAGCCTGTTTGGGCCCACTCCAGCCCCAGCCCCAGCCTCCTCCAAAAGGCACTCCATTCGATTCCACTTACCCCTCCCCCCTTCCCCTCTTCCAGGCAGCGGTGGCCAGCACTCACTTGTCGGGGCTGTTTGATTTTAACCGATAACCGAGTCTTATGATGATTTTTCCTAAGTGGCTGCTTCGGCTGCCTTGGCATTTTCATTTCGGCGCTTTTCTTTCTCTTTCGCTGTGAGATTTTCCCTAAACGTCGCGCGTTGCCTGTCGCTCGTGTGCTGGTGGTCCGTCGGTCGTAGTCAAGTTGTTGAACTTGGCGGCATTTGCTTTGGGCTTATGTCATTGCTACTGCCATTGGCACTGGCACTGGCATTGGCTCTGGCAACGTAATGAATTATTAATCATCCCCTCCAGGCAGGCCTGCGCTTCGCCACGCATTTAATTTGGAAAATTGAAATTGATGGCGTTTAAAATGGTTCGTACGGGTTTTCACATAGTTTTCACATACAGGCCGCTGCCTCTGCCTCTGCCGCTGCCTCTGCTGTAGCCGTATTTTGATGGGCATTAAATATGCATGCCAAAACATATTTCACTTGTAATATTCATGGCTTTCCAGGCCTAAGTGCCCCGAGGTGCCTCGTTCCCTGTCCCCCAGAGAGGGGCAGGGGTCTGTGTCTATTCAAGAAAGTGAGGCGGCTTTGCATGGAAAATTTCTTCTCTAATTGGGGATGGATCATTATCTTAACTCGGACATTTCATGGGGCACGTTTTATACAATAATTCCAAAAATACATGGAAAGTCCTTTCATTCACAAACAAAATGTTCAACATGTTCAATTGCTGTCAATCATCCGATTACGCGTATCGCACTCCGGGTCGTGTCATTTCAGCCACGATATTAATTTTCCGCCATGGCACCGTTTAAATTGCATTTAAAATGTTTTCTTCTATTCGAATACACATTTACCTGCATCCATGAAGTAGGGTATGGGAGCGATGGGAGTTTGGGAGTGTGGGAGTGCAGGGCGCAATGAAAACAACACTCAATTATTTATATTGATTGCCGGCCAATTAAAAAGCACTTTTAATCACTTTTCTATTCGATTAAAACTATTGTAATTAGTGCGGCAAATGGAATTGGTTTTTGCTTTTCCTCTTGCCGTTCTATGGGCATCCAATGGCACAAAAGTTGTGGGAATCGCGTTTTCTGTCTGCTGCTATCTCTCGATGGCTGATGGCGGCTGACTGCTGACTGCGCGACCCTGACAGCTGCGCGTGCGCGTTGCGAATGAAAGTGAAACCGTCGGTGCCTGGGCATTTCGTTTTCTTTTCATCGATGTCTCGTCGTGGGTTGTTGCTTGTTGGTTGTTGGTTGTTGCCTCTGCTGCTGCGGCTGCTGCTGCTACGGCTGCTGCAGATCCTTAAAGTGTAGCATAAAACTTGTTCAGCCAGCGATTGCGCAAGCGCAGCTATCTCTCTCTAGCTCTTGCTCCTGCTCTTGCTCTTTCTCTCCCTCGGTATCCCCTTAAAGGCAATGACAATTTGGTTTTTATGGCTTTCTACAGCAACAACAGCAACAGCAACAGCAGCATTGACCCTGCCGAAAACCATGAGCGGGAAAACTTGACAACAGGTTTTTGCCAGGCCAATTGTGTGGAAATGAGCATGGGGCACGGGACCTTTCAGCATTTAGCATTCCTCGCCTCTCGCAGGAGAAAGCCCTTGGCTATGGACTCCTCTCGCCCAGTTGACACAAATTTCCATAGCCGTTTCCTTGCCTCACGGCGATTATCGCATTCGTATCGCACCTGTCGATTGTGTCGCCTCGGTTCGATCACCTTCGATCGCATTGTTTTCACGGGTTTTTTCAGAGATATTTTCATTCAATTTTAATGAGGCGGCGGCACTCGATGGCTCTTTCTGCGGAGCGTTTGACGTCTACTGATTGATTAATGTGGATGCGGTTTGTGGCAAGCGGCAGGCAGGCAAGCGATTCAGCTGCACTCGAGTTTTTTTCTTTCGCTTCTTTCTGATTTATTAAAATGCAATTTTTTTTTTTTTTTTTTTTATTTTATTTATGCTTTGGTAACTCATTTTATTTATTGCATATTTAATGCCATCGTATCGCCGGTTTTTTCTCCGTTTTGAAATGTATTTTTATGGGCAAATTGTTGGAGTTAATCGAGAATGCCGCACCAGACTTTTTTTGTCAATTTTAAAAGGTTTAATCGATGGAATTTAGAACTGCAAAAGAGGATTTAAATATGGCCTAAAACGTAGCTAAATAATTATATAAAATTTCACTTAAATGAGGGGAAAGCAGGCGTTCTATCCGAGCAGAGAGTTATCCAGCCATGGAAAGGCGCAGATCACTTGCTTGCCTTATCTGCGTGCATCTCATTACAGACATGTGGCATGCCCCATGCTTTCACCACTCGGTTGGTGCTGGTGCTGGTGCTGGAACTGGAGCTCTGATCTTTTTTGGATGGCCTTCCCCTGACGCTTTCCGCAGAGACAATTACGGGGGAAAAACGAACGGCAGAGTGCCAGAGATTGCATAAGCGAGGCGTGGACGGGGAAAGGCCAAAGAAAGCCAAAGTAAGCCAAACTAAGCCAAACTAAGCCAAGACGAGCCAAATGAAAATCCCAAGGCGACACACAAGGAAATGCGATTCATAAATTGGAGCTGACTCCCCTGGAAATCCCTCTCCCGATGCTGTGGCGGCACCGTGGCTAATTTTCGCTACAGAAGTGTAACAAAAGCCGACATTTAGTTGGCCGCCCGGTCGCAATTGGCCAGCAATTGACTTCCTTCCGACCGTATTACAAAATTGTCGAAAAGTTGGCAAAGGAAATTGCTGAGATGCCTTGACCACCGCAGCATTCACTCTGCAAAAACACTGAAAATTGGAATTGGAATTGGGAAAAAAAGAAACCTCAGAAATTGCGGAAAAATCTATGAAAAGCAATTCGCTTAATTTCGATGCTGGTATTTCGCATATTCGCTGTATTGTACTTCCCCGACGGTGCATTCAGCCGGAAAGCGGGTCTTGTATGGGGCCTGGGGGCCTGGGGGACTGATGGGGATCCACTGCTAATTAAGTGCGCAGAGCAAATGAAATATGAGTGAGAAAGGTAATTACAATCAATGGGCTATGGGCTATGGGCTATGGGCTCTGCCCTGGCCTGCCCTGCCCTGGCCCGGCCCTGCATCGGTGTGACGGCGGGGCCACAGACCGAATGGCAATTTCATGCAACAATCAATCAAAAACAATTTTTAATTTTGCGTTAACAATTTTCCTGATTCGCTTTTTTTTTGTTGTTTTTTTTTTGCCACGTATCGGCTTTTTGCCTGCGAGTCGTGCCTTTAGAGCGGTTCGACTGTGGAAGTAAATTGGAAAATAAAGTTAAAATTAAAATGCATTAATTGAACTGTGAAATTTCATAAAGGCGGTGTATTGGGGGCGGGGGAGCGGTAGACTGGGGTGAGGAATTATAGCCGCCGCGCCCAGTGATGTGCAATGAAAATGGTTTTAATTGTCAGCGTTTTCTGCGCGCTTAAAGTCGCCGAAGATAATTTCGAATGAATGGCTCGCACCTGCAGGTAGCACGCGACTTACAATAAGCCAACGCGTTAACTGATTGATTCTGGCCATCTGCGACAGAAACGAGCTGTTCATTAAGTGCTTTTTATTTTTACGGAATAACACTATGGCACAGACATGATTCAGCGTTAGCTATTCGTAATTTAAGCTCCTCAAGACTCCAGGGGCATCATCATTCGAAGGAGAAGCTCTCCCCGTAAGCCAATCTCTCGCAAATCCCTCTAATTGCAGCAATCTCCCTGCATCGCGATCGGGTACCGCAACAGGAGGCCACATTAATTTGCTGGCACGCCCATTTTCCGACTGCATAAAGTCTGCAATTTGATGGCCTGGCGCTGGGGCTGGGGCTGGCGCTGACTTTGATTCCTCAACGTTGGCGATGGCGCCTATCATAAGCGAAGTGAAATATGTGGTCTCGAGGCTCGGGGTGGAGTCTCCGATTGGCAGTTGGCGGAGCCGGTTTCATCTCTTCTTATTTGGTTGCCGTTGAGGCAACAATTAAAGCTGAAATGCGCACAGTAATGCCAATTGGCAATCGCGGATATCTGCCGGTGCCACTCTCGGACTCCGACCAGAGGGGGAGCTCGTCGAGGGGATCCATTAGCCGGGGCACCTTTCGTTTTGACGCGTGCGTCGACATTGGCCAGGGACATTACGAGTTTATTCCACTCGATCACCGTTCGGGAATATTGATTGATAAAATACACTGGCCGATCGAGGTCGGGCAGAGTCTATGAGGGATCGCCTGGGGGGCCAATATTTTCGCTCAGTGCACTCGTCTGAGCCGCACTGTACTGTACGGTACGCACGCCTGTACAGGCGCCTGTGCAGATCCCAAACATTTCGCTGTCATTAGCGCCCCGCAAAACCGCGAAACCGGCCTGGTTATCGATGATTGGGGCCTGGCGTTGCCCGTGATGTTGTCAGCCGCCAAACAGGTTGCCGGTTGCCATTCCGCACCATTCGAGAGCGACTCTTTAGGCCAAAAACTGTAGCAGCCAGGTCCAAGTCCAGGTCCAGGTCCATACTGGCCGTGTCGCTCCTCCGGTGTCGATGTACTTTTGATTTCCAACTAATAAACATTAACCACAGGCTGCTGCTGCTGCTGTTGCTGTTGAGGTTGCTGCTGTTGACAACGCAACTCTCAGATTGGGCCAATGTACGAGAGACAAACCGGAATTTCCTTCACCCAAAACGAGCCGAGCCTGCGGTCACCCAAAGCCTCACTTGCTCATTCACTCACTCACTCACTCGACTGGCTGGCCTTTCCCTTTCGTTGGCCTTTGGATGGATGCTGTCTGGAGATGCTGTCTGCAGTGGCAGTGGCCCCAACCGCAGCACTGGATGCACTTGCCAGCTTCAAAGGCACTTTGTTTATCATAGGTCAGAGTTTTGTTTGCCAGTTCCAAATGTTTTGATTTGGGCATTGAAGGGACTTCCAGGTGGAATTATACTTGTGTACACCTAGATATGTACATATGTACATATGTGTTTGAATGGGAATATGTATCCAAATGAAGACGTCAGGGTGAAGTGGTTTCAATTTGTATATATTCTTCATGTATTTTCGTATGAGAGTATAATAGTAGGTACGAGTATTTACAAAGACGCGGCAGCTTGTAGCGGGGGTGGAATCGTAACAGATCGTAGGAGCGCACAGAACCGAGAGATCGAGAGCGAGGCAGAGGGCGATGCAACTGGCTGTTAACAGAGCGCGGTACCCAGCAGCGATAACAGGCTGTTAGCCTGGGGTGCTAACAGCGCGGTTGCCCTGTTACCGCTGTTACCCTGACAAGTTAATGTTACATCAAAGTATTCCACGCTTTCCCCTGGTAAAGAATTGATCATTTTGAATGCACTCAGTCGGCCGATCAATGATTCGTTTCCCGCATAGCCATTTTGGGCCAATTGTGGCAACCGTTTCTTGTGGCTAAGATATATCTTTGGCATAACTTTGACTACCAGATTGCTGTGCTACAGATTCGATAATATTGATGGCCCGTCCAGCTCCCTCCCCGTTAAAGGAAACTCTCGTTTTGTTGCATTTTCTCCATTTAAACGTTTTATTTTTATGTTCGTTTCTGTGTGTTTTGTTTTGTTTTGTTTGAGTTGGGTCTTGCTCTTTATTTTTGGTTTTTAGTATTTTAGTTTCATTTGCATTTTCATTTGCGTTTTCCCTTTGTCATTTGTTTCGTTTCGTTTCATTTTGTTTCGCTTTGCTTTGCTTCGTTTTGTTTTATGCTAAATTGGCTATGTTGTCTTGTTGCTTTGTCACTTAAACTTGTAAATGTCCTTAGAGGGGGGCTCCATGCTCTCTCTCAGCGCCCCCCCGCCCAGGTTTGATGGCTTAAATGTAACAGTTTGTTCTGAGCCTGGCCAATGGTTCAGGGGCTACTCTACGGGCTATGGGCATACTCTTTTGATTCTGTATATATGTGTGTGGCATTTCCATCTCCATCTCCATCCCATCCTGCCTGCCGAGGCTTAGTTTAGGGCTAAAAGTGTTTTGTTCTGTTCTGTTGGTGGTGGTGGTGGTTGCTTACATTTCTCTTGGGCCAAATAACTTGTTTAAACCATGTCTGCTTATTGTAACACGTATTCTTGTATTTTGTATGTATATTTATTATTTATATTTTTTATTTTTATATTTTGTTTGTTTTCTTTGTTGTTTTTGTATTTTTGTATGCATACAAAGTGTGCTCCTCTCTGCCTCAACAACATTTCTGCCACTCTCCCACATTTTTGAATTACTCATTATTTTAAATGTTAAAATTAATTTGCCACATTGTTTTTTATTTCGTTTTGCACTTAAACCCTAGGTTGTGGTTTTTTCTTTTTTTTCCATTTAGTTTTGATCTGTTTTTTCCCCCCGCTTTATGTTTGTTTTTCTTTGCCTGTTGGCAATGCTATAAATAATATTTTTCAAATATTACCTAATGAGTAATGAGTCGCAAATGAGTGCATTCATTTGGTTAGTAAGTATGTAATTTTTGTAAGTTAACATGTCGACGTGTTTCGTTTGCTTTTGCTTTTGCTTTTGCTTTACAATTCGCAAAACGAAAAAATGAAAACCAAAAAAAAAAAGATATCGCTTAACTCAACTTTACACATGGCACACATACAGCTAGGCATATGGGCATATATATATTCATATAGTCATATTCGTATTCGTATTCATATTCATTCATATTTATGTATTATCCAATTTCAAATAATATTACTCTTTGCTGGAATTCTTGGAACTCTGCAAAGTTCTGGCTTAAATTGGCGTTAGGTTCTTTTAAGTATTTCTTTTGTATCTTGTTTTTACACTGATCTCTTAGCCTATGGTTATATGTATACTTTATAGATATATTTGAATGCATTTATAGTTTGCGCATAGGATAATGAACGCATTTTGGGCTTAGATCGTCTATGAAATAAATTACAAAAGCTTTGGCCCTGTACAAAGCCCCAATCTGGCCCCGAACGAGGCTCAACTGAAATACTTTACAATAGCGGATAATTGAAATGTGTCTTCCCCTTCTCTAGAATATTCTTTTCTTTTATAATACATCCATGTTTGGTTTCTGCAGATATCTATGGGGACTTTATGGCTACTTGTAGAATCCGTTTTGGCTTTCTGGCTTTCTGGCTTTCAAACAACATTCCATTCAACACTATATTTTCGTATTTCTTAGGCTATTCCCCGTTCTGTTGAGCAATCGCTACTTTAACATTTATGTACAACTATCGCTTATGTGGAGGGTCTCTTATTTGGTTTTAAGATTACACAAATGGTTTTGGTTTCTAGGTTTTTGTTACAAAAATATCCCTGGCTTAAGAAACGAAGAGGTTTTTGGTCCTTTCAAACTATTTGCGGCATCAAATGAACGGAGTAATAAGACAGACATGTGTGCAAATTAGTATTAGGGAATTGTAACGTGTGGTTTTCTTTTTAAATATAATAACTCGTTTTTGATCGTTCGCTTAATTTTCTTTCTCAAAGTATCTTACAGTTTCGTTGCGCTGGGGCAAACAGTTCAAATGGAAGGAATTTGTTCGTGCCTGGTATATTCTCCATCTTTCGTCATTTACAATTTTAAACTATAGGTTCATCCGTACTCCTCTGTACTCCTCTGTACTCCTCTGCTCTTACACACACATACACATGTATAGGTTCTAAACATTTTCAAAATATTTAACAAAATCAGTCGCTTGCAAGAGCACTCCGATGATCTCTTTGTCGCTCTCGATCTCGATCTCGGTTTCGATCTCGATCTCGATCTCTCCCTCCAAAAAGGAACTTAAAGTATTCGTAATAACCAACTGTTAACAATGACTTGATTAATCATTCATTTTTTGGCATTTACTTTTACGCACACACATACACATTGACATACACCGAAACAGTTACAGTTACAGTTACAGCTGCTACACTTAGGGCGGCCTACAGTAAAATTATTCGAGTAGTTTAGGGGTGACGAGTCTTGGCCTTGCCGCCTTGGGGCTGTCCAACAATTGGGCAGAAGGGGGGACCCTAGGGAAATTTTGATGCTTGGCTAGATCGGCTACAGATACAGATACAGATACAGATACACATACATATAGTATAGCTATATAGGGTAGAGAGTAGTAGTAGCGTGGCTTAGTCCACATGGTAATATCGAGTAACATACGAGTACGGGTATGCATACGCTTAGTGGTAGTGGTAGTGGGTTAGATTACATAGAGCCTTTGGTTGAATGAACGAGTCAGGGCCCACCAAAAACAAAGCACTTACTCTGCACTCACTCCGCATTCATTCACTCACACATACACCCAATCACTCCCCCACTTAAAGTTAATGGCAACAGAGCAGAGCCAGAGCCAGAGCCACAGCCAGGGCTAGTTCCATGCATCGGCCTGCGGCGGGGGTGGCGGTGTTGCTGTTGAAGACGGGAAAGTGGATCTGCTCGGGTCGGTTGAGCTCCTCCTCCTCGTCGTCGTCGATGGCATTGGACATCGTGCGGTGGCGCTTGGTGAAGTTCACATTGAAGACGGCCTCGGCCACGCCCCCGGAGACGAGACAATGAAGTAGAAGGTGCGGGGCACCCGCTCGTGCATGCTGACGTAGGTGAGGCGCGCCTCCTTGCAGTAGGGCGTGGGCAGATCCTGCGGCAGACGAAAGAGTGGGTTAGTTCCGTCTGGGGACTCTCTCGGGGAGAGACTCGGACTCACCTTCACCGAGTAGGCCAGAACGGTGCTGCCGTACTGGTTGCCGGGCGTGAAGACGCGATCGCCGTGCAGCCAGCGGGCGGCATGGGCCGGCGGATTGGCACAGAACTCCACGTTGAGGTGCAAGGGGGAGCCCGGATAGGCAACGGGCGTGGCATTCAGGGCCGTCGCTGTGGGGGAGCCTGGAAATGGGAAATGAGAAGCCGTACGGATTAGTAGAGCAAACTTTTGTTCATCTAAGTTCGTTAGGCAGCCCACCAGCCCCTGTGAGAACTTTCGGCCCAAGGACACACGGAGATTCGTTAAGTAAACTTCCCTAAGCCCCGGCTCCGTCGCACTTCACACATGCTAAGCCAATTCGAGCACAACTGTACTCAAACCGAGACACCCGCACCCGCACCGTGCTCTCCTCCTGCGCAACTGTACTTTTATCCCAAGTTTGTTTCGCCTCGCATCAGCTGCAATTAAAGCCTTGGCGAAAAGTTTCCTGCCACCGCCATCTCCATCTACAGCGCCATCTCTATAGCTCCATAGCTCCATAGCTCTATATCTCTTTAGCCATTGCCTTCGCCACTAATTAAAAGCGTATCACCCGACAAATGTGCCACTTACTGCCGTGGCTTCCCCTCCCTGCCCTGCCCGCAAGCCCTCCCATCACCACCTTGCCAATGCGAGTGTACAAACGGTTGGCAGTGCTGGAAAAATCAAAATAAATAGAGAACAACATGTCGTGGGGGCCAAGGGAAAACTTTTTAAGAACGCCGAAACTTCATTAAAAAGTTTACGCCAAAGCGAATTCTCTGGATCTTTTGCGGATGGGATGGGCCATGTGTGCTGAGAGAGCTGGGGATTATCCTATCGCTGCGAGGGTCTTCCTGACGACGTTAGCCAACACTAGCACTGGCAATCCAATTAGTCACATGTGCCGGCTCTCTCTCTCCCTCTGCCTGTCTCTTTCTATACTCTATCTCCGTCTTTATCTATTCTCTGTGGGTGAGAATATTTAATTATCGAGAGGCTCGAAAATTTTGCAATTTTCCTCATCATTGCCTTGAGACAGAGATAGAAATACGCATAGATGCCGATGCCGATGCCGATAGCGAGCGAGAGAGAGAGAGAGAGGGCTACAGGGGAAAAATAAACTTGCGCCGCAATGGCGACCCAGACAAACAAAATGGTGAAAAGTGTTAAGTGCAAATGGGTGTTGGATGGGGCAGGGGTGGCACGGGTGGCAGCGGTGGCAGGGGGACAGACCCCGGCACAGACACAAGCAAAAAACCAAAACGAAGAACTCGTTCGACACTCGCAAATTTATAGCCCGAAAAACCCCTTTCCGGCGGTCGACAAGGGAACGAACGATGGGGAATGGGGACTGTTGGGGCGACTAACTGTAAAATCAATTAAAGCAAGTGAGTTCTCCCCTTCTCCCACTCATCCCACTCACCCCACTCGTACTCCCCCTTTCTCTGCGACTGTCTGCCAAATTATGCGTTCAACGCCATTTTGTTCGGCCGTGCTATCACCTCCCCTTTCCACCACCCACCCAGAGGAAAAAGTGTAATTTATTTGACAGCTAAAAATGATTTTTGCATGGGCCAGGCCCCGAGCCTGCCTTCCCCGACCCGGTCCGCCGCACTCCGCTCTCAAAGAGATTTAAATTCTATTTTCATTTGCACTCAGTGAGCCGTGTGCCAGCATTTGAGCCCAAAGCCAGAGCCATAGCCAGAGCCAGGGCTCAGGTGGGGCTGTGGTTGTGCCTGTTCGTGGCTGTGTGCCCCCAAGGTCAGTGCTCTGGTCATTGGTGCGACTTTTAATTTGATTTCCACCCAGGGGACTAAGGGCGCTAAGCTGAAATGAGTTTCGAGAGCGTTTACTTGAGAGGAGGGGATCAGACAGACATCCAGAGCGAAGGCAAATCACAGCAGACCAAAGATAAAAACAAAGGTTATACATTGTATATAGACTAGGACTAGGGTCTCGAGATCATACGTAAGTACATATGTATGTATAGTACATGGAAGGCCGCAGAGAAAAATCACAATTTCCGCGCCACAACTAGACAGAAGCTGGGAAGCTGTTTTTCCCAACTAATTGGAGGACCCAAATGAAGGCGAAAATTCAATTACTTTCGGCCATTATTATTGCTGTTTTTCCCGAAGAAATTCGGGGAGTGCGTCCATGTCCCACGACCCGTGTCCCAGTGCAGAATGCAACAACAAGCGGACACCGAAACGGGGAAAACAACTTTCGGAGACGTGCAATGCAATCAATGGGGCAAGGTCCGCGAGGTCCACTCTGTTGTTCCGCTCTGAATACTCGGGCTCTGGCCATGCTCATTGTCTCCTTTGGCAGGAGGCAGGGCGGAAGCGAGAGCGGAGAAGTGGCCGCCAAAACGTTTTCTGCTGTTGTTGTAGCCGCCACCGACGCCGCCTCACCTCTTGGCCAAAGTTTTCGCACAAAAGGCAACTACGAGTACGAAAAATTAAGTTAACTTTTTCGGGCAACGGGAATTGAGTAATTTTCAGCCGTAAAACTTTATTATTTTGGACTGCAGGAGGAACGCCACGCCAGAGCTCCTGCCCCCCACCTCTACCCACTGTTGTTGCAACAATTGTAGAACATGCAAAGTTGTTGCTATTGTTTAAATATTTATTTTTAGCTGTTGCAGCTGTAAATGTTGGCAGCAAAACTTGCTCTCGACTGCTCAGAAGTGGCCAAAAACATGCAAATTTCATTGCGAAAACGAAAGGAGGGCAAGGAGTAGACTCCCCCTCAGGCGGCAGCGTAGCAAAGCAACATGTAATTACATTAAGAGACCAACTTCAGAAAACAGTGCACAGAACACAGAATGTCGGAATGGCAGAATGGAGGAGGAAGGAGGAAGGAGGGAGCACAATGGCTTTCCTTCGAGTGTTTACCTACACTGCATCGCCGTGTAATTCAATTTGGGGCTGACCTTCTGTCGGTACAAGATCTCCATTAACGTTGCAAATAGTCCATTCACACTCCTTCATTAACGTTGCAACGTATTCGTGCCTAGGAATGATCGGTTGGACTCTCTCTTGTGGCAAATTCGATTCCCACAAGTGGGAATCTATCGGTCTCCGTTTTGATGGAAGCAAATCGAATGCAAATTCCAACACGTGGCCGGGCATTGAGCTCGGAGGCCCCCGAGAGGAGTGCAGTGCCAGACACAACATGGAAATGCCAAGGAAATGGACAGAACGAGGCAGTGAGAGCAGATTAGTTCTGGCAATTACAGGTGAGCGGCTTTTAAAGACGCAAACAAGAGGAAAACATGCCCCAGGGGCCAGGACTCACTCTGGCCGTTGCCTCCTATAAGCGTTATTTAGTATGCAAAGGCTCGAATGAGGGTCCAGCAGAAGGAGGCACTGAGATAACAGGCAATCCGACAGGCAGCAAGTGAAAATAACAATCATAATATTCAATTATGCAACGGTTGCCCGAGGAGGCCCCAACACGGGGGCGTCCGTCCGAGCCGGACTCGAAGCAGAACCGAGAAAGAGAACGGAGAACGGGAAACAGAGTGCCCGCTCCGTGTTGTGTTGCTGAATAATTAATAAACATTGTGTGCACTTAATGCAAAAAGCTGCAAATAAAATTACCAACGAGACAAAGGACACGCCACAGGAGAGCAGGGGAACTGGGGATGGGGATGGGGATTCCCTGCACAAGCGCTCCAATTGAAATTACGTGCTCTGGCTGGGCAATCAAAGAGGGATTAGCGATTCGTTTTGTTTTTGCTCTTAGTTCCCCTATTTGTCACCTGCTCATTGGCTATGGAACGGAATCGGGAACTGGGACTGGATCTGCTCCTTTGCCCTCCTTTAGGCGGTTTTAATTGAATTTATTGTCAGCGCGAGCTGCGCTGAATTATTGATGGCCGCGATGACAGGTCAACTTCAACCCAACTTGATCCCAACCAAAAGGAACTCGGCGCGAGGCTTTCAACATTTTTGTCTTAGGTTTTCGGCCAACTTTTGGGCCAGCCTAAGCGGACCAAAGTGCTTAAATATTAATGAGGAGGGGAAAGAGCAAAGGGTGCGGTGCGTTTTGCGGCTTGCTTTGGTTTCGGTTTCGGTTTTTGGGTTTCTTTGTAAGTCCAGGCACGCGTTTTCGGTGGCGGCTTAAGGCGTGTCGCTCGCGGCGGCAATGGGTATTTTAAATGGAGACACGGACTTGCCACTTGCCACACATTTATGTACCAGTGTAGGAGCCTGCCTCTGCTCTCTTCAAAGCGCAATCTTTAAGAGTATTTCCACTTCAAAGTCAATTGCTTGCGGCTCAAATGGATTGCGCAGGAAGCCTGAAAAGATACAGCCATTACTCGTAGAACTGACCAAACAAACTTTGATGCTCCTCCGCACACACACACACACATTCCATGTCTCCTTGTATGGGAACGAGTATTGCGGTGACCTTAAAGTGCCATCCGAGAGATGGATATAAAAGGACGAACATCACGGCTCGTACCATCACGGCTGAGGTAAAGTGCAGTTGCAGGGGCTGTAAAAAGCGACAAAGTTATCCCAGCCATCAGTGTGTGTGTGTGTGTGTGTGTGTGTGTGTGTCTGTGTGTAAATATCTCTAACCCAAATCTTGAAAATTTACAAAGTGCGCTTTTATTGGACCAAACTAACTCCGTGCCCCCTGCCTGCCATGAAGCTCCTGTCATGCCCCATGCCGTCCTGGCCTCGTCCTTGTTTTGCCTCGTCGTCAACACAAATTAAGCTTCCATGTAAAGCTGAATGTCTCTCTGCCCTGGCCCTAGTTAGCGTATTTAAATATGCTCTTTCACTTTCAATACCAAATGAGTGGCTGTTTGGTTGGCAACTTTTGCCTGGCATCGCGCAAAGATTGCAGCATGCAGCATGCAGATAGTGGTACAACATGCGGATCCGTAGATACTCTCGTTCCCGCCACCAAAGTTTGCCATGTGTGTGTGTGTGTGTGTGGCTGTTAATAGAACCAAAACTTTGGATGAGCAGCGGCAACCCAATTTGAGCTCCAAGCTTCCTTCCCTGCCCCTTCTGGCGCTGCTGCCGCTGCTGCTGTTGCAAATTGCACAAGTTGCCAAAAATTGCTTCACATGTGCCACTTAAAGTTTTGGGTTTGACTGGGATCGCCCTCGTCCTCGTCCTCGTCCTAGTCCTCGTCGTCGTCGTCGTATAGTTTGCCAAGTTTCAAGTTTCCCTTGCAGGATGCTCTCCTTTTTTTGTTGTTTTCTTTGGGTTACCTGTGCATTTAATAAATTTCTGCATTTTTGTTGGTTTCAGTTTACTGCGAAAGTGAGATGTTGGCGAACTTTTCAAGTGATGTTGGTAAACACACAAAATTATTAGCAAACAACGCGGCGGCAGCCTCCAGTTAGACAAGGGCTGGCAACGGCCCAACTTTTATGCAATCGAACGTGCATTTAGTGTTGCCAAACACCGAACAGTGTTGGGTAAAACAAAAGTAAACCATCATGCCAGCCACAAGAAGGACAAGAAAAGGGTTTCATATCGGAACACCATAGAGGGGAAGCAGTATTGATGCAATCAATGTCCTGTCGAACAATATTTGAACAGAACCCAGTGCTGGACACGGCTGACTGGCTGGCATGAAAACCTGAACCCGGCACTCTGAAACCTGAACTCTGACTGGCGCCATGACCCCCAGTCGGATCTGCCGAAACGGCGCCTCACCAAATTGCGGCCAATGGAACGTCTGCGGTTAGCGGAATGGCCATCCAGGCGTTCACACTGCCACGCCCACACACGCATGTATGCGCCTATATGTTGGTAGTCGTTTCGTCGTTTCGTGTGTGTCAGGCCTATGCTTTATGGTCTGACATTTGACATTTTTATTAGCTTTGCGGCGACGGCGTTTAATTACTTTGTGCGCTGCGAGCAATGACCGGACATTGGAGCTGCAGGAGCTGCTGGAACAGCCACTGCAGCGAAATGCAATTAAACTATGCATTTGAGTTGTGTGTTGCATGCCCCGGAGCTGGACAAAAATTACATATTTTATGCATGGCCAGCTCATTAAGCGAGTCCGGCCCCATGTTGCTAATTGGGGCATCGAAAGACGAAAGGCATCTTGCACATCTTTCCACTGATAAAATCTTCGTCTTCATTGGCACTCTTCCGATACGTATGTTCAAGATCAAGACCCTTCAGAGCAAAAGGTCTCACCCCTTTTTTCTGCGGCCTCTGATATTTGTATTTCCAGCGGGAGGTCGCCTGCCTCCGAGCCCCAGCTGCAGCTTCGGCCCGGGGTTGTGACATCGTTATAGAGCAACTGAGTTGCCACTCAGCAGCTGATTATTAGTAGGCTGCTGCAAAACCAGCAAATGTGGCTGCCGCTGGGCACAATTGGTGGCCTGGCTCGTTGACGAGTCCTTAACCATCCCCTCCCATCCTGGCCAGCACCACTCGATGTCTTGTGGCGTTCAAAGTGTGCCTGTGCCTGTGCCTGTTCAAGTGTTCGTTGAATCAAATGCATTTTGCTAATATTTTCGTAACTGAAGGACGCATACGATTTGTTCCCCATTCGCATTGGTCAAGGGCTTCTGGAATTAGTTTTGATTTCTCCCTGCTGGGGTCAGGGGTCAGGGGTGGCCGTGGCCGTGGCTGTCAGCTTGTTTTACTGCTTGCATCCGGCCCGGAGGCAGACAAGTGGTTAGGGCTGGCCCAGGGGCACGGGGCAGGGGGGCAGGGGAAGCAAAAGGGTTGCGCCCTGCTGGCGACACTGCGCCGTCTGGTGGCATCTATTTGCACAACTTTTTCAGCTCATTTCCGCTGCAGTTGCAGACAGGCGACCGACCCGCACAGCACCCACAAAAGTCAGCACATCTCTCTCTCTCTGGCTCTCTCTTTGGGTATAGCCATCCCTTTCAGGCGAATGGCCAAAAATGATTTCTGCAACTGTCTGAAAAGTTTTGGCTGCTTCTTTTTCAGCATCATGGGGTGTTTCTGATGACAAGTTTTGAGTTCATATTTTAACTAACGACTGTAGACACATAGAAAGAGACAGGCAGACGGACAGAGAGAGACAGAGACAGAGAGAGAGAGAGAGAGAGAGAGAGAGAGAGAGCACACACACATATGGAAAATTATAATTTAGTCAACAGTTTTTCCCCCATCTTCTCGCTTCCCATTTGTCAGGATCGCTGTGTCCCCCTCTCCCTCTCTCTCTGTGTGTGTGTGTTTTGTGTGAAAATTGAAGCGGAAAAATTAATGCTCGAGTGCATCTTGTGGAAAAGACAACACACAGAGGAAGCAATGGCCAGCAGAAGGGACCGACGAAGAAACAGTTGACAAGGAACCAGGATCAACAGAAGTCGGAAACGGCAAATGGTAATGATTTTGGGCGGGGAGGGGGAGGCGGAAGGACAAGTTCTGGCCATTCATTTGCCAAATGTTTTTCTTTTGGTTCGCATTTTGAATGCATTTTCCCAGGAAGCAGGAAGCTCCCTGGAAAAAGCTCGAAATCGAATTTAAAGATGGTCCTTAAATTGAATGAAATATTTCAAAATTAAATAAGACTTCAAAGTGTTTTGAGGGCTGTCTACCCCCCTCTAGACATCGGTTAAACTATTTACCAAATTATTGAAAATTCCCCTGGGCCTTCATTTTTCAAAATGAACAAATTAAAGGCAGACTTTGAAGTTGCATCTGACATTGGTCTTAATTCCCATTTGAGTTTCGCTTTTCTGTGTTTTGCGTGGAACCACCCTCGGAAAATACATTTGTGAAGCGTTTATCTAGTGCTCAAGATCTATGGTGGAGTGGGGCAGAATTGTGGCAAGCATTTAACATGCAATTTGGCGCAGCTGCTGTGAAAATTCCACCCCCCACCCCCAACTCTGGCAACTCCCCTTTAAAGCCTTTTCGCAGGGCATAATAAATTGCCATTTAAATGAGGCACAAATGAAAAGAATGAAATAAAAAAATTCTTTCGCATATTTTATGAAACGGAACCCCGAAAATTGCCAACCCCCCCTCCGCAGTCTCCGAATCCCCAATCCTGAACCCCCGCCTAATGAGTAGAAACAAAGCAATATTCTTGCCAGCGAACGAACGCGCCAAATTCCGAGGGAAAATTTGCCGAGAAGAAAAATTACACATGGAAAATGGAAAAAATGCGTAAAATATTTCCACTTCTTCGTTCTGCTCTGGAGTGGAGTGGGGGGCGGAACCCTCACCCGTATGTTGATCAAAAGCGAAAAGGAACATGCATATAACAAATTAGCATGCATAAAACCAGGCCAAGAAAAGCGGTGGGCCGGGCCCAAGAGCAGGAATCAGGGTGGCAGGATGGGAGACGGCAGGAAGCAGACTTCGAGTATGTGCCCAGGCATAAAGCAATATTTATGTTCAAGTATTGTCCGGAGGCGGAGAGCACTCCACTTCCCCCACTCCCCTCTCGCTGGGCTCTCTGCGTTTCAAATTAAGCATGGAATATGCGTGGAGATGGATTTTATTAATGAAAGAGTGCCAGAAGAGTGGGCGGTACGCCACTCCTTCTCGGAGAAGTACTTGGGGGCTGTGTAGTCCATGGTTCGCAATAAAAATTCCGCAAATAATCATTACTTGTAAGCTGTGGGGCCTGCGAGTATTACTCGTATGTCTAGGGCACTCTGTTGTCTTTGTCCTGCCATCATTCAGGCACATCCTTCAAGGCACTGGGCCTCGGCCCTGCTTTCGGCAACTTTCCGCTGCATTTGTTTAAAGTACTTAAAATAAAATGCAAACAGAAATTGCAATGCATAGTAAATTCCCCCGAACCTCATCAAGTAGGAAGGGGGATGGAGGGGAGGCGGAGGCATGGTCTACTACTGAGCCACTTTTTCCAACTTGCAGTTAACATATGCAGAGCATGAGACGCCCTACTCCCACGCACTGTCAACAAGAACACGCCCACATAAAGTTAACGACAGGACGAAGGATACACGGAGGGAGAGCGGAGAGCGGAGAGCACAGCAAGAAAAGCCAGCCAAAGCCGAAGCCAAAGCGAAATTGTGAGGGAAAATTGTTATTTAATTTGTGTGAGTGCTGAACATTTTTGCAGCTGCTGCCGTCGCTGCTGCCGCCGCTGCTGCTCCTCAAGTTCTGCTGGGAAAACTTTCAGGCCAGCAGCACACGCACCAAACTTTAACACAAGCATAAATTTTGGCCCCCACACACCCACACACACACACATGAACAGCAGTTTTTCTCTGTGTGTGTGTGTGTGTGTGTGTGTTCGGGGGTAAGTAAGTGCACTTTGCATTGGGGGCGCCGCGAATCCTTTTGGCTTTCTTCAAAATTCATATGCACATTTATTTTATTCTTAGCTGCACGCCTCCTGCCTCCTGCCTCGGTGCCTCGGTGCCTCAAGTAGTTGCATATGCAAGTAGGTGCTTCTGCCGCCTCTTCTCTGCTTATTTGTTGCATAATTTTGCCTCCCACCCCACCCCAACGCTCTCATCCCTCCCGCTTAAACGAAGCGTAAAGGCAACATGCAGGGGCTGCGCGGGTTCATTAGGAGTGCACACTGGAAAACAAAGCAAAACAAAAAAACAAAAAAACTTTCATGTGCATAATGAAAATATCCTCTCTCTCTCTCTCTCTCTCTGTTTGTCTCTTTCTCTTTGCGAACTAATCAAAAATGTCAACGAAGCAAATGATTGGGGGCCGCGCTGTCCTTAATTTTCCCTTTGTCATCATCGCTTTCTGGCCCAAACCATTTGACTTGATAATTAAGTGGTGGTGTCCTGGCCAGGCCAGAGAGCAGGTAATCAGAGTGCTGAGCTCTCTCTCTCCCTCGAGAGGTCCTTCAGGTGGTAGTAATCCGTTTGCAGAGCTCTCCAGCCATGCATAAGACCATAGATTACTTGTTACAGACTCTCCTGTGAACGGGCACGGGAGCACGAGTGCGAGTGCGAGTATATTTATTTTAAAATGTGATTTCTTTCCGCTCATTCTTTGGGTTTCTTTTCGCTCAATGCACACAAAAGAAGCGGAAACTTTTCAGACAGCCCGAGAGGAGTCGCCTTTGCTTTCTGGAGGAGTTGTTCTCTCGCTCCTGAATTTTGTTTAATTTCAGAAGCAAACACAAATAGTACACACAGCTCCTAACTCTAGCGGAGTGCTCAGACCTCTCTCTCTTTCGCTCTGTCTCTCTCTGTGTTGTATGTATGTACATCTAATCTACTGTGCGTCTGAGGAAGCTCCATCAGACTCGAGTGGTGCCTCTTGGCGCTGCTTTGACTGGGAATGCATGCCTGGGTATCCTTTTGCCGGCTGCCACTTGATAAATATGACTATTTCACGCTTCCTGCCGCCACGCCACCCATATGTCTCCCTATCTCCTACCTCTCTCTCTCTCTCTCTCTCTCTGTATTCCGTGTTGCATATTTGCGTTAAGTGTTAGAGAAGCAACGCCTCGGATGGGGATCCCATTCCCAGCTCCATTTGGTATTTTGTTTATCCAGCACTCAATTTCGCAGTTTTAATGACAAACTGTCTTACCTTGAAATTGCATGCGGGAGGGCGTCTTACAAGCATGTCTCCGTACACACATATTTCTCTGTGTTCACACACCCCTGGAGCCTGGTCCCAGGACCCTGGACCCTGGACCCTGTACCCTGGACCCTGGACTTGAACGACTTTGTTTGATTGCTTGGCTTGGCTTTTCTTGGCTTGGCTTGGCGTGGCCTGGCCTGGCTGTGGGGCCAGGAACTACTCCATGTTTGGATTGCACTCAAGGGTAAGCTTGTCCAGATCTCTCTCACTCTCTCTCTGTCTCTCTACGCCCTGCGCTGGCTGTCTTTGTCAGCTGACACTCCTCCCTGGCCACTGCCACTGGGAGAGAGCACTTGGCAAGTTTTATTGTCTCAATGTCCACTTGGCTTTGGCCCCAAGACAGCTTAATGCGCCCGAGGATGAAGAGAGGACTTCAAGAAGAAAAGGAAGCCGAAGCAGCGGCAGAAGGTGATGTGAAGTCAAAGCTAACGCATTTTCCTTAATTTCCGGGAGCATGATTTCCAATTTTTCCCCGTAACATTTTCGTACACTTGTCGTATACGTAATATCGTGCCGAATAACGAAAAGGATGAATGGATGGGAGGAATGGGAGTGCCAAAAGGCATGGAATGGAATGGAATGAAAAGGAAAGCAAGTGAAGCAAGCTGATTGGAATTGCCTTTTGCGATGTCATCAATCATGCGTCGTTTTTCCACACGCCCAGGCAAAGATTTTTTGACAAGTGTCAATGCGACAAGAGAATGAGAGATAAGCCAGAGAGCTGCGAGAATATAAAAGAGAAGACAGTGGGACAGCTGGGAAGGAGCGGAAGGGGGATGGGGAGGGGTGGGGGTGGGGAAATCACATGCAAAGTAAAATGTCGAACTTCTGACAGCAAGAAAATAAAACTTTTCATTTGTTTTTCCCTCTCTCTGGCACTGCCACAGCCATGTCCCTGTCTCCGAAACTGCTGTCAAAGTTTTAAATGTTTTAAACTCTTCGCACAGGCGACAGAGCAGGTGTCTGCCCGTCCACCCACTGGGATCTGGGCCACGCCCAGCTGGAGGCATGGCAGCTCTATTTCCGTTCGAGGTGCCTAGATCCGAGATATACTCGTGGCGATCCTTGAGACTTACCCTTCACTGAGACGGTGACACTCTGCAGCACCTCCAGTTTCTTCTTGTTGGCCAGCGGCTGGCCCACGCACTTGTAGACGCCCGCATCCTGGTACATGACGTCCTTGAGCGAGAATTGGCCCGTCGGCTGGCTGCTCCCGTAGCCGAGACCGCGCAGACGTGCCGAAATGGGATCCAAGTGCGACCAGCAGCCCAGGGAACCTGAAACGGAGAGACAGGGGGGAGAGGGGAAGATGAAAGTCATTTCGTAATTTAATTAATTGACTCCACCGGAGGGGCAGGAGCCAAGGGCCAGGCGATGGCACGCAGGCTTTAATTTCTTTAATTGATGCGTTCTCTGGCGGCGGAAGACGATGGCCCACGCCCCACGCCCCACGCCCCACCATTTGTCTATTTTCGCTCTTGGCCAAAAGTGGGCAAAGCAAATTGCACGCATAATTAATTTTCTATTGCGCTAATTAATGGCGAGGCCATGGCCGGGGAGCGGGCATCGATTGGGCCAGAGGAAAATGTAAAATGTAATTACAAGTCAGACACATTTGTCATTGCCCATTTCCCTTTGAAGGTTTTGGGGCCTACAGAGAAGGAGGTCTTACCTTGCGGACACTGCAGGGTGACGGCGCCGCCGAGCTGCACTTCCAGCTGGCCCTTGGGATTGTGCGAGGCAGCTGCCACGGACACATCCTGATCGTCTGGCTCCGAGGTCACATCCACCGAATCGTCTGCAAAAGGAAGAAAGGAAGCGAAATCATGATTTAAAAGTGGCAACATTCAAGCGACAACAGCAACGACAACGACAACGGCATCAGCCGGGAGGGATCAGGATCAGGCTGTCGGGAAATTGTCAAATGTGACGATATTTCAATGACAGAAAAGAAGGGAAACGGCGGAAACAGGGGAAACGGGGAAACGGGGGAAACAAATTGCCGAGGCGCAGGGAACACCTGAGTCACCGTCGCCGTCACCATCGCCGCGCAATGAGTTGTCACTTCCGCTGGGAGTGTCGTCGGAAAAGTGAAAATCGCTGCTCTGCCAGCTGGAAAATTGGCCCAGTCGGAGTTGGCTGCAATCTCCTTGGCCGCAAATTCATAAATATATACTTTTTATGAGGCAAGCCCGTAACGATGCTTCATTCTAATTTCAGCGAAAGCACAGAATTTATGCCACACACACACAAACACACATTCCTCTGGGCTCCTGTGTGGTGCTGTGGCAGTGGCAGGACCTGGCTTTAAATTCCCGTCCGCCCTTTGTGTCGCATACTTTATGGCGCTGTTCATATTACGATATAAATAACAATTTGCCCCGACGTGTGCCCAAAAGTATGGGGCGGCCTCGCCAGCCGCTGCTTTGTCTGAGGCCGGATATCATAACAATAAGTTGCCAAGTGCCACAGGAGCTCCAGCTCCTGTTCCAGCTCCTGCTCCTGCTCCTGTGTGCGGCAGAAAGAATGGCGATGGCGATGACAAAGGGCAGAGTCGCAAGCCCCACAAAGTGTTGCACACTTTTCAGAGCCGCAGAATCTCTCGTCTCGTCTCGAATCGGGTCTCAGGGCAACCATCAAATTAGCAGACCCAAAAGTGAGCCGCACAATTAACAAAAACTACTAATTACCAAAGGCCCAGGACCTTTGATCGAAGGGAAGGGGGCTGGGCTGGGATGGGGTGTATAGAGGAAACCCTTAAAGTTCCACAACACAACTGAGATTTCCAGTAGAGAGTGAGAGCTTTCCAGCAGAGGGGGGTAGAGAGTGGAGGGAGAGAGTCTGTCGGCAACAATTAATTGTAAGCTCATTTCGCTCTGAGACCCCTCGTCGCATGTCAATCAGCTGCCTCTGGAAGCCCAGGACAACGCAGGACGAGGCCATTCAGCCATCCCCTAGGCCATCAGTCCACCAGTCCGCCAGTCCACCCCTGTCGAGGATTTTATTGCTGACAATAGCGCAAAATTTCACCCCCCGACCGGAGGGCGTGTTACTTAGTCAAAATCACGTAGTTATAAAATTTTTTATTGCCCCCACGAACAAAGGCAGACAAAGGACAGGAGGTGGGCGTGGTGCCCGAGTGGGTGTCCTGTCGCTTTGACAGACATAAGAGCGAACTCTGTCCAACTGTCGGTGGGCGAAAATGTCTAATGAGCCCAGAGCTCAGCTCCACCTCCAGTTCTAGCCAGAGATTTGTCAATTCGAGGCCTGGCGATAAGGATATCCACAGAGGGAGGGCGAGAGAGAGAGAGAGTATGGTATCCTTCTCTATAAAAGAGGAAGTTTATCATTTGATAAATGCGCCCAAAGGCAGGAATCAAACTATGACTGGGCGTCTCTGGCTCAACGATGGCCCCAAAAAGAGGAGTCTCTGTCCCCAAAACAAACTCATTCAATATTTCCCCCAAGTTTTCCATTTTCCACACACACACACACGAGCACATTCATAATTTCCAGCACTTGTTTCACGCATATTTTACTCAATGGCCATTCATAAAAGTTCTTCCATCCCTGCCACGGAAAATGGGGAACGGGAGGGAAAAACAAATAACGAAAAACCAAACAAATGTGCCTCAAGTACCGCCCATATGGCGACAGCGAAAGAGAACACACTCTGTATCGAATCGCAGAAAGGAGAAAGTGATTCTGCTGGGAAGGACGAGGCATAGGCATAGCCATAGGCTTAGGCATAGGAGGCATATAAATCTCGACCCATGAGAACAACAAATACGAGCTCGAGCACGAGTCTGAAGGGCAAACAAGAAGAATCAATATGCCACAGAGCGGAGGCACACGCAGACAAGAGGTTGAAGAGGTTGCTCGATTCTCGCCACCAATCATTAATCATAAAGCATCATCATCAGCCATGCAGTGGGTGGAGGAGTGGCAAGGCGGAAGGGGGATTGTGGGTGAGTATTTGCCTGCCATAAACAGGACAGTCCCAAGTTCCTGGGATCTCGGAGGAGAGGAGGAGAACTTCCCTCCGACACCGAACCCCACTCAGTGTGTTGTCAGGGCCATACCCTCCCCTCCATCCCATTCTCCAGCCTGTGAGTGTGTGAATATGACAGCGAGTAGAAGGGTGAGTGTTATTCATAATACCCAAAAAGGTTGCACGGAATCAGTGCTACGCTGCATGAAAAACCACATCTCAAAGTGCGGATTGCCGGATTGTATCAATCGGATTGCAGTTGCACCCGCGCGACTGGCTCTAACCCATTCATTTGGCCTGGAATTTTAATGCGAAATCAGCTTAATTTCCCCACGTTTTTTCCTGGCAGAGCCACTCATGAATATGGAGCCCTGCTGCATGCATCATCATCTTTAGCCACAATCCTCTTAAGTTACAAGCTCTATAAACAGAGAGCAGAGTGGAAGGAAGCAGCAGCATCAGCATCAGCAGCGGCAGCGGCTTTGATTGCGTTTGTGTCTTGGTTATAAATTTTAATTTTTTTCCCCTCCTGCCACGATGCTCCCTGTGCAGTGGCGCCGTCATCTTGGGGGATTTTCCTCGAAGCAATGGCATGAGGCGATTAATTTTCCATGAGTTGAAATTGAAGATGATTGCAGTGGAGGCGAAAACAAGAGCGGATCCGGCAACTGGCAGTGGCAGTGGATGCGCTGCATGGGACTGATTGGAAGCCCAGAAGATGGGGCTCAAGGAAATGCAAATTAGAGAGGAGGGGACTGGCACTGGCACTGGTACTGGTACTCGAAACCCTATCCATTAAAGATAAGCTCTTGACAAATTCATGCTTATCCGAAACTCCACAAAAACTTGCGGCCATAAAGAAATAAGAAATAAGAAAGAAATGCTCTACCCCAAGACATTTGTCCGCAATGAGTTTTTAATACGGGAGTTTCCTTGGGCCCCAAATGAGATTCTCTCGCGTTTCATTTGAGCCAACAACAAATAAAATTTTATTGAAAGTCCTTCTGGACTGGGGGGGGAAAGACAAGGCCTCACAACACATCACCAAAAACATAATCGCCGGCTATAAAAACAAAGGCAGAGCAAACAGAAAAACTAATAATCGTGCGCCCCGATAAACACTGGAATTCGAAACTCGGACGAGGACCAGAAGCAGAAGCAGGACCACTTATAGGGCTAAGGGATAAGCAGGAAAAGGGAGGATGCGTGCCCCATATCGTTGTCGTTGTCGTTGCCGTTGTGGCAGCAGCAACAGCAACAGCGGAATAAACAATAAAGTTAAACCGCGATAACCGGCACGACAAAGGATAATGTATAATACGAGCCAGGACATTTCCGATTAGCCAAAGGAATGCTCTGCCGCTCCGCTCTCGCATGAAATGACATGGTCTGGGGCGGGGATGGGGATGGGGGCGGTCCTTGCGAATGCTTACGATAGCGTGTAAAATTAAATTTTATTGTAATTCTCCTGCTCCTGCTCCTCCTCCTCCTTTTCCTCCTCC
Source organism: Drosophila lowei (assembly GCA_008121275.1). Taxonomy (NCBI): domain Eukaryota; kingdom Metazoa; phylum Arthropoda; class Insecta; order Diptera; family Drosophilidae; genus Drosophila; species Drosophila lowei. The sequence goes on along the minus strand of CM017778.1, from coordinate 18,806,345 downwards.
TCCTCCTGATCCTGTCGAGGCGGACAAATGTCCTTTCACATTTGGGGACTCCTTACGCCGGGGTCCGGTCCTTCACGCTGCTTCTTTAAATCGTTTCGTTTTGTTTCGTTTCTGAATGCTTTTCTCTGGGGAAAACTCGGAGGTGAATGCACTTTCGTAGCAGTTGTCGGAGAAAATTAGTTTAGTGCGAGGAAAATGCAATTTCCACATGAATTTTGGATGGGGGATTAGCCGCAAAGGAGTCTCCGGCGGATGCTTTGGGCATCCCAAAAGGCACTGTGCGGAGGAACGTCTTGTGGCAGAGCCAGGTATCAGCCACTTGAAGGCCATTAATAAAGTTTCTACCGTTAGAACCACATACAGAGCTCCTGGCAAATCGATACCCCTCTAACCCCTTCCCCCGCAAGGACACAAAACTTTCACTAATTGCACTTTGTTGGGGCCGAACGGAGGAGTGGCTCACTCAGCATTAATTAGCCTCAATGTTAACTTCAACTCATTAATGAGGCAGGCAAACAAAACTTCCGAGGAGGGCTCTTCTCCTGACTCTGGTTCTGACTCTGGCTCTGGCTTATGGCTGTACGAGTGTACCTGTGTGTTGGCCAAGTCAACAGCAGTCCACGGATCGATCCTCGGCCTGGGAGTCCGTCCCCATGTTGACGTACGTGTCAAATTAGCGACGTTTTAACAAGCTCGGTGCGTCCTGCATCCTTCAGACGGGCCAAATCAATCACGTGAAAGTGGCCGAGGCCGAGGCACAGAAAAGTTCGAGCCACTGCCTCGAATTGCCTACTTTTGTGGCACGTCATGTCCTACAGGCACCCCACCCCGCCCCACCTATCGCCAGTCGCCAGTCACCAATCGCCAATCCCCAACCGCTCTCTGTGTCCTGCAGCTTTTGGTTTGGCATCGCTGATTGCTTTTTCATTGCATTTTGTCAGCGTTGTCCTCCGGTTTTTGTCGACGGCAAAGTTTTCTTTTCGCCGGCTACCTGTTTTCGCCTCCATTTTCCAGCTCAATGGATGCAGCTTTTCCGGGGCGTGGGGGCCTGATTGGAGGGAGGTGTGGGAGGGAGGAACATATCGTCAGCAATTAAGCCAGCATTCAAACTTCTGTCTGGGATTTTGGTGTCGCTTTGCCTCGGTCTGCCCCCTCTCTCTCTCTCCCTCTCTCTCGAAAGAGATTTATCAGTTTTTTCTCTGACTCTACTTCAGCTCTCTCTCTCTGTCTGTCTCTCTCTCCCGAGGACGGAAAACCCATAGAAAAGCGCCTTAAATTCTTTGCAATTTTCTTCAAAAATATTTCTTCATGCAGCCATTTATCATGGTCGGGCAGCTGTTTTATAGTTTATGACAGGCCAATCGGCTCTCTCTCTCTCCCCATCCCTTTAATACTATGTCTTATAGATACACACACTCTCAGATACATGTAGAAGGACGACCGGTGTCGTAAATGGGGTTTATATGCCGACTGTTGCCAGTTGGATTTGCCATTTCGGCAGTTCCTTCTCCAGTCTGCGCTCCTTCAGCGCTCGACTTCGATAAAACGTTTTACAAATTGATTTATGTGCTTAACATGTTGCCAGCTCAGCAGCCCCCGCTGCCCCCTGAAATTCTGGGGATCCCACAATTAGATTTCGCTGGAAAATCCACTAGAAAAGTTGCTCCTTCTTCCGGCCGCTGCCGCCATCAATCATCGATAATGTCGATATGGCGGAGGCCGGACGACGGACGAAGGACGACAGACGACGGCGCTCTCCGTCACTTCTTGGCCTCCTTGGGCTCTTTTTGTTTTTTTATTAATAAAGCATTTGTTTTCCCCATAATGAGCAGCGACAGGCGGCTGTCAGGAGTGCCACAAAAGGAGAAAAAAACAAAGAGGAGAGAAGAGAAGATCCCTCCCCTGGGAGAGCATCAGGGGGAAGGGAAGGAGGGTTGGTTCAAACAACAAAAAAAAGCTGGCAGCGGCACTTTGTCAAGTCGGTATTACCAATATTTTATTCCATTTTTTGGCGTTTGTCTAGTTGGGATTTCGCACCCGGCATTCCGATTGATTGATGAGCCAGTTTTTTTCTTGGAAGATTCGAAGATGTGTCCCAGGGGCGTGGCTGGGGGCGTCTTCGATTGAAGTTAGTTCTGATGCCCGGTTCTTGGGCCGATTGCATTTGCCGTCTAATGGGGCTGCAAATGAGTTTCCTCGAGCCGAAAGGTGATTCGATTTGGTGGAAATCTTCGCGGCTTTTAGGCATATTTTCCAAACAAAGTGGCGCCTGTCAGCGGGGGAAAATTCAATAAAAATATGTACAAGCATTAACACGCGTTGGCCGCGTAAAATTCCACTCTCTCAGGCTCCCCGCCCCCCCAAAACGGGAAAATATTGACAGCAAAATGGCGCGTAAGCATAAATAGTACGAGGATGGAGGAAAAATGCCACAGACAGGGGGTTGACACAAGGCAACGGCACTCTCAGGCACCCACTCAATGCCACTGCCACTGCCACTGCCAATGCCAATAAAATTTGCCACATTTTGCATATGGCTCTAAGGGTGTCGCCCCAAGCGCCGCAACATCCCCGAAAAAATCGACGAAAAACCCAAACGCCATGTGCGAGTGTCGTAAAAAGTTTGCTGATTTCTGGAGGGCGGAGAAAGAGGGGAGAGAGGGGAGAAACTAATGGGGAAAATATTATCACGCGCCATTTTTAAGGCAATTTCACGCATACGCGATCTAATTTATACTTATGCTAAAAAAAAGGAGAGGATGAGAGGACTACTCACATCGCACGCTGAGGTAATAGCCAATCGAGGAGTACTGGAAGTTCAGATGACGGGATGTGCACTTGTACCAGCCGGAATGCTCGCGCCGTATCGATGTGAAGTTGAGGAAGCCATCGCCGGTCTGCGGCACCTGCAAATATTTGAGAATCAGAGAACGGTATAAACGGTGAATGTCGTTGATGGTGATGGTGATGGTCGTGGCTGATGGGATGGGATGGGGCACGAGAGCTTCGCCTCGTTATGCGTAAACAATTTTTGGTAATTAAGGCAAGGCAAATAGTTACGGCCAAGTTTAGTCAAGGTAGGCGCCGGGCGACAACGGCACGAAAATCCATTTAAAACTTGCTCCTCTGCCAAAAATCACCACGCAAGAGGACGAAGCGGAAGCCGAAGCCGAAGCCGGCCTACGGACTATGCAGCAAGTTTTGCCGGCCTTAGACTTACCGGCGTGTCACCGTCGTCCTTCTGCCAGCGCGGCGTGCTCGGGGGATTCGAGTCGACGTCGCACTTGAGGCTAACTTCGATGCCCTCGCGGAGCGGATACCCAAAGCCAGGTGTGCGCGAGATGGCAAAGGATGGCGTATCTGCAATGGATATAAGATATATATAGTGTGTGGTATACAGTCCAGAGTATAGAGCATAGGAGATGGCAGGTGGTTGTTCAGTTTGACTATGACTTTGGCTCAAGATTTTCGGCTGATTCTTCCGAGACTCTGTGGCAACATCAACAGAATAGTTTTTTAATTAAAAAATTGCACTGGCAAGATGGAGAAACTTTTATAATTAAACTAAATGCAAATGTCTGGTCTCCGGACTCCGGACTCCGGAGACACACACACACACCACAAGATGGAGTGCAAAGAGGATGGAGGCAAAGGATACGATACTCGTGCGAGTACCTACTATTCAAAGGCTGAGCTGATGCTGAGCGAATAATTACACTAGGTACTGTGTGTACTGTGTGTTCTGTGTGTTGTTTGTCATGTTGGAAGTTAATTACGGCAGGCTTCATCATCGTCGCTGTACGATGGGGATCCTTTCAAATTATAAATCCGTTATGCCAGCCGAATTGTAGCTTCAAATTTCAATCCCGAAATGCCAATCTAAAATCCATCCATCGACAACGCAACACCCCTTCCCCCTGCCTATTTTCCCCCGCACAGATGGATACGAGTATGTTTCAATTCATTGCATATGCATTGGGCATAAATCAAATGTTTTTTAATTATAGTCTGCCAGAGAGACAGTGCCTGCCAAAAATATACCACACTACTAGTATGGGTACGAGTGTGGGCTCGCATTGATTTCAATCTTTTCAATTTTTCGGCGCATCACTCGCCTTTGTGGGCTTTTGTAACTAATACAATTTGATTAGGTTTCCTCCCGGACAGCAGGTCCGTACATCGACATTGGCAGGGGCAGTGGCAGTGGTAGTGGGGGGGGAGGGCAAAGGACAAATGAAATTTGTTTGTCGGTTGTTTGCCAAACTATTCAATAGAGATTCGGCTCGTGTCCGTGTCTGTGTCTGTGTCTAGGTCTGTTTTTGTGGCAGAGGCAGTGTCTGTGACATGCAGACAGCCGTCAGTCGTCAGACGTCATACATATGTATGAAGGCCGGCCTTTTTGGGGCCAGCATCCATCCTTTTTGTGTGGTTAACCAAGGGGAAACAGGGGGACAGCGGGGACAGGGGGACAGGCAGAAGAAGTGTGTCTACCAATTTGTTGGCCAAAAATATTCAAAAAAGAGAGCCAAAAATCGCTCAACTTGTAGGCCCTGGATGTTCCTTTCGGGCAGATTGTTTTCAAACAAATTTCATTCCCATCTTATGAATCAATTTGATTGAAACAAGCTGGCCATGGCCATGAATGCCTCTCTATGAGGATGAATCCCCATCACCAAATGGAAGCTAAATTTAAATGGGAAAAACCAAATATTTCCTTGGCCTTTGCCAGATAACATTTTTCAACATTTCTGCCGGGGGGACATTCGTTCCAGGCCCAGGGATTTTTTTCGTCTGTCAACTGTCTGCATAAAAATGCAAGAATTAAAGGCAACACAAATTACAGATACAGATACAAATGAATACAGATACAGATACAGTGGCAGTGGCAGTGGCAGTATATGCACATGAGCAGTCCCACCTCTCCTCCTTCGGCTGGCAGTAGGCAAAATGCTTTCATGTGTGTGCATTTTAATTTATACGACGGCCCCAACAGCAGTGCCACTCCCCCCCTTCCTACCCCCATTATAAAAGGCAAAAACTGAATGAATCGGGGAACTTGTTCCTTCTTTTGTTGTTTAATATTGTGGTCGGGGCAGGGCAGGATGGGGCCCGGGCCCAGTCCCGTTTTGCTGTTGTTATTGCGGTTTTTACAATTTTCATGCCTGGATAAAGTCCCACACACACACACACACACACACACTCATAGTCCCTGCAAATCCCATACGGCTTTTCTACATTTTCCAATCATTTTGCAGGGCAGCAGCCCCTCGACAGCCTCAACTACCCGTGTACCTTGGCATTTGTCATGGCATTATGCGGCTTGACGGGCATTAATAAAGCAAATAACTGTGGCACTTTGTTCTATGGCTCGACCCGATCGTGGCTCGAACAGCCATGGACCGGTCTGGACCACTGCCGCCTCTATTGGGACGTGGTTGTGGCTTTGTTACTGCCAATTAGTGTGAGTCCTTCTAATTGTCGCCTCACCTCGTCATCGTCATCGTCATCCCGGTGCCCGACCATTGATTTCCCTTTTGCTTTTTTTGTTTTTTTCTAGTTGCATCACTTTTTGCGGTGGCAGCAGCTGCCTTTTTGTTTTCGACGAATGGGGGATACATCTACATCTGGCAGGGATTCTGTTTTGATTCGATTTCATATGCGATGTGCGCATAGCTGCTGAATGGTACAGAACACTGATTGAGAGGGCCAGCCAGGGGCGGCAGGGAGACCCTTCTGTCCCTCCTTCAGACAGAAAATACCACATACGTGCAACGATGTGCAGTCTGTGGGATCGTCTAATGAGTGAGTATTCAAATATTTGTAATCAGATTACTATCAGCTCGGACGTTTTGTGGTGCCTTCGTTGCTTTTAGAGGCATTTCGAAAGTTAATTCCATTAAAATTGCAATCAAAGTTCTGCTTCCAGATCTCACTTTCCTCACTCATTAATAGCATCCATCCTTTGTCCCTTTGTTGTTATTCCCTCTATTTTCCGCTCTGTTTTCTTCTTGATTTCTGACCATGACACCACTTTAAAGATTGTTCTTCAATCCTCGCACACTTCAGATTTCCAGAGATGCCCGTTCCGTCAGCTGTCGTCCTCCATCTAGCCTGTCTCCGTTTTCCCTCTGTTTTCCCTCTGTTTTCCCGCTGCACTTTCAATTAATATAATTTCACCTTTGCTTTCTTTCATTCCTTTGTATTTCTCGCTGCAGCTGCATAATATTTTTGCTGCCTCCCATCCACCCCACTCCCCCTTGAGGGGTACTTACCCCCTCCCACCTGGTGGCTGCTGGCGTGTGTTAACTTTAGCAATTTAACTTTTTAATCAACATTTGCTTTTCGGTTTTTACTTTTATTTACAGCAGCCACCAGTCCAGTCCACTCTCGCTCTCATTTCTGTTCTCGTTCTCCTATTCCCCTGTTCTCTGTTCTCTGATTCTGCTTCTGGCTCTACTTTTGCTTCTGCTAATTAAACAAGGTGAGATATTCCCTTTGTTTGACTTTTATTCAAAACTTTTCCCCCCCACACCATAAATATGCAGAATAAATGAATGACTGACTGCCTCACTGACTGACTGAATGACTTGTTGGACATTTTTTGGTCAAAGTCAAATGTAATTTAATTATGAAATTCTTAATACGGTTTCTTTGAGTCTTAATTAAAGAGGAAAGTCCTAGCTCTGCGAAAATGGTGCTACATATACGTATGTGAATATCGGACAACTGCATTCAAGAGTGCGATCGAACCTGCTCGACATGCAGTTCGGGTGTCAATGGTGGGATCAAACATGTTCGAGCTCAAATTCGATCAAATGCTGCCTAAGAAGTGACGACTTCGGGTTTCTTTCTGATTTTACGCAATAAAATGTAGCCGGAAACTATACCCTGCTATAATCCACGACTATCAGAACTGAATGGCTATGTCTACGGCTATCTCCTGTCTCTTTGCTCATTTCTTAAGCCAAATTGATCTTTATTCTTAGAACTTACATTGCACGTCTAGCAGGAGAGAGGCGTTCTGGCGTATCTTCAGGGTGGGATGCTCCATCACGCACAGGATTCGGGCGTTGTGATGCGCTCGGTACACGGCCGCAAGACGGGCCTCGCTCTTGGCCCCGCTGTTGATTTTGTAGCCATTCTTGTCCTGCTAAGAGAGAGAGAGAAAGTGGCAGAGAATGATTAAAATTCCATTACAATTTAAGGCTAAACCGAATTCGAGTTTTGGCTATGGTGTTTATGGTGGGTTATTGTGGGTGGTATGGCCAATTAGTCAGGCCTGTTATCAGGCAGCGACATCATTAATTTAAATTAAAGTGACTCCCACACCTCCTCCCGCCCCCACTCCCCCTTTGGTTAGCGAAGTTTTCAATCAATCATCAGATCATTCGGGTGTGCGGTGGTCTGTTGCGGTGCGGTGTGGTTTGGTGCGGAGTGGAGTGGAGTACGACCAGCAAAACACGCAAATTTGTGGCATTTAGGGTCTAAACGACAAACACACCCACCCCCATAGAGACACACTTTGATGTGCCTGACAGGTGGGGCCATGGGAGGGAGGATGGCGGGGGAGCAGGGCAGGACTATGGCCCTGTGCATTGCTTGACCAAAATGTCTGCTTTTCATTATGCTCGAGTGCCAGACAAACAAATTTTGGGCCCAAACCGCAGCCAGAGCCAAGACCAAGCCAAGTCCTGGCCAGGCAGCCGGAGTAACCGCCCGGAAGATCCATTATTTGAGCCAAGAGCCGCTGTTATCCACACTTAATGTGTGTTTGTGTGTGTTTGCCATCCGTCTGTGCAGTGCAGTCTCCTTGTCATTCCCACACCAGCCACCACTTGTCCGGCCGACAGTTGCCACTCAATTTGTTTAATCGATTCGGGTGCCACATGCCGAGGCCTCCTTACCTTCTCGTTCTTGATCTCCTCCAGCTCGAGCACTTCGGCGGACACCTTCTGGGCATGCCGATCCACGCCCGGGCTGAGCAGCACCTCCCAGGTGAGCGTGGGCCGTGGATTGCCGCCCTCGCTGATGCAGGCCAGATTCAGTTCGGAGTTCTCCTTGACGGGCACAAAGATGTTGCCAGCATCGAGGCGACGGGAGTCGATGAGCAGATACGGGGGCTTGGGACGATCTGGAAAAACAGCAAAGAGCAAAGAAGGAGCCCTTTTTAATAATTGTCTAAGCTTTTATGGCCATCCAAGTGGCTGTCATGATGCCATGGTGCCAGCACTTACCCAGAACCACCAGCTTGACGGGTCGAGCATTCTCCGTGTAGCGTCGCGTGTTCTCCGCCTCGCACTGCCACTTGCCGTCGTCCTCCAGCATGACATTGGTGATGGTTAGCGCCCCATTAGCCTCCTTGATGAAGCGGTAGTCGGTGACTCGGCTGGTGCGGTCCATGGCATGGACGACCTGCAGTTGGATGAAGCGGACGGGAATAAGCTGTTTGTTTTTGTTGTTGTTTTGTTTTCTTCTTTTTATTTCTTTACGGCATAAAAACTAATGTCACTGGCGGAATTATGCAGAACGCCTTTTGTGAAACTTTTAATGCAACGCATTAAATGCTCATAAATACGATGTTAAATGCAACGTTCCCCCTCTCTCTGTCTCTCTCTCTCTCTGGCCACTAGCTGTCTCTTTCATGTCCGACCCTCGTTTGGGGGTGCCTGAGGCAAACAATTGCTTTTAATATTTTCATATCCATTTATTTGCACTCGGGCATCGTTGGATTTTTATTGCGTTTCATTTCGTTTCGTTTCGCCTCGAAACAAGCAAACACACACACAAACACAATAATGACAATTAAATGAGGCTGCATGCCCTCTCCGCCCTGCCCTGCCCGGGGGGGATGTTATCCACTGATAATGTGGCAACAATGAACTGATGGCTTAAAAACTGTAACCAATAGTCGTGTGTGTTGGCTGGCCATTCTCCCGTCTGCCCGTCTGCCCGTCTGTTCGGAGCTTAATGCAAACTGAAATTTATTGCCGCATTCAAATGCTCCTCAAACCCAACAACAAAAGGAAATTTAATAAAAATAAATTTATGGGAAAAAAGTACTCGAATACGAATACAGATACAGATACAGATACAGATACGATACAGTATGTGGCAATGTTGCACGTGCTTAATGCGTTTAAGTGCCAATTAAATGTCTGGCCAAAAGTATGAGGGGGCCCAGACATAATTTTAATTCCATTTGGAGTCGAATTGATTAACTTTTGGCATCGGATTACAAAAAACAAAAACAAAAAGGTGAACATTCCAAGCGAAAGGCTTTATCCGCAGACACTCCAACTATCCGAAAGGATCAACGGAAAATACTGCAAAAACAATCCGATTCGAGTCCTCTGAATAGGAACAGGAAAGAATGGGGATCAGGGATATAGAAATATACAAAATACATTCGAGGCGGGTATTTGTTTGCTGCACTTCCGCTTCCGTTGCGTTTTGGGCCATTTCTGTTTTATGATTTTTCCATGGACACTTTCCCCCAAATGCAGTGCAAATATTTATGCGTATATGAATTTCAGTGTTCCCCCCTGCCCCAGCACCCCGTGGATTTCCTCCTGCCACCGTTGTGTGCAACTTCCGTTGAGCATTTGCCGCAGTCGACGTGGCGCGGCGGCCATTTGCTGGAAATTTATTAACCAGCGACGACTGGCAACTGGAAAGCTGGGAAAAACTGCGAAAAACAGGCGACTGGCAAAGTGGAAACTGGATTTCGCTCTGGCTGTGGCTGTGGCTGTGCAGCGGGGCATTCAGTTGGAAATTTATGAGGTCGATGCCGGAGGTCCATGTCGCTGTCGATCCGAGAGTTTTTGGCCGCCAGCGGAGGCTCAAACCCGGCTCAGGCGTCCTTGCCACCTGTCTGCATATGTGTGTGTGTGTGTGTGTGTGTGTTTGCCAACATGGCCACGCGAACAAAAGCGTTAAATGAGCGTGGCAAATCCTTGTTTACAGCGCCAAGCGCTTGCCGCCGGATTACACGCTCGATTGTCCCATTGTCCATTGTGCCGTGTATTGCCAAATGGCGATCTGTACTGTGCACTCCTCTGTTGGGGTGCAAGTACGAGTACTCCTCGTGATTATGAATGTTGGCCCCCTGCCCGTCCCTTTCTTTTGTTTTTCGGCCCTGTATCTGGTATCTGCTGGTATCTGTCTGATGTCAGCTGCCTTGATTCGCATAAATTGTTGCATATTTGAAGGCGCGCACGCATAAATTTGCATAATTTGTGGCGCCACGAAGGGGCAAGGTATAGCCGCTCCCTCTCTCTCTCTCTCTCTCTCTGTCCACTGGTTTTTGCAATATTCTAATTGCATTGTGTTTTTGGTAAAACTTTTGGCAATTTTCGATTTACATTTCATTTTTGGCCACCAACCAGAAATCGAATTTTTGCGTTCGCTACAGAATAATAATGCAAATTATGGGTGTGTTTTATTTTTGGTAATATTAAATTACGCTTAAAGGGATATTCGGGCATAGATATGTGCAGGAGTGTGTGCCACATTTGAGGCTGGAATCACATTCAGAACGGGGATTATTCCCTCATAATTGGCTCCGTTCTTTTAGCATTAGTTTTCCCGTTTTTTCAGGCACATATTCCCCATCAACTAGAGAGAGAGAGAGCTGCTCTTCTCGATTGCTCTGAATTGCAAAATTCTTGTCAGCAAACATTGCTCACTGCCTGTCCCGCCCCTCCCTCCCACCACCCACCACACACCAACGAACACTTACCCCTAAGTGGTGCAACCAGCTCGTACCAGCTCCTGGGGTGATGGCTGCCCCCAAAGCTACTAACTTGAAATTGCTTTCGGCAAATATATTAGCCTCTTGATAATTTTCAACAATAAATTCCTTGCCACACACACACACACACAGAGAGAGAGAGAGAGAGAGAGAAGACTGGGACTGGGGCTTGCTTCGAGCTCTCGGGGACTCTCTAATGCATTGTGCAACGCTCCAGAAAGTACAACAAAAGTCGCTCATGTTGCAAGCTGTCAGTGCAACACTTGTCGCATGTCACTGCCGCAGTTGCACTTGCAGCAGAATGGAGAGAAAGAGGAGTGCCATAGAATGCAGGAGTCGTGTGTGGAAGCACACACCAGACAAAAGTCAACGCGAACTGGAAGCTGAAATGGAAGAGGGTCCTGGTCCTGGTCCTGGAGAGAGCTACAACTGGGGATAATGTCCTAGGGCCCCGGTAACTGTAGCGGGAGGAGCAATGCTCTTTCCCTCTGAGAAATCTTCATTAGCACAGAGAGAGAGAAACAGTGAGAAGCAGTGAGAGGCAGAGAGAGGCGGAGAGAAAGAGTGTGTGTTTTCCTTCAAGCTGCAGATAAGCAGGGCATTCGCTTGGCGGCGTATAAGGGATCTACTTCCCTTTCCTTTTGGCTTTTGTCCGTGCCCCAGCCCCAGCCCCTGCCCCTTCCCCTTTGTTGCTGCCTCATTGTTGTAATTGCCACGGCCTGCGTCGTGGATGGTGTCTCTTTCTCTATCTTTCTCGGGGCTCTCTCTGCTGCTCTCACACATGGCTGGCCTTTGTTTTAACACAACTAATACAATTGCACCGTTGGGAAATGCTCAGCGCGATGGCGGCCAGAGATGGCGGCTACTGCTGCTGCTGCAATGGCGTTGATTTTATTTGCTATCGCAGAGTCCGACCAGCAGAGATGAGCCTCGTGCCCCGAGCCCCATGCTCGACAATGTAAGTAACTCAATAAACTTGTCAAAGGTACAAAGTAGGCAACTTGGCGCCTTTTCCTCTCGTTTGCTCGTCCCCTAAGTGCTGCCGCACTGTGGCTTTTCTTCAACCCGAGTCGCCGAGTGATTAATTTGCGGGCTTGATGTGATTTACTTGCAGCTGCAGCTGCAGTTGCAGGACCCCCCGGGAGAGCCAGCTGTCTATTAATGTTGCATCTTAAGTTCGCTCCTAATTGACTAATGGAGGCTTAGTGCGCTCTTTTGACAGGACAGGCTCTGTGCTTGATGAAATTTATGGCAACCAAGAGTCAGGGCAGGGCAGGGCAGGGCAAAGGAAGGAGAGGAAGCCCTGTGCGAGTTTGTTGAACTTAAACCTGAGCCACGGGCCATAAATCTGTTTGCCAGCGCCACAAAGTATGCGGCACAACACGGCATCAGCGGCAGCAAGCTGCAACCATAAAACCGCTATAGTATCAGTTGGCTTTTTGCCTCTGCCTCTGCCTCTGTCCCTGCCCCTGCCGCTGCCTCTGCCTCCGTTCTCAGTGCGGCTCCTTGATGTTGTCGCGGGTGTGGTGGGGGTTTAAAGTTTATGTCTGGCAATTTTCACCAGGCGACAGAAATATCGGAGAATAAAGCCAACAAACTGCCGCAAAACAAAGGCCAACTGGGGATCCCAGGCGAAAGGATGTGCTTCTGCTCCTTGGAATCGAAAGATTTGACGGCCTGCAATCAAAGCAGCAATTGCATCGTTTTCGGCGTGCTTGTCGAAGTTTTAGCGACCAAATAAAATCCGTAGCCAGCGAGATGCGGATACGCAGATGGGGACTGGAATGGAATGCAATCAGACCGCCCGGAAAGAGGCAGGACAGGACGTGTCTGCGTATCCTGTTGCAAGCTGCTGACAGGCAATTTAGGGTCTGCAAACGGAATCTAATATAGAATGCAAATGCAACCGCAACGAGTAGACAAACAACAGCAGCTCCCACTCTGGCACTCTGGCAATCCTCCACGCTGCAACAATGTTAGCATGTGTTGGCCGCAAGTGTGTGCAACACACACACTTTTTTTGCTCGCTCCCATTCTCTCCGGCTGGAGGCAGGTGCAACCACACAGGCACCACCCGGGCACGTGCACAAAGTGTTGCAGCTACGAGTATTATTTGCCCATCAAAAACTTGGCCTGCCAACTTGTTGTATTTACAGGAAAACAAGTGCAAGAACAACAGACATGGGGCCAGCGAAAGAGAGAGAGCCCCAATGGTTATGGCAACACACACACACACACCAGACACATATTTGCAGCAACAGATGCATAGCCCCGGAAAAACTATATATGTATGTGTGTCTCTGGTCTTCCTTTTCTGTTTCTGTGTTAAAAGTTGTACAATTGTTATCCTTGCGTGCTGTCCTTGGGGAGCAATCAACGCACTCTGAGAGCGCGTTGGCAGCCCTGCCGTTGCGTTATAATTGCACGACGCCCGAAGGTAGACTACACTTTTTTGCCACAAATGTTTGTTTTTTGCAATTACAACTCAATAACTTTTGCTCCATGGTGGCTCGATGTTGGCCAAACTGCCATTTGTTCTGTTCCTCCTGCAACCTTAGAAGGGGGCATCATAATGAGACTCGGAAACTGAAAGACAAACTCCTGCACAAACGCGGGAGCTTTTGACATCAGAAACTGTGGAATAATAGCGATTATCCCATTTGCATAATGCGGCAGTTAGCGCGACAAATAAGCGATGGCCAGCAGACACTGAGAGCTGGAAAGCTAGAGGAAAGCTAGGAAAAACTGCCACTCGAGACGTCTCGGGCAGAAGGAACCTTGGGCCCTGGAGGACAGCAGCAGTCAGACATTCCCCGGACGGAGAAAGAACAAAGAGAACAAACAGAGGAAGCAGAGGCAGCAGAGGCAGCAGAGGAATGCAGATGCAGGGGGGACAACGGCTCAAGTGAAAGGCTAAGAATGCAATTAAAGTCAAAAGGCAGTGGACAAGTTGGCAGTCCTGACAGCTCCACTTGAGAGGGAGACAGAGAGAGAGATAAAGAGAGTTATGGTAGTGGTGGTACACTCACCTGGCCATTCTTGTACCACATGCTGGAGGCAATGTCCAGATCCACCTCGCACATCAGCCGGATCTCCGAGTGCTGCTCGGCGTAGACCACGGACATCTCCTCGTCCTCGTAGGGATTCGGCGGCACTGGCCGTAGCGGCAGCACTCGCGGCTCGAGCGGCTCCTCATCCTCGCTGTCGTCCGCATCCTCGCGCGGACTCTTGCGCCCGAACACGTCCCGCACCCCTGTGCCGCTGTCGAACTCCTCCACATCGTCTATGATGACGACCGGCTCCTTCTGCTTAGGCTTAAGGTCCTCGGGCGCCAAGTGGAGCGTGGAGCGCACCCGCTTCGCCTTTGGCGTGGTCAGACCCGTGGACGACTCGTTGGCATAGGAAGAGGAGGAGCTCCTCGTGGAGGTCGTCCAGGTGGTTGCCGCCGTTGCCGCAGTGGTAGCCGCCGACGTGGACATGGACGTGGAGGCTGAGGTGGGCCTAGGTGGCGGCTCGAGCTCCTCCTCCTCGGTCTCGCGTCGCTGCCGTCGCCTGGCCGCTCGATGGGCCTGATGGACCTTCAGCTGGTCCTTCCACCTGGCCCACTTCGACTTGGCTTTGCTGCAGTTCTTGGCGGCGGCACATCTGCTGCTCGGCTTATGGTCAACTGGCACATCCTCGTCCTCGTCCTCGTCCTGCCGCTGCTCGTGCAGCTGGAAGCTGTGAGGCTCCAGCCTGGATATGCTCAGCCACTTGCTGACTGCTCGATGCTCGGCGGGCTTTGGCTTCTGCATCAGCATCTGCATCTGCATGGACTTGCCATTGATATTCTGTGGTTGCGTATAGGTGGTACCTGCAAAGGGATACAAAGGATGTTCCAATCGATTAGTTATGAGAAAGAGCCAGTCTTGTGGATTCCAAAGGTGAAAGAGATTCTTTGTAAGCCCAAAGGACAAAGGGAAAAAGCTGGGGATCCATGGGAATGAGCGTATCAATTACATGGCATTGCCTCCTGTAGACTGCAGTCGAGGACATACGCTCCTGGCGGCCAGAACTCATGCATTTATTTATGCACAATTTGGGGGAGGGATCGAAAGAGTGGCAGCAAGGGAAGGAGTGGCAGGAGAGGGGTAGGAATGAATCTCTTTCGGAATGTTTTCTCTATGCATGCAAATCCCCTGGTAATCCCATCGGCACACACACATCCGAAGCTATTTTCATGCCTAACTTTGTGCGACTTGTTACTCGTACCCTTCTCCTTTCCCCTCCCCTTCTGGTGATTGTCTGCCCCACCCTTGTCCCTTATCAGACCTGAATCCTATTGTCGTGTGGTGTGGTTCTTGTTTTCCTGGTCCTGCACTCCACTCCACTCCCATTGCTGTGGTTGTTGCTGTTGTTGATAAATTTACACAAGTGTATGACAAGCTTTCAAATGGTAATTAATATTCATCTGAGACGAGACAGAAGAGTGGTGGAGAGGGGGATCGAGATCCCATCAAAGGACAAGTACAGCCCTAGCTCTAGCTCCAACTCCAGCTTTACCATTGGCTTCGGCTTCAGCTCCAGCTCATCCTGTGGCTGTGTCTGCGTGTCTCTGTGTCGGGAGGAGTCAACTGTAGCCAGAGCCACTGTCTGTGTGTGGTTGCCAGACAAAAGCAGTGGCCGGGCGGCAGAGGAGTGCTGGGAGTAGACTTCTCGTTGTCATTGTCTGCTTGACGCTTTTGTCTTCCAGCCCTTTTCTTGTTTTGGGGAGTGGCAGCTTGGGGGCTGGCAGCTGGGGGACTGTTCTTCATCTCTCTAAATTAAAGTTGTCATTTTTCAAGTGAACGCACAAAAGTATGCAATGGGCCTAATAAATTTCTGCCTGGCATATCCTGTGCCGTTCCCCCAATCGGTTGAAAGGGGGAACTCTAACTTCGAGTTAGTTAGAGGCTAGTCCAGGGCTACTCCCACTACTCCCATAACACACACACATGCACATGCTCATGCACATGCATAGGCGCTAAAATGTTTTCGCAACAGCTTAAAAGTATGCAGCACTTTTCGCACAGCCCGTGTGTGTGTGTGTGTGCGCTTTGTTTGCATGTGTAGTTGTAGTTGTAGCTGTGTGTGTGCTGTAACTTAAGTTGTAAATGGAAGATTGCGACGGAAATTACACAAAACTGACGTTGGCTTTGGCTTTGGCCTCCCAGCCACCTGCCCATCCCTCGCCTCTGCTGCAGCCACCACTACTGCACTCGACTTGTGTGTTTCTGCGTGTGCCTGTGTGTGCGTGTAAATTTAATGAAGCTACCACTCCCACACACACACACACACTCAAGGACTGGCTCAAGTGCTCAAGTGGGCGGGGCGCATTGCATTGCATACGTTGCGGCGCATAAATTGCTCCTGGCACTCTCTCCAGATCCTTGGGAAGGAGATTGGAGGCCACTCCAGACATTGTTTATCAATTAGTTTTTAGATGTCATCATATTCGTGGCCTCCATTCAGGTCATTGGGCATTTGTAAACGGATTACATTAGATTTTTGCTAATTATTACAAGCGATTATCTATCCACATCCTGCAGTCGTATCATCATATGGCATGGCAGTCGACGGGTCGGGCCAAAGGCTATTTCATATTAAAGAATATTCCATATTCTGATAATGCCCAGAATATACTCGTATGCACCTGATAATAGATCCCTGGCATACATATGCCCCTGTATGGTGTATGGATCCGAGTCGGAATCGATTGATTCGCATTGCATCGGTTTTTTCTTTCGGTTTCTTTTAATAATTATATCGCGACTGCTCGTCATTTAACGCAGTCTCATCTGCAGTGGTTCGGTTTATGGTAATACTCTCTCCCATGACTCCACTCTGAGACACTGATGTAGATATACCTTACAGCGTACTCGTGGCATTGCAGTGCAAACATTAAACCATAACTCACAGGGACAGTCAATACTCCGCTCCACCCATCTCAGAAGTCAACTGTCAACACATTCCCCGTCCCTGTCCCGTCCATGTCCCATTCCCTCTCTGCGTGCCTCGCACTGAGCGTTGATTAGGTTAATGTCCTTAAGGCACACGAACAGCTGGCAAGTCTCTTAGCTCTGCGCCAACATCCACCCAGAGAGCCCCAGAGAGCAGAGTATTCCAACTCCAAGTGCTGCCCCCTCCCCTTCCAGCAGGAGGGAGGCAACTGCAACTTGCACCTGAACGGTGGGGGTCCTACACCTTAGGGGTACGTACATACGAGTATATGCAATCTCTTGGTCGTGTGCATTGTTCGAGTTCCAGAACGTCGACAACTTTGCCAACCGCCACTTAATGCAAGAGTCGAGTGGCAAGAGCTGCGTGGCGTGACAGGGGGAGGGGGCTGTGCTGCACTTTGCCTGCCATGCGGTGGTGGTGGCGGAGGCGGTGAAGGGTGCGGCTTTTGTGGCAATGCTGCGTGGCAAGCCAGTAAACAGCAACAGCAACAGCAGCAGCAGTAGGAGCAGCCTGTGTGGCATCCTCATTACTGCCATTGGAAACTAAAAGCCTTTTAATCGACTCTGAATAGTCTACAAAATGATTGTCTCAGTTTGAATTTTCGACAAAGATGCTGCCACATTCCATGGCATGAATAGATTTTGCTGATTATCAATTAATTCATTTACTAAATGCCGTGTGAAGCTCTTTTTCCTCTACTCTTTAAGATGGCCAGCCCTAGGGTTTTGCTAACCCCACATGACACGTTTTTGTGCCACATTTGGGGGGAAACTGATGCGTACCTTTGACCTTCTGCAGGACCGTAACTAATGATTTCGCCCAGTACTCAGCATCTCCCTCCTTCTGGCTCTTTCACCCTTCCACATGTCGCACGATGCTTCATTACACACACGACACACAGACACAGAGAGGAAGAGGAAGAATGTCAGCGACATTTACACAATGTCAACTATAAATGCATTGCCAAACGAACCGCGGGGAAGGGGAAGGCGCAGGCAGGAGCCAGGAGCCAGGTGCAATTGGGGACACCTTTGGTCAGGTGCAGCGGTGCCTCGTCCGTCGCTCCACCGACTCTCGACTCCTGTCTCTGTGTGTCTCTCTGCTTTGCAATTGTGTCAAATTAATTGTCAACTGTTGTCCCTCTTCTGCTCTCTCTGTGTCTCTTTGTTTCTGTGTGTGTGTGTGTGTGTGTGCGTGTGTGTCTGTCGTCTGTTTGATAAATTGCATTTAATGGTTGCCGCCAATTAAGAGCAATTTTTGCTCTGCCGCTGCCGTTTTGTTTTCCACTCTTCCGGGCAACAATTTCTCCTCTCCACTTCCCCCTTCTATGTGGACGTTTTTTTTGCTGCGCTCTGCTCTGCGGCTGCACTTTAAAAGAGCGGCAAAAGAGCGAACGGGCCTAATAGAAATTGATAGCCGCCTTAGGTCCGTCTCCCAGCCCATCTCGGACCCCCACTCAATTCCTCATCCTTCATGTTGACCACGTTCCTCGGCCATATTTCTCACTTCAGCACGCACAGCATTACAAAAATTAGATAAAACATTACGGGTATGGGGTATGGGTATGGGGTACTCGTATATTTAATGCAAGAAACTCGTTTCGTAGGTCATTTACCATCTATAAAAAAGGAAGAGCCTCTGTACTTCTGCCCCGACTGGTGCCTGCTGCCTGGTGCCTGCTTCCGTGACTTCTTTCGTATTATTTATGTCGCCTGGCGACTTTGCCAAAAAGGTCGGCACTTTGTTCCATCATGATTCGAGTGAGAGACCGACCCCCTTGGAATGGGCCACAGGGTGTGACCGAATTGGCGACTCCCTGGGATATTTATCCACAGGAGTTCTCTTGTCTCCTGCCAAAAGGGGAAACGAAAGGGTATCCCCTGCACAGTGTATTTTATTTTCCTCTATGCACCATTCGTTTCTCCTGGTCATTAGGCGTAGCGCACTTTGCGACGTCGTCGTCGTCGTCGTCGTCGTCGTCGTCGACGTGCTGTGTGACCAGTGCCAACCGCAAATTAAGTATACGTCGCGTTGCTCCTCCTCCTCCGTCGACTCCTGAAACATGGCTGCAGTTTTGCGCCACAGTCAACAAACAAATACTGAGACAACAAGCAGCGAAAGGGTCCTGGGCAAGGACATCAGAGCAGGCAAAAAGCCAGCCAGCGAACAAATTTCATTCTGTTTGTTTGCCTATCTCTCTCGCTCTCTCTCTGTCTCTCTCTATGTCTATCTCTTTATCTTTCCCACTGTTTGTTTGCTTGCCTCTCTTTCTCTGCCCCTGCCCCTGGCCCAGCCACCGCTCAAACAACATGAATTAAGCGCCAAAAAATGTGCGCGGCACGTAAATAACTCCACACAGAGAGAGAGACACAGAGAGAGAGGGAGAGAGAAGCGTACCCCAGTGACTGTGTTTTTTTCGGGAGGAACGAGGCACGTGACCAAATTTCGATGGCAACTTTGTGGAGCACGCTTCCACTTCCTGTTCCTCTCGCCTCTCGCCCCCGCCTCTCTATCTCTTGACGGGTGGCAGGGATGGTGCGACTTTATCATGTTTTCATTTCGAGGCGCTGGCTTTTTAATTTTTCCCATTTAACGGGGCTGTTCAGGGGTGGGGGGCCGTGGAACTTCCTATACAATTTCACTGCCACAGTAGCAGCAGCAGCGGCAGCGGCAGCAAATGAATGCAAATAAAACGAAGCGCAGGGCAATAAAATGTTGTTTCTGGCTGCAGCATAATTTATTTACTTTTGCTTTGACTTTGCCGGCCGGTTTTCCCGGGTTTTCCCCACTATTTTCTGCTGTTGTTGTTTTTTTCGTTTGCGGAGTGGCGTCGGGAAATGCGCAATTAAAATGATAATTTTCCACTGTCCGCCCGTGCAAGTGCATTTCGCACGTACTGTGAATTATAACCTGCCGCATAAAAGTATGCTATAATTTAGCGCTTAAATGATGCGTGCTCCGCGCCACAGCGCGCTGTGCGGAGGGAGGGACTATGCCACTTGGCTATGGGATAGTTTTTGTGGCTACAAGCCCACCATCTCTCTCTCTCCCTCTCCCTCTCCTTCTCTCTCCGTCCTCAATTCTCGTTGACTTTATTGCATTCCTGGCACTCGACCATTTTTTATGGGCTTTAATTAATTCCCCCCAAAATACCAAAAAAAAAGAGAATAAACGAAAGGGAACTAAGCAAAAACACACACAAAAAGCAAATCTTATTAACTTTGGCTGCTCCAGCCTCCCCCCTGCCTGATGCTCTCCTTCAGACACGGACACAAATCCAATAAGACAGCGAGCCCCAACAGCAGAAGAAATACTCCTCGCCTCCAATGAAAATCAATAATCAAAGTGAAGGCCGGCCATCGGCTATCGGCTATCGATGGGTGATGGGGGACGGGAGATGATGAAGAAATAGCCGTAATGCTTTGCTTATTACCTTCCAATTCATTAAACGTGCCGTCAAGCCGACCAACCGACCACTCAACCCCATCCGCCCATCCCCCTAAGCCCCGCCGCTGCCTCGAGTGGACAGCCCTTTTCACTTTTCCATTGATGTGGAAAGAGGAAGGAGAGAGAGAGAAAGGTAGAGAGAGAAAGTCGAGAGGCTCTTTTTCCTGCTTTCTCTGGTGAGTGATTGCGGAAGGTATTGTATGTGTGTGTTTTGATTGTCTCTACGGTTCAATGGGTTCTTTTTTTGCTTTCCTTTTTTTGGGAATGCGGTGTGGGGGGGGAAGTGAGAGTGAAAACGCACTTGGCGGCTCAATGGGATGATTGATAAAATAAATACAGATTTACGTACGCATTTTGTTATCATTTTACGTATTTTGAACTTAAAGCTTATCCTTTATTTGTGCGGGAAGAAAACCGGTAGAAAATCGTAGATTTTTTTGCTACGAAATGAAAATAAACCTTGTTTAGTTTTTGTTCTAGCAAAAAAAACACTTCCCCTCTCCATCCATTTGGCATTTCACTAAATAAATCACACAAGACATTGGGCCATTCGTTTGTATAAGCAAAAATATCCATTTGGAGACCAGCACACACACAAACACATATACGAGTATAGAAGAGAGAACAAAGCCATAAGGAGAGCACACATACACATCCACATCCAATTCCAATTTCTAGATCTCGGGCTGAGAGTCCAGTTCGGCGCATTCAATCATTTTTACACCCTCCAAAGCAGCCTCTGCCATTCTCCCGGCCCACGGCCCTGCCTTATCAGGCGTAAATAATCACAAACGTTGGCCAAATAATAAATACATGTGTGTGCTGTGTGCTGTATCTGTGTGCATTGTGTCTGGCACCCTCTGCTGACCAATCAACTGGCATTAATAGCCATAGCCTGTGCGGCCCTGTGCCGCCCTGTGCGCCACTTACGGCTCTTACGGACGGCGGCTCTTGGCTAAAGGTGGCATGAAAAATGATGCAAGTAGGGTGAGTCCTACCCCCCCACCCACAACATGAAAATAAATATTAAATAATCATTTATTTACAGAAAAAAAAGGTTTTTCTTTTCCTTTCTCGCTCTGCGTATGCGCGTTATTCCATAAGACGTGTAAATCTTTTGCTGCTTAATGCCCACAGTGCCTCATATTATGTACACGTGCCTGTGTGTTTGTACTTGTGTGGGTCCGACGACTTTATTTATTTGATTTTATACAAAAATTGTTTCCCAGGAGGATCCAACCTTCACTCTGCCAATCATAGAGCCAGCATTCCATCTAGCAGCAGCCCAAAATAGATGCATGCCACAAAATGTGGCAACAATCCGTAAAGAAATGTGCACAAATTACATGCAAGGTGAGTGTCGAGGAGTGTCGAGTGTCGAAAGCCCATGGAACGGCAGGTACGTAAATGGCTGTAGAAAATAAATTGTAATAAAGAGTGAAAGCTCATGCATCACACACACACACACACACACACACACACACTCTTCTTGCACGTAATTGGCGGCAAAACAATTAGTGGCATTTTAGAACTAACAATTTTCTAGGCAGCCAGGACTCCTGCCAGCCTGCCAGTAGTTTCCCCGCAGCCTCCTCTGTCCTCTGTCTGGGGCTCTTCAAATATATTTTGCACACAAATTGCGCACAAAAGTATGAAGCGTCAAATGTGCAACAACGAACCAAGTGGCAACAACGACGAGTTCCCGGGGGCGCACAATGGCAAGGCAGACAACAGTTGGAGGCGGCAACGGCAGGTGGAGCCTGCAAAAAGCGATGCAACTTTTGACACACTTGGCAATTGCAATGCATTTGAAGATGAGCAGAAAAGAGAAGAGAAGAGCACATGCTGTAATAAATTACGGTAATTTAGAAAACACTTAGTTCCCCAACAAAAAACTAGAAAGAGAGAGCGAGAGCGTGCCACATACTGTAAGGCAGCAAAAAGTGGCAGAAACAGAAACGAAAGCGGAACTTCGGCGGTGCGGGGTGTGGGGGTGGCACGGTAAAAGGCAATATGTATGTCGCAATTTCCGTTTGAAGTGCAGCAGTTCCTGGCATTCCTGGCGAAATGTCATGCACCTGCCCCGGCCCCGGCCGCGGCCCCTGCCCCCACCATCCGTGCGTCAGTCAAGAGTGAGGCGGCATTCGCTGATTGCCCCCATAAGCTCCGCGATGGAGAGCAGCTCCTCTCAACTACTCTGCTCTCTGCCCCGCTTAGTGGCAGCTGAGCTCTTCTTCTGCTCAGCGGCTTAATGGAAAAGCCGTGTGTGCAGCATGTACACCCAATTGCATGTTGCAGCATGGAGACAAGTGGCAAGTGGCCTACTTCCAGGCTCTCTCCCAAATAGTTTCAAGAATCCTCACTTATTTCTTCTTGATTTTTCCCCTAACGACAGAAATACGAGTATTGTGTAATCTATTATAAATCAACTGCAGATTTTCCGCTTAATTTCCCGGCCCCGGCCCCGGCCCCGGCCCCGGCCCCGTCCTCCCACTTTGGGAATTCAATTTTGATGGCAGCTCTCGAGAAAACTGCAACAGCTGGCAGCATTCTCCCATTCTCCAAGTATGAAGTCTGAGGGTCCTCTCACATATATGGCTCGCTCTTTTCTCTATTCATGTATTAGTTCTCCTCTCGAGAGATGCCTGCAACTGCAACTCGAATGGCCACTTCAAGTGCAACTGTTGCACATCAAACATCAAACAGACATCACAAAAGTGCAAACATGACGGAGAGACATGGAAGTGGACGCGCCAAGAATGGCAAAAGAAACCGACTCCCACTCCCAACAGTGGCCAAGTGGTTTGAACAGCTTTCAGAAGGTTAACAGTCGGCCAGGGGCTGGGGTTCAGCTTCCACAGGACACTCGAAAACAAGCTCATCAACGTGACACAACAACAAGAACAGGAATGTAGTGGACATTGCACTGCCATCGTGCACTTGCAGCGCAGCTCATATCCGTTCTGTGGACCGTTCACGCTGTCATTCACATTTGAAGACGTTTCGATGTTGTCCCAGGCACAAAGCGGGACAGAACAACTCGATCGGAAATGCCAGTCCGCAATGTGAATGCCGGATGACAGGCAGGACAAGAGAGCGAGAGAGTGGGTCAATGAAATTAGACGTTCAACAAGGACTTTGGCAGAGATCTTCCAGTGCTGGGGCTTCGTAATGTTCTTCAAATGCTGCACGGCGGAAAACGTTTGCTTTAAGACTGAAATATTTCCCAGGCATCTCAATCAGCAGCCCCGCCCAGCGGCCCGCCCCGTCTTTTCCCCAGCAGATTTTCATTAAATTGTCCAGCCTCATGCCATGGATCCAGGCTCGGAGAAAATAATGAAAATAATACGCCAGTGAATGTAATAAAGAGGCAGCCTTGAAGGCAGGCTTACACACACACATATACACTCATGTGATTGTTGTGTGTGTGTAGGTGTTTATGTGCTCTGTATGTGTGTGTTTTTGTGTCTCAATGGCGCTTTATTGTGATGTGGGATGGCGCCTTCAGGCGGCAGACTTTTCGTACGAATACGAATATGTGTGTTTTGCCTGCCGTTTCATTTTTACTGTTTATAAGCTGACAAAATTGTTTTCTCTCCCTCTCTCTTTCTCTCTCTGGTTGCACATTAAATGGTTTTCTCCGTGCCGCTGTGTCTTCTCCGCGGAGACTCGTGTAGCGTAAATGGGCCAACGCTGCGGCTACGTAATAAAACGAAAGAGCCGCAAAACAATAATTGGCTCAGCCAAACAGAGGGATACCGTGAGGAGGAGAGAGGGATGCTCCTGCTATGGCCCTGTCCCTGTCTCTGACTGCGAATTAGTTTCTTTGAAATTCACGGGGTTTTTTTTTGTTTTTTTTTGGCAACGTTTTCCCTACTAACCCGCGAGAGACTTTTTCCAATTCTCTGCACTCGACTGCGGCCGATGGGCAGTGGCGGTGCCCGCTGGTCGGGAAAAGCCGTCATTTTCATTTCCTTCTCGCTGCCGGCAGCAATGGCAATGCGTGTTTTTGCATTCTTCTCTGATGAAATCTGAAGTTATGCATTCGTTTTGGTCATTCGCTTCGCTGCATTTCCACACACACACACACACACACAAAAAGAATGGCAAATGAAAATGCGAATGCGAATGGGTTTCGTTGGAATGGAATGGAACAACCATATCTGTGTCAGTTATGCTTTTGTTATCAATTTCTATTCCCCCATTCTCTTCTTAGAGCTTTGGGTCATGCAGCATTTCACGGATTACCCTCCTGAGAAGACGATGCTTCGATATTGCAAGCCTTAGGCCACAGGACTGGTGAGTACTGCTGAGTGATCAGACCTTCCCTCCAGCCATTCGATCCACCCAATCCATCCGTTTTCGGGTATCTTCATTAACATGCCATAAGACCATCTCCCGCCAGACGAAAGGTGCGAGGTCTCGGTTCATTCGCATTCTTTATGCTCCCATTGTTCACGTGGAAGAAAGAGGCGTAAAGGGCGCGCACAGAGGAGAGATGGCAATGGGAATGGGGAGACTCTGCCAGTTGGCAGTACAATTTTCCGTGACAAATTCGGCCATAAACAAAAATGGCGACAACGATGCCACAGCCGCTGTCACGGCCGCCAGTTTGCCATTTCGCCATTTTCTAGTGCAGCGCCAACAAAATGGCTGCCGCACAAGTCTGGGATGAAAATTTGCGACATGGACTCGACCTCTTTTGGAATTTATCACACGCGAAACCCGTCTGCATGTCTGCCGTCACTGGCGCTCCTTCTCGACTGCATTTTGTCTCGTTTTCTCTCGTTTTTTGGTAATGAAATTTCGCTTGAGCAATTACGAGTATCCTGGGATGCCCACAGGGCCCCGCAGCTAATAGCTCTGGAGTCTGGCAGGCTGCATAAATTATGGGGAGCAAAGGGAGCCCTCCCCTCCCCGCCCCTCGCAGAAATCAATTTCAGGCCTCAGCCTGTGTATCGACAAGCAGGCTAAAAAAAACCGAAGTGAAACTGAATCAGAATAAACTCCCGATTGTGCTCCTTAAGGGAGGAAAATATGCAGAAAGAAAAACACGCTCTATAAAAAATGTTTTCGTGCCTTGCAGCTAAAATGATATTAAAGTCAATAACATAAAGCGACAGGGTGGGGGCGGTGGGCAGGGCATTCCTTTGGCTGCCGTGGGGGGGGGAAACTTTTTGTCAAATGAAAATAGCTTACAAATAAAAACAACTCGAGGCGGAAAAATAAAAATAATCAAAAAGGGGCAGGGGGCAGGGGGGCACAGCGAAGCTGACCAAAGCATGGCAATAAAAAATAAATAATGTCTTTGAGTAAAAATAAACGATGGCATCGGAAAAGTTTGAATATTTATGCGTTTTTTATATCTCAGAAGAGTCAAGTGAATAAGACAGACAGACAGAAAGAGAGAGACTGAGAGAGAGAGAGAGAGAAAAGGATATAGAAAGAGAGCGAAGAGTACTCGTAATAATTGATACAAAAGTGATTTTGGAAAACTTCTTCCTCAACAAAATCACTTTGTGTCGCCTTCGAATATACGGAAAATAAAGATAGTTGGGACTTGCATTACTACATTATTGGTTCTCATACAGAGCCCCGCAAGTAACGAGTAACGAGCCTCACACGCACAGCGGCATGTTGAAGGAGAACGCGCTTACAGTACACCGTAAAACTCAGCTTACAATCAAACAAAAAGAGGATAAATGTGAGTGTGTGTGGGAGGATACTCTTTCGATAATAAAATGTGAAACGGCTGGGGGGCGCATCAGAAAAATATATCACGTATCGATAAAATTCATATAAAAATGCTGCAAAAACTGCAAACTTGGCACAAAAAAAAGGAGGGAAACTGAAGAGCAGTCATTAAAGGGGGGCCAGCGGGCTGCAGGGTGGGGTGGCACGCGTGAGACAAAAGCTAAATGACACACAAAGGAGCCGTTGCTGCCTGTGTATACACACTTATGTAAGTCACTGTGCGTCCCACACACACACACACACACACACACAACGTAAACCGTAAAACTGTCAACGATGCTCCCAATGATGTGGTGGAGTGTGGTGGCGGAGGCAAGGCCGTGGCTTAGGCTGGAGTGTGGTGGGTGGTGGGTGGTGGGCGAAAGGAAGGAGGAACCCAATAAAAATCACTGGGGGAAAATGGCAATTTTCATACATATGTATGTATGTGCATGTACTTAAATGAAAATGCGTGCCAAGGCAATTGCATGCGAGGGTGTGAGTCTGGGTGCTTAAGGTAGGATATGAAGCAATTGACAGGCGATGAAGGCTCGAGACAGAAGCAAGGCACCAAATGATGCCCCCACAGTGGAGCAAAGTGACAGAAAAGTCTGGGAAAATACTCGAACTGAGATTAGAGACTCAAACTAAAGCTTAACGATTATAAACTTGCAAATGAAAATAAATATACGGTTTGCTCTACTTTCGAATATCTCCACTTCAGTTTCATTTCATCCCATTGTCTGCCCTGCTACTTACTTGCTTCAGCCACTTACGGGCTCCAGCAGCCAGTCAGTCAGTCAGTCAGCCTTCCTTCGGCTCCCCCCGAGCTCTCCCGCCTGCCTGCCTGCCTGACTGGCCAACAGATAACAGATAATGCGCCAGCTTACGCAACCCGGCCAAGACAAAGGCAGGTCCCGCGACCCTCCTCCAGCAGAGTAGAGGAGACATGTGTGGGAAAATCGAGTTGCGTCGCCAGTATTCAATTTTATAAATTGAACCAGAGTAAAAGTAAAGAAGAAATTGAATTCGGGCGACGAGTAAAAAGATATTCGAGGGGCATACAGAGGGGAGGGGAATATCATTGAGGGAGCAGTGCAGATGGATGAGATTTTGTCGCGGCAATTAAGGAGCTCTCTCTCTCTCTCTCTCTCTGTCTGCTTCAGACAAGTCATTTTCCAGCACTCTCTTTTATGTCTGGCAACTGCAAATGCAGCAGCTATAAATCCAGGAAATGGTCTTCCCATAAATTCTCCACCATTTTGCATTTTCCGGCCAAAACAAGAGGTCGCTGCCAAACGGTTTGACTTAAATCCCGGCTTGTCTTTCCATGGAAAAGCTTTGCATTAATTGTCAATGGCAGGGAAAGTACTTAGTTGGCATCCGCAGAACGGGGCATGGATTGACTCCATTACTGAGATTTTACTTGGAAAATATTCGGTTCAATGTGTGAAATCTGAAAGGACATCATCTGGTGGCATTACAGGCGACTTAAAACTGATTACAGATGCGCTCGCAAGCGCCCAGGATACCGGAGCAGATGGCAGGACAAAGTTTGTTTGCATCGAACACGTGCGAAGGAGCTGGCGCTGGAAAAGTGGGAAACTGGAAAAGTGGGAAACTGGGAAGGCGAGCAGCGGTGCAGCATAAATCCCTAGAACTCCGAGATGGAGCAGAGTTGTGGCAAAGTTTTGTAGTACACACACATCAGAGTTAAAAGTCAACTTAAACATCAAATGCAAGTGCCACATGGGGGAGTTTGGGAGGGAGTGTGGCATCAATATGGCGGCAGCAGCAGCAGCAGCAGCAGCAGCAGCAGCCAAGTGGAAAAACCAATGAGAACACAGTGCGCAGAGCACAGAGGACAGACGACAGCAGCAAAAGCACTGCATTGACAAGGACAACCAGGACAATTGCTAAGAACTTTTCCCATGTCCGCCATTTTGTTTGGATTTGTTCCTCTCGCCGCTCGCCGCTCGCCGACATTCGGCTTTTCCTTCTTTCGCCTGCCAATTGCCTGCCAGCATTGAATGCATTTCTTGTGTCCGCTGAATGCACTTTCCACAGCATCCAAAAAAATGACACACATACGTGGTCTTGGGGAGTTTTTGGGGAGTTTATATTTCTGTGCCCCAGCAGAAGAAGGGGGGAGGAACCTCCATCGGAATCACGTTTCTTTAAGTATTTAATGCCATTAATGAACAATGCATAAACAAAGAAGGTAATGGGGGAGGGGGAGGGGGAGAGGTAGAGGTAGAGGTAGAGGAAGGCAGCCAGGCACACAATTTCCACTAGCAAGCGGCAAGCGAACATGAAAATAGTTCGTATATTTCCCGCTAAAAGTCGCACGGGGCACACAGGAGAACTGTGGCATCCACAACCATTCGCACTGGCACTCACGACTCGCATTCTCGCATTCACTGAAGGAAGAGAGGAGGAGGAGGAGGAAGAGGAGGAGGAGGAGGAGAAAGAGCAGGAGGAGGGTGGAGCTGGTGCGGTCAGCGCTCGTCCAACTTTTCAACTTGTGCCAATCAAACAAGTTCAATAACGGTAATTAACAGTCCAACGGTAAATGCAGTTCGAGCAGAGCCCTTCGAGCAGAGTGCAAGTACAGTACAGGGGGAGTACAGTGCCTGCAATTTGCGAAAAGTTCAAAGCTATTAACATGTCGATGCTTCGACCTGAATCAATGTGGATGTTCATGTGGCTGTGGATTGCCGTTTGCCGTTTCCCGTTTTCCGGAGACGGAAATCCCACCTCCTTCTGCCCTAACGCATCACCGTCCCCGTTCCTCCCAGCCTAATGATGCAACTGTCCGACAGTTAGGAGCTATTAGCGGTGCTCGGGCCAGGGCCCTGCCCTGCCCTTCCATTCATTTTTGTTTCGTGACGTTGAGGCCGAACTTCTCGATGGCCCGTAGGCCACTTGGCATGTCAGTTTTGATTGAGCTGGATGGGATGCCACGCCTCCGCTCTGTAATGCCATTTAATTGTGAATAATGCGAGAGAGCAGGGAACACAGTGGAATACGAGTGTGCGGTGGATGGATCGAACAGGTCTAATGGTTATTAATGCCAGCTAATGAAAGGGAACGGAATGGCTCTGGGCTCCGCTAATGAATCGAGTAGAGTGCGGTTAATCTATGGATATTCCCAGCTATGAGTATCCTTGAATTGTTGATGCATGATGATTCGCTTTAAGCTGGCAGAACAAGAACCAGAACCATTTTATGGTGGCAGTCCCTGTACGAGTATATTGCCCCATAACAGCCAGATAGTTTGCTGTTGCTGTTGCTCTTGCTGTTGCTGTGGCCCAATGTGTTAGCGGATCTATCAATTTGTAGTATTTTCAAGCTTATATAAGCCGCACACACATACACTCCAGAGGACTCAGAATATATATAGAGAGAGAGAGAGAGAGAGAGAGAAGGCATGCTGCAACCTGATGGCCACATGAAAACATGGCCAAGATGCTGTGCTGTTTGAAGAGTGGGAGGAATGATGGAGCATGGTCTGGGGGTCTGGGGCATCGCCTTGCATCCGTTTCACTTTACCCTTTTCTCCTTCGTTTTTTGGAGAGAGAGAGAGAGAGAGAGAGAGAGAGACGGCAGAGGCAGCCACTTTGGCAACAGAACTTGAACATGAGTGCAATCAAATGTATTACATTTTGTGCAACTTAAGCGCCGGCTGAAGTGGCGAAGACAGCTGGCAAAGAGAGTGTGGAGTGTGTGGCAGTGTGGCAGGAGGCAAGGATGCATGCATACACACATATATCCGCTCTTGGGTGCAATGATTTCCTGCAGAACTTGATTCAAGGCTGATGCAAGGGAGGATGAACGAAAAAAAAACTAAGCAGATGAAGTGGCAAATGCGAGTAGAGTGTGGGGGAGTGGGGTGTGGTTGAAGGAGTGCCGAAAGGAGTATGCCGTAGAGTATGCAACATGCAGCGTACGAAAAAATGAGGCCAAACAAGGAAATTGCCAGAGAAATGCATTTTGTGGCTTATGAAAGAGGGCGAACGGGGAAAAGCCCCACCTTGGGGCAGGGAAATCAATTGAGTTCGCTCGGCACACATCCGCTTAAATGGAAATTGACAGGGAAACGAGATTGTTGCAGACATCGAGAAGCATCGATATCGAACAGAGAAAAGAGAACTGAGAAACTGAGAACTGTGCAACATTGAAAGGCAATTAAAAGTCATGGCAACAAAATTAACTTTGAACAAAACGATCTTTAACCATGACAAATTCACACAATGTTTGCTCGATTGGCCATAATGCCATGATTGATGGACATGGAGGCTAAATGGTGGAGAAATGGCGAAAGAGATACGACAGATAAATAGAGCGAGCGAGAGGGAGGGATAGACAAAGAGAGAGCACTGCGATGACATGCCATGATATGATTATCCAACAATTTTAAACTCCACTGCAATGTTTGCCAACTAATCAATGGAGCAGCGGGAGGGTGGCAATGGGGGAACGGGGGAAATCTTGCAGTCAAAGAATCAACTTCCGCTTTCCTCTCTCTCTCTCTCTCTTTTTTGTGTATCTCTTTCTCTGTCTCAATCGCTTGTCATTGTCCTTGGCGTTTGTCAAACAAGACAAAAAACTTGCTAAATTCTCGGCTCAAACAGTCGGAGCACACAGAAGGCCAGCCAGACGAAAGGGGAGAGATGGCATAGGGCAAGGGGCATGGGGCATGGGCCATGGGGCAATGTGGCAGACAAAACTGGGGGGTGGTGTAAGCAAAGCAAAGTGGAGTAAAAGTAAAGTAAAGAACTTTATACCTAAAAGGGATTTATTTGATGACTTGTCTAACTCGTGCTTTTCACTCACACATCCACCCAGTCATGCCTCTGCCGCTTCCTCTACTTCTCTCTCTGTCTCTCTCTTTTCCGGCATGACGCAGCACTTTTACAAATGAAGTTTTATAACTTTTCCTCCATTTGATTTGTCAAAGGTCTGAGGCAGCGGCAGAGACAGAGACACAGCCTCCAAAAGTGAAATGCGACAAAATGGAATGAAATTAAATGCATTTTGAAAAATGATTCAACTTCATTCTGACAGGGGCTTCAATGTAGCCTTTTGGGTGCTCCCAACTGTCGTTGGAGGCCTTTTCACATTCTCGGATCCCAAAAAATGGCGTGTTTGTTTTTAGTATCCTTCGATATATGATCTCTGTTCCCGCGATTCGTAACGAATGAGTCTGCTCAGTTATGGGAACATTGTACAATCGATTTCTGGAGAATTTGGGGTTCATATTACTTGCTAATTTTGATTAGAATGAGGTGGAACTTACTCTTCGCCAATGTTAATGATAATCGCAGGATACTTCAATGAATATTCTATATATTTGTATAATCTACGCTATGGAAGAACTCGACTATAGTTTCGAT
Source organism: Drosophila lowei (assembly GCA_008121275.1). Classification (NCBI taxonomy): domain Eukaryota; kingdom Metazoa; phylum Arthropoda; class Insecta; order Diptera; family Drosophilidae; genus Drosophila; species Drosophila lowei. Next base: position 18,775,040 of record CM017778.1, on the reverse strand, counting down.
TAATTTATTTTCAATGAACTTCTTTGCCTAACTTTTGCCTTTTCTTAATTTCTGGAATGTGGGCAATATTCTCCCCATTAAAACTAACGCTGACAATGTTGGTCCACAAGCTGTTGCACGAACAGCGAGAGAAAGAGAGAGAGAGAAAGACAGTTACACAAAAGTTAGCGTTAAAGGAGTGCCAGTATATGTTGTGTAAAAAACCCAATTTGACAAAAGTTGTGCCTCCCCTTGGAAGTCAGAATGGCAACTGTCGAACGGGAGCATTGTTCTGCATCCTCCATGAATCCTGGTCAAAAGTGCAGTTACCATTATGGACACCACACACACACAGACATATAGTATGTACACGTACGTGTGTATTTGTATGTGTGTCGTCTGCTGGTCGGATAATTTTCACAGGATATGAAAAAAAAAGTTTGTAGTTGACGCTTCCGTTTAGTTGGCTCTTGGTTGCAAGGACACCCGACGACAACCTGCTTTCCTCTTCTATGCGTGTGTGCGTGTGTGTGTGTCCTGCGGCATACCATTTGAATGCCGTCTCCCCTTTCACTGCCCTGCTCTGCTCTGCATTCTGTTCTATTCTATTCTCTCCCGTTGTTATAGTAATTGGACAAGTCACTGGCTAAAGTGGCGTTGGCAGCCAACTTTCCACAATGTGTTGCAACAACAATGACCTCACTCTTTTATTAACATTTTGTACTGCATTCTGTTGTTGTTGTTGTTGTTTTTTTTCTGGCTAATTGCAATTGTTGCTGCTGCTATTTTCTTTCCTCCAGAAAGCGCTCAGATTTGTCGCACATGTCGCCCAGCAAATTATAAATGACTTTTCTCATTAAAATAATTAAATTTTGGGGAAGACAAATCTGCAACGGCAACCTGCCACACACACAAATCGATCCGGGTGCGGGGCGGCAATAGATTCCATATCGCATTCTTCTAGTAGATTAACTTTGCCATCAGTTTGCATTTCGTGGGGGCTATATTTTGTGCAGCTCTGGCGTTTTGGAGCTTTAACTCTTCGGCTTAATGTCGTAAAGTATATTTTTGGTGGAGCCACCGGCTGCGTTTTTCTCCCTTTTATGCTCTGGTGGGAGCCGAGAAACCGAAGAACCGAGAAACCGAACCGAACACGGACTTGCCACAGGACACGTAGTAGATGGAAGTGGAGGTGGAGCGAGTCGGTGCAACGCCTGGGGCATAACTCACGCTTTTCAGCGCCAAAGTGCACTTCACCATCTCCCTTCTCCTTGGCCTCCTTTTTTCTTTCCCTTCTGCTGCTGCTGCTGCTTTTGCTGTCCATTGATGCTCCCTTAAGCCAATAATAAATTTCTGCAACAATTTTGTGCCAAAGCTGCACTTTGTCAGCATTATCTGGATGAAGTTTGCCCTCCTTGCCATGGAATTCCTATCCATTGATCGAACCGCCAGGCCCCACAGCCCCGCCTAATTGTGCCACCAATAAAGGAGGCGGCAACACGTTGCCAGACACAAATCTATTTATAATTAACTGGAATTCACTCCTCACTCAGAGAGAGAGAGAGAGGGGGAGGGCTGACAACTTATTCGACTGCTGTTCTTTCTGCCTGCCACACACAACATTTGCAAAGTTTCTGATAGTCGAATCCTTGGAATATGTTAACTTGAAGCCAACTTTTTGGCGAGAATCTCACAAATCTTTGACGGCATCCGAGGGCAAAATTCCCACATGACTTTCGGGGGGGTGTTTGGACCATTTAATTAACGGGAATCCCAGAGAAACTTCTAGCTGAAACACAGTTGTGTGTGCTCTACGACATTGAGAAGTATTAGCCTCCGAGTAAATGTTCAGCCATCATCATTGGACTAACACACAATTTACCTACATACAGCACTGGGGCATGCCATAGGCCAACATTTATGTGTTACACTTCGAGCCCTTTGAGGAAAAGCGTATTGCATTCATCAGTCGATTTATCATCTTCGAGACAGGCGTCCTTAGGCATCATTTGAAGTTTAGAGTCAATGCTGCCATAAAGGTACATATGTATCTTTCATCAGTCGATTCGTCAAGAGTTGTCAGATATGAATCAGGAAATGATGGCACATCCAGCGTATAGCCCCGCATTTTGCACTCTCTGATTATCAGCTTTTGTGCAGTCTTTAAAAAGTCTTATTGAATATAAAGCTTGCTGCAACTCTCATCTGCTGAATGTCCCCGTCCATCCAACAATGTTTGCCCCATAATCTATTGTGTTTTGTTTTTGTTTTTGTTGTATCTTCAATGGATTGCTTTGTCAGACGGATGCAACATTTTTTTGGTATTATGTATCTTCTAGCAGCCGCCGAAACAACGAGAATTGCCTGCCTGCCACTGGACTGCATTTCGGGGGAAGGGGGGAAAGTAGACCCATTCGTAGTACTGGCATTTGAAAATTCCTGTCTGGACGGGATTTCCTACGAACGTAACGCATAAATGCAGCGCAGCAGCAGCAGCACTGGGTAGTAGGAGGCTGAGGGTGAGGGTGAGGGGAATGGGTGGATCCCATAGCCATTCCATCCGCCCGATTATGCATGTCCCCTGTTTCATATTGATGATGCTCCACAGTGTCCCTTCCCAGTGCAGAGCCGCATTCCCCCGTCTGGGATCTCTGGGGAAAATAAACCCCAAAAAATAGTTTCGGTCCTGTGGCTCGGAACTTGCCTCTCGCCACCAGCCTGCAATTGAGTTGCATAGTTTTGCTTTTGGTTGGTTTTGGGTTTGGGTTCCGTTCGGTTCGGGGCTGGTTCTGGTTTTGGTAGAGTTTATTTTGCCAGCATTTTTTGGCCTGCCAGAAGGGGGGTCTGGGCCTGGGCCTGGGCCTGGGCCTGGGCCTGAGCCTGGGAAGATTGGGATGATTGTGCGAGGCTACAATTTTGCCAATTGGCTGCACAAGTGTCCAGTTTCCCCTCCAAACGTGTGTGTGTCTGTGTTTGTGTGTGTGTTTGAGAGGAAATCCTCTCCAGCATCCGCGTGAGCCGCCAGAGATTGCCATTTCTGTTCTAATCAATTTTTTTGATTGCCAAATGCAAAGCTTGGCTCGGCCAGAGGCTTGGAAGGACTTACGCAGATCGCAGATTGGCGGCCAAGTATATGGTGGAAAAACCCAGCCGGCCACAACAGGAAAATGAATTTGCATCTAAAGGGTTGATTAAGCCAGATGCCGAATTGACTTGGAAATCGGCTGGGAAATCCACCATCGGCTGCCTTTTTTTTCGTCAGTCAATCGATGGATGGAGTCCCACATGTCCTTTGGATTTCATTGTGTGGCTTAACTTAATTAAAATTAACATTGTTTGCATTACTTTGAGGGACTTCGAATCGTGTTTCCCTCCCCGCCCTCTGGATTGTTCAAGTATTGCCTTAATTTTGTATACATTTTCACTGATTTTTCTTTGACGTTGCCCCTTTTTCAAGCGCGTTTAATTGCAGCTCATTAAGCATACGCATATTAATTAAATCACCGCATTTATGCAATAAAGTTGCGGTCAGATACAGACGCAGGGGGGGCCGGATAGACAAAAGAGAAAGCAAATAAAATGCAAAAAAAAAATAAATAAACACAGGTCTGCCACATATTTCAGTTTGATTGAAAACAAGCACGAAAAAATGTATGCATTTGCATATTGCAGAGCAAAATAAATACAACGAATGGCGCCAGGGACGAGGTGCACGGCTGTTGGATACCCTTTTATTGGGGGGACGCTAACTGCCAGTCATGATGAAATTAATCAACATCAACATATGCCGTTGCACTCACACCCACTATACTATGTGCCTTTCACTCGCACTTATTGCCAGCACACGTTAAGGGACAACTTTTTGCCGACGAGACCACCTCAGAGACTCACCTCCCAGTGAGAGCCGAGCTCGAGCCCAAACACCAAGCCCGAAGCGTGGCGTTGGTTGGCTCGTGCATAAACGCACACTGCGGTCCAACAGGTTCGATCAGACATTGTGTCTGAATGTGACTCGATCTTGCCCGTTCGCCTCGAACTTGTTTGACTCATCAAAACTGCAAGTAAATGATCGGGCGAACAGTTTCCATAGGGTGAGGCTATCAACCAGGTGAATTTGTTCTTCGAATTTGTTGTGATCGACGAGAGTTCGAGTGTGGACAGAAACATTTCTATTCCGAGAAACAAAAGTTGCAGTTGGCTATCAAATCAAAAGCCATTTACTTTGCATTCCCTTCAGGGAATCGGGATAATAATAATAAGTACCAATCGGAGAGTTTGCATTAAAAATAACGCCAATTATATTACAAGCAAATGAAAATAATATAAAATTAATGAAAATAGCGAAAACAAAATGAATGTCGTTCGAAACATGATTTGCATTCGGGGAATATTTATTTGCAATGCAAATCAAGTTGATTGATGGAGAGATAAACAGACATATCCACAGTGTTGCATAGTTGCAGGCGGAGGTACACACACGCATATGTACATATGTATGTGTGGCATGTGACACGTGGCGTACCCCTTTATTCTCCTGCTTGTTGAATGGGTAAGCGCATGTAATTAGAAAAATGTCAATGCCAACAAAAGGACTCAACCTTCCACCCAACGCCACCCCACATCTCCCCGGGACCATGACATTGAAAAGTTGTCGTGGCACTGTGCAAAAATTACCTTTATTAGCGACATGCCACCGCGGGGGTGGGGGGACGTGCCACGTGTTGCTTGCGTAATGCACAAGGGAATAGGTGTGGCGCGGTACCCAAGTTTAGGTCTGGGTGGGTGGGTGCTGGCTGTGCTGCTTCCTGCTGCACCGAGAGTGTGGTGTCAGTCTCCGGGATTAGTTACGGCAAAAGGACCCAAAGGACCCTTCCCATTAAGCATAAAATTGAGTTGCACAACCCGACAAAGCATTTAATATGACGGATTTGGACGGGGCTTTCGAGGGGAGCGTGCTGTCGAGCGCTCCTTGGATGTCGCCTTTGATTTATGGCCAAAATGTTGCGGGGGGAGGCGGGGAACAGGAATGGAGTTACAACAGACTTTTCAATCCACTTTCCACGTGTTCCGTTCCGTTGCCGATTCAAATCTGTCTGACGACATTCAAATTCAATTTGCAAACATTCAATACGCGAACGAATAATCAAATGTCTTCCTTTGTTGAATCTTCTATAAATATTGTGCATATGTATGTATATTCAATGTTTAAATCCTGCATTCTACATATTGTTGGATGTTGGATGCACGTGTGTGTGGGACTGCTTTCATAGTGAAATTTATAGCTTATTTATATAACAATAAAAAGCACAGCACAGCGACAGCACAATCACAGAAATAACAACACGGCGGCCGAGGCGGCCGAGGCGGCGGCGGCGGCACAGACACAACATGGAAATGTCGCCCCTGACAAACAATAAAAAAAAAAAAGTAGAAACGCCATAGCGGATGTCACGACCATAGGGATACCCACTAATCGGTGTCTGTCGAAGGAACAAATAGAAAGAAGGGTTTCCCAGAATAAATCTACGAAAATATGTACATTCCCCCCAAACTGCAGATGCGGTTCCGCCTGTTACATACACTTGCCCGCATGAAATATACCCCTGCAGTATCCTCCAGCAAGGGGTATTGAAAACGGGCTGCGATGAAATATTATGTAAGTCTGTCTGTGTGAGTGGTGGAGGGTGTGGGTGTGTGGGTGTGTGCATAAAAATTAAACAAGATGCAACGTTCAGGCGGCTAACTGCCTGCGCAAGTGTGTATGTGTGTGTGTTTGTGTATGTGTGGCACAGCCCAACCACCGACTGTTCTCTATGGTCTGGTCCGTTGTTGTGGTTGCCACATCCTGCTCCTGCTGCTGCTGCTGCTGATGTTGCAGCCGCCATTAAAAATGTCCGACAGCCTGCAAAAACCAGATCCAGGCCCTGATTTTTTTGTATGTATTATTTATTGATGAATAATGGTAACAGAGTCTCCCCCGTTCCCCGTCCCCGTCCCCCATTAAATGACTTCTGCAGGGGACACAATCCCGAATGCAATTCAGAACGAATTTCATTTAAAGCGAATTCTGAGTGTCAAGAAATGGATAAAGTTTTTACAGAGATTATATACAAACACCGATCGATTCCTTCTATAAATTATAATAATAATTCGTTGGCTGTTTCCGCACGGTGATTGTTTTATTGGCCACTGCCTGTTGTCATTACGTACTGCCTAAAAAAATACGGGCCTCCACTGATGATTTATACGTATAAATACGACCTAAATAGGAGGCTCTTGCCACACTTTAAAGCGTGACATGCCACCACACACAACACACCTCTCTCTCTCTGGTGGTGGCTGTCATCCGTTTTTTAGTCGCTTTGACTCTCTCTCTCTCGCTCTGCTTTTGTCACATTTATTGCCATTGCATTGTTGGCATTTTGCAAATTAAACGGATTTCCGCAAAAGGCCATTTCCGCAATGGCCCTGCCACGGCGCTTGCACTTTTTAGTGCCACATCTCGCCGCCTCTCCACACGATTCGATTCTATTCGATTTGATTTCGATTTCTATTTCTAGTTTCTATTTCCATTTTCATTTGCTTTACGTTTTTCCACTTTATTTAGATCTTTTTATTGATATATGTTTCTGTTTTTTGCACGTTTTTTGCTGCTCAACTATTTTTTTTTATGTTTTATTAAAACAGAACAAAGAAAAAAAAAGATGGAGAATAAAATGGATTCCCAGTGCAGTTTATGACAGTTTTCCGCCTCGAGCTAGGCTTTGATTCCTTTTAATAATCGAAAGATACCTGAATTACACTGCACTACAGAATATTTAATTCACAGTTCTATTCACTGTTTCAAACGGGGAACCTTTTCCAGATCTTCCAATTCCCATTGTTTTTCAAGAAACAATGTTTGAATCTTTGTTTAGAAAAATGCTTTTTGTGTGCGCCAGACAGTGCAGATGTATCTGGGTGCATGTCGTAACGCCCAGTGTAATTTTTGTTTCATAAGGCCCGCGGGCATTCTGACACTTAAAAGTGACATAGCGCCCGCGGGGCTTTATGTCACTTTTTTGTGGACGTTATAACACTAAAAGACTCTAAACAATTGACCTCTTTTTTTTTGGATAAACAACTGAATATGCAGTTTCTGCTTTTCTTTTAAAGTATTTTTTGCTCACATTGGACATTGTTGCCACGCCAGTATTGGACAAGCCCACGGATACACTTTTATCTTTTATCACTAACCATACAGTATATAGATGTACCAGTTCATACAACGATTTATCTACCTATCGACAATGAAATGTGTGGATTAGTTTCTGCCATTCGGGGTATCTTAGTGTCGCGCCACGCGTGCTGCCACTCCCAAACGTTTCCACTGGGTTTCTGTTTCATCTGAAGTCTGATTGCTTTGTTCTATTTACATTTTGCTCTTTAGCCGTTCGGCACATTTCCATAGTTTTTTGGCCATCAAAAGAACGGATTACTTTATCATATAATAAAATTAATAATTGTTTTTGCCGCTGCTCGGGGGTCACGTGGTAATTTATGTCGATTGTTAATTAAGCGTGTTCGACTCCAATGAACTGTGAACTGTGAAATGAATCACAATTAGCAATTGCTATTCGATTTACAATAATTATCAAAGCAAATAGAGAAAAAAAAACGTGAGCAGGAATACAATGCAATGCATGGATCTGGCATACATAATTATGGAACAAATAGGCAGCAACAAACGCAGCAAAATGTATAAATTTAACAATAAACGAAAAAAGAAATTGCAGATTAGTGGGTTCTGGTATTCTGCTATTCTGGCTTCTCTCCCACACTTTCTCCAAGAATTCCGGGAAACAAATTTAAATATCCCGGGAGCTTAACGAACGATTCTCTCTGCCTGACCTTGCGGCTGTCCTCTGGCCGGGAGCACCTGGCGACCGTTCATTCAGAGATCGCAGGGGCAGGAGCGGAAGGAGCATGCTGCTCATTAACATATTGAATTTTAATGTCGTGCCGACACACAGAGTCCCACAGATACGACTCGGGAGATACTGCTGCCGCTGCTTTGAAGGTCCTGCAACCACAGAAGGAGGGAAGGGAGCGAGCTAGCGAAAACATCCCTCGAACGAGCCGCAAAATTCTAAACTACTTTTGTTTGGCATTTGCATTCCCGCCCGCTCACGGAACCCCAAAAGAAATTACTGCGGCAAAGCCAAAGCGGACGAAGGACGAAGGCTCTCGGAACTCATCTGCATATTTCCAGAGTCCCCATTCTCTTCAGTGAAAAAGCATGATTAAATGGCTGCCAAAGCCCTCAATAATGACGTCGAAACGTATTTGCATTAAAATTACAATCAAAAGTTGAACGAAAAATTCCAAAAAAAAAAAAAAATAAAAATGGCAGATGAATTTTTGATTTTTGTCTGAAAATTGATTTTTAACGAGATACTGCTCGGAGGGGGCTCTGGAAATATGAGAAATTCTACTCCTTTGCAAGATTCATTAGGAATGGAATCGGAGCTTGAAAATGTGCCCCCAATGTGTGGGTTTTCATTCTGATGATTTAGGCCATAACAAATTTGAGCAATAATTTATCGATAGAATGCATCGCCACAAAAGACATTCCCTTCGGTTTGGAAGGACTCATAAATCAGGCTGAGACTTCACATAAATTTCCCTCGACAAGTGTCCGGTTAACGCGCGCCAGTGTATTACTGGAATTTTCTCCTCAATGGAGGCAAAAAACTGGAGCCCCAAAAGTTGGCCACACACAATTTGTCACTGGGTCATTTTGCACATTAGTGGAGTGGAGTGGCGTGGAGTGTCGTGTCCCTTTTTCGTTCTCAAAAATAATATAATAAATCATGTGCGAAAAAAAACATTAGAAGATGCCCCACGGTCCATTCATTCTTGGCCGAATGCCTGGGCGCCAGGAAAGTTCTTTTGCTTTGACACAGTTTTCAATTGGCAGTTACCAGAGCTCGCACAAATCTGAAAACACTGAAAGCACAAACCGAAAAAAAATAATTGAAACAACAAATTAGGCATTCGATTCCCTTTCTGAAACGAACTCCGTTTTTGTTGCTCTGCTTTTTTGGAATCTGTTGTACAAAAACAATATTTAAACCAAAAAAAGTGTCTACAGTATTTTGCAGTTGTGTCGAAGAAAGCGTCCTTTTTTCTCTTCAACTATTGATTGTTTGCCACCCCGAAAGAGTTAAATATATGTAGTTATTATTATTATTTTCCACAAAAAACCATCAATCAATCGGGAGGAGGGATCCCTCCTCCCTTTGAGGAATTGCGCCACACAAAAAGCAGGTGTTTGTGGCTATTGCTGATGAATTCTCGCATGCGAGACCAGGGTCAATCATTCGCTATAATTGTGCCTGCCCCTGTTCTGGCTCTCAATTATTTCGGCAATTAAATTTCCATTAAGAGTCCACAGACACTCACACTTGAGTGTCCGAGTGTCAAAGACTGTCCCCAATGGTCTGTATAATAATAATCTTATTGTTGCCAGAGATCCTCGTAGGTTGGCAGGCAATTCAATTTCTAGTTAGACGCAATTATGTAATAAGAGACAGTAAGAGAGAGAGAGAGAGTGTGTGTCGATTGATGCACTGCCTTCGAGGCATCACATCAAGTGAAAGATGATAATAATTGCATTGGAATTCACAGGCGTGTGTGTGTGGCATGCATCCGATACACATATGTGCACACATATGCCCTTTTAGCCCATTAAGTATCTGTATTTTAACTAATTGGAATATTGATAACGGGCCAAAAGACAGGCAAAAAAACCAGTACAAAAAAGAACCCTTTCAATGCCATTCCCTGATACATTTTCATGGACTCAAAAGGTAGTGGGGGTTTTCGGGTCTCAAATTGCTCGCACTTCCTCTGCTCTGGCACACATTTCTCAAGTTATTAATTTTCCATTAAATGTCTTACAAGCAATTAGGCCCGAACAAGGGGCTACCAAAGTAGTAGCAAAATTATCAACACGTTCTGTTCCGCTTATTAAATGCTTGCCAAAATGTTGTATTTATGCACCCGTGAATAAATAAATAGAATTTCTGCACAGCATTTGGGGATTCGAGGGCCATAGTTTACTACGGAAAAGATTTTGCGAAATTGTGGAAATATTTTTCGAAGCAAAGCACAAATATTTTCCAAGGATGGTGCGTAAATTTAACGCTTCCCTGGATATTCCTACAAACAGACACAGATGTACACATATATGTGTGTATGTATAGTGACATGTGCGCAAGGATGTGCGTAAGGACTACTCAGCATGATGATGATGACGACGTCTTTGATTCTCATTTGTATTTCTTCATTTTGCGCTTTGATTTAGATTTATGCACGATGCTAGACTTTAAAGCGGAAGCCAGTATAGGAAAGGAGAGATAGAGCCACATATCCTTGCTAGGTCCTAGATCCCAGCACTGAGCCTGCGAAAGCTGCCATCAGCCGTACAGCTGTGCCACTTGAAGCAATTTATGAAGCATTTTACTTACTTAGCTGCTGATTTACTCCCCGCTCCGAGTGTCTGTGTGTGGCAAGGACCTTCCTCGAGCAAGCACATGTGTTTTGCGATTTTTCTATGAATATGAAATAAGTTTTCGCCTCGCATGTGCGTAAATAAACAAGCAGCAGAAGCAGAAACAGAAACAGCAACAGAAATTCCAGCAAGGACCTCTCCAAGCGAGTCCTGCGCTTTGGGCTTGCGATCAAGTGTGTTTACCCAAGGCGTTGCCACACTCCACGAAGGGCGAGCAGAGACCAAATGGCTCCCAGGGCTGTAGCAGAATTTTATGGGCATTTTATGCAAAAAGGATGATCCCCGAGAGACTGGCCCGAAAGGTAACCTAAAAGGGTGGCCAAACGCCAATAAATTCCGATCCCCGGAATACATACATATATTCTTAAGTTTTTTGCCCGAAGGTCACGAATCGATGGTTCTTCCAGATCTCTGGCTCTTAGAAAGGGAATGAGACTGTCCCGCCTCCCGTCATAATTGCACAAAGCCAAAGGAAGCAGCAAGGACTTTCGCTTCGTTACGGGCATCTGTCGGGGCGTCTGGTCTTTCCCAATGATTTGCCAATTTCGTCTGGAGCTTGTTTACATACAAATACAGCCACGACGAGGGCCAAAAGATGGCAAAATATAATGAGGCAGACAACAGCACACAGTCCACGCCCCGACGGGGGCCCAGACACTAAGGAGACAGCGAGACGACTACTGGCTTTTCTGGCTTTCAGCAGTTTCAGCCAAATGCCAGACAAAGTGGTAAATAGACGGAAAACGCGTGACTTTCACTTTGATGTGCCAGAAGCAGAAGCAGCAGCAGAGGGAGAGATTCGTCCTGCTGTCAGACGAATGTCGTAGTTTTTTCAACCCGCGATGTAATTCGCTGTTTGCATAGGTCCTCTGATAGTCCTGGCTCTTGTAGCCATTGGATACCCTTTAAGATCTTCATGGTACATCGCAAACTGACCAAAGCCGTGCACAAATTTGCATAGATGACTGCCGGGCACGACTGTCCCAGGCAGAGAGTCTCAAAGTTCTGCGATAACAAGAGCTGCAAATGCAACACCTTGAGGCACAGAGAGTGCACAGGACAGAGACTGAGAGACAGAAGTGAGCGACAGGCAAGACGCTTATCAGGAAAGTGCCTCGCCTCGGTCTCAGTGCGGTTTTCAGGCTTAAAGTCTTGAAATGAGTGCATTGAGCCGCAGGACATGTGAGTGGGTAATCAGACTGCCTCGACCTGGTGGTGTCCTGCCACTTGCAGTTCTCCCAAATGACAAACCGCCAGAGCTCTCTCTGTCTCTGTGTGTCTCTGTCTCTTAGATAATGAAGCGTAAACTTAGAAGGAAAAGTGAACCTTTACTTGAGGGGGAAAAATTTAGAAAATGTAGAAAATGTGAAAATTGTGGGTTGCAGGCTGCGATAAAAGTTGATGCCAAATTGTGTGTAAATATGTGCTTAAAAAGTCGTTAGTAGTGGACGGCCAGAGGGAAAACCGCTGATAGGATAGAAACTGCCAAAAGATGCAGAAATATTCTCCATTTTATCGTTCGATTTTAATGAGCAGCCCTCTCTCTCCCATCTCTCTCTCTCCTCTCTCGCTGCGTCATCATTAAAAAAATATGCAAGCAGCGGTTTTCCAATGCTTGATTGAGCTTGGAGCTCCGCCTTGAAGCGAGTGCTGGAGCTGCGGCTGGCATTAAGTGCGGCTCAGAGCTCGCCGCTGCCATAAATTTGCTTAATCAAACTATTTAGGCCTCTATGGATGTCACGCAGTGGAAGTCAAGCTGCTACTGCCAGTGCCAGTGCCACTGCTACTGCTTTTGCGGGAGCCATTAGTGGATCCGGAGGGGAAGGAGCGACGACAACACATGTGTTGCATGCTTTTAGGCTCCGCCCAGACGACACACATAATCCTAATTAATTGCCGACATCGGAATCAGCATTCAGGATCCGGCATCAGCATTCAGGCTCCAGCACCAGCATCCAGGAGCTGAGTGTCTGGGTCCTGGCTCTCTCTCTCTCCCTCTCTCTGTGTCTCTCTCTGTGCCACTCCAATGCATTCTGGCAGGTGCATGTGAGCACTTCGTGCGCGCCATTTGCCCCCAGAGCTTTTCATTTACCCCCCAACACCCCAGCCCCCCCTGGGCCAGCCCCCGCCAATGTGCGCCATTATTTCCCTTTGATTTGCTTTGGCTGGGAAAAGCCGTCGTCGCGTTTTGAATGGCAGAAGGACCCACCGAATGGGGTGGATGGCTCCGAAGGGAAAGCGCGAGAGCATTTCATGCACTTGGCTGGGCTTTTAAGTTGCTTAACGCTTTTGATGTTTGCTGCCAGCACAGCCCAGCCCCCCCTTTGGCAGACAGCGAGTGTGACAGTGCCATGGAAAGAGCCCATAAGCCCAGGACAAGAGGTGACACACAACCCACAAGGGGGCAAAATCGCAGGGAAATCTTTAACTTTAGAGCCAGCGAGGTGCGACAGGCTTCAGATTTTCAGGTGTTCAATTCATCCAAAGAGGGAGACTGAATCTTAAATTGTGAATAGAATAAATTTAAGGATACTTTAAGTCCTTAAAGGTTGAATTCGACCACAGCATCAGCATCCACGGGGATCATCCCCAAGGGAAATACAAGTAAAAAGAAATGGGGAAAAGTTTCCCGCACAAGACGCAATAATCGATGGTTGGAGTCGTCAGAGGATTGGCCTTTTTGCGGGATAGAAAAGGGGAAAAGAAAAGGGGGAAAGGCAGCCTTTGGCGGGGCTCCTCGAAAGTATGCAACACGATTTTAATTAGTTTTGAAAAGTATTTTAATTTTTGCAATTTGTGTGCCACAAGGCGCGGCTGAGAGCCTGCCTCAAATAATCACAGAACAGAATGCGGCACATTAATGATTATTAGTTGTACGTATAATGAGCGTCGTCAGCGGCTTTCGGGGGGTGGCAAATGGCAGGGGATGGCAGGGGACGGCAGAGGGGGCGGGGGCAGGGGCAGCCTTCTGCTATTCAAAAAATGCGTGCAACCCGAAAAAAGCCAAAGCCACCAAAACACCAAGTGGCACGAGCAGAAAGCGAAAAAAGCATCGAATGAACGCAGCAAAAAGTTGAAAAAGTTCCGAGAGAAGTTTTCGCAATTATTTTTCTGTTCTAATGTAATAGTGGCCCTGCCCCTGCTCCTGCCCCTGCCCAGCCCTTTTTTACGCTTTTGAAACGAAGGAAAGTTTGTTTAAACTATGTGGCCAGGAAGGGGGACGGACGGACGGACGGACGGACTGGCTGGCTGGCTCTCTCTCCGGATAGCTTAGCGGTTGCTGGAAATATGCTTTGATTTTCGGCTCCGGCGCTTGACCGTTGCGTTGCGTGGAATGCACTGTTCGAATTGTTTGTGCCCCCATGCCCCCTGGCCACCCCTTTTTGCTTGATCTATATGTACATATATTTCATGCTTTTGGATATTCCCCCAAAAAGTTTTCAAATTAAAGGCACCGGGCTCTACTGGCCTCCGGAAAGTTCTGCGGTTGTGGATCAAAAGTCCGTTCCGGCACAACTATTAGTGATTGAGTTTTTGTTCTTCAAGTAGGTTTTCTTACCTGCAAAGAGAATGAGAGAGGGAGAGAGAGAAGAGAAAAGTGTTAATTAAAATCTGCATTTTGATGGGGAATTAAAGAATATTAAAGTGGAAATCAATTTGCGGTTCGTATTCTGCTGACAAATATCGGATTGGATTTTAGTGGAGTGGAGTCCTGGCCGGGACTTAATTACACACACAACTCATTTGTCGCCCACACACACACAAAAACCACTCCCCACGGACACGGACACATACACACTCTCCCCGTCCTGTCCTGCCCTGCCCGCGTGCTGCTGTCTGTCTGTGTCTTGAAATAGGAAACCCAAAAACGAGACAGACAGCAACCAGAGACGACGACACATGGCACACAGCAAAAGCTAAAACAGGAGCAGCAGGAGGAGGAGCTGCTGCTGCAGGAACCAGTCAGCCGTGGCCCCAACACAGGACTTTTGTTTATATGTCATAAAAATTACTCATACGTTAATAATTTAAACGGATGGCTGTTGATGATGGCCGGCCCCGAGGCAGGACAACAGGACAGCACGACAGCAGGACACATGAGGCATCTGCAAATGTGTACTTTGGGGGGGACGGGGAGCAAAGGCTAACTCGGAATCAATACGAAATGAAAACCAAATACCGCCCTGATCAAACGCAAGGAGGAAAGGCCAGCCAGGCGGCACCTCCAGCCTGTTTGCTGCTGCTGCTGCTGCCAATGATATTTCTCTCGTTATCAAGGCATAAAATTCATAACCAAGTCCCTGACAGACATTGAGTGCTGCCTGCCCCATCCGGAGGAATGTCTATGAATCTTTCTCTCGTACGATATTTGTGGAAGTATATCCATGCCGTGTGTGTGTTTGGTGGCAATTTCATTATTTCATCAATAATACAATCGGAGAGATGTACATAACATACATATGTATGTCCTCTTTGTTTGCTTTGGCTCTGTTATCCTTTCTCCGAGCAGTGTTTAATGTTTGGTTGCTTTGATAAGGTTTCTTACGGACTGGACTTTGGCTGACTTCGCTTTAAGCAAAAGAATTTTATTTATGAACAGTTTCCGCCTCAACCGTACTCGCGGTGGCACTCGCTACTCAGTCTGTTACGTGAACGAAGATGTCCTTTGGCATCCCATTCCATCCTCATTTATCAGCGGACTGATTGCAAAAACAATTTTGCATCGTTTGCTTTACGCTTTTGAGTCGTGTGTGTGCACTGAAGGACTGGCTGGGCAGTTGATGTTTTCTGTACGTTTGTAAGGTTGTCTAATCCTGAATCATTAGCTCCATAAAGGCTTCTGTTTGTCGCAGCCGAAAGCCCCATAAAGCATGGGGCCTGTCCCTCAATAGTCAACACCCAGCAAACCCGCAAAGGGGCGAGTACGAGAGATACTTTTTTGTATCGCAAAACACTCGCAAAAGAGCTCGCGAGCGAGCAAAAAAAATACATATGAGTATCGCAAAAGATCCGTTTGCGAGCTATCATAAATGATACTTTCACAGCTTCATATATGGATCATTTCCGTATCCAAATGCGAGCGTTTCGTCCGGTTAGGTCTCGCATTTGACAACATCATTTTTGAGCGTTCGGTTTTGCTGGGTAATTATTAAGATTTCTGTCTGCCTAAGTGAGCATGAAATGGATATACATACATATAAACATACATAATAGACTTTTCATTACTTTTACTGTATCAGATCTGAAAAGTTCGGTTCTTTTTCACTCACTCTGCACTTGATTTTCTGATAGAGAGAACGAGTCCTTTGTGTACCTTTGTATGACTGTGTGTGAGCGCCATTCGGTATTCAGTGATTCGGAGTGATTCGAATCTGATCGAATAACTGTGATGTGGATTCATGCAGGGCTCTAGTACATACATACTCGTACATAAATGCATATAGGTATGCTATGTAGCTGTGTTTTCAAAAATGTTTACTTTGAAACAGAAACCCAAAAAGAGTATCGAATAAAAACTGAATTGATTTAATTTGTTAAACATTAATTTTGATATCGCATCACATTTGAAAGTAGGAACTACATATGTAGAACGCTAATGAGACGCATCGTCGTTGGTGGTCTTGTCGCCTTTGGGGCAGGGGCAGGTGCCAAGGTTCAGGGTCGTGCTCGTTCTGTTGTCGCGCTTCATCTTTGTGCCACAACGAGGGGCTGGCTGCACCAGGGGAACGCTGCTTCCCGCAGCCAGTAGACCACCAGAGCGTCATTGATGCCATATCGCTTCAGGTTGGACAGGCGCTTGCGTGATATGATGGTGGATCCGAAGCCGGTAGATCGTGGTGTCGGAGGTGAATGGCTCTGTGGGTGGCTCTGCGTCCGGTAATCATCCTTCCCCAGAAGTTTAGAGCTATCATCTAAACGTTCTGGGAAAGGATCACTGAACGCGTCCTCCAGGCCACGCGGCTCCGCCTGCATGTGCCTCCACTTCGAGATGGCGGGCGTGATGACGAGGCTGTGGGTGCTCGAGTCCTGTGTAATGCTCAGACGACCCTGCCTCACCATTCGTTTCATTTGCCTGAGTCTCTGCTTGTGCTCAGCCCTCGTCTGATCCCGTTCCACCCGCCTGTGGTGTTTCTCTTCATTTAGCTTCTCCTCCATCGACCTTTCCAAGTATTTGAGCTGCAACAGCTGCTGTTTGGTTGCGATGTCCCTGTGCTTTTGCTTCAGATCGGAGATCAGCGATATCCTTTGGAATGCCTCAGCTGCCTTCTTTCTCAGAGCAGCCTCTGCTTCGTCTTTCCTGATGCGGTCCGCCTCTTCCTTCTTTCGGGCCTCGATTTCCAAGCGCCTTTTCCTCCGCCTCTCGTACTTTTCCTTCATGGCGGCGCACAGCTCGGAGATTTCCTCGATCTGCTGCAGCACAAAGCCATCGGAGTCGCTGTCAATCCCTCGCTTTTCGTCGTTCTCCGCCAGCTCCTGTTTCTCCCAGATCTCCAGACACTTTTTCACCTGCGGCAGCTGTTTTCTCCCATTCTCTTTCCTGCCACACTGTGTCCTCTTGGATTTGCTCTTCATTTGCAGGAGCATCTTCAGCTCGAGAAGATTCAGGCACTTGGACAGCCGTTTTACCTCTCGAAGCTGCAGCTCCTCGCCGAGGCCTCGCTGTGGGGCCTGCTCCCCTAGGATATCCTTGCACTTTTTCTCCAGCATGAAGATTTCTTGTTCTCTCTGCTTTGCAGTGTCCTTGCACATGTCTCCAGTGGCCTTCTCCTGATTCTTCTGCTGACTGCGAGCCGCCTTCTTCTCCGCTGCGACCGTACTGGATTTTCGTAGGTTTTCATTCGCTTTCTGATGGTACTCTACCGCCTGCTTGGCCTTCAGGTCCTGGCAGCTCTTTTCTGGCCAGCACACACCCTGCGCCTCCTGAAGGGCGTCTCTCACTTCCCCCAACAGCTCGGGCCGTTGGGCGGTGGACCGGCATTCGGCGGTGAGGTGATCCTTTCGCTTGGCCTCGCACTTCTTGCGAATGTCCTGCTGCTGCTGCTGCTGCTTAACCTGCTGCTGCTTCTGCACGTATCCCTGCTGCAGCTTGGAGGTGCTTTGGATCTTCTGCCAGCGCCGCAGATTGTCGAAATCATCCTCGAACTGCTTGCTGGGCCTTGGCTCCTTTAGCTGGCTCCAGTGGCTCTTGGTAATTTCCAACAGCTTCTCCTCGCGGTCCCTCATCGCCACGTTGTTGGAGGACGCCGATCCTTTGCAGCACAGACATGCAGCTGGAAGAAAGATGGGAGCTGCTGCTTCTGATGCTTCTGCTGTTGGCGGCTTCGGTTTCGGTGTCAGCTCTGTCGTCTTGGTTTCCTCGGAATTGCAGATGAAGTCCGTGCAACTGTACTTGGGAACCGGCTTCGCTCCCCCCTCCTTCGTGCAGATGCCTCCCTTAGAGGCGGGCGGCTCCTGCAACCAGATGGGGGTCTTGTCCAGGCCCCTCATCTTGAGGCTGAGTAATTCGTTGCGCCTTCGCAGGCAGCTCTTGATCTCCGGCTCCTTGGCGAAGCGGCGAAGTCTGCTACCGATCGCCTTGGGGTATGTCTCCGCTTCGGCTGGTGGCACTCCCACAAACGCACTCCAGACAGACGAGGAGAGGCCAGAGGAGGACCACTGCCGCCTGTCCGGCTTGTTTATTTCGCTGTTGGGTATGTCACAGGCCATGGGCGGATCCAGTTCCCGTTCGCTGATGGACGGCATCCTGGATCGCAGCTCCATGTTCATCCGGCGGACAGTGGCAGTGGGGGCAGCGGCAGCGGGTTCGGGATCCTTGCCGATGCTGGGCCAACGTCTGAATCTTCCTAGAAACCGCTGTACCTGCAAGCTTAGGCGATTGTGGCACATCCCGGGTGCAACATTTGTGGCCAATTTTCGTATGTGATCGAATAAAAACTACCACCTAATGAACGTGCGGCAAGTAACGGGGAATTTTAATAAAATAATAAAAAAAACTGAGAGTGAAGTCACACTGTGATTGAGATCTCAGGGCCGACTGGATCCTGGGTGAGGGGGGAGTACAAATGATTACAGTTTGATGCCACATTGGGCCTCCAGCAGTGTCTCTGCGGACTTCAACAGCCGCTTCTTCTCCCAGTCGCTCAGCTTCGGCCGGCAAATCGCCGAGATTCCGTGGGCGGAGACGACACAGGGAATGGACATGAACACCTCATCCTTCAGACCGTAGAAGCCTTGAACATTGGTGGACAGCGTCAGCACCCGATTGCTGTCCTCGAATATCGCCGAGACCACGTCGGCGACGGTGAGGCCGATGGCCCAGTTGGTGTAGCCCTTGACGGCGATCACCTTGAAGGCCGCCTCCACCACATCCTTGTGGACCGCTGACCAGTACATGGGATCGTTTTCAGTGCCAATGACGGGAAGAATATCCTGCAGGCGCACGCCCCCCACGCTCACCGTTGACCACAGAGGCACCGAGCTTCCGCCGTGCTCCCCAACCACATAGCCGTGGACGGAGCGCGTCGCGATCCCCAACAGCTGGCCGATGAACAGACGGAAGCGGGCCGTGTCCAGGTGGCAGCCAGTGCTGAAACAGCGCTCATACGGCAGATTCGTCACCTTGCGGGCGACCCAAGTCATCACGTCTGCGTGGTTGGACACAACTATGAAGGTGGCCTTGGGACTCTGCTCCAGCAGTGGGGGCATCACCGCCTTGACAATGTCCGCCGTCTGCTGGGCCACATCCAGGCGCGTCTCGTTGGGCTTGGGCCGGTTCCCAGCCGTCAACACCACCAGCCGCGAGTCCTTCGTGGCCGCCACGCCATTGCACTGCTCGATCCGCGCATTGTTGATGAACATCGAACCGTGCAGCATGTCCAGCCGTTCTGCCGCCACCCAATCCTTCTGATCATCGAAGAGGGCTACGTGGTTGGTGACGCCCTTGCAGAGGAGGGCCATGGCACAGGCCATGCCCACGGAGCCGGCGCCCGCAATGGTCACCTTTCGGCCCGGCTGGATGTCGTGCGGTCCGCCCAGCTTTTTGAACAAACATTTTCGGAAATGCTTCAGCAGCTCCTGATTGACAACAGCTTCGGCTCCTCCTCCTGGCCCTCCATGCTTGCCCTTGTCATCCTTTGCTGTGGCCTTTGCTCTGTCTGCTTTCTTTTGAGCTCTCTTTTCCAGGCATTTTTTTCGCTGAATCTCTGCTTCCTTTCTGGCTCTCTCCTCTGCGAGTTTTCTTTCCTGAATCTCTGCTTCCTTTCGGGCTCTCTTTTCCATGCATTTTGCTCGCTGAATCTCTGCTTCCTTGCGGGCGCTCTTTTCTGCGAGTTTTCTTTGCTGAATCTCTGCCTCGCACTTTTCCCTCAGCTTGATCCTGGCACATTCAGATATATCCCCGCGAGCGGGAGCATCATTATCGCTCAAGGACTTTATAAAGCCCTCAACAATTTGCAGTTTCGCGTCCACGCACCTTTCCACCTCAGGATTCTGGCTTTCCTTTCCTGTGGGAGAAGGCTTTTCCGTGGGAGTTTCCTGAGCTACTTCTTTAGGCTTTTTCTTGCCGGAAGCAATTTCCGGGTTGGACTTCTTTCTGGGCTGCTGCCCGCCATCAACGCACATCTCCTTGAGGACCTGCTTGCGGCAGTTCTCCTTGATTTGATCGCAGACGCATTGCTGCATGCGGTCCAGCTCCACCTGCTCCTCCTGGCTGAGATTATTGCGGGAAGAGCACACATCCTTCCACCCACTGGCCACGCACTGATCCACCTTCTCAGCGAATCTGGAGCGCTCTGCCTGATTCCCTCCTGGAGTCTGTAGCTTCTTATTTTCGCCCATCCCCTGGCATGTCTTCTGGATGAGATTCACCGCATTGGGATCTCCCTTTGGGTCTGCCCCTTTCGGGAACTTGTCGCCGCATTGTTTCAACATTTGTCTGATTTTATTGGCGCCTGCTTCCGCCTTTGCCTTGCAGAATGCACTCATGACACTGTCTGCGCAGATCTTCCGGATGCCCGTCTTCAGGCAGCCCATCATTATCCGAAGGATGTCCTGTTGCTGCTTATCGGCGGAGCCCTCGACGCACTCTTTGAATGCCTTCGTCTTCTCGATGATGCACTTGTCCACCCGATTCTTGATCATTGCCGCCTCCTTTTCGGCCTCCGCCGCCGCCTCGGCCTCCTTGCGCTTTTCGGTGGCCTCTTCCAGTTGCCTTCTCAGCTTACTAATATCCTCCCCGGGATTCATGCAGTAGTTCTGCTGCTGACACTGGGCGATGGTCAATGGACATGGCCCTCGCGGCGATTTCTCCCGCAGGAGGCCATGCGGCACCAGGCAGCCGCCCATCCTTCTCATACTCATGGTCTCACTGCGACTCCTTTCCTCCTCCTGGGTTTCTGGGTCTAATTTTGGGGGTGGAGCGATGGTTCAAATATCTGAAATTTTTGGGCTAGCAATTTCCGAAAAACTGAATTTTTGACAAATGATTTCCAGTGACGGAATATTTTTGTTTTTGTTTTTCAATCCTTGCTGAATTCTCAGGAACGACAACAAACGAATGAACGCAACGCCCTGCGCAGCCAGAAACGCGACACTCACACACATGTGGGGCGGGGCATGTGGCATGTGGCATCGCTACGTTATTTTGTCGAACATAAAATGGAGCAACAACTTAATTAAATGTTGAAAGCGCGACCGCAGCGCGTCTGTGGCAGGCCAAAGGTGTGAACGGGGTTGGAAAAAGAGAGAGGGAGACTCTGGAGGAGTGAGGTGCAAGTGCTCTTATCACACAGCAGGATGCTGACAGGCCCTGCCACACGCTAACTCCATTTTTGGGCGGGGGGCGAGGGTGGAAATTAGCAAGCCTGTCACCTGTCAAGCGGGTGGAGGGGGGATAGGGTAGTGGAGGCAGAAAGCAGTGGCACAAGACAATGCGTCGTCTCTCGCCTGTGCTTCAACACCTTGCCGCTCAACACTCTGCCATTCCCCTGCCATTCCCCTGCCCTGCTCCTTGAGGAAGTTGCTGTACGAACTTTGCCACGTCATGAATGCGCCCCCGAGTGCCTTCAGAGTGCCACGAGGAGGCCTGTGTATGTGTGTCTGTGTAGGGGGGAGTGTGTGGTAAATTATGGCATGTCTGCTTCCGCCTGCCACTGCTGCCACTCCTGCCAGCCGCCCATCGTCATTCCGTTGTTTGTAATTTGTTAATTTCCCGCATTTAGAAATTAATTTTCACTTCATGCGCCGCCAAGCAGACAACAGCAGACAGGCAGGAGAGTTGTGCCCCCATCCCCCCCCCTGACAAAACTTGCGCCACAATTACGAGTGTGTGTACCTGTTCCCCCACCACCACCACCTGCCCCTCTGGCTACTGCTCCTCCATCGGAGGATGGGGGAGCACGAGTTACAGCAGTTACATTTTATATTTAAATTTCTTCATGTTGTCATTAATTTGTGCAACTTGTTTCGGCTGTTGTCGCTGTTAATTTTTGAGCGAGAGGTCGGGCCGGTGTTTGACACGGTTATGTTTTAATGGGGCCACCTGCCACCGGCTAAACGCCACGAGCCACATGTGCAAAATGTTCATTTGATTGTCAGTGGAGGGATCCCCCTGGGGCAGATGGATGTCCTGCTTGTGTGTGTTTCTGCTCCCAGAACGAAAGCATGAAGTAACCGCTGACAGAAACGTTTCTTTCGGCCATACTTTTCTCAAAAACATATCAAAATTTTGTCATTTACAATGATAGGTGGCCGACCTGTAGCCGTGCGCCTGCTATTGCCACAGTTGCAGCCATCCCGATGGAAGCATTTGATGCAGGAACCCAGATCGCACTTCCTGCAGCTTCAAAAGACGCTCTGCCAGAAGTCCGACAAGAACTGCGGCCCTCCCAAGCCCAACGATAAGCCGAAAGAGGGGAACAAGCCATCGGCATGCATAAGCTACAAGAAGGATCCCTGCGATGAATCTTCTGAAGCCCCGAAAATGGAGAAGGATGCCAAGGCAATGCCATCAAATACGAGGCTCGACAGGAGGCGTAAGTATTTGGCAGAGATGCAGAAAAAGAAGGCGAAGAAGGAGCCGTCGGAGGAGCCGAATCACTGTGCCAAGCCGAAGGAGGAGAAGGCTTCGAAGGATTCCTGCGGCAAGACGGAGTCCAAGGCTTCGAAGGAGAGTGCCTGCGGCCAGACGAAGCCTAAGCCGAAAGCTTCGAAAGAAAACTCATGCAGCAAGGCTTCGAAGGAGGACTCCTGCGGCAATGGGAAGAAGGAAAAATCTTCAAAGAAGGACCCCTGCGCCGTATACACAAAGTTCTTGGACGATGGCAAGGGAAAAAAGGGCAAAAAAGCTCAAGAACCAACCTGTGGGAAGTCGGTGCCCAAGAAATCTCAAGCCCCAACCTGTGAGACGGCGGTGGGCAAAATGGCGGCATTGCAACAACAACAAAATCAACAACCCAAGAGCCAGATCGCCAAAGGGGCGCCGTCAGCCAATGAAATAAGACAGCCAGTGGACTGGAATGCCATGGAAAGCCTCTTGAGCTGCATGATAAGCGGCGTGAAGGTAGCCTGCGTCACCCACGAGGAGCGGAAAATTTTCGATAAATTGGCAGCGGCACGCGACAGAAGGCTGGACGATGAAGAAGCATCACAGAACATCAAATGCGCAGCCGGTGCCGCAAAAACGTGCCACCCGATGGCGATCTACGGGCTGAGAAATGGTCAGAAACTGAGAAAAAGGGAAAAGATTCGCCAAACCATGAAGAGTAGGAGCGTGAATGTTATGATCAGCAGAAGAAGCAGAGCAACGTTGAAACAAAAACGAAGCAGTGCAACGATTAGCAGTTCAAAAGAGTAGGGGCATATTCATATGTCAGTCAGCTCAAGCAGTGCAAGTGCAATACAATGCCCAGGGAAAAATCAGATAGTGCATGAGCCGGCAAGGCAGTGAAAGAGGAGGAGAAGATAACGCAGTGTAGCACAGTTTAGAGCGCAGAGAAAGCAGTTCAAAGTTCATGCAAACACAAAGCAGTGTAAATTCCAATAACAACCGAAGATTGAGCAGATAAGCAGTCCGAACAGCACTAACTGGCAAAGCAGTGCAAAGACTAGACGAAGAACCAGACAAAACAAAGCAGTGAACAGAAGCAGAGAAAACAGCAACAAGAGAAGCACAAAAATTATTAAAAAGCCCGGTAGAAATCGAAAACATTGCACAGTTTATAACAGAAAATCCATATCTAAATATATGGGTACAATCTCAAATCTATTGGACTGGATAATCGATTCCCCGACTCCAATAACTGATTTTGTTGCTCATTTTAAAGCAAAACTTTAATGCTGGGAAAAGTCAGGGGGCCATCTGGCACTACTATTGTTTGGGGCTAACAAATGCTCCGCTAAGTAGAGCTGGAGCACCAGCGGGGATAATGATGGGGAGTGGAAGAGAGAGAGAGAGAGGAAGAGCGAGAGCGACTGGCAACAAACAATTGTCGTCACCGCTTGTCTGGTTTATTGTCATCCATCACGA
Source organism: Drosophila lowei (assembly GCA_008121275.1). Taxonomy (NCBI): domain Eukaryota; kingdom Metazoa; phylum Arthropoda; class Insecta; order Diptera; family Drosophilidae; genus Drosophila; species Drosophila lowei. Next base: position 18,750,981 of record CM017778.1, on the reverse strand, counting down.
GGGTTGGACAAGGCAAGGGCTCCGGTGGCCCGAAGGTGGGGAGGTTGTCTTGAAGCCACCACCCGACCGATTTGTGGTCGCCATTGTCAGTGGCACCTAGAAAGCAGTCGGGGAGTCGGGGAGTCGGGAGAGCCAGAGAGTTTGCTCATTCACTGGATCCCCTTTCCAGAATCCCTGGTCCTGCACTCATTTAGACATTCTGCTGCGCATTTGGCATAGCCTTTCTTTCTCTCTCCCTCTCTGTCTCTCGCTTTTTCCATTTGCTGCTGTTGCACAAGGATTTGTCAAGGATAAAACACTCGAGGGCAGTCAGACGACATTGTAGTCGTCGCCGTCATCCCAGTCGTTGCTTCATCATGATTACGTTTATGAGTATGTAGCGACAGTTGTTCCTCGTTTCTCTACTTTCCCCACTCCCCCACCCACTCGTCTCCCCACACCCCCTAAATAAATTGTCATCATGGCTGCCTTTTCCCCCTGGACCGCCGCGTTGGCTATTGATTTTACGCTAGGAAATGCATCCGAATGCGGATCCTAAGTGCAGCAAGGTATGGCCTTGGGCCCTCACAGGATATTATATTGCCCAGTAGTGCGGGAGGTAGGCAGGGACTGTGTGCCACATTAAAGAGCGGCCTCAAGGTTGTGTGTTCACAGATTATGAATCGGCTGTAAGGTGGAATTCCTGACCTCGATTTTCTCTGTTTTCGTTTGGGCTAATGGCAAAATTCTACACATTTTGCCAACACAATAAGCGGAACCGCAGCCGGGACTACATCCACATCGAGGACCAGGCCACAGACACAGCTGTGGTTGCCAAAAAATTATATGCCGCTGCGGCCGGCGGTTTGTTAAACAAAAATCCTGTGGCTGTGGTTGCCACAGAGAAAGAAAGAGAGAGAAAGAGCCATACCGAGGGAAAACTGGGTCAGTGCACGGAAAACTGTCACAGTGCCAGCAGACGCATTAAAGCCAAATTACCTAAAATACAGTTTACAGCGGTATGGGGCCAGTCGGAAGCCCCTCCCTCCTCCCCTCCCGTCGGAAGCCCCAACAGCAGTCAAAGTTCAGCAAAACAACAACCAGAGATCCCTGCCATGGGATGTTACATCGTCTCGAAGCACTTGAGAAAGTTTTGGCTTCGTTTTTGTTGTTGTTCAACTTCCGATGGCTGCTGATTTCCCGAGAAGTAGAAAGCCCCACCTTACCACCTGTCTCCACGCTTGTTCCCGAGAACGGGCTCCCTCATCATGAAAGGTTAATGACGGCTGCTGTCAGCGACGAAGGTCACTCCCACTGCCACTGCCACGTACCAACCACCGACTCCTACACGCTGCCACTGCCACTGCCACTGGCACTCTCCCATTCCCCTGTCACTGTCGCTGTCCTTTGTTGGGTCAAGCGTGCAGCAGGTAAAAGTTTCGTGTGCCACAGATACGAGTGCGGGTGCGCGGTAGACACGACGGTCCCGGTGCTAAATAGCAGCGCGCAGCATGGACCCAGGACCAGGGGGATTCCTGGGGCACAGTGGGGAAGCAGAGCGTAAAAGTTAAATGAAACGAAACACGTTAATGGCCTCTGAGAGTCTGGCTGGATGGAGCTCTTGGCAGCAGGCAGCAGGCATCAGGCAGAGAGAGAGAGAGAGAGAAACCAGAGTAAGCTCTAAGGAGCGCCGCTGTTAAAGCTCGGGCGCTCCGTTCGCGTTGAAAGTGAAATTCCCGTCCGTGCCTTGGCAAGTTGGCAGCTCCCATGTTCTGGCCTCGTTTGTTGTAATAAAATGATATCGTTGGCTTAGTTAAGTAGCAATAAGCTGGAAAAACGCCGCCTCCAAGAGCAGTCCCCGTGGCAGTCCTCTCAATCACGGCGTTTCAGGTTGATATTAAGTTATTTAGGCTATTTAGGCGCCAAGTGGACTCCACTCCTCTCCCCTCCTTCCCCTTGGCCTGGTCATTAAAGCCAAATTACGGTGTATTAAGTTACCTTTTAGTTGGGGGTGAAAATTTCCCTGTCTCTGTCGCGCTCTGTCTTTTTGGGGTATACAGTTTCAAAGGTCCCCAACGACCCCGAACGAAGGAGGAAAGTTCATTAAAGTTTCCCATTGATTTATGCTGGAGTTTTCGGCCTCCAGCCAATAATTGGGATCTCAGTGCGGGCGGCGGGACTAATTAACAGCCCAAAAAGTCCATCCCATCCCCAGATGAAAGCAAAGAGAGCGCTGCACTCAATGATGAGAACGTTTTCCCCAAAGAGGACACACGAAAATGAAGGGACGAAAAGCACACCAAAAAGAATTATGTATCACTTCGTTGCGACTTACTTCCACTTAATTTATTTTCGGTTGCTTTTACAAAAGAAAAATGAACAACAACAAGCCAAGGCCAAAAGCCGACAGAAAGCCAAAAGAAAGAATCGCCAATACTGTTTGTGTGTGTGTTGGTCACAGTTGGTCAATAAAGTCCGCGTACAGTAAACAGAGGAACACATTTTAACAGTCACTACGTATTTTTTTCATCGGATCTGCGATCTGGCACCCGAAGATTGAACCGAGTACCCTTTCCTTCTCTCTGTTACGTGGTTTCGGGGAGTCTGTCTTACAAAAACAACAAGAACATCTAGCATTCATTTAATCGAACTTGTTAAAAATATAAGTCCAAGAAGCAGGCGAACTTGCTCGTCGAATTTTTTGGGTTCGACGAAAAGTAGACTGTGGATGACCGTGTTCGAAACAAATTCTTTGCTCGACGGTTTTATTCGTCGGAATAGAAATTGTTCTTCCTATGTTGCGTGAGTTCCTGCAAATGTGTTCGATCAAGCAAATTTTAGTAGACAGAACATTGTGACTTTTCGCTTACATTTTTCAATAAACATGGAAAAGCGAGTAAACACTCGCTGAAGATTTGTTCGTTATGATGTTCGTCTAGTAAGTGGGCGAATTGGTGCGTAAAGGATAAACATCGTTAAATTTACTGAACTAAAGTTCGTTCATTCTTTTTTATGCCGTGAACCAAGTCGTTCTTTTAGATCGTTCGTTTTTGTTCATCGTTCATTAAACAGCGAACAAAGAAACAAAAAATAACGAAAAAAAATCGAACGACTAAGATGGAACTTATTCAGTTCGCTCACTACAGTGAATACAGCTCATTTATGAACCACCCAACAATATTTCTCTTGTTTAAAGGGGGATCACCGCTTGTTCGCGATATCTATTGAGAATTCTCTCGCTCTTTTGATTGTCTCCCGCATTCCCATACTCTCAATAATTAAAAAAAATACCATTATTCAATCAATCAGTCAAGTGATGGGATTGAGCCACACAAAAAGCAGCTGTTGGTTGCATTTGCAATTGCAGTTCTGCTCTATATTATTTTTGCCAGACAACGTCTTAGGCAGGCACGAAATTCAATTTTCATTAGTCGAAATTATGTAATAAGAGATAGATAGAGAGAGAGAGAAAGTGTCTGTTGATGCACTGCCTTCGAGGCATCAAATCGAGTGAAAGATGATAATAATTGCATTGTAATTCAAGTGCGTGGGTTTGTGGCATGCATCAGCATCTGATTGGCCATTTAATGCCTTTATCTATTTGTTTTTCAACTAATTGGAAAATTGATGTCGGGCCAAAAGCCATGCAAATATTATGAAACCCTGCATTTAAAAAACAAGAAGAAGGTGAAATAGCTTGTGAGCGTTGTCTATGGAGAATCCTTAGAATCTGTCCTGGAAAAAATATTTGCAAGCTCTGATATTGAAGCATACCATCATACCACATGGCAGACAAAATAGAGAGTACAGAAGATGCCTGAAAATACCATCAAAAAGGAAGCAGAACATAACTCCAGCTAGAGCCGTTCATAAACTTCACAAGCCCACTGTTTGCCATGCTTGAGTGTAGGTTTTTTTTTAGGTAAAAAAAAGAGCCGGCCTGCAGGCGGCGTTACTTTCATCTCCGTCTGAAAAGGCATTCGACTTTTCAACTTTGAAACTTGCAACAGCAGCAGCAGCAGCAGCAGCAGCAGCAGTAGGGGCGGAGGCAGCAGCAGTCTGCTTCTTTCAGGCTGCTGGCCCTCACACCTATTGCTAGTTTGTTGCTGCCTCCCAATTGGCACCCTCTATCCACTCCATACACTCTATCCACTCCAACCACTTTCCCGTTTCCATTTCCACGTGCAATTCAACTTCGGAAAACGCCTTTCGAGTGCCCGCCGCATTAATTCCCAGGTGTGCAATTTAGTGTGCGGCCAATTTTTGTCGGTCTGCGGCAGCAAGAGGACGGCTGGCACCCCCACCGCCCCCCGGCGCTGACCACATGGCAGGAACAGGAGCAGAGGCAGAGGTCCAGAGGTCCAAGAGGGTGTGAAAGGGGAACGTTGCGAAATTCTAAACGGAAGTTCGAGTTTTATGCCCCTTTTGGCTTTTATTGTTAGCTGCGTTTCCGCCTTTCGTGTTTTTGGGGGCACGCTTTCCGCTCTCCGCTCTACCGTATGCCTTGCACATTTCCGGCTAAAGCAAAACCCCACTCTTAAAGCAGTGGCAACATTTTTCAATTTACCAAAACTCGTGGCACATCTTTAACGAAAACTTTGAGCAGAACTTTGGCCAGCAGCAACTTTTCAATGGACTACATTTGCTATGCCATGTTTAACAGCAAAAAAAACAAAGAATAAGGCCAAGAACAGCAGAGGACGAGGGCCTGGAGCAGAAGGACGAGGACAAGGAGAACTATGGACAGCGAAGTGGCGCCGCGCCGGCTATAATTTTCAGTTCAGGACAAAAGCCCGAGAGAAAGAGAGAGCCAACTTGAAAAACTTATAATAATTGCATTTCGTCCAAGAAGCGGCAGCAGCAGCATCATCGACTCCCAACTGGCGGACATAATAAACTCCGTTCAGAGACGAGTCCCAGCCCTAGTTCGGGCCACTTCCACTGTAGATTGTGCATCAACGCCAGGACAATCACTGGAGAGAGACTGGATACTGGAAAAGGATACTGATGCTGATGCTGGGGAGAAGAGGCGATGACTGGGCCACAAAAATAACCGAAAAGTAATTCCACCACAAAAGTAAACTTGAGCGCACAAAAGTCGACTTTTAAAATAAACTTGCAGCCAGCGCCAGTATTTTTGTTCCCTTTTTTCGGGCATGGGGCAGCGTCAGGGGTGTGTGGCGGGACGAGGGCGGGGCAGGCGCCGGAGTTGGTTAGCGTGTAGACAAAAGTCGGGGGCGCCACTTGAGGCACAAAAGCCGCATTTTATATAAAAGAAAAGTGGCTAACTAAGTCACAGACTCGGCATCCCATCATCGTTGCAGTTTTCCACCAAGTGGCCGACTTGAGGGCCATCTACCAGCAGACAGTGCCGTCCGTTGCTCCTCCTTTTGTGGGAATTCGTGCTCTTGAATTTACAGAAACTTTAACTACAACAATTGCCACCCACAAAATCTACCATGAGATGAAGCGAGACGCCTTCTGTGAGCTGCAGCAACGAGCAAACAGTTTTCGGGTAAGCCCCGATCATTTACTCCCTCCATTCATGCAACATATTGCTCCCATAGTCATGTTCGATCGTCCTCAAGGAGCTTCTGTGGTGTGCGAGTGTGAGCCACAGATACTTTATAGAGAAGGAAATCCTAAATAGGGCCGTAAAATCACCGCCAGAAGAGCATAAATGATATCAGAGTTTGAGGGAATGTCCTAGAACATTGTCATATACAAGTTATAGCCCAGAGAGAGATAGAGAGACGTGAATAATCCGTGGAATGGGCCGGGCCGGGCCGGAGGTATCATCTTCTGATTTCATCAGAGGAACGCCCTCCAATAAAGAGGAGCCAAAGCACCACTTTATTAAATATGAAATATGCTCCTGCCGATGATGCCGATGATGATGATGATGTTCGCTGTCGCCTTGAATTACACGCAATGTCGTCCTTAGCATTTGAGGCACGTAGCAAGCGCTCAACGCTTAAATACATGAGATAAAATGCCGGACACTAAGCCCCGACCTGGTCGGAGGAGGACTCCTGCTCTGTTCCGGGAAATCCCTCACTCACCAGAGTTGGGGGTGGTGGGGGGAATGCCAGGTGGAATGGTGGAAACAAATTTCCATCGGACAAATTTCACGCTCGACTTGCATGTGTCAAAAATACGACACGAAATTGAAATGCTTTAAAAATTTAACAATTTTCCCCTTTTTTTCCCTCTCTCCCCCGAGAAGAAGGGGAACAGATAGATGCAGCTGCCAGAATGTGGCAAGGAATACCCTCTCCCGCCGTGGTGGGGCACAAACATTTTTATGCAAAAATATTTTGCATGTCACTTCCATCTGCGGGAAACGTGCAACGTGGGTGAAGGAAGCATGAAGGAGCCCATGGCTCGGCTTGTGTATTTGCCACAGACTTTTGCATGCATAACAAGTCAGCGGACGGACGGAGGGACAAACAAACAGGGGCACGAAAAAACACACACACACACACACACACACACAGAGAGAGGGGGAGCCGGAAAAAGGCAGCGCCGCCAGTGCCGGCAGCTCGCAGGAAACGCATACAAAAACTTTAGCAAGCGAGCGGCAACCCGGTCGGCGGTCGGCGGTCGGTCGGTCGCATTTCGTAATCTTTGCAAATAAACGCGTGAAATTCCAAGGAGCACCGCAGTGGGGCATGCCCCGCGGGCGAGCACGTCAGAGGAGTCGCCGTTGCCGTCGCCGTCGCCGTCGACAGTGTTTGGCCGACATGTGTGTGCGCCCCCATTTTTTGGCATACAGCTCACACGCGAAATTGCGCATTCAGATTAAAATTCTTGAACGCGCATTTCCGTTTCCGTTTCAGTTTTCCCTTCATTCTGTGGCATTTTCTTTCCGACTTTGTGGCCCCCTTTCCCCGGCATTCGTTGCACGCATCGCATCGTGGGGTGGGGGGGTCTTGTGTCTGTTTGGAGTGCAACCTTCAAGTGACCCTCCGAGAGTCGGAGAAATGTCGGAGAATTATTCAGAGTCACTTTGGCTCTCCCTAGGAATATCGCAACATCCGGCACATATGTGCCATGGAATCCCGAGGACTCTCTCTCCTCTCTCTTGCATATTACTCATACGCCGCATGGACCTAATAGACATTGACAATCGCATATTACTCATGGATTAGACGGGTGCGGGTGCTGGTGAGGGTGCGGAGAGGGTCCTTCTCCATCGTCCTTTTGCTTATTTACAGACCATTGCCATTGATATGCGGACCCTGTTTTTGGCCAAAAGAAATGGCTTTGTTTGCTGCATGTGGCATAGAATATCAAGCTGATAAGGGGCGGGTGGCACGACACCCCAGCCAAGGATGTGTGCGCTGTGCGGCGTGTATGTGTGTGTGTGTGCCGGCGCATAAATAATGTGACCTGCCTGACTGCGATTATCTGTGAACTATTTTTCACACGTTGCCGGCATACAAAGTGGCCGCCATTCTTTCACCGGAATATACGAGCTGCTTGCCCTCCAAAGGCCACTTGGCCCATTCATTTCTATAGCCACTGGAGGAGGGGGAACACACTAACACATATGAAATGGGGAGTACGAAGAATACTTACATTGTACTGAAATAATGAACAATAATATCCAGAGGCGTCGATCGAATGTCGGTCTCATGACTTCATCACTTATCCAAGGAATTGTGTGTTTGGTATGGATTTTCCTTCTTCGGCGATGCGATTCCTCCCGTCAATCGTTGGCGTGTTTTGCCTCAGCATTCACGCAAATTGGCACATGTGATGGCGATGGCACGGACGAGGAGAAAGAGATCTGTGAATGGAAATTGTGCTGTGATTAGAGTCGAATGGTTAGCAAATGCCTTAAGCCAATTAAAGCGATGCCCCAGAACCAAAAGCCGGTTTTTGCTTAACCCTTTTTTGGTCCGAGTCTGAAGGGAGGGGCTCAAAAAAAAAATAAAGAAAAGGTAAGGCAGATTGTACAATTGTTTGCTCATGAAATTAATTAATTTTCCACACACACAGATACACAGATACACACAGAAAACTTTGTTACATAACGCTGGGCGGATTAACTGTGAAACAGAGCAAGGGATACGGACGGGGACAGGAATACGGATACGGTTACGGACAGGAACAGGATAGAGACATCAACCGACGAGAAATTTCGACAGCATTTTGTCTGCAGTGTTTGGAGTGCACAGTAAACACAAAGCGAAAGAGCACCAGGCCAGAGGGAGACACACAGAGAGGATGTGGGATGTGGCACTTGGACTCCAGCCACACACAGACACACAAGCACACATACACATACGTGCGCATACTTTTCTCAAACAGTGTGTCCCTTGCATGTGCGCAAACAAAATTAGTAGCAAAGCTGACGTAGATTTTAACGAATTGGCGTTGCCAGGGCGCCTCCAGGCTCCGGGCTACACTCCCACTTTCCACCTTCCCCTCTCCCCCGCCCCGTCATAACTGTTACGTTCCTGTGGGCTGTGCGATGGGGCCGAGAGTTCGCGGCAAGGTAGCCTCAGAGCCAAAGTCTGACTGACAAACTCCTCCTTGGTGGCCGTAACGAGGATTTACCCATTTGCAAGTGGTTGCACCAGATATCCAAAATTGTGGCCATATAACGGGTGTGCACTGCCTCTGCCCCAAGTGTAGCATGAACATGCCCCACGCAACAACAATGGCAGCACTGGGCAGACATATCACGCGATCAATTTGTCAAAAAAGCAGCGACAAATACTCGTAAATGAAGCAAGTGAACCGCTGGAAGGGCAAACTGAGGCAACGACAGTGGCAGCAGCAGGGCAGGCAGGAGGCAGCACTGGCACAGCAGCAGGGAAGAGAATAGGCAGCACTGGCACAGCAGCAGGGCAGGCAGGAGGCAGCACTGGCACAGCAGCAGAGAAGGAAAGAGGTCGGTTGGACGGAAACAGAGGACACGACAGCACGACGGCAGCATTGTGGCCGAACAACAAGGACAATATTTGACGCACATCATCAATATGTGGGGATCTCTCCCCCTCTCTAGACTGAGTTGACTGACAGTTGTTGTTGTCTGTTGACTGTGCAGCTTATGACATGTAATATGTAACATGCAACACATCTGTCATTATGCAAGCGACAAACTATTACAAGCCAATTGTTAGGCCGAGAGTCGGCAGGGAATTAGGTCAAAATCAGGTCAAAAGCGGCCAAAAGACCCCACATGAAATCCGATCAAGTTTCTTCCTTCAAAACACACACACGGGCGGATGCGTCAGAAATTCCAGCATCTGGTCGGAAGGGCCACCATTGGCGACAGGTGTTGCCAGAAATATAGTAGAACCAAGGGACTAGTGGGAGAATCTAGGGGGAGCTACATTTTAAGAGTAGATGCAAATATGAAAATATTTGTTCGAAATATATTGCATATTTATATTAAATTAATTCATATTCTGGTTAAATATATACATAAATTCGAAAGTGTTTTATATTAAATTAAATATGGTATGTTTACACGCTTTGTTGGGTTACGCAGCCCAATATTCCCAATAAGTCATATATTATAGCCAGTGGTGCAGCAGTAAAGTAAATCACTATATTTGTTTGTTGTTTGCACTGCCCACTGTACCACACTGTAACACATGTACATACATGTACATACATGTAAATTAACAAACGAATAGTGAAAAAATAACATGCAAACAACGCAGAATTTCTCAAGCTTTCTAACGGTGCATCGCACGGCATGATCGAAAGCTCGCACTCGAGAAAGCTCCAAAAATTGTCGATTGTAGGTGTGCAGCTTCTTTTCCAGCCGTTCTCTCGCGTCTTTCTTCTTTTGTTCTTTCTTTCGCCTTCTCTATCGCTCTCTCAATCTGTCGCGCTCTTGTCGAAGCCTCGCCTTGCATTAGGGCACAGGCGATTCGCCGCCTGCCCTTGAATTCAGTCTGCACCTAGCAATCACTTATTGCACATACATATATAGCTCTTCAATCCGACACCGTCCTCAACCGACCCCTGCGTCTTCAATCTGACCCCGTCTTGAATCGAGCTAATCACCAAACAGACTCTTGTCGTAAATCATCGCTAACCCCCAAACTCCGTCGAGCCATCACTATCCCTTAAACTCCGTATCGAATAAACCGAACAATCGTCGCCTTCTAAATAAATAGATCGCCTTTTGTGCTGCTAAAGAAGCTCAGTAGCTCAACACTCTTAATTTCTGGAAAAGTCAGATCAGGGTAATCATGACCCAGTCCCATGACATCCTCCTCCAATTCCTAGAAATTGGAAGAGCTCTCACTAATGTGCCCTCCCCCCGCAGCTCTCAAATGCCAATTAAAATAAAAGCAGCGCTTGCACCGCGATATAGGGGCCGTGGCAGGAGTGGCAGTGGGGTTGCGCACAGAAAAACCTGAAAATGTAATTGGCACAATTTAAATGGCGACCAAGCGGAATGACGATGATGATGATGATGATGGCAGCAATGCATAAACAATAAATGCCAATGATATGCAAATTTTACCAATTTACCGCAACAATGCTAAACTATGCATCTGAGAGTCGGAATGGTGCAGGCGACTGGCGACGGGCGACTGGTGACTGCCGACTGCAGATACAGATACAAATGAAATCATTGCTGGGTTCTGCATACGAAAAATTGTTTTGGTTTGCCACAAAACAGCAGGGGCAAGCAACAACCCAGCAACAGGAGAGACCTAGAGAGAGCAAGGGATGCAGGGAAAATTAAATTTACAAAACAAGGAAGAGAGAGAGAGAGCTGGGGAAAATCTCTGGGGCAAGTTCATTTGTTGCTTGCCGGCTGTAAAATTACATATATTTCATATGCAGTTCCGCATCAATGATATTGCAACGTGAATGTTGCGCCACGGAAAATCGTTATTCATCTGCGGTCGTTTTATTGATTCCTGTGGCTGCGGGAAAATGAAAAGCGCTCAACGGAAAATAAATACAGATAATTAAGCAGAGCGAGAAGGAAACGTTCGCTTTTCTCTTCTCTTCCCTTCCCTTTCTTTCCTTTTTTTTTTTTTATCCTGTTTTCCATTTGCCGACGGGGCTACATTAAAAGGCGCCACAGAGATATACTATACTATATTGATGTATGTATATGTGTTTGCATAATTAAATTTCTCGTAGCTTTTATTTGTTTTTAATTTCATAAATTTTAATTGCTTCATCTCCATCGCTGGCAAACACTCACAAATCTAATCCATGGCCCATAATTTATGATAGTTTGCCAGAGCACAGCAGAGCAGACTACCAGCACAATGATTTATGAAGCGAAGGGCTTTCCGAAAAAGTGTTCTTCAATTATCGACTTTTGGTGTCATACGACCCAATTTATTGAGCGGAATCAAGCGTACGAGTATCCTTATTCAGGTCTGAGAAGGCGACACAAAAATATAGTTTTCTTTGCCAGAGTTTTCCTTCACCGTTTTGAGAGGATGTTGGAAAGTGATGAAGAGCTAGAGAAGGAATGGACTGATCAGAGATCGAACTGCATGCATTCTTATGATCGGAAATTGGAAGCCGATGAGTGGCCGATGTTGAGGGCGGCCCAACAAGTTTCATTGCGAACAGCATGTTCGATCAGTCCGCTTACTCTCTTTCGGGTCTTATTTTACGATCTAAGGGGCAATTTTACTAAGTATTTTAGTGAGTGGACGCCTCTCAGCGATGCTCCGAAACCTCTGCTAACCTATTCTCTCTGTCCGCTGCCGATAAGCAGCCAAGCTCCCCGACACACAGCCGATCATGTGGCTCGAAGCTATAGCCTCGGCAAAAGCCGCACTCGAAAGCTCTACTCATGATGAAATTATACAAGGCGGTCGGTCCGCCAGCTCCCTCTCGGGTCTTATTTTACGATCAGCACTACTGAGAAGATGCCCTATTGATGCCCTGCTCGATTAGAGAGAGATGAACGAAGTAGCCTGTTGTACTGAGCAAAATAAGACCTGAAAAGAGAGCGCGTTGCGGAAGCGGACAACCTTCTATAATCATGGTCCCATCTGTCTGAAACAAAACGTCTGGCAGCTTGAAAAACTTTGAAAATGTTTGCCAGTTTTCAGTACGTTTTAAAGAGGCTGGTCGCTGTCAGGTGTTTGCAGGGCGGGCATGAATATTACTGGCCATCAAAGACTACACTATGGCGCTGAAAAGGGACAGTTTTAGGCAGCGTCACAAAGCCAGGACCGGATCACTGCGCCGAGCGCGAGAAACGCAAAGTTAAAAAACTTCGAAGGATATTGCTACATTATGAAGTGAGGCGTGCGGCAGGGGGAAAAGCGCAGGACAAAGTATGGGTAGGAGGGCGTGCCTCCATCCTTTCACTATCACACTTTCCACATCGACGCGTCGCTTGGTGCCTCCCCCTCTGGTGGATGGTGGATGTGGGGATGGGTGGGTGGGTGCTTGGTGGGGGTTTGTACTGAAAGCCCCTTGAAAAAATTTTTCATTGTCTTTTGCATGCCTGCCCCACACACCCAGATTCCCAGCCTGCCGCTCCCCCACCCCCTCCAGCAGCATGCCTTACAATGTGGCATGGGACGAAACAAATGCGTAAAGCACAAAAGTCAACATATTGAATAATGATTGGTAGGCGGAAAGAGAACGGAACGAAAAACAGTGAGACCATCCCCACTCCCCCCCTCCCCTCCTGGGGCTATGTATGTATACGATAATCTCCTATTCTTCTTTATGTCCCTCTGTGTGTCCCCAGCGTCCTCCAGGCGGGACTCACACGCCTCACGTTTTCCTATAAATTTTCATGGAATTTTTCAGTTTCATCCGCACTGACACACACACACACACATGTGTTTTCTCACATTCTAATCGATAAGCAGGTCCGATAAACACTCCCACATCGTTATTGATGGATGTTCCAGGCGGCTCTCTCTTCTCTCTCCCTCCCGTTGGGGATTTGTGATTAATTAGATTTAAAAGAAAATTGCAAATGGCTGAGCGGCTTTAAGCCATTTTCTCCGATGCCCCCAAGTGGCCAAAACAAGGCCAAGTCGAGTCTGGAGACAATGGCCAACAGCAGCAGGCTGCCAACAACAACAACAACAACAACTGGCACTGTGCCATGTGGGTTACAGCAGTACCTGGCCTGGCATGTACTTAATGCCATTCGATGGTAGCACAATGAAATGGCCGGGAAGCCACATGGGTTGGCAGCAGAAGACCCAAATCGAAGGCCAAGGCCCGAAGCCAGAGAAGGTCCAAGCGACAAACGAGCTGGAAATTCGACTTCAACTACCAGTTGCTGTCGAAGACAAAAACCTTTATGGAGACTATTTGTCAATGGTAAGCCCCAGAGAGCTGTAAATAGTACACAGTTTTCGGATGAGCGCGATGCGATCATTAACTCGGTACTCGGTACTCGATACTATGTATAGCGATTGGTTGGAACTCGTTTGAAATAAACGTGCGAGCTCGAACCAATCGATACACGATCATACAGGATTGTTTCAGACAGAGAGGGCCAGTCGAGCAGGCTCGATCTTACACCACGCACTAAACCTCTAATTCGTTAGTTTTTAGTGCGTTTTTGTGCGTATTGGTGCCAGCCACTGTTATAGACGTGTAGGTGACCAGCAGATCACTTTCCCTTGCACTTTCCCATAGGACGCTGGTCGGCCGACCCCTAGTTTTGAATAGTCTTTTCCTTTTAGGAGCAGACACTACAGATTAAGCAGTCAATATTAATCGCCAGCTGTGATGAGTCTTAGAATATCAGTATTACGCATCATCGAGTAGTTTTAAGGGACCTGGCGGAGCAATAGTTGGTAACATCTCTCGAACCAAAGGCGTTTCACATAGGTGGGGCCAGACAACAGCCAGAATGGCACCTGCTCTAAATATCTCTTAAAGCCCCTTAAATTTATCCATTTCCAGGTTTCAACGAAGGTTTAACATTGACCTACTCCGATGCGATCTTCGAGTACAGTACTGCCTGGAGAAAAACGATGTAAATGGATGCAGAATGCTCCCTTTTTCCAGCCTCTGGCTACTGTCTGTCTTACTGCTGGCATATTCATATCACTCCAACCGAAGAGCGTCCGTTCAGGTTTTAACATATGTATTTACGAGTATGTGGCCCGCAGGGGTTGAACTTTCGAAATAACGGATCGAAAATCGAATTAAAATTGCATGCTTTAACATTGTGTTCCAATTACTGTCGCAAACAATTTACGAGTATATACACATGCCACAGAGAAAGCCCGCGCGAGAGAGCGAGAGAGAAAGAGGAGCAAGCGGGTTGCTGGAGAAAAAGCAATTTTTTAAACCAAAAAAAAAGTTTGGACGGAACCCGAGAGATGCACTGCTGGAGGAGGAGGAGGAAGAGGGTAGGAGGGCTGGCAATGCCAGTGCCGATGCCGATGCCGGGTCGTTGGTTTATGTCATGAAAAATGCATTTTTCAGTACACAATTATAATATATGTAACACAATAAATTGCGATGGCCTCTCCACAGAGAAGGGAGGAGTCAGGCAGGGGCCACTGGAGGGAAAGAAAATGTTATAAAATTGTTATCGAGCGCATAATAGCAAATGTTGCAAAATAACTTTTGACAAAGTGCACTCAATATCAAACCAAAGAGTGGAAGCGCACTGAAGGGTCCATGGAGTCCATGGAGTCCATGGAGTCCATGAAGTGAAGGAGCGAGAGAGAGCGAAAGAGCGAGAGGTGGGATGCTGTGCAGAGTGAAAAATCACAGAAGGCAAAGGCGAGAGTTTTTTTATTAGATGCGAAATAATAACCCCCATAAGGTGGATGGGGGAGTACTCTGATGGTGCCTCAGCATTTGGTGCCTCCCTTTGAGATTCGAGTGACAGTGACAGTGGGGCATTGGGAGGGGCATTCAAGAACTCGTAATGCCTTTCAATATTGGACAGATCTCGAAATATTCCCACTGATATTCGATTTGAAATGAAGGATAGACGGCTAGATGGGGCAGGGGCAGGGGCAAGGCACGAGTCAGATTAAAGTGCCATATCGCCCGCGCTTGTAGTATGTGCCCCATGTAACCAAATTACGGCAACACATGCCCCAAAAAATATGCAACAATTCGTGGAAACCGACAAAAAAAAACAAACAAAAAACGAAGCATAAGAACCGAAAAATTGTAGGGAAAAGCGGAAAAGCGTAGGAAAACGAGCACACAAAAAATGTGTGGGTGCATAACTTTAGGCACATGCCAGGGCCTGGGCCTGGTCCTGGGCCTGAACGTGGGCCTGGGCCTGACATGCCTTTCAACTTTAGGGGTGGGGATGTCTGTCTGTTGCATGCCTCTCCTGCGCTTCTCCTCCCCTTTCAAAACAATGGCTTGCATATGTAGCGCCTAAAGTTATGCAATGCGGAAAATGGATCGGGAAGGGGGGGGGGGAATGGGAGTAGGGGGAGTGCGAGTGGGTGACAAAATGTAACCATTAGTTGCACATAGTTGGGGGCAGTGGCGCCAAATTCCCGACCGAGCCACGTGAGAACAGACAACAGAGAGAGAGAGAGAGAGAGAGCGTAGTGTGGCATGTGGCACAGGGACCTCTGCCTGCTGCCATTGTGTTGACAAGCCCGAAAATCGGGTCAGTAGTAAATCAACAATGCAACAAAACAATGGCAATCATGGTTATGTGGCGAGTGAAAAATGCATGTTGCATGCTGCCCGTTGCACGTTGCACAAGCGGCCAGAGGGGCTTACCTCGTAGATTGCCGGCAATCGACAATGGGAGTGGAAATGATCAAAAAAAAGGTATACAACGATGTATCTTTCGGATCCAAAAGTTCTGTGGATAATCTCTGCCCTACTGCGTGTTAAAGCCACATCTCTCTCTCCCCCTCTCTCTCTCTCTTCCGGGATAGACCCCCATCGACATTAATGGGTTAAACTCAAGTGTTGCGCGACTTAAAGCAGGCACCCCGCCGCCCCAGCCCTCGGCGCCGCCTGAGGAACGCCAGCTATCGCTATCTGGCGCTTCCGTGCATACTTGAAAGCACACAGCTAATGGGGGAGTGGTGGTGGGGGTGGGAGTGGCAGAAAAGGGAAACGTACCGACAGTGCGATTAATCAATAACCACTCAACGTGGGCGCGTCTAGCAGGGCAGAGCAGCGCTGAGCGGAGCAGAGCATCGGGGATTGTGTGAGCGAAACGATTTAATGGACACCAAATGACGCAGCTTCACGCAATGTCTGCTGCTGCATGTGTGAGTGCATTACATTTGATGCAGGCCACTTTTGGGGGCATCTGCCTGCAGCAGGACGCCATGCGGCACTCACACGTACGAGTCGTACAATGAAAACGAGGCCAAATGCATGTCCTGGCGACTCTTGGGCGCGAATTTTTGTTCGCGCATTTTCTGTTGGCAACAAGAATTTCTCATTTGGGTTTTCAATTAAGTGCAAAAGAGAGAGAGACAGAGAGAGAGAGAGAGAGATGGAGAGTTAGGAATTGCGTTCTGTTTGCCTTCAGTGGGGTTCAGTGCACACACATGCCCCAAATTTCAGGCAATTCATCAGCGCGCTTAAAGTGCGATTCTTATGATAGAAGAAGGCCCAGACAGACACGAAAGGACACGAAACGACACGATTGTCATCATAAATATTGTATAACATGGCCAAGAGAGTCGGAGTCAAGCACACAGAAGCCAACAGAAGTGTCTGAAATGGCTGCCCCGCCAGAAAGTAGGCAACGCCAGCAACAGAAACAGCAACAGCAACAGAGCGGAAGCCGCATGCAACACGACCCACGATTCAGCAGGCGGCAAAAGTTTGCGTGCCAAACAAAACACACACACATACACACAGACAAAGGTGAAAGACAAGAGAGAGAGAGAGAGAGAGAGAGAGAGGCGTGTAAGAGCAGAGCCGGTGGCAGTGGCGGAGATGGGGAAAAGGGTGAATATCTGAAAGCCAAAAAATCACGGAGGGAAAAATCAAAGGCACGAGAGAAGCATGTCATGTCATGCCACGCGAGAAGTGGGGGCGTGCCACATGAAGCGTTACGTTGCAACGTAACGACAAACATTTAAAAGCGCATTAAGTCCATCACACCGGAAATTCTATATTCACGCAAATTGTTTATGGCCGATCAACGGGCACCCACGAAAGTGTGGCGCCACCCGTAATACACTTGAATGGAAATTGAATGCCACAACTGGTTGCTGGAGATACAGCCAGGCCAGCGATGGTTTGAGGCATGCCTTGATGGCAGATGCAAGTTGTTTCCCTGACCTCTCCTCTCCACTCCTGTGCTTGTATTTGTACCTGCATTTACCTCTGTTGCGTCACACAATTTGGGGCAGGGGCAGGTGCCGGAGGCCATCAGTTGGGGATAGCTTTTTAATAAAGCAAAGTGGATATCTGTGCTGGGAAACGAATGGAAAAAAGTTGCATGTTTGCTTTCGCCTAGATGATGGTTCTCTGTGGCATGCCACAGCAGCAGCACACAGGCTAAACGAAGAGCTTAGGCCATGTTGGGGCCGTGTCGAAACGTTTAACCCGCCATCGAGGTTAATTAAAAGCGAAGCGCCCCCAAAACTACCGCCCTGCCACACACACACACACACACACACACACACACATGAAAGGAGAGAAAAGAGCGAAAATATAGATAGATAGAGGAAAATTATAAATATAAGCTCATTAAAGGCTTAGTCCCCCATTGGGGCCGTATCGTGTGGCGTCCATTTTAATTAGATAAAATTGCATTTTGCATAATTTCGGACACGGACACACATCCAATAAATCCTTTGGTGGGCATCCCCTAGTGGTGGGCATCGCTAGTCCATGGACTCCATTATTAAATGAATGCCAGCGTTAATTAAATGATCCATAAAATGACAGAATTCCGCTGGCTATCGATGTGAGGAGAATCCTTCAACTATTTGAAACAACTCCTTCAAGAATTTGAAGCATTTGCCTCCGTTGCATGCTCGGCGGTGGCCAAAATGGCGTCAATTAGTGCTTGCCGCAGCCCAAGACAAGGCAAGCAGCTGGTGGTTTTGCGCGGCGGAAGCTGAGACTGACGACGTCGTCAGTGGTTGCAAGCTGTCAATTATAGCACAGTTTACAGTTTGCTGAAAGTTTTGCCAACAAAATATTACCATGTTGCAGGGCAGGCACCGCGGCAACATCGCCGCCATCGTGTGTGGGAGGTGGCTTCAATTAAACAATTACCGTGGCTAGGTGGCTAGGTGGCACTTAATTAAATAATTTGCAGCCGTGTGGCGGTAAGCAGCGAAAAAAGGAAAACAAGAAAAGATGAGGAAAAGCACTCATTAAAGGGCAAAACACGAGCAGCAGCCACAGCCACACCGAGTCGCTGCCAAGATGCCCTTCTGTGAGGGGCTTCTGCTCCTCCTTTGCTCGTTTCCCTCCTGCCCCTGGAGGCCCTGATATATGACGTCTCATCAGTGGCAGCAAATGGCGACAGGTGTTTCAACAAACATTTCGTGCATGCCATAAAAATACCCCAAAAAACACACACATGTCTCCCCCTGTCGCCTCTCCGTTCTCTGTGTGTGTGTGTGGCACATAAATGAAATTATGACATATTTAAATGCCACACACAGCAGGCAGCAGGCAGCAGGTAACAGGCAGCTGGCAGCTGGCAGCAGGCAACAGGCGGCTGGATTCCAGGAGGGTGGCCGCCACCGCTGCCGTGACAGGCGACTTCCGTTTCCGCTTCCGCTTCTGCTGGCCAAGTTCCCTTAGCATTTAACCTGGACGCGTGCTCAGTCCTAGTTGTAGTATAATTTACAATTTAGCGCCATAAATGTTTTGTCGTTCCCTTGCCACGAATGGCCGGGCTGGGTCTGGGTTGGAGCATTGCGTGCCACTGTGTTGCCAGGGTTAGGTGCGCTGTGTGTGTGTGTGTGTGTGTGTGGTTGGGCTTCGGGTCAAGTGCGACTGCGAGTGCGAGTGCGTGCCATGTTAATTATGTGACAATCCCAAAGAAAGGTGTTGCCGGCAATCGCTAGATGGCCCTGATAGGCAGACAGAATGACACGGAACGGCAGTTAGATTTCCTATTAAGATTTCATTCGAATATTCCGAATTTCAGACATTTGTCAGGTGTGTCCAAGTGTTGATGGAATCCCGCAGATCCACTAAATCCATGATCCATTAGTGGCTTACCTGCAAAGAGCAGAATGGAAGTTGATACAGAATTAGTAACAGCACTAAACCACTTGACTAATTAAGATTTTATTAGCAGACAGAGTCCAGAGCAAACACAACAGCACTTTCGAAGCTCTTTTTCGGACACTGTTTCGTGGCCCCGAATGAAGAAGGGTTTAAATTATTAATTAAGCCCCTCAATGTATGCAAAAACATTTTCCATTTGCCATTTCCGTGTTCGTGTTCGTGTAGATCTTGTTGTGGAAACAAGCAGTGCCGTGTGAAAATCACGTGTCGAGAATGGCGTCAACTCATCGTTGAAATGCTGCACAAAACCAACATTCGCACATGCACACACACAATACAAATACAAACACACACACACATGGGCACGGAGATGTATTTGCCATTTATTTTTTCCGATTTTTTGGATGCCATAGTTTTTTCTGCATCGCGCCGATTTTAATATTAAATAAATGCCATCGCTGATTGCGCATCCAACGCGGAGGAATTCGTATACCCTGCGACCAGCGGGTAACCCTACTATGGCGCAAAAGAAGGTAGCGCGAACTTCTTGCAGGGATGATCGAGCGAGTGCTCGTTCGATTACGGGATCAAACGTGTTGGCGAGAGCCATCATTCAATGTTGGCTCATTTCCAACAGCGAACTTCGTGCGGGGATGATCGAGCGAGTGCTCGTTCGATTACGGGGTCAAACGTGTTGGCGAGGGCCAACATTCAATGTTCGTTGGCGGTTCGATGTGTCGTGTGTGGGGCATGCATTTATCGAATCCTTATAAGAGTCTAAGGAATAATGTAAAGAAACATCCAAATGCTGCCCCATAGCAACGATCGACCTGCAAGGGTATCTGAATCTTCGGCCCTGAAGTTCGGTTCTCTGTTTTTTGCGATATTTGTTTTCCGTTTGATATTTGCATAAGAAAATTTGTGTTTGTTTTGACTTCAGCACCCAATTAAACGAGTAACCGTATACATGTGCATGCGTATGTATGTGTGCGTGTGTGTGTATATGTCATGGCCAAATGGCAGATGGATTTTCATTTGGCATTTTGCAGATTTTTGATTTTGAGCGAGATACATATAGTGCCATAATGTGTTGCATTAAGCCATTTGATGTGTAGCCATTGACGAGTGTTTTAATTGAAATGCATTAGCAGAGCTCTCTCGCTTTCTCTCTCTGTTTGGTGTTTGGTATTTGGGAATTATGAGTTATTGATTGGGCAAAATGGGAGAAGAGAACCTCGGCAGTACGGAGGCTCTTCTGACATCTATTCAAATATGAAATATTCGTAAAAGCCTTGCCACTTTTCCACCGCAAATACACACACATTTCGACTCATTTGCTGACATTATGCGACCGCAGAAACTGTTCAGAGTTTTGACCCATTTAAATGGCACTTGAAGGCACCCCGGCCCTCCACCCCGGGCATTCCACCCCGGGCATCCATCAGCCACTTCTGTTGCTAATTCTCTTATTTTATTTGTTCCATTTTTGGGCCAATGCCAGGAACAGTCAACGGCCTACATACATATTTTACCATATTATTTATGGTGCCCACAGAACAGAATAAAAACAACCAAAAACTCTTCAAACCGACCGCAAATGGAACAAAAATGGAATGATGAAAAACGCGTATAAAAATAGTGGAATATCAATTTATTATTGCACTCGGAAACATAAATACGACACTCGCCAAAGGGACACGCACACACACACACACACACACACACACACTTTTAATTTATTAAAAATTCTATTGTCAGAATAGAATAACAATAACCGCATAGAGTGGGGAGGAGGAAAGGGAGGAGGTGCTATGCATGTGTTGGGACATACTTTATTCATGTATTTTCACACATTCACATTCCATCCGGTTGCCACACACACACACACACACACACACACACACACACCCAGCCATTTTTTGTGTGTCGCTGAACTCGCTTTTCAGTTCCACTTTTTCCGTTGGCTACTTTGGACTCTGGTCTCTGGAATCTGGACTCTGGAGCCCCCCCATTGCTTCGCCCTTCTATAACGAGTCTCTCTGTGGGCAGTGGCTGTGGCTGATGCTATTCACATGGTTTTGAATGAATGACACATAAAGTTCTTTTTATTTTTAGCTGCGTTTTGTTTTTTTGCGACATTTTTATGAATGCTACGAATTTTTTTCCACTATTCTCCTTTGCCGATGCCCTGTTCCGGGGGCTTGTTCATGCGGAATCCGACGCATAGTCGGGTCTTTCTTTTTTTTCTTTTTTCTTCGTGGCTTGTTATTGTTTTGGCCACACACACACAAAGAGAGAGAGAGAGAGGAGACCCTTTTCAACGCAAATATTTCCCATTAGCAAGGGCTCGCCAGGTCCTTTTTGGCCGTTCTCGTTCCTTTTGTTTTGAAGCCTTTTGCATTTCTGTTTTATGGTTTGCTTGGCACACATCCTCGCACATTTGCCAATTGGAAATTATAGTCCAGTGCCCACGCATGCATGTTGACTGGTCGACTGCGTTCCGGCCAAACATTTCGGACTGGCCAAAAGATGGATGCCATCTGGTGCTGCGCCTCCATCTGTGAATCTCGGCCAGATTGGGGCATGGACCATGGGGCAGCACATCATCGAACTGTTTAATCAACTCGTTTGCACAGCTAATGACTAGAGCAAGCACCAAAAGCACCAAAAACACCAAAAGCACCGCATTCAGACAGAGAAAATCCATTGTACACGTTTAGTCGTCGGCGGGGCATTCGCCGCCTCTCGAAAGCAAACAATCAAACAAAAGCCCCCGTCGAAAAACAGCCAAATGAATGCGAATCCGGCGACACGCAAATTCAATTGACTGCATTGGTAGGGCTGCCCAACGGCCAGCCATCCCCTGTCCCCCGACCACCCCCACAATCATTCGGTCAGTGATCGCCAGCCCCAGACAGCCCTCCACCCTACAGAGGGTATTTACGATTTTAAGCAGAGGCAGAATATAGGCATTTTCGACCCCATAAAGGACGTGTAAATATTAGAGTCCGTTCTGAAAGCACTTTCGAGCATTTGCTCAGTCAATCAGTCAGAAGAGAAGATACACTCGAAGCACAAGAGACAGAAAGAAGGGTATCTAAGGCTTCGGCTATCTCTTGCTGTATTGTGTTTAATTTTAATTGGTTTCCTATTTAAATTGCATTGGGTCTGAGGGGTTTTCATTCTCAATTGTTTGGCTTGTTTGGCACGTCCACATCCACCCATTTGGGCCACATAATTTGTCTTTGATTGCCATAGTTTTTGTTGCGGCTTCAATTGAGAGATTGAGCCGACAAATAAAATTGCAAAAGCCCAAAAAATAATACTCGCATAGAATGGTCTTCATTTCATTGTTTTAGCCTGTGGCACAGCACTTGATGGGGCAGAGTGGTGTCTAGTGTGTGGCACACACATTTATTTAGATAGTAAATTGTAGTTTTTCCAATTAAAATAATTTGTATTTCAGAATGGAAAGCTGATGTGCATCTGCGACAGAGATTTTCCATTGAAATGAAATTGAAAAAATATTTGTATTTGCAATAAATTGACAGTCGTTTCAGCGTACCATCTGTACACACAAACAGTCCAATGAAATTCGATTAAAATTGCTTAACTTCACGTACAATAAGTCCAAGCATAATTCCGGATAAACAACCACAGAAAAGGGGGAAAATATTTATTGCCCCCAAAGGCAAAAGGGCAAGTGGGCAAGTGGGCAAACGGTCTAAAGATGTGCGGTTTTCTTGGGCATAATACAGTTGAGAACAATCGAAGCGCATGCACTGATTCCATAAGAGTGTTCCCCCGGTCTAAACCCTTTTTCAGCCAGACCAACCGACTGGACTGTAAGCCCGGCTAAGTCGAAGAGAGGAGGAACCAAACACGAAAACACATCATAGAAAACAACAAATACATATTGTACATATGGTATATGGTATACTCGTATAATATTAATAATAACCAGATCTGTTCAGTCGGAAGGGGGGCGGCTGGGGGGACAGTAATCCCATTACCAGTGTGGGGGGCAGGGAGTCTTTAGCTTCGACTTGAAGTTGCATGCTCAAGTAGATCCGCTGCGATGTCCGACTAGTCTAGGATGGAGTCTATTTAATGCCCCAGAGCAGGGCACAATGAACAGGAGGAAATCATAAGCGGCAGATGGACTGAAGGACTACTCTCTCTCTCTCTTATGGGTTGGGGTAGGTGGACAAAAACACCAGAACTGTTCCTGTAATTGAATTCTGCGGTGCGTTCCCAGGCATACCCTTCGCCCCATACTCTTCCTCTCTTTCTCTGGTGTCAATTTATTTCACCATGTATGCGTGTATTTGTGTGTGTGTGTGTGTGTGTGTGTGTGTGGTGGTGTGGGGGGGAAAGTGGTCAGTGGTGCCGCGGGGGAGACAGCAGGCAGCATAGTTGTTGGTCACTACGTGCGTATTACACGCCGAAAGGGTTATTCCATTCCCCCAGCCTCCACGCAATTGTATTGGCCTGGCTAAAACATGCCACTCCAGTTGCCAGTCTCCCCTCCACCACTCTGCCACCCCCCACCACTTTTGTGGGCGGTGGAGGGGAGTGTGCAGCACGCACGTTTCTAATTTTGTGCCTGGCTTGTTAAATTTTTTTTCTCCCATTTTTTTCCGCTTTCATTTGGCTTGGAATTTTTCCTCATTTTCCTGCCACACACAAACAACAACAACAGCAACAACAAGAGCAAAAGCAGCGCAGAGAAAGCTCATTTAGCCGTGAAGCTCTTTATTATCTGCCTCGTAGAGTGGTTTTTTCCCACTGAAATGCCACAGCGCATATGATCTTTGAGCACGAAACGAATTTCCGGAATATTTGTGAGACAATTCTTAACAAAAAATACATAAATAAATGTTTGGCTCGAACAACGAGTGAGAGAAGCAGCAAACGTTAGCGAGAGAGAGGGAGCGCTGCAAAGAGTAAGAAGAAATTAATGCTTTCTTCGGGACATTCGTTCCCTTCGGCAGCAATCACTCGATGTTTTATTCCAACGTTTGATCGAACATTGAATGTTGGCTCTCGAACAGGCTGCTGTCTCCCGAAATCGATTCGAACTCGAACAGGCTCGACCATACTCCATGCTGCTCTCGCACAATGATCTCGGTACAGTGGGCCTCCGCCGCCTTACAATTATTGAACAATAATAGACATCCGACAAATATCATGCTATAATATCTACGAATACTCGCACAATGCACACGCATACATGCATAACTTGGGTGCATTGGAAAATAGGCAAACAAATGCTGGAAAAAGAGGAAATCCCATGCATGGGCGCCTAAGAATGCCTCTCCTCACAGGGGTGATGGCAGGGAGAAGGGGGGGAGAGCCCCACATCCATACCTTCTACTGAAACTGAAATCAAATACTGCCTTGGCCCTTAAGCACAATTGACATTTCGCACATGACATGCCAAAAGGAAAAAAACAGAAAGAAAAAAGCGAAACAGAAACGGAATCAAAGAAAAAGCGAAACATTGCAAGGTGAAATCCGATGCTGCCCGATGCCCCCGCCCCACACCACGCCCCGCCATCGCTGGCTGACCCTGGCCCATAGGGAGGAAGGGTAGGGGTAGGGACGACACGACATTATATGCTTGTTATAATCCCTGGCAACATTTTTATTGCAATTGTCAACCCGGGCCATAAAGCACACAGCCAGCATCCTCCTGACACCTACAATCGCTTTGCTCTTCCATTTTTCGACACAAATTGAAAATATGACAAGAAAATTCGCTTCAGCAGCAGCAAGTAGGTCGTGGAAGGGAGGGGGGAGTGGCTGCCACATAGGGCGCGGGGTCTGTGTGTGTGTGTGGCAGCAAGTGCAACTGTGGCAGTTTACTAACTGGCGAAAAGAGAGCCCTGGCGTCGAAAGCATATTGATTTCAGTGGCAGCGCAGCAGAACGAGAGAAAATGGGGGATGGGAAATGTTTTGCCAACGTTGCCAAAAAAAAAAGAAAGAAAATTGCATGTCCATGAATGTTGGAGCGTGTGTGTGTGTGTGTGTGCGTGTGTGTGGGTGTGGGTGCGGGGGAAATTGCAATGAAAAGTGCATGCATCAAGGTGAAGTCAGCAGTTTCCTCTTTCGACGACCGCTGATGCTGCAAATGTGCCCAGCGAAGCAAATAAAAATAATATTTTATCCGTAGAGAGAGAGCGAAAAATCGTGAAGGAAATGCACACCCGCACCCGCATCCACATCCACCAGCCACCCCACCACCCACTTTTCCCCCCGGAAAACAATGCACAAGAAAGCATCGAAAGAATGCGTCTACGAATTCCCCCCATCGTCAAGGGAGATCCATTGATATGCGCGAACAATGGACCAGGAAACTAGGAAACGGGGCGCCAAAGCGGCTGCCAGGCATTTCGGAGGAGCCGCTGACCCAGATAGCCAGGTTCCATGGGAAAGTTTATTAGCCCAAGTCCCAGTCCTGGACTGAGGCTGGGGCTGGGGCTGGGGCCAGGGCTTTACGATCCGCTGCACCAGTGCCAGAGAGTATAAAAAATTATGGCACTTTCGGGTATACTCAATAATGTGTGTGAATTGGGAAACATTCTCACTCCGGCAGATTATCCTGCGTGGCACCAGTCTGGCACAGGAATAAACGGCTCCACACGTAATCCCATGTATTTTTCGTGAGATTAAAGCATCTCCGGAATCACAAAGCCATTAAACATAATGAAGGACTGCTTCAGGAGTTCGCCCGAGCAAAACTTTTATTGGGGCCAGGCTGCGGTTTTTCCCTGCCATAAAATTATTTAAAGCCCAGCAGTCGAATAGGCGCTAAGCAGCGCCAAAGTGCACTTGTTGAGCATACTTTCAGGAGCTTTTCCCCCGTCACTAAGCCACCCTCCGCCCCCCTTTTTGTGAGAGTATATGAGCGTTTAATGCCCGTCAAGAGAGAGAAGGAGGGAGAAAGTTTGATATGAAACTTTCAGCTGCGGTTGTAGCTTGTAGTATTTTTTAAAGCCTGCTTTATGGCGCACAAGCAAAATGTTTCTTAAAACTTTTCGGTGGCTGATTTTAGCCCCAGCGAGGCTCAACTGGGTTAAGAGCGCGCGGCCATTGTCCCAGAGAGGAGGGGCGTCCACAAGATACATATAAGTTTAGTTTTATGGCGATATTTTGATTGCCATTCGTCTCGCCCCCAGAAGAGGATCTGCCTTTCTCTCTCTCTTTCTGTGCCACGCCCACTGGCCACTGGCCTAAATGTGTGCAATAAAAAGCCAAACAAATCGCTGCCAAATGTTTCTTATTATCACCTCTCAGTAGATTTATCACCTGATGACCGCAACAGACCAAAAATTAATATACAGTCAACGCACACCCACACTCCAGACACGTTAGCAGCCAAACAGGTGACCACCACATCAGTACTCTGTATATGTACCACATACATACATATTTCTATATATATATGTGGTTAAGTGAGGGGCGTGGCTCGGCTGCTGCTGGACGACGCCCTTTGATAAATTTACTACACAAATTGAGTCGCTAAATTAGAACATTTATTCTTGGCCCTGGAAGAAAGAACGAAAAAAAAGGCAAGAGACCCCACCGAAAGCAGAAACGAGAAAAAATTCCCCCAAGTGCGTTTGCCACTTGATGTGGCATCTAACGAAACCCGAAGCTGCTCCGTCCCCCCCTGCCCGACCATCGCCAGGACCATGCTGGTCCTCATGCTGCCTTCATTATTTGTGGACCAGGCGCATCGACATCGACTGGGGCTGCACTTCATGCTTAAGCTCGTCCAAATCTCGAGAGTGTAATTTATTGTTATCATTTGTTTGGCTAAAAGCAAAAGGAACACAGCAAAAAAAAGATGCCAAGACCCGAAGCCAAACGCAGGACGCAAGGCCCAGGGTGGAAGGAGAGCACAGAAAGGCCAAAAGGGATATCGAAACGGGAGCACTGGCAGCTCACTGGATGCTCTTTTTATCCCCCCATGCCCCAAAGAGAAGGTAACTATGAAAACTAGTGTTGGACAATCAAACACTGTGTTGGAAAGGAAGCAATGATAAAAAAGAGGACGAATCGAAGGAGAGGGAATATCTTTAGCGTATTGTTAGAGGTTATAGGTATTCAACTTTCGTTGATTAAAGGCATGTAATAAAATCAGTGTTGGAAAGCACTGCAGCATGAAATAAAGTGCTGGAAAGCGCGGCATTATTTTAATGGAGAATCTTGACTAATTCGAAAAACAGACTTTCTTTTATGACAGGGTATTCCCAACGATTGTGTTCCAAAATGAGAAAAATATAAGAAGAGCCCACGAATAAAGAGCGAAAAGGACGACAGAAAACACAGAGAGATGGCGAAGGACACAAAACAGAGAAATGTTGAAAGATTGAAAACAGAATAGAGGACACACACGCACACGCACACACCATGGTACATACATACACAGCATTTAGATAACTAAAGTAATTTATTTTATATGGAGGTCATGCGCTCATGGACATGTGAACACCCCCCCGCACCCCACACACACACAAATAGTGGATTGTATCTGTGTGTGTGTGTGTGTGTGTTTTTGTGTAGAAAATTACGCACTGAAACTGAAGACATTTCCGCTTGGCACAAATTTTGTGCTGAGCTCAACAGAACCGAAACCGTACCGAATGGGAATCCGGATCGGATCGGAGAAAGAGAGACGGTATTTGGACCCCCGGTTGCGGGCCCACTTTTCCGGGGGCATTAGCATGAGAATTAACCAGAAACGAAACCTCACGGAAAGCGAAGTCAAAAGTTGAAAATTCCGCAACAAAAGTTAATTAAGTGCTCGGTTCGGCGAAGGAATCACAATCACGGAAAGGAAAACTATTGAATGTTTGTCTGGAAATAGTTGGGCATACTTTCAGGAGCCGGGGCATGATTTAATTGGAAAATTGTTTAGCTGAGAACTTATCAAAAGTGCATATTTCGCATTAGAGGCAGTCACTACTTGGCCGAAAGCTGTGTTGCCTGAATAGTTTCAGGCCAAACTGCTAATTGAGCCAAAGAGGAGCATTAAAAATGCATGCCGCCTGCTCCACTGTGGGTTGGTTGTCGGTTTGGAAACTTAATTAAAATGGAATTTCTCCCAAATAGGCCACTTGGGCAAAACATTGCAGTACACGCCCCCCACCCGTACAAATAGTCACACATGCCTCTACGACTGCTGCTTGTGTTACGGCAGCCTCCATGCCCCCCCAATTGGCCCATTAAGCTGCCCATAATAATGATGCCAATAAGCAAAACAGCAGCAAGAACAAGAACAGTTTACATGTGGCCCAAACAAATTATTACAAACCTAATGACCCAATATATAAATTTCAGCAGATATCCCCCTGCCACCGGAACAATGGGGTGTGTGCCCGACATCCCTTGCTGATAAGATTTTCCAGGCAGGAGGGAGGAGGGAGGAGGGAGGGATGGGTAGGAGTGCTCGGGCGGACAATGGAACATGTAAAATATCTTCCTCATTGCGTAGCACATTATCTGGGTCGCAGGGACACCAAAAGCAGTAGAGACAAATACAAAAATAAAGAAATTGCCTCTAATTTATGAGTGGAAAATGCGAGAGGAAAATCCCACACACAGACACACACACACACACCAAAAAATGCTCGTACATTCTCTGGCAAATAGATAGCCCAATTTTCAGTAGCTGCTAATATTTTAAAAGAGCCATTTTTTTTGGTGTGTGTGTGCGTTTTTTGTTGGGTATATAAATAGGCAGAAAAAAATTATTTTATGGCTTAGCCACAAGAGCGAGAAGCAGGAACGAGCATACTTTTGGGGGAAAAAGTACACTTCCAGCAGCAGCAGTGCATCATCCCATGTGGAGATGCGATAGATACACAAATACCAAGGAGTACATGTATGTATGTATGCTCTCAAGTGGCTGCATTCTTAAATTGGATTAAGTGGGTTTTCCACCATAGAGATTCCCCCCATCTCTCCCTCTGGCACACTCTTATTCTTTCTCAACTTTTTTTGGTTTGCTCGACTTTCCGCTTGAGAGAGCTTGAATTTAATTAAGAACAAATATTAAAGCACTGCATTTATTTGGAAATTGAGGAAAAGAACTGAAGATGTGGTACGACTATTCCGGATGCTAGAATGAAGCCATTAGGAGATTGTCAGTTGATGCCTACCACATTTTGCAGTGTGTTATTACATGAATCAATATTTATCCATCAAGATGTACCAACAGGAGTATCTGATACAGGGAGCTACAAGGAGTAATCAGTTTTAGGGCGATCATTTACTCGCATTCATGCCCCTAATGTCCCCATATTCATGCTCTTCGGCCACAATGCTCAATGTTGGCTCTCTCGAACATGTTCTATGCGATCGTTTCGAACGAGCACGTTGCTGCTCGATGGTGGGAGACATCTAGCAGGCTCGATCGAACTCCATGGAGTTCTCTGATCTGCAGAAAACTTTAAGGCCGATTCACTGCCAAATGGAATATCCCAGATAATGTACCCGTTTCCTACTATCTTTTTGAATGGTTTTAGCTATGAAATTTACAGTATTGTTAATATAATTAAGTTTCCTGTGCAGGAAATTGCTCTACTCATTGTCTCTCTTGTGCAAGCAAAAGTAAACAACAAAAAAATAACAATAAAAAGAAAAATAAATCCCCCGTAGAGCAAAAATATTGTTGCTTGAGAAAATTTAGGATTTCCACTTTTGAGATTTTTATTTGCTAAATGGAGAGCTGAACGGAACGTAAAGGGGATAAGGAACTAACATCAGAGATAATTCACATCGACTGGCATTCTGACGAATGGGAAAACCTCTCAAGACAACACACAGACACACACAATGCAGGCAATGTACATATGTACATATGTATGTGTGTGCGTGGGTGAAGGCTGAAACTGAATTAAGCCCAAAAGTAGGCAACAGAGTAATCAGAGAAGAAGAAAATGGAAAAAGAATGAATCATATGTAGGGGCCATAGGTTTCAGCAGGGAATTATAGATCTTCCCAAAAAGGAAAAGGAAAGGACAAGCGATTACCATTGGCCCTCTAATTAGTTCTAAAATCTTTAAAAAAAGACCCCTCAAATGGAATGAGAGTTTCACACAAAAAAGAGCTGCCATTACTTCCCTGATCCCGGGGAACCCCGACCTTTTGCCTAAACGTAAGACTAGTATGCAGTAGTTGAAAGCCATATCAAGTAGCAAGAGCAGGGGAAAAGGCAAAGGCAAAGGCAGAGGCAAAGGCAAAGGCAGGGGCAAAGGCAGCTCCTATCCATGAATGACGGGGGACATGGGTTCAATAAAATAGGGGGACGCCCAGCAGTTGGGGGATTGCAGAAAAGTACACACACACATACACACACAGGCAATAAACATTTCATTGAAGACGCAACAAAAAACGCATGGCACAGGGCATAAAACAGAGGTTGAGGGCCGGCTGGCAAGCGTTTATCAGAGTAACACGACGCGTAGCGTAGTCCCCACAACGCAGTAAAAATGAACCCAGAAGTCATAAAAATTGAAAGCTCGCCTGGAGTATATCCCCCATGCCATTGCCATTGCCATTGCCCTTCCCATAGAAAACCCTCAAAGCAGAACGAAAACAGCCACAAACCCTCACGAAGAAAACAACAAACAGAAGGATGGAGAAAAAACGAAAAGAGAAATATGTATAATAAAGAAAATTGAATATGCCCAGAGGCGTCCCGCGACAGCACAACAGAAAGCCAGAGTCAAAACAGTTCAAAACAACAAGTCAGAGGGTGTTTTAATCGAACATTTCGACTATAGGATACCCATTAGTGGGGAAACCAAGGAATTTTGATGGATTTCCCATCGTATCTATAGTATCTTTGTGGATAATCAAGCTAAG
The DNA here is from genome assembly GCA_008121275.1 of Drosophila lowei. NCBI lineage: Eukaryota > Metazoa > Arthropoda > Insecta > Diptera > Drosophilidae > Drosophila > Drosophila lowei. Next base: position 18,719,990 of record CM017778.1, on the reverse strand, counting down.
GCTGCAGCTTATATCTTTTACTCCCCGATATCACCCCAATATGATGCCAGGACACATGCGAATGGCGACCAGAGAATAGTGAAAACCAATTTCGTTTTGGTCCCTCCCCCCCTGCACCCTGCACCCTGTCCACCTGCTGGAGCTTCCTTTCGGTTGAAAAATGTAAATTGTATCTCAACGTTAAATGGCTGACTATAGATACAGATACAGATACAGATACGGGAATGGCTGGCACAGTTTTAGTTCAGCTTTCATCGCATGCGATTTTTATGTGACACAAAATCTGTGGAAAATGCCTTGGCTCGAGAAACTTGACTGTTTTTTCGTTTTTATGACCATACGATACGAAAAGAAAACCAAAACTAACGTTAAGCCAATGAAATTGACTTGGCTGCTGGCTGGCTGGCTGGCAAAAAAAAAGGGGCGGAAATTGGTTTGAATACCATGAAGATTTCCCCAAAAATTTATTACGGTATTCGGTATACGGGATTCCATAAAACCGTACAGTTGTGCATAGAGTTAATAAAGACAAATGTTTTATTTTGCAGCACGAGTACTTTTCAGTCGAAAAGACTATAAATTTGGTAATAATTGGGTGAAAATATTCATTATAAAAATAAACATTTGAAGACCCATTTATTGTCGTATCGATTCAAGAGGAGATACATAGATACCCCTGCAAAAAGTCTTGGGGAAAATGTATTTATATACCGATTTGCATAATCCGCAACAAGACGACAATGCATTCAATGTTGGGTTAAGCTGTTTGCATATATACACACTATATATAGCATATACCAGAATAGAGCAAAGACAGAGCCATCTACTTGAGGGATCGGGAGGGGGGAAACTGTCCCCAGTTGCCACTTTTTGTTTTGTTTTCCCGCTCCACCAGATTGCCAGCATTTCGATTTTGTGTCAAGAAAGTGCAGATCTATCTTGCCACTCGGCTCCAAGCAGCAGCGGCAGCAGCAGCTGCCTCTGTGAACTGCGGCACGTGGCAAGGCGCACGAGGGAGAAGCAAAAGAATAAAGTCATAAAATTGAATTGGTAATTTTTTGTGTTAAAAGGAGAAATTAAAATAAATTGAATTGCTGCTAAGACCAATACATATACACCCCAACAATGCCAGAGACGAAGATGGAGCCGAAGGAAAAGCTCTGGCAAAGGAAAGGAAAATGCAAATGAGTCGCACACACAGACTGTGGGGGCGTCGAAGAAAAGGAGGCGATTTTGGGATAGGTTCACTTGATTTTTCCCGAGCGATTCCGCGGGCCCACGTAATGAAAACAAAATAAAGCGAAGGACTAAACGAGGAAGAAAAAAGAAGAGGGAGGGACAGAGGCAGAGACGGAGACGGAGAGAGAGAGAGAGAAATGCTCAACGAGCCACGAAGAAAATGCTAAAAAATAAATGCATTGTTGTTTTTCCTGGTTTTATGGATGCCATTTCCCAGGCGTCCTTGTCCTCGTCTTTCATTCCAGGGACCCTCTTTCAGGGCCTGCCATTGCTGTTTCTGTTGTTGTTTTTGTAATAGGATTACTGCATAAATTAAAGTATTTGCCGTGGCATCATCAAATAAGATTTGCAACACTGCCCCTGCCGCCTGACCCCTGCCTCCTGTCCCCATGTACATAGCGCGAACATCAAAAATCGCTGGGAGAAGTCTTTGGAAAATAAAAGAAAAAAGAGAAGCAAAACACGAAAGGAAACGAAACAAAAGCGAAAGCCTGCTTCAGGGTACCGAAGGTTTTAGTACCCTTACAGATTGATCCCTTCCCATGGACTACGCAGAAATTTCTGGAGAGCGATAGAGATACAAATATATTAAGAACAGAATGAGTTACTGAGAGAGAGAGAGAGAGCGAGAGTGAGCGCAATGTGTGGAAATGAAGTAAAGATCGAGTCGAGAGATAAGACATTCTGCCTTTGCAAAATGTTTACGTGTCCCTCTCGCTCGCACTCAGCAACACCAGGGAATACGTCTTGTCGCCTCGCTCCTACGATCCTCTCTCTGAGCGAGTCTTTCTATACGCCACTCTCTTTGCTCTCTTGCTCACTCTCAGAGCAATAGCACAGCAAAGCAGTCGAAAACGCTTTCTTCTTTGCTTTGCAAACTGTTCGAAGCAAAACGATGTATAATTTCTGATAGCGACGCAAAGTAAATGCCATCGAGCATAAGCTTTCTCCACAAGCTCTCTCCCGCTAAAGCTCGCGCTCTGTCTTATCTTTTATCGCTCTTGCGTTTGATCTGAGCTTTTGGCTGCTGCTGCAGCTGGATCGCACAACTGGAATTATTTCAATAAACATTTGATTAATTTATCAACCAATTCGTGCATTGTTATCGTGAAAACCAAGGTATATATATTCGATATCCTCCTCTACACACAAACATCTCATGCAAATCAGAATACCCTCCTCCACCAGAGTACTCGTATAACAAATAATTGCAAAAGCAGAGTGGGAAGATGGACAGAGGGAGCGAGAGAGAGAAAGAGAAACATACACACAAGTGGCTGTGGAGACACGTAAACGTAAAAGTTTATTGCATAATTTTCAGCGGCTTAGTTAAAGTGTAATGTAAACAACACAAATGCCAAAAGGAGGGGGCTTGTGGTACAGAGGAAGAGAGCAAAAGAGAGCCAACAGTTAGACAATAAAAGTCTCAGAAGATTATAAGAAAATATGTCACTGAATCTTTTGTACTCAAAGATCACATCTACATGGAAATACGAATAGTTTCGGGTATGAGAAGTGATGGCTTTTATTCTGTAATTGTCTGGTTATGTTACCTGCTTGGCCATTCTGACCACTTTAAGGCTCAATCTCTCGAAAAAGCCGACCACCCTTAGTGCCACATCCACTGCAGAGGAGCTTCCGCTCGGTTCCAGGAAGCCCCAAAACGCACCTAACAACAAAATCACTTCGAAAAATGTGAAACTAAACACACAAAAACCGCAAATTTCATTTTGATAAAATTTTAATTTGGCCAAGAGCCCCAGCCCCAGCCGACAGAGTATCCGGATGTGGAGGGGAGCAAAGAGAGACCTGGGGGCTGCGACCTCGGCGCGCCTCAATAATTCAAAGATGTTAAGCCGCAAATTGGCATTGGCAGGAGCCAGAGGCAGTGCCAGTGGCAGGCAGTGGCTGTGGCTGTGGCAGAAAGAGCACAGATGGGGGGCCAAAATGCAGACAGGATATATACATCCTTTGGGGGTTACACACACAAACACACACATACAAAGAGAGAGAAAGAGAGAGAGAGAGCGAAGGTCTGACACGCACGCATTAAACTCTATTGGGTGCTAATGTTTTTTCTTCCCCATCAGCCCCTGCCAACATCCTGCTGCTTCCTGCTTCCCACATCAGACATCGCAAAATTTTCATAAATTCAGGAACGAGCTGGTCGGCACTCACACATACAGGTTTCTCTGTTTCTCTTCTTCTCTCTCTCTGTGTGTGTGTGTAATAAAAATACGCTAAAATGTGTGTATCACACACATAAACACGATGCTTATTGCCTACTTTCGGGAGCAGCAGCAGCACAAGAGAGAAGATATGCCTTGTATAAGAGTATGAACGGTATCTGCATGCATCTGTGTGTGTGTGAGTGTGGGGGCTGTTCATTTGCTGCGACTTCCGTTAGGCGCTAATGCTGATGATGCTGCCTCTGCCTCCGTCTCTGCCTGCTTTCTGTATTAAAGTTTGTTGCTTTAAAAATAATCGTACTCCCTGTGGAGTTCCAGTCGAGTTCCATCGCGTACTAGAGAGTGAAAGGAGGTACTTCCTTGATATATTTAGTATAGTATAGTATGTATATATAGTGTAATGTATCTGGAACCTAAGAAATGTTCCATTCGACTTAAACTTTAAATACAGCTTTTCCTTGCATCTTCTACATAAAAAATCAACTCAAATTCGCAACCATTTCGCGCTCGAATAACTTCCAGTGGAATACTTCTCCACGAACACCTCCTCCTACCCCACGCCCATCCCGAATCCATTTGGTATATAGAATGCTGATGCGCGCAGGGCTTATCGGGCGCTTTCAAGTAAACAGACAGACGACAGGCAGCCGGGCTGGCAGGCAGCTATAAAAATTTGCATTTGACTAATGCCAAATATTCAGAGACGACTGGAGCTAAAGCGGGTGCTATAGCGGGGCCATCCGATAAGCGTAACCCCACCACCGTGGCATGCCTCCTCAACCCTTACAAGAAAAAAAGACACAGCAGCAACAGAAACAACAGCAACAACAACAACAATGGCTCTGGCTCTGTCTTGGGAAGGAGATGCCAATGCGTTTACTGATTTTTCGAGTGCGATACGTGCAAAGATTTTCTTTTTCTGTCTCGAAAGAAAAACTTGGAGGAAGAGTACTAAGGGGGGCGGGGGGTGGTGGTATAAAGGGAGGAATAGCGACGCTTTTATGATATTTCCTATTAAGCTATTTGTTGCTAGCTCCCTTTTATCGCTTTAAGTCTCTCTCACTCGCTCTGTGTTTTCTCCCTCCCTCTGTGTATCTTTATTCCCCCATTTTTCTCCGTATGTGTGTGTGTGTGTGTGCCAGAATCTTGCCAAAATTTCGTGGATGGCAGTTGCATTGCAAAATGATACTAAAAGCTCACACATACACCCACACACACGCTCATGTGTCGCTTATCGATTTTCCACACCCTCCTCTGCACACCCTCACCCCCACCCACCTCTGTCTGCAGCATGCACCCTGCCCTACTGTGTGCACTGTATGTGTGTGTATCTGTGTGTGTGTTCTTGTGGATTTTTGACATGCCAACGCATTTTAAATTTGCATTTTTTGGCACCGAAACTGGCAAAAATTTTAAGCTAAAAGCATTAAGACCATGGCTAACAGAGGGACAGAGAAGAGGCAGTGACCAGTGAAGAGCAATGGCGGGGAGTAGAAGAATAGGATAGGAATATAGGATGCTGGAGGGAGATGCAGAGGTTAAAGTTCGGTTTGAACAACAGAGAAATTGCCAAAATATGCCAACAATAGACTTAGTTTTCTCGTTTGCGAAAATATTGGAAAATATTGCTAAAACAAATACATACACACATATTTTTTGTATGGCAAATATTTGTATGGCATGGCCGAAAGAATTTGGAAAAATTGTTGAAATGAAATGAATGTCGATGGAACATAACTATGTAGGAAATAAACTCCTTTTGACGCTCAATTATAAGAACAAAATGGTACGAAATTAATGGATATATTCTTGGGATAAAATAGGATGAAAGCCCAAACTACAGAGACATGAAAAGAGATGCGCGAAAACCGAAAACCCAATATCATAAGGAATAATCATGTCTACGGGATGGCAGATGCACTTTGCTATTGGATCATTATTATACACAAACAATTTTAAGTAAATTTTAAAAGTAATTTAAAAATGCAAAAATCTGAATTAATATTTATTTGTGGAAGAGGTTGTGTGTCGAAGGTGTTGTGGAGGAGTCAGTCATTCCAATCCAAGGTTAAAGTAGTCCTCTCGTTGTCTCTTTGAACACTTGGCGTTTGAGCACTTTTCAGTGCATACTTTTAGGATGTAGACACCGAGTGTAACGGGTACTATAGAGTCTTGACTGGTTTTTCTTGTAATTTTGCAGATTTATAGAGAGATTTAATCAAAACATAACCCAATGCTTTCGGCCTATATCCCAGCTTAAAGTTTCTCTAGTTTTTGTTTTATTTATTTTATTTTAAACTTTATGCCAAACCCTGAAAGCATCCTTTTTCATTCGTTTAACAGATGGAAACACACACAAACGCACATACAGATTTTCAAAGCTTCTTAAGTTCTGGTTTTATGAAATTTATGACACGCCCACACACACAGATGCACACACACATAAATAAATGCCTCAATAAGTCACTGTCATAAGTCGTGTGGGAGTGTGAGAGTGCGAGAGCGACCGCAACCTTGGATGCCACTAGGATGGATTCGGGAAGGTAACTTTTTTGTGAATTTTTCGTTGATTTATTGGGTCTGACATGTGACCCCCCGCCCTCTGCTGATTGCTGATTGGAATGGGCAGCTCCCGAAGCTGCTTCGACACCTCCTGCCATCCCTCCCACATATAAATATTAATTAATATTTTTACATTTTGAAATCACTCCCAAGCGAAGGACGCAACAAATTTTCATTGTTCTGTCCATGCGAGAGATCTTATTAAGTCGTGCCACGCCCACAATTAACAGCACACCCTCCTCCACCGCCGTGAAGGAAGTTTAAAAAAGAAATTATTATGTGGCTCTTATAATGGAGATTATGTCAAAACGGAACCAAATTTGGCCAACAAACGAAAAAAAAACGAGGAAAATTCCTTGAAATTAATTTGAAAATAGAAAAAACACAAAAGGAGGATGGGAGGGGTAGAAAAATAGCTGTGAATTTGTTGTGTCTGTCACGTCCAGTCGCAGGAGTTTTCCCCGCTGTTCAGCATGGCAATGTGCTCTTTTCCTGGGGGCCATATTTCCCGGCAAATGGCAGCTAAGCGACGGCATAATGAGGACTCGAACGGAACACTCGACTTTGGGACCTTCTGCGGCTGCCTCCAGCTTCGCCCAGAAGACACTTTAAGAGTCAGTCAAATACACACACACTCCAGACTGCTTTAAGCTGCTTGGTTCGTCTTTGTCTATGCTTTTGACTGGGGGCCTAATCCCATTTTTCATTAATCCAATTAGTGATAGAAAGCCTTTTGCGGTGCTAGGAGAAAGCCGCATTCTAACGAAATTATTGCCAAAGACAACTCGAGACAAAGCCCCCTCCTTAGCCCACGCCGGAATGCAGGTCTCAAAGATTATTGATCGACAAAATTGAGGTCAATTAGTGGCCATATGTGGGATGTGGAGAACTTTCCTTTAATTGAATTTCCAGTGCGAATTTGTGTGCACTCTTTGAAAATGTTGGCCATAATTCAGTTAAAGGATACGCAAACTTTTCTAAAAATAAATCCAAATATATTCCTCCCAGAGGTACGCGTGTGTACTGAAGACCTTGAAGCCCCTGGCGGAAGGCCTTGAAAGGCCCGGAGAATCCCCGAGAAATATTTAATGCCAGCTGCCATATTTTATAACAAGAAAAACACATACACAAAAGAAAAGAGACCGTCTCCTGGGCGCCGCTAAGCCGACAAACGTCCAAAAAAACAGAAAGAGAGCTCGACTGAGAGCAGCACAATGGAAGTGCGATAAATAAGGCTGAGAGGGAGAGCAGAGGGCTCAGAGTGCAGGACATTCAGGAATTTGGGTGAGAGGTCGAGGGGAAAACTGCACACTAAATGCTCGGGCGCCTGCAAGTATGCTTTCAATTGTGCGCAATTTAGTGCGACAGAGCGACAACAAAGCACTGCAAAAGGCCAGACTCAGTGTTTCACTGTGTTGTGTACATGTATGTGTGTATGTCCGCTTGTATGTGTGCGCCTGAATAGGTGCGAACAAACACGTGCAAAGCGGCGCCTAAAAACAGGCAACGCAAAAAGGCCAGCCAGTAGGAGGGCCCTCCATTGTTTGCTCTCTCGCTCTGGTGCCCCCTCTCCGGGCTCTCTGCTGCTCTGTGATTGCGATTATTATGATTATTGTCTAGTACAGCAAAAGGGCGGCGAGGCGTGGGCCCCCAGCCAGGCCAGTGGGGCAGAAGGGAGAACAGCAAAAGTAAAAGCTAAAATCACAATAAAACCCAATAAAAAAGGTAAAAAGAGAAAAAAAGGTTTTAAGGATAAGTTTGTTTATCCGATATCAATATATCGATATCTATATGATCTATACATATACACAATTGTGTATGTATCAATATCTAGCTTTAACTTTAATAAAGAACCTCTATGCTTACAAACAAACAAAATAACAGATGAAAGAAATGTCTGATCGAAAATATATGTACATATCCTCTACAGGGATCAACATCTCTTGGAAGGGTATCAAAACGTCGACTCTGCAGGTGGGTCTGCTCTGGCTGTGACGCCGGGTCTTAGCCAACAATGCGACATGGCCGCGCGCTAGTTTTATGTGCCACATAAACATTGTTGTCCCCGCGATACCTCTGCCTCTACCTCCGCCTTCTGGTTGTGGCCCATGCTTACACACGCCTTTTGGCGCGCAAAAACTTGGCGCTTTCGAGCCATTTTATTGCTTGTCTTACGCACACACACACACACTTGCAAAAAAGGAGAACGAGATAGAGAGAGAGAGAAAGCTGCTGCCATTTTTATTGTCATTTCATTTCGTTTCGTTTTCCTTTTGTTTCTGCCTCCGTGCCAACAATCTGCCACGCCACGAAATATGCTTGCAGCACGGGATATAAAATTAAACGCCAAAATCCCCAGGAGCATAAGGATCCATGCAACAGACAGACTCCACGGCTCGCGACTCCCTCTGGGATTCCCATCCTATTTGTTTCTTATTTCTAACCTATTCAGATATAGCATATCGATCGATTGATCATCACTAACCTGTTTTGCTGTCTTATTTCTTGTCCCCGGATGCTGGCACTCTTTTGTTTGCTTCAAGATTTTCACTTTGCAGAAGTTTTCTTTCACTGTTTCTGTGGGGTTTTCAACGATTTCTGGGTAATTTCCACTCGCGAAATTACTTGAATAAATAATTAACACTTTTAGGTCACCGTTTGGGGCAAATAGTAGGTGGGGCGCGTCCCAGGATGTTCCTCTGGCGGAAACGGAAACCGGAAATTGCGCGCACAACCAAGGCAGCAGCAGCAGCAGTCGACGCCACACTTGAAACCGCTTCAAAACCGGGCTCCTCTGACCGTTTTGCAATGGGCTGACTTCTACAGGACTCCTCGAAATGCAATTAATTATGATATTTATTGAATTAACATTCACACACACTCGCACAAACCCGCGTTCGCGCACTCATACACTGCCGACTCTTCCTGGCGGTGCAATTAATTATTGTTTGTTTTGACTGTGGTTCGCATTTATTATGGATTTTAAAAACCTGTGTCTGCGCCACCACGCAACACAAACAGCAGCTTTTTTCCCCCGAACGTTTTTGGCTTTCTTTGTGGGTTTTTTCTCCGCCTTTAGTTCACTTTCAGATTATCCAGAGAATCGAGGAACTCACTCAAGAACAAACGATTGCCCTTAGGTTTTGGCTACGAAAATGTTACGCACGCTAGGCCCTGGGCTGTTCCGCGACGCACGTCCGACCCTTACGAAAAACTGGAAAAAAACCGTTATGTGCTGTACCCGGCAAGGGGCGGCAAGGCCGTTCTTTCAAATGTTGCTGGTGGTTCAAAATGTTGCTCGGCAGCCAATGTGTCTTGTCGAGGAACACGAAGGGTAGGGCCAACAGGCAAAACGGCACAGAAAATTTAGCGCATGCAAGGCAAAATCCACCCGAATACGAAATATGTCGTGGATCTCTCTCTCAATTGCTGTGGAAACTGTTCTACTGTCATACAAAACATGTGCTTCGGCAAAAACACACCTTCGGCTTCCAGTAAGAGAGCGACCGACTCTCTTAAGCTCCCGCCCCGCTCTTAGTGGCCATCCATTCCTCTCTTTCGTTCTGATGGCGGCTTTGGTTTGTTTGTCGGCATTTTGCCGGCTCCCGAGATCCCCTAGAGGAAATTTAACTGCAATTCCTTATAAATTATGTACCGTCTCCCCGCCAGGCGACTGAAGGCCGTTTCGATACTAACACCGACAGACAGATTGACGGATGGACATACAGATGGACTGAGGGCTTGACTAGTTTTTTGAGATGTTTCTGGTTTTCGGGTTTGCCGAGGAGTACGTCAAGGGCACACCTGTTGTGCCTCCCACGAGTGCAGGTAAAAGGTTAAATACAAATGGGTGTGGGGGAGTCTCTCCTAAATGTTCATCTGGAAACATTCCTTTCCATACGGGTTGTTAAATTTTACAAAATATAATATTTCTAAAATTAATTCCACTTGAGAAAATACGGTACCCGCGTACAGGAAACGCGACTGAAATCAATTGACCCGCTTCTCTCTCTCTTTCTCTCTCTGGCTATCTCTTATCCTCAAAATCCATAAGTCAATTAGCTGTTTAATTGTTTTTACAGCAGAGTGGAGCAAGAGGGGGGAGGGGGGTGTCCGATGAAAACGAAACGCAACATAAATCACGTCAGTGCAACCGCCCAGAATTTACATAAATAATGTCCCGCCGCTGAGAGCAGGGCGTGGGTTAAGGGAACAAAGAGATTTGCTGCGGATGCTTCGGCCCCTAGTTCTAGTGCCACTCTGGACCCTGGGACTCTCATCTTGTGTCTCGCCTAAACATCATTAAAAATAAAACCAATTAACGGTTTCGAGTGCCTGTCGTCTGCCAGAGAGGATGAGTAGGAACAACCCCTCTATCTCTCTCTCTTGCTCTGTCGCTGAGTGCGTCGTTCCCAAAAATAGTTTCAACTTTGCAAAAATATATATGTATTGTATGTATGAAAAATGAGCCACACAATGGTGGAGTGTGGAGTGAGGAGTGCGGAGTGGAGGGAGGGGACAAGCCGAATGTCATTGCCATTGCAGTCACAGATTGTCATAATGGTGTTGCTGTTGCTGCTGTTGCTTGGGTTCTTGTTGCGGTTGCAGTGAGACAGAAAGAGAAGGCGAGTAGGGTTCGGATTTCGGGTTCAATTCCTCTCCTCGGGGGTTGTTGCTGCTCTGCACTCCGCACTGCTCTTCCTCTTCACCACTGCATCTGCTGCTTGACAATTGTTTCCATTTACCGTTTCTTCTTTTTTTTGTTTTGTTTTTTTCTCTCGGTTAATCTCGATGTTGAGATCTGAAGAAGGAGACGGAGAAGGAGAGAGCGTGAGAGCGTGAGGGAGAGAGAAAGACAGCGAGTGTGAATGCAATTTTTATTTACTTTTCGCACACTTTCGCAATGACTTGCAGCAGTGTACCCCGCCCCGGGGCCCCTGCCACGCTGTCCTACGATAAACCCCAATGACGGGGCTAAAAACTTGATTCGAAATTAGATTTGGCGCGTGCGGTGCGGGGTGGGGGGCAGAAGGGGGTTCCTAAAGTGTTTACTCGCATGTTGTTTGGTTTGCAATGAACCCTGACCCGGAGGATGTGTGTGCATTCAGTTTAAACGTTCTGAAAAGCGCAACTAATAAGGATTCAATAGTGTCAAGTCATGTGGAAATATGACGATGATGACGATGGTGATGATGTGCTGCTCCTGGGGTGGTTGAACCGGAGCTCGGCTCTCGATGCCAATCCACCTTAGACAACATTTATCAGCGTTTAATTGAAATTAAGTTCTTCCCAAATGCAGCTGGCAACCCTGGCCAGCCCTCTAAGAGAAACAGAGTGAGAGAGAGACTCTCTTCTCTCTGCGCAACATATTTCCAGTGGAAGAGAGTTTTCTCTTGGCATTTCCTTTATCGAATGAGTGGGAAAACAACATTTCATTCAGAATCCAAATTCAAGACCCAAGTTCAGCCTCAAAGTGCGGAGGGGGAGGGGAAACCATTCTCGTTGCGGTTTTTCTTTTAAGTAAACTAAATTTTGGAAAATTACATCCGAAAAGCACAAAAAAAAGAGAGAGAGAGAGAGAGAGAGAGTAGGAAAATCAGCAGCAAGGAAGCGACACACAAATCACGGAAAATATAATTTATTATTTCTTGCCTTATCCTTGAGCCACAGCCAAGACGCATCCCTCTCTGCCTCACTGCCTCTCTCTCTTTCTCTTTCTCTGTCTCCTTCTCTCTTTCTCTGATGTGTTTGTCTTTGGCCCTAGTCCATAGTCCTCCGGCCCCCACCTCCCACAACATCACCATTCATTCCCCTTCTACCTCCAAGCCCTAGCCCCGTCCTCCCTGACACATCTGCTTCGCCCTTTACCTTGTCTTGGGCAAAATTCTATGCTTAACGCCATTTTTGTGTGCGAGACACGATGACGACAAATTTTCAACGTGCAACCTGACACTGAGCTGAGATTTTCCAAATTCCTTGTCTTCACTTGTGTGCAACGTCCCCCCTCTCTGTCCTGCCACCAAACGATTGCTGCATGCATGCAAAACTGCTCGACTCCGTCCGTCCGGGACTCTCCATCTCCATCTCCGACTCTGAGACTCTGTCCGGGTCTCCATCTCCATATCCGACTGCGACTCCGACTCCGACAGTTGAAAGGATTAGACCAGCTCATGTGTCCCTGAGTGTGTCTGTGTGTGTGGGGCAGAATGGGGACGACAGATTCGAATAGAGTGGTGCACAGTGCCACTGAATGAGAGAGATAGAGAGAGAGAGTGAGAGAGAGTGGGTGCGGGTGAGGGTGTGTAAGCAGGAGACGAGGACGTAAAAAGTATTTGCACAACTCTCAAGTGGGTCAAATGATTAGGCGGCATGATGAAGTGCCTTGCCACTTGAACCCACTGCCTCTGCTTGTGCCACCGAATGCCACATCTTCCATCCAAAAATAAACAGTTTAATGTTTTGAACGAGCAATTGAATTTGATTATGCGGAGTGGAGTGGGTGTGTACGAGTGGGCCTGCTCCAAGGATGGAGCTCGTATTCCGTTCCAAATGAAGACATCGATGTGGAGCACCATCCACCGTCGCCCCACAGCAGACAGCAGACAAAATGCATTAGATAATGGCAGTCTACGAATTTTGGGGCAGATTGCTGTACATGTAGATTTCGGGCTCCATAGACAATCGGGCAATCGGCTTACGTGGAATAAGACAACACCCTACATCTGTACATCGGATTACACTGCTCGATGGCTGGCTGCTGCCTGGCGATGGTTTGGTTTTGCGTGTAATTTCAGCGGCAGAGTCGAGTAATTATCCCGAAGAGCAGTGCAGGGATTTCATTTGGTAAGCTATGATTCCAGGGATCCATTATGGGTACGGGTCTCCACATAAATAAACTATTAACTTAAGAAAACATGTATCTTCTTTCCACATATTTTATATGCCAGATGATGGCTTTTCCCACTTGATAATCCCAATATTATCACTACAGTACAGTGTACACTGTATGCTTTTGAAAACGTTTCCCGAGCAACAATTTCCCACATTTTCCACCTCTCATTACAAGGCCCAGGAGCAGGAGCAGGAGCAAGGAACGAAACGAAACGAAACAGGAAATTGCTACTTAAATTCAAAGCCAATCTCGGGTGTACAAAGAGATAAAAGCCGTGGAACAATGGCAGGCAAAATATGGCCGAGGCCCAAAACAAGGAAAACGGAGACCAAAGGATGCAGGAGGAGGAGAAAGGACAAGGACCCACCCAAGTAGCGACGACATTTAACGTTTTAAATCTGATTATTCCACAACAACTGTCAATAATGCAAACAGAGAGAGAGAGAGAGAGAGAGAGAGAGAGATGGAGAGAGAGGGGGGAGTGGGGGAGTGGGGGAGAGAACCCAGGGAAATAAAAAAAGGACTTTCACCCTGGTACTAAGCCCTGGCCAAATGAGCGGATGAATGCCTACCTGCCACAGCCACTGCCACTGCCTGTCCTCTCGATATTCCCAGTTTCCCGCTCCCCGCTCTGCCATTTCCCTTCTCTGGCCTCTTGGCAAGCCGCAAACGAGGCGAGAAAATTGTCACAAAGCGAACAAAAAACAGGAGGAACAGCGGAGCAGAGAGGAAGGAGCAGCCATCGAATTGTGTAAATCAAAAAAATAATTGCAACTGATAACAACATCAATAACAATAAGCGCGGGGAGAACCTTCGACCGACATACAAAGGTGAAAGGACTCGCTGCAATAAAGGATAACCGGAAGCGGTCGGCAGGGTGAGTGCGAGTCCTGCAAAGGGTTTTCGTGGAGAGAGGCGTTGCTAGGCCTTGTCAAAACACCAGAGACGGGACTCCTCGCCGGCTAATTTATGGCTCGCTCTCTCTCTTAAAGTTTTGTTCGAATTTTCGTGGCTCGTAAATCTTTTCAACACATACAAACCACACACAAACACACACTGTAATACACTGGAGCGCGAGGGGGGGTGGAGTGGGGGGAGTGGAGCTTCAACACTTGGCGGCGGCTGCCTTTATTTACTTCATATTAATATTAAGTTCATTGTGTCAAGTTGGCAGCGCCGATTCCTTATCATTTTTTGTTCACATTTTGTTTCCTTCTTTTAATTTTTAGTCGCGCTCTGCCGATGAGGAAAGCCAGGAAGCACCAGCGAGCTCTTGGGAACCGAAGCTACAGATACCCTTTCACAAATGAAAATACAATTTCCTGCCAAGACTTTTTCGAATACTCAAAGTTTTCCTTTCCTAATTTCAGGCATTCGAAATGGTATATTTATGAAAATACTGCCCATCTGTGCAAAGTCCTGTTACATTATCGTGATACCCTGCTGCAAGGGTACACGCATACATATAACAACGATGGCTACGACAACGAAGACAACGAGAGACAAGAAAGAAGGACAATGAGAAGGACGACACTTCGGCTTGTTTGCTGTTCCTGCTGCCTGGTGCTTGGTGCCTGGTGCCTGGTGCCTGGGCTTGGCTTGGCTCTCGGCTTGGCGGGGGCTTATCTCTTGGCTGCCTGGCATTTACATTCAACGCTTGACAGCTTCTTTGGGGGCTGTTCTGGCACCTCTCTAGCGCACCCACTCTCTCTCTCTCTTTTAGGTGGGGAATTTTCTTTTCTTTGTGATCCGATATTTCACTGGCTGCTGGCTGGCACGCACCCCCACTCCTCTCCCTTTAAATCATCTTAAAGTACACGGCGCATAATTATAGAGGAAAACTGAGGAGCTTTTCTGTCTCATACAGAGTTCATTCGATATCGTTACGTCTACGCCTTTGGCAGGACATTATAGGCTTCTATAATTTTGAGAGTTGCTTTGAGAGTTGAGAGCATGCTCCGATGCTCATCCACAGGCAGAATAATTGAGCAAATTATGTAATTATTTGTTATTTGTTTTTTCTGTTTCAGTCAAATGCTATTGTCCCCATTGTTTGGCCCTGCACCAAAGCCAGAGGGTTGCCTCTTCAGAATCTGCGTCCCCAAAGTAAAGCGAAACAGAATCAAAATCTGAAATTAGCAGAGTCACGATGCCAGCTGAAGCTATTTGAAAATTTGTGAAAATAATTTCCAAGACCCATGCTCCAATGGAGCTCCAGAGGATGGGGGAAGGGGAGTGTGTCTGCAATTACTTTGATGATGATGATGACTACGACAGGATGATGACGCGTACGATACACAGGCTACATGCAAATATCCCTTCGCACACACACACACACAATGGGAAGCGAAAGTCAGCAGATCAACCACCATCTAAGGCTCTATCAGCAGTCGTGGGGATGGCGGGGGTGTACTCCCATAGAGCCCTTAATCAGGGCGCATTATCAGTACTCCTCTATGATACATGGTTATTTGTTTGATGACTCGGGGGCACATCTGGCATGATGTTGCCTTCAGGTACACCCAAACACACAATCGTTGATTGTGAGTAGGTAATAGAGCTTTGAAGACTCCTCTATGGCTAACAGCCTTGAAATATCAGAGAATATCTGTTTTCAGAACTTGGTACTGTTTCTGTGTCCCTCTTATGTGTAGATCCCCATCGAAACAGAACCATTAGGTACTATAATCCACAAAACATTTATCTTTGCGGCATTTTGAAGCAAATGAAATCAAACAAAAGCATTTCATGACATTGGCCGCCAAATAAGCTAGCCCCTCCCACTTAGTCCCCCATCCCCCAAGGATTTGTAGGCACCTCCCCCCCTTAGCCACTTGGGCAGCAATTTGAAAACTTCAGCATCATTCGGCGGCGGTTTGTATGGCACTTTCCAGCCCAGATCTCCCAACTCTCGGCGGCTTGCCAATTGTTTTGGGCCATGGCCATTGCCACATTGCAGCCTGGCCAACAGAGAAATTTTCAAACATTTCTGTGTCCTTTGTTGCCGTTTCGAAATTTCCCATTTGTGGTGTAGGCCTTGAGAATTGAGTTAATTATCTTGTCTCATAATTAGAAAAGTTCAGGCCAGTGAGAGAGAGATGGAGAGAGAGGGAGGTTACTGCTGGGTGCTGGGGGGTGGGGGGTGGGGGGTGCTCCATCTAGATAACCTTAATTTCACGCTCTTATGCGGAAAACGCATTTCAATTTTCTTAATTTCAGTTAATAACTCAACAAATACGCCAAAAGGCAAAAGCGAACTTCCTCCAAAATGCAAATATTGATAGATACTTTGTGGAGTTTGTTCAGGGGAGAACTTCCTCCTAAATGATTATGATGGTTATGATGATGATGATGATGATGATGGGGGAGATCATTGCAGGCAGGCGTGGGCGTGGGCGTGGCCGTAAGTAGCACGTCTAAATATGAAAAGCACTTGGCTGGGGCACCAAAAGGGAGTGGGTGAGTGACTCAAGTCGCCTTCGCTTTACTTTCAAGCCAAAGACAAACATTCCAGAGCGAGAGATGACGGGGAGAATACCCTGTTTGGATGCTCTTATTCAAGAGCCAGATACTTTCTTCGCTGCATTGCCCAACCTCAGATACAAATAGTAATACCCCTCTGTCTGGAGTGCAAAAGAGAGCGGTGGAAAAGGGGTTAGAGGTTAGTAAGTAACTGGGGCTGGCTGCCCAGGGCCATAATGACAATTACAGTTTGCCGCCTGCCATCGCAGCACCCAACCCCCAAAGGAGAACCCAACTTTTTACTCTGGCTTTAAGCAAATAAATCCAAACGAAAACGTTTTCCAGGTCTCTTTCTCCCTGCTTCTGTGTGCATCTTCTTGTCTCTTTCTAGAAGACCTCCTGGCTCCGTTCCACGCTCAATGAGACACAAACAAACAAGAAGCAACACCCATAGAGACCGAAGCGATGCTGGAAAACCCCTTAAGGGTCGGGGCGCCAGAGCGCGCCAAGCAATTCGAAAGGGGTGAAAAAGCTAAACATGACCCCCAGCAATCCACACACACACACACACACACACACACACACACACAAGTATACAGAGAGAGATAGAAAGTAGAGAAAGGAAGAGAAATGCGAACGAGAGCCAACTCCTTTCATGTCTTCTCTGTGGCGGCCATCGACCACGAAAATAAAAGCGTGGCAAATACAAATAGAAATAAGTCAAAATGTATCTATGTAGGGGAGAAGCGGAAACGGAAACGGAGACAGAAGCATGGAAAACGCGTCTAGCGAGGGGCATGGCATTGCAGTCACTGCGAGTGCTCCGCATGAGCTCCATCTATCGATCCCAATCTGTTTGCACAATGAATTGAATCTTCTATTTATTTGCTTCAATTTTAAAAATACAAACAAGGGAAACAATTAGAATAAAATGCACCCCAGGGACCTGCCTCTACAGTGTATGGGTGGGAAAGTAAGCCCCCTCCTTAACCAGAAACGAAAACTGGCTTTGGGTAAGAACGTATTTGTCCAACGTGCCCCAGAAGTCCTTCAATATGCCGCTGTGCGTGTGCGGCTCATTCTTTGAAATTTCCAGCGGATGCATCTCCATATTCAGCAGATCTTTGTGTACGCCCACGTCCTTGTAGTACAAGTGAAAGGCGCACACCTTGTGGAAGATGACGGCGGGATCGCCGTTCCAGGGCCAGCCCTTGAACTGCCAGTGGGGGCCCAGGGCGAAGACCGCAATCACACGCTCCCACTCATCGGTGCACAGTTTCGACACGTTATCGATGATCCGGTACTCCTTGGCTTTACCATTCTGCTAGAGAGAATCGGAGGGTAAGCGAGGGAGAGCGAGAGGGAGATTGATTTCGAATTTCTCACCGGAAAATCGCGTTCAATGACTACCTCCTCCGGACGCAGGGTACCCAGCGGACGCTGCATGTCCACCTGCACGAAGTGCATATGCTGCAGCATTTCCTTCGCATTGTGCAACGTGATCAGGCTGGTCACCGCTTGGGGCACCACAATGATGGGTTGGCGCAAGAGGCCCCTGAGATTTTCCATCGGACAACTCCTCAGCTTGGCCAGATTGCTGCCCAACGTATTGATACCCAGTTCCTTCTTCCCCTGGATGGCCACAGGCATGAGGAACTTCTCTTGGGTGTAGCGGCTGTATTTGGGCAACGTCTCCAGATGTGGCGGCACAATGGGCACCTCGACCAGCTTGGACGGCTGTTTGGGAGCGGGAGCCATCGGTGTGCCGGCCTTTGACCCTCGAGCCCTCGACTGTCGCTTGCGATGTTTCTTCCGCGGTGCCTTCTGTCCGGCCGCCTTGTGAGCAGGCTTCTTGGCTGGCTTTTTCTCATCCTTGGCAGAGTGAGGGGCAAGCTTCACTGCTTCCTCCCCAGAAAGAGTCCCACTGCAGGAATCTGCCTCCGAAGAGCAACTCCCAGCCAATGGTACGGCGAGTTTCTCTCTGGGAATTATCCGCAGACGATGGCTCTTCGCGTCGTAGACCTCTTCCAATAGTTTAAGCCCACACGACATATCTGTTGTGCCGTTCATTTGGCTCAATGGCTTTTCCACGCGCCACCGTTTCTTGGCCTCCCGCACCACCCACGCCTTGTGCTCCACGTCGGCGTCGCTCCTCTCCCGATTCTTGCGCTTCTCGGCCAGGGACTCTACTTTCTCGGCTTCCTCCTTAGCGCTCCTCTTTTTGGCCAGGCGCTTGGCCTTGATTTTCGCAATTGCATCAAGGGATATGGTCAGATTCAAGGTTTTATTCGAGTATAAGTTCGATGATTTCTTTTCTGTTTTGTTTTCCATTATGAAGCCTTTGTTCTGACGTTTCTAAGCAATCTAAAAACTAAAAATCTAAAAAAATCCCCAGATGATTAGGGATTTATATACTTTTCAAGGACTTTGACTTTTAGCTTCAATTTGTTCCTTTCTTTTCCTTTATTTTATGATTCTGTGACAACTATCCTTCTTTTCCTGTTCAAAACAAAGACAAGAAACTGATTTTGTTCTGATTCAAGAAAGCCTAGTACTCAGATCGACAAAAAATTCTTTTAGCGGAAAAAAATTTCCATAAAAAGTAGAAATTCCTCGTATGGCTTCCAAAGGAAACACTGGTTGAAAAATACACAAAAAAATAGAAAATAATTTCTGCACTTCCCCCATAATTGAAAATTTCTACTAGCACAACTTTTTGTCGATCTGAATACTGGATTTTAATTTTGAACTCAACTTACGTCCGACTCACTCCGACTTCTCAAGCGAACTGAATGATCTACAAATTCTTGGATGTTTTACGATTAAATACAAGGTAAGTATTTATCCAGGACTACTAGATCCAGATATTTTGTACTGTAGAAGGTGTGCCATATATTCCCAGTTCAGTTTTTGTTCGTGACTGACTTCCAAATTGTTCTTACTGTACAAACATTCATCTATTTCTCTGTGTATGCTTTTTCCTCTGTGCTTCGGTCTCCGTTACTTTGCCGCATGATCCGCTGTTCTTGTCATTTGTATATTTATTCCGTTCTAAATTGTTTTTGTGAGAGACAAGCGTACAAGAGTAGACTCGCCAAGAGGTGAGTGCCGAGTGCGAGTGAAAGGGATTGCATTGTGTAAACATTTGGCAAGTAAGAGGGTCTTATCTCTTGATCTTACGAGCTTTGCTCCTCAAGTGCAAGCACGCAACGCGCTCTCTTTTAGGGGCTTCAGGGGTTTGCTCAGTACAACAGCAAATACAACGGCAAGCGAAAGAGAGGGAGTGACCACCAATATACACACTCTCCCAACTGCTTGATTGCAGTGCTCTACCTCTCTCTCTGAGCTGTTCCATCTCGCTCTCTCTGTCTCTCTCTCCTAGCAATAACAACAACGCGTCTGACACGACTTTCGCTCTCAGAAAACACGAAACGGGACTCTACTTTGCCGCGTAGTTTCTCTGTATTTTCCTGAAAAATACCCTTTACATAAAACTTCTTCAATAACAAAAAGGAATGCCCCCAAAACAGATAAAAACCTAAATTGCTGCTAAAAATAATTAATAAAAGGCTTTCTAAATAAATCATAATTAAATATAAGAAATCCCTATCTTTCAGGGCAATAAAACAACTTTTCTTTACAAAAAACAAAAAGAAAAGCCTGTAAATTTATGGATTTGGGATGGTATTCAAATGCCGGACCATGCCATTTCATTGTTTATTTTTTTGGACTGGGATTTAGGATGCGATACCATAAAAGAACATTTACGCTCTATCGCTCCGATCAATCCATCATTGGAACACAGCACAAAAGACTGGGCCACATAAAACCGCACAATACCACTAAATTATCATCAGTTTTATCAAACAATTTATTCAAAATGCAAAAATGCAAACAAAAAATTAAAATAAGAAACGACGGGTTGTCCTAAAGTTTGGAAAATTGCATTCGCTTTCGATGGAGGCGATATTTCTGCGGTCGTACGCATAAATCTGTTGCTGTTTTTGATCTCCCTCTCGCGGCGCGGATAATGAAATTAATCGTCTGTAATGGTTTATTGTGTGCGGCGATTGCGGAGTTGGTGTCTGTTTCGGCCAGGCCAAAATGGCCACGACCAGAGGCCACGACCAACCAGCCAGCCAACCAAAAATGACCGACGGCCAGATACAAATTTCGTTTGATTTCGTTCCCACCGTGGTTTTTTTTTTTTGTGGAGGAATATCCCAAAAATATATTGAATTGTCATTGAATGTCGCGTTGCCATAAATAAGAGCTGGCTAATGGGGCGGCGGTTGCATGCAATTTTTGTGATTTAGTAGGGCTTTTGAGGACTAGATTGGAGTGGAGTGGAAACACAGTGTCTGGGATCCTTCTCGTGGCAGAGTCATATATCAAAGGATTACTTTAAAATGGAGAATCGACTGTCACGCTTCTAGACTCTAATAACAGCAAAATAATCATCATAAATCCATAAAAGAAAATCTCATTAATCCCGTCTCCCACATGGTTTCTGGGATGGGAGAACATTTTTGATGTTTCCTCGTAGCCGATGCCACAGGGCTCCCAGGAAGAGGAAGAGGGGACAGAGGAAGAAGAAAGAAAAATCGACAGAGGGCATGACGCGTCAGTCGTCGTCGTCGTCGTCGTCGTCTTTGCCCCCTTCATAAGCTTCTCCATTCCATGCCACACACTTCAAATTCAAATTACTACACATTATATAATATCCTGCAGGCTCTCCGCACGTACTCCAGGATGGAACACGAAGACGTGTAGGATGAGTGAGAGAGAGGACATGCCATCATCCATGTTGGCACAATACCACATAACAATGGCGCCAGGGGGCATCAGGAGGTGGGGCGCAGGAGCTTCGACTGAGGTGAAGGCTAGTTCTTGCTGCCCTGGACACACAGCTCAGCTCCTTCCTACTGGATCCTTCGTACTGGAAGTTGATTAAGAAGAGTTCATTTTAAGTTTAAATACGCATCAAATCGAATGAGAGGCGAGAGAGCTGTGGAAGGGAAAGAAAGGACTCGAGGTTGGCAGGAAGAAAGGAAGATAGAAAAAAAACCGGTTGCACAGTGGATAAGAAATGTATGAGGTCTGACCGCATATAGATTTTGGCTTAATCTTCAAAAAAAAAAAAAAAACTCTCTCTCTCTCTATCTCGCTCTCTCCAAAGAAAGCCTCTCGCTTTATGGTCTTTTCCTTTTTCCTGGCTGGCTGCTGCCTTTTGTTCCTCATCAAAGTTGTGCGAATTTTCATTGGAGTTTTTTGTTTTGTTTTTTGCAGTCGCACGTAGCATAACTTGTGCACACAACTGTACTTTTACACACAATTTCAAGTTATAATCAGTGCTCATTATTATACCAGACACGTTTTCAGATTTCGCGTGATTATGCGCCGCGGCTCGGCAACATCTTCGGAGAGCCGCACCGGAGGAGGAGTCAAGGAATTAAACTTGAAAATGGCTTAAGAGATACATTCTGTGTATCTAGCAGCATAGACGGGAATGTTGCCTAGGTCCTGTCCTGTCCTGCCGCCCTGCCCTGCCCTGCCCCGTAGCCTGGAATGTTGTCTAGAACCACAGCCGAGGCGGCTCATGCCATAATGCTTATTGTTGTCATTTGCGTTGTTGCCACGGACGGAATGGGGCTCGGAGGCAATGGAGGTGCAGACGAAAAGTTGGCGAAAAATATGCAAATTATAATGAAAAACTTGACACTTTACATGCAAAGCAACAACAACAACAACAACAACGGAAACAACAGGGATACGAAGCTGAGTCTGGATTTGGGTCCTGGCTCTGGGAATGGGCGTGGGCGTGGGCGTGGGAGTGGTCTCGGCCCTCAGCCGATGCGAATCTGTGGCAGGACGATTAAGCGGGCCAAATGAAGCGCTCGCACTGCCTCCGCATTTTAATTAAGCAAGCAGCCAAATAGTCGACAGCCCCGTGCCTAGTATACCCTTTCAAAGGGTACAGCTGAACGGAGCACAGATGCTTGCCACGCAGAGATCCCTTCTCTATGATGCAGGCATCTGGAAGAGCATCATAAGGTTTGACTTCTAAAGATATTCTGACTTTCTTGCTTTTTGGTGCGAAAAATGGCACAAAAGCTGCACCCACCCACCCGGCAATGAGTAATCAGCGTAGCGAAGATGGGGCATGCGGCATGTGGGGGCAGGGCAGCGGAAAATGCCAGAGATTCCCGTAACATTTGCATAAAGTTCATCTGCAGCTGCAGCTTTGTTTCATTTTCGCGCTTAATGTGCAACCCCACCACGAGTGTCAAGCGAATTTCTTGAGGAGTTCTCACAATTTATTGGGATATAGGATACGAAGGATATGAAGGTAGGAATGTTCAATTTGATTCGATTTACATCATGATTATCATCTGCTGAGGAAATGGAGCGAATATGCCATCTGATGGGGTAAGTGTACACCCTAGAAGTCGGACAAACTATTAAAACTATTAAATTTCCTTCCCTTCCTATCCTACAAGTATTTCTTCTCATACAGTACAAGTCATGAATCCATAGTATGTGCTACTTTTGAAACCACAACTATTCTCATGCCAGTAATTATCTTAAATACCTTTTATAGCAAAACACATGTCATACTTTATGGCAGCGATCGGCAACGCAACGCTGCTCCTCACGTACGCACGTGTATAACAGTTCTACGCACCAATACAATGTTCCGTTTGCTGTCTACGCACACAAAAGCAGTGCCAAACATGTGAATGTGTGCGTGCCGAATGTGTGCTGCTTTATGGCTCTATTCACTAGACTACTCTGATCTGTCGGTGCGTTATACTGCCAACAAAAATACTTTATGGAATACAAATGTGATCTCGTGATCATATACCATATAAATAAAAAAAAACAAAAACCATTTACCATTCAATCGATTAGGATGAGAGTAAGCGTTTCGAAAGAGAAGTTCCTTAAGTGATCGAAAAAAACTGAGTCTGTTAGGCGCACAATATAGTGTATTGCTCGCACCAAAGCCTCTGTTATGGTTAACATCCGAAATATCGATACCAAAATCGGGCTGCGTCAGCTGTTGCATTGACCAATTATTCCAAAACAAAAATTTGAGGTTGGATTAAACAAAAATTCTTTATAAAATAGGGAAAAGCCAAATTGCCCTAGTATTGGTGTCAATTATATTTCAATGCATCAATAAGTCATCTATTTTTTCCTTTTGCAATTCAAAGTCGTTTTGTTGTATAAAAAGCCGTTTACTTTCCGAAAAAAATTTGCGTTTTGTGAAAACGGGAGCACCACTTCTTGCGTTTTCAAAAGTAAATCGGTAAGTATTTGCGAAAGTGAAAACCGGACCCTGCCTGTATAGTCGGCTTTAAAAGTTATTTCCTTATTGGTTTATCTTTATTCTCCCATCCAATCGGAACACATACTTTGCCTGCAGACTTGCCAAGAACTAACCTCAATTCAAGCTCAATTCAAGCATACAATACGAGTACACTTTTACAACACTTTCAACTTTTAACCTTAAGTGGGACGGAAAAGAAAAGAAAAAAACATTCTACACACAGATACAACAAAGTCATACAAATTATAGCGGAAAATTACCTTAACGAAAGGGCTTCCGCAACTGTGGTAACCTCTTTGACACAACTGTACCCCGTCTGTCTCTGTCTCTGTCCGTGTCTGTGTGTGCTCCAAAACAAAAGCAATTAGATGTCGCAAACTGGCTGACTGGGATTGCGATTCTGAATGTGTATGTTGAAGTTGCAAGTGGAAGGCAGTGGGGGCGGGCATGTGGCAGGTGCCACGGCATGTGTGTGGGTGAGTGGCAGAGACCTACATAGTTGTAAAAAGTTTTGCCAACGCGATTTTCTTGGTGAAACTATAAATTTACAAGCCACAATCATGGCCGCAATGGAGACGACGTCGAGTTACCGTTATGTGCGCCATCTTTGTTGGTGTACGAGTATCTGTGTGTGGATGTGGGTGTGTACAGGTGAGAAAGTTTGGGTGTTGCGTGAGCCTGAGAGTGTATTAAAAACCATTCTGGTGAACAGTGTGACCCCTTCCCCACACAATTTCAACGTTTATTTAACCCATGTTTTGTTGTCGCTGCTGCTGTTGTTGTTGGGGATTTTTATTGCCATTGTTGTTGTTTCCAACGTTAGTTTTAAAAACTTTCCCCACTGTTTAGGGGTAGGGGATGCTTCGGGTCGGATGGTTGATTGTCGAGGGCTAACATTTTGGGTTGTTGAAGCATTTATCTCTGCTGCTGCCGCTGTTCGTTTCCTTAAAGTTTTTGCTTTGGCAAATCCTGAATGGATTTTAAGTGGAAGAAGTTTAATGATCGAAATTATTCAACATGCTTTGGCGTTGTCTTTGGCTTTATGTGGGGTTTGTTTATGGCCCGGCTTAGAGCTCAAAGTAGAACAAGCTTATGTTTATGACAGGCTTTGTGCCAAATAAACATATTCATATCATTCGTTGAGGTTTCCTTTGAAGGATTTACTCACATTTTCTGGAATGTAAGTGGAAATCTCAGGAAAACATTCATTTTTAGTAAGCCAATCTCAGTGATCTATGCCTGATCTTTAACTATTTTTAGACACATATTTTTTCCAAATTTTCTGTTCGTGCTCCCATCCGCAATGTGCCCGCGCCTCCCACACAATTTGTGGAGCCTCCTGCTGCCCCAACTGCTGGCACGATCGCAGACGGGAAGCCACAGCCTGCGATTCTATGGGACGACTGGCGGCGGCTGTGGATGTGGATGCCAGAGTGCAGGCGGGACCTGCAGGTGCGGACCCAACTGTCCGTGGAAGCTGCTCGGCCGGCTTGGCCCTAGTCCCAGAAACAAGCGCGATTTTCCACCGGGCTGTACTCCGGGAGTATTACTAACGAAGGAATTCACATTGCCCGCCTATATGCCAGCATCGCTGTTCAGGATACTGGCAGAGGACGAGCTACCAGGTCCCAAGGCCTGCAAGAATCAGGAGTACTTCGCCTACCATCGGTTCTCGTACTACGACTTGAAAATGGTCATCTCTATGCTGAAGCAGAAGGCGGACACAGGTTGCGAATAAGACCGACTCCCAGTCCCCCAACTCCAGTTCCAGCTCCAGCTCCGATTATGACACTAATCGTATTAGTGGGACAGAAAGAGGGGCCAGAGATATGTAGGTCCTTGGTTTCGGAATTGCAGAGGCAAACTAACGACCTGCCCCAAATGCCATTTCCGCACAATGTGCTCCACACTTTGGGACCGACATTCAATGCTGGCCCGGCCCCTCGTTTCCGGCTTACGTGAGAGACGTTTTTCGTACAGGTGACATAATGATCCGGACTCGCAATCGGCCATCGCTTCGCAGGTGTAATTAGAGGGAGGTGCAGGGAGCGGAGAGGCAGCAGCCTCCTCAGTGTGCGCTGGACAAAAGATTCGATGCTGTGCTGTGCTGTATCCTCGTTCCGGGCAACTTGGTAATTTAGCAAATCGGTTTAGCAAGTCATCGGGAAAGCCGAGGCGGCAGCAGCAGCAGCCGCAGCAGCCGCAGCACCCACCGTCCCTTGACAATTTGCCTTATTAAATTTACTGACGGCATTAGCCTCTTACTTTCACTTGAAAGTGACGTTCATTAGTCGCCGATACCAGGTGCAACACATTCCCCCCACACTCCACATTGGAGGGCCCTGTTGCCCTGCTGCATGAAGTACCACACAGCATTCTTGAAGCCCACTCACTTGGATCACATCACGCTGTTAAAATATTCATAGTTTAGTTCTCATTGAAACATGCCAACAAACATCACGCTTTATGGAGCTATTATTTAATAGTGGCTAAATTCCAAGCAGCTATTATTTAATAGTGGCTAAATTCCAAGCATCGTTGACGGCCCTCATCATAAAATAATGTCGGAAATTCGGAAAAAAATCACAATGGAAACAAAAAATAAATTTATAAAAATCGACTTATTTTCTGGCCTGCACATGGGGTCATGCTATGGGGTGATCTGTCGGGATCTGAGCAAAATCAAAAACCATAAAATTCGTAGTCCACTGAAAATCCAGGGTATTTGTGGGAGGGCGGATCGAGACGTAGGGATCCCACGAGAAGTACCGGATATCAAGTGCGCGTGGTGTCGATAAATGGATATACATTGTGCACGGCCGGTTAAAACGGGGGTGGGAACGTAAGCTGGGGCCGGCCGAGCGCCGTGTGGATCGTAAGAGCGAAAGCGAGCGTGAGTACGACAGCGAGAGCTTACAGTCCGTCGTAGCAGGACTGCTAACAGCTGCTGTTGCCCTGAGCAAAGGGCAAGGGCCGCGGCTCTACGTTTATACCTGGTACTCAGTCAGTACTGTATAACCAATGCTTTTTCTCTCTTTGCCTTTTGGTATCCCGATTCGCAAAAGCGCCGATTTGATTTCTTGGGTAATCCGCATTCTCTTGCAATGTTGCTAGCACTTGCCATGAGAGAAGATCTGATATTTTGAAATAAACTTGTAACAGAGTGATATCAGAGGAGTCTGTTCACCAAATTTGGTTGCTTTAGCTCTTATAGTCTCTGAGACGGACAGACAGACAGATAGAAATAACTATATCGACTTGGCTATTGATGCTGATCAAGAAATAAATATATACTTTATGGGGTCGGAAACGCTTCCTTCGAACTGTTACACACATCCCCAATACTCTTTTTGAGTATCGGATATAAAGATGGCGAAACGCGGTGCTTAAGTGATCGAAGTAAATGTCTGTCGAATGTCAAACAAGTGCATATTGTATGTACATCACTGGTAGAGTATTTGGAACTTGGACCCATGGACCATTTCCATTCACACATCACTTCCCCCCACTCCCTCTCCCTGGCAATTTATCAACTTTAATCGCATGCAAATTTTATGCAGGCTCCGCCATGAGACCCAGGCGATATTTGCTTACATTCAAGAAGCCGTATAAAGAGAACATACAAGTAGGCACATATACATATGTACATATTTATGAGTGTATGTTCGTTCGGTTATGTTTAGTTTTTGTTAACTTTTGGGGGCTTTTGGCGGCTGCTCCAACGGCTTTTGCTAATCACATGGCACTCTTTATGACCCGCTCAGCCTCTGGCGTAACATTTGCATTTCGGCGACATAATTTTTGGTTCGTATTGTTAGCCAAAGCCACAAACATGACCAAATCAAGGTATTAGCATAATTAATGAATTCTGGGCTCTGAGAACTGCCGATGTGGTGTAGGAATTATGGTTTGCTCGAGCAACAGACCAGCGGAAGGGATTCCCAGTAGGTTTTGGGCCTCCTTTGAGATTCTTGGAGAGCTTCGGTCTATTTAAGATTATCCTTTAATATTCGTATTCCCTTGCCTTGCTCTCACTGACGTGATTTCTTCAAAAACTAATTCGATTACGAGTTCCTCAGTGACTGTTTGCCTGCCCCTCAAAATGCCAATTTCCGTTTAGTGTCAATAAATATGATCCATCACGGGGGGGACAAAGAACCCAATCAGCAAAGGACCAAAGAAAAACACCAGGAAAATGCGCGTATCATGTTATAGGTTGATGGAGAATTAAAAAAGCAGAAAATACATTCAAAATTGATGGATCGAAAGCAGTTTAAAGCCGAATGAATAAATGGATGGGTGGATGAATCAGTATGGGTGACATGTGAATACACCCAAAGAATGCCCTGTCTCTATCGCTCTCTCATGCAATTTACACAGTCGAACAAAGTTTTTGGAACACGTACTTTGATGGCAGCTGCCGTTGTCATTGGGGTTGGCTTTCCCTCTGTGTTTCGCTACCAAAAGTTCCCACACACACACACAATCGCACAGCAAACAAAATTGCAAATAAATTTTAATTGTTTTGAACAATTAAAAATTAAATTTAAAAAAAAAAATAGTACGTGAACGGAGGAGCACACACACAGTCGCCCTCTCTTTTATTCAATTTGGGCAAATGTTTCCCGAACTACGTGAGTGTGTGTGCATACTGGCGAGAGGCACTGTCCTGCCGCCACTGCTGCTGCTAAACAAATTAAATTAGACAACTTTTATTCATTCGTTTGACATTTTTATTTGTTTTCAAACTCATTTTGCCAGAGGAGGAACTTGAAGAGGAGCAGTCCGAACAGGAGGACATTTGAACAATTAACAACAAATACAATTTGCAGACTTTCGTTCACAACAATTTTCGACCAACAACAGCTTCTCTTCTGTTTAATTGTTCCTGCCCCTGCCTCTCTCTGCCAACCCCTCGATTGTGAGATTTTAATTAAATGCCATTTGCATAAGGACCAAGATGTGGCTCCTCCACCGCCACATTTTCCCTGGCATTCCAGGGGGTGTTTAAATAAATTTCACAAAAATAATATTAAAAACCATTTATGACACTTTCTTTGTTTATCAAAATGACAAAAGGAAAGAGAGATAACGATGCTTATCGACATAGCTGATTGCAATCAAAGCGGCAGACACTCGGAAATACAACTCGAATATCGAAGAACCAATGGCACTTCTTGGTCACGGCTGACCACACAAAGCACATCATTCACACTCAATCGATTGGAGAAACCAGCAGGAAGCCGCTCTAGCATCGAAAGCCAGGTGTTCAAACAGCCAAACGACATTTGACACTTGAGCACTTCAACATGTTTTGTTTCTGCAATCAAATACATATGTACATATATGCTACACCATTCCATTTTGCGTTTAGAAATTCCACTTCTCCTGAATAATCAAATATTATAATTGAAAGCAAAGCTTTGGCTCTAGATAGATACTTAGTTTGGAGCATTTCTGCATTAATTTTAATGCCGTTTCAAGTAATTGTATATCACTCCCAGAACATGCACTCCCCACAGTGTGGGACAAGTGCCAGTAGACTTAATGATAAGACCCCTGCAATCTGTACCCCTCGATCGAGCCTCGCGTTTGATTGCCATCTATCTTCAACATCAGTCGTTCTTTGGCAGTGGCAACAACAGCGACAGAGTACTTCACCCGAAAAAGAACCGACATATAAATTTTAAAAAAGAACACCTTATCGGCAATGCCACTGGAACCGTGGAGATTGTGGCTACCGTTGCTTCTGTTCTTCCGCCACCTGAATGCAGAATGTGAATAAAGATTCTTAAGTGGCAGATCTTTGGATATACTAACTCTGACTCCCTGTCGAATTGCAGCTCCCCAGTGCTTCCATTTCACGTGGTTGGGCGCCTATGAGAATCACTCGAATATTCACACAGAGACCTGCGAGGCGAGGGTCGGGGACTTCAACGATATCCCCTGTGTAATGCCGCTGGTCGTGACAGGTGAGTAGAACCACTGGCTATAGCGGGAAATCAATATCTCTGAGTCGCGGGAACCTCTCTAGCCAACGATACGGTGCCGGATGTGAAGGCCCTGTGGCACAATATGACGGAGGATCGCGAGAACTTCCTTTGCCAAATGTCGCCGGGCTTCTCGTGTGTCAAGTACTCCTACATATTCAAAGGAGGAAGTGAGTATGAGTATGAGTATGCGTCCTCCAAGTGCAATGATAGCCTCCATTCCTCCCCTTCCTCTCCCTCCTTGCAGTCCAGAACATCACGTACATGTGCGCCAGGGTGAACAGCAGCAATGGGTGCTATCGACAGACCCATCCCACTGGTATGCAGGTCGAGGCCTGTGTGTGCACGTCCCGAGTCGGTCTGATACCCTGTAATGGCTGCTCTTCGAGCACTCGGTCGATTCATGTAATGGGCTTGGCCCTCTGTTTGCTCAACGTTTATCAATTGCTGAATAAATATCGAATAGTTTGACACTCTCCTCTTCTCTGCTCTCTCCGGAGGGCTTCTCCCCGTGTGTAATGTGACATTTCCGGGCTTTTTGATTTTGACAAGTTTCATGAAATTTATGTGAATTCGTTATAGGCCATATATATGTATGTGCAATCCGTTTTTAATGGCCCTTTTTTCTGTTTGGATGAGGCCAACCGCTGTGGCCAAATGAAGTGCCATAATTTATTTGCCCGCCCATTAATCATACATGCAATGCTGATGATGACAATGACGCTGCTGACGTTGCTGATGCCCACTGTCCATAAAAACTCATTGTTTTTTTTTGTTTTAATAAATAAACTAAAATTTCCACATAAATCAAAGTATTGCACGGTTTTGGTTTTTTTTCTTTTGAGAATAAATTGGATAAATTATTTAAAATTATTTCCATTCGCGAGGCAGTTACATCAATGCTCGTAATTGAAATGAAGACCAAGGGACTAGAGGCAAAATATGTGCTTATAAAATGTAAGAAAATGGCATCCAGGGGGGTTCATAAAATAATCCTTTGAATTTTAAACAATAAAGCAAGCTTGTCAGTTGCTTAAATTACATTTATTTGTGCATGAAATCCTTGTCTAAGGCATAATTTTCCATAAATCCGATTACATTTTTCCACAGCACATTTCTGCAATATCCGGTAATTATTTTAAATAAATAAAATATAATAAAATACTGTGGTAAATCAAAATCCAAACAAAATACTGCCACGGACACGGACCGAAAGCATACCATAATCATAGACCAATAGCCAGTGGCCAATTGGGAGTGGGAGAGTGAGTGGGGGGAGAGTAAACAATAGCAGGCGATAAACGAAACACCAGAGAACAGACACACACACACACACAGACACATTTGCTGATGGGTCACACTGCGTATGAGCAATGCCAACGAGTGAACACCCAGAGATGGGTTGTGGGTTGTGGGGTGGAGGAATGGAGATGGGGAGTGGTTGCTGGCACCACAGATTGGCAATGCCCATTGGGGCACAGCCGGGGCTCAAATAAACTAATTTTAATGCCTTGCATTGTGGCCAGAGCACGCAATGCAGCTCAATTGGGATGCAAATGACAGCATCGGCATCGAATTGGTGGAATCGAAGGATTCAGAGCTGCACAGAATTTCAGAGAATTCCAGGAGTGGGGCCAGGCAGTGGTAAATTGCATCTGCCGGATAGTGCGAGAGAGAGAGAGGGAGAGGTTTCATCTCTTGATATGCACAAGATATTCGCATATTTATTTTTTCATTTTCGCATATATTTATACTCGAATTCGGGCCTTGCACTCTCTCTCGCTTTTATTTGCAATGCAAAATGAAAATGTACACAAAATTCGGACAAAAAATGCAACGGCCATTTGTAAATTATGCCGTTATGCCAGTGGATATTAACACTTGAATCTCGACAAGAAATCTTATACCGAGTAGTAAAAAGAGTACAGTGGGTATGGGTATATTCCATTCGTGAGATAAATAGAAAAATAAATAGTATTTATTTATTCAATATTATTTTACATTGTTATTATTTATTAAAGGGTATCGTACCTGGTCGAGATTTGAGTTTCATTTATGTATTCCGTTTGTTATTAAAAAAAAGAGTGTTCAACAAAAAATGTATATTTTATATTTTAAAACCATGAATTTTTATTTTAATTTCCAGAGAAATATATCTGCGAAATTTGTGGATATTCAAGATAAAAATGTACAACCTTTTTTTGAGTTCTATTGATTACTGTATTTATTCCAATAGATATTCAACCGAAATCGTTTCTGGGAACACATTTGGCCTTAACGAAGAAATTTGCACAATAAACGAAAATGCCAAAAATGCAATTGAGCTACGGCGATATGGTGGCCAGGGGGATTGGTGTATTCGACCAGCAGCAGAAGCAGCAGCAGCATCAGCCACAGCCACAGCCACGGCACTTTAATTTGCCAATTGTATTTAAAGCAAACAGCCAATATACAGTCCGTTTCACGGCTTTAGGTTCAAAGACACAGATCTTACAAAGGTTCTGCCCAGAGCAGGTCTGAAAAAGAATGAAAACCAACGTACAGTCTATGTATAAAATGAATATGAACCCAGAGAATGCCCATTTTCATTAATTAATGTTTGCTTAGACTTAAATTAGCGAAAAAAAAATAATAATAATTTCAATCCATGTATTAAATAATGTGGAAATATTCAGGATGGGTAGGGGAGTGCCTTGCAGCGCCTCCATAATAATAGTTTTCTTTCAAATTTAATTCATTGGCTTCCAGCTATAACACGATGACATGCACCGTACTTGTACGAGTATATGGCCAATATATTCGGTTTATGCATAAATCGAACTATCCAATTGGCCCGCTAGCCACCCGCTCGCATTATCTACCAGCCGTGAAGGGGGTACTGAGAAGAGGAGTATTAAAAATAAATAAATAAACATAATTTGATTTTGCCATGTCGTTGAAGGGGAAGGGGGGAGGGGGGCTACTAATATTATGCCATGTTTATGCACTGCCTTTGCTATTGCATTGCTGTTATTGCTGGCTGTTTGTTTGTTTTAGCATTTTGCCTAGACAGTTTTATGTACCGCCAGATATGGAGGACGAGGCATAGGCCAACGAGTCGTATGCACAATATACGATGTTCGATGGAACGTTAGATGTGCGTCTGATTTATTTGTCTGCCTCGCCGCTGGTTGTTCAACAAGCAATAGCCTCCACGCCAATAAAACTGATGATAAACGAAATGTGATTAGTATTAAAGCATTAAAAGGGGATAGAGAGAGAGAGAGAGAAAGAGTGTGGAAAATAGCGAGAGATAAGCGAGGCTTTGAAGGCGGGATCAACCTCCAATATAATAGAATTTATTGAAATTTATCCGGGATCTAATTTCGATTATTGATAGTTGGGTCAATACTTCTCTTAAGGACTACTGGAACAATGGAAGAATACCCCAAACGCTGCCTTTCTCTCTATCTCTGTCTCTCTCTCTCTCTCTCTGCGTCTGTGTGTGCATCAACAATGAGTACACTCATTCCTATTCACCACATACGCTCAATTATTCATTCGCTTCTTTTTTTGTTTGTGCTGAAAATTCGAGGCGTATTTGTTTTTCTTTCCGAGCGAAGGAGGAAAAACCAGCTCAGTGGAGGAAGTGGAGAAGCAAGGACCGGAAGGAAACCACAAAAACCGCAACGAATTTAGCACGAAGCTTGACCGAAAAGAGGAGCAGATGGGTGGGGCTGGGGCTGGGGTTGGGGTTGGGATTGAGTTTTGCCTAGATCGACTGCATTTGAATGCAGCGCTCGACAGCCAAGTGAAGCGTGACAGAGGCAACAGAGGGAATGAGAAAGAGACAGAGAGCGAGACAGTTGGCCAAAGAATGCATTAAAATCAGAAAAGAAGTCAATATTACCCATACGCCATGTGCGACTAGGAATCCTTTTTGGGTTATTCAAACCAAATGTCGAATACTATATATCGAACACTATATATATCCGAATCGAAGCGAAATGCAAATGAATACCGCCGAACGAGTACCGCTGCGGTTCTGCCATTAATTGGCAATTTATAGCAGAGACCCAACCGCCGCCCCCTCTCCCTCTC
The DNA here is from genome assembly GCA_008121275.1 of Drosophila lowei. NCBI lineage: Eukaryota > Metazoa > Arthropoda > Insecta > Diptera > Drosophilidae > Drosophila > Drosophila lowei. The sequence goes on along the minus strand of CM017778.1, from coordinate 18,686,242 downwards.
TCACTCTCTTCATTTTCACTTGCTCGCTCAAGTGAAAATTATCATTTCCAGCGAAACTAAATTGCCTTGGTCCTTGGTAGCCCAATTCCACCCCGATTCCAGCCCCTAGTCGACCCACACACGGATCCCTAAAAACAGCAAAAACGAAACAAAGCAAAAGGCAACGCCATAAAAATGTACAGAGAAAGCAAGAGACACACCACACAAAACACCAGTCAAACGAAAAAAAAGGACGAGAAAGAGTGCCGAAGATAGAAAGGAGAAGAAAAGAGAGGATGAGAAGGAGGAGGAACAGGGGGAAAATGGAGGAATAAAAAGCCGCGCGAAAGTCGACAAAAGTTTAGCCGGGGACAAACCGTCCAGGACGACCGCAAAAGGCAACAGAAGGCAGTCTGTCTGGTCTTCCTTCCCCTTTGCCCCGACCCGTCTCCACCGATAGCCGAAAAAGATGTTGACTCATTAAGCGACAGCAGAGATGCTCTAGAAGAACTTTGATTGATCCCTGAATTAATATGGAATGCAGTTAGAGAAAGAGGTCTGTACAAAGATACCTACAAGGATATGGAAAAGAGGCATTTATTCAAATGATGGATAGAGAATGAATGAAAACAAAAGTCCCCACAAAAGAGAGAGATATACTCATCTAATCACAGACTAAAATCACATCTGTTTGTCTTATGGAAAACCTCATTTCCATCTGCATAACTCACAAAAAAGAGAGTAACTGTTTAACCGTATAACTATTTAAGAATCAAACTCAATCGAATTGAACCCATTTAATGGACCTTCATTGTATAGGGTATCGCGGTGAAGCCCAACCAGCGATTTATCGCATTTTGCTGTGGTCGGCATTAGTTACGCTGAATTTTATCACAATTGCAATTCTTTCTAGTCGAGAACATCCACCACGGCCCCCGACCCACCGAAAATAAAGAACCAGCCGCCAAAAAGGATTTCATTTTCATTTATTCGTATCTTTTCGACTGTTTCTCCCCCTAAAGTGGCGTTATGGATGGGGGAGGCTATAATTTCCGACTCTGGCCAGCTGCCCTGGCAACTGTCCGAAACTCCAAAAATTTGCGCCGCTAATTTCCACGTTTTGGCCTTAAATAATCATAATTTGGTCTTTTGTGGCCTCCCTGCTCTGAAGCTGTAGATGATTAACGCGTCGTCCTCTGGGCCCTCCTGGAAGGGAGGCTCTTTAAAGTGCTCTCACCGAAGACTTGCATTCATTTTCAAGCCCGATTGCTCATTAGCAAATTCATTTGGCTGCACTCCAACTGCCGGGGATTGGTGGTGGTGGTGGTGGGGGGGCCATGGGGGCCATTTCCCTTTAGCCCCTGACTTATCAGTAGGAAGAGCCATAGAAAATATCCATTCAAATTGAAGGAGTCGAGTCAAGTCGAAGAGTCAATGCTCTTTTCTAATAAGCCAAAGCTGTTCTGTTCGATTGGTGCAGTGGGAGAGAGAGGCCAAGGATGATTTCCCAATGGAGAGAGTCTCCACTCGGATTGTTGTTGATTGAGTTTTTTCCACTTGAAGTCCCTGCTGAATGCTTCGCCAGAGTATCAATATCTTCTGTCAGAGTATCTTCCAAATTGGAAAATGCAAAAATGCTTCAAAAAATTATCATTTTGCAGGGCCTAATGACTTGTGCAAAATGTCGAAAGATACTTCGACTCCCAGATACGAGAGAGCGAGAGGGGCGGGGGTGTTCCCCCTCCTATCTGCTACGAAAATTGAGCCATTTTTGGTAGCAAAATGTTTGCTTAATTGTCAAAAATTCAAGAGAGAGAAAAGGACAGAAGGAGCTGCAGGCCAGAGAACTATGAAAAGGCACGACAATGACAGGAGTGGGAGCGTGGGTCCGGGCTGGGAGACTGGGCGGATAGTTGATGAGCTGAGGGATGAGCATTAACCCAGTTAACCCATTAAAGCCGCCTCATAAATTCAAAGCCACAACAGACCCCCAACAACAACAACAGCACCAACAACAGACGCGGCACCCTTTGGGGCCTTTTGTGGGCCCGACTTGGCACCGTTTTTCGACTCATTAAAGCCAACTTCACGCAATTAGCCTAATAAGCTGCCCTCGCAAAAGGGGCTGCTGTGGCTGCTGCCCAAACAAAGCCCAAAAGACAGAGAATCAGGGGGAAAAGGGAACATAGGAGCAAAAGATTGAGAGAGAGGCGAGTGAATTCCGTAAATGTATATAAACGATATTGCGGTTCACATTTTGCACTTTCGCTCAATTAACTCAACTAATTGACATTTGAAAATACATGTGGTGACAGGAAATACATATGCACATATCTATGTGTATGTACATGTGGGTTCGTAAAGGACAACAGCAGGAGATAATTATAAGTGCAGGAATTTCAGTTCAACCTTCAACCTCACCGTTTGCATAGCTCTGGAGCTCTGGCTTTAAAGGAGCCTTTGGCTCGAAAGTGATTTACAGAAGCACTATAGTTGTAAACTACTACATAGACAAGAACAGGATAATCTAATAAAACGATGCATTTTACAAGTTGACAAGAAGTTGCCCCACCTCTTCACAGCACCTGACGAAAAACAACAGCAACAAAAGCCGAAATAAGAAGCAAACTATAATAAATGGAGGGAGGAATAAAAGATTTACACTGTTAAAGAACAATATATGTATTGGGAAATTCGGGGAAAAGTCCACCGAACCGATTTCCATATACTTTTGTTCCGATATTATTCTCTAAATTGAACGAAACTTAACAAATTGAACCAATTGGCTTATGATTTCATTAACTTTAATCTGAAAACCTATTAAAATAAGCAGAAGTTCGTCGTATTTTTCGTTATTTTTATAGTCATGTTTTCTTTTAGTATTTTCCAGGGACCGTAACTGTTATAAGTTTTCAATAAAAATTGGGAAATATAAGTTGTTTTTTTTATATCGCTAAATATGATTAAAATATGAATTTTGGTTGCCGTAACACATTTCCGTAACACTGATTTATTTAGGTAAAATTTTCATTCATAACTCCTATTTGCGGTCCCTGGCATTTTCGTCTATAAGAAAGATGAGTCTTGATAAAAGATCTTCCCCAAAGTCTCTCTTAAAAGACAACTAAGTTACTTGTTAAGGAAATATGAAGTAATTTATGGGAGAACTCGAGCTAACAGTAAAAAAAAACATGGACAAATCGTACGTACGCGACCAGTACTTAATTCCATTTAAAAAAAAACCAACAGAGATAATTTATTGTGTAAATACTCGATAAAAACCTACATTCATCTTCTGTTAAAAAAAATTAGTCGCTTTCGAATATTCCGTTCCGTTTCGCAGATTTTTGCATTTTGCTAGATTAAGCCAAAGTGGACTTCTATTTCGCGACCACCAATTTATTGCTCTCATTATTAAAACTAAAAATTGGATGAACCTCATAGAACACCATACTAAACATAGAGCTAACAAAATGCTATCGAGTCGCAAAAAAGAACGTGGGGAAAAGTTTTTTTTCTATCTTTTTTGTACATCAAAAGCAAACGAACGTACGTCCGCGACCAGCGGAAAAGCCCATATAATCGCACAGCAAAGAAAAACATAAACAACATTTTCTTACTACATATTTTACCTTCTTCCCGGTTCTCCCGCTTTTGCTGCGTTTTTTTCTTTCTGTTCTTTCCTTCCCGTTTCCATTCTGTCGTTAAATTCACACGTACACACACTTTTAAAAAAAATAAACAAAAAAACCAATGAATTTTATAATTTATTTATGTTTTTCTTTCTGCGATCGGATCTTTTTGTGCGCGAATAATCCTCTAATTTTTTCCTCAATTGGTTTATTTTTGTTGCGAAACGCTCTTATCGCCAAAGAAGATCAGCTATCACTGATGTGCACTGCAGATATAATTATTTAAGGCAACGGCACAACGAATGATACGAGAAAGCAACCAATTTTGGTCGAATAACCACAAAAACACAATCACCAGAACTTCGCTCATTGACAGAAACGGGATTGATTTACCTATTGATTGTATTTATAGTCCTATTAATAATAGTGGTTTAAGAGCTATGACGCGGCGGTACGGGACTATACGTGCGGTTGGTCTCAATTGGAAGGAATCGAGCGAAAGAGAATTAGAAGATCACGCGATGCGACGGTCCCAATGCAAAAACGGAACGCATCGCTGCATGCGTGTGCATGCGTGTGCATGCGTGTGCAGCTGCGGTTTTTGGTTATGCATGTGAGAGCGTTACATAGGCAATAGCCACACAATAATGAGCCCAAAAATAGGTGCTTAAGCGTTGAAGTGAAATGATGAACAGAAGAGAACACGAATGCATATGAAATTATACAAAAGTAAGATAGGCGGCTAATTTCTCAACAATTTGTATTGCCTCACTTGTCATACATATGTACATATGTATACTCTGTATATTTATAATAAATCTGAACAATAAAATGGAGACCCTTTTCGCATATTTGATGTGGTTCTTTTCATCCTTTAATCAGCATGGAAGCTCAGTTGTAAACTCTGGATTAAAATTTAACAATAATAAAAATGTGTGGGTGTAACCTCTTGGGGTGTGTACCTCTTGGCAATTTGTGTTGTTGGGGGGGTGGGGGTACTTCAATTAACAACAAATTTGGAACGCGGAACATTAACAAAGGAATTGTGTAACGAACATAATCAGATTACTTGCCGTCGGGGCAAGCCATCTGAAACAGAAACTGAACGATGGTGCGAGTGGGACGGCCAGTCATGCGGTCCTTCAACAAATATGGCAGCGGATTGTAGCGCGTCAGCATGCCCACGTTGCGGATGTCCAGGTGGGCCCAATCGACGCACGGCACCAGCTCGTGTAGAACGGCGGCAGCGATGCAGCTGGAGGCGGGGCCACGTCCGCGGTTGCTGATGTCAAAGGTCTCGTTCGGCATGATCAGCTCCTTGAAGTAACGCCACAGGGGAAGACGCCAAACGCGGTCCCCCGTAAGGGCACCGGCCTTCTCGAACTGCTTGTATACGAAATTCGAATTGCTAAAAATCCCGGCTGCTGATCCTCCCAGCGCTGGGCAGACGGCGTAGCCCACTGTTGCAATGTCCACGACCATGCGCGGCTTGTATGTCGTCTGAGCGTAGAGCAAGGGATCGGCCATGGCCACCACACCAGCCTTGCTGACGTCCACGAAGCCGAGCGACTTGCCATTGAGGAGGGTCACCACGTCGCCAGGCTTGGCCGCCATTCCAGAGGGCATGTTCTCGCACAACGGCAGCAGTGCAGTAATGTTTAGGGGCAGCGATAGGGCGGCGGCAGCTCGGATGACGCCGACGCAGGCGGCTGCACCGGACATGCAGCCGCGGTACATGGACAAGCAGTCCTTGGGACGGAGGCAGAGGCCCCCGCTGTTGAATGTGATCCCCTTGCCCAGCAGGAGGATTGGCTTGTCCTCGGGTGCGGTGCCGCAGTAGGCGATTTCCAAGATGATCGGCGGCTCGCAGCTGCCCTTGGCCACCATCAAGAAGCTGTTCAAGCTCTTGGACTCAATCCAGTCCATGCTACGTACCTCCACGGATACCCCGCAGGGGCACAGGGCATCCACCGTTGACTGTGCAAAGATTGTGGGCGTCATCTGATTGGCCGGCGTATCGGCCAAGCGACGCGCCAGGTTCTGCGATTCGGCCTTGAACAGGCCCCGCATCCAGGCATCCGAGTCGGGAGAGTCGTACAGCTCCAATTTGGGAATGTGTGTGCGGTCCCGACGGCGCTTGTTGGTGTTGTAGCGCCAGACGGCCAAAGCGCTTCCCTCGGCCGCCTGCTCCGCATACTCCATCGATTCCACGAAGACATCTGTGCAGCCCTGCAGTTGAAGGGCACGTGCACCCACACCGGCAGCGACGCGTGCGTTCTCCATTCCCTCGTCGATCATCTCAAGGTCGTTGAAGCCGGCGCCCTCCTGTCCCACGCCGACCACGGCCACGGCACGGAACTCCGCATCCACGTTCATAAAGACACGGCCCCTGCCCAGCTGGCCACTCATGCCAGTCTCGCGTATGAGATCAGTGATCTTACCCTGGACACGATCGTCAAACTTCTCGCCGGATGATGTCATCTTGGGCTGCCGGTCGCCCTCCTTGGCGTACACGCCCACCACAACGCCTTTGATCACCGAGTCGCATTTCTCGGCGTATTGCCGTCGCTGTTCCACATCTCTGCGTCTGGCCAGGGATGTGCACTGGAGACGCCTGCACAGGGTGTGCATCAAGCGTACAGATTTCATCGCTGAATGACAGTAACAGTGACAGTGCCAGTCCCTCGCGACAGGTTACGAAAGTTCTCTTATTTTTCAGACAGTTCCAGACAAATTTTGTTTTTTTTCCGAATAAAAAAATGTAAATCTAAAAAATAGAGAAAATAGATGTGCTTCCAACAGCTGATTCGAAAAGAATGAGATATCCCAAGGCTCAAACTCTGGAAGGGAAACATTATTCCGAACGTTTGCTGAGATTCGATGAATTATTGAATTTCCGAACAAAACGAAGTTTACCGAAGAATAGGCAAAATCGAGACAAGTAATCCACATAGACATACATACATATATATTTCGCGTAATCAAAAGAAACAAAAGGTTCATTCCTCATCGGAATCGGATTGATTTGTCGGCTTGAGGCTGCCAAAGACCTTGGCCGGTATGGCCTTTTGTTCGAAGCGCAGTTTCTTCATGATGAGACCCTCGTCATCGGTTTTGGTTGTGGCCTGGCCTGCCTCGGCCTGGTCTCCACTCGGCTGCTGCTGCTCCTCCTCCTCATCGTCGTCGTCATCGTCCTCGCTGTCGCCAATATCAATCTCATCCGGATTGACGACTGTATTTTCCTTGCCCTTGGCCCCGCCCTGGGTCTCGCCACGCACAAACATGATATTGGAGGCAGTCTTCTCGGCGGGCTTCTGCTTGGCCTCGGCCGCCGCCTGGCGGGCCTTCTCCTCGAGCAGCCGCATGGCATCCGGTCCGGAGCCAGCACCAGCATCGGCGGCCACACCATTCGTATTCGTGTTGACAAATTGCGCAGCCATCATGTTGACTTGGGTGTTGTAGGTGGCCTGAATGGAGCGCTTGATCCGCAGCATTTCACGCATCGTATCCTCGTTGCCATGCCGCACCTCGAACTCCTTCCAGGTCTGCCAGAAGTCAGCCGTAATGCGGGGATCGCACACCTATTGGGACAAAGCAGAAGAGAGTTTAGAATATAGACGATCCAATGGTTAAATGTCGACTCACCTGTGAGCAATGGGCGTAGATGGCTCTGGCTCGATCCACCTCGCCCAGCTTCGTCTCCAGCTCAGCGAATTTGACGCACATGTGGCGCATATGCTGCTCGGGCAGGGCCTCGATGGCCTTCTCGTAGATCTCCCTGGTGCGTGGCAGGCCGTAGATCTCGGCGGCCTTCTTCACGAATATGTTGTACATGTCGAACATTTCCTCTTCCTTGACGGCGGACGTGGCGCGATCGTAGACGGACATGGCATGCCGGGCCAGGCCGTGCTCCTCCTCCAGCTTCGCGTAGAGCAGGTAAAAGTACTTGGCATGCTCGGCGGGACACTGATCCAGGCACTGTTCGAAGAGGTCGCGGGCCCGCTCCAGCTTTGTGCCCCCGTAGCGGGCGAGGAACTTGCTCAGATACGAGTTCCAGATGTCATACACATTCGGCCACTTAAACAGGGCAATGCCCTTCTCATAGGCCCGATAGGCCTCCTCGAAGTAGTTGTGCTCCTCGAGGAACATGCCATAGTTGATGATCACCTGCGGCGTGCAGATCTTTAGGTCGATGATGCGCTCGTAGACGGCCTTGCAGGTCTTGAAGGTGCCAAAAGACTCCTCCAGATCGGCGTACATTGACCACACCTTCAGGGATCTGTGGAGTCGCGACTGCACTGTCTCCGAGTCGTCGTGATACGCCACCTTCCGCTTGGGCATGGCCGTGGCACGTTGCATCAGCTTGAGGGCTGCCTCGAACTGCTGCTGGCGCAGCTCCATCTCCGCCCACTCGCACCACACGGCGGCCAGATCCTCCACCTTGACGTACTCCACCTCGGTGCCCCGCTCGAAGACCACGCGGGCATCCTCCACCTGGCCATTGGACTCGTAGAACTTGGCAAACTCCACCCAGAGGGTGTGCAGCTTTCCCACCGCCAGCTTGGGCTGGACTGTCTGCACGGCCTCTGTGTAGGTGTTGATGATCTCCGTGGGCTTGTCCTCGTACAGGTTGACCCGCTTGTGCCACTCGTGAACGTTGTGCGGATTCTGGCGCAGCAGGACACTGTTCAGCAGCAGCAGACGCCTCTCCATGAGGTATTCGAAGCGCGACAGGCGCAGCTCCACATCGATATCGTCCTCCTCGGTGGCCTCCTCGTCCTTGGCCACCTCCTCCATGCGCTTGTTCAACGACAGCTCCTCGAACTGCGCGTACTCGTCAAAAACTTGGGTGAAATCCCGCACTGTGGTCACTGTTTGAATGGCCTCCTCGTATATGTCTCTGGCCCGGTCGAACAGCCCCGAGCGCACATAGTAGTCGGCCAGGGAGTTCCACAGGTGTCCCAGCTGATCAGTGTACCGCCGCAGGCCGCCCCTGATGATGGCGTCTACATTCAGGGAGTGCACCTTGTGCGGGTTCTTGGAGATGAGGTCGCATAGCTCGTTCCACAACTGGTGGTTCGACTTGCCGTGCTTCGACACGAAATGCTCGTTGTCCACTATGTCGGCCAGCTGCTGGGCCGCCTCGTCCAGCTTCTCCACCTGCTGCAGGTAATCCACATACTCCTCGGCATCCTCCGGAAACAGCTTCAGATAACGCCTGTACACCCTCAGCGCCGTCTCCGGCAAGTCGAAGCGTTGCACGAACTTCAGGAACAGCGGCCAGATCCTGCCGTGCTGTGTGATGGGCAGCGCCCTTAGCGCCCGGTCGAAGACGTGCCGCGTACGGGTTACCTTGCATTGGGTGGTCATGAAGACGCCATAGTCGATCCAGATGCGCGGCATTTTGTGCATGAAAACGAGGGCCCGCTCAAACGTGTTGTTCACCTCCTCGTACATGGGATCTGTGGGTATCTTGCCCCGAACCTGCTTCCTTCGCGTTCGCAGATAGTTATACCAAATCTTGTAGCTGCCGGGCAGCTCCTTCAGGGCGCGTTCGTACACCAAATTCACACCATTATTGGGCGCCTTGGCCTTGTGATCTATGTAGCGAAGCCAGTGCTTCACGGAGTAGGCATTCCTCAGAATTTCCTCCTCATAGGGCACATCTTCCTCTTCCTAAAAATAACACCATACCGTAACGGAGTGTCAAATAAACGTCAAACTGTATTTACTACGTAATACTTACAAAATTGAGTTCTGCATTTGAGGTTTTACCGGTTTTTGCCACCATTTTCGCGGCGAAAATAAGCAATTTTCACAAAACACCAAAAGCCGCAAAACGTTTTTCTGAGCGTCGCAAAAACAGCTGTTTGAATAGAGTTGCCACGTAGGATCAGAGAATACCGAGAAAAAAATACCACAATAACGAAAGAATGTGAGCCTTAACATTTCATATTTAAATTTCTAAAAGTTTAAATACCTGCAAAAATTTCTAGATATAGCATCAAAGATTGTCATATTTATTGGCTTACCAGTATATGCTTAATAGACACACAACTTCGCATTCCTTTGCCACTGCAACGCACAAGTTACTAAGACGTTTAAAAAAAAATGTTTTTAATCATAAAAATATCTACAATATCGACCAAATAAAGTAAAAACGAACGTAAAAAGTGTTTTTTGATGAATTTGTCCATCAAGCTACATATCAGATGAGAAATAGCCTGTTATTGCTTCTTGCCACCATGTCCTTCTCACACACCTTGCGAATGTTTATACTCTTCATAGCAGTTTCTAGTATTTTCCAGTATAATTTTGTGGAAATGGTAGAAAACCCACTTAGAGCCATGTCCCAGGCCACATTCAATACTAATTCGTGATCAGCATAAAATTCCTGATCGTTTGCAATCAAAATCTCAATTTTTTCAGAAATGTCGGAAGAAAAGGCATGTCAAAAAGTGGATAACGGAGGTTTTCACACTGGCGCTTCCATGGGGCATATATGAAAAAAAAACGGGCAAAAATTTTTGAAACGTACAGATTTCCCCTTCAGGTGTCGCCTTTGATAATTACATGAAAATGTAGTTAATATGTAGCAAATGTGTAGTTAGCATGTATTTACCATGTAAGGAAATATATTTTGTGGAAATTGTTGTTGACCGTTTTTGCTTAAACCTTATTTTATAAGCAATCCAGTAATGATGAGAACTTGAAGTTAACCTATCTTGTAGGAAATCGACTTGTCAGTTGGATTAAGCTATAAGTGGAGAGCTGAGGGTCCTAGCAAGCTATTAATATTAGACCGAATATCAGAATTGAGGAATTCGACTTCCGATCATGGACAGAGAACAATTAACCCATTGTTGACCAGTGGGTATTAAAATAGTGTCCACGAAAATTATGAATCTTGAAAAATGTTAGCGTAGTTCAGGTGAAAGATATCGTAGGGTTTTTTGGAATTTAAGAAAAAGAATAGGATGGATCTATACGAAGAAAGTAAAATCAGTATTGTTTACCGCGGCTTAACTCAAGTTGTTCACCTATTTAAATAGAGGGGGCTAAGTGGGCCGTATAGCTTTAATACTTTTCGGTATTTTCTGAGGTCAAAATTGACCGACGGTATATCTACGGTATATCTATATAATGGTATTTTTGTCAATTTCATTAATCTATTAAATTTCATTTTCAAAGGTATATAGAAATCCAATAAAAGCAAGTATTTAGAATAGGCCAATCAAGTAGGAAATAGATTCACTAATCGTATAAAATTATGTGGGCATGGCAAAATGTTCTATATAGCTGGTAATATTTGACGGAATATCAAAATCGAGGAATTCGTCGTATTTTTTGAGTCGGTAATGGCCCGGTTGACAACAATGAGTCCCATTCCATACACAAACATGTTGCTAATTCCATGTTCTCATACCCTGGGGGAAATGGATGTTATAGAACTGAGAAAATGTTTGTCATCACAGGCTCTTATTAGTGCAGAAACTAGTCAGTCTCTGTTTTAAACGATATTTTGCAGCTCGTCGTCTTTCTACAGAGACCAAGAATTGGTATAGGGATCAGGATTTATTTACAAGAACCTAATCGAATGCATGAATAGGCCTTAAAAATGCAATCTAAGACAAGGTCTTTATTTATTACGTTTGAAAGCAGCTTGGAAAACAGTATCTTTATATAATATTTACGAAATAGGGTATAAAATGCCCATACTCTGGTTGACAAGAAATGAGTCTGCAAATACCAGCAACACTGACGTCACAACACTGCGACTGTTTTTTTTGTTTAACGATATTGTTGAAACCGTGTTGTTGTCAAAATAAAAACATGCAAGTACTTAAAAGTAGTTAATCTTAAACAAAATTGATTCATCAATCATATAAAATTATGTGGGTAAAGCTAAGAGATCTATATAGCTAGTAATATTCGACGGAAGATCAAAAACGAGTATTTATTGGTAATAACCGGTTGACGACAATGAGCCCCATTCCATTATTTTATGCTATTATGCTAATTCCATGCACAAATGTTTCTGGGCTACCATAGGGAAAAAGATATTATAGAATTGAGAATATGTTTGTCATCCCAGGCTCCATAAGAGGGAAAAATAATTTAGTCTCTGTTTTAAACCTATTTCAACGATATTTTAAAGCTTATTGTCTTCTTACAGAGACCAAGAATAGGTATCAGGATCGAGATATATATATACATATACAAAATACTAATAATATACATGAATATGTCCAAAATATATTAATCTGATCAAGGGTCCTTAATAATTTCGTTTTATCTTGATATCTTCATATGTCTTCATATTAAATTAACGAAATAGGGTATACAAAGGCCTATACACGCATCATGTCTTCAAATACCAGCAACATTGCGACTGTTTTTTTTGTTAAACTATTTTGTTTAAGCCTTGTTTTAGTAAAAATACAATAAAAACAAGGACTAAAAACTAACCAATCTTGTAGAAAATTTATTCATCAATGGCCAAAATTATGTGGGCAGAACTAAAGATTTTAGTTAGCCAGAATTATTCAGCGGAATCTCTAAATTTAGCAAAATGAACGACTATCCTTTCGTTTTTTTGTTTGACCATTTTCGCTAAAACCTCTTTTTACGCAAAATGCAATAAAAGCAAGTGTTTAAAATAAGCCGTCAAGTTTAAAATAGGTCAATTAATCAGATATAATTATGTGGGCAGGGCTAAATGTTTTATATAGCTGGTAATTTTCGACGGAAGATCAAAATCGGAATATGTAAAATATAACTTGAATTCGTCAGTATATTTACGGTATATTTTTAAAATGAGACGGTATATTTTGGTATATTTCTGAGGGTCGGACGGTATATTTTAACGATAAATCCGCGGTCACACTCATTTGCTATTAAATTAAAAAATTCGACAATAATTTTACGCAACGAAGCAGCTGCTACGCTACGGTCGCGAAGTGTGACGAAGGGAAAGAGCAAAAGCGAGAGAAGGAGAAGAGAAAAGAGGCGCGTTGGCAAGCAAAAATCAAAGTCTGTAAAAAATTTAGTTGAAAATTCTATAAATAGCTCAAAATGACGCGCTTGAAACATTTCTAACCATTAACAAAAGTTAATAAAAATACGAAGTCCAAGGAATTTTGAAGTGGTAAATATTAATATTCATCCACATGAGTGTGTGAGTGTGTGCGTGTGTCATAAATATTTTCGCACTCCACAAACCACACACTGAAAATTACACACACACTTGTTCCCCCCTCGCATTGATTTTCCCGCTTTCCCTTGAGAGCCAAGACCCGTTCTTATGAGCGGCATTCCAATTGGTCCACACATCACATATCCCAATTAAACCCCGCTACGGCCGCTCTTCCACCCCCTAATGCAGCGCACTCCGCCGTCCATCAGCTGTTTTGGTCTCGAAATTTTCCATGCTCTTGTTTTGATCTGTAAGCGGAAAATTTTCCGGTCCTTTAGGGCTCTGCGTTTCCTTGTAAGTTTGAGTAAACAGAGGCCTGAAGCCGCGTGCAAGTGTTAGATGGCCTTCGGCGAGCCGGTTTCCCACCCACCCACACAATTTGACACACTGACTGCAGCAGCGACTGCAAAAGAAGCTTTCAGCTGCATGCAGCAACTAAAAAGCTTTTTGATGATTTTTTTTTTAGCCACGAAACTACTTCATACAGTTTTTAAAGGGAATATAGCAGATTGGAAAAAATAGTGTTCATAATCATTTTTAGGTGAAAATTCTGTTTAAAAAAAAGATTTTTTTTTTCATGTTTACCCATGAAATGAGATTTTATTAAGTTTTTATATGATTAAGTATGCAAAAAATCTTTAAAAGATTACGTTTTTTTTCCCAAAAAACTGAGTTTTTTTGAGGCCTTAGCCCCTACACAATGGTATCTCCCACACATCCGAGTTGTTCCTTCGTCACATTTCAACCATTCTCCCGACCAAGTACACTGCCAAAGCTTTGCACTCTGCCCCTGTGGCTGCTTTTGGTCAAAGTGATTTATTTATTGATTCCATTTTGTCTGTTATTCTCTTACTATACTTGCAGCCAAAGCAACGTCACAACGCATCAGCGATAACCAATAAAAGTGCATTATAGTATTAATAATAATTTAAAAAATAACTTTTTTCTTCCATAAATACTTTTGTCCCATACATAAGTGCGAAAATTGCAATTTGTCATCATGTCGCGTACAAGTAATTTGTTTTTCAATTCTTCGGTGAATTTAGAGACTAAAAAGTGTAATTGTTGAAAAGCAACAAAAAATATAACCACACACAGCAAAAAAAAAGTTAAAGTACAAGAAAACTCAGGTATAAAAAACCCGTTTGTGAGCGAGCGAGAGAAAGAGATTTTTCCAGAAGAGCCAACAAACAGCGAGAGAAAGAGAGAGAGAGTGCAGCAGCAGTTGAAAATTCCACACGAGAGGGAGACATTCCAGAAAACACCCATTCCAGCACCCCAAAAAAGCCTTCGAGTCGGTTACATTTTGCAAGAGAAGAAATCGGTTTACTGCCTAATGGCAACATCGCTTAATAAGACGAGACACAGGCGCAGATTGGCTGCGATCTCGTTCCTATCGAATATCTCATTAGATGGCACACACCGGGACACAAAATTTGGCGCAACATTCGGCAGCAGCATTATCTGCAACCAGAATAAGAACCCGACCGCGACCTACAGCAACGGCCACGCCACGTCGGCGTTGGGACTGGGCGCCGGAGGCTACCATCAGCACTATCAGCAACATCATCAGCAGCGCGGTCATTCGGCCCAGCAGCAGCACCAGCAGCACCCGAAGCAGCAGCAGAACCACCAGTATCAGCAACACCAGCAGGCGCCGCATCAGAATGGTGGCACATCCATACCCATCCTCTGCACCGCCATCGACGTTCACATCGGGGGCGTCGGGGACTATGGCATGCTGCTGGACGAGTGCACCACCGCCGCCGCTCCTGGCGGCGGCAGTGATGGTGATGGGCATTTTAGTGAAACTGAAAATATGGGTCAATACTTGATGAACGTCCTGCCCACTGACCACAGCGGAGCGACCATCAGCCCCGTTGTGCCGGTTGAAAGACGCAACATAAAGCGACCGACATCGTCGGGTCGTCAGCCCCACCAGGCTCCGGGCAGTGGCAATATGAGCATTCAGCAGCAGCAGCACCAGCAGCAGGCGCGGGCATGTCCCGCCGGTAGCGGAGGATCTGGTGCCGAAAGCGGCAGTGATTCGGATAGCGTCAAAATACCGCTCAAGGTGTCCAATCTGGGCAGCGGCGGTGGCGTCGGCGGAGCAGGGGCAAAGCTATTGCCCCTCAGAGAACGGTAAGTGAATATCTAAACGAAAAACCCCCTCAAAATGTATAAAGCCAAATTTCCTTATTCAGAATTAATTAAGTTTTCCAATAATTTTCATATTGCTCAAATTGGACGTATTCCACCTGAAAGGCAGCTGATTGGCAGCTGACGTTAAGTTTTGGCTCATGAAAATTTCCTATACATTTTGGGAAAAACTTTCGAATGTTCGCATATTCATATTTCTCTTTGTTAAGACATTTCCTCCCTTGGGAATATACACATTTATGAATCATATCGCTGGGACACTTATAAGATTCTAGTCGAGGGGCGGGGGGACCTTTGTTTAATTCAATCATTTACAATATGGCATAATTGGTGTTTTCATCTGTCTGGCTATTTTTGGCACTAATTCTTTGTAAATGATTGAGATATCCTATCCGTTTAAGTTTGCACTCTCCAATTGACGCTTGATATCTAATTAGTTTACAAAAGGCTCAAATTGTTCAAATGCGGCGAATACACATTGACGGGTGGGGAAACAAACAAACATTCATAGAAACAACGATCCCAGCAGCAGGTGAATAATTATTCAGAATTTTCAATTTGTGAAATTTGAATGTTTTTTTTAGAATATTTTTGTCTCATCTTCCGTTTGTGACGCATGTACTTATGTATTTGTGCGCATATACAGTAGGTTAAAAAAGTGTTTATACAATGGAAGAAAGAAGGCTTTTCAATGCTTATCTTATATATGATTATAAATGATAGATGAACCATGTTTGATTTGGTGCTATGAATTCTACAAAGTTGCGAAAAAGCTTTGATAACTCTTATTAAGAAATTAACAAAAAATCAATGAAAGATCCATCAAAAATAAGCAAAAAAAATGAGCAGATATCCGCTAGAAAAATAATTTGTAGAGAGACTATAAATATACCATACGAGTATTTGGTTTATTTCACGTTTTCGTCGCCTGATTATGCACTATACCAGTGGCTGGGTGGCTCTCTGTTGCTTGGGGCTAAAAATAGAATGTATCTAAGGATGTGTGTGATGTGTGGCATTGTTGATGTGGTTCGTTGATTGTACGGTGGGGCTGAGGCGCCCCCATCATTGAGAGACGTGTGCCAGGTCAATTAACGTAAATTAGACAGCGTGCCCCGCAAAATTGTCCAAACAACAATTGCGCATGAGAGGCGTTCACTTAATTTTAATCTAAAGCTTTTGTTGTGCCACAATTCGCGTGCCTGTCCAGCCCCAACACTGTCCGCCCCTAACAGCTTTGCGGTTTCGTCACGCACTTTAAACGGTCTGCCTGTCAACCGTTAAACGGTTATTGTTGTAACTGGTCTTTGTCTTTGCCCACCCATCGACACGAAGCAGTTAGCTGTGAATCATCGATATTACTTGACAAAATAGCACGCAAAATAATTACGCAATAATTGGTGCAAAAAATAATGAAGGGAAAATCGAAACAAAGCTAAAGGGGGTGGGGGGCAAAGAAACGCTGGCAAAACGGGCTTTAAACTTCCTTGAACTTCCGCTCTCGCAGGGACACGCACTACCCTATACAGTCTCCCAATCTCCCCACGCACACTCTCTCTGTGTCCCACTCTCCCACGCACACTCCCTCTCTCTTTCTGTCTGTCTGTGTCCCACTCTTTCATGCATCCATTCATTCATTCGCCTTCACTCACACAGTCTCTTTGTGGTCCCTTGCAAAAGCTTGAACCGGTGCAGTGCATTTCTTATTCTCTCCTTGGAAAGCTTTGCAAAGCTTTCACTTCAATGCCAACGCATGCGACAAGTTACATTGAACCCGCCGCCGCTCTCTGACTGCAGGTGCTTTTGCAGTTGCTGTTGCTGTTGCACGCCGTTGCGCTTTGGCAAACTGACCTTGTTTCTGCCCCCCACCCCGCCCCACATGCGCCTCTATCCCCCGTCCCGCTCGGCTGACTGCTCGACATTCTGCTTCTTTTCACGTAGTACAGTTTCGGTTTCAGTTTCTTTTCGCCGACTCACTCAACTGGTGTCGGCACCACCCTGTTTACACATTCGGGGAGAGAGGGGAGGCCTCTCTAATTGGGTTAGGCTTTTATTGTTTGTTCACATTTCCCACAAAATATGCAGTTGGCCCCAAGCCAATTGGCTTTTCATCGACCTGTCAAAGCATTTGTTCGGGTAAATCATACAACTTGCATTCCCGCTTGGGCCAATTACAACATCAGGGTCCATTAAAACAAAGAGATGTTGATAAAATGCACACAATTTCAGCTTACTTATCGTGTTGGCGATTAGATTACTTTCCAAAGATCCATGATATAGTCCCTGCTGTACTTGAAAGCGATCTTAGCTTCTGAGATTACTTTAGATTGTAGATAAGGCATTGACGTGATAGAAAACTTGCAAATACACTGAACGTACTCCAGGTATGATGTCAGGCGATAGGAAAGTGATTGGAATACACTATGCGTATACGTATTTGTTGGGGACTTGATTTTTAATTAATGTTCTTTTCAAGCTGGTTTGTACTTTGGTATTTCTCGTACTCGTACAAGCGTGATTCATAATTAAATTTGTTGGCCAGCAAAGAAAACGCATGGCCAAACTTATTAAGAATATAAACCCTGGAATCTCTCTCTTCTAGTAACATGATAAACATACAAATGTTGCTCTTGCAACATTTTAAACAAAATGTTCCATTTCGAATAGAAAAAAACTTCATTTCGCTTCCTGTTTATGTGAAAGAATTAATTTTTACCCACAAATCTTCAATTACATTATTATTTCCGCTCCGAAATGTGTGCCTCAGCAAATTGCCACAATCCACAAATTGTTGCAAAACGAAAATATTTTGTTATGCGAGACTCCCTCACAGTTGTGGCTCTCTGTGGGAACATTCTTGCCGCTAAAAGTCGCGCATGGGCAAAAAACAAAGCACAGAAACTACGACGCAAATTGAAAATCCACAACAAACTACTTAAGTCCAGTTTTTGTTTTGAAATTTGAGTCACTTTTGAAGTGGACTGGAGTGGATTGAAGTGAAGTGGAGTTTGGTGATGTGTTGGATGGATGAATGAAAGAGTTGCGCAGGCAAAAAGATGCCATGAAGCAGAAATTCTAAATGCTTTGCCGAAAAACGTAAACAATTTTTTTTGCCAGAGACCCGAGACCTTCGAAGGCTCGGCTCTCATATATAAATTGCGTCATGCCCTTAATTTGATTTAATGCCTTGCTCCCTGTCTCTATCTCTTTTTCTCTCTCTTTCTCTTGCGTTGTTCTCGTGCGGAAGGCAATTCAAGGACAGCCACAAAGCCGGCATATCTGAAGCTTAGGCATTGAACTTGAGGGGCCAAAAGCTTTCCATCCTGCGGGCATCTGGCAACGCTTGCTCCTGGACCTTCGTTTCAATGGCAATGTCAATGTCAATGCCAGGGTTCGGCAAACCTGTCCAAGCCGAAGGCTTCTCCTCCCTAACCCTGCGGCAAGGCGAGGCACTCCACCGAACTGGGTAACCTTGAGGCAAGAGTTTTATGTAATCGAAGACGCAATAAGAACCGGTTACCCCCTCCTGCCTGACAATGTTTGTTTGCGTTGCGCTTTTGGGGTACTTGTGGCACGCCGCTCTGAAGTTCTAGTCCTTGAAACAGGCAGTAGCAGCAGCTCGGACTCTTGCATCTGTGGTGTTCAAGGTCATGAAAATAAGTCTTGGCATGGCTAGGGGTTGTTCTGCGAGATACGTATATTGGGGTTTGAATATAAGTGTGTCAGTGGTGCAACAACTTTCAATTCACAAAGGATGCAATTTGCATTGGGAACCTGCTCTCAAAGAACCCGTTTCCACATCCCATTCCATATCTCTAACACCACGGAAAGCTCCCTAGGGAATGAAAGATCAACACAGACAGTCCGTAAAGCTCAATTTTATGGATGTTAACAAAGAAACGAACGATAACAGCGTATACTAGACTATTTGTATGGCAATTGTTTGCCTATCACTCACTCACGCCCATTATCCATTCCACATTCCCCATTCCGCCATCGAGCTACGTTCATTGCGCAAGCTACCCAAAACAAAGGCCCCCTTTGCAAAGCTCCCAGTGCTTATCATTCGGAATACCCGATGGTGATGGTACAGACTGCGACCAGGCCCTCTCTTTAAAACGCTTAATCGGTTCGTCTTGTTGTTTCCCTCTACCTCTACCTCAACTCCCGCTTCCCTCTCTCAGTCTCTTTGCATTTTAAAAGTCAAAGCGGTTCCAAGCGGTTTGTTTGGGTTCTCTTCCACTTTTTGCCAAGTTGTTTTTTTTATAAAAAAGAAGAAAGGGGAAGTATGAAAAATAAAGCTTGTGGGAGGGAACTATGTACATATGTATGTATCTATCTTTCGATAGATCTTTCATTTTAAACTTGTATGTATCCGAAAAACCTCTGCTAAAAACATGTTCAAATTCCCGAACAATATATATTCCATCTTCAATATTTGTATACAATGAACAACCTTCAATACTTAGGTCTTTTAAAAATACAAAAATGCATTTATTTGCCCTATTTTATTCCCATTATAAACTAAAACATAAACAAACTGTTCGAGGTCTCCATAAACGATTAGCTTGCTTTCGGTTTTTTCTTTTTGCGGATCTAAAAAGCTCCCCATCGTTCTTCCACTCTACCTTTTGTGCTGATTATTTGTTTACAAGTTGGTATTTCTCTGTTTCTGTTTCTGCTTCGCCTGTCTTTCCTAACACGATTATTATTGTTGTTGTTTTCCGTTTCTCTCTCTCTCGTTTGTTCCGACCGCTTTTTGGTTTTGTTTTTGGGTTCCAGCCTTATCGAGAATTCACCTTTTTTCGAACTGTGAGAGATTGATTATAGTCTCGTCTCACAGTCGAGTAATGTGCGTCATTCCCCTGGAGGAATCATCAGACATACATATGTATGTAATGCTCTGCTGGAGCTTTGAACTTTGATAGCGTTTCGCAAGTGTTTTCGTAGCGTATTTTTTGTACAGATAAAACATGTTTTCGAATTTTGTAGTTATTGAAAATGTCAATTTGCATATGTGTCTATTATTGTTCTCTCTATATCTCTCTTTTTACCCGTTCTCTTGTTTGGACAAACTTGCATTCCATTTGATTATTTTTGTAGCAGGCACGTGATCTAGTCAAATGGGGTGGTGAGCCTTATATAAAGAGCGTACTTCCATTACCATCTGTTTGCTCGCTGATAACCGCAAAACCATCAAGTCAGCGATGACAATGAACAAAGCGATAGCCTGTGCCTGATAAACGCGAAATTGACTCAGATGATTTGAGTGCCATTTAGGGGAACAGGGAGGTGGCGAGTGTAGAGATAGCGCAATTAAAACATTAAACTTTCAATTCTTGGTGCTTATAAATTCAGCCCCCGAGCATTTTTTATTTGCCTTCGGTCGTCTACAGATGTGAAAAGTATATTTACGCAAGCGTTTAGTAGCATTTTGGTCAATATTTGCGAATCAGAGATAGATTAAAGCCCATCGTAGCACAGTTGGGTGGGATGAAATACGAGCATATGGGTTGAGCAAGACGGTTTTGCTTTAGAGATTTCTAAAGTTTTAAATATTATCTTAGGATTTTTATCTGTTTTATCGTTAACATTATGTACATATGTATGTATGTGGAAGATCTTTGTAGTCCCTCCGTTCACACCAAACTGTGAACTTCTGTACAGGGAGTTAACAGAGCTGTACAGAGCAGAACAGTTTTCTGTTAACGGAGGGACTGTAAAGATCTCCTACATACATATGTACATACTGTTACCGCTTGTACTATGTTAAAAGTATGTTATTTTCAGATGGGACTGTTAATGGGGGTATTCTTCTCAAAAAAATGTACAATGCTTTCATTCTTTATAAATAGCTACATAATTATTTTATCTTCGTTTAGGTAAAAGAATAATACTCTATTCTAACATTGAGAAAATTTATTGAGAGTGCATGTTTTAGGTTCTGAAATTATTGCTGTAAGTTTTTTCTGCTCTACTTTTCCATCTAATAGTTTTCCGATATCATTTTCGGGACAATTCTTCAAAATCCCATTACGAATTCGTCAAAGCCTATTGTTAAATATTGAAATTTTGTTTGTTTAAATGACAGGCGCCCAGCTATGGATAGTTGGAGTTTCAAAAAAAAAAAAATGTAAAAACTATCAAAAACACACACCTATTGTCAAGGTCCGACCGTTGCATTTGTGTGCGAGACCTGCAGCTTATGCTTCGTCTCGCTCTGGCCTAATCGGGCACTGTTATCAGCTCTCTCACACGAACACACACACGCATGCACGCACACACTCATTAGCGAGTCAATAAGTTACACGAAAGAGAAACACAAAAGCAAACGCACAAAAATGTTTGTTGCGTTGCGGCCGACGAAGGGCCCTTATTACATTAACATTTTGGAGGCTTCTTCTCCTGTCTCTGGCCTCTCCTTCCCCTTCAGCCTATGCTTCTTGTAAGCGGGAATAATCGTGTTTCGTTTGCTGTGCGCCTGTTAGAATGCTCCAACTAATTAACGGGTTATGACAGGCTTGGCGCCACCTCCATCATAATTCCACTGGGAGTGGGGTGGGGTGTGGGGTAGCAAAACTTGAAACTAATTAGCATCATCTACTAGTGCTTTTTATAATCCCCAATTAGTTTACAGTTCATTTGATTCTCTCACTCTCTGACTTCTCCTGTGGCGCACACGTCATTTGCTTAGCTTAGCCCCCCCTCTGTGTGGCTCTCTTTATTTGTCGAGCTGTAACCTCGACCTAGACCAATTATCCCAAGGTAATATGCCAGGCGCTCAGAGAGAGCAAGACGTTCACGTTGACTTCTGTTGGTTTGCCCTTCGACGCAGCCGACGCAGCCGAAGCAGCATAAGTGTGTGTGCGTGTGTGTTGGTACTTTTCACTTGTGTGTGTGTATTTGTTTTCCAAAAATACCCATGCTTCGGGGCCGGAGCCCCCGCGATAAGCAGCTCTGATCGCCCTTAGAAAACCAAATGAATGAAAATCTTTTGAGTGCACCAGCATAATTTTCTGTTTCCCTGTGAAAATATCGATCATTGCATGAGGGGTGTGACGAGGCCCCCTGCCTGGCCAGAGGCAGCGAGCACATGTTTGTCATTGAATTTATAAATACCAAAGGAAAAAAATAAATGTATTTTTATACCAAAAACAACCACACATAAAATAACAAGAGTGGAAAAGAGGTAGCTTAAGAGCACGAAACTTTAGATACCCTTACTAATATACACATATTATATAATGATGTACGAATCCCAACTTAACGGTTCCGACTTACATAAAGATATACTCTTATTGTGTGGAGAAAAAACAAGAGGGAATAGTTTGTATACTCTCTGGTAGAGTATACAAAACGCCTTCAAGGTCCATCCGAACTAAGTTTTTGAATTTTATCGTGTTTTTTGTTCGCACGTTTTCCACTTGTCTTGCAATTTTGAGCGCCTGTTGCCCCTTAGATCACTTCGATTCTAACCGATCCTCGTCTTCTGTCCCCATAGCACCTTCAGCAATGGGGCAAGCGATCAGCAGAGCATGCAGCCCGAGCGACGGGCACGCCTGAACACGGCGCCTGGGATGCGGGCTGGCTCCAATTCCAGCATCGTTGTGGGCGGCGGCCTCAAGCGAACGTACATACTGAGCGGATCGAGTGTGAGCCACATCACGGATGACAGCAGCACGGAGAGCCTCGCGCCGGCGGGCACCTTTTCGGGCAGTTTCCGGAACAGCCTGAGCAAGTCGGTGCAGATCTCGGACAGCCGCAGAGGGACGACGGTCCAGGGACTGGGACAGCGGGATGAGCGGATGGTGCTGGTGTCCCGCAAGATACCGTTCTTCATATTCTCAGCACTGCCCTACTACAAGGGCAAGAATGGAAGGTGAGTAGAAGGAGGGACAGAATCTGGGGCTATAGAGTCTACATTTTATGCTTTTACAGAACCGAGTTCCGCAAGGAGGATCGTCGTCGGCGTAATCCTTCCACATCGCGTCCCCTGAGCTCTATCAATGATGCTCCCTTCGATCCCTTTGATTTGTTGGGCATTCAAAAGGCCGAGAGTGGTCAGGTGAGTCAATTAATTGGAATTCTCTGAAGATTTCCTTACCAACATCTCTTGTTTCTTTGTCCCCAGGATATATCCTATGGCCATCTGTTGATTCCATCGCGCCAGTACGAAAAGGATCGCAAGAAGTATGGCAATGCATCTGCGAATGCCTCCATCTTCGAGAATCAAATGGAAATCACCAGCACAGCTGTGCTCAAGAATCACGGCATAGCGAGGTTCGTGCCAGGTTCCGGTCAACCCCCTCTGGCCTCCATTAGGATCTACTTTCGTATTAATTATGTTGAACACATTCGTTCAATTCCATTCCGTCATACCCCATGTACCATTGCCACATCCATACATCTCAACCGTCATTGTGCATGGCCCGCCATACCGAATGATTTATTTATAGCATAAACCAAAAACTCCAAATTTAAGCTTGACGGAATCCTCTCTGTCCACAAAAAGAAAAAACCAAAACATTACTCGAATTTCATTGCAATGAGATCCTACTCCGATTTTTGGCTCGTGTTTATGGGGGCCCAGCTTGTAGCTGACCAAACAAAATGCCAAGCAAAACCCTATATATATCTGCGTCATCATGAGTCGAATCCGAGTCTGATATAACCCAATAATCCACAGTGTGTATAAAATCCAAACTCGGCATGTTTCTAGACATCATATAATGTTGAATTTGTGAGAGCTATTGCTAGTCTGGCAATTTGAAGAGCAGGGAAATAGTAATCCGATCCAATACGATACTCAGCTTATTTTGTATTTCTTTGATTAATCGACCCACCTCGTACGCGCCTGCCAAACATTTGAATACATTTTGTGGCATTAACTTGTTGCTAATTCATTTAACGCTTTGCACTACTTCGTTTCAGCACAAAAACCATAACCAAACGTCAAGGCAAATGGTAAATTTATGAAAGCAGCTAATATGAAAAAAAAATACCAGCCAATCCAGCCATGATGTCGCTATCCTAAAGACCCGAGGGCTGTGGCCCATGGCTGGTTTGGCTGCCAAAAGCTTTTAGTCCACTAACCAACTTCACACCCGCAAACCCACACACACACCCACTCTCGCACACACACATCCAACAGAAGAACAATGCTTCAACTAACCTGATTCCGCCTTCTCTCACGCTCTGCCTTAAGACACTTTTCTTAGAGAATATATCTAATCTTGTTCCTTTCCCCTCCACAGGTGCTTTACGTATGAGAATAACAACAGGAACAGTGCGGCCAGTCCCACGCCCGAGAACAAGCTGGATTTGGATATGGATAGCATTGTGCTGGGTGGGGATACGCCCCGTGGCCAGCCCGTAAGTTGATTTTTTTTCTTAGTAAGAATCCTTGGATAACGTAACCCTTCCCTTTGATATCTTGCAGAATCCACAGTACTCGGCCAACATCTTGGATGATCCAGAGCTGATTGCTGGAAAGCATCGCACTCTGTTGACCTTTACATCCTACATGACATCGGTGATAGACTATGTGCGGCCATCGGATCTGAAGAAGGAGTTGAACGATAAGTTTCGAGAGAAGTTCCCCACCATACAGCTGACCCTGAGCAAGTTGAGGAGGTATGATCCTGCGGCAAACTCCCATGAATCTCTATTGATAGCTTTCCTTTACCCACAGCATCAAGCGCGAGATGCGGAGGATCAACAAGCTAGACACACGCATCGATCTGGTGACCATTTCGCAGGCGTACGTCTACTTTGAGAAGCTCATTCTGGGCAATCTGATCAACAAGAGCAACCGCAAGCTGTGCGCCGGCGCCTGTCTGCTGCTCAGCGCCAAGATGAACGATGTCAAGGGCGACGCCCTCAAGAGCCTCATTGAGAAGACGGAGAGTGTGTTTCGGCTGAATCGCAAGGAGCTGATATCGTCAGAGTTTGCGGTGCTCGTCGCCCTGGAGTTCAGCCTGCATGTGCCCATGCATGAGGTCCTGCCTCATTACCAGCGGCTGCTTTACGAGTCCTAGAATTGGCCCCGGCGCTGCGCCGAAAACACTTTGTTGGCAGCAGCGCAGGTGGTGGCGACAGCGGCGGCCACCACCAAGCAGCATCTTCGTCGCACCGGTAGTCGCAAGTAGGCGTGGCGTTGGGAGTCATTTTTTTTAGACCAAAACAAAAAATCGTTGGTTCAGGAAGTGATCGGTGATTGCAGTGGCGCCACTATATCTAGTGAGTAGAGATCATGTAGGTGTCGCCCCAGAGATATGTATTTGGCATGTAGATATTTTGTAGCAAAACAACAATTACTTGTAGAGGTTTGTAGGGTTTTTTATGGGCGTAATCGTTGTTCTAGTTCTCTGTGGTACACCAGGGCCAGATTTTGGGCCACCTGTCGACAATATAATTGCTTACTTCAATCCGTAAAACTTCAATATATCAGACAGCGCTGATTGCCATTTTTCATTTAATAACAATAACAATTTTTGATTTGATCGAGCATCTCGGTGGTAGGATGGACCAATACTTTTTTTCACATAAAATAACTAATTACTACACTACATCTTGGTTTATTTGTCGGCAATCAATTTTGAAAGATTTTAACGAAAAAAGAATAGTTTGAGCTTCGTCGCCGAAGGACCTGTGGACCTCTAAATCCGGCCCTGGATGCAACACGAGCAGATATGCGGCTATCATGCTTATTATATTATATGCTATTATAAGGCCCTAGAATAAGTTTTACTACAAAAAAAAGTTTTAAAAAAAATTAATCACCTACATATGTATACCCCCTCCCCTCTTAATCCTTAGATGCGTAAGTGTTTATGTTTTTAGGAAAGTTACATATGTTTTTCTTGGGTTCTCTGTTATTGACATTTCAAAAATGAATAAACTTAACTTAACCAAAAACCAATACCACCAAGCGCTAATTTATGCAGTGATAAGCTAAGCTCTTATCAACATTTTGTTGCTGTGGTCGTTGCGGCCGGCACTGCTTCTGCTACTGCTTCTGCTGTTGTTGTAATGTTAATTTTATTCAAATTTCTACATCGTCGATCTCTGCCTATTGCCGTTTGCTGTTGGCCGCATGCCAAAAGCTGGCTAATCCGTCCGGACAGGGCGGAAGATCCCATTTTAACTCCCAATGGCATCGCCCCGTAATGTATTGATTGGCTTGACATTTGGCGGATGGTGCCATCAATCAGAAATCAATAAATTACGTGCGATCGATTATTTGTCAGCGTAACAGGCGCACAGCAGTCGACAACAGGTGGCAGACACGAAAAAAAAGAGTTCTCTGCGATAGTCCGAAAAATACGGGCCAGCACACGTGTGCCGCCAGAGGGGAACCGTCGCGACGATTGGTGGGGGGAGCAAACGTGCTATGCACACTGGCTTTTGTTGGGTTTTTATTTATTTGTGGTTGCTGGTGCCATCAGCTAACTCTTTTGTGATAAGCACTCATTTGTGTTGTAGCTAAAAGCTCTTTAGGCAGCCAGAAAATGGGCAGAGGTCGATTACTGCACAAGGTTTTTTGAACAAGGTGAGGAATTCCCTGTGAGCGACCTGACAATAGTTACTTATTTTGCATGTTGGTTGTATAGAAGCGAGCTAGAGAAGAGTAGTGGGCTACCAAATAGGCAACTCAAGGAACAGAAACGCCTCACCTTGTAAAAATTTACTCTGCTAATGTACAATCACGCAGACCAAGAGAGAGTAAATGTGTGTGTGTGTGTAATGCGTTGCAATCGCATTTGGCTTTTCTCTTATCAGCACAATTTGATGCGACCTCCAAGAGGGGAGTGGAGACTATCCGTTTGCCCTATGTTTTGTCAATAATTCCGTTTTACAAAATATTTGAAGAAATTTATTTGGTTGATATAAGATTTCACTTTCATTTGGGGATATTCAACAGTATCAAAATGTGCACCACCTTCAGAGACCCCAATATACCCCGCCTCTTTAAATTCCAATCTTCATTAAAACTTCATTAGCATTGAAACAAAACTGTCGTTAGTGGCCGTGAAGGAAAATCTAGGTGAGAGAGATATAGGGAAAGATACAGAATATCAAATTTCCTATTTTAGCTTCTCTCACTCTCTCTCTCTTTTCTCGCTCTATCTCTCCCCATCTCGCTGCACGGCTTGCCGCCACATGGCCCTGCATAATGGAAACGCTCAAAACTAATTAACGCAAAAGCAAAGCCGGAACTGAAGGCATCATCTACCCTCCCCTTCGGCACTCCTCCCCCTCACTGTTTTGGCCGTTTTCCACATTCTCTCTCCCGTCGCGCGTTCATTGGGTCAAAGAGAGTGAGTGAGAGTGCGGTCTCTTCGGTTCTGTTCGCCTGACATGCACGTCTGCGGCTGCTGCTGGTCCGCGTCCATGGGTTGGGTAGGGACTCGGATTGGGTGTCTGGGGGCACACACACCCCCATCACCCAAGTTTATTACTCATTAGCACGCACAACTGTCCGTCCGTCCCGTCCGGACTGCGGAAGGGAGAATCAGCCGCAGCAGCAGCATAAACTTTTTCTCAAACTTTAGCTCATTTATTAAGAACCGAACCGAACCCCATCCGCACACACGAACACATGTACATACACACACATACAACCGTACGCAGGAACTTTTTCATTAAAATTTCGCTTTCATTTATTAGACATTTTTCTTCTCCTTCAGCACTCTCTCTCGCCCCTTCCCAGACAGCACCAATCCCGGCACTGCGCCTTATCTTTTGTGGTTTCTCTGCGTTAACAGTTGTTAGTTAGTTCTACCCCCCCTCCCACACTTTCACCCCCACTCACGCACACACTGTGATTGGAAAGTTCTTTCTTTCATTCGGTCTTTCTTTTGCTCGCCTGCAACGGGACCATTTTCATGTAAGGCTTCCGACCGACCCCCCTCCATCATTGAGGGACGACTGGCCCAGGCCAAGCGACCGTCCGACCAATATTCCATTTGCTGCTGCTGCTGCTGGCGTTGCTCCCGCTGCTGCCGACGCTGCTGCTGCTGTTGCTGCTGCTGCTGCTGCTGCTGCTGCTGTCGTCGTCGTCGTCGTCGTAGTTGCCTGTCGACTATCTGCGGTTTTCTGTGCGCCTGATACTATGCGCCGAGTTAATTGGTTTGCAAACAAATTAACCAACGTGGGTGTGTACGTTTCCTAATTAGCAGCTTTTGTAATTAAATATGCCCGCAGCCATACAACCACACACACACACACACGAAAGAGGGAAAGGTAGAGAGGGTGCGTACATATGTGTGTGGGCCTGTACAATGGTATAACGGTTCATGTGACGCACAGCGGCGTCTCTGCCGGGGCTACTTGACTTAGCTAATGAACGCAGACAATAGCATACCAAACCCCTCTCAGCGGACGCCTCAGTCCACCGAAGAGAAGGAAAAGGGAGCGGCTGTGGTTGAGCGATGTCGGCAGGGGGCAGGGGGGAGTCGGGTGGCAGCTCTGACGTCCCAAATGAAAATGCATTTTAATTAGGGGTTTTGTTGGCTTTTGTTTTAAGTTCATTTTTGTTCTTGTTATTGCCGCTGCTGCTGGTGCTTTTGGTCTGATTGTGTCGGTGAAGGGGGAATGGGTTTCATTCATTAGTCGAATTGACTCAACGGGACATTGAAAAAGAAGCGAAAACGAGCGAGACGCTGTGAAGTGCGGCAAGGGCCGCGGCTGTACCTTATACCCGGTACTCAGGCAGTATATCTATATGTACGAGTATCTCAGCTTATGATTTACGTAATTTGTACAATATATTTTATTTGACGTTTGGTATTACTGTTCACATCTGTCTCTTTTTTCCTATTCTCACACCAAAAACCGCCGTTTTATCTCGATTCCTCTGCAGGAGGAATACTGTGTGTGTGAGAGAGAGAGAGGGAAAATGAGTAAGCGCGTGAAATTTCATTTGTTCCTTCTGTTTATAATAATGATCCGAACTGATCAGAATTCGGCAATCTGCTAGATATGGTCATTCTCTAAGATTCTGTACTCTCGTATCTTCAAAATTGTGAGGGCTACCGATTTTCATCGTTTGTTGGGCCGAAAGTGGGCGTGGCAAAATTTTGAAAGAATCTTGATTCTGTGTGATATCACAGATACAAAATTTTGGGTTGCTCTAGGCGAGCGTCAAACAAGACGGACAGAAGAACGGACGGACATGGCTATATCGACTCGGTTACTGATGATGATTAAGAATATATATACTTTATGGGGTTGAAAACGCTTCCTTCTGGGTGTTACTCAAATCCACTTTTATCACAAATCGAATATACCCCTATACTCTTCGAGTACCGGGTATAAAAAGTTTGGTCAGCCAGCGAGTGCACCCAGCCAGACTCTCAGTTGGAGAGGGATACACCACGGTAGGCTCTCTCTCTCTCTCTCTCTCTATCTCTTTCTCTTAAATGGGTTGTAGTACGAGTACTATCGCACCCACAAGTTCTGCTTTTTGCCAGTCATTATAAACGTTGCTGTAGTTGCTTTATTCGATGCGGACTCGAGCAGACAACAGGCAGTGGCTCGGCAGCCCCGCAGCAAAAAAGGGTCCAATTAAAAAACCACGACAATTAACGGGGAGCCAAGTGAGTTAACTTGGCATAAGTGGAATTTTAATTGGCAACACGAGAGAGAGATGGCCGGGAGCCGAGTGACTTGCCGAGTGCCGATAAGTGCAACGCCGTGGAGATTGAGTCTGTGGGGTAGGTGGGGGAGGAGCGTTGCAGAGACGACCCACCGACCGAGCTGGTGAGCGGGGGGCGCTCCCCAGAGTCCGGGAACAGGAGCGGGAGCGGGAACGGGAATGGGGCGGCGGTGGACTCCCGGTAGTTAAGTAAATGAGCATTTTGTTTCACTAATGAACACTAATGAATGCCAGCCAGGGAGACAGCACTTGGATTAAGGCACGGAGTCCGCTCTCTCTCTCTCTCTCTCTCTATGTTTGTGTGTGTGTATGTGTGTTGGGTCTTTTGTTGGTTTGGGGTTTTGTGTTGTTAATTAATAAACACGAAAGCCCAGAGAGACCCCCGTACCTTCCATTGTGGATGTGACTGGGTGTGTGTGTGTGTGTGTGTGTGTACCCAGTTTTGAAGGGGTTAAAATAAGCAATTAGTTGGATTTTCGACTAGGCGCACAGAAACGAGCAGACGTTGAAACTGGCAACGGGCAACAGGCGGAGGCAAGGCCAGGCCGGGCCGGGCCGGGCCGACAGGCTGGCAATTCTGCCAGGCCAACAAAACCGAAATGAGAAAGTTTCAAACTGTTGGCCTCCTCATCGTCGTTGTCGTCGTTGTTGCTTCTTCTAACGAGGCAGCGGCGCAGGAGCGTACCCAACGGTGGCATGGGGCATGCGGCATGGGGCAAGGGCACAGTAGAGAACAGTGTAGAGGGAACAGCGCAAGAGAAGACTCCCGACGAGGGAGTCCAGCCAGCAGGTAATCCAGCCACGCATCGCCCCGCCTCGCCTACGACACGGGCGACGGGCGACGGGGAGGTGCCCCCAATTCCACCTCACCACGGTGGGAAAAAGTTTCTGCTGGTTGTCTGTGCGGACGGGGCTTAATTAGTGCCGCGATGAGTCGAGCAATTAGCATGGACACGAACCAGAAATGATGAATGGGGCAGCCAGCAGTGGCATGTCGCAGTCTGCGGTTGAGTAAGGTCAGGGATGTGGTATGTGAGATTTTGTGTGTCTGATAAGCAAAGTATGCTTATGTGCGGTTAGGTTGGCGCTTAAGTCTGATTTAGTTGGGATTACACTAAGGTTTGTTTAAGGTAAGGCTATTGTTAGGCGAAGCTCCCATTTGTCTGGGATCTGGCAGGCTGTGAAGGAACTCGAGGGAGAACTCTGTCTTTAGATCAACCTGAAACCCACACAATACTCATACTTACTCCAACAGACAATCGCCCTAAAAGGTGTTCTCCCAAACACACTGCACTTAAATAGGAACTTCCTTTTAGGGCCGTAATCTACTTTCGCAATCAGAAACCCATAGAGTCTTAATTATTCGTACGAGTAATTCTATGTACAACCGATCTACAGAAAAATAGATTGGAGAGCTTCCAAAAATAACTGCACAACAAACCGAATGCGGCAATGGGGAAACATTCTAATTGAGATCGAGAACATACATATGCGAATGAATCACGTTAATCTAGCGACAATCAAGATACGGGTATATGCATATTTATGTAAGACGCCTATGACAGCTTGGTCGCAATAACTTTCCGGCGAGGGTCGGGTGCCATTGAGCTGTTAGACAAGATGACTTTATATGGCAAAGCGCCAAGCGACGCGCCATTGTCTGCCACGCCACCGATCCGAGTGCGAACTTGTGGAGGAGGCGACCTGGCTGGAGACTGACGCTGCAAACCCGTTCGAAAACAGACGGAAGAAACCGCTCACCGGCGACTTGCCCCTGACGTCAGCGATTCAAATAAGCCAACTATATACTCGTACACAATGTGGGGGCCGGGGTCTGGCTGATCTCTGACTGAAAACAATCATTTACATGACGAGTTTTGCGCTCAAACAAGGTGAAATCATATTTTAGAATACGACCAGCACAGAGGTAGCTCAATCGTGTATTGGAACGCGCAGTGAACACATCGAAAACCGGAAAACTGAGATCGAACAGAGATGTCGCTACGCAGGAAAGAGGACTATATACCCATCAAGTGCGAGGGCTGGGACGGCAAGTTCGTCTATCAGGACGGAGCCGTCAACAATGTGTCCAAGGTCCGACGCCACAATCAGAATGTGACCAACACCAACAACTTCTACGGCTGCAGCACGGAACCCACTGTCCTGCCCACCGCCTGGGATGGCACTTTCGTGAAAAGCGGCGAGACGCGCATCAAGCCCGAGCGCAATCGCTCCGACGATCAGGACTACTACGATTATAACTCGGATCCGACAGTGCTGCCGCCGACATGGAGCGGCGAATTTGTCACCGATCCCAACGATGTGCGCATCAAGCCGGAGAGGAACTTCTCCGATGCCCGGGACTATGCCGAGGCGAGTCGCTTCAAGCTGGTCCAGCATTGAGAGAGGAAGAGAGAGATCGAGATCCCGATTCCGATCCCGATCCCGATCCCGATCCCGATCCCCATTCTATTTCGTGAGCAATCAAACTAACTCTGCAATCAGTATACGTATTCCCCATTTGTTTGGTTCGGTTTTGCATTGTACTCTAACCTAAGCGTTCGTTGTATTTTATTTTTATACATAGATATTTATTCGTACTCCTAATAAACAAAGCAAAAACTGAAATCATTGCTAGAAAGTTCCGTTGTGCAATCACCTTCGGATTGGTCTGGTGCCCCGTGTGTAGGTGTAGGCGTTCCCCGATATTCAAGTGGCCTTTTACGGCAATTTATTGTGATCGTGTTTGCAAATTTGCTTCATAATTATAACATTTGTTGAATGCCTTCTTGGGGAAATCAATATGAGGAAAGAATATTGGACTGATCGGACATTCAATGAATCATTTCACCTGCAATCTGTTAGATTGTAGAATGTAAATTCCTCAAGCAAATCCCAGAGATCATCTAAAGCAACTTCATGTGACAGCTGGACTGTCTTTCTATGTATTGTTTTTTCGAATCTTTTTATTAGATAATTGTAATATTTACCCCACTCAAGTGTCGCCCATAAAGTAACCTTGTTAAGAGCTTTTCGTTTAGGAAATGAAATAATTTTCACTCTTGAGCAAATACAGAACGCAAGTTGATTCCACAAATTGTGAATCCACCGAACCACCGAACACTGCCATCTGGAGCAATTCTTCAAGACCATTGTCACTCTGACGATATGTAGAAGAAGATTTGGATATATATATATATAGTGTATTGTATATAGAGGTCGCAGCTGATAACGGCTTTTGTCAGAGGGGAAGCACGGGACCTGTAAAAAAGCGAGCAGGCGAGATCCTATATAAACTGATAAAGTGGCATGTAATATATGCTTGGTTAGCTCTCGAAGTCCAACAGTCCGTTGTTATGGCGCAGCTTTCAATACCATCCAAAAGTGCATACAGTTTCGTTTTTATTTCATTGTACATGCCACTCATAAGCACGTTTCTTAGTGTTTTTCGAGAAGGCAGGTTGTACCGAGGATGAAGGTTTTTACAAGCTCGCGAAACCCGGGGTCCTCCACAATCGAAAATGGATGCATGTCTTGCGAAACAAGTATGGCCAAAGCCCTGTCAATAATTTTTTTTCGTTCAGAAGAGGGGTCGTAATAGCCCGCCAAAAATGGAAAAAGTGTCCTCGGCCTTGTCGGCTCTTTTGGCGATTCGTCAAATGAAATGCCGGGATGCAGTCTTTTAACGTGGTCGAATAAATTGGACGTGTTGCCACTTGTTCTATAATCATTGGAACAGTGTATGCACCTGGCGGTCTTACCATCTTTGGATCTCTCAAAATGAAGCCAGACCTTTGATTTGCCAATTCGCTGCCTTTTAAAGTAGGCGATTCTCCTTCACTGCTATTGTCGGGATCTGCGTATGAACAAAGCTAAAATGAACAACAATGAACACATAGCAATAATTTAATCATGGCACTTACCCTTAACACTTGCACTTCGCACAAATTTGTCCATATTTGGAAAATATATTTGGTTATTTGTGTACATATCTAGAAGCGTGTGGATTTTTATGAGAAAGAGTCTGTCTGTGGATCGTTGTTGTGCACCCCTCGCTGCTTTTACGAATCAAGGAGAAGGGACTTTCAATAAGAATAAAATGCATTCTTTTTTTAGCCTCAAGCTAGACGATCTATCAGGAACTCAGCAATGATCTGTAGATAATTTGAGAACCAACACAAAATGTCAGAACATTACATCGCAGCATTCCAGGTACCCGCACAATCTAACTCAGGAATGTTAAGCCACTCAAAAGGCACCGCATTCCATCCCATACCATTCTCAAAGATCCCATTCCCAGAATTTGGTATCGCATCAAATCTGGGATCACATTGTGTGTGTGTTTTCCTAAGAACATATTCTATTCATGCATTCCATTATCTCCGGGTTTAATGCCTGAGCACAGATCAAAGATCGGCACAGACCACGCATTGAAAACCGATCCTTTTGTGTGGATGGTTCTTGGGTCGATGCCAGCTTGACACGGGCTGACCGTGTGAAATATTCCAACTGTTATGGCAGCACCCCAATTTTGTCAACAGGCTAGCAGCAAAAGCGGTAGGTGATGCCGGAAAAACGGTGGAAAACCAGCACGAGCAGGTAGTCAACACATGTCGTTCCACGAGCAGATGCGTGAGAAATCTTTGATTTGGGAAAACGATCCTTTTCTTTGTGGGAAAATTACGGGAGATGATGGTTTTTTGTAGTCTTTTTTATCGTGTGAAAATTTTCAAATCTTTGTCAAATTTTTGAAGTAACGACCAGGAGATCAGAAATTCTCGGGGGAGGAGATCAGCATGAGCCAGTGGGATTGGAGAATAAGGATCCTGACACAGAAGAATATGTCCTTGCTTCAGACGAGAGACGAGAGTGCAGCTGCGAGAAAGTGCTCAAAAGTCTTTGGAACGTGTGCATTTTTCCACCTCGGTAGAACCGTAGAACAGGCAATCAGCGGTTTTAGTAGCTGAAACCGAAGAGAATTGTAGAATTCTACCTGTTTGTGGGCATAGAAAATGCAGCAGGCACTAGTCATTGAATTTGATCTTCCACCTAAAAAACTAGCCATAAAAATGATTCTTGGGTATTCTTAAAAAATGTGGACAAAGAATGCCATTTGCAGCCGGAGCAGGTGTGGGAAAAATCTTCATCTGCCTGTTGATCCTAGGCCACTCCGCAGCGTGTGAATTTTCCAGATCGTTTGTGGAAATTGAAAACTGTTCTACCAGGCCAACAGCACAAACAGCAGCACAAGCCATAGAATTTTCTAAAAGACCGTTCTACCTGCAGCCAGCGTCTGGGAAACGGCAGCTGGAAGCGAGCACACGATACAGCGATTACCATTTTCCGGCAACCTGTTGCTTTTGAAAAGAGATCCCCTCCTCTTTCCCATAGATGCATTTCCAAAAACTGTTCCTTAAACAATCAAAAAAGAATATGGAATCGCAGCAGAAGCAGCTGCGTGGGAAAATGTCCTCTGTCCGTTGATTCTACGCAAGGATCGTGTGAATTTTCCAGCATTATCGGGAAGATGGAAAACTTACCTACCAGGCCAGCAGGAAGCAAAGTAGATGTTGTAAACGATTTTTCCAAAATTGTTCCTACCTGCTGTCGGGCCTGGGAAAATGCAGCTGGAACGAAGAGCACGGTAGAGGGATTTTAATTTTCCGGCAACCTGTTGCATGGGAAAAGGATCCTCCTCTTTTTTTCAAGAATTCGTTTTAAAAAACGATCCCTTAAAAAATATTGGAGAATGCCAAGCTGGATGTGGGAAAATTGTCCTCTGCTTATTGATCCTTTGGAAAATCGTCCTGATCGTGTGAATTTTCCAGCCTAATCGTGGAAATGGAGAACTTTTCTACCAGGAAATCAGAAATAACAGTACCAAATCGAATGCATTTCCCTAAAAGGCCCCTGTCTGCAATCGAAGCCTGGGAAAATGCAGCTGGATAAGAGCACACGATTTTCCGACAACCTGTGGCTTTTAAAAGGGATCCTCCTCCTTTTTCATAATGAAATGCATTCCTTGTAAATCTGTTATTTAAAGATAATTAAGAAGGATGCGCCGCTGTGGCGAAAGATCTCTAAAATCCTTTTACCTACCTGCTGGAAGGGTCTGAAAAATGCAGCTTGAAAGAAGCACGGGACAATACGAATAATAAATGGCTTGGGAAAGGGATCGTCCCTTTATTTAAGTGAAAGCCGATCCAACAGCTCAAAACTGCAGCCGAAGAAATTCGATCTTCGAACCGTGTGAAATTTTCCGTCGCTTTAAAGATTGGGAAAACTCAGAGAATAGGCGAACAGGGATTTACATAGGCCTGCATTGGATAAGTTTTCCCAATATTCTCTACCTGTTGATAGCCTGGGAAAATGCTCTATGGACCATGATCCATGCTCCCAATTTTCATGGGAAACCGATCATCACAAAAGCTACGTGGGAAATTATCTTATATTCAAGCAGTTCAAAGATCACAGCTGTGAAAACTCAATCAACTCTTTCTTGGATGAGTGAAAATGCCACCAGGAAAACAGAAAATATAGTAGGTGTATGCTTGGAATGGGATGAATGCTTGGCATGCTGCACCCAATACAAATTCTACCTGGGAGACCAAAATTGAGAGATCAGCAGGCATTCGGCGTTGCCTGGGAAAATCTTTGAAACGCACGTTCTATTGATTTTCAAATGTCACGGATTAAATCACGTGGGAAACTGTCTCAAGTGGTTGTAAAATTTGACAATTAGCTAATGGGCAAACAGAAATATGAAGAAGGACCTCTGGCCAGAAATCCTGCTTGTTACGAGGATCTCTACCGGAAGCAGGTTCATTTCCTCCGGAAACGGCGATCCCTAACAGGAAATTGATTTTGTTTCCACTCGAAATTGCATTTCCTTAAACAGGAAATTGATTTCTAATCTTACATTTAAAATTTCCTGTACAGCTTCCGTTACATTTTCTAACAAATAAATATTGATCTTTGGGTAACCTGACGGGACCGATCTCTTTTGGGCGTTTTTTAATGTGATTTCCTAGAACGACACGACCAGGCAGGCGTGAGAATGTTTCGGCTTAATTAGGCTGCTTCTACTAGGGAAACAGCAACCTCGAAGCAGTGATTCCTTGCATACCTTTTTTCAGGAAAAACGCCACGTGATATATGAAACCTTACCAAAATCTTTGATATTTGTATGGGTTCGCTCCTTGGAGTTTTTTTTTATTCTTAAGATGATCTTGCCTGGTGCTAAAAGATGCCGTGAGAACATTGTCGAATAGTGGAATATAAAATTAGTTTTGGATATCAGGCAAGCAGAGCAGGAGAGAAAGCGAATGATATTTTCCAGGATGCTTTAAGGATTCTGATATGCAAATTCGATTAAACAAGCATCCCATCGATTAAATTTGCTAACAGGCACACAGTTTTGCCAGCAAGCAATCACAACAAATTTCGTCTTACCTTTCCAAGGCTTCCCCACCTTTCTTCGTACCTGTGGAGGAAAGGCAAGGTAAGAAGTTGCCAAAGTAAAAAATAACATAAAAACTACCACCAAACTATTGAGTTACAGGCACATCGTGCCATGAGACGTTTACAACCCTGAGGTTATTAGTTATCCAAACAAAAAATTTCTTGAGCGTTACCAGGACAACAGCAATCCTAGAAGGAGCCAAGATATTGTGCGCGCTCCTTACTCTGAGGGATGTTTCTCAGATGAAATGCAAAAGGAACACATGGAACTCTCCAAGTCGTGAAATGTCTTGGGTTCTATTAGGCGAACAGCGAGACGTAGCAGCGTTTGGCATGCCAACATCTTCAGGTCGTTTGTGTGCCCAAGAGGGTTGAAAGTGTCAGTGTTTTTAAGCGGCTTACAGAAAACCAAGGCAAGATCTTGCGGTGATCTCTTTCAGATCACGCTCAGTGATCATCATCATTAGTGTGGTGGGCGTTCCAGGCCGGGGAATCCTTCCACAGCAGGTAACATTCCTTCCCTCAAGCGTGAGAATTTCAATCAAATTCTGTTGATCTTTCAGCAGGCGAACAGAAGAGACGACAGCATGCATCCCTCCCCACCCTCCTCTCGCTTTACGCACAGAGCGTGTGAAACGGAGACCCACAAGAAAAAAACGAACAAACAAACCGAAAAAAAAGACCGAAAAAGGATCGCGTGGGAATAAATACTGGCCAAGAATGTAACGTATAATAAGGGATCTCTCCATTCCCCCTCCCTCACTCACTCACTCTCCTTCTGTATCGTTGCCTCTCGCTTGCTCGCACCTAAATGATATGCACAGGCTTAAATTAGTTGTTAATTGTCTGCTGTCCCTCTCCCGTTTTGGCATGTGCTCGCGTGAGAACTTTCCAGCCGTCGACTGGAAAAGGGAACAGGCGAACAGCAACGGCAGCGAGTGGATTCCAGTTCTTCGGCTTCGCTAGAGTGTTTTTTCTCTCTCTCCTCCTCCTTTTGCTCTTTCTTGCCTTCATGCTTTGCCGTTGCTTTTGTTGTTGCTCTTAACGAGATCCTCGGCTGCCTGCCGACTGATCGTTACGTTAAACGGATGTGGACTGTATCTGTGTGTCCCTGTGTGAGCATGTGTTTGAGGGTTTTATTTGCTGCTGAGGGTTTCGTGGTGGGAAATTCTTGGCCCAAAGCCGTTACAAGACGAAATTCAGAGACAAAATGCACTTTAAATTGATCGTGAGAACTTTTCATGTTGACTCAAAGATGATCATCAGGCAAACAGAACTTGAATGAAGGTTGTCTGTCGATTGTTGTATTGCACTGCATTGGAACTCTGGAAGGTCATGCATATCTGAAGGTACAAGAGGCTATCTATGGTGACTGCATAAACTCCATTAAAGCTTAGTTCTTTAAAGGAAATCTGATTTTTATACCAGTAAAAGTGGTACCAGCTCTTCGTACAAGAGATCTTATTATTATTGAGAACCTCCTGCCATCGAACACAATCACCAGACCAAAGAACCCACAGAAACCAGCAATCAAATGCCCCTTTCCCTTTCCACACTGATTCAAATTTGACTTCAACCACCGCCACTAATAAGAACTGAACGAAAACCAAAGTGACGTCATTTCCAAAAATAAACACCTTTTCACCCTACTCCAAGCCCTGCCGTCCTGTTCAGCCTCAAGACATTTACAAGCATCAAATTACACAAGAAGAGACCTAAAGAAAGTGCGGCACGTGCCACACAAGCAACCCCAAGAACTGCTCAGAAATAGTTTCCGACTTCGTTTCTGCGTTACTTGCTGCGGCTGCCTGCGACCCTGTCACTTTGACAGCCAATTAGCGATCATCAGCAAAGATTATCAACTGAAAAATTATGGGGTCTCAAATTACAATGTGCTCGAGAGACACGCCCACCGACGACCGACACTCTCTGACAGCCTGTTGCATGGATCGGCAGCGAACTGTGCCCCAAAGTGGAAGATGACAGGGCTGAAACACTGGTACTGACAGTAGAAACATGATCATCGCGGGGATCGTTGTGTGTATGTATGCTTAACAACTTAATGAACCCTGATGTTTGTCACGATAATTTCATGTTTTTGAATAGGATCGCAGCAAAGACAGGCCGAGAACAGACAGGCTGAGAAACCACCACCAAAGACACAGTCCAGATCCAGATCCAGACGCAGCCCAAGACCAAGACCAAGATGGTCTTAATGGACTCAGACACGCATCGAATTACAATTGTGTTTGAGCTCAAGAACCATTGAAGCGACGAGAAGAGGCGACCACTCCTTGTGGCCTCTGAGGCCCTAGTCCAATTTCACGCCGTATTAAAATGAACAGGAAATGGTTACAAATTGTTATGCAAATTGCCTGTTTCCCAGCACAAAAAGAGTTTAAAAAGTATAGCAAACGAACAGGAGAACAGGACGAAACAGGCAGGGCCAAAACCAACTTCTGGAATGTTAAGGAAGCAAGGATCCCTTCATGTTCCTTCTGCTGACCTGTTCAAAATCAATTAGCAAAGCAAACAAACAACTCATCCATCAAACGCTGCCTGGGTCGCCTGTCGAGTGGCTTTTGTTCGCCAGCCCGACTTCCAGGAATACACAAATCCCTGGGGCACCGCCTGCGGTTTAAAGTGCAATCAAGCCGAACCCCTCGATTAGGAGAACAGCACACGCAGCAGATCAGGCGAGTTATTCAGCCGAGATTGTGGCATGGAATTAGGGCCCTATCTACCTGACTGGGAAAAATATCTACCTGCGTTGGGTTGGTGAGTTATGAGGCGAGGACAGCTAGTAGATTCTGTTCCCCTATTCGAATGATACAGATTTAAGCCTTTGGCGCTTTTGTCTTCGAGGGATTTGCGGTCACCAAGACCCCTGGAGCGAACGCATACAGATCGCTAAAGAGTTAAAGGTCACAAAACTAAAGCATTCGAATAGGGAAGCATAGAAAGAAGTTGGAGAAGAGCAGCGTGGGAAGCCCCAGCCAGACCATTGTTTGCCTAATCCCAATGATCATAAATCATAATTAGAAAATCACTGAATCATGCATAAAGTGTAGCAAACGAACAGGTGTACAGTTCTGGGAGCAAGGCGATCGCGACTCCAGTTCCAACTCAAAGAACTCGCAGCATCCATTCGAGTCATGCAGCAGCATCATTATCGAGCATCCAATTATCTCTCTCTCTCTTCATGATTGCCACTGATGCGCATCGATGCATAATTTTCGAACAGGTTCTCAGCATCCACGAAGAGGAGTTTGGAGAGGAGTGAAGCGATGCTCAGCCAGGTAGGCGGCATCTCTTTTTGAAAGGAAATCATTGAAGGGCAGCCATGTGTATCGAAGGAACAGGCTACAATAATTTCAGGCTGAATTTCAGGCTCAGCAGGAGATCTCTGCTGCCTAAAAGGTCAGATGCAGAATGGCCATATGCACAGTTTTCTAACGAAGGTCATTAGGTTAACATAATAGATGAAAATCAATGAAGCGTAACCACGATCCCAAAAACCAACAGGTTGACAGGAAGAAAAAGCAGTGTACAACTGTTCTCGAAGATCACCTGCAGCATCACCTGTGATCAGTGAAGCGTTGAGAACTGGTTCAAGCGAACAGGGTTTCAAAGGTTCTGGCTAGGCCAACATGGCAGAAGGTCTCGCGCAGGACTTGACCTATTGATAATCGACCTATTACAATCGTTGTTCCCCTAGTCGAATGCTACAGTTTAAGGCATGTTAACCCCTTAGATTCTAAAGGGCTATGTATCTATGGGTGGATGATGCAACAGTGTCATCCAAAGATGTCAGGGAACAATGGGAAAAGAGTTAAAGGTCACGAAACTGTAGCATTCGAACAGGCTCGCAGAATTATTGTGTAGGAAATTAATCTTGGAAAAACGTATGTATGTACCTCCAAAGCGTGGGCGAACCAGCCGATCTACCTGCTAATCCCTAAGAACCAATCGTGAAAACTCAGTGAGTCGTGACCAAAACGGATTAAGAAACCAGGGCCACATCAAAGCCAGATGCGAGACATTTGGGAAAACAGTGAAAAGGCCAAAGAGCATGGAAAATATTGATGACAGTCCCACGGAAAATCAATGAAGCATGACTAAAGAGATCAATCGAACAGAAAATCAGAAACCGCAACCTGATCTCAGAGAAAATGAAATGCATCCCCAGGGAGTGATCAGTTCCTAATTCTATTACGAGTCCATTCAGAAGATCACTGGAGCGTGACCAAGTTGAACAGGCTCTCAAAATCTAGAGTAGGGGATAAAGAAAAAAACTGCATCCAGCATCCCAAATGAGAATTGAGCCTGTGATCTAATGCACTAGGAATCCACTTAAAAGATCACTGGAGCGTGGGCTATTTTGAACAGGCTGTCATCACTAACAGTAGGAGGAAAACTACATCCAGCATTCGAAATAGAAAAAAAACAATCAGCGAACCAATCATAGAAGCGCACCCAAAACACGCACCCATTGAATTCCCACAATCAACCGTTAAATATAGCCCCGTATACACGCAGTAGGGGTCCAACAACAGTCTGAAAACTTCCTCCAGCATCCAAAAGAAAATGCAATCTGTGAGAGAGCATCCTCTAAGATCACTGGAGCGTAAGCAAGCCGAACAGGCTGACAAAATTAAGAATAGGGGTCAAAAAAACTTTTTAAAATGCAACCAGCATCCCAAATGAAAATGCATTGAAGATGCAATTCAGAAGATCATTGGAGCGTGGGCAATCCGAACAGGCTAACACCATTGATAGTAGGGGAGAACCGCATCCCAAAACCGGTGACCCACAGCCTGTGACCTGTCTAATTCCTTCCGGTTCCATTGAGAAGATCACTGGAGCGTGGCCAAAGCGAACAGGCTGGCATATTTAACAGTAGAGAGAAAACTGCATCCAGCATCCCACACAAAAACGCACTCAGCCAATCATAGGAACGAACCCGAAGCACACATGCATGCACTTATATAAATCCCACATTTATTTGTTAAATATAACCCAAGCCCAAGGGCTGTGGTCCAAAACTACCTGCAGCTGCAGTGGGAAAAATCTTCAGACTGCACTCGGATGCATCGGAGTTGCGGCTGCACTCTGCTGTTCGCCTGTTCAAAGGTTACACTCGGATGCACTTTGACAATGCACGGCGATGATCATTGCATGTGTGGGAGGAGCTGAGCAGATGAAAAGCGCCAGCCCTGATGAAGATCACTCAACACAGACACGCGCATACAATGAACGAAACTCCCGCGGATGTACGTACTCCTACTCGCAAAAGAGTTGAATGATGCAAATGTGTAGCACTTCAACAGGCAAACAGAAACCGAAGAAGCGCCTACACTCACTCGCGGAAGTACAGCATCGGTATAGCATCCCATCCCGCATATGTATTCCCGAAAGGGTTGGCGTTGTCTGCATGCAAATGTGTTGCATTTCAACAGGTCAACAGCAGTGTCAGAAGGCCACCACTAGCTGAGTGGAACCAAATCTAGGCAGCAGGTAGCACCCGATCTACACATAGACCAACCATCTACCATCACAGAACTTCTGTGGCCCTGGCTGGAACTCAAAAACCAAAACAAACGGGAAAAATATTAAACAAATAATGAAATTGGTCATGCCCCATGGGGGTCCTCTCTCCCGCATTCGCTCTCCCAACAGTTCTCGATCGTGATTTTGGGGGAAAAACTGTAGCATTTCAATAGGGCGCCAGAAATAGAAGAGCCATGAAACCATGGCAGTAAATCTGAAAGAAAATCCCAAAACGATCTAGCAGGTAGTCAGTGGGAAAGTGGAAAGTTGGAACATGCGTTGTGTTGTGCGTTTACTGCCCGCACGCACTGTGCGCCTAGTGAATTTCAATTAGTTAAACAAACAACATATTGTTGCTCAACGTTTAGCACACTTTTAACAAAATTATTGACTTTCCAGAAAGAGCATTAGGGTGTACTGGCTAGAGTGGGCGGGCGTGGGCGTGGCCAGCTGTGTCTTTCTTTTCACTTAACAATAGACCCGAAAATGAGAGCAAAGAAAATTTTCCCAGACCATGCAACGAGGCGTTGAAAATCGCGGCGCCGGCGCATCGGCTGGTGCCAGCGTCTGTTCGCCCAGTCGTCTGTTACACTTGGTTACACTCTGGGGTCGATGGGAACTCTGGGATGCTGCAGGGCCCTGGGTCAACGAGCAGCGGCAGTCGTTGTCTCGCTTCGCCGCATGCGAGTGCGTGCAACGCGTGGGCGAACTAGTGGCGGGAAATGCTGGAAGCGGAACGAGATTGTTGCTGTGATTTGTGTGCGCCTGC
This sequence comes from Drosophila lowei, assembly GCA_008121275.1. NCBI lineage: Eukaryota > Metazoa > Arthropoda > Insecta > Diptera > Drosophilidae > Drosophila > Drosophila lowei. The sequence continues at coordinate 18,642,836 of CM017778.1, read as the reverse complement.
TACAAATCAAGACCTTGGCTCCAAATCGATCTTACTCACGAAGTGGAGGGGCCCCTGCATTGAGGCGGCCCCCAAAACGTCTTGAGATCGTCTAGGGTTAGGAGTATGTATTTAAATTTTCGTGTGGCTCATTGTCTGTCTTCCTATCATTTTCTCTGCTTGCCTAATCGTTTTCAAGACCTTTGACTTTCGATTTCGTTGAAGACCTTCCCCAAGACCTTGGATTCTCCACCCACTCAAAAATGTTGACACTTTACCACAAGAAATTAATCATAATTTTGATGGAAATTACAAAAATATCAGATGTCTGGGCACAGGGCATCAGAAACATGAACGAGTAGGCGCGGGCGTGCGGTATGGTATGGTCAAGTGATTGCTGCACTTTTACAGCTGTAACTCTATGGTTGTCTCGCTTGCTCTCTCAATCTTATCGCTATGACGTCGCTGGAAAATGGAAAGGGCAATGGCAAGTGAGTTCTTTCCCTCTCTCCTCTCACGCTTTGGAAGGCTTGGGGGAGCTGTTTATTTGTTTACTTCTTGTTCTGTTATTTCACATTTTCGTTTCTGTTCTATTTCTGTTTCATGGGATGACGATCGCAAAGGGCGGAATCGAGATCACCATTTCAATGAGCACTGGGCCTCCAGCAGAGTATCAGCAGATTTCAACAACTTTTTATGCTCATCTTCGCTTAGTGGCAGCTCCAAAATGTGGCTAATTCCGCTGGCCGTGACTCGACAAGGTACAGAGAGTACCACACTGTCCTTTAGACCGTAGAGTCCCTTCACATCTGTTCCCACGCAGCACACTTGGCCGGTATTCTCCACCATGCATTTGACAACATCTGAGGCTGTCAGCCCCACAGCCCAGTTAGTGTAGCCCTTGGCCTTACTAACGTGCACACCTGCATTGAGGATGCCATCGATGAGATCGGACCACTTCTCCTGGTCCTTGTCGGTGCCCAAATCCTTCACGACGTCGCTCAGTCGAATCCCACCTACCGTGACACTGGACCAAACGGGCACAGCACTACTGCCATGCTCTCCTATTACATAGGCGTTGACTGCCGATGTGGGAACCTTGAGGCGCTTCGCGATTAGGTAGCGAAAGCGGGCAGTGTCCAGGTGGCAGCCGGTAGTGAAGCAACGATGCTTCTCCAGGTTTCCGATGCGCTGCACAGCAAAGGTCATGACATCGGCTGGATTGCAGATGATAATAAAAATCGCCTTGGGGCTCAATTCGGCCAGCTTGGGCACCACAGACTTCAGAATCACAACCGTTTTATGCATCACGTCCAGACGAGATCGAGTTTTGCCTGATGGCCTCGCTCCCGCTGTAATAATGATAACATCCGAATTCTTGGTACGATTTCCATCACCACAGGCTTCGACAATCGGATTGCCCAGGAAGGCAGACCCATGTGAGAAATCCAACGCTTCCGCCGTGGCCAAGTCGTATTTCACATCAAGGATCACCAGATGCTTGGTAAGGTTACGCACCAAAAGAAATGCTGCAACTGCAGCTCCGACCTGGCCAGATCCAACCACGGTTATCTTAAACGAAGGCTTTGGCTTGAAGCAGTCCAGCGGCTTCATCACTTTGTTAAATGAAGAGGCTGGACGTACCAACTGGTTGCCAAAGCCATCCAAACTTGTCAACAGCCGGCGCATCCACAAAATGGACATAATTTCGAAACTATAATTTTGATTATTTTGTAACCGAAATTTTTGAATTTCGATATCGTTTCGATGAATAAACGATGACCAGTGCTGCAAAGCAACGTTGCTCTTGCCTTGCAAATACATACTTTTCATTACTTTTCATTATTTTCCACCCTCTTGTGCAATGCACCAATGTAGAAACCGTGTAGAAATTCCAAGGCTTATGTAGCAAATGTGTAGTTAGCGTGTAGTTACCATGTAAGGACATTAATTTAGTGGACATTTTTGTTGGCCGGTTTTGCTTAAACCATATTTTATAAACAATCCAATAAAGATGAGAACTTAAAGTTAACCAGTCTTGTAGGAAATTGATGTAATAATCGGATAAAATTATGAGTTCAGACCCTCAGGTCTTAGCTAGCTAGTTATATTCCACGGAATATCAAAAACGAGGAATATGTATAATATAACTTGAATTCGTCAGATTATTTACGGTATATTTTTAAAAAGAAACGGTATATTTTGGTATATTTCTGAGGGTTTGGACGGTGTATTTTGTCGTTAAGCCCGCGGTCACACTGCTAGCGTTTGTCTTCGTTTTTGTCAATTTCATTAATCTTTTTCAACGTTATATAGAAATCCAATAAATGCAATTATTTAAATTATGCAAATCAAGTTGGAAATTGATTCACCTATCGTATAAAATTAAGTGGGCATGGCTAAATGTTCTATATAGCCAGTATTAATCGACGGAACAAAGAATTGGTCGTTTTTTGAATCAAATTTGAGTTCGCCGCAGTTCGCCGCAGTTCGCCGCAGTAGCAACAATGAGTCTAGTTCCATACGGTAAAACGGGAACGACGCGATTTTTGCTCTCGGCCAATGAAAATCGTCAAAAATGAAATGCAAAACATGTTGCATTTCTCGGCCAATGAAATCGACGAAAACATTCTGCAAAACATGTTGCTGCAGCAACATGTTTTGCTATTAATTTTTGACGATTTTCATTGGCCGAGAAATGCAACATGTTTTGCATTTTATTTTTGACGATTTTCATTGGCCGAAAGCAAAAATCGCGTTCTATGTTGCTGCAACATGCATACCCTAGGGAAAGGATATTATAGAATTCAGGAAAGTTTGTCATCCCAGGCAAAAACAATTTAGTCTCTGTTTTAAAGCTATTCTTATGTCTTCTTACAGAGACCATTTGCGCATTCCATACGCAGTGTTGCGGCAACATTTACTTGAAAACCGTATTTTAGTCAAAATAAATTACGTAAAGGTAATTAAAAGAAGCAATCTTGTAGAAAATGCATTTATCTATGGGATAAAGCTAAGTGGGCATCTATAGCTTGAAATGTAGGCAATACCCGATTCGCCGCAGTTTCGCTATTGCAACAATGAGTCCCATTCCATAGTTGCTAATTCCATGCGCAATGTTTCAGGGCATACCCTGAGGGAAAAGGATATTATAGAATTGTGAACATGTTTGTCATCCCAGGCTCCAAAGAAGGCAAAAATCAATTAGGCTCTGTTTTAAATATCACAACGATATTTTGCAGTTTATTGCCTTCTTACAGAGACCAAATAGATCCAAATCAGGATCGAGATATATATACAAGACACTCATCATATACATGAATATGTCTAAAAAATGTCAATTTGAGAAAAGGTCTTTATTAATTACGTTTTATCTTCATATGATATTTATACTTTCATATAAAATTAACAAAATAGGGTATACAAAGGCTTGTACTACGGCTTACACGCAACATAGCGACTGTTTTTCTGTTGAACTTTTTCATTGAAACCTTTTTTTACAATAAATACAATAAAAGCAAGGATTAAAAACTATCCAATATTGTAGAAAATTTATTCATCAATTGAATAAAACTATGTGGGCATTGCTGAGAGATTTAGTTAGTCAGCATTATTCAATGGAATATCAAAATTGAGCAATATGAACGAATTTCCTTTTCCGTTTGTTTTGATTGACCTAGTTCGCTACTTGTTTTTTGTTTGACCTATTTCGCTAAAACCTTTTTCTAGACTAAACCCAACAAAAGGAAGTATTTAAAATAAGCCAGTCAAGTTGAAAATAGGTTAATTAATCGGATATAATTATGTGGGCAGATCTGAGAGATTTGTCTAACTAGTATTATTCCAGGGAATACCAAAATCGAGGAATATGGTTTCCAATCCTTGACGGCGAAACGATATTCACATCGATGTTTCCGATAAGTTTGTGTACGTTTGAAGGAAGCATGGAAAAGAAAAGGAAAAAATGCTATTTTTATTTTTTGCTGTTCCCAATTACAAATATAAATAAAATACAAGGAATTTAATTTTTGTTCTACATGCTTATTGAGTCCGCCGTACAATAGTCGGTACGTATGTACGATACTATTGTATAGTCTGTGTACAATAGTCAACCCAAACATCGATGACATCGATGTTAACATCGATGTTTCTCCAGCTCTATTGAGGAACCAAAATTGGAAAATAAAATAAAAATTATAACTGAATAAACCTCTAAAATGTCGCGCAAAGAAGCCCTCTCGCAGTTTATCAACCAGATCCATGGTCGGCCCGTGGCCGTGAAGCTGAACAACGGCGTGGACTATCGCGGTGAGTCTTGTGCTTTTAAAAGAAAAGCACCCCAACCAAAAATGCCGGCTGAAATCACTTTCACAATCACTCCCTCACTCTCTCTGCCTTCAATACCCCCGCAGGTGTGCTGGCTTGCTTGGATGGCTATATGAACATTTGCCTGGAGCAGACGGAGGAGTACGTGAATGGACAGCTGAAAAACAAATACGGCGACGCATTCATCCGCGGCAACAACGTGCTCTACATATCCACGCAGAAACGGAGAGTTTAGTCTTAGAACTTAAGTTTATTTCATAAATACAACCGAAACTCCATTCTGTACACTATGTAGCACGCTCAACTGGGATAGTGTGGCGTGCCGAACTCTTGGGGAATGGCTCCAAAGTTGCGCAGCTGCCGGACGGAGTAGCCTGAGCCCAGGGCGGCTATCAGGCGTTCGCCACGGAAACCGAACTTGCGCTCGTAGTGTGGCCGCCAGGCGCGACCAAAGTGCGGGTCGAAGGGGATCTCGCTGGCCTGTTGGAAGGGTGAGTTACCGAAGAATAGGCGGTCTAGATAGTCCAGCACGGCCTTCTTCTTCTGGAAGTGCACGAGAAGGGGACTGGCGGTGGCAGCAGTGCGCGGATCTTGTGAGGCCAGGTTCTTGAAGTACTGAAAGTTTACCAGATCCACGTTCGAGAAGTCAAAGGCCTCATGCAGGTCGTGCAGAGTGGCGTGGACGGCGGGCACCTGCAGGCACTGGATTCAAGGGCAATGTTAATGCGGTGATTAGTGGATAATTACACACTTACCATTACGGCCAGTGCAGCAATTAAGACGTATTTGCACATTGCAATTGATACGATGGATCCACTCCCAGAGACGACACCTCGACTCTTCCTCAAACGGAACTAAACTGATTTGAATAAATTCGGCCAACTGCATGCGCCCAGGCCGAGCCATGGAGAGTGTCCAGCGATTTGCAATCAGTCGCCAGCTCTTGTATTTTGTTGTAATCATTACCCAATCCCACATGACACAGTGTCCACCGCTGCCCAGCCAAATGTAACAGCCGCTACAGCCACAGCCATGGCGGGTAATTAATTGATATGCATGTCGCATCAGCAGCCGTGTTCCAATCAATGCGCCCCGATTCGGGTTGGCTCTGCCACTGCTTCGAGCATTTACATTTTATCACTCGAGGGCGACCCGCTGTAGATAGTAGATCTTAATGAATCGTCTTTGTTAGCAACGAACCGAACCACTCGCTGGTATTGAAAATAGGGCAACCGAGTGGATTGTTGACTATTTATTTATGTATAAATTTCAATTCAAAAACTAAACCTGCGGGAAATGAGTGCTAAAATACAACATATAAGTTTTGTCTCAAGCGACTTGCGTTGAAACCAGCTGCATCTAAAGTCACCGTGATTCTGTGCACTTTTCATCATTTGGAGCAAAACAAATTCAGTTAATTCAGCACAAGGCTCGTGCATAAATACTTTAAAAATATCAAGTTACATAATTATCCTTCAGTTTTTGTGCACTTTTGTTGATGTGAGACCTGACTTTGCTCTTTTCGTTTATTTTTTTAAAATCACATTCCTATTATATGTATATACCATTTGATTGATAGATTGCCAAAGGATTTAATGCTTCAAACGCAAAATTTCACTTAATTAAAATTTAAATGAAAACAGAAACGTGGGGGTTTTGGTTAACCTGCAGAACATTGAAGAGATTTCATTAGCGCTCGTTTTAGTTGGCCCAGGACAAAAGTTGCTTCATGACGGGATCATCTGAAATCAAATTAAACGAGTTATAATTTGCTGTAATTAAGGAAACGACAAGACAATACCATCATCGCCAACTTCAGCCGTAGTTGTAGTTGTAGTCGTTGTTGTGGCCTTTTTCTTCTCTTTGGCCTTCTCGGGCAAGTCCTCTGTTGGGGCCTCGGGCAATGTGGGCGCTGGCTCGGGAATGCCAATGATTTCCTTATCAAAGTTCTCCTGTTCCAGCTCATCGAGTTCCCGCTCGAGATCTTCGTCATCCAGATCGGCCCCAAAGGCGACTGGGTTGGAAATGGCATCGGAAATCTCTCGGGCCACATCCTGCTGCTCGGCAATATCATCCATCATGTCATGGACCTTGTCCACATCCCTGCGCATCAAGTGAATCAATCAGTTAGTTTTTGGATCTCATCTGGCGATGGTCGAATACTCACATGTGCTGGTGGGCATTCTTGAGCGCATCCGCAGCATCCTTCATTGTGGTCAAGACGGCAGTGTTCGTATTGGCGCTCTCCAAGGCCTCGCGCTGCATCTCAATGGTGGACAGGGTGCCATCGATCTGCTGCAGTTGTTTCTCCAGCCTCTTCTTCTTTTTGAGGGCTTGCAGGGCCACTGAAAAGGCGACAAGTTTACTGGTGAGTCTTGGGCAAAGCGGCACGTTTCGCTAAGATGTTAAGGCCAATTTTGGATTATTTTGAATCGAATTACTCTACGGCATGGCTAATGTCTGGTTTTAGTATCGAAAGGAATGTTCATATTACGTTCTGAGCATATGCGGACACATCCAGGCGTCAAATGGTATGCGGGTGAGAAAGGCGAAGAAATACAATCATTTTACTAGATAATACTATTCAAGCATAAGTACATGTCTAGCATGGCAGCGGCTGAGGGGTTGGGAATGCCCGCCCCAACCACAACAAAAGCAAAGCAAAAATGAGTCATTTTTCCTCCGGATATTTATGGCACTGATATGCGGCCACAATGAAACTCCATCAGCGAAGCTCCAGGATGGCAGTTCCACCTGTACATACCTCTTTTGTTTTTTGATGCATTCTTTCGGGCAATACTCAGCTCGTCCTCGATTTTGGCCTCGAGAAACTCCTGCTTCTTGATGAGCATGTTTTCGGTTTCCCTAAGCTTCTGTATTGCCTCCCCCGTCGTCGGGGCCACCTCCTTCTTGCCACCGAACATTTTCCCAAAGAAACTCATCTTTTTTTTCTGTTTTTCACGCCCAATACCGCTGGGATCCTATTTGAAAGTATAGTTTTTCACGTTTTTGCGTCTCCTTTTTCTGTCTGGCGAGTTGTTTTGTTCGATGAGCGATGCGTCATCACGATTACATATCGATAGCGTATTTGCTCACTATCGCATGCACTATCGAATACTATCTGCGCCGTGCAGCTGTGCACAATTTGCCGACGCCGAAAAAACAATAATAATTGTTAAATAAAATGGCAAATCGGACAGTGAAGGAGGCCAAAAACGTGCATGGCACCAACCCGCAGTATCTCATCGAAAAGATCATTCGTTCCCGCATCTACGACTCCAAGTACTGGAAGGAGCAATGTTTTGCCCTCACAGCCGAACTGCTCGTGGACAAAGCCATGGAGCTGCGATTCGTCGGCGGCGTTTATGGAGGAAACATAAAGCCCACGCAGTTCCTCTGCCTCACACTGAAGATGTTGCAGATTCAGCCTGAGAAGGACATTGTGGTGGAGTTCATCAAGAACGAGGAGTTCAAGTACGTCCGTGCATTGGGGGCGTTCTATCTGCGCCTGACCGGAGTCGCCCTCGACTGTTACAAGTATCTGGAGCCCTTGTACATCGACAACCGCAAGCTGAGACGCCAAAACCGAGCCGGGCAGTTCGAAATTGTCTACATGGACGAGTACATAGATGAATTGCTGCGTAACGATCGCGTCTGCGACATTATACTGCCTCGAATACAGAAGCGAACCATTCTGGAGGAGAACAACGAGATTGAACCGAAGGTCTCGGTTCTGGATGAAGACTTGGACGACGAGCTACCCAGTGAGGATGAAAAGCCAGACGAGCGAGAAGCGAATCGGACAAACGAAAACTCGGCATCAAGTGTACGACGCCCGCGAAGGGCTCGCTCAAAATCCAAATCCCGCAGCCGGGAGCGGGACCGACGTCCTGCCCAAAACAACAATGGTCGTTCTCGAGATTACTACGACGAGCTGGAGGAGTTTGAGCGGCAGCGCAATCGCACCCGCAACCGTGACAACCAGCACGAAGACCGGCGACAGCCAGCAGCACGTCAGGATCGGGATAGAGAACGACAGGATCGAGACAGAGAACGCCAGGATCGGGATAGAAAGCCCCAGAATCGGGACAGGGAGCGCCAGGATCGGGACAGAATGCGCGAGCGGGAAAGATATAGCGAAAGAGATCGACGGGAGCGTGATAATGGCTCCCGCCACGACCAGCGGGAGAGAGAGCCGCGGAACGAGCGCGACCGACGTCGCCATTAAAATTAATTTGAAATAATTATAGTATTGACCACTAAAAAAAAACACCACACCGCCAAACCCTCGGTATTTTTATTTGACCCAAGTTGGCAGCGCCGCCGCAGCAAGTGGTAAACAGAAACAGCTGCTGCTGTTGTGGCTTTTAGAAAGCTGAAAGAAATTTTAATCGTACTGAACAATTCATCTGTTTTTGTGATTAATGTTTAATCATCCATGTACTCGTATTAAGTAACGAACACATTACGCACATGTCGATAAATTGCTTACGTTGCCATTTCGCAGCAGCTAAAGCTTTCAGTATTTGTTTTCGCTCTGTTGCGCTTAGAACTCGTCTTCGTGTCTGTGACTGATTAAATACTATACGCTGCTGCATTGTTCAGAATGAATTGCTAGTTTCGTTATCTGCTATAGTAAAAAAAGCCTGTGCAGTTCGTTTCCTTGTACCCAAAAGATAACGAAAAAGTAAAGGTCTGGGAAAAATGCCTCGCATCGATACGGAGCCCTTGGTGAGCGATGATGATGCGCCACGCACTCTGGATGCTGCTGCAACGGCTACAACCACACCGAGCACCACTTCCATTGACGAGGAGGTGCCCGTCCGCCCGCCCGCGCTTGACTACAACAGCTACCGTTGGTTCATCCTGGAGCCCGCAGTATTTCTGATCTTTTTTGCCAGATATCTAATTGGTACGGACAGACAGAGGGGCAATGGCCGAGCATCATTCAATTAACTTTTTGTGTGTTTTTAGGGGCGGTTTATCAGAATCAAATCCTCTACCAAACCTGCGTCACCATCATGAAGTATAACGCCACGGAATGCGAACCGTTGCTGGGCATCGATAGGGGAGAATCGGAGGCGGCGAAAGTAAGCGAATTACTCTGAAACTAAAATAATGTTTGTGATAAAGCGCCGCAGTTTCTGTCTGGTTTCCAACTTTTTATCTGCTGCTGTTCTGTTTCAAATGCTTCCCTGCGGGGCGTTTTGCTTGGCATTTTCAATCCTCACTTTTCCAAGTGTACGAAAAGATTACTAAACGCTCGCAAGACGTGACCCACATACGCACGAGTGAAGCATCAACCCAGACAAAGCAAAATCTATCAATCATCACTTATAGCTTTGCCGATCGTTCCCATTGTTTGAAACTTGGAGATAACACAAGTGCCAACAAATGTGGAACGGCGTCCCAGAACTTATCAGCGAGCGAAAGAGAAGTAAACTGAAAACCTTTATGACTAATTTGGCTGTCTGGGGGGCATTAACAACATGAACATATGCATATGTAGATACGCGATACAACGCAATGAGTCAAGCAAACGTGATGAGCAGCTGTGCTTTGTTTCTTTCAGAAAATAGAGGTCCAAGTGCAGGAGTATTCGGCAAACATAATGATGACAACATCTCTGCTAGAGAGCATAATACCAGCCTTTGTGAGTCTATTCCTGGGTCCCTGGTCGGACAAGTTCGGCCGGCGGCCCATACTCCTGACAACCTTCACGGGTAGGTGGTATTTCACTGGATAAACCCCTCTACTTTTTAACGCTCTTTTCTTATAGGCTACCTGACGGGCTCAATCATACTGATAATTATTACCAGGATAACAATGGTCACAAATATAAGTCCTTGGTGGTTCCTGCTCTCCTCTGTGCCCTCGGTTCTGAGCGGAGGAACTTGCGCCTTGATAACGGGCATCTATTGCTACATATCGGACGTGGCCAAGGAACGCAAACGAGCCCTGAGGTGAGTAGTGTGGTGCATCCTTTCAGTGAATCCAAACGCATTTATTTGACTATTACAGAATGGTTCTAAATGAGGCCTCCCTCTGCACGGGCATGATGGTGGGCAACGTGGCCAGTGGTTATATCTATGCAGCAACGAATGCTTTCACCCTCTTCTTCATTGCCAGCTGCCTGATGGGCTTGTCCTTGATGTATGTCTATTTCTGTGTGCCCGAGAGCCTGATACCCGATCATCTACCCACAGGAGTAGGTCACATCTATTTGGGATACCAGATAAGCCATCTAACAGAACTGTTCTCTTTTGCCTAGTCACGCATCCGCGAGTTCTTCCGTTTCGATTTGGTCAAGGATCTGGTCCGCACCTGCTTCCAAAGGCGGCCCAACTTTGACCGTGCCATTATCTGGCTGACTATGATCGCCCTGACCATAGCCATCTTTGATATGGGTAAGAAAGGGGCTGTATTGCGTTCTAAAGATATCATACCATCACTTAATTCTACTATATACCAGAGGGTGAAAGCACTGTCAACTACATGTTTATGCGCGAACAATTCGACTGGACTATCAAGGACTTCAGCCTCTTCAACGCCGCTCGAATTGTCGTCCAGATTGTGGGCAGCATAGTCGGAATGGTAGTCCTGCGCCGCGTGCTGAAGCTGTCAATCATAACCATGGCAATGCTGTCGCTCGCTTGCTGCGTTCTTGAGAGCACAGTACGTGCCACGGCCGTGTACTGGCAGGAGATGTATGTCGGCATGGCCTTGGGCATGATGCGCGGCGTAATGGGACCCATGTGTCGTGCCATTCTGTCCCATGTAGCACCGAGCACGGAAGTGGGTAAGTTAGAATCCCCCTGAGTCAGCGAACCGTAAAGGAACGATTAACCAAAACAATATTCCCCATTTAGGCAAGATATTCGCACTGACCACATCGATGGAGTCTGTTTCGCCGCTGGGAGCTGCTCCTCTGTACACGAGCGTGTACAAAGCCACGGTGGAATTTTATCCCGGAGCATTCAACTTCATCAGCGCCGTCCTATACTTTATATGCTACGTTCTAATTGCGTAAGTTACCGCAAGGTTACTTTCATCTTTTGCTTAATTAAATTCCTTAAATTGCAGCATAATTTTCGGCATCCAGAAGTCGATGGGCAACAGCAGTGTCTATCAGGCTATTGGCAGTTAGCCGGCTCCTCGCTCGGCTTAGTTGAATGTATCTCAAAGACGGATTAAATCTGTACGTTTGTGATTGCTGCGACGGTTCTCAATGTGAACAATTTGAAAATATTTTGTATTTGAAATTCGTTTATCCACGACTTGTGCAAGTAGTATTATTACGATTTTTATCTTTTCTTTTACCACGTTTTTGTTTGTGTGCATGCGCCTTTAGCAATACTGCAACTGTGCCCTTGCTATCTCGACTGTGTTTCGGAAATGAAAACACAATAAATTACAATGCTCGTATGTTGTATATTGTATCAAAAACAAAGACGAATCGTATCAGCAGTGTGCAGCGTGACAATAAATTGTAAATACATAAACTTTTTAGCATATTAAAACATAAGATTGTTTTGATTGTTTCGGAATCAATTCTGATACGTAATGCGAGTGCGAGACATAGAGGGGCCGGGCCCATGCGGACTGCGGTTGGGTGTGGCGGCGGGGAGAGATACGGGTCGTATCGCTCCGACGTGCTTTGCACTTTTCAGCTGGTGCCACTGTTAGTGTATCGCTAGAGTTTGGCGCGCGCAGAAGCTTGAACGCCGACGCTCACCGTTCTGTTCTTGACTGTGGAATTTTACGATATTGTTTTGAATGAATTGCTAATTCCTTTGTTTAGCGATAATTGGTACGATCATTTGTGCGATACGGCCGTGACCTTCGATTGACCAGAATGTCCAGAGGTGACGAGGATCCCCTGGTCTTAGCCAGTGATGATGCCGAGGCATTGGAATCTGGAGAATCGCCCCCACCCACGGCAAGACGTCTTCCGACACTTATACTGGAACCCGCTGTGTTTCTGGTATTCTTTGGTAGATTTCTAACGGGTATGGATTGCTGTTTTCAGTGTATAGCATACAAAATTAAACATTGCGCACTCATCAGATGCGGCATATCAAAATCAGATTCTCTACCAGACCTGCGTCACTGTAATAGAACATAATGCCACTGAATGCCAGCCGTTTCTGGGTAGAGATCGGGGAGAATCGGATGAGTTCAAAGTAAGTTTTCATGGGCGTCCCACTAAACGATGATGGGGAGACGAAACAAAGCGTGTTTTCTATTGCTTTACAGAGTGGAATGGAATGGGAAAACAAGTTAATCTGTTAATCAAACTACTAGTGCACACATATGCACATACATATGCGCATCTATGTTTATGTGCGTTTTATAACTCTCTAGTATTCAAAATGATAACATAGGTGACAATGTTGTACATGCATGCATATATTTATATGTACTTATAATATTCACAGGCCAGGTGGCTGGTTCTGCTTATCAGTAGTCAAAAACAAAAGAAAACACGAAACGCCTATGAGTAATCGGCTTAACTTATCACAAAATATCGACTGGAATAGATATGTCGATGGTTGGAGTGCACTGCCAAAGACCCCCCCAAAATCTATGACTAATAGGACCGTGACAACGCTACCATGCTTATCGGCGGTAGATAATCCCAGTCTAAGCAGATTTCCCCTTGCAGAAGATCGAGCCGCAGGTGCAGGGATATGCGGCTACCATAATGATGATCAACGCCATCCTCGAGAGCACCATTCCTGCCATTGTGAGTCTGTTCCTGGGCCCCTGGTCGGACAAGTTCGGCAGGCGTCCCGTACTGCTCTCCACATACACGGGTAAGCCGGATTTACCTGCATCTATTTCTGATAGAATCCATAACTATACTGGGCTACGCTACAGGATTCCTGATAAGTGCCAGCATTCTGATCGTGCTAACCCAGATATCTGCGATCACAAACATCAATCCCTGGTGGTTCCTGCTCTCCTCGGTGCCGTCGGTGTTCAGCGGTGGAACCTGTGCCCTTATCACTGTCCTGTACTGCCACGTATCCGATGTGGCCACGGAGAGCGCACGAGCAATGAGGATGGTTTCCATGGAGGCGGCCCTAGGGCTGGGCATGATGACGGGAAGCATGGCCGGCGGCTACATATACGCCGCAGTCGGTGCCGGAACGCTTTTCATCCTAGTGGGCTCCCTCATAAGCGTAGCCCTGCTCTACGTCATCTTCCTTGTGCCAGAGAGCCTCAAGCCGGAGGACTTGCAATCCGAGGTGCGTATAAAGAATATTGAGTGTTTGAATTGGGATTTTCACCGACTTCCTCTCCTTGTTAGTCCCGGATACGTGGGTTCTTCCGCTTCGACCTGGTCAAGAATCTGGTGATGACGTGCTGCAGGAAGCGTGAGAACTACGATAGGGCCATCATCTGGATGGTGATGATATCTCTGACCATGTGCATCTTCGCAATGGGTAGAGTATAAATGTACATGTACCCCTCCAGCACCTCGAAACTGACTCTTTGCCTAATCTTTCAGAGGGCGAAAGCACTGTCAACTACATGTTCATGCAAAAGCAGTTCAACTGGACTGTCACGGACTACAGTGTGTTCAATACCTCGCGGATCGTCATCCAAGTGGTGGGCAGCATCATTGCGATGGTTCTCCTGCGCCGCCTGCTCAAAGTCTCGATCATAACCATGACAATGTTGGCGTTTGCCTGCTGTGTCCTGGAGGGGACTGTTCGGGCGACGGCTCAGTATGGTCAGGAGATGTATCTGGCCTTGGTGCTGGGCATGATGCGCGGTGTCATGAGTCCCATGTGCAAGGCCATTCTTTCGCAGTTGACGCCAAGCTCGGAAATAGGTAAAATATTCTCTGTGACCACGTCGCTGCAATCGCTCTCTCCTCTGGGCGCTGCACCGCTCTATACGGCCGTATACGCGGCCACTGTGTCGTCCTATACGGGAGCCTTCAACTTCATCAGCGTGGCACTGTACTTTCTGTGTTACTGTTTTTCGGCGTGAGTACCTGATAACAGCTTCCGGGTATCCTTTATTGAATGAATCCTTTTAATGTTCTTCCATACAGCACTGTCTTTGGTATGCAGAAATCAATGGAAAGCAACACCGCCTATCAGGCATTTGGAAGTTGATCAAGGACTTGAATGTAACGCGAATACTGCTTGAAGCAAGCGATCTTTGAAGAAGCATGAGTATTAATAAAGATTAAAGTGATGCTGTGAGCCAAATCAATTGTAAGCCATATAACCAGAAAATATATTAAAAAGTAATTAAATAAAATGTTATGTGTATTTCTGAATTACTGATGTTTGATGATCGCTTCTCACACAAATTAAACACGCAATTGGTTGGATTTGCATCATTAAATTCGGTCGACTCGTAAAGTTTTATTACTTAGGTATGATCACATGTTAATTTAGTCATAAATCCGCCGCAGCACCTCACTTTAGCACCTTGGCGTAGTGCTGCTTGTGCCTGAACTTGATGCGCAAGACACATCTAGAGGAATGTACAATATCAATTAGCGGGGCCCCGAGGGGCTTTCCTCTTTCCCTCTACGGATTCGGCGACACTCACCCGATGAACATGAACGAGAGCAGGTACAGGAACGCGCTGACAAAGTTGAATAGTCCCGGGTACGTGGTGAGGGACCGCTTGTAGATTAGCGTGTAGAGCGGAGCGGCAACTGTGATAATGTATGATAATTAGAAGCTATACAAAAGTCAGTAATACTCTCGCACAGCAATCGAAATTACTGGACCAGAAAGCAGAAACCAGTGACGAGGCTTACCAAAAGGTGCAAACGACTGCAACACATTCTTAATGGAGAAAATCTTGCCTGCAATGAGTGTTCAAATATTTTCACAATTGAAAACAGCTGTGATACGGGATATTAGGTACTCGTAAATGGCGAAACTCACCCAAGTCCGACGGTGGTACGATATTCGAAACAATGGTCCGGCACATGGGTCCCGATATGGAGCGGAAGACGCCCAGGGTTACTGAGAGGTACATGTGCCAGGGCATTGTGGCAAAGCCCTTGGCGAGATTGTTGAGTATTTCCGAGAAGAATGCCAGCAGCCCAAGCGTAACCACCGACAGGCGAAAAACCTACGGCCAGAAGAGAGCTCAGATCGATGGAAACCAATATTACATATGTACATATAAGTGTACATCAAGTGAAATTTACCTTCCGTAGAACAAGGAAACCGATTAGCGCTCCAATCATGGGCACCAGATGACTGACCGTCTCGTAGAATGTGTAATCCCTCACAGTCCAGTGGAACTTCTCGCGCACAAACAAATACATTACAGTCATCACGCCATCTGGAAGCGAGCGTTCCGTTATATAAGGTTTTGGGAGTGGTCGATCGGATTACTGCGGAGAAGACTCACCAAAGACGAAAATGGACAGGAACATGGCCATTGTGACGAGCCAGATAATTGCGCGAGCATGATTTTCGCGGGGCTTGAAACAAGTGTTAATCATATCTTTGATATGGACGAAACTGAATAGGCCAGCCTTCTTGATCCGGTCCGCCGCCTCCGACTCTGCCCTGGCCCTCTTGGCCTTCTCGGGCAGCCGCTCGACGTACTTGGCCAGCATGTCGTCGTCAAAGCTCATGGCAGGAGTCGCCGGCGTGGGCAGCTCGCAGGGTTTGGGTCGGCTCTTCTCCTCCTGCTCATCGTTCAGGATGTTCGGCGGGCAATCGATGGCCACGCAGTCCAGCTGCAGGTCGCAGGCTGTCATCGGCACATCCTTCGACGTGTCGCCCTTGAGAGCAGTGGCATTCTTCGCATCCTCCGCTTGGCGAATGTGGAGGCTCTCGGGCACAAAGAAGATGATGAACAGCGTGGCGAAGGTGGAAATGCAGCCGGAGAAACATATGGTCGCCGCTGCCCCGGTGGCGGCGTACACGAAGCTGGAGAGCAGTGAGCCGCTGGTCAGCCCGATGAAGAAGAGCGACTCCATGAAGATCATGCGGTAGGGCCGCGTCTTGCAGTCTGTTATATCCGATATGAAGCAAAAGGCTGCCACAGAAAATACACAGTTGCCGCCCAGCAGCGAATGTGGCACAGCGGCCATAATGTACCACCAGGGATTGACCACGTAGTAGCTGGACAGCTCGCAGATGGCGGCCATCATCAAGAAGGAGGCGGAAAATCCTAAATGTGACCAAAAATGAAGTGAAATTGCTCTAAGGAAGTGTTTTACTGCTTACCAATCATCGAGACAATCAGCAGCGGCTTGCGTCCATAGTGATCCGACCAGGAACCGATGAACAGGCCACAGAAGGCCGGCACAATGCTCTCCAGGAGCGTGCGGGAGAGGAATAGATTGGCCACATACGGCTGCAGCTCCGTTTCAATGGCCTGCAATGGGAGGGGAGGCGTCATAAGATATCGAATGGCCGGCTGGGAATGCGATTCGTTTTCCAAATAATCACTGTGGATATGTGGAAACGAAACTTTTTCCCGATCCAGAGCAGAGCTGTGTGTACATTTATCTCGGCGCTGGCGTTCTTCGAGTCCAGCTGCTTGCAATCGGACTCGTTGTAGTGGAATATCACCGTGCACGTCTGATAGATGACCTGGTTGCGCTGGATAGTGCCTGTAGCCGGTCACAATTTGGAAACACGATAGCATAGCTGTAAAGTTAGATTAATCTGTGTGCCGGGTCGGGTCCACGTCCACTCACCAGAGAGGGTGTGCGAGAAGAGCAGCATGAAGACAACCGGTTCTATATAGAACAGATGGAACACTTTGCCCCACTGCAGATTGCGGAGCTTTTCTAGCGTAAACGCATTCGAGGCCTTCTCAACCATGTTTGTCCGGTTATTGCCAAAATTTTGGCCTCACAGTTCAATGTTTTATGCGTTCTTTGATATCGATTTCGGTTTCTATTTTTATTTGTTTGATCAAGGCCAGGGCTTAGTGGCTCTTATTGCACATTTCAAATCTTGTCACGTAACTGCTTTTGGGAGGAAAATCCCTGGGCTTGCCCCCCCACCCGCGCCACTTCCGATCAGATTATCACGTTAATATTATGCTATTATTAGTATTCAATCGCTTTGAATGCTGTGGATGCGGATACCCATCAGACGTTTGTATTCACTGAACCAACACGAAACCGGGCAACGACTACGACAACGACAACGACGGCAGCTATGTACATCCAACCCCGATGACGGCAAGCAAATTACAATTAGAGTTTGATTCTCGAAATGAGCTGCTACCGCAAAATCCGTCGGTTTATATAGACTCTCGAAAAAGCAATAGCAAAAGCAGCCGCAACAGGTACACAGGAACACAGGTACACAGGTACACTGAGAAACAGTCAAACAGATGAACAGTTGTTCATCTAAGTCTATAAAAATAAAATGGGACCCGACTCGACTCCGTTCGACGCGCGACAGATTTATTTTAAGTTGTTCGTTTCGCTATCAAACCAACTATAGTCTGAAATTTAAGTTAGTCTCGGGGTCTGTCTGAGAGTGTTATTTGTTTTCTTTTTGCATTAATTAATTATTATTTTCACCTATTTTTGATTCGTGCAAATGAGTAGCACGAGCGCCAGACTTTTGATATATCTGGAAATGGAATTTGGTAATCCCAGAAATTGAGGCTGGAAAATTACGGATATTTAAAACAGATCTTGTTTCACAGAACACACTTTACAAATGTGTTCATGTTTTGTTTTATTTATTTTCTATAATCATTTTTGGGAGATTTCTGAATATTTACTTGATGATAAGTCATGCGATTCTTCTTAAAAATTTCGTAACCCTTCAGAAAGAATGTGAAAAATGAAGGAGATGTTATTCTCTAAGAAAAAACGCGGGAGCTACGCAAACAAAACATCATCTTAAAATGAGTCTGAAATTGTACCACAGAGGAACCTATTTTCTGCCTGTAATGATGCAATGTAATGCGTTAATGTAATTTAGAAGAATTGTATTGGATCAGTAGATAATGTTTATAGCTGTATGCGGATGTATATAAAATTATAGATTTAATTTCAATTATAGTGGTGGTTATCTTTGGGGAGGTCTATAGATGATATAGTGTACATATGCAATTACCGACTAGCGGGTATCTTATGGTCGGAATATCGGTTATAGCGTTCCTAGTTATTAGCCATCATGTTTGGCCGATTATTAGATATTAATTTAAATTCATTTGATGGCAATGATATAGAATTCCAGAGGTTTCGTTCCGCTCTGTTGGGGCGTTCAAATGAGTAGCATTTTATTTGTAATTTCTTCTATATTTTTTTTTGTTGAGGCGCCAAACCGATCTTAATCAAGGGTATAAAAAACTTGGCGACTAATTTAAAATTAGCAAGTGAAATTAGCATTTGATTAAAGCCACGTATGTATGAGTTAGCACCAATCGATGGGCAGTTCTGTTGCTACATTGTGCACACATTATATATATTCTTAATATTTTTATAGATCTGTGTAGATTTGTCAAATAACAGCGCACACGCCGCCACATTTGGATGCTATAATAACCCACATTTTGTCAATGGGAAAATCTTTGCCATGCTTTTTTTGTTAATTATAAAAAGTTTCCAAAGCAGTTTTTATGTCGAATGATACTACCGCTACCTCCCCAATTAAAACATTTCAATTGTTGAGCCTGTATATTTAAACAAGTACGAAGTGATGTATGGATGAGTATTTGTTGTATGGTTATAATGTAAGGGGAGTACCCGGCGCTAGCAGTTCTGGTTAATTTATATTCGAAAGTTTGGAATGACTGGCAGATTTTTTTCTTTTTTCACTGGGGCCCAAAACCACAAGAGATTTGATTGTTTCACTTGAAAACCGGATCGTAGTACTCCCGATTTGTCGACTTTTTTTGCCACACAACACTGAAAACGGTATGGGATAGATATATCTCGTAACAAAGAGAGATAAATATAAAAAAACATACATGAGGAGTACTATCCCAAGAGCGTATAAGCCAGCACTGAGCAGGTTGAATATCCCCGGATCACTGTCCAATGTCCGGGTGTAGATCGCAAAGTACAGGCTCGATGATATCAGTGGGGATAGTGTCTGCAGAATGCCCAGCAGAGCAAAGATTTTGCCTGGCAACGGAAATCGAAGGGATAATCATTAATCATAAAATCAGAAGGGGGACC
Source organism: Drosophila lowei (assembly GCA_008121275.1). NCBI lineage: Eukaryota > Metazoa > Arthropoda > Insecta > Diptera > Drosophilidae > Drosophila > Drosophila lowei. Next base: position 18,623,383 of record CM017778.1, on the reverse strand, counting down.
TTCATACCTCTCTGCGGCCGGCAGGAGATTGGTGATTATTGTGCGGCACATGGGATTCACCAGAGACTTGAATACGCCCAAGGCAATGGCGACATAAATTTGCCAGCTCACCGCAGCCAAGGACTTCATCAGACTGCTCGTCAAATGACTCAGAAGAGAGACGATGGCCAGCCAGAGAACCGCCGAGCTGGTGCACTGCCAAAAATAGATGACTACCAAATGAGTTGTCCTCTAGCTGAACCTAGAGCTAATCTCACCTTCCGCAGGGACCAAATGAATAGCATTCCGCCAGAGCCAGCCACAGCAGGCACCAGGATGCTGGCCGATTCGTACTCGGTAAACTCCTTCACGGTCCAGTGGAACTTGGCTCTCATGAACATGTAGAACACCGAGTTGCTGCCATCTGTGAATGGTGGAGGTCGATGTGGATGTGGCGGATGAGTCATCGCAATAGCAGTTTGGAAAAGAACTCTCACCAGAGACGAAGGCCGCTAGCAGCAAGACCAACATAACTAGAATCACAATAGAGCGATCTTTATAAGCGCGGTGTCTACTGCAACTGCTCCACAAATCCTTCATCAATGCCAGGACATCTCTGTCTTCCGCCTGAGGGTGTGAAGCGCTCTGCTCACTACTGGGAAGACTCTCTGGCAGCAGAGCGATCATCAGGAAGAGAGCAACGAGAATGGAGCAAGCGGATATGCTCAGGACAACGTATGCATTGGTAGCCTCGTAGGCGTAGCCAGAGCCGAAGCTCCCCAGGAGGAGACCCACATATATGGCCAGCTCATAGGCAATCATTCTGGAAAGGAGCACATACTCATACTGGAAATACGTTGGTCAGACTGCTTAGATACCTGTATGATCGAACCTTTCCTTCGGACACATCCCCTATAAAGCAGACGGCGGCCAAGGAGTAGGTGACACTGCTGCCCAGGCACGATAGAGGGACGATCGACAGCACGTACCACCAGGGACTGACCATTCCATGACTCTGCATGGCTGCATAGACAACGGCAGCTGAAATCAGATACTGCAGGCCATAGCCTGTCGCCAAAGATGAGACTGGAAGATCTGTGTGGACTGAGGCACTTACCCAGAAAGGAGCACATCAAGAGCGGCTTGCGTCCGTAGCGATCTGCCCAGGCTCCTGCAAAGAGCCCACAGAATGCAGGAATAATGCACTCCACAATCCTCATGACCACAACGACCCGAGCTGCATAGGGTTGCACCTCTTCTTCGATTCTCTGGCAAAGATCTACGAAGTATTGTATGCATTTGTAGGGAGGGATATGCCTCGTCTTACCTTCGTTTCGTTGGTGGCATTCTTGGTGCCCAGAAGCAGGCAGACCTTATCCGAGTATCCGAATCCAGCCGTGCAGCTTTGATAGATTATTTGATTCTTCAATACAGTGGCTGCAATAAAGGGAATACAATGAGACAGCCTCCAAAGCAGACGAACACTTACAGGAAAAATTGTAGGCGAACAGCAGAATTAATATAAAGGGCTCCAGCAGATAGATAGTCAACGGTTGGACGACTGATGACACCCCGGGTGGAGGGTGCGCCGCAATCGTTGCCTCTATGGAACTGATCTGGCTCGACCCGCTGCTACCGCTGGCAGTTTCAGGATCATGTCGCCTTGCCTTGGCCACCAGCTTTTCATGAGCATGCGGTTCCTCGTTCATCTCTGCCACTCGACTGAGACTTTGTTTTATTCATTACTTAATGAGTTCTCAGATACGAGCGGGGGCGCGATTTCAGATAAAGTGACGACATTTACATATACTCGTATGTGGCAGCTGCTCTCTTAGCAGAGGTTTTCCGTTGAGATTTTATGAATCTAAAAAAGTATTCACTCCTTCAGTGAACTGAACTCTTATCAACTTACGTTTCCTCCAAACAGCTGGGCGGGATTTCCAAAACTATGAACCATTTTTAATAAAATAATAAAATATAACCATCTGTTTTGCATTCTTTCGAAATTTTCTAATGATAAATTTTATTCGATGTATTAATAGATTTTATTTTTATTTATGTTACAAAAAAGACTTGATATCGAACGATCCCTGTGTCTTCACTGTGATCCCCGCACGTGAGTCAGCTTTGAAAACAGAGAGCTCCGCTCTGTATTTAATCTGGAGGGACTTTTTTTTATTGAGACGACGTGCTTTATCTGAATGAAGTTTATGTACATACTCGTACGTTGAGCAACAAACGACTTCATTATTTACCTTCATTATTTGTTTACTTAACTATTTACCTACTAATTCTAGTGTGCAACTAATTAATGGGTAATCGAGTGCTAGTTTAATCATTAGGCTTTTGAAATACTTTATTTCTATATAATTTGTTCATTAGTTTTAGCCCAAGCCTTAAATACAAGTGTACATTTTGTATTCGTTGCATATCAGTAAATTCCCAATGTTAAATGCTCAATGTTAGCAACTGCTGCCGTTCAATTGTTTAATTGGTTAGAACAATTGGTCGAAAGTTGGCAACTTACATATGCATACATATGTACGAATAGCAGAGTCGATATAGCCTTGTCGTTCTGTATCTATGCAAAATAATTTCTCCCATATGGGATGCGATACATCATTAGGTTTGCCGAAAATCGACCTCATTTTCATTGTCGAGGGTTTGATGTCGATCGACAGTCTGGATCCTCCTGATCCTGGATAAGTGGGTCCTTCGCCGATCTGGTCCTAACTATCCGATATATAGCGCCCCGCAATGTTGGCTGTGCCTATAATTTAAATACTGGGTTCTTCGTTACGTTACATTATACATATCTCGACTATAGACCGTCTCGCTCTCACAAAGTCGGGAGAGCGCACAGATTTAAAAATAGAATGAGCTTGCATGTGCGAAGACGCACCAGAGCTGCCAACTTATCAACAGGAAAAAACTTGAAGAACTTGAAGAAAAAGAAAAATAAGCTGAACATTTTCAGAAAAAGCGTAATTAATTGTTTTAAAATTTTTTTTTAAAGTGATTTTTAATATGTTTATTGCAGTATTTCTATTAACTTGACATTGGTCGTACCAATCATGCGTAGATAACACAGCCCGCCAAAAAAAAGTTTCAAGCAAATCCGATGAATTTTTCAAATGAGTTTCCACTATGTTTCGACCATATTGGTTTTTTGAGGTTAGAAAAAAAAACCTGACGTGATGGAGCAAATCTGACCTTGGATTCGTGTTCAGGGCTCCAAAATACATAGGGATATGATACTCTGGTCAGCCATTTTTTTGGGGTCTGTCTATTTTCTTTGTAGTCAAAGCAGCATTTGGTTTCCTTTCACTGACAATATCCTGCCACTATTCATACAGTATAGTATTTTATACACCGAATTTTGTCGGTTTGCTTTCGGTATTATCATTTGTGGATTTTATTTGGCATTTGTGGATTATTTGATTTTTGGTTTCTGTGCTCACATACCATTTACTTTATCATTTATGGAGTTCGCAAAAGTTCAGAAAATCGAAAATTCTCGGCTCTGAGCACCACCAAGCAGCACCAAATTGAAAGTAGTTGTTCTTCCTGTGAGTTTGACAACTCTGAAAACGAAAAAAGCATACAAGCCAGAGCCGAAGACCCTGGGATCTAATCCAGAAAGTTCGGTTGCGACATGTTTGGTGTATGAACTGGCATATCATTGAATTCCTTAATTTTGTCTTAACCAGATTAACCTGGCTAAAAACCCGCTCAATTTTCGCGTTTGACCACGGCAATGATAGCATTTGGCGGGCAATCATAGCATTTGGAGGGCAACGCTGCCAGCTCAAGAAATCTGCGGCTACCACCAGAATCTTAATAAAAGCAAGCTTCGCTCCAAAACTTAGAGGTGTCGCTGATGTTTCCTCAATTTATAAAATAAATATCGCTATATTTTCGTTCAATTTATAAAATATTTTCAATATTTTCAATGCGCACATAATGCATGACAAAGAGTGTGTGAGAGAGAGAAAGAAAATGAGTAAGCGGCGTGGCCACGCTACGAAGCCACTAAAATTCCACTGTTCCGTCTGGCTACAATAATGATCCGATCTGATTCAGATTCTGCAGTGTGGAATGTAGTATGGTCAGTGATGAAATTAAACAAGGTGATCATCCACTTCCTTACTTTCGAATCTCAACGAAGCTTGCCGTTGTATTTGCTGAGTTTGCTCAGTATTTGACCAGGCCCCGAAAAGAGCTCGTTGCTGGAGGGGGGCTAGGCTTGTGAGCGTATCTTTTTGACAGAAATTTTAGACAAAACGTCGTGCAACAAATTTGTATGGCCATCTTACCAGATCTGTTACTACACCTTACCATCCACCTTCTCCAAGCAAGGAGTATATTCGTATGCCGATGGCCACCTGTAAGCATATCATAAAAGAGCAATACAACGACTAATGGACGATAAGTGGGAAATACTGTAACGATGTCGCATAACATAGCTCGACAATCATGGGCGACCGTAGACAGGAAGCGCAACTCTGAGCTCTGCAAACTTGGCAGAAAAGGTGCAGCGCAGTCGTTCGTTCCCTCACAGGACATTGGCTAATAGGCACCCACGCAAAAAGGCTGGGTGCACCACATAATGACTTAGCTGCAGAGACGAAGAAGAGGAGGAGACGGTGGAACAACTGTTCGGCTCCTGTCCAGCTCTCTGCTAAAGAAGGCTGCAACATTTGGGCTCGCCCTTTTTAAGAGATGTCTACATTATGCCCCTGGAAGATTGCAAACTTTTGTAAGAGCATCTGGATGGGATAACTGTTGACACCATGTCTCACAACGCAGGAAAGAGTAAGATCCCAAGCCCCACAACGGGCCGAAACTGCCCTAAGTGTGACTGGTTCCTAGTCATCTATCTATGTTGTTTTTGGTCAGACCGTATATTTGGTCGATAGATCCGGTCACACTGAAAACAACCCGGAATGGATCTGAAGAAGAAGATTTTGCAAACTCCGACGGGCAAAAAATTATTATCCGAATATCAGTTGAATTTACTAACAAAAAACAAGATCGAGACTTTGCTCGACTTCCACGATGCTGAGGACCAGAAACTGCACAAGCTGCTGGCCATCAAAGTGGAATCAATACTGGAGATTAAGAAGGAGCTGGATATGCTGCCATGGGAGTTGGAGACATTTGTGGAAACTGTTAACGAGTTGGACTTTGGAACGGGCATAGAAGAGTAGCATAGCTCAAAGGCCAATATGAACAGAGTTGTTGTATTTACTGATCGGCCTGTTTCAGATTGGACAAGTTTTTGGACTCCATTGCGCAGCCGTTCAGGCGCGGCAGAGTCTGGGAAGTCTGTGGCCAGACTGGCGTGGGAAAGACCCAACTACTCTACACCTTGGCTCTTAATTTTGTATGGAAACACAAACGGCAAGTGCTTTTCATCGATACCAAGCAAGACTTCTCCACCAAAAGGATACAAGACATGCTGCTGGAGCGTAAAGTGGATCAGGAGGCAAGCGAGAAGGCAATGGCGGGCATTCAGGTGGTAGAAGCCCTTACATCAAAGGAGCTCATTGAAGTACTTAAAGCCTTCGATCAGCAAATGACCGACGACGTCCCGGCTGCACTAAAAACAAAAGTCGTTGTGGTCGACTCCCTGGCCGCTTGCTTTGTGGACCACCGAGGCAGGGAAATGCGAAGAACGAGGGCTTCCCTCCTGACAGAGGTTGCATGCAGAGTGAGAAAGCTAGCTGTGAGGGGCGTGGCTTTTGTCATCGGCAACTTATCGTTCTCTGGTCAGGATTCAGGTACATTTTAGTTTAGAGGACGATTTATTTACATAACTCTATATACTACGCTTGTTCTACCATTAGATAATTGTGACGATGACGGCTTGGAGGATGGCAACAGTGATGGGTCTACGCGGCAGCAGAATGAACCAATGCTAGGCTCCTATTGGAGTTCAGTGTGTACGCTGAGATTGTCGCTGGAGCTACCGGAGAGTACAGACTGCGCCGACAACTGCGATGACGACGGCCTCCGAATGATAAATGTAATGACGAACACCTATGGTCCGGCGGGAGACACTTGCTTGCTACAGATCACAGATGCTGGACTGGTTTAACGACGGCCAGATGGATGTTGCTGCTGGTACGACTTCATTACCCGTTTGCCTGGCTCCAACCCATCACCCAGGCCGGGACGCTTGCGTGTGTTGGAATTTCCAGTATCTTTCGCCGCCTGGACTGCTTGGACTGGCTCAAAACTATTTTTAGGAGGAGTCGCTTCGGTCATCGCCAAATCAGAGTCATGGGCGTATTGGCAGCTGGTTCCAAAACGACATCGTCCTTTCCTGAAATTCCAGCATATCTTGCGTCCATTCTTCAGCTGCAAATGGGTGTCGTTGTTGACCATTTTCACGTGCCGTTCCAGTGACGCTGTCTTGTGCAGCTCCGCCTCTAGAAATGGATTGGAGAACACCTCTCCCGTCTTCTTGCCGCCTACTTGGCCCAGCGCCTGGCTCGCGCTCGGCAACTTTGGCGGCAGCTTCTCGGTTGGCGGCGTGCTGTACGAGGTTTTTGTTATTTTTCTTCACATATACATAGGTCATCGAATCTGCTTACCCATTTATTTCTTCGCTTCCGGATTCTTTGCTGCTGTCCTCGTCGGATTCGGAGGAGTCGCTATAATCTGCCACAAGCGACATTGTTTAGCGGCATTGACAGCGAAAAACGAAAATAAAGAACAACAAATGTGCTAGTGCGCGAGCTGGAAAAAATATTTACAATTGATAGGGGGTGGGAGCAGAACTACACGGTAACTACACATTTGCTACACAATGGGAGGAAAAAGAGGGTTTGGACAACAGGCAACACGGGCCACAAAATGGAACGCATGCAAGGAAAAATATACCCTTTTGCCTAGTATACCTTGAGACACGAGAGGTGAGGTTCGTACGAACCTTGCAACTTTCCAGGGCTGTTTTTGCCTGTTGTCCATACCCCTGTCTATAGCCCATTTAAAATTACGACCCTCAGAAATATACCGTCTCATTTTCAAAATATACCGTAAAGATACCGATGATTTAAACAGGATGAAAACTTGAATTAAATCGCGGAAAATAATGCTAATAATAATAATTCTTCTTGTAGAACTGTGCTAAAGTTCTTCAAGATTAATTATTTTCGTGTAGAGTATTTTAATACCCACCGGTCGACAATGCCCTGCGGTCTCTTCCCTTGATTGGAAATCATATTCCTCGATTTTGATATTCGGTTTAATATTACTGGCTAGCTAGGCCCCTTAGCTCTAATTTTATCCCATTGATGAATCAATGTTCTACAAAATTGGCTAACTTGAAATACTCCCTTTTATAGTGTCTAAAATAAGGTTTATTTTTAATTTATTTGAACACTTATTGCTTGTCAACCGGTGGTATGAACATTTGTATACCCTATTTCGCTATCTTTAATTCAAATAAAAAACCTCGACGTCAATATATACCGTAAATGGCCACCCTGTGGTTTACGTTTTTTGTTGAATATATACCGGTATACATATATATATTAGATATATAATTCAGTACCAGAAATGAAACCTGTTCATTCAAATTAACTTTAACCATGGTGTATAACTTACTAGGTATGCAATAGAATACCCTTACTATGTAAATGGAAAATGTATGCTATAAATTTAAAAATTGATTTTAAAAAGATTGTTAATATTAAGTACTTACTTAAGAAGAGAAACGAGTACATATGAGAGTTTCTTTCATTTTTAATGAATCTTTAATGCTTCATTCAATAATATATATATAATCACTTTATGCATGCTCTAGTTAGGTTGGGTGTTTGCGTATGTGTATAAACTATTCTCTAATTATTTATACAGCTTTTATAAATATAAAAAATGAAACTTTGTTACAGTTTGTTAATATGTTGGTTGACGACAGCCGCGACGCTCCTTGCTGCGTGTGTACAAAATATGAAAAAGTTTAATACAATAATGGGGGAGTCCCGTGCATGGTCGTCCGTGTCCAGTTGCCAACCAACCGAAATCAGGGCTAAGCAAAAACAGGCGAGTCTTAGCTTAAGACCGATATTAAAGAAGAACTCGCTAGTCTATGGGAGGACGAGCCGAAGGATCGTCGCGATCGATAGGGGGCGGCGAGGTGAGCACTTCCACGCTTTGCGCAGGTCCTGCCGTCAGGTAGCCGGCCGTTGGGTTGATGCCTGCAAGAGAAATCCACTCAAGATCTGTGATTCTTCTTGATTCGTGATTCTCCACTTACCCGTCAGATAGCCGCGTATGTTGGTGTCGGCAATGAAAAGATCGTGGCGCTGATCCTTGAACTCTGCCCAGACAGGATGCTTGAGCAAGATTTGCGTGACCCGATCGCCATAATTGAGATTGTGCGTCATCCCTTTGAGGGCCGCAACGATTTGTGCTTTAACCGCAGATGGATTGTCAACGAATTCCAGCCGACTGTCCAGCAAGCCAAGCAGAAAAGGTATGAGTCCCACCTCCAAGGACTGGCTAATCAATGAGTCCTAGTGATAAGTTCAGAGAATGCTTGTTCAAAACTGATGGAATGATTTATGGTGGCTCAAATACTCACGTGCTGGTGTTTGAAAAGCCGACTCAGCGCCTCGCAGGCCTTCTCAATGCAATCCCGATTGTGTTCCATGCACTTCTTCAGCGGCGCCACGCATTCTGTCTGCGAGATGGCACTCACACAGAACTGCAAAGGAATGGGAACAGATAAGTGTGGTTGTCTTGTCATAATTTTCCGCCCCCACTGACCTCAGACAGCGAGAGCTGATGTAATACTGATAGCGTGTTCTTTGGCTGCACCGAGAGTAGATTGAACAGCTTTGGTATGTGGCCCAGCACTGGTATGTCGTCTGCCAGGTTCGGCTGCGAGCGCAGCAGCTCCACGAGCGCGGTGGTGGACAGATCGAGGACATCCTGCTCGGAGGAGCTCTTGCTTATCTGCTCCACAACAAAGTCGAGGAGATCGGAGAGAAACTGCTTCGGCTTGCGCAGCGTCCAAGCGGGATTGCTGACAAACAGGCGCAGGTAAACGCCTGCCACAACAATTTCATTGGATACGATGTCCTTAAGTATTTCAGGGTCTTTCCAGACATGCCGAGGATTCGATTTTTGCTGCTGGTAAAATCTGCAAGCACAGGGGAAATCAGGAGAACTCCCAAGCTGGAACATGCCACTGCCACTCACCTGTCGCAGGCTTCCAAGACCGCATCGCACACATTCGATCGCGTATTATCGTTCCAAATAAGCTCAGGATGCTCGTGTATGGACTCGAAGAGCTGCACGGATGTGGCCGGCGACTCCACCATTGCATCGATGAACAATGTGGGGAGGAATTTCGATATGGTAATGCGTACTTTCGGACCACTTAAACGATCGGCTGTCATCTTGGCTAGAATCTCGGCGCACATCTCTCGTATTTGCGGATTACGCGAGTTGCAGAACATGTCCAGGAGATATATGGCTGCGCCCTTGGCCTGGGCCTCCTTGATCATCTCCTGCACATTCATCAGACCCGAGAGTGTCTCCAGCACCTTCACCTGGCTGGCACGCAGCTCCGGATCCTTGAGGGCCACTAGATAGTTGCCCAGAATCTCGCAGGAGGCCACCTCGGAAACGCACTCCTTGTTACGGGAGACCAAGGCGACCACCTCGAGGGCGACCGACTTAACCGTGGAGCTCTGGAAGGTAATAAGAAGATTTAAGTCTGCTTTAGAGATATCCACACGCTGCTCTTACATCGGAAAATATGTTGTTGGCCAGAAAGCCGAAGATCATCTCGAAATTGCCAATGCATTGGATCTCCACCTCGGCATTCGCCTTGATTACTGCTATCAGTGCCCTGAGCACCATTGTTATGTGCAACTCCAGTTTCCCATCACTGGCAAAGTCATATTTGCTTTGTTGCAGCGCCAGCTTCTGCTCCGTCTGCGCATCAGTCTCAAGCTTCTTTCGGCTCTTCGATCGATTGTAAGCATTGAGAACATCGTCAAAGGTGCTGCCCGGCTTAGCCGTCTGCTGCTGCTGCTGCAGCTGTGGATGATTGGGCGCCAGTGTAGGGGTCAGGATGCCGTCGCTGCCCATTTTGGGTGCGGCAGCAGCGCTAGCAGCGGCAACAGTGGCGGCCGGATTCCTCTTGTACTGTAGAAACTGATACGCGTGCTTTAAGTACTCAAGCAGATCCATAATGAACAGCTTGGGCTGCGCAATCGGGTGGGTGGGCATGTCGTTGTAGATGCGTATGAATATGCCGCCAATCTGCAGTTCTTCTCTAAAGAAGGAGTACAAAATGGTTAAAAGGAAGCTTTTTGCTTCACCTGGTGATGGGACTCACTTGTGGGCATCGAACTCGAAGCTGGAAACGAGCTCGTAGACCTGGGCAATGTCCTCATGGGTCTCTCGGGTGGAGGAGGTGCGCTGCTGCTCGAGGAAATCTTTGAGTTGAGCTCGGGTTCCATTGTCCCAGATGAGGTAGGGATTCCTCGTGTTTGCCGTTAGCAGCTTGAGCACATCGCTGTCCCGAGCAGTGGCAAGCTGGTTGGCAATGTATCGGGTGAGAAGGCGGTCCAGGACTTGCTTTACCAATGAATTCTTGGCCTCCCCCGCCACGAAATACTTCTGCTGGATAGCACTGGCGCTGCTCTTGGCCGGGTTCTGCTGATCGCTGTCGGTGGGCGTGGAACTGGAGGTGTCGCTGCTGCCGGATGAGGTGTCCGGCTCCTTCTCTTTGCCGACTGTGATAGCCAGCTGCTTGCTCTGTAGCGGATTATGCGCGTTCTGGGTGTAGGCCGAGTTAGTGGGGCCCGCAACTGGTTTGGGCTTGATGGCTGGTGGGGGCTTGGCCGCCGGCGAGTTGGACTCGCTGCCAGTGATCGGCTTGTGGCGCAGCTCCATGCTGTATCCGGCCAGGGAAATGCACCCCAGGACAGCCATCTTGGCCAGATTGTTGGCCAACTGCTGCTGATTGGATTTGTCGCTCACGTCCACGCCACTCTCGTCCAGCGTGTAGTCATACTCAAAGATGAACAGCAGCAGCGACCAGAGGACTCCGTTCCGCGACAGATTGCACTGCAGGTCGTAGTTGTTCGCCGCCAGACTGGTCACCAGGCTCACCGATAGTGTGTGCTTAAAGTACACGACGCGGCACACGTCGGACAGCAACTGCGGCAGCTGGATGATCTTCTGTTTGCATTTCTCAAAGTTGCATGCTACCTCAAAGCAGCGCGTCACATTGGATATGACCTGGTAGTGCAACGATTCCGGCTTGGAGTCGACTCCCAGAATGGATACGCAGCGCGTGTAGGCTTCAAGCAGAGCCTCAATGCCCTCCTCCCGCCGCAGCTCTTCGGCGTTCAGGGCGGAGCAGTGGACCGTGTGGTAGCATAGCTCGGAGGCGGCTGTCAGAAGCTGGGCCTCCTTGGAGAAGAGCTCATCGTCGCGCGTCTCCAGGCGAATGGTCTTGATGAGCTGCGGATAGCCAGCATACTTGTACGGCCGCAGAACTGAAAGAGGTAACCAGATAAGATGCGACCCTTGGACAATGGATCACTGGGAGCATGGAAGCACTCACCATCCGGATAACGTTCGAAGAGAATGCTTTGTGTGCGCAGGATCAGCACAATATTATTGGGATCCGGTCCGCCCGAGCTCCACACGTTCCGCGAGCAAAGGAATTCATAGGCCTGTGAAGGAAGCAAAGTGATTAGGAATAGGATCCCGTTGAGATTCTCCCGGCTCTTACCTGATTGACTTTCTCGAAAATCTCGCGGCCATTCGGGTTCTTGTCTGGATGGTACATCTGGGCCAGCTTGTAGTAGCTCTTTCGTATCATGCTCTCGTCTGGTTTTGGAGTCTTGTTGAGGTCAATGCCAAGATCCTGGTATGCCTGCTGGATTGTCATCTGAGGAGGCTTCTTCTCCACTTCCTTGCGCCAGGCGTCGAGAGTGTGCTTCAGCAGCTGCACCGGGTCCGAGATGGGCCAATTGGGGAACTTCCGGGTGTCGCACAGGTGCCGCAGATAGTAGATGTGGCAGAAGAGCTCGTTCTCCAGCTGCGGATAGCTGATGACTGGTATGGCCAGGTACGGATATCTGGCCATCGTGTGGCCTCGCAGCCGCGGCGTGAAGTCTGCAATGTGGGCTGCAATCTTCTCAATGAGCAGCCGTCGCATCTCTGAACTCCAGATCACCTCGGGCGTGTCGAACTCGCCGAGGAAGATTTCCGCAAACTTTTCGGCGCTGTAGTTCTCCAGGAAACAGACCATAGCTTCCGGCAGCAGCTGCCCCAGGATGCTGCGGTGCATGATTCCCGACTGCGAAGTCTGAAAATGTGAGAAAGCCATTCAGTTTGATTGGCAAATAAGTATTTTATTGCTTACCTCCTCGCTGCGGAACCCCTGCTTCATGTGCGTCATCTTGAGGAATCTCGTGATGGGCAGAATGTTGCTGCCAGTATACATGAGCATAAAGTAAAAAACCCCGGTCAGATAGACCTTGGGCATCTCGGGATTGTCTTCCATTATCTGGCAGAGCAGGGTGGCCACGCGCTCCAGCAGTCCGGGGTCGTGGGTGAGGCAAACTTGGACCACATGAGGTAGGCAAATGAACTCAGAGAGCTTTCGCGACAGTTTCGGTCCTGGAATGAGCACAGCCACCCCGTTCTGGGTGCGGCTGGGGAAGAAGCTGGTGCACTTGATCAGAATATCGAGTATCTTGGAGGATAGCTCCGTTTCGTCGTAGAGCGGCGTGCCTTTGGCTATAAGGCACCACTTGAGCTGGGGATTTGTTGCAGAGACCGCCAGCCATCCATGCCAATGGCCCAACAACGGGTCTTCGGTGTGATCAGTCCCTTGTGCCAGAGCTCTTTCAGCTCTGAGTACGTGATGGGTCCCTGGCGCTCGGGCTTCTGTCCGTCCTTTTCGATGTTGTAATACCAATCCTTCTCCTCGTATGCCGCCATATTTGGACCGGCCTCAATGACATTTGTTTTCGTATTCAGCTGGGCGCGTCCCTTGTGCAGATGGGCGAGGGTGATGAGATCCACCAGGCACTGTACGTGATCGATGAGCGCTCGGCAGTTGGATTTCTCCAGCACCAGGCAGGAAATCAAGTTTATCAGCGCATCGCGCATTGAGGGGGAAAGGCACTAAAGTAGAGGTAATCATTAAGGTACATCGTATGGAAACTTTAACCAATTTAATATGCATTTTACTCACCCTGTCGCTGAGTTGCAGAATGTATGACATGTCGTTGAACTTTCCGATATCTTGGTGGTAGCGCCTGTAGACCTTGGCCAGCGCCTGCAGGGAGAACACGGTCATCTGGTCGTCGTTCACTCGCTGTCGGCACAGAACACGCCGATATAAAGCATTGAAAAGCTCAATCCTACAAAGAATAATGAGAGTCAGCTATTTCCCTGATCCCTGATCGGTTAGACCTGGAAACTCACGGATCTTTCACCAGATTTTGGGGCCAGTCGTCCTTCTCCAGTATCAGTCGTATGTAGTAGTCGCCAATTTTGATTTCATCTGCCAGACATTGGTAGGCCACCTCGAATTCCTGGTAGTTCCAGGCCACAATCATCTGACCAGCCAAGTCTCGATCGTTCAGGAACTGCCTTAGCTCATTTTCCAAGCACATGCGCAGCTCCTCGCGCGTCTGTAAAAGAGACATGTAAGAACAAAAACATAGGGAATAGGTCTTTCTCTCACCTTGTGGTTCCAGATGAGATTTGGCAGACTGTGATCTTTGGCAAAGCTGTAGAAGAAGTAGGGCAAATTCACAATGGCATCGGAGGTCTTTTTTTTTTGCCGGCGATTGCGCAGAACCACTGGACGATTCTTCAGAGCCTGCGCTGCCCCATCCTGCTGTTCGATCAGATTCATGCCCCAATGCTTGATGCCTTGCAAATGCTTCTCTATCACATTCTTGCGTGTTCTGTTGGAATGTTGTATTGCAAACTTGAGGTTATCGCGGAAATTGAGCTTGTCCTCCTCCACATCCGTCTCCGGCACGCCATCCTCGGACTCCAGGAAGGTCAAGAGGCCAGCGGGCTAAGCAAATACATTTACGTAAATCATTTTGGCAGAACCCTCGAAGACAGCAACTCACGAAAATACGCTTGAACAGCTCCAGGGCCTCCTCACTGTCCGTCAGCCATAACCCAATCAGATGGCGGGACAGCTGTCGATGCGTGGTCAGAGTGGGATCATTGGAGGGCGTATACAGCGCCACCAGCAGGTGCCGGCACAAGGCCGCCTCATCTAGGGCTAGGGCCTGCATTTGCTGAGCCACCTGCAGCTCCCCCTCCTCGATGATGGCCCGCAAGACCAGGCCAGCTCCCTTAACGATCGCCAGCGAGGGGTGCTGAAACAATTTGTACAAGTAGCGACCACGATCGGCGACCAGCTCTAGGAGCGTATCGAACTGCTTGCCGTCGGTCGTTTCGCTGTAAGGCACACATAACGCGAAGGTCATGAAATCCAGCATGGCCGACAGAACAAGGGCTCCACTGCCATGGCTCTGCGAAATAAAACAGTTGATGGGAAATGCTTTACGTTCCGAACCGCCATGCTGAACGTACCACATGCGTTGTCCACATATTGAGCAGGGTTTCCAGAAATGATTTCGATGACAGTATGGAGGATTTATTCAGCTGCTCCTGCTTCAGGTCATGGTCAGTGTTCACCGAATGCATCAAGGAGTTGATCATGTCAATGGCAGAGTATGTAACAGCCAGATCCTTGCGTCGCAAAGCAGCCACAACCTTAGTACCAATAATCTCGCGAAATCTAGAAGCGCATCCAAGTAAAAATAAATTAAATTAAAGCTGGAAATTAGCGCTTTTCTGTGTGGAATGCAGACCCCGTGAGATTGGTAAAGGCTGCATAGCCTACTTTGCTGGCCAGGAGCCGAGTCAGGGCGTGAAATATGGCCTCCAGCTCCAGGTTGCTCAGCTGTGCAGTGGGACTGTCAAGCTCCTTTTGTGCCAACGCCTGCAGCGCACTCAATATTAGCTTCTCCTTGTTCTCGGCAAACAGACTCTGGAATGGCAAATGAAAACGCTGCAGAAGGGAGATCAAACTATTCCTTTGGAGCTACCCACGTCCTGCGTCACACTGTAGTTGAGCCCACTGTGTGGCACATTGGCATTGAAACGCTCCAGGATCTCGTAACGCTTCGAGGGATTTTGGAAATTGTTGATGACCAAGCGCAACAAGTTGGCCTCCGTTTCCTCGTCCACGGAGCTGCTGAGGGGGACGTATCGCTTGCCTCTGGGCGTGTTGCTGATGCGTATGTGCACATCCTGATTACTGCTGGAGCGCACCGCATCTAGCAAAGTGGCCAGCAGGGAGTCCCTGTCGTTGGTACTATAACTGCGCACGATTCCGTTCTTGTACTCGATGCTAAAGCGCTGCAGACTGTCCTTGTCGCGAACCAGAGCAAACACATCGGTGAGTGGGCGCAGAGTGCAGACACTGTAGGTCTGGGGATCCCTCTCCAGAAGCGTGACTTCGGTAAGGCAGAGTATGCGCTTCACAGGATCCGGATGGCGTAACGTTATCTTTTGCACTGTGAACTCGGTCATCGACGTTTGAAATTGATCGTCACTGCGGAGAAAAAAAAAAAAACAATCTTTCTTTACTGAAATGAACACACCTTCTCCACTCCATGTGTCTAACCTGAACTTGCCAAATCGCTGCCTCTCGAACTGCTCGAGTGTTATCTGGCTCTTGAGTATTTTGGTTTCGATGCCCAGGAACTGAGCCGAACTCTGGGCAATATTCTGCACGATCTCGTGGTGATTCAAGGCTTTGAACAAGTGCAGGCGACTGAAGCCGCCGTAGGCCATCACAATGCCGCCCTCATAGTCCGAGATGCCTGCTTAAAACGTGCGCAAACGTAAACAAAGACCATAAAGATGAGTGCAAGGACAGCCGAAAACAAAGCGTACACATTGAATTAAAATTGTGAAACATAGCGACAGAACGAAACAGTACAACTGCACATCATGCAAGCGAGACGAGTCTGTATAGCTACCTATTATTCCCTCAATGTCCTTGTACATGTAGCTGGCGAGCACATCGTTTGTGGTGGGGTCCAGCTGGTCCAGGGAACAAGGCGTCACCTCCAGCACAGTCGGCAGGCTGATGCCCGACCAGTGGTACTTGTACGCACTGAAGCGCTGTGAAGAAACATTTCCATAACTGACGACATGAGTCATAAACGGAAGTTTGGCAAACCTGAGTGTTTTTTGGTTTATCGGCAAACTCTTTGTAGTATTTCAATATAGAGCTGAGTATGTCATTGCGATATTCCGAAGATAATTTGATTGTATCCAGTTTCTTATCTTTCTTGATGTTCAGCACGAACTCATTGGGTATCTGAAAAATGGATTTTAGTGGATTTGGTCATTTAAATCGCCATATAGGTACATACATTTGAGGTCTTGGTGGGGGCTGCCGCCACAATATCCGAGTAGGACCAGCGATTCGTTAAGTCGAATCTATCTGGATTGTAGGTGGAGATGCCGGCTGTGCCGATGGAGAGGATGCGCTTGTACTTGCCCTTCCAGGAGTGCTTGGTCACCAGAAAGCACTCCAGGTCGACGTTTTCCCGGGGCGGCAACATCGTATCTTGCAGCTGTCTCGCCAGTGAATCCAACTAAATTCCAGCTTTGCAACAACTGCGGGAGAGGGAGAGAGAGTGTGGGAAATTTTTCTTAATTGGAATTTGGAAAACGGTCGGTGCGCGGCTCAGCTGATTCATTCACGGGTCGGGTCGGCGTCCAAAATATCCAATTGACTTGCCCGTTGCCGGGGCACTGATTAATTAAGTTGACTGCGCCTGGCCCTGCTACTTATCAGCCAGCAGAAGTGCCAACGCCGCGGAGCACAGCACACAACAAAGACCCGAAAAGGGGGAGTTAACGTGACGAGTAACACGACGATGCCCCATGGAAATGGATCTCAGCTGGTGAAGATGGAGTTCTGGAGTTCTGGAGTGCGGCTCCAGTGTTTTTCGAGGCTCACCTTAAACATCTAGCACATTTCCGCTTATAAAAACCAATTAAATGTTCTACTATTTCTATTTGCAGATTTTTGCAATAAACAATTTATCAGTAATCGGTAACGAATAGAGGTGTCAAACCATCGATGGCACTATCGATAGTATCGATTTTTTAAAATTAGAATTCAAAACTATCGAGTGGCACAACTATAGATGGTTTGACAGCTCTAGTAACAAAGCTACACTTAAAAGATGGCGTTTTTCAGCACTGGATATAGTGTGGCCGTGTTTGCGAGAAATACCAAATACCGCAGCAAAAGGTAATGATATTTAGAATTAGGTGCTGTTAGGCGCAAAATAGCCGCTCTTACAACATAGTTCGGTTGAACTAAATGAACCAAATCAAAGACTATACAAGACCCTCATTTTCGCGCCTTGCGGGAAATTCAAACAGAACTTACAACATAGTTCGGTTGAACTAAATGAACCAAATCAAACGAAGACTTTACAGGATCCTCATTTTCGACGACATCGGCCGTCCGGACTTCCATGTATGTGTTTGATCTGAGCCCGGAGCGCAGTTCACCTGATCCGGCCACTTTTATGAGCGCAATAAAACACTTCTCACTTTTGGCTTAACTACAATTAAAACTTTATTTTTCATTTCGTATTGCATAAAACGTACGGTACGTATTTTATCTAAATTAAATGCAAATAAAGATGGCAAAGTGTGTGTGTGTGTGTATAAGAATTCCAAGATAAAACAATCTCGCCAACAAAAGTAAATAAGGCAAACAATAACGAGAAAACGATTCGTATTTTACACAAATGTAGACCCTATTATGGTAGGGGAAGCATGGGATGCTGCACTATCTCCACGCCACCTAGATAATGTTGACGATAATGGTACGACTATGAATGCGAAGGTGCGGCCATATAAATTCACGCACTGACCCCGATCTCGTCTTATCCAGAATTTACGGGCACAAGTGTTGACAGGCTCTCGGTGCAAACAAACACAAGATCGGGTGCCTGATGGATGGATGGATGGAACACGATGAGTATGCTAAGCCTTAGACAAATGTTAAGTTGAAATCCTAAGCATAGATATTGTCGTTATCTTTCAACAACATGAACATGGAATGAACATAAACATATTTCCTTTTAGCTTTGCAAGAGTGGCTCAGATTGGGAGGGCAAATTGGAATGATTGGAATATAGCAGATGGCTGGCCAGGCCTCTGGTGTTTTGGGTGGCAGGTCAGCAGGAACACTTGTTCTTGGTTTCCGTGCCAGTTGCATCGCTGGTGCTGTTCAGGTTGAACTTGTCACCGTCGGCCAGGTCGCCAGTTATCAGTTTATCGTTGATGAGTATCTGTAAAAGAGACACGGACACATTAGACAGGGGATGGGCATCCAGGAGCAGAGATCTCTTACCTTATTCACAAGAGCGCGGGACGCTTCATCGATGTTGATGTTCTCCTTGGCGGATGTCTCGAACCAGCCGGCGAACCCGTTCTCCCGCACATACTCATCCATTTTCTCCGGATTCGTGATGATGCCCTGCTTCTCCTGATCGCACTACGAATACAAAGGGATCAATTAGGAAACTCTCTTCCCACTTCAGCCCCGATCCACACTCACCTTATTGGCCAGCAGTATGCAGGGTATGGGACTCCCGTCTGGCAGCTGCACCTTCGAATCCAGATCCTCCTTCCACTTGCTCACACAGTCGAAGGTTCCGCTGCGTGTCACGTCGAACACGATGAACGCCCCCACCGCCTCCTTGTAGTAGACCCGCGTCATATTGCCGAATCTCTCCTGGCCGGCGATGTCCCACAGCTGCAGGCGCACTATCGTGTTGCCATCCCACTGGAGCACCTTCAGGGCGAAGTCCACGCCAATGGTGGCCCGATAGTTTTGGCTGAAGAACTGGTGCACGTAGCGCTTGATGAAGGACGTCTTTCCTGTGCCTAGCTCGCCGATGACTAGAATTTTGTACAGATGTTCTCGTTTCTCGCTGGTTGACGTCATG
Organism: Drosophila lowei; assembly: GCA_008121275.1. Lineage (NCBI taxonomy): Eukaryota > Metazoa > Arthropoda > Insecta > Diptera > Drosophilidae > Drosophila > Drosophila lowei. The sequence goes on along the minus strand of CM017778.1, from coordinate 18,604,337 downwards.
ATGGCCTGGAAAGATGGAAAATAATGGATTTTTATCAAGCGGATCGGAACAGTCTATTCTACATATGTTCTGTACTAATCTATCTTCGGAGTATTTCCACTTCAATCCGAACCTCTTGGGGCTATGCAAAGCGGTTTATTTATCGTTCAAATGAACACTGTGATTTAATAGTCGATTGTCTAGAGCACTCATCCGCGCAGTTGAATGACACGCACACACACGCACGAACAGAGCCTCCCACGAAAAGGGGGCCGATGAACAGCCGTCGAGGGCAGGCACACAGAGGCAACACGACACTTGTGGGGCTTCGGTTGTAAATCAACGAGGTAAACAGTTGGGCGACACCTTACCGGTTCCATTTCCTGATCCATGGTCAGGTCACCAAAGGCCGGCATGGGGTTCGCAGTGGCTGGATCTTTGATGGACTGCTCCTCGCTCTCCGAGGACACGGAGTCCTCGTTCGAGTACTCGCTGGCTACGGAGTGATAGTGAAGGGTCTCCCTCCTGCCCTCGATGCTGTCGTGGTCACTCAGAACGAGCTGCTGCTGGGCAAAGCTGAGTCGCCGGAGGCTGGAGTCGCTGGGTTCTTCGCTGGAGCTGGGCGGCTGATTGGCTAACGCGGCCACGGCAGCCTCGTATGCACTGAGGGGACTGCGCACGGCGCTACCAACGGCGAAACGGACCACGGGTGATGGGTCTTGATTTTGGAGCTGGTGTCCTGCTCCTCCTCCTCTCTCTGCCTGGGCGCTCTCCGCTGAGGATACGGCGTCGTCGGCAGACTGCTCGTTCACGACTGGCAGGGGTGGGGGCGGACACGTGGGCGGCTCCGGCTCTGGACTGGGTGGCGCCTCTAGGGCCGGCACTTGGTTGCTCTCTGGGGTGGCCACCGTTGTGGCGTTGGTGGCGACTTGTCTCGAAAGGCGGTGTCCGCGCTGCTGCTGTTGTTGCAGCAATTCCAGCTTCTTGCTGGAGGATGACTTGCGAACGGCTCCGGTGCTGCTGGCAGACTGAACCTGAACGCGACTCGGCTTGGCCGGGGCCCGCTCTCTGGGCGGCGTATCTCGTGTGCTCTCGGTGATAGCGATTTTCCCTCCTGCCTCTGCTGCTGTCGCGAGTCGTTCTGTCGCTGGCGCTGCCGCTGTGGGTGCCGCTGTGGGTGCCGCTGAATTTGCCTCTGCTGGCTTGGGGGTAGACTGTTGCTTCTTCTTGGCCACAATCAGCTTTGTCGTCCGAGTGCTGCTCGTGTCTTTGCTCGTCACCGTTGTGGTCGTGGTCACCTTCTTCTTTCCACCCGCTGTGGCTCTGCCCGTCGACGCCTCTGCCGTTGGTGTCAGGTAATCCGTCTCGCTGGCTGAGCTCTTGGCCCGAGTCTTGCTGCGGCTCTTGGCTTTGGCCGGCTCGACTTTCTTCCCGCTTATGGTTATCTGGAGGAGGGTGCCGCTGCTGCTGGCGGATGGTGCACTGGTGTCTGGGTCCGGGTCTGGGTCTGGTACTGTCTCCACCCGCTCGAGGCTGCTGTCTAGCACGCTGATCTCATCGCTGGTGGCCAGGCTGTGTGGTCGAACCTTTGGGGTCTTCTTCAGACCGCCCAGCAGCAGGCGGCGGGTCAGACTCTTCTTCTTCAGCGTCTTCCCAGCGGCTCCACTGTCGGTGCTGTCGACGTCCTCCAGCTGCGTGGGGGCTTCCTCCTCGCTCTTGGCTTCTTGTTCCTTTTCCTTCTTGGCCTTTGGCTTGGAGAGACTACGAAAGGCGGCCGAGAAGCGTGAACGGGTCTTGATTTTGGAGCTGGTGTCCTCCTCCTCCTCTTTCTGCTCCTTCTGCTCCTTCTCCTCCTCCCTGTCCTTTCTTACCACCAAATGCTCGCCCTCCGCTGGAAACGGTTCTGATTCGGGTTCGGGTTCCACTTTCTGTTTGGCTTTTCCCCGCTGCTTTTCAACGTTTTGCATATTTTCACCTAGGGCTAAACCTGGGGCCTGTTCTTCAAAGGGAGACTCTGCGGCAGGGCTAAACGGGGGCTTCCATGGGGTCGTGTCGAGTACTATCCTGTCTATCCTGGGATCCTGCAAGGGATCTCGATCTCCTGAGCGAATTGAGCAACCGCAATGCAGTCAAAACAATCGCGCACTGAAATCCAAATTGTTGACGTCTAGGCTTTTATAAATTTTACTAAGCCCAGTCGTGTGTCTGTCCCTGTCCCCTGCCCCCGACAGCACCGTTTTGTGGTCGGTTTTACATTACAGTTATACACAAAAAAAAACCAGCAAAAGTTTGTGCGCTTACCAACACTGGTCCGGGACAGTCGAAATATTGCGAAATGATCGTGAGAAGAGCGGCGGCTTTTGAATGCCGCGATTGAGTCTGGGGCAGCCGCTTATCAAGCAATCCTCGGACAAAGCCAGGTCTGTGTCTGTCTCGACCAAATGCCCGACTGAATGCAGCCGCCTGTTTGTCCACCGGCTGGCCATGCTCCCGAATCAATCGACTCTATCATTGAAATTATGGTGGTGTGTGCCGGGCGGGGGTGCAACTGATAACCCGGCTCAATCATCTAGCACAGTCGATCAAGCGTGCTGTATGGCAGTGTCCATTTCTGGGCCGAAATGGAATGGTCTGCTCTGGAGTGGATGTACCTGACCTAGCCCAGCCCCCAGCACCAACCGAGAGCTGTTCATTCACGCACTTCGGGGGCTTCCTTTAAGCTGAGGATTTGCCGCATCAACTTGCCCTAAAAGAGTCGCTCAGCATTAAGTGGGAGACACACATCAATGAGGTGGGTGGGTGGTGTTGGTGGTGTCTTTGAATGATTGCTGTTGCTGCTACGTGACTATATAGAATTACGCTTATTACAAAACGTGGTTAGCCGCAATGCAGCCAGGGGCAGAGGGGGCAGAGAGGGGGCATCAGTATATAAGATTTCACAAGTATAAAGCCATAAGCGAAGACTGGATGGCACACATGGGGGAACTCATATCGAGATAGATCTACATATAGTCCCCCGACAGATATGCGGAACTGGGGACCGATGTCACAACACTTCCTTATATGGAAGGACAGAAATCTATCGTGGGTTGGGAACCTTTGCGGTTCAATTAGGTATTCACTGGGGGCAAAAAATGTAAATATTCCAATGTAAATCATCCTCATGTGTGAATCAGTCTAAAATCAAGCTTTCTGTCAGTGTAATAAATGGGAAATGGGATACATAATGCGTAGATTCGTGTTGTCTGTCTACAGCTTCCTCGATATGCACATATTGAAATCGGGGACAACTATTTCAACACTCGAATCCCACACAGGCAACAGCTTACATAATTCATGGGAGATTACAGAAAAGCTCAAGTCGTGGTGTGGTATGGAGTCGGGAGAATCCGAAGGCCCCTCTTTACGGCTTTTCAGGCCATGGAAACCGAAAGCATTAGAAATTCACTTTCCACTTAAATGTCGAACGGCGAGGAGGGATCGGAGTCCCTCTTTGTCCATGCAAATGTTTGCACGCAATCGACCGCTCCAGGAGCAGGGCATAGGCATGTGAGGAGTCTGCAATTACCCCAACGACCCCATTCCGCACAAAAGCCACACGGATGCCAGAGGCGATGGATGGGCGGAGCAATCCTACCGGAGCTCGGCTAAACGTCGAAATCAAAGACCAAACCAGAAGCCCCCGCCTCCAGGGCTTAGCCATAAAATGTTTTAGTATTATAAAACAAGGACTAAACACGTGGCCAATTTTCTGCAAGGGGTGGCAGTTGCATGCCACACGGCACGTGAGCACGAATAGAATATCTTTACATTCCTGCAGACTATTATAAATAGTTTATAAAGTGAGAACAACAAAATTGTATACAATATTTAAAACACGCTCTTTGAATCTTTTTGAAAACCTTTTGCCATTTGCCTTCGTGCCGCATCAATTTGATATTGAAATATTTTTTTTGTTAGTTGTTGTTGCTTACGCTCGTTTAATGAACCCTGATATATGGGATTGCTTTTATTACGATTAGCATGTCTTTATCGTCTAATGTCCATGACTTAGATGGTTTGTTTTCATTTACAAATACGCGTACTACCAGGCTATCAGACGCTTTTTTGGCAGACGCCAAAATGAAGTTTGTAATCAAGTGACACATTCTTGGGGACTAATTAATGGCAATTAAATGAGCTCCAAGTGGAAAATCGGCATGTAGATTTACATGAATTCTACGCCGATTTGGTAGCCTGAATGTATGCTATGATATTTTTTCTACTGCTCCATGTAGGTCTCATGTAGTTTTTGTGTGTAGCTAATTCTAATATTCAGAATGCATTTTTTTATTTGCGCCCTTAACTTGCGGAGTTGTGGGAGTTTATGATCTTGCAATAAACTATATTTTAAATTGAATGTAAATCTATCAGATTTATGAAAAATTTAGCACGTAAATCATCATTAAAGTCTATAAAAAACCACGATTACACAGGCTATATATACAACTATATAAACTTGCGATAAGCGAGAGTTATTTCTGTTTGATTAGGTGAATTTGTTGCAGGCTTAACACCTCTAGGGTAACTGCATCTCTAGAGGTGCAGTTCGCTCGAAATGCGCTTCACCTTGCGTGATTTCAGGTCAGACATATTGATGTGACTCTCCGCCATTATGGATTATACTGGAGGCTGCTTATCAGCCGCGATTGCTCTGGCAATTGTCATGTAAATGAAATCAGCCCGCCACAGCAGCACAACAGAAAGTGCATTGCCTTAGCCAGCGATCCGCAATGCGACTGCGAGAGAGATTACATAAGGGAGATGATATCTCAATGGACTCCTCAATGGACTCTGTACACGCAGCCCTCTGCCCATGTCCCATCGCAGTTGGCGTGGAGTGCCAGGCAGCCCATATCTTATCACTGGCAGGCGGAGGAGGAGTCACCAGCAAAAATATGAGCAACGTCTGATTAGATTGTACCGAAAATGCATTGCAGCCTTGTGATTCATGGACTGGGATACTCGTAAAAGTGTGAGCCTCTGTGTGTGTGTGCGTGCAATGTATAATTGAAACGATTTGAATGTCTTGCATTAATTAAGGTTCTCCCCCACTGCCCCATCCACTTCCACGTGCGATTCCGCCTCCACACTTTCGCTTGCTTCGTTCAATAATTGACCTTAAAACGTGACGATATGTAAAACGGTAGCAACTCATTCCCATAGCCATAGCCCTTCCCATTCTCATTCCGATTCCCATTATAGTTTCTCATCAGCAGCCAGCGGATATCTATATCTATGTCTAGCTAAAACCAGCAATCACTTAAGTAGCCGAGCACACCCACATGCTTTGCCCCCGCTTTCCCCGTCTGCGTCTCCGTCTTCGTCTTCGAGTCTGTCGCTGTCACAGCTTGTCCGTCGATGTTGCGTATGGGGCATGCCATGACGAGAGTGAAATTTTTGTGGTGCTCCCTTTTGGGTTTGCCCCCAGTACCGGCGACAATTTTCAGCTTGGTATTGTTTTGATTTCATCGCTTTGTTTATACCACGTTCGGTCTCAAATGTGGCAACGAATTCAATTTCATTTCCATTTAATTGGTCGGTTAATGGCTGGGGGAAGCGGCATTTGTATTGGCCAAGATAAGACACAAAGCGATTGCGAAAACGAGGAGGCTAAACGAGATGTGGGGAACATTAACACTGAATTCTGAGGGATAGAATGTTTAAAATATATTTAAATTTTATAAACAACGATATTTTCAACGATGCAGAAGAATGCTTGGTTGATTTATATACAATTTCCTACAATTATTAGGTATAAGCTTGTGGTATAAGCAACAATTCGATTCCCTCAAGCTGCGGGAAATACCATGATGACGCCTTATTCTAGGCATCTGTTTCGGTTACAAGTCCCAGCTGGGGGGCAGCTAACGAGTTCACCGAGTTCTCCGGACTACTAAGTGCCAAATGAGAGTAATGAACAGCCATAAGCTGCGTCGCTAACTTACGGGCTGACCAAGCAAAAAGGAATTAATTTCTAAACTTGGTCCACTTATTTTTGGGCAATCCCCCTTTCCCCAACACTGGGCTTAAACGTGCATTTTGAATGTGGTCCGCATAAATAAACGTGCCCCGACATGACTACTGTACGACTGATCGAGATACTCACTCCGTTGTGCAGGTAGCCGTTGTTTCGGTTAATGTCCATGGTGGTACGTGTGGCCGCGGGCATGTCCGATGCGAGAGGAAGCGCCTCGACGGCGCAGAGATCGATCTCCGGCTGGCGCTCGATGTACGAGGGCGACGCACTGCGCAGCGAGAATGGGGGGGAGTTGATGACAGGCGCTGGCGGCTGCTGCTCCTCCTGTGGCAGGATCAAGTGCTGGCGGCGCACAAATATGGGCGACTCCTTGGTGCTCAGGGTGCCCAGGGAAATGGCACTGAGGGGATGATGTTTATGCTCCACGGGCAACGTGTCGTCAGAAGAGTTGGTGGTGCTGGTCACGATTAACTTTTTGGCCAGGTAGTGGCAACGCAGACAGGCACACCCACCGAGATGGCTGTACGACTGGGACTTGAGCGGAAGAGTTCCAAGACCGGAGGACTCTTTGGCCAGGCAGTCGCAGATGTTGCGGCGTCCGGCGGAGGTTGAGACAACGCTGCTCCGTATGACGCTGGTTGCCATGCAACTCCAGATGCAGATAGATGCTCTTTAGGCTTTGGAAAATAACCGGGCTCGCTTGCTTTTATCGCTGGCTCTTGCACTTTTATCGCACTCCCTCTTTAGTCAAGGTCGCTCACACACGCTCTTTCTGTGCCTCGTCTCTGTATATTCAACTATTCAGTGGATTTTCGTGTGTTTTGTTTGATTGTCTCGTTCACTCACACACGTATCACGTATCAGCTAGCTGGCGGCGGCAACATGTGGTTCTGTTCTCCTAGCTCTAATTGCCCTCCGCCTCCTGCTCGCACGCGCTTAGTCGCAAGCTTCGCTTCTGTTTCAACGGTAAACAAAGCTCTATGTCTGCACTTGAACTTATCAGAATTATCAGGTATTTATACTCGATTTCACTGCAATTTCGGGCCTGATGGGGCCAGAGGTTGTCGTTATCGCTGCAGGGGGAGGTTTATTGAACTCGACTGTGCACTTTTTTGGACAATTTATTTGTGTATTTGGCGTGAGTGCAGGCGAAACTGGTTTCGTTTACGATGCAAATGAAAGAAATGGAGCACTTTGGTTTTGGTGGTCACCAACTAGTCTCTTGCATAAGCTTAAACGGTTTCGATTGTGCTCGGATTGCGGTATGGTATGGGGCTCTTGGCGCTAATTCTATATCACGGAATGGAGTGGAATTCACACACGAACGAAATACGCAAACAACCAAACAGCGACGAACATAACAACAAAAGCGGTGCAGCGTGTCAACGTACGCCCTCCACAACTTTTACGGTAAAAATGAACTGGGCGAACGTTAAGCAAGGCAGACAAACGAAAACGAAAGCATGGGCAACTTCGAAAGCTTTCGTACGAAGCTTTCGTAAGCACTACACAAATACCCGTTAAACAACCGCCGATTTGATAGCGATTGAAAATCTCAATAGCGACTATTTTAGGGTTTATCGATTCCAACGAAGCTTCCGATTGAAGCTCAAAAATATACGGGTTTTTTTAGTTATTCATTAATATTATTTTAGCTTACCCTGACAATGTACGGTGCCTGATAGAGGCTGTTATATTTTGATCTTATTCCAACATTTATTTACATTTATATTTCAATAATGGACTACAAAATTTGGTTGGGTATCAGCAATCACTGGCGGTTTGTCAGACGTAGCCAAATCTGCCAAGTGGCTAAACACTGTAGGAACAACATAGGTACGAATATATAAAACCAGTCCCTTAAAGACTAAAGAATCGTTCAACACCATTAGCACTAAGAACAGCTTTCAGTGCTCAACACTTGTGCAGCTGCCCTGCGACTACTGGTACAATGTAATGCGATATAGAGGTACATTCTTAATTATAACCTAGAGGAATCCTGAATCGAAAGTTTTTGCGAGTTTGGTTTAATTGTTGTCCTTCTTTATGGCCTGTGTCTGACCCTCGGCACTTTTCCGCTTGGCCAGCATGTAATGCGACACGTTCTCGTACACGAGGAACGTGATCATGCACGCAGGTATTACACGCGTCAGATTAGGCTGCAGGCCCTTGTAGAAGCCATTGAGGCCTTCGAATCTGCAAAGAAACGGAACATGGATAGGGGGTTAGTGACTGTGATGAGGTGGCTACAATTACTTACAGTACAACGCGTTGGCTGTTTCAGTTTAGCAAAGAGATTCTGCACAAGTTACGAGAATGGGAAAGAGATAGAGAGGAGCACGGACTACTTACAACATAGCGTACGGCTGAAGCTGAAGCCCATAGCCCTTGGCCAATTAAAAGACTCTGGTTGGACCCGAGACATTCTTTAGTTTGTTGTTTTTTTTTTTGTGTCCTTTTGGATTGCCATCATGGCATTTTAATATAGGTAAGTAACTAGTTTTGTATTTTCTTCTCTTGGTTGTATGGTTTGATTGGGATTGTTCTGCTTCAGCAGCTTAGTTGGTGGTTCACAATGCGTGTTATGCTTATTTACATAAGTGTCAAGGTTCATTTCATCCTTAAGATTATAAACCATTTGCGAAACTCTGAAGAATCTTTTTGCCAAAACGAAATTTTGTCTCAACTAAACTAGAAACTGGTTTCAGCTGCGTTTACAATTCCAATCCATTACAAAATAAATAATTTAACTAAACTATGAACTGAATGTGTGTGTGGGTGTGTGTTGCTTCGGTGAAGTGTGCAAGAAATGCATCTTTGAATTTACATACCATCACAACAATTACTTTCAACGTGAAGATGCGCAGAATGTAAAACAAACTAATTATGGAATTAACTTAGGGCTAGTGTTTAGGTGGTTCTTAATCGAATTATAACAATATTACAAAACATGTCATTTTTGTTGCTGTTTGCTGCACATTGGAGGAAACTAGAAAGATTCGTGTATTCTAGGTGCTTAAATTCTGTTCCAGATTCTAGATCCTAGATCCTAGGTTCTGGTTAATACTCTATCTAGCTGGTCAGCTTCTCCCAAATCAGCATGACCATGCAGATGTTGGGCGTGACATGGACCAGGTACGGCACAAGTCCCTTATAGAAACCGCGCATGCGTTCGTACCTCCAAGTCTGTTTAATGCAGTCCCAGGTGCCGTTGTAGCGGTGGTGGTGATCCTGCAGGCGGGCACGCACCACCTGGTACGGGTATGTGGCTGCTGCCGCAATCAGCTTGGAGACGGCCGCAAAGGCCAAGTACTCGGTGGTGGCCTGTGGATGGAAAGCGATCAACGGTTAGAAAGGCGAACGAAAAGAAATTTTCTTGAACAGCTGCCAAATCGCTCAGACGTCACCAAAGACCAGCCGCAGCCGGATATATACAGATATGGATGTGCCTCTATACTATATCTTTATGTATATATTATATCGGATGGCAACGGCACGAGCAACCTGGTCATGTGATGCTGTTCTCCACTGATTTGTATACACACCAGTTTCGTATCGATGGGCAGCTTGCGGTATTCGTTGTAGGCATTCTTCATCTCCTCGTAGGTCATGAACTGAATGGCTCCGTGTGAGACGCCTAGCATGCCAGGTACGAACCCTCTGTACAGGCCCCGGACACCCTCCTCCTTGTAGATCTGGCTCAGAGCATGTACCATTCCCCGGTACTCGGCACTGGCCGAGGAGTCACACTGCAGACACAGGCGCGTCTTCACCACCCAAATGGGATTCGTTAGAAGCAGGGTGAGGGCTCCAGACTCGGCGGCAGCCAGCATGTGCATGGCGGGACCCAGTGGCATCGTTGTATTACCGCCCTGGATGAATGTTTTGATGGTGTTGTAGCTGCAAGTGGCAAGGGAAGTTTTAATCGTTTGTTTCTTCGAGACAACTGCACATTTAGATCTACTTACAACATGAAGTACAGCCCCCAGGAGGAGCCCGATCCCCAGACATTGGGGGTGACGCCCTTATAGAGCCCTCGGAAGCCCTCTTGGCGGAAAATGGTGGTAAAGGCGCTGCCCAATCCACGATACTGGGGCACCGTCGCTGTCCGTCCATCGTTAACTGAAAGTAAACAATCGAAACGGAAAAACCGTTGTGATAAATACGTCTAGACAGGGCAATAAAAATCGTGTCATCATATAGTTGGATAATTGGGCAGAAGGGCAAGGTAAGGCTAGGATACGTCATGCTTGTTCTTTACCGTAGGCAACTGTACGGCCCTCGGCTCGGTACAGCACGGCCCGGAATGGACGGCAAATCAGTTGTTGACTCTAACAGGCCCTGGCCAAAGTTGTTTTCGCCAAACAGATAGCGTTAATTGCCAGCGGATGCGATAAGCAGGGAGAGTCGAAATGAGCTTCCATTAGCATCTATTTATATGAAAATATGTATGTACGAGCACGGTAGGAGCGGGAGCTGGCCTGACAACAGCGCCACAAGCCAGAAAGGGGGCTCGTCTGTCGCCAGAACTTTCAGTATTCTCAATTTTGTATTTCTTAACTATTTTTAGTTGCCCCATGAGTGACCTTGAGCGATGGCACTAACTGGCTGCTGCTCGGCAGGTCCGGATGATGATCTGTAAATTAAGTAAACGCCTATCTGCTGACACAATCGAGTTTTGGAGCAAAGTAATGAGTTTTTGATGGTGCACTCGATAGCACCCGATAAGGTCGCAAGTGGTGGGGCTGATTCAGCGAGCTTCCCGCTTGGCAACAGGCTGGAACTCGTTTTGCGGCTGCTTGTGCCACATAAACCGGACAGGACAGTGCCCAAAGCTGTCGTCTGTCAGCGGCCGAAAGTTGCCGTTAACAAAGCGAATGTACAGTCAGCAGCAAGCAGCACCAGCAGCACCAGGCAACGTCGTGGTCACGTGAGCAAAAGAGCAAAAGCAAACAAGTTTCGAGTGTCTGAGACAAATGCGTCATCGCAGAAAAGTAGAAGGCCTTGCGCAAGTCAAGTCAATAGAAAACAGCTGTTGAAGCTGAAGAAGATTCAATGAGTTTCCGAATTGGAATTACTCCGAGATACTACATATTGTTAATGGAAATAGAAGAACAGAGAGCTGAAAGCTGTGGGCTGCTATCTACCCGGGTGCTCGTATGTCTGGGTCTTTGAGCTGCTTTATCAGTTTACGAAATTTCGCATGGTGTGATTTTATTCGCATAAACAACCTAATTTGCTGGGACTCCCATTGTGGTTGTTGTTTACTCAACATTTTTCTGCTGAATTTACATATTGACTCTTACGCTGGTCACCTTTTAGCGCTGATCTCAAGCAGCAACACAACAATAATATTTAATAAACCCGCTCCGGTTGTTGTTATTTTGAACCCGACTATACGGAAATATTGCTCGTGTACACATATTTTGCGCATGAAGCGCAAACGAGGCCAACTACATTCATACATGTATGTTGGGATATGATTCATTGAATGTTTTTCCACAAAACAAGCAACGGAGGCGAAAAATTCAGAATGACAATCAGCTGTTCGTTTCCTCTCCAATTGTAACTGGTAATTTCAGGCCATAACAACCATTGAGGTTAACTGTTAGGTTAATATCGATCTTTGACAAGAAAACGAAAAACAGTTTGAGGGCGTGTTTTTATTTCCTTCTCGAGAATTCTAGATTAGAGTAAATTTAGCCAACAGTAGAGTGGAATGGGGCATAATCAGTCATACGGAATTGTCAACAAATCAATAAATTTCGACCAGCTATCGGACGCGTCAGCAAAGAAAAAAGAACCACTCACAAAATGAGAATCATCCCAACCCGACACCGTCTCAGTTTACGGACGAAGCCTTTCTGCAGCCTGAGACAGCAGCCGTTTCAAATTTTCCATGGAAATTTTCCAAATGCACTGCGCAACCACATTCGAGAGGCGGGGCGGGGGCGCCGAAGCACAACAGTGCAATCTCCAGCCAAGCTGGCGACGCTGTGGAGCCGTCTGCACGTGCTGTGGGGTTCACTATCAGCAGCTGGCCGCCCCAAGTACAGTGGAAACCGCTTAAAATGTATGAAATTTTACTCACCAGCAAATCGAATCTTGATGAGGTCCAGTGGATGGAGTATAATTGTGGACGCTACACCTCCAGACACTCCGGCCACCAGATGTTCGTACTTGAAGTGGGCCAACACATTGAATTTCTTAGGACTGCCCTTGGCTGCTGTTCCGCTGGTATTCATCTTGGGATCGATCTCTGTTATATTTTTGTATTTCAGCTATAATCTTAAGTTTTCCTTTTTGCGGAGTTCACTGTGCGCGTGAATTGTGCTATAACTATGTACTACTATTTACACTCTTTGGCTTGAGAAATGCTGCGGACACATGGGCGCAAATCAAAGAAATTCGCTCGCCAATTCGATCTTGTTGCTAGGCGCACACACTCGGCGGTTCTGGTTGCTGCTGCTGTTGTTGCTGTTGTTGGCGGCCTCACTGCTGCTGCTGCTACAGTTGAAACACTCCTGCCTTAGCTTTATTGTTGCCCAGCACATATTTTCCCTTACTTTGTTTCCCAGTGTACAAGACTTTTCTTCAGTCTGAAACTCTTGCTGTGGCTGCGCTCAATGGCTGATGAAATATCTTCAATTGCTGTCAATCTTTTTTCCGATTCCCAATTATTTTCGGTTAGCCATTCGCTTCTTATGTAACGCCAAATGCATATCTTTTCCACAGTTTGTGCTGTTATTTCGTACTCTGCCAAGCCCAGGTAATGTATTATCTCACTGCAAATTATAGTCAGGCACGTGCGGGAGCGTTTAATAGCTATTAAACTATATATTTAATTCCGACGAACTTTGTTTATCGTCGATAAAATATACCGCCCGACCCTCAGAAATATACCACAATATACCGCCTCATTTTCAAAATATACCGTAAATATACTGACGAATTCAAGTTCTATTTTACATATTCCTCGATTTTGATATTCCGTGGAATATTACTAGCTAGATAGATCTCTCAGCCCTGCCCACATAATTTTATCCAATTAATGAACATATTTTCCATTTGACTGGACGATTTTAAACTCTTGCTTTTATTGCATTTTGCGTAAAAAGAGGTTTTAGCGAAATAAGTCAAACAAAAAACAAGTAGCGAAATAGGTCAATCAAAACAAACGGAAAAGGAAATTCATTCATATTGCTCAATTTTGATATTCCATTGAATAATGCTGGCTAACTAAAACTCTCAGCAATGCCCACATAGTTTTATCCCATTGATGAATAAATTTTCTACAAGATTGGGTAGTTTTTAATCCTTGCTTTTATTGTATTTATTGTAAAAAAAGGTTTAAATGAAAAAGTTCAACAGAAAAACAGTCGCTATGTTGCGTGTAAGCCGTAGTACAGGCCTTTGTATACCCTATTTTGTTAATTTTATATGAAAGTATAAATATCATATGAAGATAAAACGTAATTAATAAAGACCTTTTCTCAAATTGACATTTTTTAGACATATTCATGTATATGATGAGTGTCTTGTATATATATCTCGATCCTGATTTGGATCTATTTGGTCTCTGTAAGAAGGCAATAAACTGCAAAATATCGTTGTGATATTTAAAACAGAGCCTAATTGATTTTTGCCTTCTTTGGAGCCTGGGATGACAAACATATTCTCAATTCTATAACATCCATTTCCCCCAGGGTATGCGAAATGTTGATAATCCGCGCCATGTTGAGGGACAGTGCTGCTCGAATCCCAAATCCCAAATATACATTGTTTGAAAGTGAATGAGCGAAAATTCAAACAACCTGTGAATCGAAGTTTCTATACCCTTTCTTCTTAAATATACCTTTGAAAATATGAAGATACTGTTTAAAGTCTGCGTTGGAATGGGACTCAACAGTGGACTGTCATCAAAGAGATCAACAGTTTTGGGCTTGGGCTGAGTGGAGTCAATCTCATTGATCTGCTTGGGCGTGTCCTGTTTGGGTGCTTGCTGTGCTTACTGCTTACTAACTTAATTTCTTCGATGGAGCCATTAGAGCGCGATACATTGGCTTGGTGCGGCTCTTGCCGGAGCGCAAGAATATCAAGAAGCTAAAAGAGGCAACGTTTTAGAACACAGCTGAATAGGGGAGATTGCTTCACCTGGGCACGGATATTCTTGCCGGACACCGGCAGCGACACATTCGGGCAGTCTGTCGTAGCTGGGGGGATGCAGGGCACGTCCTTGTCGACATCTGCGTGATTGGCCAGGGCAGCGCTGGCTCCACCGAAACCCGGCACCACATTGACTGCTCGGCTGGCTTTAGGACGATGGTGTAGCCGGTAGTCAGTGTGGGTCCCAGTTTCTAGGCCAGTTTCAGCGATGGTCTGCTCTGTGATCGGATTAATGGTTTGAAATGTTTTGCCCGATTTGCTCTTGTGCCACTTAGTTGTTGATGAACAGTCCGTGTAAACGGACTTTAAAACGGCCGTCCACGGGAAAATCTCCCCCACAAGTCTAATATAAAGATTACTTTGTTTTGTTCCGCAATTGAGATGGCAGTCCTTCGATAAATCGCGACAGCCTGATCGCTGGTGGTGGCAGTTTCTCAATATCGATGCTGTTATTGATGCAGGAATTAATATTCGAATGCAAAGTATCGATGCCGATAACATTTTTGTCATTTTTAAAATTTACCGAAAAATACTTTAAAATATTCTTCGATTTTGATCTTCTGTGGAATATTACTAGCTATAAAGATCTCCCAGCCCTGCCCTCATAATTTTATCCAGTTAATGAACCTTGATTGGCTTGTTTTAAATACTCCTTTTTATAGAATTGTGTCAAAAAAGGTGAAACAAATACAAAGTTTGTTGCTTAAGACAAACATGAATAAAATAAGGAATATTCTGCCGCCAACTATCGATACTATCGCAGAGTTTGCTACCAACGTAGTTTCCAGCAGGTTGGCAGTTCGCAAACAGCTGATTTCCAAACACAATTTAAAAATTTGGTTTTCAAATGGGATTGAAAGATTACTACACCTGGACGTTTCCAAACATACCTGAGCATGTGGCGTAAGAGTACTGTATCTTCCAGTTACGACTGTACACATTTGCTTACCTTCAATTAGCCAAGAACTGGACCAGCTGGGCCGGTCCCTCGTGGTCGTTGGAGTTATTGGCCGATCACGATGTGTGCTGGCCAACAAAATGCGGGCCTTTCGGATGGAACCACCTGCAGACCATAAGCCGTCTGACGGACAGTTGCAGTGCTACTATAAACCAGGCACCTCCACTTTGTTGCTGCACTTCGAAACGACCTTCGACGATGCGATATTGGGCCAGCATATAGATGGAACCATGGAACAGGACGGGGCCCCGTTCGACTTCGATGGCTTCTACGAACGGATGAAGTGCCGGTTCGTGCGAATGATGCTACTGGCCCTCCACGTCTGCCACATTTTAGTCTACGTGGAGACGGGTCAGACCTTTGATCTCTCTTTGGTGACCATTTTTCAGCTCATGAAGTTCGCCAGAGAACAGCATCTGATGCAGTTCCTGCCCAGTCTCTTGAAGGAGACCCCTGCTGGGAGACTGCTTGGCGAGAAGTGCCGCCTGTGTACCCCCAGGATTCTGTTCCTCTTCGAGAACTTTACCCAAGACGATGCCAAGACGCGGGAATGCGTGTCTGCCTGCGAATTCCAAACGGAGGACAGCATCTATGAGCTCCTGCGCCACCACCAGATAATTACCAATAGCAGTTCGAGCTCTCTGCTGGCTCTGCCCAACAATAAGCAGTTTGTCTTCTACAATGCCCACGAACAGCTCCATGCAGACAGACTTCTGCAATCCATAGAATTCCTAAACTTGGACATGCGTAAGATAGATGTCAAAGAAGAGGAGGATGATCTGGAAGTCCTTGAACTGGCCCCCTTCGACGGGTTCGTCAAGTCCTTTGGCGAGTCCTTCGAAAACACAAACTACGAGGAGCAGCAGTACAAAACAGAGCACACCGTCTGGCACTTCCTGCAGAGGCACGTCCAAGACGCATTACTAGGCTGCTTCGACGAGGGCTCCTTCAAGCAGGTAACCCAAAGGGGACAGCTTCAGTTGCTCAATGCCCAGGAGTGGCACGATTGCATCGCGGAGTTGCACAAGCTGCTGGTGACCAGCGCAGGAACACAGGAATCCCTCAACGAGATCCGAAACGAGGATTATGTGAGTTGGTGGCTGGAAGACGGCCTAAAGCGTGTACTCATTCGTTCTGGTTCTTTGCAGCGGGTCTTTTTGCAGTCCTTTGATGAGAGCCTCAACTATGAAAACAAGTGAGTGAGGCATCCTTTAAACTCGGGATTTTCTCTGTTTACTTGATTGCTTTTCAGATTCTGGGCTCATCTGTGCGAGATTGGCCTCAAAATGGGCATAGCCGCTTACAAACAGGCTGCCCCAGCCATCTACGGCAGCTCAATGCACCAGCAATTGCTGGCCGAAGCCACCCTCGCCTTTGAGGAGGAGGGACGCGGACCACCGGCTGAGGCGTCCATAGCCAAGATGACGGCCATCTGTCTCAGGCACTGGCAGGACGGCAGGCAGCAGTGTGAGCAGCTCAGCCTGCGATCGCAGCCCTGTACACAGCCCAAGGAAATGCCGCATGACAAGCACAACAGTGGAGTGATACATGTTTCCAGCTGTAATTGTGGCCGGACTCAGGGAAGGAGAGAGGACCCCTTCAGCCTGCGGCAAGCCAACTACGAGTTCTACGAGCACATGGTCAAAATGTGCAATCTTTGTGTGAAGGTCAAGCAGTTCAAGTTTCCCATCTTCGAACCGACCAACAATGACTATCGGGCAGCGGCCTTTGAGGTAGCATTTCCCCTGCTGCACGCCGGAAAGAATCGTCTGGCCCAGGACGCAGAACTGGACCCGGACGAGGAGGATGAAGAGCTGCCAACGGGGGAGCAGGAGCAGCAGCATATCACTCAGAGCAATGGCTGTTCCCAGCCCTTGTCCCCCACCTTTGGATCGGATCTGAACATGTCCATAGCCGGCTTCGGAGTCTCGCTGAACGAATCAGAACCGTGTTTCGAGCAGGGTTCCACCTCTGAAGCGGAATCCACCAGTAGCGGCACCTCCAGCGTGGAGTCAAATAACGAGCTGGTGCTGCAGCTGAAAGAGCCCGCCAACAAGCATGAGGAATCCTGTGATCCCTCGATCGCCCCTCTGCCCAGCATGTGCTTGACATCTACCACAGAATATCTGCCTGGCCTGGTGCACACCTTGAGTAAAGTCGGACTCCTGCCCCTGTTCCCTAGCTGGTCACTGGCCTGTGTCGGCCCCAGTTCCATCTACAGCCACAACACGGGCCTACAGGAGCATTTCCAAAGCGGCTTTCTCTCCGGCGCCAACTTCCTCCTGCCCTGGGACGTCCAGCTAAGGCTTGTACACGCCACCAAGCACTATCACAATTCCCACCAGCCGCATATGAGTAAGAAACAGCAACGATATCGCAAGCACGGCGATCGGATGGTGCTGAAGATCTTCGTGGGGTTCGAGTACGAGTGCTCTCGCGGACATCGCTTTATGATGTGCCGTCCGGACCGTGTGCTCCGCGGCGGAGCAGACATCGAACGGGACACCTGCAGCAAGATGGTGCACACCAACATGCCATTATACTATCCTTGTCCCTGCCGATCCCAAAATAATTATCTGGCCCAGCTAATGCGTATCCATGTTGTCACTCCCAAGGCTCCCGTCAACATCATCGTGGACCCCAAAGTCTGCATGGGAAAGGACAAGTACACATTCACCTTGGGCAGCTTGGTTCCACCCCGACTCTCGCAGAGCGCCTACTGGATCCTCCGACTGCCCTATGTCTACCAAGGCGACGATGCCCTGATTGCTCCGCCGGAAAAACTGGAGCCAGATGACATGATGGCTGGCGGCTATCTCCTGGCGGGCATGTTCGGGATTGCAGAAACGGATCCTACACTGGACTTGAATGATCAGGGCCGACTGGACACCAATGAGCTAGGAACGTTTACCAGAATTTGAGAATGCCGAGAGGATCCTTTCTTTGACTTTAATTCAATCTCTTTAGGCTGTGCTCTAAGGCTGGAATTATGCAGAGTGGTATTGTCAAGGCGTCCATCGGCTCTTGACTCTGATTTTGATTTTGCTAGGTGCTGGAGCTGCTGGTGACATTGGGGATGGAGCAGCAATACATTGATATTTTCAAGAAAACAACCCCTGCGAAACTGAAATAAATATTGAAATAGCCATTACATGCGTTTGGTTATCTTATCTCTAAATAACCAATAAAGTAATTTGGTAAAAAGCCCAGGTGTCGGCACGTTAATCTGGGAACTAGAAGACTGGGTTTGGTTGCTGGGGTGCTGAGAAACGGGGCGGCATAAATTCAAAGAGTCCAGCCACCGTTTTTATTACAATGGCAGTTAAAAAGTTGAAAAATACAGTCAGGTCAGCCGCTTCTGTCTCGGTTTTATCTCTGGCTTCTGTACGCCTCGCGTGCAAATTGTAAAAATTTGTTTGCCACTTTGCCGCCTTCTTACGCCTTTGACCACTGTTTCTGAAAACTGATCTATAAACAAAATTTTTTGACATCAAAAAAACAGAACTGAAACGAGGGGAACGTTGTGAGTTGCTGCTGCGACCGCAACTCTACATTTATACCCGATACTTAGTCAGTATGGCTCTCCTCTGCCAGACGGCGCTAACATTGAACGACACGACAAAGAGTGCGTGCAAGAGAGACAGAAAATCAGTCAGAATGTGTCGTCAAGCGCTACGTAGCCACTGCAAATTGATTTGTTCCTTTTGGTTATAATAATGATCCGATCTGATCCAGATTCGGCAATCTGTTAGATATGGTCATTCTCTATGATTGTGCGTTTTTAATTTTTCCGGAAAGGGGTGGGGCGAAATTTTGAAATACACTTGTGCAGGGTCGATATCACGGGAGTGTGGATACCAAATTTGGTTGCTCTAGCTCTTATAGTCTCTGAGATCTAGGCGCTCACTTTTAACGATAGCCAAAGTCGACCATGAAACGTGTGAGTTAGAGAGAGACAGAGCGAGAAAGAATAAAATTCTTTTCATCATTCTGGCTATAATAATGATACGATCTGGTTCAGATTCTGCAGTCTATAAGATATAGTCAATCTCTACGATTTCGCGTTTTTTGTTTTCTCGTATCTTGTGGATGCCACAGATTTTCGTCTTTTGTGGGGGCGGAAGGGGGCGAGGCGAAGTTTTGAAATACACTTGTAACAGTGACATATTACAGAAGTCTGGATACAAAATGTCGTTGCTCTAGCTCTTATAGTCTCTGCGCAATAGGCGCTCATAGGGACGGAGAGACGGACCGACGTTACACACATCCATTTTCACCACAAATCTAATATACCCCTATACTCATTTTGAGTATCGGGTATAAAAACGAAGTCTATACGATTTAAAAGCAAACGGACAGTAGCAATGCAATTGCCAAGATGTTTGCCATCTCTATGGACTGTCCGTCATAATGTGCATCACCACTAAGTGTGGCCGTACGGGATTGGTTACATTCCTTGGCGCGATGAAAAGACAAATTCAAATGGAGGAAATCGGCCAATGCAACCAACTACGATATTGATGATATAATGCACTTATTTCATAAACAGTTGCAATTTTTGATTAAATAAATTCTCTCATTCCCTCGGTGCTCGGTGCCGAGTGCATTCTCTGAGAAGTACTCTTTCACGCGCAGACGGTCAGCAGAGCCTGGCCTGTGAGTATCCAATTAAATTTGGCGACGAGTAGCACTTCCTGATAACGAGAGTGTCTGTCTTCCCGTTTAGTGCATTCCATTATTTAATTAGACTTGACTCTGGCGGTAGAAGGAGACGTCATCGGAGCGGAGAACGCAGTTTCCTAAGTATCCGGGAGTAGCAAAGTTCAGTCTTTACTTTGTGGTAGGTTGGATAGGGTATGGTACCCGATAAGCACGGGCAAGACACACGCCAGATGACTGATCAATTATTTCCACTATTCCCACATTCAATACACCTATCAGCATTAGATAACGCCATCTGGAGTGCCACTCCTGAGACAAATAAAAGCCCTGTCCGGGCCTACTGGCGACACAGTGAACGTTCGACCGTTCCAGACACCAACATGAGACTGCTCCTCCTCCTACTCGCCATCCTGCCGCTGGCCATGGCCGCGCCCAAGTCGTCGGCAACGGGCCGTTTGGCCGTTCGCTACGACTACTTCAAGGTCTACAGCTTGTTCATCGAGAACGAACAGCAATTGGAGGAGTTGAAGGAGATCAACGAAAAATTTCCGTAAGAAGATCTTGTGTGCTACAGGAGAACAGTTCAGTGCAATCCGAATATCATTCCAGGTGCACTTCCTCAACGAGCTGGCTGGTCCTGGTAATAGTTATAACATCATTGTTGGTCCCCTGCTCCAAAAGTACGTTGAGGATAAACTGGATGACTTGAAGATTATCTATAAAGTGATTGTCGAAGATCTGCAGAAGTAAGTGTAATTGATCTCCATTCGGATCATATCTAAAATTCCTACCTTCTCTTCTTCAGATTGCTGGATAAGTCTGCTGTGGATAAGGACTCTGAGATGGAGTGGGAGTCGTATCACACCCTGGACACGATCTACGACTGGGTGGACAAGGAGTGCGCCGCCCACGACTACCTGGAGTGCAAGGTGATTGGCCAGTCATACGAGGGCCGCGACATCAAGAGCATCAGGCTGTCGAAGCGCGAGGGCAACAAGGCCATTTTCCTCGAGGGCAACATCCATGCCATGGAGTGGATCTCCTCGGCCACCGTCACCTTCCTCCTCAACGAGCTGATCAACTCCGAAGACCCTGAGATGCAGCGCCTGAGCGAGGAGTACGACTGGATTGTAGTGCCCATGGTCAATCCCGACGGTTTCGTCTACACCCACGAGGTGGAGCGCCTGTGGCGCAAGAACCGACGTCCCAATGGCGCCACAAACTCCTCCGGCCTCTGCTACGGCATCGACATGAACCGCAACTTCGACTACCACTGGGGCGGCGCCGGCTGGAACATCGACGAGCCCTGCGACCACTGGTTCGGCGGCGACGAGCCCAACACCGAGATCGAGATCCTCAGCCTGCAGTCCTTCGTCAGCTCCTTCGACGACGGCTACATCCGTTCCTACATGGCCTTCCACGCCTACGGCCAGTATGTGCTCCTGCCCTACGGCCACACCAACACCGAGTTCCCCCCCAACTACGAACAGATGAAGCGCATCGCCGCCGCCTTCTCCGATGCTGCGTCTGAGCCCTACGGCTCAGGCTTCACCTACGGCGCCAGCGGTCTGCTGAACTGTGAGTATTTCGAATTGATTTCCCTTCGATTTCCCAACTAACCGCAACACTGCCCTTCAGATGTCGTCTCTGGCGCTGCCAAGGATTGGGCCTACGGCGTGAAGAACATCCCCTTCACCTGCACCGTAGAGCTGCGCGACAAGGGCACCTACGGCTTCTTCCTGCCCTCCAACCAGATCACCGAGGTCGGCGTCGAGGTTGCGGCTGGTCTGAAGGCTCTGGTCAACAAGGCCGCCGAGGAGGGTATCTTCGACTAAACATCAGTCCGGGCGATGGGAAACCTCTGGGAACAGACGGATTTATAGGCTGCTGTAGAAAATAATAAAAATATAAATTTATATTTATTCCGATGAACATTCAAATGATGCTTGAAATGCTTACATTTTACAATTAAAGAGTAACGGGTTTCAAAAGCTCCATAACCGAAAACAAAGAAAGCTCCTGTTTACCTGTGAACGCGAAAGAGCTTTTGGCGCCACAGTGATGAAGATATCATGTAGATATTACTCTGTTCCTTCGAGAAACTTATCCACTAAATGTTTTTACTACGAGTAATTGACTATAAATTTTTGAAAGGGGATGATTAGCTAATTAATAACTATCTCAGGATAAAGATTCATGCAAGAACTTACAGCCACTATAGAAATTTGTTTTAGTTTCGAGTGGATAATTTGAGGTACTTTTGTAGTGCAGCTGTGCATAAATCCATTGAATCCACCCATAAAACTTTCTCTATATAAAACAATTACGCCACCCCTTGCAGTCCTTAGCAGGAGGTCGTCAGCCCAAAATTACTGCATCTAACTGGACCATAACCATAACTGTACGCAAATTACGGCACGTTGCTGCAGTATCAATAAATATTTATCTGCCGCATTCTGCGGCTGTTGCTCCTTTAAGCCAGGCGGAGTCCAACAATTTGCACTGCGGCTGCCGACTGACACGTAGATATGTTTTTGGTTGGGGGAGGGGGGGAAGTGTAAACTTTCGGGGCACGCAGCAAAACTTTGGCCAAAATGCAGTGAAATATCCAGAGCAGAAGCCAAAGCCGTGGCCGTAGACGTATCTGAAGCTGAAGCTGAAGCCGAAGCCGAAAGCCATCAACACCAACCGTGGCAACATAAAATGTCCTACTACAAAGTGGTTATTTTGTTTGAAGTAATCCGCAAGAAGTCGTTAAAAGTGTCGTTGCCAGTGCTCCTAGATTGATGATGGTTTCACGTGTCCGCCGCAGGAACGCGACCTTCCGGGGTGTGCTCCCGTCCCTGAACCAAGAGACATACTACGGCCAGGAGATGCATTATTGCGGGAAAACTGATGCAATATCTTCTGATACGATGTACGTTTCAATGATTTCTTTTGCTCCGCTCGCTTCAATGCTTTGACATGGAAATGCTGCAAAATTTCTGCAAAAAAGGCTTTGACACCTGATATTCAAAGGTTTGGGAATGGGTGTGGGTGTACGTCCTCTATATGAGAGCGGAGCCTGTAATCGAATATGCCAAGCAAATACAATTCCAAAGCTGATGCTGGAGCTCTGAGGCATCTAAACAGATTCCTCCATTCGCTCCGTTTGTTTTCCTCCGCCATTTTCAATTAACTCTCGACTGCCAGGCCCCCTTCGCCGCCCCCTCGCACTCATAGTCCTTTATGGCTTTTAACGCTTTTCTGTCACGTGGCAAGCGGGATAGCCGGGATAGCCGGGAAAGCGGGAAATCGTCGTGGGTTATATGGCACATAAAATGGCCAGCTCGTTATGCAAATGCCTTTTCTGGCAGGAAGGCGGGGCAATTGCATCGACCATAAATCGGTAGTATTATGTTTATATGATCCAATTCGTATAATATTCTGTTCGCCACCCCCGGAATCCTGGAATCCTGGGATCCTGTCCTGCGGGGCACAAATCAATGTTGAAGTACCAAACTTGGCGTGTTCAACCAATATCAAAATCGTAATTGGAAATGTCGGTGTGTGGGGCAGGAGCGGGGGAAACTACTTTGCGCCTAATTGTGGGTCAATATTGGTTATTAGATTAGATTGAATGTGTGCTTCAAATGCTATCGAAAGTTGTGTAATTGGCTGGTGCGATATTAGTCTATTCATTTGGTATTTAAGCTCGGCGAACACTGATTTCGAACGAAAAAGGGGAAAAGTATTTCTGATAGCCCATTTAATCCTTGTTCAAGCCCCAACACCCTTAATTCAGATTAGATTGGAATGGTTTTCCATTCCATCCATTGGACGTTGTCTATTGGTTAATGTGATATGAGGCTATTCATTTGGTTTTTATTCTTTGATTAACTTCACTTTAGAAAACACTAAATAGTGGAGAGAGAGAGGCATTCAATTATGAAATGTGTACTTTGCTCAAATATCCGCGTGAAGTAAATTACATCACAGAATTATATCACTTAAAGTGCTCTGCCGATACCCATACAAGCATAATCCCCAACTACCGCCCCCAACCCGCCCAAATGTTGTGCATAATTAAACGATTGTCCAGACAAAAGCCGCAAAAAAAAGAAATAAAGAAAGAAAGACAGAAATGTAACAAGAGCCCGTCGGGTGTATGCAGGTGGGCGTGGCAGTACTGGGAGTGCCAAACCGCAGGCAAATAGCCGATGGCTGGACACACGGACGTGGAGTGGCATGGGAGTGGAGAGTGGAGAGGGGGAGAGGGGAGATGGAGATCCAACAGTTAGCACACGCAAAACAAAGCAAAACAGTGGAGAACAGTGGAAGGGCCAGAACCAGAACCAGAACCAGAACCAACGAAAAGTTGCTTGTCATTGAACCATGAACTGGTCACCATCGCCATCGCTCACTCACTCACTCATTCACTCGTCCCCTCATCCACTCACCCACTCGACCACTCTTCCATGCAGCCAGCCCAGTCGGGCGACAAAGAGAGATGGAAAAGAGTGGAAGAGAGGCGTCACGTGTTTGTGAATTGCGCGTATTTGCTTATGCAAAAGGCCAGACCAGACCGAAGGGGCACACGCGCTGGTTGGCGGTGTTTGGGCGTGTGGGTGGAAACTGTTCGATTTACAGCCACCCACGGAAGCGAGGGAGAGCCAGGCAGATGCAAGCGAGGAGTCATGGCTATGTTATAAGGCCTGGGGCTTTGGATCCCTTGTAGATATACAGTTTTAAGTGCCGCTGTGCAATATGTACATTTGGCTAAGTAGTCAAAATAAGTAAATACAAAAATTAGTCCCAATAAACGGTGTTCCGATCTGCATCAAAAAGATGGGAGCATTTTATTGCAAGGGTATAAAGAACGAGCATGCTGAAAGTACTCGTACGAATGCTTAAACATTTATTCGCAGTTTTCATCAAAGAGTTTTTCGCTGTCCATTGAATTTTTTAATTAACAGAAAAATAAGGTTAGACGTGGGTTTTTCCACCAATGCGTTGCACTTGGAGTGTTTGGTAGCGCTTTAATGATTAATGCTCGTTTAATGTCCCTTTATTGATCAACTTTGATTGATGGATTGGTTGATTGATGGATTGTCTGAACAGCAGCCCTAGCAGCAGGAAAATGGCCATTAATATTCATCCATCTGTACATATGCTTGGACTATGTATTTGTACGAGTTTATGGCCTGGCCAGCATTTAATCCTTAATTAGTTTATTCTAGTTCTGTTTATCGGACGATCTAAATTACATTGCGTCGAGCCCCCCTGCAAAAAATGATCCATGCAAATACTCGCAAGCAAGAGGCAGAGAGAGAGAGAGAGAGAGAGAGAGCGTATGCGACATAGTTTACCGCTATTATTGTAATGGACTCAACGGACTTTTCACTGTTCGTTCACTGGGGGGACACCCCATCCTTTCCCTGCACTGTGCGACATTTTGAGGCTGTCTCATTGCTGTATTTCTGCACTGAGAGTGCATGTAGAGTCCAATTGAAGTGACAGATAATCAGTATCCTGAATATCGAATGTCACACGTCATGCGGCAGCGCCTCTCGGTCGGATGGGCGGGAGGCACCGTCTTGGTGTCGCATGGGCCCCTTGATGGTGTAGACATTGCATATCAACGTACAAATGTTATTCCCTCTCAGTCTCAGTTCCTGTCTGCAGCAAAATATTTTTCTCCCAGTGCATTCCCTGGCTTTTTGCAGTTGTTGCAGTTCCCTGGGAGTTGGTTGGCAAATGTGGCCCGGCCCTTCCACATTGGTCACGCACTGCTCCGTTTGGGACCGGAAATAACGCGGGCAGCTGCTCTTTCTGTTGCTCTTTCTGTGGCTGCTTTGCTCCTGCCCCTGGCTCATACCGCATGCCGCAAGGTTCATGGCTCATGGCTCCTGCTCCTGCTGCAGACGGGGCGTATGAGTTATATTTATTTTATCTCGTGTCTGTTTGACTTTCGCATTAAAACGCGCTCGCTCAGGCATAAAATGTTGGCTGTTTTTATTGAAATCGACGTCATTAATGCGGGAATTATGCGAGTCGTAAGACAATGGGGTGTGGCAGTGGCAGTGGCAGAAGCAGCGTGGCAGAGTGGCCTTCCTTCTCTGACTCCCTCCAACATTTAATCATCATCCACATGGGTGCGCTTCGGGTGTAACCATAAACTTTTGTTTTGAAACCGGATCGCTCGATTGTGCTGCTGACCAACTGGCCGCTTATCGAGGCACACTTCAAACAACTGCCACTCCAGCCCCAACTGCCGCACTCCTGCTGTTGCCGGTTCCTCTGCTGCTGCTGCTGCTGCTGCCGCTGCCGCTGCTGCTGCCGCTGCTGTTGGAGCTGCTGCCAGGACATCGATACCGCAGACCACCGACCACCGACCACACACAGGGCGGTAGGGACAGCGATAGCGTCGGCGTCGGCGTTGGCATCGACGTCGGTGGCAGCTCACTCCGCCATATGCGGCCGGCTATGTTAAATAGTTGGCCACAAGTGTGACCCGGCAATTTATGGATATGATTTCACAGGCCCAGCAGCGGGCTATTCAGGGCACTGCAGCGCAGGACATGGGGCATTCAATTAATGACCAGCCTGGCCACAGAAATTGATGGCAGTTTCGGAAAGTTGTCCGAGGGACAGGCAGGCGCAAAAACCAGACAAATGTCAGAGCTGAAAGGAATTGAATGTCCGCCGAGGCACAATGAACTTTTGGTACACTTTTGGGTAATTGTTTGAGGGCGGGCGGGTTACCAGGGTTACCAGAGTAACAGGGTGGAGGGGGTGTGTGGCATGCAAATGTCAAATGACATGCCAAAAGTTCGCAAATTTTCATTTCAGAATTACAAGCAGCGACAGGCTAAGAAGGACTTGTGAGGCCCGGATAATCCTGCCCGAAGCGATTGCAGCTGCAATCAGCCAGGATCCCAGTATCAGGATCAACCCCAATAGCAATATATCAAAATTCTTTGGCAGCTTGGCCGCGCCGATCGTCAGCAGGTGCTGGCTGGGCTCCCTCGATTGGGCAGCCCATCAAACAGATTGGAACACGCATTTGCAACATGCTACGTGCCACGAAAGCTGCAATTAAGTTTTGTTAATTTTAATGAAGCTCCTGCCGCATCTGCCAGTCCCAAGGAGGGGCGACAGTCCCCACAGACTGTTGTACGGATTCAAGCAGGACCAAAGCAATGCCACGGGGAGCAGCTGCTCCCTTTTCTCGGTTAGGGGTTGCTCGAATGGTCCTGTCTCTGCGTCTCAGTGTCTCTGGTTATGCGATCTGCCGGTCCGGGCTCCTTTTTTCTTCCATTTTAATTGAATACCCGCTGAATACGGCGAAATGTGTGTCTGCGATAGACATCTGAGGGCTTGGGTCCTTGGACAAGCCAGAAAAGATGATCGGGAATGATTTTCAGCAAGCTGAAACTCTTACTAAAGCAGATGGCAAACGACAGCTTTGAATAGACGGAAATAAAAGGAGGATTATCAGGATAATTGGATCCAAGGAGTTCGAAAAAACATTGATGTATACGCTCGGAATGTGAGCAGAGAGATTACAGTGGAGTACAGTGGAAAGAAGCACAAAATACCAATTTGAAGCAGTCATCAATGGAAAATGTGCAGGCACGAATGATTCACATTACTCACTGAATGGAAGCAGTCTTCTTTGCATTCATTTAAGTTGAATAGTTGTCAAATTTGGATATTTTATAGCCAATTGAATTACATTTTTCAATTATGAATATTACAAAATACACAAATATTTCCATTTATCCCGTTTCAAATTAATTCCGTTCCATCATTCATCGCCGGAATCACAAATTGAATAACAAGCTCTTTAAATTTGATGAGCATTACTCCCCCATTATATTGATTTTATTTTGTTACAATTTTATGGAATCTATAGGAGATCCGTCCCCTCTCCCTCCCCAACCTTTTCCCAGCATTCTTTTCCTTATCCCAAAGCAAACATAACACCCGAGGATGAGTGGCGCAGAGCAGTAGAGGAGTAGTGGAAGCAGCGGAATGAGGAGGAGAGTAGGAGTGGTAGAGAAGGCCATACCAGAAACTGACTGTGCTGGAAGGGAAGCTAGACAAATGCCAAGTTTACGCTGTCTGCGTGCCTGTGCGTGTCCGTGGGTCTGTCCGCCTCCTCCTATCCCTCGCGGATATGCGGACATGACAAGTCGAGTCAAGAGTCCTTTTGGCACCCCAATAAAATGTTCGCTTGGCCGTTTTTTTGCTTAACGAAGTGGAACTTTTGCGTGTGGCCGGCAGTAAAATGTAAAGGAAAGCAAAAATGAAATATAATAAGCAAAAAAAATATACCAGTACGAGTATATATCCACCGACCTGAAAGCGAGACCCCCGTCCAGGCACTGGCCAGTGGGCATCATCTTTGGTCTGGATTTCCGACTAATTGAGGCCAGAGCTAAATAGCGATTTACACTGTCCGTTCAAACCATAATTCAATGGTTTTTCCCGGGGCGGCCTCCTCATGGCTCCTGCTCCTGCTCGTGCTCCGCCGGCTGTCCTGCTGTCAACGTTTAAATTGCGGTGGCCGAAACAAATGAGGGGGGGTACAGCAGGTGGAGCCGGACTGGTCTGCGGTGGGGTCCATTCATTTCGGATGCAACAATTTTAAATGATTTCCATGACTGGGACCGCATGCAATTTGCCGCTTGCAGTGCCACCTTCTGGCCAGGCACACACACAAAACACACACTGAATCCTGGCCAACAAAGAGAGGAGGAGCAGTGCTTCTGTGTTTGTGGCAATCCTGGAAATGAACAACAGAGTCTGTCGTTCAATGTTCGCACTTTTCACATGGCTCCGGACCCAGCCCCACCCCCGGCACCTCCTCCAGCCACTATTCCTGCTCCGGCTCCTGTTCATATTTCATTCTCAATGACGCTGACAGGACAATGCGGTAAGCGAGTGCCCGCCTGCCTGGCTGCATCCTTTGCATGCTCAGCAGTGCGTGTGGTGGATGGCTGGATGGATGGGTGCGGGTGTGTGGCTGCCACACACGGATGCCAACTGATGAAGTTGCTGCCTCGTCCTTCAGGCTCTGCGTCGAACGCATAAATCAAAAGTTCAGAGTCAACAAATATGTGATTTCTGTGTCATTTCTCCCCATCTCTCTCTCTCTCTCTCTCTCTTTTCCTTTCTATCTGGCCCTATACCTTTCTCTGTTCATTTTTTGCCCCGGCAATATTTTGTTGAAAATTTTTCGTAATTAAAAATAAATAAAAATCAAGCCACTCGACGGTGGACGGGATCCTTGCGAAGCCCTTTAGCTATTCAAATAAATACAGGAAATATGTAGAATCGAAATGAATGAGGAACCAGCACACAAGGGGGCAAGCTCTGTTTAAGAGGAGGTGAGGCAGTCAGATAAAGCGACATCTAGTGCGGTACCCAAGTATTGACACCGAAAGAGAGAGTGGCAATCAAAATAGGGTGGGCTAAGAGATTGGGACTGCCTTACCTTCTGTTCAATTTACCATTCATGGGGGAATGAATGGCACGCAAGTAGGGTTCAGGGAGAGACGCAGGAATCGGGCCAGGAACAAGCATATGTTTTATTTGCAAACGGAAACGAGATGCTCAGCACCGGCAGCTGACAGTCGAGAGTCGTTATCCCCCGACCGCATTTCTTTTAGGCAAAATCGAACGGATGTGCAGGAAACCTCAAGCAAAAACACATTTCGCTCTGATCCTGGCATTTGTTTCCTTCTTCTTTTGTGGCAGCGGCAGCAGGAGCAGCAGGTGATATGTATAACGATTTCCGGCTTATGATTTGACTTTCAATTGATGCCTGGTTCTGCTTCTGCTTTTGCTTCTGGGCCTGGGTATGGGCTATCCGGTTACCTGCTTATTCTCCGGCCCCGAACCGCTGCCGCTGCCCGGCAACAACCCATTATCCTCACGGCTTAGTGGCCTGCCAGGGCGGGGGCAGGGGTAATCAGCAAAGTTTAACTTTATGATTTCTGGCTTAGAGCAAAGCACAACGAGGCGTATACTCGATGCGGCTGTGACTCCTCCGGGAGGGTGGAGGATGGCGGATGCGGATGGGGATGGAAGAATGGTTGTGGGACTGAGGGGTGGCACAATAAAAGCGTAAAGTGACAACAAAGCGGCAAACAACAAAATAAATAAATCACAAACAACAAGCAGCGCCAGCAGAAAAACACAAAAATAGCGCACGAAAAAAGCAGCAGCAACAAGAGCTAAAAGGAACCCAAAAATAAGAAAATAAGAAAAGGCATTCTTTAAAGTCGACATCCCTACTAAAGGATACCCTCGCATCGTAAACTACCCAATAGATTGGACGGCTCTCCTTCATACAGTCTCCAAGATCTTTTGGAAGTCTCGTACATGTCCACGAACAAAACCTACCCCTGTCCTCCACGATTACCGGGTAGCATACGAAAAGAAAATAAAGAGAGCAAAAAAAATAAAGGGAGCATAACAGAAACGAACAAAACAAAGCGAAACTTTTCTTTCCTCCTTTCCTCCTTAGCTGCTTTTTGTTCTTTGGCACGCAATTCATATTTCCTTGTCCCAAAGAAAATGTTTCATATGCCCACGAGGGAGGGGGGGAAGGCACAGCAGGGGCAGGCAGGGGAGCAGGACTAAGTGGAGAGACCAGTTGACACAATGCAGCAACAAGGTGGGCGGTGGTGCACTCAGAGAAAAAGAATCAAAACCTTGAAGGCTAAGAGCTCCGATGTCTTAAATCTTAAAAATGTAAGGAACATTTTCTGTTGTTCTTTTGCAAGAAGAACTTTGATATCAAAATCTACAAATCAAAATCAATTAAATTTTAGCTTAGAAACTCGTTTCCATCAGTTTATTTCACATCACATAGGTGGAACCTGTCTTGAGGCAGTTCTCAACAGTCCTTCGATGGAAGCTCTTAAGCTTCTCATAATAAATTGCTGGAAACTAGATATGGGTTCGCCCAAGGGAGCACTCCACCAAGAGCCTTTCACAGTAAATGCATATGGAATACATTTGTAAAAGTGACATGGCTTGGAAATGGGATTTAGGTGCTCCGTTGGAATATTCACTTAGTCTGAAAAGTTTTTTGCTCAGTGTAGGAGATGCCGCCAAACGAATGAATGAGCGAACAAACAACAGCGGAAACTTTTGTCATCCTTAGGCCAGCATCTCCTTCTTCTTCGTCTCATGCGACTTTTATTGTTCCTGCAGCGGTAAATGGTGAATGCCCCACCATTTGGTGGAGAATGTTGAACGGAGCGTGTCTGGAGTCGTTGCACGCTGAAATATTTGCGCTGCTCTGGTCTCAGTCCCATTGTTAATTTATAATGACACCCGAAAAAGGTTCCAAATACAATCTCCTGGTGGCGGGGGAAGCTCCTGTGCATGACCTGTCCTGCTCCCAGTGCTACTCCAGGTCCTGCTCCAGCTCCTGCTACCAGTCATTAGAGTGCAGACGCCTGGAGTTGAAGCATTCTTGCATGTCCGAGACACATCGAATCACCTGAAGAAACTGAACGGAAACCAGAAAGGGTCCAACAATTGTCCTGGGCAGAAAAGTTTGCATACATTTTCCAAGGAATTTACGAGCTGTAAGCCAGAAAAGTTTTCACTTTCAGTTTGTTCTGCCTCACTTTTTGCCCGCTTCTTTTTCTTGTACGTAATTTACGATACAATAAATTTTGTCAAACATCTTTTCGACTTCCGGCCCGTTTGTTTGTGTTCGTTTGATAAGCCATTAGTCAAAATGACAAACGCTTTGGCTGATTCAAATTGAAAAGATTTACGTGGACCGAATGGCAGGCGAAACAAAGGATAAATGCAGGCTCCATTGCAAAGAAGCCATTCAACCACTCAACTCGCAAATGCCGATAAGACCCCCACAAAGTAAAGGACTTTAAATGTACGAGTGGGTTCAAGCATGCACGTTTCTACTTATGTGTATTTTTTGTGAAATAAATTCAGAATCGAAGGACAATCATGGCCTTGGAAAATCCCAGAAATAGCCTCAGCCTATGCAAACGATATGGTAACTGAAATTATGTGAAATTATGCTTCCAATTCTGTAAAGGAGTTGGAAAATAGTCCTTCCAAGAAGATCGCGAAATGATGTTTGAAAAGTACATACTATATACGAGTAAGTATCTTGCTTATTCTGTATTCGCTGGGGAAGAGGCTCACATATAATACTAAATTAAATAGTGAATCAAAGCGGTGTCATTGACCCCTCTCCGGTTGAAATTCAATCGAGCTTGAAGCGGTTTGGCTTACCACTAAAGAGCGCTCTAATCTGCTTTAATTTATCATGTAAATTTTCAAATTTTAACCAAAGGTCCATACAGTTCATGTATGTGATCGCTGGAATATTTTAAGGGAATTTAGTGCCACCATATAGCCGCACATGCATTGCCTCGATCTAAATGGCCTTAAGCTGTCTCATAAAAAATTCAAAAGCCGCTTTCCGCACAGACACGCTCATACATGGGATTTTTTAAGGGAACTCCTAGCGCAGGCTCTTTACTATTTCGCTTCGAACTGAAATGTTTCGCATTCAATGTTTGGCCCCTGACATTTTGGCCAGATTGTTGTTGGCCAGTTGTTGGCCTGGCCTGCAGCTTTGGGCTAGCCAAGCGCTGTTTTTTGTTCTCTTCTTGCTGTGCAGTTTTTGCGATGGGTTTGGTCTGTTTCAGGGACCGGGACCGGGACTGGGTTGGGGCTGGTGCTGGGGCTTTCATATCCTGCACTGGGGCAATTAAGTTCGTAATCTGAGCGACATCTGTGCATTGCACACAGCATCAAAAGCAGCAACAGGGACGTTTTTTCTTGTTTTTCTTTCCTCTTTTTTCAATATTTCGACGACGATTGCAGGGATTCTGAAGGGCTGCAGGGGGCTGAGGGACTTGGCATTGTTTACAGCTTGTTATTAACTCTTTCGAAATGTTTTTCGTTTTCGGCTGACCCCAGATGTGGCAGCGAGGCTTGTGATTTAAACGGAAAGAGCTGTAAAAGTGCTAATTGCTTAAATACCCGGGATCTGACTTCCCTTTACCCTCAGTCCCTCACTCCTTCTGTTATGCGGAATGTGCCCCTGAGTAAGTTCAGACTTTAAATGCTTTGTCATTGGCCCCGACTTGGCTCTAATTGAAGGTTATAGATGCTATGGACCTTAAAGAGTGTACATGGGAAATGCGAAAAGCGTTCACAGAAATAAAAAATGTATGAAATTTGAAGTTAAAAGACACGTTATGTAAATCTTTACTTTGTTGGCGACATCAAAGGAAAGCCAAAGAGAATATTTGTTGTGTGACTCTGTCTGTGAATAAAACCACGAGGATAGCTTTTTTGTTCATCTACTGGTAGGAACGCAATAGATATTTCCTTAAGTCCTAGAATAGGTGTACGGGTATTTGGTAAAAGCAAAAAACTAATTAATTACGTACTACTTAAACGAAAATCGACTAAAGCAGAAGGCTAGTTCAATATCTACTATATCTACTACTGTATCTACTATCTACCATCTACATATTTGCCCTATTTCCCTGTGAATTCTACCTTTAAATTCGCAACAGAATCAGGACCTGCCTGAATGAACTGAGGCCCGTCATTCCCAAATCTGACACATCTCAGAATTCGATATTAGTGTCTGCCGTAGCTCCAAACGAGTATCCCAGAGGGGTGTCGGAACTGACAGCTGCACGGCCTGGCATCTTCCATGCTCATACGCACACGCCCACTCACACGCACACATGCCTCCTGCATTGTTTGTCCTGCAGTCAGTGGAAGGGAGGAGGGGAGATGTGCACGGCACAAGCGGCACGGCAACAGTTTCGTGCTGAGCGCTCTGCTCTCCTTCGACCTGTCTATTAACCAATTTGAAAGCACTGCAGAAAGACTATGATGCACCGTCTGATATCCCAAATCCGAAAACCGAAAATCTGTTGAATCGTCACAATGGCTGGGGCGGAGGGATGACAGCTGCGACGTCACAGAACATTATAGGATACTTCTCTGTCCCGTTCCGTTCCGTTCCTTTCTGCACTGCTCTGGTCTGGTCTGAATTTGTGCTGCGCTGCCTGTGGGATGCAGATGTATCTGTCCCTGCAGCTGTCACTTCTTCTTCTACTTGTCCTTCTCCGGCTTCGTCTTCAATGGATTTTTTGTTTTTGTTTGTCAGCATTAGCTCCCCTCCCACTGTTTGATGACTGCTCCTAGGGATTGTTTTTATGGCCCGTCAATGCGTGTCCGCTCGATGCCGCTCTCTCTTCCAAAAAAAAGAGCGCAGAAAGCAAAGCCAAAGAGACCACAGACTGCGCTTCTGCTTCTGGTGCGTCGGCGTACCCCGCACACGTAGAGTAAAAGGGTATACGGAATTCATGGAAAGGTATGCACAAATTTGTAAAGGGCATAAGGAAACATTAACTGACCGATAAATCATATACTAAATATATTATATAGTATATAGTCCGTCTGAATGAACATTTATATACGGAGATTTTGAGCTCTTAAATAGATCTAGCTCTTGCATAGATATGCAGTTCCTGGGTAGAGGGTGTCTTATAGCTGGGATGCCATTGCTCTCTTCGTTTTTATGTTTGTGGCTGTTAGGAAAAGTCAAAGGCAAAGAGAAGCCAAAGTGGGAGAGAAACGGCGAAAAGTGAAGGCAGCCGTGCATCAACAGCAACAGCCTTGAGTGATAGCGACGTGTCAGTTCTTGTTCTGATGCTTGTGCCTGCGTGTGCGTGTGTGTGTGTGATCAGTGGAGCATGGAGCAACATGGCACGCCATGCCGCGAGTACAACTAGTTGAAACAACACGTAACGAAGCCTTGGCAACGCAGACAACAGCAACAAAAGTAAAAAGGAGGCAAGGAAGAACAAGAGGAAGAAGAATATGCAACGCGAGAAGCGGCAACAACAGCAGATTAAATCAGGTAGGAAATTTTCGTTCGAGTAGTAAATGTTTTGCACCTGCCGTTAGTCTGCTGCCGTCAGCAGCAGCAGCAGCAG
Organism: Drosophila lowei; assembly: GCA_008121275.1. Taxonomy (NCBI): domain Eukaryota; kingdom Metazoa; phylum Arthropoda; class Insecta; order Diptera; family Drosophilidae; genus Drosophila; species Drosophila lowei. The sequence goes on along the minus strand of CM017778.1, from coordinate 18,569,551 downwards.
CAGCAGCGACGGCAGCCGGTTTGCCTTTGCTTGTGCTTGTGCCTCGTCCTCAGCTGTTGCTTTCCTTAACGCTGTTGTTGTTTTTTTTTCTTGTTGCAGTTGTCAGCCAGATGATTAGTGCGCAGCCTGGAACTGCGCCTGCGCAGCGTTCTCGAGACGCTGTATTTTCGGGTACACTGGCAGAAAAAAGACAAAGCAGTGTACCCATGCAAAAGTGAAAATACCTTTAACCCAAGAGTATCATCCTTATGAAAGCAGGGAAACCTCATTAGGGTAGGACCTCTTAGGAATTATTAACTAGGGAATTATCCTTTCAATCTCAAATTCCTCATAGATCTCAACAGTTCCAGGATAGAATAATTTTTAATTTCCAGTGCAATTTCAATTGCTTTAACAAAACTGTCGCTGAACTAAATAATCGCGTGCTCGCTTTTGAGTTTTGCTTGCATGCCACAGGCCCGGAACCTGTCCTCGGCTCGAGTCGACTCGGCTCGTGTGTGCAGCTTGACTGACAATGCCTCTGGGCCGCTTGATGAGCCCTCATCATCTGGGAGGGAAGGGAGTGGAGTGGAATGGAATGGATTGGTCAGCGGACACAGACACCTGCTGCCCCCACTGTCTCGTCCACATCGAGGCGGCATTGATTGTGAAACCAGCATGAAAGGTTCCCGGTGCCATCCAATGGGGATAGGGTTGAGGATCTCCATCGAATATGAGTGCAAATTAAATTTGAACTCCATTCTAGAGGGACTCGACTCTTGCCAACAGACCAGTCGGACTTTCCAGGCCATTACCTTAATGTGCTGACCATAAAGCGAGCCATTCCAGGCCATTCTCAGCCAGGCCAGAGAGAGCATAGGAGCCAACAATAACGGGCGACAATGAAACAAATGTGAAAGGGGTAGGGGTAACGGCCAGAGAAGGGAGCCATGCAAATGGCGGCACCAACCACTCCCAGGTGAACCACCCTGTTGCAACTTCCCCTTTCCGCCTCCCCCACCCCTGCCAGTGGCAGTGGCAGTGTGCAACAAGCTAGAACAGAATGACAGTAAACAAAGGCATCAAATTAAAAACTAAACTGCGTCCACTCAAAATATGCAAACAGCTCCGAAGGGACCGAAGGGGGAACGGACCAGATAGCCATGTGGTCAGCGCTTGATTATGCATCCATTGATGATGGCCACCACAAAAGGGGTTGTCCAAGAGCACGTACCCGTACCCGTACTCGTACACTATCCCATACCGTTGCGCCCCATGCCGTGACCCATACAAGTACATTAAAAAGTAAAAACGAAAGCGAAAAAATATTGCAAATTGCATTGCAGCTCATGCAAGTGGCAAAAACGGCAGTCCCTTACTGGACTCGACTCAACCCGATCCGAGGCGACCCGACCCGACTCCTATCTGTGCGCAGCGATGCGCGGATTCCATTCAGCTGACCCCCACACCAAGCCTACACCATTTATAGGTAGGAGAAATAAAAGAATGCATAGCTTGCAACGCTTTTTCAGTGCGTAAGGCACCATTTCTGGCATATTTTTTGCAACACTTCCGACCACATAGCTCCATTGTAACAATGTTGCTGCCCCGAGCCTATCATTTTGGGGATTTTGCTCGCTTTTTTGTCGAATGACTTCAACTGCATTCCTATTTGGCACTTTAAAGCTTTTCCGGCTTCTATGGCTGAAACTGACTGGAAAAAGAGAACATCTGGCCATCCAGTAATCCTTGCCAGGATAACAATCCATTCTGACAACTACAAAAAAGGAAAAACCAGAATAATAGAGATTGCTGAGGGAATGAAAGAGAACTTGGGGCACATCAGAAATGGTAACCGTCAAAATTGGAGAGACAAGGTATGGGATAGAAATCAATCGAGAATTATTGGTTTATCTCGTGATTTTGAAGTGGAATGTAAAACCCTCTAGAGTAGAGTAGATTCTTGAACAGCATCAACACAGGAGGTCCTGCAAAATCTATCATAGTTATACAGATTTGATGGAAATAACATAGTGCAGCTACAGGACCCAAGGACACGTACCTCTATCCAAACAAATCTTTATTTTAAACTTTATTATAAAGATCTCGAGCATTTTAGCCATGTTACCATTTCACATTGTGTTCCCAGCTCTGCTTTGGACCAGGCCAAAGAGCATTCCGGCTTCCCCTGCCCCATCGCACTCCAACGCCGCACTACAACATGTTTTCGCACTTTTACGTCTGCCTATGGGGCAGGGGCCTAACATCTGCCGTTTGCTGCTGCGGCTGCAGTTGCTGTCCTGTCTGAATGTTGATTCACCGCAAGCGCGCCATGTGTCAGAGGCAGGAACAGTAGAAGCAGCAGGACGACCAGAAACGGGCCATATGCATACGCCATTTTTGCTTGCTTTGGCTAGGTCTGGCTGGAAGCCTTGAAGGTGAATCCGCACGGCAGATACTCTGCTGATCATGATAGAGATGAGAAGCCGCTGTTTCGCAGTTAGATTGCTTTGCTCTTCTTGGCTCTCTTAAGTGTGCCAGCAGCTGCTCTCTTCGCCCACGCTTCACAAAATCGGTTGTGCAGGGACGAACATTTAAAAGGTAAATTCCCAAATTTCCGCTCTTCGAGTCGCCAACTGTCATTGAGCCGTAATGAGCGCTCTCTGTGCAAATGCCAGCCCTTGATTAAATACACCTTGGCACGAACCGAACACTGCTGCTTGTTGCATGCTCTTCAACCATAACTTCTCTCTCGTGTTCGGCTCTCTTAGCTCTCCACCCGAAGCCTGGCTTCGTTCGCCCTGCTTCGGGCACGAACCAGCCGCGTATAAAAGGAAGAGCCGACGACGCGGCGCCCAAGTCCTTCGACGACCGCCGCGCTGTCAACTTCGTTTGCCTTAGAGCAGACCCCACATACCATACACCATACACCTTAAGAGTGAAGCGAGTGAAGAGTACAGTAATTTGGTTTTAGTGGACTTCGTTGCGCCTCGATTCGGGTGTCCAAAAGTGCAAAGCAGAGCGAAACAAGTGCGGGGCAGGCGGCAGAAATAATTGTAACATTTTTTGCCAGCGCCTTTATAGGGTGTTTAACTTTCACGCCCTTCCCCAAGCGTCTCCCCAGCCCCAACCCAATCCCAACCGAAAGTCGTTTGTGTCGGCATGCGTGAGAGCCATTTGCATAAATTCCACGTCTGACTCCGAGTTTTTTTCGCGGTGTGAATGAGAAATTGCCAGACATTTCAGAAACCAGAAGAAGAAAGAGAAAGTTTCGCATAAATAAGCATTTAAATTGCCCCTGCAACAATGGCTGCCTCCAACATTTTGCGGCTAATTCTATTGGCGGCGGCTCTGAGCTGTCCCGCGGTAGGAGCTGCCACCGCCGGCGTGGTGCTCACCGACGTGAACAACATGTTGCGTGATGCCGCCCGGGCCACCTCGGAGAACCCTGCGAAGGCAAAGGACAGGAAGGAGCAGGCAGTGCCCTCCAGTGTGGAACTGCTGCGCTTCGTGGAGGATGCCGAGGAGGGCGAGGATAGCGAGGACGAGAGCCTCAGCTCCCTGGAAGCGCTCTCCAGCGGACAGACCCTGCCCCAGACCCCGGACTCCACCTCACCCATCAAGCTGGGCGATCAGGTGCGCCTGCTCTCCAAGCAGCTCAATGCCCTGATGATGCGGCGCCGCGAGGATTACGAGATGCTCGAGCACAATCTCCGCAAATCCCTGAGGCTCACCACGGACGCGGCCAGCGCTGATGCCGATATGCGGACGGAACTGAACAAACTCAGGTAGGATGATCATTAAAACCATGGCATGGTTTCCGTTCTAGGGGAAAACTCTAAATTGCATTTGAATTGTTAATTAGGAGTCCCTGCAGTTGGTCAATGTCTTGCCATTAATTTGTGGCCCCAGAGGGAGAACTTTGAACCAACTTTCCCCGAGTCCCCGAGACCTCGAGTCACGTAGAACTTCGTCGGGTAACTTTTTCCCCACCTGCAGCTAGTGGGGAAATTAGTGGCCCTCCAAAATAGGCAACAGTTTTCATGTTACGCTGAGTTTAAATTTTTCCAGTTGCCCAAGTTTGTGTGTGTTTCTTGGGCGAAATGCCAAAAGAATGTGGAGAAGTTGGAAAGGGGATGGTCTCCTCCTAATGCAAACAAATCTTGTCGGGAGGAAGGGGCTAAGAAATCTAATCAGAGCTGAGCCACAAGCTACGAGCCATGTTCTTGTCCAAAAGCCCAGCCCAAGTTTGCGTAGTATTCGTGATTTGTTTTGTTGTCGTGGGACTGAGGCTGACTAATAATGATTGTCTCATCGAGCAGAACACACATTCATCAGTCCCCCATCTCTCTGGACTCTCTCTTGTCCCTTGGCAGTATCCGTATCCGGCGTAAAAAATACGTAAAGACGGCACACACCACACTCTTAATTTACTGTACAAATAGCTAAGGTTAGTCCGTGGTTGTTGCTGTCGTGGACATCGTAAACTTTGTCAGTGACACCGTAAATAATTCCGGACACGCGCACACACACACACACATACGGAACGTACTCGTATATGCTATTTGGAAAGGGAAGGAGCTCCCAGGACAACCGCCAGTCAAACGTCATGTCAACTGTGGTTTATGTGATCCACTGGCCACACACTAAGCCAGTTCCTAGCAGTACCCCCCCACCCCACACATCATTATCTGAATCGACTGTGTGGAGCGTCCTTTATGTTGTGCGTCCTGTCCGGGGTCCTGTTGGTTTGAGTAGATTTGATAGCATTCGCAGTTGGCTGGTCGGAGCCCTGTATCGGAGTCGGGCCCTCACTTTTGGTAATTAAATTGTGACCAGTAATCGCGAGGCTGATGCGAAACCCAATGTGGATGTGGCGGGAGACCCCATCAGCCATCATCAAATCATTCGCAGATGCAGACACATGCACAGCCAAGCAGTGCTGCAGTGTGGAGCATTTTGCGTTTTCAATTTGCTCGCTTGTCATTGACAGCATTTTCAATTTTCACCTGAATGACGTGCCCTGTTTGGGAGTTTTTCTACATCTTCTTCGTTTCGTGTGGCTGATGGAAAATCCGTGTGGCAGTCAAGCGAAAAAAGCAATGCATGTTCCCATTTGTTTGACATTACAACAGTTTCCATTCGTAAGGGTGCTTCTACTTCCACCCTTTGTTTTCGAGTACAGAGAGGTATAAAAAAGCGAATCTGTTTTTGGTTTATTTTGCTAAACATTGGGAAATTCGTAGTTTTAAAGCAGTAGTATGCTCGTAAAACTTTTGTACACTTTCACTCTACTAGTCTACGTTCCCGCCCTCTTTTTAATTAAATACTTAAGTAATAATGATAAAAAATAATACAAAAATGGTAGCAGGACTTTTAGCACATGGATCGCAAAAGTTTTTCAAGTCATAAAATTAACAAAAACATACACACACACACACACACAAGGAAACAATTTGAAATATTGCGTATACGCAGGCGGAAATAAAATCCCAACCAAATATGATGTGTGTATGTACAAGCCAGAGAACAGGAGCAGGGCAGACTAACTTTTCTTTTTTCACCCCAACCCTCTTCTTGTGTCCTGCGTTTCTTGATGAAAATTTCATGTAGCTTTGCTCTTTTGACAGAGGAAAACAGGAGGATCAGGAGGAGGAGCAGGAAAGACAGAGCAGGCCGGAAAGGCAGCTGCAGCATTGCGCCCGAAACAAAACTTTTTACCTACACTTTTGAATTTGTTGTGCTGCTGCCCCTTCTTCTGCGGTGACTCCTGGTGCTGCTGCTGATTCCGCTTCCTTCCAGCTGACTTCTTTAATTGTCTGAAATGCCACAAAAATGCGCTCAAGCTTTTCTTTCTTCGCCTACGACTGCCACAAGTGCTACAACATTTTCGTTTTCAAAATTTAAACAACGTTTTTCCCAGCACTTGCCGCCATTTGTGGCTGCCACTCTCTTCTCGTTTTGTGGATTTTTGGTTAAAGTTTGTTTGTTTGTTTGCGTTTTTTTCTGTTAGATGACTTCTGTGATTTCCATTTGCGCCGGAGGTTGGGCGCCGTCTGTCCATGACTGAATTTATTCCGCAATGGGAAATTGAAAATGTGCATGAAAATGCAACGATCGGGGGGAGTACGGAGGGATTTAGAGGGGTGTTGGAGCTTGATTATATGGCGGCTAAAATCCTATTAGCGGACCGCAAGGCAATTAGGTCGCCTGTCCGCTTGAAAATGTCAATTTAAATTAGATTTTCGGGTGTGGGGCCAGACAGAGCCGCAATTATAACGTTATGCACACGCAGCGTGCTGTTGCTCATGCTGTTCGCCCCATTGCTAATTAGACGTATTTTCAGAGAGAGATTTTAATGCTTAACTTTTCGATTTTGTGCTTTCCATAGGGAGGAGGTGGCCAGCCTGCGCGGCTCCCAGGGCGGAAACAAGGAGCGCCTAACCGTCGAGTGGCTGCAGCAGGCCATCTCCGAGATCCGCAAACAGCTGGCGGAGCTGCAGCATACCGCCGGCAACGTGGCCAAGGATGTGCAGCAGCGTAGTGCCGGCTACGAGGACCTGGCCACAATCCGCAGCGACTTCCAGCAGATCAAGCTAGAGCTGGCCGCCCAGCACGAGCGGCAACAGCAGACAGAGGTGCTCGTGCAAGAGCTGCGCGAGGAGATGCTCCAGCAGGAGGAGGACTACCAGCACGCCCTTAGCCACCAACAGCAGCAGCAGCAGCAGAAGGAACACTCCACGCCGAACTCCGCCAGCATTGAGGAGGAGAGCAGCAGCAGCAGCAGCCAGGAGGTGGGTGCACACTTTATGCTAATGATCAGATAAGCACGCAGGGCCCGTCCAGGTGAAGGACCCTGGTTTAGGGCCCCGCTTTAAGTGCGGGCCCATAAAGCCACCACCAACCTGGTGGGGCATTATCTGGCGTTTTATGCCTTATTTTATACTCGGAGCCAGCTCGGGTGGGGTGGAGCGGGTGGCGTGTGGCGGGTGGCGTGCCCCATCATCAGGCGGCACGATGTGCTAACGAGTCGCATTGACTCGGGTCGAGAGCCGAGGCCCGGCCCTCTGCCTCCGTTTTAATGGCCCGGCAGTGGCAGTGGCACTGGCACATACGTTGCCCAAATTACTCATACGCACCGCAGGACGTAGTCGTATTTAATATTTAATGCCTGGCACTCAGCCTCCCCTCTAAGCCAATGAAGCCGTATTGGCCATGTGAATTATTTAAAGAGATGGCTGGAATTAGCGATCTTTCATTTGGGATCGTTTTGCACACCTTCTAGGGGATCTGTCTGTAGGAGAACGATAAATCTCGATATGCCAAAGGGCGGGAATCGATGCAAGTGGAAATCTACGGCGATGAAGCTGGCGATTCCAAATAGTCGATTCCCTTGCACCTTGTTAATTATAATTAATGTCAATAAAGGGCCAACATCAGCAGCAGGTAGAAGGCAGCATCGACCACAGAAACGACAACGGAGGCAACAACAATGGCAAAGCAGTAAAGGCAGCTGCCAACAGGTAAAGGGGCTGCTGCTGCTGCTGCTGCTGTGCCACGACAGCGAGGCAACGGGGCAACAAGCTCCCCAAGTTGCTTCATTAAAAGGATTATGCGTCGGTCCGCCTCAATATGAGAATGCGGTTGTATCGTACGACCGTCAGCAAAATATGTCAGTGGGGCCCTTCTCCCTTGGGGAAAGCTTAAAACTGGTTTATCTGCCACCTGTTTTGGCCATCTCTTCTGTTGTTGTTAATGCTCTGGCAGTTGTGGTTGCCCACCCCCAACCCGCCTCACTTTGAAGTATGGCTTAAACGAAATTTGCTTGCTTAGACGAATACTTTGTCTTCCTTTTGCGTCCTTCCGCACAAAAGCCGAGAAATTTCATTGAGCTGAAGCAATTACCCGTGACTCAAAGGCGAAATAGAATTTTAAAGCGAAATAATAACGAAACAACAAGATGGAACACTTTTGGTCGACTCACAACCCGTGGCATACCCGCTAACTCTTATGAAAATTCTGAAGTTTGGCAGAAGCATTGTTGTTTCTGGAGGATGAACTACAACGTTACAAAACGAGGCATCATTCCGAAACCCATATACCCTGGGATCTCCTCCATCACGAGGTATATCCGATGGGGGATTAAATGTTCAGCCAGGCAGCTTAAGCGGCTTTCGTCGGACCTTCAGCGCACACGCACGCATCAATGCGGCTGGTCACATGGCCTACATGTGTATGTGTGTGTTAATGCTAGTCTACATGTACGTGTGTATGTGTATCATTAATGGGATGGGGGCCGGAACCTTTGCCAAAATATAAAACGAAATTGCTGAAAATTGCAAAACAAAAAGCAGGAAATCACCTTTTAATCGCCTTCAATGGAAACGCAGGGATAACACAAAAGGGGGAGGGGAGAAACAGCGAGTGGAGGGGGCTATATATGAGGGACCGTGGGGTCCCGCTGGTCCAGTGGCAAGTGGTCCAGCGGCCAGCTGCTCCAGAAACTGGCTTCTGAGGGGCGACTCTTGTTGTTGCCGTCTTTTGTCTTACCAACTTTTGGCAGCCGACAGAGGGAGAGGGACAGGGAGTATCAAAAAAGGAGAGACAAAGAGGAGGCAAAGCAGCAACGGCAGATGCTCTCAAATGCCCTGATAATCAGTTCTCTCCCTCGCTGCCTTGCCTCCTTGCTGCCTTGCTGCCTTGCTTCCTTTTCCCCCACCATCCATGCCCTGGTGATGGGATGTGAGCGATGCTTCAGCACAATTTGATCCTTTTCATTACAAAGGTATGCCCAGCGAAAGGTACTTTGATTCAGACCAATTGTTTGAAGAATATTCTCTGCACCCATAAAGACTGCAATGATATTACTATATCATTTATCTACCGCACAAATAAATGGATATAAAAGGGTATCAATAGCTTCGCTTTTTGTCTGTTTTATTTTGTCCTTTTTGATGCTCAGCTTCCCACCAACTGACAGAAAAAAACAGAAATAAAAGCGATATCGGTGGAAGTGAGCAGGAACCGACCATCGAAACCTGTTCCTGAAACTTTCCCACAAGACACAACCAAGGACCACAAGCAATTTTTTTGGAAACTGTTATTATAAAAGCGCAACAAAGCAGAAATTAGGTTAAATTAGAACAAAGAGCAGGCAGCAGGCAGCAGCTCACAAAGAACAGAGAAACGAAACCAAAGAAGAGTATGCGATGGGATGGCAGCTGCTGAACCAAAAGCAGCTCAAGGAGAACCAACAAAAAAATAAATAAAAATAATGCAAAACAATAAAATTGTACAGGTGGCTGGGAAAAAGCTAAAAATTTGTTGTGTGTCTGGTTAAATTGAATCAACTTTTCTTTATTTGATTACATGGAAAATGTGGCAGACGGAGGAGAAACTACGGTAGAGAACAAATTATGAAAAATATGCAAAGCCCGGAGAGACCCTTTTTGGATTAGGGCGGCACACTGTGGGAGAATTCCGGGAAAGGACGGAGTCAAATATTAAGAGAAAATAAATAGAAAAGCGTCATAAATAATAGAAATAACAATAAGTGGCGGAAAGTGTGTATCTGAAAAGATGAAAGCACCATAAGCCCTGCAGATTCAAGTGAACTTTCACCCGTAACACAAGGGCCAGCTTATGAAGCAATCTAATACATAATTAATTAAATGAAATTCCCTTCAAATTGGCTGCGGTTGCTCTTTCGATAGCAGTCAACTTCTCTGAGAGGTAGGTACCCTTATTGGCCCAATCTTTAGCTGAGTGCGACCTCTCGACCTCGTCCTCGTAGCCCGGCACCCATTTACCCATTAGAGGTGATGCCGTTTGAGCCCTAATCGATTCTCCTGGCCAGGAGTCGTCGCCTCCCGAACAAGGGACACATCTGCCTGCGACAGCTTGGCATTGACTATAATCTGCCAACTCTAATTGCAAATTTCTGCCAAAGATATGTCTAAAAATACACATACATGTACATATGCTATATAACAAATCGCTTTGATGGAAGCTGTCACTGGCAACAGTTGGCGAGATAGACAGGGAGTCTGTGGGGCAAAGGAGGAAACCAAAAAAAAACGCAAATGTTTATCATTGGTTATTGATGCTACCATAACTGCCACAAGGAGTCGGGAAGAATAGAATCTGGTACATGTTCGTGCTCGTATGAGGGACTTGCTGTTAAATTAGCAAGGCAAACAAATGCGAGGCCGGCAGACAGACAGACAGGCAGACAGATAGGACAGACAGACAGACAGACAGACATGTGTATATATGTATGTATAAGAAGCAGCAGCTTCCAGAGGCAGAAGCAGGACCAGAGGCAGTCGAAAGGAACCCCATGGCAGGCCGGCCTGAGACACGGAGAATCCGGTTTCGGTTCCAGGCGACAGGCATTCGTCGTTTGCTCCCCCGCACACTCCGCTCTCAGGCATTTTTACCTTATTTATGTTGATATTTGTTTTGCTTTTGTTTCATGTTACGTTCCGTTCTCTCCCCCTTCGATACACTGCGAACATATATGAAGGCTGTTCTCAGATTTGAGGTCTTTACACAGCGCAGGCTCAAAGGAAAGCCATCTGCCAATACTGAAATATTTCAATAGAGCTATTTCGTTTCCCAACCAATATATGCAACGGATCTTTTTCTGTTGTTAAAGCACCCGATTTTGACTCGAATGCTAGCCATATACCAGTGCCAGCCATATTTAAGATGGTTAGAATTGCCTTTTGTTTATATCCTCAATTTCTCATTGTTTGGTTTTTTAAGACCTCTCTTTTGGAACTGAAAATTGATACCAATTGGTGCTATTTTCTCTCAGTGCAGCCGTCCTGTCACTGGCTGGGGCCTCTTTGTTTCTGTTTCTGTGTCTGCTTCTGTTTCCTCTGCTCCTCGTGCTGCTGCTGTTGTTGCTGGCAATTTGTTTGATTGTTCAAGAGGTTGTTGCTGCTGCTCCTAAGGTGGCCCTGCCCCTGCCCCTGCCCCTGCGCCTGCCTCTGTCCCCCCTCCCACAACTCATATACTCGTACGTATACGAGTAATACCTACAGCTGTACATACTTGATATTTATTTCATGAGTCGAATTATCTTTATTGAAACTTTTGGCATGCACTTGGGACTCGATTCGGGTCGGGGGTTGGGGTCGGGTTCGGTTCTGCTTGAATGGAAATATGATCCCAGCGGGGGATCTGCATGACTCGAATTGCTTTTCAATTTCTAAAGAGTTTTTTGCATTGAAAATGCGAGTGCTCTTTGTGTTTTACACAAAAAATTTAAATGTGCTTTTTGGCGGAATATTTGTGGGAATAATTCTAGTTGGAAAATTATGCACACGTTTGCCATTTTTTTGGCCAAGGATAAGGTTGTCGTTGACGTTGCCTTTGAGGTCGGCCTCGGGCTCCGGCTGGAGTTTGAGGTCGTCCTGGCACCGGGCCCCCAAATGCGCATTAACCTAATGGCATTTTGTGGCACCGGCTTCCCCAGAACGGTTCCACCTTCTCTCCTCTTCGACCGAGCGTAACTTTTTCAAGCATCGCACAAAAGTCCTATTAAATTTTTACGACAAGTCGCCGTAGAGTAGAAGCCGAAACCGAAGCCGAAGCCGAGGCAGGGTCTGAAGGCGGAGCAGCATGAGCAGATTTCCCTCTTTTTCCCTTTGAAATGCACATATACCGCCCCCACATCAGCCCCACAGGAATAGCTGTCACGCTAATAGCAAATCCTTGTTAGCTTTCACTTAAGTACAGCATGTAAAATTTTCACTTTTAATCCTTGAACAAACCCACGAAAGGAGCTGCGGAGCTGGGGATCTGGCATGCTCTAGCCTCTCGCCCTCATCCTCGCTTTGTGTGTGCCTGGAAATTAATTAGTTGACTGCTCCCCCTGCCCACAACTCTTGCCGGCTCCCGCTTCCCCCTTACCGCTTTCCATTTCAAATATTTATGCTTCAATTTCGATTTCAATTAACGCGACCATCGGCGAGCCATCCCCGAGAAGAAATCGTTTCCTAGTCTCGGGGCTTACAACCTGTCTCCTTGCGAGAAATTTGAGCTGCATAAATCACATTTAATTATATCGCTGATGGCCGGAATTTATATGCCACCTCACCGACAAGGACACATACTTATGTATATGTATATGTATGTGCTATATATGTATATATTAGGGATTTCTCCTTTTTTGATGGCCACTTCCCGTCTCGTCCAGAGTTCATATAAAACGCGAACGTGTCGTATTAGCTGCGTTCGTGACCTTTCGCATAAAACAACGTCGCTTCCACCCACAGCCCAGAGCGAGTGCAGCACCACTGCCCTCTCACTCTGCGGCACGTGCGTGAGGGCAAAGCAAACACAGAAAGAGGGAGAGAGGGAGGGAGAGAGAAAGGGAGAGAGGGAGAAGAAGCCGCATGGTCTGGAGTGCGAGTGGCAGCAATGTGGCCGCCCGTTCCAGTGCTGCCCCGAATCGTTCGAACCTCGATGAGGCACAAACGCAACTTTGGCATAAATATTCATGAATTCGTACATATTTTCCATATTTTTCGTTAGCTTTCTGTTTGTTTTTTTCCTCGGCGACTAATTGATTTCGAGGAGAGAAATGCCTTCAAATTACGGAAAATAAAATATGTATTAAAAGTCCCCGCATTGTATATCTTTCGGGAAAAGTCAAACAGTGCTCCAATTTAAAGCATATTTCTAGAGGGAATGCCATTTGCTTGATTAAGGGTTTGCACAGATTTATTGTTAATTAAAATAAGAATTTCATAAAATCCACCAAACCCATATGTTTTGCATATTTTTGTTGGAGTAATTGAATGCAAAGAGGACGAAAAACGAGTGCCAGTAATTTTCTTTCAAGTAAAGAGAGTTATTTTCAATGTGGATATCTCTTTTCTCTGGTTAAGTAATTCCTTTCAGTGGAGTACCTGCTCCATTTTGGAGTCAGAAAAAACACATATTTTTTGGCTTTCACTTTTTTCACGTATGAAATATAAAGAAGAGAAATGATATTTTTTTAGGTACGAGAAAACTCTTAAAAAACATCAAAAAGTTGCAAATGCAAGGAAAAAATCTTCAAAGTCAAAGCAGAGGAAATCCTTAAATGGAAGCGCGAAATGGTGCTCGTTTTTCTTTTGATTTCGACCCTTTTAAAGCAGATACTCTACATATATCATAATTCTGCCCCAGGCAGGACCCCCTCCTGGGTTGACACATTCATTGCATTCATTAGCAGCACACTTACAGTCGGTTTTTGTCCCCAGCAGCGTCGTCCTTTATTAGTCAATTACGAGAGACTTTTCTATTAATCATGGCCGTCCATTGAGCGGGGAAAAGCAACCATCTAATGAAAGGAAAGCAGAACGAAACGAGCGAGAGGGCCTGGCAGATACATATCACGGCCACGCAAATCCATTCATGGCACTCGCAGATACTCAGTCGCAGAGACTCAGTCGCAGATACTCGGAGATGGTAGGATGAATGTGACCCAAATGGCATTACCTTAGTTTACAGCTGCTCGCGAGGCTGTCACTCTGCGAAATTATTTCTATGCATATTGCGGGTACGAGTATGTGGAAATTTATGCAGCTTCTTTTTTGCGCAGAGGGTTGGGAGCAGCAGCACCAGCAGCAAAAGCAGCTTCAGGGACTTACACGCTTTTGCTGTGGCTGGGGATGGGGCTGACATTATTGTTGCAAGCTTTTCAGTCGCCATCCTGCAGCCTCATCCGCAACCCAACCCGAGCCAACCTGCTGTCAGACAACCGCTGCTGGTGCCTGGTTATGAAATGCATTTATAATAAATGGATTTAGCATTCAATTCCCAGCACATAATCCCCGCTAGCGACGCGTCCGCGCACACACACACGCACACGCACACGCCCAACCCATAGCCCCCCCAGACAACAAAAGAGCTCGACGAGCTTAGGAGCACTCCTCTTTAGATGCTCTAAAAACCATTTCAGGATTTCAAGCTCCTAATCTCGATACCCATACTCTATCCGTTCCAGCTCTCTGGCTCCAGTTCCAGCTCCAGCGTCACTCTGGCCGACCACAAACGCCGCCACTGCCGGTTCCAGAGCCAGCAGATCCACGCCCTGCAGCAGGCCCATCGCGGACTCCGGCGGCAGGTGAACGAGCTGCGCTTCCACCACATCGATGAGCGGGTGCGCAGTCTGGAGGTGGAGCAGCACCGCATCGCCAACGCCAACTTCAATTTGAGCAGCCAGATCGCCTCGCTGGACAAGCTGCACACCTCCATGTTGGAGCTACTCGAGGACGTGGAGGGGCTGCAGACTAAGATGGACAAGAGCATACCGGAGCTGCGGCACGAGATCTCCAAGCTGGAGTTCGCCAACGCCCAGATCACCTCCGAGCAGAGCCTGGTGCGGGAGGAGGGCAAGAATGCGGCCCGCTCCCTACAGGCCATGGCCGTCAGCGTGAGCGTGCTGCAGGACGAGCGTGAGGGCATACGGAAGCTCGTGAGCACGGTGGAGAGTCTGCAGACGAATGTGGACAGGCTGCAGTCGCTGGTGAACGATGAACTGAAGAATAAGGTGAGTCCTGCTCCTCCTCCTGATCTCTCAGACTAACATTGATCGCCATTCCATGCACACACTCTATATATTCCTCTCTCTCTCTCTCTCCGTCTTGTCTCTCCTGCAGCTCTCCCACCTGAACAAGCCCCACAAACGTCCGCACCATCAGCTCCAGCAGCAGCAGACGCAGCAGGAGGCCAGCATCGACTCGGCCCTGGCAGAGACCCTCGTGAGCGAACTGGAGAACGTCGAGGCACAGTACGAGGCCATCATCAATAAGCTGCCCCACGACTGCAGCGAGGTGCACACCCAGGCGGATGGCCTCCACCTGATTGCGCCCGCCGGCCAGCACCATCCCCTGATGTCGCACTGCACCGCCGACGGATGGACCACGGTGCAGCGTCGCTTCGACGGCAGTGCCGACTTCAACCGCACGTGGGCGGACTACGCCCACGGTTTCGGGACTCCCGGTGGCGAGTTCTGGATCGGCAACGAGCAGCTGCACCACCTCACGCTGGACAACTGCAGCCGACTGCGGGTGCACATGCAGGACATCTACGACAACGTGTGGGTGGCCGAGTATGCCCGATTCTACATCTCTTCGCGCGCCGATGGCTTCCGCCTCCAAATCGGGGAGTACAGCGGGAACGCCTCCGATGCGCTCAACTACCAGCAGGGCATGCAGTTCTCGGCCATCGACGACGACCGCGACATCTCACAGACGCACTGCGCTGCCAACTATGAGGGGGGCTGGTGGTTCTCTCATTGCCAGCACGCCAATCTGAATGGGCGCTACAATCTGGGGCTGACTTGGTTCGACGCCGCTCGCAACGAATGGATAGCGGTCAAGTCCAGCCGGATGCTGGTGAAGCGACTACCCGCCGCCGAGTGCCAGGCAGCAACGAGCGGCCCGGGCCCGGCGCCCGCGACAAGTGTAACCTCAACCACAACCCCAGAGGCTCAGGCGTCGGTGGCATTGACGGCATCCACCAGTACGCCCAGTACTGTGGTGCAGTTCATTGCCGCCGCTCAGGCGTAAGTGAGCTGTAACACCCCCCACCCGTGAACCGGGCAAACGGGAACCGGGAACGGCTACAGTGAACCACCAGAGCCAGGCCTACTATAGTTGGGAGTGCACTGATCGTTTGTGGGAGTGGGAGTGAGAGTCCGAGGCGGAGACGGAGGCGGAAATGGAAGTGGAAGTGGAGTTCTAAAAGATCCCTAATCCTAATCCTAATTATGTTAGTGTAAAGTGGACGTGGAGTCCTTGTACATAGTCGATCAGCCCTAAGTTGTAGCATTAATCTGTCGAATGGAGCTTACCCTAGACGTATCCGTAGTCAAAATGTCGGTCCATCAGTCGTCAACCCAAGCAAACCGTATAAATATTCAATTCTTTGGTCTTTCAAGCAGATCTCATAGAGGCTTAAGTCCCACGCAGCTCTCAAAAGAGAGACAGATAGAGAGAGAGAGAGAGAGAGAGTGCGGGAATATCATATGAGAAGAAGCCGAGTGAATGTCTAGACATAATCGCCACTAACTTAGTTATAACCTTTAAGAGCATCAGCTATCGATCTACTCTAGTTAAGGCTCATCTCAGACAAATAATAAATATACTAGAAATGGAAATGGAAAACATGTACTTTCAGCGGCAGTTTTAGGATCTAGCTTAGGGCCCCCATATCAGTCATACATAGTACATATATATATATACATATATCTAGGTATAGCATTGGTAACTGTACTTGTAATTGTAATTGTTGTATCATATGTATAATGTTGGGTCTATATACCACATATATGGATCCCCCATTAATGCTTTCTAAGTGTTTGCTTCAGAGTTGTAACCCCCGAATCACCCCCCCAAACGAACGGAGTCGCATGCCAAAGAGATCAAGTCAGAAATAGTTACCGAAACACCTACGAAAGTATGCAAATTTATACACACAAACAAAACAAAACAAAAAGCAAAAACAAAAACGAAAACAAAAGAAAACAAGAAACTATTTTCTGCAGTTTTGCATATACCAAAAAACCAAACAAACGAAGTGAAAGAAGGGCGAACCATACGAGCTAAAACTTGCATTTAGAACATAAGTTATGAACTATATTATATACATATGTATAATGTACATTAAGAAACTCGATTTCGAAACTGAAAACAGAAGGCACGGCCCTATTTTACAATAAATAAATTGATGTGAAAGAAACAACTCGACAAAAAAACAGAAAAAAACAACGGAATAAATCTTTGGGAGTTTTAATTTAAGAGCATATCGGGAGGAAGACTTCATGAACATGTAATTAATTAAACTGCCAGGAAGAACTCAATCCGAGCAGATTCTAAGTAATCAACTCTGAGGGACGGTTTCATTCCCGCCCTCGCTCAATTCCTATCGGCACTGAAAAGTATGCTACACTGGCTGCACGAGCTTTGCCTAGTCATGCACACATACGCACACACATACCCGCTTCCAAAGCCACATCCACATCCCCATCCACATCCGCATATGTATACTTAGAAAGGGAGATATATTTCAATTGAAGGATGTTCACACCCGGAGTAAGATGGAATAGTTTTCTTTCGAGAGCTGGGGGCCATTTATCAGCACGGGAAAAGTTGCCAACTGCCAGTGCCAGCGCCAGCGCCAGCCAAGCAGAACTTTAATAATGCAAAGCTCTGACATTTTTCATCTTCTCGTTATATTGAATCCGCTTTGAGGGGCAAGTGCTAGGGCCATGGCCTGACACGCTGATCTCCTTATTTATGCATTTATTTTGTTGACATTCTGCAGTCAAAACTCCCCCAGCTCCAAATGGATAACTGACTGCGACCCCATCTCCGCACTCGCACTCGACTTCGATTCCGGTGGCGATGGTGTTTCCTGCAAAGTTCAAAGCGTATATTTGAAAAAAATCGGAGCTGGATGAGAGATGCATGGCAATTTTGTTATGCAAATGCGCCAGAGAACATACAAATTGACAGGATACGCGTACGTAGGGCGTTCGAAATGTCGAAATGTAAGCCTTGTGACATTTATTTATAGACCGACAACAAACGAATGAAGAGGAGGGGGGTGTATCTGCTCCTTGGGTGAGTGGTGCCCCGAGAAGTGGCTTTTAAATTCATTCCGAGATGTTCCTTGGGGTCGGCGGCAGTTCGGACAGTCAACAGGAGTTTCTGCACCATTTAACCTAAGAGCATCTTGCGAATGAAATCAAATTTGGAGTGAATGCTAGCCATCATCCCAAAAAAGAAAGAACAAGAGCTGTCCTAAGAGACCGAAGCTTAAGATACCCTTGCCGATCCAATGGAAGTAATATGTATTTAATAACCATCTCATCTAATAGATTTATTGCTTAATTAATTCATCAACCGATTGTTGCTTCGGCAGCTAATTTAGATAGTAATCCGGTTTCATACAGGTGCTGATGCGAAACAGCAAGATCTGTAGCGTTACAAAACATCTTGCCGAAATAATAGTACCCTTGGCAAGGGTATGGAAAGTGGCAAAGAGAAAGGAAAGGAAATTGCGTACAAAGTGGGCCCGAAAAAGAAGCCAGCTCACCTCCAAAGTAAATAAATGGAAAAGGAAAAGCGTTTCCCACGCATTTAAAATGGAAATCATTTATGGTCGAAATGGCTGCTCCCCACATTCTTCCCCTCTACCACTGCGTCTCCCATTTGCATTTCCGGCAATTAAGAAAAGGCTCCGAGCCGGACTCGGACTCCACTCGGCTTGGCCATGGACAATGCATCCTTCGAAAACAAGCCAAGTGGAATTGAAGCTCCGAAAATGTATATATGCCTTTACTGATTCGTGGGGCTCTATGGGAGCTTGTATTTTCATTTTTATTATTTTTAATTTTTGTATTATGAAATTAGCGCTGTTTTCGTGTCGTTCGGCCTTTCGTTGCCTTTCATTTTTAATATTAAATGTGCAACGCGGCGTATGAGCAATTAAAACGCCAGCAGCCAACGCTTGCACATAATTATCATAATTAATATAAAACCATGTAATCGACCCTTCTCCTTTCCCGTGCTCGAGAGATGTTCAATTTACATACATATATATGTAACTTATTTAACATTTTCCATTTTATTTTAGGTCTGACACACGTCTCAGCGATTTAATTAAAAGGCTTAATGCCTTTTGAGCTCTACAGCTCAGAAAAAAGTTACATATAATAAATTTTTACGGCTTTAAGGCGGTGCCCGAAATGGCACAGCAGCAAATGGCAGAAATGGGGACCCCGTTTGAACGGGGTCGCCGGGTGCCATATGGGGATTGTGGATGTGGAACGCTTGTTAGCCTTCGGTTTTAATCAGCTCTCGGCGCGTAGTTTTGCCCCGTCTTCATGTGGTGGAAGCCAGATAATGTGACTGTGGAGCAAACGAACCACACCAGACCCTGCCCCCCCTTTCACGCTCATCCGCGGGAGGGAATTATATATATGCTAATTTTAATTAGCAGGAAATCTACATATGCCAAGCACACTATCTCTGGCTGGCATGTTTGTGTCCCTTGGGGGAAAGACAATGGCTGGCATTTTTAGAGCCAATCGAGGAGTTTATTAAGCCCGAAAGTTGGCCATGGATAAAAATCTTCAAATGCAATTAAGTTTCATAAGTAATCTCAACCAGGAAGTTGGCTTCCTCCGCTCTCTCTTGCTTGTATCCCAGCTATCTCATATGCACTCTCTTCAGCCGCTCCTCTGCCACCTCTTGTCTCTCTGGCCAAACACAAAGGAAAGTAATCACGCCTTTGTGCCGGGCCACTTGAAATTCTGAAGAGATCCTTGGCTCGCGCTCAGCCAATATGCACAGCCTTTGCTCCTTTCAGGACCTTTCTCTCTTTTTTTCGGGGAAACGTTGCAAAAGTCACAGTGCATTGGTGACGGTGGCAGAATGAAAGTCAGCCTAAAGTCTTATTGTTTTCTGGTCATACGCCCTGTATACATAGGGTATATTAGGGGTATATTCGTGTATTCGTGGACAAAAACGATGGGTTGAACAGATGATACTCAGCAAGTACTGTCCGTGCCCATGTCGTCTTAGAGGACCCAACCTCTTACTACAGAAGGCGCTCCAATTGTTACATCTGAGTATAGGGGGTATTCAATTGTCGGAATAGCGACTGTTGAGCTTTTTTCTTTATCTACGAGCTGCTATTTCAGTTCTGTCATTGCTGTGAAGCTCCTTCTGCTGCTATTGCTGCTGCTGCTGCTGTTGCCTCTCTGGCGTTGGCGATTATTGTTGCAAAGTTGGTTGACAACTTGCCCCCTGTCTGCTGCCCCGAGCCCATCCACCCATCCACCCATCCCCCCTCCAGCCATGCAGATAATGGGTTGCGCCACCAAGCGTAATAGGGCTGAAGCCAGTGGAAGGCGAACTCTAGTGAAAATAAACAGTTGGACAGACAACTTGGGCATAGTTGAGTCTCTCTCAGTCGCTCAACTTCTCAGTTTCGCAGTCCCTTAGTTTCTCAGCTACGAGTTTGCCATCTTTTCAGTGCTTCATAGCTATAGCTCACAGTCCTGCTGGCTGTCTCCTCGCTGTCCCTGTCTCGACTTTTCTGGCTCTATTATTTCTTCTTTTTTGCCCTATACTATTATTATGTCCGGGGCCCCCGTCTGAGAAAGTTTGCCATTCTATAACGACTTTGAATTTTTAATAATAGAATGCTCGAGCTCGAACAGTTCTGGCATCTTTAGCGGGACCGAAGTGTCGGGCTGAGGCGGTTTAGCTTTTGTTATGAATTTAATGCATTTGTGGGACGATTCCGGAGAGTCACGGGAAATTGAATATCCGTTAAGATATTTTAACAATTTATGGTCTCTGAGTCTGATTGCCACGATACGTATTCCGTATGCGGATACGGATATGGAATGAAAAGTGCTATGCTTTGTGCCGTTCGCAGCAAATTGAAAATGAATCGAAAATGAAACGAAGCCATGTGAAGCGAACCGAAGCGAACCGAACAGAGAGACAGACAGTCATCTGCAGGAGCAGGAGCAGGAGCAGGAGTAAGAGACGTCAGCGTCAAGACTGGGCCATAATGAGCAAGTCAATAGCCTGCCCAGCGTATAGCAAGGGGGGAAGAGAAGGGAAGGAAAGGGAAAGGAATGAACGCGGGATAAAAACTCGCAGAGAGCCAGAGCCAAGGCAATCGATGATGGCCCAAGGAAGCAGCCAGAAGTCGGCAGCCATTCGCTGCTTGTCATGCAGCGACTGACGATAAAAAGCAGATTGCAATTTGTTTCACTGATTTCCATGCTTTTGGCCTTTTTTGCACGACGGAAACTTTCATTAACATCAAACAGAAACTGAAATTGAAGTATCATCAGAGAGAGAAGCGACAAGCCACAAGGGACAGCAGCCTCAATCCTCAATCCCCAGACCAATCACAATCCCACCCACGCCAGGCAGTCAGGCAGCCAGTCAGATCTGTTGTGTATATTGAGTGGCACTTAATGTGGCAGCTGCCTTAATAAGTTGCATTCTTCATTTGGGCCATTTGCATATAAGTGATGCCCCAGTACTCAGACCACAGACAAGAGTGCCGACCATTTGGCACCTTACAAAATACCATATTCTGTGGGCAAGCCAATTCACAAAAGTCCTCCAGCCAATTAGTTTCCAAATAATGGAGAGAAATGACTTTTCATCTCTCAACCGCAAACAAAGTCATTCCTATGGACTTCTCTACCATCCTCTCCGTGAAGGCCTTGAGATGGCTTTATTTATGCATGGAATTCTGCTGCCTGCCGTCTGCCGTCTGCTGCCTGCTGCCAGTTCCCGACTGCCCGCCCGTTAGGATGTCGAAGAGTTGTGGCAACTCTTGTTGTGTTTGAAATAATTTGTACAAATTTGCGAGACATTTTGTGGGCTCTTGGCAAATATTTTAGGCCTGACCCCGACCCCGAGCCCAAGCCCAAGCCCAACTACAACCCCAGCTGTGGCTCTTTGCGGGCAAAGGGCAATTAACTTAAATAATTAGCCAAAACTTTTGCCGTTGAGACGAATCTGGCTGCGAGTCGGTTAAGTAATTTCAATAAAATGTTATCATTCTGTTGTTCTGACAGTCGTCTGGTTGGCCGAGACAATCTAATCAATTAAAAAACAGATTCCAAAGCAAGATTTAGAGTCGAAGTGAAAACGGAGGCAAATAAGTTCAATGTTTGATATACTCGAACATTTTAGAGAAATATACTACACATGGTAGATCCAATCCAATCAAGATGTTCCCGCGCCGCAATATCAGCTTGGAGCGGCACAAGATCGATCAACGCTGGAAAGTCGTATATATCATAGCCCTGCTGTTCGTACTCATCAGCTATATTTCCCTCTTAGTCCTGTATGTAATCTACAGGACTAATGGAGCCAATCAGTACTGGGTGAGTGGCCGGATGCATGTCCATTGATGTTTAATTGACTCGAGTCTTCGGTCTTCGGTCTTCCGCAGCTGCATGAATAAAACATAAATGAGGCATGAATTGCTTGAACACAAACAAGCAAATATTTTCATGAAATTATCATTTCGCAACCATTAAAGCTTTAACCATTTGCATATTATGTTGTTATCAGTCGATTTGCATTCACATTCCTGCAAAAGAAGTGCAGGACATCAATTAAAGCCCAAGCTGAACACTCTGCAGCTCAGGCTGTGGTTGAAGGATTAACACAAGAACAGTCGGGTCCTCCCTATCTCTGGCTATACATGCAAATAAAATATAGGATGCACACAGATACTCGTACTCGCACGAGCATGTTTGTGTGTCCTGGCGCTATTCAAATTTATTGGAGCGCTTCCTTCTGATGTCGCTCTGGCTGTCACTTCAATGGGGAAACACTTTTTAGTTGAATGAAGTCAGTGAACGGATAATATACATTTTTGGCCATAGATACCGCTCGCTCTCGATGTTGTTTTTTGTCGTCTCCTATTTCGGTATTAATTAACCAAGTGGAGAACTTGTGTATACACATATATGTATACGCCTGCAGTTTGTTTTTCAGGCAAATTTCATCGGAGGTTGTTGCCAACAGCTGCATAATAACGATGGCTACTCGTATCTCTACTCCCAATCGCCCTCTGGTCTACTGCCATTTTGTGCACGAGTATCTTGTTTATCTCGAATGGCTCTACGATTTAAGGCAGCTTCCACTCTGTTGAAACGTTAGCATTTCTTGAGGGAACTCCCCTTCTTCTGGTTCCCTTCTTATGTGGTGCCATCAGTCAAGGTCAAGCCTAACAAAAGATTTGTCGGCAATCCGGGCTCTCATTTCCATGACACTTCCCGCGCAGCAGGTGAAATCTAAATAAACTTTTTAATGAACTTCAGGATTTATTGCCATCAACAGGGCTGCTTCGGTGGCAGTCTAGAAGTCTGGCAATTTTCCCCGAAAATTCGGTTTAAAATGTATGCCTAACAAAGTCCTTACTTAAGGCCTGCTCTGTGTTGAAGACTCCCTTGTATGTTCCTAATATTTAAGTGAAGCCGCAATCCACTTCTAAATGATTCGAAACGAAGGAGATTTTCTGCAAATAATTGCTGATACAACCATGGTCTACGTATCTGCAATTTATGAGCTTAGCTTGGATGCTGCACACACTGCGTATGAGTAATATTGAGATAACAGTTGGAGTACGATTTTAATTGAACGGAACAGAGGCAGACTAACCATAATAATATGCTGATTACACTGCCGAACAATGGAGCTGTGTCGTGCGGGAGTGGTCTACCTCTTTGGATGACTAATAACCATTTCCGTGTATCAATTATGGCCAAAGACAAAGACAACATTTAATGGAAGGCAACGAATGTTAAAGTTGCAAAGCTTCAAGAGCTCGACCTGGACCCAGATTAGTTGGTGGCCTTTTGATGTCCCCACCTCCTCCCCTCCTCGCCTGCTCGAGCACAAACAATTTGGCAGAGTATTGACCTAATTGTGCTCACTTCTGTTACTTACTTGGCTCTTACTACTCTCGCTTGAGGGAAGGGGGATAGAGTGGACGAAAGAAAAACTTTGGCTGCAAGTTGAGCCAGAGAGAAAGAAGTTCGAGTAGAAAAGAGTCGTCCGAAGTGCTTGCCCAGCGATTGGTGAACGGAGTGGCTTTGTGGAACCCTTAAGCCTTTGATCCGGGATTAATTTGTGCTCGATTGTCCCGTAAAAATGCGGACTAAATCAGAATCGTGGCGCTAGCAATTCAACAGGCACGTGCTGGTAGTTGCACCACTGAGACGTATGGCGCGGAGGAGCGGAAACAACGGGCGTTGACATGTCCCATAAAAGGCAAACAAAACATTTGACATAATGGGAGATTTTTCTGTCGTATGTGTCCGACCTCTTTATAAATTGTGACACAAATACAGCGACACGTGCTGTGGTATGTAAATGCCGCACACACACACACACACAGACACTCCGATGACAGTTCATTGCGACAGTGTGTGAGCGAGTGCTGTGTTTGCGTTTCCGTCCGCCATGATGTTTCTGTTGTGTCGCCTATGCTCATCGTCCTTGTAATGATTGTTGCCAGCCTGCACGTGTTTCCCCTTCGATGGCGTGCATTGTTCCCCCCGAGTTTGCATATAAATGTGCTTAAAGCTATGCTTAAATTTGTATCAGAAGAAAACCAATTCTTTGCTTCGCTGGCCCTATGAGAAGTTGCCCACATAAATCATGGTTAAAGCTGCAGCTCCCCCAGCCAAATCCCCATTCCCAAGTCTACGAGTATCCATCATAAGCATGCAGATAGCTTAAAGACCACTCAGGCGCCCAAGAGTAGATGGTTGCCCACACGAAACCGAATGAGCACATCCTTCTGGTCCCGGGGTCGACCAGTGTGGCCAGCAGTGGCCAGCAGTGGCTTCGGAAACAAGAAATTGTAAAGTGCATGAATACGGAATGAACTGCAAGTACATTAAATTCTCTCCTTCCCTACGCTTCGTAGCACCGACCCAAAGAGAATGAATACACTCGAGCGTAGTGCGCAAATACTTCAAATACTTCACATGCAAATAAAATCACACAAAAAAATAAGACCAAAACGGAAACCACAGTTACAGATACAGATGCGAATACAGATACAGATACTGCAGCTACAGAACAGATACGGATACAGAGAGTGAGAGTGAAGGTGGTTGAGTAAGGGTGGCAGCACTCAAACAATTTGCATTGTCTGCCGTCGGCCAGTGCGGTTTGTTTCGGGATTTCCGTTCAGTATTCTTTTGCTCTGCTTTTTTTCTCCGGCATTACACAGACAGAGAGCTGGTCGATAAAACCATGAATTGAGGCATTAATTGAATTGATTGAAATTGGCGTCGGTGTCGTGGACAAAACGATCTGAAAGCCCCGCAGCGCCGCCTCATTCTCATCCTACCCACCAAAAACAAATAAATATGCCATGATTTTTTCAACAAACTGATATGGTACAGTAAATACACTCCATTGGTGCCCTTTTGGTTGCATATACCTTGAATACTAAATGTTTTTCGACATATTTGTCGACCTAAAAAATTCACAGAATAATTTAAAGATTAAGAGTAGTTTTCTCAACTAAAGCGAATAACGATTCATATTTTTTAGTACACATACATATGTACTTCAACCTGTACAATTCCCTCTATAAAGACCCAACTGTACCGCACTCAACGTTTTTTTGGTTTCGCCCGAAAGTTTTCTTTAATATTTGATCCATACTGCAATTCATTAGCTTGGCCCACGGCACAAACATTGTCGAGGCTTCCACTGCCGCTCTCTACTCTAATTCCCATTTAATATAGAAACTTGTATTCCATTGTTGAAATTGTTCACAGTCTTAAACTTTTGAGCACTTGGGGCTATATGGCTATAGCCATGGCTCTGTGGATCCATAGCTATGGCATAGTTTCAACTGAAATGACACCGCATCGTGTGGTTATGGTGGGTAGAAACTTCTGGTGAAGTACTTGAAATGTTTCTCATATTTCGATTATATACAAAGCGATTCCAATTGGGATTCCTTCTGCCTTCCCCTGCCTGGACACTTTCTGTAGGCCATAACCCTGCCAGGGAATGAGTAGGATGTGGCCCTGATGCTGTCAGAGTGCTCTATTGTTCTCGTGGCAAAGTTAATCGAAGCTTAATTAGTCGACAGACAGGGTCGGATGGGCGGAACAGAATGAAGTCACTGCTGTTGAATTAACGGCCGTAATGAGTCCAAAAAATGTAGCCAACTCGTAAACAGGAACAGCGGCCAACTCCCTCGTAAGATGCCCAATTAGTCCTTTACATTGAGCAGCGAGAAAGTTTTCGACTTGCTTTGTTTGCTCCCGGACTTAAAGACTCAACTGTTGCGGGCCGTGAAATGTTGCCAAAAACAAAAAGGAAAAGTAAACAGACGACCATGAAATGTTTCCAAATTAAACAGAAAGAATGGCAAAGGACGAGTAAAAAGTATAAGAAGGAAAGGTAAGGATCAAGGTTGAGACAAAAATAGATTCCATCCGAGTGTGCGAGAGTTATGATATGACGAGGCCACTTACGGAGCAACTTCTAGAGTGAAAGTCCGGGGCAGACGATTCGTCAGCGCAATGGTAGACAAGAGAATCCTGTAATGAATTATGCAAGTGTATATGTACTCATATCTACGAGTATTTCCGGGTATTCTCACGCATATTTAGGTATTTCCATACCCTGGCATATTAGGGGGAATTCTATTTTTAGCCAGGAGTTTGCACAAAAAAATCAACCCTTTAAAGTATTACGAGTGGGTCTAGCCCATTCTGTCTGTTCCTTTATATATTCCCCTATCTGGAAATATATTTGAAACTTTATGGTGCAAATGCAAAATCCAGTCACTTTCTCGAGAGAGAAACTCCTTTAGTGTCCCGCGGCATTAGCTATCATTAGACAACTTTTTTGTATACATTTCATATGATTCTTGAGAGTGATCTGAAACTTTATAATCTCCACAAAATCCTGACATATTGTTTCGAAATGAATCGAAAATTGGATCACTGTATCCTCATGTTTTAAAGGGTATTTTGAGTTTCGTCTTCTAGCAGGCCATTCGTTTGGAAGGTTTTTACCATATATATTTTATGCATGGCTTTGTCTTGACACAGACATGAGGGCGTCTTCGAGCAGGCCATATATATACATATGCGAATAGCTGACACGTTTTTGCCACGGAGACAGCTGCACATCATGTTGCCACACACATACATATAAACAAAGAAATCCTTCTGCCTCTTCCTTTGCATGGCTCCTTAAATTCGCCCTGAAAAGTATGCCATAAAAATGTTGAACTCTGGGTGGAATTAAGTGAGAATGCTGATCAGATGCGAAATGAAAAGGGAAAGTAAAAAACAATTAAATGACATTGCCAGGACCCCTGGGGCTGGGGCTGGGGCTGGGCTGGTTGAGTGAACACTTTTCAGCCTCATTTCCAGCATCATCATTTCATTTCTACTGTAATTTCCTCTCGCAAAAAACAGCCATTAAAAATGCCGACCCGAAAACTGAATTTTATGGAACACATGCACGTTTTAATGAGGTTATATGCCACATATATAAATTAGCTTAAATACGTGAGGAATTTCATTTATTTGTATTCTTTTGGCTGTGAGCCAAGAAATCATCTCACGCACCGTTAATTCTATAACAAATTTTTGCCAGTGCACGTGCCAACATTTTCAAGTGCTTTTAACACTTTAATGGCATTAATTTAAATAAAATGCCACACATATAGATGCACCTACTGACAGCCAAAAGATGTTGGTCCGGATAAAATGGCAAAATACGAATGGAAGAGGAGCCAAATAGGAAATCAGAAGCAATTTGTTGCCCTCAGCCAACAAGGGTCATGAGTGAGTCAGGCAAACTCGGTGTGGTTCAGTATTTTTATGCGGAAAATGCACTTTCCAGTCCCCAGGGGAACAGGGGAATAGAGGAATAATATAGATAGCGACAGAAGTGGAGAGGGATGCACAGCCGGAGGTAGAGAGTGACACTCTCCAGCTGTCGATGCCAGAGCATGGTAACTGTGAGAGGCAGAGGCCACTCAGATGTCCGCTCGACTTGAGCTCAAAGGCTGTCAACAAGCCAGGGTCCATCTTAAACCAGCTCTACTTGGTTCTCCATTAATGGCATAATAACAGGAGCTAGTCTCAAAGTGATTGGCCCAGAGAGTCAAAAAGGGATATGTCATCAACTTTAAATTTACTTCAACCCTCGGAACTAGCTCCACCATGTTATTCATTCTCATCATCAAACGGCAGACGTCGATATGTATATTTAATTAACAGCAAACAGTAAGCCAAATGAAGTGTAAATATTTAACTCAATTGAAAATTTCAAAACGTCGCACTGTTCATTGGTATTCGGTCTTTGAATAGTGTTTTGGCCGAAAGTCAACAGCAACAGCAACAGCAATGGCAATGGCAATAATAATAATAATAATAATAATAAACGAATACCGCTCATGCACAAAAATATTCATGCAATTAGGCAATGAGTAAACACACAGCAAAGCCCAGACAGCATTCGTAAATGGAGAGTCGATTGCCAAAAGGATTGGGCAACGCGGCGTATACGCAATTTTCAACTGCGTGTGGGCTGTGGAGCAGCCAGTGGGTGGAACTGTGGAGGTGGAAAAGAGGGTAGCAACAAGGTTATTTCGCTTATGAACACCATTCGATTACTCTCGTTATATGCAGATTTACCTTAAATAATTTTTATTACTTTGAATTTCGATAGACAAATACAGAACACAATATTTACTTTTGTTTCCCAATAGTTCGTAAACTTTCAGAATTGATTCATTTCACCCATAGAACTCAACTTCTGCTAAGTTTTTATATATAACTATAATTTTCCATATATCCAGAGGTATTTAAAGCCTCGATCTTTCCTTCATTGCTTTTTGGGATTCATTTATGCGTGCGCCAATAATGTCAGAGAAGATGTTCCGTTATGCAAGCCAACTGAGAGAGGAAGGCCTTGCATTTTACACCGAAAAATGATACGCAATACGTAGAGCGGGGGATAGCATAGTATAGCAGCCAACACAAGCGAAATAAATTAGGCGACAGCACACAGGCAGCATTCACAAACAAAACAACGAGCATGAAAAATAACTAAAGAGCTTTACCCGACCACTCAACGCGGTAACCCCATTGCGGCAGCCTCCGACTATTATTATTATTATTATTATTTTTATTTGTATTATGCACTGCGAATGCCGTCGTAAACGTAGCGGAAAACTGCACAACAAATGGAGGAAAGCCTGCAACCAGTAAGCCAGCTGGAAACAAGAACAAATGGAAAAATGAAAATTCATTCGCGACGCATTGAAAATTCATTCGCAGAGAGGACGACGACGACGAGGATGATGACGACGACGATGATGATGATGATGATGGCGGCGGCTGTGGTCGTTTCCGCCAGCTGAAGCACAGGATGCGATTTTCATTTTTATTTCCGGCAATTAGCACTCGAATCGAGAGGGCACAAGAAGATCACTTCTCGCGTCCCCCACCACCTACTCATCCCCTGGCACTTGCCCTACCTCACTCGCACCATCGCCACGAAATGATATAAAAGTGCATTTTTTCTTTCATCTGGGCTGCATAATTTTTAATGCCGCTGTGGCACTTGGAGTCTGCTTTCCACTTTCCTTACTTTCCTTGCAGCCCCGCGGCCTGTCCCCGCGATTTTCGCACTAATTCAAAGTTTCTGTCCGCCTTTGGAGTGGTTTTCCATGGCGAACCTGGCCAAATTTATGTTTCCGCCTGTCTATCTGCCTGTCTTGCTCACTTCCGGTAGCATTAGTGTTAGTTGGCCGTGGAGTGAGTGAAAAAAGTAGCACTTCCGCCTGACTGTGGGCTGTTTTGGCTATGTTCGTGACTTTAGGTGGCATTCTCTCAGGTGAATGTCTGCGACAAGTTCTCCGTGTGTATAAGACAATTCGTGGCAGAGCTACATTGTGGTTGGGCTTGAAGCTGACGGCAAGTTGGCCATAATTAAGCCGGCTGATGTACCAGTGGCCGTGGCCAAGACGAACGCGGATCTCCATGCAGTTTGTCGAGCAAATTTATCAACCAGCCGCAGAGACCGACAATTTGTTGCCCATCGTGTGCTACAAGCCAGGCAGACAGGCTGCTGCTGATTTATGACGGCAGGCGGCCCATGGCCACCCCTTCGCCCCTTCAGGCCCTTCACCGTGGTAAACCAAGGATATGAAATATTTAAGGGAAAACTTCAAGGAAAACTAAAATTACCAGTCAACTGCCATCGAGTTTTAAATTACTCAGACCAGAAGTAAAAGGCACGGAGAGGCTTCGAATAGGGCCAAAAGCAAGCTAACAAGCCCAAAGCTTACCGCCTGTTCTCCCTCTCTTTCACTCTCACTCTCAGTGCTTCCCCTTTCTCTCTATCTGTATCTCCATCTTTTTCTCCTCCTCTCTTTGTCTGGCTTTCTTAATTGTAGCAACATTTTGGTTTGCGCTTTCACACTTTTGCACTTCATTCGACGAACGGCATTTTGAAAGGCAATCAAAATGAAAATAAAGCGCCAAGGATTTTCCACAGCTTAGAAGACGTTTCTGCCACTGGCTGCCACTTTCCCTTGGTGGAAACCCATGACCTACCCTTTCAAGCTGTTGCAGTTGCTGAGAAATATACAGTTTCAAAGCATTTTACATGGCATTAGTTCTGTATGACTGTACTTTGGGGAGTAAACCCCCGTTTGAGTGAATATTTGAGAGACATATATAGAAAGCAATTGAAACGAATGTGATTTTGAGCAGTACGAGTATCAATGCTCCTTTCAATGCGGCGTCCATGGGCATTCGGTGCGTATGTGTAATGCGCTTAGACGGAAACGGAGATGTGAAACCGAAAGAGGGCACTGGATGGCCAAGTGCATTGCTTACCTGGGGGTGGCAAGTGTCTCCCTTCGGACTCCCTTTGGAATATGACATCAGGTTGTGAGAAAATAAGTGAAACAACTGCTCATGGGTAATGGGAAAACAGAGATTCTTTTCTAAATCGAATTTTTATCTAAAATTTAATTTCTCTCTACAGAAACCAAATTTTTGAATAGAACAACTTTATCTCCTTCTTAGGATATAAAGTGGTCGTAAAACAAATACTTAATGAAAGAAACTTTTATAGAATCATACAAATCTGTTAGATTAAGATGCAGCAGAATATTTTAGCTGCTTAAAATCCTACAAAAGAGCATTGTGTAACGACATTTTGGACATTTGCTCCACGTTGGTCATTTCAGAACTTAATGACTCACGGGCTGGCATTTAAAGCTGGCAATCTGTCATCTGTGTCTTCGCCAACGAGCTCTGCCCTATTCCCTTTAGCCATTTCTGAACGTATTTGCGTCTGCTTTATGCCTCTGCTGCATGATAAAACTGAAGATTGAACGAAAAGTGCACACGTGTGCCTGTGCCTGGAAACCCAACTGACAGTTGAATGCAGCGCAAAAGGAGGACCACGAACAGGAGCACGAGCAGAAGCAAAAGCAGAAGCAGAAGGAGCAGCATCAAGGCAGGACTTGCAACGCCAACCCGTTCTGACAGCTGCTTGACAGGATTTTCGAGTTGGCATACCAAAAATATAACTCATGGCCGGACAGTAAGATGTCCTTACTGCGCATACACACACTGACAGACATCTGCTCTGTGTGAGCACGAAGCTGTGCAAATATCGAAAATACGACAAAATATTGTACGTTCTACGCATTGTCAAATGGGTAGAGGGGTTGGCGGGTTGGCGGGTCAAGAGTGAGAGGGAAAGAGCCGGTGTTGGTGGAACGTGCTCGGGCAACTTATTGACATGACATAAAAATGCTCGTCTATGATTTCTGACTTATGCACACGGAATCCGATTGCTGAATTCACAATAATTTGTCCAATTTGACGAGCAAATTTCCAATTTTAAGCCAGTTGGAAGGCTTTATATTGCGATATTTCGAGGAATTTTCAGTGGGTTTCAAGATGATGTCTTTAAAAGGCTGGATACCACAGGCGTTCCTTTGTTATTTTTTGAAACTCAAGAATACAATATTCTCTATGGGTTTGGAAATGCTTCTTTACGGTGGCAACTGGCGAGTTTTTTGTCCGCTTTCAATTGTTTTCCACTTTCAAGTGGATCAACTCTGGCACTCCTTTCCCTGGTCCCTGATCCCTGATCCCTGATCCACAAGCCCACAGATTTTTGTGTTTTCATCATTATCTGTCTGACAATGGCAACAGCAAACAGAGGCACTGGAAATATCAAAATTTAAATTTGTTTTCTGATACAAAAATGAAAACAGAAAACTCGAGTAAATCCCCCCTAGGCAGAGGCAATGGCGGCAAAGGCGGCAAAGGCGGGATTGCCGGGAAAGGCGAGCGCCAGGAGAGTCAGGACTCATGAGTCGAGCAAACGGAATAATATTTGCCCAACGTGATTTTGTTTACCTATCTTTTCAAGCCCCAACTGCGTGGCCAGAACCACACTCCCCACTCCACCTGCAGCCATTTCCCATTTCCCACTTTCCTCCCACGCCAAAAAAAGGAAGTTTTCATGTGGCCGCAAATTGTTTATATTTTGTTATTAGTTCGGCCCCCTGCCCCGCTCCACTCTCTTTGCGCCTGGCCTAGAAATGTTTGCATTTTGATGAAGTAAGCCAAAGTTAATCCAGAGCCAGCTAAAGGACATTCCGAATCGTTCCTTAAGAGTGGATGTGCAGCAGAGGGCAGCATGGAAATTAAAGTTGGGCCCCAACTTGATTCGAAGTTGCAGTTGAAGTTTTTCGTTGCACAAACGCACTACGCGCCCAACTTCTGGCCCTGACAAGGGAACAGCCCAAAAAATTGAAAGCGACTTTATTTAATTAAAAACTTGCCGCATGCCTGATGCCTCATGCCGCACGCATGTAAAAGGCAAAGTTTTTTGGCCATGAGTGTTGGATTTTTCATTAGGGTCTCCGTAATTAGCCTCCGCCTGTCCGACTGGCCTCACCCACTGCCTTGCAGAAGTTTTATGGTTCACTTTGATGACGGGGACAAGACAGACAGACAGACATACGTACATGAGAGTCTGGAACATGTTACATATATATCTACTGGCCGTATCCCTACAGTAGGCGAGGGAGGAGGATAGACAGCATTTGCCTGGCCTTGTTAAAGTATCTGGGGAACAATCTCTTTTGATGTCACGAGCTGAGCAGTGCCACCCGCTTTATTGTCCGCTCTAAATCTCTATTACAGACCGAGGTGTACTTCGGGGTGTACTAATTTAATGCTTTCAGCATGTAAACGGCACGCCAGTCGCCTCCCCAAATGAATGTAAACGGGCGTGGTGGTATTCTTGGAAATGCGTTAAGGAACTAAGGAAACTGGCAGCACGGATGGGCTTGCCTCTCCTCATATAATTCACTGGCAAATCTTGCGGTCAGCTTTATTTAAATTGAGTCATTCAGCCCCGGGCTCCGACGATAACTCAAATTAAATACTTTAATATTAGGATTCACTGGAGTTTGTTATGCTTTAATGTTAAACCAAATGGATTAGTATTCAGTGTGCACAAGTGAAGTTAATGAACGATTTTCCATGCACTCTATAGACGGAATGCGAGTCAAACAAACGAGTACTTATATACGTATTTGAACTTTTAATTGAATCCCGGAACCAGGCTGATTCCTATTTCCGAAAATCTTTTTTCCCGCTTCAACCGATTTCCCTACCAATTTGTTGTCCGCGTTGTTGTCTGTTTCCGTTTCACAGTTAAAGTGCAATATGTTTACATTCAGGAAAACTACGGCTATCCGGTTCCTGAAACAGGGTATATAGTATTTATAATTGTAGGATCTATGCATGTCTGCAAATCAAATTCAATTGGTGCCTTCTCAAATGCCTCCAATGAAGTGTTTTGTTTTCTTAAGCGATCTTAGACCTTAAACGTTCTTGGAGCTGCTGCTGTTTCCATTTATAAGAGACCTTGTCAGACACACGACACGCGGGAGCACACATTCTAATGCAAGTATTTTATTGTATGGCCAATATGTATTTGCTTCTCAACTTCTCCAGCAGATGCTGCTGGAGCCCCCGTTGATGTTTTATGATTGCAACAAAGGCAAAATTATTGTTTCAGTATTTAGCTTGAAACAACAAAAACGAAATAAGTACGCTATATCTTGGGTTCGGACTAACTGATACCCACTGATCGGAAAATTTCATGGAATTCCTGCACAACGAGCTTCACAGGAGTATGATGCAGTGTTCTAGATATTATAGACTCCGAGATCGAGACCCGATACCAGCTGTTGATGCTGATCAACGAATACGTGGATCGAAAACACTTTCCTCCGCCTTTTGCCTACCCTTGAGCTCCCACGAGTACCGTGTATAAACCAGTTTTTAATGCGGATGATTTATGAGTGCGATGCGGGGAGTGGGTGCCTTGAAATATTGAACAAAATATGAGAATTAATAAAGCGAAGAGCTTAAAGTTTAAATCCTTTGGCACACACACAGACACTGAAACACATATGCCAGTGGGAATTTATTACCCAGTCACCTGGCCCCCACCACAAGTCCCGCCCCGGAGTTGCTACAATGTTTGTGTGTTTCTGTCCGTAGATTTTCAAAATTATTCACATTTAACGGCATTAATTATGCGCTTTCCGCTTATATTGTTTCTGTTTCTGTTGCTGTTGCTGTTGCTATGGCTGTTTCTGTTGACATTAATAAACGCGCATTTAATGAAATTACAAACGTGCAGCTACATAATTGATTGTTTGCATAAATTAAATAAATTCTCGCAAAATTACAAGGAGAAAGGACAGAGCAGAGCAGAGTTCCCCCCTGAATAACAAATTCGACTTTAAATATCCTTCGAAAGTACTAATTAATTAGTGCGATGCGATCTCTGGATATCGCTGCCAATAATGGAAAATCTTTTCGCAGTCCAGAGCCTCCGCCAAGAATGCCACTGAAGGGGCAACTTTTGGAAAAATTTTACCATTCTCATCCGAACAATTAGCACACTTACCTGGCCCTCGAACTGCCTAATGAAAAGTTTGCCGCGCCTCGAGCCTGCATCCTGCCCGATACCCAGATCCAGACCGAGGAAAACTTGAATAAGTAATAAATGCGTTGGCCTGGTCCTCAGATGAATGGCCGCAACGGACGGAGCTGGGGCAGAGGTTTATTTGCAAAATGCTTGACCAACTTCTGAACTTTGAGTAACTCTTGATGCGATTGCAATTGTTGTCGAGTCCGGACTCGAGACCTGAGCAAATTTGAATTATTGTTGCAAATACGCCCAGATGCTTTAAGCCCAGACCAGACTCGCACTCACACAGTGCTGGACTGGAGCTGGTGCTGGTGCTGCAATGGCTTAGCATAATATGGCTAATCCCATTGAGTGTCATTTGCATGTGGCAGTAGGCAAGACAAATCTGAGTACATAGGTACTGTGGCACCACATGGCCCACCCCACCGGGTGTCCAGTACGGGGCAAAATACAAATCCAATCAAAATTCTGCACAGTTCACACAAAATACTCTGACTACTACTACCAGTCTCCGTGCCACAATAAATAACCATAATAGCCAGTCAAACAAGAGTTTGCCAGTCTTCCACTGGCAAGACGACGCTCTTGCACTTCAGGACAAGTGCAACAAGAGCTATGGGATATTCAATTTGCCGCATCGTAAGCCAGATGAGTAATTAAAATATCCATCCATCACATATGCGCTCTGTTAATTTGTACCCAATTGTTCAATATGCAAAAGTGCCAGGCGCAAGTTCATATATTATTCATGAGAGCGGAATTGATTTTACCCGATCGATGTTCATTCTCCGGCGAAACACGGGAATTACACTCCATTCGGCGGGGCATTCTCAGAAGTTCGGCTCGACATTAGGGAACAAAATTTGCATAGCATAAACATTGCAATTTCTGCTCTCTTTCTGCCGCTCCCGACCTCCAATAGATGTACACCCAAAGTGGGAGCGTGGGCGTGTGGGCGCGTGGGATGGTGGGAGTGGGGCCATAATTATAATTTGCATATTATTACCAAGTTTGAGTTTAGATGTGCGAACTGGAAACCGATTCGGAATCTATTCCCAGTTTGTGCAGTGTTTGTGTTTGTGCAGAGAATGAAATCAAACTCCGTTCTGGGAATTGTTTGCCTTAAAGTGTATTTTTGCTGAGTCCGCGTCAGAGCTTTAAGGCGTTTGCGATCTGAAGTGTAATATCATTAAAACTTAAATTAAAAATAAAAAATGGCGCTCAAACGCTAGTTGATTAATCAGTAATTCTATCGAACTGAATATCGAGTATTTTGTTACCAGGCAGAGTCGCCAAGAACAGTTGCTGGACCAGCATGCCACATCCTGCTATGGCCCTTTGGCCATGCTGCATACTGGAAATATTTAATTTTTATTTCTAAACATATTTTAATTGATTTCTATTGTCCTGGTGTCCTTTAACAAACGTTTTTTTTTTCATTTTATAAGCTTCAAAAACTATTTATTTAAATGGATTTTCATATTTTGTTTACACTAAACTTTGCTTTGTGTCCTTCTATTATGTGTCCATCAATGAGAATGTGTGTTTGTGAAACAGGTATTTCTTTAATGCATTTAAATTGAATGAAAATGGCAATTTTTGTTGCCGCCACCTTTGGTGGAGTGAAAGCCCAGAGCTGTCAATCAAAGTCAGTGGCAAGTTTATTGCACTTGTGAGGGGAAAGCATCTCAGGGAGACCGCAGGGAGTGAGACAGTGAAAAAGGGGCGGAGGGAAAGGGGACTGAAGCCGCAGAGTTATTTGTTTGCACATAAAAATAAGCCAGAGCCAAGTCTCCTTGGAGAATCGAGTGAAAGCAGCAGCGGCAGACATCCATGGAGGCATCCACAAGGCTCCTACCAGTATGCCATGGGGTATGTACACCAATGTACGTATACATATATAGGTACACTCGTATTTAAAATTTCCTCTCAAGCAGGAATTTTCATATGGAAGAGCAGACACAAGCACGTGCACAATACAATCAATTTGCGCTAAAGCAACGCTCACTCTCTAAGAGCAGCCCAAACGGAACCGAAGCATTTTATACACTTCATCGCTAGAATGGCTGGTAAAACGTCATCTAATCTTGGCAGTTCTGAAAGGAGGAAAACTTCTGAAAGCTTTAAAACTAAATCTAAAAATCTATAAACCAACTAGACTAGACTGTTAATGCTGATATACGAGTAGATACAGATTCGGATAGATACGACTAGATGCTGTCCAAAATAGTGATACTCTCTGCAAGGGTAATAAAAAGTTAGTTAGAACCAGAGATGTGATGAGGAGAGCTTTGTATATGATGCTAATTGAAATTAATTAAGTGCGTATGCTTTTGGCCTGGAGTCATGGCTGATTGCCATGGGAAAATTGCATTTGTTTCGGCGAAATTTGCTTTCACATCATAAGCTCGAACAATTCTGCGCAGTCAACAGTTTGGGGCCCTTTCATCTTCGAGTGTACGAAAACTAACGCAATAATTTATTAAAGCCAAAGTTTCCGCACATTATCAGCAGGGCCAAGAGGAAGGGTAGGAGGTAGGGAGATAGATTCGTTGGGTTGGGCTTTCATTTTTAAAACCCAACTTTATTGGATAGGCCAGTGACCGACTGACACCTTCGCAGATATTTATTTGGACTGACTTGCGGCGACGTGACAACTTTAACAAACGCGGACCGAAGTAATCTCCGAGCTGATGAAGGTTCATGTTCAATGCCAGGCAGGCAATTATTATTAACTGTGCCCCAGGGTGCAGTCCCCCAGGACATTCTTCTCCGTAGCCCTCGCTCCGTCTCTGGCATTGACATTGCGCTCCCGTCCGCGCGTCATGCGGGTCAGGCAGCCGTACGTGTCTGGCATGAATAGTCGCTGTAGGCGCAACTAGTGGTAAAGATTTGCAATAAGCCGAACTGCAGGATCCCTGTGACTCCCCCTGAAGCGATACCCTAATTATGCAGCTCCAAGCGGCAAGGCGGATATCAATTTGGCACGCCCTTCACGATGGCTCTCTACTCAACTCGTCTCAACTTACACTCACGCACATTACGCATACGCCGTGTAACCCAAACGCAAAGAGGCTCACCGGATTGCCTTCGTAATTGGGCATAATTGTTCATTATTTCGTTGCTTGGGCTTGGGAGCAGTGCTCGGAGAAAAGAGGGGACACAAATCAATGGATTTGGAATTGAATATGGGAAGGGAAGCGTAAAACCGATGCTGGCCCCAAAACCTGGTTGCCTGGGTGAGGATTAGGCCAGCTGTAGTTTCAATGAAAATGGCTTGAACATTTCACAGACTATTCGAAGGCAGTGGAGCGTCAAACTTCCTGAAACTCACTCGCAAATACCGGAGTAGGAGCCAGAGCCAGAGCCAGAGTCGGAAAGTGGAGCCAGAGCCTGAGTCGGAGCGAACAAGCGAACACATTAAAGAGCCTTTAAGGCCGGGCCCTGCTGGAATTTGCATAAGTAATTCAGTAAAGCGTAAACAGGAAAAGGAAGTTCAAGCTCTACCTGGGTGACTTTTCACCCGTTCCCTTCCGGTTGCAGTTTCCCCTTTCCTCCGATATTGTGAATAGTCGGTGTAGAAAATTTCGAAAGAGAAGATGGGAAAATGCAAATCGGAAACTGAACGAGATGCCGTTCCCCCAGCCCTCCTATTTATTTTATCTGCTGATTAATGTTATTTATTATTATGGAATTCAGCTTCCTCGTCCCGTTCCAGATCCTTCTTTGGGTTTTTTTTAGTTTCTGCATGAGCTTCGGTTTGAGCTCTTCCTCGTCCTTCTTCTGTTCCACTCAACCTGTATTCTAATTACATTTTAATGCTTAAGCGGTGTTTGTGCCGACGTCCGTCAAAAGTGCTCGCAAAATGCTTTTATTTCATTTTCCACTTGGATTTTTCCATTGACTGAGAGTCATCAGAGGGCAGGATGATGGCAGGCCGAAGGCGTGTTACGAAGCAACGCCCATATACAAATACACACACACACAGACACACAATCCATAAATTAAACGATATATCATGCTGACATCTTAAATATTGTTAAAAACTGTCACGTTTACGGTTTTCCTTGCTTACTCATTCCGTTTGTTCCTCAAGCAGCAGCTTCACCTTGGCTCCTATCCTGCCCCTGTCTGAGGGTCGTCGTTTCGGGTGGAGCAGGATTTTCGTCCTGACAGTTAATGGACCATAAGAAATTCAATTAGAGACGTTCTGATGCTGCTGCTTATACTCGTGCTCCTACTCCAGCTACTTCTGGCTCGGCTCTGCTTTGCAGTTTGTGCGAGGAGCTCTATTCTTCTTGTGGCATTATTTTTATTAATGATACTTTACGCTACTGTACGAGTATCTG
Source organism: Drosophila lowei (assembly GCA_008121275.1). Classification (NCBI taxonomy): domain Eukaryota; kingdom Metazoa; phylum Arthropoda; class Insecta; order Diptera; family Drosophilidae; genus Drosophila; species Drosophila lowei. The sequence continues at coordinate 18,530,631 of CM017778.1, read as the reverse complement.
TTGTGGCAGCATTACAAAGCCAAGCCGAAAAGAGGCCAGCCGGATGTTTGTCTGCTCTGCTCCGCTCCATCATTCAAATCAACAATGGGCGAGTTCTGAATGAGAATTCCATTTCAAAATAGCCAGCCCCCGCAGGAAAGCATGCTCTGCTTTCAATGGAGAATAGCTCCATAGGCTTGTGTGCGGAAGTTGGGGTGTTGGGGAGGCAGGAGGTGGAAGTGCTTCCCTAATTAACCATCCAACACCTAACTCGGTTAATACGTATTTATTTGGAGCTTTGCCCAGAGACCAAAGATAGTCGAAAAATCAAAGTTCGACTGCCAATTGGCCCAATCGTCAAATCGTCAAGCGCTTTAATTAAGCTAAGCAGCGATAAGCTAAACGGTAAACAGGACTCCAGCACCACTCTTTCGCCCTCTCTCTCTATCTCTCTATCTCGCTCTATCTGCCGCATCAGAAAAGGCTGACTCACTCTTGCTGTATCGTATATCTCTGCCCGCGCCCCACCGTGTGGGATGTGCTGCTTGTTTGCTTATTTGCTATCGTGATTGTGCGCTGGCATCGGCGGTTTCTTCGCTGCCTTCATTAGCACCGCCAAGGCAGCCCCAGTCCCTCCACAGTGCCCCACCACCACACCTTTCCAGCCCTATGTGTGGGCTCTCATTTACATAGCCCCGGCCCACCGTAACGCTGGGCCCTCTTCACACACGTTAATCAAGTGCTATCGACTTCAATCTGTACATTTGTCTTTGAGCTTTATGCGGCCATAAGTTTGGGGCAAATGGCACCAGCAATGAGACAGCAGAAACAGCGGCAGCATGTGGAATCCAAGTATGTCAAGTGGAATCAAATAATCGTTTCCTCTCTACCAGTTCCCGTGCTTATGGCATTATTAACTGGGCTGAAATTGCTGTGCAGTCAAACTCTCCAACTTGAATTCCTCGACAAATATACATACAAGCCTCGGGTGCCAGAAATTCAGACACCCTTGTAAATCAGTTGATTCTATCGTATAGTCATCCGATTTCGATCAAATATTATTGCCAAATAGATCACCTGGCATATGAGTGCACTGAGGGGATAGTTTGCATCGAAACAGACAGATGGGCAGGGCCGAACTGGAATAAATACATATACCAATTTATGGGGTCGAAGGTGCTTCTCTCTCCCTCTCCCTAAAAACGGCAACTGCAACAACAACAACAACAACGGCAACAAATCGATCAATCGGTGCCACTTCGCTCGTCCCATTCTCAGTCTCGTTTTGATAGCTGCAAATTGGTTTTTCTACTTGATGCGATTGCAATGCGATACAAAAAAGAAGATGGAGAAAATGGAGACCAGAACGAGAAAAAGTTGAGGAGGAATGAAGGGAGGAGCAGAAGATGCCAGCAAGGGAGAAGAAGGAGCAGCGACAATGAATGCAATTTATAAATGCAGTCGAGTCGGAAAAATAAATAGAGCAACAAAAACTATAATGTCAATGGGTCTCGACTATGGAATACCCATTGCCCACAGTGGCATGTGCAGTTTCTGATAAGGGTATAGGAATTACTCGGATCTAATCTGTGGTTGGATAATAACCTAGATCCATCCATCTGTTGGAGGAGCCTTAAGTCGTTGCAGTGTCTCTTTCCCGTAGAACTATCCTGTAGGGTATGGTATACACACTCTTTAAACAGTCTCTTGTCATCGTATCCTATTCACTATTGCCCCAACCTGTTACATAAACGTTAACAAGCACAATATGCCCCCCAGGATATCCGATAATCGGATACAACAATGAACTCCTGAATACTACGCAGTGCAGTGCAAGCACTTCACACTTCACAGCGTTGGCATTTCAATTATGGCCAAAAGCAAAGTAAACTACTTAGCGGAAAGTGGCAAACAAGCCACGAATGCTCCCCATTTTTATTTAATATACAACGAGAGCAGAGCAGAGAGCGAAGGATATTTCCATCAATATTTATCAATTTTTGCTGCACCGCCACCGATTTCCAATTACAGCTCAGGCAGAACCCAGCAAACTATCCCCCGATGGCAGTTTCCATTGTTAAAGACCGACCAACGTCGTTAGATTTGTTCAGTCAACTGTTGGAAATTTCGTATACTTCAATTATACACAATTTTCGTTTCAATAAGCAGGCCACAGTCCCAAGGAACAGCTCCAGCACCAGCCTTAGCCCTAGATACTGGTCCGGGACACAAGTTCACATTTTGTGGCTGTCGTTGCAGAAGCGGAAAAGGAACCCCCAAAAAGGAAGGAACATTTATTTCAGTTATGGCCATGCCTCAATGACTCAACGATGCCGAGCTTTAGTGTTTACGCTTCACTGTGAATGGCAGTTAGAGGGATTAGGATCACTACTCTATGATGGCTATGATGGTGAGTCCTTGAACAGTGCAATGAAACGCCGGTTTGTCTCGGTAGTCGATAATTATGAGATACCCCAAGAAATAACTTGTATTTTGAAAAGTATATATGGAATCCTAAATACTTGTTTGCCATTTGCTCTATATTTCAATTTACTTTTACTCCGTGTTTCTATTTAAATTTCGAAACAATTAATAAACATCAACAGATTCCGGGACGAAACTTAAATATTCCTTTTGCATGCCACAGAGTCTTCCATCTCCAACAAGTTTCAACCCAAATATGCATTGCAACCCCCTGTCTCGTCTCGTCTCTTCTCCTCTCCTTCTCGGCCCCCAACAACCATTACATGTTTCTACTTAGTACATTTTCGCCAACTATTTCAATTTGCATAGCAAAACATTTAGCAAGCCAAAAGCCTCTGTAAGCTCCTTCAACTTAATTGTGTTTATTTGCACTAATAAAAGTTTAATTTATACTCGTACTCTCGCACTTTCTCTCTCTCCAAGTCGCCCCCTTCCCATACAACCTCCTCCCAGAGTCATTAAATCTTGCTTGAAAAAATAGGTAAAATATGTAGCCAAGTCATTTGTTATTGTTGTTTGATTGAACAAAGGCAGCCAGAGTTAATATTTTAGTAACTGCAAACTATGCAGATTAAAAAGCGAACCACAAAACCCCTCGAAAGTGGCAAAAGTTAACTTCACTTCCGAGTAATTGCACATAGTTCATGCTGGCAGAGGTGGGTGTAAAACTTTCTAGAGCTGCACCACAAAAAATGACCAGCAGCCAGGAACAATGCCTCATTTGTTTGCTGTTGGTAGTGCACTCACATGCTGAGGACTGAGCTCGCAATCCTTAGTTATATGTATGGCTATACCCTTTCCAGGAGTTGTTTAGTTTTCGAAAAGAGGTTATTGGAGAGAGAAACTAACTTGGGAGAAGTTATTTAAGGCAAAATTCGTATGAAAAGAGTGGGCACAGGAGTTGTCTTGAAAGTCGTAACACTCTACGACCATCACTCATTAGAACATCATTAAGAAACACTTGATGGAATACTTTATTCCTGCAATACGGACTTAAGGGTATTTAATGTACAGTGGTCAGGTGAAATTTAATAGTTACGGTGAAATACTTCGGCATACACTCAAGAGCCCTTAGGCAAGATCTTTATTTGAATAGTTCTTATTATAAAAATGTCCAAACTATTAAACTAGAGAGAAATGCCTAAAAAATAATCGATGTAAGCTCGAGTAGGTTTGAAAACTAAAATAGAGGGGAAGGGCATAAAAGTATGCCTACGCGTATTTAAGCTTCAGCAACTGTATCCCAATTTTTACTAATAAGTCGAATATGCAAGGAGCATAGATTTATTCTGCTCCTGGCAAACAAAATCCATCAGGAGGGCTTTCAAACGTTGTGCCAGCCTTATATGTACATGGAACTCTCTACAGAAAAGCCACAAATTTGAACGCAATGCATAACCTATGCAGCCTTGAAAGGCTTATCCCAAAGAATCATTCCATAACTGGCGAATGTTATTTATGTTATTTATATGTTATGTTATATTCTTTCATGTTATTTACAATTTGAAATTGGCCGAGAATAGACAAATTGAATAGAGTTTTGCATATCTTGAGTATTCCATTGAAAATGCGTATTTATTGCTGCCAGAGGATTTCGAAAAACTTGAAAATGTTGCAAAGTCAAGGGGCAGAAAGAAAGGAAGATTGGACAATGATAAACTTTTAATGGATGCATTTAAGAAAAATCAAATGGGAAACAGCAGAAGTAGACTGACTGAAGTGTGGTATATATAATATGCCTTTGTGCCTTTGCCCCTTGCAGCATGCAGCATGCAGCTGACCACCCTCAGAGAAACAGGAAGAGGGAAGAGATTGCAGACCGCGTACCGGCTAGCGGTGCACAGTCAGGGCATTGTGCAACCAAAATGGAAACCGGACCCAGCAAAGAGCTGCCACATAGCTGGAATCAATTGAAATCAACATATGCCATGTTTGAGGGGCCGAATAGGGGGACTCGCCATGGTCGAGGGAACGTGGCCTCCAGGGGAGTGTGCACAACAAAAATCATTGCCGTTCCGATTGCCATGCAGCCGCATGCAGACTCTGGTGGTAATTTTGCAATTACCAATGCCTTCCAATGCTAGTTATTTCTGCTCGGTTAGGGCAGGCACAGGCTCCAACTACATACAGCCATTGCCACTGCCACTGAACGTGGAACTGGGGCATGCCGGCTTAATGCGTACTTGAATATTTCATTCTGTGACGTCGGCAGCCAGCCAGCCAGCCGGCCAGCCAGCCAGCCAGCCAGCCAGCCATTTCAGCCACTAGCCAATAGGCTAGCACACTAGTCTCGGCCAGAACAATGACAGCCAACAGAAGCAACAAATAAGCCCGAAAATAAACAGGGACCCGGGCTAAACAAATAACAGTAAACAACAGCAGCCGCACGAACTGCACTAGTGTGTGTGTGTGTGTGTGGCAGGGGGTTTTTGTGCAGACAATAGCTCATAAAATGAGGTTTATGCGTAAGGAGCTTGTGTATACATTCGAAGAAGAACATTAATGTGATTTTCCCCGTTGGAAGTCGTATGAAAACGACTTCGATTCCCAGAATTAGGATATAGGAGGGCTATCGAGTGGGATATTCCGCAGTCTCTAGGTCCCATTTTTGATATCAGTTTAAAATGACATCACACTCTTTGATGCCGCATAACCGCTCACTCTCGAAGCCTCTGCCAAATGGTGCACTAATCGTCTGCGCTTTTGGAGTTGTTTTTGTTCATGGGAACATTCCCCTGTTCTCTTTGTTGGCTGGCTAAAAACTTTGCATGCTTTAGCCGGGTCTGATACTGAGCGGAAATGGGTCAATGGAACTTTATACGAGTACTGACTGCTGCAGACACCAATCGCCAGGACTAGGGCCATCGGCATCGCCATCGCCATAGCCAGCGCCATGTAATCGTTGCAGCAAATAAATTTCAAACGCTGTCACATAAATTCGAATGATTTTTTGTTGGTTTCTCTGTGGGGTTTGTGTTTTAGTTTCGACTTTGCCGCTGGGCAGTGTTGTAGCTGAAATTAAATTTGACTGCACATTGTTAATAGGTCTGCAATGTGGCCATAAAAAGGCCATAAATTAGTCTGGATCTGGCCGGCAGAGAAGCGATAGGGCTAATGAAATATGGGAAGAACAAAGCGAAAGAAAGAAGCCAAACGTTTTTTCGTTTCTTGCTGTGGGCCGCAGCTGAGAAGTATGCAACGCCTAGGCCGGCTAATTATGTTGCTGCCACATGCACACACAGACGCCATCCATTCACACACACACACACACACACAGGGGAACACACTCTCAAAGAAATCACTTACTGTCATAATCAAATTGCTCAACTCGGGCCAAAGTTTGGCATAACTTGAATGCGCTTATTAAATTTATTTGCCCTCAAAAAGACAAACTTTGTCTGGGTTCCCGTTCCCGTTCCCCCATTCGCTCATCTCCTCGCACTCCCCTTCTAGGTTCTTGGGCTGCTGCCTCAAGTGTTTTGCCTGCTCCTGTCCCTCCCTGGCACGTAGAGTCTTTTGGGCGAAGTTGTTGGTTACTGAATTTAAGGTTATCCACCTGCAAAAATCAATAGGCCAAATGACAGAGGCCCCGACAACATGAGGCAAATAAGCCCCAGGCCTCTGAATAACAGTTTCCCCCCACTCGCTCCTCCTGTTGACTCTGCTAGGATAATGCGGTGAGGAGGGAAGCCTCTGCTGCGGGCTGGGGATAAAGTTGGCCAACTCTATCATTGCTCGTATTTGTACAATTTCAGTTTAGTGTTTACAAAGACTACGCTTGCGATGTCTGGCTTGACTTTACAGCTTTTACTGCTCCATTAATGTCAGCCAAAAACACTCTCGTACAAGTACAGTCACCGCTCGAAGGACTAATCGAATTTTATGCATTTATGCAATTTGTGGGAGCCTCATTTTGTTGGGGTATTCACTGTTGGATGTGGATGTCAAAGTGTTCTTTCCACACCTTTCCCCCACAACTTAGTTGTCACTGTCATCGCTGAATATGTAAAATCCAAATAAACTAATTCCATTAAAAGCCGAGCACATGTCGTCGCAGATGTCAACAAATCGGCAGACTTGTCTGACAGTCAAACGTACTGGTACAATCATGAATTGCGTTAATTGAAATTCCAAATTTCATTGGCCTCAAGGTACTTGTCACAGCCAAAGATCAAGTATCTTGTATAATGTACCAGGTGTCATCTCTCATGTTTTGAGTGCTTGACTATGATACATTCCTACTACAACTCAGAACCTATAATGTCAAACTGGTATAATTCTTTGTAAAACCAAAGTATTGAGCTAAATTCTTGATTCTGCACTATTTTGGCCTTTTTCATTTCTTTTTCCTTGGAACTTAGAGCGTAATCTAATCGATTTTTCAGCTAAGCCAACAGCAATGCATCATGTATCAAGAAAACGGATCATACTATTTTTATGCTCCATTTCAGAAAATCCGATGCATGAATTGATGCATCATAATCACTAAACAAGTGCGTAAGAAGAAATCCATCACCAAGCCCTGATCAAACTGTGATGTTAAACGTGAACGTGCCCAATGTTACGGTACAGTAGTGACCGCACAATAATAGAGAATTAATTAAATTTAATTAATTAATTAACTAAAAATGCATTAATTCTCTATTGTTAAATCTCTCTAACGTTCTGCTCTAAATAAAAATCCATTCTGCTTATTACTTTCTGTTGCCTTTTTGTTGACCTCACTCAAATATTTTCCCAATTCGAAGGAGTTTTTTGTTTATTTATACAATATGAACATTAATATACTTCTAGTACAATAATCGAGGTGTATGTACATTGTACAATGTACATATATATATGATAAGATCTGGTGTCTATTAAGGCAGCATTTTGTGGCTTCCGTGTAGGGCTTAATGTGTAGTGTTTTGTGTGAAAGAATTAACAAATTGTATACTTTTTCATATATGTACATACTAGTATATATGTACGTATACATTTTTATATATTTTATTACACAGCTTTAATACTACATAGGTGTTAATTATATTAGTAATTTTCAGTATTGTACTCCAAAAGCAAATCAGATCGGCTGGTTACCTTGTCTGCTCAGTGTACAATAATCCACCCACTCTGTTCACGCCGTGACTCAATATAAATTCAATTAACTAACCAATTCTGCATTATTGCATTACTGCATCCGGCCAAATGCAATCAGCCGTCAGTCACACGCCCCTGTTTAGACAAAGCCGTAAACTATAAATTAATTGTGTGCATATTTGAATTTGTGGCCAATTGGTAAAAAGCCAACTGCCGCACAGGCAATATTAAAATAGATTATTTTTGTTGTTCATTATTTTTTTTCGGTGGTTTTTGGTGGAATGCTCGGGGGAAACAATTTCAATAAATAACACATAATAAAACTGCAAATTAATACATAGTTACGTGAACAGACATTCGGAATATTGAATGGAATGCTTGTAACAGAAATGTAAATGCGATTGCAATTGCAGAAAGGAAAAGGAAAAACATGGGGCTGTAAACATGGGGCTGTGGGTAATAAATCCATTGAAATGCTTTGCATAGCAAAGTAACATTTTATATAATTGGAAAACAAATTGATTTATAAATGTTGTTCAACCCCCTGGAAAATATACGAGAACATATATAAATCGTATCGGATAATATGTAATGCGACTCAAAAATATATTAAATGATGGCAAACCAATTGTTTGCTATGGTTCTGGCTGCAAATTGCTGCAGATAAAGATGCGATTACTGTATTAATAAATAACCAAATAAATCTTTTACAAATTCCGTCTTGCCGGATGTGTTCGATGCTCTTTGATTTAAATTCTTAAGCGAGCTCCATTGAAATCAACAAGTTTTCCCTATGTTACGCATCATTTTCCGTTTTCCGAATGTGACACGCACTTGCGTCACATTATGAATATTACGGGAATTTTAAATAACTGAAAACAGACGCAAACCCACCCATATCCCGATAATGGAACCTGCCAACGAGCAAACGCTTATGCAAATTTCCTAGTTTCGCTTGTTTTCCCAAAACTTTCCCTCCAACCAGGAGAGGGAGGGACTAATGCAAACATTTGCCGCCTTTTAGCAGCATAATTTTCACATTTCTATATGTACATATCTGCGTGGCGCGACTCCACCCTGTAAAATATACGTGGCGTAGTGTGTCGGAGTACAAAAGAAAAGCGACTCTGGCAGCGGCGTGTTTATGTTTCGGATGCGTTGCAAAATGACATCCTGTCACATTTCCCCACCGCTATGCGTGTGAAAGAGAGAGAGTGTGTGTGTGAGTGGGTGGGACATGGAGAGAGTCCATGTGCGTGCGGGTGCGGAAACCGGCACCACATATAACTACAGATATAAACCTGTGTGGGTACGCGTCACACAACTGCCAGTTCTTCTGTCCGTCCGTCAGTATGGATTGTCTGCCTGGTGCCTGCCGCCTTTAAGCCACGTCACTCCGGCAAGGGAAAACGGAAGAGGTGGAGGTGGAGGCGGCAACAGCTGCTCAACAATCGCACGTTTTATTTAAATTTCACGCACCCATACTTGAGCGGGAATAAAAACCATCACAGTGGGGCAAATTGAGCAAATTGATTGCAGAGAAAAATGGATCATCAGAGCCGTTTTTTTTTTAATTTTCAGATCCGTCATTTAATCAGAGAGAAAGTTTCATATGCAAAAATTTGTATCGATATACTTAAGCTTCGAGTCAATTTTATAAATCTATTATTAAAAAAAAATACATATAAATACATACGTACATATGTATGTTACCATCGATAGCCGAGTTTTTATTCTAGCATTTTAGAGTGTTTTTTTTGTTAAATTTTAGAGAATAATATGGCTGTATATAACCAGGGGTCCCTGCCACGTTTCGCTGTGGTGCGCATTATGTTTGCACGGATAAGAAATAAGGATAACTCAATCAATTGTTTCGTCGTTGGATTTTGGAACTGATCTTCGACTATGACTAAAAACAAGTTTAATTAACAATTTTTCTGCAATGCAGGGATTGTTTTTTCAAAATTTTCTTTCGTAAAAACCTTCTCCTTGCAAATACGACAAACTGCAAAACAATTTGAGACAAATCGGCCCAGCCGTTTTCAATTGATGAAATCCCAAATCCCATATAAGATTGTAGATGAATGTAAAATACTCCCACTGTGCTTGGGCCACGTTGAGGCAGGTTAAATGAACAAATTCCTCCGCACACACGCCGGACAGCCACCCTGGAATTTCTTTCATCACACACAGAGAGGCACACAGGCACACAGGCACACAGGCACACATGCTCACCGGCTGGAGTTTTATACGCATTTAATGAGACAATATTGAAATTAACATTATTTTTTATGATTTTGATTTTATAAGTAGGCACTTTGGGCTGTCATAAAAGAGCCGGAATACGGATGTACGGAATGCCGGGATGTGTACGTTAGTATGCGTATTTATAGCCGCTCTTTTGGAAAATAAGGGAAATAATAAAACGCCAAAATGGTCCACAGAGCTTGGGCTAAGCCCCAACAAGATTGTTTTCAGGTTGTTTGGCTGTTTCGGGGCTGAGTGACTTGGAAAGCAGAGGTCCAAAGACCTTATAAACGTAGGCGCTGAGAGTAGAAATTGAAGGACGGATTCCAACTGCCCTTCTTATTATAAAAGTAATAACTCATCAATTTGTATTAATCCGATTATAATTCCTATACATATACATAACGCTACACATAAATCCATTTAAATCAACTTACTCCGGGAATACCCTAAGCAGCATTTCACATTTAGACGAGCGCAAACACCCAGTGGATGCCCCAAAATGGACATAAATTATTTGCATAAAATTTTAATGTCCACAGGCCATGAAGAGGGCTCAGTTGGCAATTTGGCTAAGTAGTGCGAAAGGCCACAGGTCGGGGACCGTAAGCCCAGCCCGGCATTTGTGCAAAAACCGCAAAAAGCCAACAATTGGCTGCATATTAACTGTGAAATGCAGCTGCAAATATGTCACACATACATACCTACGAATGCTCGTACATAGACCTACATATTAAGTATACATACATACTTACGTTCATGGAAAGGGTAGAGTGGGGAGAGCATTTTCATTAATTGCATTGGCCGCAGGTGGACAATGGAGCCTCCTCTCCCTCCACTCAAATTCACAAATCCCCAAAGTGGTTTAAAGACTTAAATGCAATTAGAGTAATTAGCCCGCTTCGATGTTAATTAAATTTCCGTTTATGTAGTTTGATTGAGTGGAAAATTATTATCGAATTGGTTCAGAAGTTTATTCGCACCCAATCACCAAATCGACTTACGTCACGCCAAGACCCGTTCAGGTTTTCGGCAAAAATGGTTGACAGAATAGTACATACACATGTACATAGCCCTCGCACTGAAACTGACGAAGCCACAAAGCCAAAGCACACAGTAAGGACTATCTAAGATGTACAGCAGCCCAGGCATACAAATTTTATTGTGTAAAGTGAGGCAGCTGGTCAAAGGTCTGGACAGAATGAACAAAAACCTCTGCAAAAAACATAAAGAATGTATCGCGATGACCACGATGTAAAAACACATAATACTATAATTATTTTGCAAACTTTAGATACGTATCTCTTTACTAGGAGGCAGTCTCCTGCTCACTCGATTGCTTCGTGAGCCAACCCCCGGACTTAAAACCTCTTTGTTAAAGCCCTTCTCCAGTTGAGCCTCTCATTTGCCTGGATCTCCACTGTTTCACTCGTTTCTCCAACTTAACAGGGAAATATTCTGAGTTCCATTTTATATACATTTGCAGCAAATACAAGAGTAATACTCATGCATCACATACATACATACTCGTATAATCTTTTAGGGCAAAAACTTTCTGCAGCTTGTGGTTTTGCCTGCGGCAGGGAGAGTGGGACTGGCAATCCAATGGCATTGGTACAAGGGCGAGACACACCTACGTTCATAAATGTAATGCAATTTCGAGTTGAACTTTATTTAATTGAGTATTTGGGTGTTAAGGTTGGCCTCGGCACACACAGATGCACACATGCCCTCCACAGAGATGTCAAGTTTATGAGAATAGTTGGAGGAGGCTTTCGGAGCTTTGTGGAACTTTGTCTTTAATTTTCAGCAGTGGCGGCACCACACAAGCCACTCAACATTTTATCTGGAGTTGGAAACTCTCGAAACTATAATTTGCTTTGCTCTTTTCGATATTAATCTTTGCGAGTGTACGACTCAGCAGCCATTCTTTGCGATGGGATATTCTCATCCGAAACCGAAAGCGAAACCTGAACATTTTTCTATGATTATTTCAATTGGTATTCCGATGCAGTAGAGTGCAACGGGAGTGTAATGCAGGTCATAAAACAGCTGGAAAGACGAAGAGGAAGGGAGAGAAAAGCTTTTGTGGCAGGGGCCATAAAAAATGCTCAACAATAAATAAGAAACAAAAAGCGTTGCACCCTCCGAGACGCACTCGGGCTTACATGAGTTTATTATGCTGTACAAGGCATTATCCTCACATGTGGGTCTTGTGTCCTATGTGTGCGAATGTGTGTGTGAGTGTGTGTGTGTGCAGTGAAGCATCATTTTATTTATGCTCATAATGCTGCGCAATGAATAATTATGCAAATGGGCCGGCTTATGGTCAAGCCGGCTTGGTAGTACTCGTATCCTTGACCATGGAAGCTGTCCATGCTGCCCCATCCCTTGGCTCCCATTGCAAATTGCAAGATTCTGCAAAATTGAGCAGACATTCAAGCCAAACCACCCACACTTAAGAGTACGAAATATCGCCCTTTTCCGGGAGAACAGTTTTAAACGTCACTAGCAAAACAAAATAATTATCAGCAGCAAAGAAAATGCAAAACGCAAACAAAAACTTTGTACTTTTTCGCGCCTTTCCAACTTTTTGTGCGGCCTTTGGTAGGGAAAGTTTCACTGCGCCCTAGACTCCGATCCGACTCAGAATCAGACCCCAAACACAGCCTTTGGCCATTTCCCCACCAACTTTGGGCTTATAAAACTTGGGCAAAAGTCTGGGCGGATCAAGGCTTAATCGCCCGCCGCTTTATAAATCAAATCTCGAAATCAAAACAAAAAGTTTTGCCTGGGACAAGTCGGGAGATTTCGAATATGTATTTGGGTGCATAATATTTATTATCTCACAGCTGTTGACTGGCGAATAAATCAATATCGTATTAACTGCTTAGGCGGGCCACAAACTTTTACCTAAATACTGCCCCCAAAGCACATAAATAACGAAAATGTCAAAAACTTTTGGTCTCTCTGCTGGCCGCAGGAGTCAGCGGCCCTGCTTGAGCAACAACTGAACTGGACAAGAAGCCAAATGCTCTCGCACAGGGACGACGCCTGTCTCTGACACTTCCCTAACGTGTTCTTATACTCTTGCAGAGGGTTCTAAGATTTTTGGCACCTAATTGAAAGAGTATTACCTTACTGAGCATCATCAACAGTCAGCCGTCTATTTCTATGCAAACAAGTGCCTCAATATCGAAGGATCGCAACACTATTACATAGAAAACTGAGTTGGATACAACGCCGGAAAACAAACAAATTTGTAGTACTAATAGATCAATATTCATGAGCAATAATTGCGACAGGATAATGCATTTTAAACGGTATATAACGCTTCGGCTCGCCATCCTTTCGTTCTTGTTCCAATTACTCTCGATTAATTTGAGACATTTGAGACTCGACCTCGATGTGGAGAAAGAAATTAATTGAATAAATCCGCGGCAGAACCTGCACTCCCACGGACTCCCCTTCTCAGTTGATTAATGTAAAACTGTTTGAGCTGCATACAAGTTTTAATGAAAAACGGCAGTCGATTAATCAGATCAAATGCAATCGATAGGATCCAATTACTGGCGCGGCTCGAATTTCAGCCAGAAGCCATCCTTCGGCTGCAGATTGTGGCCCATGATGTTATCGAGCAGATTTGTCGATGTCTTTTGGGCAGGCCCTAACCTGTAGCCCAGAATCAGCTGGTAGACGATAGACTTGAGCTCCATGAGGGCCAGTCGGCTCCCAATGCAGTTCCGAGGACCCACTCCGAAGGGCAGGAAGGTGCCGGGCCTAATCTCATCCCTGCGCTCATCTGAAAAGCGCTGGGGATCAAAGCGTTCCGGCTCGGCAAAATTCTCGGGATCGTGGTGCAGGGGAAAAATCGGTATCTGCAGGACATCGCCCTTCTTGGCGGAGAACAACTTCTCCCCGCTCTCGTCACACAAGTCGATGTCTTTGTTGCACTCGCGATCTGTGGCTATGGATGGGGGCCACTTCCGAAGCCCCTCTTGGACAACCATGTCCAGGTACTTCATTCGCGTCAGTCTTTCGTAGGTGAGAGGCTTGCCATTTAGCTCCCTGTCCACCGACAGAATCTCACTGTATAATTCAGACTGCACTTCGGGGTTCATGCAAAGCTCGTAGGAGAGGAAGCAGAGGGCCGAGGATATGATCCGAAAGCCCGCGAAGAAGAAAAGCAAGCACTGGGCCAGGAGATCCTCATCGGTGAAATCTGCATACTGACTGGAGTCCTTTGAGTGGTTCACCAGCTCTGCATGCCTCAGCTGCTTGGCCTCCAACAGCAGATGGATCATGTCGGGACGCACCACATTGTGCTCCTTGCGATACCTCATTGCCACCTTCACTAGACTTGTGAAATAGTCAATCTTCTCGGAGTCCAGGACCTGAATGCGCAGCAGCTGGGGGAACGAATCACCAATTTAGAGTCACATTACGAATCCCAGACTCACCTTCATTAGCCGCGGCACCAGGGCATGGAGAACAGCCTTGACAATTGACCAGACGCTAATCTTTGACAGGGACTGTCCGATTCGAAAGAATTCGTTGTCTTTCCGCCTGAATGAGTTCACGCTGAGGCCAAAGGCGACGGTGGCAATCACATCGTTGGCGAAACGCGTAAAGTAATCCTTCATTTCCAGCTCAATGGCCCCGGCATTCGATTGTGCCAACTGCTCCCCAATATGCCGCACTGCCTTCTCGCTGCACGAGTGGATTAGCTGGTACATGACCTTCATTTTGGTCCCAGTGAAGGCGGGGGTCAGAATGTAGCGCATCTCCCTCCACCGGGCATCCTTCAGCGAGATGAGGCTCTTCGAGAGAATCGACTCCTGCACGTTGTTGTGCATGCTGTGGTGGTTGACGAAATGGTCGAACTCCTTGATGCCCACCAGCTTGATCAGGTAGGGATCGCGCAGGAAGATGATGGGATCTCTCAGGGCGTACACACCATAGACCCTGCTCCCCTGGTACTGCATGTGCTGCTCGATCATATACTTCAGCACGGGCAGACCCGCAAACATACCTCTGATTGGAATGTTGCCCAGAAGTGGCTTGGGCTTGGCATGTGGCACGCCCCTCTCGGCGAGTATACCGTATTTGGCCACGGACCACTTGTAGAGCAGAACGAGCAGCACGGCGAGCAGCGAGAGCACAACGATCCATTGTTCCATGATGTCAGAGAGTCTTAATTGAACCGCACAAGTGAAACGCTGGAAATTAACTGATACATACGATTATAGTGATGATACTATAGAGAGGGAAGCTCTCTCCGGATAGCTGTCAAAAGCTCCGCCCTGGAGCTTTCTTCGTTTTGTTATCAAGCGATCAACTTTATGTGGTTTCCGGTCACTTTCCATATCGAAATACGATATGTTTTATCTGCGCTTAGATCTGAAAATAGAGATAGGCCTATTAAATTTTATTGACTTTGTTTTATTAGGCGCTTAACTGTGGTGGCAATCACATAATCAAAAATTCCATTAGACAAATTGCCTTCGAATGGAATGAATTAAAATGCATGTGATTCCATGCTGCATTCCTTATTTGTCTAATGAAAAATGAATTGAAATACCACATGCTCGGATAACATTCATCCTGGCCACCCCTCGCCCGCTCTACCCAAAAGAAATCAATATGCACCCAATTAAATGCAACAAATACAAAACGAAAATGCACAAAATCCTGGCAAAAATACTGCAATATCATCAGCAGTGTAGGCATTCAGCTGGGAGTCGATGCAAGACGTGTGCCACAACAAAAATCAAATGAAAAGCTATGTCCATAGCCATAACGAATGTAGCATACCCTGTACTCTGTTTCATTTCTTTATATCAGTGGTCGAAACGGCCCTATCTTACATGGATACGTGGGTAAGTGTTCTGCTGCTGCTCTGCCGCTCACGTACACGTGTATAAAAGTGATCGGTACCAATACAGAAACCTTTTTCGATCGTGATTTGTTCCGTTTCTTCCGTTTCCACGCAATCGCACTGCATACCATGTGAATGTCTGAGTGCCGAGCACTGATTTGCAAAGATGGAATATTATTGATATTAACACACCACAAACATACATTGTATGCTTGAAAACTATACATCCTTCTGGCCTCCGAATACCGTGTATAAAAGGACAATCATTAAAGGCCTTTAGTGAAGACTAGCTAGTCCTAGCTAGAAGTCCTACTAGAAGTCCTAGCTGGGCCAGCCAATAAGGCATTTTTAAAAAGCACACACCCAAGCAACTGTAAGCAATGTTTGAAGACATCCAATTGATCTACATGAACGTCTGCATATTGCGATTCTGGGCCTTACTCTACGACCAAAATGTGAAGCGGTATGTCTGCATCTGCCTGGCTTCTATTCACATCTTCACGCAGGTGGTGTACATGGTGACCACCAAAGAGGGAATCACTGGGATAATCCGCAACGGCTACATGTTGGTCCTGTGGATCAATACAGTGCTGAGGGCCTGCCTACTAATGAAGGATCAGGACGGCTATGTGGGGTTGATCCAGAGCCTGACCAGCGCCTACTACGATCTGGCGAGCGAGAATGACTCGTACATCGCCGGTATACTGGACGACCTGAATCGACAGGGTATGTTGATGGCCAGGGGCAATCTGTTCTTTGGTCTGCTCACCTGCGTGGGCTTCGGCCTCTACCCCCTAAGCTCCAGCGAAAGAGGTTAGTAAGACAACACTATCAAAGATCAAATTGCCAGAGAGCATGGCTTTTGTTCCCATCCACCCGCAGTGCTCCCTTTTGGCAGTCGGATACCTGGGGTCGATGAGTACACAACCCCCTACTACCAGCTGTGGTACGTCTTTCAGATGCTCATCACCCCCATGGGCTGTTGCATGTACATTCCCTACACGAGCCTCATTGTGGCCTTCATTATGTTCGGCATTGTCCGCTGCAAGGCCCTGCAGTACCGCCTACGCCTCCTGGCCGTCCGTCATCCGGCAGGGCAGCGCAATTCAAGGCACCTGGCTGCCGAGATAGCCGAATGCATTCGCTATCAGCAGAGCATAATAGCGTATGTGGACAAAATCAGTGGCCTGACCACCATGATGTTCCTCTTCGAGCTGCTGGCCTTTTCCGCCCTACTCTGTGCGCTTCTCTTCATGCTTATCATTGTAAGAAGGCAGCGCATTAGATACCTACTGGGCAATACATAGTAGTTCCTATTCTGACAGGTCGACTCCACCAGCCAACTGATTATTGTCTGTCTCTACATCAACATGATACTGGCCCAAATCCTGGCGCTTTACTGGTACGCTAACGAGTTGAGGGAACAGAGTCTGGCCGTGGCCATGGCTGCGTACGAAACAGAGTGGTACACCTTCGAAATTCCCCTGCGAAAGAACATTCTGTTCATGATGATGAGGGCCCAGCGTCCGGCTTCTGTGAGAGACCAAACAAATACACAAAATTTACTTTAATTAGACCTTGACTCTTTCAATGTTTCAGATATTGTTGGGAAACGTTCGTCCCATTACCTTGGAACTTTTTCAGAATCTACTCAACACAACTTACACATTTTTTACGGTCCTTAAACGGGTATATGGCTAAACTTGTGGAAAGAATTCAACTTCAGCATGATGATTCATGTAGTTCACATATTGCACAAATAATGGGTATGAATTGAATTGAAAATTCCGTTCACAATTGCGCACATTTCACAATTGAATGAATCATGTTAAAACAAAAACCGACTTTATATATGTTACAAATAAAAATCGCCAATGTCCATGCTCTACTCAATTGTTATACCCGGTATCTGAAGAGTACAAGGGTATATTGTATTTTATCTGACCTCATAAAGTCCAAATAGTCGATACCACTTGATTCAGACACACCTCTTCATCGACAGTCCACCATTTCAGGGATCCCAACACTTTTCATATCAGGAGAAATTTTTACTGAAATTCCTCCTAATCGGATAATTATTACAGCCAGAAGTAGACCTGCTCCAAGTCTCTAAGGGTATCTTAATGGTCGTAATAACGACTAGACCTCCCGCTGCTTTTGTTCTGTTTCATTTTCTGCATTTCGTTGTGGTTAACGCTGCATTTGCCACTTTTTTCACACTCTCTCCCAGTTAAAAAAAATATATATACCATGAATGTAAATAGTAGACCAGGAATCAACTGGGAAAGAGGAAGAAGGTATGGAACGTGCGCGATAAAAAATTTGTTTGCTAAAGTTGTCAACGAACTTTTTTGACTGCCATTCGCTGGCTGACAGGTCGCCGAGGTGCGAGAACTGCCAAGCAGGATGCAGCTACCGTCAGCCGGAGGCCAAGAGCAGGAGCGCCAAAGGAGCCCAAGGCAATACTCATTTCAATTTGCTTGACACTGTGCAGGTGAAATGCGGAAAAATGCATTCCGCAAAAGGAGAATTAAGTTCATTATAAACTACGTAATGATAATGGCAAAGAAAATTTTAAAATTAACTCAGTGCTGTACAACAGATAAGCAACATACAGAAATATTTTATGTATTCGAATTAAATTTGTCTAAAGTGGCAGGGCATCCTTTAAATGGTCTTCCAATGAAAAATCCGTCCTCTTATAGCACTGCCTCTAATGTTTGGATCTGTTCAGTCCTTGTCAATGACTTTCCATGGGGATTCCATTAACCGGCGCTGCCCCACAAACGTATCCCGAGTGGCCGTACTTCTTCTAAGACCTAAGGGGAGTTTCCCTTTTATATTTGGGTAATTTTCCTTATTTATCAGAACCCTCATTCATTTTCCCCTACACATATTAACTTGGACAATGGTTTGAAAGTATTGTAATTGATAACTTAATAGAGACCAAGGCCCTGCATGATCGAAGAAGTGTCGTAGATTTCGTTGACCGAGCACAGATTGATGAAGATCGGATTGCGGCCGCTGCGGCATTCGGTGGCCGACCTATCGCCGCTCTGGTAGACAGGGGCGTTCACATCGCTGGCCCGCACAAAGTTGCACGTCATGTACTGGTGGACACTGAGCAGCCACTGGCCCGCCTCGTTGCTGGTGTTGCGGGACTCCCGCAGGATGCCGCAGCCCACGTGGGTGGTGCTGTCCCGCACGAGCTGTGTGAAGTAGGCAATGCACTTGCTGATGCGCAAGTGGAGAATTCTGTGAGAGTCAAGTGGGAGGTATGGTGGATTCGAGAGTGCCCCTACCTGCTGATGGGAGGACTGTAGGCGATGATATCGCGCATGGTGCACTCCTTGTACTCGGCAAACATCTGCTCCAGCGTGGCCTTGATCACCTCGTCCTCGGTGTGGTATTCGACTGTACGATCGGTGGCTGAGGCAGGATCTGGTCGTTCGGGGGATCCCTGCCAGCCGCCCTCGGCCACCACCTGGGCGACGTTGCGGAACTGCTCGCTGTTGCGGCAATGGTCGTTGACCAGGGCACACCGCTTCACATTCAGCTCGGCAAAGCTGGCCAGCTCCGGATCCCACTGGAGCGTGGCCATACGCGTGGCCGGACTGAAGCCCAGCAGATCTCCTCTGGCAATCCGATCGCGGTACTCGTTCAGCTCGTTAAGAATCATGTTGCGACGGGTGGGCGTGATGCGAACCACATGCGCATCGGGACTGCAACTGTCCGCCAATTCCTGCAACGGTCAAGGCATTGTAAGCATTGGACCCACTGGCCATTACCCTACTCTTACGCCAAAATTGTTGCAGGCGATGTGCTTCTCGGGGCCGGGACAAAGGGCAGGATCGCAGTAGTCGAAGGCCCGCGCCACTGGAGTGCTAGTGCTCCAGAGCTGCCACAGCAGCAGCAGCAGCCACTTTGTGTCCAACATCTCGATGAGGCAGCCAACTTAGCCAGCTCTGACCTCGCGGGCGGTCTTTTATAGAGTTCGACCCCAAATCGATTACTGGTCATGCGGGTCTATCACTAGACTCAATTCGACGCCCCACCAGCCCCGATTGGACACACAGCACGTTCTTGAAGCAAAGCCTTCTTCAGAGCCAGCACTTCAACACTTTATTCATTCCTTCACGTCATTAAAATCCCGCAGTCCCTTCAATGTCACCCACATTGTTGGCGTCGACCATTTCGATACGATGGCATAGGAACGCATAGAGCTTGCTCTTACCGGCGGTGCACTTTTCTCCTGGAATGGTGGCCACCTCGTAGTGCGGATTGCTGTTCACGTTGGCCCGCGAGAAGTGACAGAGAAGGGTCAGGGTAATGGTCGCATTGCCGTCCTGATCGGACTTGTAGCGAATGGCGCAGCCCATGCGATTCCCATTGTCCTGGATGAGGGGTATGTAGTGGCCCACACAGACTCTGGTGCGAGCATGAGATGGATGAAAGCTAAATGAGACTGCTCGAGTCGAGAATCCATTCACTCACCCTTCGGCCAGGGGCATAATCCTATGATCCTTGTCCATGTGGCAGCCTAAAAGATCATGGTACAATGTGGGCAGGAGCTTGTTCACCACATGGCGGGCGACATTGCTGCGCCTCTCCATCGTGGCGCTTAGCTGGGTGGTGGACACATAGTGATACTTTTCCGTGTTTGCGCAGTACTTGCCCTCTATATCGCACTGACGCACCAGCAGGCTGGCCAGCTTCTCCAGACTGTGGTCCCACCTCATAGTGGGCATGCGGCCAGCGACCGAGAAGTTACCCACCCCACTGGCCACGTAGTTCCGCATGATATTTATGCTCTGGAGAATGCTCTGCCTCAGGCCACCGTTCACAAAGATGAAATAATTGCCCTTGCCACAGGCCGGGGCGAACTCCTGCGAAAGAGTTGTGAGTCGTGTTCCCACATACACACAAACATACCTTGCTCTCAATGCAGCCCACATGGTTCGACTCGGGTGAGCAGAGATCGGGCCTACACAGGTTCGTGGTCGTTGCAGTGGTCGTCTCTTCAAGAAATCCCTCAGCAGCGAGGGACAGCATTGAGAGCAGAAGAAGTGGGCAAATCATTCGGTAGCACCTTCCGTTTATCATCGCCAGCGTGGCACGTATAACTCAGATCGCGGATCAAGCTAATTTGTTTTCTTTATTCAGTGTTACCGGTGTGACCGATTCAATGGAGGGTGGCTAATTGCAGAGCATTCGCATTGACATGCTCCTCGGGCGAGCAGAGACCCTGGTAGGTGGCGTGTGTGCCAGAAAGGCACCGTTCGCCCGGATGCGAACTCTCTTCGTACACTCGCTGGCTGGCAATCTTCCCCCGCGAGAATTGGCAGAGTAGCTGCGTAAAAGTGCTGGCTCCCGCTGCCGGCATGCCGCTCAATCAACGCACAGCCAATGTGGTCTGCCTGGTCTTGGACCAGCTGGGTGAAGTAGCCGCGGCATTTACTGAAATCGAAGCTCGCCTAGGATCATTCAGTCCATCCCATCACATCCGGCTTACCCATCTTTCGGCGGCCTCTTGGCGTTGATGTGATCCGTCGTACAGCTCATGTGGTCGTCAATCCAGAACTTCAGCACATACTGCAGAGCCGACTCCGCTGTCTTCTCACGGTGCACCCATCGAGTGTTCCCATATATGTAGGAAACATATTTGAACGCGTTCGTATTGCTGCAGTACTCTTGCAAATTATCGCAGCCTCGCAGGGCGAACTTGGCCAGCCCTGCCAGCTCCTCGCTCCATCGCAAGGTGGTCATCCTGGCGGCTGGCCGGAATGGCGGGTATCTCCCCAGAGCTATGCCATTTCGGAATGAGTTTAAGCTGGACAGCAGCTGGGCCCGGAGATGCATGGAAAACTGCAAGATGGCCGCTCCAGCTCCGCAGCTCTCGTCAAAGTCCTAGCACAGAAAAAGTTTCCACTGACCGCCAGAATACTTAAATTCTATGCTAACTTACCCCATAATTCTCACAGGCAATGTGCTTACTCATTGCCGGGCAGAGGTCATTGCTGCAGTAGTCAGTGGATCCCACCCCATCGCTGATCAGGAACAGACAGACCGCTAAGCTAAGCTTGAACCACATTTCGAGTAAAGAATCTGGCTCAAATGAACGCCACGCATCCCAGACTGTGGTCGCTTGAGCCGGAAATTACATGCGAGTACTTTAAACTAGCGTGAACAAAGTGAAAACGTTTGGCTTCAGAAATACCTCACGGTTATTACCGTATATAACGTCTGTGTAACATATCTCTAGAGAGCACTTGAGATGATCCATCCAGTTCTAGCGGGAGCATCCACAGCCTAACACCTTGAAGGAGTGGACCAGGTAAAGCAGCACTGCTCTGTCGTTCCCTAACAATGTATGTCATTTTTTACCCTTGACTATACCGATTTTCTACCTAATATACCCTTTCTGTTGCGGAGGGGCTTCCACTCACAGGGTAAATAAATCATTTATATCCTTTTACTTGAAGATAAATCAATCAAAAATATATGAAATATTTTACTCTTCCACCTCTTACCCTCTCATTCTCAGAAAACTGCAAGAAACATTTAAGATTGCAAGAAAATTCCTTTAAGACCACTCAATTAAATTATTTCAAAAGCAGCAATTTTGGTCAGCACTCGACTCAACTGATAAAATATATCAAAATCATTACCTATTATCTGATAAAAATGGTATATTCGCCTCTCAACTGCAATTTCATTTTTATAGCAGCACAACACTCTTGGAATTCGAATAATTGAAAACTTGTTCACACTTCTGGTTTGTTTCTGTTTTTATTTCATTTCTTTCCCCGATAGTGCACATCGGAATAAACAGAATTGGAGTGGAGTGTATTTGATGTGCACTTCGTTTTTATTATTATGTTTGTTTTTTTATGGTTAACATTAGCACTTCACGCAATTGTGTGTGTGTGTTCATTTGTGTAAGAGTTCCTTAATGTAGATATATAAATTAATATTAAGCTTAGGCTCCTGCTAAGTCTATATGTACAGATACATACATCACAAGGAATATAAAAATGGCTTGTTTTGCTGTCGCTTTTACTTTGGTTTTCTCACGGGAGGAGAGAATCGAATCGTTGACTATTGTGGAATTCACTTTCGATAATCAGAGTACATACGATACATAAAGAGATGTATAAAAAGATACAAAACTAATGAAATCGACGAAAAAATGCTATCAAAAACTTTTCGCTAGTTCATTTTCAGCTGAGGTCTCCGGCTCCATCGTTACTGCCCGAAGTTGGGGTTGTAGGGCGACTGCTTCTCATAACCAGCGGGCATCACACTGGGCCCGGGACTAGCAACGGCCATATCGTATGACGGCGGATTCATATTGGCTGCTCCCGCCCCAGGATACGGGGGATATGCCACGCCATGCGTTTGCATGCTGCAAATGTGGAAACAAAATATTAATATTTGCATTTCATTTGAACTTTTCTACGACTAGGACTAGACCAGGGCCCTAGAGCATAGCACCTACCCTGGCATCGGCATCGGCATCTGCTGATGGTGCTGCTGTTGTTGCATCGGCATGGGCATCTGAACAGTCACATTGCTGTAGGAGAAAGACATTGATATACAGATATGGAATATGCATTTTGATTTTCCCAATTCTTTGCACTTACCCAGTGGTCTGTGCCGGATATGGAGCGGCGTAGGCATTTCCAGCCGGATAGCCAGGCGGGGGCAGTTGTGTAACAGGATAACCGCCAGGGGCTGTGTGGGTAGCGGATGTCACCACTACTGGAGCTGCAATGGCAGAGATTATAAATGTGAAATTAAAAAACGACATTCTATGCGAACGAAGTGTTGATAAAGAATTATGCATTCCGATGGAATACAAACCGCTCTCTATAAGAAATCTCAAACAAATCTGAAAGCTCTATCAACAACACACACAGACGGAGTCCCGGACTGATAAGCGTCCAGAACTTATTTGAACGAGCAGCACCTTCACTTATTGCGTTAGCAACGTTTTGTCCTGGCTTTTAGGAGCAAATAATTAACGTTATGGTCAGGAAAACGATACGATAAATACGAACGTAGTCAATATCTTTGTGTCCTACAGGGCACAGCTTTTGGTCCCCAACACGGATCGTATCTAATCAATTCCCGAAGATAAGCTACCAGATAAACCATTGCGAACGCAGTGGTGACTCAGATGTTCGTGAGCTGTATGCAACATTATTCTTTGACTATTGTTTTGTATTTACCACATTCACTGATTGTGTAGCCAACATTTCGGGCAGCTTTCTGCTTGCGTCGTATTAAGACCACAGCCGTGGTAACGGTGAATATAGTAAAGCCGATAAACAGGCCAATCAATAAATCGGACATTTCCAACTGCTGGACAGGACTGGAAAAAACACAAACACTTTCCGATCCCTCACGACCCAAACTGAAAAGCTCTCATATGACAGCTCTATATTTTCTATACTCGAAAAGTGTCCTATCAATGGCCGAATATGACCGAACCGATAAGCGATTACGATGACTACGTTCTATGCATGACATATGTATGAGCACATATTTTCTTTCTTTCGTATAGTTTTGGTATACTAGCACTTTGGCACTTGGCTACGATCAAGGCATGGTGAAATTCGTTAACGGGAAACCCCCACTTCGATTGTTACCTTCATTGATTGTGTATCCAACATTTCGGTTTGCCTTTTGCTTACGCCGTATGCAAACCACAATTGATGTGATGACAAATATCGTGCAAGCGATAGACAGAGCTAAGAAAAACGCCAACATTGCGAGACGGAGAACATAAACACCTTGCCGTCAGGTCAGGAAACAAACTGAAAAGCTCTCGCATGACAGCTCTATTGTTTCCCACTCCCAGACCGTGTCTAATCAATGGCCGATTATGGCCACACGATAAGAGATTACGCCTTGGGGTGACATACACATGTTTGCATTTTTTCTGTGCTCATTTTTTGTATGATCATCACTTGTGATTCTAAGGGATAGATCTCTGCAAAAAGTGTAGTTAAAGTTATTTACCCATTCTCCTAAACTTCTTCGCCATGCAGAATAGTGTTGTAAACATAATAACGGCGACTGATAAAAACACAGTAATTGAAATAATGGGAATCAAAGAGGACTCCATTTCGATTTTTTTTAAATAAACGCAATGCTTTCAGTTGGAGCACGCGAAACGAACTAATGTATTTATGGCTACTAACCTAATGGCAAAATTGACTGATACCGAAATCGGCTGATTGATGGTATCGTATTTTGGGAGGGAACCCCCTGAGACCCACCTGCAAATTTGGTAAGCTGCGCCCTTTGATTGCGTCCGCGGGTGAGAAATGCCGCCACTGAGGTCAGGAAGAAGACAGAGAATGTGAAGAAGAGTATCCAGTATAGGCCCGAATCATCCATGATTTTCGTACTTTAGAGCGACATTCACGGCATCAACAGTGCACAAAGACTAAACCCGAACTGCAAAGCTAAAGCCACTAGATTCGCAGTTGGAAATGGTAATGGCCAAAGAAAAGGGCAATCGCAATCATAAAGATAACTTATCGGAACACACACTAGCACTCGCAGTAGAACTAGCTGTCACGGAACTTACGGAGATCGTTGATCGCCTGAATGCGACGTTGGCGACGTCCCAAATACACTGCACTGACCAGAACACTGCTGCTCACGGAGTAGAAGGTCAGCTTGATGAGAAATCGCACAACGTTGACATAGAGGTAGGTGTGGTGGTAGGACCCTTCGGTCTGGTAGTAGGCTCCCATCGTTAGGTTGCTCATATTTCGTATTAGATCACGTCTCTGGCCACGATCCAGGCATAGACCACCACCAGAGCCACCAAAATAGACAAAGTTCCAAGCTCGAATGCCAGGAACTTACAATTCAGATGCAATCGCTGCGAAATTCTCTCGATTACATCGAATATGGTGGCGTTCATGCTGAGAGGGTTCGACTGAACTAAATGGCTCACCTAATCATTTTCTCGATGGCCCAGCCATATGATGATTAAGTGAGACACATAAAGGTTCTATTTGGAAATTAGAAAATGATTCGAGTTGGGAAATAATAGAACTGGAAGCAATTGGAAGAGTACACAGTCTGCTATCAGTGTGCAAATATAATAAAACCCCAGAGTCATCGTCTACACTCCATTGAGAATTACAATTCCTTAATCTTTAGGCTTATATTTATAGTTTGGGAATACTCTGTTATAGAATACATGTCAGAGCTCTGTGGGACCGTTGCAAGCTAGAGCAACTGCCAGAAATATTCTTTAGTCCACAAAGAAATGTATCAAATTTGGTCAGATGATGCAAAAAGGTCACTCAATGAATTTCTGCTATTTAATCGAATAATTTACGTCATCGTGAAGGATAATTAATATATATTATCAGGTAATTTACCTAATCACTTCGGCATAATTATGGTTTATTAGAGGATTTATTACATCAATTGTTAAAATAACTCCTCATACATATATATACATGTCGGGCTTGTGCTAATATTTGTTAGGTAATGTACGGATGTTCATGGCGGAATAACCCGTTCTAATGCGACGGAATAACGAGATCAAACGAAGAGAAAGAATCTCACTGAATGCTCAGATAACCAAGATCTTTCCCCAACTTATAGATAAGATGAGGGTTTTAGTTTTACATATGTATATGTGAATGATAATTATCATTATAAGTATGGATTATAATCCATTGTCATACCTTCCTCCTGTCTGCAGCAAACCCTGCAGCAAGCAAGGCAGCAACGCATACAGAGACTAGGAATCTGTCTCTGTACAATAATATTATGTACGCTATTCTGACTAGTACACTGTAATCGTAATTAGTGCGTTCCTCAATAAATGGCATTCAATTGAACTCGAAAAAGCAACTAAAACAAAAACACGTTTGAATGCAACGAACTGCAACCATCGACTGATCAACTCTCTAGAGATTTTATAGGGCTGAGGCACTAACCATGCAGTTTAAAAAGTATAGTAGATCAGTTCTGGGATCGAAAGGGTCTCAAAAGAATTTGCTGCATAGGCCGTCGGCTCTGGGAGTTCCCATGTTCGGCCCTATGTGGCTCTATTCGGCTCTATTCGGCTCTGTGTGGCTCTGTTCGGCTCTGTTCGGGTGTCGAGTCACTCTCGCTCTCTCTCCTTATTGGACAAACCCGATATAACGAACTCACTGGCAAAGCACAGAATCTGTTTGTTGATTTGCAGGGCAAAGCAGCAACGTAAACAAAATCAATGGCCATTGTCCAAACGGCGATGAACACCATGTCGGGCTAGGGTTAATATTTTTTAGGTGTCGACAACAATTTTTATTCATAATCAAATTGTTCTCGCAATTGCAATTCGAGGCCACCCATTTTGCTTTCACTCACACTAACCAACAGAAAGGTCAACTTTCGACATCGGTTCTCATAATATCGCTATTTGTAATCCTCTTTGAGCGAGTCTCTCAATATTCCATACACCAACACGAGTAAAGAAATAGAATAGGCAAATGACAAGACTATAGGAAACAATGCTCATGAGAGAATAACATACACAGCCAGCAGAGGATCATACACTGAGAAAAATCTTGTCAGTTTATGCACAGCCAAATGACCAAAATACAGTGAGAATAATGTTACGATCTAACATACGGGTATATATGGATTTCCTATTATTTAAAAAAAAGAGTCTTTTATCAAATAGAATCACTTCCCATCGTACTTCTTGTAAACTTAAGCAATAAATTAAACAATTTCATACAGGTAGCCGATAGCCAAGAATGTTTATAGTGGGAAAATCCGAAATCACAACGATTTTTTACAGAAGCGAGCGGCGCTCAACAAACAATCGTATAGATCGAAGACATGAAAAGCTAGCAAGAAAACGCTGAATGACGTCAATTTAAAGCTTTGCCATGACATGACCAGATGCAATTCCGGTTATCTGACGTAGAGCTTTTTTCCATTACCTGCTGGCCCTCATTTTGATAAGGGAAATACCGCCGTAGCTTTGCTGCGAATCTTATTTAGATAATCCAAAGAAAACGTTGTGACTAATACACGTGAAAGATCATACAAAAAATGCCTCATACAAATAACCTTGAGTTGGTTCTGAAGAACAATTTTATATGGATATCCGAGAGATATTTTATGTTTTAAAACCTTTTTACTTATTTCTTGAAGTGGCATTATTTGGAATACTTTACATAATATTTTGGGTATACTATTAACAGGTGGAATTACTCACGATCCGTCTTTTGACGGCTTTTCTTGTTTTTTTCGACACAGCAGCAGCAAGAAGCACAGATCAACAGCACTAGAAACAGCAGGAAAGCGCCAATGTACGCCACATTTATAGCCAAAATGTCATCATCCCAAGGCACGAAAATGAAAAAGTTCATGGCGGAATAAACCGTTCTAATGCGACAGAATAACGAGATCAAACTAAGTGAAAGAAGCTCACTGAATGCTCAGATGAGCAAGATCTTGGCCCAACTTAGAGATAAGATAAGATTAGTTGTTCCTATATGTACATGATAATCCATTGTCATACCTTCCTTCTTCCGTCTGCACCAAACCCTGCAGCAATGCAGGCCGGAACAGATGATTACGATGAACAGTATTTTGATAAGTAGAAAGGGAATGTAATACTCAATATTATTATGTGTCATTCTGTAGAACACGAAACAGAAACTAAAAAAAACACGTTTGAATGCAACGAACTGAAACTGTCGACTGATCAACTCTTTAGAGATTGAACAGGGCTGAGGCACTTATCATGCAGTTTAAATAGTATAGTAGATGCGTCAGTTCTGGGATCGAAAACGTCTCAAAAGAATTTGCTGCATAGGCCTTCGGCTCTGGGAGTTCCCATGTTCGGCTCTGTTCGGGTGCCAAGTCACTCTCGTGCTCTCTCTTTAATGGGGAAACCCAACATTACAAACTCACTGGCAAGACACAGAATCTGTCTGTAGATTTGCAGCGCAACGCAGCAACGTAGACAAAAGCAAGCTATCCAAACGGCGATGAACACCATCGCGACTGCCAATAGCAGGAGGAGGGTAGTCCAAGCCATTGCATCTACAAATCGAAACTGATTGCCACAAATGCAAATTAAATGAAGCCATTCTTAGAGGCAGGTGCAAGAGCAACTGCAACTGCTGGCCGACTTGGCAATTAGCTGGAAGCAGAAACAGTTGCCGATAAAGTCCAGCTGTGCAACAGCCACTCCGCTCACCTGCCCCCCACACTTTGGGCCACCAGTCCAGGAGCTCGAGGCACGTCAGCAGCATCCCCAGAAGAGCAAACAGGATGATCATTGGAGATAGGTCCATCGCCGATAACATCTAAACCCTCTGTCTAACCAAACTGAACTGAAATATGCTGCAGGCAATCGATTGATGAACAATAACTTCAACAATTACGAGAGTGTCAGCGAATCAACTATGCAAACAATTACACAACTGTTTTTTGTGGTAACACTCCATCACTTTTGAATCAATTAAAAACCCAAATGAAAATTTAAAAAAACAAGTAACAATTTCGCAGCATGCTTTTAGTCCGCGGTCGAAAATCATACAAATCATACTCGTACATATATGGGAGAAACAAATTGAGTGGTAAATGTTGTTCGACGACGAAAGAGGTTGATGAATCCTTGTTTAAGAGATACAACCTTCTGAGTGGCAAAAGTGCTGCGAAAATATTTTAAAACGTTTTAAAATGAGTATTTATCTTTCTGGAGAAACAAAAACCAATGAAACCATTTTTAATGTTGTGTTGTTGTTCCTTCTGTATTACGCTAAGAATATAGAATGTAGCCTACGTATAATGTGTATGTATATTATATATTGTTATTGTTGTTGAGCCAGTTGCTCCGTTCTTGGTTAAATATTGACTGTTAGAACATCAAGTGCTTAAATCGAATAACAAAGCGAGGAATTGACACTTTCGACTTGTAGGTTAATTTAAGGAAAATTCTAGGAACCGGAATTGGCTTTCAACAAGAGTTCTTCAGATAATCAAGCTACCCCTTGAAAGGTACTATAGTCTATTATTGTTGTACAATTTTTCAAAATCATCATTAAGTTTAATCCAAATTCAAGTCGAACGAAAGCGCCGTGTAGGTGAGATACTAACTTGCTTCAAGGACACCCTTGTCCTCTGTCCTTTGCTTTCTCTTACGGATGGCAGACCGTATTATGACCGTCAGTATTGCACAGAGAACAATCACGAAGATCGAGCACAAGACAATCGTTGCGATCGTCAGATCCTTTTCACCCGGCACATGCGGCATCTTTTGCTTGGGATATATTCGATTATAATCTCTTTCAGTCTTTCAGAATTTTTCGTTTGGATTCAAACTACTCTTGTTCATTCGCAGACGTTGGACAATGACTGAGCGGCTAGTGTGGCCTCTGTATAGGTTTTTGTGAGACTCCCCAGACGGTCTCTTTGTATCCCAACTGAGAGGGGTTTCGGGGTCGGAGGACCAGATAAGATATGGGGCCGTCGCATTGGCTGTGACGTTTAGTCCGTAATGAGATTAAACTCTCCTGATACCAAGCTGAAAGATCATAAATACTGTCAAGTGGACAGCTTATTTACAGCTTGAAACCTACGTCAATTGTTCGAACCAATCAAAAAGGAAGAGTTTTATTTCGAGTTCCAAAATTATATGTACACATGTACATAGGTAAACGAGACACCACCCTCAAGCCGAAGCGATTATCACCGTCTTGTGAGTAAAGTGTGCGCTATCCACTTCCCACAAATCTCCGACCGGCTCAGACGTCAGCAATAATCAAGTTATTAAATTACGCTTATCAAAACAGGTGGAGGGGGGTCTAGACCAGAAAAACATCACCGAAACTCTATAAGAACTCATAAAGTCTTCTAAAGTGCTAACACAACAAAAACTCTGTTTACACCACATTGTGAGTATCTCATTCAGGGTTAATAAACTGATACTCATGAGTACAGACATCCTACTCTTCGCACAGATCATTTTTCCTGGAATACCGATTGTTGTCTTAAGAAAAATAATAATAATTCTGTAGGAGTGCAACGAACCAATCAGGAAAGTACCCATATGTCTGTAGCGAACTTCAAATCTTAGCTACATATATGGAAGAAACACTTACTAAGCAAGTGATCTGCCCGGAAAGAAACGTTTCTGTTTTCCCATACCAGACAATAATTGAAGCCTAAAAAATATCCTATTCAGTGCTTCATACCAAGGGGGATTTTCGCTTCGACCTTACAATGCATTTTAATCTTAAGTGTTAAACAAGTATCTAATCACAACCAGTCGAAAAGTAGGCGAAACTATAGTACCACCCGATACTCAGTTTTTATATACTTATGGACATATAATTCAGTCCCGATATTATTTTCTAAATTTGTTGAAACCAAAATAATTTATCCAATGACTCATGATAAATTCGAGAAAAATCTACCGATAGCCAAACAATTTTTTAAATTTTATTAACCCAAGAAATTTTTGTCCCGTACGAAACTGCTTAGCATTAAATTAAAAAGAAAGTATAAATAATTTTTGAGTAAAATTAAAACCATTTTTGAGATACATGCAAAATGCGGCAACATTCCGAAATTAGTCACATTGAAATATTGTCTTAGTTTTCGATTAAACTTTTAAAGTTTGGCCACAAAAGCGACTTCTGGTTTTGTCCCTTGCTAATGGAAAAGGTTTTTTCATTTATTTATCTTGAAAACGAAAAATTTCCCAAAATCAACCTAAGAGTTAATTAAGAGTTATAAGTTCATGATTTAACCAAAATAAAAGTCAGATTTATTATAATTTGAGTTTCACTTTAAATGTGTTCCACGGTCCCGTGCGACATCATGGAAATTCCCATATTTAATCTTGTGATTTATGCAACTTTTACAATTCATTCCTATAGAGTATAGTCTATAGAGTATAGAGTCTACCCTATTTGCACCTAATGATAAATATTCTAGCTTTTCCATACCACACCTTTCGCGAGTCGCCTACGTGAAATTGTTTTGTTCATTCAGACTATAAACATGATCCGATCGAATCATGTTTCTGCATCTTTGATGCTAATAATGCTAATCAAGAATATGGTGTATATTTTATGCGATCAACGAATTTAATGTACCTCTGTACTCTTGGAGTAAAGAGTAACAAGAAAAATGCTCCTTAAAATTAACAACTATACTTTTATTTACTTTTATACTTAATTCTCCCAGATCAAGAAGATACATAAATCGACTCTACTAGTACGCATACTGCTTTTGTGCACCGTCTTAGTCGACGTCAAAGGTTTTTCAAGGCAGATTGTCGAACAGGACAAAACACACCCTAATCGAAGTGGGAACACACATTTATAATTTGTAAATTAGAGCGATAATATATATGTATACATTTTATACGGCGTCTATGCCACTTGTGAGCACTACGATTAGATTTCAATGGCTCTGGTGTTTGAAGTTGTTCCCAGAATCAAACCATATTGAGCCCCGATCCGATCATCTGATGATGACAATTTAATCACTCTTCTTTGCTCACCATTCGAGACTATGGCACAATTGGCCAGACGACTTCGACGGGCCCGACAAATGCGTATCAGAACTAGGATCAACATCACTATAAAGAACACCATCAGAATGGGGAACCAGATGTCGAAGTATATATAAATCATTGCGAGTGGGTTTTTTATGCGACGTGTGAGTTTTTAAAGTCAAGCGAGTACTGCAGGCAATTACTTTCGATGTGTTTCAGACATGTGCCATAGATATTAATGGAACCTACATACATAGGACGGTATGTACGTATGTGCTTATCTATGAAAGTAAATCGAAGCAATGTCGATACTGAATCTAAGTCAGCGGGAACTTTAAAAATGACTTTGCGTCAATCTACCTATAGAATCTGCCGGGTATTTGCAAGGGTTTCCCAAAGACAGCAATAGGGACCGTTGATAGAACAGATCGTTAGGGAAAAAGGTTGTTGGAGGTAGCATATGCTCTGCTTAGAGAGTGGGCATAGTAGTATATTTTAGTAGGGGGACTCCCGGACAGCCTTAGGCTACAACGCGAATCCCAATCTATACACTCGATAAGATATGAATATATAAAGTTAATTAGATAATTATTTATACACTGATAAAGCAAATTACCTATATATACACATACAAATATAGTGGACATAAAACATAATTGATTTTGTTTACGAAGCAGCGTAGAAGAACACACTTGATTTATAAACAAAAAGAGAAACAAAGAAACTTTTTGGAGAGCTTTATAATAATGCCCCTGTTTTTTGCAATCTCTTAGAAAATTCACTTTTCCGATAAGCAAATTTTGACCTGGCAAAATTTGTATTCCCCCTAATCCGGAAAACAACGAAAACACAAACGTCATATGCCGACTCCACTGAAGGTGCTATGAGTCATCGGGGCACTTATCTGATTAAGAAATTTGATCTCTACTCACTGGAGAGCACCGCGCCTTGGCGCCTGCTGGTGCAGCAGTAGCCGCAGCAGCTCATGATGAGGAACGTCAAGACAAAGAACATGAAAACACTCCAGAAATCCATGGCGAAATCGTCCAGGTCGTCAAACTCGAAGTCGTCCACTGCGGTTAGCACAATTGAGAAAAGATTGCGCTGATGGGGGGAAAGGAACTTACGTTTGTTAGCTTCTGGGGCTGAAATATTAAGCGAAAATTCCACTTGTTGCAGTCGGCGGCACAGCGATAAGTGCACTCTGAGCCTTTAGTATTCTCTATGCACACGTGTACTGTACAGTCCTCTGAGCAATTTCTCTGGCTATACAAATCACGCTTCTATTTTAATCAATTCTAATACCAATATCTAATCAACGCTAATCTCAAACTCCACTTGCAATAATTGTTAACACGGTCGGGTTAGTGCTGCAAGGTTTCGCAAAGCCTGTGATGTTTTCCAGCACTGTTTGGCGCAGCAGGAACAGCTGTTTCGCCAAATATTTATCGAAACAAAATAAATAAAATTAAAAAGACACCAAGAACACTTTTATAACTTCATTATAGAATAAAAATGTTATTTTAAATAGCTGTGCTTATATGTGTCAGTTTAAGACCACATCAGGCCTAATCAAACATCTATCGATAGGTAACACTTAATTTCAGTGTTGCTTGCCAGTACCACTCACGTTTTTGTGCTTTGACTTTATTTGTTTCAACCTTATTCAAGAAAAACTTCAATAAAAGGGAGTAATTCAGATTAGCATATCTTATAGAAAATTAATTTATCAATCGAAGAAAATTGTGTGTTCAAGTATTGAAGTCCTAGCTAGCTGGTAATATCACATCGAATATCAAAATCGAGGAATATGGCCTCCAATCCTTGACGGAGAACGATTAGCCCATTGTAGACCAAGGGTGTATTTTAATATTCCGCCGAAAATAATGAAAATTGAATCATTTTAGAGCATTTCAGGTGAAAGATATCGTGGATTTTTTTAAATTCAGAAGAAAGATGGCATGGATCTACAAAAAGAATTTACAATCGTTAATATTTTCCGCCATTTACCTCAAGTAGTTGAACTATTTAAATAGAGGGCTTAAGTGGGCTACGCTCTTTTTTGTCATCGGTATATTTCTGATCGACCGTGGACTTGGTCACACTGCTTTGCCATTTTTATTAGAGTTGGAGAAACATAAAAGTTTGCGAACATATCGATGTTTTGCTCTCAAAATTTTCCATATTTTTATTTCATAATATATATCGAAGTAAAAAAAACTTTGTAATCTTTGTAAACACTAAAACATGAAATTTATGAATTATAAATCCTTTTTTTACACTAGGCTGAGTTATTGAGTTTTGGGCAAAGCTCAGTTTTTTTGTACATAGGATAGTTATGGTTGCTTTTCAGTTACGTTGTTCGACTATTCTTATGTCTTATCCCTGTTCTGCCTATCGTGTCAACGATCACCACTTATTAATAGTAGCGTAATAATTATGGCTGAGGGATAAGGAGCTAAAATAATTCCTTCAAGCAAATACCTTAAACTAATTTTATCATATGATCAAACATATTTATTATAGTTTAAATAGCCTATAAGATGCTTCTAGTGTAAATCTAATCTAAACATCGATGTTTGAGAAAGAACATAGATGTCTCTCCAGCTCTAATTTTTATCATGGCGATTTTCTTTTGACTTTGACTTGATTTTCTATTTGGCGCGCACCTCTCGTATCCAGACGATAGTATCGATAACCGAACTTGAATCGGGTATGAGCCCCATTGCATACACAATGATGCGAATTCCATGCGGCACATTAATTTGTAAGCCGTGTTTTAGTCAAAATACAATACATGCGGGTACTTAAAAGTAGTTAATCTTTTAGAAAATTTATTCATCAATAGAATAAACTTATATGGGCAAAGCTGAGACATCTAAATAGCTTGTAATATTCGACGGAATATCAAAATCGAGGAATATGCATAATAAAACTTGAATTCGTCAGTATATTTACGGTATATTTTTAAAATTAGACGGTATATTTTGGTATATTTCTGAGGGTCGGACGGTATATTTTAGCGATAAATCCGCGGTCACACTGATGGCCATTTTCTTTTGACTTTGACATCCACTGGGCGCACGTGTTTTCGGGCATAGCTCTGTGCAAATTTTAGTAAAAAGCAATGTAAATATCTCAGTGAATTGGAATCGGCGTTAAAAATAGCGTGGACTAATCTGTAAACCTTGAACTTTTCGTGTGTGTAGATGAATCCGGAGAAGCTTAAGAAGTTGCAAGCGCAGGTGCGCATTGGCGGCAAGGGCACCCCCCGTCGCAAGAAGAAGATTGTGCACTCCACCCCCGCAACCGACGA
The DNA here is from genome assembly GCA_008121275.1 of Drosophila lowei. Lineage (NCBI taxonomy): Eukaryota > Metazoa > Arthropoda > Insecta > Diptera > Drosophilidae > Drosophila > Drosophila lowei. The sequence goes on along the minus strand of CM017778.1, from coordinate 18,495,102 downwards.
CAAGAAGTTGCAGTCGTCGCTAAAGAAGTTGTCGGTGAATACCATTCCCGGCATTGAGGAGGTGAACATCATCAAGAATGACGGCACCGTCATCCACTTCAACAACCCCAAGGCGCAGGCTTCGCTGCCAACCAACACGTTCGCCATCACTGGACACGGTGAGAACAAGACGATCACCGAGATGGTGCCTGGCATCCTGACACAACTGGGACCCCAGGACATCAATCAGTTGAAGAAGCTGGCCACAGAAATCGCCAACAAGAGCGCCGCCGGTGGTGCTGCCGGCGCTGCTGGAGCGGATGCCGGTGACGATGATGTGCCCGATCTGGTCGAGAACTTCGAGGAGGTGGCTATTGCCGCTGCCAAGGCTGACGAGAAGGCTGGTGAAGTGGCGGCCTCGGCCTAATAAGTCAACGATGTTGAGGCGTAGATACACACACATACACTTTAAACAAGAAACCACACACATACAAAACATACGACGACAGAAGGAAAGAAGGGGCTAGCGGCTGGCATACAGAACACACCGTCAAGCGGATCCTCTTCTCCCGTCTGGATAGCTGTGTGGGGGATGGGAGTAGGACAGCTGGCATGAGGTTTGTCACTTGATGCGCCGCCCGCCCGGTTCCTTTTTCTATTTCGGGGGTCATGCTACACTAAACTAAATACAAATAAAAAGGCATCCAAGCGAGCGCTAAACACAACACGTTAAATATAATAATTATATCTAATATAAAAAGGGAACTTTCAATCTTAGAACTACTCGTAGTGTAGCTGGAAACGAATTGTACAACGGCAAAATGTATTTTCCAATGCGATTAAAGCACGTTTCCCTCTATACACAAAACAAAACACACACATCCGCATCGCCGCCGTCTCGTATTGTTTCCGCCTCCCCCACAAAAGCACACACATACATTTTATACGGTTTTGAGGAGGTATTGAATTTTGAAAAGTGATTTTAGGGGACAACACAGACACTCCAGAAGAAGTCATTGCCAGGTTGATGGAAAGACAGATAGTAGAAGGATGAATATATACTTATTTATAGCATTAGCTCATACTTAACCTGCTTTCTATTCTATATTCAAATCCCAACCAACCCAATGATGATGTATCCCCCCGGCTTCAAAAACTCATGTAAACACGAGAGTCCCTATCAAAGCTAAATCGAACTTGAACCAAAATTGTTGAAAACATTTTTCTAATTTTTAAACGTATTTTTTAGACCATCATACATACATTAAAAGAACTGGAAAGAAAACATTTATATTTCTGGACATTTTATTTCCGGCGTTTCTTTTTTTTCTTGCATAATCTGCGTTGGTGTGCGCGCGTGTGTGTGTATGCCTGACAACGCCTTTTGGACAAGGGGGGTAACAAAAAGCACGCGGCAGTCAAAACTTGTTGACATTGAGATTCGGGCTTTGAAAGCAATCGGCAGCTGTTTTTCGGCACAAGAACTGAACTTTAGCGCGTTTCATTAATTAAATAATGGTTTTGCCTGGCAAGGGTTCTCGTAGTAACATAAATATACGTCAAAATGCAAATGGTAATGAGCGAAAACCCAATGTTTGCCTGTGTGCACCAGTTCTGTGTGTGTTGGCCATGCGTTTCTGGGAGTATGGGTGCGATTTGTTTTAAATTTCTGTCATGAGTCACGGCCAACTCGAATTATAAATGGTTTAAAATGTTGCGATTCGCGGATCGCGGTATGCTGATAGGCTTGAACCTTCTATAGGCTACAATTTGCGGTTGGGGTGCTGTTCTTATCAGTTGCGCCATTATAACATATGTACAGGGCAAAGGTTAATGCACATGTACAATTGCAAGTATATAAGCCTCAAGTTGAACAATTGTACATAGTTTAATTGAAGAATTAGTATTAATTTGGGCTGCAAAAAACAATAAACGTATCTTCTTTCTGCGACCTGACCCAATATTTCTGCCTTTGCTGTAGATATTCAACTAGGTGGCAGCTTCCTTGCAAGAAAGGCGACGGTGCTGCCATCTGGCTATCTTTTTTCCCGCCCAAACAAGAAAACAATATTTTAAAATACGATACGATCTTTCAATTATTTGTAAAAGTTTGAACTAATTACAATGTTCGCATTTCCTTCTTGCATATACTGCAGACAACCTTGCAGGTGGCAGGACCAGAACTGGGACTCTCCACTCGATGATAAACTGCCGCACCGACCTCGGGAATCACCCTGCGACGATTTTCAGGGCGACTCTTCTTGTTTCCGCTCTCCACACAGCAGCAAAGCAGAATACTGAGCGGCACCGCCTCGCCCTCCTCCAGGGTCTGGGGAAGGTTCTTATTCCGCGTCTCTGGCAGCAGCAGGCTGGCGAATCCGCCCACAATGAGCAGCGCTCCCATCACAATCAGCGGTAGAGCCAGCATTTGCTGGCCCTGCAACGAAACAGAAGCTAAGGGAACCGATCGGGATCTGGACAGGTTAATGGACACTCACCATGTGATTGATAATGGGAATGACAATGGGCCCGATCATAGCCACCACGGAGCTGAAGCTCATGCCCAGGCCCCGCACCACCGTAGGATACAGCTCGGAGGCCAACAGCGGCAGCACGACAAAGGACGAGCTGATGCCCATCTTTCCGACGCAGTACAACAGCAACGTGATCTTCGGAAACAGGAACGTGGCCACGCAGGCCACTCCGCCCACGAGCATTGATATGAAGAGGATCCAGCGCCGTCCGAAGTAGCTGAGTCCCGGCCATAGGAGCAGATACGTTGGCAGCTCCACAGCCCCGGCCAAGAAGAAGTTCCATATCTCGTCGCCACCCAAGGCAGGAGCGTAGTAGCTCAGGCCAACATACACGCTGGTGTTGGCGAACCATATAAGGGTGATAATCAGGGTTTTGCGGCGCATGTTGGTGCCCCGGAACAAATCCAAGATACCATAGTGCGTGGTGGCCGACGACTCCGCGGCCTGCGTTGTCACGAGACGATGCTGCAACCGCTCCACAAAGTCCCTGGTGATGCGTACTCCATTCACGCGTGCCATTACTTTGAGGATCTTGGTAGCCCGCTTCGTCTGCCCCACGGCCATCAGCCAGCGAGGAGACTCGGGCAGCAAAAAGAAGCAGGAGAAGAGCATCAGCAGGGGCATGGACACAGCCAGACTGAGCTCCCGCCAGTCGCGCACAATGTATATCACGCCGGCCAGGACAACCAGTCCCAACGAGTAGGCAATGTTCGAGACGATTGTGCAGAAGACGCGGCGATCGGGGCCCACCAGTTCAATGGCGAGGACGTAGGGACTCGCCAGAATGGCCGGCACTGTCAGCCCCACCACGAAGCGGAGCCCCAGCCAGACAGGGAAGTTCCAGGCAAAGGCACTTGCCGCACAGGCCGCAATCTCCAGCAGCAGGTAGGCGTAGAAGGACGGTCGCCGGCCCCACATATCCACCAGATAGCCGAACACGTAGTTCCCCAGCAGTCCGCCCACACCGAAGATGACTAGTGCTAGGGTCACCAGGTAGCTTCTGTCGCAAACCAAATTCCACTGCAATCGGAGGGAGGAAGTCTGGAGTCAGAGAGGAGCTGATTGAGATCGTTGTACCTACCTCTTGGACCACTGTGCTGGAGTAAATGGACTTGTCGTAGTGCCAGCCATGCTGGCAGGGCACTATCCGCGCTGTCTCCGGCTGCAGCTTTAGCAGATTCTCAGCTTCTTGCCTGATCAGATCAATGGGCGGTCGGTACTCCAGATAGCGGACAATGTCGCTGTAGTTGCGGGCATACATGGAGCACTCGGCGTAGGCGCCATGACGGTTCCGCGGGATGCTCAGGTTCTTCACCAACTGCACATAGTCCTGGGTCCATGGCTCCAACTCTGGCACTCGACACCAGTGGTGTGGAGTGGCCGCGATGAATAGCTGGCTGCAAGGATGGCACACAGGATTAGAATAATGGAAGAATGAATCCAGCCACGTTCACCTGTAGGCGTGAAAGGCACAGGGCAGAGCAGCCGGCAGCAGCACCGAGCATATGATGACCTTCTGATAGAGGCCGAAAGATCCCACCTCCTTAAGTACCTCATCGAAATCCATGTCGTCTGCATCCGAGCCAAGCGCGCGCACAACTAACGAGCTGATGCTGGGGGCCTTGTCCACTTCCAGGCCAGGAATTGACGCGCTGCAATCGCCGCGGGGGCTGATTGAACATAATTACATTACGGCCTTTCATCTGTTTTAATTAATTGGACACCGCGGCGTGGACAAGGTTCGAGATTTGTGGACACAGCTGAGCCACAGATGCACCGATCCACACTGCAATACCCAACCAAAGCGAGCACTCGGACCTGATGGGCTAGTAGTCAAATCTGTATTTCTTCGTATAGGGTACATAAAATTAAATTACATATTTCTAGAACTGGAATGGGAACTGTCGCGCACACGGACACTGAAGCGTCTATCTGCGGGCCAATCCGATGATGGTCAGTATATACATAAAGATGTTGACAATGTCCAGGTAGAGGTTGAGAGCCGCGAAGATGTACTCCTCGGGACTGATGGAGTACTTGTGGTTGCCGCCCAGCATCAGCTGCGTGTCGTACACCAGATACACGGAGAAGAGCAGGGCACCCAGCGAGGCGTACACCAGCCCGATCACCTGGCTTGGTATGATGATGGCAATGATGCCAAAGATGATGAAGACCACCAGGCAGGCGACTAGCACTCCGCCGCACATCGTAAAGTCCCACTTGGTTTGCAATGCGAAGATGGTGAGGCCCAAGGACACGGCTGCCGTGATTCCCACGGCCATCAGCACCTCATTGGCCTCGTACTGGCCGGACACCACTCCCAGCAGGAAGGACTCGGCGATTGTGAACAAGAACAGGAATATAAAGTTGAGAGGCGTTTTCCGGCGAACGCTCTCGCAGCAGGCCATGCAGATCATAGTCACAATGAGAACGGCCTGCAAAAAATAGAGACTTTATATCCATGCTATCCTGTAAAAGGCAACCACTCACCAGGGCGATCCAAAGGAGGTATGGGTTCTGCTGGACCCATTCCTGTGTGCCCTTTGAGAAGGTGAACACGCTGACAAAACCAAAAGTGATCAGCAGTTGTACCTAGATAGATGATAAGTGAGATATCCCATGATTAAGTGATGGTTCACTCACCATCAGAATGAGGTAGACCTTCCTGATGAAGCCCTTCCTGATGCTCTGGTCATCAAAGTCGAAGGTCTTGTCCGCCTCGGCATCTGTGTAGGCGCCAGTTTCATCGCCTATGGATGGAGACAGGTTCAAAGGAATTGGGTATTAATTCATCGATGACTAACCGTATTGAAAGTGAGTGCTCATGGCTGGATTGTGCCGCCTCAGTTACGTGTCGTGTGAGTTCTTCCGCTTGAAGGTGACGATGGTCTAACCCATTTGCCATACCAGAAAGTATCCCATATGGCCCACTATTTGCAGATTAGCCAAGTTTCTTATCAAATCGACTCTCTCACAGACACACACACACGAACACCTCACCGACGCACAGTAGATGCAGATAACAGATAATGTACACACATGTGTGTGCTGTTGAGTAATTTATATTTTGTGGCCCAGCAAATGTTCGATATTAGGTGAATCACATAAAAACCCCTGCAACACAATTATTGGTCTCAGAGGGAGAGGCTTCTCATGGAGAGCGAGAGAGAGAGAGAGCTCTGGCAATCGGCGATTATCTTATCGGGAACACTTTCTCTCCACAACTCTTCTTTCGGCTTAGCCGCCATCGATACTCCTCCCATCCCATCCTGTACTTGCCTTGCTGGTAGTGATACATTTTATTTGTATATTGCGGCTATATCGGTGGAAAACAGACGAGCTACTGAGCCGCAGGTGGCGGTGACCCGGTTGCACACACAAATTTGAAAGACACCAAAACTCACACGCACACAATCGTGTGGCTGCGATAAGAAAGTCAGCCCAACTAACGCGACAAATGATAAAGAAAAGGTAATTTAATTGATAAAGTTCCCCTTTTGGTGTAATCCGTGCGCAAGCGACGCTGGCCGACTGCAAACTGTGCAACTGCAAACTGGCGGTGGCAATGCCCCCAGGGTGAATCGCGATGAAGAAGACCTACAAAGGCTGCTCTCTGTGGTCAAAACAATCCAGCCTTAATAAATAGACGCGCTTTATTGTTGACTTTAAACTCAGTGTCGCTGCGGAGCTTACATCGTTCGGTATTAGATTTACAAATATAGTTCGGGATTCCGTAGTTTTTACAAAGTTAAACGTATTTAACAATTGCAAGCCGTGTTGCATATAATATAGTATATATGTATATGTATGTATGTATGTATATACGTGACTATTTATTGTTATTATTTGAATGGCATATCAATTTGGTATTTTTAATTATCCTCGCAACTGAATTTAGATAATCCTCTGAAGAGGCTGAGGGGAATTCTAGACATTCAAAATTATGTCGGAAACTAGCTTAAATACGAATTACATAACAAAAAGCAAATTAAAATGTTAATTTTGTATTCACTTCACCTTAAAACACACATTACCAACTACATACATATAAGGAAACTGGCCAAACACAGCGGGGAAAGATATAGATTGATAGTAGATATTTGAGTAATCTTTAAGTTGAAGGTAGCCGCCGTTTCGTTTCTCAGTTTCAGAACTGGTTAGAGGCGAATGAGATTAGACGACAACAATATCGGTAAGCCGGTTAATGCTGGAACCGGTTAAAATGTAAAGAATATTTGGAAATAAATCGATTGTCTGCGCGCTAGATCCTTAGTCGCGCGATGCTCCAATTATAGTGAGAATGTACATGAAGATGTTGATGATGTCCAGATAGAGATTCAGGGCCGCGAAGATGTACTCCTCGGGACTGATGGAGTACTTGTGATCGCCGCCCATCATCAGCTGCGTATCGTAGATAAGATACACGGAGAACAGAAGCGCTCCGAACGAGGCGTAGACCAGCGTGATGATTTTGCCCTTCATGAACATGGCCACAATGCCGAAGATCAAGAATACCACCATGCAGGCAATCAGAATGCCGCCCATCATCGTGAAGTCGTATTTTGTTTGCATTGCGAAGAGCGTGAGTGCTAGACAAACAGCCGCCGTTATACCTACCGCCAAGAGAACCTGGAATCAAAGAAAAATCGATCAGCAGGCTACTAGAATGCGAAAGCATTAACTTCCATGAACACTCACCTCGTTGGGGGCATAGCGAGTGGCCGTTACTCCCATTAAGAACGACTGAGCTATTGTAAATAATCCCAAGAAGATGAAATTTGTCGGTGTCTGGCGGCGTACGCTATCGCAACAGGCCATACACAGCATAGTGACCAGCATTACGCCAAGAGCCACCCAGAAGAGCCACATGTTCTTGGCAGCGAAGTTTTTTGTTCCCTGGTGAAAGACGAACAAGGCAACTGCTCCGAAAGTAACCAACAGTTGGCCCTAAAAGAAGAACAAATTGAGAATTTACATAAAGTTAAATGAAATCGCAATTGAACCCTACTTACCATTAGAATCAAATACACTTTGCGTATGAAACCGCGACGGATGCTTTGATCGTCGAAGGAAAAGTTCTTGGGCTGACTCTCTGGATCATCGTAGGCTCCGTAGCCCCCCGCTGCAGGTGGTGGCTGAATGAATCCCGGCTGCGGAGCATAGCCACCTGGTGGGGGTCCTTGTCCATAGGGTTGGCCATACGGTCCCTGTGGATAAGGTTGAGCTCCTCCCTGGGCATAGGGCGGATAACCGCCTTGCGGAGGTCCGCCACCGTAGCCTCCTTGCGGAGGATAGCCACCGTAATTGTATTGCTGATTTGGATCTGTTGAAGACATTTCAACTTAGCTTTCTTTTCGTGAACAATTTTCAAACTTTTTTTCTAGAGCATTCCACAAGGCCAGGCCCAAAAGATGGAAAAAAACTCGCATTCGCTACCCAGAACTGTGAAATCGGAATGATTCGCTTTGGAGGGGCTGCACAAAGTCTTTACCGAAAAAATGAGAAAACAATGAGTACAAGCATCCAACAATTCTCTAGAGTAAACACATTCAACCATGATAAAGAAGTACAAATATGTATATCTTCGTGATGGAAAGAGTACGACATTACAATGATTCAACTTTTTATGGGCAGCTTGGCAGTTCTGGGAGAACCGCACCAGAGAAGCAGGTTTGATGAAATCCTCCAAAGAGACAAGGAGACGGGTTACAAAAACAGAAGCATGCAATAACCCAAAAAGCAATTAATTTAGATAAAGAATTTTCAATAAAAATAGACCTTGGTACTGGGGGTATTGAGGGACACTTTGCCACGACATTGCACAATGGGTTCTGCTCTCGGCCTTTCTCTCTAAAGATCTCTAACAGATGCTGCTGTGAAGTAGACCCAAGAAACTTTCGATTAGTCAAGCCTTGGCCCTTGGCACTCACCTTGCATTGTTGAGGTCGCTGAGTAGCACTAAGTTCGATGAGAATTTACCTGGAAGCAGAGATGGAAGGAAAAAGATAACATAAAATATGTGCTGATACACCGCCACCACTTTGCTTGTTCGGCTAATTAAATTAGCAGCAACGAAATGTATTTCAGTAATGGGAAAAAATTACGCTCTTTTTGAAACCCACATCCTGTCGCATGCAATTATTAATGAATTTCGGCTCTTCCTGGTCGCTTTATGGATTTGTTGTGGCAGAAATGACGTGTACGCTACGTGAGCGTGGGAGTGCTCTTGAAAGGCAATGCCGTTTATTAGTTTACCTACACACTGCTCAATGCGTTTGCTAGTCGTAGCTATTAAATCGGTGCAGCTGGAATCTACACACATCAATAATACATACTGGAGCGGTTTGTTTGTATACGCCAGAAAAACGGTGACTCACTCATCCACCAGATCCACAAATATACCGGGGAAGAACTTCACAAGGAGAATCAATTGCAATTGTTTACAACAAGCCATGGCCCAAGAACTAATTTAAGCACTTTAAGATCATTTATTTACCTCTGGATTGTTTACAAAATTGATCTACCCAAGTAAACTTTTGTTTGTTTTTATGGATTATTCACGAAATTTTTCTAGAGATGTGCTAGGCGATCGATAAGCCTATCGATAAGGGTGGAAAACTTATATTGTAAAGGTGGCGCAAATTGTGACAATACGACTATTCCACTACACTTCCAATTAAGAAAGGCAGTAAGACACCATATACAAAACTTGATGGGTACAAGCCGCTCGTACGTTGTAAGTGAAACGACGACGACCCAAAACTTTTTTATTTATTTTTTTAATAGATATCTGTTAAATATTACGTCAGTAAAAACTAAATCGTTTTGCGACACCTAGCAAATCATAGAGACTATCGATAGTCGGCAAAAATGTACTAAAATATACCAGCAATGCAGTTAGGTATATTTTAGTGAATTTTTTGGCCGACTCGCATGCTGCAATCGTCCACGACGCTCGTGTAATCTTTTCGTTTCTGTATTAAAAGGGCGAGAATTTTCTGGTAAGTCTTAACAATGTGAATAATCAATAAGTGACTGTGAATCATACCGAGTGCAACCATTGTCCCAGCTAAGACAAGCGTTTAGGTTATGTGCGTGCCGTGCCGCTTGTAACAAAGGGCTCCACTCGCGACATGGAAAACGAAGGTGGGGATCGGGCTGCTGACCTGCATTGAGAAAGAGCCGGAAGCCCCTGTCATTTAATTCGCAAATGGGACATTTCATCCGCTAGTTTCTATTTATAAAGATAGTGACGCAACTCGTCGCTACCCCCCGCCGCTGTTACCATTCCATTAGTCGCCTGTTGCTTATCAGAATCTATGCGGTTTACGAGTTTGTTTGTGGCACTGTATCGAACGATAAACTTTTATTTTACAGCCATTTGTGTGCATTCCAACATGGTCGAAGACAAGGAGAACGTGGCAAATGGGGAGCAGGTCTCCAAGAAGGGAGCCAAGAAGCTGGCCAAGGCAGCCAAGGTAATTTTGTGATTCTGCGGACGTGGCGTGAGTGTTTGGAGGTGATAACAGCTCTGATGCTTGTACGTTTATCTCCACAGAAAGCCGAGCAGAAGGCGGAGACGGCAACAGCTATTGCCGCTAACAATGCAGCTGGCGACAGCGCCGAAGACAGCGCCTTGGGTCGCTACGGCCTCTCTGAGATGATTCAATCGAAGGAAAAACGCAGTGAGCGTAACTTCGTGGCTGTGCACGAGCTGAGCAGCCACGTGGAAAAGGGATTGCTCTGGGTGCGAGGACGCGTCCACACTTCGCGGTCCAAGGGCAAACAGTGTTTCCTTATCCTGCGCCAGCAGAGCAGTACAGTGCAGTGCATCCTCGCTGTGGGCGACATCATTTCCAAGCAGATGGTGAAGTTCGCGGGAAAGTATGTCCTATAAAATACTACGAGGATGATCAATAATTTATAATCCCAATCATCTTTTTGCAGTATTCCCAAGGAGAGCATCATCGATATCCAGGCCAAGCCCGTCTCAGTGCCCAACAAGATCGAATCTTGCACGGAGCAAACACTGGAGCTGTGTGTTGAACAAATATTTGTAATTTCCCAGGCCAAGGCTCAGCTGCCTTTGCAAATTGAGGATGCCTCGCGTCCAGAGAACGCCGATGATGACGGGCTCAACATCCGCGTCAATCAGGACACCAGATTGGATAATCGTGTCCTGGACCTGAGAACGCCGGCCAATCAGGCCATATTCCGCCTGGAGGCTGGTGTCTGCCGCCTGTTCCGTGATATTCTCACCGATCAGGGCTTCACTGAGATCCACACGCCGAAAATCATTTCGGCAGCCAGTGAAGGAGGAGCCAATGTGTTCACCGTCAGCTATTTCAAGGATTCTGCCTATCTGGCCCAGTCGCCACAGCTGTACAAGCAAATGGCAATCGCCGCCGACTTTGACAAGGTGTACACCGTGGGGGCCGTGTTCCGTGCGGAGGACTCGAACACGCACAGGCATCTGACGGAGTTTGTAGGCCTCGACCTGGAGATGGCCTTCAAGTACCACTACCACGAGGTGCTCCACACAATTGGCAACACGTTCACGGCCATTTTCAAGGGATTGCGCGACAAGTACAGCCGTGAGATCGAGTCTGTGGGCCAGCAGTACAAGGTCGATGCCTTTAAGTTTTTAGAGCCACCACTGATACTGCAGTTCTCCGAGGGCGTGGCTATGTTGCGCGAGGCTGGCGTGGAGACGGGCGATGAGGAGGATTTGTCGACGCCAAATGAGAAGCTACTGGGTCGTCTGGTCAAGGCCAAGTACGACACTGACTTCTACATCCTGGACAAGTTCCCCCTGGCGATTCGCCCCTTCTACACGATGCCCGATCCCAGCAACTCTACTTACTCCAACTCCTACGACATGTTTATGCGTGGCGAGGAGATCCTGTCAGGGGCACAACGTATACACGATCCGGAGTACTTAATCGAGCGTGCCAAGCACCATGGTATTGGTAAGTATCTTTGAATGAAGCTGCTCCCTATCTGCTCCTCTTGAATACCAATTCTTCATATTTCTTGTTTCAGATACCACCAAAATTGCGGCATACATCGAGTCCTTCCGCTATGGCTGCCCCCCGCACGCCGGCGGTGGCATTGGCATGGAGCGAGTGGTCATGCTGTACTTGGGCTTGGATAACATTCGCAAGACCTCCATGTTCCCACGCGATCCCAAGCGGCTAACGCCTTAAACACATCACCACAACCCTGATACTCTATCGATTTGAATTAAATTCGAAAAAACCATTGTTTTAATTTCCCTGTGACTTTCCAATCCTCCTCCAGTTATTTTTGTTTAAACGCTGATCCCATATTCCCGCTTACCTATGTGACCGGCCCCCTTTTCACCGCCAAGACTAGCATGCTGCAGAGTTGTTAAACAACGCGAACACTGCAAGAGAAGACTGCCTAGACTCAGGTTTAATTGGATGATTCGTAATAAAATAAATCTGTACGCGTGTGTCTTTGTACTTTATTCATCGAAAATTAATTGTTTTTGGTTTCAATACTCATTCGTACGTATTGTTCAGCCGAGAAATTCTACGTAGGGCTTGTGCACGTCCATAGAATTTAATAGTTTCGGCAGCCAGGATTACGAATTCTGTATTCTGTACAAAGGGGAATCCAGAGAGACTGCATTTTCCATAGAAGGACGAGCCATCAGCCAAATATGAATCAATCGAATATCCAAGGCATTTCCCAAATTTATTTAAGTAACATTTCATAGGGAATACCTCTCCAGGTGGAATCCTCCACTTGTTTATTGTTCCCAATATATAAACTACCGAAAACACTTGAAATTTTAATGATTTCAATCAAATGTGATACGGGCAGTTTATCGTTTACGGGAGTTGGCAGACAAATTTTCCAGAAATGCCTTCATCTGTCCATGTCAGATCCTTTACAGACATCCTGATTTACACGAATTTATTGGATTAAATTAAAAACGAATGGCACTCCTAACCCCTTCGAGAAAGTTTTGAAGAAAGCGTTTTAAGAAAAAACAGAAATTCGTGATTCATTTTCCAATAAAGCTTCATCAAGAGACCCCATAGAGAGGGTGCATCTCCACAGAAGGACAAAATCTTATTCATCTTAAATTAATGTTTTTCCTCTCCGCCTTTACGCATAGAACAAAAGATAGCTTCTCTATATGTACATACATAACTTCCAGGGAAGGACGAGTCTTGGCAAACTGAAACGAATCCAAATTATGCCGGCCTTTGAAGGATTTCACTGTATTAAAGCAAGATTTGAAGTAAAACTTGTACGAGTACCGAGAAGTATCTAGAACACCAATTAAAGACTAGCCGAACATCTCAGGGCTCTCCGCTAAGTCTGCACCTTGTCAGCCACAAACCATCGCCACAATAAATTGTATTCATTTGGAATCAGATTATTATCAATACGTACACGTCACGCTGCGAGCTGTGGGGCATGGGGCAGATGGTGGCACTGCGAGAACACTGTTGACACAGTTGGCGCATACTTTGCGCTGGGGAACAAAAGGACGAATGCGAATTCCTTTCAATCTGGTGTGTGCGGCCTGCCTTCCTGCTATCGGGAAATGGACTTTAAAATCAAACATGGTCGAGTCCATAGAGCAGAGGAAACACGCAGACATTTACGATATACTACTATATGTATGTATGTACACATATATGCATACACACCCCTGCATACGATTGACCGTGGCGTTGCGGAGGAGTTTCCGTCTACTTCAAGACACAATTGAGACGCACTCCATTTTATTTTCACACCGATGCGGGTATCTTTAGCTCAGACACCAAACATGCAGCAGCGGCGGCAGCAGCAACAACGGCAACAACAGTAATAACCCTCAAACAATCAAATGGGCGGGGCATCCGTGAATAGCTGAATGGCGCACAGCGGTTGTCCCGCTCGCGCACACACCATTCCCGGCTGCCACGAGCGAGAGAGCACTCTCCAAATGCCATTTTGTTTTCGACCTTCTCTTCCGGCGCAGCAGCTGGCAACACTGCTACAGCGCGCGCTCCTCAAGCCAGTTTGTTTTGTATCTTCCGATTGAGCGGCAGCGGAGCTCGTGCCTCGTGATTCCTCCGATTCCACCGATTCCTCGGATTCTCCGATTCTCAGCTGCTGCCCGCGTCCGCCGTTTCGTTGCCCCGACGTTTATTCCGACGTGAAAATTAACAAGAAATAAACCCGAAACGGAATCCCAGTGAGCGATTGCGGCAAGTGCAGTTCATTTTTCAGTGCAATTAAAATAGAGATTTCTCCGGATCCGTCAAGCTCAACGGATGCGGCTCGTAATGCCAAAGTCAAGCGTCAAACTAATGTATTGCCACTAGTGCCAGTGTTCCCGTTGCCGTCACCGTCGCCGTCGCCTTCGTTGTCGTCGCCTGCGCCAAGAATTTATGGAATTTGGCATTTTGTGAATTTAGCGAAAATATTTTCATTGAGTGCCCCCAGCAAATGTTTTGTGTGTTATGTCGTCTCTCGGCTAGAAATAAAATTCACAAAAAGCATCGTGAAAATCTCAAATATTCACGTGCAAATTCCCAGCGCTTATATTTTTAATTACTATTCAAATTAACGGCATCAACAAAACGGAAAACGACCCCATAAAAGCATCATTTTTAATCTACCCCATAATATAAAAGAAAGCCATGTCAGATTTGTGAAATTGTTGAATTTTTTACATATTCCTAAAGTGCACCACACATGATAAATGTCATGAAAAAAATCCAGTAAATTTTGCGGTATTAAAAACCTGGAAAATCTTTGTGGATTATACGACTTTCAATTGGTAAGTTTTTCAGCAATTCTCTACGAGAGTAGGGGATATCTGTTGCTAGTTTAATTGGAAACCAATTGAATATGTATACCCTTGACTTATAATTTGATTCCATTTCAATCGGAATCACGTAACTGGACACCTATTGTTTTCATATGAAATACATGTACTGTATAATTACATTTCATAAATTTCGTTATTTGTACTCTGATTCAAATCCCGTCGGACGGATTTCCCTCTTAAATTGTGTTGCCTCAGAAGAGACGTACACTTTAGTCGGATGATTAATGGATTTAACATATGGTTTTCAGTATATCTAATTAATTATCAGCCGACGGGAAAGGTCTTTGAAGCGACTCAAGAAATATAAGAGCAAAAATTGTGAAGAGCACACTTTTATGGCTACTCCTAAATACTACTTTCAATAGAATAGTAATAGGATAAGGACATTACACCTCAGGGCTTGAGTAGTGAGTGAGACTCCTGAAAACATACAGAGATTCCAGTCGTATCCTTTTTGAACATCAGAGAAAAGCCTTAATTGTTTTTAGTAGTAAAAAGCTGTTTCTTAAGAAGTTTTCTTGGACACTGGGCACAATACATGCTCTCAGAGGACATGCATATGTGTATATACTTTCAAAGCAATAATACATACATTAATAGATAAATAAAGGGCTAACATTGTTCAATTTATAAGGTCTGGGAAACCTCCAAGAATGCCTTCTACTATGGCATTTATTGTTCCAGTATTAAATAAAAGTCGTATACAATTATTTTGAACAGTAGACAAATATCTATCGTTCCCCTCTTAAATCCACTCTTCAGACACACACAAAGCACAAAAGCGAGTAGTTTCAGTGCACTGAATTTTACTATGCAATCATGCAAATCCTGAAGAGGTGAAGAGGGCTCCATCCTCAAGCCAGCGCCCTACACTCTGCTTAAATGTCCATTGACGATTGAGCTTTCTAAAAAAAGTCGTAGAACATACCGTAACCCGAAAGTGTTCTTTTAAATTTATTAGTAGACAAGAATTGAGTTAAGTTAATATAAACGTATTGCATACTACGTTCTTAAAATATTTGCATTGTTAGCTTGTTTTCAAAAAATGTAAAATTTCCGTCTCTTTCAAGAGGCCAACTTCCAACAAAATGAGTCAAAAAGAATATTTATTTACCGTCTGGAGTTATAAGAGCGTTTTCAAAGCAAGTTTTTACAGTTTCAAATGCCCGAACTTTAATTTAAAATATACGTAATCCTTAAATTTGAATTCCCTTTATCTTGTGTCCATATGTACTTATGGTTTTTTTTTTTTTGTATATAATAATATATAATAATAATTGGTACATCTTAAAAATTAGGAATTCTTCATGATTTTTAATGCGTCAATTTGGTTCCAAAGTCCTTGGTCATGTCTTATCCTATTCTGAAATAATTATATTCAGTAATATTTCTATGAAAATGTTAATATAGGGTTCAGGAATTTATTAAAGTAGCACTTCAGTGCATTACTTCAACGCCCATTGTGGAATTCTGCAGTACAATGGTTAATATTTAAGCATATAACGGACTTTCCCCAGACAGCTTTACATAAAATTAAAAACTTTAGATTAATGCAGACTTTTACGTTGGCCACAATTAAACAAATTGTTAACGCATTTTCCCCCTCTTTCCCCCGCAGCATGCGATGGTTCAACGGAAACGCGGATGAGAAGCAAAACTGGAGTTCCAACGCCGAAGGGAATGACAAGGAATGGCGTGGAGTGGTATGGCCGTGTAAAATAGAAAACAAACGCAGTAGCAATCAACAATCAGCAGTCCACAATCCATCCACAATCCACAATGTGGAAATGATAATTGCAATTGCCTGGCGGAGCAAACAAAGCAAAAACCAGTGAAGACGAGGGTCGTAAGGAAAGCCATGATAGAAAATACTCACGAACGGGAATTGCGAATTCAAAGAAAAAGAAGTTTGTGAACAAAAGAAATGAAATAGCAATAGAAAGAGAAAGAGAAAAAGAAGAGAAAGAGGCAAACAGGAGCTCTGGCGGAAAAAGAAAAAATAACAAAAGTTTAAACAAAAAAGACGAAAAGCAATTAAAGCTCTGGATACAAACGCGATGGTGTTTTACAATATGTAAATATAATTAGCCGAGCGGAGTTTTCATTCCTGGAATTTCGCCAGCCAACAACAAGACACGCCACCACCGGGCAGCTTTGAGTCGTTGTCGAGAGCAGAGCCGGTTTTATAATTACTCGAAGCTAGCTTTTCTCTCTCTCCGTGTCTCTATCTCTGTGTCTTGACGAGCTTAACGGAAGCTCAAGCCGGGCCCAGAGGCCTAGGCGCAGCTTAAAGACGATTCCGATTACGAATCCGATTCTAATTCCGATTCCGGTTCCCGTTGCGACCCTGACAATTGGTGATTCCAAATCAATTTCCACTCGAATCGGTACAAAAACTGTGATAACTCTGTGTATTGGTGTATTGTGAGTGATTCGACGCAGTTGCAATTGCGGTTGCGACAATGGCAGTGTCCTGCCCCGAAGTTATGTACGGTGCCTACTATCCATATCTGTATGGGCGCGCTGGACCAAGTCGTTCATTCTATCAGTATGAGAGGGTGAGTACTTTCATATAACATAATAAATAAACATAAATATTTATTTATTTATTATATTTTGATCAATTACATATATGTCCATAAGAAGTGTTGATAGACAAATTGTACATAAATGATCAGGTTGTGCAATGATAATTACAGTTGGTAGATTTTATCTTATTAATGCATTCTCTAGTATTCTCCTTGCTTGTAAAAGTTTCTTTCGATTGCTAAGTATGGCATTGCTAAAGAAACCAAGTCTAAGAAGTGTCCCTTATAGCTAAAGACTTTCCAAAGTTGTAATCTAGCAAATTCGGGAAATACATTCATAGGGAATGATTCGGAAATTTTAATGCTACATACCATATTAGGGTAGATCTTTGATCCAAAACCAAAATGAATGTGTATCAAGACCAAATAGCATTTTTTAACTAAGAAAATATTTCTTAAAAAAAGTCAGAGCCTTCATCTCTAAACGGAAACAATCTTTTAAGTTTTAGAAAGAAAAATGACAAGGTACCATTTTGTTAGTTTATTAAAATCTTTAGAATCGGAATCAAACGCTTGTAATTAATGTTGGAACGTTCTGTGTCATTTAAATAGTTCTAAAGAGTAATTACCAATCTTCAATAAAGATTATGTTTGGTATTGTGCAAATACTTTCAGAATTCTAAATATTCCTATACTTTTTGAGTATCGGCTATCAAAAGAGATGGGCCATATTTTCGCTCGAAACTGATTCGACCAGATTGATCTTCGCCCAATCAACGAACTGCTTCGCGACTTCAATCAATTTGTTTCGGCCTTCTCGAACTGCATAATTAGAGGCTTCTAACAAATCATAAGAATTCACGCAGAACGCAAATCGATTTGGGACACCCGAAACAATAAAAATCCAACAGGCAGAAACGAGTAAAAGAAAGAGAAACATTTCATGGAATTCCATCGGTCAATGGGGGCTTTGTTCGTTCGTATTATTTTTTTGCTAACATTGATTTCGAAGATTTCGCTGTGATTTCTGTGACAAGTACAGAAAAGTTCTCACGATGCCAGAAAGGGCTCCCTCAGAGCCGGAGCGGAGTCTGGGGCCAGGCGATTCGGGGCCCGAGCCCAGGGCTGGGCTATTGGTCAGTGTCTGGCCGGACTCGGACTCGGACTCTGCTCTGGCTGCTGTCGCTGGTTCACAAAGAAATTCTTGTGTCGCAAGTTCCAATTATACAAGGCCGCGGCACCAAATCGAAATTGGCCTTTTATGTAAGTAACCGATACGACACGATTCTGATTCTATGCTTTTGCATGCCCATAAAGAGTTGCCCATAAGAGATAAACCCGGGCCCTCGAGCTGGATTTGTGTGCCAGGGTCTGGGTCTTGGTCTGGGTCTGGGTCTGTGTTCGGGACTGGGCTCTGCTCTCCTGCAGCCAATCGCAGATTGAGTCAGCAGCTTGAAGCTGAGCTGGATGACCGGTTTATTTGGCTGTGGGCTACCTCCAGGCCCAGCCGGACAACGCACAATTTTGTCCTCCCGTCGACACTTTGTTCCTTACTCCCCTTCGACTCCTTGGGGCAGCTAAAACAAACAAAAACCTTGGCGATCTCGTTCCCGTTCTGTTAATTTATTGTGTGTATCGCCATTAGTTCTTGCCGATCGCTTTTGGGCACCATCCCCATGCTCATGCCCAGCTCCACTACCATCCCGATCCTGGGGCCTT
This sequence comes from Drosophila lowei, assembly GCA_008121275.1. Lineage (NCBI taxonomy): Eukaryota > Metazoa > Arthropoda > Insecta > Diptera > Drosophilidae > Drosophila > Drosophila lowei. The sequence continues at coordinate 18,476,485 of CM017778.1, read as the reverse complement.
TTGTCAACCGACACAGCTGCGATCAGATAACGAGAGGAGACCCAAGGAACCCCGAAAAATTTGAAAACAAAAAGTCAACCTCCAGCAGTTGTCGCTGGTTCGTCTCTGTTCTGTGCCGTACGGTCTGGGCCACGGGCTCGCTTTTGGTGATTTATGCCGTGTGATCGGTGGGTTGACCGCTCAGCATAATCGAAATATCGTTGCACCTAATAACAGACGGTCATTGCAGCAGATACAGATACGCACACTGTATCTGTATCTCTCGCAGGCATTGTTCTGCCTCGCCTCGGGGGCTACTGCACTTGGGGCATCCTCGTCTGCCCCACTTGGGCAATTTGGCGACGATCAGCCCGGCAGCCCGCTCCTGCTGCCGTCGTGTCGTCGCTGATAGTGTTGGGCGATAAGGCGGAACGCATTGATTATGTGCTTAAGCCAGGTGACAGATCCAGATACACGATCTGAGGGGCATATTTGCTGTGTATCAAGTGTATCGCTGCGCCCGTGATATCTCAATTCAAATTGTATCTATTTCCAAGCCACCAAAAAGTATCTCCGGGCTCCTTAGCCTTCTGGTGAGTCAGCGCTTTCATCTAATTAAGTTGAAAACTTTCAAATACAGCAAGCCGTAGCTCTGGCCCCTCTCCAAGACACCAGACACTGCGATACACCCACTCCAGGCCCAGGCCCTTGGCTGCTGCACATAAATCAATGCCTCCGCTCGCCTTCAATGCCTCCGCTCGCCTTCAATGCCCCCGATGCACTTTTCCAAATGGTTCGTGCCTGGTTAACCCATTATTAACCCTTAGACGCGATAATAATTGGCATGTGCCCCGCCACTAGAGTGTAGTGTCACTGGGGCCAGGAAGGTCTTCTCGCTTGGATTGTAGTTCACAGTTAAATTTAGAAACATTTTCGGCGGCAAATGTAGCATGAAGCAAGGGCACCGATATAACCAAGGGGTTATATCGGCCACTTATGAGGAGGGGTGGCAGTGCCCCTAATGGGCTCATTAGAGAGGGACGGCGACAGTCAAAGGTGCTGCTGCTCGTAAATCGTTCGGAGCGCCGCATTATGTTTGACACTCCGCTAAGCTGGAAGATTGCGGCGTGATTATCGCCTTAGCCGTGACTCCACTCCCGGGGCTGTGGTGCAACATTGGATGACTCCGTGATAATATGCGCCGTACGGTCGTAAATTTAATGGCCTCACTCGCATTTTCCATCAACATAAATTTCCGTATTGTGTCATTTTCAATTTGCTGCAACGCGTCTCATAACTCATTACTTGCCACCTCTGGTCGAGGAGAGAGGTTGGGGCAGTCAACGGGGAGACACCCCACACTTTTGACGCCAGAAATATAGGTACATACAATACATGAAATTTGAGAACATTAGGAGTTTGCGAGTTTAAACTTAGGGACATTAGGAGTGTCCTTTGTTTAAATGATGTTCTGCTCGAAAGATTATTAAATATTTTCGGCAAATGGCTACTTGGTTTGTAATACAGGATATACAGCGTGTACTCTTGAAATTCGATTAAACATAGTGATAGATACCTAAGAAATTGTTATATTTCTTAATAGATGTGTTAGCTCCTATGAAAAATACGTATAAAGCCCACTAACATCTCTCTCTTTCTCCCTATATCATGCTTGCAGTTCAATCAGGATTTGTACTCCACGTCTGGCGTTAATTTGGCCGCCTCATCGAGTGCCTCTGGCAGCTCCCACTCCCCCTGCAGTCCTATTCTGCCGCCCTCGGTGAGCGCCAATGCCGCCGCAGCGGCGGTTGCGGCGGCGGCGCACAATAGTGCGGCAGCGGCAGTTGCCGTGGCAGCGAATCAGGTCGGAACCTCCGGGTTGCAGCTGGGCGGAGGAGTCGGTGGTTCTGCCAGTGGATTGCTGGGTAGCAATGTGCCCGGGAGCAGTAGTGTTGGTAGCGTCGGGCTGGGCATGAGTCCTGGCCTGAGTGGAGCCGCCGGACACTCGCTGCATAGTCGGACGCACACGCACACGCATCCGCATCCGCAGACGCACACGCATTCGCATCCGCACACGCAATCACACCCTCACCCGCATACGCATACGCATACGCATCAAACCAAAGAAGAGGATCTCAACGTGCCACGCAGCGAAGCTGAAGGTGAGTAAGCTCCCAATCTATGTACGCTACATCCTATTTGAGTGGATGATTCATTGCAATTTCAAAGAATTTGAATGGCACTCGACGCAGCTAAATGGGAAATTTAAAAAAAGTGCAATCGTATAACTAAATAAAAGGGAAATAATGAATCGAACCAAACGAATCGATAGAGTAGAGACACGCATAGTTTATATATCTAGATTTCATCTCTTGTCTACATTAGTATCTGCCTGAAATTTCCCGTATAGTTCAGATATTAGTATCTAACACGCCCTCGCACGCCGTTTAGTTTCTGTCTTCATAATCCTTAAAAGAAAATTAATCTACTATGCCCCCCGCAGCAGCACTTCCCTTCTTCTATTGCGGTGGAATTTCCAGCTTAAAAGCCTTTCCGCATTCATTCGATGATGGGGCTTTAGTGGATGCCTGCAAGCCCATGTCCACATATCGATATATACATATGTACATAGCACTATTTTTTTGGCAACGTCATTTATAGAAGAGAGAGAAAGCAACAGTGGATACCATTGCACACTCGCGCTAATTACTTTACAAATTCTTTGAATTGCGGTCGGGCACTCACATTCCAAACCAGTTAACATTCAATAAATGATATCATATTTTATAAACCCCCTCATTATCCGTAATGGTTGTGAAATATTTCTCCGATTTCTTTTTTAGCACGCTTGGTGGGCTCCCAACAGCACCAGCATCACAACGAATCATCCTGCTCCTCCGGCCCGGACTCGCCGCGACACGTGCACGCGCACAGCCACTCGCTGCACGGCGGCGGTGCGCCAGTGGGTGCATCATCGGCGGGCGGAACGGCTACGGGCGCCATACCCAAGGAACTGCCGACCCTGGATGCCCCGCAGCCGGTCGGCGGCAATAGCCAGGGGCAAGCTCAGTATCTGTCGGCCACCTGCGTTGTATTCACCAACTACTCGGGCGACACGGCCAGCGTGGTCGACGAGCATTTCTCCCGCGCCCTCAACTACAACAACAAGGACACTAAAGGTAGGAGAACGAAGCATCATCCATCTCTCCCAACTCTCCCAACTCTCACTCCTCCATCTCCGGCCTCAGTGGGGAGCCTGTAGCTCTGATCAAAAGACCCGCTCGTGTCATGTACTTGTCTCGGCTGTCAGTTTGCGTGTTTGCCCCGATTTGCCGTATGTGAGCGGCGGCCATGCCTCACTGGCTCCCCCAATGGGGGCACTCGTGTATAATTAGGTGAAAAACAGAGCAGCCGCAGAAAAAATGGAAAAAAGTTCAGCTAAGTTATTAAAATGTTCGCGGGAAATTTACGGCGGGCAAATTATGCCACTGGAATGTGGGAGGTAGGGCAAAATGAGAGGCGAGAGATTTAATCAGCCCACACAAGTGCTCTCGCTAATGTCAACTAACTGCGCTTTGCTCTCATCATCTACCATAATTGTTCTACCGTATAACAAGCGTTGAGTGACATTTTATTAAAAAATATTCAATTATTCTCGACAGCAGTAGAAATAGAGAGAGAGAGAGAATTATAAATGCCATATGTGATAGCTGTAATAGAGTCGAATAGAGTCGATTCAAGGCTTTCTTTATTGCGTTTTGCTCTCATCTAATAAACTATTATACGGCTCGTGGTCTACCGTATAACTAGCTTTGAGTGATGCCCAAGCATAATGGGGGCATATTCATGATATTCACATAAATTTGTAAAGTACGGGTAATATTGAGTTAAACAGCTGGAGTATAGAAGATAAAGATAGGTAAAGTAGGTAGGTAAAGTCACTCAAAGCTTGTTATCCGGTAGACCACGAACCGTATAATAGTTTATTAGATGAGAGCAAAACGCAAGTGGAATTGCCTGCGTCACTTAAAAGTACATATGACAAGTTCTACTAAAACCCAAGCTTGATGAGCGCCTGGAAAACCTTGGTACACATTTAAATATTTCTATGAAATTTAAGGCATGTAAAAGGGTTTAAACAGTAGGTGAACTGGGTACAGGTGTGCTCCCTCTAATTGAAACGACTGTCATTCGCTCTCAATGCACTGCGAGAAGTTTGCTACTGTTGAGTGTTCTACGGTATAACAACTTTGATTTATGCTCAGGCGGGCTTGATTGGGATGAGTGGCCTTTTATTGATACATTCCACAGAACGCCTGAGGGATTTGCTTGAGTGAGTGAAATTCGTATTGAATTTGATTAAAAACTCATACGGTCTTCCCATTTCCATCCATCTTTTTCCTGCGAAAACTATTTTAAATATTTGAATTTATGCTGGCATACGCATACGCATACTCGCATAAAAGCAAAACATAAACACTTCTCCTCTCCCCTCCTCGGGATGTCTGTGAATGTGAATGTGAATGTGAGTGCTACCCGAACAGGCGCACAATAAAGCATATAAATCAAGTTGCCACTTGCCACTCGCTTGTTCTTTCGATTTCAAAATTAATTACCTCCTTTAATGAAGATAAACGTTTCGTTTGTTCATGCCTGTCTGTTTTGCCTGTCCGTCTATCTTATAAATACGATGCATATATACTACAAGTACATATGTCTCCTCTCTGGCTTACGTATACTTTTTGCCTGTCGGCTTGTTTTTAATATGTGCTGCTGTTTCCCTTTAATGCGATTTCCTTGAGGCAGATGCCAGTTGCAAGGCGAAGTTCCATTATGATCGTCTTCCTTTTGAAACTCAAAGTACATATACTCGCACCTATATCTTCTGTGCTAATACATTTCCATTGCTCAATCAATCAATTATCTACTCATTTGAATGCCGAGCAGGTGTCGGCAGTCTCTATGCTAATGTTCCGTACGTGTTCCAACCACTTAACAGTATTTCTACATCTCTTTACCGTTTCTCCATCCCCCGGTTCGAGCAGTTTGCGGTGTATTCCTTCGCCCACCGCGAATTGCTCTTAAACCTGGCATTTTATTGACTTTCTGTGGCTGCCATTCCAACCCACCGCCTCTCCAACCCACCGCCTCTCCAACTTCCACTTTGATTGTGCAAATTTCAGCTCCCATTCAATTACCGTTCGGTTTGCTATAATTGGACAATTTCTGGTGCTTATTCGGCTGCTAATTGACGGTAAATGAGTTTTCTTCTCTCCTAAGTTTATATTAAATTCAGAGAAACACCAGCGACTATTTATCTAATAAGATTTTAGTGTTTAAATGTTGAAATATTTAAATTTCACAGAACCAGTGAATTTCAATGACAATTATTTTCGTGATTTTAGATGAATCCCAAAGATATTTAATTTGGCATATCGGCAGATAATATATATACACAAATGAATACAGCTGCGGTTCAACAAAATAAAAACCTTTTAGAGGTACAGCCGGGGTTCTTAAAACTATATTTAATTTGTTTGCTTCTTGTATTTCTATAATCTGAATTTGAAGATCTATAACTCGAATTTCTCGAATAGAAATATTCAATATTGAACTTCAAGTAAATGAGAATTGAAGAATTCGTATGTGCGAATCCCTACATTCTATCGAAAAAGAGTTGCACTGCAGCTTTAGCTATAATCGATATCGTTAATCGCTGGTCCGTTGAATACCGTTATGCAGAGTGATCCGTAAATTCTTCCCGCAACAGGGTGCTCTTGGCATTTGCATGCGCGTTGTCTGTGGCTCTGCACTGCACAGTGGCACACATTGCCGATTATAGACGGTGCCTTAAATAAAATTCAAGTTGTTAAATATACATATAAAAACAATGTTGTTTACTTCTGCTCTGATTTCACATTTGCCTTTTGTTTTCATTTGGCGTCCCTTTTGGTAGTAGTGCTTTCTGTCGAGTCGAGGCTGCTGAATGGTATTTAAAGTTCATTTTGGTCATTTGTCTATTTGAGCACACACGCACACCGATGCCCATTTGCATTTGTACTTTTGAAACTATTCAGCATTTTATATAGATTTTTTATCGCAATGTGCTGCTGCTATATATACACAGATATGTATATGTATCTGGTTGGAATGTGCTATGAAATGTCGCCGGAATGCGATGCGGTCGATGCTGCTGCTGGTGGTGGTGCTGCTGCTGGTGCTGCTGCTGTCGGTGCTGCGGTTCGTCTGGCGGTGGCAATGCCGAATGCCGCATAGATTCCTCATTACGATTTAAAAATGCATTTCAATTAACTGCTCCGCACACACCACACCCTGCCACACGGCGCACGGACGGGTGCTAAAGAGAGACAGAGATGAGGAGAGATAGTGATAGTGAGACTGAGACTGAGACTGGCACGCTTGCACTTTTCTCTGCCTCTCTCTGGTTTTCGTTTTCGTATCGCTTTTCAAAAATACTCGATTCATCTGCTCCCTTTCGGGGCTGTTTTGTGCTTGGGCTGCTACGAGGAGTATTTAATTAGATGCCTCAAGAATTCGATTTAAAATTCCTTGGCACCCGCTGCAGCAGGAGAACCACAACCAGAAAAAGACCCAGAAGCAGCCGCAGAAGCAGAACAGATACAAAACAGATACAGATACAGAAACCGAAACCGATACAGAAACAGAAACAGAAAGAGAGGCCCAAAGGCCGTGTTGAGGTCGCACAGCTATTTCCACTTGGTTGTCTTCTAGGACAATCTTTTCCTTTCTTTCCATCTCTCTAGCCGTCTCTGTCTGTTCATCGTTGGCGATCGGACCTTATCGGGCCATAAATTGCTGGCCATGTCGGTGGTGACTTCATTAGGATAAAGGTGAAAGGTGAGAGAGCCAGCGAGGTAGCGGCTTTCGCTTTTGAAGATGAAAGTGAAATGCTAACGACGAGTGGAAAGCCAGCCAAGATTCACCAAAACTGAGACTGAGACTGGGACTAAGACTGAGGCAGCAGCAGATATAGCTGAAATATCTTTAGCAGTTTGCTTGTTTGCACATTAATGGGAATTCCTCGGTTTCAGCTGAGCGAGTGAGTGAATGGCAACAGCGCTGTGAGGCTGATGACGACTTCTGGCAAGGGAGTCAGTCGCAATCGGAGGCAGGAGCTGAGGCACGCGGCATCCAGCCGCATCATCAGCATGCATGGCACACTCACAGACGTGCCGGCCAGAGTTGTCGACTCGCGACGGCATCGAAGCACAAACATTACACATCCACATCCACATCCTTCAGTGCAGCCAGCCTCCACTCCACTCGATTCCTCCTCCAGTTGTTGTATATTTTTCTCTCGAATTGAGTTTGGAATGTTGTCAACGCAAATGCGCCTATGCAAGTTTTTGGTATCAGGCTCCCTCGGATTCTCCTCAATTGCAGTCCTTGCCGGCTCCGTTCCCCTCCTCGGCAGCTATTTTGGGCCTGGGGCCTGGGGCCTGGGACCTGGGACCAGAGGGAGCTCCATTACACATAATGGAGATGTCTTTCTTCTGCCTGTCCCTGGCTGCTGTTGCTGCTGCGGCTGCTGGCGTCGTGCGATTTCATAAACGCGTAGATTTACAACCATTTAATACAAGTGATGATCCTGAACAACAACGCGACAACGACAACGAGCGACAACCGAAAACATTCCGCTCAGTTATTTGCAACAAGCCGTGGCGCCGTCGTCGAGGCGAGGAAGCTGGCAACCAATCCCGAATCCCCTCAAGACTTGCCTTGGGCCTGGGATGCTGCCACTTCTTTTGTCGCACTTTGCCAGTTAATCATTCCGGCAAGTGAATGGAAATTGCCCCAAGAGGACTTGAAACTACTTGAAAGTCGAGTAGAAACGGGTTTAAGATATTTGATTCTTTCAGATCGCACTGAAATGATGGGGTGATAGAGGACTAGGGAGATACCCCTGAAGCTATGCCCCCTATTAGACATGATCGAAATTTAATAATAATAATGAAAGAGATTATTCTGGCTGAATAAAAAGTTCCCCAGGAGGACTCTTCTACCAATTCTAGTTTCTAAAACAGGTTCCCAAAACATAAGATATGTTAAATAAAAACTTTGGTAGAAAGTTACACAAATATTAGCCTACAACTACACATATTTTTGTCCCTCGTTTCGTGTCTTACAGAGAGCCAGAGCCCCATGTCGACTCGCAACTTCCCACCATCGTTCTGGAACAGCAATTACGTGCACCCCATACCCGCGCCCACACATCCTCAGGTAAGCTCCCGAACAATGCGCTAGAATGGCGAAGGAGGCCCAGGTCCAAGCCGAGGCCAAAGCCGAAACCGATTAACTGCAATACGTGATGCAATTACAGCTTCAAGGGCTCCAGGCCGAAGCCGAAGCCGATGTGGAGGCTTCACTGCTGCTTTGTCTCTAAATAAGTTGTAATTCGATCTCCATCTCCCATCTCCCCTTATTTCCCTGCCATAGGTGACCGACTTGTATGGCTCGGCGACGGACACTGGCTATGCCACAGATCCATGGGTGCCGCACGCGGCGGCGGCCCACTACGGTTCCTATGCCCATGCGGCGCATGCGCACGCAGCCCACGCACACGCCTACCACCACAATATGGCCCAATACGGTAGCCTGCTCAGGCTGCCCCAGCAGTACGCGAGCCACGGTTCAAGGTGCGACCCCTAATCGATGCGGCTGTTGCAACTGCGACTAACATTCTGTCTTGATCTTCCTCCCAACTCTTTGCAGACTCCACCACGACCAGCCGACGGCCCATGCCCTCGAGTACTCCAGCTATCCCACAATGGCAGGTGAGTGGATCGAAAGAGGACGCGCCTCGACCAAGTTTAGTAATCCCCTTTACGCTCTGCTCTATTTTGTCGACAGGTCTGGAGGCTCAAGTGCAGGAGACGTCGAAGGATCTTTACTGGTTCTAGGTGGACCGAAGAACCGCCAGCAAATGTATAAACTCCGATTGAAAGAATCCAGCTCTCATGATCTTAAGGATTGGGAGGTGGAGGTCCCTCAAAAATAGCCAGACTTTCAGTCGGGTTCTGGAACCGCTTCTTAAGCAGCCTGCAGTCTGTGTTTCTGTGTGAGCAAACAATACAACAGGATATCGAAATTTAATTTAAATTTACCATAATGTTTAACGTTTCAACATAATTCGTACATTTTACACACAAATTGTAAACAATTTTTCGCGCATTAAGCATAGGGTTTTCAGAGTAATTTGTTTTGTAAGTTTAGCATCCCATATCAGCAAGTTAGAACATACCTATACCTATACATATACATATATATAATGCATATACACTCTATACATAAATAAATATACAAGTACTTATACATATAAATATACACGGGTGCATTGGTACAGTACTCGAAGCCTGCGTTGATAACATGTAATAATCGACATTTCTTGTATAGTTAACGCGAACTTTAAAATACACTTAAAGCCACAAACAAAGTTAGAGTTTATTTTGTTTAAAACTTCAATTTTTGCAATTTCAACAAATTAGGTTAACGAAATTCAAATGGAAAACAACAAAAGAACAAAGCAAAAAATGCAATAAAATGAGATAATAAAATAAAAGAAATCAAACAAAATTTGAATACAATCATAGAATAAAGTTTGTTTCAATTGTTGAATCCCCTGGTTATCGTTTACTTGGTTATTGGGGGGTAAGTATCGGTCGCAGTCGGAGTTATCGGACTTATTGATCCATCAGCAACGTTACATGAAGATGAAACTACTCGTAGAGCCTTATTCTTAAGCCTGATAGTCGTAGGTTTCTCTCAGTCAACAGAATCATTGGAAGTCAGTATAATCCATATCAATTCAATAAGATGCCGCTGCCAGCGCCATCCCACCCAGGCATCTCAAATCTGCTGGCTAATGATTTCATACTGATTAACCAACGAATTCAAATCAGATAAGAATCATAAAAAAAGAACACTAATTTCATAATCGTCGAATGTGAATGCTTTCCACGCCATTTAGCCAGGCGCCTTATTAATCTCGGGCTATTTATCATCCGAACAGAAGGAGAGGAAAGGCCCCCGCAGAACCCAAACCGAAACAAACAAATATACAACGAATATCCCAAAGGAATCTTGCATAATTAATGAAAGCACAAATCTGAGATAGTGGCCAAGTGGTGGCACAAGTCATAAATAAGCGGCGACTCCGGCTGCAACTGCAACCGTGACTGGGAACGGTGACTGCTCTCGTCCCAACCGGATGGACAGGATTGTGGGTTGTCTTCTTTCTTTTCCTTTTCGCTATTACGAGTTGATGTACAATGAAAGTTGAAAGAGGCGCGGGGTGAGACGACATATTATTGACTTTCAATGACTTATCGCACAGTTGGCCAACGCTCACACAGTCACCGCTCTGCACCGCCCTGCACCGCACCTAACTCATTCACTCACTCGATGAACCATGAACAGTTGGTCCAGTCGAAAGCAAACGGATCCCCGATCCTGCTCATGAATTAAAGAAATAAAACAAACGCGCGACATGCTCCCGCTCCATACTTTTTTTACCCACTGTCGCGGGGCCCGCTCCTCTGTGGCTCTGCTGTGTACGCAACAAATTTATTACTGATCGATGAACCACCAACTTGTGCTGGATGCATTGGCAGGGCAGATCGGAGAACGGGAACAGAAGCCGGTTGCGGGTCCATTATTTTAGCATAAGAATTCCATAATTCCGAGACGGGGCCAGAGCAGAGAGGAGGCCAGCAGGGGCTGCGCAGTAGCCCCTCTTCAACAAGGTGTTCAACAATTCGCCAAATGCGTTTTGCTCTGGGTTTATCGCTTTTTAATAACTTCCCTCTGAGTTTTTCAATTCACTTTTTTGCTCTCCCTCTGCCTCTCTCTTGTTATTTACCCTTTTTTCCGTTTTTGTTGTCACTTAAGTCTCATTTTGGGACAGATGGTTCCGTTTTTGGCGGCTCTACTTCCTTCCTGCCTTCTACACACTGGAGAACGAGTGGACAGTGGACAGTGGCCGAAAGCCAGCTCAAACGGTTGCATTTGTGGCTGTTTATTGTGGCATTGTGTGCTAATGAGTTGTACTCGTATTCGTGGTTCACGGTTGAGTGGAGTCGGCATGGGAGTGGAGGAGCGGGAGGAGCCAAGGCGTCCTCTATACGAAGAGATGCACTTGACATCGGCTCTACCAAACAAGGTTTCTACCAGCTCTAAACATGTCTTCGGGGATATTCTTAATATAAGAATGCGATATAAAATAGGAGCTTCAAATTAGACATCTATTAAAACTCTAATGCATTTATCGCCATGCGATAGATTAGAGTGATTTTTATGATGGCTTGAAAACAGGAATCAGGAATGTGGATAGTCTATTTTTTCTCAAACGTAAGGCAAAAAAGGATACAGGATCCAGCGATTACATTCTAAGCATTTAACTTAAATGATTCAAGTAAAAGTCATACAGATTCGAGTGAAATTTATCAGGTCTATTTGGATTGCTCTGTCACATATCTTTGGCCTGACCTTTCCAGTTGTTCCGCTAATATATGGATCTCCCTCTGGCCATTCGAGCGAGTGTCAACAAAACTGTTTGCCACATTAAATGGAAATTAATTTTACCCCAGATAAACAAGAATGCGGGGAAACAGATTTTCCAATTTGGTATTCGGTTAAATTATGTTAACAAAGCGCGAAGACCCGAAGTTGGATAATAAATAAGATGGAAAAACAATAATAAAAGTCGCAAGACGGAGTGTGGCACGTGGATATTTTTGGAGCATTAGTCGGAGTGGAGGGTGAGAGTGTGGCCACTTCTAGGGGAACTTTGACTTGCCTCGATGACACTTTATGGCCATCGAATGTTCGTGCCTTAGGACTGGCCGCAAAATATAAATAAATAAATTTTCCCAGAGTCTTTGGGGACGACATCTACGATGGAGGATGGATCGATGGATGGATGGATGGAAGACCCGTTGCGTCACGTACACTTGGACCTCGAATGGATCTCGTAAATTTGATCAAACTCTATTGGCTGCTAATTGGGGATGCTGAATGGGGGGATCGGTGCTGGAACCACAGATATTGGTTAGTCCACATGAGAGCATCACCACAGATACGAGTAGCAGAAATCAATTTTTATAATTAACGTTGAATTAACACATTTCGAGCATATGTTGGTTGCGTTCTGGTCTCCCGTCCGTCCGTTTATCCCCACATGCGGCGTTGATTACGGCAGTCCTCAGTCCGTCCTACTGTTCGATGGCTCCATGTGGTTCGGTGGCTCGGTGGCTCCTGCGATTGCGCAGACAATCAGCAGCGTTAAAAAATCCATACATCATTTTCCTGCCCCGCAATCGCAATCCGAATCCGAATCCAAATCCCAATCCCTCCGCCCCGACGCCGCTCCTGCCCTCATTTCGGGTTCATTTTGTGCTGCCTGCGGTTGCATGTGCATCTGGTCGGTTTCCTTTCCACTTTCCTCTCCGGTTGTTTTTGGTTGGATCGGGATGTGGCTGTGGAACTGGATGCTGGTAGGTTGGTCCGGTCATGTCGGGGCCACATTTGGAGTGGCGTTTATGTGTGATTTATTTGTCTGTGGCAGGCAGCCTCATCATCATCATCATCTGCGTCTGCGTATATGTATGTCCTGGGTCCCAGTGTCCCTCCGTAGCGGTGCCTGTGTGGCAAGGTGACATTTCCTGTATCGGTGACAAAGGCAACGCCAAATGCTTCATTGATATTCTAATTAATGTGTGTAAATATCTGGTTTCCCCTCCCTCTCTCAGCGCTCTCAGCTCTTCCATCCTCCTTTGAGGCATTTTCTAATTTACACGTTAAACGAAATAAAACGGAAAATTATGAAACAACATTTTGTATAAAGCGAAAATGCCTCAAAGCGAGAATTTCAGGTCACTCCCCAGCCCCGTTTCCCATTCACATCTCAAGATCCAGGAGCATATACATACATATACCTTGGCAAAACTTTTGAAATTCAGACCGCGTTAAAATACTTTTCCTCGCGTACCGTTCCTTCCCCTTTTTGTGCTTTTCATTTTTGCTTTCCCTTCAACAATGGCGCCAGCCCCAAGGACCACGGAACAGACTTTTTCCATGATTCCTTTTCAAAGGCCCCTGCTGTCTTTCGGTCTGTCTGTCTGTCTTTCTCTGTCTAAATGTGTGTGTGTGTGTGTGTGTGTGTGTGCCTGTTGGAGTACATTTTCCAGTGGCAGAGCCAAGATGTCGGGTTGATTTTATCCCCCACTGACAGTCGCAGTCACAGGCCAAGTCCCAGGCTGCGTTGCCAAGACTCTCTACCTTTCCGTTCCGCCTCTCAATGGCCGCACAATAAACTTAATCTGCTCATAATGGGAAAATAATTCACAAAAATGTTCAGCTCCAAGTTTGTAGCTGCATTTGCACTTGCTCTGCCTCCGGGCCGCAAGGTCTCTGCCTCCGGTCTGCCTCTGCCTCTGGTTCTGGCCCTTAAACAGCAATTAGATGAGGCGCAAGTCGAAGACAAAGCAGACCCTGGCTGAGGTTTCTGCGGGATAAAGGGGACCAGAAAAAAAAAAAAGCACCAGGAAAGTTTATTAGTTTGACCTGGCAAAGGATGCTGGCTGGGTCCGGGTTAGGCCTGTCTACTTCATTGGATCCCCAGCCTCGAAAGGAGGCCGCCCATGAAGCAGGCAGGGGATAACCGAGAATAAACTGTATTAGGAATATTCCGCGCAATCAGATCTAATTTGCGCAGGGAAACTTCTGGTCTGGTCGGGAGTTGGTTAACTTTGGGCTAGTGAATGAGGCCTGGACTTAGTTAGGAGCTTTGATACATTCAATTATACAGTGAGACAGGCGTACACAGCTATGTGGCATACATTTAGATAGTTATTCGGCGGATTATACTCGATCGTCCATCGTACGCTTGTTCTGCCCAAGGATCTTATTTTCATGAGAGATAGACAAGACGATATACAGTAGTTTAGTCTACAGATTCCCAATGTTATATTTTTCGAAAGAGATATAAATTTACAAACAAGATGTACCCGTAAAGTCGAAATAGAGGTATATCACATATATAGTCCCAAAATTCTCAAAATATGAATGAATTCTATGGGGATTTCAATCGTTTTAACCGAATATTTATTAGCACTTCATTTAATGATACTTAAAAGCGCATATATGTAGACGTGTACATGCACATAGTCGAACCCATACAGATTCAGACACAATTCATTTCCAGATTTTTCATTGATAAATTATTGTACATTGACTCTCTCTCTCTCCTCTCTCTCGGCATTGTTTGATTAACAAATTGCGTGAAATTATTCCAAATGTACCGAAAGAATGCAACTTATTGCCGGATCCGAGCATCATCGTTCCGATGAGCGGTGGTCAGGGGTAAAAAGGATATGAAATATGTGTTAAAAAAGAAGAAGCAGAGAGGAGGAAATGCCACGAAATTGAGTTAATTAAAAGGGATTCCCCGAGTGCACCGCCCACACGGAATTGCGGTAAAAAAAGAGAAGAATACAGAGACAGACGCAACAGAGATGGATATAAAATATTTGGTTAATAATGAAACACGCACAGACATGATTCTGCATGCACAAAAATGCACGCACATACATACATACATATGTACATACATATGCAATCACATACGAGTACGTATGCAGTTCATAACGGAAATTGCCCGATGCAATGCAAGGCAAAAGCGGATAAAAATTGTTGAAATTGTTGAAAGTGGCTGGAAAAATACAATATTGTATGAGATATGTACAAATGTATGATACGGCTCTATGGCTCTTGGGCCTTAAAATGCATCCAAGTGCAAGTGCCGCAAATGCAGTGCACTTCGTTGAATCGATTTCAATGCCGTGATACGCAGCGGGTGAGTGGGAGAGTGGGTTAATGGCCACCCCCCAAACTATTCCGCACGACCCACCCCACTGGCTATACTATACCCCATCATACCCTCGAACACACAATTGCAACATTTTGGCAAAACTTTTGCTGCGAAAGAAGCAAACTTTACGGTTGTCCAGCCCTCCTACTCCCACTCCCACTCGCACTCGCACTCTCACTCCCGCTCCCACCCAACCATCCGTAGCCTTGCACTGGGCCTGCGTTGGAGCGAGACGACCGTAGTGTACTTCAAACTGCCGGCGTGATATATATGTATATTCGCATCGCAAACACAATTCATTTCGTGCAGCATATCGGCCGTGGGGAGAGGGTGAGGGGGTAGCGAGGACAGAGCGAAAGAGAGGCGCAGAGCCTTATTGCCATCAGATAAGAGCAAGTAAAAAGCAACAACACAGTGCCTCGCTCAAGTCTCCGCCCCAAAAGGCAAAGAGGTTGAACCCCGTTGTGTCTGTGTCTGAAACCGGTTTGATGCCGCTGTGTGCGTACACCAAGTGTGCGCTTGTGTGTGTGTGTGCCTGTGTGTGAGCAGTGGCAGTGTGCTGTGGCAGTGGCAGTGGCTGTGGCAGACATCTTTCCAAGGGTTGGACCCGGCCGAAAGGACTCGACTCCGAATGCTGCAGGAGAGCGCCAGCGCCTGACCTTAACACGAACAAAATTGGCCAAAAATGTGCGTGAACGGGCATTCTGTGGAGTACTCCTGCGAAAGGGGCGTAATTAAATTTTGGGTGAGCGGGCGTGGGCGGTAATGGTGGCTGAGCATGCAACCGCCAGGTGGAGGAGTTGTAGGCTTAGGTGGGAGGGAGAGGGAGCGCACTGTTCTCTTCTAATTGCCGCATACAAAATACTTTCCCCAACTATGCAATGCTATCATAATTCTTCCATCTACCACACGCCCAAAAAATATGAAAAAGTGACACACGTACGGGGTGTACGTATATGAAATATGCGCACTGTTATTGCTAATACGCATTCCAGCTGCAGTTTTAGCCACTGGCTCCCAGCGTGGTCCCCTCGTTGTTCGGCCCGATCCGCAGGAGCGCATTCAGTCAGGGCTCGGCTCCATCATCCACTCTCCACTTCACTCCACTCACAATGGAATGGAATGCCACTGTCGCTGCCGGCATGTCAAAGTGAATAACTCAATAGCCATATTGGGTGTCCACCTGTGTGTGTCAGTTAGAGGGTAACACACTGTGTGTGTGTCTGTATGGTTGTGTGTCTATGTATGTGTGCTGCTGTGGCAACTCCATCCATCAGGAGGAGCCAGAGATAGAGTCCGAGTCAGAGATAGAGTCAGCGTCAGCGTCAGCGTCAGAGCTAGAGCCAGTGGCTGCCTTGCAATTCCGCGTAAATCCTGCAGAGAAGCACTTACATGACTTTGGTCCGGCTTACACTCACACAAATGGCCGTTAAAATTCTTGACAACCCGATATGGTAATGATAATTTCGCACATTGAGCCGCAATTTACACTTCTGCGGAATAAAACAAAAGCAAACCAAAGCTGAACTGAACAGAGCTCAGCTGCGAGCAGCGCAGAGCCACTGGCAATCCACTTCGACGATATGGCCATTTACAGCACTGCCAATATCCTAACCTGATCACAATCCCACCCAACTGGTTAGCCATCCGGGGAATGCATTGGGGACACGCGCAGCGAATAATCTTTAATTAGCAATGACCACGGAACAGAAAGCAGAAAACAGCAAAAACGAACACGGGAACACGGGAACGATCCGAACCCGAGCAAATATGCAAAATATTATGACACACACGGCGAGAGGGCTCTTTGGAGGGCACTCGAGTCTCGAGAAACGCATTTAAAATACCACTGCCTCTAAGAACCTGACTCCAAGACCCCGTCTGAGATGGTCGACGGGCATGGATACTCGTAGTCGTACTCGTACTCGTAGTATGTTGCGCAGGTCAGTAGCAATTAAGATAAGCCGTTTACAAGTGTGCCGATTATGTCCTGTCAATGTGTCGTCGATAAGTCG
Organism: Drosophila lowei; assembly: GCA_008121275.1. Classification (NCBI taxonomy): domain Eukaryota; kingdom Metazoa; phylum Arthropoda; class Insecta; order Diptera; family Drosophilidae; genus Drosophila; species Drosophila lowei. The sequence continues at coordinate 18,459,583 of CM017778.1, read as the reverse complement.
TGCGGCGCCCCGGTGGCCTGCTAAATCAGCATCCCCATCCAGAAGGAGCCGCAGATGGAGGTTGGAGGATGGCGCACTCAAGCGACGGACAGCAGTAGCCGTTTCGGCCCCTGATAACGATGGATGATGACTGGGACATGGACTGGGTCTAAATGGAACGCTGTCCCGGGGGTATGGGTAGGGTATCCTCCTCATTCCATATGCATAATGCATTCATTTGACAGCTCTGACCGGGGCGAAGCGACGCGACCACCGATCGGTGGATCAGCATCTGGTTGGACGGCTTCTAATGCCTCTTTCAAATGTGCCGCACTTCCTACGGGCTACGCTCTGCTCCGCTCAGCTCTTCTCCTGCTCCTTCACTATTAATTAGAATGTATGGCCGTTGCTTCTGTGCCCCAGCCCCTGCCCTGCCTCCTTCCCCGTTCCCCTTCATTTTTGGCATTTCAGAGTTAACGGCACGCGACATTTTAAATATGTATGATGCCCTCCATCCATCGCGCTGGGCTCCTGTTTGGGGTTCTCGGACTGCGTGAGTAATTTCGGTGGCATTCCACAAATATTATTGCTCAAATATTTGAAACTTGATTTGCATTTTTCAGCACTCGCCTCGTTTGCACCAGCGCAGAGGACGACTACGACTACCCTGAAGCAGCTGTTGAAATTGATGCCTGGCCTGGCGTTCGGCATTTGTGTCGAATATGCAGCACGGACGGGCATGGGATGCGGATACTCGAGTACTCCTGGGCTTGTTAAGATAATGAACACTATAGCAGGACTGCCCCGAATCTGGGATACCCTAGCTCGCCTGTCCAAACTAATGGAGGCCCAGAATACGATGGAACTGAATAATCATCAAGCTGGTTTTCGCATTATAACAATTCGTAATAAAAGAAGGCTCAATTTTGTTATACAACTCTTCACAATTATAGAAAATGCTTTGGTGTTTGTATAAAAATTTGTATAAAGATCAAGTAAAGATCTAGCGAAATACCAATACTGGCTACGATTGGATAATTAGAAATACGGTGCTATAGAATCTGTAGTATCTACATACACTCGAATTATAGATATACGATTTACTCTTAAGCCAGTGCAGAAAAAAATCTTTTTGAATAAATGCCGCCCATTGAATGTTCTTTAATTTATTATACCCGGTACTCTTAGAGTACCGGACAGGGGATTTGCTGGCCAGGATCGGGATTGAACTAGTCCGCGAAGGATTCTATACAGATTTTACACGTATTAAGCTTGACACCAAATCGACGGCCACGGAGGCGGACTTTCCAAGATTTTCTAGTCATATTCCGATAGAGACGGGCAAAAAAAAATTGTTTATGATCCAGCGGCTCCGTCCTTTCACATCCATCCGAAATATTTATGCAAGCAAACTCACACATATCGATACAGGAAAGAGAGCGAAAATGGAAGGGACTCGAAATACGCGTGATACCGTTTCCATGGAGAGCACCCAAAACCCATCTGTTCGGTTTGGTTGGGTGGACCGTAGTAGGTGAGAGGAAGCGAAGATGAACAGAAATTAATTCAAATTTCGAATGAGAGAGACAACAATTAGGAGAGCATGGAATGAGCGAGGCCTCCTACGCATTTACACCGCTCATCCAGCTTTCCGCCGGTAGTCAGCTCCAGGGTTCGGGCTGTGAAAAACATCGAGAGGCAGAATGAAAAGTACGGCAATGGTATATGAAGTGTATGCATTTAATGTTTTTTTTTGTTAGCGTAAATGTTGTATCCTTCCCTCTAGCTCCCCCTTCTTAGAGTTTGCTTCTTATTGTGGTTTTTATACGAGGTACTAAAAGAGTTTTAGTATTTGATTCGTGTAGATGTATCCGCATGTAAAGCCCAGAAGGGAACGCTTTTTTAACCATAAAGTATACAGATTTCTGAATCAATTGCCTAGTCGATATCGCCATGACTGTCCGTCCGCCTGCCCGTCCGTCTTGTGTAACGTCTAGTTCCCAAATATTGTCTTCAGACTCCAGTGTGATATCTCACTGAAACAAGTGCATCTCTAAATTGAACCCCGCCCCAGGAATATATGTATATTGTATGAGTTACATATCTAAACTGAGTACCGGTTATAAGACTCCCAACGTCAGGATTGGTTTTCTATTGGGTTCAACAAAATTATACATATCTGGGGATATGAGATATTAGAAAGATTTCCTTTGCCAGAGTATTCATTCATATATACTCGAACTTTTACTGTCTGTACTTTTACCGCTGCGACCTCCCTGTCCATTTTGGATTGCTTAAAAAATGTCAGCGGAGAATGCATTCCTGGGAGGAATGTAGGGGTTTGCGGAACGCGACGTTTTCCCTCCAGCACTGCACTGCCGCATATTCACTCTTTTAACGCTGGCCTTTTGTATGTGACGGCTAAATCGATTTACTATCAATAAACCCATTGTAGGCATTCCTCCCACTTGAATGTTTTTTTCTACATACCGCCGAAGGTCACATACCAGGTCCCCTCAAGAGCCAGGCAGAACTTTCAATGGCACACAAATGAAATGCATGGAAAAAAAATAGAAAGAAAGGTGCCAAAGGAGACACCGCCGGCAAATGGTTTGATGAACTGCCAGGACGAAGCGGGGCATCGAATCCATGGCAACGTTGGTAATTTCTATCCTGGCTTATCACCCGGCCACATCCTCCTCCCGCCGCTGGCGAGCGCGCCGCGTGCCACATCCGGACGTGGAAGTTATGAATAGCTGAAGCACAATCAGGCGGGCAACGAACCAGACGCCCACGGAGCAGCCAAGATGACGACGACAAATTGGAGTAATGAAAATGTTTCCGAAGTATTTACTTTGAGGTAATCGCGAATGGTTGCTTTCTGGCGTGGTGCGGGATGAACGGGATGCGCACAGAAGTATGCTAGTCGCACGGCCTGCCCCTGCCACCGATAGCACCACAAAAGCTGCTGTTACACGTAACGTTTTACACCGACGCTTTTCCATCGGCGAAACAGTGTCATTCTAATGAACATTTTGATGTTTTTTGATAAGAAAACAGCATGCCACCGCAGGTAAGTGGAATCGAATACGAATAGTGTGGCAGTAAAATAGCGTCGGTGGCATCATATTCCTAACCTCTCTCCTGACACACCCCCGGCCCTTCCTTCTGCCGTACCCAAGGACCTCCTTATCTCCGGCAATGCCAAATGTTTCAATATGTTTTTATGTAAGTTCAAACAGCATGTTGAATGCCTTCAAATCGCTGATAAACAGAGGAAGAGGTGTGCGGAGTGCGGCAGGTGGGGCATGGGGCAGGGAGCGGTAGCTGGAACAACAAATACTCGTACAATACAAAACGAGGCAGAGACGGAAGAGACAAACCCACGAACGACAACGAAGACGAGAAACGACGACGACGACGACGACTGAGACGACGAATTTCGGTGTCTTTGAACAGCGCCTCGTCCCAAGGAGATGGAGTCATGGGAACCAACTTTTCACATTCCGTGCGTGCTTCTGTTTTGCAGTCTCTGCTTTGACTTTGATATTCGGTGCGTTTTTGCTAGCCTCCAGCCCCCACCGAACACCGAACACCGAACACCGAACCCTGGACTCGGACCTGTTCCAGCTACCGCTCCCGATCCCGATCCAGACCCGGCCAAAACCCCAGACCAAGACCGAGACCCAACTCCAGGCCGCTTGGGGCGGCACAAAGACAAAGCCAGCGATGGACAATCTCTTGGACCAGGCAAAACAGGACGAAATTTCTAAGACTCGGTATCGAACACGATCCGCCGCCGACTGCCTGGACCCGCACTGATAAGGCATTTGCCGCTCGCTGTTGCAAGTTCGAGCTAGGGAGTGGGGAGTTCCTGGGAAGAAGAAGTGCATCTGGGATAATCAAATTGCTGCTTTTCTAGTTTTTCCCAATTGCAGAACCACCGCAAATCGCGAAATTTCTTATCTCCTGCGGCGGCAAATGGCCAAACGGGCAAACGACTCCGATCTTCAGAATTAAATGCCCTCCTCTCTCGCTCTCTCTCTTTGGATCGCTCTTTTGCTTCGATCCCCTGATTCCTGCTCCTCTGCCCCATGTAGCAGCTCTGCCCCCCCTTACCGCCGCCGAAGATGATGAAGTCTTGCGGCAGTCGGCTCGACTGCAAAATGCTTTTAAGTCGTTTTTGTTTCTCTTCTCCTGCTTCGAGGCTGCTGCTGCCATCTCAACTTGCAACGCGAATGCAGTTGTTAGCAGTTGTGTCCCTGCCCCTGCCTCACAGCCACAGCCACAGCCCCAACCCACCCTTTCGACCCTTTTGGTGCGCTCCCAATCGAACGATCGAACGATGAAAGGAACGAGAACGAGTAGCAACCAAATTTGTTTCTTGACAACGACGGACGAGGGCCCGGGCCCGGGCCCGGCCACAACTAAACGAAACATTCATATGACGCACGATCGATCCCAGACCCAATCCCAAGCTTGAGAAACGTTTTTTCCCCCTTCTCTGCGGGAAGTTGAGGAGGTTGGAGAGGGTGGGGGGCAGAGCATAGCATGCCTCCTGTGTACGCTGGGGCATGCAACTGCAAGATGGTGTTGTTGGTGTTGGCTCTTGCTTTTGCGGCAAGTTGCAAAACGCTTTTGACGTTGCGCATTTTTGATGATCAGTTTCGTCTATTGAAGGAGGGAGAGTAGAGCGAGGGCAACAGAGGTAGAAAGAGGGAGAGTAGATATATGTAGGTACTACCTATATGTAGTATGATGTATATGAAAACTCAAAATAAATTCTATGATAGGTACAAGAAGAGCACAGAGTGGAGATTTGTCAAGAAATTAAAGACAAAAGTCATTGGAGTCAGAGAAGAAAATAATGATCGTCGTGAAATATGAATTACTTAGAGGATAAATATTTCAAACTCAAATAAGAAAAAAGAGAGAGCCCGTAAAGAAGCCCCTACATTAAGGAACATTGAATTGAACATCGGAATGATTGATTTTGCAGAAGATAAAGAGATAGGAAATACTTGTAAATTGCAAATCTTTGAAATATCTCCGGGGCTTAAACTTTTTTCAGAGTTCTCAAATTCCGAAGAGCCTATAAGTCGATTCTGTGTAAATGAAAACCAATCTGGAATGTGATATTGACTATCTTATACTGATCTCTCCATCCAGGCCTGGTACTCAGCCGATCAGGCAGCATAACTGGAATTGATCCGGAATAAAGTAATTTGTGGATAATAATCGTAAAATTTGAACATCTCTCCCCAGCATTTTCAGCCGCAGATTGATGATCTATTTTCCTATACAACTCTATCAGACCTCGACGGGGGCACTGCGGCGGGAGTTGTGCCGGCGAACACACATTCGCGTCGACAACCTTGGATCCCCATCATCCATTTTGTCAACGCCATTGCAGTTTTTTTCCTCTCTCTTCCCTTTTTGCTTATCGACTGCCGCCATCTGTGCCATCGTCGTCTTGGGCTCTTCTTGGGTTCTTCTTGTATCTGGTGTGGAAGGGGTAAGGGGGGGAACAAGCGATGTGGCAGGAGGCGAGTGGATCCAGCAACGTCAATGAGTAGATCAATCAAAAAAGCCGTCCGAAGACGAGGCCAACATTAAATGCCAGACAATAATGACCAATCGGAAGAATCTTAAATGCATCGTTCACGTTTACCTCAGTATCCGGTGTGGTTTGCCGGAGAATTGACTCTGCCTCTGCCGCTGCCTCTGTCGCTGGCACTGCCCCTGCGTCTTCCGCAGGCGATAGGAAAAGCAGAATTTAATTTCGCAAAGTTTCATGTTTGGCATTTAATTTCATTTCGTTTATTCCCCTGCCCTGCTCTTCCTCTGCCTCTGCCTCTGCATTCGGCTGTGGAGCTCTCTGCCTTGCATCTTCATATCTCACTCCCATTCCGCATTCCGTATTCAGCGAGGAATATCTTCCATTTGTTGGCAGAGGTAATTGGCTATTTCAACCATATCCATAACGCACCATCTATTTGTGGTGCTCAATCAATGGAACTCTCATATCGAACAATGAACACACACCACACACCACTCCCCGTATCCCTATTTCCTACAACTCACGGAAACCTCGGCTGGGGCACACAGTTGGAGTGCCAGTTGGAGTTTGTTTGGGTAAATTTAATTAAATTTCATTGCCGCCCATGAGCTCTGGTCCAGTTTGGGTCTGCTCTGCCCCGCTCCGCTCCGCTTCGGAGCTGGCCCATTCTGCCACCCTCACAGCGATGCCATGACGATTAGATTTTATTAAAAAGCCAAATATGCACAATTATTATGCTACGCCAACCACTTGACAGTCCATGAGCCAGAGCACGAGGACGAGCTCGAGCCCGAGAACTCCTGCCCAGCTGGATCACAGATCATCTAGGATGGAATGGGCAGCCACCACCACTGCAGTCAGCACCGGCATCATCATCATCATCCGGCCATTAACAGTAGCTCGGGGTCCTGTTGCCTGTCCTCTGCCCTGTTGTCTGCGGTGGTCCTTTGGTGCCTGGGCACTCACCCTTCTCTGCCGCTCCACAAATTCGTTTATTTGCTTTTTAATAAAACAGGTGCTCGACCTTCAGCGTACGAACGGCTGTTGTGGAAGGGGAACCTGTGTGTGGTGTGGTGTGGGTTGGTTTGGGTTGGGTTGGGATGTGTGTGCCGGTGCGTGTGTCATTGCTATCTTTTATCATTTAATTTCGCATTCAAACGTTTCGCACCCCCGGCATCAAAAGGATGCAATGAAAGGATCCACAGGCATGGCACATGGCACAGCATACAAACAGGACAAAGCAGTCAAAGTCCTGCTCCTGCTTCTGCTCCTTCCCCTGCTCGGAAAAGTGCGTGCGGTCGTCACTCGACCCTGCCGCCTCCTGCCTCCTGCTTCCTACCTCCTGCCTATGTTGTCATTTTTCATTTTGCGCACACCCGAAATTTGTATATGTCGAAAAGTCCAACATTCCGGGGGGGAACAAGAGGCAGCCTCAGTGCCGCCGATGATCCGGATCCGGATCCGGCAATTAGGCCAAGCGGAAAGCGTGCTGAAACTATAGAAAAGGACAAGTCAGTCGCTCAGGCAGCGAGTGGAGAGGGTGGTGAAAGGCAGCCAGGGGATGGATGAGCAGGGCAGGGTGTTTGGGTATGGCAATGGGTATGGCAATGGCTGTGCGTGTATTCCAAATCGTTTTGTGATTGCTAAAAGCTGTCTTTGGACTTTATTGGTTTTCCGAAACGAGATTTCATCTGCACTGCCAGAAAGTGTATGCTCAGTGGGGGAAACTGATTGAGTGGCGACTTTCAGAGCGATGGCCATCTCCTTAACAACTTTTCGAATTAGTCAATAGAAATTTAGGTATTTAAGAAGAGAGTACAATGGAGATGGAATTTTCTGACTTTTCTCAAATTTATTTAACATCCAGAACAAGAAATTTTGGAGCCTATCTATAGTATATAGTATAGCCACTATATATAGTATTCTTGATAAAAATCATTGGCCTAGTAGAAATAGCCATGCCCATCAGCCTATCTCTATGTATAGCTGAATCTCAGAGGCTAAAGGACTTCTACATTAAAAATATATATATAATATGCTACATAATTTTCATTCACTTTGCAAACTACTTACATACATATGTATGTGTGTATTAATTAGTTAGAAACAAATATGTACCGATATATGAAATCCGAATCGCATCAACTATTTACTTTCATTAAAATCAACTTTTGTACGTTTAAATTTTTAAAAAAATATTTAAATGTTCGTGAAGAACTTTTCTTGCAGTGCATTCGCACCATGAATATTGTTTGAGAATTTTTTGGACAATCATTTCTATTATCAAAAGTCATTGACACCCTTTTATTTATTTTTACATTTATTGTTTTTCCCCCTCTGATATCATATCCTCGCCTCTTCCCTTGCTGTGATGTCCTTGCGATAATCGCTTACATGCCACTTGTCCTTGTGTGAGGGTGTTTGCCATGCGGCTGGCTGTTGAGGGGGTGCTGAGGAGGGGAAGGATGCTCGAGATAAGGGCGGGGAGGACAATGCCGTGAAATAAGGATTAATGGTGTACACGATTATTTGTGCCGGGCGACAGATAGAGGGACGGACGGACGGACGACCAGACAGACAGACAAACATATTAAAAAATACAATACGAAAACTGTCGCGAGGGCGGCAGTATCAGAACCCAGAGCAGCAACAGGATAAGGATATGGGCTACGATGAGGACAAGGATGAGGATGAGACCAGGGGCGCTGCTCTCGCATATTCATGGCATGGCGTAGGTCGAATTTAATAAAACGGTCCTGCTCGGCAACATCTCGAGTGTTCTCCGTCTTCTCTTGAAGGGTATGGGGTGGCATGGGATGGGATGGGGTGCGATGGCACTGAGGGATGCGATGCTGGTTGGGATTTCGCCACGCTTCTGGTTGGCTGAGTGAGCTCACTTTTCGGAGCAGGAGCGGGGTTTGAAGGCTGCCTGACAATTGTTTTTGCTGCTTGGGGTTTGGTTTTCCTTTTATTTGTATGATGAAGAATTTATTTGAAAATTAAGAAGACAAATTATTTAATTTCGACTTTATGAGCTTTCCCCCTCTCCAGGCCAGCCCAATTCACCCCAGTGCTCCCACAGCAGCTGTTTGAGGCTTTAAATTTGAATGGGAATCGGACTTGGACGAGTTCTTGGAAAAGGGTTCGCTGGGGGGAGGACAGTGGCAGTGCCAGTGGCAGTGGCGGCCATTTTGTGCCATTTGATGGGAGCGGGACTCGGGAACGCGTTTTGCATTTTATACCCAACGCGGTAATAAACACGCAGCTAGCGAGCGCAGCGCTCGCAGAATAGGAGATGGGGCACGGACTTGGACTTGCTCCACGAGCACGCCACAAACTTAATTTCATTTAGTTTTATGTACATTTCATTAAGCAAAAAATGTCCAGGCATCGCGATGGCTATGGCTATGGCGCTGGCGATGGCGACGGCGACGGCTACGCCAACTGCGACCAACATTGAAGTGTCCGGAGCATGTCCTGAATATATCCTGGCAATGGCGACTTGGGGACAATCAAGATAAATAGCAAACGGAATTTTTATTGCCGAAAGGATACGAAAGGCGAAACAAAAGGCGACCGAAAGAGTTGGAAGTGTTGACGTGACTGCTGTGTCCTCAATGTGTGCTGGACGGGCCACAGAAACCCTTCAGATAGACACACACACACACACACAGAGGGGCACACACAACCACACATAAAGGGGCACACACAACCACACATAGCTAGCTACCTTTGTTTGGAAAATTGTCAAATGTTTTGTATTTTCCAAATTTATTGCCGGTGGCAGCATTTTGTTGTCGCTCTAACCATAGATTATCTCATCGTTTAGAGCCTAATATGCACCCAGAGGTAGTCGCAGTATGATTTATCACCGACCCACCGATATATGATCGTTCCCCCTTTGTTTTGCCTTCGCCTTAACCTTCGGCTCCGCCTCTACCCTTCCACAACCACACATTCCCTTCCCCTTCCCCATACCCATCCAGCTGCGAGACAAAACATTTTTAATTACACTTTTTACAAGAAAATTAAATGGCAACATGTCATCGCTAATTAAATTGTTCTTCTTTTCGGTTTGGTTTGGTTGTTCTTTATTGTGTTATCCTGCGAGTGTGCGAGTGTGTGGCAAAGGAGCAGGAGCAGGAGCTGGGGTTGTGGCTGGTTTTGGAGGAAAGGGTTATGTTATGCTAGATGACTGCGATGATAATGGGAGGGACGACATTCATTTATCAAATTGAGATAGTGCGGCCTAGGGCACAAGTTATTGTGTTGTTGTGCCCAAAATGACATCGAGGACAGCCAAACTTGTCAATTATCGCTTTCATTTACAATGCATTCACTTTTTTTGATCATTTAATACGGCATAAGTTCCAAGAGCTGGAATATGTCTACTAATAATACAAAATAGGTGAATACTTTTTAAATAGTATTCTATATGCATTTTTCCATAGATTACTTAATTCCGAAATACTTCTTCTGTTAAATTAAATGGTTTTTTTAAATATACAATTTTATTTGAAATTCAAATTAAATATGGCGGTCATTGTTAATTTTTCAGCACTGTCAGCATAGCTTCGCTTACCAACACTAGGCCATTGGCTATTTCGATACTTACTAAGAACTTGGTTCAAGCTGTCGATAGTTGAACTAGTTCAATATGTGAATATTCGTCGTCAGGTGGCTCTGTTGATGTTTACAACTCTGCGTAGCAAAATTAGTTACTGGAACGTAACTTGTACGTTTTCTTACGTCCTATGTTGCTAGCAGCATATCTGGGCCAGACCTATGTGCCGAGAAAACGAGCAGCATGTCCCGCAACAAGGGCAACATTCTGCATACCTAGGGAAAAGGTTATTATAGAATTGCAAAAATGTTTGTCATTTCAGGCTCCAATACAAGCAGAAACTAGTCAGTCTCTGTTTTAAAGGTATTTCAACGATATTTTGAAGGTAGTGGTCTTCTTACAGAGACCAAGAATTAGTATCGGGATCAAGATATATATGTAAGAATCTAATCAAATGCATGAATACGTCTAAAACATATCAATTTGAGAAAATTTCTTTATTAATTACGTTTTAAAACAGTTTGGAAAAAAGTAACTTCATATAAAACTAACGAAATAGGGTATACAAATTGACATACTCCGGTTGATAAGCAGCAAGTCTTCAAATACCAGCAACATTGACGTGACAACATTGCGAACATTGATTTTTTGTTGAACTTTTTTGTTTAAACCTTGTTTTAGTCAAAATACAAAGGGACAAAATACAAAGCAAGTATTTCAAACAAGCCAGTCAAGTAGAAAATAGATTCATTAATTGGATAAAATTATGTGGGCAGGGCTGAATGATCTATCTAGCTAGTAAGATTCGACGGAATATCAAAAACGAGGAATATGTATAATATAACGTAAAATGAGACGGTATATCTTGGTATATTTCTGAGGGTCAGACCCAGGGTGACCGTTTACGGTATTTTTAATACTTTTCGGTATTTTGGTATATTCGGTATATTTACGGTATATCGGTATATAATGGTATATTTTGTCAATTTCATCAATCTATTAAATTTCATTTTCAAAGGTATATAGAAATCCAATAAAAGCAAGTATTTAGAATAAGCCAATCAAAATAGATTCACTAATCGTATAAAATTATGTGGGCATGGCTAAATGTTTTATATAGCTAGTAATATTCGACGGAAGATCAAAATCGGAATATGTAAAATAGAACTTGAATTCGTCAGTATATTTACGGTATATTTTTATAATTAGACGGTATATTTTGGTATATTTCTGAGGGTCAGACCGTATATTGATCACAGAAAAACAAAACACATTTTTTTTTCTGTAAAAACTCCGCGAATTGTTAATTTTGTTAACTAAAAATGTCCGAGACCAGCTCCAAGGAAAATGTTAAGACAGCAATGACTTATATTTGTGGCGGTAAGTCAGGCAGAACGTGCATGTCAACAAGACGGCCTTGTTTTGCCCACGCACATGGCCGCGAAGTAGATGTACAATTTGTTCATATATGTATGTGATAAATAATTGCACTACTCCTTTTTAGAATGCCATCATGAGAATGAGATGCGACCACGTGACCCCATACGTTGCCGCGAGTGTGGCTACCGCATCATGTACAAGAAGCGCACCAAGCGTCGTAAGTAGTCCTCCCGGCGTCTAGCTGGGAGCCTCCAATTGCTCTGAAACTGTAGGCAAGCAAGCGGCTAATGGAATCTTTCGTTTTCTCGCTTTTCAGTGGTTGTCTTCGATGCACGCTAATACCAACTGAAGATTCGACTACTACAGATGTAAGGAATTAGTTTTTAATTGAATATGTGTGCTTGAATAAAAAGGGCTCTAAATAACTGAAGGTATGCGTCGTTTGTATTCAAGATCAATGGATCGTTCAATCTCCAAGTACCAGAATATATCAAGACTTTCCCCCTAATAGAAGGGCCGCGCCCCCTCTGCCATATACTACGATTCAAAAGTCGATATATTTTATATTTTAAACTAATTATCTTTTATTTTGAATGTTTTGGAAATATATAATTTTTAAACTAAAAACACTCACATTACAGTAATATATTTTTTATTTTTCCATTTTTTGTTGGTTTTCTTTTTTGCAAATTTTTGCTTAAATAAAATTTAAAGTAATTTGTTGGGTTTTGCTTTTTGTTTTGTTTTGTTTTTGTTTGTTTTTCTTTCCCCGTATGTCTTTTTTCGTCTCAAAAATTTTGTCTAAATGGCTTGTCATCCAAAAATTTACTTTACTTAAGAATTTCTCCTCCTTTTTACGTTTTTATTTTTATTTTAGTTTAGTTTTAGTTTCGTGTAATAGATTTACGTTTAAGTTTACCACATTTAGCAAAAACACACACATTGTACACTAAAATTGTTTATACCATTTATTCGTTATGTTTTCCATTCATATGATATAATAATACTATATATATCATATTTTCCCCCGACACTTTTCAGTCAAATATTTCTTGTTTGTTCAGTGTGGTAAAAAGTTGTATGTATGGTATTATATTCATGTTCTTTGAGTATTTTTGTATGTTTTTCTTGCGTTTCTTTTTCCTTTCGTGTTTTCCTTTAGCTTTTCCTTTGATAAAATCATAAGTACAACTACACGTACAATAATATAGTTAGCTTTTGTTTCGTTCGATAATATTTATATAATTTTTGTTTTGTTGTTTTCTTTTCAATATGCTTAAAATGTTCCTTATGAGAATGTTTGATGTGGGCATTTGTGGGCGTGACTGCTACTCTAAACGATGGCTAAAGTAAATAAAACTAAATGTATTTTCACGTTCAAGTCTTACGTTTAAGAAATAAGGCAAAGGGTACGACAATGAGGTTTGGATTGCGTATGCTCACGCGCGGGGGTTCATAAATTATACAATAAACTAAGGCAACTAGAAAAGTACAATCTAAGTTATTGTAAATAAATGGCAAATCATTTCGCGTAACTAAACTGAAGCTTTGTAAATGGCAAATTAAAGCTTTAACTTCACATTTCAATAAATCATATACGGTTGAAACATTTGATAAATGCTCACATATAACTATATCTTTAAATATCCGTGTTCTTGTGAGTATGTGTTGAGTGTTTGTTGGTGTGTGTGTGGGTTTCTATGATAGATTGACAGCTCAATTATACAACTAAGATAATGATAATGATAATAATTATAATGAAATTCATTTGAGATGCGGCTGCGTATCGAATTTTTGAGCCCATTTCGTTCAATGAATCGTGTTTTGTTAAGTAATTTTTTGTTTGTTTTAAGAGAAATCATATTTCAGGTACATCACAACTTAAAATTTACAAAATTAAATGCAATTTTTTAAACAATTTCAATGTGAATGCCTAATGCATTCCATATGGCAAGCAAACATTTGCTAATTAATTAAGAGAACCAAAATTACACGAGAATTAACCCAAAACGAGGTTCAGGAGAGTCGTCTGTCATCCTACAGTTGCACCTCTGCTGCAGCAGCACTCTGCCTGTCACGCCTGAGCAGCAATGCCGCCTTCACTCTACGCCTGGACCCGCCGGTCTGGCCGTGCCGCCAGAAGCGGTGCAGAGCCAGTGACCCAATCGTGTGATAGTTGAAGCTAATGGAGCTGCTGCGTCGCGACTGGTTGCATTTAAGGCAGCCCAGTCTTTGGCGGACCATGCGATTTAGATACTTGTCGCGCAGCAGGCCCACCACAGCCTCCGGCGTGAGGCGTATCTTCTTGGGCTGCGCCTGCTTACGGGAGCTGCGTCCGTTCTCGCCATCCGACTTCTTGCTAAAGTCCAGCGGAGCGGCCAGATACTCCTGCTTGCTGGCTGCATCGGCCAGCAGGGGCAGCAAGGTGGCCAGCTGACTTATGGATTTGCGTGCAGCACTCGCTGTGTGGCCGTTGGACATAGCTGCCTGGCTGTGGCTGTTGCTGTGGGCTGGGGAAGCCTTTTTTGGACTCTTGCGAGGCACCGCCAGATCCAGCTGACGCTTCAGGAGCGACGAAGCAGGCGGCTGGGGTGGCGAGGACTTTACTGTGGGCGCCTTGGGTGTAATGGTCAGGGTGATGTCCTCCTTGTTGCGCAGATACTCAATGTACTCCTCAGTCTCGCTAAGCAGTCGGCGACGCTTGCTTGGCGACAGGTGGTCCAGATCCAGCTGCCTCTGCTGGCCCGTGGTGGTGGCCGTGGGCAGGGCGGCTGCTGCAGCGGCCAGCATCAGAGGCGTCTCGGCTGCGTAGTATTTGTTGATGATATCTTTAACATAATTGTGAAACTGTGTGCCAATGCGGTTGAGATTCTGATATTCCATTTGGGTGAGAAATGGTGTTTGATTCGTGGTGCTGGGTGCGGTTGCTCCTACTCCTCCTGCTGCCGCTGCTGCAGCAGCTGCTGTGACCGCCGCTGCGGCAGCGGCTATTGCTGCAGATTTGGTGTTGTTCTCCTTATCATCCTGACGATGATTATGATGAACGGCATTTCTGTGCGACGACTTGTCCTTGTGGTTGATGTTGCTATTGCTATTGTTATTATTGGAATTTAATTTGTACGCGGGAGACGATTTAATAAGCTGCAATCGCTGCTGTGGCTGTGGCTGTTCCTGGTTCTCCTGATCCTCATCATTCTCGACCTTGATCTTGCGCTTGCTGGTAAGCAGCTCGATGGCCGTCTGCTCGTAGCTGGCTGCTTCCAGAAATGCCGTCGCCATCATCGCCTTTGCCTGGACTGGGGCCGGGACCTTCTCCTCCTTCCCATCCTCCTCGTGCTTCTCCAGCTTCACATGACGCAACAGCTTCACCGGCGATGTGGACAGCATGTTATACTCATCGCTGGAGAAGCTCGACGAGGACGCCGACGATGGTGTATTCTCGTCATCCTCCCCCGTGGAATGTTGCCGGGCACGGATGCCAAACTTTTGTCGCTGGGAACTGCTGCTGCTGCTGTTGCTGCCGCTGTGGGTGCCCATGTTGCTGAGGCTGTATAGTAAAGCAGCAGCCTCTCGTGTCGTCCATTGCGAAGGCAGTTTATTATTAAACAGGAGTTGATGATTTGCTGGTATTTTCAACTCGTGCACGCCTCCCGCCTTATGAAAATCCTGAGCGACCGAAGCGGTGTTGCGACTAATGGCGTCCATTTTCAGCAGACTGCAATAAAACGAGGCAAATCGATTAAAAAATGATTCCAATAAAGAACGATAAACAGTAAAGGACATAAAATATAGGTATGTATATCAATCAAATAAATAACCATCAAAAAACAACAAATGGGCGGGGGCCAAAGAATAAAGCAAATGTTGGACAACTTAATGAAAAGAAACAGCAACAAACAAAAGCGGCAAACAATCAGTGAAAATAGAACCGGTAAAAACAAATCACAACACAATCAAAAACACAACATAACCGGACAGAAACAGATTTTATGCAAAATACCGCGCATAGTCCTCCGGATCGCTGCCCTCGGCCTCAAGGTATTGAAACAAACGCTCCGATCCGCGCTTTTGCGTCGAAGCATTCGGTAGGCCGCCGGTGAGTAGATCATGCGGTGGTATCAACGATCCATTGGCGCTCAAACGCCAACCGACCATCGATGTGGGATTCACAATGATCTCTTGCAGTGGGCCACCACCGCCGCCGCCAGTGATGTTTCCGCCGCCGGTGCCGGATACGCCCTCGTTGGATGTGGTATAGATGGTAACGGCATTGCCTCCATTCCCATTTCCCACATTGCCACTGGAGGAGCTAAGCAAAATGTCGATGTGGATGATGATGTTGATGAAGATGATGAGGAGGAGATCATGTGGATGGATTGGTTGTCGGTGTTGTCGGTTCAGAGTTGGAGACACGAGAGCATGAGAGCGAGTTGAGAGAACGAGAGAACGGAGGGTAGTAACTAGAGTTAGGAACGTTGTGCGCGCTTTTGGGACTTAGGGTGCGGGTTTTGTTTTTGTTTTTGTTTTTGGTTGGGTTTGAGGGTGTTTTTGGGGTGGTTGGGGGGAGTAGAGTGGAGGAGTAGAGAAGGCGGTCTGAGAATGTTACCCAAAAGCATTGCCGGCATAGGTGTTTAGTTGGTTATTGGCCACCAGAGTGTTGCCAATGGTGCGTAAAACATTCAGATTCTGGCTATGCGAGACATTGTTGCCTCCGGCATTGTTGTTGTTGCCACCGCCACTGCCATTGTTGTTGCTGTTGCCATTGTTGTTTGTCGAGTTGCCGCTGCGAGATGGTCGATTATCGTGCGGACTGATATCGCGTGGCAGCAGCAGGGGGATCAGATTGTAGAAGGAGTTTTCAAAGGAGGAGGAGGAGAACAACAACGATAGAATAAGAGAGAGAGAGAGAGAGTTCAAAAGCTGTTTAGAGTTGGTTTTTGTCACACACACAAATATGTACACATTATATGAGGCTAGGATAAGGGGAATACTTACTGCACATCACTCATGTGGACCTGATACTCCTCCTGGGTGTCCGCCAGATAGGAGCACTTGCTGCAGGCCCGCTTGTTGTGCACCTTCAGCACGTGTGTGGCCAGGCGCTCGGAGCGCGCCGCTTTGTAGTCGCAGAGCAGGCAGACGAAGGGCTTTGTATGCGTATTGAGGTGACGCTTCAGGCCCCACTTGTCGGCCCCCGACCAGGGGCAATAGCAGCAGGTGAAACGCTTCTCGCGCTTGGGCTTCAGCAGGCCGGAGCCGCCGCTGCTGTTGCCACCACCACCGTTGCCACCGACGGAACTGCTGCCCGAACTGGAGCTGGCCACCGGCTGTTGGGCGTTGTTCATCACAACGCCCACATGGAGGGGCAGGACACTGCCATCGTCCAGCTTCTCCTGCTTGAGCTGGGCCAGCGGCATCTCGCCGGCCGAGGCCACCGCCTCGATGGTCTCCACAATGCTCATGCTGGTCGAGGTGGGATGCCGCTGGGCCTCCAGGAAGGCATTATCGATGTTGACGCCCGTGGCATTGATGGTCACATTGCCACGCCCGCCCGAGTGGTGAGAGTTGCCCGAGGATCCGCTGCCCGAGCTGCTGCCGGCGGACACATGGCGACGCGTCTTGTTGATGTCGTATTGCAGTTCGCGATGCATGCGCAAGAAGTGCTTCTTCACGTGATCGGCCCGATTGAACTGCTTAAGGCAGGCATAGCACTGGAAGGGCTTCTCGTCCTTGTGGATGTTCTCGTGCCGTGTATACAGATCCCGTCGATCTGTGGAATACGGGCAATGGGTGCAGGCATAACGCTTCTGGATGTGCACTCCATTGGCTGCGGCGGCGGCTGCCTGCGCCTGGGCCGAGGACTTCTTGCGACTGCCCCCGGAGCTGCTGCTGCCGCCGCTGCTGTTGCTTGGCGCTGAGGTGGGTGTGGATTGGGTTAAATTCTGTCCTACCGCATTGGCCGATGTGGAAGGGCTGGCGTAGATCAATTCGGCCGCATGCTCCTGACGATGTTTTCTATAGAAAATCGAAGAAACAAAACGGGAGACTAAGTGGAAATCCTTAAAATGTTAAGCTTAAATTCTACTCACTTGGACTTCGGTGTGCTCTGGTGGTGGTGGTGCTGCTGTTGTTGTTGCTGTTGCTGCTGCTGCTGTTGTTGCTGCTGCTGCTGGCTGACATGGGCATAGCTCTGCAGTTTGCCACCCGTCGTCCATTGCACCAGCTGCGGCTGCTGCTCAGCGGCCGCCGCGGCGATCACACCCGCTCCATCCTGGGCCCAGCGCTGTTGCTGGTCGCCCCCGGCCTTCAGGAGCCCTGCCTGGCCCGCTGCAAAGCCGTTCTGCATGAGGGCTGCCAGGCCAAAGGCCGTGCTCAGGTGGTCCTCGGACTTGAAGCCACCCACAGACACACTGGGTGCCGGCACCACAGTCGCTCCTCCTCCTCCTACGCCGCTGCTGGCCGTTACTACTACAGAGTTACCCGACTCTGTTTGTTGTTGTTGTTGCTGCTGCTGTTGTTGTTGTTGTTGCTGTTGTTGTTGGATTACATTTGCCTGGGAGGTGGCCACGTTGTTGCTGGTTGTTGCCCCGTTGGCAGCTCCGCTGGATTCGTATTCAATGCTGGGCGCTGCCGAGCGATCGAGCTGTTGCTGAAGTGGGGGAAACGAAGAAAGTATCTGATTAGTTAGCTGCCCAGTGCGGATGCCTTTAATCCCACAATCCACTCACCAGGTTTGTGAAGGAACGCTGCTCTCCCTCTGGTACCGCTGTCGGTCCGCTGGTGGCCACCTGAGCCACCGGCGTTCCGAGCGTATGCAAACCGTTGCCGGTCTCCTCACCGTACAATTTGCGTGTGATTTCCTTGAACATATCTTCATATGTGGCCTCAACATTTGAGGACTGTGCGCTCGCTCCTGGATGGCCGCCGTTCGCTGGGATTAGTGTTGCCATTGCAGCAACAGCGACTGCGACTGCGACTCTTTGGCGGAGTTGCCGTTGGCCTTGGCTTGCGGGCTCGTTCCACTCAAGTTGCGGCTACTGCTGCTACTCTTGCTATTGCCTCGACGTCCACCCTCCGAGAGCTGCAAGAAACGAACACAGAGAGAAAAAGAGAGCGAATGAGAATGGGGGCCACAGTGATAGTTAGTCGATCTGGCTAAGTCGAAGCCACATCCGGCACACAAATACCCAGAGCGATGTCAGTTCTGGGAACTGTCCGCTGACACATCAAGCTTCAGTCTCTCGGTCTGTCCCCCAGAGAGGGGGCGGCCTGGGCGTGCGAGTGTGTGTGAGTTTGAGTGCAAGTGTGTGTGTGTGTGTGCTTGGAGCTGGGATTGGGATTGGGATTGGGACTGGTCTGCCTTGGGGCGCTTGCGTGGGGGGTTTTGGTTGCGGTGTGGCTCGCTCTGACGCTGGTGGCGTCGTCGCAGCATCAGCTGAGTCAGCGGCGGCGCACCACTGATTGGAGCGCGCTTTTTGTTTACGGCTCTTTTCTTTATTGAGCGCCGATGCTGGGGTCGTACAGGCGACAAGGGTGTCGAAATCATTTTTGTGAAAAGCGTATTTTTTTATAGAGGTAGGGTACTTTATTATTATATAATGTAGAGGATATATTTAACTCCTTTTTCATTTGAAATTTAGAACAACAGATCGTCTTGGACACATTTGTCGGCTGTTCCACCTTTTATATGTGCCGATCCCGCACCAAACACTTACATGCCTTATTTTTTGGGTCTCAGGCTTGGCGGGTGCTCAACATCTTTTTCAGCTTTTCAGCTGCATATTTGAATAAATTGAACCACCTTGGCGTGCCCACCAGAGTGACGAGAAACCAACCCAAAAACCCATCGGAGAGATTTCATCTCCAGCATCATCAGAAAACGGCTAAATTGCTCTTTGGCGGTGATTTTGTTCTTTGGTGGGTGGATGGGTGCATAGGCGGAATTTCTCTTTTAGCCACATGTTGCTGCGCCTTGATTTTTTGTTAGAGAGATGCCAACATTATTTTTTTGCCACAATGTGGCGACAAAATGGTCCTCGCTGTTGTGGTGGTGGGCCCTGGGCACGTTCTATGGCCCAGCGCCAACTGCGCCCACCCACGCCCCCACACAACAGCCACCATTCCCGGCCGGTCCCGTAGTCACAGTCCCCGGATCCGATACGACGATCCCCAGCCATGTTTCTCTGGTCTCTTTCGAGTTCATATTTCGTATTTGAGTTTTGCATATTTGATTTTTTATGCTTCGTGTGCTTTTTACAGTTGGGTGTTGCTGTGGCTGTGCCTGCCACTGCCGTTGCCGTTGCTGCCTCCATGGGGGCGTTCGCTAGTGGTTGTTGTTGCTGTTTGCTTTGCCTCTGCGGCGGCTTCGTCGTGTCTTTGTGTGTGCCAGGGGTCTGGGGGTCTGGGGATCTGACTTTGCGATCTGTGCCCTGATCTGGCGGCTTGGCCTGACTCTGAGTTCTCTGCGTGTGGTTTCTCAAGCCAAGGGCATTGTGGTTGTTGCCGCTTGACTTTGGGCTACGCTCAAGATCATGCCGCACCATAGCCCTCCCATTTGTGTGTATGTGAGTTTGTGGGGAGTGGAAAGTGCAAGTATTGTAGGGGATCGAAACCAGTTTTAGATGGCTTTACAAATCCCACTCTATAGGAAATGCCAGATAACCTCAATTCTTTCAGATGTTCCTTTAATGAGAGAAGAGTGGAACGAAAACTCGAAGCACTCCCTAGATTTCCATCAGAGTTCCCCCCAAACACCCACACTCAGTCCCGGCAGTAGCAGCACCCACCCCTCTGATAAGGCGACGGCCATGGGGTCAACTCTTGTGGGCGAGCCGACAGACGACACAGAAAAAATGTCATGCGTTGCCAACAGCAACAGCAAATATCGCGCGTGTGGGTGCTGTTGTGGGGTGTGGGGTAGGCATCACCAGCACCACCACCACCAGCAGCAGGCAGCAACAACAACATCCGCTTTGCTAATAACAGACAGCAGCAAAAAAAAACAGAAATTAATAGAGACGAAGGTTTTAATACCCTTGAAGATATATTGACATCAGACTAGGAGTTATAGACTAATTCATAATGTAAAAATTAATATTCTGAATTCAGAAATACAAAAGCTCTACTAAGGAAGGCTTTAGGGCCTAGAATTCGCTAAAAATAAATATACTCTCTGAAAGGGTATAAAAACAACGACAGCAACGGGAGTGGGCTGAAAATGGGCGCGCAGGCAGCGACAACAAAATCAATTTACAACAAAAAGAGCAGCAAAAACAACGCCACCACCACGCGCACATCAGAACAGCGATCAGTCGACGGTGACGTCGACGTCGACGTCTGCGTCGTGTGGTGGGTGTGCAAACAGACGCCAACTTGGGGGAGTTGCGAGAGCAACAGCAAGAGCAGAAGAGCGGCAGCGGGAACGGGACAGAGCCAAGGCAGCAAGAGAGCCAGAACCGGTTGGGCAGCTGAAAAAAAAATGCCGGTTGGGGGAATTTTCGCTGTTTGTCTTTTAGGCTTCGCTCTCACGTAATAAGTGAGAGCGCTTCGTGATCGTTCCCTCCCTCCCCCGCCGAAACACGAAGCATGGCAGGGAGGCACGGAGAGAGACGCCGTTTGACGGCAGATGTCGCATTTTAGTGGAGTTGCTTTTGCAGATGCCGGCCCACAGTTAACGGTAAACTTATTATTGGCTTTTTCCTTTTCCTGGGCGTTTTTTGGGGTGTTTATTTGGGTATTTCTGCGTTGGAAATTTGTTGGTATTTGCAATACCTCTTTTATTGCATGCGAGATTTGCGGGGAGCCTTCGGCTAATCAATGCTATAGCCTCTATTCGGGGGCGGTCATCAAAGTGCAAATTACAATACATGCACGCATACAGTGGTTCGGAGTTATATGGACAATTTTTAACACCCGTGGGTTGGGCCAAAGCCAAACCAAACCAGCATCAGGCATCAGTGATTGCGGCGACCTGGCAGCTCAGGGTGAGCCACAACATTTACTTGTTGTTGCGGTGAAAGGCCACAGCCCGACCGCAGAAAGACAGAGAGGCAAAGTGGGGGAGGAGGGAGCTGGAGTAGGAGGAGTACCAGCAGCAGACGATGCCTGGCTAATGACATGTTAACGCCACCACAGTACCCCAGTGGAACCCCCGTCCCTCACGCTATAGGCCAGCACGCAGTTATTAAAAAACGCTTTTGCCCGATGACGCGCACAGTGGGACAAAAGGTGTCTGGGAGAGTGGAAGAGGAAATGCCTTTAAATCGTTTTCAATTCTGCAAATGAGTCAAAAGGAATGAAGATAAGATCTCAAAGGAGGGAACAATAGATCTTTTAGGCCTCATCAATAACAATATCTCTGTACCACAGTGCGCCCGATCCGACTCAACAATTTTAGCAGCAACCACTAATCATCAAAGTGGGTGGGTGTCCGTACAACAGCAACAACAGCCACTAGCACTAGCCACCGACCACAGCTGTCCCAGTCCCGTCCCACTGATCCAAACGATTCGACCGATCCAACGGACAGGCGAATAAAATCTTCGATTTTATATGCGAGCCAAATTAACACCAACACTAATACTAATACCAACAACAAACGGTATTCTCTCGGTTTCTTGCTGTTTCTCTTTGGCTTTCGACGCCTACGCAGGCGCAGACGCAGACGCAGCCGGGTGGAGTGGGGGTGGTGGGATGGGATGGGGTGAGGTGAGGCCATCAAATCTGTGTGCATGTGAGTGTGTGTGTGTGTGGGTGTAGGTTGGAGCTGCTGTCATCGATTGCATTCACTCTTTTGCGTGGGTCAACGCGGGGTCTCTCCTTCAGTTTTCATACGTTTGAGAATTGAGAATCGAAATCGAAATGTAGTTTGCGGCAACAATTCTGCCCAATTCATTATCCTTAAGGCCTTGGTTGCGTGTATGGGGGGCTGCGGCCGAACAAAGGACAGGGCCTCTGGCGGCAGTGTTTTATATACAGATATATGTATATGGGCGGCAGGTGGTACTTTTTGTGGCCAACAACGAACCGAACGGACCCGACCCGACCACGAACCGAAAGGCAGCTGCCGCTGCTGTTGCCACCGCCACTTCTTCTTTTTTGGCGTCTTCTTTTTAAGCTCGTCTTCCGAGGCGGATGGCCAGCAGACAACAAAAGCAAATTGCTTTCGGGCCATCGCCTCCAATGAAGCTGGTTTTTCGTAGATATGTGTTTCTTCATCTGAATTTTTGGGTGGTTCAATGGTCACTCTCTGCCGCCTGGTGGGCGGGCATTCAACATCCACATTCAAGGGCAGACAAGTCAAGTCTCTGACTTGGACTTTAGCTTTTGGCTATGATCACTTATGGGTCGCTGGCACAACCTTTCTTCTTCTTTTTACCGCTGCTGGTGCTTATGCTACTGCTGCTGCTGCTGGAGTCGGTGGCGGCAGCTGTTGGCAGGTGCGCGCCCTCATAAAACGAATGGCTAACCCAAAAAAAACAGCAACAAAATGCAGGCGCAGGCGATGCACATGCTCCGACTCCGACCCCGACTCGAATCGAATCGACTCGACTCGAACGGCGTCTTGGCCCTGTCCCACGTCCTGGGTCCGAGTGTCGGTTGCACCCCTCCCATTCCCGTGCCCATTCCTTTCGTTTGCTGCTCCTTTTCTTGTGAAATCTTTGCCTCTCACTTGAGGCATGCAACATGTGCTTCGGTCGGCGTGCCTGTCCGATCATCCATGGGGTAGCAATTTATTCCTCTTGTCCTTTCAATTTATTTTTTTTTTCGTCTTCGGTTAGGGGTGGTTTTCCTCCGCACAGACAGACACAGCTACAGACACAGAACAACCTGCTGCCCCGGGATCAGACGGAGATCTCTTTTAGGGTTGCCACCAGACTGTGCTGCAGGTTGCAGCTGCCATTCTGCGGATGGCTGGGAAGGGGGAGGTGGAGTGGAGTGGAGAGGAGAGGGGTTTAAGTACTGATCCTGTTGCTTTTGTTGCAGACTAACGGATGCTCCTGGGCCCTCCCTCGGGGAGAGAGAGAAAAAGAGGGAGGGTGACGAGTGAGGTTCGTTTGGGGGGGAGGAGGTCTGGAATAATACCAGATAAATGGATTTACATGGTAGCGTTCATTCGGTGTTCGGTGTTTGACTTTCCTTTCTGCGGAATCGCTCGATGCATGTACTATTGCCCCTGCAAGTCTCCGATTTCTTCGTTGCTCATTCATGAAAACCCTTCCATCTGATATAATCTCAGTGTGTGGGAGAGGAGGATGACTTCTTCATAGCTACTATTCCCCACCCCATACTCTTCCCCCAGAATGGCGATCGGGTTGTGGCTTAAGGTCCGCGTCAGCAAATGACTGCGTTTCCTCCGGCAGTTTTTGTTAATTTTTTGTTTTTGGTTTTTGGGTTATCATATGTATGTACAAATGGGTTTCCAAGAAACCACCTACCTACACACGAGAAATGCCACAGAGCCCCAGCCCATACCCAAGCCACCATCATCATCCCATCCCATCCCATCCCATGACGGGCAGAAGCAGACGGGCGGCCAGCCTATCCAGCCGAATGTGTATATGTATACCCTATACCCTACCCTACCCTCTATATCCAACCCAACCCAAAACCAAAAACCCAACGTTAAAATGTTGACGCTGGACGCCTCTTAAAAATAACAGCGGCAGCAGCAGCAGGCAATCAGAAGAGTTCGAAGAGGGGGAGGGGAGGAAGAAGTAGGAGGAGGATTGGTGGTTGGAGGTGGAGGTGAGGAGACAGACCAGACCCAGACCCATAATGAAATTTCACAACAACCTTCAAGCAGACATCGTCGCCGTCTGCTGTCGTGGTCTTCTTCCTCTTCTTTTTTTTCTGTTTCTGCCTTTTTGTTGTTGTTGTAGTTGGCCTGACTGCGTTGAATATTGAAAAACGGTCGAAACGGTTGAGGTTTTTTAGGCAAATTGTAGTAGGAGGGAGGCAACAGGCAAATGCGGCAGTGGGGCCGTGCCGATGATGGTGGTGCCATAGAATGAGGCAGCGAAACGGAGATAATGATGATCGGAAAGCACAAAAGCGAAAAACGAGACCGCTCTGAAGATCTTCGAGTTTGGGCCAACAAAAGAAAGATGATAATGACGAACCAAAGAAGAAGTGGGTCTCCTCCTACTCCTCCCCCTCCCAATCAACACCAAGCCCAACCCAAGCGAACAAAGCAAAGCAAAGGAGAAAGAATAAGGAATGAGCCCAAAGTGAAATGAATCCTACGCAATGGGGTGGCTGCTGCAAAGGGGACGCGACTCCGAATCGGACTCCGACGCCAACAGGTAAAAAGTAGAAACCTTGAAAGCCGCAAAACAAACAGCTGCTGCTGTCGCCGCTGATGCTGCTGCTTCTGCCACTGCCATTGCCACTACTGCGGGACCAAAACAGGTAAGCCGATCGAGGGCAGGTAACTTTTCTGGGTTGTTTGGAAGGGGGCGGGTGTAACACAGGAAATTCCTATGTGATTTTCGGTGAGATTGCTGCCACTGGGGTCGAGATCGGATCGGATCGTATCGAATCGTTCGGGTCGGTGCAGCAGCAGCACCAGGAGCAGCAGAAGTAGGGGAACGAAACCTCCCCTGTGACAGGGCAGGTACCGGTGGTGGCCACCCCTCCATGCGGCAGCTCCCCTCCCCCTCCCATCATACACCACTAGCCCAATAAAATTGCTCTGCACCGACGGGAAGTGCGTAATTTATTTTTGCCCTTTTTTTGGGGTCGGTCTTTTTTTCATGGGAACATGAAGTTGTTCGACGTTGTGGGGAGGAAGAGAGCCAGTGAGCCCGCGTGGGTAGGTCTAGGTGCAGGGGAATGGGAGTGCAGTTATGCGAGAAGAATGATGACTCAATTTTCTAGAGAGGGGATGTACGATTACCCTTTTTGTCATCACAAGAAACTTTGCATTGATTTCTTAAGTTTTTCTTTTCGCATCAGCCTGGCAACCCTTTCCAGTTGATCGTTCCAGCAAGAACAAACTCCTTGCTGAGCAAGCAGAAAGAACGTGTGTATACAGAGAAGCAAAACACAAATCCACGAAGATGGGGCAAGTAAAAAGGAAAATAATAGAGGGCGACTGTCTGTGGGGGCGGCGACGGCGAGGCCAGCAGAGACAACGCAAGCAAAAAAGAGAAGTAGGAGCAGAGGGAAAAGAAGAAGGAGAAGGAGGAGGCGGAGTAGGCTGAATGCAAAAGTTGCCATCGATGATGGGTGGGTGTAAAAAATTCATCCGAATGCAAGAGAGTGCGCAGGCAGAGTCGCAGAATTGTGATAAACCAACAGGAGGGTGTGTATATGATGCCAGTGTGTTTGTGTTTGTTTGTGGTGTGTGTGCAAGAAAGAGGGAGGAATAAAGCAAAGAGGAGAGAGTGACGCCAAAATAAGAACCTACAAGAAATCAACATTTGAAACAGCGGGCGTCGCGACGGTCAGTCGCCGCCTCTCCCCGTCTCTCTCTCCCATCTTCCAACGAAGCGGCAATTAAAGAGCGCAACAGGGTAATAGAAAGAAAGAGATAGACAGGGAGGTACCAAAAGGGAAAGGAAGAGGAACATGTGACACAGCAGAATGGGAGAAACCATTTGAGTAGGCGGCTTTGCTTGAGCAACTCTGTGCGCTGGGCGCTAGGCCCTTGGGCCCTGAGACAGAGTTGATCCAAGGCAGGCAAGATTTTTCACATCACCCACTCCCATATCCGTGTGCGTGCGTGAGTTTGTGTGTGTATGGCGAAGATGATAAGCAGCAGACGGAGAAGAAAGTAGGATAATGAGGGAGGTAGGGAGAGGCGGCCACCACACGCAAGCTGCTGCCCAAGGATTGATGGTTCGTATGGTGGTATTTGGTTGGCGGTGGTGGTGGGTTTCATCATCATTTTTGTTCGGTTATTTTCGAGCCCCTTGCGGCGTCGCATTTGCGCCAAGCGAGGGAGGGCATACGTGCTTGTGTGTGTGTATTTGTGTTAGTGTGCTGGCATCTTTTGTCTCTGGGGCCCCGATCACAGACCCAGCTCAGGAAAGGGGTGCCCAACAGAGTTTTTTGGGCGTTGGAGTGGCTGTTTTTTTTTTTTTTTTGGGATTCGAGTATAATTGGAAATTGGGTAACCGGTTCTGTGCGCTGCGATTAGAGCTACCTGTGGGTTGGCTGGGCTTGTCTCCGATGGGCTCTGCACATGGCCTTCGGAATGATTTCTCGGATGGGTCGAAGATCGTGGTCTATGAGAGAGTTTGTTGTGTGGGTTCAATTTGGGAAACACATGTAACATTCAGAGAAATTCTCCCCTGGGATTGGTTTTCTGGCTTAAAAACTCCCTAACTTCTCATTTATCACATCCATTTGTAGAACTTAATACCCACTTACTATAAATCGCGGACGCGCCTGGCAAATTTATAATGATTTGCATACCTTTTACTGTTGATGCTTTGGATTCTGCGTATACGGCCCTTAGGCCATTGCTGTATTCAGCTTCCTAGCCGGCTTTTACACTGCTTTATGTTTCTATGCGAGCGTCTATCACTTTGCTCAATTTCTTCACTGCGCGACAATCAGCATAAAGTGCAATTCAAATGCGACCACGCACAATTAATTGTGTAGTTTTTATAATAAGAATAGTGCCAAAATGTTGTAGTAACACAAAAACCCCGCACGAAGCAAGTAAATTCACGAGCGAGAACGAACGAAACGAACCACGCGAGCCGACGATGAAATTTGGACTGCGCCGTTGACAGCGCTGCTCGTGCTGGCGATACTCAGAGCGCAGAAGAGTGAGCGAGACAAGCGACGGACAGTGTGGATGCCGACGCACAAAGCCGCGCACAGTGGTACTAATAGCATTAAATAAAAAATAATAGCGGATATAGAGACTTATATTAAGTGTGTATATAACTAAAAAGTGATCTGATTATCTAAGAATGATCATATGTTGTGGTCCGATTTTGCTGTTGCGCTAGATTATTTGCCTATTATTTACTATTACCACGTGCAAAATTTCGTTAAGCTTAAAAGAGAGAGAGACCAATATGTATAAAAACAGACATGCAACAAGATATAGTTAGATCGACTTGACTTATCATCATAAGTTCATTGAAAAACGTACTACTCAGTATCCTTGCTAGAAAACATCTTATACATTTTCCAACAATAAATTCATCGAGACCACTGTGCACACGGCCACCTTACAAGCGAATGATCGCATAAAAGAGAAATTGCAACAAGCAAGCATTCCGTCGCACCCGCTCATTCACGTTTATTTTTGTTGTTCCTTCTCTCCTTCTCTTCCTCTTGTTGGCGTCGGCTGAGAGCGAGAGTGGGAGTGGGAGACAGGCACAGCGTAGGGTGGTTTGACGGTAGAATTTTTGGTCGACTTCGGGGGTCGCGCAGAAGCAGGTCAGCAACTTGATTTGTATACCCTTGCCGAAGGTATTATGATTTTTACTTGATTTTTGAAACGCTCGTTAATGGCATGGTATCTTCTTTCAGTAAACTGTTTGGTTAGTAAAGTATTAGGGTATCTATGTTCTCGGCCTGTGCGTTTGGGTTTTTGTGTTTTCTACCTCTTTATTGTGCTTTGGCCGGGTTGGTAATGATCTTCGTGCATGTGGGTTGCTGTTGCTGTTGTAGCTGCGGCGGTGGCGGTGGCGGAGGCGACTGTGACTGTTGCGTTCATTAGCGGGGCCGGGGCTTTTTTTGGGTTTGTTATATGGCCAAAAGGAGGGTCCATGATACATGGTCCAGGTAGACACATAACATAGGCACATATGTATGTATGCATTGGGTGGCACTGGCCGCTGTTTGGCGTGGGCTGCAGTCTGATCCCACCCGAATTTGATTTAGGGTTCAAGTCTTGCCATTCAACCTTTACCATTGCGTACTCCCGTTGTGCTATAAAAAACTAGTCGCTAATTCGATTACTATGCAAAATCCATGACTCATAAGTGGGAAACACCTAGCCACGAACCAGTGCAACGACGGCAACAACAGTTCATTGAAACTGAAAGTTAAACGCAATCGGGGACGCTAGTGCATCATCTTGGATCCCTTGGTGATCATGGTGTTTGTAGTGGTGCTGACCGATCGTTTTGATCAAGCAACTGGCGTCGTGAGTATTCCCCCCAGGAAACGAAAAAAACTCCAAAGACTGTAGCAAAAATGTATAAAAAAGTGGTTTGGAATCAAAGCAGGCTTATAAATGCTCTGCTTCCAAAAATGCAAGAATTTCGGATAAAAGTATTTGCCGATCATTACAGGATACACCAAACCGAATTAACTGTTTAAAAGTTCTAAGGATTTTAGATAGTCAGATTTCATTGACCAACTTGACCAGGGAATCCCAAATGCTCTTCTAGAAGGCAACAGGTTAACCATCGAAATGGAGCAGCGTGAAGACCCTACTTTACCTTCATTGCCACTCAAGTGGAAGTGGATGACGACGATGATGGGCTGAAGGAGCAGCCTGGAAACTGGAACCGGTTTTGACAACAGCCGTCGCCGTCCAACATGTGGGCCACCACCGCACGATGCACAACGCACACACAGACAGAGGGGCATACACACTAGTCCAAATCCCCCAAGAGGAGAGGTTCTGGCCGATACGAAGTGAAGGAAACCTTGATGGTAACATCTTGCTGGGTGGATGTGGACCCGTTAGCCTCTACTTGGGTCCATCCTTGGGCCGGTGGAAGTTGTGATATAACCAAAGGGCCGTAATGAGCCAGGGCCAATTACAAAACGGCGGTAACAGTAACACATGGCTTCCTTTGGACGAAAACCTGTTGCCCGCGAAGCCCTTCTTTTTGGCGGGGAGAAAGTTCCCTCTGTCTGAGCGTAGGGCTTCTCATGGGCGCCACTTAAGGGGAAGAAATCTGCATTCCCTCAGCCCCGAAATGGGTTGCACTTTGTCACGTCTCATTTAACAGAAGACTCGAAAACTACAAAAAAAAAAACGACAGCGACGGGACTGGGGTCGCACTCGAGCCCTCCTGGGGTGGTTGCGCGATCGTTCTCACATCCAATATGGCGTCACCCCTACTCGGGTGGGCGTGGGACGGCCACGCATGCGCAATTCTCTTCAAACTCCAACGCGGTTCGTGTGAGTGGGTGGGCCGGGGCCTCTGTCTGTGTCTGTGTTTGTGTGTATGTGTTGGGTTGGGTACAGTCGTCGCTTCGCTTGCCTGCGGTCGGGAGAGTGTGAGTCACTGGCTCTCTCGCCCCATGGCTGATGGAGGAGTGTGAATGAAATTGAATCGACAGGAAATGGTTGACCTCCCAGTTGTCTGAGATCTAATGGTCGTAAAACTTGTTCGATTAGTTTGAATATGATTGCGGAACTTCTACAAGAGATCTCAGTATTCGCTTTGGAGTTTTGTGAAATAGAACCCGATTGTAAAGTCAGTAGTAAAGTAATTTGCGAAAGTTTTTCCATTTTAAAGTAGTATTTCGGTCGTTTAATAGACAATTACAAACAGAAAAACGCTTTCCAACAGATTCTGGAACTATGAAAAACTCATCATCGATCTGGAACTTTCCCAACCATTGCAATGTCTGTGTCTACATATTATATTCATTGTTTTTCTCTCTGATTGTGCTGAAAAAATCAATTTTCGCTATCCAGAAATCAAGCAAAAAGTATTTAAGCTGTCAGGCTGCGTGAGGAAGGGCTTCAAATGCACAACTAAATTCCATTTAAGCTAGGGAGACACCCATCTATGTGGATTTATTTATATAAGCATAGTCCCCTAGACATGCAATTCAAGTGCATACAAATTGCATTTTATATAATATAGAATATAGAAATGTGTAAAATAAATATGTATGTGGTTATGTCTATCTCTCAACTCCACCCTGCAATGCTCTCCAGTCTATACCAGACGACCGCCCACAAATTGTTGGACAAGTGTATTGCCTAGCAACATAGGAGCCACAAATTTTTAGGTGCCATTCCACAATGGGCATTCATCAAAGGCAAAAATAATCAAATACAAATTATATAATGTGTACGAGTATGTTTGCATTTATATACGATACAAACACACACACACTCACACAGGGACAGACACTCAAACATGCCGCATATGTTGCATAAAAACCAAAACCCAAAAAACCATATGCAAAATCCGCCCAACGCCCCCAAAAATCGAAATGAAAGTGCACTGAGCACCGGCAGAATCAACGGCAGAAACGCAGCAGCAGCGGCAGCGGCAGCGGCAGCAGAAGAGAGCCAAAAGCAAGCCGGAGAGAGCGCAAGCTTATGCACTTGCACCACGAGAGAGAGAGAGAGCGAGCGGAAGTTGAACTTTTGTGGAAACTGCAACACAATTCCTTTGCACTTGCCGTAGAGTAGAGCTGATGGGGTGGGGTTGGGCTGCGGGCTGGCCCAGGGGCGAAATAACAAAAATTGTTATAGACACGAAATTTATGATGTGGCTCTGTTGGAAAAACAACCACCCACCCCCAAAAAGGTGGCGGAATGTGGGTGTCTGGGAGGAGGGGCTGACAACTGGTTTTTAGTTTTCAAATGCCAAAACACTGGAGAGTCATTGTTGGGAGAGCGAGCCAGAGAGTGAGTGTACGAGCGAGAGAGTGTGGGGATGTTGGGGATGCATTGTTTGGGGGTTGTTGGCCGTTGCATAGAGAGCGCCTGCTCCACACCAATACCATTGCGATATTTTCCCTCTCTCTGCCAGTAATGGTGGCAGGGGAAAGTATTGATGATGGAAAAATAGAAGTTGGCGCTTTTTAGTTTGGGGGTTGTTGGTTGTAGTTGCTGTTCTGGGGGGGTGTTTCTCTGGGAAAAAGTGCATACCGAAAAATATACGCACACACTTGCACACACTCACACACACACACACAAAGGCAACGCAATGCGGAAAAATCAATAAATCATGCTGTTGGGAAAATTTATTTAATTGACCGTACAAATCAATTGGCCAAGCCATCCATCTGTCTGTCAACAGTTACTTTTCAACGGCTAAGGCTAACATGGCCAACTTTAGTAACACTTACCAACATGTTCGCAGCGATTTCAGCAGTCCGCCCCAAAGTATGCAACACAACTCAATCCTCCTTCTCCAGCCCTCCTCGTCCTCTTTCCAGAGACAGCAACCGCTAATATTGTGTCAGCCGCTTTCTTTCTTCACTTCCGTTCTGTTACCGTTGGGCGAATTTCGATTGAACTATTCCCCTTTACGATGCACTTTGGGGGTATCTCTTGGAGTCGCACGGAGGCTCTTTCACAACTAACCTCATCAACACTCACACACCGAATGAGAAAAGTGCGCTGTTCTGTGTAACTGAATGAATGGTCGCGGAGGAGCGCTCCGACAGTCGCCAGCCCTGCACGCTCCCGACGGCGACGCGGAGTGGGATGGTGGGTACTTTGCTGGGGGTTGGGGCTTAGTTGGATCCCTCTTCCCCCTCGAAAATAGATTTGTTTTTGTTATTGCGCTGCGTGGCACGCGCTGTTGTTGCCTCACCGATTGCCAGTCGCGTAATAATAATTGCGCTCTCTCACGATGTTGTGCAATTGTTGGGAAAAGCTTCCTGTCTGCTTGCCGCCGTTGCCGATGTTTCTGCTTCTAGCCAGCCGCCTTTTGGCCTCCTTCTGCCACCCACTTCGTCGTGGTTGTTGTTCTTGTTGCTGGTGTTGTAAAAAAGCGCGCGCATTCCACAACCAACGCTCCCACGCATAACAAGTGAGTTCTCTCTCACTCTCTGCCTGGCTCTCTCTTTCTCTTTCTCTATCTTTTGCTCTTGTTCTCTTTTTGTCTCATACCCTGGCGGCCATGTTTATTTACAAAAAGTTTAACGGTATTCGGGCTCTACAAGTGAGGTCCTTGCGGCATAACAGGACGTTTGACTCGTGTCGAGTTTTAGAAGAGGAAATGTAGAAACAAGTCGAATGTGGAACGAGAAACGAAGAGTAAAAGTGTCGATTGTTGATAAAAAGCTAGGTAAAGGTATATATTAAGGGGTTTTATAAATGCATACATACATGGTTCAATTAGGAAATTAGAAAAAAATATATTCTCTATCTTATACATGGCTCTATTTATAAGGATATCCTTCTTTCACTCTAATTTTACATTTCTTGCTACATTACACATCCATGTCCATACATGGACACATATATGTACATAGCAAAGACTCGAACCCGTTACAGACTTACAGAAGCTGCCCCTGATATTCACCAAAATCAGTGCTGGAAAACAAAAAATAATATTATATGAAACACGTAAAAATTTCAAAACTAGCGCGCGCGAATTTGCGGAATGGAATACAAAATAATTGAGGAACCACCGAGTCGATTGCCACCCACCTGCTGGCCAAAAAG
Source organism: Drosophila lowei (assembly GCA_008121275.1). Taxonomy (NCBI): domain Eukaryota; kingdom Metazoa; phylum Arthropoda; class Insecta; order Diptera; family Drosophilidae; genus Drosophila; species Drosophila lowei. The sequence continues at coordinate 18,426,757 of CM017778.1, read as the reverse complement.
AAGCCTCAGTAATTGTTCCAGCGGTTTTGCAGAAAAAAAAACAAATATGTGTATTCGCTGGGCACGCAGACACTTCCATGGAACGTGCATACGCTCTAGGGGGCTAGATCCTGCCCGTAGGTGCCGTGCTTCGTCCAGTACTGGTAGTCTCCAGGCGGCACCTCCTTCATGTCGAACGACCGGACTGGACTGGACGCGTAGAGATGCCTCTGCGGCGTGGATGGATGGTAGTCATCCCCCGATCACAGATAGAAGAGGAAGGGTGTGGGATCGCTGCCGGAACTTTGGTGTAATGTACATTTCTGCATCATTTGGTCCTACCTTTTAGCCTTTTCAATTAAATTGTGTCAAAAGAAACCTAACCCCCCCGGCGGTTACCTGACCAATCGATTGCCTGCCACATGGTTTCCATTTGACCATGACGACGTTCCTTTCCATTTGGTCAGTAGTTCTACTCGTTTTCCCCTCAATTTTGCAACAGTCTTTTGGTGGCAAGCAAGTTTTTAATCAAATCGCACATGTGTCACCACAAAGTCAGATATAAACACCCCACCTCTGCCCCCTCAATACTTGCCTAACCTAATTTTAGAGTCGCCTCTACAGCTTCCAGAGTGCCACCACGGCAGTTTTTCATCCCCTTTTGCAGAATTTCCTGCAACGTCAACTGTCTCGAAAAGTTTTTAATCAACGTCACCAGCAAACAACAAAGGCAAACACAGTTTTTTCACCACTTTTCCTACTTAACAATTTAATTTCTTCGGTCTGTTTTTGTGTGGTTTTTCTGCTGCCCTCGATTCTGGTGTGTGTTTGAGGGACGTTGCCGCATTTTCACCAACAGCAAATTCAATGCAATTAAAAACAATTCATAATGGGAGGCTGCAGCGCACCATCCCCCCACCTGCAGCCCTTCGGTAATCTGTCTCCAGTTTGGGAAAACAAAAAGATTGTACAAATCCAAATAAAAAGGCTTTGGATTTGGAGGCTGAATCTTGCGATACTCTTGCACGTTTGGTGCAAGATTTTCTCACAGAGAATGGTCTTTTGAACGATGTCAGCAATATGATATTGTGATACGAAAAAAAGGACCTGTGGCAGTTAGAGAAATCTTTCATCGTAACAAACATTTGCTGAAAACCGAAATACCTCTTGCTGGAGCTAGTATAAAACAATATCGCCACAGCTTTGTTGGTTTGTTTGGAAGAGAAGTGATTTTTAATACAACATTTGATGGCAAACGGACTGGCTTGCTTTATGCATTTAATTAAAATGGGAATGATAAGACCCTGGAGTGCAGAGCCCAAAGCCAAAGGGAAAGCCACAATGAAAATGCAATGAAAACGAATAAATATGAAAGGACTGCGATGGAGATACAGATATCAGGCAGACAGAGACGGCGTTCGAGTGTGGCATAGAGACGGGCTCACTAGTAGAGCTGCTCTTGCTTCTGCTAAAATATGCAAACAAGAAACGGAAAAACTTATTTAGACGCCGCACCAGACAACAACACAAATATACTTAAATGAATATATACGAATACCCGTACATATATGGAAAAAGAGCAATAGAAACGAGCAAAAATAACCCCAGATACTACTCGTAAATGTTGGCTTTGGCTGCTTATGAAAATGGCGGCACACATGCACGCAGTCCCGCACACGAGTGCAAATATTCATACGGCTGAGTGTGTGTGTGCATGCTGCAGTGTTTCTCCCACGCATTGTCTGTATGTGTGTGAGAATTGGTTGCCTTTTGTTTAACAAAACGCAGCACAATGGGGCCACTCCGAGCTCCAATGGTACAAATGGTTCCATCAGCAGAAAAAACCGATTTAAATAAATGGAAATTCATAAATAATACTTTGGCAAACCATACGTATTCGTACATACATGCAATAGCCAAATGAAGCGGAGATTCTTTTGCATTAACAATTGGATTACATATGAAATGCCAATACGCTTCCCATACATTTTTCATAGGTTCTATAGCAATTTGATGTCTATTAATTTATTTCAATTATTTCTTTTACTTTTATTAGTTTAATAAAGACTTAACTGCTTGCGGAATAAAACTGCCCATTTGCTTCCAATTTGATAAATTATGTACGAGTATTATATACAATTTGTAGCTATATTCCTGAATATAAGCATTTTTAAGCATATCCATCTGCCTTTCAATCAAACAAAATAAATAGTTTCACATATGTATGTATTTTTGGTTGGCAATATAGCTATAAATCGTAGACACATACATACATATAGTTTAGAAAAGTCAGGATCGTAATGCTACATGCTTCAGAGCAGTCAGAATACACAGTGTTTGTGAGGATAGAGTCCCTCATCGGATCATAGTTTCATATTCAGAGAAATATTGTAGCTCTAAAAATTGTTCAACTCTATTCTGACCAAAAGCGGAAGAATTATGGTACGCGTACAATCGATGACTTGGAAGTAAGAAATTAATTTTTAAATGGAGAGCTTTTCCATTTTTCAATTCTTTAATCGAACGGATTAAGCTGCCTGTGTAGATCTCCACAACCTCTGGTATTATAATCCAACCACCATGGTGCACCACAGCATTGGTCGTCTCATTGGAACCATCATTGTTTCTGGTTTTATTCCACATCTTTCCACTGTCGCTGTTCTTTTCTGGAGCTTCTGCTTCCTCTGCTTTTATGTTTCTTGCATGTGGCCAAAAGATTTTTGCCCTCTTTAGCCAGTATTTGGCTGTTGTTGGAGTTTTTTTTTTGTCTGTTGTGCCGGTAGTACGAGTATTACCAATGCCTGGAAAACATAAAAATACGAAACGAAACAGAAAAATTCTCCCACTATTGTTTGGGGTGCGCGTGGGAAGCGTTTCCAATGTTTTGTTTTGTTTGAGAAAACTTTTGTGCCGCTGCTGCTGATGTTGTTGCAGCAACGAAGCAGCTGAATCAGTGGCAGGACCCGGAGCCCGCCCCCACCCTGCTCCTCCCACCTTCCGCCTCCTCTTCGAGTGTTTTCCCAACCCCATTTGCAGTGGAAGAAATTATTAATACATAATTCATGTTTAATTGTTCACCATTTTTTGCTTCTGCTTCTGCTTTTGCATCTTTTTCTTTCCCTTCTTCTGCAGCTATTTTTGTACAATTATTGGACCAAACGAGAGGCAGAGTGGCGGATAATGGCGGACTGGGTTTGGGGCAAGAAGAACTTTGTCTAATGGCTGCCAAAGTTGATTGAAAACTTTCACTGATTGAGCTGCATTTAGTTTGCGGAGATTTCAGTGCTCAATGCGGCGCATCCTCGTTGACAGACAAACAGACAGACAGACATTTCAATTAGCTGAAAATTGTGGCAGGTGGCTGGGGCATGAACGGGTGTTGGTGGGGGAGTGGAGCAGACAGCTTGCGTACAATTTCGGGTCTTGGGTGGATGTCAGTTACAGTTTCTGCAGCCTGCGGCCAATGAAATTTAGATGAACGAGTTGACGGGTTGAACGTTGCACGATTCAATGAACAAGGAATAAAGCGGGGTGGTGTGGGGTGGCAGGGCACACAAACACACTCTCTCTCACACACACACACATACACAAATACTTGCCCACAGACGGGGAAATATTTTCATTACCGCTCTGCGGGCTCACAAAAAAGTTGCGGGTGGTCATGACTCTCCCGCGCTCTCTCTTTCTCACTCAATCCCTTTATCGGAAGTGCATTTCTCAGTTACCCAGTGCTGGACAGGGGCGGGTTGCGGGCTGCAGGTTGAAAGTTTCAAGTGCAACTAAAACTATCGTCCAGTGCATTTAACTCTGTGTCCGACACAGAAAGAGAGCGAAGAGTGGAGTTATTGGCCCTACTACCGCCGCGTCGCTGCGCCACATCCCATGCCCCATTGACTCTGGTGCACCCACATGCTTCTGAAAATATTTCGTTTGCTTTTCGAATTATTCAGATTTTCATTTGTAGGAGTGTGCGAGTGTTTTTTTTTTGGTGGTTGTTGAATGCAAAGTGGAATGGAACATTGACTGATTCATTTGTGGAAACAAACGGTGCAGACAAACTTAATCGTATGGAGAACTTCTGCTAAATATACAGCCACTCCTAGATGGCTAGTCCCCAGCTCCTTTGTGGTCCTTTTCTAAAGAGGGATGGTAGCCAGGTCATAAGCAGGCGATCGGATAATAAAAGCCATGAAAAGGCGACCGGAAGGGTCCAAGATAAGATGTTAGGGTACCAAAAAAGTGGAAATAGATATGGGGAAATTGTGAAATAATGTAGTAGACATTTTATTTAAAAATATAGAAAAATATTTAATATTATATGATTAAAATTGAATGATTGATTGATTGACTGACATTTCCAATGGTATAAAGTGGCTTGTTGTAGTGGCTTTGTATAATGAATGAATCTGGAAGAACAACGGGATAGTCGAACAATATCTTTTACAAATCAAACAATTTAATGCCAGTTTAGTGAAATTAGTGGGTAACCTCTTGTTGCATTTCCCTCCTTTTCGTTTTGTTGTTGCTGTTCTGCTTAGTTCGTTTGCCTTGCAACTCGAACTCAGCTGCAACTTATATGTATGCGCAGCCACGAAACTGTTATATGCTATCTTATATCAGGCCCATACAACACGCATACTGTTACTTATATAGAGCTCATACTTATACTGGGCTCTTCTACGCCAGTTTTAGAAGTTGCCTTAGCTGATACACCAACCATATACAACCTGGCACATGTTCGAGCAGCACGATTGTGTTGCGACAGGTTTGATGAGTGTCTGGGAAATGCATTCACATTCAGACGGATGCCAATGCAGCGTTCACCCTCTCCCCCCTCCGCACTTCACCAAAACATGCTGGCACAGACTTGCATGCCGTTGCTCAAAGTCGCGCCAAAGAATGAATGGCGAGGGGGGTGCGGGGAAGTGGCATGCGACTTTTGACTTTAGAGGGCGGTTGTTGCTGTAACTGTTGTTGTTTTTGTGTTGTTGTTGTTGCTAAATTTCATGCTGATCTTGTTGCTGCTGTTGCTCTTTGAGCTGTTTTAATATTTATGAAAAAAAAAAAACTGAAGGCGAAGCTGAGGAGCACTGTAAGCCACATAAATATCCACTACGGCACATACATACACACATGTACATGTGGGGCCTGGAGCTACCCTTAAGTAAAGACACCCCCTGGCTCTTAGCCACCGTGTCGAACCGCACCGCTCTGCTCTCCCAGGCCCCCCTTTTGCAGCTTCTTGAGGCTGTCAAGCGTAAATTCAATAAATATGAATATAAGATCCCCACACAGATGCACAGATACACAGATACGGGCACAAAGGGCCCTTGTTGTTACATTTTTCACTCACTTGGACTAACTTGGCTAACAGTTACCGCTCTGCACTGCATCCCCAGCCCCCCATTCAACACCCATGGACAATGACGCTGTTGAAGGGTCTTCTCATCCTCTTCTCCTTATTTACTCGATATCGAAATCTTTGTTTTGTGCTTATTATTTGCAGCCTTTATCTTTTATCTATTCTCTTTTGTTGTTGTTGCTCTCGTGGACGTTTTTACGATTGACAATGACAGAGAGCGATTGAGTGACTGGGGGCACGTCGTGGGGCAAAGACTATCCAAGTATCCAAGAGATTGGGTTGTAAAGTACAGGGAAAATATGAAAATAATTCATTGGCTCTCGCACAACACCCCTTTCGTTGCTGCTCCTCCACGAAGTGGTATAGCAGAAAGTGCGCAATCGACGTCCTCGACATCTCGCAATAAACTCAATGGAGCCATCAAAAATCTTCAGGCGCATTCAAGCTAAAACTTGCTCAAGTGTCGCACACACACTACTATACATATGGTGATTGATGCGGGGGGAGTAGGATGGCTACCATATGTTTTTACCACACCGAAAGAAAAATCTAAAGATAATCTGGATCTTGATCATGTAGGAAATATACATATGTGCGTATCATTCAGATTTCAAATACTGTTCGACAAGGTCTGAATATAATTTTCACCCTTGCTAATTTGAGATTAAATACCATCGAGTTTTGTTCAGTGCATGGGGATTGATGGAGGAGATAGAGGTGGATTTAGGGGGGCTACCATATGTTTTTACTATGCATGTTTATAGACGAAAGTTAATGCCATATCTGCGGACCCTTTCCCCCCATTCTCCCCCAATTTACGGTTCCTTGGACCCCATTCCATTCCTCTGCACCATTGATGGCAAATAGAGCAGGATAGCCATACATATGATTAAAGTGAGAGGTTTCCCCCTTATAAGGGGAGGACTGGTGTCGCTGGCGTTGCCGCTGGTGATGGCGGTGGCGGTAGAAAGGATGAGTTGCACTTAGAACTAATATAAATAATGGGCATGGAGCAGGCAAATGAGTAAGCAACAAAAGCAAGCGCAAAGAGAGAAAGCACCAAGTAGATATGAATACAACTTCAGAAAAATAAGGGACAAATATTTTACACAGAACAACAAAATTGTTGAATGACAGAATAGAGCTGTATTACTTTTGGCCAGTCATGGGAGTTGCCAGGAAAAAGAGCATCCGAAAGTTGATTGAGTCACTTTTCAAAAATGAAGATAATATTTTAGTTGGATGCTTTATAATAAGTATTTTTCCATTTCCGATGCCCCCCACCTTGTAGGTAGACCAGGACATAGACATCTATGAATTTCATTGAATTGGAAAGGAGCACAAAGGTCTTGCTTTGATCAGAGAGATGATGGTGGGAATGAAACCCAGAGTTCGCATATGGACAGAAGGGAAAACTTGGAAAGCCAAATTAAGCCCCCTGCAGGTATTTGAGGCAACACAGAGAGGAAGAGAATCGTTAAGGCGAGCAAACACGGCAACAGCCAGACTTGACTGGAAAGTCTAAGTAATTCACGTGGCAGACAGGAGCGTAGGTGTGGGCGAGCAGTCCGCTGAAAGGATTCAAGAAAACTTGCCAAGCCAAGGGGCTTGCGGCTTGCAGCTTCTAAAAAATAATGGAAGCAGAGCCGAATGCAAACTTGGCAGGAGCTCGATTCTCTGCCAGGGATATTGGGCCGAAAGTAGGCCAAAACTTTCCTGAAGAAGCCGGCAAGTGCAATAGGATAAAGTTCCGTTTCCTTCCAGGGGGTTGTGGCTGAAATAAGACACTTAATAGATTTGCATAAGTTAAAACATGAAAGCCAAGCCAATCAAATGCTGCCGACAGAATGCGGAGAAGAATGGAGAAGTATTTGCCTGAGCTAAAATTAAGTAAACTATTGCTTCAAACAATCAAAAGGTGATCCATTTTGGATGCCAATCAATGGCCATGGCCGTACTTATTCACTATTTATACTTGTGTCTTTTGTTGGAAGAAATTAATTAAGCGCCTCGACAAGTGGCCATTGTGCTGCAACAAAAACCTCAACAAGTTCGAGGAGTCATCGAGCGAAGCGGGGAACAAATTCAAAGAGCAAAAGAAAATCTCTAAAGTGAAACGAACAACAATGTGGCGATTTATCCCTGGGTCAAAATGCAATAAACACACACACACCCACACACACACAAGCAAATCGAGCAAGTGTGAGCAAGGGCGAAACAGAAAGAGAGAAAGATGTGTGAGTAAAAAACACAAAGCTAACAACTAACGGCCAAGGCAGAGCCAGCAAAATGAATCCTAAACGGAAATGTCGATATTAGCATTGCAGAAGCAACAACAACGTCAGCGACAGTTAGCGACACAGTCGCCCAGTTTTCCAGTTGCAGTTTACAGTTGGCACACATGGGGCAAGGGGTTCACTGACCACGACACAACACTCCCTCCCAGAGATGGCAGCGTGAGGAGGAGAAACCCCCGACCAAGATACATGAGATGTAACAGTGAAAAGTGAGGAAAAACTATTGAAGTTTTCGTTTGTGGTGGTCTTAGAGAGTGCCGAAAGAACAGAAAGATAAAGAAACTGAAGATGCATGCAACTATAATTATCACATTAGAAATGTTGTATTTAGTTTGCTCAAAATGGCAACAATATCAGTTGCAGTTGATGTGCTATGCAGCTATCATTATGCATTATCATTGGCAGCACTCACGTTGCCATCACTCATAGCGGCCAAGCTTCCCCAAAAAAGAAAAACGAATCGAATGGGGGAAAGCGCGCCATATTGACCAAACGAGTGTAGCATGCAGCATGTACCAGGCGGCAATGCAACGCCATGTGGGTGTCGTGCTGGGCAGAGGCTGAGGAAGAGGCAGAGGCAGAGGGATGGATGCTGCCTATTCGTTTCTGTTTTTAGCCAAAGTGCGCGAGTTGTGTTGACAAACGCCAGTGGTTAGCATCTGTGTGCCAGCGAGCAGTAGATCTAGATGTGTGTGTGTGTATCTGTATGTTGGCAATTCAAAATGGCATGCACTTCACTAAAAACTGCGCATTTCCGGTCAAAATGACGACGACGAAAACAGAGCGACGTCGAGGACGAGAACGAGGACGCGGGCTGCTGACAGCCCTAGCCGCATGTTTGTGTGTGTGTCCCTCTGGATTTCCTATCTTTCTCTCTCTCTATCGCTCTCTCTCTCTCTAATGTGTGTGTGTGTATGGGAAAACTTTTTTACAGCTTTAATAGTTCCACTTGGCAGTTTTGCGTCCCAAAAGTTTTTCTACTGCCTCTTCCGGCGCGCTCCTCCTCTGCAGCAAAGTGCGTCATAAATGTGTGTAATAAAATATTTACTTTCTTTTAGAGCCAGAGAGGGATGGAAACACAGCGCAGAGTGAGAGGGAGTGAGTGAGAGAGAGAACGAAAAGACACACAAAAACCATGGCTTAGAGGGCACGACCATATATTAGCTAAATCATACACCCCCTCATATCCGACGACCGCCCGCTCTCTAGGAAAATTGAAAACCAAATGAAATTCAATTTTAGGTCCTGTCTACGCCTGTTGTGGGGCTTTGTCTCGTGAGAAAAATGTCCACCCACATCAAAACACTGGAACAGACTTTTCCTGAGGTTCAACCTTCCGTATTTTTTCTCCCAGAATCCTTCTCTCCTTGCAATTGTGTACTTTGTTGGCCAGAAAGAATGGTCCTTCCTTCCATTTGTGGCGTCTAGAAAACTTCAAGTTGCGCTTGATTTTCATTTCCATCTTCCTAAAGTTCTGGTGGAGACTTGTCTGGTCTGGTCTGGTCTGGATGGTGCTGATGCTTTTAGGGCTTGTTCCCGTTGTAAATGCATGTCAATGACAGTAACCAGTTAGCAGCTACCAGCTACCAGGCAGTGCGGGGGACAGAACGCTCCCTGCCTAACCCTGAAAATTTGCTCGTCAACTTGGCTTAGTGGCGGGCTTGGAGGGTCATTTTGTTGGCCACCCTACGTTTCCATCAAGGTTGAAATTCAAGGGGTTGAATGCCCCCAAATGCGTAGATGTCGCTCACAGACATGGGGGCCCCAGTTTTTCCTTAGGGAGGCGATTCCACCTGAAGGATTTCTGCTCTGATTATCTGGAGTGTATTCGCATCCTTTGCCTTATCAAAATAATTGGCTGTTGCAGTGGATGCTTCGTTGGACTTACCCCAGAATACTCGTATAAGAAAAGGAAAAACATTTACAAAAGTTGGAGGGGTACAGTGGTGGGCTCTTTGTACTCAGAAAAAGGTGTGTCAGGCCTTGTCTTTGAACGGCCTCATTTCATTTCAATTTAAATTTTATTCCGATAATTCCAACATGTGTGCAACGTTAAATAAAACCAAAAAACCAAAAAACCAGCTGATTAAAACCGCAAAATTAAAAACATGTTTCCAAAGTACTGAAGAATATGGACCGAGTGGAAAAACTGTTGGCTAAGCTGGAAAAACAAATGAAAATCCGCTTATGGCATTTCATTGTATTAATTAGAACTTTTTCAGCTATCAAAAGGTAAGCCATGGAAAATCCGCAACAAAATCGGGAAGAGATTCCAATCCAATCCCATTTCCCAGTAATCCATGGCAAGAGGAAAAATCAACAGAAGCCAGGTCGAGCATTGTGCTCGGTGGAGGAGCTTATTGAAAAAACTTGCTCAGCTTGTGGCTTCGGTGGGTTTTTGGTAGAAAATAGAAAAACGCATAAGGCAAACATTTTCTGGAAAACTGCGAGCGGCGCACCGCTCTCTGAGGAACCATTTTATTGTTTTGTTTTGTTCTGGAAAAGTTGTTTTCCTCTTCACTTGAGTGGGTAGAAGGAAACAAAGATATGTAGAGGGAGAGAGAGGGAGGGCCGGGTGAGTGGTTTCATTGATAAGTGCAAGTTATGATTGACTTTTAATTGAAAATAAATGAAGCTCGCTGTTTTGGTTAAATGGCCACGCGATGAAGCGGAAAACTGCAGGGAAGCGTACGAAAAATGTAAGTAAAACTTTGTGGCAAGCGGGTGGGACTGCAGGTAGGAGGTTGCAGGATTAATTGATTCTTTGGTTGGGCCTCAGATGGCGAATAGTAGGTTGCAGCTTTGTCAAAAGGAAATATTCATCAAAGAAGAGGAAAACCTCAAGCCACAATCGATCCATTCCGCCACCTTTATCCCTAAATAAAGACCTACCGCCACTTACCACAATCACCCTGGCCGCCCACTGCCTACCCTTATAAAAATATAGACACAATCAAAAGCGCGTATCTATGACAAGTTCAATATTATAATTTGTTTACGAACTTTCTTTGCCACGAAAAAGCGGGGGTGCGGTGGAGCGGTGAAGCGGTGGAGAAAGGGGAACGAAGAAACGAAAGAAGGAAAATACGAAAACGTAAGAAACGATAAGCAGATACGGCGAGCCTCCTTGAAAAGGCGGCAGAAAGGACAACAGAAATAAGAGGACGAAAAAAACAACAACCCCGCAAACGCAACTCAATTTTCATGAAATAAAATCAAATTTAAATAATACAATACGAGGGCGTTTGGAGGTATAGGGTATACATGGAGGAAGGGGAAGCCCCCAAACACCAGTTTGTGCAACCAGCAAGAGCGAACAAGGATAACAACAATAACAAGAAGGGAAGACTAGCTTTCGGGCCGCGAAGCTTTTGATACCCTGCTCGATTATCTACAGAAAAAACGCACATTTTTTCGCAAAGATCCTGTTGTTTCTACAAAAATCATACTACCCTCTGCGACGGTATACTCTCTTAACAACAGGATAGGAGCAGCCGTGAGCGCGACAAGAGCAACAAGGACATCATCAAGTGTATCTCTGCTTATTTATCTTTATCGCAATTCGTTTGTCCTTCTTGTCCTCATCTTTATCCTTCAGTTCTGGTACTGGTATTGGTCCGGGTTCGGTTCCGGGGTCCTTTTGCCGCTGCCAGGCATACTCTTTTGATGCGGGTTGCCGTTGCTTAGCAGGGGTTGTGGCTGTGCTCTGCAAGTTCGAGTATCCCTGAGTCAAAGACGACATCAATATTATTGCCATAAGTTTCATATTTGCAGCTTTAGATGCCGTTTAAAATTTCTCTCTCGATGCTGACGCCTGACGCTGTCGTTGGCCTCGCATTGCCGGGGATTGCGTTTCGCAGGACGAAATAAGTACAAAATGAAGGGAAAACGGGATATATGAATGGGAAAAATCTAGGAATGCCGTGGCCGTGGCGCACAGTTTGTTTTCCATTTCATCGCTGCGGCCTTCTACGGATTCGTTTGCTCTTGCTTACGGCTTTTCCCCCCACAATTTTCCCCCATTCACATTTCCATTTCCATTTCCATTTCTTTTCCATGCATTACTTCGCATAATTTTTTATTGATTTATTTGGTTTATGGTCCTTGCGCTCCATGTGAAATGGGGAAATGTTTGCTGAATTATGTGGAGTATTTGGGGGACGGAGAAGTCTTTCAAGGGAGAATCAAAAGTGAGACAAGTGAAAATTCGAAACGATTTACGAGCAATTTAAGGAAATTTCAGCGGGCACATATCAAATCGACAGCGACGCGGGGGGGGTGTTCCGTCGCAATATCGACGATGAAAAATGTTTGATTAAAACTAAAAGCAGACGGACTGTGAAAAATATTTAAATGAAAGCCGAATACATATAGGTACATAAATGGGACTTCCCCCATACATGGTAAAAAACTATTATTAATTAAAAAAGTGATTACAAAAGTACTCTCCATACAAAGGATATTTCCATGCAATTGGTTTTCAGCTTTCAGAAAAACTGAATCCAATATACGTATACGTATACATAGTATTTGTGTATGAATTTACTTCGTCTGCAAAACAAATACGGCTCAGAGCCCATCTAATCCCTAATACTCGGCTCAAAAATGTCTGTGCTTCCATTTTGGCATCGGCTTTTTGGCATTCGGCAACATTTAATACCGTAATCGGATCCTTTTTCTTTCAGATGCTGTCAGAAGCCTAAAAGGATTGATAGGAAGCTCAAATTCTGCCCTCTAACTATTGCTGCCAGCAACTACCATCAGCAGAGTCAAGCATGTCCCTTCCAGGGTATTTCTTGAGCACCTCTCTGCTCCCCCTCTCTCAATCTCTGTCTCTCTATCTTTCTTAGAAAATGTGAAATGAAATACAAATTAAATGCATTTTCAGCACAATACATCGATTCGAGCATTGCTTCTGTTCTTGCATCCAAATTGGCAAAGCAGAAATATTCAATCCCAAATCGATGAATATTTCGGCACATAAATGAATGCATTTCTGCAATGCATTAGGGCCTTTAAATCGTTTAAGGTATGGACCAAGGCAGTAATCCAAAATTATAGTAAAAACTTAAAAATTTGTTGTAGGTTTGTTCGCTTTCAACATGATTCAGACGATGATGACGCCGAAGAAGATGAAGATGTCGAAGCGCTCAAAATGTCATTACTCTGTCGCCGTCGCATCCCATTCCATGCCCTCGTCTAATAACTTGGCTCATGCACTCCGACAATGGCAACCTTTTCTTCTTTCATCTCTTCCCCGTTCTAAGATATTTTGGTCTAGGGCTTCATATCAAAATTGGCTTACCACGCATAAACAGAGTCTGACTCGTCCCCAAAGGCATTCCGTTCTCTCAGCCTTCGCCCTCTGGCTTTCACTTGAGAACTCAAGTCTCTGTGATTATCCTGCAATTTTCACTGGCTGGCGTGGGGCACGGTGGCAGGTGGGGGCGATGACAATGACTGCGCCCTGCCGCTGCCACTGCCGCTGCCACTGCCACTGCCACTGCTGAAAGTGACTTTCGATCCGTCTTGGACCGTGTCGTGGCATTTGACGTTACGGTTACGTGTTGAGGCGTCGGCTTGCCGTGATTATCACCGACTTACGCTTCAATGCCTACTTCAAGCGTTTCCATGGCTCTCAACTGGGAATCACGATGGGTGTATTGGGCAAGGATTGCAATTTGGTATTCCAGGGGTCCAGTTCTGTAGCTGCGCACTTTGGCCTTACCACGGGGTATCGCATAGTGCATCCCTTCACCTGACTTGTTGACTCTCTGCTTCGTAGGTAGAAAAACTCCCCGAACGTCTACGACTTCTTCTATGCTGCGTCCTTTTGTGTGTCCTCTTCTTGGGCCTGCTGGGCCACGTCTGTGTCTGTGCATTATATTTGAATGCCCTCGGTTGCAGTCACCTTCCCTTTTTCCACCATTGTGCCCTGCCAGGCATCCACCTACGTGTGTCCCGCTCACTTTGCTTAATTAACGCGCTCACATATACACACATCTGTGTGCATACACCGAACCGGGAGGAACACACGCATAAGGGTCGAGGCGGGACTTTGACTTTGGTGCTGCCAAAGGTTTGCCTTTGCCAATCATTGCCCCGCTTTCAATGGCAATGACAATGACAAGGCCAATAGACCGCATCACAACTGTCGCATCACGTTCCAGAGATCGTTTCCCAGGCGTCTTGAGGCATCTTGAGGCATCTCTTCCATTTTTGGGCCACGTCTGTGTCTGGTTTGTTCAAACATTGCCTGAATTTGGGATCTTCCACAATGCATTTCTATTGAGTGCGTGTTTACCTTCTGCTCTCGTTCATAATTTCGTTTGCATGTTAATTACCTGGATTATTGTATTGCAGTCGTACGGTACGATTGTGGTCCCACTCTGAGGGCTAATACACCTGGGAAAATGCCTGGACATTGTCGAGTAAATACTATTCCAGAAGCTGCTGTGAGCGAGACACTCTGCTTGGCATTTGTAAGGGGAGATTTGTTGTGAAAGATCTTTCTCTGAAGCTGAATGGAGTTGGGCTTGAGGATGGGGCACACAGGCCTGGATTATGTGGCTGGTCACACAATGGAATATTTAAAAGTATCTTGTAGATTCCTAACCAATAGCGAGAAATATCTCAGATGGAAGCCACCTCCAAATAGAAGGAAGCGCTTGGCTAATTGTTTTCGACAACTTGATTGCCACCTCACATCAACAAGTCACATTTTAATTAACTCTAACAAGCCCCAAGAAAATCTAAAGCCCTACCTTTTTCCTTTTTGCCGTCACGGACCTTATCGTCGACGCTAAATCTGTCCAGGTTCAAGAAAATTGGCCTGACCCGTGGCCTAGCCCTAGCCCTGCGCCGCGAAAGTAAAAAAACTCAATTAAAAAGCGTCTTTACTTAGGGCGGGGCTCTTCGGAGAGTTGGGGAGATGGGGTGGAGATGGGGTGGAGTGTGGTGGGGGAGGGCCATGTAATTTTATTTATTTTGAACAATTTCGTAATCAAAGTCAACCAGGCAAACAATCAACATTACTTTGCGGGCCAAAGCGAAATAAAAGAAAAATACGAGTAAAAACATAAAATGGGTTCACACGATGGCAAAAAAATTGCTTCAAATTAATGAAAAGCACAAAATGACAAAACAAAAAAATGGGAAAAAATAAAATGAAATTTAAAACACAACATGGAAAAACAAACAGAGAGATACAGCTGGAAATCGAGAGAGGGAGAGAAATTTAATTTGCGAAATGCAAAAAGAATGTAAAGATCCACAACTGAAATACGAATTCCGGAAAGCGTAAATTTGTGCTCAGAGAAAATGCAAAAAAGCCAGTGACAAAGAGATAGATAGAGGGAGGTGGGGGGAACAAGAAATGTAAGAATTAAATAAGTAATAAAGAAATCAAGTAAAGTTAAGCTGAAACACAAAAATCATTTGCTTTTGGCCTGGGTCCGTCGCCGCTAACTAAGTTTGCCACTTGTCAGACGTCCGACGTCCGACGTCGGCTGTCAGTAAATGTTTATGAGTTAATCAACTTGTAATGACCAAAGGATGGATGGACAGACACAGACCTCGCTCTTGAAGTGCGGGCTCTGCTCCGCTCCAGCAGCAGGGAGAGAGAGAGAGATATAGAGAGAGAGAGGCTGCGACGGAGGAAAAACTCTGCATTCAGAAAGTAAACTGGGGGAAAAAAATAAAACTTAATTAGCTTTCATTTAAAGACGGACAAGAGCACCGGCCAGCGCGATTGCAGTGCCTCCAGCTCTCGAGAGCTGCAAATGATGAAAAGACATCTACTTCAGCAGCAACATCCACTGAAATGAGCGACAAATAAACAAAAGTAAAAGTTTTACCCACGTTTTCAGCGGAAATGCGCAATGCGAGTTGTTAACACAAAAGTGCGGCCAAGATGGGGCGCTCAAAGAGACCGGCAGAGTACGACTACAGACAATGTTGGCCCAGAGAAAGGGTGGAAATGTCATCCAAAAGTTTTTGGCCTTAGTCATTTGTGAGGCTCCGTCCAAGTACACTCAACGATTTCGTTCCGTTCTTTGATGGTAGTTTTGTGCTGCTATATGCAAATGAGGCGATAAGGAAATTCGAAAAGTTCGGGCTTGCGAAGCCCCATTGGATTGTTATCTGGTTGGTTTTGGCCAGCAAGATTCGGCTGGAGCCTGTTGAAAACGTCCGTATAAGGTCTGAACGAACTGTCATATAATAGCTGCTCAGCCATTCCAAATCTGTAAATGTTCCCTCTGAATATTGACTGGTTATCACTCAGCCATTAAAGACCAAATAAAGTTCTGATCTACTTGAAAACCATTTCAAAACACTCTTTTCCCCATTATGAACCCCTCTCCAAGTATTTGTATAGGCAACTACCTTGATGGTTATCTGTCGCTGCAATTAAGTACTTAGTTGCTTTAATAACTTTACAGAACTCTATGTGAACAACTGTTTGCCCTCAAAAATGGTTTGGCTAAAATCCTATCAAGCAATTTGCTAGCCAAACATCGTGTGCTTCCGGTATCCTGTGCCGCCCTCACCCCCATTTTGGGGAACCCAATAAAACGTTGAGAAATTTGCAACAAGCGTCGACAATTTGCTCAGGTAACAACATTAAACAGTTAGCATAGTTGGCTGACAGTTGGCCGCCTCAGCGCCCCACAGCACCACTGCCACACCGCCCTTAGCGCCGCACAACTTGCCACTTAAAGTGCTCCAAAGGTTTTTGACAACAAAACACAACAATTACTTTTACGAGGCTCTTGGTCGGGGAACAAGTGCTACCCAGACAGGATAGGAAAAGCCAGAATAGGGTAGGGAAAGGTGGGTAGGTGAGTAGGAAGGTAGGGAGTTGTGTGGATCCCTCTGCGCGCACACTAATTTCTGCAAAAGATAATCAAGAGTGATAATTATTTTCGTTGGACTCGGGCGGTACGAACCGCAGCTAACGGCGAGCACCTGCTGTGTGAATTACTTGAGCGGCGACAATAAGTTGGCACCCAACACAGACCCTCCCAGAATCCCCGAATCTCCGAATCCCAGTCCCAGTTTCAGGCAACCTGCCCGACTTCCGCCACATAGTTGGGGTCTTTTTGGTGGTGTTCGTTCTGCAGATGATAACGTTCCGTTCTGCCATAACGTTGACAACGGCAGGAGCGTTTATTTTCGGTTAGCTGAGAGATAGAAAGAGCCAAAAACTTTTGTAATTACATAAAATTTTTCAGGGGGTAAATAACTTTGAACTATGAACGGAACTGGCTCCCACTGATGGTGATGGTGCTGGTTTTGCTGATGGCGGTAATACTGGCTGCGGCTACTGGGCACCTGCCAGTGGGTAAACCCAGCAGTAGGGATGGACGGAGACCGACCGTGGATCGCGTGACCCCATAAAATGCTTCTAAGTGCGCCCGCACATTTTGATGTAATTAAAATTTCTGTTTATGTTTTCCATCGTTCGTACATTTCGTTTCGTTTCTTTTCGTTCATTCGATCCACTGCGACCATGAAAAACCCAAAATGCGATTCCCGGTAAAAACAGAAAATTATTGAAATAAGCATTATAAGTTTATATGCTCGTAGAGGAGGCATTATTCACGCTGTCGCTGGTTTCTCAAGAATTGTGCCCCGTCAAAAATTTTGAGGGATTGATGGCAGGGTATGCTGGAGTCTCCGTTGATTTTGTCGGTGCACAGCAGCAGTAAGAACTAGTTGAAACACACCGGAATGTTGAGTAGTTATAAGCTGGTTGAAACATTACGGATTGTGGCAAAAGTTTTTGGAAAAGTTTACAGAATACGTTACCTTGCCAGGGAGGTGCAATGTTTTCTATTGAAATATACAATGTGCAACTTAGTTTAAGAGGATTACTTGGATAATTGTGGGTTGTTTCTTTTGAAATGCTATGCATTTTTTTTGTGTTAAGAGCATTTCCTAGTCGTCATTGGCATTCATTCGATTAGTATCTTATTAAACAGTCAAGACGCACTCATCGCTTCCAATGTAGACGACTTTTATTACTCACTCCTCCTCCCAGACTCTGCCGTCCCCTACCCCATCTCTTCAGAGTCTTCAATCAGCAGTCCACAGTTGACTCACAGACAGAGAACCAGACCCAGACCCAGTCCCATTTTGATTCCGGGTCCGACTCCGAGTCACTTGTTTGCAAAGAGCACGCGAGGCGCGACAATTAAATTAAAAATAATTAAAAATTATGAAAATGGACAGAAGAACTCGAATTTCATCTCCATCTGCACTCCCACCGCCTGCCCCTGTGGGGGGGGCATTGACCCATTAAGGCCACGCCCCGCCTTGTATGTCCTGACACTTTGCATTGACTTTCCGCCGACGGAGACTACACAAAACCCTCTGTCCAGCCCCGACGACTCGACATTTAATGAAAATTTATTCTATGCAATTTGCTGCACAGCGGGTACAAGAGCCAGGAGCCAGGGGCCAGGGGAGGAGGGGTTCGGTGCGGCGGATGGGATCGCAGTGGTGGTCAGCAACTGCTCCGATTACACAGTTGTCTCGCTTGTCTCGTGTCAATCCAAATGTCTTTCGCCTTAATTAGAATTGCTGGCTGTCGAGATGGAAAGGGCAGAAGTTCCAGCGGAAATAATTTTATGCATTGACAGGGGCAGAAGAGTGTCGGTGGAGTGGTGGTGGAGCTGTGGCACCGCAGTGCAGTGGGCGGGTGGTGCGGCTGCCCTTTGATGCTGAATGTCGCCAGCGAATTGTCGCTCCATGTGGCATTATGTTTTCTGCAATTAAATGGGCGTGGCCCTTAGTTTGCGGTTCCGTTTGGCGAGGCTCTTTCGCGACGTCTCGGCTCTGTTTGTGGCTTGCACCAGTCTCCTCTCCCCTCTCCCCTCGCCACTCTCCCCTCTGTCTGCTGATGTTTATCTAATTGTTGCCGCCATCTCCGGCGTCGGGAACTACAGCTTGACCAGCGCCTGCAACTGCCACTCCCATTACCACCTTCCTCCCACCCATTTGCCACAATATTGATGGTGGTTCTCTGATAGTTTGATGTGGTTCCGATGCTCGACAGCGGCAAGCGTTTACAGCTGCGCCAAGGTGCGGTTTGAGGTCCCGCCCAAGGCCCCTTCAACCCATAAGCTCGAAAAAGTAAATAAATACTATAGTGCATAAATAAACAGAAATTTAGTTTCTTCGAGTGTTTAGGAAAAGGTACTTGTTCTGTGGCTGCGTGAAACGTATCCTTAAGTTTTCCAGATCTCACTCAACTTTCAACTACTCGAAGCAATGGTGTGCACAAATCAAACCAAATGACTGAAATCGTCTACCTTTAACTGGGCTGCAAAACAACAGAGGTCACGGCCATATCCTGATTTTGTGACCTATGCATTTTCGATTGTCGGCCGTCTCCACAATTATTTTAATTGGGCTTTAATTTAAAGGGAAACGGCAGGAACCGCAACGAATGCTGCCACATGTACATTTCAAACTAAACAAATGCATTGACATTTGAGTTATGGCCTCACTCATTTGAAAGTTTTTAATTTTAAGCAACAGCAACACCAACAGCAAACAGAAGCAGCAGCAACAAAACATAAATCAAACAACTGACTGCTGTCGGCACTGGCCATGGAACCGCATATAGGTATGTATGTACAATATATATATGGTCTGGAAGAGGGTAAAAAGAGTCGAGGGGAGTGAACCAGAAACCCCAGATGCAGAAATAATGTTACCTTTTGTCCTGGTCTGATAGCTTGCACCTCAGCAATGCCAGTGACAACCTGTGGCTGGCCAAGAGCTACGGAAACATTTGGTCAACGCTGTGCGTGTGTGCTTCGGTTTAGAAAACTGCCAGGAGACGAATATGCCTCGTTATGCAGCGTTATAAATTTGTTAACCACAGTTGTTGCAGTCCTACCCCCGAAAGTTGATTGCCGGCCCCGAACATCCATTAGGCCAAGGGAGACAAAAGGAGTATCTGCGGCCTTTGTTTAAACCCTGTTATTGATAGAATTACATACTAAATGTGCACGTACATACATACTTAAGGAGCTTTAATTACAATGTCATGCTGGGGGATTAGGGGAAAAAACTAATAATAATTACTTAAGCAGGTGCCTAGATCAGCTTAGGTTGGTATTGCGGGAAATTGAGCATTTTCGTAGGATTAGGAAATAAAGAATTTATTAAGAGGTCGGGTACAATATAATACTCGACTTGAATGGACTCTTAATAATGGGCTTGACTATGTCCTGCTTTCCTGTAATTTCGGCTTGCAGACTGTTGTTTTATTGCAGGTTTAACGAGTATTCAAATAATATCTGTTCTACTATTATTACTCTTTGGTGTTGCACATATTTTTCAGATTGTTTGTCTGTTTTTTGCGTTTCTCCGTTAAACAACTGCCTCCTGCAGCTCGATGCCACTTTGGATCCAATGGCAACCCCAACTCTCTTTGTCTGCCGCTGTCCATATCCAGCATTTTAATTAACCAGGCTGGGGCTGGGACTGGGACTGCATTTACATTTAGCTGTGGCTTTTACTGCCCCGTGCTGGCTGGACGGTCGAGCAATTATGGCCCAACCCCGGACTGGCAAATGCTCAACGGGAAACCCAAAATATTGTATGAATCTGAACCGTAATGAAACGCAGCTGCAGTCAAGCAGAGCAACAACCGAACAATGGGCTTTGACCACCTGCAAAGTACAATATCTCTGAGATATCAGATACAAAGTTGATAATTCAGTTACTGAGTGGTGAATGGAAAAGAATGATTGTGTCGGAATGAACCTGAATGGAGACCTGTCCGAGTGAATGAAAAATCTATTCGAATTCAATGACGAATGAATGTATCTTTATTATTTTGGTTCTAGTTTCTATCATTTCTTCACCTTTGAATTATTTCCAGCAATTTATGAAGAATTGCATGCATTTAAAAACACACTTTCCCCCATTTTGCAACATCACCAGCCATCTCTATTGCACTCTCCTCTCTGTGTGATTGTAATCTGAACCTGCCAACAACTGGAGGCATCAAGCCTGTGCAGCAAAACAACGGCAGTCGCCTGATGACTGCCTCGTCAAGGCTCAGGACCCAAGGCTGAACAGCAGCCTGTCTGGCACGTATGGCACAAAAAAGCCAGAGTCCAAAATTGACAGCAACAGGAGCTGTGCTGGCGGCGAGTTTTCAAGTACCCAACCGTCTGGCTCTCGCTCTGGCTCTGTCTCTGGCTCTGGAACAGCAGCCGTATTTGCATCTCACGTCGCCCCAGTCCACTCGTCAGACCCGCTGCTAGCAGCCTGCCCCATACCCATACCCGGCCACCTTTTTGGCCGTGTACGTGCCATGTCGCTAAAAATCATGGCCCGCATTTCTTGCCTCCCTCCGGGGCTTGCCTTCTTTTTTAAATAAACATCCACAAACTGGCTCGCATATTTATTTGTTTGTTGCATGGAGAGTTGAGCCCCAGCTCGATCCCGTGAACCAGTCTTCTGGATTTCAGCGGATGATTTCTGCTGTGCTGTGCGTTTTTATATATTCGCCGATTTATATCAACAGCTATTTAATGTCAATATAAAAACCCAAATGGGTGAAAGGAAGCGCGTGGAGGGGTGGGCGGGGAGGGAGGTGTTGCCTACATCAAGGCGCCTGGTGCATTGTGCGTTGAGTGTTGAAAAGCGATTGAAAGGTTGAAAGCAGCTCAGACCGGGTTCTGCATTTGCCATTTAAAGCGATTGGTTTACCATTTGAAACGTGGTTTTTATTTTCCACCTTTTCCTATGCTGCTGTGGACGCTTTTCAATTTGGTTTTCTATTTGCTTGTGGCCATGTTTTGCCAACCCTGATTAAGTGTTTATTGTAACAAAAAGTTTAATATGGAATCCATGATGGAGTGGCGGGCAGAGAGTCTCTCTTTCTCTCACTCTATCTCCGTGTGTTCATCGCGTGGGCAGCTGGCCAAGCGACTCGTTTGGTGGTCGGACATCAACCAGCACCCAAGACCCACCCGCTGCATTCCCGTTCCCGTTCCCGTTCCCATTTCAATTTCCATAACCATCTCCGAAATGAATGTGACCGGGCTGCCCTTGTCAGGCATTGTCTAGACTTGATTCGAGTGCTGGCGTTGATTTATAATTATTGTTTGAGTGCCGTTGTTGTCGTGTGTGTGTGTTGTGGTGTGTGTGTGTGTGTGCTGGCAGGACGACAGACAGCCATTGTGTGCCACACCTTCAACCCCATCCTCTTCCGAAAGAGTCCTCATCCGACTCGTCCCAGTCTCTGTCTCTCTCGTTCGTCGCACGCTGACTAATAACCAAATTTCATTTCCTCAATTTTTGATTTCCTGCTCTCTGCGGTTTTGGGCAAGGACGCCAGGACTAGGACCAGGAGCAGACACCAGCATATTTTATTATTTTAGCACGCGCCAGCATCAGCACATAGAATGCTAAATTTTTGGCACGCACAGACAACATCCCCCATCCCCCCCCTATCCCGTTCGGTGGCAACTCCGTTCACACGGAGCAAAGGGTTAACAGCTGCAACCACGCCTCTGGCTGGGTACGGGTCCGGGTACCGGGTACCGGGTCCCGGGTTTTGGGCCAAGCAGGCAGTTAGTCCTGCCATTTGTTGGAGTTTGTCAAACCGAAAATATATTTTTTGGGCTCTTATTTTTATTACATCAGCACGGGCGACTGTGTGTATGTGTGTATGGGTGTGTGGCACAGCTATTGTTTGTTGCCAGAAATCATATTCATAAATAAAATTTGCATTTGGCATTTGGGAGGATGCGCGCATGTGTTGCCAGAACAGGACCTCGGCAGGACCCGGACCTGCCAATGGCTAAGAAAATACCGAATTGAATAGAGAACGAGAGGACAACTGCTGCGTTGATTCTTTCTCTTGTTCGGGGTCTGATTCTATGTGTGTGTGTGTGTGCGTGTGTGTCTGCTAACTGCCCAGCATTATGGGAAAATGGAATGTCCTTTTTAGTTACGTGCCAGGCTAATATATATAAATACGACTGGCCCCATTCTGACCTGACCTTTCATAATGCTGTCAATTTGTTCGCCTGCCTGCACACAATGCTCAGATATAAATGCATAGAAATGTATACATAATTGGTCAAGATGTTCAATAAAAAACGAATATCGCATGCCCTTAGACATGGTTCTAAAGATTCCTCCAGCGAAATCAATCGTCGATTGTTACTTAAATATTTATAATCATGCATATTATATCAATCCTTTGAGTAGAAGCAACGAGCAGTTTGGCCAATCAAAAGTTAATCTATTCATTCAAGAGTATACTCGTACATTAACATTTAATATTTCCATTTCACCCATCCCAAGTGATACCCTTTTGAGGTCGTTCCTAGAGGGCATCGAATACAAGGACCATTTTATGCATTTCGAATAATAATAATAATGGAATTATGAATATTTTATATAAATACAATTCGTTGTGTGTCTCCCCGTTTATGTTTTGCCGTTAAATTTGATACAAATTACGAGTAAAAATACGAATCCCCTGTTCCTTTTTGGCCAATAGTGTCACCAGAGACGAGAGAAGCAGCAGCGGAGAAATAACTTCGACAGCTAACGAAATCAAAATCAGTAAATTTTGAGGTGAGCAACCATAGACCATAGACTATAGCCAGCAGCTGTCAGGACCTGTCAGTGGCAGCCACAATTTTCTTCGCACCCACAGACATCCTCACCCACCGAGCCATTCATGTGCATCAAAGTTGATATGAAAACTAAAACATTCAACGGGAAACTAAACAACAACTATGCAAGGGAAACTGTCATGGAAAGATTTGAGCCAAGTATGTAAGTCCTTTCAAGCCGAAATAGAAAACTGCTGCCCCAATTGAAACGGTGGTGCGAATCGGCGCTGAGAGCGGTTCGACTTGAAGCATACTTCATCCAGCGTTCGGGCCCCACTGTACTGGGGATGCTAGTTGCGAGCAGGCAGCACCAGCGGAAGCGGAAGAGCGCGGCAGGCAACTCCGAGAACATATCAAAAGTTGTAGCGCGACTTTAATTAAACTTTGCAGTGAGCAGAGCAGAGGAGTGCTAGCAGGGAGAACAGTACTTTTGGCAGTTCAAGCAGACACACATACACACATATAGAACATAGAACGAGTGCCAGGCAGAGCACAGGACGAGCACGAGGACGAGCACAATGGCTCTGTCTAGCTGGGGGTAACAATAGCTTAGAAACCCGAACGAGCACCCGTAGCAGCAGCAGCAGCAGCAGGAACAGGACCCAGAAGTGGGAGAAGGAACTGGAGTTGCACACCAGGTGCCACACAATGTCATCGTCGACATTGTTGCTTTTCTTGTAGTAGTTGTCTGATTTGAAACAAACTGTTGATGGCTTGTGGCAGGCTGGCTGACTGGCTGACTGGCAGCCGCATGGCTTACTGGAGGGTGAAGGGCAGGACAGAACAGGGGCCGCACTACCTCTGTATTAGTGTGACACCCAAGACAGTTAAGGATTAAATAGTAAAATACCACAAATTGCTGAAACTGCCGCAAAGTTTGCTAAAATGTAGTGCCTCCTGTCTGTTTTGCCTCCTCTGCGCCTCCTTCCACGTATGCTATGGTAAATGTTTGAACATCCTCGTTCTGGATGTTGATGGCAGATGAAGTTTCTCCAGAGGCGTTTCGTTTGTGCAACAATGTCCCAAGTGCATTACAGAAAAACAAAAGTATCAAATTAGTTCCTTTTTTTCCCTCCACACGGCTGCGGCAATTTCCGGGTAAGTATTTAGAGTATGAATCTTCGAGCCATTTTGGCGTCCAACTTTAACAAAATGCGCGTTCTTTCAAAAACCTCGCGTTTTAATGAAAAGTGTTTCTCAAGGAAGGATCCGATGAAGTATTTCGGTGCTTCCTGGGTGCTCAGCCTGAGCAGCGGCAACATCAGGGGCAACCTCATCAACAGCAACAGCAACAGGGCGAAACGGACAACTTTGACGAGCTGCATCGGGTGCGGTGCTAGTTCGTCTTGGTCTCGTCTCGTCTCGTCTCATCTCTCGTTCTTGAGCTTGGCAGCACCTCATTGCGTGCTAAATGGTTTCACGCCGCAAAATTGCACCCAGACACAAACGAACTCATTCACACACACACGCGCACACACACACATACTAATTCTGATGCACACACACTGAAGCACCAAAGACGGGAAGACTAACGGCTGCATTGAGAGAGAGCTCTGGGAATTAAGATAGGAGGAGAGGGACCCTAGCTTGGGCCTGGAGCCTGGAGCCAGGAGCCAGGCGCTTGGATGGTTTCTTGTATTTCTTTCATAGGCAAATATTTACTTAAGCAGCTGTTGGTATGGAGCCAAGGAGTGAGAAGTGGGTAAAGGCTTAAAGGATTGGAGCACAAGAACTAGCTGCAAAGTTCTGTAGCTGTACACTCTCTGATATATTTTCTTAGAAATAGAAAAACTAAAAGAATTTCCAAACATATTGCATTTCAAATGTTCGCTTTGATCTTTAATATATCTTTAAAAGCAACATTTGATCAACTTTCTTTAGACAGTATTAATCCTTGGAAGTATCACCACGAAAATCGAGCAATTTATTGCAGTTATCCGTGCAGCTTGCATTCCGTGTGTCTATGCAAATATAAATTTTGCTCAGGTTGATTGTTTAAACATGGAACTAGTTCAACTTCAATGCAGCTCCTGCCCCACAACACAGCCCCATTACGCCCCCTCCTTGAATATGCACGAGCCGTTACGCACTGTAGGTGACCCAAATAGAGCGGTGCACCTTTCCCGTTGCATGTACCCCACCGTGTTCTAAATTGCTGCCTCGCCCCATCGGATCAAACCATCACATTTGCATGCAACATTTAACCGAACCGTTGAATGCCAAAGAGCTGTTGCCAAACGGCAACGGCAACGGCAACGTCAATTAATTATTCCATTCTTTCTGCAAGATTTGTGCATCCATGAATCTTCTCCTCCAGCTCTACCCCTGCGAGTCTGTTTTTTGGGAAGGGAATGGCTGAGCATGTGAAACGGGCTAAAAAGTAATTAAGATCTTACGGTCGGCTCGGGTCGGCGGGACGGGGCCCTCAAGTAGGAGATATAGTACTATACCCACTGAAGCCGAAGCCGAAGCCCGATGCCGAAATTGAAGCTGCTATTGCAACTGAAACATTTTCACTCTCCAGTCGTTGGCCATGCAAAAATCCCGCTCAAAAAGAAACTTCATTTTAATTGTTTTCGAGCGGGGCCACTTGACTTGTACGTTGTTTGCCCCCCCTTTTAATAAATAAAATTTGTGAGCGCTCCGCTCCGTGTGACGCAGTGCTGCGGCCTGCAGTGCAGTGCAGTGCAACAAAGTCAACGGCAGAGTTTAATGGAGTGCATGTTGGGGGAGTCGGCGTCCCCAGCAAAATGGCGGCAAAGGATCAAGTTGCGAGTGAGCCAGAGAGTGGAAGCAGCACCAGTGCCAGGACCAGTGCCAGTACCAGTACCAACAAAAACAGAGGGAAAACAAAAAACAAAAACAAAAGATTGAGAAAATCGTGTAATTGGCACACCGAATGGCTGCTGCTCTTTAAAGATGCTAATCAACGAAACAAAAGTTGGTTTATCTATGAGCTATACATATTCTGTACAGAATATGGATTGAA
This sequence comes from Drosophila lowei, assembly GCA_008121275.1. Lineage (NCBI taxonomy): Eukaryota > Metazoa > Arthropoda > Insecta > Diptera > Drosophilidae > Drosophila > Drosophila lowei. Next base: position 18,400,474 of record CM017778.1, on the reverse strand, counting down.
GCTAAGTAATTGGCTTTGAAGCATCAAGGGGAGTGTTTCCCCAAAATCTAGAGTAGCGACCAGTCGCTTCTTTTGAGACATTTTCGTACCATCTAAGACAGGATATGACAGTAAGCCTAGTTAGTCCGACGCAGCCAGCCATAACCCTTAAAGCCCTCTGCAATTATAGAGTATCCCTGACAATGTTGTCGTATTGCCGACTTTTCCCGGCATCGTTATTTTACGCTTAGCGTGGCGCGAGCGCATAAATTTTTGAAATTAAAAGCGGCAAAGAAAACATGAACCTAGGCAGGCATAGCCTCATCCTTTGTTGCTTTCCGAGGCACACAGCGGAGCCAGGGGAGGGTAGAGTCGAAGGACGGAGCTGCGGTGGAGCAGAGGAGGAGGACCAGGAGGAGGAGACAGGGCTAGGCTAGGCTAGGCTATGCCGGAGTCAGGCAAACACTCCAAGTCTCGCTTCCGGCTGCCATGGCGTATACTTGATGCGACTGTTGCTCCTGCCTTCGGTTGCCGTCGCGTTCGTTGCACTCAATTTTTAAGCGTTAAGTTGGACATAAATTTAAATGCATGCCACCGGGAATGGGGTGGTGAGTCGACGCTACATAACAATGTGGGCTTTGGTCCTGTGATTGGTCTCTGTGATTGTTGCTTTCTGCCTGCATGCCGCTCTGGCAGTCCAAAGGCTTTCGCATTCCCATTTCAGCAATTAATATTTTTCCGAGCACTGCGCAGGCATTTTGATTTAGTGAATAAATTCCAAGTAGACCATAAACAACTTTTAGCCAAGCCATAAACATAGAAGCTCACTTAGGCATTTTATTTGTTATTTAAATTCTTTATTTTAGCCTGCTGGACTTTGTTCACTTTCTCGACAGACTCTCAAGGTCTTCTTACCATGACAATGTCACTGAATTGTTTACAGTCTGCTCATCTTTTGTGATGGTCCACTAGTCGCACCATCAATAAACTCTAATCAGACGTCAATAAAGCAGCAATGAGATGAGATAATTTAAATGGCATTCCAAATGGCAGCAAACAGCAATTAATACGAGTTTATGTCGCCACTTAAAACTAAATTTAAATTCATTTTAATTCGTTGATTAAGTGTGCATGTGGCTGTGTTAAGCACGCCCCATAGTTTTATCTGCTTCAAATGTGTATTTCAAACTGTTTTGGACCCCGGAAAAGTTTCGAGTTTGCTAAATATGAGATAATTTTTGAAAATACGTCGGCGACGAAATATTTTTGCGCATATATGCAGAATGTGAATTTTGTTGTTAATTGCGCATTATTTATAAGAGTATGGGTATGCTGCATGCCACATAATTTATTACTGCAGCTTATTAGCTTTGTTCGGTAGCGGGCGAGTCACTTAAATGTGGAATAAAATAAATGATAATAAATATAATTGGCGCTGGGCAGAGTTTCCAGAGTCCAGCCTTTGTACAGAGAGTGTGGCCGTAGCCAGAAAAGTCGGCTGACGTTTGCACTTTCTTGTTGTCTGTTGAATATTGAATGGATTTATGGGATGACATAGACACGGACGCAGACCCGTTCCCCTATATGTATGTATGGAAATGTATGCTCAACTGAACTTTTGTGGCAATTTGATTAAAATCCAAATCAACAGACACCAAAGCAGTTCTGTTTGGTTGGGTTCGGTTTGGCTTTGCTTGTGCCTTTTGCCCATTTGTTGGCCCCTATTTGGCTATACATAGGCTATTGCTGGGAAATTCTGGTTGTGGTTGCCTGAAATGTCAGTTGTACTCTCGATAGGCTAATCGAATTGTCGGTAAATTATGTGGAGTATTTTTTCAGTATAAGCAGAAATATATTGGAAATACAGTATGTATGTAGTAAAAAAATCACATTAAAATTTTCTATTCATCTTGAATAATTTCATTTCAGCCCTGGTTGCGGTAATAAGCCTGATTCCGAGACAGAGCCCAAACCATCCCCAGCATGGCATTCTTCTTCGGGAGCTGTTCTGCTTGTTTTTGCTGCTGCTGTTGGTTCTGGCGTGGTTCCGTTGTGGCAGTCGTTGAGTTGTGGTTTATGCCCACGGAGATATGGCACAAACATATGGGGCATAAATATATGGGGAGGTCAGCTCCTGTTTCTGTTTCTGTTGTTGGTGCTTCTAACTCAGATTCCATGGGGTCACTTGCTTCCGGTGCCGTTTTGTATGTCTGTGTGCGTGTGTGGCAGTAAAATACATGAACGGGGCAAATGTTGGCCGTCGGAATGGGAATGCTGGCGGAAAATGCCACTGACACTGGTATCGAGTGTAGTACAATGCGCCAATGGAAACCCAAAGCGGGGAGCTACCAATATTAGCAATGAGCACCAGTGACAACAATGGGCCAAATGTTCACCCAGCTCTGCTAACTGTCAGAACAAACACACAGAGAGTCGTAGTCGTGCACATGGTGTGGTGCTTACATATGTGGTGCCACAGCCCTGATGCACGAGAGCCGAGTGCACTCTAACAAAAAATCAGTACCAAGTATAATGCGCAGAGGCATGGCAATGGTTGCCAGTGGGCCGACCAGTGACCACCAACTGGTCGGTTTACAGTCCTAGTCGGGTTCGGGGTAATGAGCAGATGCTTTGACAGTTTGCTGCTGCAGGGCATAAACTTTTGGCAGCCACTATGTGTGATTTATAGCCAGCCCTGGCACATCGGGCATTATAGATGGACATTTTCATATTTATACTCGAACACTAGTATAGTCAGCGAATTGTTTGAACTACAGATTGGGGGTAATGTGAGAGTCAAATGAAATTGCAAGTTTCTGATTTACTGAGTTTCTGATTCCCAGGACCAGGGGCTGACAGTCATTAGGAATTCATTTGCTCAGGCCCAATTAAAATATTTAATTTAAGACCAGACTACAACAGGGGGAGATCTTCCAATGAGTGGCTTCACCAAATGAAGGCAAAGTAAAGGATGAACTTTAAGTTGAAATGGGACAGCAATGTCTCTCTCTTTTCTTTCGTCATCTGCTTCGTTTTCAGAGGGCGCCTGCCATTTGTGGACTCTGTCTCCAGTCAAATATGACTGCTCTGGTTTACCCCCGGATTGGAGCTAGGCATATGAATAGACCCGCAGCCCTTGCTGTCCTTGACCTGAGCTTCCCAGTGGGAGGGCTTTCCAGCCAGACAGTTGCCTGAAAAACTCTGCACAATGGCCACGGAGACGCATTGTAGCGCATAATTAGCTCGCTCGATGAATAAAAGCCAAAAGAAAAACCGAAAAAGCGAGCAAGAGAGAGAGGAAACCAACTTTAGCTTCAATGACAAAGCTTTGGCAATTTTCCTCAATTTTCTTGTTTTCCCAATTGAAGATTTGCACTCGAAATTTATTTTCCAAACAAACTGAGCAAACTTCACCCAGAAAATTAATGCACAAAGCGAAATGCTGTCTGAAAAGGAACAGTGGCAGTCCGGGGGGGTGGGGGGCAAATCAGAGCTAACACCGGGCGAGAAGTGTAAAATTGATTTGCATAATGAAAAGTTGTTTAGATTCCTAGCTGGCGCATAAAATTACTTTGTTCTTCGTTAGTTTCCCAATGTCGAAGCGCCAAATTTGCCGTCTCTGTGATGGGATGTCACTTGCCAGGCAGGTCACACAGCATTTTTAATGGCGCGATTTTTTCTGTGTAATTGAATTAGAGGCAACAAGGGCGGGACTGGAATGGAATGGGTGTCGAGTCCGTCGAAAGTGGTTCAGCGATGGAGGAGCGGGACGGTCAACTCGCATCTAAACGCGAGCGACTGCCATTAAGTCTATTTTGCATTTTATCTGCACATGCTTACACAGACGGAAAAGACACACACACAAGTACATGTATACATGGGACGCAAAATGGCGATGCCCGTAATAAATTACGTATACGCAACGCTGCACGAAACTTTTAACTGCGCGGGATACCATACCCAAACCCAAACCCTGACCCAAGCTGAACGCCAGAAGCAACCTGGGGTGCCGCGCAAATGAATGCATCGCATCGCCCCTTTAACCAATTTGGAAAGGGGATGGGAATGGGTATGGAAATGGTCATGTGAATGACAATGGTCATGTCAATTGGTTGGGGTTTTCTGCATGAGTTCTGTCTAGGTGGTACAGCCACGAAATTTGCCCAGCGTCAGGCGTTTCATTGTTATTCTAATTCTTCGGTGGCTGCAGTTCTCGCCTGTGGCGAAGCGGTCGTAGATTGTGTTAAATTGCCAAAGGCCTGTAGTAACTAGGCCGTATTCGCCGGGAAAATGTTTGGGGACAGCGGTAATTGTCGCCTGATTGACGGTTAGGCGAATGAATGGTGGACATTAGCAGATGCTTGTTTACAACGCTTTCGGTGCTTGAGTTGATCTCTGCAATGAAAGTATTTTTGGCAAATTTAAATCTGTTTTAGATAAGGATAATATAGCCATTCTTCCCGCATAGTTTTTTCTCTGATTGCGTTAATTGTACGAGAAGTCAAGCTCAGAAAACTCCACCTCTCTATATAAACGCTGCTGCATTGAGGGAAACACTCGTACTACTTGCTGCTCAACTGACAGTTCGAGGCTTATTCCTAACAAGATAATTCACTTTTGCACCCTCCCCAAGGCCCATAAAACGAAACATCCTGCAGTCGCCTGGCTGTAGCTCCCTGCCCCGGCTCAATTAGCAGCCGTTTGGCTTCCTGAAACGAGGGTTGATTCCGTTGAAAGCTTCCATCTGTAGATCATAAAAACTTTTTCTATATTTATACAATTAACACGGGAGAAAAGTGTAGGAAAAAGGGAGGAAATGTTTATCTTAAAGTCTGAATCGTGCCACGGCCTGTGATTAGGAAATTGCCAACATATAAATTAAAGGCATTTTCCTTTCCAGCCTCAGCCTCAGCCTCTCTCTCTCCCCCTTGACGCATTACTTTTCTGGGTCTGAGCGGAAGTTCTTTTCTTCTTCGCCGTTTTTCTTTTGTTTTATTTCGTGTTGCGTTTTTTTGTTTCTGGGAGGCTTTGACTTTGAGTTTAATGCTGATAGATGATGTTGATTGCACAGACTGATGCGACGCCGAAGAACCAATAATCAACTCAGGACCGTTTACCCAAGCCCTTCTAGGCGCGTAACGGTGGGCTGGGTCGGGTCGGGTCGGGTCGTGTAGGGCCTGGAAGTTTTTGGAAATGGTTGCTGCCACAAAAAAGAATGAAACGCGTCCTTTTTAGCCCAAGCGCAAACTTCAATGTCGGGTGGTAAGAAGCACACAAAAAATGGAAGGGGAACGGCAACAGCCAGGGATCCGGCAGCGGGACATGGAAGGCTGGTAAAAGCCTGGCTGGGGGCAAGCCACAAGCCGCAGAGTCCTGGCCCAGAGCATTGGTCCTTGCTGTGTTTTGTTTCGTTTTACTTTCTCGTATTCTCCTTGTTGATTCTCTTCCCCAGCTGATGTGGCTCCATTAGCTATGGGATGTGGAATATTACTCTGAACATAGCTTTTATCTGGAGATATGTTCATCATAAACATAAGGGAATAAGGAACTGTGAATCCATTATCCTTTATTTAAAAGGAACTTGGGAATACAGAACTCTAAAGCCTATCTATGCCAGGAAGAGCATTTCATATTGGGTTTGGTTTGGGGCTACCCAATTTCTCAATGTTTTTTTCGGTCCTGCTACCCTCTGTCATTTCGTTTCCTCTTTGGCCTGTTACTCATAGCTTATAAAACAATTCCCCAGACCATAGCGCTCTAATGTTGGCCAAAGCTTGGGCCTGTCCTTGCGACTCCCTGCAGCCAGAGCCACCCCCCACTCCCCATATCACGGGCCTGTCATCTCAACAGAAAAAAAAGAGAGTAAGGCGGAGAGAGAAAGGAGCGGTCGTATGACTACTTAAGGTGAATGGATGGCACTACCACTGCCCACCCATCGGAGAAGCCAGCCGTCGCCGTCTGCCCACATATTCGGCATTCCACCTCCACCTGCCCCACCTGATGATGATGTTGCTTATGTTGTAAACATTTTAAGCAAATTGTTTAGGTAAATAGATAAGACGTGACCTTTTCTGGCCCCAGGGTCGCAAATGCATTGTCAGTGTCAGTGGTGAGTGCTGGGTCTGCTCGTGCTGCTCCTGCCCTCCCTGTTCCTTTGGAGAGAGGTGGGTGGGTCGGTGGGCTTACGTCTGGCTAATGTATTACTTACCATTATTATGCTCTCCACTTTTTCCCATACATATATTTTATGTATTATTGTCAATTATAAAAAAATGACAACACAATGCATACACAGACTCCGGCTTCGCCTTCGAGGATTGCCATTGTCCTGATCTGGTCCTAGGGCAGGTCTCCGGTCCTGGGCTTTTGTTTGCCTTAGTACAATAGTCCTAGTGGTTGTCTCTTCTTTGTCGTCTTTAAGTTGGAAAATATGCAAATAAACCACCATAAAGTAGGTAAAATTGTCTGGCCAACAACCCGAGCGGAGTTTCAATGGGGCTTGCAGCTCGCTGTCTGTCACACAACTAGACCCGAGAGGCTTTGCGTCTTCCCCCCTAAAGTGTTAATGACGGGGGGCGGTGTTCGGTTCAGGTTCAGGCAGCTGAGGCTTATATGACCCTGGGGTGATATGCCACAAGGCAGGCGGCGGAGAAGGGACAAGGCAATGCTCTCTCTGACAGATCCCGAAGATGATGCCACTTAGCCAGATGGAGGTGGAGATGGAAATGGGGTGTAGGGCGGGACTGAAAGGTTTGTTGATTTATGTGAAATCGAAACCAGCCCATGAACTTTTGATGAGAGTCGCCTTTGAAACAATTTGTCGCAATGAATCGTAATACATTTCAAATTCTGTATTTTCTGGGCCTGGTAATCCGACAATTTTATTCTATCAAAAGCTACATTTATAAGCACTGACTGCCCTTGAAAATCACTTAGCTATCGTCCCGGCCTAAGTCCTTGGCGGGTGGCTAAGCTGGGTGCCATCTATATCCATGGGCAGGGCTTTTCTTTTGCGAGGGTTTCTCGCCATTTATGCGCCTTTGATGCCCCTCTGTAGGCGGCTGCTTCTCTTATTCCCTTTTTGGGCAACTTTTCGATTATTTCCATTCAATTTGCAGTTTTGCCCGTCTTCGGGCTCTCAACAAGTTGTAGCCCTGACAACATTCGCAGGGGGAAAGGGGAGCTGGATGGGAAAGAGGATGCGAAATATGAACACAAAACAAACAATTACCGCGGCAAAAGCAACAGCAACAGAAACAGGGCCACCGCCAGAGCAGACGGTGCCTCCCTCGCCGGAGAGGTAACTTCCTTTCGTGGGCCTACATTTTTTTCCTGCATATTCCTCGTATTTTGCAGCTGCCAAAACAGTCAAGTGTTTCCAGTTCTGCTAGGGCTCTTGGCCGGGTCCTACCCTCTCTGGGCTAATCGAATTCGATTGCTTCACACTGATAAGAGCAGCTGCTATGCCTTAGCCATGGCCATGCCACACAGCCCCCGCTCGCCCTCCTCAACACTTGAGCCCCTCGAAACCCTACCGGGATTTTTATTGCGTTTCATGTTATTGTATTAGCGAAAGCATCCGCATCCGTGGCATATGCCTTAAATATACATTTCTGTTGTTCTCCTCTTTTCGTGCATACCTGGCACGCCGAGTATCACGGCGGGATGGTGTGGACTTTTGATTGGGTTTGCACTAGATAGAACGGATGAGGGATTTTGGATTTAAGTCATATAATAGACTTGGGATTAAACCTTATTCCTAGGATTAGAGATTAACCCCTTCTAGCTTTGGCCTATTTTACCCAAACTATTTTGTGACTATTTGCTTATTTTTAGGTGTATTGGAAGCATATTGGGAGCTTATTTGTCTATACAATTTGTTTGCTAATTCGGCAACTTTACTTCTGCTAATCCTATTTGCAATCACATTCAAATCTTTTCCTAATGGGTATCCCTCAGGCGAAACCCAGTACGACTGTTGACCCTTCAACTCTGATCTTTTGTTCGATTTCACGTTTTGTTTGCTTTGCTGATTTCATCGCTGATTTTTATGTGTTCGGCGTTTATTATTCTCCACGTTTTTCGCGCCTCTTTTTAACCCCTTTATCCGATATCCCCTTCCTTTGACACTCTTTCTTCCCATTCTTCCCTTTCTCATTCGGAGCCCGGTACCGGTGCCGGTGCCCGGCTGCCGGCTCCCGTGCTCCGCTCCGAGCGTGTGTCGAACGGAAATGCCTCATTTTTGATTCAAAGTGTTTTGGATTTTTCCTGTGACTTTCCATCCGCGTTGTTTTGGGTTTTGGTGTTTTTTTTAGTTGGATTCTTGCCTTTTTGTTGCTTTGCCGCGATATGCAAATGTGCTGGCAGTTATTTGTGTTGGGGATTTGTTCTAAGCGAGCTCTCTGTGTGTTAGTCGCACATATGTATGTATTTGTGTTTTAGTTTAGTTTTGTCAGCCGCGACATGGGATATGGAATATGCTCGGCTTTGGGATCTCCCGTTTGCAAATTGTTTCGGGCTGGCTTTTCCCGTTGATTTATGTTTTGAATTGAAAAAAATGAATCGTTTTCCGTGTCGTTTTGTTTGGTAAATTGCAAAATCCACCAAAAATCTATTCGGATATTAAAGTTGTTGGTTGAAGGTCCCAAGTTCGGGAATGAAAGCGCTTTCACAGATAAGAAAAAGTGGATATAAAATATATTGATATCATACCTTTTTATTTAGCTGCTAAGCATCAAAAACTACTCAAATATCTTCCCATTCATATCGAGAATCTCTGCAGGCAATGCGCCATCAATCATCTAACCAGACCCTACCACACTTTTCCCAAAATAGACCCCAAAAACCCCGCAAAGACAACGTTCGGAGTTCATTGGACTGCTGTTCGACAAAATTGAAACCTCAGTCGCGGCTTAAGGCCTCTGCCTCTGCGGCAGCACGGGTTGTCGAGAGCAGAGAACAGTTTGGCATCATAAATAAAAGAAATGAAATCATTTCGAGCAATTTGTCTACAATTTTGTGTCACACTTTCTGCGCCATTTCTCACATGCCATAAAAATCTTCTATACGCACACACACACACACACACACACACGAAGACAACCATCGATGGCAGACATACCACAAGCCGGGCTCAGAGAGAAAGAGACCCGAGCAGGAGGTGGAGCAGAGCAGAAGCAGGACCTGAGCCCAGGCCACCCTGCACGCAAGGTGTCACGCTGATAAATGGCTCTGCCTTACTTACGCCAACTTCTTCACTTTCCCCAGTCCTGGCCCCCTTCTTGCGCCCGCCATCCTCCAAGATGAATCCCTTTTACGTTTATTTTTCACCAAAAACTTTCCCATTTCTCGCTCTCTTCCCTTTGTGCCGTGTGCCAATTTCGAGAAAGATTTCCTTTAAGTATAATAAAATGCAGTCTCGCTGTCATAAATCTATTCCGCTCGATTGTCACCGTCGACGACGACGTTGCGGACGACGGCGCGACGCAAAATTGAAATGCATTGACATTGAAAAATTCATAATACAAAAATTGACTTTGGGTGCAGAAATGTTTGGCACAAAGCGCTTCAAACTTTTTGCCATTTTGCGCAGCGTTAATACGGAAATTAAATATTTTGAATAGCACGGGAGGCAGAGGGAAAACTGAAATGAAAAAATACGGGACGGTAGAGAGCAACAAAACAATTTCAAAACATTTTAGTTGACAGCGACCCCAGACGCATACATAAACACAAACATTCACTCACACAGGCACACACGCGCACACAACTGCTGGCCATGTTGGCGCTGGGAAGTATGCTACACAAACACATGCAAAAACCCGGAAAAGCAGCCAAAATTGTTTGTATGTGAAGGACATTCCTGAGATGAAATTCGGCTTGATAATAGCATGCAGAAAAAGTACAGAATGTGATATACAGAAGTATAGAATATGCTCTAACTAAAAACCAAAAGACACGAAATTGAAACCAGAAATCTCGTCAATGACTGAAGGAAATATATAGTTTGAAAAGAAAACAATAAGGGCGAAACCTCATTCCAGAATTTCCTCATTTTATATGCAACTTTTTTCGTACATATAGTTTTGCGCTCCCTGACAAAGCCAGCGAGCTGGCTTAAAAATTCTAATAACACAAATATTTGCAGATGAAAGAGGTACTAAAAGGCATTTGGCCGTTTGCTCCACTTGTCAACCGTCGTCGGTGGATCGAGAAGAGCAGGGGCTGGGACGAAACGAGGGAGCAAGTTAGGTGGAGTACAGCCAGACCCAATGACCCACGTCCCCGACTCCACTTGGAGTGGTACTCCACCTACCAAACAAGAGCTCTTCTCTCCGTTCATCACTCAGACGTTGGCACACTTTTTGACAACGTCAGGACTACTCTTGACAGCAACAAAAACAAGCCGCAGAAGGTCTGACATGTAATAGAAACAAACCCAAAAACAGAACTGGGCAAAACTGAAAAAGCTAGAAAAACAAAGGGAAGCAATTTTTTTGTTCTCGTAATTTTCGGTGCATGTTTGCTGCGTTTTGCACTTTTGCTGAACATTTTTCATCTGCTGGGCGAAACTTTTTGACATGTTGCAGTGCAAATTGAATAAGTCCGCACACACACACACACACCCACCCAGACAGAGACGGACGGAAATACATTGCAGAATAATGGCCAACGCACTCAGACACTCAACCATATTGTTTGTTTCTTTATCCAAGTGCTGTGCTGTGTGTACGGTTTTGGGTGTGGACTATGCCTTTTGGTTGCAATAATCAAATTGGCACCAACGTTGTCTGAGCCACCCACTATATCCCAAGCCTATCATATTCCATCCAGTCCGATTCCTTCCTGACAGTTTTTGATCCTCTTAGGGATGCAGTGGGGCTGGAGCTTTTTGTAATTTTCTGGGAAAGTCGATTGTTGTTTGGTTTGGGACCAGGTTAATTTCATTGTCACGGGAGCAAAGTTTCTTGTTGGAACCGAATTTCGTCAAATGGACAAAAAGGCCATAATAAACAGCTTTGTTGCTTATTCGAAGGAAGTCTATTGATGAGTGAGCGCTCCATTTGGAAAGTGCACAAGACCTATGTAACATATGTATAAGCCGATTTGTGTGTGGCATTTGAAGGGCCAAATACCACCCGGAGATTTTCGATCGCCCTGGAAACTGCTGTTGGGTGGAAGGAAAAGTATTAGTGACAAACAAGGAGTAGCTGTAGGCCAATTGGAAAATATTTACAAGAAATTGATCTGAGATACCCACAAAATTAGTAAACTTTTTCCTTATTTTGTCTTATTTCATAACGTTCTCCCTTCAATTTCAATTTCGGTTTCCATGCCTGTAATCGATTTGTATCTATTTTTAAAGTGCAGAAGCAGAAAGTGCACAGAAACACATCACTGCAAAAAAAAGCAGCAATAAAAAGAGGTAAGTGCTATCCCTGCTCCTGGCCAAGAGTGCCCCAGAGCCGTTATCCAATTTCTGTTTTGGCCATTGGTGGGTCGGCTGCTCACTTTGTCTTGGCATTTTCGACACGATTTTTCTTCATTTTCCGAAATCAATCAAATGCAGGCTGATGCTCTACTGCTGCCGCCTCGGTTTCGTTGTTGTTGACCAGGCCACACCCACTTCAGGCCAGTATTCAACCTGCCTGTCAACGGGGACACCCGATCCTGGATGCCCAGGCACAGGCAGGCATCCTGTTTGCCTGCCAGCCAGCCAGCCAGCCATTCTGCTTGCCTGCCTGCCTGACTGCTTGTTGGACATTCATCAAGCCATTTCATCTATTGACTGATTGATAATATTTTTGATAAATGATTGGCGGCCATGTCCGCCATGGGTCCCTCACAGCCCCTACCCCCCGCCATCCTATGGATTTTCCTTCCGGGTGGTTGGGTTATTTACGGCGTGCAAAGCGGCAGCAAAAAAGGATTTATAGGTGAGAGCTGGAACCGGAGCCGGAGCTGGAGCTGCTCGCAATATGCAAATTGATGGATCTCGGATAGGTCATGTCCATATGCCCCGAGATGTGAGCTAAAAGCCGGAGCTTAAGCTTGTTACTTGATTGAGCTACCCTCCCTGTCTCTCCGCTCAATGAGAGATGTCTCCCCTGCCCTCCCACACTGCCCATGTGTTATGTCATCGTCTCCACTCTGCATCATTTTTCATAACGAGCTGTACTAATAAAAATTAATTGATACACCAGCATTAACACCATACTCTCTTCAAGCGATTAGAATCAGTTCCACGAGGGCGCACAGCCAAAGGTGTGAATGTTGTGGCTCTCAGGCACGCGCCAATGTTTACACGGCTGATGGCTCAGGGCGGCAGAGCGACAAAGCGCCTGGGCGACTGGGCGACAGAGTGCCAACGGTTAGGAGCTCCCTCGCTCGACCATATGCGAAAAGCAAAGAATCAAAACAATCAGAAAGGCAAGAGGCAACACGGAGGAGCCATACGATACGCCCACATTTGGCCATGGTCATGGCTATAGAGACATGGATATGGACGTGGACGGACCATTGCTTATACAATAAGCCACACACACACGAGAACGGAGTGAGGAAACGACTGAGAAACAAGCAGAGAGTGCAGCTCTGAGCCCATCTACAAGCTACACTGGGGCTTCAAAGGCAGCTAAATTCTTTCGTGCAGAACTTGACGGTGTCGCTGCTGAGTGGGCTGTAGTTACGAGTAGAGTGTGTCTCCGGCTATTTGAGCTGATGCACTTGGAATGGAAATAAAAGAAAAAGTAGAAAAGGCCTAACATGGCAAGAGTATTTCAGCTTCGGCTTTCACCTGGAGGCTAGCCACTTCCACTTAATGTTTCAATTGTTGGCTTTCAGCGTTTGCTGTGTTCTGTCTTCCTTCCACCTGGCCTGAGTTTAGCGCCTCGTGACTTATTTGATTGTTAAACAACATAATCTGCTGTTGCCTCTGTGGTGGCTCCTGTTCTTTATGCGCAAACCAATTGATTTTCGGTCAAGTGTGGTCAGGCAGTGGGCAAACAGTAGATGCACATCATCTGCTGGCAGGAGCAGCAATAACCAGTCGCAGAAGCAGGTGGATAAGGAGAAAGAAAGGAGAGGAAAGAAAGTGCTCCCCAGAGCCAAAAGCCATCCCACCAATTTGCAATAAGGCGACGCGCCGCCAAATGGTTACTGTCTTTGGCCAAACGCAGCGGGTTAGTCGAACTGGGTGGACTGGGAAAGTTAGTGAGGAAAAACTGTTCGCTCCACTCACTCCCGCCCGCACTGCTGTAATGAAAATGCACCGTTGCGGAAAATCGCACCAAAGACACAGAGTCAAAAGTGTTTTTCAACCATCTCTGGGGGACTGTGTGTGTGTGTGTGTGTGTGTGTGAAAAAGTGGAAATTGAAAAGTAACGGACTGCTGGGTAACTAGTGGCTGATAGGGGGCGTGGCAGACGCAGGGCCGGGAACTGTCCTAGCGACAGAGACATGGACACAGTGGCCCTGTAAGAATATTGCAAAAAGGTATGGAAAATTTTCCTCAAAATTCATGCATGAATTCAGTGCAAGCAGCAGGGTGGTTGGAAAATGTATTTCGGGTGGGCGTGGGCGTGGGCATGCAGCCGACTGAAGTGGTTTTCATTTTCCTCTCCTTTTGCCTCTCGATTTTTATTCGCTTTCGGTCCTGCCATCGTGAGCACTTTCCGACAGTCAATATTGCGGGTCGGACAATGCCATTTTAGGTGTTATTGTGTCAATGTCTCGAACCAGCCACCCTCCATCGCCCAACGTGCAGCCCCACACTCAACCTCTATCCGAGCACCCATACTGCTGTCGCACCCTGAGTGTTTTTTGCTGTTGCAGTTGCAAAACGAAATTGGTAGTTCATATTTTACAGCAATTTCCATTTGGCCATATTGTCAGGCTTCAGAGCTTCCCTTTCTCCCTTTAGCTCGGGCCAGGACTGACCGTGTAGTTGGCCAATACCAACGTCGAGTACCTAACCATCCAACAAATCAAATTTAATTTCCTATAATCAGGCACATTTGTCGTCTGCCGTTTGTTGTCAACATTTTCTGACGCTTCCGGCAAACGCAACATAGAAAAGAAATGAAACTTCATTTAATGTATGAAATGGAACTTGGAGCTGGATCTGGGCCTGGACCATTTCTACGACAATGGGCAATGGGCCATGGACTCCGCCCATTGCAGGGCGACATGGCAATCAGTATTTGTTGCGTGCAGCATATGGCAGCATCTGCTGTGGCTCTGCATTCGGTTTCATGTCTTCTACAGGTCGTAAGTTTGAGAGCTTTTACATTCGAGTAACGAAACCCATCTACTGGATACTTGACTAGCCCGGAGTCGAGTCTTTAAATGGAGTAGGAAATTAGAAATCATCATGGGTTTAATTGGAAGATATCTTGTTCAGAAGACTGCAAATGTCTGTAAAACTTCCAATTTAAAATGTGTGTCCAAGACTTACATGGTTCTCCCAACATTGAATAACATTTCCCTATTGTAATCGTCGGGGAAATATATCGCTAATCAAACACTCCAAACAAAACCTGCCAATGTGCTCCACTTACTCCTCTATCAATGGATTCACTTAATTGTCAGATTAGGTAGCCCCAATGTGGTTGGACTAGTTCTCCCTTCCCTCAAGCGGCACATGCAACTTCCTTTAAGCAAATTAAGGCACACCCCCTTCTACTGCCTCTGCCCATGTTCCAGGTCCCAAGACCAGCTTGGGCTAAAAATAAAAGAGTCCAGCGGCAGGGGCGAGGAAAACTAGTTCTACGTATCACGTATCAATGGGGAAAGTCCGGCGAAGGGGACTGAGGGGACTGGGGGCCTACCGGATGCTGGTAATAATATTTAGATTTCTAGCCCTTGATGCAAAACTTTATGCTTGTTCAGATAACATTATCGCGTTGGCCGCGACTGTTGCAAACTGGTTTCCCACATACAGTGCAACATACAGGAATGGAACTGGGGATAACTTTCCTTCATCTGGCCTACGTACTCGTATAAACTTGGCTAATTTACGATTGCATTGTGAGCATTGGACTCGCCCATATAATTAGAGAAATTAATTTGTATGCTCCGGCAAGAGCAACAATCAGGAGCGGAACGCAACAGAGTGGAGCGGAGTGGAGTAGTGCGGAAAAGGAACGGGTAACGAGCATAAAGTTTTTAATTTTCACGATGCAGATAATGCCCATTAAAATATGCCGGGAAAGGGCCAACGCGATAAAGAGGCGACCAACACCTGCCACTGGCTAGAAAGATCCATCTTCCGGGTCTCTGGTGGCTTTGGTCCTCTGGTTCCTATGGCTCTTTTGGCTCCACTGCTTCCTATGGCTCCAGTGGCTCCAGTGGCTCCACGCGGTTCTTCAGCCGCAAACTAAGTGCATTAAAAATCGCAAAAGGAAAATAATGCACCGTGCTGGTTCAGGATAGAGGGGGATGCAGCCAGAGAAAAGAGATTATTTTTTATTATGCAACAAACAGAAAATTCGTCCTTTGGGGCCAGTTGTCCCTTTGTCCGGCGTCCGGCGTCCGACGATGCTTGACGAGGGCCTTTTGAACCGAGACCGGAGTCAACGAACGCTGCGGAAAAAAGCGGCAAAAACTCGCGCCGCCGCCGGCTGTGGCCATTATGCATTATTATTATCCTGCTCCTGCCGTGCTCCTGCCGTGCTCCTGCCACCGATTCGAGTTCAACGGGTGCCCCTGCCATTGCTGCCTTTCATTTTATATATGTATAGTGTACCTCTATATATATATCCGCATATATATTGCTGGTGCTGCAAATTTCTGATCGAAATCAATTTCTTGCGACTGAAGCACTTAATTTGTACCAATTCATTAATTGATTTCGTTCGCCATTCGTTGCACCACTCTGTCTGTATATTTGTACATATTTTTCGGCCCCGAGTTCAGCCTCGGACCGGGAAAATTATTGAAAAAAGGGCATCAGAAAAAACAAACAGAAAAGTTATGCAGATTGAGCCCGAATGAGACTTTGTGATGCCCTGACGAACAAAAATTGCATAAAGACAGGTCAGATAAAAGCGCAGAATCGGAACGGAATTTGGGCGGTATATACATGTTGGCTGAATACTGGATATCACTCACTAATGATCCTTGGCCCGCATATACATTCACCAAATTTTGGCAGGGCATACACAAATATGGTCAAGACCATTCGAAATGAAAACACGTCAGTTGCCGAGTACTCATTTAAAAATATGTTCATTCATTTCTGTTGACGCCTTTTAATGAGTGCCCAGTGGGCCTGTTCGGGAATGGCCAGAGCCAGGTCCGGTGTGGGGCTCGTATGGGTCACCGAGCACTTAACCAATTTATGAGAACCCAAAAACACCTTCAAAATAAATATAAATAACCCCATCTTTGGGGCCAAAGGAAAACTTGTTGGCTGCTGGGAAAAATATTTGCTAATTGTATGGAATTTTCTGGCTGCGGATACAAAACTGTGTAAACAAACACGTAGCATAATTTAATGAATCCACAAATGCTTGTCGGGACTAACCGAGATGTAGGGAGGAAGGGTTCCACATGCCACTGGAAGGGATTTTCCCACGATTCTCCCAGAAAGTAAATTTCGGTCCAAACCACAAATAACACAAGCGCGAAAATTATTTGTTTACCTTTTTGTATAAGCGGAAAAACAAAGTATATATATAACATTTGTTTTATTTAATTTCGTTAATAATTGAATAGTGCCGAACATTTTCAGCCACGGCGTCTTTAATATGAAAAATGCAATTGAAACTGAAATGCAAATAATTAATCATTAATGTCCAAATTGATTACATTAATGTATATTTAAATATTCGTTTATTTCCAAGGCCTGCTATTAATAGAAAACTCGTTTAAATACTCATATGCGCTTGTATTTAGGTATATACATACATATATTAATATGATAGCAATACTATGATACATTTATACATATATGTACTAATCTATTAATTATTAAGAATTATCTCAAACGAAGACGATAATTGTGCAATTTTCAAAATTAATATTTGACAAGCACTTTGCCGCAAGCGGTTCTAGCTTTGTTTTTGTTGGTTGCAGAGGAATTATACCAATATTCCATATTAGATTTCCATTTATCCACATTTGCCACAAAAGGGGGGAATTTGTGTACAATCCTGTTCCTTCTTATCTGCTGTGGCTATTAAATTTATCAATGGATTTCTTAGGAGTGCAAATAAGTTAAATCAAACATTAAATTTCAAATGGAACACAAAATACCTCTCCGTTTAAAAAAATAATTTGCAATGTCTTCAAATAAATTTCATAATCCACAATCATTCATCCCGGCAAGGAAGGTTAAAGTTAACCATAAACATATTTAACCTATACTTTTGTTTGCAGATTAATTAACACTGGCTTTTCTCTCGACTTTGAATTAGCTTCATTAAAGTTTTGAAATTAAATTAAATGGGGTATTAATTATATGCAACCGTGTATTATTTTCAGCATGTTTCAACTGCACTCCAATTTAATGCGAATTATGTTCATAATGGTTATAATTTAACATGTATTTTTTCCAACCTTTTTCTCCTGTTTTCCTCCGTTATTTCATTGGCATATTTGGAATTTTAATTAAATTATTTTATATTGTTTTAATGTATTTGTTTTAATGTGTGTGTTTTTTTTCGATATTTCTTCTTTATCTGTTTTTTCAGAGGATTTTATGGATACGTATTTAACTATTTTCCACAGTCAGCTATTTGGAAATTTTACAACTCAAATCGGACATTGGCCCTGGCCGAGGGCACTTTAAACGAAATCTCATTGCCATAATTCCGACAGACAATGCCACTCCCATTCGCAACATCACTACCGTTAATGGGGTTGTAGGGGAAGGGCGTGCCATCGCTCGCTGATTTTTTAATGAAACGCTGAAGTATAATTTATGAATTTTAATGAGTTGCCAAATGATGCCGAAGCGTTGATTTTCCATAATTATTAACACAAGCGAAGCCGAGGCATCGGCATTGTCTGCATCTGCAGCAGCATCACAGACTGGTCTGGACTGGGTTCTGGACCAGCTCCTGCACCGGGTCCTCGACTGGTCTGCATATGCAAAAATACAAACAGTAGGGGCCGTTGGAGTGCTGTCTGACTGGCAGTCAGAGCCAGAGACCTGACAGGGTCGATACTCCATTCTGGCTGAACTGAATTCACTTGAAGTTTTGTGCGATACTCTTCAGATTTTATCAGAACATCTGTGATGTGTGCGAACTCCCTGTAAACCATAGTAATTCTGCTTTATTTGTATGATTTACTTGAGGATACTGTTCTGGGCCGGAAGTTCTGAGCTATACGAGACTTTTGTCTTTGTGAAATGATTTTACAGAGTATCAACCCTTCGTCTTAGTTACATTCCTTAAATTACTATATTTGTCTCTTGATTTTTGTCCTTTTAGCGTTCGATGCAGCTTTAAATTGTTTATCTTATTTATTATCACTTTTTTCGATTCTTGTGTTTTTTAATTAACAGATTATGGGGATTTTGTCATTAAGCTCCACTGCGCGAGCAGTCGACTCTTAAAGTCCTTTAAAATATGGCCACTGTTGCATGAAAAGTGTTCAATTGAAATTCTTGCCAGGGACAGCACGGTAGCCAGGCAGAGGAAATAAGCGGGAGAGAGAAACATCATTAATTCAAATTAACACATAATTCAGGCACACCGGTCAATAATGCGAGCGCACAAAGCCATGGCTAATATGCGAATGCTGCCGGTAATGCCTAATTAAAGCCAATAGCTATTACAATGCCAACAAAATGGTTTGGCGAAGGGACAAAAGCTCATATTACATAATGAAATTAACTAAAATATGCGCTGGCGTTTGCTTAATTAAAACGGGTTCAACAGCTAAAGCTGCGACTGTTGTTGCATGCCCCGGCTTAAGCGTGTGAATGACAGCGCACACCCGCACTCACTTGGTGCTGGCTGCAGGGTTTTTGACCGAAATAATTGTATATTCGATTTTAATGCGATGCGACTAAGCTGGCTTACCGGTCGCATGATTAATTGTAATGAGCTGCATTACACTTCACGTTGCGTATATCCCGCAATGGATCAGTGCAACATTTTTGCGATTGTTTGGATGTAAAAAAAAAAATAATTGAAACGGAAGGAAACTTCCAAGAAAACTTTTCACGGATACTCGTCTTTTAGGTTTAGTTAAATTCTAGTATTACAATCCTTACGTTCAAATCATTATAGCATAAACACATCACTTAAATACCCAATCAACTGGTAATCAATGTCAAAATTTGCACTACACTCCAAAGGCAACGTTTGGCCAGATTTGGTTGTCCGAGCATTTTGGGCAACTGCTGCAGGTGGCGAATCCGCATCCCACCAGCAATCAGTGGTCCGATGGCCCAAGGCAGTGGACATTCAGCCTAAGGTTGCCTAATGCTAATGATAATGCCCAACAAAGTCAACACGTTGCACGTACGGGGTCTAAGACAGATGCAGATTTGGATGCGGTGCACAGAGATAGAGATGTGGAATAGGCCTGCGAGTGCGGAGCAAATGAACCCGTAATACACTGACACGTTTAAGCACTTAAGAGGCACGCAGGGGAGAGGAGGGGGCAATGGGGCAATAGATAGGGTAGTCGTAACTCTTGTGGCACATTTAGTTGGGCCCCATCGGCCGTCTCTGCCTAACAGTAAACAGCAATCACTGCTAATGAGTTTTATTGTAAATTAAAATTGCAATCAGTGTCAGGGAATGGCAGCTGAAGTGCGCCAGGGCGGCCGGACGAGGGGCGGTATGGTGTGGTTGGGAACAGGGAGCGGGAAAGGTAGCAGAGAGGAGAACCATTTCGGGGTCGATGTGCATCCATGATAAATGCAATAAATGACACGTTGGGCGGCTGTGACTCAAATCCTTGCATAATAAATTTGCCAAATTGCAAAACATTAAATAAAGACAATGTGCAATGACATGCCAGAACACAGACCGAGGGGAGAGTGAAGCGACAGTGGAGTGATGTAACGACACACAGCCAGTCAAAGCTGGTGGCATGCCGAGCCATGGAACATGCTGCCAGTCGAGAGGACTTCCCACAGTTGTTGCAATCAGTATGTGTTCGGGGAATGTGTTCATTAGATGTGTACCAAACTAGCTTTGTTTCAGCAGCGTTTCCCTCTGGATTTGGCTTGGAAAGTTATGGGAGCTTCAGTAACACACTTTGGAAAAGTTTCCGCCAGCCACACATATGGGATGATCTGTAATGTCATCGACTGATCCTTGCTGCTTGCTGTATAGAATAGAATATAGCGACTAGCAATCAGATAGCTGCACATTTACTCCCAATTTAGAGGGACTGCAGTCACTACTTTTTATCCTGATTGTCGCCAGCTGCGGCATCACTGGCTCTGAAAGCTCTCACCACAGCACCACAGTACCACAGCACCAAGAGCCACCCACACACCCACAATCGCTCACTTGCACACCCACACACACACATGGACATCTGTGATGTCATTAAAAAGGCATTCATCATGCAGAGGGCGAGGACAAGTAGGACGCAGAGGCCAAACGACAGACGCCAGGGACAAGGACGGGGGCAGAGCAATGCGAAATGAAGTCATGTTGGATGGCTGACTTATCGATAAGCCAAGTTAATAATTAAAATCGCAAAATGCGTTAAAAGTCTATCAGTTTAATTGCCATTCGTGGCTACAACTATCAGCAGACGGTGGCAACCACCGACGCCAGCAGTGACTGCGACTGAGACTGCGACTGCAACTGCAACTGCGACGCTGTGGCTGTCAATGACACTCTGATGAACTGTAGTCTGTCCTTTTCCTGGCCCCGATGCTGCCCCCGATTCTGGGGCCGATGCTGATACTGCATTGATATGCAATTAACAGAATCGGAGGCGATGGGACCTGGACCGGGAGACAATTGACGCATTGGGATTTATTCTATGGGCGCATGCATTTTTTATGATTAAATGATAGTTGCTGGCTTCTTTTTTTATCCCTCTGCGACAACACTCAACCAGCGATGCGGAGACGGGGCTGGGGTTGTGACCAGGATATGGTATAGCCAGGATCCACAGGGCCGAGGCAGAGCCAATGGCCAATAATTGAACAATTGCCAGCTGTCAGTGGGGAAATGACCGAAAAAAGCGAACGAACAGACAGCGTCAGTGGTGGCAGCGGTGGCAGTGGCAGCCACTGTCGACCAAAAACTTCCCAACTGCAGCTGCTTTAAGAGATTAAAGCATTACTGGGGCGTTGGCTATTGGCCATTGGCCATTGGCCCTGCCCTCGACTATTGGCCTGGTATTTAATGGGGATTATGCACGCCGAGCACGAGGAGCGCTGGAGTGCAGGAGGAATGCAGTTAAGCCTTGGGGATATGGTTGATACTCGTATGGGTTTTTATCACATATTCATTGATTTTGTTTGGAGCTGATTTAATTAGCGGGGTTTAAAAGGGCAGAAGTATTATGCATTTTTCAGGGAAAGATTATTTCTTTTGTGGATATTTACAATCTGTTTAATCTTTAATCTAGAATTATCACTGCTATAGAAAGTACGTATAGATATACGTACTCCTCTCTTACCTTTTGTTTTACATTGCAGCCAATGAGAGATTAGACCGATATTCATCCAAGTCCGCATCAGAAGCGAAAGCCACTCCACCAAGGAAGAGGGAGAAGGGTAGTCCAAGTTAATCCGTAGCCCCATCCCCATCCCCAGCTTCCAGCCCCGCTCCGTTTCCGATACTCGAAAACTACTCGTACGAGTATTTATGCTAAATGAGCAACATGTCTTAATCGGCTATTCATATGGAAATGCATGGATTATTATTCAATTAGTTACGTTTTCAAAGAAGACGAAATAGAATGTTGTCTGGCGAATAAAAAAGAAACGTAAATGTATCCATGAGATACGGATACACAGCAGAGAAAAAATAAATGGGCGGGCAAGCAAAGCTGCTTCGCTTCAGTGAATTTTATTAATGAACTGTGGCCAACTGGGGCTGTGGCAAGTAACTCGAGAGCCGGGGCTGGTGCTGGGGCTCGAGTTTTGTCTTGGGATTGGGTTTGGGCCACGGGAAACGGGATAGAAATACACCTGCAAGCATCGGTTCATGTTCATTATTTGCTCAGGCACACACCCGCCCGCCGCCACCACCCATGCCCGGGTTGCTCTCGTACTCGTATCTTGTATCTTGTATCTGTGGCGCAGCATATTGCGAAAGCCACAACAACAGCAGCGTAGTACCCGTAAACGCAAATGGCCATGGGGAAGCAAACTATAGCTGCTGCTGCTGCTGCCACCGCTGCTGCCACCGCTGCTGTTGCCACTCTCATTCATTCATAAAATCCCAAGCGCCAAATCCAGTTTGAGCCATGTATACAAACCAGATTTCACACACTCGCTCCCCCGAATCAAGTTCAAGTCGAGCTGCACAGTGGTACAGATCAGGTAACAGATCAGTTAACAGATCAGGTGGACGAATTTTAAAGAATTGCTCAATGTTGGGCACCGTCTGAAACATCCAATTGAGTTGGATAATCAGCCTGTGTGGATGAGAGGAAACGATTTTGAACCACTGTGCGATATGGTGGCGTCGGTGTATTCGCCGTGTGGGCAGACAGCGGATGTTCAGAGTCGTCAAGCGCTGCCCCTGATGATGAGACTTTGATCTTCGGCTGGCCAGACCCAAAGCGAACCTGTTTCCGTCATAAAGTATCTGTTTCTGTATCTATAAGTATAACTCTGGGACGGCTCAACTTTTTATTGATTGAAGCGCTACGCGTGGGCCGCAGTGGAGCAGAGTAGAGCAGAGCAGAGTGTAGCAGAGTGGGTTGTCAATTTCGAACAGGCGATTAATTATAACTGTTTGTGTCAGGCCGTAAACCGGGTGGGTGTCAAAATGTCACCCCTCTTTGCCCGATTTTTCGTTACACACAAATTTGCATATCAAAAGCAGAAGCCAGGGGGCTGCAGAGAGCAGCAGTGGCGTGGCAGTGGCAGTGGCAGTGGAAGTGGCGTGGGCGTGCCAGCTAATCAGTGCGTTCTTTGTTTGGGGTTCGAGACATGAACATGCTCAGATCCGATCCGACCCGACACAGCCCGACTCGAGCCCCTGTCCAATGCACGCCACGCAATAGTTTTCTGCCAGTTTCCGTCAGTTTTCTGCCAGTTTTTCCGACTTTTTAATGAGTTTAATAAATGCTTGTTTGCCTTTTGGCGGTTGTAGGTTTCTCAAGTACTAAACAATTAGCGGCATGCATCGGCTTTGGGAACGGAAGCCTTTGGCACACGCAATGAGCAAGTCGAGCACCCCACTCCCACTTTCCTTCCCAGTTGCAGTTTCAGGGAAGTTCCCGTTGCAGTTGCGGAGATGGGCAAAGAGGCAGCGATGGAGTCTGCATTTGTGGGCTTTCCCTCTGAGCGCGACCCTCCATGGCTGGAGGAGTCGACGAGTCTTTGATTGTGGGGTATATGCATCTTTGAGAATGGTGTTCCCCCCAAACTGCACCGCCTAGGATATCTGATTGTCGTTCACTCCCCAACGTATGGACTGCTATTCTGAGGCTTTGTTTTGCTTCGATCTTAATTTAGTTCACACAATTCATTTGAGCTTGGCCTAGGCGACTGTCCCGGTGTCCCGGTGTCTTGGTGTCTCGGCGGTGACTTGGCTGGCTGACTGATGGGGAATGACTTGCTCAAGATTCCCACATAAATTATGTGCGAGCCCAAGTGTGACCAATAAACCAACTGTCCGGACCCATTCCCATTTTGCTCTGCTCTGGGTCTGGGTCTCGGTCTCGTATTCGTATTCGTATTCCCCATCTTCCAAACCTGCAATAAAATATGCCTGGTAAAATCTTCACTGTAAGACGAGGACCGAGGCCGAAGACCGAAAGACCAACCGCAAAAACACATGCGAGAGCACTGGGCGGCTTCTGGCTTCTGGCCTCTGGCTCCTTCAACCCTTCTTCTTGACTTAATTTAGAGCTAAATATTAGAAATTACCTCACGTTCGGGGCATCAGGCTAGGAGCAGGCCAAACGGGCCAACCCTCACATAACTTTTAAGTCATGCAAACTTTGTTCCGGACCGAATCGAGTTCAGTTTGGTTGAGTCGGTTCGAGTAGAGTCGGGTTTGGTGTGGTTGAGTGGAGGCAAATGTGCCTGCAAATGTCTTTTCAATTGCCAATCGAGAGGGAGGTGCAAAAAGCGTTGCGGTAATATCCTTCTGTGAGTGTGTGTGTGCTGCCTGCTTTGATGCGGTCCTTAAGCAGGCGTAATCCTGTCAAAGTGTTATCGCTAAGCACAGGGCCAACACACACACGACTCTGACTTGCATGCAAATTTTTTGGCGCTCCCTGATTTCCTGCTTTATATTTTTTCGATAAGTTAGGCTGATACTTTCTTCCTTTTCCTCCATTTGGCCGCTCTTTTGCTGACTTTGCTCACTTTTCTCACGAGTTTTACGCTTAAATAAAAAATATCCAACACTTAACACTTTTTGTTGCGCCTCACCTGCTGGAGGAGAAATGCCTTTCCCCTTTACCCATTTTACCATTTCCCTGCCCTTTCCTGTTTTTTTTTGGTCTCCGGTCGAGGAGTTTTCATGACTTTTGTATCGAACAAGTCATCAGCTGGCGAATGGCAAATGGCATCGCTTGTCGCCATAAACTTGAACAAATATGCAACCCAGAACGTGCCACTTATGGTGCCACACAAGCACCTTCTCTGCTTCGCTCCTCCCCCACCTCGATCAACATTTGCACAAGGTGCGGCGGACGATTGCCGTTTGCTTTGACACGTGTGTGCGCCAAGGTGTACGGGTGGGGGTGTGTGTGGAGTGTGGAGTGTGGCAAGAGGCAAGGGTTCTCCATAGGTTCGTAGGGTCTTTGCTGGGCAGCGCTTTTTGTTTGCACTGCGGTTACATCGTATTGTGGCAGAAGCGCAGTGGAGGCCGTGTTGCAGGCGGTGGCGGTGTCTTTGGTATATTTGGACGGTCTGATTGAAAGATTTGTCTTGTCCAGCAGCTGCAGGCCGCCTGGAAAATGCGGTTGCATTGGCTATGCACACGGCCGCCGTCAAATATATGCATACATGCAGACGGATGTATTTGCATGCCGAAAATTATGGATGTTTAAACAGCAATCAGTGTGTGAGATGATTTAGTATAGAGAAGGAGCACCGCCAACCAATCCTGCTAGCACATTTCACTCCATCCTCTGTCCGGGACTTTATGAAAGGGTGATTTTAGAATGAAAAGATCGCTTCCCTAGCTTACTCATACATCATTCACCAAGCGGTGCTCACTCGCTGTTGTAATTATCTCTCTGAAACTTAACTACTGCTCGTAGAAGTCTCTCTTCCCCGCACTGGAGCGGAGCTCACCAAAAGCTCATTAGCTGACACTCATACATTATGGGGCTGCTGTCAGTGGCGCCTTGTTCTATGAGCCCGACACATCATCAGCATCAGCATCAGCATCGGCATCAGGATCCAACAGGCTGTTGCTCATGCAAATGAATGTCGTCCTCCTCTAACTACCTACTAAATGGTCTCATTTTTCAAATTTTATAGCTACTTAACAGAACATCAAACAATTTTCATTTTATTAACGCACACGCAGAGCAGAGCCCCCACTGCGTTAGTCTACTAGCAACTCAATTTTTTCGGCAGCCCCATATCTTGAAGATATATTTGTATCTATTCATAATAGACGACGAGGCCTGTGCTACAAAGACCGAGGATGGAGGAATGTATGGAAATTGTCGTAATTGTGTGTGCCATGCTTATGCTCGTGCATGAACGGGCTGGGCTGGGTTCCAGAACCAGAAGGGAAACGAGATGCGAGGAGGCCAGACACCAGAGACCAGAGACCAGAGGCCAATGGATAAAGAATAAAACAAAAATCTTGTGTGTTGTGTATGTATTTTTGTACATGCACGATACATGCCCCAAAGGGACTGCAAAGCCAACGACAGCACTCAACTGAAGGGAACTGAACTCGGCTCCTGACAAAGCCAATCCGAGGCGGCATCAATAAATGATTTCACAAAGGCAAACGACAGAAAAAAGCGAGTGGCAGGGAAAAGCGAGCAGCAGCGCAACGATGGTATGAAATGAAATGAAAACCCCCGCAAAGGTCATGAAAACATCGGCGTCAGAGACACAACACAAGAACACAAGTCGGGGTAGCGGCCTCATATGCTTGTAGTGGCAGGGGGCAACATGAGCAATAAACAGACCCAGCGGGCATGTAGAGGAATGTGCGGTTAAAAATAAAAATAAAACCCAGGACACAGCACAGTCGGCTGGGCCACATGGGTGCTGTTGCCGAGACCGAGCCAGAGTCCGAGCCAGAGGAGGTTTCAATCGGACTATGCCTCCGACTCTGCTAATTGAAGTCGTCTACCATCAACAAACAAACGCCAGCACTCGAAGGATGTGCGTCCTGCCTGGGCGTCCTATTTGGGTTCTTATTTATGAGCGGTACATTAGTTTAAATTCAAACATCAACACATTCTCGTAATACTGGTATCGATGGCGTGGGGTCTGGAATCCGTTTCTAGTGCCGCCTTCCGAAAATATCGGATTGCAGTTTGTGACATTAATTAGTCAACATTTTGGGTAATGCGATCAGGTTTCAGGAATCAGTTGTGTGGCTGACAGTGTCCTGACCTGCAGGGATACGGCGGAAGTGTGTGTCCCCTCGAAAAGTATCCTTTTATGGATATATTTAGACTTATATTCTGTATACTCGTAGGAGTGTGTTTCTGTGTTTGTTTGGTTGTCTAAAATATCGCATTTCAATCGTCTTATCGCTGGCTACTGCTCAATGATTTCTTTTAGAATAATATAATCTCTTAAGACACAAAGGCTTAGCCTAATGGGGGATTTGTGGATATCTGTTTTTATGAGGAGTTTTCAATTACCGATTCCCTACTTCTGGCGACTCTTTCATTTAATCGCCGTCTTTATCCAGATGATAATCTGTAAAGTAACCAAGGATCTGAATTTGTAGCTTTAAATGAAAAATCTCTTCTCTTCTCTTCTGTTCCATTCTATTTTTAATTATATGCACATAAAATATACAAAAATATAAAACCAAAAATTGTGGGGGACCTCAAAGGCATAGAGCCTCGTTTTGTCAGTCTGCGAGAAAATCCGATTCCTTGCCGCTCATCAACGCCCAGCCACCAAAGTTTTCTACTTTTGTAATCCCAGGGAACGCCTCAGTCCTTGTTCTCAGCTTTTCTTTCATTTAATGTATATATATACATATCTTTTATATATCATATACATATATATTATGTTTGTTTGTATAGGAAAAGCAAGAGGGAAAACCGGAGCGCGCGCTTTTCATCATCGTCATAATCTCAACAGCAACATCAACAACTTGAAGTGATTTGTGTTTTTTCATCCGCCTTTCGCTGGTTAAGATTCGCACAGCCTACCTGCCGGCTCCTGCCACATCCTGTGGCAGGTCTCCTCTTTTTGCCACTTGCCACTTTCCACTTGCCATTGCCCTGCTCCTTCTGGCAGTCTGCCTTTTTTACTTAATCACCTCACAAGGCGCTCGAGCACACAACACGGCTTTAATCTATTTTAATTAAAAATATAATTATTTAATATAGCTCAAGAAGAAGGCTCCTTATGGCGGCTCCTCTTTTGAGTTTGCTAAAACTGTGATTTCTGGAGCTGGTATCTCTTCTTCAGCTGCAAGCTGGCAGCAAACTGTGACCTGCAAGAACCGACTTGTAGACTGTGACTCGTTTGTCATCCTCAAACTCAATCAATTCTGGATTTAGCTGTACCGTGACTTCGGGTCCTTGCCAAGTTTGTGGGGAAAGCTCCCCTTTAGGTCGGAAAAAAACGGTCGAGAATCTTGAACACATGCCGGCAACATTTCGCATAAAATTATAAAGTATCCGTTGGATGTAGGATGTAGTATGCTGGGGAAGGGAGGTACATATAACTGGGGTAAGGTAAGCACTTGACGAAACTTTCTTTGCTGTGCAAATTTACGCTGGCAAATCTGTGCAGGCTTTTGTCACAAGCCCCCTACCTACCTAGAGCTGCACATCATGTGTAGAATTCATTAAGGTGGCTAAATACATTGGCCGGATGCCGGACGGGGGTAGGGAGTAGGGGGAATGAGCGGAGGGTTCTTTTTGGGCAGGATGATGAGGACTTGGCAGTTTCTCAAGCTCCGTGTAATTTGTAGCAAGTGGCGGCAGGTAAGGCGATGCCAAAGCGGCAGAGAGGCTGCAGCAACAGATATTAATTTCGTCGTGCCAGGCAGAGCAAAGTAACTTAAGCTTCAACTTGTAGAAAGAAGATTGAGATACAGAGAGATTGAGGCACAGAGTCTTGGCTCATCGTCATCGTCGTCGTCGTCGTCGTCGTCGTTGCCATTTCCTTCAGACACCGACACCTTGCGAAGGCAAAAGTTGTTGCTGTTGCTGCTGTTGCTGCTGCTGCTGCTGCCGTGCACATTAATTCGTGGGAATTAATTATTCTCAGGCCTGTGACGATTCCCAAGGCACTCGCTCACTCATTCGTTCGTTGATACCCAGATCCCAGATCCCCGTCTCCCAACCTCCCAACCTCCCCATCAGCTTGCCACTGCGGTAAGGCAAACATTTTCCGTATCTGTATCTGCAGCACTTCACGCTCTCTTTTATATGAGTGTGTGTACGTGTGTGTGTTGCGCACACATAGGCAAAAGTTTGTGTACGAGTACTTTATGTAGCTCTTGCCGTTTCTTCGTCATCTGCTCCTGCCTTTTTCCACGGATAAGCGTCGCAATTACAACAGTGCCTGCAAATCGCTTCATCTTTTTTTATGGTTGCCCTACAATGACCGTTTTGGGATTGTCTTATGGATTGGCCACCAGTCCCGTACGCCGAACATAACAAATCATTGGGCCGTGTTAGCATGGACTAACTAAATTTGATGGTCTGCACTTAGAACTTTAATTTGTGGCTCCCTTGTTTGCCGTAAGCGCATTTAAAATTCCCCTCAACTAATGGAAATGCTGCATCAAATGCATTCATGTGCATTGCATATTCGAAATGCCAATTAATTGCATTTGTTTTCATATTTCATTATTTTTATGGAGGAATTTGTGTTTCAGAATTAAAAATTACTGTGTAGAGGATTTGGATTTCGTCGAGGCCAGTCCCAGCTGCAGCTTCGCCTTGGCCTCGGCCTCCACTCAGATTCGCGGTGCACCCCTTTTCCTTATACGCTGCGACGCCTGTTTCTCTGTCTTCTTCTGTTGTTGCTTCTGGTTCCTTTCCCCTTTCCGACTCTTTTGTAGCACTCTTTGCTTTTCTTCTGCCACTCCACATTGTATTATTTATGAAGAAAAGTACGAAAAGTACGAGAGTACCGGGAGAGGAGTTGTCTAGAATTTTTGTTAATAATTCTTAGCAGCAGCTTGTAAGAAATGTGTATGTATAAATATAATTTCGCTTTTTTCCGAGGCTATTAAGCTGACGATTTTAATGAGTGAATAATGTGTTTGGTGGGACCCTCGCCCTTCCCGAACGACAAGCAGCCACAGTTTTTCTGCTTTAATTTTTAATAACCCCAAACCTCTTGACTCTGAGCTGCATTCAACTTGGGATCTGCCCCTTCGCCTCTTTATTTGTTTATTTGCTTTCGACATGTGTCGGTCTGTGGCTGGCGCCCCCCGCTTCGAGGAGTTCCCATTCCAGATCTCGTTCCCGATTCGAGTGGAGCATTAAATTTGTCATTAGGTTTTGTAGTACATTCAGAAAATTACATCAAGTTGTGTTTTCTTTTCTGTTATATTTTCTTTTCTTTTTTAAATATTTAAACGTTCTAATTGGCTGACCGTCGGACACTTGAGGCTCGGCCGAACCCAGAACGTTGTCTGAGAACATTTTTGGTTGACATAGATAATTGTGCTGCTTACGATGCCGTCGCAGATTATGTCACACAGAGCTGACAAATATCTGGAGGCCCCCAAATGGGACGTAGAATCATTGTCAAGCTTTTCCGCAATGGGTGTGGCAGAATGCGAGGGGGTGATGGTGTGGTTGAGGGGGGTAGGTTGGGGGTGGGGTTGGGGGTATGTGTGAACTATAATGAGGCAGAGTCGACTTTTCATTTTGGTTGTGCCAAGTGCTTTCGGCTTCTACATTTTTCAAATGCCTTTCCACTGCAGGGAGACATACATCTTGCTCGTCTCTTTTCCAACTTCCAGTGCTCTTCGTCTGTCTTGTCTTCGTCTATCTCTTGGGTAGCTGTGACATTTTTTATGGCCTGTACTGATGTTTTGACCTACTAATTTAATGATTCTAAATGGCTTGGCAGTTGATTGCCGGAACATGCGGGCAGGGCAACGGCGGGGGCGTCGAGTGTCGCCTCGCCTGGAGTAGGAGGCATGAGAAAGCTTCTTGAGTGGTGCATCAAATGGAGGCAAATTTCAATTTGTACGTTGAGCTTTTGAGCCAGAACAAACTACTGAAGGAGTTGGTTCGCTTTTATGGCTCTGGGAGATCATATGGACGGCCCAATCCCCAAAACACCCCATTTCAGACCCATTCTCTTATGAAGCAACTTCAACTTTGTCGCTTGCATATCTCCGTCCACATCGAAGTGGGTTTTCTTCCAACAGCTCCATCTCCGGCTCCCATTCACACCAAAGGGACTTCGGAGAGGAAGTAATCCATTCTGAGTGCAGTTTTCAATATCACTTTCCAGCGACAACTTCCTGCTGCTTCCCCCGGTCTCGGCTCCGACCGGCCTGGTCTGTTCTGTTCTGTTCTGGCCGCATCATCATCAAAAAACGAAGAGGAAAAAAACTGTTGGCACTTTGCATACAAATGTGCTACCAAGCCGAACTTATCGCAACATTTTAATAACTGGCGGCAACAGTAGCCAAGTGCAGATGGTGCAGGCGATGGTGCAGCAGATGAAGCTGGAACTAAAGCTAGAGACGGAGTCAAGTCAGCTTTCATTAATTACCACGAAAAGCGAGTTTGTTGGTCTGTTTCTGTTGCTGCCGCCTTGGGTTTTCCTGCCACTGCAGAGTCGGCTCTCAACTAGTCTAAATATAAGTATATTTTCCGCAAAACCTGCCGGGACGTCAACAGGTTGCCTGGCGACTGGCACTGGCCCTAACCGGGCTCGGAAACAGGCTCGGCCCTGTTCTTGCCTGCCGTTCTTATCTAGCGTCAACATCACGCAACATGCGCGTAATTTTATGAATGAAGTGCTCGCTGCCGGCCAGGACTCGGACTCGGACTCGGACTCGGAATCGTACTCATGCTACGAAACTGGTACAGACACCGGCCAGCTTGCCACTTAATTGCAATCGCACCTCTCCACTAGAACCATCAACAGCAGCAGAAGGAGGGGCGAGCGGCAACTGCAACAACAGCCGCAGCATCGACTTGCAACAGTTTGTCAGTCGGGCTAACAAATTGCGTTGAGGCAAACGCAGTTGCTTAACCGGTTTGCTGCACATCTGTGCCCGATTCTGGTGCACTTGTTGCAACATCAGCATCATCCGCAGGAGCTGGAGATGAGAGGCAGGCAGCAACAGCATCATCATCGCAGACTTGCGACTCGCTTATTAAATATGATTATGCGTTCGATTGTGCTCTGCTCTTGGAGTCGGTACTGGCACTGGACTGAGATTGGTGGCAGTCACAGGAAGTGGAGCCGCGCCAGGCGTCGTCACATTGGCGGCCATCCCATGCACCCCTGCTCTGCCCAGCAGCCATGACTGCCAACTGCTGCCCACTTTTAATGAAGTTTTCCGTTTCGTGATGGTTCTGTTGACTTTTCCAGCAGCGGCTTTGGAGCTGAGATACCCTAAGAAGAGGTAGCAGAGAACCTAGCAGAGCGAAGGACTGGGAGTGGTCTCTTCTTAGAAATTCTGTGAGAGCATTAGAGGGTCGTTTTCTGTTTGAACAGCCATCCTTTTGAGTGTCGCTGTTGTTCGCTCTGCCAAGTTGGTAGCAGCAAAAAAAAAAAAAAAAAAAATCCATTGGCCGTTCAAATGTTTTAATTAAAATTTAATGAATTCTGTGTATTTAATTATGCATCCGACGACTCGTTTCTGCACTCTGAGATTGTCCTATGCTGGAAATTAATTTCAATTGTTTGTTTTTTTTACTCCTGCCCGATGAGTGGCAATTCAGAAGCAGAGCAGTCATCTATGGGGTCAAGATCAAAAATATTGTACAAAAAGGCAATTGCCACTAGAACAGGCAGGCCAGCCATAGCAGTAATTAAAATTACATTTATATTAGATTCGATTTGATTATTGAATATGTCCACGACAATTATGGAGTAAGCCAGCTCTGAATCGAAATTGCCGTTTTAATTAAATGGACGTGGGTTCAGTCAGAAAAACAAACAAATACTCAATTGAACTAAAATAATAAACAGGCCAAACGGAATAATAATAATATAACCGAAACGAAAGCCGAATATATTGTGGAAAATGTAAATCGATGAGCAGCATAAGCAAATTATTTAGTTACAAAAACCCAAAATTGAAAGGGCAAAACGAATTCTATGAAATTGATTAATAATTAAAATGGAATCATGGCCAGTCAGCAGAATATATATGTGCATAAAAGCAAATGGAAAATAATCAAATAATTCACAACATGACTTTGGCTCGCTTCAATGAGAGTTTTCATCAATTTTTGATGGAAATCGATTTCAGACTTCCGGCTCTGACAAAATGTTTGCACACAGACCACCTGCAGAGGCCGGCTCACATCTTGAGGCTGTGAAAGCTGACTGACCCAGACCCAGACCATGTCCGCGAACCGCTAATGCCGTCTATCATAAATTAGGAAATATGTATAATTAAATGTTCCATTAATTAAGCGAAGCGGCGACGATATTAATTAATAGGACTTTCCAACAAAATGCCGCCATTGTGTCTGGGCCCGAAAAATCGAAACAATTAGGCGGTATTTAAGGTGCAACCTGGCACGCCCACTCGGAGAAAGCCCTCTGGCCAGAATGATGAGCGGACACCGAGCGCTGATTGATGGCAATCGATGGCAGTCGCTCTAACGGGAGACTTTAAAGAGATTATAATGATGCAGGAGAGGAGACAGAGGCAGTCGGTAGAAAACTCATTTAGTAAAGGCTGCTTCAAAGACAAGTGAACTGGAAACTTGTTTTCCAACCCCACATTTCAATAAAAATATATACGTATCTTTATATTTAGTTTTGAAAAATTTGTAGGTTTTATTCAAATATTTTTTTTCTTGTTTGAAGTTACAAAAATTTGTTGTATTTTTTTCTTCTTTTTTTTTGGAATTTTCGAGTTTTTACGTTTAATATTTTAAATATTAATTACATTTAAATATCATAGTACATATGTATGTATATATAATTATCGTATTGAATGAAATTTGATTTATACACATATTTAATTTGTTTTCTTTTTCGATTTAAATGCAAATGCTCGTTGAAGTCTAGTTTGTAATTAACATGTTTATCGGTTTTTGTATTCGTAGATTTCTTTAGCATAATTTTTGGCGCTCACGCGTGCTCGGATCATCCTTCGTTATCATGTATATAATTTATTGTCATGCATGATAAAAGGAAAGTCGTGGGATTGGTTTGTGTAAATACGTATATTTTAAATACATTACGATATATATATATATATCGAGTCTTAGTTCTATCAAAAATCACGCTTAAAGTTGTGATTTATTTTCTGTTACTTAATTGAAGTTTCGTTATATTCTTGTTTGGTGATTTCGAATCGGACTTCGTTGAAAATCGTTTACGCTCATCGGGCTTGGTTTATATGTGTGTTTATATGTTCGTAAGTAGATAGATATCGGTATGTCCTATAGCTTAAACTTGAACAACTGCTAATGAGAATGAGTCACGACTCAGCAGACTCGTTAATATTTATGCTAGATGCTAAAATGCGTAATTCCTACTACTTAATATCGATAAAACGTACTACAAATTAATATTTTGAGAGTGTTCTGTTGTTTTTGTTTTTGTTTTCGTTTTGTTTTGTTTTTGTATCTACCAATGCTGCTGTTGGGGTTTTTGGTTTTTTGGTTGGGGTTTTCTGGTTAAATGGGGAGTTGGAGGGCAAGCATTTTTGTAGAGCGGGTTGGCGCACCTGCCCCATGGCCAATCCAATAGCCAGGGCCCAAGATTGATGTTCGGGCCCCGGACTCAGAGTCGGTTACGTGGCGGACGTGTGGCTTGCGTGTTCTCTGAGTATCTCGGTTTGTGAGTGGGGATGCCAACGTATCCAGGGCTCTGGGCACAGGTACTTATCACAGCCTTCGAGCGCCGCATGCAAATGTCTTTTTCCAAAACACATTCAACATGTTTCCTCCATTTGCGCTCCGTAATAATCAACGTCATATAGTAATAATTATAAACATAAAATACAAATAAAAAATAATAAAATCCAATACAAAATGCAATAAAACCTGCAACAGCCAACAACCAAACGAAACCAAATGAACACGAAATGCTTCTATCATACGAAGTCCAGATCTGTGTGGTAATTATGTTTGATGTATGTCAATCAGTCTAGCTGGGTTTGGCTGGGTTTGGTTGGAGTGTTGCCGTCTTTGACGCTCTGCATGGCCTAGTAGGTCTGTGGAGGAGAGGAGTGAAAATACAGCGTGGAATGAGCATGCGGTAAATACAGGTTATTATTATACTACATAGAGAACTGTTGAAGTTGGGTTGGGGAAATCTCCAAATTTACCTAGATCATTATCATAATGAACTAATAGTTTGGGATACATTTTCTCAAATATGTAATTGGCGG
This sequence comes from Drosophila lowei, assembly GCA_008121275.1. Taxonomy (NCBI): domain Eukaryota; kingdom Metazoa; phylum Arthropoda; class Insecta; order Diptera; family Drosophilidae; genus Drosophila; species Drosophila lowei. Next base: position 18,365,660 of record CM017778.1, on the reverse strand, counting down.
TTCGGGGAATATATTTGTGAAATATTCTCTTCTCTCCATATCCAAAGTATTCCCCGAGAAATGCTATGACCATAAGAACTTACCACTGGCGGATAGGACATGTATTTGTCACTCATGTTGAAGTAGGAGCCATCGGCTGGTGGCGCCGGCGATGGTGACGATATGTAGCTGCCCTTGATCACCAGCGAGGAGGCCGGCGATGGCGATGGTATGTACAGACCATTCGAGATCAGCATATGATCGTCCTTGGAGCGCATGGGCATGCCGTCAATCATGCCAGTGGCACTGTTCCGCTGGCTATGCCTTTTGGGGTTTGGCAGTGTTCGCGTGAAGTCCGGATTGCACATGGGATAGTGGGGTGTGCACATGGAGCTCTCCTGGTACTTGGGCGGATACGCCGTCGACTGGATGATGTCCACATTCTCCACCAGATAGGTCGAGGCGGCGGCCTTCTTCTGTACATCCGCCTGCAAAGCAGTGATGGGCAGCTGGTTAGGATTGGGCGACTGGTCAGTGGATGGACTCGTCATGGATATTATAGTGAGAGCTCTTACCTTATAGACTGACTGGTTGTCGTCCTTGGAGTAGACATCATCGTTGCTGGGCTCCGCTTCGCCCTGGGACTTGTTCTGGCGCCGTATCACGAACCAAGCAACGAGGGCTGCATTGAGGACCAGCAGCACCATGGCCGCCGACGTGATGCCGATGATCATGACATTGGGCAACTCGTCCTTTTCCGTGTACTCCGCCGAATGGGGCTGGGAACCCTTGCTGAGAGAGAGCTTAATGTCGGGCATGAATTTGCTACCTCCAGCCTCATTGGCCGCCATCACGGAGAAGTAGTAGGTGGCCCCTGGCTTGAGGCCATCCAGCGTGATGTTCAGGTTGCCAGCCTTGGCGTCGACATACTTGTACTTGTCATCCCCGTGCTGCTTCAGGCGCAGTCGGTAGTAGGTCTGCATGCCTCCGTCGAATCCTGGACTCCACATCAGCTCCACTCCCGTGTCGGTGACATTTCCCACCCTCAACTGCAGGGGAGTGTCTGGCCGGCTGGGCTTGCTGAATTCCAGAGTGGTACTCGCCTGCCCCAGGGCGTTGCGCACCACGCACTCGTACTGCCCGTAGTCATCCGCTGAGGTATTCTCAATAAGCAAGGCAGACTCGTAGTTCAGGGCATCGACTTGACGGTCCAGGGTCTTGAACTTGTTGCGGCGCTGCATCTTCAGGTCCTTGCCGTGCCGCCGCCAAATAAAACTGGGCTGGGGGGACGCTAGGGCTCGGCAAATGAGCTGTGCCCTCACTCCGAGGCGAGCGGCATAGCGGGTGAAGGCGGGCGTATGGTCGATCTCCGGGGCAGCTTTTGGTGGAAAGAGAAGGCCAAACTCAGGACTGATCTTAAGGCTTTCTTGGCCATTACTTACTTTGCACTACCAGGAGCACATTCTGTGCGGCTGGTGGTCCCCGCTGGTTGTCCACGATGCACGTGAAGTTCCCGATGTCGCTGCGCTCCACACTTGCAACCTGCAGCAGAGCTGTGCCGTTCTCGAAACTAGAGGTGGTGCGAGAACTGAGGTCATAGCCATCCCTTGTCCAGCGAACATGCGAGGCATCCAGTGGACGCGCTTGGATGTGGCAGGCCAACACCGCTGGCTGGCCGGCCATGAAGCTCTGACCCTCACTGACCGAGCTGATGGTGGGGGCATCTACGACAGACGAAAGACTTAGCATCGTTTGGAGGGGGGCCTATTCAATCTATTTTTACTTACATTCCACTGCCACTTGGATCTCCAGCAGAGAGGTTCCTTGGCTATTAAGCGCCTCGCAGATATAAACACCCGCATCATTTCGACTGAGCCGACTGATATTGAGACGCGGTCCATCGGAGATCAATCGCTGTCCGCTCAGCGTATTGGTGGTAATAGGCAGACCATCCTTGGTCCAGGTATAACTGATCGACATGGGGTTACCGCTGGCCACAAGCTCCACATGGAAGGGGGCACCCTCAACACCCACGAAGGTGGTGGTCTGAGAGCTCTCGAACTTGGGCGGGTCTGGGGAAAGAAGTTGGAGCTCAGTTAGCTCCATTTCCCTGTCAGGGTTCCACTTCTACTTACAGAGAATATCCAAGCTGATGGTCTCGTGCACGCTCCGTTGCAAGACCTCGTTGTGACTCTGACACGTGTAGACTATGCCATCAAGATCCTGGGTGATGTTCACATACATCTCCAGGGTCGAGACCGATCCGCCCCAGAGGCCTGGCTTGTTGGCTAGGTTGAGACCCTCGACGGGAATGCCATCCTTCCACCAGCTGATCTTGGCTGGCGGATTGCTGGAGCTGGAGTCGCAGATGAGTTTTGCACGGATGCCGGGCACCAGGTTTTTGGGCGCCACACTGATCTTGACGGTCTCGGGGGGAACTAAGGGCGGAGTTGATTCATTTGAGTCATGGTCATGGCACAGGGTCTTGGGTCACTTACAATGAACACCCAACGTCTTGGTGGCAAAGAGCGGTATGTCAATGGCTGCGTTCTGGACCTCGCACTTGTAGATTGCATTGTTGTCGGAGGCATTCACCAAGAGCGACAGCTCCGAGACTATCTTGCTGTCCACCACCTTGGAGGGTCCGTTCACGCGCTTGTCGTTCTTGTACCACTGGAGTGTGGGCGGCGGATTGCCGCCGGCGGAGCTGCACTGCAGTTTCAGTATGGATCCGGAGATGAGTATGTCGCCATCGTTGTAGCCCGTCAACAAGGGTGGCGATGGAGCGTCTGGGGAGGGAATAACGATATTCAAAATAAGTTACCTTCTTTGGCTGGAAAGTTGCGTGGACTTACATAGGACATTCACGGTGTGGGAGCCTACCACGTTCTGGGTGAGTTCTGTGTTCAAGGCATGACAGACGGCAATGAAGGTACGACTCTGGGAGTCGATGCTCAGGCTGATGTTGGAGCTGCTCACCCAGCCGCCGTCGGAGCTGCTGGTCGTCTTGTAAGTGCCATTAGCCAGGGGGCGGCCGTTCATGGACCAGCTAATGCGGGCCGGCGGATTCGAGGGAGCCGTCACGCAGCCAAGTTCCACAGAGTCGCCGACCTTGGCTCGGTTGGCGCCACTCAGGTAAACATCCTTGGGTGCATCTGTGAAGGGTTTCGTGTAAAGTTGAGAATGAACAAAGCTGCGGGAGGAGTCCTAATAACTTACACAAGACAGTCAGGTTGAGTTCAGCGCGCAGGGGAGAAGTTGCCAGTAGATTCTTTGCCTCACACACCAAATTCGCCCCATTGTCCTCGGCCGAAGCTGTGAACTTGTACACGTTCTCCGACAGACGTCCTGAGGTGCGCTGCGGCGAGTTGATGGCCACACCATTCCGATACCACACCAGCTGTGCGGGAGGATTACCGCCGCGGCTGCGGCAGGCGATTTGCATTTCCTGCCCCCGATGGAGGCTCTCACCCTGACTGTAACCCTCAAAGAATGGCGGACCGGGCGGATCTGCAGAGTGAATTTGGGAGGGGGAGCGGTCTATGAGCATTCATGGCTCGTGTGTGGCGGTGCAAACAATGGACTTACACAGCACAGAAAGCTGGACCTGGGCTCGCATGGGTACGTCGGGGGGTAGAGCTTTGTGACGAGCCTCGCAGGAGTACTCCTTGTAGTCGTCATCGGAGCGTGGCTGCAGATGCAGTGTCGAACTGGTCGTAAATCGCTTGGGAGCCGTCTGATTCACAGAGACAATGGGGACTGCCATGTGAGAAAAGCTTTTAGGATTCCATTCGGGCACTTTGGACCTGCACTAGGAGCTGGGGACTTACCCATTGTGATCGGTACCTCGCCCTGGTACCAGACAATCTCCGCCGCCGGATTGGCATTCTCGGCGATGCAGTGCAGCGTCAGGTTCTGTCTCTCCACCACCTCCACTTTGGCGTTCCGGGCAAAGCCCTCGATGACAATGCTACTGGGAGCGGCCACGATGCTTAGCTTGGCGTTGGCTCGAATAGCTGGATTTCCGGCAGCAGGTCCCACCTGGCACTGATACTCCGCATCGTCCTCTAGGCTGGCGTTCTTTACCTGCAAATTGTAGATACCGTGCTGGGCGTCCACCAGCACCGAGTAGCGTGGAAATCCGGGTATGACCGCTGAAAACCCGAGTGCAAAGCCGTCCTTGGTCCACTGCACTTTCCCAGCTCGGGCGGACACTTCGCAGCGCAGGAGGGTGTCCGTGCCCTCGAGTATTTGCAGATCGTGCGGCGTTATGCGGAACTTCTGCACAGCAGGTAGCGATGCGGCCGTAGTCGGGGCCGTAACTGTTGCCAGGCTGCTGCCACTGCTGCAGCCGATAGAAGCTGTGGGAGAGAGAAGGGAGTTCGCATGGTTAATCGGCACGTTCGACATTTGCTCACGTAGTTTGCCAAGTGCACCGGCAATGGGAACAGTTCAATTGGCATCGGAATCGACATCGACCTGTCAGAGCCAGAGCGAGAGTCAGAGAACGGCCCGGAGTCAGAGTCGGAGTCAGCGGCAGGCAACGTTTCAGGCAACGTTGCACAGTCACCCAGTTTTACGGCCCACACATAAAATACACATTACTTGAGCGTAAGCCCCGGCGACGAGGCTCAGTCACATCGCACTAATTTGGAACAACTTTTTTCTCCTCTGTTTCCTTTCTGCCCCGATGTGTCAAGGTACTACTCTCAGGCTGTCATTGAGACATGGATATGTCGGTCTGGTCTGTCCGTTCGTCCCTTCCCTCCATCAGTCGGCCTTTTTCTGTTTTCTGTTTTCTATCTCCTGTGTTCTCTCCGGCCTCGCAGTCTGTTCGACGCTGTATCGGCCCACACCTATCCCAAAGTAGGTCTACAGCTTGCGGCTCATTAGCATTAAAATGTCTTAAAGAAACGACCCGGCCACGTTCGATACCAAATTGAACAGCCTACTCACTCAGTCTTAGACGAAGAGTGGTGTGCGTGTGTCTGGGTCTCGTCGACCTAATCAGCATTAGAGCAATCTACATAGGTAATATAAAAGCATTGACAACACACATGCACACGCACACTGGGACGAGGCTATGGGTAACTGTGGTCCACGGTATCGCCCACGTGTGGGCGAACTACGGAGAAAGTTTTGCCATAAGAGTGGATGAACACACAAAACCTGCTACGAAATTACTCTTCATAAGTCATTTCTTAGACACGTTCTCAGTTAGGTCTGTACGATTATGGGCTAATAAATTATTTAGCTAAACACAGCTGTCACCCTATCTATTAATGAATAACTCTTCGGAAAGATTCTCTAATGAATTAGCCATTTATCAAGCACTAATCTCCAATAACACGTTTAATTCCCGATCCAAACAAGTTTAATTCATTTTCAGCGAACATTACTCAATTAAACAGGTTAAGGTGAATGGCGGAACGACTATTTCCCATACCATCCGCTCTCGAGCCACTGTGCCCACTGCGGGCGCTGCGTGAGTCGGATTCGGAGCCTACAAATGGCTCGACAAATAAACAAAGTAAACATTTCTGTCGTGGACTTCATCAGTGGATTAATTGATTATTTGTCGTAGAAGACAACGGACATGGGGAGCTGGAGATCCAGCTCTAAGATGGTCTTGAAACGACCCCTTCCCTTCCCCCAAATGTAGGGTGATGGGAGCGGATATGGATTTGGTCACAGCGGAAATGTGGAGATGTGGAGATGCGGTGGCCACCCACAGCTCGTGTTGGTTGGTTGCTTGGTGGCTTGGTTGGTCGGTTGTCATTTGCTTTTGAGGGCGCCTCCATTTGCATTCTGTATTTTCTGCTGGCCAAAGTTCAAGCAATTAAGCCAAGCGACAGTTGACCAACTCTGCACAGGCAGAACACTTCCTGCGGCAATTAACCGACGACGAAATCCAACAAAAAGCAGCACAACTTGACAGGTTTTTGCACTGACAATGACGACAAAAACAGGGAAAACTGAGACCCAGCCCAGACCAGCCCATCCCATGCCATCACAGCCCCGAACAGACCGGGCCAACAACAAACCGACCAGCAATGTGCATACGAGTACAACTCATTTAGTGTCATTACGGGAGGAAGACAGGGCCCAGGGAGGAAGACGGACAGAGGGACAGAGGGACAGAGGGACGGGCCCACAGTTACGACAGACGGGAGTCGGGTAGATGTGGATGGCCAAGAGGGCAACAAAATGTTGGTAGGAAACCAACCCCGACTGCACGAACAAAAGACAATAAGCAGTGGGTAATTGTCACACATATGCAAGCCAGGATGGTGGCAACAAAGAAATCCTTGAAGTGTGACAGTAGGAAGCAAAGAAGCACCAGAAGCAGAGGGACAAGCAGCAGCAGCAGAAAAGGAACACGAACAAGAAAAAGGAAAAGCAAAAGAAATGATATGAAAGAGAGTACAAAATGCACTCTGTCAAGTGGAGTAGAGTGCAGAGTAAATGAAAGATGAGCAGAGGGCCAGAGAGCCAGAGGGCCAACCGGTTTACCATTTCATTCATGGGTTCCTTCGGCCAACAGCCCCGTTCTGGGCAGTGGTCAAGACGGGGCCAGTAATTGTCAACTGGGCCCACAAATTGTACACAAGCTAAACTAACTTCTTAACCGCAAAACCCACGTTCACTGCCGATGATGATGTCGATGCCTGTGCCTGTGCCTGTGCTTGTGCCTGTCCTCTGCCTATCAGGGTACAGTCCATATCCTGTGCTCGCTTTGAGCCTATGCCAATGTCTCTTCCTGGCCACAAGTTAAGTGAGTGTGCCTGGCCTCAAAAGCTGGCTAATAGTTTCTGAACTGGGTCCTGGCTGGGCTAGAGATGGTTGCATTTCAGAGTGAGTCACGCACGAGGACAGTGGTGTGGCACGCAATCATTCTAATCATTTTCAATTCTATGATTCTGCACATCTCCAACGAGTGCGACGTGTGGCAATGGCCAGCCAAGCGCAACGCATCGCCGGATGTCGCACTAATGGTCAACGCAACGTACTCGAAGGTCCACTGCGGCCCACTGGCAGCTCCTTCGTGTATCGGCCAAAGCTGGGGCCTTCTGGCTGCTTTGTAAGTTAAACTATCTACAAGTCATTAACTCATACAAAGCCCAGCGTCTGTCGCCCAGCGCTGGCATTGGGAGTCTCTCTGGGAGACCCTGGCACAGGCAAGTGCGGCAGGGCAGGCAGTCGGGCCTAAAGACAGAGATAGAGAGAGAGAGAGAGAGAGGGAGAGAGAGCGAGAGACAATCCAGAGTGAAGTAGTCTCTGGACCAACGCACATTTAGCTCCTCTACGCCTTTTGTTTTTCCTCTTTCCCTCTTTCCCTCTTTTTTTCCTTCTCTTTTTTTTCTCCTTATCGAGACCAGTTTCCAGTTGTATTTCGCCTCTCTGCCTCTTTCGCTTCTCGGTGCGGGGATCTCTGTGTGTGTTTGAATCTTTGGGGCAACTTCAGCGCGTTAATGGAAAATATTGTGGCATATCACAGGAAATCCGGTGAGGTTTTTTTTCTTGCTGTTGCTGTTTCTGTTACTGGAGTTGTTGGAGTGTGTGGCGGTGGTGTTGTCGCCTTCTGCACACTCCTTTTAGCCGGCAGGACACTTAGCCTGTACAACAGCTACAACAAAAACAACAACAACAGCTACAACAACAACAACAGCAGCAACATTTACTCGCTTTGACAAAATTAACGGGCACATAAATCTCCTCTCTGGGTTTTGCGGCTTTGCGTTATAAATTTAATTAAATTTTTTTGTTTACTCTGCTGCGCCTCTTAACCATTTTTTGTGTGCTAACTGAACAAATGTCTTTTATTAAATTGATTAAAACGGCTCTGTGTGTGTCAAATTTGTTGTCAGCCATGTTAAGCGCCCGGCAAAGTGTTTCAAATTGTTTTAAATGTCAAGGGAAAGGATTTCAGCATGGCCATAACAATTATTTTCAGCAGAGGGTGGCTTGAAGGGACCAATCACATGTGATGTGGCTTATCATCCGCTCTGCTGGCTTCATTCTCAAGCGATTCTGAGACTCTCTGGCAGTGGGCTTTCCCTCGTCTAAGACTTTTGTCTGTGGCAGAGACAGTCGGCCTTTGAGTGGTAATCCAATCGAACTGAGTTGACAAATTGTGGTAAGTATTTCAGAGTAGATTTGGCTATCATGCAGGGCCCTCATTCAAAGATTTCACAGCGATTCATCAGCTTTAAGACCCTTGGAATTGGAGATCTATTAAGAGAATATCTTATCTAATAGTGGAAATCTCTTTTCATTGCCATACGAATGTACATATGTACATACATAGTCGTGTGTGTGTCTGTGGTGCCCATTGCTGGAGCAATGGTTTTGTAGTTCTGTGTTCCTAGCTGACTTTATTGCTGACCCGGACACGCCTTAATCATCTCTCCCACAACTTCCACATCCCCTCTAAACTGTCGTTTAATGTTCGCCTTGGGCACGCTTAATAAATTCACAATAAAACGCATTTGAACCACGCAGATCGGGAGATAGCGGGGGAATAACGCAATAACGACCTCCGCATTGAATGGCCTCCAAATGTTGCTGTTTCCCAAACTCCTGCTCGCCCTGGATCCCCCGCTTTCTCCAACCAAATTGCCGCATTAACAATTCTCTGTCTCCGGCAGTATCTGTTTCTGTGTGTGCGAGGGCACTGATTGAATTATAAAATTTGCAGCTGAACAAATGTGGCCAGGCCGATATCAAATGCTACGAGCCAAGAGTGAGGCAGGGATACGTACACGGGCACGGGCACGGGCACAGGCACGGACTGTGCCCCCATCCCGTAAAGCCTCTTCGACGTTAAACTAATCAACTAATTTGCTATGAACTCTGCGGTCCGCACAAATTAGATCGACCGAGAGAGCCCAGAGCCCAGAGCCCAGAGCCCAGAGACCAGAGATGGAACCCAGACGCAGGCTAGACCCACACCGATTCCATTTGGAGGCATTAACATTAATTATTTTCTGCTTCATGAGCATTTTAGATGAACACGAACCCTCGATGGAGATGTGACCTCAGTTTTCAAGTGAAGCTCCACAAAGACGCCCCTCTCCGCTCTGGCCCACAGTTTCGGGACTTTCATCTTTAATTAATTAATACAAAAATGCCTGCCCCTTTCGGTTGTGTCAACTATTTTTCGACTTTGCCATAGAAATATTTATACAGAAATCGCTGTCCAAGCCGCAGCCCCCAAAAGAGCAGCAGTTTATGTTTTTTTTTCGGGTTTTGCTGAAAACTGAAAGTATTTTGCGGCCTGGTCATGCGGGCTTTGGCAATTAGTTAAAATAAGTCGAGGCTGGAATTTGTCAGAAATGTCAGCAGGAATTGTGTATTTATGTCCATCTATTCACTAAACCGCGGGGCATGCAATAGTGCTCGCATGAAGCTTTAGTCCAAAAGGATTTCAATGTTTTAAAGCTGGCAAAAGGTAAAATAATAATGGGAAAACTATAAAAGCCCCATCGAAAATTAAATAAGAGAATAAAAATCAATTTTTTCCGTTGCTGGGTATCGTAAAAATGGGAAACGCAGAGAGAACTGTAATAGATTTTGATGATTTTACGACTGTAAGCCACTCAACGAAACCGCTCGCTGGTCCGGTTGTCAGTCGCCCCCCCTCGACCAACCAGTTTTGTCAACTGCCGATTGCGTGGGTTAAGAGATTTTGAACACCCACAAGTCCACAACAACAGCAATAGCAGAAATGTAAAAAAAAGATTGACAAATTTTATTAGTCATAAATTGAAAATCATAAAACTCGTAGAGAGCACCTAGCCAGAGCCGGCTCGGACGGCACTGAACTCCGTTTGCGCCGCCAGTCTATGAAAATAAATTAGTCCGTGAAGAGATGGGAAGAAATGGAAATGGAAAGTTAGGCGCGGCTCCTTAAAATATGCAACAAAATATTATTTAGTAGGATCGTAAAACTTGGCGGGAAGCGAATGGCCAAAGTTTGCCCTGCCAGTGAAGATTAATTTCGAACTCTTCTCGTCTCTTCGTATCCTGGAAAAGTTTAATATTCCACGTTGGGATCACAGCACTCTGGGGAATAACTACTGGTCTTTAGGCAGAACTTGCGCACTCACACACATACACTTTCATAGAGAGGGAGAGAGAAAGAGAGAGATCCATTTGAATGAGAAATCTAGCTGGACAAAGGCAGTAAAAAATGGTCCAGCAATAGACTCATAAAGAAATCAAAGCAAAACCAGTTCAAGAGCCAACTCCAGGCGCAGTCACTAACAGAGCCGTCGCCATCGCCATCGCCATTGCCGTTGCCGTTGCCGTCATCGGCATCGACACAACCTACGTGCTCTGAAAAGGTAAAAGAGAGACATATGGAGAGGGAGAAAAACTACGGGCTTATGAATGGTAACCGCCATATGAATGGTCTTACAAAGACCTCAAAAGACGTGGGCTTTGCCTCAGTTCGCGGCGCATATTAAACTGAATTTAAATTTTAGCTGGAGCGGTTCTCCAAGCCGGAGTGTCGGTATGGGAATGGGTAAGGAATGGAGTAAGGGGTCTGGGTCTTTCAGTGTTTTGCAAACCCAAAGCACGCACCTGGCTTTGGATTCTTGGTCTTAGCCCGACTTGACTTGGCCCGGCTCGACTTAGTTTAATGCCGCTTCGAATTGGCCAACAACGGCGATCGACGACGGCTGCACTTGTCGCTTAGCTGAAATGCCAAGACAGTCGAGAGTCGATTGCATGCCACACTCGGCGGCTGCCCCGTCAGCCTCAGGGCCCCCCCTGCTTCGATCGGTCTGTGTATGTGGCAGCTGCATAATTATAATGTCTGGGCCCAGAGCGGTACATTGGCTCAGCTCCGTCTTGTCGGGGCCTGTCTCACCGAAAGGTCAAACAACATATTTTTGCCGTTTTTATTGCCGCTCTGAACTTTATCGACGACTTTTTGTGCGACGAAATTAGTTTAGAAAAATGTACGAAATGTTTTCAAACCGCCAAAAGAGTTTTGTCTATAATGGAACAACATTTTGAACTTGATCAAATCATAAATATGCGATGATATTGTATTTTATTTGAGCGGAAATCCATAAAGCAATTCATAACTATGCAAATCCGATCTTAAAATTAGCAGCAAGCATCATAAAAACATTTGACACAATCTATAAAAAATACCTCAACATATTGCAATTTCCAAAGATACATTTCATTGATGCGACCTGAGTATGCAAATATATTTAATACACACACTCAATCGTATTTTCTACAACAATTAAGTGGATAAATTTTTTCCAAATTTTTATTTTATTGCCGTGTACCCGCACGCTCTCGTGGAAGGCTTCGAACTTTTCGATTCATTTTGGTTTCTGGTTGGGGTTTTCTCGTAATTTTATTTATGTATGCAGCTCGAAACTTTGTCGAGAGCTGTGGGATTGTGTTCGCCCATTTGTTTTTATAAAACTTAATGGCCGACTGATTGCCGGCCACAATGTTGGCAGTACCTATACATATATACATACATATGTATAAATATCATTGTATATTTATATTTTCAAGGATGCGTTCATTAACTTTTCGAGATTTATGAAGGCAGCGTGTGAACAGATGCGGGCCGGCCACAAACGCACGAGTATCTTCAATTGTCAGGGGTTCCCATTTTAGCTCTAACACGGATTTTAATGGGGGACATAAAACCCATTTTTATTTTGCACTTTTGGCTCATAATGAGGTTTTATATGGCCCCCAGTTAGGCACAAAATGAGAACTACAAAGCCAGTCAGGCGTCACAAGGCACCAGTCGCCCGTCACCAAAGAGCCAGAAATTCAAGTTATCCGGCGGCGCTTGGAAAACCGTTGGACCATAACGCTCGGCCACAACTCCTCTCTGGGAGTTAGATAATCGAGATGCCGGGTGCTGCAGACACCAAAGCCAGATTAATGGCTTCGAGCTGATTAGTTTGAGGCCAAGACAAAATAGAAGACAAAAGGCCAACTCCACTCTATCCACCACCCATAATTAAGCAGAGACACCGAAGCGCGTTTCATTGCGATGCGATGTGATGCGATGAGTAGAGTAGAGTTTAGTCAGAATCCGAAAACTAAAGACCCCATCTGGCACAGTGCTCTACATGCCCATGCCCAGCAACCAAAATGTTCATTTGTCAAAATTAACACGGCACGAAACAGACCCAAAACAAATTCAATCTAAAAAGCCGCCAGCCATCGGATAAATGTTTGATTCCTAGGGAATGTTCAAGCCAATGGGGTCACGATGATAGTCGGGGATGCAAATTAATCTAATCATGATCTGGGAATCTAAAAGAATAACAAACTATTGAGACCCTCTCTACTAGTACCTTAAACTGCCCCTCGAACGTGCATTTCTTAAGTTTCTCATTCTTCCCCTTGTATCGTCTCGTATCTCAACATAAATATCAATTTCCGAAAAAAATACCGTCCCTACCAATTATGTCTTCTCACGCCCTCATCCCTCGAAAGACTTTCTATTATTGTCATTGTCTGAACCCCCTGTGAGCTCCGAAGTCCGATAGACCATCAATCATCTGATCTGCGAAGTGTATGAAAAGTTCGTTAGTGCGAAAAATGAGGTCTAAATTCTTTTGGCATCTGTAACAGCAAATTGAAAACCCGGCGAACTAAACAATTTTCACATTGTCGCGCCTGGTTATTAATTCAGTTTTTATCTGTCGCTCTTTTTTGGGCCAAAAGTTACCGTACACTTTTGTGGGTTTTCGACCACGTCCCTGGCAGTTTAATTGAGGCAACAGCAATAGCAACAGCAACAGTAACAGCAACAGCAACAAAAAGCAAACAAAAACGATCCCAAACAACTGGCAACTGACGCTGCTCGAAACCGGCTTAGGCGCGACTCATGCCCAAACTCACACAAGTACACACACAGACTCATATGAGCGCAGTATTTGTGTGTATGTGTGTGGTGTATCTGTGTTGGCCATCCATCATTATGAAATGCCTGCTGGTGTGGGTAAGTGGTGCACCTGCTCGCATTTCGCCTGGCAGCCGAAGAGAGGGGAATAGGGGAATGGGCCGCTGCCAGGTCCGGTCCGGTTCGGATCGGTTCATTTCAGCTCGGTTCGGCTGGGTCCTCCTTCATTGATAGTTTGGAGTGCAACTTTCGCATGCGCAAAGCTGCTCGACAACATATGCTGGGCCTTGTCCAGTCCATCCAGATCCATCTCCATCGTCATCGGCATCGGCATCGCCATCTCCATCTCTATCCCCAACTCTCAGCTCGCTCCCAGCTGGTCCGCTTTTGCTGGTTGTGCTTCTGTTTTTGCAGTGATTCTGAGACTGGCTTTTGCCTGTTTTTTCGATGTAGTAGTTTATTTATTTTTTGTGCGCCCAGCGTAAGTTAATATGACTTGTAGCACGATGATTGCTTCCTGTGCGCACCAGAAAAAGAGAGAGAGAGAGAGAGAGAGAAAGCGAGCGAGCAGCTTGGCTCGAAACCAGCTTAAGAGGCGCTGACAGCCAGCGACAGCAACTGGCGACGGGACTATGGCTATGGCCATCCCTCCATCAACTTTTGTTGGTCGAGACTCTCTGCTTTTTATGAATGAAAAATCGCTGCTGCTTTCGCTGCCGCTGTCGCTGTCGCAGTCTCTGTCTCTGTCTCCTCTGCTATATCTGTCTCTGTCTGCTAGCGGAAGTTATAAATTAATTGAGTAAATATCGATTCGCACACACACTCACACGCTCGCTCCTAGGTCGAGTTGGCAGGGCTGGTTGGCTGATTGCCTGGCACTGCCATGCCATGTTAATTGGCAGCACTTGAAAAGCGACTCGCAAAACATCGAGCATTCAACTTTGGCTATTTGCATAGTCAAATTGGTTGGCTGAGGGGGTGGATGGATGGGTGGTTCGAGTTAGGAACTGTTTAGGAGCCAGCGCCACGTCGGGGTACTAGATTAATGACTATAGAAATCGCAAATTCAAGTGCTCATCGAGTATGCCCATTCAGCATAGATAATTTATTGAAAGAGCTTCGATTGCGTTTGGAATTGGATCCCTCAGGGCGGGTTCTTTCTGGCCCGTTTTATGAGTAAGTCATCGTTTTTATGGCGTATGCTCGCCATCAACATCAACTTGAGCTAAACTTTATTAATTACCCAGGAGCGATATTTACCAATTATTTATTTACTCTGCGCCATAAATCCTTGCTACGTCCTGGCTAAAAAGTGAGAATTTATGACTCTAATTGACTGTAATCTTATCCTGAACTTTTATGGATCGTTTCACCCAGCATTTATGGTGCATTACACATACATATGCATACGTACATATATGTATATGAGTGCTCATACTCGTTGAGCAATTAGTTATTCAGGAACTATAATTCGAGCTCCAATCAAAGAGTGTAAGGTCGCAGCCACTTCCTTGGCTTTCAGCTGGGAGATTTTCCATTTCTCGTCTCATTAGCCTAGGACTTTGCTGATCAGGCCTTGACATCAGTCTGGGTCTGAAAGCCCAGATACCTTCCAGTCCGCGCTGCTCCCACCTTTATGTTGCACACTTCGCACGTTACACATCTTTAACCCAATATTCTTTTCAGCTTTTTCCCTGGCGGCTGGCTTTATCATTTCTGTGCAGATGAGAGCGCGTCATGCATAATTGCATATATCAGCTACAAACATCTAACTGTACAGTGAACACCCATACAGAGGTGCTCGTTACACAGCACATCATAAGGAACAACAACAGTTGCTGCTGCTGCTGCTGCTGCCGTTGCCGTTGCAACTTGCATGCCGTTGACGGCACCTAACTGTCAACTTTCTTTTTTTTCGCCCGGCAGTATAATTACAGAGAGCAGTGCATCGTATCTTTGTGCTTGTGTGCGTTTACTTGCATGCAATTAGCATAAAAAAATATCAACACGGTTTGCATTTATATAACGCTACAAATTATGCATCATTGAAGCTGCCACCACCGCCGCAGCAGCAGCAGCAGCATCAGTAGCAGCAGCAGCATCAGCATCAGCAGCAAGCTGCAACGACGTTGAATAATGACCGAAAATGCAATGGCAACATGGCCCGCAGCATATCCCCTGCCCACAACCGCCCTCACCCGCTCAAGTGGCAAGCTCCAGTCAACAGTTCGCCAACATCCAACACCCAACAGCCAGCAGGCGCAGACACCGCAGCCTCAACTTCGGCCGACGACGTCAGTGGCAGATCGGGCTGGGGGCTGCTTGTAGGAGTATCAACTTGCAGCAGCCGACGTCGTCGTCGTCGTCGTCGTTGTGGTAGGTGCCACTGACACCTCACGCACGCCCACTTTCAAGCATGCCCCTCAGCTGCATTGGCTGCACTTGTCGCGAGGCAGGCACTGGAAAGCCAAATGAGATGAGACCGTGCCGGCTGTAAAAGAAAATGCGACACGGGACAGCCGTTCGTTGGCACTGAAAAAGTCTGCCCAGATCAATGGAGGGATCATGTACTGTAAAGAATTTTATTTGTAAGATCAAACAGTACAAATAGGGCGCCAGATTTGCATCAATTCCAAAGAAATTTAATAGACCTGACAAAATCCTACATTCCCCTTCGAATTTAAGAGTATGCATCCATTAAATTAATAATAATCAAATATGCATACCATATCATCTATAATCAGCAACCAGAATTGCTCGACTGTGATAGGCATCCAGGCTAACGGTTATGATTCCGACATAAACATAAAGTACAACAATATCAATTTCATGAGCTCGGCTCATCTCTGCTCATCCCTGGCACGTCGAGTGGTGCCTGTGGGTGGGTGCTGGAGAAAGGGAGACCCTGCACCACCCAACCCCAACCTCAGCCCAGGCTACAGCCAGTTGTATGGCACGCATGAATAGACAGCTGCAGAGCTTTGAAAGCGCATTCGCATTCGCATTCACACTCACATTCGAAATCGCATTCGCCGACGAGTTTTTCACCCACTTGACGTGCAAAGTACTGCAAAAATAAAAAAGTAAGAGAAGAAAAACAGCATAGTACAGAATATGTTTGTGAAAAGACAAACAAAATGAAAGCGCAGTAGGAAAAGCAGAAGAATGGCAAAAAATTGGTTCAATTTAGCACAAAGCCAACACCCGCAGAGGGGAGAACGCCAGAACGGCAGAACGGCAGAACGGCAAAACAGGGGCCTATTGAAGCCCTGTCTCATCGCATCTCATCTCATCTCAACGGAGAAGAGCAAACAACGACAACTCGTTAGCACAAATTTTAGATGGTTGGAGTAGAATTTGAGGGGAGTGTCAACGCCTTTTAAATGGGCAGATTTTTAGCTTGTTTTTTCTCTTTTTGTTGGTGTGTTTGCTTCTACGTTTTTTTTGTTTTTTTTTTTGTTACAATGGCAAACATGAAGTGGCGTTCCCAGAGCTGGAAAAAGTCCCACCACGCCGTCGTAGTCCGTATTTACGTATTCTTGGTTTTCTGTTGATATTTTTTGGCAAATTTTCATAAACTGTTATTTATTTTTATTGCACAAAGAAACTGCTGGCAGGAATGAAAAGAAGTTGCAAGCAATTTTCTGCTGCTTTTCGTGGCTCATTTTCAGTGGCGGAAGTGAGCTTGCAGAAAAATAATCAAGGAAAATGTTTTGCGCTTTTTGACCAAAAAGGAGAAATCCAGGCACAAATAGAAATGTTTATGAAAACGAGAAAAACAAAAGCTGTTTCAGGAGAGCTGCCAGATCCACTGCCCCAGCGGAAAGTGTATGGTATGGGCACTGGCCAACAAAAAGGCAAAAAAAAACAGAAAAACAGAAACTACACTTATGGCCGCAGCAACAAGATGGAAGCACATTTTATTTACATAAAACAAATGACCAGCATGTTGTGTTCGGGGACAGAGACGGAGACGGGGACGGAGACGGAGACGGACCCAACAGTGCGATAGGGCAGGCACCAAGTCTCAGATGGAATGAGTGACCAGTTCACAGATGAGAAGGTAAGGCCAAGACCAGGGGTTGTAATTATGCGGCACTTTCCGCTGCAGATGCATCCTTTCAACAAAGGAATGTGCCTGGGAAAAGCTGTGCTGACTGTGGCAGTCATGAGGTGGCAGAAATATGAGCAAGCAGCAGAGAATGGTGAGATGGAGAGTACGACTATTACGAATAAAGTTGGCCAAAGTTGAACAGTCTTCGAGTGGCTGAGGACACTCGATATCCTGTAGCATCTATGTAAATGGATATGGAGAACTCGTCAAAGAGGAGTCGGAGCCTTAGCCGGAGCCACAGCCCTCCGCCCCATAATGAGGTGAGCACTCGGGCTGGAGGATAGCTTTGGAGCCCGTCCAAGTGGAGCGCACACATCACAAAAGCTCTCCATTCGTTGGCCCTAGCCCGAATGCGGTCAGTCAGCAGGCTTGAAGAGCTGCCAGATGTAGGCTAGTACCAACATCATTTGCTCTTTATGGCTTAGTGCCGTGATACCTACGCAACCCCAGCCCCATAACCTGTTCGTCATACATGTAATTTGCAGTCATTTTTTCCACTTCCACTTCTGGCTCAGTTTTCTGCCTCTTTTAATCAGAGCAAGTGGCTTACCCGACGAGTCCGGCCGGCGTGGCTAAGTTAAGCAACCGATTAGCCACGGCTCAGACCGGCAGTTCAATGCACTGCCCGGAGAAGGATTTACGAGTATGCACAAAAGTTTTAGGCTAACACATTTGCACATGGCGGCTTTGGCATTAAACCAAATCGGGTTTTAAGTCCACTACGGCGGCTGAGGTTTTTGGCTTTAATTCAATTTGCCTATGCAAATCGTTTGCGGATTATAAAGCTGGCACATCTGAGCTGTCGTTGTACTAGACACCGGTAAGCCGGCACATATGTATACTTGTAGGAGGGACAGCCTAAAGGGTAGAGCTTCCATATTCTATGTGGGTAAAAGAGATTTGTCCGCTCCGCCGTCTGTCACTCTCCTCTGGCCTCCTTTCAACGCCTAACCACATCCTCAATTTTCCAGTTGTGCCACAAAGAGAGTAGGGAACTAAAAGTACATTCTACATACTGGTATAAACTAATTTCGTAGGCTGGCTGGTGCTGGCTGGTGCTGGCTGGCGCTGGCTGGCCTACACAAGAGGAACGAGAGTTTTTTGGAGTTGAGTGTACATGCTCTTACACCGGGCAGGTGTATTCCTTCTTTAGCAGCTTGCCTACTTCCCCTAATTCCCCTGGTTCCCCTGGTTCCCCGACGGCATTTCTTGGCGGTTTTTTGTACGAGTAGGTATTATGTTATTTTGCCTTCTTTCGGCTGGTGTGCCTTTTGCAGCTTGACTTGTATTAATTTTCAGCGCGTGCAAATGGTGTGGGCTATCTACAAGTCTCCTACAAGGTAGTATACACACTACCTACATACAAGAGTATTCTGCAGATACAAAAATGAATGTGTGATGGGGCAGCTGTTGATGTTGTCTCGGGGCGTATAATGTCTGCAGGATGTCTTGTGATGGTGTGCTAACCTTAGCCTTCCTTTTGTTGCTCCTGTTTTGTTCTGCCCTTATTAATTCAATTCACTTGGACCTAACCCAGACAGTCGACGGCGAGGACAGCTAATGTACATAGCTGTACTGGCGGAATTCTGAGAAGTCTCACACAATTTGCAAAAAATGCTCAGAATAGCAATCAAATTGCTATGAATTCCCGAGAATTATCCCAATTCTATCTAAAAGTGGGCTAAGTTGTTCATTAGACAGTTTTCCGCTTTGTCCGTGCCCCCCAGGCGCCGCTCTAGATGTGAAAGCCCAACCATTTTCCGATCATTTTCACAGCGTGATAATCAAACATTTTCAATGCCCACTAATAGATTCGTCATGTGGCATTAACAAAACACAGCCAGACACGTTGGACATTGTGTTAACTGATTCAGATGCATGATCCATTCCATGGATCCATGGTTTCATATGCAACTTTTGTTCTGTGGTAGGCAATTAGCACGCGGCCAATAAATGAATTAAAAGCAGAACTTTTAACGCCTTACAAATTCGAGATTCAAATTTGGTATGCAAATAGTTTTCAATTAACAGGCGAACAAATGCCAACAATAAAAAGTCAAGCTCGGCGAGACAAAAGGCACTAAAAACTTTGCCATCAGGAAAAATGGAGGGAAAAATAATTAAAAAGTGCACGGCAACATTGCTGGCAGGTGATGCTTCATCCGCTGCTCCACGTCCCACGCCCCACCACTCCTTCCGTTACTTAACCCCCACCCGTTGAAGTGATGGCAAAAATTAAATTATGTGTGCCACAAAGTTCGCCTGAATTATGTCGCATAAATCAAATAAACAGCAGCCGAAGCGGCAGCAAAAAATAAAAAGAGATATAGAAAAAGTTGAGGCTGCAGAAATTGTTGAGGAAAATAACTGAAACTGCGAAAAAATTTATACGAAAAACTTTTGCATGTAAAGCAGGGGAGGGGCCGGGGAGAGAGGTAGGGAGGTAGGGAGGTAGTGAGGGAGTGGGGTATGCTGCCCCGTGTGTTAAAGCAACACTTGGCTGTGGCAAGACATTATTTTCTATATCTATTTGCTGTGCAAGAAAAACCGCAGCAGACAGAGAGGTTGTTCGTTGGGTAAAGAAAAACAAGTGTTTAAATGTCAACAGCAAACAGACTGAAAATCGCTGGAAAAACCAGCAGCAGTAAGCCGTGGCAGTGTGGCAGACATGCAGACAAAAGGAGTATCTCCCCATCCCTATCCCCATCCCCATCTGCAACCCCCGGATTGACTAAGCCACAATTCATATGGAAAGATACGCGACTGCCACAGCGACAGAGACTGCGACTGCGAGTCTGGGACGGGACTCATCTTCTTTTTTGTTTGTGGCGGCTCTCGGTGGCCTGTGCAGCGAAATGTCATGAACTTTTGCCACAAACATTTTGCAGGCGGTCAGTACATCGCCTGGTATCCATGAAATACATACGTATGTACATTGCCTTGTGGTTCATATGTCTTTAATTTTTGTTGGACTTGAAGCATGATAACTCACCCAAGAGCACGGCAAATGTCAAAGATATCCAAAACTGCATGTTGTAGGTTGCTCGATTGTTGCTTGAAATTTGTTGCGGGATTGCGACACTCTCAGATGCACACACACTCACACACTTGCACTCAGACGCGTTCGTCTTTAACTTGTTTACAGTTGCAGATACTTGTTTGCTCGCTGTTCGGCTGTATCCGTATCTTTCTGTTTAATTACAAGCCCCAGCCAGTTCGAGGCTTGGCCGCACTTTGCCTTGCATTGGGCGAAACATATTTTGGGCGCACACTCGATTGAAATTTGAAAAACTCGGAAAATATTTGTGTTTTACGACGAAAGTATCTTAAACACCGGTACGACCGTTTCGTTGAGGGCGACGCAACATGAACAGACCGCTCAGACCGCACAGACCGAGCTCCGAAATTCGACTTTTATATTTTCGTAATTTATTGTGTTAAACGACGCGGGCCAGCAGCCGCTCAACTCAAAAGTTGGAAAGGTATTGAGCATTGAGCGCTGGGATTGAGGACTGTCTTGTATCTGAAGCCGGTCCACTGGTGGTTGACTGGCTGTTGAACAGAAAGATACAAATACAGGCTCGAACTCGAACCTCAAACAGGTTTGAGCTGGACTTATACGCAGGCATCTGCTGAAGGGTTTGGGTCACTGCTAAGACTATCGGTAAGATACTTAGATATACTCGTATCGGAGATATAATACTGCATTTAATTATTAAAAATTTTTGTTAAATCAATGAGGTTTCTCTCAAACCCAAATATATCTAGTAAACGTGGACAACATTGCTATATGTATCTTCCGGTTGTCTAAAACCATTTTGAATCCTGCAGTTCGCGCACTCGTATCTTTTAGAACAACGACGTCGTTTCGGGTTTTCTCTCGCAGCATCCACTGCGTCGGCGCCAGAGCAGTTTGAAACTCTAATAATTGTGCAGACGCCCTCTTATACGGATCTCTGCTACTTGGAACTGGACTATCTTCTACTGGTATTACTTCCATAGCTGAATACGTTTTCGAAGAGAGCATAAACGGTGAAAGCGTTTAAACCTGCTTATAAGAGCTGTATAAGCTGGGATATAAGAGCAGTATACGCTGGCTTATAAGAGCTGTATAAGCTGGGTTATAAGAGCTGTATAAGCTGGCTTATAAGAGCTGCACCACCTGGCTTTAAGAGCTGTATAAGCTGTCTTATAAGCGCTGTATAAAATACAGCTCGGGTACAAGATACCAAGTACAGATACAAGACTTTTTCCTTTCCCAGAGTTTGCGTTTGTTTGCTGTTGCCTGCCTGCCTCAAGTGTTGGACTTTTGGTTATGAAAGTAAAAGTGCTTGTCGAAAGGCGGCGGTGGCGGCGTCCCTGCAGCGGGGTGAAATGAGTAGAAAAACAGGCGAAAAACTTTATAGAAGAACAACAAAAGATTGTGGAAAGTTTCCGACAGGGGGGGAAAGTGCTCGGCGCGCAATGAGAGATGAATTAGAAAAACTTTGTTCTATCAGAAATATTTGGGTAATAGGAAATGAATTGACTGAGATTTGGGATTACTTAGGTAAGAGGCAGCCATAAGATACATCAAACCGAAATACCACACTAAAACTTATTGAAATAAATGGTCGAGAGAAGGCGAGAACATTGGTGTAGGCCAGGGCCGAATAAGGGTGGCTCGCAGCCCGGTAAGAGGAAACCGACTCCACCCTCATCAATGTGTTAATGAGGAAAAATGAATTGTTGATCAACAATTTTAACAATTACAGAATTTTACCAATTTTAACATTTTTTCACTTCTGAATTTTCCATTTGAATGCGAAATACGTACTCGTACTGTACAAATAATAATCGACTCGAATAGTACAATCGACATATAATATTTTCGACCGGCATACATTCATTTTTCAAATTAATGAAATACCGCACACTTCTTGAACACAACACAAATCGGTGGAGTACTTCAGAGATGCTTCTACTTTTGCCTCGCAGCCGATAAATGGAAATAAAAATGCACTTCAATAACCAAACAAAAATCGGAGCTGGAAAATTGAAGCCATATCCCCATCATACCCCAGAAAAAACAGCAAACATGCCACAGTAGAATCAACAAATATGTTTATTTGTATGTGCATCTGAATAACGAATATAAAACGAGTGGGATGGGATGGGATGGCCAAAAGAGTGCTAGGAATGAGCCAAAGGATTCAGATCGATTCACGCTGCTCACGAGTCCTGCAGATGGTTCGGTCTGCTTATATCTATTCAATCGATAGCTAATTCGAGCTCTTTATTATTTCTTGCTCATCTGTGCAACGCTGATTTCCACTCTCGTTCACTCGGCCATCTCTGGGGTACGCTTTACGGGAGTCCCCTTGGCTGATTTTTGATGTGTGAAATGAGTTGGCCCAGACCCACAGACAGACAAACAGAGGGATAAGCAGATATGGGATGGTGGCATGTATAATGTGGTAGCTCAACTAGTCCACAGGCTGGCTTTATTAATGGCTCATAATGACTTAAGTGAAATTACTGAAGCGTAACAGGGCTCGCTTCGCTCTATCTCTGGCTCGGTCCCTCCACCGCTGCCCCGACCTCTCTCTGTGTGCCCCTGTTTCAGTTGCAGCCATAAACAGCGAGAATTCCCACGCGGCATTTAATATTCTGATGGCCAAGTAAATTTTCCCCACTCTGCCCGGCCACCACCACACCCTTCCCACATGTTGCTTCTGCCTCATGATGTTGTTCAGGCTTCTGCCTTTGCCTTTGCCGTGGCCGTTGCCGTTGCTGGTGTGCAAGTTGTTAAGGTCAGTTCATATATTATGCTTTGCCTGGCAAAAGGTGCCATAAGTCTGCCAGCCCATGTAGGGTGTACAAGTAGTTCCTTTCTCTCTCTTTCTGTTAGCTTCTATCTTCCTCTTTTTCTCTCTCTCTCTCTGTCTCTCTTGGGCAACTGTTGCCCACTTTTCCACGTCTCCTGTTGTGCTCCTTTCTGTTCTGTTCTTCTATGTACTGTTCTGTTCTCCTTTGCCTGCTAATTAAGCGAAATTTTGCGTAATAAGCTTGTCTGTAATTTTCGCCATCTTTTTTGCCTTTTCTTTCCGGTCATTACTGTGTGTGTATGTGTGTGTATGTGTGTGTATGTGTGTGTAGGTGTAGGTCTACATCTGTTGGTGTATGCTGCCTTTGGGTTCTGTTAACTGTCATCAGGGTGTTCATTGACTTTGTTATTATACCTCAATGAATTTTCCTGGCAGACTCCCTGCTGGTGCGGGTCCTATCCCAGAGATCTACGGCATGTCATTTCTTTGCGCAATATGATAGAGAAAATTACCTAAGCTTGAGGTATAAGCCGTTTGCTTAAGAGCATACAGAGACGCCTACAAATTATGCACATGAAACGAAAGTGCCTTCATTTGGCAGAGATGCAGGAAAGGTAATGTTTGAAGGAGCTAAGCTAAGAGTGTGTCTGCACTTAATATACCCAATTATTTACTGCAGCATGTTCATTTATTTAACTTTTAAGCAATAGAGCCTTTCAAAATAACCGCATGCGTGAGCTAAATTTTTGTTCTGTTCATCGCGTTGGGCGCACACCAATAGCTCCATTCATTAGTTCCTTTCTCTCCCAAGTTCAAGTTATGCGTAGACCTGTTCACTGATAAGTACGCATTATTTACACACCACGCCAGACTCAAAATACGCACATATTCATCAAAAATGCACACAATCCGACGATAACACCACCAACAACAAGAGCAATGTACTCGTAATAACAGAATGAAAAAAAAATATGTTTGCTTTTTTTAACACCTGCTGCTTGTTGCGGTTTTGTTGTACTTTCAGTTGTGCATACCCTTGCAGAGGGGCTTACGACTATGAAACATGAAGGTATTTTTCAGAGGATACGGAATGGTAGAGCTTTTTGTAATTATTACATAGGCCTCCAAAAGGATCATGCATAGCGTAGTTTGACCCCCATAAGGGTAGGCGGATAGCCCGAAAAGTACGGGTAGGTCTGCAAGGAACCTTAGCTAAAATGGATGTATGTATATACATAATTCAGGTAGCTATATCAAACAAACGATAGATCTTAGAGGGTACGAAGAGTTTCGGCCACCGACGGTAACCATTCCATCTTGTTCTTTTTTTTTGGCTGCCTCTGGTTTGAGCAGATATCAAGCATAATAATAACGGCATTATTTTACACAGGTTAGCAGCCCGAGCAGCAACAGCAACAGCCACAGCGCCAGCAAAAACAACAGCACAAAGGCGCTAAAGCCAAAATGTCATTACATAAGCACACACACAGACAGATACACCCGAACACGCCCCCTCCAGTGTTTGTTGTTTGTGCTGTTTATACACATGTAAACAAAACCATTGAATTAAACCGAAAATTAGCATCGATTTAAGTCAAGACCCCGCCGTATTATCGCTATAGCCCACACCACAGAGCCGGCACCTCAGAGATCAACCACCCCCCCTCCCCTTAGCATATGTGTAGACCTGCCTCGCTTATCAGCACGCACACGCATACACACATGCACCTCTTTTGGCCTGGGCTTTAAACAAATTTCGAGCATAATTTAAACATGTATTGCCCTTCTGTAAGAGTGGGGCCTACGTACACACTGCGTATACTTAATCCCTTTTAATCCGTTTTCCGGCAAACGTGCGCGCCTACACAGTCGTAACCCCAACGACAAGAAGAACAGCGCCCAGACCAAAAGCAGAACCACCAGAGCCAGAGGCACCACCGAAAACAACACTTCTCACAAAGCCGCAACAACAGCAGCAACACCAGCAACAAGAACAAGAACACAAAATGCAAATGCAAATCGCGCCTGAGCCGCCGATAAGGTGGCGGAGGATGTCCTAACCAGGCTGGTGTCGGTTTTTTCCAGCGGTGGTAGGTGGGGCCTTCCCAAGTGGCGGGGTAACCAAAGTTGTCAGGCCCGCAGAGACGCATGATAGATGAGTGGTTAGGGCACCACGTGAATTGCTCTCGAAATAAACTGAAGGATGTATCCGCAAACCAAGTAACTAACGGCTAAATGAGAAAGCCATGGTTTTTGCTTAAAGAATTTCCCTCAAATTTCGCCGTCGACTTTGTAGGCCTTCCCTTTAGAGAGGGGAAACGAGGGTAGGGGGAGAGGTAGCTGTAGAGTAAGTACTGTCTGTTACTCATCATATGCAAATGTTTGACAACGTTTACGCTCGCGCATACTCGTAAATGCCTACTACAGAATATGAAGTGTTTGTTAGCACCAAGTTTGCTGTAAGGTTGTTTCTGCCCCAGTCCCAGACCGTTAGCCTAGTCCTAGTCCCCTCCGGAAACCCCCCATAAATTCATTAGTGTTTGGAGGGAGAGTGCCGCCATTTTTATGATGTTTCCCTGTTTGTGTGAGTGTGCGTTTTCGTGGCGTAAAAGTTCGCGCATTACTCAAATGGGTGTTGTTTATGAGCACAAGAAAATGATGCATAGGCAAGCTAGACTAGAGATATTTTGACCATTGAGTGGGAGACTGGGCCAAGTTCCAAAGATATTAGGGCGGCATAACAGGATATATGACACCTAAGGATTTTCCACCTGTTTGGCTCATAAATTTCTCGGTTTCAAAAGGCGAAAGCCTTACAGTTGTAATTAAGAAGATAGAGTTTCAATCCGTTTCAATACTAGTATATTAGATAAACTCGAGCTCGTTGTAATTTAACACAACATTAAAGACTTGCCTTGCCAGATAAAGTGAAACTTTTCACACATTTATGTATCTACAGATGTGTGGTGCATCGAATTTCTGGGATTAATAACTTTAAAGATAGTTTAAATGAAATTCCATTTCCAAATAACAGAAATATACAAACATGTTCAGAGCATTGGAAGAATAGGATATATTAATGTTTCCTTGATTTGATTGAGTTGCATGGCAATCTCTGAGCATGTCCGAGAAAATAGCTATTTATTCAGGAACTGCTTCTGGTTTTGAGACGTTCGGCATGGACCCGACCCGCTCCCGTCCTGTTGACCAGTTTCCCCTCCGTCCAAAAGCCACATGCAATTCCTGAGGGTTTTGCTGTGCGGCCTTTCAGAATGTTGCTTTGACGCACTCCATTCTTTGGGTCTGGGCCCTGGCTATTTCTGATTTCCATTCGATTATGTTGCATTTATTTTCCTTCGATTTTGTTTGCATTCACATGGAAAATTTAATATACATACGTATAGAAAATTAATTTCCCTCATAAAAGGGCAGTTTCAGAGATGCAGAGGTAGAAATGGCCTTTGATGCTGAATGTCATAAATGTTGCATATGGCAGCGGCAGACCTGCTCCGCACACAGACAGGCACAGACAAGTGAATTGCAATAAAATAAAATTTAAGCCCAAAAGTAGTAAACCGTAAAGCTCTGGCCGGGAACAAAGACTGGTCGAAAAGCTGTAACACAATTTATGCATGGCTAACCCCCAAGCCGAGCCCTCATCCCCGGCTGTAGTTGTGCAACATTTGGCTGCATTCAGCGCCGTCTTAGAGCGGCTCTTTCTCTCTCTCTGGCCTATTGTAGATGCAGCTTAGAATTTGTTGCAAATAAAGTGAAATGGCAACGGCTGCCCCGAAATTCCACATCCACACAGACACACACATGGAAAGGGGAAGGGCTTTCCCAGCAAGGCACACACACGGATAAGGGGCAAGGGTTTCACAGAGAAAATGGCTACAAAAAATTGGCAATTTAACATTTGACGTTTTCTACGAGACTTGTTCAAACAATATACTTGGGAATTTGTTTTAATGCTCAGGCGGGGATCGAGCTTCCAAAGGGGGTTTCAGGGGGTAGGTGGGAAGGGTTGGTGCCTTGGTTGCTTCTTTTCCTCGGATCTCGGATTTTCTCGGGCAGCAGCATGCTCGGGACGTTGGCAACTTGCAATAATGGCTTTAAATTTTTATTAGATGACGACGCTTATGCGCCTTAGTTGCCTACAGTTGTTGCTCGCGTCGCACCGCTCTGCCCCTCCCTAGTGGCACATTGAAGGCATCCTGAAATGTTGAAATGTTGTTGAAAATTTGCAGTGAGTGTGTGTAAGAGGTTGTTCACGTTGCACTGGCCACGTGTGCCGAGAGAAAGAGAGAGAGAGCAGAAGGGCCCAGGTATTCCCCTTTCAGCCAGTTCATGCAGAAATATAAACACTAATTGTCTAAAATAAAGTGAATACAACATGGGGAATTCCAAACTTTAATCAAGTCAATGCGAAAATACGCTTTTCATAAAATATTTATGAGGCTAAGGGGTCTGGAATATAGTTGGTTTACAATCAAATTTTGTTGATTGTATTTATTTTTTCCTTTCTTAGAATACGGGCTGGAATGCCCCATGAATTGCATCAAAGAATTATTTAATTGGCTCCTCAATGCTGGACTAGCAATAGGTTTCTTCTCTTCTTAGGATACTGTTGAAATCTGCTTTGGCATCGGTAAACATTTATGTATTTAGTTTTATAGCACACTTTTAAGGGCCACGCATATACTCTTCCTTCGTACTTCACATATGTATGCATGTACATATGTATGTATACCCCCAGTGTGTGAGTGTGTGCGTGTCTGCGTGTGGGCTGAGTTGTGCCCTCCCCTGCACTGGCGCTCGCCTGTCTAGTTGGTTGCCTCTGAGCGTATGGTCGACTTTTTTCCGTGTAACTGTTGCCTGTCTCCTAATTCGCATAATTACGCGCTTATTATTTTTCCCAACTGTCTCTGTATCCACATACCTCTATACCTCTATAGTTCTATCTGTATTTCTCTTGCTCTCTCTCTCTCTCTCTCTCTCTCACACACACTCACACACTGTTTGTGTTAGCTCGTAATTGTATTTAGCTTTGGCGTAGATTGTGTAATTGTATTATTTGCTTGATTTTATTATTTGCTGCGAGCAGCCGCATAGTCGCATAGCAGCACAGCACCTAGCGGCCATAATTAACCAAATAAATAAAACAGTCGAAAACTGTCGCTTAAGAGGGCCGTGGGCCGAGGGCGGAGGGTGGTGTGGTGTGGTGTAAAACTAATATGGTAACAACATAAACACACAAATACAATTTTGTCACAGCTTTTTTTTTTTTTGATGTCGGGCTGGATTATTTGTTCTCTTTGCCCCGCGGTATTTATTTTGGGGTTTTTAATGTCCTTGTCCCTGGACGGCAGAGGGGCCGTCGACCAAATTAAATGGCTGTCAAATGTTGTTTTATGTTCTAACCCAGCGGATCCGACCATTCTCCGGTTGGGTGGGACTCGATTCTGTTTGTTGGATTACTTATTGGCATGTTTGCGAATTCGAATTCGGTTTTTGCAAATTCAGTTTGATTGTTTTGGCTCTCACATTATGAAAATGTGAGCACAACTAATTGAAAAGTTTTTCTGGCTTAGAGATTTTCCAGTGAGAGAGCGACATAGAGGAGAGGTTCTGGGCCTGTTTCTGCTTACTCTGCGGATTTGTACTTCCAAACACACGATGGGGACTGCCACATAATGAGATTGTCACGGGTTTGTTTTATGTTATTTTCACGTACTTGTACATATGTGCTCTTCAAAATAGACCCTGCGGAATCAATCTCACAGTTTAGTTGTCAAGGGGCGATTAAATTGGCAGTCCCAATATATGTTCTATACAGCAACCTTAATACTGTCACTGGGAATCAATCACTTAAACTGAGATTAACTTAAGCGAACCTAAGTATCTGATATTAGTGAAAGACCAAATCAAGTCTTCAGTTCAACAAGAAGAAGAAAATACCGTAATTGATTTCCTTTCGAAAGTTAGCTCCGAGGTAATCGAAAAGCACAAAGTATCGGGGAACTTATGGAAACTAATTCGATCACTTACCCGAACATTCCCAAAGTTCAAGGTCTTAGCCGCTTCAGGATAACCACACACACACACACAGACTCAAATCATATAGCGGATGCTGCTACACATGAAATTGAATTGCCTCCGATGGAGTCTTGCCTTATGGCCCTTCTCACCGCCAATAACCGCACCAAATTACATTTATTTAAGTTCCGTCACATCAAACGTTTACGCCTCAGACCCTGTGCTGGGGGGGAGGCGGCATGGGTAGCTGCCATAGCTCACACACACATACAAATACGCAAGGAGACCTTGGGCAACAATTGCCCATCTAATTCACTCAACTGCTCACCTGTTGTCTTGGCCCACAAAGCCGGAGCATCGTCATCGTCGTCGTCGGTGACGTCGAACCCATGATTGGCCTCCTCAGCATCGACTCTGCCGTCGGTCGTCGTTTTCGCTGTCGCCGTTGTCTTGGCTGCCGGCGGCGCAGTTAATGTTGTCTGATTTCATTAGCGCAGCTCTGTCTCACTCTCTCCCTCTTCCTCTTGCTCTCCCTCTTTCCCACCCCTCCACTCCTCCTCGTCTACCTGCAGTCCAAATTGCGTATTGACATTTTTCGTTTTCGGCTTAACACTCATACGCGCTACCGGGGTAACAATTGACTCTTGTTAAGGAATTCATAATGTTAAGCGTTTTGTAATTATTTTGCAGAATTTAGCGACAAATACACACGTAGATACTCGTAATAGAAAATTCGGCACGAAGAAATTTAAGTGCTACTGTATATATTATTACCAGTACACTATGTAGCCACCTCTTACCATAGACCTTACACTTTTTCTTAGCTGGGACCACTGAAGGGTTAATGAAAACACTGTAATTTATCTCAATTCCTTTTTGGTTTCTTTTTCGCCCATCTGCTTCGCACGCCAATTAGCTGCCGTGAAGCGGCGGGGGGCCCCCGCCCTGGACCGATTGAAGCGTTTTACATGAACTTGAATGAGGTTATTATTGGATGGTTGTTATTCCTGGCGGGGGCTGTCAATATTATTGCCACTGATACTCTAATCGCATTTATATGTCGCTGTTTACGGGGCCTGTATTTATTTATTTCTGTATTTTTTTCTCACCCGTTCTGCCCTCTCCCCCCACTTGTTGGGGCTAATTTGCTTTTATTATTCGCATTAAATTTTATGCTTATGTTTATGGATTTTTCTAACGAAAAGTGGGGACAGCGGAAAGGCGGGGGGTTCAGAAATTGAGACATTCTTCGACGGCAGTGGGAATTAGCCATAAGTGTTTTCGTATTATTTTCCCACCCATCGATAGGCTTCGATGCTGTGCATTTTAATGGTCGTTTTAGGGAGAACATCTGCTGCTGGTGCTGCTACTTTTGATGCTGCTGCACATCGGATTTGAGGGTTCAGGACATGATTAGGAATCGATGTCATCTATGGAGCGTGTCAAATGCCCCGGATGGTCAGTTAGGGCTAAGAAAATCGCTTTCAGTCGCATGACTCGTTTTAGGCTGTAAAGGAAATGTCTTAGTGAAATGGTTTCTTCGAGGGAAGCTTCCTGATTGGCATGCTAAGGATATACGACCCACCTGAAGTTCTGAAGTAGTCCCTTTCTAGCATAATTAAAACTGGTAGAAATTTCAATTATATTTTGTGACCTATCAGTGACAACGAATAAACACGACGACACAGAGTCAGGCCGGGACGACACCATGAAACCAAGGCACATATCTAGGTGGCACGGTACTCGTACTCCACTTCCACTTCCACCGTCCCGAACATTTGCATATGGGTGTGTGTCATAAAAACAACGCATAACTCCCCCAGACGCCAGATATTTTCCCCATTTTTGCCCCACTGGCAACGACCCCGCAGCTGCCGCATTTGTTTTTTATGCCACACCTCGATGCAAATCATTGCCACATCTGACGCACATGTGGCACGTAACAGACGTAGACAGCGACAAGCTCGTGTACAGCGCTGGCGACGACGTTGTCGCGGTCGTTGCTTCTGGATTTGTCTGTTTTGTGATTGTTTGCAGCTCCAACCAGCTCCTGCCCTTGCTCCTGTGCCACTCACTCCCTGGACCCTCTGGCCCCATCCATTCTCCGTACTTTTCTGTGACATTTTGTAGGCGCTATGGCGTGCGAAATTGTAAATTTTTCGCCAGATCCTACTCTTCCTCCGGTTCTTGTCCAAGTCCATGTACATTGGAGTTCCTTCCCCACTGCTTCTGTTGTTGTACTCGGGTATATATGCATTATTAAGAATACACTCAGCTGTCAGCAAGTGAACGTCTGGTGTCCCAATCTCTGTTTGCAGGTACCCCTCCTTGTTCCCCAACTCCGGCCTGCCCTGGTCTCTTCGTCTGCCTTCATCTGTCTGTCTGTCGCGCTGTCTGGTTGGGATTCCTTGAGCTTCCACAGGCACAACCTCAGCTCAACTTGGACTTTGGGACTGAAGTCAACCTATTTGAATGCTGTACTTTATTTGCTTAGCTTTTTCGCGACTGCTGATGGGAATGGGAAACACCTCTTGTTTTCGATTGTCTAGTCAAGGTCTTGACGTAGGTGTGGCAATAGGTTTCTTGTTGATGGACGAATTTAAGGTGGATTAAGTTTAAGGCAAAAGATTACATTGGTTTATCGTACTGTCCTTCTTGGCTGGGATAATACCCCAACCCCTCTATATGATACCCAGGCATATGTACTTGTCCATATGTATGTATGTGTCTCTTCTGCTATGCCGAAATACTAAGTTGCCCAATGAATATATCAGCAACTGTTCCAGTTTGGGGATTTCCCTGATGTTAATGACCACCAGAAGCGATTGAACTCATAGCTGTCACATTCCAAAGACTCCCCATTTGCCCCATATCCCTCTATCAACGCCGCACAGCCTCACCTCCCCATTTTGCCAACGGCTGCTGTTAAATCATGAGTACGTGCAAAAAGTTTTGCTTTATGCTTTCGACTTTTCCTACATGAAAGTTGGGTTTCGCTCTCTGCGCTTGACCTGCGCTCGGCATTTCCCGTAGAAAAGGCTTTTCAGAAACGCAATGAAAAAAATCATTTTATATTTCTGCTGACAAACTGGCCGGCGGTGAAGCAGGTGGACTTCGGGGGGAGGTGGGGAATCGGCTGAGTTTGCCGGTTTCCTATTTGCTTTTCATTTATTAGAAAAACGCGAATGCAACTTCCGCTCCGGCCGCATCCCCGTGCGGCTCGTCACTTCTGGCCATTGCACACGTGTCCACAAATATTTGCGCTACGTGGCTGCACACCTTTTACTTTACCCAATAACCCGATGCCCCTCTCTCTCACTCTATCTCTTTCCGTATCTGCCCCTTTCTCTCCTCACCTAACAGTTTAATTCATCGTGAGCTTTGTGAAAAATAATTTCACGCAATTTTCATGCATTTTTGTGCTATGGTTTTAATATTCCAACGATTTTAGGACTGCCCCAACATTTAGTTACACAAGAACAAATTTGATGAAAGTGCACTGCACGGATTTTCAATAAACTTTCCAAAGTCCAGAGCGGGGTGACGTGTCGGCAATACAATTTTGGAGGACGATAATATTCCCGCTTTTCAATCGGGTCAGCGCAATTTGATTTTTGTTTTCACAATACCATGATGGCCAGACCTCATATCGACGATTTCACTAAACGCAAAATTTAATTTCGAGGTAAAACTGTAAATTGTATGGTCTGCGTCTGGATTTGGTGCTTCGGTTTGGGGCATGGGTCCTGGGGTCGGTGCTCAAAAGTTCGGTGGCACTTTAAGCTGGAGCCCGTTTTGTGGTTGTTGCAAACTGTTTGACTTTGCAGTCGAGAAGCAGCATTTTGCTGTCATTTATCGTAGCCGGGCTGCATGGGTGAGGGAAAGGTGGTGGTGCTGGTAATGGTAGTGGGGTGGTGCGGTCAGGCATGGACTGTGTGTGTGTGTGTGTGTGTGTGTGTGTGTGTACTGTGGGAACTGTCATTTATTGTTGTCTACTTTCGGGGGCAAATATTTGTGTGTGCTGCTTTTCGACTGCCGTTTATTGGTGATTACTTACTGTCGGTATACCATTCTGAAGTTGAATTGTAGATCTGTAAATGCCTTTTCCATTATCTCTATAGGTGGGAGGGGCGGGCTGCTGTTTAAGGTGCTTTTCAGGGATGTACATACATATACTACTGTTGTCCTCCTGACAACTTCAGTCACCTTTCCATTAAGTTCTTAGGATGCTTCTTCTTTTAGCCTTATTGATTCATTAGAGATTATTTTGGACAAATATTTCGCACGTTTGTGATAATTAGTCTCTGCAAGTGCGGCATTTAAATCAGAGTTCGGCACGCATATATGGGCATATTTTTTTTGCGTTTGTTTTTGTAGACAGCAAGCAAAACGTAAAATCGTATTGGTGCCAACCACTGTTTTACACGTGTACGTGAGCTGCAGTGCAGCAGCAGCGCACTCTCCTATGCACATAAGATAGGGCCTTGCCGACCGCTGGAGATTCAATTGAAGCCCAAATAAACGGGCAATGCAACGTTGGCAAATACTGCTACCATACGATGATTAAGGATTAAGGTATATTGGGTTTTCTGCAGAATGATGCGTATCCTCGATGTCGAGTAACATTCTACTCATCTTTTCGCCTCCTGTCTAAATGATTAGTTTCCATTTAAGGCTTTGAGAGACCTTTTAGGGGCTTGAAGAGATGTGGCATAATAATTTGAATTCCATGCTATTAATACTCCAACAATGAAAACATTCGACAATGAAGCACTTTCATATTTATTTTATACTTCAGGGCAAAACGCATGCCTGACCCACAAAGCAATTTAACTTTCAACGCAAATTGTTCTTAAATTTCAGTCAGCCACTCTTCTCGGAACCCGGTCGTCCTCCAGAGGTAGTAAGCTATCAATTTATTATATAGTCTAGGTTTAAGCTGCTCAATTTTATAGCTGACCGGAGGGCCTGTTGTATCTGTTTGTTGCTCCTTCTGCCTCTATTTTTTTATTTTTCGTTGTGTTCGCTGCCGTGCACTGGCTTTTGGCATGCAGAGTTTTTGGGCATGGCTATTTATTATTGATATCGTTACCCTTTAAGCGCACACTTTATGGAATTTCGTAGTGTTATCTGACTGGGCCAAGCACCCGTCCACCTATTGCCGGGGCAAATTCAATTGCATAATGCTCAAACGCTGAGCGCTCAGGAGCACAAAAGCCGAATCCGAATCTGAAGCTGAAGCTGAATCTGAAGGACGAGGAGCAGGTTGGCGTTGGCTGCTATAACTTTTCGACTGTTTGCAGTGGGATGCACTGACATGCAAAGCAGCAGAAAAATTGTCTGGTAAAACTTGCCAGTCAGCTCCTGGAATCGCAGATAGACAGCCAGTCAGACGCATAAACTAGCTGGAGATGCTGCTCCCGTTTCCTATTTCTTTTTGCGCAGTGCGTTGTACCATCTTAAAGATTTTTAACGGCTCCGCGCCCACCTCCGCCGGCAAACAGACACTCACACACACACAGGCACTCGTACAGCGCAAACTTGTCGAAAATATATACGAAAATTGTTTAACAAGTTGAAGGCTGACTGGCAAACTTTTTCACCTGCTCAGCGCAACTCGAGTCGGAAAAAAGGAATACACAAAAAAGGCAGCAGGACATAGTCCGACTATAAAATACCCGCTACTCAGATATATTACTCGTATCTTACTCGTTCAAGTAATACATTAACTTATTGCCAAATTGATATATATATGTATATAGTTTTCGTCCCATCTCATAGGATATCCAGCATTTCTTGCTCTACTTAATAATAGTCTTCGAGGTCCAGGCCTATTACACGGCTCCTGTAAATTCAAATGTTAGTATACCCCTGCTCTCAGGCAGTACTGGGTACAATAATGGGGAGTAAAAGTGTAGGAGACGAAAGTTTGCATTGATCCATAAGTTTTGGCAGCTTCGGAGCTGTTCCGCTTACAGCTGAGCTACATTTTCTAGTCAACTTTAGCAGCAGCTCCGAATCTGGCTTTTAATTAAATAATTTCTGCTCACAATGGCAGGCTGGCTTTCAGGCATTCAGGCAGCTGGCTGGAGCGGACAGTGGACAAAGGATTAGCCAAAATGTTCTATTCTATGCATTCGAGCTGGCTGTGGATTCTCGTTTCTGTGCAATTATTTCGGCTGGGATAATATTTAACTGCATTTCCTATTGATTTTTGTGCTTGCAATCAAGTTGCCTGCGAGGCAAGCAGGAAATTGACGATCTCCTGCAATTGTTGTGCCGTACCTACGCCGGAGAAGAATTTTACCGGGCCGGGAAGTGGAAGTTGGCGTAGTAGAATCAGAACCAGCAGCAGCAGCAGCAGCAGCAGCAGCAGTTTTGTCCGCCCTTTGTCATCCCATCCCATTCCATTCCCCATCCACACAGATTCCTGGACAAACAGATGAAGCTGACTGTGTGTCAAGAGAAGAGGTGAGTGGGTGGGTGTATGGAATAGGGAGCAGGAAAACACACGATGGCAAGCTCGTCTATCGTTTATAGCAATTTCATTTGACTTCTCGCTTGTGTTTGCCATTGGCTTGGTCAATAAATGAGCGTAATATTTGGACTTTGATTCCTGCGGCTATACTGACGACGCGTCGGTGCGACAGTTACAATATAACATAACTTACTATAAACTCCAACTGCAACAGAGTAAGTGGAGTGTGTGGAAAACTTTGACTTAAACAATGCGAAAGGAAGCTCTTATGCCTGAAAATGCAATGAAATATTAATGAATCTCAAAAGTATCCAATGGATTTTGAAGCAGTGCGTGCTCTGGCTGATAGTAGTCCCCATAATCAATGCTTTTGCAGTGGGCAAAGATGAGCAATTCCTATTTCCATCAAGCTAAATTTATCCCGAGGGCTGGCCAAGAGGCAGAGCTGAAATGACAGAGAAAGTGCCGTGGCATGCTCGCAGAAAAGGTAACGTGCCCAAACTTACTTAACACAAGGCAACACGACACTGCATGGCATTGCATGGGACACACGCATTCGTGCAGTCCTTTTTGTACTGGCTCGGAACGGGAACGTGGCCAGCAAGACATGGGGCCGGCCAGGAAGGGCCAGGGGGCACGGCTAATTCGCAGTCAGCGAGCGCAGCACACAACAATGCAACAACGGCGACTGTAACCGTACTGTGCGCCACCTTTCCCATTGTATTATGACAGCACCAGCGGCACCTGAAAGTACGAGAATGCACTGATTCTGCCTTAGAGTGGGGGCTGCTTTTTTTCTAGTCCACTCACTTGAGAAACCCCACTAAAAACGGTAAACAAAAAGCAGGACAATAGCCGAGCGGACGAGCGGAGGAGCAGAGGAGCCAAGGAGAACGCTCTGGCATGGCATGTGTTCATTGTCCAAGAGCTGTTCATGCATGGGCACGCATTCGTTGGGGCGCCTGCTAGTATGAGAGTCAGAGCAGTTGGCATATCAACTGGTCGGACATGGTGTAAACACGTTTAATGTTGTTGCCAATGCATGGCTGCAGTTCCTCTGGCTTCAGGTCTGGCTATGGCTCTGGCTCCAGTTCAGGGACTGGGACTGGCTCCAGCCGCTGTGTCTCCTTGGCCGTTGTTTCTACGTTTAATTTAATCTACTAGCCAAAGCTGGCTGCTACCTTGTCAGGGTCTGCACTTCAATCCCCATGTGCGGGAGTGTGTGCATGTGTGTGTCTGTGTGTGTGTGTGTGAAGGGGGCGCTGCTCGAGTGCACCGCAAGTCCATTTAACTTAACTTTGGCAGAGATGGCCCTAGACCTAGACCTGGCTGCCAGGATGGTTGTTCCTCGGCTGCCACGTCTCGCTGCATCACTCAAACACAGAGGGGCGACAAGGATGCGTGTGTGTCAGCCCCCGTCCCTGTCCCTGTCCGTGCACCAGCTACGTAACTGGGTGAGCATCGTAATTTGCATGGTCAGCTTCCAGTTGTGGGACACACTGAGTGGCAAGTGGTTCCTCGTCCCTGGCTTAATTGCATGCAGGAATAGGAGCAGCAGCAGCCGCATCAGCATCGGCAACTTCATCCAATTGCTGTTGCCCACTTTTGGGCAACAGCCCATGCACATTCTCGGTGCCATCGAAAGCGATTCTTTCCACCTTAAAGTTGGGATTTAAGCCTCAAGATTAATACGGAAACGAAAACACGGCAGAAAACAGAACAAAAATCAAGACCCCGACAACGATACTCCCTTCCGTCTGGCAGGTGATTATGGCGCACGTGGTCCAAAACATGGACCATGCTCGTTATACGAATGAAACATTCACAAAAAGGTACATATGTACATATAACGTTTACAGCATGGCGACATTAAAGGGTGCAGTTTTTTTCGTAGCCTTTCCCTAGACCAGAGCGAGTCCAAATCAGACCATTGTATGACATTGACTGGCTACAAATATCTGCACGAACAAATGGTGCGCACCCTATCCCTATAAATGATAGTTTTTTGTGCAAGTATATTATTTGTTCTTTTGCGATTGCATTCGAATCACTTGCAAGCGATTTAATTTCAATTGCATGGGCGTTAATCAACGAAAACAAAGCCAGAAGCAAATAAACCCAACAAAAGTTGAAGTTCCGCATGAAAACATAAAACGCTATCAGAACGAGTACTCATTTGAATTGACCGCGCAGCAGCTAAAAGTATCGATGCCCTCCATGCATTTTACAACACTAGCCACTAATCAGCTTGTGAGTTATGTATTTCGAACGGTCTGGCATCATAACATTCAATCTTTTCCCTACAGTATGGCTTTCTCGAAAACATAGAACAGCTGCAGCAACAACAAAATATAAACAAGCAAGCAGCGAGTTGCTACTTTTTTGCATTTTTTGGCGCGAATTTGTTTATAACAAATGAACGGAGCAAGAAAGTCCAAGTCTCTGAGAACTGTACGTCTGGGCGACCTAGTCTACGATGAGCAGAAGAGGCTGCTGATGCTGTGTCGCAGCTGCGACAATTATTTTGTCAGATTTCAAATGTTCCAAAAACATTTGGTCGATTGCTCTGGCGTTAAACATGTTGTGAACTCCACTGATCAACTCAGCTACGTCGAGGAGAAGCATGAGACGAGATTAACAAATGGTGGACAGGAGGTAAAGTACGCATGGGTTCTCTGGAACATCCGCACTAACCGGAGTCTCTTTTTGCAGCTCCACATTTACAACATTGAAGATGTGAGCAGTAGTGTCATTGACTGGGAGGCAGAATTGGAAGATCCACGTTGGTACGAAGACGAGACGCGCTTATCCGCGCTCCCCAAACCAAAGACATCGTATTCCAAAGAAAATGTGGTGGGCAAAAAGCAATTGGTCATTGAGAAGATACCGCAGATAGCAGCCGCAACAAAGACCATAAGGCGTCGGCAAAGCCCGATTCATAAACATCCAACCAAAAAGATTAAGACAGAGGCTCTCATTGTGCCCCATGTAATAGAGGACTTAAAGCGTCTGGTGGCCACTGACACGGAAGTCCAGCCGTCTCCAGTAGCTGCCAATGGCAGTGAAGGCAACACCAAAGCCACTAACACCACCCAACAGATACTCAGCAAACTTCGGGCATGTGGCGTCGATGTGAAGCGAGCCAAGACTCAAGTGGTTCCCACTCCTACAGTAGACCCCGATTTGGCGAAAAAACAAAAAACCCTCGAAATAATGCGTAAGTTGCAATCAAAAGGAATCAAGTGCACCAAAATAAAAGGTGAATGCAATGCACCAAAAATAACAGAGGAATTCTCGACTCAAAGGCGAAGAGGGGAATACCCTGAACCAATAATAAAATCCCATCCAAAACATATTACAACGGAATACGATACACAATCAATGCGGGATACTCCGTGTTCGATGAGAGCGGAATCCAATATACCAAACATCAAAAAGGATTGCTACAATGCATCAAAAATAAAAAAGCTGTCCTATGCACCATAACAAAAAAAGTCTGTTGCTCTTAGTTGTATGCTTATGCTTGTGTTTTATAAGAAAAATAAGATAACCAAGGAGTATTATCTAATATAAATGCATCCTGGGCTACACATAAAGCATACATCTATGTACATGTGTATATCTTTTTTACTTTTAATAATTTTAAAATTCGAGTTTAAAGTCGAAAGTGAAAGTATAATTTGTACAGATTTCGTTGGTGCTGGAAGCCGAAACTGACGAGTAGGTATATTTATGGTATATTGGTATATATGTATCTACGTATAGCCTGGTATGCTATGTATAATGCATGTTCAGAAATGACATTTCCGACAATGTTAACTGCGGAGCTGTTAGATTTGTATGGACATATGCATCTAATAAGTAACCTAAACTCCTATGGCAGTTATTATATATAGTACCCCCATCTGTCCGATTTCTAAATTCACGAATCAAAAATAACCTTTTACTCGCCGATGTCTTCGGTGCTAAGTGGAAAGTAAGTAAGCGAAAGGAGAGACACAAGATCATATTAGGGATTCGATTTGCGTTCACAGACCCATCGTCTATGAGGAGATGGAACAGCCGCTCTCTTGTCAGTACGGCAAACAGCAGTGCTACATTCGCATGGACCCGTACGAGAGCAAGGGCGTGGTAAGATCCCCACAATGGCTCTATTGAGACTGTGTCTTAATCCGCGCGTCACCTTCCCAGCTGGACGTGCACTCGCCGTATGAGGTATCCGCAACAGAGGCGAACATTGTGGTGCTGCACAAATCCGATGAGAAAACGGTCTACGGTGTAAGTAGACCAAACATCTAGACACCATAGAGAGATTGATTTATATGCTGACTTATTGCTTAGGGCCTCGAAAAACCTCTACGAACTGAGCGTGGCACAGCGCAAATGCGTGTTTAACAACGAGGAGATATCCAATCTGAAGGTAAACTGCTCTGTGGTTCATCCTGACAAATGTGGGCTATAGGATCATTGCCCTTCGTTTCGGTTCAGCAAGAAAACAAAGTTCGCAAGTCAAAAACAGATTAATGATCGTGAAAAGAAATTCCAGGGGAATATATATTATCTTTGGTGCAGAGTCCCGATGCACAGTCAAAGCGAATGTTTCTGAGCGGTTTCTCCTCCATTTGCAGTGTCCTTTGGCGGGGCATTGGCCTTCTTCGTGGGCGTCAGTGTGCTGGGTCTGGTGGAGATGGGACATGTGCTTTTCCACAACATACTCCTAGATATTTCCACTCTAATCCGCTGCAGCGGAACTGCCGCCGTTCGACTATGTGAATTGATAAGCGACAATTAGCTTGCCATCCAAATGCGGTCAAAAGTTTAATGTTACCCGCCATGTGCGCCGGTAGGAGGGTGCACAGGAGGGCTGGGCTTGTTTTGGGGCCATATGCTGGGGGTAAAAAACGATGTCGCCTGCATAGACGTTGCCTAGTTGCCGCTCAGTCTTCGACGCGAACAGTTGTATGTGGTCTCCATCCATTGCAGCTGTGAGCTCTCTCTTGGTGCCGTAATTTACAGACAGATTTAAGGTTTCCTCCGTGAATGAAAGAATGAAGGTGTGATCGCGTACCGTACCCACCGAGAGATATGCAAATACATTGTGTGCTACAGTTCCTGACATAAGATAAGATAAGTCCT
This sequence comes from Drosophila lowei, assembly GCA_008121275.1. Classification (NCBI taxonomy): domain Eukaryota; kingdom Metazoa; phylum Arthropoda; class Insecta; order Diptera; family Drosophilidae; genus Drosophila; species Drosophila lowei. Next base: position 18,325,212 of record CM017778.1, on the reverse strand, counting down.
GCCAGCCATCGCAGAGCTGGGCGGCCGATATGCAAAGCTGTAGAAGGAGGAGTAGGATATTGTTAGTTTAAGAATTTAGGCAGATATCGTGTCTTTCCACTAACCTTGTTGATGGGACACTGAAAGTCTCCTGGCCGTTTGCAGCAGTCGGCCTCATCGTGGACATTGTCACAGTTGTTACAGGTGGTAGCATCGCAGATCAGAGCCTTGTCGCTGCGCTCGGCTGACTGTCAGCTGAACTGACCCGCCGGGCAGTCCTTTCGTCACAGCTCCAGAAGGCGGATATACAGTCGTTGTTCATGTCACTATTCCCGCCACTTAAAATTATCTGGCCGGATGCACAACGTAGTTCTCCTTGTCCTCCAGTAGCATCAGATGCTTGGGGCACGAGCAGACGTCGCGCGTGCTGCGTGCCACACCCTCCCCGCTGGCTATGCAGATGTGTGAGCACTTGGTGCGACTGTGCAGACACGTGTGATTGCGCAGCACTTTCGCATCCGGTGTCCACACGGCCCGGATGTCGGTGATCTGCGGTCTACGCTGCAGCTCCGCGGAACGACGCTCTCCGTTGACAGTGATCCGCTCCAGTCCGGTCTTGTCGTCCAGCCAGTACACAAATCCCCCCAAGGCGGCAATGTTGATCACCTGCGAGATGTGCATGGAAACAAGGGTTTTCCTGTGGAGATTACACGTGTCCAGAGTTGTCCAATATGGTTGCTTACTTGTTCTTTTCATTGATGTCTATAACATCGATACGCATGGGATATCGGACTGTTGGTTCAGGGCCAGAGCCGTGACTCCTTCCAGCTCCACACGCTCATTGCCATCGACTCGGGCCCGAATGATGGCCTGATGGCTGCCGACATCTGTCGAGAAGAGCAGACGCCTCGCCTTCATGGCATGCAGGGCAATGTTGCGAAGCTTCAGCCAGTTCGCCCAAGAAGCTAAATGAGGCAACGTTTTAGAACACAGCTGAATAGGACAGAGAGCTTCTCCTGGGCACGGATATTCTTACCGGACACCGGCAGCGGCTGCACCAGCACCGCCACTCGGCACCCCGGCACCCCCCTGGCCAACGTCCTGCAAACGGCTTCGCTTGTGGTCGGATTAATGGTTTGAAATGTTTTGCCCGATTTGCTCTTGTGCCACTTACTTGTTGATGAACAGTCCGCGTAGAGCACCTCCGGGGTGGTCTGGGCGCTGAGGCAGGGCGGAGTAGTCGGCCACAGCTGCGGCAAAGGACGCCGCCGGTCTTCAAAACAGCCGTCCACGGGAAAATCTCCCCCACAAATCTAATACAAAGATTACTTTGTTTTGTTCCGCAATTGAGATGGCAGTGCTTCGATAAGTCGCGACAGCTGATCGCTGGTGGTGGCAGTTTCTCAAAATCGATGCAAAGTATCGATGCCGATAACTTTTTAAACGATGTGGCAGCGCTGTCATTTGCCCGCGAAATTCAATAATCAAAATATGGAGACCCCAGAATAACTATATTTCGTAGAGAAAACAAACGAAATGACAAGATGAATAGTTTAAAACACATTTTTAATGTATTGTGCAAAAGTTAAAAGTACTTAATAATACATTTCTACATAAACAGAATATACGTATATTAAAAGCATAAATCATCTTCGTTTTTGTATATGAAATATCAAATGCTTCAAAGTAACAAAGTTTTCGAAAAAGAAACAAAAAAATCGTTAATTAAACTCTGTATAAAGAGATAGAAATGTGCTGAAATGTTCATAGCAAAAGCTGCGGCTGCATGTACAAAGTAATCCAAAAATATCTATATTTCAATTGAGGATTTAGCAATCACATTGCTGGCACTTGTTACGTTGAAGCAAATTCCTTTTTTGTTTCTAAAGCATTTTCCTGTTTAATTACATACACACGAAATTATTTGGGCTGCCGATTGTGGGATGGGCAGTTCTACTTCGGGGCCAGGTTAAGTTTTCCCAGCAGCTGGGTAGCTTGTTGTCCGGCGCTCTCCTGAGCGTGGGTGGCGGCCTCTTGGAAATTTTTCTCGGCGGCTCCGCGCTTCTGGTCCACGTACTGATTTGCCTCGTTCAGCTTCTGGTCAACCGCCTGGCTGGTCTGCTTGAGCGCTCCATCGATGGCGCCTTCAGCCTGCTTCAGCTTTTGGTCGGCCACGGTCTCAGCGGCCTTGACGCTCTTGTTGATGGCGTCGTTGGCTGCCTTCTTGGTCTGATCCACGGCATTGGCGGCTGCGCGCTGCGAAGCATCAGCAATGTTGGCTGCCACCTGCTTGGAGTTCTGGGCGGCGGCATTTGCCTGCTGAACGGTGTTGTCCACAGCCTGCTTGGTCTGATTGACAGCTCCAGCAGCGCGATTCACACCCTGGTCGATCACCTGTCCAGCCTTCTGGGCCTCGGCGGTGGCCAAAGCGGCAGCCTCCTTGGCTAACAAAATCATGAGAGAAGTGTTGTTAGCAGGAGATTTGCATTAGAAGGATATGCATTTAATAGTTACCTGTGCTCGTGGCCAACTGCTCGGCCTCGTTCTTCGTCTGCTGCACGGACTGACCAACCTTCTTGGCCTGCTCCTCGGCTAGCTTCTGAGCCTCGACAGCCTTATCGTTGGCCAATTTCTCAGCCTCATCCTTTTTCTTGCTGAACAGACTGGCGGTCTTGTCGCCAATGTTCTTCAACGAAGCTGTGAACAGACCGAGAAAGTTTTGATTACAAACAGCTATTGAAGAAAGGGACTAAATTTGAATTGTACTTTGATTTTGACGACTAGGAAACATGCTGAGAGGCCTTCTAAATGAAAACTAAGCTTAGAACTGTCGCCAACTATAATTTATAGTCTGATTCGAATCAGATTAAAGATTTGATGTTTGTGATTCCAGATTCCAGACTAGTAATTGCCGAAACACAAACAAGGCTGAGCTATTTTTAAGTGGAGCATGAGCGATTTACATGACCGAATCCCAGTCCGTATCGATTATACGGGTGACAGTTTCTTTCAGTTCAGTAATGCGCTCTTTGTGGCGACCAACTTGGGGCTCATGGCGTCAGTCTTAAATTTTAAAACACATCAGCTCAGCCCCACGAATTCATATTTGTAATTTAATAGAAACTAACAACACTTGTTGCTTTTAGCTTTTTGCTGTCCCCCGCCGAATGCATTCACATCACATGACGTGTGCGTTCACTGAAATAGAAACATTGTGCCATTATATTATAATCTGAACCGCAAACGGAAGCAAGAGGAACTGCTTCTGCTGGCGGCACACAAGAGAATTCCTTTGTCTATGTACTGTGCATATAAAGAATGGAAGCAAACACACAAATATTTGAATAATTCAAAGTATGTGATGTCATAATGGGATCCGTTAAATGATTTCGCCTTCGGTTCTGAAACTTTTCTTCACGCTTTTGGCTTGCGATTGGTTCGGGAATGAGTTGTTTATAGCTTGGGCCAGCTGTAGCTAATGGTAAATTCAATTATTTCCACCCTCAAGAGTATATATGTTTACTTTAATGGATTTTCTCTTTTGCCACTCGGTCAATTTCAACATAATTTAGGTTTTGGGCAATTTCAATAAGCACTTAATGATCAACACGCTCCAAAGCAGGCTGAAAATTGTCCGATAAGTATAGTTTCAGCCTGGCATATTTTCGGAAAATGTAAGCAAGGTGAAGATGGCCAAATAACTATTCAGAATGGTGTGATTGCAATACAACGAACGGTGTGGCACTGAGCGAAATTAAGATTCAGTAAAATATCTAAAGATTACGAGAAGAAAAGTGAGTGCATTCCTTATTTTATACTATTAATTAATTAAGCTAAATTGCGTCATTGTCATTATATGTATACTTGCTGGTTTCATGCATTTTTCAGTGCTGGGTTCGGGGGGTTAAATTTAAATTCAAATTCAACTTCAAATATATAAAAAATGGCAAAAATGTTGGAAATTTAAAACGCAATAGAACCTTATATTTCTGACTGTTTGGAAAGAATTTTGTATTCGCTGCACACTCAGAACCTACTCTGGCGGCCGCAACCTTTTTTCAACATTTGCGTAATTCTCCGGCATTTACGATACGATTTGTTGTTTTGTTTTGGTTGGATACTGTGGCTGTATGTGGTCAATATATATAAAAACCGGCTAGAACGGCAGCAACGAAAAGCATAGCCCAGGGGCAATGCCATGAGCCACGCTAACAGACTCTCACAGCCTCACAGAGATGTGGTTGTCCGCAGATAATGCGCAGAACCTTTATACGAGTAGTAGTGGAAAACCTGTAGTTGGCTACGAGCACACTCAAGCGCAACCCATACATACATATACAGATGAGCCTGAATATCTATGAGTAACGTAACTGCGATTTGAGGTCTGTGGAATCACGTTCCACACCAGTTCTGGATGCCTAAAAAAGAGTAGTCCAAGCTCCAAGCATATGAATCGATGAAGCTCGCTGCTGGTGCCGTTGTTGCTGCCGTTGTTGCTGCTGTTGATGATGTCATGTGGGATACAAACACAAATCGAGATACAGATACGTTGGATAAGTTTTCAGATACAAACAATAGCGGCGAGCGCGTGGCAAGCGGAATCCGCACGCCCAATCAATTGTTGGGCACCCAAGGCGTCATATTATCCACATTGTCGAAGGTCATCTACGTCAGGCAGGGCCACAGCTGGCAACAGGCCAAACGAAGTGTGTCCTAGCGTCAGGATTCCCAGGGACAATTGTCGGCTGATGTCATGGCCACAAAAAGGTACGAGTAAATCAATAAAACAGCACTGCCAACGAAGGGAAACGAAACTCTTTTGGATGAGTAATGCGAGCAGGACTCTGCGAGGACGACTCTGCAATTATTTGAGTTGAAAAGGTCAGGAAATCTCACGGCACTTGTTCTCAACGTTGGATGATTTTCTATTACGGGTATCCATAAGAACAATTTCCATTAGTTTGACCAACACTTCAAGTTGGCTTGTTGTCTCGAGTGTAGCTGAACGAATGCTCAATTGAATTGAATGACCCTAAACCTGACCCACAAACGAGAGAACAAATTAGCCCACGACATTGCCCCATGCAATGTACGCAATCTTGACTGAGGCATGGGTGGTAATCGAATTACGCTGGCCATTAGGGATGCCTGGGCAAGTGCAGCAGCCAGATAAGACTGGAAATTGATTGGCTGCATAACGAATGCATTCTGGGGCACCTCCACGCTAGGGGAGGATATAAGTACAGGAGGGCGGCCAGCGGCCAGAGCACAGTGACCAGGGCATCGAGGAAGGTCATGAAGCATCTACTGACTGCACTCGTGGTGGTGCTGAGTGCCGCCCTTCCCGGGGAGCAGATCCTGGGCTCGGCCAAGGGCTGCAGCCGCCGCTATCTGAGGCGGATCAACGGCAAGTGCTACTATTTTTCCGTGAAAAAGGTAAGGCGACGCGCAGACCAGACCCCACTGACTACCTATCCTTGACCATCCCATCCTTGCACCCATTCAGATGAACTGGCATGGTGCACTTAACAATTGCCTGCGCAAGGGCCTGGTTTTGGCCGATCTGAGTAACCCAAGAGATTTCTACGGAGCCGTCGACTTTCTCAGCTCCAAGGGCAACACGGAGGACTTCTGGTTCGGGGGAAACGACCTCCAGCATGAGGGCCGCTTCCAATACATCAGCAACGGGCGCCTGGTGCGCTACTTCGGCAATTACAGCATTGTGGAGCCCGCGGAGCACTCGGAATGCGATGATTGCCTGGAGGTGCGCATCCGCTCTAACATAACAGTGGTGGCCGACGATAACTGTTTGGAGCGGCAGTACTTCATCTGTTCGGAGCGCTACTGCAGCGCCGACAGCGTGGAAGGCGCTGGCGGCAAGCCGAACCATCACAGCCATGAGCATCTGCATCACTTCCATCACGACATTGGCGAGAGCGCCGGCGAAGGGGAGGAGGGTCTCAACGATGCCCCGCCCATTGGCAGCGGCTCTGGGGAGAATGACGGCAGCAATTCGGAGGGTGCTGTAGAGTTTCCAGACCTGCCCGATGACGCCACTGCTGGCTCCACTACACCGTTAAGCGATATCCTTCCACCAGATTTGGGAGGGGCAGCTGAACCCGTCGAAGCCCCCCCAGCAACTGGAGAAGAAGCTCCGCCAGGAGAAGAATCTACGCCGGAAGCCGGAGAGGAAGCTACTACAAGGGCGGGAGAAGGTGAAGAAGCTGCTGAGGGAGAAGCCCCTACAGCCGAAGAGGGAGGAGAAGCTGCGCCAGCAGCCGAAGGAGAAGCTACGCCAGCGGCCGAAGGAGAAGCTGCGCCAGCGGCCGAAGGAGAAGCTGCGCCAGCGGCCGAAGGAGAAGCTACGCCAGCGGCCGAAGGAGAAGCTGCGCCAGCATCCGAAGGAGAAGCTACGCCAGCGGCCGAAGGAGAAGCTGCGCCAGCGGCCGAAGGAGAAGCTACGCCAGCGGCCGAAGGAGAAGCTGCGCCAGCAGCCGAAGGAGAAGCTACGCCAGCGGCCGAAGGAGAAGCTGCGCCAGCATCCGAAGGAGAAGCTACGCCAGCGGCCGAAGGAGAAGCTGCGCCAGCAGCCGAAGGAGAAGCTACGCCAGCGGCCGAAGGGGAGAAGCTACGCCAGCATCCGAAGGAGAAGCTGCGCCAGCGGCCGAAGGAGAAGCTACGCCAGCGGCCGAAGGAGAAGCTGCGCCAGCGGCCGAAGGAGAAGCTACGCCAGCGGCCGAGGGAGAAGCTGCGCCAGCATCCGAAGGAGAAGCTACGCCAGCGGCCGAAGGAGAAGCTACGCCAGCAGCCGAAGGAGAAGCTACGCCAGCAGCCGAAGGAGAAGCTGCGCCAGCGGCCGAAGGAGAAGCTACGCCACCAGCCGAAGGAGAAGCCCCAGCAGCACGAGCACCCCTAGCAGCGATGCACCACATAATCTAATAAAAATTCAGTTCTGTTCTATTAAATCATTATAAAATAAAATAAAAAAACCTTGAGCCAAAGTACTTTATGTGAACCTTATATCTATGGCTGATTTTGGGGAATATTCAAAAGAGTTTGAAATATTTTATAAATCAATTAAAGGAGTTCCAATGCGCTATGATTCATAGGACATACGAGTATTTACATGCCAGTAGGTAGCTGTAGTTGAAGGAACAAATGGGCATCATTAAGTATTGGAAGAACAATGAACTAAATTGTATATCGTTTGAGAGAGTTTAATGGGATATAGATATATCCACATAGAAAATAATATTGTGTTCATCTAAATTTATTCTCTAGTATACGTATATGAGTATATGAGCAAATTGAGGGACTTTTATCAGCTTTTCCATTATTATTTCCGAGAAAACCATGCGCAGACAGCAGTATCTCCAGAGAGGTTCTAGCTCTGATTGATATGAATGCCCATAGTTACAAAATGACCTATTGAACGATTGACCCACACTGAAGGTCAGCATGTCCAATTGCATTTGATCGATTCGCTGGACATTCGATATCAAGCGGAATGGAAGTAGGACCCAATCAAAGTGAGAGTTTTTGATTTGCGGCTAATGCAGTGGTCACGGACTCAAGAGGGTATATATAGAACAGGAGGCGGCCCGCAAGTGTACAGTTTGGATGGACAGGTGGCAGATGCAGCCATGAGGATTCTTCAAATTGTGATACTGACCTTGATCGTAGCCTATCCCGATCAAGTTCTGTCCTCCAACAAGCGCTCCAAGGACAAAAAATCGGATGCCAAGAGTGCTTGTGGGAAGCCCTATATGAGGCAGCTGAATGGAAGATGCTACTACTTTTCGGTAAAAAAGGTGAGTATCGCAGATCGGGGGAAGGGGCAGAGGGTTAGTGATTCAGTGCATCCATCCGCAGATGAACTGGTTTGGGGCCCAGAACAATTGTCTGCGTAAAGGTCTCAATTTGGCGAATCTGGGCAGTCCGGAGGACTACAAAGCGGTGATCCGCTTCCTGAATACGCGGGGAAACATGGAGGACTATTGGTTCGGAGGCAACGACCTACAGGCGGAGGGCCGATTCACATACATCAGCAATGGCCGCATGGTCCGCTATTTTGGGGAAAAGGGCATGGTGGAGCCGACGCATCGACACAATCTGGACGACTGTCTGGAGGTGAGGCTGCGGTTGAACAACACCGTTGTTACCGACGAAAATTGCCAGGAGAAGCAGTACTTTATCTGCGAGATGTTCAGTGAACAGAAGTGCGCCGTGCCAACGAGCGATGAAGGACCAAAGGGACAGCACAGCCACGAGCACTTGCATCACTTCCATCACGACCCAGCAAAAGGACAGGACCAGGGAGGGAGCGGTCAGGAAGGTATGGAAAGCGATTCGCGGCCGATTGATAATACGAATTCAGCGGAGGTTGGCGAATCGAGCTTTGAGGGGCCGGAGCTGGAACAGCAACCGGGGGCGGAGGAGGTCGCAGGAAAGGAGCCAGGAACTGAGGCAGAGGCTCCGGCGAACGCCCAGGAGGTCCCGGAAGAGGATCAGATTGATGAGGCTCCACCTGAAGAGGAAGCTGAGGAAGAGACCACTCCGTCTGAAGATGCCCAACATGCTAGCAGAAGTGAACCTCCAGCGGATGATAACACGGGAGCGGAAGGCGAAGCCGCAACGCCCGCGGGTGAGGCTGACGGTGGTTCCAGCGTCCAGCCTGAAGGTGCCGAGGCCACAGTCGCCGGGGAAGGCGAAGCTGGTGCGACCGTTGAGCCTGGAGGGGGCGAGGCCCCAGCCGCCGCTGAAGGCGAGGGTGGTTCCGAAGCCCCAGCCGCCGCTGAAGGCGAGGGTGGTTCCGAAGCCCCAGCCGCCGCTGAAGGAGAGGGTGGTGCCACCGTCCAGCCTGAAGATGCCGAATCCACATCGGTCGCTGAAGGCGAGAATGTAACGGAACCGCCAGGAGAAGAGGATGCGGCTGCAACACCCGCAGATGCAGCTGGTGAAGGAGAGTCTGGTGCGACCGCCCAGGCTGAAGGTGGCGAGTCCACAGCGCCCGCTGATGGTGCCGAAGGTGCCGCGCCCGCTGAAGGTGCCGAAGGTACAACGCCCGCTGAAGGTGCCGAGGGTACACCACCCGCTGAAGGTGCCGAAGGTGCAGCGCCCGCTGAAGGTGCCGAAGGTGCAGCGCCCGCTGCAGGTGCCGAGGGTGCACCTCCCGCTGATGGTGCAGCGCCCGTTGATGGTGCAGCACCCGCTGATGGTGCAGCACCCGCTGATGGTGCAGCACCCGCTGATGGTGCAGCGCCAGCTGATGGTGCAACGCCAGCTGAAGGTGCCGAAGGTGCAGCGCCCGCTGAAGGGGGCGAAGCCCCGGCGCTCGAGGCATAAAACCCCGACCCCTGACCACATCCTCCTTCCTCCCCCCACACTGAAGCGAATGTCTAGTAATCTAAGGGATCGATGAATATACATACATATATGATTGAATTTTCAAAAGAATAAAATAAAACAAGCGAGAGAGAGATTGCAGATTGCAACTAATCTTGAAGAGGGGATCGGGAGGGGAGGTGTTCCTTATGGAAGGGTGGGTAGTGCTGCAGGTTTGTATTAGGGGATTGTTTTGTGTAGCATAGACTGTTGATGGTCCGTGGCATGCAATGGTACTAGTATTTCCTGCTACAAATATTGAGCTAACCTACGACGCAGTCGGTGAGGGATGTCTAGACATGTTCAAAATTATCAACTAGGATCTTAGAATCGTGAAAAGTTCGAAAGTTCGAGAGATCGGGCTACTTACATTTCGATGCATCTGTTTTGCATTGAGATTGAGTGGGAGCAGATAATATTTATAAATACAATATATTGTATATAGAAAATACATATACATACGATAATATATTACTGGCTAAAAGAAAGAACCAATTCTTTTCTGTTTTGTTTCTGTTTGTTTTCAAGTGGAATCTTTTGCATATTTTTTTAAAAACGGAAACAGACATATGAATATTTATATTATTCCACTTGTGTTTGATTTGATTTTTTTGCACCCACTTCAAAGAACATAAATTTTCAATCCATTTGCACAGACGCATACATACATCCACACATACATGCTTACATGTAGAACATCTTTGAAACTCAAATAAATTCCAAAAGAAATCTCATAAAACATAACTAAACACTGCCCCGAAATATACAGACTATACATACATACATACATATGAATATACGCTGGCCTATAGATGGAACAGTCTCGTATGTATCTGGGGGCAGCTATAATTATATATACGTATCATCGTTTTGGGTGTGGGTTGTGTCTGAAGAGAAGACCAACTTATAGTTCTCGAGGGGCTACATATAAACTGCGCCATAATTGGCTTACGTATCATCCACATCGTCGTCATCGTCATCATCATCACCAGAGCCAAGCCACGGTAGCGGACAATTAAATTTTTGTTATTGCTACTGCTATCGGATCGAACACGCCCCACAGCCCCACCCACACATCCCATCCCATTTCTAGATCCCAGCGGCCACACAGCTCCAACTCCTTGATGATGATGTAACTTTTGTTCACTTTTTCCTCCGCTTGGAATGCGGGTCATAGGTTAACCTGGTCTCTGTCTCACCATTCAAATTAAGTCACTCAACGTACATACATACTCGTATATTTAGAAACGTAGAAACATACATACATACATAAATATAAACATATGTGATGTGTACGTATGTACACTTAAAAACTTTAGATTTCTAATTTGGAAACTTTCACAGCAATTCAAATGGTTACCTGTAATCGAGCTGAACATATTGCAACTTTTGTTGGGTGATTCGGTTTTTAAATCGGAATTAATGAACTGCTTCTTCTAGTTGATTTGATCGAATTTGGTTTCGAATTTTGTATTGTATATTTGTTGTTCAGTTTTATTTGCGGTCAACGATTTTAGTGTTTGGTGCCGAAGCGCGTTTATTTTTAAAACGTCCGAATTCGACGAGAGACAGCACGGAATAGCCGTGGAACAGCGGTTGAGTTGAGCTGCCGGAGTGCCCTGTATGCACATATGGAATTTCTGTCTAAGGCCACTGTAGGCAGACGCACAAGGCACTTTTGCTCATACAGCAGCAGCATAAACGAACGAGTATCGTTCCAATTGCTCGATTTTGATCTTCCGTCGAATATTACTAGCTATACACAATATTTAGCCATGCCCACATAATTTTATACGATTGGTGAATCAATTTTGATTGGCTTAATTTAAATAATTGCAATTATTGGATTTTCTATATAACGCCAAAATCCCGAAGACGCCGGTGTCCAGATGCCGTTTTCAGACGAACAGCTGTTCCACCCCCACCCCCAGTCCGGGTCTGCTCTTCTTCTTCCTTTTGCAATGAATTTGGTGTGAATTTGGTGTGAATTTGCTATGAATTCGTCTTCTTCTTCCTTTTGCAATGAAATTTTCATGTAATTTTCACACTTTTAAAATATACCGGAAAATACCGAAAATTCTCGAAAATATTCCTCGTTTTTGATCTTCCGTGGAATATTACTAGTTATCTAGATCTTTCAGCAATGCCCACATAGTTTTATCCCATTGATGAATAAATTTTCTACAAGATTAGATAGTTTTTAATCCTTGCTTTTATTGTATTTATTGTAAAAAAAGGTTTAAGCGAAAAAGTTCAACAAAAAAACAGTCGCTATGTTGCGTGTAAGCCGTAGTATAGGCCTTTGTATACCCTATTTTGTTAATTTTATATGAAAGTATAAATATGATATGAAGATAAAACGTAACTAATAAAGACCTTTTCTCAAATCGAAATTTTTTAGACATATTCATGTATATGATGAGTGTATTATATATATATCTCGATTTTGATACCTATTCTTGGTCTCTGCAAGAAGACAATAAGCTTTAAAATATCTTTGAAATAGGTTTCAAACAGAGACTAAATTGTTTTTGCATTAATTAGAGCCTGGGATGACAAACATATTCCCAATTCTATAATATCCATTTCCCCCAGGGTATGAGTGTGCATTAGCAACATTTGCGTATGGAATGGGGCTCATTGTTGCGAACCGGGTATTGCCAAAAATATCTTCCGTCGAATATTACAAGCTAGATAGAACATTTCGCCATACCCATTTAATTTTATCCCATTTATGAATACATTTTCTACAAGATTACTACTTTTAATTACTTGTATTTACTGTATTTGACTAAAACCCGGTTTCCAAGATAATGTTGCCGCAACTTTTGTGTATGGAATGAGACTCATTGCTGTCAATCGGTAATAACCAATTGACGAATTCCTCGTTTTCTTTCTTCCGTTGAATAATACTATCTATATAGAACATTAAGCCATGCCCACTTAATTTTATACGATTGGTGAATCTATTTCCTACTTGATTGGCTTAATTTAAATAATTGCATTTATTGGATTTTGTCTATAAAAAAGGTTTTAGCTAAAAAGGTCGGAATGTGACTCATTGAGAGCGCAGTTAACCGGTTCAGAGAGTGAGAGCGGCATGTTGAGTGTAATTGGAAAATTTCCACTCAAGAGAGAACTCTGGAACTGTAATCACGAGTCTGGCAACACTGGACCCTTTACTACATTTTATGCCAGTCTGGCAGCTTCTTTTTGATATCTGACACAAGCTAACCGCCATGGGAGTAATTAATGGCTGCCAGACTGCCAGAAAATTGTTCGAAGTTGGGCGGGTCGGTTCAAAGTTGTTGTAAATCTGTACCATATTTCCAGCAATTGCACAGTTGCCGGATGTCAGAAAATAGAAAGAAACCGTTTGGTTTTAAACCTGCAAAAGAAGGAAAAACGGTATCCGACTGCTCAGGCTCAGGCTAAGGCTGAGGCATGTGTGAGCTCCCCATGCCAATCTGAGGAGCAACATCATGAGCAACATGAAGCGGATCTGCAGCAGAGCCTGGATTTTTTAATGGTAGAAGAGGAGCAGCCTCTGCCACCCCTCTCACCGCTGTCGGAGGCAGAAGTGGAGCAGCCGCTCCCGTTGGCAGCGGGGAGCCCCCGGCGGGGTAGGGTTACAAATCCAACAATTGTCGACGTCCTGCAGTCCAGCTCTAAGCTGCACAGACTGTACATGAGACTGGTAATAAATCGTATAACATCAGCAGTTTCTGCAATTAAATTAGTCATGGCTATGGTCATTTAAAATATGGAATATACGGAAGTTATACCTGCTTATAATCTCATTACTTATTTTATAAATGCACAAAGGTCCAATTTTCTGTACAGATTTACAAAAATGAGCCTCCTGATTTGTGTATATTTGCTGCTGCTGCTGGAAAATGGAAATGGAAAATCTATTGCGACCGATTTAAGTGGTTACCATAATAGCACGGTAAGCATTGTTCCAACATCTGCAATACGTCTGGAGGAATAAATACATCCTTTTTTTGCTCTGAATATGGAACAGTTACTGGATCCTGGTCTCAACATAAAACCTCGCTCCAAAATATATATAAATATTTTCGCTGGCGTACATAAAGTGTTTGACAATGAATTTGCTGATCCTGAGGATCGTCTCGATATCCACGTGTCTGAATTCAAGTCTCCACCACGACGAATTCCGAGTATATAATGAGTAACATACTCATACAGAACACATGGATGTGATTAAGATTTTTATTTAATGACTCTGCTACAATCTACAATCTATTTATAAAACAGTCGACTAAAGGTAGTATATTTAAGATTAGCAATTGCTTATGTACTGTACAGATGGATTACAAAGGAATTGTGCTTATGGCAATGGGTCTCATGTCCTGCAGCCCCTACCCTACTTGTTAAAGTTCTCGATCTGCTGGAGGACCCAGCTGCGCGATGCCGCCTGACAGACGACGACTCCTCTTTTGAGCGACTGCTGGTGGGCGTGGGACAGCAGCTCATGCACGGCCTCCTTCGAGGGCTTCGGGGCTATCTGCGGTGGTGGGGTGGGTCGTGGACCGAGTGGTGGTGGCGGAGGAGGACTGCTGGGTCTCCTGAGGTCGTAGTCGCCGCTGCGCTTCTCGTTGTCATCACTGTAGATGGCCGAGTCGCGGAAATCATTCTCCAGACTGTCCTCCACCTGCCGCTCGTACTCGAAGTTGGTGGGCGGCGGGTCCGCCACGGACCGCTTGCGCTGCTGCTCGCACATGCTGTCGCTGGAGGAGGAGGTCAGCGAGAAGACCGAGTCCCGCTCCGAGCTGACCATGGCCATCAGGCTGAACAGGGTCTTGGGGTCCGCGTAGTCAACGTGGGCCATTCGCTCGCCCAACGCCTCGCTGCCCTGCCGATGCAGCACGCTCTGGCGGCACATCTCGCTCACATCGGAGACACGTCGCTCCGGCGGGCGGTTGGAGCGGCCAAAGGCCAGGGTCAGGCTATCGATGGACTTGAGGGCACGCGGCAGCAGGGAGCTCTCCGAATTGGACACGTTCTCGTGGCTTGGGCCTCCCTCCCCGTTGCCGCCGCTCAGCAGGCGCTTCATTAGGTTCTTTGGTATGGGGCGGGCGTAGAGGGCTGCCGCCTGATCCTCTAGGCAAAGGTTGATCACCGTATTCTGGCTGTCCCGTTTCAGGGTGGAGCCGGAGGAGGAACTGGAACAGGTGGCATCCGAGCCACAGCTGTCCCGTTGGACTGCCTCCTCGCCCACCCTCTGGAGCACGCCCTCCGGCGAGTAGATCAAGGTCACGTAGTCCGACTCTGGCCGCGGGGCGCCCGATGTTGTCTTGCTTCGCTTCTTCAGCATTTGGGCGGACTTGGCACGTCCAAGGACGGGGGAGAACTTGTACGGGACGTGGACGTTGCGTAGCAAGGTTTCGTAGATGGGCTCCTCGAGCTCGGCCCGTCGCTTGGCTTGATCCTCCAGCTCCAGGGGCGGAGGGGAGCGAGACGGTGGCCGGGGCGGTAGGGCAGGCACTCGACTGAGATCCTGGCTGGGGGACAATGGACTGACGGGGCTGACAGGACTCTCGCGTCGCTTCTGCTGCTTGTTGTAGATGCGCTCGAACTCCTTGGTGTTCTTGAGAAGATCGAGCACAATCTGGGCATCACGCTTGGACTTCTCCGCCGGCGACAGCAGTTCTTGGTTGCCGTAATACTGATCCTGATCGTGGTCCACCACATCGGACGTCGGCTCGTTCAACGTCTCTGCCTCCTTGGCCAGTTCTATTTCCTGCTCTGGCCGCAGCTCCTCCGTGGACTCGGTTATCTTCAGGACGGTGGAACTGCTGCTGTCGAATTCGCTGAGATCCATGTAGAACTTGGAGCAGCTCTTGCTGCTGGTGCGCTGCTTCTTGAGCGTGGCTATCCGCTTGGGCATGGTCTTGTTGTTGTATTGCTTCACCTCGAAGAAGCCCTTGGCCTTGGCCTTGCGTTCGCTCAGATCGGGCTTGCTGCCCCGCAAGGAGGCGGCGCTGTCATCGTCCTGCTCCTGATCCTGCTCTGCCTCTTCGTCCAGGCTGAATCCGCCGATGCGTGGCACGGACTTGCTGCGTTCCTTGAGCGCCTTGTAGCTAAAGACTGGCGACTGCGACTTGGCGCTGCGACTACGATGATCGCGCAGAATGCAAAGGCACTGGTCCGCCTGATCCGGATGATCCTCCTGCCGGCATTTGCACGCTTCCTTTGCCGGGGACTTGGTCTCCTCCTTTCCAGATCCATCCCGCTTGCGATACCGCATCGCGGCGGCCAGCTTCTGCAGGGCCGTGTCGTCCAGGCTGTTGTTGCGTGACAGGGGCTTGGAGGGTTTGGAGGCCTTCGACTCCTGCTCCCCGCTCTGGTTCTGGTTTTGGTCCAGCTCCTGGGACTCGTTGAAGGAGCTATCGAAGGAGGTGGAGTTGCTCACCAGCGTCTTGCGCTTGACCTTGGAGTTGCGCTGGCGGATCTCGCTTCGCCGACAGGCGTTGCGACGCTCCAGATACGTGGGCGTGGAGTTGCTGCTGGAGTGGAGACTCCACTTCCACGTGCTGCGGTCCGGCGTGCGATCTGCGGGAGAGCTTCGTTAGTCAAGGGTCAAACTTAACTCAGGTCGTGATAAGCGGGCGGCGGTGAACGGGCGTGGGACAAACACCAGTGAGGATACATTCTGAAGAAGCATTCTGGCAGTCTGGCAGAGCAGTCTGGCAGAGCAGTCTGGGAGCGGTTCATGCGCTCATGCGGTCAGTGACTTGGATTAGTAGTTAAGTGGGTTCTTTCGAATGTGGGTTAGGATGCATGCAACATACAGACCCGACCCCGAGCGTGTTAAAGGCCAATTAAAGCTAACAATTCAATCCAACTAGATATGCGAATCTCGTGATACTTACTGGGCTCTCGATACCAGCAACGATAAGCGATAAACCATAAACGGTACCGACTCTACTATTACGATTACGATTACGATTACGATTAACGATTAACGATTACAGTTAGGATGGTTAAACAGTTATATGTACTGGGATTTTGGATTTTTATAGATATTGTAGCAGTTGGTTGGTTGTCAATTTAGTCTGATCGCATTTGGTGTGTTGTAGGAAATTACGAGTAGAGTAGGTAGCGGCTAGATCAGTTTCAGTTTCAGTCTCGGGGGGGTTGTTTAGCCTTAGAACACCCTTAAAAACTAATCAAAGTTTTCGTTTCTTTGTTTTGGGATGTTTAGTTTTAGAATGCATCACTGGTAGTACTACAACGGTAAACATATAGCATTTGTATAGAGTAGAGTTAATTCAGATCGAGATAAATAGCAACACAAATACGAGTAGTAGTTTGAGCTTTGTCCCCTAATCTAGTTAGTATTAATGTACGACACCAAAAAACAAAGTACATACAGTATAGAGATGTAGACCGAAACAGATGACGATAGTACAAGGCTACATAAGTGCTGGCAGTAGTCAGTAGTCAGTGGTACAGTAGTGCCCAAGAAATTTGCAATTAAAATAAGCATACATCGGGCAGAAATATGTAATAAATCAAATTGCCGCCGAGGCGTCGACAGATTTGGCACGATTTTGGGGAAAGGCAACAGGGCCGGAGACACAGACACACAGACAGACAGGCAGACACAGACCACAGATCTCCCGGCACACAAATCTCTCCTAACGACTGCCACTTGGTTATGTCACTTTAGCTGGAGCGTGCGAATCATAAGTGCACAGTGAGAAAGGAACAGCCACTTGATAGATCTACTGGAAGGAGTCTCCTACGAGCATGTACGTGTGAAAGCTCGCGCAGTGCAGGCAAGTACCCGCATGTGCATAACTGTAGCGTCAGGCGCAGGCACTTCATCATCTTGCCCCATTCCCATTCCCATTCCCAGGCCCAATCCAAATCGTTAAGTGTTTCGGCCACATCAACAGCGACACAACAACAGCAACAAAACTAGGCTCCTAGAGCTAGAGGCTAAGCTAACCAGCAACCACGGAGGACAGAGTGCGCTCACCTTCCTCGTTACCCAGCTGATAGACGAGCTCCTTGGCTCGCATGGGTATGTCAAGCTTCTCCAGCATGACACCTTTAATGTGCTGCGTCCAGATACGCTTCTGGTCACGATTTCTGGCCGTCAGCTTGATTTGATTGCGCGGCTCATCGAAGGGTATGACGTAGAAGCTGGTCGGCTCCCCGGGCAAGTGTTCGCTCAGCATCAGATTGTTTTGCTGTGGGAGAGGAGGGTGCACATACACATACTTAGTAGTGGGAGGTGGGAGTGCTGGGAGGTCGTTCAACTCACGTGTATGTAGGTCTTGAACTGCAGACGTCCGTCCTCCTTCTGCTTGGTGATGATCAGCATGGTGGCAAAGAGCAGCACCAGACGCGACTTGTTGTGCTGCTCCATTAGGAGGCCCTCCTGGCGCAGTTCCCCCAAAACGGTCAGCTCTAGGGATTCCAAAGAGTGAGTAGTTTTCTTGGAAAGTCGTGTATTTTTGAGGACTTACCCGGACCCAGCCATCCGTCCAGTATGCCAGACAGCTCCTTGACGCGGCTCTGCTGCTCCTGCTTGCGCTTCACCTGGTCAATGTTGTGCGCCACCTGGCGCATGATCACATAGGCCTCGGCCACCTCCTTGACATCGCAGTGCTTGCGCAGGCTCTGTGAATGTGGAGAAAGAGACAATCAACTGTCAGTCACTGCTGCTGGGTCCCCAGTTCGTACTCACGTCGAGGAGCAGATGGTACTTCAAGATGCGCTGCACTGGCTTTAGGAGATAGGAGCCCAGGGGCAGGCGGTGCTGCAACATCTTCTGCGTGGAGGCCAGCAGGGCGTTCGTGTGCGTTGCCTGGAGCAGCTTGGTCAGCAGCGAGATGGCTTCCGGGTAGCTGGTGCTGCGGGGGAGCGAATGACATACAATGAACGGCAAGATTTATGGCATGTGCTATGGCTGGGAAAGCGCTTTAGGTCTTCATCAGGCGAACATGAAATTTGACTTTAAAATCAGTTGCCTGCCCCAGTGGGGCGAGCGAGTGGGACGAGTGGGAGGACAGGACACCAAACTGCAGCCTGCAGCCTGCAGACTGATGATATATGCCGCTGTGTCATTCGGGGCGACAAATCAAACTCCAGCCATCAAACTCTCTGCCCTCGCTCGACTCCAAATTGGCACTGACAGCCCCAACAGCGCAACAGCGCAACAGCGCAATGGAGCAATGGAGCAGCGGCAATGGTTCGGGGTAAACGTCAGCGTTTAAATGGAACATGGCGTGCCTGGACTGCCAAAGACGCCATCGTTGTCGTCATCGTCATCGTCATGCCATGCCATGCCACGCTGCTATCGAGATCATGTGGCCGCCGTTACCGTTCTTGGCCGCCGCTGTATCAGAGATCCAGCGAACACGCCAGCCAGCAGCGATGGTCAAAGCAGTGGCTTGCCCCCGAATCACAGCCGAGCGGAGAGGTCACTGTGGTACAGTGGAATCAGAGGATTTGTGGGAACAGCAATCGGACAATAGAGTGAGAGCGGAACAGAACAGAACTCGGAGAACGTTAGACACAGAACAGTAATGAAAAGAATGAACAGATCCTCAAAAGTATCCATAAGATACGAGTAGTAAATCCACAGTAAGAGCAGTAATCAAACAATAAAAAGACCACTCACCAATAGGTTGTATACACATCAAAGCCATCGCGCAGATCTATGAAGCATCTGGCGATCCTGCCCGGCTCCATCCCAGAGTTGATCAGTCGCTGCAGCAGCATCGAGTTGAATTCGTAAATCTCTTCAATGTTGGCAAAGAGTATTTGCAATTCGTTCACACGCAGACAGGCACGCTCCTTCCAATCCAGCAGGTATCTAAGGTAAGAAAAGTTCCGGTTAATCCAGGGACTCATTCCATTGGGCATAGATCACTCACCCCTTGATGACCTGGCCCAGATCCTCGACAAAGCTGCGCTCCGAGTCGATGATCTCCAGGCTAGCTCGCTCCAGGACACTCATTGCGACCGTGTGGTGCGGATGATGATGGTGGGGATCCCCTAGCTCGTTCTCGCTCTCGGCCAGACTCTCCACACTCGCCAGGTACGAGGTGGCAGCGTGCTTCCCGTGGAGCAGCTGATCGGATCCCGAACTGGAGCTGGACGAGGTGGAGCAGATGGAGGAGGACGACAGTGGGCGGTTGTTGAGGCGCGCCAGCTCGCTGAGGCGTGCGGCAAACTTTGGCTTGATGTCTGTGAGGCGGTCCAGGCTCTCCGCCGACAGCTTGTTGGCCTCCTCCAGCTCCGCCAGCTGCTCGGCCGTGGGCAGCTTCAGGGGCACTCCCGCGCCCAGGGTCGAGGCCTTGGCACTGAGGCTCTTGGTGCGGGCGTAGGTCAGCAGCGGGGAGCTGCTGATCGTTGATGCACAGGCAGCCGAGGAGCTTCTCACCAGCGGCTTGCTGATCAGAGGCTTGTTAACGGCCTCGATCAGCTCCGCATTCGGCCCCTCGTTGGCCCCCAGATCGGCCAGAGTGAGACGCTCGATGTGCTGGGCGACCAGGTCAAAGTTAATGGTGTCCACCAGCTCCACGGGGCTGAGGGGCTCGCTGCACACAAACTCCTTGGGCCGCAGAGGGGCGGCCGGCGTGGAGGGGGTGGCTGGTGTGCCTGGGGTGGCTGGCTGGGCGTGCTGCAGCTGGGCACTGGTGGCCGCCAGCTGCTCCATCTCGATCAGCTTGATGCTCTGCTCGGACTCGTAGCGGGGAAGCGTCAGTTTGCGCGGCGAAAAGGGATTTCCATCAAAGTGGAACGGGGTTCCGGGGACGCCCTTGTTCGTGGGGGTTCTGTCGTCGTCCGACGGTGTCGCCGGATGTGGTTTTCGCGCCTTCTCCGAGGCGGCAAAGGTCAGTGAGTTGACGTACTCGTTGCTGGCGTCGAAGGTGGCCACCAGTTCGTGGCCCCCTTGCGTGGACAGCTTGCCCGTGATCTTGGACAGGGGGATGTGGGAAAGCTTCAGCTTGGGCGTGGACGTGGCCACAGGCTGATGGCCTCCTCCACTGCTGCTGCTCGTCTTGACGTAGCGGCCCTGCGTGGGACTCCTTTGGGATAGCTGCGGGGATGGATTCGACTGCTGCGGCTGCGGCTGCTGCAGTGCCTCGATGTCAATGGCATCCACGGGCTCGGCGTCCGAGTGCGTGATGATGCGGTGCACGTTGGCCGAGAGGATGCGAATGTTGTTGCCGCGTCGGCTGCCGCTCGAGGCGAGGCTGCTGTTGCTGCTGCCCAGCTCCTGTCGCCGATGCACCACCAGGCGGCTCAGCTGTGCCCCGTCCGGTTCGTCCCGCAGACCAGCCACCACCAGGGGCGGGGCACGGACGCTGGCTGCAAGCTGAGAGCTGGAGGCAGTTAGCGAGTAGCTGGCCGATTGATCATCGCTGGTGGAGACACTCGTGCCGCTCGATGTGGAGCTGTTGCTGCTGCTGCTGTTGCTCCTCTTGGGCGTCGATTCGCCACTGCTGATGTTCGTCTTGGCCTGCGCCTGGAGCTGGGCCTGTGCCTGGCTCTTAGTCTCGTGTGTCACAGTGGGAGCTGCCCCGCCCGCGCTGGCAGCCAGGCTGTTCGTCAATGTGTCGTAGATGCCCAGCAGCGAAGGTGCCAGTTCTGTGGTGCTACCTGAAACGAGTGGAGCGACACGCAGAGCAGAGATTGTTAGTTGCAGTTTGGGGAGTGTGTGGGCTGTGTGTGCTGTGTGTCTAACGCTCGAAACCAATACGATCCGATCCGATCGGATCGGATTGGATCGAGCCCCAGAATACATAATTTTTGCGATATTTGCTATAATTTAGCTGCGTAAAATGAATTATGCCAGGGCACTGCCAACAGACGGCTGATGTATTGAGTTGTTTGGCCCCAGGATGCGGAGCCCGGCTCAGAGCAGAGGCCGCAGAGTCAGAATGTGGCCATCAGTCAGTCGGGGCAGGCAGCGGCAGCGGCAGCGGCGGCGAGCGGGTTCTGGCCACGACCAGACCAAGTCTGCTGCATAAATAAGTAGGTTGCTATTGCCATTGCCCCCACCGCCTGTTGCCTGTTGTACGAGCGTGCCTGCCTGGCGGCCTGACATGTGAATTGATATGCCAACGCAACATGGCCAAAACCACAGCCAGGTAACAGGCTACAGTTGGCCAGCAACAAGCAACAGGCAACAGACGACGGACAACAGACAACAAGCGGCAAGAGGCAAGAGGCAAGAGGCAACCATGCCATGCAACCAACCATGCAACAGGCAACACAGTCAACATCGACGTCGCCGGCAATTGGCATGAACATTCCAAAGCCTGCTCATCATTTCTCACAAATGCTTCAATTAATCAAAAGCGCTCACAACTGTGGATTTAATAACATTATCGACACACACACACTCGTATGCTCTTGATATATAAATTATAGATCGCGTCAGTCAATAGTCAATAGAGCATGAAGCAGCCTTAACGACTGCTGATCGTTCGATCCCTTTCCTCTGCCGAAGGAAGACAAAGGACTGCAAATTGCTGGCCATGGAAATCGGAGAGGAGTTCGGGAATATTCTATAAATAAGAATGGAATTCCTTGGGGCGCTTCGAAATCAACTCAGCAAGGATCTCTCACTGAATCTCCCACTTTCTGCACTCGGAATCCATCTTCATTGTGGCCTTAGTGGATGTGATTATCTGTTAGCACATTAAACTAACAGCCTCCCCCCCCCCCCTCTGCTCTGGCAGAAGGCTGAGCAAATCAGCAATTAAGTTTTAAAGACAAAACTTGTGTGCCTCTCGGCCCACGTTGATCGGGTGCTTGGCTGCTTGGCTGCTACCGGGGAAAAGGAATGGCCGGCCAGAGCAGAGCTGGTTTTCAGCTATTTAGAATGCTGCAGGTATTAGCATAGCCCCATCCTGCGTTCCAGTATTCCCCTTCTGGGGCTGTACGGCACAGTAGCCGACGGGGCACTTTTTCTTCTAATTGCGAATGGTGTCAATGTGGCTCCAGCGCGGTCTCCGACTTCGCTGTCGAGCTTTGGGCTCGAGGGGGGGGCTGGCTGTTGGCAACATGTTGGGCAACATTTTGCAACGCCACGAACAACAATTAGTTTGCATGAGTAGTGCCACGCCCACTGGCAAACTTGAGAGGCTGTCCTGTCTCCCCAGTCGCGCAGCCTCTCAAAGCCTGTCTTTTTCGGGACTGACTGACGACAAGTCGTAAACATGATTTGTACATTTAATTTTCCATCATTTTGTTTGATTATTTTGCAGGGGCTGCGCATGCGTGGGCCGCAGATACATCCACTCGAGCATAGCATCCAGCAGCAGCCGATAGATAGATCGGATCGGAACGGATCGTACTCCTGCCTCCATGGTGACCCAGTTAAATGGCCAGACCAGAGCGTTTTGCTTAATTGCCGAACCGTGGGCTGCAGTGCCGACAGGTTATCTCCCTCTCTCCCTCTCTCCCTCTCTGCCTCTCTGCTGACAGAGATGCTGACTCTAATCGCTGCCACTTGCCGGGGGAGCATTTAATTAAAGGCCAACAGCTGTGGCGGCTATTTCCAGCTATTTATGGCAGAGTCATAGTCGGAAAGCCCGACTGGAGTATCCTCTAATCTGGCCGTCGATCTCCGCCTGAAATATGCAACAAATTCTTCAGGCCTGTCGCACTGCCAGGCGGGGAAACAATGCCGTGACGGCAAAGTGCGGCCCGGCTCTCTGTCATTTTGCAATTTGCAATTGGAGTAGCCCCCTCATGGCCAGAAAGGGTGTCAGGGACAGAGACAGAGACAGAAACCGAAACCGAAACAGAGTCGGTTACGGGGCCTATGACAGTGTGGAGAGGCTGAAGTGTTGTCTGGTTTCATTTTCCAAATCCAAATCCCTTTAATGCCCCAGCGACAAAGTCCAGCCAGTCTGGCTTCAGGTGTCCCTCGCGTACCGCTCCACCAATACCTGGAGCGGAGCTCTTAAAGCTGGCAATTTATGGCTGAGCTGACACAATTTCATAAGGCCCCAAAGGCTCTCGGGCTAAAGATTACGCGATTGCGGCTAAAAATATCAGCGCAGCGCCCAAAGGTCATCCAGGTCCGTACCAAACCGGACCCGACCCGACACGACACGACCAGGCAGAAGATCCAGCTGGCAGCTGCAGCGGCGGTGGCGGCGGCGGCGGCGTTGACAAGATGTTGGCCAGGCGTTTGGGCCTGATTTATAAGCCAAGTGCAAGTCCCAGTCGCGACATTGAATTATGCGCGACGGCAGGGGAAAGTGCTGTCCGATGCCTATCGGAATTGGATTCGGCACGGCCCCGAAATCGAAATTGGAATCGGAATCGGAATTGGAATCGTTCAAATGCTGCACCTCTCCAGCGGCCAGCGGCCAACGGATGACATTTTATTTATGCATTGGCCCCGCCGCCGCGGTCTTGGCCCCTCCCTCCTGGACGTCTTGGAACGTCTTGGATCGTCTTGGCCAGCTGTTGATGGCGTTAAATTAATGCGCTTAGTCGCCATCGTCATCATAGTCATGATCGCTGTGTCCGCGGTGTCCGCGTCGTTGTCGTCTGGCAATTGATATTTTAATCGGCATTTCAGTTTGTCTGTCTCCGTGGCTTGAACTGGCCTGGCGCCATCGCTTGTCTGGTGTTTAGGGAAATGCTGGCCCATTGGTGGCCCCGGGGGTGGGGCGGGGTGGTGTGGTGTGGTGGTGTGGGGCCACTGGCTGGCATTATCAACTGTGAACGGCCGCCAGACGTGTCCCAAGCGCTCATGGCTTATGGGCACGCATCATTTTGCAACTGCCAATTAAGTTGTTATTCAATGCGACTCGGGCACACATCTGCCCCGATAAGAAGCCGAAGTAAAACGCAACTTAATTGAATCTTTAAGCTGAAACATAAACTGCGAAACGGAAGCAGAATGCACACGCGGAATGGGGCACAACGTGGGCCGCATGCCTAGGACACATGTGGCGGAAAACTATGTGTGGAAAATGGCCAGGAAGTCGTAAAACGCGTAGAGAAATCGAATCCAAATGCGATCAATCTTAGGGCAGCATTCCAAGAGTTCAATAACTCAAACGTTCATCTACAAGAAGACCTTATTCGCTTAGAGAATATTCCTGGATTTGTACGAGTACGATGGAAATATAGTGAGTGACAGATGTCCTCCATCTAATGTTCGCTAAGAGGCATTTATGATTTCTTGCGGATTAGCGATCGTTTCCGCTTTCCTCTGCATATAGTCTGGAAATTCTTTTCAAATTGAGCGAATCTTCCAGACGCATAAGCATACAAATTCTCCAAGATGTTGCTCCCTCACGGAGTGCGGCATACAGATTTCAAATTTATTTTTAGCCCGCGAGTTCCGTAGCCGCCACCGCCGCCGACGCCTGCCCCTGCCTGCCATGGATCAGAGGCACTTAAACGGCTCACCACCACCACTCCTGCCACCCCTTCCTGCCACCGTTGAATGGATGCGCCTGTGATGCTCATCCAGGCCAACGCATTGGCAAACAACTTGGCAACTTTTGCTTTTAGTGCCTAGCACTGGCTGTGGCTCCTTTGGCGATTCCAGCGAAAAGTGAAATCCTTTTAAAGCGGCAGCAAACAAAAATCTAGGAAAATGTCGCCGCCAAAAAGTTATAAATCTTGTTCATATTTGCACGTGAAAGACAGAGCTCTGTGGCACAGCTAGAGCTAGAGCCAGAGCCAGACTCAAACAGAGATACTCAGCCGGAGAGCTGGGGGAAGCCATAAATGTCACACGGCCTGGCCTGGCCAAGAGGCAGGCAGGCTGGCAGGCTGGCAGGCGGGCAGACGGACAGGCCTGGCATATTAGTTTTCCTCGGAGCGGCGGCGGCATGGCAAAACGTGCTAAATTCCATGGGGCAGACATCCATTAAACAGCACAGGCCCACGACCAGGCCACGCCGAAACATGCCAAGGCTAAAAAGTGCTAAAATCGCATAAAACATGGCTGCTGATTCTAAATTAACTTGCGGCAGCACAGCCCCACACCACAGTGGTTCGACATCGGGAAAAAGATGAAAATTATAAAAGCGAGAATACTCTAAATTTAAAAATTCGAAATGGGATTCATTTGATCATCAGATAGGATTCCGCCTAACCTGTACTGTAATTTTCATCATACAGTCTTTGAAGTCTTTCATTTTTATTTCCAAACTATCTTTATTCGTATCGTTGTTCTGCAAATGTTCTTCTTCAAGTTTTTGTCAGTCATTGGCCCACTGTGTGCTCCTCTGTCCTGTCCTGGCATGCGACACTTCACTGGAGGAGCACCGGAGAAGCCAGAGCTGTTGCACTTTGCACTCCAGCCCGAGGAGGAGGAGGAGGAGCCGGAGAGCTGAAGAACTCCCCTCCTAGACACAACATCTCGTGCATTCTCAATGACGTACTGCTTGACTCTGGCATTTCAGAGTTGCAGCTAAAGATGTTGCCCATAAACATCATAAGCATCCCAGTCTCAGTCCTAGTCCCAGTCTCAGTCTCAGTCCCAGTCTCGAACCCCCTTCTCTTTCCCTCGCTGGCCTGGCTGTCTGTGATGAATGACAAATGCGCGAAATGCATAAAAGTGTGAACAGATTTTAGCCACTAAATATAGCCGCCTCAGCGGAAATGGCAACAGCGAACAAATTCGCTAGTAAAAACTAATTTCACTCGAGTCGCAGTTCCAGTTGGAGTTCCAGTCCCCGTTCCAGCCTCTCTACCAAGCCCCGTTTCAGATGGAGAGACCGAAAATGGCAGGGCATTGGCCTTATGCTAATGTTTGCCTGGCGGTGCCAAATATGGATGCCAGTGCAGATGCCGATGCAGATGCAGATGCGGACAACGACCATGATGGGGATATGGCCATGACCAGTTCAAGGGCTCGGTGAAATTGGCTTCAAGCACGATCGCTTAAGGCCAGATAGAGACATCACCATCACCGCATTGGCAGTGCGGCAGAGAGAGGCAGTGAGGCAGTGGGGGTGGCGCCATTGCGTAAACTGAACAATCACATTTAATTAGCAGATGGAGCTGCAAATATGGAAAGTAGCAGCGCCATTGCATTGACCTCCGCCTGGGAGACGCCACGGCCTGGGCAAACAGAGCAGCTGGGGGCGAGACGCTAATCTCTGCGGACAGGCAACATTTTCATGCGGTTTAAGGTGTCTCTGTGTCTACGTCTCTGCGGTTTTCGCTTTCGAAATCAATTTTCCCCCATATCAAATACGCATCAGCCGAAAGCCGAGAGCCGAAAGCCGAGAGCACCAAAGACAGTGAGAACGAGGGAGAGGGCAGGAAATGTCAATCAGAGCTTAGGTCTTTTGCTCGCTCCGTGATTGATTAGAGTACGAGTGCTCCAATAACTGGAGCAGTGGATTGCATAAGGGATTGCAGCGTGCAGCGACGTGGGAGATACTGCTAACCCAGTCAAGCCATAGCCCAAGACGTCACTCAATCAGTCAGTCAGTTAGTCAATCAGTTAGTCAATCAGTAGGAGTCAGAGTCACAGTCACAGTCACAGTCAGAGTCAGAGTCAGAGTAAGAGTAAGAGACGCTGCTTGTCTGCCAGTTTGAAGGCCAAGAGTCTAAAGTTGAGTGTGGATGGCCATATTGACTCTAGATAGGAGTGGGTCCGGTGCACCTGGAGAGGGCTTACTGCTCGGTACTGGCTTACCGCTAATGAGCTCCATAAACATGTTCACCGTGCGTCGCTTGGATAAATTTGCATTCCTCCGCTGGCCAAGATAGCAGTGTGTTAACAATGTTAACAAGTTCTGCAGCCTGTCTGTATGACAAGTCAATCTGCATCCCAATCAGCTAGAGTCTTCACTGCGGGTTCGCAGAAGGTCAGCGATACGCTCCCAGTGGACTGCAGTGGATGGGATGGGATGGGATTGAGTGGAGTGGAGTGGAATGTTTCCCACTAAGGTTACATCACTTCAATGCCTGATCCCATCATCATCATCATTGATGGGTGGATGACAGCCCGAGAAATTAGCGACTGCCATCAAATGAAAGCCAAGAATGGGCATTAGAGGCCGCATCGATCCGCCAGGAATGTGGAGAGCCTGCCCCAACTGGAGCTGCCCATAAGCGGAGCTGGAGCTGAAGCTGGAGCTGTGCCATATGCCGCCCAAGGCAGTGGACCACATGCCAGCATAGCATCCAATGTCAATGCTTTTGAAAGGCATCAATTAATGGTCAATGCTCTCTCAAAGTGGTTCAAAGATTTTCCAGCGAAAAGATGCCACAGGCAGGACAGAGTAGAGCAGACCAGAGCAGAGCAGAGCAGAGGAGAGCGGAGAGATCGCTTAAATGGGAGAGAACGCGTTTGAGCCATGGCCAAAGTGTCTGTCCAAGATTGGTACAACGACCAGTGGACCACCGGCGTTGCATGCAACCAACAGCAGCAGCAGCAGCAGCAACAGGAGCCATAATTGGCAAGTGGAAAACTGCAACTCAGTGCAGCCATAAAAAGCAGGTCAGGCCAAAACAATCAAATTATGGCCACTTCTTTAATTGATGCACAAAAGATCTGCTCCATGCCGAATGCTGAACGCTGAATGCCGCCCCATTAACTGGCATCCACGAGGAGGCATCTGGCTTTAAGTAGTACTGGAATATCCATTGGAATTGTGGCATCATAAAATTTCACTGCCATGGGCAGCCTGTTCTGTCCATCGGTAATTTACAGCCAGCAATGCTCCTCCGATCAGAGGAGCAAACATATGTTAATGAACCAGCCACAGACACAGGCACAGCCACAGACATAGCGATCGGTGTATGGAGATGGCTATGACGACCATGGCCACGACGAAACGAAAACGACGAAACGACGACGATGGCGTGATGAAAGACAGGAAAAGGCGAGCAACAATTTAGCGCTTTAATTTGATGGCCCTGGCTGGGGCAGGAGCTGGAGCTGGAGCAGGGGCAGGGGCAGGGGCAGGAGCCACACCAAAGTCGAGTGCAAATTCTATCAACAGCTCCGTTCCAGCCCAGGACCTGGACTCTGCCAAAGAGCGTTAGATGGCCAACACTAGATGTGGCTGGGACTGCGCTTCGAAAGCAATTTATTTTAATTACTGCCTGGCCAACTGGAGGCTTCGATGGCTTCAATGGATGCCTGACTGGACTGGTGCCTGGACGGCTGAATGGCTGTGGCCGAAAAAGTGCTAAAACCCTAACAAGAGAAATCAATTTTCGCGGTTCCCGATCCCTGGGAGAGATGTTGCCCTGTCCCTTGCTCGCGTCTGGAGTCCATTGAACTCTGGTCTGGGGCTGGGGACCCTCGGGGGTCTTCATTTGAATGGACTTCCGTCAACAGGCAGGCAGCCAGGCAGCCAGGCTCAAGATTCTAATTGCAACATGTTGCAAAGTAAGTGCGGACACTTGCAATTAATAAGAATTGCTGCTGCTGTGGCTGCTGCCAGAACACCGAGCACAAGGAGCCCATAAAAGTGACTGTCTTCCTCTTGGTCTTGGGCTCTTGGTCCAGCTGGAGTCGGGGATGTTGGTCCTCCTTCTTGGGTCTCGGTCTGGGTCTTGGGTCTTGGGTCTGTGGCCATAGCCAAAGGGCTTGCGTCGGCTTAAGGAATGCGGCGTAACGCCAGCAACATTTCACGCTTAATTATAGACGCCAAGCGCTAGGAATCTCTCATAAAGTAGAGAAGGGGCTCTGGCTATGGCTGTAGCTGTGGCTGTGGCTGCAGCTGAGGCTGGATCCCGATGTGGATAGGCATTTCCTATTGCCATCATCTAATGCCAGGGAAGAGCGCGCCACGTTTATTTATGTGTGGGCCGTTGTTTTGTAATTTAATAAGCAATGCAAAAAGGGGCGCGACAAAGTCAGAGAATGGCTAAGGAATTCGATCCGAAGCAGGCATACTCTCTGGGTTCTTGGCCAATCCACCCACACACAACCCCGTCCCCATCCCCAACCAGATCCACATCCACAGAAAGGCAGGCTCAGGCACAGGCACAGGCACACGCCGTTGACGCCTGCGACGAGGACGGAGACGACGGCGCCAGGCCGATGGAAACTGCTGACTCAGATGGCAGCGTCGTTGGAGGAATGCAGAAATGTTGCTGCAGCATAATTCATATGCAATTAATAATTGGTTGCACAAGCGCACACACAGCATACTGCCACATTTTGAGGCCTGGAGCCAGAGGCGCGCAACACGATGGCTAAGAATAGCTCCCACCAGAGACCTTTGACCTTAGGTCTCTGGTCTTCAGGATATTGTGACTAATTAATGGACCAATTGAATGGAACTCCCATGAGGATTGTATTCCTAGCACACCTCTGGCCACAGTCTCTCCTCAATTCGGACTCGAACACTCAAAGAACATTCACTGGACATTCATCAGAGAGTGAATAAATGCAGCTGATGGTAGAGGGAATATACAATACGAGTATCTGTGTATTCTATAGATATTTGTGGGTCAAGTTTAGTGTCAGAGCCTTGGACATGGCTCCCCTTTTTTGTCTGGCTCTCTAATTAAGCCACAATATTAATTTATGGTAATTGAATACTTCACTGCCATGCCCGAGGAGAGCCGAATAAATAGAAGATTTATTTTGTCTGCAGAGTCCCGAAGCAGCCACAAATTGCTGGCAATTTCAAAGGCCCAGGCATCATTATTGGGGGACCCACAATCTGGAGAAGATCTCTACAATAATTTGCGCCAATTAGAAGCATATTCAGAGTTCCATTCAAGTGGATTTTGGGTCATTATTATTGAGTTCCCTTCTGTCTGTTCAGTGTGTACGAGCACGAGTAGTATGTGCAATGGGAAGACATTCGGAATCAACTTCAGATTCCGAAGCAGAAACAGAAACATTAGGCCCCATCGACGGGCGATCGACTGGAGCTAAATATAGTCCCGTGGGCGCAGCTCCTCCTCCTCCTCCTCCTCCTCCTCCACCTCCTGCTGCAGCCATCGAGGAGGCAACATGATGTTGAAATTTTGATTGCGACATTCTTTCGCCCATTCTTTGTACAAATTGTGCCATGGAATGGAAATGGGAATGGGAATGGGTCTGGTTTTGGTTTTGGTTCTGGTTCTGTGGCAATGCTTCTGCTGGGATTTTGGGCTGTTGGGCGAGAGTTTTGTGCATTTGATTTACGGCAAATGGCCATGCTGACACGCCGCAAAGCTTTCTGCCCAGCGACTGCCTGACCTCAAAACAGAGAACCCAGCCCCGAACCGTGGCCCGTTTCTAATTAAATTCTCTTCGTGTGTCTGACTGCGACACGCCATCATTATCACCGATTTCTAGCCGCGTTTGGAGCGTTCGGAGCGTTTGGGCTATGCAAATTCAATGGAGCCATCGTGCTGGGATGTTACTGCAATGCAACCAGTGGTCTCTTTTCCACACACAAACAGGAGACGTTTCCTTCAGTGTGCTGTTGCACCTGCAGCAGGTATCGGATCGTGATCGGTGGGCGTGGCTGCCAAATGTGTGCACTAATGGCCGCACAATAACAACAACTAATGACTAAATTTCTCATGCCACACAACTTTTTAGGAAGCAAATGTTAATTAAATTTAATCACGTTTCAAGGCAGCACCACCACTGTAGTGGTGCCACCAGCGACAACATTTGCCAGTTCAAAGGTTAAGTGAGTGCGCCAAAAGTGGCCGCATTCGGCTGCAGGCGACACACCCCAAAATGAGAGAGAGAGAAGGGAGAGCGAGTGGGGGACACCAAACAAAAGCCACGAACAAATCCGGACAACTTTTCACAACCAAACGGGCGTATCAGCAACGCATCAGCAACATTGTGTAGCTATACCCTTTCAGAGAGGGTATCGTGATTCGCATCAGAGGTTTGGAATCCAGTGAATAATGCACAGCCTCGATATAGCTATGGAAACTATTCTGTCATCGGTTCGGATAGGAGCAATCGACTAAACAGCATGTCTCTGTTAGAATAACTCTTCCGTCTTTAAAGATAGTCCAATGAAAACTGAACAAGATCTGCAAGGGTATCAAAAGCCTCGGAGCTGTAGCTGGCTTTTCTCCACTGTTTTTTGTTTTCTTTGCGGGCATTGCAGGTTGCATTTCGTCGCTTGTGGCATAAACGCCAATTATGTGCAACATATGCATGTACGCGGAGAGGAGAGCACAGCGGAGCGTGGCATGTTTGCCAATTTTTCATTTCCTGCAATGGCCAAAACAACAAAACCCGAACCTGCCGCCAGATCTCAGGTTGCGGCTGCCGCTGCCGCTGCCGCTACCACTGCCGCAATTGTGGGGAAAGATGCGAGTGCAGCGATAAGGCGCCAAATGGGCAGCGGGCACCACGGATCGGATGGAAACAGCCTTGGAAGCAGGCGCAGTTACCTTGCCTGTGCCTGTGCCAGTGCGCCTGCCTCCCAGTTACTCCATACATTAGAATGACGGCAGCAAACACATCCCCAGCCTGCCACTGCAACTGCAACTGCAACAACTGCAACTGCAACAACTGCAACTGCAACTGCTACATCCATAGCAATTGTCATTTTTCATGGAAACAGAGACAGAGACTGCGACTGCGACGGCGACTCCGAAGGCGACTCGCGGATAACTCTGTCGGACTGCCAGAGCGGCATGCAAATTGCCGTAAATTGAATTTGTCTGATTACGTTTGCGCCCCAGTCGCAGTCTCAGTCGCAGTCTCAGTCTCAGTCGCACTCGCAGTCCGGTAATCGATTGTCTCGGGACCAGAAAGCCAGAGCAGGCTCCGACTCCGGCTCCTCCTACCTTCAATATTTACTTTGCAGCAGGATTCGATCGCAAGAAAAATGAAAAATTGTGCCAGGAAAAGGCTGGGAAGGAGGCGCAGTCGGACCAGCAGATAAATGATGGCATTCGAATTGCATTTCGATGATTGCAAAATTGCCGAGTTGCAGATGCAACGCACAGAGAAATTGCAAGTACTATGTGCCTCATGTGGCACCACAAGCTGCGAGTGCCTAATGGAGATTATATAGTGTGGGAAGGCAGGAGGCAGGACGCTAGGAGGAGGCCTGGAAATGGTTTCCCTAAGCAAAGAGATGGATATTTTTTCCATCTAGTGATGGCCGCAGCAGATTTCGGTATAATCTGGAGGATGGATTCAGATCGATTCAGGTTGCTCGGCGGATGTTTATCGGTCCACGTCCACTGTCACAACAAACACCATATCGGATTTCCCCCCAAGGGAGACACTTTCGATTGGGTTCTCACGCCGCTTCTGTGATCCATCGGAACTGCTGGGGTGATGCATGTTTATCAAAGTGAGTCATGCCCCAATCGGTGTCGTAAATACCTCCTTCGTGAGTGTGTGCATGTGTCTGTGTGTGAGCGGGCAGGGGAGCTGTCAAAATGCGGCGCAATCGTGTGGAGCCTGGCTCTGATCCGAACAAAGCGCAGCTGTTTCACACTGGCTTTTGTTCTTGTTCTCAGCCCAGTCACCGATCAGCAATGTGCCACACAGGAAACATGTTCCCCCTTCTGGCTCATGGAAACCTTTTCCCTGTTTTCACAGCTTTCCCGCTTTCAGGCAGCGCTTTTCCTTTCACGAAATGCGTTCGTTGAGCCACACGCCGCCCGCCACACGACGCCCGCCGCCAGGGCCATTAACATAAAAATAAATTTCGCTTTTGGCCGGGCCATATCGCGGCCATCAAATCGCCAAAGCGAAATGAAGTTGTAAGCAGGGAACCTCCTGGCCGGGGGCTTCGTATCCGCGACTTTTTCGCGTTACGTGGCAGGCAACAAAAAATCCGAACAGCCAAAAAAGAAAAAAGATCGAAACGCAATAAATTTCACAAACGCGCGCAACAATTAGAAACTGAGCAACAAATGCAACAACAGCGACAACGACAACGACAACGACAACGATTGCAACTGCAACAGCAACAGCAGCAGCAACAAATGCAACAAACAAACAAGACGAAGGCTACCTTTGGAGGCCGAAGCTTTGATACTCTTCAGGTGGATCGTTCCGAGGGATCGTCATTCGATATTTTGAACAATATTTCCTATCAAAGCTGATAGGCGCTGATATAGCGGATATTCCTGGATAAGAGAATAAGATACGAGATTAAGGCACCCTCTGGAAGGGTATCAAAAGGCCAGAGACAGAGCCACATAGACCTGCGGCCTGAGCGGCGGCTGCGCATGCGCGTTGATAATTTCTTGCTATCGACGCGCCATGATCACGTAAATTATGTCCAAAACTGAAAATGAAATCACTCGGAATTGCCAGGCAACAGAGAGGCAACAACGGGGCAACAACGACAGCAACAACCAATAACCAAAAAAAAATGCCATGCGACGATAAATTTCGTATTGGAATCCAGGCGATATGCATTTTCGGGCAGCCAAGCGCTGCCTATAAAATCGGTTTCTGTTTCTCTTTATTTTTATTTTTACCGCTTGATTAATTTTTGTGCGTTTGGCAACAGCGAAAAACTTTTAAAGCGTCATTTTCCCTGTGCCTCTGTGCCCCTGTGCCCCGTGCCTCGTGACTCGTGTGTTTTTCCGCTGCTTGATTAAGTAAAATCAATTTTCGTAGCTCAACGATTTCTAAATTAATTGCCAATGGCCGGTGGGAAATTGGTTTTCGGCATTCGACTAGAAAAATGTTCATTGAAACTCCAACTGTGGACAGATTAAACATTCGGCTGGATAAGCCACCGATGGAAAGGCAATTCATATTCTCCCAGATCCACGCAAGCCGCGTAGCCCCTTGTCAGACATATACATTTTCTGGGGAGCTATTTTTAGGCTGTGTCAGTGGCTGTGGCTTCCTCCTCTTTGGCTTCCTTTCGAGCCCTGTCACTCCGTTCTCTTCAGTGATTCATGCATTTTTACTTGGCCAACGCCCGCCTAATTAAGATAAATACTTGTACACTCACAAAAGGAGAGAGAGAGAGGAGGGGATGTTGCTGCTGTCAAGTCATTGCGGCAAATGCAACTGCAACAGCAACAGCATTTCAGTTAGCACTGTGCTCAAGCGGGCCTAAACCGTAGCAACGGTTGTTCAACATCACACTCTTCCTTGCCTCTCTTTTGCAAGGCAGGTACTACAAGTGCCACAGCAGCAGCAGCAGCAACAGCAACAGCAACAGCAACAAATTGCAGACGACACAGGGAAGAGGAATGAAGACAACGCCTCCTCCTAGCGCCACCTACGTGAGTCGTCGTCGTCGTCGTCGTCGTCGTCGTCGTCGTTGTCGTCGTCCCTCCATGGGTGCATGGGTGCATGGGTGCATGGGTGTCCAGAGATGCTTATCGCCCTTGCCTCTGGACTTTTCATTCTTCGACTTCCACAGCGCCTCCGTTTACTGGAGAACTGCCTACGGGCTCCCTCTGTTGCTCTGTTGCTGTGGCGTTGCAACGGAAGTCAGTAAACTTTCAGGGTTATTATTATGCCAGGCTTGTGGGCCCCAACCTCAGCTGTCGGCTATATGAGGGGTACGTACACTTGGCTGGGACACATGTGGCATGCATGTAGTATATGAGGTAGAATTTCAATTGCCAAAATAAAGCTGTTTTCTTGCGGCCACAGCTGTTTCCAGCAATTCCCAGCTATTTCCATATAACCGAACAAAGGAAACCACTTTAGATTTTCCCTTTGAATACTTTTATTCCGGTATTCCCCGCAAAAATACCTACGGAATGGATTTCCCTCAAGGGTATGGGTATGGCTATGGATATTCGTCACGCAGTGAAACAGATTGCAGGTAGAAACGAAACAATCTTATCGGGCTGATGTCATCGCTATAATTTAACCGTTAATGCGAGCATTGAACTTCCCACCCGTCTTTATCTTTTATCTTTATCCCTCGTCCATTCCATCCTATCCATCATCGGTTCTCTGGCAGCTCTGATTCGGCTTCCTTTCGGGCTTTATTTGATTTGATTTGCGAATCTGCTGACCCAGATTCGAGTCACAGTCAGGGCTGGGCTTTGTTGCATCCACTAACCACCGCTGCCATCGATCTACCCAGTCAATAGCTACATATAACGGTATACTATACGATCTATAAGTTCGGAAATGGTACACCATTTAATGTGGTTTTCTGTAGCATACCCTACCCCCAACATCTGTTGCCTCAGAGGGGAGACAGACGCACCCTGTACTTGCGCCCGATATCGCATTTCCAGCACTGCCCCTCCCCCCACACCCTTTGCGGACCCCCACTACATGTCGTTGACTTTTGTTTATTAATTTAAAGCGGAGCTATCTTTCTGTCTCTCTGTTTGCCGTCGGAGTGGTGTTGGCGGTGGTTGTCGTATCATGTTATGTTAATCCGTTTTATCTGCCGCTTTTGCTGTGTTCGTTTTCAGATTTCAATAGAACCGATTTCGTGGGGGGTCATTGGGTTTTGTCTGACTTCGATTTTGGGATGGATTTACAGATGCGGGTGGATACCGGATCGCGAGGGTGGACTGCAGCTGACATAATTACGACACACGATATGCTGTACACAGATGTTAGATGTTAGGGGAGAGGGAGAGTGCAATGTACTCTCGATTGGAAGCCCTAGCATACACTCACCTCTCGCTACAGCAAGTGTTCGGTATCCAGTTTTTTGTGTACTCTCGGGTCTGATAATCCAATAAAGTCCAATCGGGTGGAGAAGTAGTTCAAGTGGATGTGTGATTACCGAGCCCCACCGATAAGAACAAGTTGCAGTTACAGTGGACTGCAATTACGAGCACTTCTTCTTGAGATACAGATACGAGTGTGCCGGCACTAAATGCATCTTTAAGTCGGTTCACTCAAGTGGAAAATTTTTCATTTATTTATGATTTAAAATTGTAAAGAGAGAGAACGAGAGATACGCGCACTGCTTTGGGGTCCACTTAACTTTGAACTTCTGCTCGTAACTTTTCATAGGTTTTTTCTCTCCCGATTTTCGTTTCTTTTCTCTTCACTTGGGTTATCGGCAATTGGAAATGCATTGACCTCGTTTCAGGGGGCAGGAATGTTGCCAAACACACACTGCAAGCCGTAAGCTGTAAACTGTAAACATTTTCCCTGGTGGTGTGTCAGCGGGGGAGGGTGCGGCACCGGCACTGCAATTGGTGCACAACGGAAGCAGCACCATATCCATATCCATATCCATTCTCGTATGCTCGCAGTATTCCCCTTAACAACTATTTAAATGCATCGCTGCACACACAAATATGTATAATTTTCTCTGCTGCTTCGTTTTTTGGTTTAAACAAAAGGCACAACGCTGCGCGGTAGGTGGTTTTTGTTTCTTTTTTTATCAGGCACACCGATGTGCACCGGTCAACGTGAGGCGGAAAACTGAAAAAAGCTGACAAAACAAAAACCGAAAACGAGACTCAAATCAAACTGTAACAGTCGTTAAAGCGGGGAACGAGCAAGAGGAAGAGGAAGAGAGAGAGAGAGTAGCAGAGAGAGAGAGAGAGAGAGGCGAAGGGAAAGAGTGTGAGAGAGAGAATGCCATGCCTGTGTGCATGCGCGTGGGCGAGGCCGGCCTGTTCCCGGTCTCAGTCCCAGTCCCAGTCTCAGTCCTAGTCCCAGTCCCAGCCGCTGTTCCTCTTAGTGGATGGCCACTGCACTGCACTTGTGCGTACAATACGAGTAACGAGTATATCTACCCAGATGCCGCCTATCTGCCGGATGCATTGTGTGGCCGCCGCCTCGCTGTATCTCAAGGGTTGCACACTGGCCCTAAAACTGGGGTAATACTCGTACTCCTCGTCTCGCATTCACTGGAAGATGCACTCGGAATGGGAATCGCAATTGGAGTCGCTATTGGAGAGTCGGAGTTGAAGCTGTTGATTTACGAGTGCCCTATTGACTGCGCTCCGAGAAGTGGTGAAAGTGTGTCTGTCCCCATCGCTGAAGGGAGAGAACACGAAAACACAATGCACAAGCCCAGATGCCGATCAGGGTTTATTCAACCCATACCCTGGCCCTTCGGGGGGTGGGTTTTCCCCGGGATGCTGCTGCTGCCAGAGCCGGGGAAAACTGTTGCGTGCCACTGGGAGTGCCCTCGGAATTGGCGCACTCGTGCAGTGGGACAGTCGTTCGTGTGGGGTGGGTCTCCGGCTCCGGCTCCGGCTCCGTCTCCCTTTTCCCTTTAAGGTGTGCCGGCGCATACAATGCAGAACTCTTCTCTTTATAGAGAGGGTGCTGTGGCACTCCCTCAGAATCAGCAGAATCTGAGTCGACTCTGTCACGCACAAGGCGGTACGCAACGAAGGGGAATATCGCAATCTGTTTAATTGAGGTGTTTAGCCCGGTGAATAATTAAGACCGACAATGAGGCCCCAGACAAAGGTCAAAATAATAAATTAGACACGCGTCTGAGTGGAGTTTTTGCGAGTGGAAAGTGGACCTAGAGTGGATCTAGATATGGGACATTGTCAGGAAAATACTTGACAAGGAAGGAGCAAACATTGTGCTTCCCTGGAAGAAGTCTCTCTAGCATATCCCCTTCCCCAGCTCACATTTCACGGGGCGTTCTGTTACAGACTAGTATTCCTGAAATGTGTCTAGCTGGAGACCCATGCCGTGGCCATTTCGTGACCAGGCACTTGTCATTAGTCCAACCATCCAAAACAAATGATGGCTGCGCACACACAGTGGGCAGTAAAAGTCTTTGCATGGCAGGAGCTGCCGCTGCCGCAGCCGCAGCCGCTTGGCTTTGGTGGAAAGTGTGCCAAAGTAGAAAACCGTAAAGTAAAGTAAAAGTACTCGCACTCGTAATAAACTATAATTATGGACGGGAGAAACCGCATGCAAATCGACGGCTGGACTGGGATGTGGATGGTGATGGGGCCACGGCCACGCAGGCGCAGGAGCAGGAGCACACGCTTATGCAAGAGCCAGCACAACAGTGGGCTCGCAAAGTAATGTGACAGGCGCTAAATGTGCTGGCAATCGATTTGATTTGCAGTCTCGATGCGAATTTAATTGAAATGAAAAATAGCCAGCCCCCCTTTCAAGCAGTGGGCGTGGACTCGCGGAGGCGTCTGGTGGTTGGTTGTTGGTTGTTGGTGGAAAGGCCAGCTGTAAGGAAGTCAGTCGGTCGCAAATGCAAATGCAAATGGAAATGGAAATTCAAATGCCACACAGCCCACGCAAAATTATGAAAAATTATTAGACACTGGCCACTAGAGAGGGAGCTGGAAGCCACAAGCTACAAGCTACAAGGAGCCATGGCTCCATGGAAAAAGTCGATTTCACGCTGGCTAATGAAACAAATTATAAGTGGCCGCCTGTCGTCGGGCATTTTGCGGAAACACATGTGAGTTTTGTCATTTCCATAAGCGTGTTGCGTCTGCTCATTGTTGTTTCTATGTTTCTACCTGGCATCTGCTGGTTGTTGCTCTCCATCTCTGGTTGTATAATGGTGCACAGAGTGGTAACCCAAGCCCAAAGGCAGAGTCGAGTCGAGCCAAGCCGAGACGAGCCGAAGGCGGCAGGTTGTGGGGTTTTCGAATGGTAATGCGATACTTTTTGAATGGCTGAATAATCTTTTGAGTTTCTGCTGATTACCAAATATTTTAGTGCTAAAACAAAAGACGAAAATTGTGTGGTTTGTTCGCAGTTCTGTAATTGCAGACTCTACTCATCGCTCATCGCTCATAACGATGATATGATGGGGGCCTGTGGCATGCGTCACATGAAAAACAAAAAACTTGACTGGAATGATATGATGGGAGAGAGGAATAATACATTATGTTCAACGTATCAACGGTATCCCCAGCTAAGAAAAAGAGAAGCGTGATTCAGTGAGGTTTTCTCATCTTAAGAACATCATCTACCGAAAACTTATCATGTGAAACGAAGAGGGGACCCAGATTTCGTTTAGTTTAATGAAAATCCTGCCACAACAGAGATTGTGTGGTAATTGGATGCCATTCATTCGAGGGGATTATGATCCGTAAGGCGGAAGCTCTCCACACCACGAACCATGGCTCGTACGGGTATCTCCTAAGTAGATTATCTCCCATATTGTCGCCTGTCCACATCCCATGCTCCGACTCTCCACAGCTTTTACTTTTGACTCATAATGGGTCTCTACATCACTACCATCATCATCTCAGTGCTTCAGCCTCTTCATCCGTTGATTCTTTGTTTTGAGGTGGTAACCCTTTTAACATTCCATTTCATTTCATTTGGTTTTGTGGACTTAAGCTACTTTCGTTGTGATCGTTGTGTGGTTCTGATGTGGGAACTTCTTTTCGCTTTTAATAAGCCACCCAAGCACTTTGGACCCCCAGGTCTCCAGGTCCCCCGACCCCCCGATCCCCCGATCCCAGCTCCAAGCTGCAAACTCCACTTGACCGTGATTTGTTTTCGTCGGTCTGCAGCAGTTCTCAATGTGTCATTACTCGTAAAGCGCCTCTGTCTTTGTGGATCTGTGTCTGTATCTGTATCTGTATCTGCACGAGTATCTGTATCTGTGTCTGGTGAGTAGTTTCGTTGTTGTGGCGGGAAAGACAGATCCAGCATTAATCACTGTCAGCGGCCTGGCCACCTCATCGTCATCCCCCAGACGCTCCCACTCTGCTCTTCTCCGATCCGATCCGATCCGAGCCGAACCGATCCTACCCTCCTTATTGGTCGCCTGTCTGCATGTGATTTCATTAATTTCGCATTCCGATGCACAGCGGCGCAAAGCAGAATTCCATTCCCCCATCTGCCTGCCTCCCGCCTCTCTGATATCCAAAGCCCCCGCCATCAGGAAGTGCAAAGTGTGGAACATGTGCACCACCGACGGACGGACGGATGGACGGCTTGGTGTGGCACGGCACTTGCATTTTTATATTCAGAGTATTCGGCACTTACGAGTTTTCAGTATTTTGTATACCCTTTCAAAAAGGATGGAACTTTTGGGATTCTTTAGAGAATTTATTCTAGATATCTGCTGCAGAAAGATTCATTCTGCAAGGAAATTGCCCCAGTAGGTTGCTGATTTCCATTTCAATCGGCTGCTAAGGAAACTAGTCCCTCCGATTAACAAATATATGTCAAAATCTTTGGAGAAACTGTACTTTTGACAGCAGATACACGCTACAGGCACGACGGATCCGCTAGTAATCTCTCCATATTTAGTATATCTGCCCATAAGACCGATCATTCCGCAAGAGTATCATGTGCTTCATATCGCTAAACTCTGTCTTTCTTGCTTTGTTGTTTTGTTGTATTATTTATTGCTTTGTACGCTTTTGATCAATCAATTCAGCCCCGGGGCCTGCAGTGATGCATTCAAGGTTCGCTGTGTGCCATGCAGTACGAGTATATTTTAATTGAATGATCAGAATCACTCGCCGTCGGGCCTCTCCATCTGCGGCTTATGAATCTCTCGTGTTGATCTCAAATTGGCTCTGGCTCTGGCTCTTGCTCTGGATATGGGCTATGGGGCTCTTGAGCTTAATTGCATCCAGCAAATATGAAAATCAATCGACGCCAAAGAGGCGCCAGTTTCAATTTCAATTCCCTCGATCGACCGCCTGACCCACAAATCCCGTCGAGATCGTCGCCAAAGCCAAATTGGGCATCAAGAGCGACGACAGCGGCAACAGCGACATCGACATCGACATCGAGAGTCGTCCGGCAAAAGGCAAATACAAAATATTTGCTTATTATTTATATTTGAGATTTATTTGCCAGGAGGCAGGCAGCACACGCATCTGCCAGCCGATGCCAATGCCGATTTCGATGCTGTTTGCCGTTCGTTCCCCGACTCCGATGTCGACTCCAACACGGCTCTGCTGCAGCTTCCACTGGAGAAGGCAGCGTGACATGGGTCGTGATGGGGCACCACACGAATCAGAGCTTTCTGGTGGTAAAAGCTGATGCCTCAAATGCCGAATAATCGCTCTACAAAAGTAACTACCAGAACCAAACCTAGTACGAAACCTCTTTTAAACTTAGGGAGATATGTGTATTTTTTCCTAGCCATCAATCTCTTAATTTCTTCCAATATATGATTTGAATGTTATTCCCCTTAGCATTTACGGCACTTAAACCATCCTCAATCAGATTAAGTCGCTCTTTTAGTGGCAAACACTGCCATCGCTAGCGGCAGCGGCAGCGGTGGCGGCGGCGGTCCATGTCACCATCACCTTGTCGCCTCTGCCTCTGCATCTGCCTCTGCCGCCTGGCCAAAGTCGGTCGCACATGTCGCTGTTTGCCATTTTAGGATTTGTGGCCGAAAAAGAAGAAAACTGAAAATAATACAAATGTGTACGTACTCGTATGGAGGCTATATGCAACATGGCTGCTTATTTTTGGACAGGCGGTAGAAAGTGCCGCCGCGGCGGCAACAACAACAAATCACAACGGCAGCGGCAGTTGCAGCTCATTATTTTAACGGTCTGTAGTTGTTGTTCAGTTTCGGTTTTCCTTTTGCATATCACCATTAGCGCTGACAGGGTAGAACCACAAAGAAGTCGCGCGTTGAAAGTGAGCGCCAGCTGTCGCCCAGTTTCCGCATTGGGACTGGGGATTGGGGATTGTGACTGTCCCTCTGCTTCTTCCTTTGATCCTCCAGAATGCGGTGACCCCGACTCGCTTTCATTCAAGCAGCGGCAGCGGCTGCGGCAACGGCAACATGTTGCGAAAGTCGCTTGCCACAGTGCAAAATATGGCCAAGGCGCTTTGCCTGTTGCCAGTTGACTGTTGCCGGCGCTTTTAATTGACAAACAAATTACAGGCTGCATGTCGGCTGTGGCTTGTTGGTTGTTTGTCTCCTGGCCAAACCCTGCCCCACACAGATGACATGCAAAACCAGCGCCGAATGACTAATTGGTCAGCATAATGGTCAGTCGGGGTCCGGGCTGTGAGTGCTTGGATTGGCACTGTGGAAATTTGTGGAAATTACGAGTGAGCAGAACCACAAATCATTAATGTCCCACATTGCTCATTGCTCATAGCATTCCGAAAGACAAGTCAAAGATCTACTAATATGCAAAAGAATGCCAGCAGCAGATACATATATTTCGATCCCAAGTGCCTTTTTTGCCCCACTGTGTCCACTGTCCACTGGGGGACAGCAGCAGTGCAGTTCGTCAAGCCATTCACACACGATTTAGAGTCGTCGCCGTGGGGCACGAGACACTGGGCGGGGGACGTGGACGTGGACTTGGGACACTCGTGTGATGAATTTGCCGCCAAGGCGCCGCCGCCGTCTCTGACGCTGGCACTGTCGCTTGGGTGGTCATGGGGCCGGGCCGGGCCCCAACTCCTGCGGCTTAAATGTTTCGACAAAAAGTTCGTTTCCATTGACGCTGCATGGAATGGAATGACTAAATTATTCATTGCAGGATTTATGCAGCCGGCGGCTGAAATCACTTTCGCTCATACATGAAGCCGAAGGAGTCCCAAGGTATAGATGGAGTCCGAGGCGGGAGCTATTGCTCCGACTGGGGCCTCTCCCTCATTTGGTTGCTTTCCTTCGCTGAGAGTGCCAGGGTCTGGCAAACATTTGCCACAATTAAGGCACATGACGCCGCTTAAACTCCGACTTGACAAATGAAGTCGGCTCGGATCCAATTCCTGCCGAGGAATGCGGCCCACTCGGAGGGAGGGGAACACTCATTACGCCGTACCTCGACCTGCCAGCGTAGTCTGGTAGATGACGCCTCTGTTTCCATTGTTGTGGCAGCTGGGGGTCTGGGGGAGACGCAGGGAAGTCAACGCCCACCTGGGCTGCCGTTTAATGGCGCAGGCAAATAGGGGCTAGGCTCTCCGCCAAAAGCTGTCATCGTCTGACATCGGCATCGGCATCTGCATCTGCATCTGCAGTGGTGTCTGGGTCTGGGTCTCGGCCTCTGCATCTGCATCTCCATCTCCATCTCCATCCGTATTTTATTTGTATCTGGGCCTGGCCAGAAGCACGCGCCGGGCCGCATTGTCTGACTGACAGAAAGAGTGTGGGGCGCAGGCGCAGAAGGCCTTTATTGTTATTGAAAAAGAGTCAGACAACGCGTCTGAACTCGGCTGAAATGTGCTCTGAAAGGTCGAGGACGTGCAGCTGGAGGAGCAGGACTGGATGCCTTTCCCGTAACTTTCGCCCACTGAGAAATGTGGCGAGTAGTTTATGCCACAGTTATGCCCCAAAATTATTGTACATTATGATTTGGTGCTGCCACATTTGTGCCTATCGCAGCATGCAATCTTGTAGCCCCGGCAGCGGTTGCAAGCCAAAACGAATCGAGTCAAAAGGAAACTTAACCCGGCCGCAATCGTTTGCCACAGTCACCCACAAAAGTGGACTTCCTCATTGCCGCTAAACGCAGCAGCAACAGCAGCAGCAGCAGGCAGAAACCAAATCAGTCTGTTGCATAAGCCAGGAGTTGCATTAATTCCCAATCCAATCCAATCCGATGCGATACGATCCCTCCTCCATGGCTCATCCAGATCCAAGGCCCAGTTATGAATGAAAACGAATCGAAACAGATATAGATATAGAAATTGCAATGCAAAATGTGGGAGGGGTAGGGGGAGGGAGGCAAATGAGAGAGCGGCCTCTTTGAGGGCCTGCACCGCGAACAGGCAGGAAGCCAAGACGGAATGGGGCTGTCTGCTGGGGCCTGGCAATTGTCTGCGGCTAAAATGAAAGGCCTCCGAGTGTATGGCAAATGATAGACAGCCGGCTGACTGACTGCCTGACTGACTCCCAGCCCCAACTGCAACTGCAACTGCAACTGCAACTCCCTCGCTGGACATGCAACGGAAGCGCAAAAATAGCAACAATAATGCCACACACACAGACAGACACACATGCAGAGGCACATAAAACTTTAAATAAACCTTTTGCTTTGCGAAATTTGTTGAACTTTTGGCGGTGTGGCGTTTGACTTATTGCCCACTGATCCGCAGACAAATTGTGCCCCAGGAGGAGACCATGCCAGACCCCTCATACGAGTTTGTGTGTATGTGTGTGTGTGTGGGCGTATGGGTGCTGGGGCACATAAACAAATTGTAATTTAGTGTGGCACACAGGATGCCCCATGCCAGGCGCCAGCTGCGCCAAAGAGAAAGTGAATGTTTGCTGAAATGTGACAGGTTCATTTGACACACCGCAGCGCACGGAGGGATCTTTGGATGGATAGTTATAGATCCCTGTCCCAATCTCCGATCTCCGAAGATCTCCGAAGATCTCTGCAGATCTCTGCAGATAATAGTGGCACTCGCACACTCCCCGGAATCAGGTCAATCGTTTGAGCACACATAAATCATGTCGTCTACCACTTGCCACTCGCCACTCGCCATTTGCAACATCAATTGCTAAATGGCCGACGCCCGTTGCGGCTCCAACTGATTTCCGCTTTGGGCCAGGCTCGACGACTGCATTTTAACCCAATTAAAGAGAACAGGTTGGCACCTCCGCAGCGACACAGCGGCAAACCGACAGACCGACAGAGATTTCAATTTACGCCAAAATATGGAGCAGTCATTGGATCTAAGATCTGTAGATCTTATCACAGCCGCAGCATCATGGTCCGGAGAGACAG
The DNA here is from genome assembly GCA_008121275.1 of Drosophila lowei. NCBI lineage: Eukaryota > Metazoa > Arthropoda > Insecta > Diptera > Drosophilidae > Drosophila > Drosophila lowei. Next base: position 18,280,359 of record CM017778.1, on the reverse strand, counting down.
CATCCAGCACCATGGACTCAGAGTGTGTGAGGGCGCTGCATGAATTGTGTTCGATTTTTGTTGCTGGGAAAGTCGGATTGGATTTGGATGGGAAGCCCGCATAGGGAAAAGCGAATTTAATTAAGTCAGAGATCTAAGACGCGATCTCTCTGTGGGCAGTGCCATAATTCATGCGGGGAAATGGGGAGAGCGCGAAGGGAAAGTCGAAAGTCGACAGTCGGCGGTCGACATCGATAATGGTGACACATATCAATAAAGATTCTCGTATCTACCCCACATCCCACAGATCGGATGGGGATTAGACGGCCCTACAGGAATCCCCTCGTGGCTGGTGGCTGGTGGCGCCACCACTTGTCGCCGTGCAAGTGGGTCAGTGGTGCGAGTGGTGCTGCTATCGATGCTTACCTGCAAAGAAAGGAAAACAGAGAAACGGGTGAGAAAAAGCAATTAAGTGGCAGTTGCCATAAAAGAAACCCAGCGAGAGCCCGGCCCGGCCCGGCCCCACTCAAAGCGAGAGATGAATTTGCCAAAAGCGAACATGACACGAACATAAAGGAGAATAGCCATGGCCATGACCAGAACCCCCAGAGGAACAGCAAGAGGAGGTGGCAAAGAAAGTCCCGCATTAGACACAGATAATGCCGGGGCTTAGCCTCCGGGGAAAATCTCCTCGTGGACAGAGATCTCTGTGAAAGCCTCGCCGTTTAATTACCTAATGGACAGGCAATCGATAGAACCCATGTCTCTTGGCTCCGAATGGCTCCTTATATCATCGTGGAAAGGCAGCAGCAATTAAAATTCAAAACTTAAACGCTTTACGGCCTATTAAAGTTACACGAAATTAAATTTTTATTTTTATCATCGTTTGTGGCCCGGGAATTAACATAATTTCCGAGTCGCCTTTGGGGGGGAATGGGATGGGACTCCTCCATGGAAATGGGAAAAATATAACAAGAAATGTATAATTTTTATGTGTCTGCAACGTTTTGAATTTAATTGCTTCATTTGCGCCTTTAGAGCGGCCGAGGCAGAGGCAGGGGCAGGGGCACACTGCTGTGTTGCTTTAACAACTTCTGCCACACTTTTGGATTCGTTTGGATCAAAAATAATTGTGGACTGCGCTGCACTCATAAATTATGCATTTCAATGCAAATGCCAACGCAACTAATTGGTTTACATAAGATGTACATATAACTCTGCTTCTCTGCCCAGATTTACGACCATAAAAACGCGCCAAGAAGCGGGGAAGACAGAGGAAGAGTCAAGAGAGAAGGCAGTAACAATAACAATAATGCGGTAATGACAACTGCACGACATTGACAATATACGACTACGTAAAAGAGAAAAGCCATGCACTTGGAATACCCAAAAAAAACGTGGCATTCAGAGAGAAAGAAGCTCATCCAAATTACGCATACGCCACCGTCGAAAGACAACCGACAACCGACAACCGACCACCGACAGCCGAAACGGAGACAAAAGCCCCATCCAGAGCAGCGATTGCGCAAATGGAAAGCCATCCCATACCATCCCATCCCATGGTATGTTTACTCTAGCCTAATTAGAGCTCCAATACAGCCCATGAAGGCGCTAATTAGGAGTACTCTCGTGCATAGGTGGGTGGATCACTCAAGCACTCCGGAGTCCGGACACGTCTGGCTGCACGGTGCTGCTGGATCGCGATCGCTGCCACTGATAACACTTGGCTGCCATTTATGTTTTTAACAATCTTCGTGTGCCTCGAGTGCTAATTTCGCTACGCGATTGATAGCATTTCGAATTGCTTTTATTTTTCGGTTAATTTTAATTTGATTTGTGGTCAACATCGTGTCTAAGAAGGTGCCGACACCCAATTGACAGCTAAAATATGTCTTCACTCTCCCAGATCTAGCATTGTGATTGGAGTGGGACTCGGGTTTGCTTTCCCATTGTGTGGGGGAAATGCAAATGAATTTAACGAGCATTACGTACCCGTTTTCGAAAGCATTTTATGGTCAATCATTATGGCACTTGCGATGGTCCCAAATGAACTTAATTGCAGGCTTGTGGAATGTCAGGAATGAATGGTATGAATGGTATTCAATGCACAAGGCAGTAAAAAAAATTTCCAAGGGAAGGTTGCCATGCCATTGGAGGGTTCTTCCTTTCTCAGTGGGGGAAATCAATGTAAGTCGATTCAAATATTCGTACGAGTATAAATGAGTAGGAAGTTCCATTCTAGGCTTCTCCCACACACATTCCATTCAACCTCAAAATTAAACGATCTATAATGAATTGGAATGGATCTGCTGGATCATAAATTTCAGCCTCCCCGAAGTGTGATTCTCTAGATAAGAGTTTACAAGCTGGTGGCCAAGCTAAGTCCATTGGCCGACACAAATCAAAGTCTGGCCAACAAAGTCTCCAAATGGGTTAAGCCAAGACGGATTTATATGTTGGCCATAAAAAAGTAGAGAGAAAAATGTATGCCTTAGTCCGACTCTTGGCTATTAAATCGAAATCTGAGCTTTTGTTGGGGCACCTGACTGGAGAGACGAGAGGCGTAACCAAGATCTTTTTTCTCGGTTTTGTGCTTTTCTGAGTAGGGGAGGTCATAAAACCTCGCGTAGTGCCACCAAAAAAGAGTGTGCAGCGGGCCAGAAAGACTTAAACCTCCTCTATCCCTCCTCCTTGTTGGGGGCTTGGGGCCGCATCGTCGAGTGGGTGTTGCTTCGTCTGAGACGTGCCACAAGCTGCAACTAAACTTGCAGTTGCAACTCAAGTGGAATATGACGCGAGGGGGTACCTACTTGGACCACGCATGCGCGCCTCTTGTTCGGGGCCTACGTGTTATCACGACCAGGTCTTTCACTTTTTATCCACCTCGTACCCCACACACTCGTACGACTATGAGTACGAGTATTCGCATGAGTATTCGTATGAGTATTCGTACTAGTATTCGTACCATATTTCTCGCATGTCCGCACAATTTGTTGCCCCTGGAATCGCTTCAGGCCTAATCGTTCAATAATCGCAGCGAAATAAATGTACGGAATCTATCCCGACAGCGAACTTGAGAAGCTGCTCAAATTACAATGGATTGGAGTCGCTTGGGAATGGGTTTTTGTTTCTTTTGTTTTTGTTGTTGCTGTGAAACGGGGAGGGCTCGTAACTGTGGGGCTCTGTAACCTTAGACTTGGCCTGGGAATCATTAAAGTCATACGCCACGTTGCCCATTGCCAGCCACTTTTGTAAGCCGCTCAGCCGGTCGAAAATAATGTTGTTAAATACGAAAATTCATTTAAATTACAAAGCGTCAGCGACATACGAATGAGCGAAGGTGAAGGTTATGGTCTTGGATCGCTGAATAGTACCCCAGAAAAATGTACGGAAGAGAGAACTTTAGGGCATCAGTGTGGTCTATCAGGCAGTTAGCAGATTGTTTGCGATAATTCTTTGGGCAAATATTGGGAAACACATTGGTGGCACACAGGTCATGTGAGAGACCCTCGGGGCGCCACACAGCTCGCTCGAATTAATTAGAGCGGCGGTACATAGCGAGCCCATAGATACAAATGTGTCTGTGTTCGTAGCATGTGTGTGTGTGTGTATCTATGAGGCACTGACCCAAGCCTTCGAACAAACGACTCTTTGTAAATTTTGACATGATATGCCCCACACAGATTCCAAAGAGGGAAATTAATAAGAGAAGAGAAGAGAATGAGTCAAGCGCAGCGATCATCATCATCATCATCATCATCCATCCGATCCTCCGATCCGGCTGCAATATATGTACATATGTCTAAAAAAGATGATGATGATGATGGTGGCTGCAGAACAAGTCGCCGGACAAGGGACAGCCGTCGCCAGTCGACAACAAGTTTTTCCAATTTTCATGCACTAAGCGCAATCGGTGCTCATGATCTGTACATTAGCGTCGTGTGTTGATCGCGCAGATTGCCCCAACATCACACACTCACACACACTCCTCGAAAGGAGGCGCACACACAGACACATAATAGATGTGGATGTGGATATGGATATGGAACCATAAACCAACCGCTGACTGATATGCCCGTAGTCTCCCCCAGTTATAGCCAGTTAGCGACATCCATTCCTATGCAAATTCGAGCCTAGTTTTTGCGGGGACACTCGATCCTCTATGAAGTCATCACCGTTAGGAAATGCCATTACGCAAACACAGTTTTCTGTTCGTTTTTAATTCGGAAATTATGCAAAAATACACGCCCCCTTGTATGTACCCCAAAGTGGCTGTCATTTAGCATGTGGGCGTCTGTGAGCCATTGGAGGGCGTGGCTGGAGTCCAAAGGAGCTGGACAAACAGGTGGCTCCGGCTCGAAGATAGCGACAGATAAACGGCAAGTGATCTGTGATCATTTATTAGAGATCAGAGATCAAAGAACGTAGACGGAAATGCAATCAAATTTGGAATTTAATGGAAAGATATACAGAAAGTATAGATATCAGATGAGCGATTATCTAAAATCAGTCGAAAGTTGGAATGATCTGTTCTGAAGTATTTTAATATCAGATTGCAGCTTTATATGAAACTTATAAGATCCTTCGAACAATATCATAAATAAGAGCTTACATCTATTGTCTTAGCGGTGAACAAATTCGATCCGCTTAAGCATTCGATCAGCGATCGTTTAAGAATGCTATATCGATTAGTCTGTTCTCTTTTTGTTGGCTCTAAACCAAGTCCAAAGCTCTGATGTAAGCAATTTTCGTATTTGATTTGAGCAAAGTTCAGATTCTCGCTTCTCATTGTGTGCTTTTCACGGCTGCCGCCTCACGTTTTTCCCTCCTGTCGGTTTGTCGGCTTGTCTGTTTTTTTCCGCGCCTCCAATTTGTTGAACTTTTGTGCGAAACAAAGCAACAGAAGAGAATAAAAGATATATACATATGTATATATATTTAAAAAACCTGTTCAACAACATATTTTCAATGTTTATTTTTTGTTTCAGCTTCAGAGAATTTTGCATCGACTGTTGGATAGGTTGAATTCTAAATGGAACGCTGGTACGCGTTTGGTTTTGTTTGGATCTTGGTGTTGGTATTGGAATTGAGTTTGGATTTGGTTTTGGTTTTGCTTTTGGCTGATAAACAGCTGTGTTGGGTTATGTTTTGGTTAGTGGCAAACAGTACACAGATGTATGTACGAGTATGTATGTATGCCCCGACTTTTGTTTTGTTTGACAGGCCGGCGAGAAAACCGAGAGACAATAACGAACAATTGTTAGGAAAGATTGCATTTTTAAATGGAATTTCAAGACACTCCACTTTGGATATATTCGTTTTTCTTAAATTTATGCATTTTACAAAGCTCTCTGGCCATATACATATGTATCTCTCTGTCGATCGCAGAGCAGAGACCCGATGAGAAACAGTCGCTGACATTTGAAGGTTGCCGGCTCGGCTCAGACTTCATTATAGCCATGTGCAAGTGCTTGAGTACTGTGCGTTTCAGAACTGTAATGTAAGGCAGCTTCAAAGTCAACCTGCCCAAATCTTAGCAAAGATATTCACCAAAGTATCAAATACTTAGACCAATTATACAGCGGAAACCAGCGGATAGGTTCAGCTCATGAGAAGATCCTTCAATCTATCTATTACCCGCTTAGAATCCTGCTTCAATTACCCTACACTTTTGTAACAGACTGTAGGCACATACTTATACAAATTCAAAGATGGAAATCGATTCTCTCTCGATCAATGCCATAGCTCTAATTGGATGGAAATTGTATAAATTTCTATTGATAATAAGTACTGTTCCAACGGTTCCAACAATCGATACGTAATCATTTCTATATAAACAATGATCCATGAGCCATTACCTTATTCGATTTTATTTTCCTGCCACAAAAATTTAATTTATTTATATATTTTGTTTACTCGTTTGGCTCTTGTTTTTTAGACGAATCCGAATCTCAAGTATAGAAAGAATAGCCTCAGTCGTACTCGTGGTCTTCAAGTAGGAGTCAGTCACAAAGAAAGATTTCGAATGATCCAGGTGTCTAATGAATCATCTTTTAACTTTTTTGGGGAGTTCTCTAATGATCCAAATCAATCACGAACACTTCGACCTTGAGTGTAGCTCTGCTACGCCTTTTATCCACCATGTAATGATGCTTGTATTGGGCTATAATAGATCTCCAGCTATTCCCCCACCTATTTCAGTCCCGCTGATTTTGTTTTGGCATTTGCAATGACCCAATTCCGTTGGCACAGAGCCGCTGGCCACACTTTCCCATTCCGAACTCTCCGCCGCATGGGGGGATAATTAATCAGAGAAATAGAGCTTAAGTTTCACTCGGGCAGAGGTCAGGCGGCGGCGGCATCGAGCAGAAGAAGAACGAACCGAAGATCGATCGGGTGGGAACGATTGAATGAACAACTGCAGGGCATTGTATTCAAATCAAGCCGATAAATAATCGTTTAGCGAATCGGGAACAGACACGGAGCGGACATTATGTCAGCGGCGAGTGCAGTGGCAGTGACAGCGGCAGGGCTGCCAGCGAAAGCGAAAGTGTGTCAGTGTAAAGGAGAGGCAAAGATAGGGAAAAAGAGATGGAGAGAGAGGGAGAGAGAGGCTGCTGGAGCGTGAAAGATTCTGTTAAAGTCGTTGTCACGGCGCATGCGTGCCTGCACTGCTCGGTGAAATGGAATGATCGCAGAGAGATCACCAGGGGGAGAGAGGGAGATGGGGAGAGTGCACTCTCACAATGAAAATAACGGGGACTTTCACTAGAAAACGAAAGAAAACGATACAAAAAGCAAACGACAAAAGCAAAGCTGATAACGAAGCTCTCTCGCGAGACTCTCCCGAAAGCTTGTCACTGCCTGTGACGACTCTCCGTGACGGGGCATGAGTCACGAGCTATCCATAGAGATACGAGTGTGCCACTCACACGTGCCCCGAAGATTCTAAGCGACTTAAGTGCCCCCGCAGCCTCCGGCGTGGTAGGGGTAGGCGTAAATCGTCTAAGCAAATGGCATTTTGTGCAAGGAAGTTATAAATTTGCTGCCAAATAGAATTGTGAGCGGGTTGCCGAGTCACAGGCCATGCCGCAAAAACGTTCATTAAAGTCAGAGTCCCCACAGCGGCATTAAAGAACGAGAAATGTGAGATGTACCAAGCAGGAAGCAGATCTCAAATACCCTTTCGAAAGATGATTTGCGAAGAAAATATTAATTTTCACTCAAAATACAGCCACACGTACTCTACAGATATGGCTAGTCATCGGCCCAATGCCATAGAATATCTAATACACCCTTTTTGGGGTTAGAGTATGCAGAGATCGAAAGCCAGACGCTAAGCTTCATTGAGAAAAACCTTTTGGGACGTGCGTGCACAATACTCAGATTTTACGACCTTCCGCAACGCCCACATGGAAAGCGTCTGCGGCACTGAGTGCACTGAGAGAAATGCAATTAGAGAACACTCGATCGGCGAGTGGCTGTCTGGCTGGCGGCGGGACGCCCGGCAGACAGGGCTTACAGACATCAGCAGACGTCAACAAACGCCGACTTACGGCCCACACACACATCATAGCACATCGGGTCTGGCACTGGCATGGTCTGGCTCTGGTTCTGGCTCTGGCTCTGGCTCTGACTCCGGCTTTGGGTCCACAACTGCATCCACCTCTGGGTAAGTAGGTAGAGGTGGGGGCAACCCCGACAGCCGCAATTAGAGAGGGAATATGCGCCGCAGGCGTGAGGGTGAGCTAATACTCTTGTATCCACTTGGCCAATGAACTCTTCTCGATTATGACACCGAACTCTTTTGGCTCAATTTGTTGAACTTTTGTCAATTGCCTTAATTAAGATCTGCTGCTCTTTGGCATCGGCAGAACCGTCGGCATCTGTTGCTCCCTACTCTGGTCTCTGGGCGGAAGTGGAGCAATGCGAAACTGACCTCTTAACCGCCAGAGTAATGTTAATTTCAATTGGGAGTCGAGTCGCATACCAGATCTCTGGCCTTGTCGTCGGCACTATCAAAAAGTCAATAATGTATGGGGAGTCTTATCAGCCGATGTTGCAGCCCCTACCGCACTATCAATATCTATTAGTTGTTATATTTGCTGTTGGCAGTGTGTCTATTTCTAAATAAATAAAAGATGAAAGAAAACCCCCAACCGAATAAATGTCACATGAAAAACGTGACGGGGCAGGGGAACGGACACCAGCCGCAGAGCCCAAAAAAGGTTTCTTCAGATCACAATCAATAACAATATCGAATGAACTCCGACTCCGATTGCAATGACGATGGCGATGGCGACGGCGACTCCCGTGGTGCCGCTGCTTGTGGTTGCCTCTTACCTCTTGTTCGGCTATGGGTTATGAAAGGTAACTCAAACTCAAAGACTTGACCTGCCCCCCTGCACTTGTATCTACAGCAACAGACGAAAAGTGTCTTCCTCTTTAAGGAGTACACGAGTATGGTATGTGTTTGTTTTTCGAGTGCCAGTGAAAATTGAAGAGGCAAACAAACAGAGGGGCAGACTTGGTGACATTTGATACCACATGCGGTCAACTGCTGGCGATATCTTCCAACGGGTTCTACTATTTATAAGGCATCGGGAGTGAACCGAACCCCCTGGTTGAGGAGAGGAGAGCGTCGTCACGTTTGACTTTTCGACAGCCAACACACCAGAATGTTTAAATAAACGAAATGTCAGGCCCTTACATAAGTGGCCATTATCTGGGAGAACTGTAACTGTAGCGGGGAAACGATATACTTACAATTAAGCCCTCTGTACGATCCGAATCATGATTCATTCGTACAATACATGAATATATAATTGATATTGGCACGATCAATCATGAAAGGCTCTGTTAACCCAATGCAATCTTCGCTGTTAAACTGGCTCGCATGCTGTTATCTAACATAGCTCTGCTAACAAAAGCAAACGTGCAATAATAAAAAACAAAGTCAATGGAAAACACACACACCCGGAGAACACTTATGACTAATGCACTAATTGAACGAAAGCTTTGCATTTGCCCTTCCATAGTGCTACGGAACGAAATCGGCGACTATAATATACCCCACTGCTCAGACCTAAACAATATTATGAAAAGTTTAGACACAAATATATTCTGGCTGTAATAGTATTAATTTATTTATGATACATTTTTGTTTTAGCTAATTTTGACAAGTTAAAATCCCATTTTTTTGAATTCTCTTTTTGACTGTTTCATAGACTGTTGATCCTGAGATCTGATCTTCCTTCTGTTCTTATTTGTACAATATACCCTAGCCTTCGTAACGGATATATCAAACGTAAATGGTGCCACAGCATTCCACCACACGATCAAAAGCAGATCAAAGTTATATGTAAAGTGGGTCAACAAACTGTTCGTTGTATCGCTATGGTGCCACACACCACCCAAGAGCATAAATTGCAATTCTCATGCAAAGCAACAAGACCTTATTTTCTCCAATCCAACCCGTACCCCGTTGCCCGTTGCCCGTTTCCCGACCCCCGCAGCCCCTCCTGAACACAATTGTAATTTGGGTCAAAAGCCTGAAATTATGTATTATCATTAAATTTCATTACAGCCGACATTTCGAGCGCTTAAATAATGTCGAAAAGCAGAAAATGCAGAAACAAAGCGAACCCGTTACACCGAACCCAAGCGAAACTCCAAAAACTGCGAAACTGCGAGCCACAATTCACGCAATGGTCCCCCACTTAGGGGGGCTGGGATGGCATGGTATGGTATGGAATCGTGTACAGTTATGGGAACGGAACGTGCAGACCCCGAGAACAGAACCCAAATGCAATGGCCTGTGCCTGCCCTGTCCTGTCCTGTCCTGTCCTGTACCGTCCAGCAGTGGCCAAAGAAGCCAAACTCTGATGGTGTCTTCTTATACGCATGTCCATATTCGGGCAAAGAAGACGTCGAGGCGCTACAGGAATGCGTAGAGCCCCCCGCCCCCAACTCCTTGGGCCCCAGTTGAGTCATCGGCCATCGGACATCGCCATCCGCTAAAAGAAGGTTCAGTGATCCCTCCCGCTTACCAAAAAAGTCCTCCCATCTCTCGGAGGTGTCTGAATCCGATTCTATGTCCATCCTGGTCTGCTCGGGCTTTCTTCCGCAGCTTCGCTTCTCCTTCTGGGGGCCAAATACTTGATTTACAATCGTATATGGCCAGAAGGCCTTGTTCAGCTCACTTCAGTTTGGATTGGTTTGGTTACGTTTGGTTAGGTTGGCTCTGGCTTTGTCTAAATTTAGACAAAGATTGCAGAGCAACTGGCACTGGCACTGGCACTGGGAATGGTTTTTTCTCTGTTGGTTGCTTCTCCTTGCAGCACTTTGCACTGGCGGCATTAGATGTTCCCGTAGATATGGGATATAGATATTGTATCTAGACTGGCGCTGACTAAAGGCCTTGTCAAAGCACCCCACTCCAGAGTCCGCGGACTGGTCTAATATGGCTGCGCAAATGACTTCACTTCACTTCACCTAGAACGCTGCGAATACCGAGCCGAACTGAACCGAATGGAGCGGAAAAGGCAAAGCCCAATCAATGGTCAGCCGATAAGATAATACTGCGAGTTTTACTTTAGACACATCGCAAACTGTGCAATTTTTCTTGGCCCGTTTTGTTGGTATTTCGTTCCAATCGCTAAACGGAGCGGAGCTATCTTATCACCTGGCTACACGGAGCTTCAGGGTAAGTGGCAGACAAGTAAGCAGCGCTCAAAGCCAACAACAGCTGTTCTGGCTGGGAATGTATCTCGAAAAGTTACGTTTTTCGCCAGCCAGTGGGATTCTCGGAACTCGCGAATGACTAAACCGGCTCACGAACGCGTTGGTATTGTTGGTATTTGCTGTTTGTTCGATTCTATTTGCTTGCACTGGCAGCCACTTATTCGTTAGATTCTCCTACACTTGCCACACACGAGGATCGGATTGGATCGGATCTGTTTGGTTTGGTTTGGATGGGCTCGCTGCAGGTTGATGGGATCGCTGATTGAATTAAATTGATCATTATTCTTCGTCTTGCCTTCGCTTCGTGTTGGGAGGCGGGCGAGGCACACACTTGTTGCGCAAAGCAACAGCGAAACAACGAAACGGAACGAAACGAAATAAAGAAAACCGAAAATTCACAAATTACAGATACAAATGTATCTTGGTGTGCACTCTGCGTTGGGGCCGGGCGGCTGGCGGGCGCGCTTCGTTGATTTTCCAGTTTCTCCCGTGCAACCGTTACTTCTAATTGACGAAAATAAAACACACACACACGGGGGAGAACGCACGCATGCGCCTTGAACAGCTCCAAAACTCTAGGCCGAGCCAGAGAGGTCTCGAGCTGTGTCTGCAAAGATTGAAGAATGCATTTTTGCGCAATGTGGAAACTGCACCGGCACGATCGCTCTACGCGCGCAATTCAAAATCGAAATTTTCTAAAGCGACAATCTGTTGCTTCATTGTTCGCGGCAGAAAAATTTGTGAGATACATTTCTGAGATACATTGGGGCGGCAACTTGGAGTGTTGCTCGGCCACATGTGTACGCAATGTAGCAACATGTTGACAAAGTATGCGCGATACATTTCTTAGGTTCGATACAATTTTTCGCTCATAGTTTTTAAGGTTCGATCAAATTTATCGCACCATTGTATCGATATATTAAATAGAAGTAGAAAACCTTGCAACTTTTGTAAATTTTAAATTTTCAAGAATCATATCATTGTGGAGTCCAGCCTGTCTATCCAACCCACCATAAGGACCAATTGCAGCAGATTATAAATTCAGAAATGTATTTGTTATTGAATAGCCTTATGACATTTGACTTTGCAAAAAAAAAAGACAACCTTAAGGGAAAAGTATGCAATGAGAGGGAGAGAAATCTGCGTCAGCTAGCATTTCCACTTGATAACCACAGAGAATTTATTATATAGATGTAGACAGATATGGAGACCTGGCTGGAGACGGCTACAAACACAAATAGGGCCTTTTGTTTCTCATGCTGTCTCCCCCTTCTCAGCAAACTTAGCTAAGTCTAATGTCATAAGGCTATATGTGGAGGCCAAGTTGGGTCAATATTCATACATACACCTAATTCTGTTTTTACACGGTAGATTCCTGAAAAAACCGTGTAAAAAAACCGTGTAAAAAAAGACATTGATCGTATACGCAAAATAACGAAAGAGAAACAAATATTTACATATTCTCTTAATGCTCTTTCTTGTTTTCGTTTGGTTTCTAGCTTTTTTTTGAGCTGTGTGTGATTATATATATTTGTGTTGTTATTTTGAACCGTGTTAAATGGAATAAAACCGTGTAAAAAATGTAAAATTGTTGATTTTCAAACCGTGTTATTTCAAAACCGTGTAAAAAAAGACCGTGTAAAAACAGAATTAGGTGTATATGTATTTGTATATGAAACGTATAAGTACATATATTTTACTTCAATTTAGCGAGAATACGTCTGTCTCGTGGCAGGTTTATATTTTAGAGTCTCTTCAAGATAAAATTTCATGTATTAATTTTGAAAAAGGAATTTTGGAATTGTTAGAGCTCAACTCGCTGAATGCCCGACCATATGTTGTACCAATGCGATATTATTATCCACAAATAGTATGTCTCCACTGCGGGAGAAAGGTATTATTATCAAGGAAAAATTATTCAGCCAATAAGCAGAGGAACTCGAACGGACTTACGAAGAATCATAATAATCCAGAGCATGAGTTGTACACGGTTCGTACTACTGGCAAAGCCGACAATTAATATGGCGAAGATCAGACAAACACAAATCGCGCTGACAACGAAGGACGTGAGAAGGCACCAGGCCAAGTTCTGTGGTTAATGGTTTGCCAATCAAAGATATTCATATTTGAAATACGTATAAACTCACCCACATCGTTCCCATTAACAAAAGCAGCTTCGCGCCCAAATACAACAACGAGAAAATAAGGGCTATCATCCAAACCTCTTCTTGTTTAGCTTGGAGAATAAGCTTACACACTCCAAGGGTAAGACTCACGACTCCAATGATCAGCCCTGTAACGCCAATTATAAGGCATCCAAAGTAGAGGGACAGCAAACAGAAGAATGAGTTTAAATAAAACATTTTTCAAGAAATTACAGTATAAATTTCCACTTGTGTTTGAGTATAATCTAAAGGCACATTTTTGTGTTTCACAAATCTTACAAACGCTGAAATAGTTTATTTTTTTATTTTTTAATTCTAGAGGCGCGCGCCAAAATATTGCTGAGCCCTGCAATCGATGTGCAGTAAAGAAACAATCGCATAAGTATATAACTATATTTTTGGGTCAAAAGAAACTGGGCATATCGGGAGTTTGGCAGCATAAAAATTAGCTAGATTTTTTCAAGGGTGCTGCGGCTAACAAGCACGCTATAGACCAGGCTGGTATCATGATTCTCCATGGGGAAAGAAGGATCAAATGGCAAAGGGTGGCTTTGAAACATATTACACGGAGGGTCAGTCGCAGGCGAGCATTCAAGCGCCGCTTTCCTGCATGATAGATCAGGTTTCTTAGATTACACCCACAAAAACCTTTCCTCGTTGTCCGCTGAGCTACTTGATATCGAGAAGGCACTAGACCATTCTATTTCGAATAGTTTTCCTCGGGGCTCCTATTCTGGCAAAGAGCATTCAGGATAACTCTATCGCCTACAAAATCAGAGAAAAGATTCAACAAAACCAACATCTAAGAACGGGATAGCGGACAAGTTAACATATCTCAGAACACTAACGCAGCAGCCAAAGAAGCCCTTAGACGGGGGAAATACGCAGTGGTTAAATGGAACCTTAAAGACGCTATATGTTAATTAGAGAATACGCCGAATTTGCTAGCGTCAAACACAGAGGGTACTAATCGCTTTTCCGCTCAATCTCATCCAAACCACGGTTCTTAAATTAAACTAAACTGTCGGAAAAAAAAAACATTAGCGCAGCAAAAACAAAGAATAGGATGGACCTACAATCATTAATCTATTAAATTTGCATTCATACCCTTGTCACTTATTCACTTTGAAAAAATTTATTTGCCGCGCACTCACGTATCAAATCGATAGGATCGATAGCCGTTTCTTGGGATTTGCTCTCTTTTTTTGGGATTTGTTCTCATTTTCGTGGTTGAAAATTCCCTCTTCGTGGAGGGGATTTTTCAGCGCAACCTACATTCTATACTCACGGCGCATTCCAAACTCACTTACGTTTTATGTTGCTGGCAACATTCAATTGTATGGGCCAGACTCATGTGCCGAGAAATCGAGCAGAACTGTCCCTCAACATGGCGCGGAACGAGGATAGATATTATATAAGTAGGGAAATGGAAATATATGTTTGTCATATTAATGCAGAAACTAGTCTGTCTCTGTTTAAAAGGTATTTCAACGATATTTTGAAGGTAGTGGTCTTCTTGCAGAGACCAAGAATTGGTATCGGGAACAGGATATATACACAAGAAACTAATCAAATGCATGAATACGTCTAAAAGATATCAATTTGAGAAAATTTCTTTATTAATTACGTTTGAAAAAAGCTTTGAAAACCGTATCTTCACATTAAATTAAATAAATAGGGTGTACAAATGCCCATACTGATATGCAACAAGTCTTCAAATACCAGCAACATTCCATACTCACGTTGCCACTTTTTTTGTTGATATTTTTTGCTTAAACCTTGTTTTAGTCAAATTACAATGAATGGGAGTACTTAAAAGTAGTTTATCTTGTAGAAAATTTATTCATCAATGGTATAAAGCTATGTGGGCAGAGCTTAGGGTCTGAGTTAACCAGCATTATTCAACGGAATATCAAAACTGAGCAATAGGAACGATTACTGTCTTACGTTTTTTATGTTTGACCTTTTTCGCTAAAACAAGTATTTAAAGTAAACCAGTCAAGTAGAAAATAGGTTCATTAATTGGATAAAATTAAGTGGGCAGGGCTGAGTGATCTATCTAGCTAGTAATATTCGCCGGAATATCAAAAACGAGGAATATGTATAATACAACTTGAATTCGTCAGTATATTTACGGTATTTTTTTAAAATGAGACGCTATATTTTGGTATATTTCTGAGGGTCGATTGTCGATTAGGTTTCAAAAACATTTTTATACTTTATTATTATTTCCGACTCACCGTCGCGTCGCGCCACCCACTCTCCGCCCATAACATTAGCGCCCAAACACTCTTCATCGACTATAAAACTATAACAAGTACTCCAACATCTACTATTCTCTGACTTGGCAATTTACCCCTTCACATAGGCGGGCGGCCAAATAAACCCAGTAACGTGGGTTAGCAAGGTTAGCATTTTGGGTTAAAAGGAACTGACGACACTAGCCCGGCAGACCGTTGAAGGTAGTGCGTCCCTTAGGACAAGAGAGAATAACCAATCCTGACAAGCAGATCTCTTCAGTTAGGTTAGCCAAAATGGCCATTGAATAGAGGAAAATATTTGATAAATAATGGACGCATGTGGTTCCCCACCACCTGTTAAACGCAACAGGCAGAGCCCCAACGACAACGAGGATAGCGTAGGAATCAGAGCCGTTCTATCCGATGAATACAATGAGATAGCCCTCATCAAAGTCCACAGTTGTCAACTGGAGACGAAACAGCAACTACAGTCCGTCATCCAGGAGTTGTCCCAGAAGCTGCCCCGCTTGCAGCATTTGAAGCGCGTCCACGACCGCAATGTACTCATCTGCCCAACGTCGGACATTGGAGATGCGGAGACCTTGGAGGAGCATCTGCAGCAGTACGCCTTCTCCGCAAACGTACTGCGGGCCCTCTGCCATCAGGTGAAGGTCGTCGAGGTGCCGGCCCGCATGCCCAAGCTGCGCGTCCAATACGAACAGATGATCCAGCACTGGCCCTGTAAGTTCCATCCGAACCATTACTCGGAATCGCTGCGAAATGGCAGCAACTTCTCGATCAGTCAGCGCATATTCCACAAGCGCATGGCGCAACTGTTGGCTAGGCTGTCCAGGGATGTGAATAAGGACAGGCCAGTGGGCATCTGTGTGGATCCGCGCCAGTCCAGCATCGTATCTATCGCTGGTGCCAGCGAATCCTACAGCGCCCACGGACATGAACATTGCAGCATGCTGCTGGTGGATTTCGTGGCGCGCAGTCAGCAGGGAGGTGCACTGAAGAGCGACCTCAGCTTTGTCGAGGACGAAGAGAAGGTCGAAACAACGTTACGAGGGCTGCCCAAAGCATACTACGACTACTTGAAAAAGAACGAGGCTTACCAGGACCTCAAATTCGGAGCAGAGGTGTCCAGAAAATGTCAGCCGCAGCAACAAGTCTTGTTGGATGCAGAACACTCACAAGGTGCCGATAATCTGACCAAGTACGGACCGTACCTCTGTACAGGCTACGATGTGTATCTGCTGCAAGAGCCCTGCCTCATGTGCTCAATGGCCTTTGTGCACAGCCGAGCCAAGCGCATATTTTTCCTGCGGCCATCAGACAACGGCGCACTGGTCACACGGTTCCAGCTGCACGCTGTCAAGGAGCTCAACCATCACTACGAGGTGTTCCAGTTCACCACAGACGGGAGTTTAACTTAACAAACACTTTGTTTAATGCACTCTACATGTTTTAGAATAAATTCTATAGAATATTATCAATTTTGGGCGCTGCTCTGGATGCTCCCTGTCTAGTGGGAGTGGATATCAAACCCAGCAGCTGGCAGTCTGCTTCCAGGATGGTTATGTCCTTGGATGAGCCCAGGAACCTGGTGGACAGCTCCAGATCCTTGACACGTAAGCGGACACGGGAGCCACGCACATAGTCACTGAAGAGAGATGGGGTTCCAGGTTTATCGTTTCGAAATGAATAAGTTGGAGTCCCCTGCACTTACCTGCCATTGCGAGTGGGCCGCGAGCACACACAGTGGAACTTCCAACCGAAATCTATGTACAGATCATCCTCCACGACGTGAAAGATCTTGCCGCTCACCACCTTGCCTTCCGCACTGCCCAGCTGTTAAATTAATAGGTTATTACATAAACCCGGCGAATGCCTGAAGTCTACTTACATCTATGAACTTGGAGTTGCGCAGCATGGAGGCAAAGGTTTGATTGTCCAACTGCGGTTGCTCTGGCGTCGCGGGAGCCGTGTATTTGTCAAAGGCACGGGCAAAGCCACCTTTGCTGCTGCTTTCCGGATGATCCTCGGAGGATGCAGGTCCAGCCTCGGTTATTTCTTTGCTAAAGGCACGTGTGGCCACCGACAGCTGGCGCCTGGATGCGAAGGAGTGTGTCTGAATCGCGACTCGTCCAATTTTGTGCAGCAAAGACATCGTTTTAATTGACTATTATTATTTTTTTTTATGAAAAAAGCTATGAAAATGAAAAACAGAACAGCTGAGCAGTCGATACGCCTGGTATCGATTTGTGTTATCGCACTTGACGCGCATCTCTAAAATTACAAAACACGCTGTCCGAGCGCCGGCCTTTTTATTTATTACGAAATCATTTGTTAGAACTAATAAAATAACTTTAATGATGATCCAGCAGCAACGCCAACGCATTGAGTCCGCCGTGACGGAGATGATCGACGACATGGACAAGACACACCTTCGCAAAATGCAGGTATGAGTGCCAGCCCAGTGAAAAGTGACGGAAGTAACGACATTGTGCCCCCCTTTCCAACAGAACGAAATGCACCTGTGTGCGGCGAAATGCTGCCAGGATGATACCTCCAGCGTAGACAGTGTACAGCGATGTGTGGACCGCTGCTCGACTCCCATGACAAGGGCCCAGAACTATGTCCAGCACGAGCTTGGCGAATTTCAGGGCAGGCTGCAGCGTTGCGTCATGGTAACTCCCGACGCGCCTTCCTAAGTAAACCATATATTCATGTTATTCTCTTTCAACAGCAATGTAACGATGATGTCAAAGTTAAAATGCCCCCTAGTCCCAGTGAGGAGCAAATCGCCAAGTACACGGATCAATTCGAGCGCTGTGCCATCCAATGTGTGGACAAGCATGTGGGTCTCATACCCAGCATGATGAAAACTATGAAGAAAGTTCTATCCAAGGGACCTGAGGCCATACCACAAGTTTAAGTCGCTTGGAGCTGGTTGCATTTATCACATTTCCTATTACTAGTTGTTGAGTTTTTCCAATTGTCTAAATATTATAGTGTATGAACTGAAAAATTGCACACTTCAGTAAATTTTCACAGGCAAAATTCATGTTACCTCTTTCAGTCACTTTAAGAAAAATACATCAAATCCTGTCAGATAAACAGAACACATTCAAAAATTCTGTCGTTACATCTGTACATACATAATTCCAAATTGTAACATTTTCGATTATCGCAATGGTGGAACAGCAGAAGAAGCGCCTGGAGGTCGCTCTTAGTGACATGATTGAGGACATGTACCGCACCCACTTGCGACGTATGCAGGTGAGTGCAGCCTCCATCTAGCAGAAAACCTACTGAGAACTCTGAATATACAAGTCCAAAATGCATCGGTGCGCTGCCCGTTGCTGCGACGACGAGCGCGGAACGCTGGAGAGTGTGCAGAACTGCATTGAGAAGTGCGCAGGACCCTTGATGGATGCCCAGGACTATCTGCAGCATGAGCTCGGTCAGTTCCAGAACCGTTTGCAGAACTGTGTGAAGGTACAAGAATGGTTTCTACACCCAAATGATATGTGTGGTCTTATAAGCTCAGGTATTCCGTAGGATTGCAATAGCGATGTTCGTTCGCGATTGCCGAATAATCCCAATGACAAAGACATGACCCGATCGCAGCATCTGTTCGAGCACTGTACCGGGAACTGTGTAGACAAGTACATCAACCTGTTGCCGGGACTTCTCAAGTCGATCCGCCAGACCCTGGACCGTGGTCCGCCGAAGAAATCAAACTTGACTGCCCGGAGCCAAGATGCTTAGTATTTCTCGTTTGGCCCACACTGTATTCCACCTGCTGAAAATTATACATTTTGCAAATTCCATTCAGAAATTCCTGACAAAAATGATACGCCACTAAAGGATTGTCAATTAGTCACTAATATATTCAATATTTGGTATAGCTTACACTAAAGATAGGTACATTAAGGAAACACTCTCAGGAAAAAGTGAAAGCTCCAAGTTCCAGCTTAGGAGAGAGCTCTGATCTGCTCTTCTAGGCTCTCAAGTGAGCGCTTACGTGGCCTAACAACTCAAAGCTCTCTCGCCATTAGGGCCCTCACACACTAAACATCTAATAATAAAGATTCTTAGCAATATACAACAATATACAACTGTATTTGGGGGAATGCGGATGTGCAATCAGATTCGAGCTGATCTATTGCTCATTCAGTTTTGTCCGGACGCCGTACTTGCTCCAGAACGTGACCTTGGCGGTAGTCTTTTTGCAGTTGTCTTGGAACACTGAGCACGTGTCGAAGGGTGGACAGTAGAGGTGCAGGGAAACGGAGGTGTCCGCATGACTTGGATTCTCCACACGATGTAGGCCCAAATTATCTATGGAAGGAACAAAGCAAATCAAACGATAAGTAAAGTGTGGTCAAAGGAATCCTTCATCTGCTGCTACCCACCATTAATGTAGGCCACATCGTTGACGGCAATCGGCGTCTCGCCGATCTCGACCAGCTCCCGAGTGTCGATATCCCCCTCGTGGCTATGCGGATGGCTGGTGTTCTTGCTGGCCGTGTTGTTGGGGCGATTGGGATACTCGTAGCGCTTCTCGCGCAGATCCCCCTTTAGCATTTTCATGAAGCAGTGGGAGTCGGCATGGTCGTGCACTGAGGAGCCGTGACCCTCACCCCAGCATAGGATCAGCAGGTTGAACTTGCCGTTGCCGGCGTCAACCAGGTTGCGGGTGTAGGTGTAACGGTCAAACTTGGCGTATTTGCGCCACTCCTTGGGGTTCGACTTGTAGGAGAGCATCAGGTGATTGACCATCTCGATGTTCACGTAGTTCGACTCGAACTCGCGGTGCAAGGCCGTAATCAGCTGGTCCATCGTCTCAATGACGGGCCCATACTTGAGGGGCTTCTCCAGGGCCTGATAGTAGTTGGTGGCCTGGCGCAAATACTTCTCCTGATCGACCTGCTCGATCTCCGCATCGATCTTGGACAGGGCCATTTTCGATTTGCTCTGATTGACCTGTGATAAGCAAAGGGGAAATGGGAAGGAAAATGCATCAGTCCCGCATGTTGAAGGGCATGGAAAACTACCGTGTAACTAACTTTTTGTGATTGATTTAAATGAATTACGCTGTATTGGATCGACTGCGCTGATAACTGATAGCTAAACGCTGCTTAAGTATTTCAATTAACCGCTCGATGAGTAGATTCAAAAATCCCAAACGCTCTACCTCAGATCACAATTCCAACTGAATGATTGCGCCCGCTGATGATACTGCTGACACCACAATTTCTGGAGATTTGTACTCTCCATCCTCCTCCTCTACGACCACCTCCTGCCGCTATGTAATCTCCTGCCTTCGTACGTAGGTCTCAAACGAAAAAAACAATAACAAAAGCAAGAAGCTACACACGATTATCGCCCGGGAATTATCAATAGCAGATTTGCCTATATACAATCCAATCCCCCTGAATATATAGTATATATTCACTACTTATATACTCGTACAAATAGAGGCCTAGCTCGGCTCGAATGTTGCCAGGAGCCCGCCCAACAGATGGTGTGCCGAAAATTCTGGAGCAGAGGTTAATGCCACTTAACAAATAAAAAACAAATTTATTGTTATCTCTTCGCATTCATTGGTTGCTTTAAAGATCCATAAAGACTATTCATTAATAGCCGGACTCGGATTTGCTCGGTTCTGGCTGCTGACGCATGGACGAAAATCGAGTGGTACTTTTTACTTGTTTTCGTGTTGATTCTACAGCTATTTTCAGGGTATTTTGCTGGAATTTGTTATCAGCATACTCCTCTGGGTTTTCCTACTAGCGAAAATCTCTTGGCTTTCTAATTTCGCTGGCCAAAAACTCAACTTTCACCGCGAATGAGGGCAAAGTTTGAGAAGTCATTAATCATTAATAATGATTTAAATCGAGGTCAAAGGACGAAAATGGGAAAACCATTGCATACTTTCAGGCGGGACCCACATTTCCTTTAATTGAAACTCCCTTGGCTAACCAAACCGTATTAAAAATAACTGACGAATCACCAGAAATCTCTTTGTGATCCGGGAAGTTCTTTCATGACTAAGACAACTACCCGACTGACCTTACTTTCTCCACAATAACCATAACAACAGCTGAATAAACAAAGGTAATTAATACCTGTAAGGTATTTGGGGTTGACGGATGATAACGGATGGATAACAACGAATGCAGCTGAAACTCTTCATATGTGCAACAATGTCATCAACTGAACTTGAAGAGTATGGTAATCACTTTTAATGGACAGTGCCGCTGTACACATGACTTGGCTCGAGTGCCACATCATGGACACACACTGTTTGTGAAATGGAATTTGAAAATAACACATTTTGCAATGGCCCAAAGCATTAACTGCCAGCTTGGCATCCGACTTTCGCAACAGGTTGAGGCCGTAACAAAGCAGAAACTGCGAAACCAACTACGTCAACATAAGGTCTAACCAACTCAATAGGAAATCGCCTCGAAACTGTCGACGCTGGCGGTAGTTTTCAAGTTCAACAAACTGCAGTCATCTGACGGTGCAGTACAGCATCAACATGGGGAATGTGATTGGGAGCCAGGACTTACCATTTTGAAGATATTTATGTATGTACCAGTCACAGGAATTGAACAACTTTGTATAATTTGGGTACACTTTGAATAGTCGAAGAATTGGAATCAGGATCGGGATTGCACTGTTCAGTTTTTAACGGGTGATCGGCTACCACTTGGATTCGCGCCTGCTGGGTTTGTGTGGTTTTTGTGGATATCTTTCACCAATTTATGGAAATGACGGCCTGAAAAACATCATTTTCACTCAAAACGCAATTCGAGCGACATTTCGTCGGCCGCGCCGACAACGCCGGCGCAGCGCCAGCGGCTCGAAAGGCATTTTGAGCGCTTTTCGTGACCGCGAGTCAAAACGCCAGCTTCGCATCGGGGATCGGGGTTTTTATTTGTTGTTTGCTCAGTTGGTTTGGTACCAAAATTTATGCTGCCGACTCAGATATCTCCGCGCATTTCACTCGCTCAACTATTGATTATGCTGTTGTCTTTCTTCTTTTCGGGGTTTTGTTATTTTCGATGAGCGAGAGAGAGAGCCTTTTGCTGCCACTTGAGCGGCATGGCATTCTCGAGTTGGGTTAGGGTTTCATCAGCCAAAGCCGGGCCTGGGGTCAAATAATGAATTTGGAACTGTTTACGGCCACGGACTGGGTGGTTAGCTGGCTATGTTTGTTTAGTTTAGCTCGACACATTTGGCCTGGCTCTATTTAAAGCAATGAGTGACATAATTAATTCGAGTAAATACAAGTATCTCCATCTGAATATCATTAGCATCTTTGCTATCTTTGAGGCTCAAACGCAACGATTGTACTCAAAAAATTTATCCCATCGAAAGTCTGATTAGCATAGACCTTTGGCTCGTGGCTTTCTATCTCGCCGTTCTCTAGTTTATTGACCTATGAACTATTATTCTTTCGCGCATCTGTAAGTTATTAGCCTATTTCTAGCCAGATTTCATTCGCAAAAGAATCTTCTTTGGATGTTTTTTGCGTTGAATGATGCATCTAATAATGATTCCATTGACCACACTCATCATTATCGGAGAATGTACACAATATGTTGTTATTTGTGAACCGTAACATGGAGATTTTTCTTCTCTCCTGCCTGTCCACAGATCAGAACCATATCTGCGCATTTGAAACGATTGCTTCTTATCAGCAGAACAACATATTTGTGCAAACAGAGGGCAAAGGCGGCGAAGGAAATGTTTTCTTTTCCCACATTCTTTTGTATTTTATCGTTTTAAATGATGTAAAGATATAGAGAAAACAATTTACTTAAGGACTAGATAAAGCATTTGCATACATACATTTTGGTTTAGACATTGGACTATAAATGCTTTGTAAAAGATATTACTATAAATTCAAAATGAAGGAGTACTAATCCTCATCATCTTCGGACATATCAAACTCGGCATCATCAAAGTCGATTATCTATAAAATTGGATATTTGCAGTAATCTGTAGATCCAATTCGGTTAATGGGGGAACAAACCTCACTGTTCAAACGCTTGAACTCCGAGATGCCCGTCAAATCCTCTAGATATTTGGCTGTTTCAAAGGTTTTAAAAAGAAAGGCATGTCCCTCGTTCTTGAAGGCACTTAAAACTGGCTGTAAAACGGAGGGACACGTTGTAGCTGTATTGATTTGTATAACCGCTTATAAATCTTACCGCTGAGCAGGCAATGCATTGGGCAAACTTTTGCGTGGCTGGCAGGATGTTCTCATAGTTGCAGAGCATACCCCTTACGGAGTGCGGCAGGATACCTAGCAGTCCTTCGGGGACCTTGCCGGAATCCTCACTCGACTGCTGCCTTCCGGTTTGGGCGTAGTAGGCCGGAGCTAGCTCCCGCTGGGGATGCTGGAGCAGAGCCACCAGCAGCTCCACGGCATAGCTGGCAGCGATGTTGGAGACGCCGGGTCGTGTCACGGTGCATTGCTGATCCAGAGTACGATCTTTGAGCGACTAGAAAGAGACAGAGATAGATGGAGAAAAGCTTTCACTCAACTGCATAAACAAGCTTGAAAGCTCCCCTGGGCAGAGCTTTTCCTCACGCTTTGCAGTGTCAACAAACGCAGCCAAAAACTTGGGACCTGCGACCAAAGATGACGCCGCCGCCGCCGCCGCCGCCGCCTCCGTTCGGTAAGACACCTGAGCGTGCGAGAGCGTAACTTTTCTGTTTGATTAGTTAATAACAATTCTCGTACATTTAAAACAAAATCAGGCGGAGAACGCAATGCCCATTTGGGCTGGTAGTGCTTGTGCAACTGTTTTTCCCACTGGGAACGAGCCCGAGCGAGTTTGCCGCTGATTAGATAAAGTTTCGGCTCTCTATTGGACACACTCTCCGAAAGAAACCTTCTGATATTGTTTTCATTCGTTCGGGAGCTATAGTGCCAATTGAGAGCCTGAGAAGTTAGATTCCCGATTCGCGGACACCTCTAATAGAACATTGACAATAATGCTAACGGAATTCGCTGGAAACCTGTCGCATCCGCTGGAGTTTGGCCATGTGCTGGAGATCGTCGCCAAGACCATCGATGGAGCCGCCAGGTGAGCACCGCTCCGAATCAGCATAGGTTGACGGGAACACATATATCTCAGTACATGACTAATGGAATGTAGAGCCATGTTCCTTATCGTTAGAAGCTGATATGACTAATGCTCCTATTGTAATGGTTCGCCCCCGCCAGGTTCCACATTGACCTCTCCACAGCCAAGAGCACCGTGGATCCGGATGCTGACATCGGTCTGCACTTCTCCTGCTACTTCCGCAATGACACGATAGTGCGCAATGCCCGCGTGAACGGCGTCTGGGGCGAGGAGGAGTCGGCGGTAATGGACACCGTAACGCTTCCGAATCCCATTGTGAGCGGCGAGTTCTTCATGGTCTACATCTTGGCCTGCGAGGATAGCTTTCACATTTCCATCAACAGCCGAGATTTCTGTACGTTCCGCTATCGCATGCCGCTGAGTGCCATTCGGGCTCTGGAGATACGCGACCAAATACAAGTGATCAGGCAGGTGGATCATCGCACCGTCTTCCCCAATCCGTGGCCAGCCATACACGCCTCGGACTACTTCAAGGCCTTCAGCAACGATCAACCCATACTGTTCAGTCCCGGCCATGTGATTGTGCTAACGGCTCGCTGCTTCGCCAACAAGCGGGGCCAGTTCATCATCAAGTTCATGGATTCGGACACCAAGCGCGAGGAGCTGCACTTTAGCATACGGTTTGACGAGCAGCTAGTGGTGCGAAACTCCATGGGCAAGAACTTCGAGTAAGTCTGCGCAGAAATCGCCTGTTTCGGCATGTTTCTAACAACTCCAACAACTATTCCAGATTTGGAACTGAAGAGCGTCATGGGGGCTTTCCGTTCAAGTTTAATGAGCAGTTCAAGCTGGCACTGGCCTTTACGGAACGCGAAGTGCTCACGGCTGTGGATGGATTTAACTTCTTCAGCTATGCCTGGCGCACGCCCAACGCCATGTTGAACTTGGTGGGCTTTAAAGTGACCTGCATAAAAGGCCTGGTTTTGCAGATAACAGGCGTGGATCACCTGCAGACGGGCGATCCCTCGTGCACCGCCTTCGAGAAGTACTCGCGCCACGATTACGAGTGTGTCTAAAGCGCAGTCCATCGATTGTATAGTCTTTACCAGTGAACGAAGTCTGAAAATAAATGTGCTAAACGTTAGCCGAGTCCACTTACATTGCCGGGCGCCGTGACATCGTTGCAGAAGTAGCATCCCAGTTGACTGCCATCGATACACTTTAGTCCCACGATTTCCCTCCCACTGTCGCCGGCCGCATCGCGGCTGCTGCCATGCCGCATCACCAAATAGCTGTCGAAGCCCAGTGCCGCATTGATGACAATCTGTAAAGGGTCAGAATGTTACGCTATTACTCTACGTGGGCGAAGTACTCTCGTTTGCACCTTTTCATACGCCGCTCCGAGCAGTGTAGGTAGCCAGCGGCTCTCCCGCGAGTCGGTGAGCAGAAAGATGACATCATGCGCCTGCACTTGCTGCTCAATCAGCAGCAAGTTCTGCTCAGTCTGGGCACGCAGCGACTCCCCGATGGTGTGGCCCGGCATGGGTATCTCCAGCACATGCCCTACGGTCTCTGCAGAAGGGTTAATATCACGTAGTCTTAAGGCGGCTGTTGTGGCCTTCATTCGATTGCCTGCCACGGCGTCTGCGTGCGTATAGAGGTTCTGGCGGACTGGATTGGAGAATCCCACCTTTCCGTTGTCCAGCAAAGTTATGTGTTTGAAGCCCCAAGACTACAATTAATTAATAATAGTAAATGGCACGGTTATAATGGGGTCGATGAGTAGATACCAAAAGATTGCGAGCCACTGCACAGCCCAAGGTACCAGCGCCAAACAGAAGGCATTTGGTTTGTGAGATGATCTCAAGATTTAGATCTGGCACCAGGCGCCACTTCATCAACTTCAAGTTGAGGTTTATAGAGTTCTCGGCCAGTCTGTAATTGAAAGTATAAATATGTAAAAAAGTAAAGCCTACAACTGGCAGCTTACTTGGCTGGATCCATGCTATCCCGCATGCAAACCATTCGCGGACCCATTTTCCCGTTTTTGTTCAATTCCCAGCCAACAAATTTCACATCTTCGGTTTGGTCTAAGTCGCAGGCCTCGTTTTGAACTACATTCCATATCAGACTGTCGTCCATCTGCATTTGTTGGTTGTAACGTAGGCCCAGAAACCTGAGTGTTTTCCCAATAAAACTGGGACTACGAAAGAGAGTATGAAATTATATTAATTTTAGAATTAGCAATTAAATTACTACACTACTCACTATCGTTGCAGCAGAAAGGCGGCATAGTTCCGCATCAACCAAGCCGGATGCTCGTACTCGCTGGGATCGGCAAAACCAAAGTAATAGTGTTCCACCTGCTTCTCGTCCAGACAACTCAAGCTTCGAGCCTCGACGACATCCTCTTGATCGTTGGCATACAGGATGAAGAAGTTCTGCGAGTCGGGTGATAGCGACTGCAGGGCTTCTACATATTTGCAGCTATTCGACAGATCTTTAAGTCTCGTACCGGCTCTCTGCAGCTTAAGTGTGGGCGTCAAGGGGCACGGAAAGGCGAACCAGTAGTAATAGCTGTGGCACTTGAGGTCCGCAAAGGATAGAACAAAGAAGCGAGTCAACAGACTGGGATCACTCGCCACACGGTCGCTGCGCATATCAGCCAACAGTTTCTTGCCCTCATCAGACAACAGCGTCAGCTTGTCCAGGGCCTTGAACTCCTCAATTGTGTTTTTATTATAGATTGTTCCAACGGCAGCATGGCTGAACTTTGGTGGCTGCCCAGAACTGTGGGTGGAAACGATGCGGGTTGAATATAGAAGGGATATGGCGCAAGCCTATGCTACCTATTGAACGATGTGTAATCCGCCTCCAACAGACAGCCCGTAGCCTTTCGGTTTGTGTAATGGCCCGAAATGGAACGTTGGGCATCCGACAGGCGATCGTAGTCCAATTTTAGTTCGGCCAGCTTGTGCCAGAATGTAGGCGACACAAAGGACTCCCAGGGGGCAAATTGCAGAATACCTTCGCTCATTTTCGTTTTCTGTTCAAATTTCTGGCTGCAAGAAAATAAACAAAGCGATTCGATGGCCGATATAGCTATCGCTTGTTAGTATCGATAGCCTGGTATTTTCGGTATTCAGTATTTTCGCTGTCGTGATTGGACTTGACTTTATTTATTTCTGCGAAAAAAACATATTCAAGATGGATTTGCAGCAACTGGAGGATGAGGCGCGACAGGCCGCCCTCAAGGACATACAGAACATGCTGCAGCGGCCGGGGCAGCTGGAGAAAGTGGAGCAGTACCGCCACCGGATCGCCCGCAAGAAGGCGTCTGTGGAGGCGTTGCTAAAGACCGGAATGCAAAACCAGCTGGACGGCGTCCGGGTGGGGCTGAAGCAGCTCGTGACGTGTATGCAGGATGTGCGCGAGGTGCGCCGGCGGATGAATGAGGTGGAGAACCTGCTCCAGGGCGTTCCCGAAGTATACGATGCATTGGAAGTGGTCCGTGAGGAGAACACCAAACACTCGCAGTATGCCACGGCCATGGAGAACCTGAAGCACATCTTCAATGTGGACGCCAGTGTGCAGAAGACCATGGGGCTAATCGACGAAGACAAGCTGCTGAATGCCCACCAGTGCCTGGCCGATCTGGAAAACTCCCGCGACGATCTGTTGTACGAGCTGCACAAGCAGCCGAAGCAGCATGCCTCCGACAAGATCACCCTGAAGCGCCACTTCGAGAAGGTGGACACGGTGTCGCAGGCGCTAGAGAAGAAGCTGCGCCTGATCCTCAGCCGCACCCTGAATACGGTACGTAAAAAGCCAACCGTCATAGTGACCGCTCTACGCATCATTGAGCGCGAGGAGAAGAACGACCAGTTTGCCGTGCAGCAGCAGAAGGTGACAGGCTTTCTGCCTCCCGGTCGCCCGAAGGCGTGGCGCAAGATGATCTTGGACGTGCTGCAGTCGTCGGTC
Organism: Drosophila lowei; assembly: GCA_008121275.1. NCBI lineage: Eukaryota > Metazoa > Arthropoda > Insecta > Diptera > Drosophilidae > Drosophila > Drosophila lowei. The sequence continues at coordinate 18,252,135 of CM017778.1, read as the reverse complement.
GCAACGCGTATCGAGGGCTCCAAGCTGGAGGAGCGGACTGACAACAAGATGTGGCTGGTCCGCGACCTGGAGATCCTGCGTCAGATCATTCTGGAGGATCTGCGCGTGGTAAAGTCGCTGTGCGTGCCCTGCTTTCCGCCCCACTACGATATATTCAACGAGTACGTCAAGTTTTACCACGAAGGCCTCTCAAGCTATGTGAGTAATCCAATTTGGATTGGCTTGTCACTGGATCTAATCCATTTTTCTTCCAGCTGGACACAATTGTGCGATCCGGCCTTGAGGGCAACGAGTACGTCTCCATGCTGGCCTGGGTGACCCACACGTACCCGGGGACTGAACTCATGTCGCATCCGGACCTCAATGTGGATGTGCACAAGCTGATTGGAACCCTTCTGCGGCCCGAACATCTCAAGGCTCTAGAGGATGAGTATCTGCAGAATATGCAGCGCAACTACCAGGAGTGGATGACCAAGGCAGCCGAGACGGAGAAGGTAGAGTGGTTCTCCGAGACGGTGCCAGACCAGGACGAGCACTACTACCACACCTCGGCGCCGGTGATCATCTTCCAGATGATCGACCAGCATCTGCAGGTCACAAACACCATACACCAGGAGCTGACGTTCAAGGCGCTCGTAATGAGCATACAGCAGGTGGAGATCTTCGGCCAGACTTACCTGAAGAACGTCATCGAGCTGAAGGAGCACCACTTCCGGAACCGGGATCAGATCAAGTACTTCACGCACTACATCATCACCATTGTGAACAACAGCCAGCAGATGGTGGAGCTGGCGCAGCAGATGAAGCAGCTCTACTGGCCCAAGTCGCGCACGGAGCACTACGAGGACTTTGAGCGCCTGCTGGCCACCTTCCAGCGGATCCGAGCGCACGCCGCCAGCTACCTGCTGGAGGAGGCCTTCCTGGACATGGAGTGCCACTTCCACGACTTGTTCACCGTCAAGTGGCTAGCCAGCAGCATGTCTGTGGACACCATTTGCGTGACACTGGACGACTACTTCCAGGACTACAACCACCTGCGGCCCAATAACTTTGAGATGGTGATCAACGAGGCACAGAAGCTGCTGGCCAAGCGCTACATCCGTGCCCTCCTGTCCAAACGCCTCTCAAAGCCGCGCGTCGAGTGCGACGCCATCACGCGAAAGATCAAGCAGGAGGCCAAACGCTTCAAGCTCTTCTTCGAGAAGATTGCTCCAAAAATATCGCTCAGCGACTCGCCGCTCGATCTCATCACCACACTCTCCGGGCTGCTCATCTCGGACATTGAGCTGCTGGTCCTCGATCTACACACCTTGCTAGGCAGCTATCCGTCCCTCACGGAAGATCATCTCGTCCGCCTCTTCTACATACGCAACGACGTGAAGGCGGCCGAGGTGCGCGAAAAGGTGCAGGATGCCATGAAGTCCAAGAAGGCAATGGTAAGCATCGCCAAGCAGGACTGCATATTCAAGGAGATTGTGTTCAGTGACAAATTGTGGTAGACCGAATGAGACCCATCGGTTGCTCCCCAGCCCATTCCGCACGTTAATGTTTGTTCCGTATCGTATTTATGTTAAGCTCAGATTGTGTAAATATATATCCAATATGATGATATTTAAATAAATTTATATATATTTAACTGTACTTGTCGTGTAGTAGGGCTGCCACCTATTCGAGCACGACTTATCGCGAATGAATATAATTTGGTTTCAGAGATTTTTTCATTCCGCACAATCAGAATTGTTGGTGGATCCTATCCTGACTGGTCATAAAATATATGTCTACTAAACCAAGATCAAAACTATGTACATTAATACCATTTTCCTATTGGCTTGTTTGAATATAACAGCTGATAGAGCTGCCACCACGACGCGCAGTCATGTTTATTCCGACCTATTGGCGCCCAAATTTCAATAACATAAACTGTTCCTCTATTGTCGGATTACTTGTTAATAATTTTGGCCGTCAGCTTGCTCCAATATACACCATGAAACGCGCCAAGTCGGGGACAGCAGGTGCCTCCAAAAAAGCCGCTAAAAAAGAAAAGAAAAGCGCCGAACCAGCCGCGAGCAGCTCCCAAGAGAGCACCAGTGGCGGTGAAGAAGGTGCCTCCAGCTCAAAGCTTGCCCAAAGTAAGCCAGAATACAAAAACTTTGAGCAGTTTCTCGCCCACCTGGAGCAGCAGCGATCTGAATCGGCGGCGAATGTCCAGGAGTTTGCCTTCAAGAAGAAACGGGTGCGCGTCTTGTCCAAGGTGAACGATGTCCGAGATAAGTGCACTGGCGGCGTCGTCTATTGGATGTCGCGGGAGGGTCGGGTGCAGGACAATTGGGCTCTGCTGTTTGCACAGCGTTTGGCCCTCAAGTTGGAGATGCCGCTGGCAGTGGTATTCTGCCTGGTGCCGAAGTTCCTCAATGCCACCATTCGACACTACAAATTCATGATGGGCGGACTGCAGGAGGTGGAAGAGCAATGTCGGGAACTAGGCATACCCTTCCACCTGCTGCTGGGACCGGCAGTGGATCGTCTACCGGAATTCGTGCGTTCCAAAGATGTTGGTGCTGTGGTGTGTGACTTTGCGCCGCTTCGCGTGCACCGAAAATGGGTGGAAGATGTGGCGAAGGCGTTGCCCAAGAACGTGCCGCTGACCCAGGTGGATGCTCACAACGTAGTTCCGCTCTGGGTGGCCTCCGACAAGCAGGAGTACGCGGCCAGGACTATACGCAACAAGATAAACTCCAAGTTGGGAGAGTTCCTGAGCGATTTTCCACCAGTGATCAAGCATCCGCATGGGGAAGGCTGCAAGATGGTAAAACCCATCGACTGGCCAGCTGCATATGCGATGCTGGAGTGCGACATGGACGTGGATGAGGTGAAGTGGGCGAAACCCGGCTACAAGGCGGCCTGTCTGCAACTGTACGAGTTCTGCAGCCGACGCTTGGGTAAATTCAACGACAAGCGCAATGATCCCACAGTTGATGCGCTGTCCGGACTCTCGCCGTGGCTCCACTTTGGTCAGATCTCAGCCCAACGCTGTGTTCTGGAGGTACAACGCTATCGCAGCCAGCACAAGGCTTCGGCGGATGCGTACTGTGAGGAGGCCATCGTGCGCCGAGAATTGGCCGATAATTTCTGCTACTACAACGAGAACTACGACAGCCTGAAAGGCCTGAGCCCGTGGGCATACCAATCCCTGGAAGCCCATCGCAAGGACAAGCGTGATCCATGTTACACTCTGGAAGAGCTCGAACAGGTAAAGAACGGTGGCTATTCATAGCTAACTCTGTTGGATATGACCGAATCTCTTTCCGTCTTTCAGTCGCTCACCTACGATGACCTGTGGAACTCTGCCCAGCTGCAGCTGGTGCGAGAGGGCAAAATGCACGGATTTCTGCGCATGTACTGGGCCAAGAAAATACTCGAGTGGACGGCCACCCCGGAGCAGGCGCTGGAGTACGCGATCCTGCTGAACGACAAGTACAGTCTAGACGGGCGCGATCCCAACGGCTATGTGGGCTGCATGTGGTCCATTGGGGGCATACACGATATGGGCTGGAAGGAGCGTGCGATATTCGGAAAGATTCGCTACATGAACTATCAAGGATGCAAGCGCAAGTTCGACGTGAACGCCTTCGTCATGCGCTATGGGGGCAAGGTGCACAAGAAGAAGGGTTGAGGCGGTTTAACTTGAATAAATCTATTGGTTACGTTTGCCTTGTTTTTGAATGCAAGCCAAGAGCATTTTTATATTTTAACACGGTTCCATTTAGCGGGTCTTTAGAAAATTTGAAAAAATTACAACTAGCGGGCAGAACTTAGTCCTTCTCGGCGATCTTGGTCAGATGCTCCTCGATCTCCTTCTCGTCCAGAGTACGGAAGCTTGGATTAGTTTTGCTGACGACTCCAATCTCAATCCCATTGGGCTTGAAGTCAATGGCCAGGACAGTGGACAGACAGGTGATGGCCAATTGGATTGCCTTCTCCTCCGACAGATTGTTCTTGTACTTCTTTTCCAAGTAGCTGTTGGCCTCGAGCACCTTGGCACCCACCGAGCACGCCTTGTACCCGCTGAAGTAGCCAGCTGGATCCGTCTTGTAGACAGAGGGTCCGATCTCATCGTCGTAGGCAATCAGCACCATGCTGCAGCCGAGCGGACGCATCTCGGCGTTCTGCGTGTACACCTGGTTGATGTCAGCAATGCGACGGCACAGCACATCCACCGGCATTTCGTAGCCATATTTGTAGCGGAAATTGGCCGCCTCGTAGCGGGCCTTCTGCACCTGGGAGCGGGCGTCCGCTAAAGATTTATACGTAATTTCTTAAATGCGGAAAATTAAAGGACAGAAGTAATTTACCAATACGGCCAGTCATGGCGCAACCGATTTCCTTGGTGATGCGGAACAAGTGTGTCACCGATTCCGGGACAATGTTCTTTTCTGTAACCTTCTTCTGGGTAGCCACCACAGCACAATCGCCGCTCTTCAGGGCTACCGTGGTGATGTTCTCCTGTGAGATGGCCTTAAAGGCATACTCTGGAGGAGGATTATCATTTGAAAATTGCAGGCAACCAACCACAGGCACACTTACCGACTTGGTAGAGGCGTCCCTCGGGCGAAAAGATGGTAATGTGTCTGTCAAAGCCGGCTGAACTTCCGCGAGACATGTTTTCGGCGTTTTATTTGCTGCAAACCGATTTAGAAACTTACAATGTGGAATTTAGGCGTCTGTGACACAAACCACTTACTCTTTAAGCAAATGAAATGAACAACTTGTTTATAGTTTTGATTTTGCGACAAATGCGGCCGACTGCGAATTTCATATAGTCATCGTCGATAGAGTATACGGTCTGACCCTCCGAAATATACCAAAATATACCAAAATATGCCGAAATATACCGAGGAATTCAAGTTCTATTTTACGAACTTAGCCCACTTCAGCCCCCACTATTTAAATAGTTCAATTACTTCAGGTAAATGGCTGAAAATATTACGATTGTAAATTCTTCTTGTAAATTCATGCCATCTTTCATCTGAACTTAATAATAACAACGCTTACTTTCAACTGAACTGCCCTAAAATGATTAATTTTTTATTATATTCGGTGGAATATTGAAATACTCCCTTGGCTTATAATGGGTTAATCGTTCTCCGTCAAGGATTGGAAACCATATTGCTCAATTTTGATGTTCCGTCGAATATATCTAGCTAGATAGAACTTTTAGCCATGACCACATAATTTTATCCGATTAGTGAATCAATTTTCCATTTGACTGGCCTATTCTGAATACTTGCTTTTATTGGATTTTTATATACTGTTGAAAATGAAATAGAGAATTTATGTTAAATAATCCAAACTAGCTTGAAAAACATCGTTGTTTTTTCTCAAGCATCGATATTTTTCAATAATGTATGACCGTAGTTTGCGGAAATACCATTTCAGTAATATACCAAATACGGCAAATACCAAAGTATCTATTGGTCTAGTATCTATTGATCAAAAATAACTGCCATCCTTTTCAGAACTGCTTTGACTGATAGTGGAAAATTTTAATTGCCACTGTTTTTCGCACTTTGGGGAGCTGCTCCATAACTTTGTTCCATTGAGAGCGTGCGGCATTTTGTCCTTTCATGGGCATATCATAAGCCAGCCATGCTCGTATGCTTGTTGGTTAGAAATAACTGATTTAGTGGACTTGTCGAATGGCAATCCTATCTCAGATCAGAGAATGAACAATTCTAGAGGCCAAGGCCACACAGAGCGCCCGTAATGGGAATATGTCCTGTGGGACCGGGGAAACAAACAACACAAAGCGTGACCCATACAAAGACATTCTTAGATCAGAGTTTCGTTTAATCAATTAGTCGTTATTTAAATTAGCTTAACAGTTACACTTAGGAGACTAGTAGGTGCTTATGAGTTAGACCGAGTTCAAGTTTTCCAAATCTGTATATGTGTATGTATATTTATATGTAGGTGTGTGTGTGTGTATTTTTATAAGAATCACTGTTGTCTGTCTGTCTGTCGCAATGTCTGTCGCCTGCCACAAGTCGTTGAAAACTTAAGTTACCGCATGCATTTAAAGTTAATTACGTTTTGTAAATGGCAGTTACACAAAGTATAGGTGTATATTAGTAGTAGGTAGTACATTAATATTCCTTCTTTCCTTCATTGCCACTGCACGCAATTTCATTCCAACCTGATTAACATTCCTCACTCTTCCGCTCGCCCTACCACTTGTGAGATTTACAACTCGCCCTGTCCGGTCCCGTTCCGTTCCGTCCCTGTGAGTGTCAATGTTTTCTACATCAGCCGCCAACTCAGAGCACAGAGGAGCGTCCAAACACACGCCAAGGACAGACCGGCCGTATCCGAAGCCGAGCCCGAACTGAGATGTCCTAGCTCTCGCTCGTCCACCACAAAGGCGGGCACGGCACTGGCAGGCGTCTGCTCCACAGAGCTGCCAACAAAGTTCCCGCGACTGTTGCGGGCCAGGCGCTGATTGGCCAGCTTCAACTCCCGCAGTTTCTCCTCCAGCTGCAGGACCTCATCTGTGGGGGAGAGCACGGAGAACAGGAGACTATTAGCAGGGGTTTCTCCCAGTGGAAAGGCAATCTCACAAACTCACTCTTGTTGACCCCCTCAATGTCGTTGACCTGCAGGAACATGGCCAGTGAAATCTCATAGACCTTATTCGCCGAGCTGATCTCCCGCTTGCGTCTTCCGAAGCCCACCTGGTTGTTGGAGCACTGCGTGCCCAAGCATTTGTCCAGGCACACGTTCACCGTTGCTCGGAATTGCACGTACGAGGAGTCGGGAAACTTGAAGGCCTTAAATTTTGCACTCAAAATATCGCCGTCGATCGTGTTGAAGTTCTCGAACAGATACGGATCCACCGTGCAGCTAGGGGCAAAGGAGAAAAGGGTTATGGACGGAGTCAGGCGTTGTTCGGGACCCACACTCTTACCCCTTGAAGATCAATGTTTCCGAGGAGGTGTGCGTGTCCGTAACATCCAGATAGTTCACACCCAAGCCATAAACAGGAGCCGAATCCTCGTCCAGGTTGATTTCCATGGTCAAAGGAGTTCCCTTCGAATGGTTTTTGCATTAAATCTATTTTAAATCATTTTCTACAGGGTTTCTCTATAACATACCGACTTGACTGTCAAATCCCTGGTAAACTTCTGGCCATCCTGGCTAACGCCAATGGAGAGCCGCGGCTCCGGGGCGCGTTTGGTCAGCGACGTTGTGATCTCCAGATCCCTGTAAAACAGTTGAATGAACTGGTTCAGTTCTCTTGATTGAGATTCAGGGGATTCCGGTTCGTAATGAGCTGGTGCCGACAGTGCCCAGCCACGGGGGAACGGGGAAGGACAGACAGGGACTCCCGCCAAAGGTGGTTGTAAATCAACGCCGGGCAATGAAAAACAAACATTGTATTGGATCGGATCCGATCGGTTTGGAGGTTGGAAGTGGGAGGAGAGGCTGGCTCAGAGACAGAGACAGAGACCTGGACACGCCCCGCAATTAAATTGACTGTGGAGGTATTAACGCATGTGAAGCCGCCGGCATCGATTTGGCGGCTAATTACCTCCTGGTAATGGCAACTCTCCGGCATACCGGGAGACTGGTAGTGGGAGGTGGAGGGGAGACCTGGGATAGGTTTGATTTATGGCCCTTTGGGTTGGACCCATCCTAGTCTCTGGGCTGGAACTGCACTGGGCTGAAATGGGGCATTTAATATGCCATAAACTTTTGCATAGATTGCTCATAAAAATATGCATAGATGCTATTTTTTATGGGCAATTAAATTGCAAGGAGACAGCAGTGGCAGCGGCAGTGGCAGCGGAAGCTGGAGCAAAAGCGGGCGCCCAAAAACTCACTCTGGTTCCTGGAAACCCGCCGGCAGCACATCGCGCTTGACCAGGCCGCGACCAGAGTTGGAGCTGGAGCTGGTGCTGGTGCTGGTGGTTGTGGTGGTGGCATTCATCATGACATTATAGACGGGGCCGCTCGTGGTGGTGATGCATTTAACGCTGACGATCTCCTTGCTGCTGGCCGATTCGATGATGATTTTATGATAGTACACTTTCTTGCCCTACAGACAGGAACAGACAGGAGTGGAATTGAGTTACGGATTCGAACTTATCTATGTATCTATGGTCGGGACGCACCGTTAACTGGTTGACCATGCGCGTAACTCCGCACTCGTAAAAGTCGCTGAGCGAGAGACGGAAGACGGCCAGGGAGCCGTCGATTTGCGGTTGGCAGCGCTCATCCGGATAGCCCTTGAGACCCTCCAGGTAGATCTGTGGTGCGCTCTGGTCCTTTTCAGCGGCCGGCAGACCGATGTCCACCCTCATCTGATCCTCCGAACAGTGCACCTTGTGGGAGCCTGAAAGCAGCGAAAATGAAAAAATCAAAATTGTTGTTCGTATTCGTATTCGCATTCTTCGTATATTAAAAAGTGGGCTACCATGTCGTCAATGGCCAGAACTGGACTAGACCCGATCCCGAATCGGGCCACGCCCTCTCCATCGCCATCGCCATCGCCGTCATCGTCATCATCATCATCATCCAGATGGACGGACGGATGGACGTTGACGAGATGGACCCAAGCAGCACTAACACTAAACAATTGCCAAACATAATTGCCGAGTTTGTGGCTAAAGTCTTTTGTTTTTTTGCGCCCCTTCTATCGCTCTCTCTCTCTCTCTCCCCTCTTTGCGTTGGCTTAATGGACCCGCAGGGCTGCTTTTCGAGGCTGGTGGAAAGCAAAAACCTGGCATTAGGCCCCAGACACACTCACACACTGCTTTGGTTTAGTTTGGAGCGCTTCGGTCTCTCGATGTGGCATAATTTTCAGGCCGAGCACCAGCCAGGCCATGCCGATCCGGTCCATGGCCGGCAATCAAAATCTTATTACCGTCGAACATGTGTAGGATGCCACAGAATTATCGGCTTAAATGCTCTCTCTCTCTCTTTTCTTTTTCTGCCGACGAGGCCATTACCCGGCAAGGATCTGGAACGGACCACGGTGCAGGAGGGCAGACCACTGCAGATCTTTGCAGACGGAAAAACTAATTTAAATAATTGACTCTAACTACTTAATCTGGGTACTAATGGCACAACAAATCTAACAATTTCACAATTTCCTTGGCGGATCGGAATTTCGCATCGCATAAACCAGCAGCAGCCTCTCTCACTCTCTTTTGGGCTCTCTCTCTGTCTCTGAGTCATGGACATGCGATAATTCGTTTTTAATTAGCCAACAAAAGATTGAAGTCCGCTGGGAACAATGAGATCGGGAAAATAAACGCGGAAAAGCGCCAGGGCCCAGGTAATTAAAAATTGCAATTGCAATGGCAATTGCAGGGGCTGTAGCTGTAGCTGTGGCGCCCCCGGTTCTACCAGAACGGAAGGGGTCTGGGCCTTTGTGTAATCGGAGCAGTAGCCTCAAGGTGGGCGTAATGCAAGCGGCGCCTAAAGAAATGAAAATGAAGAGACTGCCACAGCCCCTCGCCACAAAGCGAGGCATGACTTCCGCCAAGAACTCATGGAAGAACACAAAGGGAGGAAACAGACCCGCTCCTGCTTAAACAATAAAACAAATACAAATGCGAGGGCAGGGCATTAAAAGTGCATTAAGGATGCCGGAGATGGAGATGAAGCGTTGGAAAGACTTGAGGAACCCCCCAATTAGATAGAGACATGGAAACAGGCCGGTCAAATCCACTGAGCATTGAGGATGAAAGAGTCCACTCTCCAGTAATTGAGTGTCGGGCCCGCAGAGAAACAGCTAATGGCAAGGGGACACGTTATGCTCGTCTCTTACTTGCTGTAGGAAAACTCTTCTGAAGACGCTTCATAAACTGCCCCAAAACCAATATACCCTCTCGCTGTCGGTGTCTAAGGGGCATCTGAGAGGGACGCCCACGAAACGATGACTAGACTGGTATGCCGGACCAGGCCGAATGAAGCTGTTGCCGCCAAATGGTGTCCGTATCCGTGTCCGTGTCTGTGTCTGTGTCCGTGGGCGGCAGACTTGGGTGCGAAATAATTGAATTTCGAGCTGATGCGCGGGCCCTTTGCTGCATAGATGTTCTGCATGTTCTTCTGTTCTTTTATTGATTGAATTTTTATTGCCCGCCGCTGATTACAATTTATTTGACACCATTTTTATGGGCCAAGCGAAGTCAGCTCGTGAGAACTGAGAATAGAGAACGAGAGCCCTAAAAGGCAGGAGAAGACAGAACCACTTAACCCACATTTGGTCGGGGGGGGGGTGGCGCAGGCGCGCTCTTGGAATCAGATTGAGAGTGGCGTGGGCTGGAGTGGGCGGTGGGCGGTGAGCCGGTCGGATCGAAGTCAGATTGGGGCATTAGCATTTAACCTGTGAACATGACAAATCAGCAAAACGTGCCACATGCATGAACATGCCTCTGTCTGTGTCTCTGTCTCTGTCTCTGCCCCAACGATCATGTAAGCAGCATGAGTTGTACCGCAACCGTTGCAGCCAGGCATAAATTTCCATTACCAATAAATTTAAAAGAAATTGCATTACAGACAAAATGACCCGTAGCGAAATTCCGCGGAAAAGAACCTCGGAGTAGAGGCAATGAAATATCGCGCCAGAGACAGCAGCAATTCGGTGGGCCATCAACCCGCGACGGACTGTGCAGACAGCGGAGTCTGCAACCGTCCCCCAGGAGTCTCCTCCTCATGCTCCTCCTTCATATCACAATCAGCAGCCACGACAATGTTCCACTGTTCCACGGCTCTCCTTCAAACAATTTGGCAACAAATGCGCGCGCACAATCAAATGAATGCACAAATCAATAAGACAACAGTTGCTGCAACCGCAACAACAGCAACAACAACCGACAATTGCAACGTGCAACACCGTTTACAAGCCACGCCAAGCCGCAACAAGTCAAGCCTACTGGATGGTGGCGAAGAGGGCGGAGAGGAAGGGAAACTTCACCTTGGGCCAAAATAACCAAATCATTGCCATGCAAATGGCATCGTTTTGTTGCCTCAGTCATCGCCAGCTTCCCTCTCATTCCATCTGTCTGTGTGTGTCTCTCTCTCCCTCTCTCTCTCTCTATCTCTTTCGCTGTCTCTGTTACTGGGTGGAAGAAGAGTAGTCGTGAAAGGTGGGAAAGACATCTCGGTACTCGGGAAGACTTCACTCAGCCCCCACCTCCACCTATTTGCTCAGCTGGTCTGCACTGAGAGAAATTGTACGTCTGCTGCAGAAGCCACTGAGTCCTAAACTGAATAAATGTTTCGAGAGCAATCTCCTCTTAATCTCAGGATGATTTCAGCTACCAAAAACGATTCAAGGCTTAAATTACGTGTAAATGAAATGCCATCGAGCACAAGGTTTGTTTTGCTAATCAGTATACGCGGCAAGACATTAATACGCGATACTCAGTTGGCATGTGTGGCTTGCTGTCTCACTCTCCTCCGCCAGAGCGCGCACACTGCACGAGGACGAGTGTGTGAGAGAGAGAGAGGGAGAGAGAATGAGTTCATTTGTTCCTTCTGGCTACAATAATGATTCGATCTGATCCAGATTGGTTAATCTGCCAGATATGGTCATTCTCTATTCGGTTTTCTTGTACCTCCAAAATTGTGGATGCCACAGATGCTCGTCCTTTGTGGGGGCGTAAATACCCTTGATACAATGTGATATCCCAGGAGTTTGGATACAAAAGTTGCTTGCTCTTGCTTTTATAGTCTCTGAGATCTAGGCGCCCATCGGGACGGACGGACAGACATGGCTCAATCGACTCGGCTATTGATGCTGATCAAGAATATATATACTTTATGGGGTCGGAAACGCTTCCTTCTGGATGTTACAGACATCCACTTCCACCAAAAATCTAATATACCCCTAAACTCTTCCAGTATCTGGTATAAAAGTCGTTCCCACTGCTATGCAGATCGTTTCCACATTAGTTCATGGTTATTTATAAAAGTAAATTCTGAATAGTTTTCGTGTAGTTTCTCTTGATGTACCCGTGGAGCCAAAAGCAATGTGGCAACAATTGTTTCATGAGTTGTGTGTGTGTGTGTGTGTGTGTGGCAACTCCAAATGCATCTCCATGTTGTGTCTGGGACTGCAAGTGCAACTGCAATTGCAATGGCAATTGCCGTGGCCATGGCCATGGCCAGATTATGCAATTGTCTGACTCAATGTCTCCCGGTCTCCGTATCCGTCTCCGTCTGTGTGGGATTCCAGTCACGTTTCTGGCTGCTGCTGCTGTGCTGCTGCTGGTGGCACTGGGTAGGCACCAACTAGGTAGAGATCTGGGCGATCAGCAAACTACTCGTATTTTCGGGATTCTCTGTGGTCCAACAGCTGGGAAGTGTTAGGCCCAGAGGCGTCTGTGTCTATCCACGCTGGCCACTAAACGGTAAACGGGGAGACAGATCCTCACTCAGGAGGGGGTGCTACGATAGGGGGGCAGCAGAGGAGCGCAGTTCAATCCATTTGTGACTTTCACATTTATGACAAGGCATCGACTGATAGCAAATAACCTCTCCTCTGTGCGAGTGCCTGCGGCTCTCCTCCATCTCCTATAAATGAGTGAAATTGCCCGACCAGGCCTGGCATTGCCATTGCCATTGCTTGGGCCACTAACTTGACACACACGACGCACGATTATCATCAATCTTGGGGGCCGGGGCACAGGAAATACTGGTAATTTTCTAGACCCCACCGCTCCACCGCTCTCCTGTTCTACCGTTCCCCACTGCCAGCCAGCCCCATCATCCTTTTCAATGACCAATTACACTTAACGGGCATGCATACAAAATAAATTAGAAAACCTCAACTGCTCAACAGATGGGAATGGCACTGCCGCACGGCTGCGCAGGAGGTGGAGGTCAGCGCCAGTCGGAGTCGCAGTGGGTGTTGCCTCGTCCTAGTGGGTAATGGCTCCACTCTTCCTCCACCTCCACCAATATGCTAAGCAGTGTCAATGTGTCAATGTTGCCGCGTAAATCCATCAAAGAGAAAGAGAGATCCAATGGACACTCAAACCCGTTTGGCCCCCCTCGACGGACCACAAACTGGCTACAAATGTGATAATTGTAAAGCATTTAGTTGGGATATTAGAGATCCATAGCCACTCCTGCCCAGGCCCAAGGAACCAGGAACCAGGCCCCATCCTCAACGGATCTGCACGCCCTGGCTGGCGGCAGCGGCGGCGCTATCTTCGTGCCGCTTCTGTCTTCAGTGTGTACACAGTGGCTGTCAATTGTATATGCTGGCAGCGCAAATTGCCATTCGTTCGGTCGCTTCGTCTTCTCTCGTCTTGGTGTGTCTCGCATCATTATCGGCAAACAACTTTTTGTTTGTTAATTGTTTCAAATGACGCAATTTCTAGCTGCCATTTATAGAATTCTGATTCCGTCAGCTGATTGCGTCAGCAGTCTTTGGCCAAGAGCACCATCCATCCTCATGTTGCCGATGTGAATGCCCTGCTCCATGGCCATGCCATTGCCATTGCCCCTGCTACTGCTCCAGCCGAGAGTTGGAGTCATCAACTCAACACCCGATGAATGCAGCAGCCGGAAATTATGTGCTACGCCTGGCGGCCAATCAATAACACTGCATTAAGGCCAAATACTGAGCCAATAAACTGTGGCATTTAGCCATCAACCATCATAGCCTGCCTCTGCTCTGCTCCTCCAAACCGGGGAAAAGCAGTCAAGAACGATCTCTCAGCGAAAGATCTCTCTGGGACAGTTCCACAGATTGGAAGCAGATTGAGAATCATGTTAGGAGTAGATCATCTCAATCTTAGATCTTCTTTGGGTCTCAACACTTCAATTTCAGCTTCAATAATATTTGCAGATCTATCCTTTAAGACTCCCAAATTTCAGGAAACAACATTTGGAAACCAGATTGCAGATACCGTTTTTCCTGTTCTCAGTCCCCAGTCAGTCCCCCCCGCAGGGGTTGGGGCTTAAATTAGACGCATGATCAATTGGGCGAACCGAACCGAACCGAACCGAAAAACTAACTTGCTTTGCTGGAGAGCTGGAGACCTGCCATCCCATTTGGCCATATTTAAAACATGAGATGCAAAACACTACTCCTCCCTCTATCCCGTCTGTCCGTCCATGACTCTCGTCAGCAGCTGGGGAACGGTAAATCTGCGGCAAGGCAAGGCAAGCCAAGGCCAAGAGGTAACTTTGCCCGGCGTGAACATTATGCGCAGCTGGCTAATTAAATTACACAACAGTTTGGACACATGAGTGCCGGCCGAAGTGCGAGCAGGAGAGGGAAACGTCGGCAGATGAACAGTAAACCTGGCCAAAAGAACGGATGCAACACAACTGTGTGGCATGCCTCTCGCCAACTCATACGAATGTCCATGACTTTGACTTTGGCTCAGAGCTGCGGTTGCAAGTGCGGCTGCAACTGCGGCTGCGACTGCAGACGGTTAAGCTTAATGCTCAAGCGGCGTCAACAGATGTAAATGTAAATGTTGCATGCAGAAAAAGCTGCTCCGAGCTGCCACCTCATGTGGCCCGGCCTGCTGGTGCATGAGGCATGACTAGGCTGGGACTACCACCTGACTGTAGCTGTTTCTTTTTATGTTGCTGCACTCCTTCTCCTTTTTTCGGGGGAGTGGAACGGTGGAAGATGAGGAAAATTTATTAATTGTGAAGACAGCAGAGAAGCAGCCATCAGAATGAACAAATGGGGGATCGGTACTAGTCGATGCCAAGATGAATTTAATAATAAGGTGACGTCGTCCGCTGTGAAGAGGACCATCAGTACTCTCTCGGCTTTTAGAGAGACAAGCGCTAGAAAGAGATAGCGAACGTCTTACGTTCTACAGATGGTCCTCGAAAGAGCAGATATGGTGGGGACGTCACTTTATTACTAAATTCATCTTGGTCGATACTTGCACAGTTTCTATAATGTCAACGAGACTTTCGTCTGGTTTATCCTGATTTCAGCAGCATATCCGATGGGGATTAACACCAGTAGCTGCAGATATACTAGATCTCTAGCGATTTACTCCACTCCACGTATAAATATTGTATAAATATAGCCCACCAATCAACTCTTCTCCCAGCATCTTGTTGCGCCATCTAACAGCGTTCTTTGGGCATGAATTATTTCGGCCTTGTTAGACCGACTTGCTGACATATCTTTGCGTGACGTAACTGTAAACCTGCTCGTGTTTTGAGGCCCCCCTCTCTGGCTCAGGTTCCCTTTCTTCTCCCTTGACAATTTGTCGCAATTTCTACGTCACGTCCATTGTTCATTCACTCATTCGGCTTCATTCAGTCGCTCCCAGTCGCCCAGTCACTCACTCATTCGCTTATTTACACATTTTTCAGCACGGCGGCGTTTCAGCACTTGCTAAATTGTTGGTTTCCGCTCTTTAGCTGGCACGCTGGCTCTCTCTTGGCCCCTCTGGTTGGCCAGGCCAAATTGCTTGTGGAGAGAACAAGACAAAAACACGGAAATAAGTCCAACTTATGGAGACCGAAGCTTTCAACACCCTTGCAGATCGAGTGTCCTGCAAAGATCTTATACAGTCATGTAAAAAACAATGGGCGCGTTCAACAGCAGAACTTGATCAGCGCTCAGTGATGGATTTCATCCGTATTCTTATCGATATGTCAGCTATCGATATAAGCCAAAAGCAATCCATCATGTATTAAGACAATGGAGCGTCTTATTGAAAATCTAATGGATGAGTTTATGGATGAGTTAAATCCATCACTGAGCGCTGAGCGTTAAGCAAGCTGCAGAAAATTAATATCTTGAGCATCTTAATTTTTTATTTTTTTGTCTGTTTCCACTTCTTAAATTAAAAACAAAAGATCCCATATTTAGTTCATAGATTTCAAGCGGAGAAAAAAATAATTACTTAAAGATTTCATGTTGTAAGTATTTATTTAAAAAAAAACTTAATTATAATAACATTATTTGAACATTTATTTCTTTTAGGGAACCTTTTTTGCACTTTCTCCACGGAGCAAAGTTCTGCCTAACACCATTATGCCCTCGGTAAGGGTATGGATCGTAATGAGAAGAGCAGAAGCCGCCGCATTTACCGCTAAGAAGTTTCGAGTGAAAGCGAATTGTGCATTGTTCTGGCCCTATTGAGTCATTTGCTTCTGACGGGAATGCGTTTACAGTAACTGCGAGAGGAGTACGTAGTACGTACAGACACACTGTATGGATGAGCTGTGAGAGGCTCCGCTCCACACATGCCTAACTGTACACCGAAGACAAATTAATAAGAAAATACTTAGGACGAACTCTAATCAGAGGAATTAATTCAATTGGCAGCACGAGAAAGTGTTGTTCTTGCGGCTCTCGGCTGACGGCTGACGGCTGTCGGCCGTCGCGGCTCTTCCCCTACTGTTTTTTACCATATTAAGCCAGCATTCGCTGGAAGAGGCTCTCTACGCTCGATGTGGCGGCATATAATTGCGTTTTCTTTTTATGTAACGACCAAATGGCAGCGGCCGGCCGGTGCTGTGTTCTTACCATGGCCGACTCGATGCCTTTTTACGCTTAATTGGCCATAAAAGTTGCTGTTGTTGTGTTGGCCACAAATGAGAATTTCATTGCCTCCATGCCATGGCTCGAATGCCGCGAATCTCATTTATCAAATGGCTTCTCTTTGATTCGAATCTGACACATTTCCTTTGGGCCCATGACACACAAAAATTTGTGTTTGAATTTCCAGCATCGGTCATTAATCAAATGATTATTGGGGGCGGGGCGCCGGGAAGGCTTTACCAAAGACCAAAGCGAACAAACACCTTTTGAACCCTTAACCCAATTGCTAATTGTGGCCACAAATCCCACTGCCAGTCGACTCTCGTCTCACAATTATCGATAGGGTCAGCCCATAAATCTCTCCCGGGGTTAGGCTAATCAGCTGAAGCGCCTCTCGGAACCGCCAAAGGTGTCCCGTTCGTACGGAGAAGGAACCGAATGGAAATGTTCTATAGACACACACATCACATCCCATGCTCGTACTCGTCGAGGCACTCGTACAGCTGCGGTCAAGCCAATAGTAAATGCTGGCAATCAAATATTTTATATTTGTACTCCAGAGGGGTTTCAGTTAATTGTTATTTATTTATTCTATAAGATCGCGTAGTAAAATAGCACATGGCGCAGTAGGATTTTTCGCTAAAGGAAGCGCTCCTAATATTTTGACCGCAGCTGTGTGTCTATTGTGCACAGCGTACAAGTACTCGTAGTCGTATTCGTATATGGGACATGGCCTGCTGTGAAGCTTTGGCCTGCAACCAACTGACCAAGTGACCGCCAGCCAAAATTACAACAACTGGGAAATTTATTGCATCGGAGCCCTGGCTTTCGAGAGGAGACTCTTGGGGGAGCCAGGAGGGAGGGGGAATGCCTTGCCATTTGAAAGCGGTAATATTTTATTTTGCATTGAATTAGCGAGCCAGTCCGCGTACCCGTCCCCGAGTGCCGTAATGCCCAAAAACGTTACCCGTGGGCGTTGTCTTGGCCACATTTGGGCATTGGGCATTAGCCACAGACAGACAGAGAGAGCGAGAGAGAGAGAGGCAGCCACGCGAGTGTCGTGTTCTGGCCCACACCTGCAATTGACATTATTATTTTGCAGTGTGTCCGGGGATTGCGATGCGGATTGCGTGCACCAGTGCACCGTGCACCGTGCACCAAAGGGAAGAGCGGCGACTGTTGCAGCTTGATTTATAATTGTCCAACTGGGTTTTTGGGTAGGCATTCCTTTCTACGCATCTTGATAAGTGCGTAGTTTATGGCCATGGCTTGGACCAGAGGACGGGACGGGGGTTAACTTGCATCTCGGCACGGTCATCGCTTGTCCGGGCACAAACTTGTTGAAAGGCGGCGGGCCGTGGAGTACGAGTACTCCACTCGTATGTATTTGTGGTCGGTCGTGTATCGCATGCCTGGCCATCTGGCCACGTTAATAACCGTTTTGGACATGCCAAGCGGCATTATTAACAGCATTTTCTTCTCCTTTTATTTATCTATCTCTTCTCTCTAGCTCTCCTCTATTTTTCGTTTGTCTGCGGCGCTTTTAATTGCCGCAACACAGAAATAGACAGAGAAAACGAGAGAGAGAGAGGAGTCTGGGCGACATTTTAATTGAAATTCTACAGAAATAGCAACACTCTGCTACAAGATAAGGGATAATCTATGAGAAGCATCGCCGAATGCTAGGGAACTGCATTTTATTTTCCACTAAAATCTCCGAAGAAGAACAATGTCTTTAGAGGGTTCCCTAAATTAAAATTTGATCTCTATTCGTTATGCACACCAGCATGACTTGGAATTCGGCTAGAAAGTGAGTTAAAAACTGTCCCAAATGATAGACAACGTAAATTATTGTCAATTACCGAAAGAAATATGGGAAAGAGGTATATGTACCTTCATTTGGAGTAATTTAAGCAAACACAACTATGACTTGTCAAGTTTCTGGTTTGGAAAATTATACGATGCAATTGTAATAAAAAAGAAGCACTAACATTACGGGGAGCAACCTCCAAGCATAGTTGTCGCATATGCTCTGGAAAAGTGGGACCCATTTTCCATTGTTTTCCCACAGTTGAGTTTCAAAGTTCTGGCATCCAGTTCAGGGAAAATGCCTTGACTATTACATAGTTAATTGGAGCCTAATCTTCAACCCCGTTGCGTGGTGTAACCGCAAGAGTGCATTATGCGTCATCATCTACTCTGTTGCTGCAATCCAATCCAATCCGCAGCCAATTTGCCCTTGAAGAAAAGCGAAACCATTCCAAGAATGGAATGCAAAATCGCTGGCTTCCTGGATTTCCCCTGGATCTCATAGAGGGAGAGGGATAGGGAGAGCGAGAGAGGTAAGGGAGGGAGTGGAAAATTGCTTGATTTGACCGCCGGCTAACTGCCTTCTCCCGAGCTGCTTCCTGGTGGGATGCCCGAGCTGTATTCTCCTCTCTTTTTGGATATGCATCTCTGGGCATTTCTTTTCAATTACCAAGGCAGCCACTCCTTCTCCTCCTCCCATGTTCTCCTCCCCTTTGCTCTCATACTCCCCCCCTCTTCTCTGTGTAATTTGGACTTCAAACGCATTCACGTGCTGCTCCCTCGCCGCTGCTCTCTTTGATAAGCAGCTGCGGGCAGTGCAACATGAGGGAGGAGCACATCAAAAGAGTCGGGACACGAACTGGCTCTCTGCTCGTTAGTTAGTGTTAACGTTAACGTTAGCGCTGGCAATGCTCCGACAACTCAAAAAATCCAGTTCATTTCGATGTGTGCTGATTCTCGGGGCTCAGGCTTCGAATTGCAATAAATTAATTAACAGCCATTTTTCGTTGATTTTATCGCCCAGAAACGCTGCTCCTCCACGCCTTGATGCGCATCGAGGCTATTAAAAATGGAAACTGGGATAATTAAACGTCAACACTTTTTTAATCAGAGCAAACGAAAAGATGTACATAAAGACTGGCAGAATAAACAGCCCCAACACATGACATTCGAGGGAGAGTCTCTTTTCCTACTCCTCCTTCCCCTTCTTCTCTTGCTCTTCCTCTCTTTTTAATAGCATTTGTTATTATTGTCATTAAAAGTCAAAGCACACACAGCACAGCACAGCAACAACAACATCAACAGACACGATAAGCTCAGCTCTCTCTCCCACTGCGCTCTCTCGCCTAAAGCTCTTTATTGTTTTTGTTTTTGTTTTTGTTTTTGCAATGTCATTGACTCTGGTGCGTGCGTGTGCGTGAGCGTGTGCAAATTGTGCTGGGAATATCCATCTTAAGCCCATCCATCCGCAGACCAGATCCACACACGCCACGCACTTACTTCTTTGGAAATCTAAAACAGCTCTGCATTTGAAGGAAAGCGAAAGAAAGAAAGAAACGAGACAAAAACGGTCAGTGACACCGTCAAAAAAAATGAACCGAAATCTATTCATCGGCACACGAATGAATTCAACTGAAAAGAAAAGCTGAACTTCTTCCTATAATCGGATTTTGATAAACTAAACTTGACCAAACATTTGGTACGGACTGTCTTAAGAATATCATCTACACTTACAGAAAAATTGTGTAGTAAAATGAAACATACACATATTTAAATAAAATATAGTAAAAATAAATAGGATTTGATTTTAACATAAACTTAATTAAATTTAAAAATAAAAATAAATGTAAGTGCAAGTGTAATAAAAAAAATAAATCCATTTGTAGTAAATATTTAAATGAAAAACACTTTCTTTCTTCTTTCTTTTGGGTGTAGAGAGTTTATTTCGCAATAGCTTTTATAGTTCCAATAGTTATTTTGCTGCCAGAGTATGTCATAACTTTTGAAAAACAGAAACAAAGTTTTCTTTCATCCAAAAGATTACCTAATACTCGTACTGTGGGGTCTCTTAGGCGATCAATCGACTCACACAAAAGCAACAGAAACAGCCGCATGCCTTACTCATGTGCTTCCTCGAGTGGGACAGGACAACAAATAAATATGATAAATTTGCCACATGCAGTTAGACATGCAATTTATCATGAGCAGAGGTAGCGGAGGGGGGTAGCTGGACGGGGGGTGCGGTAGAACACTCCCCGCCGTTGCGGGTCAGAGCGTCTAATAGATTAAATAAATTTCGCATAAATTATGCAATTGTGGCAGGCATATTTCTTGCCAGCCCAAGGGGGCCGGCCGGTGGCATCTTACGCATCTTCTCTGCCTTCTTTCTCTGCGCTTTCCTCTACGCCTTATTAATTTCCATGTGGAATTGATCCTGTTCTGGCACCACTGCCACTACCTCTGCTGCTCCGTTAGCTTCTACTCGTACTGTCGGCTGCTTTTGAAACGTTCTACGCAGCAGCTTGTATTTCGCATTCGCGTATTCGGTAATTAAAAACCCAACGAGCCGCTTGGGGACTTTGACTCCGACTCCAGACTCCAACTCGGACGCGGATGCGGACACAGAGTTGGCTCTAACTCTAACGGTAAGCAGGTTGCTCTCCGCGAGAGCGCCCACCAGGATTAGCTACAGGTTTTACCACACCACTCCAGGCAACTCCCCCTTCTACTGCTGCCGCGAATTTACATAATATTTGCTCTAGATTCCATCTTGTCCCCTCGGGCCGCTTTCACACGCATAAACCAAGTCGCGGGCCCGAGATCTCGGCTGCCATCTCCACAGTTCGAGTCCGTCGTCTTATCAGGCCTCATAAATATGTTCTCGCCGTGCCTTTGGGCGCTCGACGCTTGACAATTTCTTTAAGTAAATTTTTTCGTCTGCGGGAAATGAGAGCGGAAACTAATGGTTGGGGAGAGTATAGTGGAGGTATGCAAAAAGCATGGAAAGTGGATTGCTGATTGAAGAATCTTGACCAGATTGGAGCTCGATCAAAGATCTCGTTCATTCTTTCTCCTTTTTATGTGGCATATTTCACAAGTTTGCGCTATGAAGATTAATGGAATCTCAAACACTTGGAATGCTCTCCATATAGACTATTTTCCAAGTATTAATCGGGCATCTGAAGATATATTGTAGAACTCTGCCGTCCATGAATAAAAGTTAAAAGAAATTTCTATTAGACCTGAGAAAGGTACAAAAATTCCTCTGAAACTCTCCCTAAATCTTCTATGATCTTTAATGTTTCATTATTATTTATTTTTTATTTAAAACGGAGAAAGAATAGATTGAAACTTAATCAAACTTGCTAGAAATTACCCTTCTCTGTCTCTCTCTCTCTCTCTCTTTAGTTATCTTTGCGGCATGTTCATTCCACAGGTATTTATCATAGAGTTCCCATAAAATTATTCAGTTTCGCCTTCTTGGCAAGCATGTCCGTCCACATGGAGAACATGCAAATTTAGCAGAAGTTGCAGTCGCAGTTGCTGTTGTTGCTGCCGCTGCGACTGTTGCCACATCTTGGCCTAATACAATTAGTCTTGTGTAATACGCATGCCTTATGCTTGGCTTGGTTCGAGCCGGTGCCGGAGGAGTGCCGTGCCAAACCCGTTAGTGGTCGAGAGTACATATACAGTTAGCCACTGCTTGCTTCTCTCACACTCTCCTTCTCCTTCTCCTTCGCCGGTCCGGTCCCTCTCCTTACGCAATTCGCGCCACACGCCGCACATGTGTTTTGGAGTCGCCACCGATTGAAATTGCCTTGGGACGGACGCGCGAATTGATTGTACAGTGGCCAAAGGAAAAGTTGAAAGCCTTTCGGCTGTTAGGCCGCCTCTACTCGCTCCCTTGCTCTCCCCCTCTCTCTGTTTCTCCAGCTCCGATTTGGACTACCAACTTGTTGCCAAAATGGTCAGCGCATAACGGTAAACGCCAGTCGAGGCAGTGCTGCCTCAAAGCTGCCAAATCCCTACCCTGGCTGCTCTGGGCTGCTCCTCTCCAACAGTCGCCTGTGTCTGGGCCTAAAGTTGAACTAATTAAAGCCACAAAATCGAAGACAAAGCCAACAAAGACAAAGCCACAGCCCCAGCCACAGCTAGTGAAGTTGTCTTTGTCTGATCGAGAAGGCAATCGGATTATTATTCAATAAAAGAAAAGATGTGCCGTGCCCCGGCCAACAAAAAAATGGCCAGGCACTTGATGACAAATGCCTGGGCGGCCAACAAAGGGCGGCCCAAAGTAGGAGTACTTGGGCTGAGCCCCTGCCTCCGGCTGGTCTTCAGAGTCGGGGTCTGTTGCTGGTCCAGACCTTGCCCTTTAAGCAAGCCGCCTCTCTATTCGATTTGCTCGTTTTGTAATCGCGAGCTTTTAATCTGCCCATTGCCGCGCAGAGCCAGGCGAAGAAGGTCTAGGCCAGGCTCCAGTCCCCTCATCCAGGCCCCAGTGTGTGGGGAAGGGGCAAGGGCAAGGGCGAGAGCAGCAGGCATTATTGGCATTGTTGCAGCCGCAAACGACCTTAACCCCTTGGTAACCTTGCGGAAATGGTGGAGTAAAAGAGTAATCGTTTCGATTCCGAAGTAGAATATAAATCGTAGCCATTGACATTTGCAGATTTCCAACACATATGAGACCCAAACTTGCTCCTCAAACTTCTCTCTCTCTCTCTCTCTCTCTCTGGGTTAGGCATGAAGAGAGAGGAGGAAACCGAATTCACCAGCATAAACCACAAACTTAACCCAAGAGTCAAATCTCTCACAGTTAATGATCAATTTCTGTGGATTTGTAGACCAGACCGTTCCAAGCGGCGTTTTATTGCAGGTGTTGTTGGCACATGGCTGAGATATTTTCTAAAGGATCCCATGTGCATATACATTGACATTCCTTCCCCCAAAAACATTCCCACACATCGATCAACTGCTCGTACTCGTACTCGTATGAGGCCCAAACGTGTTCGCCCATCGCATCATTTCTCTGGGTCAGGCACTCCAACATTGAGTGCCATTAATGGGTTAAGAGTTCAGCGGGAGAGGGGATACAGGGACAGGAGCAGGGTATGTGGCAGGAGCATCCATGTAGCAGACACGAGTCTGCACCGAAGAAGCAGCGGCTCGATTTTATTAGCTTAGCAAAAGGCTTTGATTGTTCTTGTTCCTCTCGTTGCTTGTTGTTGTTGTTGTTATTTTTGTTGGGGCTGTTATGGCCTGTTGCGCTTGTCTAGACGGGCAATTTTTCACACACACAGACACACACAAACACACACACACAGAGATATAGCCATTGGGGAGCTGGACTTGCTCTAAAATTGGCATTTTTCGCACACATAAGGCAAAAATGTAAAGCGAAGTCAAGTCTCTCTTGGCCAGAGCCAGAGCCAAAGCCAAAGCAAAAGCCAGAGCCGCAGTCAGAGCCACAGCCAGAGCCCCAGCCGATGCCGAAGCGGTTTATTTGCCTTGTGTGGCATCAGCTTCATCATCATCATCATCATGGTCATCGTCTTGGTCTTGGCTCTTCGTCTTGGCCGCTGCTGTGGTCATCCCAACGCTCTGACTCTGACTCTGGCTATGACTCTGACTCTGACTCTGAGCCTAAGCCCGCTGGCATAATGTGCTGGAGCTTGGACATGGACATGGACATCGACATAGATGTGGTGTCTTGGACTCTTGGAGTCTCGGTCTCGGTCTGGTTCTGGTTCTGGGTCTGGGTCTCGAGACTTTGGCAATTTCTTTATTACGAGCATTTCGTTTGTTGTGTTGTCCTTCTATGCCGCTGGGGCGGAGAGTCTCCCCTGTGGCTAGCTCTCTGTTGCCTGTCACAGATCCGCTGATCATTATTGTTCCATCCACGTTGTTGCAAGCCACCCTCGACTGCTCCTCCTTCGATCCCATCCCATCCCATCCCAACCAATCCCATCACAATGCAATGTCAATGTTTTGTCTTAATGCGACAATGCTCGATCTCTGCCTCTTGTCTCTTGTCTGTTGTCTCTCTTCATGTTATTTAAATGGAGAGAGGGTGGCAGTGGAAGCTACACCGGCGGATGGGAAGATTTACAACAGCCTCTGCGATAGATGACAATTTATTATATCTATATGGCCAGTTCTTCAGTCACACATACATTCGTTCTGGCCATAAATTAAACGATCTTGATGTGGCAGCGGTCTTCAGGAGGAGAGCGAGGAGGCTCCACAAGGTCGCGTGTTTGCGCTGCTCAGCCGGCAATTAAACGAGTTAATCACAGTTCGATGATTTGTCAGTTCTGTTGCAGGAGGGGGCGGACGTCGGTGGGGGTCTGGTGGGGAAGGTCATCATCCCATCATCGTGTGCACTGGACTGTGGAGGCTGCCGCTGCCGACCGCAAGCAGCAATGACATCATCGAGAGTCACTGCTCCTCAATCCGATCCCAATCCGCAGTCAAGTGGCAGAGAATCGGTGGAGAAATACGAAAGAACTTTACTGTCTTTCATCGAACAATCGGAAGAGTTTCTATCGCACAAACCGGAGACTTTTACTTTTCCTAATGCAAGAGACCCCCAGACAAACAAAAGTTTCGCTTTAGTTAGTCAGACACGCCCACGTTGCCTCCTACTCCTCCTTTGCGCCGAGATTCAACAGTTGGCAAAGATATAATTTGGCTTTCAGCTTCGTCTGGCTGCTGCTGCTGCTGGTGCTGGTGCCGCTCTTGTCTCGCTTCGGAGGAGAGCGAACGGAGTTCTCCCGTAAATTATAGCCTCGTCTTCAGCTTTTTCTATAGATTTGTTACTGCATGTGTGTGTTTGTACTACCAGATATGGAGATACACACACATATATTATATATTGTATCTGTTTTATGTATTTTTAGGCTGCATCTTAATTCCCGAGACCAGTTCGCCTACACGTCGACGTCCGAGTCGAGTCGAGTCGAGTGTCGCCTGATTCAGCTTTATTTCGCTTTTATTTCTTCATTTTTCTCGCGTAATGTTTTTGCACTTGCCAAAGAGGGGCGTCAGGAGGGAGAGGGCTGTTAATTCTCCTTTCCTTTCTGAATGCCTTTTAATAAGGCCCAGCCAATACTCGATCGTTTCTACCTTGTGGAGCCTTTATATAGCTTTATTTTCATTTATCGCGTTTTTTCATAATTCTCTCTTCTATATTATCTTGTTGCCTTGGATGTTGGTGTTTTTTTTTTTTTTTAACGTGTCATGTTTCAGGCCCCCCACCCAAAACCCCTCCCCCCGTCGCCAAGTGTGTTTGTGTAGGTGTCTTGCTGTTTCTTTTGTTTTTTTGCCGCGCTCGTTGGCTTGTTGGTTCGTTTGTTTAGTTGTAAGGCAGCAGGGCTACGGCTACCAGTTCCAGTACCAGGTTCTCAGCTAATGACTAATGTGCCAGGGCATACATATGCGATACGGAGAATATGCCGTGCATGCCATCCATCCCAATCCCGGTCCCAGTCCCAGTCCCATACCATACCATTCCGCTTATAAGGCAGGAAGAGAGCTTGGCTGTCGGTGAGTGAATCATGACAGGGCCACACACACTTGAGCACCAAGTTCGTTGCCTCAGTCTTTCGTCAAAGAAAAAAGCTTTGCTGTGACGCAGCAATGACCATCGCCAGCACCCGCCCGCACACTTAACGATCGTTAGATTCGGCTATCAGCTGAAATGGCCGCAAAATGTACGTACTCCACTCAACTGAAAACGAGGTCACCTTAGCTCGGGTTCGGTGTGGCCAAAATATAAAAATATTTTCTGTTTCATTGTGCACAAAATGACATCATGATGCGATGCTGCTGGCAGAGCGGAGAGCTTGCAAAGCTTTCAGCTTGCACTTGAGAGCTTAATTTACGGCGTAGCTTACCTTTGGCCTGGGCTAATCCGCAGCAGAGGGCCGTCAGCCACAGAGTGCGCCAGATTGTCATTGATCGGCATTGAGGAGGCATTTCCCAAAAATTTCAAATCTAATTTGTCGGAAAACGGAAAGACAACAAACGGCATATTATTTATTATAAGCATTTTGAACAAACGGCACTTGCTCCACAGCCAGCGGCAGATGCGGCTGTGGGCCACATTTCATTTGTATTCTTCTTCAGCCTGTTTGTCGTTTTCACAAGCACACAACTCACTCACACACACAAAACTTGGCGGCACACAGACGGCAAATTATTATGAAACAAAGCCAGAAGAGAATGCCCAAGAGGCAGCAAAGTGGCGGCCGAATGGAGTCCGTCCAATACTCAACAAATCAAAAACCAAATGACAACGGCAAATAAAAAACGAAACGCGAACACACACAACACGACTGGACGGGGCCTTACATACGAAGTGGAAGACCACGAAACGGAGAACGAACACGTCTAAGCCGTTTGCTGGTCGCCAGGTAACAAACTCAGGTGAAGCCGCTTCAGCCCCGAGCAAGCGATCGCGATCGCGAGAGAGACCCTACAAAGAGTGAAAGAGTCACGAAAGAGAGAATTTCGCTGAACGGTGCCTACAGTGCACTCCATTGCATGGAAGTTAGTTATTTAAACCAGTCAAAACTTTGGTAGTCGCAGCACACGTGACGCTACTCACTTTTAAATAAGCTTCAGAGAGCTATTTAATGTCTATTGGAACATGATACAAACAGAACAGTGCCAAGGTGATATTTTTAACAAATATGTAAGTTAATTTTATCCTTATTCGAAGGACAAAATAAAAGATTATTTTGATTCTGTTCACTTTAGCGAAGTGCTTTTATTGAATATCAGAATGCGACTGCTTAAATCTAGAATTATAATTCTTAAAGAAACCTATCGATGATCGCGGCAGAGGAACTTCGGCAGAGGCCGAATTGTTGGGGTCTTCAGAATTATTGTAGGCGGCGGCGTCGGTGGCGACAGCGGAGTTGCAGTTATTGACCGGCAATAGGAAGTCAATGTTGCTGGTCGATGTTGGGGGTGAAGAACAGCGGAGTCATCAGAAATGCATTGTTGACATTATCGGAGTCGCGACGTCGAAGACGGGGTGGGGGCGATGGTTTCTCGTGAAGTGCTGACTTGAAGTGGAGCGCATAAGCACTTCCAGAAATAAAATGTTTCGGTTCTTGTTTTAGGCAGGAAATGGTTTTTACTTTTTGTGTAAATTGTGACAGAATTCTTGCGCATTATTACAATTGGGTAATAAACTATTGGGCAAGAATTTTTATACTTTTTTCTGTTTTAATTGGAAATAAGAGTATTGAACTCTTAGGGTGTTAACTTGTATAATCAAACAGATTCCAAGCACATTTAAGGGATATATAACTAAGCAGACGGGATAAATAATCATTTTATTCACTCACTGTGATAAACTGTGACTTCTAGGCATCTCTACCAGCCGAGCTTTTCTTTGCAATAGCAACAGCTTGCAAAGAGAGTACGAGGATTGGATCAAAGCTCTGCTCTCTCGGTGTCTCTCTGTCAGGCAGAATTGAGAGATAACAATCAGCCGGCTCGTTTGTCTCATGACGGAGATGAGAAATTGTGGGAGCATTTTTGCTACAAGCAATTATGCAATCTTGTCGTTGTGGTTGCCGTTTCTTTCGCTGCTGCAGCGGCCTATTGTTGGCCAAACAAACATTTATGTAATTGTGTTTGCTATCAGCACGAATGGCAGATTCTCACCGGTGTCAGCAAGTGCCCTGTGGGTAGAGGGGGTTGGGAAATATCAGTTCAAATCAGTTAAATGTAACACATGGATAAACGCTGGAACTTACGGTACTTGCTGTGCATCAACGGCCCTCCCTTGGAGGGGCTAGTGCAGAGCACCGTTCCCTTGGTGGTCATCTGGCGCACAGCTGGGACCAACACCTTTTAGGCCACCATTCCGTCGCCGCGTTGTACGAGCCCAATTTCACACTTGTTGGCTTTCGCGCGTGCTGGTGCATTATTCAAGAGGTGCTGCTTGTTCTTGTTAGTTTTCCAAACCAATGACCATCCCATCATTAGACAAAAGGCTGGCCACAGGCTCTCCGCCGCGATGGAAGTGGTGGGGGCAGCAGATAATGCATGGAATGGTGGCAACGGTAAATCACGTGCAAATAAATGCATCCAGCGAAGCGCACTAATTAAATTTGCTTATTTCATTTGGAGGGCCTGTTATTATTACTTTGTTGCAACATTTAGAGAGGAATATTTAGCTAAAATTTAATGGCAAGAATGCATGTTAATTTAATTACTTAATGGCAGTGTTTAACCCGATTAATAAAACATGCCAAAATAAAAGATAAACAAGAATTTACGAAAATAGAACCAGGGACCAGATCTCCAGACATCTTAATGCGCACATCTGGTAACTCCGCAAAACATTCAGAGACAATAAAGAATGAGGAATAAAAGAAAAAAAGACAAATAAATCCATATGTACATACATACTCGTATATAACTGTAACGACTTTAGTACGTACTCACATTTGCCGGCACACCAATTGACTCCACTCTCACCCTTTTAAACCGCACATCTGGCAACGCCAATCCGCACACAAACAAGATCCAAAAGCACAAAGAGAGAATGAAAGGAACAAAATAAATGCGATCTCGTAACTGTTCTGTCCAACTCCATCTCGCTCCCACCCGGTGACTTCGTGCGCTGCTACACGGCTGTTCCGTATAACGGATTTTATTCTTCACGAAAGGAATTTTAAAGAGAAGAGGAAACACTTTGGCGCTATTTTTAGACGAGACAATCCAATTTAGAGAAAAGAAACAGTGCAATATTAATTAAAAAGAAACATTGACACTGATTTTTGCCTATAAATGTTTTGTAGCTTATCACAGCACTTTCACTTTTGATTCTAACACAATTGTGCGAAATCACTTTGGAGATATTATCTATAGACGAGACATTGAAATTAATAGGCACGAAAACGTGCAATATTACTAAAAAAAAATATAACATTGGCACAGATTCATGCCCATAAATTTGTTGTCGTTATAAATCTTCACATTTATATGTATTTGTATACTTTTTTGTGAATTTACCGATGTGTTTGCTGAAAGCCTTGGATATTTTGACGACAGAGATGTGACAATATGTTGAAGAAAAAATAAACGTATTGCGCAACCTCTGTCCTAAAAATAATAAAGGAAGAATTTGTATTGATGATCGTTGATGTTTTTTCTTTTTTCTCAGCACTTTCTGTTATAAATCGAATCACTTGAAATTTATAGCCACGAAAAAGTCCAATATTAATTAAAATTAAAATATTGTTACTTAATTCATGCCTTTAAATAATTTTTTTTTAATTTGTGCTGAAGACCGTCAACTTTTTCAGGCCGAAGACTGCCAATATGTTTAAAAAAATATATATAAATACGTATTGAGCAAACTCCGTCCAGAAAATAGATGGGATGGGCCGAAATGGGGGCAATAGATGGGCATACATACATGTGTGGTATGTTTTATTTTTTTATTTATCGAAGACCAGACAGTTCACATTTGTAGTCTGAGAAGTGTGCAATATTTTTTAAACGATATACTGCACAGAACTCAAACGTATAAATGTGGGTGTCCACATGCACAGCACCTTCTCCGCGCACTATGAATGTATTTGTGTGTTTATAATTCACGAAAAATGTGAAGATTCTTTGAATGATTGTACATATTTTGCTGTTGTTGGCCAGAACAAGAACAAAGTTAAGCCATATATATATATACATATGTATGTATCCTTGTATTATCTTTGCTATTTGCTATTGTTCTATGGACCGGGGCTAGTGCAATACGTTATCAATCCGCATTAGCAAGAACCACGGCCTACAAATCAAAGCAGTTCACTGATAAGATTTTCAGCGATCAATAATTCCAGATTTAGTTGATGCACCCAGCAGTTGGCACTTTCTGGCCGGAGGGTGTGCAATACTGATAAAGTACAACAAAGTATTTGCCCATCCCCCAGCTTAAAGGTATCGACCGAACACCAATACACTACTCATTTTTTCAGTTTTACCGCACGCACTCGCGAACTACCGAAAACAGAATCTAGATCGGCCAACGATCTCAAATAGACGTCAAACACACAAAGAGAAACAACAACACATTCCACATCTCTCCTCCTTTGACCCTCATTCGCACAACATTTGACTGTCTTGCCAGGGACAAAGGGAAGACAAAAATTACACTGGAAGGCAAACGGTGCGAGAACGAGACAACCATAGGACAGGCACCACAACGGCACTGAAACGGATCTTTGAAGCTCGAAACGAAAAGCGCGAGTATTTGCGAAAATGACGGAGGGGTGTGGAACGATTTCTTAAAAAATCGTTGACGTTTAAATGCTTTTGTGTGTATGTAACGCGCACATTTGGCGATGTTCAATTTGGAAAAATATGATGGTCAAATAAGACACATTTGTAACAATACTCAAACTGCGTCCAATTTGACCTTAAAATTCTTCCAGTAAATTTGGTTTAAATGACGCGACGCGAGACAGAGACGGAGAACGACGACGTTGCAAAACGCTTCGTACGAAGCAAGAATTTCTTTCAAAATGGCGGAATCATACGTTTGCGCACATGTGTTTGTGCATGCATAACTGACGCGTTGTCTGCGAGGGTCGGGGCTAAATTTTTTGAAATGTTTAAATCGAAACCGTAATGTTCAAATGTACATTTTTGTACATAAAAGAGTAGGAAACAACAGTATTATCTGAAAAATTGTAGTCTGCATTTAAAAAGCTACATAAATGTATGTTTAACAGACGCGCTGAGCATGCGCAGGTTGATGTCAAAGTCGGCTCCATTTTCAAATCAAGCCATACACTATTTGTGGAAGCATTCAAACTTTATCCAATCCGAACACCATTTTCCCGAAAATTCGAATGGAACGGCAACGGCGAGAAAAAAATCACTTTTTTACGTTTATATGTATGTGTCCATGTCTTAATGCACAAGTGACTGGCGCGAGGCAAGGGTCGATGTTAAATTTGGTTTAATATGAAAATCAAATCGAGCTATATTTATACAAATACTCAAATATAGAACCCCATTTGATTTTAAAATTCCGCCAAAAATGTGAAAAAGCCTTCAAACATGCGACTGAATTCCTATACAAAATGGCGCGGTGGCATCACGTATATATGAATTTATCTGAAAACGAAGCGAAAATTGCCAATATCCAACTTCTCAAGCGTCGATCTGGATTGGTCGTTTTTATTAAATATTTAAAATGCTCACCCCAGATTGCTGTCTGCAAAATTGTGGCGTTTAAACGGCAAAGAGCAAAGCCACGCCGCGGATGAAATTAAATGATGAAAACAAAATGGCGCTACAGTAGACGACGCGGCGACGCCGCCGCACACTCGAAAAAGCAAATACACAATTTTCCACAAACTATAAATGGGAGGAAAGACCTATCGTTTAGTTAAAAGATAAGTCTCAGCTCTCATACACTATTTGCCGAATCAACCGACACAAATTATGTTGCACAAAACGCTGCGCATGTGCTGTGTAAATATTTTTTATATCACTTTTTATTTCTTTTATTTCTTATCGCTCAAGAGCTCATCTCCTTACTTTCTCGACGGCTGGAATCAAAAAGAACGAATCCTCCCATGTCACTGAATTTATAGTGTTCTGCTGCTGCTTAGCGCAGCGACATCGACAGTTCGAAAAATAGGTAGCACTTTTAATCCTCACAAGTATTGGTGACCCGGCTCGGCCGAAAAAAATACGCCAGGAATATGAAAATATATCATGTGGGTGGATTCTGATCAATGATCGACTCTGAAAAATGTATTTCGTTGCAATTTAAGCCCAAATGCGGCAAAGAAGCACACACTAATATAGTTGTTCATAAAAAATAGGCAGCACTTAAAATTCTCGTAAGTGTGCGGCTATATGTAGAGAGTTCGAATTAACCGCCAAATTCCGCGTAAAAACCACACACTAACACGTGTTTTTTTTTTTTTTTTCATGGATGCGCCATGGGGAGTGGAAATCTTCATGAGATACCAATGACCCGTGCCATTGGCATGCACGATTCCTTGCTCTAGTCAAGTCATACGTACTAAAACCACCCCACACACATACACACCTCTTCCCCCCGCGGGATCACCGTTAGGTATTGCTTCGCGGGGAGGGGGGGCCTATTCTAGGCCGCTACATGCCGCTCTTTCTCGCATCGTCTCAGGTCATCCTGGATGCGCTTGATGAGACGGTACACGTATATATAGTTATCCTCCGATGCTGTCATAAAGCTAACCAGCAACTCTGCTGGGGGGATATTCTCCGTCCATGCTGCGTATCTCTTACAGCCGTAGAGGGCATGCTCCGGGTCTTCGATTGCGGTTGGGCACGTAGGGCAGTATGGGCTGGTATCGTGCTTATACTTATATAGGTAGCCACGATAGCCCCCATGCGCGGTTAGGAATTGCGTTATGTGGTAGTCCGCGTTTCCTCTGCTCCTTCCGATCCACTCCTTCGCGCTACTGATCAATTTATGCGTCCACCTCCCTTTGACGCTCTGATTCCACCGTTCCTGCCATGTTTCGATGGAGGCCTGTCGCGCTGTATTGCGGATGGCCGCCGTGCCGCCTATGGTTCCCTGCGCCGTACTCTTTTCGTACACTATTTTCATCTCCCTGGCCAGTATGTCCACGGGTATCATACCCGCTAGGACTAGTGCTGCGTCCTCGGACACAGTCCTGTAAGCCGAGATGACCCTCAGCGCGGCTAGCCTGTATGGAGCAGCTAACTTCCTTCGCAGGCTTTGATTGTTTATGACCGCTGCCGCCCAGATTGGCGCTGCGTAGAGAAGGATGGAGGACACTACGCTTGCCATCAGTCTTCGGCATCCAGTCTTTGGTCCACCAACATTTGGAAGCATGCGGGAGAGAGCTCCTTGCATCCTCGCTGCCTTCTGGCTAGCATACTCCACATGCGAGCGGAAGGTTAGGCGGTTGTCCAACATCACTCCCAAATACTTGATGGATTCTTGCGATTTGATCAGGTCTGCTCCTACTCGCACTGTGGCGTACTCTGTCTTCTTCCTGCTCGTGATGAGGACTGCTTCCGTCTTGTGGCCAGCCAGATCCAGGCCGGCTTCCCGCATCCATCCAGAAATTAGATCAATAGCTGTATTGGCTACCAATTCGACTTTCTGGACCTCCTTAGCTACAACGACTAGGGCCAGGTCGTCAGCGAAACCGATTAGCTGGCAACCTGGGGGTAGCTGCAGTCTGAGCACGCTGTCGTACATGAGGTTCCACAGGAGCGGCCCCAAGACTGATCCTTGCGGGACTCCTGCCGTGACCTCGTACGCTATCTCTCCTTGGTCCGTCGTAGCCCAGCACCCTGTCCGAGAAGTAACTGGAGATCATCCTCAGAAGGTATACCGGTACCCCGATTCGGTACAACGCCGTCTCGATCCTTGACCAGTTGGCCGAGTTGAAGGCGTTTCGGATGTCCAGCGTCACGATGGCACAGTACTCCTTGGTGCCCCACCTCCATCTTGTTCCTTCTATAGCCTTCGCTGCGATGCTAACTACCGCCATGATGGCGTCCACGGTCGAGCGGGATTTCCGGAATCCATATTGCGCCTCTGAGAGTGCTTCTGTTTCCTCCACAAACTCTAGAAGCCTGTTGTACAGCACTCTTTCAAGCAGCTTGCCCACCGTGTCCAACAGGCATATTGGTCTGTACGCCGATGGATCGTCTGCTGGCTTGTTGCCTTTGGGCAGCAGAATTAGACGCTGCCTCTTCCATCGTTTTGGGAATGTTCCCTCCCTGAGGCAACTGTTGAAAGTCTCCGCAAAGGGTTCCGGTCGCGTGGCCACCGCGAGCTTTAGGGCCTTGTTGGGTATTCCATCCGGCCCTGGCGCCTTCCGGTCGCCAACTCTCCTGGTTGCTTCTATGACCTCCAGCGTAGATACTGGCTCGTATGATGGTTCCTCCTGGTCCAGGTTAGTTTCTTCCTTCTGCGGGTGCCTGGGGAACAGCGCTGTCACAATCCTATGCAGCAGTTGCGGGCACGTCGGGGTAGGAGTGCTTATTCCTCTGATCCTTTTGGTGACTACTTTATAAGCAGTACCCCAGGGGTCTACCTCCGCTTCGTCGCATATGTGGCGGAAGCAGTCGCTCTTACTCTTCTTGATGGCCACCTTCAGCCCGTGCTTTGCCGTGCGAAATTCCTCTTGCCTGGTTTCGAAGGCGTAGCGGCCTCTCGCTCTTTGGGCACGCCGTCGCGCTTGGAGACAAGCCCTTCTAAGCTCGCCTATTTCCTGCGTCCACCAGTAGCAAGGTCTTCCTCGTAGAGACGGCTTCCTCCTTGGCATGGACTGGTCGCATGCGTCGGCTATCCTCTGCGTCAGTTCCCGCGCCGCTTCCTCCGCTGAGATACCAGCTAGGTTCCACTCGTGTTGCCTGAAGGAGTCCGAGAAGGCTTCGACGTCCAGTAGACTATCCTTCCACTTTGGCCCCGTTGTTTTTGGCTTCCTGGGGACTCTGTTGCGCTGTCCGAGCTCAAAGTGTATCGCCTGGTGGTCGCTAAATGTGAATTCGTCACCCACTCTCCAGGTGGAATGTCTACATAGCGAACTGCTTAGAAAGGTCAGATCTATTATTGAGGATCTTCCCGCCCTGCAGAAGGTCATCTTTTTTCCGTCGTTTGCCAGTCCGACGTCGAGAGACGAGAACTGCTCCAGTAGGCAGTACCCTCTTGCGTTGGTCTCTTTGCTGCCCCATTCGACGGCCCACGCATTAAAGTCCCCTGCGATGACGAAGGGTGTCCTCCCACGAGTGTCTTCCGCAATGTGTTCCAACGTAGTTTGGAAACGCGACAGGTCCCAACTCGGTGGTGCGTAACAACTGTAGAAAGTTACACCCTTGACTCTAGCTCTTACAAAGCCCTCCTTTGACGAGTCCACATCGAGCGGCGGGGTCTCGACGCCCCAGATCGCGGCCTTCGTGCACTTACTTTGTGCCCAACCGCTGCCTGGCACCGGTTTGTATGGCTCGCATACGATGACCACGTCCGGTTTCCTCTCCCTGGCGTCTTGGCTCAGTAGTGCCTGTGCCGCCTCGCAGTGGTTAAGGTTCAGCTGCATGCACCTCATCCTATCCTCTTTGCAAGTGCCTGTCTAAAGAGGGGGCACCTGCCGCTTCCTGCGATATGCCTCCAATCTTCCTTCTTTCCCTTGCAGAACATACACTGGGGGTCCTTGTCGCAGTCTTTTGCAAGGTGGTCCTCCTTCCCGCATCTCCGGCACAGCTTAGAACGATCTACATCGCTCCTACACTGTCTGGCCATGTGGCCGAACTCCATGCAGCGGAAGCATTTGGTGACGCTGACCCTTTCCCTCAGTCTGCCTCTTACCCAGCCGACCTTCAGTCCTCCTATTTTGAGTGCCCTGCGGGCGTCCTCTGTCGGAAGTCGGACAGTTGCAATCTGCGTTTGTCCGTACCCTCTCCTTATTGATATGTCGTCCAGTGCCACGTTTGCCAACTGGACCTGGGACATGAGGGCGTCCCTTATCTCCTCCTTGGTGGTCACCTCGTCCAAGTCGCTGCATTCAACGATGACTCGCTGTTGGAGGGCGCGGACCTCTGCTGCGTCCCCTAGCGACTCGCCGACCAGACGCTGGAAGGACGAGGTTTCCTCTCCTGATTTGCTGAGCTGGAGCAGGAGTTCCCCCTTTTGGGTGCGGCGGATTCTTGCCACCGCATCTCCTAGCCCTTGTAGCTTCTCGTCTCCTTTTACCTTTCGCAGAATCTCTGCGTAGCTGCCCGAGTCTTTCGCCGCTATGATGATGGCATCCGGGCGTGCCTTCTCCGTCATCACCCTAGAAGGCTTCGGCTTCCTTTACTCTCGGCCTTCTTTCAACCTTCCTCCACTCCCTGTTCGGAGGCGCCGTTGGAGTCTCCCCTGTGTCGTTATCTCCTGGGGTTGAAGTTTTCGCATCCACTCCAACCGCGCAGGTCCACTAACACGTGTGGCCTTCTATAGGTGTGTATGAATGCGCTCAGCCAGATTTTACGGAGGACCACCACTCCCCCGACTAGAATCGGTGGCTGTTTCATATGCAGACCAATATCAAAACTCTTTCCACTTCGCATTCCATTTGATAGCACCGCGCAATCAGGCAACAATAACGTGTATATTACAGAGTCAAAATCGAATTATTGATCGGCTTATGGCTCATTTGCCTTGTACTGTTGCACATGCTGCACCGAACCACAACCCGAGAATAAACATCAAACATTATATTCATGTTATAGTTATATTAACAAAACAATATCGTATTAATTATAAAGGATCAGAGCCTGGTGGCAAAAAAGAATCATTGATCGACTGCTCGAGTTGCAATAGGGTCGGCTCCATTTCCGTGCACTGGGCTATCTTCTGATTCATCGCGACGTTCGCTTTCACGCGTTCGTTCTGAATGTTTTGTAAGCGCTCGCGGTTAACTTTGCTTTTGGCCACAGCAACCTGCAGTGAAATATTTACGAATTAATTGTCGCGTCTAGTGGCGATTGGGCAGAAGACAAACCTCAAGTGCCTTCTCCTGTGCTGCCAGTTCCCTCTCCATCACGCGGATACTGGAATCCAAGAGGCGCATGCGCACCGGACGCGTGTATTCTTCCGGGGACAGACGGTTGACGTTCCTGAAAAGACAAGGCAGAAAGCAAGTTAGGGCGTGCAGGGAGACAAGTATAGGCGAAGGACAGACCAGTTGTGGCCCTCGTAGGGGGCAAACTTCTCCTTGAGCATTTCCAGTACAACCAACTTGTTGTCCGCATCGTTGCTGTCAAAGAAGTGCTGGTTCAGCTTGCCCAATATGGCGGTCATTTTGTTGCGCATGGCAGCCACCAATTCATCGGTGGCCAAGTATGTGTCCCCGTGCTCTGCGTGAATGGCGGCAAAGGGAGCCAGATCCTCGGGACTGCATGGGGAGAAGTATATTCCATTAATAACAAAAATATGATAGTAGTTGACGGAATCTGCACATGCCTGAGATCAGCAAAAACTTTAGCAATAGCTTCCTGGTAGGCCCGTTTCACCTCGGGCACAATGTTGCTGTGCCGACTGAAGGCAGCCTCTATGTCCTCGGGGTCTGGTTCGGCATTCTTTTCAGACATTCTGACTTGTTTACAAAACAAATGCGATTTTCGATATTTAAACTTTTTGCTCTCAGTGCAGCTCAGTGTGACCGCGGATTTATCGTTAAAATATACCCTCAGAATTATACCACCAATTTCAAAATATACCGTAAATATACTGGCGAATTATTTGTATTCAAGTTGCATCACATTCCTCGTTTTGGATATTCCGTGGAATATAACTAGCTAGCTAAGACCTGAGGGTCTAAACTGATAATTTTATCCGATTATAACATCAATTTCCTACAAGACTGGTTAACTTTAAGTTCTCATCTTTATTGGTTTGTTTACGATATAAGGTTTAAGCAAAACCGGTCAACAAAAATGTCCACTAAATTAATTTCCTTACATGGTAACTACGCGCTAACTACACCTTTGCTACATATTAACTACATTTTCATGTAATTATCAAAGGCGACACCTGAAGGGGAAATGTGTACGTTTCAAAAATTTTTGCCCGTTTTTTTTTCATATAAGCCCCATGGAAGCGCCAGTGTGAAAAACCTCCGTTATCCACTTTTTGACATGCCTTTTTTCCGACATTTTTGAAAAATTGAGATTTTGATGGCAAACGATCAGGAATCCGATTCTGATCACGAATTAGTATTCGATGTGGCCTGGGACATGGCTCTAAGTGGCATTTCTACACGGTTTCTACATTGGTGCATTGGACAAGAGGGTGAGTCCATAACGCGTCTTAAAATATACTGGAAAATACTAGAAAATACTATGAAAAGTATAAAAATTGCGAGGTGTGTGAGCTAGACGTGGTGGCAAGAAAATAAGAAAATCCGATAAGGTATACGGTCCGACCCTCAGAAATATACCAAAATATATTCAAGTTCTCTTATACATATTCCTCGATTTTGATATTCCGTAGAATATTACCAGCTATATAGAACATTTAGCCATGCCCACATAATTTTATACGATTAGTGAATCTATTTCCTACTTGATTGGCCTATTCTAAATACTTGCTTTTATTGGATTTCTAGATATCTTTGAAAATAAAATTTAATAGATTGATGATATTGATAAAATATACCATTACATACCGATATACCGTAAATATACCATCGGTTCACACAAAAAATATCGCTTATCCGAGACTGTCTAAGAAAGTTCCAAGGTGTGTGAACTAGAGAGGGAAAGGAACAAAGCTGCCTGCTATAGCACACTTGCTTTTCAGCTGCTTTTTAAAATAGCCATTTGATATATGATACTGATCAAAGTACATTTAATTTACGGTGTATCGGTTTATAAAGATATATTTAATCAATTTTATATTAAATTTCATTTTTAAGTGCGTAAATGGTATATAGGAAATAGGGTATACAAGTGTCCATTCTCAGATTCAAAACAAATTTATTATTATCCCCCTCAAATCGCACCATTTATTCCACTGGATTGCATTTAAATCCATGTCACTCATTCACTTTCAAAATTCGACTTTGGCGCTCAAGTTTGGTGGGACGACTTGCTCTCTTTTTTGGGACTTGCTCTCTATTTTGTGATGGTATGTCCTCTCTTTGTTGAGGGATTTTTCCTCACCACAATGTCCTTTTTTAGCTCAACAATGTCCCTACATTTCATACTCACTTACGTTTTCTTACGTTTTATGTTGCTGGCAAAATGTATGGGCCAGACTCATGTGCCGAGAAATCGAGCAGCACTGTCCCTCAACATGGCGCGGATACCCTGGATAGATATTATAGAATTGCGGAAATGTTTGTCATCTAATATATGTTTGTCATATATTATATGCAGAAACTATTCAGTCTCTGTTTAAAAGGTATTTCAACGATATTTTGAAGGTAGTGGTCTTCTTACAGCGCCCAAGAATTGGTATCGGGATGAGGATATATACAAGAAACAAACTTATGAAATGCATGAATATGTCTAAAACTTATCAATTTGAGAAACTTTCTTTATTATTTACGTTTTAAAACAGCTTTGAAACCAGTATTTTCATATTAAATTAATGAAATAGGGTGTACAAATGCCCATACTCCGGTTGACAAGCAACAAGTCTTCCATACCAGCAACATTGAGGTGACAACATTGCGACTGATTTTTTATTGAAATTTTTTGTTTAAACCTTCTTTTAGTCAAAATAAAATATATGGGAATACTTAGGTTAGGTTAGGTTAGTATAAAGCTATGTGGGCAGGGCTAAGAGTCTTAGTTAGCCAGAATTATTCAACGGAATATCAAAATTGAGCAATAAGAACGATTACCCTCTTACGTTTTTTTGTTTGACCTTTTTCGCTAAAACCTTTTTTTAGGCAAAATCCAATAAAAGCAAGTATTTAAAATAAACTAGTCAAATAGAAAATAGGTTCATTAATTGGATAAAATTAAGTGGGCAGGGCTGAAAGATCTATCTAGCTAGTAATGTTCGCCGGAATATCAAAAACGAGGAATATGTATAATAGAACTTGAATTCGTCAGTATATTTACGGTATATTTTTAAAATGAGACGGTATATTTTGGTATATTTCTGAGGGTCGGACCGTACATTTTATCAATGGGTTTACGGTCACACTGCTACACACACTGCCACTAACGCCTTTCCGTCTTATCGATAAATCCGATAATCCGCCATTTTGCAATTCATCGTAACTTTGTGCATTTTTACTCCCATTCTCGTGTGTTTTTCTGTACAATTGAATAATAATATTTTCAGCCAGTGCTGAATAAACCAGATCGTGGTTAAATACATTTGTGTGCATTGCTAACCGAAGCAACATTTGAATTGTTGTAGCAACGCAAAAGCAGCTACGACAAACCATCCCAGATAGGTAAGTGTATGCCTGGGGACGCGCTGGAAAACGGGAAAAAAGCGAATTTGCGGGCCAAATAAACGGGGTGAATGTGTGTGTGCAGTGTTGTGTTTTCCCGGATACATTTTCTGTGAAAAGTTTTGCCAATACATACAGTGCATGCCGATTTTTCTTCACTTTTCGCCGCCAGTGTCTTTCGCCCCCCTCCCGTACGCAGCCCAGATCGTTCTTTTGGCTTCCCGTTTACATTTACAACCACCAGAGCACTCACAGCCACTCGCATTCTTGTCCTCTCCCTTGCGCTCTCAGGCCGGCATTCGTTTGGCCCCAGGTACAGAGCCGTCGCCGTCGCCGTCGCCGACGCCGCCGCCGTTGCTGTTGTGTTGTCTCATCCGCTTCAGTCTCTTGTTTTGTTTTATTTTTCTCCACGCGCTTTTACCCAAAAGGTGCGGGGGGAGGAGCGCCCGCTCAACCGCATGTGCCGGCGCATATAATTTCATTATAATTTATTTGTCTTTCTTTTTGCGGCAGAGATAAAATCAAAACAAAATAGTTTCGTTTGCTTGTCCCTCTGTCTCTCGTTCCCCGCTGATATTATTGCTCCGACACAGCTCCCACGCTTCGCTGGAGCCGACAACAAGTCGAGTTCAACGTTCGGCCACTTACATATTAGGAAGAGGCCTAACCTATATTTTATTCATAGTTACGGTTGTTGTTGCTCCAGCATCTATCGACGAGTCGAACAGAGAGAGTTGTCTGTGTGTGCTGTCATACATATTGGCGTGTCGTGTGTTAATGAGCGAAACAAACCCATCTTCAATATGTGAGTGCAACCTGGGCACACCTCATTATTGTCCCCCATCCCCCCTTCACTACTCTTCACCCACTGGCACTCTTAACTTTAGTCACAGCCTCCCTCCCTTTCTCACCAATTATGAAACTCGACTTTTGCTTTTGTTCTTGTTCTTTTGCTTCAACTTCTCCTTTTAGACTTTGTTTAGGTTCCAGTTTTGTGCAAAAAAAAATTCGCTTTTATTTGCCTTGTTTGGTGGTTTGCTCCCGTGTGTGTGCGTGTGTGTTCGTGTGAGAGTATGACGAGGATGGCATGTAGTTTCGGAATTCTTTATTTCGTATGAAGCAATCGCATAGATATTTCCCAGCTATTTGCGCGCGTTCATTGACATTGAACTGAATTCTCTAGTAAATACTGAATTCCATTATGTTTTTGCAGCTTATTGAGCGAGCTTTTGAGTGTTTGTCATCGTTGAATAAAAAAGATGACAAGTAGGTATCCGCTTAATGGTTATGTTTGTTCTTTTGCAAAAACGCCAAAATGGGGTGTATCATCGGCCTATATTTTAGAACACACACACACTCATATGCTTTCGCAATCGTTTTCTCTCTCCTTGTTTTTGCTGTTGTTGGTTTCTTCTTTGTATGTTGTGTGCTCTCTTGTATATTCGTAAATAGGAGCTAGAGATGTGATCTTCTCCCCCTCGTGCGTGCTCGTGTGAGCCTCTGCACGAACAGAAAAAAATTTACTTGGAAGCCATTCATTTAATAAATCTTCTTATACAACAGATATGTCATCGAGTGAGTTAATATATCTAATATGTCAATTTATATAGCAAACTCCACGCAATCCATTGTGGACTCTGCACGGTAATTTTTCTCTATGCCTGCCCGAGCTCAACTCACGCCCATCTCTGATGGAGGAGCGGAGCTCCCATATTTCATGTAAAATGTATGATGCTCGCCTTGTTTCCAATGCACTCAGCTTAGCATGGGAAAATGAAATAAATAACAAATAATACGGAGCTGGGAAGCTGTCATTGTACCGCAATTCGTTGTCGGATGTTAGCCGCTTTGATGATTTCCCATATGACTATCGTTCCAGTTCCATTCCCATTCCAGATAGTTCAAATGCCTGTTCCCTTTGCCCGCATTTAAATATGTCTAATAAGTATCTATTGGGTTTATGTTGACATGGGTATGCACAATATGGGGGTACATAATGCAAGAAATACGAACATTTTAGCTCTTTGACTATCGCTCGATCACAATCGCAAAACATGTTCCACACAATGAATATTTTTGATAGCTTTTGTCTTCTCGAATGACGAATGAAAAAACGAAACAACGCGAATGTTTTTTTTTTGTATGCAAATCGTAAAATAATACTTGAAACACGTT
Organism: Drosophila lowei; assembly: GCA_008121275.1. NCBI lineage: Eukaryota > Metazoa > Arthropoda > Insecta > Diptera > Drosophilidae > Drosophila > Drosophila lowei. The sequence goes on along the minus strand of CM017778.1, from coordinate 18,209,664 downwards.
TCCCCTCACCCCTACACCGTCAACGAACGAGTTTTATTGATTTTGAAGCCTTGACTGGTCTGGTATTTCTATTTCTGCTGCACAATGATTCTTGGATTTCCAATTAATTAGCTAAAGATGAATGTCTCAAGATGCAGTTGATAAAGGTAAAGGTAAGGTACAAGGAACGGGAGGGAGGAAGGATTGCGTGAGTAGGAGGAGGAGGAAGCAAAGTACCTCTCAATCGAAGTCTTTTAATAATTCAACAAATTTTGGGGCGGAGACAAGGAGAGCTGGCAGCCAAAGACAAGTTTTCTGTAGCTCTCCGTGAAAGTTGGGACAGGACAGGACAGGTTAGAACGGGACAGGAACACGGCACACGCCATAAGCACATTAGTTATTAGCGCAGGGACCAGCTGAACCCCACCTCCACCTACTATCCTCCCACACCCCCGTCTAAAGAGACACACGCGATGTCGATGGCTGGCGCTGGTGCTGGCTCCCGACTTGGCTCGCTAAGCACGCTGACATGTCCATAAAAGCCTTGAAGTGGACAGCACATGAACATACACATACAGATACAGGGCTGAAAGGGGGCGGCTATCTATTTTTCTAGCGCGGACGATGAGAATTGTCAATTGTATGCATTTCCGCTTTGCCCTGCTTCTTTGCTCCACTTTCTGGGCTGGGGGTTATATTGTGTTGTTGTTGGACATGGCGTCCATTAGCTGTTTTTCCGCTAAATTATAGAGTTGGAACGCATATACCCACCGCCCAATTACGCTGGCGAAAAAAAAAAGAAATGTGATGGGGTTTCGGCGGAGGTGGACAGAAAAGGGATAGCCATGCATACACATACTGAAAAAATAATAGAAGAGATGCCAACGTGATACAACACGTCGCCACGGATAGAAAGAGAAATTGCCCTTCACGCCATGTTGTAGTCAAATTCGACTTTGGCTTCACTGATTCCCACACAACAACAGTATTAATAATACAACAGTAATAGTAATATATGAAATTCTATTCCGATTTCAAAAAAATATTAAGAATTTGAGATCAGAGCCAGGCTGAATATTCAAAATTGTAGTATACAGAAAATAATCGGACATAGTATCTTCCCTTAGTTTCCAATATACAGATGTAAGTAAATACATTGCATCTTACCAGCTTTCTATAGCTGCATCTGTAAGCCGGCATGGTTTTGATGGACACAACATATTTCACGATAATGCACGCGAATCACGTGCTCATCTCTAATGCTTGTAAAAGAGCAGGCACAGAAGCAAAAGCATAAGAGCGTCGGAGACATGGGTGCGTGTGTGTGTGTGTGGCCCGACCTGACCCGACTCCTTTTGCTCTTTGGTGGGCAGCCACGAACCGCGTTTTCATGTGGTTCGCCACGTCTCGCTGGACATGTGATCTCCTTTCTCTCTCCCTCTCCCTCTCTTCATTTATTTTGTTCTTGTTTTTCTTTTGTTTTGTGGTCACCTGTATGTTTGCGCGTGTGTGTGTGGAGGGCCCGGGGGGCATGTACACGAGTATTGTATAAAAAAAAGTTTCAAGCGCGTTCGCCCGGTGGACGAACAGCTTAAATTATTGTCCTTATTGCATTTGTTGTTGTTTGTTGGGTGGGGGAGGGGCAGTGCGAACCGGTGGGTGGTGGGACGGCGGCGTGTGCGCTGTCAAAGGCTATTTGAACAGGATGTGGACAGCAATCAAATGATTTTCACATAATTGCTTACCTATCATTTATGTCACTTTCAGGAATTCCAAGGCCTCGCTTCACTCTCCTAGTCTCTGTCGCCTGCTCCTGGGAAGCTGTGTTTACGTTCGATAATAGAGCATTTCCCACACTGACCGCTAAATGCAATCAGTGCCGGGCATCGAAGGTGCTTGCAAAGGGGAAGCAATCTTCTGGCCACTTCCGCACTTTCAGACACAAAGTTTCTAATGCCCTTTTGACCTGTTCCTGTGCCTGTGCCTGGGCCCCGGTATCGGTCTCGCTGTCGCTGTCGCTGTCGGTCCGTCCTGAGGCCATTGAAATTGTCCCTATAATTAGATCTCTGAGCTCCTGGGAACGGCTGTTCAAACTCTCAGAGTTTCATTAGGCTGCTTGCGGGGATGGGGCTTGCGTCTGGCGGGGATGGTTTTATGGGTGGCACATGGAATGGATGGGCTCTGCGTTCTTTGCCTTTGACGAACTACTGTTCGTCGATTTTGCAGCAATTACTTGAATAATGCATTTACAGTACACTGGGAAGAAGGTCCCGTATGCTCCTGGGAAACGAGGGCTGTCCTCACACTGACCGCAGAATGCAATCAGTGCAGCAATTCAGGGGCCAACGAAGGTGCTGGAAAGCAATGCGGAAGCAATCTTCGCTCTCAGCATTTCCATTTCAAGAATATTTTGCTAGGAACAACATCTTATCTTAATATTTGAATTCAAACTATATTCCCTTCAGCCAGAGTCTTATTCTGACAACGTTCAAGTGTCGCTTTTTCGCTCAGTGCAGCTTGCAGTCTAATGACCGCCTCATCCATCCACATCCACACCCAAATCCATATTCTACTCGTAGATAGAACACAGACCCTCTAATGATATTTGTCCAGGTCAGCGCAATTTGTTGCATTTCACAGGCATTTAGCCGAGGAACCGTTCTGTTGGGAGGTACTGTAGGGGCAGGGACATGTATTGGGCTCTATCAATAGTTAAACGCTTTGATATCTTAGAAAAACGGTTAGGACCGACCTGTCTGCTACTGCTCCGACGACGACGACAACTACTCCTCCTGGTGCTGCCATTTAAAATATGCATAATGGGAAAACATCAGCTGAAGTTTCATCTAAAATTCAAAGAAAACTGCACGAAGGCTGCAGTTCTTTACCTTCTGCTCCTCCAAAAGGGAGTCCACTATCCACTATTTATTCCCCCCCCGGCCACCCCTGCGGTTATTAGTCTAATGCCAAACTGTAAATTCATTACGCAGTCCCGTACACATACTTATATATATACATACATACATATATATAGGCAGTTACTATATAATATATAATGTACATAGTTTTGAGCGTAGGTGGAGCAATGCGAGTTCTTGTACAGGGTGACCGATGCTACCACGACACCAACAAAAATTTTATCAAAGAAAACTGTCCAGAACTGACCGGGGCTCTAATACCACAGATAATCTATGAAACGGATTTGCTGTGCAGCTTCAACGTGATGCAGCCTCTTTTTTCAAAGAAAACTCTCCTTTAATGTTAGCTACTCTCTAGGGTTCAGAGAAAGAGACATTGTGGTACTTTTTATTCCTCTGCAACTCTCCATGAATAAGTTTGTTAATTAAGTACATGTTAAATGAATATTGTAGGGAAATTCATCATATCATCCATCCTGTATGTATTACATACAAGGTACTATGTGTTCTTATATAAAGAATCTATACTCTACTCCACATATGTGTTCACATATAGTTCCAACCAGAAATGCACTTCCTCCCCCACAAATATCGTTGTATGTACACGAGTCTATACATTCTTCGATACGTTTCGTACATAGGGAAGGAGTAGTCTATTCTATATATTCCGTATTCAGTATTCTGTATTCCCCTATAGAACGATTTGTGTTATGGTCAGTCCAGTACAATTATCCCGGTTGCCTAGCATCCGGTGCGCCATAGGCGGGCACTTCCCCTTTTTGAGGTATTGTCACTTGGTACATTTGTACGAATTCTATTGGTCAGCGATTTCCGCTGTCATATATCCGATCCCCAATAGCTTCCGATTGGCCAGCCCCCAGGATGCCATATCGAAGGATTTTTCGTATAAATAGCACCAGCTCTGGTGTCTCTATTCATTAGTTTTTCTACAGGACTCACAAGCGGTGCTCTTTGCTCCTCTGCTCTCCTTTGAAATCGTCTGGACGATAGACGAGTCTTAGTATTATGTAACTGTCGAGTGGAAAAGTTGGAAAAGTCAGTGGCATGTGAGGGGAAATCTGTGAGATGTACCCGAATAAAAACATAAATATATTCAAGTGATTCATTGTGATATTTGTTTGAAAAGCAAAAAAGAAAAGAAGGTAATTCTGTGATGGACTACAAGATCATTTTATATGCATAAGACAATGCCCCCGCCACGAGACGTGCTCTTCGTTTTCTCAGTTTTCTTAGTTTTTGCAACAATATTCTAACATATTGTTCTCTGTTTGATAAATAATACTTATGAACAAAAGTGGACCCGAATCGAAGGTGGTCGCAGCCCTTTCCCCTAAGCTCTTCCCACACATCTAACACTTAGACAGTGTTTTTGTAGTACAGTCTCGCTCAACAATTTCCAATTTCAATTACAAGTTGAGTCACTCGGGGGGCACTCGACAAATTCATTTAATCTTCCATTGCCTCAACCGCCGCTTTGGCCATTGTTATAGGAATATCCGACAGCTTTTTGACAACTTAACAGCAGCAGCAGCTTGGACAATTGATGTTTTGACATGTGGAAACTCCATAAAAAAACAATACCAACAGAAATCAGAGAGCTAACCATTTAGGGGCGACATTTCAAATACCCTTGCAGCAGGTTTATTTTACAATTCTATGCAGATAGAAGCTGAAATACAGATGGATATAGTATATAAAGATGGATAGGAAGAGGTTTATATGTTAGAGCTGTACAGATTGACGGCTAGACAGAATTGTAGATGAAATGGCACATATATTTGCGTATCTAATAGATTGAAAGACGTTCAAATGTTGTCGGATCTGCTTTAGAACTGAAAGTGCGCTGCTATAAGGGTATACAAAGGCCTAAAGTGCTGAAAAAAAACTACTTAAATGAGATTGGGAATTTGTGTATTTTCTGTGGGCAGCCGAGAGTCCACCGACAAAGCCCCCAATAAATAGTTGGATCAAAGTCTCAGCCTCTTGGCGTTTTTCTCTATAAATGAATAATTTCTCGTTACATATTGTATAATCGTATATTGCACACGTTTGCTCTCAATTATGCAAACAGAGTGTGGCAGTGTATTGTATAAATAGAGTTCTGGTTGAGCGTTGGCTGTCTGGCATTTCCGCCATCTGTGTTTCGAGGAGGAGGGGGCCTGTGGCTTGTGGCATAGGGCGTAGATGCAGCCCAGCGTCGGCTCACGGATGGATCTCGGTCATGTGGAGCTGCAGCTGCAGCTGCGGCTCTCGAATCGGATCTAAGCAGAGCTTGAATTGAATTGTTATTTAATTGCGGAGCAGCAGAAAACTTGCTGCCACACTCACCTGACGCCTGACGCCTGATGCCATCTGTGACTCTGATCGGCCCACATCGATTTATTTGTCGCTGATCTGGCGGCAGCTCCGATCCGATCCGCTCCGCTCTGTCTGTCAGTTCGATTCCGAGCGACCAGAGATCAGCACAGTATCTGAGCAGCAAACCATTAAAAATATATAATCGAATTCCATTTTCGGATCTTGTACATTTTGCAGAGAGAATAAGAATGAAGCGTGAAATGAACGATGCAGGAGACGGACCACAGGACCAGAAGCGCAATCGCCGCAATGAGGACACCGTGCGCATACTAATTCCAAGCAGTGTAAGTATGCTGAACAGAATACGTGGAGAGTGCTTGGATTCTTGGAGAGCCTTTGCTAATCAAACTCCTCTCTCGCCCTCGTTCTTGCTTTTTATGTTTCCTTCTATTTGACAGATCGCTGGCGCTGTGATTGGCAAGGGAGGACAGCACATCCAGAAGATGAGGACTCAGGTACTATATGAAATCACCCACCCACCAACCCACGACAATCACTCAAAAAACCAAAAAGAAAAGAAAAGAAAAGAAAAAAAAAAAAAAAAAAAAAGAACAACAATAATCTGCATAACAATCACAATTGAAGCGTCTAGTATTATTTACAAGTACATTTTTAATTTTTTTTGCACCTCAAAAATGAGAAAGTTGAAAGCAAATCGAAACCCAATCGAGATTCCATCCCAAAAGCGTCTGTCTCTCTGTCTCTGTCATCGTGTGTGTCTCTCTCCTGCGAACTCTCTGTCACTGTCTCTCTATCTCGCATCCTGTCTCTACCACCCCCACACCCCCACCCCCTACTCGGAACTTCAGAAACGAGAGCTCCAATCCAATCCGAACCGAAGCGAACCAAAAACCAAACCAAAACCGAACCAAATCTTGTCTTCTGTGCCGGTCTGGTCTGCCCTTCCACCCCCTCACCACCACCCCCACCACTCTTTCCCTCTCTATCTCTCTTTCTGTCTCTGTAAGCGGATCCTGTCAGTCTCTCTCTCTCTCTCTCTGCAGCAGCGAGGAATCAAAATAAGATCAAACACGCTTCTCACTTACTAACGGGTGTCAGCCACTCAGCTTAAATCTCTCTCTCCTATCTCTCTCTCTCTCTCTCTCTCTCTCTATCGTCTCTACCGTCTATATTGTCTCTGGTTTCTTCTTATTTATCGTTTCGTTTCTCAAAAAGGATGTTCCAACCAATAGATAAGAAATGTGTAATGTGTAATCCCAGAAACATCTGAATCTGAAATGTAATATACTACAGGCGCTTTTTTTTTTTAAATGAAACTTGGAGAAATTTCCCCCTTTTTTTTGTGAACTATAACTTAAATAGGAACAAGAACTACAAAAACAACAAAAAAAACATCTACAACAACAAACAATAAAACCGATAGATTTACACGCTAATTAACCTTTTAACTAAATGAACAATTTTCTCTCTCTCTCTCTCTTCTCTCTCTCTCTCTCTCTTCTTGCGTACACCCCATATATGTAACAAATCGATATAAATCAATCCAATTGTTTGAACAAAAAATAAAAAAAAATAATAAATCGTCGGTTCGCACGCCCAACAAAATCTTCAACCGATCCGATCATCTAAACCGATCCGACCAAAAACAATCGCCCGATCCGCCCGCCCGCACCGTCACTCTGCACCGCTGGTCTCCATGGTCTCTGGTCTATGTCCCACCCGGGTACTGGGTAACCGATCGATCTGAATCTGAATCTGAATCCCGAATCTAAATCTGAATCTGTATCTGAATCTGAACTGGCCCGATGATACCGATACCAATACCAAATACCAAATGCCGAATCGAATCGAATTCTTGCTGTGCTGAATCGATATAATCTGATATCTGAACATCCATGTATAAATGATGTATATGCATATGTCTATGAACCCATATTCCCATATATGTACGGTACGTTTGTATCTATGTGGATGCTTGGGCCCTGTCCCTTCTCCTTGTGATGTACCTATCTATATGTCTCTATGGCGTGAACAAACGGCGTATCAATCAACCAAATGTAACAAAAATATGTACAAAATATATATATATATACATATATGTATATTACGCCCATCGACCGAATGACCGCCTGTCTGCCCGCCCGCCCATCGACCGACCGACCGTCTGCCCGCCCGCCCGACCGCCTGTCTGCCCGCCCGCCCGCCTGCCTGACATAACGCCCGACCGCCCATCCGCCCGTGTCTTCGATATATATGTGTATGTGTGCGCGTCTGTGTGGCACACACAGTATAAAGCAGCTGTGTCTGTCGACGATTCCCAAGGCCCCGAACGGTAAACCACATACAAATCTTTAACCTTACCAATTATTAGATACTATATAATCTGCATCTCTCCTGTACAAGCCACATTGAAATTGAATTGACGAGAACCGAGCTGAAACCGAACCCGAACCCGAAACCGAAACCCAATCGAGTTTGAGCTCTTGTCAGCCTTAGCCTTAGCCTTAGCCCATACATATTGCATAGATCTACATATATCTTTGTCTTTGTCTTTGTCCTGTATGCGCTATAGTTATCTACAATCTATCCAAACATCCAAATATCTATCTAAACATTGTGTGTTGTATCCTCCCATGCCTTAACGTATGCCAGGCACACAGTATCCTGTACATCCAGTATCCAGTTTGTGTAGTTTGTGATGCCCAGAAGGTCGCCTTCTTAGCCCGAATCTAACTTGATCTCGCTCTCGCTAAAAACCTAATCCCAATCGCATACTAATCCACAATGCACCCCGTACCATGTGCCATGTTTTACCCAATCCAATCCAATCCCAAATGCACGGCCTGAGCTTAAACTCTGAAGGAACCGAGAATCGAAAGGCCTGATATCCAGAGATCCTGGGATCATCCATTTGCCGACATCCCAAGTCCCCCAGCAAGCGTCTTGTGTGTCCTTGTGGTGGTATTACTCGTATTTTATGATATATGATACGACCTGGAATGGCACTTGGGAGGGAATCTCCACCTCTCTCCCTCTTGTTCTCTATCTATTTTATCACCGATTCTCTATCTGGCAAAGTTTGTTCTCTAGTTCTCCCAACATTAAAGAAGGCCATTTTTAGACCTGAATTAATTTCTAGTTAATCTGCAATTCTAATATGTGTTTTTCCCCTCACTTTTCTCTCTCTCTCTCTCTTTCTCTCTTTTTTTTTCTATCACTTACCATCCTCTAAAAATCTCTATGCACGTCTAACCGCTCGCTCAACACCGAACACAGGACCATCCAAATCTCGGCGGATATCGAGGCCACTCTGGAGATAATCACCGAAATGTTAAAATACTTTGAAGAGGTAAGTGGCGCAAGTGTAACGTGATATGATCCTCCCAAATGATAACTCGATTCTATCCCTCTCCCCTTCTTCGCATCCAGCGCGATGAGGACTTTGATGTGCGCCTCTTGATCCACCAGAGCTTGGCTGGCTGCGTTATAGGCAAAGGTGGACAGAAGATCAAGGAGATACGCGATGTGAGTAAATGCAAACAATTTCTATTCCCATTCCGTACTGTAGCGGTGAAGCTGGGGTCCTCTGAAAACAGACTAGATACAGATCGGTGGCAATGGGAGGGAATGTCCAGGGAATGTCCTTGCTCCCAGATGTTCCCATTGCTTCGAAATTTATTCTTTGATATACGCAGATCAGACGCAAAAAAGGCCAAAAGAGTATGCCCGAGAATGCAAAAACAAAATAAATGCTCGTCGTGACTCGAGATTGGGACCGAAGCTCGGGAAAACAAAATACATTTCGTGTTCGTGACGTTGTTCCCTAATTCCCAGCTCTGGTCTAGAGCACATTTTAACACTAATTGTCGTTCGTCCCAATCATTTGTACAATGTTTTCAATGTTTTTGCTGATTACATATTTAGTTGAAAAGTATTTCCGCTATTCCGCTTTTCGAGTCCCCACAGACGTCTGTCCTCGGTGCGTGTCCTTTGTTTGCCTGTTATCCCGTAATACTGCGCCCCCATTGCCATACCCATACCAAGTGTCCTGCGGTCAAGGGACATCGCTGGCCAACCATGACGCTCGCATGAAGGCTAGCATAATTGGACCTATAACTATTATGCTGTGCCTGAGGACGAGGAGGAGGATGAGGAGGGGTGTTATTCAGGATATGTGATATGTGGGAATTTTTGACATGTTTTTGACGTTCCTAGCAGCGGAGGGAAGGAGGCGGTGACGGTGACGGCGACAGTGCCACGTGAAGTTGAAACCCGTCAACATAACTTTGCGCTTGGCTAAATCGAAAACTTTGTACGGGGACTAAATTCCTGCTGCCTGCCGCCTGCTGCCTGCTGCTCCGCGTGCAGGTCTCTGTTTGCGACAGGAGAATGCATCTCCATCGATGTTGTTAGGGAATCGATCGAATGGATGGCAATACGAGGGCGAGAGTCTGTGTGAATGAGCATGCAGCGGAGGAGGAATCTGTTGCTGACGTCTGCTGCTACACCTCTTGCATAACACACTTGTCACTGCCGCTTTATTGAAGCTGAAGCTCGAGCTTCGTCTACTGCATTCAGAACGGCTGACACGTGAGGATAGGTCGGCATGTGGTAGGTGGTAGGTGGCAGGAGGCAGGAGGCTAGCAGCAGCACGTCAAACGCTTTTCAATTGCGCAATTCGCAAGTTCAAAATAATTAGAAATGTCTCCCCTATCAGAGGTGGTGCTGCGTTCAATTAGGATAGGAGGTGCAGTTAAGTGGAACGCATGTCCTTCCAGGCGTAGTAGCTGCATCAGCAGCATCAGGTGGAGCTGGCAGGGCGCTCATTAATTAGCGACGAGTGGGTCTGCATTTTAATTGGAATGTCCTGCGCGCTTTTCTGGCTCTGCTCTGCTCTGCTCCGCTTTACTTTGCTTTGCTTTGCTTTGTTTCCCCTTCCGCCAGCTCTGAATATAATATCGCACACTTATTCTCCCCCTGAAGCCGCCCCAAATGCTCCTCATGCATATTCATATTTCTCTCCTGCTGCTGCTGCACTGCTTCTATGGAGGTCAACAAGTCCACGGCAGCAGGCAGAAAGGAGCTTCCTCCTGTGTCTCGTACTCCTTCCCTTTATTATGGGTTTCTTATACGTGCAGCATCCTTGCAGCTGTCGTCGTCTGAGCTACTGCTTTGATGGCCACAGCAGATGATGATGATCAGCCTCCAGCAGCAACAGCAACAGCATCAGCATCCGTGGGGCAGCATCAGCATCCTCAACTGTGTCTGCCTCAAAGCATGTGTTTGTCGTTTATACATTTGTACCTTTTCTTTGGTCTGTGGTGAAAAGGAAGTCGTCCTCGTTTCCATCTTCATTGTTGCGGCAAGAACAACGGCAGGAGCAGCAGCAGCAGCAGCAAGAGCAACAACAGCAACAGCAGCAAGGCCTGGCCTGGCCAGCAGCTGTTTCCATTCAGTGAGCCATTTGGCCTCCCCATTCTCCCTTAGTCTTCTGCCTCTCTGTCTTCTGCCATTTCCCGCTCTGACTTTCTGTCTTTGGCCTCGGCAAAGCCGGTTTACGTTCGGGTTTCCCTTTGCCAAGGGAGTACCGAGCCCGAGGTTATAGTAATTGCTTACTTCTGGCTTCTAATACTTCTTGGGCAGATTATTTTTAATACACATTTCCCCCGAACTTGCAGAGCGCCAGATCTGTCGCATTATCCGGACATGTGTTCCCCTATAGTATGTCGATATCTACTACGTGCCTAGAGAACTCAGTCGTCAGGTTTCATGCCTGTGTGCCGTGCCCCCCCATTAAAATGTTGTCCTGTGCCAAGGAGGCAGCCGGGAAGGAGCGGGGGAAGATGGCATCTGCCACGGCAGCGGCAGTAATAATGAGCGACAGCTGCTTCTACTACGACTCCACACACAGACGACTGATCCTGCAGCCGTCATCCTTTGTGCGTATGTCTGTAAATCCAAAAATGCCCTAAAATGCATTCGAGGATTGAGCGTGCCACTGGGCCTGGGCTGGCTTTGTTCCTGCGCTCTTCTTTCTCTCTGCTTGCCGTCTGCCGCCTGCCGCCTGCGGCTTACATTTGTTGCACGCTGTTCGCCTTAATGAATGCCAAACAGGTGCTACGTACACTCTCGCGAATACTTATAAGAAACAAAAAGAAAACTCTTTGAAGTTGGTAAAATTACCTTTTTCTGTAGAGGAGGAAAACTAATGCGTTTTTCCACCCTTGCCTAGAAAATATATTGATGAAGATATTGAACATCTCGTATCTTCTATATAAAAAGTATAATTGATAGCTGAATATAGTTGAATAGTTTCGCTGAAAGACAATCCATTACAGATATCTGTATGCAAAGTTTTATAGGACTTATAGAGGATAAATAAAGATATGGGTTATCAAATTGAGGTTCCTATAAATTAAAACGTAATACACAGTTCTGAGTCGAGAAAAAAGCGCCCTTCATTGGACGAATTTCGTCCTGGCATCAACATCTGGGCAGCCTGTGGGCAACTTTTTTGGCTGTGGCTGGCAAAGTGAGTTTTGTGATTATCATTTGATTACTAAATGCATCGGTGTATAGCAGAAGATATTTTGCTGACGGAAGGCAGAGGCAGGGGAAGTTGTATCGTTGTATCAATATCCGGTTTATTTTCCGATGGTGTCTCGGCATCAAATTATTTTGGAGGTTTTACCCACTTCCGCCTTGTTTGTTGCATCCTTCCTCATTCTGCCCTCTCGTCTCTCCACGCTCTTTCAGCCACTTGAAGAGTACGAGTGTTATACGGAACAGACATCCGTAATTGATACACCACTGGACAACTGTACTCCAGTTTTGCTCTTCATCTGTGTGTTTGTGTGTGTAAAACAGTTGTGGTCAGAAAAATAGTATCAGAGCTGCACATATGTATCTGTTTTTCATTTAAAGTCAACAACTTTTTGCATATTTTGTGTGGCTGTTTTGCACTACTATCGTTTTGCCCGCAGCTGTTGGTAAAAGTTTTTTTAATTGCTGCCGTCGTAAGTGAATTTTGATTGCCTTTTGCTGGGAGAGATGCGCTTCCTCCCTCCACCAGCACTGCGTTCTTAGGATGATCTCTCCCTCCCCCCCCTCTCATTATTCTTGCTCCTCTGCTGCTGCTGGCTGCTGGCGGCGACGATGGGGATCTAAGCCGCCTTGGTAATCCCCTACAATCTTTTAATGGAGTACCATCGATGCATACATGAATCACTTAAAGATTTTGCATATCAATTGAATGCGATTTGTTGTTAATGATGCCCCCATGCCCGCTCTTCTCCCCTTGTGTAGTAGTTGCCTCTGAGTGCATGCGAGTGTATGGGTATATGTGTGTGTGTGTGTGCGTGTGGGTGTAGAACTATGTAAAGTTGTTGTTTGATTATGCCCAAAACATTTACTTTCAGTTTTTTATTTGTTGTCCTCCCCATCTGCGCCTGCGCACACAGCAAAAAAAGCAAAAAAGAAACGCAAACTTTTAAATGAGGCGAACTGAAAAATACACCGGTTCCGTTTGCTGGCAGCGGGCGCAAAGCAGAGCAGCAGCGAAGAGCGTCGGCGGCCGCCGAGGAAGAGCAAGAGCAGAAGTAGGAGCACAAGCAGCAGCAGCTGCTGCCGCACACAGCAGCCTGCGTATCCTTTTTGGGCCTGACATGACACACACAAACACACACAAATACATGCTAACACGAACATCGGAAGACGAAGAAGAGACGCACATGCTGTTGCCTGCCTTTCTGTATATGCGCGTGTTTGTGTGTGCTTCAATTTTTTTCTCTTTCCCATTCTCTCTCCCGCTCTCTCTCTCTCTGTGTGTGTGTGTGTGTGTGTGTGTGCTCTGCCGACGTCCTGCCTGCGTCTTCGTCTCCGTCTCCTTACATGGCAACTGGCAATCGTTGAACCCAATTATTTCGACATTGGCGCTGGTCGCGCACGGTACTGTTCCACTCTTCTCTCCGTCTATCTGGCAGCAGTCGGTGCTGCTGCTTCTCCTGCTGTCAACATAATTAAGCAAACAGTGATGAAAAAAAAGAAGAAATAAATACATTTATAGTATAAATTCAGTGGAAAATGGTGTGCAATTTCAAAGTGGATAACAAACTAATAAAAGGTATAGACAAAAGTTCTATAAACTAATTATTTACACATTCTAATGATCGGTTAGTAGTTGGAGATTCTCGGAGATATATTGATACAATTGTTGGCATATCTAAACCCACGTTGCCCATGCCTCAGAGACGCTGATGTGCGTGTGTGTCCATTTAAGGAACAAGATTGACCCCTTGACAGCGCCAAACAACAAAAAAAAAGTTCGAAAAAAATGTAATGATTTTCTCTCGCATGATTGGGAATAAAAACTACTATAGATTTGGAGAGGCGGCGACACGCCCTGGCCAATAGATTTCGTCTCGTTTCGTTGGACAGCTAAAAGTATGCTATAGTTATTTTTTTGTATTTTAATATTCGATCTATGTGTGTCAGCCATAAAAATACAGTTAATAGAGAGAGCAAGAGATAGAGAGAGAGTGGAGCACGAGTCCGTTGTCATGTTTTAATTTAATAATTTTGATTCAGGGATTCTCGGGCGCTGGAATGCTCGGGGACCTCATTCTTTCATTTATGTATGTTTGTGTTTGTGTGACTCAACGCTTTTGGCTCGGCCATTCATAAGGCTCCACATCCTGTGCGCCCCTTGTGCCACAAGGGTGATGTGATGTGAATGAAGGCATGCAGGAATTAGGGGGCCGAGGAAACACTTCAGAATTTTGATGTCGCCATTGTTGTCTGGAGCACACGCAACGAGTTGTCGCCTGGGAGTAGCTTTAGCCGAAGGGGTAGAGGATAGAACCGGATAGCTGGAAGGGAACATGACGCAGCCTTTGGTCATTGCTACACACACACGCGTGCACACACACAAACACATACACAGAGAGAGAGTCGAGAAGGGAGCACGCAATGGGCCTAGGAATGATGCAATCATCAAGCGGCAGGCAGCAGTTAGGCGGCACCAACGAAAATGATGAAAAACTAAGGAAATATGTGTGCAGGCACGACAAAGCAGGGAGCGGAACACAGAGGCCTGAAGAAACGGAAGGCAACGGAAGCGGGACGAACTGAGGACTCCAGGCATTGACACACACACACGCACACACACAGACAGAAACAGAAATCTGTTCCATCCGCTCCCCACCTGCTTCCCCTCTTAAGTGGCTATCGAATTTCCCCATTTACACTTCCGCCGCAGACAAAAAAGGGGTCGGGGGGTGCAGGCAATGCCAGAGGCAGCGGCAAGAAGAACTTCCTGCCACTTTACATGCAGCCAGCGAGAGGGAAGCAGCAGAAGACAGCTGCCCCGAAACATTCGAAGCCGCGCAGGTAGAAGACCTCATTCTCAGTGCCTGTGTCTGACAGCTGCTGCTTCATGCTGATTAGGAGCCATTGCCCGCTGTGGCAGGATGCACGACAGGACACACATACGTACACGTATACGTACAGAAGTACGTACGGACGGTACGGGTCACGGCCAGAGCCAGTGTCTGTGTCATGGCCAAATTGATTTGAACTCGGCTCTCAATAGACCTTGACCAGAATAGATTTGCTACGGACTCTGTGTCTGTGTGTGTCGTCCTTTGTCCTGATTTCTGGGAAATGATAGCCCCTTGGGCTTAGGCTTAGGCCTAGGCCTAGGGCTAGAAAGCAGGGTCTCAGCGGGAAAACAATACTACTCGTATTTCCAGAAACTCTACCTCAAAGCGCAGAAACTAATCTCCTTTCTGATCTCTCCACTTGCAGCGCATCGGCTGTCGCTTCTTGAAGGTATTCTCCAATGTGGCTCCGCAGAGCACAGATCGCGTGGTGCAGACGGTGGGCAAGCAGGCCCAGGTCATCGAGGCGGTGCGCGAGGTGATCACCCTCACCCGGGACACGCCCATCAAGGGGGCCATCCACAATTATGATCCGATGAACTTCGACCGCGTCTATGCGGATGAGTACGGCGGCTATGGCACCGGCAGTGGCAGCACCCGGCCCAGCCAGCGAGGAGGCAACCGCAACGGGGGAGCAGGAGCAGCTGGTGCTGGTGGCGCTGCTGGTGGCGGCAACGGCGGAGGATTCGGCGGTAATGCTGGCGGAGGACGCGGCAGTGGCGGAGGAGGCCGTGGCGCCGAACGCTTTGGTGCAGGCGCCGGAGGCGCTGGCGTAGGAGGAGTCGGCGGAGGTGGCGGCATGGGACAGAGAGACAATCCCTTCATCAATCCGTGGGCCAACGGCGGTGGCGGTGATGTGGATGGCTTCGGCAATGCTAGCGGCGGTGCCGGCGGCTTTGCAGGCGCTGGTTTCGGTGGAGGCAGCGGCGGACCCTTTGGCGGTGGCGGCAGCTTTGGCAACAACGGCTTTGGCGGCGGTCCCGGTGACTTTGGAGGCAACAACGGCAGCTTTGGCCAGAGCCAGGGCAGCAATAGCTTGCCGAGTCTCGGCAATTTCAGCCAGAGCCAGGGCGGCAGCAACAGTCTGCCCAGTCTGGGCAGCTTTGGCCAGAATCAGGGCGGCAACAGCAGCTTGGGCAACGGCCTGGGTGCCAGTGCCAACAACGGGGGCGTTGGAGCCCTAGGCGGTGCTAATGGCGCGGGTGGATTCAACGCTGGCGGCGGCAGCGGAGGCAACGGGAGCCCGAATGCTCCGACTAACGTGCCGCAGGGTCATGACCCCAACAACAGCACACAGGTCACCATTCCAAAGGAGGTGAGTAGTGGATCAGAGATATCTTTCGACCACTTTGATTGCTAATCATTTCGATTTGTTTGTTTCGCAGTTGGCTGGCGCCATCATTGGTAAGGGAGGCGGCCGCATCCGCCGCATTCGGAACGAGTCCAGTGCGTACATAACCATCGACGAGCCCCTGCCCAACTCGAACGATCGCATAATCACCATCTCGGGCACGCCCAAGCAAATACAAATGGCCCAGTATCTGCTGCAACAGAGGTTGGTGTCGCAAACAGACTAAGCAGATCAAAGTATGCACTCAACTCCTTCTCATTTGACTAACCCGAAACCACACATCACACACATTACACGCTCCAGTCCCATTCCCACTCCTGTTCCCACTCCCACTTCCATTCCCACTGCCAAGCTAGTTCTGTGCGTAATTAACTCGGAAACGGTGCCTCAAGTCGTGGGTCCTAAGTGTGCTAAGTGCTTGACCGTATATCGTCTATTTTAACTCGCAAATCAAATCGCTCCATCCAAACTAACTAACCGATTGGCCTCTCCTGGGAGTGTATTCCGTATGGAAGACTAGTGATTTTGTTGTTTGGTCTCTGCTAATAACAATAAATCCCTTGTCTTCTTACGGCGTGCATCTGTGCTCTTCATTCTATCGATGGCTAACCAAATTAAACGGAACTCGACATTAAAAAACAAACAAACAAAATACTTGTTTATTAATTTACTAATTGTGTCATGGCTTATCCCAATCCAATCTCATATCGCGCGTCATCCTGCATCCTGCATCCTGTATCCACAAATCCACCATCCACCATCCACATCCACATCTACAACCACACCAACACCCAACCTTCATTCAGCTGTATCTGCTGTTCATTAAAAAGTTCATTAATTATGTTTTCCTTTGGCTTTCCGCCATCGCTCCACTATTCTCATTGCAGTGTGCACGAGAATGGCAGGCGAAACATTTAAGTGGGCAAATACAACTTTACCAACAGCAACATGCAACATGCAACAACCACAACAACAACAATAACCATCGAAATGTGCTGCGTTTCACGTTTAAAATTAAATTTACTAACAGAAGAAAAGGAACAGAGAGAGCATCCTCCAAAAAATCGAAAGAAATTTATGTATTTCTTCTCTAACTTTAAGTGAAAATTCCCCCGAAAAGAGAGAAAACCCGAAAGAAAGAAAAGGACGACAACTGGAAAATTAAGTGTGCCCTGCCTCACATGCCCCTGTACCCTGGACCCTGCCGCCCCCATCAACCATAATTCTCTCAGCCACACCATTCTGCTCTTGAGCGGGGAAAGTCAACCTTAAAATTCTGTACGATAAGAAGAATGAACAAATAAAGTATATTTAAACTTGATGCAAGGCTTGCCGAGCTTTCGTTTAGTCTGTGAAGGATAATTGTATAATAAGGTTTTATTCACATTATGCACATGAACACTTATACAAAAAAAAACATTAAACATTTCGGATTCAAGTCGGATGTACGCATATATGTACATATCCATATGTGTAGTACTCGTATAATGTGAGTTTCATTGCGTTTCACGTAATAAATTATTAAGCATTAATCGATAGATGTACAATTTAATTAAGAACTGATTTTAGGGTTGGTATTACTAGGCATCGTTAAGGTCTAATGATTAGAGTCTAGAGTATTTACAAGTTCCGATTGTCATCATCCATCCATCGTTGTCTCCATTGTTATCATCGGACTTCATCGGATTTCAATTTTCGCCAGTTTGCTGTCAGATAGCACCTCCATAATGGACTTTTGTGATATGGTAAACATTTGTTAAGCTCCCGCTTAAGTAGAGACTATAATTAATATTGCATTTTGTGTGTGTTTGCTCCGCTTCCCGCCATTCATATGGATGTCCAGGAATGCATTCCAGCATCTACAGCTCCGCCCCCGTCGTCGAACCGAATCAATTCCGCTTGGACGAGTTGATTAAATATTTACAACAGTGCGTCAACAAATGCTTCTCGCCAGAGGAGGATGAGGAGTTGTTGTTATGGTGATGGTGGTGCTGTGGGGCGCCAAGTTCACGCGTGTAAATGTCGAGTCCATACTGACCCTCCTCAGGGAAGCTGCAAGCGGGGAAGGGAACGGGTAACGAGAATGATTGCACTGAATTGCTATTAAATTTTCCATTTCCTTCTGCACTCACTTAATGATGAACGTGACAATGTCGTCCAGCGTGCTGTGAGTCACATACTTTGCCAGCTTCTTTTCCTCGATGCCATTCTTGTGCAGCGTGGCCATAAAATCTGTCAGCGGACGCGACATACGAAATTGCAAATCCAGGCTGCGGCCGGCAAAGATGAGCGGGTCCTGGAAAGCACGAAGTGAATGAGCACTGACATATTTACCAGAGGAAATGACCACTTAACCCACCTGGTGCGTGATGGGAATGAGGCCAAAGAGGCGGGTGGCCTTTGTGGGTCCCCATTCTCCGCTGGCACAGTCTGGCAGCGGCACCATCACCGTCTGCAGCTCCTCGCAGCAGATCTGATCGGAAGAATAAGTCAACCATTAGCAGTAGCAGGGGAGGAATACAAGTCAGGGGATGGGAACCCACCTTGAATTTGCACACAGACTTGAACTTCATGGGCTCCCCAGTTAGGTACTCCTGGGGCGTCACCGCATTGGCAAAGATGTCCAGCAGAAAGGCGCCCGAGCAGGGGGCGTGCACGCGGAAGGCCACGATGTTGCCGATCACCGACTGCATCACGAATCTCTTGAGGGAGACGCCGTCGTAGGAGAGCTCCTCGTCGCTGTCGTAGAACTTCAGATTGTAGTGGAAGATCAGGCAACTCTGCATGTCCGTGGGCATGGCGATGCGCACTGTGGCCGCTCCAGTGTCGTCCGTGAAGACCACAGCCCCATAGCCCTCGTCGGCAAAGTGCAGGCCGTAGCGGAAGAATAGCGAGCGCACAAAGGGTAGATTCTCGAACTCGCGCAACGTGATGGGACGCTTCAGGAGCTGCCATTCCTCTTGCAGCGGATAGAACTCGTAAATGAACTCGCGCGGATCGGTGAGGAAATAATGGTCATCGTACTCGTACCTGTAGAAGAATGAAGACCGATTAGATACGCAAACATCCTCCATCTCTGCTATCAAGTGGACTCACCGAAGACTGTCGTTCTTGCCGCGTCCCTGCTTCGGCGCTTCCTTGGCATTGACCAGGTGGCGGGCTCCCCAGTTGCATTGGACAAAGCGCCAGGCACCGGCCACGTAGACGGCGTTCCAGGAGTTGCGGAATCGCGAGTCCTGGAACTTCACTCCGGGCTGGTAACCGGCGCTCTTCGAATAGCCCTTGATGACGACACAGTGGAGGCCGGCGTAGCTGCAGAGGCGCTTGAACAGGACATGGTAGCTCTCTGTGCCATATTTGATGCCGCGCAGGAGCCCCATGGGCGTGTCGCCGCGCAGATCGTCGTCAAAGTGCATGGCATTCAGGTTTTTGACCGTGATCCACCGGAAGATGGTGCGGGCCTTCTCGATGTCGGTGGTGCAGCGTCCCACCAGCTGGCGCACCAGATCCGTGAACGTCTTCTGGTCCTCCTGGGCCACGGAGATGGCGATGCGATCGACATCCTCGAACTCAATGGGGTCCGTGTAGATCTGGAATTTGCTGACCGCTGGAGGTGCTGGAACCGGGGCATTCAGCGGATACTCGATGGGCACGGCGCCCTCGCTGAACTCGTCGTCCAGGAAGATGCTCTCGCTCTGCATGTACTCGGAGCGACGGGCGCTGATCAGCTCCAGCATTTCGCTCGACTGCCTGTCCACGAGGGCGGCGGTCTCGTAGCGCTCGTGCTCCAGCATCTTCCGGGTGATGCTCTCCTTCTTCTTGCTCCGGCGCAGGGTCATGTTCTTCTCCAGGTCCTCCTTCTGCTGTTCGTGGCGCAGCGTTAGAACGTTGGCCTCGTCCCGGCTGCGCCGTGAGGTGGCCAACTCCTTCTCGAACTTGTGCGTCAGGCGCTGCAGCTCGCGCTCCCACTCGTCCTGGAACTCGCTCTGGATCTTGCGATCCTCCTCCTCGCGCTTCTTCGCGAATCTGCGGTACAAGTCGTCCTCCTCCTTGCGGTGCTTCATCTCCAGGTGAGCCTGCTCCTCGCGGGCCTGAAAGCAGAAGGGCGGGACAGATGTTAGGAGAAAGCTTTCGCAACGATCCATCCATCTGCATTTTCGCCGAATGCATTTCGAGCGTTTTGTGTGTTGTTTTTGCAATGCTTGGCTTGTTAACTTGGCTAATTATAATGGCACGCCTGAGCTGCCACCAGACCCGGCTAAATGTCTGGCATTAGGCCCCGGCCCAGCCCCGCCTCCAGCTGCAGTTGCATCTGCCGCCAGCGCCCCATCCCGCCCACACATTCGCCACGCATTGCGTGCGCCCATCGATAAGTGGACGTCTTCCGTCGATAATTGTGGCTGGCTGGCCATCAATTGGATGTACCGTTGCTGTTTGCATTTGTGCAATAATAATTGCGGGTTTGTGCGCCCGCTTTCTGTGACCGCTAATCTGGCTACTGTTTTCTCAGGCAATGCCACAAATGGCTGTTACCTCATTCGCAGTGTTCTCGGCCGTCATTACGCATCAGCGGACTGCACTCAATTTCCTTGCATTATGCCCGGTAATCCCCCTATAGCAAAAGGGAACTTCGATCCCAGATGTCACTATAAAATCTACAGGTATCTCCGTCCCCTAGAAATGCTACTTTCGAATCATTATTGTACGAAAATATGCTTAGAAATATCCCGAGTAACATTCTGACCGTTTTTTCGACTAAATACAGTTTGAAAGCTCCGGAAAAATGATACGAGTAGCTTCCGCATGGGAATGTACACTACAGGGGAATTCAGAAAGCATTTAGCGCCATGCAACGGGCCACACAATGTGTAATTAAAGCCGAAACTCAATGTCAAGTTCAAAACAAAAACAATATGAAACAAAAGCAAAATCAAGTAATAAGCAGCGGCCAGCCACTAAATGGTTCAAAGCCCCAATGACAATGGGCAGAGCGCTGCGCTGGCCAGCGGATGGGGGTGGAATTGCGTGAGCGGCTTAGAGTAGATTTTAAATATGAACACAAACCGAGCAGCAGCACATAGACGTACGTACAGTTATGCGACGCCCACGGTGACAAAGGCGAAAAAAGCGAAATAGAGAAATAGCAGAGTATCAAAAGCAAAGGCTAAACCAAATCAAATCAAAACCGAAAGAAAACGAAAGTCTAAAAATGTTGAAATTAATTATTGCGCAAGCGGCCACACAAACAACAGAAAAAACAGCAACAGCAGCAGCAACAACAAAAAAAAGCCCAAAACGGTGGCATAAATTGTAAAATTGGCGTTGGACAGAAATGCGCAAAAAGCTTTCAGCTATGAGGAAGTGTCTGTGGCTTTGCCTGCCTGCCCCGCTGCCGTTGCGGCTGCGTGAGAGTTTTATATGGAATCGGCGCGCCAAATTACACGGCGATTACATGGCGTTTAAAAACGCGTGCATTGCATAAGGGCTGGGCTTGTCTGGAGACATCACCACCCAAGAGAGGGAGAGCGGGCAGAAGAGAGAGCTCAGTGTGGGGGAGCGCAAGCTTCGCCACCAGAATGACGCTCTGACGAGAAAAGCTGGCGCTGGCAAAAGCTTCGCTTGCCGTTACTTTCACTGTGGTGCGCATAATTTAGATTTGCCGAACGCAAGCGCAGCCGGAAAAACAAGTGACGGTGACGGCATTGTGTTGTCCGTGCCTGTGTCTGCCACTGCCCCTGCCACTGGCACTGCCACTGCTGTACTTGTATCCGTATATGGAAATCTATGCTTCCAGGCAGCCACACTGCTGGCCAAAATAGTGTGCCCGCCCAGCGCTTAGACGCAGACACAGGCGCAGGCTCAGGTGTTTGGAGTGTGGTGTGTAGTGTGTGAGGGAGGGAGTGTGCGTGGCAGTTGTAAAACATGGAAAATTTTTAATGATTGCATGCATGCAATTTTTCACATATGTACATATATATATATTTCTTGTGGTTTGTTTGTTGTGGCTGGGGCTGTTGCGGTGGTGTACGCCGCCATCAGACACCTGTTCGAAATTTGTTAAATTGAGCGTTGCAATAAAAATATTTGTTGGTGGTGTAGTGCTGCTCCTAGTGGTGTAGTGTTGGTGGTGCTGCTGATGCTGATGCTGCTGGCCACTCGCGTGTGGCATTCTCGAAAGTGAAAGAAAAATCGGTTTTTGGCATTTGCAATGGCAGTGGCAAAGAAAAGCAAAACTTGTGCGATTTGAATGCGATTATAATGCTTTCACCCAAGCATCATGCGGAGATTAGCCAGCCAGATTAGTCGTAGACCTGGACCCGATGCAGCACGATAATAAATTATAATCAAGCTGGGCGATCGTGATCACCCCCTCCCCCACTCGAATGGAAATCTCTGCGTGGATTTCCCCCAACTAGATCAATTTGGGTGTTGCTTAAATCATTACACACTAATGGGACTCGTACTTAGATTTTACTTAGATGTTTGCAATGCAGGGAAGGAATAGCTGCGAGACCTATAGACTAGACTGAAGATGGCAGCATAGATCGGAAGAAACATAAATATATCTGCCCAGACCCCGGGGATAGCCTCTCTTTCTTGCTTCTCTTGGGCTTCTCTTGGGCCCAGCTTGGGCAACGCAACCCCTCAGACAGGTGCAAATAGCACACTAGCCTACATAATCATGACTCTTCGCTGGCTGGCAGTGCATTAATTAGGCTGTGCACATGCTCGTACTCGCAGAAGCATTGCACAACCGCTGGAGCTCGGAGAGAACTGGAGAGAACAAGACGCAGAGACGGGGGATACACACTTGACCAGCCGGCGGCCCGCTAGCCACTTAAAATTTCATTACATGTTCTGCACTAAATAATCTCTTAATTTGCGGCTACTTCTTGGGGCAGAGTGGAGTCTGGGTCTGCTTCCATCAACGATGGTCACTTACCAGGTAGAAATCAATCGGCTTCTCGCGCGCCTTGTTGTAGGCCTTCTGGACCTCCGTCTGCTTCAGGGCATGGGCGATGTGGAGGGCACTGGCGTCGAAGCGGCCGTACTTGTAGTCGGATTCGTTCTGCGACGGGGAGTTGACCTCGCGGCCAACGTAGCCGTTAGGCGTGGATTGACGCGAACCACCCAGTGGGGCACCTGCAAAACAGAACAAGCCGGAGCCCGGAGAACGGTCAGCCAGGCTGTGGGCCATGAGGGATCAATTGTAGCCCCTACTCACCGTCGATCTCGGTGCGTGTGCCCCGTATCTGTTCGTTCACGAACTTGCTCGTGCGCGGCGCATTCAGGGCCTGGCGAATGCCCACCGCTGTCTGGTCGAGATGACCGGGTCCGCTCTTTGGTACATGGGAACTGCAATAGACCTGCACAAGAAAGAGTTGATGGAAAGGTTAACACAGCATTAATTGGCTCACAAATGGGATGTTTCTAGGTGCGAGAAATGATTTGTCATTGCCCGTTCTTTGTACTCTGCATCCAATCGAGGAGGCTATTAACCGAATTACAGTTTGGTACCAATTAAAGTCTTTCTCTGAGCGATTCCTTTCAGAAGAAGATATTGTCGAATCATTATATTTTGTATGTATTTTGTATCTACTGTCCAAATCAATATAGCCCATTAGCCATATTCGGTTTCGCCTCGAGTGCGTGAGCAGACCCCAAGATTCGAGACACTTGCAAATGCAACACCATTCGCTGCACCTACACACAGCAGGTGGCAATATAAGTATACTCCAAAGCACAGTGCGTTTCGTGCTTGGAATGCCAACGATCTATGGTTATGGAGGCTGACATAGAAAATGTGTTTCGAATTGATAATTATTGAAGGAATTGAAGATAATAATAAGAAATAATCTTCTGCCATATTCCATAAGATTAGTGCAGCTGTAGCAGCCTTATTGCTGCGATACGCACTGTACGCGCGTGTACATAAATGCACACTTATGTACATATGTATGTATGTACGATATATGCATATATTGCTGCATATGGATGACAGACAGACCGCACTGACACACATTTCTGCTGCGGCAGAGTGCAATAACAGAGTTATTTATTATTATGCATGGGCACGGAAAAGTGTCGTAGAGTCGTTCGAAATTCGAACTGCATTTTTGCATTTTGCATTTTGCTGCATTTTGCAGCTGTGCAAATACTTGCAAATATTTGTTTGCTTGACGCGTTTGTCGCCCGAGTCTTTCGTGTCTTCGTCTGTGGCACTTACCTCTTTGTCATCCTGCTTGTGTTGATTATTGAAATATGTCTTGAGCGTTAGCTTGGTGCCGCAGTGGACGCACTTGAAGCAACCGGAATGAAAGAATGTGAAATCCTTGAGTGGCCCCACACGATCCACCTGATAGACGGTCTCGCTGCACCGCAGGCACGTCGACTCGTAGAAATTTGGGCGATACATGCTGCTGCCTGCTGCCTGCTGCCAGCCTCTCTCCAGCTCTCCTTCTGTGTGTGCGTTGGATTCGGGGACAGGTTCCGCCAGTTGCCAAATGCCAGTCGCCAGTTGGATTTGTCACTTTTCTTTTCCTCTTCTAATTTCACTCGGAATCGTATCTGTTCTGCAGCCACAGACTCTGCTTCCGAGCAAGGTGCTAGTTTGTGGTCCGTCGAGCTGGTTCTGGGGGCGACACTTTCAGTTCGTCATTCGTCATCAGCAGCCGCTCATCCTCATCATACGTCCGCTGCTGGCAGAAGCTGCTGAGCCACAGAAACAAGCAAGAAATGACCAAATTGATTACTGGCTGAGTGGGAGACATATTTCCTATTTAAGTTGAGATTAGATTTTGGCCCAGACCAAAACCGGCCAACAGCCAAACCCCCAGCCCCAAGCCCCATCCCAAACCCCAATCCCCAGTCAAAGTCAAAGCCACACAAACTTTGGTTTCTGCGCAGGCGTCCGAGCCAAAACTTTCATTTTTTTTGGCTCTTTGGCTGCTTTGTGGACAACTGTGAACAGATTATTAATGAATTTTAATTAAGTGGACAAGAGGCGGAATGGATTCATTTTTGGCTCCGACCTGAATGGGGCGAAAAGGGCTACAGGTTCGGCTGGGCTTGGGTTTCGGGTATTTCGCCTTGCCATTGACCTCGCGCTGGGAACCAGAGCCTGCTTTGAACGTGCCACAGTTGAACTTGTTGCTTTTGGTGTTGTGGCACGAACGAACCGCCGAACCGCCTTCAACAGCCGCCTGGCACCGGCAAAAGTTGCATTTTCCATTTGATTAATTGACGCGATTGTTGTTTTCTTTCGGTTATTCGTGTTGTATTTGTTGCTGAGTTGCAACAATTAAATTGAAGTGGAAAAAAGCATATGCGAGTGCTCGCATATTGTATCTACGGGTATGCGCCTCGAGGCAAGTGCATGTAACTTTAATTGAATGTTATTGTGGCTGTAACTGTTGTTGTTGCTGCTGTAGTTGCTGCTGCTGTTGCTGCTGCTGTGGCTGCCGCGCGGCTGTGGCTTTGACCAAAATTAAAACAAATGCGGCTCGGCTCAGACAAAGCCAAAACTGCAAGTGGAAGTCGGAGTCGCAGTCGTAGTCGAAGCCTCGTCAGCGTCATCGTTTTGCTTTCTTTTCAAGTTTAATGAACGTTAAGCGTTGAGCCAGTGGATCGAGAGGGGGAGTGTGTTGCATAGTCACCTCGCCGCCATCTCCCACCGAAGGTTGCTGGCCCGAGCCCCCGTCGAACGGCGGATGGCGGATGGCATGCCAGATCCAACTTGGGCTCCAGCACTAATGGAAAATGGAAAGATTGAAAGATGCAAGAGTTGGAAAATGCAAATGCAAATGCGGCGAAGGCCGTTAAGATATTTTGTAACACAAAATTACTGTGATTGGCTGTGAATCAAATTTTGTTCCGCTTTTGACGGACGGCCTGCTCTCGATCTCGATGGGCCACAACGAATGTGAGGAGACTGTGAGATGGAGAACGGACCGAAGAACTTCCTAAAGTTTCCATTGTCGCCTCTTTCCACTTTTTCCACCTCTTTCCACAGCGATGAGTAACTGATCTACAAGCCGGAATGGAATAGTTTTCTTGTCCAGCCCCCGCAATCGAATATCAATCAACAACTTACAAGCCATGAATGGAAACGCCCACGAGGGCGACAAGCGAAAAGCGAAAAGCGTATGATCCGTTGATGCGATCACAATCGGTGTGATTGAATGGCCCAATTAGACATTGCTTTTGACATAATTAGCGTGTAATGATAATTGTAATGGACATGAACATGGCTGTGGATATGGATATGGATATCCATAATGCCGAGAAGGAGCGGAGCCCTTCCTCCTACTGGCCCGCCAATTAGCTTAGGGGGCGGCTTTGACAAAACGCCTCGTGCGACTTACATCACACGTCATGCCACCATGGTCACTTGGGTGTGACTGAGACAAAAAGCAAAGAAAAGAGAAGCGTCTGCTCTATCTACAGAACAAGAGGAGGAGGTGGGAGTTGCTTGCATAGAATTTCGCATACCTGTCAAAGGCATCATATTGTCTGTCCATTGTTCCGTAGCTACGACACCGTGTACTCGTATTGGTCAATGGGTATGCTGGTTTTACGTGAATGTGCCTAAGATACCAGACAATAGGACGTATTTCAGAGACTATAAATGATCAGCATTTTGAAATAGCCTTACTATAAGGCTGGATGTGGAAAACAAGTGGAAATCTATATAGTGTAACGGATAGTGGATTAATGGGTATGTTCGAGTCGAAAACTAGCGTTCTTCCAGCTTTCTTTTCCATCCGAGTGCGGTTGGAATGCTGGAAATATAAATAAATGATGGCAAAAGACAAAGGCTGAGGCGGAAAATAAAGGAAAACGAAAGTGGCTCGACTTAAACAATTGCTTGCAATCAGAAATCATTTAAATAAATTGATAAGCGGTCGCTCGGCAGCGACATTTGCATTGGGGATTGGCCGCGACCAAGCGCCAGTTTTAGATTTTTGGCCGAGCGGGTTCGTTGCCTAAGTCTTTCGTTTCGTTTCGTTCCGTTTCGGTCTGCGGTCGAAGCGCTAACAATGACAATTAAAAATACCCAATAATAACAGTAAACGGCAGCGTCCGCAGCAGCAGCAGCATAATGAACTTGAATTGGCATAATTGCCAGAGCTAATAGCATTCAAGAGCCCCGATACGAGAGATTTGATAAATGCAACGAAACAACAATGAACCGAACAGCCAGCAAGCAAGCAACTGGTTATTCAGCCAGAGAGTGAAACAATCTTAGGTATCGAAATAATATTCAAATGATTGCGTCACTTTTAGATGAATGCAGGAAGAGTTGGGGATACAAATATATATACACCTAGTATATATGTATACATAGAGATCCCAAAACGAATCGGATAACAAGAGAAACTACATATGTACATATATGTACGAGAATTAGTTGGGCAAATCGGCAGATTCCAGGCACTTGTGTGCTAATTGAATGGCACAATGGAATGCTTTTAGAAATCGCCCAAAACAAGCTGGCAATAAAGTAGAAGCACAAACACCGAAAATTATTTATGAGTCGCAAAACGGTAATTGGAAACTGCAGCACTGACAGTGGAAGTGGAAGTGACACTGGAACTATGCTCTGGAATAGAATGAGCGGAGCAGAGGGAACGGAAGCGGTGTGCAACCAGCGCCCATGACAGGTGGTGGCTTCTAACCATCCCCCCGCATCCAAACGTGTGTGCATGTGTGTGCACGTATGTATCTGTGTGCTTAGGCCATGACTGAGAGACTACGACGTCACTCCAGTTAACCACAGTTTCAGCCTCAGCCTCTGCTCTGCTTCAACGTCAAACGTCAGCTTGCAATCTTTCACTTTTTCGAGTCTGGCTCGCGCGTTCCAGTTTTTTGTTTGTAAATTATTTCTCTTTCTTCATTACTATTTTTATTATTTCGCCTTGATTATACACACGCGATATATGAAGCTGGTAGCTGGTTCGGGCCTTGTTTGTTGCTGCAGTTCTAGGCCCTTTTTGACATACTTATTGGCAGTGCTGCTGCTGCTGGTCCCACTTCCCTTCGTTTCCGCTCTGCCCGGGGTCTATGCGCCTCTGGACCAACGCATATGCTAAACAACTTTCTTCTGGAATTGTGGAGGGGCGCGTTGTGCAAAAGTATTTATGATCAATTCCACACACACGCACGCACACAAACGCCACGAGCTGGTGTAGCAACAAAATCCAAGCACACACACACGCACACACACGCTCACTGAGCACAGAACACGGCAGAGTTGATCAAATGGTGTGAGGAATTCCGACTCTCCGTTTTGGTTTATTACATTTTTGGCATTTTTTGTGTGTTTAGGCCGAGAAGAGCCAAGGCAAGTTTCAGATTGGGAATGTAACCAAATTTCATTACCAAACACAGACACAGATAGGGAGAGAGAGACACAACACCACACACGCACACACAACTCACACAGTTGCAAGATTCGAGTTGGACCGACCGTTCCAACCAACCACGCTTGTTGTCGAGATCGCTTTGAGCCAAGCTTTTTCTAGCTATGTAGCTTTCTCGAATAATAGCAAACAAAGCTCGGCTCAGATCGAATTCCACGAACCATGGTAGAATTCTTCATAGGTGCGGCAATCCATCGCGATCCTAGGAGTCCGATAGTCGAGTTCAAACCAACTATAAAAGCCTTATGGAAAAGCAGGCAATGCGGGCGAAAGAAATATATGATCTAGTTTGGCTTTCTAGTCGAACTGACAGACAGCAGTGGCTGAATTTTACTTTTACTGATGCACTGTGGATACGGCTCCTGAATTATTTATCGTTATATGCTATCATGCTATCTTTGCCTTGCAGTCTAGATTGGTTTGGTCTTGAAGTCTAAAGCCCACCCTCTCTCTTGTTCATCACTACAAATGCGTGTATTTGAACGCATGGTATAACTAAATTAGGTGGGGAGCCTAAGATCAGCTTTCGATTTCCAATTCTTCGTTTCTAGAAAAGTTTGGACTTGCCCAAAATCCCACCCCTCCATCTTGAGACGTCAAAATAACATACAAAAATATAATGAACGAACAAATGATAATGTGTTCGTTTCCTAGAACTAAGGCAGGAGGTAATAGGCAGTGCCTACTTGGCAGCGGGGCTGCCTACTGTGTTTCGAGAAAGTACACAGACGACTGACTTCTTCACAAAAGAATTGAAGCTGGACAACAAGGTCGGAGGAGGAATCTACTCCGAGCAGCTAAATACAATGATTTTTGCCGTAGCTGTAGAGAGGAGGAGACGGTATCCAGCTCTCAGCAGAAAATTTTTTTTAAAATCTGTAATATGGTGGAATGGGGGCGGGACAGCATTGTGAAATGCACTTCTAAGAGTGTGATATCACAGGACACAACATTTGGTTGCTTTAGCTCTCTATAGTCTCTGAGAATTAGGCGACAAACAAGACAGACGGAAAAACGAACAGATAGAAATGGCCATATCGAATATATCGCACACAGAAACAGAGATAACCAATTCATCCACATTGGGGAGATTTTTCGACGCAATTATACAATTTGGCTTCGAAGCCGTCCTGTACGAGAGGAAGCTAGTGGAATCGAAGGCGTCCAGCTTCATTCTGATTGTGATGTGACTTCAAATTAATTATAAAAAAATTCGTTTTCTGATTTTGCTAGAACCAAAAAAGGAACAGTGAGAGCGAACGAATAGACCGAACGCGATAGTTCCCAACCTAAGCTGACAGCTCCCAGAGCCAAAGATCTCTGGGAACTATCACACAAAAATATACCAAAAAGTAAGACCGCACGCGATACGCGTTTACTATTATTTTGACGTTTCGGACAAAAGTCCAACTTCTTAAAACTGTAGATTTAATAACAAAAAGAAAATAATTCCCATTTGGAAAAAAACAGAGAATGGGAAATCAAGTGGGTCTGCTAAGTGACGACGATGATTCTTCAGACAACAGTGACATCAACAATTACATTAACTTTACTGTAAACGCAATGGAGTTGGAAATGCGTAATACGTGCTATCACACAAACCAATTGCCCAAAATACGGGGGGAGCCAAACCTGCACAAATTTCAAGTAATCATGAAATACTCTAGCTTTCCTTCGAGACTAACGAGTACTTCTTGAATTTGCAGGGCTCCGACATGTACAAAGAGATAAGGGCTTTGAGTGGTTTCGCCAGTAAGCCATTGAATCTAAGCTGGAATCTCCTGCACGCACTGCAGCAACGAGAAAATGGCCTGGCCGCGCCTGGCACTGCCTCGTTCTCGCAGAACCAACAGCGCTATATATCCAATCTGTATATACCAAATAAAAAGTCCTCGCGTCTGATGTCGCTGGACTCGAAAGTGTTTGTGACAAAGTTTGATAAGAGTGGCGACAGACTCTTGATTGCCTGCCAAGGTCAGAATGGGTTGACACAACGGTCAAGTTACACCTCGCTAAACACGTATTACCTGTTGCAGATGGCTTCGTGCGCATCTATGACGGGGCGAAGGGCACCTACCATCTACTCAATCGCATCAGAGCACGCGACGTCGAATGGAGCATTATAGATGCTGACTTCAGTCCGAATGGCCAGAACTTTGCCTACAGCACCTGGTCCCGCTCTTGTAAGTTGTATGACCTTTTGTACTCTGGAAGAGGTCATTATGAATTAAACCATATGTTTGCAACGCAGAGCAGTTACTAAGTCCGATTGTACTTGCATTTTCTTGCAGTTTTCATAATGCCTGTGAATGGCACTGAGGACGACTGCCAATGGATCGATGTCCACGGGCTGCCCAATCTGCGACTCGCGATATTCTCACTTCGGTACTCGCCCACGGGCGACACCATCATTGGTGGCAGCAACAATTCCATGGTCATCGTTACAGACATTCAAACGAGGTCCACCCAAATCTTGCGCACTCATCGGATGCCTGGCACTGACGTGAACTCCGTCAGTTACCTTCATGATAAGAATCCAAATGTGATAATCGCTGGCTGCGATGACGGACTGATCAAGGTATTCGATCTGCGCACCTCATTCCGCTCTCGGGAACTGTCCAAGGCGGTGGTCTCCCTAGTTGGACACTACGACGGAATCACTTACATTGATTCCCGCAACGACGGCTATTATGTGCTTTCCAATTCCAAAGATCAAAGCATTAAGCTGTGGGACTTGAGACAGCCCAGCAATACGCGAAATTGCAGCAGGACCAGGCAAGAGCGACTGGATCTTTCGATGTGGGACTATCGCTGGAATCGGGTGCCACAGTCATGTAAGGATTAAGGGACATTTCCCAGCCTTCTTTTTTTTAATTCTTTTTTAATGATTATATTCTTTTGCAGTTTACGATCCCCCCAAGGCTATGGACGGGGACTCCAGTATAATGACTTATCGTGGTCATAGAGTAACCAAAACACTGCTGCGCGCCAAGTTCTCGCCCTTGGAACAGACTGGACAGCGTTTCATCTACACAGGATGTTCTACGGGACGCATTATTAGTGAGTGGGCAAAATGAAGAAGAAATTGAAAAAGCTTTAATTGCGTATCGGTTACAGTTTACGACGTGCTGACTGGCAGGATCAAAGAGGCTATTGAGGGGCACAGGAATGTGGTAAGAGACTTGGACTGGCATCCAGTGCGCTCGGAAATCGTGTCTGGTTCGGTAAGTTGACAAAAATCCATATAGTGTACATGTGGAATGATTTTTCCACGGTTGTATCTCTCTCGCAGTGGGACTCACACGTTCATTTGAACAACTTCAATCGAAACAACGCCAATCGGTCGGAGAAACGTCAGCAAAGCTCCGATCAGGACAAAAGACCACTGCGTCGTTCGCGTCGTCTAGCGAATCGTGTGACGCCAGACTAGTCTTAAGCGTGTTGGTATTTCATGATTAGCTTTAAGGCGGCACCGCACCCCATTGATATTACAACACTACAAAAGTACCAGCACCAGCGAGAGTACCTAACATTCAAGCACAGACTAAAGGGGGAGTTGAGTGGAGTGCATATCCCACCAGAGTCACGCCGCATCTTGGTTCTATGAATAAGACTGAAGATTATGGCACAGCTTTGCGGGGTATATGTAGTTCAGTTTAATTATCGGCGTTACACATTAAAATGTAGACCATGAAGCTTACAATCTACTTAATTAAGTTGTTTATGTACAAACAAATCGTATTAAGAATAACGTTGAATTACATATATTTCGTTTTGCCCTAATCAAATGGCCTGAAATGCGAATCTCTTCTTCACTGCCCGTAGCGTCGTGCGCTTCACCTGATTCGGATATCTGGTGTTTGTAAATCTGTCAGATTTCTTATAGCTAGCATACGATTCATTCTTCCAAAGGTCCATAATTCGCTTGTCGTCGTGCTTCATCTCCTCCACCCTCAACTCCATGTTCGCGCTGCTCCCGTAGCCTGTTATTTCCGCCAGCGTCGATTCTCGAAACGCATTCATATCAAACATTTGGAATTTGTCTGCGCAAAATTGAGAGATGGTATAAATATTGAAAGATTTGATTTTTTCTTTTATTTCGTCCAGAGATAAGAGCTCCTCAGGCTGATCTTCATCGGCTGATTGATCGCTTTTACCGCCGGATGAGTTGGGTTCAGCACTTACTGAGTCCTTGTGCTTCCTTCCTGTGTCATCTGCTGGGACAGGATCTTCCGGTACATCGCGACCCAACTTGTTCTTTTTCTTGGAGGATTTTTCAGCTTTATCGAGAACAGGCGTCACTGATTCCTCCTCTTCCTCCACGATTTTCTTTGACTTCTTTTTCTTTTTTAGTGGAGCTTCTAGGGATTCGTTTTTATCTTCAGGCGTATTGCCCCAGGCTTTGTTGGTTTCCTTCCCCACAGGCTCTGGAAGGCTATCAACTGTTTCTTTCGATCTTTTCCTCTTTTTACTCTTGGACGGAGAGGTATTTTCAGAGTCATCTGGAACGGCTGTCGCTGCTTCGGATTCTGCATCCTCCTTGGTCTCGGCGACTTTCTTGTCTTCCCTTGACTTCTTTTTCTTCTTTAAGGGCTTTTCTTCTAAAACATTCGCAATGGTTTCCCTCGTTTCCTTTGAATTCTTTTTCTTTTTGGGAGCTGTTTCATCTAAAGATACTACTTCCACTGGATTGTCTTCTGCAGTTGCACGTTTCGACTTCTTCTTTTTCTTTTGCCTAGGCTCTACATTTTCTTCCTTCTCAGCAGGCACTTTGACCGTACTCTCCTTGTCCTTTTTCTTCTTTTTTTTGATGGGCTCACTTTGGACGCTCTCTGCCTGGACCTCCTCATCAGTGCCAGGGCTTTGCGTTTGGGTACTTCCACTTCCATTTTTGATCCTATTTTTCATGGCTTCCAATTTTTGTTTGAAGTAATCATGGACAGAAAGTCCAGTGGCTACTGTTGTCACGCCACTAAAGTTGGGGTTTATCTCCTTTTCCTCCACTTGAGTTAGTTCGATCTTTACTGGTGCGTCAATCTCTTCGGTGGCCTTTTTGCCGAATATATTGGCCAGGTCCTTTTCGCTGTACTGCGATAAATCCTTCCCCCGTGTGAATTTCTTGTAGTGCACACGCGCCTTGCTCGCCTTTGACGCCTCCTCCAGCGATATGCCACTGATCCTCTCTTTGAGCTTCGTTTTGGGTGGCTCTTCTGGTTCTGCTGCTTTAAACCCAAACCCCATGGGTCTAGCCTCATCTTCAGATGCGGAGGCCGCTCCGTTTGCACCATTGGTTTCATCAGTGCCACCATTGAGGGATTTAAGGAGTCCATTGAATCCCTCCTCATGAACGGTCCACTGATCATCTCTTGCCTCGAAGCCCAATCCTTCAGCGTCGTTCTTCACGCGAACACGAACGAACTCCTGTTGGCCGTCCTCGTTGGCGCCGAGACCTTTTCCTTTGGACCATCCCATTTTCTCGAGCATTTTGGTGCCAAAGCGAGCATCATCTGAGAAATATCCAGCATTCAGTTATTTTTTGTCATCTTTTGATTTCGAAGACCTTACCTTCGTACAGGGGCTTGCCGCGCGGGCACAAATTGTACATTTTGCGGCGACGTGATTCTGCCAGCATAGCCATTTTATTTGTAAAAACTGCTAATATTTAATAAAATAAGTTAAATGCAGACAGGCACAACACGTGTTATCAATATTGAACTTATCGACTGCGATAGAAAAACAGCTGCTGGATAGAGATGAGCGATAGTATTTTAATGTCGCAGTAACATCTATTCGGAACCGTGAATAAAAGTAACTTTTAAACCGAGATATAAAATGACTATATTATGTAAATTAACAAGAAAAGCGAAATTAAATTCGAAATCTTAGTTGCCAGTATCCTTTCCACGTTTCCTCGTTCCCTAGTGCCACTTTGATCAACAGTGATTTTAAGTAGCAACAAGTAGCAGTTAAGTGAACGGCGCTCATCACTGCTGTGTTGTTCATTTTTCCTTCTCTTTGTTTTGCATTGTTATTATTTAATTTTGAATCTGCATTCTGTGTTTGACTGACAATGGATATAGATTCAGAAATTGCAGATATTACTGCCCAGGCGCCAGAATGGAACTTTGCTGGTGATTGTGCTCTCCTGGCTCTAATGAAGCGCATCTCCCAGGTTCGTGCAACTGACTCGGCTTATCAGCGAAATAATTTAATATTTTTTGCCCAGAACCTGCACGAACGAGGGGAACGGACCACTCGGAATCTGAGAGAGTTCGAAACTAGTGTCAAGGAAGCCGATATAGCGATGAGCAATGCTACCAACAGCCTGCGCTCTCTTCAGTTCGGGCAACAGTTTGTGGAGTATCGGGTGCAGGAGATTGACGATGACGACTTTCAGATGCCTGCAGAAAAGAAGAAGAAGGTGCCATCAGCCAATGAATTTTCCTTTGAGAACTGTTTATGATCAATAATTGCTTACAGCCTGAGCCTCTCCCAAAAAGTTCCGAGGAAATGTCGAAAGAATTTTTGGAAAACAATCTGCAAATGTTTCGCAAGAACTTTGAGCCGGTGACCATTGACGTGCCCGATTCGGACGACGATGATGCGCCAGTTGATTCTACGTACGTATTTGTGTTTATAAAGATGCACTCCTTATTAACTATTTTAATCGACAGAACAATCTTTCGCGCCAAGAATCCGTACGATGCCATTCCCTTGCCCTACATTATTGGCTCTAGGGAATGGCAGGAGCACAAGTATGCTGGACTCTATGATAGCAAAGAGAACAGCGATGATGAGAAGTCCGAGGAATTCTCCTCCAGCTCATCGGATGAGAGGGAGTCAGTGTCTAGTAAAACACCAACGCAAGACAACAAATTCGTGCAGCCACAGCTATCCGACTCTTTCTCCTTGGCCTCGGCGACCATGGGGCCAGTAGTTGTGTCCCCACCTAAGCTTCAGATTCCTGCCATTTCAGCTTCTATCTTAGCCCCTGCTGACCAGCCAAGGGAAGCTGCTGCCAATAGGACACAACCACGTCCAATTATAAGCAGTCAACGGAATCCCCATGAACGTGACTTGTTTGCTGCCCTTCGGCAATCACCGCCAAGTGATGATCCGCCTTCTACTTCATCCTCGCCCAGATCCTCGCCTGCCATTGGCCACAGGAATAAAGCTGCTCGCTTGCCAATTGCATCGGAGGCCTCTCTGAGTTCCAGCAACAGCAGCACCGTCCATCACCCACCGCCAAGGCTATTCGACGAAGCTGTTCCCCCACAAATTCACAGGAAAACCGAGGCTAATCCCAGCCCAATTAAGCGCAAGCCTGTAAATCTCTTTAATGATGATGAATTCAACTCTTTAATGTCTGAAATCGTGGACAAAGTGCAGACCAAGGCGGGAAACAACTCAACATCCGCTGGAACATCGCATCAACGCAACAAGTTGTCCGAAGAAAAGAAGCCAGTGGTTCAAGCACCCAAACAGGACACGCCCAAGCAGATCAATGAGATTGTATCAACTCAGCCCAAGCCAAAAACTGTTAATCTCTTTGATGACAGTCCACCGTTGAGTCCTATTCCAACGCAGACTCCGCTTAATGATGCGACCAATGATCTGTCTAGGCCCATATTTAATGACGGGCCGTCGTCTTTGAGTGCCAAGCCGAGTCAAAATCCTCCTGCGAAACCGTTGCCAAAGTCTCTCTTTGATGATGATCTGGAAGATGACTTCCTAAGCTCCTTTTCGCCCAAGCCAAAGCCACCAGAACAAAAACTTAAATCCTCCCTATTCGATGACGATGATTTGGATATAGATGATATATTTGTCAAACCATCGATGCAGCCGAACAAACTCTCAGAGAGATTAGTTGGAAAAAACTCTCTGTTTGATGATGACGACCAGTTTGATGTTACTGATTTGTTTGGCTCAAAGAAGAAACCCATAGGAGTCCAGGAGACCACACAAGAAAAAGATCTGTCAGTGGAAAAGAAAGTAGAAACGCCTATGGCTCCAAAGAAAGATCTTTTTGATGACATCCAAGATGAGGATCTATTCGGAACGCCAAAGTCCAAGAACTTATTTGCCAGTGGCGGGGAACCATCAGAAGAGAGAGAAGCTGAAACCAAGACGGAGAAATTAAAGGAACCTGTTGAGATTGTTCAAGAGAAAGCCCTGGCAGCGCAGGAAATTGAAGAGAAGAAACAAGAAGTATTATCGGAGAACGGATATATTCACCACAAACCCCCAGCATCCATTGAGATTATTGAAGAGAAATCGAACCCCCAGCAGGTTAGCAGGGTGCCAGTGGTTGCATGCGAAACGGCTGACTTGTTTAACGACGATTTCAGCGATGATGATTCATTTATGAGCACAGCAAAGACCAAGTCAGAAGGTGCTACTGCTAGTACCATGGAAATTAGTAAAGAGATTAAGCCACAAGAGTTGGATAAAGAGATTAAGCCACTGAAACTGCCAGAGACAATCCTAACAACTCAGGAGCCACCGAACAAAACGCAAGATGAAGGTCCCAACAAAGACAAAGTCGACGTCATGGCGGATCTATTTGGCAGCCCGAAAATCGGACCACCTGTCTCAGAGACCCCTCCGCCGGATGACCTGGATTATGATGAAGACCCTATCATAACTATGGTTGCTGATATCACAAATAAAACAACCAAAGAAGAAGCCTCTACGACAGAACCTAACGCTGACCTCGATGCTGCCCAGCAAATCATGCAGAACTACACAAGTCTCTTCTCCGAGGAGCCTCCGGATGACAGCGAGTTCTTTCAGACACTAGGCAGCAGCAGTCTCAGCAGCTTGAGTGCCTCGAAAATTTTTGAAAAC
Organism: Drosophila lowei; assembly: GCA_008121275.1. Lineage (NCBI taxonomy): Eukaryota > Metazoa > Arthropoda > Insecta > Diptera > Drosophilidae > Drosophila > Drosophila lowei. The sequence goes on along the minus strand of CM017778.1, from coordinate 18,172,370 downwards.
GAGCAGGACTTCTTTGAGCCGGCGCTGCCCAAGATTCCAGTTGCAAACAAGAGCTCGGCAGCGACCCCCGGCGACCATGGGGGCATTGGTTTGTTCAGCGATGTGCCACCCGATGACGACAACGACTCTGCTGAGGGTCAGAAGCAAGCTGCAGCACATCCCGTCGAGGTTCCTTCGACCACAACCAGGATTCATACGATTTTCTATGATGACTTCAGTGAAACGGCTAGAGCAGGAGCCGTAGAGCAAAGCAATCCCACCAAACCTTCCATCGTGGAGGAGGAGAACCATCAAGGAGAACCATTCGATGAAGTAGACCGCAGCAAGGTACAGGAAGCATCTAACTTGTCCGCTCCCACATCTCCCGTGAAGAAACTCAAGATGCCCAATATCAACATCAATGTTCAGGCTTTGCTTCCTGGCACCGGAGGAGGCCTGCCCAAGTTCCCAAAGAAGCAGGAGCCTGCGTCTCCTGCACAAGAAGCACAGGTATCAACATCAAGTGCTAAACCATCGAGTGCCCCCTCACCCAGGCCCAATGAGAACTCCACCCGCAGCGGCGGGGAGAATGGCCTTCAACACGTGAACAAAACACGTGCTCGAGGACCGGCTCGAAGGCGACCATCGACCAGGCAGGGCAGGAAAGAGAACTACGCCAAGAGTGTGCTGGAAGATGGGCAGCCGCCAACGGCTGAGGTAGCTCCAAAATCTACAGTAACAGCTTCAAACAAGACGCCGACTCTGCCCAAACTGGTACGATCTTTTTTGGACAGTGATGATGAAGATGAGGATCTTTTTGGTCCTGCTGAGACAGTGTCGGCTGCGATACAAACCGTTTCATCAGCGGAGAGCCAGCCGATTCCTGTCGCTAAAGCTATGGAAGCTCCTAAAGCTAAGGTACTGACTGCTCATCTGCCCAGTGAGCCGCCAGAGGATCACGTACAGCCCAAAGCACATACGGTGCCGGTGAGACCAGCCAAGTTGTTCGATGAGAGCGATGACGATGATGATTTGTTTGCCAGTGCAGCAGTGTCCGCCCCACTGCCCTCTGTCCAGGCCAAGGTGCCCTCCAAACCGCCAGCAGCTTCTCTGTTTAGCAGCGACGAGGATGAGGACTTCAAGTTGCCGGCGAAGAATGCTCCTAAGAAAAATATCGTGCCTGCTCAGTCAAGCAAGAGTAATACCCTCTTTAGCGATGATGAAGATGACGATGATCTATTCGGAGGGGCTGCGACGAGCAAACTGGCCAAGCCTCAGCCTCTGCCCCACAATGTGGCCAAGCCCGCTCCTAGCAGAACCCGCACTGCAGCAACCATTCCAGCCAGCTCTGGCGACAATCCCCTGGCCGATCTGTTGGGCTTTAAGTGAAACATGATTGCCTTTAATTACAAATATGTACAGTTTTCGATCTGTCTGTGAATGGTTGAGACTGCCGATCAGTTCGAGTGTTCGAGTATTGTTATTCGTATTCGTATTCCTAGCTACAATATTAAACGATGAATGTTCGCTGTCGATGCTTACGTCTAAACTTAGGGTACATCTAGTTGATGTTGCTAGTTAGTTAGTCGATGATTTCAACAAGCTTCTAGAGTTTATCGCTTCTCCCCACGTGTTGGTTTGCGAACGGAAACTGAGTTAGTTTGTGGCTCTTTGGTCGTTATTCCGAGGAATCTCATTCTAATTCGAGCATGTCCTACAATATATAATATAAGTTTAATCTAAGCGCTGACTGGACTGGATCTGGACCGCCTACAGGGCCACATCGCGGTACTTGCGGTAGTCGTCGGACTCGTTGCCCAGCGACAGCTTGCTGTTGGCCGTTATGTAGGGATTGGCATAGTTGGCATACCCAAAGCCCCCGTAGTACTGCATCTGCTGGCTGTGGTGGGAGCCGCGCCGCGGCTGGGCGAGCACCGTTCCGGTGAATCCACCGATCGAGCTGCAGGTGGACGGCCTGCGGTAGATGCCCCCTGCCGCCTGGTGGTGGTGCTGTTGCAGTTGCTGCATCTGCTGTTGCTGTTGCTGGTGGAGGGGATTGAGCAGCATGGCCAGGTAGTACTGCTGCTGCTGCGTGTAGTTCTGCAGCAGGTTGTTGCCGTAGGCATTCAGGTCGTTCTGCACCTTGTTGATGCCGTCCAGGTTCTCCAGAGAGATGCAGTTCCTTGAGAGCTGGCCCGGCGGCGGCTGCTTGTGGCTGCCCCTGGGGCGATGCCCGTGTTGCGGACGCTGTTGGGCAGGCGGTGGGGTCATCTGCTTGGGCTCGATAGAGCAGTAAATGGGATCGTTGCTGGCCGAGCCGATGAGTGAGGGTGGCGACGGCCGGTGCGAGTCCTGGAGATTGTTCTTAAGGTCGTCGATGGTTATGTTGAAGTACTTGGCATTCTTGTCCTCTGTGTCCAGGACGTGGCGGGGGTTGTACATTCCCGGCAAGGTGCAGCGCAAGTCCATCAGAGACTGGGCGCGATGTCCCGGAGGAGCTCCTCCACCTCCTCCTGCCGCACGCTGCATCTGGGCGGCGTTGTTGAACTGTTGGGCCAGGGCCGGGGCAAACATGCTGGCATTGAACTCGTTCTGGGAGCCAAAGGCCTGGCTGCCACTGCCGCACTGGTTGCTCAGTCCCATGCCCAAGCCGGGGCCCAGGGGCAGCTTGGCCGTTTCATCGCACAGCTGATAGCCGGCATTCTCGAAGCCACTCAGCCGCTGACTGGAACGCCTGGAGTCCGCCTTGGTCATGGGCACGCTGGGTGCCGGGGTCTGCAGAGATAGCCGCGTGGCCAGGCCCTGCAGCTGACTGAGCACCTGCGTCTCGCGGCGCCACCGAATCCCCGTGGGGATGACGCAGATCAACGCCAAGCAGTTGATGATCAGGCGGATCAAGTACGAGGTTAGCTCCGTCAGTCCGTGCACCGACTGCAGGCCCTAAAATCATTCGAAATTAATATGGAAATTGCGGAACAGTTCTAGCGGGTTCCTCTTGGCTTCACTTACCCAGTGTTGCGTGGTCATGAGCATCACAAAGACCAGCTCCGGGATGGAGAGAAGGCCAATGATGCCTGACCAGGCGAACAGGGGCCAGCACAGACCGCTGACCAGACCGTGGATCAGGATCGTGGTCGCCACGAACATCACAAAGTAGAGGGTGCACAGGGTGTAGGCGGCGAAGGGAAGCTCTCCATGGGCCTCCAGTATCCACGAGACCTCACACGAGAAGGCCCCCAGGTAGACAATCTGCCGTGGTCGGGTGGGGGTAAACGAAAAGAGAAATGGAAATTAACCCACAATCGCAAAAGAAAAGCAAAAACATAAATCATGCGATGGCAAGAGAAGATGTGATGTCGACGCGATGTGGCGGAACAAAAACCGGAGACATCTTTGCTCCACAATCATCCATCAATCAATTAATGAGCCCCCACTGCAGCACCAACCCCTCTCCGACAGCACAAACAGAGAGCAAAACAAAAACACTAAAAAAGATGAAATTTGTCCATTTTGCACGATGCACAAAAACGATTTCATTTCATTTTCACTTAATGGGGCAAAAATGTTTTCACACTGATAGTGGTTCACGGACAGCCGCCAGTTGAGGAGACAACCGACGAATGGACAGACATGCGGACAGGTGTGCGGAGGAGAGACATACCAAAGATATGATGGCCATATATCACCAAGTTGTGCCTACACTGGGGGAAAAAACATCCACATAGATTCCGAATGCAAGATATTTGATATCTACTTGTAGATCGGAGGAGGAGTATTATATCTATCTGTCTATCTAATTGGGAGCTATTTGGGTAGCTAAAGTATTCCAATTTAAATGTATCTTGTATTTATTTCCCTCTGACTCACGGCTGGATATCGATCCCAGTGTACTACTCACCAGCAATAGAACAGCCACCACGCAGCATATAATGAATAGATTCGCCTTTATAAAGCGCTCCATAATGCGTTCGTTCCAAAAGTTTTGTATGCTGCCGCTGTTGCCCGACGGCCTCTGCTTCAATGAGGACGGCGAATGCTTTTCACTGGCCTTCTGATAATTCATTTTATTCGTGTTTCGGTTTCGGTTGCGGTTGCGGTAGCGGTTTCGGCAGAAGATGGTAGTAGAAGATGGTTCAGTTCAGTAAGTGTGGTGTGGTATGTGTTGATGCAGAGAAATGTGGCGTTGGGAAGGGAAATGGAGATGGTAAGCCTGCTCAACCGCCAGCTGCTGCCGGCCTTGGCTTGCCCGCAGAAGGTCAGTGGTGCGATGCGTGGCGGGAAGAAGCTCTAGTTCTAGATCTTGGTTTATGTCTGAATGAGTTTTGAGTCCAGACCGCTGCTGGTGCTTGGTGCTTGGTGGTTGGATGAAAGCGTTAGGCGGCCTAATTGGGCCTTGTCATGCTAGGTTGATGCTGAAATGAGAATTCGAATGAGTGCCAAGCGTTTGTGTTTGAGACGAGTCAAGGTGTTCGATATACTCGTCCAACAAAAGACTTAGGCAACGAACTTGTTTCACACACACATTCACTCTCTCGAGGTTCGTGAGCTCTCGAGAGCTAACGGCCTGTGCCATATTCTCTAAAAGATTTTCACTTTTCTACAAAGCCAGTTCGTTGCCCAAATCTTTTGTTGTGCCCTGCGGCGCTAGCCAAGCAAATATTTGACCCTAAACCAATATTTATGGGCGACACAGTAGTGAAGGAAGCTCGTGCTCATATATTGACAATGTTCAACAGTTGCCGCTTGCCACCCAGTACCTGTTGCCTTATGTCATGACAAATGAATTTGTGTGCTCGCCACCAGGCCAAGCCAAACTAAAATTAAATCATTTAATCAATTACACTGCACTACAAAGACAAAGTATAGATTGGGCCACTTGAAGACTGAAGAAGCAAGAGTATCTCCGAAATGACCATTTAAGTGGCTGATCAGCTGCAGCCCACCCCATTCAGTAAGAGCTCCATTTCGGAGGTAATACTCGAATAATTGCCCACAATCTTGTGTTGTGGAGTGTAGGCAATTGAGACGCCTCGCCAACACATCACTCAGAGCCAAAGCCAGAGCCAGAGCTAGAGCCACAGCCAGTTAGCGGCTTAGACGGATACGGTAATCTTCCTATAATAGACAGCGTCATCCAGACGAGGCGACGAACTCGCTGTCAATGCCGTCATCACGCAGGTGTGCCATCAACATCATCTTCATCATCATGATCATCATCGATTATGATGGGGGCGTTTTTGACTGGGACTAGCCCTGTCTTTGCCTGCTCCCCATATGGAGCGACGCGCCGGATATGCGCACCTTAAAGTGTCAGTCGTGGACTTGCCCCATTGACATTCCGCAGCCGTTGCACAGTTGGGCTTGGGCCCCCTGCCAGTTCCAAGCTCTATGCTCTTTCCTGTCCCAGTCCCAGACCCAGTCCAACAGTGGCTTGGCTTGGCCTGGCCTGGTCTGGCTTTCTTTGGTGGCCGGAAAAATTGCAAGCCAACTTCGTTTTATTGCTAATTTTCTGGACAAACATACAAACTATATGCATGTGTCTATTTCCAGCTCTTTGGGTTGTTGTCCGGTTTTTCGGGGGCAAAGCTGCCGCCATTGAAACGGGTTTCGGGACCCGAGGGGGCTGCGGCTTCTGCTGCTGCTGTCCATTAGCACTGGCTGTGGAGTGGCAGGGAAAGGCGGCAAAACGAATCCAGTGCGCCCTTGACTGAGTGCCAGGCCACGCCCGTGTCGAAGCGTGTATATGCCCGCTGCCAAGATTACGAAATTATGCAGATTCAACATAATTTCTGTGAACCCAGGGCGTCTGAACCACATTTCAAAATATTTTGTTGTCGTCTCTGCTATTTTTTTTTGCATTGTATTCTCCGTTTCGCGAAATTGAATTAATTTCGTGATCGTTGTTAATGCGATTATGACTGCAGTTGCGTTGCGTGTCGGTGGCATGTCGGGTTCAATAGCATAAGTGCAACAATACGTACAACACAGCTCAGCTTGAACAATGGAAACAACATTCATTGCATTGCCAACTGAATGCATGAATAAGCAACAATGCAGCAGAAAAGTTATGCAAATTGTTATTATTATAAAGTTGGAGTCGAAATGGAATGAAATGGAAATGAAAAGGAATGACGATTTCAGGGGTAGGGCGGGAGCTGATGCGCTACCATTATGATATGCGTTTCAAAATGCAATCAAAACTACATCAATGGGATTGGATGGGTCTACAAATGTCTATATCTACCTTTCACTTTCAAGTTACAACAGCCATAAGAAATACACCAAAAAGACCAAAGAAAAGCGTACAAATTATCAGTCAAGCAAGAAATGATTGCTCCTCAGCGACACTCACACTCGAACTCAGAAACACGCATTCGCATACGACAAAATTGTTCAATGTTGAGTCATGCCCAAAGAAGAGAAGCTTTTGGGCTTGTCGCGCATGCAAATTGCGTCGTTCGTTCCGTTGCTCTTTCGCATGGGAGCGGAGCGAAGCGAAGCTCGAGTCTGGCTCCACTGGCGGAGTCGAGATCAACTTATGGGGGAACACTTTTGTTCTCAACACTTTTACCCGCACAAATTGAATAAACTGAAAAACTTGTTTTGCACAAGCGAAATGTGCTTGGACATAATTATAATCTAATTGTTATTTAATTGTACAACGGTTAGTCCACAAGCGCAAGCGTAAGCTGGGTCAAGTCAAAGTTGATGGGACGTGAGAACTGCGGAGTGGAGTCCATAGCCACACGCACACGCATACGCACATGCCATGTGCTGATAATACTCGCACACAGTCCGCATCGTATCGTATCGTATAGGCGGATGGGTCACCACTCCACTCTACTCTCCTCTCTCGTTCACTCACATAAATAACCGTAACGTGCAGCGGTAACGGTACGTTCGAGTTGGCGCGCTTGCCTACAAACAGTTAAAAGTGAAATTCGAAAATGATTCAGGAAACGCGAAACAAAACGAAACGAAACGAACGCCGAACCACACCGAACACTCGGAAACTAATCTCCGCGCCAGCTGAGCGAGCGCTACGACGGCTGTTTGGCAACTGAAATGTGCTCGGAACCCGGGCCCCCGACCAGGCTTCTGTCTGTCGTTCATTTGAATCTTTCGTTTGTTTGTTTGTAGATTTTGTTGGTTTTCTGGTCGTCTGCCGGGCAGCAAGTTCGCTTGCCCTGACTTTTGTTCCAACAATTAAGACTTAATTTCTAACTGGCAATGATGCTCAGAGGGAGGGAGCAAGCACCGGCATTTGCATAATTTGATTCCAGCCAAAAACAAAGCAGCCCAGACCAGAAAAAAATGAGGCCTAACGGTCATACCTTTGTCTGGGCCGCAGCTCTTACGCCTGATAAGAAATGGCTCGAGTGAATGGCCGCTTGGGCTGGAGCTGGAAGCAGCAGCTGGTTCTAATTAATGTTTCTCATTTTCATTTATTCAAAAATCAATTTTCATGTTTTCTCTATCTATTGTGTTGTGCATTTCATTTGCTTGTTTTTCTTCGTTGATTAAATCAAATATTTCAGTTAAGGCGCAGCTCTAGTCTCTGTCTTGGGATAAACTATGAAATGCATAAAAGTGTACAGCCTTTTCTATGTTTGAAAATAGCTTAATATCAATTAGGCAACATGGTCGCTAGCTTCTCCATTCAAGGCTGGTGGTTCACCGGGAGCACAGCCATCAAACACTTCGCCCAGCTGGCCAAGGCGCTTGATTTGGGCCATTAGATCGGCAATCTCGGGCGTGCAATTGTGGAACTTGCGCAGATACATGTACCCACGCATCATCTCGTTGTCCAGCACGCATCTGTGGAGGGAATGGCATTAGCTTTTACTATCTACTATCTACGTTTCGGTTGCACTCACATCAGAGCAGCCGCTCCAAAGTTTCCCGTCTTCTCCAGCCTCTCCAGCCACTGATTGATGATGGTTTTTATCTTGGGGTCCGTGGCCGGCAAGCTGATGCGGGCATGGACCAAGGCCTCCTTAAAATACTCGTTGGCCAGGAGCAGATCGATGGCTTCCCTATGCTGGCCCAAGCTAAAGCGATACGTGGCCGCATGCATGATGTAGCCCTTCTCCTCCATCTGCTTGGCATAGGCTTCGCAACAGTCTCGCCAGAACCTAAACAAGAAATATGGCGTTTTAGCGAGTGACGCATAGGAGGTGGCCAAGGACTTACACATAGGACACGGAAGGGGCCACAGCCAGGTGACCTTCCGTAAGTGTCTTGTTGGCAATGTGCTCCTCCAACTCCTTGCGCAGCTTAAATGTGGATATAGTCAGGCACAGCGGAGCAATATCCTTCGAATTGGAGTGCTTTAAATTGGTCACTGAAATAGTTTTCTTGTCATTTAGGTTCTGCTTGAGTTTGAATTTCACTTACACTCCGTTTCAATTAGCTCCTTGGCCTTCACCTTGGTGCCAAACAGCTTAGACAATAGCACGGATTTGTCAATCTTTTCCGCATCTTCGGTCAGCACAATCGCCAGCTTTCCCAGGGCGTTCTTGTTGAGATCCTTTTGGGCGAGATAGAGGCAGGTGCGGGTAGTCTATGGTTGGAAACAAGATGAAGTTACTGTCATGGCATCTATACGAACTTTGACTTACGGTAGGGACACTCTCGGGAGCCTGGCTAGCAGACTCATTTTCCTTGCACTTGCGGCACTCGTTTGTGCTCTGGCTTAGCTCTGGTTTCTGGTCAAGGGTCATAGCATCGAACATCTCCTCTACCTTTGGGTCATTGGGGTCATTCGTCGCCTCGCGATCTGGGATCACCTCCTGCACTTTACGTGGCCCTCCATGGACCCTCCTACGTCGATCTTTGCGCTGAATTTTTTTAATCTCTGCGCTGGTGGGAGGTGCATACGGCTGCACCAGAGATTTGGTGGCCCATTTGACATTGAGTAGTCCATCAACTTTGGAGCAAATGTTTCTCTCGTCTCCAGCCAAGGCGTCTTTGATATTGATAAGTTCCAGGGAGACCGACTTGCCAGAGCACATCACGATGTTCTCATCGGAGGGCAAGAACATGCCGCACCACATGGGGCAGTGGTAGGTTATGGTCAGAGGCGCCTTCTTCGGATCCTGAGTGTCCCACATGCACACCTTTCCCTCGATGTGGAAAGTGAGCAACAGGTTCTTCTGATAATTGCTCCACTTCAACGAGGTGATCGATCCCTTTGGGTCGCTGGCCGTGAATGTATGCAGCGTCTTCCAGTTGCGATCCGCCTCCAGGAATTCCAATATTATGATATACTTGTCGTGGCCCACAACAGCAAAGACATTGCTGTCCAACGGATTCCAGGTAATGTCCGTAATGTACCGAGACAGCAGTGCTGACTGACGCAGAATTGGGCCCCAGCTGGGAATCTGGTCGGGCTTACGTTCGTGCAACTGCAGTACGCCGTCCTCGGAGCCCAAAAAGAGGAAGGATCCACGAATGCTCAGGAAGCACGTGCGTTCCATTAGGTTAAGAACAGTAGCTTCTGTAAATGAAATGTATAGGAAAGTTTGTGTGAATATCATTTCAGGAACTGCATTTAAGGCGGAATCGGAAGATTAATTTGCGTGGCCCTTCCAGATCTCTAAATACCAGATTTTGGTGTCTTCATCAGAACCTACATTAAAAGATTATAGATTTTCATAGATATACGGATATACTCGTATAGGCATGACCTTTGCCCCCAACTGTATTGAGTAACACAGTAGGCTGACGTTTCTAGGAGCAACGGACCAAAAACAAATAACAAGCAGCCCTACATTTCCTTCATTTCCTAGTTTTCTTTAACAAAGGCGGAAATCAAATTTATTGTTCAGTATTCATAATGCCGCGACACAGGGCTCTGGTGGAGATTGGGCGGCAGATCATGAAGCGCTTCGAACAGCTCGATCTGAATGTGGAGGAGGAGTTCATCATCTTCGCGGTACATCTGCTTGCCCGCGACTTGCGACGGGGCCTGCTCAAGAGCGACCTGAACAAGCATACCTGTGCCATCATCAGTTTCGTGGATGGCATTGTCGAGAGCTATGTGAGTCCGGTGGATTGCACAATGGCCAACATGAAGATGTCGTGGGTGATGAAGAAGGGGCGCGGCATCGACCTACAGTACGTAAAGGAGCAATACGAGGAGAGGTTCCTCAACGAACTGAAGCTGCTCATCGACGACATTCTCCAGTACCCGGAGACTTGCAGCAAGGCGCAGCTGGATCAGCTCTTTGCCAAGATGCAGGTCTTCATTGTGGCCTGCTACAACCTGGGCTGTCCCAAGAACCACGTGCTGCTCAAGTTGACCGCTCAGGCCCTGAACAGCGTGATCGGGCGTAGCGACCTGCAAAACTATGTGCTGAAGAAGAAATACCATCGACTAGAGTACCTGCAGCGTCTGGCGGCCACTGTGGGCGGTATAGTCATCTATAACAACGATGGACCGGATGGGGACCGGGAAAATGTGAGATATGGTGAGTGCAGAGCATGAACTCCAGGAATCTGGAACGTAAATTCGGTTTTTGCTTTTCCCATCTCAGTCGTTGGCGACCTGGAGATGGCTCAGAAGAACACGTGCTCTGCCTTCCAGCTGGCTCTGGATGGAGCAGCCAAAATGCAATCGCTATGCCAAGCGGCCATCGATGAGATGATTTACCTGGATCCCAAGGACACAACGATGACCTATCGAGTGCCTCTTGAGCACTTGCAGCGACTCAATCACTTCACCATCATCTACACCATGCTGCAGCGTTGCTTGGGCGCATTGCATCGCAGCTATGAGAGCACCGTCTATCTCATTGAGGTGGAGCGAAAGCGCTACGAGTGTGTGGTGGCAAAGATAAACGACACGCTGGCCATGCGCACTGCCATCGACTCGGAGCTGATATTCGTAAGTGGCAAGCAGATAGAGTCGGGGTCGGCGTCGGTCCTTCTAACACTCCTCTGTTTATCCATTAGCCGCACTTTGTGTACATCTCGCAGGTTTGGAGCAATCTGAATAACTTCCTCAATCACGTTGTCGAGCTAAACAAGTTGCGGGAGCAATTGGAAATACTGGTGCCGCCTCAGATCAAGGATGCGGCAGAAGCTACAATTGCCGAGCTCCAGGCGTTGCACAAACGCATCCAGGTGCCGCAGAAAACAAAATTTCTTGATCGCATAGCCGTCATGACCGACTACCACACGGACGGGAACTTTTGCAGCTTGGCCCAGGCGGATATCAAGGATTTTTGTGCCCTGACCTTGACCATAACCAACGGGCTTTTGCTGCCAGCAAAAGTGACGCGAAAGCTCTGCATGAATGTGGACATAACATTTGGTTTGAGGGACCACATGTATGCCAGGTTCACGGAGCTCTGCTTCGAGCAGTTTATACCGGCCTTCAGGAAAGTGATCTTTAATAGTGCCAACTTGGCGTTGCTCTTTAATCTGGACGAAGCTCTCATATCCCAAGAGCTGCAGGACTTGATTGTGGAGCCTCCGAAGCAAAGAGATTTCGCGGGTCAAACCGAAATGGTGGTTACCAATGACTTGTCGGCCCCGAACTGGATAAATGTGACATGGAATGTGTGGGACTACCACCGCGAGACTATCCACATGGCAGAGATACGCAAGCGACAGACTCACGATGCCCAGACCAAGATCAGCTATGGCCAGCGCCATGCCCAGAACCAGACCTACAACACACGCCAGCACAAATGAGAAGCGATGCTGAGAAGAGTTTCTAACTCACCTGTTTTGGGCTGGCTTATATCAACGAAGCAAAGCTTGCGGTTCACAACAAAGTAGATGTAGTTTTCCTGCCACACCAAACTGTAGACTTCTTTCCTTTGGGGCCCTTGAATAGTTCTCTTCACCTTCATGGTCTCCACGTCGAGAATCGCCACCTATTTTTTAATGTTGATTAGTGTATTTACTCTTAAATAAAGTAATAAAAGTAAAAACTTACAGATCCCTCGTAGGTGCCGCAGGCAAGTTGCAAGCAGTCCGGACTCCAAGCCAGGGAGTAGACGTTGCTGCCAATATGGCTAGTATTGATGGCTGTGCCGTTCGTGGCAAGTTTAGACAGATCAAAGAAAGCCACGCGACGGTCCGAACATCCCAGAGCGATTCTGCACAACGAGGTAGCGGGAAATTAGCTTCTTATAAAGAAAATTGATTAGTAAGCTTGATGGGGTACTTGTTCATATCATCCGGACACTCGACCATGGCCCGCACTCCAAAGACCAATGAACTGTAGTTGGTGATTATGAGGCCAGTGAGCGGATCCATCAGTCCGGTGGTGCGATTGTTTCTGCACACCCATAGCTGCTGTTTGCTGCATTTAGTGGCAAAAGATAGTATGTCCTTTGTGCCACACTTGTGTTCCTTGTCCTTGTTGATCTTGTAGCGAAGCATTTTTCGGTCGTACACCAGGGACCAGAAGGACAACTGATGACGACCCAGGGAGACAATGGTGCGGTCATTTAGCCACAGGACACTGCAATACTGATCTGCAAAGATATCTAGGGATGAAGATGGTCCAGGGCTGTGTGTTTTTCATATGGAGCTCACCTGTTGACTTGCCATTGCTGTAGTTCTTGCCGGCATGTGCGCCCGTGTTCGTATTCCAGATCATCACCACCTCTTCGGCATCAACGGAGACCAGGAGAATGTCTGGGCGAATGGACGAGTTTATGGAACTCGAAATGATTGACTCGGTACTGCTCTCCTCAACCAATGCGATTTTTAAATCAGGCTCGGGATTTATTTGAATTTGAGATGTCTCGGGAGCGTGCACTTCGGCGCGGTGATAGATGTGATGCAGCACCTCTCGTTTCGGCTTGGCTGCATCGCCATCGACGATCACGGCATCGTCGCTGGAGGAGCTGTATTGGATAACCTCCAGACTGCCTTCGGTGGAATCGCTGGGCAGGGCGGCATTCTGATTGTTGCTTGTTCCGCTGTCATTGTTGCTTATGTTGCTGGCATCGCTGAGGGGACCAGTTGGTTTTGTGGGCTGGCAGTCGTCTAAAGTGACCTCCACACCGCCAACCGCCTCCGAGCGATTGGCCATAATATCCGCCTTAATGCTCTCACAGGCCTCCACAAAATCGAGGGCTGCGGCTCCTGCGGGCTTCTCCAGGCCAACAAAGTCGTCACCGCAATCGTCGGATGACTTGCGACGGGCATCGACTGGCGCCCCGAATTCGCATTCCAGATGATCAAAGTTGTAAATGTCAAACGGATCATCGGATTCGGCTGGCTTGGTCTTGACGAGCGGAGGGGATTTGGGTTTTGGTTTGGCTACCTCATCTTCTTTGCGACTGCGCCACTGCTCAGCTCGCGAGGACAACGCATCGAGATTCAACTTTTCCTCTTCGAAGGGGAGAGATACCTGCCGCCATGCCAATCCATTGATACAGTTCTTATGGCCATTGAATTTATAAACGATGCTCATCTTGAGCAGGTCGCAAACTAACACAGCTCCCAACGTCGTGCCCAAGGCAAATATGTTGTCGTTATAGGGAGAGCAGCGCAGAACTTCGGGGTGGTGATTGCGCGACGGAATGAATGTGGGACGACGGCAATAGGTGTTGGAGGCCACACAGTAGATGACCAAATCACTGGCATCTATCGAAAGTATATTGCCGTTGCTCATGTAACTCATTAGCACGGCAGTTTCAAAGGGACGGCTTCCTCTGAAATGGCGGGCCTCGTGCTGATGTTGATGCGCCTTGTGGCCGCTGACAGCCCCGCCCAGCATGCAGTCCCACACTTGCACACTCAGATCGTCGCCAACTATGGCAAATGGCTGTCTCCCCTTACCCCACATGGGACTGACATCGAGTGCAATGATGTTGAAGCGCGTGGACATGATTTTAACTTGCGACTTCTCAGCAGCGTCTGCCGGGTCTCCTGATATGTAGTTTATGCTGCGTACGCCGGCATAAAGGAAGCCGCCGTCTGGTGCTGCAACCGCCAACGGTATGTTCGTTGCCGGCGGAGTTGGAACATTGTGATAAATTAACTCTGAATACATATTATTTTGATAAAATAACACTGTGCATTTGATGCAAATACGCGGAGTTTTCTGTAAAATACAAATTGTGCGCTTGTTTTGCTCTGATTAAACGAACTTAGCCCACTTAAGCCCCCTCTATTTAAACAGGTGAACAACTTGAGTTAAACCACCGAAAATAATACTGTTTGTAAATTATCCTTGTATATCCTTCCTATCCAACCTCTTTACGTAAAATAAAACCACGATATCTTTCACCTGAACTGCGTTAAAAATATACATTTTCATTATTTTCGGTGGTATATTAAAATACCCCCTTGGTCTACAATGGGTTAATAGGTCTCCGTCAAGGATTGGAAACCATATCCTCGATTTTGATATTCGATTTTATATGGCTAGCTAGCTAGGACTTTTCCCGATTGATACATTAATTTTTTACAAGATATGGTAAATTTTTACTCCCTTTTATTGCATTTTTTCTTAAATAAGGTTTAAACAAATAAAGTCAAAGCGCAAAAGCATAAGTGAGTAATCGATCCTATTGCTCAATTTTGATATTCCGTTGAATAATTCTGGCTAACTAAGACTTTTAGCTCTGCCCACATAATTTTATGCCATTGATGAATACATTTTCTACAAGATTAACTACTTTTAAGTACTCTTTTTATTGTATTGTCTCTAAAACAAGGTTTAAGCAAAATAGTTCCACAAAAAGACAGTCGCAATGTTGTTGTTATTTGAAAACATGATGAGTGTATAGGCCTTTGTATACCGATACTCTTTGAGGCAACATCATACTGGTCGTCATCATCAAACAGAGAGTTTTTTTCAGTAATCTCTTTGAGTTTGTTCGGCTGCATAGATGGTTTGACAAATATATCATCTATATCCAAATCATCGTCATCGAATAGAGAGGATTTAAGTTTTGTTCTGGTGGCTTTGGCTTGGGCGAAAAGGAGCTTAGGAAGTCATCTTCCAGATCATCATCAAAGAGAGACTTTGGCAACGGTTTCGCAGGCTTTTTGGGAGGATTTTGACTCGGCTTGGCACTCAAAGACGACGGCCCGTCATTAAAGATGGGCCTAGACAGATGGAATGGGACACAACGGTGGACTGTCATCAAGGAGATTAACAGTTGTGGGCTTGGGCTGAGCTGATACAATCTCATTGATCTGCTTGGCCGATATGCAAAGCTGTGGGAAGGTGGAGTAGGATATTGTTAGTTTAAGAATTTGGGCAGATATCGTGTCTTTCCACTCACCTTGTTGATGGGACACTGAAAGTCTCCTGGCCGCTTGCAGCAGTCGACTTCATCGTGGCCATTGTCACAGTTGGTGGTATCATCGCAGACCAGAGCCTTGTCGCTGCCCTCGCCTGACTGTCAGCTGAACTGAGGAGGCGGATACACAGTCGTTGTTCATGTCACTATTCCCGCCACTTAAAATTATCTGGCCCACAGGCCGGATACACGCCGTAGTTTTCCTCTTCCTCCAGTAGCATCAGAAGCTTGGGGCACGAGCAGACGTCGTGAGTACTGCGTATCAAACCCTGGCTATGCAGATGTGGAAACAATTTGGGCGACTGTGCAGACACGTGTGATTGCGCAGCACTTTCGCATCCGGTGTCCAAACGGCCCGGATGTCGGTGAACTGCGACTGACGCTGCAGCTCCTATGCCATGGGCATAGTAGATCATATCGGACTGTTGGTCCAGGGCCAGAGCCGTGACTCCTTCCAGCTCCACACGCTCATTGCCATCGACTCGGGCCTGAATGATGGCCTGATGGCTGCCGACATCTGTCGAGAAGAGCAGACGCCTCGCCTTCATGGCATGCAGGGCAATGTTGCGAAGCTTCTGCGAGTTCGCCCCGGAAGCTATAAGAGGCAACGTTTTAGAATAGGAGAGAGAGCTTCACCTGGGCACGGATATTCTTGCTGGACACCGGCAGCGGCACATTCGGGCAGTCTGTCAAAGTTGTGGGGATGCAGGGCACGTCCTTGGCGACATCTGCGTGATTGGCCAGGGCAGCGCCGGCTCCACCGAAACCAGGCACCACATTGACTGCTCGGCTGGCTTTAGGGCGATGGTGTTGCCGGTAGCATAGTTTCAGCGATGGTCATCTCTGTGTTTAATGGTTTGAAATGTTTTGCCCGATTTGCTCTTGTGCCACTTACTTGTTGATGAACTGTCCGTGTAAACGGACTTTAAAACGGCCGTCCACGGGAAAATCTGCCCCACAAATCCAATTGAGATGGCAGTGCTTCGATAAGTCGCGACAGCTGATCGCTGGTGGTGGCAGTTTCTCAATATCGATGCTGTTATTGATTATTTTCAAAATATACCGAAAAATACCGGATTATCTGCCGATATACCGTCTGGCAGCACCATACAGTGCTGGTCTCCAACATCTGGCGTTTCCGTGCGAATGGTCATCAAAGAAGAAGACACAATAACAACGCAACAACTCCATCAGGAGAAGAAAAATTGTTTTAAAAAGCATTTTATTGCTATTAAAAATGGAATCCAAGCGTGAGAGAAAGTCCTCATTGGTATGTTGTTCAGAAATGTGTTGAAAAAAGAATGAAACCATATTGTATATGGTCTTTTCTAGCCACCACTTTCTCCCCTGTCCCATACCCGACATTACGGATGACGAACTGGTGACCATTTCTGTGAGAGACCTCAATCGGACCCTGAAAATGCGTGGCCTCAACCGCGAAGAAATCGTGCGAATGAAACAGCGAAGACGCACGCTGAAGAACCGCGGCTATGCTGCCAGTTGCCGAATCAAGAGAATCGAACAAAAGGACGAGCTGGAGACGAAGAAATCATCTGAATGGACAGAGCTGGAGCAAAGGCACGAGGACAATGAGTTGATACGCATCGAGGTCGGAAACTGGAAGAACAAATACAAGGCCCTTCTTCACTTTGCTCAACAAAACGATATTCCCATTCCGAGGGAGCTAGAGGGCTGCTGAGACCAATCGAAGGACTCATTCCCAATCCTGTTTCAATACAAATTTGAATAAAACTTAGCCACATCACCTGTAACAATAGTACAATAGCTGGAAACTTCACTTTTACTACCGGCCGACCTTTGTCTACCTATAATAAATATTGAATACGACGCATTCGGACACCCTGTTTCGCATAAACAATAGCCCGCGCTGGCCGTTCGCTGTGAATGCCAAAACGCTGGGGCAACGAAACTCAGCCCAATGCTGGTTATGTATTCATTTTATAGTGTTTTTGGTCCATTGTAACTAAGTGGAATCGAAAGTCTGGGGATCCGCAGCCCCAACCCGGTGTCAGGTGTCCAACAGAGAACTTGTAACTGCACGGACTTGCAACAGCTGCCCGTACCTGACACATGGCATTTCGTTTCTTTGCTAAATCTCTACTCTACGGCCTGCCATTGGGGATAACCTTCCTCGACTGCGTGGGCTATGTAGCCAGGGTGGATGGTAAGTAGCCGGCTACGGGAATTGCTTCTTGATCAAGATAGAATCCCCCCACGTTCCATTCAGGCACTTCCATGCAGCCCGCACTCAATCCAGTGGCAGATGTGAGGGATTATGTGTTCCTGTTGCGTTGGGGGAATCACAACAGCGATGTGGAGAGAGGGGACATAATATCGTTGGTATCGCCGAAGGACCCCGCCCAGAAGATTATCAAACGTGTGGTGGGCCTGCAAGGTGATGTGGTTTCCACGATAGGCTACCGTGATCCAATAGTGAGCGTCCCACAGGGCCATTGTTGGGTAGAGGGTGACCACACGGGCCACTCCATGGACAGCAACACATTCGGGCCGGTGGCCCTGGGTCTGATGACGGCGAAGGCGGTGGCAATCGTGTGGCCTCCAGAGCGTTGGCGGCTGCTGGAGAACGAGCTGCCCAGACGACGTGCGCCCATTCAAGTGGCCAAGACTAGTCACTACAATTAGCCCGAGGCTAGAAGACTGACCAGTTAAGAGTCTTTTCGACGATAGTTCCAGTTATGTGCATCCAAAGATACATATGTACATATATATTTTATAATCCCATGTTGTGGTCCCTCCCAAGCAAGAGAAGAATGTTCAAAATTAAAAATGAAACCAAATAAAGTTATAGTTTTATTGAAGAAAAATTAACTTGATTGGGCAGACACATCGGAGAACCGATCTTTCTATAGTATTTGTCCAATATCCTTGCGAGGCTTGATCCCATATTCCTCCACCAAGCGCAGGGTCTGCTTGAGGGCCACTCCGGCACGCACGATCTCATAGTATCCTGGCGTGGCCAAGTCAATCACAGTAGAGGCCAGGCGGCGCTCCTCAGTGAGACCAATCTGACCAGCATCGAAGACGGCGCCCAGCTGGGGCCACAGCGAACGGAACTCGGTCACCTGGAGGCTGCTGGGGGCACTAGACCGATTGGCACTGGTCAGGGCAAGCGGCTGTTCATGCCACACGGAGCACAGAGCGCGTATGAACTGGAAGTCCGGAATACGGATGCCTATTTTGGAGGTGCTGGGATTCAGGAAACGATTGCTCAACTCGGGCGTCCGCTCAATCACAATGGTCAGTGGGCCCGGCAGCAAACGAGTTAGCAGCTCGTCGCTGAGGTGGGCGGCCTGACCGTAGCGACGCAGTGCCTCAATGTTGTTTACGCAGATGGCCACTGGCTTGTGTTCGTCTCTACCCTTAATCTCATACATGCGTTGGATGGCATGCTCGTTGTTGGCATCGCATGCCAACCCATAAACGGTGTCTGTGGGCAGTGCTATCACCTGACCGCCCAACAGGCATTGACGTGCCACCTTCAGAGCGGCTTTATCCTCCACTTGACACACCGGCGTCTTCGTCTTTTCGACTGTTTGGTGCTGCATTGTGCTGAATCTGGGGTAGGCTTGCTGCCCAAGGAGACGAGTGACAAGCAATGTTTGTAGGTAGCGCATTAGTCCCGCCAATTGTGCCCGCACTGGTGGTTGCAGCACTTGTAGAATGTGGTCATGGGCTCATCAGCCGACCGGGTTTGGATTTGCATAAAATAGGCACGCTTGTGGCTACACGAGGGACAATCGGCGTCCGTCGAATCGACGTTTTCCCACGCCGCCTTGCCGCCCAGAACGTGATCCACCTCCTGTGTGGACAGACAGTCAAGAATTATTGACACAACTCGAAGGAATCCATTAAATTGCATCATCCAATTGATAGACTTACCTTGAGGCGGGGAAAGGTTTTCGTTGATATCTTACGCGTGATCTTCGATATGTATGGGCAGGTGTTACAGGTGAAGCGGTGGCTATCTGTATCTTCCTCAATAATCAATATATTGCCGCACGATGGGCAGAAAAACAACATAGCTTCTGCGTTGCCTCGATTTTGAGCACGTTGATATTGAGCAGTGCTGGCATTTTAGCACATTTCCGGCTAGATCTAGCCTTTTTTTAAACTGGCAGCAGCCGCTAAAATCAAACCAAAAAAGGTGACCGTTTACGGTATTTACGGTATATCGGTAGATAATGGTATATTTTGTCAATTTCATCAATCTATTAAATTTCATTTTCAACGGTATATAGAAATCCAAAAAAAGCAAGTATTCAGAATAGGCCAGTCAAGTAGAAAATAGATTAATTGATCGGATAAAACTATGTGGGCACGGCTGAGAGATCTAGATAGCTAGTAATATTCCACGGAAGATACGAAGAATATTTCGAGTATTTTTCGGTATTTTTGGTATATTTGAAAAATGTAAAAATAATCAATACCATCGATATTGAGAAACTGCCACCACCAGCGATCAGCTGTCGCGACTTATCGAAGCACTGCCATCTCAATTGAATTTGTGGGGCAGATTTTCCCGTGGACGGCCGTTTTAAAGTCCGTTTACACGGACAGTTCATCAACAAGTAAGTGGCACAAGGGCAAATCGGGCAAAACATTTCAAACCATTAATCCGACCACAGAGAAGACCATCGCTGAAACTATGCTACCGGCAACACCATCGTCCTAAAGCCAGCCGAGCAGTCAATGTGGTGCCTGGTTTCGGTGGAGCCGGCGCTGCCCTGGCCAATCACGCAGATGTCGCCAAGGACGTGCCCTGCATCCCCACAACTTTGACAGACTGCCCGAATGTGCCGCTGCCGGTGTCCAGCAAGAATATCCGTGCCCAGGTGAAGCTCTCTCTCCTATTCTAAAACGTTGCCTCTTATAGCTTCCTGGGCGAACTCGCAGAAGCCTCGCAACATTGCCGTGCATGCCATCAGGCCATTAGCGGCTGGCCTACAAGCTGGAAGGAGTCACGGCTCTGGCCCTGGACCAACAGTCCGATATGATCTACTATGCCCATGGCAAGCGAGTCGATGAAAAGAACAAGTAAGCAACGAATAAGGGGATCCTTTGGACACATGTGTAATCCTCTCCCTTGTTTCCATGCACATCTCGCAGGTGATCAACATTGCCGCCTAGGGGGGATTTGTGTACTGGCTGGACGACAAGACCGGACTGGAGGGGATCACTGTCAACGGAGAGCGTCGTTCCGTGGAGCTGCAGTCGCACAAAGTGTGTCCACATCTGCATAGCCAGCGGGGTGTGACACGACGTCTGTTCTGTTCGTGCCCCCAAGCATCGGATGCTACTGGAGGACAAGGAGAACTACGGCGTGTATCCGGCCAGATAATTTTAAGTGGCGGGAGTAGTGACCTGAACAACGACTGTATATCCGCCTCCTGGCGCTGTGACGAAAGGACTGCCCGGCGGATCAGTTCAGCTGACAGTCAAGCGAGGGCAGCGGGATTTATCCCATTTATCCCAGCAAATCGAATTGAAACAACATTAATGTCTTCATCCTTTCTTTCAATTTTATAAACAACTTACGGCTTATTCTTACATCTAAACAATTTGTTCTAAAATAGCAAGATTTGACCAAACTCTAACCAAGCTCTGGCTAAGACCAACGCAGTTGGTACTTAAGCTTTCTCAAATGAATGCGCGTCTTAAAGACTACATCCCACAGCGGACTGCTGATACCATATCCCAGGTCCTGATGCGTAAAATGGTGTTGGTAATGATATCGTTTCATATGAACAATGTGTCTGAAAGACGGATTGCCATAATGTAGGTAATAGTGCATCATGTCGTAACACAGGTAGCCGGCGAGAGCACCTGATAGGACAACTCGCGGTTGGATGAGAAAATAACTAAGTGGGTAATAAATAAGCGTAGCAAGAATGGCGCCCGGAAGTGGGGGAAACACGAGGCGCATGGGATCGAAAGGTACTTTATGATGCAGCCCATGGATCATGAAGTGAAAAGTACATATCCAGGGCCCACTGTTGCTCTTCAGTTTAATATGAAACACCCAACGATGTAGAGTGTACTCCAGAAATGTCCACAGGAGCACGCCGAACAAAAAGTAGCCAGTGAGACATGCAAGCTGTAATATTTAATAATGGTTGGGAGATTGTCTTTAATTGGCACTCAAATATATGCGTACCTGACTCTTGTCATGCCAACTGATGTGAATGTCCTCCCACGCACACCGTATAATGACGGGAATCCAGAATGTGGGCACCAGCCACCAAGGCGTCTTGGTCAACATTTCCAAATACCAGGGGCCGAAGAGCCGTAGCGGCCTGTCTACCGGCTTGTGCACCCACTCATCGTAGCATTCCGTTATGTTGGCGATTTGCGGCAGCATGGCCTTTGACCAATCTACCAGGTGCTAAAACGGTTACAAGTGCTTTTAAATATTCAAACTTTAAAATATATAGAAAGGGTGGCAACAATGTGGCAACTTGGCGCGCACCTCTCGTATCCAGTCGATAGTATCGATAACCAAACTTGAACCTTTTTCGCTAAAACCTTTTTTTAGGCAAATCCAATAAAAGCAAGTATTTAAAATAAACCAACCAGTAGAAAATTGATTCATTAATTGTATAAAATTATGTGGGCATGGCTAAATGTTCTATATAGCTAGTAATATTCGACGGAAGATCAAAATTGGAATATGTAAAATAGAACTTGAATTCGTCAGTATATTTACGGTATATTTTGAAAATGAGGCGGTATATTTTAATATATTTCTGAGGGTCAGACCGTATACTTTATCGGATTTTCTTATTTTCATGCCACCACGTCTAGCTCACACACCACGCAATTTTTATACTTTTCATAGTTTTTTCTAGTATTTTCCAGTATATTTTAAGACGCGTTATGGACTCACCCTCTTGTCCAATGCACCAATGTAGAAACCGTGTAGAAATGCCACTTAGAGCAATGTCCCATGCCACATCAAATACTAATTCGTGATCAGCATCGAATTCCTGATCGTTTGCCATCAAAATCTCAATTTTTTTAAAAATGTCGGAAAAAAAGGCATGTCAAAAAGTGGATAACGGAGGTTTTTCACACTGGCGCTTCGATGGGGCTTATATGATTAAAAAACGGGCAAAAAGTTTTGAAACGTACACATTTCCCCTTCAGGTGTCGCCTTTGGTAATTACATGAAAATGTAGTTAGTATGTAGCAAATTTGTAGTTCTTTTGTAGTTACCATGTAAGGAAATTAATTTAGTGGACATTTTGTTGACCGGTTTTGCTTAAACCATATTTTATAAACCACCCAATAAAGATGAGAACTTAAAGTTAACCAGTCTTGTAGGAAATTGATGTAATAACCGGATATAATTATGAGTTCAGACCCTCAGGTCTTAACTAGCTAGTTATTTATTTATTCAGTATATTTACGGTATATTTTGAAATATGTGACGTAGTTTCGGTATATTTCTGAGAGTCAGACCGTGTATCTTCTCGATAACAAATGTGTTGTTATCAAAAACTCAAAACATTCAACCGACAAAACATTCAATATTCTAATATTAATAATATTAGTATTAGAATACCAAATACATAATACTCTACATAGTGCCGTACTGCACTTAGTTATACTATCGTCGGAATATGTCGAACACATCGATTCGCCCGATACCTACGCTGAAAGGGATTTTTTCAGTGCCGAGTAAGATTTTTCTCGAAACTTGTACAGTCATGGCAACCGAGGTATAATTTGTTTTGGTAATTTTATGGCAGGAGCAGGAGCTAATCAGGGCCGCAACTTTCTCAAGGAGAATAAAGTGAGCTTGCGCTCGCTGGAGAAATCAACAAGTGAAAAACTAGCAGCCAAGGAACCAGTGCGTCCCAAATGGATGCCACCTATGCGCCGCGCGGGCTCCGAGGTAAGGGAATCGAAAGCAGGAAGACCCCCGGTATCCAGACAAAACACCCAGGAAACCAGTCTGCAACGCAACCGTAACAACTCGCGTTCGCATCACCAATTGGGTGTGGCTGTTCCAGATGCTGGCGAACGTTTTGACGGCTTGGAATCGCGCAATCCTATGTGTGATGAGCCGTCGGTGGAAGCACAGAAAGATTTTGAGCAGTCGCCGGACAGATACTCAGAACGCTGCAGCTCTTGCGGCACCCAACGCAGCTCCACAAGCATTGGCATACAGACAGAGGATATCACCGACGAGCTCTACCTAACAAATGCCCTAAAAAGTAAGAAATGCAGCCAGCAATAAGAGCAGCAGCAAATCATATCTTAACGTACCCTGTTCTTGCTATTTTAGATGCAGTTTTGATGGTGATTCTATGCTGGATGAGCACCCCAATAAATATGACAACTATAGACGGTCCTCGAATCGGTATGATAATAACGAAGACGAGCATCTGCAGTCACCTCGCACAAATGGCAAACAGCACAGTCGCTTCAACATGAATGAGTTGAACACAATGATGCCCTTAACCGACGATGATCTGAAAACTGAAGTCGCTTCGGATGAAGAGGCTCCGCTCAGTGCCCGCAGCCGCTTTACAGTGGCCACGATGGCATCAAATGCTAGCACCACGTCCATAACATCGAAACGCCGCGAGCACAAGCTGGGATGTAAGTATACATAGGGAAACTCGGCGGCTCGATGGCTAATCAAGCTTTTTTTTTAACAGCACGCGACGAATTGCGTCTTCCGCGCTACCTGGAGAAGGAGAAGCGCGAAAAGGCCGCAGCCAAGGAGCTTGCCGATGCACGGGATCCGGACTGTCCACGCGGACATACTCTGCTCTCGGAGCAGGATCGTGTTGGCCACCTGAACAGCGCAAAGAAGCGTAAGTCTTACAAATAGTGTCTTAATTTTGCATATGTTTCAATACGGTTCGCTTGACAGGCTATGATGGTCTAATCAATGAGCTTAATCACATGCCCATGACCGCCCAGACTCTGCGGGTGCGCAACCGCAAGGCGGAAATCGACAAGGAGCTGGGTATCGTAGATGAGGAGATACGCGTCTACTCCAAGCCCAAGGTATACATCAGCTCTAGCAAATATCAGTAACTCTGATAGCTGTAGACGCAACATCCCAAAGAAATCTTTGCATCAAATGACTGTTAGTTCTACGATCTCCCCAAAAACTATTTACTATGACCTCCGCCGTACATGTGCCTTAAGGAGTCTTTATGAAATGAATCTAGTCTTGTGTTAACTATATTTAAGAATAGTTTCGACGTCATCAATGGAACCAGTCTTATGAATGCAACCAACTGAAGACTCCAGTAAACACAAATGAAGTTCCACATTAAACAATAGTCTGAAAAAACTCACCTCCATGCTGTCATCCAATTGATTGTTGTTTTTGTCTTCGGACTCCTTCGACCGCTGCTGTGAGTCCTGGCCATTGTCTATTCTTCGAGCTTGATGTCGAGGTTTGGTCAAGGGAATACGAGGGTCCTCAGATTTTACTTTGTACTCCTTCATCAGATACATGGCCGCATCCGAGTGTGGTGGGGCCTTCATGAAACGTGCAGTCATATCCGCCTGACTGAGACCTTTAAGAGTGTTGATGCCACCCGGATGCTTGTGCATGAACTCGGACAGATCATAGTACTCCTGACGGTATTTTACGATGAACTCAGCATCCGATCCCTTGGGCGTATCCATTGCGATGAGGTTCGATTCGGGAACTGAAATTTAAAAATGCGGTCAGATAAGACTACTATATGACCACTACCACCACACCCAATACTGTTACAGATTCCTAGCTTAATAATTACTTTGCGTGCCAACGTATAACACGTTAACATGATTGTATTGTTGAATTAGTTATCGGTTGTATCAGACACGGTCAAATTAACTAATAACTTCTGTTAAAAAAATTGTTTCCATTCCTCAAACGGAAAGTACATATGTATTTATCCATCCAGTTTCCCTTTAATCTAAGCAATTTTTTCCACTATACGTAATATAAATGGCGGCATTGGCTAGGGTCCTCTGCCGTTGGCTTTTCTTGGTTGCAATTGAGAATGAAATATTTATGAAAATGGTTAGGTAAAGCAGCTAGCTGCCTCCGATTGATGGGGCAGCAGCTTCGACCAAGAAGTGGGTTTGCTTTGATTCAAATACACCCAACGCGCGAAATCTAGTTTACAGCCCTGCAGGACTCTATTTATATTCTTTAAGTAATATATATAATTACAGGGCCTGGGCTGCCATTATTGGCAATGCAATGTATTGCTACAGAGCCCGTGTGAACTTCGCATTCCTCAATTCAGACTTTCTCAGTGTTTGCCAGATGTTTCATTCCTCAAATGAGTGCAACCCTGAATTCAAATAGACATTTCCATTCTTACTGCAATCCGCGATATCTGTTTCTGTCTACGCGCCAAACTAAACGTCGCCGTTATACTGCCCCCTCCCAAAATACATATATTTTATATACATATGAGTAAATCCATATATACTTATCATCAACTGATATTGTAGGGGTTGGGTCTATTGGGAAAGCTTGTAAGTGCCGGGATTTGTTAAGAACGAGGACGAGTTGTCGGGTCGTTTGTCAAAGTCGGTCTGAGTAAGCCTACGGAAAGCACGCATAGGCAGGTGGGTACAGGTTGTCTGACTCAACCGATCGGCCCGTGCATCTGCGTCACATATGATTAATAGCTGAGGCACTATCTGACATGTATACAACTGTGGCATTATCTATCGGATGTCATATCGCTCTGGGTTATTATGCTCTGCTCTCAGCCCCATCGAACTCCAACAAACCAACCCCTGCCACACTCGTGTATGCACGCGGTTCTTGTGTAGCTTGTAGTTTCGACAGTCCACCTCAGTCCATCGGGGTCATATAAGTAGGTATGTATATGTGGTATATCTTTATTAACGGTCAAAGGGTGTCTCTCACTATCTTATCACTTGTGGCTCTAGTCATTATTATTAGTTATTGAACAATTCCTTTCTAGGGCACCTAGTTTGCACATTTTGTATAAGTATTTCGGAACAAACTTGAACGGCATAAATAGATAATACGCCACAAGAGCCGCAATCCTTTGGCTAAGTGTTAACAAATATAAAAAAACACTACTTCTACATTAGTGAAATTATTTAATTATCAAAGACGAACCAGCTTGTGGTCGGACGAACTCCTCAAACAATGTGGGGGCGGCTCAAGTACGGTTACTGGAACCACAACCGCACGCAATGCAACGCAACTGGCAACTAAACAACTGGCCCACCCACCCAGACCTAAGCCGATAGTGACAGTGGCAACGACAGCCCCGCTGCAGCTTGTACTCAGGTTGGTATTAGTAGTACCACTGTTGGCAGTACGAGGTTTACAATATAGTTCTGGCTCTGCCAGAAGATAGCCGCACCGAGCCCGAGCGCCGATAAGCGATAAGATAAAGTCTTCGGGCTGGTAGTTTGTCCAGTTCAATTCTCCGGGCCACAGAGAGTGAAAGTTCGTTGGATGGTGCTGGTTCATGCTTACGCGGAGCCTTATCTGGCGATTTGCAAGACATAATATAGTTACTATCGCCGTGTGTTCCAATTTCGGAATACACACCTGATGTGTGCATGTACATAGATTTTCGATAGCGACAGACAGGTGAACTTCTAATTTTGGGTGCTCTCAGCCAGGTTCGGGTTCGAAGCAGATTCGTTATCTGGATGGCATAGCTATGCTGAAAGTCAATACAAAATGTATCACGATGTGCCAGGGGCTTTGATTTCGGGCATTGGAAGTGACTCAATCCCATAGAGAGATAATACAAATATCTTTCGATTCATGGCCAGATAATCATGTCTATAGTGTAGTGTATTCAGTGCTTCCCCCTGGGAACGTCAATCAATCAAACTCCAACTAACTGCCTGATTCAGAAAGGGCAACGGATAAAACCACAGGTACACAGATATGGCTTCGGAATTTCATGAGAGACTGAAGACTGGAGTTAAGCATAACCGCGGGGCAACCCACTTTGTGCCATACATTCATATGTATACGATCTTGCCACACAACCGGTACTAGGAAGACTAGATACAAATCGCCTTTACAATCCCATTTTCTCCACTGCTCAATCACTTAATCCGGATGAAATAATTCTTCGCACCAGCTAAATTCATTTTTTAATGAAAACACCCTGGTTCTCCAGTTAATTTATGAGACCACTCGTGTCGGGGCAAGAACACACGCAGACCCGGCAACGCCAGAAGTGTCAGTCTGTGCCAACAACTTGACGTTGAAGCGCCAAGCCCAGTCGGGCCCTTTGGCCCTTGGCCTTGGGTCTCTATTCGAGTGCGGAGAACAGAATGCACGAACGAGCCCTATCCGAAAATGCTCGGAGGGAATTCCATTTGGTTCGTTGGAATGGCTGGACTGGACTTCTCCTTGATAAGTGATGGTCGCACGGTCGACTAATTACAATCCAATACGTTAAACATATCACTATCAATCAACCGAATGAAACCGTTCAATATAATTTCATAATATCCCACTAGTGGATTATAATTATTGAGGGAGTGATATTGAGGGAGTGACTGTCATTAGATGGTCCAAGCATTAGCGCCATTTGAATATTCTTTGATATATGAAACCACGTTAAGAGTAGTGGTATTATGGGGCTTTGCTAAAGTTGGCGGTAAATCTAAAAAAAAAACGTTTGATTGGGGGGAGTAAAGTTTGTATTAGTAGTGCACATTTTCATTAGAAACGTCTTATCTAAATAACTTTTTATTCCATTAACGATACGATACCAAAGATATAACCATTAGATTTACTGTGTATCATAAAATATTTTGTATGTAATCAGCACCGAAGAACCCAAAGATCCAAACGTATAGAGCCATCGGGTTCCACAGTGCACCGCCTTATCTTATCAAGGAGCGTCAAGGTTCGACTGAATTTACATTGCATACCCTTAGGCGGTTCCTTGGTTACACTTATCAATAGTTCAATAGATTGTACTATCATTCCCCGATGCTAAAGATGATTTAAATGGAATTTTCGCCAATTTCACAGTCTTTTCTATATGCTTTTCAGATATTTCGTCAAAACAATCTTTAGCGTTGAATAACTGATATACTCGTAGTTGCCTTACTACTTGGGAGGTTCTCAATTATACGTATGTATGCAATAATAAAGCTACAGCCGATCCCATCTGTAGTACCGGGCCAAAAAAATTTGGGCATACTGGATGGATAGGGGAACGAATTTGAGAATATATTATTCGAAGAGGCTCTCTAACTGTGCGCAGTTCCTCTCAAATGTAAGCCACTCCCAGTGCTACTAAAACTGTTTGGACTCTCAAACTGTAAGTCCGTTGTTATAGAATGTAATGGAATAGATTGGTACGAAATATTGCGTGCTCCCGTGTCGCTAAAACAATAAATATTGTATACCCACAAGTATTGCAAAATTCCGCACTTCTCATCCATGCAATGTGGCACAGCGAAACCTGGCAGGGCCCGCCACTAGTATTTTAGGACAAAAACAGGCAACTGATAACTGTTTATTTTTAGTAATATTAGGCTTTATTCGGAGAAGCCCGTTTTGTTTTAATGTTTACAGTATGTATATTAATAGCTTAAGACTAAGTTCAAATTTATCCATCAAAAACCATATATATTCAAAGCTATATACTTTTCAACACACAAATCGGTTCAATGGAGGATGTGACCCTTCAGTGGCCATTTCCGTTCGCGGCCAACTTGGTGCCATTGCTGTGTCCATTGGCATGCAGCTTACCTCCGTTGGTGGAGGACTCCACGGCACAGGGCTGACCTAGTAACTTGGACCGCTTCACGGGCGGCTCATTTGTGATGGTGGCAAAGTCGAACTGAAGGAAACAAAAAGTCAAATGGAATATTAGGAGTGGATGGAGTAAAATGATTCGGTATATACTCACGCGCTGTTCCAGAGTCATGTGGGAAATTGGCGGAAGTCCGATGCAGCCGCGCAGGATGTTTTCAATGGCAGCACGCTGGCGGAAGAGCGAGTTGACCACTTGTGATCCCTGGGGAACAAGCGGAGCCTTGCACAGATAGCTGAGCAGCGAAAGGACCGGCTTGAATGGCACCCAGGAAGCAGACTCCTTCTCCGCACTGCGCAGCTGAATACGTGTGCTCAGCTCGCCCAAAATAACCAGATCCAAAATGAGGGGTGTGGCCAGGAGCGAGTCCTCGCAGGTGTTGTGGATTACCAGAGTGTTGTGGCCACCCATCATGATCTCGGAGGTGTACTCGTCCATGGCCCGCTTGCTGTCACCCACATAGGGCAGGTATTTGATGACAACGACATGGTCGGGATGCTCGTTGGCGCCGTAGAGCAGCCTGTTGGAGGCCACCATATCGTCCACCACATTGCTCTTGGATATCTGCCGGCGGAGGGGATTGTTAGTCACAAGAGAAGGACAATAATTGATCATCATCAGCCTACCTCTTTGGAGCGGAACTGCTGGGGAGCAGACAAGTTCTTGCCGTCGTTGTTGCCAAGGTGATTGTAGCTGGCAATGGAAACTGGCTTGATGCCGGCACCCACCAGGAAGTCGACCAGCACACTCTTGATCTTGGTCTGGCCGGACTTGAAGTCGTCGCCGGCAATGAATACGTTCTTCTCCTCGGCCAGCTGGATGAGACCCGGCACAAAGGTGTTTTGCGGCGAGCCGTTGATGTAGGTGCACTGCGGGGGAGTCCAAGAGATTGAGTTCAATATCACATCGAGTAGTGAGAGCAGGCAACGAGTGAAATACTTACACTCTCGGCTACGCTGGCCATGGCAAAGATTGTAGACGGCGACACCTCCGAATGGTTGGCCTTGAGAGAGGCAAGCAGCTCCTGGCTAGTTGTGTTCAGACCTGGCTGCACCTCAGAGAACCGCTCGGTATTGGCCGTCCAGAGGACAATCACGGAGTCGACGCCGCTGCACTGCTTAAAGTCACGGATGTCGCGACGGATCTGCTCGTACTGCTCCTGTCTAGTGCCCTTGATGAGGTTGTTGGCCCGATCCGACTGGTTGGCCGCAATGAAGTCCGGATCGTAGATCGATGGACGGGGCTTAAGTTTGGCCATCTGCTCGTACAGCTGGTCCTGCAGGGCCACATCGAGGACCTCGGCACGCACCATGGCATCCGCCAGATGCAGATTGCTAATGTCCCAGCCATCCACAACAATGTCGTTCGGCTCCACCATGGGCAGGAGCTCCTTCATGGGCACAAACACATCGCTGCCCGTCTCGTCCGAGCCAATGAACACGGTCGAGGCCTGGGTGATCGACCCGTACCAGTTGGCCTGCTGCACGCCTGTGCGCTTGCGCCATTTCAGTTGGCGGCGGTTGGCCTCCAGGGCGGCAGTGAGAGTCGATCCGTTGTTGCCACCCCAGCCCACCAACATGACTCCCAGCTTGGGCACCTGGCGACCCGTGCGTATCTTTAGGGCAGTCGTCTGAGGGTGCACCTGCAAAGATCAGACGGCGAATCGCTGATTAGTAAGTATCTGGTCTACGCCGAGTCCAACCCAACCCGTTCAGTCCCGGCAGGGGTCCCCAGCCACCTTATCTCTGGTCATATCGAACCACTCAAGACTCACGTCCCAGCATAAATTATAAATTATGCGATCGCCTGATTTTCTGCTTACCGTTCGACGAACCGAACCTGATTTCGATACCGGTTACCATTGCAGAACGGAAGGGTATATTGATTCCGTATTTGGGTGGAATAACAAATGTATATATTTACATATCGTATAGACAAAATGTTATTTCAAGCAGGTAAATGGCTAGATCTCTTTGAACTGCCTAATGTTTACTCTACTCTTAAATATTTTAAAATTTTTCTTCACAACCAAAAGACCAAAAGAGAACAGGTATTTTATAGTCGAAGCACAATTTTAAAGGCATTTTCGTTTGGTTTTTTATCAGAATTGAGTGGAGGCAACGCGCTTTTTTTGATTTTACCCAAAAATAAAATCGTGAAAGAATAAATAAGAACGAT
This sequence comes from Drosophila lowei, assembly GCA_008121275.1. Taxonomy (NCBI): domain Eukaryota; kingdom Metazoa; phylum Arthropoda; class Insecta; order Diptera; family Drosophilidae; genus Drosophila; species Drosophila lowei. The sequence continues at coordinate 18,141,094 of CM017778.1, read as the reverse complement.
GATTGCATTAATATTTTAACAACGTGTTCGTCCAAAGTCCGATAAGAATTGTTGTCAACTCATTTGCCGGCCGGCATAATTACGAGTATGTATCATTTACAGCGAAAGAGCGGCGAAAGATTTAAACTGTTTCTCTTTCTTGGACAGCTAAGAGCAAGAGTTCCCCCGGCATTTCATTTTATTGTCTATCATTGACCTTGAATAAACCGACGCCGCTGTACATGCAGCAATTGTTCCCCTCCTGGAGGGTGGGCGGTGATGAGATGTAAACAGAGCACAAACGACGACCACAGTTGTTGGAATAGGGACGTAATCGGGTTTCCATTCGGTTTGCTCTACTGCAATCCAATAGCAACAACTGCGACGACACTGCCAACCGACAGCAAACGGCGCCTGCGCGCGTAGAACCACGCCACCTACAGTATCGGGTATCAGCAGAGGGCTGTCAGCAACAGCTGTTTTCTGTAACCAATAATCTGTAACTGTGACTGTACCCACCCACCCACGCCTCTTCGGATTACGCCTTATCGGGAGCGCACATATTGGATATCACTTATGTACGTATGAACCACAACCACCCATCCACAATCTATCCCTTGCCCAAACAATGGAAAATTTCCACTGTTCCTAAGCAAATGTCCGGGGGTGTAAGTGTGTGTATGTGCAGCTGTAGATGACTGGAACTCGGGCAATTTCAATGTGAAGGTCAGTATTGGCACTCGTACATTTCCAAGGGAAACTTATGAAATCCTTAGGCAACTGGTGTCATCGATTTCTATGGTTTTCCCTGCTCCAAGCAATCAATTTTTTCTCACAAATAAACTCACCTGCAGCTGTCCGCTGGCGGTACGCTTCACATGCGATGTCTGATATTCGTAGTCCGTCTCAATGAAGTCATCGTCCACCCGCACCTTGGGCGAGATGATTTCCAGCGTCGAGTTATTTGTGGGCTTCATTTTCAGCAAAATATTCAATGTTTCTTCTGTCTGCGTGCGACTTTGTTTCTTTTCCTTCCTGTACTTTTGGCAATTTTCACACCCACACCACTTGTGTTTATCAATTAGCGCGATTTTTTTGTTTTGTTACAGGAATTCTTTTCTCACTTGCTGCCGGGCTGCTTGCGCGGGAATCCAATGGGACTGGAAAGTTCTGCTGAAGGCAATGAAAGCGAATGAATTGCCAAACGAGTGTGGAAGCCGCTTTTATAGAAATGTGAGTACAGTGGCTCACAGCTTAAATGAACCAGAGCACCTTTCACACTTAAAAATGTGTGTAAAAAAATGTTTCAATACATATGAGGTTGGTTTAAATTAAGTTCAAATGTATGTCTATCAGTATACATTTGATTTTTAGTGGTAGGTTAGATGGTTTAGAAGTTATAACACTTGTAAGTGTGAAAGGTGCTCTGGTTCATTTAAGCTGTGAGCCACTGTACATACATATGTACATATTCATATTAAAACACCATGTGGACTCTCAGCCGCTCTCCCGCGCTCTGTGAAAACTGAGAAGAGAACATTTGCGTGAGTGTGTGCTTGTGGATGGGTGTCAATCAGAACAGCACAGGATAGAACCCCTTCTCATCGTGCTCTTTATAAAGATCATGGGCAGGTATTTAAGAAAGGTGAATTAATACAACGTAAGACTTTCGTTCCAGCACTCATAACATTCCTACTCTCTCTTTCTCTGTTTTGAACGTAAAACCTATTATAAGAGTGCTCCTGCTTGGACATATCAATCAGAAATTTATAAAGTTCTTCTTCAACTCAAAAGATTAACAGCATCAATAGCACTCACTAACATTGTCTTTTTTAATGGAGGGGTTTATAAATTTAAGCTGAATTTCGTTAAAAGTATTATAAATGGAATTGGATCATATGTCTTGCCCTTTTTATACCCTTGTCTTGAGCGGAGTGTTTTTGAACTTAGCTCGAAATAACTTTCCGATTCTAATATATCAAGATCTGATGTCCAGTGGTCGCGGGTCGTATTTCATAGGGTTAAAACCTTTGAAACGGCCCTCTTAATGGCTCCCCAATACAATTTCTTGTTCCTAGAATCTTCCAGAAACATGCAAATCTTATAAATGAAAAACTTTCCATTGTTACGGTCAATTGAAAGCAAACCGAGTTCAAATTACGAATTGTTTCTTAATAAATATGGTGGGTCTGGTTTCTTTTGACAAGCCCAAGTTGTGGTTTGGTTCGGGATTGAATAACAATCACCGTCAACTGATCGGTATGTGTCCACTTCAGAAGTTTTCCATAGAACCGCAACGAGCCGTTTTGCATCAATGGATCCTCTTGGTCGACCAGGTCTATCGCCAAATCAGGCACATGCTGTCGTGGGAGGCTCATTTCCCCCAGATGGAACCTTATCAGCTCAGACACGCCCTAAGCGCCACATCCATTTCCTGTTGCGTGGGCTTCCCTCAATTTGAATGGACACACTCGTGTGCATACGTGGAATGATTGCATTTATGTAAAATAATTGTATTTTGTGTGTTGCAATATAAAATACTTAAAGCATTCGAATGTGTGAGGGAGGCAACGTAGGAATTGATATCAATATCCTAGGATTAGAACAAGATCACAGTGCTCATCTCAGTGTTACCTCCATATGACAGGTTTAAATTTTGAATGGAGATTACTAATGCTAAAGTTATGTACACTTGTGTTAATTCGACTCATATGAATAAATCACGATAATCACACTCTAGAACGCTCAACAATTTCGTTGAGTGGAGCAGCAAAAAAAAAAAGCGTGTAATATGCTCAAAATCAATTTGAAAGCAAGTGCAAATGATACACTTATGGGTAATACTGAAACTAATTGTCCAGAAACTCCCATTCGCTGGACGTGTTTGAATCGCTTGTGGCTGGAGTTTCATTTCTCAAGGGGTCCCCAGCCCGTCGAAAGTCTGGCAGAAAGCTTGTGTACTCCTCCTCGTCCGTATCATCCTTTAGGGTCAGTGTTGCCTTCGGCCTGCTCTTGACAAACTTTAGAGGCGCCACTTTGGGCTTCGTGGGAGCAGACGCACAAATCCCGTCTACCGGCTGGCCCGCATTGTAATCGTCGACGGTATGCATTTTTTGTGGAGCTGTCTGCACACTTGCCTCCTCCAGTCGCGTGGGATAGCAGCTGATCAAAGACTCAGTCAGCTGTTTCGTCTGAGCATGGGCGGCACGCAGCTCTTCTTGGGTGAGTGGAGCCAGGTGCACCTCGGGCAGGTCCAGCTCGGCGGCGAGGGACTTGGCCTTGGCCGCCACGGTCTTTTGAAGTGTGGTCGGACTCAGGGTGTCCGGTAGGTGCTCCATAAAGGCGATCTTCAAATCCAAAGGCGAGGCCAAGCCATTGCTGCACGGGGGTATGGAGATATATCTTGATCGCAAAAAAAAATGGTGAAATCTTTGAATACTCACTTCTCCATCTGACAGTAGCTGGCCTCCATTATCGTGGCGGCACTAGTGAGCGGCAGTTTCATCTCATGTGTCTCGTGGCCGATTTCCACGACGCCCAAGCCACTGCTCTGCTTGTCCACAGATGTCTTGCGCCTTCTACTGGAGGTCGTACCGCTGGTGTGAACTATAGACTGCTCGAAATCCATTTCGCCTATGCGACGAAAAATATCTAGGCGTCGGTTCTGCTGAGCCAACGGCGACTCCACGGCCAGCTCAATGGGAACGTTTAGGTCGAGCTTCTCGACGGGTGGCAGCTCAAAGCATTCTTCGGCACAGTGCAGGGGCTCCGCTTGCAGCTCCAGCGGCGACTCCAGCTGGGAGGAGTACGGAGCGCCTAGGACAGGAACTGGGGGCGGCATCAACGGATTAAATATTACTTTCGCCGTCTTGTTTGGCGGCTCCGGAAGTGGAGCCAATCGCAACAGGGAGCGCTCGCCTTCCAGAACAAAGATCTCCTTGCCATAAACGCAAAAGTCGAGAATCTTGCGAAACCCGCGCGCCACAGCTTCCACCTTGAGGCGGTCGATATTCAATATATACAAAGTGGCATCGTCATGGGTCACCAGCAAAGAGTCCTGGCCATCGTACAAATACAACTGGCGGAAATTGCTGCTGGCCACGTAGGGCACTTCGCTTTCTCCATCTTCCGCAACGGCTGGTTGTGGTCTTGTGGATGGATCACTGCGCAGCTTCGGGTTTAGTATGGGTATCTCCCATGTGGGACTGCGCAGCACAGCGTCCCTAAATAAAAGGGTCTTGGACACATTGCCGATGGTGTCGGCCATCCAGAAGCGCAGACCAGGTCGCCCGCAAATGAGCTGGGGCTTGCTATTCGACAACTTTTTAAGGAACACGCCGCCACAGTCGATGAGCTGCTTGCGATCCTTCTTGCCCACCTGGGTGATGTGCCACTGTCCAGTTTGGACATCGCGCTGGCACACGATACAACGATAGAGTGTGGCCACCAGCAAGTGACTCTGGTACACGTTTAGCTGGACGATTTCATAGGCTTCGCTCAGGATCTCCACTGATTTGCTTAGGTGCTGGATGGAAAAAATACGTTTCTACTGGGTGATTCTCAAAAAACACTTGTACCCACCGATTGATAGTCGAATTCCGTTAGCACCACAACGCCTTGGCGGTCGCCGGAGAAGAGTTTCATGCCATTCTTCGACCACTCGCAGCAGCTAACCACGCAGCGGTGCAGGTCGCGGATGGTGTAGCGTTCGATGGGCTTGCTGCGCGTACAGGGCGCCACCAGATTCAAGTCCTGGGGCAGTTCCTTCTGTATCTGGAATATGCTGACTTGTCCATTGGCGCATCCTGCAGCCACCATGTACTCCACCGAATTGACTATCTTCACGCACGTAATGCGTGAGGCAACCTGCAAAGACATTAGACGGGGAAGCACACGCCACCGTTAGCCAAAATTATGAGTGAACGACACGCAAGGCATGGGCCATGCTAGAATGCTAGAATGAGTCATAGGCTACCTCCGACTTTAGCTTCTGCATCTCGCCAGTTTGGCGATTGTACCAGAATACAATGCCCGCATCGCTACCCACGGCCAGGAATTCGTTTGTCCCATCGACGCAAGTTAAATTGAGATTGGCTGGAAAGAATCCCCGCTGCAGGCGTGCCGGAATGTGATCGATGATATCAGTAAGCGGGGCCCACTCCCGTATGGAGCACAACTCCTTGCTGTTGGCCATTTTTGGCTGGCTGGTCAATACTACGCTTCAATGACAATCCCAATCCTAATCCGGCTGTCAACAAAAAAAATATAACTCCACTGTTGCCATTTTAGCTTATTTTAAGCTAGATTTGACTTATTTTAAAATCAAATAGCTTGAAAAATAATTGAAATGCTTATAGCTTCAAATCTAGCTTATTTCAAATTTCATTTAGCTTATTTTGGTAAAAAAAAAAATGCCGAAAGTGTCTTATAAACAAAATTTCCAAAATTTCTGGTTAAATTTCGATGAATTTAAGAGTGGCTACGCAATGTGCCAACTGACCCCACAAAATCGTACTACTGCTTTTGTAAGGCAACAATTGGGGCCAAGTTGTGCAAATAACGGCAGCATGCTGTCGCTAAAAAACATATTGCGTCCAATGCAAGCATGGCACAAACTAACAAAATATCTTTTGTTAGAAAGTCCTCAAAAACAGAGGAGCAGAAGGCTGCACTTTGTTTGTACATTGCTGAGCACTCGGCCATAGCGTAATGAAGTAGATAAAATCATGTCATTACTTTAATTAAAAATTTAAAAAAAATCAATAATATTCAATTATGGTTAGCTTTTTTTTTTAATTTTTAGCTTATTCTACTTATTTTTTCTTCAATCTAGCTGATGGTGACTCTCAAATCTGTCAACACTGATACACTCCTGGCTCTGTTGCCAGATGGTTGAAAAGGATCACATCTGGCAGCACCTCAAACGGCCAGACTATCGATAACATTAAGTATCGACACTGTTAGACATATTTATTATTAAAAAAAATTTCACCAATTAAATTCCTGAAGGAGTGTCCGCCCCTGTTTGCAGACGTCGTGTACGAAAGCAGAAGTGAGCGAATTGGGAAAACAATAGCAGCCCCTCCCGCACGACACCACAGCACTCTACCACATAATTGTATATGACTAGCGGAGATAAAAGTACAACAGTACATCCCCCCGCTCGCTGCTCATTTGGGGTAAAGTTCACAAAACCCATTGCCAACGGCGGAGCTACATACGACAGTTTTTAGCTATCGCCATGGCCGACAACAATAATCTTCGCAGCGCTGTGATCAACGAGGCACCTTTAGTACCGCCGACGAGCATTGTTGGACCCGGATTTTCCAGTGGGCCTCCGCCGGATGCAGTGCTGCGCACACCCTTTGCCGGTAATGTGCGTGCTCTACCAAACCCCGCCCCACCACTTCCACTGTCGCCGTTTCAACAGACGCAATATGGATATGGCGGAGCATATGGAAACAATAGCTACGCTGGTGGCTATGGCGGCTACAACACGGTAGGAGGATTCGGAGGAGGATATGGAGGAATGGGTCAATTTGGTAGCAGTTGGGGAGCTCCGTACAGGTCGTATGGCGGTGACTTTGGCGGAGGCTACAACAGATTTGGCGGTATGGGTGGCATTGATCCGGAACAGCGTTTCATCCAGATGGCCGAGGCAAGCTCGCGTCCAGCGTTCCAGAGTATAGAGTCCTTGGTATCGGCCGTTGGAAACATTGCCTCCATGCTGGACTCGACATTCTTTGCGTTAACGAGCTCATTTCGGGCAATTCTCGGCGTGGCAGCGAACTTTGGACGTCTGCGCAGCGTTTTTGCGCAGTTCTGGACGACATTTGCCATCTTCCGAGGTCTGAAGTGGATCTACAGAAAGTGAGTAGCAATCCAAAAGAGATCTAACACTGGCTTTACCGAAACGTACATACTTGTAGGATTCTTTTCTGGCTGCGATTATCGAATTTGGATCCTTCTTCGGAGGCCTTTAAAAAGGCCTTTGCCGAAGCTCTTAACGAAAAAATAGTCAGGTTGGAGGGGGACCACAGCTTCCGCGAAAAAGAACCTCGCCCTGGCCGGTATTAGCATTCATAAGCTTTATATTCACGGCCCCCTATCTGATCATGAAGCTGTTGGGCTCTGTGACGAACGCGGCCCAGGAGGAAGGTAGATAAACCTTATGCACATTGCACACTTGCTTTATCTAATCGCGAGCACTTTGCTCTGGCCATGTGCTATTAATCTGGGCGATAAGTCGTGAGAAATGTGATAAGCCACGGGTATAATTCTTGTATGTTTTTGTTTCTCGCAGCCCGTAATCCATCCAAGTGGGTCGCACCGATTCATACCCAGGCTGTGTACGATTTCACCGGACGGAATCAGAGTGAACTCTCGCTGAGTGCCGGCCAGTCGCTCCAGGTTGCCCCCCGCGAGATCCAGCAGACTCTCAATCTGCTCAATACCGGCTGGGCCTTGGCCACAACAAATGGCCAGACTTCAGGCATCATTCCCATTAGCTATGTCAAATCACCGCAACAACTGCGCCTGGATCATCAGGAACAAAGGAAACCCACCCAGCCGCGACCCGAGCTGATGAATCTTTCGGCAGACGCTTTTCCCGCGCCGCCGTTGGATCAACAAATGAACTACGACTTCAACCTGGCGGCACAGCAACAGGCACCCCTTGGCCCGCCCTCAACGGCATCAGCGGCATTTGAAGAGGGTTTCGCTTGAGTTACCCCAGCCAGCGCCCCCACCCCCGTGCACACTCCTAAAACAAAGCTTTAGTTTAAGTATGTATCTTCGGTTGACCTGTTGTATTTTAAGATAGCTTCCGCCTTCTGTAAGTATATTTCCATTTAAGGTTTTTGAATTTGTATGTAAGACTGTTCTGCTCTGCGATCCGATCCCAATGAACTAAAGTAAACTACAACAACAACCCGAGTTCCATGACTCATTTCCACTTCCAAATGTGTGGTGGCTTTCAGCCCAGTTCAGCCTCCTCTAGTCACGCAGTCAATTAGAAACTCGTTCCTCGGGTTTGCTGAGAGGATATGCAAAATAAGGTGAAGGAAAATATAGGTTTTCTTTGTTTATATCATATTTTACAATATGCAATCCGCTTTATTAACTCGTTTGTTTATCAGTTATTCCCATTGCAGCAATATGCAATTTAATCCAATCATTAATTATTCCGATTTATTACACAACTACATGCACTCGACACTTACATTTAAACGCATTCTATTTGACTTGTCTACTAATTTGTATTTGTATTTGTATGCTTCTCTGTATTCACTTGAAGATTGTATAAATTCTGAAAATTTATATTTCGCTCGTATTATTATTGCTAAATTGGTAGGTTGATTATTTGCATTCATCCCATCTTCGTTTCTTTGTTAAATTAAATGTTTTGGGGATGAGAAATTGTCAAAGACCTTCCACTGTTGGGGATGATTGAATAAAACATATTACATATGTATTGGATGCCCTGCCATTCTTGTCTTCTAATCGTACAAATAATTCCAGTTCATTTTGGTTGTGTTTACAATTTGGGTGTATTGTATTATTCAGAGAAATTTACCCATAACATGATCGCTTTCGCTTTAGTATTAGCCATTAGAGGAAGAGGGGCGGCAAAGGGGAGACGACTCGTAACAACTAAGAAACAACATTTTCTTTTCGTTTGCTGGGGTGGGGGGGGATTGCTTAATATGTGTTGTGTACACTTTTCGCTTAACTAGACAAATTACTTTTTAAAAACTTCATTCAGCTTAAACATAAATCTTCAAAGATCCAAGGGAAAATGCGTATGCAAAACCATTCACTTATGATTTTCCCCCATGTTGTTTATACGATAATTATAGCAATATTGTATAACTTAATAAAGTCTCATTGAAATTTAAAAAAAAACCAACTGTGTGGGTGGGGTGATTGGGAGGCGGTGTAGGGTGGGATGGTGTAGGGTGATAGGGGAGCCGACAAGTTCAACCGTGTGGGGACGTGGCAAACCTAGCAAAGCATTGATAAACGTAAAACTAAATGAATCTTCTGCATCCGCAGCATCTGCATCCCCGTCCGCATCGGCCATTGCATGTGCAATGTGAGCGGCATCGTCAGCTCAATCTATGTCATCCTCCAGCTCGTCATCGTCCAGCTCCAGCTTGAGACCGTCACCAATGCTTCGCTGTGTTGTGTTTTGTGACAAGCTCTGAGAATCATTGTACACTGTGAACTCGGCATCCTCGTCGTCGGAATCGTACATGGTTTCTCCAGTTTTTCCGGCTCCATAAGCTAGAAAACGGAATGGTATTGCAGATATTTTGATTGAGTTTTTATCCGATATGAAACCTACCTTCTACATATTTGGCTAGATTTGGTGGGACCCAATTCTTCACGCGCTCAATGTTTTCGGGCGTGCACTTACCCTTATCCAAGCCTAGAATGGTTGAAAAAATCAATCAGTTTACTGAAAACTGTGGATGGGGACTCGGCTCGGAGATTACTTACCCAAACAGAAGCCCATACGCTTGAGGACCTCAATGTCATCGTGCATTTCAAATGTCTTGTCGAACTTGAATATGTATTCGGACCTACATAGTACGGGCAGTGCAATGAATTGTTATAGTGGTAGGATTTGGGGGAACAAAGAGATGTTGGACTCACTTGTCGTTGGTCACGCTGCAGTTGATCTTGGTCGATTTGTGCGTGTTTACAATGATGAACGGCAGCTGACAGGATGCATTCGCTGAGGGCACCACGCCCTGGCTCTCATTCCGCTTGTTTCGCTCGACTAGGCCTTTGAATGCTACATGCTGCATGATCATTTCGCGCAGCATATCATTCTTCTGTTTGATACGCTCCCGCCGGAGACTATTCTCCTCTTCCAGCGCCAGAAATTGCTAGGAAATTGATAGAGACACATAGCATTAGCAGACATAGTCGCAGGACTTTTGTTTTGTACGCTCTTACCTCCGCTGAGTTAGCGGGCAGTCCTATCCAGCGTATTTCCTTCTTATCCTTGGATATAACATTGATTGCCATCAGTACGTTGAGCGCATCGTAGACACGACGTCGGATATTCTTTTGATCACAGTTACTGTCGTATGCATTGTTTTTCATTTCTTCGCTGACGAGGTCGTCGGCCACTTCATTGTATGTGGTTTTGCCCTTCTCCTCAACCTTCTCGCACACCTTCATCGAGAAGTGGCGCAGACCCTTGCCGGCCTTGTCCGGCTTGCGTTTCCTTTGTACTGACGAGGATGAGGCGGAAGTTGAGTGGATGGTGCTCTGTATGGCATGGCTGTTAGAATAAAGAGAACGATCAGCTTATATCCTTTTTTTTTGGGATTCGCATCAGCTGGAAACTTACAGTTTTGACTTCATTTTAATGGGATTATTTGGCGTAAACCTCACAAAGCGTTCCTTTATCTGTTTATGCAGAATACACATTCGGTTAGTGCCGCGTGGAGTAAGAGTGGAGTGCCGCGCTACTTACCACGTCGTACATGCCGCCGCCCCCGCTGGTGCTCTTCTGTGCCGACCCAGTTGTGTATGAAGTATCTGTGTTTGTTCAATGGATATCGTATGAGAACCGATCGGAAGGTTATGTGTGTTTGTGGCTTACTTTCTGTTTTTGGAATGACCGTACCGTTGTCCTGCAATCGAATGAACTGTCCCTGATTTGTGGAGCCCTGTGGGGGATGTGAAATGTGAGTTAAGCAACGATACGATACCCTCCGATCCGAAGTAGACGCCTTACCATCTGACTGAACGCGCCCATGCGTCCAACGGTGCCAATGCCACTGCCATTGCCACTGCCACTGTTGCGCGCGGAAGAGCTGGTGGCATACACTACGGAAGATTTGCCACTATTCATTTCGGATTTCACTTGTGCCGGCTTGCGCATTGTGGCTATTTGTCCTAGAAGAAGATAAATGCAGTTTCAGATTGGATTCTCTCTGAAGAACTACTAAGAATTTGATAACACGATTGTGTCAATATCCCCACACGCACACACACACATCAATTTACACTGGCATGTGTGTATTTGAGTATTGTCGGTGTGCAGCCCTCGCTTTGAGGCGAATGTAGTGAACACAACGAGGGCGCGCAACTGGAAACGACTGCAACAACAGTAAAACATAACGAAGGTACATATTTCTGAATCAGAACTTTAAGGGTGCATATAATACACACACACAAACATTGCTATGTATAGCAAAGACGAGGATGAAGCAACAACCCGAAACCAGATCGCTTAGGGTTGTTGTAAATACAACCATATGAATATTGAAATTTTTCTGCTAAATACATTACATATGTATGTATGTATATTAACGGTACCGCCGAGTTTAAACCAAAATTCTGTTGTTTCGATATCCGAAATTTTTTTTGTATAATTTGTAAAACAATAATTTTGTTGTCTCAAACGATCAGGATTTAATAAAGATTACGAATTTGGTTTTCGATAGGGAGTAAGAGACGACCCCCAAAAGGCATTTCTACATGATTTTTACATGCAATTGTGCAAGGTATGACTAAGAAGAGGTGGAGTTATAAATATCATTAATATCGATATTTTTATGAACTACTTTTTAAGTCACAGTTTGACTAAAAAAACATCAATTTTAAAGTGATCTACATAAAGATCGAATTAGACCCACAGATCATATGGACACCATATTCCAGAAGATCAATATTGCTCTGATAAAAAAGGTACCAAATACTATGAAAAAAAATAAACTATAACTAGAATCAAAAACCTATGGGGCCAGATTAGTTGTATGCATCCCTGGCTTACATCTTTGCCTTTTTAACCGGCTTTTTCTAAGCAACTCAAGTTTTTTACATCAGCTTCGTTCGATGTTATAATTATTCACCTGTCGCCCAATATTTGCATAACCATAACAACAGAGCGAGTGGTCAAGGGAGAGACCAAATTATGGCCTTCGCTCTCAAACTCGCAGAACAAGCAAAACCGCAAAGGGTCTTCGAATAGTAAAAATATCTACAAACTCTCTCTCTCTCACACGTACGCAACCTACCTTCAAATGACGCACACAGTGGCTTAACTACAGGCATGCACGCCTTGGGCCGGCCAGCGGGGCGGACTGGGGATCGGCAATTTTTGAATTCTAAAAACGTTTGTACTGTATTGAGATAATATTCTGGCAGACTAACACAAAAATGTAAAAAATAAATAGGATTCACTGTAATTAGTAGTGGGACCGTGGTTCGATGCAAGCATCAAACACATACACGTGTATGCCAGTCGCTACACATGTTTGATGTTTGCCCGTTTTGGGGGTTTAGCTTTTTTACCTACGAGATTGTATGTTTGTGTGTGTGGCATTGTTGTTTTTGTCTCTAGCCTTGTTCTCTCGCTCTCTCTCATTCCCACTCCGGTCTTTTTTCGACTGCGTGACACATTGCAGAATGTCACGCAGTTTTTATAAATTTTCTTTTGCTACTAATGTTATTCAAAATCATGATTTATAACTAAGAATAAAAATATTGCAGGTTTTTGATGCAAAACTTTCATACTGAATTTATCATAAGCAGCGCTTCCACGACCGACTGCGCTGGGCTGCATATCAGCTGTTGGCTAGTACGATAAAATAAAAGTGGGAGAATAATATGTCCATGTATGCATGTGTGAGGGAGCGCGCCAACTGGGCGATAGTTGAATGGTAGGTGGGGGCAGAGAGAACATACTGATTTTGGTACTTCGAAAGTAGCTCTCTTTCCCTCTTTACCATTACTTTAGTTTATTTTGTTCATCCTGTTGTGCGAGTTATTGTTTTTCAGTTGTCCTTTGCTTGTTTCGCGGGCGCTCAAAACGTATAAAACGATGAATATTGTCAGCAAAAGAAACCCGAAAAAGAAAAGATGGCGTTTTACGCTCCCCATGCAACTTTGTAGTATCGTATCGCGCCCGCCTCCATATGTGCGTGTGCACGAGTGTGTGGGTATCACTGTGCCTCTGCCTCTGATAATACACACACACACACACAACCAAATAGAATGCTCATTAATCAAGGCAGCCCGAAGTCCTTCCCGGTAAGATAGAAAACATCAAGGCTCTTCAATTTCCTTGAAGGTATTCCGCTTTAAAGAGAGATGGAGATGCCCACTTACCATGCTCATCTTGAAAGAAGAAGTTTACTTCATCCGTTTTAGCTGCACCGCTCGCTGCTGCTGCTGCTGAAGAGTTATGCGCCATCTTAGGAGTAACTTGGTTGTTATTGTTATAGTGGGACACACTCCTTTCATAGAAACCCAACCAAGCAGGTGCAATAGTGTCGACGTTGCCGCTATCACCGGTGCCCCGCACAGATAGCCGACTGTTTCCTCTTGCCCACTTTTCTCAATCTCGCCCACTACTCCTCACCACAGTACTTTTCTGGCTGTCACCTCCTAGAGGGCCGCCAAAAAAAGAAGTCTTGAATAGCAAAAAGCACGTAGCCGCAACGTGTGTATGGGTTGCTTAGTGTGAGTGATGTATTCGTAGTTGTGTGTATTTTTCTCTGCACTGCACTATTGAAACACGTGTGTTAATTCACTCTTTGCCTACACTTTTATGCACTTAGGGATCGGTATTAATGGGTACAAAAATCGTTGTAGCTCGAGTCAAAATGGCGAGCGCGAGCGCATTTTTGTTCACTTCCAGCACAAGAGCATTTTTTCTTGTCACACACACACAGCGGCGGCCGCAAAATTGCTTTGGTGCCTGTTTTCGATGGCGATTTTCGCAGACTAAACGCACTTCGATTTTCACAAACAATATCGCAAAAGATTCCCCGAAATCGACTCTTTCGTGTGGTGTGGTTACTTTTGAACAATTTGTAATTTTTAACGGAGCACGATATGCACAAAATTTCCACCAAGTCGTTGCTTTTTCGTTTTCATGTGGGAAAGGCAGAGCAGGCCAGTGTGCGGGTGCGAATGAAATGGCAGACAGTGCGCGCCAATTTACGCATCAATCGAGCTCAGTGTTGGAAGCAGCTGGTTTCTGAAATCGACTTGCAACACTCGCCGCAAAATGTAAACAATGCTGCCACTGCATTCCGCGACTAGGTATTTTCCGCTCATGTCTTATACGGTCCCACCTCGAGTCAAATAATAAATTAAGCAGAAATTTGATGATAAAAAAAATGATTAAGCTAGCTTACAATAATAAACCGAGAAGAACACCTAAAAAGATATAACAAGTCCGAGTTACAGGAGCTATAGAACTTGCGGTAAAAGCCAAGCAGAGTAGTGGACAGGACAGCGAGAACTACACTATCGACTCCAGACAACAACAAAATGGTCGATCGTGTGGCAGCTCTGTGCAATTATAATGTCTTGGAGGTTGTATTTTCGTACCTGGACCTTAATGACTTAGGCCGCTGTTCGCAAGTCTGCAAAAGTTGGTTCCACTTCCTAAACGACGAGAACAGCGACGTCTGGCGGTGGCACTGTCTGAACAAGCTGCCAAAGGAAGTCACCAAGTCGGAATTGCTGTCTCCCGTTCCCACCTACAAGACAAAGCTGCGAGCGTTCTTTCATTCGTGGAATCCCAGCGATTGCTCGCGAAATGTGTACATTAAACCGAATGGATTCACCCTGCATCGGTATGACAGTTTGGTCGTAGGCCTAAACGAAAATATAGAAAACCCCATGTTCTTTCGTTGCTAGGAACCCCGTGGCGCAGAGCACAGATGCTGCAAGGGCCAAAATCGGCTTTCGACACGGACGCCATGCCTGGGAAGTCATCTGGGAGGGTCCACTCGGAACGGTAGCCGTAATTGGGATATCTACGAAGGAGGCGGCCCTGCAATGTCACGGCTATGTGGCCCTGTTGGGGTCCGATGATCAGAGCTGGGGCTGGAACCTGGTCGAGAACCATCTATTGCACAACGGCGACATGCAGGGAGGTTATCCATTGTTGAACAATGCACCCAAATATCAGGTGGGCGAGCGGATACGCGTCATATTGGACTGTGATGATAATACTTTATCGTTCGAGAAGAACTACGAGTTTTTGGGCGTGGCCTTTCGAGGTGAGCTTATCATTCGGTGCTTCTTTAATGATTTGAGATGCTCATTGCCAACTATTTTCCGTATCTGGTTTCAGGTTTGCCCGATAAAAAGCTTTTTCCCACAGTATCTGCTGTCTATGGCAACACTGAGGTGTCTATGGTCTATTGTGGCACCCCCTTAGACGGTTAGCTATGCCATAAGCAGATGCAGCCTTAATTGCGTACAATTTGTTTAACAAATTCAATGGATCCATACAGATTTATCCTTAATGTGTACATGTACTCTCGATGTCAATGTCTTCAATCATTCCGCATGCGACTCAGTTTGATATCTTAAATATAGTTTCTAGGTTCTTTTTTGTACAAAAATTAAGCATTTTGTTGAGTTTATACCACGCCACGCCAAAGTTCAAATCCACCACCGCACTATCCTCGAACGGCAATATTTAGGTTAGTTATACGAACCAAATGAATATATTATAGCAGCCAACCAATTCAGCATTGTTTGTACATCCTGATCCAAGACATTTGCCCAAATAAAACAGAATAATGAACTAAACGAAATTAACTCAACATATGTATTCCTTTGCTTATAGTAATTGTCCCCTTTTGGGCGACACGTACAAAGTTTAATCTACTGTTTGGGATTGTCGCCAGTTTGCTTGACTTTGGCCCAATTGTCATCGTCAAACAGATCATCGAAATTGTTGTAAAAATCGGCATGCACATGTTTATCATTGGTCGGAAGATGATCCATCATCATGCCAGTAGCGCCGCCCGACTATAGATGCCATGGTAGTATAATTAATTTTATTTCATCTTTTTTGGTAGGACTTTCCCCACTCTGCTGGCTTCAGACTCACCTCGTCCATTTCCATATAGCCGGGGCCCTCTGAAAACATCTCATCGGCAGCTAGTGAAGGCTTCATATTGAGATCCATTGTTAGCTGGTTTTTGTTTTGTTAAATTGAAGGACTTGACTTTTGTTTATACCAAAATCTTTTGTGAAAATTCTCAGCGTTGCCCATTAGGGCTACAAAACCATCGATGACGCTATCGATATATTGTTTGAGAAAACGCAGGATTTCGAAATCTAGAAAATTAATTTAGCGCACTTAAAAAGGATATGGAAACGAGAAACCTCCAACCACAAAATCACAGACAATAAACAATAGTTTTTAAAATTGTTTGAAGTAATAAATAAAGCCGTTGCAATAATTATGATGGAAAATTCGTTACAGGATACGATCCGCTGCAATACTGGAAGGTTTGCGCTTCCATTGAGTTTATTTTGTGCCTTTTTTAAATTATTTTAAAAGTTTACGATGGAATTGTCAATATTGATAGTTTAAAGTTAACAGCTGAGCAGAAATGAAGCAACCTGGCAATATCGCCAAACAGCTGTTGTCACCGTGTAGAATAAATATTTGCAGAAATGGTTCGCGTGGGACTTCAAATATCTGCCACATTGGAGAACATAGATAAATTAGAGACTTCCCATCCAGACTATCCATTCTTCGTGAAGTTGACCTGCAGCAACTGCGGCGAGCAGTCCGACAAATGGCACGACATAACCGAATCGGAGCGAGTGCAGCAGGATACCCGGAACGCGGCCGGATTTAATTTCTTCATGAAATGCAAAATGTGCAGTCGGGAGAATAGCATCGATATTGTGGAAAAGTCAAACGGTGAGCGCTCCTCCCTATTTAGAAGGTTCATTCACTGATTCTGTCTCTGCAGTGCCCTACACGGCGGATGATAGTGGAAAACTTAAGACCATCGTCATCTTTGACTGTCGCGGCCTGGAACCTGTTGATTTCTCCCCCCGCTCCGGCTGGAAGGTTTTCTCCTCCGAAAATGGCCAGTCTTTCGAGGATGTCGATCTATCGGAAGACGACTGGGTGGAGTACGATCAGAAGAATAACAACTCCATAGGGGTTTACGAGTTCGCCTCGAAATTCATCAAGTTAAAGAAGTGAGCAGAGATCTTTACGCATTTTATGTCTCTTTGTTTCTCCTCATTCAATATTTTGAATAAATACAGAGAATACGCTCTCGCTCCCATAAGACAACAGAAATAGGATCTGCTCTTTAGAAGCAGCCAAATGACTCATGTTTTCAAATGATTAAAGAAAAAAGCATTCGTTCTCTGAATGCAAGAGCAGGGAGAATTTAAATTCTCATTACGCCAGTTCTCTCGCTTAGGCGCTGTATTGATTTTAATGCCGGCTACTTTGATTTTAGAACGAGAAAGAACAGCGTAAGATAGCGTTCTAGTAAACGTTTGGGCCTGTTCTCTTCGTGTTTGCATGATGTTTTGCGACATTTCAGTATTTCGCCAGACGTTTCGGCGAGCGGTAATGGGACGAACGAAACGGATAAAATCCCGGACCAAGAAAACAGGCCGCCAATAGCGTTCAAAGTAATTGGCGCCTCAATCACTAAAGGGTGAAGCATTAATAGCAACTAGAAAACACCTGTCAAGTGCGATAATAGCGGGTCGTGGTGTGGCAAGCAGAGCAAACGTGAAGTGAAACAATTATTTTTGGAAGTTCGTAAGTGCATCGTTAAATAGACGCCGCACCGATTAGATAATGGGAGGGCCCCCAGCTTATCGTCTGGCCTAGACCCTGGACGCTTAGTCAATGCACCTGAGCGCTTGGCAAGTGTTCTCACACACTCAATGAATTAATAAGTCATGGGCGAATTCTAATGGTAGTTGCACTTCCACCTAACCCAAAACCCCATGCGGATCCCAGACTACGTGCTGGGCAATTCCCCCCATGGCTCATCCATAATGCATCTGGGAATCTCCATTTATAGTCAGCACGCATCAATCATTTGGCGCTGGCATGGGGCAACTACTCCCCGATGCACTCTACACTTTTGTTTACCGCTGTGTGGCATGCAACAATTCATCTCAATTGGCTACGATTGGATTGCATGCATGCACAGACATATGTACTTGGTGTTCGTTTCAAGAAGCTGAAACCATTCATTGATCATGAATTATTCTTGTAATTAATAAGTTGCTGAGATGCCACACCATCACACACGTCTGTCACAGCCAGGGGTCTCGACTTAACGATACCCAGTAGTCAGATGCTATTAGAGGAGTATTGAAGCTCAGGGTAATCTTTTTGAACACAACGAATTGCTTTACTTTTAGATGATAACGACAAACACATTGGCTAACACCGATCAACAAATGTTACTGAATGACTTGCGGACAGACATCGGTAACACTAGATAAGCTTACACAAATATACAGCATATATACTAATTGAAAACTATGCAAAAAATAATTCCTTCAAACCCTTATAGCCGGTAAAAATAAATATTCTATAAATACATACTTACATATGTATGTATCTTCCAAGATTCTACTCACACACAAACATCACACGCTCCCCTCAGGTCTATCAACAACCTTCAATATACTTCGAATCCCATGACTCTGGAGCAGCGGTTTAGTGACTTTTTGAGCACGTACACAGATTTCTACAGCAGATACCACTTGGGTAAAGGATAAAATGTCCCCTTCAGCAGCCGGAACCACGACAGACCTATTGGACTTTGATGAAATACTTACTCAAATTGGGGAGTTCGGACGCTATCAGCGGCGGAACTATCTGCTTATCTGTCTGCCTGTTCTCTTTGCCGCAGCAAACAGTCTGTCGTATGTATTCACTGCTGGCAAGCCCACCTACCGCTGCTACATACCCGGGTGCGACAGCATCCAGGCGCCAGAGTACCATGCCGACTGGCTGAGCATAGCGGTGCCTGGTACTTGGAGCAAGAAGGGTTTTTTTACGCCAGCCAACTGCGATCGGTATGTGGCCAACGAGACGAGTGGTTTCAGCTGGAACCTTCTACAGCCGGGACAATGCACGGCCGAGAACTTCACACAGGAGGAGGAGCGTTGCCTGCAGTTCGTGTACGGGACCCAGGAGCGAACCATTGTGCAGGAGTGGCAGCTGACGTGCCAGGAGAATGCCTGGAAGCTGGCCTTTGTGGGAACCACACACTTTGCGGGTCTGGTGATCGGTACCGCGTTGTTCGGTTACCTGGCCGATCGGTGAGTGTGATCAACGAAACCTAGACCCATTCAGTATCCTCCGAATTGTCCACTTTCAGATTTGGACGCAAGCGCATATTCCTGTTCTGCATCGTTTTTATGGCTGTGACTGGAGTAGCGCAGGCCCTGGCCTGGGACTACATCAGTTTTCTGAGCTTTGCCCTGCTAAATGCCGTTGGCACCTCCGGCGTCTATCCGCTAGCTTTCATCATTGGCGTGGAGATGGTGGGGCCGAGGAAGCGTGAGATGTCCTCCATTGTGCTGAACTATTTCTATGCGGTGGGCGAGGCCCTGTTGGGGTTGTCCGTGTTCATTCCCAATTGGCGGCACTTGCAGCTTATACTGTCTATACCACCGCTGGTCTTTTTGGGATACTTTTGGATTGTGCCAGAGTCGGTGAGGTGGCTGCTGGCTCGCAACCAGCGGGAGAAGGCTGGCGTGATTATTCGGAGAGCGGCGGAGGTCAATCGCCGGGATATTTCCATTGAGTTGCTGGCCAGTTTCAAGCAGCAGGAACTGGACATGGAAAGTACCGACTATGATCAGAAGGAGAAACAAGAAAATAACCAAATTTGGCTGGCCGTCAAGGAGGTTTTTGCATCTCATGTTCTGATTATTCGCTATGTGAACATGCTTTTCATTTGGGCCGTCAATGCCATCGTCTACTATGGACTCTCCCTGAACTCGACCAGCTTGAGTGGCAACAAGTATCTGAACTTTACCCTGGTCTGCCTTGTGGAAATCCCCGGTTACAGCTTGGCGTGGGTATGTTCAGTATCAGTATCCATCAGAATTAGTCCAAAATTTATGGTCTAACATCTTTTCACAGCTGTGCCTGCGAAAACTAGGCCGAAAACTTGCTCTGTCTGGATCCCTGCTGCTCTGTTCGATCACCTGTGTGGCCAGCGGCTATATGACTATGCGTATGTGGTAGACTTAACAATTTAGACATAAACTAATTTTAATGCGAGCGCTTTCTGTGCATGCCTGCAAAGTACAAGTCGATGGGAATCCTAGCGGACTTCAAGCTGAGGGTAAATATTCGTGGAGTCGGGTAAATCTCCATGTTTGGTTGCATGCCGCTTTAGTGATAGTTTATTTTTGCTTTTTCTTGAATTATTCGCATTCAATTTATTCTTTTCCAATTCCATCCAAGGTGCCAACTGGTTGATTGTGACCCTCTTTCTCATTGGAAAGCTGGGCATCACGTCCTCGTTTGCCGTCATCTATACGTACACCGCGGAAATGATGCCAACGGTTTGTGCAGACCTTTAAATTTACTAGTTTGATAGACTACTTCACATATTTGTTATCTTCCACAGGTCATACGTAGTGGAGGCGTTGGTGTCATGTCCACCTTTGCTCGCTGTGGTGCCATGCTGGCTCCCTTTGTGCCGCTGCTGGTAGGTTATTTGCAACTTTTAATCGAACAGTGTTTGCAATCGTTTTCATTCACGCAGGGATCATACTACGAGCCCCTACCGCTACTGCTCTTTGGAGCCGCCTCGCTGATGGCTGGTCTCCTCTCGCTGCTGCTGCCGGAAACTTTTCACATGAAGCTGCCAGATACGGTAGGTTTCGGAGGTAGCCATACAGTGCTATATTGATATCTTATATTATTATATTACAGGTAGAAGAAGCCATCGCTTTGGGGAATTAATACAGGCAATTATTGTAGGAGCAAATCCTGCGAATACAATCTCTCAACAATTAGACTTAGATGATATTATTTTCTTGATCTTAGGACTGTACAATTAAACGTTTGCACACCTAATAACTAGTAACAAGTGTCTCCAATCTTCTGCTTCTTAGGTATTAATCTCCAAAGAGACCCTCAAACAGTTGCGGATCGGCAATGTTGCCAAAACGATTCAACAATTTGTAGCGCCTTTTGGCATCACTCCGCAGGGTTATGGGCAAAACGAATCTCAGTCGGCTCGTTGTCCCCCGTTCCCAGCTGGGGAGCAAATCATCGGTCTCCACCAAAGTCTCTACACGGCGGCCCCAGAAATCCACATAGGCAAGCTTCAGCATGTCCTGCTGCTCGTTGATGTAGATAAATCCAACGAGATTAGTCGCTGCAAAACTGGCTAGGGTTAGGGTTATCAGTCCACTAACCCCTATGGCGGCATAGATTCCCAGTGCATCCGTAGCGTGCCCGGACTGTTCGAGAGCAAAGGCAATGGGAGCTCCGGCAGCTGTAAGAACAGCCTGGTATATTTTTAGTCTATTAAATGCAGCAACCAGACGTATTGACGGCAGGCTGTAAATGGTTCGCCATTTGGAAAAGCCAGCTTCATCGAGGATCGGGGTTTTTTTGGGTTCAGTTCCAAGGCGCCGTTGGTACAACTGTTGTATCGCTGCAGGCACAGAACTTGGCCATCGTACTCTTGTAATATGAGATCTGCACAGTTGTTGTAACACTAAATGTGATTAAATTTATCTCATATATTAACAAAACCTCGCTTTTCTTATGTAAAAAACAAACTTACTTGCGTTTGTTTTGAAAGTATCATCAATCAGCTGTGCAGTTATCGATGACAACACAAGCGGCGCCACAAAAACCAACTTAACCACTAGAACATAGAAAGAGGCAAACACTAAGTAAGAAACATGAGTGGGAGTGAGACAAAATACCTGAAGACCTGCCATGCCATTACAATTAAAATAAACAAACAAAAAACCAAAAGAAACATAAAATCACCCGCAGATGATCATCATCATCCACCAACGGTCACACCCACAGCTGAGCATACTCAGTGTGACCGAAGATCATCCTCACCCATATCCTTAACGGGCGACTCCTCAACCATATCATCGACGTGCAGCGTCTCCTTAAAGTGCGTCGTCTCCGCTGAATTGAATACATTATCAGAAGAATATATAAATTTTACTAATTTACTTACCTCTATGTTGTTGTTCCAAGAAAGTCTTGAACAATTGAATGACAGCGTTTGGACCTACGTTGTCGGCTTTTATCGGTCCAAACGACACACTTATTGGACCGCATTCGTTGAGTTTTCGGTTCCTTTTTTGTTTTGTTCCTTGTTTTGTGGACGAGTGGTTCGAGTATGCGTCAAATAACTCACTTAGGACGTTGCTGTCCGCCCCCTCGACTCGAACTTCACCAAATTTAATATTCATTTTTCTTTTTTCTTGCTCCCCCTTAAAATCAAATAACGGAGCATGGTATGGTTGCTTTGTAAAAACTCGATATTTTGTTGCGATACGATACGAACCAATAAATATCACATCATTTGGCGTTGAATTTCTCATTTTAACATTTTTAACAGCGGACAGATCAAGATGGATGATCAAGAGCTACAATCGCTGGACCAGCTGGTGGACTCGGCCATATCGTATGATCAAGAGGAGCTACAACCGCTGGACCGGCTGGTTGGTCCATTCAAATGGGATGTATGCCATCCAAGAGCCTGGATGCCGATGATACTGAAGGTGAGATCTCTAAAGAAGGTATATCCTTAACGGAACTCAATAGCATAGCTTTTGAAGAAAAGGGAAAACACACTGGGGAAATTGTTCATAGTGTAATTAAGGTATCTTTAAGAGGGGAAATGCAGGAAAATCCTTTATATTATGTAACCACATTAGAGGCGATAGCTTCAGATATAATGAACTAAAAAGAAAAATTAATGATAGAGGATGTATCTGGTCAAATGGAACTGTAGACCATCGGGTGTATCTGGTCAAATGGCGTTGTAGACCATCGGGTGTATCTGGTCAAAAAAGCAGATTGTAAATAAAATCAAATTAAATGATGGATTGGATTGGGTTTCTAGGTTTCGACCAAGTGCGCTCCCATTCAGACTATGTGCTCTCCTACGACCGACGCAATCGTATTCCGCACTGGGTGGATTCACCCAGCATCAATAAGACAGTTTGGTCGTAGGACTAAACTAAAATATAGCAAACCCCATGTTCTTTCGTTGCTAGGAACCCCGTGGCTCAAAGCACAGACGCCATGCCTGAAAGTCATCTGGGGAGTCCACTTGAAACGGTAGCCGTAATTGGGATATCTACGATGTTGGCATCGTTTGGCAAAGACATGACAGCTAATGTAATTTAAATGTATTGTTAACAAAAATGTAAAATCTAATTGGAGCTGGAGCTACTTTTCCCATGTGTCGAAAAGCTCTATATTTCTGTAAAAAACCCCCAGGTACTTCAGCGCCCTTTCCGATGTGATTTCGTGGCCGCCGACCGACACTCGAGCTGCCTCCACCTTCTTCCTGCTACTGATCAGAACAGCCTCGGTTTTTTAAGCCGCAAGCTGAAGTCCCGCTATGGCCGTTTGCCGCTGCTTCCGCCGTTCCAAGGTCATTGGCCACCACTTCGATGCCCACGTCATGGATCGTCGTGTGCTCGGCCAGGCTTAGTCGGAACTGTTTTTTTTTAATCTTTTAAATAAAATGTTTAGTGCACAAGGGCGTGCCAAGGTGCCGACTGGGGCGTAGATAGCACGACAACGGATCTTTTGCAAGCCGAAACTTATATTAAAAGAGACGCACTATTAATTATATTTTTTTATTTTTTTATAGTATAATTGCGGAAGGTTTGCTGGAAGCCCTAGGTCCAGTGATCTAATGACGAATACCTGGAAAAAGGGAAGTACAAATTCGACGATTAATGTTACATTTATTATTAATAACTTGATACTTCCAGACACCCAGACGGAACCTTTATACGAGACGGTAAAGTAAATATAGTGGATTAGGCCTATTAGGGACACCACTTTAAAAAAAACGCACCAAAAACTCTACCTCTTGGGTGGTGTGGAATGAGTTTTTTTTATTTCATGTAATGTTTCATTAAAAATATATCCAAATATGCAGTGATTTCCAATCATTTTTCCCTATGATTACTGTCTTAATTAATTTCTTCGATGGAGCCATTAAAGCTCGATTCTTTGGTTCGGTGCGCGAGAATATCCGAGGCAGGCCTATGCGCCTCCATGAAAAAAAAGTATCGGGCAAATCGTCTGCACCATCGGCACAGTTCTTCCAGCCATCGCAGAGCAGGTCGGTCGATATGCAAAGCTGTATCAACAAGCTCACCTTGTTGATGGGACACTGAAACTCTCCTGGCCGCTTTCAGCAGTTGGCCTCATCGTGGACATTGTCACAGTTGGTGGTAGCATCGCAGAACAGAGACTTGTTGCTGCCCTCGCCTGACGGTCAGCTGAACTGATCTGCCGGGCAGTCCTTTCGTCACAGCGCCAGGAGGCGGATATACTGTCGTTGTTCATGTCACTATTCCCGCCACTTAAAATTATCTGGCCGGATACACGCTGTAGTTCTCCTTGTCCTCCAGTAGCATCCGATGCTTGGGGCACGAACAGACGTCGTAAGTACTGCGTGTCACACCCCTCTGGCTATGCAGATGTGGACACACTTTGTGCGACTGCAGCTCCACGGAACGACGCTCTCCGTTGACAGTGATCCCCTCCAGTCCGGTCTTGTCGTCCAGCCAGTACACAAATCCCCCCTAGGCGGCAATGTTGTTCACCTGCGCGATGTGCATGGAAACAAGGGTCTGTAGAGAGGGAACAGAGGATTATACATGTGTCCAGAGGATCCCCATATTTGTTGCTTACTTGTTCTGTCCATCGATTCGCTTGCCATGGTCATAGTAGATCGTATCGGAC
Source organism: Drosophila lowei (assembly GCA_008121275.1). Classification (NCBI taxonomy): domain Eukaryota; kingdom Metazoa; phylum Arthropoda; class Insecta; order Diptera; family Drosophilidae; genus Drosophila; species Drosophila lowei. The sequence goes on along the minus strand of CM017778.1, from coordinate 18,116,355 downwards.
TGTTGGTCTAGGGCCGGCGCCGTGACTCCTTCCAGCTTTAAGGCCAGCTTTACACGCTCATTGCCATCGACTCGGGCCCGAATAACGATGCCCGAATGGACGAGGCTGCGGTTCTGGCCCATCTTGAACAATGTACCCGGTGCTGTGCTCCAGTCGCTCCAGTACACATAGTGCTAGCTGCCAACCAGTACCTGACACTTGTTGCCATCCAGTCGTCTCGTCTCCAGATCGAATCTGAGCTCCCGGCCATGATTATGTGTTAGCTGGGATCCGGCGTATGGAGTCTGAGGGGAGGGGGGCGACCTCTGTCCGGCTGTCCAACCCCTCCACAGGATGCGCTCCTTCGGCACGGCATACAGATAATTCTTCTTCACCGGTAAAACTAAAATCAATTCCCAGTGCTTCTTCTTCACCTGTCAGATGAATAGCTGTTCGGCCTGGCCTCCCTCCTCCTCCCCCCTCCAGCTGGAAGAACTCTTGTTTCTTCTTTTTTTCCGCGAAAGTTTTTTTTTCTTCGTATCGGCCAGTGCTGCCCATTCAGTCATGCTGTAATGACCGCGCTTTTTGAATTTCAGCAGATGCCAAAGAGCATTCTATGACGTCAACCGTGCGCATATTGAGCATTAGTTTAATTATAGCCAAAGCCAGATGATTGCCCGGCGAGCAAAGAGAATGATCAATAAATAATTCGCTAGCACAAAATATCAGTCAACGGCCAATTTTCAGTGTTCGCGGCGGCCCTTCTACGGGACACACATTTCGCTCGCATTGTATCCAATCCTCCAATTGCGTAGTATGTATTTTCTGAGATAATCCATCATAGCACCGGACATTTCATGCACAAAAAACAAACTTGAACTTGAGTTTAAATCACCTCTAGCAGTGTGGTGCGAGGTCAAATCATTTCAGAAAATCACAATAATTGCAATAAGAGCAAATAAGATTCAATGAAAGAACAGTATCGTATCTATTTTTAGTCAATTTTTCGTGTGCTTAGAATAAGTAGTGTGTGACATGAACATGCCTATGCACAGCAAACCAATTTTACTCAAAACAAAAGTGCTGCAATCATCCATACCCGGCCAAGGTTGAGGCAGGAGAAGTCTTAAAGTCAGCTTTGAACACCCATATATCATCACTAAAGAGTACCTGGTCTTTCATTGGACTTATCAAAATGTTTTTAGGATATGTCGATGGCATCGCTGGGTGTCAGCGGGATCTTTATGGTCGGCTGCTGTGTGGCTGCCCAGATTGCCCGCCTGGTTAGCCGGCGTTTGGTGACACGGGAGGGAATCGTGCCCATTCTGGTCAACGAGGCGATAGCCGCGGCCGAGCTCTGTGCCTGCTGCTTCGAGCTGATCATAGGTGAGTGATGAGTGCTGAGTGGTGCATGTGCGATGGACTCGAGTGTGGGCTAAGGTTTTGCCGTTGCCAGTGGCGGACAACTTTGGCGTGGCGGCCTATGCTGTCTGCCTGTTCGTGCTGACGGTGTGGTGGGGAAAGGTCTGGGGCGACGCCTCCGCCTGCCCCTACACCCACATGGAGGACGTACTGGAGGGGCGCACCAGCTTCAAGGAGATGGCACTCCGAACATGGGCCGAGCTGATGGGCGGCTGCTGCGTCTACCGCATCGTGCAAGTCTTCTGGTGGCTGGAGTTCGCGGAAACCCACAAAGGACGGGCCTTCGAGTCCTGCAGTGCTGATCTACAGGTCAGCCCCTACCTGGGGCCGTGATTGAGGGCGTGGCCACACTACTGTGCCGCCTGGCATCGAAAACCCTTAGCGACAAGGAGCCCAAGTTCGCCAGCTACATCGACTCCTTCATTGGCACCAGCCTGGTGGTGGCAGGTAAGCGTGCGCCCGCTTAAAGCGTGCCTTCCAACTGCTGTCATCTGGTCTCAAGTAGTTTACGCTTTCAACTATGCCCTGCTTGCAGCCTTCAACTTCTCCGGCGGCTACTTCAATCCGGTTTTGGCCACCGCCCTCAAGTGGGGATGTCGCGGCCACACCAACTTCGAGCACATCATTGTCTACTGGATTGGTGCCTGCGTTGGTGCTGTGCTCTCGGTGCCGATCTACAAGCTGCCTATCGTTCGGCGCTTCCTTCTCGGCGAGGATAAGCCAAAACAGGACTAGGAGCACGCACCGCCCAAGGCTAGAAGGGCAACGGGAAAGACAGGGCTCTCGCAAACCTATAGTATACGTTGATATTTTTACCTTATGCACATGCACATGCAGATTTGTTAGAATTTCGATATTCGATATTTCTATGAGAATTTTTACAAATTAAAACCGATGGTAATCGTATTTTCCTTGTCAATAGAGTTGGCGCTGTTTTCATATATTATAAGGTTCTAATCCCTTCCTATACGCTTAAAATGTGGGACTAAGTGAATATTAAGGGCGGTGATGACACCCTTACTACAGTCCTTAAAACGCTTAAATGCAAGTCTGGGAATGTAATTTCATCTGCAGAGGAATTACCCAAAGTAATCTTTTCTTTCCACACATGAAGTGCTTTTAAATTTTCAGAAAATAGATCTTGATTTAAATTAGATCAAGGTAGTCTTGAAATTAACAACAGTCAGTGGGAAAAACATTCCTAAAACATTCCGAAAATTATTAGAAACTGATAAAATGATTCAGATCAAAAAGGTTTTTTGCCTCCTGGAGCTAAAATGGGGTATGTTACTTATTGCAATCGTGGAGTTAATACTGTGTTCTGTTCTCGGTGGGGTGTGCAGAGGTAAGTCGAGTACATAATCTTGAACGGGTATTCATGTGTCTATATTTCAGGAATGCACGTGAATGTTGTTTATTATCTCAGCTTGACTGTCTCCGTTCTCCACATTGTCGCTTGTGTCCTGCTAATAGTTTCCATTTTCGAGGTATGTGTCTTTGAGGAACCCTTAAGGTATGGTACGCATTATTTTAAACCACTCTTTGTCCTGTTATTTGCAGCCTAAGAAAGAGTTGGTTATTCTCTACTTGATAACTGGTATCATACGCTTCATTGTCCTTATAGTGGGCATAATTTGGTTGGTGTGTTACGGTTTAGGCAATAAGGTACATAGTTACCAACCAATCCACACTGAATCCATTATTGTCATGATAATATCTTTGGGTAAGCACGTTTCTCATGTTATTTCTAGGAACAAAAAACCTGCATATTGCTGTTTGGCCCACAGTTCTCACCGTGTACTTTTGGCTATGCGTCTACTCGTGGTTCAAGAAACTCGGTGGCTCTACCCCAGTGGATTAATAAGTCGATCATCCTTGGAACTTGACAAACCATTCTCAATAGCCAATACTCAGTCGAAATTCTATTGAAGTCTAATATTTTCTATTATTAAATTAAGCAGTCCGCGAAATATGTTCTTTATGTTTCTACTATTTTCCACTCGATCGCAAATAATATCACTCGGTAGGTACCAGTTTGTTCTACATCCGAGTCGTATTTTAAGGATCTGGACGTACATATTCTTTTATTGCTGATTCGTCTGTAGGATGCGAGATGTAGGAGGCAGAGGAAAAACACGTATTCGTTCGTTTTCCCTAATTTTTCAGTCTTTTCATTAGGCTGATAGTTGCTTAAAAATAAGAATATAACCGAAACGACATACCGCGATAGCAAATACATTGCTTTAATGAGGCCTATACCGTCGACTGAGGTAATACAAAAACAGAGTCACATCCGTGCCCCAAGGCCATTATCACACCTGTTGACTTTGCGGTGAGCCAGAAATACATATTCGGATATTCCAGAATGATGGGACGCTGAAACTGGGGCAGGAGCCAACTCCAAAAAGCAGCAAATCCAAACACTCGCAACAAGAGGATTAAGATAAATTCAAAAATTTATTAACAAACATGCACCATAGAACTACAGCTAGATCACTCCCTCACTTTACTTGTATGTACAAAGGACTTGCCCCATAGGCACATCTCACATCTCACATCTGGCGAGGCATCGACAGCAGGCCACCGGCGGCGGTGGCACCCAGGAGCTGCCGCACCGTCTGCAATTCGTCGCGTAGGGCCAGGACCTGAGCCCGTAGGATGGAGTTCTCCTGCTCGAGAAGAGCGGCCCGAAAGGCAATGCGATCCTCTCGGATCTTGCGGGCATCCCGTGACTTCTTTGCCGCCTCGTTGTTCCGCTTGCGGCGCTCATAGTATTTGGCATCCTTCTGGGCATCCGGAATCGGTCGCTTCTCGCCGCGTGACCGTCTGTGCAAGAAGCCGGGAAACATGCCGCCAACAACACCCACACCCACACGATGATTCAACTCCATCAGAGGAAACTCCAGGGCCTGCAGGGCGTGGTTCGGTGGAGCGATGTACTCGAAGGCGGGCAGAGTGGAGTCAGCAGCAGCTCCGGCGGAATTCTTGCCGTTGATCAGGTTGGGAATACTGAGGCCCGGCAGACGTAGGCTGTGACTGTGGCTGTGACCGTGACTGTGCAGGGCTCCAAAGGAATACAACGCTTTTTTCGGTTCGAGTTCCAGCTCCATCTCGCTATGAAGCGACAGGGTCTCGGTCACGTCCAGGATGGGCGATTTGCAGGGCGTCGGCGGCGGTGCCTGTGCCTGAGCTGAAGGCGACGCGGGTGAGTGCATCCTGGCCAACATTCTGGCGATAAGCCTCGGACTTCCGTTCGCGGCAACGTCCGCGGTGTGTCTGAAAGCGGAGCTCTAAAAGCTGGATTCTTGGTCTGGCGACCACCTGCCTGGTCTGGTAATTATAGGTTCCTGTCACACAACCCCATCCGCATACCCCTGGCAACCCCACCACGGGCAGACGATTTGGTTGGGGACCCCGGCTAAGTCCTAAGCCAGCCAAAACGCCCTCCCGTCTGATTCAACCAATCACGCAATGTTGACGGTAATTATTCGTCAAATACATGACACTTTTCCACGCCGACTGGCATTTATATTGCTGCCCGGTTACAAGGACTTCATATAACTGGTTAGTGGGACTACACCCGCCCAGTCCCCGGCCTTAGGCAGCAGTCCACGGTAGTTGACCACATGTCGCCCTGATTTACCCACCCGCCACAGCCACAGCACTAGGTTATATAGGAGTTGACCAACTGTTATGCGGCGCAAGAGGTTGTGGCATGTCCAGGGGGCAGAGACTGAACTGGCCAATGGGAAATGCCGAGTCTCGACCGTCATTTTATTGGGGAAAGTTGCAATAGTCTGTAAAAAGGGGCGGACTAATGCCAATCGATTTTAACAATAAGCTATATCTTTTACTGTACATCCCAGGAAATGTAACTCCAGAAAGCAAGCCAAAAAGTGCAACGTCAGACCGACCCGACCCCGATTTGGTGAATCCTTCAAAAGAAGACATCAAGCAAACTATTCGCAACTCCAATTTGATCAAGCATGACTCTCCAGAATTTGAACAGAGAAGAACCGAACAAAGAGTTATTTGCATACGAGAATTCCTACCCCCAAAAAGCAATATTCATATAACGTCAGTGAAGTGCAGTAGGGTTTTCCATATTGTTTCACTCAAAGATAATCTAAGAAGTTACAATCCCCCTTGGCGAAATATATAATAGAAGTCCCGGAACGCTACTTTTACTGTCTTCCCGCACGAGTCTTCGTTCAACCCGTTCATGTGCCCCATCCCACCCCACTTCGTGCCGTGCAGTTGAGAAAGTGTCACCTGTTTGTAAAGGTTAATTGGCAGTTTGAGCCCCGGGCACCACATCGTAGCCGGAAGTTAGACGGCAAAACAGTCGCATCCTCATAACATTTCGTAAGGTATGCGCTAATTTATTATCTGTGGGTAAAAGTTTTGCCACAGTTAACCCTTTGACTGGCGTGGCACTGAGTTATGTCTATTATTCGATGTCTTTTATGGCGCGTCGCCTAACAATGGGTGGAATCCGGAATACGGAATAGGAGGATTGCGTGCTGGGGTGACATGTATGATCTAATAGAAGAACGGGTTTACCATACAAATTTAAAAACTATACTATACATAGACATATGTATGTGTCTTTGTCTGTGTCTTTTGTACAATTAGTAGGGAAATCTATAAATTGCCTCCCATCCGAAGGAGTACGAGTAATGCAATGGGAGGAACGGAGAGAACCCATCGGACAAAGACTATTTTACTATAAGTATTGGGCAAATTACCGGGTAATAAAAAACCCCGAACATGTAAGTGTTTCAATATTTGTACTCTATTTTACTGGGTCAATAATTGGAGAGCACAAGGGACCACGACCCCGACAAACCGTTAATGACACCTCTAATTGGATGACATTAGCGCTTGGGATTTGAGACAACCCAACTCCGAGTAGGCATGACTAAGTAGCCCCTGCCGTACATATGATACGACACGTAAGCCCCGCTCTGCTTGTCCGAGATACAGGAGAAATAATATTCTAGAATACGAATAAATATAGAACTGCTACGAGACTGGTCAATATGTGTGACGAGGCCCCGATTAGCGACTGTGCGCCGAGCACTTCGAGTCTGCCCTTCAACGCTTATCATATCCACTTGCCGCTCTACATCATGGACATGGTGCGCGTCTTTCAGGATCATCCGAGTTACGTCGATGGCATACAGGAGGCTACTATCATAGAGATGCTAAAAAAGGAGTAAGACCTGCATCACAATGATTTCATAATGCACATATGTAAGCCAAACAATATTCCTCCATCATCATAGGCCATTCGCCTGTGGCGATCTGGAAGCCCAGGTGAAGACAGCCCTCATGGACCTCACTGCAAAGGGCTTCGTACGTTACATTGGCAATGGGTATCGCACGCTGGGACCCATTGCGAAGCTGTCCAATTCCCGATCCGCGCGCCACTTCAACCAGACCTGGCAGCGCATTGCCGCCCTGCAGATGCCCCACGGTGGCAGCCCGGAGGCTTCCACCAGCAGCACTGGCAATTGCCCTCAACGTGGATCCAGCTGCTAAGGATGGACGGAGAGCTTCGAACTCTCCCTAAATATATTTATTGCGTTGCTTGTTTCGTTAAATGAGTTGAGTTTCTTCCAACATAAGCAGACAAATGTACACCCACCCAAATAGCAATCGAAATTGTATCCGTGTAGTAAAATTCATGCTAAGAAGGCCACCAAATCAAACTAGATGTGTGTCTATAAAACTATGGAACTTGGGGTGGTTCAGTGCCCATCATCGTCATCATCATTATGCTTTGGAACATATGTACATATGTCTGGGATCGGGGATCGGTGATTGGGGTCTGCCATCCTTTTGACACTTAACCGGCCGCCTAATTATGGCCAGGGGTTGGCCACAATAGCGAATAGAGGCATGTAGAACATAGCAGGTGACTCTGCCTATCTATTTCGATGGGAACAAAACTATTCTCCTTCCTGAAAGTGATTAGAATCTGGAAATTGAGCGAGTCCAAGCTCCACTGAAGGGAGTACTAGTACATGGTAGATTTCGTTCCTGCAACTCCAGTCAGTTGTTGCAATTCACAGTCCAGTCCGAAGCTCATCCCCGTTCTGAGGGACGTGACCCTTGGGCCTTCAGCTATTACCCTTTTGGCCGAAACATTTAAATTGTCAACACCAGGACAAAAGAGTGGAGGACCTGTCCTCAATGTGCTCTCGCCCCCACCCACCCACATGTGCGGGCCTAGAGAAACACGCATGTGATCCCGGCCAGGTGTTATTTATTGCCTTTCTAATCGTTGCGGCATAATCTATTAGCACCCCGCACCGCACCGGATCCAGGACGAGACCACGACAATAGCTCGGTGTCCTTTGATTTTTTTGCGCTTGCACATTAGAGGCAATTATTATTATTGTTTTAGTTTTGAGGCTTTTGCTGCTGCTTGTCATTGGCCTTTGCTTTGCGTTTTGTGCCTTTCCTTGGCAATTGGGCGAGTCCCAAGAAAAACATTAATCAAGCGACTTGACGTGTGAGCGAAATGAGGAATACTTATACTCGTGTACATATACATATGCTTTGTTTATTGTACTGAAAAAAAATAATAAAGAAGGATACGTAATTCAAAGTTATCTAAATAGGACACAAATAGGTGGCTCCGCCAGGAAGCACGTCCGTCTTTCCCAATCTACAGGAATGGTCGATGTTTGCTTAAACACCGAACTCCAGCACCCGTTGTGTTCGATTGTGTTGTGGGTGCTTCCGCTGTTGTCTCACCGTTACTTATAAAAAAAAAAATTAAATTAAGAACTATTGGAATGTTATATGAATGACTATGTTATACTCTTATAACAAGAAAAGGAAATCCGTTTACTGATCAAGATCAGAATCATATGGTTTAGAACCATCCTCATCGGGCTGTGCATAGCCGCGCTTCATCAGTTCCTCGGGCAGATTGGCATTGTCGCCAAGGAATCGAATCTCAAAGCCATCGTGCAGACGACTGACCACCACCACGTCTTCCTCCACGTTGAGTATTTTGCTTTTGATATACTCCATACTCTCGACGGCCTTTCTTGGGGACAAGGAGCTTTTGTGAATGACGCCCTCTATGTAGCAGCTAACGGCGCGATGTGGCCGAATTCTGTCTACATCCCAGCAAGGAACCAGAGCGCTTAGGGGCACAAACTCTGTATTGCCGTAGTCTACATAAAAGATCTTGTAGTCACAGTCCGATTCCTCGATGATCTGGGCGCGATAATAGCAGCCATCGTTGTAGCGAGCCAAGACAATGTCCAACATATGCGGTTTCTGCTTGAACTGAATCTTGGTCCCTAGGACATCATTCTTGGTCCATACCAGAGGAGGAGAGCCATCTACAATTTGGGCATAGACTTCCGTGGTACTGCTCACGTAGGTTACCAGTATTTTCACAATGCTTCCTAATTCTCTTGAGAACGGCGTATCAAACTCGGTTTCTGGCAGAGCGTCCACCACCTCCAAGTCCTTGGTGGCGCCATGAGGTGCAAAGGACTCGTGCACCAAACGACAATTGCTACCTAAGGTGAAGCATGAGTTGGATTACAACTCTTCTAAGAGCTTTGATTATTTTCTATGCACAGACTTACCCTTGAAGCAGCCATTGAGCTTCGGATCGTAATGCCGACAGATTCGTTGTTCGTCTTTGGGCCTAAAGCCCAGTACAGCCTTTAAAGGGTCACTGGTGCCTTCATCAATCTCGTTTAGCATGGCCAAGTCTGCCTCGCTTAACTGTGGGCCATTTGGGTTGGTTGTTTGGCAAGGGACTGGCACGGACTGATCTTGAATGGAATCGGCTGCAGCTGATTTGTCCGGACTCTTCTCGCGACGACTGTTGTTTGCGTTGTCATCCGCCAGTTCCACTATTAAATCGTCACCACTTTTTTCCAAAACACACAAGGGCACTCTTGTGTATCGAAACTCGGCCATACAGGACACATCGCCTTCTTTGAAGAAGCATCTGATGGCCTCCGCCGGCAGCAGCCGTATGTCATCTGGTAGCGCAAATATAGTCTCGTCGCCATTCATGTGTATATGCTCGCCGAAATCAATCAAATAGCCATAATAGCCACCCCCATCGGCATAATCATTGATTATGACACGTAGAATGACCCCGTCCATGCAATCGTACACCGCAAAGATCTCCCCGAAGTTGGGAAGCTGGTCCAACTCCTTAAGAAGTAACTTCCCCTCGAATAACTTTTCCAGCGGCTCCGCATCCCACATGCCTACAAAGAAACACTTTTCGGCTATGTTTAGATGCATCAATGTAGCCTTTATCACACTTCCCTCTGGAAAGGCGGCTATGTTCTTCACGATCTGATGATAGATTTCACTGCTGGATGTTGTTTTTCCGCCTTTCGGTGGCTCGAGGATACGTTGGCGTGGTGAAAGAGGCAGCATGGTTTTTGTTTCAGCGGAAACAGTGGCCGTGTCCTGTGGCTGTGCTGAAGTGGGCTGTGGGGCCGTTATGGGCTTTGCTTTTTGCTTTGGGATTTCTGCATCCGGTTTATTCAACCAACTTGAACGCGTGGATAGCGAAAGACTATCCGAATCCGGCCTGGCTGGACACCGTGTTGACTCCACATCTCGCACTAGCGATTCCGACCGATCAATTGGAATTATATGCTTGGAGTCCGCCATTTGTTGGATTATCGGTGGTCTGTGTGAACGTTCATTCAAGACATTATCAACTACAATCCCATCTTTGTTAGTGTGCGTGAGGAAGTCATTGCGCTGCAGAGGCTCGGCGATGTTGGCCACCAAAGGTTCGAGATTGTATAGATCAATGTGCATGTTCCACTTGATCACACATTCATTGAAACTATTCATGCTACTTAGCAAGGCATCGTGCAGACCGATAAGTTCTGGATCCCCTTTACTCACGTTCACACAACGATGCTCCAGATCTTTGCACAAAACATCTGAGTCACGCGTAATGTTGTTTAATTTAGCGTGCATTTTTTCGACATTTTTATCGACCAGCTGCTTTACTGCAAAAATATCATTCAAATCCATTGCTATAAACGTTATAAACAAAACTTAATTTAATTAAACCGTAGTTTAACCGCAGAAGCTTTCGAGCGGCATTTAGCGCCAAATACTGTAAACACCAGTGTGACTGCGGATTTGACGATTAGATATACGGGCTGACCCTTAGAAATATACCGAAATATACGTCACTGTGTCGAAATATACCGTAAATATACTGACGAATTGTTTGTATTCATATTCCCCGATTTTGATATTCCGTGGAATATTACTAGCTAGATAGATCGCTCGGCCCTACCCACATCATTTTATCCGATTAATGAATCAATTTTCTACTTGACTGGCTTATTAAATACTTGACTTTGATTGTTTTTGCCTCAATTTCGGTTCCTCAACAACAATAAGCCCACTTAAGCCCCCTATATTTAAATAGTTCAACTACTTGAGGTAAATGGCGGAAAATATTAGCGATTGTATGTTCTTCTTGTAGATCCATCCTCTTCTTCCTTTTTAACTACACGATAACTACACATTTAAGTAGACCATAACCTACAAAATTTCGTCGAGACAGCTTTAAAAATTATAGTTCTTTTGTATTACTTTTTAAAATTATTTAAAATTTGTTCGATACAATTTTTTTGCAGGTCCGAGTTATTTTCGAACACTGCTTCAAGTGCTAAAAAATACATAAAAATAAAATCGTCCGTTGCCAACACTTCTTTTTTTGTGCATTTTACTTTATTTTATTAAAGGAAAGGAAAGGAGAATTAAAATGAATGATAACACAGTATCCACTTTTGTGAGTAGTTTTGTATGATATACTGTTAGCTGTTAACCAAATAACGAACCGTTTTAGGAGCTTGGCGACGCCCTGGCCACCCGCTTTGGAAACACACTCACCGGCGTTTTTGTGCCGGGTTCTAGAATAGCGCTCAGTGCCTACCGTCACGTCAAGTGGAATTCAAGAGATGTCCCCAGCGAAACAGCCGGCCAGGATCCCGTGCTCATCTATCTGGCTCAGGAGACTACACTGTTTGACGAGCCCGTACTGCGAAGTCTACTTGCCGAGTCGAACATCACCTTTGCAACGCTGCAAGAGTTGGGCCAGAAGGCTCCAAGGGCAGAATATCTGAGAATTTCACACACGTATCGCAGTGTAGTTCGGGCCAGCCTTGAGAGGCTGGAGCATGCTAAAAAGTCGCCAGAGGTACAGATGGATGAAGAGCGTCAGCAACGCATTAGCGAAACCGTCATTGTCTTCTATGCGGCAGAGTGCCTCTGGCATCTCTTCGAGATTCTCTACATGCAGCAAAATCAACTTGTTGTTCCCCAGCTGCTCGACTGGGCACGTTTTTATGCACCGCAAATCGAGGATCGAGCCACCGATTTTCTACTGATGGCTGAAGAGGCCAGCGAGAATGATGATTATTGGAAAGTTCTAAAGTCTCTAGTCATGGTGGGCGCACTGGACGTCACACGTGCCATCCTTCTCCAGAATCGCAAGGCTAGCCAGCCAGCTTTCAAGGCAGCCGAACTGATACTCACATCCATGCCCGTCTATAAGGAAGGATTTCCACTGAAGAATTTCAACTCGCAATGGGAGCATTGGCATGTGGATGCGGAGCGTAAGATCCGGGCAAATACATTTGGCTCTGAGCCAGAGCTCGAGCAGCTCCTTCAACTTGTCACAGGCAACAATGAGCAGTGGGATGCCGGCATCCAGGAGTCAAACGAATGGTACGAGTTCCTACCTGGCTACCTGCTCTACACCAAACCCACCTGCAAGCCCTTTGAGCTGAAAATTGCTGCCGCCAATTGGTTGAATCGATGGACGCTTCTGCGGCCAGGCAGGCAGTTGAACAACATGGCCCGAATGATCTCCCAGCTCATGGAGCATGATCTAAGGCTCTTCATTTATGATACCCAGAAGATCAACGATACCAATTGGCTAACCACACATATGATTGATTTGATCTATCATTCCGGAGAGCTAAAGGGCTATTTTGAGCAAAACAACATGTAAGTTGATTTCATTTTTAAGTTGTTCCTTTTTCTTTGTTAACGATTTATCATACATATTTAGCGATCTTCCGGCACTGCGCCACTCTATGATATACGAGTATGGCAGCTATTTGATGAGCACACGGAGCCTATGGCAGCTGGGAATTGATTATTTGGACTGTTGCAAGCAGGAAGGTAAAGCGGCCATGGAGCTGCTTCTGCCACGCATATCGCTGCGTAGCGACCGACATGCCCTTAAGCTCATGAGCGTAGCCAGGCAGCGGGGCCTGGTTGATGTGGAGCAGGAGATATGCAAAGTCCTGTCCAGGCAATCGTTCGACGACGAGCGCTATGGCAACGCCTTAGAATGGGGCATACGCTCTAAGGATGTGCTGTTGGTCACGGGAATAGCTGACTTTATATTGAAGGTGACGCCATAGATCCAACCTCATAATCATTAACCTAATCAATCTTTTACCCGTCGTTATAGAATTATTCTCAGACGGGCAATATGCTTTGTCCGGATGTCATTGTCCACATTGAAAGTCGCATGTTCATCTCGCCGCGATTGGTTTTCCTCTCCAAGTACTTTGAGTTCTACGAGCTATATCGCAACCGTGACTTTTTGTCTGCGGTCGAGCTACTGGTCAATCTATTGAACTCCAAAATAACTCCAGATTAGTAAGTGTTTAATTTGAAAGAGATCCGATCCATGCAATGTAAATGTTTTTTTCCCCCCATCAGCTTCTGGCCCTCTTTGCTCATTGACACTGTGCCACTGCTGGAGTCGAAGGATCCAAAAATCTTCTCAAATGAAACTGTAGCGATTCTGCATCATTTGGAAACGGAGCTGGTGCCCATTATAGAGCGCAACACGGACAAATTAGGAAACGTATGTTTTCCAAAGCAGACCACTACAATTTGTAATCAAATTTTAATGTAATCTTTTAAACCAGCAGAAAGATGCAGGGACCGTGTTCAAGGACTATCGCGCGGAAAATGTAGATGAGATTCTCAATATTTTGCGCCTGGCCTGCGCGCGCAATTTGGCCAGGTCCCTAGTCATTGAAAACACAAGTCCAGAATCGTAAATTTGAATGCATTTTTAGTATAATTTATTTTTGTATTTTCTTTCCAATACATCGTAATTTGTTATACACCTTTTTGTTTGCATTTTGCATTACTAATCTGTTATTCATACGCCTTTTTGTTTGTTTTTGTTTCTTGTGCCTCTTTGTCTGCTATTTATTGTACCAACAACGCTACGGACCTTGACTGGCGGCTGCGGCTGCCCATTGACTAAACGGAAATCCAAGCTGCGAGAGGGGCTGGAGGGATCTTCGCAGTAGACATTTAAAAAAAATTACGCTCCGCTCCATCAAAACCATCATCCATACCGACTAGACTCTGTTGAGCAAATCTCTCCAACAAAATCTCACCGCATTCCAGAAATCGAAACTAGTGTAAACAGTGGGTGGGGTGGTAATGGTATGGTAGGGGATAGCCGTTCTCTGGAATCTGCTGTGCGGCAAATCAAAAAAAGGTCAAGCCAACTTTAAAACAAGATTAAAATCCTAGGAAAATAATTGTAAGGGACTTAAGCTTGCACTGAGGGTAAGAAGTTTACACGCGCAATTCACGCGAACCTAAGAACTATTAAACAACGCACAGAGCACAAAGGGTTGTAAACATATGTATATACTACTCGTATGTATACGTATATAGGGATATATGCATTTATAGTATAGTATCTGGTTATATGTATATAATTACTATATATGTTTATGGGGGGTGTTTATCGTTATGAGAATCGCACGGCCTTGTACAAATATTCGGAATTACAATTAAGTGTGACTTGGCCCGACTTGGCCAGCCAGCGCTTGGCATTATACAAATTGTCCTTATAAAAAAATAATAAAAACTAAACTAGACTTAGATGAAGAGCCGCTGGGGTGGGTGGACAATGTTCCATAGTTCGAATGCTTAACAAAATTCTCTCGAATCGATTGCTAAAATATAATTTCTAGGTAGAATCTGGATTGGGGCCAATTACACCAATCACACAGGCAACAGAAATGACAGAAACGCAATCGAATGCTCGATAAATATAGTTGAAACTGAATAGAACACCATAGATAAATCATCATAAATGGTAAAATACTTTTTACATACTTTTTTCAACCAAAAAAATTAAAGATTTGGGTTGGAAATATTTAAAAGAACTAAAATTAATAGGCCTCGAAACATTTGGCTATTAAATGGCTTTCAAGTCGGTAGTTATCGAGTAAATATCCCACAAGAGACAGCAGTTTAAGATGCAAGATCCTATATCCTGTTTCCAAGTGCAGTGTCATTGAGCGACTACGCTGCTTGAGTATTTTCGCTTACGCTATGCCAATATCTGTTTATAACGCGCATAGATATGACGCGAGTGGAGAGGGTGTGGGAGTTGGTATCGTGTCTAATTAATTATGCTTTGCTGTGCCAGCTCCAGCTGCCGCTGCCACACTCGTCGAAGATGGAACGGGCGGAGCTGCAGTTGCTGGCACCGCAGCCGTGACCGATGCTATGGCACTGCCGCTTGTTATGGAGCCCAGGCGGGAGAGAGAGGGCTCCCGCTTGGGCGGTACAATTGGCTTGGTCGGTATGGGTGGCGGTGCTCCGCGAGCGCCCGCTGGTGGCACCGTCACTGGGGGCACGGCAATGGGAACAGGATGTGGATGCGGTGGTATGGCCGTCTGGTCGAGAGCAGCCGCTGCAGCCAGTGCAGCATACTTGCCACCTGGGGCCCGTTGAATGGTGGCCGTGGGCTGCATTTTCGCCGGCGAGGGAGAAGGTTGCACCGCCACAGTAGCGCTCACACTAGCCGCACTCGCTCCTCCATCCACCGATGATGCGACGCCAGCTGTAGTGCTAGTCGTTCCACTGCAGTTATTGGTGGTGGTGTGGTTGATGACTGTGGGTGCTGTGGCCGTTCCCGTCGGGGCCGTGGCTATCCCAGCGCTGCGTATATTCTGTCCAGGCGCTATGGAACGGGCTATTCCGGTTTGAGGGCCCGACACCGGCATGCTGCTTACTGTGGCGGTTGGCTGCACAATTTTGGCGATGTTTGCCATTGGTGGTGTGGCACAAGCGTCGTCTGAAATATGTATTTATATATGGGCCCGTATTAATATCATGTTTGGGAATAAATCATTAAGAAATTCCTCGGATTCCCGAAGTGTAAGTGCCCTTGCAGCTGGGACGAAAGAGGAATTGAATTAAGTGCTTGGGAAAGCATTTGCCAATGATGCCCTCTGCAAGGGTAAAGCTGTAGGGTGTGAATGTTTTGGCGCGGACGTGGAGCTCTCTAATGGCCAAAGGCTATTTCTGGCAGCGTTCAGTGCGAGATCCAATGACATGAAGGTGCGTGGCATAGGTGGGCTGTGTGATAATGGGTGATTTGATTGGTTGGTGCAACGGTGGAGTGCACAATAGTGGAGAAACGTCACAAAACAAAAAACAAATCACCTTGCAATTGCGTAACATTTCTAACAAAATATTTCAGCTTCAGAAAGGAATTCGAAAAAAAGTAATATATGTAGAGTTATAGTTCATATAGAAAACGATAAAGAGGGAAATCATAATTACAACAGCCAAAGTTGGAGTGAGGCGGGGGTTCCTTCTCTGACACACTCACCGCTGAACTGACGCGCCTTGGTGGCAGCCACCGTTGAGCTGCTACCTGCCAGTTGTTGCTGCTGCTGCAGCTGCTGCTTCTTCAAAACCTCGTGCTCGACGCGCAGCCCGTTGAGCTCCTGCTCCATCTCTTTGACTCTATTGGGATAGAGAACAAGCTTTAGTTTAGTGCCTTGTTTAAACAAAAGAAAGAACTACAAACCGAAGCTCCTCTTTGGCCAGCTTGGCCATTATCGCCTTGCGTTCGATCTCCATTGACTGCGCTTGCTTTTCCATCTCCTCTTCCATGCGGAGCGACTTTTTGCTTTCCTCCTCGAGGCCCTCAGCGATGGTGTCCGAGCGCTGCTTCTCCTCGGCCAAGATTTGAGCCAAATCCTCAGAACGCTTGCCTAAAATGTTATTTAATTTGTGATGAATGAGTATTATGCTTAGGAGCGTCAATGATCCCACTCACCCTCTTCAATGTACTTCATCAGAATCTTCTTTCGCTCGGCTATCAGGAGGAGGACAATCTGCTTCTGTCGATTGCGCTCGTACTCGAGGGTCTCTTGAAGCCTCTGCAATTCTTTCTCCATTCTGGCCACCTGGGTACGCTCATTCTCAAGATCTTGTTTTAGCTTCGAGCGCTCCATTTCTAGGCCATAGGTGATATCATCGCCCTGGGCCGTGTCATGCTCGTGCTTGGCTTTCTCCTCTTCCAGTTCCTGCAGCATGCGCTGATTGTTCTCCAGGGATTCGGTGAGTATGTTGACCATGCGGAAATGTGTGGCCCTCTGCTTACTAACCATTTGGTACTGCTGCTCCATTTGCTGTTCGATTATCTGCCGCACCTCCATCTCTGCCTGCGCCGCCTGCGTGGAAGATTCCCGCGAAATGAGATTCCCATTCATAGCGATCTTATCGCGGAATATAGCCGCATATGGATCATTGGGCTGCACCCGTTTGGTGCGCAACTGGGTGATAAGTTGCTTCACCCGCTCGTTGCGCAAGGCGGCAATGCAGACATCGCGAGCCTGCAGCTCGCCCTCCAGATAGTAGAGCATCTTCACCAGCTCGCTGTGCGGCAGCTCGGAGCGCGTGCGCCCGTTGCTGCTGGAACTCGGCGGCTGCTTCTGCACTCCTCCCGGGCCCGGTTTCATAGTCTGAAACTCGTGTGTGGCGCTCACTGTGTCGCTGCCAGACGCGGACCCGGAACAGTTCTCCATCCCGAAGTTGGAGTCGGAATCTGGGTCGATCTTTGCATTGCCCACAAATCGGGCTGTGCCCCCACTGCTCTCCTCTGCGAAAGTCTCCGAACTGCTGTTGGAGTTTTGCTCCATTCTCCAAACTTTCTTTACAGCATAAAATTGTTAGCGAGACTTGTGGTTGAGGCGCAGTTCGCTTTGGGGCGGCCTGCTAAATACAAATTGCACTGCAATCACAGGCCGAAACAGTAATTCACTTTTTGCCCTGTCTTTAGCTCACTCGAAGGGGCATTTTAAACTGCAATTGGCACTAATTTAATAAATTCTGGGTCCACAAAATTCTTTGTTGCTGCCGTGAAAAATATCGAATATCGATAAGAAATCGAACTTAGCCCGCTTAACCCCCCTCTCTTTAAATAGTTTAACGACTTGAGGTAAATGGCGGCATATATTACTGATTGTAAATTATTTTAGATCCATGCCCTCGTTCCTCTGAACTTAAAAAAAAATCACGATATCTTTCACCTGAACTGCGCTAAAATTATTCAATTTTCATTATTTTCTGTAGAATATTAAAATACCCCCTTGGTCAACAATGGGCTAATCGTTCTCTGTCAAGGATTGGAAACCGTATTCCTCGATTTTGATATTCGATTTGATATTACTAGCCAGCAAAGACTT
Source organism: Drosophila lowei (assembly GCA_008121275.1). NCBI lineage: Eukaryota > Metazoa > Arthropoda > Insecta > Diptera > Drosophilidae > Drosophila > Drosophila lowei. The sequence goes on along the minus strand of CM017778.1, from coordinate 18,098,392 downwards.
TCACACCTGAAAACATAATTTTATCCGATTAATATATCAATTTTTTACTTGACTGGTTTTTATGGCGAACGATCAGAAATACGTAGTTTTTAAGTTCTCTTAAAAAAAAAAATAGCTCGAAATTGGACATGTAAAATCCAATATATACTGCTTCTACATTGGTGCATTGGACAAGAGGGTGAGTAAAGTGTACTGGAAAATACTAGAAAATACTATGAAAAATTTGCAAGGTGTGTAAGCTAGACATGGTGGCAAGAAAATGTGACCGCGGATGTTCCGATAAAATATACCGTCTGACCCTCAGAAATATACCAGAATATACCGTCTCACGAAGAGAGGATTTCCCACGAAAAAATAGAGAGCAAATCCCAAAAAAAAGAGAGCAAGTCCCACCAAACTTGAGCGCCAAATAGAATTTGTTTGAAAGTGAATGAGCGATAAGGACTGAAATGCAATCCATTGGAGTAAGTGCCAACTCGTCAAAAAGGTGTGCAGAGCCAGAGCACAGAGAGATTCAGACGCTAGGCGGCATTGTGCGATTTCGATTTGAATCCACCAAAAAAATAAATGCATTTCTGGTCTTTGGTTTTATTTTTTAAAAACAAATGGCATTGTGGTATTGTAAGCTAACGAGTTTCGAATATGCTTGCCCACCAACCGATCGGCAAGTGGTATTACAGCCGGTGTACGTACATATATTCCCGCTGCATGTGGCGTCCATACCCGAAGACTGCACTCGGAGTTATCAGGCAAGAGTAGGCCCAGCCATCCTGCGGAGCTAAGTGTAATATCACAATTCAGCCTTCCCTCATGTCTGCCACTGTTGCTAACAACAATGTCTTGATCTTTGCAATGAAGTCCTGGCCAGCGTTTCAATCGTGCCTCTAAATCCCCACTAGCCGAGGGAATGCCAAGGAAGGGAGTTCCCAGATAGCGCTTATATACTGTTTCTGCTTGCAGGGTGTCTGCTATCATCACGGGAAGGTTTTGTGAGGCGAACACAAACACCTTAAGCCAATCATAGTCCTTTTCAGAGCCGGAGAGATCCAAGATATCCATGCGGGCCAAGCCTCCTAGCAGTAAAGTCATCTTGGGTCGCATGCGAAAAGCTCGGGGACGAATCATTGTCGTTGGCTGCAGCTGTGCGAGCTCCTCAGCGGTTAGGAGAGGTGTCAGTTGATCGGGCTGCATCACTCCTGGTGTATCGTAGACCCATCGAGCCTCCCGATACTCTGCACGACGTTCGTTCAAGGTAGTTATGGGCTGCGTGCCCGCTGCCATCGAGAAGGAGTCATTGACCACCTCACGGCGATCGAAGCTGCGTCCCACTTGAGACACTGGCTGAGCCGCGGCAACAGCTCCGGTTTTTTGGGCTTGGTCCCGCCGCAGTTTATCCAAGGAGGCCCTTTCGACGCGTTCTGAGAATAAGCGCTTGAAGCGCTGATACACTCGGCTGTCAGATGGTCTGAAGATGGGGAATCTCAAAAGTTGAAGGGTTGTTCCTGGCCAGGGGCAGGTTGTGGCCTTGCGCACAAGCTCACTGGCTTCTGGGCGGCAGTAGTCCGAGTTGAGCAAGATATTAAACAGCGTACTTTTGCCCACATTCGTGCATCCCAGGAGATACACATTTCCCTTGTACGCCCAGGTCTTGTGCAGCTGCGTGATCAGTTCCTCAATGCCATAGCCTGTCTTGGCCGATATCAGACTGACATTTTTTATGTTCAGCCCGTCTCCGCCACCGTGCTGGATGAACGCACGCTGCAGGCAATGCTTCACGTGATTCAGGTAGCTGTTGGAGTCGCGCGGCAAGAGATCAACCTTATTGCCGACTAGGAAGACAGGGCGCTTGGTGCCCAGAACGTGCTGCATGCCGGGCCAAATGGAGCTGGGAAAGTCCAGAAGGTCCACCATTACGATTGCCAGGGCAAACTGGTCCTGTATGCGTGAAATCGTATCCACATAGGAGGAAGGTGGTACATCAACATCCAAGGCGATATTGTAGTGATTCAGGAAATGGCATCTTTGGCAGATTATGGTTTTTAGCTCCTGTTGCGACCGGCCGTTGAATATCTCGCTGGGTATGTAGCCGGGCGTGGAGATATTTGAACAGTGCAAGTGTGCTCCACATCCGCTGCATGGCACGGTTGAAGCTGGTATTGAGGCGTCTGGGGTGCCGTGTTTGGAATCTGTGTTCTTGCCTCCCTCGTAGAATTCGTAATCGTCCATCCAATCGTGCGGAAACTGTGAATTAACTGAAGCCGGCGGGGTAAATGACTTCCATTTGGTCTCCAAGACGGAGCTGTAATAAACGTGCTCGTGATTCTTGTAACGTTCCCTGGCCGTTAGCCACGCTTTTTGGCGTGAGCTCTGTGTAACATCGGAAGCCGAATTCTGCAGTCGCGTCCATCTTAAATATACATTATTATTGATAATCTTTAATAATCGCGAGTTCTTCAACATTTCGGTTTTGGAGTTTCCATCTACTTGCTATAGAACTCAGTATTGGGAAGCAAATGAAATGTGAGGCCAGTGGTGTGAATCGGTTATTTGATGTAACATTCCAAACTCACTTACGTTTCATTCCGTGCACTCTTACGTTTTATGCTTGACCTTCTTGGTTTAAACCTTATTTTAGACACATTTAAATAAAAAAGAGTATCTAAAATTAGCCCATATTGTAGAAAATTTATTCATTTAGCGGCTTAAACTATGTGTTCAATGCTGACTGTCCTAGCTAGCTAGTAATATTAAACCGAATATCAAAATCGAGGAATATGATTTCTGATCATGGACAGAGAACGATTAACCCGTTGTAGACCAGGGGGTATTTAAATATTCCAACATATATGATGAAACTTGACGAGCTTTTGGCGCAGTACAGGTGAAAGATATTGTAGTCATTTTTTTTTTAAGCAAAGAGAAAGGTTGTATCTGCAAGAAGAATTTACAATGTTTTTTTCCCCGGCTTAACTCCAGTTGTTCCCCTGCTTTAATTGAGGGGGTTAAGTGGGTTATATTTTTACATCTGATGGTCCTACTGTATATCCGTGGTCACACTGAGCGGAAAGAAAGCGGAAAGAGAAAAAAAAGAAAAAGAAAAAAGAAAGCAGAAGGTGAGTTGTGTGCGGGGCTAAAAAAGCGTGTATGTATTAAAATTGAAACAAAAAGATATAGAAAAACGCATGGCTACAACGCAATTAAAGTGTGTTTGCAATCAATAATATTCATTGGCGCATTGGTAAAAGTACAGAGTGCACGCCAAATACAAAGCAGCAGCACAAAAAAAGTGATTAGGAAAGTGTGTGGAAAAAAGACATAAGTGTACGTGAGTGAGGGCTGCATGTGTGAGTAGTAGTGACTGTATGCGTACTGCTGCTGCGTGTATATGAAACAAAGTAACGCGAAGCTCGACCTAATTTTAAACATATTACAATAATATTTGTAATACAAGTACAAAAATAAAAATAAAGGAATATGTGCAATGAATGCATCGCCCAATACACCAAAAAAGAACCTTGAATATTCTTGTTGTTCTTATGACATGCCACGAAGAGTTGCCGCCGCCGCCATTGTCTAGCCAAGACTCGCACATTTCTCCGTGTTAGTTCTTTTCCACACTTTTGTTGCATACGGGGTTGAGTAATAATTCAACAACAACAAGAACACCAGCTTTGTCGGCGGAGGCGGCAGCTCAAATTTTGTGAGTGTTGCAACTTTCGTCCGAACTCGTTTCGAACTGTTGTTGTCGCTAACTCACTTACTCAGAGAGAAAGACTCGTTCCTTTCGTATTCTGTTGTTGTCTGAGGCGATAAACCAAAACTGGTATTTACCTTTATACATCATACACTTTGCTCTGGGAGCCATTTCTTAATGGGGAAAAATCAATAATTCAAAATTAGACAAATTTCAACATATACTCCTATTGCCTCTTGCGGCGCAACAGCCCAACTAGAAGAAGAAGCTAAAGATAACCCCAAAACACAAGTGCAAGCGAGATAGTTGCTCACACATACATACATAAATGCAGTTGAAATTTCCAGCAAATGTCTGCTCTTCGTCGGCGAGGTTTTTGTATCGCTCTTGTTGTTGTAATGTAATTGCGAAATCATAACGGCAGTTGAAAGTTGAGAGCGCTTAGCTAAGTATGTGTGTGTGTATATGTGAAAAAGAGAGAGATTGCTGTTGTAAATTTTAAGCTCTGCTGAAGTTTGTGCGCTCTACTCTTTGCCTTGGCTCTCGACACCCTACGGCCGCCTACACATATCAGCCGGCTGGAGCGTCGCAAGTGTAGGGCATTACATATGTGTGTCTTGTCAAGCTGGTCCCGCAAGAAAATAAACACATGTTGTCTGCACAGTGGGATGGGTTCATATCGAACGATTCAATGTGTAGGAAAAGTATTTTGGTATTTGTAGTGGAAATGCGAATAAGTTTCCTAGTTTTCGGCGCCATTTTGAAGAGATGGTTTTAGGTGAACGTCTAAATACATACATATGTACATTGCACTCACATTGCGATACTGTGCGAGCGTGAGTGTGTCTTAAATTCAAATAAGCAAGCAAATTACTGAAAATGCAGAAGTTGCCTTGAAAAGTGAAAGGCGTTCAACTCGCCGTCCCGCCGCTGTCTTTGATATTTTCGCTTAACCTTTACTTGCTGCCGTTTTTTCTTGTTACCGCTGCTGGCCCAGCAACTCTGCCTGCCATTTGACATTTTCCAACACATGCAACATATTGCGAATTGCGAATTGCTATTTCCATAAGCCGTTGCACATGCGCTCGAATCTTTTATTTTGGTGCTGCATAGAATGTTTTTGTAGTCGTATTCATCGTCGTCAGCTCTGCTGCGGTCCGCTCTCTGCTCTTTCGCAATTCCGCAGACTTGCTCTATTCGCAATCTCCCGCGCCATTCGCTTTTTGCTTTACGAATTTCGCCAAGTTTGTTGTGAGCACTTTTATTTGTCGAATTGTTACCACTTTCTGCATTAATACTTTTTTTTCTTTTCAGAACAGCATTACGATACACCCAAAACCATAGGAATATTTTTTTCCAGTCCTAAAACACTTGACCAATTAACAGACATCTGACGGAGAACATTTCGGCCTCTCCTCCAAATTAAAGCTCCTGCGTACATTGGAGCTGTGATCCCGCGACCCGCAAACCCCCACCAACTTAAGCTTCTTCATGATGTCGTCGGATCAACAGTTCTTTCTTAAATGGAACGATTTTCAGACGAATATGGTGACCTCGTTCCGTCACTTGCGTGATGAGAAGAGTTTCACAGATGTAAGTACCGACACAGGCACATGGGAACCCCTTTTCCAAATTCATTTAATTGTCTATGAGGTCCCAAGAGTCTTAGCCCCGGCTCTGTCCGAGGGTCAGTTACCAGCTCACCTTGTCTGCCTACCTCTACCTGGCTATCAAACTCTTCTTCTTTTCTCTTACCTGTCTCTTTGTGTTCATTTATTTTGTCATTTTTGTGATTTCGTGTTTATCTAGCAAATGACTTATTGAGTTTTCTTTTGGTTTTCCCCACAGGTAACACTCGCTTGCGAAGGCCAGACCTGCAAAGCACACAAAATGGTGCTTTCCGCTTGCAGTCCCTACTTTAAGGCGCTTTTAGAGGTATGTTTTCGTATGATCCCTCTTTGCGAATGACTAAAAACTTATGAAATTAACTTTTTATCAACAGGAGAATCCTTCAAAGCACCCGATTATTATACTTAAAGATGTCTCCTATATACACCTACAGGCTATACTGGAGTTCATGTACGCCGGAGAGGTGAATGTGTCCCAAGAGCAGCTGCCAGCATTTCTTAAGACAGCCGATCGCCTCAAAGTAAAAGGCCTGGCAGAGACACCCAGTTCAATAAAGCGGGAGGGTTGATGGTATTAAACAATTAAAAAACAAACACAAAATAACAAAAAGAAAACTAAGAAACCTATATATATATATGCAAGAAAACAAAATTCCAACAAAAGAGAAAGAAAAAACATTACGAAAACGACATTTGGTATACAAAAATCATTTAACTCTATAAAATAAACAACAAAAGAAACCCACACAAAGCTGACAGATACAAACGCTTAGTCTGTAAAGTAATATCGGTAGTAACCAGAAGAATATGGTTCCACCTGCCCAAGCCCACTTATTCATACCAGATCTACCTACCCATTTGCAAACCTTTATCGATCGGCTCATTTGAACTGTGTGTTTGTTTCATTTCTGCATAAAATAGTTTGTAAAATATTATATTAACAACCAGAAAACCAAGCAAAAACCCCCACTCTGTATAAAAGGAAAGATATGGACAGGACAACCCCTAACAAAACAAAACAAAAAGCGCACTTTTGTAAAGTAATTAAACAGAAGAATTCATTCATGAAAACTATATAAAGATAATTATAAATATAGTGAGAAATGTGCAAGTAGAACGATAGAATGCCGCAAAGGGAGCGAATATTACAACACATTCGGTTAGTTTTTAAGCCACTAACTACAGCCCAAACCCCTCAAATAATGCCACGCCCCTATACACAAAACTCACTCACACACACACACAGACAGAGATACAACCAACAACTTCAACACCATAAAAAACATCCTTCATCTATAGTTAATGAATAAAAACAAAAAAACAAAATCAAAAAAATTTACTTTAATTTTTTTTTGTGGCGACCTTTACAATATGATTACGATATATTCTCAAAACTTTTGGAAAACACAAGACACCTACATATATATTTTAACTAAAAACCGAAGGCAAAACAAGGAAGATTCAACTAAGTTTAAACAGAAAAGGAAAGGAACGATGAGGAGAAAGAACTATACTTGAATATTATTACATAAAGTAAAATATTTATATGTACGAGTATGTATATGTATACATGTGAGCATAGATTTAAATAACTACGGTAAATAAACAGAATAATTAAAAAAAAAAATACAAATACTTGTACTTACCCTCGATAATTTATGCCAGTCAATTTGTGGACGCAGATGTGGAAGAATATAAAACACAAGACGTTTGAGACAAATTTCTTTGTTTTTATTTGATTTGATTTTTCATAACATAATTGTCATTTTTCATTAGGGCCGTCGTGTACTCTACTCTGTATATCATATATATCATATTTCGTTTACACATTAACAAAAATATGTTCCCTTATAATAAATTACACTATTATTTGATATATTGCTGGATTCAGATCAGATCATATTCGCAGCCCAATGCATTACAATTAAAATGCATTGATTGCGGGATTTGATCTAGTTTCACATTACGCTACAGTTCTTCTTAGTTATTGAAACAATACGCATTACGTGTATTCAGTTCAAATGGATCGGTTCGCATCTTTTGCTGATTATCCTCAACCGTGCGCGTAACATCCCCAATGAGATTCGGACGCTCAGCGGAGCTAGGTGCACACGGTGACCAGATCTTGACGTCGTGATCAATGCCGCTGGTGGCCAACATGCAAATAGTGGGATGCGGCTGCACGCAGTTCACAATGGCACTGTCGGCACGATAGGCGGCTCGAATTTTTCCCGTTTCCCCTTCCCAAATGTAGAAATTGCCATCATCAGAGCCGGCGGCAATGAATTCACCATGGATGCCCAGATAAGTGGCCTCCTTAATGTCCGTGGTGATATTGCAATGACCCACATAGCGATGTTTGTAATCCTTGGCAGCGCATCGCAGATTGTATTCCTCGTCGGTCAGGCGGAGATACCGCGAGCCATCGTTCACTAGTACTGGTTCTGGACTTGGGGCATCAGTGTTCTCGGATTGTCGTCGATTTTCCTTGATGTCCTTGTGCAACATGAGGACACCATGGTTGTTGGCAAAACTGGGGAATCGCTGGATGAGCGCCTGAAGACATTTATCCGCATCATGGGGACGACGAAGCTCCAGCAGGGCCCGCGCCAGCCGAAAATGAGCCTTAACATAGGTGGGATCTAGGCGAAGAGCCTCATGACAATCCCGTAGAGCTGCATAAATGTCACCAAACCATCCACGCCGCATCAGAGCCGTAGCCCTGTTCAGATATAGAACTTCTCCCCCTGGATACTTGGCCAATGCAGTTGAATAGGCCTCAATAGCAGCCACTAGTTTTCCATTTTCCAGATGTTCATTGCCCTGTTTCTTATGCACTTCAATGCTGGAAGGTAAGGAGCGGCTTTTGTGAGGTGTCTTGAACTCTTCCTCTTCGTGTGTGGCGTGGGCAGAGTAGGCAGGCAGTTCGTAGAAAACAGGAGGCTCGGCGTTGTTTAGATCATATCGATAGATGTGTTCACAGCCCATGTTGACGAGCAATTCCGTGCCATTTGCATTGAAAGTGAGATATGTGATGGCCCTCGACTCGTGGACAATGTTCCTGGTGATGTCCTTTACAATCTGTCCAGGAGCATAGTAAGAAACGCACCCAACGGATTCTGGAAAGACAAGTATTGACTAGAACTATAGAAGAGAAAATGCACCTCAATAGATACCATTAGCACCACTAGTGGGCAACTTGCGACGATCATAGATGCGGGCAAAGGGATCGTTGGTTCCCACAGCCAAATACTCCGTTCGTCTAGGATTTATGGCCAAGCATTTCGCCTCTGTGGTCGCCTCAACCTGATTGCTAAGGCTAAGCAGACGCACGCCATTGCCTTCCTCGGGACGGCAGCGATGCGGCTCCCGCATGTCCAGTTGTAGGATACAACCATCCTCTCCCGCCGACCAAAATATGTGCGGTGAGTCCTGTGCTGTAGCCAGTCGCTTCGCTCTCATCGTATGACAGTTACAGGAGAACAGCGTCTCATTGGCGTGATTGATGTCGTAGACGTAAATGAATTTATCCGCCGCACACGTAGCCAAAATGCTGTTGTTGTGTCTGGGTAGAAACTTCACCGAGAACATGTTCCCCAGATGCTTAGTATTTATCACATGAACGCGCTGCTTGCGGAATGGGTCCCAGATCATAACTCTGAAATCATCTGAGCCCGAGGCCAGCAATAGACCGTCACTGCTCCACTCCAAGCAATTGACGCAGCCATCATGACCAGCCAGAACCGCCTCCTGTTCCAGACGATCTATGTAGGCTGGGGAAGCCTGGAGCCGCCGACGCACCAGCTCATCCAAGGACGAATCGTATCCGTATTGTTGGCGCTGCCACTGCAAGGAACTGGCATTCAAAGGCACCTTCTCGTCGCTCTGGTGGCGCTGATAGCGCGAGCTAGAGTATTTGATGCGATACAGTTCATCGCTCGACATTATCTGGATGTAGATGGGATTGTGACACTTTTATTTGTTTGTTTTCCAATTGTTTTCTTTTTAATACTACTTGCATTTCACTGACCCCTGCTTCTCCCTTTGCCCCCTCGGACACTGTTGACATCTGTTCGCGGCGCTGCCAGATGGTGAAGGACTTTTGTAACGTCTAATCTAACGCAAAAGTGAGCGTACTTTGATAAGTTTTGAAAGCGGTTATATATATAAACACAACATTTTTTTTCGACTATAATATAGAAAAAATATTACGTTTATGGTGAGTGTAATTTATAAGTTATTTCATATCGACTACTCGTATTCCACTGCACTTCAAGTTAAGGCAGTGAGAACAGACATAAAAACCTTATGACATTAGACTTTGCTAGCTAACAGAAAAAGCAGTGAGAGCGAGAGAAAAAATGCGTCAATGTTTGTTCTCAGGCTCCAATAAATGCAGAACATTTTTAAAGAAATTTTGCATTAAATGCATGGCTCCAAAAATGTCAATCTGAGAAATAAGGTTATTAATTAGGTTTTAAAGCAGAGCAAAGCAGTTTGAAAAAAAGAATTTTAACGTTAATTAAAGGAAATAGGGTATAAAAATGCCCATACTCCATAAACATGTTGCTTATATGTAGGAAATGTGTAGTTACCATGCACAAAAAAGACGTTGAAATCGAGAAATATGATTTCCGATCTTGGACAGAGAACGATTAACCTATTGTAGCCCAGTGGGTATTAAAATACACTCTAATAAAATGATGCAACTTGAAGAGTTTTAGCGCAGTTCAGATGAAAGACGTCGTAGTAATTTTTGTTTTTGTATCAAAGAGAAAGGATGTACACCTAATTCTGTTTTTACACGGTAGATTGGTTCCTGAAAAAACCGTGTAAAAAAAGACATTGATCGAATACGCAAAAAAACGAAAGAGAAAGAAATATGTACATATTCTCTTTATGCCCTTTCATGTTTTCGTTTGGTTTCTAGCTGTTTGTGAGCTGTGTATGGTTTTTATATATTTGTGTTGTTATTTTGAACCGTGTTAAATGGAATAAAACCGTGTAAAAAAATTAAAATGTTTGATTTTCAAACCGTGTTATTTCAAAACCGTGTAAAAAAGACCGTGTAAAAACAGAATTAGGTGTATATACAATAAGAATTTACATACAGTGTTATTTTCCACGGCTTAGCTCAAGTTGTTCACCTGTTTAAATTGAGGGGGGTTAAGTGGGTTATATTTTTATTTCTGATGGTCATACTGTAAGTCCGCGGTCACACTGTATCTCTGCATAAACTAAAATTGATTAGTTTCGAAAAAGGGGGGCCAGAAAGTGAAATATGTCCAAAGAAAAAGAGGACGAGTGCGAAAAAAATGAAATGGGGGACGCAGATGGGAGATCTTCAAATAGCGACGAGTCAGATGAGTATCAATCAGCCGGTGAGGGGGACGATTCCGATCCAATTCCTTCGGAGCCCCAGCCCCAACCCAACACACACCTGTGCGAAGACACCACACCTGACCACACACCTACAGCACCAGCAACAACAACAGCAACAGCAACAACGGAGCCCCTAGATGAGTACACAGTGTATCCCATGCATCAAAGCGTTTTTGAAGATGACATCAAGACATTGCAGCGCCGACTCCTCCTGCGCACTGCTCAGGATGAGATTGGCAGCAAAGACAAGCACGGTAATACGCCACTGCATTTAGCCGTTATGCTGGGCAGGAAGCATGCCGTGCGCCTGCTCCTGGCCAACAATGCCCCCGTCAGGATCAAAAACAACGAGGGCTGGTCTCCTCTGGCCGAGGCCATTAGCTACGGCGACCGCCAGACAATCACTCAATTGTTGCGCATGCTAAAGCTACAGTCCAGGGATCATATGGAGAAGCGCCGGGAGAAACTGGTGAAGGCGCTCAGTCAGATGCAGGACTTCTACATGGAATTTAAGTGGGATTTCCAGTCCTGGCTACCGTTGGTGTCCCGCATCCTGCCCTCCGACATTTGCAGGCTGTACAAGTCCGGAGCCTCCATTCGATTGGACACCACCCTGGTTGATTTCAATGACATGAAGTGGGAGAGAGGCGACATTTCGTTTCTCTTTCGGGGAGAAGCTCCTCCCAGGGAGGCCCTGGTCCTGCTTGATAACGAACAGGCGTGTTATCAACGTTTGCGCCACGAGGAGGCCGACATGGAGGATGAAGTCGATGGGCTCATGTCAACAGACATAATGGCCACCCAAATGTCCACCAAGACGATCAACTTTGCTCGGGCGCAAAGCGGCTGGATTTTCCGCGCGAACCGCAAGGAACTCATTGGCGGTCAGTATCAATGTGAGCTCTATACCATACAGGGCCTGATTATAAAGCAGCGCAAGCGACGCGAGCATCTCTCACACGAGGATCTGCAAAAGAATCGCGCCATTATCGAGTCAATGAGGAGCTCAGTAGTACAGCCCGACGGGCGTCGCTCTAGCCTGAACAGTCAGACCACGAATACGACCACTGACAGCAATAACCCAGCAGCATCGAACGGCATTACCCTACCAGAGCTGCCACGACGCAGCTCGTTGCAAGCTCCCCCAGCCAGCGGTGTGACCTGGGATCAGTACTTAGAGGCTGCAGTAGGGCGGTGCCCGCGTCTGGGACGTCCACTTGTCAACAAGCAATCCAGCAAGACCCTGCGGGCCACAGTCGCCATGAGCACGGACTTCCCACTCAGCGTGGAAATGCTTTTGGACGTCCTCGAGGTGGTGGCTCCCCTGAAGCACATCAACAAACTGCGAAATTTCGTGACTCTCAAGTTGCCCACTGGATTCCCGGTCAAGATTGAGATTCCTGTGCTGCACACTGTGACGGCCAAGGTAACTTTCCAGAAGTTCGAGTTCACCAACAGCATCCCCGATAAACTGTTTGAGATTCCGTCAAACTACTGGGAGGATGTGCGTCGTTTTCAGGACTTATGACCAAGCGACGCCGACGCTGAAGCCGAAGCCGGGCCCCAAACATTTTCGACGGCCAACCAGCATGGATCCCCAACTGAACTCTACGTGGACCTGAACAATTAGAGCAATGCGAGCAAATGTGTCTGCGGCATAGCTACAGTTAAAATGTTCACCGAACGTTTGCGTATCCCTTCTATCCCTATCCTGACTACTCCTTTGCTTAGGTCTTGATGTATATTTCGCTGACGAAATCCCAAATTGCTCTCAAGTCGTTTCGCATTTGTATGTTTTCGTAGTTTTAAGAGAAATTTTTCACAAAATTTAAATTTGTATTGGCAGAATTTAACTATCCCAAAGCCAACTCTGGTTTTGCTCCAAATTCATCCGTTTCGTTGAAATTAAGGATATTTTCCATTTGGGTCTTTTTCTAAATTAAATGATTAAGTGATGCCCTGAAAATTTTAATTTTTCGCCTACGATTTGTTGTGTACTCCTATGTATATTTTTCCCCCATATTCTGCCTGTTTTAGAAAGAATTCTGTGTATTATGTATTATTTAGTATCCAAGTATTTATCGTAAGATACATCTGTACTGCTCTTGGAACATTCTGCATAGAATCGCAACTGTTTCATAGCCCAAAGATTGCGTTTGTTGGAATGAATCATTTTCGGGAGCGGCACATAACGTTTCAAGGTAAAAGCCCTGCCAGGGGTCTCACAAAACAGCTGCTCGTTTGTTGAAACCCTTTTCTTATCATACACTATTCGCAGCATAGTATAAATAAGTAATCTATCAGGTTTTTAAAGAACGGGATAGAAAACTCATTCAAAGTCTATTAGGCAATGGACGTGATCAACAACTTGCTTAGCGCTCAGTGATGATTGGTGATTCTATTGCATAAATTCAGCCATCAGATTTTAAGAATTGGAGCGTAAAAATGTAGCGTCTTAATACATAATGGATGGCTTAAATTTGGCTTAAATTGAATGACCAGATGTCGATGAAAAGCAGATTGTTCCCACATACATTGCATTTTTTTATTTATATTTTCATTCTGTTTCATGTTTAGTTAAATGTTAATTGCATATTTTTAAGGTTCTTAAAGGGGAGCGTAGCGTATGTATCTGTATCCTGCAATACACAACCCATCCAAAAAGAGTCTGCATCGGAAGGGAGCGCATAGTGAAATTAGTTTTTGTTTTTGTTAACTATGAAAAAAAATGTACAAGAGAAACGTCCGTCAACACTTTCCTAAACAATATTAATAATCGCCCAGAGTATTTCGAAAGTGCGCAAAAGTAAAACAGCTTCACAAATCAAGTAAAACTAAATATACACATACAGAACAAATGTATGTATATGATGGCATGCATGCACATAGTTCCATTTTAGCCAATTATTTTAAACTGTAAAAATAGTGATTGTACTCGGTATTTCGTATTTTTGAATCAGCAAGGGCAGTGATAATCGATTCGGTTTGCCTTTTATTAGAGAGACAGGCCGCGAAAAATGGTTTATTTGTGTCTAACTGCCATTGTTTCTCTTTTGGGCACAATATGGTATTTGTTTGTTTGTTTTTTTTACACTTTTTCACCAGGAATAAAATAAAAATAATCAAACGAGAAACGGAAACGTTAAGTACTACATTTGATACACTGTAATCCCAGTCACACACAACATCCAAAGCAAAAGAAATCTGTTAAACCAACGGATACAACAAAAATTATATGTCTATTTTATTAGTGGAGGAAAGATAAAGATATATCTCTCTATTATATAAAATAGGTTTGTGTCGTCGCCCGAAAACGTATTTTGGCGGGGGTTGGCGCACGATCGCAGCGAGTGTGTAGGGGGCCTGCCCCCTAGTATATATATATTTATACATGTCGACCCTAATTGTACTTGAACCGAGCATTTGTATACGCTCTTTAATATATATATATATACCTATATATATATATATATGTTGTATACACCCACAAACTTAAAAGCTGTAAATGTGCAACCCAAACAACAATTGTTTTATTTGTGATGGGACCCCTGGGCCCTAATTCTATGGAACCGGACCGCTAAACTACTAGGAAACACCTTAAGGGAACTTCAAAGCTACTTCTTTGAGCAGAAGCTGGCTTAAATGGACAGGTTCCTATCCGGTGCCAGCCAGGACTGAAGTGATTGCTAAAATCATCAAGGCCTACTGAGGAAGAAAGCTCCTGGCATTGACAATGTGCAATGACACGTTGAAAGCCTTGCCTACTCGGGCGATACTCTACATACCGTAAATCTTTGACTCGATGTTAAGGGTACAGTTTTTCCCTAAGCAGTGGCACATGGCAGCAATCCAGATGAGCCATAAGCCTGGAAAACGTGAAGATGACCCTTAGTTGTATCGGCTTACAAGTCTCCTGTCTTCCTTATCTAAGGTGTCGGAGAGGCTTATTGCCAATCGACTTGGTGATATTATCAATTAATGCCGTATCTAGCCGGATCACCAGTTTGGCTTTCGGGAGAGACACGGCACCGTGGAACAGGTGCACAGATTGGCAAAGCCCATCTTACAGGCCTTTGACGATCTGGAATATTACATTGCAGTCTTCATTGATTTATTCGATAAAGTTTGGCATGCATGCCGGTAAAAATCTCTTTCCAGCACCATATTACTGTGTCCTACGATCATACTTGGAAGGACTTCAGTTTATGGTCATTCGACTTCTTGCTGGAGAGCTAGAGTTCCACAGGGCAGCGTTCCGCTCCTCTACTCAATATATACTGCAGACCATAAGGAGATTCCCAGGAAGGAAGGTAGATACATACGCGGCACTGCTCCAAATGACGCTCTGAGGCAGCAGGTGGACTCCAGGAGTACCTTAGCACATTGGCAGCTTGGTGCAAGAGATTCAATTTAAAGGTCAACCCACACAAGACCACCAATCCCTGCTTCACCCTGAAAGCACTCATCCACCACACCCTACGTATACAGTTGGGAAGGAATAACTCTCCCTTGCCAGCCCTTTGAAGCGATTGAAAAGAATGGGTTTTGCCAAAACGATTGGCCTACTATATAGTTTTACTCGCAATATGAGAATACATACATATTTGTAATGGTTTTGTGCTTTATCATTATACTTGGGTTGTGAAGACACTTTTTAAGATAAGTTAAGATGAATTTAAAAAGCGCGCCATAGTCAGGGCTGAGCAATGGGATTTCACTTTAGCTACTGTGCATTTTCCAGCACTACTCATCGCTGGAACAGCTGTTTGACTCATCATCTGCAAAAAAGGAAAATTTTGGAGATAATTGCTTTAAAAAGTCTATACACGCACAACGCACATAAAGAACGGATTGAAGATGATTGCGTCGCGCTTGACATTTCCACTCCAGGCTGCACTGCAGCAGGTTTCCCGCAAAGCTGCGGGCAATCCCAGCAACAGCATCATCCAGCGCCGCCACATGTCGGGTGTGTATTTCCGTAGTGGAGCCCTCAGGCCAAAGCCCGACCAGATGCCCTTCGGCCTGTTCGCCATCTTTTGTGCCGTTATACCAGGACTCTTCATTGGCGCCACCATAAGCAAGAATGTGGCCAACTTTTTGGAGGAGAACGATCTGTTTGTGCCCTCCGATGACGACGACGATGAGGACTAATCCAACCAAGCTCACCTCACCGACTGACGAAATTTGACGGGAGTCTGCCCTAGTCGGGATGAACAACTATAACCAATGGTGGTTCTTCCTTCTTCTGCACTAAGCCAAATGTTTATTCATCTATTAGCTATTTATTCAATGTAAATCTCCACTCTTAAGATCCCAAAGTTCTGACATTTTATACTCTTGTTTGTATGTACTTACCAAATCTTGCTTTAAAATGTTTCAATGTTCTATGGATAAGATCGATACGCTGACGACTGTTAGTTCAATAAATAAAGTTTATTCGCCTATCATAATGAGATATTCCCCCAATATGTTTGACAATCTCCGATTGCATAATGGCCAGCTGGACTGGACCCAATTTGTGGGCTGATTAAAATATAGTATGTACATATACATATGTATGTATATGTATACCGCCCAGATTTCCCATTTCCTTCCCCAAAAAAGCATTTAAAAAACAAAACATGTTTTTTGCCGAAGTGGAATTTTATTGTAATTAAATTTGGGTGTACAAAGGTTTTTCTCTTTACTGAATTTTGCTCTCTGGCGACTATTACATTTTTCTGGGTTTGCTTCAAATTTTAACAATTCTATTTTCTGAATTATACAAATTGTGGTTTATATCGCTTGAATACATATATATCTGCTATATATATAAGTGTGTGGTTTGCTTTTATTTTGTGAAAAGTAAAAGAGTTCCATCTCGCAATTTGGATTACTTCAATCTTCAGCAAATCTCTGAAATATCCTCCAGTTCGGATTTTTGGGTTTTTTTTATAGTTCGTTTTCCTTTCTTGTTCTTGTTCTTGGTTTTGTTGTTTGCGTTTTTTAAATATTTTGCATTTATTGCGTATAAATGTTTTTTTGTATTTTGCAATTTTTTCAAAGATTTTTTGTTTTTAGTTTGTTTAATAAAAAAATATGAATTTCACATCCCCGACAGACACTTGGAGGCGTGGTGACCTGACCTATCTGTTTGCTTTAATATATCGTATGAATGGTGTAAAAACAGTATTTATTTATATTCAATAATCTTTTTTCTCGCTATAACAGAAGTCTGAACGCAATTAGGGACCTCGGCGATCGACTGGCCCGTTTTCGTTCGTTAAATATTTTTTGCAAATTGTAATAATTGTGTGTGGTGTGGGTGGGGGGCTCCCCTTTTCTCGGATAAACACAAAATCCGGCTTGCAATTGATTTGTTTTGCCTCTACTTCTACTTGTAGTCTCTTTCATCCCCATCAGTATGCTCTCCCTCCGTACGGGGGTTGCGCTTTAGCGCTTTTCTTGTTTATTTTTCTTTTTTTTTTGTTTCCGTATATGTTTTGTTTTAATATGTGTGTTTGTGTGTGTGTTGGTTTGTGTTTGTGTGTATATATATTTTCTTTTTTTGTGCTTTTACATAGTTTTGCAATTTTTTTGTTGGTTTTTCCACTTGTTTTATACGTGTCGCGTTCATTTTTCAACATATGTTCTCTCTTCTCTGCTGTTGGTATTTGTATTTTTCTATCTTTTTTAAAGTAGCAAAAACTTGACTCTCATATTCTTGCGGCTTGCGTTTTTCCCTTTTCTGCGCTTATTTCTTTTCATATCTGTTCTGTTCTGCTCGCAGTTTTCTTTCACATTTTTTCGTTTTTTATTTTAACATTTTTTGCAATTTTTTTGTGTTGTTTTTCTTTACTTTTTTAAAAGTGTGTGTGGATCTCTCGCTTCGCTTCTTTTGCTTTTTCTAAACACAAAGCTTTTTTAAAGTTTTGATTTTTGATTGAGAAATAAAGAAAAAAAATTACATTTCGCTTTCGTGTTGTTTTTGTTGTTGGAAAGTGTGGACGAAAAAGTGTACGACAAAAAAGGTTTTGAAAAAGCTAGAAACTGGTCTGAATTTTCACGCGTATCGTATCCGATTAGTCTTGTCACAATCTTTTTGCTTGAATTGTGTTTATTTTGCATTTATTTTTTTACGCATATACAGAATAAAATTGAAACAATTTAAGCAATGCCAAAAAATAAATGTTAAATTCGCATTTTGTTCTGCTCTTCTTCTTTGTTTTTCTATAAAATTGCAAAAATTGATTTGGGGGATATTCAAATCGATTTGCGGAATATGTGTTTCTTGCTTTTCTTCCTTTTTCTTAGTGTACTTGCGTAAATGCGTTCGAAATTAAATGATTCTTTTAAGTGGTTTCTGGGATTGAGAAAAAAGGCTGGAGCTCTTTACGACGCTTTAACCCATAAGTTGTTGTGTTCATTTTTTGTCCTTGGAAGCGTGCATTCTTTGCACGAGAATTATTGAATGCGAATGAATGCTGTTAATGAATTGAAAGTAAAGAGGAAAACTGCAAGAAAATAAAGTAAACATTAGAAACGACCCAAGGCTTTAAAATGCGAAAATACATACTTTTTTGGGTGTCGAGTGTTTTGTGTAAAATTTTCATCCGCTTTTGTGGTTCGAGCTTAGTTGGCGGGCTCGCTAACGCGATGCACCTGGAGCACGGCCACGGCTTCCTCCACCTTGGCCTTGAGGGCCTCCTGATCCTCCAACATGTGCAATAGCTCAGAGTTCTCAATCTCCAGCAACATGCCAGTGATCTTTCCGGCCAGGGCTGCGTGCATGCGCTCAATCATCGGGTACAGACGCTCGCCCAGGATCTGTTTCTGCTCCTGTGGCTTGGCATTAGCCAACAATGAGGCAATGAGCTTCTCAGAATCTGAAAGAAGTGAGAAGAGAAATAATAATGCGTGTCCACATGCCTTATGGTGCGTCTTTTCAACTTACTCTTGCCCTGCAACTGCTGCGGCATGGGCTGCGCCTGCTGCATCTGCTGCACTGGGGGATTGCGCATGTTCGATGTGTACTTGTAGCTGGGAGCACGCTGCTGGGCACCGCCAGCGATCTGGGCACCAGCGATTTGCAAGTTGGGGGCAGCAACTGTCTGCTGGCCGGTGATGGCTCTGGCTCCAGTGTTGCGCATGTTGTTTGCAGCCGCGGCAGCAGCGGCGGCATGCGTGCCCTGCACCTGCTGTGGCTGGGCACCACGTGCACCGGCTGCAGCCGAACGGAACTGTGTGGGCACCGCTCCGGCTGCACCCTGGAAGCCTCCAGCAGCGGCGGCGGCAGCGCCGGCCTGCACGCTCTGCACGGTGGCAGCTGGACGCACCTGAGGAGCCCAGCGAGGGGCGTTACGCATTTGGGTGGTCATCTGGGGACCGAAGAAGCGCTGGCTCGGAGGTATGGTTGGGACAAAGAACCCGCCAGTGGTGTTGGGCTGGAACATCTGTCCAAGCTGCTGCATTCGCATGCCTGTCATGTGGCGCATGTACTGCGAGGCGAGGTGAGCCTTGCGCTCCTCCTTCCTCTGGGCCAGGGCCACGTACAGAGGCTTGCTGCCGATGACGCGGCCATTCAGTTCTGTCACAGCGCATGTGGCCTCATTGGGTGAAATGAAGCAGACGAACCCGAAGCCCTTGGAGCGGCCCTCTTCATCGGTCATGACCTTGGCCGAGGTAATTGTGCCATACAAGGAGAACTCCTTGCGCAGACGCTCGTCATCAATTGTGTCGTCCAAGTTCTTAACATACAAGTTGACACCGAAGACAGAGTCGTGGCGCTTCTTCTTCAGCTCCTCAAACTTCCGCTTGAGCTCCTGCTGGCGCTCAGCCTTTTTCTGTGCACGAGCCACATACAGGGACTTGCTCTCGCCCATATCCTTGCCGTTGAGAGCCTGAACGGCGGCTTCAGCAGCCTCTGTGGTTTCGTAGGCCACAAATCCGAAGCCCTTGCTCTTACCATCTTCCTTGGACATGACCTACAAGAGTTGAACAATTGAAATTGTATACGATACGGATCACCCGTTGCGAATCACTTACCTTGTAGCTAGTGATCTTGCCGTATGGCTCAAAGAATTCCTTGAGCTTCTCGTCATCAAACTCTTCGGTGAAGTTCTTCACGTACACGTTGGTGAAGAGTTTGGCCTTCTCGCCCAGCTCCTTCTCGCGCTCCTTGCGAGGAATGAATTTGCCCACGTACACCTTCTTGCCGTTGAGCAACATGCCGTTGACCCTGTCGATGGACATGTTTGCTGCCTCCTCAGTCTCGAAATGGACAAAGCCATAGCCCTTGGAGTTACCCTTTTCATCGATGGCGACCTTGCAGCTCAGGATATTGCCGAAGGCAGAGAAAGTGTCGTAAATGGCTTTGTTGTCGATGCCCTTGTCCAAGTTCTTAATGAACACATTGCCAACACCTGAGCGGCGCAGTGAGGGATCGCGCTGAGACCACATTATGCGAATGGGTTTGTTGCGGATCAAGTCGAAATTCATTGTGTCCAGAGCACGTTCAGCTGCGAATGAAAGAATGTGAAAATTCAACTTGATATCGGCTTCAAAAAGTCAAAGGATATTATAAATGACATTTAATGCTCTTGTGACTCTTCTACTTCTGCCCTGGCTATGCTCGAAGAGCAGCCTAGTGCATGGTAAGTCAAGCCTGGACTTTAATCTGGCAACTTTGAATCTTAGTCGGGTCAACGAGGAAGACTAGTTTGACCAACCAATGGGTAGAAGTTGCTTTAGAGGATACAGGTACTGCAAGAGATTCTGAATGTAATGCTTCTACTTCTGTCGATGGCATAAGGACCCATCTACATGGTAAGTTGCATTCCTTTATCTGGCAACTTTGAATCTTAGTCGGCTCAACGAGGAATACTAGTTTGACCAACCAATGGGTAGAAGTTGCTATAGAGGATACAGGTACTACAAGATATTCTGAATGTAATGCTTCTACTTCTGTCGATGGCATAAGGACCCATCTACATGGTAAGTTGCATTCCTTTATCTGGCAACTTTGAATCTTAGTCGGCTCAACGAGGAATACTAGTTTGACCAACCAATGGGTAGAAGTTGCTATAGAGGATACAGGTACTGCAAGAGATTCTGAATGTAATGCTTCTACTTCTGTCGATGGCATAAGGGACCCATCTACATGGTAAGTTGCATTCCTTTATCTGGCAACTTTGAATCTTAGTCGGCTCAACGAGGAATACCAGTTTGACCAACCAATGGGTAGAAGTTGCTATAGAGGATACAGGTACTGCAAGAGATTCTGAATGTAATGCTTCTACTTCTGTCGATGGCATAAGGGACCCATCTACATGGTAAGTTGCATTCCTTTATCTGGCAACTTTGAATCTTAGTCGGCTCAACGAGGAATACTAGTTTGACCAACCAATGGGTAGAAGTTGCTATAGAGGATACAGGTACTACAAGATATTCTGAATGTAATGCTTCTACTTCTGTCGATGGCATAAGGACCCATCTACATGGTAAGTTGCATTCCTTTATCTGGCAACTTTGAATCTTAGTCGGCTCAACGAGGAATACTAGTTTGACCAACCAATGGGTAGAAGTTGCTATAGAGGATACAGGTACTACAAGATATTCTGAATGTAATGCTTCTACTTCTGTCGATGGCATAAGGACCTATCTACATGGTAAGTTGCATTCCTTTATCTGGCAACTTTGAATCTTAGTCGGCTCAACGAGGAATACTAGTTTGACCAACCAATGGGTAGAAGTTGCTATTTATTATTTATTATGACCAACCCAGCAATGGATTGACGCCTCGCCCTAACCTCATATTGGGAGTTCAGTAAACTGGATGGAATGCGCCAAGCTTTCACAGAGCAGCGTAATCAGTCCCCCATCCACATGCCGGGCCGGCCCGTCCCCCAGCTTTGCGCCCATTGTCTGCTTAATTCAATAAATATAATGTGAGCGCGGACGATACAGCCGAAATGAAGAAGCAGCAGCTATGCGCAGTGAAAGTTTGTTTTCTTATTGTAAAAACAAGATTTCCATAGGCGAAAGGTATGAGGCAAGGGGGAGGCCAGGATGGCGGCTTGGTTCAGTGACATGTCAAGAATTTGGAAGTGTTAATGAATTAAAGCGGAAAAGACATGAATGGATACGTGCCATATGAAAGTGAAAGCAAAGCAAAACAAAAATATAAAATCATTATTCGGCAATCAAAGAAAGCATGCAGAAATGTAGCCATTGGAATATAACCTAAAATGATGGCGAGTCGAAATGGTTTAAACAATCAACACATGTTTATGGAATTGCTCACACACATGCACGCGCGTCCACACACACATCAACACGGAAAGATATTGACAATTGAGAGCATGGGTGTGTGCGTGAGTGTTTGTGCCGCTTGGAAACAACACAAAACAGCGAGAGAAAAAATCCGGACGAACGATGAAACACAATGAAGACTGGTGCGGGGTGGGGCTGTGATAAGCCCGCTGTGTGCTGCGTAGACCCATATTATGCCACAGTCATTATTGCATATTTTCATTATGGAGACTACGCTATTCAGAAGTTTCTAGTCGAATGGGTGATTTGATTGGCAAAAGCCAGCTGTTTTTGCCTCCCCTGTTCCACTTTCTTTCCATCTACAACACAAATGGAATTGACATGTTCACATATACACCCCCACACAAACACATACAGTTAGCAGGCGAAGAATCAGGGTTCAAGTTATGAAATACTAGGAATATTTCATTTTTACTTTAAAACGTGGATCCCAATATCCGTTTTCAAGAATTTTGGCATGTAATCTATGTAAATTTTCAAAATGCTGAAACCCCTGTTCGGTGGCAGACATACGTCTCTTTGTGTGTGTGCAAAAATTGCACACGTGTTTTCTTTGTTTCGAGCGGGAGGGAGAACTACTGGATGAATTCTGAGGGGTGCAGTGCAACTACGTGCACATTACTTTACTGCCTTTGTGGCGGATTACTCACCATCGGCTGGCTGCTGGAAGTTCACGTAGGCATAACCCAATGAGCGACGGGTAATCACATCGCGGCAGACGCGTATGGACAGAACTGGACCTGCAGTCGAGAACTTTTCAAAAAGTCCAGCTTCGTTGATATCCTGGTGCAGATCACCGACGTATAGTGAGGCCATATTTGGTGATCGGGTCTACCTGTAATTTAAATAAATTAATTTTACATTTCACATATACATTTCTGGTTTTTTTCTTTAGGTTCGAACCGGATGGATTCGGCAAGGCAGGCAGAGAAATAGAAAGAAAAAAAAAAGCGGCGTGGCTTTTGCTTTTCGGTTCGTCTTTCTGTCTGTGTGTATGTGTGGCAACTCTGACGCATGTGACAGTCGAACGGGTCGACATGGCAACACTGCATGTGCTTTGTTGTTGCTGGCCCTCTTCGTCTCTCGCACCAACACAAGCAAAGACACTCGCGTAGAAAAATTTCCACACACACAAACGCACACGCACACAATTAGACACACGTTTTGCCTAGTCGAAAATATTAGATTTAGCTTAAATTTCAGCGAAATATTCGAACGTCACCACGGGGCTGGGCCCTTTTATGCTCTTCAGAGCCAAAATTCACGTTTTCACATCGCCATCTTGCGTCGACGTCGACGTTCATCGAGCCACATTTCACAAGAAAATTCCGCATTCCCTGCGCCCCTGCTTCGACCGTTTTCCACCGTCCTCATCTCTGCTACTTACGCTTAAACACTTGCTCGAATTTTTTGCTACTTTTTACAATTTTTTTTGTTACTTTTTATGTTTTTAATTTTTTTTTTATTTTTTAAGGTTTTTTTCTTCACAAAAAATATGTGATAAGCCGTGTGCTATAAGCGAATCCACGACCGCTCACGTAAACGGACTCTAACGACTCGACATTAGGGATGATGGCAATAAGTCGATACATATTGTTTGTGTGGCGATGCGATAGTTTACTGGACTTTTAATATGGATATTTTTGTGGGATACATAATCCGAAATACTTTTGGAGCAGTTAGACCCTATTCTTTCATGGTTTCACGTTAGATTAGATCAGTAATATCCCTACATTAAGTTGGCGCGCATGAATTTAATTTTAAAAAACATCAGAAACATCGGTGTTTCTCCGGCTCATCTCTAAGATGCGTAGCTGACGTAGGGCTGGTGCAATAGGAGCCAGGGCTGAAAAAAATGTCCTGCGCTGCAAAATTGCACGTTGAAATGCCGTTTGGGGGCGCCTCCGACCGCCCCCGAATACGAATTCATTAAAACGCAGACCGTTTGAGACAATAAAATCAACCAACATGACCAACAAAAGTTTCAGACATTGGCCGTCACTTCTGTGTAGTTGCCATGTAGCAGAATGACGAATAAAAAAAATTGTTCTCGGACTATGTGCGCATGCTCATTTTGATTTGTATCTTTCCTTCAATAAGTTTTCACGGCGGCCGCGCCGCTTGCTACGAAACAGAAATTTAATTTAAAGAAACTTGGTGGTTTAACCGAATTCCCTCAAAGACTTCCATTTATCTTAAATGTGTAGGCTTATTTGGCGTTATTTGTGCTCTCCTTGTTCGAAACTTACCTAATTCAGCGGTAACGGGAAATTAACACTTCACTTAGACAAAGTTTTCGTTTTTGAATTTGTTTTTGTTTTTTTTGATTGCCTTTTATATACGAAATTAACAAAAATCGAATTAAACGTCACCGAACGAATTCATAAATTAATATTTTTTTGTAGTTTTTCCGGCAATATGTTTTTTATGTTATTCCTTGGCAGCTACGCTCCGTGCTATCCTGTTGGGATACGAGTACCTAATGAAATCTCCTAGACAAAATTGACACGACGTCAACTAAAGTGTCAAAATATGGCCTATTGGGGTGGTTCTAAAAACGGAAGGATGATGAACAAGAAAGCATGCTCTTCGAAACATTTATTTGGGCACTATATACTTTACAAATTTTCATATTTTGTTCCATTTTATTCTAATAATAATGTAAGTCTGCAATGCGCAAATGCATGAGATTTAGTTTGCGTTCAACTCGATTTTGATTTCGTGTAGCTTTTAATACTTAAACCTTATGTGTATGTATGTATTTCTTAGTTGTGAAGTTTCGTCTAGTGTATGGATAGATTTATTAGGTGTGTATATTATTACTAAATTTGTTTAATTTTGTATGGTATACCTCAAGTATTTTTTGTATGCATAACATGATTTGTGAGAGTGGTTTCCTTTTCCTTCCAACATATGTACGTACGAATATGTATATTTTTCGAAAATATACACGGGCTATATCTATTTTGAGTGCTAAACTGAATCGAATTCTAATTGAATATACATTATTTAATACGTTTTCCTTCAGCAAAGACTTTTACATTAGCTTTCAGTTAAATCTTCTAATACTGTGCCAATTTTGTGGTTAATTTATATTTTTCTCGTTGCAACAATTAACTGCCATTGCACAATAAAAACCTGTATTCAGTTGCGTGTTTTGCATTTTCCGCTTTAACATTGCATCGTTTTGAATGCTGATCCAATATTTTGAACATTCTTTAGCTATTTTGGCAGTGGATCGGTAATCAACTTTAAACAGTAACAAAAATAATGAATAATGAAAAATAATGAAAAAAGCCAAAAGCTAGCAGCAAACATTTTCGTATTAAAAAACTAAAAAAAATAAAACCATAAAAAAATTATAATGATTATAGTCTAGAATGGATCTAAATCAAATGCCAATAGGTTTAGATTCCATTTGTCGTTGTCGCTGCATCTCCACCCCATTCCACAAGGTACTGAACCTGACCATTTCCCATGCGGCGCTTTGCTCGGATGGCAAACGATTCACCGGCATCAATGCGATTCATGGCGCCACCAAAGTACTTGTTCACAGACTTCTTTAGATCCAGTATCGAATGTCCATTGCCAGCACTGCTGCTTCCACTGGTTGCCGTCGAGCTGTTGGAATTTCTGCGACTCTCGATGGGAGAGCTGCGAGCGGACTTTTGCGGCCGTTGGCGCAGTAGACGGCCATGCGTAGGCTTTTCTGGCGGCGGCAGCAAATCTTTGGCATATAAGGGAAAGTATGGGCTGGATAAAGGATTGATGGTCGTGGTATTAATAATCTATATAGTGGAGAAAAGACAAACAAATTATGATTCCAGATTATGATAGATCAGATTTCATTCGTTCTGGGCTCTTACCTCGACGGTTGTAGTCATACGGCGATTCCGACGCTTGCGCACCTCCTGGTTGGGGCCTATGGTTATATCTTTGGCACTCAGTCTTCGCTTTATGGTGCGCACGACGCGCGGCTGATCCATACCGCCTCCCTTTAGCTTAAAAATTCTGTTGATGACGCCATCGACTCCAATGCCCGTTCCCGTTCCCAGCCCGAATGCCAGGCTGCTTTTCCCCTGCGATGATTTCTTCGGTGTGGCCATAAGAAACGGATTGTTGCGACCTCGAAAATTTACAGGCGGCGGTATAATGAGGTCCAGGGAGCTGGTGCCCCGACTGCTGCTTGAATTCTCATCGGACGAAAGATCACAGTGGTTTCGGCTGCTGTCGTAGCGCCTAGAAAAGTGGAAAGCCTTGCGTTTGCGGCTGCTCTTAGCGTTTGGTTGCGGTTGAATAGGTGCTGGCAACTTTCCATGGTCACCATCGTTGGCATTATCATCGGCTAGGTCGAGTGTGTCCACTTTAACGAGGTGCTTCTGCTGTAGCTTCTGCTCTTCAGGGGTTTTGTTGGATTTCTTTTTGGCTTTCTCAATGATCTGCTTTATGGGTATCTCATCCTCGCTGGTATTGGCCGCCTCCTCCTCATCCGTACGGAACTCGTAGACATCTTTGGACCCACTCTCACTCTCTTTCCTTGGCATTAGCAATATGTTGAACCTATTCACCAGAACCGCATCACAGACCTCCTCATGCGGTTGCAGCCACACTTTTGGTGTCACGGGTGGCCCACTGTGCCGCAGGGCAAAAAAGCTTGGATCCCGCTTAAACTCGCGTCCGCACACAAACCTCCCTGTGTGATCCTTCAACGTTTGCTTGATGCGTTCCATTAGTGCCGTCTCTGGCAGAGTCTTCCATTGCTCGGATATGGGCAGCTTGTGGCGCTGTTCGAGTACGAATGGCAAGATGTCTAGCAGATGATGATACTTCTGATTATGATGCTTGCGCAGATTATAGAGCGCAATGTGGAGCATATCCACCCAGTCGATTTGAAGGCGCCGCACATATTCCACGCCATCGTTGCACACCGTGCAGCAGAATACAAAAAATCTGCAAAAAATAGATTAAATTACCATTAGGTGCTGGCTCTCAGTGAAACGAAAGTGAAAACCGTTCTCCTTACGTGTCGCCCCGCAGCAGTTTTTCTTTAAAGTTCTGCATGCACTGAGTGTGGAACCAGTTCTGACATTTGCAGCACTGCAGCATGTTGTGATTGAATTTTCCCGGCTTGCCGCAGTAGCAGTAGATTTGCTCCTCGTTGACCCGATGCTTCTCATCCCAGCTGAGTTTATCCGCCTGCGAAACGAACCAATAATAATCAATAATCCTGTGCAATAATCTGTACTCTGCATGATCTACTCACATGATAGGGCAACTGACGGCAAATCCCTGGAGGCTTCTTCGTTGTTTCATAATTCAATGGCTGTTGCATTTTCATGGGCTTCGCACAACGCTTGCAACTCCAAATTCCACTACCATGAGCTATTTCGGTGGTACAGCCACGATGGTAGCCCCGGCCGCAACGTTCGCAGATTTCAACGACATCTTGTTGGTCCAAGCGCTTGCAGGCCACACACATGGGTCCACTAACGGAGGCATTAGAGGACTCCGAGCCACTGCCGGCTCCTCCATCGCCACCTGAAGAGCCGGCGCCCAGCTTCCGTAGCTTGTCCAGCTCGTGCCACTGTTCCGATTTATCATCGAACCGGATTAGAAACTGATCGGGTGTTTTACCAACGATGGTTCCCAAATACAGTCTTCCATCGTCGCACTTAACGAATACATCCTCCTGTAGCGAGTAGCTAATAGCGGGGGGCGGCGGCGTAGGAGGTGTCGGCGGCGCTGAGTCGATGCTCTTGAAGCTCGGCTTCATTTGGCTCGACACTTTAAGCAGCGTCGGTATGGGTATGGGTATGGGTGTGGATGTGGGTGGTGGTGGAGGCGAAGGCGAAGACTTTCCTGGAGAACTCATTGTCTCCGGTGTGGTTGGCGGCGTCTGAGGTGTCGTTGTGGTGGAGTCCGGTTCATCTATGACTATCACAGCGACAGCAGTTGTCGTCCCTCCACCAGAGCTGCTGCTGGAAACGGAACTGCTGCTACTGCTACTGCTATCGGCCGTACTGCTGTCAATGAGCGGCAGGATAGCCTGGGCCTTGTGCTGGATAGCTGGGATGATGGGTGAAGGCTGCTGGGCCGTGCCCAGAGATGTGGTGAGGTTGGTGCTGGCGGCGTCTGCATAGTGGTTGTTTATGCATATGTTGATGCGGTCATAGACCGCAGGCGGCTGGTTGTGTGAAGAATGGATCATGGGCTCCCGGGGCGGCAGTGGGAGGTGTTTGCCAGTCACCAAGCCTTGATTGAGCTGCCTGGGGGGCGTGGGTGCTCCAGCCTGGCGTGGTGTCAAATAGTAGGATTGAACGGGCGATGATTTATTAAGACTGTACACACTGGGAGCAGTCGATATAATGCGTATGTTGTTAGCATTAAACGGGTTGGAATTGGAAGTGGATGAGCTGGCAGCCTGCTGCTTGGTCGGAGGGTTCTGCTGGCCATAGCTGTTGTTTATTTGTATGGTTCTGGGATGCGTTGGCTGCGTTGTGGTTGCATAATATCGCTTCGGTCTATTGGCAGGTCCGCCAGGGGCGATTCCCTGCGTGGATGGCAGGATTTGGTAAGTCAACCATTGGGGCTGCTGTACATGCTGGTGCTGCTGCGGCAAGCTGTAGGTTGGAGCTGGGGTGGGAACTGGCGCGGGTCCTGTGAGTGGAGCCTGCTGCTGCATGTACGGCTGGGCAACATTTTGTGGTGTGTGCTCATGTTGCATGTGAAAATGGTTGTTCATCATTGTTGTTGTGCGAGTTTTATGTGCGGATTATTGTGCGCAGTCTTTTCTGGAAAGGAAAAGAAGCATCCTTCGATTAGTACAGCCGGCTTTTCAGTTTTCTTTCGCGTTTGATTAATTATCACCGGGCTCAGCTCAGCAATCTGGCGCCTTTTTCAATGAATTTGTTGTTGCTTTGCCCCAATACACGCTCACTCAAATTACACGTATAGAAGTCTAGAAGCGGGCCCTTTTGTATTCTGTCTTTCTATCTTCGTATTTTTCCACACGCACGACGGGACACATTTTCAATTGCGATGTTACCCACCTTTCAGTGTGTTTCAACACATGGATTAAATTAGCAATGCATTGAAATACATTCAGTTGTTGGTTTTAAGTATAGTTGTGCATGGTTCATCATTAATACACGCAAAAATGCACTAAAACAATCACTTGATTCGGCAATTAAAAGTGTCAGCCATTTTTCAACATTTCCGACAAAGTAACGCAAAAAAACGTCAAACGCGTGAACGGTCTGTTTTTGGCTAAGGTGCTGCAATTTTCTTTGTTAACCATAGCGTTTTTGATTTACGGAGAGTCGAGCTGTTTAAGTTCCGAAATTCGGATTCTTCAGCTATTTTAAATAGGTTGAGTTTTCTGTGCCATAATATCTTCTTTGCGTTGCTTCGTTTTGGCGCTATTTTCTGCTTTCTAGCATTCGTCGGACTCAGCCACACTTACAATCGCCGCCAAAACTATTGATTTTAAATTTTAAATCAATTCCAACAATGCCGTTTTTGAAAATACAAATTTTGGAACGCCCTTCGGTGCGGTAATAGTGCAGTTTTTCCTTCGGGTGGAGTTTCAGAATCTCTCGCTCCAGCAATTGACTGCGTTTTAACGTAAGATGCAGCTGATTTTCCTCGAAGTGGCTGCAAATTAGTTGGATGAGCCTTCAGCATTTAAGCTGAATAAAGTCAGAGCCAGAACCATTCCTTGCATAACATTCTTAAAGACAAACAGTCTAGTTTCAAATTAAAATAAATAATTAGGTTTTGGAAATATGAGCGCGCCAGAATATGCCAGGCTAGTCGAAATGTCGCTCCATTACTCTGAGCAGACGCCATCGATTCGTATAAATAGCAGCTGTGCAAGTTTCGATAAGTATTTTGCTCTGACGAGCGATAGCGATAGTCGCGAGACAAAACGAAGAAGAGAGAAAAAATTTTATTTTCGTGAAATTACTACTCCGTAAAAAAGTAATAAATAACAAAGTTGAAAACATAGTAAACGTGGATTTAGTTTGGACTTAAGTGTAAAATCACTAGAGACATTTTAAGAAACTATCAAACAGTGAGTGAATTGTTTAAAGTCAGAAAATTGTTAAGGTAGGTGTAGGCGGAGAGAAAGAGAGAGAACTTGAATTAAATGTGGTGTGCAAGTTTTTAGTTTGTATGACGCATTTGGCCATAATTGAAAATATCAAAGTTGCAACTTTCACATCAAATCGCATTTCGTCAATCGTGTCGTACCTGCCCCCACATGCAGACAAATGATCATAGCCATATATGCGCATGCAGCAACACAGACACACACACACACGTAGCGCTAATGGGACTGAACTGTGGACCAGAGTAGAGCGTGTTGAAAATTCATTGATTTAATTTGTTTCCCATTCGTTTTTCGGGTATTTATTTGCAGCTGTGGTAGTGACTATATGTCCAGGCGTTCATCTGTCAAAGCCGTGCAACACAGGCACGAGTCCAGCGAGGAGGAGGACGACGAAGAGGAGCGCTCTCCGCGTCGCAATATGCATTCATTCGGGGATACGGGCATGGGCAGCGGTGTGCCCGCCTTTCTGGCCAAGCTCTGGCGCTTGGTAGACGACACCGAAACCAATCATTTGATTTTTTGGACGAAGGTAACGATTCAAAAGCCGCCATATTGTTTATTTACCTTGCTTTGCTTCTCTTTCCCCATTTACTCTTTTTTTTTATTAGCATGGCAACAGAAACAACAACGATGAGTGCAGGTGCCTTACGCTCTGCTCTCTACGTTTTAGCTTTCTCTCTGTCGTCGTAGTCGTTGTTGTTGCTGTTGCTGCTGCTGCTAACAGTGCCTCTCTGCACGTATGCATTGTTTTGCGATTTGCATAGGCCACAGAAGTGCGTACGTGCGTGCCCTCTGAAAATTTTCCGCTCCTCGCCCGCTCCAGCTGTCAATCGGGAATTTTCCACCTCTACGGTCTTTTGACTTGGTCATTCTGTTTAGCAATTACATAGATAAGAGAAAATCCAATCGTTTCTCTTACCAAAGAGTGCGGCCTGATAACAGCCAGCGTCCCAATCAATCACTTGATGAAATATTTGCCCACATTATACATGCATATGCGTATGTACATACACATGTGTGTGCTTTTAATTAGATACTTATTTCTGTGACCACATATGTACATACAGATATGTACTTTTGTACCGGAATGGCTTATCGCTAGTTTTAGACTTTTTTATTTGGCATACCGCAACTTTGTTTTTGATATCCACTTATCAGCGTGACTTTACGTATTACTTTCGATTCCAGGATGGCCACAGCTTCGTCATACAAAACCAGGCGCAATTCGCGAGGGAACTACTGCCCCTCAACTACAAGCACAACAACATGGCCAGCTTTATCAGGCAGCTGAATATGTGTAAGTACAAAGGATGCACATGTCTGCGACAAGATGGGGTTCTAAGCAGTCTTCCCTTTGTTTTTCCTTACAGATGGATTCCACAAGATCACATCGATTGAGAATGGGGGCTTGCGCTTCGATCGCGATGAGATCGAGTTCTCTCATCCGTTCTTCAAGCGCAACTCTGCCTATCTGCTGGACCAAATAAAACGAAAGATATCCAACAACAAGAATGTGGATGATAAGGCGGTGATGAAGCCGGAGGCTGTGTCCAAGATATTGAACGATGTGAAGGTGATGCAAGGTCGGCAGGACACCATGGACTCGCGCTTCTCGGCCATGAAACAGGAGAACGAAGTGCTGTGGCGGGAGATTGCTAGTCTCCGGCAGAAGCATTCGAAGCAGCAGCAGATAGTCAACAAATTGATACAGTTCCTCATTTCGATCGTGCAGCCATCAAGGAATATGTCGGGAGTGAAGCGGCACATGCAGCTCATGATCAATGACACGCCGGAAACCGCACGCGCGCGTACTACTAGTGAAACGGAGAGCGATGGGGGCAGTGGCCCTGTTATACATGAACTCAGCGAGGAGCTGCTCGACGAAGTGATGAATCCCAGCACCGTTCACTATGACCAGGAGAGCGTCTCTCCACAGTCCGTTGAGCGGCCACAGTCGATAAGCTTTGACTACTCCAATCAGAGCGTCGAAGACTTGCTCCGGACTAACAATGGAGCGGAAGGAGGAGGAGGTGCTGCCGCCGGCAGCCTGCTGCAAGTGGGAGCTGGAGCTGCCTCCCCTCTGGCCTCTAGCTTGAGTCATTCGCCGGCTGAACAAATCGCTTACACAGTGACCGAGCTCCCGGATGCCCATGTCCCGGAGGTGTCCAGCAGTCCTGTCTACACCGATGAGCATAATGTGCTTACGCCCTTGGTGCGTGAACAGCAGCGCGAGGAGGAGCGCAAGCGGCAGCAGCTCAAGGAGAAGAACAAACAGCGGCGGCAGACAGGGGATCAGATGCTCTCAGCCATCGCCATTTCAGTCGATGAAGCCTCTCCCAAGACTGTGCGCACGCGCTCCCAGCTTAAGACGAACTCACAGTCCAATGTGATGCCACAGCCTGTATTTATCAAGACCGAGCCCGAACCCGATTCCGGATTGCTAGACCTGATGAATGGCACTGACTCGGACATGTATAACGTGAACTTTATCACCGAAGATATGCCGTCGAATATATTTGAGGTGAGCTTTCACTTTTACTGCATTTTGCACGCGTATTAATAACAATTATTAAACTGCAGGACCCCTCAATGCTCTCCACTGATCTGGGAGAGGTTGACAAGGTGAATCAGCAGCAGACATTCGGCAAGTCCACAGTCAGCAGTGGAAAGTTTGCCAGCAACTTTGATGTACCCATCAGCGGTGGCAACAGCAGCAGCAACTCTCTACTAGACGCCAATCAGGCATCCACATCGAAGGCAGCGGCGGCCACAAAGGCCACAGCATCAGCCGCTGAGGGCGACGCAGCAGCGATGGCTGTGACCAAGTATGCGGGCGAAAACAGTGCTGTTCGGGAGGGGAGCAATGGTCCTCTGATGAGGATTAATTCAGTGTTAGTAGCTGAGAAGCCTTTATTAGTCCCCAGAGCGATAGACAATAATCTAGAGGCCATTTCCCCTTCTTACTGTTGCAGTGACGATGTCCATGGGCATTTGGATAATGTGCAAGATGAGCTCGAGACTCTCAAGGATTTGCTGCGTGGCGACGGCGTCTCCATCGATCAGAACATGCTCTTGGGTGTAAGTTCATTTTACCCACCCGTTTCATTTACTTGGGCTGCCAGAGAACGTGTCCGTTTGTCCGAAGTGCATTTTATAACATACGTTCTATTTCTATACGATTCTATACGATTAGGCTCTTGCCAGGACGTCCATTTTGCAGCTGACCGAAGACGACCAGTTGATTAAGGTCAGCGCAAGCGTCCGGCACTTGACAAGCCCACTAATTTCGAATATATTTCTAGGAAACAAGCATTGAACTAACTTCCTTCATTTGTGCATATTGCAGCTCTTCAATGACTCGGAACTTCTGGACACCTATGGCCTATCGTTTCCCACTGATAGCATAAGCGGTGAAAAGAAAGGTAAGCTGAGAAGATTCTCAATTCGTTGAACCGTAAACTGAATTAAACTTAAATTATTGCAGCTTCGAGTGGCTCGGAAATGATGGCCTATCAGCCCAGCCCGTACGATCTTTCCGACATACTTGACACTGACGACAATGAAAAGAGCCAGGAGCCCATCAATCGTCAGTTGTTTCAGACGCAGAGTTCTGTATTGAACACACCGCGTCACGATTTTTAATCGTAGAATTTAGAGAAGACTTGAAGCAGCTATTACACTGATGCTCAGAAAGTGAACAAAAAAGTTGTTTTAAGTTTTCGATTATCTCTTATACCTAATAGTTGATCCATATTTGTTAATCATATTAATATTCATTTTATTCATGTCTGTGTATGTGCCTTTTGCACTATATATTTAATATATAGCCCTAACCCTAACCCCAAACCCAATCTAGTTGTATAGACTAGAAGAAGAACCAGTAAATATTTATGATAATCAATTTTTTAATCGGTGAAAAGTGTGAGAGCCACCCACACCCACGTGGGTCTCTCCTGTAGGTAAATTTTCGCTAAACGAAGATTAACAAAATTAAATGTTACTCTGAATTGTATACAAAGGTATAAGAGCATTATCTTTTTTTGTAGTTTATACGCTTTACATAAACTACTTTTTAATAATGGAATAATAAAATACATACTACTCTGTGCTGACTCCACGCGAGCAGCAATTGAAATCTGAGGCTTTAAAGCATAGAGAGGGGGATGGGGGCATGTCATCTTCTGGCATGATTTGTGCACACTTTATTTGGGATTTCTGTTGATACAACTTAATAGATACGGACTTACCAGGCTGCCTCGTGGTAATAAATATATAAATACAAGTTAACTTAAGCCTATACCTAGAAACGCAGACATACGCAGCAAGTACAAATGCTATGTAAATGGATTAATACATAGGTGTACAGTCTAGTGTGTAAAAAAAGTGTGTATAATCGATTGTATGCCTCAAATCAAAGGTTGTACGTATTGCATATGGATTAGAGAGATCGCCGTCAGCAGGCAGTTGTCCCTTAGGACTCGTCCTTGTACTTGGCGTCCTTTAGAATGTTTGCGAACTCGAATTTGACCCGCTCCCGCTCCGACCTGGGCATGCTGCGCAGAGTGTCCACCAGTGAGAGGCAATAAAGCTCAATGGGGTCATTGATGGGCGCCAGGCTAGGCAGAGGGGCGACCATGGCCTTGCGTTTGGCTGCATTCCCCATAATATCGCTGGCCGCCGGTCGTCTTGTGGCCGCTGACTTGTATATGGGCTCAATGGTAACTTCTCCATTCGAAAGGGAGCTGTTCTTGATGTCCTGCTGTTGTTGTTGCTGCCTTTGCTCGTCCTGTTCATACCCATTGCCCATGACCACCATTGGCGTGAGGAGGGGCGACGAGGCCGGTGAGCTATAGTGGGTGTTGTTGCGACTATTATTGCTGCTGCTATTGGTGCCATTCAGGGCACCCTCAATGGAAACCTCCATCTTTGGCTCCATGAGCTGCAGCTCGGGTACGATTTCATTGTCATCGCTGTTCGATCCGTCCTCACTGTTGTCCAGCTCAATGATGTCATAGTTGCAGGACGCATCGACCGTCAGGTGCTCCGGATCGGGATAGAGGAAGCTGTTGCTGTCGTTGTCACTGCTCCCATTATTGGTGGGCGCCGCAAATGTCTGGTTTTTCTTCACATTGTATGTTTGGGCGGTGTTCTGGAGAAATGACAGATCCTCCGTGAAGCGTCGTTTTCGCACATTCGGATTCACTTGGCCCGTCTCAATGGCCTTGATCTCCTGCAGATAATTGTAGCGTATGTTTTTCCATTTGGTCTGCAGAAAACGTGCTGTGGGGTGGGAAGCCAAGGGGTGGTGGGTGGATTAGTACTACAGCTTGCGGGGGGGCCGTTCGCATAAAAATTACTCACAGGAGGTGCCCAGTTCGTTGGCAATGCGATCCCATATGTCGACTCTCACAGGATTGCGGCGATAGTGCGGATGGCTGACGTCGTAGATGGCTGGATTGGCGCGGACCAGTTTTATCAAGCGATCGTCTGTGGGTTATTTTTGTGGGAAAAATCGTTAAAATCCGTCAATCAGTCATTTCTGCTTTCTACGTTTCTTCGCAAGCAACCCCTAAGCGCGGAAGACGCGGCCGGGCAGGACAATCGTCCTGTCATTCATTGGGGGTTGGTTTGATTCTGCAGCGCGTCTCTCTTTATTGTGTATTGGCAAAACCATATATGAAACTCACCGAATTCTGGTCCTGTGGTCTCGCGTTCAGCATAATAGCGTTGCATTTTGTGTTCCAGCTTTGTACTTATCATAATACTCAGTAGAGTACCTTTTAATTCAATCCGATTGTTTTCTTCCTCGCTGTAGTGACGGTCACTAACTCAAATTACTGCCATAGGCTGTGGTTCTTCTCAATTTTCCGAAATGGGCTGAGCGACGACTCCAAAGCGTTATTTTGTTGTGCACAATTAACCGTTGGACAGCGCTGCGTTTATTTCGTCTCTCTGTTTTTTCGGTTTTGTCTTACGCGCTCTGCGCAGTCTCACATTGACAGGCTTGCCAACTTGATCTGTTTGGCAGTAAAACTAGGGCTGCCACCCTTGACTTACAATCGGTGTAGCGTTTTATCAGGACTCGTACATCACTAGGGCGGCTATATCAAAATCGTGGAATATGATTGCCAATGGTGGACAAGGAACATTAACCCATTGTCGACCAAATACACTCCACCGAAAATAATGAAAATTTAATAATATAAGCGCAGTTCAGGTGAAAGATATAGTGGTTTTTTTTTAAGTTCAGAGGAAAGATGGCATGAATCTACAAGAAGAATTTACAATCGTTAAAATTTTCCGCCATTTACTTCAAGTAGTTGAACTATTTAAATGAAGGGGGCTTAAGTGGGCTAAGTTCCTTCCCCTGTCAGCTGTCATCATAAACCGCCCATCGTTCCGAAAAGCAACAACACAACACAAACACGGCTTGAGCATTTTCCACCGCTCGCGCGCTTTACACCTTTTGCACGGTTTGCACGTGTTTGTGCCACACACAGAACAGGCAACAAAATATGAACAACGACAGATATGGCAGATTTGGAGCACTCATTGGCATTGCGTACGTGAGCGGCACTCACTGCAGATTTCTGGTAAGCCAAAAACGCACTCGTAACACACACACACACGCGTAAGTGTCCGACTGTGTGGGTAGACAGCTGACTCAATATCTATTTCCATAGATTTACTCAACAAAAACGCCGAAGTCTTGGCCTACCATGAGCTGAAGCTGCGGCAGATCGTCCACCAGGCCGGCTGGCTGGAATATGACCCCTCGGAGATCTGGAAATACATACAGGAGTGCATTGAGGTAGCGTATCGGGGACTCTTGCACCAGTTATATCATCGGAAACTAACCCAAATAAATAACTTCGTAGACGGCGTACAAGAACTTGGTGATACT
Source organism: Drosophila lowei (assembly GCA_008121275.1). Classification (NCBI taxonomy): domain Eukaryota; kingdom Metazoa; phylum Arthropoda; class Insecta; order Diptera; family Drosophilidae; genus Drosophila; species Drosophila lowei. The sequence goes on along the minus strand of CM017778.1, from coordinate 18,061,361 downwards.
GGAAATCGATCCGCATGACATCATCGCCGTGGGAATTGTCAATCAGCGGGGAACGACCGTGCTGTGGAACAAGCAGACTGGCCAGCCGCTGCACAATGCCATTGGCTGGTCGGACAGTCGCAGCACCCCAGTCCTGAGAAGGATCCTGCAAAACGTGAAGCAGAATGTGGATTATGTGAGGCAACGCACTGGGCTCCCGTTGAGTGGTTGCTTCAGTGCCTTGAAGATTCGTTGGCTGATGGAGAATGTTCCGGCTGTAAGAAGTGCAATAAAAGAGGACAAGTGCCTTTTCGGCACTCTGGATTCGTGGCTGTTGTGGAACCTAACCGGTGGCGTCCAGGCGGGAGTTCACTCGACGGACATCACCAATGCGCACTACACTTCGCTAATGAACCTGTCCACACAACAGTGGGATGTAAAGCTGTGCCGATTCTTCAATCTTCCCATAAACATACTGCCTCGGATACGTTCCAATTCCGAAATATATGGCTATGTGCTGGACGGACCGTTGCTGGGAGTCCCTATAGCAGGGGTAATGGGTGAGCAGGCCGCCTGTTTGATGGGCCAACTGTGTGTTAAGGCCGGCCAGAATGTCTGCACCCTGGATGACAGCTGCTTTGTCCTGCTCAACACGGGCACAGAAATGCTTGAATCAGAGAATGGACTGATCACAGGAATAGCGCACCAGCTGGGACCCCGAGCGGCGACCAACTACAGCCTCGAGGGGGCCATTTCCAATGCCGGATCCACAGTTACTTGGCTACGCGAAAAGCTGCGCATCAATACCGAGATTAACTCCAACGACAATGTAGTAGAATCTCTTAATACCTTTATCGGCGATAGCTCAATGATTTCCTCCACCTGCTCATCCTCCATGCTCAATGCCGAATGCGGTCTGGCGGCCAAACGGTCAGAGATTACCCTTGTTCCAGCCTTTCATGGTCTGTATGCTCCCTATTGGCGCTATGATGCCAGGGGCATAATTCTGGGCCTCTCCAGTCAGACTACGGCAGAGAACATCACCCAGGCTGCCTACGAGGCGACCGGCTTCCAGATCTACGAAGTTCTCGAGGCCTTCAAGCGGGACACGCCCAACTGGGATCACGCGTGCATGCATCCGGTGCTCACTTTCGGCGGCGAGTACGCGGAAGACACACACCTGGTCCAGTTCATAGCGGATATCATGGGCTACATGCTGGAACGGCCGCAGACCGCCTCGCCAGCTGGTCTGGGAGTTATGATAGCAGCCGGCGTGACCATGGGCGTGGTATCCCTAGAATATGCGACAAAGATGTATGCTCCACCGACAGACGTCTTCTCCCCCACCACCACACCGAACCGTAAGTGCAGGGGAGTGGAGTACTGTTGCATGGGCATAATGGAACTAATTTGTATTTTATTTCGCAGGTCGAGAGGTGCTCTACAGGCGCTGGGACTACGCAGTAAAGAGGTGCCTGCACTGGAACAATTTCGAGACATACGAGGCAGACATCGAGCTGTTCTCGCAGCGCGAACGTGATCCCAATCTAGCCATACGGCGATCAATACCTGGCAGCATATTCATGGTCACATCGTTTGCTCTTCTCCTACTGGCCAGGCACCTGCACAACAATCCTCTGACCTAATGCGCATCGGAGAAGCCGCGGAAGCAGCTATTGTGTGCAATTCTAGTCAACTAAACATGTTCAGCATGCGCATTCAAAATTAGTTGTTTAGTTTAGCATTTAGTCGTTCATAGTTAATTCTCTTTATCGTTAGCTTTCTTATGTATATACTCTCGTATCATTTTTCTACTTTGCCTGATTCGTAGATCAAATTTTTGTGATTTACCATATACACGGACACCACACACAACTTTAATGGAAACGTTTATAAACTTGTGTATATTCATAGTGTGCCGATCTGTTTAAATATTCAGTTTAGCGTATTTATGCAAACGATTTGTATTACTTTAAAAACTAAACACAAATCTTAATGCTGTGAAGACATGTAGACACAAAAAGCCTAAGCCGCTTTGGGCTTGCTACCTAAAGACACGTACGTATCTATTAAACTGAGTATGTATACCAAAAATAATGTAGAAAACCAGCTGTCAAGAATGCATTTTCAAGTGGCCATTGGACCAGAGGCCGTGGGTGTAGCATATCCTTGCTCTCGGGTAAAAGTGGCCAGTGTTTGCTGGCTTCTGTTCCGCTGCTGAGATCCATTTGCCAGTTAATTAGCTGTCAGGTATACTCGACGGAGGAACGCATTCATTACCTGCCCTGCTTGTGGATGCCATGCCTCTGTTACCCGTTCCACGCCATACAGAAATGCACGCTTAAGTTATTGCGCTTATTGTTGACACGCGAATGGCTGACAGAGCCCGGAGGCCAGAGCATCTCGCCTGATGAAGAACCAGCTGTGCCCATGCATAGTCCCAGCAGCCAATGTGCACTTGAACGCGCTTCTCTCGCCTGTACGGAGGGAGGAGTCGCTGCTGGGAGCACCCTCAACTGTTGTCTTTGCTGGCCATGGGAGTCGAGTGAGAGGCACTCTTTCAAATGAGTTTTTATGCGCGAGCGTTTGCCCAATGCGCTACTGAAAGATGAACGCGGCCTATCAGTGAGCTTTAAACCTGAGGAAAGTGAGTAAATAACTGTTTTTACTGTTTACTGATCGCTCAATTCGAAAATGAACTGATGGTTCGATAAATGAACTCCTGAAAATATAATAGCTGAACAAGTTCGATAGCTGAACTCGATGACTTCTTTGCATATCGGAATTGGCAACAGTCGGATCGGATAATTGGCGATTCAATTAAAATCCTAATAATAAGTGTTTGCATCCACCGCTAAAGTGAACATCTTTATACCCTTCAAAGTGTAGGTCATCAGAGCTGTCGGGCAAACCGATAAATATGAATCTCAGTCGCGCACCCGTATATCCTGGTCCACAGTCTGAAAATTGGTTTGCATTTGAAGACAAAAAACGTCAACGAAGCGCAGTAAAATGTGAAATTTGTGCAAACATTGACTCCCCTGCCTTCTTCCTCGCCCGTAGACCAAACTCTCCTTGGTAGGAGTTCGTGGGGGAGGCGTGGCATGGTCCAAGACGTAAGTAAACTTTGCACGTAGTCAATTTAAATAAATTAACACGGTGTTGGTCGTGTGTGTGTGTGTAAAGGCGAGAGATAAGGAAATGAGGGGGAAGAGTAAGCTTATCGGGGAACCAATCCTCCCTCCCTTCCACCCTCTGGCGTGATGGGTTATTTGACTTCGTTCCTGCTGCGTCCCATTGTGTCCCACTGCGTCCCACTGTGCTGCAATATGCCAAAATACGAACTAAAATTTGACATGGCCACGTAGCCAGGACGATTCCCTGTGCCGGGGGGTATCAATGTCCTCCTGAACGGGTGGGTTTTTGGCTGTTGTGCGGTTTCCCCCCGTTTCGAATGCATTCTCGCCCAAAAAGGGGGTGTGCTGTGAAAAGGAGCGGGCTGCCAGAACGCATAAATCCTCAAGTTTATGGCATCAATAAATGTCGAGGCGAAATAATGATTTCGTCAAGTTCTCCGGTCATTGTGCTTCCTCCCCCTTGGCGTTGGAACTTTTGCTGCTATCGATGTTGCATTCAACTGTACCACGGGGGTTGCTCTCTCGAGGATCTGCATAACTAGGCAGATCTTTGGTAGAACCTCTCGTGTTTCGTAGCTTTCAATCCAATAAATTTTGCGCGTGTCGACGCCCACACAAAAAAAGGGGAAACGAAATGACTGAAAGGCTTCACACATTCAGCGCGCAATTTATTTATTGAGCGAAATTTCCATGGAGGTTTTATGGCCAAAACTCATCTGCATATGCGCCCAAGTGCCAGGAGCAGGAATAGGAGCAGAAGCAGAAGCAGCAGGAGAAGCATTCAATGGCTTGACAGAAGGCTGGCTCTTTATCAGCTGCTCCAGGTCCTGCTCCGGTTGTTCCCAGCTCCTGCCACTGATAGAAAGTTTTACGCACTTTTTTTACGAGCCTCAGGCTCTCTCCTCCCCCGTTCGCATGGCAGGCCGTCATAAAAATGTCGTAAATTCGCCGGAGCGAAAGTTTTTGTTGAGCTCGAAAGCCCGGACTCGGCCCGGTTGCCTCGGTTGCCATCGTAAAAACCTTAATTAATTTTCTAATCAACATTTTGCCTGCATGTAAATCGTCTGATTTTCCGAGTGGAGTCCGTTTCGGGACTCTGCCGCTTATGTGTAGCATAATTTGAGGCGTCTCCGTGCTGTACGAGTACGAGTACGAGTGCCGTCGCTGCTGGAGCGCCTTCAGCTCCATTAGACGGGACGGGCCCGGTTAAGTCCGCTGCGATATGTCAAAGTAAACGGCTATAAAGTCTCAACTGAAGGCGGAGCTGGGCTGGAACTGGCGCCAGCAGTAAAAAGTTGCGTGCTCTGCGTTTGGATGATTCCCGCGTGTTGTTGTTTTTGGTGGTGTTTACTTGGTTTGTTAGTTCCGAATTGTTTTCCGAGTTGGGTATTATCAAAGGGAGGGGAAACAGATGGGTGTGGGGGAGGGAGTAGAGACAGCTTCCACCAAACATCACTCACTCATTCGCTCAGCGGCTACGACGGACAACGGGTTCAGACCAATTACAAAGGAATTTTGGACAGCACAAGCACTGCACAAATTAATTTAAATATTTAAATACTTTAATTATTTTTTAACTGTCCTGTGGGGAGTACAGGGTGCAGACAGGCAGCGGGGAGTAGGGAGTACGGAGTAGGTGTACAAAAGCCAAGTGCCACGATCCAGGGGCAAACACACATAGCTGGATGGCAACCTGCGAGGACGACAACGGGCAAACAGCCAAGCGTAAACTTAACTGACAAGTGGAGACTTAACTTCCCATAACAAATTGCATTCCAATTGCATGTCGTCCCTGGGTTCGCAGTCTCCTGTTCCCCTTCCAAGCCGCCGAATCCCGCGAGGCATGAGCAAACAAACACACACACACACAAACATAACATCCCATCCAGTCCACACACAGCCGCTCTCCAGGCCCATTCTCCTGCAGGACGATGTCGCCATTGCTGTTAATTTAAATTGCTTTAAAAAAGCATGTGCAGAATTCAGATTCAGATGCAGATGAAGAGATGGAGAGATGGCAGAATGCACGCCACATGAAATGAGGAACAGAAGCCGTAGTAGGTATACCGTATCCCCCATTCAGCAGGGCAAATGGTAACAGGAGCAACTACGAGCTGGCAGTTGGCAGCTCCAGCCGAGCAGCCTCTCGAGCTGCCTTCACGAGCAGACACACCCACACACGGAAAAAAGCCATAATGGAAGGCTGACTCTTGATACCCTCGATGGATCATCGATCCTTGGATATCTATAATCTATCATTCGATTAAAGTAACGCACAACTTTTTCCCAAATCTCCATATATTTGTTTAATATTTGTTAAAGTTCCGGGTTTCTTTCAGTGCACACATATGCCATGCCCGAAGGAATCCTAAAGGGTGTGAAAAAGTATGAATGCAGCCAAGAAGGTGCTCACGAATGGGCCAGGACCTGAGTCGGAGGCAACGTGGGGCGCGTGCCCCTGCTCTGAAAGGAAAACAAAATTATGCAACTTGAGAACCAGAAAACAGACAGACTGACAGGGCATGGCACCCCACAAGCACACTGGGATCGGTGGTTTGGGGGTCTGCTGCTCCTTGGCTGCTTCTCAGCTGCCATCTCAGTTGCAGTTTTCTGTTGCTGTTGCATAAAATATGGCTGCTGCTGCTGCGGCTGGTTCTTGCGAGAGCTCATGAGGGCGTCTCGACTTCTGCAGCAGCGCCAGCAGCTCCTCCTCCACCCAATCTCTGGGGAAGCCCAGCACCTATTTCAGTTGCTGTTTCTGCATTTGCATTCAATTAAATCAGGACTTGAAGTAATTGCCAAGTAAACACAAGTGCCAGGCCAGGGCAGGACTAAAGAGGATTATAAAACAAGTTTCCAAGACGCAAGTTCTTTTTGGGGAAGGAGCTATGCGAAAAGTACTTTTCTTATTGATAAAAATGTTTAAGCTGACAACTTTTCACTCGACCAAGATCGTGTGGGTTGTCGCCAAAAATAAAAAATAAAAAAAAACCCTTTAGCCCTAGTCCCAGTCCCTGCGCTGCCTCCAGTCAAAAGTTTATTAAAATTCAGGACAAGAAGCAGCCGAGCCGCAACAAGAAAGTTCCCAGAAATTTTATTACAAACAAAAACGAAGAGACATTGTTGGGGTCGAGGCTTTAAATACCCTTCCAGGTCCATCTTCCGTTCTGATTGAGATACATATTTCGATGAGCTCCTACCAGTTCCTAATCCAGTTACCTATATGATGTATCTGAAAATAATAATACCCTTTGTACTCTTTGTAAGGGTGCACAAATATCGCAAAAGGCAAACTGGGAGAATAGGGAGCTGGTAGCTGGGAGCAGGGAGGAGCCATGCTTTGCCACATGTGTCGCCTTTGGGGGCAAATCGATGGTAGATTGAATTGAAGCAGCAGCTGAGCCTGGGGCTGTCCCCGTCCCGCAAGTCCCAGTCCCGGTCCCTGTCGCACTGCGGTTCAATTCAATGATTTGTGGCTCCGGCAGCGTCTTAATTTATCAGCTCCCTCCCTTCCCGAGACAATTTCTGCCTAATGGAGAGGCAGAGACGCGGTGGCGTGAAACTTTTTAAAATTCTTTGCAGTTGAGTTAAACTTTTGGCCAAAATAATTTGTATGCGGCTGCCACCAGCTTACAAGAGAAAGTTCTCTGCTGCACGGATGTGCGGCGGGTGGGGAGAGTGGACAAATGTCTTCTGTCTGCTGCTCAAAGGGGGAAGCTGGGATTGGAAGAACTACATATATGTTGAGGCTACTTATTAAGGTCTTCCTTTGGCTGCTCGCAATCATATGGGAGTGCGCGCCCTTTCTTCCAAGGTGTATATTTATAAGGTGGCAATTTGATCAAGAGTCGCACAGCAAGAGATTCTGTCGTTCTAGAACTATACAAAGTAGAGATTGTTTAATATTTTTCCAGTAGAGTTCCAGTAGAGTCCTCTGTAAGGAATGTCCAAAGGCAGAACAAGGACTCACCTCATTTAATTACTCCTTCCTAGGTGGCTGAACACTTGAGTTGCATTGTCCTCGGGTCCGGGACTTGCACATGGTTGCTCTTTCCATTGAAGTGGTGGGAGAGAGCGGAGAGAGATTGAGGCAAAGTCCCTGTTGGAATGTGTTGACATAGCGCTAAATTTTACAGTTACTTTTTGTTTGCCCTTCTGCTAGACGTTCTCTCCTACTATGTACACTCTTTCTTTGCCCTTCTTGCTGTAGTTAAAGTTTAACGTTTTCTGGGAATATTTATTCTAGGCTAAAGGGCCGAAATCCGTTTAATCCTGTGGCCAAACGTTGTAGGGGGGTGTAAGAAATGATTTAGTGGCTAATTAAACATTTTGAATAAATCAGTAATGGGTTCAGTGGCGAACCCTATTTATCCTCCTGTGGCCCCTGTGGCTCTCCCTCTTATCTCGGGGGCCGAATAGTGTTAATTAGTCAATTTTTAAAGGTATTTTAAGTATTTTTAAAGGAATTTCTGAACATTTTTCGTACCTCAATTCTCAGAGGATGTCTCGTTACACGGTTTACAGTTTTGCAAATGACAGCCATCTCTGCCCCTTCCCCTTTGGTCCCTGCCACCTCCCAAATTACCCAATTGAACTTAAATGCCCCGTGGAAACGAAAAGTTTCTCCCCACCCACTGGCACTTTCTCAGAGCCTACTTCTACCTGCTCCTCCCACAGTTCTCCTCCCTCTCCCTGTTACATTGTCTCAGCCCACTAACCTTGCTCATTTACCGCTAATTTTGTCACTGCTGCAATCTCGTTCTGGCATAACAAAGGAGCGGGAGTGGGAGGGGAGAGCGGGAGCGGTAGTGGTAGCTAATGCCGCTTAACCGTTATGGCTATAAAACGAAGCTTCGGAAGCTTTTGGCACAAGCTAAATGCAAAGCGACTCAATAAACGACGAGAGAGACGATAAAGACCAAAACATCACCTGAACACAATTCGCACTCGCGCTCTCTTTCGCTCTCGGAGTAACCCTTGCCCCAGCAGCAGCAGAAACGGCCGCAAATCCCCCAAATGGACTCTCTGGATCGGATCTGAGGACTTTTCCCCAAAGGGCTGGCTGCCAACTCCATTGAAGCGTAAGAGTTTCTCGCCAGACTCCATTCCAAATCAACTGCATTCCTAAGCCCTGTCAGGCATTTTATGGCCAACACGAAAGCTAAACTTTTACCGAGGGACTCGTAACCAACCCGGCCCAGGATTCACTCTCGCACTCGCATTCGCACTCTCCTCTGCACCCCACCCCAGCCTATTGCTATATCGCTTTCCTTTCTGCGTTCTCCCTCTCTCCCTCTCCCTCTCTCTTGCTTAGCTCGGCTCGTAAAATTTTATGCGTTTTTTGCGCCCTGCGCTTGGCGTTTGGCGTTGAAAATGAAAATTGTTACTCCACAATGAGCCGGGGTTTCCAGCTCCCGGCTCCAACTCGATGGCATTCGAGTCGAGTCGAGTCGAGTCAAGTCGAGTGTCGTCGTGTCGCCTGCCTGCCTGCCAGACGTGGCCTCTGTCCTGGGTAGGGGTGGCAATGGCAACTCCTCTAGAGATGTGAGTCTTCGGACAGTGCCAGTTCGCACCGCGAAACAGCCCCACTTTGGCTGGAGAAGCGTGTTGCGTGTCAGCGAATATCGTGTCACGCGGCTGTCGCTAGTTCTTCTGTACATTGTTGTTGTTGTTGTTTGTTTGGTTTTTATGACTTTGGGGTATTTATTTCACTTGAAGCGGGACGAGGGGGGGAGGCACACGGAACAAGAGAAGCTCCTGCTCCTGCTCATGCTCCTGCCTGATGTTTCATTTCTGTTGTTTCGCTAGCTTTCCTTCGCAATTTCCCCTCCCCTCTCCGCCCATCGCCAGTCTGTGCGTTAATGAGTCAACACAAAAGGCTCAGCTGTTTGTTTAATGCATGTTCCACCCCTTTTTCAAACACGACACGACACCCTTTAGGTCGGGATTCGGTTTTGTGTTTTACGTTTCAATTTCGGTTGGAAAATGGTAAAGGTGTGGGTCCATCCCGCTTACCTTTCGAAGGATCAGTGTCGATCAATTATATATGTATGTATGTACCGTCTGACTCTTAAAATATACCAAAATATACCTTTTAATTTTTAAAATAAACCTACCATTAAAAGAAGTTATTTTTCCTTTATATTTTGTAATATCTCTATGTCTACACGAATAAAAATCCAGTGGTGTTCGTTATTCTCACTAATACTCGTAAAAGACTCAACGGATTTGGATAATCCAATAATAATAACAATATTCAATTCCTTTAGATGTATTTAACAACCTGAAGGTAGCGTTTCCGACCACATTTATTTATATTCTTGATCAGCCGAGTCTATATATGGACATGTCCGTCTGCCCGTCCCGTTTGACGCCTAGTTCTCAGAGACTGTAGTATAATATATCCTAATGCTTTATCAACAAATGAATGAAATTAACTGTATATCCGTTTTGACTTCAAAATATACTAACAACTATACAATATACCACAAACGGTCACCCTGTTAGGGATCTAAAAGTACTTCATGACCATCTTCTTCATATGGAAAGTGTTAGAAGCATTTCGTATTCAGTGCTTAAAGTCCCACTGTATTTCTTGAGAGTGTGAAATCGATTAAAACCATATACAGGACCATTTCATGCTTTAGTTTCAGTAATTATCCACAAGAAATTTATTTTAAAATAGCTCTAGTACTGGAAAGTATTACAAATATATCTAGAGTCTCTGGAGATGAAGATTCCATTCCTTATGCGCATTCGGATGCCTTTGAAATGAACTTGGGTCTTTTGAAACCCTATGGGGAGGATCTCTTCAAAGGTGAGTCTCAAAGTTCGATGTGGAACACACTTCTCTGGAAGTCTGCACGGGATTAGCCTGCCTCATTGATGGAGGGATCTGATCGGGCTACTGCATAGATCTGTCGGCGAAGGAAGTCTTCGTGCCCGACACAAATGAGAAAATTACCAATATCCAGTGTCGCGTGTTCTCCAAGCATCGCGGTTGCACTCCACGGGCCAAATGCTGCACCGATGGTTGGGACTACACCTACGTGGTGAAAACAGACCATTAATGGGGGGATTTTCCCATTAAATTATTATTAAATTTACACGCCTTCACGGCTACCTCTGCTTTTCTGTGCTTGAAATAATTGAGTCAGCAGCAGGATGGGGAGTGGAATTCCAAACTTACTTTTGGGGTGGCTGTATAATTGGGTGTTCATTCACTGCTATTTCCTACCCCTTTTGAGAGACGACGGCTCATATTCAGCTTGGCCCAAAAACACAATTCAAACTTTCCCTCTCGCTAATTGTGCGAATATTTCGCAGAACGAGGCTGCCTGGGCTGCCATAAAAACCAGAGCAGACCTATAAAACTCCGCACCGCACACGGGCATATATATGTACATATGACGGCCGGAGAGATGGCTGAGCTGAGTAATAAACGAGTCTGCGATGTGCTTCAATTATGTGCCAGGATGCCAGGATGCTAGGCTGTTTTCCCACTCCCGTGTTTCGTAAACTTTGGCCCGTGATGAATGCGAAAATATGTTTTCGGCGACTCCATAATGAGGCGACTTCGCTGATGCGAAGGTACGGGTGCACCATCAATCTGCGGTTTGGGTTGGAACCGCCTGCGGGGAGGAGGGGTGGAGTTGGCATGGAAACAAAAGTAAAATTTTCTGCGAAATTTATGTTGTGCCTTGTCAGGCCGGGCTATTGGTGCGTATGCGTAATGTCATGTGCAATTTATGCGCGGCCAGGTAAAGGCATAACCAGGTGGTATAGGTCAGTGGGGACTCGAGCACCCCCCGCCTTGCTGTTCGCCCGTTTGGCTATGCGGCGTATGAGTAATGCACATTTTACGCTTGAATTGCCAAAGCACAGCCATTTTGCCCACTTTTTGTGCCCCACAGTGCTACGCTTGGCTGCATAAAATATTAATAAATTGAAAGTCATGTGAAATGGCATTTTTATGTTTCTTCCCCTGCCCGGCAGCGGCAGCAGCAGTAGTTTAGGCCTTTCTTTTGTTGCAGCACAGCCGCACCACAGCAGCAGCACAGCTGTCGCGGTTTTCCATTACGGAGTGCTGCAAATATTGCGCATACGCCATGTGTGTCCGGCCTTTTAGCCAGAGAGCTAACAAATGCATTTGCATTCGAGTCGAATCAGTATTTGTCTAACCAGTGACATATGTAGCTACATTTGTTAATATTTGTAATAGTTGAATATTAGATAAGTTTGGGAGGGAGTTCGGTTGGAAGAGAGCAGGGAATCGGATCATACATATGTCTCCTCTCCTGTAGGGTATCCCTCTCCACCGGCTTCATTCTGGCCAACTCTTTATGCTCCGAATTCCGCCTGCCGCACTTCCTGGCTACCAACTGTTCAATCAACCTTTTTCGGTGGAGGCATTTGCTATTCATGACAGGCAGATATTTGTACGTGCCAGGAAAAGCTAAGCAGCCCATCCTCTGGTCCTGCCAAAAGGAAAATGCCAACTCATTCTGGAACGGGGCTGTAGTTGGGTATTTTTCTCTCTTTTGCTGTTGCCGATTCAAATGCAAATATTGCTTCGTTTTGGGCCTGGATCTGGGCCTGGCCAAAGTTTTCGCACGAGGAAACTTTTTGGCAACGTAGGCGCGCTAGCGAGAGAGAGAGAGAGAGAGAGAGTGGGCCTGGGCCAACTTAAAGCCCCAATAAGCCAAGGCAACTTTACGGTTTATTGCCGTGTTTGTTTGTCAATCGTTTTTGGGGCGGGGGGAGCGAAAAAAAGCGAAGTCAGAGCCGGTCTCTCAATCCGGGCATTCAATAGGCGCTCATTTTTCAAATCAAGTGAAGTGTGAATGAGCCAAGGACCCCTACTCGCAGGCCCAAAGGACCCTTAACAAATTTGCCCAGTCCGAAATGAAATGCCTATGAAAGGAAGCCCTCGCCCCACCCAAAGTAGATTTTTCTGTAAATAATTCAGAGGGGCTTTGCTTTTACTTCGGTTAAATTTATTTATTCGTGTTTATTTAAATGTTTTTTAAACATGCATCAAAGCTTAAAATACTAGCTGTAAATGTGTGGGTGTGTGTTGCTTATATAGCTATAAATACATACATATACTATATTTAAAAAATGGATGCGTTTTCCAATGCTAAAATTAAATTAAAATTTGGCTTAGTTTTCCCTTCCTTTCGGCATTCGAAAAACCTTTGAAAATCTGCGATAATCGTATCAGATTATTTCTTCTTTGTAATATACTCGTACTCGTATTCGTATATTCTTTATAGTAAAATGCTGATGGTGATGTGATGGTTAAAAATGCTCTCCTAATCCTAGAAATGCTTCAACTGGTCTAAATGCAAATATTTTGTGGCTGTTTCTATATACATTTTACCACGCAAATGCAATACTTTCATCGTTATTAATTCATATCGTAAGTACTCGTAATCGAACAATATAATATGCATATGTGTGTGTATGTGTTGTGTGTTATGTGTTACGCGTTACGTGTTACGTAGGGTGTAATTGTGTAGGTATATATCATATGTTTGTACAGTTAAAACGTGTCCATATATAGTACGCATGTTGAACAGGCGCTTAGAACTTAATGTTTAGCCTGGAGAAGGAAATACTTGTGGGGGAGATACTGCCCCTACTTAGGGTAGGGGAGGAGGGGAAAACCATAAATCTAGAAATTACTTTTTGGCATTTGCTCAATCAGTCTGGGCCTCCTCACTTCTCGGCTCCACTTTGCATGGCCTTGCTCAGGGCGGATCCCAGTTGACTGAAGGACGGACGCTCCTTGGGATTGGCCAGCCAGCAGGATAGCTGCAAGGGGCATAACGGATGAATTAATTAGCCTGTCAGGACTATGGCTTCATTTACTCCAACACTCACCAATATCTCTTTGAGGCTGTCGGGCGTGGCCTCGGCCACCGTCCACTCCAAGGTGCCGGCCTGCGACCGCTGGATAACCTGGTCGCTGGTGAGCTCCTCCTGGGGCAGCTTGGTGGCCTGATTGAAGAGCTCCCACACCAGCACGCCGTAGGCAAAGATGTCGCTCTTGGTGGTGTACTCGTCCTCCTGGATGCATTCGGGCGCCAGCCAGCGCACCGGAAGCAGCGTGTTCCGGTGCTTGTGGTACTCTCGACTGTACTTGTCCTTGCACAGGGCCGGATAGGAGACCTTCACTATGAACTCGCTGGAGATGACACAATTGCGAGTGGCCAGATCCCTGTGGAGAAGGTGAAGGACAACAGCCCAGCTTAGAGGATGGAAGGAGACACGCTCAACCTCCACTTACCTGTGCGTGCAGCGTGAGCGGTAGATGGCATCCATGCCGCGTGCAATCTGGTAGGCCACGGCCAGCACCTGGCTGGTGGTAAGGGCCGGCGGCGAGGAGGTGGCTGTGGCTGTGTTCACCTTGCCGGCGGTGGCCAGCAGGAACTGCTTGAGGTCGCCCCAGTCGGTGTACTCCAGGACCATGTAGTGCGGATCCTTCTCCCGACAGAGGCCGAACAGGCGGACGACTCCCTTGTGGGAGATGCCGCGCAGCAGATCCAGCTGGCGACGGAACTCCTGGCACGCCTGCTCGTCCTTCACTTTGTTCAGGGCCTTGACCAGGACCAGTTGATCGAGAGCCGACTGCTCTGGCTCCTCCTCCTTGATCTCCTCGATGTCGTCCATGGAGGTCTTGGAGCGTCGCTTCTCGTTGAGAGTGCTGAGGGTGGTGCTCCCGCTGCCGCTGCCCCCACTCCCGTTCTCGCTGTTGCTGTGCTGCTTCTCGGTGTCCGCATCCTTGTCCGCCTGAGCACTGGCCGCCACCAGGGAGGCCTTCAGTTTGCCCACGAACACGTCTCCGAATTCCCCGCGTCCGATCTGCAGGAGCTCGCTCAGACCCGACCGGGGCAGGACGAGCTGCTCGTAGACCGACTTCTTGGAGCTCCTCGACTGCTGGCTGCAGGCCGTGTCATCCGACTTTTGGGCGTCTCCGTTGGACTTGGATTTGGCCTTGCCCGTTGCGCCATTGCGCTGCTTGGACAGGCACGGCTCCTGTTCCGAACCCTTGCCATTTGTGACGGCGGCGTCCGGCTGGTCGCCGCCAGCCTCCTTGATGCTCAGCTCGTTGAGGCGGGCCTTTCGCGCCTGGCGACGATACCGACACCACAGCATGAGACCCACCACCAGGACAATGTAGGCCAGCGCCACAGTCATCGTGATGAGGACAGCCCGCGTGACCAGGAAGCCATCGCCGCCCGTTTCCTCGGGGGCAAAGCCATCGCCGGTGCTCCGCACCACCAGCTGGACATCCTCCCGCTTCAGACCCGCACTGTTGCCGATGGTGCAGCCATAGCTGCCCTCGTCCTCCACCTGGACATTGCGTATCTCCAGGGTGCCATTCTCCAGGAAGCTGAACCTCTCCCGATCCGTGTTGTTCTCGCTGAGGTACTTCAGGTCTTTATCCCATTGAATCGTGGGCTTGGGATCCCCAATCGCCTGGCAGTGCATCACCACAGTGCCCTGCTCGGTGGTCTCAATGGGTCCCACGGGGGGGACACTGAACTTGGGTGTGACCACCACATTGATGGCCACAGTGGCGCTGATCTGGCCCTGGCTGCTGCTGGCCTGGCACGTGTAGTTGCCCCGATGCTCGGCCCTCACGTTCCGGAAGATGAGCGTCCCATTGATGTCTACCTCCACCTGGTCGGGCAGCGAGCTGTTCGGCGAGCCTTCCTGCAATTGGAAACGAGTTGCGACGATTAGTAAACAGTTTCCAGACCCCTGCTCGATGCGTTTTCATCAAAAATTCAACAAAAAAAACAGAAAGCAATGCAACTCAACGCAAAGCAACGTTTGTTTAGACCAAATGAAAAAATCTTCTTTTGAAAGGGGTCTCTCTCTCTCTCGGTCTCTATTTCACTTTTACCCCCACAAATAGACAAACAGTTGCCGAAATTGGTTGGCCATTGGCGACAGCTGAAAGCTGAAAGCCGACGGCAGGCGGAGGGGGAAGGTGTTTGGGCCAGATGGACCCGTCGACTGGATAGAGTTTTGCATATCAAATGGTTCATTCGGAGGGGAAATGTTTGCTCAGCGACGCGTTGCGCGATTTTTTCCAATTTGTCAGATACGTGCCACGGACAGGGGGATAGATGTAGTGAGGATACACTCTCGTCCTGTTTGAGTGCTCTCGAAATGAAAAGCACTCTACTCACCCTCAGCCATTGCACCAGCGGCGGCGGTGTGCCCTGGGCCTTGCAGTGCACCTTGGCCACGGCTGCGTCTAGCTCCAGATTCTTCGATGTGGGCTGCGGCACGAACTTCAGCTGCTCGATGACCTCCAGGATGCCGGGGGAGGAGTTGAGGGGCGCATGGCCCTCGAGCTGCAGCTGGCACTGGTACTGGCCGGCGTCGCTGGCAATGATGCTGGCAAAGCTCAGGGTGCCGTTCTGCTTGTGCAGCACCAGGCGGGCGTCTTCGCGCAGCAGCGCATCCTTGCCAGAGTCGTGAGCGTGTCCTGGTATGGGGATGGCGCCGCCCAGCTCCACGTGCCGCAGCAGCTTGCCATCCTTTCGCCAGCGGAGTTGAATGCGCTGGTTCTGCAGCTCGGCGGGCAGCTCGTAGAGGCAGCTGAGAGCGGCTGGGTCGCCCTCCTTGATGAGCAGCTGGCTAGCGGGTCCCTGGACAATGCGCAGATCCTCGGGGGCCGGGGAGAGAGCCTGATCCAGGCCACCAGAGCCGCCCCGCTTGCCGCGGCACAGGAAGGTCTGCTTGCCCCACGACTCGGGCAGCTTCTGGTTCTTCTTCAGCAGCCGGGGCAGACACTTGATGTTCGCCTGGTAGACATAGCCCTGCTTGCTCATCACCCGCCCCGCCGCGTTTGAGGCAGTGCAGCGATAGAGGCCATCGTCGGAGGGACTCGGCTGACGCACCAGCAGGCGATGTTGCTCCAAATGGACGTTGCCCCAGCTGGCCAGCCGGGCGCTGTTGCGGTACCACTCGATCTGCAGCGGCTCGTCCCCGGAGGCGCCCTCCACGTGGCACTTGAGCAGCAGCTCGTTCCGATTGCTGCCCAGCAGCTGCACGCTGGCCGACTCCAGATCTGGAAGGAACAGAAACAAAAGCACAAACAGACGATCAATAATTGAATTTATGGTATGCGATTCGGGTTTCCCTGGGGCCTTGAATAGGCTGGCATTCCATAAATATGCATAGTACGTGTATATCCGGAAGATACATTTCGCCTTAATGCGTTTTCTGGGCTGCGCAAATTTCAGTTTCTCTTCAGTTTCTGTTCTGTTCTGTTCTGTTTTGTTCTCTTTTTTTCCTTCGGATTTTTCCCTTTTGAATTTCTCGCTGCATTAAGTGCATTTTATCGTCAGTTCTGGGCGGAACACGACGCTCCGCTCAGCCCCAGCAATCTTTGTGTTCGTTG
This sequence comes from Drosophila lowei, assembly GCA_008121275.1. Taxonomy (NCBI): domain Eukaryota; kingdom Metazoa; phylum Arthropoda; class Insecta; order Diptera; family Drosophilidae; genus Drosophila; species Drosophila lowei. Next base: position 18,044,822 of record CM017778.1, on the reverse strand, counting down.
CTGCCGCTTAAAGGGGCAGAGGAAGCATAAATTGAACTGTCAGTCAGACAGAGGCATGGGCAGGGGCAGGGGCAGGGTGGGGGACCTGGCTAGGGTCGTGTCTACTCTTGCACCTTTATGCATGTAAATGCTCATACGTGGCAGCATATTCCCCTCCTCCCCTGCTCCACTGCTTCAGCCATCCACTCAGACAGAGGAGACAGAGCAGACGGAGCCGGCAGGGGCACGGAATGGAGCGAAACGGTACTTGCAACAATTGCTGCATGAGAAAAGAGTTTTGTGGCAAGAGCAGAAAAAGCAGAAAAGAAAAGCACAGGCTGAATGCAAGGCAAAAAAAAAAAAAAAAGCAGAATATGCTAGGGTTTAATTTATGTTTTAGTGGCAGCTGAAGGCGCAAGGGGCGTGGTCGCTCATGTTGCAGACATGCCAGCGCAGCACCGTAGCCTTTGTGCCCCTTGGCTCTGTCCCATCCCGTGTCCCCTGCCGTATCTCTGCCTTGCCATCGCATATCTCTGGACCTGGACAACCTGCGATGGAGCTGGGGCTCCATTGTGGCAATGAGAGAGCGAGATACTTTTGTATCTCTGCGTGATAATTGTCAATCGCCGCGAGATTGTTCGCCTTAAAGTTCTCATTTGTGCTCTTGGATAATTTATTCAATGATATTTTTTTGGTTCTTCCTCGGTCTCAGTCATAATTTTTTCTTTTATCTACGGATGGGCAGGAGACAGGAGGCAGGAGGCGGAAGGAGGAAGCCATGCCTCCTCTGTGTGTGATGTATGTTTTATGGATATTTTTCTTTTGGCCTATCTGAATGTTTGCCAGGTCTGTCGACTGTCGACTGCTGACTGCGGACACTGCGGTTAGAAAACACCAATTTACATATGCACATAAATCTTGTTTGGGCTCCGACTCTCTGCCTCTGTTTGCCCTGCGACGGTGGGAGTCGGTGGTCGGGGGCCAACAAGAAAAAAATCCCTCTAAATATTTGTAGATACTTATTTGGAGGGAAAGAAAAAACAACAGCCTCGGCAATGGCAACACCAAAACCAACACCAGCCAAATACAGAGCGACAGCAACAACTCAATAAACAGAGCCTGGGTCCCGGTACGGGTCCATCTTCGTCTCCATCTCCGTCTCCCTCTCCCTCTCCGTCGAGGAAGTGTCAAAAGTTTGAGATGTATGCACGAATGTGTATCTGTGTTTGTATTTGCTCTGTATTCTATGTGTGTGCATGAGGTGGGGCACCACCGGCACGTCCCATCAGCGACATACTGACGGAAACATTCCATTCAGTCGGCCTGTGGCATAAACTTTTGGTATATGTTACGACTGGAATGACAGTAGAGTGAACTAATTGGCACTTAGACAGCCGAACCAGAGCCCGAACCCAGCCCCTGAGCGGAATCAACGAAAGTATCTAATGGATGACTGAATGAATGGATGGCATGGATGAGTGGCAAAGTGGCAGGTGAAGTGTCTCACGGATAAATACAAAAGTATCTAATGGCTGCGTAAGCTGGAAATCTGTGACAGATACTCGTACGAACTTTGCTGAATTATTGATACCAAACTATTGCACGGATACGAGTCAGGACATGTCAAGAAATTTCTTATTTTTACTAACAGATGAATCCCCTCTGATAGTTATGAGCATGTTCTATGGAGTTGTTCCCCTTTTATAGAATAAAGATAGTTGCTTAATCTACCAGATAGTGTATCTGACAAATGTCTAAAAATGAATATAGATGCCTTGAAGTTGTTTTTCAGTTAAAACCATCTTTAATCTGGATATCCTTGGGTTCCATTCCTATCTGTATCTTAACTACCGTCTGGGATGGGATGGTATGGAATGACTTGGCATGGCATGGGATGCGGGTCGTAGACCCTGGCTAACTGTAACTCAAATTAGAATGCCCGTTGCACGCCGCTCGCTAATTAACGAGCGTCGTCTCATTAGACTGATGTACTGTGCAGCGTCGGTGACTCCAGCGAGCATGAGCATTGAGTTGGGGGCGGTGGGGGCCAACTCCCAGATCTTTTGACACCTACACCCATCACAGAATCGAGGGCAGGCGGGGGGAGAATCTGTCTGTCGTGGAAGCGGCCATCATTCACACGTTGGTCGTGCAACTCGAGGTAAACATAGAAAAACAACACAGAGAACAGAACGAAGAAAAAACGAAGCAAAGCAACGCCTTCGGGTGGTGGCTCCAAAACAAAATAAATTTGTTAAACTTTTTCCGCTGGCTGAGGCATAAACCACAAAAGGCTGTAAACAAATGCCTGGCCACGGCTCTGGAATGTCCGGAGATGTGGCAGAGGGACAGAGACGAGCCCCGAGACCCGAGACCCATAATAAAAAAAGAGACGCGAAATAAACGCGCGCCCGAGTAAACAGAGTGGAAGTAAATGTCGAAAGGCATGGGGCATGGGGCAGGGGAGGGGGCAGGGGAGGGGGCAGGGGCAGGCAGGGGAACCATAGATATAGAAATTGACAGTTGCCGGAGTTGGTTTTTGGGGACCAGATCGTCTGTTATCGATGCCGCCCCCCCACCTCTGTACCCAACCCACCAAAGACGGTATAAGTGTGCCGACTGGGTCTTATTCCATCAAAATGTAAGCGGCGATAAGATAGGAGCTGAGAACTCTGTTCCTCCACAGAAAAGGGTTCGCCCCTGCATTTGCTGCACTTCTTTTTATCGTTGAGTTTTTTATGAAAATATAATTAATTGATAATCAAAAATAGATTATTTCGCTGGGGGCTGGGGCTGGCTGGGGACTGGCTGGGGACTGGCTAAAGCTGTTGCTCCAGCTCGAGTGGAAATGTTTTCAGCGCTGTCATAAACCAAGTGGCTGGGCAGAGGATAGAGGAGAGCCCATAGAAGTGGACGATGGACTGTGAAGTGGCCGGCAGTAATTGTGGATCGTTAATGGACTTATGCACCACCACAACCACCACCCCACAGTCTTTGCCCAGGCACTAGGCAGCACTCCACTCGAATGCACTTCAATCGGTTTCGAACAAAGCGGCTTACAAGTTATTGACCCATTTCACAAATTGGCGCAGCAGTTCAATCTGAAAATTCATCCAGACATTCATTTGCCATCCATTTGTGGAACTATTAGCCAGAGATACATTCGATTATTGACGAGAGCTACTGATTCATCAACTGATTCGATTTCAATATCAATGAATTTTCATGTTTACCCGATTCCTTGTCATGGACTGTGCTTTTCCTTGTCTTGGCATTTTCGTTTTCTGCGACCATTTGCTGGGGTTATTTATGACACCATCTATACCGTCTATGAGTACGGCTATGAGAGCTTTGGGGGGCTTTCCTCTGGGCGTTATCATCAGATCTTTAATTAAAGTTGGCCAGTCGCTGACACAGCTTACCGCCCTGCCCCCTCGCCCTTGTGTGGCCACCCCTAACAGTTTTCAAATTAAAACGTTAAACATTCGATTATCGCACACTGCCAGCGTGGGGAATATATCCCCCTGCAGAGGCATGGCCCAAGGGGGTTCAATGCGGAAAAATGCCGAAAAAGAATAAGGTTTATAATTAGCAAAAGGATTCATAAGCGAGCTAGGAAATCCCAGATAAGGTCGAGTTAAAGATACATCTATGTATATCCTACCGATCCACCAAAACTCTGTGGAATGGAGTGACGGGAACCGCCTGTTATTGGCATTCTAAGAGTATGGCCCTCTCCCTAATTTCCTCTGTAATATCTAGACTACGCTCCTGTTCCTAGCTTACCCTCTAATGCCTTTCCTCTCCTGCCTTCCCCATGAAATGGCCAAAAGTTGCTAATGATCAACTCGTGTAACAACAGAGAAAAGCCAAAAGTAAAATAAATGTTCCAAAAGAACAAAAAAAAAACGGAAAAACCAGAAAATTAGACAGAGATAGAGAGGGAGAGAGAGAGAGAGAGCAGAAGAGCGCGCCAAAAAGTTGACTACAGTTTCTGCTTCTATTCCAGCCCTACATCCAGAGTCTGCCTGGCCGTCATCATGCTCGTCCTCGTCCTCGCCACGTCCTCATCGTCCCCTTTAATGTTCTCTCCGAGCTCGGGCTCGTAAAATTTTATGCGTTTTTCCGGCATTCACAAAATGAAAATTATCCGGTTCTAGCCCGGCTCGTCACCCCTATCTCGCCCCTCGCCCTCCCCCTCAGTCGCCGCCCAAACTGCAGTCAACTTGAACTTGGGTCTGGCGCACAGATACTCGTACTGTGTGGCTCTGTGGCCCAGCAGAGGAGCAGCAGGAGAATATCAGCCATATCCAGACGAAACGTAGCGACTCTGTCTCTATATGATGGGGGTGTTGTTCTGCTGATTCGAGGGTTGCTTTTGTCCTGTTCCACCCACCGAACACCCAGCCACTCGTTGTGGCCCCCCTCCTGATGGTGTGTCTTTGCATTTTGTTTGGTTTTTATGACTTTGCTGTTGGCTGTTGGCTGTTGGTTGCCATTGTTGCTGCTGCTGTTACTTCGTGCTGCTGCTGCTGCTGCCATTTCTCATTTTATGTTTATGTTTCGTGTTAATGTTGCATTTCATTTCCATGTACATTACAGCCTTTCTCTGCTCAGCTGTTCAATGCCCAGCCAGTGTATCCTGGCTGTATCCTGACTGCAGAGTCCAACAACCCCTTTTGGCTGTGCAAATGTTTGGAATGTTCCCCCCCCCTGGCTGTTGTCTGGCTGGGGTCTGGCTGAGCCCTGGCTCTGGCTCTGGCTCTTGGTCTGGCCCTTGGTCTGGCTACTGTTTCTGACTTGATTCTGGCTCTGACTTGTTTTTCGGGTTCGCTACTGTCGCTGCTATGCTGTCTGCTTAATTCCTTCCAGTCATCAGTTAGTTCCGTGGCTCTGTCAGGCACTGGTCTTGGACTTTTAAGGATCCCCGCATGGAGTTTACTTAACTTTCGCAGAGAGACTTTATTTCCATTTCAATTTACATTTAATTTCAGTTAAGTCCAAATCTTTGGAAGACAAAACTTATCAGATATCTATATACTATATCCATCAATTTATATAGATATTTATCTACATAATACCCTTCTAGAGCATCAGTTATTCGTTAGATTTTCCCCCGGAATTATCATCTCCGTTGCTCTGTTTGTTCTTGAATCTGTTAAATGTTGCAAGCGAAAATGTCACTTTTCTTGCGCTTAATTGAACATTTATTTCCAGCGGATAGATGGCACCAACGGATGGCTAAGACAGCCAGACAAAAGCAGCCGGGGAATAAAGGAACGATTACGAAGCCCCTGACAGGAAGAGGAGGAACATAGCCAGGACCAGGACCAGGAGCAAAAGCAGAAGCAGAGGCACCAACATCATTCAATGCATATTTTAATAGTTTTTGTCTGCTCCTTGAAAATGATGAGATTGATAGAGGAAGAGGGAGGGCATAATCACATAACCCACTTAGTTTCAGCTGGCGCCAGCCACCAGCCACCAGCAAGACATCCTCTACAGCCCTCGCCCAAGATAAGCATCCCCCAGACCCCCAACCCAATGCCGTTTCCCGCTGCAGCCACCAGCCAACAGCCAACAGCAGATGGAGCCAGAGGCTGCAGCAGCAGCCGGCAGACAGCAGCAGCAATTAAAATCAACTCCCAAAACTACAAATTAATTAGTTAATTAATTAGCTAAAAACACTTGAGATGAGGACTATAAATAGATGCGATGGAATGAGTAAATAAATGAATGGATGGAGATCCACTGCCGCTTCTGCATCTGCTGGGTGGTTGGTGGCTTTGATCACAACTCGAATGCCGTGCCAGTGCTGACAGGAGAACTCTCCCAGATACCATCTACCATCTATACGATCCCACAGATCTCCTCAGTGCCAGAACACATGCAGTCCAGATTGTGCATAAAAACTTTCGTTTTGTTTACACGGACGGCGCGGCCAAAGGAGGCAGCGAGGCTATAGATACTCCTCGTACAGGGTCGGAGCGCGGAGTTGTTTGTTAAATTTATGCATTTTTCTGCTTAAAGGCAAATGCAACTAAATGAACATCAATCACATGAGGCCGCCACGCCACCAGTGCTGCTGCTGCTGCTGCTGCTTCCACTAGTTCTTCTTCAGTAGCATGCTCCACTGCCTCGCACTGCATTCTGCTCACTGCAGTGCACTTCCTGTGGCCGAGAGGGCCCCCTGACGCCTGACGCCTGACGCATGTACATCAAAACTTTCGCTGTTCGGTTTTTATCTTTCATCAGTTGCCCGAGAACGAGTTGCCTCGGTTGCGTTTTTATGCCTCTTTACCTTTGTCTGTCTTGTGGTTAGCTCTGATCTAAAGAGTGGATGGCATATCAGATGGAATGGGGTGGAATGGGATGGGCTGTCAGTGGAGTAGTGGACGGAATGCCATTAAAGACCCAGCATTAATCAAATTAATTTTATAGTTTCTTTGATAGGATGTTCTTGTTCTTGTTCCTGTTCCCCAATGCAAGGCAATCAGGACAATGAGGACTACTCACATATCACGCTCAATTTGGCCGGAGGCGAGGCCTCTCTGGCGCCGCTGGCCAAACTGGTGGCAATACACACATAATCGCCGACATCCTCCTCCCGCTGCACGGCCTCGATATGCAAATGGGAACCGATTCGATAGACCCGCTTGTCATACGCAATCTCCCGACCTGAAATGGGCACACGAATCAAATTAGTACAGCTGAATGGATGGGCTTGGACTGTATGTAGTGTAGCCTCACCGTTGTGCAGCCATTCGTAGTGCAAATAGCTAGAGGGATCCGTGGCCTCGCAACCAAAGTCAGCCGCCTCGTTCTCCACAATCGACTGGCTCTGGGGCACGCGCAGGAAGCGCGATGTGCTGGCCCAGCCGGGAGCTGCAATGGGATTAAAAATGGCACGGGAATTAGTTAAAAGTTAAACCACTTTACATAACATTTATGATTAAAGAGTGTTACCAAAAAAATGCACTAAGCCTAATTGGATTTAATTGCAACATTTAATTGGTTTAAACAAATTAAATGCGCTTAAGCTGCTCAAATTATGGTGTTTAGGTAAAATGTAATTTTGTTGAGCAAAAAAAAGAACAAAAGCAGCCACAGTAAAACATTGAAAGGGGAGAATAAAATTCCCACGAAACCTCCGAAGGATACAATACTCTACTATTTTATTTATCGACAAAAAGAGAATAATCTCTCAAATAACTTTGGAAACTCCTCCAAAAAAATACCAAAAGGTAAAAATTGTGGCCACAAAAATTGCCCCAACAACTGACAAGAAACCAGAATGATTCCTTTGATATCCAATAATTAAATAATGAAATTAAATAACTTTGGAAACTCCTCGAAAAAATGCTAACTTTAATTGAAATTTATTTACTGTGCTTTTATGGGAATTGAAGGTATTTAAATTCCTTTGAAATCCCACTTTAATTCACAAAAATCCCTATCTCTGGAGAGCTTTATCGTATAGCCTTTAGAACAAGAGCTAGATGGGATCATGCGTCTGGTGCTAGCCAGGATACCCGTTGGAAACTGGGCATATCATATCCCACACCCTATAGCAAAGGGCCCTGCATCGTTGCGTGTCCTCTACTAAAATTACAATATATAAATGGGGGAAATAAAATAAGCAGAAACGTTTTCAGAGCCTGTGTGCCAGAGCCAACATAATTAAAAGCCGGGCGAGAGACTCTTTTCAACAAAAAACTCGCACTATGAATGCACAAAGGGAAAATATGTTTTTATTCATTTTATTATGTGTATTTTTGTATATTTTAATTTGTTTTTGTATGGAATATTCTTTCTCTTTTGGTGAATGCAATTTACTCGTTATTTATTCGTATATTGAATCAACATCCGCGAGTGCAGTTTATGGGAATTATCCTGCGGTGCTACGGGGCCAGAAAACACGTTTCAATGGTAATGGGATTACTTAATGAGCCCGAAATGAAATGCAGTAAAGTATTATATGTATATGCATTCATACGAGTATGTGTATAAAAAGTTGGGCTTGGGCGGCCACAGCTTTTGGGGAGGCGCCACCACATCACCTGAAGCAGGAGCGGAGCCGAGTCGTTCAGCCTTATTGCACTTGATTTCGAACCGCATCGCATCCCTCGACTAAAAGCCATGCAATTCAAAAGTAATTATTCTTGATTACACGACGAGGAGAACTACAAAACGGCAACCATTATATTTGGCCACTAATTGGAGCAATTTGAGGCAACACCTCAGATTGTGGGGGCCACGAACCAGACCCAGACCGAGAGCGAGACCCAGAACGAGACCGAGAACCACGACCACGACCACGACAAGGAATCAATAAGCAGACACAGAACCACACCAGCAACAACATCATTAAAGGCAAGGCAAGGCAGTCGAGTCGAGTGACTGTTTCTGTTGCTGTTTGGGGCACAGTCGCAGCGCAGTGGTATTCAGATGCCAGTCACATAGCCGGGCGACGTGTTATGATACAAGCGGGCGAGAGCCCCACCGTAAAGGCAGTTGGACAGGCAGGAGCTTGGATGGGAGTCTGGCCCTGCCCCTGGTCTGCTGGTCTCGTGGTCCCTCTGTGCGTGCGAGTCGCATCGATTTAATTTGCTGTGCAGAAAACAAGTTGGCAAGTTCCCCCCTCGCATGCTGCCCCATCTCGGGGCAGTTACTGGGCGTCGATTAAAGAAATATGCGCCCCGTTTGGCTCCGGCGTTGATTGCGCTGACGTGGACCCGATGCGTAAGGGGGAAAGGGAGCTGGAAGCAGCCAGAAAAAAGTGTTGATGCTGCAAACAGAGACCAAGAGGCTACACTGGGAGAAAAAGTGAGTCTGGAAGTAAGACAGAAATCTTAAAAACATGTCAAAACCAATCCTCCCACTTTTTTTTACCTGCCAGTAGATTCCCGAAAGACCAAGGCTCTTAATCGGACTAAGAACTTATGTACTTAAGCGGAACTCAGTCCTTTTTCCTCCCAGTGCACAGGGACAGGCAAGGCCAGAGCAGCGGGCAGTCCATCTGCACAACGACTGCCCATCTTGATCTGTCTATATAGTAGCTGCCTTTCTCCGTCTCCGTCGCCGTCGCCTTCTCCTCGCCCCTCCTTCCCCCTCTGTGTGTGTGATAATTAGTTCGTTTGTTTGGCTCAAATAACCGAAATCAGCAAGTCAGCAGCATTCCCAGACCCACTGCTGAGGCCTCCTGCTCGTCAGTATCAACATCTTCTGCTGCTGCTTCTGTCTCGAATTCGTATTCAGATTCAGATTCCGATTCAGTTTGAGATACACATTCAACATTCAACTGCCACAAATTGTGCGGCAACATTTGTCGATTAAGCACAATGAATGCGAAATATTGTTGTAATAATCTGGAGTCCCACTGTGGCATCCACTTGAACTTGGCCCAGCATCGGGCATCAGGCACTCCGCACTCCCCATGGGTGGCGTTTTGATTTGATTTGATTTCATTGGGGGTGAATCGATTAAGGCTAGAGATAGATGGAGAAACGAAACTGAACTGTCACTCTGTTGTCTGGAATCTGTGGCATTTTGTCTGGAAAAACCTTTGTCCAGGGGAGAAACTGCAAGTCAACATGGGAATGAAAACGGGCAGGAGGAAATGACTGCGACTGAGACTGACAATTACCCGTCAAAAGTTTGTGATCTGGGGCTCTGGCTTTGGGGGTAAAAGGATGTTCGTTTTGATGGGGCCTTGTCTCTGGTAAAAAGTCAGGTCTCGGAGGTTCCACAAATGCTAATCATTCTCGGGCTAGCCGGGGGTTTCCTCCCTGAACTCCGTCGACATTCGTCTGAATCTGAATGAAAGTCTAATTTCTTGCAATTCTGAGAGCGCTCTCGAGTGAACTTTCAACTTGAAGGCTTTAAGGTTGCTCAGGATGAAGCAGACAGGCAGCAGTGGGAGTGGAGTGGAGTGGAGTGGCAGAGAGAGGCAGGAAAGCTGAGTTGTAGTTGCCACACAGCTGCTCTGTCCTGCCCTGCCGTGGTGTGGCCTGGCTGGGCATGTTGCATGCAGCATTTTGCATGCTTGAATAACAAATTATGACTGCCACACAAAAGGAACTCACACACACACAGGCGCACGGAGCAGACGGAGAGACAGGACAGGCATGGCATATTATTTGCCATACAAATAATGGACCTCTGTGGCGTGGCGTTCGTTGCACAGATTTTGAAATATGGCAAGGCCTCTCTCTGTGCCTCACTCTCGCCCTTTCGCCCTCTCTTTCCCTGTCTGTCGTCTGGACGGGGGAACGCCTTTTGTTTGCGGCTGTTTGCCTTTGTGCTACTTAACCGTCAGCCGTCAGCAGTTGCCGGCTCTATCCTGCCACACACACACACACATGCAGCAGTCGCCTCCAAGGACCTCAGCTGGCATAAGTGTGTGTGTGTGGTTGTGTGCTGTGTGCCTCTTGAGATCGCATATGATCCTTGCCATAAACTGTATTTGATTAGCTGAAATTTCGGCATCGCCTGTCCCACTTCAAGTGGCCATGCCCAGATCCTTGTCCGACTGCCTGTGCCTGCCTGTCATCACATGTCCTTTCCTTCAAATGAGCTGCTGTTCGGGCTTCTTACCGCCGGCTGCTGTCCTGTTTGCCTAAGGACTTCATTTTGGGTCTCATAATCATTCCATCGGCTACCTCTCCCGCTGCCTTGAACATGAAAGACTCCTGCTTCTGTCCGGCTTCTAATTGAGTCATTTTGCACGCTGCTTCTGCTATTCAGAATTCAATTGTATGTAGATACAAAGGCCCGCCAGGGACCTTGGTTACCCAGGCACCCAGGCAGCCACCCACCCAGATGATGGCAGATGAGGCTGTATCCAGCTACGTAGCAAGATATGAATGGATATGAATCCTTTGAAGTTCTTTGAAGTCGGCTATGCAATTTTAAAATTTCCCAACATCAAAACAACTTTGATAAGAACTGAACGCAGACTACCCCCAATGAATTTCAGTTAAATATTGATTAGATTTCTCAAGGATTACCCATGATCCCATCCCATCCCATTCAATGATTGATTCCTTACCCATCAAGGTGCTCGCCAGGATGCACATCGAGATCATCATCACATCCATATCCATAGTTTGTACTCCTTTATCTCTCTGTCTCTCTCTCTCTCTTTCGGTCTTTCTCTGGCCAATTAGCGGGGATAAAGCCGAGCACTCACACACACTATCGCACGCACACACTCGAATCACGCGGGAGGACACTCACGAATCGGATTGAAGGGTATTATGTGCTGACAATCCGTTGATATAGTCAGGCGACTATCCATCGGCTGAGAGCCGGGTCGGGGAGAGCTGCTGCCAAGTAAGTGCCAGGCACTCGAAAATCCACTCAACGCATCTGTAAATATTCAATATTTGGCTGCCAGACGACTGCAGACGACGAGTCCAATTGCTGACTGGCCTTTTCGACGGGCTCCTTGGTCCCTGGGTCCCGGAATCGGAGGAGCTGTGTATGTGTCGGGTCGGTTTTTCGATATTTACTGTGGACACTCAAATTAAATTGCTATTTACATAGTTGGAACGCATGAAATGCATTTATCAACGAGCACACGGAGACAACTCGGGGGCCTCAAAGAGATACGGGGCACTTGCTGTCTGTAGTCTGTGGTCTGTAGTCTGTAGCGTAGCGTGGCTGTGTTGTTGGTTTATGTTTCGTGGTTACTATTTTTTATCAGTGCCTAGATTGACAAGCGACAAGGGACAAGCGACCGGGGCAGAGCGACAGTAAGAGGTGCACTAACAGTTTACGGATACGCCGATACGCCGACAAAGGTATCTAGATACACAAAATGCACTGCAAGACGACCGAGAGTAGTAGATACGGACCGAGACCGGGCGCTGAGGTGACGGTGACGGTGACGGTGGAGTTCAATTACCCAGAGAACCGCTGATGATGCGAACCGATCCGAACAGAGCGCAACGAATCAACTTAATTTGTATCCCAAAGATACTACCGGAGGAGTACTGTGCATCTGCTGCATCCTTGGCATTGGGCTCGAAACTCGAAAAGAACCGGCTTTTGGTGGGTGATTTTGCCTGCTTTCCCGCTCCCCGAAATGGGGGGAGTTTTCGAGATATCTGTACGAAAGGGAACACGGAACAAAACAACCGAACGAACTGCTTGCGTCGACTGTCGTGGAAATGGAAAAACTGGTTGCCGTGTGAGATACATTCGGGCGGCAAGGCCATTCTTTCAAATCCGCCCGCCTTCAAATGTTGCTGGTGGTAACAAATGTTGCTCGGCAACAAAAAACCCGTGTTGCTGAGGAGAAAAAAGGTGTGGACAACAGGCAAAACGGCCCAGCAAATTCAACGCATGCAAGTAAATTCCACCCCTTTTGCTTAACATACCTTGGAGACCAAGAGCCGAGAGAAGAGAGAGAAATAGAGAGAAGGTTTCTGTAGAATACTGGGTGCAGTCTGCATGTTTGCGTGCGAACCAGTATTTTTGGCTTGTATTGGGCAGTATTGCCGTGCAGCAGACGCTGCGCGCCAAAATAATTTGAATTTAAAACGGATTTCCTGCAATTTTATATTCGGTTATAATCAGACCTCGCAAATAACGGTTGACACTTTCGGGGTGTCTGATAAAAACCTCTCATTTACGGACACATTGAGAAAAGGGACAGAAAAGACCCGATCAAATCTGTTTTTGCTCAGCTCGCTCTTCGCTCAAGCAAAGAGCGGTTTGACGCGCTTAAAATAAATTGAATTTATAATGGGTATAAACTCCATTATCATCACATCTGTTCTTCATCGTATCTGTTCAGCTTTCAGACAATTTGTAAATATATCAAAATATACATATTACAATACAATAACCCAAAAGATGCGGAAAACATGAATAAAAAAACCACGAAAAAAAACTAAAAACACTTCACTCAGACACTTTTTTGATTCTGCTTATCTACGGACCATTTTTCTGTGAGCGCTTGATCAAAAGTGTCTTTCTAAGTTGTTATTGTGAGACACGATCGTGTGTCGGCTCAACCGATAACACGAAACACATAACAGAAGCGATGAGACGAAAAGTGTTCTGCTCAGTGATAGACCGTGTGTGCGTGGTCTTTTTCTGTTTCTTCAGTGACGAGACAGCAAAGGGAAAAAGTGTTGACCGTTGTTGGCGAGCTATGGATATAATTACTTAAGAAATTAGAGATAGAGTAAGAGCAGAAAATCACACAAATTAATTGAGATCTGTTCGCTATGCGATTTGAATAGTGGGATTACAACTCGGCTAGCGTTGATTTTAGAGTTCTGTAATAAAATTCTTAATCAAAATGCACATTTTTACTCTTCAGTTGAATTCTATAGCCATGACACGTTGATTTATTGCACAAACTAGCAGATAAATGACTTCTTTCATGTTTCTTCAAAGTAATAAATGCCAATCCGATGCAATGCATTCAAACATTTATTTATAATTTATTTAGTCAAATGCTATCACAAGTTTGATTCAAACGCCGGTTTAATTTTCTCCAAATGAAGCCATCAGCTGCCAGTAATCAGACAAGAGTCGCTAGGCAATCATTGCTGGCTTTTCCTTTTCCTTCTCCTGTTCCACCTCCCCCTGCTGTGGTTTTCCCCTCATTTTAAATCCAAACAATAATGCGTCTTAATGACCCAAACCAGAGGCAGCGAAAAGGGGGGTGTTGCGGGCTAGATAGTGTCAGTGGAAGGAGGGTTGGGGTGTTTGGGAATATCCATTGGTGGCTTGCTGTTTTTACGAGCAGACGCACACGCTTGGGGAAACTGCAAGAGGCTTCCGCCCGAGACACCCAGGAGCTACTGTGCGTGGCCCGATTATGAGCCTGGGTGCCTGTCTGTGTGTTTTCCATTTTATAGTTTTCCGCTTGTTTTTTTACGAGGTCTTTCAACCCCTCTCCCCTCTCCCCCCGGAAAATGGAAAACAAAACCCAAAACCCACACAAAAACAATTGCAGCAGATCCTTTTGGACGAGCAGCGGTGACGGCGACATCCAACACAGTCGTAAAATGCCGCTGCCATTTGTATAAACTATACATCCAGTCCCCGTCAGAGGGGTGGTGGTGCCGGTGCCGGTGCCCTGCCCCTTGCCCACCCCTGATTAACAGCCCTTTGTGATTATATCTGGGTACAATGTGCGTGCGTGTGTGTGCGGTTATCGAGTGAAAGCAGAGAGAGAGAGAGAGAGAGAGAACGACCATCCAAAGTTGGTCACTGCGCTTTTCCATTTTCCATTTCCCCGGACGTACGACAGTTATTGATGTCATAAAGTTGGAGATTTATGCCATGCTCTGCTCTGCCAGAATGTTGGGCTTATGTTTTATTATTATTTTGCCTTTCGTATTTCTCCCCTATATCCTATATCGTGGGGTGGAGAGGATCAGATCAGTCGGCTCAAAGCGGGCCAAATGGTGTGTTAATAATTAGATATTAAAGTAGATATTTGAAACGGTTAACAATGATCCTCTCCCATTTATCATGCATACATATATCCCATAGTTATTCTTCCATAGAACTTTACCCTGAGACATATTTTTTGTATTTCCACACAAGTACTTTCTCCAAGGACTCCCCATCGTAAAGTACTAGTTCCTCAGATCTTTCCAAACTTATTTATTGCCAGGCCACTGCGTTAGCCTCAGATCTTTTCATCTTTCTGAAGTTCTTGTTCTCCCTCTTTGGACTAACATCATTTATGGATGTTTAAGTTATTATGTATTCTCTTCTGGTTACGCTACCTTTAATCAACGCCTCGTGCTCGTATAATTTTATGGAGCGAGCAAAACCCCCAGGTAATACGGAATCGAATGCATATCGAATCCTCTCCGCTGGCAAACATCAAACATTTTGAGGCATTTAAATTTTAGTAACGCAACGCGGCCTTTGCGTAGACTAAACAAAATAAACATTTAAACAGCATCCTCTCTTCTCCCATCCACCCACCACCGCTCTCCCATACACAACATCTGAAGGTGTTTCGCGGGGGGTGGGGCATCCACTATAAACAAATGAGGCGAAAAAGTACCAAAAACGAGAAGAAGGCACACATCACATCGGCGGAAGGGCCCCGCAACAACAAGTTTTTAATGCATGTCGATTTCGATGTCGTCGTCGTCGTCGCCGCCGCAGATCAAAGGCGAATGGCATCAGGCACGGAGGATCGGTGGAGGAGGCAGTGGATAGGATAGCACTGGAACGGAATGGGCTGTATAGTTTGGGGGTAGGGGTAGGGGTAGGGTAGGGGTGGTCGTTTAATTGCACTTGCCGCTTACTTTTTTTATATCTGCCCCATGCCTCATGCCCCGTTCAGCAGGTCTGGCCTGCGCATGTGTAGTTGCCTTTGATGTGCGGTGGGCGCATAATGTTTATGCGAGCGCTATAAAAAACCATAAAATATGCATAAAACGCATATCTTTTTCCTAGGGAAGGTATTGGGGCGGGGCGATTGGGGCCGTACAGAAATGGAAATGGAAATGAAGCGATTAAGTGCAGACGCTGGCAATTGGAATGGAATTGTCGCTGGCAATGCAGGGGAATTCGTATTGACAACTGACGACATAAGGGGGAATCACATCTATATATACATACATATATAGCTTCAAAGGAACTCTCCCTTCCATATTAAAAGTGACTAATCGAAATTGGCAAGGAACTGTTTCTGAAATAGGTACAAGAATATGAATATTTTCAAGGAATATCTCATATTTTCTGATCTCTCCTTTAGATTATGGTACTTCTGTCGTGTACGCACCCCCATGATTTCATATTCATTTAACGAAAGATTTCATTCCCCTCCCAAGTATTGGGCGCGGGGAAACTTTACGACTTTCTATTGGGGGGGGTTTGGGTTGGGTTGACGGCTCGTCGCTTGACGGCTGCTTTCGCTATAAAAAGCGCATAAAAAACTGTTGAGCATTCTCTGAGGTTTACGGCCGTGCCAAGTGGGCAACGCAACGAATTTATGATGGTAAAAAGAGGAGAATTTTACGAGGCAAACTCCACCCCAATCCCAATCCCAATACCAGTCCACACCCCCACTCTGAAGTCCGTTCCGAGTGGAGCCGCAACAAAAAGGAGATATTGAAACGATGGCGCTATAAAATGGGGCTCTATGAGAGCTATAAAATATTTATTCTACTAAAAAATAACTGTACATGGATATATACACAGAGACATACATACATACACGCATAAATATATATATATATATGTAAATATAAATACAAATAGATTTATAGGGGATTTTTTTTCGATTTTTCCTTTTTTCGATTTTTGTTTTTTTACACTCAACAACAAAATGGAGTAACATTTGAGGGGAGGATGGGTGGGGACGAGATCATTGAAAGAAGGAGCAAAAGGGGGCATCGCACTCAGACAATGTCATCGGCCACCTGCGACTCCTGCTCCAGGATGGTGCTCTCCCGCAGCTTGCTCTTCAGATTCTTGCTGGAGTTGTTGGCCTCCGTCAGGCAGGGCTCATGCTCGGCCTGCTCGTGTCCGTCGCAGGTGGGCGCGTGGGTGGCATCCTCTAGCTGCACCTTGCCCAGGTGGCGGCGATAGCGGTACCAGACCTTCAGGCCCAGCACCAGAACGAAGTAGAGGAAGGCCAGGCAGATGATCACAATGATGATGCGGGTGACAATTGAATTGGAGGCCGATTTGGCTGACTTGACCACCAGCAGGACATCCGCACGCTTCAGGCCAGCACTGCTGCCGATGGTGCAACCATAGCGTCCCTCATCCTCGGCCTGGACATTCCGTATCTCCAGGGTACCGTTTTCCAGCAGAGTGAACCGGTCCCCGTCCGTGTTGTTCTCATTGAGATAGGCCAGGTCCTTGTCCCACTGAATCGTGGGCTTGGGCTCCCCAATGGCCTGGCAGTGGATGACGGCCGTTCCCGATTCGGTCACCTCAATGGGCCCCTCTGGCGGCACACTGAACTTGGGCGCTACCACCACACTGATGGACACTGTGGCACTGATCTGGCCCTGGCTGTTCGAGGCAAAGCAGGTGTACTGTCCGCGCTGGTCATTGCTGACCTGGCTGAAGATCAGCGTGCCATTCAGATCGGTCACGTTCGCGGGTAGCGGCAGTTGGGTCTCCTGAAACGAGTAACCCATAATTAATCCATGGAATGGCCGCAGAGATACCCGGCCCCGAACACGACTTACCCTCATCCATTTGACTTGCGGCGGCGGCGTTCCCTGAGCCTTGCAGTGCACTTTGCTCAGCGAGCCCAGCTCCAGATTCTTCGAGGTGGGCTGCGGCACGAACTTCAGCTGCTCGATGACCTCCAGGATGCCGCTGCTAGAGCTGGCAGCCATCTGTCCCTCGACCAGCAACTGGCACTGGTATTTGCCCGCATCGCTGGCCAGAACGCTGGCAAACTGCAGGGCTCCGGTCTCCTTGTTCAGCGTGAGTCTCGCATCCTCGCGCAGCATGCTCTCCAGCTGGGGCTCGCTGGTGGTGCTGCTTGTCTGGCCCAGCTCCGCCTGACGCAGGGTCTTGTTGTCCTTGCGCCAGCGCAGGATGACGCTGCTGCTCTGGCGATACCCATCGGGCAGCTGATATTGACAGGGCATCAGTAGCCCGCTCTGCTCTTTGACGGTCAGCGCGGCTTGGGGACCCTTTGAGATGCTCACATCGACCAAAGACACTGGGGAGGCTGTGTGGGGCAGGGGATGGCGATGAGAATGATGCTCGGATGAGTCAGTGGTGGCATTGTGTGTGTGAACTCACCGCAACAACAGAAGATCAGGCTCAGAGCCAGGCAGCAGCCCAACAATCGCCTGCCGTTCATCTCGCGAGGGGAAGAATTCCTTTGGGGCTTAGTTTTTTTTCTTTTTTGATTCGTCTTGGCCCTTGTCTTTTTTTTTTCTCTCGCAAAAAACCGGTGTGCGTGCTCTTCTTTCTATTTGTTTCCTCGATTTTTAAAAGGAATTTCGAATTTTTTGGTTTTAGTTAACCTTCGTTTCGTGTTTCCTTTCCGTTCGACTCGGATACGGATACAGATACACTTCACTTCACTTCTCACTGGACACGAGTGCTGTGCTGGCAGACTGGATGGCTGGCATTTGGTTTATGGTTATTTTTATGTTACGCACACGCGTCACGCTTAATTATCCTACCGCAGACGCAGAGCCCCGGGATCTCGTTCGCGTTTCGCTGCTGACCGACCGACCGACCTCTCGGTTCGACTTTAAAAATTAAAATGACGCGGCATCGGGGCTAATTTTCAGCTGGAAGCGGATGGTAGCAGGCATCGGAAGGTTTGCGCATGCGCACTCGACTGCACCCAGTATTTCCCGCTATTTTCTGGGCGAATGCAACCCTGTAGGTGCCTACTACACTTTCTACTCCCAAATCGAAAGAGCAGCAAATCAGAGGACAGCGATACATTTTATTCCCTAGTTAATAAACATAAAAATCTCATCACTTTTGTTAACAATTTATAAGTAACTATTGAAATATTCTACTTAGCATTATATATTATTGCAATCTCTTTAATTAATCGAGCTACTTTCGTTGAGAATCTCCGGTTTGTTGGCCTCAAGGGGCGGGAGGGAGAGGAAGATACAGTCTAAAATTGAGGTATATTGGAGACACGGCTATAGTGCGTCTGTCGTTTGGCCACACGGAAGGGACAGCGGGTCATCATTTTGTAGACAATCGCCCCACAGAGCACGAACAGGCCCCAGAACACGTAGGTGAAGAGCAGAATAAAACGGTTGGGTTGCCACAGAACCGTGTAGCTTAGATTGTAGTTCTCTAAAAGGGAAATGCATATATACTTAGAAAATATCTTAAAACAGAACAGTCCAGATTTGTACTCACCCAGCACAGCATAGCCCATGCCAATCTTGGACTTTCCCATGCGATACGAGGAGGTGGGCACCATAATCTCCAAATAGCTGTGCTCCTGCTCCTTCAGAGCCTTCAAATCAAAATGCCGCACTGCGTTCTCATAGAAGTTGATCACCTTCGTGGAGGGGTAAATAAATATCCTGGACTCGTGCCAATGACCCGAAAATATGATATGTGGATCCAAGTCGCTGATGACGGCCCGCAGCAGCGGTCCACCGCCAATAAGCAGCGGAGCGTGCGAGACCCCAATACGGAGCCGGTCGGCATTATTGTCCCTGTCGGGATTTGTAAAGTCCAACAGCATGCGGTTGATCTTAAAGAAGCGTATGCGATGGTCATAGTCGAAGAGGTCCTCACTCATGAACTCGTTCTCGAAGCGTCGCTGGTTCGAGTTGGATATGTAGTCGCCATTCTCGCCGCCTATGTCATTATCCCCCGGTACATGGACGCGCTGAAAATAGGCAGATATCATGCGGAACTTAAAGATAGGGTATTGCCAGCAGGACACTCTCTGAGCTGAGGGGATTTTGTTCATACTTTACGGAATTTCTTGCTCTGATAGATGCGCCGAAAGCGCTTTACATATTGCTTATACTCCTGCGCAGTGGCAATGTTGCCCTCGTCCAGCAAATCCCCCAGGAACACGATTATGTGCGGCTGGGTAAAGGACACGGCGCGTTCAAAGGTCTTTTGCAGATATCTATCCGAGTCGTAGCGAGCCAGTGGACTGTGGGACGAGCGATCATATGAGGTGCCCAAGATCTGGGGGTCTGAGATGAGCAGCAGGCGTGTGCAATTATCTATGGAAGAAGTTGTGTATGTGTAAATGATGCGAGTTTATTTTTAGGAACTGGGCTAAGAAGCTTACCCAGTTTGCAATCGATTTGGTGCCAGCTCGATTGGGCCATGTAGTAGATGAGAAACTCGTTGAAGAATATCAACAGCAGAGTCAGCACTACAAATCCGCGGCATACTAGTCTGTTGGACGGGGAAATTAAACAATGACTTTAATGAATGAATGTAACTCTCCTCATACCATGGGATTCGATTCATACCTATTAACTACGCGCAGAGAAGCCATAATCCAGTCAAGCTGTGCTCTATTCTACATCGATTCAATTAATTCTTTAGGTTTCCTTCTTCCAAATGCGTGGCATTGCGTTTGCGGCGTGGCGTCTATATTTAAACGTGTTGCATAATTATGCGAACGTGGAGCTGGGCTATCTGGGCGTTCCCTTTTCGACAACGCCGAGAGTCAACTATTTTGCATCGGATGCCTCGGCATACATTGCACTGCGCTCACTAATTGGATTAGAGAAACAGAATATGACAACGTGGGGAATAGCGACTTGCAAAAGCGTAAACTGCGTCCTACCTGCACTGGTTGCTATGGCTGTGCGCGCCATTGGTTCATTCGAATTTAAATGCACAGAGGAGCGTTACTGCGACCCGCACCAGCGCTGACAGCTTCCGTAATTAAAGCGTCTAAAAAAAAGATGAAGACTATCTCCTCCGATCCAACCGCAAGAAGATTCTGTGTCTAGCTTCAACGCTGATGTTCTCCTGCGTTCCATAGTCCATAGCCGCTGTTGATGATTCTGATTCCCAGCAGATCCCCCTCATTGTCCCATGTGAACCCTCAAGGAACAGAGCGCTAATGGAACAATTAAGATGGACATAATACAATTCAATAAACATACGTGGGCGCTGCCTGCTTTTACCTGAGCAATTTCGCTGGCCCTGGCGATTCCAAACACAGGTCCGGATCTAGTACAGCCTGTTGTCGCAAGAAAGCTGTCCAATGACAGCTCTTCTATCTTTTTATTTAATAGAATTTTAATTATTTAATTTAAATTAAATTAAAATTTGTTATCTCAAGTGTTTGTTGCTGTTTTGCAGTGTGGCCGTGTTTTTAAAATGTGGTATTTTTGTGCTCTTAGTCGACTATCCAGTACCGATAGCCGTTTCTTATAACATGGCAACATACCCTTGGGAAAAGGATATTATAGAATTAAGAAAATGTTTGTCATCTCAGGCTCTAATGAATGCAGAAACTAGTCAGCCTTTTTTTAAAAGCTATCACAACGATATTTTGCACTTTATTGTCTTCTTATGGAGACCAAAAATGAGTATATCAGGATATATATCCAGGAAACTAATCAAATGCATGAATACGTCTAATTACGTTTTAAAAATAGTTTAAAAAACAGTATCTTTATATTAAATTATACAATGACCATACTCCGGTTGATAAGCAACAAGTCTTCAAATACCAGCAACATTGACGTGACAACATTGCGACTGTTTTTTTGTTGAACTTTTTTGTTTAAACCTTGTTTTAGTCAAAATACAAAAAATGGGAGTACTTAAAAGTAGTTAAAATTGCAGAAAATGTATTCATCAATAGGATAAAACTATGTGGGCAGGACTGAGTGTTTTAGTTTGCCAGCATTATTCAACGGAATATGAAAATTGAGCAATAAGAACGATTACTTTCTTTCGTTTTTTTTGTTTGACTTTTTTCGCTAAAACCTTTTTTTAGACAAAATCCAATAAAAGCACGTATTAAAAATAAACGAGTCAAGTAGAAAATAGTTTCATTAATTAGATAAAATTATGTGGGCAGGGATGAGCAATCTATTTAGCTTGCAATATTCCACGGAATATCAAATTCGAAGAATATGGTTTCCAATACTTGACGGATAACGATTAGCACATTGTAGACCAAGGGGGTATTTTAAAGTTCCACCGTAAATAATGAAAATTTAATAATTTTAGCGCAGTTCAGGTGAAAGAAAAAAAGTGGTTTTTTTTTAAGTTCAGAGGAAAGATGGCATGGATCTACAAGAAGAATTTACAATCAGCAATATATTTCGCCATTTACCTCAAGTCGTTGAACTGCTTAAATAGAGGGGGGTTAAGTGGGTTAAGTTCGTAAATCCGCGGTCATGATGGCGTGCGACTCTGCATAAATGCCCTGCAAAAGTTTTTCTTTTTTAACAACATACGCGCCGCTCAAAAATAACCAAGACGTTGGAACATGTGTAAATAAACGTCCATTCCAAAGTTATGTTCTTGTAGTTTGCAGTGATTTCGTTTGTGTGCACCAAAAAGAAGCGGCTGAAAATTGGCAAGGAATTGTACCGCCGCTGCCCGTTGTGAAGAAAAGTAAGATTGCACATTAGAAATTTTCCTCTCTGCCATTTTACCCGTCCCCGATTTGTACAAAAAGCATTGTGAAAACACAGTGAATTTAAATATTTTTTTTTTTGTTTGTCGAAACGAGGAAAACACTGCAAACGTGCGAGTGTGAGTGGAGTACGTGTACGTGTACGCGAGAGCGTGTGCGTGAGTGGCTGTGGCAATGCCACCCTCCGATTTGGCACTGCTATTTGTACATTGAGGGTCGCCTAAAATTGTTGTTGGAAAATGTGGTTTTGATGTGGAAATTCTACTACATACGAGCACACGCTTTTGGTTTTCAGATCAGCGCCTGCCGCGTTCCGTCCCGTCCGGCTTCAGTGGGTGAGGATGACGGACATTGTTTATCCGAATGGCTGTCGGCCATTGGTGGAAGACCTGGGCACAGACGAGCTCATACGCCGCCTTAAGGTAAGTCTTACTGGAACGCAATTAACCACGAATGAAAGTCACATTATACTCGTCGACAGACTCTCGCCAATGTCCTGCAGACCATGGACCAGGATGACAATCTCTATCAACAGTATATACCATTGGCACTCCACCTGCTCGACGACTTCTTTATGCAGCATACATCCCGCGATGTCCAACTGCTGATAGCGTGCTGCATAGCGGATGTATTGCGCGTATATGCGCCTGAGGCCCCCTACAAAGAGCAAGATCAAATCAAAAGCATTTTCAAGTTTTTTATCAAACAATTGCACGGTCTAAAGGATCCCCGCGATCCGTCCTTCAAGCGTTACTTTTATCTCTTGGAGAACTTAGCCTTTGTGAAGTCTTTCAACATGTGCTTCGAGCTCGAGGACTGCCAGGAAATCTTCCACGACCTCTTTAGTACCATTTTTAAAATTGTGAAGTGAGTCTCAGGCGATTGGTTTATAACCAAGCAATTAATTTGACTAAAATTCCCTTGCAGCGATCAGCACAGTGCCAAGATCACAAACTTTTTCCTGGACGTGCTGAGTCCCCTGATAACCGAGGCTGACAATTTGTCCGTGGAACTGCTGGACCTCATACTGATTAACATAGTGGAACCAAGTAAATCAAGCAACAGATGTGCTGGACTGCTATCCGAGCAACTGCTCGCCAAGACCGGTGACGCTTTGGAGTCCCCAATCAAAATGGTATGAATGAATAGTGATGTTCAGATTATATACCAACTGAAGAGGCTCTCTTTCTTCCTGCCCTGCTAGTTCTTTAACCGTGCATTGGTCATGGATAAGCCGAACAACAAACTGTCTATTACAAACAAAATCTATGATATCATCTATGAGCTTAATCGCATCAATCCCGATCTTCTGTACTCCGTGATGCCCCAATTGGAGAACAAACTACTGTCCACTGATGATGCAGAAAGGCTGAGTAAGTGATGCCACGATGCACCCTTAATATACTCGTGTATACATGTGGATAATCTTATTCCTGACCCAACAGAAGCCACCACGTTGCTGTCGCGCATGTTCTCCGAGAAGGACTCGCAGCTGTCGCAGAAATATCAAAACCTGTTACGCACCTTCTTGGGCCGCTTCTGCGATATCTCGGAGGCAGTGCGTGTCAAGTGCGTACAATCGTCCATGCATTTTCTTCTAAATCACCCACATCTGGAACCTGATATAACGGAAAAGTTGCGCCTGCGTAATCACGATTTGGACGAAAATGTGCGCCACGAGGTGGTTATGGCCATTGTGGCGACGGCCAAGCGGGAGTTCAGCGTAGTGCTAGAGGCGCCCGATCTTCTCGAGATTGTGCGCGAGCGGACGCTGGACAAAAAATACAAGATTCGACGGGACGCCATGAATGGCCTGGCCTACATCTACAAACAGGCCATCTGCGAACCAAATGACTTGAGTGCTGATGTCAAGCAGAGAGTGGACTGGATCAAGAACAAGATACTGCACGGCTACTACAAGGTGGGCTTGGAGGATCGCCTGCTAGTAGAGCGCTTGCTCATCACCTCATTAGTTCCCTACAAACTGGCGCCCGAGGACCGCATGAAGAAACTGTACCATCTGCTGGGTGATCTTGATGCGAATGCAACCAAGGCCTTTGTTGAACTGCAAAAGAATCAAATGAAGACACGCAACACGGTTAGCGATTGGATCAAGCTGCATCACTCCAAGGAGTTTACTCCACGGGTGCTCGGTCAACTGGCTGTTAAACAGACCACCATTGCCAAGTGAGTGAAAGAATAAAATTAATTATTAACTGATGACTGAACTGAACTGAACTGTGTGTGTGTGTCGCTTGTAGATTGCTTCCCGATCCCTTGAAAGCTGCCGAATATCTCACACAATTCAGTAACAATCTACGCAAAGATGCCCAGCTGTTGCGCTGCATCAACATTGTCCTGAAGCGCGATGTCAGCTGTCGTGAGTGCGCCGACACTATGGGCACCCTTCTGAAAAAGCTGGGCGCCCACATCCAATCAAATCTGTACTACAATACGGTCAAGATGCTGATTGAGCGCGTGGCCTCCGTGATGGTGGATAAGGAGTCCATTGGTGTGCTGATAGGGTAAGCCAAAGTCAAGATTGAGTCTTTCATGTTACACCTAATCTTTCCCTATTTTCCGGCAGCCTGATTGACCAATGCATTCAGGGTGGTTCTATATGCGAAGAGATTGGCATATCGTCCGAGGAGGCAGGCGAGCGCGGACTCAAGCTTCTGAGTGTAAGCTAAAATATGACGCCAGGCAGCATGCAGAACTGTAACCTCTTGTCTGCTTTTCAGATGCTCTCATATGTTTTCTCGGCTCACTTTTTCACCGATACCTCTTTGCGTCATTTGATCGCCTTGCTCAGCTATGAGCACGATTATGTGGCGCCACTGGTGCTGAAGACCCTCACGCATTTGGGACGCTATCAGCCGTTGATTGACGCCACGCCGGCGATTCTCAATGAATTGGCTCCAATCTGTCGAGACTTTGCCTTAATTGGAACACCCAAGCAGGCTAAGCACGCAGTACGCTGTATTTTCGTCAACAGTCAATCGTCGGCGCCCACCGATGGAGCTGGAGGTGGCGGAAGTGCATCGACCACGACTCAGACGGTGCATCCCATTTTCAACGAGATCATTGAGACGCTGCGTCTGAAGCTGACACCAAATTGCGAGCATCAGCGCACGAAAATAGTGGCCCTGGGCCACATTGCCTACAACATGCCTCAGGCGTTCCTCACACCCATCAAGAACATGATTGCCCGCCGTATTGTCAAGGAACTGCTCATTCAGGAGGTGCCAGTGCAGCGGGACTACGATCTGCCCGACGATACTGATTGGTGTGCCGAAGAAGATCTCCCGCCAGACACGCTGTGCAAGCTGGATGCCCTCAAGGCCATGGCCCGCTGGCTGCTCGGCCTGCGCACGGATGAACATGCTGCCCAGAAGACATTCCGAATGTTGGCCGCCTTTGTCAATCAGCGTGGCGATCTTCTCGCCCAGAATCGTCTGTGTGGAGCTGAGAAGTCCTGGCTACGCTTGGGCGCTGCTTGTGCGATGCTCAAAGTTTGTGAACAGAAGGGCGTAGGCGATCAGTACAGTGCCGAGCAGTATTTGCAGCTCTCTCAGCTTATGGTGAGTGGTCCTTCTTATACTCACAGAACTCTCGCTAACTATTTGTTGTCGCTCAGACTGATCCGGTGCCACAGGTGCGGGAAATCTTTGCACGCAAGCTGCACAAGGGCCTAGGCAGGAGCCTGCCAAGGAATTGCTTACCCTTGGACTTTATGGGCTTGTACGTGCTGGCTGGCCTGGAAACTGACAGAAAGTGAGAAATCTTATAATGCAAGTTTCTCCAGTTTCCATAATTTTCTATTCAATATTTTGCTACAGATTGCAAGACCTGGTGCGTCACTATGTGGACACGGATGTGAACAAACGTCGGGAATATCTCAAGACTGTTGCCATGACCTGTAAGTGTGCGATTTAAATGGTTTATATTTGCCTACGATACGACCATTTCCATTTAATAGCTCCCGACAGCTCAACGGAATCACAATCGCTGCACATTCTACCTGACTACATGCTGGCTTTTGCCATTCCCGTGCTGGTCCACGATCCTGGCTATACGAATCACGAGGACTATGTTCAACTGCGTAAAATGGAGAAATGTCTGCGCTTCATACTGGAACCGCTGATGGCCAAGCGGGAATCCTTCGTCTATGGTTTCTACAAGCAACTACTCCAGCTGATAAAGCACCGCGAGTTCAGTCAAGGTTCCGACAAGCGCGATAACTATGTATGCAAAACTGCCCTAAAAAGGTTTTTGAGTCCCGTTTCTCTTTATAACCATGCACTCTTTCAAATTATCAGAAAATGTGGGCACTCTGCGATCTCGCCATGTACATTATCGACTCGAAGATGGGACACATCAGTGAGAGCAACTCGAACACATTCTCCATGCCACTGGCATTGCCAGAAATGTATTATAAGCAGCCTGCCGCTGCAAACTTCCAGAACAACGAGGTCTATATACCGCTGGACGTGTATACGTTGGGCGCCAAAGTGAATAAAGCCACCACGACAGCAATGGCAACGTCTCGAGCGGTTGCTGCACCGAAAAGGCCCGCAGAGCCGTCCCTCTCAGATGATGAGGATCCACAGGTGAGAAGGAAAACAAATAAGCTCGTGGATTGTGAATATTAACTGAATTGTTTTGTTTTACAGGAGAACAATCTTTTTGATAACATCCGAGCAGCAGACACAACGGAGCCTACGGCCAAGCGAACGCGTGGAGGAGCCGGCGCAGCCAAATCGTAGAGAACGGAGAAAAGAACAAGCGCGTACTTGTTAGTTTAGTTACTGTTAGACTAGGCGCCTAAGTTAACTAAATATGTAAGACGTCACGTAGGATGGGAACTACGATAGTTGTTAAACCGACACTACCTACAAAACACAACACCAACAAAGAACACGCGCACTCAAACCAAACCCAACCCAACTCATACATACAGAGAATGGCCTCGCCTCTCCTGTCCTCTCCTCCCTCATATGATTATGTTTTAAACCCTGCTGCTCCGCTGCTGTAAAATATTCAATTTGTGGAAGAGACCAGACCCAGACCAATGCAAAACCCAAAATTTACAATTGTCTGTCGCCTATTCTGTTAACGTTATCCTTAACTGTTTATGCTATTTTATGATTTAACATTTTTAAACTGTTCCGTGTTTTGTATTGCAAATCATCTTTGTTTCATTTAACCTTTAGTCGTAGGCCCCTGTCGAATAAATGACGAAGAGTGTATTGAAAATTAGAGTGGAGTGCGAAAGTAAAGTAATGAAAACGTAAAATGAGCCTTATTAAGAAATTAAAATTAACTTTTCTATGATCGCAGTTAAAATTTAGTTATAAATACATACAGATTCATAACTTTATCAGACGAGAATGCATTAAAAATGCATAAAACAATAATGAGACGAATATGTTGTAAGGATATTGAAAGCATAACAAAGATACAAAACAAATCATGTAACTTAAAGAATGTAAATTTATCTATTAACTGTTTTTCAAACGAATTAAACATACAAATTAAATATTATTTAAATAATAAAATTGCACACATCGTTTTCTTTGCGTCTGTTCGCCATTTGTTGGTCCCGACTGCATTTCAAAAGGCCCGCCATCTGGTGACACTATCCAACACTGTCAACTGGCAGCACTGCGCTTGCGTAAATGCATTCGTGTTGGAAGAACGGGGTGCAGTCCGCACTTTCTTCTTGTTATATATTTTGTGTTCAGTGGCTGTGTAAAAAGTATTGTGCTGATATAGTACAATTTGTCAAATACTTTAGACTTTATATACTTTATAGTCAAAGTCATTGCCATGTCGGGAAATAAATAATTTGAATTATTTTATTTTATTTTACACTTATAACGAAGATAGTCCTCATTGTATGTTAGACAAAAGGTGGATTTTACCTTGCATGCGTTGCATATTCTGAGCCGTTTTGCCTGTTGTCTATACCCTCCTTTTCCTCAGCAATTTTTCAGCGGGGAAATTTTATAAACTTCCTTCCATGGAAGGGCATAAAGGGATTGATGAAATGTTTGTCCATCCAGTGACGGATTTTATAAATATTTTTTGTATGTTGAGTAACTATGCAAAAATAGTCTCTAAATTTTAAAGCTATCTCAACGAAATTTTGCAGTTTATGTTCTTTTTACTGATGCCAAGAATATGTATCGGGATTGAGGTATATTTACAGGAATCTAATTAAATGCATGAATAGGTCAAAAAAACGTCAATATGAGAAGAAGTCAGTTCAAAGCAGCATACGTTTGTAGTTTATATGTAGAACATTTGTAGTTGCTGTGTAGTTAACATGTCAAAAAGTTGACCTTTTTTGTTTGAGAAAAAAGGCTAGATCTAGCCTGAAATTTGGCCCGATTGACAACAATGAGTCCCATTCCATATATGCACATTCCATATAACTTAGTTTTTCATGTGCTGGGTTTAAATATACCGCCAAACTACGAACCGGTTAAAACGGGAACGACGCGATTTTTGCTTTCGGCCAATGAAAATCGTCAAAAATGAAATGCAAAACATGTTGCATTTTTCGGCCAATGAAATCGACAAAAACATTCTGCAAAACATAATGCTGCAGCAACATGTTTTGCAATTCATTTTTGACGATTTTCATTGGCCGAAAGCAAAAATCGCGTTCCATGTTGCTGCAACATTCATACCCTAGGGAAAGGATATTATAGAATTCAGGAAAGGTTTGTCATCCTAGGCAAAAACAATTTAGTCTCTGTTTTAAAGCTATTTCGCTTATGTCTTCTTACAGAGACTATTTGCGCATTCCATACACACTGTTGCGGCAACATTATCTTGGAAACCGGTTTTAGTCAAAATACAATACATGAAAGTACTTAAAATTGGTTAATCTTGAAGAAAATGCATTCGTCAACGGAATAAAATTAAGTGGGCAAGGCTGAGAGATCTATATAGCTTGAAATATTCGACGGAAGATATTTTTGGCAATACCCGGTTCACAGCAATGAGTCCCATTCCATACACAAACATGTTGCTAATTCCACGCAAAAAAAACCCTGGGGGAAATGGATGTTATAGAACTGAGAAAATATTTGTCATTCCAGGCTTAAATCAGTATTTATTTTAAACGATATTTTTCAATTAGTGATATTTTTGTTGACCTTTTTTGTTTGAGAAATTCATATTTAAAAAGGCTAGATCTAGCCTGAAATATGCTAAAATGGCAGCACTGAAATGCATTCGTATTGGAAAAACGGGGGAGGGACGTGTTTAATTCTTGTTGTAATATTCGTTGTGTTTGTTTTGTAATAATATATCAATTGTGGTGTAAAAAGTGTTGTACTTTCGTGTTTGCAAGCCTCCCCACACATACATATACTTAGATATTGTTGAACCTGCCCCGGTAAACAAAAAGCAAAATGAAAACAAACGTCGCCGCTGCGGCCGTCATTCGAAAATCAAACGCGCAACAGAGCACAACACGAATATTCACATCCACCCCAAAAAATAGTCGTCAGCGCACAGAAATTACATCGCCACTTTTCCGTAACTGTGTAGGTGCAGTCGAGGCGGCTGACAAGGGCGGCGTAGGCGTGGGCGTGACACTGACAACCTTCGACCCACGGCTCAAGAAAGCAGCGCTACTTCTGGGTTTACTCATCATTGGATACAAGAGCGTCATTCTAAGCAGTAAGTGTGTCAAGTTGAAGGAGAAGCAGGAGAGGAAGGGGGAGGGGGAGGAGCGTTCCCAAGGCTGCAATTGTCGGTGAC
The DNA here is from genome assembly GCA_008121275.1 of Drosophila lowei. Lineage (NCBI taxonomy): Eukaryota > Metazoa > Arthropoda > Insecta > Diptera > Drosophilidae > Drosophila > Drosophila lowei. The sequence goes on along the minus strand of CM017778.1, from coordinate 18,014,995 downwards.
GTCGTTGCCTAAGCTTATTTGTTTGTGTTTGCCGTATAAATAGCCAAGAAATGTGTGTGTTTGTGTGATCTCATAGCCATTTTCATTCCGTTTGCTTTGGCCTCCGCTTCCCTTCCTCCTCCAATACTCTAAGCATCTAAATAAAGACCGCAAATTGTGTGTTGCGCATTTTGCCTTTTGGCCGTAGATTCTCATTTGCATAAATAAGCCAGCCAGGCGGAGTGATTAGTTTTCTTAATTGTTTGCCTGCTTCGGGCTTTGTTGTTGGCTTACTTTGATGGGTGACTCCTAACGGTGTTTTGCACTCAGGTCGTCACGCAACACACACACATGTATACAAACTTGGGTAAGCAGTGCTTCATTAATTTCGCTCAGAATCCGCCAACAACTCCGTCTGTTGAGGCATTTTCGGTTTTCTGTGAAAAATTGTAACTTTAATTGCGGTAGTATGTTATCATGTTGGCACTGATAACACCGATATCAATTTATTGACACTTTTAACGAATTTCAGTGCCGTACATCAACACAGACAGCGTTCAACAGTTGACCGGCTATGTACAGGGTCAATGGAGCGAGGCCTTGAAATGGTCTGCGAGGCACCAACTGGTCTCCAAGCTGGATTTTTTGAATCCACTGCTGTGTGGCCTCATCGTGGCCACATTCGCCTACGGAATGGTATACTTGGACAGCGCAGTGCCGGGTGTGACGCCGCCCTCGCCCTTTTCGCCCCGTTCGAAACAGCGGTAAGCTCAAGTGGGGAGACACGACCTTTTGATGGGTATTAACATTGACAGTGCTTGTCTTAATATTGCAGTTTCCGTCAGCAGAAGAGTGCGTCGCTTCACTTGGGCTATCTGTGCGCTCTATTCTCCGGATTGCTGGTTACGATCTTTATGTACTTTGATTTTTAACATTAGAGCAGAGCCCGCTTCCTTCCATTTAGAAAATTATTTCAACAGTATTAGATTTAACTTTATTTCTTTTGTATTTCCTGTGGAATCTGTATTTGTATTTATTTTATATGTACGTATCTGAAGTGTTAATTTGCAAGGCTACTGGAGAGCCAAAGTCAACGGAATAACTGGAAAAATTGGGACATTTTGGAGCCAACTTAGTTCCTAAGTAAATTAAATCTAGTATACTCACATGCTAAGTTATATGTTATTTATACCATTACATAGTACAAAATGAAAATATCCAGTGAGGACCTTAGACCAGAACAGGCGATACAGGTAATGTTTTCAATTGTAGAACTGCTCTCTGGTCTTAGAGTCTTGGGAGAAAACCCGTAGTATTAACACTCTAAAAGTATAATATGAACATTTTTTTGCACTAAAATATACATACATACATATGTAATAAAATTCCTAATGGCATATGTATATCGTGTATGATCTTGAACGTGTGCTAATCGATCCGTCAGATGCAGTAACCTATTTAACTGTTCTATGTACATGTAGAAGAAAAGAAAAACCTCACATTCGTATCAAACTGAATCATTGGCAATAAATAACACTATGCAACATAATTTAATCAAATGTTTTTTTCGATTTTCTCTTATCTTTGAAATTGTGGATGCCACAGATTTTCCCCTCTTTGATGCATCAGGCTCCAATAAATGCAAAAATTTGGTTTATGGTCTGAAGAGGAATCGGGATCGAGATATGTATATATACAGAAAACAAATCCAATGCATGAATAGGTGTGAATCTGATAAAAAGTCATTATTTATGTTTTAAATAAGATTGAAAAACAGAATTTAATACAAATGTCCATACTCATAGCTGAAACCGGTTATAAGCTAGTAATATTCCACCGAATTTTAAAATCATGGAATACGATTTCCGATCATAGATAGAGAACGAGAACCAGTGGGTTTAGGTGAAAGATATCGTGGGGTTTTTTGTAACTAAAAAGGTAGGATAGGATGGATCTACAAGAAGTATTTAAAAAAGGTTCATTTTTTCGCGGTTTAACTCAAGTTGCACATCTGTTTACGGTATATTTTTGAGACGGCAACAATTAAATCTGAGAAGAGGTCATTCTAATTTAGGATTCAAAGCAGCTTGGAAAACAGAATTTTAATTAATATTAAAGGAAAAAGGGTATACATAACGTCCATACTCATAGCTGAATCCTGAATCATTCCGTACACACTTACGTTTCATTCCGTGAACACTTACGTTTTTTGCTTTACTTTTTTGTTTAACTTTTTTGTTTAAACCTTGTTTTAGTCAAAATACAATAAAAGCGAGTATTTAAAACAAGCCAGTCAAGTAGAAAATTGATTAATTTATTTTATAAAACTATGTGGGCAGGGCTGAGGGTTTTATCTAGCTAGTAATATTCGACGGAATATCAAAAACGAGCAATATATATGATGGAACTTGAAATTCGTCAGTATATTTTGAAAATGAGACGGCATATTTTGGTATATTTCTGAGGGTCGGACGATAAATTTCTATTTGGCGCTTAAGTTTGGTGGGACTTTCTTGGGACTTTTTTTCCCCGCCACAATGTCCTTTTCAGCTCAACAATGTCCCTTACATTCCAATCTCACTTACGTTTTCTTACGTTTTATGTTGCTGGCAACATTAATTTGTATGGGCCAGACTCATTGTGCCGAGAAATCGAGCAGCACTGTCCCTCAACATGGCGCGGATGGAGCAACATTTTGCATACCCTGGAGAAATGGATGTTCTAGAATTGAGAAAATGTTTGTCATCTAACGCACCAATAAAGGCCAAAACTAGTCAGTCCCTGTTTTAAAGGTATGTCAATGATACTTTGCAGCTTATTGTCTTGTTACAGAAACAAAAAATGGGTATCGGGATCGAGATATATTTACAAGACCCTAATCATATGCATTAATATGTCTAAAACATAACAATCTGAGATAATTTCTATATTAATTACGTTTTAAAACAGCTTGGAAAAACAGTTTCTTCATATATATTGACGAAATAGGGTATACCTGTGCCCAAACTCCGGTTGACGTGACATTTCATACTCACTTACGTTGCCACTGTTTTTTTGTTGACCTTTTTTGTTTAAACCTTGTTTTAGACACAATACAATAAAAACGAGTACTGAAAAGTAGCTAATCGTGTAGAACATTTATTCATCAATGGCCTAAAATTATGTGGGCAGAGCTAAGAGTTTTAGTTAGCCAGAATTATTCAACGGAATATCTTAATTTAGCAATAGGAACGATATTTCTCTTACGTTTTATTTGTTTGACCATTTTCGCTAAAACCTCTTTTTACGCAAAATGCAATAAAAGCAAGTGTTTGAAATAAACCAGTCAAGTAGAAAATAGGTTTATTAATTGGATAAAATTATGTGGGCAGGGCTAAATGTTCTATCTAGCTAATAATATTCGACGGAATATCAAAAACGAGCAATATATATGATGGAACTTGAAATTCGTCAGTATATTCATGGTATATTTTGAAAATGAGACGGTATATTTTGGTATTTTTCCGAGCATCAGACCGTATATTCTATCGTATATCGTTAAGTTCGATAAAGGCACAAAGGAACAAATGTGAAAAAATTATATATTTAAGTGAAATAGATATATACGCGCAAATATTGTGCTTGTGTGGCTGAGACTGAAGATAACAATGGCCGGTAACATGTCTTCCAGTTCGAATGGAGAGTTGAAGAAACTTTCGGAGGAAAGTTTACTACAGCCCCCGGAAAAGGTTTTCGATATTATGTACAAACTGGGCGAGGGAAGTTACGGGTCCGTCTATAAGGCCCTCCATAAGGAGAGCTGCTCCATTGTGGCCATTAAGCTGGTGCCGGTGGAGTCCGACCTGCACGAGATCATAAAGGAGATATCAATTATGCAACAGTGCGATTCTCCGTATGTGGTTCGCTACTACGGGTCATACTTTAAGCAGTATGATTTGTGGATATGCATGGAATACTGCGGGGCGGGCAGCGTTTCCGACATAATGCGCCTCCGCAAGAAAACGCTGACAGAGGACGAGATAGCCACCATAATGTCGGACACGCTTAAAGGCCTGGTCTATCTGCATCTGCGCCGGAAAATACATCGAGATATCAAGGCTGCCAACATACTGCTCAACACGGAAGGCTACGCCAAGCTGGCCGACTTTGGTGTGGCTGGCCAGCTTACAGACACGATGGCCAAGCGGAACACGGTCATAGGAACTCCCTTCTGGATGGCCCCCGAGGTTATTGAGGAGATTGGCTACGATTGTGTAGCGGATATTTGGTCCCTTGGCATCACAGCTCTTGAAATGGCAGAAGGAAAGCCCCCCTACGGTGATATACATCCCATGCGGGCTATTTTTATGATACCTCAGAAGCCACCGCCCTCGTTTCGGGAACCAGACAGATGGAGCACTGAATTTATTGACTTTGTAAGCAAATGCCTGGTCAAGGCTCCCGATGAACGTGCCACAGCTACAGAGTTACTGGAGCATGAATTCATCCGTAATGCCAAGCACCGTACCATATTGAAGACCATGCTGGAGGAGACCTGTGCCATTCGAGAACAACAGCGGGCCAATCGGGCTGCTGGCGGAGTGTTGGCCTCTAGTCAGGCCAAGAGTCTTGCCACACAGGAGAACAGTATGCTACAGAACATGCAAGAGGAAGAAACAGAGTTCAACGGCACGGGCAAGACCTTCATTGATGATCCTGGCACGCTGGTACCTGAAAAATTCGGTGAATATCAGCAAAGCTCGGCTTCAGATGCAACCATGATATCGCATCCGGAGCCAGATATTGACGAAGGCACCTTGGGACCGGGTGGCATACGAGGTTTGAGCAGGGCAGCGGCAATAACAGCAACCGGCGCGACTGCTGCGTCTGCATCATCACCTCTGGATGTACCAGCAGTCGATAGCGGTACGATGGTGGAGCTGGAGTCAAACTTGGGTAAGGGAAAACCTAAAACTAATAACAAAAACATAAAGTTTAATAACATTTAATTGCTTTTCAGGCACAATGGTGATTAACTCTGACTCGGACGATTCGACAACGGCTAAGCGCAATGATGATCAGAAACCACGTAACCGGTATCGTCCTCAGTTCCTGGAGCATTTCGAACGTAAAAATGGGGGCGATGGACGGGGCGACGACAAGTCAGCGGCTACAGAGTATTCCCCAGCGGCAGCCGAGCAGCAGCAGCAGCAACAACAGGAGGAGCAGCATCTGGCCAGTGGAGCCAACGATTTAAACAACTGGGAGCACAACATGGAAATGCAGTTCCAGCAGATATCCGCAATCAATCAGTACGGGCTACAGCAGCACCAGCAGCAGCATGTACTCATGGCCTATCCACTGATGAATGATCAGCTCATTGCCATCAACAATCAACAGAATCTTCTGCGCAGCAATGCCACGCCCCTCGCTCAGCAGGGACACCCGGCTGTGGCTGCAGCTCAACCGCCGCCCGCATATCAGAACCAACATATGCACTCGCAGTCGCACGCATATGTGGAGGGTGAATTTGAGTTCCTTAAGTTTCTTACCTTCGACGATCTAAATCAGCGTCTTAGCAACATTGACCATGAAATGGAGCTGGAGATTGAGCAGTTGAACAAGAAATACAATGCCAAGCGGCAGCCCATTGTGGATGCCATGAATGCAAAGCGTAAACGCCAGCAGAATATCAATAATAATCTGATTAAGATATAGAAAAAGCGACTCACAACTTTGCAAGGCAACTGAAAATAGGATTTCAACTCACAAGACCCTTTGCATTGGGTGGAATTCAAAGGAAGTGTGCTCGAGTTGCTGAAGCAGGTTCTTTCTTCCATATTGATCATTCAATACAGTGTAGAGGGCTCGAAACAAAACGCAAGATATAAAAACACAAAAGCTTTATTGTAAAATGCAGTGAAAACAGGAAAGAAATGTGGTTATAAACGTCGTCGGCAAAACATACATACATATATATATTAAATAACGCACGAACACTTATTTCCTCTTTTTTCCGTATTGATTTTGTTCAAAATTTTGTTTTGTTTCGTTTCATAATTTATATGATTTCGGATTTTATCTATCTTCCAACGAAGACATTCTCGAATTAACAAGATATTTTCGCATCTCGCAGCTGCCTGCATTATCTACTGCCTAAGTCCACTCCAAATTGATAAGACTCCGTAAAATGTTCTTCCCGGTTAACTACTATTAACCTTAATCTCTTCCTATATTTTATACTTTTATTTGTGTCTTCGTGCGAACACAAACACACACACACAGAAAACCGTCAAGCAATAAATATAAAGAAATACGTTTTTACAACGCAAAAAATGAATATTTTTCGAAGGTATACATATTTATCAAAGCAAAATGCACTGAAGCACTCACATTTACATATATACTAGTAGTAGATCTTATAACTAATTTACCTAATAAATATATAGTAATATATGCAAAAAAGCTTATCAATACAAATACCTTTGTATAATATACCTAATCTTTCATTCTTATTGACGTTAAAACCTTACAGTTTACATTCAAGTCGTTGTGCTTTGATAATGTTTTGATGAAGGTAGACTTAACTATGGTTAAAGCGCAGTTGTCATTCAAATATATACTTTGTCTAGTCTTGTATATCCATTTCTTCAGTCGCCTGTTGCATGTCCTGCAGCTGTGCACGCAAATCCTCCGGCAAACTATGCTCGTTCAAGGCACTTGGATCCTCGCCATCGACGACAATCTCTTCAACATCTGGGGCACGTGGTAAAAATTCCACATCCGTGTAGAGCTTGCCAAAGATGTGACGGGCATTGGCAATGGCATCATAATAGTCCATCTCGTAGCTAGGCGCGTCTGTATAGTAAACGATATCATCCGCGCCACCTTTATCCGGTTGTGATTGCGCAGTAAGCGTAAAGTATGAACTGAATATGATTACCGGATCGGCGTACTGGAAAAGCTGCAATGTAAATATCCTTAAATCGGCCGCAGGATCATCGGAAATAGCGGGCGTAGTCAGATGGAAGAGGTCTGCAATTGATTTGAGTATAAGAATTACTTCAACTTTTAGTTAGGTTAGCGATTGGTTCTTACACAATCCCTTCGGGCAAGCTCCAGAATAGTGCGAGAGCTGGATGAAGATGGCTTCCCGCGCTCCTTCGTTGTCCATCAGACGGAGGATATTAACGCCACCGCCACCCTTATTCAGCACCTCGTTGCCCAAAGGAGTGGAGGATAGAAAAAAGCCGCGAGATAGATGAGGTCGCATCACGTAGTCGCGCGATGCTGGCAGATATCTAGGAGCAGAAACCACATGTTTCGCTCGGAACGTTGTTCCAGCGCTGCTTATCAAAACTTCATTTGAGTTGGCGTCCACGCTACAGTCATCCACTGATCGTTTCAAGCAATAAATGCCCCCGTATACAGCACACTGACGACAGAAGCTCTGAGGAAATTCCCCACACCCGTACATGGGATAAAGAAACGGCGTGTTGCCATAACGACCGAGGCTGCGGAGAAATCGTTGAGTGCGCAGCATTCCCTCCTCAAAGCTAGTGTCAGGACCACACATGGCAATGGCCTGCATCACGCATGAGGCAATCTTCTCGGTCACACGCTGCGCCTTCAGATAGTCGAAAAACGTTCTGCCCCGGAAGGCCAGAGTATCCTCGTTGCACTTGTCCTCGCCGTAGTCATTGCACGCGTTCATAAATTTCATCAGCAATCGCTTCTCCACTATAGTCAACGATTTCGTATTGAAGATATCACTGCGCGAACAGGGTACCGTAACGATCGTTCCGTTCTGATGCATACACACATTATCCACGGCACGGAATTCCGTATAGCGACAAATGTTGGACTTGATAAGCAGCTGCACCAGCTCTCCAGCGGAGTAGAGAACACGTGGGCAGAGATCAATGCAGAATCGACGCGACATGGCCAGCACTGTCTCCCGGGTCCATAGCTGCCCAGTCTCTACTTTCATCTGTTCCGTTTCTGACGTGGGAGTGCCAGCAGATTGCTCGTGCCAGTGGTAGCTTCCATTGCGTAGCGTCGAGTGTGGTGCAGCTTCCCTGGCCAACAGACTTACCAGGTCTTCAACGCCTACTGAGCCCCAGACATTACCGTAGTAGTCATTGATGTCTAAATGGAGCACGGACTTGCCCACCCGACTGGCCGCCGCGGCAATGCAAGATTCAGTGAAGCCTGGAAAGAGCGTCCAGACTTGTATGACTCATACGAACTTGAAGCTACATTCGATATCCAGCTTACCTGTGCCTATGACTATTAGGTCAAACTGCTCCGGCAAGTCATCCGCCATTATAAGAGAGAGCTTCAATTAGCGCACGCTTTTTGCCAGCTTTGTTTTAAAAAATTTTGTACAAAATAGCGCTCTAACGACACGTTCAGTGTGACCGCGGATTTATCGTTAAAATATACCGTCCGACCCTCAGAAATATACCGAAACATACGCCTCATTTTCAAAATATACCGTAGAAAATACCGACGAAAAAACGAACTTAGCCCTCTTAAGCCCCCTCTGTTTAAATAGTTCATCGACTTGAGGTAAATGGCGGAAAATATTAACGATTGTAGATTCTTCTTGTAGATCCATGCCATCTTTCCTCTGAACTAAAAAAAATCCCCCGATATTTTTCACCTGAACTGCGCTAACATGATTCAATTTTCATCATATTCGGTGGCGATCAAAATACCCTCTTGGTTTACAATGGGTTAATCGTCATCCGTCAAGGATTGGAAACCATATTCGTCGATTTTGATATTCCGTGGAATATTACTAGCTAGATAGAACATTTAGCCCTGCCCACATAATTTTAACCGATCAATGAATCAATTTTCTACTTGACTGGCTTATTCTAAATACTTGCTTTTATTGGATTTCTATACACCGTTGAAAACCGAAAAATACGAAAAACAAAAATTGTTTGTCGTTGGAAATTCCAAACATCTGCTTAGAGATGGACAATTTTTCGATATCCGTCGAGGCAGTGCTGGTTAATTTTGCATAGAACAGCTGTTTATATTTCAAATATTTCAACAGGTGCACAAAATTGCCAGGTAGCGCAGATACACATACGCACACGCACTTGTAGTGGTGGCTGTGTTGGTATCATAGCAACGGGAAAACAGTAAACAAAGCCGGAAAATTTTAGATCACAGAATGAGTGCTTATTCGATATAGAAAATACGCTGTCTTTAAGTAAGGTAATGTCGTTCGAGAAGATACTCTACAAATACGAGGAGCCGCATGGAATCGGCGACGTCTACTTCATTTGGCAAAAGGCTTTGCTTGCGACTACAGGTACAGATGGATCTGTGGCGCTGTACAATCGCCAGGGACAACTGGTGCAGCGCATTATCCTCGCAGGGTAAGACCAGTCCACATAAACTGTACTCAAAAAAATATATATTTATCTGGCTCAAAATTATTCCATTAGGCTCTGCTCAGGATTTGCATGGGACAATGAGGGGGATCTGCTGGGAATCATCACAAGCGGCTCCCCGAACATTACTCTCTGGGACTATGGCACGCAGGAAAAGATGAGCGTTGAAACTGGACTGCGGGATCCTCTCACGTGCATTTTGTGGTCAAAACAGCATCAGCTGCTGGCCGTAGGCACGGGGCGAGGAAACTTGGCGATCTACAATCACCGCAGTGGAAAGCGTCCAACCCCGGTTTTGGGTAAACACAGCAAGCGAATAACCTGCGGCGCCTGGTCGGCACAGAATCTTCTCGCGCTTGGATCGGAGGACAAAAGCTTTTCGCTAAGCAACGAGGATGGCGACACCGTGCGTGTGGTCCAGCTACGGGATGCACCCACCGATATGTATTTCGCGGAAATGGCAAATGATGATCGGATAGCTGGGGACAATGCAATCAGCATGATCATTGGAAAACGGACCTTGTTCCTATACTACTTACCAGACCCGGAAAGTCCCACAGAATTGGGATTTCAGAGTCGCTACGGCTCACTGCTTCAGCACAAATGGTTCGGGGACGGCTATATTTTGTTGGGGTTCTCCAACGGACATGTGGTGGCCATTTCCACGCACCCCAAAGACGTGGGACAAGAGCTTTGGCAGGTTAAGAATCATAAGGACACGTTGACAGGCTTGGCCTATTGCCCGACATTGGATATCGTCGCCTCTTGTGGAGATGACAGGTAAGTAAACGGATTAATGCCTAAATATTGATATCATTTCCATCCTACGATCGTCTTCCCACAGCATAAAAATACACTCGATTACAAACCTGCAAGAAACCGAGCGCATCATCACTGTGCCAGATCATGCTGGCGTCCAAATGATCGACTGGTCACCGGATGGTCAACTGCTGGCAGTAACAACGAATAGTGGTACCGTCTATATCTATGTAACCAAGCTCCCTCAAATATTTGCCGTCTCCGCTCCACGGATCGTTATGCTCAGCAGTTTGGCAGAGGTTTCCATTTATGTATATGCGCCGGATAAGTCCAAGCCACTGCCCTTCCGATTGCCCCTGGAGGGAGAACCTACTTTTATAGCTGTTGGCCCGTATAACTTTGCTGCTGGGATCGACAAGCATGTTTGGTTCTACGCTCTGGGAAGGACCCTGGGCGAAGAGCCCCGTCCGATGAGTGAGCGAGACTTCCCCGGAATGTGTCAAGTATGAAGATGAATGCTGAGTACTGTGCAGCCCTCTGTCCGCCTCAGTTGATCCTGCAGGCTATTACTGCAGACAATCCCAATTGCAAGGACAAGCTACAGGCCACTTTTCCCAGCGCCCTCCCGAACATGCCTAACGATGCAGTGATCACGTGTTTTGCTTTGAGTCAGGAACTGTTGGTATTTGCAACCGATGTGAGTTTTGATCCTAGTCAGGTACTCGTATTACATTACAGCCGTATTGTATTGTCTCTTTTAGATAGGCCACCTAGTATTCTACTCTCTTGAAAAATGGGACAGTTGTACAATCTACCGTCATAGCATGGGTATTCGCCAGCTTTTTATGGACATTGAAGGAACTAAGATAATTTTCATTGACGACCATGCTCAAGGACATCTGTTTCTACCCGCGCTGGATGAAGCCTTGCTCATACCGGACATTCCGAAGCAGTGCCTGGGCTGCCTTTGGGATCTCACGCAGCCGAATATTTTCATTAGCTACGATGCCAGAATTGTGAACACCCACGTATTTGTTCGCCATTCCGTGCAGGGCACACACACCCTCAAGGTGGGCGAGTCCAAGTTAAATCCTGGGCAATGGCCGCTGCTACTCTGCGGTGGCGAAATGGCTCTCCACGTGGATGGCGGACAGTATGCCACGCAATCCCTCAGCACCCATGTGGTGAATCCCAGCAACAGCCAGACTGCGAATCTCCAACTGCTTCTACGCCTCAGGAACTATGACGAGGCGTACAAGCTGTGCGAGCAGATGAACTTGAGCAGCGCATGGCGAGAGTTTGGCGAACAGGCCACTTCTGATCTAGAGCCGGATATTGGTAAGATTACTGCTTCTCATCATTCCCATAACATCCTGTTGTTGATCGACATCTGTTTATTCATTAGCTATTCGGGCCTATCGACAATTGGGTGAAGCTGCTCTGGTAAATGCGTTGGGTGAGCTCCGATATGTGGAGGACTTGGACATGCTGATCGGGTGCTGCTGCACGATTTTGGCCCAGTACGAGCAGGCCAAGGAACATATGCTCAAGGGTGTATATACAAGGGCAGCCCTGGAACTGTGTAGAGACCTCCTCCAATGGGATCAGGCTCTTCTTCTGGCGCACAAGCATGACCCGCAAGAAGTGCCTTACATAGCGAGAGAATACGCCCAGCAGCTGGAATTCACGTATGATATATATCCATATAAGAACAATCAAAGGTCATGATTTCCATATTTCAACTTTGCTTTAAAGTGGTAACTATGCGGATGCCCTATATCACTATGAGAAGGGTTACAAGGAGGATTTAATTAACGACAAGGATGCTGAACAGTCCGCTACGATGGAAAGTACACCTGAGTTCGAGGAGCATGTACGCCTCTGCAAGATGGGTATTGCCCGAACTTCAATACGTGCCGGGGATTTTAGACGAGGCGTAAGACATTTTATTTCTCTGAGAAGCTGGACAAAAAGTGTATTTACTTCTCCTTCAATAGATTCAATATGCCGTAGAGCTCCTGGATAAGCAGCTCCTCTTCGACTGTGCGGAGTTATTGGCTACGGTCGGACATCTGACAGAGGCTGCGGGACTCTATGAACGTGGAGGGTTTTACGATGAGGCCTGTGGCCACTATATAGCCCTAAAGATGTGGCATAAGGCCAAAAATGTACTTTCTAAGGTGAAGAGTAGCAAATTGCATGCATCCTATGCCAGGGCCAAAGAGAGTGACGGCCATTTCGAAGAAGCAATACGGTGTTATCGCATTGCCGGAGACTTGGATGCTTGCGTTAGGATTTACCTTGATCATTTGTGTGATCCTCATGCAGCCTCAGAAATTGTTTTAGAATCACGATCGATGGACGCGGCAAAACTGCTGGCCAAGTTCTATCAGAAGATTGGAGATATTGAACAGGCTCTTCAGTTTCTCGTTATCTGCGGCTGTGTGGAGGAAGCCTTTGCTCTTGCCCAGCGCCACAACAAGCTGCGCCGGCATGGCGAGCTCCTGGAACGCTATGAAAATGCGAAATCCTCCGACTATCTGGCCTTGGCTCACTACTTCGAAAGTGAGAAATATACATTGCAGGCTGGAAAGTATTACTTCTTGGCACGTGAGTTTACCAAGTCCTTGAGACTTCTGCTGAAAGCCTCTGCGTTCAACAATGAGGAGCAGCTAGCTCTCTCCCTGGCAATCGACTGTGTGGCTACATCGAACAACGAGCAGCTGGCCTCGCAACTCATCGAGTTTCTCTTGGGTGAGGTGGATGGTGTTCCCAAGGATCCACGCTACCTGTTCCGCTTGTATATGGCTCGAAAGCACTATAAAGATGCGGCCAAGACAGCCGTGATAATTGCCAATCAAGAGCAGATCGCCGGAAACTACAAATCCGCTAGGGACCTCCTTTATTCGATGTACCAGGAACTTCGCCGCAACAACCTATCTGTATCGGCCGAAATGCGGCACAATTTGATCCTGCTCCACCGTTACACGCTGGTCCGCATACATGTGAAGCTGGGTAATCATCTCCTGGCTGCCAAGCTTCTCGTTCAAGTGGCTGCTTGCATATCCCAGTTTCCAGAGCGTAAGAATGGAGTCATAAGTATTGTGATTTGATTAATAGTTTTATTGCCTTTCCAGACATTATCCCCATTCTCACCTCCACGGTCATTGAGTGTCAGCGGGCGGGTCTCAAGAAGTCTGCGTTCACCTATGCCTCCACGTTGATGCGTCCGGACTACCGCAATCAACTGGACACTCGCTATGCAAAGAAAATTGAATCTGTCGTCCGGAAGGCTCCTAAGGGCATTAAGCAGTTGCGGGATGAAATAGACGATGAGACCATGGAGTGTCCCATATGCGACTCCAACTTGGCCAATATGGAAGTGACGTGCTACAGCTGCAAGACTACGCTACCCATCTGCATAGCTACGGGTCAGCACATCATCAAAACGCTCATGACCTCCTGCCCGCAATGCGATTTTCTCTGCTTTCGTGCCGAGATGGAAAAGTGAGTCTAAACTGTTGTAAAGGTCAAGTGTGGATTACTATACCCCTTCTTTCAGAATACTCTCGGAGAATGGCGAGTGCCCCATGTGCGGTGAGCAAGTGGCCCCCGAGCAACTGCTGGATGTGGAAGACATACGTCCATACATTCTGGCCGCATCTTAAGATCGAAAGACTATATATAGGACTTGAAAAAACGAATAGACTGCACAACACCACAGAACACCAAATAATAGATATAAGTTTCAAGCACAAATCCCACTTTATAAATCACAAGACGAATCGTTTGCAAATAAATATTCAGTCTTGGTGCAAGAAAATATTTTGCTGTTGAACCACAGCCAAGACAATATAAGTTTTTCTCCATTTTCACAAAAAAAAAGGACAAATCGTCCGCGCAAAAACTTCGACTCAAAAACTGAACTTGCGACCGCTCAAAATGGTCAAAAACGAGAAATTTCAGATCTGGGACATCAGGCGAACAGAAATCAACAGCAAGCAACTTAAGCGACTGGAAATTTTTGTTGCATACTTTTGGGCGTTCAAAAAATAGAAAATGAATTAAAATGTTTTCTAAAAACCAGCGACCGACCTTTTGCTGATTTCTGCTCGCCTGGTATCCCAGATCTGAAAATCGAAAAATCTCGGTTGTGAGTGCCACCAAGTCCCGGGGGAACGGTGGCATTTTTTGACAGATGTGAAACACCGATTCACACTGGCACCATCCACAATCCATTGAAGATTTAAGATTTTTCAATTGTCTTGGCTGTGGTTCAACAGCAAAATATTTTCTTGCACCAAGATTTATTGAAGCGCCTAAGTGGTCAATTAGCACCAGACTGCCAAATTCGCTATAAATTTTATGGATCATAGAATTATTTCAATAAAAGATGATCATTTCCTCATATGAAATACACACCTGGGAGTACACAAAGAGAGCTACACACTAAACTACTCAGCGCAACTACTTGAAACATTTGGATCATCTTACAAATCCAAGGAGCTCCCTTTTTTTTCATTTTCTTAAACCATTTTAATTAAAGCACTATGGTCGACCTGTAAATTACAAGCCATGTGCACAGGTGCCAACTTCATTCTATAAATAAATGCAATTAATTGAGATTTCACGATTCGAGTTCGTGTGTTCGATATTTTGGGTGGCGACATTATTTATAATCAATTTGGTGAACCATTTATTGATGGAGACTTGGGTATTTTAGACATAAATATAATTTGGTTTGGGTATATATTTAGATAGGTAAATGTAAAATATTTAACATTATAAGGTACTTTTTGGTGTGGAAGCCACTCGACTATACAATAATTATTCCCTAGTCTAATGCATAACGATCATCATCTTCAGTCTGTACTCTCACATCCGGTTTGGAGCAGGACCGTCGTTTAGCCAAAGAAGTTGGGGACGAACAGCTTCTTGCGCTTGGTGCGGGTCTCTCTGACGCGAACGAGTGGAGTGAACTTCACATTGGAGGGCAGAGCACCAACCTGTTGGTTGGCATCTTGGCGACGGGTGTTGGTTCTTGTCCCGGTAGAGACGGGCGCAATGTAACCGTCATCCACATAGTAGTAGCCTGGATTGAGCTTCTTCAGGCGGTTCTCTGTCAGGGGCTTGCCATAGGTGAGGGCGTAGGAGTTGCCGCTATCCGTGTCATAGCGATCGGTGTCATAGTTCTCGTAGCTATCCAGGTCATAGTATGTGGGCTTGGCGCTGCACTGTGACAGTTTGCAGGCGATGATGCTGAGCAGGAGACAGGCCCATGTATACAGTTGCTATAGAGAGATGGGGAGAGTTTAGAGTTAGTCGGGTTGGCTGGAGATGGCTGTGGAGCGGTAGCGGATGCTTACCTTAAGATCCATTGTGTGGTTTGAACTGGTATAATCTTTTGAAATCCAAAATTGAGTGTGGTATCCTTTAGGTGTTGTGTGGTTGTGGTGCTTGTGGTTGCTTTGCTGTGAGTGCCTTGAACGTCTGTTGAGTTCTGTGGTCTTAGCTGTGAAGAACCCTTCCTTTATATACGAATATGCTGCCCTGTTCGCACCCAAATGTGAAAATTTTGGCTTCGGGCAGAGCCGATGCTCCAGCTTTGACGCAAGTCCGGAGGAAACGCTTGGCGACTGCGACAAATCGACAATCGACAAACGACACTCGACTTCTCAACTCTCTTTCATTGACGCCATACCGCCGTCGTTTGGCTTTTGCGCATGCGCCGCCGCTGTGACTTCAATTCGATACGAATCGTTGGGATCATTGGGATGGGCTGTTGTCTTATCACTAAGTGATTCATTTGGTCGAAAGGCTCTAATTGCCGGTTGCAATGTTTCGGTTAGCAGGGAACGAGTCCAGTTTGATTCGGAAAACTTTTTACAATGCGGAAAGATACGACTCCCAAAATTCCCCCACTGTCTGGCTTTGTTTTTAAAGCAAACATATTAATTAAATGCTTTCCTAATATCTATTGGAGTCGAGGTTGGAAAGATACGCTACGGAGATCTGACGGAGTTTCTTAATATATTAATTATTTGCTTTCAATACTTTGACGTCAAACCAAAGTCGAGAATGTGCGACCGAGTGTGTGGAAAGATACCTAAAGACCACCTAAAATTCCTATTTTGTGTATATTGCTTGACTTAGTTTTATTAATTTATTGTTTAAGCTAATGTCTAGGTTGAACGAGGCCCAGACGAAATGAACTAGGTAGTTTCAGATGGTTTTGGATGGTTTTGCGGGACACATGGGGCATGAGTAACATATATGGGTGTGTGCCAGTCGTTGTGGTCGGGAGTGGTAATTTCCGTGTGGTCACCTAAAATTCCTATGTTGTGCTATATTGCTTAACTTAGTTTTATTAATTTATTGTTTATTTGGTTACTTATTTTGGCATCAAGCTAATGTCTAGGGTGAACGAAGCCCAGATGAAATTAACTAGGTAGTTTCAGCTGGTTTTGGATGGTTTTGCGGCACACATGGCGCATGAGTAACACATATGGGTGGGTACCAGGCGCTGTGGTCGGGAGTGGTAATTTCCGTGTGGTCAGGCCACACGCTAAATCTAAATCGAGACTCCCTAATATCGTTGTAATATTGCGACGTTCAGAGCTTTTATTATAAATCAGCACAGAGACGCAAATAGAGTTGACGCCTTCCAAAAATACTCCACTGACTTAAAAATATCTAACCGCAATGGTTCATGCCGCCACGGCGTGAAAATGTTGCTGACTCAGGAAGTGAGAAATCCAAACTTTTCTGGAAAAATATACGAACGCGGACCGGACTCTAAAAAAATTAGCAAATGTGGTCAGTCTGTGGAAGGGGCCCGAGTCTGAGTCGCAGCTACCAAAAAGGGGGCATGACTTCATAGCTGTGGTACTCATAAATTAATCACGAACACCAAGGAATTAGTCTTCTGTAAACCGTCGTTAAGCAGATGAAATTAATTCCGGAAAAGACTAATGCTTGGACATAAACGAATTCGCACTTAATTATCTTCAGATGCTTAGAAGATTTGCTCGAGTCGGTAAATATAAACGTGCTAATTCAATAAATTCATAAACAATTTATATAAATATAATTCCCAAGACGTCTGGCTCAGAGTCATAGCAACGTTTTCGTTGTTTTCCACAACAGTTCGTCTTTTCCCCGTAGCAAAACACCGCGCTGAGTAAATATTTTTGCCAACTCCAATATCAGCAACAACAGAAAGGTGTGAAAATTGGCAGAGAAAAAGGAAAACATCAGCAATGAAATCGAGTTCAGCTTGCATTACGTATACGCACGATTGGCTGCACTGGCAGTAAGTCGATATGGAGTCGATCAGATTGACTGCTCTGGGAGCACGTTTTTTCCAGCACGCTTTTGTGTCACACCCCCACAGATGCTTAGAGGTTGGTGCAAAATATCAGACGCCCTGGCTAATTTATGCCCGACGTACGACAAACATTTTGCAGTCAGGTCCGATCATCCACCTTCCAGCTGCTCGGTAAATTTCCTTGCCTTGACTTCTTTGTTAGATTTCATTTGTTGAATGCAGTCCATGTGGCAATGTAAATATCTAAATTTGCCGCCTGGATACTGGTACTGGATACTTTAATATTGATTTTAGCACGATTTTCGCCTATTCAATCACTGGTGTGAATTTGTATTAAAATGATTTATGGAAAATTTCATGTCTGGGATCAATGGATCTTGGCGGATCAGGGATTAAAACTATGAAGTAACCTATAATTAATGGCATTCAACCAGTTTCTGGTTGTTAGAAGGTATTACAACTGGCTGCTATGGATATATAAAAGCCGAATGCCAGAAGGAGCTGATACTTTCCCTATCCCTCATGGAATGGGTGTTACAGCGTTAGTCAAGTGGAGCACGTTTCTGTGAATTATTTCGAATTATTGCTATCTTGGCCACAAACAAGGCAAACACATTGCCATGAAGTGCAAAAATTCTTGCTGTCCTAACCGATTAGTCAAACAGTCCAGGAAAACAAGGGAGCCACTGGCAAATATTTAGCTGGTAATCTCTTAGGCACATATTGTATTTTTTTGAATATGAGAAACATGTTTGTTATGCCCGGTTAACTCTGTAAGCACGATCTATTGGGAGCTCCAGATGGCTTACGCCGGAAGACGGAACGATGAATAAGGTCTATTCGCTGCTACCTTGTAAACGACCCTCGAGAATCGCTTACAAATAAACAAGTTCACTTCCTTGTTGACAAAAATAGTTTGGGGAGCAACACAAATGTGATAGCGCAAGCCTTTTATTAGCGGCTAATGTGTGAATCGCATACGATTGTGCGTGCCCTCACGTACAGTCTTTCCCGGCGCAAGGGTTGGGTTGGGTTGGACACGCTTGTATAACCAGAATGCCATTCGGAAAACCCAGCATCTCTTTCATCTCTAAACTAAATGCCAGGACACGCTGCCGCAAGTGCGTCACTGGCGTTTTAACACTTCATTATCGAGATATTCCCAGCATGCTAACGCCGGGCCGGTGTATCGTACTTTGTCCACAACAGGTATTCCACAATACAGAGATGCGTCTCGGCTATTAGTTGCAATTAAATCTCGATTAGCAGTGTATCTAATGAACTGGCGACTGCGCCACGCTTAATAGGAACGTTTTTTAAACGTGTTTTCGGCAAACATGTGTCCCCACATCACAAGACCAATCAATCGTATAGTTTTGATTTCATTCAATAGGCAACTTAGTATAGCTTATAACAAGTAACATGCGGAAACAAAATGATGCTACTTTTTCTGCTTCAGCATCAGATGACCCTTGGGCTTCAATTTGTTCTGGATGATGCTCTGCTTCTCTGTGGCGGCTGCAACTCTCTGGCGTTCGTGCCGCTGCTTGGCAAACTCCAGCTCGCCGCTCAGCTCGACGATTTTGGTGGCGATCTCTTGTTGCTTCAGCAGGCGTTTTTTCTGGTTGGACTAAAACAATAACCACATTATTTGGCAGTTCGGATTTGGCAGTAGCTTATACATACACCCAGTGGCGTCGGTCGTCCGTCAAGGAACGTGTAGTCCGGCAAATTGGTGAGTGGTCCAAATGCATTTGGATTCTCTGGCAGCCCCTTGTCCTCTCTCCACTTCTGATCAATGGCACGACCGGCGGTGACAGCGACATGGCGCTGGCCTATTGCGGGAAACAGAGTTCATGAAATAATGTGCAACGAGAGTCTGTTTTCCGATGCGGTACTCACCAGTTATTCTACTTGAAGTGGCAAGGCACAGCTTGGTGATTTGTAGCATTATGTTATTTGTTGATCAGCGGCAAAACCCGAAATACGTAACATAACCAAACAGCTGTCACACACCTTGCAAATGCTTATACTTTTAATAGTATTTTCTAGTATATTTTAAGACGCGTTATGGACTCACCCTCTTGTCCCATGCACCAATGTAGAGACCGTGTAGAAATGCCATTTAGAGCCATGTCCCAGGCCACATCGAACACAAATTGGTGATCAGCATCGAGTTCCTGATCGTTTGCCATAAAAATCTCAATATTTTCAAAAATGTCATAAATCAAGGCGAGTCAAAAAGTGGATAACGGAGGTTTTCCACACTGCCGCTTCTATGAAAAAAACGGCCAAACTTGTCAACAAATGTACACAGTTGTCGCCTTACATAAAATGGTAGTTAATATGTAGCCAATGTAGTTCGCGTGTAGTTGACATGTAAAGTATATCGTCAGTATATTTCGGTATGTTTCTAAGGGTCAGACCATATATCTTATCGGTGAGTCCGCGGGCACACTGATAGTGATAAAAAATTAATTAACAATAATTTAAGTGGGTCATCATAACTGAAATTCATAATGTCAACCAAAACGAATACTATTGAGCGCCATGGAAACGGCAGCGCTAAATCATCCACACTGAAAGAAATATGCGCGCGCGCCATCACAAAATCCGAATGGGAGGACAAGGTAAGAATCTCCCGGAGCACCGACCTGTGCCCCAAAGACCGCGTGCAGGGCGATGGTGGTTCATGCTTCGACTTTTGCAGGAAGAATTCCTAGATGTGATCTATTGGTCGCGACAGGTGTTCGGCATTATCCTTGGTGTCATCTGGGGCATTGTGCCGCTCAAAGGCTTCCTGGGCCTAGTGCTGTAAGTGGGCCGGACTATAAATAGACTATTCATATTCACATCGAATGCATAAACTTGTCCACAGTTTCGCCGGCATCAGCTGTGGCATTGTCTACCTCTACGCCATCAACTTTCAGAATGTGGACGAGGAAGCGTACGGCGGTGTCTGGGAATTGGTGAAGGAGGGATTCATGACATCGTTTGCCGGATTCTTGGTGACGTGGATCATTTTCTACACGGGACTGCACTACGACTCGATAATGGCAGCAAAGTCCTCATAATGCATTTCCCAGCCACTCGACGCCGCACTAGAGCAGTAACCAATTCCAGAGTCCAATATCAATACTACTATTCCCGCAGATCCATTTGTGAAGCCAAAATAAGCTAAACCGTTTTGTCCTTTTTTAAACTCAGTGTAGATTGTTAAACTTTAGTGAATTACTATCATGTGTGCATTTGAATGGTGGCCAGCTGTTCTGTATCATCGCCAGACGGAGATTTTTCTGTGAAAGATCTATCCCGGTCATCGGCACTACTTGAGAATCAGAAACAATATATATATTTGTGTGTATGTATATCTAGAGTGCAGAAAATGGGGACACAATTTTCACGGTGTTTTATTACAATATATTGTTCTACAGTTAAAAGATAGCTGACAGCTATGGGAAATCCTAGTAATCCATGGCCACGGGCTCCGAGCCATTGTGTGATGATCCGTTTTGCCCCAGGTCCTTTTCGTGCTGGAACTTCTCCGGCAGCTGCCCGCTCTGTAGTATTTGTGACAGCCGTTCCACCTCTGCCAGAGAACTGGCCCGCTTGATGGCCTCGCGGATACGCTGCATATCCTCCGGATTAGCAAAACGACCACCGTCAGATCCCCGGCCTTTGCCGCTACTCGCCTCGGCTGCCAGTGCTGCGGCAGCGCTCAGCTTTGACTTTTTGGTAACCTCCCTGAGCATGTCCTTGCCCTGCTTTGTGCGGAAGAACTCCTGGGCCGCTTGCCGGTCTTTTTGCTTTATCTTCCGGAAATCAAGCAGGCGCAGATGCGGAAACTTGTAGGCCATGTACTCGCGATAGTTGGTCTTTGTGGAGACCGGGTTGATGAGCAGGCATATGGTTTCCAGCTTGGTGAACGAACCCAGTGGCTCCAAGTCGCTAAGCTCCTGCAAGTTATTGCCCGTCAGAATGATGGAGCTCAGATTGGGAACGACGGCCTCCAGGCCCTCGCTGATGCGCAAGATGCGATTGTTGTTCAGCAACAGGCACTTGAGACGCGGCAGGTGCGGCAGATTGTCCAGCTTCCTCAAATCGTTGTCCGACAAGTCAATGGTGTCGAACTGGTCCAAAGTAGCACCAAGATTTTCGATCTGTGGAATTTTGTAGCCGCGCAAATCGAGCTCCCGCTCCCTGCACGGATTTATGTATTGCATGGACTGGTTTATCAACTCCGGCGTAAGCTTCACCATCGTGCCTGTGCTTATTTACAATACTTTACTCAAAAAACGCTATAATTGACGATTTTTCACAGAAAATACAGTAAAAAAGAAGCGCTCCCGACGCGTGCAATGTGACCACATGTGAAAGCGGATTTATCGTTAAAATATACCGTCCGACCCTCAGAAATATACCAAAATATACCGTTTCATTTTAAAAATATACCGTAAATATACTGACGAATTCAAGTTCTATTTTACATATTCCGATTTTGATCTTCCATCGAATATTACTAGCTATATAAAACATTTAGCCATGCCCACATAATTATATCCGATTAATTAACTTATTTTTAACTTGACCGGCTTATTTTAAACACTTGCTTTTATTGCATTTTGCGTTAAAAAAGGTTTTAGCGAAGAAAGTCAAACAAAGAAAAAAAAAAAGAGGATAGTCGTTCCTATTGTTCAATTTTGATGTTCCATCGAATTTTATTAGTTAGATAAAATATTTTGCCATGCCCACATAATTTTATACGATTAATGAATCAATTTTGTACTAAACTGGCTTATTTTTGCTCAATTTAGAGATTCCGTTGAATAATGCCGGATAACTAAAATCCTTAGTTCTGCCCACATAATTTTAAGCCGTTGAAGAATACATTTTCTTCAAGATTGGCTAGATTTTAGTCCTTGCTTTTATTGTATTTTGACTAAAACAAGGCTTAAACAAAATAGTTCAACAAAAAAACAGTCGCAATGTTGCTGGTATTTGAAGACATGATGCGTGTATGGGTCTTTGTATACCCTATTTCGTTAATTTAATATGAAGACATATGAAGATATCAAGATAAAACGAAATTAATAAGGACCCTTGATCAGATTAATATATGTATTTTAGACATATTCATGTATATTATTCGAATCTTGTATATATATCTCGATCCTGATACCTATTCTTGGTCTCTGTAAGAAGACAATAAGCTTTAAAATATCGTTGAAATAGTTTTCAAACAGAGACTAAATTGTTTTTGCATTAATTAGAGCCTGGGATGACAAACATATTCCCAGTTCTATAATCCATTTCCCCAGGGTATGTGTGAGAACATGGAATTAGCAACATTTTGCGTATGGAATGGGGCCATTATTCAAAAATACGACGAATCGGCAACCGGCATATTTTACCAATTAAATCTATTTCTCGTTTTTTTAAATACTTGATCTTCCGTCGATATTTTTAAAAATATACTAGCTATCTAGATCTTTTACTAGCCCTGAACATTTAGCCATAATTTTATCCAATTTTCTAATTGACTAAAAACCTATTTTTTGCTAATTGACTGGTTTAACAAAAAAAACAAACAGGATAGTCTTCCTATTTTTATTCCGGATCTTGTCTAAAAAATTGGTTTTTTAGTTTTATTCTAAATACTTGCTTTTATTGATCTTGTCTAAAAAGGTTTTAGTTCAAACAAAAAAAACGAAAGAGGATGGCCGTTCTAAACAGTTCTAAATCGGCTAAACAGTGCTGGAAAATATTTCCATAACAATTGGCGGTTTTGTATCGAAGTTTGAAAGGGAAACGCAGGGCTAAATTGTTGTTTTCCATTTAATTTGAATTTCAATAGATTACAATGAAGTTTTAATTGCTTAACCATAATGAACACGTAAAGTATTTCGTATTTTCGTTTCTTTTGTGTCTAAGTTGAATGGCAAACAATTGAGCCAACTATGGGAGATATCGGGCAACACTCTAAACTCGAAGTGCGTGTGTTCGGTGGAGGTGGACTGGGTCAAACTCTCTTGGATAAAACTTCCTGTGTCGTTCGTGCAAACTACTTGATCTTCATTTCGAGTATATAGTAGTATGTTTACTGTACTTTTAAATGCATTGAGTAATTCGTTATCGTTCACATATAGTTATTTCTTAGCGTAAATTGTTAACTTTGTAGAAAAAATCAGAGCAGAGCTTCTCAGTAAATAAATGCATACGTTCTTTATCGCAAACGGCGCTTGAATATTTGAAACGGATTGTCGTTTTAATACCACACACATGTATGTATGTACATATATGTACGTGCATAGTTGTAAGGAAAATGAAAACTATTGAAATAATAAACGATAAATACGTGTATTTGGAAGCAGTTATAAAAAATATTGTATTTCATTTCGATTTGTTTAGGTGTAGGCCATTAAAATAGTTCTTATGCACGCAATCGATCTACATAAAGTGTATACATCGTCTATTCTCTCCATATCTCTCATTCATAGATACATATCATATTTATTGCGCTCCTTCGTTAGTTTCATTCAAATTGTTTAATAGCACGCGCTAAAAATAGATTTCTTTTAGTTCTGTATATAATTGGCACTTAAATCATTTAAAATACATAAAATATAAAATATAGTACACAAAAACATCTTTATAAATATGCAAAGGTTAATTTGGATAAAATGTAGGTTATATAGTAGGTATGTATATCAATAAATAAATCACGTTCATTCCACAAAATTGCCAAAGGAAAACAATACACACGCGCCATTGCACATAAATTAATGGTTCAGTACGAATAAGTTGCAACCTCGTTTCCGTTACCGTCTCTACATATCCTCTCGTCTTAAACATATCATCATCTAATCATCCCTTTCGATCGATCGATCACACAAAACTGTGGCAGGCTCTCGGATGGGATGGGGTGGGGGGTCGGAATCAGAGTGGGCCAGGGACGATCTAAAGGAATGTTGAGCATATAACTAGAAAACTTATAAATCAACGACATCCTCCTTTGTGTAGGGCGTAGTCTCTCTAAACATGCGTCGCGTCGAGATGGTGCGCTGCAGGTCTTCAGCTAATGTCTCCTGTTCGGAAGGGCAGAGGTTAAACGTGTATTTACGTTATTTTCGTATTTCTCAGCTTAACAATTACTATGACAACAGGCAACATACAGATGCAGGATGAGTGCTAGTGACATGCAACCTAAGGACTACACACTAGACAACAAATGTTAGACGCACAGGATGAGCAACCGAAACAACGAGGCCACCAAAATTTCAAACGGCGATTCATGATTGTAGCAGCTGTGGTTCCGGATTCAAACCTCGAATAGCGTTGAGATCTCCTTGCCAGCAATGCGCTTGATGCCGCCGCTCTCCGCACAGCTGCCCGACTTGCCGCTCAGCTGACCGTTGCGTATGCTCAGGATCTCGTTGCTGATGAGGCTGGCGCAGGCCATGGCGTGCTTCTTCTCGGTGGTGCTCGAGTGGCTGCTGGAGTGACTGCTGCCGCCGTGCTCTGTGATGGTGGTCTTGCTCAGCGTCTCCTGGCTCTCGCTGTTGCTGCTCGTGGTGCTCACAATCCTTGAGCGCGCTTGGTTCTGGGTATTTAATACTGTCGTCGTTGTTGTAGTAGTTGTGGTTGCACCGCCGCTGGTGGAGGATGACAATGACGAGGTCGAGGAGGTGGACGATGCGTTGCTCGTGCGCCCACCTGCTGTGTTCAGGAGGGTTCTGGGCATAACGGGCGGTTTCAGGGGGAGTTCTTTACATTTAACGAGTACAACAAATCAATCAAAATATGAAAATAAATAAGATACAAAACAAAAATAGTTTAAGCTTGCAAAAGTCTACATCTACGAATTGAGAGAGATCTACAAAGTGCTGGGCAGGCATCGAATACATCTTCTCATGCACTGACTGGGCTACTCCACTTACCCAATCGACTAAGGCCTGCCGCCAGCTCGCGCACAGACTTCTTCTCTAGGGCAGCTCCTGCAACAGAAGATTGATTATTTCGTCTCTTTTTCGTTATGGGAACAGTTTCCGCCGCTCACCTGGTGTAATGCCCACAATGCTGCCCCCGCCACTGCCACCCCCTGCTATGGCTATGCCCGGTGTGATACCCACTATCGAGCCGCCGGTGCTCTGGCCAAAGGTCAGCACCTCAACATCTGAACAGAAAAGAGTGATTAATGATTGCTGATAATATTCATCCCCCCCACCATTTCTTACCTTCCTGCAGCTTGTCCGGCGTCGTCTTGTTGGAGTCAGCGGTACCGTTTCCAGTCACCAGATCGCTGCTGGACTTGGGCTCACTGCCCACCACAGACCAGGGACGCGGCTTCTGCAGCACAATGGGCGTGCGCAGGATTCCGTTGCCCGTCTTCACTATCACGCTTCCCTCGCCGCTGGTGGCGTGGCTCTTGATCGAATCGCTGCTGGGCGAGCGCATCTTGTCATCGCGGTTGCCCGCTTTGAGCAATCCGGATGTGACTCCCTCTTCCATGGCAGCACCCGAGCCAGGCCCACCCTCGGTGCGCATCTTGACCAGCGGCGATTTGCGTCCCACCAGCGGCGAATACTTCTCGAGGTTGTCCGTGGAACGCGATCGGGTGGCCCAGGAGGCACCTGCGGGAAAGGCATCATCAGATACTGTTCTGTAGATTATCCAGGATTCACTTACTCTTGAGGAGGGGCGACTGGCGCTCTAATTTGATTGGTCGGCGCTCTTCCAGGATGGGCGTGGTCTCCTCGGAGGTCATGTGTCCGTTGCCATCGCGGCTCATGGTGGGGCTGTCCACAAACGACAGCGAGCTGCACTCCTCCGACGTGGGCGAGACGAGGGGCGTCAGTGTGGTGGGTGTCACCGATCCCGGGCGAAAGAAGTGCTCCAGTCCCTCGCCAATCTCCCTGCCGCCACCGGCACACTCGGCGCTGACCAACGGCCGGGTCGGTGCCCGCGTCTTGGCCCGCTTAGGGCGTCCCTTGACCAGGTGCTGCAGCTGGAACGAGGCGCTGGGCAGCTCGGTGATGGAGTCGCAGCACTCGTCGACGCCGCCATCGTCCATGGCCGCGATGCTGTCCGTCATGTTGCTGGTAGCGGCCAAGGCGGCGGCACCGGCAGCTGCACCGCGGGTCGACAGCTGGGAGTTGGAGCGATGCGAGGAGGGGGACTCCAGCAGATCAGGTATGTGGCTCAGGCTGAGATTCTCCACGACCGACTGGGGACGAACCTTTCGGGCAACGCTGCGCCGCTTGGTGGGCAGATGGGGAGTGGCCTGCGGAGTGGATGGATGACATTAGATGGAGGGGTCTGCAAATTCTTCACATTCGGAGGAGCGGGGCGGTTTGGGGCGGGACTTCTACGGGTGTGTTTATGGTGTGTGTGAAATAATGAAATGTGTTTGTATTTCGGGAGATCGACTACGGTTAAAAACAGATATTGATATTCTACAGAAACTAGAAGACTACAGCAGAGCGGGGGAATGGAATGGCATAAATGTAAGGATAAGAGTTGGGTCCGATCTCTCTCAGCCAGCTCTCAGCTGTCGGGTAATCAAGGAGCATCAGCCCCATGATTCGCTGGCAGTCCCAGAGGCAGCTGATTCATCGACCCAACTCCTGAGTTATACAGAGATAGAGACAGAGACAGAGAGAGAGACAGAGAAAGAGAGATATGACAAATACTACTTACAAGGTTGAGATATTCCAATTTCTTTTGTGTTTGTTTGATTTAGAAATGCAATTATGTAAATGAGTTGGAGACAAGGTTTAAATATAGTAGTTTATATTTATATAGTACGAGTACGAGTACGAGTTGTTGCGGTTTTTGTACATTGATTTGGTTTGGTTTGGTTGATTTGATGGTTGGTTGGGTTGTTGTCGGGGGCAGGAAGACATGAGAAAAATAATGAGCATGAGCATTTTGAATACACATTTGAGTACATAATTTATTAATGAGATTCAATGATTCTATGATGTATGTATGTACGAGTATGTAGGAGGTATGTATGTATTCTATAATGTGATGCATATTGCACTTCAATTTGTTTCGATTTCGATTTCTTTCATTTGCAATCGTGTGTTCGTTCCAGCTACGTTTTGTTTTTTGTTTTGTGGCTATAGAATATGAGTTCATTTTACACATGAATGTAGGTATGTACGTATATATGTATTTATATACTATATGGGTGTATGTGTGTGTATCTATGAGGGTGTGACTTCTTCTCAGCATTTAGCACTCTACACTATTCGCTTGCAATCTTCGATGTATTTCTATGATCTAATTGATTTTTGGTTCTTTTTTGGAGGTGTCTATTGCATCCAATTGGGTAGCGACAGATTTTCAACACTTACAGTGGGCGATTCCAGGCCCAGCTTGGGCAGTATCGAGCCGCGTCCGCCCGGGCGTATGATCAGACCGTCCGCATCCTGCAAGAGTTAGAGTTGAAGGGTATGTGCGATCGGTTAGTGCTTGCTCGTCGCTGCTTGTTGCTGTCTGTGTTGGGGTCCACTCCAAATAGTTTGTCGATTCGGCAACCCCCCAAAACTGGCCCAATATTTAATCGATTGCTGATAAGCAGAGTCGGCGGCCAACTGGCTCAGTCGCTGGCGAGGTGCTCCACTTTTGTCGAAAGTGAACCTCTCTCTGGGGGCCTTAGGGGCCATGACATCACATGTGACATGAGCCAGCTTTGCCCCGGGCCTGATAAGGGGTTTGCCTCCTCGATAGACGCATAGGTAGATCGATGCACACTACTTACATGACTGGAGCGACTGCGTACAATGTCCGGCGTCTGGGGCTCATCCAGCAGCACCGACGGCGACTCGGCGATGCCCATGCCCCGGCGATAGCGGGTCAATGCCTCCAGCACCTCATCCGTTGCCCGGTCCGAGATGGCGGCGGCCAGCGTCTGCTCAATCTCACTGTAAAGAAGGAGAACCAAGCACCAATTAGTCAATGGAGTCGAAGGGGAGCAGTGGAGCAGGGCTACTTTTGGCCAGCTGGCTCAGGATCTGCGGGCAAAGGCACAGGCGAAGGTTCCAGCTCTTCATCGGGACACACTCTGTAGACTGGACTGCTGCCCTGCGCCTTCGAGGACGAGCCGCCGAAACAACAGCACAAAGTGCGCATCAGACCCATCTCTATGCTGGTTGGGGGTCGCTGCTCAACAGCTGTCGCACGATGACTGCCAACTAATTCGCACTGGATTCTCCTCTCCTCCATATAGTCATATGCAGGCGCTCACACAATCTCGCGACACATATGTTTTCTTAGAAATGATACATATGTCTATTCCTATATCCTATGTGCCTGGCTCTAGCCCACAGACGCGTTTGAGTCCGATATCCCCTTTCGCACAGTGGAACTGCATTCAGCTGTTTCTGTGTTTCTTGTGTGTGTTTTTTAATCTTATCGGGGAGTATGCTCTCTTGCCTTTTCTATTTCTACCACTCTCCCACACACACACACATACATGCTAATGCTAATGCTCTCCACTCTCCACATTCCAGCTGAGAGTGCGGAAACGAGTGTTGTGGAGAGTCTGCTTCGCTGGCAGAGTGGGAGAGCAAAGCAGAGTCGCAAGAGAGAGCGGAGTGCCACTCGAAACACAATTTAAAATATGCAAAAACAATATGTTTGTTTGCTTGTTCCCATACTCTTCCAGAGGGTATCCCAATTTTGCATATTCATTGATCTGTTTTTATGGAAACTTCTCTATCGGCTTTAACCTTTCGTAGATCAGTCAGCAGTCACAGAAAGGTCTGTTCAACGGCAAGTGTATCTACAGCTTCGGCCCCTTTGCTTTTTCGTTTGCGAATCATGACTAATAACTGTGTTAATATTTACTATAAATGCTACTGCATCCTAATCTTAATCTTTATACAATGCTTACCATTCTGAAATACAAATTCAAATGAAACTCTACAATTTTCCTAAACATTTCCCATATCAACACCCCGTTTGGTCTCCTTTTTTCTCTCAGTTATAACAATTCCCGCTTGAATTTGACCTTCGAATCTTGTTTGAACGATAGCTATGAGTATTGTATATAAAGTAAGATGATGCTCTATGGATTCGCTTACTGCGAAGTTGATTTAAATATATATTTCGCTATACCATTGTACCCTCAATCTTACAGCTCCTTCCACTCTCACTTTCTTAACCTATTGTAGCCCTGATCTTTTCCATCTCTGTGACACTCACCCAACTTTGTTCATTATTTCGCTGCCGGCATTGTTGAGGAGGCAGGTCTGCAGAAAGTCTTCGGGGACCACCAGTCGCTCGGCGAGCGCCTTGCGCAGATCTTGGATCACAATCTGATTGCCCAGGGTCTTGGGGCACTGCTCGATTCCGGTGCGTATCATGGTCTCCAGGGTCTCCTCGAGGTAGCTCTTGATCGTGTAGCCCAGCTCGCTGGCCACTCGCGTCAGCTTCATCTCAATGGGATGGGCATCGCTGCGCACGGCCTCCTGGAGCTTGGGCATCAGCTGTTTGCAGTTTTCGGCGTCGGTGATCAGTCGCTGGACGGCAGAGGCAGCCGTGTCTCCGCCCCCGCCCTTGGCTATTGAGATGGTGTCCTGCGTCTCGGCCACGAGTTTGTCCACCAGCTGGTGGGTGGAGGAGAGCATGAAGCCGTGCTGCAGCCGAAAGCCCTGACCATTGGTCCGCTGCAGGCCATTGCAGTTGCGCTGCAGCAGCTCCTGCATCTTGCGCATGACGGCGTCCGTCTTGTCCGGATGGTTCTTGAGGTGCGGCGCAATGTCGAACACCGGGAAGGGGATAGTGCGCATGCTGTGGTTGTGCTCCAGGGCGTACACAATGTCCGCGTACCCCTGCAGCGTGACCCCGTTCTTGTCCATGTAGATGGTGCGCAGGCGATTGTTGATCTGCAGCGCCTTGGCGAGGAGCCGGGCGCCTACGTCGCCCATGAAGTTGCCGCTGATGTCCAGCTTCTGGAGACTCTGGTTGCTGCCGAGGGCGTTGATGAAGTCGTGCAGGTCGTGCTTGAGTTTGTTCTCGGACAACACCAGCTCGGCCAGCGGGAAGTCGTCCTTCTGGATGAGGTTCACCAGGGCGTCCATCACAGGGGGTATGTGCTTTGGCTTCATGCCCGTCAGACTGCGGCACAGGTGGAGCGTTCTAATCGAGGGGTTCTTCGAGATGGCCGTCAGCACGGGCGCGAGCTCTGCATCCAGATCTGCAAGGGGATTCGAACAGTTAGGGATTACGACACCTTATGGAAAATATATGCTCTGGCCACCACTCACTGTTGTCACTGATGTCCAGGCTCTGGAGCACACGCACGCCGTGTATGCAGGACTCGAGCACGTGGGCGCCTTGGGTGCCCAGCGTATTGCTGCTGAGGTCCAGGTAGAGTCCCGCCGTGGACTCGTTGCAGGCCAGGCCGAGCAGCAGGTTCTTGAGCGCCTCCATGGGCAGCTTGCAGCCGGCGATGTTCAGATGCTTGAGGCTCAATGTGCTGGTGAAGAACTGCTTGAACGAGGGTGGTATCTCCTTGCCCTTCTTCGTGCTGAACGAGTTGTGCGAGACATTCAGGTGGGCCAGATGCGTGGCACAGCCGCGCAGCAGAGCTCCAAACAGCTAGAGGATTACATGGATATTGTTCGAGTTAGAGATTCTCCATAGATTCCCTTTCTTATCTAAGATACATACATTCTCCAGCATGATGTCAGTCGAGGCCAGGTCCAAGTGCTCCAGCACATTGGGTTGAGCCAGGAAATTGTGCAGATTCTACGAAACAAATAGCAGATTTAGTTGTAGCTCCATTTGGTTATAGATGTAGGCAGTACTCACGGTTATATCATCTTTGAGACTATTACCACTTAGGTCTAGATACGTGAGCGAGTTCGAAATACTTTGATTGAGCGTCAGTGAGTGCGACATCTGGTTGACGCCCTTCGAGGTGAGGCCACAGTGGGCCAGAGCCAGCTTGCACAGACCCTTCGACACCTTAGCTATGGGTCCGGCCAGATGTATGGCACCTAAACAGCAGAAAAGAAACATAAATGCTTTAGCCAATGGATACTCTAAAGAACGATAAACAACAAGAGATATTGACATGAATGAAGCATGATCTGTGGTGGATCCAATTGGGGAATTTTTCACTAATTTCTGGACCAATACTTTGGAATATTAAATGCATGAAGAAGAGTATGAAATAAGGTCTGACTGAGTGCTAACTTTTGTGGCAATTTGCTGGCGGGCTGGCATTTGTGGCAAAGGGTTTTGGAAGGGAAGGACATGTCGGGTAGGAGTTTTGGATAATCGTATTGAAAATATTGATGAAATCAACAAACAAGAGCGCTTACAACAGCAACAACAATGGCAATAACGGCAAGGCATGGCAAATGTATTATATATATATGTATTATATATTTAGAGATAAATGATAAATGATGTTTCTATTAGTGGCTGCAAACCTTGTACAATCTTTCCAAGTAGGGCGCACAACGAGCTTGCACCTACACGAACAAAATGTCACACATAATGGACAATAAACATCGAAACAAAAAGGAAAATCGACAATACAATCGACAAGAGAACACACAAAGAAAACAGATGGGTAGAGTAGACAAGAATTGGATTAATTGGATTACGCGTGGCGGCTCTCGGGGGCAGGGCAGAGGAGTAAGGGGTTTGGGAATAGGGCGAGCTGGCTGCATGGCCTGGGGGAGACACACCTTTGTCCTCAATTATATTGTGGCTCAGATCGATGGTGCGAATGGCGGGATTGCTATTCGTTATCACAGATATAGATAACTTGTTCAGGAAATCCCATCTGAAAAGAGCGAGAATATGCCATCAGTGTCACGCAGATTACTCGGAATGGTATGGACTATTCACCTTAAGCCTAATGCCTCCAGATGCAGCTCCTCCAGCCACATCGAGCGCTTGAGCACGTGCAGGATGCGTTCCAGGGTTTCGTGGGAGAGACGCATATGGGCGGCCTTTAGGCCACGAAAAAACGTATTGTACTCCAGCGCCGAAACGATGGCCATCAAGTCTCTGCATAGAACAGAAGAGCGTCATTCAAGCAGATCAATGAAAGAAACACACAATTATAATCCTCATTAGCCAGAAACTTACTTCGGTTCCAAGTGGTCAAAGTCGCGCAGGTTAAGGACTCGCGTGTCGTGGGATAGATAGATGGTGTCCACATCCCAGGCCACCTCCTCGCGGTACGGCACCCCATGGAAGTCGCACATGCAGGCGTACTGGGCGCTGAAGCCTCCGCAGGGTCCCACATTACGCGGATCGGAGGGTCGGAATTCCTCGGAGAAAATTGTCTCCCGTTCCGGTGGCTGTATATCGATCTGGAGAAAAGAGAGAGGAAAAGGAAAAGTTCAGAGACCTGCTGCAAAAATCTGTTTTGGAAAAACTTCATCAAGTTTTGAAGAGCTTCCAGGGTTTCATTGTTGTGCTGCAAGTTGACCAACTTGAAGAACAATTCACAGTTCCATGACTCCTCGGACTCGGACCCGACCCCACTTTCCGCCTACTTTGGGCGTCCCCCTTGCCTGCCTGTCTGCTTGCCGATGCCGGCATATGCTTAATCTCGCATTTAACACTTTTGCCTAATGTGAATTTTGATGCCTAGATTTTGAGGCGTCAACAGTTCGCGTGTCATGTGGCAATTATCCAAACATGTTGCTTCAATTGCTGGCTGACTTTTTCCCCACTCGACAATGTAAAACCAGAGAGGTTGAAGCTTCAAGGGCCGAGGTTTCAGATACTCTTGCCTGCCGGTTGCTCCTAAGACAGACAGACAGACACACACGATACCCTAAGGTATAAGTCTCAGTGGAATACTTGTTGTGCAAGATGATAGTACTCTCCTCAAGAGAGAGATAGAGAGAGAGAGTACTTATTCTTAAATTATGACGTGGGTGCCACTCCGAGTGGTGGCCGGTGGTGGGCGGATTTGCCCGATTTGCATAAACGTATAGCCAGCATATTTTACAACAAACTCGTGTGCCAGTAGTAGGAGCATTATAAATGCATTGAATTATTAACCCCGACTGCGCCAGATGACAACGTTTATGCACTTAAGCCCCTAATTGGCCGGAGGGGACCAGTTCAGATGGAGCGCACGCATGGCTGTGGGTGAGGCACACCAGATACACACAATTGTTCACTAAATATTCAATTAAACATTAATTAAAGCCCGACGTGAGTCAGTCAGAAGTCAGTGGATTGTCGCCAGAGGCTAAAAGTGAAGTGAAATTTGGGGAACATTCTCTCTACACCCTTTTCGGTCGTAGGTTTTCAATAACTTTTCCACTGGGTGATTTCTTTTCAAGTATTTTATGTAGAAAAAGTTCTCCGCGAAGTACTCCACTGACATTCCATCATTAATCGATCCCAGAATCAAGTGATTCCATGGATTCATCTGGCTAATATTCATACTTGCCTTGCGGATGATGTATTTTAGAGGAACTGTTGGAAATATCTGCTTGATGGCTGAGGCCAAATCGGTTAGAATGACATCAGCGTTCTGCAGAATGAGCACAAAGATGGAATCGAGTTAATTATACACATATAGTACTTTAGAATAATAATAATTGAATGGATGGCGGGATGGAGTGCTCCGTACCGAGCTGAAATTGCCCGCATCGCCGGTGGTGGCAAACGAGTATGGCCGATCGTTGGTCACAATGGAAAAGTGGGTGGACTTCTTGCTCTCGACCCCCACAATGTCCAGATAGTGGAAATGGCATTCGATCTGAAAGCAATTCGAGATGAAAGAATTAGAGTTGATGCACAGGCGTACATTAAAAGGCTCACCTTCGTTGGCACTTTGGCATTCAGCAAGTAAACCCGCACGGGAGTAAAGACCTGCAAGGAAAGATGGAAAGGAGCGGAATAGGGTAACCATTAGACAGAGTGTTTTAATTGGAAATGAAGAGGCAGACACTCTAGACACAAAACTGCAACTCCATTAGGGAGGTGGCTCATTAGTGAAGAGTAACTCCATTAGCCAGCGGACCTACACTCAAATAAATATCCTGTTATTTAGAAAGCATTTTCATCGAAAGTATCTGTGCGTTTTTCCCCGTGTGTATTCTCTTCAGAGTAAACTCAATTTTCCACGGCCTTTGTCCCAGTTCCAGTCGCTGTCGCTATCGCAATCTCTCTGCTCCTCAACTTCTGCATTGATAGAGAAGTTCATTGCCTTTCAATTGGAAATCAAAGTGCGTCAAATAATTCGTTTAGCCACTCAAATGCAGAGGCAATAAAGCAGCAGTGGCAGTAGAAGCAGCAGCACACGACAGTGGAGTGGGAGCAGCGGAGCTCTGGTCGACTTTGGTAATTGGACACTTTGTCTCAGCCACCGTATGCGACGTAAGAGTACGAGTACGAGTAGGAGAAGGAGTATACGGGTAAGCGGCTTGCACAAATCAATTTTCCGACTGTGTGAGCTCCTAAAGCGGCCGTACAAGTTTTGCCAGCGGAGAGTGTCGGCCTGGCCATCCAAGAAATTAGCATAGCTTGGCCTCCAAAAGGGCAAGGGCCGTGTCGCCGCTAAGTATGCTATAAAATATCAATTACGGACAGTGGCGGGGCGGGGCAGGCAGGTGGAAAACTTTTGCCCCCAGTCCAAGTATTTTTTTTTTTCCCTCGAGAACTATGGCCATTGATTGTCTTCCCCGAGTTGTTTAATTAAGTTTACGGATTGATAGCCCCTGAGATGGAGATGAAACTGTAAGAGTTCATTCAATTGTTGATTGAAATCTAGTTTTTGATGCTGATTGAATTACGGATGTTCATTGTTTTAATTTACGGATGGCATCATCGTTTTCAAAATGCTATTTTGTTCAAATAGTCCCGATAATTACCCTTTAGATTCTATTATAAAGCTACAGAACCTGAGATGACCTTCACGTAGTGGATATTATTTCAGCAAATCTGCTGCTATGTCTTGGATGATTCAATTAAAGGTAATTAAAATACTTAACAGATTTCCACCTGTTTTGATAATTCAATAAGTGAACTTATTCAATGCCTTCCTTGACTCGATAACTGACCTTAATCTATAATTCTCAATAATTACCTCGTTCCTCATTTCTCTGTCTCTGTATTCAATTTGTGGGGCTTTGCGCCATGTGCCCCCCATTTCGACACCTGCCTCAATTCAATTACTGAACATTCCTGAAAATTATTAAATTCTGTGATAACAGCCTTGATCGATTTCCATTTAGTTTTCATTATTCCTATACTCATTAATAACTATTTACACTACATTTCAAAATTTTCTTTACTTTAAAATTCTACTATCTCTCAGCAAAATCATTTCTGTTTTTAGGGAGAATTTTCGTAACAAGTTCTGGGCATTTAAGACTGAGTCTGGGATAAAGTTCATCTCCTTCCTCCTTCAATTACTTCAGAAAAACACTTCAGGTCATGCCTGGGTCCTAAGTATACTTGACTATTCATTCATTTGCTGGCAATTTGGCTGCAGAATGCAATTTCCATGCACAAATTGGACCACTGACTGCCCGAAAGAGATGCAAACATTTGAATCTGTGCCGCTGACAGGCAGCGTCTGCGGGATGACAGCACCAGCATCAGTGGCACCTGCGGCTTGATGAAAGTCCAGCTACTGCTGCAACTGAATGACGGCTTTGTGGGGGAAGGTGGATGTGCGATGGGGGAACCACTTACCAAAACACGATTCTCCGTCTTATCGCCTTTCGTTTCCAATTTGACCATATACTTGACGAGTATCTTTGTGTGGCGCCCCAGAATCGATTTGACACTTTCTGCAAAGAGAGAGAGGGAGAGAAATGAAACGGTATAAATATCATCTTGGAGGCTAGCGGAAATGCAATTAAGTGATGTCGCAGTCACATCCGAGGTCCGCTGTGCAACTGCGTCTCACAATAAAAACTTAAAATATTATTACGACTGCATATACATTATACCGATATCAGTGCACACATATGTATGTATGTAAATATGTGCACATAACGTTATACATATATGTGTGTACATCTGTCGCGCTTTGTGGCGTTATGCATGCTAAAATCGGGAATTATATCATTGCCCGTATATCGAATTGATTCAAAGGTTTTCAAACGAAACACGTACAGCCCCCCGGGGACCGTGAGAGCAGAATAGGGGCACGGGGCGCCTTGTGCCGGGCCAATCCTCCTCACTCGCGGCAATGTCGTGCTGATGCCGCCAGCTACTTAGCATACTCTCACACGTACTCTCTTTCACTCCAACCACACACACACACACACACACACGCTCGAGCGATGACGAATTATTTAGAGTAAGATAGGGAGAGCAGTATGCTCAAGTGCAAGGGGGAGGTAAGCCTACATATTATGTCATGCGACAGGCATGCCTCAATTCCAAAGCCTCCGGTTTTTTTCTCTGGGGCCTGGAGTTGAGAGTTATGACTCCTTGTCTGGCTATGCCGCACGCAAAGGAGGAGAAATGGAATTGAAATGTCAAAAATTCTGACTGCCGGCATAGCAGAGGTGCCGCTCCCTCTCATCCCCCCACAAATAAACTACAAAGAAACGAAAGGAGATATTTGTCTTTCTCTCTTAAAGTAACATTAAGCTTAGAACAGCTCTCTTCCCGATAATCACTCTCTCTCTCTCCCGCTCTTTCTTTTGCAGTGTTTCCAGTGGAAAGTGAAAAGCAAAGTACAAAGCAGATACGGGCATTGGGGGAACGCTTGGCAATGGATTTGCATGATGACGGGGGGCCATAAAAAGAGCTGCGGCAGGCCAATTTCCGAGCCTGACCACACTCACTAGGCCCGGCCACAAAGTGGTGGCCAAAATAAATATTAAGGCATTTTGTCTTTATGGCCCATGGCCCATGCCCATGGGAGGACGGCGTGACTACGATAATGAGTGCCAATTGTGCGTTATGGCCAAAATAGATTGTTAAGACATTTCGACACGCACACACCACACCCCACTGGAAGACCCAGGTCTGTCGCGTGAAGAAACTTTGATAATCATCGAGCGAGTGAGATGGCAACAACAGTGAACCACAGTTGACTGATTCTCTCTTAATTGCAGCCGGAGCGCGTCGAAATGTGAATGAACTTGGGCACTCTCTCCCGCTCCCTCTCCCTTTCCCGCTCACTTTTTGTGCTCAAAAAAAGAGGTACTGCTACTTGTTCGTACGTATTGGGCGTCACTATGTCAATAACGTGTACGAAAGAGAGATGAAATTCAGAGCAGAAGCAGCGGAACTACTTGTACAAAAAATAAATGACAGAGAACGGAAATTACCGAAGTTTCAATACACTTCGAAAACTTTCCACTACTTTGCTGGTAGTTTGTTCGCTCACCAGTCCAAAGTCCTTTCCCTCATACTCAGTCATAGGAGCGCCAGTCCCAGTTAGACTTCAGTTCCCAGAAGTCACTGATTTGTCACAAAATGTGGGAAAAGGCATAAACAGTGCATTTGCATTGACTGGGATTTCGCTATATTCATATTGAATGTCAAACCGAATGATGGCTCTGAAATACCCTCAGTGAGATCATAACTACAATTACGACTTGTGCTGACAAACCAGAAGAGGAGAGGTTATCAGAGGTGGAGAGCGGTAAGACAAGAGCAAACATTTAACTTCTCTGAGGGCGTAGTTCTACAGATGTATATACACCTGAAACTCCACAGCCAGAAGCCAATTACATTGAACATGCAACATGATTACCTGTCTGGAACGGACACTCGCCGAGTTCTCTGCTCAACCCCCCCTCTGTTACTATCGCAGCTCCATTTCCGCTAAAAGGAAAATTGGCTTTAATTGATTTCTGCGGTTGTTTCGTTCGATTTACGGTATGGGCCAGATAAATGGCTTTCCAATGGCCATGTTATGTACCCAGATCGGGTTCAAAGAACTGATACTCCATAAAGTTTGTCCAAAAAGTTTCTGCCCAGTTTGTTGCCTTTTTCGAAGCGGAATCTACAGGCAGCATTGACAACCATCTAAGCTGGCTCAGACTCAGAACCCAACGAATGTGACCCAATTTTATCTGCTTTTTGCAGCTGCAAAGCTCGGCACAATGGCAGAGATTACACGAGTTCAAAATACTCATACTCTCCCAACTACAAGTGTCTGCCCTCGCCCTGTCCCCTCCCTCCACCTACCACTGTGCTGGGAGTGGGTGAACAATTGTGCTCTAGTGTGCCGTGAGCGTGTGCTTGCGGGTGCATGGTGCATGTGTCACCCGTCAGTATCTCTTAGTCTAACACCCCTGTGTGTGTGCGTGTATTGTCTGTGTACTTTGTACAATAGTTTGTAGCACTGTCTCCGCCTGCTTTTCGATAATAGCACATACATATGTACATATATGCAAATGAAGCCTGCACACCCCACAAAGGCTGTCAAAACTTGTCAGAAAAATATTTTGCAGTTTGACAGCAATTGCACACAATATTCTGAAACGGTCAGTCAAAAGGGCTAAAGGGGCAGGGGTCGTGACAGAGATAACGATAACTACACTGGGAAACCAGAAAAAATCTGGTGGTTATCTTAGACATTTATCAACCTTAAAATTTAAATGTTTCTACTTAATTGATATTTAACGACGACCTTTCGTTTTGGAAGAAATTTCTATGCAATTATCAAAGAGAGACTTCGCAGCTTCTCTCAGTGCATGCCAGACAGAGATGAGCACAAATTTGAGTGAATCATGCGCGCACACAACAACAAAATCGGTTAACGGCAATCGCTTTAAATGCTTGCGAAAAGAAAAGTCAGAGTACGATATAACAATGGCAAGGCCTCTGTATTTGTCTCTTCCTCTGTCGCTGTCTCTGTCTCTGTCGCTGTCGCTGCCCTTCCCGCTGCCGGCGCTTCCATCAAGCGCAGCACAAAAGAAAGTTAAACGAAGGTTTTTATTTTCGTTTTTCTTTGCGCAAGTTTGTGATTACTTTACGTTATGTTAATTATATTTGTGCAATAAGGCACACGGCGAAGACAGTAGGAGGAATGGATGGACGGGGGATCAAAGAGTGAGTGGGAGGGACTTAAAGAAGGAAGAAAGAAAGTAGGAAGCATGCTTTTTCCAACTCTTAATTAAACGCTCAACTCTTCAAAGTAAGAGAAATGAATCTTCAATCGTTTAAAGTCTTTCATTCGTTCTTGTAACATTCACCGTTATATTATTAAGTGACCAAGACAAAAGAGTCATCAGATTTTCCGTGAGTCATTTACTATACAGCTGTTGTGTTGCTGTTGATCGAATTGTTTAACAAATTGTGCGTAAACAACACCTTCTGCCTCCCATACATGTATGACTCTCATTGCGGGCGAAGCGGGGCAGGCCATATGACGAGTATAATTCGCTTGACCTCAAAACGCAATTTATTGTGCGAAAATTTCGTTGCGGCCTGCGCTCGCCCATGGTGGCAGAGTAATAGAAAGCGACAGGTTCAGGTTCTCCTACTCTCTCGGTCCGTTGTCCGCCTCTCTTGCTCGCCCAAAATATATAAGTGGGCCAAAGCAGCAGCAGCACCACCACCAGTAACAGGGGCAGCAGAGGGAGCGGGAGCGGGAGCAGCAACAGACTGCCAGGTCAGGGATGCGAGCGTCAGGCCCGACGTCATTAACGTCACTTGTTGGGTGACACAATTTCACCAGCTAGCACCATAGAGAAAGAGAGCAGCAGGAGAGCGGACGAGAGAGATTCGCATTTGGCTATTGGAAAATGGAGCACATGAGCGTGTTTCGGCTTTGGCTTTTAATGGCGCTGCCGTGTGTTCTTTCTTTCTTCTTTCTCCAATGTATTTTTGAGATGCTGTCAAACTAGTTCGGCCCCAACTTTCCTCTTCCTCTACCTCCCAATCCACCGAAAATTGTCTGGCTCAGAGCGCCCAGGTGCCGTTACTATGCGTGAGCCAAAGCAACAACGAAAACATGCATCACTAATGAGCAACAAGGATAACTAGAGCAGCGCCATTGAAATTGGAGCAAGCTGAAAGTGAGAGTAAAACAAAGATAGCAGGAAAGAGTCGACAAAGAGAGAGAGAGAGCCGCGACGCGCCAAGAGAGAGAGGGGTCATCTGACTAGAGCTGGAGCGGGTGCTGGAACGGAGGCTGGTGCCAGCGATTAAAAATTCGCACTAATGGCGGGCCATTTGCCACTTAGTTGCATTGCAAATGAATGGTAAGCACGCCACTTAATTGGCGGCATAAATTATCCCCCACCTGAGCGGACAGTATCATCGAGAGCTAGCAACTGGGTCAGCCCGGGGTCAGGCTCTCGCAACCCCAATTGGGGCAATCCCCAATGCCTTTGTTTTTTGCATTGGCCTTCGGAGAGCAGCAGCTCATCTCATTTGCCTCCGCCCGACGATTGAGATTTGTATAAATTTGTGAATTGCTTTGCATTTGATTTGGCTTTTGGCTGGGAATTTTCTCACACACGTCTTCGGAGGGACCGCGGGGCAGGGCAGAGAAAAGTTTGCAGCAGAGGCTGAGGTCAAACGATAAAAACTACAGGGAGACTTCGCACGGGTGAACTCTATTAGAATTAGGGCAGTGGAACGATGCATTTGGGCGGTTATATAAGCTCTCTCTAAACCCAAAAGTTGTTCTATTTCACATAAATCACTCTCAGAAATGTCCATGGTTTGTATGCACTTTTGTTAGCCATAACTCTGCCTTTGTTTGAAACATCTTCCTGAACGCACTCTTTTTCCCAATCATTCTGTTTATTTGGCTTATTGCACATCCACTTTGTGTGTAATCGATTGCAACAATGAGTGTACGACCTCGGGGGCTCTCGCATACGAAACTCTCTTCCCCGCTGGCGCTGAGTAAATAGAGTGGAAGTCGCTGCCAGAGATAAGCCTTTGAAGACCCTACACAACAAGTAAACAAAGAGAGGAGCAACCGCAAGAGCAACAACTTTCAACAAGTCAATTTCCGTTGTAGTAGAAGGTGTGGTCAGAGGGTCAGAGGGGGGGTTGGGGGGCTAGAGGCTGTTGCTCGGGCAAACTTTTATGAAGTGCAAAATCGTTGGAGAGACCGCACCTGACCGACTGACAGATCGATCGATCGGTTCCAAGGCGGAACAGAACAAAAGAGAGCAACAGAGCGGGAATGTGCATGCTTCAGCTTGTCATGCAGCCACAGCAATGACGCATTCAAATTACGGTAAACAAATGGAGACGGCGGCGCTCACCTTCGTCGCGCTGCTTCTTCACCACGTCGCGTATCTGCAGCTCCATAATGCGCCGCAAATACTGATCGATGTGATTCATCATCTCGTTGGTGTACATGGCACCCATCCACGTAATATGCGTAATAACGGTTCAAGTACACCGACAGACAGCCAGAAATACTCGTACGCGAGTGTGTCCGAAGACCGGGGACGCGTTCTTAACGGATTTGCGGGCCAACAGACCTCGCACTAGTTGCGAGAGACAGGCCAGGCACAAAACGCGTCGAAATAAGCACTGAGAGCCCCGATAAATAAGATCGCCTTATCAGTGGGTTCTGGCTTATCAGCAGCGAACAAGAGACAGAGAGAGAGAGAGAGAGAGAGAGAAAGAATCGAGTACACTGGATAATAGAAAACACTGATAGGCATACAAGAAAATGGAGCTTTTTCCCCCTCATTTATTACTTCATTGCGAAGAAGTGTTGATAAGCGACAAAGGATCCCAAAGGAAGCGTTTATGCTTGCAAAATTACCGTGCACTCAATCGCAATCTTTCTGTGGTATCAATTTATACTGTCTTCTTATCTTATATTTCGAATTAATTTAGAAGGGTGGGCGGCGCCTGCTATCGGGTAATCGTAATTTCCTTGGGAGATGGAACGATTTTCAGGATGATTTATGACGGCGACAGGTGTCCAAACAGTCTTAAATTGTACAAACAACGAACTGTGCAGTCAGGCCGAGAAATATTGAATAGAATAAATCAGACAGCTGATCGGTTGGCGACCATTATATAACGCCCAATTGAGTTTCGGGTGCAGCACCACTATCCCCAGGCCAAACAACCACCGAAACGCCACACAGCTGCGGGACAGAATCAAGTTTATTTTGGAAGCCAACTGGAACGAAAGTCGCGACAGAATCATAAATTAAATTGTCAATGCACAATTTGGAGCGGGTGTGCCACATTCCAGCGGACTCAGATTCAAATTCAGTTGCAGCAGCCGTCGAAAATAAAACATCGGGATGATTGCGTAAGGTTTTCCCCATTTAATTTTAATAAGAATATACTAATTGGAAGGGAAAAGATTCTTCTGAAGTCGGAGTAAACATGGGAGTAGCAACGAGAGCATCTTGATGCGATAGGTGTCTACCTATGTGGTGCAGATAGAGGATAGAGGAGACCACCACCTGGACAAACAACACGTAAAGCAAACAAACAAGAAACAACCATGTCAACGCCTACACCTGGGAACAAGAACCATGAAGCACGAAACTGGTGGTACAGGACAGAGAACCAACTCCTCCCGCTGTCACTGCACTCAATTTAAATTACTCGCAGTGGCGACGAGCTTGGGGAAAATTCCCATTGACATCGTCAGGGCACAGTGCTTCCGGATGGTAGTATAGTAGAAATATTTACCAATTTCAGTGATAGTAAAATCTGATTTTACGCAAAACGAATACTTATTTAAACACCTACTCAAATATATGGATGTACATTTCTATGCAGACAATCCTATCTAGAAATCATTGTAAATGTTCTCCAAGAGATTCCACCATTTAACTCATTTGGAAATACAAAACAATTCTAAAATTCCGGTAGTTTTTAAATTGTTATTCTGCAACCACAAAATACATATATTTTGAACGTAATCCACTCTAGCCGCAAAAACAGCGCAAATGGGGCACACAAAATGTTCCGGTTTTCGCTTCGATTGGGAACCAGTGTGTGGAAGGGTTTGGGGGTTTGGGGAAGCCTGCGATATTGGACCAGACAGACACCTGTCATAAAACATTACGGTGGGGGCTCTTCATGCCAAGCGGTGAGTGATTCGGCTTTTGTCAGATTGGGTTTCACGCCCCGTGGAGTTCTGGACCCAGCGTTAGGCCAAGCGTTAACCGTATTCCGTAGGAACGTGAACGTGAAGTTT
This sequence comes from Drosophila lowei, assembly GCA_008121275.1. Classification (NCBI taxonomy): domain Eukaryota; kingdom Metazoa; phylum Arthropoda; class Insecta; order Diptera; family Drosophilidae; genus Drosophila; species Drosophila lowei. The sequence goes on along the minus strand of CM017778.1, from coordinate 17,971,437 downwards.
AATTGGTAACCAAGAGGATTGTTTCGGTAGAGTACACGCAATTGTATGCACTGTTATCAGTCTGGTTGAATAGAAGGAAGCTCTGAATGACAATAAAATAAAAACGGCCGCTGACTAAGTGTTATTTACTTAGCTTATATATGTACCTACTATAATTTGCTGTTTATTTTGTTTATTACGAGCCCATAAACACGGTCTAATGATATTTCCACTTTCTGCTTCTGCTCCGAGACTAAGTTTAAGCTCAATTAAAGTAGGAAATAATACATCGCAGCTGAAGCTTTAGATACCCTTAAAGATTGATCGTTATTATCTATACGATGCAGTACCGAATCACAAAACCTCATTTTTAAAAGGGTAAAGAATTAATTAAAAGCAAAGTTGGAGAGCCACTGCCTGCGACACAGTCCTTCGAAAACTGATTGTATCAAGGGGGGGAGTAGTCTGCATGTGTGTGTGGGGGGCCATTTGTCATTGGGTGGGTGAAATGTTAATGTGCGAACGGTCCGTCTGTGTCCCTGTCTCCATCCCTGTCCCTCAACTCGGGTGTCGCATTCAGGCAAACGGAAGCCGGCAGCGGGCTAAACACAACAGTAAAAACCGAAAACAAAACGTCGTCATCGTCGGCGCAGGGGATGCAGATGCACTTCCTCAAAACAAAGAAACGACACAAACACTGCTCGAAGGAGAGTGAGTGTGTGAGGGGGAGATAAACAAAGAGAGAGAGAGAGAGAGAGAGACAGAGCACGAAAGAGAGAATTACTCACCGTTCAAGTCCTTGGTTAATTGCGAGCGCGTCGACATCTTGCCTTCCGAAAATTGTGTTTAAATCTTTTGTGGCGAAAGTAGCGCCGATTTGGCAGCGAAACGAGTGAAAATGAAGTCAAACAGGAATAACCAGGCGGTGGCGGTGTCGGCGGCGGGTGCAGTGATGCCAGGAAAGGGCCAAGATTTTTGGCTCCGCTTTTTCTGTTGTTGTTTTTATGGTTGATGTTGTTGTTTTTTGTGGTGGTGGCGGCGGTGGTTTTCGGTTCGATTCGACTTCAATCCTGACGAGACGCCTTGCCTCACAGCAGCCAGAAACTGGATTCTGCAGCAGCTACTCCTCATCCCGATCCCCGAAAGACCGTGGTTGATCGGACATTCCGTGCTTCCGTGGGGTTTTCGCTGCGTCTTTTCCTTCTGGCAACGTCTTTTATTTATTCACATTATTCGCAGGCTCACACACGCACAACGCCTTGCCTGCCGTTTTCCTTTCTTTTCACGCTTTTCACGCGTTTTCCACCCTCGTCTCGCGGGGTCGGAAAACTTGGCACTCCCGAACACGATACCGAGACCACACCAGAACCAGAACCAGAATTCGCTTAACTCTTTTTCTGCCAACGTTAACTGTTCTGTTTGGTATTTAATTCAACAATTTTCAAATTTTCGAATTTCTATTTACTCTGCACTTTTCTTTTGCCGCATTCGCGGATTTTTCCAAGCCACCAGGAGCTGGCCACTGATCACTTCTGGGTACAACCGGCACGCGCGCGTCTTGCAGCTCCACTTAACGCAGTTCACTTAATTTATGATTAAACTATTTCGCCGAAGTTTGCAAAAAACGCACTAACTTTAACAAAAACTACGCTCTCCCCCGGCCAGTGTGACCGCGGACTTATCGAAAAAATATACGGTCCGACCCTCAGAAATATACCAAAATATACCGTCTCATTTTCAAAATATACCGTAAATATACTGACGAATTAAGTTCTCTTGTACATATTCCTCGTTTTTGATCTTCTGTCGAATATTACTAGCTAGATAGAACATTTTGCCATGCCCACATAATTTTATACGATATGTGAATCTATTTCCTACTTGACTGGCCCATTTTAAATAATTGCTTTTATTGGATTTTGCGTAAAAAAAGGTTTTAGCGAAAATGGTCAAACAAAAAAAACGAAAGAGGATAGTCGTTCCTATTGTTCAATTTTGATATTCCGTCGAATATTACTAGCTACATATAAAATAGCTAAGTTATTTTCGTAGATCCATTCTATCCTTTCTCTTTACTTAAAAACTGCACTGCGCTAAAATGATTAAATTTTCAAAATTTTCGGTGATATATTTGAATACCCCCTTGTTCAACAATGGGTTAATCGTTCTCCGCCAAGGATTGGAAACCGTATTCCTCGATTTTGATATTCGACTCGATATTACTAGCTAGTTAGGACTTCCCTACCTAAACACATAATTTTATCCGATTGATACATAAATTTTCTACACGATTTGCTAGTAATCAGTATTCTTTGTTATTTCATTTTTTCTAATATAAGGTTTCAACCAATAAAGTCAAAACATAAAACGTAAGTGTGACGGAACGAAACGTTAAGTTGTATGGAATGTTGCAGGTGAACAGGTACTGCTATAAGTATGAGGACCTTTGTATACCCTACTTTCTTTCATAATGTTAAAAGTATGTTATCCAAGCTTCTTTGAAAGGTAATTAAGAATGACTTTTTCTTGGATTGAAATGGTTTTGACTAATTCATGAATTTGCTTCACTTCACTGAGGTTCGGTGTCTGTAAGAAGACCATAAACTGCAAAATTTCGTAGAGTTTCGTAGTTCATTCATTGGAGCCTGAGATGACAAAATTTTCGTCAATTCTATAATATCCTTTTCCCTAGGGTGTGCAGAATGTTGCCCATGTTGCGGGACATGGCTGCTCGTTTTCTCGGCACATGAGTCTGGCCCATACAAATTGAATGCTGCCAACGGTTAAAAACGTAAGTGGTACGGAATGACTCTCATTATTGCAGGGAAATTGTTCCGACAATATAACGACCCCCTTTTACTAGTTTGTTCATAAAAAAAGGTTTTTTTTTTTTTTGGTTTTAAAACATCTCAAGGATGAATGGATTTTGATCGCAGCAATGTAGCCACATTGATCAGATACTGGTGAAGTAGTTTGGCGAGTTTACAGGTCGGTATATAAAACAAAAAAGTTAAAAAACTGTTTTAGAATATAACCTGAATTTACTTTATAACGTGATGAAGAAAACAGGGGTCAAAAGTTTAAGTCAGCAGTTTAGATGAAGATTGCCAGCTCTCTGAGATGTAGCGGCTCTTTTGATTAATAATTGATGTAAATTGTTATAATATTTTAAGATTTTGAATTTCCCTCTGAGCCCAGCAAATCTTTGGCAATCGAAGATCAGGTGTTCGGCATATTCAGTTACATTGCACGTTTCGCAGATATTTGAGTCAATTGCTTTGATTCTGTGTAGGAAGACTTTGTCGTATGTGTGTCCTGTCATAAGTCTGTTAATAGTCTTGATGCTTTTAGCATTCCATTTAAGAGTGTTCGGAGCAGAACCCAGCCGATTAGCTGCTTGCCAAATAGCACCTAATTCTTGGCCCTCAGCCGCTTATGTTGTTTGTTACTTATGTATGTCTATGTCACTCATTTGTTTGTTAAAGCTTTGCGCTTGCTTGCCCTGCTAAACGCTCTCTGCCAGCTCGCTCTTTGCTGTCTCCGCTTTGCGTCTGCCTACCGACGTCTGCCGAGCGAAGCTGCGCTTAGTTCCGGCAAAAAAGTTCCTAATTTCTTTGGATTTAAGCCTCCTTTTTATTTCTGCTTTATTTTTCGAAATATTTATTGTAAAAACATTATCTCCACTTGTAGCAGCCTTTGCTGCTATGTCTATGAGGCTCCCTTTTCGTTTATGGCCACATTCCTTTGTGACCAGGGACTAATAGAATGTCAAGTTTCTGAATGTCTGATTGGTTAATTATGTTGTGAATATCATTCACTAGGTACGAGTCTGTATTCTTATTTTTAATTAAATTAATAGCTCCTAATCCATCACTTAAAATCACAGCCTTTTTGTAATTATATTTAAGACATAGTTCGCAGGCCTTTTTAAGGCCTACGAGTTCGGCACCTACTGAGGATAATCTGTTTTCTATTTTGTACTTGTGGATATTTCCACTAGGCCATTCTAATATTCCTATGCCACATGTACTTTCTGTAACTGAGGCATCATCTGTTGATAGAATGTTCCAGTCGTCTTTTTTTGTACTTGTTCAGAATCTCATAAAACATAGTTTTTATTTCTTCATTCAGTATTCATCCTTACCATTAGTTAAAAATTTGTCTAATACATGGATTTTGTTACATGTGTTAACACTATCACAGTCTTGAGTGTTTACAAAGATGGAATTAAATTCTCTTAACGTACGTGTGTAACTCGTATCAGCTTTTGAGCGTATTAGCTCGTCAAACATTGTTGGATTGAACCTTTTAACTTTAAGCAGTTCTTTGGCTGTAAGCCATTTCGCCCTGAAAACGGGTGGCATTACGCCAGCGAGGACAAAAATTTCGTGTTTGCTTGTGTCAGGTGGCACCCCAACACACCTTCTGAGCGATTTAGCTTGAGCTATTTCCATATCTTTGTTTGCTCCAGATCCCATGTCTGAAAAACTTGTGATAGCATATTCTTGTTTTGTTCGTATAAAAGCTTTGAAGATGTTGGTACTTGTTTTAGGTTTTAGCCCTGATTTGATAGTAGTTGCAAGCTGGAGGAGTCTGCTGCCTTTTTTGGTTTGTTCTTTAACCATTTTTACATGGCTGACATTTGACATGTTTGCGCTAATCAGTCTGCCTAAGAAAAGGATATCTTTTCAATTTGGTATAGGCACATTTCCAACAGAAATATTTACCGCTCTGACCTGTCCTTTTCCTACATTCATAGCTGCAGATTTGCTTGGGTTGAAACTAAAACCGAGATCACCACATAGAAGGTTAAAGTCATTTAGTTTTTTATTAAGGTTTTCAACCGCTACAGTAAAATTTCTGTTGTGAGAGATTATAACGAAGTCATCTGCAAATTGCATCATATGAGTATTTCCATCACTGATCTGATGTAGTCTTTTCGTGTATACCTTAAAAAGGAGGGGCGACAGACAGGGATTCCTCCCTGAACTACCTGAACAGCTTCTCCTATTTTCAGTAGTCTCATAGACATAAAACTGATGATCCAGTCAATGTATGTTTTAGGAAAACGCTCATTTTCCATTAGTCTTTTTAGGAATTTCAGGTTGACACAATTGTAGGCATTGTTGAGGTCAACAACCACAAGAGTAACGTGTTCCTTGTTCTTTTTCTTTGCCTCTACCACATTGATGACATCATTAATGCACATCACTGCAGACTTGTTTTTTTGGTATGCATAAGATCTGTAGGGTATAATCTTGTTTTCTTGTATATGCTTTTCAAGCCTGGCTTTCACCATGCCGTTTACTGTTTTGGCTAGAACCGAAATGAGGGATATGGGTCGGAAATGTTTTAAGTCAGTCAGATCCATGTTTTTTTTTCGGTATTGGAACAATTCTGATAGATCTCCATTCAACTGGAAAATCGCACATAGCCACTCGACGGTTGTAAAAATGTACAAGTTCTGTTTTCATACTAGTGTTAAGAGCACTCAGCATCTCGTATGTGATGTGATCTATTCCTCCTGCCGTTTTTCTGTTTCTGACTAACACAGCCTCTAACTCTTCCAAGGAAAAGAAAGGATTTTCATTATTCTTGGTTGAGTACATTTCTTCGTCTACATCCTTTGCTTCTGAGGTTATTTGTTCATTAAGGAATTCCAGGTATGGCCCAGCTTTGTCAGGGTCGAAAATTGACAGTTTTTTAGATTTCTGAGGAACCTCCAGGCTTCTCTTGTGTTCGATTTTACATTTAACTCTGTTAACTTCCTGGCATAGCTTGTTCTTTTTGCAATTTTAACAGATTTTTTCCATTTAACCTTGAGATTAACAGCAGAACAATAATTTTGAAAGGAGGGTTCCGAAGCTGCCTTCTTCTGCGACTCTGAAAACTCCCTGAATAATTTGGCTAAATTCTCGTCCCACCATAATTTTGGACATTTGTTTTTGATTTCATAAGTAGCTGCTTTTATTTCCTGTTGGATGTTCTTCGCTAAATTATCCATATCTTTGTCAGCCTCAAACTGGCTTAGCTTTTTCAGTAGCCTGTTTTTGGCAAGGAAAGTTTTGAGTTTGTATTGATATCCTGCTGTTTCAAAGGTTATTGGGTGATGGTGGCTGCCTCCTAGGAAAAAATTTTCACATTTCCAATTTTCTATACGAATACCCTTTGTGAAAGTTAAATCGAGCACAGACCCTGATGTTGAGTCGATGTGTTTTTTGAATGTGAGTCTGTGGTCATTTGCTAGACTATAGCCAGCATTTGACATAGCTTGCATGAGAAAAGTTCCCTTTCCACTGTTGGTTCTGTCTCCAAAAAAGGTATGTCTTGCGTTGAAATCGCCTGCAATTATGATTTTTCCGAATGCGTCTAAATATTCAAGGAGATTGTCAATCGCTTGTTTGAAGGATGCAAGAGACAACAAAGGTTCAAAATATACTGAGGTGATAAAAAATTTATCTTTGTTGTTGATGGTCCTTGATATAATTATATCTTGCTCTGTCTCATATATCAGTCTTTTAACTCTTAAGTCTTTTTTATAGGCAATCGCCACTCCTCCATAACCGTCCTCTCTATGTTTTTCTAACACATTGAAGTTGGCTAGTTTCCTAAAACGGAGATTGTGAGAGAAAACTTCAGCCAGAATGGCAAAGTCGAAGTTTTCATTGTTTAAGTAAAATTCTAGGTCGTTTTTATTGTGGCAGACTTGGTCACACTTCGGCCAGATGCAAATCAGCTAGGAGGTGCGGAGTCGAGGAGTGCAATGGGTCGTGCATTGGTGTCAAGTGTATCCTTTGCAATGGGAAAAATCACTCAGCTAGGGACAGACTGTTGTGTCCAGTATGGGAAAAGGAGATGGACATTAACAAAATAATGACAATCAAAAAAAATCGCGCAAAGCAAATGAAATTTAAAAAAAAGGTTTCAACAAAAAATATATTTTTGTACATGGTAACTACACAGTAGCTACATATTTGGTACGCATGAACTACATATTTATGTAAAAACGTAAGTGAGAAGTATTGAAACGTAGTGTGGATGAAATTGTACGTCATTACTGCTTGTAAACAGGTATCCGCTATGAGTATGGACATCTATATACCCTATTTCCATTAATTAATATAAAAATTCTGTTTTCCAAGCTTTGAATTTGAAAGATTTGAAACAGTTCTAATGCCTTTTTCCCAGATTGAAATGTATTTACCTATTCATGCATTTGATTAGTTTCCTGTATATATATCTCGATCTCAAAGACCTTTAAAAGCAAAATTTCGTTGAGATAGCTTTTGACTTATATCGATATTTATGCATGAAAATCACTAATCATCGGCACTATCGTATGAAATCGGCGTGCTTTGGTGAGTGTTCACTCACCCCACCAAATAAACTGTTTCCAGTCAACATTAAATTTCATTTTCAACGGTATATAAAAATCCAATAAAAGCAATTATTTAGAATGGGCCAGTCAAGTAGAAAATTGATTCATCACTCGTATAAAATTATGTGGGCATGGCTAAATGTTCTATATAGCTGGTAATATTCGACGGAAAATCAAAAAAAACGAGGAATTCGTCGTATTTTTTGAGTCGGTATTGGCCCGGTTGACAACAATGAGTCCCATTCCATATATGCACATTCACATAACTTAGTTTTTCATGTGTTGGGTTTAAATATACCGCCAAACTACGAATCGGTTAAAACGGGAACACGACGCGATTTTTTCTTTCGGCCAATGCAACATGTTTTGCAATTCATTTTTGACAATTTTCATTGGCCGAAAGCGTTCTATGCTGCTGCAACATGCATACCCTAGGGAAAGGATATTATAGAATTCAGGAAAGGTTTGTCATCCTAGGCAAAAACAATTTAGTCTCTGTTTTAAAGCTATTTCGCTTATGTCTTCTTACAGAGACTATTGCGCATTCCATACACACTGTTGCGGCAACATTATCTTGGAAACCGGGTTTTAGTCAAAATACAATAGATGCAAGTACTTAAAATTGGTTAGGTTAGGTTAGGTTAAGGCGGTAGCCGGGAGGGGGGGGATAAGAGCCTCCCGCCCCCAAGCTCACTTGGACCTCTAAAAGGTCCGTTGTGTTGCCGCATGGGCATGTGCCCCTTCGCGTTGCCCGAACCGTGAGAGCATACTACTGCAGGTTAAGGGCAGTCCCATCCGGTGGCTTGATGTATTTGGACAAGGTCCCTGGTTTGATTTCGGACGGGTCCGAAATGTCCGTGAGGAAAGCGGCCCCGAGAATACGAAGACGACGATTTCCAAGGGCTGGGCAGTGGCAGAAGAAGTGGGGGACCGATTCCTCCTCCTCCTCGTCGCGACAACTCCTGCAGAAGTCGTTATGAGGGATTGACAGTCTAGAGGCATGAGTGCCGATCTGCCAGTGTCCCGTAATGGCTCTAGTAACTGCAGAGCACTGTGCTCTGCTAAGTTTATACAGCTCTGCTGAGCGCTTCTTCGATCGATATAGCCATATCAATCTTGAGACTTTACAGGAAACGGTTTGCTGCCATCTCCTATTGGCATTTTGCTCGAACAATTCGTGCGTTAGGAGCCTGCACGTAGCCAAGGGCATCGCTACTTGCTCCCTCTCCGATAGGAGAGGAATCGTAGTACCCTGCCTGGCTAGCTCGTCGGCGGCGTCGTTCCCCTCGATGTCCCTGTGGCCGGGGACCCATATAAGGAAGAGATCTAACTGCTCTGCGATCTCGTGCAGAGACCTGCGGCAGTCATTTACAGTCGCTGAGTTCGACGATATTGAGCCTAGAGCTTTGATAGCTGCTTGGCTGTCCGAGAAGACGCACACTAAGTGCGTATCTAGAAGTAGTTTGGAGACGATCGAAATGGCCTCCTTGATGGCTTCAACCTCCGCTTGGAACACACTACAGTGATCCGGGAGCCTGAAGCAATGACTGATGTTCAGCTCGCTGCAGTAGACTCCGCCTCCCACGCGGCCGTCTAGCTTTGAGCCATCAGTGTAGAAGTGGACCGCATTTGCAGGTCCTGGTTCGCCCATCTCCCAGTCCTCCCTAGGTGGGATTGATACCTGGAAGGGCGTCGAGAGGTGATCACTAGGAATACAGTAATCTGTCCTCTCTGGTAACTGCGGGAGTCTCATCAGGATTCCCGAGTGCCCAACCGCGGATGCTTTCCACAGTGTGGCTTCTCTCATTCTGAGGGCGGAAAGTGTTGCCACCTTCTTTCCCATGAGATCCACAGGGAGGAGGTCCAGCACAGTATCCAGGGCTTCCCTGGAGTAGTGCGTAGCCCGCCAGTTATGCATAGCTCTGCCATGCGTTGAACTCTGCTGAGTTTATTGAGGCATGTCCTTCTGTCTAAGGCTGGCCACCATACCACCACTCCATAGAGCATGATTGGTCGTATGATGGCGGTGTAGAGCCACCGAACTATATTCCCCATTTTAGTCCGATGGCTTTCCTGCAAGTATAGAGGGCCACTGTGGCCTTCTTTACTCTATCCTCTATGCTCAATTTCCAATCGAGCTTTCTATCGAGGATTAGGCCAAGATACTTGGCGTTGTTGCTGAAGACTAGCGTTTCCCCACATAGTCTTGGGGAATCAGTACCGGAACTTTGTACTTCCCAGTGAAAAGCACCAGTTCCGTTTTAGACGGGTTGACGCCTAACCCGCATTTGTCTGCCCATTTCGACATTTTCGTGAGAGTACTTGTCATGCACTCACACAACGTCTGCGGAAATTTTCCGGAGAATGCTATGGCAACATCGTCCGCATACGCCACCACACGGCAGCCACCCCCCTCTATCTCCCGCAGCAGTGTGTTCACTGCCACGTTCCATAGGAGGGGCGAGAGGACTCCGCCCTGCGGTGTGCCTCTGCTGACAAATCTGGTACACGTTGACGTCCCCAGTGATGCCTCAACCGTCCTGCATTGTAGCATCTGATCGATCAGGCTCACCGTCCTGGAGTCAACGCCCAGATCCGTCAGTGCGCCCGTGATGGCGGTCGGAAGGATGTTGTTAAAGGCGCCTTCTAAGGGCTACTAAAAGCTACTAGGGTGTACTCCTTAAAGTTAAAGGACGCTTCGATGATCGATGTGATCGAGTGTAGGGCCGTTTCGGTGGATCTTCCCTTCCGATAGGCATGCTGGGAGTCTGAGATCAGACTGGACGGAATGCACGCTGTGAGATGCAGCCCCAGGAGCCGCTCCATCGCCTTTAGAAGAAAAGACGATAGACTAATGGGTCTGAAATCTTTTGGGGCAGTGTGCGAGGGCTTGCCTGCCTTGGGTATGAATACGACTTTGGTCTGAAGCCAGGTGTCAGGAATGCACCCGTGGGAGAAGATTCCCTCGTTTATGTCCCGCGTGAATCAGTTGGGCAGGGAAAATGCCGTCTGGCCCCGCGGACTTGTAGGGTTTAAAGCTTCTGATCGCCCAGGAAATGTTCTCCTGGCTTAGCAGGCTCAGGATGGCATTTGAGGCGACAGAAGGAGGCGCGAGGTAGTTGGGTCTGTTTTCATCGCAGCCAGGGAAGTGGGTATTTAGGAGAAGATTTAGCGACTCATCGCTGGACGTAGTCCACGACTGGTCGGTGTTCTTCAAGTAGCCCAGGGTGGGTGTTGTCTTCGAGAGAACTCTGCGCAAGCGCGAGGCTTCTGAGTTACTCTCGATTTCGCTGCAGAACTTACGCCAGGAGGCGCGTTTGGCTTTCTAAGTTCTTTTGTTGTAGGTTGACAGACTGGCCTTGTATTCGGCCCAGTTTTGCTCAACGTTTTCAGCCTTAGCTTTATTGAAGAGTCTCCGGGAGGCTTTCCGGAGTTCACCCAGTTTCGGATTCCACCATTCAGGTTTCTTCCGGCCTCTGTTCTTGCCAGAGGGGCATGCTTTGTCGAGCGCCTTATTGCAGGCGTCGGTAAAGATCTTGAGAAAACGAGTCGTGGAGAACTCCTCCTCAGATGGGGGCTCAGGGAGAACACGACAGAGGTAATCAGAGTACCGAGTCCAGTTCGTCCGCCTGATGTTCCGGAATCGAACTGGCTTCGGCACTGAGAAGGAGAAAACAGTTTCCACGTACCTGTGGTCCGAGAAGGAGTGCTCTTCCAGGACCCTCCAGGATACAATGTTACGCTGTATCTCATGAGAGGCAAGCGTGAGGTCCAGGACCTCCTTGCGGTTTTTAATAATAAAGGTGGGATCACTACCCCGGTTTAATAAGACCATCTGAGTGGTCAGTAAGTAACTGAAAAGGTACTCACCCTTTTCGTTTGTGTCAGTGCTTCCCCACTGACAGTGATGTGCATTGGCATCGCACCCCACAATTAGGCCGATGTCCTTGGCCGAGCAGTCTGCGATTAGAGCCCGGAGAGGCGCGTGTGGAGGGGGGTCTGGTTGATCATGCCCCATGTATGCGGAGCAGATCCTCAGTGAGCGCTCCTGGCCTTCGAGGCTCACTGCGGTGTGGTCTTCATTGCTGAAATTTGGGAGCAAAAAAAAGTGCAACTCTCTTTTGCAAGAATGCAGGTACGAATTTTACCTGCGGTTTCAGCTACGTATAGCTTGTAGTCAGAAGTCCTCAGACCGAAGACCCTGTTTCCGAGGATCCAGGGCTCCTGAATGAGGACTATGTCGGCTCCACCCTTGGCCAGGTGGAGCAGTAGAGCAGCGCATGCTGCCTTACAATGGTGGAGGTTTATCTGCAGGAGCGTCAACGACATTCCTGAGGCTCGCCTCCACCATTGTTGCTTCTAGATCGCTGTCAGGGGACTCCGACTCCTCCCCGACAACGATGTGGCTGAGACCTCTGGCTAGGTCGCTCTCGTCGAACGCGTAGTCGTCCAAGATGTCGTCCGACATCATGGACGCCGCATCCGACGCCGGGTTGTCTTCCTCGCACGAGGCCCCCTCTTTCGGGATCTCCGGCAGCTCCGGGTCTGGCTCGACCTCCGCTTGCCTGCCCTTGCGATCGGACTTGTAAGTGGATATGGTGACCTTCTTGTAGCCATAATCCACTACACCGTCCGACTTTGCGAGGAGATCAATGGATTCCTCATTTAGGACGAGGATAATCTGGCGCCTCTGCCCTTGGATATCCTCCACCTTTGCCACCTTCCAATCGGCTGTAGGAAGGTGGGGGTTGCAGACCTGCAGTAACCTGAGGATCTTCTCAGGCTCTGCAGGGCTTAGCCGAGACCCACGCTCTGGCTCTCGGGCGGCTGGGGACATCTTCCCACTTCACGGCCTCCAGTTTCGCCCCCTGATAGACCTCTTTGAGGGCCGCCACCGCCTTCATGTAGAGGGCCGCAGAGCGAGCGTCTTGGCAGGCGATGGCTTTCACCTTGCCTTGATGCCACCCTGCGTCCTCACACTTTGGCGGTGGTCCGCCATTCTCCTCCAGTTCCAGTAGGAACCGGTCCTGGAGCTCGTTCTCCACCAGGTGCCACTTATCGCGAGGGACATGGCCGTCCTCGGCGCCCCTGTCCAGGACACCGATCAGGGTCTTGCCCTCGCCACCTCAGCGAACGACCGGTTCGTGAGGTGGGTCTTCACCCGCTTGGCTTGCTGGGCTTGGCCTGGCTGATTTACGGGGTCCTCCGCTGAGCGTTGCCGCTTGTTGGGGGCCTTGGCTGCGCCCTTTCCGGCTTTGGCTGGCTGGAACAGTGGAAGGATTGAGGAGGCCCACAGCCTCTGCTCCTTTCCTTCGGCTGACGCCCTGAAGTTCGGGTCTTCGTTGGACAGGATGAAAGCCGCTCGTTTCCTGTCCTGGTACGACGGCTTTCCTCCCCGTGGTGCAGAGACGCTGCCCGCCGGGGGCTCCCATGGGTTCTTCGGTCCCGGTGCGCTTACCAGCCGCGATTACGCTCTGCTTGGCAGCCACCCCGGTATCCGCTTCGCCCTTGGAGCCACCCGACTTGGAAGGACCCGATTGGCTTTTCGGGCCCCCCCTCGCTGCGGCTGCTGCCTGAAGACGGTGGACCGACTCAGTCTCCTTCCCCGTCTTCTTTGGACGCGGTTTCCCAGGCGCTGGTGCAGAGGGATTGGCTTGTCCCTCCGGTACTTTAAGAGGAGTACCGAGCTCCTTTGCGGTTTTGTTGGTTTTATATTTTGAGTATTTGACATAGTAGTTCCCACGAGTAGGCGGGAAGGGGATGGTCACCCGAGGCATAGCCCGCTTGCCCCGGGAAGCCTGATTTAAACTGGAGGTCGGCAGGTATCCAGAGTCCGCATATTAGCGACCGGGCACCCCCCCGGCCACGCATCCCTCGGCATATAACAGTGTCACCTTGGATTGGGGTAATTTCACTGAGAGTTTTCTTCTCTCCGCCCGACTACCATTCGCCAGCATCCTAGCAGAGACATGACCGTGATAGGACCTGTTTCCAGCCGCCCTCACGGGGAGAGTATAGTCGCACTTCCACCGGTGTGCACAGTTACGGCGGGTGACGGTTCGCTCACAACCCTCTGTGTCCTAGGGGGTGTGAGACGCAGACCGCACCGGGTATTACTAACCGGGGCGGCTGCGCCTCAGTTCCGAGTTCACAGTTGTGCGAGCCGACCCGTCATCCGTTTGTCCCCCTGTAGCACCCGACGGCTGACGGCCTTAAAATTGGTTAATCTTGTAGAAAATGCATTCGTCAACGGGATAAAATTAAGTGGGCATAGTTGAGAAATCTGTATAGCTTGTGATATCCGACGAAAGATATTTTTGGCAATACCCGGTTCGCAGCAATGAGTCCCATTCCATACACAAACATGTTGCTAATTCCACGCAAAAAAAAAAAAAAACCCTGGGGGAAATGGATGTTATAGAACTGAGAAAATATTTGTTATCCCAGGCTCTAGTTAATGCAGAAACTAGTCAGTCTCTGTTTTAAATGATATTTTGCAATTAGTGGTCTTCTAACTGAGACCAAGAATTGGTATAGGGATCAGGATTTATTTACAAGAAACTTATCGAATGCATGAATAGGCCTTAAAAATGCAATCTAAGACAAGGTCTTTACTAATTACGTTTGAAAGCAGCTTGGAAAACAGTATCTTTATATAATAATAACAAAATAGGGTATACAAAGGCCCATACTCTCGTTGACAAGAAATGAGTCTGCAAATACCAGCAGCACTGACGTCACAACACTGCGACTGTTTTTTTGTTGAACATTTTTGTTGAAACCGTGTTGTTGTCAAAATAAAAAACATGCAAGTACTTAAAAGTAAATAATATTGAACAAAATTGATTCATCATTCATATAAAATTATGTGGGCAAAGCTGAGAGATTTATATAGCTTGTAATATTCGATGGAAGATCAAAAACGAGTATTTATTGGTAATAACCGGTTGACGACAATGAGCCCCATTCCACGCATTGATAATTCCATGCACAAATGTTTCTGGGCATACCCTAGGGAAAAGGTATTATAGAATTGAGAATATGTTTGTCATCCCAGGCTCCAATTAATGCAAAAACAATTTAGTCTCTGTTTTAAATCTATTTCAACGATATTTTAAAGCTTATTGTCTTCTTACAGAGACCAAGAATAGGTATCAGGATCGAGATATATATACAAGATACTAATAATATACATGAATATATCTAAAATATATTAATCTGATCAAGGGTCCTTATTAATTTCGTTTTATCTTGATATCTTCATATGTCTTCATACTAAATTAATGATATAGGGTATACAAAGGCCTATACACGCATCATGTCTTCAAATACCAGCAACATTGCGACTGTTTTTTTTGTTGAACTATTTTGTTTAACCTTGTTCTAGTCAAAATACAATAAAAACAAGGACTAAAAACTAGCCAATCTTGAAGAAAATTTATTCATCAACGGCGTAAAATTATGTGGGCAAAACTAAAAGTTTTAGACAGCCAGAATTATTCAACGGAATCTCTAAATTGAGCAATATGAACGACTATCCTGTTTCGTTTTTTTGTTTTGACCTATTTCGCTAAAACCTTGTTTTGTTTGACCTATTTCGCTAAAACCTTTTTTTAGAAAAGATCCAATAAAAGCCAGTATTAAAAATAAGCCAGTTAAATAAAAAATTAATTCATAAATCGTATAAAAATATGTGGGCATGGTAAAATGTTTTATATATAGATGGAATATCAAAATTTAACAATAATATTTTCGATTTTCGGAAAATGCAATAAAAGATTAAAATCAAGTTGAAAATAGGTTCATTAATTGTAAAATTATGTGAAAATTTTTATTTAGAAATTTCCACGGAATATCAAAATCGAGGAATATTTAATAGAACGGTATATTTACGGTATATTTTTAAAATGAAACGGTATATTTTGGTATTGGGTCGGACGGTATATTTAAACGACCAGTCCGCGGCCACACTGTTTAGAACCCCCACCAAATAAACTGACATTTTCAAAGCGCTAAAATGGCAAACGTACGCTGTTTGCAGAAACTATATCGTTTACAGAAGCTCCTGCTGCCCCTTCGTAAGTAATCCGTCCCTAGCCGCACTTCTGTTATCACGTCCAAAGCCACATTTCGCGCCATTCAACTCGCAGTTCTCGGCCATTACGAAAGAGAAGCGGGGAACAGCTGTTTTACGATCGAGTAGTGTGAGGGGGTGAATGTCGAATGCCAATGCCGCCGGGTCGTAGTTTTTTAGAGATTTGTGTAGTAAAATTTGTCAGTATTCCTCTGAAAAAATCGTGTGAACTTTGTGCAAATTAAACGTAGACATGGAGCCGGCTATCGAGGCAAACGCCGCGGCAGCTAACCTGCTGAGGCTTATCAAGCAGCTTCTGCTGGAGAAGGCCTACGACGGCGTCAGAATGCTCTTCCAGAGCCCGAACGAGTCGTCCAGGAACATACAGCACATGCCGCTCATCGCCATGGACATATATAACGATATTTGCGTCGTCAACCTGGTGGACGAGGTCAACGGCCGGGAGCCGGAGCTCTTCGATTGCGCCAACGAACTGCTGAAACTGCTCGCCGAGCACGCCCCGCTGCAGGAGATGATGATGGAGCTAATGGAGAAGATCGAGGAGAGCAGAAGCCACGCCGTCTTCGCGGCATACCTGCGCGCCCTGCAGGTAATCCTCGTGCGTCAGGGCCAGGAAAAGCCTCAGGCGGTGATGTGGTGTCTGCAGAGTGTGTTCACGCGCCTGAAGGATCTGCCGCTACCGGAGTATCTGAGCGAGGGCTACGACGAGGCGGCGGGCCGCCTCGTGGAGCAGGAAAAGCAGGTGGAGGATCTGCTGGCCCACTACATCACCGTCGGCCTGTTCGAGGCTCCGCTGCTCGTGGACATTCTTCAGCGGGACGCTCGTCCCGACCCACACATCTTCCGTCAATCCACTATGTCGCGCCGCAACGCCCTCACCTGCTTCTTAGTGCAGCTTCTGGGCAAGCCACTGGCCCTTCTCGAGATGAGCTACGTGAAGGACGACCTGACCCACACCTACGTCCATCAGGTTGTAAAGAACCTCACCCAGGAGGTCACCAAGTCCATGGGCGGCGACCCCTTCTATCTGCTTGCCCTGGTGGAGAAGCGCGCCCGCTGGGAGCGCAAACTGAACGCCGCAAAGGGCGTCTACGAGATGACTGGCCAGAACGTGTTCCTCATCGAGGACATGATGCCCCTGCATGCCCTGGCCATGTACTACCACGCCCTCTTCGTGCGCGACTTGTTGCCGCCAACGACACCCAAGATTTATTCGCCGCTCTTCCTGTTCGAGTCGAGCCTCTATCTGGTGACTGAGCTGCTCCGGCAGCCGGAGCCACCGCTGCAGCACTGCGGCCTGCGCCTCCTCGAGCACATGCTGATCAACCGCGGCGGCGCATCGGTGCCCCATTCCTCGCTGCAGCTGGACGTCCATAAACGATTCTGCGATGAGCTCTGCAAAATTGTCGGCTACTCGCCGCAGGTGGGATTGCGTCAGCTGGGACTTCATGTGCTCCGACACTATATTCTGGCGTTCGATGACCAGGGAAAGTGCCTGATCCTTAAGAACCTGCTGGAGACGCTACAGCACGACGGCCTGATGGGCTACCTAAGTGCCATGTACAAGGACCTGGTGGACAAGGCCCTGATGGCCTACATAAGGAGCAGCGTCGCGATGCCATCTGAATTCCGCGGCAAGCATTTCAGGGAAATGCTGATGCTGTGCGTCTGCGTGCTGCCCAACGACGTTAAGTCGGATTTGTTGCTGCACGCCGATCGGATCTGCAACGCCATCAACATCTTGCGGTACTTTGCCTTGAGCGACAGATGCAACGTCACCGGATTCTGGGACGTTCTGCCGGAGATCGAAAAGCGGCTGCTGGTGCCCCTGGGCACGGCCCTGGACTTCTCGATGGCCCACTACAAGGCGTACAAGGAGCGCGTGGAGAACGGCCAGAGTGCCTCGGACGATGCCCTCATGAAGAAGCAGCTGCAAATGCTGGCCGTGAACATCACCAACAGCGGCATCGCCGGCGACGGCGACAGCAGTCTGCCCGACATCGGGCGCCAGGAGAAGCTCGACGTGCTGACCAGCTCCATCACCAGCCTGGAATGGCTCCTGTCGATTTATGTGCGCGCCAACGAGGTAATCGAGCAGACCGCCCGCCAGCGCAAACTCCTCCAAGACGCGGGTCCAGTCCCGACCCCAGCTCCGGCCCCAGCCCCAGAACCCGTTTAGGCTCTTAACTTTATATATTTGTGTCCATAACGAAAGCGAAATGATAGCGTAAACTAATTGTATGTGTAAACAGATTAGAAATCGAAACCGAAACGAACAAGCGAACTGTGTGGTCTGTTTTGGGATCTCCGGGGCGATAATTGGCCGGCAAATGGCAAATGGAGCCACTGTGTGCTAATCAATTGGCCACAGAGGCTGGCTCTGTCTCTGCCCGTCCTGTCCATGACTTTAATTCGGGGCTCATGCCTACCTGTGTGTGGCTTCTTCTATTTTCAGATTCACAGACCTGTCGCCTGGCCTCCCTGCACAGACAGCTGCCCCTGGCTGCTGCATCGCTGGCGCGCAGCTATGCCAAAGATGCCACAGACAAGACCACCGGCAGCACCAGCTTGGAGGACTTTCGGGCACGCGAGGAACAGCTGGAAAGGGAGCGGGATGCGGCCGAGGAGGCGGCAGCAAAAGCCACACAAAATGAGGCCGGTAGTGGAGGAGGAGGAGGAGCAGGTGGCAAGCACCAAGAGTCTGCCGAGCAGAGCGCTAAGCGGGCCAAGGTAGATGCCATACGCGACAAGATACTCGATGCGGCCCTGGAGCATGTACCACAGCACGGCTGGACTAGGCAGGCCATTGTCCTCGGGGCCGAGCAGTGCGGCTACCCTAGCGTGGTCCATGGCATGTTCCCCGAAGGTGGCTTTGCCCTCGTCTCCCATTTCAACGGCAGGTGCAACGCGCAGCTGGTGCAGAGCTTGAAGGAGAAGACGAGCAGTGGCCAGCAGGAGGTCGAGAATCCGCTCGACTTTCTGGTGCAGGCCGTGCGTCAGCGGATGGAGATGATTGCCCCGTACAAATCTCAATGGCCGCAGGCGATGGCACTGATAGCACAACCGCAGCACGCGTCGACGGCGCTGGCCCAGGTGCTCACCCTGGTGGACGACATTTGCTACTACTCGGGCGATCGATCCGTGGACGTGAGTTGGCGCGAGTAATCGTGATCCCAAGAGATTTGATTGACTGATTATCCTTGCAGTTTGGCTGGTACACGCGTCGCATTGGCCTGGCGACCATCATGAAGATGACCGAACTGTACCTGCTGCAGGACACCTCCGCTGGCAATGTCCAGACGTGGGAGTTCCTCAAGAACCGCATGGACGAGGCCGTTCAGTTGCAAATGGCACTCTCCCAGACCGAGGGCATGACGCACACGTTTCAACGTTCCTTCAACTCGGCCTTCATAACGGTGACGAACCACCCGACATCCGCAATCTCCGACCCACTCACTCTTCAACTTCTTTCTCCTCCACACAGGCACGGAATATACTCGGCCTGGGATTTAAGCGAAACTAGCCCCGCGACCTGTTGCCTCACGCAGTCCAAAGAAGGAATGGGAATCCTTTGGTGGCCATGGATCCCCTCCCATTCAACGATCTACACTTATATTATACCTTAACTCTACATGTTTATATGTACATATACGTACGTCTTTCTTTCTACAATCCTAAATGTTTAGCTGGAGACGGAGGTCCTCTGTGGGTTCTTTCGGGTGTGATGATTATATAGTTATTAAATGAATTATGAGAATTTCGTTGGAGGTTATGAGTGGGGAAAACTTTTGCTTTAAGGGTACAACTTTTAAACTGAGCAATGAAAAACTATCCCAGAATCAAGTCCATCAGTCTTTGGTAATGTATAAAGCAGATCTATGATAGCATTCTGAATCGCTTATTACGAATGTCCTGTACGAATCATTTCCTTTCAAGGATTATATCATAACTCGATAGCTAATTGTTTGCTTGTCTCTAGCATTCTCGTTTTACACCTTTTGGTGCATTAATAACGAACTTCTCAGAATTTCACGAAAATATTTAAAGGGGTATCTAATATTTGACCTAGGACTATATACTCGTACATCTGATTTATGTTAAGCTCAAATCAAAACCAGATCCACGCTCAAGCACTACTGTATTTTAAATTTGAACTAAATTCTGAGCGGACAAGTACAAACTACAAACTGCATTTCTACAGGAGGCAGCCGATGGCGACAGCAGCCACCCCGAAACGTAGAAAACGTTTGGGGCAGCTGCCATCGCCAGCAGGCGCCTCTCTTGATTACTCTACGCTTCTTCGGGGGGTGGTCTTGCTGCTGCGACTTTCGTGAACTCGGGTCAGACGAGTTTCGCCGAACGGCAGAATAAAGGCTTCCGACTGAGCCTTCCTGGTATCCAAGTGTTTGTTGAAGATCTTAAGGAGCTCGTTGTGTCGCGATGGCCTGGGTGTGGCTACCATGGTCCTGGTCTCCGGGTCTGCCGTTTTATATGCCGAGCAACTTGGGGGATTTACCATCTTTTCTGCAGTAACTTTAAATGGGGAACGAGTCGGGTTCTGGGCTTTTGAGCCCGCCACACCCGCGTACAGGTCTGAGATGCCCCTTATCATGTTGGAGCGCTTTCGATCCGTCCACTTGCCGAACACAACGAACAGATCCAGATAGCGCAGCGTCGTGAGCACATCCCTTATGAACGACGAGTCGCTGTCCCTAAAGAGGGCACGAAGCAGCTTCAGCAGCTCGTCCTGGTTCCCCAACAGGCCCACCAGGTCGCCCTGGTCCTGGCCGTTCCTGAACCACTTATACTGGTAGTTTAGCAGCTGCATTTGGGACACATAGTCCTGCATCATCCGCATCAGCTTCCCGACAGCCTCCGGATCCATTGGAATGGAGATATATCCCAGATCGTTGAACAGAGAGAAGGTGGAGAAAAGGGCGTCCGGGTAGCCACTTATCGGAACCTTGTACGCGCGTCTCTTCCGCACGATCTGCAAGACACCGGCGTAGTTAGCGTGAAGCAGGCGCAGCAGCATGTAGTGGATGGTCTGCGTTGAGCGATGCATCTTCTCGGCCATCGTGGCGATCAGCTTACGGTTCAGCTCTAGCCATTTCTCGGGCATCGTCTCGCACTGGTTCGGGTATGGCCTGCTCTTGTCCGCCAGTAGATGGTCACGGTAGATGGTCCTCCGCTGCAGCGAACAACTCTTGGTTATGTCCCGTACCGGACAGTTCGGACAGGCGTAGGGAATCGGCGGACAGGGGGTCTGTCGCTGGCTGCAGTAGTTGCACATCGTGAAGGATCTTGATATTAAGATTAAGCAGAGGTCTAAAGGGGTTTTTGTACTCTGATATTTTTCAAATTTTGATAGCTTTCAAGAACTGAACGAGCAATGTCCAAAGGGGCCCAAACAATTAGATCAACACACCATTGAAGAATCGAATCATACGTTTGGGAATGATTAGAACTGTTTTAGCTGCGAGGAGCACTTTCCCGCAAAGCTGATGACAGAAATGGCACAGCAATGGTTGGAGCCTCAGGTTCTCTTGAATCTGATTTCAATGTTTATTTGAAATAAAAGGTAATCTACTAGTAGCTGCTTCTCAGCGTTGTCTGAATTTGGTTCATATCATATCATATTGCACATTAAACGCATTAATTTGCGTACTTAATGAACTCCATTTCGTCTGATGTTATCCCACTAGTTCAAAGGCTCCAAGTAAGTCTCTTCATCCTTGGGCAGCTCCTGCTCCTGTACCCCTTTGCTACTGTGCAGGGTACCACATGCCTCTGGCTCCGGCTGTGTTTCTGTCTTTGACTTGGACTTGGCTTCTGCTTGCTTCTGCAGGCGAAGCGGCATTTCGTTAGTGGCCAGAATCATTCCACCCAGACGCTCTTTGAGACCGGTGAATGTGGGTCTATGGGAGGGTATCGAGCTCCAGCAGCTCTTCATCAGACCGAACCTAGACAAGTGGGCGAAAACCAGTTGGCAGTGGAGATTCAAAAGAGTTTAGACAGACATACATTTCGTCTGTGCAGCCCTCCGGCCGCTTCATGCGGTGGCCCTGGCGCAGCATCTGGAGCAGGTCGCCTGGCGATACAGATGGATAGGGCATTCCGCCGAGGGTCATAATCTCATAGAGCAGCACACCAAAGGACCAACTGAAAGAAGTAAGGAATCAGCGGAAAAGTAAAAGGTCTGCTGTAAAAGGCTGCTTACACATCGCTCTGACTGGTGTACACCTGGTGGGTGAGTGACTCCAGGGCCAGCCACTTGATGGGCAACTTTCCGCTGACTCCGCTCTTGCGATAGACGTTCTCGTGGTAGACATCGCGACTGAGCCTGCAAGAGAGATGGCCTAGGACTTTGAGAAAGGAACACTACGCCCCGAGGACACTCACCCAAAGTCGGCTATCTTGATGCTACGATCCAGGGAGATCAACACATTGCGTGCTGCCAGGTCGCGGTGCACCACTTTGTTCTGCGCCAGGAACTCCTGCAATGCAAGAGATGGGATATTTTGATCTCCACTTGATCACCAATAAAAAGTTGTTCCAATGACTCACCATGCCGACGGCAACCTGCTGGGCGATGTCCAACAAATCCGCGTACTTCAGTGGCGCTCGTTCGGGACTTAGCTTGGGGTCTTCCCGAGAATCAAAGTATTCCTTGTTCTCGAAGGTACGCTTAGTCGCTGTCCCTTCCCCTTTCTCTGGATCGATTTGCTGGGTCTTCGACACTTTAGGAACTGGTGGCAGGGTCAGGCTACTTCCAATGTTTTCAATGTCATCGAGTCCGTAGGTTTTGTTGTCTGCTGCATGGGTGAATCTTGCGAGAGAGTAGGTCTCCACGCGGTTGCTGGTGCGCGTCTGATCTGCGTCGGACTCCTCCTCCACGGTGGACAGCATGGAACAGTTGATCTCCTCAATAC
The DNA here is from genome assembly GCA_008121275.1 of Drosophila lowei. Lineage (NCBI taxonomy): Eukaryota > Metazoa > Arthropoda > Insecta > Diptera > Drosophilidae > Drosophila > Drosophila lowei. The sequence goes on along the minus strand of CM017778.1, from coordinate 17,949,053 downwards.
GTACGTTCCGATCCAGATCAAGAGAAGGAATACGCTTCGGACGTTGCACCCTCCGCTTCTCGAATTCCTGCTCGTGCTTCTGCTTCAAGTGGATCGCACTCCGCTCCTGTCGAAACTTCCACTCCTCGCTGGGTTAATGGTTAATAAATTAGACTTGGCCACAGCTTTGCATGCCATTCCACTTACCGCAGAAAGTTTTGCAGACTGCCGAGGCTGCAGTACTCGATGAGCAGCATCATGCGATTGCTGTACCTCGTCGAGTAGCCCACGATGCCCACAATGTTAGGATGCTTGCCCACCGCCTTAAGCATCTGGATCTCACACTTGAACGCATACACATCCTCCTCGTTGGGCTCATCTGTCAGGAAGATAGGCACATCATTTCTCGGCTGGAAAGGAGCTCAGCAGCCTTTCTCACCTTTCAGCAGCTTGACGGCCACCTGTCGCTTCTTGTACAGGCCGCGTCGCACCAGGCCAAAGGCACCCTCGCCCAGGACATCCAGCAGAAGCACGGTATGTGGCTCCACCTCCAGCTCATCAACAAAGTCAAAGCTCTCGTTGGCCGAGAGGGTGACCAATAGTCCGCTACTGTCTATCAGTGAGAGATGGAAGTTGTTCTGATTGGCCTTTTCCTTCGACTCCATGTCCACGGCCTGGGTGTCCTGACGATTTCGCTTGCAGAGCGTCAGTGAGCACAGAATGATGATGCAGAATATGGGGACAATGACAAATACCATGAGCTTGATCAGGTTTCCCTCTATCAAAGTGAAGTTATACCATCAGTCATACGATTGCGGCTTGACCTGAATACTCCTCACCCTTCAGCCACTCGTCGCGAGGCGCCTTGTCCAGCAACACTCCAGAGGCATTCCTGCCGCCCGCCGTATGGGCCACCAAATGCACCTCAAATCTGGATCCCAGCACCTTAATCATGGGAATGAAGTAGTAGCTCGCATTTCCGTCCAAAGTGAAGTTCGCCTGTTGGCTATCCACGTGCAGGTCGAGGATGCGAAGTGTGTAGTAATCGGGCAGGTGGCTGGGCCGCTGCCAGCTGACATTTAGTGCCAGTGTGTTCTCTTGATACTGCTCCTGTGTCACGGATAGATTTGACGGTTTTGTCGGTGCTATCGGAGGAGAGGGTAAGTTGGATATTGTTAACCGATTCCTGGGGATTGGTTGGCTTACCGCAGAGCGTGTAGTTGAAGTGATGCCAGTCCAGACAATTTGGAGCCTGCACCACCAACCACTTCAGGTCGCTCTCCAGCATGTTTAAGTAGTTCACCGTCCGCACGCCTACCATGTACTGCTCTCCGAACTTCAGGCTGTCGATGGTTTGTCTGTACAGCCGACGCGGCTGTAGATGGCAGGTTATGGTGATTATGGGACTACCTATGGTTCACCTACATTCCTGCTACTTACATCGCGAAACTCCACTTGCATAGGCTGATCCATTGTCTTGCTTTCCGTTGAATAATACACCAGATCGAAGAAACAGTTGCGGTCTAGAGAAGCAAACAATTGGGACGCGGCGGATGAGATAATAAAAACCACCCACCTGCAGAGGGCTGCCACTCTATCTCGGCTGCAATATGTTGCCCATCTTCCTGGGGCTGGACAAATCCAAGCAGCTTCACGGCACCCATCTTGCTGGGCTGATAGCCACGCCTCAGGGTGCCAAATGTTTCCTCGTTGGCTATCACGGAGTAGCTGCCATCGCTGTGCACAGCCAGAGCGGTAATGTTGTGCTCAGTGTAGGCTTCCAGTGAGTGCAGGACCAGGAAGTTGTCATCTGACTGCAAGGGGAAACGATTCGCTCAACAAAGAACGCAAAGACGACTTCCACTCACCAGAAAGAGCTTCGACTCCACAATGTCCTCACTGACAGCATTTACTTTGATGATGTACGTGGCGTTTGGTGTCTGGCCCAGCTCCAACCTGCTGTGCTGCACCCAATCTATGCGGAAGGCCAGCATCGACTCTGTGCGACATACCATTTTCAGCTGGTAGTTCTCCTGGATTCTGCGCACCGTTGCGGGTGCATAGTCGCTGGCCTCGTTCTCCCTGCAAATCTTGAAGCACTCAAGAAAGTTCTGCAAAAAGACATCCAGGTCATTGAATGGATTACCGTGTCAGTAATCTCCTGAGGCAACTCACCTTTGTTTCTTCCAGACAGCGCTGGGTGCAGGCGGACACCGCGAGGAGCGTCTTGTCTTCTGAGATCTGGCTCATCAGCAGCAGTTCACCTCGGTTGCTGCCAATCGTCAGCCAAAAGAGAAACGCGTATTTGACATAGAAAATCATCATTTTGTTATTCCTGTTCGATTTCTTCAGTTCTTTTTGTTCGATGTTTACGTATGTGTATGCAAAATATATTTGTTTCTTCGAGCTGCTTAATAGGCTTTCTTTCCGTGCAGTTCACGCAACGGTTATTGCACTTTTTGTTATGCACTTTGGCACATCAATCCGTTGCCATGCGGCCCTTCAGTTAATGCTGGATTACTCTGCCCAATCTATAATTGATGTTGGAATTAATTAGTGGCGAAATCTCAACCGCCGCACACGGATTATCCAGCTAGAGTGAAGCCGCGAGAGTGAGACGACAGTGAAGTAGCGAGAGCAGCGAAAAGGAATGATAAAGGTGGTGGATAGCAGAATGGAATACATTTTATTCTGTTTTGTTTTGTGCTTCGATGTCTGTCCCATGCATTTGAAATGAAATGCAAAATTCGAACGTTTCTCTTCGATGATGGTATTGGGCAACTGATCGACGCCATAGAGCAACGGAGTATGTACACCCGCACCCCCACATCAGCGGAGAAGCGGATGGATGAAATGTGCTAGGAATCTCTGCTCTTAATTGCATACATTACCTTTTACTATTTCATTTTATATTATGTTAATCTTATTTGTCGTTCCGGTAGTGTAAGTAAAACTCTGAATCGTGTTTCTATGGCCTTTTTACCAGTATATCAGACTTTAAATATAGAACAGTGGGATTTAAGAGTCAGAACCTCTCATTTTTATTTTATTTATAAAATTACAGTTCTTTCTTTGGAACGGCGAATAACTGTTAATTCGAGTTTTCGAAGAAATCGATACATGATTTTTCGAACTACATTTTTATCATATCGATTCCTAAACAAATGCAGCTCAGTAAACGCAAGAGTGGCGCCTAAATTTAAAATACCAACTTCCTGATAGGGCAGTTTCAAATGAACGGGCAGTTCAAATCTGTTTGTCATAGCTATTCTCCGATCATAGAACAAAAATTGTCTGAAAATTTATTTGCATGCATTGAATATCTTAATTTGCAAATAGGAATGCCAAAATGTTCAACATTCACTGGTGTTTTATGTTCACGATTTCGCTCGTTATTAATGTATCTTAGTTATAAAAGTATATAAAATTACGTTCCCTAAGCCACTTGTTGCATCATAAATATATATGTATATTAAAGTAGTTCCCATCAAAATCTATCCAGAATATGATTCACTAATCTCAATCGACTCCACATAATTTGATTTCGACAATCCAAGTGCCTGTTGCGACCCAATAAATACTGGAAATTTACCTTTGAATGTTCTAAAGGTCGAGAAGGCGCTATGATAGAGGTGACTATGGGAATTTCGGTGGCAGTTTTGGTATAGTACCCTACTCGACTTTGACCCAAAAAATATGATTTCCTAGACGCTGATTAAAGTCAACCATTATATTATCAACATAATCGGAATTTTTGCCAACAAACAAAGAACTGTTGACCAGTTGGTGGATGTGGATGTTAGCAACTTTTACGGATTGTTCTTGCCACCATCAACTCGAATACTGATAATCATAAGTGTTATACATCGGAGATTGTTTGACGCTTGCTTCAGCTAACGTTCAGTAGCTTGTCAGAAGTTGGCCTGGTAGGAAGACAGTCTTTCGATCCGCAGAGTGGTTTTATAGGACAACTGAAATCATGAAAATCGAATGGGCTCCCCTCAAAGTTCCGCTGTCCCGGCGTTTGCAGACCATGATCACGGCACTCTTCACCATGGCGTTCTTCGTGCTGCTGTTTTCTTCCTACTTGTTTGTTGCCGGTTCACTGGTGAGTTAATCCTTCATATGCACAGCACTCTTTGGGTCAGTATTGTATGTATATAGTATCTATCCTCTAGATATATGGTGGACTCATTCTGCGCAGCTTGATACTGATCTACTTGGTCTATATGTATTTGGACCACAAGAGAACCCACTCCATCATTGACAGCAATGGGCAAGTGTAGCATATACCGGATATACCATACATATTCCTAATACCAGTTATCCGTAGATGGATGCTGAATCGTACGAATACCCTGTATCGGAGCTATCGCAACTACTTTCCCGTGGAACTAGTGAAGACAGCAGAGCTCCCCGCAAACAGAAATTATATTTTAGCCAGCTTTCCTCACGGCATACTGGGGTAAGATTGCCTGACAGGGACAATCTTATCTATAAATATTCTAAATTCGATTCGCTACTGATTTCCCGCAATAGAACTGGAATCGGGATCAACATGGGAGTGGAAATCTCCAAGTGGCTGGAACTGTTCCCCCAGATTCGGCCCAAGGTTGGCACTTTAGATCAGCATTTCCTTGTGCCATTTATGCGGGAGGTGGTGCGCGCCTGGGGGCTCGTGTCGGTATCGAAAGAGGCCCTGATCCATATGTTAACTAAATCGAATGACCCAAAGCATGCGGACAATCGCGATGGCTTTACATCCAATGCGGTGGCCATACTTGTGGGTGGCGCCCAAGAGGCCATGGACTCCCATCCTGGCCAATATATACTGACCCTGAAGAGCCGCAAGGGATTCGTCAAAATGGCCATAAGAACAGGGTGAGTGAATAAAGGAAATAGTACATTGTTGAAATATGAAAGTAACCTTCTTCCTGTTGCAGTTCATCGATTGTGCCCTCATTTTCCTTTGGAGAGGTGGACATATTCGACCAGGTGGCTAATCCGCCGGACTCCCTACTCCGGCGCGTACAGTCTGTGGTGAAGAAACTGACGGGCGTTGCCCCGCTGATTCCAGTCGGTCGCGGTTTCTTCAATTACACCTTCGGCTTCCTTCCCCAACGCCGTCGCATCGTTCAAGTCGGTGAGTATCTGTCGAATGTATAAAAGAATGAGATCTTTAAGGCCTAATATATAATCTGAATCCTCCAGTCGGCGCCCCCATCGATGTGGTAAAGAGTGATCAACCGGATGCCGCCTATGTGGACAAGGTGCATGGCCAGGTCATGGAGGCTCTGGAAAAGATGTTCGATCAGTACAAGGAGCAATATATACCGCATTCAAAGAACACCAAGCTGGTTATACATTAACCTGGAAACATCAATAGATATTTTTTCTTTGAAATAATGTGATCTTCAAACTACTTTAAAAGCATTTATTATGAGCATAAATACATACCTATATATATTTACTTATTCTTGAACTAACTATACCTACATATACCTATCGAAAGTCACAAATTATTATGTTAGCTATATCTCGGCTGGATATTGGCATGGCTCTGGCATATCTACATGTGTTTTCATCTATACGTCATTACCTTCTATGTTTGTAGCTTATAGCGCACATTCTGTATAGTATAGTATAGTATACAGTATATAGTATAAATGACTCAATTATTGCGCTATTCGCATATCGTGCACTAAATTCAGCATTTGCCAGTTGTGCGCCAGCGTTTTCGGTTCTGTTTGTTCGTCAAAAGCGAGAACATTCTTGGCACTGGGTCAATAAATGAGCGAATCGTTGGCATAATTAACGTAGAGCATGAATGACCGTGATTGAGTGAAACAAACTTTTCCACGTGCTAAGTTCTCAGTCAATTTTCATTTATGTGGCGCCCCGTGAAATTGCAAACTGGAAAACAGGTTGTAATTACAGCACCACTTTGATATAAAATGTGAGTATATATGTATATCTGATACACGTAACATATGACAGAATGCATGAAACAGAACTGAAGACGTGGAGTGTGATGAATACTATTCTAAAGGTCGAGAGGGGGAGAATAATAAAGATGAAAACGGATATGCCTGCCCCCACCCATATCGAAATCGCAATCGCCCCGTACTCTTATCGGGGGGCCACTTTGAACCCCAAGCATATAATTTGCCAGACGATGATTAAAATGCAGCCACTTCGATTATTATTTTTCAACAGGGGTGAACTACAACCGGTCGACGCCTTTCACGATAATAGATCGTATGCCGAGGTATACCAAATGGTAGGGATCCTTTAAAGGATTGGATACACCAAAGATAGCTAAAATCTTAGCTTAGTTAATGGGATTTAGAATGACGGACGGACAGAGACGAGTACCCGAGTAAGTGCTAACCAGTTTTTAATCTATTATTAACCTGTTAACAGCTGGGGGCCCCGAATTCGCCCGCCCCCTGATAAGGATAAGTTCAAGTGTGTACATATTGTACAAATCGTTAGTCGCCACTGAACTCTCATTCAGTCGCTGGAGTGCCGTTGAAAAGGCTGATTGTGTTGATTGTAGTCGGTCCGATCCGTAGCGGAAAATATGAAAATTGAATGGGCTCCTCTCAAAGTCCCGCCGCGCCGGCGACTGCAGACCCTAGTCACGCTTTTGATCACGTTCACGTGCTTCATGCTATCAATAACAGCCATTCCGATTATTGTGGCTTCGCTGGTAAGGCAATGGATGTTTTTTTCGTTGACATAGCTACCATTGATCGTCACTCCATTCAGATCTATGGTGGTCTCATTCTGCGCAGCTTGATACTCGTCTACTTGGTCTACGTACTCTACGATCACAAACGAAACAATTCCGTAATAGATGGCAATGGGTAAGTGTCGAATGTCCACAACAGCCGTTTAAGATACAATAATCCCATTACAAATCTCCCTTAGCTGGCTGTTGAACCGCTCTAATCGCCTGTATCGGCACTATCGCAACTACTTTCCCGTGGAACTGGTAAAAACAGCAGAGCTGCCACCAAACAAAAACTATATCTTGGCTAGCTTTCCGCACGGCATACTCGGGTAAGAATGTCAACAGATAGCCAATCTTATCGAACCACTCCAGTGACGAAACCCAATATGTATACATACAATACGTACATATTATGTACTGATCCGATCCCCGAAATAGAAATGGAATCGGCATCAACATGGGCCTGGATATCTCACGGTGGCTCGAACTGTTCCCTAAGGTCCGACCCAAGGTGGGCACTCTGGATCAGAACTTCCTGATACCCATTGGACGTGAGGTGCTGCGCTCTTGGGGCCTGGTGTCGGTGTCGAAAGCCTCCCTTAACTATTTGTTAACCAAATCGAATGATCCGAAGCATGCGGACAATCGCGATGGCTTCACATCCAATGCGGTGGCCATACTTGTGGGTGGCGCCCAAGAGGCCATGGACTCGCATCCAGGGCAATACATTGTGACCCTGAAGAACCGCAAGGGATTCGTCAAAATGGCCATACGAACGGGGTGAGTAAATATAAGTAGTGTGTGCTTAAATATGGAACTATGTAACCTCCATTTCAATGCAGATCACCGATCGTTCCGACGTTTTCTTTTGGAGAGGTGGACATATTCGATCAGGTCCCCAATCCCCCGAATTCCCTGGTCCGTCGAGTGCAGACTGCGGTGAAACAGCTTACGGGCATATCACCTCTGATTCCAGTGGGTCGTGGCATCTTCAACTATTCCTTTGGCTTCCTGCCAAATCGACGTCGCATCGTACAAGTTGGTGAGTATCAGGTGGCATTATATTGTAGGGGAATATTTGAACTAATGTATTGACTTTACGCAGTGGGCGCCCCCATCAATGTGGTGAAGAGTGATCAACCGGATGCCGCCTATGTGGACAAGGTGCATGGCCAGGTCATGGAGGCTCTGGAAAAGATGTTCGAAAAGTACAAGAAGAAATATATTCCGAACTCAAAGAACACCAGGCTGGTCATCCATTAAACGGGAAAATGTTCTATAAATATGTCGACGAAATGTGATCTTAGTGCCACTAGCATTTAATATAAACCTAAATACGTTATTGTTTGTTCCAAATGGGTTTGTTTCTCCGAGATTTTTTAAACTTTAAATGAAGTGAAGCTGCCATTCCTGGGTGATAAGGAGATGCAATGTCAGAAAGTACCTATGAAAAGCAACAGCACAAGCACATGCACTGGCGGTTAAGGATAAATTTTATGGTTGCAGGATAATTCGGGAGTTTAATGATGGTTTGTTTTGAAAAAACACCGGCCGGTTAGGCAAAATAAAATGAAACGGAATTCTGGTCAAAAAAGCGAACGTTTGTTAGTACGATAGTACATAAAAGTATAAATTAAATGATATCTTGATCGAATTTTTGAATTCTATATAATGCATTGATTTCTTTCATTACGTATATAATTACTCAGGATATAAGAACCTCACCGGAGTAGAGTCCTATTTTCAAAATAAACAGCGAATGAGTTCCTCTTATCGCACAAAAATATCACCGACAAATATATTATTAACACACATATATATCGATGTATTGTATCAATACAACCCATCCCTAACTGCTGGTTGCAACATTTACGTTATACTTTTCCCTATATTTTGACGTCAAAATTAAGTTGAAGATACATATATCTCTTAATAATTAATCTTTTAAATTTGCATTCATACCCTTGTCACTCATTCACTTTCAAACAATATCCTTTAACCGCGCACCACTCGTATTCAGTCGATAGTATCGATAACCGAACTCGAATCGGGTAAGGCTCTCTTTGAACCGGTAGGCAACAATGAGTCCCATTCCATACAACAACATTGCGGGCAACACTAATTTTCATACCCTAGGGAACTGGATATTGTAGAATTGCGGAAATGTTTGTCATCCCAGGCTCTAATGAAAGCAGAAACTGGTCAGTCTCTGTTTTAAAGTTATTTCAACGATATTTTGCAGCTTACAGAGACGATTAACCCATTGCAAGCCAATTTTCCACCGAATATAGTGAAAATTTAATCATTTTAGCTAAGTTCAAGTGAAAGATATCGTGATTCTTTTTAAGTTCAGAGGAAATATGGCATGAATCTACAAGAGTAGTTGAACTATTTAAATAGAGGGGGCTTAAGTGGGCTTAGTTCGTTTTTTCGTCATACGAGACGCTATATTGTTGTTGAGGAACCAAAATTGAGGCGAAAACCATCAAAGTAAGGTATTTAAAATAAGCCAGTCAATTAGAAAATTGATTCATTAATTGGATAAAACTATGTGGGCAGGGCTGAGAGATCTAGATAGCTATTAATATTTCACGGAATATCAAAATCGAGGAATATGTATAATAGAACTTGAATTCGTCAGTATATTTTCGGTATATTTTTAAAATGAGACGGTATATTTTGGTATATTTCTGAGGGTCAGACCGTATACTTTATCGGATTTTCTTATATTCTTGCCACCACGTCTAGCTCACACACCTTGCAATTTGTATACTTGCCATAGTTTCTTCTAGTATTTTCCAGTATATTTTAAGATGCGTTATGGACTCACCCTCTTGTCCAATGCACCAATGTAGAAACCGTGTAGAAATGCCACTTAGAGCCATGTCCCAGGCCACATCGAATACTAATTCGTGATCAGCATCGAATTTCTGATCGTTTGCCATCAAAAACGTCGGAAAAAAAGGAAAAAGATTCTTTTTGACAAAAGTGGATAGCGGAGGTTTTTCACACTATCGCTTCCATCTGGCTTATATGAAAAAAACGGGCAACAATTTTTGAAACGTACACATTTCCCCTTCAGGTGTCGCCTTTGATAATTACATGAAAATGTAGTTAATATGTAGCAAATGTGTAGTTAGAATGTAGTTACCATGTAAAGAAATTAATTTAGTGGACATTTTTGTTGACCGGTTTTGCTTAAACCATATTTTATAAACAATCCAATAAAGATGAGAACTTAAAGTTAACCAGTCTTGTAGGAAATTGATGTAATAATCGGATATAATTATGAGTTCAGACCGTCAGGTCTTAGCTAGCTAGTTATATTCCACGGAATATCCAAAACGAGGAATATGATGCAACGTGAATACAAATAATTCGTCAGTATATTTACGGTATATTTTGAAATATGTAACGTAGTTTCGATATATTTCTGAGGGTCAGACTGTGTATCTTCTCGACAAATCCGCGGTCACACTGCTGACGTATTAATGTGAATTTTTTGGAAGATTGAGACAAAAAATTGCTGTCAAAGTGGATGCTTATAAGAAAATAGTAATATTTAAAACAGCATTGCGTGTGTGTCGGACAATCGGCGAATAGCACTTGTGCCCCCTAGCGCAGTTGACAAAATAGCTGTCACCCAATTCCCAATATCAAGTTACCCATCACATCATCTTGGATATGTACATACATAGCCTACGAAGGGCAGAGCAGAAGAAAATTCGTGGCCAACAAGAGTGGTGTCAATCGCTGTAATTTTGTGAAAATTCGGAGACCGTCTCGGTGATATCGTAATAACAAAAGGCAATAAATAGAAAGAGAAAAATCTGATTGAAAACCAGAGCTAGCGCTACTGCTGCTGCGAGCTAGCGAGTGAGTGTGTGAGCGAGTGAGAAAGATATGTATTGCATTTGCATTTCGTTGTGTGTGTCCGTTGTCGTCTCTTTCGACTCTGTTCGGTAAAAGTCGGCCTTTCCACTGAAACCACTTTGTGTGTGAAAATCGGAAAGGAAAAGAAAGGAGAAAAATTAAATAATAATAATGTGTTGCATCGATGGAAACAGTCTGCGCTGAGGAAGCACTGTGCCTGACCCCCCGAAACCCCAAAAGAGAGCAGCAGCAGCAAACGCCAAAACAGTTCTTCGCCTCGGTCCGATCGGAAATTTTATTTTATTGGTAAGTATAAGAAGAGAGGGCCGCAGCGCTCACCTCTCAGCGCCGCGCCGCTCTGCTCCGCGCAGTCGGACGGATGGGATGGCGAGTCGGGGCAGCCAGCGCCAGCAAATCAATACTTTAAGGGGCTGCCATTCCGTTTCGTTAGTTTTTCTTTTCCATTCGTTGGCAGTACCAGCCCCCGCCTTGTCCGCCAGCAACACCGCCCCCGCTTCCGCCCAGCAATAAAAGCGCTGCTGTTTGTTTGTGTGTGTGTGTGCTCTGTAACAACGAGTACAATTTTCTGCACATACGAAAAAAAGAAAGACCGAATAAAGAAAGAAATTCATATTAATTTATGTACAAGTGTCTCCCTCCGTGTCTATCTCTGTGTACGTGTACATGTGCGTGCGTGTGAGCGGTGCGAGTGTTTTGCGTTAATTTTTAAAAAACAGTTGTTTGGCAGAAAGGGAATTTTCGGTGCTTGTATTTTTAGCCCCCAAGCTCCCGAACTTAAATTATTTATAACCCACTCGAACGTTTCCACGCAATGATTTACGCGATAATCGCTTACGAAGCATAAGTGTTCCCAAAATGAAACCCATTGGGGAAATGTAAGTTTACATATGCACATATCTACTATATCCACTGACGTTTCTATATACGTGCTTACGTATGTACGTCAGATATATATATGGTTGTACCAATGTACATAGGGTGGGCGTGTGACGACCCGACCCGACCCCGTCCTGCCTGTGGCACAACCATTGTTCCGGCTATTGAAAAAACCCGAATTGATGGGATAAATAATTGATTGACCCTTAAATTCTCCGTATTTAGATACGGGGGCGTGGCCAGGAAAAAAAACAAGGCTGTTGCGGTTGTAAATCCATCTATTTATCCAAAAAAAGAGTACCATTTTCAAAACGAAAAGACGAAAAGTGTACAAAGAACAATGAAAACCAGTTTCGAGCCAAGTTTATTAAAGTTTAAATATGAATACAAGTGTAAAACATCGAAAAAAAGTTAATAATATTAAGATTAAACAATAGTTAAATGTAAATAAGGAAAGTAATTTGAACCAATTTGGTGTAAGTTCCTTAGCTTTTAATTCATTTTAAGCGAGGTAACAAGTCAAAGTTCACCTCACCATTCACCTTAAGATAACATCTAAGATTAAAGATCCACCATTGAGGATTAGTTCATCGAGAGCAGGAAATGAGCGGCGATGTTGAGGGGATTGTGGTGCGACTTTTGGCCAGCTTGTTGCTCCACGGCGATGCCACGTTCAAGGTACCCCGGATGGGTATGGTCTCCGGGGATCCTGGGAACAGAAACGGGAACGGATATCGCCGAGTGTCGTACAACAATCGACGGAGTCGGCATCGGTTCTGCCTGGTGGTGTACATGCTGGCCAAGATTCACCGGCTGCAGGTGAACGGCGGCAGCTACACCGTTCGGGGGCTCTACTACAGCGATCCCCAGCTGATACGGACGCAGTGGCACATTGCTGCAGCCAGACTGGACGTCTGTCATATGCTGAACACGTCCCCTACTCGCTTGGGAGTGCTCTCCGCATCCAAGGGTCTAATGGCAGGTGAGTCGTGGTAGCTGGGCGATACTCTCTGCTCATGCTGATCTTCTCTTGATCTCTTGCAGGCGACATACGGATGCTCATGACCAACGGCGATGTCTTGGACTGCAGCGTATATAGCGGGGCTATCATATTGCCCACGGACACCGAGAAGGTGGAACGCATTGTCACCCAGGCGGACTTTGTGCTGGTCGTCGAAAAGGAGTCTGTTTTCGAGAGCTTGCTGGCACGCGATCTGTTCAACACCTTCGGTCGCCGCTTCATCCTGGTGACCGGCAAGGGCTACCCGGACTGCAGCACGCGGCGCATCGTGCACCGACTATCCATAGAGTGCCACTTGCCGGCCTACATACTCGTCGACGCCGATCCGTTTGGCATTGAGATAATGCTCGTCTATCGCCTCGGGTCGCAGTCCATGAGCTTCACATCGGGAGACCTCGCCACGCCTACGCTACGGTGGATTGGCCTCCACCCCTCCGAGATACCGGCCCTCTCCAGCGGTGCTGTTGCCCTTAGCAGTAGGGATAACAAGAAAATCGATGACATACTCGCCCGCGACTACATTGGCCCTGGAGTGCGACAGGAGCTGCGTTCGCTGCAGCAGATTCAGCAGAAGGCCGAAATCGAGAGTATCATTGACTTCCTATCCACCGACTACATTCCGAACAAAATAAATCGGAATTTATTTCTATAGACTCCTCGAGAGACCTCTCTGAAAAACATTTCTGGTACCCACCTAAAACCCAAAATTAACAGTGTTTCAGTAAAATGCATTGAAAATGTATGCGAATATTCGCTAAAATGTTTAGAGGCCTGAAAGGCAAAGAATAACTACATTCAAACCATACGATTTCTTCATATTTCTATACATATATAAGACTTCAAGTACTGAACTTGTAGCTGGATCTACTACCCATTTTGTAGTTCAATTCAATATCAATTTTTGTAAAAATAAATCTATCTTGTGGCTGACTTAAAAGATTATAGCTACTACGTATTTTTTTAAGCAGAAACAATTTTGACAATCTATAAAACTGGGTCAAATTAAAATTTCCACAAACTTAAACGAAAACTCAATGGAAACTCGTTGAATATCAATAATCAACAGAAATTTCAAATGCTTACTAAATGGATAATTCTTTTTCATTACCAAACACACTGTAAAATAGTTTTAAAGAATAATTTCTTTTTAAAGATAATCATAAAAATGACACTTTGAAAAGAAAACGTAAATTATTTGTACAATTAGGCTAAATATAATATATAATGGATATAAGGGATTCAACTGCATATAAATGTATAGTCCGAGATTAAAATTGTGTAATGGGGTATTCATTTCGGTAGAGATATGAGCAATCAATCGGTCAAATAGAACAGGGATTGATATAAGCCTAACTTTGATTTGCAACGAAATTAATGTATTTTGTATCCTCACTGTATTTGCAGATGTTAAGTAGCTCCATAGATGACAGGAACCCCCTGGCATTAGGATAACTTTAGGAGGAGAAACAGTATAGACTCACCGGCAAGTACTCAAGTGCAGTTCCGAGTTCGGGCAGGAGAGACGAGACGAGACGCCCGATTGAATCTCACGATCGTTGAGGACGTACCAACCCCAGCAGGACCTGCACGGACCTCAAGATTACTCATTACTGAGCCATAAGCAATTTGGATTTGGTTGAAATATGTCTACAGCAATGCGAACCACACTGCAGCCAGTTCCTGAAGCCCTGCCAGCCGAGAGCGTTTCAAATGGAACCGCAAGCACCGTTGCCGCGCCATCGACCACCACGTCGAGTGCCACTGCGACGCCTCCCCTGGCGGCCGTCTCAAGCACAACCACCTACGCAACCAATTCGATCAGCACATCTTCGCATTCTGTCAAGGATCAGCAGCAACAGCAACAGCATGATTCCGCCAATGCCAACATTGTTTCACTGCCACCAACGACAACCTCTGTAGCCAGCACGACGGTGATGCCCATCATAACGTCCTCGAACGCGGCAAGCAGCAACAGCCCTGCGGCTGCACCCACGCCCACAGTCACGGCCACCCCCGCGCCAGGCGCGGTGACATCCACGCCAGCTCCCGTGCCTGTGTCGGTGTCCGCTGTCTCGACCACGGCAAATACAAACCACTCGCACCAGCACAGCCATCAGCACCACCATCACGTGGCCAACAACATGACTACGGACGGTGCCAGACTCTCAAGCAATAACGCCACTGTAGCGGCCTCCGCGATCAACCACCACCACCACCACAACTCTGGCACCGGCGTGGGTTCGGCCGTGCCTTCCTCAGTCAACAAGAACGTTCTCAGCACACACTCTGCTCACGCCTCTGCCATCAAGCAGCGAACCGCATCCGCCAAGGTGAGTCCCGTCCCCAATTGATCTGCGTATCTTTCTGTGGCTTTAGCTGTATCTGTTACCCGTCCAGAACTACACATGTTCACTAGCATCCATCCTTCTCGTTCGACCTTCTTCCTGTTACTCAGAGTATCGTTGGCTTGGGTCATTCCCTGTAGTGTCTAATTAATTTATTACAAGTCAAATGTCCTGTACTCTCGTTGGGAGGGGGAATATATCTTACCTACTTGTATAAGTAGAACAATCTATTGGGTTTGTCGGATTTAATCATTTGTGAATCTATCATGGAATATTCGGCACACATTGGAAACATTTCAGATTGGGAAAAACTGTCTGCTGTACGAGTCCATTGAGGCCCATTCCCAAATAGAACTCGTATATGTTCTCTAGTGTCCTATAATCATATTTCATTGTTAATGCATCTCTTCAAAATTAAAATACTGGGAAATGGGAATTAAAATGCACTGGGACTATTTTCACTGTTTCTTAAAAACTATATAATATTAGAATATTGAGAATTTACTACCAATCGCACTGACAGTGCTGGGAAAGTTTAGAAATTAAATAGAATACAAAAATAAACTTCGCATTCAAAAAATTTAGTACAGTGTTGGTTAATATCCAATAGTGTTAAGTAACTGCAGTAGAACCTCGTCGAGTTTCAAATTGAAACTTTGAAAAGTTTCGGTTCCCTCACTGCTAATGGAAAGGCAACTGTGAGATCAATAGCCAGCTGAAGCCGCAGCTGTGAATAGACATATGTACATAAGTTAATAAATATCCACAAAAGATTGTTGGTACAATATGTAGACTTGCTAATTGCAAATTAAATCGCAAACCAAACAATCTTTAAACCTCTTTGAGTTAGATTCGCAATGGCATACTCGGAAAATAAAACAAGTGAGTCAATAAAAGAATGCGCAGCTCGTCCATTCAAAAACCACATTTATTGTATTCAAATCGTCAGCTGTATCGAAGGCAAAGCTTCTTACTCTTTTGTTTGAGGGGATCTACGGTACTCTCAGAGAGCAGCACAAACTTGTAACTGTTTTGCTATCCATTTGGTGTGCTTTATCCAACACGACCACACACAAAACTTACAATACATACATACAAACATATGTATGTAGATACATGCGAATAAATAAGCTTAACAAGCTGTCTGTTTCGATGACGATACGATAGGTGGTGTGGGTTCGTGAGTAACTAGAATCTATCCGTTCCTTTGGCATTCACATTGTTCGATTGCACCAAAGCTTTCGCAAGTTCCAATCCGCTCTTGTATGGAAGCCAAGCCAAACTTATGCTGAAGATCCGTGTGAAGCATGCCAAAGCTTCCTCTCTCTTGGTATCGCTACCGCTCTCTCTCTTTCTCTATCTCTCCTACGAATATCTTATACTCGCATTAACAGCAGTGTATGCGTGAGCATGGGACACACACGTTGTGAATCACCTGCAGTTTACCTGCGCCCGTCTCCGAAGACTGTGTGTGTGTGTAGGGTGTGTCGTGGCTGTGTTTGCAGATTGGACGAACGAACAGCCGCTCTGAGTAAGCCCCGCTGCAGAACTTTTGCGAAACACAAACAAGCCCGAAGCTCGCCACAATAATAACAGTACGAGCAACAGACAGTCGAGTCGCCTCCACAGCCACAGGCCACAGATACAAGCAATGGTCGAAAGCTTGTTTTAGTATTAAGTTCCACTTCAATCGTGTGGTCACTGTCGTATCGTCGCGCCGCGCCGTGCCGTACCGTTGTTGTCATTATCCGTCGCGTCGCGTATCGTCGCTGCCTTCCCCGACGACGATCCGACGATATCGTGGTGGTTATCGCCCAGCGATGATTTGACTGGAACTTTTTTGCATTATTCGCCTCTACGCGTTGGCCATTGTGACCGTTATCGCGCCGAGCACAAGGGTAACGGCGGGCGTTACGTCAAAAAAATATTGCAAAAAAAATAAAAATAAAAACGAAACGCAGCAGCCTGCGCTCTCCGGTTAGTGGCTGCGCAGTTAGTCAGCGATCTCCCCAAGTGGCAAGAGTAATCCGACAGCATCCGCGGTAGAGCAACATGTATACATAACTACAATAGGTATTACGACTGTGTCGGACAGGGGCTTGAGATGACATCAAGGGCAACAGGACGGTGGCCAGGAGAGGGTGGGATTAGGGGTGGGCCGACACAAATACACACACGCACGTGCGGACTTGTTTAAAAATAAATTCGGTTAAATAGTGTTTAATTTATAAATTTTAAATGTATGCCAGTGTGTGTGTGTGTGTGTGTGCGAGAGAGAAAGGGAGAGAGAGAGAAGAGCAGAGCAAAAAAAAAACCAACAAGGCAATAACAAGCAACAATTCCAGTGGAATGAGTATATTCAGCTGGAAAGTAGCTTTACAGCCACTTCATCGCCGCAGATTCAATAAGAAAAGCCAATTGGGATGATAAGTTAATTTAATTATAAAGTATAAAAAGTGGCATGGTGCAACAAGCAAGAGAGAGAGCAAGAGCAAAAGCAAGAGTCAGAGAGCAAGCTAAAAGAACGAAAGCGGAATGAAAATGAAATATGAACAAATTCCTACACACAGATACACATACAGTACTACGACAGAGAGAGAGAGATACAGACAACGGCGGAAAGCTAGTGTGTGTGTTCGTGTATGTGTGTGTGTGGGAACAAGTAACGCTTTAAAAACAACGTAAACGAGGTAACTAGGAGAAGCAGCAGCAAGATACAGTGATAGATAGAGAAGGGGACGGAGGGAGGGAACAACAAAAATAGCTTTTGCCCCCAACGTGTGGGGCTTCATCGTTGTCTCTCTCCCTCCCTCTGTGTCTCCGCGTTCGCCTGTGTGACAGTAGTTTGTTGTTGTTGGTCATCTACTCTCTGCATCTACGTTTTCGCCTTCGGTTCGGGCGTGCCGAGGCTTACGATCCACACTAGACATTGAAGCTGCTTTTGCTGCCGTGTGGATCGCATTTAGGCGACAGTGGAAATTATCGGGAATGCGTCTTGTACACACAGATACGGATATGTAAAGTGCGATAACTGATAAGAGCAAGCAGCTCCCCCTCCCCCTCTATCTTTTACGCTTTGCTCTCTCTCTGCTCTGGTATACAGGAAGGTAATCTAGATATGTAAATAGAATGTGCATACACTCGTATATAAGAGGCGGATCAGACAGGAATAATAAAGACCAGATTATTTTTCTGTGACTATAGCTGTTACTAGTTACTGTGACTGTGAATGGGAATGAGACTACGACTGGAACTGAGACTCGCTTCAATTCTCATTTATTTGTGCTGTTAATCCTCTAATAGAATTTAAACAAGATGAACTTTTGAAAAGTCGCAGCGACAAAGCTACGACCGAATCGTGATTGTGCCATACAGACGAACAAATTTATCATACAATACACACGTCGGCATAAGTATTTTGACAAAAATTATGCACAACATATTCGGTTGTAACTTTTTATTTTTTCAAAGTAGAAACTATATTTATTTATTGTAGATAGGTATTATATTAAGCCATTAACAATATATACAAAAAGTATGATAAGTGCGTTTATTGTGAAATGAAAATTCATTTTTCACAAACTGAAGGTGGCATAAGTATTTTGACATTTTATAAGATGTAAAAAAAAACAAAACACGAATGTAACGAAGTAACTTTTTATGATGAATCTGAAAAATGTATATCCTCCCTTAGGCTCTATCACCTTTTGCAGAGGTCTAGGAACTGACTCCACTAAGCTGTGGATATAAGACAACAGAATTTCTCTCCAGAGTGATTTCACCTCTGAGATTGTATCCTCCCGGTTCCTTGTCAAATTTGCAGTCCGGTTCCTTTTTATATACGACCAGAGATTCTCGATAATGCTTAAGTCTGGGCTCTGCGGCGGGCAGTCCAAAGTATTAACCCCAATATCCTTTAAGAATTTGGTAACGACTTTAACTTTATGACACGGCGGGTTGTCCTGTTGGAATGTAAAGGACTCCCCAATTAAATTATCTCCAAAGGGGAAAGTGTGATTGTTTAGCACTTCCAAATATTTGTCTTTATTCATGCTACCATCAACAGGAACTAAATTTCCCAAGCCATTGTAGACGACGCATCCCCAAAACATTACGATCCCACCTCCATGGCTCGCGCTTTCACATATGGGTCCCCCTTTTTTGCGACGTTCTTTTAGAATTCTTACGAAAACTCTTTTTTTTGAGCCGTGAAACTGAAAAACACTTCCATCACCCCATACAAAATTTTTGCCAAAATGAAAATGGTTTGCCGATCAAGTTTTTGGCAAACCCAAGGCGCTTTAGCTTATTGCGCTGAGTTATTTGCGGTATCGCTCTGGCAATATATGTTCCATAGTCAGCTTCCTTAAGACGTCTACATATTGTCCGTTCACTGACATCAAAATTTCCTGTTTCCTTCAATTCATTGGCAACCCATCGAGGAGTTTTCAAGACATCCTGCTTAAATTGCCGCAAAATAAAAGTGTCTGCCTTGGCAATGGTCTTTCGTGGTCTGCCACAACGTGCAACGTTTTTGTAGTGTGGGTTTTTTATATTTGTTTATTTAATAATAGATTGTCTGACGTGAAATATTGTGTAATCTACTGATATTTCGCACTGAAATATCGGAGTTAAACTTCACTATTGTTTCATTTTTAAGAGATTTACTCAATTCCTATGCCGACGTGTGTACAATACAATACTCGTGCATATATCCACTTCGTGTATATGTACAATACACTAACTATAGTATAAATATAAATAAATCTGAAAAAGGGCTCTCAATGCTGACACACGGAATACTTTTACTGTTTGGTGGACATTGCATCTCCGGGAAGAGGAATATGTGTCACTGTTTCATTGGAATTGGGACAAAAACTGTAACAACAAACGACAGCGATCATCCGTAAACCGTAAACAACCATTCAGCAGACCAGACCATACCAGACCTTCGAGAATCAGTTGGCTAACAAAGAAACCAAGCTCCCATCATGGGCCAGACCTCGAGTCACCGACAGACCCACGCGAGCAGCCACAATAACAACAATAAAGAGGAGCTCCTCGCCCCCGCCACCGCCACTGGCACTGGCGCCGCAACATCACAATTTGGCAACCGCCGCACATCGGGCCGCAAGTCCACATCGTCGAAACATTACTCAACACTGGTGCAGCCGTTACGCAAGGACGAGCTCTCCCTCTTGCGCGACTCCCTGCTGCGCAATGGCAGCATTATGCGCAAGAACATGGGCGATCCCCAGCGCCGGCCAGTGACGATCAGCGAGCTGAAGCCCCCCCAGCCGCCAG
Source organism: Drosophila lowei (assembly GCA_008121275.1). NCBI lineage: Eukaryota > Metazoa > Arthropoda > Insecta > Diptera > Drosophilidae > Drosophila > Drosophila lowei. Next base: position 17,928,898 of record CM017778.1, on the reverse strand, counting down.
CCTCGTCGAGTGCCGCCCACGGAGGAGTGGAGGATATCAACGGGTCGGTAGTGCCGCAACCTGGAGAGGCGGCCAGCAGCAGCACCAACCTGATGGCCTTCCAGGTGCCGGTGGACCGTAGTGTCAAGACTGACGACCTGGCCGCGGAGTCGGTCTCTGCTCCCAAAGAGAACCGCAACGAGTTCTACATTGTGGGCGACGGGTACCACCGGACGGACCACTGTTACTTCCGCGGCCCCAACGGAGAGTTCCACAAACTGCCGTCAGACTCATTCCACAAAATGTCCGAAGGCTGCTTTGTGCGCATGGCGGATGGGGTGTTCCGGCGCCTCGAGGTTCCCACCAAGGCGCAGATCTCGCGTCGCTCCTCCAGGGCGGAGGACATGGGCGGCCCCGATGTCACCAGCGCCAGCGCAGCCACCAATGTGAAGAGCCAGTTGATGAAGTTTCTCAAGCGCTCCAAGAGCCACACTCCTGCCACCATTGCCAAGCTGCAAAAGGATAAGGATGAGGCCCGCCTGGACCGGAAGCAGCGACTTTCCAATGCCATGCGCCAGAAGAACCTTGCGGCGACCGCAGCAGCGGGTGCGAATTCTAAGCAGGGCAACGCCTGGTACGGCACCTCCTCCGGCGGAGGACCGTTGGGGAGCCGGAACAACAAGATTGTGGTGACAATGATTGAGAACGGTGGACTGCCCATTGTGGCCACCAGCAAGGCGGAGCGCCCCAAGGCCAAGGATACCACATCTTCCAGTGACAAGGCACGCGCCTCGAGGGTATGTATACGCAGAGTCTGGGTTTCCTGAGGGATGGGGATGATCTGATTGGGGTTTAATTAGTTTTAAGTTTCAGATTGATGGGGGTTTAAAGTATTTACAGCAGGACTCTCGTTTACTCCTTTTTACGGAATTATATTTGTTGTGATCTTGTCCCCAATGAGCAATCCATCCATTCTCCCCCACGCACAGCATATCATTTACGAAAATTGCAATGTTACCCCCATTCTCACCTACCCTGCCCATGCCCAGTCGTTACGTTCATTCAATCTTATCGTAATCGCCACTTTTTTGTCGCTGTTTTCGTCCACATATGACAAACTTTCTGTGACTTTATCGGTTTTGGTTGGTGTGTGTTTGTGCAACAAATCGAAATGATTTTCGATTTGGTTTACTAACATTTCTATTATTTTGATTATGGCTTTTGTTTTATTTCAGATTTTTTGTTTCCCTCCCCACATTAGGTTCCTCCTTACCCAATAATCCGAGCGGAAATTACCATTTGTTATTGCTAATTGCACACTTGACCTTGACCGGGTTTTTATTGGAGCTCATATTGGAGACTAGATTATATTGATTAGAGTGGTGGCTGGGTAGCAGCTTTTAGTGGGCTCAGTAAATTATCGTAGGTCATACGACTGTTACGGCGAAAGTCGAACACAAATTCTAGATATGATACCCATGTCTGACATTCTATCTGACATTAATCGAATCGTAGCGATAATTTCGACTATCCTCTAGGAGAAGATTAACCCAGAGATAGGATCTCGTGAGATCTCCATAGATTGATTATAAGGTCTAAGCTCCTCCTAGGGTCGAATGTTGTTTTCCTAGTTTAATGTAGACTAAGAGGCAAGTTATCCAATTGCCTTAATTAATATAAACATGTGTGCGATACTACATAGATACGAGTAGACTAAAGCACACCAGGCTGCACTTGTGGGTTGTTAATTAACAGAAATTCCCGTAACGACTAAACTGTAAGGAAACAGTTTTCTGTTATCCAATTTCTTTCAAATGAAATCTCGCACATATGTATGTACACACGTCTGTTGAAAGTATTCTTGAGGAATTTGAACTCTGGAGTTTTACTGCATTTGTAGAACTCATTCCTCGGTTCTCTGCCTCTCTTATGTTTACCTTTTCCATTCCAATATCATTTTACAGAGGGTATTATGGTTATTGCCAGAATTGTGCAAGCCAGAGAAGGTAGCACTTATAGTAGTCCTTTAGCAATTAATTCGAAACCACTGAGATCTTATCGATGAGATCAAAACAATATGAGACTTACAAGAGTATCTCAAGTTTCGGTGAGCGTTTCGTGTGCGTTTTTCTTGTTTGATACGAACTAATTTGCAAATAAACAATATAGTCAAAGCAGGAATTTAGTGGATGATCCAATCCGGAGTGGTCTTTCCTATTAAGTACTTTTGTACGACATATTTCTTAACTGGGTCATTTGACCCAATTGGTTTCAGTCCACAATCTGGGGTGGTAGGCAGTCATGTGGTTGGGATCATGATCATCCATCCCTATAGACATTGAACAGCAGGTTGCATGAGCGTGTTAGATCAGATCAGGCTGAGCAGCAACCATTTGCATAACACGAAGATTTGCGTCAATCATTGGAGGAGCTCCAGACCGAGACTCGAATTCGTTGAAAACAGCTCTCAGCAATCTCTCTCTCTCTCTTCTCTCACTCCGCTAGCAAACGGTTTCTGCTTTGCGCTACGCTCAGGTGATATCAGCTGCACACACACACAGATACACATAAACACATGCATGCATGCACGCTCGCTCATAACTGCACACATTCATAAATCAGCGCTCTAAAACGGGGCTCTCTGTCGAGATACTTTTTTGGGGAATGATGGGGGCCTGTTATAAGTCTGTGTGTGTGCGTGTGTGTTTTCGTAGAGAGAGAGAGCAGCCCACTGAATCCATTCGTGTGAGTGTGTATTAAGGCCGACGTCTCTGCCTCGGCTCGGCCGCCATTCTACGATACCTCTGCCTTTGCTTTGGAGTACTCGCTCGCTCACTCGCACTCCAGTTGCTGCTGTTGGTTCGTGTGGCTAAAGTGGCTATTGCTCTTGGCTCTTGGCTGCTGAGCTGTCGTTGTCGGTTGTCGTTGATGTGTTCTGCTCTTCTGCTGTCCGCTGCCGCCTGTTGATTGTACGAGTAGTTGGCTCTGTGGCTGGCGGCGCGTTTACGTCAGAGTTACACACGAATGGACGGAAGGGACGGATGGCCGTTAATAAAGACAAATAAATCTAAAATATAGCACTGCTACCCCTCTCCGCTGGGTAAATGCAAATGCGAAAGAACTTTCGAAAGCCCCGCGTGTGTGACTGATAAGATAACTGCGCGAATAAAGAACGAAAACGGGATTTGTGCGAAAAAGTGATACTCTCCTCCCAAATAAGGGGAGAAATATAAAGAGATATCTATATATAAAACCTAACTGTTATAAAGCAGTGAAAAAAGTCGGCTTAATTGTCTAAAAAGTAGTTCATTTGCTTTCGACTCTTTGCCTGTGTGTTGGTGTAAAAGCTGCATTGGTGTTGGTTGTGTGTGTGTGCATTGGAGCTTTTCAGCTGCTCACTGAACCAAAAAGAAGCTAACGAACAAACGATTTTTAGATACTTTTACATAGTTACAAAGATAGATAGATAGATACCAGGCATTGCAACTATTTGGACAGTAATTAAAGCAACAACGAACCAAATAGAAAGAATAGCGTTCAGGCAAATGAATCATAAAGCGAAAAAGAGAGCTTGGAACGAAACAGAAGTGGCAGAGGGAGAGATGGTGACGGAGGCGGGGAGGGAGGGTGACACACACATTGGAGCTGAGAGCATCTCAGCTGGGCTCCCACAGAAAGAGAGAGAGTGAGTGAGAGCAACGAAAAGCCAACATACACACACACACACACACTCGCTCAGGTAACAGCTTACGGCGCAGGTGTGTGCGTTGGCTGAATCGTGTGTGTAGGTGTTTCTCTCTCTATCCCTCTCTCTAGCTCCTTCTCGCTCTCTCCACTAATACATCTATAGCCATTTCTTTCTGGCACGTATGTGGCTTGTGTTTATTTCAGTGTCACCGGGGAGACAGATTAGCTCTTGTCCGCCTTTTGTCGTAAATATTACGCTCGCAGCAGTTTTTTTTTATACATTAGATATATACATATGTACGGATGGAAGTTAATTCATTTTCGAGGTTTAAATGCGCCTCAACTGCTACACGTTTGAGTTTGTGTGTGTGTGTGTGGTCAGGCGACAAAACAATCAAAGACGACTCTAAATTTGTTCCCGTTTGCCGATCAGCATTTAGAAAGCAACTGTAAAGACCCACACACAGACACAGACACGCACACAGGTGGAAAGTGGAGTATAAGTAAAAAAGTAAAGTGAAGTAATTAAATAAAAAGCAAAAAGCCAATGTTCTCAAGCGAAAAACTCTTTAAAATGTCAGCCACACACACATCCAAACAAAGAAGACACCCACACAGGTGCACCAGCGTGCCGAAAGCAAAGAAAATAATCTCCCCCTCCCTCCAACCAACCCCACCCCCAAAACCATCTAAACTTACAGTGTAACAAAAGCAAGTGTGGCCAGCCGACGTAAAAGAACAATAGCTACAAAAAGAGAAAAAGTTGCGATCTCTCCGACAAGTACTTACATGTGTGGAGTGCACCACACACTCACATAGAAGACGACAAAAACATAAAGCAGCGAAGCAGCAGGTAAAGCTACAAGTGGAGCTACAGTAGCTCATAGACTTACCACTGTACCTTTGGAGAATAGAAAAACAGCACCGGAATCGGCAAAAGCATAATGGAAACACCTGACCTAAACCGCGGCGATACCACCCGGAAGAGTGTCCGCCTCTATGCAGCACGCAAGGGGGCGGCACCGGCGCCGCCCAAGCTGACTGTACCCCTCCCTGGTAGCACCACCACCTCCAACAACAATAATAACAACCAAAGCAGCGAAATCTTGTCGGAACGCGAGAGAACACCACTTGCCAGCTCGCTGAGGACTCCCGCTGGTCCCAGCCACAAGGATCTCGAACCCGATCTCGATGGCAGCGCCCAGCTGCTGCACGACGACAACAACGGGGACGGGGGTATGGTGGAGCTGCGGCGACGTGAGGCGAAGCCGCCCCTGCCGCGTGTGGCCGTCTCGGCCATGCCGACCCTGCACCCACAGCCCAAGGAGCGACAGAAGCCGCCGCGCACACTCATGACTGCCGAGGACGACGTGGGAGTGACCTTCGCCCTGGGCTCCATTGAGAAGCACATCCACAACGTCGAGGAGAGCTTCAAGCAGCAGCAGCACCAGCAGCAGTCGCAGTCCTCGATGGACGTGATGAAGATGGAGATCATGCGCAAGCAGAGCAAGCGGTACGGCGAGACCGAGAACCTCCTACGGCCGGGCATCAGTGACATGTCCTCGGAGAACGACTTCCAGTACCTTGGTGGACGGCGTGCCGAGCTTGATGACAGCAATGAGCTGATGCTCTCCGAGTTTCAGCGGGGCAGCGATGGCCGAAACTCCATTGGAGCCTATTCTAAGAACACGGCGGTCGCCTCTGGCAGCTCTGGCGCCGTCAAGAACAAGCTGGCGCGCACTGCTTCGGACACCAAGAACACGGACACAGTGCTGGCAATGCGGGCCACCCTCAAACAGAAGCACCAGCACCCGGACGAAAAGCAACCGGCTCCGGCCTGGAGACCAGCTGGGACGGCACCCACGCCGGCTGTCAGGACCACGACAAGTCGTGGAGGTAGCAGCAACAGCGTTGTGGATGGTATCACTTCGTCCAAGCTGACTGCCACCACGATATCGGCGTCCAAGCGGAGAGAGGAGAACTTGCGCCAGTTCGAAGCGCTCCTGGCACAAAAGTCGCATCGTCATGCGGCATCAGGCGGGGCTGCCGGGTCTGGGAGCAGCGCCAGTTCCAGCTCCAAGCGGCGCTCGGAGCGGCCCATTGTGGCGCCCATTCCTCCGTACAACTCGATCCGAACCGAAGCTGTACCGAGCTCTCACACGGGCCGATCAAGCGTGGATCCGCGCTCCGGATCTGGCTCAAGCTCGGGGTCTGCATCTGTGGCGACTGCCCCAGCTGTGGGACACCATCGCACAACTCCTCCTGCACCTAACGCGGTGGTAAACCGCAGCAACGTGTACAGCAACCATGTTGCACAGGTAAAACCCTCTCTCTATAAGCCTCCCGACCGACCACCCGAAACACCTGAAGCAATCTTGCAAGCCCCTTCCTTCTGTCTTACCAAATCGTACCAAACCAAGCCTCATTCGATGAGACGCTAGTGGGGGGTAACAGATCTTTTAACATATCTCCCCCGTAGAGAGAAAGAGAGAGAGTTGAACTAATCCATCCCTGCCTTACTCTTCCAGGGTTCCCCGAACATGCAGATGCGGAGCAGTGCTCCGATGCGATGGCGCGCCACCGAGGAGCACATCGGCAAATACAAACTGATCAAGACGATCGGCAAGGGCAACTTTGCCAAGGTGAAGCTGGCCAAGCATTTGCCCACCGGCAAGGAGGTGGCCATTAAGATAATTGACAAGACCCAACTCAATCCTGGGTCACTTCAGAAACTCTTCAGAGAGGTTTGTTGTGCTTGATGTAATGTCCTCAATCATGGGGCTAATGAATTTCTCTGGCACACAGGTTAGGATAATGAAGATGCTCGACCACCCCAACATTGTTAAACTGTTTCAAGTAATCGAAACGGAGAAGACCCTGTATCTGATCATGGAGTATGCATCGGGGGGCGAGGTGTTTGACTATCTGGTACTACACGGACGCATGAAGGAGAAGGAGGCGCGCGTTAAGTTTCGACAAATCGTCTCAGCTGTGCAATACTGTCATCAAAAGAGAATTATACACAGGTACGCGTCATCTAGGCTAGTGGAGTGCATTGTAATTGTATTGTATGCAACATTCTCTTATTCAACAGGGACTTAAAAGCGGAGAACCTTTTGCTGGATAGCGAGTTGAACATAAAGATAGCTGACTTTGGGTTCTCCAACGAGTTCACGCCCGGCTCGAAGCTGGACACGTTCTGCGGCAGTCCACCGTATGCGGCCCCAGAGCTATTCCAGGGCAAGAAGTACGACGGCCCCGAGGTGGATGTGTGGTCGCTGGGCGTCATCTTGTATACGTTGGTGAGCGGTTCCCTGCCCTTCGACGGCTCTACATTAAGGGAGCTGCGCGAGCGTGTACTCAGAGGCAAATATAGGTATTTGATGCGATACGATATTTAGGTGTATAAGGTTTTATATAGCTATGCTTGGATCTTTGCAGAATCCCCTTCTATATGTCGACGGATTGTGAGAATTTGCTCCGCAAATTTTTAGTACTGAACCCCGCAAAGCGTGCTAGTCTGGAGACAATCATGGGCGACAAGTGGATGAATATGGGGTTTGAGGACGACGAGCTCAAGCCGTATATAGAGCCGAAAGCCGATTTAGCCGATCCCAAGAGGATAGGTAAGACGGGTACTGTATACAAAATTCATTACTAATATTATTAACGATTTGTGTATGTGTGGAGTCGAGTTTTGCCTTTTGCCTGCCAGTTTATCTTCTGTTATACTCTTTTATCAATGTATCTGCAATGTAATATTACTAATATCTTTACCCAACTGTTGTTGTGTTTTGGCTTTATAATTTGGTAGTTTGTAATTGATTCACGGATGTTCCCCATTGTGGCACCAGAGCCCTGCCTCAGTAGCTGAGGTGTGAGGTGTGTTGGCTCTGGCAAAGCGATGGCAGGATGCCAAGTAATGCCTCCTCGATCTTGATTTTCGTTTTGTAAATTCTCACTCACATAGCTGCGGGGCCACAAACCGGTGTCAAAGGTTCGCTCTCGATTCGCCGTAGTGCCTACAACTTGATGTTGATGGTGAATTTTCTGATCGACGAACGGAAACCACCCAAAAATGTATGCAATCCCCTTTGGAGAAACACATAGCGTGGCTATCTACGCCACAGCAGACAACCCCTCGCATTAATCCCAATTCATCTCTGTTCTATTTCCCACTTGTTCTTGCCTCCTTCTGCCTCTGCTCCAACAGACCGACCGGGAGGAGGCGAATGCCAAACGAGCTCAAGAGAACGGAAAGTGTTGAATGTTGACGCGAAATTGGTTCTATCCTTTTCTTTGGTTTTTCTTTCTCGTTTCTCGTTTTTCGTTTTCTTTTTTCGCATCTTCTGTACATAGCATAGCCGTTCAATCTGTATGCACACTTGATTTTGTACATGTTTTTCGGTGTATAAATATGGGAAATAAATTGATTTCTCCGAGAAGTGAGAACTGAAGTGGTCTTCTTTCAATGCGAGTCGAGGCGTTCCACACCAAGTGCAAAGCTCGGAATATTGAGTCCGGTTTGGGGTCTGCTGCAAGTCGAATGTCAATCTGGTCTGGTGATGATCCTTAGCTAAATACCGTTTGTTTTGCTCGCTGCATGGCTACACTTACATACATACAATCTATGGCTGGTGCGCCCCATGCTACACGCGCCACAAATGCTCTCCACTCTCGGCATGAGAGTTCAGATGAGATCGTGGCTGTGGTATGGGAGCTCCTAGCTCCCCAATATAATGTAACCGTAATGATATTTTGCATGCGATATCTAAATTTACTTCAATATTCCATAATAATAAATTGATGATCATCCTACTCACACCTTCTCCTGTTTGTCCTTTCGCGCGATGCACAGAAGCTCTTGTCGCGATGGGCTACAACCGACTAGAGATCGAAAACTCGCTCTCGCAGGTGCGCTACGATGACGTGTTTGCAACTTATTTGCTGCTGGGACGCAAGAGCACAGACGTAAGTGTGGCGGCATTCCCTTGCTTTTTCATTTCGCCTTATTCTTTCCTTGTCTCCCAATTGCCTCCAATGCAGCCGGAAAGTGACGGATCGCGGTCGGGCTCCTCACTCTCACTGCGCAACATCTCTGGCAATGATGCGGGCGGCAACGCGAGCAGTGCGGGCGTGCAGAGTCCAACACATAGAGGGGTCCACAGGAGCATATCAGCGTCTAGCACTAAGCCTAGTCGTCGGGCCTCGTCTGGTGCGGAAACATTGCGTAAGTCCCGTAAAGGGGCTAACCATTTATCCTATATAATGCGACCCATACTAATCAGAACATCCGATCTTTCTCATCGCAGGCACCGGACCGGCAAATGCAGCCGTAACTGTGGCGGCCGCGGCGGGGGCTGTGGGTGCGGTCAACCCAAGCAACAACTACAACGCTGCAGGAACAGCGGCGGATCGTGCATCAGTGTAAGTGGCATATGCTAATGATGGCCTCGCCAATTTGTTGAAAATTTATTATTTCCTATTGCAGTGGCAGCAATTTTAAGCGCCAGAATACCATCGACTCGGCCACGATTAAGGAGAACACGGCGCGCTTGGCCGCACAGAACCAGAGACCAGCTTCGGCCACCCAAAAGATGCTCACCACCACAGACACAAGTATGAGGATTATTATGCCTTAAGCATAATAGAGACAGACGGACATCCATCTAACCATCCATCTTTAATCTGCTTGCAGCTCTGAACAGTCCCGCCAAGCCGCGTACGGCAACGAAGTATGATCCGACGAACGGCAATCGCACGGTGAGCGGCACCAGTGGCATCATTCCACGCCGCTCCACCACGCTCTACGAGAAGACCTCGTCGACGGAGAAGACCAACGTTATCCCTGCAGAGACAAAGTACGTGAGACCGGAACTTGCCAACTGTTTATACCACCCGTTGCCCGTTGCCCTGGGCGGCAGTAGTGCCTTGTTTTCTTATGCTGCATTAGTTTTCCTTACTGCTGTATCGAATCCCGGTTATTGTTTGTATTGTCATATATATATATATACCCTCGTTTTGGCAGGCACATTTAGTTGTTCAGTTCGTCGTTAGATCGTGGAGCCTGTCCTTTATAGTTTTGTCTTTGGTTTGTGCACGGTTTCCGTTCACGGAACGTCTCGGCCTAGAAAGCATTTAGTCTGCATTGGCCAGAGGAGTGCAGAGCCGTAGAGGAGGTTATACAGTGGCGTGGAATTGGCGACAACTCCACAAAAAAAAAAAAAAAAAAAAAAAAACCCAATAGAAACATAATTGTATACCGTCACGCACAGTTCAGTTCTGTTCTCTTTAGTTGCCGTGCAGACAGCACACTTCAAAAGTGATTCTATTTTAATTTTGATTTCCCGTTCGTTTTATTTGGTTCTATTCAAACCGAAAATCGTAAAACCTTAACCCATCATAAGAATACCAAACCAAATCAAATCAAAACCAAATTACTCGCAAACCACAAGCAATACATACCGATACCTACAACCTATTTACGATTACGATTCTACCACCACTATGCACGTAACCAGCAGCGGATCGGCAGCTCCCGCTGGAAAAGGTCATACGAAAAGCGCGTCTGTATCGAGCCCTCGCCCCTCCACAGACGGATGCGTCTCAGTCTCGAATGACCCGCTCGGAACGAGGTATACACTTGTCTAATTAACAAACAAAAAACCGCAAAAACTGTATACAACATTTTGTTACTTTGATTATCGGATTATTTGAAACTCAATTTCTTCTTATCATTTCAAAGATTGGCTGCCATTTGATTTCTTTGGGAGAATTATTGTGCATTTGGACATTCATTTCGACGTCTCACCTCCATAAATCATAGTTTCCATATCAGTCGCCAAGCGCTCTAAAGATTTAGTTTCCAGTATATTAAAACTATACCGAAAGCACCCACATATACACCTTCATCTACATACATACATATGTACAGGCGATGTAATCTAATTCTTCCACAATAATTAGCAAATTCATAGAAAATCAACCCAGATACCCAGAGTTAAGATACCTTAGCGGGTTGTTAGATAGACCGATTGATAGGCAATCGTTTTGCTATATAACAGCGGTGGGCTTGTTCTTGCTCCCAACCGCTCCCACATGATGCGGCAAATTGATGCTCGACTCGACCTGCACACCCGAACAAACAACCTACATGACATGTCGTGTGCATGACGAGTTTCGCTGATAATTGTTGTTTTACCTTTTGTCATTGGACTGCTGCCCACCGCTGCTACATACTATTGTTTCAATTATATGCTATATTCTCGTATTCCATTTCTCAAAAAGGTTTTGTAAAGAATTCAAAGTGAACCTCGAATCATAATCAATAATTTAGTCTGATTTGGATCTGTTATTCATCGTTTCCCTTTTCCTCTGTTGGCAAATTAATACCCATTAGCAAGTCAATTAGAGCGAAGCGGATCCCAGAGGCTGCCAATAATTCTCACCACTCAATATTCAAACCGAAAATCAAAATTGAATTAAATAATTCGTGCTGTGCGTGTTGTCTGAGACTCGGCTGTCGCAAGTAGTAGATCTGTCACATGGTTCTTTATAGATATTTCAGATTAGGACTGGAACGATACCTACCTACAGTGTGGTCTGACCTATGTTTGTTTAAGCGCGCCCTGGGGTCTTTGATCATGTGGATCAAGCCTCCATATATATATCTGTTTCTATAAGTAATTTCAAAGTATTTCGTTTGAATATTATTACTGTTGGTTGACTCTCCTATTATTAGTATTGTAGTATTGGCCTTTTCTCGTTTGGTTCTCAATTCGTTTTGTATCCTTTTTTCGATGTATTTTTACCGATCTAACCATTTGATCAATTGAATAATGTAAATCTCTTATCTTTTCATGTTTTTTACAATTTTAAACATTGTCTGTTTACAAACCAAATGTCTAATTTGATAACTACTACACTACCACATATGTACATCCATTCTCTGTGGCGTTCTATATCCGCAACTACAAATAACACCACCAACCACCTGAACCACCTACGAATCTGAATCTGAATCTGCAACAACCTTCTTCGTCTTCCTATCGACGCTCGCCCAATTATTGTATTACTCTACTACTACTACTACTACTACCTTTTCGTTCGTAATCGTAATGCAAATTGAAAACCCGAACAAAAACAAACAAAAATTCAACAATTCAATTCAACAACAACTAAATTCATTGATGAATGAATAATGCATTTTTGGTTTGAATTGAATTCAATTTGGATTCGAATCGAATCGAAATAAATCGAACAAATTTGGTGAGTGAATATCCAATCTTACGTTAAGAGATTTTTATTGTGCCTCATTTAACCAAGGGTCGTGAGCGTCTCCACATACACACTGCAAGTAATCCTAGAGAACACGAGTATAAGATGATATGATATGTAGATTGTATTGTAATATTCGATAACTACGAATGATAATTTGTATTTTTAAAGTTGTTTGGGTGTACAGTAAGCGATCGCGACCCTTCTTCCAATATACAGATATACAGATACAGATGCTATGTATAATTAAGTGTATACAACTAGCGTAGGATTTGGCTTTATTTTTCCAATTTATGTTCGCATCTGTTCGCATAATTTGTCATTCATCTGAACGAGATTCAATTCGCGGCGATGTCAAGGCATACATACGACTACTTCTATAAACCTTAATTGGAATTGCACTTGCCCGACACTTGCCCAGTAATTGGAGGTCCTTCCGAGTAGAATATCGATCTGTTTTGCGAGGCTTAAGAGACTGATCAGATCAAGTGAATAGTTTTTTATTTCGTATTCGCATTGGGAATGTCCAAACACTGAGTCAACTCAACACTCAGCAAAAGCGGAATATCCGAATATACGTTTCTATAAATTCATAATTTCTGTTGTTTCCGTTTCCTCATGCATGTCTGTCTTCGTCAGTCTAACTCGAATGACTCTACCATCGCCCGTAAATTGAATTTTCTCCATTATTGTGTGTGTGTTTTCGTTTTCATTTACTGTTACTGTTAAATGCTTATATCCCAGATTTATACTCGATTTGAAATAGTTTGTTATTGTGCTGCTGTTGTAACCTTGTCTACCTGACTGATCATACTAACTATATGCTCTCCACTGTACGATCTACAATGTTCGATGTGTCTATTTCATGTGTAGTTTCTTCAACTGTAACTCTTACTGTTAGCTGAAATTATCAAATATCAGAGATGGGATGCAGAGACTCCCATCTAAATACTGTCGAATGTACTGTCTGTTTCATCTGAAGTACTCAAACTTCGTACGCATGAGTCATCAAACGCTTTCATGTAGATCAGGAACTGGAACAATCGGTTCCCTGCAACCTCCTCATACGTACATACATTGTACCTGCTCTCTCAGCTTTCCAACGTACTGCATTATGGCATACTACTACTATATTCATGTTCATTCAGGATTTGTTGTATCCAGTATCCAGTATAATTGATAAGAATCGTATCTTTAAGTGCTTGTCTTCTTGAAAAATTTACATGATCTATTTTTATTTTTTCTTTTCATTTTGTTTATGTCTACGACGTGATTGATAAAACAATATATACAAAAAATACAAAAACCATCAACTTTTGGTTATCGCCATCTATTTATCACATAAACCAAACAAACTGCTTGATTCGCGCTGTTCTGAACACCCACCCGCCTGCCGCCATCCTACATACATGTCGCCATTGCCAAATACCCAAATCGAACTGAACCGAATCAATATCAAATACAAATCCAACCCCATTAATCGATAAATGATGTCAAATCGATGACACAATCGCCACTGGATGGGAACGAAACTCCAAAAACCCAACCGAACCGAACCGAACCGAATCGACGATGATGTGCGCCGCCTTCCTTATTCATCACCCGAAACACTCATCCCACCATTACTCATCCCATACGTTCAAACACTCACCCTCGAACGGTTCTTGTACAAATGATTACACAAACAAATATTTTATGGAAAACAAAAACAAAACAAAAATGAAACAAACCAAACCAACATTTGTATACTGATAAAAACATATTCGTTCCCTGAAATGCGATTCATTGGATTTGAATGTACTCCGACGAACCGATTCGAAACTGATTTGATTTCCATTCATACCTATGTGTGCATACATATGTATTGTACTTGTACATATATATAGTCTGTTCGATCGACTTAGAATGGCATCGGCTGTTAAATCAAGCAGACACTTTCCAAGGAATGTTCCATCACGTTCAACCTTTCACTCTGGTGAGTTTTCTGTTCACTTATTTTTATTAGTTTTAATGATAATAATTTAATTTTATCCACAACTACTAAACCCAACCCAATCCAACCCAAACCACCGAAACTAGGCTACTTAAATCCTGCATAGCTATTTATCGAATAATCGTATGATTATCGATAACTGAAACGATAACTGTTCTCATTCTGCATCCGACTCCGATTGAATCCCGCACTGCACCTCCACATCCACAGCCATATCCATAACCACATCCAAACGCGCATCGATTTTTTTTCAGTTTTCAGTCGATTATCTTGTTTCCTATCGACTATTGATTCATTTAGCTGAATGTTAATTTGTGTTATCGTACCGTATAGTACCGCACCACATCGTTTATGATTTGCGTGATCTGTTGCACACACATCTTCTTCCATGCACGTTTGTTGTACCACGTATGCCTTCTGTACTTGAACCTATCCCGAATGACCACTGCCCTGCCCTGCCACTGCCTAACCCATACCGCCTCTCCTGTACATATCTTTGTGTGTTTGGAAATACGAATGGAAAACTATTCATAGCAACACAAAATGTTCAACGATAGATAGAAACAGAGACATTGTTTGTCCACATTCAGCTACCGCGATACCCATAAACCACTAAACACAAAAAAACAAAACACAAAACAGAAATAAAGAAACTAACGTTAACTACCATCTGGCGAACATCCCATGGTGCAAAGTGCACTGGGAGAACTGTTGCACAGTGCACTTTGTGTCGCCAAATGGGGCATATTTATGTTCTAGAATGTACATACATATAAACAACGTAACGATCTTATCTTAGTATGTGCAATATGTACATCAGTATGACTAAGGAATTATCCAGCTCGTAGATTGTGTCTGTGTGCCGTGTGATGTGTGCTGCACAAGTATGTTCGCTGCTAACCGATATGATCGTTGCTCTCCACAGGTCAAACCAGAGCACGAAACAACACGGCGCTGGAATACTCGGGCACAAGTGGCGCCTCCGGCGACTCCGCCCATCCGGGGCGCATGAGCTTCTTTTCCAAACTCTCCTCACGTTTTAGCAAACGGTAAGTACGAACCAAATCAAAATATATGTCACTCGAAATGCCAATTTGATTTCTTCAGTTAATGGAATATAAGAAGAAAAGCAAATGCAAACTGAAAATTTGAATTTGTTTACTTTTATCGTTTTTAATTTTCTTCTTTTTATAAATACATAATTTATTATTTTTCGTTTCCGTGTTTATTTACTCTGTTTTCGTTTGTTTAATTTTTCCTTGTTTTTCATTTTATGTTTCATGTATTTTTGTATCATTTAATTGCATATCTGCAGCACACACACCCGTGGGTATCCACTATTCAAATATGTTTATGATCCTGGGTGTGTGTGTTTATGTTCTGTACTGTACCAAGTCCATTCTGCATATCAATTCTGTCCAGAACAGTTTTTGCTCATCCAAGCCAGCTCCAAATTATCGCTAAAAAAACAACGCATTAAGCACAGATTACAAATCTTTCATAAATATTTGTTGGATATGTGGATCTTGATAACAATTCAAAAGTTCTTCCGATTTAACGGTAGGATACATAGTACTATTATGAAAGAAGGACATGCTTTGGAGTCAATGATACAGACAGCCGGACAGGGGGACGGAGAAAGACAGAGGACCGAACCCGTGTGATCAATTGGTTTGAAATCGGTTGAAAATTATCTGGTACTGGCACTGGTACTGGGAAATTCAATTTTGTCTGTTTTATTTCCCCACCAAACCCAGGAAATTCCTCAAGGACAGCTTGTGGACAATTAATATATGATAATCAACTAATTCTCTTAGATAACAGGATCATCTTTCTGGTGATTCGAAGGCTGATTTCAATATGTTACCAGATAATCGTCTGAAACGCACTGTATTTGGCTCTCCACGAGTCTTAAGTATTCATTCTACAAATGCACTAACATTTCTGTGTACCATTTCTGTTTTGTTTAATGTCAATCACGTGATATTTATGCAAGTTCGTTTGTTTGGCGGTTCACCCACTCACCAATCAAGTATCACCACTGTTAAGGTCCACCCTACTGCACTACAGAAAAAGCAAAAAACGAGAAGAAGATAGCGAGAGAGAAAGACAAAAAGCCAGAGCCAGAGACTTTGACTGGGTCTGGGACTGAGGGGAATTCCAGAACCCAATGAAGGTCTAGATAAAGTCTTGCGGCGATCACGGAAAACTATCCTATTGCGCGCCTATCAACCTAACCGACATTACCCATTAACTTTAATTGCTACTTATGCACATTGCTACTCATGCAATTTCTGACCGTAGGATATAATAGCGTTACTAACAAACAAACCGTTGCGTTGGGTGGTTCGCTCAGAGAAGCAAGCGGAAGAGCACTGCACTCCACTCCACTCCCATTTGGTTGCATGAAAAGATTTGCGGTCGTGATTTCATTTGATTAACTTTGATTTGACGCGAAAGAGGAGTTTTTAATAATTATGAATTGGTTACTTATTTTCCACTAATGATATGCACATGTTTTGTATATGGAATTTTTGTTATGGTTTTTTTTTCTTTCTTTTTTTGTTTCTTTTTTGCATTCTTTTGAACTGAAAGTCTTTCAGAATGAAAGTATGTATGTACTACTATGTATATGTGTACGAGTATGTAACCGAACATCTAACACACCTAACGTACACACAGGACATTTGCTTAAGAACAGACTCCTCGAATTCGTATATGCACCGACACGGACCAGAGGCACGCACTCACTGATTTTGTGGTGGGTCCACCATTGGTGGGTCCATTGGGTTCCGTGGATCTGCGTATCTGTGGGGTGCAAATGCCAGTTCGGGGCTATAGAAGTTCGGGGCTGGAACGACGCATGCATTTGCTAAATACATTTGTATTCCTACTCATATTTAGTTAGCTTACGTACGTACCATATATATACGTACATATTTACTCTGTGATCTCCAAATGATTGTGTGTGTGTGTGTGAGTGGCCCAGCTGTAGTAACAATGAATGGAAAAATAACTGGCAATTAATCGTTCGGGATGATCTGCCGATGTGTCAGTGCGGGCGTGGGTGCGGGCGCGGGCACGTGCCCTGCCCTGCCCGACCGGTAACCAATTGCTCCACCATAAAACGAAATAATACGATATGCTAACTGCTGAATCGGTTGCAAGACTCTGTATCTAAACCTACCTCTGAAATACAAATACAAACCATACATACATACTGCATATGTGACTACGTGCAATAGGTGCAATACGTCTAATATGTCTAATACGTGTAATACGGAACTGAATCCAAATCTGATTGACAAGAGCCGAAATGGCCACTTCTGTCGTCTGTCGCTTTCTCTCTACGCTCTCGAAATCTCCGTCACATCTATAATTTGTTTATTCTTAGTTGAATTTATACTTTCAATATACATATGTATATACGATATGCATATAGATATTTTGTAGTTTTTCCAATCCTGTATACCCACGTTTTGCTTTATACGACTCTGTACTTGCATTAAATCACCACACCGCTAGGAAGGCTCCTTTGTACTGTACTCGTCTCTTTTCCTTCATTTGTTAAATACATGATCAGTTTAATTACGATTACGATTACGAATACGATTACGATAATGCTGTTGATTAGAAAGAAAAAGACCATGTGAAATGTACTATGAACTTATCAGCTGAAGAGATATTGCGTTTACTTTTCTTTTTCTAGTATGAAGAAACATAAAAAACAAAACAACAAACAAACAAAACTTTTACCATTATTCCGTTTTATTCTTATCTGTCTTCTTTGGTTTCATTTCTGGTATTTGTTTTACCCATTATAAATATTTTTTCCAGCCGTGAATAATTTGTTTAAAATTTTTTCTTTAATTTTAGGCCAAACCAGTAATTAACAAAACAAGCATTAACTACTTCTTGTTAATAGTTCTAAAACTGAAACTGAGACAAACGATTCCCCTAGAGTAAACGCGCGTGACGGAGAGTTACAGAGAGATATGATATGATATGATATGAACAGACAGAGTACAGAGATAAGGTCGATTCAGATTGGATCAGATCGGATCAGATCGGATCGTTTGCTTCGCGTCGTTTCGATACCGATCCGATACGAATACCGATACCGATACCGATACAGATACAGAATATCGATTACGATTACTGCTTTCGATTTCAATTCCGATTCCGACTCCGAATCCAGTTCAGCTTTGAGCCAGCCGCCCCTCAAATGAACACCGACAACGTTGAGTTCCGTTGCGTTAATTGTGTTGCAAATTTCACAAATGCGCCTATGTTTTATTACAATTATTAACTAATTATACATATACATTTATATAAATTAAACGTACATATACATATACATATATATATTTAAAGTAAAGCAACAACAAACACAAATTACGAACCCTTTGTTTTCATTGTTCGCAAAACGATGCGTGGAGCGACCAGCGCATGGAAGAACATAACAAATGAATGAAATGAAATGAAATTAAACGAAATTGCAATAAGGAACACAAGCTAAACGCGAGCACTCGTAATAATGCAATAATCAGAGAGAATCCTGACTACAGTTGCTGTCTGTCACGGTCACGATTATGGATCACACCAACTACTAAATATTACACCTACGAGTACTACCTAAACTACACATAAAATATATATATATTACTGATAAACGGACTCGCGGAATAACGGAATCACGAAATGAAGTGAGCGAAGTGAGAGAAAACGTGCAGAGTTACAGTAGTACAGTACACTGAATGCTAGCCTTAACTGAACTCAACTAAACTGAAACTGAAACCCAAATCTAAACCGATCTAAGCTGAACTGAAAGTAAAATCAATAAAACACAACACCAAAAGAAGTTGCTAATTGTGTAACTACTGTATGATCTTAACTTTTATTTAGCGATACCTGTAGTTGTATGTATGTATGTTTGTATTGTACGTATGTATGGACTGTATTTGTATTCCGACTTGAGCTTGCACTAAATTGTATCCGTGGATCATACAATCAGACTTCAGCCAGCCAGCCAGCCAGCCAGAGCCAGCCAGCACTCCAGCCAGCCAGCCAGCCAGCCAACCAACTAACGAACTTGCAATTCATAAATCACCCCCCTCCAAACAACTGCGCCAGAGCTGAGCAACTCTGGGTGCAGGGCCCCAGAGCAGAGGTGCAGCGTTTTTAGCAATTTAAGCATACCACGTAGCCACTAAAGCCACTAAAAATAAAACGGCAGAAATTAAACAAATAAGCTTAAATTCAAGGAATAACAATGTATTACCACTAGTGCATGCGACCATTTTATTTGTACAGATGATTATCTATAAATCGTGTTATCGTCGGACACCTTCAGTGGCTCGACCAGTAGTTATCTTTAAATATTAAGTTTCAAAGAAATAACGCATAATTAAAACAATTGATAATTTAATAAATCCATAATAAATGATGTGAAACATTTGTGAGCAAAGAAACCTCTAAACGCATTTCAATTTTATTTAATTCCCCCATTTGCATTTGCTGGACCACCCCCAAATCTTTCCACAGAAGGCATCCCAAGCTCCGGAAGTTAGAGCATGTCCAATGTCCGACTAAGAGATACATAAGTAGGAGGGCTTACGTACTTAGATTAGGACATAGACGGGGATTTGTCCGGCTGTCCGTAAGGAGTGCTTTCAGTAACCAAAAATAGTATCATAGTAAAAACTCAGATTTTTAATATACTCGTTTTTTAAACATGTATTGCTCCAATTTCTCATTCCTCAAATGGAGCGGGCTAGTAGTGACCTAATTGCCAAACTCCGACATACTGACAACAGAAACTGCTGATCCGAGTATTTGTCACGATTTGATGACGGAAAATAATGTTTAGGAAAGCTTTCTTTTGGCATTCTTTTGAATGCAGCCTTCTAGCTGTCGGGGTTGCTTATTCTTAGAACTTTTCTATTCCTAAAATTAGTTAGAATTGAGTAAATAGCTCAGATCTAAAGGTCAGTTAAACAACTCGTCATTTGAAAGGCCATATAAGCTTAATTCTTATCTCAGAAAATATAATAAAAACGTCATTATTTGTTGTGGTTCGCGAGACTTTTGGTTATTCTAAACCGGTTATATACTTTCAGTCAATCAACCACGGAAGAGCCAGCAAAACCTCGTGTTTTACGCTTTACATGGTCCATGAAGACAACATCGCCCCTGATGCCCGATCAGATAATGCAAAAGATACGCGAAGTACTGGATCAGAACAACTGCGACTATGAGCAGCGAGAGAGGTAAGTAACCGGACATAGATTAGTTGGATAGTCCCACAAATGAATTAATTTTGTTGGACTTTTTACTAGGTTTGTTCTCTGGTGCGTTCATGGCGATCCCAACACTGACTCCCTGGTGCAGTGGGAGATTGAGGTGTGCAAGCTACCGCGCCTCTCCTTGAATGGGGTGCGCTTCAAGCGGATCTCTGGTAAGTGTGGAGTGAATTTCTCGAAATAAAATAGAGCACTTGCAACACACTGTTCTTCCCGTATTTCCCCAGGTACCAGCATCGGTTTCAAGAACATTGCGTCTCGCATTGCTTTTGATCTACGTCTGTGACTTAACCAAACTAACCATGAGGGGATCGCCGCCGCCGCCCGCGATATTGAGGCCGACACTATCTCCACGGACTACCGTCACACGGCCAGCAATGACGGTAGCAGCAAGCTGTCAGATCTATCGCTTATGTGCCGATCCCTGACCAGTCAGCATGGCTCTCAGCGGCGCAAGAAGAGCAGGCTGTCTAGCGCGGGAAACGAGGACTCCAAAAAATCTGGATCCTTGCATTCGGCTTTTCAAATGTACTCGCCCTTTAGCTCCAAAGAGAATTTTGAGTCAGGCGATGACATGCAGGCAGCTCGCCTCGGCATAGTCCGTGATCAGGACTCGCTGGGTATTGATGCGCAGCCCAGCGATTCAATTATCATGCCCCTCTGCGGTGAATTAAATACAATAAACGCCATTTTGGAGGAGGAAGGCGAGAGCGTAGAAAGTAAAACGAATGAATCAACCAAAGGTCCAACGACCTCATCGGTGGACAGTGGAAGACATGAAGATGATGTCAGTGGCCAAAAGGGCAGAGGTGATGACAGCAGTGGCAGCGGCAGGGGCGGAAGCAATCGAATAAAAAGGAACCTCAAACACACGGGCAGCCTCATTGTGCGCAAACTAACAGCCTTCAGGCACGGCGGTTCAGACAAAAAGGGTGCGTCTAGGACAAGCACAATATCAAAGAGTCACAGGTCCCACCCGAACAGCATGGACAGCATCCGGTGGCCAAGAATGAGGAAAAACCAAACACCAAATCGCATGTGGCAATGCTACGCACCACAACTCTCTAAATATAATGGAACCAGGTCGTAGCATGCGAAATAACTTTAGTTGTGGGGGGATATGTAGTCTGTACGTATCTATTGTATGTATGTTTGCTAAGTATTTGGGTCAATGCGTACTAAAGGTCCACACAGAATCTCAAGTAAAACATACATGTTAGTGTCCTTCATTGGTCTAAAGTATTGGATATACAACTACATGCTCGCAGAACAATCGAGCAGATGAGCTCTGCTCTGATATATATGTATCTACACTGAAAATGCATTAGAACCCACATAGATACGCACATATTTACATAGAATACAGTAATTGATAGGAACCTAGAGAAGGCCTGCGGACGATGGGCTAGAATCGACAAAATTCAAGTAAATATAATCATGACAGAACACACAATTCAATAAAACAATAATAATACATATTAACAAGAACAAATCAACGCTCTATAAACTGCATTTATGTGTCGATATCCAGTAAAATTAATTGCTTGGCAAGAAAACGATCAAAGTACACAATATACACTGATATCCAAATTCGGGTTGTTTCATTTTTAAGAGATAATTTAAACAACGTTGATCGAAAAACTTTAGGGGAGTATCAGGTATCAATGCTCGGAGTGCAGTTCGAAAAACACAGGTTCTTCTTCTACAGCATGAAAAATGCCCAACAGCAAAATGCCCAATTGTAAATGTTAAGACATGCTCGAATACGGTAGTTGGTATAAATTGGTACTTATAACTGAAGTTTTGGTTAATTTCATTCAATTTGAACAGTTCATAGAACACAGACAAGAATTGTACGTATATTACTGTTAAGGCTACAAGTTTACTCAAACGTATCCGAAACGAAATATGTAAAACTCAAATGCAATTACGGCCGATTGTTAGCTAGTTTCCACTAAGTTCAACTTTACTTGCATAACCCGAAGAGATAGGAATAGAGGCTCGGGCTCTATGCGATTGTTGAATGTTTCAGAATCAGACTTTTATGTGTTATGGAAAAGTAAATGGGTTTTATTAAAGCAGAACCGATCTCAAGTGAGATGTAGAAAAAGACGACCATTTATTTTAGTTGATTCGACAAGTATGTGGAGGCTCAAAATCAGTCTATTGATACCAAAACATAGTTACACTTAAAGGTTGCAGCCATGATGATTGTGACGCATTTCTAAAACACTTCTAGACCTTCGAGTAAACGCATGCAACGTTTTATATATTTGTTGTTAAACGACAGCTGATTGCAATTTATTAATAAATATTAGAATTAAGCAAGAAAATACATACATGCATACACACACATAAGTATATAATACAAGCATAAATATACATATAAAGCAAGCAGCTTAATGCATATACGCCGGAAAATATCCTCACGTAGAAAGCTCCCCTACATGGAAGATATGCATACATAAATCTTTAACAATTGCAGACATTTACATATGTTGTCATCAATCAGCGGCCAATGCATTTCGTTGGATTCCGCAGATATCCTTATTGCACAATATTTTAGAATGTATTCTTCTGGTATTTATTTTGTCTACAAATGGTTGAGTTACGAGTAATATAAACAGATGTGAATTGATTGAGAACACCATTAAATCAGAAAAATGATAAAGCCGATTATAGAATTTACAAATAATCATGTTGTACGATTATCTGATATACATACATAGATGTTTTAATTAATAAATACAAAATGGCATAACTAAAATTAGCTTTGTTGAGTCTTTCTGTTAAAGTGGTATGCGCGATGTGAGATTTAATAGTTAGATCGAAAAATGCTCAGAGTTCCTCATCAAGGTTGAAGTCTTCTGGTGGAAAATCACCCACAGTCACGGATAACGGCGAGACGAAGCCGCCATAATTTGGAGGACATACAAAGTATACTTTTCCATTGACACTGGAATGCGGAAAGACATAAGTTGGCATTTTAGAATTGTGTGCTATGATGAGCAGGTACCTTCCGTTATTCTTTCCCAGTGGTTCATCATACTGTATTCCAATGAAAATACCACTTTTCCCTTCAAGTGGTCCATTGTACTTGATCGTACCACGACGTCGTGGATTGCCCTGCACAGTCACCTGATGAGCATTAAAGAGCAGTGCAGTCAATATATTGTTCCTCAAAAAAGTATATTCAACTCGATTACCTCGCATCGTTTATCAACGACACACAGCTCGGCCTGCCTCTGCACCTCTTCCGCTTGCTGTCGTTTCTTCTCCTCAATCTGCTGCATTTCCTCCTCATTGTACTTTCCCAGACGATTTTGTTTCAGGTAATGTCGCACGGAGTCGGATCTTTGGTCGTACTGGTCTTTGCTCAGCTCGAATTTCTCAACGGGGGCGTCAAAGCAGAAGCTGGCGAATGTATCGATGACGTGGAGGCGAAGGCCATCGCAATTGGCATAGTATCCCAGCTGGGCATCGTTGTTATCCAAGGTGCCCAAGCACTTGTCGCCTTTGTACAGTTCCACTTTCATGGTGCCAGCACTCCCGCCTGTCAATATTTCCAGCTTGCTCTGAAGAAAAAAACCAGAATGTGAATAGATATTCTCCAAAATGTTCAATCATCTGGAAATGTGTCTCCATATGCATAGCGACTACGTACCTTCAGGGCCGAGATCGTTAAGTCTTTGGCAAGCTTTACTTCAAATGCGACGGCATCATTATGCGAGTTGGATACATTAGCTTTGATATAATCCGATTTACCCAATTTAATTAGATCAGCCATTTCCTGAATCCTTGAGAAGGTTCTGCTGGGACGCTGATTGATATCACAAATCACAAGGCTTTTAATTAGAGCCTGAAGCTTATTTATTGCCTGACTTTACAGCGAACGCGATTTTCAGCTGAATAATTGTCGTCGTCGTCGTTACATGGAAACTACACGGTTACTACACATTTGCTACATAATGGGAGGAAAAAGAGGTATGGACAACAGGCAATGCAGCACAGAAAAGCAAACGCATGCAAGGTAAAAACAACCCCTTTAGCTTAACTTGCCTTTCATACCATTTAAGGTATATAGTCCTTTCACGCGAGGTAAGGTTCGTACGAACCTTGCAATTTACCTCGGCTGTTTTTGCCTGTTGTCCATACCCTATAGAAATAGGCCATTCAAAATTATGACTCATTTGTTCGTTGCAGGAAAGCAGCAGTGTTTCAGTCTGACCCTCAGAAATATACCAAAATATACCGTCTCATTTTCAAAATATTTATTGACGTTGATTGATCTCACAAGATTTAAATGGCGTTCTAAACGACTTAACGCGTTGTAGATATACCAATAAACGGCAAAATACTTATTTATACCTTGCCTTATTTTACCTTGCGTGCCTTGGCTTTTCTGGGCCTCTTTTTCCTTCCATTATGTAGCAAATGTGTAGAACCCGTGTAGTTGCCATGTAACATGTATTAAATTGATGACGACAATATTCAGCTGAAAATCGCGTTCGCTAAAAAATCGGGAAATAAATAAATATCTCCAAGCTATAATTAAAAGTCTTGTGATTTGTGATATTAATCAGCGTCCCAGCAGACCCCCCTTGTCAAGGATTCAAGAAATAGCAAATGTGGATGAAGTCACACTGGTTGTCGTCATTCGCTTGAAAAATTTATAAAAAAATAAATAAATATAAGCAGACGAAATGAGTTTCATGCAACCGAGTCCCGTCAAGTACGCTTGCTCCTGCGGCATACTGAACCCCATCAACAAGCTGTTCTTCTGCCGCCACTGTCCAAAGCTGAGATGCGGATTCTGTGTGTGCCACGAAATTGAGTCGCACTTCTGCTCCAATTGCCTGGAGAACATCCCTTCGTCGGAGGCGCGACACAAGAAGAACTGCTGTGCCAATTGCTTCGACTGTCCATGCTGCCAGCACACGCTCTCCGCCCGCGCCGCCAACGTTCCAGTGGTGCGTAAGACGGAGGAGATCAAGGACGGAGAAAGTAAGGAGTCACCTTCGGGGTCAGCCACACCCCCAGCTCCAGGCAGCAGTAAGCCGTCGGCCATACCCACAACCAAGAAGATATACTATTTGTCATGTCTGTCATGCCGCTGGACAACGCGCGATGTGGGCATACCAGACCAGGGTGTGGCCTCTGGCACCTGGCCGGACAACGAGTGCCTGTACCAGGCGCGCTTCAACACGCTTGTAGAGTACTACCAGTCGATAGTACTGCAAGAGAAGCAGGAAAAGCTGGAGTTTATGCGACGCAAAGCGCCCAAGCAGCACAAGTTCCCTAGCCTGACCGATCGCACTGGCCTCACTGTGTCCCTGATTCGTCGCCAGATAGGATGGCACGACAAAAGCATTCCCAAGACGAAGGCAATTAGCATCACGCCGGCCGAGGCCACTGCAGATGTGGGTGGCCTTCCAGAGGACATCTTTACAGAGCCTCTGAATCTTCGCAACATAACAACGATTGCGCAGCGACACGGCCAGCCGGGAGATCAGCCGACTGCTGTCAGCAACCTTTATCCGCAACGACGTTCGCTCTGGATCAAGCGATCGCTGCGTTGCCGCCAGTGCGAGCATAATTTGATAAAGCCGGAGTATCATCCGACATCGATCAAGTACCGCATACAGCTGTTCGCCAGCTACCATGTTCCCGAGGTGCTAATGGTACGCTGCGAGCAGCCGCTCCTGCCGGGCAAGACGAATGCAATACTCTTGAAGTTCTCTAATCCGACTATGTACGACATGACCATACGGATTCTGAGTGCACTTCCTCCAGAGGAGGAACTTATTACATCTGAGGCCTTCCAGCAAGCCTGCAAAATTAACGAGGAAGCGGTCACATCGTCTCCACTGGTTCGTGCCATCGGACTAACCTTGTCCCGACAAAATTCGACCCGAGAAGTGAAGCGCGATGTGGAGGATGTGAGCAATGCTGAGATTGTGCCGCTCGAAAACGAGTTTGTGCTCAGCCAACGCGACGATTCAAAGGAGTTCGACGAGGATGTGCAGCTGCCAACCGAAGAGCCCAAGTTTATTGTCTGGCGCAAGGGAAACAAGGTCCTGATTAGACTGCAGTTCACACCGGCAGCTGAGCTACCACCGAACACTGACGTCGTGATGGGTTTCTTCATGCAGTACACGTACGTCAACACAGTGTCCAATGCGTCCGAAAAGAAAGAGCCCACAACCCACGCCCTCCACTCCAGGATATTTATCAATGCGGGCGCCACTGAAAAGGCAGACTGAAATTGCTTACAATATTTATATGGCATATTAATCGAACTTATCTGCACTAACACGCTTTAAGAATGCTGAGCAAATCTGTATTTATTCAACTAATATAATCGTTAGGAGAGCAACTAGTATTATCTTTGGAAAGTTTGAAAATACTGCGCGTGTCTGAATAAACCGCTTGTTCTAATCCTACTTAGACGACACTAGGCCCGTCCATTTCTCGCTCTCTTTCCACAGGAATTTCGCAGTTTTGTCGTCTTTGCCAGCAGGGGCCACGTCCTTTGGCTTACAGTCGCTAAAGTACAGGCCAGTAACGCCATCCAAGTCACGGTCCAATGCTGCATAAATGGAAGTCTGTGCTCCACTCTTGGGAGTCTTCAGGAGCGGCCAAATTAGATACTTCAGGAAGTACCTAAAAGGAATTTTGATTAACGGCAGCCTTATTAATTAGTCAAGGTGTCACATACTGCACAAAATTGGTCTGAAAGAAGGCCCAGTTCCTCGCCAGCTCAGTAGCCACAACACCAGGATGCAGGGAATTAACCGTGACTCCAGTACCCTCCAAAAGGCTGGCCAGCTCGCGGGTGAAAAGGACGTTGGCCAATTTGCTCTGGCTATAGGCATCGGCCTCACTGTACGACTTTTCGCTATTCAAGTCGTCTACGTTGATGGTACCACGCGTGTGTGCCAAGCTAGAAACGTTGACAATGCGACTAGGAGCCGATTTCTAAAAAGTTATAGCGGTTAAGAATCATCTTTAAGAAATCTATTGGACCCGTCAATACCTTCAGGACGTCTAGCAGCAAATTTGTGAGCAGAAAGTGGCCCATGTGATTCACGCCCAGTTGCATTTCAAAGCCATCCTTCGTCAATGCTTTGGGACAGCGCATTACTCCGGCATTGTTGATGAGGACATGGAGTTTATCCTGCTCCTTCTTGAATCTAATGGAGAGGAGACTTATTAGACAACGTTTTGATTTGCTTTCAAATGAGCTTACCCTGCAACGAATTCCCGGACGGAGTCCAGCGAACTCAAATCTAACACTCGAGAGAAAATGTTCTTATTGTTGGTCTCCTTAACGATTTCCAGACGCGCCCGTTCGCATCTGTTCATATCCCGACATGCCATGTAAACCGTTCCCCGCTTGGCTATCTCCCGCACCGTCTCCTTGCCGATGCCGGTGTTGGCTCCAGTCACAATGAATACCTTGCCCGTCTCATCGGTGTCCTTCTTGAATTGGCCACCTTGCATGAAACCCCTGAAGGTCAAACATTATCAATATTAATCCAGCCATATGGTATCAACAAGTGGCAGTCCAAGCAGTCATTACAAATTTCATAATTTCATGCAAACCTCTTGTGGGAAATGATATTTGACCGACTTACTTTAGGCAATAGATGGCCCCGGCGATTAGGGCCGCCCACAGTACACTTGGGCACATCAAACAATCTATGAAACAGCACATTTTGTTTTAATAATGAATTTTCTTGCTTTATAAGTGCTGTCAGCTGTGAAAAAATTTTTAGAATGCGAGCAAAGCAGGAGAAACATTTGTATATATACTGTGGCATAAAACGCAAACTAACGATGATAATATTACGAATGTGCCAGAACAACGAACACGCAATTGTTTATGGAAGGAAAAAGATAAAAACCAGCTCCGAATTTTATATACCCTTAAATTTTGACACCCAATAGGCCTATCGCCATCATCCCCCCAACACATCCTCTATAGTACGTTACTATATTATACAATAGGCTGATCAGAAAATTGATCTGCGAATCTGTGTGTTACATACACCTGACCAATTTTAATATACATATCGTCTGAAAGGGTATCAAGAGAAACGATACGTGTACGCCCAGTGGTGGACCTTTTGAAATCGAATCGTGCAAAAGTTGTAGAAATTATGTTGGTAGAAGAAGCGATGAATTTCAAAATACGCGCTTCCATATTGCCATCTCTAGATTTTATTTCACGACAGAACAGCTGTTTATTTATTTATTTTGAATCCTTTTTTTCCACAATCTGATGCACCTAAGTCCCCACGCCAATGGCTTTTCTGGGGTTTCCTAGATTTCTTGGCCCTTATTTTTAGTTGGCATTACTAAGGTCATCCGAAAAAAACCCCTAAAAGCCGAATGATCAACTAGTGGCAGGTGACGCCGCCGCCTCTTCAGTTATGATGCTGACTCACCCGCATAGGCAGAGCCGAATGGCTGTTTGTTTTCACTTTTCTTGCGCCCCCAAACAGCTTTAATGGCATTCCAGTGTAGACAGCGGTAAGTGTTGGACGCAAACGTTGGAAGAGAAAACAAGTAGAAATAATCTATTTCGTGATTACGCAGCACGTACACCCACAAATAGTCAGCCATCATCAGACAATATGTTCGACTTCAATTTGGAATTTGCGCGTGGCGGTGCCCGCTTCACCAGTGAGCTGTTCCAACTGCTGGCCGCAGGTGGCGTCAAGGAGAACATCGTATTCTCGCCCTTCTCCATCCAGGCCTGCATCGCTCTGGCCTTTGCCGGTGCCCAGGGTGAGACCGCCGATGAGATCGCCAAGGCATTGCACTTCGTGTCCAACTTCCCCCCTGAGGTGGGACAAACCTTTCAGTTTGTGCTGGAGCAGTACAAGAACAGCAGCCTCCTGAGCGTCGCCAATAAGTTGTACGTGCAAGAGGGCAAGCAGCTGAAGCAGTCCTATGCGGCAGCCATCAAGGAGCACTACCACTCCGAGGCGGAGTCCATCAACTTTGCTCTCAGCGATGCAGCTGCGCAGGCCATTAACAGTTGGGTCAATGCCAAGACACAGGGCAAGATAACGGAGCTGGTTAGCGCCGACAGTTTCTCGGACAACACACGCCTTGTCCTTCTGAACGCCCTCCACTTCAAGGGCAGCTGGACGCACAAATTCAACGAGCAAGGCACCGCGGAGGACGATTTCTTTGTGGGCGAAGAGGAGGCCGTTAAAGTTAATTACATGAATCAGAAGGCCAAATTCGGCTACGGCTTCTTTGAGGACTTGGGCTGCACAGCCTTGGATATGCCGTACAAGGACTCCGATTTGTCCATGTTTGTGCTGTTGCCACAGGAACGCACCGGCCTGAAGGCCTTGGCCGAAAAACTAAAGTCAGTGAACTTGGTCGATTTGGCCGACAAACTGGACGTCGAGGAGGTGCAAGTCAAGTTCCCAAAGTTCAAAGTTGACTACTCCCTCGAGCTGGGCGACAAGCTGAAAGAGGTGAGTGCAGAGGAAGTAAAGTAACCTAAATATAACCTGCTTTATGACACGTTGCATACCATACCACCGCCCCTGATAAATGGAATACTTTTGAAGTATTGTATTTATGGGAGTCTTATCTCGGAGAAAATTTTTAGTAGCTTATCGGTTTAAAAACGTCTCAGATAACCTTCGATATTGTGGTGATCAATACGTACTGACGCAGCCTGCGGTTCGTGTCCAAGATCATTTATCACGACTCGATTCTACGGTTATATAATTATAGTTGCAATCGTTTTGGTCTATCTTATCGATCGCATACCCTTTAGCGGGAGATGACCTCATTTATTATTTATTCAACATATGTTTCATACCTCTCTGTACATTTCAGCTTGGCATCAAGAAAATGTTTACGGATAGCGCCGAGTTCAACAATTTGCTGGAATCTCCCGAAGATGTGTTTGTGTCAAAGGTATTGCACAAAGCCACAATTGAAGTCAATGAGGAGGGCACGGAAGCTGCTGCAGCTACTGGAATGATCATGATGACTCGCATGATGACATTCCCCTTGCAGTTCCAAGCTGATCGCCCGTTCCTGTACGTCATCTGGAACAAGAAGAACATCCTCTTCGCGGGTGCTTTTGTGAATGCACCAACTTCTTAGAACGTCATCTCTCATTATTAATTTATGTTTTTATATGAAAAGTATTTTTGAAATAAACGATTCGCACAACGAATGTTTTGGTTGGTATTTTTTGTTTTTTATTGTTTTCAAATATCAAACTCACCACCAAATTCAAATTCCGTTTATCGCACAAAAATATCCATATCGAAAAATATTTATCTATCGATAAGTGCCCTGCAAGGAATGAGCAACATTCCGCATACCCTGGGGAAATGGATATTATAGAATTGAGAATATGTTTGTCATCCCAGGCTCCAATTAATGCAAAAACAATTTTGTCTCTGTTTTAAACCTATTTCAACGATATTTTAAAGCTTATTGTCTTCTTACAGAGACCAAGAATAGGTATCAGGATCGAGATATGTATATATACAAGATACTAATAATATACATGAATATGTCTAAAATATATTAATCTGATCAAGGGTCCTTAATAATTTCGTTTTATCTTGATATCTTCATATGTCTTCATATTAAATTAACGAAATAGGGTATACAAAGGCCTATACACGCATCATGTCTTCAAATACCAGCAACATTGCGACTGTTTTTTTTGTTGAACTATTTTGTTTAAAGCCTTGTTCTAGTCAAAATACAATAAAAGAAAGGACTAAAAAGTAGCTAATCTTGTAGAAAATTTATTCATCAATGGCCTAAAATTATGTGGGCAGAACTAAGAGTTTTAGTTAGCCAGAATTATTCCACGAAATCCCTAAATTGAGCAATATGAACGACTATCCTTTTTGGTTTTTTTGTCTTGACCTATTTTGCTAAAACCTTTTTTTGTTTGACCTATTTCGCTAAAACCTTTTTTTAGAAAAGATCCAATAAAAGCAAGTATTTAGAATAAGCCAGTTAAATAAAAAATTAATTCATAAATCGTATAAAAATATGTGGGCATGGCAAAATATTTTATCTAGCTAATAATATTCGATGGAATATCAAAATTGAACAATAGGAACGACTATCCTCTTTCGTTTTTTTTGTTTGACCATTTTCGCTAAAACCTCTTTTTACGCAAAATGCAATAAAAGCAAGTGTTTGAAATAAGCCAGTCAAGTTGAAAATAGGTTAATGATTCGGATATAATTATGTGGGCATGGCTAAATGTTTCATATAGCTAGTAATATTCGACGGAAGATCAAAATCGGAATATGTAAAATAGAACTTGAATTCGTCAGTATATTTACGGTATATTTTTAAAATGAGACGGTATATTTTGGTATATTTCTGAGGGTCGGACGGTATATTTTAACGATAAATCCGCGGTCACACTGGTCATTATTTTTCGAGTTTCATCCGCAGCCCAAGTGCAAAATAGGTTTATCAATTTAATTTAAGTGTTAAAGTAGTTCTAAAGTGTTTTTTAAAGTTGTGAATGAAAACAGCTTCACAGGGGCCAGTAGCAACCGTAGTCCGCGTCGTTAATCTTAATAATACACCGATATAGCTCTCCAATCGATTGGAGGAGGGTTTGTGCTCAATAAAGTGCGTTCGTGTTTGCCTTTTGCAGACGGGGAGCAAGTAAAGTACAAAAATACATCATTGCCCACTGCGACAGAAGGTATGTTGTGGTTGTAGTTTATCGCTCTCGGCAGCAGAACTCTGCGCGCAGAATGCGAATGCAAATTGTTATGCCATATGATCAGCGGCGTCTGCATTCGATCAGCAAAGGGGTTCGTTCAGTCTGTCGTTCGTCCGAATCCGATTCCGAATCCGATTCGGATTCCGACTTCGAAATTAACAGTTCAATGCTCGTTGAAAGGAAGTGATCCTGCCTGGAACCTGATTTCGAATCGAATTCCAAAATGCAGCTGCATTTTATCCAATTTCTGCAGCAACAGAACTACCACAAAACTAGAAAAGTGCAACAAAGTCGGCAAGATTGCTGCACGTAAATCGATCAATGGGCAGAAAGGCTGGCAGGCAGGCGGGCAGGCGGGCAGCTACGAATGCTCTTATGTTTAAGAAACGGTGGTTGCTTGGCAGCGCCTCAACCACTGCCGCTACCACTGTCTCCACCCCTAGCCCGACCCCCGAGCCCGAGCTCGAGTCCTAGCCGTAGCCTGTCACAATTTGATTTAGGCACATCGGCGCCGTTGTTTTGGTGTCGTGGCTGTCGCTGCATTTGCATGCATGCAGTGTCAATGCAGCTACAGGCAGCACGTTGTTTTCCATTCTTGCTGAAGGTCTGCACAATTGCCAAACAAAGAGACACCTCTCCCCTATAAAAACATTGCTTTGTCCCTGCGTATCTTATGAAAAATGTTACCTCTATTGCAGCTGCACTCGCTCATCCCGCTAGAATCGCTAGCATCGCTCTCTGAGGAGCTCTCGAAGGAAGCCCAGCCCCAACATGCAGCACAATGTGCACACCGCCAGACCAGCGCCCCACATACGCGCCCATCACCACACGCACGGCCACACTCACATGCAGATGCATCCAAGTTTGGAGCAGCATCTGGCAGCCGCGGCATCAATGGCCGGTGCTCCCCAGATGCAGCAACAACAGCAGCCGGCTCCACACCGCGATCATCATCATCCACGGTAAACATTCTGAGCTAGAGTTCAAGTTGGAACTATATGAGACCCAACCCTTGATCGGCCCCAGCAGCGTTGCTTCTTGCCTTGCCTCGCCTCGCCTCGCCAGAAAGTCTAGGCTTTATGCGATGCGGCAATTATGTTAATTCCTGTCACTGACAATCGGTGTGAGACTCATCATCCCATTTTCTCAACTCATAAATTATAATTTCAGTGGCTCTTTGTTCTTTCGCGCTCAGCATGACTTCCGCTTGATAACGGGTTTGAGCAGGAGCAGGAGTAGCAGCGACTGGGCTGCAATTATCCTTGACGTTCGTGAGGATCGTTCGGATTTCTCGGATCGCTTTCTGGTCTCCCTTCGTCTTTGTGTTCTTTGCGATCATATGTTTTGCCTCAACTTCAACTGAACTTTTCGTCCTTTCTTCAGTTGCGTTTTGCCAGGCACTCGGATCGCTCGTTCATGAATTTACGGGAAACAGCGCGTTAACGGTCACAGTTCTTAGCGTACATTTCAGTGCGTCATGTAATTCGCAAGTCCATGACGAGTAAGAGGTGAAAACACTATAAAAGATCTTCTCAATTGAAGTTCTGTTAAGCCAAAATGCCCAAGTCTCATGCAACAGTTGGTTTTGGGTTTGATACTGTGAAAGTGGCAAGGTTTCCTTGAATAAGTGATCAATGATACTTCAAAGGTATATACATATATCCTTTAATACATTTTAAAGATTGCATTGGTATCTATTTGTGAGTGGTTCAAAAAGATTCCAGATGAATCCTATCTAAGGGTCATCTGCTGCATCCCAGAACAGCCGATCTTTATCTCTAATTGTCCATATCAATGTTAATTTGAAGGCTTTTTCGTTCCGAACTGATTTAGCGATTAAAAATTGCCGAAATTTGTCCGTGTCTTGTGTGAAACTGATCAGCATTGTGTCTGTGTCTGTGTGGCAGTTAGGGCCCTGATTTGTGATGCTGAGGCAGAGGCTGAGGCTAAGGCCGTCCCTGATGGCCCCTCAAATGCCCAATTGCGAAAGGATGTCAGGGTGTCGCGGTAGGTGCGTCTCAATTGAAACTGACAGTTGGCGAAAAATGACACGATGCGTAAAAGAGAATGCGGCTTTTGTGCTTTGTTAGGATTTCGCCTATTGTTCTGCCTCACCGCTGTTGTCTGTTGTCCTCTGCAGCAGCAGCAGCAACAACAACAACAGTGCAAAAGGGGCAGGGGTTGAACTGGGGTGAGGAGGCAGCATCAGAAAAGGACGTTGGGACGGACTACGTGTTGGTGTTTTTGTTTTCCCAGATGTCAGTCGATGTACTTTTGTCCATCAGCATTCCTCATTGCCTGTCTAATCCTTTTGCCATGCATTGTTTGCTGACTTAACCGCAAAGCCATCGCGTTCCATGCCCGCCAGGGCTTCAGCTAGCTTCCATTTGTTCGATTAACCGATCTTCAATTTCTTTCTCGTTTGCAGACTGAACCATCACCATCTTCACGCACAGCAGCAGCAGACGCCGTCGAATCCTGCCGCCGTTGCCGTGGCGGCTGGACCTGCCTATCACCACAACAGCAACATCAGCAGCAGCAACAACAACCAAATGCAAAAGATCCGGCAGCAGCATCAGCATCTCAGCACCAGTAACGGGCACGTGGGTAAATGCAACCAGCCTCTGCCGCAGGCCTACAACCCTCTGGCTGGCAATCCGGCTGCTCTATCGTACAATCCGCTGCCGCCTCCTCCACCGCCGCACCACATGGCCACCCACATCGGCAGCTATGCAGCTCATCCGCCCCACTACTATCAAATGAGCCAGCCCAAGCCGCCCTCCAAGTACAACAACAGCAGTGGCGGCCACTACATCCCCAACAGTGGCACCAGCAACGGCTATGCTCCCAAGGCCATTCTACAGACAACATATCGCAGTGCCAAAGTCGGACCAGTCATGGCCCCAGCAATGGTCCCCGAGGCAGTGGTAGTGGCAGCAGTACCAGCACCAGCACCAACACCAGAGCTTCCAGAAGGTGTGAATAGCAGCATCTTACAGGGAGCTACGGAATCCACATGTTTGGAGGAGTTGCCACAACTGGAGCAGCCTCATGCGGAGCCAAGCACAACGGAGACGGGAGCGCCACCAGTCAACCACTTCAGCAGCACAGAGCACATCGATGCGACGGGCACGCTGCCCAACGAGGACAGCAGCTCGGGACGCAGTGGCAAGGACAAGACTCCCATGTGCCTGGTCAACGAGCTGGCCAGATATAACAAGATCACCCACCAGTACCGGCTGACGGGCGAACGGGGACCGGCCCACTGCAAGACCTTCACGGTCACCTTGAAGTTGGGCGATGAGGAGTATTCGGCGGACGGGTTCAAGATAAAGAAGGCCCAGCACATGGCCGCCTCCAGGGCCATCGAGGAGACCAAGTACAAGCATCCGCCTCCGAAGATACGCCGCAGCGAAGAAGCCAGCACCACACGCACCCACATCACACCCACCGTTGAGCTGAATGCGCTGGCCATGAAGCTGGGGCAGCGCACCTACTACCTGCTGGACCCCACACAGATGCAGCCCACCGATCCGCTAATGCCGTCGGAGTTCGGAGGGGGCTCCCTTTTACCCACACCGCCGCCAGGGATGCAGCAGCCCATGCCTCAGCCACTGCCACCTCCCTTCGCCCTGCGCCCTGCACGACATGGCCACAGTTTCGTGCCCATTCCTTCCCCGCCCATGCATCCACATGGCTTTTATGGTCCCCAGCGGGCTTACGGTCCCAAATATGCGTCACGATATACGATGGTACCACCGCTAGGCCCTCACATGATCCACGGGCCAAATATGCCCTACGCCCCGATTCCACCCACGCCCAGCAAGATCACCTTGTACGTGGGAAAGCAGAAATTCGTGGGGATCGGGCGCACGCTGCAGCAGGCCAAGCACGATGCGGCGGCAAGGGCTCTGCAGGTGCTCAAGACGCAGGCCAGCTCAGCGTCAGAGGAGGCGCTCGACGACTCTATGGACGAGGGCGATAAAAAGTCGCCCATCTCTCAGGTG
Source organism: Drosophila lowei (assembly GCA_008121275.1). Taxonomy (NCBI): domain Eukaryota; kingdom Metazoa; phylum Arthropoda; class Insecta; order Diptera; family Drosophilidae; genus Drosophila; species Drosophila lowei. The sequence continues at coordinate 17,892,907 of CM017778.1, read as the reverse complement.
CACGAGATCGGCATCAAGCGCAACATGACTGTTCACTTCAAAGTGCTGCGCGAGGATGGACCGGCCCACATGAAGAACTTCATCACGGCCTGCGTCGTGGGTAGCATCGTCACCGAGGGAGAGGGCAACGGCAAGAAGGTGTCGAAGAAGCGGTCCGCCGAAAAGATGCTCACAGAACTGCAGAAGCTGCCGCCACTCACGCCCACCAAGCAGACGCCAGTAAGGCGCATCAAGGTGAAGACGCCTGGCAAAAATGGGTCGGTGAACGGCAATGGGAGTGGAACAACTATTTCGCTATCGGATGTGGTTTCCATGGCAAAGCCGGAACGGCGGAAGCGACTCAATGTCGCCATCAGGCCTGTGGAGTTGGATGATGCCGAGAACCCCATAACGAAGCTCATCCAGCTGCAGCAGACGCGCAAGGAGAAGGAGCCCATTTTCGAACTGATAGCGAAGAACGGCAACGAAGCCTCCAGGCGGCGCGAGTTCGTCATGGAGGTGTCGGCCAGCGGAACCACAGCAAGAGGAACGGGCAACAGCAAGAAGTTGGCCAAGCGCAGTGCAGCGCAGGGTATGTTCATAATTGTCTCCTTCTACATTCAATCTAACTGAAATCTGTCTGCAGCCCTGTTAGAATTACTGGAATCGGATGAGCACAGGAACGCAATCCAGGAGTCACAGGAGTCCACCGATAGCAATCCAACAGAAATAGCAACTGCCACAGCGACCACGGCGCCAGTAATCGAAACCATTGCAGAAACGGATATTCCGATGGTCTCAACGCCAGTGGGCCCCATGCCCGGCATCCTGATTCTGCGCCAGCACAAGAGACGTGAGTGCATTCCCCCTGTTTCCCCCTGGCAGCATAGATTCAGCCCTTCTTCTTTCCCAACAGCACCCAAAAGGAAAGTGGATCCAATGATTATTGTCAAGGACAGCGAAGATACCAAGGAGGAGGAGGAGGAGGAGGAAGCCAACAAGGAGACAACGACTACAACGACAGACGACAACAGCAGCAGCGAGCCACAACCCAATGAGGCAGCCACTGAGAGTACGCTGAATACATCGACGGGGAGCAACACGAGTGGCGTGAGCAGCAATAGCAGCAATACCGCTGCCAGCAGTAGTGCATCCGCAGCCGTACACATGAAGGAGCAGCTTCTGTACCTAAGCAAATTGTTTGAGTTTGAGGTATGAATACTATCAGCAGATCGTTCGGGAAATCGTTACACAAATATTAATGATTTTGCAGGTTAATTTCTCGGACTATCCCAAGGGAAACCATAACGAGTTCCTCACGATTGTGACGCTCTCGACGAACCCGCCGCAGATCTGCCATGGCGTTGGCAAGAGCTCCGACGAGTCGCAGAACGACGCTGCGCGCAATGCCTTAAAAATCCTCAGCGAACTGGGCCTCAACAATGCCAAAAAGTAACTCTAATCAATTTAAATTCCCCATTTAAATTCCTTTTTAACTGCAATTTTTGTTGTTGCACATATGCAAGGAGAGAAGCAAAAGCAAGAGCAAAAAACGAAAGAAATACCCGTCCACAAAGCAAACCTAAACAAAATCCAAAAACCAAGCTGTGTGCAAATTCAAAAAAACACAAAAAAAAAAAAACGAGAAACAATGCAAGAAACCCTACCTTTTGAAATAGCAAATTATTAGTTAATACCTATTTATTTATTTATGTGCAACTTTTGCAACCAAACTGGTGTTATTATTTTATTTATTTGTTGTTGAGAATTGATGAACGAAGCAAAGAACTGAATGTAACGAAATCGAACAGATACACTGAGCAGACCAGAACGGATAGTCGTCCATGTCTATCCTCCGAGTTGAGAATTGAACAATAACTAGCCTTAAAGAGACCCGAACCCCACTAAATATTGTATGCACGTGCTTACAGTATATAAACTTAAGGTTAAAGCTGATGTTGAAGGCCATTTACCACTTGAATTGAATTGATGAACAACGGATTATAGATACCCGTTCGCTGCATGCGGCAGACGCTTTCAAAAATAAATTCAAAATGAGAGAACTAATAGGATTTCCATGAGGAGATTGTGGCGGAAATCAGAGAGAAGTTTTGATTTATTTTTCGAAGCACACCATATACGTACCGCTTGTGGTCAGACGCTTGATGAAACTCGTCGAATAATGAATCTATTATAAATTATATATCATAGTTAAGTAGTAATCCTAAGCATCGATAAATGGAATGTCACATCCCCCATGCATGTCAACAATGTTAACAAATTTCAGGCAAACATTTCAACTTGCCAAATGCCAAATCGAACGGAATTGAGAGATTTTGCAAATTGAATGCTTGATTGCTTGGAATTTGTGGCTGGCAGCGCATGAGATGGACAGAATGGACGTTTGCGTTCAATCTTATCAAATAAAATACAATTTACATAATCGTTATAATTATATTTCTAAATGTTTAAATGGCCATTTTTGTAAATGTTCAGTTTTTGTTACATTCGAGCATATGTGCGAACCAAAAGCTGAACATCTTTATGAATAATGAATAGTGTTTGTTAGCCTCATATATGTTTTTTCCCAACTATTCTTTGCTTATCTTTGTATCCGTTTTTACATAGGAATATACCTATTCCCTTTACACAAACGCCCCCCTCACATAGATGGAAATTCTAATTACCATAGTCCTAAATGCTATCCTCCTTTGTGTCCTTGTCACTTGTCCTTGTATCGTAAACAGCACCGGATTATTAAGCGTTAAGTTGCATTATGTAAAATGTATTTTGTCTAAGCAACCGCGAACCTAACATAAGCGTAAGCGGACTGTAACCATGTGAAAGGAAGCGTCGAACCCAGTATTAAATGTATAGATAAACAATCAGTACACACTATCACACAGCAAGAGACATTTTGCTTCTCCATAAAAACACACACAAATTGTTCATTTTGTTGGAAGACTTTGCAAAACAACATCACATATGACGAATATCATTGGAGTGGAATCCTTTTTGCAAAGTCTTCACAAAATTGATTAGAATTATTAACCGTAAAGTGAGGTATATTTAACTTTAACAACAAAGAGTAAAGACCTGTTCATTAGCACCAAATAAAGTAATCGAATGCGCATATGGAGAGAATACACATTTATTAGTCCTAAGCCTCCCCCCACACACACACACACTCCGACAGAGAAAATTGTTAGCCGTGTCTTCTATTTGTAACGTGAGCGTACTTCTACATACAACCATGTTATAGCATACAAACAACAATGAAACTATGTAAATTTAATTTCTTGAATAAACATTGATATAAAGGTGGATCATACTGTGGTGGAGCGAATGGAATCGATCAGAGTTTGTAAATTGAAATAAGAGTCATGCCAGAAGGAAGTCTGTTCCATCCTATAAGCTATGTCTGTATATTCTTGTTCAAGATAGTCCTGTAGCAGTGTCGTTATATGTATAACTGACTGACTGATCTACCAACAAACATAACGATCTTCGCCAGAACTGTAATATAATGCCATGGCAGTAATGTTGTTTTTGTCGAGGATATCCAAAATTTGATTATTGGATTTCATTAACCACTTCTGTAATGTAGGCCACAACTTATTAACACTCACAGATATTCGAATAAGGCGTTCTCACTTGCTGACATTTGATGAGCATCGTGTTCACATCCAAAATACCAGTCGAAGCTCGTAACAGACCCGCAAATTTGACATTAATCATCGAGCAAGCCAAAACTGTATGATTATAGGCATCATAAAGAAATTTATGGACCCCGCCTCAGGCCCGTCCCTGCCCTACCCTGAAAATATTTGTTGAGATATGTGGTATAATATGCCACAACAGCGTCGGCAGAAAACCCAAATAGGCATCTTATATAAAATCTCATAAAACTTAGTTATAAATATACGAGTATTTTCTAAATTCACAATCAAAATGCTGGCGAGATCTCGCGGGAGGGCGAAGATGAAGGGTATAAACATTTGTAAAATGTAAAATACATAAACGTTTGTTAATTTGGCAAAAACGGAAAACCATTTCGCAATCCCGAATCAAAAACTGTAAACGGTTTAAATACCCAAATCAAATCAGATTATAATATTCCGACAGCTGGAGCTCTGACTAATCGATGACAGATACTTATGCAAAATTGTTGGTGAATTGCGGAAAACTATGATAAATGGAGGAGAATGCTGCAGGGAGTTCTCCATCGGTTCTGCATTGGGCGATACAGGTACGAGTGCTGTGGGCTGGGCTGCGTTGGGTTGGGTTGGGTGCGTCTGCAGGCTCCTCACTTTCTCCGCTGGCATTTGGCTAGTTTGAGGCAATCGCGCGATTAAAACAAAAAGGAAAACAAAAAATGCATAATAAATACATAAAATTAAATTAATGCCTCGCTTGCACACAACCTGCCCCAAGTTGCTCCAAGTTCAGCTCCCTGCCCGGTAAAATCAAAGTGTTTCGGTCCAGGCCCATTCCCATACCCATTTGCATATGCATTTCTTGCGGTATGGGATGGGGTGGGATGGGAGATGGAGATGATGCGCGACCTGTGCTCCTCCGTGCCTCTGATTAATTTATGGCGCTGATAATAATCCGGCATCGGTAGTGGCAGCAGCATCGCCGTGTGATTATGAAATCTTGCTTGCCAAAAGAAATCAATAATATGAGCAGCGGAGCGGACCGTAGAAAGAAATGGAATGGAATCGAATCGAATGGAGTGGAATGGGGTCCCCAAAGGGGAAACAAGACACGCGGGAAGATGACCGACCAAAGATGAGTGGAAATTAACATGTGTTTGTCAGACGCCGGGGCCCGGCATCTACGAATCTGCATATACGAGTGTGTTGATGTGATGTAATGGCGTTTGATTTGAATTTTGACTATTTTTACTTTGATTTTTTCGGAATTTTCTGGCGGCTACGGAAATGGAACTCCGCCTGGTTCACAGAGCCTTACAGGTATTTTGGGCTCCCGTAATTAAGCGAATCAATGGAAGTAATTTGATTTTGGAAATGCTTGCCTCTAATCAAGCATTTACTTACATAATTTCCAACAAATTTATATAAATTGAAAGCGATATTGGGGAATTTCGGGGGGAATTTTGAGGCAAATGAAAGTGAAACACGGTATATCTTCAGCTTCTTATGTTCGCGTCGCTTGATTATAACATTTCCAGGTGTGTGTTTCTTAGAGTGTGTTAATTTTGATTTATTCAAATACTTTCTGAAAACATTTTGAGTAATGTGATGTTTGACATGCATTTAGAAGCAAACGCCCATCCGTCTTCGAGCATGGCGCTGCCTATCTCTGTGGGAATTGCTGGCTTATTTGTATGTTAAGCTCAGTGTTTAAACGGGAAACAAATGATTGGAGCCAACTAATGATGACTACCGCTCCACTGTTCCACTGTTCCGTTGCGTGCTCCAATGAATCGAACATTTATATATGCATATGTATGTTCCCCACCTCGTAATCAAATTAAAGTCTGGGTTTGATCATCACATCACTGATGGATGAATGGATACTCGTAGATGGATATGATTGGACTCTTCCTCTGAGCTTGTGGGATAGGATTTGCATGCAATTAAAGTCGGATTAATGGGAAATTCTATGCAGTGTCAGATGGCACGTGAGTAAGCATACACACATGTATGTTCGGGAGATTCCGGTTCAAGTTTCAACAGCCACAACTATTTTATAGTCGCCGAAGTATATCACGTTCTAGGGCCCTGAGTTGGCAAATTTAGTTTTAATAATAGTTTAGACTGCACAACTTTTCTTGACATGCACGATAGCCGACAATTAAGGCCGGAGCCAAATGATGATACGGCGACTCGATAATTTATATGACACGTGCAGGAAGTAAATCTTTGGCGCTTCCACGAACGCGGCGAGCCCGCATGGGCCGCAGGTGAAATAGCCAAATCTGAATAGATATTTATATAAAGCTACTTTTGTGATAGATTGTAGCATGATGAATGGCTCCAACAATTGGATTACTTAATTTATGGAGGAAAAACACTTGAGCCAACGGCACAAAGGAAACACTTGGGAGCGAGCAGCGAGCCGCAGACAAATTGTTTGCTTCATTTATTATGCCAAATAATTGAAATCGAAATGAAAGAATTTGGCTAGACGATTATTTTGATTGCCTCCCCCATCAGCGCATGCCCCTATTCAAGTCAGCAGGCCGTTTATCATCCATTGATTCAATCAATTGCTTCGGACGGACAAGTGCTTGACTGCTTTTTGGCTCTTCGGCTTTTCGGCTTGCATAATGATGATTATTTTCGTAGGAGTTGTTTTGCATAAAATCGAATGGGACTGGGGATTGGGAATTGTGAATGTGAATGTGCGTCTATAAATATGATTAGTCAAATTGATCGATGCCCAACAATGTCGAATGGCAGGCAGCCTGTGTCTGCTTCTACTTTATCTATCGATTTATTAACTTTTTGTCTTTGCCTCAGCGGATTTGTCAAGAAATAACTAATTTGCCAATGAAAGAAACATATGAAGTGTCATGTTCGGAGATAACACCCAGCCAACGGCTAAGTTGAAGACAAACAAAAAACTATATAAATATAGTAAATGCAAAGAAGATACTGGCACCGAGTGGGGAAATACTCTTGGGCTGAGATCTTTTGAAGTTCTTTCCTGAAATTTTAAGTGTGATAAGAAGCTTTGGCTTACCATCTATTTAAATCTGAGTTTGTGTCAAGCAAACTACTTTTTGGTTTTGTTTGGTTTATACCATGTTTTTGAAAGATCCCTTAGGCGGACTGAGAGAGAACCAATATCTCTGTCGACCTGTGGTATATTTCAATAAATAGAGAGTGCCAATTTTTGAAATTTGTTGTTTATTTTATTCTTTTTTGGTTTTTTAATAAATACTTGGCAAATATCTAGGAAAAGTAGCTATGCCCTGTGCAAGGGTGTGAGCTCTGGCAAAAAAAGCGGACATCTAACGTGGTGGTAATGATGGGTGATATGGCCAAAAGGGAAGCGTGCATAATTAAAAAGTGGTTTCTATCCCCCACACCTTTCTTTCGGTTTCTGGGTATATTTATTGATACAGCATGCGACAGTTATGCAATATCTTTATAGAAAGAAAGTGAGATATAGGAGCCGCCTACCCGTAAAACGAGGCCCGCTGCACGTCCAACTCCTCCTTGAAGCCCACGGGGCCCAGGTACCAAATATGGCATTACCCATGTCGAGGAACGCCTTGAAGAGGGCCGGGTAGTCGATGTTGGGTCTGTCCACGGTGTCGTCGTCGCCACCCAGGGGACTGGCCCAGGAGGGTTGGGGAAACAGCATGGCAGCGCTGAGAGCCGCCGCAAGTGCAACAAGTGTCCAGGGAATCATTTTTCTGCTCGCAATCAACTGGTGATGCAATCGTTCGCGTTGCACTTTTATAGGCTGGTGGCAGTGGCACTGAAAGCTGGCCGACCCCATTCCGTTGTTGCCACAGTTGCTGGCCAGGCCCGAATCGGCTGGGCTTATAAACACGGTCGAGTCGCAGTCATGGCAAATATTTGGCCACATGTTCGACACGTTTAGCGCAGAAAAAAAAAATTAAAACTAAAGCGGATCAGGGGCAGATGCCACAGCGAACAATTTTTCAGCTTGTCCGTCCAATTTGTAGAAGGCACAGCATCGCGTTTGATATGCGTGGATCTGCAAATCGCTGGATCCACGGATCCGATGATACACGCTCACATGACACCGCCAACGCTGCTCCATCCATCAATCATTTGGCCAAGAAGCCAAGCGCCTCAAGTGCAGCTGCTAAGCAGCGCTTAATGTTGAATGATCGAGCTTTTGTTAATTAAAATTTCAGATTTGGGTCACACGATACTCAAACTTAGACTTAGGTTCATATGCGGAAGTCCCAGAACCCCGCCCACCCGTTCTATTCGCCCCCTCTCTTAGCCACGGCCAAGATTACTCAATAAATTATGGGAAAATACATATGCAAGGAATCTGGGGAGCTTTTGAACCCGATCTGCCGCATTTTTCTGCCATTATAGCCGTGTGAAACCCGAATCCGAACCCCAAATGAAAACGAAAGCCAATTCTTCTTCGGTACAGTGAAAACAACCTAAAGGCCGACAGCTTTTCTGAGATGGATTTCTTTCAGACCTACCGAAAATCAACAGCTTTAGAAGATACCAATTATCCGTACTTGTGCTGGCAAAGTTTTTCATCTTAGAGAGGACCTTAAGTTTCTATGGAGTTTTCACTGTGATTTAATTCCCATTCACACACACGCCCTTAAGGAAGACAGTTGACAGTGGTCTTGGGCCTTTCTTTTGTTGTTTTTCAGTATTTTTTATAAATTCCAACTGTTACTGTTATGTAGGCTGGCAGCATCATCATCATCATCAACACCATCATCAACATCAGCAGCAGCAGCAGCAGCAGGTTGTCACCGGTTTCCCGGTGGTACCGCAGCAACATCATACGCAATCGATCGGGTCTCTGTTGTTGTATACGTATCTTCTTCAGCGTATATTTCGGGCTATCTGGCTGGCCGAGTCTGAATGTCTGGGTCTTATGTCTGGGTCTGGGTCTGGGTCTGGGTCTTGGTCTGGCGCTGCCGCTCTTCGAACTCTTTTGCGGCCAAAATATTTCGATTAACTTTGAATGTTTGGGTTCAGTTCAAGATCGCGCATCGAACGGTTCAGTTTACCCTGGCTCCGCTCCGCTCAGTAGCCGGCTCCTTAAGCCCCAGTTCGAATAAAGGACATAGTCGCAACCGACCGACCGACAGGATAATGCTTTAGCCTGACTTCAGTTCTGTGTTTTGTGAAGTTATATACTGAAAGTATTTCTGTGCCTCCATCCATAAGATATTAAATAAACGAAAAGAACCCATACGATCGTTGTGCCAAATTAAGAAAAGCAAATAAAAGTTTGTCCATTTGGAATCGTTGACTCGGAAATAAATAAGGTAAAAATGTGACTCCACGGAGAGTACCCCGAATAATCATCTAACGAACGGCGATTGAAATAATCAAATTCCCATGCTGAAAATGACAAATATCAGATACCCCCACAATCATACGAGCAGATGATGCATTGCGCCTAAGTGGGAGCTACTTAGAAGATATGTATTTATGTAGATCTAGTGATAGGACGGGGAGCGGAAAATACAGCTTTTATGGAGCTACTTATTTGAAGATTTGCCCGCTGAAATAATGCAAAAAAATATGAATAATTTTGATAATTAATTATGGGATTTCGGATGAGTAATGCAGGAAGTAGTCTGGGAATGGTTAATAAAGATATGATGCTCATTTCAAAGTTATGGAGAAGAGAATATTGAGAGCCTATAATCGAGATGGAGAGTCGTTAACAAACTTACAAAAAAGGAGTAACAATACTGAACACTAAGAGGCTCACAACTCTCGATGTAATTCTCAATTTAACAGCCACTCTCAAGAACATTTCCCCAAAACCGTTTAAACATCTTGAGATGCTTTGATATAGGAATAATGATTGTAAATCTTCAAATGATATGTTTACAAAACAAAAACCAAAGCTCTCCAATCGGAATATCTAAGCGGATATAGAATGAGAGTTCACGGATCTCCCCAGACCGCTGAGCACTCGTTGAAGTGGCTCACTCTCAGCTCATGTTACGCACTCCGTTTGCGTCATCTGACCATAAGTAGAACCCAGACTCAGGCCGAATTCCATAGATGCGGGCACTTCAGATGAGTGAGTGGCAGAGCAGCAGCAGCGGTGGGGGCTGACGCTGACGAGAGACCCAGCAGATCCTTCTACCAATCCCCATCCCAGCCATCAGTTCAGCTGGATGACACTCGAGAGTCAGGGGCTTGTCTGCGCCAAAGAGTCAGCGATTTGCTATAATTAAATACCCAACTAGGGGTAAGCCGTTCTCGTGATACCTGGCGAAGATTTATGGTTCGGCTCAACAAAACGTGCTGCCAATTAATTTGCAGCAAAGGCAAACTCAGTCGGAGATCATAATAAAATATATAATGATCCACGCATTTGAATTACAGCGAGAATATGTATTCCATCTCATTGAAAATGCCTTTGATGGGTTTATCCATTCTCTTTTTTGTGGGTTTTGGGTTTTGATTTTCAATGCAAAGTCTGTTATCTGAAATTTTCCCTCCCCACTCCGAAGTGTGGCTTCTTGTTCGGGGTCGGGTCCCATCATCTTATAACCATCATTTGTCTGGCATTTTAATTTTTTCTTTGATGGATCATTGAAAACAATGAGAAGTAAAACATTTTCTTGGGATGCTTCCTCGTTGTCGGTGGTTGTCTGTTGTTTTGGTGTACGGTTTTCTGTTTTCGGTTTTCTGCTTTCGGTTTCGATTTTCAGTTTTGCGTTGCTCTTGATAATGACCCTGAAGCTGTCGAATTGTAAATGGTTTTTGTAACTTGAAAGTGGAAGCTCTGGGCTGTCCAAAGATGAGTGTAGCACTTGGCCAACTCCCTATCCCTGTCCCTTCCCCAGCTGCAGTCGATATTTGCATATTGAGGAGTCCGCGAGTGGACCACTAGCACTTCTTCCAGCGCTTCTTCTGGCTTCTTTCTGTGAATCATTAAAATTCAATTAGTTGTCACTTCGATAGTCATTATAAAATCGTATATAGAATTGGAGAGCTTACAGTTTGTTGACTCGCGGGAAGGTCGTTGGACTGTCCACCGACCACTGCAATTATCAAAGCCATAATTATTGTTGGTTTTCTAATTGTTACATCATCCATCTTATGTAAGCGCAATCGTTTGATTGAGTTATCATTTCAAATTGGTAGACAATTAAGTGCCGATTCGTTTGTCAGTCGAACAAAGCCCCATCTTTGGTTCGCTCTCTAAAAGTTAAAGAGTTTTTTTGATTGCCTTCGATCTGCTTCTGCACTATTTATGTAGCATAGCGAAATCAATCATTGAGTGGTTGGATGGATGATGGCTGGTCAAGTGTTTTGTTGCTTCCTTACACAACAATGCATGGAGATAATTAAGGGTAATATTTCAGGGTAAAGACAACTGAAGAAGGTGATCTCAAGACCAAGTGTTCGTTTGGCACGTTCGCAAGTTCGTTGCCTAAGTCTTTCGTTTGAGCAGGCTTCAATTTGCATGAACAGCAATGGTCAATATAATAGTACTGCCACCCACTTAATAAATACATATTTACTGTTGAGTAACTTCAAAATATTCATATGCAATGACTTCTAGTAGAACCCCTATTAATTCAACTGCAAATGTAGGTATCTGTATCTGTATCTGCTGTCAGCACATTTCGTTGGAAAAAAAACATAATGGCATCAAATGACCTCAGCGGCTGTCCAACCGATGCCAACCATCCCGCTGCAAACCCATCGAGAATTGATTGCTCAAGTGCTTAACTGGACGCGATTCGAATATTTTTGGAGCTCAGATTTGATTAGCGTTTGGTAATTCGGAATTAGTCACATTCTAATGCGCCCCGAGTGTGATTAATAATGTTGGCTCATCCAGGTGATTGATGGAGCCTCTGGATTACCAGTGAAATGACTAACTCTAGCACCCAAACTGACTCCAAATCGATCCCAAATGGGTATTCATCATTATCTTGAGTGGCAGAGCACTAAGATCGAAAGTGATTCAAAATCGATCATAAATATACAAAATATTTCGAGAGGCACAACATCTAGATCAAACGGAAATCTCGGCAGCTATTTCAGGGTCAGATCTCGCTTCCTTTTATTGTTTTATTTATCGGGCTTAACTGTCATTTTATTCCGAATTCGAGCCGTTGATGGACCCACGCAACAGTGCCACACAAAAGTCGCTCCCCGGCTGGAAAAGGCATTTGTTTGGGTCTCGATTCGCTCGTTTTGGTTACGTGAAAGAGCGGACACGCCTCGACCCAATCCGTATGCTAATCAGTCGGCTCGTGGTGGTCGGTCACTTACGTGGCTCTGTTCCCCATTCCCCCGCTCTCATTCGTATGCAAATTTCTCAAACATTTTAATCAATGAGTTAGCCCCGATTCATGGTTTATCAATCAGCCTAATGAATAAAGTTTAAGGTGTTGCAAGCGCCGGCTAATCCGTGCTTCACTTTCCAGCATGCAGAGCTCCTGTCTGTGGATGGGACTGCTCCTCCTGCTGCTGGCCGCGGCCCTGGGCCAGGGCCAGAGCCTAACCCACAGCAGCGGGGAGCACTTCGAGGACGCCGACAAGTCCAGCGAGTATACGGACCAGCAGTTTGATCTGCGGCACACGATACCCGGCGAACCCGGCCTGGACTACCCCATTCTCAGTGCCCCGCCCAAGACGAGCTTCGTGTGCAAGGGCCGCCATGAAGGTGAGTGGCCTCTCTAGCCCTCTCTCTACACCACCAATCTAATGGGATCTAATCTGATTCCTTCACAGGCTACTATGCTGACGTGGAGAGTCGCTGCCAGGCGTTCCGCATCTGCGCCCACACAGCAAGAACCCCCCAGGGCTTCGGCTTCCTCTGTCCCAACGGAACCCTGTTCAGCCAGAAGAACTTCGTGTGCGACTGGTACCGTAACGTGAATTGCGACGAGTCGGAACGGTACTATGACATGAACGCGGAGAATAGCGTGGGCAGCACCCACGAAATGATGGAGCGCGTCCGCCACATGATGGAGTACCCCATGAAGACCATATCGAAGGCCCTGCAACAGGCCCAGACACATCCGCAGACTCCTCCCCAACAGCAGCAGCAACAGCAGCAGCACCATCACCAGCACCAGAGCCTGAGCAAGGATCTGAGCAGCGTCAGTGGAGTACTCACCCATCCGGCGGAGACCAAAGAACCACAAATTGCAGCAGGACGGGGCGAGGCAATTAAAAGTGAGCCTCTTAATGCAGCAGGGCTAGAGACCATCCCTACCTCCGCCTCTACTGATGATGATGGCGAGGGCATCTATGTGAACAGCCTGGGGGAGCTCTCCTCCGATCCGGGCATTCAGTTCGACCACACCAATGCCCACATCGTGGCCGAGTACCCGCGTGAGTATCACTACCAGAAGCAGAAGAACTTTGCGGAGCGGGTTAATGCGGGACTGGAGCTCTTGGCCGACACAGAGTCGACTTCGAGCGAGGTCCTTGCCCCTGACTACATGAAGCACATACGGAGCAACAAGGACGAGGCCACGCAAGTGGACCTGGTCTCCAACATCAACAACCTGCTGGACGAGGTCTCCTCTGATGTAGATCCCTCCGTTTCCGGCTACCAGTCAATGGCTCCGCCCAAGATCAAGCAGCCCTTCAGGTTCCTCAGTCGGGGATTTGCCATGCACGGAGATGGCTCCAAGGGTAGCTCCCCGGCATACGTGTACAACAAACCCAAACAGACGCCGGGCACAGTGAGATTTACGGTAAGTTCCAGACGGATCATACCGGAAACTATCTGGCCATTTCCTCCTCTATTTCTTCTATCTCTTCAATTCATATCTCTCTTCATTATCTCTCTATCTATTTCTATCTATCTCTATCTATATATATTTCGCTACTCTATCAACTATCGCCTTCAACAATGCCTCACCCACATATGTATACCTCAAACCACACAAACCACACAAATTACACTCTAAAGCCCAATGAGATACCCACCGAAGACCTAAAATCCACTGAGCACAAGCACAAGTTTGCCAAAATCGCCAGCACCACCCTAACGACAACGGAAGAGAGTTCAGCTCTGCTGATAGCCCCCACCCTGCCCACAGCGGAGGAGGCAGAAGAAGTAGATGAAGCTGAGACCACCACATTGGCAGCAGAAACCGCTTCCACCACTGTTGCTGTGCCACTCAACCTGCTGGAACCACCAATCCTGGCTCCTGCACTCGCCATCGAATCCCTGGGCCAGGCAGCCGCCCTGACCGCCAGCCTGCCCCTCAGTGATGACCTGGTCCAGGTCGAGGAAAGTCCTGAGGCCGCCGAGAAGTCGAGCGTCCATCAGGAGGCCACCAAGCTGCTGCTGGCTGGTGTACAACTGACTTCCCACGACAAGGAGACACAGGTCCTCAACACAAATGAGTTGGCAGAGAGCAGCCCCACCACAACTAGTACCTCAACCAGCACCACTCCCGTAATGATCACATCCACAGAAACGGTCACAGAGATCAGCAGCACCCAGGAGCGGATTCGTGGCTATCGGCGCTACGCCCATAATCGCGGTAATTCCACTTTAAGACGTGCCAACGTTCGGCCACTGCCGGTGGTGCGCAGCACGACCAGCACAACGACACAACGAACCACCAATATGCCCACCCGCAGCTACCTGGAACGTCTGGCAGCAAGCCGTTTGCGTCTGTCCCGTCTGTCGCTGGCTACGAGGAGCACAACCAAGGCCCCGACCTCCCAGGCGCCGGCCACCACAGAAGCAATCACTACCACAGCTTCCTCCCTGTCATATGTGCGAGGTGGGGCCGAGCAGGGGCCGAGCAAAAAGCTGTCGGCGCGCCACATTGATCGGGAAACGAAGGTCGAAACCGGAAAGGCCAGCTGGGAGAGCGTCCACAGCAATCTGCAGAGGTTCCAAGTGCAGCGCGGGAATCGCATCTACACGCCGGCAACACGAGCCTCCGGCAGCAGCGGCAGCACCAGCAGCAGCACCACCAGTACCAGCGCCACATCCACGACCAGCAGCTATCCCAGACCCACAGCAGCAGGATCGGTGAATCGCGGAAAGAATCGCTATTCGAACTTCAAGACGCAGGCTCCGGTCACGCGAACTCGGGCTCCAACCACCGCTCGAGTCTACACCACACCCAGAACCACCACCTCTCCTGCCCTGTCAACCCTGACGCAGCAAATCTCCGCCATAGCCTCGGGCTACGGTTACACCCAGCCACCACTCAACCCACCGCAGACCCAAAAACACATCCCACACGTATACGCCACACAAACAGTCAGCGACATTGCTCCTCCCTCCTCTCAGTCCATCACCTCGAGCCTTTCTCCCTCCTCTGGCTTCCTTTCCTTCGATAAGCTAACGCGCGCCATTGTTGACGAATCCGTCTTACAGAACTTCAAGAGTGTCCAGGCCAAGGGTCCGGCCCAATCCCAGCAGCACCGTCCACTGACCAAGACCAGCTCTATTGGCAGCAGGAGTAGCAGCGGCAGCGGCAGAAACAGCATTGGCTACAGCAAGCCACCCACAGCACCAGGTGAGGAGTCCTCAAGGTGAGGGTATGGCTATGGTTTAATTCCCTTTCTTTTTCCGCTCCACAGCCTTATCCAGTCTGACAGTACCGCCACGCCCGTCGCAGCTGCCACAGCCTGCCTTGCCCACCCCACCCGGAATAGTGATTGTTCGCGCTGAGGGACAACGGATTGCTTCGAACTCCGCCAGCAACATCATCGCTTCCCTAGCCACCCAAGCGCCACCCAAAGCCACTCAGGGCAACTCGTACATCTCGCTAAACGACTTCTTCAGCAGCAAGTTCGGACAGGGCAACGCAAACAGTGTTGCAGGCGCCACAACGCTGCAACAGCAGCAACAGGCACAGGTGCAGAGACAGCCGGCACAGCAGCAGCATTATGGGCAACAGCAATTGCAGCAGGTGCAACAGCAGCAACATCATCATGTGCAAGTGCAACAGCAGGTACAGCGTCAGCGGCAGCCTCAGCAGCAATTAAACTACATAACGCAGCAGTACCAACAGCCCCAGCAAACCATTTACCAACCAAATATCTACCAGCAGCAGCCACATTCCTATCAGCAGCAACAGCAGCAGCAACATCCTTCCAGCAACAGCAGCAGCAACAGTTTTATCCAGCAGGCTCGTCCGTCGATACAGACTAATCAGCAGCCCTACCTGACGCCCAACATCTTCGTGCCGTACCAACAGCAACAGCAGCAGCTGCCACAGTTCCCTCCCCTGGCCCCGCCGGCACCAGTGACAGCCACTGGCTTAGTGCAGGGATCCTTCATCGGTGCACGCCATGTGGATCACCTGAATGTGCAGCTGCCCACGCTAGCCAATGGCTTGATTCCGGGACTGCAGCTGGCCCAGAAGCGCAGTGACGTGTCGGCCCATCAGCTGCAGCTGACGGACACCGGCGGCAGGCACCCAGCCAGCTCGGGATCGGGCAAGAGCAGGGAGCGGTCCTTCTATTCCGGACGCACCTCCTACCAGGTGCCCCAGAGCAGCGTGGGTCGGCTGCCCAACGACATAACGCAGCAGCTGCGCGGACGCCACCGACGCTACTGAAGGAGATTCCCCACTAGCACTACTTCATAGCATAGCTAAATTAATGAACTATTTATGCCTAAGCTAAGTTAACGATTTAATCTAAAGATCATTTGTTCAGACCCATATTCTATCCTGTACGTATACGTATGCGGCTGTATATTTTTGCATATTTATTGAGAAATAAAACGAAAAATCCATGAAAATTAAATATCTAACGGTCGGAACTCCATGCCAACAGAGCAACTATTAATCTTGGAGAGAATCCTAATTTCAGTGATATTTAATGGGTACTGCGGTATCCTTCCGATTTAAGTCTTCACTGAGGTAGAAATACGAGTAGTTTGATGTATCCAACAAAATCGAAATCAAAGTACGAAAAGACCCATCTAAAGACATTTACACGCAAGAAACAGCCTTTTGCTACTATTCTGATTCTGAATATTCGCCCCGATATATTTCGAATGATTTTGCGTTGCTTGTGAGATTAAGTTTTTATTGTTTATACGTTTAGAATTTAAAATTATCATCAATATACGTACAGTTCTTAGCATGTATGAATACAATACAAGGTCCTATTTAACATATATGATTACCTTACCATTAATATAATTATTAATATTATTTATTATTTATACTTTATACTTATATTGTTTTACAATTGTTTTCCATTTTGAAAAGGGCTTCGAATGTTCTTTCTTCTCTGTTTAAACCCTACATTGCTGCAACCTCAACTCCAGTAAATTCTGTGCACATTGCACACATATGTATCAATTGGAATTTCCCATTTTCTGCGCTTTCGTGATTCGTCCGGGTATATTCAGTTGGCTGTCGGATGGAGTATGGCAGGGAGTATTCGTTGATGTACATGACATTCAACTGAATCAAATTATCAATTGGCATACGTGATGATGTGGGAGAGGTATTAAATTAATTTAAACTAAAAGGTACTAATGTAAGGGGCACAGTGCTAGGGCGCGTCTGTGTACATCGAAAGAATAATTTAAGTATGGACAACTAAGGATTTGTGAAAGGAATCTAACTAAAGCATAGAGACGCTTTGATATCTCCTGTGCTGTGCGTCAAAGCTTGTAAAATGTACAGCGGGTTTTTACAAAACACTTCTTACCCGATTATGAAACGCCCCCGGGCCGGAAAACTTATTTACAAAGCCTAAGTATAGGGTGCGGTGGACAAGGGGCAGCGGCTTCGGGGAGAGCCAGAGGAAGAGGCTGCGCTCAACGCTCAACGCTTGGCGATCAGGAGGCAGTCCCGCACGCGAACTCGTACTCAGGGAAGCGAACTGACATCAAACTTGGGTGGTGGGGCAGCGGCTGGCGGAGTTGCTGCCACAGGCTCAGCTTTGAAGACTTCCGGCGGCTGTAAGTGTGTCTGTGACTGCAACTGCCCATGCATCTGGCAGAATACCTTACGATCCTGCTCGTCCAGAGTCCAGTTGGTTAAGCGCGCACAGGGCACATGGGCAGTAGCCTTGCAGCACCGCTGGAAGCAGCACACACTGGCCCCCGTTTGGGAACAGACTACGCACTGGTATCGCGTGCTATCCCACACAGCGGCATCCAGTCCGTTTACATGGGCGCCGATCAGCTGGATGTCGTTTGTCCAGACGGCGCAGTCCTCATGCAGCCAGACCTCGTAACCGTGGTCGGAGGTTTTACACATGCCGCGAAACGTCTCCACGAACCTGTTCTCAGTCGAGCAGTCGAGCGGATCCTGGGAGGACTGCGAGAGCGACTCGTTCGGATCATCGCTGTAGGAGTACACACTGTCGTGGATCTGCTTGCGCTTCCGCTTGTGCTGCAAGAGATTGGAAATAAGAAATTTGAATGGCTAAAAGCACCGCCTTCCAGCTTACCATGCTGATCTTCGGTGCCTGCATGATGTGTGCCAGTGTGGCAGGCACCACGGGCAGGTTACGTCGGTGCTGGACCATGTCGTCTCGTTTGCGCTTGCTGACGAAGACTCCATCGAAGTCCTGGCTTCCGGGCGCCTGCAGAGCCGCCCGGTACTCTTCGCAGTCGATGGACACCAGATAGGGTCCGAAAAGGTCGCCCAGGCCCATCTTATGCGGTCCTCGCTTGCAGAACACACAGATCCAGGTTGAGTCGGTGGTGTCCGCATCGTAGCGGTTACTCAGTGTGGAGCTGTGCATTCCGCGCAGACTCTTTCTCTCGTGGGGCGCCTTCTTGGCCTTGGTCTGCTTCTCGTTAACGTCCTCGGCGCTGTGTGTGTTCTTGATGCTCACGCTGCCGTCCGGCTTGATCAGTATGAACGGCGACTTGAAGCGTAGATCAACGCCTCCTCCTCCATTAGTAGGCGCCGGAGTGCTGTCCTCGTCGGTGGTCGGCGGCTTGCGACCTCCGGCGGCCGACTTCTTTCCATTCTGCTTGGCCTTACTCTTCCCCGCTGCCCCTTTTTTGCCCTTTCCGCCCGCGTTCTTTTTCTTACTCGCTGTGGGTTTGGCGATCGCTGCTTTGGCGGCAGCCACTTCGTTCTGCTGGCGTACTGCCAACGCCGCGGCTGCTGCTGCCGAGGTACTGGGCTTGTCATCATCCTCGCTGTCGAGCTCTGGCTCGGGTGCTGCCCGCTTTCTGCCACGCCCCACGGCTTTCTTGGCCTTGTCTGAGGGCTCATCGATTACGAAGCGCAGCAGGGAGGCATCCATGCCTATAGAGAGCCTTCGGGGTGGCAGCCGGCGGGAGTTCGCGTCATTCGAAGGTGTTTGGATGCTAGGAGACTTGATGTCCTCGGTGCCAGTCAAAGGCGTCGATGTGGAGCGAGTTTCTGGCGTGGGGCTGTGCACAGGACTGGGAAGGGTCGACTTCTTCGCTGCCTTGGTAGCTACGGGTCGCACCTCGGGCGTGGGGACTGGAAGATTTGTTGCAGGTGAAGCTGACAATGGTGTTTTCGTTGCCGCAGGCTTATCCACATCTTTGGCGCTGTCCAGAGCAAGCTGAGTGCTTAAGTCGTGCGCTACTGCGTCTCCGGCTAGCTGGGCAGGCTTTTCCGGTGGGCCATTCTGTTCCGGCTCCTCCTCGATGCCAGCAAACATCTCCTCCAGCTTATCCTCAACCTCTCCAAACGTACAGTGTTCAGAGTTGACCGCAGGTAGTGTTTCCTGAGCTGGAGGTGCTGTTGTTCCGGCTGTTTCTGGCACCTGGGGTAAGGGAAGAGCCGGTGCTGGTTGAAGTGGTGATTCTGGCTCCTTGGTGGTACCGCCAACGCCCACTGGCTCCTCCTCTTCATCGCACTCGTGCACACTCACCGCCGGCCTAGCATCAATGTTTCCCTGCTCCACGAGAGCCGGCGACGCGGGCGTGTCCGTAGGGGCATTGGTTTCATCGTTCTCCGGCTTCTCCGGCAGCCGGATATCGTTGCCAGTAGCATGACTACTATGGCTGCTGTGCGTGTTGCCGCTGGAGCTGCTCGAACTGCTGCTGCTGCTATTGCTTTGCGGACTCGGGGGTGGCATGGTCGGGGGAGTGTGCTTCACTGGCTTCTCAGGTTCATCCTCGTGCTGTATACGCTGCTGCTCGGTCAGGTTTCGTTGGAGCAGGGCCTGCCGCTGCTTCTTCGTCTTCGGATTTTCGTCGTTGTAGAGCGTGGAGCTGTTGCTGTTCTCCGTTGGCGATGGCGAGGATCCCCGTCCGTTCTCCTGCGGCGTCTTGTCATTCTGCGACTCGGACTGCATGCCAAAGGGTTGAAAGTCGGAGCCCGCGGTTTTGGGCGAATGCTTTGGACTGCAGGTGTTACTGTGTATGCTGTTTCCTGGCTGCTGGTGTATGGTAGTGGAGCTGGCAGTGGCGCCTCCTCCTCCCTCGGGCGCATTTTCATTGGGTGTAACCCGCATGACGAGGCTGGACTTCCGCTTGCGCCGTTTGCGGCTGTTACTGCTGTTGCTATTCGACTCCAGCGACTCCTCGTTGGAGGTGGTCAGGTAGGGTGATTCGGGGGCATCTGTTACTGATGGTTTCTCCACCTCTACCGCCGGAGCGGGTGGCAACGAAGGCATCGCATTTCGATAGGATAGATCCGTGATTACAGTTTGAGTCTCCGTCTCCGGCTGCGTCTTTTGCTTGGGCATCGACTCGAGATTTGTCAGTTGCGAGCTGCGGGAATGATGTGTCGTCTGTTGGGGCGTTGATGGCGCTTGCGGCTGCTGCTGCTGCTGGCCTGTGCTCTGTTGTTGTGCGTGGAACTGAGAGCTAACTAAATGGGGCGGTGGCGGATGTAGGGGAGAAGCGGCCGAAACAGGCTGATTGCCCACATGCTGATTATGATAGTGCAAGTGTTGCGGCTGGGGCTGGTCCTGCTGCATGTGCTGGTAGCCGCCTCCCACGTGGCTGCCTCCTACTCCACTATTCAGCTGGTGGTGCAGATGCAGCTGATTGTAGTCCATTGTGGGAGAGTGCATCTGGTGCGGAGGTCCGGCCAATGGCGACTGCGGAGTTGGCGGCGTTTGGGGACCATTGTATTTTGGGGCTAAGTTGTACGGAGGCTGCTGCTGCTGCTGTTGCTGATGATAGTTGCGCAAGGGTGAGGCTGTTTAGGATTAGAAAATGATTAGCTGACGTTTGAATAAGGACAAAAGTGAACTCACGCTTTTTATTCGCATGCTGTTGCTGGTGCTGGAGATTGTGCGGCGACAGCTTGTCCTTCTGCAAGTTCTTCGAAGATAGCACCTCCTGCTCGAAGCTGCGCTTCAGCTGCGACAGTTTAAAGTTCTCGTCGCGATTCTGCATATAGTGCGGGCTGGGGATATTGTTATTGCTGCCGGTGTGGTTGCTGCTGCTGCCGGGTGGAAGGTTAGCTGTGGGCGGCGGTCGCGGTAACAGCGATTCACAGTCGCTGCCATTGGAGAGGACCAAGGAAGATGCTGCATTCTGGTTGCTCGACTGCAGCATGGCATGAGCCGCCGCCATGGCTGCCAGGTGGCCTTGCTGTTGTTGCAGCTGTGCACTGGTTGGCGCTGCATTTGTCGCTAGGTTTTGGCTGCTTGAAACGGAAACATATGGAGCTTAGCTCGGCTTGGGGCTAAGAAGATTGGACATGGCTCTTACATCGTTGGATAGTTGGGGGCATGCATGAGCGATTGCTGCTGCTGCTGCGGCTGCTGTTGGGATTGCTGGGGCTGCTTGGCCAGCGGCTGGGCCGCGCTGCGTGCGGACTGCAAGGAGAGGTCCATGGAGTCGAATGGCAAGGTTCCAGAGTATGGCGGAGCCAGCAAGGGATTCATTTGATGATGGTGATCCAGCTGCGGAGAGTGAGAGTTTGTTAGGACATTGCTGAAAATACTATCCGGACATTTTGCAGGGACTATCACAAGATATACAATGCAGGGTGGCAGCAGGCGACAAACACACAACAAGAAAGCAAATAATGATTACAGCAGATAAACTGCTAAAGAAGGAATCTATTCTACTGGCTAGGCGGGAGATTCGAGCATGCGTCTAGTTTTCTGATTCTGCTTTCGGTTTCCTAATTACGTTTTTATGATTGGCCGACATAAAATTGTAAAGGGCATCTGGCGGCGGCGGTGGCTGGGCGGACACGGAAGCATGCCAGGCCAGGGGCGAGCGCACCATGGGCCGTTCGTTTGACATGTGCGCCAGCTGCGGCTGCCGTGGAATGTACGATGGTATCTGGAGATTGAGATTTTTTCAGTCAGCAAGGTGCGACTTCCAGATGGCCGAGTGGCTACTTACTTGCAACGGGTTCCATGATGGGTTCTGGGCGGCCTGGCTGAGGTGGCCGTGCGGGTGATTATTGTTGGCCATTGCCCTATTGCTCTCTATCACCGAAGTCGTCCGTTGGGCTAACTTGTGTCGCGGGAGGGAAGACCTGAGATCATGGGCAGTACCTGTACCTGTACCTATCTAGCAGTCAGTCCCAGCATTCGGGTCGGAATGTGCTTGATAACTGATAGCTTTCGCGATGCAAGGGGGGAAGCACAGCCTTCTCTACATAAGCATACGGCACGGGATGTCCTGTCACATTGTGTATGCAGCCGCCAGGCGAGCCGTAGGTGTTCAACTCGAGCCAAATTAGCCGATTATATGTAGCTAGTGCAGGGCGCTGCTAGTGCCCTTTTTCTTAGCCTATAAACAATTCCGCACGCACTTTTTTCACACCACCCACCCACTGGCGAAAGGTTTTCGGCGAGCGAGCGGCAGGCGCTCTCGTGGTCCTTGCGCGATAACAGGGGCACAAACAAGGCAGCCGATAAAGTTATCGACAGATGACAGCGTTGTTTTGCACGCTACGCTAAAAACACGCGGTGTTTGTAACAGATGAATGTTCTCAATTGGTTTCGGCACAGAAAAGCCATTTTCCAGTTCTATGTCGTATTGGTTTGTCGGTTAGCACAATGAGTGGATGCGACGGCACAGTTAGTGGCTTTGCTGGTGATATGATATGCTGTATGAATACCTCAATCCTCAATTGCAGCGCATCGCAACTTCGTTGTGGCGGTTTGCGAATTTTTCTTGTTTTGGGTCGTGGACGGACATCCAAGACTGGCAAAATCGCATTTCCGAGCGCACTTTGCTTTCAACACATTGCGGTGGCAGTACCGCGAGACGTGTGGCTTATTTTAACACAAGCCGCATTGATTTTCTTGTGTTTTACGCGTATTTTCCATAACAATTTAAATAACAAAATGTAATTTATCTGCCCTACAGTGTGACCAAACTAAGTCGTTCTAATAGTTCGTTTGATTTTGTAACCCTTTCTAGGCCACACACCCTGCAACTTTCTTAGATACCGAAAAAAATACTAGAAATAAAACGCGTATTTTAGATGCGCTGCAATGTGACCGAAGGTGTCATAACTTTAGAATACCACATGGAAAAAATACACCTGAATGCTGAAAAGAACCATTTTATTCAGGGCTGCCGATTTAGCTAAACAATCGTTGCAAAATAGCTCTAAATAATTGGCGCCAAAATACGTCCATACGACTGTGCAGCCCTGGAAAATTACAATTGAGATTGCAAATGAAATACAAATATCACTAAAAACTAACAAAATGAGCGTCGGTAAACGTGGAGCCCTTTTCGTTTTCGAAGGCTGCGACCGCAGCGGCAAGACAACACAGAGCAGACTCCTGGGTAAGTTGTACTTTTCGCCAAAGTGGCTTTCGCTTCACACTACAACTTTTCGATTGCAGCTGCGTTCCTCAAGTCGAAGGGCATTCCAACGCTGTCCATGAACTTTCCGGAGCGGGAATCCTGTATTGGCCAGGTGATAAACTCGTACCTGACCAATAGAAACGATCTGCCCGACGAGGTGATACATTTGATGTTCTCGGCTAACCGCTGGGAGTACATGAACAAAATCACGATGGAGCTTTTGGCCGGCACAACGTTGATTGTGGATCGATATTCGTACTCTGGCGTGGCCTATACCGTAGCCAAGGGATTGGACTTTGACTGGTGCTATGCCCCGGAACGGGGACTCTTTAAGCCCGACGCAGTGTTTTACCTGAAAACAGCGCCAGATAACCTTTTGAGTCGCGAGAAATACGGAGAAGAGCGGTAGGTTCTTATCTGGTATGAGTTGCACTTGCATAAACCTCTTGAGATTTCATTGCAGTTATGAGAAACTAGAGTTTCAGCAAAAAGTTGCCGAGGTGTTCAATAGAATTTGCAAGCAGGAGTCCAGCTATTGGCACCAAATCGATGCCTGCCAGCCCGTGGAAGAGATACACACACAGATTTCTGGAATTGCAGAGAAGCTGCAGCAGCAGGTGGACGGGCAGCCGCTGAACAAGTTCACATAGCACATAGCTCAGGGTCATGCCCAGGACCAGGCCCAGGGCAATGCGGGGCATATTCGGATTATACCTCTCCAACGAGGGGATTTATTGTACATTGATTTATGCCTTGAAAACGCATTTGATATAAATGTAAATATCGGGAATTGCTTTGTTTGTCGGCGCTTAATTTTTAATTTACGATGAGAGCCATGCTATAAATCGCCCAAATCGATGGCCGTGGACAGACGACGTTAGGTGTGGAACGAAGGCATATAAAGAATTGCATATAGACCGGATTGAGGGCGGTGAAGCGGTGCTGTGATTGGATTAATTGTAAGTCCGCATGCCAAGCTTAATTTTATTTCCATAATCCCCTTGATTTGTGTGCATGCAAAGCCTCCCCAAGGATTAGCTCACTCTGTTGTTGCTCCATTGTAGTTGTTTATTAATATTTCATTACAATTATCTGAACTAACTAAGGGACCTTCCCGTTACGGCTAAACTAAAGCGAAAATAATTTATGCGGATCCAACTTAGTTACTAATCTGCCGCCCCAAATCCAGTTGGGCACACTCTGAGTGGGCTTGGCACATGCTCCACTCTCTGCTCCCTGCTCCCTGCACAGGTACTGCCTCTCGCTGTGCCACTAATTCAACTCGTAGCTCTCGTATCCAAAGTCATCGCGTCGACTGCGCGGCCCGGCTTTGGGACTCCGGGCTCGCACTGTCAGCTGGCGATAGCCCACTCCTGGCCTGTAGTCAATGGTGGGGGCGACACGTCCTCGTACACCCCCGTGCCGCTTCTGCGTCTGGTGGTAGAAGCCGATGTCTCCGTAGCTGTGCTTGGGCCACATGCACTCACAGCCGGAGGGCACCGTTCGGGTTTCGGATTCCCAGCAGCCGGAGGCATCGTTTAGCCGAATCAGGTGGATGGTGCGGTTGAGCTGGATGCAGGCGAAGCCTATCGCCGAGCAGATCTGCAATGGATTCGGGACATTCAGGAGCTGTTCATGTGTGTAACCTTAGATTATAACTAACCTCGCGCTTCTCTCCCCGCTCCGCGAGCAGGGCCCGTAGCAGATCGTTGCCCCTGTAGACGTAGTCATAGTTGTGGACCCGCGGCGGCTGCGGGGCGTAGTTATGGGCACAGGTGACCTCCACATAATGATTGGGGCGGTAGTCCCCGCTGTCCAGCTTGACGGTGACTCGATTGGTGGGGCACAGCGACTGATAGGTTACCTGCGGGGTAGAGATAGTCATGCGGATTATAGCAGCACACAGCTGGAGGGGATTATGGCGCTCACCTCATCACTGTCAGGGCTAGGAGCCAGCAGCTGTTGAGCGGGAGGCATAACGCTTCGAACGCGACGCTTGCGCACATTCTGAATGCCGTAGGGCAGCTGTTCACTCAGCTCATCTGCATCCTCGGCCGCCACGGCATAGTCTTCTTCGCCCTCAATGTCGGCAGCATCAGAGGCAGCAGCAGCAGCTGCTGCATATTCGTTATCATAAAGCTCCGGCTGACCCCCCTCTGGTTCCCTGCAAATGCATATGCATGGAAATTTTAGCTTTGGCAATGAATTAACGCCGCTCGCGTCTCTTGCCCCACAGAAGCTGCCAACGCCACGGATGCCGCAGGCGGGCGGAAATGACTGCGACGGAGTGGAAAAACGACGGTTTTTAGACTGCTGTGTGGCGACTGCAACAAAAAAATAAATTCTTTTTTGACGTTTGTTATTTGCATGGCGTGGGATATTCTCTATCCCTTCTCCGCCGCCGCCATCCTTCATAGTCCCTTTTTCCAGCTGGCCAACAAAAGCGCATCATTTTGCATTCAACTGCGGCAAATGCCAATGAATTTTTTAGCTTTCTTTTTGCGCGGCTTTGTCCGGGATTGAGACCAGGGCCCTGCAGGTCCGGAGATGGTGCTACCGATGGCGTTGTTCTGAGCACGAAGCGGCACAAAGCTCCTCCGTTACGCGGCTGTCGTTGGCTGCCAGCGGATTTCCTCTTTCGTTGTCAATGCTTTACTGCCTTGCCACCATGCCACCATGCCACCCCCCTGACCAGCGACAGTGGCATTTTTGAAGGGCTCTTTTGAGGGCAACAACGGCTTTGATAGTTTTGTCGCAAAGTTTGCAAAAATGTTTAGAAACGAATTCTTGTTGGAATTGTTGAGGTGAGCTCTGCTCTCGTTCAAATTGGTATGGAAAAAAATAAATAAATGGACTAAAGATGTTGTGGGGCCTCTTTGACAGCGAAAAGGGAAATAAACGTGGGATTTGTGGCGGAAAACTAGAAACTGCAGCGCCTTGAACAGACATCGATCTAGGCAGTTTCTGGCGGGAGTTTGAACAGGGTTTCTTCTACTCATCTTTTTATGTTATCTTTGCAGGTTTTCTTCTCTTTCTTTTTAATGGACAACACTTAATATTTTTTTGTAGGGTATTTTTCTATAGTACTGGAGTGACGATTTATCTTTCTCTCAGCAAGGATTTTCCCAATTGTCTTCTTTCGAATTTCTTTTGAAGTTCGTTTTTTGCCTTTGAATTTGTGTGCATGCATCCGAGCGATTGCGTAATCTATGGCACAGACATCACGTGATCCGCCTAAGCCTGATCGCGCTAGTCCATCCAAGAGTTGCCAAACAAAGAAAACAAACAAAAATAACAAAGCAGAGCCGAAAAGCCAAAGAGAGAGAGAGCAAGCTGAAAAGCAACGAATCAGCTTAAGCGCTTACGTCAAGCATAACGGCATTGCATTGCCATTTAGCAGGAGCTGATGGGAGCAGGAACAGGAACAGATTTGTCAATGCGTCATTCATCTCCAATGATATTCGGTGACACTGCAGTCACATGCAAATGTACATATGTATGTATGTGCATATGTACACATTGTCCCATTCCATTCCATCTCACTCACACACACACACACACACTGACCATCCCACTCATTCCATACTCACTTTGACTATTACATCTCACATACACGGATAGTACAAATTGACTATACCCGACACACCCATCCCGACTATCCCACATCCATTCATTCGCATAGATTGGCAGCACTCGTGCTAATTCTCGTTTGCGATTTCTGTGCTTCCACTGGCTCTTACCTTCGACTGATGCGACTCCGGCGCTCCAGCAACAATTCCCGTTGTTGCGGCTGGCTGTTGCTGTCAGCATTGTTTTCGCTGCTGCTGCTGCTGCTGTTGTCGTTGTCTTTGTCGTTGTCCTGGTCCGGGCTGTTGCGGTGCTCGACAACAAACCTGCCCACACCTTGAGCGGCCGCATTTAAGTCGGACAATTGCAGACGGAAGTCATTGCCAGCATTCACTGGATCATCATCAAACTCACGCCGTAGTTGTTGCCGTTGCTGAGGCTGGCTTCGACTGAAGTCGTATATGCTGTAAATGGGATTTCCGTAGAGCTTCTGTTGCTGTAGGAGCGCCTGGTGCTGCTGCCATTTGGCCACTGCTTTGTTGTAGTTATAGTTGTCATTGTTCAGCTCGTTGTCGTTGCTATCCGCAATGCCACCCACTTCGCCAAACGCGTAGTTGTAGTTGTTGTTATTACTGCTATATCTATTGTTTTCGAGCGCGACTGCAGCTCCTAATGCGTCCCCGTCCGTGGCATCCACCTCCTCACAGGCCAATGCAAGCGTCCGTCTGGAAGACCCGCTGCCAAAGCAGCGCACAGCCAGCATGGCGGCCAGGAGCAGCTGTAAGTGTGCAAACAAAAAACAAAAGAGATAAGAGTGATACGAGTGATGCGAGAGAGGGAAATGGAAAAACAAATGGAAATGTTAAAGAAATTGTTGGTTTAGCCAATAAACTGAAAAGTGTCAACAGTTGTGTCCGGTGGGGACGGATTCATAATACAGGAGCCTTTCACACCATGCAGATGTGGGATATAAATATGTACATATATGTTCGTATCTATGTATGTATGTATTGTGTAGCCATTTGAATGGAATCGAATGGGGCTTATGCAACAATAACAGAGATTAATATTTGAATTGTGTGGATAAGGGTTTCTCCGAATGGGATTTATTATTATTACGTATGTAAGTATTTCTGTACATTTTTCAATTATAATTACATTAAGTAAAAAGCATTTTGTAATTGTCCGTGCCAATCGATCCACAGATAGTCCAACATTTTGCCTACCATTTACGAACAGACCTTTCCCACCTATCAACTGTGTAGCGCAGTGTATCAGACCAAAATCGACCACTAATTCGACTAAGAACTCTGCAGGATTTCGATTCGGCTGCCTACCGAAACTTAAACAACCGCCGAGCCACTGAGTAAACGGAACAGCTCCCCAGTCTCCGGGCTGACGGGAAAGTTCAATTCCCTTCTGGACGTTGACAATCAATGCGCGTTGAGAGTAATTTCAAAACCAAAACCGAACCCAAACAAGTTGAAAAGTTTTTGAGAGGGGACCCAGATCTGTCCTCCTTCTATACTTTCTTTGACTTCTTCTTCCTTTATGGGAGAAGGTGAAAGTTTTGGGCAAGACTTTAGACATGTCTGTGTCTGTGGGTGCTGATGTGGATGGGGATGGGCGATGGCTTTGATTATCTGTGGCCTAGTCTGGCCGAAAGAGTGCCCCAAGCCAAATAGTTCGAGTTCGCCGTGCGACCTTTAGCGATAATATGCGGCACGCGCATCCTACTTATACATACATATGTACATACATGGATATACTCGTATGTATAGTTGCCCCGCATTCATTAGAAGCACACACTACGTGACCAAATAGCTGGCGCCGGAAATGCTCAAAACTAAGATATGAAAACTGTGCGAGTGGCAATACTCATATAAGTTCCTCCTTCTGCTCCTGCTGCTGCGCCACCATCCGCCCCCCATCCTTCATCTTCATTTCTGTAGCTCCACAAGTTCTTTTGTCTCAATCTAGCTTTTACATACTATATGTATGCTTATATGGCTATACATATACATAGTATCTGGGATGTATGCAAGTGTTGTGTTGCCGCTCTGGATTTATAAGATTTCTTTTATGCTCTCTTACGCTCCAGAACCGACCTCGACCCGACCCGAGCCGACCCGGCCTACCGCAAAACTTCTTTCATTTGTGCCGCCCCCATCATCCTGGCTCTGTTGCCAAGTTTCTGTTTCGGGAAAAGCCAAGTTAGTTTGTCAAACTATTTGTATGGAATTCACAATTTGTGTTGATGAAGTTTCAGCCAAGTCTCTGGGCTGGGCTTACCGAGGCGACCGCGTGATCTGCGTGAACTGTGTGAACAAGTGTTTATGGAATTGAATTATTTTCTTTCTTTTTTGTGCCTTGGTTTTTCCGTCTTTCCTGGTCGGTAGGCCGGTAGGCCGGTAGGCGGTGTGTTATCTGTTTTGGGGCTTACAGGTGGCTTTGTCTTAGTCGGGGCGGCCTACTTTGTGATTTAAAGTTGCCGCCAATAAGCCGCTTTTCCGGGGTCAAGCTAAGGCTAAGAGAAAAGTAAATTTCTTTCGGTGTCAGCTTAAGGCTTGATGGAGGCGGCTCGCCCACTAAATACATATTAGATATTTATAGTGAAAAGATGTCAGCTAAATAGAATTTTCGGTTTGTTTTCAATCAAATTTTGCATCGTTTTTGCAAATATGCTTATCTGGATCGATAAAAAGTAACTAGGGAAGTGTTCCCTTGGATTTTCCTTAAAGCGGCTCTGCCTTGATGTGGCTTTGATTTAGATTTCACTTAATTTTCTCTCTATATAGCCCTAGCAGGGATTCTACTTTAATGGGCATCTGCTTTAAACTTCCGTACGTTGACGTACATAGATCTCATTTCAGATATTAACAATATCAGGAGTCTATCCCTTAACATGGAAGTTTGCCTTTAAAGTATGTATGTACTTGGAAATTGCTTCGAATATCATGGATACTTCCTTAACAGTCCTTAATTCATCACAATCTTCATCAATTGATGTCCTGTATCGCCGTTTCTGGCTTTCAAAACTCTTGCCTGAACACTTCGTTCAGATCATTCTTCTTTTCGGTCTATCGTTTGTCATTTATATATTTTCCCGAAACTCCAAAACACAGCGGAAACAATAACAAAAGTCGGGCAGTTGAAAATTTAATTTCATAATTTATGGCTCAATGTTTGCGAATAGTTTGCACCTTTTCGGGGTTTATGCATGCAAATCATTGTTTTTCGTTTATTATTTAATAGCCCTTTTTTGAGTGGGATTTTTGTTCATCCTCTACAGTAACCCCTGCGTAACCCCTATGTTGCCATTCAATTATATTTTTGCAATCAAATAGCAGCAGCAGTGTCCAGTCCTCGTTCGGCGTTCGACCTGCCGACAGTGCATGTGTCTCCCACCTTTTGTGACTGTGAGTGTGTGCTTATGACTCATATATATTGCATAATTTGTTACATTCCCAGTTTTCAATTCAATTTGTCTGCACGGCGGCAATTGTTCGAAATAAAAGTTTGTCCTTGCAAGGGTACAAAAATGGGCACAAACAACCAGGAGCACATAGATAGAGAGATAGAGAGAGAGCAAGGGAGGGGTGCACCGATTTGCATGCCTGTAGTGGTGTGTATCCGTGGTTGGAGGTTTTGATACCCTTTAATCGTTGAGTTCGTGGGTGTGATGGCAATATACTTGATCTAGGCTTATCTTCGGAGATATCGGAGGCCTCTAGGAGCTATTAGGCACCAAAGTTGAGCTCTAATGTTGGTTAGAGCTATAGATATTGCCTTTATCTGTCGACCCACCAACTATCATTTATTTCTCATTAATTATTGGCTTTTATAAGTAACGTATGTATAATTAGTTTTCCTAACTTGAATGCTTATTGACGAACCGAAATAAACGTAGGTCTTAGGGTATCACATAGTCGGTTCATGGAGTCTAGATTATTCCTCTGCAGCGGCAACAAAAAGCGTCGAACAGCAGCAGCAACATCGTACAAACAGCACTTTTATCTTCTCGATTTGTTTTAATTGTTGCTCTCTCCTCTGGTTGTCGATTCTGTTGCTGATTCCATTCTGTTGTTGCAGCTGCTGGTGCTGTTTCTGCTTCTGTTGCTGTTGCATGCACCCTCTGCCACAGGCAATTTGCTGCATCGGATACATGCCGCTGTCTGGCGATTATTGGCAATTGTCAAATATTAGTTTTTTCGTTATTGTTTCATCAATGGCATGAAGCGATTTTAATTAATCGCAAAAGTTTGCCAATTTCAAAGTTTTCGCCAGCCACAAATTGGCTTGTTGCTAGTTTTGGCCATGTATCATTTTGTTGCATGTTGCGGTGGCGAGCAGTTAACAACATTTCCCCGTTTCTACTTTTCAATTAAAAGTCATCACAGGCGTTGACGTTGCCAATACCTTTGGCCTTGGCGTTGCACCAATGTTACGCATACGATACGCGAAAATCATCTGTGCCTGCCATGTGGGATGCTATGTCCAAACTCTAGCAACCACCTGATTGGCAGTTCTGCTGACTGTTAATCACATCTCTAAAACAGGCGAGCCATCTCCTCGTAGCTCTCCCTTTTCCACTCTGGCCGTGCCACAGAAAAGCTCCCGCTTAAAGTCGCCCCAGTCCCTGTAACCGCAACTACATGGAGGCAGGTATGGAGGGATAGAAAGGTGAGCAGATGCAGGAGAGGAGACCCCGTCTTTCAGCAGAGACTTTGATCCTGCAGCTTTGGGTGTCGCTTCCACGCTGCTGCTGCTGCTTCTATCACACATTGGCAACCAAAAGGAGCTTTAATGTGGCAATTAGTGGCTGACTTTGGCCACTGCCTTATTTGCTGCCTCGTTTTTGTGGCCCAGTGGTTGCTGGGGAAGTGCATTACGAGCTCCCAGGCCCCTGGTCACTTGAATCCTATCTATCAACGGCGGCACAATGGACCCAAATAATTGCCTTAAGCCAGTAATGCACGGACCGACGCTCCATGCAGCTTATTCAAATGGATTGCCAATCGGCCATATTTGCTCAAATACTCGTATCTGTAAATGGTTTATTCGGTTGCCAAAGGTCCCAGCGCAGTCGAACTGTCTGCCTTTGTCTTCCCGGGGCCATGCGAGTGAATTTTGGGCTAAAATGTGGAAATCAAACTGAGTCAGGGACCAAATAAAACCCGGTCTACACCACCATGAAACCATCGTGCATGGATGATCGGGATCTGGTAGATATTTTTCTACTGCAGATTTAT
This sequence comes from Drosophila lowei, assembly GCA_008121275.1. Lineage (NCBI taxonomy): Eukaryota > Metazoa > Arthropoda > Insecta > Diptera > Drosophilidae > Drosophila > Drosophila lowei. The sequence goes on along the minus strand of CM017778.1, from coordinate 17,860,748 downwards.
TCATGCCAGACTAACAGACCTTTAGACGATTAAGCATTTTCCCCAAAATTATGCTTTTGAGTTCATATTGTTTTCCTTCTTCCTCGCTTACAAAAAAACAAAACATAACGGAGAGAGGAATCCTGAAATGTATGCTTTGAAAACGAGAGCCGATGGTACTTGGATTTATTTTCGAGAATTCATACAGAATTTCTGAAATCGAACAAGGAACAATAGGCACAAAGCATTCCGCAATTTGCAAGTACAATGAAAGGATAACTGCGCAACCAACCCACATGCATTTTTGTACTCTATTATTGTTCACTTTTCAGTGTTCTTTCTTTAACCCATCATTGAGTTTTTTTGTGTCCTGTTCAGTATTCTTTTATTGGCTCTTCCTTAGGTTATCTGGCATAAAGAAATCAAAATCATGAATTTTCCATAAGTCCATTAATTCCGTAAATGCGCTACCAATTCTAAGCCCATAATTAAAACATAACTTGCTCCGAAGCATCGAATATTAGCGTCAGAGTTGGAAGTGGCTTTCCGGAATTCCTGTATGTTTGGTGGTATGCTTTTGTTTCCATATTGATTGATGCAGTACCTAAAGGAATAGGCAGTGGGCGAGTGTGGAGGAGCTGGTGTGCTTGCATGCGAGGCATGTGCAACAAGTGCAACAATGCAATGCACAGCTGCACAGCTGCACATTTAAATGCGGCCTCCAAGCATGTGCTTGTGGCAGCGTGAGGAATTTCAGCTGCTTTATTGTGGCATCTATCGTGTAGCGCCCTGCAGAGCTGTGGAGCAGATCAGGAGCAGGAGCATATTGAAATTGTTGCCATAGTGCGCGTCGTAATCCCTGCCATCGATGACGGGGTTAAAGCCTGAAAAGGCCCCCCAACTCTCGACGGCTCCGAGGCCAGAGCTGGTGCTGAGGCCAACGAAAAAAATGTAATAAACGCCAAGCCAAATATTTGTCAAATCAATTTGGCTCACACCCTATGAGTGGGTGCTGAGAGCGGCGAGTGAGGCGGCGAAAATATGCAAAGAGTTTGTCAGCTCCACAGCACCACAGGCACACGCCCACCCACCCACATACGCAAACACACAAACATCATACTTTTGTGTTGAGTGAAAGTCGATGGAAAGTTTCGTCCCTGAGAGATAAATGACACTTGAAGCTGCTATTTCTCTTTCGGGCGGGGTACGCTTGGCTGGTGGACTGAGATTTTGCCTCTCTCGAGGCCGGTCTCTTCGAGGACGTTTTTTTGTAGTTGATTATTTCCTATATTTGTATTAATCAATTAATGTTGATATTTATCTCTTCCTGAAACTTCATCGTGCTCGTACTTGCGGATCGTATTAAATTATTGATCTACCAAATCAAATTTTCCTAATGAAAAGTACTTGCATCCCTTTGGATGCTTTGGATCAACCTTTGGCATTAATTTCATTTGAAAGAGTATTTCACCTTGCGCATACTTCATATTCTTTATTTTTCTTTTGTTGTGCAAGGGTTTTTTATATTTTATTTCATTTTATTTTATTCCTTTCTTATTTGCAATTTGGCCTTTTGCGCCAGCAACTGCCTAACGGGAATATAACATGACAGCGACCCAAGTCTCTCTGTCTGTCTGCTTGGGATTCCCACGTGTGTGTGTGTTTGTGTGTATGTGTGGGTGTGTACAAAATTATTGAAGACACTGTTGATCGAGGGAAACATGGGCATTCCCGCATTTCGTCTGATTCTGCTGCTGCTGCTGCTGTTTCCAGTGTGTGGCACATGCTTTGATTGAGGTACGCCGCGCCAGCGCCAGTACGAGTATCTCCACTTATTTATTACATTCAATGCGCTGTCTGTCGCCTGGGAGACGGCGCCACTAACTTGCGAACAGGCAAATGGAGAGGCAGAATCAGGACAGGCGGCCCCCAAGGGCCCAGGATGTCCGCCTCCAAAAGGGCTGCAAATTAAAGTTGACCAACTGTCAGAGGTCGCCAGGCTCAAGTGGCAAGCCCGCCGCCGCACTTCTTCCTTGGCGTAAATTCGCATTAAAATATGTCAAAACGACAAAAGCCTTCGCCTATGCTGGGTGGGATTTTCATAATTTCCTCAGCAATACAATAGAGACGTGATGGCCCGTGATTGCTTTTCATCTGGTCTCATCCCCGATCCCTTGATCCGTTGTCATCGTCTCCGGACAAATTGATGCTTTGACATTGCTCGAGCAAAAGTTTAATCTCTATCATCGATGGAGTTAAGTCGCTTTGAGTCATTCTCGAGTATACAAATATTTGCAGCTGGCTCCCATCGAATCTTTTTTGGTATTGCTTTGGGACTTCTGGGATTTAGGCTTCAATTTATCAACCCAAGTGAGTATAGTGTTTATATCTATATCTTTGTTCTGGTCATGCATCATTGGGAAGCAAAACAGATTGCAAGGAAAGAAAACAAGGCAGAGAAAACATTTCAATCAGCAGAGGAAATGAAGACAAACTTCCTGGACTTTGCTGCAGCTGCAGATGACCCAAAGAAAATCAGGAAAAACATTCTGCAATTATAGTTTTCCAGTTGTCATTACTGCTCCGAACTCCATGTGAATTTTAATGTCAGGCCTCCCACCGAAGTTTGTCCGTAATAAATGTCATGTGAGGACCATTTCCTGTGACAGAAGTCCTTCGGTCGGGCCTACTTAATGATGTCCCAGTCTTGAAACCGCAATTGCAATGGCCATTCTCTGTATACTTGTGCAGTTATTGCAAGAAACTTTGCCACCAAGTGTTGTGCCATCTGTGATTGTGGCACAAAGTTTGCCCATATGCGAGAATAGTATCTATATCTATGTATATTGTTTTTGGTTGCAGCTATGCCGCAAGCTCGGAATGCATTCCAAATATATCTTTGTTCTGGTCATGCATCAAGTTGGGAATGCATGCCAAATAAATCCTGAGAATGCCTTTGCTTTCCTCTTTACTTTGTGCAGAGGAGAGTCCTTTGAAATTATGCCTGTGACATGCACAACTTCCTGTTAACAAATTCTGGCCTTAGGTGTATAGAAATTGAAAAAGTTTTAAAGATTAGTTCTTCAAAGTCCACATTCCACAACGGATGTTCCATACTCCATTTGGTCATATCGAAGAATATTAGTGGGTTCCACTTGCTTGTTAGATTATTTAATAATTCATATAACCATTCCTGGCATTGGAATCATCATCTCCTCAAGAGAAGAGACGAGGAGAGAGGACATTTGATGAGCTCGCAATCAACTGCGAATCTTATCACTGGCCTGACCTTTCTCTATCAGATATTTGCTTTACATTCAGTGAGGATGTTATCAGCGGTTTTATGTATCTCAATCGAATAATACCACGTACGGAGTAGATAAACTTGAGCTCGACTCAAGTTTTTGGCTAGGGATTTGTGGATTTTATTTTATTTACTTTTCTGCCCCAAATCAGAAGATACAATAAGTGGTGGGAGAGGGAACGGGAACGGGTCCGGACCAAACCCCTTTCACAATTTGGCAAAAAATTGCGTTATTCAAGTTGAGCAAGATTGTCAGTTAAGTAGCTCCAAAGTAGCTGCAGGAGTACCTATGTATATTGTGCTTAGGGATGTTTAGATGTGTGCATGCTCGGATACAGATACGAGTAGGGGGAAACAGATGCAAAGTCGCAAAGATGGAAAGATACTTGTACAGCACTGCGGATAGAGGACAGAGGTAGGTAAGCCAGCCATTCGAGTGGCAATTTGTGCGTGCAGCGAACCGAAAGCAAAGCCACTCGAGTCGACTCGAGCCACTGGGCCACATGTGCAGCCACAGCCAAAACTATGAATGGAGCTGCTGAATGTAGAGCCTTCCAAGAGGTTTATTATACTGTCATCTCTCTTGCGAATCTAAATCGGCTGACATGCTTCTCCATTATTGCTCCTGCTCCAAGGTTATCCCGGGCGCAGCAGCTCAATAAAATAATCATGAGCTTGCGTTGGCCGGAAACAAATGTGCATTTAACATTCATGTTGGCCCCATCCCGTCCACAATGAAGGAGCCAAAAATCAAATGCACACATGCAATCCCAGCAAGGACTTAATCCTTGTCCAGCACAATCTTTTCGCCTCCCTTCCCGCCTCTTTGGCCGACTCGCAGAGTTATGTAAAACCAACCACAAAGTCATTTCACTGAGCGGATGTTTGCGGCCAAATGAAAGGACACGCAGCTCGCTCCGGCCGTAGATGGCAGGAGGGAGGACAAGGTCCTGTGTCTGTCTGGGCCACGTTTAGCACGCGAGTGCTCGTAAATTGTGCTGGTCCGCAGCCCTTCGGACAGTTTAATTTCGATTTCCCCTTTATCCAACGGCTGCGAAAATGGCGCGTGCAGTTCTCTGGGAAAGCGAAAGAAAAATGGCGAAAACTGATGCCGGATGCCGGGCAATGGCGAATGGGGCGGATGGCGGATGGTGAATGGCGGATGGCCGACGGGGAGCGACAACTGCCACAGATTCCAAGTAATTCGTAATGCATAAATAAACGCAATGAAAGAGGACATTAAGGAGAGATGTTTGAGCCGCCTCGTTTCCCTTTCGATCTGGCAACAGCTGCAGCAAGAATTCTTTAAGAGTGCTGCTACTATAAAGAACGCACAGGAACGATACTATACTGATTCTGTTCCATAGTCGCGTCTTCCAGCTGTCAGCGCTCCTCCCGTCGTGACATTTAAATTAAGTTCGTGATTTGGCAACATTTATTTTGATTTACACACATTTGTTTACATAAAAGTGTGAAAAATCTAGTTTTAGCCAAAAAGGAAAACAGCAACAGCAACAACCGGAGGCAGGGACATACAATTAATTGCCTTGTCATGGCTGAAAAATTAATTTACATTTTTGAATGGCGTCGAGTTGAAATGCTGACACCGCGTTGATTGCATCCACAACAGCAAACCATTCCACGAGCATTGCGCATACGCAGAGGTGGTGGTAAAAATCGTATATTCTGTGGTATATCCGACATTAGCTCTAATACCATGAGGGAACCCAACCTAAGGGGTAACCACCACGGCATTGTATGAACGGTTCTTGGATTTGACACGTAGAAAACCCATGAATAAAGTAAAAGCAAACCTTCTGCCGCATTAACAGTTTAATAACTCATATGGAGATACACTTTCGTTGTTCAAAGGTTTCTAAAAAGCTTTACGTGTCATTCGAAATATGAAATGAATTGACCGACAGATAGAGTACTCTGTAGTGCGTGCCCAGCTCCCATTCACAATGATATCCAAATTGGCTTTTTGTCATATAAACCTTTTATGTTCTGATAACCAAACACGCACACAGAAAAGGGAAAGGAAGAGTGTCGATCCACAATAAGCCGGAAATAACTGAAGCCTGGGCTGGGCCTCAGACTCGTTTTACGTTCCGTTTGTCCGTAAAGATACTCCGTACACCAAACAGGGAACAAAATTGAAAAAGGTCAAGTGGCGGCAAATAAAAACTGTGTTTTTGGCGATGGCATAAAAGTTTATATTGCACATTGGAGCGCATGTAGGGCCACTTAGGCATAAATGCCCGACTGTACATACGAGTATATATATTTTTCAATATAAATTTATTCTCTTTCACTCGCTGGCTCTTTCCCATCTCAAATTTGGTTATCACTGAAACGTGTGTCCCCCTTCGGCTCTCTCCGTTGTGTTGACACTGTCCGACAAATATTTTATTGTTTCCCCTTCCCTTTGCCGATGCAGCGAGAGTCGCATTAAAAACAAATCAAAGACAAAACACATAAATACATTTACGAGTTGAAAGCTATCGTTCCATTGAGAGTTGTCCCATTTTCTTATAGCTCAACTTCGCTCAAGTACAAAATTGTCCTTCAATTTGAGGGAACAATGGAAGGAAAGGACATTTTGCTACTGATGGCTGATCGATGATATACTATGTATGTTTGTAGTATTTTTTTTTATTAAGATTAGTAGAATCTGTTAACTTGAAAGATGTCATTGTTTAATGAATACTGTTGTACACCGAATCAACCGAATCATTCGCGTCGTTTACCAAGCTATATTGCAATATTTGATTTTGACCCAAAAGAATAATTTAAAATTAACGACAGAATAATTACAGTTTGAGGTCGCTTTCATTACGCAGCCACATTTACCACACAATTCGTTGATATTCACATTTGCTTAGTAGTATGTTTAAATGAATCAAATACAAATTAGAGCAAATGTATGATAATTAAACCCTGAACATTTCCGTATCAAATTTAATTTTGTAACCATGGAAGTAAACCATCATCAATCCCGCTGGGTAAGCGAACAAGAGGACCGCGAACTTAAATTTCGGTTTGTCCGATTGGTTATTGGGGGAAATTCAATCATCATAAACTGGGCAGATATAAATCGTGTCGTATTGGCCCCGTGTTTCATTATTTTTAATCAACTGCTGTTCATTAATTAGCAATCTCCCGCTCTATGGCCGTGAATATGTTTTTGCAGTCAAATAAAATAAATAAATGCATGATTGATGTCCGCTAATTAACTTGAATATTGCTGTAGCTGTGATTGTTGGCTTATCCTCTTGATGGTGTATCTGTACACGTACTGTACACGAAATGGGAATCGGGAATGCTTGTTAAGTTCGTATAATCAGCGCCGGTCTCTTCATTATTATCTGCATATATTTTGAGAGTTGAAGCCTTCATCCATCATCTTCTGCTGTCTTGCTTGAGCGAAAATACGAAACAGGGTTTCTTTAATCTTTAAGCCGCAAGTGCAATTAGTCAACAATTTCTGGCCTAAATGCTTGCGGCGTTGTCTAGTCCTGGCTTGGTGGTTTTTTTCTTGGGTTGTGAAAGGCATTTTTGGAACATTCCCGGAATGATTTGGCAAAAGTTTTTCGATTAACCTGGCCTCTAGTAAAGGGGCGTGCAAGGACAACTATTAGCGAAGATCCGGGGGGAAAAGCTCATTCGTTTTGCCCATTTTTATGTGCGAAGTTTTAATGATTTACGAGTTACAGTGCAGGGCAATAGTCGCGAGCTTGCTGGCGGGTGGGGTGCACATTTTTGAGCCTGGCAACACTGGCAATTAAATCTCATCTGGCAACACTAGCATGTTTGTCATTCCTTCGGAAACCTCTCCACCCCCACCACCCACGGTTAAGGAGTGAATGAGCGGGATTTTGGCTGGGATTGAGGATTGAGTGTTTCATTGATTGAAATTTACGATTTGCTCTGGCGGTGGCTCAGGGTGCGAATCCGTTATGGATCGCTTTCCCAGGAACGGAAATGTTGTCATCGGCAATTCGGGGCGCCATTTTGCCTTTTGGCCACGCGGCGCGTCACTTTTATGGCAAACGGAAGTCCTTGTGTTATTTATGTGCTGTGCCGAATGCTGGGGGGTGGGTGTCGAAGGAGGTGCAGAAGAGGTGTCCCCGCTAGGGATGGGGAAGTTTCGCTTTAGACGTTATTTAATAGCTTATTAGGGCAGGCAACCCCGATGCCACGGATGAACAAAAGGCCATGTGAAAATCCAATTAAATGTGACATCTGCTGTCCCCCCCGGCCCGAGAGAGACCTTGGCGTGATTTTGATATATGGCGGGAATTGGCTGGAGTGTGTGGGGAAGCCAGAGCCAATAATCAATTGATGAAAGTTTCATTCGATCGGATGAGGCTCTAATTTATGATTTACAGAGGAAGAACGAAAGAGACAGCGACAGAGACGCCGGCTCGTGTGCAATGATAATTGACTTTTCGAAATGACGGACTGTGTGGGCCAGGCCCACAATTAGTTCAACATAATGATGTATCATTATGGGCAGTAATTCATCAAGCATGCTCTCTTTCCAACGCCACTGTCTGCCCCTGTGCCACAGTCCCCGCCCCCGCTCTCATAAATCACAGAAAAGCCAGCCAAAGTCGGGCCCAGTATACGTATGAGCAATTTGATAAATATTCAAGACAAATATGCTAACGAAACTGTTCGCAAATGCGACTGGCAAATGACAGTCCACTCCGAGCACTCGGGGAAAAAATGGTTCTAGAAGTTTTCCTTTATTTTAGACAAAATTCACAGAAAAACCACTGTTTTTGGGGCCCTACATTGTTTTTTTCGAGTGCACATTCCGTATTCCGTGGCATTTCGCGACCGTGCCTATTCCACCTAGCCAGGGAGCATTATTTAATCCCATTCCCCTCGTTTATTCCCCCATTTTATCTGGCCGGAGACACGCTAATAAGTCTGCAACGTGACACTTGCTGCGGAGGGTGTTTCGGGAACAGAGTTTTTGGCGGGGGATGGCGTAAAGTTTTGGTCTCGGACAGCCGCAGGCTGCAAATGAAGAAGTTGACTTTATCGGGCAGCGGCATCGTGAAGCAGCAGAAAAATAAATGGAAGAACAAAAAATTGTTGCCGCTCCGGCGAATGTAAATAGCAAACGTGAGGGGGTTGAAAGTGAAGGGAGGCTGGGGGCAGAGGGCAGTGGGATCGACGTCAGGTCGGAGCTAAAAGTGACAATAAATGCCAGCGGTTATGTATAAATTGCTAAAGTGTGCGGAAAGATTTACGGGTCCAAGCAATGGACCAAAGTGCTGTAAGAATGCTTTCCATCCTGTGCCTGCTCCTTTGCCTTTTGGCCACTACTGTCGTGGGCCGTGGCAAACAAATAAGCACAGCTAAGAACCCAGACCCAGGATGAGGACGGGGACCAGGCCAGGTGCTTTTAGTCTGATTGCCAGGACCCCAGAAGGCAGCCAAAGAGGCAGTCACCGCCCACTCACAATGACAGTTTGGCCAACACTCAACAAGGCCGCTTGTCGCTTGTCGCTTTCAAGAGGCAGAGACAGTGCTATGCTGGGACAGAGAAAACTCTGAGAGATAGGGGGACGAGAGAGTGAGAGAAATGAGCGAGTGGGTGAGATTCCGTTTCAGACCTTGGTTGAATGTTCATCAAGTGGCCAAGAATCTGTTGTGGTCGCACTTATGCAGCCTGCTGCCACTCATCCTGCTGGGGCTGATACTGCTGCTCCTTTCGACCTGGCCTAATCATCTGCTTGAGGGTCAGTCGATTGGCTGGCAAATTGATTTCAATTAGCTTGACTTTCGCTCCCCTTTGCCTTTCCCTTACCCCAGTTCTTCCTTCATTCTCTGCCCCCATCAAAGTTATTAAAAAAATGTTAGGGGGAAAAAGTGAGTCGCGACAGACGACGCTCATCATTCACACGTTTTCGCATAATTTGGCGATGGAGAGTCAGGGCCAAACATCATTACTCCTCCCTCCTCTTTCCCTACTTCCTCTCTCTCGCTTAATGAACTGGAGGAGTGGTCTCTCCACTTCCATTTCTGAGAGCACCCTTGAACCATTTGTCGCCATATTTATTTTAATGGTTGCTCAATTTAATCACTTCGACAGGCACCACATGCCGATGGGGTGTACTCAGGACGCAGGATATGTACGAGGTGGGTGGCAGAAGTAAAGAAGGCGAGTGGAATGTAAAGAGGGTGACAGGAGGGGCCGTGCACCCAAGGATCCTTTTATTTTTGTGGTTGGAAAATGTAGCAAGGTTTCATTTTATACGACATTTAATTAAGGGAGCAAACTTTTTTTAAGTTTTAATGGAAGACGTCGAACGGAGGAAAGCACGGATAAGTATATACAAATATGTATAATTGTATGTATGTATAGCCATACACGAATACACACATATGTACGTGCGGTGGCTCCGCAACACACATTACGCCATACTTTGGCACTCTTAACGTGCCTTTGAATACTCTTACTACAGAATGGGGCATGTGGCATGTTTGATGAGTCTATTGGAATTTTTAAAATTTTAAATCTGTCTAAAAGGAGAGACAACTGATTAGGGTATAGATATACTATCCATAGGATATATAGTACATATGTACTTATATAATATTTTAGAGAGATAATTAAAGCCTTAAAGCCTTAAAGTAAATACAAACACCTCTGAATACCTCTACTTCTTTACAATCCTATAGGATCGTTTGCCCTAGAGTATATATGTATTCCCGAATCGTTTCCATGGCACAAGCACAATTTCCATTTTGCCCATGCACTTTGTTTAACAGTTTATTAAATTGACTTTCATCCTCGGGTGCTGGAAAATATTTTGCGGATAAATATTTGAAAATTTATTAAATCAACCCGGCAATGCATCATCTTTCTCGCCTCACGCCTCTGCCGCTCTGCATCTTCTCTCGCGGAGGAGGATGCATGTCTGGGCCGCCTGCATTTTGTTGCTTGGCCAAGTGAAATGAGCTGCATCCGGTCTTTTCATATATAGCAGCTGCAGGCGTTGCATTTCTTAACGCCTGAGCACTCGCCTGCCCGCACTCACATGTCCTGTCCGCCTGCCAGGCCACGGGCTACCACTGCATCCTGTGCGATTGTGTGTCTGTGTCTGGGCCTGTGCCTGTGCGTGTATCTGTGTGAGAATGTGGCATGTGGCATGTGTATCTGTGTCGGGCTCTGTGTTTCTGTGGGTATCCTACGCTGCGTACTTTATTCCTTTTCCTGTGCGCTGGCGCACTTCCGTTGAGCAGACACAGATACGGCCAGTGGGTAAGGAGCCCAACGAATTTTGATGCATTTCCGGGGAAGCATTTTACCCCAACCCACGCCCCCGTAGCACCCACAATGTGTGCCACATTTGATGGTAGAGCGCGCCTGCGAAGAATTTATGTTCAATCTTAGAAAAATAATGATTATCTTTTATTTTATGGTTGAGCGAACGACAACGATGAAGTCCAACGTCCTGGGGCATATGTTCCTGATCGCTTGAGCAGCAACTGGAGTCGGAACAATAACTCTCATATTTCCAGAGCTCCAACGGATGAGCAGGAGGTGAAGTAGGAGTGGATCCCCTGTTTACAGGACAATTATAGAGCGACTCAAGTGGCACTTGCTTCTGTCGCTCGTGACAATTGAGTGGAGACCATTCATTACGAGCACCCAAAACAATTTAAACGTCCACTGAGACTGAGGAGGGGTCTCGTCGCTGAGTTTGTGGAATGTCCCCCAGTGCACTAGGGGGATGGGATAGTTGAGTGTTGTCTATGGCAGGGAGCATAGATCGATGGACCCACCGACAGCTTATGTAAGCGATAGTTAAGTAGATGCTGACGAGCTTCTTCTCACTGAAGGCCTTTCACACTCTGACAGCAATTATTCAAGTTGGCGTTGCCTCGTCACGATTATGAAGTGAACACGAGGCAAAGTAACGGCTACATCCTTACAACGGCCCGGCAGGAAACTGGAGCCCTCACTTTGTGGAGGAACTTTCCACGGATAACGTCACTCAAGGCGAGATGTATTCAAGCCGCACAAATGCCGTTACGCGCTCTCAAAAGTGCGCAGAAACCAGGGAGTTGGGTTGGTGCTGGATGTGTTGTGATGTGATGGGGTGGGATGGGATGGGATGGGATGGTATGGGAAAGGGTCTTGAAAGACCACACTTAGAGCACTCAGACTGCAGGATGGTAGGATAGTAGGGGTGTAGTGGGTAGGTTTCTGGTAGAATCTACATTTAAAAGATGTCCAAGTTCTTGTAAATAATTATAGAATATCTCATCTATTGGGGGTTTATTTTCCAACAGTGCATAGCGAAGGGCCAAATGGATCCGAAGAGGCCTGATGCATATTGTCCAGCCATAAATTGCCATTAAACGTTTGCATTGCGTCCTAACCCATCCGCCCACTGGGCATCGTTCCATTTTGTGGTGTGCTGCTGGCTGTGCTTGCAATGCTTTTGATTAAGTATACGCCCCGTGGCTGCAACAGAAAGCCGCATGTGGCATTGCATTCAAATGGGAGTGCGGAATTTTCGATTCCCATTTCGATTGCTGCGTGGGCAGAAGGGGGGCGTGGGGTCGACTGCCGGAGTCAACTTTTTTTGGCCGGCCATGTTGACTTTGCGCTTAATTGTTTTATTATCCACGAGTGCTAGCAACCAGACACAGACACGGGCACAGCCGGAGGCACAGTCCCAGCCACACTTGAAGTCTGCCCCCAGTTTGGCTGCTCTAGCCCTGTCGTTGACCTCGTTGCGCAGGCCACTCCTACTGGCACCCGTATAGTCTTTCCAGGACCTCATATTTTCCCGCCTTTCCCATTCAGTTCGCTGAGTTGTCGAATTCAGAGAGAGAGACAGAGAGAGAGAGAGAGAGAGAGCGACCGAAAGCTGCTCCTGCTGCTGTCTGATATACGAGCTTCTGGCGGCTGAACAAATTATACCAAGTGCAGCACTTGAGGCAGTTGGCCAGGATCCACGAACTTCTTTTCTGTCTCGACCGCGTCCTCGGTCTCGGTGCCGGCTTTAATTACGGTTCTGTGAAAAATCTTATTACCTCGTGCGTGTTATTTTGGCGAATCACTGAATGCAAATGAGTTCATTCAGCCTCTGATGCAGTCCAATTTATTTATTTATTAACAAGCTACTTCATTATGAGCCCTCGATGCCACAAACAATTCTCCCGCTCCAACGACCACTCCAATTCGGAGTTTGGCTCTCCTCTAAGCTGGCTTTAACAAGACATTAAGCTGGCACATACACACAATAAAATGTTGCAAACTTCCGGCTGTGTGTTGTCTTTGTGTTTGTCCTGCGGTCTGAGACTCAACAAAAATATTTGGACACTGCAGCGTGCAGCAGGAAGGGAAGCGAAACTTCAACCGAACCGAAAGCCAAAATACCTAAGGCAAACAATACTCGTACTCGTAAGAGAATTACTTTAATGGCCAGTCGTTGCCCTGCCGCCATTCGCCGCATCCTTGTCCTTGGCCAAGGTAAGCAATTGGAAATGCTCTGCGTGCCGGCAATCCATAAGTTTTCCGGCTCTTGGCTCTTGGCAATCTGGTCACATAGCCGGGGACCCACGTCAGCCACTTCCAAATGCATGCACAGTTGACTTGTCAGCCTGTTAATTTGCTAAATAATTTTGGAATTTCTGACCAATCCGTAACTCAACATGGCACGCCCCATTCGAAGCTGGCCAGAGGTTCGGTGGGCGGGAACGGCGGGTGCCAAATGTTCGGCACGGCAATGCGTGTAAGCAAAATCCAGTTTAGCCTAATTCGGAAGGGATACATTCTGGTGGGGCCAGAAACTATTTATGATTTCCCAACACGAACGATTCCCCCAGCCAAGCGTCCACACCTTCTGCCACTCACTCTCCGGATTATTTGTTTGCCGTTTTGCTGACTACTACGTGAGATTGTTCTACGTTTAAAAAAACAAAAACAAGTTTGAACAATAATAATAATGCCGCCGAAATTTGGAATAGAAGATACCCCTCACTTGGGGGACTTTTTTTGAGGAAAACATGGGAAAAGCATTCTACACAAGATGGAACATACAATGGTTAATGCTGATCGATGATAAACTACCATATATACTTTTTCGGATGCAAAAACGCTTTTGGTTTTTTGTTTTGTGTGTACACTTTTGCGAATACGATGTGCCCCAAGAGTATTCCTTGAGTAAAGGGTATGGAAAAATAAAGCAACGAATGTTCCCCACTTACATGTATGCATGAGTGTAGACCCCTGGAAACACGTTCATCAATTAGCGCCGAAGATTTAATTGTGGCACGTGTGAACTTAATTAAACGGCATTAGTTTGTGTAATTGCAGGCCCGATGCGAGGAAGGGACCCACCGTCACTTGACTGTGAGGTCCTGCGAAATTAAATTGCAACTCTTTTCCCTCAACTGCATTTGCATTCCAATTAATTTTAGAGTACGCATGCAATATGTAATTTTTTTGGGGCCAGTTTCGAGTTTCGAGTGGGGAGAGGGGAGAGCGGGAGCAGCTACTCGGTTGGTTATTATTTTTGGGCTGCTTGCCACAAAGTGCTGGGCTTACCGCAGAAGAAGTAGGGGCACCTGCACCTATGTTTCATTTAATTAGCATTATTGTTATGGAAACCGCAAAATGCTATTTGCGGTCTAAATAAACTTAGTATCCGAGCGAGGCAGCAAGCGACTGCATTATTTTTAATTATATTATGCCAGGAGTTGTGTAAACTAAACTAAAATTTGGGAATGGCCTGATCCAGGTCAGAACATCTCATCTGTGCGGCTGCTAGGAGCTGGCAAAGCACTTGATCCCCTAGGCAGAAGCCAAAGGGCTCTGCAAAATCAGGAAAGTTATTAAACAAATTAAAGAATATATCTATACGATAAACTCTAAAACACTGGAAATCTTCCCTCCAACTAAATGGCTTGTTTCTTTGTTCTTGGAATATTTTAAAGGCTCCACAGCAAATGTATTTCTAATCGTAGGTAGACAATGAATCTGTTCCAAAATTTCGACTCTTTTCAGACGTGTAATTCTCTTTTTAAAACTCTGTGAAAAACACGTAAAGTACGTGTTTTCTTAAATAAATGCAAACTGTTTCTGTCATGAACATTTTTCGAATTTCATGTTATTTTGTTTCAACTAGATTTTCTTTTAGGCCAGCAAATCCGAGACCTTGAGTCGAAACATATGTAAGTGCAAAATTAATTTTAAGACTGACTTCATCTCAACATTTTTGGCTAATTGAGTGGCAGACTCGATGCGGCTACTGAACATGGCCAAAACGAACAACACAGAGTACCCGTGTCAAATGCAGACCATACATTTTCGGATGTAATGATGTTAATACTCGATGTTCGTGGTGTACACGGGTATATTGTATTTGTGGAAATGTTTGCAACAGAAAGATGAAAGCATTTCAATCTCTATGAATACCTTGATCTACTCCAGATGTAGTAGAAACTACCGATCCACCAAAAACTGCAGCAATAGTATTCGAAATTCAAACGAAATCGTTTTTGGCAGAATTTCCTGCTAGAAGTAACGGGTATTTTACAGTCAGAATTAGCATGCCGGTATATTGACCATGTCCTGGGCCAACTCCTGTGACGCCTAGTGCCCACACCACGCAGTTGGATATAATGAAAGGCCGCACAACAGGCACGGCCGAAATTACAAACAATGAAAATTCTGCTCTAATTTCTGGTTAGCTCAGAAATTACCTGAAACGACAAACAAATTTCTGCGCAAACGAGAAGCTTATTTAATTCTGTGTGAAAACTATGGGGTCACTGTAGTTGCTGTTGCTGTTGCTGTTTGCTGTTTGCTGTTTTTGTTGCATCTGCCTATGCCTATGGGCTGGATTTTAGTTGAAAATTTTGCCACTGCACTTAAATAATGTAAATATAATTTGGCTGTTTGCCCGACTGCAATTTGGCAACATTTTATGCGCGCTCATGTTCCATTAGACAGAGCAAAGATCCTGCTGTTGTTTCTGCTCCTCCACCCGCCTGCAGTCAGGTGACAGAGGCACTAATTAGAGTCAATAATGTGGGCGAGAGCGAGTGCGATGCTATGCGAGTCGGTTGTGTCCCATTGTCTGCGTGCTAAATAAATCAGAAAGTAATTAAAACAACATGAAGAGTTTCAGTTTCAGTTACAGCTTCAGCTCCAGTTTTAGTTCCAGCGGAAGCGGCACTTGGCCACCCTACAACTCCCATGCCGTGCCCATGCTCATACCCTTCCCTGCCTTGAACAGCGGTGCTTCCTGCTTATTTAGCAAACGAAATGAAATAAAAACAAATACAATCAAATGGCGAGCAACTGAGGCGAGCCGAGGCATTGAACACTCTTGCAATATCGCACTCCGATGTTAATCTCAATCGGTAATAGAAAAAACTACTAATTGTGGGGATTGTTTGGATTATTGTACGAGGATTGTAGGATTAGCTTCTGATGTAACAGCAGTTTCTGCGGAACTCATGGATCCTTAGATACCAATGCATCTCAACAGAATCATTCGCGTTGAGATTATATTCGAATAGTAATAACATTACCCCCTGAAAGGGTAACAGCAAAACTATATAAAAGGACAACAAGGGATGTCGGTTGGTCGGTCGTCGGAAGCGCAGCCACAACAGAACTGTTTGTTGTTTGGTTGTGGGTAATGGTAGCGGAATGAAACGGGGTGTGGGGGAAAGAGTGGTACGACCCAGGGCAAAATACAGAAAAAGAATTCAAAATAAACTTAATTTACGTTTATTTACTATGACAAATGTTTTCGAAGGAGTGCAACTTTTAATTGCGAAATTTATTTAATTTCCCTGCGCCAGCGGATGTGTTTCGCTTTAGTTCGTTAAGTTAATCAGAATTATAAGAGATGAATAGCGAACAAATTTAACGGGAAAAAACATAACATAACACTTAAATAAAACATAAATATGGAAGAACAAGAAAATATCTAAAGAACTGAAACAATATCTGGCTTTTGAGGCGATTTCTATGTCCGAAACTATGCCATTGCAAAGATAGTTTGGTGCCACAGTTTGTTTGATAACCCACACACTGTGAAATCAATTCAGCTGCAGAAAAAGATGGAAAAGTTCTGGATGGACAGGGCATGGAAAGTGGACCAAGAAGAGCAAGAAATATACATTAGTGGGGAAAAAGTGTGAAGAATTTTCCATCTCATGTCTTTTTGTTCTACTGCCACAGGCGGAATTTTCATTAAGGCATTTTTGATGTCTAATTTGCATATTTTTGCAGCTGGCCGAGATGCCAGGCAAGTGACACGTTAAGCATTCTCAAAAAATGGGTGTGCCACCGGGGAGGGTGGTGGCAAGGCACCATACTGCACTTGAAAGAAAAGTGCAAGCGGGTTTTTCTTGTTGCATCTCACCATTCCCCTCCCCGTGGGTGCCACTGTGATGGCTGGCTGTCAGTTTCTAGTTGTCCTACGGCCGGCCGACATCCTTTCAGCCCAGATTTGGTGCCTGGACAAAGTGTCGAGTGGCAACACTAATTCGCTTGCAGCATGCCACAGCAGAACGAGCCGCTAGGAGCAGAGACACACATTCACACTGTGAATTTCACAGTGATCCATTTTGCATGTTGTACCCTAAGCAGAAGGTATTATGACTTTGATCAAATGTTGTCTAGGAAGAGGAGGAGGAACCTCCGAATCCTTTTCTCATTGTCGGTACGTATTATATAAAGCGGATCCGCCATTATCGTATATCACTATATCACATAGTTGCCACAGACACAATGTACACATCTTTAAGGGTATCTAATGTCTCTGCTGACGGAAATTGCCTTCGTGTCGTGTACTTTTTTATTAGATTTTCAGCTAAATTTGTGACAGCGCTTTTTGCTCTTGGGTTTTGTTAATTTCCAATTTTGAAACCATTTCTACACCCCATCCTCTCTGCGTGTGCGAGAGTGTGTACACAGCTGTGCATATGGTCAACATGTCGCTTGGCTCATGGCATTAATTCAATTGCTGTTTGCATACATACGGCCAGAGCGTGCGGAGACGGATCTCATGTTACTTGCCTCCGCCCCGAAATGTAGGCAACACGTTGAGTCCAGACAGTACAATTATGCGGACATGGATATGGAAGCTCTAGGGGGAGGTTTCTACCACTTCACTCTTTCAATGCAACTAATAATCAGAAATGTCCAAAACAAAGAGAAAAGCATTCTCGTGTTTGGGGATCTACAATTCGTTGCTTGTTTTCTCGTATTTCTCGTATGTTTTTCCCAAATTTTGATGACTTTTCTGTGCCTAGAATTTCTGAAATATTATTCTACTCACCAAAGCCTTGGAATACATGGACTATGCGTACTATGGCTCGTTTTTTAAATCTTTTTTTTCGTTTCGATTGGAAATATTTGTTTTCGAATGTGTGTTAACTCAATAGGGGTTCTTTACGGCAGGATTGAGATTCATTTGGTCTATTCCGCGGGCAAAAAAATCACTTGTACACAAAGGAGCACTTT
This sequence comes from Drosophila lowei, assembly GCA_008121275.1. Taxonomy (NCBI): domain Eukaryota; kingdom Metazoa; phylum Arthropoda; class Insecta; order Diptera; family Drosophilidae; genus Drosophila; species Drosophila lowei. The sequence goes on along the minus strand of CM017778.1, from coordinate 17,842,947 downwards.
GATGCGATCAATTGCGCGTCGGGTTTCGAGGTTCATTGGAGCGAATGAGGCGCGAACAGGTTGAGGCTATGCCATTTATATGGAAGTGGCTATTTATATAGAAGTCGCAGCGCCCGAAAGTAGGCAGCCAACTTTTTATATACAATAGCTGGGCTAGCGCGGCTGCTGCGGTGGCTAGATATGCGCTAACCTGAAACCTGAAACCCGTACAACAGGTTGTAATTGCGACTATAAGATACCCACTATTCGGGAACCAGCCAATCGACCTTCTCAAAATGAGTCGAAAAGAAAAGAGTTTATAAACCTAATTTCTGCAGGAAATAAAAATACAAATATGTATATCTGAGCCAAACAGTAGCTGCATATCCTTAAATTTGTGTCTCCAGTCTCCAAGATCATGATGCGGGCCATGAATGCAATATATTGACCTTATGAGGCTCGCCCTGTATGTTGCATAAATTTGCATGTACACCAATATACTTTCGTCCTCTGCAAATGGCGGGGTATGAGAGAGCGACTGTCATTGGAGCAGAAAAGCTGGCGGGACACTGAAAGTAATTAGTCCCACAAAGTACGCGACTGACGGTTGCCCTTATCAACAGCCGCTGCACACAGATACATAGAGGGACATGGACTGCAGCCTTACATCATCGTCATTGGCGCTTTATAGAAAACGAAGGATTGTGGTTGGGTAGAGTGTATATGCAGGGGTGGCAGGAGCTGACGGCCAGCTGGCTTATCTCTAATGTTCGGACCCACACACCGGGAGAGGGAACGAGAGATGGGGGCTGGACTAACCCATACTGCAGTGGAATATCCCATTGTATTGATAACATTTGAATTTTTGGCTTGATTTATGAGCATACCATGAAACTACTCGTAGCTCCCTGGCATATCGAAAAAACCAACAACGAACAACAGCCATAAAAAGAACAACCGTGTAGCAACTCCAACGTTGACGCAGTTGAGCGTAAATTGAATTGAATCATCATTGGCCCCATATTCATGAACTTAATTATTCCATTTAACATTCTGGGTGAATAATTTCGATCTAGGCACTGATCAGGTGTCCACAAGAGCATACTTTTAATGTTTGCGAATTAGTATTGTACAAGGCTGAGTATCCAAACTGCTGCGGATTTTTCATGCCACAAGGAAGACAAAACATGACTCATACTGCATACGAGCAGTTCCATTGAAATGCTAAATGAAATCGGATTTTCTCCTCATCGATTTCAGAATTTCCATATTCCCTGATGTTCCCTGCAGGCTTTTTCTTTCAGTTAGCCAAACCAAATTTATGGCCAGCTTCTTTGTTTTGCTAACATCTCAGTTTTTCGGACAGGTTCAGGACAGGCATTATTGAATAAGTTTTAAAGGTTTGCAACCTGGTATCTGATAGCTGGTTGTGTTCGAAAGGGTAAAGAGTTGCCCCTGAATTTAATGTTCCTTGGAGGCAACCTCTTAAATTTTTCGTAGCCGCTTCACATATTTGCAAAGAGTTTGCTTTCGGGTTAAGCTCTTTTATTGCATTCTTGCAGATGCCAATGTGAATGGTCCATGCTGTTATTGGCCCTGCCTCTGGCTCTCTTTTCTTCCCATCTCACCCTCCATTTGCGATCTAATAAACTTTACATTTGTTGGTCTTCTTTTTCCCCAGAAAAAGAATGCTGCTGGGCGCGTAGATATTGCCCAGCTCGGGCACAATTTTTCAGGGCACTTGAGGCTTTCATTTTGTATGTAGTCCAAGTGGAGTCCTCGTCTGCAGCTGGCCAACTTCCGTCCATTGTTGACTTCATTTTAATGTTCTGGCTTTTTGCGGCTTTTCGACTCTGGCGCTTCGCTCACTACTGGACAGCCCCCCTCTCTCTCACTGTCAGTCCATTATATTTAAAAATTTCCTTTGTGTTTTAACATCTTAAAGTTTGGCAAATAGATTTTGTGCACTTATTTTTGGGTTGTTTTGCGGTCATGTTTTGTGGTTTTTATTCATTTATTTATGCAGATTTATGCTTTCGCCATAAAGTTTCTTTTGTTTTCCACATAATGCATAAAGGATTTGCTGCAGTTGGGTTTTCTTTTCGCCAAACTTTCATTAAAGCGATTTAAAACTATTATTTTGGGCGTATGCGATGACATAATTCATAGTTTTTAATTATTTTATCATTCGTTTTGTTGCCTGCGATTGGGGAGTCCGCTAGTACCATGAACAAAAAAAAGTTCACAGAGCTTCGATGTACCCCTACTCCTGAAAAAAGAAGCTTAATTAATTTCCACGCTGCAGTTCGTCAAGTATTTGAGTTACAATGCATGCGTATATTGTACGGTCTGTTTCATAATCAGCGTGTAATCTTTATGGAGAGTGACGCACATGCCACATTCGATCAAACGCCCACCGGAATGTGGTGCACTACACACGCTCTTTGGCGGCACATACATAAATCACACAAAACTATTCCCTTTTCCGGCATTTACATGGAGTCGTATCTATGATGAGGGAGCTGCCCTCCACTGGATTACCACTGCCACTGCCATTGCCATTGCCACCGCCCAATCGTCTGACTGACTGACTGGCCGCCTGTTGCCCTTCAATTTTATGCAATATCTCGCCTTTATGGCCTGGCCACACTCCTCCATAGCCATAGCCAAAGCCATCTCTATCTCTTTCGATTATTGTCACTAATATTGAGCACGAGTTTTAATTGAATTTCACGCGCTTCCCATAAAATGACAGCGTGTCCGGGTCCTGGTCGTCCCTTTATGGCTGCTCTGGCTGGAGGTTTATGTATCCTACTCCTTGTAATATATATACTCGCCTCCATCTCATTTGATTGCTCTCGCTTCTTGTTATGGCCAATCGTAAATTTCTTCTCTGTTATTGCCTTGTTCATATAGTTTATAATAATATTGATAATTGGCAGTGACATCAGTGCGATCAAGTGCTGCAGCATGTGGTTGTAAAAATAATCATATGTCGCAATACTGAGAATCGTTCATTAGCTTTCCCCGCATATACTCGTATAATGCCCTTCCCTTCCCAATTATTTTGTCCACTGCAGGCCGTAATTTTTTCGATTTTTAATTACGAACTGGTATTTGCCCGCGACATTCTTATCAGCTCATTTGGCCGGGCTAAGGTTGGGTAGTTATCTACATACACACATATACATACGTAAGTATGTATGTAGTGACGTTTAATGGTTGTTCCGGTGATAAGCGGGTTGGGAATCGTATTCGTCAGAGAGAAGTGCATGGCTGACCTTGGGCAAGGTGTTTCTTAGGGGATGTATAAGTTGATTGACGATTTAAAGAGGTAGAGGTATTCTGTTCATCCTCTTGTAGAAGATATGTGTGTACATATCTCTGAAAATGGAGACCTGCTACAGCAGTCATAGTTTTCTGTAGGGTCAGGCGATCAGGCTTCTAAACTTTCAAGGAATCTAAATACATTTAAACTGCATGAAAGCTGTATATATCTTATAGAAGAAATTCCACTCTTAGACAAATCTTTACTTCCGTTTCCTGAACAATTTAGACAGTACATTCCTTGCCAATAATGAAAATAAATATGTACATATGTTGTATATTGTTAACAATTGTTAATTGTTAGTCACTAAGCAAATGTTTTTTAGTTATCTTTGAAGAAACTCATTTGGTTGATATGGCAAAGTACGAATAAGTGGGGGTCGTAAATAAAATTATTAAGAATTCCCGAGGTGATTTTTCTTCGAGCTGTTGACTCACTCACGAACCGAGCGAGCTGGCGAGTGAGTGAGTTGCCAACTGACAGCCGGACAGACATTGAGCAGCATTGAAAATTGTTTGCTGCTGGGCCATTTACAAAACAATTACACTTATTTGTGAGCCATTTAACAGCGTTACCCAAGTGGCCTGATGGCTGACAATCCATCAGCGGGTGCCGCTCCGCGCCCCATGTAGCAGACACTACTCGACAGCTCGCTGGAGCGCGAACCTAGGGGCAGATGCAGCAGCACCAGGACGGACTCCCTACTGCTTAGTATGCAGCTCAGCCACGTGGAGGATGAGGAGGCAGCGACATTGACAGTGACAGCGAGGCAGAACTGCAAGGTTACGTGTGCAATATTAAGCATACGCAGTGTGGTGCAAAATTCTACACCTTGGAAATTTGGGTGTAATTGAGTGATTACCTCTCAGGAAGTTGGTTCTTTGTTTGCCTTTTGTTTGGTGATAAGCTTCAAGACAGGCACGAGTACCCTTTGAGTATTATCTCATTTCTCGGAAGTTGGGTCTTGGAAATTAAGAATAACAGCAAATTCCGCAATTTCTTTCGGGTGGTTCACCGAAGCGTGCTCCCCCTTTCTAAAAATATAATATTTTTTATTACGAAATTATTGAATCGCAAATTAATTTGACGGATTCTTTTACGCAGAGTTTGAGATAAGAATTAGTCCCGGGGATTAACCGAATAAATATATAATTTAGTTTGTAAAGTAAATAGTAGTGTAAGGGAAAGCCCCTGCTACTGGTAGTCGATTACTGATAGCTCGACTTGGTCGCATTCTTTGGGGCCACAGGAACTAGCATTATGTGATTCCATTAGTGATTGTCTTTATCAGTGGCAAGATAAGAGGCCACTCAGTCCCAGTGGACTTGTAAATTTATAGATAATTGGTGTTCCCTCATTGTTATGTGCCATAAAAGCAATGACCGCAAGCCGCTTTTGACCAAGTTACGAACGAACACTCGAACAAACAACATGCAGCAAGGACTTCTCGTCGTCATCCTGCTGGCCTGCCTGGCGGCCAGCTCTAGCTCCACCGCAACTCCCACATCCCTGATGTCCGGCCACTCCCGAATGTTGCAGCTGATGAGCTCCACTTCCGAACTGCAGAGGGATAACCCCACCCGTTCCATGGCCTGCTTTCAGTACTACAGCGAAGAGTTTGACAAACACCTCAAGCAGTACGAGTACGAGTACGGCCTGTGCAAGGAACAGGCCATCAATCAGACCGCCGACCTCTACGCCAAGTACAATCAGGTTGTCTATAGCCTGGGAAACACAACCGTTGAAGTTTGTAAGGCGCTAACGGACTGCACCTACGGAGCGAACGCTCTCGAGTCCTTGAACTGCTACTCCGCTCAGGTATGCACGCACACTTACTCATAATCGAGAGGCTTGAACTAATTTTAATACATTTTCAGGGCTCCGAGAGTGTGAGGAATGCATACAACCTTTCTTCAACCGCTTCGCTGTACTCCGCCGACCTGACGCAGGACCTCCAGCAGGTGACCTTCCGGGAGGACGGCTGCTCCAACAGCTCGTCGCGTCGCTATGAGGCTCGCCTCGATCAGTCCTACATCGATCTGCAGAACTGTTTGTCCGGTGCAAGTCCAGTGCCAGTCCCCATTACAACCACAACACCCCCTTCAACCTCAACCCGTAGACCAATCTCATCAACGACAGATGATGCAACTACGCAGGAAATTATTGGAACTACTTGGAACTACCAAGCGGACCCAAAAGATGATGGCAGTATTACCTCCGGCGAGAATCATAGATTGGCATCGAAAATCGGCAACATTATCAAGCACATTGGTCTAACTTCTAAATAAAAAATATAAATTTATTTGGATAATGTCGCATACAGAGCCACATGGTTTTAATTTGTGAATTTTTAGTTCATGTAGAAGTATTTTCAAACTTTTAAATCGACAATTGAACCACAGACAACCACGAAGGGTATCTGCTGGATACTTATTTAGGGCTTATCGTATTCGCTGGGTACAGGACTATTCTTATCCGCTGGATAATAGTTAGATAGTTTTCATAGTCAAATATCAAAGGTATTCTTGATCAGGAAACAGTTGATTTGATTTAACCTTTGACCCATAATAAAGATATGGTGATCTATGATCTACAACAGATGTACTTTCAGAAAAGATATTTTTCATCGGCAGTGCCCCAAGGTATCTACTCCGATTGTGAGGACACTGCCCCAAGTGTAAATCCGACTAGCAGGTGTATTTCAGGGACGAACAAAAACAAGAAACTAAAACCTATGGCAACTTACTTAATTAACGGCCCCTGATCTAGGTGGGAAACGGAGTAGGCCGCCAGCCCGATGCGAGGAAAATAAAACTTTCTGCATTTGCTGTCAGTCCAAGTTTATCAAAGATCCAGAGGCAGACCGGAGGTAGATAGATAGACGCAGTGAGTGAGGGCAAAGAAAACATGCAAATAAGCTTGGAAAAACTTTACCCCCAGCAGGACAAACAAAAATGGAAAAATAAGAAAGAAAAGCTAGCTACGAAGGCGGTTGGTTTAGATACCCTTGCAGATCCATCGTTCCAATGAAAGCTATTATGTGACATACGAGGATATAGTCTTCTTATTGGTTCCGACCTAGTATACATTAAGAAGGGCCTGGTCTGGGATAAGTTTCAGCTAGACAGCTACAGAGCCAAGGGACTAGTCTGCACACATATCGCTGCGCTTCAAAATGCTGGTCGAAAGAGTAATACTCTCTGCACAGGGTGCACAAGTGAAACCAGAAGGATAACTTTAAGGTAATGTTGACTGTTAAGTAAACAGTTGAAGCAGGTCCCTTGCGGTGCTTTTCATTCAAATTTAATTGCATTTGTTGTTGTTTCTGGTGCCGCCTGTGGCGGTGTTGTCACTGCAATTAAAACAAATTAGAAGCGTTATAAACACTCACATACTCGTACACGGTAACGGTAACGGTAACGTTAACGGAACGGATGCCACATGAGGGGCGGAGGCAGAGATTTCTCTTTGCCAAAATCAAGCCAATAACTTGATAGGCATCCTGAAAGCAAGCACCCCTGGCTTCCTGCATCTCTGCCACGTTGCGCTTTTCTCCAATGCAAAGGTGTGGCTGTAGGAGAGTGTGCGTGTGGTTGCACTTCGGCAACCAACTGCTCACAGAGGTACACACAAAGATAAATGCCAAGACGCACGCATACAAAGAACGCAATTAAGATATGCAAATTAGAAGTCGGTGTCGTCCGCCTTGTCCTTGTGGTGCTGCTGTTGCTGCTGCTGCTGATGCCTCCCGATGCGACATTCAGTGAATTTGATAATTATGCAGAGGCATGCGATGAGAACAGCTACGAGCACGTGTGTCAGCCTGGATGGTCGAATATGTATGTATCTGAGCTACTGGTGTTTTTGTTGTGCAATAATAATAAGTCAACGAGCGGCATCTTGTGATAAGTGAGTCATTGTCGGGGCGTACGTATTTTTCCCCATTTAGATGTCATTGTTACAAGTGACCAACCGACAAGGGGCTGCGATAAGGCTCAAGAGGACATTGATTGGGGATTCATTGAGTAAACACAATTACTGCTGTTGCTACTTGTCAAAAAAGGGAAACTTGTTATTCTCCAAATCATTGGAAGTTAATGAAAAATTAGAGGGGGAACTTATAAAATTTAATTTAACCTATCACATGCTGATAATCACTAAAACTACATACTAGATCCCTACATTAATCCAACATAATTCTTTAAGTCCTATCTATACTATATATATATTTATGTATATATGTATATTAATACCAGAATTTAATGCTTTCGAACAATACGAATCTTGTATTGGTTTCTGCTTTTGGCTGATCTGTAAATTATTTTCAGGTAGGAAAACATATTGCTCTCACGATCTGTCTACCAGATGGAGGTCAAACAGGAGCTGAGTACCGAGTGCCACTGAATATATTCCACCTTGGCGCAATCACCTGTGTTTGTTTTCTTTCCACTTTCGCAGCTACTATCTATGCGATTATCTATTATCTATGTGACTGTCGGAGAGTCTTAGAGGTTTACTTGGAATCGATATTGCGAATGGAAAATGGACAATGAAGGCGGACAATGAAGACGACCTCCTACGTTAACCAAAGTTTGGTATTGTGATTTGGTATTGTCATAAGATATTTGTTTTTGAAGGGCAATACGCCTACAAAAATCAAAACCGAGATGGACGCTGAGGACTCTATGAGGACTCTTCCCCATCATTTGACACTGTAAAGTTCTGGGCTGCTGAATTTAAGCGTGGACGTACTAGCTTAAAAGATGAGACACGTCGGGGACGCCCAAAAACTGTGACCACTGACGAAACCATTGCCAAAATGCACCAAATTGTTTTGGACGATCGCCGAGTCAAAGTAAAAGAGATAGCTAAGATCCCCAATATGTCTAAAGACCACGTTTGCCATATTTTGAACAACGATATGGACATGAGAAAGCTCTCGGCAGGTTGGGCTTAATGGCAATAGTTTTTTGAGATAGTCGTGGAGTGATATATACCGATTATCTGGAGAAAGAAAAAAAGGATCACGGGGGCTACTAAGCATCGCTATTGGATAAGGTAATAACATGGCAAATTACGCTTTGAATTGCTTCAGTAACCTCCTTGTTCCTTATTCCTTAAGCTTACAGTTGCGCTTTGCCGCAGGAATTTTCCTGAAGTGAGGAGGCTTTAGCCTTTGTAAACCGCCATTTTGAGGAGTAGGACGCCGAATGTTTTCTAGAGGGGCTGAAGAGGTGGGAGCACAGCTGGGAGAAGTGGAGACTTAAACGGATACTATGTTGAAAAGTAATAGGTACCTACATAGAACAAAATTTTAAAACTGTTGGATCATTGTCAGGCCAGAAACTTTTCGGACCGCCCTCGTACATGTATGCGGCATGTGTTCGATTTTGAGCCAAACTTATTCAAATAGTAGTGCAGCTGCGTAGCAGATTTGATCATTTGGGAATTTTGGGTGGAGCCCAAAAGAAATAGCTTACCCCGAATAGTCGATTCCAGGAAGTGTTGACATTGATGAAGTGTGAAACGCAAAAGATTTTATAAAAACTTCAAGAGAACTGGCGTCAGGGGGTAATGGGTGGAACGCCTAGAATTGCTTTGATTATATAGATTTGAAGGGGTCTGAATGAGTGGCAGTTATAAAACCGATAATACTGATAATACCGGCAGAGTCTTAGAGATAGCTGAAGTGATAGGCCAAGCCATAGGCAATAACACGGGTTTTTACCTAAAAACAATACGGATCGTAGCAATGAGTTTATGGTCCTCCGATATTGAGCACTTGAGTGGCGTGCCTATAAATACTGAAGCCGGTTAGGCAATACGGCCAAGTACGAATCGATCGCTTGAAGTAAGCGAATCCCAAAAACGAAATCCGAACTACCCAGAGTAAATCAATCTACAGTAGCGAAATGTACGCCCAAGTGTGCGTACTCCTCCTGGCCGTTGGCCTCAGCCAGGCCTATCTATCCGAGCCCGTGGTCTTACCGCAGGAGCATTTAATGCGGCTCGTGCTGCAGTCACGTGATGTCGGAACCGACGCTTCCCACTCTCTAGAGTGCCTTGCCTACTATATGGCGGAGATGAACGCGGTTGGAGAGAAATTTGATACGGACACAAAGGAGTGCATCAGCGTGGCGCAGCTCAAGGTGGAAGCCATCAACGATGACACCCAGCCCAACCGTACCGCCATCGACAACTCCGCTGAGAGCTCTTGTGAAGCCCTCAAGGATTGCACCACTTTCGATGACGCCGAGGATTACTTTGCGTGCACCGCCCAAGCCGTAAGTTGAAATCGCCCCAACCCGCACTCACAAGCAGAAGTAATCACACGCTGTGCTTTATATTCGTTTCGTTTGCAGGGTTCCGAAAACGCCAAGTCTATGTTCACCATCTCCGCCAATTCGAACGAGCTGGTGGCCCAAATCAAGGAGACGTACCGCCTAATTGAGGTGTGGCAATACGATTGCACCAACAAGACGCATCGCGAATATGCCGAGAACTCTGCTGGCGTCTACGATGATATGAGCGCCTGCATGTCCGGAGCTGATATTCCAACGACAGGACCAACCACATCCGCTCCCACAGACTCAACAGAGAGTTCTACAGAGTCGTCAACAGAGAGTTCCACAGAGAGTTCAACAGAGAGTTCCACAGAGAGTTCCACAGAGAGTTCCACTGAGTCTTCAACAGAGAGTTCTACAGAGTCGTCCACAGAGAGTTCAACAGAGAGTTCCACTGAGTCTTCAACAGAGAGTTCCACAGAGTCTTCAACAGAGAGCTCCACTGAGAGTTCCACAGAGAGTTCCACAGAGAGTTCCACAGAGAGTTCCACTGAGTCTTCAACAGAGAGTTCTACAGAGTCGTCCACAGAGAGTTCAACAGAGAGTTCCACTGAGTCTTCAACAGAGAGTTCCACAGAGAGTTCCACAGAGAGTTCCACTGAGTCTTCAACAGAGAGTTCCACAGAGTCGTCCACCGATAGCTCTACAGTTACCATTTCCACGACCACCGATGATTCGGAAGACAAGGAGTCGCCGCCTGAAGAGGACTTGAATCATCTGATCAGCAAGATTGAGAGCGAGGGCAACAGAGACGTGAAACAGATTTTGAAGAATATTCAGAAGTGGCTCAAGCAGCACTAAGCCTTTAGCTGCTTAAACTTTCAATTTAAAAGCCTACAATAAAAGAAGCTTAAATGTATCTGTATCTTAACTATTTATTGAAAACAAAAAATCTAAAAAAACTGATTATCTGATTACTGTATTGCTATGTAGATGGATGAGTTTTAGGGGAACCACGCCGTGTTTTTAGCTTTTAAAAAGTCACGTTGATATCGTTAATACCCTTGGATTGGGGTTCAATAAAAATTAAATAATGCTAAGCATAGCCAGAGGCCACCTGATGATTCATTGAAAAGCTATAGGTTTGGTGATAGTGATATACAAAAGACAAGAGTAATCGAGTATTAAAGTGTTATCTGGCAAGTCCTCGATAAAGTAGTACATTTGAGTCTTACCTACAGTGTGACCAAAGAACCCACTCACGGCAATCGTGGCTGGTCACTATGAGACGAAGCAATTAAAAATGGCCTAAAGATAAGAATTCCACATGTCGAACACTGCAAAAATAAGTTGTAAAGCCAAGAATATATTCTGGGACGGGAGCACAGGTCGTAGTAACAATAAAGTCTAGGACTATCTTAATGTTCAGATAAGATTCTTGCTAAAACTAGCATTATTCGAGATCGTAGGTATGAAGTTAGCCAATTCTTAGAACGGTGGTATTTCCCGCAGTGCACGAACTTTTGTTAGCATACCCGTGACCATGAGACAATCTATATTTCGGAGCTGTTTAGTCAGCACAAAACTTATTAAAAACCAAATCGGAAGGAATCACGGCAACGATGTGAGGTACAAGATAATAAGTTAATTAGCTTTTAATCAGGCCGTAATAAGAGATTCGAGCGCTATTTCCATTTGACCACAAAATCTGATAATCACGGGCTATAAAAATCAGAACCTCAGCCGAGGGGCTTCCAGTAATACTCTTTGGTCCGCCTTTTGCAAATACGTTAACTCCTAAGGATCACGCGTTTGTCCAGCCATGAAGTTTGCCCTCGCCCTGTGCCTCATGCTGGCAGCCAGCTGCAGCGCTCTGCTGCCCAAGCACCCAGCGGACCTCGTCTCCATGCTGTCCCATCAGCAGTTCGCCATGAGCCGCATGATCTCCACCTTCGACGCCCGCGCCGATGATTCCGCGCTGGTCAACAACTGCTTTAACTACTACCTGGACGACCAGAGGGAGGTCATCCTTAACTACAACCAGAACTATAACGGATGCATAAACACCGCCCAGACTTCCAGGGAAGCCCTGACCGCCGAGAGCGCCTCAGAGCGCCAGAGCCTCCTCGACCGTACTAACGCCATGTGCACGAGCCTCACCAATTGCGACGCCGAAGTGGATGGTTTGAAGTTCTTTGAGTGCTACCGCGATTCCGTACGTATAGGCTGAAGTTTTCCTCAAAGGGATCCCATCTAATCTGACCGCATTTCAGTCCTCCGACAGCTACAAGACCATGTTCACCTTGAACAGTGACTCCAGCCTGGACTTTAACCGCATCAGCGCCAGTTACAGCGTCATCGAGACTGACCTGACCGACTGCGTGGATACCGCCCGCGTGGAATATGCCCACGACATGGATTCTTGCGATGAGCACCTTACTGCTTGCTTAGCTGGAGGAGAGGTACCTACCAATGCTCCTTCGACTGTTGCTCCTGTAACCGATAGTCCTTCCACTGTTGCTCCTGTGACCGATAGTCCTTCCACTGTTACTCCTGTGACCGTTAGTCCTTCCACTGTTACTCCTGTGACCGTTACTCCTTCCACTGTTACTCCTGTGACCGATAGTCCTTCCACTGTTGCTCCTGTGACCGATAGTCCTTCCACTGTTGCTCCTGTGACCGATAGTCCTTCCACTGTTGCTCCTGTGACCGATAGTCCTTCCACTGCTGCTTCTGTGACCGATAGTCCTTCCACTGTTGCTCCTGTGACCGATAGTCCTTCCACTGCTGCTCCTGTGACCGATAGTCCTTCCACTGTTGCTCCTGTGACCGATAGTCCTTCCACTGTTGCTCCTGTGACCGATAGTCCTTCCACTGCTGCTCCTGTGACCGATAGTCCTTCCACTGCTGCTCCTGTGACCGATAGTCCTTCCACTGCTGCTCCTGTGACCGATAGTCCTTCCACTGCTGCTCCTGTGACCGATAGTCCTTCAACTGTTGCTCCTGTGACCGATAGTCCTTCCACTGCTGCTCCTGTGACCGATAGTCCTTCCACTGTTGCTCCTGTGACCGATAGTCCTTCCACTGTTGCCCTGTGACCGATAGTCCTTCCACTGCTGCTCCTGTGACCGATAGTCCTTCCACTGCTGCTCCTGTGACCGATAGTCCTTCCACTGTTGCTCCTGTGACCGATACTCCTTCCACTGTTGCTCCTGTGACCGATGGTCCCACCACGGAAGCTCTAATCAGCACCGCCACTAACGCTCCAGTCACCGAAGAGTCACCGAACGCACCAGAGGAGGATATTGAGAAGGCTCTGCCGATGGCTCACAAGGGATTTTGGCGCCTCTTCAAGCGCTTCTTCTAAGAAGCTAAAGTCGTGATCTGTTCCAACGATCCCGAATTTATTTATTGCGCCTATGAGTAAACTGAAGCCAGAAATAAGGCCTAAATAAAACAGTTGCTAAAATGTAGAATACTTTTCAGTTCGCTTCGAAAATGCTTTCGTCCGTGCCTGCACATTGGTGATACGAGTATCTTGAGACGTATCTTGGGGAATTCGGTTAATCGAAGTAGATAAGGGGCAGAACTCACTCAGAGGGCTACTGGTTACCAGAGCGCGTAAGAGATCGGATTAGACAGGTTTGAGCTACGGAATAACACTTGCAATCAATGAGAAAGCAAGCGGAGAGATAAAGAAACACCTGAACTTGTCAAATGCTGATACTATACTCATATATTATGTACGTTTGTGGTACAGTCCGACCTGGCATCGTAGAACATTTGAAACATTATTATATTCCTTGAATTTTTAAAGTAATTCTGCTTAACAGTTGAGCACTTTTCAAGTAGTTGCGCGGGTGCCACTTAAACAAGTCGGACTGTATATCGGTTGGCCTTCGATGGGGACAATAAAAAGAATGGGGGAATTACGAGGAACTGATCAATTAGGCACTTCCCGGGCGATACAAGATACTAGATTGAGTGCGCTGTCGGGGCAGCAGCGCCATCGAGGCGGCATTTGAGATTTGCGGCCATATGAATTCAGTACGGGAACACGAGCGACTAGGCGAGATCATCTGTCGCCATCTGCGGCTGGCTTTGTTTATACTGGGCCTATGGGCGGTGCGGACGCAGGCCCTGGGTTTCGACTGGCCGACCCTTATGCCAGACATCACCATCGATGAGTGCCACGATGACTATCTCTTAGCCTGCGCCAATGCCGCGCTGACATTCTCCGATGCCTTTGAACTGTGCGAACAGACGGCCAACGAGACGAAAATTGAGCTCTCTATCGACGAGGAGGTGGAGCGACTACAAATCGAGCTGGGCGCCAGCGAAGTGTGTGGCAATCTCCACATCTGTGACACCCTGGAGAATGATCTCGATTACTTCAAGTGCATCAGCGATAATGTAAGTTGTAGGAGTCTTACTTCTTTCTCTGCTCTAATCCACCATTTCAATGCCGCAGGGGAGTCGCAATATTGACATTCTCACCGAAATCACATACAATTCCACCAGTGCACTTACGCGACTTCGGAAGGACTACGATGAGGTGTATCGCACCTATCTACTCTGCACCCTGGACGCCCAGAGGAACTACATGGAAGACCTGCGTCAGGCCTACACGGAACTCAGCCTGTGCCGAGTCGAAGCAGGCGATTACGAGTATTTAGATTAAAGAGCACTGATCTGTGTGGTAGATTAACCCAAGCTTTAATGTTCTTCGCTCTGCTGCAGGCATTGGTCCAGATCTCGAAAGACCCGGTCCGTCCCCTCCACATAGCTGTGCTCGGTGCGGTTTGTGCACAGGTAGTGCTCCACATCGATGGTGCCCAACTGCTGGGTCAGGCGGAGGGCATCCTCAGAGGCGTTATATGAAATCGTGTACATAGTGGCCAACTGCTGCTTGGACTGCTTGGGCAGATGGGGGTAAGATTCAGGCTATACCTCGCCGATTGCCTACTCACCATTTTTGCAAAGCAGTTGAAGAAGTCCAAGGCGTCGGAGATATCCAGACAGTGGTCTATAAATGCCCTTATGCCCATGGCAGCTTCCCGAACTTGATTCTGCGCCGCGACGACATTCGTGTCCAGCGACTGGCGTTCACTTGTGGCCTTATTCAGGCAGCTGTTGTAGCTTTTCGACCAGGTGGCACCCTGGCTCTCCAACTGTGGCAAGTAGCGAGCGAAGCATTGCTTGGTGGTGGATTCATTGGCTTCCAGATAGGAGAAGAGGCTCTCCAGAGTCTTGGGCTGTTTATCTACTGCCTGTAAGGAAAAATTCCTTTGGTAAACTGGCTGTCCGCAAATAGAAAGGACACGTCGTCAGCCTACCCACAGGCACATCGCTGGGACCAGACCAAGCACCAGCAGTGTGATAATAGTCGTAGTTGTCATGCCTCTGCTAACGATCGACTGACAAAAAGTAGCCATATTTCCACGTAAAGTCACCGAAAGTTGGCCGTGTAATCTGACATTGATTCATGGTTTGTTTATATGCTCGCTTATCGGTGCGGAGACCGGACCGTCTGCAAATATCGATTCAGTGTCTCTAAAACTGTGGAACATAACATACTTTTGTGCGAAAATAAAAAAGTGAATACCCTTGAGAGGAGTGTTATAAAATTGGTAAGCTGTTTGCAACGCACAGCAGGAGACATCTCCGGACCCATAACATTACGGTTATTATAATTGAAAGAATAAAGGAAGGACTAAATATTGCAAAGACTAATTCCAAGAGAAAGTCTGAGAATGTTTGAAATGCTTTTCGATTCCCAGAACGCGGTTTGATTTAACTTTTGACCATACCATACCATAAGAATTTCTATGATCATTAGAGCCAACGACTTCCACTATAGATCTATTTTACAAAGCCCAAAAGCTGCCGGATTCCGTTGGACAAGTTGGACATAGTGATGGACATTTTATTGTAAGCGCTCCTCCACTCCTTATCAGTCGTTAACTCTTTCCCGATTTGACCCTGACGACACGTGAATGGCATCCATTCGATTGAAATGCACATGCAAAGCAATTTGGGACTCCGGGTATTACGCATACAACTTAATGCTTCCTAATTGATGGCCACCCGAGCGCAGACTAATTGCAGAGACAGAGCAGAAAAAATTCACAAAAATTCACAAAAATTCATCGAGGCAAACGGATCAATCATCCGCCTCCAGTCGCGACGGTACCTCCAAGTATATAAAGCTTTGGAGCTTCCTGGCTGCCACCGACAGTGAAATCAGAACCACCGAACAACATGAAGCTTCTGTGCAGTGTATTAATCCTCGCCAGCGTGCTCGCTGCCCAAGTAATTAACCCCCCTTCCATCTCCCTTCCCTTCCCCCACTCGGTCTCGGAATTGAGGGCAGTAAAGAATTTCCAATCGATTCGCAGGCCAAGCCGGGAGCCGTGCAGACGCAACTGCAGAGCGCCCTGGACCAATACCTGGTGCACGCTCAGGACCTTGATACCACCGTCACGGCCGACGTGACCACGCAGTGCTTCAGCTTGTATCTGCCGATGCTGAACGAGGTGGCTGCCACCTTTTCTAGCTCGTACAAGTCCTGCGTCACTACCGCCAGCGCTGAAGCGGCCAATCTGACCGCTCTGGCCGCCAAGCAGCAGACGATCTACCAGCAGGAGGTCACCTCTCTCTGCAGCGCCTTCACCACCTGCGACAGCGACAACGACACCAGCACCTTCTTTACCTGCTACGCCAACGCGGTGAGTACCGATCGCAAGGGCCAGGGTGGAACAGTGCTCTACCTGTACTGACTCCAAACTATGCTCCACAGGCCAACAGCGACGTCTCCCTCATCTACGATATTGCCACCAATGCCGCCAGCTCGGCCAGCAGCCTCAGTGAGGGCATTAAGGCAATTCAGGACACGGAATACCAGTGCACCAACACCACCGAGAGCAACTACGTCCGTGATACGGCCGCCACATACGATCTCCTCGACAGTTGCCTGAAGTACGGTGTCCCCACCGTCTCCACTGCTGCGCCCTCCCCCTCTACCAACGGCCCCGTGGCTAGCTCGAGCGGGGCTCCTACCAGTACTGTCAGCACTGTGGCTCCAACATCGGACGTTCCTGCCAGCAGCGCCGTCCCAGTGACTACCGCTGCCCCCGGCACTTCAGGTAATGTGACCACTCCTGCTGCCAGCACCCCAACCACAGCATAGGTCCAAATCTGATATCCAATAAATGAGCATTCACAAATCGCATGCGACTATCAATTCGATTCCGCTTGGGGCCACAAAAGTGACCCGAACCAAATACACAAGGTGTTTATACGAATACAAGAGTAATATTTCATTCTTAAGGATATTGTTTGCGGCAATCATATTAATTCTTATGAATATTTAAGAAGAATCACGCATGAAATACATAAGATGTGTAGCATTGGCGGGCTCTGGATTTTCCTTGGGAGAGAGCAGTGAACGAACGAAGGATTCTGAGTGAAAAGTACGCGTATCTCATAGCCCGAAAACCTTATTACATAGAGATTGCTTCAGTGTGAATGAAAAAAGGCACATAAATATTCAATTTGTAAGCCGACTTATCGGGCACCTCCGAGCTGCCCGCACATCGGCGATACTCGTACATTCAATTATCTCGCTATGTGGCTATAGCTATAGCTGTTGCTGTAGCTGTAGCTGTTAACGCTTTAAAATGTGCGCACACACACTAGATTGTAGTCAGTCGAAGTTTGTTCTCAGACCATTAAGCATGAAAGGCCACCAACGTAGTTTCGCTCTGCCAGTTGTCGTCGTCGTGGTTGCCGTGGCCATTGCCGGGCTGTGCGTGCTGTCAGGACTGAATGTAATGAAAATTGAGTAGAACAACAGCATACAGGGCTCTCTGACAGTGGGAAACTACAATCCTGTAAACGTTTATCCTTTATCAGGCAGCGCCTCTCGACGTGCAGTGCAACTGTGGGGACGCAGGAACGCAGCACTCAGCCGACGGCCTTCAGACCCAGACCCAGACCGGTCCCGGCTGCCAGACGCAAACCTCCGAGAATGGCACCCAGAGCCAGAGCCAGAGTGGCAGTGGTAATTCTAGCCAGTCCCAGACCCAGTGCACTGGCTCCGACTGCGCTCCACTTACGCCCTTTCCACCGCTGTTCACCATGAAGCCAATGGAGCCCCTCACGTGGAAGCCATTGGAATGGAGGTCACTGCAACCCATTGCGCCGCTGAATGGGCAGCAGCAGCAGCAGGCCGATGTAGTTTAAGCTCTTCAAATGATTGTCCGATTCAATAAAGGCTGGCGAGTTGAGATGAAGCCCCAGCGTGTGGTCCATTGGGTCCACCTCACTGATATATCCAGTACTCCAATTCTCAATTCGGTTGCATATAAAAATGCCGAATGGGCATTATTTGCTCGGAGCTAGGCCTGGCTTAATTCCATTTTCAGGTTGCTCTTGACAGTCAGCCACCTCTGGCTAGGGTCTCTCCCCACACGAATTTTCCACGCGAGATTAGAAAAACCCAGGAAAAATGATGATTCTAATTGGTTCTGAAGTGAGTTGAAATACCATTTCGAGTGCTCACTGTAAATCAGAGCCCCATTGGGCTGCCGGTAAATCTCCAACCAGCGAGCGACTATAGATATCAGAGCATTTACTGATATGGAAAAAATATGTATGTACTGATACGATGTTGGCGTTTTTTTAATATATGTAACTATTTTAAAGAGTAGATAAGAAATACGGTGGTAACTAAAAAACACGTTCTGTCCTCTATACTGTTAGAAGGATATTCGTATTCGTACGAGTTCCTATATACGAGTAGGTATGAGTCGGAACAGTCAGCGTCCGATCAGTTCAATATACTGAGACCAGAAGCTGTTGGCGGTAAAGAGGTATTATTTCAAAAGACAATCAACAATGATAAATCATAATTCCAGCCTCCCATTAGTTATAACATGACATAATCATAAAGAATAAACTCTTTTCCTTGGCTGCAATATAAATTGCAAATTTTTCAACAATTAAAACACCAAGAACATTTTCCATCAACTTTGGTTGAAGTTTCTTCTGTCATTGCTTTCATCAACTACTAACAACCGAAAAAAAACCCTTTAGTAACTTTGTGATTGAGTAATACCCCAGATGGATTTTATTTATCTCGAATTGCCTCCATGATTTTGCACAGTTTCGTGAACTTTTGCTCACCATTTACCCAGTGAGATTGACAGTTGGGCTGCATCAGCGGATGATGATGAATTCTCCCCGAAATGCTGTCTGTGGTTAATGCAGTTTTTTGTTTTCTTCCCAGATAAAACTTTTGTAATGCGCCGAACTTTTACCGACTGTGGCAACCCATTGTGGCACCTTAGCGCGATGCGGCCGTGGGCGACGTGTGCAAGTAATTGTGGCAAAAGGCGCCACAATAATCAACGGCAGCCGTGGCAATCCGGAGGAGGATATCGTCCACGGTTGATGTTGATGTTCGAGGTAGCTCCTCGTACTGCCGCCAGTTGGCTTTTAACTCATTTTCTGATTAAAATCTTGGCCATTAAGCGTGCAAGCTCAAATCGGGCCAAACTTTTTTAATGGCACTGACAATAGTCGCTCCAGCCCCTGCTCTAGCTTTCTGGACTCCCCATCTCCAATCCGTGCAATCTGCAGTGCCGCCGCAAAAAGGACGCGCGAAAATTGGCGCCTGCAACGAACGACGATGGTCACGACATGGCGCAGAATTCGGTGTAAAATTAAATTAAAACTGCCAGCGTAGCAGCAGATGGATCCGAGGCGGTGGGGAGACTGCGAAAATATTTGCGAGCCTTTAAGGAGAAGGCCAGATGGGCTGATAGTGAAAAACAGCATGAGGAGGCGGCGCACCACCCTGGCAAAGGAGGAGCTGGTAGAGAACTCTCAGCGCCAGCTGTCAGCGGCTGCCAGGCCAACGATGTCAATTAGTTTTTGAAGCGAAGCTGACCCCCGTCTCTTAGCCACCCTTGCCCTTTCCTCCCACTCAAGTTGGCTTTAAGTTAATTGCACAAGATTTCACTTTGCTCTTGCCGTTCTTACATCCGTTTCCGCTCTGCTCCGCCCCGCCCAGCCGCCACCACCGACATTTTTAATCAAGTTAAAAGTTATTTTTAAATGGAGTGCGAGCGAAATATGCAAGTGCAATGCAAACATCACAAAGGTCCTGTCGCTGGATCTGCGTATGTATCTGTATCTGCATCTGCAGCACTGCATACAAAGTATTTATCATCTGATTATTTCGTGGGGCATTCGTGACCAGCTTGGTTGCACTGTTCGGCTTTCCGCCATTCCAGTTTCAGTGGCCTCTCATCATATACAGAAATATGGTTGCTCATGCCTTTTTATGGCCTGTGGGCTTATTATTTTCCATTGTTTTCATCAGACTTAAATTCAATGAAACTGTGATATTTTTTCCGAGTTGATTTAATTTCATGTAAGGTCACCAAGGTTGGTGATTGCGGAATTTATTTATCAGTTAAGGCTAACTACTAATTAAGCAAGCGATGGTACAACGCAGCCGAGGGGAGAACTATTGTGAGTCTGATTCGAACGCATAGTGATAGACAGAGTCGGAGATGCAAAGGATTGCAATTTCAATGGGAAGTTAGGTTTCCTGGCAAAAGAAACGAATATTGTTAGAGCTTGTTTTGAAAAAAATGAAAGCTTTTCAGGGTATTGCATAATTTCATTATCACTATTTACTTTTTACCCTTGGTTTTTATGGATGAATAATAGTTACGTGCGTGCTCTCTCTCTCACTCTCCCTTTCACCTACCTTTCGCAATTCATTTGTCATTTCGTTGGCTTCTTTTTTTATATTTTTAACAAATTATCTGTGGCAAAACCAGTACACAGAGATACCATCGCAAACACACACACACAGCTATAGGAGCTCACTGAAGAACTCACCCGCTCACCTACGATGCTATTTTACGTGCTTTACACCTGGAAAGCCTTTGATTGATGATACGACCCATTGATAAGGGGTTCTAACCAGCCACCCGACCACCTTAGACAGCAACACCAAAGCTCTTTCTGTCCAGCTAATTGGCGCCAAAGTAGCTGCCGTTTAAAAATATTTTAGCAAAATATGCTTGTATAGTTTTTTGGGGTTTTTTAAGCATTTGGCTAATTATGCTCTCAAAGTGAAGCCAACTGAACCATAGCAAAGCGTTACGTTCCAGGCTGGTCGGCTCCGGTATGGTATGGTATGGTCTGGTCTGGTCTGGTCTCGTCTGAGCTAATTAGAGCAGCAAACGTTAATTGCAATTTGCAACGACTCGCCTGGGGTAGGGGTGGGCAGAGGACCAGTGGGCGGTAGGAGAAAAGATGTGCGGCCCGTTACATAGATGTCGCATCAACTCCTTCAGCTGTTGCTGTCGCCGCTGCTGGCGTTGTCACGTTTTTGGTGGCTGCTTTTTCGTATGACTCCATTGCGAGCACTGCCACAGATGTTGCACTTGCCACACGATTTGCAGTTACGTGCGAGGGGGACATGCAGACAGAGAGCGAGATGAAGAGAGCTGCACTGTAACCGAATCTTGTCTGAACCGAAAATCTTCTAATTTTCTACTGCAGTGATTTCGCATGCATAGAGAGTGCAAGCCTCAGCACTGGCACTTGCACGGCACGAGCACGGGCACGGGCACGGCGAAGGGTCTCACTGATTTATGCGCATCAATAAGTTTCCCGAGTTGCCGATACTTATGCGAAATGTGCCGCAATGAGACGTGGACCCGACCGGGGCACGTTCGCCTGCAGTGGCAGCAATAGATACTCTGGCAGCGACTCCCAGCTGCTAAAATAATGATTTGCATTTCGATCTGGGGTTGGATTTCGATTTGAGGTTGACCAGCGAGGGAGACGAAGGAATAACGCAACACAGTTCTTGGGACTAATGAGAATAACCCTCACAACCATCTTCCTCCGCCCCGTCTGCTTATCGCCTCGCTTCGGGAGGGAATGGAAAGCCAAATTCCCAGCCAAATAATTCATTTTCGCTGCTTTGTTTGTTGGCCACGTTTATGGCCACCGCTTATCTTAATGGGTCAAAGGTTATGGCCAGCCTTGAGATGAGACAGTCTGCCAAACTTCCGTTGCCCAATCCTCACCACGGAACCCCAACCACTGACCACCAGAATCGGCTTTGCTTCTGCATTCAAACAGCGCACTGCGGGCGGTCCAAGGAGGCACCGTGCGCCCAGCCAGAGATTAGGCGTGTTTATAAATAGATTTATGGATCGTCAGTGGGAGAACCTTTTAGCCCCCAGCCCTAAGCACAGTTCCAAGCATAGCTCGATGTGGCAATAAACACGCCATAGAGCCACTGCAACTACATGAGCGGCATTTAATAAAGACGAAACCAAGAAATCTGTATTCCGACGATGCGATACCTGGGAATTGCCAAAGAAATCCTCTTTGTTTAATAATTATTGGACCGCACATTTTTAATATATTCATCACTATAGATGCACTCGTTCATACTGACAGGCAGACAGGTCTGAAGCGTATATATCCCATGAATATATGGGATCGGGAAGCCCTTCCCTCTGCCTGCTACATACATTGGTACACAAAGCAGATACTCCTGCACACTACGAGCCCCGCATAACGAGTATAATTATGTTATTTTCGACTGTCGGCTGACTGGAGTCGAGCACTCAGCCTCATAGAGCCACACATGGCAAGCTCCACTCGACTCAACTCGACTCAACTTAACTCATTTGCTAAATCAAGCATGCACCACTTAAATTTTCATTAGACTGTTTTCCGTATGCTCACATGCTGTGGCCTGCATTTGCTGCTCATGCTGCTGCTTCTTCTCCTAAGTCGAAACAGAACCGCAGTGTGTGCGCACTTTGTCTTAATGATGTTAAAGTGAATTTAAACTTACGTGATTTTTACGTGAGCGCCAGTAATTGGCGCTGCACTTGCACATACAGTCATGACCGGCAAAAAGGTGAATGCGCTGAGGAACAGCCAGTGCAGTCTTTCATGAACTGTAAGAAATTAAACTAGCAATAGTGTGTGTTATATTAAACATCATCAAATAATAATTGTAAGTATTAGGAATATTCTATAGAAATATTGAAGCGGTATAAGTCACGCATTTCAGATCAATTTTTTCTGAGAAGCTTTACATGCATGAAAAAATAGAATTTTTCAGAGTGTATGCATAGTTGCCTTCCTCCGGCCTGAGCTGTGAGTCATATCTCTGATATGGTGTCATCATTCAGCGAGCGGCGGAGATTTCTGGTGAGGAGCTCCTGTGGCACATGTGCTCACGTATTGGCCATAAATATTAGGGTTAAGGGCGGGCATCGCCAGCCTGGCATATTGGCAATGCCAGAGCGAAATCAAACCATAAATTTAACACGTTTCAGCGTTTGCAAGCGGGCAGTGACAAAGACACCGACAGAGGAATGAGGGGGAAGACAGCCGCCGAGTGCAGTGCACACACATATATTACGTTACGTATACGCAACGATGTCTGTCGCCACGTTAACTGCCAGCCACGTCGCGGCTAAAGCCACGTGCCAGCTGATGCCGTTTCTCCTGGAGAGGCATTTAATTTGCTGAAACATCCTGCGAGGCATTTTTCCCTTCCGTTCCTCCTCTCGGCTGCTATTTAGCCAGCCAGGTTAAGGGGGTACGCTGACCAAATCGAAGAGCCATTTCCCATTCGGTAAAGCCACAGAATCAGAATCAGGACCAGCATCCAGCATCCATTGGCAGCCTGTCAGTGCCTGGCTGTACCTCCTGCTGCTGCTGCTGCTGCTGCTGCTGGCGATGATGCAGGTCCCCGATTCTGTTAAGGATACGCAGCCTTCGGCCTCCTAGCTGCCTCATGCCTGACTGCCTCTACTTCCTGTTGCTCCGTGGTCTTCGATGGCAGCCAATGCGCTTAGTTCTCATGCGAGTGTAGTTGGGTATATGTGGGTTAATTCCGTTTCACTCCGGTTAAACACACACACTTAGCGGGGAAACCACGAGAGATGGAGAGCGAGAGAGAGAGAGAGAGGGAGAGGGAGAAATGGGGAGTGAGTTTAATCATGGCATCGCACTTCGAAAGGGATTTGCAGCTTAAAATCGGATTTGCCACGCCCAAGCGACGCCCAACCGAGCTTATCGAATTGTTCTCATTATCGTTCAGATTTTAGTGGGCCAAGGAAATTAATTTCGTGAGTAAACCTGTGTGGATATAGGCACCTGACATGTAATTACTAAGCCAGCCAGGCTCCCTTCCTAAAGCATGTGGCATCCATAATCATCATTAAGGATGCCTGTCTGGTCATACACAGCACTTGGAGTACTCTCATGTAAGTATATTGAAGTGTTTGTTGGTTGATGGTTGAATAGCAGCTTTGCCGCTTCATCGTCTTGGGCTTGACTTGAAATTTTCCACCAACTGAAAGCAATCTCGTTAATTTCGTCAGCAAAAGCATCTCAAATCTGCGCAAATCCCCATCAGGCCCTTAAAATCGTTCGAGTTCCTACATTTATATTAGGCCATACATTATGATGGTTTCATTTCGGTTGTCGATAAAATGGTTTGACAACAAGCGGATTTCGTGGCATCAAATCCAGCTCAGAGGCCTGAGCACACATGCTTCTCGCACTCGGGGGTCCTTTGTCCTTTGCTAGTTACTCTAACCAAATATTGCCATTATTATAACGAGTATTGGGACATTGGCAGTTTGGTATTTTGGGGAACTTTTACTTCTGCACAAAATCAAAACAAATTACCACGATCAACAACAATTGTCATTCGTTATCCTATTAACGCTGCTACTGCCACACCAGAGACTGCGGCAACATTCCGGAATCCGGCAATGAATTATGGACAAAGGCCAATGCCAGCACTCCCGACAAGAATTTCCAAGTAATAAAGCAATAAATGCCAATGTCGAGGCCCTGGTTCGGCTTGAGTCGAAGGAAAACTTTCCAGCAAACTCGCCCACAAAATGTACTCTCACATAACTACTGTCCCTCTCCTCTTCGAGGTTGTATATGTGATAAATTCCTGACAAATTGATATAAGTAGAAATTATGTACGAGCAGAACCAGATAATGGTCTGTGGTTGTGCGAATTTCTCCGATAATCAGCAACAGCTGCCAGGGAATGGTAATGCGAGCCAAACGCCTGTGCATCCTATACATTCAAAAGGACACGGGCCATCGACGGTTGGTCATTGTGAGCGCTCGTTGTGAGTGGGAAAATACTAGTGGAAATAGCATTTATGTAAAGCATGATACAGGTCTGTATTTGCAGAATAGAATCAATAGTAAATAAGATAATTTAATTTTGTTAATATTGTACAGAAAATTGTCTCGTTGGAAAATCAATGGATTTTCAATAAATTCTAAATTGGTTTTCCAAAACACTTCCATCAGTCACACTGACTAATATATCAACGATTTTCACTAGAAACATGAAGATAAATGATAAATACTAAAATTCGAAATGGGTTGAACCAAGATGCCCATGAATATCTTCGTTTTTGTTTGCAGAAAACTCTCGTTTCTATTAAATTTTAACACATTGTAGATTTAGATTATTTAATGATTCACTTATTTGCATTTTGCTTACCTCAACTGCCACTATAATGCTATTGTGCCAGTGGTTATGGCTCATCTTTTGTGTGGCTAAGATTTTACAATTTTAATGGACTCCCGCAATGCGATAAGAATAACTACGTATAAGTTGATATTGCTGGCCAGAGAGCAAACATTAGGGGAAAGCACCTAGGCAAATGTCGTATCGAAAGCATAAAAGCAAACAGCCTGATTAACGAATAACACAAACACGGATAGGGATAGGGATGTGGACAGCGACACAGACACGGAAACCGAACGGAAATGCAAATATGCCAAACGGAAGTATTGTCCTTGGGGTCTCCAGAGCAGGAGAAAGGAAACAATAGTGGCCGCAACAGCCGGATGCTGCATAAACGGATTGAAATGGGAATGGGATTGAGAGAAAGTGAAACGAGATCGAGTGCGAAGTCATAAAAGTTGCATGCCACAAAAACTACTCAGCGCAAAGGACGACTGAAGAGAGCAAGAGATAGACACTCGCACACACTTGCACACACACAATGTCTAATGCGAATGAATATTACGGATATTCACATTGAAGTGGACCCATAATTGCGGCTCAATGGCACTCGAATGGCAATCGCTGGGATCACAGATGATTAGGGGAAGGCCGCACTAAAGCGAGTGAAATAGAGAGAGAGAGAGGTAGAAGTGTCTGATGATGCATGAATATTTGAAGAATTTAGCCAGGTCACTTGAGCACTCAAGTCGGCATCCGAGTCACTCAAAGGGAGTGTTTGATTGATTGTGCATAAGTCATGGTCCATGTAGTGGAAATGTATTCATTTCGAGACGTCCGTCTGGGGCGGCGGACTGCATCTTGATTTATATCGTCTAGACTAGATTTTGAGCCACGAATTTATTTATAATTCCTTCTTTGTCTGTCTTGCCGTGGAGTTGAGGCGCCCCAATGCATAAATGCATATTTACATGTCGTTTGGTCAGCAAAGGAACTTGTCAACGAACTCGAAATGAGCTCAGGCCGGCTCCAGCGAACCATTAACGCCTGACCATATGGTCCCAGCCATCATCCCAGATTAAGGCCAAATTCGCAGGACAACTTTCAGACAAAGTATTTTAATTGGAACAACTTTTACAACTTCCATCAGATGGAAAAGGGTCAAGCATTTCCAAATAGACTAGCTGCTAATTTACTTTGAAGGGAGAAGTTAAACAAACACACAACCAAACTACCTGAAGTTATTTACCGACTGGCCGTCGGCTATATCCCGCTGATCTTTGCCCCAAGCCCAAGCCCAGTCCCAGGAATCAGCTCTCAGGCTGAGAGCGAGGTGCTAACCCTTGGCAATTTATGTGTTTCATTATTAAACTTTGCCACCTGCCGCATATTTAGCAACAACAATGGGGCAGGCAGCCGGGCAACGGCCAACGGCTCCACACACACTTGGCGCAATTTATTGGCCAAACACCTCGGCTTGGCCACTCTACAAATGACTGCCAGGCAAGAGGTGGATGTAACGCTAAAGCCCCATCAACAGGCACCCAGAAAGGAGTCTACCTTGCAGATCGAATGCTCTTTCAAAGTACGATAAATACAAAATATATAGAGTTCTCTTTGAGCAAAGTTTCAGCTGGAGAGCTATATTAGGGTCTTGTTATTATGAAATAGACGGATGGACGTGGCTACATCCAAGACAAGGCTACATTCCATCTCAATCTTAATACCCTATGGAAGGGTAACCCAAGTAGCAGTCGAAGGAGAAACTGAAAACCAATTGAATTGTAGATGCGGGTTAAACACGAAAGCAAACATGGCACAAAACGGGGCTTCAGGCCGGGACCAAGTAAATAAAAACATCGTAAAGTCAGAGTCCGAGTCGAAATCGGAGTAGGAGTGTGAGTCTGAGTCTGAGTGAGAGTCGGAGGCCCCACCTATCCTTCCTTGGCAGCCTTTTTACACACACGATTGAATGCGCAATTTATGCGGCGTAATTTATGAAAACAAAAACCGGAAACAATATTTCTGTGCGGCCCCTTCGGGCAGTACAGAGAGTGCTACAGCCAGACCATTATCTGCTGTATATACTCGTACATATAAGGTCCTAGGCCAAGTCTTAGTTATTTATGCGAATGCAGCCTCAGTCTCAGTTTCAGCCCTGTATAAACAATAGAAGAGCAGTACGGTACCCTGGTGCCGGCCAAGAGGTAAGAATTAAGCGCTTCTGGCTGAGGTCCGGCCACAGGGCGTATGGGTATTCACACTTGCTGGTGGATGGAGAATGGAAGATGGGGGCTTCTTTAATTGCGGCTTCTACTGCATTCGCATTTGCATTGCTGATTGCAACACCAGGCAGAACAGGAAGCAAAGATTCCATAGAGAAAAAGAGAGACCGCTCCATTCCCATCCCGCAACAAAACTACGAGCATAAACAATTTCCACAAATGGCGGCTAACAAAGTTACGCTTTAGGCCGTGGCTATTGTGTGCCTGCCTCTTTTGCCAAGTCGCCTTCCGTTTTCCGTTCGTGCCTATTGCCTGCCCCCTTCTTTTCTTTCCTTTCTTGCCTTTCATTTTATTATTTTGCAGCCCTTTTAGGGGTTTTCCTGGCCAGAGAAGCATAAAAATCACGCACTCACAAACAAATAAAATGCTGACAGCATATATTTCCGTTTCCGGCTACAGTTTTCAGTTAAACAAATGCCCCACATATGTGGCCCTATCCATTCCTTCCCAGCGTAAGCACCGAGCCCCCAAGCCCCGAGTCCCGAGCCCCGAGCGGATGTATTACAATTTGGAAACGCACATTTATGACAAAAGGGATAACCCAGCCGCATCCTTGTCCCTCAGCCTCCTTTGGCTATTTGTTTAACAGAGTTCGCATTTTTATTTTAATGCTAATTCAGTGGGATCTGGGTCTTCGGCTGCACTAAATTAGCAGCCCGAGATCGTAAAATCGAGAGCAAACTAAATCGCACTTCCGCCGGAAGTGGACTCCGTCTGAGTGTTCTGAAGAGAGCTTTTCTCTTCGCTCTTTTTCTTTTTATGACAGCTTTACGCTTCGATTTGATTGACGCAAAGTTCTAGGATAAACCAATCCAATTGCTCGCCTTCCCCCTGCCCCTTCCCACACGCTTGTTGTATAATAGTTTGGGCTGCCACAGCAGCATACCGCTTGGCTTTGGGTAAATAAAGTTAATTAAATTTAAATATTTGTATTGTGCAGCTCGGCCTTTACGGATTTTTCTTTTTTTCTCTCTCCCGCAAGTGAGCAAACCGCACTGACGCCTCTCCGCCTCTCCTTTACGGAGTCAATGCGGCGTTAAATTATATTATTGTGTGCTGCTCCTCCCGGGCGTAGACCTCCGCCAGTTTGAGATCCAGGCCACAGCGTGTTGTCCCTGCCATAAACGGAAAAAAAGAGTTTTTCGAAAATTTATTACGAAATAATTCATAAAAACGCATGCGACGCGACGGAGCATTGTCGAGCCACCAACACGCGGGCGGACATTCAGTGGATGCGACCGCCAGAACGACGACCAGGTGGGCAATCCGCAGTGACCCTCGCCACCCAGCACCAGCCACACATGTGTCTGCTTTGGACAGTCAGCTACTGTCAAACATTGCCAGCTCCGCGGCACAAACAAAAGACCGAAAACCGAGACCGAGAACGCGCTTGGGCATATTCCGACCAAAAGATACCCAATTTAACTATTTAAAACTTGTACAACAGATTTTTCTTTGCAGCTCTGCCCATAATCATTATCCGATTGCGATGGTATGTGGGAGATCGTTTGATGAAAACCTTAGATATCATCGTGCCCAAGGGGGATTCTATATCTGTAAAGTATTTGGATGTTATAGATCAAGAAAATATTCACTTTCTTCTTGCCGCCTGATAAATATAAAACCACTAATTAACACAATATGTACATATACCCTTTTGCTGCTAGAGTACCAGGTGTAAAAAGAAAAATTGTTAAATGTATATTTATTTTTATGGCTTGGCTTTGTTTCAGCCAGACCCCATCCGATGCAGACGCTCGCGGAGGGTCCGGCTGGCACTGCCACTGCCATTGCCACACTTCCAGGGCACTCGTGTGTGGCAGCCTCTTTTATTTTCATCATTCAACATTTTTAGTGAGTTGGCAGCCTTTCAGTTTCGATTCAGTTTCTGGGCGGCCTGTGGCCCTTTTCTCGAGTAAATGTTTGCACTTTTTGTTTGCCATTTTAAAAATATTTTCAGCCTCTTTGTTTCGTTTTTGTGTTCGTTTCAGTTTCAGTTTTTCCTTCCTTTATGGCATTCCACACACACATTTATATGCAAATGCATGTGTGTATGCACGGGTGTGTCAACGTGTGCGTGCATTGGCACAGTTAAACGGTAACGGCCTCTCTTTACGCGGCATTTTTTCGGGCCCCTTTTTTGGGGCCAGCTTTTGGTTTATTGGTCCCTGCGTTTTTCACATTTCCACAAATATTCCACCGACCCTATTTTTGAAGGGGGATGGGATTTTATATTGCGGGTCAGCAAATGTTTGCGGTTTTACTTGTCAATTTGAAGTGCATTAAATGGGCGACGGTATTCCGCGCGACGCGGGGAAGATGTTGGTTGACTTTATTTTGCTCTTTTTTCTGTTGGGGTTTGGTATTGCGGCATACCCCCAAGGGCTGCGCAGTGCATTGGAATGGAAACTATCCCCCCAGGCTGTTGCTGCAGCAACGCTGCTGTGTATATTGTATATATTGGCAAGGCGTTTGTTGATTTCATTGTGTGGAAAACAAAATCAAAAAAAGATATGTTCACGCAATACCGGATCTGTGGCAGGAGGATAAAGCTTAATTGTTGCACTATCCAGAATGTAAAATTTTCACAGTTGCTGGCTTGCATTGATCAGGAACCGCGCCGCCCATTCGATTAGAATTTTAATGTCAGCCAGCATATTCTACTGCGAGAATCCGTTGGCCATAAAAATAATTGTTTTCCCAATCGTTTGACAGTTGCCAGATCAAGGTAGAGTGAGCACTCACTCCCCGAACAGAGTTCTCGTACCATACGGCTCAGAGAGCACTTCGACATGATTGCAAAATTATACAGAACTCCTGTGTTGTGTTTTCTGTTGGCGGTTGGGTTTATTTAACGCTGTCTAACAATTTGCGCGAAACGAGAAAGAAAAACAACAAAAGTAGGAAAGCAAAACAAGAACGAAATGTTGCGTCAGTGGGAAAAACGTGCCAAGATCTCTCCGGCCCCTTCCTTCGCTCGGCAAAATTCAACACTTTGTTAAAATGTCAAATGAAACATGTCATTTATCATGGCCACTCCCACCGCGCTCTCCCTCTCAGGCTCTTTCTCTGGCTCTGGTTCTGGTTCTGTCTCTGACTCTAGCTCTGGGCCCTGGGCGGTTTATATCCGGTAGTTGTGGAGTATACTCGCAAGGGTATATCAAATTCTAAAGAATCTATGGAATCCATAAAGTATATCTTATACAAAAGCTAAAGCAATAAAATGAGGCTTGCAAATCGAGAAACGGCTGTGTAACATTCAATTGTACTTTCGTATGTACAATTTATAAAATCTTGAACACCGTTTTGGTTATACCAATACCATATTAACCAGTTAACCAGTCAACAAATATTCATTGGAGAGTATTGAAACGTCTTTTCGTTTATTTCAAAGCGAGTTTCTGGGATAATCCTCGAGTAGCGGGTATATTCTAGTCGCAATGACGCCTGAAGCGTTTTAACTTGTTTTTGGTTGTTCTCTTTGTATCTATGTATCTGGCAGTGTGTGCGTGGCTGTATGTGCGCCTCGAGTGCATATATCCTGTGCGCTCTTATCTGTTTTAACAAGCGTTACATTTCCAGCAAATACGCTTATGCCGGGCGACGCGACTGCTTCTGTCTGTCCATGCCCCTGCCCCTGCCCCTGTCTCTGCCCCTGAATGCTGCTTCTGCTTCATCCATTTTTTGCTTCCTTCCGCTGTCAGTTCGGTGGGGTGGTGGGGTGGTCGGTGTTGGGGCGCTTCTCCCCGGCTCGGCCCTGCCGTTGACATTGCTTAAGTGCGGTGCCAACCTTTTCGCACTCGAGAGCAGCGCTGAAACATTCCCTGTGATAATTTTTGAGAGCCAACTCAAACCGAAACTCAAACTGAAACTGAAATGCGCAGCCAGCCAAGGGCACAGTCGCACCACACTCGCATGCACTGCCCGCTAAACCTACACGTACATACAGTTGGCAGTACACTCCACGCCCCCCCCGATGTGGTGGCTGCCTGTGTGGGTGGAGCCGGCGACAAGGCATTTAAAATTGAAACAAATTGTGAGTGATGCAGCAGTGGCAAGGGTACTGCCGCAAGGGGTGCATGTGTGTTTGCTGATTGCTGAATTTAACTCGAGCTGTGGTGGAGCCTCTGTTTGCTGCCCCGACTCCGACTCCGACTTCGGCTGGAGCTCTGTTTGCCATGCTGCTCGATGGCTGTTTGCTTTCTGGAGAGCTGTGTGCTTTGCGGAGGCTACAATAAACCATAACTGAACGTACATAACAGACCAGGGCTAACTATATTCCACTGACCAGACTCTCGTAGGGATATGCAAGGGACCGTCAAGTGGCCATTGAAAGTACTCCAGCAATGTGACAATCTTTGCAACCATACATATTTTCTGGCATTCAATTTCAGCCAATGACGATGGAATTAGAAGTATTCTTCCAACAGGATAGAATAAAAGGACAGGAAAGGATAGTCCTGTGATGGGTTGAGAGCATAAACGGGCAGATTAGATTAGGTTAGCAGAGAACACTTTGGTTCAGTTTAGTCTACAATTTGATTATGACATGGGGAATTACCTGCATGACGCAAAGGGGATAGCAGTGAATAGAAGCAGTGAAAGAGAGATGCACTATCTCGTATAGTACGGCAATATGTAAGTATAATCGAGACTGCAGACTTTGTCATTGTCATTGCTGCCGTTATTGTATTTGATATTTTAGTTAATTTATGTTAAGATCTATTGTTTTGTCATTTGCATCTAAGAAGACGCCCAATTAAAAATTTCCTCCAAGGATCAGAGATAGTTGCAGAATGCGGGAGTGAAATAAATAGAAAAACTTTATTAATCAGAAGATGCTGGTGCCAGAGGCTGCCGTAGCAGATGCCGCTAGTTGCTCATACGCCACGTTGAGCGTTTGAAATGCTCCTTGCTGCAAGCGAAAGTACGCGTCTACGAGTATGTATGTACGAGTTCGTGCGTGTTTGTGTGGATGCAGCATAAAATTATGGCACACATTTATCAACGTTTTAAGCGCTCTGATGACAATCTGCCTGGCTGCAATTTAAATATGCAAATGACAGACGCCAGGGGGGGAACAGTTTATAGGGGAGAGCGGCGAACAGTGAGCAGTGAGATGTGATGGAAGATCAGGAAGCGTTCTTCGCATTGTTGAGTGTGGCAGTCGCACGCGCCACCATCTCTGGCCCAGACAAAACTCCCTTACGACTGCCTCTCCTTGCGTCTGTCTGAAGTATGCGCGTCAACGCATTGCCCAGGCACACATTTTAGAGCGCACTTAACTCGTTGGCTTGCGGTACTGCTCCCCTTCAGCTCTTGCTCCTACTGCAGTCGTCTCCCGAGGTCTTTTGGCGCGCCTGGTTGTATGCAATAAAAATGGCAAGCAGGCAACAATGCGACTGCGGGGCAGACGAGGCAGCAGCTGCCGGCCATCGAATGTATGTACGAGTAGATGTGAATGCTATTTGACCTCGTGAACTTTAATTACAAAATGTTCTCTGTCTGAGCTCTGCTCCCTGTTCCAATCCAGCTCCATCGCATCTCCACTACCATCCCCAACCCCTTCCACAGCTCCATCTCCCACTGTTTCTGCGCAAACTTTGACTCTGGGAGGCCGCATAGAAAATATGTAAATCATAATAAGCGGCGTGCTCGACTGACATCCGCAGCTAGGCTTGCTATGGGCTATAGCTCTG
Source organism: Drosophila lowei (assembly GCA_008121275.1). NCBI lineage: Eukaryota > Metazoa > Arthropoda > Insecta > Diptera > Drosophilidae > Drosophila > Drosophila lowei. Next base: position 17,809,810 of record CM017778.1, on the reverse strand, counting down.
GTTATAGCTCTCGCTTCGGTTTCACCAACAGCTCCACCGACAGCTCCGGCTCCGACTGTGGCTACAGCTATGGCTATGGCTTTGGTGACTCTGACTGTGGGTCTCTGACTGTGGGCCAACCGCAAATTAAAAATTTCTGCACGTCTCCACATAAAAAACTTTTTTGCTCTTCATATTTTTCTTCGTTTTTCTTTCCTCTTTTATACATTTTCTTTCCCGTTTTCCTTACTTTTTTTATGCTTTCGTTTAGTTTTTCGCTCGTCGGTTGGCAGCGCTGTCGCCGGTTTATTTCCTTTTATATTGCTTTGCTTTATGCACATATACACACACTCAAACACACAAACATATATATATGTATGCACACGCACACTCAAACTATTACATATGCAATATGTGCCTGCCTGGCACTTCAAAGTTTAGCTTACATTTATTTGTGAGTGTTTGTGTGTGAGCTTCACAGGAATTGTTGTGCGATTGTGTTGGTGTGTGTGAGCGAGAGTCCCATTCATTGCGACCCCTTTCGCAGCCCGCAACCCCCCCTGGGGATGCGTGCAACTGTCCCGACGCGTTGATTGTGTTTGCATATTATACACGCCCTTTTATGTCCTACGGCAATATGAAATTTATTGTCTCCCTCTTTGTACTCAACCTCGGTCGCAGCCTCAGCCTTCAGCCTTCAGTCCTCGGCCTGTCCCTGAGTGCGTTATTCGTTGACAGACAGAACAGCAAGAGGAGTAACCAGAGAGCAGGACATTGATTTTAATTCCAGTCGGAAGTTGCATGCCACTTCTTAGCCTTCGTATGCCTCGGCGTCGACGACAAAAGGCAAGAACATTTTTAATTAAAACAAAGGCGAAACAAAGGACGGACTTAACATGGAATGGTCTTTCCCAGCTGCCACAATGAGTCCTCTCGGCCAGAAACTGTTAAGCAGACAAAGTAAAAGCTAGAATTAACCATGTGGTAAAAAGGATACCTCGAACACCTAATTTAGAGTGCTCTCTTCCCTCAGAACTTGCTAAATGATGTTTCCGTTACCTATTAGTTGTAAGTACCGGACGAAATAATTCACACAATGCCACAAAAATTCACTTCATTGGAATATGACAAAACTCAGTATGTGGCTCTGCGATAATACACCTGACATAAATAATCTCCTGTCTGGCAATATGAGCGCTCGTATCACATTAGTTACATTATATGACCATTATGGCTTCCGCTGAGCTAGCGCACAATGTCGGAAATGACTCTATTGCGATGGCCACACCGCAAACAAAATGCATTCAACTGCATGCACACATGCCAGAGCTCCACTCCTCCACTCCACTCCACTCCAGTCCAGTCCACTCAACACCAGTCCCCTTAGCGTTCATGGGGTTGCAACCAATACAGGGAAAAACTAATGTGAAAAACAAAACATTGCCGAAAACCGATTGCCCTGAAAAAAAACTAACATAACACCCCAATTTATGTGCAGTGTGGTTTACATGGCCAAAAACCCTTTCAATGGCTCCCTTGTCCAGCCATTTAAAGAATCCCTTGCTCCCGAAATTGTTTAGGTGTGCTGATTTCCAACTGGTTGAATATAGATATATTCGGTATGGATATCCCCCTAATTATGCCCGTATTCGATGATAAATGTGGCTGGATGGTGGTTGGCGGCACACGGTGCAGGAAACGCGGCGTATACGTAATTCAATCAAGCGCCATTAAATCGAGGTAAACTTTTTTCAATGCTGGCCAACATTAAGTTTCAATTTATTTCAATCAGCGAGCGCACAGAATCCCATAAAATTGCAGTAAATTCAACAATTGAAAAGTTCAATTACGCAACTTGGATATGCAGATATTTTCCAGATATAATATATATATAAGTATACATATATACTCGTATTACGATTCGATTCCATTCGCGTTATTTTCTCGCAGCGCAATTGACATTTTAATGGAGTATTCCGCACTGGCGGCTGGGACCACCAAAGCCATGGCCCTGCCCTGTCTGTAAGTGTTAACCGCTTACTTAGGCCATTATGCTGGCCGAGGCGACATTGTATTAGGCAGGCAAATTTATGGACGCGGCTTTTATGCTTTAAGGACTAGACTCCCGCGTTAATGGGCGCACTTGTGAATTTATGGGGCCCGGCCTGCGGTGCCTGGCCAGGAGATAAAGATAGACTTGCTTAGAGGACTATTTCATAGTTAGCAGCTTGAGCTTCCTGCTAAGTATGTAAGTCCTTACACTCGCTCTCTCTCTCGCCCTGTGGCAGCTGCGTGTGGCATCTCTTGACGGCGTTTTATGGCTTCCACACCGTGCTTACATATTTACTATACAAATTACACTTTTTATTGCATGCGATTTCAATTCTTTCCAATTTCTTCACCGGAGTACGGTGAAGTGCTCTACGCACGGCACGTGGCAAAGGGTTGTTTCGTTTATTGGGAATTAATGGTTTATTTATATTTTGTGCTCAGGCCGAAACAGGGTCGGTCGTCCCAGTGCGCTTCCTTGCATATAGTATGAGAGTTGCGTGTGCCACAAATTGAAGCTCGAATTATGTGCCGCAATTTGGGCGAACCCTGACTCTGCATTGTCTTTGTCTTTGCGTTTGCAGTTGAATTTCCATAACTATGCGCAAATTGCAGGGGAGCACGAAGGGTAATTTTTTGATTATGCCATGTTGCATGTTGCGTGTGGCGTGTATGCTAATTTGACTGCACTTGCTTATGCTGAATGTTGACTGCGAATCGTGAATGTTTTTCTCTTTGTTAAATATGTATGATATGCAAATGGGGCTGGGGTCTGACTCCAATTAACTCTGATCGATTTAACAAAACACTAGCCACTTTCCGTTAAAATAATTTGTATTTCCTGTGTTTGCGCTTCTAGGAGAACGTTCCGTAATGGAAATGACTTGTTTGTAGTCGTTGGAACTAATCCATTTTGATGGCCGTGGCCTTAGATTTTTCATTATGGAATTATCTAATTTAATTCTGACATGCTCAGGCACTACACTCCTGGAGCGTATTGTTTTATGAGTGTATTGCATTTTCCCGCAAATTCCGACCGTGGAAAACCAACACATTTTCATTTTCATTCCGCATTAACCGAGAATTTTTTACCCATTTATTTAAGGGTGTTTGCACTTTGGACAAGCGCTTGCTCTGTATCTAAAGTTGCACTGCCTGATTCAATGATGTTTGAAATAGAAATCGAGGCTTATTTAGTTAATGTTCACAGGTGGATACATCATTGGGTATTATATTAAAAAAATATTAGCTTTTGTTGTCAAATAAACTTGTTTAACTACTCGCCAATTGCCCAGGGTATTGCCGAATTCGTTGCGCAAAAAATGGCTTCGGTTTTGGGTTTCACTTTGGACATCCTTCTTGTTTTGCATAATATCTGTATGCGAAAGTTATATTTTTTATTTTATCTGCTGGGGGCGTTAGTTGGAGAAATTGTTAGTTCCGACCGAATTCATCCCGTTTACTGCCCAGCTTAAAATGGGCCACATGCATGTGCAATGCAGATTCTAAAAATTAAACTAAAATAAATAAACAACAGTGCACTCCTATGTGGGAATATTTATTCATTTCCATTTATTTAAGCGCGGCTCGTGACGCCCCATGTTTGTCATTAGGCAAATAGTTTGCGGGCATGGCAGTGACTGTGAAATATTTCTACATCTGTGCTTATCCACTGTGTGTGTGAGCTTTAATGTGTGTGGGAAAACACAATTTGCCGAAACGCACAAATAAACCATTATGTCTAAATCTGAGCAATTGGACCGTAAGCGATTTATTTCCCGTTCTCGAATGCATGGCATGACATAAGTGTCGGATTCAATTGCTGAGTGGTTTCGTTTTATAGCAATATGGGTGACGGAATAATCTAAAGATGCTGATCCTGAAACACTGGTTGCTGCCCAAGTTCAACTGCTAATCCAACAGATCTAATTAATTCTGTTCAGTTGCACAGAAGATGAAATGCCCATACATTGCTTGCTTAAAGTGCTTCAATTTGGATTAAGCAAATATAGTATTATCGTAAGTATATAATTAAATGTGGAAACTGAAGTCATTTCATACTGCTCTTGGATTTTACTTCGAATGGGTTCATTCGGTGAATCTTGCCTACTTTTCGGCGGCTCCTCTGCCGCTGACGAATTAAGGCAGAAGGTGAGTTGGGTCTCCCACTTATTGTTTCCCACCACGTTCTTCTGCCTTTCCACTCACCTTTATACTTGTCTGTTTTGATGCTGTTTTCTTGTTGCTGTGCCACTGTTATTATAATACTTGTATGCCATCGTTCGCCGTTCTAGACTGCCACTGCCCCGGTTGATGTTGGTGTTGACTTAGTCAAGAGCAATTAACATGCAAATAAGGCCTATTAGTTACCCAAACGTCAGCCCTGTCAGCTGTTGTGTCTTCCTACGCCCCCGCCACGCCCTGCATCCGGACCGTACCTGCTGGTAGCACCTTTTTTACCCTCTATGGGGCGGATCCCGCTGCTCTTTTCAAGCGCCTGGGCAGACCCTGCCTCGCTTTAATGACTTACTAATTTCAAGCTTGGCATCTACTTTTTCTTGGGGAAAGTCGCTCCGTGTCTTCGTGCACCCGCTGCTGATGGTTGTTGGGCTGTCGTAAAAATCTTAATTGGCAATTTAGCAGAAAACACTGCCCCTTCGCAGTAATGATCATCATTAGGTTTAGTGTTATGCTGTTATCCTGCAAAACTTTTGATTTCCAAAGGGTCAATCCTTTGTCTTTAATCTAATCACCTCGGCTAACCCTTTCGAATGTAGCCCGAAATTTTTATGAAGTTTCCTTTGGCCATTGCGCAATTAATGTTAATTGATCACTTCATTTCGGAGCATTTTCATTAAAAGTTTTCCGGTGGGTCAGGCCAAAAGTTAAGGCAGCTTGAAATGCGGTTGCGGATTCCCTCGTATTGTGCTCCTTCCTTGATTTACATTTCAGGAATCCCACTCATTTCCATTCACCCCCCCACCAGTCCCAGTCGCATCTCCATTTTCCCGTCAGCGGCAGGACCAGAAGCCGCATCCATGAAAGTTGAATTAACATGAAAAAATATTGACCCAAACACATAGGAATGGATGGAGGCGGCAGGTCCTGCTGCAATTTATAGCTGCAGTGCCCTGTTCACACACAGCCTGCAAGTGGGTGCGTGGGTGTGTGTGCCACACCTACTCGGACATGGCCAGGGACTTACCCATCACGGGACACACACACACACACCGGGTACAGTAAAGGTGTGTGTGCTGACAACGAATGCTGAAAGGGTGATGATCCAGGTTGATTTATCTACTGGCACACGGGGGTTAAAAGTTTTCCGCATACCTCCATTGTTTAGGTTGGATTCCCATTGTGTGCTCAGCCACTGCAGCCATGGCAACATGGCCCCAGCCGATGGCTCCATTGCAGGAAGCACTGGGACTGTAAAGAGGCTATGCAAATGTCAGACTGTCCGTTGGGTTGGCCCTTTCCAGCTATTCAACCTTTTCCTTCAGCTCCAGTTCGTTTCCTCTTGGAGTCTCCCGGGTGATTTTTGGGTTGCCAATAACGTTTATTTAATCTATGATTATTTTACTGGCTTGAATGAGTGCAGGATTGGATGGAGAGGAATCTCATTACTGAGTCCTAGCCAGAGATCCCAGCTAATTATGGAGCTTATCTGCTTGCTCGTTATGCATGCCGGTTTTTCACCAGCATCAGCAAGGACTCCCCTATTGACATGCCTGCCTTTCTTTCTCAGCAACATTTTGCTGACGTCTCCACTTCCCTGAAATCCATCATTATTCTCCGAGCCGTCTGCGACACGTGGTCCGCAGCTGACTAATAAATCTTAATCAGGCCTGGCCCTGCTGCCTGGAGTGGGCGTGTGGTCTGGTGCGACCGTTCCCCGACTAATTTGTGCCCCCATCCCATCGATATCTATACTCTTTTCCAATTGGATCTGAAGCGGCTGGTAGTGATAGCTTATCAGCTGCTGCCTCTCTTGGATTGGGCCCGCCAGGCGAGTGTAATTGCAAACGCTTTTACATGCTGACAATTATTTATTTTTTTGCTTTGATTTATTTGCTATAACTATAACAAATAACATTTGCTGTCACCAAACAGGACTTTGGGACGACGCCTCGTGGGGCTGCCTAGAACAGGGATCCAACGTCGTGCAAGAGTTGATCCCACCAGTTTCCTTCTGTGGTGGCGGGTGCCTGGGTTGTGGTTTCATTCAACTGCGGTCTATCGGTGGTTGTTCTGTTCCACTGCGGTCTGTCGGTTGAGTTCCACTGTGGCTCAAGGGTGGTGGTGTTCAAGTTTGGTCCAATAGTCGTATTATTGCCCCAGGGACCTTGGGTGGTGCTCAAGTTTGGTTGAGGTGTAGATAGGGTCCAGTTTGGGGTGGTATTGGTGTTAGGCCATTGCGTTGTATTCCAGTTTGGTCCACCAGTGGTTGTATTACCCCACCAAGGACCTTGGGTGGTATTCACATTTGGTCCAGCGGTCGTATTGCTCCACCAAGGCCATTCGGTAGTGTTCCCACTGGGACCGGAAGTGGTGTTACCCCACCAAGGACCTTGGGTGGTATTCACATTTGGTCCAGAGGTCGTATTGCTCCACCAGGGCCATTCGGTAGTGTTCCCACTTGGACCGGAAGTGGTATTACCCCACCAAGGACCTTGGGTGGTATTCACATTTGGTCCAGCGGTCGTATTGCTCCACCAAGGCCATTCGGTAGTGTTCCCACTGGGACCGGAAGTGGTGTTACCCCACCAAGGACCTTGGGTGGTATTCACATTTGGTCCAGAGGTCGTATTGCTCCACCAGGGCCATTCGGTAGTGTTCCCACTGGGACCGGAAGTGGTGTTACCCCACCAAGGACCTTCAGTTGTATTCACATTTGGTCCTGCGGTTGTGTTGCTCCACCAAGGCCATTCGGTAGTGTTCCCACTGGGACCGGAAGTGGTGTTACCCCACCAAGGACCTTGGGTGGTATTCACATTTGGTCCAGAGGTCGTATTGCTCCACCAGGGCCATTCGGTAGTGTTCCCACTGGGACCGGAAGTGGAGTTACCCCACCAAGGACCTTCGGTTGTATTCACATTTGGTCCAGAGGTCGTATTGCTCCACCAAGGCCATTCGGTAGTGTTCCCACTGGGACCGGAAGTGGTGTTACCCCACCAAGGACCTTCGGTTGTATTCACATTTGGTCCAGAGGTCGTATTGCTCCACCAGGGCCATTCGGTAGTGTTCCCACTGGGACCGGAAGTGGAGTTACCCCACCAAGGACCTTCGGTTGTATTCACATTTGGTCCAGCGGTCGTATTGCTCCACCAGGGCCATTCGGTAGTGTTCCCACTGGGACCGGAAGTGGAGTTACCCCACCAAGGACCTTCGGTTGTATTCACATTTGGTCCAGCGGTCGTATTGCTCCACCAGGGCCATTCGGTAGTGTTCCCACTGGGACCGGAAGTGGTGTTACCCCACCAAGGACCTTCGGTTGTATTCACATTTGGTCCAGAGGTCGTATTGCTCCACCAGGGCCATTCGGTAGTGTTCCCACTGGGACCGGAAGTGGAGTTACCCCACCAAGGACCTTCGGTTGTATTCACATTTGGTCCTGCGGTTGTGTTGCTCCACCAGGGCCATTCAGTAGTGTTCCCACTTGGACCGGAAGTGGTATTGTTCCAGTTCCAGTTGGGAGTGGTGAGAGTTGTATTCCAGATAGGTGGGGGAAGAGTGGAATTCTGAGAGGGCTGCTGTTCTGCGAGGCAGTTGGCCAGGACGATGGACGCCCTGTCCAGCTGGATGAGAGCTTGTTCTACCTCCTTAAGGATGCAGTGCCTGCTGCGCCTGTAGTCGTGGCGGCTGAGGCGGACGGAACTGAACAGGTTCAGGATCTGCACGAAATGAAATTCGCTAGAGTCAGACCAAGGCAGGTGCGGGAGGAAACCAGAGCTTTTTTACTTACCGAGTCCACATAGCAGTCACGGCGCGAACAGGAGAGCAGCTCCCGCTCGAATGACTTCCTTGTATGGGTGGCATCGTCTTGCTTTAGATAGCGACGGATGTCCTTCTTATCGACTTTGATGCAGCGGCGGATCTTGTAGCTCGCAGTTAGGAGGATCTCGATGTTCTCCACCGTGTAGATGGCCGTGCATTCCTCGAGGCTGCTCAGGGCTCCTACAGCCTGCAACTCATCGGAGTTCCCGACGAGAGCATCGAAGAACAGGGACTTCCAAGACAGCTCGCTGGAGCTGGCTGGCTCCACTGCCACAAACGCCTATGAGAATCGCTTATTGTTACATAACTTTCCAGGAGTCTTTGCTTTGCGGCCTCCTCTCACCTGAGCGCTGACGAGTAGCGAGCACACGGCTAATATTTTGCAGAGAACCTCCATCAGGGCGGTTCGAGTTATTTCTGAGAGTCCGCCAGTATCAGCTGACCATTTTAAAGCGACTTGCAGTTGAAAATAATATTTTTTTTCTCTATTTTAATTAATTGAATTTATCTATAATTGTTTGGAGCTCCCACCATCAGTGCGAACCCTCGCCAAGCGATAACATGGAGCTATCTAATTGTTGATAACAATGCATTGCCGTAACGTGCCAAGCTGATAAACTATTTTAATGCCCATCGCAGACTGAAGGAAGGGCTGAGTAATAAGCTGAAGGAAACCCCCAAAAACCACGCCTGACTTCCCGATCAGTCATCGAAAAGAGGGGGAAATGCATTTGACAAGTGGAAAACTTTTATTTATCATAAAAAGTCTAATTCTTCACTGGCATATTCTGAACTCCAGATGCCAACTGCTGTTGCTGTTGCTGCTGCTGTTGCTGCTGCGCTTGCTGCTGCTGTTGCTGCTGCACAGGCTTGTGCTCCTTTGGGTCCTGTTTCTGAGTAATCTCTCGCTGCGATGGGATCTTAGCCACGCAAGAATCAAAGTCGTTGGCCGCCTGGATGCCCTGAACCTTCGCATCGCTGACGGCAGCGCTGATGCAGTTGGAGCGGGTGGCCTCCACAACCGTGGCATTGGATGCAAACTGTGACTGGGTCTGGTAGGCCAACGAGTTAGAGGTGTCCAACAGCTGCAGGTTCTTATCGAACTGTAAAAGAGGATCAACAGCGTTAAGTTGAGGGAATGACACTATATAAACAATATAGCACGCACTGTGGATACGGTGCAGTTGAGGAAGCGGGCCGAATCGGTCTCGTTGCGGCAGAGCTGCAGGTTCTGCTCGAGGGCCAACAGCTGGTTGCGGATGGTGATCACGGTGGCATTGCTGTTCTTGTTATTGGAAACAGTGGTGCTGTTGGCGGCATCCTCGCAGGCGTTGGTGGCATTGGCGAGCTTCTCGCTATTCTTAGTGGTGGCATTCACGTAGTTGTTTGAGCAGGCCTGGCCGGCGGGGGAAAGGGCCCGGGACTCCATCTGGCCTTCGACCATGCGGAAGAGGACCTGCTCGAGGGCATCATTCTCTGCGAAACGGGGCACACCATTCACGGTGAAGAGAGTGACGGCCAGGAGGAGAACTCGTGTATACAGATGCATCTTCAGTGGATGATTGTTGTACAATTTGATAGAACTTTCAGGTGCAGGCTTCTTTTATACGAGCAGCAGCTTCCGCGTACCACAGAAGGTTGCACTGCGATAAGATATACGAGTATCTAACAAGAAAACATGGAAAATTTGCTTCTAATTGGCTTCTACAGAGCTAAACTCCATCTACGTGTCTCCAAATTACTTGGGTTAGATGGGTGGTTTGGTTGCCAGGTAAAACGCTTCCAATCAGTGCCCATGTCCCATGAGTCTTGGTGTGATAAGCACTCCCACGGCTGGGGTCTGACAGTCTTATCTCTGGCTGTGATATAAGACCTTATTTTAGACCTCGTGAATCACTGGAATTACTGTGGCCCTACAGACAATCTGGCCACACATCGTGTTTTATTAAATCAATTCAGAATGCCACTTGAATGTGGATTTTAATCTATCGATTACAATTCCATAAATCAGCCGCAGCTCTTTAAATGATTTGCATTCTGGGAACTCTGGGCCTGTTCTGAGAACTGATAGGGGAATTGCTGATAAAAAGTAGTTCTGCTTGAGGTCATTGAAAGCCAAATTTCCAATTTCCATGAATTTACTTATCAGTCAGCGCCAGGTATTTGCTTCGCCTTTGGATAGATAGATGGATCGATTCGAGTCATCTATCAGTTTCAGAAAAATGGATAAACAGAGGTGGGAAGAGAGTGAGAAATGTAATGTACCTAATTAGCGCCTCAAACTCTTGAAATGTTTCATCCCGAACAACTTGGATGCCAAGAAGCTTTCCGAAAAGTGCCCGAATGAGGCTGCCAAAAGAGTCAGTGACATATTTATCAACAGAGAGAAAACTCGGAGGGAGATGATGATGATTCCCCGCCGAAGCCAGAAAACCAGCCCCATGTGTGCGTGTCTCCATATATCATGCGTTACACCAAACAAAATTTATAAGGTACAACATTGTTCCAAGGCACCTTTCTGGCAAAGTCGCGACAGGCAACTCGAACGATTTATCAAAAGTGCAGGCAGACAGGCCAACTTTTGGTGGGACCTCCAAGGCTGGTTCCCGCCGCCTGCCAGGCGCATCTGTGGTCCTTAACTTGGATGCGGCTTTGCCCTCGGGACCCCTGAAACTCTGAGGCTGAGGCAGAGGCAGAGTCAAGTGCAAATTTAACAGGCGACAAGTGCTAATTTGAATGTGGGCAGCCATTTTATTTGTTCTGACAGTCACCGAGGTAAGCCACAAGTCACAGTCACTGCCTCCCCCTCATCCGGCTCTTCATCCTCCACCATCTCCCTTTGAGTGTGCTTTTCAGGAAGGATCAGATTGGGATGTCTCTGCTGCTGGTGTCACATCATTCTCGGCTGATGGTTTTCAATGTGAAAAGAGTACTCTCACACAGATCCCTACGTAGTGGAGTGGCGGTTGAGTCATGTAATGCCCTTCGAGTGGCATTGTGAGCCTGCTTCTGTTCTGTTCAGGTTACGGTTCTCAAGTAGCTGTTGAGCATTTTCATTACACGAGAGCCCCAAAGCGCAATGATTTATACGACTTATGAGTGGTGGACGGGTGGTTTCCAGCATCGCTTTAAATACTCGTATCCCAGCTGCTGTTCGACTGTCATTAAAAAGAGCAGCAGCAGGATGGGGAGGGGCTGGTGGGATATTGTTGCGCATTGTTTACCCTGGCCGTGGCTGCTGTCATTTTCTTTGTTTGCTGCCGCTTCGAATGCAAATAGCGACGCGGTCTAGACGGGCACGCACAATGGGTCTTTTAATTTTAAGAGTGCATTCCTAAAAAGAGCATAGCATGGGGCATACAGAAGTAGCACCACGCAGAGGAAGAGAGTCTTTAAAGGGGAAGCTTAATAGACTTTTATTTAAACAGACTGCTATTAAGTGCTCTGAGACTGAAAAAGATAGTGCGTGTTGAAACTATAGAAGATTACACAAAAGTGATATAAGCAATACTCACAAAAACACACCTCAACGGCAGCCTAGATTATTATTCATCGATTTTAAAAAATTTCCTGTCCTTATCTGTTCCTAATCTTGAAATTGTTCAATTTCGGGGGCATGTTAATACTTTCAACGGGTCTCCAGTTCTCTGGATAAAGGTATATATTTGCCCAATTGATTTATTGGTGTTGTGTCTCGCCGAATCATCGGTACAAACAATGATAAATAAAAAAAATTGCTCTAGTTACTTTCTCTTATCTTTACAAACAGCCGTCGCTCAGAGACGGAGAGCCGTTGTGCCAGAATGTTCTTCTTTACAGTTGAATCGAAGTTGACGGGATATTAAAACATTCAAGTGGTTGCTCAACTATTATTAAATTATTATTAAATGTTGACTTTTAAAGTAAGCTTTTACCCTCAAATTGAATAATCCCTTAATTGACTGGAATCAATTCATCCATTCGCTTTGCTTATTTGCTAGTTTTTGCTCCTCCATGGAGTGTGCCTCGCTCTCATTGTTGAGAGCTCATCTTGCTCTCGCTCTCACCAAGGAAAAAACTCCATGATAAGTTTTTTATGCAAATTTCCACAGGAGAAACTTTCCAGTGCACTGTCCACACCTTGGGTTATTTTAAATTTATTTATTTTAAATTATTTGCATTTATTTATGCTTTGTTTGTTTGCTTTTTTTCCAAGTTTTCCTCATTTTTTTTTGCACAGAACATTTAAAATGTGTAACATGTAGCGCTTTTCTTCTTGTTGTCAGTATGCCGAGGGTATCATGTATATAACAGGCAAATGGTATAACAGACTTGCGGTTCCGTAACGCCTCTTTATATAATGTTTGCTTTAATGGGTAATGGGTATCTTATAGTCGCAATCACCACTGCAGCGTTCTTTCATGTTTTTTGCTTTGCTGTACACGACACCTTTTTTTGGCGTTCTCTAAATGTTAATTCAATGCAACATTTTCGTGTTGCCTAGCATTTGCTGCCATGTTTTCAAATAAATACTTACAACAAAAGCATCAAGAGGGGCGTGATGGGGAAACATTCGCTGTGTGGCATATGTGTGGCACACCATGGGTGGCTGGGTGGCTGGGTGGCTGAGAGGCTGGGTGGGTTGGGTGAGTTAACTTTGTTGCCGGCCTTGATTTCTGTGACAATATTTGTGCGGTCTAATGGCAAAATGGCATTTGAATTTTAGCCCAATGCTCATTGAGATTTAATCTGATTGTAAATGTGATTTACATTTTTCAATGGACGTCCAAGACGAGGTTCATGGGGCAGCGCGGCGGGCCAGAATCAGAATTTGCATTTCAAAGCTCGGCAGAAGGCCACTAACAGAGGGGGAGAGGTAAAGAGGGACTGCAGAATAGAGGGACTGAACCAGAAAGAGAGAAAAAGAGGAAAAGTTTTTATGCGAGAATTCATGAAATTTATTAACGCTTTCATTGCACGCCGGGGAATTGTCGAGCGGGAGAGCGAATGGAGAGGGACATTTCCTTTGTGTGTCGTAGATTTACTGGCTTTTCCAGTTGATTTTACTGGGGGATATTACGTTTTAGTGTTCGACCCACAAGCCCGTTTGTTACACATTTTAGAGTGGCTGCAAAGTAACCCAAATGCACGCTTTAATCAAGTTAAATGGCGCGCAAGAGGCAAGAGCCAGGTGCCACAGCATTCGATGCGGTGGCCACAATTGCCAACAGACAGGTCTAACAGCAATTAAAGTGCATTAACCACATGATGCACTTACATTCTCTATCACGCACCTGCACACGCATACACATGCAGCTGCTGCATCCGCATCCGCATACAGATCCACTTCCGCTTCCGGCGTCAGAGCAGAACACAAACCCACGCATCGGAAGCGACTGTTGCCCCGTGCATGTGTGTGGCCAGATGAGCAGCTGAACATTGTGCATTCTCATAAAAACTAATTAGGGTTCTCCTTCCCTGTACCTCCCACCAGGCCGCAACCCACTTACGTGGGGTCTTCCCTTTGCGACCCAAACTGTTGCTGATATCGTCTGACAGCTAAAAGTTGTATTTTAGTGTATGCTTCCCCACATTTCCGACCTTAGATCCTTCGAGTCTGATTGTGACAGGCAATGGAATCTACATCCTACACCCTCCCTCTTTCCTGTTCTGCTGAGCTTCACCCCAACCAATCCCGCTCAGGGACCTTCCCTTGGCTGACAAGAAGAATTTAATTTCATTTTGGCAAAGACAAACTCAAAGAGACAGACGTCAAATTATTAGCAATATAAATACACATGTGCCGACAGTTTACTTTCCATTTCCCTGACAAGCATACATACGTGGGTACATAAAGCCCGTACATAATACATATATATATTTGAGAGTGGGTCCCAGTGCTACCTTTTTTTGTGTCTTCGAAGAAACCCTCAGCCGGGTGGCCTTATTAAAAAATCATTAAAGGCAAAACAAACGAAACGCGTTCGTTTTAAATTATGAAATTTGCGAAACACTCGTATCTGCACCTGCAGAGTGCGAGAAAGAGATTATGCTATCTGGCTAGCAATAATCGATAATTTTAATCAGTCCCGGACTGGTCGCCTTCTCCCATTGGCCAGACGCAGCGGTTTTGGCCATAGAATAAGTTGGTCAACAAAACTAAGCTCTGCTCTCTCCTTCGATACGACTCCATGGATATTTTTGCTCGTAATGAAGCGGCTTAAGCGGCTGTAAATTGTTCCATAAGCTTCCGTTGGACTTTTAATTTAAAAGTTTCTCCTTCTGTGCGAGAATATGTACGGGGACTTAACTACCAAAAAGCCTCTGGCACATAATGCAATTGGCAAACAAAAGGCACGGAGCCACAACGCTTTCGATTTCTGTTGGGGCTTCTGCCTGGACTTCTACCGGGACTTAAGCAGCCCGAGGCGCTGTCTGTTGCATTGCCATCGGCTCTCTGCGCTCTCTGGGCTCTTTGGCTTCTTATGGAGTGGCAGATGGCGAAGCTCGGATTAAGTGGTGGGTTGTACCTGCACAGACCTGAGCAGCATTGCTGCATGGATATCACTCATAAATCATATTCGCAATATGTTTTGGGTGAAATCGATACTCGTCATCTGTGAAATAAAATCCACTGCAGAGGACGCGAAGCTAAGGATTAGCTTTAAAGCCTTAATTGATATTGGAACAATTTCGCGAAGCGATTATTAATTGTGAAATATCAATCAGACGAATGATGAATAACAATCCACTCCTTGTCATTGTTGTTGTACCGTACTTGTTACCCATGGATTGTGTTTCAGTGCCAAGCGACCTTTCATCTGGCAGTGGATTCTGAAGAAGTCTTGGAGCATTGTGAATAGAGCTCTGCTTATGGCTTATTAGAACTAAAACGAAATCAATCTCGGCCTTGTGGCACATAACCTTGAACGTTTCTTGGAATATTTCTTTGAATGCGTTTTTATTATGTAAAATTCCATTGAAATATTCACATGATTGGATTTTTTTCTCTTGTGATGAGAGTATTTTTACAATAGTACATTGAGCAGATGCTTGCAAGGCGCAGAAGTTGTGAGCCTGCAAATCTGTCCTCTCAGCTAGTCCTCATTTTGCATGTCTTTCAGTCACTTCTGAACATCATTGCAATGTAACTGCAATCACGGTAGACTGATGACCCCTAAATGTGCCCCAAACATGCTGGTTAATTTACCGTAATTGGGCAAATGTAATGCCATGTTATTCCATGAATAATATTCTTGATTGAAGAAAAGTTAGCACAAGGTAAACAAACTATACATATATGCATGTACGTATGTATATCCAACACTCGAGTCAAACACTTTACTGTAACCAATCCCCCCTATCGATGGGCTGTAAATAATTACATTGTTTCTGCAATGTGATGTGAAACTTCTTTGGTCATAATGAAGTGGCCTAAGCGGATGTAAACTGTTCTATAAGCTGGGCTTTGGACGTTGTTCATTTGAAGGTACCGAAAGGCATGGAAAAGGAAGGTAATGCATTTTCCCAAACAAAAGGATCTACCTCCCCCTCGGGAGTGCAATGGCGGAAGAGAGTGGTTAAGCGCAGATTAAGTCGTAAATTGAAGCATTTCGAGGGACCACGTGCAAAAGGTGCCATTGTCATCATATTGTTGGGCCGCGGGCCACCCTTTGGGTACAGCCTTGGGCATAATTAAGAAGATATGGCCAAAGGGAAGGCGGGCTCGCTTCTTTGTGGATATACAAGAGATGGATGGAAGGACTCTTTGTCTGTGTGACAGGTTTTTAAATTAAATCTCAGAATTATGGCGGATAATTGGCCGCTTGGCAGCTCATTTCAGGTCTCGTTGTACTCGTGACGTATATTGTGAAAAAATAATTAACGACTCGCATGCCGGCGAAGCCATTGCCATCGCCATCGCCGTCGCCATCTCATCTCCATCAGCATTATGAAGCATCTGCATTCTGCAGAAACAATCAATGGGAAAGCTCCATTTATGGCTCTGCATGGGGTATTGTTGACTGAAACCCCTCAGTGGGCCTGTCATTGCGGGACACTACTCGGCGGTTATGCCTCAGAAAGGGAATGAGGATTTTAATTTGCGGCTCAAAGAGCTTAAAAGCCCATTACTATCCGGACCTGAATTGCAGCCGTAGCTGAAACTGAAACGGAATGGAAACCGAAACGGAGATGGAGATGGAGACTGAGACGGAGAGGAGGGGAACTTTGCCCAGTAATTTCAAATGAAAACCCAATTTTTGCCGGCGGTTTCTGGTTTACTTTGCTTTGAAAAGTCTTTCTGGTATGCATCCATTCTCCGTCCACTGTTTTATTGGACTTTAATCTTTTGCGTACTGATTCGGCAACTTATTACTTAAGTTCCCGCTAAATATTTCAATAAACTTTCCTCCGAAAAGTTCGCCAAGCACTGGCGGGACCGATACCGGGACTCCCCGGGCGATAGCTGGGCTTCTCTCGAAAATCGATGATGCCAACTGTTGGGCGATAATCTAATCTGCCACAATGTTTCCAAGTCGAACGAATCAAACGAAGAAAAAACAACAAAAATTGCAATAAAATTCCATTTCCATATTCAATTTGCTTAAGTGGAGACCGGCCCTGCTCAGCCGCTATGCTTTCCTCCCACTTCTCGGTACGGAAAACGGCTGAAAAATGAAAATGAGTTGGACGTATAAATAATGCCAAGGGGCCCGGAGATGTAGGACGAGGAGTGGGAGTAGGGAGTAAAACTATTGCCAGTTCGTCAACGTCAGCAATTTAGTGTAAAGCCATGGCCGTAGTTGTTGTTGTAGTCATAGCTGCGAGTATAGCGAGAGAGACTACCATACTCGTATCTGGGTGGATCATTTATGCGCTTAACACACTTTCAGGATAACTCAACCCGAACCGACCCCCTGACATCTGACATCCGACCCCTGACCCCACCCCACCATCAAATGGTCTAAGTCCAAAACAGTAGTCCGTTTTGGTCTGACCAAAATGGCATTGTGTGACACATTTCCATTTTGGGGAATTTCTTCATTTCTGCTTTGTTGCGCTTCTTTTATTTACTGCAAAACAACGAAGAAGGGGAACAACGGAATGACCGACGGAGGAGAGGGATGGAGGATGGCGGATGGACAGGAAAATAGTAGTGAAAATTCTGAATAATGCTATGGGGAGAACTATGGGATGGCAGCAAAAGTGAAAAGCGTAGAGACTAGGTGGAAGTGAGAAGTACAAGCGCACGTTAAATTGAATTTAACGTGAAATGCAGCGAAATGAAATGAAATTTTCCCTGTCGCAGTGTCTAACAAGAAGGAAAACTAAAACAAAAACAAAAAAAAAAGCGAAGACAATGCTGAACGAGAATTGAAAAGAAAAATGAAAGAAGGGCGAGCGAAAAGCGTGGCAAAAGATGCAGAGAGTGATGGGGTTTTAGATATTATCAAGAATAATACAAAAAAACTATAGTACAATATATAAACTCGTGGATGGCAAACACTTCAATCGAAGCAGGATGAAACGAATCGAGTCGAATCGCATCGAAACGCGGGGAATCGAGTGGAAATTTCAAGCACAGGGAAAGAGTGGGGCCAAGCGAAAGCGAATCGAATATTTATTGCCTTTATTAGCGAGTCGATTGAAAAATTTACTGCGCTCAAATTCTATCTGAAACGCTTCGCTTCTCGCAGAGAAATGGGGTCCTGGTAGATGAGACTGGTGCCTGGGCATTGTGTGCCACGAGTACTCTCAGCAATTCATCTTTTCGCGCAAAATTTCCCATTTTCAGCGGTGTGCTGCCGCTTCACATACACACCTGCTGAAGCGGCAGCTCCAGCTTCAGCTTCAGCTCCTGCTCCATTCTGAAGGGGCAAGCATTTTTGAAATGTTGTTAGCAGTTGGCTGCAGCTTGTTTTCCACTTCCACTTCCATTTGGCTGGGATGTTTTCCCTTGTTAAGCTCCTTTATTGTTCTGTTACTACCGTTGCTGTCTATCTGCCCTTCCCCTTTCCCCTTCCAATTTGTCTTCAACTTTTGGCGCAGCAGCAAAAAACTGTGCGTTTCCAAACAGAAAAAAAGGGTTTTTTTTAAGGAAACATTTTAGTTTTCGCCATCATTTGATTATTTAATTTCTAAACACATTTTTGACAGTTTTACGGGTGCGATTCCAAGTCCTAAAACTATTTGTGCTATTCCGCAAAAGGAATTATGAGAAATATCTGTCTTTAAATTAACACTAATGAGAGTTCTGTTCTTAATCCACATTTTATGTTAAAATACATCCTTAATATTCAATAGGGTGCTCCTATTTCAAGCATCCTATCCTCTTCTCTTTAAAGCATTTTAGTATGGGGGGACAGCTAAAGCCACAAATTGTGCCATTTTCCGAGCTTCAGGAACATTTTTCAGTGCGTCGTGGAGAGCTTAGCCAGTGCCCAGACGAATGCACCCTCGAGTACCGACCCTTACATGCTCGTCTGTCTGTCTGTCTGTCTATATGTCTGCGCACTGCTTCCCCCATGGACCGACCATAAAGGACACTCGCACTGCCATGCCTATCTGCATCTGTCAGCGTATTTCCTGCCAGTTGCCTGTCTGTCAGTGTGCGTGTCTGCGTGTGTGCGTGCATGTGTGTTTGTCTCTGGCAGTTTACCTAATTACATTCCGGAAATAAAACGTTGACTGATTGTGCCAATAAATGAAAATAATGACGCACCATTGACTGCAAACTCCAGTTTGGGGCGAACGGGAGGTCCAACTCTTGGCAAACTTTTTCGCCAGAGTTTACTTCGAGAAGAGACCTTTGCCGAAAAACCAGAAAGAAAAGTTCTATCGTCTGTCTGTCTGTCTGGGGAGTCTGCAGCGGCTGCTCTGCTCTTTCTTTATCTTCATCGTGCCCTTCACTTTCCCTTTTTTTTTTGGTCGCTCCTCTGTTGGTTCTTGACGAGTTTATTTGCTCGTGCAGCGCTAACTGATTGTCTGTGATTTTAGATAATGAAAGCTGGAGCAATCTGCGGCTGCTGCTGCTGCTGCTGTAGCCGCTGCGGGTACATAAAAGTAAAGGCCTCGCCAGTGTAACTTTTTATATGCGACCCAGCAACAGAAATTGTTGGCAATTTATTCACATTTTCAGAGTATCCAGAAGGGATGAGACAAATTGTGGGAAAATAGGGAAAAGTAGAGGGGAGTTAGCATGGATAAATGTTTGATGGTCAGGTTTTCATTGCCTGATATATGGGATACGCAAGTTTTAGAGTCCCAAACGAAACTTAAACACTCGAAAGCCCTTAAGGGTAGTCCTACCCCAACAAATGCTGGAAAGGTCAAATCTTAAGGGGGGAGCTCTCGAATGTTTTGCTCGCCCGAAAGTATGCTAAGCATTGGCCGCACGCCCCAGCCTGCTGCAGCCCGGCGGTGCGGTAGAGCGAGTGCTGCATGTGAAAGGGAAAGTTCCCGGCTGAGAGGGCACAGAACGTAGCCCCCAACTAATTTCAGCACAATAACCCAAATTGAAGCGGTTTTCTGGCGTTTGTTTGCAGTCGCCAGGGACGTCGCTCGGCACTAAACGAATCGCAACTTGACGCTCCGCGTTCGGCTGTGTGCTGCAAACGGAGAGAGAATCGGGAGAGCCGAGCAGAGTGAGAGAGTCAGGTTTCGCGCACAAGCAGAAGGTGCGTTGAAGGAGAGCGAGAGAAAGCTACAGAGCCGGAAGAAGTTGATGCTTGGAAAAATGTTTGCTATAAAAAATCTGTAACAGCTGTTGATGGCGGACCACGAGCATTGAATAGTTCAAATTTGAATTTACGTATCTCATCAGTGATTCAGAAGAGTAGGTTCCGTCAATCTTACCTGTGATTAAACATTCAATATGGATGAAATCTCAGTCAAATAGTGAAGTCTAGAATTTAATTTCAATGCCACGACTGCCCTTGACGATGCAGAACTATTATAGATCGAGTGTTGAGGGCCGATTTGTATTTGAAGCGATCTAGTTGTAGCCTTCCTTTACTACTTCTTAATCATTAACAGGCTTTAACAGGCCATAGTGCAAGAAAAACTGGGGCCTTACGTAAAAGAATTTTGGATCATTGTCGACGTTGGCCGATATTTTATTCAAAGCATATGTGGACAAAAATATGTCTGACCGCCAAATAGTTTCTGCACGTAAATTCTTGATAAATTGCGGTCCATCGCGGTTATTTAATCGGATCCATCGGTCCATCGTGTCACAAGCTACAAATACTATACTCTACAAGTTTGAGGGTATAAATGTAGGGAAACATTTTTCCTATCCATGGACCAATCTCCCGGAAGGGAGATGCCATAATATGCTATAAAGAGCGCATAGAGAAGGTGAGAGAGAAACAGAGAGAGAGAGAGCGTGCCACGAAGCCCGTGCCACTGCGCTGCTGCTGTCACTGCCTGCCGCTGCCTGCCGCCTGTTCAGTGGCGTGTCCTCTAACGTTGCTTCAGTCGCGTGCGAAAGCGTAAAGTAAACAGACAAGCACTGTCCAAGAGTCAGAGCAGCAGAGCAGCAGAAGCACTCTTAGACACTGGGTGCAAAAAGTATATGGGCTGTGCAAGTGCCGACAGCAGCAATAGCAACAAAAACACAAAAGAGCGACAAGGAAAAGGCATCGCTAAGGAGCTGCTGCCAGCGCCGACGTCGGCTTGGGTCTGGCTCTGACGGAGCTCTGCTCTGGTCGCATCCTCCTTCTGGGAACGGGTCCGTCAGTTAATTTCTGACCACAGCGGGAACGGGTTCGGTTCGGTTCGGTTCGCTTCACTTCGGTTCGATCTGATCGGAGTTATTCTTCCCAGATCTGTAACGGAGTCCGATTCGGTGAAGTTCTGGTGACGTGACTTGACGTGACTTGTTATGACGCGTCATCGTATACGCAATGTGAGATCTGTTTCCGCTTCCGGAATGAATTATGAATTCCACGAATGATAAACAAGAGGATTTCAGTGTGTGGACGGACTGGTACCACACAAGTGACTGTGGAGAGTGAGTGAGAAAGCCACTAAATCAGTGGAAGAATAACATACCCAAAACTAAGAAAACAAACAACAAATCGGAAAATTAAAAAAAAAGAAAAACTTATAGTTTACTGTGAAAAATTCATTGCAATGAAGTTAATGGCATTCGAGATTCATTGAAAATGTGTATTAATCAATTCAAAAACTGCATTTAATTAAACTGAAAATCAACAAACGAAATCTCATCGAAAAAACGATTCGCAGAAAAACATATTAATTAGAATGCAAAGAACGGAAAATTCAGTGGACATAAGCACTGAGACTAAAGCGTTGATAAATTGATTTACATATGCAAAACAATTGACAGCAGCAGCAGCAGCAACAACAAAAAAATCAACAAATTCCAAGTGCATCAAACCGATTTCCCATCAACAGTTGCTGCCACAAAAGCAGCAGCAAGAGCGCGAAAAATGCCGGCATCAAGTGGATTATATCGCATCAAGAGCGGCCGTGTCCTTGACAGAATGCAAAAGCCAGCGGCACTTATTTTTATTGCATGCATTGCGGCATGTGGCGTTTGCGGTAAATATGGCACAAACACAACCACAACTAGCACAAAAAAACACTCTCAAACACTGGGTGCAAAAAGCACACATACGCCCCCGCTTCAATACTCCCCCGCAAATCCGCAAACACAAGTCCATTTTATATTCATACGACAATTACGACCATCCCATCAAATGTTTACGAACGGACCCGAACCCGATTCCGAGTCCGAACGTATTATTAAGTTACGGCTCAAATGTAGTGTAATGAAATATTGTCAAAAAGCATCACGCATTTTCAAAATATTACATTTAAATGTAGGGCAAAATATGACAAATAGCGGGGCTCAAGTTATCTATTCCTTGATTCTCGCTGACATTTTTATTCAAGTTTGGAGTCTTCCTATCTTCCTTAAAGCACAGAGTCTCCAGTTTCATTAAAATTTTTGTACAGAATATAAATTATTCTCCCACAAAGACTTGTTTTCCCCGTTCATAATACCCTCTTATAGCTCATATTTTCCTTAAAGCACAGAGTCTCCAGTTGCATTAAAATGTTTTTACAAAATATAAATTATTCTCCCACAAAGACTTGTTTTCCCCGTTCATAATAGCCTCTCATAACTCCTATCTTCCTTAAAGCACAGAGTCTCCAGTTTCATTAAAATGTTTTTACAAAATATAAATTATTCTCCCACAAAGACTTGTTTTTCCCGTTCATAATATCCTGTTCAATAGGTATGATAGAAGATAAATCGTGAATTTGTTACATTTCATTGGCCTTGTCGAGCAGATAGACAGGTCAGGGATTGGGCGGGCGCAACGCTAGCAATTGCTGGTGGCGGCGCGGAAATCGTGCATCACCTGTCAATGCCTGACACAGCAACAACAACGAGAACAGCAACAATATCCGTGAGAACAACGGGTACACTTGTCTACAACTCTCACTGAAAGCGGGTTCCCCTGCTTCCCCTGTCGCCTGTCCCCGTCCGCTTCCCCAAAGTATCCTGCCTTGGTCTCTGCCCCAGTCCCCCATCTCCGCCGGCTGGCAATTTGTCAAGCAATCAACAAAGCCAGAAATTGCCACGCCAATGGAAAAATACAGAGAGAAAGAGAAAGCAAGTAGTGGAAAGACGAATGCAAGAGGGGAAAAGACCAAATGTTTTGTTGCCAAATCATTGAAACAAATACAAAAACTGCAGGCCAATTCAAATGTGTGTGTGTCGAAGACTAGTTACCCTTTCAATTCGGTTAGAATACAATTTTTCTGGAATTATATTCATGGCACATTATAGACAGAATGGATATATAGAACAGAAAAGTTTTGATCATAAGATTAACATTTTTGACAGTTCATTCATTTATGTTGTGCTTCGATCGCTGCGAGGACTATACTCGTACATCATCTTTTACGATATATATCTTTTATACTGAGAAAGCAATTCCCCTACGAGAAGAACGAGTTTTATAACCCTTTTTAAACATACCCTTTTACATTAACATAATATACAAAATATATACATATGAACATCCTTATAATGAGGTCAGATATACCCCATGCAAGGCCATAAGAGGATATTCAAGAAAACCTATCGAATAAGCGCCATAAAGAGGGGGAAAGCGAGCGGCAGAGTGGCAGGCCACCAATATGTGGAAACTAGAACACTGGCTGTGCCACATTTTGTGCGTGCCCCCGAAAGTGAATGGGCCCGGGCGGGGATGTGTCTGTAAAATCGTCACACAAAAAAACATCGCCTTCTTCTCGCCCCTGCCCTCAACACATACGTATTTACTCATGCACTCACTCCAGGCCGCCTCAGGGGCAGCGCTGAGCACACTTCTGGCAGATCCAGCAGCACCAGCAGCAGAACTGGCGCATCCATTGTTGCATGCCACGTTGTGCCGCCACTGGGCTGCCTTTTGGGGCACACTCCAGCTGTCGCTGTCACTGTCAATGCTGTAATGAAAAATGCACAAAAAGGAAAAAACAGAAACCAAAACAGAAACAGAGACAGAGACAGAAACGGAACCCAGTGATGGAAAATGAAAATAGAAATAAAAGTATAGAATGCTGAGAGCTTAGTGCACAAATGAAAAAACAATTTCTGCTGTTCATGCCGCTTTTTATTTAGAGCGCATTAATATTTAGCCAGCACAACGCCATCTATTGGTATTACTCGCACGGCTGTGGCTGTGTTTGAACATGTATACATACATGTATGTACATATATACATATGTAAATATATTCGAGATTCATATAAATCAATAGTTTTATGCCCCGCGTGCATGTCTGGGGACTGGGTTCGGGGATTTGAAGGCCAGCAGTGCACCACTAGTACCCCAAATACAGTTTACCCGCTCCACCCAAAACAAATCTGCAGCTCAATAGCTCCAAATATTTGCATAAATATTTGGAAAATTCCCCACACTGCAGCTAGTATGCAAAGCAGCAATTTGATGGGTTGACAAATATCTCCCCGAACCTTACCTTTCCGAAGAGTATTTCAAAATAGAAATAAAAATACATTTTATAGATGAAAATATGGAAATGCATAGTATAAATATCCCATGATTAAATAATTTGTGATACAATATTTTTTGAAATATTTTATTATTTATTGACGTTTACTTTATACTATTTAAATGAACAGAACAAATGTTTATCCATTTAGTTGATTACTAGGACCAGCCCCCTTTAGATTTCCCTTTAGTTTTGAAACCCTTGCAATAGCAATAAATTCCATCAGACAGATCGAATCCAAAGTTGCCCGTTGCGGCTTCCAATCTAGTCTGATCTGCCCCCAGTTCCACCTCCTGCAGAGCTGCTGACACAGCATTATAGGAACCACGTGGCTCAAATGCCTGCGAAACAGTCGCATACTGACAGCAGTTGTAGTTGCAGTTACGTTCCGTCCTATGTAGTTCCGTAGAGCATCCCCCAGTTAGTGGAGTTAGTAGAGCATGACGATGCCCTGGCATCAGAGCCAACAACCGCCTGCCATCGAGGAGTTGCATGTGTTGCTGTGTGGGCGAGTGTGGGGATGTAGAGTGTCACCCTGTTCGAAATTGTCAAATTGCTGTGAAAGTCGGGCACAAAGTTAAATCCATTGAAGCTGCCTGAGGGGATAGGTTGCGGGCCACTTGTGGCAAGTCGGGTTAATTGGGCTAACTATCGTATGTATGGGATGCCGCTGCGGAGGCTTTTCCGGGAGGCTGGGCGTTTGTTAATTGCCACCGCACCGAAATAAGACCATTTCCGTGTCCCATGGCGATGGAGTGCCATGGATGTAGATGGGGGGAGGATACTTATTAAGTGTATTGGGTTGCATGAAATACCAGAGGAATTAGATACTTACAATATGTGTCTACATCAGTCTATTGCGGGTGTGTATCTTAAACGAATGAAGAACAGATGTAAGTATGTTCGTGTAATTCGCCAAAGAGCGTCTAGGGTTACTTTATTGATTTGTGTATAAAAAACACTCAAAACGACTTTCACGGACATGAATCAAACAATTTTTTAATTGATTGTAATCTTCTGTCCTTTATCATTTAAGTACTTGCATTTCATCTATTGTTCAATCTATCCTTAAACTAATCTGCCACTTATGTACTTAATGTCTCATATTTCCATTTAACATTTCTCTCAATATACTAATCAATCTGTCCACCATTTCTGTTTTGCTTCAAGTTTTTCAGTTTTTCACGAGAAAATAAATCAAATTTCTTTTCAATTGATATCTCTCTCTCGCTCTGTCTCTGTCTATCACACTCACTCTGTTTCTTTCTTTGTATACATCAAGGAATATATCTATAGGAATTGGGTGGGCAATCGATTGACAATGGCGGCAGTGACAAAGCAAATGCAGTTTCACACGGGGATAAAAGGATTCATTTGTTAATGACACAAGATGATTGACGAGCACGACAAAGGGGGCATGGGGTGCATCGAGGCATGGGGTGCATTGAGGCATGGGGTGCATCGAGCTATGGGCTGCATGCAATGGGTGGGTGATGGTGAAAAGGAGCATTTACCCATATGTCTTCATTGGCGGCATAATAATTTTGAATAAAATGAAGGCAGAGAGGCACGGGCAATGCGCCTTCGTGCCAGGCGCCCACCCCGGGTCAAGGCCTACATGTTATTGCAGGGTAAGGGCTGGCGCTGTTGCTGGGGCTGGGGCTGGGGCATGGGTTTGGACAGTGGCAGTGGCAGGCTGAAAGCGCGTTGGCAAGCATAATTTAATACGGAACATGCAGGGGCACACACACACACGCTTGGGTAGCGGTAAATGCAACGGTAACATAGCCATAAAGCTCACCTGTTACAAATGCAATACCACATAGACGTGGGTCCTGCCAGGGCTGCCTCTGGCCTGGTCTTGGCTCTGGTCCTGTCCCGGGCTCGTGTGCTGCGGCAGCCATAATAATCAGCACAAAAACTAATGGTCCCACATACACACACACACTCATGCAGGGGCACCCAGCAATACACACACACTCGAAGAGAGAGAAAGGGGGAGAGAGAGAAAGAGAGAGCGGGAGGCGCACACACACATGGCTGCACTTTAAGCGCTGAAAGCACGTAAATTTTACATAATTCAAAGGAGGCGCCGCCTTTTGGCAATGGCAAATGCGAAGACATAGCCATCTGTAAGTGTGTGTGTGTGTGTGTGCCATATGTGTAAGGAATGTGGATGGATGGAATGGAGAAACTAGAACACTTAGATACATTTTGGTTGCACACTCAGTAGCCAAGCGTAGAGGTTCCAGCCCCGTCAGCATTCTCCCTGTTTGCAGGTCTCCAATTTGCAACTTTTCACCTCTTTTTTTGCACTCCCGTTTTCAAACGGCTGGAATAACTTTCTTGCCCAGACCCTGGCCAGTCACGGCGAGCTATTAAGGACAAGACAAAGCCAACCTGGCCAGAACCCACAGTCACAGCCACGGCGGGACCCCAGCCTAAGTCGATGCAAATGGTTTTGTGACTTACCTTTTGCTTTTTTTTCCGTTTTCCCTCAGTTTTTCCTCCACTTTCGCTGCGAAAAGTTTCCACCGAACCGCCGCAGCAGAAAGCTGCCCATCATCGCGTATCGACAGAGGCAGATTATGATCTTCCCACACTCCATTCCATGGCTGGTCAGCACTCCAAATTTGGGCTAACCAGCATTTTTTTTTGGGGGAAACATTGACAAGTGGCAGGCCCTTTCGTTTATGTAATTACAACTTGGGCTGGCGGCTGCACTCGAAACTCGCGGAAAGTTGGTCCTGAGAGCGACCCAAGGGTCAGTGGATGGGAAATGTTGTTTCAACAATTAATTTGGCTCAAGTGCGGCCTTGATTTCATTGTGTTTTATGCCGCCTTAAGGCAGGAAAAATTGATCCCGCCGTCACAATTTCATTAGGGAACCTGCTCTTCAGGTTAGCTTTCGTTGTGCAGATCTTTTAAGTTGTGCCACGCTCTGTTGGGGTCTGGCGCTTGCGCCTCTGCCTCCGCCACCAAATTGGGAATAAAAAGCGAATTTGCCTAACAACTTGCGCACACTGTCAGAAATTGAAACTTTTCAAAAGCAATTCCTTGAATTTCAAGTGAAAACTTTCTTCTTGTTGCTCGGCTTTTCCTCCTCGCCGCCTTTTTTGGGCCAAGAAAAGTTGTAACTTTTGGCAGAAATATGCAAGCATACGTACGAGTAGGATACAGATACAGATATATATTTTTGTCGGTCTGCCTGTGTGTGTGTGTGTGTGTGTGTGTGTATCTAAGTAATTGCGCGTCGAGGCAACTAGAGCAAACTGTCTACGTTTTAAATGCCAACGAGCACATTGACGCCAAAAATCCAAAGCCAAATGGCGTCGGAGTTTCCCCCTCCCCCCACCTACAGCGTCTTCTACATGCGTGAGACCAAACAGCAGCAGTCATCAAGATAAAGTACTCCGTTCTCCTGCTCCTGCTCCTTAAATTCCGCAATTGGAATTATGCGAAAGCCTTTCGTTTGCGCGGCAGAAAGACATATGCGAAATGCTTTGTACTCCAGTCAGTGCATCGGGCGGAGGCAGTCCCTTAGCTGATTGCCAAACGGAGAGCTGCTTTGTGTTCGTTTGGAAAATAAGACTTGAAAGTTCTCCGTTTCCGTCTTTTGACTTTGTACCTCTTCCCCTCTATGCCCCTCTATGCCGCTCTGTGCGGCTTCAAGTTTCGTTCGAAAGTCTGGTTGGGAAGTTTCGGATTTTGGGGAAAAGTTTCCCCATGTTTATTATTGCACAATTTATATAATTAACCCATATGGATATTTATCTTCAGCAAAACTTAAATTCTGCACAAATTAAATTGAACCAGGCCTAAGAGAGAGCACTCTCCTTATGTACATACGAGTCCCGCCCATTACTCCGCCCGTGTAAGCCCTCAAGCCGTGGCTTAGCAGACGGCGGAGGCGCGAGTTTTAGGCATAAAGCTGGATTATGGCTTTAAGTGTAATTACAATTTACATGGCTTCCATACCGCCTCGCCTTCCAGCCGCCTACTGTATTAACATGCTTGCCGCACACGCTTCTCCCTCAGTGTCGTGCCACCCCGATTCCTTGGAACTCGGTACAGGCGACTGAGCACATGGACGGCACGGAGCTCCGTGGTAAATGTTATTAAAAACTTAAACATCAACGGGAATAAAAATGCGGAGGAGCAGTGCCGCCGTCAGGCTGGTTTCATGGTCGTAATTAGAAACTTTTTAGTTGGCATCGCCATCGCCATCTCCCGCACACACAAAAGTTGGACATGACTTTTGAGGCATTATCCTGGCGCAGCCATTTTCGCGCCCCGATGCGGTAATTAATTTCCCAGCACCTAACGTGGGCAGTGCGCAATGGAGGGAAGAAAGTTAGGACATGGCAGGGGGAGGGCAAATTGCCGGACATTCGGTTCGCTTAGTTGTCAAGGCCACTGCGATACGGGGTCAGGAGCAGGATCTGGCCGAGCTTGCGAGGGTATTCTCAAAGGATGTCTATGGAAATCGATAGAGAGAAAAATAGCTACGAAAACAAAAATTCAGGAACTGGAGAGAAGAACGTATAGCTCGATATACAGTTATATACAAAGGCATTCGAACTTCCAGCTTAATTCTCAGACTAAGCAATTGTTTCAGCACTTTCCCTTTCCATTTTTCCAACTCCAGTTAACTCCATTCATTATTTATTTATAGTTTCTTTACCTTTTGCTCATCTTAAGCTCATAAATGTGCCGGAAACCCATTAAGGGCTTATTGCAGAACCCACAAAACCACCCTAGCTGTGCGCAAATTCCGCGAGATAATTATTTTTCACAAAATTCGAATTCAAATTAAACTTTCGCTTGTAGATTTAAAAGTTGAGTCCGGGGGCTGAGCCCGCGGCTCCGACTGAGGTTGGTCTTTGTGGTTTTTGCATTAAATTATAAATTTATGGGCCACGCAAAGCGGCCTAAGGCCAAATACCCATACAGTGAGAAAGAGCGGAGTGCTATCCTACTTAATTATCGTGATAATTTACACTTTCGTTGGCAGTGTGGCTTTAGCTCGTACTGGTCCACCCCCACCCCCACCGCCTGTAGTACGTGTGCTCCACATAAATTAAAGTTTAAAGCTCTGTAAATTCAGTGACAAAAGGAGATGTGTGGGAGGGCTAGGCAGGGGAGCAGACACTTTGGTTCCACATGTACATATGTACACTGAAGAAAAGACGTATATTCCTTGAGTGTATAAGTTAATCGAATTGTTTAAAGTGAGCTCGGGGCTCCTGGGAGATAAGAATAAATTCCTAATCCAAAGTCCTATATGCTTCGTTTTTTTTTCAAAGGTTTTTTATTTATACTTGATTTCAATGGTATATTCTTTAATTAGGAAGTAATTTTTTGACAGTGTACAAATATGTTTGCTGTTGCGTAACAATGTGGATTACAGCTGAAGTAGTTGACAGTTTTTGGGAGGCAGTTCAAGGGCAGAAAGCGCGAGACAACACACAAGAGGAGAGAAAGTCAGAGAGAGAGAGAGAGAGAGATAGCAAGAGGGAGATGGGGAAGGCTAATTTATGAAAATTGCTGTCGAAATGATTGTCAATGGAAGGGAGGTTGGTGGAGTTCGTGGGCGTTCAGTGGCACAGTGGCACTGTGACGCAACATTGGAGCCATTCTGCGGCCGACTCTCGCGCCAGCGATCTGTGATTATGGACTGGAACGTATTGAAACTTGTTAGCCGAGTCCTTCCCATCCCGAAAAGTATGCAAATATTTGAGCCTCGGCGGTGGAGCGGAGTGGCTACAAGTATAATTTATGACTCGGCTGCTTAAATTTCACTCGAGCGGCGGTGCCGGCGAGGGTGGGGGTGGGGGCACCAACAACAGACTCGGAGGCGCACACAGACACAACGAACGGCACAATGATAAACATGTAGCACCACAAAGATAACATTTTGCCGGCTGCCAGCTAAGCAAAAATTAAGAAACAAAAGAGGGGGATCGCACCCAGAGAGGGGGATATTGACTGGGATGTGGTTGTCCCTATTGTTGGCTTTAATCTTAGGGGCACAGTTAACGCGATTCCAGTTCTAGCCGCACACAAAACAGCAGAAAATAGCAGAAAACAGTTGAAACAGCTCAAGGAAAAATGATAACGCTTAACGCAGCTCCAGAGCCAGAGACGCCAGCGACGCCAGCGACGCCAGCGACTGCCTAATGATACTGTCATGGGTGGGAGTGGTGACGGTAGGGTGGGGACTGACTGGGGATATGGAAAAAGAACAGGCAAGAGCGTTGTTCAGGGTGCCGACTGTAAGATACCCGCAACTCCCGATAAAAAAGATGACTTTTACTGGAAAATATTTAAAGTTGAAGTAAATTCAAAATAGTCTCGCAATGCTTTTAACATTCGCACGTTTAACATATGTCATATATAAACAAATAGGACTACCTTCTACTCTGCAGTGAGAGCATACCCATGTACTCCATGACTACTACTGGGTGAAACAAGAGCACGATGCCGTGAAAGGAAAGTATGATGATGACAGCAAGGACTGCGACAACAAATTCTGTCATTAGATACTGTAACCAAGTAACCATACAGCACCTTCCACTCCCACAACAACAGTCGTATCCGTATCCACTCTCAGCCCTCTGAGGCAACTCTCAGAAATCTTGCTCATTTGCCCTGCTTTACATTTATTCAGTTGACTTTGCTTTAACAATGTGTCCCGGAGTAAGAGTACGGAGAACAGAGCAAACTCAGAATTCAGAATCCGGAGGCAGAGTCAGAGCCACAGTCTGTTTTTACATGCCGCATAGATTGAATATTTTCTGTTGGTGCCGCAGATTTGCCAGCATGCCAAAAAGTAGCAGCAACAGCAGCAGCAGCAGCATGTGGAAATGTTTTGCCGTTCATAAATTTATGCCACGCGGCCGAGGCAGCGGGAGCGGCAGCGAAAATGTTTTCCCTTGTTGAAATGTTGTCGTACATGGCCGTGGGGCAAGGAAGCAGTGGCTGCGGACTTTGGGAGGCGCCACGCAAATAGAATTTCAAAGAAGTAAATCTTGAAATGAAATTAATTTTCTCAATTTTCCGAGCTGCAGCTCTTCCACTACCCCTGCCCTCTCTTTCATTTGCATAGACGCAGTGCAGGGGAGGTGGGAGCGGAAACAGGAAAGTGGAAAACTTTCTTCGGGCTTATTCAGTTAACCCTTGGCCAGATGTTGGTCTTCGGGCAAGCCCCCAAGCAGTCGGATGGCAAATGCGAGAGATTTCCCCAGACGACGTCTTTTGCTGTCTCCCTCTCTCCCTCTCTCTATCTATTTATCTATCTAAATTGGCCTTATTTTGCCTTTCCGAAATCGATTGATCGATTGGCCTAGACGCTTATTAATGTTATCCCTGGAGGGAAAAGATAATAATTTCCATTAAAACTCATTCATTACAAGTCATAACTCATTGGAAAGAGGAATGGGGGAAGATTTATTCCCGTTCCGTTATAAAGTTCCGACACGAGAAACCCCCAATTAAGTTGTTGCAAGAGCACTCCTTGAGTAGATTGTTCGTTGAAGCAACTGCAATCAACCACAGGAATGGTGCACAGCACACAAAAATGCCACAACAAAACAAATTAAATAAGTCGCCACTCAGTTTGTTCAGTGTTTCGTTGTCCTACAATGGTCTCTGACTGAGCCAAACTTTCTCCATGCTGCAAAATGAAATGTTTTCTTCATGTGGAATCGTGTTGTGCCGTGTTGTGGCATGCTGAACAATTGCCAATAGATTGCACCCGCAGTGGGTCAGATTGCTGTTGAATGAGCGGCCATGAACACAGTTATTCCCTCATCATCAAGTTTTCATGTGCATTCACTGAAAGTTTCGTCTCCTGCCGAATTGATTACTGCACCTGCAATTAGTTTCTACGGCACGAAGCTCTGCTCCTGCTTCTACTCGAAGTCCTGCTGCCATACAGCCATCGAGTCCTAATGGTCCGGAATCATGCAAAGTGCAGTTGCCTGTTTCTGGTTCTGTTTGCCTGCTGCTGCATTACTGGCAATTTGTTGGTTTAATAATATGTGAAAAGTCCATAGGAGAGCCAGCATAAATTCAGCATTGAGTGACTTCCATTACGTATACGCAGTGGATGCTCAACAAAGCCAACATTCGGAAGACTTTAAGCTTCCAAAGGGAGAGGGACTGAATGATTTGTGAATTTTGTATTTGCACAGATTTTGCTTATGCTCAGAACAGATTAGATTCCATTTTATTCCAGCAACAATTTCGTCTTGCCCTTGGTCTGCATACAAATGGCGCTCTTGCCTATGTGGCTAAAAGTTTTACCACATTGTTTTCAGTGGGAATGAGAGCCAAATATGTTGGAAGATCGGCACTAGCAGTAGCTGAAAGCCATACTTGCACAGCCGCACTGTTAATGAACGAATGTATGCCTGACAGAACGAACGTCAAGGTCATCCCAGATGATGCCAACATCTAAAGCGAATGCATTGCGGTTGCCCGAAGGAATTTCCAAGAGAAAAAGAACAGAATTTCCTGCCGGCAACTGCACAAATCAATTTGCGGTCGACTATCCGTTTAATTGCCACAAGGTGCAACCTGCAAATCAGTTTCCACCTGAAAGAAAGTGCCTTCTGATGGCATTATGGTCACAAGCAATTCGAGTAAATATTTTACATTTGAAATATCTTTTGCGGCAAGGCTTCTCTTCCGTCGGATAGAGGACAGGCAGGCCTATAAGCCCCTTTTTCTATTCGGGCTTAGTGAGAAATGTCAACGGCATAAAATGGATAAGGGACAAATGTGACAGTTCACAGAAAAACATTTGAAACATAAAAGGCAGCCCCGAGATTTTCCCAATCTCGGCTAAGTCAACGGGAGTGTCAACGCCAGGGACCTTTATGCGAACACGAGATGTGGGATGAGGGCAACAGGAATCGATCAACGGCATTCGCTTAGCCGCCTGGCCGCAAATAAATTGAACTTAAATAGACGACGTCGAGGGCATTAGATGTGACGCCTCTGTCAAGTCGAGACGACGGCCCGAAGGTAGGACCTGAAGGTAGGGTCGGATCCCAAGCGGCGGAAGGAGTTACCCTGATGTCCTTGACAAGCTGGGAGTGCCTAGCGATTTACAGGATAGCAAAGAGACTTTGTGTTGTCCTCAAAGCATACACGATTCTTTTAGGGAATATATATTAAATAGATTCTGTTGTGACAATCGTTTCTTTGTAGTTGGTAAGAAACAATGCTTGAAGATGCGCTAAATAATATGAACCACCATAGATATATTCTCAGACTCCCAATCTTTCTGTATCGAAGAATCTGTACATTCAGTAAATTATCTTATACTTGTGTGATAAACACAGGTTGGGGCAGGTAACTCCTACACTACAGGGTAGAGCATAACCCTGACTAAGTTGAATTCCGATTTTGATTACACTCTGCTCTGTCCGCTTCGCTCCTCTCCTGTCCCCTGCTGGCCTCTCCCCTTCTTCCTTGTTGTGTCCTGCTCAGTGCCACCAAATTTGCCACATCCGGCGCAGGAGAAGCAGTTTATATTGGACTCCAAGTCATCGCCGCTGCTTTGTATAAAAAACGTCAAGTGTGTCTGGTCGCCCGAAATAAGTGGACTGCCAAAAAGTTGCCTTCGTTCTGTCTGTTCTGTTTTCCCTCCTCTTGTCTCCTTTTTATTTCTTTCCATTTTCCATTTTCGTCGTTGTTGTGTGTCCGTCCGTCCGTCCTTTGCTGTATTTCTCGTTTAATAATATTTTCACTTTGATGCCAGTTTTTGGTCAGTCAGTGGCCATTGCCCTGGAGCGAAGGAGAGGCAGAAAGGCTGAGAGTGGTTCCTGTTTATGCCTCCACATTACGGAAACTGACAATTTAATTTTATGTACTTGCCACATTCCCTTTTGCCAGATACTAAACATTTATTGAATGCCGTTGCCAGGCCAAAGGCCGTAAGGTTCGACTGTTCCATGGGCCATGGATTCCGGCCAGATATCTATTCTAATTCACACGTGCTTGCAATTTGGCAAATCCCACTGACATATAAATCTTCATTATGCTGAAAAACAGTCTTCAGGACTCGCTCACACTCACTCACGCACTTAACTTATGGTATTTTTTATGAATTCCTTCCCGTTTGCCGCCGCCTTTCCGTTTGATTTCACTTTGCACTCGACGGGGCTCTTGGCTTCAGATCAAGGATTTTGTGTGGCATCCACACCGAAACCCGCTGAAGCATATTTGTACCTTATTCGTATTTATTTTGCAGCCATTATTTATGAATTATGTGTTTTCGCCCCCATTTGTGGCCATTATTGATTGGCCCGAAATCAGTGTCTTTTGATGATACTCTCATCTAAAAATGGAAATTTAGTGATTCATGATGACGACATCCTCACAAGCCTCCCCCACTCTCTCCCCCCTGCAATTAGCTAAAAGTTGGCTTATCCCGGGATACTGCGGGGTTTTCAACTATTTAAAAGTTGAGAATTCTCTGGGAATTTAAGGATAAAGGAGGAGTGGAGGAAAAGCCAGGCATATTGTCCCGAACAAAGACCCAAAGTTGAACACTTAGACACGAATTGAAATAAAATAAACAAAATTAGAATGCCTCGCGAGCACTCTCCACTCTCCAGGCCCCACTCTCCACTCGCCACTCGCCACAATCCAATCCCCACTCTGACAGCCATTTGCCATTCCCTTTGCCAGATAGAAAGCCAATTTTATGACTCAACTTAAATAGGCACTTTACTTTTGGTCTTAATGCCTTTTTACGAGAGAGCCGAGCCGAGCCTCGCGCTCCGCTCTGCTCTGCTATGCTCTGCTGGTGATTTTGTGTGGCGCAGTTGACGTCGCGAGGTCCTGGATTCACGACATTAATGATTGCCTCGCCCTGGTCCAGGGCTTTATTGGAAAATAAATGGAGGAATAGTCGTAGCATGTGGCAGCGCACCGCACTTATCTGATTTTACACTTCCGCCTCACTTCTTACTCGTACGTACATATGCCAGACGAAGCCATCAAAATTATGACAGTCGCAAAGTGAACCGTTTGCCCCGAACAACCAACTTTGGGTGAGTGCCCATTAACAACAAGTTCCCAAGTAGCAGACCCACAAGGCTGCACAGGCCATGCGTGGGGCCATTTTGCGGAATTTCAATTAAATGGCTGCAGAGTGGAAAAGTTTGCCTGGACCTCCTGGCCAGATGAGGAGGAGGGGCACGGCTGGGGAGCCTCCAGTTGACGCATTTACACACAAATTACCGCCAAGTGTCAAATGCAAACATTTTGAAAACAGACAACAAACAATATTTGCCATAAAAACAGAAAGCGTCCAACGGAAAACTTTCGTAATGAACCAAGGGCCAAAGTTTCCCGAAGAGTCGTCCTCGTCGTCTTCTTCCTCTTTTTCGCTTGAAGTTTACTTTAAAGAAGCTTTCAACCAGATTTTAAGACGGAATTGGAAACCTCTTAAATTAATTAATTTAGCATTCTGTTCTATTCATGTATTTAGTTGCTGCACAGGGTATTGTGTATCTCCTCCTCGCCCCATTCGATGGTTCTGAAAGGTTCGACAAAGGAATTTGTGTCAATTCGTGTTGGCAATTGTCCCAAGCCCCTGTGACCGCAAATTTAGTTGCAGCATCGGAATAAATTATGCAGCCGGGGGCGTGGTGGCCGCCAGCGGAAGTGCACTGGCCATATATTTGTATTTTAATTAGAGAAATGCCCATCGTTACATAAAATATGAAATCAAATGAAATTAATGAGTCTAGCAGGATGTCGTGCGCTCGTATAATTATGATAATGCCATTTCAAAATGCGTTTTCTCCCCACATTAACAGACATATATTTAATTGATGACAGAGCAAACATGGAAACAATTGCATTAGTTAGATGATATTTTCGCGTAGTTTCCAGATATACTAGTACTCGAATTAGAATTAGTAGGCCTCGAATTATTCCGGGAATGGTATCCTACGCTTGCACATAAATTTAGACTACGAATTTGGACCAGGAGATATGTCCGCAATCTCCTTACGCAAAGCCACAACTAAATGCGAACCATTACCATTCCAGGGTTCAGAGGGGTCATCTGATATGGCAAAGCTGTGCATGTAGCTTTTCCCGCATAGGAATAGCATAGCATAGCATAGCTCATTTAGCCAGCTGCTGTCTCAGCTGGTTCAGCTTCAGTCCTTGATTCCATGCCACAACATGCATATCCTTGCGATGATGTTCCACATCCCTCCCCCGTGTATGTGTAAGCAAACTTAATTAACGTCAAGCCACGATGTCAGATGCAGCATAAATACGAATCCTACAGATCCTACAGATCCTGCAGAGCGATGATGACACAAGCACATGAGGAATCATTGATATTAGCTGTGTGCGAGGGGCTGGGGCTGAGCTGGGGCTGGGTACTGTGTGGAATCACGCAGCATGCAGCCAACTTTTGATTAAAATGTCGTAGCACAATGGTGGGTAGAGAAGGGGGAAGACTGGTGATGACTGGTATGTGGCTGAAGGGGGGCCAAGCAGGAGCGGGAACGATGAAAGTTTAGCGAACGCACAAATTGCGAATGTTTTGCCAAACGAAAAGTTGAAAATCACCCGAAAACAAAAAATGTACGGGAGTATTGCTGCTGCTGCAACATGTTTGTGGCTTGCGTTTGGGTTTCGTTCTCGGTCTCGGTCTCGGTCTCTGGGCTTGGAATCTCTGTAGTGTTGACAATGTGCACAACAGCGGTTGCACAATGCAGAGCGATTCCAAATCCAATCCCACCACCACCGCTGCCGGAAACAAGAAAAATACGTAACAGGAAGTAGGACAGGAACAGAGCAGTTCCACTGCAAATGCAGATGTATACGATGTGTATATGTAGTTGCAGATGGAGGACGGAGGAGCTGCGGACATGGATCCAGGGAGCGATTCTACAATGCGCCGTGAAAAATTCAATTACAAAGTCGCACAAACCATCGGAAGAATGCAAATTTGCAGTTGAAGCAACCAGAGACTCTGGGAGAGAGAAGTGAAGCAGTGCTGCAACAGGAGCAGAAGCAACTACTAGTAGTTCAGAAGCTGTTTTGTGGTCTACCAGCGACCATTACGATTACGTTTACGTATGTACGTAAGGAGCAAGAAGCACGGAGAAGTACCAGAAGGGAGGCTGCATGTCGCCTGGCAGTCAGTCACGTGCGAACGTGACGAAAATACCACGATTCAGTTTCGGCCAAGTTCTGTGTGCCAATGAGTAGCAGCAGTAGTACGAGTACACTGGGCGCAAAATTCGGAACCTATGTACATACAAGTTTATGAAGAGAGAGTTAGATTGCATTTAAATATTCAAAATGGGTGTTTTTCAATTCAAAACTTGTAGATTGTAAGATCTACCGTCCTAGACTCTCAACAATTATTCTTTAAATGGGAATGTTAATCAACAAATCTGAAAAGAGTACGATCTTCCATCAGTACAGGATTCCCAGCAATTCAAACTACTTCCCATGAAATATAATATTGAATTGTTACAACACTGTTATTTCACGGATGTCGCATGATTTTCTCTGCACTGTTAATTTTGGACATGTTTTTTTCTTTTTCCCGAGCTGATGTTGGTAATTTGTTTGTTTTGTGCGTGCAGACAACTCCTGGAAGCTACTTGGTATGGCGGGGGATGATGGGCGGCTCCACAACAAAGGAGAGACCGCAAAATGTGAAACGCTTGCCACGGCAATCGTAGTCGTTGTGGCTGACCTGACCTCCGTAGCTCTGGATCTCTGGATGGAGACAAATGGTGAGGGTGAATCAGTTGTACGGCTGCAGTGGCAAATTGCTGTGGCAAGACAATTGACAGCCACCTGTCAATTGGTCTCACTGAGAGATTGTCAGAGTCAACAACAACAAGGGGAATGTCGAGGTGTCAATCGGAAGATGTTGCATTGATTGACTCGATTGTTCTGCAATGCCACAGTGCGACAGACTAGCCAAATTGTTTTCCGATCCCCTCGGCACATGCACTTCCCCCCCCGAGATGTAGACCTTTGCAAAACGGTCGGAAATTTCTTTATGTGGAGAATCCCAGCAACGTACTAATTAAGTGCCTTCTCAAGATCACTCGTGCACAAGTTGCCTCCTGTCGAATGCTACACTAATTAATTTTGCATTATTCTAAGGCAGTCCAGACAAAACAATTTCCCCTCAGATGAAAACTAAACATTTGCTTCGCCTTCTGTGGCCAAGGAATCCATATCAGTGCAAAATTCCAATCAGAAACCAAATGCATTACGCCATTATTCAATTTGCAGTGTTGAAAATTCCAGTTAATTGACATTTCCGAAGCCCCAGTCCCAGTTCGTGTTTGGCAAAAGCAATTATCGTTAATTGTGAAATATTATTTTGTTGGTCCAACAAAATCACCAGAGCGAGAAACGTGCAATGTGGTTCAATTCCTCTGGGGCTGTATCTATGGGATTGTCTCTTTGAGTGTGAGTGTGTGTGTGGGTGTATGGTTTCCCTGAACCATAACGAAATAGAGTCGGAATGTTTGTCGTTGCAGAGAGCTCATTTAACCATTTGAAATGAAAGGCAACGAAGAATTCCATTCCTCGAGGTGATATTTAACATGCTGAATTTCGGGAATTTCATTCGGTGTTGGCTCAAAGAACAGCGTTTAGTATTTTCCGTCGTTATAAATGCTCTCCACCTTTATTTAAAACATTTTTTAACAACATTTCACATTTTTCGGCTTTATATATTTTTTCGCTTTCAGCTACGGGTACTTTTGGGGAAGTTTAAGATGTTGAAAACCGTTTGGTTATGATTTCGGGGGGAAATATACTTAGGTACTACAAGAATAACAAAAAGGTACTCCTGTTTTCGGTGACCGAAGCCGTTTCTCTGCTCTACTTCCCTTCGAAACATTTAAGTCAAATCCCCATCGACACACTTTTCAGCCTGCTATACGTTCTCCTTTCAGTTTCGTTTGCTAAAGACCTAAAATATTTCCCAGAAATGAAACCAAAAGACGAGCTTTAATTAGTCCAGCCTCTCCAAATGGAAATGTTTTGAATAATATTGCGTATACGCAGAGCTGTCGGTTAATCCAAATTAATTGACTTCATGCTGTTTCTGTTATTGTTTTGCCCCTCCGACAAACTGTTGCGGCAGGCGCCTGGGACCCAGCGGGCAGCGAATATATTAACACATTTTAAAAGTGTCACTCTCCCTCTTTCGTCTCCTTCACAGACCACACAGCAGTCGCAACCGCAATGGATTGGACAGGAACCGAAGCAGGAGCCGCTTCCACCATGTCGCCGCAGAGCTCAGCGGCGGCGGCGGCCAGAAGTGGACATAGCGCACAGCCATCACAGAAGCATATAAATCAAAATTTAATTATGTCACCGGCCTCGGCCGCAGCCCTCACGGCCCCCTACCCATCATACTCCCGAGCAGACTATGGGGGGGACTCGGATCCCGAGCCTGTGCCCGTGCCGGAGCCCTATGCCCAGGGACCCGTGGGAGCCAGTGGGAGCAGCATAACAAGCTTCGATTCGACCAACTTGATCGATGACAAGCGCCAGAGCCAGGGCCAGGGCCCACACGCGAACCCCGAGCAGCATCCGCAGCAACATCTACAGCAGCACTCCCGCATACAGGCCAAAGACACGGCCGGGCCCTATCCAATACCCATGGCCGGGCACAGATCGGAGCCGGTTGAGAACCATCTGGAGGCAACGCACGGCATCGATGGAGTGGAAAGTGTGTTCGGCACGCCCATGTACTTCGGCACTGAGAACTCGACGGTGGTGACGACGCAGATTGGCGCCACCGCCCACGTGCCCTGCACCGTGCATCACATTGGGGAGGGCGTGGTGAGTAAATACTACCTTTCCACCTTTTGGAGTTCTTTATACTCGTCTACGTATTGTTTTAATATTTTATCGAAAACGAATCCATCACTGCTGCGGCCTTGTTTGACTTTGTCTTTGGTGCTGGAGATGACGATGACGTTGGAGATGCCGTTGATGATGATGATGATGATGATGATGATGATGATGATACTTTTATTCCAGTTTATTTAGCGCCTCCTTTCGGCGCGGAAGCATTTGACTTTTCTCTGCTAATTGAAATGGAATCGCAGTAAATGTGAATTGATGGGAGATGAATGAGTCACCAGATGGGCAGATGGGGGTAGTCGCTGGATGTTCTATGCCGATTACTTTAACTCTGGATCTGGAGCTGCTTTGATGGCAATTCATTAAATACGTCTTTATCAAGGCTGAGATGTCGTGCTCTTCTCTGCTTCCGGCGAAACTAATTCGGCACTAAACACAGAGATTTCATTGGACACTCGAGTCGGCTTGGGGCAACATGACTTGGTGGGTCATTAGGCAGGCGAAACACACACGCAGCAGCAGACAACAAATTACACCTTTTGGGAGGTCTCCTCCTCCACCTCCTCCTGGGAGTATATGTGGGAGTGTGTCCAGCAGGACAAACTGAAGCATTGACATGGCAAGGCCTCAAGTGGTATTAATTTTCCGCTTGTCTAGAGTTATTACTCATACGCTGTGGTGTGCGTCACGTCTCGTGTATTTGTATAAGCCTTCCCCTGACCCCGAATTCTGCCTCTCAGCCGTCTCAGCTTTCTCTTCTGACTGCGCCAGGAGGTGTTTGTGCCACTACCCTCAAGAGCTGAACACGATTCAGCTGTGCCCTCTCTTCATCTCTCCTCTGTCAGGTCCTCCGGCCTGACCCTCGTGCGTGCCCGGGTGTTTGAGTGTTTGGCGAATCTACTGTGTGTCTGGTTTAAATTGACGATTTCATAATTGGGCCTTCAAGTGTGCGGTGCGGAAGTTAATCAGCACTTAAGCCCTTGTAGGCTGTCTCTACTGTACTGTAAGTACATATGTACGTAGCCAGTTGGCCCTTTTCACGACTGCGTGCTCAAGTGTTGATGGTAAAGCTTACGGTTTCCACAATACGAGTATGGGTGTTTGGGGGCCCTGCCTAATAAGTTGGCAATTTGTATTACGAAAATTATATTCCAGCCGGTCCTAGAGG
This sequence comes from Drosophila lowei, assembly GCA_008121275.1. Lineage (NCBI taxonomy): Eukaryota > Metazoa > Arthropoda > Insecta > Diptera > Drosophilidae > Drosophila > Drosophila lowei. The sequence continues at coordinate 17,768,696 of CM017778.1, read as the reverse complement.
TTTGCAAAATACGAGTATTATCATTAAGCCGGAGGCCGAGTTTCAGAGAATGCACTGAAGCAATATTCGGAGCAGTTGACAAAGCAAAGGCGCCTAATTTGCCAGATGAAATAATTAGTCCAGAGAATATTTAGATGCATACTCGTACTTTGTCATTCACAGTGCTATCTCAATCATGCTCAGCCTCAGATCAAACTCTGTCTGGTACTCGGTATGCTCTTTGTACGCAAAGCATTTTCATTTAATTATTCTCTCCATGACAGCGATGCATTTAAGTCTGCTTCTTCTGCTCCAGCTGGCGGAAGGCGCATTGGAGCACCGCTCCCCATGTAGTACACGTCCGTGGCTTTATGGGAATGCAGTGCAAGTGCAGGGCGGGTTCAGTGGACAGGAAATAAACCTCCAGCCCTGGCTTCGGCAAGGGGCATAATTTCCATATTTCCATTTTTCCCACTCCAAAAACCTCACTGTTCCCCTTGCCACTGCAGTGCGGTAGAACTTGCCATCGAACTGTCTTCCTCAGGTCCCGGCCTTTGTCGATTCAAGCATCTGTCTGCAAAAAGGTTTTCTTCATGAATTGTTAGAGAAAATAAAGGGATAGGGGGTATATCAGGCCCAATTTTTTCCTCAAACTCTGCACACTAAACTTTTCCGCGTGCCTCCGATTTGGCCTCGCCCCCTCCTGGCGTTGTCGTAAATTTCTGTGAGGCGACAATAAAATGCAGGAAACATTAAATAAATGAATTGCTTCCTCGAGCGCGCCTTTGTTTCGGCATTTTGCTGCAATTTTCATTTCAGTTGCGCCATCATTTTCTAGTGGTTGCCTTTTATGAGGGGAAAACAAACACAGAGGTAAATTTCCTGTCGAATATTTAGCCCAAAGGATAGTATCCTGGAAGGTTATTTATGAATAATTATTTGTTCAATTGGAAGACAAATATCTCCTTGAGAAAATATGGAAATTCACAGGCAAATTTAAAACGCATAAATCAAACGTCGAAAACTCCTACCTACACACACACACACACACATACAAATAAAATAGAGAGAGAGAGAGAGAGAGAGAGAGAGTAAGAGAGCGGGATAGATTGCGTTTTAAATTAAGAATTACGACACTCTTATGTGGCAGGGGGCGGACATTAAAATATGTCATTTGGGTATTATCCCAGAGCATCAGCTTAAACGGCATTTAAAATAAACTAAGCAAATACGTGTGTCCTTCGTACTGTCAGCCATCACCCAGAGGGAAGGACTCCTCTTACTCCAGTTGCACTTGGCTCTTCCCATATAAATTGAACTAAATCAGCAGCACACTGCTGCCACACAGTCAGACCAGAAATACATACATATATGTGGTACAGTGAGAGCTCCCTGCAAGAGTTTTCTGGTCAGGCCATCTGTTATTGGTATATTTTTCTTTTAATAATCTGTTCTTCCAAATATTATATTGATTAATTAATTAATAATTAAAATCCGCTGTGAAAATGGTTTAAATGTCTGAATGCTAGTGGAGTATAATTTCATTCCCTTGCGGGTTAAAGAAAGCCCAACATTCAGGTAATTAGAAAGAGACATGTACAAAGCTGCCTTTTGGCTCAGAGCCCACTGTACCGCATATTTTTCTCCATATATGCTCGACTACGAACTGCACTCGCACTGTGCTTCTGGGCCGTAAGCCCCACTCTTGTGACTCCTCCCTCCCAGTTGCCTTCCGCTTCCTTTGCTGACTCTGATTCCCATGATTGCCCTGTTGCTCTGCTCCCTGTGCTCTTCCATGCTGCTTCCGTGCTTCCGTGCATCCGTGTGTCTGTACGACTTGAGCACTTAATTACTTTTTAGATAAATTGTCGTTTTTAATGTCTAGACTCGCCTCTCGCTCGCTCTGGGACATTTTCATAGAGAAAAGTAGCAGTAATTAAATGTGCTCACAGCACGCCGTGTCGTCTTTTAGGCGTCCAACAAAGGAAAATTCCAAAAGCTTAAATGCCGAAAAACTTGCAAAATGTCCACCTCTCTCTCTCTCTTTTTCTCACTCTGCAGGAGAGTGTCTGCACAGATAGAAGGTAATTTATTTATAATTTTCTAGAAAATGTTCTCCAATGCAGATTAGAAAATAGAATTATATAAGGAAAGAGCGAGAGAGTGGGAGGCCAAGGTAAGCTTTGGCAAACGTTTCCTCTTGGTATGTTATTCCTACATTTTCCAGATAATAATACCGAAATTGGTATTTTATGAAAATTAACGCTTTGGGGTAGCTCGTCTGGCTCTTTCCTGAGCCATCGGCTCTCGGATCAGTCGTTTAGATAAAAAAGGTTACGCAAATATTTAAGCAGCAGCAGAAGGTCGGTACGGTACGGTACGGAGACAAACACATGTATATATGCATATATAATTTGCAAAGTTTAAGATCAGATAAAGGGGGAAATGTGAATCGCCCTAGTCTAGAGGAATAGGAATAGAGAGAGTAACCATAGCCGAAACCAAAACCGACACCGAACAGAAGCCATTTAGTTGGTCCTTCGAGTGTGGCATACAAAAAAAACAAACAAATAATTTAGCCACAATTTTGATGAAGGTTGGCAGGGGATACGGGTTACGGGATATAGGATATAGGATACAGTAGCCGCTCCGCTTAATCAAAACAAAACAAACCCATATTTTCTGCACAATCATAATTTTTGCATAGTTTCAGCTGGAAATTCCAGCTTAAGTTTCCCCGCTCCTTGCGTTTTGGGGCAGATGAATCACATGCCTTTGCAGATTGTTGTGCGAACAAAGTAATACTCGCACACACACTCGTATTCTTATGCCATTTCTCCGTTTTATTTGAACTCTCTCTCTCTTCTCAGCTTAGTATTTCATTCCCTATTTTTACGGCCTGGACTCCATGCTGCTGTGTGAGCGGACTAAAGCTCCTGCTTGAACTCGAGTTCCAGTTGCCAGTCGCAACAAGAGGGCAAACAAAGCAAGGACCTCAACAAATACAGTCGTCGAGTTTTCCTACGCCACAGCACTCATGCATCCGCACAACAGTATTGTCGCTGTAGAGCTCTTTGTAGTCTCAGTCCCTGCTTGAAGTACCAGCAGCATAAAAAATTATAAAATATTTTACTGCCAGGCTCGGTTATGGCTGCAATGACCTTCAAGCTCTAATGTGTCTGTATCTTTGTATCTGTATCTGGGTCTGTTGCTGTTTGTACAGCTGCTTCGTGCCCACTAGAACCAACAGCAAATAAAATATATGTACAATATACAAAATATGGCCAAAAATGGTAGATCTCTTCATTACACCCACCAAGTTCTTGGGGGGTATAAGACTCTTGGAATTGCTGGTACTGTCTGCAGGCTGGCTTTGATTTTGAATATAAAATTGATTAGTTTTAGTGTTAATTGAATTGTATTCCGCAAACAACTTCTTCTTGAGTTCTATTAATGAATCGGTCAAAATTATGTTAGCTTTTCAAACTTCTTGAACTCTCCAAAAGTAACAGCTCAAAACTCGAATCTAATAACCAAATTGTATTTGCTCACGGGACGATGATTTTTCTATGGCAAATATTAGTCGATTTTCGGCATATACTCCATGGGAGCTTCAAGTGCAGAGCAGCCTCAGGCATATGTGTATGTAGTATGTTCCAATTTGTCTATTTTGAGAAACCAATTTAATTAAAAATGTCATTGAGGGTGAGAGAGAGAGTATCTGCGTGTCCATGACAGCCACAAACACAGTAACAAAGACACAGACACAGACACTAGTTTAAGCTGATTATAAGCCTAGAGAAGCGTGGCAAGACGTGGCTGGGCAATACTCACACAGTAGCCACTTAGGGGGTGCTGCTCCAAGAAGTTAATGTTGCACGAAAATTGCCATAAACCTTTTTGAAGGAATACAAATCATTATCACTTTGTTGCCGGCAGACTTAACCGTAATTAAGGCAGTTGAAGGAGGGACGTGGCAGGACAGACACGCAAGCAGGACAATAGACAGGACAGGGCAGGGGAGGACAGGTCGGGACACTGGACTTGTTTGCCAGCTAATAAGACATTCCAGTCGACAGCTTGATGAAGGCTCCATAGTCAAAGGCAGGACTGCCCACTCGGATAGTCCTCGGTTGATGTTGCTCCAGCTGCTGTTGCTGTTGCTTCCTGTCACAATGTTTATTAAAACAAATGTCCCGAACAAAGGGGCATACGACTATTTGACCCAGATTTCTTTCTCCAGCGTCCGTGCCTTGAGTATACAGAATGGCTCCATAATTTCTATAAACTTTTGTGAAAGTGAAAGACAAAAGGGTTCTTCGGGGTCTGACCCCAAACCTAAAACAATTATACTGAACCGCAGGAGGACGGAGAGTCTGTGTGTGTACGTGAGTGTGTAGCATAGGGAAAAGTTCAATGCCGTGACAGCCTCAAAGGACCTTAACCCATGCCCAACCCCGTCGCTGCCAGGCTTATGTACATATATTCTTAATTATTTTAATTGCTATGCAATCATCAATTGTTTGGCTAACGAATAATGCTTGAATTGGGGCCCTGCGCGCTGCCATTAAATGGGGAAAAGCCGCAGGCAAACAATCGTCTTTCACGCAGTTGACAGCCGCTGAAAAGTTGGATATGGTAATTTTCATTTCCACTTATTTTCCATGCGTATTAAACGAGAAAGCGTTGATTGTTTGCCTGCTGCTTTAATACCCTGTAGGCCGCTCCATAACATGTGAATGATAGGCTTGTTGGCAGGAAAAACAAGACATAATCCCCATAAGAGCATTCAAGTGCGCATTCTTAAATGGAGAAAATACTTTAAAAAGCGAGCAGTGAAGAGTACCAGGATATCAAGGATGACTTTTCGGATATCATACCGTAAAGCTTCTCCCAAACCGAGGCTCTGCTTTAATTCTAGCTAAGGTTTTTTTTCTTCCAGTGCACGAATCGACTTCCTGTGCAACTCCTTCATGCATAATATTCACGCGTTTGCTCTGCATAAGCTATGTAAAGGCAAAAGGTTCGATTTGCGCCTCCAGCTAAACTTTCCGCTCTAATAAATGTTAATTACTAACAGATTAACTCAAGTTCCCACACAGGACCGTTTATCAGTCAGGTATCCAACCATCATATGGCCAATTACTCGTCATTAATAACTGTTTTTCATTTGAATCATCTCATATCCTTCGTGTCTCCCCACCTCGGGGAAATCACTAATTTGCGGAGCGCCAAGTGCAAATAGGTTTTTTTTTCATTGGATGATCAATTATGCAGTAATTGCGCTTAAAATGCATTTCCGCTGCATTGAGCTCGACTTGAGTCTGATTTGCCCTCAATTATAGATGAATGAATGATTGGTTGCAAGTGAATGGGAATAGGGCAAGTACTCATCGACTTGAACATTCCTTTTGCCTAATGCCCATCAGCCCCGCCACGGAATGAAGTCAATTTATTCGACAGGGAACAATACAACAATACAGTTGTCAACTCAGATGCAAAAAGAAACCGTTTATTCATACAGAAGTGGCCGGCAAATAGCATGACAATAAATTGAGCGCATTTTTTTCTGGATAGCTACATATTTGCACTTCAACTGTAACCCAAAAGTTTGCCCAAAAAATAAATATACACATAAAATGGTTAATAAAAAAGGGTCAGATAGTATCAAGTTCTTGAGCAACGAATCGGTGATGCCCTTTTCTTTTGCGAATGCTGAGAAGGATATGTGGCAGATGGCATAATCTGAGGGCTCCGACTTCCGTTTAGTACAATTGTACAGATATACAGTACATTTTTATATATTCTGCACCTTTATTGCCTTCGCTTTAGTTGATTCCTTAGCTCTGGGAACTTCGAAATTGATTTCCTCGTGCAAACATTTCGCTCGAGTCAACACTCCCTACGGATCAGAGAATGCAGCCTTCTTTTCTCTCTCTCTGTTTTTTTCTACTATCCATTTTGTGTGTGTGTGTGCTTTTTGTGTGGGGGACGAAGTTGCAACCAAAATGGCGGCTACTGTTGCAGTTTCCAAATAGAATTTTATTAAAATCGCTTGTTAAAAAGTTGTGCACATTGAAAAAGTTGCTTGTACTTTTTTACAACAGTTCTACATCTCCCCTGCTTGCCCGCACCGCAACGCACCACACCGCACCACCGCCCTGTCGCCCTGTGTAAAATTCTGTTGGCCATTGGGATTGTGTCAGAACGGAAATTGGTTGGACAGCGAAACATAAAGCACACAGAAATGTGCGTCAATAACATGCAACAACATTCATCAGAACAAAAGCCAATCAAAAGTTGTACCTATGCCACGGACCGAGCGAACCACAGGGATGCGGAAGCTCTGGGGCTGTACAAAAATGTAAAGTGAGTTCAAACTTCTGGGGGAAATAGATTTAGCCACCAAGCCGTGCAATTACTCGGCACCCGACAGACGGGTAGGTCCCGGTCCCTGCCTGTCAGTGTGGGCGGCTGTCACGAATCGAGATTCTCCGATAAATGCATTGGCTGGCCCTGGGGACGAGCCACGTCTTGTCGAATATATGGCCTACCTAGGGGCTACTCCGCTGTGGAGCTGTGGCACTGGGGTACAAAGGGGACAAGTAGTTAGCATAAATTTGCCATAAATTTGCTAACAAGTGATTTGTGGTGTGTGTGCTGTTGCTTTTGGCCATAAATAAAGCGTCACTTTTTATTTTACATAAAGCTCGAAAAGGTAAAATGTAAACAATTATCTGCGTGCCGCAGATGCAGCGCCACAGAACCAGGAGTCGCCGCAGCCACCACAGCAGCCGCAGGAGATGTATGTGTGTGTGTGTGTGTGGTAGAGTGGCAGCTGAGATTTATGCGCCACACTCATACACTCTTACTCGTACACGTATGCAGCCGCATAAAAAGTTCTGCCAAAAGGGAAAGGAATTCGCAGGCTTTTGATTAATTGCCGCAACATTTTATTTCTGCTCTCCACATTTCCGGCTGGCGCTGATGGCTTCACTTGGCTCCCATCCACACATTCCACTCGAATCTGCTTTTTGTGTACCCCGTCTGCCCCGTTTCTTCTGCTGGCTAGCTGCATGGTTTATTTGCCGACACGTAGCATTTTCATTGGGACCAGTCCGAGTCCCAGTCCCACTTCTCTGCGCAGTCCTTTTTGCCATCATAAATATCATAAAAATCCTAAAAAAACATAGATATAGATGTGTTTCTGCTTCTGGGAGTCGCCGTCGTCTTCGTCGCCGTCTGGTGACTAGAAGCTTCGGGGCCAAAAAGGAATTTATGCGCAATTTATGCCTCTCACTCGGAATTTTTACTGTTACAGATTGTATTGAATAGATATATAGAAAAGTACAAGCATATATCTGAAGATTTCATAAGCATATGCGAGCAAAATCTTGATAATAAACGACTTCCAGCTCTTTTTGCCATTCAATTGCAACTTTCCCCATCGCAGCCATTGCCGCCGCTTTGAAATATGTTTCGAAACAAAAAAAACTGCTAGAATCTATAAACGTATACGTATGTGCATATACGAGTATTTCCTAAAGTGAAAGCTCTGTCTGGAAAGTATGATATTTTAAGCCGTCAGCTGCATGGGGAACTGGAACTGTTCCCTCGACTGCTTCTCTCCATTTTCCGCTGCGCCACATTGCGTATACGCCGCATTAAACATTTAAGCACGGCAAATGTAATTCCTTTTTATTGGCAAAGGCAAACGCAAACGCAGCTGATTTAACAATTTCCTCGTTCAGCTTAATTTCGAGTTGGCTGCTGCTCCTTTCCTTCTGTTGTGCACCCCGTTTTGTGGCAACTTCAGCTTCATCTTTGAGTTTGGGAGCTCGCGTGTGTCAATATTTGAGAGAAAGTTGCCTTTTACTTCGTTACTTTTTGTGGGCCAATAAATAAAGGTTCTTATCAATTGAAAATTGATTGATACACGCGCTTAGGTAGGACTCCACTCCGGGCCTCTCTCCGACATGGCATCATCTTCTGCAGCAGCCAATAACCCCATATGGACAGCTAATAGATGTGTTTTTTGGGGGCTCCCATCATCAACAGAAAAGTGGAAAAAAGTGGCGTAAAGTGGGAAAGAAGAAATGATTAATGGTCATTTAAGATTGGCTAAAGTCACATTCACAGACACACGTACACAGCCAAACCGGGAAGGATGGAGCAGGACGTGAGTGGAAAGAGGGTTTGTTGGGGTTCCTCTCCAGCACACGCCCCTACATTTATTTGTTTGTTTGTTTGTCTATTTACAGATAGGTAGCCAATTCGAACTTTGAACCTAGGATCAATCAATCTGTTATTATATTGATTGTCGTCCTCTCTGCTGCTGTTGTTGTTGTTGCTGCTGTTGCTGTTGTAGTAATTCCTACACGTAATTGCTTTTTGATTTTTCTTTTCTGCTGCCCTTCCATCTATTTTGTATCTGCGTCATTTGAAAATTGCATCATCATCAAGTTGTTGTCATCGCCATCGTCCCCGCCGCTTGATGGATTGGCAAACATTTGAGCGGGACACCCAAGAATAGATCCAATAGAACCCAGGCCCAGCCCCAGAGCCGGGCATATGTTTAACATTCAAGAAAAAACGTCCGACCCAGAGCAGCGTCCTTGAGAGTCCATTATGTTTGGCTAATGGCATCACCCCTTCTTCTAATCCCGTGCCATTCTCCTTCCTTCCATTTGCAGGTATCGTGGATACGCAAAAAGGATTATCATCTGCTTACGGTCGGCTTAACAACGTATAGCAGCGATGAGCGCTTCAGTGCCACGCACTTGAAGCATTCCGAGGTGAGTTTCGCAGAGTAATTTGCATGGCTGATGGCCATTGGAGGTGGAGCGTGGATGGGGGCATGGCGACTGGAGACAGATGGAAACCTGATTGCATCGCCAGGGTTCGGAATCGGATCGTCGCCACCTGCATACCAAATCGGTCCCGGTCCCGGTCCCGTTCTCTGTCTTGGTCTCAGTCCCCGTACCATTCTGGCTTTCACATTTTGCTGCATTGTGAACTTTGGCTCTGGTTCTTGTCGGCCTCGAATCGGAGATACGTGACAAAAATTCTGGCAAGAATATTGCAGAATATTTATGCAATAGTGGGACGGACCCAACGGCAGCAAATTGACTTCCATTGGCAAAGCTTTTAATACTAACTCTTTTTTTTTGTCTGGTTTGTCCTGCTGTTTGTTCTCGCCTGCAGGATTGGACATTGCAAATCAAATTCGTGCAACTACGTGATGCAGGCGTCTACGAGTGCCAGGTGTCTACTCATCCGCCCACATCGATATTCCTGCACCTGAGTGTCGTCGGTAAGTAGAGGCCTCTATTTGGCTTCGGGTTTCATCTGGGGTTTTCTCTTCTGGTTTTCTGTATTCTATAATTTCACGCCTTGCTGAATTTCTTTTGCTGCTGCCGTTCTGCTGGTGAGAACGGAATAACAAATTCTGGTTGAAAATCTCAGGCAGTTCTAGTTTTTCCCACATTTTCGCATCGTTTTTGAAAGCGCTCAAGCTGAAATTAGAAATGTCCATATGCCACGGGGCGGTGGAACAGGTGGACAGTAAAAAGGGATGGAGAGGGTTGAGAGATTTTCGAGAGACGGTCGGTGGAAGGACGCGGGAGGGGAAAACCCGGGCCAAATGGCAACGACTCAGCAAGTTCTCAACTCGTCGCGCTGTCCTTGGCTAACTGACGCACATTATTCTGAATTTAACAAACAATTTACTCTGAATGTGCTGCGCCTAATGGCCTTCTGTCGGGTCGGGGTCCTTTCCCAAAAAACAAAGCCACTCCACTCACTTTGGCACACATGGAAACTGATGTGACAGCCCTCATTTGGCTGGAACCAACTCTGCAGCCAACTGTGGAGGGATGAAAGGCTGGAGTTGGAGCCCGCTCCTGGGGCTCTGAAAGATATTGATAGCAGTTTGGAGAGGCAAAGAATTTGACTCTGACGTGACTTGACCTTGGACTGTCAGAGCTAGACAAAAACTAAGAGTTAGCTTAGGCTGGGGAAAATTCTTGGAACAGGATCACGCTGAGTTAATAGATGTTTAGGCCTGGAACAAAGCCAAATCATGGCCAAGTAAGCATAGATGCGCATAACTGAAGCTTAGAAGCCTTTCCATGACTATAAGTACATTGATTATCTTTCAAATGGATTTCAACTTCTGCTTTCTCGCCCTTCCATTCGGTTAGAAGCGCGCGCCGAGATCTCTGGGCCCCCGATACGATACCTTACGCCGGGCTCCACGTTGCGGCTGCAGTGTCGCGTGGTGCAGAACACGGAGGCGTCCGAGTACATATTCTGGTATCACGATAACCGCATGATTAACTACGACATTGACCGGGGCATTAACGTGTCAACGGAGCCAGGTGAGCGGCATGCGGCATGCGGCATTCCCATTCTCTCCACGCATCTTCCTGCAACGCTGATTTTTCCCATTGCAGACTTTCAATCATCCGAGCTCACCATCCAGCGGACACGGCGCGAACACTCGGGCAACTTCACCTGCGTGGCCAGCAACACGCAACCGGCCAGTGTCCTGGTGCACATCTTTAAAGGTGAGTGACGGACCCTGACCCTGAGCCGGAACAGGAAATGCAATTAGTACGTCGGCAACGAATGACGGCAGCGTCATATTTATTTGCATTTGGCTGTCTGCCTGGAGGAAATTTCAATTATCATCGCAAATGAAATTAAAACTTGAAATAAACCAAAGAACTGCCATCTGTGCTTGGTGTATGTGTGTGTGATGCGATGGGAGAGCTGCTTCCTGCAGCTCATTTGCAGTCCATATATCACGCGACTCAAAACAGAGAAAACAATAAAAGTAATTTATGAAAATTACACGGCCGCAAGCATGTGGATTAAAAATGCCCGCACACGACACGACGACGGCGACGGCGACACAGCAGCCATTTGGCAGGCAAAGTGCCATTAAAGCCAGCCCATAAACATACCCAGACACACACTCCCACACGCAAGGATACATATACAGCATCGCCAAACAAAGACCACCCACATAGTTAGGAGCCAGTCATAATTTATAAGTTTCTGGCGCGATGAAGCGACGTCGCTCATTAGCATTTTGTTAGTTAAGCCCGCGAGTGTGCGGGAGAGCACACATTTCTGTACATACGAGTATGCACACATTCCCGCGTGTGTGGGTATAAGTGTGCTCTCCTTCATGATTTTAATTAAAATTTTATAAAAATTTCATTTTTATATTGTCACTTTTCTGCTTCTGCTTTCTTTTCCTTCGTTTCCTTTCATTTCATTTGGTCTCTTTTCTGCTCTTCTTTTTCCGGTTTCCTTCCTGCCACAGGCGACAATCCGGCGGCCATGTATCACGGACATGTGGGCGGCTCCACCAAGACAATGCAATCGCAGCTGCATATGATTATGATAATCATAACCACCGGCTATCGGATATTCCACACGAGTGTATATATGAAGATCTCGTAAGCGTCCACCACAGAGGAAAAGGAACAGAAGGAAGAAGCAGAGGCAGATGCAAACTATCGAACGAATGTATTGGTGGAATCTTAGCCCTAATCTTACACTAGTTAATTCTCTCTCTCTCTCATACGATATTCGTGGAAGCGAGGCCCACATCCCAGCATACGTACTACCCCATAATCAAACCCTAAGCTAAACTATACAGAAAGCGAATCAAGCTTAAGAACTCTCTCTATACATACATACACACATACATACATAAATGATGCCAAGCCATCAATCAGCCTCTTCTATGAGTATGTGTTTGTATTTTGTGAATGTGTAAGTGTAAGCGTAGGTGACAGACTCCACACTTATCAACAGAGGAGAAGACTCCCAAGAAGTGCTCCCAAGACGGAGGAGCTCTAGAGCAGACAGGCGAACAGACAGAGAGAGGGAAATAACTTGCAGCATGCAGCAACAGTAAAAAAGATAAACTTTGGAAAACTATCAACTCTACACATACACGTACTCGCATATATTGGAGAGCGCAAGAGTGTACTTGAAAAAACATCCAGAGTTTTAGGCATTTGCTGTGGCAAAGAGACAAGTTCATATTTCATAAAAGAAACTATTATTTTTTTTTAATCATTTCTGAGACCATACAATTCTTCAACTTTGGCCGGTTTTAAAAATTCTTTAGCTCTAAAAAAATATCTTCAAAAATATCTCAAGCAAAACATTTTCTTTTTTTTGAGTGCAAAGGCACAAAGAGCTTTTATCTAATACTCGTATATATGTATGTATCTCTGAACCAGACACACATACACTGGTGATCAAGTGGTTGACGTAGAGTATCTAGCAGATCATAGATGCAGTCACTTCCAAATCCAATAAGAAGAACTGACCGAACTGTAGCGAGGACCCCCCCTGCCCCACAATTTGTCCATTACCCGTCTTCATATGTATCTATATCCTTCCGTCTGACGTAAGCCCCTTTTTAGGGTTAAGAACTTTGTTTCAGCCACTGCACTAACGGACATACTCAAGCTCCATCATTCGCGAGTAGTTATGATTTATGGGGGGAATTGTACAGAGAGCCGGAGAACCACTCAACTGATTAGAACGGGTTTTGCTAATGGAATTTGATTTCACTCTAGGAAGTTCAGAGTTAAGCTGTAAATAAATTATTTGGTAAACTAAAGTAATGGAAAATTGGAAAACTGTTACCGTTAAGTGTGGGTGCAACTGCAAACAAAAGAGAGGGCTACGAATGCGAAACCCAGAGAGAGGGCAACAGAAGTTTTGGACAGAAGTTGTTAATCAAAAGAGAAATAACCAAAAATGAGAACGAGAAACACGGATCGCGTAATCAAAATAAACTACGAGTAATTGTCTAAAATAACACAGATATTCACTAAACTAAAGTAACTTTTAATTAGTGGACAAAACTTTTAACTGTCTTAGAGATGTGCAATACGATCGTACGAGTACGACCTAACTAGAGAGCGAATCGTATCCAACGCGGTTGCTTTTGCGGCTGCGGAGCCTCCAAAGAATATGTGTAAATAATGGCGCAGCTGCAGAAAATGAGAAATTCTAGCCCCTAAGTCTGTGTAGTTAAATGTAACGTAAATTATCTAAAAAAAAACAAAACAAAACAAAAACAAAAGAAACGAACAAATAAAACATAATAAAATTATGCAAACTATACAAATTAAATAGCGTCTTGATGAATATGGAGACTTAAGGGCCCATCAGTGGCAGTGGCAGTGGCAGCTATGGTCGAGCAGCAGCCGCATTTAGAGAGCCACTAGGAATCAGTTCTCTTCATCCTCTTCTACCGTTGCTTGACTCTACATCGGTCTCCCGCCGCCACTCGCTTCAGTTAATAAAACTAAATTGTGGGACGAGAATGATGACGACGAGGACAACGAGAGCTAGGACGATGAAGATGATGGTGGTGCCGTGTCAGTAGTCGACACTTGATGCCTGTCTTCTTCGAGGTGGCCATAATAATGCCGTGACGCCTCAGTTTACTGTCATGGAAGCCAGCCACCCGGCATAATGCACTTCAGGAACACTCTGATCGGCTCTGCCGAACTCTGAGAGAAATCTGTGTAATTAAGTTTTGAGTTTGAAGTTGCAATTGCGGACGGAGGTGTGTCAGAACAGTTATTCTTTTGGTTTCGTTCCATGGAAGTTTGATTTGTTGCTAATTTGATTTCTATTCAATTGAAAACCAAAACACTGTATGAACTGACAGCCACAGAGAGGAACAGCCACAAACTTGACTTAGAGACTGAGAAACTGCATTCAACAGCATGAACGAGCAAACTCCAGAGCCGCAAAAAGCAGTAAAACCAAAAGCAGTTAGAGCCAAAAGTGTTTGCGAATGTGCCATTGGCCAGGGGGCGAATAGAAACAGTTCCAGCAAGAGTATATTCGTACGTACAACCAACTACGAGTACGAGTATTTTGTTTATTTTTTGTTATACACGCATCAAAAGAAACTCTAATCCCATGGGATAAGGCAGGGAAGTGGGCGTGTGCTGCTGGAGGCGGCCAAATAGAAAAGTAAAGTCAGCAGATAATCTTCCAAATGGGGAGGTGTCTGGAGCAGAGACGAGGTCCATTCAAACGATCTTTAAATGATGATTCGAACAATTTAATACTCAATCAGACAGGCAAAAAATACTGCAACATATTCAGTCCGCCTATTTTTGCATGAATTGTTCGTAAACAATTTCAATTTTTAGCTTTTAGCTCACTCTCCACCGAGTGGCCACACAGAAGCAGCAGGCAAACTCAAAATTATTGGGCCAACTCAGGCGTTCAATTTGGCCATGTCAACGCTTAATTCGTTGAAAGGCGGCCCCGACAAACCCGTAACGAAAACGGGGCCTGGGGGAAATTTACCAAATGCAGAACGCATTATAACTGTATTTATGCCAGTGCCAGTGTGTGTGCGAGTGTGTGTGCCCATAGTTGTAAGAGCTTGTCGGTCAAATGCGCTCACACAATACGCATACGCCCTGTGTGCCTGCCGGCGGCTATTGTGTGCTTTGCTGATGCTGTGCAGAGATGATGCCCTGCCCTTGCCCTGGACGTCCCTGCCTGATGGCTGTCATAAAAATTCCAATTTAGTTTCCAATTGCTTGACTTAAACTCCTCTTTCAGTCACTCGTGTGTGTTCGAGGCTGTGCTTGTGCGAGTTGGCGTGTGTGTGTATGTGTGTGTGGGATGGCACTTCATAATAAACTTAACGATGCACAATTATGCTACAAGTCGTAGGACACTGTAGGGAGCGGCGGCAGGCTTGTGTCCATACAAATGCAAAGCACAGCAATATCCAAGACGTTACTCATACGCCCCATGCACCCCGGCCGTCCGCACGAATTTCCCGTTTTACATTTCGCAGCCTCTTGTAATTCAAAATGACAGACACGTACTTTGGGACAACGGCCTGTTGAAGCTCCTCGCCAATGGTATTATTATCACTCACACACACACAAACACATACAGAGGCCCTCGAGAACGAAATCGATAGTCATGGGATGACGAAAGGAAAGTGGAAGTGGAAATTTTACGAGTAGAGCGGAAGTCAAAGAGTCCTTCGGAGCCATCACCATTCATTAGGACATTAGTTTTGATAGACACACACACTTTGACATCGACAGACGCTTTCTGATCTCTCTCCTCCTTTTGTGACTGAGGCAGTCCGCAAATGCACATCTACTGATGCACACAATTTAATTAAGAACCAGAGACATTTGACTATTTGAACCACAACTTTATAAGTTTTTCTTTGTAATTCAATAAAAAGCACAGCAGGTTAATGGACGAATCGAAAATAAAGTATAAAGAGGATAAAGAAAATGAAGAAAGCGAGGAAAATTGTCACACAGTAACAGAATAATATTATATTAATGTTACTTAGGGGAAAAAGTAATTGAAATTGTTTAATACAACGAAAAATAATGGGTATTTTTAGAAAAGAATAAATATATGTTTATATATTGCAAAAAAGTGGAAAATATCTTATATCTTGCAATACCATTTTTCCATTAGCCTTAAACGTAAGTATCCGTTCGAATGTCTATAGCTAAGTAAATGGTCAAGTGGGAAAACTTTTGGGAAAAGCACTTTGAGCTACTTTCAGAGACATTAATTCAAGGTCGTCTGTTTGAGAGTGCGGTTAGTGGAAAGCAATTATTTGGCCAACTTCTTTAGGACACTGAGCACGCCACTGAACGACCAGCCGCAGATTAATCGAATGTAGGAGAGAGCTGGACATGCAGACGGAAAGGATGGAACAATGATAGCCGAAAACAGAAGCCAAGCTCCGCTCCTGCCCCCCGAATGACCATCAGCAGATGTTAAGGGCGTGGCCCTAGTCGATCCCATTACCATTGCCATTGCCACTGACAGCAGGCACACACACGGACACACGCGGACACGCTCTCGCCCAGATGAGTTTTATTTTTGTGCTTGGCATTCCCCACGCGAAACTCTTTGATGTAATGAGGGCCAATTAGACCAGGCTTACAAGTGCAGACCGCTTGGACAGATACTTATGCTGATGCTGATGGTGGTGCCTGTGCCGGTGACGGTGACGGGTTCAGTGCTAAGGGGTTTTGGGGAATGCCATCTGTTGCGGGCATATTGAATAGTTATTGTTATTGTTGCAGTTTTGTTGCCAATTGCTCGAGCATGTACTTATGTGTTTCTCCTTCTATCTGTTCTATGTGGTATGTGTGTGCTGGAGCCAATTATGGTGAAGCTGGCAGTAGAAACATGCCCTGTTGCATGTTTTTCCGAAAAAAAACTGAGAGCGTGCAATATTCATGGTGTTGTTGTTAGGCAAACAGCCAAAGGAGCAGGGAGCAGCAGAACAGGGCAACGCATAAAAGTATGGTATACAAATGTATTTCCCTGCTGCTTCTGTTTCTGGCCTTGTTTTGCGGCCTATAAACACGTTGCTGGAAACTGCTGGGGGGGAGGTGTAAAAAAGCTTTAAAAATAAATTAAATGTCATATAACAAAAGGATTAGCTCGATGGCAGCAGGCAGGGGGGAGTGGGTTCGCAGGGAGCCCCATAAACAAAGCCTGGAAACGACAAAACTTAACCCTAAGCAAAAGACAATAAAAAACTTAAAGAGAGAGAGAGCGAGAGACCCACATACGCACACACAAAGAGAAAGTGGCACATAGACATATGTACATACATATGTATGCTATATGGAATGGCCGCAATGACCCAGCTAAACATAAACAAAAACGCAAAATGGCGCAAACATGCCACAAAGCAGCAAGCAGGCAGGCGGTGCAGGGGATGGGGATGGGAATGGAGATGGGGCATGGGGCATGGGCAAGTGCCAGAAGCAGTAGCGGAGCAGAAACAAGTGTAGCGCACATGAGAGATATGAACTAGAAATAAACAAATATTTTGTATTCAGCCTCTGTAAAAGATACATACTCGCATGAGGATGAATGTGTGTGTGTGTGTGTGTGTGTGTGTGAGAGATTCCTTCTCTTCTACTCCTGTTCCTGCTCATGCTCCTTCTTCTGGACCCTGTGAAATTAGTTGGCAATGATAAAGATAAGTAACGTGAAATATGCGGCCTTCGCAAGGACCATTGAATTTTGCTGTGCCCTTTACTTTTCCGCTCTTCTTCGCTGTCGCCATACTGCTGCTGACACACACACACACGCAGATAAAAAAAATAAAGGAAGACAGCAAACAATTTTATGACGCTGATTTCTCTCTCTCTCTTCATGTGTGTAGGTTTTTCAGGACATTTGCATAGAAAGCCCATCAGCGGCGATACTTGAATCGCATATACGAAAATGTCCGCCCGGAATTTCGACATAAAGAGAACACTAAAAGGGTTTCGCCATTGTTTATCCATTCTACGAATAAAACTATCTAACAATTTATAATTAAATTGCCCAAATGAATATCCTTTGTTTGGGAAATTGTATAAATTAAATATCTATCTAAATGTGAATGCATATAGTAGCCGTAGCCTTACCTCCTGCACCACATCTGCACCACCGCCATTGATCAAATCAACTGTGTGCACAGCGCAGATTGCACCGGGCCATCAATCATCTATTCAACGGGGACCCCAGTCCCCACGCTCTATCAATTGCGTGGCATACAAATGAATAAATGTATTTTGTGGATGCACACATGAAAAGTACCAGACCCGGCCCATTTTAACTTTAAATAATTGAATTGCAATCAGAACTGGAGAGGCTGTTGAATGCCTCGACCAGTACATACCTACTAACTGAATGTACAATTTGTCTGGAGGGGACTTCGAAGCAGCCACTCAAAAGTGTCACTAACTCGGCTTTCTCACTCAATTTGGAGCTCATCAAATATATAAATCTACACAATTCTGCACACAGTTTTGTCCTCTGCTTCGTTTGGCTATAAATAATTTAATAATACTCAAGAATCTCAATTGGATTACGGCTTTCATACAGAAACAGAGACAGAAACAAGACAGCAAAAGCAATAGCAATAGCAATAGCAGAGAGATGGGGGGAGAAGGTGAACTGACAGTTGACTGCAACTGCATCTTGGCCATGTCCCAGTGTCAGGCTGTTCAATTGCTAATTGGCCAACACTTTGGCTTGCAGCAGACCAAAAGGATCTCTGACTGGGAAATCCTTTCCTCTGAAAGTTCATCGATTTTGCATGGTATGCTCGTACATACATATATCTAAGCTGGGGATTGGTAGTGGAAACTGGGGACTGGAGACAGGGACATCAACAGATTTTCCATTTTCCATTTTGGTTATTTGTCATGCACCACGACTACTGTTGTCGCTCTGCTCCTGAATGTCATCGTGATGCTTGTGTGCATAGATAGTTGCCACGCGTCATGTTGCACATTATGATTTGTGTGTTGGTTAAATTGCCATTACAAGCCAAATCACATTCCATGTTTAGTGCGACTAATGAATGCATATTCATATTCATATTCATATTCTGTGTGTGAGCTCTCTGCCGAGCATTATCACAATGGCAATGGCCAAGGTGTCTTTCCCGGATTTATCTAACACGACACACATATGTACATACTCGTACGAGAAATAGAATCCAGTGGCGTGTCATTAGGCAACTGTTGCCGGACATTAGGAGCATAAATTATGCACGCACACTGACCCCTACAACCCCTGATTCCCGACTGATAGTTGAACCTCTTTGAATGGTTCGGTGTACAGCTGGACAGCAGTGTACAGAATCAGTTTGCCAATAATCTCATTCCAGGACCAATCATAATGAAATTTTCTATATTGACATACAAAGATTTTTGCTCTCGCAGTAGATTTTGTTTGCTCTTCTGTTTGTGCTCCTATTTGAGTTTGAATTTTGGCTTTGGGTTTCGGGATGCGTTTTCGGTTCAGATTATGTATTTGCCCAACCCACCCCACCCCACCACACCGCACCCCACAGCACTATACGAGCATTGTGCAAACCGACTTTGGCTGACTTTTCAAGTTGTGCAAACGAGCGCTCACCACATGGCAAGGGCACTATGCAACAAACGAGATACTTTATAGTTGAATAAAAAACGATTTTCCCAGCGAAAACCAATCGTTTGAATTTGAGCAATAATTCCTGGGGGCAGGTAATGTTAATGTGAAAGTTCATGTTTTACTTGTCCCCTTGTTCCGAAAGCAAATATCTGAGTATCGGATAGCTATTATGTAATACTGTACTATTTGTGGCATAGTGTAATCGAAGCTGCATTTGGCGGCAAAATCAAAATTCAAAGATTTGTTTATTTACTATTTGCTTGTGGTTTTTCCCAGGAACTGGATATGCATGGTACATATGACTGACTGACTGTTGGGCATGTGGCATGTTAGGAAATGTCAGTCATGAGTGCCATCGGACACAGGGGAACTCAATATCTTTTCATTGAAAAATGAACTGCCGTTTATTTGCCAAGCTCTGTAGGAGGATTAAAAACAATTGCGAAGCTTAGCTTAAAGTGAACCTCGAACGAAATCCGATCAAAGCTCTTGGCTTCCCTAGAATTCCTGTGCCTTTTTTGTTGGCTGGAACGGAGGAACGGAAGAACGGGCGAGGTTGACAAACAACAGCCAGCAGGAGAGATATTCTGACAATTTCTCTACCATTCTTAGGGGGCGGCACTAACAAGCATTGCGTGCCAGCAAACAAAAAGTAAAATTGCTCCGAACGATGATGCCACATCAAAGTACAAAAGACTCTATGTTTTACGGGAGTGCGGGGGGTGGCCCAGATAGCAACTCAAGTATTCCCAGACACTGCACACACACCCACACACACACACACACACACACAAAACAGGATATGGTGGGATATGGAGCTCTACTTCTAGAGGAAACTTCAGGCCCCCAAGTTGCAGGATATTCAGGGAAAAACATAAACCAGAAACAGAAATAGCAGCAGCAGCTCCGACTCCACAATCGCAAAGATTGAGATGCTCCCGACAGATGTTTGCCCCGCCAGAAGGGTGCCGTGCCGAAGCGGATGAACTGCTAAACGCTTTTTGGCACCTTAACAAGGAAAACAGCTGCAGCGGCGGGGCTGGTGGTGGTGGTGGCACTGGCGGCTGCAGACAAACAAAATATTGTTACATGAGAAATGGCCAGCAAATAGAAAAAAGGCATAAAAAAACAAAACAATAAAAAGTAAAGTTTCTTCTGCGCTTTTTTGTTGGTACGGTGGCTGGCCAAAATATGTTGTGCACGAGAAAAAGCTCGTAAAGTACATGCCGACCGACCGTTCCCTGTGTGCACTATCTGAATATTTACTGATAAAAGGCATTATGGTTTTTATATTTGTATGATAACTGGAGAGTAAAGTGCACAAAATCAGAATGCTCAGAATAAATTTATACAAAAATAAACTTTTCAACTTTTATTTACAGTTTTATGTTATTTACACAATGCAATGTATAAGTATCTAAGTGATGAAATTTTTCTGGTGAATTTCGTAATGACGGCGAATAAACACCATACTATGTTTAATTCATCAAGAGACCCCCCCGTTCATTCAGGCATTCAATTTTGGTAATCTGTTAAATTTCTGTAATTGCGCGTTAAAGCGTTAATGGAGTGAAGTGTCCAAGCTACGACGACCCGACCCACATTCGTGACCCAGCCACCGACCGCCGTGCTATCCGCAACTATCCACACCAGAAACCATGATTGATAACATCTCCAGGACACACACACACTCTTTCAGGCGCACGTGCGGGTCGCGGACATTCGTGGGAAAAAGTGCCACGAAAATCGTTGTGTCCTCGCTCGTGTTGTTGCCCTCTGCTCGATGCGCGTTGTCCGATGACCGGTGTCCGGTAGCTGATGTCTGATGGGACCCCCTCGCTTGTTGGTAGTCGGCTGGTCGGTTGTTGGCCTTATCGCGACATTTAAAATTGCAGTGCCATGTGTCAGGCCCAACCAAACCGAACACAGACCAAAACAGACCAGACCAGACCAAACCAGACCGACACGTGTTACTGCCTGGTCATATCAGGATCCCGGCGACTGTTGGTTTTCGGTTTTGCATTCTGGCACCTTTTTGACCAGCCGGGGGTTGTGCGATTATTGTTGCATGTGGTGCCTGCTCATGCTCATGGCAGATATTCATATTTTATATCGCTGAAATGCCTTGCTCAACCGCAACTTAAAGCTCAGCGGAGAATCGGAGTGGCTGTCGTTCAAGCTCAAGTGCTTGCACATCGGGCAGAGGGCAGCAACAAAAACATTTCATGCAATTTGCACTTTCAAGTGGCGTGAAAAATCACCCCACCCTAAAAAAAAAAGAGCACAAATAAAACTGTTGAGACGATTGCTGGCTGGCGGAGGGGAGGGATACGTACACTGAGGAAAACCATTTCAGTAAGCAAACAATTGATTATATGGGAAATTTATTGAATGGAGGATAGGATAATTGCTCACTCATAGGAAATTCAATGAATTAGTATCCTTTGAATAGTATGTCAAGACTCCATTGCAAGTATTTGTGCGGTTTTCTCCCAGTGTAGTGGCAGAGGATAGATGAGCCTGAGGTTCACTGGAAATTTCAGCTTGGACTGTTGCTGCCGCCTGCACTTAGGCATACAAAACAATGCGGCAGGCAGAGTGTAATAAAAACTAAGTAGCTTACAAGCACATTTCTCAGTCTACGCCCTCGGCTCCGCCCAAAGGTCCCAGGCCCCATTTCTCCATCAGAAAGAGCCTCGCAACATTATGTAAAATTCAGATGTGTCCCGCTGCTTAGTTACCGCTTTTGTGTGGGGGCCGTGATTGTTTTACATACTGCAACATGGCCGTCTTGCCACTGCCTCGCTCCCGCTCTCGCTCTTTGGTGAGAATGGGCCTCTAATAACGTAACGTGCTGCTCGCATTAAATATGCTAATTTTTACAGTGAATACATTGCCAGCCGGAACCGGAGTCGAGCAGGAGAAAGTGTCGCCTCACCGTCACCTGCCCGCATGCTGTGGCAGTTATAGTTGTGTCCTGCTCCTTCTCGGCCATCCCCCCATTATCCCCCTCATCATCATCATCATCATCAGATGTATTATTTGCCACACCAGGCAGCCGCACGCATATTAAGTACGAGACGATGTTGTTGCTGCCATGTTGCACAGTACTGCGTCTTGCCCCACGTTGACATTTGGCGTCACAACAACACCAACAAAGCCCCAGCAAATGGCCCAGTGTGGGTGGGAAGGTGGGGGGAGGGGAAATTAAGAGAAATTACGCTGCAAATTCCACGTGAAAAATTATGAAAAATATTTCTGTTTTGTGACAAGATTTCTGCTTACGCTCATTTGTTGGCCTTGTCGTCGGTTACCCTATTTTCCTCTTCTAGGGTATTGTATCCCAACTTTGTAATTGCGTTTGCCAAGGGATGCTGATTGTCTTCAGAAAGTTAATATAAGTTCAAAGGTAAACAATTTTTGGGAAGTCTGGTTTCTATTCGTAAATAAACCGTAACAAATTAGCAAGTCGAATGCTGTTCTATATTTAGAAAAATGTACATCTTAAGTTTGCTGGAATTACAGATACTTATATTGATAAATCAGATGATTTTTTCAGTGCGCTTCAAAGTACAGACAAAGAAGAAGTATCGACTTCGACTCTTTTCTTAGAGACGGCACCGAAGTGTATGTACATTGTACACCCATTACCTTGAACCGAAGCTGCTTTGCCATACATTTGCAGGGTATTTCACATCTTTCCGCAGAACTCCTTGTTGTCATCACCGGTCCTTCGAACTGTTGTCGTCGCTCGTTCCATACCTGCGCTGTTGCTCTTTCATACCATCCTTGTTCCCACTGCTCCTCCTGCTGCTCCTGCCACTGCTCCTGCTGCTGATGTTGTTTTGTTGATTTTGTTTTTGGCGTGCTTGTTTTTATGCAAGAAATATTCAAATTATGCCAGTCCAAAGGTCGCTCCACCTCCAACTGCCGTGCAACCACCCTGGCACAAGCACACCTCCTACCTGCTTCCTGGCTGGCTGACATCATTGTCAGTGAATTAAAAACGTCATAGGGGCTTATTTAAATAAATTATAAACCCACAAGGGGGTGTGCAGTCGAGGTGAGTGGCCTGGCTGCTTGGGGCTTTTCAATAAAGGTAAATAATTTATCACATAAGTGAGGCTTATTAGCCAAACTCGCTCTTAAGACATTAGGCCGTCGTGTGAGAAGCGGCAGCCGGTGCTACTGGCCCGGAATGCCCTCGGAATTCCTAAAGGAAATTAGGTGAGCGTTTCCCAGCTTTCCGAACGTTTTCCCTGACCCCCAAGCCCTACGGATAGCTGTCAAATTTTGTGGAAAACAAACAAAAGCGAGTAGTACCACCTCCCCGAATGAAGCAGGAATAAGTTGGGGAATAAGAAATAGACTGGTTTTCCTGTCTTCCAATTCAATTGAGGAGGCGTGGGGGTGGATCATGCTTATGCTCCCCAGGAGTTAACACCTAAAGTGCCAATAATCGGACCCGAAAATGCAAACGAAATACAGAACGTGCCCCGTACTACAGGTGCAGGGTAATGGCTTTTGCCCCCCCTGTCGCCTGTTGAGCCACTAACTTTATGCAGCCCAATGCCAGGATGCTTCCCGTCTCCGTGGGTGAGTGGAAGAGAACAAGAGAAGGCGGAAAAGCGAAGGGAAAATATGCAATGCAGCTGGTGCCAAACAAAAGGGGAAAGTGAAAGTAACGCTTCATTGTTATCCACCGCTGGGTCTCAACCAGCCCCTCTCCAGCCACTTTCCCGGAGTCCGGACGAAATGCTGCCAGCAGTTTGGCTTGAAGACAAACTTCTCGGCATGCAAAAGGCAGAGAGAAAGAGATAAGAACAGAGCAAAAGAGATGGATATAGAGAGTGTGATAGAGACAGAAACAGGAAACAGGAAGGCGGAGCTGCTGCTGCTGCCTTTTGAAGAGCAAATCTCACAACAATTTGGGTCAAACAAGCAAATTGCATTCTCTTTAGTGGCTCTCTTTATTGTTGTTGTTCTTTTTGGTATTCTCATTCTTTTTGTTTTTAATGTTGTTGCTGTCGTTGCTGTTGTTGCTGCTGCAATTGCTTTGCCTCCTTTGAGGTTAAGCGCCGTAGAGATTTGCATTTGACGTAAGCAAAAGGGGGAGCAGAACAGCCACAAATATTTGCTCAACTTTTGTGTCTCGCAGCAGCAGGAAGAGAAAGAGAGTGGGGAAAAAGGAGGTGAGGGAGAGCACTATTACTTCGTTTAACTATCGCCTAAGATACATACATACAAACATACATACACATATCTTTGCTTTTCTCATCTCGGTCCCTCATTAAATTGCGAAACCCGTTTCGACGGCTGCGACGCGGACCGGAAGGGCGCTGTCAAGGCAGCTCGCATCGGCATCTGAAAACTTATGCAAATTTCCATGCAATCGAGACGGCACCCTTGTGGTTTCAGCTGCATGCCATGCCCCTCTGTGCATGTACTATATGTGGCAGCGGGTGTTCCACGTGTGTGTAATGTGGTGGTAATGGAGTCGCCAAAGAACCCTAAACGGCAGGAGAAAACGGCAGGATGCAAGGCCGATCATATGTAAGCTGCTTTTAAATCTGATGGAAGAGCACTGAATGCGAAAATATTTAAATATCGAACTTGAGGCAACTTATGCGATATCCTTGGTCCTTGGTCCCAGGTAGATGGTATGTATTTTGTGGCAGAACTTCCCCAGAGAATGAAAGGTAGCATTTACAATGCCATTGAATACGTTATGGGTTCCTTATAGATAAATTCATTTCTATGGCAAGTAAATGTTACAAAAACATTCTAAAGAATACAAATATTTTGAGTTTATTTGCTCACCGCCAAAGCACTCGATATACATACATACCAGGGCTGCCCATTTCACTTTTTTCCCGTCAGATCTGGCTTTTTAAGGCCAACTGCGGGAAAAATGTGTGAATTGCGGCACGTGGGAATTCTGGGTTCTTATACCCGATACTCAAAAATGGTATAAAAGATTTGTGGTTTTTATATTATATTTTATCAATATATTCCAATACCACCACTATATTACCAGATAATTTTGAAAATCTAAAACAGGTTGGCGTTATGCGCAAGTTTGACAAAGCGATAGCTGAAAGCCAGAGTCGAAGACCCTGCGAACCCTGATGAAAGGTAATTGAAAACATATGACCCCAGATGCCAATAGAGATTACGAATTGGTTATTCCTTCTGAGAGCATATTTCATGATTTATATTCCCGGGAAAGCGGGCCGAGGCTTTGACCGGGCGCCCTCCGGCGGCCTTGCCTATTCGGTTGTTGCCGGATCGATACTGCATCCTCGATCGAGTGCATCGCGCAGCTGGTACATTATTTATTTATCTGCTGTTTTACGACGTACATCCTGCACCCTGCTTTACCCCATCGGCTTTGACCGGATAAGCTTTCCTTCTTTCCCCCCAATTCAGCTCTTCCATTGACAATTTATTCTTCGTTCTTGTTCTTTTATTTTTGTATTTCCTGGCCACAAACTGCTATGTAAACGTAAAGTTATCAAGTTATTTTTTATTCATTTAATTTATTTAGCTCTCCCCTTCCCCTCCGGTGGCCCCACGGCGGTGATTCCGCCGTAGCTCCTTGTCCTCTCGGGAGTCCTAAGGATTGTGCTCCTGGCTGGGCTTTGGCAGCCACTGGCTGCTTTCTGCTGCGGGCCATAGCAATGATGCCGCTGAGTCGACAATTCGACGTCCCGTCCGCTGCAGCAGGGTCCAGCGATCGACGGCGGTTATTGGTTCACGCCCAGGGGAAATAAGGTCAGCAAACCCCCCGGTCATACGCCAGCGAATCAAGCGCAGGACTTCAGCTCCGAGACGCGTAAGTAAATCAGTATATAATTGGGGATATATGTAAAAATATATCTTCCTTCTCACAGGACTTACATATGCAACCTACGCTTTGCCACAAACCAAGTCGTATCCGATTTCCACACGCCAGACGGAGTCGTATCCAAGCATTACCGAGGCGTATTCGAGACAGACCGAGTCCCATCCCACCCAGACAAATCGTATCCCAGCAGGACAGACATCCTTTGACCTGGCCATCGACCACAAGTACTTTGACAATGGCAACCAAGGGAGAGGCTACGCGGGCTACAAGACTCTAGATAAATCTTGTTGTTGTTAGGTTTAAGATAGATACAAATATTTTCCACTTGTTTATTTATTTATACTGAGCTAAGGTTTGATGAATAAAACTATTGAAAAATCAACATTTCAAAAAGTCGGGGAAATAATACGGGCTGGGGTGGCTGGAGTCCTTACCAAAGGATAAAGGATATTTTTCCAATTACAGGAACCAATGGAACGGCCAGAGAAAATATCCTTGATCCTTCATCCTTGATAAGGACTCCATCAGGCGGTATTCTAATTACAGGAAGCCATCGCACGTCCCGATCGGACAAGAAATGGCAGTTTTATGCCATAAACAACAAATTACAACAACAACAGTTATTACAACAACAACCACTTTCAATTTGGTGGCACTCAAAAACGAGATTTTTCGATTTTCAGATTTTCTGATACCAGGCGAACAGAAACTAGCAGCAAGCAACTGTAGCGATTGCAAAACAAATCGTTGCATACTTTTGGGGTTTGAAAAACGGGAGGGGAAAAAATAAAAAAATTTTAAAAGACCAGCGACCTTCTGCTGATTTCTGTTCGCCTGGTATCCCAAATCTGAATTTCTCGATTTTGGCCATTTGAGCGGTCGCAAGTTGAGAGTTGTTGTTGTACAACAACAAAAATTTCTTGTACAACAATTTACAGCAATTTGTGGCCCGAGCTAGGCGTGCGACGGCTTCCTGTGTTCGGAACAACATCCTTGATCCAATGCATTCCTTATCAAGGACCAAGGATCAAGGATATTTTCTCCAGACATATATATCTTGTTTTCTCCATTATTCGTGTCCCAATCGCGACGTGCGACGTCTTCCTGCGATCAGAAAAATGGTTTGATCCTTCGCTAAGGACTCCAACAGCCCCAACCATACATATCTAGTTTTTTCGGCTATTTGTGGCCCGATCAGGACGTGCGATGGCTTCCTGTGATCGAAAAAATGTTCCTGATTTCATGGAGTCCTTATCAAGGATCAAGGACATTTTCCCCAATAAAAAATATTTAGTTTTCTCCGCTATTTTTGAACCGATCTGAGCGTGCCACGCCATTTTGTAATCGGTATATTTTCCCCGATACAGAATACAACAAGGATTCTTTTTCAATAGTTTTATTCATCATAACATAGCTTAGTGTAAAAAATTAAACAAGTGGAAAATATTTATATCTATCTTAAGCCGGCGTAGCCCCTCTCTTGGTTGCCATAGTCAAAGTCCTTGTTGTCGATGGCCAGGTCGAAGGATAATGATGGCTTGTTAAGTTCGGATCTTTCAAGGGGTGCGCTTCTGTCCTTCTGGGATACGATTCTGTGTGGCTGGGTTAGGCCTCGGTCTGTCTCGGTAATGCTTGGATAGAACTCCGTCTGGCGGGGGATAATCGGATACGACTCGGTTTTTGGCTGAGCGTCCGCTGTGAAGGAAGATACATATATTTTAAAATATATCCACAATTATCTACTGATTCACATACGCGTCTCGATGCTGAAGCCCAGCGTTTGATTCGGCGGCGTATGACCGGGGGGTTTGCTGACCTTATTTCCCGTGGGCGTAAACCAACAACCGCCGTCGATCTCTGGTCCCTGCTGCAGCGAACGGGACGTCGAATTGTCGACTCAGCGACACAGCAGCGGCTTCATTGCTATGGCCAGCAGCAGAAAGCAGCCAGTGGCTGCTACAGTCCAGCCAGGAGAAAATCCCTTGTAGCTCCCTTGTAATGCATGTGCACCCATACATTAAAATACGCTGGAATCAAAACAGAAAAAGCATACAATCACATATTTTTGTGAGAACATATTGTGTGTATTATACTAACACATGCAAAGCATTGCTGGGCTGGCTGGCTCATGATGACCCGGCGGTAGCCGAACGCCAGAGCCGAAGACGCTGGAATCTAATCCAGAAAGTTCGTTTGCAACATGTTCGGTGTAAGAACTGGCACATCTATACACCTAATTCTGTTTTTACACGGTCTTTTTTTACACGGTTTTGAAATAACACGGTTTGAAAATCAAACAATTTAATTTTTTTACACGGTTTTATTCCACTTAACACGGTTCAAAATAACAACAGAAATATATAAAAACACACACAGCTCACAAACAGCTAGAAAACAAACGGAAACAAGAAAGAGCATAAAGGGAATACGTACATATTTGTTTCTCTTTCGTTTTTTTGCGTATACGATCAATGTATTTTTTTACACGGTTTTTTCAGGAACCAATCTACCGTGTAAAACAGAATTAGGTGTATACTTTATGGTTAGTGGCAGGACGTTTTGTTCGTTTTCTTTAATTTAAAAACAGCTTTTTTCCAGCACTGTTACATACATATGTGGCAAGATGAGAGATAACCCAGGCTATTCCACAACAAATACAGTAATATAGTAATAATGTGAAATTGCTTGCCACACACTTCTCTGCAGACGCAGTGCTGCTCCTTTCACACAAAATCAAACAACGTACAACACCTTGTCAAAGCGCTGCTCGCTCGGGCATTTAATCTTTTCAAAATATACGAATTCGTGTAATAGGATACCACACACACACATACGAACACGCAGACACACAGAAACACAGACAAGTTTAACGAAAATTTAATCAACGCACTTGGCGACAAGCAGCACAGCACAGCACAGAACAATGGCCACAATGAAACGCAACTATGTATGTGTGTGGCTCGTCTCTAAAATGCGCGCACTCTCGCTCTCACTCATACTCTGGCACTCTGAGGTGGCTATCGGATCCATTTAAAAATGCTTAGTGAAGCACCTTATCGAGTAGAAGGCTATTAAATACCCACTATTGCTCTCGCAAAATGTTTGATTAGCAGTCACAAAATATGAAGAGATTCGGCACATACATTCGGTACATAGCACTGCTACAGCTCTCGAGGTACACATATAACCTTTCATCTCAACGAGTAGAGGGTATTAAAAGCAAACGACGGACCAACGCACCGTCGCGACGGGAGAAACACTCATACACATCCTGTGACGAGTAAATGTCATTTGATATTTTTCAGCTCTAAGGTTGCTTTCCCTTCGTTTCAGCTCGTTTTTCAATAACATAAAAGTCCTCTGCGTTTGCCCTGTTTGATGGAGAATTGTACAAGTAACGACACCACCCACTTGCCACCTCCCCCTCTAACCTGCCGAAACAAGCAACAACAACAATTTTCTTGTTAACTCTGTACCAACACCTGCTTTTACGTTGACGCGGTAAGCACCTTCGATCCATGGAACATCCATCGACCGCAGAATCAGCAATGACATCAAACGTATGGACGGGGAAATGGTGATGGGAGATGGGCGATGGGTGATGGGGGGAAACCCCTAGAGATGAGAATTTTATGTGCCTCAGCAATCGGGCAATTGAATTGGCGTCGAATGCGTGTCTTTGCGGGAGCAGTCCTACTTCGCTTGCCAAAAGGGAATCCTATTGAAAATTCAGACAAATCTGCAAAAGAGCTTAATGATGTCAATGACATGCTCTGAAGCCGAAGACGTGGCATCATCTCCCGCGTGTGGCATGCCCACCATGTGGGTCACGTACATAATTAGCGGCGCGAAGCACGTGGACAAAAGAGAAGCTACCTGTGGCACCAGAACTCGAATTGAAGGTCGCAAAGCAGCAACAGTGTCCTGTTGCACCCGGGCCTTTCTGTGGCGTGCATGCCTCCGCCGATACTCTACATTTTAGAAGTTTGTCGTTCGATTTCAATAAGCAGATACTGAAAGGAGTCGCCCAGGGAGCCGTCCCCTCTACAGTACAGAGGTTGATTGGCCATGCCATGCCATGCCATGCATCATGGGGCAGAAGCTGCTAGCCACGCCACCCGTGGCTGTGGCTGTCAGAGAGCCCTCTCCCTCGCTGTCTCTCTCTCTCTCTCCCTGCCTCTCCCTTTCTGTCATTGGCATTCCAACTCGCGTTCAACATGCTAATTACTTAAGGCGAGCCTCGTCTGGTGCCCGAATAGGGGAATCCCCACAGAATGCAAAGCGGCGCAATGCAGAAGAGCGGACAAAATGGCGATGGGGATAAGCCTGGCGGGAGACTCGGTTGCACAGCATGACTTGGCAAATGCTGGAAACAGCCTGCAAAGGGAAGTGGAAGGCACACAATAACGTTGACTTGAGATTCGCAGATTATCCTATGTAGGCACTTAACATGATGCAGGAGGGGAGCGCAGGACAAGTCCCAGTCGGAGTTCCAATGGCAGTCAAGTGAGAGGGCATTAGGGCAGCCAGGGCAGACAACAACAGCCGCATGTGCCACATGTGGCAGGCAAAGTTGGTGGCATAATAGCGCCAAGAGCAAAGCTGATGCGTCTGAGACTCTCCTGTTCCCCAATTCTGTCATTCTCTCTCCCTTTCTCTCACCCTTCGTCTAACTCTGCCCAATGTGGTGGCGGAAGCATAATAAATAAGCAAGTGTGCAGGCGGAAATATTAAGTAGTGGTTGTGGGAGGATCAGCCTGCCCCACAACTGCTGTGCCACAACGGACAGAAAGAAACTCATTTCGTGTGTCACAAGATGCCTCGACATTTATGCACTGAATGCACGCGCCGATGCTCAGATGCTGTTGCATGCCTCTGTGAGTGCTTCAGTTGATTGCAAAAAAGGAGCCAAGGGCGTGGGGCAGCCCCAGAGAGAGAGAGAGGCGGAAGCTCTCATTGTTGTTCGTTCTGGCAATGGTATAAGTCTAAGCCAGGGAAAACCACTCATAATTCACAGCCCGCATGACGCAATGTCAACATTTTCCTTCCGCTCTCTCTCCCACGTTTTGGAGAAAAAAGGCATGACATCCGCCTGTCCTTGAACGAGGTGAAGCTTAAATACTCTTTCGGTAGATGAAATTGAATTTTTCCTGCCTCAGGGTGGATAGGAACGGTGGCAGTTGCAGTGGTAGTGGCAGGGACGGGACTGATGTGACATATGCCGCCATATATCATTAAAAGTAATTGAAATTTAAATTTTGTATCGAGAATGAAGACACCAAATATAGTTTAAATGTGCTACAGATACTCGTAGCCCCCAAATTGTTTTTTAAATAGTTTCCAATTTCCCCACATTAGCATTTCTGTCGAATGAATAAGAGTATCCCTTTGGTACACCAGGGAATGCTAAACGGAATTCATTTCTAAAGCAGAACCAGATGACATATCTACTTTTATAGAGCTACAGCCGCACTCCAGCTGCATAGGTAAGAGCATCCCTACTCTCGCATTGAAAAACAATGCTCTGTCATTTGTTTCTTGTACTTTATGCTCCAATTAGTAGCTTCCGACAACGTCTCAGACTTCGGACACGGACACCGACACGGACACTGACACGGGTACGGAGGTTCTTTTGTGGAATTCTGCAGAAACGGAAATCAAATAATATTTTCATACTGATTTATGAATCTATTTGCACAGGCAAAAGCGGTCCCCGCCCCCCATTTGCATGTGATTCATGCTCTGAAAACCATGAATGATTATATTTGTTTGCCTCGGCTGCGAAATTCAAATCTCCTGGAGCACAAATATAAATGACTTTGGTTGCGTCCAGCTCCAGGCCACCGGAGTTTATAACTAGGATCAGATTATGAGACCGACACTGGTGGCCCCAGGGACCAGGACCAACGACCAGACCTCCCTGTTTTCTCAAGCACTGCCCCTGTGCTTCAGTGCCCAGTTCTGTCTTACCACGAAATCCTTTTCGGTTTCAATATTTATTTGTGTGCCCCAGCTGGCATTTCTCAGCCCATGCAAATTGTTTTCTAGCGCTCGAAATTAAGTTGTCAAGCTTCGGCTCTGGCAGAGATTGAGGGAGCTCTAAGAGCTCACGTTCCATGGACTACGAGTTTATTGATGCCCTCCCCCTTGTTCAATTTGAATGAATTAAGCCAGGGCCAAGTGAATTACTATTTTCCTTTAATTTACATCCCATTCGAAGGGGAAGAACTTATAATGTCCATGAGATGGAAACCATGTATGCTTTTCATCGCTTCAATTACACCTCACTGCATCTCTCTCTCAAATTAAAGGCGTATTTAATTCCCGAATTAATTAAGTGCAGCGGAGATACTAAAAAATACAAAATATTGTTTTTCCAATGGTTTTACAAGTGGTTTGAATACAGATACAGATACAGATACAATCAATGAGTCATCCAAAACTCAAATCAGTTTTAAAAGTGGATGGCATTCCCGAATAGCGTATAGCGGAGATTTTAAACACGCAATATATTTTCTTTTCCAGTAGTTTTAAAATGGATTCAATGAATCATCAATAGCTTTCATTTAAATCCGAATTGAAAAAAAAAAGAATCCCCTCATCCCCATCAAAGTTGTTTCACCTGAATTCATTGGAAAAATAATACTATTTTCTACTGACAAATGAAAGAAGCTTAAAGTTTATAAAACTTTCAAAAATATTCGTATGAATGCACGCCAAGGGACACGTCGCCGACACATGTAGAAATGAACATACTCCGAATCAGGCGCCACATACGGAGCGATAAAAAGTGCGAAATGGAGTAGAGTGAAAGGCGGGGCAAGGCGGAGGGAGAGTGCAAGTGAAAAGTGAAATGTTAGTGAAAGAAGGGTGAAATACAACTGCATTCTGCACACTAACTGTCGCCATTTGTTATTGCTTTTTAGGTGTCCTTCGGAAGGCAACACAGGGACTGACTTGGAAGACGTGGCAAGTTTACTCGA
Organism: Drosophila lowei; assembly: GCA_008121275.1. Classification (NCBI taxonomy): domain Eukaryota; kingdom Metazoa; phylum Arthropoda; class Insecta; order Diptera; family Drosophilidae; genus Drosophila; species Drosophila lowei. Next base: position 17,735,888 of record CM017778.1, on the reverse strand, counting down.
CTCGGTTGACTCGGATGATGCTGAGACGCATCGTATGCTCCACGCAGCAGCAGGACGAGCAGAACCAGAGCTCCAACACGTGCTGGGACTTAGGAGCAGAGCAAACCTTTTCCTCCCCCCGATCCCTGTTCTTTTGACTCCCCTGGGGCAACACACACAAGTCACAATTGTTGTCCGGCTCATGTTTGCTTGAATGGTGCCCCAGCTTTTGTTAGATCCCAGCTCATGTCCCATGCCCCATGCACCGCCTCCGCCCTAAACAAGCGTATTTATACGAGTATGAACTTTATTTTGATTTTCCGAGCAACACACAGAAAGGAAAGCAAAAAGGCTAATAGAATTTTTAAAGAATCGCCATTGAAAACTCATGTAAATAGAGATTTAATGTGATTTGAAGTTCCCGCAGAGAAAACGGAAATATGAAAACTATTTTACAAATATTTTAGAAATACGGAAACCTCACTTTTGGTTTGGATTCGAAAAGAAGGACACGATTTCTGGCCACTTTGGCATATTCGTACATATTTTTAGAACCAGAAATGGGGCTTAAACGTAAAGCCTTGTTGTACATATCAGTCTCAGAGCTGATGATAAAGATATACGAGAATGTATGCTGGGGCATATTCTTTATCATTTAGAATTTGATTTTGGTTAGCGTCCGACAGGACAATAAATACTAATAGCCAACAGAGTAAGAGCCGGCGACACATAAACCATAGCCGGGAATTGTTGTCGCTCTGGTGGTACGAGTAATAATCATCATCAAATTGCCTCGTTTCCAGTTTCAGCTCCAGTTCTGAGTTCAGTTTGGTACTGAGGGGGGCTTTCCCTTTCAGTTTCCACTGCAGCTGGTGTGGAAAACGGCATGGTGATGGGTGGAAATGGAAGTGGAAAAGCGAGAAGCAGGGACTCACTCAAGTTCATTTATTTTTATTGTTTTCGGAGCTTTTGGCGGCAATTTATGGGCCAACGGAATACAGCGATATAAACGAGTTTTGTATGTATAAAAAAACTTCTGTACGAGTGTATGGCCAGCAGGAATTTTATTTTATTTTATTTTGAATGGAAACAATGTCCACTGCCGCTGCCAGCAGTGAAAGTGCACAAAGAGCAAGGGAAAACACAGCGAAAGGAAAGCACAGAAAAAATATGTATGTATGTAATATATATAGCAATGAATGAAAATGAAGAAGGAATAATTTACTTTTCTTTAGCTTGGACCTGGACCAAGGGAAGTGGTAAGAGCAGCATTCGGGGCTCGGCCTCCTACATTCTATCTTATTTTGCACTAAATTTTAACAGGATTTAGCCCCGTCGCTCTTTGCTGTCATTGCTAACAAGCGGAGACGACTGGCCGTGTCCAACCGAGCGGAGCCAGGCCAAAAGAAAGATCCCGGCCCAGCACAGCCACTATCCCGTTCCGTGGCCAGCAGCGTCAGGGGCGTTGCGAATGAGTTTTGTCGCAAATCCGCTTACGTCCACACCGCCGCAACGAAAATTGTGATGGCGCATCTGATGAGGAGGACAACGCCGACGACGACGACGACGACGACGACTACGATGATGATGATGATGATGTTGATGGGCCCGAAGATAGCCCTCGTCCACTGCTGTTGTCTTTTTAACTGGGACATAAATAAATTCCATAAATCTTTTGCACTTTAACGCTTCTGCTTTAAGCCAAGTCAATGTCTCCGAGCGGAGTAAAGAACGAAGACCGGGGCTCATGCCTGAGTAGCCTTGATCCGATGTGTGTGTGTCTGTTCTCGGGGCAACACTGCAAAAAATTTCAAGTATTATTTGCTTACACCCCATGTTCATAGGCCAATCACATCGGTACAGCTTTTGAAACCCGATAATTCTTTGAATTTTCATGGAATTTCTAGGCTTGCAGACAAAGTTGAAATTAGATATGAATACCACGAAGACGGTCGGAGACGGGGATGAACAACGCTTGTGGCGATGAAATTAAGTGGTGGCCGCCGTAGTGTAGGACCGAGTCTTCCCTTCCCTTCTAGAACTTGAACCAGATCCGGAAAATCCCAAGTGCATTGAGTCCCGTCCTCTGTCCCTATAAACTTCTCTCTCTGACTTTTTACCCCAGAATCAATGTGTCTCGTCGTGGGGCCGTAGAAAGGCCAATGGCGGAGGGGACCAGACTCATCGAACACTTCCATTTCCCCGTCGAGGCCCTACATTTGTCCCTTGCTTTCTCTGCGTCTCTGCTTTGTGTGTGACGTGTCTGACGCGGGCAGGTGGCATATTTTCTTTTGCCATTCAACATGCACTTATACTCCCGCCAGATACCCTTTCCCAGCCGGAAATTCTGTATCTTAAATCTCTTAACGGGAACGGTGGAGAACAATAATACAAAGGGATATTTAAGGATGCATAAGAAGAGCATTTAGCGCCCACAATCCGATCGGTTAGGGCATCTAAAACTTCGACTACTGATGTTCTTCCTTCGCTCCTTGATATTTCATTTGCAGCTCGTGAGGCACGTTGCCTGCTGCTCAGTCAAATGAATTTTACATGGCGCTTAACTCGTGCCGACTGGATGCTGATGCCGATGCCGATGCTGATGCTGATTTGCTGCAAATGAGGCACTGATGAGGAGGCTGTTGCTTAACCTTGCAGGAGCGCTGTCCTAACGTTTATTTGATCTCGCATTCATTTGCCAAGCTGAGCAAAAGTCACATGACAAGTCACATGTCTGTCCGTGCAGCATGTACAAGTATCTGAACTCGGATTGTCTGCTCAGTGTTGCATACAAAAGTATCTCAAGCTCTGTCTGCCTGCACGGTCGAATAATTTAATGCCTGTCCACTGGCAGTGTCTGTTCCCTCTTCCCTCTTCTTCTTCTGCCCATCTTTCATTGGCCAAAATGCTCTCCTCATGCGAGCCAGCCCGTGCCCGTGGCTAGCATTTGGGATGCACACAGCGTGCCATTTGACTGCAATTTAATGCAGCAGCAGGAGCAGCAGCAGGAGCAGTGGCAGCAGCTCCAAATACTGCTACTTCTACGAACATTTTATGTTTTGCAAAATGACAAATCACATTTATTTATTCTATGCTCTGCCATGTCTCTGTGTAAGCCAGCACGGCTTTAATGTCCTGCCAGGACTCAAGCTGTCTCTGGATCTGCCTCTGTCTCTGGATCTCGAACTGTCGCAGACTCTGCTTGTGCCTTGTGACACATTGATTCCACCGATTACCGATAGCTGCAGCCGCATTATGGAGTACGCACCCATCTGCTGAGCTAATGCCAAACTTTCGAACGACTCTGTAATCGAATCTTGCAAAACTATTCCAACATCTCCAATGGGCGGCCACCACCCCATTGAACTATTGGCTTAACCCCAATTCCTATCCAAGAAACTTTTCGCAGCTATGAAAATGTTAAGAGAAATGCACTTTAGACTCAAACAACAAGTTCCCTGAGTTTGTGTTTCTTTGAGAATGCATACACCGTGTTCAAATGACTTTAATTATGCATTATTAATACGAGGCAAGTAGACCTTTTATTGATAAGAAAATATTGTAAATAGCACCGCAGCAGAAGAGTTTCCCGTGACCACATACCCGTCCAAATCATAGGGAAAGCCAAAGATCTACACTTAGAGAAACGTGAGTGCATACTGTTTATATTAAGGAAAAACAGTAGGCAAATGGTGCAGAAAATCAGTAAAGAAACACTCTCTTTTTTGGCCCATAATCTTGTGGTGTTACGTTTTCGACGGTTCCGTGGTTACGTCGGAAGAAGCAACGAGATCGTAAGCCCTATTTGTGGGGCTGCTGTTAAGAGATGCACAGAAAGGAACCACAATATTTATACTCAAAGGGGTCGGAATCCTTGATCCGTAAAGTACTTGTAATATACCTACATATTTTGACTTGACACGACTTTTTTACGGGCCACAGTTTTTTTTTATCAGGGCCTTTGGTTACCTAACTAAGCCTCTAGCCATGGCTCCCATTTTCCCAAGGGCAATTCATACCACAAACATAATGACCTATTCGTATAAGTACAAGTACTTGTATAAGTACCCATAAGCATTCAAATTTAATAATTATTTTCTGGCCTTAAGTTAAATGAATCAAAACCGACCAAATATTTGGATATTTACGTCAATTAAATGCGAAATAAGTTTTAAATTTAGATAAAGATTAAAGCTCTTACATACAGCCCGTAATCCTCTGAAAGTGAAGGAAACCATGTACTAACTCTCAATGGGCAATCTCAAATCTTATTAAGAGCCTAGACCAAAGTCAACCGGGACCACAAAGAGGATGTATTGGTGCGAAGGACTGTCCCATTCTACACCTGCACCGGAAGTAGGTCAACCCCGGAGGGTTGCTATGGGACGTTTATTGGGGAGGCTTGTGGGAGGGCCGGAGTCTTGGCATTGGCATTGGGGCTTGGCGCTTAATTAGCAAACAACCGTTGTATTGCAGCCGCCGTGGGGCAGATGACAAATGGCCGTGAAGATAGCGATGATGGAGGCGTGGAAGAGGGTGGGATACGACACCCTTTAATGACTGATTGGCGGCAGTTTCAGCACAAAGTTTAATTAGGAAAACGTTCACTAATGACAACTAATGGCCGTGACTTGCGCTCCTACTGCTCCTGTTGTTACTCCAGCGATCGGATCACCTTAGAAATCCTCGGAAATATTAGTTGTAAACATGGAAGCGACAGCAGGGCATGATCAATTTTCATTTGTTCCGGCCAAAAAAAAAAAACAAAAACAAAAAATGAAGAAGCAACCACTTTGTGGGGCTCGCACGGCTCGACTCAATCAAGTTAATGGCAGCCAAATGGGTTTTTGATGCGCTTCCCGCGCTGCTCCACGCGGAATGCCTCCATAAAAAATGATTGCCATGGCTGCCACAGTTGCTCCTCCCCCTCTCCTGTCCGGCTCCGTCCAGGCCCTGCGAAAACTTGGGTTTAATGAAAACGCGTGGACATTGCCGACGTTTAATGTGTGGGTGTGTGGCAGTGGCAGTGGTAGTTGGACCGCTGTTGAGGTATAAAATGTTCGCAAGCCGGCTTAGCCAGACAGATAGCTTCTCCATCTCCTGCGCCTCCTGGAGGGGCGTGCCAACTTTCTTATTGACAATTTGAGCATTTGAGCGTTAAATTCTTATGAGGCATAAGTTGGCTCGCTCCACTCCCAGTCCCAGTCCCAGGCCCAGAGCCCATAGTTAATAAAGGCACTTCATAAGACCGCAACACGACACGAGGTGTGTCCACGTGGATGGTTATGGCCGCTTTTCCTTTTCGTGTTCCCTCTTCTTATTCTTTTATTTTTGATGCTCCTTTTGTTTCTGTGCCTGCAAAGGGCATTCTGTGAGACATAGTAGACTCTATCCAAAATAGGAGCAAACTATCTTTAACAGAAATTTAGTACCTCACATCTCTTCTCGTGCTGCAACGATACTGTAGTTTAAAAGCAGACAAAAATCGGGGGAGAGACAGAAAGGGATACACCTTGTCCTTTTTTCTAGAGAGGCGTTTTATACTTTATTCCTTTTGACTTCGTATTTGTCCCTTCAGGCCGGGGCAAAAAGTGGCCATTGCTCTTTTGATTTTTTGCTGTTCACGTGGTCCCTAAAAACTGAGAGCTTGCCAAATTCTTTGCCAAAAGTGAAACGAAATTTTTGTTGGAATTTCAAATGTATGGAAACTTCAAGGGTATTCCATGCATCGGCTTCCTTTCTTTTGCCTTTCAGCATTTTTGTTGCGCCTGCCGTAACACTCGGGTCCCCCTGCCCGTCTAATCAAATTAATGGAATAACTCAACGCTGGCTTGGCCTCCCCGCCCTTGCACTTCCGTTTATTCGCAGTTATGTTTCTGTTTTGGCCCTTTTTTCCCGCAGTGTCGGGCAGAGCGGGTTTAATAAACCGACTTCCGAATGGGAAGTTATTTAGTCAGGTTCCGTTGCCCTCCGCAGGAGGCCATTAGATTCGACCCCTTTCCATGGGATTTCATATTCAAGACACACTCCGTATCGCGATTCGATTAAGAAATTAAGTAAGTAATTACTTTCCCCATGAATGGTGGCGGAGACTGGGGCTGAGGCTGTTTTGGGTTAACGTTTACCGCAAGCGAAGAGATATTTTAATTAATTGCATAATCACTCAAAGAAAACCACTTCTCCCAGGGGCGGAAACTTGTAAATGAAACCCAAAGAAACAATCAAAATTCGAAAAGTCAGCAAAGCTCGGCCCGCACCCACACCCGCACCCGCACCCGCACCCGCAACCTGCCGCTTGGAGTACGCTCAGTGTCGTCATTGTACAAGTGTTTTTAATATTTAATTGCTTTTTAAATGAGTCCAAGTATTTTATTGTATTTCATTTGACGATGTAAACGCTGCTCAACAGCACGCTCGAGGTCCCAAGAGTCGTCTTCGCTCCGTTCGCAACTTTGCAAATTATTCAAAGCGAAAATTGTGGGGATCCCCTCGAGTACTGTGGAACGGCAGAGTGGCAGTGGTAGTGGCAGTGGTAGTGGCAGTGCCTAAAGCAGGGACAAGAGCCGGGAGACGGGAGCCAGGAGCCAGGGCACCGACAAGTAATGGCCCAAGTGGCAATTTATCAATTAAAATTGTGCTTAACTGCAAGGAGGCCAAGGGGGAGAAATGGCAGCCCACATCCTCAATGAAAGAAAGAACAAAAGTTAAGACTAAAGGATACCGGCATTCAACCAACGACAGAGAATTCCCGCGTTCTGGCCACGAGTAGAATATACCCTGGTGCTACACCCGGGTGCTATGGGGTATTAAAAAGAAGTTACAAGTACTGCAAGTCCTCCAGCGAGGACATTGACAGTTGTCCTGCTATTTGGCTCCTTGCCACTGTCATGCCGGTGCCCCCCGTGGGGAGCTGCCACCTTTCAACTGCAGCGCAGGGGACCGCACCGGACCGGCCACTTCCAGTGTCACTTAACGCGTCTTTACTTCCTTGCCAACGAACCGTTCCATCTGCCATCAAGTGGACCTGTCCTACCAATTAAAGCTCCTTCCGACGGGGCTAAAGTAAATAAATCTTAGAACAGAACTAGATATAAATTGCGATAGAAGAATGAGGTTAAAATGAATGGAGAGTACGACTGCTCTTGCTCCTCTGACGGCTTAATTAAATCAGAGCGAACGATGGAATGGACGATGAGGCTTACGCATCTTCTAATTGAATTGCTACCCATTAGATTCTATCCAAAACATGCATATAACCGGCAAACAAAAGGGAACCTTGAGCGCTATCACAGGTTTTGCATTTTGTAGAAACGATTATGATTCTCGTGGACATTCTCGTGTAGCATTCATATAAAATCCAGAAAGAGTCCGTATCGGTAATCCGCCCATTGAATTACATTTTGCGTTCCTTCCATCTGCTTTGAAACTTTATCAATCAATTGAAAACTACTTTACACACCAATACTTACAGTATCTGGGTCACTCCACTGACCAACGTGCAGCTCATCCCTCATGGGTATTTCCATCGAAGGCGTCCTGAAGAATCACTATCAATAACTTTATTCAAATAAACACGCTTATTTTAACATTCTTTGAGGGAGCATCTGAAATCTCATTCATCACTCCAACAATACAACATGGACGGAGGATATTTGCCATATTTTCTCCTTTCAATGAAATTTGACTTCTAATGTGGTTGGAAACATTTCAAAATACCATTTGAATTGAAACATTTCAAAACGCCATTTGAATTGTTTTCGTGAGGTGCAAAATTGCAAGGTTTCAAAGTGTTTTGTTTCTTTTCATTTAGTAAGTATCATAAAGAAGGCTTTCCACTTCAGGTGGGCAAAGTTGGCGCATTTACCTGTACAATCCGCCCTTCGTGTGCCCCAGGACAAAGAGCACGACCCAGAACAGAACCGAACGCCAAACAAAGCGCCCACCAGGGTGATTCTCTTTGGGCAATATTAAAGTTTGGCACTTTAGGCCCTGCGCCGGTAATTAACACTTTGCCCAAAGTTGGGTCTGTTTCAATATTTGTGTTTTCAATGGGTAGTTTTGTCAAATTTTTCGGACACTCTTTTTATTTTATACCACAGATTTCAGGGGAGTTCTGTTGGGATGGTTGGTGGAAACGAGACGGGCTCGCTCGCTGGAGAATATGGAAATTTTATTGCTCGCTTATGTTTGAGTTAATTTGGCAACAATTTTGTTGAATTTTAATGAGTGTGCGAGGAACATAAGCCCCACGTCCAACCACTCCTCCGAAAGTGGGGATGGCAGAGATGGGGCGGCAGCAGAGTTAAGCCGTTGACAGAGAGACTGACAGAGCGACAGGCGAGGCCCTGTAGATGTGGATGACGATGACGATGACAAGGACTCGAAAGACAGCGTAAACTTCCCCAAACCCAACCCTGCGGCTGATGCAGTCGCCAGGGCTGTGGGAGGAGCACCAAAGACGAGTTTCTAATTAAGCCACAGCCCTGACAGACGCTGTCAATCCGAAGCCGCAAATTATGCGAAATCTCCAGTTATTTACAAAATATATTAACGATGGAATTACCAAAATCAACAGCAGACATGGGCGAGAACTCTGGCATAAATCTAAATGGAAATGGAAAATGGAAAATCTTTAATGAAGTCGGGGCCCGTTGATTGTTGATTCTGTGCTAATTGTTGTGTGGCAAATTCAATTAAAGTAAATGCCCCAGCAAAACATCACAATATGCGCTGGCCCCCGCCCGGAATGAAGTCCGCATGGTGTCTGCTGTCTAATGCCTAATGTCTGATGAATTAATTAAAAACGCCTCATTTGCCAGAGCAATCAAGCATGGCAAGCATTCTGGGGGCCAGGTCCCTATAGTCTATAGTTCGGGAGGCGCCCATCTGGTTCCCGGGGCCAAGGCCCAAGTTGAAATTATGCGCCACTTTTGGCATTTTCATAATGTTGCTTATGAAACGTGACTTTCGCAATGCGACGACGAAAGGCCTCATCGCATCTCATTCCGGGCTGTTTCAGCTTTTGTTTCGGTCTCCTCTCCCACTGCCCCGAACTGGGGCCGAATTTTAATTTTGAACTGATTTTTTTCGTTTGGGGCCATGCCACGCATTGTTTGTCAACTTTCCAGCCATGGCTTACCCTTATCCAAGGCGGGGTTCGGTTCCCTTTGGATCGCCCCGGTACTCTGTTTTGTTCTGTTCGGTTCTGTTTGGTTATGTTCGGATCTGTTTTGGGTGGGAGGCTTGGGGCGTGGAAAGCGCGTGCTATAAATTTTGTGTAAATATTTGTTAGTCGCGGACAGGACAGAGCGGAGCAGGCGGCCGCTGCTTCATTATGACCCCCCCGGAGTTTGCGCGGCATTCAACTTTTAACTTGTTGGACACACACACCGTTTTTTACGACTTTGATTGTTCGTACACAAATTGTAATTTTGGCAAAAAGGTAATTAAGCCGCCGAAAATCCAATTAAGTGCAAGGGAATCTCAAATTGAAATCAGTTGCTCCATCGCCAGTATCAGTATGTGTGTGTGTGTGTGCGTGTGTGCGTGGCGCCCCCATTTACACATCATTGTGTAAATCATTATAAAATCGAGCATAAAATTGTAATGGTCCTGCAAGGCCTAGGCACAACACAACAAGAGGACAACTGTTTATGGATGGCCATAAAAGTTTTAGTTGCGCTGCTCGACAAACGGAATATCAAGTATTTAAACGCGTAAATATATGTATTCTCAACTGTATAATTGCATCACTTAAATGTTAAACGATCCACCAGCCCAACCACAGCCTCAGAGCCGTCCCACCCGCCACTTTACGTGTCTGTGAACGCTGAAGGTTGTAGGTTGATGGAAAATTGAAAATTGGATACATGATATGTGGGCATGTAGGTACACATATGTACATACCTAGTGAAGGCTGCACTGCCATGGACCTGTCCGAAATGGTTTGCACATCGAAACAGCATTTATGACCTGTACAATGTAATGGGGATATTTGGCTGTTCGAAAGCTGCAGTGCGACCAAAGAAAAAACGGCTAAAAGGAAGTCATCTTCTGTCCAGAGTAAGCCGAACGAAAGCCCGGCGGACATAATCCTCTATAGCACGGTTCTATCTCGTGTCTCTAGCAAAAGACACATACAGTGCACCGCAGTGGTCGGAACCAGCACAATAACATTTTTCCACGTTTTTCTGTTGCAAACGCACTGCAAAACATGTGAGTATCTGTTAGCCGATGGTATCCTTGTATATGGTATCCTTACGGTACACTTACTGGTACATAAAAAAAAATCTCTCAGTGCATATTTCTCCATTTTGATAAGTAATGAGGGCTTTGGCGTTGCTTTCTTTCCCATCAGCTTTGCTTTCGAGAGGAATCTACCAGTCGTTCCGTTTTATTTTAATATATGAGCATTTTTAAAGAACTTTTTTTTGTGTTTTTACTGCATTCAATGTTGTGCACTCAATTTGTTTATGTGCATTTTTCCGAACCGAAAATTGAATGCAAAGCATGGCCCCAATGTGGAAAAAAGAACACAAAAAGGGGAAACCAAATGAGAAACCAGAGCCATACAGTTTCTGCCAATTCTGCGCTTTTCATAGTGGTGAAAATGTTCGAGTGGTTGGGGTATGTGGGGGTAAAACTGTTGCCATCCGGCGCGGATGAAGTGCATAAATTGTTAACGCATGATTAGGTTTTGATTTCACTAATTAGATTTATTCCGCTTTAAAATAAGAGCACCCGCTGCGCGCTCTTTGGCCCCCACCGCCACTCGCCACATCGTTCTTTTTGTTGTTGAATGGAAATTAAAAATTTCAGCTTGATTGCCTCTTGCGACTTTTCATTTACTGAGCAGAGCGCCAGAGATCAGGACTCGGACTCGGACACACGTAAATATCTTAGATTGGCTCCGTTTCCACACAGATTTGCCATCATTTGTTGGACGAGCACTGAAGGCAGAAGACCAAGACTGAATCCGTCATTGGGTCGTGTGATGAACTGGCAATGTGTCGTGTCGGATTCCGTACACATTTACTTGTCCATAGAAGTCAGAGACGCAGCCAGAGATGGGCCACGGAGTACGGAGTACGGGCCTGGCAGGCTAATGGCGCTCAAACGACTAGCCATCTGTTGTCCATCACGCCAGAAGAGTTTGTAACGGGGATGAGGCATGCATCAAACTGACGCTCAAACTGAAATTGAAGCTCTTGCTCTCACCTCTTCACAGCCCCTGCTCCAGCATCGCCTCCGGCTTCAGGAGATACGGCACTCTCTTCTAAGCCAACGGGAGTGGGAGAGAGGGCTGCTGGCCAAGTGGGCGAGAAAGCCATTTATTATTGCATAAAGAATGACTTTCAATTACTTGCAAGTGAGCAAACTTGCTTCTTCCCTTCCAGCACATTGACACTGCCAATAAACTTGCGCTTAGTTTCCTGTTGATCCAGTCCAGGGGTGTGTCTGTGGCAGGGGTAGAGCAGCTGGATTCCACATTAATTGTGCCATTTTAAGTTTGGCTTTCCAGGGGAAACAGAATGGTAGAACGGACTTGGTGCATTTCTAGCTCGAAGATGGTCCGCATTCAAATTGAATTTTATTTGGCGCGACAGAGACAAATGAAGTGTTAACTGACATTTGTTTCATGGAAATGCATCCACGTCCACCCACTGCAACAGCCACCACCGCTGCAACACCCACAGCCCATAAATCACGCCATTCGCTGGCCCTAAGCGTGCAAGTCGCGTTCGTGAGATAAAAGTGCAAATTGTTCGATTTGCATCGTAAAAAATGCCAAGCGGCAGCCCCATCAAAAGTTGCCACAGCCTCTGCCGCATCGGGCACCGCTGCTACCACCCTGCAACGGCAGCTGCAATCATTTGGAACTGCAAAAGGGTGTGGCTAGGTCTGCGGTTTTAGAGAATTTTATCTCAACATGCTTTCCTTTTTTTTTTTGCGACAGATCTGGGTTCTTTATGGGGCAAAGCCTCATGGAACTGGCATTCAATGGATGCGGCAATAGACATGTCTCTGCCTCTGCGAGGGGATTGCTTAATGGCTGTGTTAGATCTAAAATTAGGTCCGTTATCCCTTTGTCACAAATCATTAAAGCTGAGAAGCGTTTCAACAAATGAATAGTCATAGTCATAGTTAATTGTCAATTAAATCATATCCAATCATCCAATGTCAAATAAATTAATTGTCACCGGTTCAGCATTTCAGTTCTATTGTGTTTTGTTATGGAATTAAATTAAATAAGCAAGAGAAAAGACATTTAATATTCTTAAATAATCTTTGCCCACAATTTACGGGCAGATTACAGCTGTTTCAGATTTTTTAACTTTACAGCGTGAGGATTAATTGATTCACAATATGGAATCGATTGATAAACGATGGAATGCGGTGGTTGGGTGTTCCCATATCAATTTACATAGCTAATGCGTCATTATTACATGCGTTAAAATATTTAACAGATTAATGCACGTTTCATATTGCATAAATAATCCACAATTTAATTAAGACTCCGGCAGTTCCCTGGAACTCCTGCGGACTTAACTGCCACGCAATCGGTGATGTATGTATGTACATATCCCCCCACGCATATGAATATATTCCCCTGATCGCTTTGGTCTTGCATAAGCATTTATTCCGGCTCAGTAAGTCCGTACAAATGCAGCTGGCAGCCTGGGGCCGGAGTCGCAGTTAATTGACATCATGCCCAACGGCCCTGCGTGGGTTTTGGCATTTTAATTTCATTGTAATATCGAATGTTGGTAATAAGCCGTGCATCCCGGCACTCCCGGCAAGACCCCGCCTGCTGGCTCGATAAGGATGCGATTTGTGTGTGGACTGGAGCATGGTTTCCAGAATTAAGCGCCATAAAATTGCATTTTTCCCCTGCTGCCCTACGTCCACAATAGCGATCACCAAAAGCCATAAAAAATATGTATACGTATGTATAGGCGTGGCAGCAAGGGACGAGTGGAAGTAAAAAGTAAGCCAAATCAAAAATCATAAATAAAGCGTGGAAGAAATGCTGGGCGGAGGGCATAGACCAGAAGTTTACTCTGTAGTCGGTTCATCTCAATCACACAATGAGGATTATAAGAATGGCGTGCTCGTACATACAACTTAGAGTATATGCTCTGCTCTGTATGAGGGACCCTGTCTCTCTCCCTTTCTGGAGCTCAGGAGCTTCGGCAAACGCCTGCTGCCAGCGCTGCCAACTATCATCGAGATCGATCAGTTGATATGAAGTTGGAAACAACCGAATAAAGAGGACAGGATGTTGTGAAACTAGTCGCGACTACTCAATGACCTAATCGTGTCGTCTGATTACTGCCCTCAGCATTCATTTCGTATTTTGTACTAGCTCTTTCATGGAAGCCGTATAGTCCACATGAAATGATCAGACCTCTTGGAATACCCTAGGAATAACAAAAACCTGTCCGCCAGCTTAAACACCCTCTTGCCGCTCTGCCGCTGCCGCTGCTGCTGCTTATCAGCGGCGACCATTTGGACACGGATACGGACCCAGAGGTGGACGATGGCCCAGTGCCGGATATGATGGGAATGGGCTGAAAAAAGTGTAACAAATTTCGGTAGAAACCGGAGCGCAAGTTTATTATTTATTTTGGCGCGAAGTTTACGAGCTCGCGGCTCAGTACCGGGTCGGGTTTGTGTTGGTTCGATCGGGGGAAAATGTGGAGCGGGCTAGCAACCAATATATTTTATGACAGGACCAGGACCAGGTCCCCTCCCCTTCCCGCTTCGGCTTAGGTGGCCATGCCAGTGTGGGGCTGATGGCGATGGCCAGCCAAAACAAAAAGAAACAAAAAATTAAATTTATTTTTTCACGCACCAATAATCACAAAGCGCCGCGTAATCAAATTTATTGAAAAATGAAAGCCATAAAAAGTGGCGGAATGCGTGGCAGCCGAAAAGTTCCAGGAAAGCGGGAAATCGGAAAATCGGGAAAACGAGAGCGTCTAACCGGAGGTTATTTAGTGAGCCTCTGGAGCAGAGTGTGTCTATAGCTCCCATGGGGTATTCCCAATCCACTAATTGCAGTCTCTTTCTAATCATATGTACATACATATATCTGTTCACACACACATATGTACATACATACATTCATATGTAGGTGGGGGTTCAGCATTGGACATTTCAGAAAATATATTCATAATTTCAAGCAATCCAATTTGAGGTCATCCACTCCAAAACTGCTCTCAAAATATTATTCCACTGAACGAGAACGAGAACGAGAGACACATCGATAGATAGTTTGTGGCAGTGGCATTGATATGCATTGGCGGGAGAGTTGGGGCATGGATGGGGTACTATGTGCTTTGATAAGGCCATCTGCATTAATGAATTTGATTTGGCCAATAATCGTATTGATTCAAGCTAATTAATTTGATTACCCTCGACGTTTAATTAGCCAAAGTGGCATTTACAAAATGCCTCATTTAAGCATAAATTATATATTTTTAAATGTCACTCTGGTTGGATTTTAAAGATTTAATGATGACAGATATTTACGAAAGGGATGAAGATGACCCTTTATAGAGACGCTGAAAGTAGTAATTGAAATGAATAAATATATCTCCTATATTCTTATTTTCCTTGTTCTAGTGATATTAAAAGCCTGAGTGTCAACCTCAATTTATGAATCCATGAAGCCTTCGCGATTCTGTCCCACTTTAAGGAAAGACCTAAAAAACTTCTGTAATTTAAAAGTGCGAGTATGAGCGTAGCTCTAGACTAAGAAATAACTTCTTTCTAAGCTTGTTTTAAAGAGAAAAACATAAAAATATTTACTCTTAGAGCCAGCTCTTGCGTTCTAAATATTTTCAGCACAGGACGGACCCAACTTTCTGCTAAACACTATAAAACGTAGAACTTTTCACACATAACTTTAAAGCATTTCGTTGTTGCTGGCTGATGTTGTTGTCGAGTTTGTTTGGTGCTGCTGTTGATGTTGCTGATGTTACCGGTTGTGTTGTTAGTTGTTTGCCTTTACAGCATTTTGTATAATTGCTGACGCTTTGCTTTCTGCCTTCACCTTTCTGGAATGCCCCATGCCCTGCCCGGCCCTGCCCTTCGCTGCCCTTTCGCGGTGTGTGTGGCACGAAGCTCACGTATAATGGTATTCTTTTGTGGCTCTTAATATTCGCTGGAAAGGCTGCCATCGCTGACCCGTACCCCTGGCAGGGCTCTCCTCCGGCGGGCCCTCAAAGTGAATATAAGCAAAGATTTAGCACTTTTATTATTACGCTCGAGTTAAGTAGCAAACTATGTTGAAAGTTTCGTACGCGCCACATTATCAGCAGCAGCGTACCGCGAATCGTTGTATGGGGTTCTGGGTGGTTGGGGGGTTGGGTGGGTGCTCTTGTGCATGGCTGCTTCAGTGGCTTGTGAAGCTCGCCAAAGGAATACAGAACAAACACTCTCCCCTGCCTCACTCTCACACTTGCACTCGCACTCGTATCGCTGTTTCTTGTCTTATACTCTTCCAAAAGTCCCTTTTTGGGCAATTTTCAAGGCAAGAGAAGAGGAGGCATACCTTCATACGATTTATGTTTGTTTTAAAAAAATAGGTATGCATGATGTACATATAAATAAAGTTTAAACAAATGATCGATCGTTGTGCAAGGGTATGTGACGCTTCGCATCATCGTAGCTGCTCTTCTTTCTAGCCTCATGTTTGTTGTTGCTCTTTTGTTGCTGCTGCTGTCGGCATCGTTGTCGTCATCATAGTTGTCGTCCGTGTTGCCGTGTTTGTTACGTAGTACTCCCTCCTCTATCTTTGCGGTCCCCGTTTTCTCATTCTCATTCTCGTTGTTGCAGCAGTTTGTTTGGTTTTGTGCAAAAGTTTTCAGCTGCGCTTGGGTGGCTTCATAAATTTTTAAATAATCAGCCAGTGGATACCACGTGCGGCGCGTGGTGTGCGCGTGGACAGAACGAGCACCACACTTTAAGAGAGACAGAGAGAGTAGAGCAAAGGAAAGTCACCAGGAGAGTCCGCCTTTCTAGGCAGAGAGACCACAAGTGGCTGCTTCTGACGACGAATTCAATATTGGTTTTCATTTTCTCGTCCTGGTCCTGCCCGTCGATTGGCACGAATAGTCATGTCTGTTTCCGATGTAATTTAGTGGAACAATGTTGTTGTCAAAGGTATTTCGGCTTCAGCCCCAATAAACAACTTTCGAGCTATGTACGTTTGACGTCAGGATAATCACACATCACGTATATGCAATGTATGCCACTCACACACACTCGCAAACGCACCCACACAATGAGGATGGTACTCCTCCGTCATTGTTTGCCGCCAGGCAATAAAAGTACACGTAACAAAACGACAATAAAATCCTACGGCTGCGAGTATCTGCGTGACATAAGACAACGGAAACCCCAAGCCGAACTGTAATATTCAGACAACGGGCGCCATATTCTTGTCAATTGTTCCACAAGCGGTGACAGCAGCGGCAGAGGTAGAAGGCAGCTACGCGACCAGCAGCATCGCCTCAAGCGGAGTCAAATGCAAAGCCCCGAGGAGAGAGAGTCGGCCATATGTTGTTTGTGTCTGCCGGCTAGGTGACGCATCGCTGGACCGAATAATGGCGTCGCTAACGGTAAGTGTAGCTCTAACTGTACGAGTATGTGTGTGCTTCTCTCTCTCTCTCTCTCTGTATCTCTCTATTCTCTATCTATCATAAATTTGTATAGTGGTCGCGCTTGCGGAAAATAACAATTGAACCGTAATTGATGTTCGGTTCACGTTAGTTGAAATCGCAGACATTGAAATCAGTTACAGTTGTTTTACTATTCAAGCCAGGATAAGTTTAATGTCTAAAAGTGAAGATTAAACCATAGCTCAAGCTCAAGCTCAAGCATTAAATTGAATCTGTTCCGCTTAGCCTTTTTACAAAATTGATAGAAAGACTATACATACATGAGTGTATGTATATATGTATAGTAACAAATATTAGACATCATCAAACTGAACTGAAAACGATTCCAGGCATGAACAAAGGAACGTACATAAGATCCAGTGTACCGTTTCCGAATGATTCCTTATTATTAAACTGATTCCACTGTCACCGTTGTCTTCTGACGTTCTATAACGAAGAAGTAAAAGTTTAAATATCACATTAAATCCCAATCGAAGCTCCTACCAATCATGCTATAGCGACTCGACAAGTCGTTGTATGTCTTTCGCAGCTTGGCAACAATCACACGCCTGTCCTGGACTTCCTCCAGGCACTTGTCGTACTCATACATAAGGGCTGGGTGGAAGAGTAGTCCGCCTTTGCCATAGAGGCGGGCGTGGGTAGTCTTGATTTTCAGACGGTCCGCTTGGATATCGCTCAAATAATGACGCAACTCGTACAGCCTCTCGCCCTTCTCTCGCAGTGCCTCCTTCGCAAGCTCTAGGGACTCGGCGATCATGGTGCGCTTCTCGCGGATGCATGTTTTTTCGATCAGGAACTTTTTGTAGTTTGCTTGCATGGCCAACACTTCCTTGGTGCGATCTGGGGAATACATAAGGACATAACATATGTATTTGGCAGTTCTCTGGCTATGAATAATGGCCATTTTCCAGGGAATACTTACCCTCGAGTCGTTTCTCCAAATGTATTATATTGTCAGTGGCACTTTGGACTTCAGATGTCGTCAAATCGTCTGTAATTCTTTCCACTAGTCGCATTTTCTGGATGAAAATATAGAAATATAAATAATGGAACGAATAGAAGTATGGCTGTGTCGCACTTACCTCCGTAATGACGGCCAGCGAGCGTAGATTCAGATTGAGTTCGTAGCGCTTCTCGCTGATCTCGTTGCGCAGGTTTTCCATGCGCCGAAGTTCAGCATCTAGGAGACGACGCAGCTTGTCCGAGTCCTGGCGGAGCAGATTTTTCCGAATGCAGGTCTCCAGATTCTCTGTCACGAACTTCGACAAGGTGTAGCAGGAGTGCAGCTCCAGCTGTGCGCGCGAAATCACGAAACTCCCATTCTTCTTGATTATCGTCGAACGCTCCATCAGGTTATCGACTAGGTTCAGGGCTCCCACATATCGGCGGCGTTCGATAGTCTCCACATTCGGTGCCAGCGTGGCGTACTGGTCCGGCTTTCGGTTGCGCTTGCAGTGCTCCCCCATTTTGTTGTTTAGGATGTTGTTGGTGGACCTCTCCACGATAAACAGGTGCACTAGACGCTCTATCTCCACTAACATTTTACCCTTATCGAACAGCTTCGCTCTGGCCCCAATCTCCGAAATTTGCACGGCCCGATTGATCAGGCTCTCGAGGAAATCGCTCATCATCTTAGTCAGTTGGATCTGCTGGGCTAGCTTGGGATCCACCACATCTTTGCCATCATCATCGCTCTCCGATTCGACGTAGATCTGGGCCATCATATCGGCGTCATCTTGTATGATCAGCTCCTTGCGGACTGAATCCGGTTCCTCAATCAAGCTGCCCAGGAACGAGCTTTGCGACAGTTCTTCTGGTTCTTCCTCCTCTTCGGCGATCAACTCGAGCGCAGACGTCGACGATTCACTGATAGTCCTCCCAGAGGAAGATGAGCCCGAGAAGCGGTCAACGGACTGCACGAATCTCCCGGGGTCCACAGAAATTCGCACAGGTAGTGGTGCTGCGGACGGACGAGTCTCGGACTCGACCGTGGTGCTGTTCTCGGATATGTCGCTTAGTGAGGGCAAACTCTCGAACTCCCTGAGAAATCCGCCTAGGAAGGAAGGCTCGGGCGCACCCCGTGTGTCCTCCAGGTCGGAGATTGAACCGTCCAGCGAGAAACCCAGAGAGTCATGGGATCTGGTGCTGCGTTTGCCTAGAAACTCCATTCTCTCCTCCCAGGCCTCATCATCGGAACAGGGCAAATCAGAGATCACAGAAGCGTCCTCCTTCTCGACTCGTTCTTTCTCCTCAACCTCCATCTCGGCTCCCTCAGGCCACTCGGATTCTTCTTCGGGGGCAGCACCTTCGGGCTCCCCTTTCATTCTCTTTAGCAACAGTTTTACCCTCTCACGCTTCTGTCTCTTGTGCTCGTCGGCAACCTTCTGAAGCTCCGACTTATAGTCTTCGGATGGTTGAAGATCGGTCGACTCCTCTACTTCGGTTGGGGCTATATCCGTCCCCTCACCTTCGGTGGATGGATTCATATCCGTTTTCTCCCCTTCGGACGGATAGTTATCCGTCTTTTCGCCTTCGGATGGGCTAATATCCGTCTTCTCCACTTCGGGTGGGGGAACATCAGTATCCCCTGCCTTGGAGGTCTCTGGGGGTCCAGCAGCAGCTGGCTGCTCCCCTTCCACCTCCTTTACAGGTTGGGAAACATCCGGCTTTTCTTCTCCGGATTCCTTCACATCGGTTTTTTCCTTGCTGGGAATAGGTATGGGATCCTCTTGCGGCATGGAAGTAGCTTCCTCTTCTGCAGTTTCCGCCATTATTGTGTCTGTCGGGTGGATATATTACAGCAAATAATATTTTACATAAATATATATTACGATGTTTAAATATGTACAAATCTTTAAGATATGTTATTTGTTATATGATTCGTGTCAGCTGAATTTGAGATGACTGAATCGTCTGCTGGGATTAGTAGTAATTTAATGTGTGTAGAATTTATGTCAGCTTAGAGATTTCTGTTTCCTGTTTTGTCCCTTTCTTGACTCAGGATATGTCAAAATCAATGCAGATGAGACTCAGACTAAATTAGATTTATATTTAGTCATATTTTAATTGTTCTCTATTTAAACAAGAGCCATCCATTACGAGTAATCCGCCTATATCTGTCATGTCTGTCTTTCAAATTGACATAAATGGCTTAAATAAATGCATTGCTGACGATGACTAACGGACGAGCGATTATTTAAGCAAATATGCCAGAGTTTCTGACAGAATTCGTTATTTTTTCCAACAGTTCATAGACAAGAATGCAAACACATACTCGTACCAGTTAGATAAACAACTACGGAAGCATAACAAACTGAATGCAAGTAAAACAATCTTCAGGGCAGTGACCCTTTGACATGTGAGTCCCGAGCATGGATGGACTCGGACAGGCGAGTGGCATTCTTTAATTAAAGTGCAATGCCCCTGCCACTGCAAATGAAAGTCTGCAAGTGGGGCAACATCAGCATAAGCGGAGAGGGAACTCTTCCTCAAGAGATTGCTTTCCCTCATGAGATTTACAAGCGAGGGAAATTCCCCTAGAGTCAGTCGAGTCTAACAGTGTTTCATGTGTGGCTCATTAGGGCATCTTCAACTGACAAGGAAGCACCTCAAAGATGCACCTCAAAGCACGGAGGAGTTTCTGTCTGAGTGGAGAAGGGGATCTTTAATAGCTGCAGGCGCACTTGAGCAATCCCCCTTGATTGTACCGTTTTCTAATTAGCATAAAGCCAACATTGGGGATGGCTGCAACGGGGAGCGGCAGCGGTAGCTAATTGAATTGACCGTGATATCATAGGGGTCAAGACCTCAAGGACTTGATATGCGTTGAAATCACAATTGAGTAATTTCTCACCTGTTTGCCCGGACATCCCGGCCACACCACACCCGACCGCAGAGCAGGAACAAAGCCTAATGACTTAATGAGCACCCAGACGGGGGCTCGCAGTCCACAGTCAACCCAGTGTTGGAACAAATGGGGTTTGCGGCCAGAGAGTGGAACTGTCAGGGATGTCAAGGATGTCTGTGCCTAAGACCTGAGCCCGCCTGTTCCCTTCCTCAGCATTAACTTAATGCCTAGCCAAAGACATGACAAGGCAACGAAGTGGAGCCACCCGTTCTATCTGCTCTGCTTTAACATATACTCCTGCTGCCCGCTGTCGGCTGTCTCCTCTATTCTCGCTGATCTTGTGGTGGACAAGGCCAAACTACTAAAAGCACTTTGGTGGAAGGTCCACCCACCTCCAGGCCAACGACGACCAAACTACACAGCACGCTAAAACAATGGAAACAATGTGCTCTTAGTGCAACCACAGGACATAAAGGTGGGGGCCATAAGCCTGCAAAAACCCAACAATGTCAAACCGGAGCCAGAGCCAGCAAGGAATGCTAATATCTCTTTAAGTTCCTCTGGCACTGCAGTCAATACAATAGATTTTTAAAAGATAGTTTGCAAATCTAATCTCCAGTTTCCATCGCGAAGCACTCCAAACATGGAAATATTTATATATTTATCATAATGTACTAATTTTACATGCTTTCAGAAGGAATATGGTACATATATTCTCAATTTTATGCCTACAATATTTTTCGCAGTGTATATTCAGACTCTTTGCAACATTTCTTGTTGTTGTTGGACTCCCCTGAACTGCCTCTGAGGTTACCAGCAGCACAGCTCGCGTTGCGTGTAATGAGCATGTCCTTGAAACACAATATGTCTGCATAATTTACCTTTACCTGGGGCTCAGCTCCACATTAGTCCTGGAGTGGGCGGCAGCTTCGGGAGTGTTGATTGCGGGAGGAGCTCTCCTCCGTATAGTTCTGTAATGGAAGATATTTATGATTGAATTGCACTGAACAGATTGTTCGAGAGTCTCAGCATTAAGTCTATGCTAATACCAGATATGCAATAGAATCCACATGAATACCCTGAGCTAACAATATATTGATCTTCTTATATCAATCTCCCAGATACAGCTCGCAATATCAAGATTATACATGAATAGCGCGTAGGAACACTCCCTGTGACATCCATCTAAACGAATTCAACATACCTTTGCACTCTGCTTGTACCGTGTATGAGATATCTTGTCGTAAATCATCCAAGCGGCAAACTTGTGCTTTGTGTGGACTCCGGGAACGGTGGGAATTCCAGCCATGGGAAAAGATTTCAGACTTTCTCAAAGTAAAAGGTCACGACGAGTTGAAGAATGTCCTAAATAAGAAAAGTTGTTAAGTCCACAGACTGAACAGACTTAAAGCTTCATTTAAAGAATCCCTTATAAGAACATATAACCTTATCATCGGGAAAAACAGTAAAATAATAAAATAAAATAATAATAAAATTTTCAAAATAGAGCTTGAGCAGTTTCCCAGGAATTGATTTTCCTTGCCAATTATCAGCTGATTTGCTCAGCAATCGATTGATACACCCAATACGCCAAATGGAAAATTAAATAGTTCTTTCTTGGCGGTTCGTTGTGTTATTGACAAGTGCTGAGAAGCCTTATAAAAATAGATTCGATTTTCCTTTTTATATTTTCCTGTCTTCCTTTTGGCTTGCTCCTTTTTTCTTGGCACTTCTTCAAGTTTTCCTTTTGGGCGCTTTTCCAGTAGCAGCAGAAATAGCCGCAGCCAGCTCGGCTCATTGAAATGGGTGATAATTCACCATTGATTGCACTTTGTCGCCAAAGTTTTATGTGGCGCTGACAACTTTGGCCAACTGCAGTTTGGCCTTTCGCCCTCCTGTCCAAATCACTTCATATCCCCCACTGCAATTTGGTTATTCTTATATTGTATCCATCCTTTGTTGTCCTTTTCAGTATCTCCTTTCATAGCCTTGGGCCCAGCCCGATCAAAGCTGCTGGCTAGAAAAAGCAATTAGTTGAGATTTTCCCTTTTTTCAGGCTTAGATTCGACAAGCCGAACAACAGATTGCGGGCAAACAGAGAGAGTAAAAGATAAAGATACAAGTATGGAGAGAGAGACTGAAGTTGACTTTTCCTCGATGGGCCACTAAATCATCTTAAAGGTCCCGATGTCAGCGCGGAAGTGGAGTAGCGGAGGATGAAGCGTTGTCACTTGCACTTGGCAACTTCATCAATTTCCCCTTAAGCCTCTGCCAAAGTTAAAGATACCGGCGGATCCTTCTGACGACTGGCAGCGGCAGCGGCAGCGCGTCGGATACGCAACTTTCCGTTGTGGCAAAGTTTCTGCTGTGTTGTTTGCTGCCACCATTATTTGACCTGCTTGCATACAATTTCAGACCGCACTCACATACACTATAGTACTACGAGTATACCCTCTCTGAGGCGGCCTCAAGCCAGGCATTGGAGCATGACGAGCACTTGAATTGCGATGCACCAATTACGAGGAGCATGCTGCCGCTTCTGGGCCGCTTCTTGGCACCGAAGCATAACTAATCTTTTGAGATTTCCAATTAAAAGTAAAACAAGCAGCCCAACAACGACCTCTCCCACAACGGCAGACCGACTTGCAAAGATGTTGCAGCCGGCCCCAAGACGAAGCCTCCGGGGCAGCCGGTGGGGGGGAAAAAAGTGTGTTTCATACATTTTACGTGCAAAGTGTCTGAATTAACAAGGACGACAAAGTAGGGGCTGGAAGGAGGCATAGGAGAAGCGGAGAAAGGCAACTTTATAATTATGTTAAGCATGTTTCGCTCAGTGTTGCAGCAATCTTACAATGTTGCAGCTTATTTTCGCTGTGGTGCCCTGTGCCTGTGCACCAGGAGGCAAGTCAAAGCTGCAGCGTAGTCTATTTAATAGGCAGGCGTCTCTGATGCCTCGAGACTCGAGGACAGCCCTAATAAACACCCACAAAGACTTGTACATGTACGTATACGTATACGAGTGCGCACAGGAGGTATGTCGATGTGGGCCTAAAGCCGGCTTTGCACTTTGGCTTTTGTGCTTTAAGATTTTTAGGGTATCGCCTGTCACAGCCGCCACCTTCTCACCCTTTCACTCTCTCCTCTGTGCTATGGTTGATATGAAAATTACTTTTACGTCAGTCATATGCAATCGGGTACCCGGTGCGTATGAGTAACTTAATTAGAAAACTTTCCCATAGCCGACATGAAAATGCATACATGCACCCACACACATATGAAACCACACCGGATATGCTCGTACATAAAGGCGGTGCAAGCAAAGGCCCAATCAAAGTCGAGGAACTGCATCTGCCAGCTATTTAAGCCCTTTGGTTTCTCTGGGCTCTTGGGAGTGGCCATGAATTGGCCAGTATGCTCCTTTTGATGCGCATCGGCTCATTCCCTTTGAGGATAATTGAGTTTTTCAGCTTTTGCACCGATAGCAATCGCTGGAAAATACCTGCTGGTCCGCTATGCTCTATTCTGCTGTGTGCATTGGCCAAAGATTGCTCCATCCATTATTGTGCCATTTTTGAAGTAATATGTTGTTGAAGATCACTTCACGTCTTTTAAGTCCTGAAGAAACTGGATTAGTCAGGCTAGATTACTGAAGCGGCTCCGAAACCGTTCAGAATCGAAAGATGTGGAGGGCCCATTTGTTAATGTGACACCGCACGCCTCCCTCCTTCCTCTGGTGAAAAGTATCTCAAATTTGCGAGCCCCTTCATACCCATGGACAATAACCGAACAAATCCCAAGCAATCACTCAGAGCATATGGATGCCCACACAAGCAGGCAGGCAGGCAGGCAGGCAGGCAGATATGGCCATGGCTATTTAATGGGTGGGTGTTTGTGCATACTCGCACAGGGTAGAATCAGTCATGCCAGAAGGGAGATCGCCTCGCGCCATGCCCCATGAACTGCCAAAGCAAATAAATAAACAAGCCCAAGAACAATCACAAATAACAAATAACACACAAGGCACACGCTCACACACACACACACACACATACACACACAAGGAGCAAGGAGTCTGGTGCTCGAGGAACGTTTAACTCAAATCGATTTCAAAGCTTTAAATAAAAAAAAATAAAAACAAGAGGACAAAAATCATGAAACGAGGAAAAGGTCCCAAAACTGAAAATCGAAAAGCAGCCAAAAATAAAATGAGAATAAGAAAAACACAAATCCAATGAACAAACAAATGTGGAATCAAGCAAAACATTGGCGTTGGTCAAACTCGCACACACAGATGCTGATGTACAGACACAGCACACACAGATACAGATACAAATACAAATACACTGACATATGTGGCCGGGGGACAGTGGAAAAGCTTTTACAGTTACAGCTGTACGCAGGCTGCGTTGCGTTCATTTTTTATTAGAAACAAACATCGGCTGACGCTATTGGAAAATGGTGAACATATTTGTCCCTGGACGGCAATTATTGTTATCGTTATTGGCATCGACCCGACAAGGGATCGGGGGAAACGCTGGACACCAGGACAGCAGGCGGATGGCAGACCGATTGGGATGAAATTTATTTCGGGCTGGAGTGCAGCAACAACAAAGGAAAATGGAGTAAAGCAAAACGGCAAAATGGCAGCCAAATGGTTGCCTGGTCAGCCAGCTAAAACTCAGTTTTCGGCTTTTCCCAGCAAGCTTTTCCCGGCTGCAGTTTAAGATGACCAACACAATGCAAACAAAGGTTCTATAGTGGGACAGACCCAAAGATAGAGCAGGCTACATGTTCATAGGCCCCAAAGCCAGCCAGGAAACTGCAGTCCCTATTCTTTAGGTTACCTTACAGCCTGAAACTATCTGTCAATGCTGGGAATGTAATTTCATCTTCTGGGACCGGAATCGCTTCATTCATTCCATAATATGCCCGTGCGACTTCTTGGATACATTTTACCCTTCTACTGCACAACTATTCTGTACTGTAGTATCTTTCGGTTAGCCAAAGGTAAGCAAACACTAAGGTCTGCCACAAATTGTTCCGCAGCTTCCTTTTTCGGCCCTTTTTTGCGGCAGGTGCTCATAGAAGGTGTCGCTGACTAACTCGTTTCGATCCACCTTCCCTTAAAGACCACACATGAAAACCCCCCGCATTAGAGACCGTGTTTCGGTTTCGATGTCGATTTTCAAATCCCAGATTAAGGATTCCACGCCCTGTCCACCTACTACTTTACTCTGCCATTCACTTTGTACAGCTTTTTTTTGTTTGCATCTTTAGTCTTTTCTCGTAGTTTTTGTTCTTTCTTTTGACTTTTGTGGGTTTTGTGTATGGGCGTCTGTGGCCCATGCTCCGTCCCCCCGTCCCCGACCCATTGTTGTTTCTGCAAATTGTGCGGTCTATTGTTTTTGTTACCATACAAAGATAGCATTCAGGACGAGACCTGCTGTAGACCAGCCACCAGACCAGCCCCCAGACCAGCCACCAGACCATCCCCCCGGATCAAGACTGTCCGAATCCAGATGAGGGCCTAGGCAAAACAATGGCGTTTGTTTGTTCTCCGTTGCCCAGATTCTCTAATCAGTTTTATAATTGTTTCAGCTTGTTTTTTTGGCTTTGGTTTTGTCGTTCCTCAGTGCCTCCCTTGCATGGTTACAGTTGTTGGGTCAGCTGAGGGCACGCCTGCTTAACCCTAAGCTGCCACTCCCACTCCAGCCCTTCATATCCTTTGTTATCATTCTGGTCGGTTTGAGGGCTCATAAAATACTCTTCGCTTTGTGGCTGGGAATTCCCAGTTTTGTTTTCCAGAAGATGTGCCAGCACTAATGAAAACACTTTTGTTTATGAATTCCAAACTGTTTTGAGGGGCTTTAAAACAAATTCAAATTCAAATTTATTAGAAGCTATCGAACAAACATATTTCGCTGCCTTACTTTATTAACTTTACTTATTTAACTTTAAAGACGTCTAAATTGCTGCTGGGAGTTCAGGCTTTGACTCCGAGCAGACCCTTTAAAACGCAAAAAAGTCTCATATGGTTTTAAAACTATCTTTTGTATCCGAGCCATGATCGATATCGCACGAGGCATAAATACGTTGAATGCAGTATAAAGATACTTAACAAAAACTGCTATGCTGCATAGCACTCG
Source organism: Drosophila lowei (assembly GCA_008121275.1). NCBI lineage: Eukaryota > Metazoa > Arthropoda > Insecta > Diptera > Drosophilidae > Drosophila > Drosophila lowei. The sequence goes on along the minus strand of CM017778.1, from coordinate 17,709,228 downwards.
CCTGTATAAAGGTTTGAAGTCCATTCAATTCCCCTGACCCTGGACTTGTGGGGGTCAGGCTAGCGCCTCAAAGTACAAAGAGCGAACTGAAGATGAAATTCCTTGAACTCGTAATTAGGCGGTTCCTGGTGCAGGCAGCTTTAATGAGGTGGAGGCTCGACGCCTATGCAAATATTTATTTATGTTTTATATATGTGCATATCTTTCACCAAACGTCTGGGGCGGCCAAACGCAGTTAATTTTGAGCTCCAAATTGAAAGGAAAAAATGCGGGGGAAAAGGGAAATAAATAAGATTGAAGCGGGCAATACGCGTCTGTAATTAAGGTCAGACCTTGTCTCTCTTTCACTCTTTTTCTCCCTCCCTCTCTCTCTCTTTCTCACTCTTTCTGACAACCGCTTGATTTTGAGATAAATTGGTAAAGAGCTGGAAGGCCCGATTTGATAAATAAGTGATGCCGCCGCTGCCACCCACAGTGACAGCTCCTGCTGCAGGCGAGTTCCTGCTGTTTTGCATTTTGGCTTTTGTCTCGCTCTCGTTCTCACTGGCTCTGCCTCTACCTCCCTCCCTCACCCGAGGCAGTGTCCCCCCCTTCCCTGTTCATGGGATTCTGTTTGTGTTTCGCGTTGAGTTGTTGCCCTTTTGCCGGCTCTCGTTAATTGCTGAAGGACGAGCGTATAATTGCGCCAATCCTGTCAGGGGTACCACACCCTCCCACGACCACGACCACGACCAGCCCCTCTTCTTCCCCCATCCTACACTCTATCCGTGGCAAAAAAAACTGCAAACGGAAAATAAATAAATTAAATTTCTGTAAATGTATTCTGGAAAAGGTCATTTGGCTGAACTGAATGCGCCGCATTGCCATTCAATTTCGAAGGACGATGTCATATATATTTCATGATGATGTACTGAGCCTGTAGCCGGGGATCAGCCGGGAGCTGGTGCCGATTTACCAGGTTCTACATTTTTTCGGTAATGAATTTTAACGTATTTTCCGTGCCTGCCCCCTCGCCTCCAGTGAGCAACCCTTTTCGGCTCGAATCGACTCACTTCTGTGGCACATTAAAAATTACATCGCATTACGAAAATTAACCTCAGACTTAGCAACGCAACGAACGCCTTTTTATGGCCAGACAACACGGGAATGGGGGCTTGGACTTTTTAATTTCTTGCCCCATAACATTTTTTTATGTGGCCTGAACTGTGTCGTGCCACGTTTCCGCGGCACCCTGAATGCTAATGCGACAACATAACCGCGATTTTTAATTCCTCCGATTCCATGTTCGCAACTGCCGCGTTTTTATTCCTCATAATTTATGCAGCCATGGACTTGATTTAAAAATTATTTATTTCCCCAGCCACTTATAATTACATTTACAGCTTCCACCTGCCACAGGGCACAGTCCGTGTCGGGTCTCTGCTCGGGATCCCGCCCCTGGCCTCCATCAACATGGAAATGCTGCCAGTTGCCAATGCATTTGTTTAATGTGAACTTTTGAATTAATCACATTTAAGCATCGAGCCGTTGCGCATCGATTTATTTATTAACACGTGTCGTGTCCACAGCAATCGACGCCAAAATGCATATGGAAATAGCATAAAATGTGATTTGAAAGGAATGTGTGGTAATACAATAATTAAATTTCCAGTTGATTTTGAATTGGTAATCCCAATAGTATATGTCGACGTATTTGCTCTTGGGTATACAATAACATGAAAGCTACACGTAATTGTAAAGAAACTCTTATCTGGAATCTCCAAGAATCATACTAACGGTGAAGCCGACTAGGGATTGATATTCGTATTCAAAGTATCTATAGGAATCACTCGGCTGCTAAGTTATTGCTTCCACTGGAGTAGAATAATTGCAAGTGAAAGGCAGTGAAATGAATTTGAAGCTGTCCTGCGTCTTGATCCCGGAGGCCGCACATCATTAAATCGCGTTCAGTGGCTACCACAGCAAAGTTGGGTTCCGTTCGATTCCGGGCTGCCGGCTACCCCACCACAGTTTGTCACTTTGCCGCAACTGCCTCGAGGGCTTCGGCAGCCAAAGAGATCGGGGAGACCAGTGCCATCGAAGAGAGCAAAGAGCGAGACCGACCTAAGCTGCCAAAGAGTTATGCTATTACATTTCTCAGCGTGTTTTTCCAAACGTTTCTTTTTTTCCGCCCTTTCCCCATTGGGTTTGCCTTTGCCCCAACAGCTGCCACTTCAATTACATAAAATTCACATTATTGGATGGCAGCGTATTTGAGGCGAGACGGCGTAAAAGAGTTTTTAAATTAAAGGCCAGAGGCTGCTCCTTCCGTATCTGCGGCCATTGCGGGACATTGCGGTGCCAGAGGTCAGATTGATGGCCATGCCCGCTCTGACACAGAGGCAGAGGGCCGCAAACATTCCGGGACTACTACTGCTCCCCCAGTGAGAGGCAGTGATACGGGACGAGGCATGCAGATGCAGAGATACATCGGCCAAGCGTTGCCAAATGAATGCCAGAGGCCAAAGCAATCGACATGAGCGAAGGAAAAAACACCGAAAGAAGTCAAACATCCAACAACAGGGAAAACAAGAGACAAAAAAGCTTTGGGGAAACAAAGCCGCTTCTAATTTGCATGACTGGAGAGGGAGCAGGGACGAAAATGGGTACGGTGCTGGACCAGGGCCAGGGTTGCCTACACAGTTCGCTTAAAGTTGCTACGCTTTTCGCGCATTTACCGTTAAAATTTAATGTCCGCCACTTCGCCGGGGGTTAGGCTGCCAACGCCGCCATTTTCTATCTAACGCAAACAACAGAAAAACACAAACCGGACCGTTTTGGTAGGAGGAGACCCCATTGCGGGCGCATTGCAGTTAAGCAAAAAAAAAACAAAAAAGGGTACGTACTTTTTGTGTGTGATTTTTAGGGGAAAAACAATTAAATCAGAATGTCTGCTAAGCTGCGTTGAAAATTGTTTCCCGAAATTTCCGAATATACATTCTGTTTTGGTGTTGTTTTTTTACAGCTTTCGGTGAGGCCACGAGAAAAGTTTGGTTCGAGAAAATATGCTTCGCTTGGCTTGGTGACGGCTCTCGGAGTTTAAGGCAGGCCCATTCCACACAATTAGGCGCAATTTGCATGATAAACGTGCCATCAAACCAAGCCGCAAAGAGCATGTTTGAGTGCCGCATATGTGTGGCAGCGTGGGAGTGTGTGTACGAATATGAGGTTCAGGGGGGTCGCAACAAAAGTTTTACAAGTCCTGGGTGAGGAAATCTTTTTGTGTGTGCTTCCACTTAAACGCTTTCGAATGAAGTTTCACGCGTAAAAGCCATAAATAAAAAGACACACCCCCCACATTCAGGGGTGTGCTCTCTCTAAAGGAAGAGCAGATTTGTGTGTGTGTGTGTGTGTGTGTGTCTAACAAATCTGTAGAACAACGCCCAATGCCATAACGAAGACTGTCAGCCACGCGCTCCCATATGAAAAACTCATTTAACTCATAAATTATGCACTAAAAAACAAATAACTCATCATTTTTATGCGTTCGTCCAACTTGGAGAACACTGTGAGAGTCTTTGTGCGTGTTTGCCTGTTGGTGTGAGTGTGAGTGTGAGGGTGGCCTGCATTGTGGGTGACACTTGGTCCATAAATACACTCGTGCAAAAATGTTGCTAGACAGAGTCGTAAAACAGAGAGGAGCGAAAACTTTGAGACAAGCAATAAAATCCTTCCCGCCCCAGCGCAGGGCGAACTTTAAGTGCGGAAGTGGGCGGGCGGACAAGGTCACAGGGAAAACTAAACGCTTGGTAATTGAAAATTGTAATTCCGAGTACTTAAAGTTGAGACAGGCACAGAAAGAACCCCTTCGCAGAATCGGTTGATATTGGTATCGAAACACTGTATCTCTTCTTTTCTATTTGAGGGATGCAAAACTTTTCGTTTGTCTGATGGCACAGGGCTTTCTGTGAATACGCTCTCTTCCAGAACCAGAAAGAGTCACAGGTCTAGTCTACCGACGAAATCCGTTATGTAGTAGAGAAGGAAGCACTCGAAGATTTAGCCCCGGGATTCTTTTAAGCTCCAGCTGTCGCTACGAATATTTTGGCTTGTGCGTGGGTATACGCTGATCGGGCTGCGAATGATGTATTGCTGTACTCGGATGTATGGGAGCTCTGCTTTACATATCGGGGACATAAATATAAGCACACTCGAACACGCATCTTGGGGCAGGGCGCGGCGGGCAGGGCGGCCATTTAGCAGTATTTAAAATTTATGACTCGACTATTAAGTGCGTATTAACTGAATGCTTTGAGCATGCCATAAACTTGACAAACACTCGCCTCGCCTCACAAAGGCTTCAAGCGCAAGGCCCCCCACCCCCAGATGATGGGCCAAGGAGGGAAACCAAAGGAAGCTGTGGGGATAGGGCATATCGTATGACAAAGAGCTCAAATTCGCAACTTTTGCCGCTTTTGTAAAAATTGTTGCCACTCTCGTACAGTCACTCACTCATTCGACCGCCCCGCCCTCTCTCGTACAGGAGAAGTTGCGGCAACATGGCTGCCGCAAAAGTTTGTGGCAAAAGTTTTTGGAAAAAGTGCAAGTTGCCTTCTTCTCTGTTACCTGTACGATGCAATTGAGAGATTTTTACGACTACAGAGTTCGTGGGAGGGGAGCAGAAACAGGTGCAATTGGAGCAGAATTGCATTAGCTAATCAAACGGCTGGCTGGCTGGTTGGCTGGCTGGCTGGCGATGACTGTCCACTTGTCAACGGAACGGTGGGGAGTGATTAACGCATGAGCGAGCGCGTGCATGCCGCTTTGCTAATTAGTCCCTAGAATCCTTCTAATACGATTACGACGGCTCTTTTCTCACTTCCACATTCACATATCCGTACTCTGATTCTGTGTCGCATCCTGGGAGTGCGGTCAACTTTGTCTAATGAACCGCACATTAGAGGCAGTGGCAGTGGCAGTCGACAGCGATCCGCATCATGAAAGGAACGGAAAGGAAATGCATGGCCTTTGCCAGTCTGCCAGTCTGCCAGTCTGCCACCCTGACTTATTGGCATTTCTTTCAAACGCATTTAAAGCGCGCTGCCTGACTGCCTTCCCTACCCTGCCCTGCCCTGCCCTGCAACCCGTCTGGGCACGAGTCGGATGGGGTTTTCGATTCTCTGGCAGTCGACGATGCTGCCACCCTGCCGCGCTATGCTGCCTGCCGGGTTGCAGTTCAATTGAATTTCAGTGTAAAACTTTAGCAGCCTGCTATCACACTCAGACCTCAGTAGAAGCACCAGCAACCGCCGTGGCAGAGCCGTCGTGTACTCGCATTTCAATTCTTTTATTTGGTGAAAAAGTTTTCACTCTCACCCGGATCCCGACCCCCCCAATCAAAGCCCAACGGTAGCGGGTGGTCGGCCCCTGGCTTGTTGTGCCGCTTCATCGACTACGTTTGGTAATTTGCTTTATGTTCGTTTGCTTTGCCTCTCTTACTTAAAATAAATTAGAAATTATTGGAGCATTTTGATGCTTCAGCTCGGGGCCGGTTGGCGGTGGCTCTCCGTCGATTGATTTTGAGTTTGGTTTGCTCATAAATTCTTAATCAGCATAGGTCCCATTTCCGTCCAACTGAGACTTTTACCATGTAAATACCACTGTACAGACTCTGGGCATATGAACCAGTAAAAAACCAAAGGATGAGATCATCAGGTCATGGCGATTGCAAGACGTATCGGAAATTTTCAAATAGATTTGAATGAATGCATTGTTCCAATGATCTCGCTCTGAATTATGTATTTAAGCTCATCTAAGCTCACCTCTCCACCAATTTTCAGCCAAATCGGTTCACGAATTTCTTTTATAGCTATGTATGATGATGATGAAAAAAGTAATAATTTAGGGGAAACATGGTGTGTGAAGAACATCGGAAAAGTTAATATGAATGTGCAGTGTGTCATATATTTTGTTGACCTTTTTGAGAGCTAAAAAAGTCTCCCGTCCTAAAACGGGAGCAAATGCAGCAAAGGAAAAGTGAATCCTTTTACGCTTATTTTAGTGTATAGTAGATCATTTGATCTCCGTATAATGTAAATGGGAGTTTGGTCAGGTGAATCTCTTTTATTCTTTATAATATTTTCTTATCAATAAAGAGGTACTTGCCAACTGGACCATCTAGTCTAGCGAGCATGTCGAATCGTGCTTTCGTTTCGAACAAAAGTAGAAACATGTTGGATTCACCTGTATTCTTTGAAATTTGAGGCCTGCTTGTCAGGGTTCGCCGCATCGTCTTTCCCCCACGTAGCTACGCCACTGAGTCGATAGTGTTAAGGTTATGCTAGGGGGCCCTTAGGCTTTGGGGAGCATAGTCGGGTACACGTAGATCTTCGCCGTCCCTTTTAATTATCGGAATCGTGTTCGAGCCTTTAAGTGGTTTCTATTTTTAATTGAATGTGTTTGAATATGTTTGAACAAAAGCTTGTTATAAAACAAAAAGCATCCTTTACCAATTACATTAGCTGTTAAAAACTTATTTTCCAATTAACGAATCGAACATGTTTTCATGGATAAGAAAATTGTACGGTTTCATCGTACCTGGAATTTTTCGAGCTATATTTTGTAGCGAAAGTTATCATGGAAGCCGAGTTGGAAATTGATTTCTGAGATTGGGGTAACAGAATTTCCAGTGGCAAAGTTTCGCAGCACAATTAGGCAGAAGAGAAGCCCCAAAGTCCAGGCTCTCGTATTGCTCCAGCCGAAATGGAGCAGAAATTACGCTCATGACTTCCCTTGGCTCTTGTTATTATGTGGGTGGTGTCTGTGTGCGTCTGTGTGTATGTGGGTGTGTTGGTGACTGCAATCAATAGCAATTGTTATGTTTGTGTCGGTGGTAACTGGCGTCATGAATGTCATACCCCCTAGGCCACCCACTCTGCATCTGAAAATGGCGAGCACAAAATCAGACTGCATGCCATAGACCAATTTGTATCTGCGTAATTAAGAGGATAGCCACTGGTCTCCTGGTGTGGTACTGCCCTAATGGACGTCGATGTCTGCGATTCTAATTAAGACAATATACACTTAGGCTACGTCCAAAAACGGATGCGGATTGTCCGCTGCGAGTTCTGCCCTTTAAACGCATCCTGGCTAAGCGACAACTCTAACGCCGTCTAAGTCCGCTCTCAAGCATCCTTCGAAAGTTAAGGAACAAGTTTTTCCCACCTACACCAGCCCAGCCCCCGTTTCGTGTATGGCCACTGAAGCATTCTCCCATTGCGGCCGCAATAACACTGAAAAAATAGTAATAGTTAGCTTAATTTCTTTGCTCGAGTAGTTTTTCTTGTCCTTTCAGGAGAACTCTTCCTCCAGCTGAAACAGAAACAGAAACTGGGACTGGGACTGCAAATGCAACTGCAACTTCTGCCACAACTGGCATCCCATCCCATCCCATCCCACTCCACTCTTTCTTTCCAGTGAAAGCACACCGCAATGAGTTTGATAATAGTTTCAAGTTATTAACATTAATTTTTTCCTCCTCCCCCCCTTCGTTTTTATTCTCTGCTCTTTCAGTTTCTCCGCACCATGCAAGGAGGATTTAAGTCGGTTTATCATTGAAAATGTTCGCTAAAGTTTTTGCATAAATTATTTTCATGATAATGCCTGCATTAATGAGCCTTTAGAGCTAATTAGCCCTACCGCAAACATTAAAATTCGTTTCTTTTGTGAACTCTTGGCATATGATAATTCTATTGCGAATCTAATCAACTGCGTTTGCAGTTCAAAGTGTTTATCGGGAGCTTATTCATTCGTATTCGTGTAGGATGCTAGTAGATGCAAGGACCCAAAGCTTCATTTTATCGTATTTAGGTGGACTTCAAGCTGAGTGGACTCTAAGCTAATTTGAAATCTGGTAAAGTAAAGCTTTCATTTCAAAGCTTTCACACAAATATTTGTTTACAAACCCATAGAATTCGCTGGTGTCAACTGTACTGTTCCTTCGCGTAATAAAGCTTGTAAAAAACACAATGTACTACAAGCTTTAAAGCTTTCCAAAGGAGTTTTATCTACCGTTAGATTAATGTAAAATACATCACAGCTTGGTGTTAAATGTAACGATACCTACAATATTACATGTGTTATAAATTTCTAACATGTTTTCGATTAAGAATTTTCTAAAAATAATATTACAATAGAACATTTATTAATTTGACGGATAACATAAACTGTTGAATGAAAATTTCGATGGAAAAGCTCTTAAAACTGCAGCAAACAGAAAAGTATTTCCTGTGCCTATACTGTATGTACAATGTACATACATAAATACAAACATACATAAAAAGAATAATAACCAATAATTATTATTCCTGTCATGCTGCATTTAGAACACACTCATGACACACTCATTCACAGTCCTAACAATTGCAGGCCTCGCTGAGCAGGACAACTCTTTCCGTGGAACTTCTGTTTCTCTGGAGTTGTTTTGCTGCTATTTTCCTCTCTTTCTCTGAAACTGTAACATTTATTATTAACCTCCAAGATGTGGTGTTAGGCGTAATATACGATGCGTTAAATATATGGCTCAGAAACTAATGCGCTTACCTTAAACAGGAGACAACAGAGAAGCCCCCTGGTTGGACTTAATACCTCGATTGACATACGAACTTCGTCAATCTGGTCAGTGGATTATGGTACAGAAATGATGCCAAATGACCGACCATCAGACCAATTGAATTAATCGCATTAAAGTTCGGTGAATTATATGGGAAAAGCCGCTCATGGACGTCAATCAAAGTTGGTCAATTAGCAAACGCTTTGCAGGGATTTTCAATTCCGACTCGCATCCCTATCCCTCCCTCCTTTGGCAGAGGGAAAGCCACAGTCACAGCACAGCAAAAGCCGATTAAAGTTGTCACATAAAGTTTATTGTTTATTGAAATATCGGATATTCTTGTATGATTTAGGTGTATAACTACATGTATTAACTTGTATATAGTCTTGATAACATTAGGTTAAAACATTTAAAAACGTTTAATAGATGCTCTGTCTGGTAACTGGCTTTAATAGATCTCAATTGAAAAGTTCTGCTTAGGTTGTAGGCCAGTTTGGTTGGCTTGGCTAAAACATATGTGGACGTGTTTATCCACTTAACCACATATAAAACTTACACACTTATTATCATAGAATGCTTACATCAAAGATAGAATGAAGCTCAAGTCTTTATAGTTCTTGGGAGCAAATTACAAATATACACATTTAGATATACATATACTACAATATACATATACCAGGATATAGATGGGATGCCGGAAATGTACACAGTTTTCAGTTTTCAGTTTTCAGTTGAACATTGTAACCATTGAACAAACACCGAAATAAACACTCTGTCGATTAATTAATGTTGCCTCTCCACGCTGCGGATCACAAAATTCATCATCTTATCCAAACGATCGAAAGTTCACTTTTGAAGCAGAACTCTGTCCATTCAATATACATAGTATTTTATGTGCACACGATTGTCGATTATCTTAGCATAATCTATGGTACCCCCATCTCCGACTAGCGAAGTGTGGATGGGGTTCTCTTATGTGTCTACAAATGTGTGGGATCCCCCCTTCAAAATATGTACTTTCCTATTACTTACTTTGCCAGATCTATACTCTATACTCAATCAGGTAGCTCCAATTCCTCAACTATCCCCTATGCAGGCATGATCTTAATTCTAGCTTTTCGGAAAACCTTTTCCTAGCATTTCGCACTGAGAACATCTCCGATTTGGAGTCGTTGATTCAAGATTGTTAATATTTCACCCATTGTTTAAGTGTTTTTAATAATCTTGTGATGTCAGTTGCTAAGCAAACTCTACACACATGTACGTATACATACACATATACATATATACGAGTAGGTACATACATATAACTAACATTATTCGGAGGTCTATAGATTTGTACCTTCGCTGATCTGCCTCGTTTCGCATTCCATTGCCTGAGCCTGAGCTTGGGCCTAAACAATGAGATATTGATAAATATAACCTTTACCTGTCTATCTGTTGTCTATCTGGGCATCTGTATATCTAAATATAACATTCATACGAGTATGTATATGGAACATCTATAAGTGTTTGATTAGGAAAATATATGTATTTAGGTATCTGTTCTTTGCACTGCACTTTTCCACACAATCGGTGGAATGGTGGACTGCCTCACCTGCTCAACGATTCCTGATGCGGTCTTTACAAAAATAGACTAGGCTACAAATATATTTGGATCTCTCTTTCTCTGATATGCTGTACAATAAATATGTATCTGGTTCACCCCCCGATGATAGACGCCTGCCTTGCTTAAACTTAAACTTGGGAATGCAACTTAAGGGATATAAATACTTATCAGACTCGAATCTTAAAGATATAATATAGAGAGTTAACTTATTAAATGATGCTGAAGTTAAACGTAACTAAATGGAAACAACCAAATTTCTTATATGTAGGTTTCTTAAAGGTCATAAATGTTAAGCTACTCGCTTAAATTAATCATTATTCTAACGTTATTAGATTACTTTTAAAGATAAGTGGCTGAACCTATATCTGAAGAATACAACTAAGGGAGAAATCAATGGAAAACTCAGCTCGTATCTGTATCTTAGAGATACAATATTAAATGTACAAGCGTCTTCGTATTTCAGTATTAATTAGGCCATAAATCACGCACAGCGGGTTGCATGTAAATGAGTCCACACATGCCACCCTCATACCTCCCTCAAGCCTCTCACGCATCCACCTATTCATTCATCCAGTCATCCATAAACAATGCCTCTTACTCCTACTTGCCACTCGAATCGCGTAGGGAGCGAGTGGATGGCAGGCCACGCAGTCCCTTCTCCAATTTGTCAGCATCGCCGGCAGAGAAGCGGAAATTCACGGCCTGACCCTGGCCCTGCCCCTGGCTCACGCCCAGCAGGATTGGCCTTGAGCCACGTCGCGGTCCTAGTAGCTCCACACTCTCCTCCTCGTCCCTGCCATAACCGGCTATGGCGGCTGCTGCCGCTGACACTGGATTCGGAATCGGAATCGGGTTTGGGGTCTTGGCTGGGGGCGAGTACTCTGCGGTGGCCTCCGACAACCGTCGGTACTCTCCGCTGCGCGAGTGCTGCAGCTTCCAGGAGGCGCGTCTTGTGGTGGCCACACTAGCCACGCTCTGGCTGCTACTGCTGCAGTGCACCGAGGCGCTGGTGGTCAGATTGCCAGTGCTCTGCGAGACCACGCAACTGTTGGAGCTGGAGCTGCTGCTGGAGATGCTCGAATTGCTGCCACTTGCGCTGCGTCGAACACGCTTGGATCGCTCCTGGGGCAGAGGTGGGGCCTCAACAGGCGCCTGCTGGGGAGCCATCTGCTCCTCCGGTGTCAGCAGGCTGTCAGTGCTCTTGCAGCAGCTGTGGTGGCTGGCCGAGTGCTTCATGGTCCAGCGAAAATCGTTAGAGTTCTCGTCGTCTAGTGGAGGATAGATGCGTCCGGTACTGGACCCTCCCGTCGGCCCAAGCAAACGCTCCTTGGAGCTTCCTAGAGTGGGATCTGCCGGGGAGATGCATTCGTCGATGGTGTTGAGCGGCGATATCTGGAGGGTCTGCTTCTGCTGCAGGAGCTCCATTTCGGTCTTGATGGCCGGCTCAATGCCCAACAGGCCTAAGACCAGGCGGGGATTGGCCAACACGAAGCGCTCGAATGTGGGGAAGTCGATTCGGTAGAAGTCTGTCTGGGAGCTGCGGTTGGCCGTCGTCCGATTTCGTTCGCCGTTGGTTGTTGGTGTTTCCGGGGATGCCTGTTCCGACTTCGAGCTGGCGGCATTGCTGCCCGGCAGCTGCACATCTCGACCCCAGACCTCGGGCGGATGCGAGGAGCTCCTGTACATAGGCGCCACCTCTGGTGCACCATTGGACAGGTGTCCACCCATCAAGTCCAACCCAGCTGGATCATTCAGGCCCAATCCGGACCGATTACCGACCCCACCGCTGATGTTCGGAATGGAGCGGGCCGGCGGGAATTTCAAGGAGCTGTGCGAGTTCATGGCCGTGGAGGTGAAGGCCATCTCCTGCAGGGCGGTAATCGCATTGCGCACCTCCACGCTCAGCTGGGCCACGTCCTGGTGCAGGGTGGAGACCTGCGAATCCAGCCGCTCCAACGACGGCCGCTTGGCGACTCCCGACTCCTCCCCTTCGGTGTCTGGCTCCTCGAAGGAGCCTCGGTCCAGGCTGCAGGCCGCATTGAGGTTCCGTTGCCGCTTGTTCGTCTCCCGTAGCGTGATCAAAGAGCGTCCGCGCTGGTGCAGCCGCTGGTTCCGTGGACTGCCCATTCCCAGGAGTGGGGATCGGGCGGCATGAAGCGGTGAAGCAGTGCTTACGCTGTGCAGCGGCGAGGGTGTAGCACCGCCGGCTCCTCCACCCGGACCTGCATCATTTTCCTTGTCTGCACGTACTTCCTCGCCCTCCTCTCGGTTCTCGTCGTCCTCGCTGATGCTGGGCAGCGGGAACGATGGCCCGATGTCCGAGTCCTGATTCTCGTAGCCCTCGCGCAGGTTGTAGGTCAGGTCGTGCTGGATGTCATTGGCGAACTGCTGCTGGTATTCGGGGTACAGCCGAAGCACCTCCACCAGACCGCCCATGTGGATGCACTTCAGATCGCAGTAGGTGAGCGCCTGGGGGGGAGGCAGAGGAAAAGAATGACAGAAAGTGAGTCAAAAGCCGTTTGCCGCTAAACGATTATGCACTTGGACTGAGGGTCTCAGGGGGGGATCAGTATCTGGAGCGGAGTCTGGGTCTGAGTCTGAGCCGGAGGCGTGGAAGCTGTTTAAGCCCATAAACAAGATACAAAAGCTGAAGCAGCGGGAAATGCGGGGTAGCAAGGGGTGTATTGGATTAGAGTGAAAGTGTACCTCACTCATGATAATGCAGAACCAATGGAAAGAGAAGAGACGCTTCTCTTTGGCACCTGTCAATTCATTTTTGACTGAACACATTCCTAAGAAATATTTCCTTCTACAGTTTCAACTCTACTTTTACCTTTGGGTAGGTATACTTGTATGTAGCTTAATTCTTCAACTTTCACGGGGTATTCCACCAGTCCACTACTCCCGCCTTCCACCAGCCGCACATTTTAATGTTGACGCCTTGCGTCTTGTATTCTTTACAAACTTAAGAGCGCCATCTTGGCGTTTACACACTCTCGTACACACAATCAAACAAACCAGCACACACTCACTCACTCGCAGTGAACGGGGGGGGAACGCTTAAGTATCACTCATACGACCCGTGCCCCGAGACGTTGCCAACACGAAGTGGCGCCTACAAGGGGCGCACCGCGGTGCTGGCAGCTGGTGCTGGCTTGTGCATACCCAGAATGTCTGCACTTGTTTCTCGGGGCAGACATGTAAATAAACACGACATAAAAGCAAAGGTAAGGATAAACAAGAAGAAAAGGCCATATTTGTAGACCGAAAACTGGAATACACACGCAGATCTCTCGATTAGGGGCTGAGCTATAATGGATCCAGACAATCCACATTCTGATAAACAACCTATTCTCTTAGGAGGTTGGGAAGTCTTCCTTATAGCCATTATAACCTTTTGAAAGAGTATTCGAACAACAGTAGGAACGACAAAGGCCAAAGGACAAGAAGGAGGTAGCGCATTCTCATATTTCTCTTTCCTCTTTTCTGTTGAAACTATGCAAAATTAAACATTCCTCAACTAATTGTGCTACAATAGAATTTTAAATTCTTCGTTTTAATCATTTTACAGAGACTCGGCCCCCTTCCAAGAATACACCGATTACCAGACTAGAGCGGGTGCCAATTAATTAGGCGTGAATCTTTAGTAACCTGAACCGCCCCAAGATTATTGCCATAATTTAGACAGGAGGGAAGGCCGGGTTATGGGGGTGTAAAAGCATTTAAGCCCCATTGACTTTGTGCTTGCACAAAAGGAAAGAATTCTCTATAAAGTGTAAACTGTGCTGTGCAACCATGTTGAAACGAAACCGTCAGGCCGCCGGACTCGAGCCATGCCACCGAGGGGATTGCGTTCTCAGACTCTGGACGCGACGTGATAAAGTTTACGACAAGCGAGATGAAATTGCACTCGATTCAACCCACAATTTAATCTTTAAAGAGCTCCCTGACAACGATAAAAACATAATTAAAGGGCAGACAGAAACAGTCCAAGAAGCCGACCGTCTGAGTGGGCTATAGACAATTATTCTACGTTTTCTTCATTGCAGAAAACTTCAGGCCAATACTGGGAAAAAAGTTAAAGACTATTGGATCGAGCTAGCTCTTAACTTCCTCAAATTCATGCCCTCTTTCAGGGAAACCAATTATAACCACAGGTTAGTGGAAAAATCTAATCGGATTGGAATGTTTTTATTTTCTTCTATATCTTTAGCCTCAGTGCAACAGCATCCGCCGTTCATTGGATATTCCCCTTTAGTTTTAGAATTTAACCAATGAAAGGTATAAGAATAGATTCTATTTAATTACTGCATGTCCCTCACACCCACTAACATCGCTCCCCTCTTTTGAAATACGGTCACAGTCATGCTGCCACGCGGACTCGTGGACACAGATCTCCTCCCCCACATGAAGCGTTATAAGCATTTGAATAGCAAGGAGACTGTTACTTACCTTTATATCGCTGCTGCTGCGGACGACAACATCCTGGCCAGCGCTGTTGGTGGTGGCCGTCATCTGTCCATTGCTTGTGGCCACCAGATGCACGTTGATGTCGGAGCCGACCAGGTCGCCCTTACCTGTGGAGTGGGCGAGAGATTGGTAGAGAGAGTGGTAAAGGTCAGACGCGTTAATCGGGGCCATATCCAGCTACAGGCAAGGCCAGAGCCGCAGTAGAATCAATGAGCATAAAAATAGAGCCTGGCTTTTGTCGAGGGGGCCCGAAGTCGATTTCAATGTCAATGTAAGAGTGGATGACGAGGACGATGTCTGCCTTGAATGAATAAACAACCAGATGACTCCCTGCGCCATAGTATCAGTGGAATGCGGCCAGGGGCACGGCCAAAGAGCCAGAAGCGAATGAACTGGCAAAAGTTCAATAAACGCCCAAAGTCGAAACATAAACAGAATGAAAATTTGTCATTTATAAGAACCGATGGCAGGAAAAAGAAACGAAAATCTTACAAGGCAAAAATGCAAATAGAAATAAGTAAACAAGGAATGCCGGAATATAAGATAATTAATTAAATAAAAATGACTTGAAACGAGAGCACATTTATGATACTTAGTAAATATTTCTAGGGAGTCGAAATTCCACACATAATTGTTATAAAAAGAGACCAAAAATTAAATTAGTTTATACAGAAATGACAAGAAAGGAACGCAGCTTCGATAGCCGACACTTTAGATACCCTTCATTTTGGTTGTGTCTATGAGGGAATCAGCTATCGATTCGAATCAAGATCTTTTCAAATGAAACACTCACCCAAAATGGCCACAACCATATCGTCCTTGATCACCTCCATGGAGCCGTTGCACAGATAGTAGATGTAGTTGAGGGCGTCGCCTTTGTGGATCAGATATTCCCCGGGTGCGCAGAAGTTCGTCTTTATGTGCAGCGACAGCAGCTTCAGGCAGCCCTGCAACGAGACCCCCCCCCAAACAAAAGTACAAATATAAATGGAGCCGATTCTGGTCTGTTCGAGGAATTGTTGTTGCCTGGGGTAGACTGCTGGACTGCTGAACTGCTGGATGCCGACTCCTCGGTGGCGGTTGCAGACATTAAGCGCAGCGGTTGCCGCGCTTTATTTGCGCAATGAAACAAAACGACAACAGCTGTGTCCTTGCCCTGGAATGTCCTGCGGTCGCTTCCCAGCAGCCACTGCACGCCCTCTACTCGCATTTGGCCACGATAAGTGGCTTAAAGCGCGCTTATAACTGTTGAGTGGTTTTTATTTGCACAGCCGCTGCCTTGCTGAATGGGCTTTATGAATGTTCGCACTCCCCTTTGTCCGTTTTTGTTTTGTTTAGATTCGTTTTGTTTGCTCTCTATTCTATTCAAGTTGCAGCAGAGTCATGGTTCCCATTCTCTCTCTCTCTCTCTCTCTCTCTCTATCTTTGAATAAATTTTAGCTACACAATTCTAAATTTAATATCTATAAACTTGCCGTCGTTTACTCTTTAAGAAATTCTACCTTCTCCTTTCTATAATTTACCATTTAAGCTAGACATCAACTCTTCATCTTTCAGCAGTCCCAGGTTGGTTGAACTGAACCGTAAATGAGAAATCAATTACTTCGTGGAGGGCAGACCGAGGTAGGGCACACACAGAACGGAGCTCAACGGCAGGCATCTTTTGCGAAAATCGTTTCCATCAGCAGCCAGAAAAACACTCACACGAAAAATCGTAAAGGACCCATTCCTAGGTAAGCTTTCAGAGGTTGACAAGGGTATTGACATTGGGCATCGAAAACTACTCAAATTCGGCGAGTTTCTGTTGCTGCACTCGGATCTTTGCCTATAAATTTCCCCTAAAACCTTTTTCATGCTCCGCTTCAGACGCTGGCTGAACCTGACTGGCCCAAAAGGCCTGGCCAGAAAGTTTACCTGTGACCATAAGTCGGTTTATGCGTAGATGTGTGCATATGTGTGTATGTAACATACGACTATGTATGTATAGGTGCCCGGCCGACAAGGAACGAAACGAAGGGAAGCCCCAACATTTCTGTTAAGCCCGCAGTTAACTTTTGACTGCTCCAGAATCCCCCCAATGGGCCTGTTCGCTCCGCTTTTCTGATTATTTTGCCATCGTTGCCATTTCGTTCCATTTGTCTGAGCCTCCTCGTCGACCCCTGAAAGAGAGCATTCACATCCCCTCGCCCGAAGGGGCCACTCACCTGCGAGGCAGCCTCGAATATTGGTAGCTGTAATATTTCACGGTGGAGATGCATGGAGACGTCGCCGCGCAGCTCTTCGGGAAATTCGCGTAGCGTCTGAAAGAGGAGCGACAAAGGCAAAAAAAAAAAGAAAAAAGATGTAGATGTAGACAGAGATATACGAGTATGTATAGAAAGAATAAGAAGCAGATATAAGCCCGCACTTATCGAACGCACGCAAAGATACGAATCCTTCGAGCTCACAAGTTTACCCACAACCTCGTACATACCTAAAGGCAGTACACGTGAAAATTGAATTGTATGAAAATTTGTAGGGGAAATATTTGGCTTCACTTTACTCGGTCACCAGGGAAATGTTGGGCTTTCGCTTTCCCATCCTGTTATTCATCTGTAATATGTCGTTCAACAGGAAGGGAAAACTACAGCAGATGGAAAAGAAACGACGGAATACCCGTGGGTACAGAGATCGATTTTGATAAGTTCGATAATGAGAGTATGTTATCCTTTAAAATCAAAATTATCCTTGAACGAACACTGAGCCAAAGAAGCAACGTAGCCAATAGATGGTTTACACACCTATTTTGAACTCTATGAAACTCGAAAGCATTTGCATTACAGATCTATTCTTAGTAAGAGAATAAAATTTTAGAGAAATCTCTTAAGGAAATTGACGAGATCTCCCCAAAGAAAGTTTGAACCTTTTGAAACCCGTTAAAGGTCCAAGTTAAAAGAGACTTTCTTTCTAGTTAGTACCATCCAGATAAATAAGGGCAACACTGGCCTATTCGTGGCTCGTCCGGATTAACCAAATCTACCTTTCGAGAGAGAAAGATGATAAAGATTCCTACAGTTGCTTTAAGAATTTTGCCATCATAAACGAGAGATAACAGAGATGGAGCAATGCATTACCTCCAATGGCTCCTATTCGTGCATTTTTGTTTATTTTGCACTTCGAGAGCATTAACACGCAATTGTCTTATCTCTAGATCTTCGTTTACACATTTAGCACTCTCCTTCCATTCTACTCGTATTGCTCTTAGTGCTTCACTATGCTCTAGTGCTGATGAGCCCGCACTCAATCTTTACCTCCGAGTGCACTACAGTTGTAGCAACACTTGAGTGGTGCATAAGAAATAACCAACATAAGAAATTAACGTACTGAGAACGAACATGCATTGTCTTCATTTTTATTTACTTATGGCTATACTATCCTTTAATGCCCCCTTTCTCCTTAGAGACGAGTGCCTATTTTTTGAGTGGCGATTATAGTTTTCCTGCATCCTCTCCTTGGGCATCTTGTTTCTGTGTGTTCTTCTTGTTGTTTTGTTTCTTTCTCTTTATCTTTGTCTACGCATTGTCAGGTGGATAGAAATCATTGTCCTAGGAATCATGTTTAAAACTAAAGAGGAATTTGCATTCCGGTTGTTTCCATCTCCCTGCCTCTATTGCCTTTGTACACTCAGGTGAATTCCTTTGCTACCTACCACAGCATTGTATAAATAAACGCACTTTCCAGCTAATAAGAAACCTTCCAACATTCCTCAGAGGACATTTTCCATGAAATTCGAATGTGAAATTGTACGAGGTATGACCACATTTAGATGTGGCCAAGGAATTCCATTTAAAATTATAAATAGTTTCTGTGTTTGCTGTTCAATAGACCCAAAATGCAACGAAATCAAATTCCCAAAGCCATAGGACGGTCAGATATTAATTAAAAGTTTACTTTCTGTTTGCCAGTATTCCGGCAAAATGAATTGTTCGGACTTTCGCCCCAATATACATTGTATTTATGGGCAATATATTACGAATATGAAGACGAGGAGGCAGAAATTCGGGGTAACCACGCGTAACTAAATAGGGAAAATGTTTTGAAAGTTTTGTGTTCGTTCTGCTAGTGATTCCTTCTTTTAATACCCTTTCAGGAGTCATGCTTATTTCGAATATATGAGAGCACTTCCGCCCATCCATCGTTTTGACTCATGTCGTATGTTAGAGCCTCGAAAATTTCGCGTCGTTCTATCGTTGCATCAACAGCTATCCAACTATTATCGAATATAGAATATACACGATTATTCATCTAAGTAGCCATGAATCTGCAAAGGGTATCTTCATCTTCGGAGTCCAGAGCTAGCGTTTAGTTCTTTCCTGTTTTTGGTTGTTTCTGTTTGCACCCGAAAGGCCAATTCGCATGGAATTGTTATTTATTCGCTGCCCTCTACTTCAGTGTTCAGAGAAGTGTAAAATATTCAACATTAATTGCGCACACACACTGCCCAAAAGGACGAAGCCGAAGCCAAAGTGAATCCAAAGCAGATTCTGGTGTAAGGGCGGGTGTTTGAAATTTTCGCATGCCAGAGAGCAGCGGTGGAAGTGGGGCAGGGTGTCCCCTGACGTTTTGCCAGTTAATTTTCATGCGCAATAAATTAACAATTTAATTTACTGCCACACCCTGCCACTGTGCCACCGCTTCTGCCTCTGCCCCATTTTGTTGGCTATAATTTGTGGACTTCATCGGTGCATGAGTGTTAGTATGTTTTCAATGTAATTAAATCAAATTTGATTTAGGGTTTGCAAACCCTGGCTGCAAATAGGTTTATTGAAGCTTTTACTCCTGGTTAAGTCAACGAAAATGCATGTAGATGGTCGAAGGAGTGCTCCCAAAGTCCATGTCCGCGCCCATGTCCATGTCCAACTGGCATACCTTTTGAGGAACACTGACGGGAACCGTCAAGTGCTCGGGTGTGCTAACTTCAAAGGCTGTCCGCACTAATTAATTTTATGCCCCTAGGCCCCAAAATGCAGTGCACGTGCTCGCTTGCCGGGTAAACAGACAGAGACTGAAACGCGGATACAGCGGGGGAATTATTTGAAGAGTTTTTAATTAACGCTATTAAAACGATGTTTGCCATTGCCCACTGAATTGTGATAGCAATTAGCAAGGGCATGCCACTTTCAGTCGGGGCTGCAGTTTCCAAGTACGCCATTTGATTGTGCCGCAAGTTGAGGCAACAAAGTTGTGCGAGTACTGCAGCTAAAGCTGTCTGGCTGTCACTTCTTAAAGTCAGCAAAATGTCAGCCAACATTTGACCAAGGTTTCACCAAGTTCAAGTTCAAAAGAAGTTCAAAAAGTTATGAAAAGGTACGCTTTGCAGCAGCTGCCTTCAAGATTGACTTCTCATGACCGGCAACCAACAGTTTAAGTGGAGTTTCAATACTCATATAATATATATAAGAAATCCCTGCCATTTGGTGATTGAGACTGTTCTGGGTACTCTACAGCGCAACAGGCCGAAGTACGTCGAATGTAGTATTCGAAGTCATTTCCTTGGAAAATACAAGAACGCTCTTATCCATCGAAGAGCAGAAGAGAACCCCAGTTGGCATTTGTTGAGTTTTAATTAAAATGTGGATTCAGTTCCCGAGATACGAGTCGCGTTGCCCACTCATACTCATACTCATTCGATATTTAATTTCGGTTTTGTAATGCGTGGCAGCAGTGGAAAGCATTGAAATTTATGTTGAAATACCTGCAAGCTGGCAGCTGGACATGAATGGAGTGGATGACCAATCAAAGGATGACCAGGCATCTGCCATTTAAGCCAGTGGCAATCAATAAGTCACAAACAACCACAGCATCAACCTGAATGAATATATGTGGTATATTGTGAGTGCGAACCCTATGGGAATTTGCTTAATTAAAGGCCCAGACGTATGTACATACATATATCGGAAATGCCAGGGGCAAGCCACAGTCCAGTCCGAACAGACTGGAGGGCCTGTCCAAAGATTTACTGCTGCGTCGACAACTTTGCCAATCATTTTTTGGGGCGAAATTATAAATGATTTACGAGACACATACATAAATGTATATATAGCAGGTACATAGAGTGGTACATAGAGAGTACTTGTAGAGATGTGGTATACCCATGAGACCCACGGCTTACCTCGTATATATCAATGCCGTGACTGAGTGACCAGGATGTCTGGAAGTAATCCTCAATGCGTTGCTTCAGCTCCTTGGGCATCTGAAAGAAGAAATCGCAAATTGTAATTGTTTGCTTAGTTTTCCCCCTTTCCGATCATGGCGGCTAATGAAGTGTACTATCTGCGTCCTCTATTCGTCTCTCCATTCCTTTCCTCCACTTTTCACTTCATTTGCATGCATTACGCGGCTGAGAGCCGCACAAATGCGCTTAATTGTGCAGCGCATTCCGTATACGCCGTGTGCGGCGAACCCCATAGAGCCTGCCTAATGGAGCGACGTGCAACTTTGTCCCATCATCAACAGGTTGCAGTGGCAGTCCACAGTCCCCAGTCTGCCACAGACGCATAGAAGGGGCAGTAGATTGAATGCAGATATGCTGAATTCTGCAATTCATGGCCTCTAGGCACCCCTCTCCATACAGTGCTGCTGTGCCCAACGTTGCGTGGCATATGGAAAGTGTGCGCTGCATCCTAATAAAATCCATCGAGGTCACTTGGGCATGTGCTGAGTGGTGACGTCCTGGGGTTCAGTCATTTCCTGTGCGCGTGCTGTTCCTGCTCGAGTGTCTTTCGATGTTCTCAAAAACTCATTCTCGGAAATGAGTTGTGCCCCCCATTGCTATTGCTATTTCTATTGTTCTTACATTTACACTAAAGATGGCAGAAACTATCGATTTTTATCAGCAGTTTACATGTTTGTATTAAATAGTCTCTTTTATTTCCCAAATTGAGTTCTGTGTGTATTTATGCCTTTGTACTTACGTTATGCAATGCCACAAAATCCTTGAGATCGCGCCACTTGCTCTCGTAGAGGGATCGCCGGGAGTACATGCGCTGAATGATGGCCGTCACATTACCAAAGACCACGGCATGCATCAGAGCTGGAGAGATATAAATATCCACATAAATAAGTAGCATACTCGTAAAGGGAACTACAATAGCATCAAGGGGAGTACATACCTCCAATAAGCATCATAATAATGGTGAAGACCTTCTCGCACGTGGTATTGGCCGAGACATTGCCGAAGCCCACCGACGTGAGGCTGGTGAAGGTGAAGTACAGGGCCGTCGAGTAGGTTTCCGCCGTCGTCAGGATGGCCACAGTGGCGTTCTTCCGTTCGGCCAGTAGCTGCAGCCACCCTGTAAAAAATACTGGTGCCATTAAGTACGGAGGGGGGGTAGGGAACGAAAAGAAAACTGGTTTAGTATTTAATTGGAAATTCGGCCAAACAAATTGTACTAATCAAATTGACAATGACTGGGCCTAACTTTCCGCCAGTCCGGTCCCAATATCCCACACGACTCTCCCTTGCGGCAGTCTGTCAGTCATTCAGTTGGGAGTTCGTGCCAAATCCGGGAAAACTTGCAAGCACGGACCGGAAACGTCAAACAGAACTTTTCGTGTCTATCCGGCTGGCGCTTCGTGCTAAGTAACTGGCAATTTGTGAGAGATTTTCCCAGGCACAAATTTCCCCATGGGCCACCTTCCTCCCACACACACACTTCTAATATGAATTTATACGTATGTATGTGTCTGATAAAGTGCTAGAAATATCATAATAAAAACTTTCCTTACGCTCTCTCCTCCGGCACAAATGTTTTCAATTACAATGCATGTTGATGATTTGATTTGATTTGATGTTCTTTAAACTTTGAGCCAACAAAATACATTAGCCAAAGGTTTTGAGCTACATGAACATAGATAAATACATATATGGGTGACAGTTGTGGGAGGTGCTGTGTGGCGCGTGTGTGTCGCCCGAGGGTAGCCAGCACCCAGCGAGAGAGACACAAACTCAGTTAGCACCAAGTGAGGCATCCCTTTTCAACTGGCCACCAAACTAACCAAATTATGAGACATGCAAACAGGTACCAGCACCAGGGACTCGACCTTGATACTCACCAACGTTGCTCTCGGGGAACCATTCGTACTCCTTGACCGCTATCACGTACCAGATGCAGGCCAGCCAATGGGCAGCCAGCGTGAAGGAGAACATCAGCAATGTCAGTATCATGGCCGTGTGCTGCGAGTATCGATCAATTTTTTGCAACAACCTAGCCAGGCGCAACAGTCGCGTCAATTTCACAAGATGGATGTGCGATTCCTGTCGACGGACGGTGGGCGGATATGCAAGCAGAGTTAAGTGTTAAGCGTTACAAACATGAGATACCTGGTACCCGGACTTATCATAACTACTTATACACTCGATTTCCAATGCAATGGGTGGACTGGCTAAGTGTTCTTCATTGCTAACATACTTATTTGAAACGTACTTTCCAAATTTGATAATCTACCGAAAGATTTCAAATCTCAGAGAGAGAAATATACCCTAGAACCTATTCACAGATACTGGGTACTATGCACTGGGCATTAAAAGCGTTGTGTTTTTCCTGGAAGGTGGGTTCCCTCAGAGGTTATTAAAACGTAAACGTACAGTGACAAAATGGCAACATGTTTCGGGCCAGACTCCGCCTATTCCACGTTTTGCCATTCATTTTTTCAGTCTCGGTTTCCATTTCGGTTTCGCCCCCGCTTTCGGGATTTATTTTCAACTTTTCACTTTAATCTTGAACTTTAGTCCGCATTTTTAGGGCACCGAATTTTCTGTTATGAGTATATGCACTTGACCTACGAAGGGTCCACTAAAACACAAAATTGACAACTTCCGCCAAAGGGCCGAAATCAGGCAAAAAGGATGCCATCAAAAAAGATGAAAATGAAGCTAAAGAAGGGAGAAAAAGTGGGAGTGGGAGAAGGAGAAGAAGGAAAGTCTAATGCAAACATAAACAAGCTTATCGGTGGGAACGTTGGATCCCGGAGAAAACTTGGCCAAATTGAAGGCTAATGCCGTCGTTTAGTCTTACAGCGCCATAAGCGGACATTTTTATTTCTTTTTGTTGATTGCCGCTGACGAAGCGGCATCTTTAAAATGGCATCTAAGTAATGGGGCACGGATTATGTGGCCTCTCTCTCTCTATCTATCTATCTCTCTCTGTCTTACAGCAGCAAATTCCTTAGGTGCGAAAAGGAGAAGATGATTGAAAGACCTCTTGGCGGAATACTTTTGCGGTACGACCATAGACAGATAGCGACAGCGTCGTTTTCTCTCTTTTATTTGTGCAGTCTATACATCTACATGCACCGAACGTGCGTTTCGGGAGTGCAAGACCAGGGCCTACCTACGACTCTACATGCTGTCAGAACCTTGACTCATTCTGTACGCACATTCAATTAATAAGCCAAAGCCTTTCTTGTTCCCCGGAGATTTCCTTACATTTCTGAAACGCACTGTATTGATGTTCGGCGTAGGATTTTCTTGTGCGTAAGAGACAAAGCATCAGGGCTGTCGCTACCACTCCGCTGCCTGGCAAATTGTGATTCCCGCTGCAATTTGTGCTGCGCTTTCACTTTCTTTCTTTGCCTACCACTCACCCACTCATGCTATTCTCTCTCTCTCCCTCTGCCTCTACCATTCTTCCACTTCCTCTTCCTCTTTCAATTTCTCTTTCTTTTCTCAAGTTTTTGCGCCGCCTTACGCTCTCTTTGTTTACTCATTACTTTGTTTGGAAAGAGACAGCAGCAGGAGCAGCAGCGGCAGAGGCCTCCGCTGTACCATTAATGGTATTCCTGAATGTTACTTTAAATTGCACTTGTTTTTTTTCATTTCTGAATGAACATTTAAGTACTCTTGAATCCAATTCAGCAAATTAAAATCTGTTTCGGGAATACCATTATTAACATCGTATACGCCGTACAGCCAGGCAGCAACAGCACAAGCGACAGCCTGACGCGTGACTCAACTTGAGTCCCCCGGAAAGTTGGGTTCTCTCTCATTTTCCCACTGACTGAATGCCTTTTTGGGGTCTCAGAGATAATTAAAACTTGGAAATAAACTAAATATGCAAAAGTTTCAAGTGCATTAGCTCAAAATTTTATGAAAAGCTATGACGTACTATTTCGTAAAAAAATAATATCAAAATATAAAAATGTAAAAGTTTCGAGTCCAAAATACATTCATAAATGACTTTTGCTAAAGTTCTAGCGAGGGTTCTGTTCTTGCAATTAGCAACATTAAAGTTTTATCGAAACTTTCAGTGTCAGATTAGGCCAGGAGACGGTGGACGTGGCAGCTTTAACTTTTTGGTTGCCCTTGGAGCCACTTATTGAAAGGGCAAGGCTTTTATTTGATCAGAGCATCCAGAGCGGAAGCTGTCAACTAAACAGCTAAGTAAACCGCAGCAAATGGCAGGATGTGCTTCCTATGACGTTGCAGAAAAAAGAAATCAATGAAAAATGAATTTTGCTTTTTTAACAAAATTTAACAGAAATGGTAGACCAGTCTTGTTGGGGGTCCCGGTCCCACCTCACAGGATATCCTTGAAATGTCAATGAAGGCTGCGGCAGCGTTTCCTGCTCGCACTGTGATTGTGCGCTGTCCACTTCACAGGGGACTCGAAAGGAGGAAAAAAAAACGAATCAAAAGAAGCACGAACAAGGAATGAAGGCTAGGTTTTGGGCCGAGACTTAGGATACCCTGGTAGACCCATTCATCTATCTATATGATAGAATGAGGATATAGTACACTGATCTTGGTTGGTCCCGCTCATATCGTATGTCTTTAAAATAATAAGCCCTGACAAACAGCTTAGGCTGCATATATGTGTGTATATCGGCTCTGTTGTTGATCTATCTTGCAAAATCTGACCAAAGTCCTAATACCCTGTGTACCGGGTACATAAAAAGAAAAGTAAAAGCAAAATAATGTAAGCCGCATCGCCCGTTGCCTCAAGAGCGGCGGCTTTGTCCGTGTCTGTCGCGCCAAACCGCTCGAGGGCCGACTGCTGTTGCTAGTGCTTCATGGAATAGTCTCCTTTGCTCTGCTGGACAGTTAACTGCACTTTAAGCTTTAAGACACCAAGGTCTGCCACGAATAGTGGGCTTGAAATTGTTGTTACTATTACTGCACATTTGGGACACAGCCATTGCCTTGTCCAGCTGACCTGCCTACTTAACCTGTGCGAGTAATTACAGCACAAGCCAGCCAGAACACTCTGCCGGGGACAGTTTGGCCAATTTAATCGGCTTAATGAGCGCCAACGGCAGACTAAACTGGTCAACTGCCGTCCGAAAGGGGGTTATGAAGTGCAAATGACTATTAAATCCATTTCGAGAAGGCACTAATGCGATTTTTGTCTAGAATGCACAAAATATAGTAATATGTTAAAAAGCAGCAGTGCTGCCCATCTTCTTCTTCTTACTGCATATCTAGTTGCGGTTGTGTTGTGTCCCGTTCCTAACTGAACTCTCTCTTTCTCTTGCATCATATTATTTCTCTCTCTCAGCAATTCCTTTCGATCTTCCTTCTATTTCTCTCTCACAGACAGAAACTCTCGGCTGAGATGATACTCTTTCGCTCTCAGGCCACGCTCTCAGGCCACGCTCTCAGGCCACGCTCTCAGCAAATACGAATTGAAAGAATAACGGATTAATCTACTGCGTAGTTTCCGTCTTTGCCTACTGATCCTCTTTCTTGCATCTGTACTTCTGCTATAATTTCTGCTCAACGACTACGAATACGCTTTATTTTTATGAATCTCCGACATACATATGTATAACAGTTATTGCATGCACTGCATATGTAAATGGTGAGATATTCCCATCGACTGTTCCCTCGCATATTGCGCTTCAGTAAGGTGAGACACGCAGAGACACTGATAGTCGCATTAAAAAAACTCAAAAAGCCAGAAAAGCCTCATGTATACATGTACATATATGTACGTACCACACCTTTTGTGCAGAAAATATCTGTACTGCTCTTAAATTTAAGTCTCTCGGAGCTTAAGTAGCTTTTTATTCAAGTTCAAGCTAAATTCTAATCACCCCACAGTACTGTGCTAATCAGATAAATGTTTTATCCCGCACTCCACAACACATTCACTTTTCAGTATAATCGGATTTGGGAGTCCGTTCGTAAAACTGTAAACTTTTGAATATGCATTATGCATGTGGGCGAAACAGTTTTATGCAAATCTTTTAAGTCCATTTACCACTTGAAGCTCTGGCCATAAATGATTAACGTCAGGCATGGTCTGTGGGGTCAGAAAAGTCATGCAAATGGCAAGCTGCAAAAGGATTTCAGCAATTCATCCAACAATTCGCTAAAAATTCCTGCTAAAACACTCATAGTTGGCACTTCGAGTTGGACGGGATTTGATAGTACTAAATATTCGCAGTCAAGGGTAAAAGTAATCCATCATCACATCAGTGGCAAAAGTTCTAAGATAAGACCCCTACCCCTAAGTCACTTTCAGGTGAAAATGCAAATCTGGCATTAATAATTCAAAGCCAACAGGCAACATTCATGCAACTGTTGCTTTCATGAGCTGGAGAGCAGGACTAAGGATTACTCACCTCGCCGTCGTACAAATCGGAGGCGTAGAGATGATCAAAGGGCAAAGCGGCGAGCAGGTCAAGGGCGAACCAGCCTCGGAAGTAATTGATGGCAATCTGCTTGGAATTGGACACGACCTCACCTTTGCGCGAGACGAAGGTCGTGCGGAAGTTCAACAGAATATCTGCAATAAAACGGCAATAAAGGTAAACGGTGAAACAATGGTCGACAGATAAATGTTTATAAGCCTCGCAGCAGCAACGGGACAAATTCAATTTCTCTTTCTTCCCCAATGGATGCAGGCAGCAGGTCCAATCATCATCTAATGATGATGATGATTGTTGCTCCTGGTTGTGTACTGTCCTGTTGGCTGGTGCCTGAACAACAGGTTGCCCATAAAAAGGACAACAGTGTCAAAGCTCAGTGGAACTCTCTGTATGTGTGGGTGTGTGCTTGTGTGTGTTGCTGTGAATGGGAAAAAACTCACCGACTATGAAAAGCGCCTCCACAATGACATCAGAGACCATCGTCTGGCGATCCGTCTTGGCAAAGGCTGCATTGTACGGCACCATTAGGGCCACATAGAAGGTGGCCAAAAGTATCACCCAATCCCAGAAGCCTTTGAATACACCGTAATGGGGCAGAATCAAGCGTGACTTTTTTATCGATTGTGTTTTGTATTCGGGAAACGGAGCCTCGGTTGAATGCATAAAGTTCTGCAAAAGAAAAGTCGAAAGCCAAATCCCAAATAACATTAAAAGTGAATTATATAAATCCGGCAGGACGATTTGTTGGCAACGAGTTTTAATTACGTTAATTGAAAAACCCCACCTTTAACTTCATCCACCAACAGCAACATCCAAAACCCCGTGCCCCAAAAAATCCACATCAAAAGGTTTGATTTCATTTAACGTGAGGCGCAACAGGGCTGGCATTGTGGCTGCTAGGGCTAGTGCTAGTTGGCTCTACGGTTAATCGCCCTCCGGATATCATACTCACATTGCCCAGCTTTAATTTGGTTTTGACACCACCCTTCTCGGGCTTGTAGTGCCCCGAGAGCTGGTACAATACCGCACGACTGCGCCGCCGTCCCATATTGCAGCCGGCAGGCACATCCAAATTGTTGCCCTCTCCGGCCTCCACATCGCCATCGTCCGCGGGCCCGCCCAGCCCAGGCAGGCCGCCCAGGCCCAGCATTCCGGCATTGGACCCGGCCCGGAACCGAGCGCCCAGCAGTGCAGCTGTAAGGGCAAAAACTTACAGAGTCGCAACAAAAAATGCAAACAAAATAATCAGGATAAAGAGCGAGCATAACGTTAGTGGGGTGGAGATTGGAATTGGTTTGGGAGCCGTTGGGGCATAGGGTTGTTGGGTTTTTGGGGTTTTTATAATTACAATGATTTACCGGATCGGTGTTAAGAGAAGAAAAAACACAAAGAGAGAGAACACATAGAATTGTACACATAAGACACGGTGAATTCAGTTTAATTTCAAATTTAAGGCTTTCTTATTTAATTCATATGTTTTTATGTATTTTTATTTGCACCTGTACAAGGGGGGACAAATGGTTTTTAGTTTACTTTTCATTTGAAGGCCTGTGCGATGCGTGTGTGAGGTGTGAAGAGTACAACTAGTGTGTGTTTGTGTATCCCTCTGTGTGTCTCCCTTCCTCTCGGGAATGCTTTGGATGCAGGAGAGTCCTATGCCGCTATTTACGAAGGATTTGGATGCAAGACTATTCCCTATTCTATTGCAGATACCTTGATCTAGATGGAGTACAATCGGGCATAACATTCTTTATTCTTACACGACAAAACTTGTGCAATCCTCTGGGCAACCTGACACCTCTGCCCATTGAACTGTACCAATATTGAAACATTGCCAGACCTTACAATTAATTATTGTCTGCTTGGGTGTTGGGCAAATATTTGAAGGGCCTCGGACATTCCGGCAAATCAAGCGAGTAAACATCATATTTCAGGGCTACCCTGAACAGTGCCCGATAAGAATGCCCATCCACACAAATCCCAAATCGCACTCGATAGTCCATAATATGTTTTGTAAACAAGTCAAAGTTGTAAGGGGGATGGAGCCGCAGAAACCACGAAGCAAGCTCATTAAATTGAACTTAATTCTATTTGGGGCGAACCGCAAAAACAGGCTCTAACAGTGAGGCATGCGACATGCTATAAATTACAATTAGGTTGATTGTGAAAAATAGCCCCAAAATGAATTTCATGCGTTTCCCATCGCAGAGGATACTAATTATTAAGAAAAAGGATCACGAAATTATGCAAATAACCCAACAGAGCAAAACCGAACCGAACCGAACCGAACCGTACAGAAACGTTTGCTCTGCTTTGAAGGACTTTTTTTTCTACAAGGGACTAAATTTGATTTCAATTTTGACTCCCGCCCACAGTCCAGTCCGGCTCGGCCCTGTTCGGACTTTTGCCGTCATATCAAAATGCCAATTAAGCTCCGTCCGGCACCTCCGTGATCCGTTGCCAAGGCAGCAACAAATACAGTACCGGACAAAAAAAAAGGTCAGCAAAAAAATTAGTACTTCGAACGAAGCTTACGCCCAATGCATACAAAAATATATTTTTTATGAGAGCGGAGATACTTATCGTAAAAACATTGAATACTTTAAAGTAATATACTGAAAGCAACGCATTCGCGTGTCAAAACAGTGAAATGACGGCAGACACGGTCTGAGTGAGGCTTAATGATGTGTGAAACGACGGTCATCATTATCATCAAGGCGATAACGATGATAACGACTGACTTCAAATCTACCTCATCAAAACCAGCTTTATCATTCGTATTCCATATTGTCCGCCTAATTACCTTTCCAGCGCCAGCCCATCCGTCCCACCGTGGGGCCATTGTCACAACACTAATTCCCAATTGATGTGGATCAGTACTCAAAATTTTCCAGCCTGCTTGACTCTGCCGGAAATTTCGTCTGTCAAGGCTTGTTGGCTCTGATTTAATTTAATGTGCATAAATTAACCAAAATTTAATAAGGCCCAGCAACAGAAACAGCCTCGGCCCAGGCCTCAGCTCCAGTCTACAGCTCCAGCTTAGATCTAATTCTGTGAACATGATTAATGGCCAGCCAATTTATAGTCAACTGCATTTCTAATCGGTCTCTGGCCGTTTGCGTGTCGAATGCAATTCATTACAGCATGTTCCCTGTCATGGAAATGTGCACCTAATGGAGTTAACAGACATGGCGTTTACATACATAATACACATCGGCTGCACGTACGGCAGATAGCAGTGTGCAACGTCTGTTAGGAGTGTGATTTCTGACGCCCTGTTTTTGGAGAAGCTTAAATATATTTTGGAGCTAGGGACTGTGCCTGCAACAGACAGTAGGAATCAATACGAAAATATACACACGAATATACACAGATGTCCAACCAAAATCAGAGCTTAAAATTTAAGAACTTAAACTGATTTAGGGTCCAGTTCACCTTCAGGGCACTAGAGAGCGCTCTATCCTCTGAGGTTGTGGAGGTTGAAAGTCGAGAGCGCATTTGTGCCGGCCACCAAATCCTCTTAGAATGCATCTGGACGGGCTTGAAGTGACTTCAGAACTTTTTCATGGACTGTGCCACTGACGAGCCACTGACAGACAGCACATAGAAGCATAGAAGCGATATATGTACGTAAATAACGATGGTAATGAAGCTTCAGGTGAAAGAACAGGAGTGGAGAGGAGAGACGAGGCTAGGTCAGGTGCAGGTCGCACTTTTTAACCTACATAAAAACCTATGAATCCCCCAAAGAGTGCGCGGAAAGTGATACTCGTACCCCAAACCCTCGACGCCACATCGTCCTGTCCAAAGTAAGTTGCGATTCTGTCAGAATTTTTGGTGCTGTGCATCAATATTTCAGTCAACTTTGCGCCCCCATGAGGGGCGGACCGACACACGTGTGTGTCCAACTTTTTTGTCTGACTTATTCCCTGAATTAAGCAGCGGGCATATTTGATGTCGCTCAACTGGAAAACAACTCGGAAAACCTGAAACAAAGCGCCACAAAGACATTTCCAGCTAAAAGCCCCACTGTGTGCCGAGTGGGGTTAATTAAGGTAAATGCGTGAACTGAACTCCTGGGGAAAGCTGAGGACTGGCATGAAAGTTTAATGCTGCAGATACTGCGGATGGACAAGATGTCTATGGATATTAATGCTTAACATGCAGTGAGAAAACCTGTTACAACATACAGAGAATGCATAGAGCATACAATATAATATGATTCATAGGGATAATTAACACTGCGAATTCATACGGATTAAAAGAAAACCTGCAACATTCGGTTTGGCATCCATTGGCTGCCACGAAACGGCCACGGCCACGACCACAACTCAGAGCGAAGCCGGTCTTAAAACTCACATAAAAAAGGAAGGCAAAGCCGCATTTAAATTTATGTTGAAATATAGTGCGCATACATTCAGCTGTCAGAGACATGCGCCGACAAAGTCAAAGGTGAACGGAGCCCACAAGCCAACCCACGAACATTTCCAGCCAGGAAACTAACCGAAAACTCGCTCTCCACCACGTTAAAGGCTCTCCTGCAGGAGCTTACAGAAATTCGACTTGACATGCTGGCGCAGCTCGTAAATAAAGAGGTAGCTATAGCCCACAGTCTGACAGAAATCTACAAAAGTTTATATTTGGGAGCATTTCACCGTCCCGTCTGCAGGCAGTTATACGGACAACACTATATCATAGCAGACATTGGCACGGACTTCTATGGACCTTCAATTTCCCTGTTTATTGTGTAAGTGCTGAGTGGTACCATGCTTTGTTGTCCTTTGTTTAAGTGTTAATCTGTGGCAGTGTGCTCGCACGAGGCAGAGGTGGAGTTAGTTTGGGGAAGGTGTTTAGTAAATGCATTCATTATATACTATGACCTATGGACATGATTTATCTTCGCTTTCCGATAGAATGGACCTGCTAGGAGTACTTACCGCTATCACATTCCTCGTTCACATTCATCTCGAGCATCTTGGTGTGGGTGATATCCTTGTGGGAGGCCAGAAAGAGGACCACATCGCGCTTTTCGTTCTTAATGGGCACAAGGTCGAAGAGGCACCAGAACGGAGCACCTGCAAGGGGAGTGAAAGGAAAAGTAGAATGTTAATTATCCATCCATCACATCACAGAACTATTTATAGGATATATTTATAGCAATTTCCTCTGCAGGAAGCTGCGGTGGACGTGCCGCCTATTAATTACCGTTTTGTAACCTCAATGCAAATCAGATTGGCCTCGAACGCGACCCACATTCCGCCGGAGGCTTGACCTAATTTATAATTAGCTGGTAAACGTTGTTAAAGCGCGCAGAAATTTATAAATAAATTGCATGGCAACTCAATTACACCACAGTTATTGTGTGGGCTGCATTTTAATTATCTTCCTTAATGATATACTACCCAGACCAGACCAGACCAGACCAGACCAGAGCCGATCAAATCTGCCCCGGCCTGCTTCCAAGCTAATGCATAATTAATAGGATACACTGGACGTAGAAGGAGGTGGAATGGACTAGGGGGGATCTCCCCTTAGCTTGTTAAAAGTTTTAAACGTTCCGCTAATTAGAAAACTTATACTCCCAAGCACCCAATGATGGATAGATGTATGTATGCAGCCTTCTTCGGGCTTGTCCTCTGTCCTCTGATTAATCGTGACCTCATTAGGGGACAAAATGCCGCGCGAGGGACGTGAGAAAATCTTTCAGAGCTAAATTTATTGTGTACACAGTATGTGAGTGGGTGAATTGGATTGGAGGGGTGTCCTGCGAGACGAACCCCCATCTGCGAGCGCGGGGTGGAAAGTAGTTCAAGTCTGTCTCTGGTTTAACTCAATCAGGAACAGGGTTCCCCACCCTGTCTATCTGTCTGCCTCGGTGAGTGACTCCCTTAAATTACAAGTCAAAGGCAAAACTGGGTAGTGCTCCACTCGGTAAGGAGGGATGGGGAATGAGGCTGTGTCTGTGGGGTATTTGTGGCTTTGGCAGTCAGACAGTTAAACTCCGCAGGTGATACCCCAATTGATTGTCGACTTTTCACTTTTGTGCAATAATAATCCCTTGTGCTTTAATATTTCTCTTGTCTGACTATGATTAGACGCTGGCAGTGCTATAAGGTGCTTTGAATTAAAAAGACATAGGGTTTTTTTTGTCAGGCTAATCCTCTCTCTCTCATTGGCATAGGTACTCCCACAGAGTAGGCTTCCAGAGAGTAAACAGTAAGGGTGTTGATCATCCATAGTTGAATGTTTAGCTTTCCAGGGCTTATTGCCCGGTCATCGGACAACCGCAAAACAAAAACATAATTTCCTTTTTGCTAGTCACAAATTATGACACTCTCCTGCAGGAGGACGCTTTCCTACACCATGAAATTTTTAATTAAAAACAAAAGAACAAAAACCACCAAAATAAATTAAGAAAACAAAACAATTTTCAAAACATTCGCGCACATTGTAATTTTCCCATCCCATCCCGTCCCATCACGTCCCATCCCCAAAGAGGGGTTGGGCCTGGCACTGACTTACCTTCTTTCTTGTAGAAAATCACCTCGAGCTTCAGTTCCATTTTGGCGGAGAGACTTTTCTCAATTTGCTGTTTGTGCTCGTCCTTCGTATCCGGTCCGTAGAGGAAATGACATGAGCAGCCTGTTTCGCGTTGTGCAAACACAATTGAATACAATTGTACAATACATTCAAATGAGTATTCAAGTGTTAAATAAGTTGGGGCCGTCTGCCTGTGCCGTGCAGCCCTGTGTTCTGTGTCTTGTCCTTACCCTTTTGCATAATTTGAGCGCGTGAATATCCTGTCAAATCCACGAACCCATCCGAGCAATAAACAATTGGATTGCCATTTGCCTGCGCATTGCCGAGCACAAAGTTCGAGTCTGTAAAGGAAACCGACAGGAAGAATGGGGTTTAACAAGAAGAAGAAGAATAGAGCCGAACGGAAAGCAGCAGATGGAAATGGAAAATGGAGTATGAAATATCGTGGGGGTGTTATGGGCGATTTTCAGCCTCTTTTCATTTGTCATGAAATATTGTCCCAACAAATAAGCGGCAATAAGGCCACTCCTGCTGTGCCCAATTCCGACAGACATGCCACCCACTCTATCCCTCTGTACCTCTGAATCGTTCAATTCTCCTCTCTATTATTGTTCCTTGACCATTTATTCTTACTTGTCGTTGGTACCTTTTTTTATTTTTGCAAGCACAGGAGTACCTCAGAATCTGAACAAACGAAATGTAATTAATCCTCCCCCCCGCCCACAGATCCGACGTTTGCTTGCAGCACAAAATGAAATTTGTTCTCTGCGATTTTGGCCAATTCCCTACTAACATACATATATCTGCAGCTGTCCTTTACAGAGAAATAGCAAGAGAGAGAGAGAGAGCTGAGGAGGATTAGATCCACCTGAAGGGTTGCCAAAGACTTATCCCGACTTGGACAAAGCTCAGTGATTCTTGGAATCATGCATTTTATTCTTAGATTTCAAAAGAATATATTGAATTGAACAAAATCACAATTTCCAGGGCTGACATATATCCACACCCACATACACATCGCTAGCTGCAACTGAGAATCTATGAATAGAGCATTCAAGGATTATAATTGACAGCACAATGGACGCATTACACCCGGAGACATCTGTGTGTGGAACAAATGCACGAGTAATTGAACAGAAAAGCAAGCCCAATGAATGGCAGCCAGTCCTGACTGAGCCCCGAGCTCATAAGGCATGAAATAAAATCAAATCAATTTGCATACGAGTGTGTAACAGGTAGATAGAGCCAGGCAAAGTAATTGCAATTTGAGTATGTAATCAAATTTGTATGATATCTAAACCAATTACTGTTGTTAGTTGGGGGTAACACAATTGGCGTACTCCTCTAATTCTCTCTTCCGCTTCGTTACAGTGCAGTGACAGTGCATCCGCTTCCTGGTAAACCGATTAAACGACAGGGAAAAATGAGAGCAATTGCTAGAAATCAAAACCACTTTATCCAGTCTCGTATTTCGCTGAAGCTTCAAGTGCAATATTTACAGGATGTAATTTATCACCTGCTAATTGCCGCCTCCTTTTTTTTGCCGACTCAAAATGGACAAATGAACACTATAAAAATAAACTCTCAAATATGTTTTAACACTAACTCATGCGTTTAAGCGCAATTTGTAATCAAATTTTGTAACAATAAAGACCATTAACACACATCTCTCTCGCATAGTGGCCAACAAACAAACAAAAAGTTTGCTCTTCCATTATTAGCTAATTGCCGTTTCCTGTTTTTACCGCTGTACAATAACCGTTCTAGCGAGTGTTACACCATTTCCTGGTTGTCAGGGGAAGTCGATAGTAAACTATAAATTGATTTATTTTGCGGCTGCTTGCCCATGGGCCATGGCCAAACAAATTGGCTTGAAATGTGGCATCGATCAAAGTTCGAGGAGGTGATAATGAATACATGTACGTCTGACCTTTTATATGCCTAGGTCTGAGGAATATACCCTCAGCTAGGACGAGATCTGACCGAAGCTTTCCACAGATCTGGCTTTATGCACCACTAAATGTATACACCGATACTACTACACATGTACTCACACATCTTTATTAGAGTTTATCCAAATCATTTATAGTAACGATGAATCTGCCAGGGTATCAAGAGCTTCGGTCCTCAGGACTTAATTTGTTTACTTTTTTGTATTTTTGTTTGAGTTACGACTGAGTACGTGTTTTGAGGCCGCCGTTGGCGACATGAACAGAGGGACGGACAGCCAGGGTCTTAGTTGACTCGACTCCCGCTCATTTAATACGCTCATTTTATTATTTATGCCTCGTAAAACCTTTTTAGTCCCCCGCTGGCTAAGAGGAACAGCGGGGGGAGAAAGTTCATTTCATGTTCAGAATTTGTGACAACTCGTGAAGACAATTATCGCCATCCAACTGTTGTTTTTTGTGCATGAAAGAGGATTGAATAAAACAATTAATTTATTTAATGGGAGGCCGACATCCTGCTTACTTCGGAAGAAAGGTAACTTTATCAATAGTGAGAAAAGAAGCCCACCCAAGCCACAGATTCGCTTTGGCCTTCGTACTATTTTTATCGGTGCTTCTCCCACAAGGATTCAGTCGCTCTTTGTAAGAGAGTGAGGATAAAGTGTTCTCTTCGTATACATTTTCTTATTTTCTTCTGATTAATACGGCTTTGCTTGGTTAGCCCTCGAAAGCTGACGAATGGTGAAGTAAATGACGATGGAGGAGGAAAGCTGGAGGCCGATGTAACGCTGAGAGATGAAGAACTAAATGAAGATGGGAGACGGGGGCTTAAAATAATACCCGCATGTAAAAGGCAGCCAAACAATTGCACAGTTTAATTTACTGTAAAACATTCTTTTCTCAATGGAAAAGTCTCTTTTAAGGATTCGGCCCCCCGCCTCCGTGGGGCATTGCGTTGCCACAGCGATGCGGGCCGTTCGAGTGGCAGTCATGGGAGGCAGGTAGGTAGAGAAGTTACACTGAAACAAATAATTAACTCAAAATTGTAGTACATTTGTATATCATTCCAGAGCGGTGCTTTTGCTATGTCCTATTCGAACTGCTATAGAATTTTCTATGCTTCTCTTTTTTTCTCTTTAGAGACCTACATATGCTTGCAGGTCACAGAAAGATCCCACGAAAATCTGCTTTGTTGAATGTTTGTAAAGCTCCAACAAACCCATCAATTATAATTCTATAAACGGAACAGTTATTTTTCTGAGTATACTCCACCGCCCATGCACACATAGTAGTTTCAATTTCCCAGTAGGTAAGAGCATTTTGCAAGCTTTATGCGCTGATTTCAATATGGATAAGGCCCCCCCATCCACCCCCTACGCAAACACACAGACGCAGAGACGCAACAATTTGTGCTTTAACGGCAGTTTTCCCAATACGCGAGCACTTAACAGACAGTGGTCCCTGTCCCACGATCCCCACGGTTTCCTAGCAGGAGCGGAGAGACGACGGCAGGACAGGGACAAGTATACGGACTGCTGGAAATCTCTTGTGTGGATTTTTTTACGAGTTGCCCAAAATGGCAGCATTTGGCTTATGCACACTTGCTCTCGCTCTCCATATATCTGTCCACGAGTATGTATATCTCCCCCTCGCTATGGTGGGCTCTCAATAAAGAGTGTCATAAATATAACATTACAAAAAATCATATATGGTAGGTATGTGTATAGAGTGGATCCTGAGATCTAAGGCCCGGGTCCAGGACTGAGGGAATCGCTTAGCTTTTCAC
The DNA here is from genome assembly GCA_008121275.1 of Drosophila lowei. Taxonomy (NCBI): domain Eukaryota; kingdom Metazoa; phylum Arthropoda; class Insecta; order Diptera; family Drosophilidae; genus Drosophila; species Drosophila lowei. The sequence goes on along the minus strand of CM017778.1, from coordinate 17,671,654 downwards.
TTACGCGTGCCATCGAACCGCGTGGCTATGGTGTCCAGAAATGTGTTTTGGGGCGCTAGCAGCCCCTTGCGCGCTGGCATGGGAATCGTGGGGCCGGTGCGCCTATAAAAGCGCTGCTTGGGTCGTGGCAATGCTGCAAAGATACACAAAAGATAGTAAACATGAGTTTTATTATATGTAAGTTTTTTTCATATATTTTTTAATTGGCTTTTTCCCTTCATACCCATGGCATTGTTGTTGCCCCTGCGATGTGTTTTCATTTATGTAAATTTATGGGTATTGTAATATTGGTCCACACTTTTTTATACGACAGACAGACACTGAACTAATATAGAAAATATTACGAATCCATTTAATGCGCAGGGAAACTCCGGCAACAAGTCCGGACCACAAACAAATTGGAAATACATCAATAGGGTTTTCGCCGTATTGGTAGTTTATTTCAGTGCCTCCGCCAACGTAGGTTCCTGGTCGTGTAGGTGTTCATTTGTAGACACCCACACCAGTGATACCCTTTCGGATCCATCGCTTGGTATGGCAGATAAATGAAATTGTAAGAGCGGCATGTCAAGAATAGCTATAAATAGTTTAATTGTAATTCCTTCTGAAAGGGTATAAAATAAACCAGCAATAGAGAAAGCCAAGCCGCAACAACAGCAGCGGCAACAGCTGTTAATGTTTTTTTTTCACGGAACAAATGTGGGGGAAATGGCCAGAAGTCAAAATGCGATAAGAGCTGGTTAAATGTCAATCGCTGACGTCACAGGGATATGCACTAGGGCGATGCAGGAAGCAAGAAGCAAAGAAAATTAAATTTTTAAGAAAAAAAAAAGAGGGGAAACATGACATTTCACTTTATCATTTCTGTAAAGGTCGCTCCGGAACTCAAAAGTCCGGAACTCTTTCATCATGGCATAGATTGAAATAGAGCGAAAACACAAGGCCCCACCACACCTTGACTGTGCGTCTGACGTTTGCTTTAAGGGATCACAAACTAAGAGAGAAAAGGAGAAGCGAAGCGAAGAACTTCGATGCACAGTGGGTCGAGAACATTTACAGAAGTACAGTGGAATAATAATATCTAGTTTTGCCCATTGCTTAGCTGCTTGGGTCACCCTACTACCACAGTCATTCTAATTAAGTTTCGATGATAACACATTCCAGGCACCGATAAAGACCTGTCGACTCGCCCCCAATGGCAGCTGCAGCCCCTAACCTGGACCTAAATTCAGTTAGACCGAAAATGCAATCATGATTAATATGCCATTAGAAGAGGAAAGGCTTCACAGTCCTTGCTGTGACCACAAAACACACACACACACACACACACCCATTGGATGGTGGTAAGTGGGCTGGGGATATGCACAATATGGGTGTTGGGCTAGACCGCAATATTTTCATTTCCAACATTTCCGCAACAACCTGTCGAGTGGGTGTGTGAAGGGTCTGGCCCCAGCAGGTGGCAGGAGCATATGATTTCAAGAGTTTGGTAAGCCCTGACACACACACACGCGCACAAACACACTATGCTATGTTTGTGTGTGTTCCATTTCCGTTTCCGGCTTATTCCACATGATTAGGCTGATGCTACTCGGCAGCTGCTCTTCCACGTCCTCTTCCTCACGGGTACTGGGTCGACGAGAATGCCCAGCGCTCAAGTTTCTTTGGCAAACGTTGGTTTTGCATAAAATAATCAATATGAACGTACGCCGAACGAGAAATCAAACCTCAAAGTGAATTTCCAATTCGATAAATGAAATTGCTCTGAAATTGCATTCAGCACTGGGTATATCTAGGAAATAAACATCAGAAAAGTATGCAACAAATCCACAATAAAAAATATTTTATATTGATTGCTCTTTTGCTCTTTTGGTTTATTTTTTTCGAAAAACTGCTGTGCATTAAGTTTAATAAAATTCGAAAAATACCTACTTTTTTGTAGCTTTATTTACCTTTGCTTGTCGCTTTTTTCTGCATGCACTTTACGTAGATTAAATCCTGCGGTTATTTGCATTCAATTGATGTCAAAGAAAAGAGAGTCATTGAATAGCCGAAGCTCAAGCGCAGCTGCAAACGGACGGAAGGACAGACAGACATGGATTTATCGACTGATCGAGTACCGGGTATAAAAAGAGCTTTAAAAGAGCTCGAATTCTCTCGAAACTAAAGCATGCTCTGCAGGACAACCCAACAGTAGAATTGCATGACTTGTCTGGCACAATCCCTATTGGAGTTTGGTCTGATTTTTAAGTCAGCCCTAAGAGTAGGTTTTTGCAAGTCCTGTACAGAAATGTCAAACCTTCAACGGAATCAATAATGGTCCTTTCAGTACTAGGGCTTGCAGTCCTTATGGTCCCCCTAAGGACAGAATCGTTTCCAGGAACAGAAAAAAGTCCATGTTAAAGCAACAGCAGTTCCATGAAGCTCAACCGTAGTATGATGCTTGCCCAAGGGCCTAAAAATGAAGTAATCTTTAAAGCAGATTAAAAAGGCAACTAAATTCTCACTCGTGTGGCTCCTGCCCCCGCCCCCTGTCCTGCGTTCATTTAAGCAAATTTGGCTTATTCGATGCCCATAAGATGCTGGCCAGAAGTTCGGAGAGCCACCTAATAACCAGCGTTGAGACGAAATCGCCTTGTAAGAGGGCGAAACGAGTTTGGAATTTTTAATTTCGCCTTCCGCATGTGGCAGCTGAGAACGGCACGTGCCCCATAAAAAAGAATATGGCCAGCGGGCAGGGGAAATGTGGAAATACGATAATATGTTTCTGGCACTTCCATTGGCAAGCGCACACTTGGCTGACCGATAGCCAGGGAATTGAATGGTCTGGAATGGAGGGAAAAACGTAACCAAATTGGCCAAAATTTTATTCCGCCTTCTTGCCACATGCCACTCGGATAAGGGAGTCATCACTCGTCTGCGCCATCCTTTTTGTGACTACGTCGTCGCTGCACACGGCTCTGGATGAATCCCCTGATCACTTTGTTCCCGTTTGAGATGAACTCGAACCACAGGTTCATGTCAGCCTCAAAATTGAAAGCGGGCATGGTCTGCATATCGGATCGGAAGCCCCGCACATAATACATCACATCCTTCGGCCAGGGACAACGCTTCGGGACATTGCTGAAGCGATCCATACGCTCACGTCCCATCTGGATGAAGACGATCTGGTTCTTATTCGACAGCAGGCTGCAGCCATCGATGCCAGTGAGATTAAACAGGGTGAAGTCCTCGCCCGAGTTGCGCGGCAGGACGATCCGCATGTTCACCTGAAACCGGACCACCGGCTGGCGGAACATCAGCTCAATGTTGAAGGTGGGACGACGGACGCTCTTGCTCAGGCCGCACTTCAGGTGGGACAGCATCCCCTCGGGATCCTCGCTGCGGCACGTGCAGTTCGTGAAAATCATATCAAAATTGGCCTGCGGGGAATCTGTATTCATTTAAATCCCCATTTAGTATTCATCAGGCTATACATCACCTTGCCTCTGGCTCCCTGCTGGAGACCCGCAAAGATGAGCAGAAATATTGCGCTAAATTTGAGAGACATTAAACCACAACCGAAAACAAATTGCGAATGGAAGTATATCATTTTGTCCGAATAATAATTACAAATTCTTTCTAATCCCCATGACTAATTGCTCTCATTTGTGATTAGTGATTTTTAACGGCTCATTTTAATGGGCAACGCGTTAATTGACAAAGTGATTACGAGTGATTAAGCAACCCATCAATGATCCGATAATAATTATTATTATGGAAAGAGAGAGAGAGAGAGATGGAGTGTTAAGCCCCTGGTCGATGGGTGAAATTTGGGGGATGGCACGTTATATAATTATTCCATTTCTGGAATCAACGTGTACAATTTTAAAATACATTATCTTTAAATATTGAATGCGGAAATGCGCTCTTTTTTAATGTCATTTCATTTAAAGAATTTCTGTTGAGCTACAGTCTGTTGCCAGGCTTAACAGGTCATATATTTTAAGAGCAAATAAGGGAAATACTTAAGATTCTTAGATTGGAATCTAGACAGACATTTCCGGGATGTATGGAACCTTTTCTTTGGCACTCGTTAACAAGTGAAACTCCTGGCATTAGATCCAGGAACAACAGACATCTAAAAGTGTGTACATATGTTTATATTGATATCTTCCCGCTAAATGCACAAATTTGCACAATCTTTCAGTAGTTTTCAATGTGCTCTCATAATTCAGATACAATCCGATGAATCGCCACAGCTCATTTCATACATTCTCGTACATAAATCTATGCCCCACTATCATAACGATTATTGTTATTATTATTATTCAAATATTAGTCACGGCTCGGCGGACAGAATCATTGGTAATATTCTAATGCCGGCCCTGCATTTTGGTCATCAATTACAGTTTGCTTGCATAACCGGCTTGGTTTTGCTCGGAAATGCGGACTGAAATGTTGCCAGAGACATTCGGAGTGCTGCTAGGAACCCTTGTTCTGTGGTTCTTTTGTTTGGAACTGACAGTGGAGGCCAAGGTGCGTATGAGTGATGCAAATGATGAGAAATGATGATTGATGTTTGTATTCGAGCAGAACGACTTTGAGCTGCAAGTCGATAACTTCACCTGCAGCAGCCAGGACACGGACTACCGCATTCTGAAGGAGTTCCGATGCGGCCTGAACAAGAACGCCAAGCGTCGGAGCTGGTACATGGAGTTCAAGCTCCAGCAAGTGACTAGCGAGCACGAGGTCTTCATGTCGATCGTCATGCCCCGCCGCAAGCCCATCCTTGACTTTGTCCTCCTCAACCTCACCACCGACGGCTGCCAGCTGCTCTCCAACCGCAACCAGGTGCCGCTCATGCGCCTCGGCCGCAACATCATGGAGCGCTTTAGCAATTTCCCCAAGCAGTGCCCCTTCGAGGGCGATGTCATCTACTATATACGCGGCTTCCGCTTGGATCTCAGCCTCCTGCCTGCCGTCGAGATGGAAACCCCGGTAAACATAGAGTTCGGATACCAGGCCAAGTCGCAGGGTGTACGGTGGCTCCAGAGCAACCTGGCAGCGCGTGTGCAACGGATGAGCGAAAAGAAGCGCCCCAAGCCATCATAAATGGCAACGTATGAGGGGAAAATACATGTGTATATTAAAAACATTAAGTTTGGGGAACCGCAATGTCTAACCATTGAAAATCTATATACATATATTCATATTCCTATGTATATCGATTAAAGCTAACTAAAGCGCGATTATGCAGAAGTACTAGGTAGTACAGATGGTATTATCCACACCCTGGTTAAAAACTAGAAAAATAACAGATTGTTCTCGTTAATAAAGTTTATAAAGTGTGGGTTAAGTAAGAGATATTTACGCACACTTGAGCAAGCTTTAATTTTATTGGATTTTCCAGCTTTTCGGCTTCAGAATATACCAAACAGTAATATCCTCTTCGCAAGTGTACAAACGAAATGTATTATGCCATGAAAAATCAGCAGAAAAGTAGCATATGGCCGTGGAGTTAATATTGCAGAAAATAATCATCCACCACCTGTCTGGCAGAAAAATCATCATCCTCCACCTGTCGTGGCCAGACAGTTGCCGTCTACGGAAGCAGCTGATGCACTGCCCCCCTCCCTTTCAGTCCCCGCCATCGCATTCGTAGTTCCTTCATCTGATGCCGCAGTCGGTGATATTCCGTCCGTGTCACTCCACAAAATGTTGTTCAATTACCTCCACAAAGAAGACGACAGACAAGGACAAGCAGAGAGACGGGTAGAGGGACACAATGCGACAGAGACGTAACGGAGACAGAAGGAGACAGATAGAGAGGCATTGTAACGGTATTTTGCCGAGTGTTTGTACGACTGACAGCTGGCGGACGGGACATACAAGACAGAAGCCAGAGCAACAGCTGCCACAATTTGCCATCTGACAGATGACGCGGCAATGGGACAATACGGCAACGAAGAGAAGAATGAAGAGTAAAGAGACAACTAATAACGTTTGTTCAAAGTTTGGCAGGGGAAAAGGGAAATGAAATGAGAAACGGGACGAGAATGTCGTCCTTTTGATGATTTGTTACAGCTACAGCAACAGTTAGAGTTAGCATAGGACAGTCATCGTTTGTAGTAGACGGACTTTCGACGTCGGGCCATGTGCTGCAGACATTCTCAATTAAGATCCGCCTTCAATCATCGAAAATTTTCTCGTGCAATCCCCCATTCTTTCATACTGATACACACATACATATGTACATATGTCATTCTCCCACATTCTCATGCTCGGCTTTGATGTCACTCTGGTATTCTATAGTTTCTCTTTCTCTGTCGCACTAAACTTTACTCCCCTCTCTACACCTTACACCTCTCTTTATAGCATGCAACTCTGCAGCAATGTATGTTAATTAGATGCCAGTGATTCACCCTCCCTCTCTCTCTCTCATTTTGTGGCTCTCTGTTTGTGTCGTCTCGTTACAATGAATTTGAGTTAACACCTCCCCTCCCCACAAGCCCCTGACAACCGATTTGATGGGCCGAACCAAAACATGTTGCCTCCAGTATTGATTTTGCTTTAGAACCCTTTCAACAGCAGGCTCAAAACCAATTAAGGCTAATCTGAAATTGGACGACGTACGCTGTCTGCCACATGCCCCCACACGGTGACGTAAAATTTCTTCAATAATTATTAGACACATTTGCACATGCAAATAGATTTGAGCCCTCTCCTAAAGCTCCTCATGCCATTGCAAACGGCTGCTCCCAAAGATAATACACTGCCCTATCTCCAGAAAAGACCACCGATGTGGGTGGCAACCACCCACGCACTGTACTGGCGACGAAACGACTTTCACGTATTAGAGATACTCGTAATATACCCACACAACAGAGGCAAGGACAAAGAAGCTACTGAAGGATTGCTAGTCAACATTTTTTCCAAAAATATGAAAATTGCAAAGTCATTTAATGACGAATGGTTATACCAACATACATAGATGGATGGGAAGCAAAATGGAGCAGCAAAACAAGAAAGATGAGTAGAAAAATATTTGGGAAACCCTACGAGGAACATCATGGGTAATATGACAACACAAAGGCAAAGGAAAGAGGCTGAAACAGATTTAGGCACCAACAAGAAGTTACTTTTCATCTGTCTGTCAAGGGAACCATCCTTCGTCATTGTCCAAATACGAGTTATATTATATTGCTGTTGCCCCTTTATTTAACTTTATTTAACACCCTGATAAGTTGCCAAACAGATTAGAGTCTTGAATTTTTAATCAGTTCCGTTGCCAGAGCTGTTTCCAAACAATTGAAAGCGAAGCCAACCTAAAATTTTGCTAAGCCGAGACCCCACACATTTCTGTGGTTAAACCGCGGCTAATGAATAGTTTAAGAACCTGTGCGTGTGTGCGTGTGTGCGTGTGTGCGTGTGTGCCTGTCTATGTGATGTTTTGTTCTTTGCCACAGAGCGTTTAAGTTTAAATCTAACGAGGGGGAACGTTGTGAGTTGCTGCTGCGACCGCAACTCTACATTTATACCCGATACATAGTCAGTATGGGTTCATTTAACGACAAAGAGTGCGTCCGAGAGAGACAGAAAATCAGTCAGAACGTGTCGACGGGCGCTGCGTAGCCACTGCAAATTGATTTGTTACTTTTGGCTATAATAATAATCCGATCTTATTCGGATTCGTCAAGATTCGGCAATCTGGTAGATCTCTATGATTGTGCGTTTTTAATTTTCTCCTATCTTCAAAATTGTGGTTGCCACATTTTCGTTGTTTAAGGCTGCGGAAGGGGGTGGGGCGAAATTTTGTAGCAGTGAGCTATCAACAGTGAGTTCTGCAGTGAAAAATTACAACTAGTTTTGTAGCAGTGAGAGCTCGACAGTCAGGTCTAATAGTCTCTGAGATCTGTGGATGCCACAGATTTTCGCACTTTGCGGGGGCGGAAGGGGTGGGGCGAAATTTTGAAACAAACTCGTCAAGGTCCGTCATTGTCCAAATACGAGTTGCTCTAGCTATATTCTGAGATCTAGGCGCTAATGTTTTGCCCAAAGCCGGCTTTATTTAAGAGAGACAGGGCGAGAAAAAATTTGTTTAACATTCTGGCTATAATAATGATAAGATTCTGCAGTCAAACAAATTCATTGTCTACGATTCTTGAATTTTTAATCAAAATTGTTCCGTTTTTCGAGCTGTTTCCAAAAGTGGGCAATTTTGAAATACGAAGCCAACCAGAAGTCTGGATAAAAATTTTGCTAAGCCGAGACCCCACACAGGCGCTGTGGTTAAACCGACAGACGGAATGAATAGTTTAAGAACCGGTGACAGACAGGGCTCAATCGTGTCGTGCTGTTGATGCCTGTCTATATGATGTTTTGTTCTTTGCCACAGAGCCATTTAAGTTTAAATCCCCAATAAAATCGGGTATAAAAAGTGAGGGGGTTCGGTTAAGCCTTCCCAGCGGATAATTAACACGGCCCTCACAATCCGTTTTATGACCCCAGCCGTGGGCCCGACTTTGGGCCCAACTTTGGCCATAATGCATACAGAAAAGTACTTTCCGCCTTTTACCACCATCAAGCCACAAAACAAAGTTGTGAGGTTTTTAAGAGAGTTCTGTACTTGTGCCAAAGTTTACTTTTTGGCGGGTCTTCTAAAACTTTTTCACGTGTCCTGCTGAAAGCTTTTGCTGCCGGTCTTTAATTCGATTCTCGCTCACAAAACACAACAAAGAAAATCTTGACTGTCTGTCTCCAAGAGCACACACTTTATAATTAATTAAAGCAAGTTTGTCTTTCTGCTTGAAATCTGCAGCACATTTGCCATGTCTGTGTGCTGAATATCCGATGAAAAATTACATTGCTGGGATAAATATTTGCGTAGAGTGAACTTAAGAGTCACGACAAAGTACAAACAGTCGACGTTTATATGCTCTTTAGCTTATTATCCCTAATCCAACACATAGCTTAGCAACTTTACCCAAAAGTCTACCATGTGTGGAAAAGAGGTAGGGCTAAAATAGTGGTGATGTTACAACAGTGCTGGAAGCTTCTACCTACTCCAAATACCACCTAAGTCTAGTTTGTACAGGGAAAATGACTAACAAACTTTGACATGAAAAATCATTTTCCAATTGTTGTCGTGGCCAAAGTGCAGAAATTGTGAAAATTGTGAAAATTCAACTTTTCGATTCCCCATCCAAGCAAAATGCTGAAGCTCTTGTTGTTGCTGTTTCTGCTGTCGATTTCACAGATTAATGCGCACACATTTTCATGGAGAAAAGCCAGGAACAGGACCATGGTCTGAACGCTGAATCGGTACGAGACAGCCGCATTTATTATTGACAATGGCAATGGCAAAAGTTTTGGTTTTCAATGGATGCCTTGTCCCCTGCCCAGACGCCGAGAGCGACCAAAATTGATTTACAGAATAGATATAGATATTTTAATCATTAAAGCCCACGGGCTGGCCTACCCCAAGGCCTGTTAGTTCTTGGTTGCGTCTCTCCCCAGGCGAATTTATGACCAAAAAGAGAGGTGGAGGAAGTTGGCGAGAGTGTGAATGGGAGCTCAAAATACAATTTATTGCCTTGTAGGCAAAGGACGGTCTGGGAGGGAGGTAGTAGGCAAAGTTTCGATGTTGTTTCTGTTCGAGTAAGAAGCTTTTCTAGGCCCTACGGACTGCTTGCTTTCTGGAGTTGTATTTCCCTGTGAAATTTTGACACCATTTGAAAAGTGAATATTTCATTTCAATATTTCAACAACAGAACTTTTTAGGCAAGCCCACCCAAAGTTACTACATTCTTGGGCCTCATAGAATCCTAATCTAATAATTTTTGCGGTTAAGAGAGCCCATAATTAGTTGCATTCAAAATAAACAACCCGAATGAGGCGTAATGTTCTCTTATCAGCTCTTCCACGAGTGCTATCTGCTTGAGGTTTGACCATTTGGATATCGTGAATACGGTTTGCGGTTAGATTTTCGAATGTTTCGAGCTCTGAGTCGATTATAAAAAAGCCGTGGACTGCTTGGAGACAGCACAGTGCGCTCATAGTCTGACATCGAGTCACATTTCCAATTAAATCGTCTCTGGTGATAGCTAAAAATGACCAATACGGATCTGAAAGCCTTGGAGCTGCTGTTCCAGCGTCCTCTGGAGCCGGCGTTCACCACTCGAGACCAGGGCAAGGTGGTGCTCGAGCTGCCCGACAGCTTCTACACGGCTCGCTATCGCAACGACACTGTGGCAGTGTCCAATCGTTTCTCCCAGGATGTGGACCTTAAGATCCCCGTGCAGGAGTTGGCCAACAAGCCAAATCTGGACTTTGCCAAGAAGTTGGGTCGGAAAAACCAGTTCTCGCTGTTCAACGATCGCCACAAGGAGATCGCCAGTCAGCTGATCACCTTGTTCATGGGTGCCCCCAATCTGAAGCAGTTCGTGGCCCTGGCAGCCTACACCAAGTAAGTCCTGAGCTGACAATCGTCCTTTGAGGATTAATGATAACCGCTCTTCTCTCTGCAGGGATCGCCTGAACCCGGTTCTCTTCCAGTACGCTTATGCCGTCGCCATTGCCCATCGCCCGGATACGCGTGAAGTTCCCATCACCAACATTTCGCAGGTGTTCCCCAGCAACTTTGTGGAGCCCTCCGTCTTCCGGGATGCACGTGAGGAGGCGGCGGTGATCGGCGACAGTGGGGAGCGTGTCCACGTGGACATACCGCGCAACTACACGGCATCGGACCGCGAGGATGAGCAGCGTCTGGCGTACTTCCGCGAGGACATCGGCGTCAACAGCCATCACTGGCACTGGCACTTGGTGTACCCCACCACCGGGCCCATGGAGGTGGTCAACAAGGATCGTCGTGGCGAGCTCTTCTACTACATGCACCACCAGATCCTGGCCCGCTACAACGTTGAGCGGTTCTGCAACAACCTGAAGCGCGTGCAGCCGCTGAACAATCTGCGAATCGAGGTGCCCGAGGGCTACTTCCCCAAGATCCTCTCCAGCGTGAACAACCGCACGTATCCGGCTCGAGTGTCTAATCAGCTGCTCAAGGACGTGGATCGCGAGGATGCCAGCATTGAGATTGGCGAAGTGGAGCGCTGGCGCGATCGTGTCCTGGCTGCCATCGATCAGGGCTTTGTTGAAGACGTGAGCTTCCGCCCAGGAGGGTTTCAATTCCATTGAATTTAATTTGTAACCCTCTTGTAGGCTTCTGGCACTCGCACTCCTTTGGACGATGTCCGCGGCATCGATATCCTGGGTAACATGATCGAGGCATCGCCGGTGCTGTCCGTCAACAGCCAGTTCTACGGCAATCTGCACAACCAGGGCCACACCATCATCTCGTTCGCCCACGACCCCGATGCACGGCACTTGGAGGAATTCGGCGTGATGGGGGATGTGACCACGGCCATGCGCGATCCGATCTTCTACAGGTGGCACGGATTCATTGACTCCATTTTCAACAAGTTCAAGGCACGCCTGGATCCCTACAACGCAGCCCAGCTGGGCTTCGACGGCGTCAGCGTGACCTACGTGGAGGCGAAGATCGGCAAGGGCAATGCCAGGCCCAACACCCTGCTCACCTACTGGCAGAAGTCCAGTGCGGATCTGGCCGCTGGCCTGGACTTTGGCCCGGCCGCTGACGGCAACATCTTTGCTTCGTTCACCCACTTGCAGAACGCTCCCTTCACCTACACCTTCAACGTGACCAACAGTGGGGCACGCCGCACGGGCACCTGCCGCATCTTCATCTGCCCCAAGGTGGATGAGCGCAACCAGCCGCTGCGGCTGGAGGATCAGCGACTCATGGCCATTGAGATGGACAAGTTTACCGTCGAACGTGTGTACACCACCTAACACTCTACCCATATATGCTTATTCCCTGAGTTTATCTTCAGTTCTGCCTGGAGAGAACACCGTTCGCCGCCAATCCACGGATTCCTCGGTGGCCATTCCCTTCGAGCGCTCCTTCCGGCCCATTGGCGCCGCCTACCAGCCCAAGGCCGCCGATGAGCTGGCCCGCTTCCGTTTCTGCGGCTGCGGCTGGCCACAGCATCTGCTGCTGCCCAAGGGCAATGCCCAGGGCATGCTCTTCGATCTGTTCGTCATGATTTCCGACTACTCGCAGGACTCTGTGCAGCAGCCCAATACGTGAGTGGTTTCCTTATGGGGCTTTTCCTCAATTTGACTTCCATTTCTCCCCCACTCGATAGACCCAACGATGCCTGCAGCACCGCCTACTCCTTCTGCGGCCTCAAGGACAAGCTGTACCCGGACAGACGCACCATGGGCTTCCCCTTCGACAGGCGCCTGCCCAATGCCAATCTGACTGAGCTGGTCGGCGCCTTCCAGAACATGGCCAAGACCGATCTGAGGATCGTATTCAACGATCGTGTGGTGGACAAGCCCTAAATAATTGATGACGCGGACCCATTAAACCAAGCTGAACTTAACGGAAATGACCCTGAACCTTAAACTTTCTATAGCTGAGTATATTTGTGCACCATTCGCTGTTGTTTTGTTTTTTTGAAATATATTCCAAAATATCCCAAGAAATACGCGTATGCAATCATAATTTCAGTTTATAAACAGAATAATGTTTCATGAATAATGTTCGAACCTTCATAGAGTAAGGATACCCTACACCCTACCCACAAATCAGGAACAAGGGTCCAAAGGCCAACTGACCATTTAATCCCCAGACAATTGCGCTAGCAGTCATGGTAGAGCTATCATATTATACGCATGTATATGTACATATGGGGTACGCCCTTGTGAAAGCAATTAGGTACTAAAACAGAGACCGCTCCCAGAGGAGCCCTGACCTTCTATAAATCTACCATGCCATAAATGGAGCACAAGACTGAGAGGAAATATTCATCCAGAGATGATTTTCATGTAAGGCCACAGAGCAAGCAAGAAATTACAATACAATCCACTAGACACAAGCAGAAACAAAATCTAACGGCGCATAGGAAGGCAAAACCATGAGAGCAGGAAATATAGAGTCATCGGACAAAAGCAAGCGAACAAAAGAGTGGGCGAGCGAGCAGTGCAGCCCGATGGCTATTAGCTGCAGCACCTGCACACATCTCCAGAACGAAGACAATGGGAAACAGGGAGAGAGGCTGTCTTCTGGCACCGAAATATTAGATACCCTTTTGCATCATTGCTTTGAAAACAGAAAACATCCCATTTTGATCACAATCAATATTAAACTAGTGCTTGTTGAGCCGAAGCTTAAATCAAGAAAAATTTCTTTCGCAAAGTTCCTATGGCAGCGGCAATCGGCATTACTAAAATAGTAATATAGTACTCAGTGAGGGTATTGAAAGCTCCAGCGATCTCTTCTCGCTGAATTTTTGCATAGAAAACTAGTAATCAAAGAAGAGAAGCCCGCACTCGATTCCTTTCTCGCTTTGACTTGTTGGCTCTCCTCTGCTCTGCTCTGCTCTGCTCTACACACACACACACTCCGACGCAGCCACATAGGCGCTCGTAGATGATAAATATTTACTGTTATAAGAAATCCTCAGCTAGAAATATTTGCTTGCTAAATATTTGCTTTACATTATTGAATATATAAGGCCTGTGCCAAGGCGATTCCCGGACATACAAAAACATATATAAGGACACACCCACACAGGCTGTCCGGCGTTTATTTGTCCTACACAGACACGCCCACAAAGTGGGCAAAGCTAATCCTATTAGACTTCAAAGCAGTTTACCACAACAAAACTTTGCCAGGGCCTAGGCCCGGAGACGTGCGACTTGGCCCTAAACTCGGACTCGAAGTCGAAGTCGAAGTCGGACTCGCACTCGCACTCCGACACCGATTCCAATGCAAACACCCGGAGAGGTGTGCCATGATGTGGCAGTGGGCCCGGCAACAGCAATCTGAAAACCGCTGCACGTGTGGCGCTTATTAATTTTCGACATTTACCGCGTCGAGCACTTTAATTAGAGCTGCGACGACAACGACGACCCACTCATGGTGCGCAACAGCATAAGGATGAGGATAAAGTTCTGTATCGAGACTGTGCTTCGTTTGGAATTGGAATTGGAATTGGGGAAGCCACTGGGAGACAACAGCTGCAGAAAACAAATTGATTTTTAATAGATTTTTATGGGGGCTTTGGGAAGAACAGACAATATAGTGCGCTGTTCCAAGGATAAATTAAGCTAGCAGTTGCCCTGAACATGCACCCCAAGACGCATACGTGATTACAATCCTTTTTCCTCCAAACCTGCCTTTATCCGGAGCATGAGCTATCCTTAATTGCTTTGATGTGTCTCGATATGAGATATTTCGCATAGAATTTCCACTTTTATTCATTTATTCATCAATTTAAACTTGAGCTAAAAATTCCAAAAGGATCCAACTCATTAACTGAAATGTAAATAGGCTTAAGCTTAAAGCCTGAAACGTCTGCATCTTTTTGTGTATTCGTTTTCATTTTAGAAAAATAAATAAAGCAGCTTCAGTTTATATTATCTCTCGCGCTGTTTCGTTCATTTTAAACCGAGTTCAATGAGCCCATGGAAAAGTTGCCCGTAGTGTTGACAGCCCGTCCGCCCAAAGAGCGAACGGCGCGCCGGCCAGGCCACAATTTAATCTCCTTTGTTCCGTCGCTAGGCTTTTTATTTCTTTTCAAAGATGCATATTTTATGGGTACACGCTGCAACTGATGTAAACTTTCTCTGAACTCAAATTAAATTACAGCAAACCCGTAAATTGTGGTATACCCTGATCAGTGGAGAAGTATTTGCGGTTAAAAATTACAGATTTCGGCTGCTAACGACAGGAATACTGGACATCAATAATAATCGGCGAAAGAGGGATAACAGATAGTACAGTACAGTGATTATAAAAGTACCGAGTTCTTCTAAAAGACGACCCAAAGCTTCTTAGAAAACCCAAGGTGATAGAATTTCTTTTTCGCTTAGTTAAGTGTCCGCCTAGAGAGTTTCCACTGTAGTTGTAAGCTTAAAGAGTACTTCCCTTCTTTTCAATTATTAGAGGACATTCCAACTCACGTTCTGGCTTTATTTATGCGGGCAAATTGTTGAAAATTAAAAAGTAGACAAGAAATAGAAAGAAGGAAAAAGTTGCCGAGCTGTGTGCAAAGGAAGGGCGAATACTTTAATTTATTTTGGTAGCTGCAGGGCAAAAAAATTCGTGTGTTTTATTTTGGTAAGGGTAGTGAGAGCAGAGCGGGTAGAGGGGGTGGGTAAGGGAGAGGGGGTGTTACCACTTAGGCATAACTTTGGCTTTGGCTTTGGGTCGTTTGCCCCATATGTTGTTGTTATTGCTGGCATTAATGTTGCTTACTTTGGGGCCAAGGGCTTACTCTGTGTTGGGAAAAATGTTTGCTAAGGATTTCGGGCATATTAGCATACTTTTTGCACTTCTCATGTGTGTGTGTGTGTGTGAGCTCCACTTGGGAGCAAACAAAACAGTGAGAGACACTGAAGGCAATTAGGGAAACAAATCTAGCAGAAACCAATCGAAATACGAATATTGTCGGCCTAATGCATGATACATACTAGAAGTCCGCAGTCACGGAAAATGATTTGCACCATTGATTGCTTAATTTCTGCGAAATATCCAGCCAATCAATTCTCGTCCAGAAGCCCATTAAAAAGTCAATCAGACGTGAACGCAAGGCATCAAACAGATGGAAATCCATAAACCGACCTTGCACCCATGCATTGCAGCCGACAAACTGAAAGTGAGATCTGCCAAATGTAAACTAAATTTTCCATGGCGAAAAACTGGAATATCTCGGGCGCATTCTCGCACGCCTTGAATGAGATCTGATGGGAACGTGTTCCAGTGCCCTTCAAGACCCCCCAGCAAATGAGAACACATTGTTTTGAGCTATTTTTGTCGCCTGCTCATATAAACATTAAACATATATGGATCCTCGGTCATACACAATTACGAGTATGCTGCGCCCAATTCCACTGAAATAATTCAACCGTGCTCCTGCTCCACCCCCTACCAATTCCGCCCCACCCCAGAGCGTATCATAAACGAAGCTAGTGACTGGATGAAAGTCATATATGTATAGAATTACACAGCTTTCATACAAGTCATCCACATACAACTGCATACAGTCTGTACAAAAAGTTTATTTACAATGGAACTTGTCTTTTTTATACTTTTTTTTTGTAGTTACAGATGTATCGGACGGACAACTATCGGACGGACAACAAAATCGAGGGATTTTAACAAAACTTTCAGTGTTTTGCCATTGTCAAAACACTTTCCAGACAAACTGTATGGAATCCGTGAATGCTAAAATGTGTGGTCGCGCTCACATATATAAAATCCGATATTGATTCCCGACTGGATTCCCCAGTATTGACTCCGTGACGCACTCCAGGCCACAAGGGGAATGACAGGCAAATTCAAGTGCTACTCCGAGTACTTCTAGCCATCTTGGGGGGGTCCTATTCTGCTTCCGATCCGATGCTGTGTCTTGGAGCATGCTAATTGTTTGCAATTATGCTTTGAGCGAGCTTCACTTTGCAATGAAAACGAAACGGAATAGAAATTCAACAGGGGGATTTTGTAAGCACATTTCGTGGAGGAGGAGGAGGCGGCATGTCAATTGCATTAAAATGATGAAAATTCTCCCAGTGAAGAGCTAACACTTGAAACGGAATTAGGTGAACCGCAGAGAATTTGCATTTGATTCAAATGCCACATAATTACTTTTTATAGTCATTTCACAATAAATATCAATGAAAGTGTGATTATTACGGCTGAATTCACTTACAAAAACCACAATTAAAATGCCACTTTGCCGACAATAGTTTTTACCGAAATTACTTCCCTTATCAGTGTCAAAGGGCAATTCAATTGAAATCGCTTGGCGTAAGGGGTGGGTGGGGATGACCTTTCATTTGTTGATAAATTTGTTTTTGATAATAAATAAATTTGCGTTTATTTGTTGTTAAATGTATTCAATCGACATGAGTACACTAAAATCCGTTTGAAATTATTATTTCAAATGAGCAAGTGTTTTTTTGTTATCCTTTTTGCCGTGTATATTTTCGGTGAATGTTTATTTGCCACGCGCTCTGCCGACAGACATTTACCTTTCGACTGTTGATGCTAATATTTAAATTAATTGCTAATAAACCGGCATCGAATGTTTATACCCCACAGCTCATCCGACAGTCCGTCATGGCAACTGTGTTAATTTTATAATTTTACCCCCTTGTTTATAGTCCATTGCCGATGACTTGAACAAATGAGAAGCTGAAATCACTTTTATCTGCTCTTGCCTGTCCGCTGTCCGCTGTTCGTTCTTTTCTTCTACTTCAGTGCTCCGATGTGCTATGTTTGTCCGAGTGCTCGCATATACACTTGGAAGGTGACCCATCTCGAGAGAGCTCTCTTAGAATTTCATTTGTTCATGAACACGATATTTAAGCACAACTCGAAAGAGAGCGGGAATGTTTCGCCTCACCCTCTTCGAGGGAACCTTGCTAATTCCTCTCCTAGCTCTCTCTCTCTCTCTCTCCGCACAGGTACGAGCATTAACGGGATCGACAGCAGCTGTGTTATTTTACCGTCCAAATCGAGGCGTGGATAATTTAATGTTTAATTCACACACACACACACACACACTCACACATGAACGCACGCAGCGAGGAGAGTAAATAAATAAATGCCAACATTTACTGTGCGAAACAACAACAATAACACATACTCGTACTCGTAATATTTTAAGCGCAAAAGTGCTGCTTAAAAGCTATTAACTGTGATGTCAGAGAGCCATCTGTACACCCTGGGAAAAGAGGTGAATACGTATATTTACTGTTCAGCAGCCGTCTTTCACCATTTGGCGATATATTTTTTTAACATAATATTGAGAGAATATTCCTGGTTTTCAGTGTGGGTGAGAGTTTATTTGGAAATTGTTTCGTGAAACCATTCACATAAGTGCATCTCAAATGTAAAGATCAATGAACACCATATTGGGTTCAAGCTACTGGAAAGAGGTTCATAAAGGAAGGATCAAACCGAAATCTAGTCGTTTCGGATCCGCTATAGAACCATTTTGCAGGCATTTGCAGGATAAGTTTTATCGCAATGCAAGCTTTGAAAGTCGGTAATGTGCATCCAGAAAAGTCTACAGAATTCTAACATATAATTTGTGAAAGACTTAAATTATCTTAAATTATTATATCTAATCCAATTCAAGTTTGTTTAACCACCTTTCCTTTCCCTTTACATAACAACATACAGTTTGCAAATGGCATACCTGGAATGGTTTAAATGCTGGCCAAAGGACTGTGGCTAGAAATGCGGTTTGTTACTGTGCCGGAGGCACTTTGAGGCATTGTTGCAGACAGCACAATGTGCATAGAATTACCGCACTTCAAGGCAGCGAGAGACAACAATTATTTTTATTTTTTTTTCTCATTTCAAATGTGTTTCCACACACCCACTGCTCTGGGGAAATGGAAAAACAAAACGAGAGTCAGCACCAGCAGCGGCACCAGCAACGGCAGCCTCTGTCCATTATAAAGTTTTGCCGGAAAAACGGAAGGCAATATACTCGTATATGTAGGTATATATATTTTAATTTGGATAGAGTGCAGCTTCCTATCCAGCTCGCCAACAAAATGAAAGATCACGCTCGAAAGATTAAACTCATTTAATCTAAATGTTTTTACTGAACTCAACGGATAGCTTCAACCGTAGCCATAGTTATTTCTACAAACTGATCCTTTTCTCGACTCAGTTACGTTTGTAAAAATCGTTCAACACAAAAACAACTACACAAATTTTGAACACTCCAAAAAGTTTAGATGGTTGCCAAATCTTGAAGTTTTTTTTTTCATTTTTAATCTTAAATTTTATTCTTCATTTTTTACACTATTTTGCAGCGAGGATGAGCGCTCAAGATGGCATTGTATCGGCTATCAATCTGCATATAAAAATCCAGCAGCTAAGGAAGCGGCTCACGCAACGGCGAAAGGTCATCCCGCCTCGTGACATTACTCCGCCTCCTGCTAATGAACCGATAAGTGAATCCAATATGAAGAGTCTAGTGAGCAGGATCGATCGATCCTTCGTCAAACATGCCAAGCCGACCAGCTTCTGGCGTGCGGTCGATCCTTCGCAAGTGCGGCCCAAGAGTGATTCTCACTTTCCCAGTTGCCAGTGTCTGGAGATCTGCGACGATAGCCCGGACAGCCATCAACCTGCACGCCGAAATATCATACATCCAGATAAAAATCCCTACGAGTAAGTCTATGAGGCCTCCAAAGCTCTGGAATCAAATCTTCAGTGAGCCTATCGTCAAAGCATTGAAGCTGCCAGCTCAAGCCGCACTTAAATTAAAAGTCAACAAAAATGTTCAGTGTGTATCGCCCTTTCTCGTCGATGAACCATGTGGAATCTCAGGCGCAGTATAGCCGGTGCAGTCGGTCAAACCCAGAAAATCAAAAGCCCTGCTCAACCCATCGCTCTGATGCAACCGCGCAACCGATGCTGCAAGTGCAGCCGATGCCCACACGCTACCACACAGAAAAAGCCCAACAATGTGAAGAACTTTGCTAGCGCCAAAGGGCGTGAGCCCCTTCGACAGCTGCTGGTGGAACCGAAAAAAGTAGATCTAGCCCCAATCTATGGACATTTTTGCAAGCAGATTGGGGGCGGGCATAAGGAATGCTCTTACTCGAGTGGACGAAGGCCTTCTCCGAGACTATCTTTTGCGCAATCAACCAAACCGATTCCTCAAGAACCCGCTTCTATAGCCATAGAAAGGTTAGTTCCTGCTGCACTTCAACACAAGTATTCTATTCCTGCCGGAACCAATTCGAAAATGCTTTTAAAAGGCGTCCAGGGCGTTCTAGCCAGGCAAAGAATAGAGGGGACTTCTCCTCAGTCCAAGACCTCAAAGTCAACAAGACCAGGACGATCTTCTACTAAGGACAAGTCCTCAATAATTGCCCAAAAACCACATCCGAAATCAAGCAAATCGATTGAGGAAAAACAAGTAGTCAAAATCAAGTCCCACTCGTCTATGAGAAGCGCCCGCTCTAAAAGAAGTTTGGAACGGAAACACTCGGCTGGTAGTATGTCTTTAAAAAGTGTTGATCTGTTGAAATGCTTACGGAAACTGTCGATGAAACGTCCAACTGAAAAGGATTCTATACAAAATGACATTGACTCGGCAGCGAAGCCGCCTGATTTATCCAGCATGGACGACCCTACGAATTCAATGGTCAACGAGGAATCTTGCCATACTTGTGATTTTAAACCGATCTCTTCGGTATTTTTAATAACTCCCAGTAAATATCCGGCCGATTATTTGCCGATCGATATAATGAAACACAAAGATGATTTCCTGTCCTTGCATTCACTGGAGCGTAACTTTAAGAACACCATGCCCAGGATATGGCCCATGACTGAAGCAGAGATCATCAAGCAAGAGAAAATGGAATCTATGAAAGCCAAACCTCGCTCAGAAGGGGATCATCGACTGGCCAAGCGTATCCTCAGGCTGAATTTGAGAAAAGCTGTAGGTTGCCAGACGGAACCGTCGTCCTCAGCCGACTCTTGCAACCGATGCGACTCATGCAACAGCGGCGGGAAGTACTCGATTCCCTGCTACCGACCAGCCACAGATTCTCAACAGCATCGAAAGCAAACACGGCGAAGGCATGAGGTTGGCTGCCAAACGGAGTACTCCATCTGTGTTCTGTGCCAGATAGAGAGTCAGCTAGAGCCAGATGAGCCCTACATGATCAAGATGAAGCAGCGCAGGCAGCGCGAGGAGCTCCAGGTGTACTACCGGCAGATGGGCCGACCGGCACCCTCCAAGAGTCATTCTGACAGGAGTCTGCGGCATATGCGCACACAGCTGGAGCTGTACCTGGAGATCCTTGCCCACTGCGATCGTATTGTCGACGACGAGCTTCAGGCTAGAACCAAAAATGTATCAAATCAGTGCTGAAGGCTTTGACCCAACTTGATAGCGAACTTACGCTCAAGCTCTCCATTTGGTTGGACCAAGGCCCGAGCAAGTTTATCCATTGTTTCTTTGTAGTATTAGTCGAATAAAGTGTGTTTCAACTGTTTTATTTCCACCGAGGTCTTGCTCTCAGCCGTGAAATCATAAGTATTCTTGAGAAAACGAATTGCCAACGATTACACCATGTAGAGTTCATCCACTTGACTTTATACGACCCTTGAACTACTCGTGCACACTCATGGCATATAAAGTTTATTCAAATGAACATTGGCTCGGGAAAACTGTTTCCCTGCATGCATTTCCACCAAATTTATTCCATTCCGACCAACTGCGAAGCATTATAATGTGTCATAAAAGTCAAGTTTTTTTTATGAATCCCGATCCCCAGTCCATCCGCATAAATGTCAATGCTGCAACAACAAAACCCAAACTGAACCTACGCGCAGTCCGTGCTCATCCGCATGCCTTCTCTTTCGCTCACTCTCCACCATACAGAACACAAGTGCAACAGCAACAAAAAAATCTTGAAAAATATAAATATAAAACTAGGAGAAACTCGGACTACGGGATACCCGCTATATGGATAACGCTTTTTAGGATAGGATGCCAAATGATGACACAGAAATTCTGTATTCAAAATATGTTTGTAGGTTGGGGAAACGAAAACGCTTACTCCTGCCTGATACATCCTATTACACATGGAAATAATATACCCCTGTTTATCGAGGGTGCAACAAGAATAGGAGAAAAAATCATCAAAGCAACAAAAACTCGGTCGAGGGCTTCGCATACTCGTGACGAGAACTAAAAATTTTTATATATGTACATACGATTTTCGAGAGCAATTACGTACGGGTCGTAGAGGTTTCTTCTGGTTTATTAATTTTATATGAGACTCACTTTAATGCTAATTTTATAGTGGCACCCACCAAACACGCCCACACACTGGTCGATGGAAGGTAGCATGCTGAAAAGTATGCAACGCGGGAATGCAAGCACATCAGCAGAGTGCAGAGGCGGAAGAAGCTGTGGCTGTGGCAGTGGCTATGGGGAGTCCTCGTGCGAGCAGGTGTCAAGGTGCCATATGCTTTGAGTATGGTGCGTTACACACCCCTGGGGGCGGCAAAACACACCGTTAAGCGGCAGCCGAGAAGCAAAGAGGAAATAAAGGAAGAAACTCAAACGTAAATTAAAATGAAAAAAATTCCATAAAACAGTAACTTTGGCGATCCAATATTCTGGATAGGATTGGAATAGTCATGCCAGTCAACCGATCGTGCTCTGAAAATTTACCAATGCTGTTTCAACAAAGCTCCCCCATTGTTTATGAGGTGGGAGATCCTACCTTCTGTGCCTTGCAGGTTATACAAATGGAATGTGGAGAACAACAAACCGCTGCCGTCTGTTGCGTTTAGCGAGTTATGTAGCAGTGCCATCATCATGAGATTAGAGTGGTTTATGTTGTTTAATCGGTTAGTTAAAGCTTGTGGAAAATGAAATTAACTCCATCTGCGTCCATCATTCGCGTTTAATTGCATCGCCGAGTGCAACCGAAATTTGATTAAGGAAAAGGAAAAAATAAATTACAATTCTCGGGAAATTGTTAAATCGTTTAATTGGGCAAGGCCAGCAGGGCAGCAGCTGGTGAGTTAACAAGATTTGCAATCAACTAATTTAACTTTTTAAATTAAAACACAAACTTCAGCTGAATCTCGGTGGAAGACGGAGTTTGCCTAGGTTCAAAAGTTCACAAGTTCCGAGGAATACATGAGGAATAGAGCGCCTGAGAGTATCGCAGAGGCGATAAAACCTCGGCATCTGATGAAAACTAATGGAATTGCTGCTTGAGTGACCGCAGGAAGGTTGAAAATCAAAAGCTTACACAAGTATATTACTGTATTTCGATGATAACAAATATTTCAAAAGAAGCCGAGCCAGGGGGATGAAATTTAAAGAACCTAAATGAAATGAATTGAAGAACCAGTGAGAAAGAGAAGGTCATTCTTTTGTGGATGTATTTACGTTTTATCTATGAGCATTGACTCCCAAAAGGTGATTCAGAGAAGCATAAATATCATTACCTCCCCCATAGACAAGCATAAATATGATTCCATGACGAACCCCTATAATTATATTTCCACAGAAAAGCAGCAAACTTTGTGAAATTAAACATTGATGTACCAATCAAAGTGTCATGCAATACCGTCTGATATGAGGATGATTGGACATTTGCAAAGCATTGA
This sequence comes from Drosophila lowei, assembly GCA_008121275.1. Classification (NCBI taxonomy): domain Eukaryota; kingdom Metazoa; phylum Arthropoda; class Insecta; order Diptera; family Drosophilidae; genus Drosophila; species Drosophila lowei. The sequence continues at coordinate 17,648,418 of CM017778.1, read as the reverse complement.
TGCATTCCCAGAAAGATGAAAATTTAAGGGAATTTTTATTGCGGGAAATCGATGTGGAACACACGTTCATACAGAACAAACCCCCTCATAAAAACATATAAAGTGAAGCCTCCATCAATCATACGCAGCGTGAGCCGCCTCTGTAGATGTTTGGAAGCCCAGACATGATAATCACACGCACCGAAGCCGCAGCCGCAGCCGCCGACACCGACGCCGTCAAAAATATACCAAAAACCTTTGATATGCAAATCAGGCTAAATTTCCCAACATAAATCCAAATCAAAATGCAAAGGCACACACATACACACACTCACCTTTCTCTTCTGGGAGGCGGACAGGCTTATGCCTGTTGTTCTTGATGTGGCGCCTGTCGGTTGTCGTTGGTTCCTGTCGGTTCCTGCCGCTTGTTGCTTGTTCTATGCTGAAAGAACCTGGTGCCCTCCCTCTTGCTGTGATTGTGGTTGTCGCCCAATTGAATCAATTCAACAGAAATTTGCGGAAAATCCAAACAAAAAAAGAACGAAAGGAAGGGAAAACAACACGGAAAAGAGTGAGAAATGCGAAATGCGTGAGATTTCATTCAGATAAACTTGAACTGCGAGTCTTTGCCGATAGCCACATTCCCACCCCGCCGTGGTGTACGCGAGCGTGTACGTGTGCTGGGGTTACATATGGTAATTTGGTTGGGATTTGCGCTTGTTGCACGCTGCTTAAGGGAAAGGACAGGGTCAGGGTCGTCTCGATACGGGACTGGTATTGGTCTGTCTCTGTTTCGGGGATTGGCAAAGGACAGATTATAATCACATTTTTCAATCTGCAATCGCGCACGATTGAATTAGCCGAGATGTTTCATTTCGTTTTTTTATGTACTTTTTGATTTTTTTTTTTGCTGTCTGAATTTATGATTTAACGCACAGTTTTTTTAGTTCTATTTTTTGGCACAGATGTGCCCCACAAGCGCATAGTCGAATCATTTTTTGTGTGTTTTATTAAACATGTGCCAAACAAATTTGATAAAAAAATATATATTTATATATATGTACATATACACAAATAGTATGTATACTTTAGTAATTTATGTTTTTGGTGATTTCGGTTTTTCCAAACTTTGATTTGGCACTTTGAATCCTTTAAGTCCGTTGTGGCAACATTGTTGCTGCAACTTATGTTTTCTCTTGCACTTGAACTAGTTTTTCCATTCAGCGTTTTTCCGCCCATGCCAACCCACCCACCCCATACACACTAACACGCACTGATAACGGTATCGCTTGGATTGCTTTTTCTCGGAGGGGATGCTCGGCTCCGCTCCGCTATACCTTATGCCACGTCCGCCTTTGGAAGCCACTGAACAGCAACTGTTGCAACTGTCGAAAAGGCAACTTGTGGCTGTCTCTGCTGCTGATGCCTCTCGCAGCATCTTTGATGGAGCTTTCTGGCAAGCTTTCTGCCGCCACACAGCAAACTTTCTCCCACCGTACAGCAAACTGTTGATTTTTCGATGTGTGTGTGTGCTTGGGCGTGTGTGTGTTGCCCCCAGGAAGAGAGCAGAAAAGAGAGTCACCTTCTTTGGCGGTTAATTAATCTCCATTCATATGTATTTGCCGTTAACAGTAGTTAACGGTTATTATTGAAGTACTTTAAAGATAGGAATAAATTATATAATTGCTAATAATTGATATTCGCAGTAAAAATATGGACAAAATCCTGAATTTATGCATAAAAAATGTACATACATACATACATGTATGTACATATTTACTTTATTAAATACCGTGTACTCAAATCCGATTTAACATGTAATCTATGTAAGCCATTTTGTCTATATAACATATGTACATATGTACGTGTCTTTGATCTTCAGATCATCATTTACTATAATTGCGGCTTAATTAATTGTTGTATATTAAATCGTCGTTGTATTAAGTCGTTGTCCTAGCATCCAACCGCTGTCCCACGTTTCGGAATACCTCGAAGAAGCTAACGCTTACCAAAGCAACAGTTACCAATGATAACGGTGCACAGTGGGGAAAGCTCCACAAATAGATGGGGAATAAAGAAGCTTTTAGTAGATTAGACTTCATGGCACTGAAGGTGCCATCGATGGTGCAACCGATGCTCCTGCTCAAGGCCACCAAGACCCCTTTCCCCAGCGGGCAATAGCCCTTAACGGTGCGAGGCCACACGCTTTGCAAATCTATCTGTAGAAAGGCAGCCTGGCAGTGCTGGTTGGACTAATTGATACGCTCCAGCAAGGGGTCTTCTTACTGGATGGCCTACATGCAGCAATTTTCCAGAAAAAACCATTAGGGGGGCGGGGTTGCAGATTAAGCTTACATTAAAATTGTCCTTACGAAGGCACAACGAAATCAAATTGAGCTGTTTACTTCGTTTAAAGCTGCGCTAAGCTAAGGTACAGGAAGCCCTCGCTGCCATCTTGTAAAATGGGCGCGAATAAGCGTATGCGTGTGTGTGTGTATGTGTATGTGTAACCGAAAGCTAACGGGACATATCAACACACAGTTCTTCAGTCGCGTTCGTTGACTTAATAAATGCTGAATGAAAGTTTGTTTAAGAGTTCCCTAAAATGGCCAGTTGCTGTTGGTGGCCTTGTCTGTACCTGATTATACCGATATGTATATTTTCCATGGCCAATGCAATGAGCGAGCTCATCCTGTGTATCGGTAATCCTGACCCTGGGACAGAGCTTCAATTACCAGTCCTCTGCACGCGCCACTGATTATTGCGCATATGTTAAAACGCTACGGGCTCTATTTGCGCACTGGCCATTCTGGATCTGCTGCTAATCACTAGCGTCCTTCGAATTCTTGAAATATAAAGGTACGCAGCAACAGGCATCATTAAAAGTTTTCATTTTCCACATTCAAATTGTTTTCGTACCACAGCTTACAGCTACGAAAGCAAATTGAAATGACCAAAAAAAAGCTGGTTAGTATGAGCCGATAGTATTGTATTAAATGATATTTGGGAGGCTATATATCGATATGCGAATGGAAGGGTCTATTTGGGCAAAATCAAATTAAAGGAAGAATTGTTATCCAGTTTAAAGAAAGGAGGTTTAAGTGGGCTAAGTTCGTTTTTGCATCGGTATGTTTGCGGTATTTCTGAGGGTCAGACGGTCACTCTACTCCTCTAATGCAACGAAAAAATGAGCCGTAATTTTGAATGGGCTATAAAAAAAAGGGTATGGACAACAGGCCAAAACAGCCTAGGTGAATTGCAAGGTTCGTACGAACCTCACCTCGTGTGATGACAATATACCTTGAAGACAAAATCGGCTTCTTTTCTTCAAGGTATATTTTGCCAATGGGGTGGATTTCACCTTGCATGCGTTGCATTTTCTGGGCCGTGCTGCCTGTTGTCCACACCCTCTTTTTCCTTCCATTATGTAGCAAGTGTGTAGCAAATGTGTGGAAACCGTGTAATTTTTCTGGTGAACAGCTGTGAACGCGCGGGGAAAGGAAAATCCATTTGTTTACACAGTTGAATTCCTTTTTTTATTTTAAACCTTGTTGCAAAAACAACCATAAAGTTAACAGCGTTGTAACAAGTCCGATTACAGATTACAGAGGTGAGTAACCGACAGCGCACCAGCCGCCTCATCAAGCACCTAGCCGAGCCTTTGTTTATATTGCGCGCCTGCATCAGCTGGTGCAATAATATAGCATAGTGGCGTGTCGTATCAACTAAATTCGAGAGATACCACATTCCCAGACCTTTATCAGCGTTTAGTCGACCACTTTGTAGCCCACATTCACGCTTCGAATCAGTTATTTGCTAGAGGCGTGCGCGTGTGGCGGTGTTTGGCTTGATACTCCCCGGAACGCAAAATCCATAACCGATTCTCATTTCAGCAGCGGAAAGATGCGCCCGTTTTCCGGCAACGATTGCTTAAAGCCCGTCACCGAGGGCATCAATCGAGCCTTTGGTGCCCGCGAGCCCTGGCAGGTGGCCACCATCACCGCCACCACAGTGCTCGGCGGTGTCTGGCTCTGGACGTTTGTCTGTCAGGATGAAAGTGAGTTTCCACTGAGAGAGAGGTCTCCTCAAAATACATCACTATCTACAAGTAGGCACTCGTAGGCCACCTGACGGCCACCTAGTGACCCTGGCGATTCCTTTCACGCCGTTGTCGGCGGCGTCATAAATTATAATCCATCAAACAATCTTATCTGTTACGGCGTGCACTTTCCTTCGCAACCCACCAAGTAAATACCCAGCCTAGAAGGCCCATTTTTGTAATTTGACTCAAGAAATCGAAACCGTTACTTATGTGTACCCATGTACTATGTACTTTGTGCCTAATATAATGGAATTCGAGTACCATGCACCCGTTGTGTGCCCTTTCTGAACTTTTCGTTTAATCTGAGAACAGATTACAATAGATTAGAAACAAAATTTATATATATACAACAATTTATATATAGCCAATCGGCATAGCTACTGACTTCGATAAGAATATCTGCTAATTCGCTAGTTGAAATTTTGTTTTCAATGGTTTCCCCCTTGTAGCTTCTTTATCAGACAGGTGGCATCTGTTCGGTAGCACAACCGATTAGATTTCTTGCGACTAATCTCCTAAATGGAAAACGTCTTATGAATTTCTCAAATTGGAATACAATCCTTTTACAAAAGCTTCCAGTTGGAACCCGAATTCTTGGTAAAAGTTCCTTTCCGTTTGGCAACTTTGCACCAGATATATGCTACCTATCTGTAAACCCGCCATGACTGGCTTCCACGATATGCTATCGTGTTTCAGCGACTACCGATCGACACATTCTTATTATAAAATGATTCATCATTTTATTTCACGGTTCGATACGCTTTTAGATAAGCATGCATTAGGTTATTCGATAGGGGAATATTGAAATTAGTTGATCAGGCGATCATTCCTCCATCGCTTTGTTTGTTGCAGGTCTCTACACCCGTGGCAAGCGGCAGTTCTTCAGGTTCGCCAAGAAAATACCCGCAGTTCGGCGACAGGTGGAGGCGGAGCTTACCAAGGCCAACAATGACTTCGAATCGACGATCAAGGAGAGCAACGCGCACCTCACCTACACGGTGAAACTGCCCGAGAAGGGTATGAGCAAGGAGGTGATCCTGAAGCTGGTGGACGACCATCTAAAGACAGGCCACTACGAATGGCGCGACGGTCGCGTCTCCGGTGCCGTGTACGGCTACAATCCGGAGCTAGTGCAGCTCGTGACGGAAGTATATGGCAAGGCGTCGTACACAAATCCCCTCCATGCGGACCTCTTCCCGGGCGTCTGCAAAATGGAGGCCGAGGTGGTGCGCATGGCCTGCAATCTGTTCCATGGAAGCAACGACAGCTGCGGCACCATGACAACCGGCGGCACCGAGTCCATTGTGATGGCCATGAAGGCATACCGGGACTACGCTCGCGAGCACAAGGGAATCACCAGGCCGAACATAGTCGTGCCACGCACCGCGCACGCGGCCTTCGACAAGGGTGGCCAATACTTCAACATCCATGTGATATCTGTGGACGTCGATCCGGAGACCTTCGAGGTCGACATGAAGAAGTTCAAGCGTGCCATCAATAGGAACACCATTCTGGTGAGGATTGCCCCATGTTTCCCCAATTTATCCCCACTAATTGTACCCTTATGCTGCTCCAGCTGGTTGGCTCTGCTCCCAATTTCCCCTACGGCACCATCGACGACATCGAAGCCATCGCCGCTCTGGGCGTAAAGTACGAAATTCCCGTCCACGTGGACGCCTGCCTGGGGAGCTTTGTGGTGGCCCTGGTCCGCAATGCCGGCTACCACCTGCGTCCCTTTGACTTTGACGTCAAGGGCGTAACCAGCATCTCTGCCGACACCCACAAATACGGGTTCGCTCCAAAGGGATCGTCGGTGATCCTGTACTCTGAGAAAAAGTTCAAGGATCACCAGTTCACAGTGACCACCGACTGGCCTGGCGGCGTCTACGGCTCACCCACCGTGAATGGGTCCCGTGCCGGAGGCATCATCGCCGCCTGCTGGGCCACCATGATGAGCTTCGGCTACGATGGCTATTTGGAGGCTACCAAGCGCATTGTAGACACGGCTCGCTACATTGAGAGGGGGTAGGACTGAATACGAATGCATTTGAGCTACTGCTAACCTTATCGATTCTCCACAGGGTTCGCGACATCGATGGCCTGTTTGTGTTTGGCAAGCCAGCCACTTCCGTCATTGCCCTCGGATCGAATGTGTTTGATATATTCCGACTGTCGGACTCGCTCTGCAAGCTCGGCTGGAACCTGAATGCCTTGCAGTTCCCTTCTGGGTATGTTAGATCTATTTAAACCATAGTAAACCATGCTTAACCTTTGGTATTCGTATTCTATCTACCAGTATCCACATCTGCGTCACGGACATGCACACCCAGGCCGGAGTGGCAGACAAATTCATTGCCGACGTTCGCAGCTGCACGGCGGAGATCATGAAGGATCCTGGCCAGCCTGTGGTCGGAAAAATGGCCCTGTACGGCATGGCTCAGAGCATACCCGACCGCTCGGTGATTGGCGAGGTGACCCGCCTCTTCCTGCACTCCATGTACTACACGCCCAGCCAGAAGTAGGCATCTGCCTCCGGCTACTCTTCCTACTGCTCCCACCCATGCAAGCATTACATCTGCAGTGCTACTGTTTTTAGAACCACCTAGAACTCCGTGTTATCCAAGCAATATTTATATATATATACCTGCAATTAGAGCTGTAATCGAGGGTACAAAAAGTGTCGTCAACAAAGTTGATTCTGTCTACGAATTAATCCTACCAACTAGAGGCATTTTTTCCTCAAAGAGCTATTTTATTAAAGTGATTGTTCTGTGTAAAGTGTTAGCAAAATATAAGTATAATACATTTTGTATACTCGTCAGTCTATTAAGAATTTATCTCAATTCTCTCGATTCTTGATCAATTTGTTGCCTTTTTCTTCGATTGTCGTGTACATTTTTCCCCAAACAATTAACCATACTCGTAATTGGGCCTACATTGCGGTCTGATCGGATCTGACCCGATCTGGTGCGATCTGTCAGACGCTTTGCCACGCGTCGGCGTTTTAATTTAGCTGTTGCCCACCTGACACGCCCATTTCCTTTGTGTAATTTATGCCGCTTTTCTCGGGGTCTGTTCAAATTGTTTCAAATAAATTTCAGTAGCGGAAACATTTATCTAAACGACTGCCAGCCAGAATCCCGTGGACACGCGTCAGATGTCATTTTGTCAGAAGAAATTTTGAAAAAATTAAAAATAGCCAAAAGCGAGCAACAAGTGTCATTAGGCGGAGGTGGAGATCAATTGGAGTCATCCATTTGGGGCTGCAACAAAGGCGAAACCTGTCACATTAACAAGATGCCCACGCCGACACCCTGCTACCCCACCTTCTGCCCTCCAATCCTCTGTCTTCGCTGCAGGCATTATGGGCTCGCATTGTGGCCCCTACAAATTCGGCTCAAACCGGGTTGCCAAAAAAGTTCACTTCGTAGTGACGCAGCTCTGGACGGGGCGCCAGCGACGCCGACGCGCAGCTGAGCGAAGGCGGAGCAGAGAGCCGGGCAGAGGCAGAGAGCACCCAATGGCCGCAGAGACGCGGAGCGGCTCATTCGTTGCGCGCTCGTTGAATCGCCGAGACGTTGGAGTCACCGTCGTCGCTGTCGTTGTCGTGGCGTGTGTGCAGCAAAAAAAAAAAAATATTGTAAAATAAGATAATAAATATTTTTTTGAGAAAAAATAAAACCTGATTTCTTCTAAAAATTGCATAAATAACATAAATTTCAAAATTCAACCCCGATAAAACTCGCTGGAGTAAAACTTTCCTCATTGTTGGGGCCAGCAGTTTATCGAAAGGGGAAGGGGGAAAGTGGCGCCCAGAAGGTTGATCCCACTTTTCCGTTCTACCTGTGTGAGTGCGAGTGTCTGTGTGTATGGGTGATTGTGATATGATATATGATATGAGAGGGCTTTAATCCATCTTCCTGAGGAGCTCCATTGACCGGACTTTGAGGATTTTCAATTACTTAGAGCGCCAGCCCCACTCCCAAAGGAATACTCGTCCGCCCCAAGGTACGTTTGAAGCTCATTTCCGATTGGAATTTGTTGATAAGTTAAATAGCTATATTAATAGCCAATTATTTAGTCACCATTATAGCCATGAATTGTTCATTAGCAGTTTTTTCTGTATCGATAAGGTAAACACACTCGTACGTTGCGCACACAGAGAGAAGTAAACCCACCTATGGAGAAGTAAACATCTAGAACTCGAGAGCAAACAACTAGTAAAACTCTAGCTATAGGAAAGTAAACACCAAGTGGTTCTCTCTGGTTGAGATCGTAATATTTGAAGTACTATAAACAGTACTATAGATGAGGCATCTATCTAATGATGAGAAAGGTTTCGTAGGGGAAGTGTGTTATTATTTTCATGGAATATTAGATCGAGTCTAAAGATATCGGATATCTCTGTAGCTTCTGTTTATTCTAGTGCTCGTAAACGAAATCTTTTCTATTTATTTTCCTCTTTTTTCATTCTCTATTTGTTCAACTTTCCATTCTCTCTATACCTATATATCTTAGCCTGAACTTATCATCGTTTATTCTTTCTCCAGACATATCTCCACCTTGAATTTGACTTATCATTCCCACAGTAGAATAAATATACGGCAGATATTGGAAACAAAATATCAAATAAATGCGCAAAATGTATTTATCCAGCACTCATATAGAGATTCCCATTCCCAGACCAATTCCCAGACCCTATCCGCCTTGGAATTATGTTTGCATCTTGATAGGCTCGGACAGAGCCCAGCGTAGAGATAAGGTTCTCCGGTTTCTCAGTTTCTCTTTTGATTTCTGCCTACTACCATGCATGTGTTTTATCTATCCGATAAGATATGGCCAGGGACACACATACCATATATCTGTGGGATATATGGAGGTCTTGCTCTAGTTTTTGGCTTTGGTTGATTCTCGCTTCGTGGATTGTTTGGTCAAAGTTGGCATGCAAGGGGGCAATCAATGGGTGCTTCCCTGCTGGACTAGATGTGTTTGGTCAGATAAAAGGAGTAGGGACAACACATGGCAACCCAACTGGATCCACATATGGGCGGCATCGCTCCATGGCAACCTCCGCCCCAGCCGGGCACAACAAGTCCACTTAAAGTTGTTTGCCGCACAACAACAGAAAACAACAGAAGCACCAACAACAACCCGGGGCAACCCCCAGTCCCCAGGCCAAAGGACATTACATCCACCGCCGACTGGCCAGCTGGGTGCGGCTTTAATGTCTGGCGTCATTATACCATTTATAGTCATGTTTTCCGAGAACTTTCGCTCCTCCCTTCAGGGTGTTTAATCGATAAACCCACAGCGGCCCGAGGAAACTCCTTTCGGCCCGGCATTTCGCCATTTCATTGCCGGCTCTTCGGTCGCCATTTGTGTGCTAATTGCAGATCGAGGCTAAGTAACTGATTTGCTTATGGGGGCAACGGATTGGGAGTCAATGTGGGGGTGTCTACTGTACCCAAGCCAAATGGCTTGGACTCGTTAACTTTGACGTTAATTAGCTTTTGGAATTTCGCGACGCGACGCAGTTGAAACATGTGGCAGCATGAGTTGGCATGGAATGTGGTTAGCCCTGGTAGAGAAGATCAACAAGGTAGAGGCGAGTTTTCCCCAATGGAAATTTGTTTCAAATTAAAGGAAATGCGTCGATAAAATTCGATTGCAATTTTAAAAATAATCAGAATAATAGAATACAGATAGGAAATTGAAGGAAATATGGATACATACATGAAATATCTATCTGTATCTCTAATAACTTATTTCAAATCACAATCCCTGGCAATTCCAGCAATAAATACCAATCAAGCAATCATCAGTTTTTGCTTTTGCTTTAGTTTCTTGGGGTTTGCTTCCCGCTCCCTCCACAAAGAAAAAAACGCAACATATTTCACAGTTGGTAAATATTTTCCATGCATATTTGCAACGCTCCAAAAAGCCCAATAAGCGGCAATCACAAGAGGCAGGCTGGCAAATGCTTTTCTATTGCTTTCAGCAAGAGATTTGCATAAGGCTACAGATATGCACACAGATACTATTTAGGGGATACATGTATGTATGGGTAGAGCTGCAATTAACATCAAACACGGGCGGTGTACAGACAAATACTTATTGACAGAGTCGCGTCCGTTCTCTGATTCGAAATTGAGATCCGGCGAACGGAACAGAACACGCCTCTGAAAGTGTTTTTCGTTTCGTTTCAAGATTCTGTGTGTAACCTTCGCACGACTAGTCGACTCGACTCTTGAGTCTCGAGCCGAGTGACGTGCTGACGAGTTCTAAGCAAACCCCGTGCGACGGGACGGGGCTTAGATGATTACCCAATGACATCAGCACTGGGAACAAAGCAGAGTCTCCAAAGTGTGACTTCAACCTGCTCGAGTACGGCTACGGGTCTGGCTATGGGTGCTGCTCTTTATGGCTTTCCTCTTCAACGGATCCAGCGAAAGCCTGTTGCCACAATTATAATACATATACCCATAATGATCACCCCCCTCATGATGATGATCTAACAGGTGGGAACTGCGGTAAATCGGTTTCGGGTACTGTGAGTGGATCATGTTCGCGTTAATTGTGCGGTTTGTGGGGGGAAGGGAAAATATGCTGACAAATTGCCCGACAATGCAATGAAAAACAACTTTAATTGATACCATTGAAAGTCAATGTTCACACTGATTGGTTAACACAATTAGCATTTGATTTTCTAATGCACATTCTATGCAAATACTGGAAAAGTGGAATATCTAACAAGTCTCCTAAGCACACCCTTTCTAAGCACTCAAGCCATGTAAATGTTTGCCCTCGAATCCCCTTTATTTGTAAACACAGTCAATTCCTTTGGGGCATATACATATGTATGTACTATGAAAATATTTATAATCAGCAGAAACAGCTATACAAAAGGAAAAGAAACACATATGGTATTTTGGGTACCTTACCTGGGTATCTACTTATTCGTGAAATTAGATCTTGTAAGCCGACACCTCGTACAGCTATTCTTACAGCTGGTGGGGGGGACGCCACGTGACCTTCGACAGCAACGAACGACAAGACAATGTCCACTCCAGTGCACTTATTTTCCCTCTCCCTGGCATCTGTTACTGGGCCAAACCGAAAGTGATGCGGAATGGCCATGCCATGTGGGGCATGTGCAACGACTGCATTTGAAGGTGAGCTTGTCCAATTGGAACGACGACGACAGTCAGTCGCACTTGTTGGGCCCGAGACTTGGAGGCAGACAGCTGTCACAAGCTCCAAGTGGGCTTTTGTTTACATCGCCTTTGGTTCAATGCTCTGTGGCAAGAAGTGGGTGCAACATTTGTGCCACATTTCAGTTCCATGTTCTGTTCTCGCATCCCATCCCTGTGAGAGGTCCCAGTCGTGAGCTTGCAACGCTTGGAGCCGAGCTTAAAGCTTGAGTTGCGGACGTGGGAGTTGCATGTTTGAATCGAATTTCGGAATGAAGAAATATCAAGATACGGCTCGTCAGCGTCTCGGTATGCCTCGAGTGGGTGGTAAATCATGATGATGTTTCTCCAAGAAAACGATGAGATATTCATAAATAAATAAATTAGCCAAATAAGGAAACCAGTTTGAAGTGGAAGATTTGGTGGGCATGACTTTTAGGATTGTAATAGCGCTATTTGCCCCCTCGTGAACCTCTCCAAGCCGCACTCATCTTGTGCACAATCAGGAGCCTCAATTGTGTTACTCATGGCTGGCGGAGAGACTCAGAGCACGTCCTCAAACAGCAGCCCTATCCCCCATTATGACTGTTCCAAAAACCACTTCATATGCATAACAGAACATTTGGACTGGCCTTTTGAGGGTGCGGCAGGGTAGGAAAACCTTTCAACTCGAATTATGCACAATAATCTTACATAAATTTAGGTCTTATCTGTGCGTAGACCCCAAAGGAAACCACTAAATTGGTGGAATGGTGAAGTGGTGGAGTGGAGGAGCAGAGCGCGGCATAAATTAGCTCTGGCACAAGTGAAAATCGAAACGGGTTTGTCGCTTCAAGTGAACACAAAACACACAATTACCCAACAACAACAACAGCAGCAGCAACCATAAAAAACTTGTTCTATATTGTATAACATATGGCGTCTGGTTTATCTACGACTTTCTGAACACAACTAAAGATTTATCGATTGCGTTGTATGCTAACATACTATAGATATTGACAGGCGTGTTATTAGATTAGCCTATCCATAGGCACTCGTATCTGTGGAGTGACATCTTCATGGAGTAGAACATTTTCTACTTGGTCAAGTGCGGGTGGATCATTACAGATGATTGGCCTTCAACTCGATCTAATAATGGGCCTGGCCCTGACCTTTCCTATACAGATTTTCATCGCACCAATTAGTTCCAATTCATTAAATACTTCCATGGCATGGCTCAGAGTCGAGTCTGACCATTAGCAGCGCCAAAAAAAGTTTAATTAGAAGATACCCCTGGAACCGACCGCTCACCCAAAACAGAGCTTACTCTCTCAAGAACTACGAGAGGCTGGAGAGATACATATACCATATCTATGTACTATGCAGAGGGTAATACTCACTCACACACAAATGATCTTCAATTGCTTTTAATGCTGATGTTGAGTTCACTTTCATTTCGCAATTAAGAGAAAATGCTCGGTCTCGTTCTGAGAGGCTCAGTCTCGTTCCAACTGCGCCCCAATCGGGAGGCTCAAGGCGAAGTTTAGCGGCTGAAACGATTAGTAAACGGTAATTTATTGGCTTATTAGGGAAATGTGTCTGAAAACAACAAACCAATTTAATCATCCTCGCCAGCCTGTCCCCTGTCCCTTGTTCCGCCAGCCTGGTCGCTCTCATTGTCCGTTCGGGGGATTGCGTGAGCCGAGCCCCATAAAATCCGTATCTAAGTTTAGACGATTTCATCATATTCTGCTTTGCGTATTCATTAGATAGAGATACACGCTTCTGCAGCGGTTGTCTGTGTCTGACGCTGTTCGTAGCCTGTTGTTGGCTTTTGCAAATTAGCTAATATGCGCTTAGCCCCATTGGTGAATGTTTATTTGGTATTTGGCCTGGCGCAGCGCAATCTATCTCTCTGGCTGGTGTTGGCTCTTCAGGTTTCGTAGCTGCTGAAATGCTTAGATACTATAAAACCAGAAAGAAGAAAGGGTAGCCTCGGGCGTCGAAGCCTTGGATATGATATCATACATCATACCCTCTGAAAGGGTATGCAAGATATCTCTGCACTGACAGCTCGATTAAAATTCATATCTCACGCTCTGACCTTTTACAGATCCGTACGACAACGAACCCAACGAGGGGAGGCGGAGGCGGAGGAGAAGGTGTAGCCGACTGTGGAGGTGGGCAGCAGGAGTAGGAGGCGCAGTGGAGGGACTGCGACCCAACTCGACTCCAATTGCAAGTCGCGGCAATCGCAAGTCTCAAATTATATGCCAGCCACAGCATTTCCATAAGTTTTTGGTGGAAACTGGCTGCGAACAAAGCGAATTTCAAATGTGAACCAATCACAAAAACTACAGCAAAAAAATAACCAAAAATAGCGTGCAAAAAAGAAGAAATATTGTGAAAAGAAAAAAACAAAAGAAACAAGGCAAAAGTATTTCCAAATTTTTGAAAGTGCAGTGAAAACGAAAGATGATTAATTGGCAATGAGGCAAAATCGTTAATGAATATAAATTAAAACACCGAAAAAGATACTGCAAAAACGCGATAAAACAACTTGCATGTTCGGAGAAAGAGAGCTTGGCGCTTTTTTAAACGCCGGCGACTAAAGACGCGCTCGCGTTTTTCTTACAACAAAAATAGCGGAAGAGAGATAACAAAAAATTAAAAGCGAGTTCATTGCATAAATTTCGCGACAGTGTGTGTGTGTGTCTAGTCTATGTGAAAATGGCAGCTTCGGAGCAGAGCAGCAGGCGGCAGCTGGAGGCGATATTCATCGCCACTCCCCCGTCAACCCCCCTGATGCACCACAACTCGGTGACGCGGACAACAACACCTCGCGAACTCCCCACAATGTATCACTTTGATTTCGGTAAGCGACAAAAACCCCAACAAATACTATTTTACTGACATGTGCAGGGGTACTCTCAAACTCTGTGAATATAAGGTGAGGCATTGCCAGAGAGCGCTCTCTTCGTGCCATTTTTTATTTCAGTTGTTAGAGATCGAGCGAGAGAAGGAGTACTGTGCAGGCTAACCGTTTATTAATACACCTCTTGTACCCTTAAGTCTTAAGTGATTGTCGAACTCTGCAATTTTCGAATTTCGAGTTTCGAAAACAAAGACATAGCGGCAAAATTCAAATTGAGTCGACTTCCGCGCAGGCGTATAAAGTGCTGCCCCCTGCGGCAGCTCATCGGTGTTGAAGGAAGTGTTTGGGAAACCACTTAAGGGGAAAATTAAGTGGAAGCGGAGTGGGAGGGAGAAACAAATATAATAATTAATGCAATACATAAATCATGAATTTGTTTTATGGCGCTGTATAAACGGAAAATACATAAGTAAAATGAAATTTTAATAGAATTTTAATAGATGGATAATAAAATGTTTTAATAGAAATGAATAATAGAAATTTACAATCAAAATTAAAATTGTACGGACATTTTTTAGTTGAAAACCACTTGAATGAAGATGTTATAGGAAACATGAAAATTACATATAAATGTACAAACATACACTCGTAATTGTTCACGCTTTCCGCTATGATAAAATATATTGATAAACAAACTTTCTATTGTTTAAAGTCTGCAGATGACATCAGTTATTATTACAAATTATTTGTTGATTGCAAAAAAAAAGAAGCAACAAAGACAAAAAAAACTCCAAACCAAATCAAACACAAAAACGTGGAAGGCATTTCAACAAACTGAAAATGAATACAAATACAAATCAACAAAAAATCCAAAAAAAGAAGCCAAGCAACAGACAAGAGACACTGACATATCTATGTCAATTTCCATTTGCAGTCAGCAGCGTCAACTAAATTAAATCAATTTTAATTAAATTAAAAAAGCCCAAAACAGGAATATCAGCTTTACTTTGGGACAAAATTAGGCAATTCAAGAAGTCAGGTCAGCCACTGAACAAAGGCAAAGCAGAATTAAATGGAATTCCAGCTGCAACTGAAACCAAAAAGTAACAAAACTGGGCTCGACTTATATGCCATATTCATAGGGCAGATAAATATACTCACAGCTTGACATAAATCGGGCGTTCCGCCTTAGCCATGTCAGTCACGTCGGACCGGGAGATTTTGCGTGCCAGTTTTTACAAGTTTCCGATAATGCTAATAAATAATAAATACTCGTACGAGCAAAAACTACGAGTATTCCATTGTCACTCTCCAGCTGCCTGGTTGGCTGGCTGACTGATTCAGATTGTAATGGCCCATCTGCATATATGGCCTAAATGGTCTCCAGTGGGGGGCATATGACCCACTTCCCTCGGCTTAATGTGCCAGCAGCCCACACTTGAGTTTCCTCTTTTTCTGCCTCTCTGTCTGCCATGGA
The DNA here is from genome assembly GCA_008121275.1 of Drosophila lowei. Classification (NCBI taxonomy): domain Eukaryota; kingdom Metazoa; phylum Arthropoda; class Insecta; order Diptera; family Drosophilidae; genus Drosophila; species Drosophila lowei. Next base: position 17,632,816 of record CM017778.1, on the reverse strand, counting down.
ATTTCCTTGACATTGAACCACATTTAGTGGCAAAGCAAAGCTCGAACACAATGCTTATTTTATAGAATGAATTCCAAAGTCAAATATCCAACCAGTTTGTGCAAAACGCAATTTATATATAGAGGTATTTCATTGTCTGGCTCGAAACCAGTTTTCAAAACATTTAATGTGTTCCAGCCCAAATCGCAAAGTCACTCTCCTGTTAGGATGAGTTCTTCGATCTGCAAATTTGTCATTGACGGATGGCTGTTTCCTAATTTTATTTTATTTTCGAATTAAAGTACGAATTTACGAGTAATGCGCGAATTTAGTTGCCTCTAGGCGGCAACGGCTGAAAGCTAGCCGTCGAGTGCAGAAAAAAAGCTTTTGCTTAAGCTTTGAAACTACGATACGGCCAGTATTGCTGTGCTGCATGTTTGCTGCTATTTTTTGTGATGAAAAAACTACTACATTTTTGATGTCAAGCGATTTATTTAAACAACTAAACTAAAATTGTTTGAAATAATGAGCATGGCTTGTACTTCTTTGCCGTTCTACTTATTTACACTCATCTATTTTCTTCTTTTGAGTGGACAAAAATACCCCTAAGAAATATGTTTTAATTGATTTCAATCTACTATAAATGATCTAATTCAATTTCGCTCAACATTCAATTCGTTGTGGTCCACTCACAAATCGATTCGCTAATCGTTTGGCTTCACCTCCGACCCCAAATCGAGCCTCGAACCTACTCCGAATCCGATTGGAAATTACCTACCTCAATTAACGACACCATTCTCCTCGCACTTTGGCCACCACGAAAAATGCCAAATGAAAGACTGAGGAACGAAAGAAGGCCCCCCGAATGGAATCGGAGCCAAACACAAAAATGTTTCACACTTTCTAAAAAGCAATCAACAGAAGAAACAGCAGCAGCACCAGCCACAGCAAACAACAAACAAATCAACTTCAATTTGTTGCAACAACAGCAGCAACAACATCGATCTCATTGAGTTCCAAACAGAACAGAACCGAAGATAGAACCAACAAAAAAAACGAAAACAGAAAATTGTGCAATCTGCAAAATGCGCTCGAAGGAAACAAACAACAAAATCAACAAAATACAGTATTTGTTACAGGGGAGCGCCAATGAACTGAAATGATTTCATTACAGCAGAGGAGGGAGCGACGGATGGGAGTGGAGTGGCGACGACTGGAAGAAATAGAACTTAATTAGTGGAAAATACGACGCACCGATGTTGTTGATATGTGAAGAGAGAGAGAGAGCGGATGGGGAGAAGCTATAAGAGCCATCTAAATGTCACCCATAGCACCATTCGGAAGTCTGATTCGCTTTTGATACACTAGCGCAATATATTTAGAAAATTCCATCATAAGAAAGGAAGTGCTCTTAGAGAGATGACAGAAGTGAGAACTTTTAGAGTTCACCTGAGGTTAACATTCAGTTAATTCAGAATGCATTAGGTATTGGGTCGCTCTATAATTGTATGTGTAAATATATTCGCTTGGATATTATCCATCGTATAAGATAAACAACACGGTTCAAGGCACAAAGGAATTCTTAAATCAGTACGCTGTTCAGTACAACATCATATTAAAGAATGATAGGTTTGTTCCATTACAGAACTTCCTGGCATGTTTCTCTCCATTTAATCCCCTAATTTCTTTCAGTGCATAGGAAATATTAAATTTTAAGTTCACTTTTTTTTGCCTTGTTTTTGTGCTTGTGTCATGTCGCCGCCTTGCCCCCAAAACGCCATCCATACAACACATCATCTAGATTCGAGAACTTTGACTATTTATACGCACGCGCCCCTTTTTTTTCTCCCGAGGGCTCTGCCGTGAAAAGCGTGAAAATCGGTAGAGCGAGATAGATGCATAGTGCAACATATACATATGTATGTACCATATGTACATACATATATGCAACTGCAACATATCTTCTATTTTCGGCTGCGCTCTCAGAGCGTGACAATTATAAGAGATTATCAGGATGTTGAGGGCAAGTCAGAGTCGAGACGCGTGGGCGACCACAAACGATGCCGCCCACAACCCCGGGCGCCTCTCCCTACCGCCTTGTACCCCGCGTCCTCTTTCCCGCCAGAGCAGGAGAAGTTGTTGGTTCGATAAAATAGATATAAATAACCGAGTATGTCCCGGCCCCAAGTTCATTACTCCCTCCCCCATGCCTCTCGCTTTTGGCACGTGCAATATTGGTTGTTTTTCCGTATTTTTTGTTTTTTTGTGGATTCCCCTGCATTCAAGGCGTCTTGCATAAGAGAGATCGATGGATGGATGGGTGACGTCATCTGTAGTCGGAGTCTGAACGGATGCTGCTCGCTATTGTGATTTATAGCAGCGACAAATGGGGATCGTATGGTCCGACCAGAAAAGATCGCTCCTCAAAAGTGCATTCGCATTTCAATTAAAGACAGAAGCACAGCCACACAGCAAGAGACGAAAAAGAGCAGACAAAAGATACTCAGAAAAGGAGAGAAGAATAAAAGGAGAAAAACGAATATGGAATACACTGCACTATAACAAAAGAGATCAATAGGACAAAAAATCAAATTTTAGCGTGGTTTTACCTAGGCTCAACGATATATCCGCCGACTGAACATGATATATCTTCTATATATCTGCGGCAAATTTCATGAGCTACCTTATAGACTCTCTAAAAAGTTCTCTCCTCATCAGTTCAGCCAAATGTGTCGCCTCCAACTCCCCTCCCAGCTGTTTATTTATGTGAACCGCCTGCAACACCAAATGTTGCTGAGCTCGCCAAATGTTGCTGCTGCCGTTGTCACATGCAACTCCGATGGCGGCTACCTTTTTTGGCGCACTTATGCAACTTATGCAAGTAAGTTGATGTTTCTTTAGAGTGCCATAAGTGGACATAATTACATATTACTGTACATACGTACTATGTGTGGGCTACACCCAGTACCAGTCGTGGACCCAATTCCTACTGGCCAGGAAACGATCCACTTTGATGTCTAGTCTTTAGGCTGATTGACTGATGGCCCCAAAGGAAGTCGCGCCAAACACTACTTCAATTTAGAAATTCGAATATATTCAAATGGGGGGAATTGGCAGTCTTTCTGCCCGACTTCAGAGTGGAATGAATGACGGTCTAAGCAGCCAAGGGTTCAGCAACATTTGGCGGCGGAACGGGCGGCAGTGTCGGCAGCGGCGGCGGCTTTAAATAAATCAGCCGTAAAGACAAGACAAACAAGAAAGGAAGTCCAAAGGCGATTACCGAAACTGTTGATACTCTTACAGATATAAACTCCCAATGTCAGCTATAAGATATAGTTATCCCTATCTTTGTGGCTCCGATTGTAGCAAACGAAAATAAGTGGAAAGGTTTTAGTGCCTTTAAACCTTCAACAGACAGATGGGCTTGGCTATATTGACATGATCTGCTATATTGATATGATTGATCAAGATCAAGATAATTTATGATTCCATCTCTTTGTGGAAAATATCTGCTCAAAACCGCAATACCCTCTCCAAGCGAAGACCACAAGAAGGGGAAACAGACAACCCAGAGCAGAAAAGGAGGGAATAAGTTGGAAAAGAATGGTGGCCTTTGTTGCTGGTAGCAGCTACACCCACACCCACCCACACCGCAGCCAAAGCCAAAGCCAAAACTGGAGTGCAACTATTTTTAATTCCATGCAAAATGTGCACGGCAACATGTTGCCGGCAAGTTGCACAGTGGATATCAGGTGGAAAAAATCAAAAGTTCTATGAGCGGTTTGGATAATAAGAACGATATACATATACGCATATGATAAGTCTTGTAGAGGTTTCTAAAATGCAAATTTCCAGGACTTTTAATTTAGGAAATACATATAAATAAATATATATACAACATAATAAATAATGTTCTTCGTTAATACATTAATTCAATATTTCTCTTTACTAAAGTCTACAAGTCCACTCTGCGATTTGTGTTTTTTAGAACGTATTTACGTGTCGCAACTACGAACGAAAAAACAACCAAAATAGCCCAGTCACAGGTATAAGAATAAGTATGGTCAACAGTATTTTTGAAAGCCAAAAGGTCCAAAGGCCCACTGTGCGGGCCGCTTGTTGCTGGCGAGAGCTTAATGTTGCTGGCGGCCTGGCGGCGATGTTGCTGCCGCTCAAAATTGAACCAGACGCCGGCGCAAGAAGAAGTCCAATTGAAAAGAGCGGAGCGCGGAAAATGTGAAATGTGTTTAAAAATAACGAAATATCGGGAAAGTGAATAATCATCAGAGGCGCGTAATCCAAATTTTGAGCAAGATGAGCAAGAAAATGTGGAACAAGATCTTTAAATCAAAGTCGCAGAAGCCTCAGCCACTGGCCAAAATCAATAAGCGGCACAGTAGGGGCATCTACGAGGAGTACCAGCAACTCAACGATTTGCTGGCCAGCGAAAAAGCTCAGCTGAATTTCTGCAATCAAAGGGAAAACGAAAATGGAAATGGAAATGGCTGTGGAAATGGCAACATTAACGTATTTGAACAGCAGCCGCTGCAGAGTTCTTTCAACTCGTTGCAGCTTATTGAGGCGCAACAATCACTGCCGCAACAGCAGCAGCAGCATCAGCAGCCGCAGCAACAGCTGTCCACATTTTCGCGCGTTCGCAATACGTTTTCCCTCAAACGCAACAGCAACGGCAGCAGCAGCAATAAAGGGAAGAAAAATCTGCCCAATGCCAAGTCAAGTGAGTCGGACACGCCTCCAGGTGTGGGCGCAGCAACGCCCACTGAACCTGCAACAACAACAGCAGCAGCAGTAGCCGCAGCAACATTAACTAACAATAACAATCAACTGCAACGCATTCTGATTGTTGTCAATAAGATCGATGTGTTGTCCACTAACCAACCAACTAACAATCATTTGCATGCCAAACCATCAGAAACAGCAACAGCCCCAGCAATTAAGCCAAGTAATTTTCAATGCAAATTAACAACTAATACACAAATGCTAAATGAACCGTTTTAGTTTGTACAAAATTGACCAAGTGAAAGCGCTAAATGGGGGGGAAAATGTAAATGCTGGAACAGCTGCTTAATCTGCTTTGAAGAATCCAATGCCAAGACGACCTTTTCATTGACTCCTCCTAGTACTCGAATTCTTATCAATTCCGAATGATGTCACCTCCCGTTTGACCAAATACTCGCAATGAAAGCGAAATTGAAAATCGGAATGATTTACTGAGAACTGAGAGAGGATGGGGCCCTTTCATTCGGTTCCCACTGTTTTGGTTCATGGGAAGCATCGCCAAGTGTCAAACAGTTGGAAGTTCAAAGTGTGGCCAAGAACTGGAATGAGAAAACCGTTTGTATTATGCTTTACCATATTGCACATCAGAAAACAACACATTTATGGGCCCACTGAAGTCTTAAGTGGCTTATAGAGCTTGCCCAATAGCGGACCGACAACAGCAGCAACGAAAAGACCCATGAAAGACACGACTAGACACGGACTAGTGGATGGAATGGATGTGGATAGGGAATCGTTTGATTGAGAAAGAAGGGAACAGACACATTCATATAGACATATAGTCTATTGAAAATTGCATTCATCACTCAGTTGTAGGGCTTTCAACTTTTGATCCAGTAAACTCTTGACCATCTGAATATCACTTGGCCGAATCATTGCCATCCATTCTCCATTCTCTCCATGCAGCCAGATCTGCTCAGGCTCCCATTGGACAGGGATGCTGTTATTATTATAGATCTCAAGTGGGAAGAGTGGATGCATATGCATATGCATATAATGCAGCAGTGGATTTGATTCTGTTGCATACTGCGAGCATCATTAGCAACGACACGGGCCAGAGCAGTCGTGTGCAACGGCTCTTTGCTGGTGCCCATCCACTCACCCACTTCTCATTGGGTTGTTGGTTTGGGAAAAGAATGCGTAACATAAAACTTTGCATTGATTTGAATTGAAACGAGAGAAGCTGTCGCCGGCGAAGGGGGAGGAGGGAGGACTCCCAAGATGGTGCGGAAATTTCTGCTCCTCTTGTCTCATGCGTGCCGTTGATTGATGTAATCTTTGCTGGCAGCCAGTCGTGGGTGCTCCGCTGGCCTCGCATTGTAATTGGATTGCCGCTGTCTGCCAGTGGCTGCCATCATTGATGGTCTTTTTTGCTTACCCCATGATATGAATTTAATTATTATTTTTCAATGCCCACACACAATAGACCGAGAAAGATTTTTTCGCAATTAAAACTAAATTATGGTGTAAACACTGCTTAGTTATCGATCACTGATAACTCCAGGATTTGAAAATCGGTATCGCAACATTGGCTTACAACCGCGAAAAAAACAAACAAACAAACAAAATTATAGCAAAATGAACAAAAGAACAGAGTGCGCATTCGTGGGCAGAACACGTCGAAGCCACCTGCCATCCGATGGATGCTCGCAGTTGGCTTCATCGAGCCCCGATCCACGCCCACAGCCACGCACACGGAATGTAATCAAATAAGCGCACTCTTTGGCGGGGACCAGCTGCCAAAAATGGCCACAGCAACTTCTCATCAGAAGATAAATAACAATTTATAGGCTGATCACACACGCCAAAAGCGAACCAAATAATAACTATAAATTATTTGGGGGATTTCTACTGTCTTTTCTTTGGGAAGACACAGACAGCCAGACTCTGACAAATGGCCGGAAAAGGCAATTTGTCGCCCAAAAAAAAAAAACAATCCACAATGACGCTGACTGCCAGTGATTTTCACCCACTTGGCGGCGAGCCATTTTCACTGGGAAAGTTACTTGGCATTTCCCTAGTGAACTTTCTTTCCCACCTTTGGGCCCGGGCCCAGAGACCTTCTAATCGGGCGGAAACTGTCGAGAATTTTAATTGACGCAATTTTGAGTGTGTTACTGAAATATATATAGCTTTTATTTTGTAGGCTATACAGCATATACAAAACATTGTCAAAGTGCTCGCAGAAACAGAATTGATTTCTTACATTATCTACTTCCATATAATCGCACCACGCAGCCACATTCAACACGGAGACCGAGTCGGAAGCGCCCGGATGCGGGCAGGAGGAGGAGCCCTCTTCGCCGCCACAGCCGCCACCGCCGCCGCTCACCAGAGGACTGCCGCTGCCCGTGCCCGAGATAGTGGCCATCAGCTCCAGCGATCTGACGCCCTGTCCGTGCTGCAGCCGCACCTTCAACTTGAATGCCCTGCGCAAGCACGTCGTCATCTGCGAGAAGATCTCGAAGAAGCGCAATACCTTTGATTCCTCGCGCCAGCGCCGCGAGGGCACAGCACTTTCCACGTATGTCCTTCCCAAAAACTTTGGCCTGCCCAATGCTGAGAAGGTGCCTGGAGTTCACACCCCCTCCGCTGGGAGTCGGGATCCCGTAGGCACGGGATCCACAATGTCAACAGACGTAAGTCCATCTACCAATCAATCGAGCCATCGCTTAACGCTCTTTCTCTTCTGGATGCTGTTGCATCTTCAGAGTGTGGGCTCTCCTCTGCCCATTCGTCGCAACTCCCAAACCGAGCTGGTTCGCTCTACGGCACGAGCTTCCGTGCGTAGAGCAGGGGGCACTGCAACAGGAACAGGAGCTGCTGCAACTTCGCCCGCAGGCGACCCAAACCATGTACCAGCCCGCGATCGCTCGCTGGCCAAGCGCATCAAGGGTGTGGCCTCCGAACACTGTCCCCACTGCGAGCGCAACTTCAATGTGAAGGCTTTCGACCGGCATGTGGAGTGGTGCAAGGAGAAGGCGATCCAGGCCACCATGAAGCTGACCAACACCCAGGAGACGTCGAAAGCAAAGGAACGGCTTGACGCCAGGAAGCAGTACAGGCCGCCCAATCTCAAGTAAGCCTGGTGTTCCACGACATGTCTTTCGACATCCGTATTCTTGTTTGACACCAGTCACACACTTGCCACACACCCAGACACTACCAATTTATTATTCCAATTATTTTTTCTGTTTGCCGTTTCAATTTCCACTCGCAATGAATAATTATAGGACGAAGCGCTCGATCAACCGGAACAAGTACTCCGGCAACCACGAGGATCTGCTGGACGCCGGCGACATGACGGCCCCCAAGCAGAGCCTGATGTCGCTCCCCTCCATGACCTCGTCCGTACACAGTGATAAGTGAGTACCAAAGGATAGATATAGTTTTAGATTTAGATACAGAGACTAGAAATACTTAGATACATCTAACCCAATCGCTCCTCTGGCGTTACCTTGGTTGTCGTTGACTAATCCCCCGTATCCCCACCAATATCCGTAATTGTAAACGTATCCTTGTGGTAGACAGATACTTCGTATTGCGCCTTGCGCCTCACCGTAGTTAGAGCAAACATCCATCAGCGAACTCCACTCATGCTCATCCCACTCAGCCCTCCTCAAGCAAAGAAGCTGGCACGCGCCCAACCAAAGAACGGGACGCCCGCAGTCCGCAGCAAGGCCGAGGGAGCTAGCACAAAGGTCACGCAAAACTCAGTCACCTTGTGCGTGACCCACGACAACGATCTACCACCAGCACCAACTCCGCCAAAGGAGCGCGTCCCACGCGCGAAGCGCAAGCCTATCGAGACTTGTGACCGCATCACCGAAACCATGGATCGCTTGCGAAGCCAATCCAGCGGCGAAACCCTCCAGCTGGACTGTGTGGAGGCGGCACCGCTGAAGCCAACCGCCAGGCTCCGCAAAGGGATGACCAATCGGGAAAGGGTCGATGCTGCCGAGAAGAAAATGTCGTTGCCGGCACTGAAATTCGAGGATCTCAATCGGTTGATCAAGCGAAAAGGTATGGGTTTGGGTTCTATAGCCAGATGTATGAATTTACCATCTATATGTGGGATGCCATGGGGTTCCATTGACCATAGCGTGCAGTTGCCCAATTAACTTGGCTTACGAGTACTTGTCGGATCTAAGAAGCCGGAACTTGTTCATGGTTCGTAATTAATGCGCGCCGCCGCCACAAAAGCATTCCAAAAAGATCAGCGATGCATTAAGCTCTATAAGTGGCTGTCCAGGTGCAGCTATGGTATCCACTGGATAGGTTCTTAGAGGGAGAAGTGAAGGGTAACGCGAGAGTCTCGAGATAGAAATAGAACAAATAAAAATAATATATATAGTAGTCTTGTAAAGATTCCTATAGGAACATGGCATTTAGATTTCAGATAGAAACTTTGAGAAAATAGAACCCATTCATCCCAGGATTTTTTATCGATCTGTAAGCTAATTGAAGCAACCTCCCATCCACCCACACGCTGCCCACGTCAGGCCCTACAACCATCGTAAAAGCAACAAAAATGGATGAAACACCGCAGGAGGTGGTTAAAGTGAAGGTACGTTCCTCCACATCGCTAGTGCGGCAGGCGCGTCGTCGCATCCGCACACGGGAGCATCCCAGCTTGGAGCTGCGCAACTTGGAGCAGGAACTGACCCAAGCCTCGTTCCCGTCACCATCATCGCAAACAAAGAAAGCAAACTCCATGCAGATATCGACCGAAGATGATATGGATCGCTGCCTTGTGCCTGTGTCGCGGAGACCGCGTGTTGCCTATTCTGATTACGAGGACGATTCGCCGCGAGCCGAGATCCAAATCAAAATGGAAACGACCACCACGCGAACTGTGTGCCGGCCCAAGAAGCGGACTGGCCAGGCCACCATGGAGATGAACAGCTCGTTACCCATGCGGGCTCTGCCCATGCCCCAGCTGAAGCAAAGCCTGGAGGCCCTCGGCCACACCATGAACCATACCAAGCTGCCCAGACTGCAGCTCGGCAACGATCGGCTGCAGTTTGAGCGCGATGTCATTGAAATGGACAACGAATCGAGCGAGCTGGAATGGAGCGAGGAAAATATGATGAGGGGCACCGCGAAGATCCTCGAACGCACGTCCAGTCCGAATAGCGAAGAGATCCCGCAGGTCGAAGACAGCGACGTAGAAGCTGAGATGGAGCAGCGGCCAGTCACGAAGCTGCCTCTTGTGGCCAAGCAGAGCAGCAACAGGATCAGTCGCTGCCTGGTGATGCTCGAGCAGGACGAGGATGGAAAAATGTACATCAAGGAGCCGCCTGCCAAGGACGACAGCCACTCGCCTCCCAGTTCCCGCCACGGAGGCACCTTCAAGAGGTTTGTTGCCTGCTAATCTGATTCATCCTCCTCCTCTTCCTCCTCATGCCATTTCACCCAGACGACAGCCAGGCTATGCACAGACGGGCGGGTTACCATTAGAACTTTACCACAGAATCTTTCTACCATTTTGCGCTCTTTCTCTCACTTTCCAATTTTCTGCATAGCGGCCTCAGTGGAGTCAGCGTCAGCGGCGACAAGTACGATCCCTTCCTCTCGGCCAAGCGTCAGCTGGAGGAGCTTTGCTCCCCCGGCACGCCGCCGGAGGATGAGGAGGTTTCGGTTCCCCCAACAGCCACACTAACAGCCACACCAAGCCTCTCCATGACCACCTCGTTAACCATGCCGAGCAGCAAGGCACCGCCGACCACACCGAAACCCACACCTGCCTCCAACTTCCGGCGTACTTCCTCTCTGCGAGGCCCCCGGCGGACACCGCTGCTGCCTAGTCGTCCGTTGTTTGCGACCAACTATCGCCCCACCATCCAGCGTGGCCTCTCCGACGAGGGCCCCATCTCCACGAACTTCCTCAAGCCGGAAGAGTACGACGAGATGCCGGTGCGCGCCGCCTGCGTCAACGACTTCCACAGTCCACGCGTGGTCCGCCGGGATACGAGTACGTCCAACCGCAAGCAGTTGCTGAAGCTACCGCTGGGCGTTGGAGCTGCCAGCGAGACCACAGCTCAGGCACAGCCCGGGCGAAACGTGGCCAAGACCGACTCCCTGGCGGTGTTCCTTAAATACGAGCACGAGCTGGAAGAGCTGCATGCCAAGGCAGCGGAGGTGGCAGCCGCCAGTCAGCTCACCAGCAAGGAGCTCAAGGATAAGAGCAACAACCTGAGCAAGCAGAACTCGGCCAAGAGTCTGACCACGTCCAGCAATCCTGGCCAGCTGCCGCCCCTGACCCCGACCACGGTGACACCAGCATCAGCACCAGCCACAGCCCCGCCCCCAGTTGCCGTCTCGGCCAAGGAGAATAACGAGAAGAGGGTGCCCAACAACTACCAGCCCATTGCCACACCCTTGCGGCTGGAGCCCATCAGCAGACCAGCGACGGCGATGCCATCAGTCCATCAGCCAGTCAGCGGTGGGGCGACCACCCTAACACCCATCAAGCTGGAGAGTATCTTCGGCTTCGCCCGCCCGGCCGCAGCGGGCGGCGGAGAGTTCATCGACCCAAAGCTTATCAATGCATGCGATAATCTGCACGTGTCCAGCGGGGTAGCCTCGGATGCCAGTTCCACGCCACAGCAGCTGTCGCAGAGCCGAAGTAGGAGCAGCTCCCAGTCGACCATCACCTACGAGCGGCGTCAGTCGGGCGAGGCCAGGAATCTGCTGAAGCGGAAGATGCGCTTGGGACGCAATCAGTTTCTGTACGATGCCTCGCCGGAGGATGCGGATGCCTCGTCGGGGTGCTCCGCCGACGATGAGGCCAATCGGTCCTCGATGGAGTACGACGAGCAGTGCTGGCAGCAGCAGCAGAAGCAACTGCTGGCCAATCCACTGCCCCTGGTCATGCCGATGGGCAACATGCCCACCTTCGACGACTTTGACTTTGAGGAGTTTCTCTCCTCATTCGAAAACGAGAATGACGACGAGCAGTTCCCGCTGTTCAAAGATTGTCGCGAATTCCTGCTGAATCGCACGACGAGCAGGCAACGCTCGTTCCAGAAAGCGACTTCGACCCCACAACAGACCACAACAGCCACACTGAGACCGGCCACCACCAGTAGCATCCTTCAGCCCAAGTCACAGCCCACTAAAGACACTCACGCCCACAGATCCAACTCGAATAGTTCGAATAGCAAGGGAGGCGAGAAGTTGAAGATGCACATGCAGCGCCAGCAATCGAATACTTCCAGTGCTAGCAGCCACGACGAAAAGATGCAGCAGATGCCAGTGCAGATGGTGGGGAAGAGGCCAGTCGAGGATCAGCAGAAGCGGGAAATCTTCATCAGCATCGAGACGGAGACAAATGCCCACGGCCGTTCCCCCATTTCACCCGACTCCCTGCGCCACATGGTGGGCAATTCACAGACGCCCATCGACGTGCTGCACATAGAGAATGGCAACGAGCCGGAGCACGCCCGGTTCAGAAAGATCAGCGACACAGAGGACGCCTATGTCGACGCCCAGGGAGGGCCTGATGATCGGGCCAGCCAGTTGACTGGCAATGCCAACAGACTGGCCCTATTATCGAGCGACTCCGTCCAGGTCAATAACGCTAAAAATCTGATCCAGCAAATGCAGAGCGAGTTTCGGCAACTGGGCGAGGATGCCGGCGCCTCAATCCGTACCCTGTTCATCAGAAGGCCCGAAGAGCAGCCAAGGGAATTGGATCCGGAGCCAGTGCAACAGCTTCAGCAGCAGCAGCATCAGTTGAAGGCCAGCTCCCCCTTGACACCTTCAGCATCGGCGGATTCCGACGAGCTGAGCAGTCTCGATGGCTATCCCATGTCCTCCTCCCACTCGTCACGTCGCGGCGCCAGCTCCAAGCTAAGCTCCGACTCTGCCTATGGCAGGTGAGTACTCTGCCACGATGAGGAGATCACTTTTATTGAATAATTTGTCTTGCATTTCTACGGCAGCACCAACTCCCCCTACAGCCTGTCGCGCCAACGGTCCGGCGACCTACAACCGGGTACACCGCGCAACCAGAATCTGCTGCGTCCGCACACGGCCAGTGCCAAGCTGCCTAGCACCATGACTGATGTCTCGACCCAGGCGCACACTTCCTATGGCACTCTCAAGGCACGTCAGAGGCTTTATGGCGGCGGCGGCGCTATCAATAGCATTGGCAATGGCAATGGCAATACCGACGGAGCAGAATCCTCCAGTGGATCGGAGCACTCCCTGACAATGTCCACGCAGCAGCCGCAGGAACAACAGATGCACAATAGACCAGACAGCAACTACAACTACCAGCAGCAGCAGCAGGTGCAATCCCAACCAGTGTATAACAACAACAACAACAACAACAATGGGCAGGCGTCGCTGACTCCAACCACATCGCAGCATTCCCTGCTGAGCAGTAACTCCGCGTCCAGCCTAAGTTCGAGTACGAAGATGTCCAAGTTCTGCCACGAATGTGGCGGCAGGTTCATCATCGAGCACGCCAAGTTCTGCATGGAGTGCGGCGTGCGGCGAATGATACTCTAATCTCGGGTTTTAACCCCACGTAGATATTGTTGTACCCTATCACCCACTCACAAAATCACACAGCAACACACTCACCCTGATAATGGATGCTGGTGACGAAGAGCGTCGCCTCCTGGGGTCGGGGTCTTTTTTAAGTGTATACCAAATGTAGTTTCTCACACGCAAGCGAAGCAGCTAAGGAGAGCGTTTGATATGTCCTACACAAAGAATAATAATCGTATTTAATATATATATTTTATTATAAACCAAAAATGCGAACACAAATTTTTAAATCGAACGAACAGAAACAGGTATTGCAGAAGTTCATTAAATTGAAGTTTCTCTAATTAACTTTGCATTTCTCGTTAAGTGCACATTTCTCTGACTCAAAACAAACGTAAACCATTAATCACTTTAAAAAAGTAAAGTTGTTGATTAACAAAGACTGAACGAATTTAAACGATAGTCGTTGGACAAAAAAAAAATTGAATGAATGACAGGCTCCTCCGCAAGCAAGATCGTAACTATTTTTAAACATTTTTTCGAAACCTAACGCAGCAACTCCATTGTATTGTATTCTTTATAATCTGATTACTAATTATATAGAGACACTGCTTAAATATATATACTCTAAATGATAATGCTTACACAATTGCATCTGACTATCAATCCGGTTGAGTGTACCAATCGTAAGAGGCTTTAAAACGACATCCACTCATGGGAACTACTCATCCGGTCCGAGGAATTTCTCAAATAATACATATTCTTTTTCTTTCGTTTACAGTGAAATAAATGGAGCTCTTTTATTACAGTCCGTAAAGACCGCAAGAGCAAGAGCAGACCACTGTTACAGATAGACAAATAATACAAATAAAATGAGAACATTAAAGTAAATGGTTACAAGCAAATGCGTACTTTAGGAATGTTCTAGGCAGACTCTGGGTCTTGCACTTTTACTTTTCAGGTTGCGGCAGCCGTTAATCCTAGCTTAAGTCTTTAGAAAATTCTGTTTGATTTATGTCAGGAAAGAGCGCAGCTCTATGATATATTTAAAGCATTCATCACGGCACATATGGCGGTGGAGATTTTATCTGAAAAAAAGGTACAGGGGGATAAATCCAAGACTGTAGTTTAAGCACTTACCCATTTCTGGGATCACTTGCTTGGCTTTAACCAATGCCATTTTCGGATTTGCAGTGTTCACATTTATAGCACCTTCCAAATCGCTGATAGTCACATGTTTTACCACGGAATGCAATGAATCTCTCTTTTTGAAGAGATACGTTTGATGCTGGATGCACTCATCAATGATGAACTTAAAGTCGGGATGATGGCGAAGAGTGACGGGATTACCAATCAGTATGAGCAGCGCCTTGGGCCGCGAAATGAGCACATTGATGCGACGCGGGTTACGCACGAACCCCATATAGCTGAACGAACGCACCAGAGTGGCAATGATGATGAGCTTCTCTCTGCCCTGATAGGTCTCCACGCTGCCAACTTCCACATTGCCGAGGCCCAGCCGCTTAAGCTTACGACTGATTAGGTTGCCCTGAGACGTGTATGGAGCCACCACACCAATGTCTTCCTGCTTTACATCTATATTTGGGCCGAGGCCATTTTTTATCAAGCGGTTGACGTACCAGCACAGAACCTCTGCCTCCAGCGAATTGAAGGAGCTGGTGGTGTGCTTCTCCTTTTCGGTGACTCCATGTGTGGCCTGGAAGATGATGGGGAACTGGCCATTGGGCAGCACATCCCATTCGGCGGCAAGGTTGACCTGTTCGTCCGGAGCCTGTGCGATTAGCTCTCCGCCGTAGTAGAGCTCGTTAAAAAGACGCACGATCTCTGGATGTGAGCGATAGTTACGACGCAGACGCACCTGAAGGGTGCGATCGTAGTTCCCGTTCTGGTCTACCTTGTAGCAATCCGAGGCCAGTATGCGCTCCATGAGAGATTGATTCAAGCCAAGGGACGCAGCCCGGCTGCTTTTGATCACTGCTCCCAGCTGCTTGTGATCTCCGGACAGAATTACATGACAATCGTTGTTCTGTTTAACACCCACAATGCCCATAATAGTCTCCGGCTCGGTGGAAGCTCCAGCCTCGTCGATGAATATGTGGGTGAAAAAGTCACCAAAGCCATCGTTAGCCAGGCGGCCAACAGTAACCAATGTGGCCACGATGATGGTATACTTCTCAGTCACATCTCCCACTCGTAGATGCTCGTAAACATGGTCCGAGCAATTGGAGTTATTCAGCAGCAAGGGCGGCACCGATTTCAGTCCCTTCTTGAATATGCTGCGTGAATAGATTCGGATCATCGGCTTATCCTTTAAGAACATGAGCCGAAAGTTTCCATCGATATACTCGCACAGTTTCACAGCAATCGTGTCGCAGGCCGAGTTCGAACCGGCTGTTACAAGGATGCGGCTTTGCGGTCGTAGAAGGCGCAGCTGTAGAATGGCCTCCACAATGGTAGTGGTCTTGCCAGTGCCTGAATGGAAAGAAGGTGTGAATTTTCTACGACTGTGGCTAGCATACCTGGTGCTTACCTGGTGGTCCGAACACTATAAATGGAGCTTTGGGACTGGGTCCAGCCACAATCCTCTGCACCGCCTCCAACTGTTCTTCATTGTGGCCTATGGTCCCGTTCAGCAGCCAAATCTGTGCTAGAGGAGCTTGCGGGGGCGGCGGTTGGATTTGCATCCAAGAGGGAAGATTGCAGTCATGCAATGCAATCTTCGAGGTTTCTATCATTGTGGTTAGCCAATTCGGAAAGGGGAAGAGGTAACGACGGAGACCTGGCATCTCCGGGAGCATATTCACAGCGCGGTACATGAAGCGAAACGGAATACGCGTGGAGCGGAGAATGACATGGAAGCGTTGCGGCTTCAACACATTGATGCCTGGAAATTTTTTCTTACTGAACTTGAAGTGAACACTGGTGCGGCAGACTTGCTCTACACTGGCCACATGGCGGCGCATCGGATCATTAAGAGGCAATCTTTCATGCGGATGGGGAAACAGGGCCGATATGAGCTCCTTTGGCAGCGGTGAGGCCATTAAACTACACTTGGGTATCAAGACAACCTCATCGATTCCGGGGGACACCACATCCTCGGCATTAACAGAATCTTTAGCAGTGAGAGCGACTCGAAATGCATTTCTATGTGCTTTATGAACCGCCACATTCGGCTCGATGAGCTGCGAGTACAGCTTCATGGTGGTCAAATCCTCGATGGTAAGCAGCGTCAGCATCACCGAGGATGCATTGTAAAACTCCAACTTTTCGGTGCTCAAATAATGCGCAAAGATGGCGTCCTTGTCGGTCAAATCGTCATCCGTAAAATTGTTTGTCTGGGCCTGAAGCATTTTCGCACTGGGCTCGTAGTGCGGCAGGTCGCCCTTAAAGTCCGATGACCTGCATAAATGGAATGGTAATCAGTAAAATGCACTCCCCGGTACTCTTCACCTACCCCTTCTGCTTGGCCTGATGAATAGTTTCTCCGACATTCATTCCGTTTAATGGTTCCGATTTCGCTAGCTTTAATTGTACCTTTTGTTTTAACCAAAAATCTACCTCGGTGCCTATCTGCGACAGCTGCCGATCTAACTATAATTTATGATGCATTATTAGCGAGTTTCCACTAGTTTTTCTGCATGCTCACTTACAAGTTGCAGATCCATTCCGCTTGCGTGCATGCGCGTTGATGCCATTTAAAACAAGTATAAACAAGTACAAACAAATTATGGTGTAGCAGGACTGCGCGATAAGCATTGAGTAAAAAAAGTTCCGTTAACTCTTAGCGTCCTCTTAGCTCTGTCTGGCAACTCTGTTTCGGTATTTCGAACTTTGCGGTATACGGCCATATTGCGCGCTTGCTCCGCTCTCCCTCTCCAAGTCACACACCTTGGGACAATCTTAGAGATGCGTCTTTTATATCGGTAAATTGATACAAATACAAACCATTTAAGGTATATTATATACATTTTGACGTCGAAATTGAGTGGAAGGTATGTTTACGGTATACCGGTATATAATGGTGTATTTAATCAATTTCATCAATTTATTAAATTGCATTTTTAAAGGTAATATTAAAGAAGATAGTGTACAGAAACATCCATACGCAGTTTTTTTTTAGTTTTCGCTCCCTCAAGTCGTGCTTCCCTGCTCAGCTCTAACGATTACCCAGTCGATAGTATCGATGGCCGTTTGTTTGATCTCCTGTTGATTAACTTAACCCATTGTAGACCAGTGGATATTAAAATGCGCTCCAAAAATATTATGAAACTTGAACACTTTTAGCGCAGTTCGGGTGAAAAATAACGTCGTCCTTTTTTTAAGTAAAGAGAAAGGAAGAATTGACAGTTCAGTATTATATTCCGCGGCTTAACTCATGTTGTTCACTTGTTTAATTTGAGGGGGGGTTAAGTGGGTTAAGTTTGTTTTTACAATGTTTATTTTGTTTTGTTTACAATGGACCAGGCCGACGATTCCGGCGTTTTAATCGAGGAAATTGAGAGCAACGATGTGCCGGACGATGAGTTGGAGCAGTTCCAGGAGACGCAGCCCCTCAGGATTGTGGACATCATAGACATGGCTGCAGGGGAGGCCGAAGACAGTGACAAGAACTACGATTACGAGGAGGAAGGAGCCCTCATCAAGCGCTATGTGCAGGGAGTCCAGTGCCTAGAATTCCCAGACTTCTGCACAAAGCTCGAGCCCAGCGACGAAGATGATGAAAATAATGGAGAAGAGGAAGCAGAAGAACAGCCCACAGTGTCTGCGCAAAGAAAACCGCCGGTGGGACAGCAGCAGGAAGGTGCTCGCTCCGGCGGTGGCGGAAATCTGGGGCGCAAGAGCCAGCTGAGCCCCGCTCTGCAAGGATTGATGGGCGAGGCGAATCTGAGCTTCGCGTACGGCCGGTATGAGACAGCCGAACGGATTTGCATGGAGATCATCCGCCAAAACCCGCTGGCCAGTGAGCCCTTCTACACGTTGGCCGAGATCTATGAAAATCGTGACGAGGTCAAGTTTCTGCACTTCTCCACTCTCGCGGCGCACTTGAACCCTCAGGATCGTGACATGTGGATAAGAGTCTCCGATTTGCTGGTGCAGCAGGGCAACATGGCCCGTGCCCGTCTTATTTATACAAAGGCCATCAAAGTGTTGCCAAAAGGTTATTTGTTGAGGCTTCGGAAGGCGCAGCTGCTAGAGAAAATGGGCGAGACGAATGCGGCCATGTTCACATACCTCAAGATGCTTCCCCTGATGCCGCCAGAGGAGTGGAGCACGTGCCTTAGCACGGCGAAGAATGTGGCTCGTTTCTTTCACGTCCTCGAGAAGCATGCGACATCTCTCGAGGCCATGGAGGGGGCGTACAGTGTATGCGGAGCCCGCTTCAGCCTGGAGGATCTCAACATGTATCTCGAGCTGTTGATCATCAACAAGCGGTACTCCAAGGTGCTCAGCTGCCTCAGAGAGCGAACAAACTTTGAACTGGAAGACGATCAGGAGGAGAGCCTGGAGATGATTTACTTTTGCGTTATACCCGACGACTACGCGCCCGAGCTGAGGGCCAAGCTATGTGTGTGTCTAATCCACCTGCGCGCCCATCACCTCTTGGGCTACCTCATCCAGAATGTACAGGAGCACATCACGCTGACCGTGGGCCGCGTGGAGCTGTACATG
Source organism: Drosophila lowei (assembly GCA_008121275.1). NCBI lineage: Eukaryota > Metazoa > Arthropoda > Insecta > Diptera > Drosophilidae > Drosophila > Drosophila lowei. Next base: position 17,613,847 of record CM017778.1, on the reverse strand, counting down.
GACATCACGGAAGCCCTGATGCAGGAGCACAAGTATGCCGAGGCCATAGCCCTTATGAGTCCCATCACCGATGGCGATACCTTCGACTGTCCCGCCTTTGTCTGGCTGCGGCAGGCGGAGTGTCTTCGCCAGCTAAATCGCACCAATGAGGCCATCCAATGTTACCAGAGAGTGGTCCAGCTAGCCCCCGTTTGCTACGATGCCAAGTTTACGCTGTCCGCACTTCTAAAACAGCAGGGCCGGCATGAGGAGGCCGTCGAGGCCCTAGAACAGTCTGGCGAAGTCGAGGGCCAGCCCCTGATTGCTCGTCTGCTCTACGAAAGATGCATAATGTTGAAGCAAATCGGGCGCATCGAAGAGTTTCTGGACGTGGGATATGTTCTGCTCAGCAGACATTCCATCAAGCTGAAGAATCGCGAGGAAATGATAGCGGCGGCCAACGGCGGAAGTACCTACAACGCCGAGAGCTTAAAGGCCATTATGCAGATGCGAAGTCTGGCAGCTGGGGCGTCGGGATCAACAGAGCCGGAGCTGCAGGTAAAAATACTTACTTGTACAGTTACCAAAGAATTCCATTCAATTGAACACTCTTTAGGATCCCGGCAAGAGTGCCGCATCAGAAGCCTCCGATCTGACCATCAAGGATGAGTATGATCTGTTTCTGGACCTGATGCGCACGGCCCACACACATGGCATGAGCAGTGCCGCCGAGAAGCTCTGCTTCGCAATGGTCACCACAAAGAGGTTCACGTATTACCATTACGAGATTGAAAGGATTATGATACTGGCCTGCTATTTCAATGACGACTGCGCAATCGCATTTTCGTATCTGCGTGAACTCATCGCCAAGCAGCCGAACCAGATAAACCTGTGGAACCTGCTCTCCCTACTCGTCCAAAAGGGGGAGGACATGCGGTACTGCCGTTACATACGGCGTCTCCTGCATCGCCAGCCCCTTGTCGACCAACAGATGCGTCTCTTCCTGGGCCACTACCATCTCAACTGCAGTTCATTCAAGTACGCCCTCAACGTGTACGTGCCCATGCTGCGCGAGAATCCCGATCCCCTGGTAGCGCTCTCCATAGCTGTCGTCTTCAATCAGTTGGCCCTGCAGAAGAAGGTGCTCCGGAAGTCGGCAGCCGTAGCTCAGGCGGTGGCCTTTGCCGAGCGCTACAAAGAACTCCGTTCTGTTGGCGATGATTTCTCCAGGTGCGCTGCCCAGCAGGAAATCTTCTACAATATCGGACGCATCTACCATCAGGCCAATATACTCCACCTCGCTGTCGAGTACTACGAAAAGGCTTTGGCCGTGCATCATCCACTGATTGCCGAGTATGAGACCACTCTGGGACTTCAGCACGAGACGGCCTTCAACTTGCATCTCATTTACCGCGCTAATGGCAACCCCTGGAAGGCCCGTCAGTATCTCATGCGTTACTGTGTGGTATGATATATTTAAGATGATCAATAGAAAATATGTGAAAATATGTAAATATGTTTATTTGAATCATTTTTTATTACTAATAAGAATCCTAGTCTCCGTGGAGACTTTCATTGAGTAATTGGTGAGGATTTTTTAGATTGCCAAAGAATAGGCTAGCAGGCGGGCATAGTGCAGCGACGATGTTTCACCAAACGCTTGGGACAGGACTGGCCGCCATGCTTCGGCTCGCTTATGACAAAGCGATGGCCTTCGGAGAAGCCGACGCCGCAGCTGACGCTACAGGCAGACCAATTTTCCCACTCGGACATGATGCAGCCTTTGGGTAGATTGCCATCCTGGTCAGTTGTGCTCGAGGCGGAGCCTGTCATGCTGCAGGTGTGCAGACAGTCGTTCTCTGTAAGGAAGTTGTTCCGGTTTCCACGGCAACCGCCGTAGCTGAACGCATCGCAGCGATGGGTGTGCGGATTGAAGGCGTAGCGCTGGTAGCTGCCGCGGCAAGGACCAGAGTCCGGCTGTTGAACACAAATGTCCTTGGCCAACTCCATATTGATGTGGCAGTCCTGCGGGTTAACACACTCCTTCTGTTGATGCAGCTCCATTCGCTGCGTGCAGTTCTCCTTCTCGGGTCCGTTCTCCAGCAGCAGGAGACGGGTGCGGATGGTCACGCCGCGACCACAGGTGGCTGAGCACGGGCTCCAATCACTCCACTGTGTGGTGGGACAAGTCGGATCGGGCAGCTCCACTTGCTCGTAGGTGCAGTCTGGCCGCATGCACTTGTTCTTCTCCACGATGGTGATGTGCGGACAGCGCTTGCGACCCAGATGGTTGACAAAGGTGCGAGTCCGCATGGTGATTCCGATTCCGCAGCTGGCAGAACACTCGGACCATACGCTCCAGGGCGATGTCTTGCAGAGACCGGCTCCCTCGCCATTGTCGTTGACTAGTGACTGCGAGTTGGCCAGGTTCTCGCCCTCATCCTCGTCTCGGTCGCGGCTGGGGGATGAGCCGTCGGCGCACTCGGCCACCGCAGCCACACACATCTCCTTGGAAACCAATTGGCGACTGCACTTGGCCTGCTCCGCCTGCTGGGAGTAGACATACTGCCGGCTGCGCATCCGGATGCCCTTGCCACAGGTCACAGAGCATGCGCTCCACGTGGAATAGTCGCTAACACGGCACTCAGCTGTGGGGAAGAAGATGGAGTTAACATTAAAATGAAATATAAAGTTCCTTGCATCTTACCGCGAGTGTCCTGCTCCTCAGCATCGTCCGACACCTCCAGCTGGAGCGCTTGCAGGAACTCATCATCGCAGTTACGCGAGACAATCTTCTCTCTGCGCAGATGCAACTTGGCCAGTGGCGTCATCTCGCGGCTCTGCGGATTGTAGAACGGGGCACGGGGATCCTCTGGGTACATTGTCGTGATCCGGTACATCCGTTCCGGGGGCTGTGTTTCTGAATTGGGCGACTACAGCAAAATAGACATTAGGCATTTAGAGGAGGCATCCGAGCCATCTAACACCTCACCATGTAAGAGATCCCACTGTCAGTGCCAGCATCCCAGGGATACAAATCAAAGTCCAGAGACTCCTTCCAGCTGCAGTCGTCAGTGCAAAGGTCGACGCCACTGATGCCCACGACCCAGTCCGGGGAGGGACCAAACATCGACACCATAGACACCTTGGGATGCTTCCGATCCACGCGGAACTTGGAGGAGGTGTTCTCGTTCACATTCGGATACCAGAGGCCTGCGGCTTTGATCAACGTACGCAGCTTGGGCCCGTTGGCTCGAAGTTCCGTCTCCAGAGCTGCTGGCGATCCCCATTCGGCCAACGAGCGAAAACCGGCGGTCGCAATGTGATTCTCGCCCCAAAATGAGAAGTTGGACTCGTGCGAGGCCCCAATCACGTCCGAAAAGTGGGTCAACCAGATGGCAAATGGATAATCCTTCGGATGCGTCTCATTCGACCAGATGCCCTCGAAGACAAACTGCAAAGGGACCAGAACAATTGATTATAGTTACCTTGAGGACCGCAACCACTTGCTATTCAACTTACGCTGTACTTGGCCTCGTCGCAGGCGCAGCATTCCTTCTGAGCCGTGGCAGCATCGGGCTTGCGCTCACAGATCACCGCCGACAGGTTACCGTCATCCGCATACCAGGCTCGCGGTCCCTCGTAAACCATGGCGGAGAGTGCTACGCAGCCAGATCCGGACTCCGGAGCTACCCACATCACCTGGACTTCCGTCTTGGGCAAGTCATCCGCCTCCGAGACGGTGTTCACACATCGATCATTGAATTGGGTTAGCGAATCACTAAATAGCTGAAACCGGCCTACGCGTCGAGGACTGGCCACTTGGGGGCGTCTGGCGCCAGTTTGAGCCTCTGCAGTAATCGTGAAGTGGGTGAAATGTTGCACCTTTGAGTGCGTGCGGGAGCCGAGCAGAAGTACTGGAAAATATTTAAAATACGCGGTTAAAATATTATTGTACTTCACTCGATAGTGTCATCTGCAGCGAGGGTAAAAATTTACCTGGTTTAAATGTACTCGATACCAAAGCGATACGAGAATTAACAGCTGTTCAACACTGTCAATTGATTTAAGTGTACGCGCTTTTTTTGTTGAACTTTTTTGTTTAAACCGTATTTTAGTCAAAATACAATAAATGAGAGTACTTAAAAGTAATTAATCTTGTAGAAAATTTATTTATCAATAAGATAAAACTATGTGAGCAGGCCTGAGAGATCTGTCTAGCTAGTAATGTTCGATGGAATATCGAAAACGAGGAATATGTATAATAGAACTTGAATTCACCAGTATATTTACGGTATATTTTTTAAATGAGACGGTATATTTTGGTATATTTCTGAGGGTCGGTCGCACTGGATGCGAGAATTAACAGCTGTTCAAGATTCGATTTAAGAGTTCACGCGTTTTTTGTTGTTTTAGTCTTCGTTTTGTATAAAAATGTCCTCGTTTCTTGAATTACTGGGCGACGGTGGACATGTGAACTTTGAAAAATGTGGGGACGTTGTGGTTTCGCCCAAGGACAACATAGTCGCCATGTTCTGCCATTTCTGCAAAGACATTTTCACACATCTGCCGGAGTTCATGAGACACCTTCAGTGGTCCCACAGCGATGTGTTGCAATTCACAAAGGAGCAGAATGTGTACAGAATCGAGGAACTGATGTCCTTGGAGAGCTCAGAAGATGATGTACAGTCGCAGGCAAACAGCTGCAGCAGCGGCGACTCGGGATTGGCGGGCGAAATGGAAGATGCAGATGGAGAACCAGGATCATCCAAGTGCCTGGCAAATAATGTGGAAATAATGAATGCCCTGGCAGCATTCGATGTGGATGTCGATGGACTGAATAATGCCAGCCACGAACAGTCGGATTTAAAATCTCCTGCGGATTGTCGGACAGAAGGTAAGTCCAGTGCGACAGGTTCATTAACTCACTTTAAATATGAAATCCTTTTATTCCAGTAGAAATTGGGAAAAAATGTGCCGCAAGAAATATTCTTGCAGAAGTGGAAGCCATGTTGCTTGAAGATGAGGACGACGTTTCTCCCAGCTCCCAAACAGTCCAGTCAGTAGATCGCCGTGCAGAGAGGAAAATCCGGGCAGAACCTATCATAACAGAAACACCCATCAAGAAAACATACTGCAAAGTAAACTACACCGAAAAGGAGATAGAGGCCCACAGCTCGAAAGGTTTCCGTCGTGCCCGCAAGCCGGGAAGAGTGGAAAAACCACCGAGCATCTGCGACCTTAAGAGCTACAACATTACCAGACACTCGCGCAGAAGGGAGGCAATCAAACAGCGCCTGAGCAGCGTAAAGAAGCGTATCATGCGCTCCCTTGAAAATGATGTGTCAAAGCCAGTCGTTATGAATCTAAATACCAGGCGTCTGCCTTTAAAAAGCACCAGCATTAGGCAGGAATTGCTATCATTAAAAAAAGAGTCCAAAGACTCAGGTGTGGCCATTGGCTATCAAGTTACTGCTGTAGCTAAAAAATTGCCACTTGACAAATTGGAGTCTAAAGAAAACCGCGCTATGTTAACTCAAGTGATCCAGTCTAGTAAAATGAAGCCAGCATTTATGAACCATTTGAGCAAGACAAAAACTTCAGCTAATGTTAGTTTGATTAGGCCAGCGTTAACCTCGTCTACAACCAAATCTTCTTCAGTCAATGAGAAATCGGTCCTGTCCGCTTTGAAAAATCGAAATAGTACTACAAATAGCACTTCTTTCACCTCGGTTCCTGCTAGTCTGCGTGAGCCATTAGCTAAAAACGAGGCAAAGACTTACATGATAAGTCCCAGGCTCAACAAGCCGCGATTGAAAGCCAATGAACACTCCTCGAACACTCTTAGCTTTACCATTTCTGGTCCACCAAAACAATCAAAAATTACTTCTCTATTAGAAAACAGTTCAGTAAATGAACGTAAAGCTGTCTTGGAATCTACGAACCCTCCCAATTTTGTTTCGGAACAGCCTTATGTGGTGTCTACAACGATAAAACCATCTATTCGTCCATGCCCCAGTAGGCCAGCAGCTAAGACAGATCCAAACATCTCCCATCAGCCTGTAGCTAGAAGATCGACCGTGCAAATAGAGCGGGTGGATATTTTGCCACCGATCAATATAAAGCAGAATAAAATCAGTGTTGCCAGTCAACAACCATCAGAGTTGAATGCCACAAATAATACAGTGGATCAGCCGTCAAGCCGCCCAGTGCGCAGATCTTCGGTAACGGTCGTCTCCAGTAGCCCAATTCAGGCTAAGAAACACATGCGAAGGTCTTCTATGACAACAGAAAACACACCTCCTGAAAGCTCACGAATTCTTCGTTCGGGAGCAGTTGAAAGTCCTGCAAAAGCCACGAAACGCACAAAAGACAGTTTTGAAGAAACTAGTTTCTCCACTGAAAAAGCCGATGCAAAACGAACCAAATTGGAGCAGAATAGATGCTCCATGAACTTCAGTTTGTCGGAGAGCGTTGTAGAGTATCTTCGGAGTGATTTGAAAACCTCAAAGTTGGATGTAGACAGCCTCTTTCAGTTGGCTGAGCCCCTAGAAAGCGATGCTTTTGAGAACACACTAGTGGAAGACCAAGTTGTAAGTGCCTGCCCGATAATAAATACATTCCAGTCTTAATATAAACCCTTTTTATTCACAGAAAAAGGACACAAAAATGGGAAGCCCACAGAAGAAGGAGTTACCTACACTCCAAATTGGTGTCAAGCCTGAAATTGAGGCTCTGCAAGAAGACCTTAGGCTGTTGAAGATGGTTGGGGTAAGCAATAGGTCTTAAAAATCGCATCGTACTCGATTAACTAATAAATTTTTTTCAGTTGCTTATAATAAAAGATTCCTGCTTTGAGGATAAACTGCCCTTGGAGCAGTCGGAAAACTTTCGTCAAACAGCGGCCAAGTTTAGCAAAATCTATCATACGTACGATACAATCTGGAGTTACAGGAAAACAAAGACCATTGGAGTACACCAACGCCTAACCGAGCAGTTGAACTCATTCACCGAAGAGGTAAACAGGGAGATTGACTGCCACTTGACCACGAACGAGATGAAACGCATTCTCAACGTAATCAACTCGTGGTATGCGTATCAGATCGATCAGAGGTTCTTTAGGAAGGCGACCCTTTCGTACAGCGTTGAGCACTACATGTTCCTGTTCCACTTTCTGCCAAAGATTAATCCAACTGTGTACTTTTGCGAGTGCTGTGAGGAGACTTTCCCCAACGAAGCGCGCTACAAGAAACATGTCCAGAGTATACATGCTGTACACGCTTTTACATGCTCCGAGTGCGGTAAATCCTTCAAGCGTCTCTACTTCTACGAGAAACACCTCAAAACAGTACATCTTAAGCCATAACGTGCCAAAAAAATAATTACTTATTTTTATTTTTTTTTAAATTTGTAAACCATTTTGTAGAGCACTCTTTGCCATTTTGTGAAATTGTATAGCGAGTGCGCCGATACATAGGCGATATGTATATCATTCTGTAGAAAGGCTTTTATGAATCTGCTACCACTCTCAATTCGTGGGGAGAGTGGTCAGAGCAGTCAAGTTCATGAACCGCCTGGACGGGTTCTTATCAAGTTATCTTCTTTTTATCATGTTACGCCTTAGTTCAACTCTATTCTATTGATTTTCTAGTAGTAATTTCATATTTCCATGTTAAAAATAAAGTACACACTTTTCTATTATTCTCGTATCTACCACCATTTCGTATCAAGTGGAACGTGAACCGAAATGAAAAGATGAAAAACATCTGCTCTGGATTCTGGGCTCTTATCGCTCCGCTCTTCTTGTTTTCAGGCCTTAAGTGACCCGAACAGAGCTGATTATGAAACCAGAGGCTACGCTACCTTCTCTACTTACAATTATACGTCTTCCCGGGTACATATCCATTGGGTCCATCAGCCACAATTAATTTGTATCCATTGTCACCGCGTGTGCGTCGACCATGAAGCAAGTGGGTGGGCGCACGCGGACAGGCGGAGGCTGCATTAATTGTCTGCCAGACAAAAACGAGGCAGGCAAGCAACAGCAGCAGCGATTGCCCCATCTCAGTTTCTTTGTTTCTCGCGTTATCGTTTGACGGTCAAAGTGCTCCGGGTGGACTACTGCGAAGGCGAACAAGCAGCCGCTTCAGGCGAGGCACAACAACTGACTAACTAAGCCGGAGAACCGAGCGATCTTCAAGTCGGGCAGCAACCCGAAGCCGGATGTCACTCCGGTGATCTCGCGCTTTCTGATTAAGAGTACTATTGGGTGAGGTTCTCGGCTACTGCGCTCCTTTAATAGAGGTACGCTCCGTCATGTCCGTTTTCTATTAGTACATATATATATTTTGTGGTAAAATGTTGCCATACAATTTACAAATAATATTACAATTACATATCTACTATATTCCGGGTAACATTTTTCATTATCGTCCTCATACTTGTATATAGTTTATAAATTTGTTGGTTGGCTCTGCATCGACTATAATGCGCTTAGGAAACTCATCGTTCGTCGTGAGCGAAGCGAATAAACTGATAAATAAACTGAAATACACGATTGGGAGACTGCACAACGAGTTAACTGATAACTGATCACACGACTGGGGCACTCGATCGAAGAGGAAACACATATATGTACGGGATAAGAAAACTATAAAGCATAAAGGCAAATCACAATCGCAAATGAATTTGATACTAAAAGGTCAGAATGGGCGTCTCCCGATGATCCAGTAGATCTGCAATAGAGTGTTTCAATGAGAGATACGGAACTGATGAGATTGTGCTTTCGGTCCTACCCTTCGCAATGCTCCACCAGGGCAGTGTCACATAGGTAAGGAATGCATTGAGCGGCGTCGACTGCTGTCGTCGGTTCTCTTTCCAGAAATGAAAGGACTGCGTAAAGCCGCGACTGGTCCACAGCGGATTGTAGGCGCCATCGTCGAGCTCTAAAAGTAGAGAAACGCACACATAAAATCAGTTGTTGTCTAAATGGAAGCAAATGAGGCTACTGGCATGCATTTGAGTTAAAGGAATATAAAAAGGAATCCTTTGCAATGACCTTTTAGGGTCTTCTTGGGCACATCGCACCAGTAGTAAATATTAGTGCCGTCCGGGGTGCGGCGCTTGGGCACCAGGTGCAACATCTTGCTACTGTGCGCCTGTTTGGAAGTGCGTGGTAAGGTGGCACTAGACTCCTGGTTGCCATTGGCCACGTCCAGCATCGGTGTGAGCTCCGTGGGCAAAACGACAGTGTCTGTCAGCTCATCGTTATCGTTCACGTTGCCGGACGGACTAGCCGGCTGCAGTGGATGGTTTTCCGATTCGACAGGTACGAGGACAAACTTCTCGAAGCGTTGCGAGGGTGTCTTGGGTGACTCTGACTCCACCACAGGCAGCTCTTCGCGACCTCGCACGCTGATCATCAGCTTGCTTTCGCTCTCGCTCATGACGGCCATCTTGGGTGCCCCTGTGCCCTCAGATTTGCTGCCGTTCAAGGAAGTGGCATCATCGGCTATTTCATACTCCTCCGTCTTTGCAGGAGCTGTTGAATTTGGCGTTTTTGCGTTGTTATTGTTTCCAGCCTTTGCCTTGGATGGAGCGTTCGATTTGGTCTTGCCCTTGTCAATTTCCTTGTCCTTATCCTTGGCTTGTCTTAGCCGCTTGGGCGACATCTTGGACAGGAAATTACTCGTCGATCCGTTGGATTTCTGGTTAGAAGACTTCTTGTCGTTCTCCTTGTTCTTATCTTTCTCTTTCTCTTTGTCCTTGCCCTTGTCCTGATCCTTAGCCTTAGCAGGGCGCAGTCTTGGGGTAATTATCTTCTTGGTGGCTACCGGCAGACTCGTTCTGCGATCGGCAGCACTGAGGGAGGCGCTTCTTGTGATGCTTCCGCCCAGTGGCTTGCGTTTGCTTTCGGCGGGCAGTCTCAGGCTGCTTCGCTTGCCCACCAGCAGTTCGCTCTCCACACTCAAAATACTGGTCTTTGGCTTAAGACGAGACTGTCGCTTGTCCGGCATCTTGCTGAGACAGGCAGGCGTCTCATTGGACGGATCCTCGCATCTGGGACAGTACATCTCGGACATTTCCGGGGTGTCTGAGGTCTTGGATGATGCCCAGCGCTTCTTACACTTTTTGCCGCCAAAGCAGTTGCAGCCTGTGGTCGTGCTCGTGCCGGATTGATCGCTGGCCACAGTCACCTCAACGGCAGCGCTTAGGGGCGGTGGAGTAACAGCCGGAACAGCTGCCGCTGCAGCTGCACAGTCACCGTCACCGTCACCACAACCTGGAGATTCGTGTGTTGGCCCCTTGTCTAGGTCACCCGTCGCGGGAGCGAGCGTATCGGAGCACTTCGGATTCGAGTGCAGTTTTGCCGCAGAGGCCGAGAAAGCAGGACGTTGCTGATCTACAAGTAGATATAGATCGGTTTTTGCGTTTATAAGCATTGATACATCGACACACATGTACAACCGAGGATCGGCCCAAGCAACTTACAAATAATTGGCAACAGAAAGCAGTGAAATAATAAACCAGAAAGGGGCGACATATGTAGACATCTAGGGGATCGAGTGTTGTGTGGAGCAGGATGACAGGAATGGAACTGTTAATGTTGATGCCACCACCACAGGAAGGATTGGGGTCAATGAAAAGCTATTCTATCTCTAAGAACATTCTCTCAAGGGGGGAAAGTTCTCGAATGTTTATCCATTTCCATTCTCATTTATTCTTGATAAACTTTTCCCTCTCGTGTGTGTACATTGAAACGAAAGAAACGGAAAAGGTATTCAGGAAATCAGGGTAACGGGTATAACGAAATAATTTTGGGTTGTCCTTGTGTATTATTTGTCCTGCTTTCTCGGCAATGTCAGGGTGTTCTTTATATATATACTCTGGCGTCGCTTGGAGGTAGATTAAAGTATATATATAAATTTGATAATTGGAAATAGGTAAAGGAAAATCATCGATGGAACCACAACACATTACGAGGAACAACTCAAGAATAAACAGAACGGAACGGAACGGAAAGGAAAGGAGCAGGCAGAAGAAGCGGCAAAAACTACGGCAATGAGTGCAAGGCACACGTACAAATACGAATGTGAATGTGGAAAGCATGCAACTAAGAAATTCTCAAATGAATAGAAACAATAAGAAAATAGTTTTGATTGGGACTGACCGTCGCGCAGATCACCGGCCTCGATCTCCGACACCTCACTGGCCAGCGAGTCCAAGCCCTCGTTTTCGGAGCGAGCCTTTGCGCCGACATTGGAGCTGGTGCCGCTGCCCACCATATCCTGGGCGTTGGCATTCTTGGTACGCCAGCCGTAGCGCGAGAAGTTGTTCAGATTAGCGCTGGGGTCGCTGAGCCGGCGTTGGTGACGGTAGGTGCAGTAGTCATCGTTCTCCTCCTCCCACTCGTCCCACATGTCTGTGGCACAGAAGCCCGGCTCGCTTGTGGGGGTCTCCACGCCGGATCCCTTTGGCTTGGTCACGGCCATCTCGGCATGACCCTTTCCCTGCGGTCCCTTCATGCGGACAAATTCGCAGCGTGTCTGCACTCCGGCTCCGCTGCTGAACAGCCCAAAGGACATGCGCTGGGCCACCTTGGAGCTGAGACTCGATTGCTGCAGAATCAAATGAACAGGAAATTATACTACAGTTATGTTTTTGTGGCTTTCAAACTAACCCTGGCATCGTACACCTTCTTTAGGGCATCATAGCGTATGGATCCCAGGAAGATTACGCCCTGAACTGACCCATCCTTATCGTTGGCCACCAGTTCAACGCACACCATCTCGCCATCGCGCACCAGTATGTCGCTGAACACCTCGTCGAAGTTGTCCACCATGAAACAGATGTGTGGATACGTTATCTCCTCGCCCTCCCCCTTGGTGTCCATCTTTCTTCGGCTGGGACTGGCGTAGACGCGCTGAGAGTGCCTGCGCAGTACCTGCAGCTCCTTGGGCGACGTTCGGGTGCAAATGGCGAGCGTCAGGGTGTAATCAAACTGATGAATGACCATGTTGAGATAGACCGTCTCCTCCCAGTCCACATCGGGATCGCCAATGGGCAGTTTGCGCGAGTCCTTGCGGAATACCTCTACCTCAGTCTTAAGAGGATGGGGAAATAGTATTTAAAAGGAGGGACAGAGAAAAGCCACCTGCTGTACTCACCTCATATTTTGGCATGTGGCGTGAAGAGCTCTTCACGTGTTTCTTGCGCACGAAGAAGAGCAAATCGTCCGAATCGATGCTATGCTCGGGTTCTGTTTGGAAGAGGAAGTGGCGCACAAAGAGATCCGTCCAGTAGGTTGTGCCCTGGAGCACCACAAAGCCGCCATCTGCAACAGGATCAAAAATCAGGTTTTCACTAGGGAGCTGCCCGACAGGTGAACAGCTGTTGGGAATGACACCCACCACCCCCCTCAATCACAAAAGGAAACGCCGCTTACATAAAGGAAAACAAACTGTGGGCCAAAAAAAAAGTGGAGCGGAACACACACTGACACACAGCCAGTTGTAGGTACAGACAAAAGGCAGACACAGAGACACACTCTCCCTTAGGGGTTGCGCTGACAAATCGATAATGTGCAAATGTAGACAAATTTTCTCAATAAGAATGGGGAATGAAAGTGGTTAAGGATACAGGAGCCAGGACACGCACCATCTTTGAGCAGCTGCCGCATCTCCTTGGTGCGCTGGAAGTTGATGTCCTCCAGCAGCTGCTGCAGCGGCGTCTGAGAAGCCTTGAGCAAGGCGGCTGCGGCGCTGGCTAAAGCCATTCTGACGGGGGATTTCCTCTACGATGGCGATGACGAATAGCTTGAATTTCGCAATGTGCAACGCTACCAATCCATAGCCGGCGGGCGGGTGGGAGGGTGCAGGTTATATCAATATTTCCAGCTCCCACAGAGACATTTGTTGGTGCTCGTGTCGCAGCAGCGTCGTGATTTGTTTTATTCACGGAAATCTATTCCGGAGCGAGTACAAGTCGCGAATGAGGCAGGAAACCAACCGCCACAGCTTTCGACAAACCCGCGCCCTTTCCCTAAAGGGAACTTTACGGGGGTGGTTTTCTTATTCTTGCTATCTTCTGCGTGTTATCAGTTGTCAGCTGTTTTGGAGTACAACTGCATTGTCACCCCTTCCCTTGTGTTAAATAATTTACTTAAATATACACTTTTGCAGCAATAAAAGAAGCAAATCGTCAAGCCACATTTGTATTGTTTAATGGCTAAATAAGCTATTTTTTATAGCCAAAACAAATAGAGTCAGTAGTGCTGGTAAAGTCGATAACATTTATAGTATCGATAGTATCGATACCGAACTTGAATCGGGTAAGGTTTGAACCGGTTGACAACAATGAGCCCCATTCCATTTGTAAACCGTGTTTTAGTCAAAATACAATATATGAGAGTACTTAAAATAGCCAATCTTGTAGAAAATTTATTCATCAATAGCATAAAATTATATAAGCAGAGCTAAAGGTTATAGTTAGTCAGCATTATTCAACGGAATATCAAAATTGAGCAATAGTAACGATTTTTCTCTTACGTTGTATTACGTTTTATTTGTTTGACCTTTTTCGCTAAAACCTTTTTTTAGACTAAATCCAACAAAAGCAAGAGTTTAAAATCAACCAGTCAAATGGAAAACAGATTCATTAATTGGATAAAATTATGTGGGCATGGCTAAATGTTCTATCTAGCTAATAATATTCGACGGAATATCAAAATTTTATAATATTTATAATTAGAACTTGAGTTCGTCAGTATATTTACGGTATATTTTTAAAATCTGACGGTATATTTTGGTATATTTCTGACTTTATCTCAATTTTTTCTAAAATGTCGGAAAAAAAGGCATGTCAAAAAGTGGATAACGGAGGTTTTTCACACTGGCGCTTCCATGGGGCTTATATGAAAAAAAACGGACAAAATTGTTTAAAACGTACACATTTCCCCTTCAGGTGTCGCCTTTGGTAATTACATGAAAATGTAGTTAATATGTAGCAAATGTGTAGTTAGCGTGTTGTTACCATGTAAGGACATTAATTTAGTGGACATTTTTGTTGACCGGTTTTGCTTAAACCTTATTTTATAAACAATCCAATAAAGATGAGAGCTTAAAGTTAACCAGTCTTGTAGGAAATTGATGTTATAATCGGATAAATTAATGAGTTTAGAGCTGAGAGTCCTAGCTATCTAGTAATATTCAACCGAATATCAAAAACGTGGAATATAGTGGAACTTGAATACAAATAATTCGTCAGTATATTTACGGTATACTTTGAAAGTTGTGACGTAGTCGGTATAAATCCGCGGTCACACTGGCTTTCACCTAAGTCAAAATGCGGTTTTTTTCCGGCGTTTTTTTAATTTTATCAATTAAATTAATAGGTGAAATAAACGCACAGTCCAATGAAGTGGTTGGCTGTGGCGGCTTTATAAAAAGCCATGCCGATATTGACTTTTCCAAAGTAGAGATCAAACTGTAAGTTCCCAAAACTTCATTGCCCGCTGATAAGATTATGCGCATGGTGCGGTGCTGGCACTAATTAAATAATAAATTAATGCTCCCCGCCATATTCTTTCAACTTCGGTCACCACAGATTGACGAAACAAGGCTCGCTAAAGGACAAGACTGATTGCTCGCCGTCAAATGGTTATTATTTCCTGCCGATTTATGATAAGGGTGACTACCTGCTAAGCATATCCCCGCCGCCCGGCTGGAGCTTCGAGCCGGAGCACGTTGAACTGAATTTTGATGGAAAGAATGACGTGTGCAGTCAGGGCAAAGACGTGAACTTTGTGTTCAAGGGCTTCGGCATAACCGGCAAAGTGGGTCTGGCCACTGGCGGCGGAGCACGTGATGTAGATGTAGAACTTCAGTCGGAACAGGGCGAAGTGAGGCGGACAAAGACCGACAGCAATGGCATTTTCTCGTTCACCCCCATCATCCCTGGAAAATATGTCATTAAGGCCACGCACTCAAAGTGGCACTTCTCCAAGGCGGAGCACGATGTCGTGGTTGTCAGTGGCAATACAGAGCTGCCGGAAAACTCTCTGGTGGTGTCTGGCTTCGATATCAATGGCCGCTTTGATACAGGTGCTCAACTCCCTGGAAGCTTGGGCGTGGCTTTGTACAAAAAAAAGGGAGTAAGTCGTGTGTATGAAGCCTAATCAATCGAATCATTAATCTGACTTGTAATCCACAGCAATCTCTGGTGCCAAAATGCGACAAGTCCTCCGTCGCAGCCTCAAATAATGGCAGGAGCGAGTACGAGTCTGCCGCCTCTTGCTACACCCTCATTGAGAAATCTGGCGAATATACATTCAAGAACGTACCCTCTGGCAAATACCTGTTGCAGGCCATTAACGAGAACTCCAAGCTAAAACTTCACCTTAGTCCCGATTTCCTGGAAGTGGAAGTGGGCAAGGATACGCTGCAGCTGAAGGAAGAGTTCAAGATAACTGGATTCACCATCTCGGGCCGCGTTTTCGGCTCTGCCGGTGGCGCGCCACTTAAGTCGGCCATTGTCAAGCTGAATGGCAAGAAGGTGGCCGAAACAGATGCCCAGGGGAGCTACACGCTACAGAACATCAAGGCGGGGACCATCAACATAGAAGTTGAATCGCCACAGCTGCAGTTTGCTCCATTGCAGGTGAAGGCCCAGATAAACACGGCTGAGCTGCCGACGATTGTGCCCTCCGCTTACGAAGTGTGCGGAAAAGTAGTGTCTACGAATTCCTATGCAGTGGGTCTCACTAAGCTCGGCTCCACCTTCCACACGACGACTAAAACACAGGCCGGAAGCGGTAGCTGGTGCGCCTACCTTCCTGTCGGTAAGTTCAGCATAGAAGTTCTCACCACGGATGCGGACAAGGCCAGTGGCGTTCAATTCTTCCCCGTGCAGCAGCAGACCGAGGTCAAAGGGGAGCCAATCAATGGCATAACCTTCTCCCAGCTTCGTGCCAAGATTCGCGGAGAGCTGCAGTGTCTGCCGGATGCCACGGGCACATGCACCGGGGCCGAGGTCACGCTCCAGGCTCTCGACGCCACCGGTCAGCCAACGACCAACAAATGGAAAGCCAAGGCTCATCGTAAGTACTGACTTTGAAGGTCTGAATCTCTGTTTACTATTGGTGGAATTTTTTCCAGGTGGAAAATTTGTATTTAAGGACATGCTGCCCGGCCCGTATGAGCTGACAATACCCCAAGGAAATCTCTGCTATGAATCGACGCGCGTCTTCCTGAACGTTGCATCCGCCGAGGAGGACGCACCGCCGTTCATTCACAAGGGCTACGAGGTTTCCATCATCTCGAGCCATCGGGCATTGGTTAGTGATGTGAAAAGATAATTCCTAAAAGCCACAAAGCAAGCTAAGTGTTCTGTTCATTCTCTCCTATTCAGATGAGGTATACCCACGTTACGGGACCCACGGAAGCAAAGGCACCATCGGAAACACTGAAGATTCTGTCCGGCGTGAACACCTTCTGTGTGTCGAAATACGGCAGCTACGACTTCAAGCTTGAGGGCTGCCACACGTACGATGACTCTTTGCCTTCAAAGTTCATCACCCCAGAGCCAGAACAACTCCAAACGCTGATCATCAATGCGGTTGCTCACAAGACTGGCATTCGCGTGCTATCCACGGAGCCAACGGCCGACTCCATCAAGTTGCTTCTCGAATCAGAGAAACTGGGCAAAGAGACCATCACGCCCACGGCCGAGTCGCACAAGGTTGATGGAAAGTACGCCTACCGCTACGACACCTATCTAAAGCCCGAGGAAGTCCTCCACATTACACCCGTGAGCGATGTGATGCTTTTTGCGCCACAGCACCAGGATATCGTGGGCGGCAGCGACTGCGTTGACATTGCCTTTAACTTTGTAGCTACGAGGGGTCTAATATTGCGCGGCAAGGTGGTACCGGCGATTAAGAACGCCAAGATAACCCTATCCTTTCCCGACCATCCCGCGCTGAAGGACATTGAGACACTCACCGCCGTGACTGGCGAGTTCAAGTTTAACCCCATCGATGCAGGCATGGCCTTCGATCTGAAGGCGGAGAAGGAGTCGTACGTGTTCAGCGAATACAATCGTCAGTCGGCATCGTTCAGTGCCCACAAGCTGTGCGAGATTTCCGTAATTGTGAAGGACGAGGCGGGTCAGCTCTTGGGCGGTGTCTTGCTGTCCCTGAGCGGCGGGGAGAGCTATCGCAAGAACCTTGTGACTGGAGATGATGGTGCCATCAACTTCCACTCGCTGTCGCCCTCGCAATACTATCTGCGGCCCATGATGAAGGAATACAAGTTCGAGCCGAACTCCAAGATGATCGATATAAAGGATGGGGAGACCAACCATGTCATCCTCATGTGAGTCTTCTTGTTTCACCTCGAGTCTATGCCTTACTGAACAATGTTCTTCATCCACAGTGGAAAACGCTTTGCCTACTCCATCTTTGGCACCATTACTTCGCTGAATGGCGAACCCTTTGCCGAGGTTAATGTAAAAGCCACCGCCGACGAGAGCTGTCACAGCCAGCAGGAGGAGGCCACGAGTGAGCCCAATGGACAGTATCGCATCCGTGGTCTTCAGCCTGGCTGCAAGTACTCAGTTCGCGTGGTGCCCGACAACGAGAGAGTAGAACGATCTCTTCCCGACGAGCACGAGGTCAGCGTGGGCCATCAAGACGTGCGCGACATCAATCTGGTGGCCATGAGTCCTCTGAAGATTGTGGACATCACGGCCCGTGTGACGGCCACTCTCAACGATCACTACAAGACCCTGCGCATTGTAATGTACCGTCGTGGCAACTCCGACTCTCCGGTGTTCTCGCAACGCGTGGGCACACCAGTGAATCCCAAGGCCCGCCTGAATCCAGGCACGACCATATTCCTTCCGCGAATTCCCCTCGACGGCAAGAGCTATTTTGTGGAGCTGCAGTCGACGCTGTCGGACAAGACGTACACCTATAAGCTGCCATCGACCAGCTTTGTGGCCGACAGGGGTTCAGTGTTCATTCAGCTGGACTTCAAGCCCGAGGTGCGAGCAGCCGAGGCAGATCTGAATCAGAACTCGATCTCCGCGCTGGTTCTTATTGCACTCGTGGCGATTGCATTCTTCAAGCAGGATCTGGCCACCAACTTCCTCGCCTTTGTCTGGGGCAAGCTCAACGATCTGGCGTCTGATCTCTCCCAGCGCCACAAGAGCAAGACGCAAGTGCGCAAGAACGAGCCGAGAGAGAGCCAGCGAGAGATCGAACAATTGGCGGAGCAGATAAATGCCATCAAAAAGAAAAAGACCAAGAAGATTTAGTCCTGATTGCTGCGTTCTCTCCTTAGACGATCATCAATTTAGTCACATTTAAAGGTATTAATTTGGTTTTGTTTTTTCCCCTGTGTAACTCTTGACTCATGGAGATTTCTAGTTCTGTTTTCATATGTAGATGAGGCAAGTTTATTTTTTGTTTCCATTCTGGTTACGTTCTTCACTCTTATAGCTAAAATAAATAAATACAATAAATAGATTAATTGAACTCATCGCTCCCACATCACTCCGATCTACGGTCCGGACTACTGCATCAGAATGTGCTCCGCAATGGAGCTTAGCATACGATCTCCGCGGCGGTTGCGCAGCTTGGCATTTCGCCGCTCAGCCTGCAGGTTGATCTCGTTCTGGGAGTCCAAGTTGCTGGGCTCCTCGGTGGCGTCCTGCTCCTCTTCCTGCTGGCCCTCGGCTTCTGTAGGCTCGCCAGTCTCGACGAATATGCACTCGGGATTCACGGCGGCGCATTCGCCGAAGCTGGCGGCCCTGGCCTGGGATTGCGCGTATTGGTATACTTCTCGAAGAAGCCGCGTCCCACAATGCGGAAGGCCATGCTGGTCAAGGGGTTCAGCTTTGATCGGAACTCCATTTCGCAGACGAAGCGACGGCGACAGGCCTTGGAGTCGAGGCCCAAGAAGGCGAACATGAAGTCCGCAATCCTAATCGAGAGTTTACCACGTTTAATTTCATTTCACAAGGCATCTCCTCAACCGCTATACTCACTGCTCTTCAGCGGGCATTTGACGGGCCACACTCTCGGAAATCTCCTCGTCCACAATTTCAACGTGTTCTTGTTCCTGCTCATCATCCTCGATCTCAATTTCCGGCTGCTCAGCAGCACTGCGCTTACCACGACGATTCAGATCGGAAGGAGCCGTCGGAGCGTCACTATGATAGTCGCCATGAACATCAGAGACTATGTCCGAGGCGGCATAGCTGCTGTAACCGGAGTATGGCTCAAAGCTAGATCCAGAGCTGGAGTCAAAGGATGTCGGCCCATCGTAGTGCTCCGAATGATCGTGATCGAGGGAGTAGGGAATGTGATCGTGATGACTGTACGATGCAGGACTAAATCAAGAAATAATGGAAATGATTATTAATTTAAAATAGAACTACACAACTCACGGATGATCCAGGATGATCTCCTGGTTGCATCTGGCATGGGGCCAGAAGTAGCGCAGACCCAAGTAAATAGCGCTTCCAACGAAGAACGAAACGATCACCACTTTCA
Source organism: Drosophila lowei (assembly GCA_008121275.1). NCBI lineage: Eukaryota > Metazoa > Arthropoda > Insecta > Diptera > Drosophilidae > Drosophila > Drosophila lowei. Next base: position 17,594,313 of record CM017778.1, on the reverse strand, counting down.
CCTTGACAAAGTAAGCAATGGCCAAGGGCCAGAGATGGCGGTCTGGAAGAAGCGGAATCAATCAAGATTAAATAATTTGCCGTTGCATCATGGCAGGGAAACTTTTACCAGTAGTTCTACAACTGAATGAGAGCGAGGGGGAACGTGATCTACGACAATCCATTAAACAATATCTGTGCCCCGATTGAAAGTGAAAAGTGTGAAATGAACGGAACGATTCGTGATCGTCCAATTGGGAAAGATGCGTCTGGTTTGAGATGGGGAGAAACTTTCCAAAGAAAGTGTCAAATTGGCAGTGTTCATGTGTACACTTCCGATTATTATTATGCTGATGATCCCAAGTGATCAGAATTGTAACTTGCTAGTGCTAATTTTTGTATAAATGACCCAGCTGAACGCATCTGGATCTCTCGATTGGATAACCATAACCGAGGTCTACTTACAAAACATGTGGTGACGATGCCGACGGGTGCGTCCCTCGAATTCCATCAGTTCCCGGCCCAGGTTCTCCCAGCTCTCCGTTTGGTTATCCAAGGCGGCCGGAGGATCAGCGCTTTCCTCTGTTTCCTCGCAGAAGACCAGGGTGAGGTACAGCACAAGCAGCACAGCCGCATACCAAATTGTGTTCTTCTGCATGATGATAGAATAGAAGTGATGTGTGTGTAGATAACTGGGTGGCAAGCTTATATCCTTTGGGCTTTTGTATGTCACTGGAACACTGTTGCTGCAGAACTGAATACTGAATGATGCACCTCGGCTGGGGGTTAACGTTTATATACCACCGGTAGAGAGACGATCGGCGATCGACTCCTAGTTCAGGGTGATAATTGATAGTGCCTTGTTGTTGTGGATTTACGCGAAGAGTTTAACACATGCGTATACAGTGATGACGAACTGGAAGCGATGCTTTTTTAATGCTTGAAGCATGCATTTGAATCTCTAACGAAATTTCTTTAAACTGGTGCAATTTCACTTTCTTGAATCGTGCTGAATTTTCTAACCGTTTTGTTTTTGCTTGAATTAGTAACTATTACGAAACTACGACATGGTTTTTAATTATTTAACATGCGGTAAAATTGTAGCAAACTTCAAAGAACAAATTTGAAAATTCATTTAATTGGCGCGCAATTTTTATTCTCTCCCCGGATGTTCTTAAAATTTATCGAATTATCCAGTCGATATTATCCTCTCCTTTTGATTAACTTAACCCCATTGTTGACCAGTGGGTAATAATATATACTTCACAAATATTAAAAAACTTGAAGACTTTTTCATTCGTTTCATTTCATTTCATTTTTTTGAAAGTCAAGAGAAAGGATGGCTCTACAGGAATAATTTACTAACTCTATTATTTTCCGTGGCTTAACTTAAGTTGTGCACCTATTTAAATAGAGGGGGGTTAAGTGGGTTAAGTTCGTTTTTTCCATCAAGAATGCCGGGTATAAACCCGGTATAAACAAAATAATTGTTAAAAATGTCATCCAGCTTGAAGTCAAATGAATTGGAAGCCAATCCGGCCCCCGATCCCCAGGCGCCCATCACACGCAAGGGATTTCTTATATCGCTGAAGAACAGTGGAACCCCCATGCCGATCCCAGAACAGAATTTGGTAAGTTTTCCAGGCCGCCGAAGACTGCTCAAAGAAAAACATTCGTGTTTTACATACTTCTTTCTATAATTAGTATGGACGCTGCCGACCCGTCGCCGAGTTCGAGAAACTAAACCGCGTGGGTGAAGGCAGCTATGGCATTGTTTGTAAGTCAGCCTAAAACCGCATCAAACCGAATAAACCAACATGATTTCTCCCAGATCGAGCTCGTGACACTCGAAACAACGAAGTTGTGGCCTTGAAGAAGGTGCGCATGGACCAGGAGAAGGATGGCCTCCCGGTAAGCGGATTGCGTGAAATAATGATACTAAAGCAACTCAAGCACGAAAATATCGTCCGGCTGCGGGAAGTTGTCGTGGGCAAGAGCTTGGACAGCATATTCCTTGTCATGGATTTCTGTGAGCAAGACCTAGCCTCCGTCCTGGACAACATGGCCCAGCCGTTCACCGAGTCTGAGGTCAAGTGTATTACGTTGCAGGTACTGCGTGCTCTAAAATATATTCACGATCGGTATATAATCCATCGCGATTTGAAAGTTTCAAACCTGCTGATGACGGACGATGGGTGCATCAAATTAGGCAAGTAACGCGAGCGCTATTTCTAGTTTCCAAGCTAATCTTATTCGCTCTTACAGCTGACTTTGGCCTGGCGCGCATGTATAGCAATCCCCCCAAACCAATGACACCGCAAATGGTGACCCTGTGGTATCGCGCCCCGGAGCTACTACTCGGATGCAAAACACATACCACAGCCGTGGACATGTGGTCGTTTGGCTGCATACTTGGCGAGTTGCTACTGGGAAAACCAATGCTGCCTGGAAGCTCCGAGATAGCCCAGCTGGATATGATAATTGATCTGCTTGGAGCGCCGTCAGAGTCCATCTGGCCAGGTTTTTCAGAGCTACCGGCCGTGCAGAACTTCACATTGAGCCAGCAGCCGTACAACAATCTAAAAACCAAATTCAGTGCAATCGCACAGGCGGGCAGAAATCTCCTCAACATATTGTTCATCTACAACCCCAATACCCGAGCCACAGCCGAAGAGTGTTTAAACAGCAAGTACTTCATTGATCCGCCACAGGGTAAGCTAATCAGCAATAGCATAAATGAGAGTAGCCCCAGACTAAAATCTCTCCACTTGTAGCCTGTGACCCACGCATGATGCCCACCTTTCCACAACACCGAAACAATACAGCCCCGCCGCAGGCCCAGACGTCGACAGACATTCCCATTTCTGATTTGTTAAATGTATTCATAAAGAGACAGCGGATGGATTAAAACGTAAACGAATTTATTATGCAATGCACCCAGTTTACAGGTATGGCCTATCCATGGGCGTCTTCTTGGCCTTCTTGTCGCGAGCACGTGGGAACCAACGGTGCTTTGTGGTGTGTGTCAATTTCGACAGCTCGTAGCGTGCCACTTCAGGATGCTTCCTCTTGAAACCCTGCATCGCCGTCTTCAGTGCAGTTTCCTTGATCACCGCAGAGGTTTGCACTTCCACAACTTTAGGCAGCGGCTTTGAGTGTTCGTAGGGAAAGGCTGTTTCTGGATGCCAGGCAACTATTGTTTTGCCATTTTTGGTAATAGCCACGCCGTCCACCAGACTCTTGCCTCCGATGGCATTGCAGTTCACGGCATTTTTAGAAAATAAACGAAAACTTGTGTATAAACGTGCCGCCCAAGCCATTTTTATCATTAACAGATGAAAAAACGAACTTAGCCCACTTAACCCCCCTCTATTTAAACAGGTGAACAGCTTGAGTACAACCACGGAAAATAATATTGTATTGTAAATTATTGTTGTAAATCCATCCTTCCTCTTTCTCTACAATCAACATTTCCACGATATATTTCACTTGAACTGCGTTGAAATAATTAAAGCTTGTTTATTTTCGTGAACTGTATTTGAATACCCCATTGGTCGTCAGTGGGTTAACCGTTATCAGCATCGATATACCTATATAGCTACGCTTGCCATTCGATTACAGTAGGCTGCGTACTGAATAGTTTGCGCACTTATCGCATTTGAACTTTGGAGAGATACAGAGAGCATACATTTTTGACACAATGTGGATATTTTACGCATTTCTGGTCCACGTACTTCTCCTGGGCTCGATACTTGTGATCAACTTTCGTTCGACCATCATCAAGGGCCTACAGCCACAGACACCACTTCTTGCCTACGATTTGGATCCTCCGGCGACTCGCTTGGTTCTGTTTGCTACTGATGGACTCCGTGCCGCCTCGTTTTTCGAAGACAATTGCCGGCATGTACCGCATTTGCGGGAGATATTCATGCGCGAAGGCTTGGTTGGAATATCTCGCACGCGTGCTCCCACGGAATCTCGACCAGGTCACATAGCATTGCTAGCGGGCTTCTACGAAGATCCATCGGCAGTTTTCAAAGGCTGGAAAGGGAATCCCATTGACTTTGACTCGGTGCTCAATCGCAGTGGGTACAGCTTTTCCTGGGGATGTCCGAACATAATGAGCGTATTTGAGAAGGTAACCAAGCGCGGAGGTAGCGTGCACTTCCATCCCTTCAATGACGCCATCTACGAAACGGCAAGATGGGCAACCTACAGACTGGACGAATGGGTGTTTAGCCAAGTAAACGTCCTCCTTGATCGCATCAAAAACAAGTGGAGCACCTCCAGCACGGTAGTATTCTTCTTGCATTTGCTGAGCTCCGACAGGGCCGGACATGTCCACAAACCAGGAACGATCCTTTTCCAAAAAAGCCTTAACATAACAGAGCGTGGCATTTGGGAGATGTACCGGAAATTCGAGGAAACCTTCCCGGATAAGAATACAGTTTACTTGCTGACCTCTGACCACGGCATGACAGACACAGGTTTGAGATATAAAAAAAAAACCGATTTATTCGTCTACCATTAAAACATTGCTTTGCTTAGGCATCCATGGTTCTGGCACAGCACATGAAACCGAAACACCCTTCATGCTCTGGGGGGCAGGTGTTTCCCGTACCGCTTCCACCGTGGGAACCCGCAAATTTGTGGTCAACGATGAGGGCCTCCAGATACCGCTGCATGAGCTCCAACAGACACAGCTGACACCACTGATGTCCGCGCTGGTAGGCCTGCCTCCTCCAATGAACAATTTTGGGATACTGCCGAACGGCTACATGGATGTGAGTGAGGAGTACGAGGCCATGGCTGCTCACAGCAATGCTCTCCAGTTGCTAGCGCAGTACGAAAAGCTGCTGGAGCAGCACAGGCAGGGGCTCTTCGCTGACTTTTTGAAAAACTTCGATGAGCTGTCGCCGGCAGAAATCAAAGCATATAAGAAGCTGATATTGCATCTTCACACCAGAAGGGCCTATACGGAATCTTTGACAAGGAGCAATGTCGTTATGGAGCTAACTCTGAAGGGAATTGACTACTATCACGGGTACTATCGCAATTGCTTGCTGCTAAGCACTACGGCCACCTTTCTCGGTTGGATATTCTACCTGTATCGATTGCTGTCCAGGAACACGGCAGGAAAACTTCAGATAATGCTTGAAAAGCAAGAAAAAGTGTGCAGAATAACATTGGATGTTTCCATGTTCTTGTTGCTATTCTTTCTCGTGGCCCAGCGAGCGCCGATCGCAATTGCATTCTATTTGTTGCTCCCGATGCCTGTATGGATGATGGCACTGAAGCCCAAAGCGTGTGGATCCACATCAGCATCGGTTCCCAGCAGTCAGCCTGGAGCAACTGCCCGGATGACTTCAGCGTCGCAACTGTTGCTGATTATTGTATGCGCTGAGCTGATGGTGTTTACCTTCTTCGAGCGTCGTCTGATCTCACTGTGTTTTGTAGCCTTTGGATTCTATAACAATTGGAGAAACTTCGTGCCTAATTCCCGGGAGTTCTACACCTGGCTGGCGCTGGTCATTATCCTTGCCTGTTTCCCCCTTCTGCCGCTGTCAGAGGGTTACCAAAATTGGTATCTTCTTCTGTCTGGCATTGTGCTAGTCTTTCTAAGAGCATTTTGGTCCAAGAAGCGGCGCTTCAGTTACAGTTATCACACCAAGTACTGTAATGCCCTGATCCTGTTGAACACCATCATCTGTGCGTATCTGGAATCAGAGGAATACGACATACCCATCTTGCTATACCTAGCCAGCTGGTCTTTCTTGATCTATGCCTTTGTCTCCATTATAATGAACAAGGAGTCGAATCTGGAGGGGCGTCTGGACCAGATCTGCTTTAATCTGGGATCGCTCCATGCTCTGCTTTCCACCTCATACGAATCCGTCTTCGTGCAGCTGCTCACCATGGAACTGAGCCTATCGCTCGCCGCTACGAACTCGGCCAAATCAGTTCCACGTGTGGCCTTCAGTATTCTCCTCTATACATTATTCTCATTCTTTGGCATGGAATCCTTTGAATCGGTCGACAATCTGTTTGATTCCAACAGTGGGCGCTGCTTCCTCTGGCAGTATGCGCCATTCATCACCATGGGTCTTGTTCTGTTGAAGCACTCCCTGCCGGTGGTGCTAAATATGTCCATTTTCTATACGCACTGCGAGTATGCCCGTCAGAGGGAGAAGAAAATCTTCATCTGCATATTGATCATTTGCAACATAATGGGACTGAACTTCCTGTTCCTGGTGCGCAATCAGGGATCCTGGAAAGTTATGGGCTCCTCCATAATTAATTTCTACATCATGGGGCTGATTACGCTGATTATTCTTCTGCTGACCTGGGTCGCACAGCTGCTGCTGGGCCTGATTGCAATCGTCTACCAGCAAGGCTGAGCTAGTTCTAAATCAAATGAAAATCCTTTCTAATAAAATATATACATAAACATTTCTTTGTTTTTGTGAACTCCTGAAGGTTCGATAACGTGCTAGTCTATAAAATGTCTCCAACAAAATCGAATATTTTTCATTGCACTCGATTGAAATGTATCGAAAAAAACCCTAGCGCGTTGTTTCACATCAGCTGATTTTAGTTATGATTTAAATTTGTACAACAAAAATAATGTGGATTGTTTACGCCTTGGTGGTCCATGTACTGCTTCTGGGCTCTATATTTGTGATATACTTTCGTTCCCCCGTTATCAATGGTCTGAAGCCACAGACACCATTTATTGGATACGGACTGGAAGCCCCGGCGAATCGTTTGGTTCTGATTGTCACAGATGGACTCCGCGCCGCTTCGTTTTTCGAAGACAATTGCCGGCATGTGCCGCATCTGCGGGAGATATTCATGCGCGAAGGCTTGGTTGGAATATCTCGCACGCGTGTGCCCACCGAGTCCCGACCGGGTCACATAGCATTGCTAGCCGGCCTCTACGAGGATCCATCGGCAGTGTTGAAAGGCTGGAAGGAGAACCCCATTGACTTTGACACGGTGCTCAATCGCAGTGGTCACAGCTATTCCTGGGGAGCTCCAGACATTCTAAACATATTCCAAAAGCTGGCCGGCGAGAACGACCCCCGAATGTACTTCGATGCATACTCTCATGATATGGACTTCTCGGGAAAGTACAAAACCTACAAGCTGGACGAATGGGTGTTCAGGCAGGTGCGCTTTCTCCTTAACCGAAAGAAGGATGAGCTGCGCAAATACCAACCGGTTGTTTTTTTCATGCATTTGCTGGGCCTCGATACGGCCGGACACGTCCACAAGCCGGGTACAACGCTTTTCCTAGAAAATCTAAACTTTACGGAGCATGGCATCTGGCAAATTTACAATGAATTTGATAATGTCTTTCCTGATAAGAAAACAGTTTACTTGCTGACATCCGACCACGGCATGACTGACTCAGGTTTGCAAGCTAAGACTTATTAACATACACATAATATAGTATTGATCATTTCTAGGCTCGCATGGATCTGGCGCCCCACATGAAACCGAAACACCCTTCATGCTTTGGGGCGCAGGAGTTTCCCGTATCGCTTCCACTGTGGGAGCCCGCAAATTTGTGGCCAACGATGAGGGCCTCCAGTTACCGCTCCACGAGCTGGAGCAGGCACAACTGACACCACTGATGTCCGCGCTGGTAGGCCTGCCTCCTCCAATGAACAATTTTGGGACACTGCCGAACGGCTACATGGCTGTGAGTGAGGAGTACGAGGCCTTGGCTGCTCACAGCAATGCGCTCCAGTTGCTAGCTCAATACGAAAAGCTGCTGGAGCAGCACAGGCAAGGGCTTTTTGCTGACTTTTTGAACAATTTCGATCAGCTGTCGCCGGCAGAAATCAATACGTACAAGCAGCTGATAGTCAAGCTTCGCACTGAAAAAGCCTATTCGAAATCTCTGGCCAGGAGCAATGTCGTTATGGAACTAACTCTGAAGGGAATTGACTACTATCACGGGTACTATCGCAATTGCTTACTGCTAAGCACTACGGCCACCTTTCTCGGTTGGATATTCTACCTGTATCGATTGCTGTGCAGGAACACGGCAGGAAAACTCCAGATAATGCTTGAAAAGCAAGAAAAAGTGTGCAGAATAACATTGGATGTTTCCATGTTCTTGTTGCTATTCTTTCTCGTGGCCCAGCGAGCGCCGATCGCAATTGCATTCTATTTGTTGCTCCCGATGCCTGTATGGATGATGGCACTGAAGCCCAAAGCGTGTGGATCCACATCAGCATCGGTTCCCAGCAGTCAGCCTGGAGCAACTGCCCGGATGACTTCAGCGTCGCAACTGTTGCTGATTATTGTATGCGCTGAGCTGATGGTGTTTACTTTCTTCGAGCGTCGTCTGATCTCACTGTGTTTCGTAGCCTTTGGATTCTATAACAATTGGAGAAACTTCGTGCCTAATTCCCGGGAGTTCTACTCCTGGCTGGCGCTGGTCATTATCCTTGCCTGTTTCCCCCTTCTGCCGCCGTCAGTGGGCTACCAGAACTGGTATCTAATTCTAGCTGGCATTGTGCTCATACTCGTGAATGCTTTGTGGTGTAAAGAGCGGCGCCTCCGGTTTACCAATCACACCAAATACTGCAACGCTCTGGTCCTGGTGAACACCGTCATCTGTGTGCATCTTCATTCGAACCAAATCGGGGTTCCCATTGCACTTCACTTGGCCAGTTGGTCGTTCCTGATCTACGCCTTTGCCTCCATTCTATTCAACAGTGAGTCAAAACTGGAGTTGCGTCTGGCCCAGATCTGCTTCAATCTGGGCTCACTCTATGCCCTTCTTTGCACCTCATACGAATCCGTCTTCGTGCAGCTGCTCACCACGGAACTGAGCCTATCGCTAACCGCCCAGAGCTCCCGGAGCTCAGAGAAATCAGTTCTGCGACTGGCATTTACCATTCTACTGTATACATTCTTTTCGCTCTTTGGCAGCGGAAACATTGCATCGATCAGTTCGTTTGATCCCAACATTGCGCGATGCTTTCTTAGCACCTTCTTGCCATTCATCATCATGGGCCTGGTGCTACTGAAGCTGCTCCTGCCGGTGGTGCTGAACTTGTCCATTGTCTATACCCACTGCGAGTGTGCACGTGAGCAGGAGCAGAGAATCTTCATCTGCCTACTGATCATTTGCGACATAATGGGTCTAAACTTCCTGTTTCTGGTGCGCAATCAGGGCTCCTGGATGGATATCGGATCTTCCATATCGCATTTTGTCATCATGGAGGTGACCACGCTGGTGCTACTGCTGCTATCGTATGCCGCCAAGCTGCTCCTGCGCCTGGTCAACTGCGATCGTCTCGTGGAAAAGCTGCGCTAATAAAACCCGGATCAAGTCCAAGTCCATGTCCTGATTTACCAAAAAGCTTACGTTTAACTTAAACATTTATGTCAATATTTACAATACTAATTAAGAATTAGTAACATACACTTGTAAATCGTAGAATCTATATGCTAGGAATGTGTCTGTGTGTTGGTGTAGGGTGTAGGGTGTGTGTTGATGTGTGGGTGTGTGGCATGGCACGACGACATCTAATGAGTAGCAGTAGCAGCAAAAAGAGCAAGAACCATTCTCCCAAACTAATCTTTAAGATATTTCTCCAGCGGATTTAATCCCTGGCGTTTCGGATTGGCTGTCTCATCTAGAACGGAGCCAAGAATCACTATCAGTCATTCCTCAAGTCATGCCTCAGATCTCTACTCACTTGACTGTGCCGGCTTCGCTGTGGTGGCACTCTGCGCCCGTGGGGAGGATTGCAGGCAATTGAGCCACTCGGCCAACGAGATCTTCTTATCACCATTCACATCACAGTAGCGCGGCATCTTCTTGCCACATCTCCGTAAATTGCTGGGGGAGATTACGTGGATTGATAATAAAGCACAAATGTGATCGAACTATCAATATGGTGCTCACCTGGCACTGGTGACCAGATCCCGGAATACTTTCCATTCTCTGCGCTCCCACGACTTGTTTTTGTTCTTATCCAGATACACAAAGCTCAGCGTGGCAATCCGTTCATCTTCCGTTTTCCACATGGTCGAGTTGGTGCTGTTCAAAATTCTATTAATATGAATTGATAAAACAGGGTATAGGCACTAATTCTACCTCGTTGGACTGCTGGGCAGAGAGAGCTGCGTGTTGAGGTATGCCTTGAGCTCCTTGAGGAACTGCGTTTTGCGCGGCTCAGTGCATCCCTTCATGGGTCGCACGACAATGTCCTCATCGCACTGGGGCGGCTTGTTCTTTACCCAAGTGCCCGGAATGTTTTTGCCAGTGTCCTCGTTCACACACCAGCAGTATGGGGTGGAGCTGTAGCACTGGATTCGCTGATAGCGTCCATCGGGCATGCACTCGGGCACATAGAACCTGCTCTTGCCACCGTGCTGTGGAATGCCAATCAGAGGATTTCCATTTGAATATTTACACTTTTAAAGAGAGAGATGTGGTGGAACTTACGCCTTGTTCCTCAAGTGCCACCGCCTGATCCACCCAGCAGTTGGACTCGCCCTCATTCTCGGTGTTTGTCGATTCCGGCGTCTTTGAGTTCAGCACTGTCAAGATATGGGCATTAACATACAATCTATTCTGCCCTTTGGATACATGCCAAATGGATATGAATATTACTAATTTTGGTTAGTGCTCTGCACCCAAGACACAACACAGGCGTTTATGTATGTACGTACTAATTAGTGACGGATAGTTCAGAGATGTGCGTGAATGGTGCATGCTCGAGGTGTCCGATTCGTCCTCATCCTCGCCGTTCCCATTGCCATACCCGGTCGCACCATCATCGTAGTTCTCATCGTTGTCCTCGCTTCCAACGCCCAGATCCTCCGAGTACGAGTGCGGACTGCTGCTGCCGATGATATTGGTGTTGGTATGATCGTGGTTGTTGCTATTTGAATTTGTGGTGTGAATGTGATAGTGCATGTCGTGTGGCGGTGCTGTGGCTAAGCTGCCATTCGGGACATCAACTGCGCCACTACCTGGATACAGACAAGACAACACACAGATACCAGATGTGATTATTATGTTGATGGAAGTTAGTAATTATCCTCCGATCCCTGGGTTAACGTTTTATTTAAGATAATAATCGATATGTATCAAAAGATCGGTTAGTTTCGAGTGCAATAACAAAGGAAATTAATGAATAGCTTTACTTACGATTATGTGCATCTTTGAACAGGCAAAGACTCCACTCGACGCGGGACAGGTTGTCGTCTTTGTTGACGACATCACAATACTTGCCAAAAGCACGTCCACAGCGTCGCGGCTTCACCGCCTGTTCGCATACAAAGCAGCAATATGTATGGGTTTGGTTTGTATTAAAGTGGGTGTACTTTTGTAGGCTGACCTCGCGTCTACAGGGCACATAAGCAGCCGGTACTCACCCGCTTGAGGAGCTTCTTCAGCTCGCGTACTTCTTGCCTGTCCAGCAACTGGTTACCATCCGCATCCAGTCTGGTAAACTTCCAGTCCAAGATGGCGGCGTCCGAGTGGGTTTCTTTGGGGCCAAAGCGCAAGTACTCGCTGCGGAACACCTCGATCAGATTCCTATTGAAAGCCGTGCGATCCGCCTTGCTACATTGACGATGAGCTGCTGTTCCGCTTCCACTGCTGCTTGCTTCAGCACTGCCTCTGGCAGAGTCTTCATCGTAGCTGATCTGGGGCGTGGGCAAGCGGCGACGGTTGCGCCTGTAGGCCCGGCACTTGGGCTTCCTGCGACGCGACAGGGTGGAGGTGTCCTCAATTGGACGGCCCATGCTATCACTGCACCAGCATCCAGCCTCCCCGTAGCACTGCCTGGCAGCATAGTTTCCATCCTTGCGACAGCGCGGCACAAAATACTTGGGATCGCGTGCCTGCTGGCGTCGCGCGTATTGGACAGCCTTCAGGCAGCCTGCAATCGGGCAAAGTAAACATTAGAATCGGAGCAGTACATGTGACACGTCGCTCATTGCTTACCATTGCACGAACCACGGTACTTGAGGCTCACCGGATGGCCGCTGCACTGCACCCGGAGCAGGTGACAGCGCGTGTGATAGGTCTGGCCATCGGTGCCGCAGACAGGACCCTCGCTCTCATCGCACTCGCCCAGCTTGGCGGCGCACGCAGACAGTTTCAGCTGGAAGGACCAAGGAAGAGGTGTCACTTGTGAATGTGAAGCATTTGTCCACCGCTCCCACCCAATACCACTGCCACTCTCCCCGCTCAGGGAGACACGCTTAAATAGATTCAAACACGCGTAAAATGATTTATCGCATTTATGGCCAAGTCGCCAAGCGTCTGGCCACTCGGCTCTGACTTGCATACGGAATGGCGAACAGTGACTGGCCTGGCCCGGCAGAAGGGGCAGCAGGGGCGGATACACGCGACATGGCTAATATGAAAATCAAAGTTGTCAGGCCCATAACTTGAATGGCATCGCAAATACGAGAGCAATGTGCAAAAAGCCATGCGAAACCCAAAAATCAGCACCGAAATTATGGCGGCCTGTCGCTTTCGTTGTCGCTTGGATGTTGTCGAGTGTCGTGTCGACCAACTGGCTGCCTGGGATGCCTGGGCCGGCACGGCTGCTGAGTGCGCGAATTCTTGTTTAGCCCACAAAATCATATCTACATATGTATTTGAATATGTGTGCACATATTTATGTACATATGTATGTATATAAATCATAAAAAATACATGTGGGGGGGACGGGGGACCCAAACACAATTGCGTAGCACTTAATACTGCCACTGCAGCGCCTTTTGTCGCCAATTTGTTCGGCCAGCCCACGTCCATTTGGACATTAATTAGATTTTGCTGTTATTGTCCAATAGCTGAAATATGTTTTGGATAAGATATTAGGATACGATACTAATTGAGGGCCTTGCAAATGCCGACAGCGAAAGTGGATCTACTCATTTTAAAATACAATACGAACAGGGGTCTCGATTCACATTTTCTAATCAAAGGTCAATTACTCAGCAGCCCAAACGACTTGCGATTTATGGCGGCATACAAGCATCGCATCAATCTTGATTCTCCTGATACCCTAAAAAGGCAATGAAATAAACTATTTAATAATGTCATTCGTCTTTCTGCCCTCCATGGAATAGCCCTTTGCACAAAAAAGCTTACAAAATTCGATGGTTTTTTTTTAAATTTCTTTTCCATATTATAAGGAAATAATGGATTTTTCTCAGACAAATCTCTTATCAGAATGGAAAATTTCTATACAGCACGCCTACCATCGCTATGCTCCTGCGACTGTTTCGTTTTCTGTTTGTGGCACTGTCTATGATAGTGATGGGAAGCATAGTCCTTAAACTCGTACGATTGGAAGATGCCGACAACCAGGCGAGAGGGGCTTCAGCAGATGTGCTGGCTAGCATTAGCCTAACCGATGTACTACAGGCTGAGCACAGGCCCACACCCGGCCGGAGCATATTCTTTCACGAAACCAGCTACTATGAAGACCACAACATACAGAATAATCTTCTGCATTTAACCGCCTGACCCGTCAAGCCTGCGCAATCGAATCTGCTGCATTGATTAAGAATTGACCCCAGTAACCGACTTGATTTTGACCACAGCATCCAGCAGCCGCTTGTCGATGCCATTTTAAACCATAGCAATGTCCATTTGCGGAGTCTGCGGGCCAAAACCGGTAGTATATTTCGTTCACGGTAATTTGAAACTCCGAGATGGGTGTCCAAGCTGTCAATATCATCTTGATATTTGCAAATATGTAGTCGCTCACATCGCAGGATAACCGCGAACTCTGAATGACCTTACAGGTGTATGGACGAGGCGCCTTTTATGCTGTGCCTGCTGATCAGTGGAGTCCGACAAACTTCGAGCCCGACAAACTGCAGCAGACAATGGCTCGCACCGAATACTCGTGTCTGGTGCATTTGTCGAACAGGAACAAGGATCAGGTACCGATCAAGGTTGGTTCAACCAGCGCCTATGCTACATATCCCGAACAAAATTGTTCGCTTGCCTATCATGCGGCGGGAGAATACTTCTAGATACATTTTGTTCAAACATTTCTTTACTTAAACATGACTTGAGTCTGGGTATATTTGAAAATGTCAACAAAATCCAAGTAAGAACGTACACAATGGGTTTCGATTCATCTTTTCTAAACAAAGATCAATATTAGAGCAATAAACATGTGTAGTCCTACTGACTTCTGTACATGATAGAACTGTAGACCAACCAACAACCTTTTTGGGATCATTTTATAAGACCGATATTGAACCCCCAAAGGTAAATTTGATGTTGTTAAATACCGGAAGCCGTAAGCCTTTATGAGAAATAAACATACTCGTAATACCTGCCCCAGTGTTATCTTGTTGCCCAAATACATACATGTACATACATGTATGTACATATGTAGTACATATTTCTGTGCATAGTACATGCACCAAAAATAATAGAATGTCTGTAAACATTTAGAATCCAAATTGTGTGCTTTCAGCACGCGCTCGCCGGTAATCGGAGTGCGCAGGTGATTTTCGACTCCCAGATACATATGTACATACATATGTGTGTACATACATTTGTACAGAGGTGCAGACAGATATCGGACGAATGGGGAGCGGGCCAGAATACTCGTATGCCATCGTATTGCTGCAATCAGCAGATCCGATGTCCGTTCTTCGAAATATAGTGTATTTGTAGTTGTGTGTGTGTGTGTGTGTGGCATCTGTTTGGCTTGGTTGGGGGGCAGGGGCGGCTTGGGGAGGCGTACTTGACACGGAATGCCATCGATCACAGTCGAAGTCGGCGCCAATGACATGAGAATGTCTAATTGGAAATGCAATTGGCATTCCTTTGCATATTATTATTTGCTTTTTATAAATAGGGCGTTATCCCAAAAACGTGCCTGGATTGGGAATCCAAGTCACTGTGTCCTATGCCACTGGGATGCGCTGCTGTTGATACTACGGCCGGGGCACCCTGTCTCTCGCACAGGGCAACAAATTATAAATGGAGACAGCTCAAGGATTGTTACCGAGATAACGACAAAATTATTGACTGACAGTTCTCACGCTCGCCGAACGGGAGAAGAAGACGAAGAGCACCGAATGCTCGTATGAGGAGCGATGTGAAAAGGGATCCCAACGGCAAGAATAACACTTTAAATACTTCTTCACACTTTGTCATCATCAGGCAGCTTAGTGGCATTGGCAAAAAAAAAAAACCTCTGCTCTGGGCCTGGGCCTGGGTCTGGGTCTGGCCAACACCAACACCAACTCCAATTCGAAAACGCTTCTGACCGTTTTCTGTTCTTTTTTTTCTCCTCTGGCTTTTCGCTGAACGAGCCACACGAAACGAAACTCGTTCGTACGTCGGGCAGATGAAACAAAAACAAAAATGATGGGGAGACACAGAAGAGGTGGGGGTGCGGGGCGAGGCGGGGCGGGGCGGAGCTGGGCCGGCAAACTCCCGGCCAAGACGAAGTTGGCAGACAGCGCGGCGGCAGCAGGTTAGGTAGAAGTGGTAGAAGTCACAAGCTGTAGTTGAAGATGGAAGCAGCAGCATCAGTGGCAGCTTCTTCTTTGTCTGCCTTTTGGACAAGCCCGGCCGAAGAGGCACTTTTAATACCTGGAATATTCAAGTGTTTTCTTGGGATTACGAAGTGCTGATCATTTGTATGTCTTAGCGGATTGGAAGGGCAGGCAGGACTTAAAGCAAAGTTTTTGGCAATGATCGATCCTTTCAACCACTGCGCTATAATCGGATTAGTCAGGATATCGATACTAATCAATGATTATACATATAGTAGGATAGTTATGTACTGTTTTATCTTTTTATTAAACACTTACAGTCTGCTCCAGTCGCCGCTCCTTGGACTGATCGTCACTCTTGCCGGCCGTCGCCATGACCGCCACGAACAAGGTCAGAAATAAACATCGCGCAAACATCTCAGTGCAATCAATTTTAATTGTTTTAACTCCTTTGTTTTTGCGGCAAAGTGTTTGTGTGTTCGTATTCACAGTTAGAGCAAAAAATGACTGAAGATCAGCATTATACTCAAATATTCAAATATGCATTTATTTCACCATCAAACTTTTTTTTTTTGCAAAGTCGCAATTAGAATTTCTTCTGTTGTTGTGGGTGTGTAGGTGTGTGGGTGTATTGTGTGTGGTGGGAGGAGAGATAGAACTTTTACTTTAGCGCTTTATTTATTTATCGATTTCCGTTGGCTATTTATAGTAACTGTTTCTACACCTACATACGTACATATATGTACATATGTATTGCACGTGTGCATGTGTGTACGTGCATTAAGGTGTTGTAGATCTTGTTTATATAATGGATTTCTGCTTTATTTGTATGATTTTTCCGTTGTTTCGTGAAATTTCAAAAACCGTCCGAAAATAATCAAAAAACGATTTGAAGAACCAAAACCAACCAACCAAACGGTCGCAAAGTTTTCTGTCGACTGCGACTGGCATCCAATCCACCAAGCTGTTGAGGAGTAGCCACCGTTGCCGACGCAGTCGCCGAAGCAGAATATAGCCGGGCCGGCCGATACGATACTGCTGAGGCCTAAACTGGCCACAAAGAGAGAGAGAGAGACCTGCCGTACCGCTGCCGCGTATGAATGCATGTATGTATGTATGTGTGTGTGAGAGAGAGAGGATCGGTCTGGTGGCATGCAGCGCCGCCACCACCGCCGCATTGAAAATCGACAATGTCGCCACAATGTCTGGCGTGTCTCTGTCTCCGCCATATCTTATCTTTTACTTTGCTTTTGCCTTTTAGTGCAGCAGCATAAAGGCACACACACACACACACTCCCGTACAAGCACAGAGGAGAGGAGGCATGCCTCAATGTGTGTGCGAGTGTGAAATTTATGTTCCTTTGTACATCTCAAGAGGCTGCCTCACCAAACATCTAAAACAAAAAACAAAAACCAAAGCAACAGTTGGTGGGATCACAGCACCAGCTGCTGTGCCCGCAGAGGTATAGCTGGGGGAGGAGTCGGAAAGGTAGAGATGGTCCGAAGGAGAGGAGAAAAGGAAAACGTGAGCTATATACTCGTTGAGCTCTGCTCCTGCCGTCCGTCGCACGTCTGTGATTTATAGAGCTGGTGGTGGTGCTGCTGCTGCTGCAATCGAAGGAGGCAGGTCCCCCGGTCTGCCGATCTCCGTTTCGGTGTGAAACCTGCCAGACAGTCTGACGGCAGCGATAGTCGACCCTCTCCTCTCAGGCATTGTTTTCGGCTGCCCCCCTCTGGTTCCACACTCAGTTTTGTGGTCTTCTTTTACGATCGAACATGCCATGCAGCAGGAGGAGGAGGGAGTAGGAGTAGGAGGGAGGTTTTGGAGTACAGTGGAGAGAGAAGACTGCCAGACAGTATGACGCCAAATTCAATACAACATGGTCGATAACAAAGGTAAACAGGCAGCGACAAGGGGCACTTGAGGGCGAGAGTGAGAGCCAGAGGCAGAGGCAGAGCAGAGTCAGACTCTACAGCCCTGCTACTGCTACAGCCCGTGGGATTGTCGGTTCAGCTCGGTTCAGTCCAGAACCAGATGCAGATATAGATATAGATACAGATGCACACACTCAACAACACACACAGACACAATACGCCCGTCTTTTGTGTACCCAACTAATCATTTTGTGATTCTTGTTTGTTTATTTGTCTTTCTTTATGAAGAAGTTTTTCGGTCGAATTTATTTATTGTCTTGTGACTGCGTATCTGTATATGAATCTGTATCTGCAACCCTTTGGATGGTTGAGCGCTGAAACTGTTCGAAATTGAAGCAATTATAATTTTCACCAGATCAGCATATGATCAGTACTATAAACAAGATTTTCTATGAATATGGAATATTTTTAGAGTTAAGAAAGGTTCTTCAAATGACGAATAAGCTATCTTCCCTGTTATCTTTAAAGATGGCCAATATTGGCAATACAATTTATAAATGTACCGAGACTTCGGGCTCTCCATCACATTGTGGATGTACTCTCAATAAAATAAAATCCCCCGAGACGTGTCCGTGCATAATGAAATGACAATGGGGGAGTAAGTCACCCAGTGGGAGTCCCTAGGCGAATCGCTCAGACAATACGCAGCGAAGTTTGCTATAAAAAGCAGCAGATGCCACGATAAGACAGAACAGTATCAGATCAGATTCCAGAATGAAGTTCATCGTTTTCCTTGCTCTTTCCTTGGCTGTGATGTGTCTGGTGCAGGCACAGCCCCTGGCAGAGGAGCCCATCGTGGAAGATGTGGCCAAACCACTGGTCCAACCGATGGAGCCCCCGTCCAGGATGTCGATGTCCCCGAGCACAGTCGCCAGAAACGGGCCACCTGCGATCTGCTTTCCAAATGGAACGTAAAGCACACGGCCTGCGCCGCCCACTGTCTTGCGAAGGGCTTTAAGGGTGGCTACTGTAACAACAAAGCAGTGTGTATTTGCCGTCGTTGATCCTGATTCGGAGTGTATTTTAATCAGACATTATGTACACGCTTGGAAATAAAGCTCAGAGAACATTGAAATCGTTAATGAACACGTGCTGCTTGGGGGAAATGGGTATCATTATAGTGATCTCTATTCATGCCAATTATGATAACTAAGTGCTCAATGAATGATCTCTTATCGCCGATTGGGGATTACAACTTTTAAACGCGGGGTCAACGAAGTCGCACCATAACAACCGACAAGTTTTGGTAGATGTTTTAAAGCAATTCCTGCTGCACTTCCGTTTTGCGGGAGGGCGGCAGCCGCTCTATAAATATTGCAAAACGCATTTAGTGTATAATTCTCTCTTATCAATTAACCGAGCAAGCAGTCAGGGCAGGCGCAGATCCCAACCCCAGATCCCCCACACACGACCGCAACGACACACAAACACAGCAAATGAAACACAAGACACAGAAACAAATGCCAAAGCAGAGACAGTGCGAGAGACACTCAATTAACGCCAATTATAGGCGATCTCGCGAGACGAAATTGTTAATAATATATTTACGAGCTGAACCAATGATTTGCCGGTTACTATATTATTCGATTACATTTAACATATATTGAGCAGCGCAGCGCAAACCACACACGAGCTATTCTCTATTTACACTAGGAACTGAGACTCTTTAAGTTATCAGCACTTGGAAGCCCATAATCATCTCTCTGGCCCAGGCGGGAGTACAGCAGCAGACAGACTCGGTCAAGAGTTAAATGATTCTCAGGAATATTGCGCAAATCGCACGATATTTTATAAGTTGGTTTTCAGCTTTATTCTATGTTTAGTGCTACTGGTAAATTTTAAAACTCCTCGCTGGACAATTATTGAAAATATTTGAATTTCAAATTCAAACGCCAAATCGCCAACAGGATGATGGTCATACTTAACTAGTATTTTTATTCGTGCTGAAAATCGACGCAATATTTAAAAAATCGACTATCGTATCGATAGACTGATTTCATTTTAAAGGTATATTTAAGAACAAAGGGTATAAAAACTTCCATACGCAGGTTCTTTGGATTTTTGCTCTCTTATATCGTACTTCGAGCATTATTTATTTCCATGGATTGCATTTAAATCCTTGTCGCTCATTCTCTTTCAAACAATTTCTTTTTGGCGCTCAAGTTTGCTCTTTTTTTTTTGGGACTTGCTCTCTATATTGTAGTGGGAAATCCTCTCTTCGTAGAAGGATTCTTCGTCGTCAATTTTTCTGCAACAATGAGACTCATGCCAGACCA
Organism: Drosophila lowei; assembly: GCA_008121275.1. Lineage (NCBI taxonomy): Eukaryota > Metazoa > Arthropoda > Insecta > Diptera > Drosophilidae > Drosophila > Drosophila lowei. Next base: position 17,574,608 of record CM017778.1, on the reverse strand, counting down.
CTTGCGTTTTTTACCGTTTGCAGCATTCAAATTGTATGGCCCAGCCTCATGTGCCGAGAAAACGAGCAGCATGACCCGCAACATGGACGAGAGATGGGCAGCACTCTGCATACCCTGGAGAAAAGGATATTATAGAGTTGAGGAAATTTGTGTCATCCCAGGCTCACAGAGACCAAGGATTGGATACAATTAATCAAATGCATGAATATGTCTAAAACATATCAATTTGAGAAAATTTCTTTATTAATTACGTTTTAAAACAGTTTGAAAACAGTATATTCATACTAAATTAGCACAATAGGGGATACAAAGGACCATACTCCGGTTGTCAAGCAACAAGTCTTCAAATACCAGCAACATGTGAGAAATGACGTAACATTCCAACTCACTTACGTTGCCAGCGTTTTTTTTTTGTTGAACTTTTTTGCTTAAACCTTTTTATACACAATTAAATAAAAAGAGTACTTAAAGGTAGCAAATCTTGTGGAAAATTTATTCATCAATGAGATAAAACTATGTGGGCAGAGCTGAGGATTCTATCTAGCTAGTAATATTCGACGGAATATCAAAAACGGGGAATAAGTATGATGGAACTTGAATAATACGTCAGTATATTTACGGTATATTTTGAAAATGAGACGGTATATTTCGGTATATTTCTGAGGGCTGAGCAGGTTCTGAGCAGAGTCTTGCTGAGTGTCAAAAACATTTTACTCGAATATTTATTATTATTTCCTAGACTCTCCGTCGCGTCGCGCCACCCACTCTCCGCCCACAGTATTTTTAAATACACTAGTGATTAGAGTAATTGGAGCCCCATAGTCCACGTAGCTCTAAAGTCGTATATCCCAAAGCAGACACTATCTGTTCGCGCACTTTTAAACCGCTCGCGCTGTGCTGACGTGTCCAAGGAGCTACTATTATTCTCCTTTAATTAAATTATTGTTAAATATTTTCAAAACATGCTGACAAAGGCTCTGGTATTGTGCTGCCTGGTAGTGCTGGTCCAGGGTTACAGTTTCACGTCGAAGGAAGTCAAGTGCCACGGTAAGAGGCAGCAACAGGCTGATTCGGACCTGTTGGCACGCTCCTAAATCGACCCTTATCTGTTATTTGCAGTGTGCAAGGCCACGGTCATAGAGCTGGAAGAAGCCATTGCCAAGGAGGATGCCAATAAGAAGGTCGATGTGAGTGGCTTCCGTCTGGATGCCAAGGGCAATTCGGCGAGCAAGCGTGTACGCTTGATCAAGTCTGAGATGTTCCTCACCGAACTCATGGAGAAGATTTGTAAGTGCCAGCACATCAAGTCTCAGCAACAACTAATGATTCAATTCCTTTCTGGCAGGTGAAAAAATGGATGATTATCTGAAGGCCACCTACAAGAGCAACGGCAAATTCACACTGCTGAAGATGATAGTCAATGGCCAGATGAATCCTGAATCATCGTTGGTCGATTTCGTGCAAGACGGTGATCTCAACAAGAGCCTGGGCCACTTTTGTAACGAGGTCCTGGAGGACAATGACGAAATCTTCCTGAAGGCATTCCAAGCCGAGGAACTAGGCAAGGATTTGGACATTAAAATCTGCTCAGAGCAGGCCAAATACTGTGACGAGGCGCCCGTACAGGATGAATACGACTTTGGCGAAAAGGAAGAGCTGTAGAGATTTAGTTATCCTAGTCAATTCCAATAACGAATTTCCATGATCATCACCATTGTGTTATGCCCGCCGATGGCCGGCTCTGATCCGTACTGAACTTTCAAATGAAACTATTATATATATTGTATAGACTACGCCAGTTCTAAACAACTAGATACGACAATATACATCAAATCAATGTGCAATGCCCTCCATTAACGTCTTGTGTGGTTTTTATTCGCTGCTGGATGAATGTACAAATTGAGTGGTATAATTGTACGGAGTTTTAGTTAGGCAGACTGTTCGATGGGTGTTCGATGGGCAATTTGTTGATTTTCTTCATATTTTTCTACTCCGGTTTACTGCAACACAAATTTTTCAGTAGTTGTTTCGTTATATCGATCTGATAGTACTTACGGTTCCGGTGGAGGTGGTGGAGGTCCACCTGTGTTACGGAGCATCTGGTGACGCACAACCAGCCATGGAGCACCAAAGCCCACAGTGCCAATAACAACCCAGAATATTGTGAATCGCATCGGGCTATGCATTCCCTTCGACCAGGGCAAATTCTATGGCCAGCCAGGCTTGTAGAAAATATGGATACACATGGAAACTCTGTCTACTTACCGCACCCGGACAACCGCCAGGATAACCGTGATGGCAAGAGCGACTCAACGGCTTGCATATATTGCGCACCGAGGTACGCAGTGTGGACCACATGATAAAATTTCTTGTTTTCACAAACTTTAAACGTTTAGTTTTTATGAAAAAGACGTCTGCTTGCTGACGAGCACTGACTATTATTTAAAGTGTCTGCCAAATGACAATCGTAGAGAGCAAAAGGCCAGGCCTACTACTTAAGGCTAAAGAAAACATTGATCCGCTTGGTTTACAGTTTGGGCAACTTTATTACGTTTCCACTTTCCACTTAAATTTAAGCTGTAACACACTGCACCGCCTGACTGGACCTACGAAGCATCTTACATCTGGAAGAAGAACAGATATTTTAGCGAATTTTTTGCAGTTGAAACAACTAACCTTACATTTGTTGCTGCTGCTGGCTGCGCGACGGCCACTGGGGAGCGCCCTACTTCTTCAGCAGTTGGTGTCTGACGATCAGGAAGGGGGAGCCGAAGCCCAGAACACAGCCGATGGTAAACAGGGCGGTGATCCTGTACTTGTTTGTCAGGCCGAAGGGCAGATTCTGAAATTTAAAGAGAATTTTCCGATGATTGATTTTCCGAAAATTATGTAACCAATGGGCTTAATTGAATTCATTTTCTCACCTCGCCGGGAACGCCACCATGGCCGCTGAAGCGGACCATGGATTGCGAGAAGTTGCGTGCAATGACACTGCTGCGGCCCAACATTTTGATATTCAAGTTTTTCAAATAAAAATTTCAGAAACACAGAACTCGCTGTTTGTGGTGCGCAAATTAGAGATGACAAATTGCCGATACCCTTTGCGCTAACATGCTCCGTTGTGTCTGTTAGCACTCTATCGATGGTCGATGTAAAGTGTCGTTAGCTCACTATCGATATTTGCTGCTTCGATACTATAAAAATTATACACTGCAAAAAACAACGACAACAAAATACCTCTGGCAACATTCAATTGGTATTGACTACACACATGTGCCGATAAAAGAGCATTGTCCAGCAACATGAACAGGGAATGAGACTCATTGTTGTCAACCGGTTAAATGAGGTCCGTACCCACTTCATGTTCGGCTATCGATACTATCGACTGGATACGAAAGGTGCGCGCCTAATAAAAATTGTTTGAAAGTGGGTGAGCGAAAAGGATTTAAATGCAGGAAATGTTTGACATGTTAAAAAAAAGTAGTTAAATTTAAATCTTGTAGAAAATGTATTCAATAATGGGATAAAACTATGTGGACAGGGCTTAGAGTCTTAGTTAGCTAGCATTATTCAACGGAATATCCAAATTGAGCAATAAGAATGATTACACACTTACGTTTTATTTGTGTGACCTTTTTCGCTAAAACCTTTTTTTAGTCAAAATTCAATAAAAGCAAGTATTTAAAATAAACCAGTCAAGTAGAAAATAGGTTCATTAATTGGATAAAATTATGTGGGCAGGGCTGAGAGATCTAGATAGCTAGTAATATTCCACGGAATATTAAAATCGAGGAATATGGTTTCCAATCCTTGACGGAGAACGATTAGCCCATTGTAAGCCAAGGGGGTATTTTAATAATCCACCGAAAATAATGAAAATTGAATAATTTTAGCTCAGTTCAGGTGAAAGATATCATTTTTTTTTAATTTCAGAGGAAATATGGCATGGATCTACAAGAAGAATTTACAATCAGTAATATTTGCCGCCATTTACCTCAAGTCGTTGAACTGTTTAAATAGAGGGGGCTTAAGTGGGCTAACTTCGATTTCTTATCGATACACGAGACGCTATATTGTTATTAACAATCGAATGTTGTAGAGCGGCCATTTTGACGGACGAAATCATTCATAGCAAACATAAATAAATTTGAAATTATTGCACAAAATTATAAGTGAACGTTCTGCGGCGTCGGCATATACACGCGGCCCAGTAGAAGGGTGCCATCGTTCGGCGCGCTCGCACAAAGTGTCTGTGAAACGCTACATATAGAATTTTTCCATTCGCAAGAAACACCGATTTACTGTGAGAATCGCACAAATGAAGCAGTGAGGAGTAGAGTAACAGACAAGACAGCAACAAGAAAACAAGAAGAACACTGGCAAAATGCTCGAATCGCCCAAATTTATTGAGAATGATTTATACAATGGGAGCCATGCATTTACCTGGCTGGCCGACATGGTGGGGCTCTCTGTTGATTTGGTAAGTTCTTATAACTCTCCGCTCCGACCCTCCCATGCCTTCTGAATCAAACGGGTGTGTGCACGTGTGCGTGTTTATCTATGCTTATATACGTACATAAAAGTGTGAATGTGCTTGTGTGTTAATAATCCAGACAAAGCCCAGTATCTTTTCCATAATTTACGCCAAGAATATTGATACTTAAAAGGTATTTGTAACGGCTGCAGTGTTCTTGAAGAAATGTATTGCCTTAGCAACGAAATAAAGAAAGTGTCAATCAAAACGAAGGCTCAATATCCCGGTTATGGTCCAAACAATGTGGAGCCGTCCAAGTTTTGAATAATTTCGTTCGCTTACTAACTTCTCTATTGTTAGTTGGAGGTTATTTAAGCGCGAAATTGACAGCTAATTGAATTTGAACTGTGCTCTATAGTGTACGCCTTCCTCAATTGGACTGCCGTTTGAAAGAAGCTATAACTACTTGTGTAAATTAAAGTTAGATTCATGCAAAATGTGTATGATTTTCGGTGTCCCACTTTCTTATCAGGGGAGGTGCGGCTGCTGACAGTCGCGTCGCCCAGAATAATCTGTGGAATTTTCCACGCTGTACGCTTCCAATTTAGAACAAAAGTAAACTACACAATATGCACCGCCGTGACATTTTGTACATTGGACTCGTCTTGACGCATCGTTGGTTTCGGCATAGTTAAAGATTTTTGCTTCATTTAACAGAGGTATGAGTGGGGGAGGCTGTTACGGGGATGTCATGGGCAATTGATCGCTGAGTGTCTCACTAACATATTCACACTCTCTTCATGTGTCTGATTGTCCCGTTTTCTCACCCGATGGCCGCAATGTCATTTGCATAACGGCAACTACATAGGTAAAGAGCGAGAGGGATACAAAAGTGATTCATTAATGCATTTGTATGCATTTACCTGCAGCGCTTACGGCCTGGCCCAAATCCGTTTTAGACATATCCGCTGGCCCAGCAAAAGCTCTTTGTCGTTAAAAGCAAAATGATGGCATACACGTAATCAACTCTACTCAGTAGTAATATTTTCAATGCTGATGACCTAATACCAACATCCGATGTAAAATCGTCCGGCCACACATGTGTGTGGTTGTGTATGTAGTCCGTACATATGAGCTTATATAGTGCGAATTTGGCTGCAAGACACATAGACACATGCTTGCACAAAATGGTTGATTGCTCGTTGTCTTTATCAAAAGATACTTGAAATTCAATTTAACTGACTTTCATGGCTCCTACACTCCACTGCACTCCCTCCGCGAAGAGCTCCACGATAATTGACTTTTTAGCGCTTCTTTTGTTTGCAAACAAACGGCAGCAACAGTAGTTGTGAGCGAGCGTCAGCGTCATACATATATGAATATATGCGTGTGTGCTCTCTTTCGCGCCTCTGTTTGGCTCAGCTGATATTGTCGCCTCTCTAGACCCCTCCCCAGCTCCGCTCATGACTCATAGTGACAGGGTGTCTTGGGAACTATTTAACTTTTTTCTGATGGCAGTGGGTGGGTTGGGTCCTTGGGTGTATGACACATTTGGAAATTAGCAAGAGCTCACTATTAGACAGCGGGATATTAGCAAAAAATGTTTTTTTAGTTTGATTATGTAAATATAAATTGAAGGCCGAAGCACGGAAATCCGCAAGTGCCGGTGAATTGGCCAATTGTTCGAGGAATTGCCTCATCCCGAGAGCATTTATATCGAGTAGGTGTATGTATTTCTACGCCATTACACTGCTTGCAGTATTTATTGGTGCTAATGAGCTGTTGCTGCAGGCCCGGCCGGCCAATGGCGGCATATTTTCTCAGCCCATAAAACTGTTTGCTTTCATTTGCTCTTTCGCTCTTCTTTCTCTCAGCTCGCCTCCCACGGGGTCTCCCTCCCCTACATGCACGACACTGTGTATGTGTATGTATTTGCTTTTATTAATAAACAGCAATAAACAACTCATGTTTGTTGTTGTATATACATATATTTTATATTTCACAACTTTTATATATGCTCTGGCACTGCGCAGCACTGGAACCGGTCTGTTCGATCAAAAAGCAAAGTGTAAACCAATTGAAATTAATATGTAAATGGAATTGTAATTGTAATGCATGGCGACGGGCCAAAAGGGTTAAAAGAGGAGCACCGGTAAATTGACAAAGAGAGTGACGGATAGAGAGGGAGAGAGAGTCGGCTATTTGGCATGGCTAATTGTTGCGCATTGCTCTCAACACACCCTTTCTCACTCCCACTCTCCCTCCATATGCATATATTATAATAAATTATTATTTCTATGACCTTGAGTGGGATGCCAGATGTTGTTTGAACTCTGTTGAGAGCAACATGCGACGGCTGTTGTGCGGTTGTCACTTGTCGCCTCTTCTTTTTCCCTCCGTTTTGTCAGCTGTTGGGCATTTGGTGGCGCCATTTAGCATATAACTGTTGTTTGCATACCCTGGGCTACATTTCCATAATGGGTGTATCTGACATAGCCATCTTTACATACAAAATGAAAAAACTTGCAATTTTAAAGTCGAAACAATCTTTTACTCTCGCTTTTGCTGCTTAACGATAACGTAGTGCATTCTTGATTCTTTGTTCTTTGTCCTCACCTTCTTCTACTCGTACTCTTGCTTTTTATCGTACGTTCGCATTGAGAACGATATTTCTGTTGGTGCTTTTATTGTTTTTGGTTTATTTATAGTGATCACGCCACTTTTCGGTACGCGCTTGTTTGGCACACTGCCGCCCTCGCCACCGCCCCAAAACGCTTTTGGGGGTTTATCAAATGATTTATGGTTATATTTCCATTTGTGGTGCATGTTTGTTGTGTGTTAGCTCGCATTCGTGATTTACCCATAAACATTTTAGTTGACTGATGGGTTTCTACATTGGCAGCTCTTGTACAACATTCTGCTGCAATTTAAGCCCTTGACAGCCCTACAAGGCCCTTGTCTGAAGCTCTGAAGAACGCCAGAGAACAATGGGAGATGAGCACACAAATTGTTGCCTTCGTGCATATACATTGTTCCAAGCTGCTTTGTGCTCCGTCCGTTGGCCTGGAACTATGGCAACGTCTTATCTTGACATCAAGCTCCCCATAACGCACCGCAAAGGGAGGGTGTCAAGGCACGAAAGAGGGGTAAAGATTTGTCTTTAAACTGTTTCCTATTTCAATGCAAAAACATCTGACAATCGAAATGCAGGGGGCTTCCTTGCCTCTGCGTGCCCAGAAATTCAATATCAATGTTGAAATTCGATTGGCTCACCTGAGTTTATGCTCAATTTACCTTTTTCACCTTGAGCACTTGACAGAGACTCGTATTCGAGGTCGCCAGAGAGGCCCTCAGCGTACGATGTATGTGAGCTTGGGTTGGCACCCCCCTACCTCCGTCACTGGCTGACTCAATCTGAAGCAAAAGCTGAAACCATCCACGTCCCCAAGCAGGCAGATGATTTCCTTCCGCATATCCGGCTTTTAACATGAACTCGGGTTGGCTTGGGCCCTAACGCAGTTGTTGTTGCTCTCCTGCTCTAATTCCAATTCCAACAAGTCGCCGCCCACCCACTTGTTGGGGCCTAATCCCATCCGAATGCTGATTCCACTGTATTTCGACTTGAAATTGTATTCTTTAGCAAGATTTTCCTTTCGTTTGCCTTTGCTGTGCCGTTGCTGGCTGTGTTCCCCGTTAACCGGTTTTAGCCAGCGTATTGCCAACTCGAATAATTGCGCATGAGCTCTTTGGATGGCTGGATGGATGGATGATGATTGCAACATTGCGTATTTGTATGGGAAGACTTTTTCTTCTGTGGCATTTCTGCAGTGTGCATCTACATACATTGGTCGGTTAATGCGCACTTACCTTCTAATCAGATCTGTAATTTAACTTTTTACTCGGCATTTATGAAAACAAAACCTCAAACGAGTTTATCGTCTCATAGTATATGTAGCTTATCGCTATGACGGAGGCCCTCGCCCATCAGGCCATTGTCGCTTAGTCTTTGACCTATGGCGCGAGGAGGTGGATACGTACATATGACGTGGCTATAACTACTTCTTTATATAGATCAAGAAAATATGTACTATATCGTAGATATGTACATTCATACATACATATGTGCACAAATACAAACATTTTACGTATACGACCGACTCTTATCGACAGTCGGACGTGTACCTTGGCAATTACGAAATTTGAGAGCAGAACTTGTAAGATGCTAACAAAGTTTGTTGAAAAGATTGCTGAAAAGAAGAGCTGCAAGTACAGTCCGTTTTCCATATATGAATGGTACAATTTGAATTGTGTTCGATATTGAATATCGAATCCAAATAAAGTTTTTAGCTGAAAATCTGTAGATATATCGTTGGTTTTAAGGTTTTGCGATGTACTCTGCCTAGCTGCTTTCATATATTGAAGCCGTATAACGTAGGTCCGGATAAAAGCTAAGGGAGGAACCTCTTCTCTGGTCAGGAATGCACTTTGCAAATTAGTCCGAAATTATCAGGAAATGTGTCGGAGCCCCCAGATACACGGAGACCACTTGAGTCGAGCGTTGGACGGATGACTATAAAAGATCGGTGCAACAGAGAAGATGTTACAGCCCCGAACCGAAAGCGGTAAAGTAACCAACTGCAGTTAGTTATCCTTTCGAGCTGCCTGAAGTTTTCCATGCATTTTTGTAAGTGTCGCAGTGGTAGGTGCAAGAAGGTCCTCAGACTTAACCGATTCAGTTTACAGCAAGCCTTCTTCTGCTGGCCCTTGTGGCAGTAGTCGCAGACTCGCACAGCATCGCTCAGCCGCCTGCAGCTCCCCAGGAGCCGTGCAGCACCACCACCCTCCAGCCGCCATGTGAACGGACAACGACTCCGTCACCACCCCCACCGTGCACCCGTACACCTCCGCCAGATCCACCCTGTGACACGACAACAACTCCGTCACCACCTCCCCCGTGCACCCCAACACCTCCTCCACCAGAGCCACCCTGTGACACAACAACGACTCCTACACCACAGCCACCCTGTGACACGACAACAACTCCGTCACCACCCCCCCCGTGCACCCCAACACCTCCTCCACCACAGCCACCCTGTGACACAACAACAACTCCTACACCACAGCCACCCTGTGACACGACAACAACTCCGTCACCACCCCCCCCGTGCACCCCAACACCTCCTCCACCACAGCCACCCTGTGACACAACAACGACTCCGTCACCACCTCCCCCGTGCACCCCAACACCTCCTCCACCAGAGCCACCCTGTGACACAACAACGACTCCTACACCACAGCCACCCTGTGACACGACAACAACTCCGTCACCACCCCCCCCGTGCACCCCAACACCTCCACCACCACAGCCACCCTGTGACACAACAACAACTCCTACACCACAGCCACCCAGTGACACAACAACGACTCCGTCACCACCCCCCCCGTGCACCCCAACACCTCCACCACCACAGCCACCCTGTGACACAACAACAACTCCTACACCACGGCCACCCTGTGACACAACAACGACTCCGTCACCACCCCCCCCGTGCACCCGTACACCTTCGCCAGATCCACCCTGTGACACGACAACAACTCCGTCACCACCTCCCCCGTGCACCCGTACACCTCCGCCAGACCCACCCTGTGACACGACAACAACTCCGACACCTGAACCACCCTGTGACACCTCAACTACACCTCCCTCAACCACACCGTGTGAAACTGCTGCCCCACCAGCTGCCAGCCTGATCGAGAAGCTCATTCCCAGGCCTCTGCTAAATCTCTTCTCCAGCTCCAGCATCTCCACTGCTGGCGACGTCGCGTGCAGCGGAAGAGCTGACGGCACCTACCTGCAGGACGAGAAGCACTGCCGCCGCTACTACGAGTGCCTCAGCGGAAACCGCGTTCTGCACAAATGCAGAGCCGGCCAGTGGTTCGACCTGGATGAGGGCAAGTGCCGCCGTCGCAGCCTGGTGCTGAACTGTCCTGCACACCGCAACTGAAGATGACAGGATCGGCGGATATGATACGTGCAACATGTATATTAACGTTTATCCTAACCAACAGTAATCCACTCAATAAATAGCAATAGCAATTCAAACTTATTTCCAACTCAACTTATCCTCCTTTGTCGTCGCTACATTTTGTTCTTTTGAGGTTCCATGATCTGGAACAACATACATATGTACATTTTGCAACGAATTGTTGGTATATCTCGCCGTATTTACTGGGAATATTAAGTGTCTTGTTGTTAAGTTGTTTACGATAACAATTCATTTGAACGATGCGGATGCGGATAAATTGAATGTGTCCAGGAGCGTCGATATGGAGGTGCTGAAAGGCAGGGTACAACGTTACAGAGAGTCTCTGTAGGAATTCGTGACAGACATAGAGGAGAACGTCTCTCAGCGCCTGGCTGACACTTATTAAAAGGGTTTATCGACGGTATCAGGGATATGGATACTCATCTCATCCTCTACTACACCAAAAAAAATCTGTACTTCTACCACACCAAAAACTAGCAGAAACTATAAACACGTTAAAAATGTATTACACTTTAATGTCGTTGAACCAACAGTAGAGGGCATTAAAATTGTTAATTAATGATAACTTTGTGTCATGAAACATTGCTGCAAATGAAGCGCTGATTACAGTCTGGAACTGTTTTGTTTCTACAATAATACCCATTTAAGTACACATGTGTACATATGGTTATGTACAACAAATAATATAATTCATAATTGCGTCGGCACAACATTGTCCCTGATAAGACCGGTGACAATCGCCGCATCCGCTTGGCCTTCGTTCAAAGAATCTACTGGGGGTCCTGAGGTTCTCGGGGGTGCTGATGTTGGTGGACCTTGTCTTATCGGGCCTTATCAGGGACAAAGTAAATGCGTTTTCAAAGCGCTCAAAATCTAATTGAGCGAGGGGCCAGCAATTGATATAAATTATAGGTTTTATATCATGTGCTTGTCTCGAACGACCCCGTTACGAAACCCAGTTCAGCGGGGCCTGTAGCCCTATTGCACTCATTGCTTATGCATTGCCAGGCACGAGAGCGAAAAGAGAATCATAAATTATATATTTGCCAGGGTTCGGTGCTCTCGTTGCTCAATGTCAGCTGAAAGCTGGCAAAGGGCTTTGCGAGAACGATATTTACTGAGATCAGTGCGAGGGAATCGGTGTGCGAGCAAAGCATTTGCACTGAAATGAAAGCCAGCCCACCCATGCCAAAACCAACCCATGCCAACATTGATCACAACGTGTGATCGTGATTGTTGATTCTTGATCTTGATCATGATCAAGATCAAGAGCAATGGGCAACAATGTTGGCGAAGTTGAATGCTCTTCTCTGATGCCAATTACGGGTGCATACAAGGAAAGGCACGTGCACTGCGCATGTGCTCCGGTTGGGTGCGGATATGACGGGGGGTATCGTATGGCACGAGGCAACGATGTAACAGAACTGGTTACGATTCTCGTAGTTGGCGCATTTCCCCTAGATATGCATACGTGTAAATTGTGTGACGTCTTCTCGACTTTTAATATAGTCGTAATTCAAATGTATTCTTTTTGTTTCACTCAACTCACTCAATTCCAAACCTTGTTCTTCTTTTGCATTTCAGGTAAACTTTTTAATATGCCAAATATCAGCGCTCTTCCTGGCCTCCCTCTTCCGCTCGCTGCTGCACCCCTCCAAGGTGTCGAGCAAGTTGCGCCACACATTCGCACTGTCGATCGGTCTGGCCTTTGGCTACTTTTGCTTTGGCCAGCAGGCGATACACATTGCCGGTCTTCCGGCAATATGCTACATAGTCATACGCACCCAAGATCCGCGCATTGTGCAGAGGTAACGAATACACATAGAATCGCTGATTGATTTGAACTCTCGCTAATTTACTGAGATTGCAGAGCGGTCTTGCTGGTGGCCATGAGCTATTTGCTGTGCGTGCATCTAATGCGACAACTCTACGACTATGGATCCTATGCTCTGGACATTACCGGGCCACTGATGATCATCACACAGAAGGTTACGAGCCTGGCCTTCAGCATACACGACGGTTTTGTGCAGGAGGAGGAGGTGAGTAAATCAAATTGAGGCGCACTCACCAGCAATTCCAAAAACTAAACTTATTTTGTATCCCATTAATAGGACCTGACAAAGGCTCAGCAATATCATGCCATTCGCAAAATGCCATCGGCATTGGAGTACTTCTCGTATGTGTGGCATTTCCAAAGCATCCTGGCCGGCCCATTGGTATTTTACAAGGACTACATTGAGTTTGTAGAGGGCTACAATCTGCTGAAGCGTCCTTCCACCAATGTAAGTGCATTATGTGGTCAGGTCACTGCGTCTGCAGTCGCAACTAATGGAAGCTGCAATGATTTCATTAGTGGCCACAAATTGACCTCCCCCCGCTGTCCTTCCTTCCTTCTACCTGGATAGAAGCAGTAGCTGCTCTGCTTCCTGTCCATCCTTTTGCCTGCCATATTAATAAGTGATTCATGATTACTCCTGTCCGCTACAGGGCTCTCTGGACAATGGCAAAACGGAACTGGTGCTGGAGCCATCGCCAACAAAAACGGTGATACGCAAGGTGATTGGCAGCCTCGTGTGCGCCTTCATATTCATGAAGTTCGTGAAGCTCTATCCAGTGAAGAACATGAAGGAGGATGACTTTTTAGAGAACACCAGCATGGCCTATAAATACTGGTATGCCATGATGGCAACCACCTGCATACGCTTTAAGTATTATCACGCATGGCTGCTGGCCGATGCGATATGCAATAACGCTGGTCTAGGCTTCGCCGGCTACGACAAGGATGGCAATGCCAAATGGGATCTAATATCCAACATCAATGTCTTGTCGTTCGAGGTAGGCATATCTTTGTTTGGATCTGGAATCTGTAAATAGTTTTTATCCCATTGTCCCTTGGCAGTTTTCGTCGAACATGCGCGATGCCATCAACAACTGGAACTGCGGCACCAATCGCTGGCTCCGAACGCTCGTCTATGAGCGTGTGCCGAAGCGGTATGGCACACTGCTCACCTTTGCGTTGAGCGCCGTGTGGCATGGCTTCTATCCGGGCTACTATCTGACCTTTGCCACCGGAGCCGTGACGGTGACCGCCGCGCGAATGGGACGCAGACTCTTCCGTCATCGCTTCCAGAGCACACAGCTCACGCGAATGTTCTACGACATTCTCACCTGCCTAATCACACGCATTGTGATGGGCTATGCCACATTCCCATTCGTTCTGCTTGAATTTATGGTGAGTATTGACTCTTGTATGCGCCGTGATGGAGATGATTCTAAACTGAATTTTCTATTTCGCTTTTCAATTACAGGGCAGCATCAAATTGTACCTGAGATTTTATTTGTGCCTTCACATCATTTCACTAGTGACCATATTTATTTTACCCCAATTTATACGCGGCGAGAGGAGTGCCCGCTCGCCCGCTAGCGACAGCGTAGCTGCCAGCGCCAGTGTCAGGGACTCATCACCGACCCGGGCGCCCCAGGCCGCCAGGACGGCACTTTCCGGCGGCAATGATCTCAACGAGGATGAGGACGAGGATAAGCATGCTAAATGTAAAGACAACACACCACAGCAGCTTTTGACAGAGCAACAGCAACAGAAGAAAGAGCAACAGAACAATGTAATACTCCAATCACAGACCTCACATCATCCACAGCAGCAACAGAAGCAGCAGCAGCAGCAACCGAAGAGTCCAAAGCCGCCGACCAACGCCCGCGACGCGATTAGCGTGCCACACGACCAGTGCGAGATGGACCAGCTGTCCAGCAAATTGAAGGAAAAGTTCGAGGCCGAGACCAAAAACATTGAGGAATTTATTGATAAGACTGTAACAGATACCGTCAGCGGCATTGTGGAGTTCAAGAACGATCTGATGCGCGACATAGAGTTTCCGAAATTGAAATTGCCGGTCGGCAGCGCCATTTCAACGCCACTGGATGCGGCTGCAACTTCAGTGGGACTCCGCAAGCGCAACATATCCTCTGTGCATGACAATGGACAGTGCACCGATGCTTCAGGTGGCGCTACCGCCGATCATGCCGCGGAGGAGAACAGCGCCGCCTTCCTCAAGAAGGAGATTGAAGTGATCAACGCGGTGGTGCAGCAGGCCAACGTTCTTCCAGCGGTGCTCAGTAATGGTCATGCCAAATAGTATCAGCGACCGCTAGAAATTGTGGAGAAACTGATAACCAGCACCAATAACAACGATGACTATGACGAACGAGAGGAGTGCCACGGCAGGGAATGGGAACGGAGTAGGGCCATGGATAGACCTGATTGATTTATCAAATACGCACACCACACACACAAACACACTCAAATGTAGATGGAGATGCAGATACAGATACACCAAGGACACATTTTTTGGTTTCAGGGCAAGAAAGTGTGTTTTTTAAGTTTAGATCTTTGATCGAATTGAATTGAATACAAATTGTTTGAATTTAGGTAACTTTTTAAAGTGGATTAGCCAGATAATAAATATGTGGGTAAACGATATACATTCAATCTGGCAAGACACCGAACCTACTGAGAATATTTATTTTATCTAAGTGTGTTCCAAAAGTCTAATTGTTGTTAAAACTCTCTACATGTATGTATTTACGCTTATATCTGATTGTTAAAAGTCCCGCCACAGAGCGGCCTACAGTGCGTTTCAAAACGATGCACAGTTGTACACATATCCCGCATCTTCTTCAATATACGAGCTTCAATATACGATTCAACTTCATAAGCTATTCGACAACTGACTGAAATCGACCAGAAGTCTTGATACTATACACTTCCAAACTGTCTGCCATAGCTTTGGGACGCACTGTACGACTCGGTCGTTTAATTAAGAACTCTTCCACTATACAGTGCACTATACACTACACACTATACACTGCACTACACAGTGCAGAAATCAGATATACTAAAGCATATGTTTGCGTGTTTTCCATATAGTCTATGTACCAGCCAGTAAATCAATTTATAAAATCATTATTATTGTAGTGCAATTCCCGCCCGAAGTACTAAACAAAACGAGATGTGTAACAAGTAGAACCAATGAAATCCTCTTAAAGCTAAAATACAAGAAAAAGTCAACCAAAACTTAACTTTAGACTGAAGCTATATTGAAAAAAAGTACTAAGCCAAGGCGACATAACCAGAACAAACACAAATCGTGCGTAGTGCGAAGTTAGTAAGTAAGACAGAATGTTGTTTTTTACACTCAATTTGATTAATTTTTTACAAGTGTGCGAATTTGTGTGTGTGTGAAAGGGATATATCCACCATATCTATAAACATATGTACTCGTATAATCCTCCTTGCCAGGCCTGGCCATGCCGCCTGGTTTTCTTCAGAGTTCTGCTCATGTCCAGTCCTCCACTTGTGTATGACTTCCTACTCTGTAGCTCTTAAGCACACACCTTGTATAACCTATTATCTTGTTTTACCCATTGCATATTTTTGTTAATTCAATAAACGATTTCGCCCCACAAATCCTCACATATACATATACGAGTAAATATATATATATTTTTATATTTATTGTAATACAAATGACAAGAAGGGAAGGCGAAACAGCAACAGAAAAATCACTTTCCAATAGAAGAATTCCTTCGCTTGGCGGAGAATGATTAATGCCAAGCGAAAGTCCTGAAATGCACATAAAGGCCACATTTGAGAGCCCAAACACTATATACAAGTATAGCAAATGCAGTCCAAGAGCAAATATACAAATTGCCTAAATATTCGACAAATAAATTATATATGTGTACGCTTTTCTGTATTTATATTTATTTCACACTCCTATTGGATATATAGATTACAGCGGGAAACTTGCTAGAATTCCAGACTGCCGCTGATCTTGTAGAAGCCGTCAGACCCACTTGAGTTCAGAGCGCATAAGTGCACGGCGCTACACTTTGCAGATCCGAAGTCAAAGTCCCCAAATCGCTTCAGTATCTCGCGGGCATCGAAGCTGTTTGGGCACTTCAATTCTTTCTTGCGATAGCGGTTGTTCAGCACGGTCATGTGCAGCTTAATGGAATCGCGATCGTTGTTATCCGAGGCCGAAAATCCAGTCGTTTGGAAATGGGCCAGGCATCGGTCGGCAAACTTCTGCAGCTCGGGAGCCTCAATGCAACCGTACACAATGCGGGTAGAGCTTGGATCATCATTCATGATCTCCAGACCCTTGACTTTCATCTCGAATGGAGTAGTTAGATCTGCCAGGATGGAGCGACAGGACTCGAGCTCCTCCAATGCTTTCTTACGCTCGTCGTCATCCAGCAGCACATACACACCCAAAGTTAGGTGGATACAGATCTCAGGAGTGAAGAGTTCCTTATCGATGCCCGGGAGCTGAGCCTCCAAAATGCTTGTCTGGGAAGTGAATACACAATAAATGGCTGCTCTAGTGTCCTATCGTCCTTGTTACCTTAAGCTCTAAGAAGCGATTCTGTACTTCGCCAAAGTTCAATGGAACAGCCAGAAAATGAGTTGGACGCATCTTCTTGCGCAGCGAGCCAACAAGTGAGCGTATCTGTCGCAAGGCAGCACACACCTGGCTGCGCTCCTTGGCCTTGATCGTCACATTTGATGACGCCTCGTGCTGACGTGGAATGTAAATTTCCGATCGAGTTTCTTCCTCGATGCGACATTTGGTTGATCCCTTGAAGCCAATCAGTCCGCCATAAAATGATCTGCAAGGAAATTGATTCTAGTAAAACATTGTCCATGTACACCTGTTTGGCCACTCACTTGGACACATGGAACGAAAGTTTATAGCCGCCAGAAACATTCTCTTCTATCTTGGCGGCGTCCAGGTCCTCCTCGTCATCATCTTCGCCGTAAAGATCTGTGAACAGGAATTGTAATTCTGCCAAATACTCTACGGTTCTCACATACCGGGCTCCTCATACCCCTTGGTCCCTGAGCGGCCTTGTTTGTTGCCGCCATTCCACTTGTCGCCGCCGAAATCTTCGTGTACTACATTAACGCGATAGCGGCGGTTCTGGCTCATGCCCAGCACAGGAGGCTCCAGAACTTCGCGGCTCATTTCGTTGTAAAATATTCTAAAGGAAAAGCGTCCTCTCAATTGCAGGGGAAAACCAGAAATCAAAAATAATTCGAGCGAAAAAAGACAACAAGCGGCAGGGCTGAACAAATCTGACATCTATCGATAGTTTTTGAATGTACGATACATTGTGAAAAATCTCGCTCTTAAACCATCGATGTTAACGATAGTGCCCTCGATGGTTTCGCACGTGCGGAGTTTGTTGTTTAACTAATTTTAACCAGACCTAAATAAAAGCCATGCCAGCAGCACCAGCAGCCGTGAGCAATGGCAAGCCCACGGAGCCTCACAAGTCGTGGAAGAAAGTAAACGAAGAGCGAAAGGCACTGAAAAGACAGCGCAAGCAGGAGAAGCTACTCAAACAGATGAACCAGACCAAAGAGTCGGAAGCCAAGGCAGATGCTGCCGCAAGTGCAGCACAAGCAAGGAAGAACAAGCCCAATCCATCCACTCTGAGCATAGCAGTGCCGGGATCCATTCTGGAGAACGCCCAGTCCGCGGAGCTGAGGGCCTATGTTGCGGGCCAGATTGCTCGGGCCGCTTGCATATTTCGCGTCAATGAGGTGATAGTCTTCGATGATGTGGGCGTGGCGACGGCCCGTGAGACCAAGCGCAGCTACGAGCAGGACGCGGAGGGAAATGCGACGGGCACAGTGCGCAGCAGCTCGCTGCAATTGGCCCGCATCCTGCAGTATCTGGAGTGCCCGCAGTACTTGCGAAAGTACTTCTTTCCGTTGCACAAGGACCTGAAGTACTCTGGTCTGCTCAATCCCCTGGACACTCCCCATCACCTGAGGCAGCAAAGCAAGTTTCGCTATCGCGAGGGCGTGATTAGCGACAAGAAGGCCAAGGACGGACAAAGTTACGCCAATGTGGGTCTCCTAAACGATGTCCTCGTGGACAAGGCCATTGAGCCAGGGGTGCGTGTGACGGTCAAAATGGACCCAGCTAGTGGTATGTTTCAGTTGCAAATAATAATAAGTAAGACACTAATTTTGTGGTTTCCCCACCCCTACAGACACAAGCAGAAAACAGCGCGGAACCCTGGTTAGTCCGGATGAGCCGCGTCGGGAGACGGGCGTCTACTGGGGCTACCAGGTACGCATCGCCCATTCGCTGTCGGACATATTCACGAAATCGCCATACGAGAGCAGCTACGACGTAACGCTTGGCACCTCTGACCGCGGCACCAACGTCCATGAGGTACCCAATCGTTCCGTTCAGTACAAACACTTGCTCATCGTCTTCGGGGGCCTGCAAGGTCTCGAAGAAGCGCTGGCCAACGATGACAAGTTGACTGTGGATGATCCCGAAATGCTGTTCGATCATTATGTGAATGTCCTGCCCCGCCAAGGCTCACGCACCATTCGCACCGAGGAGGCACTGCTGATTGCCTTGGCGTCACTGCAGGAGAAGCTGCAACCGGAACTGGCCGACGTGGAGACCGATCTGAGTGATTTGCTGCCGCGCAGTGAAGACACCGGCATTCCTATGGGACGGGATGCATTGATAAGCAAAAAGCAAAAGAAGCGGAAGCTCGTAGAAGAAGCGCCTGATGAAACGGTGGCTGATGAACCGGCTCCAAAGGAAGCGGCTCCATCTCCAAAGAAAATAGTTCCACCTCCAAAGGCAGCTCCTCCCACACCAGCAAGGCTGTCAGCGAATCCGTTTGGCGATCCTTCAGCGACAAAAACCTCCGTGGAGGACGACTTTGAAGTGGTACCCACAACAACCGCAGGACCCGCATCCACCAGGAAAACAAACGCCAGCGACAGCGATGATGATTTAAGTCGTTTTGATTGAGTTTAATATTTGGAATTTTATATTTGTAAATATATTGAACCGTATTGCTTTCACTCCACACATATGCATATGTACTCGACTCGCATATGCATCCAAAGCTTAAAGTTGCATTTGATTTTATTGTTTTTCCACTAAGTTGTTAACCATATTATGTACTCTAGATATATATATATATATATATATATGTATATATTCATGTACTCGTGTGTGTATACTGTTCAGGATATTGCAGTGCTTTGTTTTGTGTTGCATAACTAGCTGTATGCCGACAGACATCGACTTTGATCGAATGGTTATGTTCTAATAAGTTTCTACTTAAAAACTAATTGAATACAGTTTAAAGTTTCCAACGCAAATGTCAAAGCAAGTGCTAGTGCTTATTCCCTCCCTCCCAACAATAACATTGTCACATACATCCATACATATCATCATCATCCTGATCTGCTCCATCCATACACACTTTGATAACTTAAAGATTATGACCTAGTTAATCCCTGGACATGCTGTCGTGTCTGGCTCTCTGTCCATCTGCCACTCTTACTGCTCGTATTTACACATAACAAAAACAAAATCGGTAAATGAAATCACTAAATATAATACGTGGCCACATTGTCGCTTGTCATGATTGGCTATGGAATCGAGTGCAGGAAACGCGACTCCGGCAGGCAGTCCTCGTCCATTTCGATGCGTGTGTCGCTGTGGTAGCCCAACAGGGTTTCGGAGTCGTCCTCAAGATGTCGTATGGGATAGCTAATGCCATCGCCAAAGCTAAGAGATGTTGGCATTATATTTGAGCAGGCATTCGGTACAGTATATACATACAATACAATACAAATAATGTTTAAGAGTGATGGAATGGAAATGTGGGCGTGGGTGTGGGGTGGAAATATTCGAGCATGATTAGTAGTTTGTGTGTGTGTGTGTGTGTGTGTGTGTGCGTTGGTGTTATATTTGATTGCATGATGGATTGATGGATTGACTCGGTGCCGTGCAACAGAAGCAAAGCCGTTGGAGAGAAATATAGATTTTTGGCAAATTAAAAACAATTCTTTGTTGCTCTTTTAAATATATTTTCCATACTTCTTCAGTTCGTTTCACCCCTTACAGAAATTCAATAAAAGCGAACATATTTAGGTAAAATTATAGCAAAAATAAACTAAACATCATATCAAAAGTATAAAAAGAACTCTACCCAAATCAATTTGCAATAAGTTACCAACTAACTACATTAATTAAAAGCAATAAGAAATGCCTAAATCGTAGATAAAATTCTCTTTGTGTTGCATGTTTCGATTGGATTGGGTTCGCTGAAATCTCAGGTTAAGTCTTGGAGATTGGCTGATATCTACATGGGTGGTGGTGGCAGGGCGGGTGCTTCAAATGAATGTTCTTTCAATTATAAAACTAACTCTAAACGGGGTCACCATCGATTAAGTGAATGTTGATTGGTCCTTTCTAGGAATTTGCCTACATTCAGGTCTCGCGTTCATCCCTGCTCTACACTATATTGCCTGGTATTCCCTTCCGTATAGTATACATTTTGATCCAGTAAATTTCCATAAAAACTTCGATGTCTCTCAGTGAATGTAAAACACAAAATGCATACTAAACGTATTGCTTAAACATTTACTTAGATGTCTATTTGTTATAGGGTTTTTTTTTCTTGTTTTTTTGTGTGATATGGTGCCCCAATGTGTTTCCCAGCAGCCATAAAGGCCATATATATTTGTGTATATAGAGGTAACTTAGTGGTATATAACATACATTTAAGAAAAGAACTGCGACGATGACAGGGCACAAGTGCAACCATTCTGGCAGTTTACACAGATATACAACAAACATACATAGAGATACGTATCTAAAAAGGTTTCGTAGCGAAAGTTACAGGGTCTAGTTGAGTGGGACATCACCGTTCGGCTGGCGGCAGGCATCCTTGGGAGCGGCAACAACAGCAGCAGCTCCACTATGATCTCCCACCATATCGATGATGACCGCATCGCCATTGGCATCCTCAGGCAGGGTGCCAAGATTGACAACGACCACCTGACTAGACGGGACTGCTGCCGTGTTGCAGCTTGATGATTGGCCGTTTGCCAGTGGCAGTTCCAGTGCGGGTTGCAGATTTAATGACTTTGGACGGGTCTGGCGCTGCGCCTGCGCCTGGTTCTGGCTTCTTACTTGATGTGGATGTTGATGTTGAGGTTGAAGTTGAGGTGGTTGAACATGGTTATTGGGTGTGGTGACGAGGGGTATAGCGTCAATCAACTTATCTGTTGGATTGGCATCTAACCTGTTGGTAGTTGTGTCGCCCATGGCAGCGTATCGCTGGGCGGGGGGCGCCTCGCCGCTTTGATCGGTGGATGTTGGATAACTGAAGCCATCACCACGACTAGTTGGTAAAAGTCGTTTTCCATAAATTGTGGATAAGTAGAAGGTTTTGGTAATTTGTTAAACGAAAGTTGCAAACAGAAATGTGTGTTTTTTTGGTTGTTTTGTTTGGCGTTGATTACAGTTTAGCTTTTGTACTGGTTGTTGTTGTTGTAATTGTTGCTGATGTTGTTTTATTATATTGTTATAATTTTGCACAGGTGGTGTGTGTGTATGTATGTGTTAAAACGAATTCGGCTGATTTTTGTGAGGCGTGTGGCTGACTTTTTTAGTAAGCTTTTGTGAGCGCTCAGCATTTTTTAAACAACTGCTTAAAATTCCAATGATCGAAAAGGAATACAATTAGCTAGACAGGGACAACCAGTGTGTTAGAGCACTGCTTGCAAAGCCTAATCCCTCAAGCAGTAGTCAGAATTTCAAGCAGCCGCTAATAGCATAAGGCGCGACATTTAAAATGAGTTATTATTCCAAAGAACTCGCATCTAAGTTTTTTTTTTAGTAAGGGACTAAATTCTATTTATATCACTGGCCACTGGACATCTTGTTATTTACACAAACACAAACCAGAGAGAATCGTGGGGAGGGAAACGAAATGATAATTTTGGATTTTTCTTACAACTAAATTACAAAAGGAGAGGACAACATTCAATTGTTGCTTTTTATTCTCCATATTTTAGGTATAGAAGAGACATACAACGTTTTATTAAGTCTACAATTTGTGTAAATTTCTTGTTAGGCAGATATTTTCTTTTGCCTGTTGGTTGCTTTTGAACATTGAACACAGAACACACGTTTTATATTCAGAATTGGGTTGGGTATCAAATGGTAGATTAACTACTTATGCATGAACTTGGGACTTGGAAATGGGTCATGCCTTTAATTTGCCAAATGAGATAAATCAAATAAAACAAAAGCGCACAAAAACAACAACTAAAGAGTAAGCGAGTCAGAGTTTTGATTTCTCGGGTGCAGCACAGTATAAGTAGTAGTATTAGTAAAAATGCAAATGAGAATGTGCGAATGCCAGCCCGGAGACTGGTCTTAGATGTGAATAGAGAAAAAAGGCGACGCGATGCGACGCCCACATACCTGGTGAAGATGGGCAAAGGCCAGTACTGCCAGTCGTCGCCAAACACCTCACAGAAGTTGGCATAGCGGCCCAAATTGAAGCCGTTCTTGTCGGGGCCTCCGACGCGAAAGACTGGTGCTCGAAAAGACTCTGCATAGAGGGATTAATGGGCAGTTATAGCCTTAGTTTAAATCACTCCCGATTCTATACTCACCTAAAGTGGTGCGATTGACCAGAACCAGGTAGATGTGATAGCCAAACAGGCTCACCAAACTAATGGCAAACATGATGGATATGAAGAACAGGAACAAGATGTGAAAACGGCCCACGCCACTGCCGTTCAATTGGCCCTGTTCCGAGTAACCATTATTTTCGTACTTTTTATCAGTAAGTACAGGTAATTTGTAGACAATACAGTACAGTAAAACGGAAAAATTCATTCATTAACTACGGGCTCTTCATGCAGTATGCACTGCACGGATGCATGCAAGGATAATAAAAAGTCTAAGAGGTCGAAACTTACGGCACCTACCTTCCAGAACTGAACGAAATCATGCAGAGTGGTGAATGCAACGTACAAGCAATAGATGAGCGCGTACCCCAGAAACAATACAAAGAATTTGTAATTGTAAAAGTTGACACAATTGTTCACCCAGGGGCAGTGATGATCCATCTTGAGCACGCAGCTATTGCACACGCTGCAATGATGCGCTCTGTCCGGCTTAATGATCTTACACTTTTCACAAAACCGGACAGAGCCGTTCATTGTGCTACAAAATACAGATTTCGTCGTTAGTTCGCTTTTGTTGATACGATTCCAAGTAGAAACCTCCTTCCTCACCGATTGGTTACTGGCAAACTGCGGGCAAAGCTGTTCAAAATGCGCTTCTGCGTCTCTGGGTTGTCGGCACGAAACAGGCGAGTCACTTCCTCGTCTGGTATCCGCCACTAGAAACAATTAAACGTCAATTTCTGGTAAAATTTATGATAAACTCGAACGGGGAAAACGGGTAAACCCAGCCCTCCCCTCCCCAATGCACTATCGCAAAACAAAACAGTTTTCGGTAGGTTGCCGCCGATAAGAACGGAGCGTGTGAATCACACATACAGCACTCACTTGATCTGGCACTCGGCCAACCGATGTCATTATGGTTCTCCAGTAGGACCACATGAACAGTATCAGGGCAATGTGATAAAAGAACAGCATAAAAATCATCCCCACGAGGTTCTCGGAATTGCCTGAAAGGAGACCAATCCGGTCCAATGCAATTAATGAATCAGTGACAATCCAATTATATTGAGGCTACTCACGTATGCAGAGCTCCACCACATAGGCATAGTAGGACCAGGCAATAACGGCGGTTATGAATACAACCGGAATCCACTTGAACACTGCCATGCAGAATCCGCAAGGTGTCTTCCTCCGCCGGTGATCGTCGTTGCCCATTCTATTGATGCAACCAAATACGTTGGCTGCTACTACCTCGATGGCCCTGTCTTCGGTCGTGGGGACAACTTGTGGGGCTGCTTCTACGCAACGGTCGCAATGGTCTGCGGTTAGGCGGTGGTTGGTGCGGGCGCGGGAGCGGGGCGAAGCGCACTCTTCCTTATCTCCGCTGAGTGTTAACTTTTTTTTGTGATTCACTGGGAAGCTAATTGCCAAACACAAACACTCATAGACATGAACCGAAGGCCTCTACGAATATCTGCTAAAGAGCCACACTATTGCTTTCTTCCCCAGATGGGCGGGCAAGTGAAAGTGTTGGCCTTAGCTCAACGCCATAGCCTTCTGCTTAATTTTAATTTTAAAAAAACTCGTCGTCAAAAACCTTCGCCTGCTGTGGACCAGTGTGACCGCGGATTTATCCTTAAAATATACCGTCCGACCCTCAGAAATATACCAAAATATACCGTCTCATTTTACAAATATACCGTAAATATACTGACGAATTAAAGTAATATTTTACATATTCCGATTTTGATCTTCCGTCGAATATTACTAGCTGTATAAAACATTTAGCCATGCCCAAATAATTTTATACGAGTGATGAATCAATTTTCTACTTGACTGGCTTAATTTAAATAATTGCATTTATTGGATTTCTATATAACGTTTAAAATGAAATTTAATAGATTGATGAAATTGAAAAAAATACCAAATTGACAAAAACCTTCGTCGCCTACTCTGTGGTGTGACCGCGGAGTGGCGATAAAAAATACGGCCTGACACTAAGAATTATACCAAAATATACCGTCTCATTTAAAAAATATACCGTAAATATACTGACGAATTATTTGTATTCATCATTGGATTATTGGATCTACACATCTGCTACATATTAGCTACATTTTTATGAAATTACCAAAAGCAGCACGAATTAGTATTCGATGTGGCCTGGGTCATGGCTCTAAATGGCATTTCTACACGGTTTCTACAGTAGAAACTCAGTACACTGAAGCCATAACGCGTCTTAAAATATACTGGAAAGTAGTATAAAATACTATGAAAAGTATAAAATTTGCAAGGTGCGTGAGCTAGAAGTGGTGGCAAGAAAATCAGTGGCAATATCGATATAATATACCCAACCAGAAATATATAATGACCCTCAGAAATATACAGTCTCATTTTAAAAATATACCGATGATAAAAAACGAACTTAGCCCACTTTTATTTAAGCAGATGTGCAACTTGAGATAAACCACAGAAAATAGGGATCTTTCCCTTAAAACATAATTTCCACGATATCTTTCACCTGAACTGCGCTAAAATTATATAGTTTCATAATTTTCGGGGTCTAAACTGGGTTAAGTTAATCAAACGGAGAGCAAACAAACGACCATCGATACTATCGACTGGATACTCACTCGCGCCGCGCGCGAAGTGGAATTATTTGAATGTGTATGAGGGACGAGGCTATGAATGCAATCCAGTGAAGTAAAGTTTCTTTAGCCTACCTTTAATAATGAATATTAATAGATTGATGAAATATACCGATTCCGACGTCAAATTTTGCAGAAAATCATATATCGAAATATATGATGTTGTTACTGTATTTGTAGGTGATAGATCCACACAGGTGCGCAATATTTTAGTGCGATAGGCGGAACTTATCGGCGTTTGATTTTGAAAATAACAATATTATATCCAAAAGATCAGCAACATGTATTTATTTTGTGATGTGATTTTCAAAATATATGAGAAATTATTGATCCCACTATCGAGGTGCCAGACTAAGCTGGAAAATGGTCAGATGATATCACAATTATGTTTCATTTTATATTAATTTTTTTATAATAGTTTTGTACATATTTTGCGTTGAATAATGATGATCGATTTCGGCAAGATGTTCGTAAGCAGAATTTTTCTCACCCAATATATTTATACCATGCGTTCACATGCATATTTTCTCTCTCTGCCATGGCAAAGCAATTATTTAAATTAAGCCAGTCAAGTAGAAAATTGATTCATCAATCGTATTAAACTATGTGGGTATGGCTAAATTTTCTATATGGCTGGTAATATTCTATGGAAGATCAAAATTGAGGAATTCGTCGTATTATTTGAATCGGTAATGGCCCGGTTGACAACAATGAGCCTCATTCCATATAGCTTAGTTTTTCATGTTTAAATATTTAGGTTTAAATATACCGCCATTACGAACCGGTTAAAACGGGAGCGTTCCATGTTGCGGCAACATGCATACCCTAGGGAAATGGATGTTATAGAATTGAGAAAACGTTTGTCATCTCAGACAAAGAAGGCAAAAACAATTTTACTCTCTGTTTTAAAGCTATTTGCACCATTCTAGCCACTACAAAAGTTGCGGCAACAAGTTGATTTTAAATAAATAAATAAATAAACACGGCAATCATGTCTTCAAATACCAGCCACATTGCGACTGTTTTTTTTTTTTTAACTATTTTGTTTAAGCCTTGTTTTAGTCAAAATACAATAAAAGCAAGGACTAAAAACTAGCCAATCATGAAGAAAATTTATTCATCAACGGCCTAAAATTATGTAGGCAGAACTAAAAATTTTAGTTAGCCGTCATTATTCAACGGAATCTCTAAATCTCTATCCTCTTTCGTTTGTTTTGTTTGACCTATTTCGCTAAAACCTTTTTTAGACAAGATCCAATAGAAGCATATGTTTAAAACAAGCCAGTCAAGTTGAAAATAGGTTAATTAATCGGATAAAATTATGTGGGCAGGGCTGAAGGTTCCATCTAGCTAGTAATATTTCACGGAATATCAAAATCGAGGAATATGTATAAGAGAACTTGAATTCGTCAGTATATTTACGGTATATTTTTGAAATGAGACGGTATATTTCACTATATTTCTGAGGGTACCCTATTGCCAATTCTACCTTGCTGCTCTAAAGCTCCGAAGAGCGTACCCTATGAATAATTCTACCATGCCGCCCCAAAGTTCCAACTAGACTCCACTCCAACCAACTAAATACTTTACGCGGACCGTTGTGGCGTCGTCGATTCTACGGTCATCGGATTATGCGTTCTGCGTGCGTTTAAAAATTAAAAAGTAATTACAGAAAACCAACACGAAATACCAAAATGTGTCAAAAAATTAACTTTAGCCTCCCCAACGCTTCCATTCCCCCCGCTGCCGCTGCCCCACTCTGATTGTGCAAGTGAATGTATGTAAAAATGTGAGAGCAGGCAAAAAAAAGTTACACTACGTGCGCGTAATAAAAAACGAGGCCGATATGCACGAGGAGGAGTGAATGGGGTGGTGGTGGGCGGCGGTCGGTGCTGAAGGTGGAGGTGGCAGTGGCAGTCGTCGGCAGACTCCACCCGCACCCCCCTCTCCACCTCCGAAACATATAATATACATACATACAAAAATCTACCTATCACTTTGGCCTGCTCCCCCGTTGCTGTTGCTGTTGTTGCTGGATGTTGACGGCAAGGTTTTTGGTTCGGGTGGGGTGGAGAGTAGGAGGCCCGCCGGTTGGGCTTCCCTGCTTCAGTTTCGGTGGGGGGGAAACAATCAATAAACACGCTTAGCCAGGCCCCAGCCCACAAGACTGTTGGGTCGGCCGATGACGAGCTTAAGTGTGAATAGTAGGCTAGAGAGAGGGGGTGGGCTTTGGGGGAGACTTGTCCCCCGTGCGCATATGATTCAAATGCCGGTTTTGAACGCAGGCCGTCGGCAATATTTCGGATCGGAGTGGTATGCATTGCTCCAGCTAAACTTTATCTATACGATCTCTGATTGGAATTGTGAGGTCTCTAATCAGATCACACAGCAGTTGAATGTGTAGATGGAAATTAATTAATTAACTGTTTGCGTAATTGAATGAATTGAAATTAAAAGTGAAAGATTAACGGCAGTGAGTGTGTGGGCAGGGGTGAGGCATAACTAAAAGAGCGCTCTCACGAAAGTAGCATATTCTCAGTGCGTGCGACCCGAAAAACGGCAGTGTGCCTCACCTTTTAGTAATACACCTTAAACGTGTGTCTTAGGAGTGTGTATTGCTGCTATTGATGGCTATCGCTATCGAATTGCAACTCCGCAATTGGGTCAGGGGCGACAACTACTTAAATTGCCAATAGCCGGCGCAATTGATACCGAAACTCGAAAACCAAGTCTTTGTTGGCCTGTGTAGGAGTTGTCGGGCCAAAACCCACACACACCCACACACACACACACACATACGCAGACACAGTCGGCAAGTGCAAATAAACAGTACAAACCTATGCACACACATACATAAAATTGCTATAACAAAACGAAATGCACAGAGAGGAAGGCAAATATATGTACTCGAAATGTTTACTTAAGCGAAAAGTTATTTCGCACACACGAAATGGGGCAAATAATTAATTAAACAATTATATGGCAGAACATGTTCAAAAAGAACACACATATCAAATAAACAAATGAGAGAACGTGTAAAAGCACATAAATCATTGTTGAACATTCCCTGGGCACCGATACCACTCCAATCAACTTAATTACAGCACTCTCAAAGGGAGCACTTAACTTTACAGAGTTCGTCTCGTGGTTTTTTTCTCCTCCAGCATCTGTACGTATATCTGTACGTGTATGTAACCGCAAAAGCCACCCGACAACAAAAATAATAGCAACACGATAACGGAACGGTAGACAAAAGGAAAAGCATTAAAATCCCAGCAAATACGAATTTTTCAATCAAATCTAATAACAAATTTCAGTTGTTGTTGCTTTTTGTTGGAACATCAAAGTCAATTTCTCGAAACTCGAAAAAGCGAACCCCGGCCAGAATTGCCGCAGCAATAGCATATCCACACCCACAGAAAAAACACTGCCACCCACTCAAAAGCAACAACAACACTAAAAAAAGCAACAAAGACAGCAACCGCAACGAGAGAGTAACAAATTAAATTTGGTTTTAGCCATAAAAAAAAGCAGCAAACAAGAGGCAAGAGAGGAAGAGGAAGCCCAGAGACAAGA
Organism: Drosophila lowei; assembly: GCA_008121275.1. Lineage (NCBI taxonomy): Eukaryota > Metazoa > Arthropoda > Insecta > Diptera > Drosophilidae > Drosophila > Drosophila lowei. Next base: position 17,545,310 of record CM017778.1, on the reverse strand, counting down.
GACAAGAGTGGAGCAGCCGAGTAGCAGAGGAGCGAAGAGCAGAGAGCAGAAGAGCAGCAGCAGCAGCAACAGCAGGAGCATCCATCAGCAAGTGGCAGCCCCAAACGAAGCCGTTTCAAGCAGCCCATCAAAATCCGTTACCGTTCCGTACGACGCGACTCGACGCTCGTACCGTGGGGGAAACCAGCAACAAAGTCAGGTGAGTGCGCCACCCCGCCGCATAGTACTCGAGAGAGGTGGTTCCGTGGCAAGGTTGAAGAATGGTGTGGGTACGGGGGTTCCGTTCGGTCTTGCTGTTTGTCTTTCTCCCTCCCCCTCCTCCTCTCTCTCTCTCTCTCACTGTCTATCTCTCTCCATTGTACGCGATTAAATATTTTACGCGCTTATCAATTGCTCAAGGGTTGGCATTGGTTGATAAACAAATACATACAAATGAAAAAGCAAGCAGCAATTAAATAAAGCAGCACTCACTGTAGAGCCGCCTGCTTGTGGTGCTTCAGGTGCAAGGTGGCAAGGTGTAGTAGAGGAGCGAGGTAGATCCGTGGGGGAGAAGGAATCACAATTCCAAAACCAAATAGTTGTATAACAGATCAATTTACTGTAACTTAGATTTTTATAATAGATAAAGGCATTGAAAATATAAATATGCAGAACTTATACACAATTCGTATTAAGCTGTGTATAACATTTGTGAGGCCGTATACCAGTTATATACCTGTTTAAGAGAATTATTCTTAAGTATATAACAGTTATATTTACATAACAGCATAGAAGTTTCTTTCACTTTTCGGCGTATCGCACAGCAATGTAGCTTCGAAGCTTCCTCTATTTTTTGTGTACTTTTCCAACATTTTATTTCGCTTAATATCTAACACTGTTTCTTCGCTGCGTTCGCTGTAATTAATTCCATTTTGTATATATTCAGCATTTTCACGAACAGAAAAACTTTTATAACAGCTGGACAACTGTCCCAACGACAGACATCGCATCCATCAACAGCAAAAACATACAATTTCTAAGCCAAATTCAATTCAGAGTCAAAGGAAGGGCGAATGAGACAGGGCTCGTGAGTGCCGAGAAAGGGGACGTGGACGGGGACGGGGTAGGGGAAATGGGTAACTTTTGGGGAGGACTAACTTCAATGCGTATCCGATTCAATGGCCTGGAGGCGAGGCTTGTCATTCCATTCCATTCCCATTGCTCTGCTCTCGATCTCTACGCATCGCATGCTCCCGGTCCACCACTGAACATTTCGAACGGGAGTGGAGTGCCTGCTCCTGTTCCCATTCCATTGTCACATAGAACAGGACAGCAGATTCCTGTCATGTCCTCACGTTTCCTGGACCTGTTAAGCTTATGGGCCGGCTTACCATTGCTACTGCTCCTGGCGCTTCTCCTTCTCATTTTGCTGCGATGTTGGAGGGCTCTACGGCTGGGTTCTCCGTTTATTGATTGATTTTCCTTTCATTTTCCGAAGGGGCTTGGAATCCATTATGGGCAGTAGTTCAATGGGGAAAGCTGTTAAAATAAAAATTCATCAATAATATTTGCCCAGCGACCGCCTATTTGTATGCAATGGGAAATGCTCTAAAAATAAAAACACAATTTTAGTATGTTTGGCTTCCTTCCTTCTTCGGCTCTAAGCCGCCGCAACTAATGAAAAAATTCCGACTTTTCCTACGAGCTGGCTTAAAGGCATTTATATTGACAGGAATCACATGCTCCGTTTCGTTGGTATCCCTTTTATGTTCCTTTCAATGCTCCCTCCCTCTCTCTCTCTCTCTGTCTCTGTCTCTGCCTCTGCCACTGACAAGGGTGAACCGATGTTCGGTGACCACGTGAAAAACTCATCATAAATAAAAAGGGAAAAGCCGACAAAGAACCGGCAACAGAATGAAACGATTCTTTATGACATTCATCTTTTATTTCTTTTATTTTATTATGGCCCAAGCAATGTTGTTTTCCTGTTTCTGTTTCTGATTCGCAATTAATTTTTCACCACCAAAAATAGAACAGAAAAGAATTACAGATCCATCGCGTAAATAAACAGAAAACACGCTGCACATGAACTGGAATTCTGGCTGGAATTTGAGGTTTCTACCTGTCCAATGACATCAAGAAACTTAAGTTTATATTATTAATTAGCTCCGTGTCGCCGCCGCTGCTGCTGCTGCTGCTGCATAACTTTTAAATCTAATTAGACAGGAGACAGGAGACAGGAGACAGGGACACAGGAGATAATGCCCTGCCGCGTGACGTCAACTAAACTTTTGACGGTTGTTGATAAATTATGTGTAAATATTCGTATTTTGCAATTCTTGATTTGCGAAAGTGAGTCAGTCGCGCACTCCCTGTTCCCCCCCATCCGAACCGATCCGAACCGACAAAAGTTACTGCGCATAATTTGGCGTTTTCTTCATCGCAAAGTGGCCAACAAATTTCGGCCTAAATAAATAATCATAATTTTGCTCTGCTCTGCTCCCGACCCCGACCCCGGCCCCCGCCTCGCCTGTTCTCTCGCCTGAGGCGAGAACGAAATGAAAAGAAATATTCACACAGTGAAAAATTTAATTGTTTGGCCAAAAGGAAAGAAAAACCGAATGAAAAGAAACGTTGAATATACAATATATATGTTGTATGTGTGTGTTCGTGCGAGTACATCCAATAAAAGCAACGACCTTCGGCGAACCATACAAAAAAAAAAAGAGGAAGAAGAAAAAGGCCACCCCTCAACAATGGTCTCGTTCTCCTCCTTTCTATAAATCGTATATATACATATATTTTATGTATGCCAAGTGGGGGTCCAGAATTGCTCTTTCCTGCTCTTGAAATAATTCCACTTTTTCTCCAGTTGAACCCCAAAATTGCTGTGGCAATTAGCATGGAAAAATCGATACGAGACAGCCCCCAAGAATAAGGCACATTATTAGCGGATAATTGCTGGGAGGATTGCTGTAGGCATCACTGGGTTATCCCGTAATATTCAGAGGGCATCCCTTTTCAAATATGCATAATATTCTCGTACCGATTTGCACCTGGAAATAGTTGAACTCTTCTTAGAATCAATATTTTGATTGTCCCTTCTGTGGTTGTTACCATCAATCACCATCTGTAGCTCCACTCCTTCCGATACCATTGAATCCCCGTCGAAATCCAAGCTTTTTTACAGGATTTCGTACTTAAATTAATTCAAATGCTAAGCCAAATGTCAATCTTGTTTCGTTTTGTATGCCAAATGGGATTTACTTGCCATGTTTACAGCAGAGTTCGCTTCCAGCTTCAGTTGCCAGCTCATTTGATTACAAACAAACTTGGAAAGTTTTCTTTTAGTTTGTTCTGATGCTGCTCTGCTGCCGCTGCTGCTTTTGGTTAAGATCCTTTCCAACTAATTACGAAGGGCAACCGCATATTTGGCTTTGAAGCCTTGGATAAAAGTTTTTCCCTTTGCCCAGTCATTTGCTCTCTCTCTCTTTCTATGGGGGAAACTTATCTTTTTTCACCCCTCCATATAGTATATGTATGTGTATATATTGCAGGTCCCCGCGATAAGCTCCTATGGCACGTGAGGGCGCGACCTATTATTAGTTGACAGAGAATCGAAAATAGATTAAGTGTCGGCCAGCCACTGGACTGAGACTGGCGCTGGTCAATATAGTTTGAGAACCAAAGCCAATTAACTTACAATACCATCAGGCAAGCAGACTGCCTGGCATGGCAGGCAGCCATGCTATTTATCCCATTCGATTCGAGCTCTGTGTTTGCCTTCAGGGGGGCGGACTCTCTTGTCGAGTGGTGTGTCGACTGTCGACTGTCAATATGCCAGAGATGTCACCCCTTGAGACCCATGTGGCGCTCTGGCGCTGTGGCACTCTGGCGCTTCGGCTGTTGCTCTGCCCGTGGCTGTGGCTGTGGCTGTGGTGACAGCTCCTCTGGTTGCCAGACAAAAGTGAATAATTCTGCTCCCATTTTCATTTTCATTTTCTTTTTCATTTCTACTCAGTTTATTAGTCGTAAATTGTGATTTTCTTGCAATTTTCCTGTCTTTTTTTGGGGGCTTTTTCTTTGTGCGAAACTCGTAAATTTCTTTGTCTTTTGTATTTTAATATGCACAGCATTTGTCTGCATCTCAGATGGAAAATGGAAAAAAGCAGCCCACGCGCTAGATACTCGTATATGTACATATATCATACATATATACATTTAATGTATCTTTTTTGTGTGTGTCAGCAGGCATAAAAAGAGGAGAGCCAGAGAGAGGGAGCGAGAGAGAGGGAGAGGGAGAGATTCATTAAAAGTGACCCAGTGAGTCGGTTCTTTCGGTTTCTATCGTCTGGGGTCTGTCTCAATCTTAAATATCCAGTGGGGCTGATAAGCAGACTGACGCATTTGCCTGTTGACTTGGTTATATCTAAAGTCTTGGCTTATCACCATATACATATATGCAGAATGAGCTCTAGTTTGATTCGATGACGCCTTTCCACCGACCACCGACCTGGGCGTGTGACACCTGCGGTCCCAATAGCAATCTACATCCAAGCGACTGTGGAAATGGCTTCCACTAATTAGAAAAACTTTTCTAGTATGATGGCAACTTTTAACTTTTTGTTGATTGCAAAACTTTGCTTTTTATAGTCGGGCATTTTCGGGTCGAGGGGATTGCGTCTGAGTGGAAAGTGTATCTGTCGTAAGAGAGAAGTGAATGTGAATGTGAATGGGGATGCTGATGTTGATGTAGAGGTGCCATGATTGACTGAATGATGGCCAGGGACACATAATCTGGTGGTTGCTGTGGCTCTGGCTGTGTCTGTGTCTGGGATTTGGAGTCCGTCTCCTTCCACACACGCACTCCGGCACCACGCATCCACTGAGGAAACTTTGACTTTAATCGATTTAACAATTCTTCCCCTGGCGTTAGCTCCTTACCCTCTCCACTCTCCACTCTCCCGTCTCCACTATCCTTTCTCCTGCCCCAAGGCCCAATGGCTGAGCTTGTTGTGTGGCCCACAGGCAAACATCAAAAGTCAGGCAGCAGTAGAGGCAGCAGCTGCGTGACGTCAATTGGAGCCACAAACGCAGGCGATGGTTAGTGAAGACGGTGGCAATGGCGATGGGGTAGTGGGTGGTGCCTGTCTCCCTGTCTCTCTATCCCCCTGTCGCTTGTAGTTGTTGCTATTGTTTACCCATGTCTTATTAGAAGTGTGGTCAAAAGAGCGGCCCACACACGGGCAAAGACACACACTCACCGACACACCATAAGAAGAGTAAATTACTTCTAATAGCCCACGTAGCGAGTGTGTAATCTATTTTGAGTCAACGTTTCTTATATAATTACACTTGGCTTCCTTACATACAGACATATGTGTGTATGTATGTCTGATATGTATGTACTTATAAGGTTAACCTATGGTTTGTCTTTTCCAAAGTTGGAAAGTGTTTTTTTTTGTGTGGGGGTTAAAAGTGGCAAGATATGAAAGAAAAAACAAACAGCAAACAACTCACTTATAAGAAAGTACAGTTGCGTGCACATTTGCACTGCTTGAACTGCTTGTAATACTAATACTTGCCAGATCTAACAGCGAGCGAGCAGTCTTTCGATAAAGCATTCACAGAATTCTGCTAATTATCGTGCCAATCGATTGTCTAGCCAAATCGATACTATGTTAATTCAGAGAAAGATCAATTTATCCTTGGAGCCATTTACAAAATTGATGTTTCCCGAATGTCCTATGTATAGTAAAAACTCTTCAGAACTACGAAAACCTACAAGAGGATCTCAAGAGGATTTTTACTGAATATTTGTCTCGCCTCTGTGGTAAAAAGGAAAGCCATCTTGAATGTCAACACTTGAGTGACCTTTTCTAGGGAATTTTTCCCCTTATCACCGCACACATGGCCACTCTTATATCCTAATTGATATTTTAAGGGCTGTCTGTCTGGTCGGCGGTCCCTCTGGGCCAAGTTTGCTAAGCAAATGTCGTGTGGAGAGCTCTTCATCGTGAAGGCTCCTGCTCGACTCGACTTTTGGGGCCCGAAACTTAATTTGATTCCCTTGGCAGTTTGAGAGGAGACCCGACTCGTGTGCTCTCTCGAGTCTGCCCCAAGCAGCGTTGCAGGCAATTTAATTACGAAATACTCGTATTTATTCAGCAGAGATGCGAAATCTGTTTTATTATTTAATCTAATTCACATATACTTGTGCATACATACATATATCCTGCTCTCTGCTCTCTCCTGTCTGTATCCTTCGTAAATCTTTAAGTCCCAAAAAATATATTGTTCTTGGTTTTTTGATAATATTATTTGTATGCTTTTTGTTGGCTTTTGTGAGTAAATTATTTTTGTTTGTTTAAGTTTTTTGTAGCATTCTCTGTCTCTCCTTCTCCTATTGTTGTGTCTGTTTCCGCCCCCACCCCCTTCTCTGTGTGTGTGTTTCTTTTTCACAACTTTTTTTATGCCCCGTCTGTCCTTTCGGCTTGTCCCTTTTTGAGAAAGGGTTCAAGAACTTTGATTCATTGTCGAGCGGCTTAAAATGTTGCGACATGCGACATGCGACAGAACGTGCGTTAAAGTGAGACTTAAATTCTCAAAGAGTCTAACTCTTGTCGGGATTTATGGGGTCACTGAGACTCCATCTCCCCCTCTCTCTCTCCTGCACCATTTCTACTTCATTGCGCAATGAGAAAGTTTCAGGGGTCGGGGCTTAGTGTTGGGTTTCTACCCGAAAAAAGTTGTAACATTTTGCCACGTGTAATGTGGCCATAAAGCCAGCCGCCAAACTTCTCTTGGCTGGAAAAAACACCCGAAGAGCCAAGTAAATTTAATATTTTCCGAGGCAGCAGAAGCAGGAGCAGGAGCAGGGGAGAGGTAGAAAAGTTTGTGGGTCCTGCCGTTGTCCCTGCTACATGTTGCGCTTTTGGGTGTGCACACATATTGCAAATGCAACTTTCTCATATGGTGGCGCACTCTCCACACCTCCCAGATAACAATGCAGATGCAGATACAGATGCATGGCATATGCAACCCATAAATAAACATAAGATGTCGCTTCTGCTCCCATTTGGCGTTGTCTTTTATGAGAGAGTGGCAGGAAAGTAGTTTTTTATGCATATAGCAACATATATACATATTTATTCAGATATTTGTATACGATTTTTCTTTTGTGAACTCTGGGCCATTGTTCTGGCGGTCAAAAGGAGAGCGCGCGGGATCGAAACGAATGATAAACTTTTCCGTTCCCGGATGGAACTTTGTTTAAAAAAGTTCTTCAATTGTTTGTCTACACTCATTTTTAAAAAGTCTCTCTCCCTCTCTCTCTCTCACCAGGATAATACAAGATTTTGTAATCCAATTGTTTCTCATTTTCATTGATTTTTTCAACATCTGTGCACATGTTTTATTCGATTAAATTGAAAGCATTTACAAATTTTCACTCACTCGAAATTTAATTTACTTTTTCTAGTTTCCATCGCGATATATCCACAGCAAATTAATTAAATTAAATTAAATTTAATGGCGACTTAATGCGATAATTTCCCAAACATTTTCCCAATCTGTTTCCAATTAAATTATCAAACATCAATTGAAATAATTTCCCACTAAATTTTTGGGACATTTGAATAATTGTTGGACAATTTTCCCGTTTGACATGAATGCTAATTATGCCATTAATTTAAGTCATTTGTCAATGTGGTCTGTGTGTGTGTGTGTGTGTGTGTGTGTTCATCTGCGGGGCATGCCTCAAGTGAGGCACCGCTTAAAAGTCAGGCCCCATAAATTTACAGTACTCGGCATTTAAGTGCGAGAATTTTTAGAACAATTTGAATATCTAAATATGCATTTACTTGTACTCGTTTTCGTATTCGTATTCGTATTCGTATTCGTACTTGGAGCGCACGTTGCTGTTGTTGCTGTCGTTGCTGTTGTTGCTGTTGTTGCTGTTGTTGCTGTCGTTGCTGCTGCTGTTGTTGCCGTCGTCTAAATGGCCTCACATTTATTTATCGCACGACAAATGTCACTCGACCGTTTCAAATGGCTGGTCTGTCATACTTTCTGTTTTTACTCGTTTCCCGTACCCTGTACCCCGTGGACTTGAGAACTCTAAGGGTATGCTGGACTTTATGAGTGGTCTAAGGTGCTGTACTAACATTAAACATCACATTCGAATTACCCTCCTAATCGGATACATTTGAAGGCTTCTTTTTTGAGATGTTTTTCCCTTCAATTCCGCATAGTGGGTATCCCATAGCCTTTATCGGTTCTCTTCTGCTTTTTTAATGCAGTTGTTGTTTCCTGCCTTGACAGCCCACAGCCCACAGCCACCCCCAGCCCCAACCCCAACCCCACCCTCACACGCTCATAGCCTGATGGATTGGCATGGTTTTTCATCGCTGTGTGTTGTTGTGGAATAATTTGGTTATTTGTTTCGGCCACTGATCGCATCGGTAGTGCAAATCAAGCTTGTTTAAAGGAGACTCCACTCGACGTCAGTGACAGCCTTGGGGGCCAGGCAGCTTATTGAGTCCATTCGCCGCACTCCTGCGGCTCCACTGCCACTTTGGCATACGGACATGAGTCCTTCGCACTCGTTAGTCGGTCCTCCACGTCATTATCCTCCGGGCTGGCTAAGTGATTTCCAATGCAGTTGGCAGTGCAGTGCAGCCAAGAGTCAAACGATGGGGTGGAGAAAGTAATTTGCATAAATGCCAAGTAAATGGTGGAATGGTGGCATGATGGAGGCCATGTCGGTGTCGCTGTCGGTGTCGGTGCCGGTGGCGGTGGCGACAATGGCGAGACCCTCATGCTGTTTATCAAGTCCGTTGGCCAGGCCAAAAACTGAAGCATACAATTTGCATTTGTTTAGCACATTTTGCACATTAACCCACATGCGAAAGGGCACCAAAGGCACCACAGGACGGGGCCTTCTTCTTTTCACTTTTCCACTGTTGTTGTCTGCCACTTTTTTTGTTCAAGGCACAAAACATTGCAGCTTTTTGCATAATTATCCAGAAACAAGTTCTGCTCAACAGAAATACAGCCAAGTATTTCATTAGATATATGTATGCACCATATAGGTATTACCCGACTTTGTTGTCTTGTTCTGAAGTCTCAATGAAGTACATATATCCACATGTTTGCATATATTGTACATATCTTCATGCAACTGACATTTGCATTTGCATTGTCCGTTCGGGGAGTCCCTTTAATGTATGCTACCTTAATTGCGAAATATGTATGCGGATGCCACATGCCACAGGCATCGATTTGCTGCTCTCACATGCAGGTGCAGGGGTTTATTAGGGTCTTGCTGTTGCCATGTCTGCTGTGGAGGTCATTAGAATTCATTAGAATTGAGGACTGTGGCCATAATCCTCCTTTCAATGGAACTCATGGTATTTCTGCTTCAATAAACAGTTCGATTAAGTCCTGTCTGCGGCCAAATCGACTGCTAATGGAAGTTCAGCAAACAGTTCAAACTTTTGCAGGTTTACAAGGGATTTCTGATTGCTCTAGCAGCGGTGGAGAAAATTGAATCACTCTGTAGAGGAAATCAGGATTCGAAGAGCAGGTGGTTGGTAGGATGTGGGATATACGTATATTGCGAATCAAAGACTATAAATTATACTTTGGACTTTTCAATGGAATACTTATGGTGGAAATCAACAAAACTATTGGGAGTTTGAGGATAGTCTTAATCCGAATATCTAACTCCGATCTCCTTGCATTCTTAACAAAATATCTTCTGTAGGACCTTACTAATCTAAAGAACTAAATATGTGCTGAATATTACGAGTCTTATTGATCACTTCCTATGATCGCAGTGTTCGACCACGACCACGACCACGAACCCCCTCGAATCCCCTCCTAGCGCGGGGTGCGTACTTGACACAAGGCTCCACCGGAGTTGCAACCCTTTCCTGCCCGCGTGTAAGTCGATCCAAAAAGACCTTAGCTATGTTTACCGGAGGAAGAAATTCCAACCAAATAAGGCTTCGGTGCATACTAGTTTTATTTTGTAAAAATGTGCGGTTTTTAATGTTTATTTAGGTCTACAGATATCCTATGGGCTATCAACCTTATCATGCAGTGCCCCTCGGTCGGTTGGGCGGGAGAAGGGCTGCGTTGCTGCCTGGAATCCGCGCGTAACAGGCTTCGGCTGGGTGTCAATTGGGCCACTTGATGGTGCACTTGATACTGCCACTTAACGGTGCAGTCATTGCATATCAGCGTCCAGAAATGATTCCTAGATAGATCCTACTGCCTGTTGCATATTTATTTAGGTCAGAAGTGCAATTTCCACTGAAAATATTACCGCCTTGTGGCCCACCATTTACTTGGGTCTACTCTATTCTACCTAATTGTTAGCCACATGTACTCGTAGTATGGCTGTCACCTGCATAGCTGCACGATCGCTTGAACAAAATATACATCTGTCTCTCTTCTGGCCAACATTCATGTGTGTTGTAGCCCTAACTTTATTGTCAATAATGCTGCAACAAAACGCTTTTAATTATCAAAAGACAGAACCAGACATGCACACCCATTTGGCCAGCCCATTCGCTGGTGCTGGTTCCCCGTTTTGGCCTTTTAGGCCATTTTCTTGCCATTGGGCACGACCGGCAATCAGTGCGCTAAACCGACTGTAACACTTTCGTTACTGTTCTGCTGTTGCTTTTGCTGTTGTTTTTATCTCTACTGCCATGTTGTTAATTGCCGAAAAACTCACTCATACTCGCTTTTACCCATTGTTTTTTCAGCGGTTGGGGCGGGCGGTAGAGGGAATTTTTATTTCCTTTAGTTTTTTCTGTTTGGGGCTTGTGTTTGCCTTTGAGCACGCGCCGTTTAAAACCTGCCACGCGCAACAAATTTTGGCAATGCGCGACGGAGGTGGCTCGCCTGGAGATTGTTAGGGTGAGGGGGGGAGCGGAGGGTAATCGTGTTTAAAATTAAACTGAGAAAACGACAGGCACTGGCAGCAGCAACAAATGGAAGCATTTTCATGGCACGAATCGGTAGGGGAGTTGGAGCTGCGGGGGGGGAGGGCCCAACAAATGTAGATAAACGTTTTGTTACAACACATAATCGCTATTGCTGTTTTGGGGTGGCTACAGATACACAGATACAAAGATACAAGCAGCGACACTGGAGGTACAGTGGATATTTCACAAGGGAGCCCCCGTAAGATGTTCTTCAATGCCCTGTCGGTACTGTACACCATTTTGCTTTTTATGTATCCGTGGGGGTGGCTGCCTCGGCTTCTGTTTCTGCTTCCACCTTTAAAGCCGTATCTGTATCTGAGCATCTGTATCTACTGCAGCAAGGGCGAGCGAAAGGGGGAGAGAGAGCGAGCAGGCAAGGCAACATAATTGCTCTCTAATTTAACGCTAATGGACATCAATTTAACCATCCATCCAGCAGTTTATCATCCTGGCCATAATAATTGTAGGATGCGATGCTATTGGGATTGTGCGTGGGCTCCTACCAGTTCTCGCCTGAAGAATATTTGTTGGCCCTTAACTATTTATAGCCAACAGTTAAGGCACGAGCGTCTTACAGCCTGAGAGCTTGAGAGATGAATGAGCATTAGCAGCGGCACTGGGACTAGTCCTTGACAAGTCCTGTGGCTCTGGTCCCCTACTCATCCTTCACTTGGGGTTTCTTCCAACTGGTTTTAATTGTAACCAACCACAGAAATTTGTTAATGATTTATCGGATGAGACTCCTCTTATCTCTCGAGATGATTAAGCCAAGGACTGTGCTCTGCTCTGCTCTCGTGTGGTCTCTGGAGAGCATTGTCCCTTATCCTGGGGCCTGGCCAGACACACTTTTCATGTACATCGTTTCGTTTCGGGCCATGTGCGAGTCTTCTTCAAATCCAATAGATTAAAATTGTAATTGAATCGGCTCTAGACGGAGAGATTCAAAGCCAGAGACCGCAAAAAGGCGACAGAACAGAACCGAACAGATCAGGACGGGGGCAGACGTCAAAGGTTAACTGACAAGTCGTTGTCTTACAGACAACTCCTTCTCCTCTCCAGCTGATTTAAAATTGAAAACGAAAGGCGCTGTAGATATGTACATGTGTATTTTCCCTTGAGAATTTTCCTTTCAGCCGTTCGCGTGGCCTGTTAAATTCCTTTTGACAGCTTTAAGCGTTCCATATCCATTGTACGTATATTCACGAACAGGCGAGGCATGTACATATGTACTTTATAACAAAGGGCCTTTGGAATATGTGTGAGTCAGCACATGCCGCATCCGTAGCCCCCCAGAAAACACCTTCCTTGCCGCCGTGCCTCTCATTACGCATACGGCATGTGTTCCGTTGAGCGTTAATAAATCAATACCCAGGCAGGCAGGCAACATTTTCAAGCTGATAACCTTTTTACTTGAACGTCACAAGAGCCAACAACAACAACAGCAACACCTAACCCCCCGAGAGAGAGAGAGCGAGAGGGATATACGCGAAAGGTCCTGCGGTACAGAAACAAATACAGAAACAGAATTTTGTGCCATTAAAGTTGCGTGACGAAGTGAAATTTGCCTCAAAGACTCGCGGGACTGTATGTGTATGTACATATAACTGGCATTTATAGGAAACGACCCAAAAGTCCTGAACTCTGAGTCGCTCTCTTTCTATCTCTGCCGCTGTCTCTGTCTCTGTCTCTGTCTCTGTTGCTGCTCTTTGCCTCATCATGTGGCGCATTTTGAGCTCAAGTGCCGGCGGCGCCCTGAAGTATGCCTTGAAATTGCTTTGATGTGGATGCGATATTTTGTTGTCACAATAAGCAGACACATCCATACATATATGCACATATCCTTCGTGTAATACCCCGCCACCCCCACGAGTCCCCGCTGCGGGCCACTTCAGCGGCTGGTGGGTTGGGGGTGGCGGAGACAGGAACTGAAATGTCAACGAATATTAAGTGCCCTGTTCGCAGGGAAAGACATCTTTTCGCCCCCTCTGCCCCGTCAAGATGCATTGACCGGAAGGGAACAAAATTTCAGGAGAGATCCCGCTGGCAGAATTTGAAAATGTCAAGAAAGAAGTAAGAATATGGACAGCCACGACACGAGACGACACCAGGTACATGGGACACGTTGAAAACTAAAAATTGCTTGAGAGAAGAGCGAAATGGATAAGCAAAATATGAGCTGAGGAGAGATGGGTCGGAGATTGAGACGAAACTGAGAACTGGAGGTCTAGGAAGCGTAAAGAAAGCTAGGGGCTGCTCTCTAACTGATAGTAAATGAAAGATTAAGTGGTTTCTGAAGATATTCTTGGTGATATTACGAGTATTTTTCACCCAAAACGATATTAAAGATTAGCCAAGGGTAGAATGAAAGGGACAGAGAGTCGTACTGCAGCTTAGCGGTTTTGGGGAGAGAGAGAAAGATTCAAAGAGAAAAATAATGAGGGAGAGCGAAAAAGGAAGGTTCTTCTGCGTTACCGACAGGCGCAGAGCGACAGAGAAAGGAAGAGATCTGTACAACACATAGATGCCGCGTTATACGGTAGCGCCCCTCAGTCGGTATGGTATGCCTTTCTGCAAGGTATTCTCGCGTAACAAGTCAGGGCTTTGTGTCAACGAGAGATATAAGGAAGTGTGAAATTTATACCAAGATAAAATGAGAGTATGTACAATTAAACAAACAAAACACACACAAAATTACTGAATAAACGCGAAGCAACCCGCCTGAGAATCGCATAGATCGGCTTTAAGGCATTAATGCAATTCTATAGATACTTTAATCAATGCCACAGATACAATTTGCTCTCTCAGTTTCACTTTGCTTTTATGAAGAGGGGTGTGGGGGCAGGGGAGAGTGTCATTCCACGTTCTGTTGCTTTGTGCGGGAATTGCATCATAATTGGATTTTTATTTGCTCGTTTTGTATGCTGGCAGTTCTTGTGCGTATAAACACTTTGCATATCATATCCCATATGCATGCATATGTGCTTGTGTTTGTGTGTGGCAGGACACTCTTTCAGGGGCAGAGATAGAAACAACAGCAACAGCAACCGCAACAGGGACAACCACAATGGCACTGCACTTGTGCCCAGTTCCAGGTCCTGGCCTTGTCTCGCAATTTATTTCTCAACCATTATTTCTTGGAAATCTTTTTCCCATGCAGAGTTCTGTCATTTGGCTTTTGCCGCTGGCACTTAACCCCATTCCAATAGAATAGTTAGAGGTAGGGAGGGATGGGAAGGGTGTGTGCTGTTTGCTGTTTGCTGTTTGCTGTGTGGGAGGTCAAGTGAGGTTCGATTGTGTGTGTGTGTGTGTAGTGCCTCTCTGTGTCTCTCTCTCTCTCTATCTCTGTCTCTGTGTCAATGACAATGACCAGCCCAACCCCCACCTAGATATGGACATGGGTCATACATAATAATTAGGTCGCTTCAAGTACAAGTAAAAGTGCTTGTTTTAGGTCTACCAACTGTTGAATTTCGAGTGCCATCAAATTTTAGATGTTACACACGCATGCGGCACAGTGCCCTTCCTTAATGAAGTCATTTTTTCTTGGTATCGCACAGGTGTCCCGTTTCCCCATTTCTGAACTGTTGACGTAATTTGATAGCCTCCTCCTCCCCACTCCACCCCCGTCCGAACAGACTCTGACTCAGAATTAGGAGCAGATTCTGGTTTTGCAAACAACAACAGCAGTTGGTCCTTCATTCTGGTCTCTCTCTCTGTGTCGTGTCATATGGTCGTCTTGTGTCTGGGAATATCTCTCAAGGTTGCTGGGTTCTTTGCATCCAAAGATGCTTGTGTCATTTGATACGTGATAGAGGAAATTCCAGCAGAGATACAGATAGCTAGAGAGAGAGAAAGCTTACATCTACAGAGAGTTTGTAAAGCGGTTTCCATTGGCAATTAGTTCTGCAAAATAATTGATTGTCGCTGTAGGGCTGCTGAATCGGAATGGATATGAAATTCCAAAGTTTCCCAGCAAATAACTTGCTCCAAAGAATGTTTTTTGCACCACATTTATGCCTGGCACTGTGCTGCACTGTGGGTGGTGCTGTACGTGATGGGTGATGGGCGACTCGTGGGCGGGCCACCTGCAGAGCTTCACTAAAAATTACATTAAAATGGGAGTCATATATGCCAGCAACCCACCCACCGACCCACCGACCCACAGGAACAATGAAGCCATAATCATTTTGATGGCAGTCCATGGAAGCCCCCAGCCTGGGGCTCTGTTGCGGTCGTGGCTGGAAGGAGGGTTAAAAATTAGTTTGGTTTAATCCCATAAAAGCGTTGCACGGCTGCTGCTGATGATGATCATCATCATGATCATCATGATGATGATAATAGGGCATAATAGTAGGTTATGGCCACGATGCGTGGCCGGTCATCGGATGGGAAGCCCGGACAGAAACTGAAACCAAATTACACTCGCACCCTGGAATTTTCATTAGGAAATGAGAATGAAAATGGAGACATGGCTGTTAGGGAAAATTCCAGCGGAAACAGCCCACAGGAAACAGCCGCCAGCAGTTACTAGAAAATATTTTCGAATGAATTCCAAGTTCCTGCATTTATTGAGGGGGAAGTTCCATTTTTGTAGACATAATAAGAGTATACATATATTATATATACACTCTGCTCTTTTCGATTGTATATATTTCTGTGTGAATCTTTAAAGCAGAACTTTTGCATTTATTCAAAGGAGAACTCTCCTCAGGAATACAGATATATCTGCAATTACCAAAGGAAACCTGCAACAATTTGTGTGCCGCAGTCGGGCTTCCTTCCCACAGAGAGATTTCTCTATGTGTCTAGCTATATGCATATCCTTTAAGTGTACTTTACATCTATAGATGGTGCACGTTTACCTCCGCTTGCTCCGGGCTCTCCGGCTGCTGCGGAAATTGTGAGGAAATGAAAATGGTTTGGTTGAACTTTTTCTTACATTTTTTCCCTATCATTTTTTCCACATTTTCTCTCTTTAGCTTTTTCTTTGCACCATCATAGAGTCCTGTCCTTGACGGAAAGCAGAGGCCTGCGAGGGGCGTAGAGGGGCATTCAGACAGACCAGACTCTCATTACTTGAGAGGCAAGGCGGCTATTTATAGCCGTTTGTGCAGTGGCGTTTGCGTTTGCGTTGCACTGCACTGCATTGCCGAGCATTGCGTTGAGTGAACCACCTTGACCCACTCTAATTGCACGTCTAAATGGCTGCCAGACAATGCCCAGAGCTATGACTACTCGACCGGTGACCAATCAGTGCCAGTAGCAGTGGCAGTGGCAGAGTGGCACAGAGCTGCCACTTAAGTGGAATCGAGAGAGCAAAGAGAGAACCGCCTCTTACGGACACCGATACGGTGCCAGAGCGTTTCCCAGCTCCATGAAGAGCAGGAAGAACTTTATATTAGTTTTAAATATGTATTTATTCCGCCAGACCTTGGGCTGTGGCCCAAAGTTGAATATTAATGAAGTTAATTGAAAAACTTTGCACACAACAACAATGTACCAACGGCAGGACCAATATCCTGGAGTCCTACACCCATCCTTTCCGCAGCCACGAAGGAGCCACTTTTGCGTCTGCCGCTGAGGGCAGAAATTAATTTACAAATTACGACAAATAAATGTTTGCGGCCAATTGTTGAGGTAAAAGCGACAGTCGTGGAGGAGGGGAGATTTGGGGATATGTACATCCTGAGCTTTCGAAAACCCACCCCCAGCCACCCCCAGAGCCCCCTGGGGGCATGGCTCAATATGCAATTTACATAATTACGCATACTTGCAGGAAACTTATAAATATTTATGCTGTTTCTTCGAAAAATTAAGTTCTTTGCTGATTTTCAAAAGTGAACGAGGGGAACGTTGTGAGTTGCTGCTGCGACCGCAACTCTACATTTATACCCGATACATAGTCAGTATGGCTACATTTAACAACAAAGAGTGCGTGCGAGAGAGACAGAAAATCAGTCAGAACGTGTCGACGAGGGCTGCGTAGCCACTGCAAATTGATTTGTTACTTTTGGCTATGATAATAATCCGATCTTATTCGGATTCGGCAAGATTCGGCAATCTGGTAGATATGGCCATTCTCTATGATTGTGCGTTTTTAATTTTCTCCTATCTTCAAAATTCTGGTTGCCACAGATTTTCGTTGTTTATGGCTGCGGAAGGGGTGGCCGAAATTTTGAAACACACTTGTAGCAGTGAGCTCTCTGAGCAAAAAGAAATACACATGTAACAGTGAGTTCTGCAGTGAAAAATTACAAATAGTTTTGTAACAGTGAGAGCTCTACAGTCAGGTCTAATAGTCTCTGAGATCTGTGGATGCCACAGATTTTCGCACTTTGCGGGGGCGGAAGGGGGTGGGGCGAAATTTTGAAACAAACTCGTCAAGGTCCGATATTATAGGAATCTGGATACAAAATTTGGTTGCTCTAGCTCTTGTAGTCTCTGAGATCTAGGCGCTAATGTTTTGCGCTATGCAAAGCCGGCTATGATATGTGTGTGTTAGAGAGAGACAGGGCGAGAAAAAATGAAATTGTTTTCTTCATTCTGGCTATAATAATGATACGATCCAACTCAGATTCTGCAGTCTAGAAGATAAATTCATTTTCTACGATTCTGCGTTTTTAATTTTCTCGTATCTTTAAAATTGTGGATGCCACAGATTTTCGTCCTTTGTGGGGGCGGAAGTGGGCGGGGCGAAGTTTTGAAATACACTTGTAACAGTGACATATCACAGAAGTCTGGATACAAAATGTCGTTGCTCTAGCTCTTATAGTCTTTGAGCACTAGGCGCTAATAGGGACGGACGGACGGACGGACGGACGGACGGACGGACGGACGGACAGACAGACATGGCTCAATCGACTCGGCTATTGATGCTGATCAAGAATATATATACTTTATGGGGTCGGAAACGCTTCCTTCTGGACGTTACACACATCCATTTTCACCACAAATCTAATATACCCCAATACTCATTTTGAGTATCGGGTATAAAAATGAATAGCAAAAATGCTGGAATGCGGGCACAGCCACTTATGCGTAGACAGGAATATTAATACATATTATATATATATTTTCGTAGAAAATTAGCTTTAAAGTGTACAAAAAAGTTGTATGAAATGAACCATTTTTGGGGCTTTAAAAGACCATTATTGGTAGACAAGACGCAAAACTATAGAACACTATATGATAGATGGATTGAGAATACCTAATCATGGATTGGACGGGTCTTGGACTACTCATTGTGGGGCTTCCGTTCATATTCTTTTGTTTCGAACGACTTTTCTCTGTGCCAAATATTCTCTAGGACAGACATTTCCCTCTCACTCGAACTAACCAATACCAAGGATCGATCATTAGCTCGCTCTGAGCGAGACTCTCCATACACACGCTCTCGCAAAGACGAGTACAGCAATAGAATAGGCAAACGGCAAGAATAACGGACCGCGTAGTAATGGAGACAAAGGCACATGAGAGGCACAGTCAGCAGAGTATCATACACTGAGAGAACAAAGTCGTGTTCTGGTAGTATTGGAATGATTCAGATGATTAGCTTTTCATGGGTTTCAACTCCTCACGTACATATTTACTTATGTTTAGGTGTGTAGATGTGTAGGTGATTTCCATATTTTTCGCATATCTGTTCTGTTTAGGGCTCCAGCAATGACCTCATGTACCCTTTGCCCCCCCTCCAGCCACTCATTTACTGGGAATTCAAGCAACAAATGCAACCGAATTCGAATTTCTATACCAAAAAAAAAACAGAATAAAAGAATAACAGTGAATTACTCGTAAATTATAGTGGTTGCAACTTGTTTTTGAGGGGCCCCGTGCAACGACAAAAATTTAACATGAATCTCACGTCTGTCGCTTTTCGACGAACGACGAACAAGACCAAAATCTGAAATTGTGCAATGTTGAATCACGAGCTGACGTGGAGCGATGGGGCGATGATGGGTAATGGCTGATGTCTGTTGTCTGTGATGTCTGATGGGCGACAACATGTGGATGGTGTGGGGGTTGTGGGGGGAGGAGAGCTATACAGCTATAGAGCAGAGCTTGGGCCCACGGCTGGGGGGCAATTTCCATCTAAATGACCGACAGACATCAGCGGGTTAACCTTACCACCTCGCCCTCGAGGCCCCCCTGGATAGCCTCGCCTCCACGAATTTTCGGGGGGTGTTTGATTGCAGTTCGTTGTCGTTGCAGGTGGCAGGTGGCAGGAGGGAAGAGGGAGGAGGCAGGAGAAGTGGCAGATTGGCAATGGAGTGACCACAATCTCTTGGCATATTGTAATCATCGCTTCACACACGATGGATTACCGAAAAGCCTTGCTCAGCATTTACCATTTCCATGGGAACTGTATTTGGGGGGAGTGCTCGGCATTCCACAGAAAAGAACACGAATCTACGCGAGTTTATAAACTATTTTAGATGGAAATTACAAACATTAATTATAATTCATGTGTTCTCGTTCCCACAGAAACAACACAAATATGTCGAGCGATTCGAGTCGGCGTATCCAAGTGCCCGAGGAGCTGAAGGAGGTCCTTTTGCAGTTCTCCATTGCGTATCTGGTGGAGCAGCCCCCAGATGTGATCGACTATGCCGCTGACTATTTCAATAAGCTGCAGGCCAATCGTCCGGCTCCGGTCAATCAGGATCACAGTCAGGATGATCAGCAGAGCATCAACTCCCAGGATGGAGAAGGTAAGTGTGGCCCCCACCACCCATCGATGGCGTGTCCTGTCATATCCAAATCCTTTTCTTTTGCCTTTCCTTTCGCTCTCTCTCTTTCTGGGTTTTGCGTGTGCGTCGGCATTCCTTTGGGGAGGTCTGGCTGCGTGTTGCAACATTCTTTCTTGGTTTATTTTTAGTTTCCATTTCTTTTTATTTGTTCCCTCGTCATGCAATTTGTTGGCTGACGTCAGCAATGTCAGTTTCAGTCGATGTTTTGCAGAAATCACCCCCCAGGAAAATGCGAATAAAACTCTGACCATCTCCGACAGTAATTTCATATTAGGGACATGATTTATAGGGTCTTCTTCTCCGGCAGCAAAAGAAATTTAAAAGCTTTTCCGTTTCCATTCAGTGTGAAGTTTGTTGTCGTGTATCTTGTATCTCTTGGCCTTTCAGCACGTGTTCGGTATACGGATAATTAGGCGCCGCCCGCCACCCACCTCATCTGGTCATAAATCTTTGGCTCCCACTGTATCCCGTATACATACATACTCGTATGTATGTATAGTTTATCTTGAAAAACAAATTAAATAATGATGCTTTAGCAGAGTTCAATTTGTTCCTGTCTTTGCGTTGGCTCTTCCTCTCTTTCGCTCCCTCTCTCTGAGGCTTTTGTTCACAGCTTCCTTTTGCGTGTTTATCTTCCGGTTAATCAAACACGCAGCCCTCGAGGGATAGTAGCACCACGAGGATGGGATATCAAGTGGATCAAGGGGAGGTGGCAGACAGACAGAGGGATAGACCGAGAGGAGAAGTGCCAATGGCGGCTGCTGTTCCTGCCATTTAAAATCTATTAATTGCGCACACAGCCGCCCTCTAAAGAGCAGAGCCAACAACATGGATGCAGCGCTCATTCTACAGATATATATGGATATATATATGTATATATGGACATACATACGTGTGTATACGTATAGATCCTAGTTTTGATATTCCATTGGAGCACGCTTCGGGGTTGCGGGAGGAGTTGGGGCCTTCGTCTCACTATTAAACCGTCCATGTGCCCGACTGTCAATTCCCCGGCCCAAGCCAAGGGCTCTTCTCGTGCTCACTGAAGCCCTCAATATCTCTACGAGCTCTGCCTCAACTGGAGCGAAATTGACACGCAAATAGATTTCAATGGCTATGCCATCCCCCGTTACCTGCCCCCTGCCTCCTGCCCCCTGCCTCCTGCCCCCTGCCTCCTGTCTCTTGCATCCGTAATCTATTATCCGCTCCCCCTGCTGGAACGCTCTAAGTCGATTTGTGTCTGTATTTTTACGCTTTGATGTCTATTTGGGGATCAAGCTTTTTGTTTAAATTTTGTAGCTTTAAAGACGGGGGAAATTCATTCGGAAATTCGGAGACCAACAAAATGTGCCCCCAATAGAGGTGTGTGCGTGCTGGTAAAAGAGGTATGTGCTGGCAGGAGGGGGGTGTCCAGGAGAAGCACCAGGAGAGGTGTGCGTGTGAGAGGTGTTTGCGCTGGCAGAAGGGGTATGCTCGGACCATGCAACATTTTATTAACACTCACTACAGGTGGAGCAGGAGCATCAGCAGCAGCACCAAAGGGAGTCCATCATAGACAGGAGCCTGGGATAAGCTTCTGGGAGTGGGGGCTCTGGAGCCTGAGCGCGGCCATTGAGGCATACTGATGAACAGCTCAGCCAGCGGCCTCAAACCACGCTTCATTGGGCACCCAGGGCGCATGACATGCCCCTGGGATGATGGCCAGGGGGGGACGGTGAGCGGGGGATGGGGGCATTCATTTCAACATTATTGACATGCCAGCAGCGTTTTGTGGAAGGTCCCTGGGTCCCTGTACGTATCTCTGGCCAAAACCTAAACGGAAATTGCTGTGCCTCTCTCTCTCTCCCTCGCTCTCTATCTCTCTCTCTCTCTCTGGAGTGGTGTGGACCTCCTGTTGCGCTTAATAATAATCTGTATGTTTGCCAAATGAAAAACCAGAGAGAGAAAATGCTCATGTTAATCAAGACAAAGAGTGTGGCTGTGGCTGTGGCTGCTATTTATATCCCGAAACGACAAAACAGAGAACTCAACGTTGAACGGACAGAGGAGGCATTTCCATAGATATGGACATAGAAATATGTATAAATAGAAGGAAGGGGGGGGTGGGGAGGAAACCACTTGAGTGGCGTGCTCTGTGTTGCCTACTTGCAGGCACTATTTCCGCTTTGGTTTGACAGCCCGTTTGCCTGTCATCATGCCGCACATGTGCCTCAGTGGCGGCTCCAGAGACGGCTCCAGCGGTGGCTCCGATGCTGCGGCTCTTGTGCCACCAATGGCACTGTCACTGTCCATCAGTCACTCGGCAAACGTCAACAGGATAGCACCATACACTCCGAACAACTGTCATTCAGTACCGTTGGTAGTACCGTTGGTCATTCATTCGGTTATACCGTTAGATGAATGCTGTCATCGTTTGAGTTTGAGTTCTCGTACTCGTCCTTGTCCTTGTGCTCGTTGCTGTCCTTCCAGAGTCGTCGCTGTCGTCACTGTCGCTCGGTCGGTCGGGTGTCCTCTCATTTGACTAATGAAATTAATGCAACCCGTCTCTTTTTTATTTTCCATTCTTAATTAAATTCCACCAACTTGCCCAACAAGTGTGTGTGTGCGGAAATGGGGTGTGTGGTTGATGGGGAACTTACGTAATTGAAGTGCTTTCATCAGTGCTTCCATTATCTAATTATATTTAAAGTTTACGCCTGTGTGTGTGTGTGTGTGTGTGTGTTCAGGCAGATTAAACAGAGAACTTCACACAGAAAGGAATCATTCGACTTTATAGTACGCGTTCCGTCAAGCAGAAATGTTTTACTGCAGCGGTGGGCACGCCCTTTGAGTCTGGAAGCAGGAGCAGGACCCAGTCCAACAACAAACAACAAAACATCTTTTCAATCCTTAGACGAGCAGTGTCCCACCAAACATTGCATGCATTTTGTTTTTGCATTCTCGGGCTCGGTTCTGAAAGAATGAATCTCGAAGCAATGGAAGAAGTGGGCATTTTTCTACCATTTCGGAATGCCATCTGAAGTCCTTGGTCTCTTTGAAAAGAACCAAAACGACCAGAAATCACAAAACCACAAAATTGTTGAGCATTAAGTCAAATCAAAATACCTAAAACATCCACAACTATGGACTGAAGAGATGTCCAACCGAAGAGGAGTGTTGCCTGACTGTCAGAGCTCTGCAATTGTCTTGGTGCTTGATGCCCGCACAATCCTGACAGACAAGACGCCACTCATGGTTTCCGCCTCCTCCTGCTCCACCCCCTCTCGCCATCATTCCTGGTTTATCCGTACAATTTTTGCGGCTCAGTCGCTCGCACTCTGTGCGTGTCTGTCTGTGTAATTGCATCATTAAACCGACACTCCAGTTGGCAACTTGACACAAGAACGAGAACGAGACCAAGAACGACAGCCGGAATGGCTCTGAAGAGCTAGTGGATGGCAGTCAGTGGAAATCTGTAACCGAAATCGAATCAAGAGACAGAGAGACTGCCACAGAGACATACTCGAGAGCGCAGTGACTGACTTGTTGAAGGCTCACCCGCCTCCGCCGTCGCCGTCGCCGTCGCCGAATCATTCAAGTGCATAAATATTTATTACGCATTCGCCGCGTGTGACGGGAAAGCTAAAATAGTAGAACACTCCGTGCATCTACTGCTCGGAAAACAGTCACCTTGGGACCGCAAGCTGCACACACATTATGTGCCTATATGTACATCAAACAATATGTGTGCATACAGATAGATAGATATATATTTTTTGTTTTTTTTTTATCATAGTTATACAATATTTAAACGTGTTCATGCCTAACTGGTTTCTGTGACTGACTGACTCGTCTCGTCTCGTCGTTACAAGTGATTTGAAATCGTATCTAAATTCAGAGACACGCACAACTCCAAGCAACAAAACTGCAATTGAAAATGTCTACTCAGGTGTCTGGCAATTTATTGGCTGGTAAGCAATGGCAAAATCCCCAATTTGGTTCACCGACAAAACAAAACAACAAAAAAACAACAAAAAACGCAATAAAAAACTAGCCCCAAGCGGACAGAGACACTTTTGGTGTTGTGTTGTGCTGTGTTTCTGCTGCGGCTCTACAGATCGCATTCATATATGTACGATGATGTGATGTACTCGTATGTATACATAATTACGAGCACAGCAGCTTGGCCTAGCGGATGGCTGGCTGTCAGTGTGTGGCTCTGCAGTACGTTTCAGTATTCTGTTTCGGTGTTCTGAGAAAACCGAGAGACCTACTACTGCAAATGAATGTTTGACAAAAATTCTTGCCTGGAAATCCCCAGATAGTAGAGGTTTATCTAGCATTTATGCAGTTTTCATTTTCGTTTATCTGTCTGTCTGCCTGTCTCTCTGTGGCCTGGAAATACGAAACACAATGAGAGCAATTAGAATTCCTAGTACTGGCACTGGTACTGGTACTGGCACATGGAACCAAATACCTTTTCCGAATCTGATGTGCATTCTGAGAAATGTGAGGCCTTCCCCACAGCCACTGCCAGTTTCATTCGAAAATTTCAATTCTGGACCCAACTGGAGCTGGAGGCGGACATGGCCAGAGCTGCACAGTTTATGTCCATGTCCATGTCCATGAAACAAAGGCCCATTGAGAGGCTGTCTATCTTTGCCACTAATTGGGGCGGCCATTATCATGGGATTGATTGAACTTTGGTACACTTTGATGCTGTTCAGTCGACTAATATGGGATTATTTCTCAATTCAATTTTGCAGAGCCACCCGTAATGCAAAACTCACGCCGCAAATCAGTCTTCGCCGAGGCCTACGATCCGGAGGCGGATGATGATGATGAGGGAGCCACTGCCATATTCCCAAAAACAGATGAACAGCGTTCCCGTCTGGTGGAGTCCGTGAAAAATGTTCTCCTCTTCCGTTCGCTGGAAAAGGAACAGGTTCGTCGTCGTCGTTCTCGACTGCCACACATAAATCATAATCCCCGCGCAGAGCCACGGATGCTTAACCCGAATAAGTGTCTGCCTGCGGTTTCCTTTTGCGTGGGGGATTATACCACCCACAGACCCACTCTGTCTGCCTCTCACTAACAGCAAACTTGCTTCTGCGTCCTGTCTTCCTTCCTTCCTTCCTGTCTTTCAGATGAACCAAGTGCTGGATGCGATGTTCGAGAGGAAGGTTCAGCCGGGCGATTATATCATACGCCAGGGCGACGATGGCGATAACTTTTATGTTATTGAATCGTAAGTAAAACAAAACAAAACCGAACAAATTTCCCATCTTTTGCCAGCAGCCAAGCCTCATCAATGATGAATGCGTGTGTGTGTGTGTGGCAGTCATCATATTTAATTCAGGACTAAAGTTAAACAGAGATAAATGTAATCACAAAATCCCCAAGCAAGCGGTCGTTGCTGTTTTTCCATAGAAAGTAATCTTAAAGATACTTGAATCTGAAGTGGGAAATTTAGAGATTGGATTTACATACTTGAATATCAGAGAAACAACATATTCTGAGAAGGATTGGAATACTTCGCTATATGGATAGATAGATACTAGCTATCTGTGAGATATATTTTATATTCCCACTTTTTCCCCCCTTTTCCCACCCACTAAGCCAGCTATCATACACACTTAATTAATTTATATTTGAATTGCAATTTGAATCGGCGCTCGATATGGATATGCCATTAATAGGCATTTGCATATTAATGAGTACTTAATCACACACAGACGCACACAGCCAGAGACAGGGAAATTATAAATTGCATTAAATTTAAATGGATTTTTGCCCCTAACACCCCCTTCCTTACTATATCTCTCCCACTATATCTCCGCAGGGGCATCTACAAAGTCTATATTAATGACAAGCACATTAACACCTATAATCATACTGGACTTTTCGGCGAATTAGCGCTGCTCTACAATATGCCCAGGTAGGTGTTTGTCTCTTTTTTTTTGTCTGTTTGTTCCTCTGATTATAGTAAATTTTCCTCGCTGTCTGGACGACATTTATAATGTGCTAATACGTGTGTCTACCTTTAGCTTATATTAATATTGATTTACATTTTTAGGGCGGCCACCGTGCAGGCGGAAACCAATGGTCTACTCTGGGCCATGGACCGTCAGACGTTCCGACGCATTCTCCTGAAGTCCGCCTTCAAGAAGCGAAAAATGTATGAGGAGTTGTTGAACAACGTGCCCATGCTCAAGGCCTTGCAGGTGAGTTTTGAGATGCATTCCTTCAAACAGATATACATATAACCATTGTGGTATCCGCAGAACTATGAACGCATGAATCTGGCTGATGCTTTGATCACAAAGAGCTTCGAATCCGGCGAACGGATCATCAAGCAGGGTATGAATTATAGTGTAATGCATTGGCTTTTTCATGCAAGAACTATCTGCTGTTTTCCACTTCTTAGGTGACGCTGCCGATGGCATGTACTTCATTGAGGAGGGCACCGTGTCCGTGCGCATGGATCAGGACGATGCCGAGGTGGAGATATCGCAGCTGGGCAAGGGCCAGTACTTTGGTGAACTGGCGCTGGTTACACATCGGCCACGTGCCGCTTCCGTTTACGCCACGGGCGGCCATGTCCGGCTTGCATGTGAGTGTTGCCTCGGGGCACGGACGCCGCTTAAAGTTGATCCCCCAGCTACTCCTCATCCTGCCTTGGCTAATCGTTAATGCTTTCGTTTGTTTGTTCTTTGTTTTCCTGTCGAAATCGCCTCGCCTTATGCCCGTGTTGTGTGTGTGTTCGTAGATTTGGATGTAGTTTGCTTTGAGCGCCTCATGGGCAACTGCAATCGGGTGCTCCAGCGTGGCATTAGCGACTATCGCTACCTGGAAGAGGATCTGCGGGACTACTTTGACAACCTGCAGCTCAATTAGGCAGTAGTTTTAGCTGTAGCCTTGACCGTAGCGTAGACTGCATGTAGTGCATCATTATTCTTATATTTTAATTTAATCTGAAACTCCGTCCAGTCCTTGACACGGAGGCCTTTGAACGCATCATGGGCTTCCTCACCGACGTACTCAAGCGTAACATTGTGATCTATGAGCAGATGTTCACCGAAATGGCCCGCCGCAATACCAATTTATAAACGATTGGCTCAGTTGGGCTCAGTTCAGTTCAGTTCAGTTAATACTAATTCTTATCAAAATTTATTGTCTAGCTTATCGAATTACAAGAACTATTAAAAATTTCCCAGTTCAGTTGAAAGGTTATAATCGAATCGTTTTCATTTCAAACGCACACAAACACGAGCATTTCGCTTGGTTTATCCACACCCAACCACCCAACACCGCCACCCAACGCACTTTTCCATACAGAGCACAATGCCATCATGTCAGTGTCTGAAGCTGAAACAGATCCCAAATGATTATCGGATCGGTAAGAGACGGATGTACGAGTATAGATAGAAGGGGCCTGTGGTGATGAAGGGTACACGATATCCGATTTGGAGTGGGTTCTGTTTTAACTCGTTCAAAATTAAGCACTCTCACTAATCCCCATTCCGCCAGGATATCCTCAGCCCCCCTCCCCCAGCATGCTCTAAGTGTTTTCCCATCGTGCCATGATCCAACAATCTATAACTAATGTGTCAATCTCTTTTACCATTTGCATTTAGTCCTGGATGTCAGGGCATTCGAGCGTTTGCTGGGACCGTGCATGGACATCATGAAGCGCAACATTGATGACTACGAGTCACAGCTGGTGAAGATATTTGGTAGCAAAAACAATATCACCGATACACGATAAAAAGTCTGAACCACCAATAAAGCAATCAAACAACCAGCCACCATTACCAACTATAGCTACGACTACAACTACAGCAGGAACAACAACAACAGCAACAACAACAACAACAGCAAAACCTACGAAAAACAACACTTGCAGGCTTCTTAGGATTTTAATTAGGATTTCAATTTAAAAAATATGAGCAATACCACACCACAACACACCACAGGAACAGACAAGAAACAAACAAAAACAACAAGACAAACCAATCAACAAACCACAAACAAAGCACAAATACCAAACAAACACCCACTCGCAAGGACACAAAAATCATTAAATCTTAATCGTGAATATTTAATTGATAATTGAAATTAATCTATAATAATATGCTAAAGATAAAGATAAAGATACAAGTCAATGATGATGATGGGATGCAGGATGAGGATACTATGTTGATCATGTTGAGGAGCTTTGCAATGTTTCAAAATTATGAAATGAGATATCAAACAAGTTAAGAATTGTATTGTATGTACGAGTATTTAGCAATTGTAATTTGTAATGTAATTTGTATTCAATTGAGCGTTAAACGGGCTCGGATTCAAGCCACAACTAGAGAGGACAGCATTAGCAAACGATTGGCGGCTGTTCAACGGAAGGAATCTACTGTTAAATCTACTTATTTAAGTTTTGTTTATTCATATCTTTTTATTTGTTATCCATTGATTTATACATTATTTAGTCATAGCGCACATATTCTTTCCTTGGCTGCTAACTAATTGATAAGCAAAAAGCAAATATATATCAACTATAAGAGCAAATTGAACACACACATCAAGCAACAAGTTTATATCAGCAGATCGAAAGAGGATAAGTGCTGCACACATATATGTACTACATATGTACTGCATAGTATGTATGTATAGAGAAGAATGAAAATCTAACTTATTTAACTTTGAAAAATCAATCAATGTATGTACTAGTCTATACGTCGAGCAGCTGAGTGTTTCCGACCCCGAGAGGAGCAAAATATAGAGTAACTGTGTAAAACTCCCAGTCAACTGAACAGAAGAAACGCAGAAATGTTTGATTTATTCATTTGCAAGCCACTATATCCTTCTATACTACCACTACCATTCGTAAGCGATCTCACCATAACGAATGAGGAGAGAATATAATTGTTATGCAGTTCTCGGAGAGAAAACCAAAATTAACCAGGAGTATAATGCTACAGGCACAATCAATATGTTGCATGGGATCAACTTAGAAAACTTTGAGAAAAACTAGCGAAACAAATACGAAATTTAGCAGAGTGAGAGATAGAGAGGGAGAGTGAAATGCTGTGTGCTAAAACTGCTTCAGATTTCGTTTCCAGTATGTTCGGGCTATGAGAGTGAAGCAAAAAGAAAGCAATATAATATCGAGGGCCTAGATAATGTGTACTTAGAGTGCATTTCTGTAATTCGTTCTGTTTTGTGTTTGCTGTTCATTACCTGTATTACTAACCTATGCCTATGCCTATACCTATACCTACACCTACACCTACACCTATACCTATATCTCTATATGTATAACTGAATGAGCTTAAACTATGGTAGACCCTACACCCCAAACCCTAATCGACTCCAACTACTTATGTTCTTTACACGAAATGAATGTAACCTCATTGTTTGGAACAAAATGCGTAACTAAAACAAATCGTAGACGGATAATCAATAACACATATACATTTAACAGCTGTATGTGTATAGGTATACATATATAGTATATAGAAATTAACAAATTAAACTGGCATACCAGCAGTCGACAGGTGTTCAAAGCTAAAAGAAACTACATATAATAGAAACGGAAGAAATATCAAATTTGCTACAAATCGTTCAAATTGTCAGCAGATAGTAATAAATTATATAATATATATATATATACATAAATATAAATATAAACGAGTATGTTTTTAATCATAATTGGTGTCTAGTCTATGTTCAAGACTTTAAAAGCAACAAATTCTTAAAAATTGTCAACAAAACAAAAATAAAAAAATTAGAAGAAACGATTTAGAAAGAATACAAATAATATATATCGAACGATTAAATTTCTAGAAATTAATTAAGATGCTGAAAGTGCTGGCCATTTTCTTCCACATACCAACTACACACACACCCACACACACACACATGCGAAAACACACATAAGATACACACATAGACACGCCATATTTTGTAAACTAATATCAAGCAAAGCTCAAAGAAAGCCGTGGAAATAGCAGATGAAAATTCTAGAAATGCGCAAATGCAAGCAAACTTTAAATAAAATAATGAAAACCTATTCGTACTTTAACTGTTGTGTTGTAATTATGCATAAAGCGTATTTATATTATGTGTATGTGTAATAGAAATACTAAAAACAAAAAACAAACAAAAATAAAAAGAACCGAAAAAAGGAAAACAAAAAAAAATAAGTAAAAACAAAACAAAAATTTACAAGAAATTTCAAAGTGTAGACACTGGTAACAAATTGAAAGAAAAACCTTGTTTCAATTAAGAGCCAAACAAGCCGTAAGGAATATAAAATCTTCAAACAATTGTCTGCTTTAATTTTTAATTCTGTTTGCCATTAACACAATTATTGTTTAATTCTTTTTTTGTCCTTTGTACCAATGCCAAATCATTGAGTTGAATAACCAGCAGCTACATAATCGGATCGGCATAGCAATGGCGAGTTTATTTATAAGATCTAACGATTGGATACATTAAAAAAAAGAACTATATGTTTAAATGTCCTCGTGGTCGCAAAGCATGAAAGAAAATTGTAAGAAAAAGAAAAACCAAAAAATTCAAATAGATGCAAAAAACAAAAGCGAAACAAGAATGGAAAAACCCAAAAGAAGAAGCAAACATGACGAATGAATACAAGTTTAATAAAAGCGATAAAACAAAAGCACAAGTTTCTTTTATTTGTTTAAACAGAACTGCGAAAAGGTTTGGGAACATAAAATAGGAAGGGCTTCAAGGATTAGATATGTATGTATCGGTTACTAATTTCGACTGAACTTCTCATAAATATCTTCCTTCTACCATACCAGGCTGATCACTGCCATGACTTCTTCCATGAAAAAGAGTTGTAGGGGAAAACCTTTGAATTTATCATTTTTATTCACTTAAAAACGTAGCTCCAAATACACTTATAATTTTACGGTGTTTAATATATGTATTATCTTTAAATGTACGTGTGTATGTGTATCCTTTATAATTATGTTTATAGAAACTCATTTATCGGAGCCACTCGCTGACACTCTCCACCGACAATGCACGAATGGTAAGAGGTGGTGCGATTTGTTTCGCCAATTACAATAGATTCGGATTCGGCTGGTCCAAGTGCACCAGCCTAGTCCCAAATTTCAATGTGAGTGGTATTTAGTATTACAATCCATGGTTAAAAGCGGGGATGGTATCGGTCACGTTTTTGAACTGCTATTGGATTTTGTATGCAGACTGAATGTATCTCTGAATTCCATGACGTTTTTTTTTTGCCGCGAATGTAATTTGTTTGCTTTATCAGTTTTACGGGGAAAAATTCATTTAAAAAATTGGGTTTTCTTTTGTGTTTTTTGTTGTTGTTTAGCAGTGTAAAAACTAGAAATCTAACTGTAAAGATCATCATCGCCATTGTCGCCTGGCGAATTTACTGGCATATTGGTGCCGGACCCTGAGGTGTTGCCGGTTTGACCGGGGAATCTGCAACAGAGAGAGGGAGGGTTTTCGAGTTGGAAATCGTTTCGGAAGGCAATGTGGTGGTATGTCAGTGTTGGCACGCACCTGAAGTTCTGTCCGAATCCACGGGACTGCTGCAAGGTCTGAGCAAACATCTCGTATTTCCTGATGTCGTTGTCGGACACAGAGCGGCGAGCATACTTCATGGCCTCCTCAAAGTGGGCGCTGGTGATCTCCGGCACTGGATCCTCCTCATCCATCTGTGGAGCAACAATATACCGATATAGAACAGAATAGAGATGGATATTCATGGAGATGCTGGTCACTTACATCCATTGCCGCGTTCTGGTTCTCGGCGCGGTCCTTCTCGCGCCGAATCTCAGCCTCGATGGCCTGTCGAATGGCCAGCTTACAGGCCCGCTGACAGATCTCGGTCAAATCGGCACCCGAGAAGCCCTGTGTCACCTTGGCAATGTAGGTAAGGTCGACCTCCTTGGCCAGCGGCGACTTGCGCAAGTTGGCCTTCAGAATGGCCTCGCGCGACTTGTCGTCGGGCAATGGAATATAGATGAGCTGATCGAGACGTCCGGGTCGCAGAATGGCCGGATCAATGATGTCGGGACGATTGGTGGCGCCAATGATAAAGACGTTCTTCTTGGCTCCCATGCCGTCCATTTCGGTGAGGATCTGATTAATCACACGATCGGCAGCTCCGCCAGCATCGCCCACATTACCGCCACGGGCCTTGGCAATCGAATCCAGCTCGTCAAAGAAGAGCACACAAGGGGCAGCCGAGCGGGCCTTGTCGAAGATGTCGCGCACGTTGGCCTCAGACTCGCCGAACCACATGGTCAGCAGCTCTGGCCCCTTGACGGAGATGAAGTTTGCCTGGCACTCGTTGGCAATTGCCTTGGCCAGCAGAGTCTTACCGCAACCGGGCGGGCCGTAGAAAAGGACGCCGCGGCTTGGCTGCATGCCAAACTTGAGGAACTTGTCGGGATGCTCGACTGGGTACTGGACCAGCTCCTGCAGCTCCTTCTTGACGCTCTCGAGGCCACCGATGTCGGTCCAGGTGGTGTTGGGCACCTCCACCACGGTCTCGCGCAGAGCCGATGGACTGGACTTGGTCATGGCGTATCGGAAGTTCTCCATAGTCACAGCCAGCGAAGCCAGCACTTCGGCATCAATCTTGTCATCCTCCAAATCAATGAGATCCATCTTCTCGCGGATTTGCTGAAGAGCAGCCTCCGAGCACAGCGAAGCCAAATCGGCACCCACATGACCATGGGTCTCGGCCGCAATCTGCTCCAAATCGACATCCTCGTGCAGTTTCATGTTCTTGGTGTGGATACGTAGCACCTCCAGGCGGCCAGTCGCGTCGGGAATACCGATGTCAATCTCACGATCGAAGCGTCCAAACCGACGCAGAGCGGGGTCAATGGAATTGGGCCTGTTGGTGGCGGCCATCACAATCAGGTGAGAGCTTTTCTTCATGCCGTCCATCAGGGTGAGCAACTGGGAGACGATGCGACGCTCCACCTCACCGTGGGTCTTGTCACGCTTCGGGGCAATGGCGTCGATCTCATCAATGAAGATGATAGCCGGAGAGTTCTTCTCGGCCTCCTCGAATGCCTTGCGCAGATTCGACTCGGACTCACCGGCCAGCTTGGACATAATCTCCGGTCCGTTGATCAGGAAGAAGAAAGCACCCGTCTCGTTGGCCACGGCGCGGGCAATCAGAGTCTTGCCGGTACCGGGTGGGCCGTACATGAGGATGCCACGCGGCGGCTTCACACCGATAGCCTTGAACAGCGACGGATGGCGCAGAGGCAGCTCCACCATCTCCTTAATCTGGGCCAACTGCTTACGGCAACCACCAATGTCATCGTAGCCCACGGCATTGAGAGACTCCTCCTCCTCCTCACGCTTGATCGGGTCGCCATCGCAGAAGATGACCGTCTCGGGCGCCACAATGCAGTACGGCTCGGGATCGGTCAGCACCACCTTGAACTCAATGGGTCGCATAGCAGCGCGAACAATGAAGTTATCCCCCATGTGGATAGGCCGATAGGCTTCCAAGAAGTACGGCTTCAGATAGATCTCGAAGAGATTGCCCGTCACGCCTTCGGTGGTGTCGTCAATGGGCAAGATGCGAACACGCTTCCCGTACTTGACATCCGGGCACGACTGCACCGAGACCACGTCCGACAGATGCACACACAGATTGTTGCGCACCACGCGATTCATGCGGATCTTCTCGTCGGGACAGGTGTCGTCAGAGAGCACAATGCACACGGTCTCCTTACGACGCTTACCCTTCAGGATCACGGTGTCGCCGCGGAAAAGCTGCAGCTCGTCCATTTTCGCCTGTCAATGAAAGGGGTTGCGGGGAAAGGGGAGAGAGCCAGAGCATTGTAGTACAAGGGTCAAGTAATGTTGAGGTTTCAGTTGTTGAGGTGTTGATGACGTGGCCCAGGGATGACGACGACTTACCTGCGAAAGCGACACAACGGAGTTGTCGTCATTCTGAGCCTCCTCAACGATCAGACGGTTGGGCCGATCCTTTCGCTTCAAAATCGCCGTTGCGAGATCATCGCTGTAAGGGGAAAGGGTAGGCAAAAAAGAGATTGAGCAAACAGTTTTCTTGAAAGTGTAAATACTCTGGCGCACTTTTTTGAATTAGAGGTTTTCGGATTTGATATTGTGTTGCCCCCACTGCCCCCAGCCTCAGTCCACGGCGACTGCGACGATGACGAAACATCTTTCCTAGTTGCATCCTCATCGGGATCCATGGAATTATTTGGGTTGTTGCTGCCATCTTTTTTGTTATATTTTCCAGCGCCAAAGAGCGCACGAGGATCGTTATTCCCTCCCGACATGAGCGCGCTTTTATTTCTTCCCAAGACTGATCTTTTAAAAGCAAACTCCAACTAATGATATGAATGATTCTGATTTCCTGGCGTACTAGGATATCATTTCATTCCCTAAAATACTTTGTTGAGCAAATCCGAAATTCGAATCCATTCGATCCATTTTTTATTCGAGAACAGTCTTTTCCGACTCCCCTCCCCACCCCGCACGCATACAAGCACGCTGACGCACCATCATCCATAGGGACGCTGCACCATTTGCAGATTCGGGAATCACAAAGAAAACAAAGGAACCAAAGGGCCGCCAGCCATGCCCATGCCCCCAATAACAACAACAACAATCGCAGCAGACGGCAAATGGCGATTTTCTTAGCATTGGCCTAGTTTCGCAACAGAGTACAAGACTACATATGTACATATGTATGCAGATACGTTTGTTTTAGCCATAATATGTCTGTTTCTTTGAAAGAAAACCCCACACTGCTCGTGGGAGAACTCTCCAATTGCATTTTGCAACTTTCCTTTGCATATGTACATATGTGGCCTTTGCGTACTTTTTCCATCAGGCCAATGACTGCGCGAAATTGAAGCGCTGTCTCAGCGAATGGCCAGTCAGCGCTCTTTTGTCGGCATTCATTTTGACCGCTGCAAATTTGCAGTTTATACACTTACCCCTTGGAGTCTGCCATGTTAAACTGTTTGTGGATTAACCGTGCAACTTAAATTAGTCAATTTCTGGACTTCAACCTATTTAATTGCGCTTCAAATCAACCAAAACTTTCTTTAAAAACCACCAAATTTTCGTGCGAGTGTGCAGTAGAGGTGTCAAACCATCGATGGCACTATCGATAGTATCGATGGTTTTGCTACTATTCATGATACTATCGAGTTCTTATCGGTCGCTTCCCCATCTCTACTTTGATTTTGAAAAGTGCAGTGGTGTCAACCGAAAAACTTGAAACTTTATTCATTCATCAGAAAACATAGCCAACTCATTGCGAAATGTTCTGGTTAAGTCGGTGTTATTGTAACTGACAATGCGAGTGCCATGGTTAAGGCATGTGACATTCTTCAAAAACAAATCACCTACACCTATGACCACTGCTTAAATTTAGAGGTGCAAGACTGCTTGAGCCAAGAAAATTAGTTTAGGGCTGACAAAGTGCAAGCGCATGATTACCTCTTTTAAAAGTAGCACGATCGCATATAAATAGTTCAAGGTTCAAATGTTTGCAGGCAGGTCTGCTTTTTTTTGCAAGAGAAATAAAAAATAAAGTCTTTTGATATTTGAAGATCGCTCAGCAATCAGCCTCCCCGATATAAAAAATAAGGATTTCGTTCGCAGTTTCGTGCAGATCAAGCTGCCGTTTTACTGGAAAACATGTTCGCTACTTCCAAGAAACCCTGCTTAAATTTATGCAAGCGAAAATGAGACTAAGAAATAATAGAGTCTTTGAGTTTTAAAAAGGAAGAATATGAAAAAAATGTTTAATTTTGAACACTTTTTATTTAATTTTGCTTGATAAATAGCCTTTAAAAGACTTTTCTAATCTTCTAATCTTAGTTATATGTGCCCGATACTATCGATAGTATCGATTTTTTTAATTATTCTGTTCAAAACTATCGAGTGGCGCCACTATTGATGGTTTGACAGCTCTATGTTGCGGTGTGACCGCGGATTTTCCATCTAACCATCAGAAATATTCCGATTTTGATCTTCCGTCGAATGTTACTAGCTATATAGAACATTAAGCCATGCCCACATAATTATATCCGATTAATTTACCTATTCTCAACTTGACTGGCTTATTTTAAACACTTGCTTTTATTGGATTTCTAACTGTATTGTGAATGATACCAGGCTGGCAGCCCACGAAAAAGTGCTGAGTTGCTTAGAGATGAACGATACGAATGAACGAACGAGACACGTAATCGATAGATGTGTGGGAGTGTTTCGATAGGTACAAGCACGGTTTCGGCTAAAAATTTAAATTTAAATTGAAAGTCTCGTTTTATATATGTATACGGAAATATCTTTACTCCACGTTTTGTGCCTTACACTTGTATAAATACACATACATTGAATACAAAATATCCTTTGCTCCGCTGTTAGTGTGTGTGTAAAAACATTTTGCAAAAATTTGGTTAGCGCACAAAGATATAAAGTATGTATATATGTTAGTGTGTATGTGTAAAAATGTAATTTATAAACAAACTTCAAATGCATTTTTATATTCAATCATTGGTTCGACGTATTCGATCGTTAATGGTTTGCAGTAATTGTTTGGAGAGTACAGAATTGTGTAATTTGGATATCTTTTTGGTTTGTTTTGGATACTTAGCCAGCATGCACGGACTGAAATGAAGAGAAAACAAGTGGAAATTAAACGAAAATCAACACAAAATCAAACAGGAAACCGAATTTGACATAGTTCTTGTCTCCAGGCTGCCATCTGTTTGCTACATATTCTCTACCAAGTCTTTTGATTGCCATTTGTATAAGGTTGCTTTCTGCCGGCCGCTGCTGTCGCCATGCCGCTCGTCTCCTGCTGCTGCCGCCGGCTGCCCTTAGATAAATTCAGAATTGGAACGTACCCTAGATATATCCACGCCGGTCATGCTCTTAACCAGCTCTGGCACTTTGTTAACAATCTGCAAGATCTCGCCTGTCAGCTTAGCGGCTCCGATGTCGCCCTGGCCGCTCGAAATCATCGTGATCTTCTTGGCCTGCGAGAGCGGGGCAGCCACCTCGGCGGCCACCTGTTGGGAATTGATATTGATTAATAAATTTCTCTGAAAATTCCTCATCTATAGTGCACTCCTCACCTTTGGCAGTGTGTCCAAGAGCATCTCCACCATGGCCGCTTCGCGGTACTCGCGGTAGGCCTCGGCCTTCTGGGCCATCTGCTCGGCCTCGGCCTTTGCTTTGGCTGCAATGGCGAATGCCTCTGCCTCCCCACGAATTTTGATCTACAGAGGAATGACAAATAAGGTTTGGTATACTCCGGTGGAGTGCATCATGGATTATGGTTTAACAATACCGATTCTGCCTCAGCTTCGGCTTCCATCACGACACGCTGCTTGTTGGCTTCGGCCAACTTCTCCATGCGGAACTTCTCGGCCTCGGCCGGTCGGCGAATGGTGGCCTCCAGCTCCCTCTCGCGACGCAGTATCTCCTGCTCCTGCACTGCAATCTCCTGTGTGCGCTCAATCACCTTGACCTGCATCTGCTCCTCCTTGATGCGCTGCTTGGTCTTGGCTGCCTGCAGTTCGTATGCCATCTCGGCTTCGGCCTTCTTTGTCTGCACCTCCACGTCGTAGGCGGCCTTCTTCAGTTCAAAGTCACGCTGGGCCTTGGCGATATCCGTGTCGTTCAGGAAGCGAGCAGCCATCCGCTGCTCCTCGGCAATGGCCTCCTTGATGTGAGCCTCGGCCCGTGCCTCTGCCTCACCAATTCGAGCATCTCGCTTAACTTCGGCCGTGCGAGCCATGCCCAAGGAGCGCAAATAGCCCTGAAAAAAACAAGAGCACAATGGTAAAAGCATTTATCAAACTTCTACAAAGACACAGGGCTGGCGTCCGGCAGTAGGGAGCAGAAATAGTCTACACAGCAGGCTATACGCACCTTTGAGTCGCCCTGTGTAGTGAACGTAATTCCAAATGGACATGCAAGAGATACGCATATACAAAAGGTTAATCGGGAGACAAATGAAGTGACGTAGCTAAGTCTACGCTAATGGTTTGGTTAGTTCAACAAAGGATAAAGTGCGATTTAGTTAAGGGATTGTGTAACGCTAGGACCGCACCTCTTCGTCGCGCAGATCTTTGATGGTGTAGGAAACGACGGTGATGCCCATATTGGCCAAATCGCTAGAAGCCACCTCAAACACCTGCTTGCTGAACTTCTTGCGGTCCTTGTAGATTTCCTCCACCGTCATGGAGCCCATGATGGCCCGCTGGTGTCCCTCCAATGTGACCAGGGCAATGTGGTTGATCTCCGCCTCTGTCTTGCCCAGAAACTGCTCGCAGGCAGTCAGCAGCATGTCCTCATTCTGGCCCTGCACCTTCACCTGGGCAATGCCCGTCACCGAAATGGGCACACCCTGGCTAGTGTACACGCAGGGACTCTCCACCTGGAGCGTCATCGTGTTGAGTGAGATTCTAGAGTGGTTAGGGGTTTCGTCATAATCGAATCAAGAGCGTTTATATTTTTGTGCGATTTACTTACCGTTGCACCTGCTGGATGGAGGGCCAGACAAAGGCACGGCCGCCGGGCACCAAAAGCGGCTTCATGTAGCAGCATCCTGCAAAAGATTATGAAAAATTCGGGTTGTTTACAAACAAAAAGAATCAAATCATCGGCAACGCCGTTCGACAATGCGCGCGCACGGCATCGGAGTGTTCTTCTTCTTCTTGGCATCACAAGTAGTTGTACATAAAAATCAATAGGCACTGACGTCATATGTGGGGTGGGGTGCGATTTATTTTTATTTTTAATACCTTAATCATTCTCAATTTGGCACTGTGATTGTGCACTGATTGTTTGAATTGGTATACGTAAATTGTTATATTTACCCGAAACAACCAAAGCCTCGTTGGGGCCACAGGTCACAAATCCCCAGGTCATTTTATGGAGCTCTATCAAAGTCGTAGTCGGAGTTATTTTCAGCTGCGGCTTCTATTTCCAGACAATTGTTAATAATTTTAGCTGTTTTCTCGTAGTTTGTAGTGCACTGTCCACAGGTTTTTTTCAATGTTTATCAGAGGGGGAGGCCTTGTTCAAATATATGCGTAAAAACTCGTCGTTATTGCGACCGGTTGGTTCCAATGAACCACTGACTCAAATAAACCTAGAAGCTGAATCAGTTCTTTAGTTTTGTGATTGTTATCGGTGCGAACAAAAAGGGGGGAAAATCTCAATCTCTGAGTAAGTGTATTTATTACGCTAGTAAACTTCAAATAAACTAGAGACAATACATTATAATTGGGATCTTAAAATACTTAACGTGTAAATTAAATAAACTGAATGTATCCGGGGACATTACTTTGGTACGGTACACATACATATATGAACTGAAGAACTGAGGACATTATGCACATTTATAACTAGTACTAGTACGAGAGAAGAGTCTGTCTTAAGTGCTAATCAAAGTACGTTGAAACAGTCGCATGGAGAGAGTGGTTATATCCTCAATGGCCAGACGAGGTGCTGTCCGTGAAGTACGGATGCTGCATGGCAGCCTCGGCACTGATCCGCTGATTGGGACGGCAGACGAGCAGCTTCTGCAGCAGATCGCGACCCTTTGAATTGAGTCTCGGCACCAGTTGGCTCCACGAAGTTATGGCTGGGAAGGCTGCGGACGGGAAAAGCGTCAGTTACTGCACAAAATGCGATGGAAGCCACACGGAACACTCACATGGAAGCGCAACGTAGTCGGACAGATGTGACACACCGGGCCAAGAGTCCTCGTTGGGTGTGCCGAGAACACGGAATATCTTCATTAGCTGATCGAGCACATCGGAGCCGGGGAACAGCGGACGCCCAGCATCGGCCAGCTCCGCCAGGATGCAGCCAGCCGACCACATGTCAATGCTCGTCGTGTATAGTTTGGCCCCGAAAAGAACGTCCGGAGGACGATACCACAGCGTGACCACCTCGGCCGAGTAGCACTTCACCGGGATGCCGAAGGCGCGGGCCAATCCAAAGTCGGCCAGTTTCAGCTCGCCATTCTTATTGATCAGCAGGTTCTGCGGCTTCAGATCGCGATGCAGGACGTTGTGGCTAAAATAAAGTGACGTGAGAACGACAGGACTGGGGGTACCTCTACACCACCCACCTGTGACAAAAGGCCAGGCCACGCAACAGCTGGAGCATAAAGCTGCGGCACACAGCCATATCGATTTCTCCGTTCAGGCTGTCGAAGTACTTCTTCAGATCTTGGTCGCAGTGCTCGAAAACGAGGGTCAGCTTCTTATCCGAGTGGAGGACATCTATCAGTCTGACGATGTTCTTGTGCTTCAGTTCCTGTTGGTGCAAAGAGCTACAGTTTCGAGTCTCGCAAGCCCACAGAGCAGAAAATACCTTTAGCAAGCAGATCTCCCTCAGGGCAGAGCTCGGCACACCCTCATCGTCCTCGTCCAAACGGACTCGTTTCAGGGCCACTATCTCCATTGTGTCTCGGTTGCGCCCCTTGAAGACGGTGCCGTAGGTGCCCTCCCCGATCTTCTCCATCTTGTCGTACTTCTGCATCTTGTGCGAGTGAATATTTGCCGAAGCCGTTCAACTGGGAAAACAATTTGCAAAACCGTGAGGATATCTGCCTGGTTGGTCAAAAAAAGGGTGTGCGGGGAGCGGGGAAGAAGAGCTGATGAAGCCAGTGTGACCGCGGACCCTTCGGTAAGATATACGGTCTGACCCTCAGAAATATACCAAAATATACCGTCTCATTTTAAAAATATACCGTAAATATACTGAGGGATTAAAGTTCTGCTATACATATTCCTCGATTTTGATATTCCGTGGAACATTACCAGCTATCTAGATCTCTCAGCCGTGCCCACATAATTTTAAACTATTGATGAATAAATTTGCTACACGATTGGTTAGTTTTTGGTCCTTGCTTTTATTGTTTTTTGACTTAAAGAAGACTTAAACAAAAAGTTAAAAAAAACAAGGATAAGCAACATTTGTGTATGGAAACAAACGTCAACCGGTTATTACCAATAAATACTCGTTTTTTGATCTTCCGTCAAATATTACTAGGATCTATCAGCTTTGCCCACAATTTTTATATGATTAATGAATCAATTTTGTTCAAGATTAGCTATTTGTAAGTACTTGCATGTTTTGTATTTTGTCAAAAACACGGTTTCAACAAGAATGTTCAACAAAAAAAATAGTCGCAGTGTTGTGACGTCAGTGTTGCAGACTCATTTCTTGTTAACCAGAGTGTGGGCATTTATATACCCTATTTCGTTAATATTATATGAAGATACTGTTTTCCAACCTGAAGATCAAACGTAATTAATAAAGTCCTTTTCTTAAATTGACATTTTTTGGTCTATTCATGCGTTCGATTAGGTGTTTGTAAATAAATCCTGACCCAGTACCAGTTCTTGGTCTCTGTAGACAGACGATGAGCTGCAAAATATCGTTTGAAACAGAGACAGACTAGTTTCTGCATTAATTAGAGCCTGGGATGACAAACATTTCCGCAATTCTATAACATCCATTTCCCCCAGGGTATGCCCTGAAACATTGCATGGAATTAGCAACATGTTTGCGTATGGAATGGGACTCATTGTTGCAATAGCGAAACTGCGGAAAATCGGGTTTTGCCTATATCAAGGATGCCCACTTAGCTTTATCCCATAGATAAATGCATTTTCTACAAGATTGCTTCTTTTAATTACCTTTACGTAATTTATTTTGACTAAAATACGGTTTTCAAGTAAATGTTGCCGCAACACTGCGTATGGAATGCGCAAATCTCTCTGTAAGAAGACATAAGCGAAATAGCTTTAAAACAGAGACTAAATTGTTTTTGCCTGGGATGACAAACATTTCCTGAATTCTATAATATCCTTTCCCTAGGGTATGCATGTTGCAGCAACATAGAACGCGATTTTTGCTTTCGGCCAATTCGTCAAAATGAAAATGCAAAACATGTTGCTTTTCTGCAAAACATGTTGCTGCAGCAATGTTTTTGCAGAATTTTTCAATTGGCCGAGAAATGCAACATGTTTTGCATTTCATTTTTGACGATTTTCATTGGCCGAAAGCCAAATCGCGTCGTTCCCGTTTTAACCGGCTCGTAGTTTGGCGGTATATTTAAACCCAGCACATGAAAAACTAAGTTATATGGAAATATATGGAATGAGACTCATTGTTGCTACTGCGGCGAACTGCGGCGAGCTGCGGCGAACTGCGGCGAACTGCGGCGAACTCAAATTTGATTCAAATTCTTTCTTCCGTTGAATAATACTATCTATATAGAACATTTAGCCATGCCCACTTAATTTTATACGATAGGTGAATCAATTTCCAACTTGATTTGCATAATTTAAATAATTGCATTTATTGGATTTCTATATAACGTTGAAAAAGCAACTTTTTTGTTTTTGCTATCAATGGAACAGATGTTGGGGTTGCCACTCTGCTATTCTGCGCTTAACAGCACGCTCTCTGGTACCTAACAGAACTCTTGTCTGCGCCTTACAGCACTTTTTGACTGTTAACAGTGACGTTGTTCAAATTTAAATTCAAAAAATCATATTTTTAAATGGAATTCATGCAGTTTTAAGATGAGTTTCCACGGAGTATGTGACTACTAAACTAAGCAGCATAAACCTTAGTTTTACATGGCAAACGTTATTAATAGAATTTCCTTCTTCGTTTACTTGCAGCGCAAAATGGAATTTCTGCCCGACTCTGATCTGATTTCGATCTTTGGTCTTCTGGACTTGAAATCCCAGCTGAACATGGCTAAAGTGCACTCTCGTTTCTACTCGCTAATGCCTTTAGTTTGGGGATCTAAAGTTTCCCTGTCACTGTTTGAATTGGAAATATCCAGCGGAGATCTCCGTCGCTATCTATCCATAATCCGCACGAAATTACAAGTTTTACGGCTCAATATGATCAACCGGGAAAGCTTTGAGATACTTACCAGCTACGTTTTTCCGAATGCACACGACTTTCGCTTCTCAACAGAGTCATTCCATTTAAAAGATGCGGATATTCTGATGATAATTAAAGCTTTTCCACAATTGAGGAC
This sequence comes from Drosophila lowei, assembly GCA_008121275.1. NCBI lineage: Eukaryota > Metazoa > Arthropoda > Insecta > Diptera > Drosophilidae > Drosophila > Drosophila lowei. The sequence continues at coordinate 17,502,510 of CM017778.1, read as the reverse complement.
ATTCAGTCCTGTTGGACATTTTACAGGAAAATACTTTGCCGACATTCAGCATCTGGAGAACCTCAGAATAACCTATTGCGGGGGATTCGAGGGTAATAATCTAGTGCATATAATGCAAACAAAACAGTTGAAAACCCTCAATCTGGACCTGTTTGGCTGTGACGAAGACATCCTCGATATAGAATTACCCACGGATGGTATGAAAAGTCTAGAGGTTCTGATATGTGACGAGGAGGAATTCAGTATATGGTTTATGAACAATTTAAAGCATCTTAAAAACCTGAAACAGCTTACAATCCGCGGAAAAAATGATCCCAGTACGCTGCTCGATATCGCCGAAAAGTTAAAGGCTGTAGGTCGCCACAGATTGAAACAACTGGAAGTACACAACGCTTGCGATTCATATTTTGATGCTGAACGCCTTCAGTTGGAAGTTGAAACTTTCGTATTGAATTACGTTAAAAATCTGTTTTCTTCAAGATGTAATATTACGCATCCTTTTCGGCACATCAAGCGTCTGCTCTTCTATTCGTGCTCTATAGAAGATGCGGACTGCTTTGGACATTTCCTTCAACTCTGCAGGCACGTTGAGGTGATTGCATTTGAAGACTGCAGCTTCGGTTTTCAGTACTACACGTTCTCAGCACCGCGAATCGCCCAGCATCGGGCAACAGCCCTCAACATGTATCTAGACGGAACTACGTTTGTAAAACACTTCGAGGACGCTGCCCCGATCACGTGGAGCGTCGAGGGCGAAGACAGGTTGTTCAAGCTGCACCTAACTAAATCGAAAATCCACAGCGTTGGCCAGCGCAATATTTCCATTAACTTTTATCCTGCTGAGACAGAAATATAAACCAGAAGTCTGCTCACATATGTCGCTCACTGTGCAAGTGGGCTGGTTCCGCTGCCCGACTCATCGAAGTGTTGTGTCATCTATTCACTCGCAGGGGAATTTGGCTCATTTTTGTTTGTTTTAGTTTAAGTTTTCACAATTAGGTCAATGACTGATAGCGGTTTCGTCAGCAAGTACTGATATAAGTAGCGTAACCTTATCGAACGGCGATAGAAGCCGCCTACCTACAAGTGGTTTACCTTAGCCCTATACATTGCCATTAAAATGAATGGAACTTGTTTCTATTGACACATGTGGCATGTCTTTTCTGTTCCATCAAAAGCTTGACGTTTTTCGATTTATGTTGGAACCTTTAATAATATTTACGTTATTATTTTGGTAGTACTTACTGGTACTATAAGGATATACTTATGGCTTTATAGACAGCGCCTTAGCGTCATGGTCGACTCAAAAAGCTAAGGCAAACACATCGCGGACTTTATGTTTTCGAATGCAGTATTCGTTTATAAATAAAAGAGGAACTTGAGTCAATTCGTAAAATTAGACAATGGGAAACGAAAAGATTGCGTGCCGGTTGTGCTCTCTCAAGGAACGACCAGGTTCTGCCGTGAAATGCTTGTGGGTGGTGCAGTATCTGGCGAGAGTGAGGCATCAACACCGGTGGTCGGGGACCTCGTCTCATGCTTTGGACGCCTCCTTAGCAATTGGGTCTCGAGTCGAGCCACCGGCGCTTCAACGAACAGATACATCACTGTGGAGACGCACAACGTTATGCCAAAGTCCGACCAGAAACGTAGGATCTGCAAGGGAGAATCCAATTGGAAATGATCAAAAAACAATGGCGTATTACCCAGTGACTTACGGCGTCGTAGTTGGAAAAGTGCAGACTTGTCTTGCTGCGTGCCACGTTGACCGTCTCCACCATCAGGTGCCAAATGTACAGGCAGTAGGAGAGCCTGGAAAGGGGCTGCCAGAAGGACCAGCTAAGCAGGCTGTTAACGACGGGCGCCACCCCATTCTGGCACGCCCATATAAGCCAGCACAGACTCAGGGGCCAGGCGATTCGGCTGCAGCACAGATAGAAGGCGCCAGCCAGCGGTGAGATCTCGTTCGCACCGGACTGCGTGTACGGATAGACGGCAAAGATCACAGTTGCAAGCAGACTGAGAGCAAGTATCCATATCACCAATGCCAGCCACTTGGAGAGGCGGCGCCGGCGACCGCCCTGGCTGTGCATATAGTAGCCGAAGAGCAGACCGATCAGCCAGGGCATGGCCCGGGCATGTGTGGTATAGTAAATGAGCCGCATCTGTGGGCTGTCCTCCCCCAGGTTGCTGTGGTCAAAAAGAAAGAAGAAAGGCTTTAGACCTCGGCCACTTCCCGACCAGAGCCCCAATGAGACTCACCCGTTGCGGCTAAAGACCTGCAGCTCGTTCAGCATGATAATGCTGAAGAGACAGGCGAAAAGCAGAAGGATGAGCAGAATGATAGCGCCGGCAGCCTTTCTACCCCACTTGTAGAGTGCGATCAGGAGGAGGGGCGAAATTACGTATAGCTGCATGTCGACGGCTAAATACCAGGAGTGGCCTAGGCACTGAAATGGAGGCGAAATAGTCAAGACAGAAACGTAGGGGAGGGAGGGTGCTGGCTACCATCCGTCCAGGAGCGGCATAGTTCTGCACATAGAGCAAAGTGGCCCACCAGGTGTCAGTGCAGAGCTGCGAGGAGGCAGTGAACTGTTGCCAGAGTGGTCCGCTATCCAGGCGTGGAAAGAGCGTCATGAAGATGAGGACGGCCAGGGCCAGGACGGGTGTCAGACGCGCCACACGGTGGAGGTACATAAGCGGAACATGAAGTCGTCCTGAGGTTCTGAAAGGGCATTATCGAATTCATATAGTATTAAGTCTGAAAGTCTTCCTCAGCACGAGGAACACACCTCTCCAGCTCTCGTAAGGTGCTCATCACCAGAAGCAGGCCGCTGAGCAGAAAGAACGTGTCCACCGAGATGGTACCGCTCTGCAGCACCATGGAGTAGGGAGTTTGGGCCCAGGCAATGATTTCGTAGGCGTTCACATTGGGCGCCAGCATCAAGAACATGTATCCATGGCCGAATAAAATCCAGATTATTGTCAGGCAGCGAATGCCGTGAAGGCATGGTATCACATGCTGCGATATCGTGTTTGAGATCTTCCACAGCTGGGGTAGGTTCTGTCGCAGCGAGAAGGAGCTCAGCAGTTTGTTGGATGCTGTTATGGGAAATAAAATGGTGGTAGCTTCCATATTATATGTACCTACAAGGGTGTCTGTTTGTGCCATATCGACTGGGATTTTCATGCATTTTTCTAGCTATATAGATATTCAAATTCTGCGAGCAACATCGGCTTACCTTTAGCACGGTCTAGCAGGGTGGCTAGGAAAACCAGAGCGGTCAAGAGGACAAGAACAGCACTGAAAAATTAACAATTATGTTTAGAAATAATACATTATTGATTAACAAAAAATAGGTTAAAAGTCGAATGCAGGCAGAAATATTATTAAACATTATTAAAGGGTTTTGAAACCTGTTTCATTTTTCGAATGCTGTCAATGTTATTCACATCAAGCCGGTGGTATACTTCACACTCAACCTGTTAGTCAAATGCGAATTGTGCAATACTTTTGTAAACAAATATTTAATTAAGTTCGGCGCGAGTCAACGACCTCTCCCCCGATCTCACCTTCAACTTCAAACAACTCAAACAACAATTATTGGTGGGCTTTGACTCATCCGATATCTGTATCTGTGCTTTCCCTTTTGTCCATTACGTAAGTTACTGCTGTTTGTTGCGATCTATCTGTACTTACACAGCGAACCAGTCCAGTCCGGTCATGCGCTCGCCCTCAGCTACAGCACAGTTTTGTTCGTGAACCAGTGTGATTCCCGTATCCAAGTCCGGATTTTGGCCGAACAGATTCTGGAGGTAGTCGTTGATCCAGCGGTTGAGCTGGGCAGCGCTGCAGGCGGCTGGAATACACGTGCCAATACCCAATGTTAGGGCCGACCCCCGCACCGACTCCAGCAGCAGACTCTCGAACGGAATGTTCGTCAGGCAGTACTTGGTGATTCTGCTGCCGATTGGGCCCTTGCTCAGGCAGGACTCATAGTTGCCCATGTCCATGAAGTGGCCATACAGCAGGCCGTGCGGAAACTTTCCCCAAGAATCAAGGACTGCCAAAAGGTGATTTTGAGGACAGAAGAATGTGGGTCAGTAGCAGTAGCAGGCAGTAGCAGTAGTAGTCTTACCACGTAGAGCGGGAAGGGCTTTGGCCTCTGCCGCCAATAGCAGGAGACGCACCTCCTCCAGGCAGGCTGTCTCGGAGCCGCTTGTGCTGTTGTCACTGATGGCTTGGCGAAAGACTTGATAACCAAAATTGCTCTGCTGCATCCAGACTAGCAGGTCGCCCGAACTGTAGGCGCCCACAGAGCCGAGGCCAGAGCTGACGCCCAGTGCTGCAAGGAGCAGCCACTGCCCGAGCGTAGAGGAGAGTGACGATCGTTGTTGGGTAAAGGCCATGGCCGTGTGCTCAGGCCGTGACAATGTCGTCGGTATTTATACAGTTGACTAAGGCTGTGCTATTGCTTGTGATATTGCTCTTTCTGTTGCTCTGTTGCTGTTGCTGATACGGCTCCATCTAATCGAAGTGGCTAGTACTTGGGCCATTGGTGTTGCAACGCCTTACTGACTCTAGTGACTCTACTGGCTTGCCGTGCAGTTCGTTGATAACTGCCGGATTCTCTGGCTGTACTTTATCTTGGACCACTCAAGTTAACCAAAGAGCGGGCAGGCATCATCTCTTTATTATTTTGCTTGATATGTATGGTAGTATGCTATCAGATAGGGGTTATGACGATGGGCTTACCTCACGTAATCATTAATGAATTGGGTCGTTGACCGATATAAGTGCCAAATTAAGTCCAATGCCAAACCTGATGAATGTGTACTGTGTAATTGTAGAGTAAAAGTGATTTTTGTATGTTCGTCGAAATGTATTGCTCTTAAAGACAGAAGAAAGCTTATATCCTATATCTGATAACACAGCTCCACCAAAAAGTAACAAAAATACATTATTTATGGCTATATTTTGTTTAAGTTTTTATGTAACATCAAGTCTGAAAGTGGAATATACTTTGGGTGCGACTCGCAATCGATTTTATTTCATGCTGGAGTAATCACATGCGTAATTTTTGTAATAGTCTCTTTTCAGCGTGAAATGGAAACTCTACCAGACTCTGATCTGATTGCGATCATTAGTCTTCTGGACTTCAAATCGAAATCGTCCCTGTCATTGTCTGAATTGGAAATATCCACCGTAAACATATTTCCTACGAGATGTAATATTGCGCCTCCCTTTCAGCATATCAAGCGCTAGCTCTTTTTTTCTTCTTGATCTTTAGAAGGGGACCACAGTGCTTGTTCAGCTGCACATGGCTAAATCGGCAATCAGCTTACCTTTTTCGATCTGATATGGAAATAAATCTGGTAAAAGCAAATAACATTTGAATGAAATTTAATTTTTATTTAATTTGCAGCCAATGTAGTTTATAGTAATCTCGTTAGTACAATATAACTTATGCTGTTTGATGAGTGGTTCCAAGTCACGATTGTCTCTCATGCCAAGCAATAGTTCTGTGCTAATGCGCGCCAATGTTTGAAATGAAGGATCAACAATTGAAATCAACATAATCGAAATGAAGAAGTGCCTTGGGCAGACTTTGCTTGATAAGTGGTGTGGGTGTTGTTCAGAACTATCATTTGGCATGGGACAAGTCGGACTTGATTTTCATTCTATTGTTATCCGTATATAGACATGTATCTGTAAACACTTAGGGGCTAAGAAATGGTTTCTGCTTAAGGATTTGGTAGAGTTTTGATTTTGATTTCGAGTAGTTTGTAAAACATTGTGATATTCGCTTAATCTTAACTAGAATATGCCGCACTCTATTTGTTGCGTGTCTGCTTGGTTTTGCTAATTATGTTTTACCCATTTTTCCCGAAAGTAGTTTGCTCTTCAAATATTACAAGTTTTCGCAGCCACCTTAGGCGAGCGAACTTTCTGCTAACAATATGCGATCTTATTCAAAGAAATCCTTGCCCATAATAACCATAATAACTCGTCCTTAGTATTTAGTAATCGTACAACAGCTTTAAATGTACATATACTCGTATAATTTAACTGTGTGTGTCTTTAACAATACGTTTAAATTTCATTTAAACTGGTTTCGTTTTGGGTTCGACAATGCGAGTAATTTACTTTACAATAGAATCTATCGGTATTACCTACAGTGTAGTACGATGCTCAACAAATTTTCTTAAGCATAACATGCATAGCCGATCGCTCAGATCATTGCACACATTGAATGTCGCTAGATGGAGGCGCTATATAGCTACAATATACATATACAACATACATAATCGAGTACTCGCTTCAGTTATAACGATTCCAATGCCTTGGCTTCCCTTCACGTCCCATGACCCGTTCCCTCGAAGCAGAAGAGTTAGAGAGAGAGAGAGGGAATGCTATTTATCATCTATAGAGCTATGTCTAAGTACATATACAATTCACATCAAGTTCAAAACACACATAAAAAGTTTAGGAATTAGAGATCTCTAAGTATGTGTATATATATAGTATATAGGTACATTTATATTTACTCGTGTATGGGGGTTAGCCGCTTAAGACTAATTATTTTGATTATACATAGGTTTTTTGTATCTCTTGGTGGCATTTCAATCAATTCAACGCTTCAGTTTGCTTCCAAAAACAGTCTCCACTTGGCATTTATAAATTAAGCTAGATCTAACATCGAATTAACTATAATATAGTACTCGTATTTGCATAGGTAAACGTTAACATTAATTTAACCACATTTAGCTTAGCTATTTACACTCGTACGATCTAGGGGTTGGGTTGTTCCATGCGTGCTTCCCATGTATCATCTAAAGTCATCTTTAGTATACGTTGTTTTCGCTCTGCCCCGAAGCTGTTGTGTATAGCCGAAGAGGTAAGACCTGCATCCACTTGCAGGCTTAGCAGAAGCGTCTGGAAAAGAGTCCAATTTGCAAGATTCATTAGCAAAGTGTGTGGGGGCAAACTTTTATATACTATTATTCACAGAAAAGTTCATTCAAATGCACAGGCGCCAAACTTAGCAGAAATTTTCGAAATTAATGTTACTTAATTTAACTTTCGTGTTGCCTTTGGAAATGAATGGATGAATGGCAGGGATTTTGCTGCTGCCACATGCAGATGGGTCGGCTTCAGCTCCAGTTCTGGGCCTCCTTCCTCCCCTCCCCTCCTTATCCAATGAAATGCAAATGGAACTATTCAGAGCTGTTGCTAGGAGAACTTGTGCGCCCCCCTTGCGTCTTTGTAGATAAGCCTCCTCTACCAGTATGGGGCGGGCAGTCGTAGTGACTCTGGGGCTCTGGCATAATTCGAATGGCCGCTGGCGTCTGGCGTGGCTTGTGTTAGCCCATCCGGTGGCTGCATTGACCAAATCCAAATCGTCCCATGCAGATGACAGTACCGATAAAGGTTTGATAAAACTTTCATTTTAGCCACAGTTGAGTGGCCAGCCCAGCCCAGCCGACCGTCGTCCTGCTGCCTGCTGAAAGTTTAGCTCCCTACCAAAAGTTTACAACAGTTTCAAGCCCTCTCCGTCCACGCGCCATGGCAGCCGAATGGTGTTTGTCTGCTTGCCAAATGCGAATGGCTCGTTGTCGCCGTCATGCCAGCGAAAATTGAACGCCAAACGAGCGGAGCATCGGCAGCAGCAGCACCATCATCCATGACCTCCAATTCGAATAAACACTCCACTCGATGGGAGCAATATCTATATCAGGACTCGTGGGATGAAAATTGAAACTGCAGACTAAAATTGGGAACATAAAAGGGAATAAAATTACGTGTGCCTCGGATCAGCTCAATAGGGCAATCGCGATAATTTAACAACAGCAGCCATACTCTCATCTGTGCTAGGAACTCACCTTCGCCTCTTCGCATGCACTATCTAAAGCTTCCCACTGCGATAGTGGACTGGTCGGTGTCCGCCGAATAGAATGCGCTTGAAAGCTTGCCGGAACTCCGGGCTGAAGATGGTGTAGATAACCTGAAAGGTGTGAATAATCAAGTTAGCATTAATCTGGGTTGAATTGAAGCTGTGGTTGGGTAATCAAAGTTATCGAAAGAAACATACATATCTATTCCGATGAATAAAACCGTAGATCATAACAAGTGGTTTCGAACACGGCTCCCCACATTCGAATTTTCGACAAACACAAGAAACTCGAAGAACAAATTCGCCTTTATGTGTGTTAATAAAGTGAACAACGATCTAAACAATTGAATTTTCAAAGAAATATCATTTAAGTAATACGCTAAGCTTAATTACATCTACATCAAAGCAAAAGGTGATTAAAAGAACTAGTTCTTCCTTCAGAATTTTTCCTGACGAGCTCTAATGTCACGCCATCTTGGCTTGAAGTGTCAGAACCAGGCAGACTTCCGGATATTTCATGTCTCTTTTTCCTTAGAGACTCCGACTACAACGCATCAATTTGATTGCAGGCAATTTTAAAATTGGCGAATAAAAATGTCAGACGAAAGTGAAAGGGAAGTCGATGAGGTTGCGCCAATGGACAGTACAATGCCACGTTTTGTGGTGAAGAAGTGGAACGCCTTGGCAATATGGCGATGGAACGTTGCCGTCGACCTTTGTGCTATTTGCTGTAACAAAACTAATAACGTTTGCATCGAATGCCAGGCCAGTGAGGAAAAAATCGAGCCCGAGCAGTGCAACGTTGCTATGGGTGTATGCCAGCATGTCTACCACTACCACTGCATCTCGCGCTGGCTGCAGAAACGTCATGTGTGCCCCTTGGACAACAAGAAATGGGATTACCTGCAATACGTACGCTAATTTCCACACCGCTTCTGCTGAGGACAAGTCATCCACGACTTAATTACAATAAAAATATTTTACAACTCAACCTACATATGTATATGTATGTACTTATGTATATTTCTGGGTTATTTACCGGATTCAGGGTGGAGTTGAAGTAGCCCAGCCAGAGGAAGAGCGAGGCCACGCTATCGCTGATCTGGCAGGCGTCGCACAGTGGCATCGTCAGGGCCATCACGAAGAAGGGCAGCCAGCAGACCACGAATGCGCCCGTGATGATGGCCAGTGTTTTGGCCGCCTTCCGTTCGCGCTTCGCCTCCAACGTCTCCTTGCGCTTGTTCACTTTCTGCATGGGATTGGCAATGCTCGACAGCTGCTGATGGGGAGCCGACGGATGGGGTGCTCCGACTGCGGCCGAGCCTGGGTGCTGTTTGGATCGTGGCTCGGGCGTCACGGGTATGGAGCTGGAAGCGACGCACAGCGGATGTTCCTGGTTGCAGCTTGTCAGCGTACTGGTTCTGGCCGTCATCGGTCCGGCGGCCTGCGGTGCCACTGGGCCGCCCTCACCCCCTGTCGGCGAAGTGGGTGTCTGTGGGGACAGTGCCGATATCGATGTAATCGTTGTGGCATTCGAAGTGCTGGCCCCACCACCACCGGATTTTGCAGTTTTTTGTATCTGCTGCACTTGTTCCAGCTGCTGTTGCAGTTGCGGATCCTCAAGCACCTCCACGGCAACCCCAGAGCCATTCACCTTGCCCTGTGCGCTGTCCTCCCCGTCCGCTGTGGGGGATGCTGCTGCTGGCGCTGCTGCTGATGCTGTGCCCGTGGCCACCGCCGGCGTTGCTGATGTTGCGGTTGTGGCTGTTGCCTCCTGCTTTCCGTTGCCAATCTCTACAGCGCCATTGGTTGCAACCGACTTTGTTGCCGCCTGGCCCTGCTGCTTGGCCAGGGCCACCAGGTGGGAGACGGTGGCTATCTGGTTGCCCGATGTGCTGGGTGCCTGCAAGGGAAATTCAACATTTAAATCATCTCTCACAGATCCACTTTACGACGGCCAAAGTCAAATTTCATACGCCAAATTAGCATTTTAAATCAGCGCTGGCCACACGCGCGTACCAATCATTCGGATTGCATTCATAAATTTATTTAGCAGGGCTCCGGCGCCGCTTCTTCCCAGGCTCGCAGCTGGCTGGCTCGTCAATTTTCATGGCACTTTTACCGCCACCAGTTGAGGTTATACATTTTGTAAATGAATAAAATCAGTGTGTAAATATTTGCTTTCGTTAAGCTTGTTGGCCATTTTGGGGCGACCTCCCACAATCCCCAGCCCCAACGGCTATTTCTGCTTATCAGGCAGTGCCACACAGTAGAGTGCCTGCAGAAAGGGCTGACTACTCGAGCCAATTTGTCGGATGTTACATACATATTTAAGGTGCCGGTCGGGGTCCGGGGCGCTTGCCTAGCACTAAAATTCACATAATCACCTGTAATTTGAGCCGGGCATAGGTGTGGGCAAGGCGGAAGTGGCCCAACGGCCTGGCTACATTATGTGCAGGAGCGTAAAGTGCTAAAATGAACTTTATGTGTTATAAATTGTGTCTACGGCCATCTGGCGCCACAACCAGCGATAACGATTTGGGATGGTAGCCTGGCATCACGAGCAGCCGATAGTATTGCCACGAACGATCATTATTAATTTAAATATGCAGAATGATCGTGAATTGGGGTGGAAAAGCATGTAATGGATCTATTAAACTACGCACTTGATTGAGATTTGACTAGTCTGAAGTAAAATTTACAGACATGAGGAAACAGACGTGGTCTTATCGATAGTGCTGTATCGATAATATCGTTATCGGTGGTCTTTTTCATCAGAACACACAAAAAGTGCAAGTGATCAATTAAGTAATTAATTTTGTCCGTGTAGTAGCATCAGCGTGTTGCCGACCAAAGGTAAATACACTAGTATATAGGGAGGAATAAGCCACGTTCAATTAATGGCCTGTTGGTGCCTGAACCAAATGAATTTAACGACTTTGATACCATAATATATTGCGAAACACATTGTTATAAGCGTGTAGTCGATCTGCCCCTGGTCCCCCCGGGGACTACAACAGGAAGACATTCAAATTCGCCAATAAGTAAAAAATGCACTTGCCAACAATGGGCGGGCTTAGGACTGGACATTAAATTCAATGGCTATTGGCAAATTGTCCATGACAAAAGCGACATAAGGAGCATATGGGATTGTGTGTGTTGGTAACCTTTTGTTACTGCCATTGTAATGCTGTGATGCGAATGCCAACAAATACTAGTTGCGACCATATTCAATTTTCAATTCCGTTTCGGTACGTTCTCTTTTCCAACGACGCCATAGAATTGTATGATGTTTGTGAGAACGGCTCGTGGCAAAAAGATGCAGAAGCAAGGAGAAAGCAAAGCCGAGGGTAAAGACAAATCAAAGCAGAAGCCAACGAAGCTTCAAACTGTAAAGACAGAATGTACATACATACATACATATATGTACATATATAGTATTACAGTGGCATGGAACAAGGGCGAACAATGGGGAGTGCAGTTCGAAGAATTTTCAATTTTTGCACCTCACAAAGATGGTGATTGTTGCGGGGACAGGGATGCATTAATTATGCAGTGCAGTGCGTAACAAAAAGTTTCTTTTGTTGCATTTTTTTCCATTTATTTGAACACCTTTTTGCTTTGTTTTCCCTTGTTCAAGTATCCCTTATTTACTTTGTGTGTGTTTTGTTTGAACAAGCTCATGCACGGAGATTGTTTGGACTTTTTTCTCATATTTAACACACACAACTATAATAATAAATTCATATATTTGCTTGTGGCTCTGCGTGTGTGTTTGTGTGTTTGCTTATTTATTCGGCTGTCCACTTATTTGCAAACGTGGAGAGAGGCAGGGGGGCAGAAAGAGAGTGTGAGAGGTGTGCAGAAGCCATTCCCAAGTAAATATTTAATCTTATGGGCAAGATTGTGTGCGTGTGGGAGGGACCGTGGACGGGGACAAAGGGAAAGCAATGCAAAGGCAAATACCAAATACAGTTGGCGTTGTTATTTTGGCCAAGCGAATGGAAACGAAAGCTGTTAGCCATAAGCCATCAACATATTTTCTTCAATTACTCAAGCGTATTGAGTGCCTTGTTAGGCGCCCCAGAATCCAAGGGTTTGGGATTCAAGAAGCCAAAAGTCTAACCACTTCCACTTCCAAGGTATATTCCGCAGAAGGTAAGGCGTACCACGAAAGTGTTTTCAATTATATACACGAGAAATAAAGAGAGAGCTTCAAACAAATTAGTGTAGCCTAAGGGTGCGACTGTCTGACCTTCTGTTTAACATACCTTTAAGTGACTTTGGCTCCTGTTGCTGTTTTGTTTTCATTGGATTCACTCGTTCTCTTTCTATCCAATTAAAGTAATTGAGTAGTCGAACCTTTTGGCTCGGCACAGCATCGTCATCTTTGTCGTCGTCGCCTTCGTCGTGGTGGCTGTTGACCCTTTAGAAAGTCGATATTGCTTTAAATAAATAAAATTATGCTGATTTTGCTTTCGTGTGCGGAAATTTGAGGAGCCGTCCCCGAAAAGGGTTCGAGTGTGTGCGGCTCCATCCGAGAAATGGTGTGAATATTTGCGCAAATAGTATTAAATGGATTTACAGCTCCTCTATGCATGTGACCTTTATTTTGTGGGTGAAATTGCTTCTCGGCCAAGGGCACAAACTTTTGCTCAAGTGTCTTGTGGGTTGCTTCTCCTCTGGCGGAACACCCAGAGATGGGCTACGGGCGGTCAGATAGCTTATTAAATATTAAAGAGTTTAAGCTTAATTAGCTGCACGGAAGGAGGAGAGGGGACCTGCCCTTGGGGGAATTAATAAATAAAAGGCGAGATTCTTTCACCGAAGAGAGGGTTCATCATTCGGGTTAAATTTTAGTTAGATCCAGCACCAAGAAATCTGTTTTGGATTCTTATTCGGTTGAGCATATATACTCGTATATCTAGATGGAAAACATTATTGTTTTGCCATGAAATGAGCGCAGGAAAAGCCTTTGGCGGGGAAGTTTCTCCGCCCCCTCTCGCACTCTCTCAGGGGAAATGCTGTCAGTGGAAGATCGCAAAACTTAAGTACTGAGGCACTTGCGTGTTACTTAAATACCAAAGCAAATAACGCCACACACACACACAGACGCAGACACGTGCGTGTATTGGGAGATAAGAGCGATAAGCGCTCTTCGCATTTGTGTAGCATACTTTTCAGCAGGCCGGCAATAACGATAGCGATAAGGATAACCTCACAAGCCCCAATGTGTATTTTATGTAGATGTGCTTTCTATTTCATTCTGTTCTTTTACTTCTTCCCCGCTTCCCTGCTTCCTTTCTGCCTTCTTTGATTCCGTTTGTTTTTGTATTTAAGCGTTCGCATAAACGATACACTTATGTCTTCCTGTCTTCGTGTCTTCGTGTCTTCCTGTCTCTCTGTCTTTGTCCTTAGCCATTTTTGGCACTTTGGCTAATTTATGTAAATTGTTTTCTTATTTAATTGTTTTTCTTGCCGGGACATGTGTTCAGCTTTCTAAATATATACATACGTATATGTATGTGGAAACACATTTGTGTGTGCCGCCTGTATTCAATAATGTGCCTTTCATGCGATTTATGTCGGCCCTGTCTGTGACAAGAATGCCCTGGTATTAACTACACTGGCCAACAAAATTTATGACTTGAGCAGGACCACCACGGCACTAGCAGGACAGCCAGTTAGGAAATTAAAATAAATCTGCAATAAATAAAATGAAAATCAAATGCAAGAAGCAATATGTGATGGAAATAATAGGAAACACATATCTTGGAATAAAAATATACTTTCAAAACATATTCTACAATGAAATTTTGTCTTTCCTTTTTGTTTACTCATTTTAAATACGTTTTCGGTACTTTATTTGTACAGTTCCATTTCCATTAAAGATTTCATGTATATTAGTATGTATTTCCCTGTTTTCTTCATTTATTTTATCACAACAATAACCCTTTCAATCAAATTTTGTACGCAATTAACTTGGCTAAATTTCTTTTCAAAATGTTTTCTACTCAATTTGCGGAAAGTTTCCTTCCTTGAATTTCATTCCTAGATTCGAATTTCTATCATATTATGTTCCGAACTTTCCACTTATACTTCTATTTTTAAAGCACTTATAAAATGCTACATTCAAAAGACTTCTCCGATTTCCTGGAAATTTGTGCTTGGAAAATATCCATTGCGTTTGTTGAGCAGTATTTTCCGTTTGTTTATATGAATATTTTTCCTCTCTGGCGCTAGACACCAACACGTCGTCGTCGTCGTCGTGTGTAGCAGATGGCGCGTTGGGCAAATATGCTTTTCACCCATGTGTCTGTAGGCTCCTTGACGGCCTTTGTCACATGTTTGTTTGGGTATGAAAGTAATGTCAATATCGGGAGCAATCAGTTCGAGATGTTGTTGCAAATGTAATTGTGATGATGGCGACGATGATGGTCAAGAGCTGGTGTGTCTCGGACATGCGTCGGCCATGTACAATCTACATATGCTCGCACATATATAGAGATTGTCCCTAGGCACTTGGGTGGCCTCTGACTCTGTTGGTGTATTATTAATAACATTTGCTTGTTCGATGCTGGCTCTCACATAGTGCCAATAGCCGAATTACAGATAATACCTGTTTGATCGAATTTACCCCTAATTGCCATTTGCCATTTGCCGCCCCCCTGCCATTGCTAATTGCAAAATCAATGTGTGTGTGAGCCTGTGTGTGTGCTTGGTTGATCCTGATCCAACAGCTTTCAAAACTGCATTTCAATTAAAATTACAACACACAGCGAGAGAGAGAGAGACTGAGAGAGTGACATTGGAGCTGAATTATTCAGGATTGGCCACTTTTGATAGTTTTGGGAATTCGATTATGCCACAACTGCAGTTTAAATCATTTGCACCATCGAATTATTTAGTAATTTGCCCAATAAACAGACGGAAAGCAAATGCAATTAACTGAAAATCCATGTCCTGTCCCACAGGAATCGTTATATAGTTAGGCACCACAAAAGCTGAAAGGCTCGGTGAGTGGGGGGAGGGAGGATGAGTTGACTTGTATGGATATTTCCTTTGTGTGTGATGCTGCTGCTGGCCCCGCCATGTAAGGGACCCTCGTCAAGTAGCAGGAAAGCAATTTTCAATTTGAAAGCATTTAGTTGGCAGAGAACGAAGAAAAAGTAACCCAATGAATAACAAGAGAGTTAAACAGGGAAATCAGGAGGGTCGAACCACAGATGCTCTCTCCATCGAATCTCGGTTGTGTTTCGCTTGTGTTTATTCCGCCCAACCGCAAGAACTTTGCTTGAAAATCTTTCAAAATTAATCACATAGTCAACACACTCCCTACTCTCCCTGTAAGGCATTCCCAATGCGAGTGTGTGTAGGGTAAATATATTGTAAAATCAACAAGCATGCCGTGGCATGGGCGATAGGATAGGAGGATGGCAAGGACCGTAGTGAGTGGCACTAAATGGATGCGTATGGGTGTACGGGACGAATGGACAACTGGACAACTGGACGGGTAAGTGTGTTGACATGTAACTAAGGCACGCATGTGGAGCTGGATTGTGCAAGGACAAGGGGCCAGCACGTGGGACAGGACACGCGGCAGGACATGGGGCAGGACATGTGTACGATTGGCAAATAGTGGACAACTTGTCTTGTTTGCGCATTGAATTTGTGATTCCAATGACTTTTTGCCAGCCCTCTCCCCCACTCTCCCCCTCCCCCTCCCCCGCTCTCTTGGATCTCTTGGATAGCTTTTGTATATATGTATGCATGTGCACGTGTATAGGTAAGTGCTGGCAAACATTTCTACGTCAAATGGTCATTTTCAATTTAGTAAGCACTAAGCTTAAGCTAAGTAGCAGCCCTATCCTCAGCCTCAGCCTCCCCTCCCCACAAGAAAATGTCTGAAAATCCCTGGAAAAAAACGAAGAGCAGAGAGCAGCCTAAAATAATAGAAACCAATTGACGGATACCCTAACCTGAATCCTAATTTTCTTTCGGCTCAAGTTGTGGCGATCCTCTTCCCTAGACCAAAGATAACTTTTAGCCCCACAAATACGTTGCTTGAAAATTGTTGAAATTTCCGGATGGTGGACGAAAAACAAAATTGCAATTTATCTAGAGTTTTTCCTGTGTGTGCGTCTGTGTGGGAGCATTAGTTTGACCAGCTGCCGCACT
The DNA here is from genome assembly GCA_008121275.1 of Drosophila lowei. NCBI lineage: Eukaryota > Metazoa > Arthropoda > Insecta > Diptera > Drosophilidae > Drosophila > Drosophila lowei. The sequence goes on along the minus strand of CM017778.1, from coordinate 17,486,437 downwards.
AAGCCAGAAACTTCTGGCCAAAAAAACACTCTCCCGCATAAGCACACGCACACACAGTCAAGACAATCTGTCAGTTTCCTTGGCTGCCACTTATCGCTCAACTTTCTCCTCTTTTTGGCCAGACTCTGAAGATGACTTTAATGTCCACGTGGCGCATACTTAGCTTAATACCAAGTCGCTTTTCTTTCCCCTATATAATCGTACATATGTACCTATACATATACATATACATATACATATATATGTATTCGTTGTCCAAGGTCCCTTTGCAATGCATCTTTAATCACTTGGGAAGATGTTGCCTAATTACTAAACCCATTCCTAGACCAATTCCCATTCGAATTCCCATCGGCCCCCTAATCCAAGAGAGTATGTTGTGCATATTTAAGCGGAAAAGCGTCGTTGTCCCTGGCCAGGCTAGGCCTCAAGTCATGTGCAATGAACGGGTTGTGGCTGTGGCAGCTTCTGCTTTTGCTTCTGTTTCTCCTGCTGCTGCTGCTGCTGCTGCTGCTACTGCTGCGGCGGCATGTTGCCTGCGGTTTGGCCTTTGACTGACCCTTATCTCTGGGTCGATTCTGTGGCTGTGGCCGCAACGCGGTTAACTTCGTTGAAGTGCATAATTGCAATGGCCAGGCCGTGGTCTGGGGTCCCAAGATGGTGGATTTTGGGCCTATTGGGGGTTGCCGTTGCCCTTCAGCAGATATTGCCTTGCATCGAAATGAGATAAGTTCCCGCATACAGGGTGTTTCTATGGATGGGTTATAAAGGTTCCTGCAGTGTATTGTGTATTGAGCTACAGATAAATCTACAAATCCGGAGAAGAGAATAAATAGAACCCTGTTTGCCCTGCCTTACTCCCACAGCCAGAGATGAGATTATCCAAATTACACTTTACCTGATTATTATTGACGGCCGTTTCGACCGGACGCGGTCGACGACGATGAATGCGTTTGCGGGCCGTTTGATAGATTTTCCAATAAAGCGCCAGGATAACCAGCAGCGGCACATAGAACGTGCAACAGGTGGCAAAGACCTGCGCAATGAAAAGCGTAGATAAATCAAAGTCAAATAACCGAATGGCGGGGGGTTGGGGCGTAACCGGCTGTATTGCCTTACCTGATAGGACACATCCTGCGAGACCATGCACTTCTGCTGCTCAATGCGCTGCAGATAATCCGGATCCTTCCAGCCAAATTGCGGCGCCAGCGAGACAATCACCGACGCCGTCCACACACAGAAGATCATCATGAAGACCCGGTTGCTGGTCCTCGAATGGATGTAGTCAATGTTGGTCACCGCCCAATAGCTAAAAAGCAAAAAAGAAACAAAAAGGCAAAAAACCAGTAAGCCAAGAATCAAATAAATGTTACGAGAAACATGCCCCAGCAATCTATTTACAATTGCAGCACTTAAACATGGGCGCTTAGTTACTCTATATATTTTGTACATATATGTGTGTGTATATTCTGGTTCGTATATGTGGAAATGTATCTCTCTCTATCCACAAAATGTAAATGAAATGCTGCATAAATCTAGGCGCTGCCCCGCAAACATTCACGAATACGAATACACTCTCACACGCACACACTCTCAGCGGGGCAGAGAGGCAGAGCCGCATATGGCATAGCGACAGAGTAACGAAACGTGTTCGATATTCAGTTTCCGTCTCTCAGTTTTCCATAGCATTTTGTTACCATTTCCCTCTTTCAGTGTTGTTGTATTTGTTACTTGCTCTGTTGTCAAAATCATGTTTTATGTATGTATGCCCTGTCCGTGTGTAAGTCTTTGTGTGTGTGTGTGCGGCAGAGTGTGAGAGCGTTTGAGGCATTTTTCAAATTTCCATTTTTTGTACAACACAAATGGAAGGTAACTTGGCTTTTGGAAGCAGTTGGTGGGGAGTATGCTGGAAATAGATGGTATTGCAACTAAGTGGAGCCTTAAGTTGATGGGCTGGTGTTGGGTCTATTTAGTTTTTCTTGTGTTTCAGCTCTTTTTTGAGTAAGGGCATTCAGAGTTCGTTTTTCCTGTCTCTGTGAGCTAGTTTTCCACTTGCTTTTGGGTTCAACAACATGGCTAAACGAGTTTTTAAAACGTTACGTGGCACGAAACATGCATACAAACGCATACACACACAGGCAAACAAGCCAAAGCACACACAATCACACTCGCACAGACAATTATTCTCCTTTTGTGTGTGTGTGTCTGTGCATTTGGAACTATTCCACTCAATGGCGGTGCCGAAGGATGTGTAATGTGTGCTGCTGCTGATGATGTTGCCATTAAATTGCTAATAGCTACAGAAAGAGTAAAAGATGTGAGAGAAGACAGAGAGGGAGATGGAAGAGATGGAGGGAAGTTCAAAGGTCACAGGCTGCGCCTAAATCTCATCTGCCTCGCCTTCGGCTTTCATTCATCTTGTCAGCGGCTTGTGGAAATTAACGCCGGGAAACCGCAAATTTCAAAATATCTTACATTTTGACAAGACCTGACCCGCATTTTGCTCATCCCCCACTGGCCGCAGAGCACTTCGTGTGGCAGAATGTGGCTGCCTGGCTGGAGTATGAGCAGTAGGAGAAACAGGAGTCAGGCCACATGTTTATGCTGTAATTAAAACCAATTTGCATAAACAAATATTATTGAGCCTCGTCTAGATGGCAATCGTGATGTTTCCCCCCCCGCTTTTAGCCAGAAATCAACCGTTAATTGAGTTGACAAAGCACTCGAGATGGACTGGACAATATTCGTAGATGGGATCTACATTTACATACACATCATTCGTGCCATTTGAATGGCCACTCGGGCATGACTCAATTTATCTACACTTGGAATGACAGCTTTATAAATATCAATCCTCATACATTTCTGTATACTAATGAAATGTCACTCAATTAGCAAATTCACATAACAAAATGATGCACAAAATTGAGTCGTTCTAGTGGATCCGAGAGTCACTTTAAGTTGCACTTCCTTTCAGTCTCTGTCTGACTCTTCATAGAGCACTAAGCATACGCCCTGTATGCCATACAAATAATAAATTATAATGAATGATGATGCTGGTCGATGACTTATGTCTGGTCTGTGCCAGACTCTGACTCTGACTGTGATGCTGATTATGATTCAGAAGCTCCGAGGATGTGGGCTGCTGGATCTCTACCAGCTTCAGCAGTGCCCTCTGTGTAGGGCAACTTCAGTGTCCAAGCCCGAGCCCGGGGCTTGCCATTTTGATATTCATTAGCATAATATAATCGACTTCGAGTTGCCAATTTTGATTGACTGCTTAAAATTAATGGAATTTTGTGATTTCGCTGTCACTGCGCGCTCTATGTACGTACAATATATTTGAATATATATATTTTTTGTATTTTCCGCACTTTTTGTTGGGCCTTCAAAAGGAATCGCTGTGCCATGCATACGCAATGTAAAATCCATGCAAATTAATAGCGAAACCCAATAAAGTGTCTGTCATGCTTTTGTCAAAGTATTGCCGGGCAAAAAGCATAATAATTTGTTATGGAATGGGATGGGATATATGGGTATATGCCCGCCTCCTAAGGCATGCGATGCTGTGCTGCGAAAATTCAATTGAATTGAAGTCAATCAATTTATCCCAGAGACGTTTCGTCGCCAAGTTAAGTTGAGTGATGTATTATAACAATTTATTTGTGAGCCAAACAATTTAAATGCGATTTTTCCATTATGCTGCTCTCCCCCACTCCCCACTCTCCACTCCCCACTCCCTCTGTTCTCTGTCCTCTCTATCCTCCCGCTGTTGGAGTGCTGGAGTGTGTGATAAATGTGCGGCACTCGAGTGTAACACTTTTTAATGCATTTAAAAATAGCGCGCCTAGCACACAAAAAGCTCATTACTCTTACAGTTGCCTGCCTCCTACAGCAGGGGCGTGACGCCCGCCCAGAGTGTAGCATGTGTGTTATATAAGAGGAGTTTTTCTACTTAATTTCGTCGTGCTCATATCAATTTATTCATTGCTCCCTTTGTCTAAGTTGTCCTTCTGCTGTGACTCCTGAAAATGCGGAGAAATGGTGTGTTCATGAATCATGAGATATTATCCCTTAAGTGGTTTTACTTTTAATTTTGACTCATCTTGTTATTGGGTAATCCTCTCGTAATTGACTGTCAAAATGAATCTGCCTAACGTTCGTTCCTGTTTGAGAGGATTACGACCAGGGCCTCAGTTTGTTAAACGATTTCCCATCTGCGTGAACATCAATTTTTTTAAAACCATCAACTCGATGCATTCGACGCCCCCGAGAGCGCTTTAAGGAAATTGCCGGAAAGCCACAAACGCATTAACAAAAATCCATTTAGAACAAAAGCCACGCACACGACGGGATCTCTTTTAAGCTGTTCATAATTAATTGAAATTTTATATACCAGGATATACGCCTTTGTACGTTGATACCTCCTATTCATACATATATGTATATGTATGCATGCAGGATGATGTGCATTGCCAAGTGGCGAGAGTCAATATTTATCTAGGCATCGCATCGGTGGGTCCGGTCCTTTGCAATTCCCATTTCAATGCATATTTGATGCCTGTCGCCCGATGTTTGCTTTCATGGTTTATGTTTTTTTGTGCCCATCCGCCCATCCGCCTATCCGACCGCCGAGAGCTAATCGATTGCATTACATTCGAAAGCAGCTCAGCGTGGGGTATAAAAAACAAAAAACAAAAAACAGAAATATAAAAAAAGAAACGAAACCATAAAGAAGAGCTTTCACCTGCGGCTGACCCTTTTTTCGATATGTTTTTGTTTCACGAACAACAGGCAAAATGCAGCAGCCATCACTCGCTCAGGGGATGGGGATGGGGATGGGTACGGGGATGGAGACAGTCTAGGGATGGCTTAGGTCTGAGGTGTACACGTGTGTACGGCCATATAATAGTTTTGTTTTGTTCTACGCCCTGCGGCATCTGTGGCATGATTAAATTTTTGCAAAATTACTCGCTCTCTTTCCCAGAACCTCTGTTGTTCCCAGCGAACAATGCCAGCGACAAAACAATGGCTGAAGATCCTGTTTCTTCTACCAAAAATGGTGTTGCCACGATTGTTGTTCTGTAAGTGCTTTTCCAAGGGTAAATCAGCCGGCAAGGTGCACTGAAAACGTGTCTGGAAAATGAACCATATTGCCATCGCTTCACATCTAATAAATCTGTCAGTCTGTCTGCCTAGCTAGAACCAATCGAGAAAATTCATGAAAAGGGAAATGTATACCTCTTAACATTAGATGTGTAAAGTTTAAGTATTGTACGATTTTTGATACGATTCTGGTATGAAACGGAAGCTTCCGCTTCCGGTTGCTCTTCTTTCCTTCCTTCCGGTTTTTGTGGCTTAATCATACTTAATAAACATTGTTAATTCGGTTCAAGTGGAAACTCTGATTAAATACATTTGCATAATGTTGCATTTAAACTTGCAAGTCATTAACGTGTCAACTGGTTCAATGTGTCGTATGATTGCTGTTTAATTGGGTTCGGTTTATTTGCTGCCAGCACTTCTCCTCTCCTTCTTTTAACGCTGTCGAGTGCTTGCAATGAATGCTGTTGAAATCAATTATCGTATTTAATGCGGTTCGTTGGGATCGCTGAGTGTATCAAGAGTAGCTCTGTCCCTTCCCGGAATCCCCTAAAGTATCATCTCTTTTTCTGTTGCTGCCAAGATTACTGCTGCCCACTTGCACTTGCGTCTAACCAGATCTGCTACTTGTTTCCCTTGGGCTACTTGGCTACGATTTTCTTACAGCGGAATTCAATTTAGAACGTGCTTACGTGGCCAGCCGGCAGCACCGAGTGTCCTTCAAGGGCTCTTATTTGGTCAAAACAATTTAATATTGCGGGACAAAGTTCCTGGTACAACAGCGACAGAAATTATTATTGAAATATATATTTTGTCTCCGTCCTTTGCTCCGTTAATTTCTCTCTAGAAGAGGGCCAAGAAGAAGGATGCAAGTTTTGGTTTATTCTTTTAATAAAACGTAAGGGAAAATATCCATAAAATGTGGGGCTGGGCCTCGGTAAAAGTTTCCTAGTTGCCGCACAGCTGGCGCAGGATGCGTCCTTCCTTGATTACAGGACCCCTTGCTCCATAAAAACGAGGCAGCTAGAGAGAGAGAGATATGCGTGCGTGGCATATGCGTGCCCTGAGGAAGGAGCAGGGGGAGGCCCGCAATTGTAATTTACGACAGGGCGACAGGAAGACACACAGACGGAACGGTGAGCAAGAGGCCTATGAGAAACTTATGTAAATTACAAATAGAAAACAAAAGAAGAGCAGAGTCTGCTCCAGCTACTGCTCCTGCTCCTGCTCCTGATATTTCTGCGATGCATCCGAGTGTGCTGATTACTGTCTGACTGCCCTGCTGCGCTTCCTGCGAGCAGCAGCCTTATGTGTGTCTTCATTTCTGCATTGAGTGCATGCGCCCGCCCAGACCCGTATCAGACCTCAATATGGAATACCCTGTAAGTGTACGACTGTGTGCCCTGCTGCAGGAAGTCCTTTGTCAGAGCCACCATTTCACAATGGAAATGTTGTGATATATTCGCATTCCATATGGCAATTGATGTGGAAATGGCTTGTGGGAAGGGGATTAAAACTCCTTCGGGGTATTAATTGGGAAATCTCCTGGGCGTCTTTAAGAGAAACAGATTTCTATGGAGAGTGGATCTTGAAGAAACCCAGCCAGTTAGAATAGTCTCTAATTGAAAGCAGTTCCATTCTATTAATTTCTGAGCAGACCAAGGCTTACGTACACTTATGTACATATCTATTATTGAAGATGTGTTTGGAAAACACAATTGAAATGCGATAAGCTGAAAATTATATAGTTTCGGACTGGTTTAAATATAAGTGGTTTACTATTACACGACATCGAGACGAGAGAGAGCTTACAGGACACCGCCTGCGTCGATTAAAATGCAGCAATTAGTGGTCTTTACTTATTCTTAGAATTTGCATAATTGCGTGGGCCATTGGTTCGTGAGAAGGGCAATAGGGGCTGGCACGGACCCGGCACTTAATTATATTTAATAAGCTTAATCGTCCACGGTACTCGGACGACACTGAGTCCGGTCTGAAGCAATTATGCCGCAATTTGCATGTTGCATGTTGCATCTGGCAGCTGTTGCCAGTGCCAGTCGTGCGGGGCAACAGCAAAAGCAACAGCGATGGTTAACAAAAATAATTATCTTTAATTTAAAAATAAACGCCATTGACTGGACTCGAAGTCCCCACAAAGTGGATTTCCATGTTTCCCATTATGCGAAATTGGATGAAAAGATTCCACGAAAGATGGTTTCTTTCTGGGGGCCAACAATGGATTAACCGGCTAGCTGCTTGGCTTGTTGACTGCTTTGGTTGCCTGCTCTGTTGCCCATTTGCTTTTGGGTTTCGTTTTGGTCTCTAGTTCTGGTTCTGGGTCTGGTTCTCTCTCCTGTGTCCTTGTGGTTTTGGGGCAAAGTTTTCCCTCGATTCGAGGCAAGTTTGGCGCGGTAGCAGTCCCAAAGAACCCACCATTAATCACATGGCTACTGGGGGGAACTGTGCTTAACTCAAAAATAAATACAGAGCCCACACAAAAACCCACAAAAGACGCACAAACAAACACACTCGGACAGTTAACAAAACCACAAAGTTTTTAATGCAAGTGGAAAAGTAATTTTCATATCACAAATACGTATAGCAAAAACAAAACCAAAGCCCAAAATGGATTCAAACTGTTTTAGTTTTCTAATGCATTCGCCGGGTCTCCTGGTGGCCTGGTGGCCTGGTTGGCCCTTTAATTTAACTGGAAAATTTCAATTTATCTTTGGTCACGCCTCCTTCCGCACAGTTTCTGCGGTCCCTGGCTCGCATTTGCCATTTGCTTCCATTTGATTTGATTTATTCGAAATTCAATTTACTTTTCGCACTGATTAATCATCCCAAGGCAGCCATTATTTTGATTTATGCCCCAAAACCGAAACAAGCAGAAGCAAAGCAGAAAAGAACAAATTTCCTTTTGCCCAAAATTGAAATTACGCACTTTTGGGGTTAGCCACACACAGAGTGACAGTTATAGAATTGTAATACGTCTTGACTGCGGTGGGGGTCCAGTGGTTCGGTCTCTGTCTCTGGCCCCAGCTCCAGCTCTGTCTCTGGGCCTCTCTCCTCTGGCAAACCTCCATTTGGGTTTCGTGGTTTCCCCCAGTTTAAATGGAAATGTTCATACAATTGTTTGCCACACATTTCTGTCTCTCTCTCTCTCATCTGTCTGCCTGCCTGTCTTCCTGTCTTCCTGTCTGTGGTTTCATGCAGTTTATCTTATAATGGCTTTGACATTTCATTTGAAAGACTATGCCTAACAATCGGTTGCAGAATCGATTCGATTGAGGAAGTTGTTTCAATGCTTTGTAACTCAATTATGGGCCAATATTCATTACATACATATATTTTAGGTAACTTTGCCCAGACCTTGAAGGGATTGGCATAATTATGGTTCTCACACTCCTCTATATATCGGCTCTCTATTTGTGTGTTTGTGTGGCTCGTAGTCGTAAATATTGATTGAGGCACTTTGCGATGTTGCCACTCGAATACATAAATCATTTGAATTATGTCAAGCTCTGCTAATCGAGATTGAATAAGCCCCCAAATTTATAAACGCACACACAAGCCAGCACTTAAAGCCGTTGCTCTCTCTCTTGTTTGCTTTATGAATTTTCTCTCTCTCTCTCTAGCAGGAAGTCCATCAGAGAATGTGAGCTTTAAACGTAACAAACACCTCATCGCAAATGTCGTTGTAACTATTACTTTTTCGACTTGTCGTACACACAATCTCGTACATGCAAGTGGTAATTTTTGTATATGTATGCCTACACTCAGCAAAAGAGGGAGCCTATTCTTAATTGCTTTTTGGATGGGAGACTATAATGGGAGGCTATAACTTAAGCAGCAAAAAACGCTCTTGTGACCAGACCACAAATGCAACAGGTATTGAGGACTAATATTAGGACAATTCGCGCTAGATATATCCCAAGAAAACCTTTACCCACATACATATGTATGTAATTTAACTAAATATTGAAATTGCCGCCTGGAGCCGATCTGTTCTTTCGATCTAGGAACCTTTTTGTTTTCCTCAGTGTAGAAATGTGTGTGTTTTAGTGTTGGGGCTATGGTGGGGGCGGGGGGCATTAGCAGATAACATAAATGTCTTAGTAACGTATCCGGTTTTATTGCCTGGTTGGTTTTGTGTGTTTGCTCTGCTCTGCTCTGATCTGGGGGCCTGTTGCCCTTGTGGTTGCCTGTCGTCGTCGAGTCGTTTGTTTGCCACTTTGTCTCATTAAACATTTGAAAAGGACTACACACACACACCACACAGATACCCACGAATACACACACCCTACGAGTGTGTGTGTGTGAAATCAAATGTGTAAAGCAAATGAAGCGTACTCTGTATTTTCTCCCATTCTCCGTGAAACTCTCATGCTCGGCATGTGTGCCACGAAAACTAATTATACTGTTAAATGCGTTTGTTTAACTGCCAATTTAATTAAGGTTATGCCTTTGTTTGGCCAATCCCTAATCTGCCAGCCTTAGCTTGTTTCCATGCTCCATACGTACGTATGTATATGGGGGCCGTTGCCCAAAAATTTCTCCAACATTTGTGCAATTACCAAACTTTCCACGTCCCTGCAGACTATATGTACATGCCATGCCATGCCACATGCTGCACATGAAAGTTGCGGCATTGCGGTCGGAGGAGGGGTTAAGCTGCAAGCTTTGCCTAAAATGCTGCGCGACAGCATGAAAATTATGTAAAATGAGTACAATGTGCACTTTGCACTTTGCACCCAGCGCACGAACAGTATCGGGTAAAAGTTTGCTCATTCGCATGAAGTGAATCAGAATTTGTTGTGATTACTAATATAGCTATATATATATATACATATATGTATGTGTATGTAAGAAGGCTGTGTTGTCTGTACGCTCGAGTCATCTGTCCCGATAGCGGGAGAGCAGAGTGCGGATCACGAGAGCGTAAAAGCGGATCACGAGAGCGTGAGAGCGGTCGCCACAGAGAGCCGTCAAGCGTCCGAGAGAGGACTCTCATTTACTCAGTTGTCAGCCGTCGTCTTAATCAGTCGTCTCATCAGATGTCCCTCGCTAAAGTCGTAGTCAAGCAATTAACATTAAAAACCACCCCCGAAATATTGCAAAACTCTTAAACACTAATAGACATTATATTAATTAAAATTCCTACATATGTATAACCTTCTATCATTATTATTATTCTGCCAAGTAAAATCTGCAATAATCTACCAAATATTTTCACGTGTTTCACTTTTACACCTGTTATCCATAAAAAAAATTCTTCCTTTATTTCAATAACTCGTTTGCATATTTTTTGCACCCCCAATGCGGCCATACTCTTTGCTCTCACTGTTTGACTTTCACCAGTGCATGAACACACACACAACACACACACCACACGCATAAGCTGAAAGAAAAAAATGTCTGACAAGAGCAATTACAATTACACATTGCAGAGCACATGGAAGGGACACTGTGGTCGCCGCCAGTCGCCGTCAGTACATATTCTTGGTGTTGTTTTTGTTGCGTTGTTGCGGTTAGGGGAAAACGAACACCAATAACATCAGCAACAACACCAGCAATAACGTAGCACTGAAACCTGGAATCCACAGACTCCATCGATGATGGCCAACGAATATGAACATGTAATTACGTTTTAAGTGCTAAATGGTAAAATATTTACGTAAAACTATGTAAACTTAATTGAAATTTAATTGAAAATGTCATAAATGTGTGAACAAAACGCAAACAAAACCGAACAGGACACCAGAAGCAGAGACAACGGCAGTGGGACAGAGCTGCAGCACACAGCATGAACAGCACTGCAGCACGGCAGCAACCTCACTGACAACAGCAACATTCGAGGCAGCTGGCAGAGGGCGACAAACTGTTGGCCAGCATGCGGTTAGGAGTCCGGCAATCAGGGAAACACGGCTACTCCGACCATAAACCGGCTATGCCAGGGGCTAACACTAACAGAACCGGGCCCGCGGGAGAGGCGGGAAAAACTTGGCTTTTAAATGCTTTAAATGCAACATAAAGCCGTGGGGGCATTTATCATTTACGGTGGCTGCAGAGACAGAATCTGTCTGTCTGTCTGTGCGTGTGTGCTGCCACTAATAATGACGTCAGCAGCATGCAGAGCATGAAATTTATGCACATCTCTGCCAGAAAGTGCCTGTGTGTGTGTGGGAGGAGAGCGTGTTATGTATGTGCATATATTGGAGCGGCATTCGACAGAATCAGCAGAAGCGGAGCATTGGGTCAGTGGCATAAAGATTAATGTCTGTGCGCCATTTGTCGTCGCTGCCCCTTTGGTCAACACTCCATTCCCCAGCATCAGCATAGGCTCCATTGTGCTCCACTTGGAGAACCTTTTCCTTTTTCACTGCTGCTCTCTCCCAGTTCGTGTTTTGCTCGTTTTCATTCGTTGCCTCGTTGCCGCTTTCTGTGGGTGGGCTTTCCCGGCCCTCGTTTCTGTAAATATTGTTGGCACTTTGTCTTAATTGCTTAAAAATTACTGACATGGAAAATGAACTCGGAAAATGTTAACCATGCCCCACTCCGCCCTGGCACATTGTCAACGATTCGGCAGCAGTCCTAACGACAGATACTTGCAAATATTATTGTAGTCGAAATTCAGGAACTATTTATCATTCAGTTGGGGGGCCTCAGCCTCAGCGGAGGCAGAGAACAGGGACAAGGACATGGAAGGGCAGGAGGGCTGAGCAGAGCAGAGCAGAGCAGAGCAAGGACCGTTTGACAAACTTAATTTATTAATGCACAAGCTCTGTCTCTGTCTTTGTCTCTGTTTTCTCAGTTTCGGCCGCTCTATCGTTCGTGCTCTCTGTCTCTCTGGGTCGCTCGTCGCCTTGTTGCTTAAAAGGACATTAATTTTCATTTCATTTGGCGATAAAACAAAGACTTTCCATTTTAAATATCAAGTGACAACTAACAAATAAAATGTGCCCGTAAGTCTTTTTCGGGTAATTGTTTCTCCAGCTCTCCAGCTCTCTACGGGTTCGGGTCTGCGAGCTGCCAACGTGATGGTGGGCCCTCTGTTTGGCACTCTGGCAAATCATCGCTGCTGTCATGCCTCGTCATTTGCATACTTTCCCTAGGAGATGGGAGATGGGAGATGGAAGATGGCAGATGGAAGTGCTGCCCTGCCCTGCCCTTCCTCCGCACAATCATAATGTGAACTAAGACTCGTGTCTTCTTTTTGGTGTCCAGCTGACAGGCAAATGGCATTTGTGAGATGCCGATGCCGATGCCGGTGCCAGTCCCGTGCCCATGGCCGTTACTGTGAAAGCCAAAGCCGGGGCTTCAGCTGATTGATATGCATGTGAAATCTAGGCATCACTTGGCTTTGTTTATTGACAGGCAATTTGCGGAGCCAGCATTTCAATTTGCCAATTGACAGCCGCATCACAAAGACATCAGCGATGGCCACCCATCTATCCATCTATCCATCCATCCATCCCATCCATGCGACTCATACGAGTACCTGACCGGCCGCCAACAGCAGCCAGGGGAATTTCCAAGGAAAGGCAAAATAAACACATTTCAATAGCGCAAACATCAAAACATCACAAAATTTCTGCGAATCAATCAAATGCATGCCACTGCGAAAGGCTTAAACTAAAATCATGCCGAAATTCACTTTTAAACATCCCACCGTAGAAATATTTCATTTGGCAATAGTTGAATGCATTCATTGGCCGTTAAAACCAATAACAATTCGGTCAGAATTTTAATGAGGCCCATATCCGAAATATTGCGTATACGCCATGGCTCACCTTTGCACTCGTGCCCCGCCTCTGTGGCAAAGAAAGCGATTTGCATTATTTATGACCACGTCGGTCGCTCCGGCTGTGCTCTAATTGAAACCGCGAAATAATTGGCCCGCATTGACCAGCAGCTTAGCCAATTAATGCGGCCATATAATTTCAGCTCATGGGGGAATTGCAAACAGCATAGTACAGAGCGGAGCGGAGCGGAACAAAACAGTTCTGGTTAGGCCCGGAGCGGGTCCGACCGATACGGTCCTCAATAAAATGAAATTAGCCGCTCAAGTGCAGCAAAAATTTTGGAAATTACAGTGCGCCCACGGACCCTGGGCCCTGCTTCTGCCTCGGGCTCGGCCTCTGCCATGCCTTGCATTCGAGTGTTCATTAAAAACACTGTGGGAAAAGTGTCATGGGTCCTATGGTCGCTCGGTCTCTTTCCCGCTCAAACGACATTACGTATACGCTGTGCGGGACGATTGGCAAATTGCAGCATTCTTGCAGCTAAGTGGCCGTAAAACTGCCAGCCAGGGACTACCATATCTCCACACTCCTCCAGCTTTGGGCCCCTGCCATTGTTATTGGGGGCAAGTGCGCGAAAATTAGCTGACACTGGATGTTTGGCAATAAAATTGACATTCGAATCGACAGCGAGTCGCCTCGCTCTCTTTGCTATCCCTTTTTCCAGGGAATACCCGAAATGCAATTCGTTTTTCACTATTCCGGCACACAAAAACACACAAAGACACAGTCACTCTTGCCATTTGTTGTTTGCCATTTTGCGTTCTGTTTTTTAATCGATTGATTGAAATGTTTGCTACAAATTGATTGATGGCATGCATCCAGCCATATTGGCATGCGAGTATATGTGTGTACATATATCTATCTATGGCATATGCCACCACGGAGAATATGTATATATATTTTAAATTGATATAGCCATCAGAGCAGAGTGCGGATGGAGCGGAAGGAAATGGTTGATGTGTATGTTTGTGTGTGTCGATTTATTGGGGAACTTCTTGCCAAAGAGAAACCCTAAACAAAGTTTCGATTCTGGCAAATAAACTTCCTTTGAGGGTCCAAAAATAACCAAATAACTTTTAAATGCACTCGTATCTTTTCGCTCCATCATTTCTGTGAGTGTTTGTGCAGGGTATTTTCCAGTCGTTTCGGCTCAAATGATTACAAGTTATTTTTGTGCTGTTTTAGGTTCGGTTTAGGCTTTATTTTTTTCCGTGCATTACGTTCTTGTTGCCAAGTGGATTTGTAAAGAGATTTGACATGTTAAAAACTTGATTGATTGATTCGCTTAACTTGCGCACACACACACGCGCGCATATCACAGTGAGATAGAGATAGAGATAGAGAGTGAGAGAGAGGGTGAGGCAGAGCTTAAGGCTTGTCTTACACGCCACTTACAAGTAGACTTTTGAGGCAATTTATCAAATGCCGGGTGGGTATGTGGCGTCTCTAAGTAATTACTTACCGATCCACGGCAATGGCCACCAAGTGCAGAATGGAGGCAGTGCAGCAGAGGACATCGCAGGAGGTCCAGATATCGCACAGCTCCGGGCCGAGTATCCAGCCCTGGCTGATCTGTATACACGAGACGGGAGATAAGAGGCCATAAAGCTGGTTAGTCAAATATACAATAAAAGTTGATGGCTTATTAAATTTGATGCTCCCACCCACACACTGACGCTTGGGGGCCGGAGTGGCACACCACAGAGTGTAAAACGTAATGGCTTCTAATAGCAAAGCAAACAAAGGGACTGGGACTCGGACTCGAATCCGGAAAGCTTTATAAAGGGTCAACTGGCTGCCGAAGGTCCAGTACACAGTAACAGTCGCAGTCCAAAAAGGCACCATGAGGATCCTGTGGTTCTGTTTGTGCCTCTGGTGTGGTGGCCTCCTTTTGGGCAGCGGCCAACAGAGGTGGCAGCAGCACAGAGAAAAGGCCAAGCAGAGTGCGGACGAGGATATCGGCACCCTATTCAAAGTAATCCATGTATATGCGGATCTTTTTGGCGTTCGTAACTTTATTACCTTCACGGGACACATGGATCTGAGGCCCTCGCTGCAGCAACGTCTGATGGAGAAGTTTAACACTCCCCTGTACGTTGTTGGATCGAACTTGGGACCTCTCAACCGTCGCTATCTGAAGGCTACTAATATAGTTATCACTTTGTTCACTGGCCTGAGCGATCCCACGCTTTCTGCCGCCAATGACACTCTGCTCAGTTGGACAGGTTCCACTTTCCTCTTCCTCCATCGGGCAGCCACGGATGACGAGGAGTTGCAGCATCTCACAGACGAAGAGATGCAAATCTTCTTCACCATGTGCTGTCACCGGCACTTTTTCCGTTCTATTCTGATCTTCAAAAGAGAGAACAAGTACGAGGCATGGACATACTATTACCTCTCCAAAATTATGACCATCCAGAAGCTGACGACCCGCGACAGCACTTTTCAGAATATTCTCAGGCAGAAAAACCACAGGTTCCTCGTGCAGGTCGCCAACGATCTGCCAAATGTGTATTGGGTAAGTTCGGAGAGCCATTACAGTCACCTCTGTCTGTTCATCCAATTGTCTTTTCCAGTACAACTCAACGGGAGAAAGCAATGTGCCCGGAGGGGGAAACATCTCTATTGGCGGCACTTTGGGAATTATAGTGCGGGAGTTCATGATCTACATGAATGCCAGCATGGACATCCTGCCCTACGAGGGGCCGCAGAGCAACGACTATAAGATTGAGGACCGCTCTGACGGTCGTATTGTGGATGTGGTGGCTAATTTGGTGCACGATTCCAGCCTGGCCGAGACCAGTCCGGTGTTGACCAATACGAGGATTTGTCTGGTGGTGCCGAATCGAATTCCAGTTCCCTTGACCAACTACGTTCAGAAGCTGTTCCATCCATCCATCCATATTTTGATATTCTCGTCGATCATTTGCTATACCGCCATCAAGTACCTGGCGAATCCCAGGCGGTCGCTGCTGGGATCGCTTTTGAGCAGTTTGAGGCTTGGATTGGGAATTCCTCTGCCCGGCAGGGCGTTCGCTAACCTGCACTTGTCGGAGATATTCATTGAGGTGTATTCAATGCTCGGGATGGTCATCTTTATCAGTGTTACCCAGAGCTTCATGGCCACAAGTCTCACCTCGGGTTTTTTTGAGCCAGCCATCACGAATGTGGCTACCATGCGAGCCAGTGGCCTCCGAATTATGACCGACGATCCCTCTGTGCCGCAGATTTTCTACAAGAATCGTCAGCTCAGGCGTCTAACTGATCGCTTGCTGCTCGTGGACGCGGAGACAATGATCCAGCACGTTATCCACTTAAACTATAGCTATGCCTACGCGATGCGGAGTCCCAACTGGCGAATCCTGAGTCTCTACCAGCAGAATATGAAGGAGCCAATGTTCCGCATGGCTGAGAAGGAGCTCTGCACCAAGTCGCGGCTGCTGCGTCTGCCCATCTCCACGGAGTCGCCCCTGAGGTTTGCCTTTCCCCAATTCTACAGGCGGATCTTGGAGTCGGGTTTCCTCCCCCAATGGAAGCAAATGGGTTTCCACAGCTTCCGCGACATGATGGGCATCAAGAAGCTGCCTCTGGACAAGAGCCCATTTCAACCCTTGCCCCTGGCATTTTTTAGGAATTGGTTTCTGTTTTATCTGGGCGGAGTGCTTTTGAGCGTATTGGTTCTGACCATTGAGCTGCTGATGAGGCCTACTAATTGAACATTGAACTACTTTTTGTGTGCTTAAATAAATACCCCACTGCTTTTGCTTGCGCCTTGTGCAGCACCTTACTTACCTCGTACACGGCTCCCAAGGGCATCACCAGGCAGGCCACAAACAGATCGGCAACGGCCAGCGAGGCCACCAGATAATTGGCCACGTTCTGCAGATTTCGCTCCAATATGATGGCCGCTATAACAAACACATTGCCTGAAATGGTACAAAGCAAAACTCAATCAAATGGAGCATCCAACTTTGCCAATGAGAATGCATGTGTGAGGTTTTCAGCGGCCTAATTGCGAAAATTGACTTGAGACCGAAAGTTTTCAATTCAATTACATCCCAAGTCGAACTCGATGACTCGATGGCCCCCAAATGAACTGAAACTGAAACTGAAACTCGGTTGAGCCGAACCGAAACGAAACCCTAAAAACCGAAAACCGCAACGGAACAGATAAAGTTTTTCGAAAATTGGCAAACTTCTTTGAGTGAGACACCGAAGGCCGCGGCCCAAATGAAATGAGAATCTTATTAAACTTGTCTCCCAGCATTGCACTGTTACAGTTCCAATGCAGTCTGTCCGCCGCTGGCCCCCCTCCTCTGCCCCCTCGGTTGCACTTGAGCTGCTGGCAGACAAAGACAAAGTTCACAAAAGCCAAAATAAACGACATGAGCTAATCGCGCTGTCGTAAACTTTTCCAAAAGCCCCAGACCCCCATCACAGACCCACTTGAGGGAGAGAGAGAGAGTGAGAGAGGGGCTGTTGGGAGAGCGACTGGGGCCGAAGACAAGACAACCTTTGATGTCTGCAAGTTGGGTTCTTCTTCTTCGTTTTTTTTCCTGTTTCGCCACTGGCTGTCACGACTACTTGTGGCCCACTTGAAGGTGCAAAAGAAAGCACTGTAAGCTGCCTTCAGTGTGCCACTGTGGAGGTGCGAGACATGCAATCTGTGGCATTGAATTCGCCGACAGTCGCCGGTAGAGTGCCACCACACACACACGCCACGCCACGCCACGGACAGATGCCGCCTGGAGACATACTCGGATGCGGACATGGACACGGACAGACATGGCCAAGACACATGCAATTAGATACTTGAGTGTCAAAGTAAAGGCAAGTAGACAAGCCTCATGCCTGCCAGGTGTGTTTGCATGTTTGAGTCCAGTGCAGGCGAGGGCGGATTCCACACAAGATGACAGCCTCATGGCGCATTATTTTTTATTAAATTCGCATTGAAAGTCTTCGGGCAACCCCCCCACTATCCGAAAGGCAAGCAGCAAGTCCTGGTCTTCTTTTTCGCTTGTTTTTGCTACTGCTGGTGTGGAGTGACCAAAACCGACAAGCAATCTTGCTAAAATTAGCATTAAAACTCATTAGCATTTTCTTTTTAAATGCTAAATACTCGAGACGGAGACGAAAACTGCAAAAGTTCAAAAGTAAGCCAAGCGAAAATAAAGAAAAAAAAGGAAAACTATGGACCGACGAAACGAGAAAAGGGCGGGTGTACGAGATGAAGTGGGCGGAAGGGGAAGGAATAAGAGACCGAACTAAATAAACAAAAATTAGACGAAAATCGCAATGGAGAAACAAATGCGAGGCGAGGCGAGGCGAGGCGAATGCGAATCAAGTAACATAAATGGCTTCCGGGAGGACGAGACATCGCAGCACACTTTCCAGCGCTCGTTACTTTTATATTCCTCTCGACTTCTGTGTGGCCGTTTTAAATGAAACGACATGAAATCTACTTAAATTAATGAAATCAATTTCAGCTGAAAGCTCTTGTGTCTCTCTGTTACCTCCACTTCCGTTCGCCGTTCGCCGTTTGCATTTGTATCTGTTTGATTTTGTTGTTGTAAATTTCTTTCGATTTTACAATGTGAACATAAAGTTTTGCTCATGGAAATGTTTGTGTGGGGGAGCTGTGATTGATTGATTGATTGACTGTCAACTTTAATGCGGCGTGTCCTTGCCTCGATGGAAGCCTGTCCCGCTCTATCTGTTTGTTTGCCTTCGGATTTATGGCTAAATGCGTGTAATGAATGTAGCCGGCAACAAAAGCATCCGCCATCCCAACCCAATTCTCATTCCCTGGCTATCCTATCATTCTCCCCTCATTGAGCCGCCTTATTAATAACTGAGACTGAGCTGATGCCTCTGCTGCTGCTGCTGCCGCTTCTGCTCTGAGCCATTATAACAGCAATAATAAATAATATAAAATGCTCTGCCAGTATCATAAATATCAGTTACGCGTATTTTATTATCTACAACTGAAGCCAAGGCTCCTCTCAGTGCCGGGTGCTCCTCCCGGCTCCCGGCTCCTTCCTTCCGATGCCCCTGTCCATCTGTTTGTGCCTCCCCACAATCAAGTCGGCTGCCTTCTTATTGAATTGTTTGCCTTAGTCCCCACGGATTTTAAGGGGGCCCAGTCACAGGCTCCGGCGCGTGCCTGAGACTGGCACTCGAGGAATTTATTTGGGGTGGTCCTGGGACAGGGACTGCGACTGAGACTGAAATAATTATGTCTATGTTTGGGCTTTGGCTTAAGGAGAAGGCCCACCTCCTCCGGGTACTCACCAATGATGGTGACCAGTATCATCAGTCCGAGCAGCACCGATGTTACCGCCATCCGCAGCAGATGCGTGAAATCATCTTCTGCCACTTCGCTGGTCGTCACATTGATCCCCGCACTGCCATTGGCCATATCCAGTTGCCCGCTCCGATTCCCCATGTCACCGAAGATGCCCAGCATTGAGTCGTTGCTGCTGCCCTCCAGAAGCAGTGTGTCATTGAGCAGCATCGCCCCCAGGCCCACGGCCACGTTCGTATAATTGTTGTCCAGATCGATAAGCTGGAGCGTCGTCGCTGTCGCCGTGGCCGTCGCCAACGCCACCTCCTTGCCATTGCTCGATCCTCCTGCGGTGGTCAGAGCTCGGTGGGCAGCCTTGGCTGTGATCCTGGCTGCTGCGGCGGCCACTGAGGCACTCGCTGCCGCTGCGGCTAGGGCGGCTGTGGTCAGGGGTGAGGTAGGGCCGGTGGTAGGGTCGGTGGTCGTTGGACTCAGGGCTATGGAGCTCCGGAAATGTTTTCTCTTTTCGGGGCCAGAGCCATAGTAATGCTTTCTCTGCTTATTATTGTTCGTATCCTCTGCCTCTGGCTCCTCTTCATCATCGTCCTTGTCGTGGTCGTCATCGGGGAGATCGGGCTGGGGTTCCGCTATGAGATAGGCATTATCATTCATGGTATTGGCTATGTAAATGTAGTCGAGTGCATCTAAAATATATAGAGAGATATAGAGGGGAAATTTAAAGGATGCTGAAGCTGGAGGAGATTCTCATGATAACCCACCGTTAAATTTGGTCTCGTGCGCCATTTTGTTGATACTTTTCGGGGTTGCTCGCTTAATTGCAGCCGCAGCGGAAATGAGGCAAGCGAGTGAGCAGACGGAAACGGAAGCGCGACTATGCAATGGCAATGGCCTGAAAAGGGCACTCGTCCTGTACCTGCTGTGTGTCTCTGTGAGTGTAGGTGTGGGTGTGGGTGCGGCTGTGGGTGTGGGTGTGCTGGTAGTACTGGTAGAACTGGTAGTGGTCCTGATGGTGGCTACTCAGACACTGTTGGCGGCGCATGGTGACACAAGGAGATGCCCTCTGCGCCCTCTACCGCTGTCCCTTTCTCGTGTATGAGTGTGTGTGTGTGTGTGGTGGCAGGCACAGGATGTATTATCCTAATGAGCTTTCAAGTGTTTACACGGAGCGTTTACAATTTTGGCTTTTGGCTTTCGCTTTCGCTTTTCTTTCTCTCTGTTCTTTTCCGACTTCCTCTTACTGATTTGATGCTGCTGTTGCTGTTGCTGTTGTGCTGCTATTGTTGCTGTTGTTCCGGCAGTGTTGCTTTTGTGTTGCTGTTGTTTTTGTACTCTCTTTTTTCGGCTGTGTTGTTGTATGGTTTATTTAAGCTCTTCCGTTTGGTTTCGTGTGTGTTTATGGGCCATTTGATGTGCTATTTTCATATCCTTGAAGTAAATTTCACATCCGGCTTCCGGATAACCAATTGTCGTTGGTTGTTTGGTCGTCCCAGTGCGGCACCTCGTTCAGCGGCATTTTGGGCGACCCTGAAACTGCAATAAAAATTCAATTAGACAATAAATTCCCCACCGACCGATAACTAATATGTATTTATAAATAGAAATTCAATTTTCATTCGTTTATTCTCATGTTTTTGGTGGAAAATAATTTCCTGTAGGTCTGTGGCATTTTTGGCTACAAAATTTATTGAATTCAATTTCCTCTTTGCATTGTGCGTAAAGTGTGAATGAATTTGAAATGTTGCTGCTGCCTCTCCTTTCCTTACCCTTACCCCTCCACCCAGCTCCATCCGTTACCCCCTCCGCTTGTTAAATAATTTAACGCAATTTCTGCAATTACACAGAATCACTTGGCACGATAAATAAAAATGGAGACTGGCAGGCAAGCAAAGCGTTGTTTTCATTTCTCTCTCTCTCCTCTGCCAGCTCTGCCTCGGCCTGTCTGCCTGCCACACACACACTACCACATGTGGCATTGTGTGGGGCGGAAGTTTTGCGTGCGTGCGACGGGCGCCATTGCCAGCGGCTTCTTTCGTCTCCTACTCGCACTGCCTTTCAGCAAAATAAATTTAAAACGCATAAAAATGAAAGCAAACGAAAGAAAATACCCCAAGAGCGAGGCGAGGGAACTGTCAAGCTCCTGGTAAAGTGTCATCGTATGGAACTACATGTATGCATACGCACACGCACACACACGCGTACACCGAGTACAGATACATGTGCGTTCGCATAGTATACATTGCGGCGCCATAAAACCCCGAGCGAGAATGTTGCATATTTAATGCCAGCTGAGTTTATAGTCTCCGAACACACTCTAGGCCAAAACGGGGGATTTGGCCAACATGGCGATAGATTTGGCTTGGCCTAGGATAAGACTTGAACGGACGACCCCCCAGACTATCAAGAAATGATCTACATACTTATGTACCATATGAGGATGATGGGCAACTGGCTGAGAACAGAGGTAGCATTTGGTTAGTGAGGAATATGATTTCGAAGCCACCTTTTTTGTGCGACTTTGCAAAATTTGAATCTTTCTCATATTCCCCAAAAGAGTCTGGCATCTGCGACTTGCTAGTGTTTTATTTTTTCGTATCTCTTCTCCAATTGAATTTGTTTACAAGTTGCTGAACAGCAACCTAATGCAGGCACTGCTAATTACACAGCTAAAATGCCAAGTGAGCTTTCCCGAGAGCCATGGGAAAACTTAACAGAACAGAACAGAACAGAACAGAAACAGAAACTGAAAAGCCAGCATAGTGACTGAAAGCATAGCTCATTAAAATGCTTCCCTTACATGCTGCGTTGCGGCAGAGTCGAGTCGGGTCTGATAGACAATGCCACAAAGACGACTTGCAGGGCTTTCCTCTTCATGCGGCTTACCCCCCTTAGCCCTGCACTCCAACTGTACCACCACTTGATTAGCAGGCACTTGGATTAGCTTTTGTCAGTTATATCTACGAGTGCATGAATGCCAGTCCTTGTCCCCTTCGGTTGCCATCTTTTAGTGTAATGAGGACTTGCATTACATCCATGCGAACCGAAATGGAATTCGGACAAGTGCATAAAAGACTCACCACACCTCAAGCCGGGGGATTTTAGAAATGGCAACCGTTTCGTATGCCGTGCCTCGAAATTATTAGGTGGAACCGCACTGCCGCACAATAACCTTCAAATGCCACTATCGTGCATGCTTATGCTTGTTTGCATTTGTGCTTGTGTGCTGCCTGTATCTGTGAGTGACCATGTAACTAACATTTTCAAGTTCAAAGTCGATTTAATGCGGAAGTTTATGCCAGCCATGAGTGTTCAAGGGAACTCTGGCCACGGCACAGGGGAGAGCACGAAAGGCTGTTCATGTGTGGATGTGTGGATGTGTGGATGTATGGATGCATGGATGGATGGGTGAAAGTCAGTACGTGAGCGTGGCTCGTTTGAAGTGCATTTGAGTGTGAAGACGACACATGTCGCTTAAATGCACACACACACACAGACACACACACACACAGAGAGAGAGATACACCTGACTATCGTGGAAGGTTCTCTGGCCCAGTCTTCTACCTCGCGTCTGTGCCATCTGCGCTGAGTGCACTTGTTGCGGTTCGTAAGTTGTCCAGCCCTCGCCTGCCGCATACATTATGCAAGTGCATGCCAACTGTATCTGTGTGAGTGAGTGTGTGTGTCTGTCTATGCCTGGGTGCGAGCATGTCACTCGCTTTTTATAGTCGGGAGGTGGGCTTATCGCATATTTATGCAGTGTGTCCTTTGAAGCAGCCGACCAGTACATAGACACACACACACACCGGGCTATAAATCAACTTTGGTTCACCGCACTCTGCTCGGGGCCCCTTCCCCTTCCCTATACCCCCTCCCTGTCGTGTCCTTCCCTATATCCGCATCGCAGCAATTACGAAAATTGCCTATCTATGCAATAGTTGTGGCTGCCTAGCCTTGCCTTTCCTTGCCGCCTTCTGCCAGGGATAAATAGTTACCAGGCGCACTCTACTCTTTACTTTTCGTTCTTGTTTGCCCCTCTGCCGAGTCATAAATCAAGTGAATAGCTGAAACGCGAGGGCAGAACGAAGCGTTCTCCATCGATGTTTGACAGCTCCATAGAGGCACGCATTTAATACTTGTCCGTATTCTATGACTGAAAGAAAAACTGACGCATTTTTTGACACATTTTCCGAGCTCAAATCTCGGCACCGCCTGCCACAGAACTTGTCAATCTCTCCCTCTGATGCCAAAGGACACACAATTGTTATGCACGCCATATGAGTGTGCCTATATGGGTGCTCGTGTTTCTGTGTGTGTGTGTGTAGCCTATAAAAATGCAGTTTTCCGAATGCAGGCCATGTCACATTGTTTGCCCCTGCCAATGCCAGATGTTTGCTGTTCGAAAGGGGGGGGAGGATGGCATAGCAAGTGAATGAAATGGAATACAATAAAATAAAATAAAGTAAAATAAATGACATAAATTTTTCATGCGACGCTCGATTTGATTCACCGCACACACGGACTACACACACATAGATTTATAGAGATTCAGACATGACCAGACATTTATCAGTTGGTTCACATGCATTCTGAAGATACTAATGTACATATTAGTTCAGCTCCGTAAGTGGCTGGCTGCCGATCCACCCACTGGAGACACTCGCCCATTCGCCCATTCCCCCAACCCGCACCCTGTCTGTGCCCCGGTTCTGTATGAGTTGTTGTCGGTTCCTTTTTGCACCACTTCCGCTTCATTTCATGCGCCATTTTTCTCTATCTTTGCAGTCGAGTGTTTGCGCCTTGTTTCCACGTCCTGGACGGCCTTTCATTGGCCTGACTGCCAGCAAGCCAGCCAGCAAGCCAGCCAGCCAGCCAGCCAGCCTTCATGCTGCCTGTCCATGCTCCATGTCTCATGCCACAGTCCCACACTGCCACTCGCACTTCCCGCTTGCGGTTGCAGCTGTTATGTATACAGCATCAGCTCCATTGCCTGCCTGTTTTGTTTCCCATTTTCCATTCTCCCTTTTCAGTTTGGATCCCCTCTCTTTTTTACGATGCCATTGCAGCCGGTAGTGCTGGCTGGCAATGGGTTCTCCAATCAGTCTACTGCAAATAATTTATATCGCTTGAGTCTGTTTCGGCGCCTTCTCTCCTTCTCTCCTTCTCTGCCTCCGTTCTAAATAGTTTATGGCTTTGCTCTGAGAGTACCATAAATATTAGCCATACGCAGCTTTGGGAATTCGAATTGCAATTAGCCTGGTCATAGCTATTAGTATTTGTCGAGGGCTCTTCTCTAATTGCTCATTAATATTCAATTGCCTGCAGCTTTTGTTCAATTATTCAAGCCGCAGCTTTCACCAGAGAAACAAAACTGTACCCCCTTTTCCACCTTCTCCCATTTGTATGGCTACGAGCTGCGATCTATGCTACGTACAAAAATCCGAATAAAAGCGGAATTTGAAATGTACAAATATTTAAACTCCAGTTTATTTGAAAACGCGGGCGTGAAATAAATAAATTCCAATGCATTTTTTTATCCTCGAAAAGCAGAAAACAAAAAATTTAAAAGTGAAAACCAAAAACCAAAAACAGGAAGGTCGGAAATGCGGGCTAGTCGAAGCCGGGGATACTCTGTCAAAGGGATTCGCTATAAAAATAATAGAAAACTAATTTTATTCATATAACTTTTCGCCACTTTTTTCCACTTTTTCCACTGGAAATTAAAAACAATAATTCCCCTGACATTCGCATGTCATCGTGCATAACAATGAATGACATTCAAATATAAACATTTTGCACGAGTAAGCCGGAAAAATATATTCATTTGCAGCCAACAATTTTCGTATTCATATTGCACGCCGTAAAATATTGCCCGCCCAATGGCTGGCTGCTTGAGGGATGACTGAGGAATACCTGTGCCTGGAGTCAGGGTACATTTCTAGCCAACCCTTTGGCAAAGCGAAGATTAAAATAGTTGCGCTTTTATGGGTTTTTGCATCCCAATAGTTTGAAAAATGGAAAAATGGAAAGAGCGTGTAAAAGCTGTAAACAAATGTTGCCATTTTGGGAAATTGGGGAATTCTAATTCAACTAAATATTGCTATATTTCCAGAGGTTTTCATCATAGTTTGGTCAATAGACATTCCCGGAAAAGCGAGAATTTTTTAAGAATTTAATATTTGATTATTGGGGCAATTAATGAATTTTAAGCCGATGTGGCAGAGAATGAACGCAGAGCTGTGGCAAGTGTCAAGTGGAAAGTGGAAAGTGGAAAGAGGAAGAGCGGAGAGCGGAGTGCGGAGTCTGCTGTTTGTCCCGTAATAAAATATATGGCCCGGAATTGTTGGCTTTTAATTACTTTTGAGCAGCGTTGTCTACCAGCATACATCCACGTGCCAGGCGAATACGAGTATGCGTACATCTCTATATTTTCTTTAATGTCAGGGCGGAATGATAATAAATTTCCTCATACAATATCCTGCATTTAAATAACACTTCCTGCACCACCAACTCTAGGCCAAGGCATCCGTCGACGTAGTCCTCGCTGTCCATACGTCAGCCCCCGATGCGATGCCCGACGTTTCCAGACAGTGAAATGAATTTATTTGCCAGTCGCAACAGCAACAGCAACAGAAACAACAACTGCAATCTGGACTCCAGGACCGGGGAGGGACTCAAGGACCAGTTGATTTCGCGCTGAACGGCGTGCGAAGGCACTTTGCTTCATTACTTTGTGTGTATCCATCCCCCATCACCCATTCCCCATTTCCCAGCTCACTCTTAATCCGGTCCCCCGTATCCAGGATCCTTCGTATGCTATTGGCGCGCCCAAAAATGTGCTATGGATTGTTGTTTACTCGGGCCTTGGGCCGGACTCCCTCACAAACCAGTCGTCTAGTGATGATGTGAATGGGGGAGGGGGGCTAAGAGAGGAGGCAGGCCATCTTTACCACACAATAAAAATTTATGAGCCTTGTGCGTGTGTGTGTGTGTGCAGTAGTCAGCCCATTCCGCCACAACATTTGCGAGGTTCGCATAAATTTTATATGTGCCACAGAGCTTGACATGCTTTTTGCACAGACTACTACCGGGCCCCCCGCAGACTTCCTCTGTTTGATGCCACTTGCCGCCGTGTTGCAGGTAATGCAGCAGCTGCAACACTCGGCACTCATCTCCGCCTCCTTGCATTATGCATGCTGCTGCTGTTGCAGCTTGCATCCTACAGCCGGGAGTGGGGCCGTGAGACGGTGTCAGGGTGTGGCATACCACTTTCGGCACTCCTCAATCAATTAGTCACAAAACTACAGCAGCCAGGAGGATGGAGGAGTATGGAGGAGAGCCTCCATAAAGGGCATGCAACTTTTCATGCAACTTAACCGTGCTTCAAAAGACCGAAAGGAAAGTGAAATCCGACAAGGATGTTTAAAGATGCGCAAAATTTGGGAAACATTAAAGGGGCATACACATTCGCTTACATGTATAATATGTACATTGTACATACACATATATATATATATATATGTATGCATGGTGGAAATATTGTTTATGTACAAAGGTAAATATGTACCACCGGCAGAGGCATGCCTCAAAGATTTGTGTGTCGGCCACGTGTGCGACGTGATTTCTTTTCTCATGCAAATAAACGTGAAACGAATGGAGGGGCATCCTTCCACCCGAATCATCGATGGGGTGTGGCACGGGCCGAGAGGAAAAGGCAGTGAGAGGGAAAGGGTCTGTACTGTACTGTGTACACACTGAATGAAAGTCAGTTAACCCTTGGACTGTTCTGATTTTGGTTCAACATTCGACAATATAGGTACACATACGATAACAAAAAGATATGAATACGGCAGGATCCAAGGAAGATGATATCAAATCTAAAGTATATGCGAGCTCAGGCATTGATTTTTTATTTATTTTTTACCTTATACCTAAACCCTATGAGCCGCGCCTTATTTATACCTTTAAGCCTTGGAGCCCCATTGAATTCCTTACTCCAGATGAAGGTCCCGTCCTTTAACGGGTTAACTTTTGGCGGGAGAAGGTGCAGCTGCCCCACGTCCCCTGAGGGGGCTGCCGTTAAGCCGCATCCACCGCAGGCCAGTTTGCGTGGCTGTAACATCTGACATACGGACACAGAGCCGTGGCCCAACCGCAACCACTTCACACAAGTTGACGCCAGGCCGAGGCTTTTGATTAAAAATTTATTAATATCAAACTTTGTGAACGCATCGACGGCAGGGGAGCGGCAGGGGCAGTGGCAGCGGGGAGACCCCCGACAGCATCAACAATGTCCGACTAGCAGCTACTTTGCATAATTGCAAAAATAATCGGTCCAGACGGTGGACATTTTGGCGGATTCAGGCGGGCAGGAAGTGGAGGATGGTGCAGGCTTAAATGAAGTTGTTAATATTAATGAGGAAAATGTTTGCCCTTCGGCAGTCTGATGTTTGATTTTCATTTTGTTATTAATCAGCTTTTAATGTATTTAATTAAGTTTTCTCCTCGGAGGCCATGCTAAAAATGCTGAATATTTCAATAAACAGTCCGCTCTGACTCCTGCTCCCCTTAAAAGTAGGCACAGATTCCATCTCCGTGCTAGATGTGGCTAATAATCATTATTGAAAATAGCAATCCAACAGATTAAGCGAACCAGTGCCCCAGGACTTGTTACTGTCGGTGGCGGAGGAGGAGGAGGCGGAAGAGGAGGAGGTGGTGGTGGGAGGTATTATTACCATAGCGACCAAAAAACTTTTATCGACATTTAAAGCAGAGCCCAAAGTTTTCGGCTGAACCCAACCCCAACCCATCAAAGAGAAGAGCAGGAGAGACGGAACAATATCTTCAGATACCCTTGTATCCATCATCCTTATGGCAGCTACCAGTACGAGTACGAGTGCACTAGGATTTAAAACAACAGACTATCTATGTACATAAATATATTGTGATACGATCTTAGCGGCTTCAAGTTACTTTGTGCGGAAAAAAACAGGGGTCTATGTCTGTCCAGCCTGAGGAATTCACTCGTTTACTTAGAAACAGTCAGAAGAACATGGCCATATCATCTGCGCTTCTCATCAAGAATATAAATATATATACTCCATAGGGTCTTAATTCCCTTTATTTCTGCATAACAAACATCTGATGATAAACGTAATATCCTTTGGAAGGGTATGAAAAGACGCAACGGGAATTTTTTTCAATTTGCTATTGGGGAATTTCTTTGCTGTATTTTATATTGCAAAGTTTTTGTCGAGAGCTTCATTGGCATAAACCTCAAGCGGACACCGTCCCCCAAATCCGCCTGTTCCTCCATATGTTTGAGACTAACAGATGGGTGAGGGGAGTGAGAGGAGGTCCAGCCCCAGCTCCAGCTCCAGCTGCTCTTGGCTTCGATCATGGACGGTCACTTGTCATCTTGAGTGGTTGCTCATTTGTCTGCAGAGCTTTTGGAAATTCGCACTTTATTTACGCAACATGGTGTCCAGGGTCCTCCGGGTCGACCAGTGGCTCCTCCCCGGCCGCACATACGCACACAATTTTTCATCTTTGTCTCCCTGGCAGACCGTTTATCTTTTGATTTGTGTTTTGGCTTCCCTGCCGTCTGGTGGCTCTGGCTCTGCCTCCAATTGACGTGCCCCATGCCCCGTGCCCGGGGGGTGTACCGAGTGTTTACAAATGATTTGCTGCTGTCTTGCTTGTTACACTGTTGCCTGGATTTCAGGTTTTCTTTTTCTTTCGGCGGAAAACTTTCACAGTAGCGGGCACGCACACACACACACACACACAGAGTGAGAGAGGAAAACCCAAAATGGCTCGAGTGAGTTGCGCTTCCGGCTGTTTTGCAGCCTGTTAGCCTTGAACGTTTCAATTGAATCGACTGACTGAGGTGTGCAACCAGAACATGCCACGAGGCGAATCAGGCGCGAACCCCACTCATTTGAATCCGATTGAAGCTGGAAAAACGTATCGTTTTTCCCCTCGTTCCAGTAAGACGTTTCGGCCAGCTTTAAGTATACATCTTGCCGCAGGGAATGGACAGCGCAAACTACTTTTGGGACCCCAGCCAAGAGCGGATCCCAAGTCCGAGTGGTCGCTGCCAAATCGTGGACATCAAATATGTAAGGGCCTATACTGCAGACAGTTTTGGCCTTTTTCCAGCCATTGTCATCTCATTTCATGGATGGGGACAGCCGGCGTCGAATGGTGGGCCCGGGATAAACCGCTTAATGTGGGTGCGCTCATGTTGACACTGGCGATAGCTGCCTGCCTGGAATCTGGCGCCTGGTGCTCGTAAAACCAGAATTGGTTGCACTGTTTCGCACAGCGGGAGGTGGTGGTCCCTGGTGGGCTGGAGTGGGTGGTGGGGTGCATTTGTGGCTGTGCGCAATTAAATAAAATCGACTTGTGCATCCTCCAAGCCAGAACCCATCGCCCATCCCCCATCCCCGATGGCCTTGCCTTGGCTTTGTTTGCCTACGGTCCTCCGTTCTGTGCTATACGCTTCCCTTAGGGTAGCCTAATTATTCCCTGAAGCCAAGCCAGGCACAGACGGAATCATTTCTTGGTTAGAATGCCTTTGTCCTTTAGTTTGCTTTTACTGAAACTTTGTTGTCATTTTTGAAGATAAAGAAGTGTACTCTGATCTATAATTGCGGTAGGACCCTCTGCTTTGTGACACTTGACGCTCTGATTGGATCGGCAAATCTTGTAGCTGTTGTAGGAACGATGCCCGAAAGTTAATTTTTGTGTGCTTGGATAATCTAGTCGACATTATGTACCCATGGCTTATACCGGACTTTCGATAAAAATGCCAGGGTATTAGAGCCTTCAGTACGTCGGGGCTGGCTTTTACTTTCTTGTTGCCTTTGTTGTTGCTGCCTCTGCCGTTCAGGCTCTTGCCACGGTACTGCACTCAATGTTTATGAACAGTTGCGCTTGGGAATTGTCGTTTTTACTACCAATGCCATGAAGTTTTAAGAGGCAGCCATTTCGATTGCAGTTGTTCTTCTGTTCGTTTACAAGGGGAGCTCCAAGGGGGCTGGCCCCAGCATGCGGTAAAGGGCAGGGTGCATATGCAAATCAATTGCTTGAGTCATGAGAACGAGTCCAACAATCACTCTGTTTGGCTTTCTA
Organism: Drosophila lowei; assembly: GCA_008121275.1. Taxonomy (NCBI): domain Eukaryota; kingdom Metazoa; phylum Arthropoda; class Insecta; order Diptera; family Drosophilidae; genus Drosophila; species Drosophila lowei. The sequence continues at coordinate 17,456,098 of CM017778.1, read as the reverse complement.
CTCGTATGCCTCTCGGCAATGGCCTTACCTTAGCATATTTTCAGCCGAAGTTCAAGGCATTGATCTAGGCACGTGTGTGGGTTGTGTGTGTGTTTGTGTGCTAGCCTGGCCAACAAATGGGAGCATGATGTGCGAATAAGTGTTGCCTCAAATGCGAATGGCCAGAATGGCAAAACAATGAACGTCCTTATGCCCATTTTCATGGGGCGAGGTGCGACTGCTATTTATCTAGAGATAGATAGGATTGGATGCGACAGATGCTGCCAGCTGTATCGGCTGTATGTTATCCGTTATCTCTTGTAGCTAATCTTTCATTCGAATAATATTTTACATATCCGAGTACCGCTTCGCTTGTAGCCCTTCTGTCGGTTATTCTTTTCCGGTTTCTTCATCGAACACCGTCACACCGCCAATTCATCGAACGACTCTCGTAAAAGATTTCTATGCAGGCTCTGGCGTTTTATGTGCTAAACAATACAACAAAAAGCACACAGACACAGACACAGGCGCACAGCACACTCATACATACACCTACACGGCCATACAAACACACCGACAAGCAGCGAAGCCATAACAAATGAAAAGCAAACTTGTGGCTTGACATTGATGAATGCACGATGAGATTTATGCTCTGTCCTGTTTCGGTATCCGCATCTGTATATCTGTGTGAATGTGTATCTCTACTTATAGGAGAATGTGTGCGAGCACTCACTCTCTCACTCGCCCACACTGTCTGGCAGAAATAAATGTTAAGTATACGCATAATAAGCGCTACACTATGTTGTTGTTTCATCGCTGTGCCGCTGGCCGTGTGCCCCATCCACCACTATGCCCTCACCTCCACGGCTCTCTTTGTCTGTGTCTATGTGTGTAGGTGTGTATTTTGCTCATTTACGCACTTTAAGTCCCCGTCTCCACACATGAGTGTGCCTGTGTGGGCTCCACTGTTCTGTTTACCTGCCCGTCGGAGCCACTGGGAGAAGGCTGGAGAAAAAAACTACAGCTATAGAGGAAAAAGCTCTCGTGGAAGCAAAGTATAGCAGAGCAGACACAACACTCATACGGCACGTTGACTGACATTCCTTCGCCTTCCCATCGCCCTACGCTATCCTCACCAGAGAGGGGAATATTCGGGCTCAGTGACTATTCCGAGTGGCTTTGTCTGGCGATAAGCATAGAATTACTGTGAATAGAGGCAGGAACCTTGCGCTAAGGGTATAGCCACTTCGTTGTGACTCTGCAGGGGGCTTTTCCCCTCCTCCGAGTAGTTTCTGTTCTGGCGCTTTTATTTTTAATTGTTTGTTTATTTGCTCGACATGGCCGCCGGCAATGGCCGTCGAGGATTGGGTCGAGGATTGGGCTGGGAGACAGACAGAGAGTCGGAGAGCAGGCAGGGGGCGTTGTATTCTTGGCTTTAGTCAGCTTAGTGAATCTGCTGTCGGGTCCTCTACTGGTCCTGTCTCTGGTCCTGGTCCTGGTCCTGGCCCTGGCCCTGGCCCTGGCAACGGTTTAAGTTCTGGCTCTGATTCACCTGCTTATTGTTCTTGGCACTGCAACTGTTGCTCGAGCACTTGAACTGTGGCAGTTTTAATCGCATTATTATGCCAAAAAGGGGGTGACCGAAGGGACGACTTAATGAATGTCGAATGTCAGGACCTTGACCGACCAGAGTCCAAGTGCAGGTCCAAATCCAAATGGAATTCATTCTGTTTGTTCAGTTCTAAAGGCCAATGAAAAAAGTTTTGCAGTGGTTTGGCCTGGCACCCGCCGCCTGAGATTAAAGTGGTTCTGTATTGGCACAACATTTATTCATGCTACGTAAACGATGTGCATTAAGAGCGTCTACTTGTTACCTGGCCAAAGCAATTACCGTTTCTGCAGCTATTACATATGCAACACATAAGTACACACGAGTGGCAAGGACCAGAAATTAATTAAAATGTAATTAATGCGGCGCCTCCCCACTCCTCACGGCCCACTTCAATATGTTTATTTTTTAATGGTTTGTTTTTTGAAATGGCAGACTGCCAACACAAAAAAAAAAACCAGAGTAGAATGCAAATAAAATAGTAAAAAGAAACCCCGAGACGGAACAGGGAGAGCCGACCGACCACCAAGTGGTACTTACATTGCGCATACGCTGCGTATGCCAGTCGCTGAAGTTGGCAACATTTATTTGCATTACTTTACCTGCTTCTGCTCCTGCTTCTGCGCCTGCTTTTGCCCCTGCTGGTGTTGCTGCTCCACCTCCCCCGCACATTGGAGTGCACTTTGCTTAATTGATTATGCTGCTAAAGGGGGACTACTGCACAAAGTGTGCACGAATAAAATGGCGAAGAGCAACAGGGAAAGCTGTGCAGATGGAAAACGGCATTCTCTGTGGATGCTAGCTGTCAGTGGATGAAATGTAGGGGGTGTCATGACTGTAAGCTGTTATGTCTCAAGGATTTGGGGGTTAATAGAAGATGATAGATGCAGGTTTTCTTTTTCAATAATATGATCATTCCACTTCCAACCGAAGGTCACATCGTTTCTGTCTTTATGTACGTTTTAGCTAGAAGATTTTCTTGTGCACCATCACACAGTAGCTGTCCTTTAAAGGAAGCTTTCACTATACTTTGGCTTTAATTGCAGCTGCCTCAAAGGCGTTCTCAATACGGGAACTCTTTCAAAAGCCACACAACAAATCATTTGAGTTGCACACAAAAAAAAGGGGTTACAGCCGCGTCAAGGGAATGCGGCTCAAACGGAATGGCATGGGTGGCTAAAAGAGTGGGGACTTCGGGAGGGTTGGTAAGGTTACAGGCTGGATGGATGGATGGATGCTGGGTGCGGATTGACTTTGGGCTTCCGTCATAAACAAGCTGTCCCCATTGAAGTGATGAAGTTGGGGTTTGCTTTTGACTGCGGATGAGGAGGCTCTGTAGCTCTGTAGCTCTGGGGCGGGGCTTAGTTTTTGGGGCATCCAGCCTTTTGTGCTATTATTAAAATGTTTGCCTCTTCGTCGGTTTCTTCTATTACTCCCCAATCCGCGCTCTGTCTGTCTGTCTGTCTGTGTGTCTCTCACTCTACTCTTTTATTTGGCTTAACTTCTCCGTTTATGCCGAGCAAACATGCTTTATGTCTTCTTTTGCTCATGTGTTTGTGTATAGCGAATACATTTACAAATCTGTGTATATCTGCGTGCGTGTGTGTGTACATTACGCGTATTTTAGGCAAACAATTCTAGCTGTGAGTTTTCCCTACCATTTTTGGGTATATTTTCAGCCCGACTCCAGGGAAATTTTTTGTCTTCAGTTCCTTGTTTTTTATCTGTTTTTTTGAGGCTTCCTTTGATTATGTGCTCTGTGCGATGTTTGCTCTGTGCTCCCCGTTATGGATAATGTGGCCATGGGGAGAGATGACTCGCTGCCGTCTCCCACTTCGACCCCGACTCCCTGCGAATGCTCACTTCTCAGTGCTCTGGGGTCGCCAATGGCCGCCTGGGACCGCAATGATCTCGCTCCGACAAGAAACCATCTCAAGTGCAAATACTTATAATTAAAAAATAAATTTCCGCCATTCTCGAAATGCCTGCGCCCAAGATATTCAAACACTTTGGAGCATTTCGACAAGTCAGCAAAAGAAAGTGAAAAGAAAACCCTCACGGCGACATCTCGGAATGTGTATTGTCAGGTGGGGTCTGCAGGCATCTACAGTGCGGGGGGTGGCCTGTGTGCATGTGTGTCCCTTCCCCATGGGCCATAAAACGCAATAATAACGCACATGAAGCATATTTTACACATGTCTTTGTCGCATTTATCACAATCAGCACGGCGATGCCGCAGCAGAGGGCTGCCGAGCTCGACACCTACCCCTAGAGCCTGCTACTTCCCACCCTCTTGGCTCCACCTCCTACTCCTTCTCCTTCCCCTAACTGAAAAATACTTAAGCAAACACGTCGCATTTTGTGAACTTTTATTACATTTTTTAAGCCAGCCTCTCAAATGCTGCTCTTGCCAATTGTTTGTCCCTCTCCAGGCACCAGCCGGCCTCCTCTTCTGCTCTTCGCGTAATGTGCCAAAGTTTTAATAACTTGGCCTCTGTGTTCACGCACAGGTGAATAATAAACATGTTGACAGTCATAATGTCTTCGGAGGGGGCAACTGGCGGGGAGGGTTTCGGGTTCAACACATGTTGACATGTCACCCGAAATGATATCCCTAATGTGGACCCGGAGGGGCCTTCCCATGTCAATGATCGAATGGCTTTTGGCTAATCATAATCATAGTTAATGAAATTTCACTTGAATGCCTTGAGAATTGTTTCTCTTACAGGAGAACAGAGGAGTGGATTAAAGAAACAGATTAGAAATGATTTTTCGATTGTTAGAACAGCTTTGCTATAGCTATTGCTTTTTCAATAAATTTCCATCTCAATCTTGGCTTATGTGCAGGATTTTTATGCATATTGAAACGATTGCTGGAGTTCTTGGAAATCACATTTCGCATTCCCCAGCATTGATTGAGGTTTTCAATTCCCCTTAACACACATTTCCTCTCTCTCTCACTCACTCTCTCTCTTTCTCTGTATGTTTCGCTGAGAAATCAATTGCAGTCAATGGGCATAGGCACGCACCCCACCCCACCACACCACACCACACCACACCACACCATGGACACACTCACGTGCACAGAAATTGCTCATACGCAACGTGTTACAGCCTTAGCAATGGCCCAACGCCGACAAACGCAATTTGCTCTTGCAGTTTGATGCCGGGCTGCATCTAAAAACGTATGAATCTCTGCTATGGCTACATCTGTGGCTATGGCAAGTGCTATGTGCATGGGTGTACGGGTGTACGGGTGTACGGGTGTTCTGGTGTATGGATGCATGGATGCGGATACGGCCATGCAGTGAGAGATTGATTAGTTGCGTTGCCTGGAGGGATGGGGAAAAAAAGAGAAAAGAGGCCGTCTGCCCCCGTGTGCATGGTGAAAGCACTTGGAACGCGTAAAGCAATTAACACGCAATTACCATTTCCACTTTGCCATGTCACAGTGTTGACGTTTCACACGATTCACGGTCTGTCTATCTCCTCCCTTCCTCCCTTTTGTCATTCCTCTGTGTGTGTGTCTCTATTGGTGTCGCCTCCGCCTCTGTGTGCGTGTCTCTATCGGTGTCCTGTCTGCCTGTGTGTCTGGGTAATTGGCAATGTGGCTGCGCGGAAAAACGTTGCGGCCACGTTGTCGCAATACAACAAACACAAAACCAAAAAAAAAAATAGTATGGCGAGAAAAACGCTTTTGGTTGTAGCTATATGTCAAACTGAACAGATAACAAATGACAGAACACTTCCTACCGCTGCTCAACCTCTTGGAAAGCCAAAGAGTGTTGGTCAAAATGATTTGCTGCCTCTCCCTCTCTGATTGTCCTGGCTGCCTGGTTGTGTGGTTGTGTGGCTGTGTGTTGTTGGCGAAAGTGAAATCACTCAAATTGTCACTTGCCTCAATAATTAACATTAATGTGTGCCGCAGAAGACCCAGCGGAACCTACATAAATAAGTTAAACAAAAGGCGAATCGCATCGTCGACATTTTCCAGCTGCTGGCAGTGGCAGAAGAATGGATATATGTACGAGTGTGTGGCTCGGATCGAATGAATGGAATGGGGCAGAGGATGTTGGCCAGAAGCCGGAGAGAGATCATCAGCGTATTTGCTTTTTAATTAATTTGTTTACTCGCAGCCAAAGCGAGGCATAATTAACTCAAATGTCTCCCGACTGTCGGGGCAATTAAAGGCAAAACTTTTCCCTGCCAGTCGGTCCCAGACTGAATGCCAGACTTTGAAGTCGGACAAAGTTTCACCTGATCGGAAGCCACGCTCTGTGCCACTTGTTTAATGCTATAAATTTTGATTTTCTTACCCTGTAACACATGAAAAAGGAGGGTGCGACATGTGGAAGGATACCAAGTAAATCTTTCAATTAATAAAAATCCATCATTAAACATCAGGAATAGGAATTTTCATGCTAGGTAAATCCTATTGAGGATTCAGAAATGACAGACAGACTCTGCCGATAACTTCCATTAAGAAAACGATATTTAGTTGAGACGCTTAGCATAATTCCCTTCTTAATCATTGAGTCTACAATCATAGACGGGTATCTGTACCGTCGATATTCATTCTCTATGATAACTTCGTTTCGTGTGCGTTTATCAGCCATACTTCTGGCAGGCCATAAAAAAGCGTAAAGTTTTGTTGACCATAAAACATCGAGGAGAAAGTTGTGTGTGCTTCCATAGAGGAGGACTAGAGGAGTCAGGCTCTGGCCATGATTTCATGGAGGAGGAGCCGGAGGAGACAAGGCTTTAATGGAAGCAAAGGTAATGATGCCACAACTGAAATGCCATAGCAAAGATATGCTTGATGTGGCCGTAATTTGTGCCTCTAGTTTTGTTAATTTTATTGCTCCCCTTGGTCTTTCTCTGGCTCTCTGTGGGTGTTGCGACCATTAAATTTTGACATATGCTGCAGATAGATGGAAGGTACAGCTCTCTCTCTCTCTCTCTCTCTCTCTATCTTTCGTTCACTCTCTCTCAGTCTTTGGACTGCAATTTACGAGCTTTTTGCTTTTTGGCCATTTTACATTTGGTAAAACAAACACGTTTCCATTAAAAAGTCTGCGTTTGATGGCAAGACAAGAAATTTGTGGTATGATGACGATGATGAGGACGATGTAGGCGTTTGCCTTTCAAAAGGCGTGGCTGCACACACACATACGGGTGCTGTGTCGGTCTCTTCAAGGTTATAAGCTTGTGTCTGAAAATTTTACCCAAATTAAAGATGGAACGGTGCTACGAGGTGACAGCAAGGGGGTAACAGCTTCAGACGAGGGCGAGCAGCACTTTTTGCATTTTTGATATGCTGTCAACGTGTGCAATGTTTTTCATCTCACTCGCACTGGATTTACCCCCCTTTTCGTCTCTCTCTGTCGCTCTTTTACACTATCCTGCTTTGAGCTTGTCCCCGCTAAAAAATTGATGATGAAAAATGCTGTGCATAGAAATAGGAATAGGAATTGCGGCTGGCGATGCCCCGTCCCTGAACAGGCGACAGAGCCACGTCACCCCTCAATCTGCCACAAGATGTGCTGCCTGTGCAGTTGTGTACCGGAGAGAGGGCAGGAGCACAGCACCAGCAGCAACACTGCAATGATACAGGCAATTACCTGTTGGCTACAATTAGACTTGGATTCGTAATCACCCCGATCATGTGTCTGCGACGGTGTTCCCTCTGCTCCCCTGTAATTGGGCAAATCAATTACATGTATAAGGTATATACCTACTCACGCAGGTAACTAATTGGGCGATTGGCTCTGTCTTTGGCTCTGGCCTTGGCCCGTGCTAAAGATGATGTTGAGGGAGCATGGGTCAGCCGAAGGAACTCTTTAAAGAGGGCTCTGCGAAGTGGGCAACACTTTAAATTATGCATGAGAAATTCACACGGAAACACACACACAAATGCAGATGTCTTGGCAGCCCGCCGTGCGGGTATGTGGGCGGGAGTAAGTCAAGACTTCGGACAAGTTCAAATCGCAGCAGATCCGTATTGGAGCTTTCCCTTGGCCATGTTTTCCGCTTGCTGGCTTGGCACGAAGCAAACTGAATTTATTTTGTCATTTTGAATTCGCTTTTGCAAGCGTGTATGTGTGTGTGTGTGTCTGTTTCTTGGAGGTAATATCCATCCATAAGGTTTGGGTTAAGGCATTCTCCGCATATTTCTCTGCAACTCAAACAAAGTGGCCAAATGTTTGTCTGAGCACTTGATGAGAGTGCCCAAGAAGATGAGATTCTGACTAAGAATTCGACATGAAATTCACTTGAAACTCCCCACTGGAGCAACTCGCATATTAAAGATTATCTGGGGCACTCTTTAAGGCGTTCCACTGTTGACAGTGTTTGCTGTTTTGCGGTTAAAATGATTTCACTTTCCCAGGAAAATTATACAAAATTGGAAAATTTAATATAGCCAGGAAAACCCGTCTCTTACATTCAGAGTTAGAGTCAAAGTCAAAGCAGAAGCAGAAGCTGCAAGAATGGGCGTTGCGGATTGGAAAATTTAATTTGCAACGGCCGAGGAAGTTTCCACAGAAACGAGAGAATAAAAAATATAATACGGAAAGGAATGGAATGGAAAGAAAAGGAAAAGAAGAGAAAAAACAAAATCAACTGACAAATCTCCACACAATACGAGGACATTGTCATCGTGCTCATTGCTTTCGGCCCGATTCCCTCGCTCTACGTCTGTGTCTGGGGTTCTGGCTAAAGAAAAACCGCCTTGGCTTATTTCTTGAGGTTTTTTTTTATCATTCCTTCTTTTGGGGGTTTTAAAGGCTCGCTCGCCTCTGCCTTGACTTGGCGGTTGTGGCCATCTTGCCGCTGCTCCTTTTGTTCTGGCATTCGTTCTCATTTGGCCAATTTTTTCATGGTTACTGCCGCTGCCTTGCTGCTGCCTCGCTGCTGCCGTAGCTAAACCAAATTTCAATTATTTTGTTTGTTGCCATTTTCATTACGTTTCGCTTTCATAGTTGCCGTTGCCTGTCAGCGTGTAACAAAGCGAAAAGCGAAAACTTCAAGAAGCAGAACCGAAAAGGGACAAAAAATGGAAAATTGCTTATATACAAAGACACACACTGGCACACACTGGCACACACTGGCCAACACACTGGCCAACACACTGGCATACACTGGCCAAAACACTGGCACACTCTGGCACAGGCACAATGTGGAGCGGAGCGGCCATTGTCCGCAGCCAGAACCCTTGCGGCTGCCTGGGGGCAGGGCCTCTTCCCATTTTGTCCACATTTTGTGGCTTTGTTTCGCGCTGTTCTGTGGCAGCGACTCTTTAAACGACATTAAACTGTTCTAGTGCCATAATGAACTGAATGCTGGGTGCTACTTGCTGCAGAGAGACCAGCAGCAGCAACAGCAGCAGCGGCGGCAGCAGCAGGACCATCGATGCGTGCAGCCTGTGCTTTTGATGTGTGTGTGTGGGCCAGCGTCCTGGCCGAGTTCCATGTCCTGCCCCGGCAGGCTGCCTCCTGTCAAATGCAGCCTTTTGTGTACATTTCGCTGGCTCTTTGTTGGCTCCTCGTTCTATTTCTATTTCTATTTCGCTTTCTGTTGCTGCTTTCTGTCGCTACTCCCCACTCACACCCACACTCCCGCCGATCCCCTCTCCCAATTCGTTGGGAGCTTTGCTTAAAATTCCAGACGCTGTGAAGTTGTTTTCACTGGAAATTGAAACTTGATTATGTACTCACAGATAGATCTCGCTGTCAGTATCTCTGCGATAGGACTGGTCCAGTCACAATCACAAGCCCCGCGACCTATTCGCCTTTTCGCCCTACTGCGCTTTGCTGCAGTGTAAATATTTTGCTTAGCCGCGCTTAGACACCAGCTGACACGCAAACGCCCTGCCTGGCAAACAAAAAAAACAAATAAGTCGCAGCTTTGATAAACTCAGCTACACGAATATATTTGCCCAAATCCAGTCAGCCGAAGGACCCTCTTTAAAGTCAGCAAGGAAGTGTGCTGGAAAGTTGGACAGTCGACACCCTCAAAGATACATGTTCCCTTTCCTCCTTTCGGGGGCGATAGTAGTCGGTTCCCGGAGCTCCCAGAGTTGTATCTTCCTGCTAATTTAAGCTCATGCCAAATATTTGGATTTTCCCGAACTTCCTATGGAAATTGCTTCCTGCTTTCTTTCGGAATAAATATCTTAGCTATTTTGGGGTTTTCCTATGAAGAAGTCTGCAGTTTTCTGAGAGACTGAGACTCCATAATTTGTTTATTTTGGGACTTCTTTTTTGAACTGTCCGATTATTTTAGCCCGTGAAACCTTTCCAATAAACTGACATCTCTCAGAGTGTTTACAGTGTTTTCCCTTTGTTTAGTTCCCCAAGAATGGCTGTCAGTTTACGCAACGCAGACAAATCCTTCTTAGAAAGGATATCAGCTGGAATTTCATATTGTTGGCAGCACTTTCAGCCCGCTGGCTGGCATGCTCGTGTACTCGTAAATTCACGTTCCAGTGTCAGTTGTTCAGTTGTTCAGTTTGTTCTCCCATTGCCACGCTGACAGCTGCCTTTCAAATGCAAAATATTATCGTATTTGTTCGCTTTTCCCTTTTTATTCGACTTCTGTTTTGCTACTGCATTCGAAGGAGCAAACCGAATGGCGGGCGGACTCGGCCAAAACGTTTATGCAAGAAATGTGTTTTTAATGAAGCCTTTAACCAGTCAGCTGGCCTGGCCAATAAAGAGAGGGTGGTGTACGGTGTTCCCCTTCTAGCAGACGCTCCGCGGTCGTCAACTGTTCGTCGTCAGGTCGTCAAGCGGCAGTCAGCCTTCACAGCTCTGCTTTTGTCCAGTTTCGGTTTCTGTAGCCCTTTCCCCCTCGGTTGGGACTCGCTTTTTATGGCTTTTCGCCGTTTGCTTTTCCCTTTTCAATAAATCGCAAATGGCGAATGTGTCCCCGCCGCGGCAGAGGCGGCAGGGCTTCTAAGAAGTAGAAGCCTTGACGGCCAAAGTTTATGCAAAGTAGCTTTTAATATGTTTATGACTAAACATTTTTCGGCTGTTCCTGCTCCCTTCCCCTTCTCCTGATGCTGCTGTTTCGCTGTTTCTGCATGAGGTTAATGTCTGCTCTTCATCTGGCTTCCTCCTGCCCGGCTGTCAGTCGGTGTCGCTGCCCTTTATTACACAATTTTTTAATAATTTTTCCCTTTTTAAAGGCAGAAATATAAAACTTTACGGCTGCCGGGGCACATTTCGCTGGCTGGCGCATCCATTTGATTGTAATTTATTTCGTTGAAGTGGCTCCAAAAATTTGAATGGAGCACCAGCGAAAATTAAATGTTAATGGAGTCGGACGGCAGGAGATACGATTACGAGCAAGAGCACCAGTATCTTCTACGCCTACAAATGTTGACAATACCGTTTCCATTTCCATTTCAACTTCCATTTTCCATCTCCTATGCCTGTTCTTTTTCGGCTGTTTTCAGAAATTAATTAGCATTTAAGCTGCTTAAAAGCTTCTCAGGGCCAGTGCCAATTTTAATATTTAATATTTTTCATTGCGGCCACGGGGATAGCGGCTTAGCTTCTGTCGATACTTGAGCGTGGGCCCTAAGCGACGGCTTAGGGCATACTAGGCGTATGCGTAGTGTCCCGCTGGTCAATCACATGGCCGGCAATTGTTTAATCTATGCCACAGCTTGTGGAACGAGAGCGTTTGATGGCTGCAGGGGATTAATGCAGCTCTGCCACTGACTAACTGAGTGACCGACGGAGTGACATCCAAACGGACGGGCAGATCATAAAACTTGGCTCATTGCGGCATCTGCTTGGGCAATAAAAAATGTTTAAACCCTAAATTATGCGCATTGGAGCCCTGAGGCTCTGGGGCCCTGGGCCCATGCATTAGATTTGCGACCCGAAACCAGCGAAACTTTTAAACATTGTTCGCATATTATGTTTGGGTGAAGAGCGAAGGAGATGCGTTGGACGACGCGGAACGTGCCACATTGCCACATTGCCACTTGATGTTGAATGAAACACCTCGGGCATGTGTGCGTCGTTGGCTTTGGCTCGGGCTTACGCTAAGGTTTCTGTTTCGGTTTCGGTGTCAGAATAGGATCTGCCGCCCACTCCAATGGTTTTATGGGGCTCACTACTTTGAGCAACGTTAATCTTATTTGCCACGGGACGAGCCGTTTGGCAGGGGGGCGGGGCGGGGCGGGTTGGTTGCGTGCGTAAATAAAAGTAACAAATGTCGCCCAGAAAAACTTAGCGCCAGAGGCGCATATTTTGTCTACTAAAAGCATGCCGGGGATTTGCCCATCTCCATTTCCATCTACCAATAAAAGCGCTGTGGACCGAGCCAGAGCCAGAGCCCAAGCCAGAGCCCAAGCCAGAGCCCAAGCCAGAGCCCAAGCCAGAGCCATTGCCAGAGACCAATCCCAAGCCCTAGCTCGAACCCAAACCAAGGCCGGGGACAGAGTTCGGCTCATGTGTGTGTGGGCCAAGTTTTGGTGCGTGGATTGAATGCAAAACTCGAAAGTTAAATATTGCACGCTTGGCAGGCAAGGAAGGAAGGCATCATCCGGAGGAGGCAACTTTCCTTATTTTCTGTTGGCAGTCTCTTAAATTGAATTAAAGAGACAGCCCGAGCAAATGCGATTACATCACGGGAAACTTTAAACATTCAGCCTTAGATGGGATTGGGAATGGGTACGGGTACGGGTACGGGAACGGGAACGAGAACTGCCAAATCTGATTCGTACAGTTTGAAGGATTAGCAGGAGCAGGCAATAGGCAGTAGAGGGTATGGAGTAGCAGCTACTGGAGGTGCCTCGATCCATCCATCCCATTTCAAATCTGCGCCTGCAGCTGTCACTGGCTCACAAAAATCTGAACATTCTCATGTTCTACACGCTGGCTGGCATGTCAGAGGCCGCCAGGTGAGAGGCTACCAGTCCTGTCGCTTGCTGGCTCTATGGATACACGTGAAGGCGGAGGTTGAGCCCTGTACAACATATCTTTGCATACTTGATGGCGCATAATGGCGCAAAAAATTGTTTGCATGCATAGAGCAACAAAAAATGATTTGCATTTGCATAATTTTTGACTTTTCATGTCGGAACGGAACGCATTTTTCGCCAGAATATTTTTCCAGACGCTGCTTGCTGCTTTCTGCTTGTTGCTTGTTGCGTGTGCAATTTAATGGAAAACATTTCGTGGAACGAATTATGCTGCTGCTGCCAATCAAATATGCACGGAAAATGTATTTTAAAAACCAAATTAAAATCCATATATACGAGAATATAGACGGAATTACAACTAAGCCCAACGGAAACCATAAAACCGTCTAATTAGACAAAATTCTTTTGAAAAATACTCACTGATTTTCTCTCTTGTTGCTGATTTTTGTTGTCTCTTGTTTGTTTTGTGTGTTTCCGCAACAAATGGAAAACTTTGGGTTAAAATTTAATGGTTTTTTGTTGGGGATTTGTGTACGAAAATTTCGATGGGCTACGGATACGGGTACGGGTACGGATTTTATAGTTAGAAATGCCGCCAAAACTTTCGGGCACCGGGCTCGTGCATCACACGCGCTGATAAGGGAGCGGTTCAGAGTTTGTTCGAAACCCACGCACACATGATCGCACGCACGCACGCACACACACTCCTCACACGCATGGGCACACGCACGCCCACAGATGCACAACTGAGTCTCTGGTGGAGCACGCGAGTCGGGGCTGTTGGAGTCTCTGATCCGGGAGTACGTCCTGTCGCGCACTGTTCCATCGACAAACTGATGATAAACGAAAACTGTTTATCAGAACCAAGCGTTGGCCAGGCCAGAAGCTCGCTGCCGCTGCCGCTGCCGACAGCGGCCGAGGCAGAGGCAGAGGCAGAGCCAGTAGCGCCAGCATCAGCGTCGACAGAGTCTACGTCATAGCTGGGACCAGAGGCATCGGCACGAATGCCTCTTCGTCGGCTCTTGGCCAACACGAAGCAGCAACGTCGACGTCAGCTTTTTGCGTCTGGCACTCTCTTGGCCCTGTGTGTAGAGTTTCGCTCTTGCTGGGAGAGCAAAGAGAACGTGGCAGTGGGCCTTTCTCTTAGCCGTCTTATCAGTTGTTGGGATAGGCCCAATGGCCACTGATAGGCCTCCTGACCAGCCAAAACTGGTTGAGGCCTTTACCGCTGACCCACTGATACAGTAAAGGAGATGTGTACTTGAGCAGGGGCGGATGTCCAGTAACAGTTTCTATGCAAATGCCTGCATCCGCACACGAAACTTCTTTCCAAAGGATCTCCTTTTGGGGGTCTGGTCTGTCAAATATGTTAACAATAAACTAGGAAAAGTGCATTACAAAAGAGCACACAAAGAAAGTCAACAGCAATTTGTTAAGCAAAAAGGCAGAATGCCATAAATAATACACATAAATCAAAATGGAGTTAGATATTTATATGGGAAAACATCAGGAGAGAAGAACACAGAATAAGGGGCCTTTAAAGCAACTTTATATCTGAAAAGATTTAGTAAATACCTAATACTTTTCCGTCTTGGGATTGTTTTTAAAAGGACTTCGGAGATTCATCAGAATAACTAAAAAACCCATATTCCACACAAAACTTTCTTCCTTTTCTTTTCGTTGAGTCTTTATTTTTGGCAGCCAATTTCTAATTGAGTTCGTTGCCAGACAGAAGCTTCCGGTACCCGTCTCCAACTCTCTGCTCCATCTCCCGTCTGCACTTGGAGCTAATGGGCAATAACTAATTCATAATTTCTGCTCAGTTCTGTTATCCTCCCAGCGTCAATTCATTTCAAATGCGAAAATATATACAAACAGAAACCAAATAAAGAGGAAGCCAAATAAATAAATAGTTTACAATTTGGTGAGAGCGTGCCCAGAATATCTGGCATGCCCCATGCACCGTGCACCGTGCAACGTGCACCATGCTCCATGTTGATTTATCAATTATGCCAACTGTCAGAATCAACTGGAAAAGCGGAAAAAAGCAGGAGCAGCAAATACAATTTTCAATTTAAAAAAATGTATTATTTTTTGCTACCTTTTCATTGGTTCTCTATCGTCCCCCCAAACTGCCTTTTCTTTCAACCCATTTCATTGGCTATTAAAATAACTTCGACATGAACTGCATTTGACGGGGGGAGTGAAGGCAGAGGGGCGGAGAGAGCAAGGAGTAAAAGCGGTAGAGAGAAGATGATGGAAGTTGACCATTTAAAATATGCATAATCACCTGTCCCGCAGTGGGACCCGGAGCCTGGCAAGGAGCAAGTTGGGGGAAATTTAATTTGTTGTAATTTGCTGCACTGACCAAGAAAAAAGGATGAAGAATATGGCCAAGACAGAGAAAACAGCAGGTGGCGTGGAGAAGAGAGAGAAGCAGACGATGCCTGGCATCTTCATGAAAGACAAATTAAAATGCACTTAGCGAGCGCCAAAATGGGGGGAAAAAAATGGTGAGAAAGTTACGAGCCAAGTCCCGGACCTGTCGGAAGTCCACAAACTGATGTGCGGTCACAGCCAGGGAGGGGCGGGGAGAGAGCAGCTTCAAGTTGAGTGAGAGAGTGCTGCCAGTGGCAGAGTAGGTTACGTGGCAGCTTAAGCATTTTCCAGCCAACCACTTGACATATTTCTTTATTGAGTTTATCAACATTTGATGTCTGCAAAAGGTGGTTCCATAACCGCCAAGGCCACCAGCGATCACGGCCAGAGAAAGGCAGGCTCCTTCATATAGAAAACTATTAATCTGGGAGAAACACCTGTGAAGTTCCAACGAAAACTCATTAAGAGGCCAAGTGTTAAGTTCTCATTGTGCGGTTATTAATAATAATCACCTCAAATAAACGGGCATACAGATGGAACAGAGACCCAGGCACTCTGCTTATCTCTAGCTTGAAGACAACTTTACTTTATTCCCATTTAAATGTCCAGCCATTGAGCCAACTGTTTTTGTTTGTGCTGCTGCTGAAATGGGGTCCTGGCCAAGGACTGGCCATGGGAATGGGAATGGGAGTGGGAGTGGGTGCGGTGCGGTTGGCCTGCACAGTAATCCAGTCAATGGTATTATTGTCGTCGCTGTGTTAGTTCTTCATGGTACAGTAAATAATGCTTAGGACTTGGTTCTCTCTCTCTCTCTCCTGCTCGCTGATAATCTTTGTTTATGCATGCAAATCGTGAGGGTTTTCCTCAATGGAGCTTGTTAGGGATATCCTCATGGCCATTACGTATGATTCCCTGTATCTGCATTTAGTTATGCTTTGTAAATTATTCTACATACATTCGGATATTTATAGGCACTGGCTACTGTGGCTTATGATTGCTCTGAGAAAATTCAATTTCCACACAGACTACGAGGCAGGTCACTGGAGGCACTGGAGTTCAGACTCAGAATCAGGAGATTCTCCCAACAAATGGCTTTTGCATTTGGACTAAATTAATCAGCAGACTTGACGTTTAATTGTTGTTTCCCAATGGGGACGGCAGAGAGGCCTTTGGCTCATCTGCAGGCTTCCAGGCCCCGAAAGTATGCCTGAAAAATGTGTCAATGGTCTATGGTCAATGGTAGGGGTGATAGTAGTGCCAGAACTGCATTCAGTGTTCGCATGTTAATTGCTGGGCCCGCAGCAACATCTTTCAATTTGTCCTTTACACTGTGATTTATATGCCAACTGGTTTTTTGGGCCAATTTGTAGTTGTTGCTGTAGTTGTAGTTGTAGTTGTTTCGAATCCTGGCCGTTGCTTTAGTTTCTATAGATGTTTCTGTGGCTTCTTGTTTCAAGTAGAAGCGAGTTTTTTGCTGTTCGTGTTTTCGGTTTGTATTTTTGTTTTTTTTTGTTTGTCATGCATGCATGATGGCACGCTGGTATTTGTTCTGCCTTGGCACTGCCACTGCCACTCCTCCTCTGCTCCTCCCCCTACTTTGGTGTGTGTTGTGTGATGCGTGATGTGTGTGTGTGTATGCATGCAAATGACTTGCCAGCTGACAACGGCAACAAGCAAAATTGCTGACCATGTTGGGGAGTGTATCTACATCTACACTCGCATTCGCATTCGCATTCGCATTCGAGAATGTGTGCGTGTGTGTGTGCGTATCTAGCCAAACCAGAAATTTGCACATAAAGTATCTCTGACAGCAAAGTTTTCACTTGTAAAACTTGCACGCCACATGGAGGCATTCTCAGGCCATTCATTCTTCTCTAACCCTGTCTTTTGCGGTTCTACTTGAAATAAATTTGACTTTGGAAACGAGTAAACAACAAGAGCAAAAACAAATTGCAACGACTCAATTATGTGCCACACTCAGGCGCACACATTGAGGGGCACTTACCCCCAACCCCCCCATCAATGCACCATCAATCGCCTCTATGCATCGGTGCCTCTTTAAGTGGAACGTTCTTCCATTTTTTATAACGCTTTAAGGTGTGATCTGCTTATTGATTTTCCCCATTTTCAGCGACTTTTCATCGCCACTTTGCCATGCAAAATAATCAACGTCTGCGTGCTTTTCCCGACACTTTGCTCTCTCTCTCTCTCTCTCTCTTTGTGTGTGTGGCATGCAATCGAAGGTGACACTGGAATTTGCATAATGCTATTGTCACATGACGCATATTCCATGCAGGATAGCCGCGAAAGGGCAATTCAGCGAAAAAAAATGCCATGGATACAATCAATCCATAGAAGGGCAGGCACTGTGCGCGAACCACATGCTGTAGAGTCCTTTCAATTGTGGAAAAATACGAGTAGCATGCAATTTCAGAAGGTGTTACCTCATATATATCGTCAGAGCAGCGATCAGAACTGGATTTCCCTAAAAACACCTTAGCTTAACATGATAAACCAGATCTGATATGTGTATATTGCCAGCGAGGATATAAATGGATATAAAAAAGGATTGAGAATTTATAGTCTTGAGTTTATTTCTTTGCTATTTAGCCAGAATTTCCGCCACCACGGGGCCTGTCTCATTTGGAATGGTTTGTCTATCACCAGGCAAATACTTCAGACGTGAATTTAATGGCTTCTTAAAGCCATGCTGCCACCAATCCTCCATCTCCAGCTCCACCTCCACCTCCATCTCCAGCTCCACCTCCACCTCCATCTCCATCGCTTGACTTTTGCTGACTCAACAGTTCAATTGAATTTGATGTTGTTGCTGCCTTTTGACTATGGCTTTTGACTATGAAATCTAGATTACAACTTTTGGCAACAACTTGTGGCAAGCATAATTACAAGCTGCCAAATGACAGCCATAACGTAAAACCAACAAACAACAAACAACAACGACAGAGTGGCAGACAGACTCAGTGACTGACTGGCAATCTCCTGGCAACGTCTCGTCTTTGTTGTCCTCATAATGAAGTCATAAATTTTAAAAGGAAAAAGAGATTAACAGAAGTGGTCGTGGTCGTGCTCGTGGTCTCGGTCTCGGTCTCGGTCTGTCCAAGTGTCTTGAATGCCGACTTGAATGGCTTCCCCAGAATGTGTTTATTTATATTGCCTGAACTTAGACCAATTATTGAGACGCCTCTGGGGGCAACTGCGAAACTTCCTGCGAAAGTATGGCAAAAGTTAATGCACTTTCAATGCTGGCAGGGCCATGGCATAAAGAGTGGAAGTGCTCTGCCCCAATAGCTGTCACGAGCATTTATTATTTACACTTTTAAATAAATATATATGTGCTGTTCCTCTGCTGTTCCTCTGCTGTGCTGGTGCTCATGTGAACAGGGGGAAGGGTCACTTGCCCCAGAGAGTGGCACATACATTCACATTTACACTCCACTTAACACCCCAGGGATAGAAGCAGCAGCTACGCAATTTTCCGAATGCTGTGTTGCACTTTTCTACTTGCCACACACATACACACACGCACACATACGAGCATCTAATGCAGTTTATATACACAGATTGTATACATAGATTTGTGAAGCAAATTTGTATTTATGTTGTTGGCCAAGCACCCGTGACACCCGCTCTGACGTTTGGTTTGTCTTTCAATGCTCTTTCGACTTTCAACACATTATGTGCCCCATTTAATGTCTATGTGTTTGTGACACATACACACACGCGAGACACGCACAGTGAACGTCAAGTGGCAATTTACATTAGTTTTATTGTATATGAAATTAGCAGCATTTAGCATCGACATCAGCAGCAGCAGCAGCCGGCAAAACTTTTGCCTTTTGGATCCAATTACTCCGAAACCCACTACTACCGCTACTACTACTGGATATCCATGGGTGGCTGTGTGTTTGTTAGATTTGTTTCCTCATATGGCTGCACTGTCGCACTCGGCATATCAATTTCGCTTTGGCAACGTGGCCCCAAACTCCGCCTCCAACACCAGAGCACTCGCTCTCCTCTGGGGCATTTCAAGGTAGACGGGGCCAAAAGCAAATCGATTTTGTTAATGAAAACGAAGGCAAACTTCAAGGAAAAATAGAAGAGTCGGGCCAGCAGGAAGGGGGCAAGCGAAGTGTGATACTTGCTCGAAAGTAACAATTGGCAATCTACATGATAATGGCATTTCTGAAGGTTTATTATGCAAGTTCTCGCTCTATTACCCGCTCGGCCCTGAGTTCAATGGAGCAGCCTGAAAGTATGCAGCAAACATTTGCGAGCGCCTTGGAGGAGAAGAACTGATTCCGAAGATGCCACGTGCCACCTGCCACTTCATATGGATCTACGGATTGTTGTTGCATTTGGATATTTTCAAACCCTTAACTCCCAGTAAAAGTAAAATTATCCTTCCCCATAATCAGTTCTTAGTTTCAATATATTGAATGCGTACGTTGCTTTTATTTGTTTCTTTCTATACACTTATCCGATTGTTCTTACAAAAGATAGTCCCATAACCCTTTTTGGCATTCAAAGTTTTGATACAAAAAACCGAAAACAAGCCTCAAAAATATTTCAATAATTTGACACTGACGGAATTCCCTGAATAAACTAAACAAAAAAACACCAAAGTACAAAAAAAACGAAAACCTAACAATTTAGATGGCCCCCAGCGTAAATCGAAATCTTTGCTACCTATAAACCTAATGTCCTACCGCTATACCTCGACCTAGAGACCGACCTATACAACATGACACTGGTCGACAATGACCACGTCGTCGTCGACTATTTCGCCATTGCGACTGGCATGATGCTCGTGGTGGACGGGACAGCTGAGAACGATTTCGTCCTCCTTGCGGATGGGGGCGACTTCTGCAGCTTCCTTGGTCTTGAACAGTTTCTTGAGTTCGTCCTTCTTGGCGACATCCAGTCGCTTGCTCTTCTTGTCCTTCTTGCTTTTCTTATCCTTTTTGTTGCCTTGGTCATCACTCTCGAGCTCCAAATGATCCTCCAGGAGATGGTCGATAGCTTCGGGATTGGTCTGCAGCGACAGGTCCACGGCGCCATTGAGGAATTGAGACAAAGGTGATTTCATGTGGCTGTTGTGCATCTTAAAGGCTGTCTGCAACGTTGCGTCGGGCAGCATCAGTTGTTGCAAAACGTCGAATATGAGCGGCAGAGCAGGCGAGGACTCGTACTTCGGATAGTACTTGGACGGGGTCATAATGTGGCCGCGGTGTGGTTCGTTTTCTGGGGCGTTCAAGAGGACAACTCCGGCCAAATCCTGGTCCATCATTTCCGGTTCATAGTCGAGTTCCTGCTGCATGCCCTCAGTAATCATGTTGGGGGACACCAGCTCGAAGTCCTTTACCTCGAGATTGCCATCCGGCGAGACCACCTCGTTATAGTACGCAAAGGGCGGCAGCAGAGGAGCGGCGTCAGCAGGAGCAGATAGGCCTGTACCTAGAGAAAGCACAGTCGAAGCGTGGCGGCGTTTGTGGCGAGGGTTAGCCGAACGAGGCATTGGGGCGTCATTCATCAGCGATATGCGGCGCTTGGGGCGATTCAACTCGGACAGTAAAGAGTCTACCAGTCCAATCGATGGTCCCACCCGTGGCTCCTCGATTTTGGGTGCGGATGTGTGTGTTGTGGTGCTGATTGTAGGGCCTTCTATGACGCCAGCCTTGTCGTTGTCCTGGGCAGCCTCTTGTCGAGTGGATGATTCGACCACAGCTGGAGGATTGGCCGTGCTAGCGACTGTTGCCATTGCTTTGGCGGTTCCGGAAGTTGTGTCGTTGCCTGCTTGAGTTGCGATCAACGATCCAGAAGTGGATGCCACAGCTGTGGCATTGAGCTGGACATGCGAGCGCTTGATGCGCAGGCCCTGCCCCATCCAAGGCTGCACCATCATCACGGCACCTACACCCACCCCACAATATTAGTTTCGCTCATGAATTACATCCGTGGTGCACCCATACTTACACCATAAGATCACTAAGACATTGAACTTGGACATTATCAAAGATTCGGTCGGTTGTTATTGATTGAAGGCAGCTCTGCAAATACAAGAAAAGAAAAAACTAACTTCTATTAAAAGTAACAACAAATTTGCACCATTTTTCCGCAAAATATTCCACAAAACTATCACAAATTTGTTCAGTTTTTAAATTTTTGTTTGGTAACTCACTTTTATTTTTATTTGGGACTGGGATATGTGCTCGACACAGAGTTGAACACAGGAATGATTCGAACTGCTTCCTGCCTCGTAGCGGCGTTTTGACAGGCAGCTGGGGAGACGGGAAAAGGTTACTAGGAGTCGAAAAACGAAAATACCGATTTTCAAATTCTTTTTTCTTTTCTGATAAAATTTTCCATACGCGAACACACACACAGGCACTGCGAGGGGACCTTTTCAAGTGCTGCAAATGGCAGAAAAGGCAAAAAAAGAAAAAAACGGCAACAAAAAAGTTTGTTTCGTGAGCCGCAAACAAAAGCAAACAGTGGAAAAAGTTTAGCTTATAAATTTCCAATCAATTTTTCGTGCAAAATTCAAACGCACACAGAAACAGAAACAGACACAGACACAGACACAGCAACGGGCACAAATACGAGTGCTCATAGGCGGGTAGTCATGTGTGCCTGTGTGGATGTGTGCTTGTGTGTGTGCGAGTAGCTATTACTTGATTAATAAATATTAGCAGCTCATATCTCAAAATTGGAAAATTCTCAGCGAAGCGTAAAAAGGCAAACACAAAACGGAAATGCGATACATTTGCGCAACGGCTGAAGCATTTTCCAAACACTCGCACCCACGCACCCGAAAACACTCGTACACTCATACTAATAGTACCCCAATAGTACCCTCTTTCTAATTTTCATACCTGCTAACCTTCGGATGCTAGAAGATGGTGGCACGTTGCATTCGTGCAAATGCCTCGAGCTATTTCTGATTAGGATGCGAATCGGGTACATCTGTTGTACGTTTGGATACCTTTTCGATGTGGAATTATCATCCAAGAGGTCTAGGCTACTCTTTACAGAAAATCAATTGTAATAACCTGAGATAAGATAAGTTTAAGCTTAAAAGACTCAGCAGGTAATGGGTAACCAATAGTCCGTTCACTTGCCCGTGACCTTGATATTTGTGCTTTTTTCTTGGGCCTCTGTCGCCTTCGGCTGGGGGCATTAATAATGTAAAGTGCGTGCGTCAAATGTAAATTCCTTGCTGCCAGCTCACGCGATTTCATAAACTTGCGACATTCTGAACAAACAATTCTTTGGCCCCATCTTCAGTGTTTCAATGTGTGTGTGGCGCGTAGGGGGGGCATGCTTCAAGGCGACTTAACGCTCAGGTGTGTTTGAGGGTGGGGACGGGGCGAAGGCACTTTCGCTTATCAGCTTAAATGTAAATGCCAAGCGATTGCAGTGGGTGGTGTTCGGGCGGTCAGCTGTAGGGGGCAGAGGCTGGAACTGTGCTGGGGGATAAGGGATTGGGGCAGCCTGTGGGGCAACTGCTCTGTGCTGTGCAGCTGCTGATGCTGCATTGGGGATTTGCACATTTCAGTTCGCATCTTGCCCCCAATACTGTTTTCCTCTCCCTTTTTTTTAGCAAGTTGATTTTGCGAGTGTATTGAATATAAGTCGATTTTCTCCTTACTGGATTTGCTGGCTCGACAAGGGGCTTAAATATTTAATATACATATCCCTTTTGCATATGCCAAGGAGCTGTCTGCGTCTCCGTCTCCGTCTCAATCTCCGTCTGATTCTGTGTCTGCCCCACGATTACTCGTATCGGAGAGGGAATGCCTGAACCAATGCCTGAACTCCTTCAGCTGCCTTTGATGTATGCCTGGGCCTGGGCCACGGCTTGGGCCCTGTCTTGGCTTATTAGGGCCAACCCATATCCACAGTGCAGCGGCTGAGAGGGGATTTGCATGCAGACGGCATCTAATTGGCTCAGAAAAACATGCAGTGGGTCAAGTGTGGGAAAAGTTCGTTAGCTCTGGATTTACCCGAATTGAGCTTTGATCTAGGACAACATCAGGTCTAAATCACTTACTGCGAACATTTATTAAATGTTTCGAATCGATTTGTTGGAGATTCGAGGGAACGAGGTCGGGGGAGGGCACTCCACGCCTCCCCTTGGAAACTTTCATTAGCTGCCTCGTTAATATTCCAATTGTTGACACACAACAAGTGGCAGGGAGCCAGGGAGCCAGGGAGTCGCTCCTGGGAGGCGTCGTCTCTGGCTTAACCTGTGTATAAAGGAATTTAATTAATAACGTCCTTCGTCCTTTCAGCGTGTGCAGCGCGGCGGAAACTTAATTAAATGCGCAAGTGGCAAGTGGCAAATGACAAGTGGAGATGCACGAGCAGATGGGGGGCCCGGCACGAGGCGGTGGCAAGTAAAGGACGACCACATCAGGTGGTAGCATCCAATACTTATGCGATTACATACCCTGATACTCGTAGTTCTAAAAATGTGGCGTCCCCATAACAAGTACGAGGAATGCCCCCGAAAACTAGGGGGGCTCGTGTTAATAGTGAAAAATGTGGCAACAAAGGGAACAAATGATTGCCGACGCTTAGACAAAACCAGATGGCAATTCTCGTGCGGGTCGACGCAGCCAGTGCCTGTGGCAGCCATAAAACAACGAGTTGTGGTTCAGCGAGTTTAATGGGTTGCCATCTCTACGAGTTTTTAGTGCGCGGGGTTTATAGCCTGTGACTGGGGGCAAAGTTTATTAAGTTTATGCAAAGTGCATAAGTAATATGCACACAGTGCAAAGGTCGGGCAGCGCGTGGGGGGACTGTTTAGCTTAACATAATCATTGGCATTGGTTATTGGCATTGCGTGGCATGCCAATCAGTCTTTGTGTGCCGTCAAGTATACGACAAGCTGTACGCCAATTTTGTGCCACTTTACGAGTACTCGTACATTGTGGCACAGCAGTCAGTGCAAGGGATAAATCAGTACAATATTTGTGCCAATTAGTTTCGGTATGAATACGGATGGCTGTCGCAGGTCAATCCCCAACGTTGCTGCAGTTTTGTGCAGAGTTGTGGCATTTCTGCATGATATGAGCACAGTCATCAGCTTTGGTTCCCCATCATATCATATTCTGTTCTGAAATGTTTGTGTTTTCATCTCTTTCTGCCTGTCCTCAAGTTTCAAAGGACATTGCAAGTGATTTTTTGCATTCATGCCTCTATATCGGTCAGCTTCCATATCGGTGAACTTCCTCTGAATGGAACAGAACATATCAATCAGTTCCTTTCCATCAAAGCAGCCCCAAAAAGTCAAATGTCATATGAAACCTTCGTTTTTAACACTTTGCCTCTACATATACTCGTATGTATATGTATGCCAACTTAAGGTGCAGTACTCAGTCTTGCAGTCAAACAATGGTATTCAATCGACATACATTTCGGACAGTTTTCGCTCCATCCGTACGTTTGACAGACGACTACCGGATAGAGTGACGCCCCCGTCTCCGGCACTACGTAGACGAACGCGGCCATGCTGGAATTTTAAATCAATTTCAGTTGAACGCCTTTTGCCTGCCATTGATTTATGGCCCCGTCAAAAGAAACACCTACTCGTATAACTGGAAAAATAAGAGCCGAAGAACAAGCACAACTTTACCGAATTATATTTCAATGAACAGAGCAATACACAGGTCGCTCAGAAGGATGGACGCAGGGAGGCGGGAGGTAGGTGAAAAGATGTTAAAAACTTTTTGACAATTGACTTAAAAACTTTCTTCAGGCTGCCAGAAATTGACTGCCTTTTGTATACAAATAGGTCGAAATCTGCCAGGACACTGAAGGCCGTACACACACACACATGACCGTGGATGGGGGCTGGCAGCTGTGGAGGGTGCAAGGGCAAATGGTGCCGCCGCCATGAAGCGGAAGTAAACACATAAAACGGAAATGAAAATTCAATTATTTCGTTACGATTGCTCAACTTTTTTGTTTTTTTTTCTCCAATATATGTGTGTGTGTGTGGGTGGGTGTGTGTGTGTGTGTGTGGTGGGTGGGTGTTGGTGTTCTCTTTTCCAAAGAAACGGGAGCTGGCAGAAAAAGTTTAAAATTATATTAACGTGCAGCTCGCTCCGTGGGTCAGCAGAGCATGCAACATTCGCTCGGTTTGGCCAAATTCAATTTAAGATGCCTTTTTTTGTGACATATGCCCCGAAACCGAAACGTTTTCCCAGCGGAGAAGCGCGTGGGCAGCGGTTCCGACCGAGTCGCACATTCAAATCCGATTGTCCACAGTCTCTTTACGCACAATTAGCCCAAATGCAGCTTGTCGAATCGATTCGCCCTGGAGGCCTCTCCTGGAATGGTCCGATGGTCCGAGTATTGCCACAGTGAAGCCAAAGATGTCAAGCAAAGAGGTGGTCTTCTATGGCCTAATGGCTGCCATTGTCTGCGTGACGACAATCGTCACCCACCACAGACTGGCGGTGCGGCTGTTCGAGATGCAGTGGGCGCTGTCGGTGCATTCGCAAACGGTGCTAGATACGTACCACCAGCGGGTGGATCTCCAGTACTTTGCCGGAAATGTGCTGGTTATCGTCAACATCGCCTCCCAGTGTGGATTGACGGAGAAACAGTATGCGGGCCTGACTCAGCTGCTGGATCGCTACTGGGAGCGGGGACTGCGAGTCCTTAACTTTCCCTGCAACCAGTTTGGCCAGCAGATGCCGGAGTCGGATGGCCAAGAGATGATGGACCACCTGCAGCAGGTGGATGCGAATATTGGTTATGTCTTTGCCAAGATCGAGGTGAATGGACCTGGGGCCGATCCGCTGTACAAACTGCTCACCCGAAACCGCAGCAACGTGCGGGGCGGAAAGATCGAGTGGAACTTTGTCAAGTTTCTGGTGGATCGTAGGGGCCAGGTCTATGGTCGCTACGAGGCCAAAGCGGAGCCATCTGTTCTTTCCAGTGACATTGAGCGGCTGCTCGGTGAAGGGTCCAAATAAATAACGCACTCTTTCAGGAAAACTGACAATGTCGTGCGTTATCAATGGGGATTACTGCTGCTGCTGTTACTCTCACGTCCTGTCCTGATGTTGATGCTGATGCTGATGCGCAGTGCACATGCCAAGCGATTTTTTATTTTTCTTTTTCCTTTGACGTATGTACTTCCACCCACCTGGCCTTGCTAGTCCCCATTCCGTTTTGACTTCTGTCATCTCCGAATGCCCGAAGGCCAGCGAGGGGGGACGGTGGTGCGGGGTGGTGTCGGAGCGTGTGGGACGTCCTTTCGCGTTGCTGCTCTTGTCACTTCGCTTCATCAAATTGCAGTTGCAGTTACGCAGTTGCGACTTGGCCCAGGTCTTGTTAAGCATACGCCCCCTGTGACACCATCGAAGGGGATGCAGCAGCCAGCACTTCAACCTCATGAAAGCCAATCGAAGAGCGACACGTCTTCGAAAGAGCTTTCGCTTTGGGGTACCACCATTAGTTAGCTGGAACCTTGCGGGAGCTCTGGTGTCAGTGAAGTTTCAGAGTTTCAGAGTTTTGTCTAGAATCTTCTTCTGAAAAGTAACTACATATTTGTGTATTATTTAAAAATCTCAAAGATGACAAAGAATTCTTTATTAAAACTTCATAAAAATGTATGCATTCCTACAATCTTCGCAGAGAAATGCACAGACTGGAATTTACCCATCTTCTATCTCCTGCAACCCACTCCTGCGCCTCCGCCTCCGCTGTCAACTTCGACCGCAACGATTCCTATCCTCGGCTTTCCGGCTTTTTGCTTTTGGCTTGTCTGTCTCTTGGTGGCATGCAAACAAGCTCTCGTTTGCCCCCTGCTGTGCTGCAACATAAAAACGTGCCGCTGCCTGCACATTTGCCACATGCTTATGCCTCTGTGTCCCTGTATAAGTGTCCTGGGCCATGTCCGTGTCCCTCTGGGTCTGTGTGTGTGTGCAGCGTTGACAGTAACCGAAATTGCCACAATTTGCGGCTGTGTACAATTTGGCCACGCATCAATCTGTGCGCATGTTAACCAAAAAACCATTACAAACAAGGCAGACAATATCATGAAGGGGCAGTGAGCGAGAGGCTGGCTGCCAGAGAGCATTTCCGTTTCCGCTAACGCATATATTTCCCTTTTTTGCGAGGCTGTAGCAGAATGAGGCTGGGGGCGCAGAATGACAAGGAGGGTAGGGTGTAGTTCTTCTGGATGGAGAATCAGCTGGGTAATTTTATTTGATGAGCGCATTACTTTTGCATTTTATACGCGGGGCTGGCATGGCGTATGCGTAATAACTTGTGAATAGCTTCCCCCTAAAAAACCCCCCGCTCCCCCAGAGTATACCAATTTAATTTTTTAACAGAAGCGAACAGAAGAGAGTCGTCGTTGGATTCTTCCTTCGCTCCACGCTCCACGCTCCTCGAACAACGCACCGTTGGAAAATTCGCAGCGGAAAAATGTTGGCTTGTTAGTTGGTTTGGCATTTGTTCGGTTGCCTGAGTTGAAACTTAATTAACATTTGATTGATAAAGGTTTTGCACACACACACACACACACTCCTATAGAGTATCTATGGTATGTGTGTGTGTGTGCGTGAGATTGCTGTCTGCATGCAAATGAAAATTTTCAATGCCAGCGGCGCATTCGACAGTGATTATTTATGCGTGTGTTTGTGTTTGTGTGTGTGCGTGCTCCAAATTTTAATTAGTATTATAAATTATTGCCAACGGTGTAGTAATTAAATGCATGTGTGTGTGTGTGTGTGTGTGCGAGTATTTTGGGCAGCAACGAAGATAAAGGAGAATTTTAGCCAATTAAACCTGTATGACAGTACGCTCCCTCAGTCCCCCAGCAGCAGTCGCAGCCTTAATCACACTCCCCCTCCTCTGGCATTGTCTGATCTCTGGGAAAATATTTCGTTTAAATTTGCATAAAAAAAATCACAAAATTTTAGTGGCATTTGGCTGTGATTTAGCATTGATTTGATTTGATTTGGCAAACGTCAATTGAATTTGGCGATGTCTTTGGTTCAGCTGTGGCTAAGCAGCTTAGTCCAATGCCCCCCTATCACTTTCCCATTTCTCTTTGTTGCATATGTCTCTCTTTCTCGGTGTGTGTGTGTGTGTGTGTGTGGTGAAAATTGCATTTTTCTTATCTGTTTTGCTAGCTATTCAAATGGTAAATGGCAGATGGCAGAAAGCGTGCAGAGGGACTCCCGAGTGGAGCACAAAGGGCACAGGAAAAGTAAAGGAAAACTGAATTCAATTTGTACTCGTATGCGTGTGAGTGTGTGTGGATGTGGGTGCATTGAAAGTGCTGCAAAATGGACAAATCGGAAAGGAAGAATGGCTGAGCGCCACTGCCAATTTGATCTGGATAAGCAACCCGAACTCAAAGCTCGATTTCAATCATCATTTGACTTACTTTATCATATTAAAAATTTATCGATATTCACCCAAAAGACTCATAAAATACTTCAACACATTTGCCGTCGAACCGACAAGAAAATCGAACCGTATAAGAAAATTCAATAAATTGCTTGGCTCCACATAAAATAATGCTGCATTATAGACTTTCGCCGCCTTCGGGCCAAGTAACCGCCAAATGTTGCCCTGGAGAGCAACCAGCAACCAGCAACCAGCAGCAACGAGAAGACAACGTGAAACATACAGCAACCTTAAGGGAGAAGTTCGAGTAAATGTACTATATTTGAATGTCTCTGCGAAGGATCCATTGGCTTTGTCAAGAGCTAGATTCGCCAGGAGTATCAGAGGAGGAATCCAGTGTAGAATATAAGCAACCGTTCTGCAGTGATCTTCAACTGTAATCGCTACACGAATATTTCTAAGAAATCTATATATGTTTTGATCAGATCTGTTTGTTTAGCATGATTTTTGGACTCATGTAAACAGAGAATGGAAACTCTTTGCCATTAGGGGTCTTAAATATTGTACCGTCCATGAAAATGGAAAGTGTATGCCAGCTTCAATAGGCTGGCGTCGACTTTTCCTTTATCTCTGCTACGGGTAATTCAAATTGTCGCCGACGAAACAATGACAATGCCGTAGTCTGAGACTTCTCCGAGTGGGTCTGCGACTGGGACCGCGAGTGGGACTTGGACTGGGACTGGTACTGGGACCCCTTCACGAATCGATTTCTATTTATGTTTTATGAGACGTAAAATGATTGAGCCAAACGGAAGGCGGCAATCCAAAAAATGCCAAATAAAAGAGTCTGGAGGGGGGGCAGTGGAGGTGGAGGTGGAAGTGGGCCCGAGACAGCTGCAAAAGTTTATCGCCAAGGCAGACCGCATTAAATGCGGGACACACGCACATTTGGGCACTTTCCGTACGTCCGCATCTTGACGTCAGATAAAGGCGTATCCGTGGCCATGGCCCTGCAATGGTGGGTAGGATGTCCGATATCGGGAAAAGCATTGCCTGACGTTGATGGAGAGCTGGGTAGGAAAAGCGTGTAAATTACATCCTCACTTTTTTGTGTGTGTGCAAGGCTGTTTGTGTGTGTGTTCCATTGTGCGTTTGGGTGGGGAGGGGAGGGGGGCTCCACTTCTTGTCTTTGTATCTTGAAAAGTTTGGCGTGTGTTGTTGTCACAACGGCTATCATCTTAGCTTGATGTGGTGTTAAGGATTCCTTCTGTTGTTGCACTTGAAATGATGAACTGACATGTCTCTTCCTCTTCCTCTCCCTAATGTTTTTGTCTGTGGATGTGCGTGGCTTTAAGTTGCCTCGTGGTCGGCTTTAATTTGCCTCTTATGCCTATGCTAGAGAGCTATTAAGCCCCGAAATCGTAATTGAAAATTCCGTTCCACTAATTAATCTTAATTAGCTAGTTCTGCCATGTCCTGTCCACATTCATCGATCAAACATTTGGCCCCCATCCGCCCACACATCCGACTTGGGTTATTGTAACGCTAATGACTAAATAATTGATCGAAAAGTAATCCTGGCTGAGGCAGAGGCGCCCAGGAGCAAAGGAGGCGCCTTACGCAGTGCAGCATTTCACTTTGCTAGACCAAAAATGCCGCTAAGCGGCTTATGGCCCTGTATCCCGGCCACAGGCCCCAAATTGAATATGTCCCTGTCTGTGGTGGGTCTCTGTCAGTGTGTGTTTGCGGCTAAGTGAATAAAAATCTTTTTGCACAATTCATTAAACGCAAATTATGCCCCAGAGAGGGCCAAAAGGGAATGCTGTGGAGCGGGTGCATTGTTATTGCCTTTGGTTGGCTTTCTCTCTTATACATGTTATAAGAGGCACACGTGAGGCATACAAATTTAATGTGAGTATGAACCTCCACTCACACACATACAGACAAAAGGATTCGCACCCACACGCACTTTTTTCGGTGTCTGGTCAAAGATACAATGAACCCCAAAGGCAGTAGAAAAAGCGTCAGGAAAGGAGATTGGAGAGAGGAGTGAATCAAGGTAATAGAGTGCCTCCGGCGCCTAACAAAACTTTCACTCGTGCGCGCCCAGGAAATGGCTACGGTATAGATAAATGTAGGCTGACAGCGCGATTTATTGTCACACTTACCGCAGCGGCCATTGTTATGCAGAACAGCTGCAGGCGGCAGCAGAAGAGACAACTTTTTCGCATTGCGTATACGCAACAATCGAAACACATTCGCATTCGCATTGACGTCACGTTGCAAGCAGCTGCGGGTGCCACTAGCAGGTGGGACCTACGGTATCCGCTGAAGCAACAGTAGCTTCTGCTAGTCATTGTAGGTACCCGTATACCCGCACCGGGCATTGCATCGGGCACGTGCTGGTGCTAAGGAGTCTGCTCTGACTGGCAAGGACATGCAGTTTTTCTCTTGCTTTCTTCACTCGTGCTCTGTTCATCGTGGTGTGTATCTGTGAGAGAGTGTTTGCTGAATCGTTTTATTGGGCACTAGCTGTGGAATATTTATAAGCTGATTGCTGGCAGTCATAACCGAGAGAGTGGCCAGCAGCCCACACAATTACGCCAGCAATCCTTCACGCTGACAGCCTCTACTCATCTCCTCTGTAACTATTTTTCAACAGGTAAATCTTAGCTGTCCGTGTGGGTCTCTCTGTGTGTTGTCTTTGCCTGTCAAAGGCGAACGACTGGGCCAAAGATAAAAGATTAAATTGAAATTCCAATCGGGTGCCAGCACTCACCATTCTCCAGATATGCATTCTCCAATGGTTTGCTTTTTTATATACGAGCCTGTACGTATTCCTCCTTTTTTGTTGCTCTTGTTTATTGTAACAACGAAGCAACAATAAATTTTGTAGCGCATACTTCAAATGTCAAATGCGGCAGCGATAAAAATTTCTTTATTGTACAAAACACACACAAGGAGCGCGGCAAGAATGGCCAAGAACAGGAATTGCTTTGGCCCATTGCATTCCCCTTTGGCCAGTCCCGGCCAGGCCAGGCCAGGGCCGGACTCTGACTCTGATTCCGACTCCGACTCCCACTCCCGCTCCAACTCGTACTCGGACGTGAACTTTTGCTTTTGCTGCTTGGATTTGACAGTTTTTGCAATTTATATTTATTTCAAGGGCTGCACAAAACACCGCATACGCATAAGTAATAGTACGTCCCCTACGCCAGACCAGACCCTGCATAAATTAAGATAATCGCGTTTAGTTTGCCTCGCTTTCGGTTCTGGCTTTGCCCTGTTCTGCTGTCAGATACTTGGCTGCATAATTTATGGCCCCCGGGTAGTGTGCCGAAGCCTTTCAACTGCCCCAACAGCTTTAATCCCGTGTAATTGAAACTCCATCCCACTATCCGGCGGCGGCTGTCTCATCAAAGTCGCCTGCTTTCAATGAGTGCTGTGTGCTAATGAGTTAATGGCCAGGCGCCCCGTGGACAGCGAACAGCGGTGGTTCCTCAGAACTCGGTGACCGGAAATGATATGCAGCCGCCATTAAAGTTCTGCTGTGCTGAAGCTACAACTCGATCATTTAACGAAACTTTGGACACCTATTAGCCCCATAAGAGCCTAGATTATTTGCATAAGTATGTGGCAGAGGCCACATTGGCCCGAGTCGAGTTGGGCGAGAGTCCGTTGGGGCACGTGCCACTCATATTAAGGCACACACAGACATTGTACACTCGCCCTTTGACCTTAACCGAAACTCTGCCGGAATCTGTCTGGCTTGGTCTGGTTATTATTTTAATGGCCATTTGAAGTTGCTGCTGACTATGGCTGTGGCTGTAGCTGTAGCTGTGGCTGTGGCTATGACTGCTGTTGTTATTGGCAATGACCAGGCCATGATTTTAATGCCAATTTAATATAATTTTTATGCCTGGACCTTGGCCAGCTCTAAATACGTGCCAAAGCGAACCAAATCGAATTGAATCGCATCGAAATTGCCGCAATGATTCGACATATTTACTCGTAAGCCCAAGGAAAATGCTTTCATATCCTTTCCCCTGCTATTAAGCGTAAATCGATCGCAGCCGATGGACAGGCAGACAGGCAGAGAATAGAGAAAAGCCAGACACGTTACACCCGATGAGCATTGGGTCAATCCAGCCTCTGGTTGGTCTGTTTTATTTTTAATTTACAAATTCAACTTTTTTCAGGCCTAATTTATGCAGCAAATTCATTTTTAAAGGCATCATCTTTGTCGTCAAGCAGGAAGTGTCCCTTTTGCCTTTGGCATAAACCTAATTAAATGCAGCGAAAACAGATGTAACGTGGACTTCCCCGAGAGAAGCCGAATGCAAATTGACAAACTTTTCAGGAACTTTACGAGTGGCAACGGATGGACTGGGGGCAGGGCACAGGGGACGGGGAACAGGGGAATCATGTGAAAAGCGGCATTTTTTAATTAAAATTATTTCACATCAGGGAAAGACTACGGCTGCTGATGATGCTGCCATCCGTAGTAAGCTCTTACTGTAATTAGTCGAGCTTCTATTCATCAACGATCCTCCTCCATCACTGGGAAACTTCTTCGAGCAGGGGAGCTGGTTCCACAACTTTTCCACTTAGGCTGTAAGTATCTGCTCGTCAGTGCCATCCACCAGTCTCTCGTAGCCATTGTGCACCACGTACATCATGCCAGACATCACAGCTGCAATGTACAATCATGTGTACTCGTACATATCTCTGTATGAACGGGGGTCCCCTGACAGCCGTCTCTGGCTTTGACTCACCTGCCGCACCCAAATGCGAGGCGGTAACTATGATCGATGTGACGACCCCTATTCTGTGGAACATCCAGAAACCCTCAAACATGTTGTAGAAAATGCCGGTGACAAACAATAGGGTACAGATCAACCAGACCAGCATGATCTTCGACTTGTGCAGATCCCGCTTCTTCACTAGCCCAAAGATGAGTAATCCCGAGGCCGTCAGCTCCAGGGCCCGTGCAATGCCCAGTACCTGGGTCTGAACTGCAATGGGGGAGATTCTTCAGTAAATGGCGGCAACCAGCTCCAATCCAGTCAGCACCTACGCGAGTAGGGAATTGCCATTGTCGCCGAGGACACAATGATCCCCATCAGACCGATGGTAAATTGTAAAAGTCGCAAATTGAATATGGCTCTCATGTCGATTTTGCCTTCGCTCGCCTCAATGGTTCAATATTAACTGACTTTTGCCGACCATTGACTGATGTTATTTGTATCCTAATCTAATCGGCTTTCCAGATAAGGTTCGACGTTGTACACTTAAAGAAATCTCTTCTGATTTGAAGAATTAATCACTAAAAATTGACAGGCACACATTAATGTTTAGCCTAAAGCACATTTTATGTGTACATATTTATTTATGTGTATTATTTTTTAGGAGCATTTTCGTATGTACACACATTTCTACCTCAGATTCGATAAGGTCTCAGACACGCTCTTTGTTTGTAAGTCCGAAAGCTTTAGTAACCGACTATGAATAGACGAATCAATATATAACAGTGCGTTTCATTTGCTTAAGACAAATGTAGATTCGTTTATTGAAAAAAGCATGAAGAATGGATATATTATATTATATTGCCACCGAATTAATGAACAAATGTAGCTCTGTTTCCACTCTACACGACACTGACTACCGAGTCCTTTTCGTTATATGGCGGTGGCTATCTACGTCTTGGCCTGTGGGTGCTGTTAAAGTTGCTTCTTCAGGCGCCTCCTCCTTGCCCACATATGACCGGTAGATCCGCAACATCGAAAGAAACAGCACAGCTAAAAGAGGGCCAGACACCTATGCAGCAACAAAAACCCAAGCGACTGACACCTACCGGCGTTTACAAGGTTGATTGTGCTATTTTTGTTATTTCGATCCACCGAACAGTCATAGAGCATAGTGCCCAAGTAGACGACAGAGGCCTTCAGCCAAAAGAGACGAATCTTAATCCTGTGCTGCCCAAAGATTGCAAGCAGCTCGATGTTGCTGCAAGCAAGGAGTTCTGTACGGATCCGACTTGTGGCACATACTAACCAGAAGTAAATGTATTCAGGAGGGCGCGAAGAACGAAGTTCGTTAGGGCAATGGCCCTCTCCCAAGTTCTTTCCGTGAACCAAATTTCGCACCAGCAGATCGATCACGACTGAACTCAACAGAAGAAAAGTCCAATGTTTTCAGCGTTTGTTTACATTCAGACATATATAATACACTCGATCTGCTGGGGAACATTAAATATCTTATGCAAAAGGCGCCAACCTCAAGCCCTGGAAACTTGCCTCATATGCCAATTCATTTGACACCAACTGGCCACAAAAACCTATGAAAAGTTCATCAAACAAAATGAATGCATAACTAATTCAGTCACACACTCACTGTGCATTCATGTTTATCTGATGGATGAACTTTTCGACACTTTGTGCATTTGAAACTTTTAGTAGTTTGCACTTTAGTGGCAATTATTTTTAAATTTAACCAGTTCGGGCTCTAAGCACTTAAGTTTCTGGGCCGAAAACAGGTACTGGTTGCGGATGCGGATGCCGATGGAAATTCTTAGGTTAAAAGTTTGCCAACTTGAAGTTTTAATTAAAATTTGTTTTCCCCCACTAGCACGCCGAGCCGCAGATGGACGGACAGACACCAATTGCATCGTATAAGTCATAATAAATGAGGTGTTTTTTTTTTGGAAATTCCGTTCGAGCATTGAAGGGATAATTTATGAATGTTTTGTAATTAACAGCTGAGAAATTTATCATAAATTTCCATCTAATTGCATTTTTATGGCATCAAAGTTGTTCCTTATTCACATTGCCATCATAAATAAGCAAACGGTTGACAGGTGGCTGAGTAATTTGGTAACTTTCGGCTCCAAAAGATTTCGGCACTGCCATCTGCAGCTCACATCATCCCCGGCAATGGCAGGGCATTTCCAATTCGTTATGGAAACTCTGCCGATTCACTTTCAGTATTTTCTGTGCCACGGCCAGATGGTCGATGGGTCCCTAGGGCATATTTGATGCACAATTTCCTGCCAAGATCTTCACCGAGTGGTGATTTGTGGTGTACTAGTGAGTATCTGTTAGTCGGGACATATCTACCCAGCGTTTTCTTAATGTTTTGTTTAAACTTGCAGTGCAATCTTCTGCCTTTTGGCTGATTGTGTATTAATTTGGGAGTTTATTAGGCGTGAATATGAAAATAGCACGCAACTTTGACCATTACAGAGACACAGACACACACAGAGAGAGAGAGAGAGAGAGAGGATACTTGCTGCATGATTCACGGCCACAAAGTTCTGGTCACGCCCAATGCCGAGTGGGGCTGATTTATATAATTTAACCAATGTTGCAGCAAAGGCAAGGCCAGAACAAAGAGTCTTGTTGTCGGAGGCTGAGGGAGTGAGTGTCGTGAAATGTTGCTCATTTATTTCATTTAAATGCGCATTTAAATCTATTTAAAACTCCACATGAGCCATTCCCAAAGCCGCACAGACACCAGGCACACGGCCCGGAGAGGCATCGGAAATGGAAACGGAGCGAGAGACAAAAATAAAGGGCAAATAAAAGGCACGGCACGGCACGGGACAGGACACAGGACACGGGACACGGGACAAGACCTGACATGAGCTCTCTTTCTCTATCTTCCAGCTTCCTCTGCCGACTCCGACTGGTATCTCTTTCTCTCTCTCAGCATGATTTAACGATAATGAAGGTATTTACGAGTTTAGCCTTAGCCTGAGTCCGGGTCTGGGTCTGGGTCTGGCTCTGACTCCGACTCTGGGTCCCTGTTTCGGGCTGAAGCTCGTGCTGGGATCGGAGGCTGGGCTCGTGGGCAAAAGTAAAAGCAAAACTCATCATAATGCCGACAAAAGGTTATCCAAAACACACACACACACTCTCTGGGGCACTTGTATCTACGTGTGTCCTGGCACTTGTAAGATGCTTTTGCCAAACTTTTTTGTTGACGCCGTTGATAAGGACAACGACAGCAATAACTACTGAAAGGTGCTGCCAGCTGAGCCTCTGCCTCTGGCTCAGCGTCAATTCTCCAGGGCAAAGACTTATATATATCGAAGGGTGTACTCGTGTAGGCTATATATGTACACCTAGGTAGGGTGCCGGGGTGTCTGCTATCCTCCCAACGCACATTGCATGCTAATAAAACCCAATCTGCCATAAAATTGTTTCACAGTCAACATAATTACATCAGCAGCAGGATCGCATCGTAGCCGCATAGCAGCAGCAACAGCAGGAACACAGCCCGAGGATAAATTTGATTTTCCAATTTATGATTAACGGGGAAACAATTTTTAGTGCCTTTTAATGGGTGTGTGGGGGGCAGGGGAAGGGCCTCCAATGGTACACAAAAATATGAATACCTAAGCGGGAAAATTTAATTTCATTTCAATGGCAAACACCTTTCGTTTGTGGCAGCCCCCTTCATCGCGCCGTCTGATTTCCACTCACTTGCATGCATATTTTATGATGCCGCCTGCCGCCTGCCCCATCCCCATCCTCTCCAGCTCTCAGCTGAGATCCACTTACCACAGCGCGGATTTTACTGTCCGACTCTGGACTGCCTCGGCTGCTCAGCGGCTGCCCTTCGACTGTGGAGTGGCAAAAGGTGAGTGGTAAAGGCCTGCTGCTAGTGGGCTAGTGGGCAAGAACAAAGACAGCTTAACCTGGCTGAAATCGGATTACACAGTGGTCGACTGGCGCTGCTTGCGGACGCTTTCATTGCCACCGCTCCTCAAAGTGCACCTCGTCCGCAATTTGTCGCTGGAGAAACTTTGGAATTATGAAAGTGAAGTGGCAAGGGTCCGCAAGCTGAGGAATAGTTAATTGCAAGGCCTTGAGATACACTTGCGATCGAAGCTCGTCCCTGCCACGGGGAGAAGGACTGAGAGAAAGGCGGCTGAATGAAAGGAAGTCTTCATCGCCCTTCAAAAAAATTGAGCGAAAGATAAAGACAATGCGGCCCGCTGGCTGTTGGCCAAAATGCATTTGGGCCCGGAAATCCCCTGCTGATTGCGGCTTGCATTATCCAAAATAATCGCAATCAACGTGAAGCTATCGCCGCCACCTTGTTGGCGAGAAAGCAGCAGCTGGATGGATCTGTATCTGGGAATACCTGGAATACGGGAACCTGCCCGGCCTGCAGGCATTCCATTCCATTTGTTTGTTCTCCGTCCGTGCCGCACACTTTCAATTATAATTATTAACAGATTGTTTGCTGCCTGACTTTGTGGCGAGCGCTGGGGAATTCTTTCCTTTGTGGTGTCTGTTTGTTCTTTCTGGAAATCACCTGAGTAATGCACTTGATGCCTGTGCAATTTCCTGCTCCTTCATCTGCGGGCCGGAACTGGGGCAGCATTGTCCTTGCGTGTTCTTTTTTGTCTTTCAGTGTCCTGTCCTCCATCCTCCATCCTCCATGCTCTGCCCTTGCCTCTACCTCTGCCTCTGCCTCTGCCTCTGCCGATGGTTGTAGTGCACTTGTAGTTTTGCTGCAACTGTTCGCCGCTCGCTGTTTTTCTCTCTATTTTGCCAAAGGCAACTTTTAACATTTAATGATGCTGCTTTGTGTTTTAATACGCTTTGCTTGCTTGCCAAGCTCATGGCTGCCACATGCCCCCTCGCCCTCTCTCCCTCTCGCCATCGTTCCCTTTCTATATCTCCCTGCCACTCCGCACTGCTCTTCAGCCAGCACGTGCCATAAGCAGCGCTTTGAAAACTTTTAAGTAGACAAGCAATGTCCCCACCACCCAGCCACCCATCACCCCTCACTCATCAGTATCGCCCACTCCCAGTGTCCTCCTGCTGCCTGGGACATCTTATATTACTTGTCCTGCCTTTTGTGCTTTAAGTTGTCTACTCAGTTCCAATTTTTCCCATCGTCTGCTGCTTGCCAAGGTGTTTGAAGCAATTTGTGTCGCCTCTTTCTGTCTCTCTCTCTGGCACTGTACCTGTTTCTCTCTGTTTCCTGTCTCTCTGCTTAGTCGTTTTCTGGTCACCCATGTTCATGACAACAGCTCGGTGGAGTTTTGACTCTCTTACCCGTTTCCCAACCAACAATTCTGCCCCCCTTCGAGGTGG
Source organism: Drosophila lowei (assembly GCA_008121275.1). Lineage (NCBI taxonomy): Eukaryota > Metazoa > Arthropoda > Insecta > Diptera > Drosophilidae > Drosophila > Drosophila lowei. The sequence goes on along the minus strand of CM017778.1, from coordinate 17,417,691 downwards.
CTTTCTCGTGGCGTGCGGTGTGCAGATTGTGCCAATCTAACCTGTTGCCTGGTAAGGCCTGTTCTGGCCTGTTCTGGCCATCCAACAATCCATCTATTCTTCCATCCGTCCAGCCTGACTTGCTCATTTCCAGAGTGGCAAAGTTTCTGTCGCTTTCTGCTGTGAGTAGAGTGCAGCTCCCCACTGTGGGTGGACCCTAGCCATTAGGCGGAAATGACCTGCATGTGCTGGGCCTGCTTTCAATGCAATTCCAATTTAACTTGGCCACAGTACCCATGCATTTCCAATTACATTCGAAGCAGAACCCAGCCGAACCGAACGAAACGAAACAAAATCAAATGAAATGAAAAGTTTCGCTGCCACTTTCAAAATCACAAAGTGCAATTCGTAGAATTGGTGAGCAATTTACGAAATTAAGTTCCGACAAAGTTGCAAAGGCTTTGCGCCGCCCAATGGGGCGGACGGAGGTGACTTTCCGATGGGTGGGAATGGAAACTTGCCGGGGCCTCTGCAAGTTTCAGGGCAAGGCTTCATGGGAGCAAAGTTGCAAAATCCCGCTCATCTCCGCCAGTTGCTAGTTGCCGGGGGAGTGTGCCTTCTGACCTGTTTCATCTGATTGCCACTTGGCTGCTCGGGTCAATCTGCATCTGAACATAAAATGAGGGAAGATACCCAGAAAGAGAGAGAGAGAGTGTGTGTGTGTGGGTGGGGTGGTGGCGGCAGCTCTTTCACAAATGCAAATGGCGCTGCATGGGACACATAGTCATTACAAATTAATTTCACACGTGAGTAAGTCGAAGCAGCAGCAGGAGACGACGAAAATCTGCCAAGACATCCGTGCAGAATGGAACAAGCCCGAGGGGAGCCTGAAGGGGGGACAGCTCACATAATGTCAGTCATATGACATTCAATTAGGAAAATTTGTTGCATCTTGATGAGTAAATGTGCCATGTGCGCTACGCCCCGCCCTTCTCCATATGCTGCTGTTGCGTGTCTTGTCGTTGTCCTTGTCGTTGTCGTTGTCGTTGCCGATGATGGTAACGATGGATCTGTTGCACAAGTCAAGAAGCTGTAAAGTGGTTCGTTTGGGAACTGGTTCCTCCAAGCAGTGTGGCCAGCCCTCGCCCTGGTCCGTCCGCACTTCCGCTCACAAATCAATGGCGCTCAGGTGCTAGAGCGGTGAGAGTGTATGGGTGGGATTGTACGGCATACTGGACAATGGCCGGTGCTAAAGCTGCCGGCAAATCTGCTTCACTCTCCTAAATTGCAAGAGCACTGGTGTCCTCCGGTTTTTCCCTACTCCTCCTCCTTCTGTCCCATCGACTGTTCTGCTCCCCTTCTGCTGCATCCGCCTCTGCTGAGAGACCATTACAATGGCTGCTCTGTGGGGTGGTGGCAGGTAGCAGTGTCCTTGCTGAAATTTAATTGTTGCTTTCGGTCAGGGACAGGATGTGCGTTAGTTGATGGCCAGACACCTGCTTAGCTGGCACTTCATCTATTTTGTACCCCCCATTGCCACTCCCTGCTGCTGCTGCTGCTGCTGCTGCTGCAACTCTCCTTCTGGCTGCATTTTGGCTCTAGTTCTGGCTCAATCAACTGGCAATTTTTTGTGTGCTGGTGCTGGTGCTGCTGCTGTTGGTGCTGATGAAGTGATTGCCGGGCGAAATGAAAATGCCAAGAATATATCCTCTCGTTAAATATTACACATCAACAGCAGAACGAACACCAACAACACTTGCAACAGCTCCAACTGAATTTCCAACCAATGAAAACAACGCGTATCGTTTTTATTAAAAATTTCATTTTCATTTGCAAAAGCGAAAATGGGCAAATGGGAAAAGAGAGCAGGACCGAAAACGAAGCTGAAGCAAGCGAAAATGTGGCAAATATGAAATATGAGCAATAAATGGGCGAACGTCCATCAGAGTCCTTGAGTTCGCTACTTCCATCTCCTTGACTTGCTCTTCAGCCCCATCCCCCATCCCATTCCATTCCATCCTATTCGATCCCCTTCAGCTGAATGGGACAGGACACCACTTGCAATAATGCTCTTGGCCGGCGGCTAAAAAAATACGAGCCAAAAAAAGATAACGAAAATAAAATAAAGACAAATAAACGTTCAACTTCGAAAAATTAAAATTATACAATTCAGTCGAAGAAAAATATGCGAAAGCTAAGGCCCAGTGGAAAAGAACAGAGAAGAGATGGAAGAGAAAGAAAATCATTGAATAGCAAAATATGATATCCAGCAGGAAGTCCTGGCCTCTTGATCCGCAGCATCTCCCTCCCGCAGGCCCCAAGAGCCCGAGGCCATAAGGAATTCGCAAGAAATTAAATGAGCAAAGGGCGAACGGCGAAAGGAAAGCCGTGGATCCGAGCTGAATCCTTGGCCAAGCAACTATTTAATATATAAACCTTAAATTGGAATAATTGTTGGAGTACTTTCCGCTATCCCCCTGCTAATTCACGGACGCACCGCTTGAAGGGTAGCTACATTTTGGCAAAGAAAGTAATATGGCAGCACAATTTTTGATTTATTTCGAGCCTCGGGGAGGGCGCAGCTTCCGCTTCTCACACACACACACACACACACACGCACACACATACATACAGTACAAACTCAGAGAGAGTGAGACAGAGTGAGAGAAGAAAGGGAAACTCGAGTGAGCTCGAAGCGCCAAGCACCGAGCACCGCGCACAGCGCACAGCGCAATTAGCCCCACAATGGACGAGCGCGTCGGGTGAGAGTGAGTGGCCCCGGCAGAACGTCGCCAACAGGTAGCTACTAGCTACCGTCAGTCAGTAGTTACTGCCTCCGTCCAGCACCAGGACCAAGCCCGACCCCAACCCCATCCCAGCGGCAGACCAGCGTGGCACATACTCGGGCGGCACTTAAAATTTAAAGCGTTTCGAGTGTAATTGCGCGGTTGCCGTTAACGAGCCGCTTGTTTAAGTCCTGCGATGCCAAAAAAAAAGTGAAAATGAAAAGAAAATGCTTTCAAAAGAGTGCGAAATACGGGGCACTCAGTTTCGTCTCAGTACCCTGCAGTTCTTCTGAAGATGGAACTGGCGGACCAAAGGCAGACTCTGCTGCTTTTACTCTACCCTGCTTTTGCTACCCTGCTATACGGATAAAAGATGCTGGGACTGAGTACCGCTTAATCAGCTTTAAGTGGCATAAAGTGCATCGGATCAGGCCCGGCATCCTTTGGGGTCATTCAGAATTCACCTGGCTAACGGTGACCATCAGCATGGTCATAATGGCCCGCTCCCAGGCTTGGTCCTGGCGCTGCCTTTGTTGATGCCGCTGCTGCTGTTCTTTTCTGGGCATTAATTAACATTTCAATGGGTGGACCACCGCAGTGGAAGAATAATTTCATTGCATTTAACAGAACGACCTTAAAGTGGGGGCCCAGGCGAGCATGCAGGCCGTAGCAACCGTAGCAGGCACGTGGAAAACGGGGGCAGGGCAGGGCAGGCAGTGCCTCTCTGCGCATAATTCAACAATTTTTTTTTGAGTGGAACAAAACCCCGGAGCTGAGAAGGAGGAGGACCGGGTAAGGCCGGGCAATATGAAATTTTGGCGCATGCAAGCCAGAAATGTGCAAGTTCAACGGAAACGGAAATTAAAGCACGGAGCCAGAAGCAGCTCCGGTCTATCTCTACTTCCCTCTGTCTTTCTTTCTCCCTCTCTCTTTCTGACCCTCTTTGGATGTCTCTTTCTGTGTGTATGTGAGCATTTTTGTGTGTGTACTGAGCAATTCACAGTAATTTCACATATGAAAGCCACAGGCTAAATGAAAGTGGAAAAGAGAAAAGTACTACAAGGTCCGACTATTTTATACTCGTATAAAAAAACAGGGAGATACACAGAGAACAAGAGAGTGACAAGAGAGATAGAGAAACCTGTGCGAATTAGTCACAAATTGGACTGGCTAATTGACACCTGGCCACATCAAAGCCCCGAGCCAAGTGCTCACAGGACCGCAGCCTAAACAAACAGAATATGAGACAAAACATCCGCCTCAGATCCGGACAAAAATGTACAATGTGCAGCAGCATCAAAGGGTGCAAATGGAAGGCAAACAATGTTTATACTGAATCAACAAGGGTCTCGCTCGTCCCTTGTCCGAAAGGGATCGAAGGGGATGACAGAAAGATCGGCCTAATCGGAAGATTTAAAGATTTTAAAGCTCCAGACTTGTGGAGCTGATTGATTGGCTGATTGATGGATGCTTGAACCGAGTGGAGTGGACGAGAGACACATTTATCCGAGCCCGAGAATTATCCCGCACAGTAATTAATATTTACCTCTCTCATTGTTTGCCCTTTCCCCCTGACTCCTGACTCCTGCCCCCAGCCTGGCTTTCCACTCCGGTGAGTTTTCCTTTCAACGCCCTTTCTTTTTTTCGTTTTCCTCAACTTACAAATTACGCACTAATTAAGCAGCGTTCTCCTGCTGCTGCAGGGCCGCGCCCATTTTTCAAAGTCATTCGCGCACTCGCCGCGACATGGACGGGGGACATGAGAGACTTGGACTTGGACTGGGACTTGGGTCACTCTCGGAATCACCCTCTCTTCTCCTCTTACACATTCTCCGAATGAGAATCAGTCTCACCTCAGTCAGAGGACGGGCAGCGCATTAAGCGGCAAAAGTTAATGTGCATAATTAATTCGCTTTTGCACTTTGCTGAGCCCTCATTTTATTTGTAGCGGTTTTCCTTTGTTTATCCCCATGCCCCCATGCCCCCACTCACACTCTCCCTCTCTCTCTTTCTCTCGTCCCTCGCATAAATCAAATGGAATTGAAGAAAGTCGACAATATTCAAGGTCAGCGGCAGCTATTCCCCGCGAACAAATTATTCATCATTCGCCGGGTGTAACATTTTTTAATTGGCTGCGAAATGAAATTGGGTTTTTTCTTTGTGTCTTGGGCCACAGGCACACCTGCCACAAGGAGCCCTGCCTCAGGGGCGGTGCAAGGGCGGGGTCTCTCTCCGTAAGCTGCAAATTCAATTGGCATAACATCATCTCAATAAACAACTTAATTTGCAATATTTACCACCAGATAATTGAATGGCTTCCACCAGAAGACGGAAAGAACAGCGACAAGGGTCACAAGAGCAGGGCGAAGGCAGCGAGCAGATGAGGCAGCAGCATCCCCTGTTCACATGCGCGACGAGTCGTCAAACATGCAAATGCCAAATTCAATAAACCGAATGGCAGCCAACAAATAGACCAAATTATTACATACCCGCACGCACAAGCACACGTGGACGAGAAGAAGCCTGAAGAGTTGGGTTTTGAGGGCTGACAAGCCGCTGAGCTACTTAGGAGCTCCGACCGCCACAACGAAATGAACCCCACGTTAGGGAAAGCCAGAATTTTTCGAATTAAATTGAACGACAAAAGTGCGTGCAATTGGCAGCCATATTGCGATGCTCCCACCCCCCAAGACCCAACCATAACCCGCCCTTCGTTGAGTGGAATGTACTTCTACTTATTGCGGCCATAAGTCGCTGGGGTCCCATGCGTGATATGAGTGTGAGCAAAAATAGAAATAGAAACCCCCAAAGAAGTTTTCTCTCAAAGCCCCCGTTTAAAGCTGCATTCCCCCAGGGGAATCGGGCATCTCGCCCTAGCAGATGGATCTAGATACAGTGCCCCTCGACGTACGTTTCCGAACCAACGTGCAGCATCTATTTTTCACTTTAAACTAACATTTATTTTCGTTATACGTATAGTACGATGGGTCTCTTCCCTGTCCTTGCCTTACATTTCATTGTGGTGATTGCTTTTCTTTTGTTTCTGACCTCTCGGGGGATGGGGGCCATTAATAAATTTCACAGTTGGGAATTAACATTTACAGCTAGCTGGCGGAGCAACTTTTGCCCGACAAAACTTCAATTCTGTGGCATTTATCAACGGCGAGGGCCTCTCGGACGTCGTCATCGGCTGTTTAAGCATCGCCCAGGGAATTGATGCCCGTTCTGGGATTGCTGTGTTGTGCGCTCTCTCAAGCGCTCACTTCGTCTCTGCGGTTTGAGAGATTTTGATTTTTATACATACATACATATATACCTATAGATGTATATATATATATATCGAGAGTGGGCATAAAGAGACGGCGAGCCCTGGCCTTAAGCTCTTTTCATGTTTTGACTGCGGTCGCCGATGCTGACGCTAACACTGTTGTTGCAACTCATAAATAATTCAAATAATTTACACGCTTGCTTAAACGTTTCACAGCTTTGCTTATGTGTGCGTGTGCATGTGTGTGTGTGTGCGGTTGTGGAGGAGTGCCGCTGTGTTTGTGTGTGGGTGTGGGTACGCCGCATTATGTGGTTCATTGGTTTGGGCCAAAAACTGCAGCCAGCCACCAGAGCAATCAACTACGTCCGTTGCTGATGTTGCTCCCGTTGCTCTGCTGCTCTGCTGCTCTACTGCTCCTCCTACAGTTAACTAAACTGAACTCGACTAAACTTTTCACTATACCCATACACACACGCACACACGCACACAGTAGAACCAACACCATCAGCACATGCTAGATATAGTGTACATATGTATGTAAATATGTAAAGGACTCTTGGTGGTTACTGTGGTTTGCATTTTCATATCGCTCTCTATAATATTTTACAACAAAACTCTGTTGCTGTTGCTGTTGGCTTTTGTTGCTATTGTTGGTCTGGCACATAAAAAAGAGAAGCTGCTGCATTTTATGCTGTCACGTTGGGCTTTAAGTGCCCCAAAGGGGGGTGCAAGAACAGGCACATGCTTTTGCACATGGATATGTAGACACTAATACCAGTTCTCATCAGTTTATGGCTAATGCAAACAAAAGAGAGAGAAGGGCTGTACTCTTTCTTTCTTTCTCAAATGTTTTTCCGTTTTAATTTTTGATTTACCAAATTTTAGAGCGAAAACAAACAACGAGTACTCCAAACTGGGTACATATGCTTGTGCATATGTGATTTATGACCCTAAGGGGGGATTTCAGCAGCCGATAACAGAGCTCCATGGAACTGGTGGTCAAGTGAGCGTGCCGTCTCTCCGTTCAGTCATTTCCGAGCTGTCGAGGCGAACGTTGCCCAAGATGGATGAAATTTACTTACAGATTCTGATGTGCCAGTGCGTGCTGAATCGGGCCGACTGGGGTCTGACCATTGGCTGCATTAATGTGATGTATTCCTTCTTTCTGTTTACTTTCTGGGGAGTGGAGCTGATCTGGACCTTACTTGGTGAGCATATACACAAATTCAGCTGATAGACTTATGCCGAATTCTTTTCCAGACTACCCTGTTAAGTGGATGGTGCTGTACGGCTTCAATATCATGTTCAATATGATCACCATGATGCGTATCGTGAAGCGGGAGAGTATATCGGTCTTCTACTGGCTCTGCGAGACGGCCGCCCTGCTCCTGTTCCGCCTCCATTTCACGTACGCCGATGCAGATTTCTTTTGGCTGACAGACAACAAATTGTTTTTTGCCCTCAATGTAGGAGTGGATGGTAGGTTGGACCGCCGATCGATGCAGTGTTACTTTAGTTGTTGTTATTTTCCCGTAATTTCAGTTTACATATTCCTCTCGCTGCTGGTCATGATCTATGTGATGTGGGGTCTGTATTTGGAGCCGAATCGACAGTTTCCCAAGGAACAAATGCGAAACGATTACAAGTACGATCCGGAGGCGGCTGCAGCAAAAAAAGCTGCTGAGGAGGAGAAGGATAGACTGGAGAGGCAGAGGAAGCGCCAGCTGGAAAAAGAAAAGCAGCTGGAAAACGAGAAACTCAATGAGGAAATGGAGGAGGTGACTATGTTCACGATTGGCTTTGGCCCCGAGGAGGAACAGGTTTACTACCCTAGCGCCCCAGAAGAGTCGAAACTCTATTCTGACGCCATCTCCGACCCCAAGGTGGACCATCTGTGTGCCCCAAGCGCCCCAAAAGAGTCGAAACTCTATTCTGACGCCGACTCCGAGCACACGTTGGACCATCTGTGTGCCCCTACCGCCCCTAACGAGAGCATACTCTTCACGGATGACAATGAGAGCGATAGTTGTTTTGAAATATTCTTCGGAGAATAGATAGTACGAAGTAGTAGTAGTAGTGCGAGTTTTCGTAGTGCGTAGGCGGGTTCCAAATTAAAGTAAAGAGCATTTTCACTTGACCCGAAAACGAGTGTGGCTGCAACTTTGGTCAAAGTCGGCAACAAAACCCCAAACTAAATAACAAACAAACAGATGAATGGAAGAGGAAAAACTTGACTTAACTTTGGGGGAGTGTGGAGTGTGGAGAGTGGAGAGTGGAGAGTCGGTGGGGTTCTGGGTGGGGTTTGTTGGAAAAGGGATTACGATCAAAGCGTTCGATTGAGTGTGTCAATAAATTCCTGCCAGTCGACCGAGTGTAGAACATTTGTCCAGCATCAGCGATAAATAGTTGCCACACGCTCGCCACACTCCCAGCCCTGTCTCTCGAGAAAGAGGGCTCGGATCCCTTATGGCCAAAAAGTTTCGTGTGAATTTAGTGCGGCTCATTAAGCCGGACAGTGTCTGTCATGTGTGTGTGGCTGGCTGTGAGTGGTACTGCGTCTGTGTCTGCGGGAGCGTGTGTCAATGGATTTTCGTTCAAACTTCATTAAGTTGGAATTGATGAAGAGAGGAAATTGCTGGGGCCATTGTCATTCGCACTGTCATTGCAGCCAAAAATTTCAGTGCCTAACCATTGTTGTTGCCCCCATGTATAATAACGACCCGCCAGGCATTTGTCAACGTTTTTCAAGGAACAGAATGCCAGAACCAGAAGCAGGATCAGGACTTTTGCCACCAAAACTAGGACCAAGTTGGCCTAGGCTTTAAATGAGCGCTCTCATTAAGAAAATTTATGTTTGGGATTCATTAAAAGTGTCAAAGTGCGCACATTAAAAATATATAAAATCCCAAGGACTTTTCCGGCAGGAGGCGCAGTGGCATAACGAAGCCAACGTCTTTGTCGTTCGCCGATTTTATTAACAAACAAAACATTAAAGGCTCATAAAATGTTGATACAGCACAGGGCACAGGCGCACGGCACGGGGCGCGGCAACAGCGGCAGTGTCAGGATGGTGGATCCGAGGCTTTGTTCTTGGCTGCTCATAAAACTGTCCCATATTGGCGGCTCAAGGACTGACATGCAGACACCCATATCAGTCTGTGTATATATATGTACATATATGTTCATATATTGTATATCTTGTCGGAGCATCTCATAAAACTAAACCGCAATTCATCAGTAAATTCTTTTCTTCTATTCTCTTTTTTTTGGTCAGGTCTCCGTTCATCCGCACGATGGATGTCTGGGAATATGCTACCATTTTATGCGCCCATAAAATGCGTAAAAATTGTTTTTATTATAATTATTATGTTATGCATGGTGACATGGCAAGTTTATTGCACTGCCTCATAAAAGTGGAGACCTCTATGAAGTGATGATGCTGTCGAACTTTAGTTGCTTGTCGCTCACTCCCCCAATGCTTACAGCATACCCATTGCCGTTGCCATTGCCGTTGCCATTGCCGTTGCCGCTGCCGTTGCCGCTGCCATTGCCGTTGCCATTGCTCGTTGCAGCTTATCTTTGCCACATTTATAATGGAAAATTATTTGAGATTTTCGCTTAACTTTGTGCCATTTGAAACAATGACAGTTCGGAGTCAACTGCGGAGTCAACAACCTTCTCCGCTGCAGCTGCAGCCTGGCCTTGCCTTTCCTGCATCGAGGGGTTGCATGTCACGCACTGGCAAATGCTTAACGCTCCCCAGCACTCACACACACACAGAGAGAGAGAGGGAAAGATAGAGGGATGCACAATGGCACTCTTACGTGCTGGCAGGACGAAGGACGAGTCTCCAGTTAAAGTTTCTGGCTCATTAGTACGATGCTTAAAATATATTAAATGTGTGCAACTTGAGGGTCCTTCCACGCTCGGTTGAGCCACCGCTTAAAGCTCCATCAAGATAGTTCCAGTTATAGATATAAATTGCAGCTTTTGCTCCCCCTTCTTGGCTGTGTTAATTTCCCAATCAGAGTCGCACGCGTCGTATGCGTAATGTAAGGCTGAGAAATGATTCTGTGCTGGTCGTGCTGCTGCTGCTCTGCTCCATACAGGGCCTAGCAATTGCAACAATCAATGTTTTATTGTTGTACAAATATGGAAGGAAAGGCGGAGTAGCTGATGGTAGGCGGGTGATTCATGCCCCCATCCACATAAGCCACATACCACAAGCCACAAAGGCAGCAACTTAAAAGGCAATCGACAAAGCCGGGGCGCCCAGGGCTGACCAGAACAGAGCAGAGCAGAGCAGAGTCGAGCCAAGGCAAATAAATGAACGCCGTAATTATTGCTGATGCCGACGCCGGAACGGGGCCAAAATGTCACGTACTGGCAATAAACCGCTGCTAATTTACGATGCCCTGGACTGGTCCTGGTCCAGGTCTTGGTCCTGCTCCTGCTCCCTAGTCCGGAGTCCTATGCCTGATCCAGCGGCATAACAAAAGGCAACGGAAGTCAAAAGGCAAACGGCAAACGCCTAAGCAGTTTGACCAACTCGAGAAGTTGTTGGCCGGACTACGGAATGTTTCACATTACGACAGCTGCATAGAAATGGGCATCAAATTGAAGGCGGACCCATCGAAAATGCCAATAAGCAGACGCAGAGGAGGGCCTAATGCGCATTAGCCGAAGGACATCGTGTCCGTGTCCGTGTCCGTGTCCGTGCCCCCACCGCCTGCATTAGCGATATTAAAATGGAGCAGATCTTGCATTGTTCGGATTTCCCTTCGTTGTTTTGCATCCATTAGTCGAGCAGCAGAAGCTCACTGATGCGGAACGAGCAGCCGATTTCCTTTTTCGTTAATTTTGAAAAAATAATCTCGTTGCAAACTCGAAACTCAACAGGCAGCAAAGAGAGCCGGTAAACGGTGGCTCTCTTAGCTTGCACGAGTGTAGACTCTCCACACGCTGTATAAGAGAGCAGAGAGAGCCGGCAAAAGCGCCTGCGTCACTCGGTAAAGTCTACAAGAAAATCAGCTGCTTTCGGCTGTTCCTTCTGCTCGAAACGGCCACATTTAAGCAGTTTGTCAATAGTTACGCTTGGGTATAGGTTCAAGACGCGAAGCGACGCGACTCGCGTGCCGCCAGTTTAAAGCAAAAAACAGACCCAGACCCAGACCAGACCAATTGTTACTGAAATATTCGGGAATATCAAAACTGGATAGACCGAAAGTCACAACCCTCTGACCCATAGCCGAAAGCTTCAACTATTTAAAGATTTTGAGCAAACTGCTCGACAAAAGCACAGTATAATACTCCACTGCAGTTTCAAGCTGAGAGTTCTTATTTTTTGTGGTATAATTGAATAACAAAAGTGAGCGTAAAACCCCGCATAATTAGGACGCAAACAAGAAAACCCCCCAAAATAAAAAAGATAAATAAAATCAACCATAGAAACCCATACAAACAAAACTGCGAGACGAAGGAGGCTGTCATTGTGTGTGTTCTCCGTAGCTGTGTCTGTGTCTGTGTCTGTAGCTGTGGCTGCGTGTCAAGTGCGGGGTGAGAGACCATCATCATCATCATCCTCTCCAGGTCCAGGTCCGGGTCCGGGTCCGGGTCCGTCGCTCTCGCCCTCACCGTCACCGTAGCTGTTGTCCGTTTCGTTGTCGTCATCGTTGGCGTTGCCACAACTCGGTATAAATATTCATTTTGACGAATCTACCTGCGGCTGAGTGGCGCTAATGAAGCGCACAAAATGAAAATGAAAGGACATAATTATGCTTATGTGTGAGTATAATGAATACGAATTTTATTTCACATTCCCCTACCCACAAGGTCAGTCACTGCTGGGAGAAGGGGACCATTTTTCAATGATCCATTGCATGCTTTTTACAGTTCAAGCACACACATTCTTTACTATTTTTTCTAGAGAAATACTTTTTATAGTTTTTGGTACTCGTTTTGGTCCTGATCCCAGCCCACATCCTCTTCCTGTACTACTTCTGGCTCTGTTCTCGGTAAATCGTGCTGCCGGTTTCATCTTGTTGATTTCATTTACTGCCTGGAAGCATCGGCTGGCCTGTTTGCCTGTTATGGCCCATTGTGCACTCGTCTAGTGGAAAATTGCATTGAAAATGTGACTCACTGCTTGATTCGTTCCATGACTGACAGTCCCACAGGCATGTCGACCCCAACATCGAGACCAATTATAGTCCTGCATCAGGTTTCAGTTTCCATTGTTACGGAAAGTTGCGAATTGAGTGCAGACTGCTGTTCGATTGTCGGGTGGTATCATCTTCCTGAAGTTTCGCCCCCATAGGTCTATGAACTCCAGCTATCCATGCAGGCATTGTTTCGGCTCTCCTGCTAACTGCAGGCCAATTATATGTATCCTCTGACAACTGGTAACTGAATTATGTTGCAGAACATTGAACTCTTCTTCTAATTGGAGCATTGTACGAGTTTTTAGTTCAGTACTTTACAGCGCTGCACTCTAGGCCAAGGCGAATAGCTTCCAGATATGCTTGAAAGTGGGAGAAGTGAAAACGGAATGGGCTAGGATGATCAAAACGAAATGTCTGCCAAAAGATTATGCTGACACAGCGACAACAGCAAAAACAGCAGCAGCAGCAGCAACAGCAACAGCAGAAGCAGCATTGGCAATGGCAATGGCAACAACAAAGGAGCCAGGCCAGTGCCAGCAGCAGGCATTCAACAGAGCTTTTTGTATATTTATTAGAGTATGAATTAATTCAAGTATGAGCAGTACGTACATGTATGTGTGTGTTTGTGTGTGCATCTGTAAGCTTGTGTAAGGGGTAAGAGTCGAGCCTTTGGGGCAGATTCTGATTCAGATTCGTGCGGGAAGCAACCGCAGCTCGACACGATTTTTTCTGTCCTTCCGTTTCGACTATTCTATCCCCCAAAGCGAACTGTGATGCCAACGTTAGCACATATTCCTTTCCTCTTTCCATACTCCCATTTCTTATAGTGGCACACCCAACCCCTACCGACCTTATATCGTATAGAACCAAAAAATCGCATAGAAAAAATGTATCAAAGCTCGAATTTTCTTTCATAATTAAGTAGAGTAAAAAAGCTTCTGGAGTCACGAACGCAAGATACCACTTAAGATAAATTCGATTTGGCTTATAGCCCTTTTTCAATTACTTCAAACCTCTTAGTTAATGGATCCACAAACACAAATATTCTGTAGAAGTCCTACAGTTATACTAGATAGCCTGCATTCAAGAATATATACACATGTACGAGGAGAAAAGTAAAAACCGAAAAGGAAAGCGAAACCCCAGAGAAAGGAACCCAGAACATTTTTAGTGCATTTATTAATAGCAAGGCGACGAGGACTATGACTATGACTATGAATATGCCTTGGGCTAGGCGAGGAAAGCGGAGGAAGGAACGGGGCGGATGACGATTACCTTGACTATGAAAATATTTCTCACACATGAGCTGCTAGGGCGCATTGCATCGCATCGCATCGCTTCGCTCTTCCTCTTTCCGCTTTCGACGTTCTTATTAGCATTTTTGCCAGTGTTTTCCGGGCCAAAACCAGCAACAACTAAAACAACCGCAACGGGGGTTGCCTCAAGCGTTTTGGAAGGGAAATTGGTTCGGCGCTGCAGATAACGTTGCCCCACCCATGGCTCGCCCTGTGACGGCTATCCATCAAGCAACCTTCGCCGTGAGTCTGGCTCCCCAGGCAGGTGTTGGCCCGAGGGACTGTTTCAGACTGGTTAACTGCTTTCACCTGGGTTCCAGCCGCCGTGGGACACCTTGACACAGACAAAGGTCACCTAATGTGATGCAGTCTGTGTGTGGGGGCACGGCACACAAAGGCCAAGTGCCAACGCCTCAACGCCCGACCAGCCCCATCGCCTTCTCTGTGAGTGTTTGCCAGACGAGAATGGAAATTTTCAAGCTTTTCGCTTGTTTATTGCATTTTTCCTTCTAAAGAACCATACCATTTTGCAACCGTTAGGCGGTGGGGTCTAGTTTTCTTCCTTCAGGAGATACAGAAACCAGTTTTACTAGTGAACCGTTAGCTTCGATCGAACAACGCCCCGATTCATGGAGTAGCAATTGAAAAGTGATCTGAGTGGCTTAAAGGTACGAAAAACAACTTGTAAAAGAGTTCGCCGGATTGCGATGATTAATTAATTGGGGGACTCTCGAGGTAAACTGGGCGAAACGAGACGAAAATAATTAATCATGATGCGAACTCAATTTGCTGCACTTCTACTAAGTACATGCGAGTGCTTTCCCCCTAGAAATTGCAGTATTTTGAGGATTAAATTGTTTCATCTATGCCAAAATGCAGTATTCCCTTTCCCTTGCAGTATTCTACGGTTATCGTATAAGTATATGGGTAGTTTCAGCTAAGCCAAATGAAAGTTGGATGAATATATTGTATATACTTAGAACACTTTATCGTCAAGGGTATCTAAAGCGTCGGCCTCGTAAGCGGATGAAAACTCCCTTTTTGTGTTCCCTTTGGTTATTTTTTTTCGTCGCTTTTGATGTGCTGCTGGCATTCATCGCTGACTACCCCTATTGACTCTCGAACCGCCCTGTATTTTTCAGTTTACGTGTTAAGTGCTTGGCAAGCACGATTAAGGCGGTTTATCACCCGCAACAGCGGCAGCAACACGAGCGACAATCACAACATCAGCAAAGGCAACATCAGCGGCAACAGAGGCTACAGCAACTGAAAAAGCAACAGCAACAGAATCAACAGCAACAGCTGCGACGGCAGCATCAGGAACAAACGCGTTAGACACATTGACACGCCCCAGACAGTGTCACATAGATACACACTCACACATAGGCCGACACACAGATAGACATACACGTAATGCTTAAAGCAATGACAACACCAGCTACATTGTCAGCAGAGTTCGCCGCTGCCGCTGCTGCTGCTGCTGCTGCTGCGATGGATGACGATGTCCCAACGAGCATTTTTGAAATAGAACTGCCTGCCATTTTGCTCAACGAGAGCCTCTTCATCGAGCTGAATGGCAATCTAACCCAGTTGGAAGGCACGACCACCAATCTGAGCCAAATCATTTGGAATCGCAGCGATGACAGTAGCAGTGGCAGTGGCAGTGGAAACGGAAACGGAAATGGAAGCCCCATCTTTGGTCTGGACGAGCAGCGGCGGGTGGTCAGCGAGCGTGAGGCGGCCGAGTTCTGGCTGCTGGTCAAGATGATAGCCATGGCCGTCGTGCTGGGCCTGATGATACTCGTCACCATTATAGGCAAGTACTTAATCAAAATCAAATCCAAATTTAAATTTTGCTTCCCCCAACACAAACGATGGAGAGCAGGGCAGACAGTGCCAAGGGGGAAGGCATTAAATTATTCCCAAATTTATGCCGCTGGGATAAGAAAAGGAAAGGCAAAAGTTTCCATATCGCCGCCGAAGTGAACTGTAAATGAAGTGAAATTTATGATGCAGAAGATTTTTATTGCGCCCTCTTGGTGGATTTTTATTGATTTTTTGGGGGGCTTACAAAGATGATTTGCTGCCTCCACTAGGGGAGGTGCTGGCTGGCTGGCTGGGTGACTGCTTGGTGGTGGCAGATGATGTATGAGGAGTTCCTTGTGCTGAGACGTTTAAGACCTCAACTGAGGTGGCTGCTGCCTGGCACAAACAAAGTTCTCCGAAATGTCTGTGGCACGTGAAAAGCTATTAAAAACGCGCCAAGGCGTCAAATGGAAATTACGACAAACACACGGATACTCCGTACACTCGCACACAGATGCGAGGAGCACCTAAAACACACACGCACACACACACACACACACAGATAACAGTTTGTCTACATTTGGTAGATGCGACGTATACGCAACATATCCTTGGCAAGGCATATGCAAATGCAGCTGCTGGTATGGGCCAAGCGACGACAAAACGTTTTGACAGCCTGCAGCCAAGACCGAGCTGTCTCAGCAGCCATAAAAGGGGGGCAAAGTAGTGGGGAAACTGACGTGGTGTCACTTTTGTGCCTTTGGGGAGGTGTAGCAGAGAGGGTGTCACAGCGGCAATTACATTTTGCCAAGTTGCATGCGCTTAATCAAAGCCAGCAACGACAATGATGATGGCGACGTTGACTCTGAGCAAGCTGCCAGCCAGCTCTCATTTGCATCCCACAGAGAAGGAGCAGTAAGGAGTAAGAGAACGGTTAAGAGACAAGTCCCGAGGCGAAGAGAGTGTAAGAGTGAGAGAGAGAGAGAGACAGGCATGCTTCCACATGCACCATTGCCGGCAATTAGGCAAATAACTGGAAACTCCTTTGAGATGACGCTTCTGCCACTGATTGATTCTGTCGAACTCGATTTACTGTTCCCCAAATCGGCACCCAAAAGTTAATGACTCTGACTGAGGCTTGTGCTTGCGCTAATCGTACCATTATTCTCCGACCATCCATCCATAATTAAATCGAAACCCTAATGACCCATTTAATCATCGTTTGGTGCATCAATTTATATCAGCGTTCATTCCGAGAACTGCACTCTGAAATGGTCTTCCTTTTGTGTCCACAGGCAATGTGTTCGTTATTGCCGCCATTATACTGGAGAGAAACCTGCAGAATGTCGCCAATTATTTGGTTGCATCTCTGGCAGTCGCTGATTTGTTTGTTGCCTGTCTTGTCATGCCGCTCGGCGCCGTCTACGAGGTAAGTGTCCATTATCGCTTCCATTGTGGTTGTCCCACTAACCTGAATAGCCTAATGGAAGTCTGTGCGGAAAGTGATTGCCAATGAAATTAGGCGCCAAAGAGTTGGCTCTCTGCTGCAGTGCTCCATGACTAATTGTTTCAATGGCATCATCACTGGCAAACAATGTGCTATCGACTACTAGTACTTTTCCTTTTCTTTAGATAAGCAATGGCTGGATATTGGGACCGGAACTTTGTGACATTTGGACGGCCTGTGACGTCCTTTGCTGCACAGCATCCATATTGCATCTGGTGGCCATTGCGGCGGACAGGTGAGTGTCAGAGTCGCCTTCGCGGAGTGACAGAAAGCAATTTCGCTTTGTTTCCCTCGAAGATATTGGACGGTGACCAACATTGACTACAACAATCTGCGGACCCCGCGGCGCGTCTTCATGATGATATTCTGCGTCTGGTTTGCCGCCCTGATTGTGTCCCTGGCACCGCAGTTTGGCTGGAAAGATCCGGATTATTTGAAGCGCATCGAGGAACAGCACTGCATGGTGTCGCAGGATGTGGCCTATCAGGTAACAGATATTGATGGCAGTAATCTCCAGTCATGGTCAATGACTTCCTCTCTCTCTCGTTCTTTCTCTCTTTCTCTCGTTCTCGTTCTCTCTCACTCTCTATCCTTGTTGCTTTTTCTCTTATAACCCATAGATATTTGCAACCTGTTGCACCTTCTATGTGCCGTTGCTGGTGATTCTATTTCTGTATTGGAAAATCTACATAATTGCCAGGAAGCGCATACAACGACGCACACAAAAGTCCTTCAATGTGACGTTGACGGAAACAGATGTAAGTGCAATCGAAATTTCCCCTTCCCTTCCCCTCCACCTATTCCCTACTTCTAATCCCAGTGATAAATGTCAAGTGTCCACTTGGCCAGCCTCGTTGCAAGAAATAGTCGAAAAATTACGCATACGCCCGTCCCACATACAGTGTATGTTGAAATTCTATTCAGTCCCCCATTATCGGAGGGAGGCTGGCCGAGTGGATGTTGATGCGGCTGCTTCAGAAGTGTATTTGCTTGCCTGCCATAATGAGTATGTCATTAGCAGAAACAATAATGCGAATGTGAATGGGCAGGGGTGTGGGCGTGGGCGTGGGCGTGGGCATGACAGGAGGAGTCCTTGGCTGCTCATTAGCATGCCCAAGTGAGCACTCGATGCGAGCCCCAAGAGCCAAAAGCCAAACAAATGCCAACCGAGATTTATGATCAGCCCAATGTGGCCGTGCCTGTGTCCGTGTCCCTGCCCGTGCCCGTGTCCGTGTCCGGGGGAGTGGAAAGTGCGTGGCATATGGGGAGTGCTATCTGAAATAATTATAGGTCCAGAGAAAGTTGATTTGATTATATTTCGTTGACAAGACACGAGCCAAATGCTGCTCAATGTTCTGCCAATAATTTGCCAAAGCACTTTTCATCGAGTCCATAAACAAACAAGCCATAAATAAGTCGAGTACCAGCTTCTCCCACCTCTTCTCCTCATTTCATTTTCATTTTCCCAGTGCGATTCGACAGTGCGTGAGTTGAAGAAGGAGCGGGGCAAGCGACGCGCGGCAGAGCGAAAGCGGCAAGAGGCTGGCGAGGAGATATCCGCTGGCGGAACCGAGCCGCAGGTGCAACAGCGGACGCGCAAGCGAATGCGGATCTGCTTTGGCCGCAACACGAACACGGCCGGGATCTGTGCCGGCTCGGAGGGAGCCGTCGCTCGATCCATGGCCGCCATAGCCGTGGATTTTGCCAGCCTGGCCATCACGCGGGAGGAGACGGAGTTCAGCACCAGCAACTACGACAACAAGAGCCACGCGGGCACCGAGCTGACAACAGTCTCCAGTGACGCGGACGATGTAAGTGCGATTAAACTCGCGTTGCGGATGAGAAACCCACCGAAGGCGCTAATTGTTTGCACACCTCTTTGTTCCACCTTATGGGGCCTTTGCCTTTGCCCTTTCCCTCGCAGTACCGCACCAGCAACGCTAATGAAATCATCACGCTGTCGCAGCAGGTGGCCCATGCCGCGCAGCATCATCAGATAGCCTCCCATCTGAATGCCATAACGCCGTTGGCCCAGTCCATAGCAATGGGCGCCAGCAACCTTACCACACCCACGGCGGGCATTCGGACGGAGGAGGGCGCAGGAGCAGTGGGCGGAGGCAGCAGCCCCGGCAAGGCCGTCGGCATGGGCATGGGGACTGTACTATCCAGCATTGCCAATCCACACCAGAAGCTGGCCAAGCGCCGACAGCTGCTGGAGGCAAAGCGAGAGCGCAAGGCCGCCCAGACACTGGCCATCATCACAGGCGCCTTTGTCATCTGCTGGCTGCCCTTCTTCGTGATGGCCCTGACAATGAGCCTGTGCAAGGAATGCGACATCCATCCGGCCATTGCATCGCTATTCCTCTGGCTGGGCTACTTCAACTCCACCCTGAATCCGGTATGTAAGTCCATGCGAGAGCACTGAACGGAACAACTTTGCTTCCTTTCTTCCCAAAAGACGTAACAATAGCTCCCGGCACTACTGCATCTCTTTCTCTATATGTTATACGTATCTCTTCTAAGGTCATTTATACCGTATTCAATCCGGAATTTCGAAGAGCCTTCAAGCGGATTCTCTTTGGCCGCGGCAATGCGGCGCGTGCTCGCAGTGCGAAAATTTGATTTCAACTGAAGGCCAACGAGGACCAGTATCTATAATTAAGGTGAAACCCCAAAATCAAAAGTCTGGCAGAGCCGCACTCGTGCTCGCAGGAGGAGAGGTCCGTATCGACATGCTATGGAATTGGCCAATCTATGTAGCATGTAGATCAGATATGTTTTAGCAGCGACAATCTAAACTAGTTGTAAACAACACACACACACGTGTCCCCAAGACAAGAATCAGCAATCCGATACGAAACGAAATTGTAGTCTTAAGTCAATGCTTCTTAGCGGATATACATATGGCATTAGTGTAGATGATAGATACTCAGTAAATGTAATTTATGTAAATGCATATGATAGATATTTCTAGTCTTCCCTGTGTCTTAAAGAAACCCAAGTAAAGTAAACTTTAAATATTAGAGCCCTAAGTAACCAGGTTGGGAATGATAATGATATCGGGGTAAGTGGTAAACAAGGCTGGGTCCAAGGAATTCGTGTCTCTGTGTTAGTTGAATGTGTTTCGCTCTAGTTTAAGCATAATGCTCAATTATTTCCATCAGAATAACTATAAGTCTAAGTGTATCATGTGTGTATACAAGTCAATATCAAATTTGAACGAATTTACACGGCAAACATAAATTATTCTACAGGCTCTCCGCCACACATCAACAACATTGCATTGCATGTAGAACAATATAAAGCCCTATTCACATGACACTCAAAAAACGCATCTAGCACGGCTAATAATCCAGGAAAATTAACTCAAGTGCAGGAGGGAACGCTGAAACTTTCCCCAAAATCCCCGCCTGTCCCGCAGCACACACAACACTTCTAATTGTAAACCGAAGCCGCAGAACAGAAAAGTTGAAAACCAAAGCAGTTCTGGTTGGATCATGATATATGAGCTATACTCAAACGCACGCATACCATACATACACATCCTCCACTCGTATATGAGATATAGATGCATCTGTATGTGTGCACATATACGAGTATATAGTGGTATATTTACGGTAAATTTTTGAAAAGTTTTCTTGTTAATAAATGGACTTACAGTTTTAGCAGATAGTCCACCAGAAACCACCCGGCAACAACAAAAGTAACAACAGAAACTAATAATACTATATATGTATGTGTGTGTGTGCATCTGTACGCAGTAGCCATTAAGTCAATGCTTCAGTCGAAACATAATACTCTTCAAAGTGCAATATACATACGTGTTTATATATATTTGTGGGTGTATTTATGCAACTTCTCGATGTGTATTTGATGTCAAAATTATTAAAATTGTGTTTTATCCAAAGCGGTTGGCCTGCACTCGATATATTACTTATTCATATTGCTTTCAGATGCCGGTGGGGAGGTATGGGAGGAATGGGCGGTTCGGGGTCGGGCTCTCCTGTGCATTGGACAGTTTGAATGTTTCCCCTCACGTCGAAATTGACAAAGTTTTCAGCCCAAAGCCGGCCGCACGCACTGGCGTCTGTTTCGTATGTATTGTAGCTAAGCAAACTGCCAGCGCATTCAAATGTCAAAGTTCAAGTGCACCCACAGAGACCCCCATACGACAACATACTGCCTATGCGGATAGGTCGAGTGGTTGTGGGTGGTAAAGTGTGGCTGGGGCTGGTGCTGGGGCTGGGGCTGGGGCTGGGGCTGGAGATGGATTACGCAGTGGCATTATCAACACCGGAACAGGCAAAAGCCGACAAATGGTCCTGAATGGGCTGGCGCATTCTCCCACATTGAGAGAGCGGAAATAACAACAAAAATCGATACTTCATGCAGAACTCGGATTCTCTGGTATTCGCTTAATACATTTTCGCCGTTCTCTGGGCGGATAGACTATCCAATCCATCCAAACATCTGGCCCATTCTTAGGTGCATTCTCGGAGGCTGCAGCTAAGCGTCTTAAAACTGGCTGACTCCATAATCAACTAATTACATTGGCCACCAAGAATTTGGGTCAAAAGGGAACGCCATCAGCTGATATAAAGCTCTGGCCTCAGTAAGTCTTTCCTTTGCCATTCTTCTGCTTTCTGGCTTACGAAAACGCACACATGCACATATAGGGAATTTATTTGCCAACACTTTTAATTTCCTGTTGGCCCCAGGGGCTTCCACATACGAAAAGCATTCACAGAAATAACATTGTACGGCTCCACTAAAAACGAAAAAATTTGAGTAGAAAAGTTTTTGGGATAATGGCAGATTAAATACATAGACCTCTTGAGCAGTCAGGGTATGTGAAGAGCAATATTAAAAGCACTTGGAACCACTTGGTTTTTAAATGAAGCAAGAGTCGCTTAGTCATCCCGAGTGAGTATCGCAAATGTGTCACATCATTGATAACCCAATATGTATGAGCATATCCACATATCCATACATACCCATATATTCATACATATACGTACATATATGCACATGTGTGCGTCCCTTTATTAGCCTAGTAGCAGTATTAATTTCCTCTCTAGCACAGCAAAGGCAATAGCTGCAGGATAATGTCAATAAAATTCGTTTTATTAAAAAATTCTTAGCCAAAAATTCCATAAATCGAATAAATATCAAGTGGCACTCCACCACGATGGCTTGGTACCCTGCCAGAGGTAGCAACGGAAAGAGAGACCATGAGTGGAACAGGCAGGCAGGCAGGCAGGAAGGCAGAAAGGCAGGAGCAGCATCAGTTGGAGTAGCAAATCCTGGTTTGTTTGCTTGGGCATCAATTTTTGAAGGCTTCTTCAGCCACACGAAGCGAACTTTTGGGCAAGCAATTCAAAAGGTATTAAAAGTATTAAAACTGAAATGAGTGTGGCCAAGCATCTATCAGAAGCTGCCCCAGCATCTACTCGTAAATCTCTCTATGTGTGTTCGGGGGTAACTTTTAATTGAATTGCTTTGGATGTGTGCAAATTGCTTGAAATGATTAAGGGCTTAAGGCATGAGTGTTGACTAACATCGAAGGAGCACACACGCAGCCACACGCTGTTAGCCATTGTCCAGCTCTCGGTAAGGTACTTATAAACCAGTTGAAGCAGTGCTCTGTCCATTAAAGGACCTCACGCAAGACAACTCGTAAAAGCGCGTTACTGGAACCAAGGAAAAGAAAATGAGACAGGCAAAAAAACTCAAATAGAGCTGGCAAAATAAACAAGTAACTTAAATATTTATGGCTCTACCAGGAGGATGCGATGGCGGCAACAAACTCATTGCAAAGTTGTTTACACCACTCTCCCCTGGCCATTCAATGGACAGGTCCGAGCACAAAAGGAGACAGGACACTCCACTCTCGGAAGTTCGACTTTGTAAAGAATTTTTTGCAAATTGCGGCCAAGTGCACTTTTCGTTGCCTTCCAATCTGCTGGCGCATTGTGGTGACTTCTCCTCCAAGAGAAATGACAGGTCCAACAGAGCGGATCCAAGAGGGCATCCTGACGAACGCAGCAAAAAGGAGAGGCATTGAAGGGCAGAGGATGCTTGTAAAGCATGACTGCAAATTGATGCCCGTCTGAACTAATTACAAAATAATTTAAATTATTATGTAAGCTGAGAGCACAAGAAATTTAAAGTTCTGACGGGGCTAAAGTGCAGTCTAAGGCTTTAGCTAATGAAAGCCAGTTGTCGCTGAGCGATTTCTCCCGGACATTCTGCACCTCGAGACCCGGTTCCGAGATGGTATCCCGCCCAAAACTGTGCACAGTTTTGTGCTGATATCGCTAGGGGAGATTTGAGCCAAGTTTGTTTCAAGTCTGCTATCGTGTCTGTACAGCTTGTTCTTTTGGCCAGCAGCTTTTGGCGCTGACAACTAGCGCAAAATGCCAAAAAGGACACGTACACGTACGTAATGAACACAAACACGTACGAAGCGACGGCGACGGCGACAACGTTCGAGGACAGATACGACCGGGCTTAAAGTTTCATCTCCCAAAGTTGTTGCAACAGCACAGATGAGTCGAGGGCCAGCCCACGGCTAAGAACGAAAAAACCATCTCCAACTTGCTGCAAAAGTTTCCCGTTGCAGCGGCTCGAAGGGTGTCCAGGCGTTGTTCGGCAATGGCTGGCTGAAGGAGAGCCCCGACGAAGGGTGAGGTCTTCGCTGAGTTTTTGTGGGATGTGCAGCCGGCGTGACGCTCAACGCTCAGCGGAAGTTGCCACCCCCCGTCCTTTCGCCTCCATCCGCTTGCCGACTGTTGCATTTTCGGCGCTGCGAGGCTGCGAGGCTGCGAGGCTCGGAGCTAGGAACCACTTGCCGTGTAGTTGTTGTTGCTGCTGTTGTTGCAAGTTACAAGTGCCGTTTGCTTAATTTTTATGCACATGTAGCTGTGTGCGCCAGAGAGTGTATGCGAGACTGTGCTCTGCGCGAGTGTGTTTGTGTAGTGCAGTTATTGCTCTTGTTGGTTTCTGCATACTTTACTTGGTGGCGGGAAGGAGCAGGGACAGAGGGACAGCGGGAGCCTTGCAGACAGAGGGAAAAAGGGAAAAACACTTGCGTAAACGAGGCTAGGACGCGGCCAAGTTTTCGCACAGTCGAAGGGAAAAGTTTTCACCAGGCGCACGGCCTTGGGTAAGTTCAGACACTGACATTGTGACTTCCTTGCCGCCGTGCCAGCCGCACACAGTCACGATAAATGAACATGAAATTGAAATTTAATGTACCATCATCATCAGCAGCGGCCCAAACAGCAACATCTGCATTCGGATGATTTGCATATGGTTGCCCGGAGGAGGTGGATGCGAGTCCCAGAGCGAGTGGGGATCCGAAATTGGCCACAATGCACTCTGGTGCCACTGGAGCCATGTGGATTCAATAACAAAAGCCAGCCAAAAGCGCATAGAGATTACAGCCGAGTACGTACATGGATTTGCAGAAGTTAAAGAGGAAGTTTGCAGGCGCCCAGGGAGTACAAGCGAGTCGAGGAGTTGCAGGAGTTTCGAATCCCAGCATGATCATAGAACCCTTTGGCAGGCGGAGCTCTCTTTGGCAACCGACAAGCCCAGGCAATCTGGCCATGATCTCATGGCGGGTAGTGACTGGTCGTGGAACTTATCTGATTGGAGCACTGCTCCCTTGCATGTCGCGGCCACCTTAAGCCACCACGCCTTTTTCGCACCTTTCTGGCTTAACCTCTACCTTTTCCCGGTGCCGTGGCGTGCTGGTTACAATTTTGGCTTTCGCTTCGGTTCGGTGTCGTTTTCAGGCGGGTTCCTGTTTCGCTTCTCTGCTCGGAAAAGTCTACACACCTAGGTTCTTTTCCTCTTCTGCCTTTTTCCTTTGCTGTGGTTCTGTTTATTTTAGAAAGTGAAAATTATTCGCCATTTCTCATGCCATGCCTCGCCTTTCCTTTCGGTCTTGCTCTCTCTTATACGCTTGCTCTTATACATTGCGTATACGCAGCGAGTTCTGTAGAGTTTTTTGAAATCTTATCAGTTAGAATGGAAGTGCCATTAGAGAGAGGGAGGTGTGTATGTTTGTGTGTGTGTGTGTGTAAGTGCATTTGCCGGCTACCTTGTGGCGTCACGAATATTTTGGCAGCGACTGTAACCGGTTTCCCTCATTATTACGAACTCTTTTCCTATTAAGTTCCTCTGGTCCTCTGAATACCGTTGGCACTAAATAAACTGAAACGAAATGAGCACTCTTTCCCTTTACGTATCGTATGCTCCCTCTCTCTCTCTATCTGTTTTATTTACCATTGAAGCTAAATGAAATGAAATTCTTTAAAGCGCCACTCCAGTCCTTCCCTGCCGTTCCTTCACATGGTCTGTCCTGTTCTGCGTTGGGTCGACGTTAATTAGCGGCTATCATATTTCTACGCGACTGCAGCGGACCAGCACCAGACCAAGGCTGCACTCGTTTATTGCAATTTATGGCGTGCCACAGTCCTGACTTCTAACCAGCCCTGCCCTGCCCTGCTCTGCCCTTCCTGCCCATGCCAGCAATCGAAATGAAAAGCAGAACGCGCACGCCAACTCCACTGGCATTTCCGGACAGGTCATGTACAGGAGCAGGACCTGTCCAAAAATACACCCAGGCCATAGCCTGCGCCTGGCTTGGGCGTTGCGTGCCATTTAACCGAAAGCTGTCATTTTATTGTTAGCCAAATACAAATCAAAGTGCGCTAATAACAGTCAACAGCAGCAACAGCACTGGTAGTGGCAGTCGCAGTCGCAGTCGCAGAAGCAAAGGCAGTAGGCGTGGTAGCTTGTTCATGGCATGCAACAGAAACCCCCCCTCCCCTGCCACACCCCCTGGAATATAGGAGGTGTGGCCGCGGCTCGGGGCGAGCTAATTCCTTTTGATTGCAGTGCAAAAGTGTGAAATCAAAATTCAGCGCGTGCTAAACCCTCTGCTTCTCACAAACACAAGCACACAAGACTAGTTCTCTCACTCGCATTGTGTTTCGGGCTTGTGTCTTGTGTGTTTTTGTGAGTGTTTGCTTGCTTTTGTGTATTGCTAAGTGGCAGAATGGCCGCCACTGCCGCCTGCTGCTCCAAGTCCAGTGTGCTTCGTCCACTTTTTGGGATTTTGTTAATTTTTGGCACGTTCTCCGAGTGCCTCGCTGCATTTATCTCTTCATTTTTGGCTGCCACGGCCGTACCATGGTAATGAAGTGACTAATGGCTGCCAAAGCGAACTTCGAGTGTCAAGCCAAATTGAAACAACAAGCAGCCAGGCAGCGTGAGAGTCAAGAGCCTCCTCTTGAAGGGGTGGGGATCACCCACAGCATGTGATTTCATTTAACATTTAAGTCTAGCCGTCGCCACATCTCTCTGTGGTAGATTTCTTTCAACTTTAAGCACAGAAATATCCCAATCCTTTAATCGAACAATTCCTTCAGCTGCAGCTCTCAATCGTGGATGTAAAGACATTTTTCCATATTTCATCTGTGCTTCAACGCAGCAATTACACATGCTGAAAAAGAAAAGAGATGGAAAGAAACCCAACCACACGCAGACATCTAGAGTTACAAAGGAATCCGATGGCTGCAGCTGTCGAGTGGGCCCCTCGCCAATATATCAAATGTCAGTTGGGCTTTGGCAGCATTTGAAATGTCCAGAGAGTCCAGAGTTCCCAGAGGTCCCAGAGTATTCACAGTATCCAGACAGGACACACGGGTGCACGAACACGAATTGTATCTGCATGGCTCCCGCTCCCGCTCTACCTCCCGCCTCCTCCTTAATCCTGGCGTGGTTTCTGGTGTGATTGTGATGAATGTGAACAGCAGCGGCAGCAGCAGCCGCAGCCGCATCACCAGAGAATGTATCATGTGTATGGCATGGCATGGGAAAGGAGACACCAGGCTACCCCCCGGGTAAGGGCAAAACAAATAGACGCAAAAGCCCAAATTAATTTGCAATGCTCGGACCGATCCCAGCCAGGTCCAGGCCAGGCACATTTCTTGCACAATCAGACGGCCTAATAAATGGCAGTGCATATATCAGAGCCACACCACACCACAGGCCTCCTACTACATCCATCCATCCATCCGGCTAATAAAATGCCCTCATTATGCAGGTAAACGGAGCGGCTCGAAGCAACGGCCAAAGTCCTTTTGATGTTTTTATGCCAGAGCATTTAATATCAATTTTCAGCTTAAACATGCAACAGGACTGAACATGAACCGGAACTGACCCCAGCACTGACCTCACCTCAAGTGCCGGGCACAACCTATGCCTCTGACACTCTGACTTTGCCCCTACCTCTAGGAGTAGGAGTACGAGTACGAGTACGTGTGGCAGCTTCAATCGCTTTCGTGCGTCTAATCGCTAAATGGCCAAAACAAAGTAACAAAAGCAGAAATAATGCCTGCTCCAATTGTTGCACGCCACTTACATTACATATTCCAGCCCCTGTTGCTGTTTCTGTCTCTGCCATGTCCACCTGCCACTGCACACTTTTATCCCCACATTACTAGCCGGCCAGCCACGCCCTCAAATTGCATGCTCTCACGATAATGCCTTACTTTGCATACAAATTGTTGGCAGCGCCTCCAGCAGGGGAGAAGGCAGAGCTAAAGGTAAGCCCAACCCGACCCAATCCAGCCGTGGTTCAAAACCGCCACCGTCTCGTGCCAAAGTTGGCTATAAATTTGTAGTACATGCCAAGAGGCAGGCAAGCAAAAAAGGCACGGCTTTGGGGCGGACAGGAGAAGGGGTTCCTTCGTACCTATCAATGTGTGTTCTACCAAGCCATAAATTATGTCTGAGGTTATATTCTCATAACAGAAATATTGACAAGAGCTCGTAGTCTATTTTAATTGTTATACATAACCAGAGGCAGTCCTTCCCTGTGGATGGCATTATCTGTGGCCAAGACCAAGATCAACTTCCTGCCGCCACCGACTAATGCAAAACCAAGCGGATTTGTCTTTGGTTAAAGTGCTTTTTAACTTATCGCCGGCGCCATGACCACAAAGAGAGTTCAGAGGTCTAAGCCGCGCCAGAACGGGGCCAGGACACAATGGGGAATTTCAATTTAACACCAAAGAACGCTCTATGATAAATTGCGGCAACGGATGCCGTCGATACAAAGAGTTATGAACACGGGACGACCTCCATGGCCATTTAAATATAAATCAAATGCTCGGAATGAACCAATGAAGATGGGCAACTACGGTTGTTCCTTCCAGACAAACGACCATTGTCAAGGTCAGAGATGTATCCCTCTCCTGCTACTGGTGCTGCTGCTCCTGCTCCTGCTGATGTTGTAGTTGTTTCGGCCTTCCTGTTGCCGGCTGTCTGTCTGTTTTTATTAACATAACTAAAGGCAGAAACATGCCCAACGCGGGGAGTGGCGCTGGCGCTTTGATGAATCGCTGGACCACGAAAATGGAAATAAATATCAATGCGATTTCTCTACTGATTTGCACGAGCCTTTGTTTTTGTGCAGCAACAGGGGATCTGTATCGGTATTGGAATCAGAATCATAGCAGTAGTCGGAGTCGGAGACGGAGACGGAATCGGTCGTGTGATAAATGGATTTCACGTGGCGAATGATAAATGTTAATTCGTCAACAAAAGCCAAGCAGCTGCTGCTGAGACATTGACCTTTGGCAAATGCCAAATTCATGATATAGGTTACACACACAGGACCACATATGGCACGCATCGATATCGAGGCCAAGACTTCACCGCACTTGTGGGCTGGGTTGATCAATGTAATTACTTAATGCAAGCCCTGAAAATATTCCCAGGCCATGGCCATAGATTGCGTAACTGCATTCTTAACGGCGGAAGCTGCTTCTCAAGTAAAGGCAGAACAAGCGGTAACGTTGTGAGCCGCCGCAAGGGCCGCAGCTCTGCTTTTATACCCGGTGCTTAGTCACTCAGTAACTTATACAATATATTTTATACGTATCGCTCCTCTCCCTCGTGGGGTGCACACTGCACGAGGAATTACGGGAAAGACAGAGAGAGATAAGGTTAGCGCGTGGAAGGAGTAGGTAGCGTAGTCAGTGCAAATATCAATTTTACATTCTATAATGATAATGAATGGGTGTTACACACATCCGCATCCCCCACAAAACCAATATATCCCTAAACTCTTCGAGTGCCGGGCTTTAAAATAAAGAGATCAACTTAGCAGCTTAGCAATATTTGAGAGCTTCAAAATAATTCCACACTTGCACAACATTTTCTAATCCCATTAAGTGCATCAGTAATCCTGCTAAAGATTGGAAATTGACACTCGATAGATGGATACTACTATGAAGATTTTCCTATATTAAAAACTACACTAAAAACCTTGGCTGTTTCCTTCAGAAACCCTCTCAGGCACAGACCCATTGAATGTCAAAATCCATTTAATGCTCGAAACTGTAAGCAGCTTTTAGCTTGGAGTTAAATTTTCTCTTACTTTGATTTATACAAACTAAAAAGTACTTCACAATGTGCTGTGCACCACCCAGCACCGTTCACATCCCCATTGCCATTCCCATTCCCTACTCCGTACTTATCCGAAAGCTGTTGCGTGTGTTGGTGCCCCCTTATCTGTTGCAGCGCTATTTACACAGGTTTCCCCCAGAGCTGGCTGGCACTACCTTTTGAGGCCAGTGGAGCCTTTGTTCGGGGATTTCTGTTGTCAGTTCTGGGTGCTGCAAGTCTGCAGGTTCCAACTTCTGGTAGTTAGGACTTGGCTATGACTATCTTCACTTTGTCAGTGGGCTCTAAGCTCTAAATTTGGTGTGATTAGTCGAGTCTTTGGATTTAATTCTCTATTAACTGGCCCATATGAATTTTGCTTGCCATTCTCGCACTCTGTCTAGGAGTGTCTCCCCAAATGTCTCTCGATTGGGTGGCATGGTGGCCAGTCAGTCCCCTGACTCCTCGACAAATTGCAGCAGCTGTGGCCACGACTTGAGCTGACCATTTTATTTATTAAAATATTTATTCAAATGCATCCCAGCTGCCGGCTAGAGAACTCTTCTCCCGACTCTCCCACTCTAGCAATCTTTTTCCATGAAAACAAAGCCACGTCCAAAATGGAAATAATAAAAGTTAAAAGTTTACGTTGCTGCTGGATGCATATAAAAATGTCTGACACGTTGCTAAAAACAACACGAGAAATGCAAAAAAATGGAAACTAAAAAAAAGGGAAGCTGATGGGCGCAGGGGAGAAAAACTAACAAACGGCAGACAAATGGCAAGGCTAAGTCCAAATGAACACAGAAACAAATGCCGGGCCCACACAACCACTGTAACATAGCACCCACACGCATACACATGCATGTACACGTATGCACGTGTGTACACTCTAACATTCTCACATACATGACTGCCTTGCTGGCCATGGTGGCCATAAAAAGTCACTCAAGTGGTATTAAATGTACCACCAAGTGCAGTCAGCATCGGGAAGTGGCAAGTGGCAGTTGAAGAGGGGGATACCCGAGTACAGGAGACGGGCAATGGGCAACGGGTAACGGGCAGCGGGCAGCGGGGAACAGGAAACCGGAAACAGGATGAGAACTTCGAGGAGCACCTGGCACAAAAGGTTAAGACCTAAGGCTGCCCACACACACACACACACACACAAGTAAAGTAGTCCCTTCAAGTGTGTAGGAGTGTGTGGCATATTAGAAATAGAGAAATCTTTTTGGTTGGAATCGAAATTGACTTTTTCTGTTTGCCGTGTAATTTTTTATTGAAACTGAGTGGCCCTTAGCCCTCCGCTGCCACCCAGAGCGCACTTCACTTCTCCTCACTTTCCACTCTGCTGGAATTCAAGATCTTGTTTATTTGGAAACTTTCGGCCGAGAGGAGAGGGTAGTGGAGCTGTGCCTCTTATGTACTCGGACTGCTGAAAGCACTAGGCTTTCTTTTACACTTAACTGCCAAAAAGGTGTCCAGCTGTTGCTTTTAACCCACGGCCAACCCACCCAAGAGCGAAATGTCGAATGATGCCCAGTCCCCATCTCTTTTTTCATGACATTTTCGTGTGCAAGCGCCCATATACACACACAAAAGTGAAATCAAACCCAATGGGAGCCGCTGCATTCCCGCCGGACAGTGCCCTTACCAAAAAAACACAAAATAAAAGTAATAAGCGAAAAGGGTTTTTCATTTTGGACAACACCAGAACGCAGCTGCCACCGGCAGCAGGGAAAACAACAATGAAAATGTTTTGAGATATTAAACCAAGACAGGACTATTGCGGTGCACCGAAGCCTGCAACGCCCCTGAAAGGGGTTGAAGCGCCAAGCGTCAGAATGGGAAGCGAAAATTGGAATACATTCTGTGTTCGACAGTCCCTAACTGGGTCACATCCTTACGTTGCTACCCATTTCTGATTCCTCATCACCAGTCGAATCGAGAATCCACGATTATACATTTTTTGAAGAGCAAACTAATTGTACAATAACCACACCTATTTATCGGTTTCATTTTGTCCAAACTATTGCCACTAAATAGAACCGGCAAGGAAGAACGAACTAATGGAGGCAAAACAAGTGCATAAATAATTGATTCTATGGTTAATGCCTTTTAGACCACTAAATGAAGGATGCTTTTAGACTTGTTGAACAAGTTCGCTGTGGTATATCTGCGGCACTCTGAGGCTCGTCAGTCTAGCAATTTATCCCTCTACCGATGCAGCATTTTTGATGTGTCCATAGCTAAATATCTACAAAAATCCATTTCCCGTTCCATTCCGTTTACTATAAATATGCAACTATTTTGGCACTGAAATGAAAGCCAAAGCCGAAAATGTCTGGCAAATATAAACAAAAGCGGCGCCCTTCCATATCCTGCAAATGCCCCATGCCCCTAGCCACCCAGCCTGCCCAGCACTTCAACAAATTTCCCTTTTATACAACTTTCATTTAAAGCGTAAACACACACAGAAGGGGATGTGGAAAGGGAGGGGTTACATAAACTTTTACCAGCTCATAAAACGCTCAGAAACAAGCGAAAATCGAATGCTCATAAAAATTGCACTGCGGGGTCAGATTCAGCGCAAAGGAGACGCTGCCAGTGGCAGCTGCACTGACGGAATGGCCCACAGAACCCCTAGTTATGTAGCCAGTTGTTCTGGTCTCTGGCACGTTGAGATTGTGTGGTCCAATGGATTGATTTCTTTTTGGGTGGCACAAAGAAAACGGGAACAGGCCATGGTCAAGTGCCGCAAAAAGAAAAAGGAATGAAAATCAAACACGGAGAAATGAAAATCAAAAGTAACTGCTTTTTGACGACGAGTACCTTCCAATCTATCCTGCAAGCCATCCTAACAATCCTTTCCAAAACTTCGCACAGCGATAGTGAAATGACTAAGCTTTGTCGAAAGTTGCCAAGCTTCCTATTCTCTCTCTCATTTTTCGGGCAGACTATTGAAAGTTTCCCAGTTTTCTGTTGCATACTTTATGGCGTGCGGGGCGGCTCCTTCGCTGGCGTGAAATTCTTTGCGGGACCTGCCATTTGGCTGTCGTAAAATAGCTGGCAGCAATCGCTTGATGGCAAACGTGTTCCAATTAAGCGAGATCCTACTGCCACCCCTCCAAAGTGTAGTTAATTTAAATGAAATTTGTAAATTTCTGTTGCAGGCACGTGACACATGCAAATATATGAAATAAAAATTACAACTCATAAAAATTGACTTTCGCACAGCCCCGGCCCACGTCACGGAAAAGAGGGACGAAAAAGAGCCAAAAGGTTGCTACTTGTAGCTATTTCCCAGCTGCCACGCCCATTCGAAAATGACAGGCAGCCATAAAATTGTGAAACAAAAAAAACATGAGGGAAGGCTAGCTGTATGGGGCGTACTTTTTCATACCCTCAAAGGTGAAAGATTCATGATTCAGGGGTCCATAGAGACCTCGAGATATTGATTAAGAATATATAAACATATACATTATAGAAGGGAAATGTCTCATAGATTTGCACGAATACAATATACCCCTGAACTTTGGCAGTACTGGGCATACATACAGGAAGGAGAGAAGATATGGGGGTACTTTAATAAATGGTTGCTATGCCTTAAATTCTGCATGCAAAGCCCACATACATATGTGAACAAACACACGCGCACGCACAAACTCGCGGTTAAATGTTGCGAATACATGTTCCAATGAAGCGTAAAGTTGATTAAAATGTTGCAATTCCTGGCCACATTCATTGACCTCTAATTGAAAGGCAAAACTGTCGCATTACAAAGGTAATTGCCACGCGAGGGTTAGGCATTTGGTTAGGGGGTAGAAGGTTATCCATTTCGCCTCAACGAATTTACTTCTTCTCAATCAAAGGTTAATTGCACATTGTTGCAAATCAAAGAGTTTTATTATGCAAACTGGCAGGGGATGGATGAACGAGCTGATTCAGGATTAGGGGTGGATATTGTAAGTAAGCCATAAAGTTTCATAGCAGCTCAAACGAGTCCCACACTCACACTCACCCCGGCCCAGACCCAGACCCAGACCCATGGCAACTCACATGCATTTTAATCACATAAACCCCACTTACGCTGGCAACATTTTGCGTAATTTGTATGAGCAAAGTGTGAAAATGATAGAAGGAGACGATGAATGAGGTAGGTCGGGGTATATCAGCTAGGTAGTGTATCAGTCAAACATCGAAAGGAAAGGACACTCCAGTCAGTCTTTACCTCTGCAAAACGAAGTTCGAATGAATATTTTATAGTAGGTAAAGAGTATTAAGACCGCCCCAAGTTGTCTTAGAGGATTTCCTTTCCCTTCTTCGTTTTTTTAGCGTGCGCACATTTCAGTTGGAGTATGTGTAGTACATACATGGCGTATGCGCAACATTTGCTAGCAAACAAATTTATGCGGCAACATATAAATCCTGTAACAGTAGCTGCCACAGTTGCTGCCACAACGCAGTTGCCGGAACACACGCCACACACAGCTGTGAGCGGGTGGCAAATAGTTTATGCGAAAAAGCTTCCAAAAAAGTTTCCAATTTGCTGGCAAAGAACATCTTAATTTAATAAAGTGCCGGGCCCCGAGGGGAGGGGAGCAGGCTGATGAGCAGGCGCCAGCAAATTCGGAAATTGTTGGTCTGCACACAGATAAATCTCAATTAGGCAATACTTGAATGCAGTAATAAACAGTTGGGTCCCCATTCAAAGGGCCTGATGAAGAGGATGGACGGGATGGTCGGGATGGTCGGGATGGACAGGACTGGAAGTTGAAGGAAGAAAATACGAGGTCTTTTCACTCAAACTCTGACGAGTTTTCGCTTTTTTATTCAAAGATTTCTCTTTTTCGCTCTAATTTAACAAAAAGTATTTCGATTTTCTTTTACTATTTGCTTTTTAGTTAATTGACAACATTTCTATGCATAGAAATAAAGACATTAAATTATTTGGCACTCGAAAGAAAAGATAAATTCAGTGTGAAACTTAAACAAAAATAAAAAACAAAATCAAAGGGAGATAATGCAAAGGACGGTTGCGGCCATGGCCTATTAGAAGACTTGGACACGATGATTCTCGCGATCGCAGACCAAGATGTTTCCATTCGACATGATGGCCACGCCCTCGAGTCCTTTGAATTCCGAGTCGCCGGAGCCCCAGGAGCCGAAGGTCTTCAGGAAGCTGCCATCCGGATTGAAGATCTGTATGCGATTGTTGCCCGAATCGGCCACAAATATATAGCCCTGGTCGTCCACGGCCACTCCGCTGCAGAAGAGGTTCAGAACACAAACCAAAGTTACCGCTTTGTCAATTAAAAATTGTAATTCGATTTACTCACCGTGGAAACTTGAATTGACCATCGTCAGAGCCCTCGCCGCCCACCGTGGACAGCACCTTGCCGTTCACATCGAAAATCTGTATGTGTGTGGATGGGGATGTGGATCCGGATGCGATTGGCAAAGGCGGAAGAGGTGACAGTAGACAGTAGATAGTATAGCAGGAGGGCCGGCCAAGCCAAAGACGGAGAAAGAAGGTCAAATAAATTCGAATGAATCTCGATTGCGAGCATATTTTAATTAAAATTGTTCACATGGCCAGACAGCCATGAAGTTGGTTGCAGGAGGCATCTGCATGCGGATGGTTACGAGGGGTATTGGCTTACCTGAATCCTGTGGTTATTCGAATCGGAAACAATCACACGATTCGTATTCGATACGGCTATATAATGCGGATGCTCAAGTTGTCCTTCGCCACGGCCGCAGGAACCAAATTTGCCAACGAAGGAACCATCGGATTGGAAAACCTGACGAATGCGAATTCGAGTATTCGATAAAAGTTGGCAAATTGAAATGGAAAAAGGATTCGCAAGAGGACAGGCAGCATGGGCCAGGACCAGTACCAGTACCAGTACCAGTACCAGTAGCAGAGACCAGGACATGAGCCTGGTGTGATGCCAGCAAAAAGTACACAAAAACTCGTCCATTGCAGTTAAGCTCATGAAAATTGTGGGGGAGGAGCAGGAGGAGTGTATGGTCACGAAGAGGCTCTGCACCAGCTCAAGTGTGACAAATTGGGCAAGGCTTCGCATCTCGACCTCACCAGAGGAATATAAATATTTGCATGCAAATCGAGATGGACGATGGGACCAAGGCCCAGGCTGAAAGCGGAGGATGAGGCCTCACCTGCACTCTGTGGTTTTCCTTATCGCACACGTAAATGAAGCCGAGTGCATCGGTTGTTACTCCCCAAGGATAATTGAATTTGCCATCTGCGGTCCCCTGCGAACCAAATGCGCGCAGGAACCGTCCTTGCGGGTCGAGCACTTGTATGCGGTGATTGTATCTGGAAGTAAAGAGTAGTAAAGAACTGGATTAATGCGCGGTTGGTTCAAATGGCCAGCGAACGCATATTCCCTTGTTAATTACGGGGAAAAAGAAAAGTCGAGAGAGTTCTCATTATCCGGAAAATACATTCGGGGGCGGACTGTAGCTATTGCGAGACGGTGCGACACTCAACCAGGCATTCGGAGTGGGGTGCTCAGTGTCGGGCTTAGGTCTAAGCCGCTTAACGTGCAATATCAAAGTTGACTCACACAATGAGTCCCCCCCATCAGGTTCCTGCACCCTTCCTCCATCTCCCTGCCCGTCCTCTGTGTGCTTAACGAGATTTTGCGTCAAACAATGACAGCGGCAGATGGAGGCTGGAACTGGGACTGCTATCTAGATTGGGCATATGAAAAGGCTGGAGCAGAGCTATAATACGAGTATGTATGTGCTGAAGGAGGAGCACTGGCACATGTCTCTCATTAACGCGGCTATTATGCGCTTAGCCGTGCCAATTAGAGGCGGGCCTAAGTCCGAGAATTAATCATGCGCCTTTGTCTCGACTTAATTAAACTGCAGAATGACCAAATGACCAGACGCTCGTTGGACTCTAGCCTAGGTTCTAGAGGTTGGAGAGGCATTGGAGGCCACTTACCTATCGGCTATGATGTATTGGCCGATTCGATTGACGGCCACGCCGGCCAGGCAATCGAATTCTCCCTCGCCGTTGCCATACTCTCCGAACTCCTTGACGAAGATGCCATTGGAGTCAAAGACCTGGACGCGATGGTTGCTGGAGTCCGCAACGACGATGCTATTGTCGGGACCGACGGCCAGGCCGCGCGGCCACGTAAAGGATCCGGGCTCGCTCCCCCGGCCCCCCAACTGAAACAGCTGCTGGCGCTTGCGCAGATACACCTGCTTAGGGATAGTACCTGCCACTCCGGTTATACCGGCTGCTGCCACTGCTGCTGCTACCGTAGGGGACGTAGGGGAGCCTAGCCCGTTTTTTGACCCATCGTCGTCGGAGGAGGCCAGCTCGTTGGCCTGCCGTAGCGGTAGGCCCAGGCTGAGGCGTCTCGACACCTCGCTGGCGGTGCTGCGACCACTGCCGCTGCTCCCAATGCCGTGCGCATGCGATGACGATGCCGCCGTGGAGCTGGTGGCATGCGAGTCGCGTGCGCTTCCGGCACTGCTACTGGGCGTGTCCTTGCTACTCTTGTTCCCGTACTTGTTCTTAAGATAGCGCGCCCACGAGCTGAGGGCCTCCCCGTCCTTATTGTCCGTGGAGCTGCTGCCCAGCGCTCCAGCACGTGAGGATCCCGCACTGCGATCGGTGATGGGCGAATTGTCGCGCGACTTCAAGGCGTGCGAAGATCGGCTCCTGGACAGGTCGCTACTACCGTAGCCGCTGTATCTGCAAGGCAACAATTTCATTAGTGATCCACAGAGCGGAGAGTGGAGAGCGGAGGCTTGGGGGCTGAGGAGCTAAGAAAGGTGGAGTTCTATGGCTGATTTGTGCTGTTCTGATGGATGAGGCGTTCTACGGATCTAGATGGAACTGTGGAACTGCATGAGAACTGGCGGTGTGGTGCTGCTTATGTACAAAGAGAGATAGAAAGAGAAGTGGGCAATTGGTGTGGTTGGGAAATGTTGTGCATTTCCAGTTAATTTCGGTTAATTTCCAAACGCGCATAATTTTGTTTTTCTTCTCTTACCAATAAAAAAACAAAACAAAATATTACGGAAAAAAAATTAAATTAAACCAAAATAAAAAAAGGTCAATTTAAAAAGTTGAATTA
The DNA here is from genome assembly GCA_008121275.1 of Drosophila lowei. Taxonomy (NCBI): domain Eukaryota; kingdom Metazoa; phylum Arthropoda; class Insecta; order Diptera; family Drosophilidae; genus Drosophila; species Drosophila lowei. Next base: position 17,380,301 of record CM017778.1, on the reverse strand, counting down.
GTGTAGAGTGCAACATTAACGAGAACGAAACTTCGGACGTAGCACGCACAGAAACTCAACGAAAAAATAAAAGTCACGTCAAATAAATTAAAAAGAAATTAAAAGGAAATAGGAAAATCATATAAAACGATTCCTCGGGACAGCACACGCACAATGAAAGCGCCTAGCGCACGACATATTAGGGATACTATGTATATATGTATATAGCGAGAGATATGTATATAGTATATACATCTGATTACTGAGATTTCCACCTATGTATTTACAAAATTTTGTGGGTGTTCTGAAAGTTCTGGTATAGCTTTTATCGATTTGTTTTTGTTATATTTTTTGTATTTTATTATTTTTTTTGGTGTGCGCACCTTGAAGCCAAGTAAGCGGATGGCGAGACCGTGGTGGGGGATACCGGCTCATCCAGATCGTCGTCCTCGTTGCCAAACTGATGCGAGGAGCGACTGCGCGCCAGCCGGGTGCGGCGCTCCTTCATGGCCAGGTAACGGGAGCGGCCTGTCCCGTAGCGACTGTCCGAGTCGTCGCCCGTTCCGTTGGCGTCCTCGTCGAAGGAGGCGGTGGGCGTGGATAGCGAGGGTTGCGTTACAATGGCGCTGCTCTTGCTCTTGTTTAGAAAGCGGCTTGTGTAGCTGCAAAAATGTTGATTCGGTTCGGTTTGGTATTTGGTTTTTGGTTTGGTTTTGGTTGGGTTTGGATTTGATATGCTTCTGTTTTGCTCTTTGGATCTGTGTTTGTTTTTGCTTTTGCTTTTGTTTTTTTTACTTTGCTGTGGCTGTAGCTGTAGCTGTGGATGTGTGTAGTTTTTAATTTTCTTTGTCATTGCCTTGTATCTCCTGTACCTGGTGTTGCTCTAATCCCATCCCATCCCAACCCCATTCCAGTTGCCTGTGGAAAATCCGCGACCGCTTAATTAACTAACTTTCGACTAGCTTAAGTCCTTCACGCTGTGTCTGTGTGTGCGTCTGTGTGTCTCATTTATTAGGCAACAAAATTCAATTAAAATACACAGCGTGGATGAAAAAAAAACGAAGCAACAAGGTTTCGGCAGAAAAGTTTCTAATTAAATTCACATTTCACATTATCGAAAGTTCAACAAAGTAGTTGCGAAAAGTTTGGTTAAGTACAAGAAATTATGGCGCCAATTGGCGTTCACTTGGTTGGTTCGCCGTATGTGTATGGGTGTGTGAGTGTATGTCAGTGTATTGGCGTGGGGTTGGGAGGGGAGGCAAGACAACATCGACAACAGCTACAACATGTACGGTTACTCATACAAAAACAAAAATATACACGGAAAAAAACACATAAATTGAACGCTTATATGCTAAAGTGAGTAACACAAATGCAACGATATTGAAAAAGTTGAGAGCACAGGAGCGTAGGAGGGAGGAAGAGTGGGAGGAGAAATTGTGGTCAATTCTCGCTCTTCCCCTGCCATTGCAGGAGGTAAAGCCAGGCGTTGCACAATCTATATGCACTGCTTAATTGCCAATGAGAAAAAAGCAAAGCTCAAACAAGCGGAAGTGTTACAGTCGACGGCATCGACCATTAGTTACCTACTAAGCATAAATGGCTCCCTGTGGAGCCCTCCAACAAAGTTACAAAGAAAACAGACAAAGAAAAGCGGAGAATCACAGTCTCTCAAGACATAGTGCTCCTGTTCCCTTCAGAAAACGGACAAGCGCTAAAGACTCGCATTCAGTTTCTCATTGAAGCCCAAATATATGCAGTCGGAAATCCCCGTCTCGGCTAGTGCAGCGCAGCCAGAGTCCATCCATCCATCCATCCATCCATCCATCCACACTTTCGAAATATCATACAAATAGCATAAATAAATACGAGTGCTCCCCGAACTGAATGAGAAATTGAGTAAGGATGGAAAACAAACGGATGGATGCCAGCAAACAGACTGATAGCAGATACCAATTAGTATTGTTCCAGAGAGGTGAGAGTAGGTAGCGTCCGCTGTAATTACATTACGCAAGATTTGTTGCAGGCTAGGAAAAGGGGTGCAGGGGCGCCGAAAGGGATCAATATTTGTTGTCGTGCAAAAGTAAAATTAAAGAAGTTTGTGTCGCCAAAGCACAAAGGCATTCAAGCCTTGAGTGGCCCACATTGATCCCTTTGAAAAGGGTATTGACAGACAGCCAGACCGACAGGCGGACGGACGGACAAAGGGGGACAGACAAACGACGAAGTAAAGTTAATTTCCAGCCCTTTGAGTGGCTCTTTGAAAGCAACATCATCGTCATCATCATCATCATCCTCCTCTGGAAGGAGGAGCTTCTATAGCAGCTCCATGTACTCAAAAATATGCTATGAAAGAGGAAGCTTGCACAGGTTTTTTTTCTTTTGCTTTCGTTGAAACATTTAAATATTTAATCAGTAGTTCTTATCACTAATGTATTAGTGTTTCGATTGATTCGGAAGTTCTTTAGTCGGTTAGTTGGGAGCCGTGGGCCAAACTCATTTGTCGTTAAGGTTAACAAGTAATTGAACTATGAATTGAATAGAATTTCACATATGTATATGTATATATGTGTATATGTCTGTATATCTGGCTAGACATCGGCAAGACGCTTTCGGTAGCGGGCCCGGTTGGGTCTGCTTATGTACGGTATGCTAAAGGGCAGTGCACTGCAAAGATCAACACAGAGAGAGAGAGAACACAAAGAGAGAGTGATAGAAATGTGTAGAGTGTGTGTGTGTGTGTGTGTTTACCTATCTGGGGTTGTGTGTATGTCTTTGGTTTCTTTCTTTGGCTTATGTGAAGGTTATGAACTTGACAATTAGACGCCACACGAGTCGTATGAGCAACAAAATGGCCAATACCAGGTTAGCGCCAGCACGGAGCAATTGTACAAAGCTGCAGCGGCGGGAGCAGAGAACAGATACAAAAGAGAGTCGAAGAAAGCACACATTAAAAGGCATTCAACATGGGGAAGCTCGGGGAAACTCGGGGACTTCGGAATACAAAACGTGTTGCCTACTTTTCTGGGCAATGTATCGCAAACCAAAACCAACATAAAATCCATTATGCATTTCAATTAAAGCCAATCTGCAACGGCTTTTACGTTTGTGCGAGTATAAAGATCTAATTAAAATTGAAATTATGAAAATTAATTGCAGGCAGTTTGGTTACGTGTAATTCAATTAGTTTTGACCCACAAAAAAACAATAAAACAAATTACCGACTGAACATCAACAGCAATACTTGACACACAATCTATGCATGTTTTTTCCGTGCTCATCAGATATGTATCTGTGCGGTGCGTGTATCTTTGGATCATCAGTAGCAAATAAGCTTCTAGATTCGAGAGTGTGAGTGTGTGTATCGTGTTTGTGTCCTCGATTCATTAGCCATGCAAATTAGTCCAGTTATAGAAACTACAAAATGGCGGAACTGTGGCCCCCGGGAAGGAAATACCTGCTGCCAGTGCCGCTGCTGCTGCCATAACGGTCCTCGCTCTCTCCGGCATGATGTGGCGCGGGCACGGTACGTGTGCGGGCGGTGCTGCTGCTCCCGCTGCCATAGCCGCTGCTCGAGGGCGTGGCATAAGTGCTGCGCGATGCCGCCGCTATCGCACTGTCGTCGCGGGAAGCACGCCGGGCCTCCAGGCGATCGCGGTAGGAGCTGCCGCTTGTGGAGCTGCCGGTGGCCGCCGTCGTCGAACTGGAGGCGCTGCTGGGCGTGGACTTGCTGGCACTATTGCTGCTGCTGGTCGCACTCGCCTTGGGCTTGGTCTCCGGCTCCGACTCGGACTCGGACTCCGAGCTGGTCTCCTCCTCGCTGCTCGAGCTGGATTCGGCCTTCTTCTTGTCCGCCGTACCATTAGCGGTGGCCGGGGTGCTGTGCTGCGGCAGGAAGCGGCTAACGAAAGGCTTCTTCTCCGGCACTGCGGTGGTGGCTACCGAATCCCGAGCACTCGAATGACGCGCCGTGCTGGGCGCCTTCTGCTGACTGCTGCTGCTGGGAGCCGCCGAGGCTGCCGCTGCCGCTGCTGCTGCAGCTGTGGCTGCTGCCCCAGAGCTGGCAGAGCTTTCGGTGGAGGCACTGCTGTCACTGCTGCCCGATCGCTGGGTCTTCTTCACTGCCGCAACTTGGGCCGAGACGGGCGGCTTCGACTGTTGGGTGGTAGGAGGAGTGGGAGTTGCATCAGAGTCTGTGGCGCTGGCTGTCTGTTAGTCGAAAGGGGCAAGCAACGAACGCAATTCAGATGCAGAAAGAGAGAGAGAGAGAAACATGACGTTCAGGCAGATGATGAAAATGAAGCTGATGGGGACGTGCGTGTGACTGGATGCGAAAAGGGATGGTTAGGTAGGAGTGGGGCAGTGGAGGAATGGGGGAGATGGCAAGCAAAAGGAATTCCATTGTCAATGCAACATTCGATATGACTTTTCCCTCAATCAACATCTAACAATTTACAATGCCTCTCATAACTCCGTCGCTCACTCATCATTGACTCGTTTTGTCATTTCCCTTTGATGTTCTCCTAATTGATCGAACAACCTTTTCCTATTTCTTTCGGTAAATGCCAAAAACCAGACAAATATGCAGCTACTGTGCATATGTCCCTTTATCGCTCACCCACACGTAGCCATCCTCTCACACAGATACTCCCATACTCACACTCACACACATAGAGAGCTGGAAACATTGTTAAACTGACGGAAGCAGCCGCATCGCTGACAGTCGCATGATTGTGAAATATTCGCCATTGAACCCCAACTCAGGGTTGGCATTTTGTGGGCGTTTCGGGTGGGGCCAACGCAACAATGTGTGAATGAATGGGTGAAATGCATGAGGGTAGAGCAGAGGATGCGGGTGTTAAGGGGATAGAAAAAAACAGAAAAAAGATAGAAAGACATGTACAACAGAAATATTTACAGCGGACATCAGAAATTGAAAAACAACGATACAGCAACGCAAAAAAGGAATGAAACAAAGAATAAATATTCAGAATAATGTCAGAGAGACACTGGTAGAGGGGTAGAGAGGGTGAGAAAGAAAGACTGGAAGAAGTGTCGCTTTGGTTGATTTGGGTCTGTGGTTTATTCAGCTCGACAGCAATGACCAGATATATTTAGTAAGATTTAAGCAAATTAGCATCACTACCACATCGCTTGTACACTTGCAAAAGGAAGAGAAAACAAACAGAGAAAGAGATAGAGGTAGAGAAGTGGGGAGTGCGAGTGCGAGAGAAAACAGAATTGTAGGACAATATTTGTTACATCCAAAACGAAAATTTTGTAAATTGATTTAGTTGTTTTATTCGTTGTAACCGTTGCCAGTCTCTAACTAACGATAAGGTAATAGATGTTAAACTACTAAAATAAAAAAATATATATATTTCTATAGACGAGTATACATATACGATACATACATATATGCACACAGATACATATAATGATGAATGTCTACAATATTGTACAATTGACGATTTCTGATGTCCGAGGTTTTGGGCCGAAACTTTCTGCCCGGATATTCATGGGGACTTTCAAGCAAAAGGTTCTGACCCAAAACAGCATTAAGTGAAAGGCGCTCACGAGACAATAAAATGGGGGAAATGTGAAACAAGTACAACGGAAAACGGGGAAAACAATGAAATAAATATAAATAAATGAAGACCACAACTTAAAATACACTTAAACAAAAACCAAACAAACGAAATAAGTAAGAACAAAACATAAAATAAAACAGAAAACAGAAAAGAGAAAAGAGAGGAAACGAAAGGAAAGGAAAATACCCAGGGAAATGTTTTGTTAAAGGAAATGGTAAGATTAACAGTAAGAGTAACGGTAACAGTTAACAGTTAACGGTTAACGGCAAGTTTAAGTTTGCCCTCTCTGTTTCGAACGGTTCGACAAACACTTACGGAGCGGAGGGGAAGTGTGAACGATGGAGCACAAATAAAGAACGAAGCACACATGGCGTATACGTAATTAATTCTTTTCAATTTTCTTTTTTCATTGGGGGATATGCAAACAGGGGAAATACTGTGCCGGAAGAACAGTGACAGCGAGATTTTCTATCATGATTATCATGTTTCTTCTTCTTCCTGATCCTCATCCTCGTCATCGGTCACTTCTATCTCCTCTTCTGTGTACTCATCTTCGTCCTCTTCTTCACTCTGATTGGATGTTAAATCCTCTTCTGGCTTCTCTGTCTGAACTTCATTTGGATGACTGATGATCACGGCGGGACTTTCGTGGACTTTGCTGGACAGCTCTCCCTCTGGAGGCAGGACATTGATCACTGGTACATCCTGGGGCTCTCCCTCAGGTACAGCCTCCACCTCCACATCCTCTTCTTCATCGCTGCTTTCGGTGACTGTTACTTCTTCATATTCGGATGATTCTTCGGACTCGTTTTCCGCTTCCTCTACTTCTGCCTGCTGCTGCTGCTCCCCTTCTGCCCCCTGTTCCTCATTCTCCTCGTCTAACTCGCTGTCACTGCCACTGGCCACGCCTTCTTCTTCTGTATTTGCCTCATTCACACTTACCTCGGCTCGCGTCGCTGCTGTCGCTGTACGCACTGGAGATGCCGCCTGATTGGAGCCGCTGCCATCGCTGTCCTCGCCGCCGCGGGGCCCCTTGAGGGTCGCCACCCGCTCGCTGTTGGGTCGCTGATCCTGGCCAGCCTCACTGGTTGCCGCCGAGGTGGCTGCTCCAGAGGAAGCAGCACTCTTGCGTTTCTGGCGCGCCAGTTCGTCCTCGTCAACTGTAGCCGCTGATTGTTGGCTCTTCTGCTGTTGGCGCTGCATGGCCGCCTTCTGGGTCTGGATGGCTGCCTGGACGGCGGCCTGGGCCGCGGAGGCTGCGTCCGACTTCTTGTCCGACTTCTTCTCCTTGCCAATGTCGGCCAGGCGCTGAACGACGCGGGAGCAGTCGCTGAGGCGAATGATACCACTCAGCTGGCCGCGCGACACGTCCTCGCTGTCGAGGACGCGGTCCTTGCGCTCCTTCAGCTCCTGCTGACGCTGCTGCTGCTGCTGCTCGGTGTCCGAGTCGTCGTTCTGGTGCGAGCGAACAAAGCGCGACCGGAAGCGCGAGGACTTGCCTGTCCGTCCGGAGGTGGGCTCGTTCTCGTAATCGTTCTCGTAGTCATAGTCCGAGCGGCCGTACCGGCTGCTCTCGCCATAGCGATCGCTGTTGGTGGCACTGCGCTGGGGACGCTCTCCGAACTTCCGGCCGCCAAGGACGGGCTCGTCGTTGTAGCCACCACGCTCCTCCTGCTGCCGGAACTGGGTGGCCAGGCGGTGGTCGCTCTTGGAGCGCATTAGTCCGGGCTGGAGGCCACTGGGAGGGGCGAGGTGCGAGCTGCTCACCGAGCCGCCCGGCGTCGAGTGTGGCGCGATGTTGAGGTCGCCAAATGTGGCCAGGTTCATCACCAGCTGATTGGGATCGATGGAGACGAGGAATCGTACACGGCGACTGTAGTCGTTGTTCTCGTACTCGAAGTGACGCAGGAACTCGACGGTCTTCAGGAAGATCTCCTTGGTGTCCATAAGCTCGCAGTCGTCCCATTCGACGGTTTCGTTCATGTACTTGTCGACAATGTCGCAGTTGCTGCCGATGTTGGTGATCTCCAGGTCCAGATTCTCCTTGAGCGTTGTGAGGTTGCGCAGCTCCACGGCCAGGTAGCGGTCGATCTCGCCCTTCAGTTGGTCGGAGCGATCCTTGATGGCCTTGGTAATACGATGGTAGATTTCGTCGATCTCCTCGGTCACACTGATCGCGTTCGTCTGCAGGCTCAGCGTGTTCTTCTCGATGATGGCCAGGGAGTCCTGCAGTCGATGCAAACTGCGGCGGATCTGAAGAGGGTATGAAGTGCGTAAGCAAAAGCCAATTAAAAGATCAGCTCCGGACTCACCTGTGAGTTGAAGCGCGTTATCTCACGGCGGAGTATGTCCATGTGGGCGCTCTTGCAGTCCTCGCAAATCTTCTTCTCGCAGTGCGCACAATGAGACAGATAGGCCTTCTCCGAGCAGACGCCACAACGTTCCATGATTTGACCTACGAATGGAGAGACACACAATTATTAATCAGCTTTTTCCTCCCCCTATCTGTCTTCCGTTTCCATCAGTCCTCCCAAAATACGCCCCCAAATGGGGCCCCAAATGACTTCCTGCCTGACTCCCTTGAGTTGAACAATAAAATGCCAGCCATGCCAGCAGCTCATCAATTTGCACTCTTGGCAACAAAGTCCTTCCACATTCCGGGTCTGCCATGCGGTAGGGGGGCAGAGCAGGAGCAGACTCCGGGCTGGATGTCTGTTGCATTCACTAATGCGATTTCAAGAGCAAGAAATCAACTGCACCTAAGCGCCTGTTATGGATGTTTGTGTACATTATACACTTCTCAAAAAGGAGACTACTTATTCTCCATCTTCCAGAGAAGTGGGGATTATGGATTAGAAGGATCTACTAACATAGAAAGGTAAATAGGGTATCTCTGGACGTTTGGCAATATAAAGTTTTGAGAGTAAGTTTTGGGAGGAATCACTTATCTACTTCGAGCATCCTATCTTTAATTTGAATGCCATGGCTATGTACATAGGCCAGGCAAAGCTTCTGAACTATTTAGCTCTCCTTAATCTAACCAAGTTTGATCACAAACTGGCCACTATGGCTATCACATGGGTGAAATATAAACTACTGGCTCCATGCTAAGCTCACGAGGGACAATTTTATATGTTTCTTCATCATGCGCCCAGATATGATTGCAATTCTATTACTAGAAATACAATTGAGGGTATTTTAAGATTCGTTGCTCGAGTCAGACTCCCCATCTTGTTATCTCTGGGTGTGTGTGTGTGCGTCTATGTGCCACATCCTTTGCCTAGGCAGTCCTGGCTCGTTGTCGATGGCTTGACTGTTGCAATGCAAATAACGAGCCGCCTCAGTTGCCTCAGTGGGGCAACAAAGCAAACATGGCGAAGATGTCGCTCGACAGCGTCAACTTTTCTGCATCAATTGCTGGCATTGGCAATGCCTGATGAACACTCTCCGCCTTACTCCTCAGCAGATCCCCGGCCTGACAGTAACTTGCCACTGAGGGGCTGACAGAGGGGCAGACAGAGAGATATGTAAGCATGTACAATGTACATAGAACTGCGAGAATGCTGCCTGCCAATAGTTGGCTTCTGTATTTTCCTGTGTAATCATATGGAAAAGTGAATTTTCAAATTCCACATGAAAGTTGTAGTCGTTGTCCCTGCCATATCCATAACACGAAACGAGGAGCTCTGAAAGCCAAAAGGGATTCTTTTGTTTCACACATTTGCATACCCAAGAACCAAATTTATCCACAAAATAAGAAAAAACAAAAAAAAAAGAGAATACGAATGGAACCAAATGCTTTGTCTGCCTTATTAGCTCTCGGCTCCAGCCCCATGCGCCATGCCCCATGCCCCATGCCCCATGCCTCATACTCGACTTAATGCTGATTGCAGTTGAGAAGTTGCAATCCATTTGCATATTTCACTCACTTCGACAACTATCAACCTTGCCACTTGGAATATATATATTCTGATAGATACGCACAGTCATGCTGACAGCACGATCCGCAATTTGTGGACGGGGAAAATGCAAATTGCTCAAACAAAATCAATTTGGCTTTGCTTAGTTTTAATTGCTGTCAGATGGCCGGGGAAAGTGTCTGACTTTTTAATTGGAAAACCAAACATTATGGCGAACGAGTATACTCGTACATTCGGCTGGCCTTCCCATAGCTTTTCCCATTTATTGTTTTCCATTTCTTTTGTTTTCCCTTTAGTGGAATTTAATTAAAGTTACACAAACGATTACATGGCAGCATTTTTTTTATTAATAACATTCCTTGCTTGCCTTTGCCGCCAGGATTTCTGATTTCTGATTTCTAATTACTGATTTCTGCACTCAAAGGATTCTGTTTTATTGCACAAATATTTTTGCTCAAATCGAATGAAGCAAAAGGGGAAAATTGCAGTTTGGAATTTGACCTTTTATATTAAATAAGGCGAGAGACCCTTCAAAGGATTTTCCTCTACAGCTTTTCAGAGACTAATAAAATCGAATTTTAATTGCTTGCATTCCTTACCTGATGTCGGATCGGGCAGTTCTCCGGTGATTTCGATGTGCAGCTCCAGGAAACGCTGTAGCGTTACATTCGTTGGAAAGGCCTGCACGCCATTGTAGGGTATGCGATGTTCGGCACGGCATTCTGGGCATTTCACCTGAACATTGGAGAATATTATCTGGATTAGTCTTGCTTATTCGTACGTAGGAAATTAATTGCATCAATTCAAAGCTTAAAATCAGATTTTATGAATGATTCCTTGTTTCCTTTGAGCTACCTTAAGGCTATCAAATTACCTGTACAAACTGCTTGGCTCTTCCCCAACATTCCACTTACTTCTTTACCTGTAATTGTACTAGCTGTGCGCAACTTTAAAAACCTTTCACATTTGTCCAGATTCATGTGAAGGCATCTTGAGTGCGTCCTTTCGTGAAGTTTCTTCATCTCCTGCCAGCCTTCAACCACAAAAATCAATCTCTCTTTGCGGCTTTTACAATTCGCATGACAGTTATTGCAACTCTTTGGCTCCCCACCTCCTTCTACCTTTCTATCTATCTATCTGTGTACGAGTATCCGTGTGTAGTTGTCTGTATTTTACCGAGTAGGGCCAACACAATGAAAATGCTTACCAATTATTTGCGTTGCGCTGGCTGAGAGCCAAAAACAGAATTTATAAATACACGCAGACAGAGACGTTCGAATCCGCGGAGACTATAAGTAGCGCAGTACACGGATATCTGTGTGTACGAGCGTATATATAATGTTGTGTCTTTATGTATAATTTTTCAACAAGATATCTACGCAAATGCGCCTCAGGCAACGCGATAAATACTCAAAAAACATTTTCGGGGGCGTCTTGTTGGGCGCCTTTTTGTTTTCATTCCCATTTCATCTGATTTTGCTCATGAGATTTTGTAGTTAAGCGGCCGCACAGTGATGTGTGACGTCGGCGAGGCATTAACCAAATTGCCACAGATACGACGTACATACAAACATTTTTATACTGATTTGAATGATGATTAATGATGATGATATCCTTACCTGACGTCGCACATAGTCCACCAGTCCCTCCATGCAGGGCTCCATGCAGAAGGAGTGCTGACATGGCAGCAGCTTCGGTATGCGATACCTGTCCAGGCATACGCAGCACGTCAACAGCTGCTCAAATTGCTCCATGGCTCACTGTGTCCCCAAACGAAGCGAAGACACACACACACACATAGAAAGACAAAGGAAGAGAGACAATCATTAGACCTGATTCGATTAGACCACAAAGATGCTGTCAATTTGATATTCATATCATTATAAATTCACTTGCTCTCCCTCCCTGCTTAAGCTCATCATCAACAGACAGAAAGACGGTCAGTCAGTCAGTCAGTCTGTCAGTCGGTAAGCTCGCTCCCAAAAAAAAATCCACGCCAAAAATCCGATTGGCAGGAAATTCTTGCATTTGAATGAACACTGCCGTGGCAGCCCCCAAAAGTCATACAATAAATTGACCATTTCGTTGTCGTATTGTAAGTCGTGGGCTGCCATCGGAGCTTGCCCCTCCCTGCCGTCAGGCTTCATTTGGCCCTGCCAAAATACACTAAGCCACAAATCTGCTTATGGCTGCTTCATTAAAAGCGGCTCCGACAAGTTTATTTACAAGACACCGAAATTCTGCTGATGTTTCGGGTTGGGACCGGTTCCCTACCGCCATTCTATGCCATTCCAATCGAAAGGCAAGCATTGTTATGGAAACTGAATTCGCATTTCTGTGTGTGTCTCTCATTTCACTGCAGGTTAAATACGCGCAGCAAATCTAATGGAAACTCCACATTCACTTTTTCACAAATAATGAGTCATACGAGACACTCATTAAAATTTTTAGCCACAGATATTTAGACATTTCGCCATCAATGGGGTATTTCACTTCCTTTCAATTTAAAGACATTTTATTTGAAATTTATCAGGTTGATCGATAATTGCATAGAAAATAAATGCATTGCCACGAAATCCTTTTTCAGGAAATATACTGCCATCTATGCACCCTTGGTTTTCTCTTTTTATTCGAAGCTCCTGAATCAAGGACACAGGGGAGTTTTTTCTGTTACCTCTGCATGAAATTTACCACGAAACCAAGCTTTTCTATATCTATTTTCGGACATTTTTCTCCGTAAGCCCTCAAATGCATTCCTAGGAAATCGCTCTTCAATAAAGGGTTTTCCCTCACATGAAATCTCGCTCCTCGTAAGCTACAATTCCTCATAAGCTCGAGTGCGCTTTAGCCGTGTCAATTGCTCTTAATGCGGCTCTTCCAACACCTTATATTAAAGAGAGATTATATTGCGTTGAGATTTTAATAATAAAAATGACACACATTTCTTATGAGAGAGCGCCAGGCAGCGCACAGCAGAGAAATTCTGCTCATACTCGTATATATAATGTATAAATATAAATGCGATTTCGCGCTGACTGCCGGGGCGATGGGCGATATGCATCGCGCATACGCCGCGGTTGTCGTGCCCAAACCAGTGCGCACTTCCTGCTCGTAAATTTACGTATGCTATGTGCCCAGATAGGGGTATTATTATGGAAGCATCTCTTTCTCTATTTCTCCATATCCATGTCGATGGCGATGTCCATGCCCATGTCCATGTCCATGGCATCCACCGCTAATTGTCGTGCGCCTGTTTCCCATTATTGTTGTATGTTTGTTGCTACGGATATTTAAAGCATCAATTTAATGCGGCCAAAAGTTCAAAATGTATGTGACACGCCTCTGCCATGAATATTGTAGCGTTTGTATGCATACGTACGACACACGAACATATGCGAAAGCTGTGCAATTAACTGGAAAATGCGCTTAAAATCAAATTGAATAGAAATTTTGTCGCTAGCACAAATTGTGCGTACACCAGAGCGGGTCCTGTATAGAGGACAGACTGTGTGGCTGGATGGGTATGGAAGGGGGTGGGATGGAGGGGGGGATTTGTGCCAAAACTAATTTAGCCATTGCATTTGTGAATGGCCGCTGAAAGGATTAAAATGAATAGAGCAGAGCTCTGCTCTCCAGCATAATAGAAACAACCAGCAAACTCTTCTCCCGCCGCACTCTGGCAGACTCTAGCTCTGAGTTAAATATTTCGGTGGGTTCCCCCAGCTATGAAAAGAATTCAGAAGGGAGGGTTAAGAGGAGGTCAGCTCGCATTGAAAACAGAAAGGGAGAAAGGTCTCCCATGATGCTCGTGTGTGGCTGCGCGCAGTCCGTATAAGTGTGTAAAATATCTGATAAAATTCCATGCAACTCCAAAATGCTTTTAATACGCAGCAAATTAAGCGGAAAGTGGATAGCGGATGACCGCAATGAATGTGTGGCAATGGATGACAAACCAAACGAATAGTTCCTCTAATTAGTCTATAGATGAGCTTGTTTTCCTTTGTTTTCATCGAGAGATTGATGGCGACAGTTGTTCGTACAAGAGAAAATAGCAAGAGATTCATTAACCTTGAGTGGGTTAAATTTAAATCGAGTTATGTGAGCAGTGTGTGCGCACACGGTCAACGGGAAATGGAAAAGCGTTAAACGGTAGACAGGAAACGGAAATGCGGCAAACACTTGACCCTCAACAAATTGGCATGGCTAAAAGAAAAACTGAAACTGACACAGACACAGAAATAGGTCAAACTCTTTGCCGACGAGTGACAGGCAGTGGACACAGAGCCATCATCATCATCAGCAACAGCAGCAGCAGCAGCACGCAGAAAACATTGAACATTGAAATCAACACAAATAAATTGAAATGAATTCGATGAAATTTGGGTCACACTAAACCGCAGACAAACAGCCAACTCGTCTAAAAAAAAAAGGAGAAGGAAAACTCACCAATAGAAAATGGAAAACTGCTGGGCAAGCGTTGCTGCTGGTGCTGTCAAAGCGGCACTCGAAGGCAATCATAAAATGCAATTGGTTTTTGGCAATGCGCGAATCCTTAAAACTCAATCGCTGAAAAATCGTTGCGGGTCCTCGTTCCACGATCCGGGGCACTTTCATTAAATGTGTGCGCGACTTCCGATTGATTTATATTTGCTTAACTTTCAATAAATCTATATATAGTATATACAAGTTGTTTTTTTTGGGTTTCGTTAAAGTTTTGTTGGGCAACGCGCCTCGTAGAATTCGATTGGAAATGTAAAAAGCGACTGAGGGCAAGTGAAAATTGCCAAGCACATGAGCCAAGCAAAACAAGAGCAGTCTATAATATTTTAAATATATACAAATCGTCTCTCACTCGCTCTCACTCTCTCTCTCTCTCTCTCTCTCTGTTTCCCTGTGTATCTGCAGACGACCATGTATCCCGATATGAGAGAGAGAAGCAAAACAAAATGTGCGATCGTCAGAGAAACGCAAAAATAAATATTCTTGGCAGCAATCGCCGCATGTCTTCGTGTGTGTATGTATCTTTGTATATCTATAGCTGCAGCCCATTAATGAGATACAGAAGATACAAATACTTTACATGTAAGAGTGCCTCTGTGCTTGTGGCTTGTGGTCTGTGGTTTGGAGATGAAGTTCTCTCGAAGAAAGCATTTCTAAGTGCGGCCAACTTATTTGCTTATCCGTCGGATATCAATTTATCCAACTCGTAGAATCTATGTACACACCGCTGGTTGACGTCATGAAATGAGTGTGTATTAATTTGGCCACACGCCGGCATTTTCCATCTATCCCATGGCTGCCGAATGGCCCGCTATTTCTGTGTGCGCCTCTGTATCTCGCTGTAACAGGCCCTAAAAATAAACTTCATTGAAAATTGGAGCGAGCATTGGTCGGAGAAGATGCTCTACTCAACATTCCACTTGTGCCACATACTACTAATCTCGAGTTGGCTAATTGAAAAGTTTTCACTTTCCCCGACACTTTCCCAGCACTCCATTTCGAGAGCAGGGGAAACCTTCTTTGAACAGCACAAATGTTGCTTCTCAAGGTCGAAACTTTGTCACGACTCCCGCTGCCAGTCTCCCTTTTGGGAGTGGAAATGTGTTGGCTAAAAATAGAAGCCCGCTAGCCCGGAATTCACTGACTGCAGATTGCAGTGGGGATTCCAAAGATAGAAATGCAAAATATTTTCGTGCTATAAATAAGTGAAGCAGACAGAACCGAGCACAGATGCAATCGAAACTTCTGCAAAGGAGATGAAATCAAGTGAAATTTCTACTCTTTGGATAACTTTAAATATTCAGAACCATGCAAATGGACCGATGGTCATAAGCAATTACTTACACTTTCTGCTCTGTTTCTGCTTTTCCTTCTTCTTCGACTGGGCTTCCGGTATCCGAGGCGCCCTTGGGCGGGGCCCTGCTGTTTGGCTGTTAGCTCTGCTGCCTGCCAAAAAGAGAGAGAGAGAGAGAGAGAGAGTGAGAGTGAGAAGTGGAATCGAATTAAAGCGATTGACAGTGCCAAATTTGATGATTAATCGACTGAATCGAGCTCTTGGCCGATGCTTTATAGGAACCGAAACAGCAACAAAACGCTGCTTCTGAGTGATCAGCTCCATTTCGCCAACAATTGGATACCTGCCCATTGATATGATGGGCATAAGCCGCATGGTGTCGTCTCAATTATATTGCCACAAGGCAGCCACAGTCAAAGCGATAATGAATGCGTGTGGACGCACTGCACAGCAGTGCATTGTCAGCGGGTGCACTATGAAGGTGCATAATGAAGTTGCGGCTGTGCTTGAAGCTTTGTGCAGGGTGCCGGATAAGCGCCTTGAATGCACCCATGAATATGTCCAGGTTAATGAACACGCGACCAATGAGCAAATTTCAATGGCAACAATAGGTGTATATTACATAGCAATGCTCATATGGCATGTGTCTTGGCGCCAGAGATAAGCTTAATTAATCCCCAAGCAAAGGAGTAGTCGTGTTCAATTAAAGACAATAATAGCAGGCCGTTTTGCAAACTATAATACACTGCCTCCATTCTCCGAGGAAGAATTCAAGAACAGACTAATTTCGAAGCAATAATTTAATGAAAGTTCTGTTTTAGTTCTCAGAAGATTGCCAAGAAAATTGAAAGAGTACTTTTCTAATTTAAGCCACAAGTTGAACCGGAAGCTGGCCAGCGACCTTGAACTTCCTCAGAAGCCATGAGAACGAAGGAGAGAGTGGAATGAAAGAGGAGAGTGAATGGTCACACTGATGCAGAATGAAAAAAGCGTTGCCTGCTTTCCGGCTACCAACAAAAATCCACTGCCAAATGGCATTTCATCTTTTGCATTTGTTTTTTACCTCTCGAAATGAAAAATGAAATGCAATCGCAGATTGCTGTACACATTTCATGGTGTACACTGAAATAAGCTACAAAAAGAAATTAAGGGTGAAAATGAAGCCACAAGCAAATGGGAAATGTGAAATGGGAAAACAAAGGGAACAGTGTACCGAAAAGCGAAACAAAAGAAAACAAGACAATCGATGATAAGAGAGAGAAAGAGAGCAAAAGACAAACACAAAACAGCAAACAGCTAGCGCAAAATAGAATCAGAAAGCTCTGAAAATGTCGCTGATTGAATCGAACTATAAATAAGGCAACAACGCGGCGTATGAGCAGTGTGGTGCCCCTGCCTCTGTGTGTGTGTGTTTGCTCGTATCTGTGTGGGCAAATTATTGCTATGCTTTTTGATGAGCACACTACACAACAAACACACACACACACACACACACACACTGGGGGATCCTCATATAGCCATAGCCATCTATATACATTATTGTGTCGAACTTAATAAATTTCAACGGCCACAAAAGATAGAAAATGGCCTAGAACGCTACTGAAGAATTATGAAAATAAATTCTGACAGCTTTTCACGAATGTGGGCGAATGGTTAGTGGCAACCAGGTGACATTTTCACGGCTTTCGTTCTCTATCATTCACACTCTCTTCTCTCTCTCTCTCATTTGCACTCTTTTTCACTCGTTTTTTACATAATCAACGGGCATTGAATGCGCTCAGCTCATCTCCATTTGAATGGTTCTCCAAGAATGGCTTGACATCAGGCATCAGGCATCAGCCGCCTTCACTCACTTGGTTTTCGCACTGCAATCTGAGGATGTTTCTCGTAACTTTTGCAAATTTATTCGCATGCCTTGGCGGCACTCTCCTTCGGGGGTGGAGAAATGCCTTTCACTGGCTTCACTTTCAAACGATTTTTGATTAGAAAAACACTCGCGCTTCGATTGCGAACTTTATTTTCACAGAGAGGTTGCAACCTCTCGCACCACGCGACAGGTGACAGATCTATGGATAGATCTTACCACCTCTCTATATGTATGGGCTTATATATGTAGTATATATAGAGGTATATCGAATTGGGGTATATCTATTATCGGCGTATCGGTCCGCACGTCCACTCGCGAGCGTGCCAGAAATGAAAATGAATGTTTGGCTCTGCGATGGCAAGCTCTCAGCCGCCAGTTGATGATCAGCCGTTCTTGAGGTGAAACTTTATAAATATAACCTGCAGAACAACAGCAAATATTTCTGTGTCTTCTTCCCACTTTCACACAGATAATTTTGTTGTATTTCAGCTTCACCCGACCCCAACGAACCTGTGTGGAAAATCTATATAAATTCTCTGTTTCTTCAGATACGCCAGCGCATATACAATAATTGTCTTTAAGAATTTATCGTTTTACAATGTCGCGTAGAAAGTCCAACAACATATATACATAAATATACACATGTAGTATATATATGTAGGAATGCAGAGCTCATTACTTGCTATTGTTCTGGCTTATTCCGCAGTTTCTTTCTTACCGACCATACCATGGAAATTTCTCTTTTCCTGGGTCCAGCCACAGCGTCCATCCGAGCCCACGCACTCTCCTCAAGCATGAATCATTTTAGCAATTTTCATAAATATTTATAGAAATGAAAGGCATTTATTGATACTTATACGGAGGCTGGGAAAATTGATGCGCTAACGAATATATTGTGAGACCTATACTCATGCCGAAATTGAATGCTAATTGGTACAGATATAATAGGATAATAGGATATGAAATGAAATTAACGAAAAGAAAATATCAGTTTTTTAGAGGGAAAAACTGTGTTTTTATATTATATTTCCCCCCAGCTATATATCGTATGGCAGCACACTCTTTCTAATTGGTCTGCACTTTCTGCAGACTGCCTGGTCTTTTGTCTGGTCATTCGCTTGTCGCCCACGAC
Source organism: Drosophila lowei (assembly GCA_008121275.1). Taxonomy (NCBI): domain Eukaryota; kingdom Metazoa; phylum Arthropoda; class Insecta; order Diptera; family Drosophilidae; genus Drosophila; species Drosophila lowei. The sequence continues at coordinate 17,362,018 of CM017778.1, read as the reverse complement.
AGTCCACTGTCAATCAAACATGATGAAGCGACTATGCGGTGCAAAGATTTTCCGCCAACAGGCAGGAATAACAGAGAAGCGCAATTCAAAAAGTCAAATAATTGCAATTTATGAGTGGACCAGGCGAAAGATGTCAACAACTGAAGCTGCTGATGGACTCTAGGTCATTCAATATCAACAGCTACAGCCTCAGCTTGCACCGCGTTCCTATTTCGTATTTCCATTTCCATTTCCCACTTTCCCATTTCCATCATCAGCCAAAATTCACAGCATTCAGCGGTCTCTTTGGGCAAAGCTCGAAGGTCTAATTGGAATTGAAATTGCGTTTTGGATGGAATGCATCGAGTGGATGCAACAAAGAACTCCTGAAACCGCCTGCCACATGCCACAATTGTCTCATATCCAACGAGAGCAGCACCGTTGGGAGAGTGGTCGCATTGCAAATTTGAGAGGGAATCATTAGCCCGAAGCATGATTAATGACAATTGATGGAGGGCCAATTGACAGATGGCATAACGAGCGAACGGCCTCAAGGACCTCTTATTGATGGACATGCATGGAGACAGGGGCAGAGCCCAGAGTCAGACCAAGGGGCACTCCAGAAGGAGACACTCGGCATTGCCAGCCACGCCTGGGCTAATTGCTGAAGGAAGCTTAAAGGAGAGCCAGGACACGCAGAGAGGCGGAGGCTAATACGGGCAGATGGTGAATACAAGTTTCGGCAACGTGGTAAAGTGGCAATAATAACGAATTAGCAAACAATTTCAAGTATTAGACAGCCACAACTAACTAAGAGGGTGGCCACAAGAGTTGGTCAGGGATAGAGATGGCAGATGGAACTTTAAGGAGGAAGCGTTGAATAAACCGGGTTCCATTGATACTATATATTTTAAATAATCTTCTTGATTAAATTATTTTTGTACAAGTTATTCAGTTTAACTTACCCTGGAGGGCCTCAGTAAATGATTTTGAATGAATATTCATTAGATCCAATGAATATGTAATACACTCTACTGATTTTACGAATTTTCGCTGTACAGCTTAATGGTAATCACATCATGAGCCTTATCTATGTTCCCTCGGGTATTTCCTGCTATTGGGAACTCCTTTGGAACATCTTTCTAAAGGCAGGACCACCATTGGGGGGCAGGACAAACTATTGCCCGTCTGACAAATGGCGTTAAGCACATAATAACCAATTTCTCTAAATACGGCCATAATTATGAACGTCTGTACACACACAAGACACACTCTCGTCGCAGCACACACACTCACACCCAAGGATAGTCCCTCGTGAGTGTTTTTCTTGTTGTTGGCTACTTCATTTGGGCGCGTTTGTTCTCGCGAACTAAGTCGGCCTTCAGAGAAGGAATGGTAGTAAGAATGAAAGAAGAAAGGACGAGAAAGGGGGAAGGGGAAAGCGGAAAGTTAGAGCGTTAAAGTAAAAGCAAGAGCGCGGTCTGGGTCTGGGTCTGGGTCTGGGGCAAGGATTTATCGTAATTAGGCATGCATGAGCATATGCTGTCGTCTAAGCTCAAGGATGACTCCGCGTCTACCTCCTCTCTTCTCCTATACAAACACGCCCCGTCTGTGTTGACGAAAGAACGAAAGGGATCCAGGGAACGGGCTCAGGGGCAGAAGGGGCCGGGCAGGGCCTCCTCCCAGTGTACATAATTAATTGTGCTGCTGTGTTGGCAAACACGCGGCCGCCTCAAAGTAGGCAACACGCTTTTTTGGCCAAAACGTTCCGCCATAATTGATTGCCTCCTCATGCACGACACAGCCAAGACCAAAGCCAAAGCAATGTGTCGCTGTATGAGTGTGTGTGGGATATATCCTACAGAGCTACAAGTATTTTTAAATGAATATATCTTTAATTAGTTCTCCGTTGCTGCTGCTGCTGCTGCTGCTTCTGCTGTTTCTGCGGCTCAAAACGGATCATGCCTGCCGAACTTCTAAAAGGCCCGGCCACAAAAGACTTGACCGCAAATAATAATGCACAAATGCTGCCAGACCGCATTTGTTTCCCAGCAACACGAACACACACACACACACACATATACGCAGAACATTTTCTTAAATTAACATTAGCAACATTCGGAGCTGCCATTAAGAGGGTCGGTTGCCTGGTTGCCACTGCCAGAATCCCCTTTGGGCTCACTGCGAACTACGTTCAATGACCAGGCGCCAGGACCAAACAATGTCCTGGTCCCTCCTTTAACTGATGGCCGGGAAGAGCCAAGGACAGACCTAAGCAAACTAACTCCAACTTTAGCTTTGGGAAGGACCACTAACAGTCACTTTTATTACCTGGCGCCAGTCAAATTAGCACGAGCATACAAAATTACGTATACGCAGCCCGGCCTTTTGGAACAGAGCCGTCGCACGTGTTCATAACCCGTTGTCGCTTATGAAACAAAACGTCAAATGTTTCTGTAATGGCGGACATTAACATTTAACCTTGAAGCACAAATTACCGGATTCTTGTCACCTCCACACGCACAAAACAGAACAGAACAGAGCGCAGGGAAGGGGAAAAGTAAGAAAAGTTTGTTTTCCACAACTTTCTACCTCAGCAGGCAGTCGTCGGACGGGGTGGCTGGCAGGCGGACCCATAAAAAATCCTGTGGAGAGGCATCAACGGCTGCGGAACATATGCGCCTTCCCGGAGGCGCTCGAAACGCTCCACTTCTGTGGTGATAAGAGTGTGGCAGCAGTGGAGCAGCCAGCTCGGCATCCTGGCATTCTGGCATCGCGGCATCCTGGCAGCACCGCAGCATGACGTCGTTGTCCTTGTCGTCGTCGCCGACGCCTTGTGATAAATAGCTTGATTTTAAGCGAAAGGCGCGGGAGTAGATTTATGACACACGCATTTTCCGGGACTCGCCATCCAGCATACCTCCCAATGAAAGTGAAAAGTCAGCCATGTTTCAGGAAAAGAAAACACGAAGATCGAGTATCATGCAACAGGCGGAACGGAAAAGTATGATATCAAATAATATCCGATTTATGCCACATCCCACAGTTTATTTACATTTAAAATTAAATTCCTATTTCTATCCATTCTTAATAAGTATGTTATATCTGAATTTTGTGAAAAGCCCCTATGTTTCCCATTAGTTTTGGTTGAATGAAACATAAAACCGACAATTAAATAAATAATGTTTAATCCATACGCATATAAAATATATAGCTATTTATTTACTATCTTTCATTATAGTTTCTAAATGCAATAAATAAGTTCGCTTTAAATGGCAGTTAAATTTCTCATTGAGAATGCCAGGCAGGAGATTCTATAATAGTTTCAGGCAGCATTCTATTGGAATTGATTCATTCAATGCTTCTCTTTTCCACTAGTGGTACATTTTATTAGTCATCTTCCTCCGGACCGTTTTATTTCCAAATTTATTTAATCCATTTGATGGCCTTGATTGCAGTGAGTGAATATATTTGTACTGCTAGATGCCATGGCCATTTTATGGCCTTTTATCATTTCAGACCAGTCAAATGTACCTTTAGTTTCTATCTGGTATGTGTGAATGTTTAGAAAAGTTGCCAACAGAATTTAAGACGCGACAATTGTGCTGTGCGTAAATTGAGCCATTGCTCTGGGGCTGAGCAAAGTTTTGATTGAACATTTACAGAGACCTCGCGTATCGGTTGGGTATCGGGTTAGCGTCAGGCCTCGTTCTCGTCTCTCACTGCGATGGCATTTGTGCCAACCGTTTCCCCCACAGCGACAGCAGGCTGAAGGACTGTGCTGCTAAGCTGCTTACGCCGTGCCGTGATGGTGGAGCAACCTCAACAATTTCAACATCCGGCTTCCGTTGCAGTGTAATGGAAACTCAAGGCGAGTGCCGTGCCGCCATGCTGTGCCAACATATTAAAGTTGGTAAATGCCGAAAGCACCAGAACCAGTAGCAGAAACAGAAACAGTGAAACAGAGCCGGAACCTAAAAGAGGAAGGCGGATAGAATCCAAAGGAGCTGGAAACTGACAAAGTGTCGGGTGCGGAAATCTAAGGCAGGAATAAAAACGAAAGTGACACATTGTGCAGCTGGATATCGAAAGGGATAAGGATAAGGTATACGACGCTCAGTGGAGGATGAAGGGATTGTCCGGGCTTTCTGGGCAGATGGCAGTGGACCTGATGATGGGTCTCGGGGGCGACAGGTGGCCAAGAGCACACGGAATGGCGCCTGGTCACCCACATTAATCAGGGCCAGGAGCAGGCCAAAACCATTTCGGTTAAATGCGTTCTCATAACTCCCGGCACCGCATATCATTCAGCGGTATCCAAAGGGGATGCGTCCCTTGATTAATTGCTCACTGCGGCGAATGTGGAAATTATTTTAATTTTCCAACGCCTTGCGCATAATTTGAGATAAGCCCGAAACGAATCCAAGCTGGAACTCTCAACATTTATGCGGGATTATTCGACGAGGGCCCGGGATCTTGTGGAGGGGGAGATGGCGCTAGGCGCCTTGCCAATATATGAATATTTTAGGCGGACCGCGAATCATTTTCATGAAAATCACATAAAGGCCAAGGATGATGGGCGCCGGCGAAGGTAACGGTGCGTATATTTGATATCTGAAACGTTTAATTCAAGTCAGCGGCGCGGCGTAATTTTCAACTCAAACTTAAATTGTGGCAAGGAAACTACTTTTTGGTAGGGCTTCCTTCTCTTCCACCCATCTTGCCACAACTTTACAATTGCCTCGCACTCTCCCTTGGCCACACCCCGTTCTGACGCAACATCTTAAAATGCAATGCAAACGGAAGGAAAAAGTTTTGAAACGTTTCGCTTTTATTTCTTGGGCTGCAACTTACGAATCCGTTAGCCGGGTGTCTGTCAAGTGGCTCAGAAAATGGAGGAGCAATGGAGATGTAGAACTGTGCTTGGTATCAGAAAGGGGACTGGCATTGGGATTGGGATTGGATAAGGCAAGCCGAGTCAAGTCAGCAAGTCAAATAAAAAGTTTTTCGTCAACATTACGCAAATTAGTTTGTCAGCCGAGCAAAGCAAATGCAGCCGACGAAACCCTAATGACATTTAGACTAAAGGATAACTTTTCAGAGAAGGGATAAGTCGAAAGCCAAGGCCGGAAACCCCCCACAGCTTATGCAGTGAGCGATGATGGAGTCTCTCTCATCTATGTATCGTCCCTTCTGCAGTGCGGGGTCTCCATTAATGTCTGAAGTTTCCTTCGGCCGTGCTCCAGCTCCTGAATCCTAATCCTGATTGCCAGAGCCACGAAATGTCGAACGTTTTCTTGGCTTCATTCGATATGCATTAATGCTCCTTTGTACCGACGAAATCATAAAATCAAATATGCATTGAATTACCGTGTACGGCAGGACAATTATATTATACCTTCTGCCAAAAGGAGCAGAGACCAAACAGAAAAAACGAAAAAAAGGAATATTTAACTCAATTTGCTGGCCGTAAATTTGGTACCACAAGCAGCTGTACCGCCTGTCCCTCCCTGCTGCACGGTCCAACCTCACCAAACCCTAAATCGGCCGCATTTTTCACTCAACATTTTGCTGCCATCATTTTGTACCGCTCACAGAGGGTATGGTAAGATTTCCCAGCAGCTTGTCACGCACAGAAGGCAGCAGTTTTAATCCTAAAAGGTATATATTGTAAGAATGGAACAGCATCTGCGCAACAGTTAGCATGATCTTCAGAGCTCAATCTGTTCTTTGCCGGAATCGTCATAATTGATTAATGTGATGTCTAGTATAATGTTATGGCTTAAAGCCATTAAAAAGAAATCATACTTTTCAATAAGGATTCTGATCTGTATCATTATTGCAGATTATTATAGTTCAAACAGATGTAATTCCTTCTCTCATAATAATAAAACTTCACAAGCTTTAGTTTATTTGGCCATAATTTTCATACTTCTTTACAATCGTTTGTTAAATTACAATAATTTCTTCTTTTTTTGGCCCTGTTTCAATCATTTAATTTTACAATCTTTAATGTTAGTACAATATGTCCTGTAGGTAATCCCATCATATTTCTAATTGTTCTTTATAATCGTTTGTCTAATTACAATAATTTCTGATTTTGTACAATATGTCCTGTAGGAGATTACCTTCATATTTCATTAAGTGTTCGCCGAAACTGAAAGGGTATTTGTACATCGATGGCAATCGCTTCTTAATTTTTTTTTGTTTTGTTCCAATTTTGTTTTTTTATTTCTGCTCTCGTTTATGCGCAAAAGTGCGTGTAATTCAATTTTTCATGCGCTGCCAACCAGCCGGGGCCCGGGCTCGACGCCGTGTGACAGGGGATAGAGGTGGAGCGGGGGCGTAGTGTGGCAGGAGCTACCTTTTTATTCTCGAAAAATTAAGACAAAGGACCGTGCCGTGTTGCAAAGCACAAAATATGCGTTGGAGGCATATTTGGTACACCGTTTTCCACGTTGCGCCCTTTTATTGATGGCCAATCCGTTTTCAGTTATCCAATACCGTCATCGTTACAGTTGCCATTCGGATGGGCGATATCAATTTTTGATGAAGGGTCTTAGAACCCTTTGCGCGTATTAATAATTTGGAATTCGTAGAGTTCGTTGTGTGTAGTAGCATATGGGCTATTGTGAAGCAAACGGGATAATGAAATATAATTATAACTAAAGATCGGGTTAGTCCCGTTTGGACCTAGGACCACCAAAAGCGGTCCAAGCGGAGACCTGGTTAAAGGCGCCTCTGCGCCTGCGTCTAATAGGACCCGTAGAAGAAGCAGAATTAGCCAAAGCCCTTCGAGCTTCCAAGTGAGCCCTAACTGCCATCCAGTTCCGGAGCGTTCCCGAGGGCAGCGATGCCGGAAACCAGCGCTGCAGCCGCATCCGCTGACGATTGCCACCCACATCCAACACGCTCCTTACTAGGACCTCCTGCAAAGCAGGGTCCGAATGCTGCTGCTGTGGCGGCTGTGGCTGCTGTTGCACTGGTGGCGGCTGATGCGGTTCGGGCATCTGAGCATATCCCGCAGCCACCGCTTCCGAAAGGCCTATAAGCGCGGGACTGCTTCTCTGGGCCCTGCTGATGACCAACTCGTCCGCGTCGAAGCTAAGGCAATCATCGTTATTCATGCGAGTAGAGAACTCCACAAAGCTATGCAGCACTGCCTTCTCCTGTTCCTTTTTAAGAGCCTCCGCCGACGTGCACGGCATTTCCACATAATCATCATCCGGCTCATCGAGCACAGCGCGATACTTTACGTTCAACTCGTAGGCGATTGGATCGTCGTACGGCGAGCGGGCAAAGTTGATCAGCTCGTGGATAAACTGATTTGTCTTGGCCCCAAAGAAGGTAAGCAAAGTGTTCTGGAACTCAGCGCTCTGCATGCTGACATGCGACAGCATGCCGTGCACCGCCTCGTAAGCTTTTACCATCTCCGACTCGGTGCTGCGTAAGACCACAGATGTATCGCGGTTCACCCAGTCCATGATGCGATGAATCGCACACGGGTCGTCTCTGTTGGCAAAAGTTGACACAACAGTTGATCAAGAAGGGTGTCATTGGTCGCCATGGCGGACACTTACCTGAGCGCCTGAGGGCTCCACTCGCGGAAGCTGCGCGTCTGCCTTGGTGGCAGCGAGTACAAAGAATTGGCGTAGACGTAGATGCGCCACGAGATCACTTGACGCGTAGACATATTCCTGGCGAAAAGCTGCTCTTTGCTAAACCGAACTTTGCAGAGTCGACACTCAATTGGAAGTGAACAAAATGACTACTTGTTTCTGCTGATAATGCCAGCTGCAGGTGCGTTTCCAATGCGCTTCTCGGCTTAGGTTCCACAAGCCTCTGAATCACAGAAGGGTAAGATTTATTTATTTATCTAGCGCAGAACAAAACACAAACAATTTACTCCAATCTTCGCCCAGAAACAATTTTGCAAGCTTCTGATTTCTTTTTTTTGTACAGGAAAATGGCGGTGCCTTGTTCTTTAGTAATTCACTAGATGTGTACACACTGAAAATACCAGATATGGTGCAGTGTTGTCAAATAATCCTCTAAGAAAATGAGTACATTCACAAATAAAATGGAAATGTCTCCTTTTAAATGAGTTTTTTTGTTTTGAAATATATAATAGCTGATCTGAACGGTTCCAATTATACTGCCGAAAAAAAGCAGTGTGTCAACATTTTTCCATGTTGACACTTAACACCACAGACTCGAAAAAATTGAATTGTATTCATTGATATATAAGATGAGTAATCCGACGCGGACAGGAATAAACTGTGGAATCGCTGACGGCCTGGAGACTAGTTTACATTAAAGCAGCCATACGAATGCCACCGATTATTAAGAAAATATTTATAAACATCAGGAGAAACTTTAGGCCTTTGGACAAACAACCTATTGTTCAAGAAATGTCAGTAATTTGACCCTTTATAACGGCACTTCATTCGAAACGTCACCCGTCAAAATGGGAATAAATGGAAAAGAAATCCATTTTGTGCGTTTTTTTTTACAATAAATCTTTACATTTATTATTTGATTTTGTATTATAATTAATGTTTGTTCTTTTGTTGTTTTGAGTACTAAATTTCATATTCGGCCACGCCATTAGGGGCGGGGCTTGTATCCAAAAACAATTTAACACTCTCTCCATATGATGATCTGTGTGCCAGAGCGGTGTTAGTTCTACGGTTCAAGCTATGAACTTTAATTATTGTATATATAGGTATTTTTAGATCCTCTTAAAAAACAAAATGTACAACATGTGCGGGGAAGGGTTGTTGCGTTGGGTTTGCGGACAATCTTCGGGATCAGGGATCACATATCGGATGTTGGATTCCTTTGGGGACTGGATACATTAGTGGCGTGGGATAACATTATAATAATGTTGCTTATACATAGGTAGGTAGGTAGGTATACAAACATATATGTAAAATAGGGGTATAGAGGGGGTCTGAATATTTACAACTTAACATGGCAACCTTAGGCCTAGGAATAAACTATTTGCTTACATTACAATTTAAATAATATATTATAATATATAGGGGACAAGGTCAACATACTTAAGGATTCAGAATAGGAGAAGACCATAATCTTTTAAATACAATTTTCGAACAGCGTTTTTAGAGTAATAAACTGTTCAAGCTTATGCTAGAGACGCCAACGTCAAGGCAGCATCGAACATTGCATTGTTGCTCTGCTCCTCTTGCTAATCTTGCTAATCATCATCATCATCGTCGTCGTCGTCGTCCTCCTCCTCATTGTCGTTGTCATTATCCTCATCATCATCATCGTCGTTCTCATAACATTTTAATAAAGTTTGCTTATACATAGGTAGGTTGGTGTCATCATCATCATCATCGTCGTCGTCATCCTCATCTTCATTTTCATTTTCATCATCATCATCGTCTTCATCTTCCTCCTGGTCTTCGGTGGCTGTGGCAGTATCCGCATCTGCTTCCACCAAAGGTTCCCCCCCAACCACATCGATGGCCGGCTCCATCCGATATTGACTCTGTTCGGTGCTGACTTCTGCATCCACGTCCGAGTACAATCCCAGATGCACATCGTCCTCTAGGCTATTGGCAGTGTTAGGCAGTGCATGGCGTATAAAGCTAATCGCCTCCTCGACTCCACTCGACTGATCATTGAACAAGCCTCCACTGACGCCTCCGTCCACGTCCACGTCTGCCCCGTCCCCGGCGTTTCTTTCATGCGTCAGTGTGGACAGTTCAATCAGTGAGTGGGCTATGTCGTGCACGTCGGTGGTGCCACTGCCCCGCACCAGAGGGTCACTCGCATAGCTCGTTGCCTGCCAGTTGAATGAGCTCAGAGCCGAGCTGGAGGTGGCTGTGGTGCTGCTCGCTACGCTGGCGCTGTGACTGGACAGATTACTGTTGCTGCAGCTGCGACGACGCTTCGGCGCACTGCACTCTGGCTGCGTTTCCTCCGCCTGCTGATCAATAATCACCTGTGGCGCCTGTGGCTGCTGTTCCTGCTCTCGCTCTTCCTCATGCGGCATATGCACCTCTAGCTTGAGCGGCTTTCGATCCTCCAACACTGCCTCCGACCGCAAAGCGGCCCGCAAAGCGCTTAGCTGAAGATTTAGTTCAGGGCTCCCATCGTCCGAGTCGTCACTGCTACTCTTTTTTTTGGGTTCTGCAAAGGATTTCAAAATATACATATATATGAGAGGTAAAGAATGTTACTATTTGGTCAACATACCACTCGCTTCGCTACTGTCGCCTCCCGACTCATCATCGCTTGAACTACCATCGGAACTGCTTTCAGCCTCAGCATCAGGCTCAGCCGCCGGCAGCTTCTTCTCTTCCTCCTCCTCCTCATCCTCCTCCTTGGAGGGACTTTGTTCCGGCGCCTGCTCCACCTGTCGCCTGCTGCGCTTTCGCGTTGATCTCTTGAGCTTCTGTGGAGCCGGACGCTTGCGTGTCAACGCTTTGCGAAGTCTTCTTTTGGCCTCCGCCAAAACGATTTCGCTGTTACCACTGCTTTCACTGCTGTCGTCGCTGCTCGTGCTCCACTGGTGGGCACCCATTGGTGTGGCAGTGCTACTGCAGAAGCTGCTGCTGCTGCTGCTCGAACTGCTGCTTTGGCTAACTGGGGGAATGAGGCGAGGAGGATGGCTGGTGCGTTTGGATCGTGTGGAGCCAGCGATGCGTAAAAGATCCTGACGACGTGCGTAGTCGTAGCACTGCTTCCAGTTTTTGCCTCTGCTGGCGGCAGCGCTTGTACTGGGACCCATGTATAGGCCATGATTGGCCGTTTGAGCCTCGTTCTGTTCCGCATCATTTACGGCTGCTGCTGTGGCTGAAGGACGCTGGGTGGCCGACGCACTCTCATTCTCTTCATTCACAAAGACAACGTCCGAGTCGCTGTTCGAGTCGAGGGTCACCTGCTCGGGGGTCCGCAAATGCGGCGGCTTCAGTTCCAGCACAAAGACACACTCATCATCCTCGCTGGAGTTGCTGCTGCTTTCCAGCTCAATGTGGGCACTAATCGGGATGCTGGCGCCGGCTTGGCGCCTGTTTGTGTTGCTGCCATCGTTGATGGCGGCCACCTCAGCATTGGCAGCGGCATCGCCGTCATCGATCTCGATAACTTCCGACTCGCTGGCCGGACGCCGCATGCTCAAGTTGATGGCCACCGTCTGGGAGCCGACGTTTGAGGTGGTGGCTCGCCGTACTGAGATCCCTGGTAGCTCGCTGCCATCGCTATCCATTGTCACGCTGAAGGAATGTGTGGCACTGGGATTTGTCACAATCACACTGGTGGACGGACGATCGTTAGGTGCGTTCCAGTCGTTGGAGGACTCGGCGTTTGCAGTCTCCCCATCGCCCACCTCCAAATGTAAGTCACTCTCGTTGGACGACTGCGTTTCGACCATGTCTAGCAGATCCACTTCCACCTCCTCCGCCACACGGGCCGAGTACTGGACCACATGGTCGTAGCCAATCATGTCGAATGGGGAGCGGGCGAAGTTAAACAGCTCGTGGATGAAGTGACTGGTCCGCTCTCCCAAGAACGGTGACAATCGGCGCCGGAATGTGGGTCCCAGTATATTCGTCAAGGGCAGAATGTCGTGCATCAACTGCATCACGGTGCTGACACTGTGCGCGGCATTTCTCAGCAGGCACACAATGTCGCGATGTATCCACGGCATCAGGCGATGCATCTGGGCAGGATTGTTTCTACAAGGATAAATTAAGTTTCACTGCACTGTCACGAGGCTGAACAGACAGTGGTTCTCACCTGTAGAAACGAGCACTCCACTCGCGGAAGTGGCCGGTGAGGCTATCACTGACTGGCAGGGCATATAGCTTGCGATCATAGACATAGCGCCGCCAGAGCTGGCTCAGCGAACTCCCCGAGATGGCGGGATCCTGGTCGTGACGATAGAAATTCATCAACTCCATGCGGTACGGTTCGAAGCGATTGTACGAGTGGCGGCCACCCGACGGTTCAGCAGTGGGCAGGCCATCCTGTGAACCATCACCAGCCGCAGCGCCGTCCAGGTCGTTCGTCATCGACGACTGGTTCTGCACCAGCGGCATGAACCTGGGACGTCGCACAATTTGAAAGCGCAGCGCTGGATGGTGATCTGGTATGGGCGGTGATGAGTTCTGAACCGGATAGCTGTCGAAGTCATCCAGTGTGCGAACATTGTGGATGATCGTCTTGAAGGGCTGCTTGCACAGCGGACACTCGGCTTTCACCTGTTATCAAATTTTTATCAAATTTCGTCCGCTTGCCTACCCTACCACTACCGGCACAACTCACCTTGCTCCATTCGCAGAGGCACTTGAAGCAGAACTGATGCATGCACGAGTCGGTGAAGCATTTTCGCTTGCAGCGCGACAGGCAGATGGCACAGTTGGGCGGTGGCGAGGTCCGGCCACTGCCCGATGCACTGGTGCCCGGCTCTCCGTTGCCGTTGCTGTTGGCGTTGGCGCTGCCATCGCCTTCGCCTTCACCGTCGCCACTTTCGCTGCCACTCTCTGTGAGATCGGCGAATTTCATAGCTGCCGGTGGAAGGGTTAGTGTTCTGCCTGTGCCATTGACAGTGAGGGGTAATCCTGTTACAGGCTCAACAATAACAGAAGCACCGACATCGTCCGCATATGAGGCGGCGGCTGCTGCGGGCAGCTCCTCTACCACCTCCGCCATGTTGCGCGTTCAACTAAAATTGTTATCTTTTGAGGTGCTGACTCGTTCCGGATGACGGGCGGAAGGTTAGAGCTCGCCCCAAGTCACAATTTTGTTCGGAAATGGGCTCGGGCCCCGCACTAAAATCCGAGTTTTGTGTCTACTCTGGCTCTGTGTTCGACACTTGCTATCTCGCTTGCACACAGACTATCATCTGGTTTTATCGTTCACAATACATAGTAAAAATTCACATGCGTCTTTTTTTGCATCGCTTTACCAGGCCGATGGCCGTATTCCACAATCTCCTGACTATTGCTTTCGGCAGCCAGATGTCTGATGGTGGCCTTTCCACTGGTATTTGGTCTTAAAATGCACTTAAACTTTAATATTTTCAATATTGAATATCAAGGAAAGTAAATTTGTTTGTCCAAGTTTCCACAAAATGGAACTAGTTTTGCTACATGGCGAACTACACAGCAATGTAATTATTAACAGAGCCACCTATCGACGAAACCGGCCAGAAAAGTTCTCAGAAATTATTTCGTTAATTTTTGAAAAAATTGATTTTTTGATCTCAAAAGGACCGGTAGCTTGATACTGATCACGAATAAGTATTCTATAAGACCTCGGACATACCTCTAAATGGCATCTAGATTTGATTTCTATGTGCTAAAATATATACCAAAAACTGTAAAATACATTATCTTACATTAAATTATGCTAAAATTTGACTTTCGGTATTTATCTTAGAGGTGGAAGAACATCAATCTTTTCGACATTAAAGATGCGAGACTAGTATCGATAGTAGTATCGATACCTTCGATATCTGCTGTGGCGTCAATATATTAGTTTGTTTATATTTTGGAATTAAAATATAAAAACAAAAATATAAAAGTACCACACCACAATGGCCAGACGAAATAAGCGCACCTCCTACGAGCAGTACCAGATTTACCTGGACATGATGGAGTCCAATCCAGTTTTGACAAACGGCAGAGCGACGCGCTATGACGACCTCAAGAAATGGAAAGAATTGAGCGATCAGCTAAACAAATCAAAAACCGGGCCTAGTCTCGAACCCGAGGAATGGCGAAAGGTAATCAGAGTTTTATTTTGGGTAGCAAAGGCACGACTAACACTCTTCCTGCCTTTTGCAGCGGCTGAACGATTGGAAGAACACAACACGGTGTAAATATAGACGCATCATGTTGTCCCCGGGAGCTAAGATATCCCTCACGCCGCTGGAGACCAGAGCCCTGGGAATCTTTGGAGAGGTTTCGGACGTCGGCACATTGGTCTTCGACGATAGCGCTGAATTTTTGGAGGAGCACATCGATCAGGAGGAACCAGTGGATAACTATGCGGACTACGGCGAAGATTCTAGCCCGCCTCCAAAATCTATCCGAATTAGCCATGGTTACCCGCGCAAAGTTAAGAAGGTGACAGTGCAGTTTCCAGAAGAGTACACCGAACGTCCAGCCACTAAGATCATCAATGGACAACTTCCCGTGAAGCGGGTGCGCGTGCAGGTCCCCGAACAGCTCTATGAGGGTGAGTTTCATACATATGCCCCTTAAAACACTTTAAACTTAATAATTCAACCCTTTCTTCCTGGGTTTAGTGAAGAGTTCGCTGCAGCAAGACACAAGCGCCCAGGAGATTAAGAATCAGCTGGAACGAATCGCGGACATCCACAACGCCAGCCTTCAGTTCCAGGTTGCCTGTTTCAAGTACAGTAATCCCGGATTTGAGTACAGTCCGCCGGAGCTATAGCGCCATAGAATAAACGAATTACAAGGAATTGCATATCGGTATTGTTTGTAACATATTATAGCATCATATAGGTCCTGTTAAGTTAAGTTTAAAAAGATATATCTTTATTAAATAAACTAAAAATAAAAAATAGAACTATCGTGTGAATGAATACATCGACTCAATGAGTTTCCGCTAGATGTCGCTGTGAGTGCAACCCTAACCTTCGCAGGCGAAATTGCACTGAAAAATTCCAAGCGCGTTAAAATTGTTTGTGGACACTCTTCTCGCATTTTTGTGGCGTCGGCTTTTTAAATCACGATTTGCGTAAGAAAAACAATATCCAAGGCGCGTGTTAACAGTGTATGTAAAGCAAAATGGACCGGAGAAAGAAGCGCACATCCTCTGAACAGTACCAGATGTACATAGACATGATGGAGGCCGACTCCATTTTCGCCACCGGACGGGTGCCGCGCGATTATGATCTTAACTATTTGACAAAAAAATGGAAGGAGCTTTCCGACAGGCTAAACAAATGCAGTTCGGGTCCCACACTCACGGCCGAGGAGTGGCGGAAGGTAATCGGAGTTTTATTTTGTAGAGTAGAGTATCCCCATTAACACTCTTCCCGCCTTTTGCAGCGGCTGAACGATTGGAAGAACACCACAAGGTGCAAGTACAGACGCAGCCTGATGGCCACCGAGAAGGACATTTCGATGACGACGCTCGAGAACAGAGCCCTCGATCTGTTTGGCAAGGTGCCCAGCGCAACGGGCGAGACGCTGCTAAATCTTAAGTCTGAGAAAGACGATGGCGATGATGAGATTGAGGAAATTGGACAGCGCACATCGGCCGCGTTTCAAAAGGAGCTCCAAGCTGCCGTCGAGGAGGCAATCAACGATGAAGTAGATGACGTAGATGATATGCTGGAAGAACACGTCGAACAGGAAGACATTATCGATGATAATCTGGCCGACAATAGCGGCGCTATGGAGAGCTCGAGTGCTGCAACAACTGCAGTAAATACGGGGGGTGGTACTTACCGCACAATAGTGGTTGACAACACGTCCTTTGAGCACGTGGAAGATCCGCATCCCGTGGAGTTTGTGACCGCCCGTCGTACGCCTGCTTCTAGCAATTCCAGCGTCCATGCAGTCATTAATCCCGGCCCCGTCGTTGAAACCAAGCTCATCAATGGCGAACTACCCGTGAAGCGATTACGCACCCAGACCCGGCCTGATCAGATCATCTACCATGGTAAACATATTCGTTGTTTCTTTGACTAAAGGGATTCCCTGACTTTTGTCTGTTCCGTTTTCAGTCAAGAATGCACCGAGATGCATTTCAAACATACAGGACGTGCCGCCGCTGCTCAGTACAAAGGTCGAGAGAGATACCACAACGTTGAGCGCCGCCCTAAGTAGCCAGGATGGCCAGCAGATAGCCCATCAGCTGAAGCGTCTTGCCGACATCAACTACGAGACGCTGCAGTTCGAGATCGCGCGCTTCAAGTTCAACAATCCGGGTTTCCAATACAATCCGCCGTCCTTATAGTACTCCATGCAGGAGGAGACAGCAGAGACGGCTCAGGAGTCCACAAATCCAATCCGTTAGGTGCCCGAGTCCACTCGAATGGCGTAGATATCTCTGACTCTGCTCTGCCCATCCGCGACAGAAATCAGCATAACTTATAGTAGCCACTTTAGATTAAAATTTATATAGATTTCTATTGCAAATATACAATATCACATTTCTCTTTTCAACAATTAAAACCCACACGTGGCATGCCCACGAAAGGCGTGCAAGAACTTAATTGGACAAAGTAATTTTAAAAGTGTTGTATGTAAATGTAAAGAATAAAGTTTACCAATGATAAATACGCAATGGAATCTGTATTCGCCAGCAGTCGGGATCGTGGTCCACCTTTCGCTTGTTTTTGGATCAGAGCCCCATTCCCTGTCTGATGTTGATCTGCCTATGTCGATGCCGATGCCCATGTCGATGCATTTTTTGGTTTATTTATGACTCTGATGGTGAGGCGCGTTTGCTATGCCATCGATTGTAACACGAAAACTCCATTAATCATTTTTAGAGTCTCAAAATGGATGGCGTCGACAACGCAACGCAACGCATCGCATCGAATCGCCTGCATTGTGTTGTTCTTCTTCGGGGTTCTGGGGTTTTGGGTCATTTAACCTGACCGCGAACTTGTGGGCGCACTTTGTAACTGTCAGGAGGGCCCTGCGGGCATGGAGGCGAGGCGAGGCGGCTGCGCCAGGCAGTGGAGAGATGCCACATCCAATGCGAAAGAAATCACTTTTAACTGTTATATTGCTGATGCAACAAGTGCCGATCCGATCCAAAGGCCAGCCTCAGCATCAGCCTCTTGGGATAACTGCAATGGGCAATAGATCATTTGCACGCCGTGCGCTGCGAATCATAAATTACTGGGAGACCTCTACCCAAGTTCCAGGTTCCAGGTTGCAGGTCCAATGGCCTAGGCGTCCATGTTTCGGGCTCTTATAGTACTTGCAACAGTCGACGACGCATGACGTTCCGTTAGGAATCATTGCCATCTCTTTGTGGCTGGCATTTCGGGTCGATGATAACTGCCAAACACGTCGTATGCTTAATCTGTTCTGCTTTCTGCACCGTCTCCCCATCTCCCCATCTCCACAGGTTCCAGCTCCAGCCCCGGCAGCGTGTGGGTGCCGCTCGCTCTTTGATGAAAAGGCTGCCAGCAAAAGCTGATTAACGTACCATCACACAGGCAGACAGACACACTCGGTCCCATCCCGCGGATATGTCTGTTCGTCTGTCCGTCAGTCTGGGCCCACAGATGTCTTCTTCTCACATGGCAATGAAACTGATGCGGCTGGAACTGAAGCTGGGCCTGAACCTCTGGACCTGGGACCTGGAATCTGGCTGTGGCCGTGGCCTAGGCAGAGAGTGCATGCCAAGTCCATTAAATAGTTCGTGTTGCACTCGTTTCGCGGAGCCCCAACTATGGGTCCATTGGATATGGCTATGGGTATGGGGTATGGGTATGGCACACATGACAGCGTGCAGAATTGACCCCATAGGCGGGTGCTATAAAAACCCAGAAATAACAAAAAATGACTCAAAACTAAAGCGAGCTACGAAGGGTCGGGACAATAAATACCCTGCATTTAGGGCAGGACTTCTAAGTCTACAATATACCTATGTAAATACAAATATTTGTAAATTTGGGATATATATTTATTGAATATTTATTACCTTTCACAAAGAAAGGAATCTCTAATGTACTGTGATTTTTGTGGGGCTTCTGGGGATCTGTGGACAATGAAAACATATGTTTTTATCAATGTAAATAGTTGTCTCAATTATAAGATTAGCTGAAGAGGAACAGGTCTATTAAGTCGTTCCCCTGTAAGTAGCTCCAGTCTTGTATATCCAGGTGGACAAACAGAGGTGTATCGATATGTCTGAGTAATTATCATACCCCTAAGATGGGTAAAAAGTATGCCAAGTACAAGAGAAAGAGAGACTGAAAGAAATCCCACCAATGCCCTGTCCTCAGGTATTGTATATTGAATACATCAATATACTCGTAGTATGCCAGACGCTACCTATCGCTCAGTTGTGTGTCTCAAGTATAACTTATACAACATATATCGTATAACTTATAGCTTCCAATATAAGATGAGTCGAATTCATATCAAAATGCAGTGTCCGGGCAAATGTCTAACCGATTTTCACTACTTCAAATCAAAGCCGCTGCAAAAGTTAAAGAAAGCATATGCCGAAATCCATGGACTGTGCCTGGACCGCCTAGTTTTTCGCACTGGAGGGAAACTGGTTGGGGATAACGATACGGCCAACAGCTTGTCGCTTTGCAACAATACTGTCATCGATGTCACCATTCGAGAAGAGAATGAGGACTCAGGACTTCTCACACAATGTAATCTAAGCTAAAATGTATCATATCGTATGATTATATATAAAAGGCTGCACATGTGCTGTACTGGAATCTGGAATCTGGGAACTGGTAACCTTCTTACCTTGCTGCCGGCTCGGCAACCTCCTTCCCCTTCGTTTTGGTTCGTTTGGGGCGCAAAAGTGCAAAGCGTTTTTATGCTGGCGATTATTACGCTTGATCCTGAAGCACCAAAGGGTCAATTGATGTTTGTGATGACGCTGAATTGAGCTGATGTTGCCCGCTGTCCGCTGTCTGCTGTCTGCAGTCTGCTGCCACAACGACAGCAACATGCAGCAACATGCAGCAACATCAACAACATTGTGGTTTGTTGCCCGCAATTTGCTTCGGAATTTTAAGCAGCACTGCCATCGTCATCCTCGTCATAGGCGAATATTCCCTATTCCGCGTTTCTCCATTTTTTTCAGCATTTTTTGTTTTGTTTTTCTTTTTGCTGCTGCTGCCGAAAATTGCATTTCTTTTGCTGGAAGCGATAAAGCTTCAGCTGCAATGCTTCTTTGTGGTCAAGCCATTTGATATATCACTGCACTGCCGCAGAGAGCCCTGGAACCCCATTTGTGCAGCACGGAACGGAACGGAACGGCGCAGAGCTCACTCTGTGGCCTGGCTAATCAAGGCTAGAGCTCTGGGGCTTCATCGGTTGATCGGTGCGGTTCTCATGACGCTTTTGATATAGAAATTATTACAAATTTTGGGGGCTGGCTGGGAAAGTGATCGATTGAATTGATTGGAGATGGTAAAAGATGTCAAGAATTCCATATAATCCCGTGTGTTTCCCAAGAAAGACGGTTCTTATTTCAAGTATAATAAATCAGAATCTCATTATTGAAGATTGTTCTAAAAAGTAATGGGAAGTAAGTAATTCCATCTGACTCAAGTTTATGCTATGATTGCTAGATGATTGTCCCATAAAATTCTGTGCAATTCCAAGTGTTGTATGCCATATCGGTATCTTATTATAAAAGATAATACATCCCAAAGCAGAGAGTGTACCATTTTGTACCACTTAGGTACACTTTTTGCTGTCAGCAGTCGTAAATCTAAAGAGCTTTTGCTTAAAAGCTTAATTTCGATCAATTACCATCCATGCCCCCAACCTATCTTTCTCTCTCTCGCTCTCTCTGTCTGTCTGGCTCTGGTATACTAGCGATCTCTTCCTCATATCATATTTGATGGGACCAGGCATTGGAGCAGGCCATGTTGCTGCTGTCCAGCATGTAATTATATTAGCATGATCTATGCCATTATGCACATACACATACACAGACACAGACACATCGATATAGTGCAATTAGTGCATCAGCAGGAGGGGCAGCGAGGAGGAACAAGCTGAACTATCGGCTAAAACAATATGGCCAGCGGGCGTTTATGGCCAACGACAGGCTATTATTGACGCCACTCGAATGGACTCGAGTGGACCAAGTGGATGGACAGGCACTGGCACTGGCACTGGCCCTGGTCTAGGCCAAAACGCGACGCACTGGCCATCATCGGTTGCGTTGCGGCTCGATGTGGCTGATGTTGCATGCAAATTGTGCTGCAGCGTGACAGGAGGCTGATCGGGGCCAGAGGAGTAGCTGAAGTACAAAGAACATTGAGCGTTGAAATGGCGCCCTCTCCAGCTAGCTAGCAGTCATAAACACGCACTAATTGCAGCCATGATTTGTTGCACACTGCATTAATGGCGCTCGCAGGACCCGCAGCAGCAACAGCAGCAGCAGGAGCAGCAACAGCAACAGCAACTCAAATCGAAGCCTAATTGCCTATAAATGGTAGCTTTCGTTGCAGCAGCAACAAAATGTGGCGACATCAAACGTAAAGCTTTCAACATCAAACAGAACAACAGAGAAACGGAACAGAGCGTTAGCGACAGCAACACGAGCAGCATGCTGGCGACACCGCAGCCACATCGATGGCTGTGCCACTAACATGAGAGACATCGGCCGACCGGGCAATAGGCCGTTTGATTTATAAACAAAATTTAGCAAAAATACACGAGTAGAGGCATTAAAAGTGATGTTGCTGCCGCTGTTCTCCAGCGATGTGGCCGCTGCTGCTGTTGCTGCCACCACTGTTCTCCTCCAATGTTGCTGATGTTCCTTCTGGCCATACAATTAGGCGCGAGATGAATGTCTGGCTCTGTCCAGGCGGGGTGGTCCTCTGTGTCGCCAGCGTGGCGATCGATGGATGCATTGATATACAAATCGATTGCTTGATCTCTCACTTGCAGCAGCAACAGGGGCAAAAAAAAGAGCAGCTCGCGTGGTCAGCGCCAATTACTTAGAGCATACTCGTATCAATTATATTACAGCAATGGATTTTAAAATAAATGGCCAGAATGATAGCCCGAGTCGGGCTCCAGGAGCCCAGTTCCATGGGGTTTTCGTTGCTGCACAGAAAGAAATGATACCATAACCATATACCAAACCAGTTGTAGATTATGATTTGTTTGGATTCTTCCACATTTAATGGAAACTCGACTGCTATATAGATGATTTGAAGATGTCTGAATCTTGTTTTTATTTTTAGTTAAGATCGACATATATATTTTGTTCAGTGTAATCGTACTGCTGTAATTGAACTGCGCGTATTGCGAAATTATTATTTTGTGCATTTGCGATTGCCAGTGCCTACTGGAACTCCACTGCACTCCACTCCACTCCGCTCCAACTCTATCGAGCCCATCTCTGGCTCCTGCCCTACGAGCATACCGGGTCCCGCCCTGCGCCTCTGTTCATATGTTTTCATTACTTTTTTTTCCCCCCCATTATGCGTGTACGTGACGCACAATTTGAAATTGCCAGAGCTTATAAGCCGGATACCGAGCGACCGAATGCACACAATTCCAACATTGACTTGCACCTCAGTGCTGCCTGCTGCCTGCAGCCTGCAGCTTTGGCTGCTCCTCCATCTCCATCTTTTGGTGCTGCAGCTCCTCCCCAAACCAGGTACCAGGTCCAATCCAGCCGTGGATCGTCGCATCGTCTGTTTGTGGCTTTTGTTTGCTGTACAAGTTTACAATTTTAATGCACTGCCACTTGACTGTTGACAGTGGTGCAACACGCCGAGCCGCGCCGGGCCGGGCCAAAACCAAACCAAACCAAAACCAAAACGAAGCCGGGCCGAAGGCGAGTGTGCTGGTTTATTGATTTTATGCTCTGTACGTGCACCCAACCTTGCCGGTAGTCGCCCCTGGTGATGTTGCAGTGGTTGCTGCTGCATTTAGCCCTCATTTCGCACATGCCCCAAATGCATGTTTCAGCTTTCTGTGAAAGGAATCATCAGAGTGGAGAGTAAACGCTGATTCATAATGTCAAAGCATATACAGGATATGCATTTAGATGGTAGAAATACAGGAACCTCTTCCAGATTAAGATTGGATCCCGCAAGACGAGTAAACGCTGATTCATAATGTCAAAGCATATACAGGATATGCATTTAGATGACAGATGACTTCCAGATTAAGATTGGATCCCGCAAGACGGGAAGAGATCTTAAATTTGGTAGAAATATCAACATTTTCATTATCTAATTGTCTCAGAAATTTCATTTTGTCAAGATCAAAGTACCTATTATTTTCAAAGTTGGTGTTGGAGGAGGTTGTTGGTCACCTCTATGTGATTGACCCACTCCACACTCCATTGCATTGAATCCATTACCCCGATTCTGTAGGCCCCCAAAAAAGGGCTAGCAAAAGATTCCTTTGACCACGTCGTTCGGGTGCAGCAATTGCGAGCACCTGGATATGATTGAAATTGAAGTACTCGAAGGTAACGAGGCAGCAACGAACATGGCCTCCATATCAAACGGGCATCAAACAATTTCAAATGGATCGAATGAGAAATCAACAGAGTTGGCCAATTGCTGGGATTGTTGCTGCAGCTGGGATGCTGCTGTTGTTGTTGTTGTTGTTGTTGTTGTTGCAACTGATGTTGCTGCTTTGTATGCATGCAATGAACGTGATCGGTTGCAATTTCAGCGACTTGAGAACAAAGTGGGCAAATGCTGTTCCCGAGTCGATCGAGTAGCAGAGTGGAGCGGACAATGTTGCGCAGACGCACAGAAGCAACAAACAGCCTGCCGCTGAAGCTGAAACTGAAGCTGACGCTGATGCCCGAGATGCTGCCACATTTCACTTGGTCCCCGTACCGATGATTGAAATTCTAAGACCAGGGACTGGTACTCCTCATTCTCTGGGACGGTGACGGTGACGCGGAGACCGATTCGAAGACCAAGTCAAAGTCAAAGTCGAAGAGCAAGTCCAAGACCAAAGTTGTTTAAGGTTGAGTTGACCTTTTCGCATGAGAATCATCGATGATGGATGCACTGCCAGGCCAACTTGATCTGGACCTCAGAAAGAGACGGAGACAGAGATAGAGGCAGACTTGGTTGAAAAAAAGAGACAGCTTTAGCTGTCAGTACGTGCAAGCCCCGTCATGGGGCAATTTAAGTGGAAGGAAAGTTTGTTTGTAGTACTCGTACTCTTCGTCTTCGTTTTCTAGTGCTGCTATTTTTGGGCCTTGCATACACATCTACACACATTCCCATCGATCGCCTGTCATGCTAAAGTACAGTGGAAACCCAGAATAGTGAAAATTACTTATAACTAATGATAAGTATCAGAAATGCACACATTCCCATCGGTGGACTGTCAAAGGGCAGTGGTAGTCCAGCCTATAGCTAATACTTAATGTAATACTGAGCAATCTGAGTGTCCATTGGGTGCCCACTGTATGCACCACGCGACAGATAATTGCGATCACCTAGGTAGATTGAGAACGGGAGAGGGAAGGCAAAGGCAAGCCTGGAATCGAACTTCGTCAATGCTGTTCGTCGTCGTCGTCTTCGTTGTCGTAGTCGTTCCATCGTGGAATTTCACAGCAGAGCATGGAAATTTGTTCGATACCTTGTTGTCCTCTCCTCTCACCTGCTTCCCCTGCTCAGCTACACTACGCTCTTCTGTCTTTCTACTGTTTTCACTTCCCTTCCCGATCACCTGATCAATCTTCCCTTTGCATTCTCTTTCCCTCGCACTTCTCGTACCCCATCGGTTTCTGTGTTTGTTTGATTTGGATTTGATTTGATTTCGCCAGCAACAGTTCTTCCTTCTTCTTCTGTTCCTTCTACTCCTCTCTGTTCATCTCCCCCTCGCCATAACTAGGCTTATTCAAATGCTCTCTGCACAGTTTCTTGACCTTTTCGCGTGCCGTGTGACGTGGACGCAGTCGCCGTCGCCGTCTACAATTGTAACTGCACATGCGCGCGCCTTGTTCCTCTGCTTCCTCAGGTACCACCACTGCTTCCTCTATTCCTTCTGCTACCTCTGTTCCCGTTGCTGCTCTTCCTCCGCCCCCAAATTGGCAATTTTGCAGCTTTGGCAGCGCGTCCTTTCCTTCTCGCTCTCGCTGCTGCCGAAGCTGCTGCAGTTGTTGCTGCTGCGGGAAATGCGATTGACGGTAATTGGTTGACGTTTGTCTTATTTAAATTTGTTTTCTTTGGGATTTTTTCCCTACGTCGCTGCCACTGCCGCTGCTGATTCTACTCCCGCTTGGCTCTTGCACGCTCTCATGACTGATACCCTACCCAAAACTAAGCATACTGATTTTTATAGGCTGGCTGAAAAGGAGAAATGGTGAGTATATTAACCTTACCTGATACAGTTAGCCAATTTCAACTGAATTTCACTAATAATACTAATTTTACAGAAATTTAACGATGTCTGTTCAAAATCGCATTAATAATTCCATTTCCCCAGTGTAGTGCAGCTACTATTCGTTGTGGCTGCCAGAGTTCTTTCGGCTATTCTCGTTTCCTTTATGGACTCTTCTCCCGAGCTGCTGCTGCTCTCTGCTCTAGTCTGTAGTCCGTGGAGCGAGCGGCGTGCAGCTTTAATTGAAATGAAATGAGTTTCGTCGATTTGTGTTCTAGGAATTTGTTTTTTGATTGTTTTCTTGTAAATTTGAATGATTATCGAGGCAGTTGCAGCAGTTGTTTCTTTTGCAGTTGTTCCTGTTGCTGTTTGCAGCAGTTGCGCAATTGCCGCAGAAGAGAAGTAAACCAAACAAGTCGTTAAAGCACCCCCCGCACTCGTAATAGCAGATCAGATGGATCAAAGACCCCTACACACAGAAAAGACACATCATTGCAGGTACTATGTGTGAGTACAGTACGTCAAGAAAGTGTTGTTACCATATAGTGTATATAGCATGCATTTTTGCATTAAATGTTCGAACTATATAATTTAGTATACTTACTGGACACACTGTATATATAAACACGTGTAATTTGTTTGTAAAACTTATAGAGATGTCTCTCTTTCTCCATATCCTCCTCTATAGATTGCGTAATTGAGCGGCGGGAACTTTTAATTGCATGGCGGAAGCGTTTTCGAACTGGGCCACGATTTACCCAGAATCAAAAGAAGACAAAGATTAAGAGAAGCCGAACGCTGCAGCAGAATGGAAGGCAATTTGTTACCGCTATACCGATATCGCCACGCATCCCGTATATCGCGATAAAGCTGCACGCTAAACGAAGCCACTTCCTCAAAATAAACATTCGCTGGAGAACAGAAGGAGGGGCAAACAGAAAAATAGTGAAGAGCAGCATGCGAGAGGGGGAGAGAGAGAGAGAAAAAACACAGAGTCCATAGCTCAGGCAAGATTGAAACCGAAACTGATGCGTAGTTTAGGGCGATTTACACACAGTTTAAACAGACATCCTGATACAAATCGCACAGAAGAGATCTTTCACAGGAGAGTTGGTATGAGGCAGCTGCTTGGATGCCGGTCCGGGGCCAGATGCAGTCTTCCTGGTGCCATAACTGTAGCAAATGGCTGGGCAACATGCAGGTCTCTTCCCGTGTGCCTCAGAACGTCAGAGCCTCAGAGCCTCAGACAGAACCTGAGACTCTGTGGGACCCAAAGGTCTATGGCGTAGGCGTTTGTTGTTGTTATAAATTGCACATTTGATGAGCAGAGAATCGTTTATGGGTTGGTTTTGTTCTCTCCCCCACCTCCTCCCCTACGGACCCCAGGCCCACAGCTGTGCGAGACGATCCACACTGTGTAGAGTTTCCCCTCCTTGGTGTCCCTCTCCCCGGTTGCATGCGGCTGATTAATTGTGGCAACGTCATAAACGTGATGATATCGCAATGTAAGCGCATTTTTCATGTTATTCAATTCGTTGCCCCCAGCTCCAGCTCCAGCTCCAGATACAGTTCCTGCCACAGACACAGCACCAGCACCAGCCCCAGCATCGAATGGGGACTACAATGTATTTGCATATAGCATTACGAAAGATTTGAACAACGAACTCGATTGCCGGAGTGGAGTCTCTCGATATTGCAACTAATTACGAGTATTAACGCAATTTGGTCTTCATAAAACATTCGGTTCCGCATTGCCACCATCCCGCATGGCTCCCCCTTGCCACCAAACCCCTCCCCCGGGCAATAGAGATTTAATTTGATTCTTTGCCCAAACCCGGACAGGTGTCTATGAGGCAGGTGTTTCGCCTCATTGTCTCGGCCAGGAAGCATTTGGCATGCGTTCATTTATTTAAACTGATTTTGTTTTTCTCTCTCCTTCGGTCTCCTTCGGATTTCCTTTTATTTTTAGAAAACTGCGCAATTTTCATTTATTTTGGTCAGACCGGGTCTGCTTTTTTGTTGCTCAGATCGTTTACGGCTTAGTACATACAACAATAAGTACCATACCGAGATATGTGTGATCACATCGTACAATATATTATAGAAATTCGTGTCGGGAATTTATAATTTCCATTCGCTTACATTCTTTGAGCGACAGGCACGTATCGTAACCGAAAATCCATTTGATTTCAAACACTTATAGAAATTCTTATCGTTTTTTTTGGTGTGTTGTAAAGGTTTAGTACCTTGGAGTGAGTAGGGGGTGATAATTCTGTTGAAGAAGCTTCTATGGTTAGAAACAAAATTGAAAAATTCCTCCAAATGTGGTTTAATAGGTTCCTGTTCGTCAGATATTCTTAAAAATCGGTTGAAGATCGGTTTCATTTGCGTGTGTTGGCTAAATTTATGTTCTATCCAAATCAGTCCAGTCCATCCACACTTTCTACCCTTTTACTGCCTTTTAAAACTTCTTTAAGCATTCCTCAATACCCTTTATAGCTCTTCAAATTAGTACAACAACTTGTTTTCAGTTCTTTGCACACTCTTTGAGCACCGTTTACATTGTTTTTCCATCGGTAAATTATAGAAATTCCCCTTCGGATTCGTTTTCACCTGCTGCTTGTGTCGCACACTTATGGGCCGATCAGGTAATTGTCGACTCGAATGGATTTCCAGACCATTTACCTTTCATTGGGGATAGTTTCGCCCGCCCACACGCCCACACGCCCAAATGGGCCCCGTATCCAGAGACAAGTCAACTTTCAACGTGCTTTGCTTTGCTTTGCATATACATTTATTTATCTGAGACATTTATTTAGACACAAATACAAGTTATATTTCTATAGTATATTGTATAGTATAGGGTATGTATGGATACGCTCTATTTGTAGGCCATATAAGCTGCTGTTTGAATACAACTAAAATGTACAGACTAAACGACTAAGACAATGCGATTTGCGATTTGCCAGCAGAGTGTGTGGTAAAAAGACGAAACTAATTGCTAAACGAGAGTTATTCGATTATAATTGTGGATTGCATTCGATCAACAGTTTGCACAACATCTAAAGTATGAGGAGGAAATCGATTGCATTAACTTATAAATTCATTTTAGCTACATTTTAGGTGTATTTTTTTCACTAAATGATTACACGGTTATAATCGTAATCGTATTGGTTGGTAATATTTCTTACTTTTTAGTTACACATTGACATTGCCATTCGGTTTTATACACATATATATACTCGTATATATGTATGTTTAATCTTTATTTTGTGGCTTTTTTTTGTGAAATTTTCTTGTGTGTGTTGTTTTTTTTCTTCTCGTATTTGACTGATTCGCATGAATGGCTTTTCCATAAAATTAATAAAATTGGTTTTCAAAGTAATTATTAAATTAAACATAAAATTAAAATCACAATTTTATAGACTTGATGTGTGTGTGTGTGTGGGTGTTGTATGTGTGTGGTGTGTATATGTATATTGTTGCTGTGTGTTCTGTCAGCATTTCTATACGATTTTTCCTTCCAACTCTCCTTTTAGGGACTTCCTTCAATCATTCAATCGTTTCTATTCCATTTAGATATATTCTTGTTAAATATTTCATTGGAACTTCGGTCGTTCTTGGGGCATAGCAGGGAAAGGCACAATTCAATGTTAATTAAAAATTGCTGCTGCAAGCTATTTAAATTGGTGAAAGCTGCCACAGAGAGAGAAAGAAAGAGAGAGAGAGGGAGAGAAATATTAGTTTTTCCAGTTTAATATTTGTTTAATTCAAGTCTCTAGTTTTTGCACGAATTTAATAAGAAGGAAAAAACAATCAAAACGCAGCACGATTTGCATTGCCACGCCTCCCCAGCAGCCTCCCACCCGTTTGGCACCCACCTGCAGGAACACACACAGCGTTCCAAATGTTTGTAGTTATCCATCTTATTGTTGGTTGGGTTGTATTTTGTAGATCTCTTTGCTGTGTTGGTTGTTGGTTGTTGGCTGTAGTTGGGGGTCGATGGCAGCTAGAAACGAGTTGGCAACGAATCATCATCATTAACATCATCTTCTGCTACTTCCTCATCATCCTCGTCATCATCTTTAGCTACTTCTACATCATCATCATCATCAACATCTTAAAGATACAACGTCGCCTGCTGCCTCTGATCGAAATGATGTATATAGAGCTTCTTCTTCGACTTCTCTTTGGATGGCCGCAAGTCCCACACCAGATTCGACAGGCTCCTGGGCCGTGACAAGCGTCGCGTCTTCTTCTCCGGCAGCTTGTTCGAATCGCCTGATGTCCGGCCGCCGCTACGCGACGAGTCCAGCGTCCCCTCGCGCGGATTGTGATGGTTATTGCTGCTGGAGCTGCGGCTGTGCGGATGAGGCATCCCCAAAGCCGTGCCCGGTGCACCCGACGACAGGTAGCCATGCGCATTGAGGATGCTGCCACACTTGAGCACCACATCGGGTGGTGTGCCGGGCGATGCGTTCGATGCCGTTACTGCCGCTGCCTTGCCATGGGCTGAGATCGTCGGCGGCGTCATGGGTGTATTATTGTTGTCCGGCGTCAACTGCAGGCTGCTGAGGCTCTTGTACCTACGGAGAGATGTGTATGGATGGATAGATGTCTTGTCTCCCTCTGGGATATCTGGGATGATAGAAGCGCATCCTTACCTGATGTGAAACAGCGGCGATTGCGGTTCCAGCGCCTCCTTGGCTGGCAAATGATTGTTGGGCGTCAGCACCTTGCCGTGATGGGGATGCGGATGGGGAAGCGCGTGCGGATGGGAGCTATGCGAGTGGTTGTGCAAGGAGCCATGATGATGGGCAGCTGCCACCGCAGCAGCAGCCGCATTGGCCACAGCATTCGCCGTATTTCCATTGGGGGTCGTCGGCTGTTGTTGCATCTGCAACTGTTGCTGCTGCTGCTGCTGCGGATGGTTGTGACTGTGACTGTGACTATGGCTGTGGCTGTGACTGTGAGTGGTGGCGGTGCCGGTGCCCGTGGAGTTGCCGTTGCTGCTGCTGCCGGCACTGTGGGCATTGGCATTCTTGATGTAAAGCTTTGGTAGAGTGGGACGCTGACGCTTCTCCGCCGGCTTCTTGCCGGGTATCGTCTCAATCGGCGGCGGCACCGGCTTGATGTCCTCCTGTATATGGCTGTGGTGATAATGATTCACCATGTGATGGCCATGGCCATGCTGATGCGGATGTGGATGCTGGTGTTGGTGCTGATGCGGATGGGGATGCTGGTGGTGGCCGTTGCCTCCGTTGCCTCCATTGCTGCTGCTATGCTTGTTCGACTCCAGGCTGCTGTAGTTGTTGTTGGCGGAGGAGGAGGCGGCTTGCTGACTCGACTGCTGATGGGGTATGGGGGCACGGATGAGGCTGCAGTAGTTGCCGCTGCCGCTGTCCGTGTGGTGCGACTTGAGTGTGGGCGACTCGCAGATGGGCTCGAAGCGCGCCAGGCCCTTGGAGAGGGGCGTCAGGCCCCGCACATAGTCATAAATGTGATCGATCTCGTTGTACTCCTCGGCGATCTCGCTGTTCAACGCCTGCTGGTGCTGCTTGGACCAGGAGTCGCAGCTGGCGCTCTTGCGCAGCACATAGCCGCTCTCCGCCAGTCCGCTGGCCATGCCCGCGGCCGAGGGCAGCATCACCACCGGCAGCCGATTGCCGCTGCCATTCCGACTGTGGAACTTGGAGTCCTTCTTCTCCTTCTCGCTCAGCTTGAGATCGACGATCTGCAGGCGATCGCGCGCATCCGCCAGCAGGCGCTGTGCCTTTTCCAGGAAGCGCGTGTACTCGATAAAGTGCTCCAGCTGCTCCATGTTCTTGACCCGCTGCAGTTTGATCTTGGCGTTCAGCGGCACTGGCACCAGATCGGTGTCCTTCTGCAGGGGCAGGGCAAAGATCCGATCGATTTCCACGCATCCCAGCAGCCGCAGCTCGGGGACAAAGGGCTGCTTCAGTCCCTTGGGGGCACTACCATGGACGAGTCTGTATGTTTTGGGGTCAAGGATTATTATACATATAGTAGGAGTCCTCTAAGGAAGGGAAACCTCGGAGAGATCTGCGACCTGCAACCATTTACTCACCTCACAATGACTGGCATCCGCTTGAGGAGCAGATTCTTGACGGTGTGCACACCGCTGATGCTGTCCTCGCGCGCTATGGCCGAGAACTTGGCTTTGGTATCGAGTGGCAGATTGATGATCTCGTCCTTGATGTTGCGGCACTGCAGGTACTTGCCGTTGTCGTTCATCGTGGTCAGCAGCTCGCCCGCGTGGATGGTGCGGTTCATCTGCTGGCAGCGGAACGTCTCCCGCACAAGGACGCGGGCATTCCGGCGACGCGACAGCTCGAGGACCGAGTCGATGCAGCGCGTGGAGCGCCCATCCTCGCTGAGCAGCTCAAAGTAGCCGCCATAGGTCTCCGGGATGAGCACCTTGGCCCCCACATTGGTGGGCTTGCGACCCTCCTTGATCTTGATGGGTTGGGCGAGGATCTGGTACTTCTTGCCGGCGCTCAGGAACAGCGCCGTGCTCTGCAGCGAGGGGGCCGAGAGCGTCGGCACGCCGAGGGCCTGGTGCTGGCCCTTGATGATCTTGGCCACCGCCGGCAGGGGTTGCTTGGAGAAGTCGCGCAAATAGACGGGCGTGGCATCGCCGAATCGGGAGGCGGCCAATATGATTTGGCCATCGGTGGCGGCCATGTCGCGGTTGAAGAACGAGAGCAGTTTGCTGCGCGCCAGTTGAACATTAAATGAGAGTAAATTTCATTGGACTGGCTGACGTAGCTGCTCTCCACCCACGGCTCCCTCCTCGGTTTCGCTTCCGTTGCCGCTGCCGCTCGCTTTGCTCTCGTCCTCCTCCTCTGGCTCCAATTCCAACTCCAACTCGTGGGCGTTGGCGTTGATCTGATCCTCGAGAGCGCGCCGCTTGGCCAGCTCCTGTTGGCGCTGTCTCAACAACTGGGCCCCTCGGCTGCAGCAGGCGTGTGCGATGTCTTCGTCGGTGGGCGTGGAGGTGGCAGCTGGCGCCCCCGCTGGATGCGGTTGATACTGATTCTGGTTGTGGTGGTTCTGGTTCGTCAGCAGTCGCGTGGATGTCTGCAGAGCGTAACTGAGATACTGCATTCGGTTCGATTTACTCTCCACCCGCTGGCCACAGTGTGCGAATTCTTCTTCAAGCTGCTGCTGCTCTCTGTTGCTCTCTGACTCTCTAGCTCTCCAGCTGTTTCGTTGTCAGCCTTTGCCTTGCCTTAGTAGTGTCCTTTGAGTTCTGCAATAGAGGATTTAGAGAGGAAATTAATCAAAATTGCCTAAAAGAAATATAATCCTATTGAAAAGCAAACCAAACGGTAAATATGGCAATCGATTAGTCGTGCTATCGATTTCCGGTATTTACATATTTGGTATTTTTTAAATATGAAAATGCGCAAAAATAAAATATTTTACAATCAAAATAAAAACCAGCAGAAATCTCGCTTGCACCTTTGCTGCGCTGCTGATGCTGCACCAATGGACATTAGTTGAATGAAATGTTGGTTACAAATTTCCACTTTTGGCTCGAACTTAAAATATTTTCCCGTCTGCGGATCAGCCAGAATCCGCATCAAGTTCTCACACTCGCAGGCGGACACACAGACAGACACACACACAAGCACAGCGGACGGACAGGGTGTTATTTATGAGGCCCATAAAGTAAGGAGACGAAGACGACGACGACGAAGAAGAAGAAGAAGATGGCAAAGTGCACAGAATGAAAACGCAAGCAGCAAAATGCATACATACAGACAGACATATAGAATAGACAAGACGACTGCGACAATGCCCCAAACATCCCATTAACAACATTATAGAGGGGGGGCGAGCGGCAGGAGTCGGACAAGGAAGGAGTCGATATGGCCATGGGCCAACATAGACCGCAGAACCGACCAACAAATGGCAAGACATTAAAAGTACTTAAAGGATATTTGCATATTTTATGGCCAAACATAAATGTGGCTGATTACAAGAGTCCCCAAGACGAGGACAGACATCTGCTATGCTGCCATGCAATGCAGATAAAGCAGCAGAAGCCGCAGCATCATGTGTGCGCGGGCGACAGGCTGTATCCCCCCCCGATCAATGTTGTGCCATTTGCATATGGCATACAGGTGGTGGGGTGGGGGTATTACGGGGATATGGCCAGATTCACTCCAGCAAATTAGTTGGCAATTAGCAAAGTGGCCGGGCCGTCGCATCTGCTGGCCAATTGACTTTGGCTTTCGGCCCGGAAGAGCATCCATCTTCTAATTAATTTTCCATTTGAACTGAAACGTGCGTCTGGGCCCCGTCTATAGCCGGTAGCGGCTACTACTACCACTCGGCTAACAGAAATAACGATGGTAACATCGGGAGCAGTTACAGCATCAGCAGCAAGCAGCAGCAGCAAGCAGCAGCAGCTGCCGTAGAGCCCATAAAGCGACGTTTGCTCATAAAGCATTTAACGAGCCCTCGGGGCTGTTCCCTCCCCTGTTGGCCGCGAAACTAACCAAAAACCAGATGCATCTGGAATTAATATTGGGTCATATAACCTGCAAATTTTAGTTTGTCCGAAAAAGTTATTAAATCTTTTTTAGCCCCTGGCGTACAACCCCGACCATTAACAGGCAACGCGCAAATTTCCTTAAAGCTGAAAATGTAATTGATTTTTTATGATTCGATTATCGCATACAACTCTGTGTTGGCCCCCAAGCAAGCCTAATCTAACCTCAAATGTTTGCTACACATTTCGCTACTCGTTTCGTTTTATTTTTTGTTTCATTTTTTATTTCTGTTTAGTGGATCTGCTTTCCAATTAATTGCCAGACAAAGGCTGAGACGCCAACACGGTCGGCAATTAATTTTCACCATGGAAAGTACCTTTTCCTGGACAGGAAAGCACATAGAGAGCGTCTAAGACTTGGCAATTCTCACGCTCAACGTGGCCAAAAGCCTTTTGTAACTTATGTGGAAACGTGACATTTTCTCGGCTACTGGACAAAAATTGATGCCGCCGCCATCGTCTCGGAGTGGCTGCCGACCAGGAGAGGATTGGTATTGGTCCAGTCCAGAGCAACAGCAACAGCCACAGCCACCGGCCGACCGACCGACTTGTTTCCTGGCTTGTACGTGTCTGGATTTTTTCCTGCTCTTTTCTGTTTTATTGTTGCTGCTAACCGTTGTATCTGCTGTTCTTCTTTCCTTTACTCTCCTTTTTGCTGCTGTTGTTGTTGTTGTTGTTTGTAAGTTTTGATGTCACACAATGACACAGTTTCACGTGCGGAGTGCTCGTAATTTGTATTTGGCCTCGTCTCGCATTTACGTTGATCTCATCGAAAATGTCTTAATTAATTTGTGCGCTGAGGCGCCCCAACGGGAAAGTGGCACAACAGAGCAGAGCAGCCTGCCACCAGCCACCGACCAGCGACCGACCTGAAGATCCAAACAGACAAAAAAAAAGAAGGAAATACAGGCGGCAGAGGAAGGGAAGAAACCCACTTAATTTATGACTGGCACGACACATACTCGAAAGATGACTTCGCATGAAGCCCCACAAAAGGCTTACAATTTTTTGCTGACGTTTTTTTTTTTTTTGCGGAATCCTTTTCAACATCCTGCTTGCCTGCCTGCCTGCCACAGTTTGATGGCCCCGAGTGTCGTCTGCCTGTTGCGCTGTCTGCTCCCAAGCCCCTGGAGGACCTAGAGTCGACCCCAGGCGAAACACTTGAGCAAATGAAGCCCCCAAAGAGTCAATATGTGTAAGCGAGTGCTGCAGATCGGGGCAAAACAGGGAGAGTTATGCTTATGAAAGATATGTATATGTACATACATACATACATATGTAACCCAAGACGCAGCCCGAGCCGGTCACATAATGAGATACGCAACAGCTTCAAAAAATAAACTCAAAAGCAGCAACAACTGCAGAAAGAAGAGAACGAAACGGAAAGCAGTCGCAAAGAAAAGAAAAGGAAGCGGACAAGAGTAATCGACTAGTCGATGCGCTGTAAAAGCATATCGTATCTAACTAATTAACGGATTGTGATATTTAGTACGTATTCTCTGATCAGTGGAACCAATTAAATAAAGAAAACCCAATCACAATAAATATCTTCTCTTCAAAATAGTTCTACTCGTTTCGCCATTTCAATATCGATGCATCAATAGAATATCGATATTACTTTTGGGCTAATTGCTGGGATCAACAAGGGTCACACTATTAATTTGTGCGCGCTTTTATCAACCGTTGCTACCGTCGCGCTCTGCGTGTGAAAAGTGCGAAAAAGTGAATACTGTGCTTTTTTTAATTGTGTCGAAATCCCGGAACCAAATGGCATATCCTGGTGCTACCCTAGGGGCACAGGCTGCAGGCAAAATAAAAGGAGTCGAAGGCAAGTGCGATAAAAGCAACGTCAAAAGGATTAGGGCTGTGCAGCTGTAAATCCACGTACGTGGGCTTTTGCGAGTGTGCGGTTGTGTGTGTGCGAGTGCAAACAGAACATGTCTGCGCATAGGTGGGTGGCGTGACATGGCTTGACGTTGCCTTTGGCTTTTGTTTGTCCCGAACAAAAGCCAGAACTAGCAAAAGCGGGAAGAAAGGTACAGCGGGTGCCAGGCGGGGCAAAGGAAGTAGAAAAGGAAAAGTGTAAGGAGCACGACCTGCTTGTAAACCAAAGAGCTCATAAAAGGAAACACCCATACATGCATACACACATGCTGGCACCGAGTGTGGGTTCGTGGGTGCATGTGTGTGTGGCACATTAATCACACTAAAGAGTTTTACAAAATGCAACCCAACTCCGTCGCTGACTGCACTGCCGCCAGAAAAGGAGAACCAACAGATTTTGTAGTTGTAGTTGTCGCTGCAGCTGTAGCTGTAGCTTTTGCTGTTGTCACCACTTTAAGCTGCGGCTTAAAAAATTGTGCGCCCGTCTCAGGGAAGCCGCTTAGGCGTCGGCGGCGGCAAAGAATCCGCGTCGCGCTACGGCAACGCCAACGAGCCACCCAAGGTGTTTTTTTTTTTTTTTGGAAGGTGAAGCATCCCAAGAGTGCGCTCCCACAACAGGTGCCTATTTTGATCCAATTGAGTGACAAAGCGAGCGCGCGAGTGGGGCGGCTGCAATAAAAACGGGAAATGAAATCCCGTAAAAGTGCGCGATTACCTCACCGTATACGAATGCACCTTGATAGCACCTTCAATGCTCTCCAATTATACTCCCCCTACAACTCTTCACTCTCTCTTTGCATTACACCCTCTCCGCTCTCCACTCTCCACTCTCCGCTCTTTGATATTCCTCCTACATAAATGCACTATTCCTGCCAAGGCGACGCTTTTTATGCTTCTCTTTCTTCGTTTTTCTTTATTTGATTTCATTTCAGTTTTGTCAAGCATTTTTCTGTGGTGCAGAGGAGCACCTTCTTCAGCCACAGCATCCCCAGTACTCCTTCCCCTCTCGCAGCTCTCGACTCTCTCCACTCCTACTCCG
Organism: Drosophila lowei; assembly: GCA_008121275.1. NCBI lineage: Eukaryota > Metazoa > Arthropoda > Insecta > Diptera > Drosophilidae > Drosophila > Drosophila lowei. The sequence continues at coordinate 17,326,494 of CM017778.1, read as the reverse complement.
GCTCTCAGTTGCCTTATTATGCCGTTCTTAGCACTTTTGATTACTTTTTATCCGCTTTGGCCGCGGGTTTCATAGCTTACAGCTTTGTGGCTTATATTTATCCCCTATCCTCTATCCCCCTTTCAACCTCCCACCCCACCTCTCTCTCTCGACGTGACTAATGACGTGCCGGACCCTGGACAACGCTTGAGTTTGTTTAGTCTCCATCTCCAGACCCCACGTCCCTTCCTCTTCCCCTCCCTGCCCCTTCTCCCTATCCATCGTCGTGATGTAAATAAATGAAATAATATTCTCTTGCTGGTTGTCCCGCCATGAAAAATTAACGCCGTCTGTTCCATTCTTGAGTTCTTTTTTTTGTTGTTTCGCTTTTATCTCCCTTATTTTTATCCTCTATTTTTCTTTTGCACGCTTTTGGTTTTGTTTTGGCGGACAGTTTGGGATTTTTGCTTTCATTTGTCAAGTGTTGAAATCATTGTTGCTCGCGTTTTTGCAACATGTAGGTGGGGACATCAATCCGTGGGGGAGGAGCAGTATATGTACATATATCAAAGACAGACAGATCTACGATCCTTTGAAATTGGTAATAGAAAAATCCACTAAATTATCCCATTGAGGGTATTATCAGCTGCGGTCTCGCCCCAAGCCAGAAATACTTAGTTTTCACCGCGAGAATGGTTTTCCTTTATCACAATTCTGGGGTAATATAAAAGTGTTAAAGTGTTTGGGTGTGTGTGTGTGTGTGTGTTAGCCAATGGTAAAGGGGGGAAAAGTCTCTCTGTGGCTCTGGAGCTCGACAGTTGGTATTTGAAATGCATTAATCACCAACATCCCATAAAAATCCTAGTGCTTTAACTGGACGAAAAACAAGATAAATAGCCCATAAATAGATTTTTCCCCAGACGTAAATGTGTATCGAATGACAGAATGACGGGGAAATAAAAAATGAAGTGAATGATATATGTATGTATGCATGGCATGCACGGGTGTGTGTTAGTGCGCGGGACGGGGGAGAAATTCACTTAAGGAATTGCCATCATTCCGAAAGTAATCGAATGATTAACCAAATAAAAATTCCCATTCCAGGTGATGATCGCAGTGCCCTCGATAGGGCAAATCCAATGCGAAACAATGCGTATTCCATGGTCAATCGTTCCCATTCCCATTCATAGCCGTAAAATCGAAACTCTGGGAGAATACTCATAAGATTGTGCCCCCCATGCGAAACTGGTATGTAAATGTTGTTTTGTTGTCGAACTATAGGCATGGCCATCTGATTATTATGTGTACAGTGAGTGGATCTCATGCTATAACTGCAATCTTACATAAGATCTCTTATCAAACTGAATCAAATTAATGTTTAGATATGATGCATGCTTGATCTTCCGCAAAATGATATCCGACGTTGAGTCGTGCATACATATAGCATCTACATTTGATTCCATGCCAAAATTGAACGAACAATCATTGGAGACGCGCCCAATTCCCCAATCCATAATCATCGACAGAAGTAGCGGCAGCTGGCGACTGGCAGCGGGGGCTGGCAATTAAAATGCAAAGCCACAAAACCTCTCAAAGGGTAAAAAAAAACAACAAAAAAAGATTATTATCATTGCTGTTGTTGTTGTAGTTGTAGTTGCCTCGCATGACGTTGATGAGGAGCTGCCTTTGCGGATGATGTGTTGTTTTTTATTGAAATGTCGACATGCTTACTAATCAACAAAATGAAATGAAACGAAACGAAGCGGTCAAAGAGTGGGGAAATATGTAATCAAGCAGTACGAGAAGAACTTGTCATACATTTCGTTCTTTTTGGGGTTCTTTTTCTTTTGATTAATCATGCGCTGAATGAACAAACGACAGAGGTATATGGGGGGGGGGAATACAAGGGGAGGTGGAAGAGGTAGCGACATGTATGTATGTATGCTTGTGGCATGCCCCCCATACACAGGAAATCGAAACCGAAATGCAGCGACAGTTGGCTTCAAACTAATTTGGTTCGAAAGAAACCGCTTACCCCATATAAAACCCCCTCCCGTTGTGTCTGTGTGTGTGCATCGTCAAAGAACCGTTGGCTTTGGCCTTTTGAAGTCCACTCCACTCCACACACGGGTTCTCGGGTTCTCGGATTCTCGAGTTCTCTCTAAAAAGTTCATTGAGCATTCATTCAATCGCTGACTTCTTTAATTTATGGTTTACGAGTGTTTATTGTTTGCATATTCTTTTGCTGCTTTTGCTGCCGACACTTTTCTTCTTTCAGGGGTAGCCCGTTCTTCTTCTTATTCTTTTTTTTGTATGGCTCTCTGTGTATAGCAATGAAAGTTTTCGTTTGGTTATTGTAAAAGGGAAATCCCTTTTTTGGTTGGGGGAGAGCCAGAGCCCCGTTTTGGCATTTGTTACAGCTTTTCTAGGGCTGGGCCGTCTCACTTTTGTTGTTGTTGACTCTAACACTGGGACCGGGACTTGGGCTTGGCCCTCCATCCATACGTCCATACGTCCATACATCCATCCATCCAGTGCGAGGATGGGCTCTCTATTGACCCAGAAAATGAGATACAATAAGAAAATGTTGCGCCCGCCTTTCTGTTTTGTTTTGTAAGTGAAATTTTGAAAATGCCATCAGCTGAAATGTCTCTCGAAAACATGATGATGTTTTCCATGCGTTGGCGTTGGCTTTGGTTTTGGCTTTGGCTTTGGCTCTGAGTGATGCGGGAATTGCATCTGCATTAAGTTGTCAGCCCTGAGTGGACGGGGGAGCCCTCATTTAATGAAAGCGATAATGAATGGGGCTTTATAAAGGTATTCTATAGATTCTGTTACTTTGAGAGGGAAAACTGAAAGGCAGAAGGTTTTTTTTTGGTGGGAAAGTATTAGTTCTGAGATTCTTTAAGACAGGGTTATAGAGGTAATATGATTAGGGTTTTTACAGCTTTTAAAGAGTTTTTTAATATTTGTTTTTCTTCTGCTGGAAGGGATCTTAAGAACTGAATAAAAAGCTAGTGTTTGGGTTGCATAAATGACAATAAAAGTCTATTATATCTCTTGAATACTATTCAATCCGAAAACATTTACAATTTTCAGAACTTTAGACATATCCACAGCTGTAATCTTTTCCCCCAATGAGTATGAATCAATCAAGGGCCCATTTGACCCAATTTTCCCACAGCCAAATCGATTACATCAGTGCCCCAAATTATGAAAAACGATTCACCGATCGATCTGCAGAGCATGCGACACCCAAACGAAATAAATCTCTCTTCCAACCAAAAAAAAACACTTTATTAATATCCAACCCATATTTAACCCAATTTCCAGAGCATGACGCTAATTGCATTTTAAATATTATTGGTCCCTCCATGGCTTACCTTCCAGGTTCGTCCACAAAATCGAAATCCACGAAATTTGCCGTTAAATTCGACACTCGTCAAATGTACACTTTTGTTGTATATTTATCAATTAACACACAGACACACACACACACACACACGCACAAACAGCATGGGAGAGTGAGAATAGAAGAATGGAACTCTCTTTCGGACACACTCTTTTTTTTCCTTTCTGGCGCTTTCGTTGTACAATTAGTATTTCGTAATATTTGCTGGAAATTTTTTTTGTTTTGCTTCAAAGAATTCATTTACTTTCACACTGTGACGAAACGCAGGAAATTTGCATAAAAAACGAAACGAATTTCTGTTCGGAAGAGAAAAGAGTATCGCTCTCGCGTTGTGTGGGTAGACGACGCGCACGCGCACAAATATCTCTTCGTTTTTTGTTGGTTTTTTTTTACTGTTGTTGCCTTGGCCTTTGAGCAGCACTCTGGTAACCCTGTCCCGAACACGCTAGAGAAACCGAACCGGTCGGAGCGACGTGCTCCAAGCTAATGAAAAGCCAAGTTCTGACTCTGAGCCGAGAACCAGAGCTCTAAGCCGCAAAGCCTCTGCCTCGGCCTCTGCTCTGCCGCTGCCACTGCCGCTGCCTCAGCCTCAGCTGGCTTCGCTGTTACGTGCGCGCTGCCGACTCGTTTAACAGAGCTGAACTCTGTTGGAAGAGCCCAGCAAATGTTGCTCTGTGAGAAGAAGAGATTCTCCCGATCCCAGAGAGATCCCATAGACAGATACTATTCCCTCCCGGATAAACAGTTGTTTAATAGTTTTCTTTGAATTTTGACCATTTTTTTTGTATGCCTGGCGGCTGCTGTTGCTTCTTATTTGATTTGTTTGCTGAGAAATGCGACTCTTTCGCTGGTTCCCTGGGTTCCCCCTTCCCTCCATCTCTATTTTTTGTTTGTGTGGACTTTGTTTGTTAGCAGGTATTTAAATTTCATTAACATTTGTCCCCGGCTGCCCCTTCCCCCTTGTGGCAAAAGAAAGGTCTCTTCTCTCTGTGTGTGTCACCTTTATTTGTCTCTAAAATCGTAATATCATATTCTCTTTCTTTTGCTTTTCTTTCTGTGGTGGTGCGTGTGAATTTTTTATGGTTCATTAAAATTAAAAGCAGAGTTTTGCCTTGTTCTTTCAGTATATTTATAGCGGCCGATTGGCATTTTGAGAGGCGGTTTCGTCCGACTGTGGGAGTCTTCGGTCGAATGTTAGTTGAGGCAATGAACCCCCCAGATATAAACAATTCGAATGAGTTATAGGCCATGAAGGAACCATTAGCTGTCCCACGAAAATGTTATCAAGATACTTATTCCCATGCGTTGGGTGCTATCTTATGGAATGTTTTAGAATCAAATTCAAACGAAAATCTCTTTGGAATACATTTTTGTTCAGTGTAGAACAATTTTCTGCCAGGGAGAGAATATAGAGGGGCATGCAGGGAGAGAGAAACTGTCACAGGCATGATTTACGATAACTTAACTCTAGAATATTCAATCACAGAGCACACACACCACACACCACACTCCTCCCCATTCCACGCCGGAGATCCCGAACAGAAACCTTTTTCAAAATGCCGCAAGGCCAGAGCCATCAAAAGACTCGTAAAAAAGGCAAACCATGAAATATGAGCACAAATTATGAACAGACATCACGTCAAAGGATTAACAAGACCACAAAGATCTTTCTTTCTTGGTTTTTTTCTCTTCTTTTTATACCCGATACTCAAAATGAGTATTGGGGTATATTAGATTTGTGGTGAAAATGGATGTGTGTAACGTCCAGAAGGAAGCGTTTCCGACCCCATAAAGTATATATATTCTTGATCAGCATCAATAGCCGAGTCGATTGAGCCATGTCTGTCTGTCCGTCCGTCCGTCCGTCCGTCCGTCCGTCCCTATTAGCGCCTAGTGCTCAAAGACTATAAGAGCTAGAGCAACGACATTTTGTATCCAGACTTCTGTAATATGTCACTGTTACAAGTGTATTTCAAAACTTCGCCCCGCCCACTTCCGCCCCCACAAAGGACGAAAATCTGTGGCATCCACAATTTTAAAGATACGAGAAAACCAAAAACGCAGAATCGTAGAGAATGACCATATCTTCTAGACTGCAGAATCTGAATCAGATCGTATCATTATTATAGCCAGAATGAAGAAAACAATTTTATTTTTTCTCGCCCTGTCTCTCTCTAACACACACGTATCATAGCCGGCTTTGCCTATTGCTAAATATGAGTTCCAAGATCTCAGAGACTATAAAAGCTAGAGCAATCAAATTTGGTATCCACACTCCTGTAATATCGGACCTTGACAGATTTGTTTCAAAATTTCGCCCCACCCCTTCCGCCCCCGCAAAGGACGAAAATCTGGAGCATCCACAGATCTCAGAGACTATTAGACCTGACTGTCGAGCTCTCACTGCTACAAAACTATTTGTAATTTTTCACTGCAGAACTCAATGTTAGAAGTGTATTTCTTTTTGCACAGAGAGCTCACTGCTACAAGTGTGTTTCAAAATTTCGCCCCACCCCTTCCGCAGCCGTAAACAACGAAAATCTGTTGCAACCACAATTTTGAAGATAGGAGAAATTTAAAAACGCAGAATCGTAGAGAATGACTATATCTACCAGATTGCTGGATCAGATCGGATCATTATTATAACCAAAAGTAACAAATCAATTTTCAGTGGCTACGCAGCGCCCGTCGACACGTTCTGACTGATTTTCTGTCTCTCTCGCACGCACTCTTTGTCGTTTAGTGTAGACATACTGACTATGTATCGGGTATAAATGTAGAGTTGCGGTCGCAGCAGCAACTCACAACGTTCCCCCTCGTTTTATGTATATTGCTGGGATTTCAAGGAAGTCAAGTCGGTGTCAGAGGCCGGGTCCGGCTTCGGCTTCGGACCATAAAAACAACCACGTGATAAACATCTAACAAAGTTGGCTTTTACTCTTTTGCGGGGCGCGTTAAATGGTCAACACCCAGAAATGTTGGCAAAAGGGCCCTTTGAAGTCCCCTCTTTTAAATGCAGATGATGTGCGTTGATTAAATATTGCTTTTTAATTTCTTTTATGCGCCGTTTTTTTCCTTCACTTTTTGAATGCATAGCAAATGCATGGGAGAGTGAGGGAAATGCATAGGAAAAGATTTGATTTGATGTTTGGGGATGCCGAGCACGTATTGCTTGATAATAAAAAGAAACAAAACAAAAATAACATTAATAAAATAGAGGGAAAGAAGGGTGGCATTGGTTGAGAGACCAACTATGGAAATACCCTATAGAATTCAGGAATCATGCAATAGGAACGCTATTTCATTCGATTCCTTTAGCTTTTAAATTGTGGATGTTTTTTTACATGTTTCTCCATATACCCTTCTCCTCTATTGAGTTTAGAGAACAATTTCCCAAAGCCCGAACCAAGAAGCACGAAGAAGCAGACGGCAAGTGTGCTGCGGTCAAAGGCGTGGCCCTCACACGGAGAGGAAGCGAATGAAAGGGGGTGTGGGGGAGCCCTCGTTCTGGGCACTCTCTTATCAAATCAAGTTTGTTACCACAGTCTTTCGTATTTCGTCTCTCCTCTGTGTTCTTATCAAATTTGTGGAAATCATTGGAGCTTATAACGGTTAAGGGGAGCGGAAAGGGTAAGGGGAAGGGGATTTATCAGGAAACGGTTGTTGTCGGCGGATTTGCATAACACACGGCACACACACACACACGCACGCACACACAAAGAGAGAGAAACAGCAAGGAAATAAATCTGCAAGCATTTTGCGTCTTTGTGCGTGCGCCCACACAGTGCAGATCATCATCATCATCAGTATCTCTCCACTCTCCGGCAGTTCTCCCCCTCCTCCACTCTCTTGCACTCATGCAAATGAAGCAAAGCAAAGGAGAGCACGCGCTGGAGAGAGAGAGAGAGAGAGAGAGACGCAGACTGCGATCTAAAATTAGCTGCAACTTTTGTTAGGCTTCACCGACTTTGCTTGCACTTTTTCCCCTCTCCTCCTCCTCTTCCTTTTGCTCTGCCTTTCTTTGGAAAGCTTCTGCGTCCGCCCGTTGATTGATTGCCCGGGCCGTGGGCCTGGTCTTGGACCGATTGCAGATGCGGGCTGGGTCTTCCCTGAACGGAACGCAACTCTGGTGCGGGCTTAACCTTTGTGCACTCTCTTGCCCCTCGCTCTGTCCTCTCTTTTGCTCTCTCTCTCTCTTTTGCTCCACTCTTTATCTTTGCTTTACATTTGACTGCGGCGGGGTCTCGGCTCTTTGCGTTTTACGCTTAATTTGGCTTTGATTGATGTTTTAGCGTTGGATTCAGACGAAAAGTTAGTTAGTGCGGGGCGGTTCACTGAACTTTCGAGCGCGTCACTGCACTGATCAATCTGGCGCTGAAGCTTTTCAGCTGAAAGCTGTCGGGCGAGGGCTGTCTAAAAAGTATCTGCCCCCTTCACCTTTTCCTCAATTTACAATATCCCCCAACTATTCAGTCCAACCCCAACGCCCACGCTCATTATTTTCATAACTCTGGACATTCTGTGGCTGACAACTCAACTTGCATGCTTTGGCGGTTCTGAATGTCTGTCTGTCTGGCTATCTCCATTACCACATCTACCGGTCCCTGTGGTGCCACACATTTATTTATCAACCGAACAGCTGACCCACTTTGCCGCTGGAACTGCTGACTGCCCTTTTGTGATTTGGACACAGGTTGGAAAGCAATTAATTACATTACGACCCGAACAAGCCAACTCTGAGGCCCAGTACAGTACAATGAAATTGTTAACAGCTCCAAAGCAGGCGTCAATCAATCAGCCAACATTTTGCCTCAGTCAATGGCCTCTGTTCGGAGTTGAAGCTCGAGGTGGAACTAGAGATGGGGATAGGAGTCCGAGGAGTGACTCCGATTGCGACTTCACGCTCCAGGTGCCATTATCATTATTTATTTGGTGCGACAAACGTTTCGCCTCCAATTAGGGCAAGAAACGCGAACATTTCTCATTCTCCACGGGAACAGGAATGGGGGGAATGGTGGGGAATGGAGAAGGAGGAGGAGGAACATCTGAAAGTTGCCAATTTGGCTTTCGTTTTCGGTTCACTTATGGCCATATAGCCATTGGGTGAAAAGTTCTCATGTGACTTTCGGTTCTACGACAGTCGTTAGACATATTTCACCCTCTCACATCTCTCTCTCTCTCTCTCTCTCTCTCTCTCTGTGAGAGCCTTAATAGGGCTGCCAACTGGCTGGAACAATGCCCTGTTATGGTTTCCCGGTAACAAGGATGATGGCTTCCCGCTAGAGGCTGCCCCTCGGCAGGCTGAAAGGTGGATTTCGTATTCAAATGCGAGCAAACATGACCAGCATCCGCATCCTCCACAAGAACAGAGAAAAAAAAACAAGGAAAAACCAAGGGCAGGCTCCACAAAACAAATAAAAATTCGCAATAAAACTAAGAAGCCCAAAGTGGAGCATTACGACCATAAGGATACCCATTACAAAATATACCTACCGTAAGGCTTGAGTAATAATATGTTAAAGATTTCTGTTTCCCTCTTTTTTGATTGAGAGAATCTTTATGGCTGAATCGACTCAGATCATGAATATACCTTTGGAAGTTACAGGGGGTATCACAAGAACTAAATCCTCCAAAAAATAAACAAACGAAACGAAGAAACGACTTTTGGCATCACGTTTCACGAATTCGCAGCAGAACACGCCGCTTCTGACTCCGCTTCCCGGACTCCAGCCCCATCTCCATGTCCGTCTCCTATTCCGACTCCAATTCCGACTCCTCGCTGGCACATTAAAAGAAAACAAAAGCAGAGAAACACCCAAAAAGAAGAAGCACAGCGAGCGAGAGAGGGAGAGGGAGAGAGGAATAGAGAGCCAAAGCAATAAGTAAAAGTTTCTGCCAGAAACAGGAGAGGAAGGAGAAGAAGAGGCTGCCGCGAAGCATCTCTCTGTAATGTATGCTGCTCCTCGACGCTCGATTCATTGTTTGACTGCCTCGCTCCCCTGTCCACCCCCCTTTTGCACTCCCCCCCTTGTGTGCGCTCCTGCTCTCAGCCTCCCCCGCCTTTCCCCCCTGGCATGATCAGCAGTTTTGCACGCGCTCACGTTTGGGAGCAGCTATAAAACAGAAATATTGAGAGAAAATTGCAACGAAAAAAAAAATACGAGTAGTGAGAATAGAAGAAAATCTTGGGAAATATTTTTTGGTGACTTACGAATGCCCTTGTAATGGCAAGCAGCGGCAGCAGTATTAATAAGTACCGAAGCTTTCAAAAAGCTCATTTGTAAAGAGAGACAAGGATGTCCGCTAACTCCCTTTCGGGCTTTGTCTTACGCTCAGCACAACTGAGAGCGCTTTGGTGCCAGAGAGAGCAGAACGAAGTTTGCTGTTGTATTGAAAAAAAAAGAACCGTAAAGAGAGCGCGTAGCGTGAGCGGCTCTCTGGGAATGCAATGATTAAAATCATTGAATCATTAGTTTTAGCGGTAATGAGAGAGAGAGAAGAATAAGCCCAAAAGTCGAGAGAGATTTTGCTGGATATTCGGCGGGATAGAATTATTTTCCATTTTCCATTTTTTTTAAAGAACATCCACTCGGCGACTTGTTCTCGAACCGTTTCTCTTGATTTTTAATTTCTCTGCTGGATAAAGTGAAAATTCGTTAGCTTTACCGTTCGTTCTTGGCCCCCCCCGCACTGCTTCTAGAGTTCTGCCTTTTGTATATTCACTTTTTTTTTGTCGCCTTTCATTTCATGACATTTTGGCTGTCATGCACTTCCTTTTCCTTTTTGCTAATTTATCGTTTGCGAAGGAGGTAGACGACAAACCCACATACAATATACAATACATGCATGGACGTCTCTCTCTCTTTCTCTCGCTCTCTGTCCTTTGACTTTCCTGCTGTTGGTTCTTCTCTTTTGACTCTGGTAGTGCCGTTTCTTCTGCTTGTGCTTCTCTTGTGGCAGCTACTGACTGCAACTGCAGTTGCATTCTTATCGAAACCGCACAATCAGCAGTCGCCAGAGAGGTAGGCTGGAGAGGGGCTGGAAGCGGAGAAAAAGGCAATCACTGCCAATGATGATGATGCTGCTGCTGTTGCTGCTTCTCTGGATGTTGCTGCAGTTGCGGATGTGGATGTGGATGCGGATGCGGATGAGTGCAAAAGTTAAAATTTCAAAACAAATAAATTCATGCTGCAGGCTAAAAAGGGCAGCCCCAAATCGACAGAGACCCTGCCTCTACCTCTCTCTACATCTCTCTCTCCCTCTCTCGCTCTCTCTCTCTAAAGTCTAAGCAAACAAATCAAGGAGCGACAGAGACACCAGCCTGGAGCTTAAACGAAATGGGGCTTGACTTCAATTGTTCTCCGGCTGCTGCTCGTCTCTGCTGTTGCACTCTGCTGCTCCCTCTGTTGGGGGGATAGGGGCACAAAACAGAAGCAATTATAGCCAGACTCTCATACAAACACACACTAACACATAGAAGACATCCTTGCTCTCTTCGCTTGCTCCCCCTGGGCTCACTTTCAGGAGCAGCTACAATAATAATTCCGAACGAACGCCCACAGCTCCTACCTCTTCCTCTCACTCTCTCTCTCTCCCCCTCTTATCCTGTCTCTATGTGTGTTTGCTACCCTCTCAACGAGCGGGTAGATGGGTAGACAGAAACACCCAGAAGGAAGGAACAACATGAATCAACATCGCATTACTAAAGGGTATTTCAAACTTCGACCTTCTTTGAATTCCATTTTGCTATTTGTTTACTCATTTGCTTATTTGCATGATGCTGCCAGTGTCGTGACTCTGTCTCCTGCTTTTAGCATCCTCCCTGCCTCCCTCTCCCTCTCTCTCTCTCTCTCTGTCTCTCTCTCTGTTTACCCTTGTTTATCTGGTGTGGCTTCCAATTCGGATTCCATTTCGGACGATGGATTGTGGGCATCCATATGCATGTTTTGATTTCGTTTTCAATTTCATTTTCATTTGTAGGACTTCGCCAGCCTGTCGTCTGTTGCGCCATTGTTGTTCTTTAATATTTGTTTAGTTTCTTTGATCTCAAGAATCCACATCAGCCAGGACACAAGGGACTTAGTTCTAGGCACCTGCTAACCATTTGTTTTGTTGGGTTTTTGTCAACCCCACCAGGACACGTTTCGTCATCGATTGGGCCCTTTAGCCTTTGTTTTGGCTGAGCAAACTTTGATGAAACTTTGTTGATGGTTTCTTGGGGCCACTTTTAGAAAATCTTCAATAAATGATGGCCAATTTTAATGTGTAATTACCGAACAGAAAGAGCGCTTAACCTTGAACTTGTGCCGCTGCCGCTGCCGCTGCCTCTGCTGGAGAGGAGATGGTGGAGCGCCGCAAGGTCAGCAGGCAAATTTCAGCTGAAATAAAACTAAACCAAACCAGTCGTGGGGCAACCCACTCAGAAGTCGCCCCACTCTTGGGAGCAGCAAGCAGCAAGCAGCTGGAGCCCGAACAAAAGCTTAGACTAACGTAATTTAATAAAACGTTTAGCCGATTAGATACGTTCGGTGTATGCACTAAAATGTATCCATTACAGGCAGCACAGTCTACAGATACAGATACAGCAGCAGCAGCAGCAGCCGCAGCCGCAAAGAGTGCGGCAAGTGCAACGAACGTCTGAGGCAGCCAGAGCGTCTCCGGCAGCACCAGCAGCACCAGCAGCTGCACTTGCCGAGGCCAAAAACGCTAACGAGACTTTGGCCACGCTCTGCTCTAGGCCCCAACTCCCATTCGGACTCTGTCCCTGGTCTTGGCTCTGGGGTCTCGGGTCTCCGGTCTGGGCTCACAGGTTTGGGGTCTTCGGTCTCTGGGACGCTCCCTTTTACTGCGAGACGGTTTTACTTTTGCCTGGGCTTTCGGACTGGACGCTCTTGGGCTCTTGGCCATGGCATGCCGTGGCATGGTAAATCTGCGCTGCCAATCGCTAAAATTATTGCGCTCAATCTTTGTTATTAGATTAACTTCTATTTTGTTTTCCTATTTGACTTTGCCATAAAAGCGAATCGAGCCGTGGCCCCATCCTTGGCTAAAACCTAACTACCACAAAAGGGTATTTATGACTTGCTCATGATGTTTGCCCAAAGGAATGGAGAGTGGGAACGGAATGATAGCAGCCTTCCGAAATTGGTTGCATTTTAAGGCATGCCACACACTGATTGGTCCTTGGCCCATGACGGGGCACATTCAAGATGGCTTTAATGATGTTTACCCATGAAATATGATAACAGAATGTTGTTTGCCTTTCGATTCTGTTGTGTTTTTTATGGGAGACAGTATAGAAGCCTCCCTAAAGATACCAAAAGATAAATCCAGGCTGTAGATATGGATTCTATATTGTCTAGAAATGGAAAGCGCATTCAGAGTGCGCCTATGCCGCCACTCTATCCGCACTTTCTTGTTATCTTCTGCTGCTGTTGTCTTGGCCATTTGAAAACTGAAAGTGCGCGCCCGGCCAGCAAGCCAGCCAGCCAGCCAGCCAGCCAGCCAGCCAGCCAGCCAGCCAGCCAGCCAGTCCTCGAGCCAGCGAGAGGGTTACGGGTCTTAGTTAGCCATTGCCATTGCATTAGCCATGGCACGGACATGGGGTTTGTGTCCGTGCCTCTGCCTCTGTATGGGCCAGACATCCACTTGGCTTTGGACACATTCGGTTTTGGCTTCATTTGTTTTTACTGCCTGGCATTTTGTAGTCAGGTCCATTACAAAAGGCTGCCTTCTGCCTGTTGGACTGCCTCTAATTCTGCTGCTTGCTGCACTGCCTGCTGCACTGCCTGCTGCACTGCCTGCTGCACTGCTGCCTGTCTAGCTGCGGTTTGGCTAGCTGCTGATATACTCTCTTTGTTGCCTTGCTTGCCTTGGCTGCCCCTTCTTTTATCAGTCGGAGTTTTGCCTGTTTTGGGGCTTTTAAATTGGTTTTGTGTTCGGTTCGGCTGCCAAGCTTGTGGCGCATCAATTCCAATTGCAACTGCAACAATTGCAGAAGCAGCAACAACCGCACCATCGTCTGGATACGGCATCTATTCTACATAACATTTGCAACATTTAGAAAGGCACAACTTTCGTTGGCTGTGATGCAACTTTCGTTCGTTTGCTGATTGAAGGCGATGATGATGCTGCATACCACATTACATAATTAACTAGCAGGTCTTCAGCAGCAGCAGCAGCAGGAGCAGCAGCAGCAGCAGCAGCAGCAGCAGCATTAGCAGCAGCACTGGATGTTGATATGATTCTCGCGTTTCTCCTCTCACTCTCATTTCATACAGTTATTTTAATTAGAGTGCTCTCTGTGTGAGCGGCAAATGAATGAAGGTAACTTTTACACGCTTCTGGGAAATGAGTTTTCAAGTTTAATGACAATGAGAAGAGTTGGGCAGAGGTGCCCGTTGAATGTTCTTTGAATGCATTGCTTTACGGTTTAAGATCTCCGAGCACTGCTTGCTGTGGTGATTCTGTTCTACTTAAGCATATGTGCACTGCTTACTTTCGTTTTACTGCCAAATGTATTCACTGCTTGACCTTTGTTTGAAAGTTGTACTACGCGCAGCACTGCTTACTTGCTCTCTGCTGATCCTTTGCTCTCTCTCCTCTGTCCGCTGCTTGCTGTGGTGATTCTGTTCTACTTGGGCATATGTGCTGTCCGCTGCTTGCTGTGGTGATTCTGTTCTACTTTGGAATATATGCACTGCTTAGTTCCGATATAGTGCCAAATGTATCCACTTCTTGACCTTTGTTTGTTTGAAAGTTGTACTACGCGCAGCACTGCTTACTTGCTCTCTGTTGATCCTTTGCTCGCTCCCCTCTTCCCACTGCTTGCTGTGGTGATTCTGTTCTACTTAAGCATATGTGCACTGCTTACTCCCGCATACTAAATATATTCACTGCTTGACCTTTGTTGAAAGTTGTACTACTCGCTGCACTGCTTACTTGCTCTCTGCTGATCCTTTGCTCTCTCTCCTCCGCCCACTGTTAAGATCTCTGCTCTGTTCACGCCTCTGCTTAACAGCTGTGCTCTCTGTTATATGTTCTCACCGCCGCTCTCTTTGCCCGCGGCGTGTGACAAGTGCGGCGTAATTGAAGGAAATTAAAAAGGTGAATCCAGCGACAAAAACAAAGCCAGAGAGAGAAAGAGATATGCCGAAAAGGGAAGGGAACGGAGCACACAAAAGCTGCACCGCCCCGACGACAATGAAGTTGATAATGTTGATGCTGATGGTAATGCGGTGCACGGAAGTGGGTTAAGCTGCTTAAATGTAATACCTGCTTCTTCTACCTTCTACCTTCCACCTTCCACCTTCCGACGCCACCTTCCACCTTCTGCAACCCGATGTCTGAGCGAAAAAGAAGCCACAGAACGAGAGGCAGCGAAGCAGAGGAGGATTTTTTTTCCTGCATTTTAATGGCGCACGCATCAAAATTAAGCTGCCCCGCAATTAAAAGAAAGAAAGAAAGAAAGAAAGTGAATATACCCCTCCGCCATCTGCTCTCTTTGAGATTTATCTCTCAACAACTTTTGATGGGCAATTTTTGGAGCTTTTACTCACGCGTGCCACGATTCTATTTGGGTTTATGGGGTCAGACCGCCGCCCAGCCCGTCTCGCACTTACCTGAAAAATAGATAGAAATTCGAGATAAGCAAAAGCAACATTTATGTGTAATTTTGTTTTAACAACTACCCAAAAAACAAACAAAAATAGAAAAAAAGAACTCCAAGCAACTGATTTATAATGGTTGAACTAAATGTTTTATGTTTTTATTAAGTGAAAATTTTAATAACTTGTTTTTTGTAATTGTTTGGGTTTAGTTTTGATGGCTTATAAATGGTGTACATGGAGAGTACGTGAACTGGAACTGGAGCTGGGAATTGGAACTGGAACTGGTAATCGTAAAAGTTCCAATCCCTAGAAACAGTGCACAGAACAAGGAATAAAATTGCAAGTCGTAAAAGTGAACACGAAACAAGGAACTGAATTGCAAATTCGAATCGTGAAATGTGCGCTTCGAAAGTCTGTATAACTTCAATGGAAGTGTGTCTGGAAGTAAATCAAGACTGGAAGCTGGAAACTGGAAACAAATTAAAGCTGGACGTTCCTGGAGTGATTGTGGATTTAAAGATACAAAGGATGAGATCTTGGATGAGAGCTTTACCTGTGTAAATATGTTCTCTAAGCGTTGGATGGAGTCTAGAGAACTTTTAATGGAATTAAAAGATATATCCCTCAAAGACAATGAAATATGCCCCTCACAAACAATTTCGCCAACTAAATATTTACCACATTTCCCCAACAGGTGGCCCATCAGCAGAGGCAGCACAAAGAAATGAAAAGCAAAGAAAAGAACACGTTTACCGCATTAATTTCCACTTTGAGTCTGGTCAGGTTTCTGTTCCGATCATCTCCTTGAGGTCTAGACGTCGCCACAGATTCCTTAATGAAAAGTTGGCGCCTGCTGGTGCCTCCGCCCCCTTCCAGAGAGCGTGTCAAGTGTTTTAAATTGAAAATTTAATTAAAGAACTCCCCGGCACTCCAGTGGGGGATTCAGTGGGGCTTTGGACCGCAGTCTATGGCATAAATTAGCCAAAACAAAAGCGTATTGAACCCAAAAATACACTCTCGCAGCCCCACAGAGCACACTTCATGGTCAGCAAAAAGTCAACGCAAATCGCTGTCAATAAAAATACATGGAGCCGCACACCAGACCGTCACAAAAGATTAATTTTGTTGTTGTTGTCCATTCAAACTATAGCTATGATTTTATACATTTTTCTTTTTTTGATTCACACGCTTTTTTGATTCCAAACAATCGCGTCAGAGTCGGCGTCGGCGTTGGCGTCAGCGACAGCGTCAATGTCCCCCACAATCGTCCAGCTCCAGATCCAGTTCGGACCGACTATTTCTGTTCACGCTTATGGCCAGCAAATTTGTCAAAAGCCGCACTAAAAACAAAATGGCAAGAAAATTCCGAAAACAACAACAAATGTAATAATGCCATAAGGCCACATCAGGGCCGAGAGGGGGAGGGTTTGCAGGGGGGAGAGAGCGAGAGATTAACTAAAGCTAATACTGGAGTTGATTGGAGTTGAATGCCCTGTGAAAGCAGTGCGGGAGAAAGATACAATCGCTGATGGAAGGCCCAAAAGAAGGCATAGATATTCCCATAGGAAGGAAACAGTTAGGGGAAATACTCGGAAGGGAGGCATCGAAGTATCTCCTAATATTAACATCTCTCGAAGGTATGGGAATTGATAGAGAGAGCCAATAGGAAATACAAATGCGATGGGATCTATAAAACCTTCACAATTCACGGACATATTCCTCTGAATTCCATTCAAAGTTACTCCAAAATTATACCTCAAAATTGCATCATTGCTTTAGGTATTTTTAGCAATAATTTAAAGTTTAAATTTCCATCTAGAAGTTCTCTTTTCAGCAACGCATCTCTCTCCAATTATTCTTGCTACTTTTTCCCCCCAAGTAATGACTACCTCCTGGATTCGAGCATTTTGATGGCCTCTATCTCTGTTTTTCCTATGCCTATCAATGTTTTCCATCCAAAACTCAACAGTTGTCAGGCCCCAAACTGTCTGCAGGCCTATTATATATGATGGACAGACGACGATTCCGAATCAGAGTCGAACAATTTGATATTCCCATTAAACTAAATGACATAAGCATAAAGATTAAGGCAAGCAATCAGATGTTGTCAGGCAAAGTGTCAAATTTGTAATAAGACAAAAGTGTGCCCACACACGCTCTAAGAGGCGGGGATGCTGGCCACGCCCAGGTCTTTGAAATCGGTTTTGATTAAAGAAGTTGTCACAGTCGAGAGGCTTTTGATAATTGCGCGTGGGTGCCCCCCATTCCCCATTTATTGGGTTCGGCAGCTCCATTTGCATAGAGCGCCCTCTGGTTGGAGAGCCTTGAATCGATTCGTGCTCGTGTATTATTGTAAAGACTTATATATATACCATAAAGCCACATACAAAAACCATAGTAATAATACATTGGGGGAGCTCAAAGCTCAACCGATGTGACCTTGCCTTGGTTCATAGAGAAATCTCTTTGATAGCCGCGAACAATGGCAACGGTACAACGGAACGACCGTCGAGCGGATTGCAGCAATAAATAATTAATAATTTTCTCTTTTCAACAGAAAAAACCAAGAGCCAAGAGACAAGAGCCAAGAGACCCACGTGCAACAGCGATTGTTTCAACGAACAACCGGGAAGCAATTACCGTTATGTGTCGTCGAAAAAGCCATCAAGATATTAACCCATTCATACACGTACAATATGGGCCGTAATGTGTGGCTCCATGGGGCTAAGGATAGCAGAGCTTCAAGCTTACGATTTGAACTCTTTCTTGGGATCTTTAAATGGAACTTTTTGGGCATTATTTTGTGCACATTTCCAACAGAAATCAATCTTTATAATAAACATATCTCCTAGTTGTCTTATACTATTGTTCCGCACTGTTCTATGCATATGCACTTCCGCTTAATGAGAGCCTGAACGTCAAAAATCAGCCTGATTGTAGGATAGTAGGAGGAGGAGGCCCGGGAATGGGTGTGCCAAGGGATGAGCCAGATACAGCGTTGAACTGGGGAGAGGATGAGCGTGGGAGTGAGCGGAGGATACAGCTTTCGTCATCAGAATAATGAATAACAAAAAGTCCAGCCTTAAGCTAACGCTTGAGCGGAGTGCCCTACCTTTTTATTGGAACTTTCAGTGCCCTTTGGAGCCCCTAAAACTTGGCAAAGGTTGGCAAGGGTTGTAGGGTTGTGTTTTCCAGGGCTTCAAGTGTGGAAATTCTATTGGAAAACACACCAAACACGCTCCCAAAGACTGGTCTGAGTGGCAGAGAGCCTCTGCAAGGGTATTCGAAGCTTCGGCTGTCTCTTGGGATGCCAGGATACCTTTCATTGGTTGTTGCCATAATTTTGGCCAGCGTGGGCTGAGCGGCGGCAACTCTCTTTTTGATGCAGCAGGGCAGCCCTGGCGTAGGAGTGGTGTCTCGCCTTTTGGCGGCTTTGGCTCTGGCTCTGGCTTTTGGCTTAATTGCTGGTAACTGATTTTCGCCTGCTGCTGCCACTCTTTCCGATTAAGTGTTGGGCAAATGAAGAAGACAAATGTTAAGTGCGAGACATTTTTGTCGGGCAATTAGCAGAGATGTTTGTTGTTCTTGCCGCTGCCGCTGCCGCTGCCACTGTTGCTTTTAGCCGCGATGCTGTGCTGACAGTTAAATAATAGAAACGTGCCAAGTTGCAACTGCTTGTTGCAATTGTGTGTGCTGTTGCTGTTGTGCCGCCAAGCACGTAACTCAATAATGCGCACATTCTAACAGCAGCAACAACAACAGCAACAACAATTAAGCTAACAATGTACCACACGGCTACTGTGGGAAAGAGATGGATGGCAGCAGATAGAAAGGGAGAGCGAGAGAGCGAGAGAGCGAGAGAGGGATGAGCAAGCAGTGGAAGTAAAAGTTGTTAGTGTCGACTCGACATAATGAAAATCGGCTGCCTCTTGTCTCTTGATACCCTCGAACCGATGCCAGACAACGCATGCACTTATCCCCCAACCCCCCTGTCCACCACTCTCTTTCTATCCCCCCTCCCTGTCTCTCTCTATTTATTTCTGTTCCCCCTTTTGGGAAATTGTCTAATGAAAAGCTGCTGTCGACACAAACGAAGCGTGGAAAAGAAGTCGACAAAAAATAGCATTGAGAATTGCAATGGCAGCAATTTGGCTGAAAAAGAGTGATAGAGAGAGCGCAGGGGGGTTTGGTGCCGGGATAGTAGTACCGATTAAGCTTTAAACTTGATGCATTGCCGTCGTCGTGTGTGAGTGTTTGTGATGACATCGCTTAAGTGTCCAGCGAAAAAAAAAAGAGAGCCATGATGGAAAGCCTTTCGTTTAATTTGTTCTCTCTTCAGAGAGAGCTGAAACATTAATCTACATGGATACAGTAGGTCTTACGCAGTTCAATCGAGAGTTAAAGCAGTCCAATACTGGGAAATGCATGCAAGCATCTTAAGCAGTTCAATTGAGAGTTAAAGCTGTCCAGTACTGGGGAATGAACCTTAAGCAGTGCAATTGAGAACTGAAACAGTGGTTAAGCATTTGTAGCAGAATGGGTTAGCAGTGCTCAAGCAGTGCTCACAGTGAAACCCCACAATTTCCATAAAATTGCCACTGAGAAGCAGTTCAATTGAGAGTTAAAGCAGTGCAATACTGGGGAATGCATGCAAGCATCTTAAGCAGTTCAACTGAGAGTTTAAGCAGTCCAATACTAGGGAATGCACCTTAAGCAGTGCAACGGAGAGCTGAAACAGTGTTTATGCAGTTGTAGCAGAATGGGTTGGCAGTGCCCAAGCAGTGCTCACAGTGAAACCCCACAATTTCCATAAAATTGCCACTGAGAAGGCCAAAAGCATTAAAGGCCTCCGTAGTGTCATTCTGCCAAGTGTTAATTACATGCCTGGCACCGGGCCGCTCCCCCAAAAAAACAGAAAGAAACCGTTTGGTCTGAGGTTTCGATCACAGCCGATAAACAGTCGGGGCCATGACAATAGCATTCCAGAACTGATTCTTTTCCGAAATGAAATTGAGTTTTTTCTCGATTCTTCCTGCTGTCTCTCTGACTTATGTTGATGTTTTTCAATTTAAGCTAAACCTCTTTCTGTTGGCAATGAATTATAGAACATTACGAGGCAAGTTCCAGTTAACTGCAGCGACAGCAAATTACAGTTTGGCTTAAAGGGGCAGGGATTTGCTTGGTGCGGGTTATTTGTGGGCAAAGTTGCAATTTTCCAAAGGAACTCTCGGCGGCAATGTCTTCGTCTTCGTTTTCGTCTCCGTATGCAAACAAGCCACGAGAGATGCGAGTCTGATGGGTTTGCGGGGGAGCACAACTGCCAGCAGCCACAAGCAAAGTTCTGGCTTAGAGGTGAGCTTAGGAGTTGGGTCGTTGCACCCACAGAAAGAGAGAGAGAGAGCAAGCATTGGAAGAGCGAGAGAGGATTGGATATAGGAAGAAGTGGCAGGCTTCTTCTCCTTCTGGCAGCTACTCCTTGGAACGATAAATTGATTGATTTATGCCACAGAGCCAGCGATCTCTCTCTCTCTCTCTCTCTTTTTAGGTTTATTCTTCCCTCTCTTTCCCTCTGTCTGTCTTGTATACCTCTCCTTATTCCTCCTTATTGTGTATTTCTATGCTCTTCGAGAGGGTATCCCTGATGTTTGCAGATAACCGATCCTCTGAGCTAAAGCAGTGCTTAAGCAGTGCTCTTTTTCGGATGCCAGTAGAAGCAGTGCAAAGGAGAGCTAAAGCAGTGCTCTTCTGGGCAGAAATTCCCTTGAAATAATGATTTTAAATGATTCTTAAAGGGTATCTATTACTTCGACTGTGGAAAGAATCGCGCGCTTTTCTTGTTCTTGTTTTTTGTGCCTTGTTGGTGGTGTTGTGGTTCTTGTTGCTTTTAATTATGGGCGTTGCACGGCGAGAGATCCAGAAAGAAGGGGGAGGGGGGCCACTGAAGGGCAGTATCTGCCCGCAAGCCATTAGCAATTTTAATTTATTTATGTATGCGACCAACTAACTCTGACGCCGACTCCGAGTCGGACTCCAACTCCTAGTCGTCAGACTTTCGACTCCAACTGGAGTCCAAGTGGAAGTCGAAGAGGTTGTGGTGCTCGTCATGTCTTGGAACGAATGTTGGCATAAATTAATCTCAAATGCACACAAAACATGGTCCAGAACACAGCCGAGACAGAGAGACAGAGAGACAGATCGGACCGACCGGCCCAGAGACACGACCGACCCCCTGTATCCAGACTCTTCTGCTGTTGATTTTAATTACAATTTACATTGCATTATCATGATGACTACCAAAGGGGGGGCCTCAATTTCATGCACTTGACCCTCGGGCGATCGTTTTCGCGCAAATCATCGCGCCAAATATTGGCCAAATATTACGCATTCGACGCTTAATTATAGTGTTAAAAAGTGAACACCGATGAAAGTGAAATATCCACAAAAAACCACTAATATTTGAGGCTTTTTTTGTTGTTTGTTTGCTCGTCAGAGCCCGCGAACTGTTGGACTCTTGTCGGCCTTGACTTGGTCAACAGGCTGGCTTTATGTTCTTGCTAAAACGTGGGATAAGCTCATCAAAGCGATTATCTTTTGGCCATCATTCTCGATGTATTCACATTATATCACCGGCGTCGTTCTGGCCATGGATTTGTCTGTGTGTTTTTGTTATTAACTAATTTACATGTTGATTGCATTGGCTCAAACAGTCACGACCAAAAGCAAATACTCGTATGTTTACTTGCTCAATCAATCTTTGATTTATGCTCTTCAGTTAACCATAAAGATAATGTATATACGATTTAAAGACTCGGAACACGGAACACGGAACACGTGCTGCTGATGAGGCATTCCTTTGCAGGCAATTACTCAATTTTTGAATGGGGCCCACAGCTTTCCCCCATTTGGTGGGGGATTTTCTCCTTTTGTTCGTTAGCTGAGATTTGTAATCAATTATCATATGGCATGCCCAATCTTGAATGCATTTCATCCTTGACAGAGGTCGGAACACGCCCCCACAGTGCAATCGAAATGTCCATTAGCTGTCTGTCTGTCTATCTGTCTGTCTGGCTCTGCGTCACGGCAATCACACGGGAAAAGAGAAACCCATTTTTGGAGATCTTTAAGCTCTGAAAACCATTAAGATCGATGAGAGTTGGGATCCCATCTCGCGGGGCTCCCTTTGGGATGGGTTTCCCACAAGAAAAATAAGTTTCCAGAAACTTTAAAGGGTCCTTGTGGCGTCCCCTTTTTTGTACAAATCGGAAGCAAACCTTTTAAACCTCAGAATTGAAGACCTCTTTAAAGGGATGTCCGATTGCTCTTAGATTCCTCTTCGACTGGAATGCCTAGACGATTGTAACTCTATTAAAGGCTTTAAAGGAATGTCGGAATGGAACAAAACTGATAATTGGAATGCCGGAACGAAACAAACTGATAATTGGAATGCCGGAATGGAACAAACTGATCGTTGGAATGTCGGAATCAAACAAACTGATGATTGGAATGTGAGAAAAAAAAGAGAGGAGAGATGGCGAGGGGAAAGCAGACCCATGTTCGAGTTTAGACCATTCAGATCCATTAGATCGTTAAAGATGACTTCACTGACCTTGTCTGACTGCCCGTGCCCGTGCCCCTGCCCCTGCCCCTGCCACCAAACGATGATCGTGATGATCATTTGCCGCCTTGACATTGGCCCCTCCACTCCAAAGGCCATTAGGAAATTCTCCAACTTTAGAGTTATTTTATTGTTTAATAGTTACATCAATCCGGCAATCCAGCCATCCAGCAATCCAGCAAGTCGTCCCGTCTGGCAATTAAGTGCCAAGTGCCTCGATAGACAATTACGGCTGGCGATTGCCTTCCAAAAACATGTTTAACTTTTGTTCTTCTTTATTCGGTTTCCATCTGTTGTTTTTGTAGCTGTTGTTGCTGTTGTTGCTGTTTTCTACTATTTTTAGCCATGTCTTAACCCTGTCTGCTGCATGATTAACTATTTGCACAGCTAAACGATGAAAATCTCTTGTTTTTTGATGCTTAAAAGGTAATTAATCGAAGTGAAAAACGCTCCAGCGATCAGATGTTTATAATGCCTCAAAGGATGCCCATAAACTTGCGGCTCAATAAAATTAATAGCCTTTTAGGTGGCCTTTTTCTTCAGGTGTTCGGCTGTTTATTTACTCAAAGAAGTCTTTCATTGAATTGTGGCTTCATAAAGATCCAGGCCTATTGTTGTGGGCGGCTTTGACGATGAAATTGTTTGAATATAATTTCTTAAATATCCTTAAATATAGGAACACTCATTCAAATGGGAAACTCTTTATTTTCTATGATATTTTCATACTTTATTTTTGTATTTTCCTAATATTTAGTTCTATATCCCATTACTGTGGCAGGGCTAATCGTTTTTCAGACCCGAAACATTGAATATCATCCAATCTCATATTATTTATTCATTTCTGGGCTATTTGTTGACCCATTGGGGTCCCCGCCATCGTATCGTGTTGCTGGACAATTAATTGGTATTTATTTTTGGTTTTATGGGTCATGCACCCACTGGAATTACGCCTCGCCTCGCCTCGCTCTCTTTCTCCTTCTCCTTCAGTCATGTGTCGCTTTGACCCGTTAACCATAATTGAGGATAATAACCAAGAGTTTGGGTCTCCCACCGTATCTTTGACATTAACCTCTGCCTCGCTGCCTCGCTGCCTCGCTGCCTAGCTGCCCCACTGCCACCTCTCCACCTCCACGTGTGCACCCGCATAACTCTCTCACGTAGAGAGCTGCAAATAAAACGTACGAAAAATTTAATTCAATTTAATAAGCGAATATGTTGCGTGCCTTTGGGCCAGATGTGTGTCCCTCTACCTTCCACTCTTTCACTCCATAAATGCGAGGCACTCGTGCAAGCTGCCACCTCCCCTTTTCTCTCTGTGTAGTCATGCGTGCCGCTAAGTGTCTGCCTCCAGGAGGAGCTCCTCCAAAGAGTTGAGAGACTATGGGGCTGGGGCTGGGCCTCGAGGAGGAGTGTGCTTGCTCTGCGGCTCTGCGGCTCTGCGGCTCTCTGGCCAAATGTGAAAATAATCGTAAAAGGCAATTAGCGCCAAATAGCTTTGACACTCATTCAAGTCAGTTGGCCATGTAGGTTACACGGCTCTAACTCGGGCTCTGCCTCTGCCTCTATCTCTGGCTGTTGGCCAAAAGCTTTGCTCTTGTTTTTGGCCAATTTACCTTGATATGCACACAATTTGGTCTTTCGGTTTTTCTTTTTTCGTATTAATAATAAGATGTGGGTCAGGTTTGTGTGGTTTATGGCCATGTATCGAATGCGGATGGCAGAGGCCCAGAACCACTTGGATGGCACTGGAAAATGTTAGCTTTTGGCCAACTTTGACCCAAAGAATTCCCCTGCATACATAAATTGTACAAATTTCATTCCAAAGACAAGAACTTTTCATCAATCAATCAATCAAGGCTTTTGGGCTTACATTGTTCAAGCTTTCAGCCAAAATCTCTTTCTATATCGCCTGCCCCCCGCCATTTTATGGAGTAATCTTTTGAATATTTCATCTGGTGGCACATACCCGCTCCGATGGAGGGTCTCGGCTGTCTATCGGCTTTGATTGCGACCCAACTTGAACCTGAGTCATGCGCCACGACTGCCGCCTCCGGCTGCTGCTGGGGCACCTTCAACAGTGTCATAGTCATGCAACAAAATTGGGTCTGTTCCGTTTTCTGTGTCGTGTCTCCATGTGTGCAGCAGCGGCAGCGGCAGCGGCAGCACACCTGGGCACCGAGCAATCGCTGGCAATGACATGGTCGATGGCAGAGCCTGGATAA
Organism: Drosophila lowei; assembly: GCA_008121275.1. Taxonomy (NCBI): domain Eukaryota; kingdom Metazoa; phylum Arthropoda; class Insecta; order Diptera; family Drosophilidae; genus Drosophila; species Drosophila lowei. Next base: position 17,301,657 of record CM017778.1, on the reverse strand, counting down.
CCGATTACTCAATCCGCGATACCCCCCTCTCCCAGGGGAGGGGGAAAACCAAAAACAAAGGCTTGTAAAAATTGATAGCGTCCGGTGAATGATTTTTTTTGGTTATATTTTTTTGGGTGATTTTTTGCCTGCTATTGATTTTGATTTTTGATTTTTATTGAAATGTTTTCGTTGTTTTTGCTGGGTCGCTGGTTGACATATTTATGGCTGCTGGCCAGTCGCACTCCTACCTGCTCCTCCTCCTCCTCCTTCCCCTGAATGCATTTGAATGCATAGCATAAATCACGAGGTGCGCCCCACAAGGCCCCAACAACAACCGCCACAACCACATTGAAAAAAACACACCTTTTAACCATTTTTTGACCATTTTTGGGTAATGAATGGATGTCAAGAACCTTAGTCCTGAACTGAACCCCTTGACCACTTGCACGAAATGCCTAAATAAATTAATTCTCTGTCTGTCTGCCTTCCTGGGCACCCTCCGCCCATTAATTATTAAGGAAGGAAGCAGCAAAAAATATATACAAAAATAAATAAACAATTATTGTGATAGTCTGATTCATTTGGGCTTGAAACTAGCCCAGGAACCCTCTCTAAATGAGGGAAAAGGGAATTTCAGAGAGCATTTCGTTGTGCAAATTGGTCTGAAAACCCATAAATCTGTCTATATATTGTATTTATTGTATTTACTTTGAGAATATTGATAGAGAAAAACATAGAAAATATAAAGCTATCCAATGGGATCTTTTTCTCATACAGAAATGCCAGAATTTACTTTAATATTTCCAAAAAAAAAAACCTTTTTTTTTAGGAGCCACAAAACACTTTCATTACATTGCATTACGTATCCATTATTGTATTTACTTTGAGAATATTCATAGAAAAAAACATAGAAACATAGAAAATATAAAAAGCAATCCAATGGGATCTTTTTCTCATACAGAAATGCCAGAATTTACTTTAATATTTCCAAAAAACCCTTTTTGTTAAGGAGCCACAAAACACTTTCATTACATTGCATTACGTATCCATTATTGTATTTACTTTGAGAATATTCATAGAAAAAAAACATAGAAACATAGAAAATATAAAGCTATCCAATGGGGGGATCTCTTTCTCATACAGAAATGCCAGAAATGACTTTAATATTCCCCGAAAAAAACCCTTTTTTTATGGAGCCCCAAAACACTTTCTTCTGTCGAAAGTACCATCAAAGTGCAGGGTATTTAAAAGTATGGGTTTGTATACATTTGACAACTTCTATATGGGCGTCTTGGGGGCCCGAATACAGGCGTATAAATCAATGGCAATGTCGACTGGCGGAAGGTGGAGGGAATACACGTATATTGCCTTTTGGGTTGACAATTCGCGCGAAAACTAGCAACAAATACGAGTCTGTATGTTGCAACCGGCGAACCCAGTCACACACACACACACACACACACACACACACACACACACACACACACACTGGTATGGACAGGACACCCACCTGGGTGGAAAATGTTTATGGCCAGGCTAAGGCCCAGACACCAGGCTGGCAGCAAATAATGAAAATGTTTTCCATTTCGATTGGCAATTTCCGCAATTTTCAAACGTGGCTGCTGTTGCCTTTGGGCTCCTGCGGTGGCTGTGGGCATGGCATGGCGTTGCATGAAATTATTGAAATTGACTGCTCAAATATGTCGCACACACAGGGTCGTAGACTGTCGCTCCTTTCAAACCATTTTCATTTCCATTTCATTTCATTTGCTGCCTCATATTTGTGGCCTGCTGCTGCGAATTTTCTATGCGAATAGCGATGGAATGGCATGCGATGGACTGACAAAGAAAGTTGATATTAGAAATAGCTCGAAAGGAGGGACTGGACTCTAGAAATTCCAGAATTTAAACAGCTTTGAATCGACTGCTTGCTTGTGCTGGACTGCTTGCTTGTGCTAGCCTGCTTGCTTCGGCTAGAGTGCTGCTATCTGCTGTCCCCTGCCTGACTGCTTGCCTCTGCCCTGACTGCTTTCCCCTGCCTGACTGCTTGCTCCTGCCTGACTGCTTGCTCCTGCCTTACTGCTTGCTCCTGCCTTGCTGCTTGCTCCATCTACTACTCCTTCGGCTCTATGGAATGTGGCAATTATGTTTGTGGTCTGCTTATGGAAGCGCTGCTCTTGGTGGTGTGGGGAGGTGCTCATAATGGTGGGAGTTTAGTGCATATTCCACGCGGTTTCCTTTCCCCACCTTATTATCGCCCGTTAAGTATTTCTTCCGCTTTAATTAATTTTCCACTTTGGCATGTGGCATGTGTGGATCGTATTGATGAGCGGTTGTGGGGGCTCCGCCTCTGCATATGGCATCCGTTGCATCCTTGGATGCTGCCACTACCGCTTTCACGTTTGCCAGTGCCTCCTACGCATCCTTCTATGCGGTTTCCTGCTGCCTTAGCCATGGTTACGGCCTGCACTCATGTCCTCGTTCTCTGGCCCTGCCTTTGCCCCTGTCTCTGCCCCTGTCCCTCTGCCCCCCTGTCTCTGCCCTGCCTCTGCCCCTGCCTCTGCCTCTGCCCCTGCCTCTGTTGCCTCTCAAGAGCTAATGAGCGTTACATATGTAGGAACTCTGACAACACCAGACACAAAACTACAGAATTCAAAACTCCAGCCAAAAACCAAGCCATTCCCATTGGCATCATTCATCTGCTGGAAAGCCTAAAAACCACAAAAGACAGCCAGAAACGAGAGAGAGAGAGAGAGAGAGAGAGAGAGATGGAGAGGAGGAGAGGAAGAGTGAGAGACTGACAAAAGGCTGATATTGTGGCAGAAAATGGCCGCCAGGCTTGTGAAATTTCTTAGCTGTTCCCCTTGCCCCGTGCCCCCCCAGTGTCTTGTACTCTTCGATGTTGTTGCGGCCTGGCCATCGTCTCCGTCGTCTCCGTCGTCTCCGTCGTCGTCGCCGTCGCCGTCGTTGTTGTCTGTCTGCGGCTAAATTGAACAATGCCACTCAAAAAGTTAAAGTTCTGTGGGTCAGTAGAATTTTCTCAGGCCGCAATCAGCGCAAAAGTGGCCGACTGAGTCGACCGACTGGCCACCGGCTTCATATCCATGCCCCAAGTGGAATACGCATGCGCGCAGGCCAATGTTGCAGAGTGGGGAGGGGGGATGCCTCCATGTGTGTGTGTTTGAGTGTGTGCTACTAATGAAACCATAAAAATCAACCGCAGACTGAGGGAAGAAAAGAGATGAGATGAGATGAGATGTGCCTCTTCTTGTGCCCGTTGCCCCTGTGCCCCTGTGCCCCTGTGCCCGTTGCTGCTGCCAGTCCCGTGCATGTCTTGTATACCCTGGAAGAGGGTATTATGATTGAGAGAGGATCCATTCCATAAGGAAACCTCTCTCCTCATTCGCATCGCTTCTGCCCAGGGTATCAAAAGTGTCGGCCATTTGTGGCTTCTTGTTTCTGTTATTAACGTGTCTTACACAGGGGGGGACTCGGCTCGGCTCTGCTCTGCTCTGTTCGGGTCAGAATGTATGGGTAATTTGAGTGCGGGGCCGGGCCATGCCGGGCCAGGCCAGACAGAGGCCAGGGCTTAATGTTGACCACAAAATGACTTACACGAGAAGAAGTTGCATGCAAATAATTACCCCAAAAGGAAACAGTAACAGTAACAGATACAGATACAGATACATTGCCAGGGCATATCGGGGTCTGACACTGGGATTGAATATTTCCTGCGTGTTGTTTGTTGTTTTGTTGCTACCAAAAAGTGAAATCTGTCGCTCTTCGCTCTGTTGAAACGAGTAATTAAGCCTAATTAGAGTACAACTATGAGAACTATGCTCCGTTGACAGCGACCTCCTACATCGAGAGGCAGAGACTCGTACAGATACACGTATCTACATGTTATGCTAGTCACTAGATTCCACCTTCCCGGACATGAAATGAGGCTAATATGCGTATTTATGATCCCCACACACTCCACACTCCCCACACTTTCACACAGCCACAGCCCCATAGCCCCATAGCCTCATTTTCACTTTTTTTTTTTTTTTTTTTTTTTCGTTTCACACTTTTTTGTTGTTGTTTGGTTGTTGTTGGTGCTGTCACCGTTCTTGGGTTTAACTTTTGCTTTCTTTGGCTTCGGTTTGTTGTGACATAATTTTTGTGGCACCTCTGTGCCTGCGTCTGGGGCAGCTCTGGGCCCTGGAATGTGTTCCCTTCACAAAGGATCTCCCAATTGCCCTGAGAGGTCTGACAGGCACAGAAAATGGTGGCAGGGAGGGGTTTGCTCTCTCCTCCTAGACGCCCAAGAAACCTGCAACAAAACCTTCAAATTCCCTGAGATTTTCCTACAATAAAAGTCCTAGTCTGCATAATTTCCCATCAAGGGCATTCCAACACTTGGCTTCTCCCTCTCTCTCGCTCTCTGAGGCAGAGGGGAATTAACATTTGTGGCAAGAGGTCCGTGTCCTCCCAATGCGAAATTCCTCAAGTTGTTTTTTGCCTGCTGCTGGGGCTGCTCCTTCTGCCACATCAATGGATAATTTACAAGTCACGTGTGTGTATGAAATTGAAACAAAATGCGCATAAATTTTGCCAAGAAGCGAACGTCAAGACAGGCATCCTGGAGGCACAGCTCCTCAGTGCCTCTCCCCAAACCCTAAACCAATCCCCAGTCCCCGATCCCCAGTCCCATTGCCATTCCGAGTGCATTTCTCGGCTGGAGGGGCTTGTCTACGGCACAGGCATTTAATATTAATGAGTTATAGCACATGGCCTGGTCTATATGTTTGACGATGCGTTCATTGCGCTCCTCGCCTGCCGCCCTGCCCCTGCCCCTGCCCTGCCCCTGCCCTGCCCCTGCCCTGTTGTTGAGAGTTGCAGCAGAACGACAAGACACTACACGTTCAAGTGGGAGCAGCACTAACTGACTGACTGCTCGACTAACTCTTGGCCATTAAAGGATGTCGATGGCGATGGCGATGTCTTGGCTCTGTCTCCTTGGGGGCTCTCGTTTCGTTTCGTTTCGATTTCTATTCGGTTTTATTAATGCCTGATCCATAACATCCACACCCTGGAGGCTCTGCGGCGGCAACGCTCTGTGGCACGCATTTAAAGCGAGTCATTTCCGTGACATACTTCGAACCGATACCATATTGTTGTTGGTTTTTTGTAACTTTTACTCTTTGGGTTCGCCTCGGGCAGCGGATGACATTAAACCAGAAATCGTGTATTAATCGAGTGGGAAATCAATCCCCTCTGGGGCTGCCGATTGGACAAGAGTTGGGGCTTTGGGTATAGAACATTTCAGATGGAAATATAGTTGTGGCAACCTTCGCTACCTGCCCAAAAACAGGATATATCCCCCACCCCCCCTCTTTGGGCGACAACTTGCAGACATGTCAGCCGAGCCGAGAGACTCTTGTCTGAGCCAGCCAGCGAGTGGCTTTGGCCATGGCTAAGAGTCGTTGCAGGTTTGTCAGACTGCACAAGTCCGACTGCAGTTCAGCAGTTTGTCAGACGGACAGATGGACGGACAGGCAGACAGGACAGAGAGGGACAGAGAGGGATATAAGCGACAGGCAACCGCAGCGACGACGTAATTGACACAATTTGAATTTATATATTTTCAATGCGACAAAATGGCATGCCACTCCAAGCGGTGGCAAGGTGACTAAGCCATTTCAAACCGATCCTGCCTGTCCTTGGTGGCCCACTACACACACACACACACAAAGAAAGGGTGCGCTGCAATTAGCCGCAAAATTGAATTGGCGTATGGCCTTTCTCTTCACCAAAAAACAATGAACCGAAACTAAAGCCCCCCTCCCCCCCGAAAGATGAGCCAAAGGGCAGTGTGTCAGATACAGATATCGATTACAGATACAGAGATACAGATACCGATACAGAACATGCAAATGCGGCGTGAAGCCCATTAATGGTGTAAGTTAATTTCCCCTTTTCTTCTTTTGTTCAACAATTGAATTGTAACGCTTCGATTTCGGAGTACCATGAGCCATGAGGCATGAGCCATGAGGCAGAATAGAAAGGTGTTAAATTGGCAAAAAAAAAACCCATCAAATGGTCGCTCGGAGTGGGCGTGTGCGTGGCTCTACAGGTGGAGAGAGAGGGAGAGATGGGGCGTGACACTCACTCCCCGAAACAACGAAAAGAAAACGTTTCCCGAAAGGTCATTCACTTGTGGTCATGTTCTTTCGCTGCAAAAGCAAATGCTATCGATTCCCTGGCACTCCATGGGCAACCTCTCCGCCCAACGGTTTGCCCCAACGGTTGGCCCCTCTGAACGCTTTTGTGTGATGTGTGTGTCTGTCTATATGTTTTGGCCGTGCCCCTCTGTTTGTCCATCTATCAATCCTCTGTTTGTCCCCATTTTCTATCAATCCTCCCTCTGTTTATCCATCCATCCATCCATCTATACGTTCCTCCGTCTGTATCGCTGATTGTGCAGTGAAAGTGTCATGTGGATCAACGGGTACTAATTGTGGCAACAATCGCTGGAGTGTCCCTTGCCGGACACTGGGAATTCATCAATAAATCAAAAGCATATTTATTGAACTACTTTTGATTGATTGATTGATGGGTTCTTTTCGCCCAAATTGTATGCACGCTTTAATTTCTTTGAAATTCATTGAATTTATATAAATTTCATTCAATTTCTATTTCAATGGCTTGTTTTTTTATTCTATTTTGTTGCAGGAATTTTTAATTTTTTATTTAGATTTTATTTCTTTGTTTCCCTTTGGTTTTCTCCCTTAAAACATTCCCCAAATGTGCAGATTTTATTCAAATGAATGGTCTATCATTCATTTTGTTGCACACATACACATACATACATGCTGTGGCACCTCCTGTGTTTGTTTTTGTGTTTCAATTGTTTTCTGGCTTTCGTTTATTTTGTGTTTTCTTCGATCGTTGTTTATGCGCATTTTTGGGTCTGTTATTTTTTAATCACAAGCCCCTCCTTGCTGCCTCTGTTCATCCCTTGCTGGGTGTGCACTCCACCCCATTGTTGTGTGTTGTTTTTAATGAATATATTTTTGAACCCTTGATGTTTTATTTTTTGTTTTTTTTTTCGCTATTGTAAATCACATATTAATCAATGCTGTTTCGATCTGTATCTCTGTAGAGCGCGACCTAGTTAACAATTAAAATTATGGCAGCCAAACACACACACCACTGGCCGGCCGCCTGTTTGATGTTTCCGCTCTCTGGTTGTGGGATACTCTTTCGTAGGGAATGAAGTATTTCCCACACCAGACAGTAGGCGACAGGGAGAGAGAGAGAGAGGGGCTCCAAAGAGCAAGAGTGCCGCAGAGATGCCTAATTTCTGTTCATAATTAACAAAGTAAACAAAGAATCGGACCTGCCCTGCAGGAAGATGTAATTTACTCCCCATAAGCCGTCCCAGACCACCCCACCCTCCAATTTGATGTCTACCTTGATGCACCACATAGTTTAAGTAAAACTGATTTCTAATAAAAAAAAATAAATAAATAAATAGAGAAAAAAATATATAAATTAATAAAAAATAAATAAAAAAATAAATAAAAAAGGAAAAAAAAAACTAAAAAAATATATAAATAAAAAAAAAATAAATAAATTTAAAAAAAAAAAAGAAAAAAAAAAAATAAAAAAAAAAAAAAAAAAAAAAATAACAAACAAAATAAATAAAAAAGATATAAAAAAATAAATAAATAAAAAAAAAAATAAAAAAATTAAAAAATAAATAAATAGAAAAAAAAAAAAAAAAATAAAAATAAAATAAAATAAATACAAAAAACAAAAAATAAATTTAAAAAAAAAAATAAATAAAAAAAAATAAAAAAAGAATAAATAAATAAAAACAAAATATATATATATAAAAAAATAAATAAAAAAAACCTTGATGCCCTGCATTTTCTCTTGAAAAATCTTTGTAACTGAGTTTTTTCCTTGACTGATTATTCTTTGATTATTTTTATTCCAAAACAAACTCCAATCCCCGCCAGCAATCGATCTGAAAGTGTATCTTTATCTGCGACTTTGTACCTTTTTTGTGTCTGTTTTTTGGGGGCTCCCTTTCGACTAATGAAATGCTATTAAAAATTAATATTTAATATGTGAACGAGCTGTGCGGCTCGGGGCGTTGGTTGCAGCGACTACAAAGACCACGTTTTAGTTGAGCTCTGGCCTAATTATAGCCGCCAGCTCTGGGCCTTGATTAATGGCACACAATTGATTTAGACACCATTATTTTTTGCTCGAGAGTAGGTCATGTGGCGGGCACACAAGGGGCCATATCTCGATACATCGTAGAGCTTCCTGCCATCGAGTGACACACTGCCGCTCCTCCTGCTGCTGCTCCTCCTCCTGCTGCTCCTTAGCATATAAATCGAGGAGCTCCTTAGTCAATCAGTCTTTTAACTCCACAGCTTCACTGCTCCTCTACTCCTCTCCTCCTCCGCTCCTCCACGCGTCTCCGATTGTAATAAAGACATGGCAATCGAGCGGTGAACAGCGATCGGCGTGCAACGCCCGCGCCATGTCAGACCGATGTCAACGTTTTTGACGACTCCGAAAACCAATCAACTCTCAAACTAAATCAAAAATCATAAAATATTCCAGCAGAGGCGGTGTGCACTCGGAGAGTGAGTGAGGGAGGGGGATGGCACACATGAGGAGGCTTGTGGCAGGCGTAGGAGCCACTGCAGCTGACAGCAGCCTGAGGGGGAGTTTAAAGGAGCGACTGTATCGATGACGGGCTCATTGGATGGTGGGTTGCAAAGGGGGGGATTGATGGGGAGGGGGCCTTTGCCTTTTATAAATAAAATTTGCATAAATTTAATAAACCCTCGCCGGCTACGTTTTGGCCACAAAAGGCACAGAGATATCGAAAATGGGGATGAGATGGAGAGACACAGAGAAAGAGAGAGAGAGAGAGAGACAGAGGGAGAGAGAGAGACGCACTTGTTAGAGGAAAGGAGATTCTGTGATTTACCGATATAAGCCACAAGCCGTTGGAGCGGGTTTTGACGCCAAAAAAAAAAAAAACCAAAAACCGGAAAGAAAATTTAAAGAAAACTCTTTAAATACACTAACACTAACAGGCAGGAAAAATCATGAAAATTCTAGGGAGTGGTACGTGAAAAAGTGTCTTTGAAGAATCGAAGGCTATGGCCAGAAGCTCCATATCCTGAAGCAGAGACCTTTCCTTGGACAATCTCTACTGCTTCCAACTGTTTTTTGAAAGGGTATGAATATAGAGATATATCTGTGGTAAAAATGCAGTCTGCATAAGGAAGGAAACCTCCGTTGTCTCACCCAAAGACCCATAAATAACAAAAAACCGAAGCGTTGCCCAGTCAGAGTCAGTGGCACAAATAATGATGTGACATGTGGACCCGGTAGTGCATCAGTGTGCAGCGGGAGGGGAGGAGCAGCAGTAGAGGAGCAGTGAAGGAGACAGTCGAGGAGCACCAGAGAACCTGCGGCGCGCGGAGGACGCACTCCAGGGCAATCTCTACGCAAGGCCCACAGTCTCATCATCATTTTTGCACGCATAAATCGATTGCAGCTTGTTAGTTCTGTGGCCCCAAAAAATGACAATGGAGCCCCAGCGGACAGGTTGGCAGGGGGGCCGGGGGGCCAGGGGCCAGGGGCCAGGGAGTGTGGGCTGGGGATGCTCTTTTGCATATGGAAAGATGAATGATGAATGCTCTTTGCTAGCCCTGGGTCCGGGCTATTGGCCACTTCCTGGTCCAGTCAACTGGCAGCCACACAAATTAATGTCAAAGTCAAAATGAAAATGGCATGTGGCAAGCAGGCCCAAGGCAGCCTGCTGCCTGCTGCTGCAAGCCTGCAGCTTGCGGCTTGCAACTTGCTAACTTTTGCGGTTCACAAATCGCGCCATAAATTTTCAGAGTGCGCGCAACAAACGGCTAAAAGGAGAAAAATGACAGAAATGCGTTTATTGACCAAATGTGCAACATACTCATCGATTACACGAGGCCAGTGGCAGGGGCACGGGCAGAGGCAGGGGCAGGGGCAGGGGACGGAGATGGGGACTGCCTTGACCATAGCGCAGGCGCAGCCGTGCCACAGAATTGCGGCCTGTGTTGCCTTTTGGGAAAACTCGACGCAGACATACAGATCGTATACGTAACATGCGGCGGCTGGTGTTGCGTGTGCCACAGACACTGCTGCAATATATTTATAAACATTTTCCCTGTCCAAGAGTGTTGCCGCAGAAATTGGCTTTAAGGCTAGTTTTAGCGGGTTTCAGATCCCCAATTACTGTCCAATTATGGCCGAAAAATGTTTCATTTGCAAATAAAGATTCCTTGCACTTTTCCCTCCCTAAAATCTGTCTCTGTTCTGTCTTTGAATTTTCCCTCAATTATTAAAACATTTATTCGAGTATTTTGCTTTGCTCAGATTCTCTGGCTAGTGCCAGAAACGGGTATATCTCTCCGCAATGCCATGCCAATCCCGAAGCCCTGGTCCCTGGTCCCTGGCCTGTGGTTCAGGCTATTTCTGTGTCTGCCAAGCGCTAAATGTGTGTTACTTCCGAGCATCGTGTCGTGAGGCATGGCCACAGAAACAGCAACAGCAACAGCCTCGGGGGCCCCCTGTGACAGGGTACAAGACATGGGGCAGAGGCAGAGCCAGAGGCAGACGCTGGGGCAGGCTGTGTCTCTGGCAGAGCCAGCAGGCGACTCTAATGCATGATTTATAGTAAAATATTTATTTTTACTGTTAAGTATATGCCACAGTCGGTAGTCAGCAAGAGGGGGGCAGCACGGGGGGGGGGGCACATGAGACACATGACTTGTCGCATCTCTTGGGGTGGGTGCCTGCTGCCACATACGGAATGGGACAGGTTGGCAGTGCCAGTGCCACTGCCACTGTGTTTGTGGCACTACTTCTACCACTGATGTGTGCCTCGCTGTGGCAAGTACCACTGTCATTGTTTGCGGCCTTATCAGCGTGCATGCAAAAGGAATGGGGCAAGGAGACGACGACGACGACGACGACGACGACGACGACGGCGACGAGGTCTAACTGTTTCTGCTCTGTAGATGGCAGCTTGTTAGCCGGGGGATTCCCGCTAATGTCACTCATACGACACGTTGCCAGCAGCCAGCACACAGATACGGACTACACACACACACACACACACAGGCACAGCAAAATATGAATGCCGAAACGCTGGCTCATATAAATCAGAATGCTATCAGCTGATGACCCCATTTCACGGGGAGACATCCACAGAGAGAGTGCCCCTCGATTTTCATGGCTTTTCAATAAAGCGTGTCAGGCATAAATCATTCAACTTATCTCAATCTCAACAAAGGGAGAGCCAAGGGAGAGCCAGGGCGAGAGGCTGTGGATTTTTCTAGGAGAATTAAGCCAAGAGCCAGAGACTGCCGCCAGGCAAACAATAACCCGCGATAAGGATCATCCCCAACACCCAATCGCATCCCCACTTTATTGATTTTGCATAGGTCTTGGGGTCTTGCGAGGGGGGGGGTTGGGCCTTCAACAAAAGTGTCGTAAATCTTGACACACTCGGAAAGAAGAATGCCACAGAGCTGAAAGATACAGAGGGAAGCCATGCCACAGAGCTGAGGGCAAAGTGTTGCCACAAAAGGGCTGCTGCTGCTGCTGCATCGATACACGCCACTAATGCACGTAATGCCCCGCCACTTGAGTTGCTAACAATTGGTACTCGTGGCAGTGCCCCACCCAAAGAACCAGGCCAGCCACCAAGTTCGAGTGTGCGGACGTGTGCCAGGCACAAGGAATGCAACGATGCCAAGATCCTTGAGGCAGCCGACCCTTGATATATCAAACATTGATTGAGACCCTGCCAACAGCAAGCCATAACCATATCCAGGGGACTTCCTGCCCCATCCATCAGAGTACTGGAGGGTGGGGGGGGGAGTGCCACTTGTGGCGCAAGACCCGAAATGAAATGAAGATTAATGGCAAACAGCAATTTGCGCTCAATGTCGCATTAATTGAGGCAATGAGCGCTTGAATAAATTCATGAAACCACAAAAACAAACCCAAAAAACAAACACACACAATGACAAAGCGCCAACAGCAACAGGGGCCAGGTGCCACAGAAATATGTGTGTGTTTCGGCCAAGGTTGCTTACAGCTTTAGTTGGCCCAAAGAGGGGGGCAGGGGGCAGAGCTTAAGCCATTGAGAAGCGCCCCCAGAAAAGGTGCCCAGGAGTGACACGAAAGAAGCCCCAAATAGCCTCAAATATTTAAAGACCCTCCACACATATTCGCCGCCCAAAGGGCAGAGTTGACACTTGCCACTCCACCACATCCTCTGCCACATTTGGCGCGTGTGGCGCGAGGCGTTGGCCGGGATTAAGTGTGGCCAAAATCGGTTAGCGGTTTGGTCAGCGGCAGCCAACGGTGCAATCAACACAGCTGCCGCTCCAGGCAGCCACACACTCGTAACCCGCAGCCCGTTACCCGTAGCACGGCCCAAACACACCCAATTTGGCTTACGGGGGCCTTTGACGCTGTCTATTAGCCGGGTTATGAGCAAATTACGGGAGCGCCATAGCCAATGCCATGCCCCACAGTGAGACCTATGACGGAATGGTCGGAACAAAAAAGAAACTAATTGCACCACAAAGCTGGTTATTGGCGCTGCCTGCCAGCCTGCCAGCCAGCCTGCCTGCCTGCCCCATGCTCTGTGGCAGTGCCTGATGGCCTGGCCTGATGGCTGGCCCGATGATGATGGTGGTTTATGGCTGCAGAGTGCGGCCTACGCGGCCTGCGGTCGTTGTTTAATATGCAACAAATCAACGCGCAAATTGTGGCATAAAATATTTACATTTGGCCACTGCCTGCGGGCCAGCTGTAGCCCCCACGTCCCCTTTTCCCCTTCAGGTGTGTGTGTGTGTAGGTCCCACTCCCTAAAACGGTACTGGCTGTACTTTTCTTTAAGCTTTAATTTTGCTGGAAATTCGATTTAGTTTTAAAGGAGCTCCAGACCCTTCCTGTGGCATCCACTTCTCGTGCTTACCCCCCTTTCTCTCTCTGTTATCAGCCCTGCCTCTGATTTTGTTTATTGCGTTTAATTTGCGCATTGTTTGTGCGGCTTTCGGGGATAATTGCAGGCATCAATTGCCCCCACACACACAGCAAACACACAGCACACACACACACTCAATGTGGCGGCAGTGAGTGGCAATCAACCGCCAACCGCCAACCGCCAACCGCAGTGGCAGCAGCAGTAGGAGTTGCATCAGTGGACAGACAATCAGATTGCCACAGACGACTCCTCCGCCACATTTCAACCAGTGGCTGCACAAAATGTTCACTTGGCTTTCATTAAGTTTTCAGCTTTTCTTTCTTTTCGTTTGGCAACTGTATAATCTAAGCCAACCACCCCCCTTTAGGCCACTCTTTCGATTTGTTTGCTTTAGGCCAGACAACATATCATCTGACCATCAGATGAGGGTCCATTTGGTCCAGGGTACAGCTGCTTCGACCCCTTCAAAAGAGTATTTTCTTTGGGATTTTCTTTGTTACCCAGCCCCCAGCCCCTGCCCTGTGGTCCGGTCTAGCCCGAGTGTGTGATTAATCTCCCACCATGCCACATCCACTCCGTGGAGCGTAGAACCCAAAACAAACAACAAAAACAAAGGCAAAGAAATGATTTCCCACTGTTATTGATGATGTGTTGATTAGGTTCTGACAAAACCCCGCCATCCACCATCCACCATCCGCCATCCACCATCGCGGTCATGTGAACCAGCAATCAAAATACAGAATTTCACTTTGAACTCGTGCCGCTTTCAGAGGGGTGCGGGAAGGCGGGGAGGCTGACGCCCTGCTGTGGGGGTGGCATACCGCGAACACGGGACGTAGTGCAGCGCAGCGCGCCTGTGCGGTCATAATCAAAATTTGGGTCATGTTTGACCGTGTTGCCAAAAGCCGTGGCAAGAAACCCTAAACCGAAATCATGCAAAGCAGCGTGTGTTTAATGAATTGCCATCCATTCCCTCCATATGTGGATGCTGGATGGTGGATGGTGGACGGTGGCTGCCTCTCCGGTCCCGTGTCCGTGTCCGTGTGTCCAGGTGTGTTGCAAGCTCCACGGCAGCCTCTGGGCCGCTTTTGTAATGACCAATTGCCGCCGTGGCTGGAATTACGCAAAGCGTCCATCGACTGTCTGTCAATTTCTGGATATTTATGGAACATAAATCCAAGCTGAAGGTTCAGACACACACAGCTAATTGGGGGGTTTTTTTCGTGTGCTTCTGGGGGGTTTTTTAATGGTCGGTGAGTCAGAATTGGTGGCTTACCAACACTTCTCCTTGGGGAGAAGGCTTGAGCTCTGTTCTTTAGAATCCCAGAAATCTACCCAATAATACTCTTTTAGTGATAGAGTTTGCTTCCTAGGCTATTTTTCGTCGTATTTATTGGAATTATGTTGTCGTATCCGAAGGTTCTTTGCGTGCCGCACACATCACTGATCTCCTGTTCAGCCAATGACCTTTGTTTTCCCCTGAATCTCGTAGTTCAAATATAATTAAATTTGAATATAAACTAAACTTCCGTAACGGCCCTCTTGGCCCTGTCTAGCCGGCTTGATCTTTGGGCTCTTGTAATTTCATGGCAGAATTCCTCAATAAATTGATATGTATATGGGGGCTACGGATCTATGGCCACGCCCCCTTGGCCGTCAGTTCAGAGTCGACTAATGGCCTGGCCAATTGTCGCAAATTAGTGGAGGCCAGACCCACACGCACAGGCACACTCGGAGCCAGCGATTGCCAGCGAGCCAGCAGGTGAAGTCGAGACAAGAACGGACAAGACAAACACCTAAAGCCAAAGCACATGAGCAGCCAAGCTAACGGTACTCCGAACAGAAACACAAACACACGCACACACATCAGAGAAGGGAGAGCATATCCAGAGAGAGCACACAAATCAAAGAAGGGAGAGCATATCCAGCGAGAGAGAGCACACAAATCAAAGAAGGGAGTGAAGCAAGAGAGTAGAACCGCAAGAAGAATCAGACGCGAGAGAGAGATAGAGAGAGTCAGCAGATAAGCAGTCCAACAGCAGAACAGCAGAGAGAAGCAGCAGCAGCAGCCCAAGCAGAAGCAGAAGAGAGAAAGAACAGCTACGTATGAAAAAAAGTTTACTGCTACAATTGGCAAATTGAAAATTGCTCGCTGGTGGCGGCAGGCGTTGGAATTGAAGCTCAAGCTGAGGTTGAGTCTGTGTATATTGAACCCAGCCAAGGCGGAAGCTTCAGACCCTGAGCAGGCCCAAAGCCATGGCCTCCCCGTCCCGAAACCGCCAAGATGCGTTCGTCTGGCGAGATAAGCTGACATCCACAACGTGCCACAGACGATGATGCATTTGGCCGTCTCAGCCGCAGTCTCCACACACCAGACATAGACGTTTCAATTTCAAAGCAAGTAACAGCGGTACGGATGGGTATTACGACAAGAGGATACCCTGCAGACCCCGCCACACGATTTAGAGAAAGAAAGATCCCCCATGGAAACGCCAGACATTCACATAGAAACGATATACCCTCGGCGCCCTACAGAAATGCCAGGGTGCATAGAAAAACAAAACGGTTTTGGCCCGGCCAATCTTCAAGGCAGACATTTTAATGAAGCCGCCGTCAGGCAGCATTTGAGGCAGTCTCCTGCCTTCGTGCTGGGGCCTGTGTAACGGTGCCAAGTCCACGCACTGTCTGTGGCCGAAACGAATGACTTAAGCGCCGAACCTGATGAGCCTCACTAATGCGTAAGAGACGAGCTTTAGACGCCAAGATTACCTAAGACCAAAGGCCATTAGATGGAGAATATATATGTATGTACCCCCCGCACCGCCGTAACTTTTTTTTGTCACTTTCAACTTTCGCTACCAGTTTTCCCTTCATCTGTGGCAGTTCTTGACCCGTTTCTGGGGCTACACCCACGCCCGAGAGTCGGCTAGGGTTCTCTATAATTAAAAAAGAAACGTAACGAAACGAAATGAAATGAAATCTTGTCTTCTGCAGTCCACTTGATGCGGAATACGCGCACTTGAAAGAGAGAGAGAGGGTCGGGCCGTGTGTCTGTGTCTGTTTAGGCGTTAATTATGGGTTCTGGCAAATTACAGGCCGCCTCATGAGATGCACTTTCTCTTTGCCGGCGCCCAAGAGCCCCGAAAAAGTGAGTCGCCAGATTCCGTTGAATGCGAGCGAGGGCGTTTTAAGGCCAAAATCAATGTCTGCTGCTGTATCGGATGGATTTCTTACCTTTTGTTATATCTGTATGTATGTATCTTCTAATTGCTTCCAGAACAGGCTGATCACATTACCTCTGCAAAAGAAAGAGGGATGGTGAAAACGGTGGTTACTTGCTCCGACAATGAGTGGCCAAAAGAGAAATGCAAATTAGTTTATGAAAATACTCGAAAATACAATAACCCCCGAAATGGTAAAAACTCTTGAAAAGACTCTTCAAAATCGCCTTTGCCTTCAGCTACAAATTGACATTGTTTCCCCCCAAAAGTGGCGGAATAAATGTATTTTATTTATGGACCGGAACACGTGTCCGACATTTGTTCAACCATTTTGCAGTTCTTGAACTGACTTTGATATTTCTTTGATTTATTGCCTGCAATTGTCGCACTCTGCTCCACTGCTACTCGTAAAAGTGAAAACTTTCCTCCCGGGGGGCTTACTTTACTTTACTGTACACTTTTGCTTTCGAAACTTTCAATTTGGTGACTTAATTTCTTCGGGGCTCTAATGAAATCGAACTGCCGCCCCGCACAATGGCCAATTGGCCGGGCCAAAACGCCCATTGTCAGACAACTTAACCAAGCCAAAGCGAGGGACGGTTTCGGTTTGCCAAAGAAATTATCAAGTGCACTTTTACTTTCATTGTTGGCGGCGGAGCAGGAGGTGGAGAAGTGCTAACGAACATTTTATGGCCGCCTTCGAATACAATTTTCCCTCGAGTTTCGGCTATTTTCCTTTTAGCATTGGCTAATGAGCCGAACATTCCGTTTACAAAGCGTTTCAGTCAGTCAGTCTGTGAGCCGTTCGTTGGAAATTACCAAACAATTTGTGCCCCGCTTCAATTTGTATGGGAAAATGTTTCTTTTTCGGAACTCTTACAACTGTGACTCTGGGTCCAACTTCTGCTTATATAAAGCGATTCCCCCATCAAAAACAATGGCCAAAGGGCTTGTCAAAACTTAATCAAATGGTGTTTGTCTTTATTGAAACTTAATTAAATGCAAAAGCAGAAACAAAACGAATTGGTTTGCAATTTTGTGGATTTTGCAATGCCCCCAAAGGAATACCCCCAACAAAACATTCAAAAAGGTGTTTGTTCAGGGTAACAGCTGCAACAGGGCACCGGCGCTGTTAGCAAGCCCAGTCTAACAACCTGTTATCGCTGCTGGGTATTGCGCGCTCAGTTAACAGCCAGTTGCATCGCCCTCTGCCTCGCTCCCTCACCTGCAAAAAGGTGTTTGTTCAGGGTAACAGCTGTAACAGGGCACCGGCGCTGTTAGCACCCCAGGCTAACAGCCTGTTATCGCTGCTGGGTACAGCCAGTTGACAGCTCAGTTAACAGTCAGTTGCATTGCCCTCTGCCTAGGTCTCGCTCTCTCGGTTCTGTGCGCTCTTACGATCCGCACGTCGCTCACCGTTAGAATCAGTTTCGATTCCACCCCCATTTCAACCGGCCGACAATTATACATATGCATTTCTTATTACGACGAGTTCTTGGAGTTATTCTAAAATACCGTCCTCTTCGTTGTATTAGTACGTCTCGACCCTCCCCCCTTCCCAAAATTTTGCTTAAGAATTTACAAACTACAGGAAATATTTTCTAATTTGTTTTGTATTTTTTCTTTTCTTATAAAACAAACCATTTCTTGCAGATAAACGAATCTTTACAAATGTCTGGCTTTATTTATTCAAGAGTTTCTATGGAAATCGTAAAAGTAAATGATCATCAAATGGTATCATTAATTTTGATGGTATTTTCTTTGTGTGTTTTGTCAACAAATCGTTGGAATATTTAAATGCCATCCAAAGCTGAAGAGTTTCAATATTTTGGGGAGAATATTTTCTTGTTTGTGGCGGAGAATCTGTGAAGCATAAAATACATATTTATTGCTAATGAAATCCAGTATTCGAGAGAGCCTTCCCACAATTTATGTGGAAGTCCGATGTTTCCCACAATTCCCCATGTGGTTTGTTCACTGTAGCGTGGCGAGGCCTTCGGTGTGGGCGTGGCATGGGCTGCAACTGCAACGAGCTTGCATGCAAAGCATGGCATTATCTTCGGCCGGAGATCTCAAGCTCAGGCCGCTGGCTGGCTGCCGGGGTCTCTTGGCCATGTTTGCTACTCGAATTAAATAAGCCACAAAACGATACAGCAACAATGGGAGAGAAAAACAAACGTATCAATTAGCAGGAGACAAAAGCCCGAGCCAGAAACCAGAAACCAGAAACCAAAAATCAAACAGAGCAGGCCCCGAGAGCTGCAGAGCCAGAGAGAAACATTTATATATTTGGCTAGATATATTTTTGTTGTATTTTGTTTAGTCAGTTTTCGATCATGGCCAAAGCGTTTTTCCGCAGCGAGGAAATGGAGCTGTGCCAGCTGCTGCTCCACACGGAGAACGCCTTCGACTGCCTCATGGAGCTGGGCCACCACGGGGGCCTGCAGTTCAACAACGTGTACGAGGAGGATCGCCAGCTGAACGGACTGTACACCAAGAAGGTGTCGCTGTGCAACGAGCTGATCCGCATTGCGTCCAATCTGCAGCAGCAGATGGTGGAGCTGCAGATCAAAGTGTACTTCTATCCGGATGTGGATCTGGAGCATCGGCTGCGCGAAAGGAATCTCAAGGAGTACGGCGAGCGGCTGCGGCGGCTGCATGTGGAGACCAGTGCCGTCATGGAGCACTACCAAGCCTTGGACCGTCGCCGATATCGGATGATTGAGCACCGGTACGCGATCAACAAGGCCGACAAGTACTTGGCCTCCGATCAGGGCAGCGAACTCCTCTACACGGAGAGCACGCTGATGACCCTGATCAAGGATGCCACCGACGAGGGTCCTGTCCACCGACAGCTCAACTACATGATCGGCAGCATACGGGCGGACAAGTTCGAGAGCTTCGAGCTGCTGTGCTACCGCCTGTTCGGGTTCAATCTGGTGGTGCGCTTCGCGGAGATCCCCACGCTGATGGTGGACTACTATGGCCACAGGATGGAGAAGGTGCGCAAGTTCTCGCTGATGCTGCTCACCAACTCGACCATGATCTGGCCCAAGGTCACCAAGCTCTGTCACGCCTACCACGTGACCATCTACGAGTGCCCCGAGACCACCACGCTGCGCATGGCGAAGGTCGAGGAGTTGACCTCGGAGATCGACAGCCTGGAGCGGATACTGGAGGAGTCGCAGCGCATACGCATACAGATCCTGGAGGTGACCGCCCGGGATCTGTATCTGTTGCGAGTGAATCTGAGCAAGGCCGTGCTGGTCTACGATCTGCTGAATCGCCTGCGGCCGGTGGGGGGCCTGCAGCATCAGAAGTATCTGCAGGCCGAGTGCTTTGTGCCCGTCTCGGAGCTCGAGGCTGTGCGCGGGGCCCTAAGGAAGGGAACGCGCATGAAGGGCGGCGCGGATAGGCAGGAGCAGCAGCAGGAGCAGGATGGTGCGGATCCGGATGATGAGCCGAAACTGAGGCCCCCACAACAAGGCACCGAGGAGCAGTCCCAAGCGCCCGTTCTGCTGAAGAAGAATCGCCACTCCAGCCACATTCCGCCCACCTACTTTCGGCTGAACAAGTTCACGCAGGGATTCCAGAACCTGATCGACTCCTACGGCATATCGGACTACAGGGAAATCAATCCGGCACCGTACACGATCATCACGTTTCCGTTTCTGTTCGCCGTGATGTTCGGGGACTTTGGCCACGGCATCCTGGTGACCCTCTTCGCCCTTCTGCTGATCTGGAAGGAAAAGAACATCGCGGAGAGTCAGCAGGCCGCCAAGGAGGAGAACGAGATACTCAACATTCTGTTCGCCGGACGCTACATAGTCCTGCTGATGGGTTTCTTCTCCATCTATATGGGTCTGATCTACAACGATGTGCTGTCCAAGTCCTTCAACTTCTTCGGCTCCAGCTGGAGCTGCCGCTACAATGCCTCGACGCTGGACCACATGAACGGGCAGCTGAACCTGGATCCATCCGACAGCAAGTTCTTTTCGGGTGATCCCTATCCCTTTGGCGTCGATCCGGTGTGGAAAGTGTGCGGCGAGGACTCGATAACCACCTTCAACTCGTTGAAAATGAAGCTGGCCATCATATTGGGCATTGCCCAGATGATGTTCGGCCTCTCGCTGTCGGCCGTCAACTGTATTATCCTCAAGCGGAGGGCAGATCTCTTTCTGGTGGTCGTGCCGCAGTTCATCTTCATGATATGCCTCTTTTGCTACCTGGTTTTCCTCATTTTCCTCAAGTGGCTGCTGTATGGGGGCCTGAAACGTGCCCCCTACAACACGGCCTGTGCCCCATCCGTGCTGATCACCTTCATCGACATGATGCTGATGAAGAACACCCAACTGGACGATCCGCAGTGCCAGAAGGAGATGTTCAAGGGCGAACGTTTGCTGGAGTATGTCCTCGTTTTTGTTGCCTTCCTGGCGGTGCCCGTTCTGCTTGCCGGAAAGCCCATCTATCTGCAGCAGCGGCAGAAGAAGCTGAAGAAAGAGCGCCAGGAGCGCGACATCAACGATCTGAAGCAGGATGGTCGCGAGACCCTCAATGAGATGCGCTCCTCGCGGCGCTACTCCTTCGAGTCGCAGGAGGACGTCGTCAACGAAAGGCGCGCCTCCAAGACGGATCCGCACAGTGCCGACCATGCCGAGGAGTTTGATCTGTCCGAGATCTGGATCCACTCGGGCATACACACCATAGAGACGGTCCTGGGCTCTGTCTCGCACACCGCCTCCTATCTGCGCCTGTGGGCCCTCTCCCTGGCCCACGATCAGCTGTCCCATGTGCTGTGGCACATGGTCCTGGGCAAGGGCCTGAAGAACAATTCCCCTCTACGTGTCCGTGCCCGTGCTGGCCTGCTCCTTCCTGGCCTGGTCCGTGCTCACCTTGGCCATTCTGGTGGGCATGGAGGGGCTGTCCGCCTTCCTGCACACGCTCCGCCTCCACTGGGTGGAGTTCCAGTCGAAGTTCTACAGCGGCTCTGGCGAACCCTTTCGCCCCTTCAAGTTTGCGGCCTCCAGTCAAAGGACTTAGGACTTAGAACTCTTTTTCGTACTCTCAAATAGATATGTATTTTGGATCATCCTTGGTGCTGTCTGTACATCTGTCTGGACATTCCATTCCGTTGCAATTAGCATTGGGCCACCATTCCATGCAAAAGGCCATAAACCAAAGCTAACTTTAAACAATTTCCATTTGTTTGCTTTATGCCACTCCGAAACGACGGCCATTGCCAGCTGCCACTGCCACTACAACACTGCCACTACCACTACCACTATCGCTGTTGCAGTTGCCTCTGTTGCCGTTGCCGTTGCTGTTGCTGTGGCAGGCTTCCTTCCTCCGATGCGGGCGCTTTTGGTGTCGTCGACCCTTTTGTGCTGTTGTTGTCTCTGAGCTCCGGTCTGTTGTGGCAGTACACGTACTCGTACTCGTACTCGTACTCGTACTCTGTATTGCTGCTGCTGTTCGTTCTGCTGTCGCTCGTTCTTGTCGTAGTTGTTCAGCTTGTTTTCTATCCACACAGCTGAGTATTTTGTTGCTGTGCCGCTCTGTTTGCCATTAACACCCACGCCGCCAACTTCTGGCTCCAGCTACAGCTCCAGATCCGAGTGTGGCTTTGGGGCCCGAGTCTTGGCATAAATTATGAGCAGCAACCGATGACGCATGCAGGCCTAAGTAGACCGGCTCGTGCATAAATAACTTTCGTTAGCCACATGGCCTGACTTGACTTGACTTTATTAGATCTCAGAGACAACAACAGCAGCAGCAGCAGCTCCAAGAACCACCAGAACTACTATCATATGTAGAGCCAGAAGACCTATCCTTGGGATACTCTTTTTAATGATATATTCAATCCGTATCTTAAGAACCAAAAGACGCTCTATGAGTAAATGTTTTCCTTCCTTTCAGGATCGAATGCTCTTCCTTTCCGGCATTTTACCATATCGAGAGTACCCTGTACGTGTAGTGTATCGTAGGAGAACTCAATGTAATGCCTGTAATGCAGCATTTTCATGACCAGAGCAGGTTTAGGCCAAGTCTACGCAATAGCTTTGGCCAAAACAGGCTTTGGCTCTGGCTATAACTTTAAACCGCAGCACGCGCCATTGTTTAGGTGGTGGTGCAGAGCAAAGGCACTGCTGTAGGAGGAATGTAGGGTGGGGTTTTGTCTGTGGGTCTGTGCCTCTATGCCTCTATGCCTCTGCCACTGGAAAACCTGTGGGGTGGGGGAAGGCTGAACGCTGAAGGAGATTCGCGTATGCCGCCTAAGTCTTTTGTTAATACTTTCGTTGTTGCTGTGGCTTTGGCCTGTGCGTTGCTCTAATGTTGGGCCCACAAATGGCCAACTGCTTAGCACTTTTATGGCCAACAATTGTCAAGTCTCCCAGGGGTAACCAGATTGCATCCATTACAGCCCCAGTCCCAGCCCCGTACACTGCAAGAAAAGCAAGGTCAAGTTGTCGCTGGCTGCTGGCTGCTGCTACTGTCGTTGTGTCGCCGAGGGAGATTCAATTTGAAACTTAAATGTTGATGATTCCCTTTTGGTTGCCTCATTCTTTTGGGTTGTCGCTTGTCAGTCGCATCACGTCACGTTCCACAGTTGCACAGTTTCCACAGTCTGCTGCTGGGTCATCAATTTTTTGAGTGCATTGCCGCTGTCCTTTAAAGGGCTGCTACTCGATGTTGCTGTTGCAGTTGCTTCTATGTTGCAACAATGACAGCAGCATCTGCAGCAGCAGCAACCATTGTTGGGACAGGGACAAGGGACTGCCACTGCCACTGCGACTCCGACTCCGACTGGGACTCTGTCTAGTTCTGCTTTTGGGCCTTTACATGCCGGGGGCATAACAAAAAAGGTGTTAAATTCAACTCATGGCAGCAACTCCTCTCCTCTCCACTGCAGCAGCAAGCAGCCCGCAGCAGCCGCATCGAGCCACTCCAAAAGCCAAAGCAAATGTCAATGCACGCTCAAGAATTTCGCTTGTACTGCAGAAGGACATCTCTCCGGCGGCCCAACGATGACTCTTGGACTCCCAACTCGGGCTCTGAAGCACTCTGAAGTGTTTGCCACAAATACGGATGGCGGAGACGGAGGAGATGGAGGCTTCAACGTCACTTTTGCATGATGAAAACATTCAGACAGAGACAATACATTTATTTGGGCTGTAAAGATCTGTGAACTTTTGAGGAAATTAATTCACTTTGTGTCAAGTGGAAAAATGCCATTTAATTTGCCACAAATTGTGCATTGTTTTGTGGCTTTTAATTAAAATTAAATGTCTTTTGTTCATCCTGCTGTTGCTCTTCTTTTCCTTCTCTGTTTTGCACTCTTTTTTGTCGTTTGCTTTGTTTCTTGTTTTTTGGCTTGCCTTTCCTTGAGCCAGAACGGAAGCTGACAATTGACCATTAAAATAAACAAGCCAGAGATCTCACAAGTTCGAGAAATGGGGGAAAACTTTCACTCAACAAAATGTTTTAATTAAAAATTTGCAAACAAAAAAACAGCCAACTAGAAGATGAAGAAAAAGAAATTAATTTAAACTAGATATTGTGTGTGTGTGTGTGTGTGTGTGTGTAACCGGTTGGGGCAATCCACTCGTACTTTGGAGCATTGTCTCGGGGCGGGGGAAAAGTGAAATTTCACATCGGGATGGATGCTGGGACGGAGGGTGGGAGGGAGAGCCCATTTTTGGCATTTAGCAGTTCATTAGCAACAAAATATGCATAAAATTAATCAGATAATGCCTTATATGGACCACAGAGGCGGAAAGTGAAAGACCATGAATATTTGTAGAAATTTATAAAATTTATTTGTGGATTCTTTTGGGGTTACAGGTGAAGATGCGTGAAAGCCCAATAGGAAGGAATAAAATCAAGAGAGAAACTCCAGTTGAAAGCCTCGCACCTCCCTCTCTCATAGAAACATTACCCTCTAGCCATGTTGTACCCTCACAAGGTGACGCTAGACCACAGATTGGCGTCACCTTTTTATTCTGACACCCTGATTCGGCTCTCACAAAATGCAGTTTACGAAAGAGAGCGAGCGTCAACAGAGAGAGAGAGTACCAGCAGAGAGAGTTCTGAATGCCTGAGAAAAAGCTCACACGCTTAATAGTTACCGTTTCGATAAATTAATTGCGCTAAATGGTTTCTTTTTGTGACAAGTAGATCGAGAAGCTTTGAAATGATAAAGCTCTTCCAGCTGTGATCCTCGTTAAGAATGAGTTCCATGTGCAATACAAAATACACCTTTGATCTCCCAGCGACGACCACACACACACACACACACACACACTACACACTCATCCAATTACTCAGAGAACGAACGCGCTGTGCTGTGCGGATTCTTTTCTCTTTCCTTTGGTCTTTTGTTCTGCCTTCAGTCTCAGTCTGCATTATGTAGTATATTATATACTGATATACCCCGTAAATATACATAAATATGTATGTCAATTACAGCACGATCTTTTGGCACATTTCTGTTCAGTGCCGCTGCCTGACACATTTCCCGTGTGTGCCAGTAGTCCGATACCCGATGCCGATATTTATGTCAGCGGCGACAATAAATTTGTCAGCTTTTTGTTAACCGTTAAGTAAACGCAATGCATGATTTGTGTTTTGTAATGAGGGCGAAAGCCACAGACAGAAGAGAGAGAGAGAGAGAGAGACAGAGAACGGAATGTAATGGAATGAAGCGGAGTGGAGTGGGAAAGAGAGGCAGCAAGACACGGAGCAAATGGAACCAGTCTCTCAGTTCATAAAATATTCATGATATGCCGAAATCTTTTTGTTTTATTTCACTTTACTTTGCATTTTCGGTTTTGTTTTTGGGCTTCGCGGTTTATCAAGCGAAATTTCTGAAGATTGAGTCATGTTGGGCATCAATATTCAGCATTTCAATGGATCGAATAGATTATAAATTCCCTGAAATATATTTCGTTAATTTCCTAAAGATAGACCCCTTTTACACTTCAAGAAGTAGAGAATTGCGTTTGAATTTCGGTTCGGAATAGAAAACGAAGGATGATGATAGGAACGAAGGATCAGATGATTTTTTGGTAAATTGTTGGATATATTCCATATTTGTTTGTTTTTAATTGCGCTAAATGGTTATAGCTTTAAAATTGTGGATACCAATTGGCGTGGGCTCCCCTATCTCTTACCATCTTCAATATATTTACATTATTTTCTTTGCCAACACCTCCACGAATACAATACACCCTCCCACTGTGCAGGTACAGGGTATACCAAACCCCCATCCACAAACGCGACATTGACCACTCGAGTGCTCAAATTCGATGGCTCTCAACACATTGTTTCGATCACTTTGCAAATGCAACAGCAACAGCTACAGCCAAAAACACCACCGATTGTTTGACCTTCAGTTTGGGCACTTCAACAACAAGAGGCAACTGCCGCCACTGCCGCCACCGCTGCCGCCGCTGCCACACAGCTTCTGCTCCGGACACGAACTTTGTTCGTTTGGCTGTCAGCCATTTGAGTGACTGACATGCAACACAGCAAGACCAGCAACAGCAGCAGCAGCAGCAGCAGCAGCAGCAGCCATGCCCCATGCCCCATGCCCCATGCCACTGACACAATAGCGTGCAACGGACAGACAACCCGAAAACACCAATTGGTGTCAAAGCAACAAAATGCTACCGAATTGCAAGCGGCAAAAAGGGAATTTCTGGCAATAAATCAAAGATTGCCCGGCTAATTTCTCCAAGGGAAAGAGAGGAGCACTTTGCAACCGTTTTGGCTGCCGAAATATATATGTATATGGATGTGTCTGTATCTGTATCTGTTGTATATGTAAATGGAACGCGAATGGGAATGGGAATGGGAACAACAGTCAAAAAGAGCAAACGCTCGCTGCCCACGCCACTCGAGAGCAGCAGGCAGCAGGCGGCAGCCAGCAGCCAGCCGCCACTCACATAAATAAGTCACCATCAGAGTCAGATTCAGATTTAGATTGAGAATGAGCATAGCTTATGCACACACATACAGCCACACATGCGGCAATAAATCTCCAAAGGCGTGGGCCCGTCCGCAGTCGTCGTGCGACAGACGTCAGCGGAAAATAAGGCCACGCCTTAATAAACCAGCTCATACACCACACATTTAATGGCCGGGAAATGTTCACACTCTAACGACTACATGCATCCAAGAAGCCTTCTCAAGCAAGACAATCATCCAGTAACAGAGCACCTCCGTATCCCATCGTTTCTCAGAAACTCATCGGTGAAAAACCTATCGTGTGGCAGCTTCAGAAGAGCAGAGCGGCCCCAGCATCAAGTGCGTATTAAAAAGAGTCGCTCAAGAGCAATAATCAAGCTAATGCCATCTTATGACTCAACTTGAATTCGAATTGGGATTCGACTCGGGCCGGGCTTCCACTTCTTGTGGTTCCTTCTCCTCCGGCTAATGGCTAATGGCCTGACAAGAAGCCAATAAAAGTGAGCGCTGGAATATGGCTGATAATCTGTTTATGGCCAACAGAACTAGGCCTCATTACCATATGGGCCCCAATGCGTTTGCTGTTGTGCTTTTGTGCAGACATAAATAAAATATGTCAGAGAGTTTGCCGTTAGGCCAACGCACTTAACACCAACTGAAAGAGAGAGGGATAGAGGAGAAGGAGAAGCAGGTGGAGGACTCTTTGCAACTGGCTCAGAAAATTGATTGGTGGTTTGGCAACAAGATTACGTTTTAGTCATTCAAAGAACTACTCAAACTCCTGTTGGAATATACAGAATTCAACACGAACTTCATGGGATTTGTACGATAAAAACTCACCTGAACAAACACGTCGTCGCAAGTCTAAGGCAAACCAATTCGGCAGCTTTTTCTGTAATGAGACAGAAAAAAAACGGGAAAATATATTGTTTGTACACATTAAATCAAACAGCAAACAGTAAACAGTAAACAAAAATTCTGTCACATTTATGGGGGGCATCATTGTGTTGAAAACCATACAGACTGGCACTCGTATTTCAACACCATTCAGTCACGTCACATGTTTTGACTTTAATTATCACTTGAATCTGATGTACGGGTTGCTTGGTGCACAAACACTTTCTATGACAAATTTGTGGCAACAAGAATGCGACTTCCAAGAGCACACAACCAGTGCTACAACAACAACAACAACAAGAACTGCTGCTACAAGCCACAAGCAGCACACATGTAGTGCGGCCAGAGCTTGTTAACTCATCCAAAAAGTAAACCACATTCTTGAGAGCATTAGAAAAAAAAGCAACAAAAAAAACACATATAAACTACAGACATGAGCACAAAAAACATAAAAAAAAAACCAAAAACATGCTCGGCGCGTGTTGTAGAAGCAACAACAACAGAAACTTGAACAACAACAACAAAAGGCTCTAAAACTACAAAATCTTCAACAACAACAACAACAACAGCCCCTAAAACTAAACTAAAAAAAAAACAGCAACAGCCGCAAAAACTGCCACAACAACAACAACAGCAGCCGCAAAACAACAACAACAACAACAAATACTGCCACAACAACAACAACAACAGCCGCAAAAACTGCCACAACAACAACAACAGCAGCAGCAACAACAACAACAACATCCGCAAATACTGCCACAACAACAACAACAACAGCGACTGCCACAACAGCAACAAAAGCCCCAACAACAGCAACAACAACAACAACATCTGCAAATACTGCCACAACAACAACAACAACAGCAGGCGGTGTGGGCGGCATTAGGCGTGGCTCGAGTGCAAAATGCAAAACAACATTGAAGACGAGAAAATCTGGCTACTGTAATTTGTCTGCCCACCAAAGACACGACGACGCTCGTCTCTCTCTGCTGAGTTGCATGCCCCATGCCCCACAGTCTCTCCACGTACATATATCTTCCCCTCCCTCTGCTGTGGTGGCCGTTGATCGCATTTGTTGCTGCTGTTGCTGCTGCTTTGGTCTTGGGGGCCAGTTTGCAATTGCTGCTCCACTTTTGAGTGTGTGTTGCCCCGAGCCCCAGCCTCTGCCCCTTCCCACCCCCTCCTCCTCCTTTTGAATGTTGCATTTGCTTCCTAAAGTTGCCGTTGCCGTTGCCATCGTCGTCGTCGTTTGGCCGCCTTTTGTCGCTGAGGTCAATTTTTATGTTGCAGCCATTTTTCAACAGCAACAACGAAAAATACACCAAAAAAACCCCAAATAGAAAAATTGGTTTTATTTTCTTTTGTGGGGTTTTTTTTTTTAGTTTTTCGTCCGCCTTCCGTATAACATTTTTTGTATATTCCAGGGGGAAGGAAACCGAAGCGAGGCGCAGCCTCTTCTTGGCCATAAAGTGTTCTCCTTGGCAGCATAAAGAATCGCGCTGATAAAGCCATTCGCTGGAATTGAATTTGGGCAAAGAAGAAGCTGTTTGATCTCTGATTAAACTGCAGTAAAATCGAGAACTAAAACTGCCATACGAATAAAATATCTAACGTAAGAAAACACTCTTTAAAAAATAAAATAGACCAAACCCTAACATGATTTATGGTTAAATCTATAAAAAACACATATCGTAGGGCATAGAAATAGATCTTTATATAAGATGTGATTGCTGGGAACTGAAATCAGTTGAATGGCTGTGGTTTAAAGGGTTTAATCTGGTCTGAATCCCCATATTCGCATTCGATAGCCATCCACGGTAGTCCCAACTTCGAATCAAGGCTGCCTTCTGCCTCTTCCACTCGTTTTGTTCCATTTTTTTGTAAATTGCTCATGTTGTCTGCTGCTCTTAAAGTTACGTATATGAGTGTTTTGTGTGGCTGCTGCTGCTGCTGCTGCTGCTGCTGCTGGCTTTGTGGCAGGCAAACTTTTTCAACCTGCCACTTGAACCGAGAGGGCACTGAGTGCTGCAGCAGAAACAAAGAGAGCCAGCCAGCCTCTTCAATGGCTTGACACTTTCAGTTGGTAATTAGTTTTGTGGCCATGCATGTAAAAAGCCATTTTTGTGTCTCTGAAGTGTTGCAAGCGAATCGAATGGAACGGAATGGGGGGGATGATGGATTTTCATAGTCAATCAATGCCGAGGGGGGAGGGGGGCTGCAGCAAGTTGGCCAAGTTTTAAGTTGTGTTTACTTGCAACCTTGAACCGAACTGTGTGGCAGCCAGTGCTGCGGGAGGGGAGGTCTTTCGAGTGTCTGTCAATCAGGTCCAATCGGAATTAAATCATTGACAAATAACAATAATCAACAATAGCAAGGTTCCTTTGCAACGATTGTTGCATGTGGCATGCAATGCTGCTACTGCTGCCGCTGCCTCAATGAAAAGTGAAAATTCTTGCTGGAAAACTTTTAGTCCATATATTCATTTCCATAAAACAAATGTGAAGAGAGGGTTTCCAGCCTGCCCCTGTGCCACATTCGCTGGCTCTGAAACTGAAACTGAGCATGCGGCATGCGGCATGCGGCATGCGGCATGCGGCATGTGCCATCAGAGCATAAATATGTGAAAAATGCATAAACAACTGGAACACATTGCAACAGAAACAACCAAAGGGGGCTGCCTGACTGCCGTGTTGCATGTTCGTTCGCTGCAAAAACAAAGCAACAAAAATATCTGAAATACGGGAGTAAATATGCACATTTACTGCGAAAAGTTTGCGCACAGGTAATTACACCTGGAGCTCCCCCAAGTTTTCTTTGTGGCATGCATCCGCTGTTGTGTCGAGTTCTATTTTGGGGTAAATAACATCCACCGGTCGGTCTTTGAGTTTACTTTAATTAAATTCTTCTCACACACAATCAGGAAAGATGGTGGCAAGAGGGGTGGCTTGCCCCCCAGTGGCAAACAATTTTCAAATGTTCTTTGAGACCAAGTTTCAATTCAGAATATGAAAGCCGGCAAACACAGAAGTCGGGGGCGGGGGCCAAACTATACAAAGAATGAAATAGAGCCCGACGGTTGGAAAATTCTCCGGAAAAGAACTGCAGATGAAAGAGAAAAAAGTGCAAAAAAAAATTAGATAGAACGAAGTGGAAAGCAATTCCAGACAGGACAGAAAGTACTTGTATAAACTTTATCAAAGATGCAATAATCAAAAGAATGAAATAATATTTCCATGACGCTTGACACTACAGCGCATGGCGCAACAATAAAGCAAAGTGTGGAAAATGTGGAAAACGAGAAGAGCCGAAGGGAAATCGCCATTGAAGAAACTTTTCTATGATATGCGGAGAAAATCTAGAAATGAAAACTCCTTAAAGAATGAGTGGAGAGACGTTTAATCTCGGACTCTATTTCGAAAAGAAAATGGTATTTCTTTTCTATGATTTAGAGAAAATCAAAAGCAGTTCGGAAGCTAAAGGGAAATCGCTTTTGAAGACTCTTTTCTATGATAAATCTAGAAATGAAAACTCCTTAAAGAATGAGTAGAGAGACGTTTTATCTCGGATTCTATTTCGAAAAGAAAATGGTACTTCTTTGCTATGATTTAGAGTGATTTTTGGCAGTATTATACCTCTATTTATAAGCTGAAAGATATGTCTTTAATGGAATATTTATTTAATATATATTTTTCAAAGCATTTTACAAGAGATAACCATTTTCCGCCTCCAAAATCTCTCCCACAGCTATACTCCTTTGTTCCTTTGTTGTACTTATACTTATGTCGGCCACTGTCTAACCCATATACCCAAATACCCAAATAGACCAACAAGTAGCTGCTGCCAGTCGTAAGCCAGGCTAAAGGGCAATGCAGACAGAAAAAATGGGGTGAAAATATTGGGAAAATGGAAAACCCAAACAGAAAGCATTTTCACAGTTGCCACAAAAGTTCATCAAAAGAGGCATAGCTGCAGTTGCAGCTTGCAGCTTGCTGTTTGCCACAGAGCCACCCACCCACTCGAAGCCGGTAAATAGGCCAGCCTCGCGGGGGTCTGAAATGGAGGGGGGGAAGGGGTCCCTGGAATGGGGTTCCGGGGCACCCAAGGGGCTCTCCGAGCCAACAATGCATATGACAAACTTTTGTCAATTTATTAAGAAGCGGAGGAGCGGAAAGGAGCGGAGAAGCTAACCTGATTCCCAGGAGAATAGCTGTGGCTGTGGCTGTGTGGCAGGCAACATGGTCAGCCGGAGGAAGAGCTTCCTACTGGACCCCCGGTCCTGGTTGCCTCGTTACCTGGTTCCCTCATTCCCTCGCTCCCTCGTGTGGTCTCCCTCTTCGAACCCCACTGATACCCATCAAGCGACGACGACGACAACTTTCGTTCGCATAAATTGATGATAACAAAGGCATCTGGAATCAAAGTTGCTACCAAAACTGGTTGCAGTGGCAGTGGCAGTGGCAGCTAACTGATGTTGTTGCCACGGCAGCAGTTATGAATTATGTCAAATGGCATAATTGCCAAGTCCAAGCTGCCACAGAGACCCTGCCACAGCCCCCCCCATTCCCAGTACCAGTCCCCGTCCCAGTCCCCGTCCCAGTTTCAACTTCAGCAGCTGCTGCTGCAGCAGTCGTTGGCGGTTTTTGGCTGGGGTTTTGGCGTTCGAGCGAGAGCAGGAAGCAATAAATTCTATGCATTGCACTCGATACAATTTGTAGCTGATAGCCAGATAGTCGGGGGCCAGCCAGATAGTTAGCCATACGGACAGATGGCTGGATGGCATAGATGGTCGCGGAAATGCCGATAGATAGATGCCTGCCTGCCTGCCTGCCTGGGCCGCGGTTAATGAACGTTGGCATACCCTTGAACGGTGGGTATTTCTGTTATTTTGGCACATATGTTGGCCGGGCATGTTCCAGGCTAAGCCCAGGGTATCCACAGCTTCGATCAGTGACCGGGCCACTTTCTTGTTCTCGTTTCGTTCCATTGTTGCTCCTCTTGAACGGTTCTCTGGCTGAAATTGTTAGTAATTTGTTTTCCAGCAGCTGCCTGATCATCAATTTGTTTGCATTTATCTCTTTACAGTTATGGCACGCATCTCTTCAGCCCCCCCTCCTTCTGGCCCTCTTTCCCGGCCTTCTGTTTGGGCCCCACTTTCCCTTGCTCGCTGGAGCCGTTCAAACAGATTTGTACTCTAATTATCAGCAGGCCTCATAAGCTTTACGATGCGATGCCTCTGCAGCTGGTTAATATTTCACACTACCCGCTGATGAGGGCCACACACCCCCTCTCAGCCCCCTCTCAGCCCCCCCACTGCCACACACTCTCCTCTGGGGCTCGTCATGCATTTGCCTCTGAGAACGGAACTGGTGAAAAGTGAAACCGAAAAGGGAAAACTCTTCGAGTAACATGAGAACCCCCTGAAGACTTTTACCCTTGCGGAGAGGCTACCAACAAATGGAAGATGGCCAAGATGAGGTATGGGGGCGGGGGGGCAGTATGTGTGTTTGTCTTTGTGTAGATCTCATATTGAGGTTATTAGTAGCAAGGCCACGCCACAAACTACACACGAAGTGGGAGTGGGAGTGGCAGCAGAGGGCGGGGTAGGGGCACTCACTCTGTCTATGGCCTCTATGCCTACTTTTGTGCCCAGAAAAATAATAATTTATGTCTCGAATATTTGAATACAATCGAAACTGAACTGCAGCTGCAAAAACATTTTCAAAAATTTTCAATTTCCCTTTTTCAGGCCGCACCAACACCAACACCAACGGACAATGGGAAATCGGAAAATGCACAGATACATATGTATCTTTCGGTTCGGTTTCGGTTTCGCTCAGTGTTGTTGCAGCATTTGGCAGGCAGTTCCAAAACAAAATTAATGCCACGGAAAATATACGGAAATTTATGCAAGGAAATTGTACACAGACGAAGACAGTGCGGTACTAAAGTGTAAGTGCTTCGAAAGGGAGACAATTAGTATTAAAAAATGCAAAAACTTCAAACTAAAAGATAAAATTTAATGGAAAAAACTATGAAAACTAGTCTTCCGATTTGTTGTGGGAAAATCTTATTTAAAGATGGAATTTTTAAAGGGGAATTATAGGAATTAAGGGGCGAAAAGGCTTCTGGGAACTATGCTTTTAATATTAATATCAAGAAATATGTCAAACTATCATTAAAAGGCCGCGAACCCTACTCAAAGTAATCCCTAGACATATGTACATATCTCTATAATACCGAAACGCACTGTACCTCTACCCTGCACGTTCTCAAGTTGTCTCTTTCTCTCTCTTTGTCTCAGACATGACTTCACATAATGACATCAGCGGCAGAGGCAGAGGCGGAGGTGAATTCTTGGCGATTCTTTGGGGTCCGCCTCCCCATCCCCCGATACGGGGAATGACAATCAAAAAGATCCATAATTAAACAAAATTAGCGGCTTATAACAATAATACAACAGAAACAACGAAGACAAAAAACATACACACACACACAGAAAACAACAAACAAACGATGCATACGAACAGCAACAAAAACAATGCAAAAAGAACGCTTACGACTACAAGATACCCTTTTAATAGGGTTTTCTGCCCTTTTGCTGGGATAAATGATTGGAATTTATCGAAAATTATATATTGTCGTTCTGTTTAAAGTAAAAACTAACCAATTGCGATGGTATTTGGTTTATTGGTTGATGCATCTTCCAAATTGTATTTATTTGATTTCTCTGGTTTTTATAGACGTAACTGGAGAACATATAGAATGAATAATGCAAGAAACAAGCGGAATAGAAGAGCAGAAAGGCAAACAGGCGAAGGAATCCAACAAGATAACGAAAATGTGCGTGTGAGCATGTTCCATTCAGTTGAATTAAATCAACTACGACAAGCGCGCCGATAGAATGGTAGACAACGCAAAAAAGTACATCTGGTTTGTTTCTTCGTCTCGAATTCGAGTATGAGCCAAATATTGAATATTCCTGTCATCCGAAAGTGCTGATGGTAGGCAACGCCCACAAGTACATCGAGGATTCGTCTCGAGTTCGAGTACAAGCCAAATATTGAATTTTCCGCTCATCCGAAAGTGCTGATTTTTGCTGATGGTAGACAACGCCCACAAGTACATCAAGGATTCGTCTCGAGTTCGAGTACAAGCAAAATAGTGAATTTTCCGCTCATCCGAAAGTGCTGATTGGTCAAAGAATGTCCCTATTTTCATGCTTCCGTTTCCCTGTCACACACGAGTCTATCCCCCCAGATTTACAGGGTATGCAAGCGCGAATATATATTTCGCATTCGATGATAAACTAACAATAAACAACAACAGCAAAACAGAGTTGAATCAAAGGGTGGCAGCGTAAAACAATACGAAAAAATGATATCAAAATTGTAGTTAATTTGCATGTTTCCAGGGCGTTTCATAAGAAACCCGAAAGCCCAGCCACAAAAAACAGCAACAAAGCGAATAAATTATGCTCGAAAATATTTTCAAAAGAACAAACTTCGGTGGCGGACCCGTAAGAACCACAAACACCGGACCGCGACCGCGACCGCGACAGCGACAGCGACACGCCCACCATCAAGGCCAAATACCTTTTTATTTATTTATTTTTGCTGTTCTCCCCCTTTTTATAGCCGTTGAGAATTTATTACGAAATTGATGCGGCTTGTTGCAATTTGGTTTTCAGGGATTTTTAGCGCTGCCTCCGCCGCTGCCGTGCAGCAAAATTAAAGTTTTGCTTTTGACCCAAACATTTAATTACAATGCAACAAAAAAAGGGAAATACGTCGCGACCTGCAATAAATTTGGTTTCGTTCCTGGCCGCAGGGCCCTTCCTTGGAGTGCTCCGGAGTCGCAATGGATGTGCAACCCGCTTCCTCTCACTCGCTGTACCTTTTGTTCTGGGCTGCAGCACCCCCTTCATGGCCGCCCAAAAGGATCATCCTTATCCTTGGTCTTAGCCTTGCATAAATATGTTTTTATTTATAAGATGGGGGGGGGCTCCCGAAACAAAGGGGGTAACTTATTCAAAGCCAACAGAATTTGTAGCCCTGGCCAGAGTCCTCTTTCTGCCCCCCTTTTCGCATAAAGAGAAAGAGCTTACAACCGGGGGGAAAAAAACTGTAACTGAAACTTTTGTTGCCGCTTGGTTTCCCCTTTTCTGTGGGGCAGCCGCGTTGCTGTTAACAGAATTTATTTTACTCTTTCAGCGTCCTTCTGCGGCGCCCCCGACCGCTCTTTAAGTTGCAGGTTGCACCAAGGAGCGGAGAATAGAGAGTGAAGATGTGGAGGAGTGACCGACCGATAAGAGCTTTAATCGGATCATCATCAGCTTGCTCTCTTCGTGTTGCTTTGGCCCTCTTAATCAGACACTCTTGAGAGGATTAGACCAAATGAGAGTTTGATAAGGACATAGCGGAAGAGAGAGAGCGAAAGGGAGAGATGAATGAGAGGAAAGGTCAGGAGTCGTGAAAGGAGTCATGTTCAGGGCATAAAAATGGTTTCGAAGATGGACAGCTCCCTGACAGCTTCTCAAGTTCCAGGCGGTCACAGGAGCCACACAAGATTTCTGTGTACTGACAGGATCTTTGGGTTTGAGTACTGACGAAAATATGTCACACTTTGATGGATACATTTCGGGGCTACAATTCAAAAAGGGGGCAAAATTTATTACACTCTTAGCGCCAACGCAAAACTACAACAATCAGAAAGATGGCCGCAACAATTAGCAGCAGGATATTTGAACTGAGCGCCGAACCACAGCCCGTTCGGAACTGATTCAAAACCGCCTCGATATCGGCGTAGTACAGGGCCGAGAATCTGTTCGGAGCCACTTTTGTGTTTGTGCAGTGCTCGACCAGCTCGTCCACCAAATGGAAGGCATAGTGGACACACACCACATGGCTGTGGCCAATGGTGATGATCCTTTTACTGCCATGGCTGTCGACGCACTCGAACTCGTGCATTGCCTTGATCCGGAGGGTCTTACAGAAACCGACCGCCTTGCTGCGAAAGACAGCAAGGAGGTCGTCCGGTTCGACCTCTGATCGAAACATCGCATAGGGATCGCCGGCCGATACCAGCTTGCCATCGTATCGGATCACTGCATCCAGGGGATAGCTGCCGCTGCAGATCAAGTTCCACGTTCCGGTGAGGATCTGCGTGCAACGAGACGTAATCGTGTCGTAGTGACTAATTACGACCTTGGGATCCTTCTTCAAATTTGGACTGTACATTTTACGATTATCCACGTAGAATTTTATTTATTTGTTATTCCAAAGTCAAACTGTCAAAGTTTTTAAGGGGATAATCTACTAGGGAGGGTATTGTATTGTAGTCCTCGGAAATATACGAATATTAGGAGCCACATCATCGAGAGTAGACCCTGGAACGGGTCTGAAAACGACCCATAGACATGTGATGGCTGAAAAGTTGTAATGGGATCGTTGTTATTGTTCTGGAAAGTATCCGAATCCTAAGTCTTTCATACGCGTATAAGCTCTCCATGATCTACCACAAATTCGCAGGATTCTGGTCGTGTTTCTAGTCGAGGAAGAGACGGTGGAACAGCTCTCAGCAAAAGAAGGCTACAATATTTGGGCACGCCCTTCCTAGCAGGTTTTTCAACCGGAATGGGAACTCCAAACAAAGCAATTCTCAATTATTAAAACAATTGTAATACCCATTGCTGTTCTGTCGGGGAGAGGATGGCCATCACTCCAATATAAAGATGGTCAATCCAACGACAGGCTTATCACTTCTTTTTCGTTCTACAACTAAGGATTGAGCTGAAGGTCAGCTCAATGAATTTGTAGGCGGGTCGATTGATGATTCGGCCAGATGTTGACAATCATCTGTTGAGATATCGACGGCCCTGCGTCGACGTCTACGTAAAGGTCAGTCGAAGTTACGATCGGCCGAGTACATCCATCGCAAACATCGGTTTTTTGACCATTCTCCTCTCTTCTATTTGTGTTGGCAGCCCTTGCCATATGCATACGCCACATACGCTCAAGATGGAGTCCGAAATGGCCCTAAAGTATATCTTGGGGTGAGACAACGTTGCCCGGGTCCGCTAGTAATACAAATCCTCATAAGAAAAGGGTATCCATCCGCTCAGTAACGTATCCCACGATTCACAGTCCTTCTTATATCCACCACTTCTTATATCACTTCATCAGAACCTTCAGCCACTCAAAGGAGAACCATCCAATCAACGTTTTCCCCACTTATTCCCGCAACTCATTCTCGTTTCAGTGCCACTTCATTGTTCGCTGTTTGTCAGCCGTGCCACACGCCTGGCCACACAGACCTGTAATTGCATTTCGGCCGCAGAATCCATATTCCGCTTGCGAGTATTACAATTCCGTATTAAAATGTGTGGCTTACATTCCGTGACCGGCCAATGGCCCGCCCTCTCGCTCTCGCTCTCGCTTCTCCGCCGTACTGTTCCCAGGGGATACTTAATTTCATTTTAATTAAAACACCGAAAGTACAGTACCTTCGACTTTTACACGACAACTTGCTGAGGCGACACTCGAGTGCGGCAATGGGGCCCCGGTGGCGCATACTTAATGCGTCTGGGCTGGCCATTACCCGGAGCCGGGCACAGCTTTGTTGCCACACAGAATTAAGTACGTAATTTTTGTGACCAAAAACTTATGCTACTTCGTTTCGTTACCTTTTTCTATGGCCCTTGACTAGCACTGAAAGAAAAAGAAAAACCCGAAAAACGTATCAATCTCTTTCTGCTCGATCCTCTGCCCGGATACCCCAATTCTCTCGTCTCAATTTCGTTTCAGTGTACCTTCTGGTACCCCAAAATTCTCGCCCTTTTCCCACTTTTCCCTTCGATGTTTTGGGGTTCCCTAAACCTCTATTTCTTATCCCCCTTTCTCTAGCTCTTTCACACTCTCTAAACTCCAGTCCTCGCCTCGGTGCTTAGGCACTTTAATCAAGTGCCCGTTGAAGAGGAGCGGCAGCAGGAGGAGCCCGTTGAAGAGGAGCAGCCGGAGGATAAGGAGGAGTCGCTTTATCGGGGTCTGTGCGTCATGCATGTTGTGTGCATGTTTATGGCCACAACAGGAGGGGAGCGGAGAGGAGAGAACAGGCAACAGAAAGGAGCGACCAAAAGCGAAGAAAGAAAAGGCTAGAAAAGTGAGTTTGCATGCTTTGGTTTTTGCCAGGGCTTACCCTCTGATGTCAGGCCAAAGTTTCATATGTCATAATTTTATCAGCCAACTGATGTGGCCTGTATGTGTGTGTGTGTGTGTGTGTCTGTGTGTGTGTGTTTGTGGCAAGTAAGCCCCAAAGTGGAAACATTGCGATGCCATTCATGACACGCAGGCATTAAACTCTCTGCCACAGACACAGACAACAGACAACAGACAACAGAAGGAGCCACAGAGAATGAGCCAAAGCCAACCTCAACATCAACCTCAACCCAGCGTCAAAGGCAGGTGCATGTGTGTGTGTGTGGAATGTGTGTTGCATGCTAACAGGTACCCCCTTGCTGTTGACTTTGATTACAGCCCCCCGCTTCGATCCCTAGAAGCGGAAAGAGCGAGAGAGAGCTGCTCTGTGGCTGCCACTTAAAGTTCTGGCATTTTATTAACTATTAGCCGCACAGCCCTACCCACCCTTCCCCCCCTACCCCCTGGATGCACGCAAACTTGCAACACATTTCTTCAATTTGAGCGCAAAGTGCAACCAGAACTGGCGGGGGGAGGGGGGAGGGGGAAGGGCGGAGCGGTTGAGGGGGAAATATGATGTTATTTTTAACACACTGAAAGCGTGTGGAAAAGCTATTTTTAGATGAATGTGGCCAAAGCCGCAGGAAAGCGAAGGAAAGCGAAACAAGAAAAATAAACGAGAGAGCAAAAAAAAATAAGTAGAAGCAGCAGAAGAGTCACGCGGCCGGGCGGCAGGCGGCAGGCGGCAGGCGGCAGGCGGGCAACAAATTGGTGCAAGTTCTGCTGTGCAACTAGGAACCGAAAACCGCATCAACGAGATGCTGGCTTTTAATATTTCTCATTTTCTTGTGCCAACTGCTGTCTCTCCTTTTTCCTGCAGGGTCCTTCATGTTTTATTATAAATATGGCCAATAAATTGCTCTGCTCAAAGTGTCCTTTTAGCGGGAAATTGCTGTTTGCTACAAGCTTTTCCACTGAGTTGATTTTCTTGAAATTCAATCAACAGCCAGCATCCTTTTCTGTGTTTTTCCCCCCCACCAAACGCCGCCATCCTGGCCTGGCCTAATTCAGTTGTCAGTTTGTGCGGAAAGTGTATTAAATTTGGGATGCATTTCCTGTGCGGCGTGCCCCTTCGCGTTTCCCCATTAAATGTGGCCAATCGAAGCACTTCCTGTTTTGGGAAATTGCAATTGCAAATATTTACAGAGTTTTTCTGTTTATTCAACATATGATTTGATTTTCGCCAGCGCAAAATGGAATATAAATCGCAGCTTAAAGCTCGGCAAACACTGCCGCAAACACGTTGCACAAACATAGCAGCAGAAACTTGTGACAAATGCAACCAAAGTCCCCCCCCCAAAAATAGAAATAAAACTTCAACCGCAAATGCATTTTGGCAAAGTTTTAGTGCTGCGGGGCGTGTTGCACATGGGAGAATGGGAGGCGGGAGGCAGGGAGTTGAGATCGAAGTGTGGCATGTTTTTTGGAAAGCAACAGGGAACTGGCAGCGGCAGCGGCAACAACAACATATTAAAACACAGATACTCTCACTCACACACAGACACTTCCAAAGCAAATCGATGAGAGGGGAGAGGAGAGGGTTGGTGGGAGAGAGCCACAGACATTGATTTGTTTTCCCATCGACTGCGGCGGGGTCTCATTCCCGACTCTCCCTCCGAGGCAGGCAGCTCACGTAATGCTCCAAGATAAAGGTGCATGCAACAACAAAAATATTCAAAAACACACACACAGATTCGAACGGAATTTACGACTCTGCATATTTGAAATAAACCAAAATAAGAGAAATTCAAGAATTTGGAATTTATGGGGAGTTGGTGAAAGACTGCAACAGCAACAGTTGCAACTAAAAGATGCAACGAAGGAAAAGTCTTTCTTCGATTAAAATTCTTCGATTAGAGGGTAGCAGCGTAGTCGCAACATCAGGAAGATTGTCTGCAAATTAAAGGCAGAGCGAGAGAGAGAGACAGAGCCACCCTAATCATATTTCCCATTCACTTTTCATTATCTCATCCTTTCACTTCCCTCAAGGATCGGCTATCCTGCTATCCTGCTATCCTTCTATCCCCACCATTCATCATTATCTTCCCAGGCATTTCCGCCCATTATTCATTGTAATCCAAAACCAAGAGTCGACTCTGGCTCCTACTGCTTACCGTTACAGCCACCAGCGGCGGCAAGGCCGCAGCGCCCAAACAAAATTATAAATTAAAAAAAAAAGGTTTTTCACACTTAATTGGTTACACAAACCGACATAAGTATATGTACGTGTAGGTGTAGGTGTAGGGGCATATACTCGTGCGAGTAGAGTTACCCCGAATCCAGAGCGAGTGATAAATTAATGAATATGAACTGCCGCTGGCCGAGTGGGAGAGAACCCACCAACCGATTGCCCAACTTCGGGCCAAGAAAACCCGTTTGTACACCCAACACCCCACACCCCACCCCACACCCCTCCCCTTCGCATAGATTTAAGCGAAATATTTCAGTAATTTAAAACGGAATATTTGAAGCCAAGTGTCGTTTACGTTTTGGCTGCATATTTCTTTTTTTTTTTTTTTCAAGTTGCGGCAGGTCAGTGGATTTGTTTCGATTGGGGATTTGAGTGCTGTTGAAACCCGAACGTGATTCGTAGTCCAAATTGTTGACAATCAAATATTTGGATATATAAAATGCAGATATAGCATGGCTTGATTCGATTTTGGTAGCAGAGCAGCCAAGTGGATGGAGATTCATTTGGCAAATCAAACAATATTCAATAGAGCTATCCGTAGATAAATAAACCTGATTTCCCCATGTATTATTCCAGCTCCAAGTGTATCTGACAATTAAACAAGAAGTTGCACTCAATGGAAAGTCAACAGTCTCGGGGGGGCTGTCTCCCCTGTCTCCTGCATCGCCTGCCACAAAAACCGATTGACAACAAGTTGCATAATGGCATTTAAATGGCCCAGACGCATAAATGTCACAAAATGCTACAAATTGCTGTACCAAATGAACATCAATAAAAGCACTTAATGTCGCAAGTCACTTACGGGCACAGATGCAGGGAGCGACTGGGAGCGACTCACTCTCACTGGGAGATAAGTAGCTAAGAGAATGAGAGAGAGAGAGAGAGAGACAGACAGCTGGCCTGGTCAACAAACATGGCCAACATGTCTATTCAGCATTCAGCACAGGACGCAAAACGAAAAAAAGAGGAATCCAAATAGGTCCAAGGGGAGGGCCAGGAAAATGGAAATGTAGGCAAAACCTGGTCCATGGCCAGAACCAAATGGAACGCAACGAAACGAAACTCAATCAATGATCAGTGAAAAGGGCCAGGAGCGGATACTGCTGCCACCAGGGGAAAAGGAGGAGCCAGTGGCAGGCAGGCAGGCAGGCCAGGAGTATTGGGATTTTTGCCTCTTGGCGGCATTTAACATTTCCGTTGTTCGGAGGTCTATGGGGAGGCCAGAACAGAACAGATGCTGACTGCCGACTGCCTGCGGAAGCTGACGAGCGAGCGGATGTCACTTGCCACTTGCCACAAGAGCCCCGCCCTCGCCCTCGCCCTGCCCTGGCCCCTCTTTCTCTCTCACTTGATTAATTCAGTTTTGTTTTCAGCCAATGGTGCAATTGCCATGGCAAATATTTTTATTGCTCTCGAATGCTTTTGCTTTTGCCACTGCCACTGCTGCCACTGCTGCCCCTGCCACTGCCACTGCTGCTGCTGCTTCCTCGACATAAACTAATCGCTTTGGCTTAATGCAAATTTGCATTTTATCAGCTTCACAATGAGACAGAAAGCAGTGTGCAGGGTTCGGGTATGCAAAGAGAGAGGGGGTCCTTGATTCTCCTCTGTTGGCTTTTATAAATGGCTATATCCATGGCTGATTAGCCTGAGCTGCTGGCCCTGGACTTGATTATGACCAGTTGGACTGCCACATGGTACATCTGTAAATATGTAATTAATTGGAGCTCTCTCTATCTGTCGCTCTGTCTCTGAGCATCTCTTTCTGCCCGCTGGCCAATTGCCAACTTCCTGCACTCATATGGCTTACAAATTATGAGCCAACTGACAAACAGGCCAAGTGCTGCTGCTGCTGCTGCAACCAGCCTGCCATTTCTGTCTCTCAGATTCGACTGCCAGGAGCACTAGAAACATACATATATGTATGTATGTAGCTTCCAATCGAATAGTTGGTTCCCATGGAACGGGGCTACGATACAGAAGGGATTCCCATAGAGTAGCTGGCCCCGATGGCGAGCAGTGGCTCCGATAAACCAGAACTGAGTTTCGATGGGGCCTAGCGGCACACACACACAAGCACGCACACGCACACGCACACGCCACAATTTGTTGCGGTGACAATAAATATTTGCAAATTAGGCCACTGGGGAGTTGATCAAATAGTCAGTGGCAGCCACAGCGAATAATGTGCACCCGACTGGCAATTAGTGATTAAATCTCATTTGCGTAGAGTGGCTGCTCGTATTTTGGGGGAAAGATATCGATGAAAATTCAACCATAGCCTTGGAAAACGAATAAAGAGCTAGAGCTGCAGGCATTTGTGGCAATTTCATTGAAATTTACGAGTGTTTATTTAAGTCTCAGAGGATTCTGCAGTCCCATTGGTTTTGGCAGAGATTTTAATGAATATGAGGGCATATACATACATATGTATATACTAGTACATAGACATACATATGTATGTATGTACTAGGGGGCAAGCCTCCCTTGCGCGCTCACTTCGATCACGCCGATATGAGTCACGACGACGATGAAGAAAGGCATCTCAGGGAGCACTAGGGACGGACAGTAAGCCCCAAACCAAAGGAAACTACAAATATTTTTCAATATATTCCGTCTGGTCTAGTCAAGCTGTTGTTTTACGGCAATTTCATACGTATATTTTTCATTTATGCAAACAGAACTGTCAAAATGTTCCAGGGTTCCAATAGAACTGTCAGTAATCCTCAGTTCAATCCTTTCTCTCTCCCACTCGCCTCCACCCTCTATTTCGCTTGAGGTGTTCTCACCATTGAAATGATTTTTCAATTGAACTGAACTCACACACACACACGCTCACAAAAGGATGGCCACGAGGGTCGCGTCGCTATATACCCTGTACCATAAATCACCAAGCAAAAGGGTAGCAACAGTTCGACTATCTTTGTGTGTTCGTATGTAAATACGGGGTATGGGTCCCGCGGGTAATCACCAAAAGCAATACTGTGTCGGAGAGGGTACATGGCAAACACCTGCTGAAAATCATAATACCCGCATGGAAATGAGTCAAAGAGTCTAGGGGGAGAAGAGAAGCAAAAATTTCATCAGAGAGTGACAGCTGCTCGGGCGCTAAGCTGCGATGCA
The DNA here is from genome assembly GCA_008121275.1 of Drosophila lowei. Taxonomy (NCBI): domain Eukaryota; kingdom Metazoa; phylum Arthropoda; class Insecta; order Diptera; family Drosophilidae; genus Drosophila; species Drosophila lowei. The sequence goes on along the minus strand of CM017778.1, from coordinate 17,257,965 downwards.
CAGACAAACGGACAGTAGTTGTTATTGTCTCTTCTTTTTTTTTCTGCACTGAAAAAATATGAAAAACCGCAAGAAATGTTTGCCCTCTTGCTCTCGCCTGTGGGCTGTGTTGTTGCGGTCCGACGCTACTGCGCTGCTCTTGAACTTGAGGCGATAAGGCGGCAGCAGCCGCAGTCGCGAAGAAGCAGATGAAGAAGGAAACAACAAATGTTGCCTGGCATGTTGACAGTGCGAATAACTCTCTCGCTCTCTGCACCTCTCTTTGACCTTAAACTTCACCTCGAAGCGCGAGCGCGAGCGAGATGGAGATGGAGACAAGACGAGACACGCAAAGGCAGGCAAAGTCAGGCGGCAAAGGCAAATAGCCGGCAGCTTCAGCCAAGCTTGATGCGATCGTTGGCTGGCGTGCTCCCCTCCCTCTCCCCGCCAAAAGACATGAGCAATTAAAAATTTGCTAAATTAATTTTTTTTTCTGCCCTCCTCTCTGGCTTTTGTAATACCCTGCGTTTGTAGAGTGCAATGGTATGTTGTTTTGGGGGAAATTAACTCAAAGAGTGCTGAAATTTCCATAGTTGGAGAGATCCTGCACATTCGAAACTCCGTACACAGCGTTTTCTACCCATTGAACTTCAAGGAACTCCGATTAAGGGGTGTCCAATAGCCGCAACACTCGACTGTGGCGCTATTACGTGTTTTTTTTTCGCTGGCTTTTTTGCAAGTTGAAATAATTATTCATTCGTTTCGCTCTCCCGCATTTGGTGTAATTCATTAGGAACGCTCCTCCACAGCTCTGTTTCTCTCCTTCCTTTTGTTTCAACTTTACAGCTCCACCAGCTAGCACTCTCTTCGTCTTCATCTCCATCTCCATCTCTATTACTGCTCTTTCCCTCCCCCATATTGTATCTCTTTCTGGTTTGTTCCATCTTTTTGGGGGCTCCTGCCGTTTATTGCTACACTTGACATTTTGTCAGCCGTTGTGGAATATTTAATTTCATTTCGTTTTTATTAAATGCGGGCTCAGCGGCAGGGGGAAGACACAGAGAGAGAGCGAGAGGGAGAGGGAGGAACGCTTCTAAGTTGACATTTATTTGTGCACATTGCGTATACGACATGCATGCCAGCAGGAACACGAACACGAGCCCCAGACCCAACAACTCTCCGTCATGGCGGTTAGCCAAGTTTGTGACAAGTTCTGGCAACAGACCACGCCCCCCTTGCCCCTTTGCCCCCCTGCCACCAGCTTCGTCCTGTGCCTGAATATTGTGTATTTATCTTCAATTTGAACCATTTTGGCCAAGAGAGCGTAAAGTTTTGGGTCGGATTTTGCCCAGGATTCAGATTGGGGACTCAATTAAGGCCCTGCCGAATTTGTAATTAATTTAAGAAAATCATCCTATATGTGTGTATCCTAACGTTAATGACTTGGCAAGGAAATGACCTGGAGATTAAACGGGAACACAAATTAAATAGATTTGGGCACGACCCTAGAACTAATGGGGAAATTAGAAAACTGAAAACTCAGAACTGGGCAATCGGGCAATCGGGGAAATTGGATAACTGAGAACTGAGAACTGAGAACTGGGCAATCGGGAAAACCTGACAGCACGACTTAGTGACAGCCGAAAAGGGCCAAGAAGGAATTATTATTATGAATAATATCTGCAGGCTGCAGCTGGGCTCGTTGACAGTTGGCCTGGACTCCGAACTCCAGACCCGGCATTGGCTTCGGTTTTGGCCAAATTGAAGTCGATTTCTAGCCCCCGGCAGCGGTCGCATTCCATGAAGAACAATAACAATAACAAAAACAAAAAATCCAATGAAAATTGTGGGCATCGATCACGATCTGACAGACGGGGCTGGCTGGCAGACTGACTGACTGACAGACAGATAGACAGACAGACTGACTGACATCACCCTCGCGGCAGTTTGATTTTTGATTCGCCTTCTTGATTGTGCCCCAACCTTTGGCTGAGGTCTCCCTAAGGTCGCTTGCATAAGGGCCAAAAAATAGTGAGTACCCAAATGGAAATTCCACCACGTAAGCCCTCTTTTTGTTGGCTTTTCCTTCTCTTCTCCATGGTGCAATTAAAACTGGAAAATTAATTCAGCTTATGCTCCACACAATTGACAATAATTTCTAACAGCAGGCGGCAGGCAGGCGGCAGGCGGCAGGGGCACACAAAACGAGCAGCAAACAATTGCCACATGCAGTCGAAAAAGTTGAGTCACTTTTAAACCGATTATCAGCACCAAAAAAAACCAAAAATGCTTTCAAACAAACAGAGTTTCAGCCACACAGCCGGTACGGGCCAGGCCAGGCCCGGTCTAGGCCGGACCCCCAGTCAAACAATTAAACAATTGCAGTCTCTTGGCCGGCAACAGAAATTTATGAGCAACTTATTTCTTTTATTTCCGAGATAAGCATAAAGTTTCCTTCCACATGGAGGGGCCGAGCAACAATTAAGTTTTATTTGTTGTCCCATTGAAAATCCGCACAACATGTCAAATGTCATTTGTCTGGCAATCACGATACGATCCCACAAAGAAAAAAGAAAAAACCCCATTAGATAACTCCGAATCGAAGCTGAGAGTGGATTTTTGTGGAGTTGGCCAACAGCTGGCATCGAAATCCGAAATCCGAAATCCGAAATCAATCATTCCAATGACGGGAATCAATTAAAGTTATGCAAATCCCAAATCGCTGATTGGCTCATTTAGAGAGAGGGAGAGAGATGCAATATGGAAAAGGCATGCTTTCCCGTAGGAAAAACTAAGTTAAGTTTGTTGAAAAGTAATAACATTACTCGTCCGTCTCCCAGCCCTGCGATAAGCTCAATTCAATTGCAACTTTCATGCGATGCCACTCATCAAGGGCTTCCGCGAAAGCCCCACCCTCGGGGGCACTGCACGGCACTCGCTTTTCTTTCTTTCTCTTTCTCTTTCTAACCCTTTATGCGTCTATTCCCTGCAGCAATTGCTGACAAATCATTTGGCATTTGAATGCGCTGGTTTTTTTGCTCAAATGTTGCCTTTTTTGCCCCCCCCCTTCTGCCCGTTGGCTTTCGGCATTTTTCCGCTGCGGTTGCCATTTTGGCATGTGCCAGCCGACATTTTTGAGCCCCATATGTCGTCTGGCAGCGTCTACAGTCTACACAGTATCTGGCAGTGTCTGGCCCTGGCTCTGTGTCCATTTGTCCATCGATTGTGGCAGTGCCCTCGCCTCGTCCTCCTTCATGGCGGGGAATGGATTACTTTACCTGTCCTGTATCTCTCCTCTGTCGGTTCTGTATCGAGGTATTTGTCACTCCGTTTGGGCCAATTGTTGGTGTCGCTGCCAATGCAGTTGGCCATTTTTCACACACATATCAATATGTATGCCCCTACCTCCCTCCAACCCTCCTCTTTGGCAATCTCTCTGTGGGCGCGTGCCCCAAATTGCCGCCCATGTGTCCGGTTTTACATATATTTAAACTCGATTTATAGCTTGGACAAACAGAAACAAAAAACTGGCAAACATTTTCCATATTTTTTCGATTTTATTCACTTGTTCTGCAGCAACTAATTAAATTATTCACTCCGCCTGAGAGCAAAACCCCTTAAAAGCTCATCTTTATTTATTTTTTTTTAAAATCTATTTATATTAATTGATGTATTTCAAGTTTTTACCATATGCTGCAGTTGGCTCCTAGGGTTTTGGGACAGCGAAAAGCCATTTCCATCAATGAGAATCAAAATAATTGCATTTACGAGTATTACTAGACCTGAAAAAAGGCACTCTATTCGGGGGAGACAGCCTTTCAGATGGCAGGCCTATTCTAGGGGTAATTTCTGCAAATAGCAATCTGAAAATAGCCACGATTTGGGCCTCAATTGTGATTCGCAAATATTACAAAATAATTTCAATGGTTGAGAAAATTCAAAATTGAGTTGTTTGACCATGAGGGTCGAGAGGGGGGAAAATGATGTAAAAAAAACAATAGGAAAATGTCCAGGCTTTAAGAGTCTTTGCTTGAGATACTCTTTGAGTTCGAGGGTTTCAATGGCAGAAAATGTAGTTTGTTTTTTATGTTAAATCATGGTTCCCATACAGCTGAAACTTCTGGGGGGAAAAGACCTACAATACCCTCTGGAAAGTGTATACAAAATCCACAGAAATTCGTGCACAAGTCATTCGCTGCTACCCCCCGCTTCTCCCTTCTCATAGATAGTTTTTGTGGCTTTCCCTGCACCTCTCCATCCACCAGCTCATCCCCATTTTCATTCAGCTGTTGGCTTACCCCTCTAGCCCTTTGGAGGACTGTCACCAATTTGCCTTTTTTTTGTCTTTGTCTTTATGACTTTATTATTGCTGCTACGCTGCATTTCATAACTTTAAAACCGATTGGAATGCGGTTTGTTGGAGACTGTTTTGAAGAAACTATTTTCAAAGTTTGAAAGTTTTGGGGCCCCCATTTCAATTTCCTGTGGCCTCCAAATGCGGGCTATTATCTGTTAAAATTTCGATTGGAAACTATGCAAAATGCGGGAAAAGTTTCGGGATTATGTGATTGATTATGGAAGCCATAAATGGCCATACTTTCCATACCTGGTCTCCGGTTGATATTTTATTCTTAAGATACAAAAAACCCCCAATCCATCTTCGATCTCCCTCCGATTCTTTAGCCCAAAAGGTCGTAAAGCTTCCACTTGCAACGGAATTCAGTTGTATAACGCACTGTCTCCACAAATACTCCCTACATTTTTATGAGCTCTGCCCTGCCCAGGGCTCTCTCTCTCTCTCCCTCTCTCTCTGTGTATCTCCTATCTCTGCCATTGTATCTGTATCTTTTAATTTGTGCTCAAACTTCTTGATATTTTCGCCACTTGTTCCTGTTTCTATTCTGTTTCTCTGCGGGCTTTTGGGTTCTTTCTGTGCCAATTTGTGGGCCATAATTGATTTGCTGTAATCTCGATATGGAAACATGTAATTGAAATATAATTTGTGGGCATCGATGGCCGATTTGGCGATTGACGATGACCTGAATCTAAAACCCGGACACAATTTTTGGCCCCAGCCGCCGAGATCCCTTATGTATTCTGTTCTCTCTCTCTCTCTCTCTCTCTGTCTCTGGTCTGCCCTGCTCTTCGGAGGGTATGAGTATTTCCTGGCAAAAGCTGAAAATTCATTATCATTGCCGGGGGCCACTCGAAGAAGGGGTGGGTAGGCACAGGGGAGGGAGGCAAATGGTTGAAGGAAGTTCAAGATTTTTTTCTGTTCTGTTCTGTTGTGCCACGACGAAGACGAAGAACTTCACGATCCGGCAACAACAACAACAACGACATACTTGCCACATGCAACATGTTATTTAAGCGTAAATCATTTCTCAACGTTGCCCACAGAACAGCAACTGCAACAGCAACAACGTTGTTGCAAGTTGCAATTGGAATTTCGATTTTTCACAAGTTCACATGTTTCTTCGCCCCTCATTCGAGTCCGCCTTCGAGTGCGTTGCGCCTTGACCGTGGCAGAGTTAGGGGCAAGGAGTGGAGAAGGTAGCCAGTGGAGCGAGACCATGCCACAGATGATGATGAAGCCGCCAACGCCGCCGCCAACGCCGCCGCCGCCGCCGCCGCCACGGCAACAACTTCATGGCAAGAAGATTTTCCATTTTCATTTTCACACGCGGTCATTAGAGTTGAACCCACTTAAGAAGAGAGTGAGACTGGGAGACTGGGAGACCGGGAGACCGAGAGACTGGGGGCTGCAACTCCTCTTTTGGCCATTTTTCACACAGCAACAACAACAACAACAACAGCCTCTTGAAGGCCCGGCAATGGCTGTAGAAATAAATTAAATTTAACTTGCATTTTCCCTCTCTCCCCATTGCATATGTATCTTGGAGATAATTCTTGGAGGAGCCCTAAAGACTCCTACTCCTACTCATACTCCGATTCCTCTGATTCCTCCGATTCCTCGGTCTCCAGTTCTAGAGCTATGGCTCTGCTCGAGCGCGTTCTGCCATATGCAAATTAAAATTAAAAGCCTTTTTGTACTGCTGTGCCTCCATTTGCTGCAGCCACTAGAAGTTGGACTCCAACAGACAGAGAGAGAGAGAGACTCGACTCGACTCGTCTCGTCTCGTCTTTTGCCTATGACTTTACAATTTGTTTGGCTTTCTGCGGCCGCCGATAGGGCTCTCTGAAGTGTGAAAGATGCCTTCCAACTCCGAGACACACACAGAGAGCAGGGCAGAGCACTGATTCAGATACAGACAGATACAGATACAGATACAACTCGGCACAAAATGGACTGCGGCCGTCGACGTCTAAGTCTTGGCCTGTCATTCCGCCTCCTCCTCCTCCGCCGCCTCCTCCTCCTCCGTTTCTTCAATCTTTTCTGGCCAACTCTGACTTCATTGGCGCTGAACTTCTTGAAGCGGAAGTTCAAGGCGTTCACTCAATTGTATCGTGTAATGAAATGTTTTATAACACCAGACAACAGACAACACAACACTCACTGAACTGACGGGGGGATGGGGTGATGGGGTGATGGGGTGATGGGGGGGTGCGGTACGGGGCTCCATTTCCGATGTTGGCCTTCTGGAGATTCTATCAAATCGACATTTCATTTCACTGTTTGGGTCATTGGCTTCTGGCCTCGTAATAGTCAGTGATTTGATGCCTCATTAGCATGAAGATATGTAATATTTATGCTAATATTTACACTCACAGATAGATATACAGATACAGATACAGATACAGTGGACTCTGGGGCAAACTTCTGTTGGTTCTCATCATTTGTCATCAGGGAAACCAATCAGTTTATAGCAGCCACTCGTAATTATGGCCAATAATCAAACTGAGGCAGTAAACCCAACGGAAAGACTGGGAACTAGACAAAACAGAGCTCTGGATACCCTTTTGTGATCTTTGAGGAGCTTTTATGGGATTTCTAAACCAAAGCCTAAGCGGAATTCCCCTACTTTGAACTCTCGTAACTCTCTTTACAGATTAAAACCGATATGGAATGCATTTCCCATTCTGCCTGGCCCATTCCTGTAGCACTTCGTTAAGGGTATTGGGGAGACAGGAAAAAACATCTGCCATATCACAAATGTTGAAGTGACAGCCAGCCAGAAAGCCAAGCAAAGCTCTTGGCCAAGGTTGTAGACCTTCGGAGCACCGAAATGCCAGAAAAAAACAGAGCCCCCAACAGGAAGGGGAATCGGAGTACGAAATGGTGGAGATACAGGGAGATGGAGATGAAAATGGATGGAAACAAAAATGAAGGAAAAACAAAAAAAAAAATGATAAAGTGTTCCAAAGGCCAGAACAGACGCACACCGAAAATTGACGTAACTTATTCGCATTTATATCACTCCACTCATCGGCAGAGCATCGGAAAGGGCAACAGAAACAGCAAGATACAGATACCATCATCAGTGTCGGCTCACGCAACATCCATGAGCAACAACGTGGAGCTACGTGGAGCAACATGGGGCAGGCGCGTCAAAATTAATACGTTTTTAAATGCCAAAGCCACGCAGCTTCCTGTAGAGAGGCACCGAGAGGCACCGAAAGAGCTGGGGGCTGATCTTTGGAGGCTCTGAAGCTCTGATCTGGCCAAAGTCTTACGCACATGCGTGTAATTGTTTTTTTCATTCTGAACTCCAGACTCCAGTTTTTGGCGAGGGTGGTAGGAGAACTTCTGCAGAGCCAATTCAGAATTATCTATATTATTATCTCTGCTTCGAACGGTAAGCGTATGGAATGCCTGGATGGATTTTGTCCTGATCAAAAACTAAATTAATTACAAATTTATCAAAGATTTCCGAGTTTTCCAGGCTGTGCCTTAATTTCCTTGTTAATTTCCTCATTCAACCCTCGCACCCAGTTAATGATGTGTACAAAAGCCGCAGTTCGGACCCGAATCCGATCCAGGCCCCAACCCAGTGCGAACCCTTAAAAAAAAGCGAAACCGAAATGTAAATTGAATTTTAAAAGGCAATTTAAAGTGCGCGTTTGGGCCATGGCGATTGTGGCCATAATTAAAAATTATCTTCAATTTAACACTCGACATGAAACTCGAGGCTGGAAATGCTTCAATTTCTACGCGATCTACGCCATTTATTTATTAATTCGTATTTTTTTTTCTTTATTGGCTTTCATTGTTACAAAAGTAATTAAGTAAAGACCCGGCTCGTATGATTTATTTATGGTTTGCTTTTGGCAAAATATATTCCAAAAAGCTTCATTTGCATTGCGTTGGATAAGCGAGCAAATTGCATTAAAATTAATGCTAAATTAATTAGCTGCAAAAGGGGCTCCCATTTTCCGAGGGCTTCAGCAACATTTAGTGGATTTTAATTGAATTTTGGTTGCAGGCATTCAACTGGAAAAGTCCTGGCTTTTCCATGGGCTAGAGGCAGGCGTTGGGAGCAGGAAGGTGTCTCTCCATTGGGGATTACAACAGGATTATGTCAAAATATTCGCATTTTTTGGTTTTGCCAGCAGCAGAGGCAAATGTTTCTTCAAAAGATTTACTGTTGTTGCTGTATAAATGATTTATTTATAGGCCTTTCCCTTCCCTTCCCTTCCCTGCCCCGGCGGCTGGCAATCAAAAACTGCATTTTAATCTCTATACTCGATTATTATTGCTGCTTTGCTGCTGCTGTGCGAAACGATTTCAATTTGCATAAATCAAAATTTGATTTTGTTTTCAGCCTCAATAAATACGAGTACGAGTGTTTATGCCCCCACGTGCTGCATCATTTGTCCCAGTATATGGGGGATCGTTCTGTCAGTCATGACTGGCCTTCAATCCATCTAGTACTATGGTCTCTTTGATAGAATTTAAAGGAGATTCAGATACTACACGGATGACACGCATCTTATAGACATATACATATATTGTATCGACAGCTGGCGCATAAAATGTAACGCCTTTTTTATGATTAATTTGCTGTCATTTAATTGCCACAAAATGCGAGGAAACAAAAACAGATGAAATGGTCAAACAAAAGTTGTGTGCTGCTGCCCCATTTGCATATTTGGCAAATGAAATGCATATATATTCATACGTGAAAAAATCGCAGTCCAATTGGCTTTTTGAATAATCGAAACATGAAATGGTAAAAACCCCATATCGGCGAGAAGAGGCGCCACTTGCCGCAGTTTATGCAAATGCTGCCACACGATTGTTGACATTTATTTAACGCGTAAGAGTGAGAGAGAAAACAGTTAAAACAAGCTCCGTTTAGTGGGTCGTTAAATGGCAGAAACTCAAGCAGCACTAAATGGGATCACCTGGCGTATGGGTAATATTCATTACGTTCACAAGAAAGACGCTGTTTAGACATCATTAAGCACAACAGAATGTCAGCCAATGAGGGACGCAGGGACGGGGTCTCAAAAAGGTTTTATATGCAAAACAATTCAAAATTAATTGCAAATTGAAATTTGAGAAATTTGTGTGGCAGGCGATTGTCAGGGGACGAATAAGTGGAATGAAGGCGTATCAATATGTTAATTTGTTAATGAGCAATTTAATTTATAAAGCAGATAAGATATTAATTACAGATAGGGCATTTCTAAGAGGAGAACGTCTCACATAACAGGCGAAATTTGTAATTATTTGAAAGCATTTCCACGGTCATAGGAAAATGTACCTATGATGAAAATACATTCTGCTATGACTTGAAAATATTTCTGCTTCATTTTAGCATAGGTTTTATATTTATGTTTTACAATTCTTCATAAAAACATGTCTTCTTTTTTTTAAGATTATTTTCTCACCTTTTAGATAGTATCTCAATTGAATGCTATGTATCTTTTCCCATTCATGGGTTAGGATACCCTTTTTGGTAATTGTTGCTTCTCAAAAATTGTAATTCATTCTTTAATAATGCACAAAAATCAACACAAAAACGAAAAAAACTTTTGAAAGTAAAAGAGAGGCACTATTCAAACAAAAACACATCAATATTTATAAGCCTTTGCCCACTATTTTTTCACATTCATTTATGAAACACAAACAAGAAATTTATGTGGAAAATTTTACGAATTTAAACCTTTGCATATTATGAAATTCTTGATTTATGAACTTTTTGCTTTCTATTTTTTCCAACAAGTTATGGGCAAAAAATGCTGCAAAGAAAAGAAAAAAATTACAAAAATGAATTAAATAAAATAGACAAAAAAACTAAAATAAATAAAATTGGCTAGCATAAAAATTAACAAGAAACCAAATAAACAAAAAAAAGGAACGCTAAATTCCAGGTCGAAGTTCTAGATACCCTTCCCGAGACATTTTTCCTACAGAAACGATGTATATAATATAGTAATACGATCTTGGCAGCTCTGATCCTCTGTTCCGTCAAAGTTCAGTGGAACATTGGGGATCTACTGAGCAGTATATTTGCGTTGCAAGATTCTAGTACCCCTCTCATCTTTTAGGGTAGCATTAAAATTCAAATATGAAAATATGAAACTTTTTGGGGACTTGTTTATACGGGAAATACCCGTCGCATGGTTTGCTAAAGTAGAAGCGGAAACATGGCAAACATTTGCCGGCAAACAAATGTCTGCGATTTTTCCCATTTCCACTCTCCCACTGGCTGTCCGCCACTTCCCTGCCCCTCGTAGCCCCCTTCTGCTGCTGCATCTGGCTTTTGGGGCGGAGGTTTAGGGCTTAGAGAAGGGTCTGTTGTGCCGAGCAAGGGGGGAGGACAGTGGCTACCACTAAAACTGTCTCAAGTTAATCGCTTTTATTTATTTTCGCCCTGTTCCAAGCCAAACACACTCGCAACATACACACACACACACACACACACACGGAGGAAGACTAACTGCAACCGGTTTTTCCACTCACACACACACATGAATAGGGTTTTTTTTTGCGCGCTTTTAGCTATTTTTCTTTTTTGTTTTCTTCTTTTTAATATAAACTTTTTTTTTGTTTTGCCGTTGAAGAATTTATGAAAATCATAAAACAAAAGCGAATTTCATTTCACATGAGTGTACGTATGTGTGCATAGCTCTCTCTCTCCGTGTGTGTGTGTGTGTGTGTGTGTGAGTGTGGAAGCGCTTAAGTTGCAGTTGCAACAGATAGATACCACAAGCTTTCAAGTCTAGATGCTGCTGCTGCCTGCTGCTGCTGCTGTTGCTCTTGGCCAGGTTAACACGCCAAAACCTGGCGACGTCATAAAGTCAGCTGCCGCTTCTGTTTTCCTTTTGTTGTGGCAGCAGCAACTATTCGGTTGACAGTGCAGCAGTGGCAGGGGCAGCAGAGGCTGTGCGACAGCTTTCAAGGCTGTTTAGAAGGCAGAGCACAACCCCAACCACACAGACAGACACACTCTCTCTCTGCAGCACTCAAGCACTATTCTTGTACATATTTTAACCGTGTTCCTTCCAGATTTATTTTAGAATATTTTGCTCAAAAGAAGGCATTCCTTCCCTGCTACCCCCGTAACATGTTTAATTAGAACAAATATTTTATAAAAGTTTTTCTGGGGTATTCGGGGGGTGTTCTTAAACATTTTCTTGGTCTTTTCGGTTTTGTGTTTGTAGTCTTTTTTATCTTTTTTTTTGTTAGTGGTTTTGTCAAATTACCGTTTTTCAATGTGCGGGAGTTAAAAACGTGTTTTCTTGATTTTGTTTTGGCTGCGGCTTGCGGCGGCTGTGGCTGAGGCTTCTGTGGCTGTTGCTTCTTTTGCTTTCCGTACTACCGCGGACACGAACCACTTCTGACGGACACTACTCTGGTAACAGTTCGGACGGGGGCGCACGTCGTCGTCGTTATCGGCTTGGCTGGCAAAGCTCAACTGAATGCATGCTAGACAGTGGCGAAGCCAGCCAGCCCCGAAAGCCGATGATGATGATGACGAAGAAGAAGAGGAAGACCATGCCACGAACTGGTTTCGGCTTCGGCTGTGGCTTTGGCTTCGGCTTCGGCCAACTGGTCGTACTTTGGCATTGTTGCTTTTTGGTCTGTAGGAATAGTAGTAGAAAAGAGTAGTAGATGAATGTATGGGAAAAGAGCCAGTGGGGGGATAGAAAAGGGTAAGCAAAGAATGGGGATAGGTATAGGGTTAGGCAGGAGCACAGTCCGGGCAGGAACAGGGCCTGGACAGGAAGAAGGCCATTGCCATGACAGGAATTCATTTGTGGCCAACATTCAAATAAATGAAGGCAATTACGAGGCCAAGGAGTAGTGTTACGGACAAGCCAAATGGTTTTAAGCCCCGTACCCCCCTTCAGTCCCACCCACCAGATGACTGCTCTTTTCCCCCCGGTCTAAGCCTCTCTTAGCGGCGCTCTCTCTGTGGTGCTCCGCATTTAACGGAAGTAAAGCGGCAAACAGAACAACAACAGCAACACTGTTTTGGGGGACCAGCCGGTTTGTTTACCTTTTTTCTGTCGCTGTCATATACACACGCCGCTCAGCTGTTATACTGTTATACCGGCTGAACAGCTGTGGCGGCGGTAAACACACACACACACACACACACAATCGAAGCACTTCCGTGGGCTGTTGTGTTTGTTGTAGCTGCTTTTCATACCCTGTAATCGAAGAATGGAGGGGTATGGTATGGGATAGGGGATATATTTGTAGGTTTTTTGTTCAAGAATTCCAGAAAAATCCTTTAAGAGTAGTACCATCTCTGCTCTTCTGATTATAATTCTACATAGTAGAGGGTATCTTATAGTCGAGTTAATCGACTATCTCACTTATTTTTCAGTTAGTGGCGGGTGTGGGCGTGGGTCGGTGGTTGCCATGGCGTGTTGATAAATAACCAAATAAATAAATAAACAGTTTCAAGTGTTTTTCCAAATTGAGTCAAATTTTCACTCTTCCTCATTTTGTGGTGCCACTGGCTTTGACTGTTGTTGGCTGTTGTTGTTGGTGGACTGCATTGAAATAAATGGAAATACTTTTAGTCAGATTGATGGCTTCATTATGTGCAAGTGCAACAATTAACCGAAAGTTTTGGCCAAATGTGGCACTACCAATAGCTCGGGGCTGATTGGATTCAAGTGTTCTGTCCCCAAAGCTTTGCCATGGATCCATTGCTTGTATGGAATCCTTGCAATGGAATCAGAAATCACTTACCCTAAGAGATCCATAGATTGTGGCTTGACCCACTAAAACTACCACAAACATATAATTATCTTTATCTGACCCTCCCCCATACCGCACTCTGTCTCTGTCTCTGTCTCTATCTCCATCTCTCTCTTGAATCGTTAACCTCAATTATTGCCACAAATTGTAATTACTTCATCGATACAATTGAATTGTTTTCCGACTACTGTTTGGCCCCCACTCAACACTCCACACCCAGAAATACGGCTCGAACATAAGACAGTGGCCCCCCGCCACCCTCTAACCCAACCCCATAGCCCCTCCCCTGCCGCTCACCTGTACACTTGGCCACAAAATCAATTGTGAACCTTTTTCTTAGCCATTTTGGTGATTTCATAACTTTATTAATTCATTTGTTCATTGTTTCTCCGTGGATCTGCGGAGGGTCGTTGTGTTTTTTGTTCGCTGTTTACGGGTGCCAATTCAAGCGCGACAAAAGACAAGAAGCTAGAGCCGGAGCCAGAGCCAACCCCAACTATAATTCCAATTTCATTTCAGGTTGCCACAGGCTGCCACAAGCCCCGGGAGTCGGGTGCGGACCAAAGAAATTCCAATTAATGAAAATGAGTCTAAACAGGCGAGGGGATAGGATAGCGGACGCAGATGGGAGACGGGAGACGGGAAACAGGCAATAAAATTATGCAAACAGCAGGTGTTACCCATTAGCTTTTCCAGTCTTTTGCTGCAGTCACCAATTTGGGTCATTAGCAGGTGTTGTCATCGCTCCTCCACTTTGGAGCTGTCTTTTGTGTATACCCTGGAAGAGAGTATTCTATTTGTGGCGGAAAGTTGGCTACAGAAAAAGAACTCCGCACAGGTCCCTTGATATAGGGTGCACTCATGGACTACTATATCGCATTTCTCGTGTAACCAATTGGTAGATCTTGGCCATAATCGTACCAATGTACCAACATATGTAGCCATCAAACAGCCTATCCGTTCTGTAGTGTTTTTAGCTTGACCCTCCCTACATTTTGTTGGGGGGGGCGCGCAACCAATCAAAGTTTTTAAAACAAAAGAGGAACAGCAGAAGGTCTGTTTTTCTTTTTGTTTTCTGTTAAGGGGGTTCCAAACTGTAGAAAATTTAATTAACTGCTAAATTAAATACAATTTTCGGCTCTCAACTTTGTTCTGTTCTACCTCTGATTCTGTTTCGGGTTGGCCTGCTGCGGCTCCCCAAAGAGACCACAACCACAGCCAGAACTAGAACGGTGGCACGAGAACCTCTCGTCTGTGGGGGCTCCACCCGCATTGGAGCGTCCAGTGTTGCCCGCTCTGGTTGTCGTTGTTTGCTGCAGTGCGTCGGAAGTTGTCGCCGGCAAATCAACAAACCATAACGCACAACAAGCGAACGGTACTCGGGTCCCAGTGAAAACATTTAACGCCGCTTCTGACTCGACTTCTCTTGTTCCGAATGGAGGAAAAAGAATAAAGAAATGCAATAAAATTTCGTTGGCCAAGCGCTCAACCAATTTGTCCAAGCCTGATAAGTGGCCTGAAAGAAGTGGCCAACACAGAATAATTATGGCCGCAAATGGGTTTTCGGGCCCCCACAAAAATCGTTTTAAATGCATAAATTGTCCATGAAAAGTAATTATTCCGAAAATATGGTAATAACTGAAATATTTACATAATTTAATCGGAAAAAAAGGAATATTTTTTATGGATAATCCACATTTAATTGAACACAGAATAAAATAATTCAAGTGATTAATTTCGATTTTAAAGAGATTATAGAATAACTTATTTTAATTTATTTATCTCAGTGTTTTTTGCCTTTATAATCGTATATGTACCATATCCTGTTAAATAGCCTTCCGATTTTAATCAACCTCAATATTTAATACCCACTAAATGTCCATCCGCTTTATTTAGTTTGATTAGCCAACTAATTTATAACTAACGAAGCGATCTGATATATTTCATGATGCTAGCCAATTTATCGATGGTTATGAATCGGCTTGACTGTCTATAGAATTTGCTTGGCTTTTGTGCTGTTTCGTGGTTGTTGGTGCTCTTGTACTTTTTTCAATTTCCTAGCCATAAGCTGTCAATTTTATGGGCAAAAACGGCGCTTCTCTTTACGAGTTTCAACACCCATTCCACACATTATGCCCCCCTTCGTGCACCCCTCGGGCCCCCGACCCCCGAAACGCACTAAAACAGAATTTATGTTGATGATTTTTTGTGTGCGGCCTATTGCCATAGTCACGAGGCAGTCGCAGAGACGGAGAACACTGCAGAAGAGGTGCCAGAGCCAGAGCCAGAGCCAAGGTGTAACGTAGGTGGGACTTTTTGAGTAGCATATTGTATTTTTGGCACTTTCTCGCGTTCGAACTCTTTTGTTTCGCACATAGCGCCCATAAAAACTATTGAGGCTACTATTAAGAGCCAGCCTAACCCTATAAAAATATACCTTGGGCAAAGCCATCGTCGCAGTCAGGGTTAGAGGCTCTCTTCCCCACCCCCCTTTAAAGCTGGCGGCGCACGCAGTCTTCGCAAGACTCAAATTGGAGTTGGCGTCGGGGGAAGAGGCGGCGGCAGGGAGGCAGGGAGGCAGAGGCCAGACAATGCAGTGACTGCTGCGGCTGTGGCCTCGGACCGCGGTCAATGGACTGCACTGCCCACCCAAAAAGGCGGCACTAAATTGCTTTGAAATGCCGTTAGAACAATAATTGCGCGCACACCAACACACACACACACACTCATGCATACACTGGAAACATATGATTGGAGCGAAAAGATAGGCGATAGGAGGAGAGCTTTTGCCAATTTATTGAGTTGTAAAACGGCTGCAGGCCGGGAGGGGGAGGGAGCGAGGGATGCACGGCAGCGTATTAAAAATAAATAAATTAAAGAGAGGCTTTGTGAGAGGAGCATTGCTTGCTCATTAGAAGGAAGCAGAAGGAGAATGAGAATGAGAAGGAGAAGGAGCAGAACAGAGCGGGTGCACAAAAGTTTGGTTACGTTCCCGTCCAGACTAATTGCTCAGCATAAATAAAAGGAGGAGAAGAAGGAAAACGAGAAGCAGTCACACGACTGACGAGAGCCGGTGCTGTGCTTTCAGACATTGACGAATGCCACTTCCTTATTGCAAGGTCAGCTGTCGGCGGCCAAAGCAGCTGCTCGTTACACGGTACGATATTCACCGACGGAGTTCCACCCAACGAATGCAAGAACCCGATTAACCCACAACACAAACCCGCAGCATTTTCGTTTTAATATCGGTGTCGGCGAGAAAGGTGTCGTGTGAGAGCAGTCCTAATTCCTCACACCACACTCCTGTTCTCCCACACGCTTGTTCTGACTAACTCCCGCGCTCCGACTCTCTCCCGCTCTGTCTCCCCCTCTCTGCCATTCTCATTGATTGATGCTCTGCCAGCTGCCGTTAGTCGTCGGCCAAATGCAAAACTTCACACCAAATTGGCAGAGCCTAATCTGTCCCAGGCCCAACTCCATGTCCAAGCCAACATCCACGTCCAGGTCCAAAAATAGTCAGCAAAGCCAATTGCAAATTTTTTACTCCAACAATAAACATAAATTAATGAAATGCTCTGGCGGCACCGCATTCGAAAGAGCGGGACATGTTTATGGGAACTTCTGCGAGGCTTTCTTCCTCTCCCTCTCGCACAGGGCAGGGAGCGACTCTCTTTGCCTCTATCTGCCTCTATCTCTGCGTTACCTTGTTAGGGGACATTTTTTGTGTGTGTGTGGCCATTTTTGGGTAATTTGTGGAATTCTCCCATTTAATGTGAGGGAATTTTTGTGTTCTGCTTTTTGCGGTACTTGAACAATTAAAATATCCCCCAAATCGCGCAAGAGGGAACAGGAGGGCAACAAAGGAATTTTAACGACTCAATAAAGAGATGCAAACAAATGACACCTGTGGCCTCTCCCCGATTGTGTGCTCTCTCTCTATGCTCTTCCCCCTCACGCATGCAAATCATTAGAATGTTCTGCCCAAGCCGAGGAGGAATCATTCACAGGAGGAGGAAAAAGATTCCAGCGGTAGCACAGTAGTTGAAGCTCATCATTTGGATGTGATTAACTTAAGTACACAAGACATAAATATTTAAACGCTTGCGGCACTGGACAGATGGATGTGTAGACGGACGGACGGACGGACGGATGGACTCACGTCGAAAGCAACAGTCGACACAGCACAGCAGTCGAGTCCCCCGTCCCCGTCCCTGGACCGGCCAAATGAAGCGTGTTAAGTGCGGTCCAGGGGTGCAGCAAGGAGGGGCCCAGAGTCAAGGCATAAAATTGCTTTTAGCTGGCACAACGGTTAAACAACTTTATGCAAATGCCCAACCAACCTAACCAGAAGGGGAATAATTAGCAGAACTATGAACTATAGAATACCCTCTGCAAAGACTCTGATAGATCGATATCTGAATTAGCAAGGAATCATCTCAATCATAATCGTGTAATTAAGTCGAATTTTGAAGTAGAAAGCCTGCCGCATCGACAAACCCAATATACCCTACAAATACCAGTCATAGCAAGTACCAGGGTGCAAAGAAGATGCAAAAGTCTTTGTCATGATGGCAGGGCCTCCACCGACCATGGCCGATTGTGGCACCTTGTTGATCAATAATTGCCACACGACAGCTAAATGGGCTTTAATGCCATGTTGGCAGCAGCCCAGTCAAGCATCAGCCGCCTCCCAAGGAAATGCAAATCAAATTCTAATGATGTTGTAATGCAGACACCCCGCGAAGGTAGTTGTGGTCCAAATGGGATGGCCCGGAGAGGGCCGAACCGTTTAGACAATGCCCCAACACGCAAATATTTCTGCAGCACCGCAAAAAACTAGAGGAGAAGATTATATTATTAGAATTAAACATGCAATCTGACAAGTGTTTCGTCTAACAGAGGCGAGGGGGGGGGAGGGAGCAGGGGCTACGGAGAACAGAATCGTTTCCTGGTCTGCCCATATTCTTGACCAGGCTAATTGCCCGGGCATAAACATAAACTCTGCACGGCCATGGCCATCGTCATCGTCATCGTCATCATGGGCGATTTATGATTGCATTTCCTGTGACGGCAGGCCAAAAGCCGAAACGAGTATCGATCGCTTGAACACCGTTGCTTTGTCGCCCATGGTGGCACCATGAGACAGACCCATGAGATCCGTTCGTACAACGGAAATGCCACAGAAGTCGGTTTCATTCTCATTGATATTCCATAGAGACGGATTCTGTTGGTCCCTCTGTCTCTCTGTCTGTCTTGTGGTCCGTCTCCTGTCGCTGTGACGACGACCCTTGTCTAATAAGGTATTAATAAGTTTTTGCCTTGGCCAAGACCAGACAATTGCCGTTGCATTCTTGGGCCTCTTTGTTGGCTGTTGGCTGTTAGCTGATTCTCGCTGCCGTTGTTCTTGTCGATCGTGCTGCTGAATTTTAAATGCATGATTAACAATCCACACTAGACAGCGCAACTGCGATGGTATATGGATTTCGAAATATGGGAAATATGATTGGCTCTAGGATTGATAGAGGCAACTGCTTGGGTGGTAAATGGTATTTCGGCATCAAACCATTGCCCCAAACTCCTTTTGTCAGCAGCCAATTTACGGAGTGATTTCTCTCTTAACAACTTCAAGAGCTCCTTTTGATTGATGCACGTTGGAAGAGCACTTTGTTGATGAGGAATCCTCCCAAAGGTTCTTCCCCAAACACGTTGTGGTTTCGTCACTTTGTTGATTAGTGTAGACCCAAGACAATGACACATGCAACACAACCACTGACTGATGCAACAAGCTAAAATTAACGTATGAATGTCAGAGACTTGCCTCTGCTGCTGCTGCTGCTGCTGCTTCTGCTGCTGCAACAAAGGTCAGTCAGCGCGTGCTGATGATGGCTGGTTGAAAGTTGACGTGACCTGTTGGCCAACAGTGCTGCAAGTTGGGGCCGACTCTGGCTGGGGCTTCGGTGATTAATCAGACTCATGACAAAGATGCGTCAGGTTATGGGAATCGAAGAGGGACTATGACCTTAGCCAAGACTCTGGACAATGCCAGAATGCCATGCAGCAGAGCTGGAGCTGCAGCTGGCACTGGGAGGGGGGGAGATGTGGTGGCATCTGAATCGATTGGCAACGACTGGACGTACCAGAAGTCCACTTGTGGCAACTTGTGACACACTCGGACGGGTGTACGTGAGGCTAGTGGCAGAGACAGTCCAGTCCCTGGGCCTGGGCCTGGACTACGACCAGATGCCAATCGAAAGATAACCAACCACACATACACACACACACACACACACAGATACGAACACACACTGGCATACAATTTCAATACAATATTTGAAATAATTGGCTACAAATCGTCATTACAATGCTGTTGCTGTTGCTGTTGCTGCAGTTGAAGTTGCAGTTGCAGTTGAGACTGAAGCTGGAGCTGGACCTGCAGTTGGGGAGCCTGCTGCATCGATGCCATGTCCTAGGCCACAAATTGCAGTTGGCTTAAACTGCCGCAATCGTAGCTGCCGTTTCTCCCGTTGCTGCTGCTGCCTGACCTACGACACCATCATGCGGCAGGCAGCCTCCTCCCCCAAAAGCGGCTTCAAATTACTATTGATACTGATAGCAACTGCTGATGCTGCAACCGGCAACTGCAGTTGCAGCTTGCAGCAGCAGGAACAACTCCACTTTTGTTCTTGTTCTCTTAATGCGTTACGGTAAATATTTTTGTCTTCATTTTTACTATTAAGATCGAGATGAAGTTGAGGCATCATTCCTGCCTGCTGGGCAGCCGGACCTCGACTCCAATTAGCCAAAAGCACTCCTCATGCAACACACTCATGCACTCGCATGCAATCGCATGCGGGTTCTCCGAAAGGGGACTGGGGGAATAGGGGGAGAAGGGTAGCCGGAGTGTGGAGGAGGCTTGGCCAGGTGCCAAGAACTCAATCATTGCATTTGTTGGAACTGTTGGAACAATTGACGGTTTCTTAATGTGCAAAACGTGAGGCCAATTTGCATGACAACAGCCAACAGTCTCTGCAGCCGTTGCAACAACAGCCACAATGGTGCCAGGCAACCTTCATTAGGAAGTAAAAGAATAAGTACTCGGCGTACTCTCTGTTGAATGATTTTGCCAGCATTTGATGTCGATTTGTTTTAAATCAAAGTGCAACAATTTATTAAACATTTGTTTATCTGAAGCGATGTGTGCGTGATTGGGGTCGTGAGTGATAGCGTGAGGAGCGTTTGAGAGAAACCACTATTTCCTTGGCTTTCTTAACAGCGATTTCCCAACGTTTCAGACCCCCCAATTCCCAGTACAAGCTATGCTTTTGATGGATTTCCAATGGTCTTTAATCTATCTTTATACTGATTCTCTATCCCAATCTGGGGATCCATCTTATACATCTTTCGTTCTATTCCATATTCCACATTGATATATGATTCCTCCTCGTTGACTGGCATCGGTATCTATTTCAGTCTTTAAGGGTGTTTTCCCTTTCGTTTACTCCCCCTTTTGGTGTCCCCAAATCCCTTCTCTACTCGTATTTCGTGTCACACTGCCATCTCCTGCGGTCCCCGCTCTACTGCGCTGCTGCTTCTGCTGTGGCGGCTGCTCCATTGCATAGGTCACGTGTTTCGTCGTGTGTCTGGCCAAAATATCAGCAATTGAACTATAGACATTTTGGCCAAATGCAGTAAGCAGGCCAAAATGCCGCGATCCCGCTTTGTCTATTGGGAGTGGAGGAGTCGTAGGAGGAGGGGGAGGCCGATTGGAGTAGAGTGGAGGCGAGGGATGTTGCTGTTGTTGCAGTTGCAGTTGCAGTTAAGCGCATCTTGCCCAAATGTCAAATGCAAATGCGAAAAGCCAAAAGTCTGCTGTCTGGCACCTGCTAACTTTTGCACTTTTCATTTTGGCCATTTCTTTTCAGCTTCCACTCTCTCTCTCTCACACCTGTGCTCTCTCTCTGTCTCTCTGCTTAGCTGAGTTCTCTTCTTCTGCTGGTTGCCAGCCAGTCAGTCATAATTAATACTCTTAACTTGAGTTACTTAGCCTCACTTTAAGCTGACAAAATGTCCCACTTCTCTTGGGCTTCATTAAAAAGCCATTAGATGGGGTCTATCTCCCGCTCCCATCCTCCTTTCTGGCCCAAAACCTCATTAGAAACTTCTATTATGGAGAGCATAAATCTCAGGCATGTTTGTTCGGTTCCCGATACAATCAAAGACAAGACTCTGAGTGTTGAGTGTGTCAAACAATTTAACTTGCGGCAATCTCGAGAGTCGTTCCTCGGTCCTCGGATCGCTGTCCTCGGAGCGGGCCCCAAAGGCAAGTTTGCGTGGGAAATGCCGTCGATCGTCACGATCAGAGCCAGACAGGAAAACTTCACCGTCAACTTTTGGCCGCAGGGGGAAAATGCAAAGCTGATTTTATCGTTTGGCTCTGACTCTGGTTCCCCGGCTCTCTGTCGTCGCTGTTGCTGTCTCTGGCCTAAACTGATTTGCCACTTGACAAATGAGTTGGCTGCCACATGTGCAATTTGGAAAACAATCCACCCACCCACCCATACAGCCACCACCACCCCGCACACAATTTTCAAGTGGAGCCAATTTTCCTCCACTGCAGAGCAGTGCGAGAAAAGAAAACAAAGGAAACTCTCTCGCTTTGACTTTGACAATTTGTGCATTGATTTGGAAAATAGCTCTTCCCCAGAATCGGTGCACTCTCCATATGAAAATGACATGGAAAGCGGAGAAACAAAAGAGAAAAGCGCAGCAGCACACAGAAAGATGGCAAATTCAGAGCCATGTCACATGAAAGTTGTCCATACTCTTTCGGAAATGGGCCCCTGGTCTATCTGTGGCAGCAACACATCCCTTCGTATATTCGGAACACTCTTTGAGCAGCGTATAAGTAGGAAAATTGGCCAGAAATTGAAGCTAGCTATCAAAAGGCAACTTCCACATTTACCCAAACTCCAAGGCGAAGGCAGAGCAGAACGAAATTTCTGTTTCGATTGTGCTATTTGTTGCTGGGGAGGAATGGAGCAAGTGGGGGAATGGGGATGGGGGTATAAGGAGAAAAAGTCATCATAGCCTGACCTTCATTGTTGTGCTGCTTCTAACATTTAAATTTGTTTTTCTTCTTTTTTTTCATCTTTGTGCCGCTTTTCGGTTTGGTTTCATTCGATTTCAACAGAAAACGTGCCAAATTTTGGCTGCCAGTTGCACGTTCAACAAATTTAATACAGTTCAACAGGGTTTGGCTCTGGCTTTGGCTTTGGCATGGCTCGACCTGGTCGGGTCTGCTCTGGGGCTCTGTTGCTCTGTTGCTCTGACTGTGAGCTCTTGACACACATCCGAGCAACCGAACAGAGCCTTATCAGGGTCTTATCAGCTGTGGGGGGAGAACCTACACCACAGACAGACAGAGACAGACAGAGAGCAAGTAGTAATCAATGTCAGGGCGCAGTTTCAGTTGAGTTCAGCATCTCCCAGAGAAGTGTTCGCCCCAATGAATCTCTGGTTTATTCTGTATTTGATTGGCTTGATCCAAGGCCGCTCCATTGTGCGAGAAAGCCAGGAGGTGAGCTCATTGCCTGAAGGCTGCTCTTTAATGTCTGTTTTCTATCCCCATTCCTCAGTGGCCGACACCCCAGCCAGATCCCACCATCTTCGAGTACCCCCAGACCGAAAAGCAGGAGCTCTTTTTAGATGATACTTGGATGAATCGTTTTTAATGTAAATTATAATTAAATAAAGTAAATTTCGATGGATTGATCTATCAAATTCCTTAGAATCTAAACGTGTACTGTCCTCCGGCTCCCCACTGGGGACGACTGTTGCCGTAGGGTCCGCCCAAGTGCTGGCCATAGTGGCCCGTGGCATCGAAGGAGTGTCGGCCGTTCGGGCTTTGCCACACGGGGGCACGACCGTTCAGGTTGATGTCGAAGCCCTGGCGGGGGCTGCCGCCGCCGCCACCCTGCAGCTGCCACTGGCGACGCACTCGAGGATGGTCCACCTCCACATCAATCAAATCGGGGAAAACTATCGAATTTAGGGCCATTAGATGCTGTACTTCTGCAGTTCTCTCTCTGGATTTCTTACCTCCGAGGGTTCCACATAGACCAAATGCTGTTCATCTGCCAGCGGATAAGCCGTAGGATCGGGATAGGCAACGGCTGGGGCACAGAGACAGGCACAGGCACCGGCCAGGCTCAACAGCAGGAGGCTTGAACTGAATTCCATATTGTGGGCTTTACTTTGAGAACTGAATGCTGGATAGAGACAAGCTCCCTTCTTTTATACCTCGGATCAGGGTCTTATCAATTGATTCCCCCCATCAGGGAATCCCATCGGAGAGGCAGAACAAACTGCTTCCGTGGTTCACAAGTAGATCCCCGCATCTGCCAGCCGCTGATTGATAAGAAATATGATCTATCAACAAGAGCAGCTCTCTAGACTGAAAAGTGAATCCCAAAACAGAAACAATAAAGAAAAGTCTTCTAATGGGTGTGCTATAAATCTTAAGAAATATATTCTGACATTGAAGATAATTTGCTGATGAACGGGGAGCACGTACTAGCATATCATGAAGAGAGGTCTTTTACAACTCTTCAACCTTCAGATACTGAAGGCTCTGTTCCATTGGCAGCTTCTGCGCTTCCACTAAGAGGATTTTCTACCATCCCAATCCGAACTAAACAGATACATACTTCCTCCATCGATTTATCATGGGCCAAGGTCGACTCGGCTTCCGATTAATGATGTGAAAAGCTTTTGGTAAACCCCAAACATGGCTAAGAATTTAAAGAGAGCTTAGAACAAGCCTTACCATGAATCATTTGTTAAAGAAAAATGAATCTGCTTCGCTTTCGTTGGAGATGGCGTAATACTCGCAAGAGTTTTGGGTCTGTGACATGATGAATTTCCATTGAAGGTTTTTTTGACAGTTTTACGCAATAAATCCAATTAACAAAAAACATTTTGTCTTGGCAGGTTTCATTAAGACGCCTGTCATCGTCATTGGCATCGCTTAATTGGTTATTACCCACCAGAACTGCCCAAAAAGATGTATCTACAATTAGCCAAACTGCAAGATCATCTCTGTCTGCGACCCAAACCCTGGCTCCGACTCAATCTCTGGCCGCATGTTCCGGGGTAGACGAACATCGCCAAGGACTTAGATGCCATAAACCCCAGTCTTAGATAAAGAACTCGTATATGTTTAGATGTATGTATATTTTTTAATATTTCAAAAGTACTAGGGTAATACAAAGGTGGAGGAAAGCGAGATGTCTACCATCTGTAGCGGTAGTTGGTGCCAACGCTGTAGCTCGGCTCCGAGTTGCCCCATTGTCCGCCCAAACGCTGGGCATATCCGCCGTTCACATCGATCTCGTGCCGCCCGTTATCGCTCCTCCACACGTTCTCGCTGCCACGCACCCCAAAGCTGAATCCTTCGCGCTCCTGTGCACCGCCGCCGCCTTGCAAATTGAGGGGATACCGAGGAGGTGGCGTCGAAGGCATCGTCATGTCATCGGCCGGAAACGCCACCACAGCACCGACAATGCAGCAGAGCAGAGCGAGGATGATTGTAGACTGCATCTTGATTGGAGTGGCTCAATTCGTTAACTGATACCTTCTCTGCCGGCCCACTGCTGCTTTATATAGTCCGGATTGTGGTCCCTGCCCCACAGGGAGAAGATAGTCCCCCGACGGTAGGTCAACCCACTGATATCTGCCGTGTGCATCCCCCAGCGGGGGTTTCGCGTATTTTATTTGACTTAACGATTAGCGGACTCTATATAAGACTCTTTACGAAAATGAAAGCAAGGGAGATCCCATTGAGATTCCATATTTGCATTCGCATCGCATACAAAGAACGGAAATGGAAACCACTAATCCTTCGGATAACTTCGCTCATAATTTGAGAGAAGGGAGAGAAATGTTCATTTAAGATAGTATTTAACAATT
Organism: Drosophila lowei; assembly: GCA_008121275.1. Taxonomy (NCBI): domain Eukaryota; kingdom Metazoa; phylum Arthropoda; class Insecta; order Diptera; family Drosophilidae; genus Drosophila; species Drosophila lowei. Next base: position 17,232,896 of record CM017778.1, on the reverse strand, counting down.
AATCTACATATAAATTAGTTCAAGATCCCATCTTTAAGACCACTTGATGGAACGAATCCCGTACTCTCTGTCTCTATCTGGCATCATTATTCATTCGAATTTCTCGCTCTCCGGCAAGCGGCAGCATCAGATAGAGTGCGACATATGTAAATACGAGTGAAAATATAAATTGTTCGTATTTTTTCAATTGATTAAAAGTGTGTCGTCAACGTCAACAGGAAAACAGTTGCTCAACAGCCACCTCGAGAGGCAGTGACAGGGAGGGACCGCACAATATGTGGATACAATCGATATTCCTGCGAAATTTGACCATTTTATTGGTCGGTTGGGTAAGCCGGGTCCACAGCAACAGATATCCATATGAACTGTTTCCATTTGCAGCTGGGACACGTCATCTGCCAGTCGGATATACATCATCTGCTGCCGTCTGGCCAGTCAGGCGAGGGACCGCCGGGCAAAATCGAGTTTCCCGTCTGGGATGATGCCCAGGGAGAGTGGCCCGGCCCGGCGGATCACTACTAGAGACACTTTCTTGGGAAGAAAACACAACACACAGCACATAGACATTTTGTCCAACTACGCAACGTATTTATGGTTCGGCGTAAAAGTATGCAACACTTTTTGGTCGCTCAGAGTCGTTTCGGATTTTCATAGCATACTTTTTGCGGTAATAAAATGAGCACAACAATTACAATTTCTTTTTCAAATTATGTTAAAAATAGTGCAATAAAAGTACTTTATTTATTTTTATTTATCGGATAAAATTAAGAAATCAAGAAACCACGGAAGATGGCTGGTAAGAGACTCTTCCAGTTAGTTGCTATGCATCTATAATAGATGATATATGACAGATGATCCGTCCTGTAAACTGTAATCAGCATCTGTAGATCTATCTGGTTTGCAGTTGATTCATCAACTGGAACGCCAGCAAAGTGGCGCCATGCCAGCAACCCTGGCAATATTTATTCGGACCTGTGGAAAAAGGGGGAAAAAATAGCAGCCAATTCGAAGTTCAATTTCCTGTCAATCCCCAATTCGAGAAAAGTGGTTGTCTGGCGAAAAGGCTTCGTTTCTGTCCACTTAGCCCCTCGAAATTGTCGGTAATCGAAGGGTAGTGACGGAATAGAGTGACGAATAACTTTGATCATTCAGATTGAAGGATCCATTGGCAAAATCTCAAAATCTACATAGAAACTTGTAGAACTTTGCTCTGGAAAACTCTGTGAATCGGTTACCGGCAGAAAATTAAAATCAATTTTGCCACAGTTCAATGGACTTTTACGACAAGTGCGTGTCAGTTGAATGAAAAAATAATTGCGACCATTAAAAGCCAGCCCGCAATCAAGGTGAGGTTGGGCCCCTGCCAGTAACTGGATCATACCCAGTCCCCAGTTCCCAGCCCAGCCCCCAGTCGCCATTCCTGAGTTCCAATTCCAGTCCTAGGCACTCAATGAAATGGGAATTAGCCAGGAACTGTGCTCGCACTAATGGCCGCCGATTGAGTCCCTGGAATCGGGGCTATGCCTCGAGCAGGAATCGAGGAGGTGGCAGCTTTGACACGCTTCCAAGTGCCGTTCGCTCTGCCTCCGCCACCGCCACCGCCTCCGCCTTGTGCCTCTGCCTAAGCGCTATCAATGCGATTTGGCCCAGGCACGCGAGGAAACTTTTCCGCTGCAGTGCATCGGCTGTGAGAATCGAGTCCTTTGACTGCGGCATGGTAATTGCGTTAATTTTGCTCGAATTACGTTTCACATCATCAAATTGTTTCTGCCACCAGCCACGCCTCCTCCTGTTGTAGGTGTATGTGTCCCGGTCTCTAACGGGCTTGCATGTTTGGCGGCACTTTTGAGGATCTGTGCCCCACTTTGCCCCCGCCTGCGGCAGTTGCATGTCGACAACATAATTGTTTCGCCTTACAACTTTACACAAATTAAAGCAGGCTCGCGTCTTTCGTTTGATATGACAAGTGCATGTCACCCGACAAGTTCCAGTCACCCTCAAGCCACCACCAGCCGCTGACTCACCCAACCATCCACCCGTTCTCCCACAACCACCCACTGCCGACCCTCATCAGAGTCCATTGACTCAGCTTTAGCAATTACAATTACACATAATGTACGGTTTCGACCAACGTGCTTGACCCTCAGTGCGCCTGATGACATGGAAAGTCCTCCTCCAAGAAGGGTCTCGGATCGCCCCAACAGTAAAGTATGGGCAGAGCGCCACGTCCGAGCCAGGAGGGCCCAGGACAGTAAACCATAGATAACCATAGACAAACCAAAATTATGGATATACTCGTGTACATATATTTTTAATATTTTAGAAATAGTAAGGTAATACAAAGGTGGATAAAAAAGAGATTTCTACCATCTGTAGCGGTAGTACCTACCAATTATTGAAACGAGTAGTACCCACGTGGCCCACTGATCTGCCGGACACCCGTATTCATTCAGTTTTCGCTCTACCCTCAGCGGCCACATCAGCGGCGGGAGCAGGGCTGAGATTTATGATCATTTGCCGGCACAGCGCTTACCAATAAATAGGTGGGCTCCCTGATAAGATATGACTTGCTTATAAGTAGCTGAGACTACTCCCAATTCTCCCACAGATACACACTTACCAGCACGTACTATGTATCTGTAGGTGTGTGGGTCAGCGTATCTCGGAGCCAAATCAATGGCCATTCAAGGTGCAGACGTGTGCAAGTGGCAGACAAACCCCAATCGCACCTTGGTATGGAACTATTGAAAGGCAAGAAGATATATCCGAAACGATTGTCGATATATTGATAGGTTCTACATTCATCCGAATGAAGGAGCAAGAGGTTTACGGCACCCTTAAAATCCACGAAGACTTGAGCGAAAAATGGACAAATTTGATAAATAATAAGAATTAAAATCATCCTATTAAAATGTATAAAATTAAACTTTTTAACTCTTAGAATAAGTAGAGACTTCGCTTATAGCCATGTGGACTTAGGCCAGCCACTTACTCACTTAGCTGAGTAAAAGTGTAAGCAGTCAAGAACTTCAGAGCTCAGAGATCAAAGATCAGGTGGAAAGGTGGCGCTTGGTCCCACTGTACCTGGCTCGGTCGCGAAGCCATATATACGACTTTATCAAATTTATTATTAGTTTATAGTATAAGCAGAGAGACATTAAATTTTGATAGAGCTTTCGACGTCGACGAGGAATGGAACCGGGTCTCCGCTAGTCAGTTCAATATCGGCTCTCTGGGTGTGCGGTTGTGCCATCTACGACGTGGATTTAGGTCGTTATCTTTGAGGTGTTCGAAGCTCATTTGAATTCAAGCCAAGAGCTAATTGCGGCAGTGGGCAGAAATGAAGTGCCTGATAGTGTTCGGGGTGATTGTGGCCGTGTTCGGAGCCTTTGTCGGCTACGGCTACTTGGTGTTCTCGGAGCTGGCACGTCCGCTGCCGAAGCCGGAGTTCAGCGACAACACGTACTGGGGTCCCGGCGAGGCCAAAAACTATGTGCCCGACAAGAAGATCTACGAGTTCCAGCTGGACGTGCCACAGGCGGAGATCGAGGATCTGCGCCAGCAGCTGAATCGCACCCTGCGGCTCGCCGAGCCACTCGACGGGATCTCGTTCGAGTACGGTTTCAACGCCTATGCCTTGGACCAGTTTGTTGAGTACTGGCGCGACAAGTACCTGACCAAATGGGATGAGCGCCAGGAGCTGTTCAACAAATTCAAGCAGTACACCACCGAGATCCAGGGGTTCGTATGTCGTATGCTCCGAAAACTTGTTCTGCAGTGTACTTTAATTTGATTTTTCATTCTCTGCAGCCTGAATATTCACTTTATTCGCGAGAAGGTTAGCGCGGAGGCAGCCGCCAAGAAGCATGTCTATCCTCTGCTGCTGCTGCACGGCTGGCCGGGATCGGTGCGTGAGTTCTACGACATTATTCCCATGCTGACCAACGACCAGAACGTGACGGACTATGCCTTCGAGGTGGTGGCTCCCTCCCTGGTGGGCTATGGATGGTCTGATGTAAGCTCCTTTTCCTCCCAACCAGCGATATACCTTTGCTGATCCTTTGTTCTATACCCGTGCGTAGGCTGCCAGTCGTCCCGGCTTCAATGCCGCCGAAATGGCCACCGTGATGAGGAACCTGATGCTGCGTCTGGGCCACAAGCAGTTCTTCATTCAGGGCGGCGACTGGGGCAGCATCATCGGCAGCAACCTGGCCACCCTCTATCCGGAGAACGTGATCGGCTATCACTCCAACATGTGCGTCCTCAACTCGCCATTGGCAATCCTCAAGGGAATCTATGGCACCTACTTCCCGGAAAAGACTATTCCCTCGCGCTTCTTCTACGACCACCACTACCCCGTGTGGGACAAGTACGCGGATCTGCTGCGGGAGAGCGGTTACTTCCACATCCAGGCCACCAAGCCGGACACCATTGGTGCTGCACTCGCCACCAGCCCGGTGGGCCTGGCCGCCTACATTCTCGAGAAGTTCCAGTACTGCACCAATCCCGGCATGCAGCAGGACTTTGGGGCCATCGTCACCGTCTTTGGCCTCGAGCCAGTGCTGGACAACCTCATGGTCTACTACCTAACCAACTCGATCACCACTTCGGTCCGCTTCTACGCGGAGAACGTGTCCAAGGCGTACCGCGATCTGCAACTGGACCGTGTGCCCTCGCCCGTGCCCATGGGCTGCTCCCGCTTCCGCTACGATCTGCCCTCCGTCACAGACTGGCAGCTGCGCGACAAGTTCCCCAACCTGAAGCACTCCATGTACTTCCAGCAGGGCAGCCACTTTGCCGCCATGGAGATGCCTGCCATGCTGTACCAGGATTTCGCTTCCTTCGTTGGCAAGATCGGTCTCCACGGTGAGAAGCCAAAATAAAGTAGTTTTTTTCTATGATTAGCAAAGATATGGAGATTTATTTTGGACCGGGTGCAGGGGTTTGTTTCTTGGAGATCCCTTTCTTCTATGAAACAATTCTCTTAATTGATCATGGAATCCCATCAGAATCATAACTTCAATTGGTTCGATCCTAAGCAAAATTCTTATCGAGCAAATTCCATAAAACTTTTACGATCAAAAAAAATAAAGAATTTGTCGGCAACGCTCGTAAAAGCTGATAAGAAAAACAGCTGCGATCGCTTTTTGTACGGGTGTCTCCTTACGTTGTCTGGAACTAGAGCTTTTGACTGTTGATAATTCAAATTGTGGGTGATCATAGTCCACCCATGAAGAAATAGTTAATGACAATTGATAATTCAATTTCTAGATCGTCATCATGTAGAACACATTTATATTTCATAGAGATATCCATTACCATTCCAAGCATGAATCGCCAGCGCTCAAAGATGCAAAGCTTTTGGAATAATATCACCTCATCATGCTCGCTTTGCAGTGCAGCTGTGATCGCAAAGCTTAAAACAGAAGCCACAGTCCACACAAGATCCACAGCCAGCCGGTGAAAGCTTTCGTGCGCTGTGAGTTTGGCAAACCAAAATTAATTCTGTCTGGCATTTCGAGCCGATCGGCTGGAATTGAAAGTTAAATAATATAAAATAATTGCGCATCATGTCGAATGTATTTGTCCGACTTTTGATCGGAGGCCTGGCCCTGCTGGCCGCAGTAGGCTACAAGAACTACCGCGATCTGGCGGCGCCCGGCAAGCGGCCCGATCTTGACAACAATGCCTACTGGGGTCCACAGCTAGGCAAGCAGATCTACAAGGAGAACAAGGCCATCTTGCCGTATGACATCACCGTCAATCCAGAGGTAAGGGACCATTCATTTGTTGTACTTCTAAATGATCTGATGAGCTTACCTTAATCCCCAGGTAATAGCCGATCTAAAGAGCCAACTGAGTCGTCCTCTGAAGCTGCAGGAACCGCTGGAGGGTGTGGGCTTTGAGTACGGATTCAATGCGAACGAGCTGCGCCAGGTGGTAGAATACTGGCGAGATACCTATCTGACCAACTGGAGCGAGCGCGAGCAGTATCTGAAGAAACTGGACCACTTTCAGACCGAGATACAGGGGTGAGTAGATGAAGCAGCAGCTGCTCAGCTCATTCAGCTCATTGAGAGTTCCTACGAATGGAAACGGGTTCTTGGTTCATGCATATTTAGTTTGCAATTTGGAACGCATTAACAATTGACATTGGTAACCTCCTGCTAACCCCTGTTGCACCTTTTTGCAGATTGAAAATTCACTTTATTCATGCCAAGCCGAGCAAGGAGGCCGGAAAGCAGGGCAAGAAGGTGCTGCCCCTGCTCTTGATGCACGGCTGGCCGGGAACCGTGCGCGAATTCTACGATTTCATTCCCCTGCTGACCACACCCAGCGACAAGAGCGACTACGTCTTCGAGGTGATTGCGCCCAGCTTGCCAGGCTATGGATGGTCTCAGGTAGGTCTAAGAGGGAAACGCCTTTCACTGGACATCCCACCAATGACATGACTGCTTATCCTCCTCCTGCTATTAGGGATCTTCAAAGACTGGCTTTGGAGTGGCCCAAATGGCAGTGGTGATGCGTAATCTGATGCTGCGTCTGGGCTTTGAAAAGTTCCTCATCCAGGGCGGTGACTGGGGCTCGCTGATAGGCTCCAATGTGGCCGGGCTTTTTCCGGAGAATGTGCTCGGCTATCACTCGAACATGTGCGGAAACAACAGTCCCATGGGCGGCCTGAAGCTGGTCCTGTCCTTTGTCTTTCCCAGCTGGTTCGTCGACGGCCAGTTCGCGCATTTCTACACGGGCCTTGGTGGCCTCTTCAAGACCATCATGGAGGAGATGGGCTATTCCCACATCCAGGCCACCAAGCCGGACACTGTGGGCAATGCTTTGATCGATAACCCGATTGGGCTGGCCTCCTACATCCTGGAAAAGTTCTCCACGTGGACGAATCGCGCGTTCATTGCACTACCAGATGGCGGCCTTACCAAGCGCTTTACCTATGACCAGCTGCTGGACAACGTCATGATCTACTATGTGACCAACTCGATCACCACCTCCATGCGCCTGTACTCCGAATCGATGAACAAGGCACAAATCGCCCTGGCTGTCGACTCGCTGCCCATTACGGCCAAGACTGGATGCACTCGATTCGCCCATGAATTGGCACATGTCCCCGATGCCATTCTGGCTAACAAATTCCCCAATCTGGTGCACAGCACCCATTTCGAGGACGGCGGACATTTCCCGGCCTTCGAGCTACCGGAGCAGCTGTACGCAGACTTCACGGCCTTTGTGCAGAAAGCCGATCTCTAATCGAATTTCGTATTCGCTTGGAATGCAATAAATACGCTTATGTTTTTCTCTGTTTAAACAATCGCATTCACCGCTGTTAAGAATGGCGATATCTGTTTTGAAAATTAAACTAAACCCAAACTAAATGATAACATTGGTCTTATCTTATGTGAAAACCGAAAGTTGAAGAGCTACGCACACATACAAGAGTCCCTACGAATACATATATATATATATACATATATGTATAGATGTATTTATCAGAGCTCAGACAACTGTTACATAAGAAGAAGATCAGAATACTTAAGCAATGGTCGAGCATTGTATACCCTCTATCAAAGCTTTTTTCAAATTGAAATACCCCCAAGCCAGTCCCAGATAAGAGAGTAGAAGCTTAGGCTACCTGCGGGACTGGGGGTCCGTCTCCATTCCAGCTGCGTCGCAAAATATATCATTTAACGACGACCCTCTCCATGATCGCTCTCTCGCACGAAAGCAAGCAAAGCAAGCACTAGACTTAAGCGATCTGGAAAGCCGCTACAGAGTTTCAAGTAGTTCCAAAGTAAACCCCTCGAAAAGCCTCAACTGATCAACCCTTCACGGGCCGGCGTAGGGCAATAGTTCGTCAAACAAAACCGCTTATCATCATGAGTTAAATGTTCGAGAGCTGCGCCCACCACAATGATAGTCATTTCTGGGACAGAGCTGCAGTCTAGGAGAATTGATAGTCAGCATGCTATAGTCAGATTAGGCGACGGCGGGATCGGTCATTGTGAGTTGAACTGTGGCGGTATAAGGTAATCGCTTCGTTATGTCCGCCACTGTGAAAATTCTGGTGCTGGTGCTGGCCATTGTCGGAGGCCTAATCTATAAGAATGTCAGCCAGCTCTGGGCAGATTTGCCTGCCCCGAAACTGGATCCGCAGGAATGGTGGGGCGATGAGGCCCAGCCCAAGGACTATGCAGCCTATCTGGCCAACAGCTCGGAGGTGATTGGCAATCGACTCAGCTATCCGGAGAAGGTAAGCCTCTAAGAAAAGTATGAAGTACATTCTAACCGTGCCTTCCGTAGACTATCACGGACTTGTTCACCCGCTTGAATCGCACTCTGCGCCTAACTCCCCCACTGGAGGGCGTGGCCTTCGAGTACGGATTCAACACGGACTATCTAAAGGAAGTGGTGGAGTACTGGAGAGACGATTACCTGCCGCGTTGGCGCGAGCGTGAAGTCTTCCTTTGGCAATTCAATCACTTCACCACCGATATTCAGGGGTGAGGCGATAAGCTCTTATCAGCCACCAGAGCGAGTCGAACGATAGTGATGATTGACAATTTCAGGCTACGCATGCACTTCCTCCACCTGATGGTCTACGACGAGAACAAGGTGGGCAAGCAGCACTATCCGGTGCTCCTGCTGCACGGCTGGCCGGGATCGGTCCGCGAGTTCTACGATCTGATTCACCTGCTCCATCAGTCCAATCTGGATAAGAACAACAAGTACATCTTCGACGTGATTGTGCCCAGTTTGCCAGGCTATGGCTGGTCCCAGGTAGGTTTATATTAAAACTATAATATTCTCCATGTAATTATCTCATGTTCCCCCCATAGGGCACGTCACGTAAGGGGCTTGGACCTGCCCAAGTGGCCGTGATAATGAGCAACCTTATGGCACGTCTGGGGTACGATAAGTACTTCATTCAGGGCGGCGATTGGGGCAGCATAATTGGTAGCCACATGGCCACCCTCTATCCGGAGAACGTCCTCGGCTATCACTCCAATCTGTGCTTTAACATGAGCCCCAAGTCCCATGTAATCGGTGCGCTGGCCGCGCTGTGGCCCAGTCTATTTGTGCCCAGTGGCTTCGAGGACTTATTCTTCCCAAAGTCGCGCCAGCTGAGCTATCTGATTGAGGAGAGCGGCTACTTCCACTTGCAGGCCACCAAGCCGGACACCGTTGGCGCAGCCCTCACCGATAACCCCGTCGGATTGGCCGCCTACATTTTGGAGAAGTTCTCCACGTGGACCAATCCAAGCTACCGGTCCCTGGCCGATGGCGGCATCACGAAGCGCTACACGATGGACGCCCTGCTGGACAACTTGATGATCTACTATCTGACCAACTCGATCACCACCTCGCAGCGCCTGTACGCCGAGGCCTACAGCAAGGAGCAGCGTGGACTGCTGCTGGAACGCGTCCCCACCCCGGTACCAACTGGGTGTGCCCGCTTCAAGAGCGATATCATGCACTTCCTGGATATTCAGCTGAAGGACAAGTTCCCGAACCTGATACACAGCACCTATCACAAGCAGGGCGGACACTTTGCTGCCCTCGAGGTGCCCAAAGTGCTGCACAAGGATTTCTTAGAGTTCGTCAAGAAGGTGGAACAGAAGTTTAATATTAAGTCATTGTAGTTTTACATTTTTTAAGTTCAATAAAAAGGCGCGCTCTGCTGTTATCGATAGCTCCGATCGATAGCACGAATACCATATCCCTGCACGTCACTGCATCCTGGAATGGAAGCATTGGAAATTGTCGGACAATCGAAAAAGTGGCGGCAGAAAGTAAGGACAAAGGAAACCAACGATAGTTGGAAATAAGTGCAAAGGAAAACTGAAACAATTTACGTGTTGAGTAGGCAGGCCTCGCTCCACATAAGTTTGACTTTCCGAAAATCAATCCGCAGTAAATTTTCCTTGTTTGAGACACAAACGATCTAGGCCCAACAAATCTTTCAGTGAACACAAACGGTAAGATCGAACAATGAGTGACCTTAAATTGACCGTAGCCCTAACCAGCGTCAACGGAGAGAACATGTCGCGCCATGACATGCTGCAATGGGTCAATACCATGGTGCAGGGCAATTTCAAAAAGATCGAAGAGCTGAGCTCAGGTGAGATACTCCTTGCGCACGCTGGCGATGTTCTTACTTAGGCCCAATGCTCTTCTCTTAGGTGTTGCCTACTGCCAAATGATGGAGCTGATCTTCCCTAACTGCATCAATCTGAAGCGCGTGAAGATGAGCGCAAAGCTGGAGCACGAATGCCTCCACAATCTTAAACTGTTCCAGAGCGCCTTTACCCGCCTCAAGCTGGACAAAGCTGTGCCCATCGATCGCTTGATCAAGGGCCGCTTCCAGGACAACTTTGAGTTTCTGCAGTGGTTTAAAAAGTTCTTCGACTCGCAGGCCCCGGGCTTGGAGAACATCAAATCGGCGGCCAATGCGCCCATTCCGAAACCAATAAAGCCGCGCGGCTTCGCCAAGGAACTAGCCAAAGCAGTGTCGCCACCATCTAGCGGTAAAGGCGCAGAGGAAGATCTCACCACAAGGGACCTGATGAGCGAAATGCAGACCTTGAGCATCAAGATCGACGGTGCCATAGTAACACGCGACGAGTGCTACAACAAGCTGCTCCAAATCGAACGCCTGATGGACGACTTGACAAACAGCAACAAGCACGCGGAGTTCTGCAGCCGCATCTATACCGTGCTTTATAAGACCATGGATGGCCAGCCCGCTGCAGAAATTCAAGGAATCAATGGAAATGCTAATGGTTATGCCGGCTCCAATAGTGAAATGGTCGAGCCGGAGGCTGATGAAGAGTATTGAGGTTTTTGTAATGTCATTGTTGTTCTTATTTTATTTTGTATTATTAAATCTATTGTACATTAACTGTTGGAGTCATTATCCGAGGAGGAGTAGTCGCCCACCAGACTCAAAGACTTTGCAGGCGGTGATGGGGCTTCTTCGGACTGGTCAGATTGTTTGCGCCGGATGCCCAAATCCTGGACCTGCAGCTGTGTGTTGAGAATCTTTTGCCGCTTGAGGCCGCCAAAGGTTGTCGCTGTGGCTCCTGGCAATGCCGGTTGCATGAGTAGATCGAGACGCTGCTCAGATTCCCGCTCAATGGCCGATTTGGTTTGAAGCTTCATCAAGGCCGCCATTTGCCTGTCCTGATCTGTTTCCGGCAGCAGAGCAACGTCGAGACTGCTCTTAGCCAGCAGCTGGCGATCCAGTTCCTGCTGGCCCTTTAGCTCCTTCTTTTGATGCCGGAACTCGGACCGAAGGCGGCAGTTGGCTGCGTAGGTGTCGTCCCACACGCTCTGGTTGCGCTCGAACAGTTTCTGGAGCACAGGTTTGGCATCGGCGGCGGCTTTAGCATCCTTGGCCTGGTGCTCCAGCTTGTACATGGCGTCGTCGAAGAGCCGCTTCTGCACCTCCTTCGTCTCCGGTACAACCTGCTCATTCTGCAGCGGATCCCAGCGGTTCTCCTGCCGGCGCGCCCCAGAGAGTATGGTATAGTCGAGATTGCCTGGATCCGTTTGGATCTCGAAGTGATTGTCGCACAAGTGGCATTTCATGCGGAACTTGTAAATGGGTGTGGTGTAGTACATTCCCACCTTGGTCTTTTCCGCATTGTAGCGCACACCCATCCCGATGTGGTTCTTGCAGCCGTCGCACCAGATATTGTAGGGCATCTCAAAGCGGATGATGATGATGCCCAGGTGGATCTTCCGGGCACGTTCCCGCAGGGCATGCGTGCCCTGAAATTTATTGAGTCCGCCCTTTTTCGGATCATAGTCGGGCGGATAATACTTATTTTGTCCCTTGCGTTCGCCCATTTCGTCCGAATTTGTAAATAAAACTTGGCTGCTACTCTCACAAAAACAGTAAACAGCTGTTTTCACTCGACTTGTTGTGCAGCCCTAGTTGTTTCACATTGTTGAAAATACTTGTAAACAGCAGAGCTGCCGATTTCGCTTTTTTCCCGTCAGATCTGGCATTTTTTAAAGTCCACTGCGGGAAAATTGATCGAATTCAAAAAGTCCGTTCGACATGTTTGGTGTGTGAACAGGCACATCTATATACACCTAATTCTGTTTTTACACGGTAGATTGGTTCCTGAATAAACCGTGTAAAAAATACATTGCTCGAATACGCAAAAAAACGAAAGAGAAACAAATATTTACATATTCTCTTTATGCTCTTTCTTGTTTTCGTTTGGTTTCTAGTTGTTTGTGAGCTGTGTGTGTTTTTATATATTTGTGTTGTTAATTTTAACCGTGTTAAATGGAATAAAACCGCGTAAAAATTTAAAATTTTTAATTTTCAAACCGTGTTATTTCAAAACCGTGTAAAACAGATTTAGGTGTACTGCATGGTTAGTGGCAGGACCAATATTGTTTTATTTTATAAACAATCCAATAAAAATTTGTCCCTAAAATTAGCCGATCATTAATCGGATAATGATGAAACCCTAACCATACAATATATAGATGTGAAGATCATACAAAGAAATGCACACAATGCCTGGCTAGCAATCACAAACTGTTCCAGAGAGCCTTTACCCAAAGCTGGACAAAGCTTTGCATGTCGATCGTACACATCAAGATATGTTTCGACAAAATATGTGATTGTATGCTTTTTCAGATTTTTTGAACTCCCCCAAGTCTTGTTCTGTTTTTTCGGCGGCATGTTTTAGTTATGGGTGCAATGCCGCGCGGCTTTGCCAAGTGTGTTTAGTATTGCTGGCCACTAGAACTGAAATTTGAGTTTGCAGAGGGTGTTGGGCACCATGAACTGACCTACCGCCACAAACTAAATGAAGAATGGGCATCAAGATGGGGCCATGGTAACACTAGGGCGCGGGAAATAATGCTCAAATCTGTTATTTGTTTGATTTACGACTAAAAATATAAAATATTACATTAATATATGTAATTACACATTTATTTCCTTATTTTAAACAGGTTGATTATAAATTATAAAAATTATGGAAATGCCGTCGGTTCTCGGCTTTAATACAACTAAAATAATCGATCCGGATACGATATAAAAAAATATATATTTACTAAAATAAATATTGTTCATATTTTATTTTGGTTTATTAAATTTCGTACATTGTCAATTGGAGCGCTTATCCGACGGGGAATCTGCCAAGACTCAAAAACTTTGCATGCCGTGTCGGGCCTTGGACTACTCAGATGGACAATGCCCAAAATTTTGGAATTCAGCTGTGTGTTGAAATCTTTTTGCCGCTGTAGGCCGCCATATGTACATAAATATATCAATGCCGGTTGCATTCGTATATTGCATGACGGGTGCTCAAATTACAGTTGTCTTGATTTCTTTGTGACAAGCTTCTTTAAAAAAGTGTGAATACTGTTTAAAGGGCGCGCAATCAACGTCGAATCTTGTGAGAAAGCACATGAACATAATTCGAATTTTGCTCTGGTTCGTTTGATGCTTTGACCTCGGACAGGCGGCAGTTGGCTTCACACATTTTAAAGAAGCTTGTCACCAAGACATCAAGACAACTTCTGGAATTTTGAATACCCTCATGCAATATACATCCTGTAATAAAGTGATATATTTATGTACATATGTATGTACATAAGATATTTCATAATTGAATTAGAAAATTTATGGGTATTGTCCATGAGAGTATTCAAGGTGCGACCGGCATCTAAATTTTGCTTTGCAGATTCCGTCGGCAAGCGCGCGATTGACAATTGCTTCGAAATATATGTAAAACCAATTCCATATACATATATGAATGCATATTTATTTTAGTATATATATATTTTTTCTTATATCGTATATTTGGATACATTATTTTAGTTGTAATAAAGTCGAGAACCGACGGCGTTTACATAATTTTTATAATTTATAATCAACCTGTTTAAAATAAGGAAATAAATGTGTAATTACATATATTAATGTAATATTTTATATTTTTAGTATAAATCAAACAAATAACAGCTTTTATATTATTTCCCGCGCCCTAGTGTTCCATACCCCCACCCCCTGCCCATTCTTCATTTAGTTTGTGGCGGTAGGTCAGTTCATCAAAAGGCCCAACACCAGAACCAAACTCAAATTTCAGTTCTAGTGGCCAGCAATACTAAAAAACACACACGCAAAGTACGTGAGAATGCATTTGCACCCATTTTTTACTAAAACATGCTGGAGAAAAAATATAGAACAAGACTTTTAGAGAGTTCAAAAATCTGAAAAAAGCATACAATCACATATTTTTGTCGAAACATATTGCGTGTGTACTAACACATGCAAAGATGTTCTCTTTGGGTTCTCTCTGGGGTACTGTGCGCGCTAGCCAGTGTGTGACGCATTCTTTGTATGAACTGTCACATCTATATACTGTATGGTTAATGATGAAACTTAAAGAATAGAGCAGTTTAGATTAAAATGACGAAATGATCGACGAAATATTTTGTCGACAAAATTTGTCATATTTTTCGCTCAGGAAGAGTGTGACCAGATGTGCATGCTCTCCGTTTACACTGTTTTCTGTTTGTTTACAACTGTTACAAATCTGTCAAGAATTCAAATTATTTGTAAGCGATGTGGCGCTGGAGGACGAGGCTGGAATTAAAACCCCACCCCCATCGCTACCCAATCCCACCATCAACTGAGCAGCCATGGCTGCGTTTCTGTATATGGCAATATAATTTGCATGGGGGGAAGGAAAGCTACAAGAAATCTCTACAACTTTCACTTCCGCACTCTAGGTTTATTTACTTTTGCACTTATGCTGATCCTTTTTCTCATCTGGAATGGCATGGAGACCCAGCAAGAAAATCAATTGCGTCTCAGTATAGAGGATCGATTCTGGAAACTATAAATGCGGAACGGTAAAGAAATGAAGAATAATTTTTCCAAGCTTAAAAAGCACAAAATTAAAACGAAACAAAACGCTAACCGACAATCATGAGGAAGGCAGAGATAATACGGATAATCGTCAGTCGGAAATCGCGTTGGTACATCACACGGCTGAAAACGCTCGGTCCATGTTGCCACGGAAGGCCTGCGGGAAAAACCATTATAAATCATTGCAAAAGTGTTCCAGTGACCATTAAACTTTTGGCAACAAGCTCCGAACCCGCGGAACTTAGAATATGTTAAATAAATTCCGTGTTGTGCACAGTAAACTCCGATTATATAAGAATTTTGAATTGCTCGGACAGAAGGCCGCGATCGAATTCACATTGCCCAGCGTCAGCTTCCGCACGCCGTACATGGCGTATATGGGCACGGACAGGAGCATGGTGATGATAGCGGCGCCAGGTAGGATTTCGAACCACAGCTTGCCAAGAAAAGATGTCTTGTTATTTTTGCACAAATTATTTTTTTTAATTGAATAAGTTAAACAGTCTAAGCTGGCAGTGTGACTGCAGATTTATAGATAAGATGTACGGTCTGACCCTCAGAAATTTACCGAAATATACTGTCTCATTTTCAAAATATACCGTAAATATACAGATGATTTTTCGCGGTTTAGCTCAAGTTGTTCACCTGTTTAAATAGAGGGGGTTAAGAGGGTTAAGTTCGTTCACTCACTCATGATTTATGGTATATTGGTAGAATATAGTATATTTCATCAATTTTTGGTATCTTACCGTATATAAAAACAGCAACAACGCGACAATTTAGAGCACACAGCGAGAACAGCAATAAATTCCAAAGTATGAGTATGGCTACAAGCGGAATTATCGAGTCATTTCCTACGGGTGCCCTGGTGCCCAAGGCGGAGACAGGAGTGCTAAATTTTCTGCAAAAGTATCCCGAATACGACGGCAAAGATGTAACCATTGCCATATTTGATTCCGGTGTGGATCCTCGGGCTACCGGACTTGAGGTGAGTTGGCATTTTTAATTGGCGGTGTCATGGATTTCCATTTCACATTTCGCTGGATGCACTTGTGTGCGTATCTGCAGACGCTTGTCGATGGCGAAACGATTAAAGTGATTGAGCGGTACGACTGCTCGGGATGCGGCGACGTAGATATGAAGAAGAAGGTAACACCAGATGAAAATGGAACCCTGAAGGGTTTGTCTGGCACCACCTTGACGCTCAGTCCCGAGCTGCTGGCCCTAAACACGGACACCGACAAGGCGGTTCGCGTAGGCCTCAAGTGCTTCGGTGATCTGGTGCCCTCCAAGGTGCGCGATAACATTGTAGCCCAGGCCAAGCTGAAGCACTGGGATAAGCCGCACAAGATTGCCACGGCCAACGCCAGTCGCAAGATATCTGAATTCGAGTCACAAAATACAGGTACGTTAGCTAAAAGCCTCTTGCAGAGAAAATCGGGTCACTCAATACATATGTATATCCTTATTTCAGGTGAAGCCCCCAAGCTGCCGTGGGACAAGAAAATCATCAAAGAGAACCTAGACTTTGAGCTGGAGATGCTCAATAGCTATGAGAAGGTCTATAACGACGTTAAGACCTCGTACGACTGTGTCCTCTTTCCCACGGCCAACGGATGGCTAACCCTCATCGACACCACCGAGCAGGGCAACCTGGATCGGGCCCTGCGCATTGGCGAGTACTCAAAGACGCACGAGACGCAGAACGTAGATGATTTCCTGTCGATATCAGTAAACGTCCACGATGAGGGCGATGTTCTGGAAATCGTAGGCATGTGCTCGCCCCATGGCACGCACGTCTCGTCGATAGCCAGTGGCAACCACAGCTCGAGAGACGTTGATGGTGTTGCACCGAATGCCAAAATAGTGTCCATGACCATCGGGGATGGCCGCCTGGGGTCCATGGAGACTGGAACCGCTCTGGTGCGGGCCATGACGAAGGTAATGGAGCTGTGCCGCGAGGGCAGACGCATCGACGTAATCAACATGAGCTATGGCGAGCATGCCAACTGGTCGAATTCCGGGTAAGCTAGTCCGAATGGCCTAATGGAAGCTAACCCAAAAGTGCCTGTTTCTTTAGCGAGTTTGCTGATAAGCGTCGAAAGGTAAAGAAGAATAGTGGGTGTTCGAGGTAAATGCAACCACAAAACGTACCAGAACCCACACAATCTACACTCCAATCCTCTTTTTCTCCGACATCTGACATCAGATAAACACGCTACAGCAAGCATTCAACTGTGATATCAATTAAATTTAATCCCTGCCTCTCTGCCTAATCTATTTCAGCCGCGTTGGCGACCTAATGAACGAGATCGTAAACAAGTATGGCGTTGTCTGGGTAGCTTCCGCGGGCAACCATGGACCAGCGCTCAGCACTGTTGGCACACCCCCGGACATCAGTCAGCCCAGCCTGATTGGCGTGGGTGCCTATGTCTCGCCCCAAATGATGGAGGCAGAGTATGCCATGCGGGACAAGCTGCCCGGCAATGTGTACACATGGACGTCGCGCGATCCCTGCATCGATGGCGGCCAGGGCGTTACGGTCTGTGCTCCCGGTGGGGCCATTGCCTCCGTGCCACAGTTCACCATGAGCAAGTCGCAGCTGATGAACGGCACCAGCATGGCCGCACCTCATGTGGCCGGTGCTGTGGCCCTGCTTATCTCCGGGCTCAAGCAGCAGAACATTGAGTATTCGCCGTATAGTATTAAGCGAGCCCTGAGCGTCACTGCCACCAAACTAAGCTATGTGGATCCCTTTGCCCAGGGTCACGGACTGCTGAATGTGGAGAAGGCCTTCGAGCATTTGGTGGAGAATCGTCAGTCCAAGGATAATATGTTGAGGTGGGTCCCAGCCCCATTGGGTGTCTCCGATTGGAGTACATATACAATATTTGTGTGCAATATTTCAGGTTCTCGGTTCGCGTGGGCAACAACCAGGCCAAGGGCATCCACGTTCGTCAAGGCGTCCTCCGTAATTTTATCGATTTTAATGTCAACATCGAGCCGGTCTTCTTCAACGACAAGGAGACGGGTTAGTATCCAAACAGCGTCCAAGAAGCACTCACTAAAATGTTTTTCCCTTACAGATCCCAAGGACAAGTTCAACTTTAATGTGCGTTTGAATCTGATAAGCTCCCAGACTTGGGCGCAGTGTGGCTCCTTTCTGGATCTCAGCTATGGCACTCGCTCCATTGTCGTCCGCATCGACCCCACGGGACTTCCTCCCGGCGTACACAGCGCTGTGTAAGCAGTTCTCCCCCCACTAATTGTCTTTTGTTTACCCTTAACTTCCGATCGTTTCAGGATTCGAGCCTACGACACGGACTGCGTCACCAAGGGCCCTCTCTTTGAGATCCCTGTGACTGTGGTGCAGCCCCATGTCCTGGAGTCTGATCTGAACACACCAATCTTCGAGCCAGCCTCCTCCAAGGGGGACAATAGCGTTGAGTTCCAGCCCAATACCATTCAGCGGGACTTTATCTTGGTCCCAGACCGGGCCACCTGGGCAGGTGAGAGCTCAGCAGCGTTCTATTGTTCAGTGTCGGTATAAAATGAAATTTGTTCGTGTTTTTACAGTACTGCGCATGCGCATCACCGATCCCAATCGTGGCAAGGATACGGGAAAATTCTTTCTACACACCAATCAGTTGCTGCCAAAGCAGTCCTGCCGAAAGAACGAGACCATGAAGATCATTTCCGTCAGCTCGGACCATGAATCGACCACGACCTTTAGGGTAAAGGCTGGCAAGATTTTGGAGCTGTGCATAGCCAAGTATTGGTCCAACTATGGCCAGAGTCACTTGAAGTACAGCCTGGAATTCCGTGGCGTTGAAGCCTACAATCCAAATGCATGTGAGTCGCCATCGATGGCTAGTCCTGCTCCTTCGGGGCACTAATCCACGCTAATCCTTTCTAGATGTTATGCATGCTGGCAAAGGCATTCACAAACTGGAAATCGAGGCCCTGGTCGCGGAGGATATCCTACCACAGCTGCAACTGAAGACTGCCGCCGTTGTGCTGAAGCCCACTGAGGCAAAGATCTCGCCATTGAGCGCCACCCGCGATGTCATACCAGAGGGTCGACAGGTGTACCAGAACCTATTTGTGTACAATCTGAATGTGGCCAAGGCGGCGGAGGTGTCCCTCCATGCTCCGATTTTCAATGATTCGCTGTACGAGTCGGAGTTCGAGTCCCAGATGTGGATGCTGTACGATGGAAATAAGGCCTTGGTGGCCACCGGCGATGCGCACTCGCAGAATTTCTTCACAAAGCTGGAGAAGGGCGAATACACTATTCGCCTGCAGGTGCGTCACGAAAAACGCGATCTGCTGGAAAAGATTTCGGACGCCAATCTGGTTGCCTCGTTCAAGCTCGTTAACTTCCTCAACCTCGATTTCTACGAGAACTACAATCATTGCATTGTAGGAGGGCGCAAGCTGGCCGCGGCTGTGGTACGGCGATCCACTCGAGTGGTGTACATTGCTCCCATTAGCCAGGAGCGGCTCAATAAGGCCAATCTCCCGGCCCAGTGTGCCTGGCTGTCCGGCAACCTGGTCTTCCCCAAGGACGAGGCAGGCCGTCGTGTGGCGCTACATTCATTCATTTACATCCTCAATCCTGCCGAGAAGAAGACAAATTCATCTGGGAACGGCAACAGCTCTGCAAATGCCACGGTAGCAGCAGCAGCACCCGCTGCCGTCAGCGCCAATACAGCCAAGCCAAAGGCTCCGGCCACGCCGCCGGCAGCCACGTCCGTCAATCCGGCCAATTCTGCCGCCGGCGATGGAGTCGCAACGCAGACCGACACGCCACCGGAGGGCAATGGCAGTCCCGCCTCGCCCAAGAAGGGGAAGACAAATTCGGATGAATATAGCGAGATTTTGCGTGACTTCCAGTGCACGCACATAGTCAAGTGTGGTAAGAGATTACCCATATCCATACGGATTGATTAACTTATTGAAATGCCTTTTCTTGCAGAACCGGAGATGGCCGAGAAGATCTACAACGAGGTGGTGGAAGCCCATCCCAAGCATTTACAGGCACATCTGCTGCTCATCCAGAACATCGAGGCAGCGCAGTTGAAGTCGGCTTTTCCGCTGACCTTTACGAATGGCCAAAAGAGCGAGAAGCCTGCGGGAGAGAATGCCGACCAGCAGAGGGAAGAACAGAAGAAGCTGCGAAGTGCCCTGGAGCGCGTCATAAAGCTGGCCGAGAATGTGATTGTGGAAACCGATGCAGAGGCATTGCTCTCCTACTACGGGCTCAAGAACGACACTCGTCCCGATGCGGCCAAGATTAAGACGTATGTGAATGAAAGAGGATACAATTTGATCGATTGTTTGTACAATCAACTTTACGTCTCTTTCAGCAACATGGACAAGCAGCGAAACAATCTCATCGAAGCCCTTAGCAAGAAGGGCATAGCCATTGCCAAGTTGGCTGTCCTGGATGACAGTCTCAAGGATCGCCTGGCCGATATAAACGATGTGTACACGCATATTATCAAGTTTGTGGACGCCAACGACTCGAAGGCAATACAGTTTGCATTGTGGCATGCCTACGCCCATGCCCACTACGGACGCATGTACAAGTACATTGTGAAGCTGATTGAAGACAAGCGCACACGCGAGCAATACGACGAACTGGCCGCCATCAACAGTGCCTTAGGGCACGAGCACATTACAGCAGTTATTAAACGCATGACGGTCTCATCTTTCCCAAGCACATACCGTTTGTTCTAAAACTCTGCTCAAATAGTAGGAAGCATGTTCACAAACGCACTAATGCGGCTACCATTTTGTTTTATATCTAAATTAATCAATGTGTCTATGAATAAACCACAAATGTAACGTATCTTTTTAAATCTTTGCTTTGCGGTCTCACTCACCACTGCACTCTCAAGAAAATACCAACACTGGCCCAGCCAAGCATTCGGTATTTTCGCCGCTTTCGTCAATGGTCTCACTAATTGCAGCAAAAACAAAAACAATGCAGACGCGCACGCGAGATTAAAATGGGTAAGTTTGACTTAAAAAATGCAAATCAATTGTGAAAAGTGATCTTATTGTCAACCCCAAAGTGATTTTGAATGGGTGTATTGAAAAATATCAATCGAAATGTAGCTAAAACAAGATTTTCCCTGCTACGCAGTTGTGCATTTGTATTGGTGTGCTGTGTGTTTTGTGTGTATTGGCCGATCGATTTTATTTTGCATATTCAAGGACAAGCGTAATCCTGCGGGAAAGGCCTCCATCCTGAATGGGGGCGGCTCCAGATAATGTGCAACATTGAAAGGGAAATCACAATTTCACCGTTGAATGAATGTCGTCGCAGCGCCTGGCATCCGCCGATGACTCAAATCGCAAATCCCGGTCCACCGACGAGGGGGTTGACGTTGACCTGACGGCTATTATCAGCCACACACAGCACCGAACAGCAATTCTGCTGCTGTGTACATACATTTGTTGCTTGCGCTGCTTCCCTTGCATGCAGCATGCAGCGGTGAGTGAGTGAGTTGGTGGGTGGGGGTCGCTCTTTTGCAGCAAACAAAAGGTGACAGCGGCAAGGCGATGCGTGGCGGATGACAAATGCGGGTGCAGCAGGCAGGGCAGCAAGGCAATCAGAATTCTGTGTCAATGTGCTCACGCATGGGAGAGTGCTTGTGTGCGAGAGTGTGTGTTTGTGTGTGTGGGAGTGTGTACGTGCAGGAGGGAGTGGGAAAAGAGCTTCAAGCTAAATGAGATTTTTACATTCTGGAGAGGGCGCCCCTGGAGCAAACGAAATCACTGGGGAAATGCGTTGGCGTTGGTGTGCTGTTGCTGTCGCTGTCGCTGTCCCGACCAGGGCCGGATTTGCTTGGGATGGATGGATGGTTGGGCACCATCGTTAAAGTGCTTATTTATTGCCACATCCTCTCCCTCTTTGGTGCCTTGCCTCTGCGGAGCAATAAAAACATCAAAGATAAGGCCCTGATCTCAGGGGCATTTTACTGCGCTCCTGCGTGCGGGCTAGTGCCAGATTATGGACTTGAGAATTTAATGTGTTTATTTTTAAACTATATTTTCCGCTCTGTTCTGTTCTGTTCCGTTTCCAGAGTATCCACAAATTGATTTATACGAATTCCTCACAGAGTCCGAACTACAACAGTACTACAATGCCGTCAAGTGAGTGACCCAGAAATTCAATCTGGTTCCCCCCAAAACTCATCCTCCTCCACCTACTCCTCCACATCCACCCCTTCTCTTCCCTCAGAAATGAATTGAAAATAACGAACGCGGCTCAATTGAAATATGCAGCGGATGAGGATCTGCGTTTCATTGGCCTTTCGAGGCCGGAAATCCGAAGACTCCGCAAATACTACGAGAAGCACTTTCCCCACAGCTATCTCAGCAAGATCAAGCGTCTGCTGCAGACCCCCACCACGATGGTGAGACGAGAGGATGGGGCCGGGTCATCCCAAGTGTCCCCCGATGGCAGTCCAGCCACGTCGCAGGCGACCAAGAACGGTTCCACATCGCCCAGCAAGGTGCCCAACAACAAGCATATAATACCGGCCGACTCGATCAGCGTCAACAAGCAGCTGGGCACCGGGGAGTTTGGCATTGTGCAGCAGGGCGTCTGGACAAATGGCAGCGAGAGGGTGAGTAGCAGTGGGACCACCGTAAACGATGATTCATTGATTGATCCCCTCCGCAGATCCAAGTGGCCATCAAGTGCCTCTGTCGCGAGCGGATGCAGTCGAATCCCATGGAGTTCCTCAAGGAGGCGGCCATCATGCATTTCATCGAGCACGAGAACCTTGTGCGGCTCTACGGTGTGGTCCTAGCCACAGATTCGCTCATGCTGGTCACTGAATTGGCGCACCTGCGCTCCCTGCTCGAGTGCCTCAAGGACTCTGGGCTTCGCGTCAGTTTCCTCACGATTCCGACGCTATGCGATTTTGCCCTGCAGATATGCAATGGGATGCGTTACCTCGAACAGAAGCGCCTGATCCACAGGGACCTGGCCGCAAGGAACATTCTGGTGTTCAGCAAGGACAAGGTGAAGATCTCCGACTTCGGGCTGTCGCGTGCTTTGGGCGTTGGCAAGGACTACTACAAGACCAACTTCAATGTGAACCTAAAGCTGCCGATTGCCTGGTGTGCTCCCGAGTGCATTAATTACTTGCGTTTCACCAACGCCTCTGATGTGTGGGCCTACGGCGTCTGTCTGTGGGAGATGTTCTCGTACGGGTTCCAGCCCTGGGCCGCCCTCACCGGACTCCAAATACTGGAGGCCATCGATGCCCCCAACTTTCAGCGCCTGGAGCAGCCCGACTGCTGCCCCAGCGAGTACTACACTTTGATGATGAAGTGCTGGCAGGATGACGCGGCCAAGCGACCCAAGTTCAGTGAGATCTACGACCAGCTGCCGGACATGAAGCCCGAGCAGCTCAAGGCGGTGGTCAACTGCAAGGAGCCGAAGAAGGATCACCTGATGTACCGCCAGGGCGACATCATCAGCGTCCTGGACCGCAATACGGGCTCACCCTTCTGGAAGGGAGTGCTCACCACCGGCAAGACCGGCTACTTCAACCCCTCGAACACGGTGGCCTTCCTCGAGGGTCTGCCCTCCAGCTCCAATCGCGACTCCTTCAGCCGGGCGAGCGACCATCGCATCAGCAAGCGCAAGCTGCGCACGGAGATGATTTCAAAGCCGCAGAACGATTTCAAGCACACCGGACATGTGGGCATCGATGGAGCCACCTTCGGCGACATTGCCTTCCTGGGAAGCTCTCAAAATGTAAGCAGAGATGTTCTTCCGTCTCATCCACAGCTTATCTTTTTCTGTTTCCACCCATGTCGCAGTACAATCATGTGCCCAAGCAGATAGTCACACCGTACAAGCCGTCGGAGGATATTGAACAGACGCCACTGCTGCTGCCACCGACACCCACGAGCCCCGACTCGCTGCAAACGGCCAGTGGCTACTTCCCCGAGGGGGCCGGCACCAACAGCTTGAATCCCACATTCATTCCCTCCGCCGAGCACACGCCAAAGCTGATCGCCACCAACGGCCAGAGCTCGTTTGATTTTGTCGCCAGCGGCTCCACCAATCCCTTCTTCCTCAACAAACTGGACGACGAGCAGCTGGAGTTCGCCCTCCAACAGCAGCAGAACAACAACATGCAGTCGAGGGGGGGCTCCCGCAGTGTTCTGCAGGATGATCCGCACGAGTATCACGAGATATCAGACGATGAGATGGCCGCCGATAAGCTGGATTTTGGGCCCTCGCTGCTGGACGAAATCAACTCGATGTTCGGGTCGATTAGTGGAGCCTCTGGGGGCCAGCCCAAGTCGCCTGGATTCGAGCAGGTGAACAGCAAGAACGAGTTTGCTGAGCTGTCGGTGAAGCTGGGCCAGAAGCCGGGCGATTCCAATGGCAACAAGCATGGCCATGGCCACGGCCTCCTGTCCAAAAAGAAGACCTCGGGGACTGTAAAGCCCATCTCCGTCAAGGACGAAAAGATGCTCAACCATGCCATCGAAATAGCCAACGAGATAAGCGCCAGGTGAGCGGGTAGTCAGCCTCAGCCCAAGAGGGCCCCTCATTTCTGTCTTTCCTTGTGTTTCAGGTCGATGATTGATCCTGGTCTCTGACCAGGCCCCGGCCACCCACAGCCCCAAGCGCAAGTTTAGCTTCCGATTCCCGCATTTGAGCAACAACAGCAGCGGCGACAAAGCGCAGAGCTTTGGGGGCGCCGGCGGCGGCTCGGCCAGCGGATCTGGGCATACGCCCACCCATGCCGGCAGTGCCTCGCCCTTCTCCAAGAAGAAGAACTTCACCGAGGAGCTGCAGAGCATTCCGGACATACAGGTGAGGCGCAGCTTGGGTCCCACGAGTTTGCTAGCAGTCGATATCCTGGTCTGGAGATTCTAATCCACGAGTTTTCGTCTACACTTTGCTCTTTCTCTTTGCTCTCCTGCTCCTCCTCCTCCTGCTCACGATCGTTGTCCCCTGTTCATTTCCCTGTTTTCGTTTGGCATTTTCTTTTGGTTGTTTCGTTTGCTCCTCCATCGTCCCATCGCGCAGCGCTTCCGCTCGCTGAGCGAGATCAAGAACGGCGCCGATCTGCGCGTGCCCATCTTTGACAAGGAGAGCTCCGACTATCTGTTCGAAAAGTCGCGGGAGATACTGAGCCGTCCCCTCAACCTGGACAGCTCCCTGGAGGGTGCTCCAGAGGATCGGCAGCAGCCGAAGAGCATCACCGACAACATCATGGACATTGAAAACACGCTCAAGGCCCTCAATCTGGACTTTATGCACACCTACACGGAGCTGGACAAGAGCGACTCGAACGACACGATCCTCAACGATCAGCAGCTGCCGCAGCTGATCAGCCTGGACGATGGCATCAGCAGTGCCACCGGCAGCCTCAAGTCGGCCGTCTACAGCTACAGCAACGGGGTCCAGACCATGTTCGACTTCAATGCGGCCACCAGTCACCTGGACAAGCATCTCCAGTACATGCACAACCAGGCTCAGATGAGTGCCGCCGCCGCGGCGGGCGGGCCAGAGCCCAAGCTGATGGAGGACAAGCGCTCGAGCACCCCGGACACGGGCTTTGCCTCGCGGGACACCAACATTTCGTTGTCGCGCCGCAGCAGCCAGAAGTCCAGCTACAGTCCACAGGAGAGCTACTTTCCCATCAAGACCGAGGTCCTGTTCAGTGCCCCGCCCGTGATCATGACCAGTGGTGGCTATCCGAGCCTCAAGGACGAACTGGGTGGCTACGAGCGATTCGGAAACGGCGCCACCAAGCAAATGCTGGCCTCTGCCTCGCCCATCAAGTCGGGCACGGGCTCAGGGCTGGGTAGCAGCAACTCCGTCTACATGGCCTCCAAGAACTACCGCCAGCGATCGACCTCCTTCAACGAGAGTTTCCACCCCATTTCCCCTGTGCTCTCTGAGCCGCCACAGAGGGTCGTCATGCAGCGGCAGGTCAGCAGACAGGAGCAGCAGCAGCAGCAACAGCCCTCTGCACCCCTGCCGCGTCGCACGGCTTCCTACAAGCCGCGCTCCATCCGGGCCCGGACCATGCGGCGGCTCAGCTACAACCCCATGACCCTGTACTCCAGCTCCTCCAGCGGCGAGGAGGAGGAGGACACCAAGCCCAGTCTGGCCCGCTCCGAGTGCGACATACGCGCCAGAGTGGTGGGCGGTTCGAATACTTCGATGAGCAGACGCCGACGGGCGGCTCTCATCCGCCAGGTGCAGTCTGCCTGTCACGACGAGCGGGACGCCATCATATCGCCGCGTCAGATCTACGGCTCCAACTCGAGCATCAAGTCTGCGCCCCACTACAACTTTGGAGGACAGCGACGCAGCTTCCACCGGGGCGGGTCCGGACATGGCCATGGCGGCGGTGGCGGCGGCGGCGGCGGCTATGAGCAGTTCCAGTACGAAGAGCGGATCTACGACTTTGGTGGACGTGGTCCGGGCAACAATTACTGCAGCGGGCTGCCTGGCTATCTAATGGCCTATCAGAAGCCCATGTGCGCGCCAAACGGAACGGATTTGGGACCGGGATCCGGATCGGGCTCCTCCTCGGCAGCCTCGTCGGCCGTGCATGCCACCTACAGACCTACCGGCACCGGCACCGTGGGAGGAGTCACCCTGCAGCGACCCATGAGTGGGGGAGCTGCCCTCCATGAGTTCGACATTAGCAGGCTCACGGGCAAGAGTCCCACATCAACAAATTTCGTGGGAAGCTCACCGGAGGAACTCAAGCAGCGACAGCTATCGATGGGCTCTCTGCTGACGCCTGGGACGGCTGGAAAGCCGAATCCGAAGCACCAGCGGCCCACGGAATTCCATTGGCCAGAGAAGATTCACGCTTCGTCGGTGAAGCAGCACGAGATGCACTGGAGGCAGGGGCAGCACCAGCAACAGTCTCAGCCACAGAAGCAGCAGCTGCATGCGACGGTGCCGCTCATAAGTTCGGTGGGAGCCGGCGGAAGGGGAGCAGGATCCAGCGATAGCTCCTCTTCCTCGAGCACAGAGAGCGGCGACGAGTTTCAATTTCGTCGGGAGTCGGAGCTCAATGCACCACGGATTCCGCCCAGCCCGGCTCCATAACTAAGGAAAATGCTGAAATATGTTCTCAATTTACTGTTTGGCAATGTTCTGTCCGATTAGGGTTCAGTTCTATAGGATCGATCGATAACATGGAATGGAATAGATGGATCCCGGGAGCCAAGGCCCAGGGGGGGAGGGTATTGTGTATCGTGTATGTGTCAGTGTCAGTGTGTTGAGTGTTTGTGTGTGATTGAGTGAGTGCTAAAGAAGGATATGAAGGATGGGCGGTCGGTTGGTTCGTGGAGCGGTCCGGAAGTAGAGCGGAAAGTAAATTGAAGAAATATTTACAGCGATAAATACGTATATTTTTTGGAATTTGAATTTTTTGAATCGATATGAATGAGAGTAGAGTGTGCCTTACAGGAAAACACCGCAAGACCTCTCAAAACAGATAATAATGTGCAGAGCAGCAGAACTAGCAGCATACATACAAGCTTCCATTCCATTCCACTCCAATCCAATCCATTAACCATTCATTATACATCCGTTGTATTATCCACCGCATCATCATACATCAGCGGTGGGCATGTCCTTGCTCTTAACTGCTCCTGCTATCGCTCCCACACAAGCGAATGGCCAAGAATACAAAAACAACCCACATTTCGTGTGCATGACGAGGCAGACTGATGTTCGACTCGAGTTTCGATGAAAAAATCCTGCCCACCGCTGTCATAGATCATCAGATCATCAAATCATCAGATCAATAGATCGCTTTCATCGATACACCGATTCACTTCACCCAATATTTCGAAGAAACAGGAAGTAGAGAATAACTAAACCAAAAAACCAATATTGCGAAACAAAGAGTAACGAAAAGGCTTGGCTTCCAAATCGAATAGGAAAACGGAAACGGAAACTGAAAGAGGTATTTTTTTTAAAAACCCCAAGAGCTTTTGGTTGTCGGAAACAGTATTACAAGGCAAAGCAAGGCACACACTGAAAAATATACTCACAGAGGTAGAGAAACCTCCTACTAGACAACAGGGTATTACCAATTACCAATGGGTTCTTCAATTGTTTTCGAACCTTTTTGAGAAATAACTATAAGTCAGACACACACACACACACTAGAGATCTGCGTGGCTACACTCAGAACATAGGTCCAAAAGAAGGCATTCGAATCTAAATGAATTGAGTGAGTGCGAGGCACACAATGAAACTCGTTTCTGTGAGTGCAAGTGGGGCATTTTGCAAAGGAGTGCGCAAAACGAAATGGCAAGGCCGAAGTACATTGAAACTACTCGAATTATTGTAAGGCCACTTTGTATATTCTTTTGTGCCTCTTTGTTTAAACGTTGTGCACTCGAGTATACTCATTACCTCAAACTCCATCGGCATTGTTGATTCGAATGCCGCGGGTTTTTGTTTGCCATTCTTGCAGACCTCTAACACACAGACACAGGAGGACAGGAAGATACACACACACACAGACACATACCCTTTGGCAATCGTCAGAAATAAACAAAACAAAACGACAACAAAACAAAACAGAACAGAAAATGGTCCACACCAAGAGGTACTACTACTTGCGAAAGCCATATTATGTGCCATATCCTGAAGCTTGCATTTCTATGAAACCGAAAGAGAAGCGAAACCCCCAAAAACCTAACACAAAATAGAAGCATTTAAAGCTGACTTTAAACTACAAACTAAACCAAAAGTGCGAAAGCCCTAGATATCGTATGAGACGTGGAATTATTTGCCTATTAAACTTACTAAACAAAAAACAAAAAAGAAACCCCAAAGAAAACCCCTCAAAAACAAAAAACGAACAAAAAATTAACTTCAAATGCATGGGAATGGACATAAATGTCCAAGATTTTGATAACCTCACAAAGAACCTACTCGTATATTATATGGATTATACTTATTACAAGATTTTCGCATTCTATGCATTTATGGATTAACTCAAATCGATATTATACGAGATATATACATATACAGATTATATATACACCTACTTAAATCTAACTCTAAATCTAAATCTAAATCAACCTAAACTATACTATATATGTATACACTTATATACTATATGACATAAATGATATTCTAAACTATGCGTTTAAAGCGTTTCAACCCCAAAATATACTCGAGTATTATAATATTATACAAGAACCGGAATCCCCAAACCCCAAACCACGAACCCCAAAAACGAAACGAAACCTAACTAAAGAAACGATCGAAAACAAAGAGTTTGAGTTTGTTTGGATTCCAAGAACCAAACAAGTTAATTGGTAATCAAAAACAAAGAAAAACGTTGTGCATATTTAAAGGGATTCAATAAACGAAAACTAAATGTGAAATTCAATGCGGGGGGTCCACTTCCGAGGGTCGATTAGAACAGCCAAACCCAGACCACCTCTGAAGCTCTAACTATACTTTACTATACCATCCATTCCTTTTCCGTTTATCATTTTGTATAATTTTTTATTGAATTCGATTCTCATCCCGCCGCGCAAACACAGGCGCTCATTGGCAAGGAGGGACTCGAGGCCTACAACAGCCTGATCGAGCGCAAGGGTATGCTGGACATCGGGCCCAGTCCGGCGGCTACCCTGCTGCGGCACATGGACACCGACGAGTTCGACCTGCAGAGTTTGCATCAGGCCACACGACCCATGACCCTGCCTACGCGCGGAGCTGCCCAGCGAGTGCGCAAAATGGAGCTGGCCACCGCCACGCTCGGCAGGCACAACGATGAGAACTCCAACTCGCTGGACGCCTGCGAGAGTCCCAGCTACATGAGTCACAGCACCTACAAGTTCCCAGAGGCAGCGGAGACAGCGCAGGCAGCCAATCCGAATCCCATTCCCCTGCCGCCGCGCGAGGGCAAGAAGCAGGTAAAGACCAGCACCAAGAGGCACGTGCGAAAGTATCCGCTGATCATTCCGGCCAACGGCCTGCAGCGGACCCTCAGCAAGCTGGCTGACTTTGGGGAGTCGGGCGAAGAGCCAGGCAGGAGTGCCAAGGCCTCGGGCCAGCACCAGCATTCGCAGCCAGGCAGGTCCATCGAGGTGGTGGCCGCCGTCCGACCCTGCAGCTTGAGGCGCCAGGCGCGCCCCTCGGAAAGGGAATACGAGAACATGCCGGCCGTGGGCAGCGAGCCGGCTCACACCTACCAGAACCTGGACAAGCTGCTGCCGGCCGATGCAGCTGGTCTGACGGACACGGCATCGCTGCAGTTCGAGTCCATTCTGGAGGCTGACTCCGGCAAGGAGAGCGCTCTGCAGTCGCCCGATGTCACCGATGGCTTCTATAACTTTTCCATTCAAAAGGAGCACTACAACAAGGGCAAGGATACGGAGTTCGAGGCCACCCAGATCTCCGGTCGCACCGGCCTCTATGTTAACGACGATGAGCTGCGTAACCTGGACATTGAGAGCGCCCGGAAGGCGACCAGCTCCAGTGCACTCGAGTCGGAGGAGGGGCAGGGGCAGCAGGAGGCGTCACCAGATGTCGCCCTAGAGACATGTCGTCGCGCTTCTAGTGCAGACAACGAGCTGGCGGGGAATGCTCTGTTCAGGAAGGTAAGAGCTTCCGTCAATCTGGCCATGAGTCGCAACTCCATTGGCGATACTGGCGCTTCTGGCAGTCAAGGGGGAAGCGGCTCTAGCAAACCTCAAACCGAGGCCGAGTACTTTGCAGCCACGGCAGCACGGCTGGCCGACTCGAACTCTGTCAGCTGCGAGGATCTGCTGGAGTTTTCCGACAAAAAGCCTAAAGGATGCGAGCGTGGCGTGGACTCCGACGAAGTGAGGATAATGGTGAAAGTCCTGGGAAAGGATGTGAGTTGAATGGTCACTTTGGTAACAAGCAAATGCCATTTTAATCCCAATTACGATTATCCATTACAGAGCACGCCCAACCGTTGCCTGGGCGCCCTGGAGTTCATCAACTGGGACGTCCACAAGTCCATCAAGCTGATTAAGCTGCAGAACCTGGTCAGCGTGGCCAATCTCAGCCTGGAGGCCTCTTTCGAGGCCCTGCAGCAGTACGAATGGGATCTGCACACGACGGCCCACAAACTGAATGGCCCTAAACTATAGACACATCCAGCCTTTACTGTCCTTTCCTGTTCTAAACGATCGCCGTGGCCTTAACCTCGTAATCCTTGTCGCCAATTCAACTCGTATTTTAAGCATTTGTAGCGTTAAGAACTCGATCCTAACTCAACCATTGCTCGCAATTGATGCAACGTTTCCTTCATTATTTTACTGCTCCGAAAGGTATCGATCGAATCTCAGCATGTACTTATTCATCCATGCGCCGCATGCGTGCAGATCAACATGACCCACGTCAAAATACATTTATATAAATATACACACCTCTTTATGGATATATTCAATAAATTATAAACTTTTTTATAAAGACAACTTTATTCTTAAATTTAAAAATCGTTACAGTGAACGCCCCTTGCGAGACTGCACTGCGTGAGCGTTGACATAATAACGCTGTAAGCTTCCAAGCTTCCGTGTTCCCTTGCATGCTCGCTTGGAAAATGATAATCTTAATCTGGGTTAAATTACTCAACGATTCGTTAATATTTCTACCTAATTTACACATATTATACACAAAACCAATGCACATAAAACTCGAATTCGTTCCGGACACGGAACGAAAAGCACAGAATGCAAATGATTCTTGGATTAGCTATTTCCGCCTGCTGCTGCTGCGAGTGCCGCTGCCTTCAGTGGCCGGCAGAACTACGACTCGCGTCATACGCTTGGGCGTGGACATCTTCAGCTTTTCACCGCTCAGATTCATTTCGAGGGACATCCTTTTGCGTGTCATGCACATGCTGCTGATCCTCTCCTTTTGTGCCGCACGGCGTGTTGTCACCCTGGGGGTACTTGAGGACAGAGTTTTAGTCAAGTAACTCGTCGATGTTTGTTTAGAGGTCGATGGCTCCGATTCCGATACGGACTCTGCCTCTGACTGCGATTCTGGAGGTCTGGCTATCACTGCCACTGGAACTCGATTCTCTTTCACCGAGGACGTGCTGTCCGTGGGGCTGCCAGTGTTCTGCGACACCAGCTCTCTCCTCGGCGTCTTTTCATCGACGCGGGGCTGTTTTCTCGAGGGCGACTCCAACGAATTGCTGGAACGCTGGTTGGATTTCCTTTGATCTGAAGGCGTCCGTCTTATGACGCGCTTGCGTCCATTACGCAGCGGCGTCTCAAGATGCAGCACCTTGCGAACCTTGAGAGCAAAACGAAAGGAAAAAAAATACCAAAAAAATTGTAACAAACTTAAGCGAAATTAAAATGCCAGTCGAACCCATTGTGAAATAGGATTATTATGCTAATTGGCTAGTTCTATCAGATATTAGATGACTCTATGCTACAAAGGATCTAGCTTCGAGAAGGGTGGGGGGATTCTTCAGTCTATAGACAATGATGCAATGATAACAAAAACAGCGTGCGGCACTTAAAGGAAACAACATGTTTGGGTTTCAGTTTTATAAACATTGTTGATTGATTGTCGTTTGATGAAGATAGTTTGCAAGTTTCGGCTTAAGCTAAATAATTTTGTACTCTCGTTAAGAGTAACCTCATTGATTGTCTCTCTGAATTGCGGTGCGTATCTCCCTGCTTCAGTGTCTAGAGTTGCAGGCGCAGGCGCGAGGTACTCACTTTGCTAGCTGGGGGGGCAGTGAAGGATGTTGATGTGGATGCTAATACGGCAGCGGATCTGGTGCGCAACGAGCGCAGGCGCAGGTGGCTGGCATTGCGTGCCGTCGCGTTTTTCGGTGATTCGGAGGTGGGCGAGGCCTCAATTACCTCGGATGTATCCGACTATAAGGAGAGAAATCGAATTATGTTCCCATTTACAATTGCCAGAAAGGGCCTGGGCCGTTCAACAAATACCTTGTTTGTCCGGGCAGGACTTTGCAGAGATTCATTTTTATCAGATTCGTCTGAACTCTCAGGGACGTCCTGCTCTTGCGGCTGCTTCTCCGGGGTCGTGGAAGCCCTCGCCAATGCCAGCTCTAGACGTCGCTTCATCTGCGGTCGACGGAGATTTCTTCTGGATGTTTCGGCCGCCTCCGTTTCCACTGTTTCCCCGGGTGTGGTAGTATCACTGGAGCATCTCGAGTTATATAGAGAGCGACGCAGGAAACGTTGTCCTACTCGATTCTCAGAGCCAAAAGTGGTCAAGATAGGCTCTACAACTGGCGCTGCAGTTGTTGCTACAGCCGATGCTTCAGCCTGTGAATCAGATGCACTTATCAGGGTCTGTTCGGTGGCAGATTTTTCAGGATTTGGAACTGACACCTGCTCTGACTGCACTACATTTTCAGATGCCACAGTCGCAGTGTCGCACTCCTCGTCGCTGTCCAGCTCGTCGCGTGACTCACGTGCTGGTGGATTAAAGCTACCGTCGACCATCGTCTTAAAAATTTGAATGTTCTTGACCACACGCGGCTCTAGTTCGCTCTGAAAAACGAACCAAACGAATGATATAGCGTTTCCGCAATGGATATTCATGATAAGTTCTCACCGTGATCAGTTTGTCCGCCATCTCCAACATTTCAGTCTTGACTTCCTGTCCGTTGAGCATGTTAACAGTGAGATTGGTGAGCTCTTTGGCCAGCAGGCGACACATTTCCCTGCGCTCGGTGAAATAGTTCTGTATGTAGTGCAGGAAGCTCAGAGCGATCCTGTTGTGTATGTTGCTCTTCGGGGAGCTGGCTTCCTGGGTCGTCAAATCGATGAAGAACTTGACCACGTATTCGGGCTGAACGTTGCTCAGCGGCGAGTCGTAGGTGCTGTTCATGACGGTCCACAGAGTGGGCAGAATGCAGGGTTGCAGAAGCGCCTGCTTCTTGAGGCGAACAAGGTTCTCAAAGAACATGCCCAGGACCTGGCTGATGATGGGCTCTGCGTTGGGATTGAAGTAGCGTTTAAGCAGCTGCTCCAGCACCTCGGGGCGATCGTCGATGTGGCCGCGCAGGACCAAGCGACAAAGGCCTCGCACTATGGCCAGGCTGACGCCCTTGTCGACCACCAGTTCCACATAGCGGCCCATCGCCATAATGATGTCGGCGCTATGCTCGCTGTTCTGCACTGTCTGATCGCCATCCTCCTCCCCGTCGTATGTATCCTGTACGGTATAAAGCTGGCGGCGATTGGACGTCTTAGACACCAGCCCCCCAACACCTGTCTTCCTGCTCAACTCGTTGACATAGTCGATGCCATAGTGATCCATCATCTCGAGAAGACAGCTGGCAGAGGTCTCGAACAGACGGACCACGTTGCTTTTGTAGTAGAACTGTTTGTATGCAACCAGGAACACCTCCTCGGTGTATGCCTCATAGAACATACTGTAGGCGTTGCCGCATTTGATGGCCCATTTGAAGATGTCCACATCCGAGGAGGGGAGATGGCGGCAAATGAAGTCCTTGTAAAGCTTACATATGCTGGGAGTGAGATTCTGGACATGCGGAGAGGCCACCATATAGTATGAGGTAAACAGGCCTTTCAGGACACGCTCCTGGTTGGACAGCTTCGGACGGGCGGGCATGTCCAGAACGCCGTGCTTCACCAGCAGCGGTTTGATCAGCTCCGTGTACTCCTCTGTGACAGCCATCTTCTCCTCATTTACGGACTGCGCCTGTATATACTCCTTCTGGCGCACAAAGTTATCCTCCTGTTCCTCCAGCTCTAAGATCTTCACCTTCAACGAGGATATCTTCATCTTCGAGGGCGTGTCCAAGTCGTCCAGCAACTTATTGATCAGACTGCGATCGTGCACTAGCTCATTCTGCTTGGTATTAAGGTCACACGTCTCGTAGATGATCTCAATGAAGAACTGCATCCGGTCATTGAGGTCGATGATCAGCTTCTCCATGCAACGCACCAGCACACGG
Organism: Drosophila lowei; assembly: GCA_008121275.1. Classification (NCBI taxonomy): domain Eukaryota; kingdom Metazoa; phylum Arthropoda; class Insecta; order Diptera; family Drosophilidae; genus Drosophila; species Drosophila lowei. The sequence goes on along the minus strand of CM017778.1, from coordinate 17,198,000 downwards.
ACGATCTTGTGGTCAAGCAGACAGTCCTTCAATAGATTTTTGATCAACGTCTTCATATTGCTACGCCCAATCTCGTCACCCAGGTCGTACGATTCCAGGATTTCCACCAGCGAGAGCAACATGTTCTGGAACTCTATCTGGGCGAACTTGTCCATGTCCGGTTTCTGGCTCTGACAGAACCTGTAATGGATACCAATCACTTACTGTTTGGATTGAGTTTGGGTTTCATTGAACTCACTTGTTCACATAGGTGCAGAAGACACTCAGTTCGGGCAGCACCTGGTCGCTTTCGTCCGCCTGCGTGCTCTCCAGATAGTCGCCGAGGCACTGCCAATAGAGCAGCAGCTCCACGTTGAGACATTCCAGCGGTACACATCGATGCAGCTCACAGTCGTCACTGAGGGGCAGTTGCGCCATCAGTTGCTGATTGTCGGTCTGCTCGAAGATCTCACGCAACATTTGCTTGGTCACGCTCCGGAAACGCATCAGCTCCTCCTCGCTGGAGTCCAGCTTGAGGGCCGCTATCAGAGCCATATAGTTCTGTTGATAGGAGTCGATCCAGGCCTTAAGCATGATGTTTACCACCGTCTTTTTAACGTTGGCCGAGCTGTCGTTCAGACCTTGCTCCAACAGGGTCAGGCGCTGCGCCACCTTGTAGGCGCGCACTGGATAGTTGCACATGTTGACGTACGTATGGCGGCGCACCTTCTCGTCCACGTCCCACAGACGCTGCAGTATATAGGGCACCGTCATGTAGTTGCGGCCCATGCAGGTGATAATGCACTGGCGCACGGTGGACGAGGGATCCGCAGACAGATGGAACTGATAGGCGCAGACAACTGGATCGACGGGATTGTCCGGAATCTGGAGACGCTGCATGGCCAGGACTGCTTGCTTGCGCACACCGGCCGACACGTCCTTCACGCGCTCCAGCATAGTCCCGAGAATCTCGTCGCACTGCGTGTCGTCGAGTGCCGCATTAGGTCCCAGTTTCTCAAGTATCAGATTCACAAAGTAGCAAATCCGATAGCGAACGTACGGGCTGCTGGAATATGTCTGGGAAAAACAAAGAAACAAACGCATTTAACGGAAATGCAATGGTAAAGTACAGTAGACCCTTACCGTCAACAGCCAGTGGAATGTTTCAGCCATCATGGGGTGCGTCCTCTCCGACTCGAAGCTGGTCACGAATTTCGCGCAAAAGGACAGGGCCTTGTTACAGTTCTCGTTGGTCTCCTCCGCCTCGAGTACAGTCTTCAGCACGTTAATGAATGTGTTCAGAAACGCTTGGTGGCCCATCTGCAATGCAATTGACAATTCACAGTTGGATTGGACGAGTTCTAATCGGCTGAGCCAGCTAGCTAGCCAGCAGGGTCCAAGTGACGCTGTTCCTTACCTTTGAGTACAGTTGCTGCAGCTCCTTTTCGTAGCGCTGGTGGAGTGACTCCTTGAGTTCCGCGTGACGCATTATTGTGTACATGGATTCCGCGCCTCCTCTGCATTGTTCCCGGTTGGGAACGGAGGTCGGATCACTGATCTTCATTTCGTTTTCCTTTTCGCCCGAAACGGCATTGTTGTTCTTCTTCGTGGCCGCCTTCTTTTTTGATGCGGCTGCTTTGGATTTTGCCTTCGCTTTTGCCTTTGGCTTGGGCATTTCGTGAATTGTTATATTTTTACTTTTTTCAATTTAATTTGCCAAAACACTGTCACTAACTTAATACTGTCTCGATTACTTTATACTGTACAATTTGTACAATTTTCGTGTATGTACGATGGAACACAAACAAGCGTAGCGTTATTGCTCATTCTTCTTTTCCACCCCCATTCGCTTGTTAATTTCAAAAAGAACGCTACGCGTGCGGCAATATTAGTGCATTTTTGACTGATGCTAGGGATGTTACATATATATCGATACATATCGTATCGTTATTCTGATTCCTCTTTCCAACTTATTCGCTTGTGAATTTAAAAAATGACCGCGAGTATTGGAATTTATTGACTGATATGATTACGATACTTTTAAAAATGAATTATGTGTAAGAAATAAAGTGATCTGTGAAAAATATGTAGTACATAAACAAATTCCGTTACAACACGGCAGCAAAATATTCAACAAAAATGTCTAAGGTAACGAAGAAAGTTTACGAAGCTCGCTCCATCTACCCGGACCGCACAAAGTCCGAGGAGAAGTCATTCACCGAGGTGAATGTCCTCGTCAAGACCCTGGACACGGCGCTGCTGCTGCTCAGCTCTGAAGAGGAGTGCGTCCTGTTGACCGTCTTCAGTCACATAATGGACTTTGCGCGGCGCCAGGACGAGAATGTACTGGAGCTGAAGGAGCATAAAATGCTGGAACTGCTGCTGGAGAAGAAAATCTTCATTGATTCGGAGAACGTTATCATCCGACGCTTCGCCTTGTACCTTATGAACGCCTTAATGGACAACACGGACATGAACACGCTCGAGCCCGAGACGACTGAAGGCATCCTGGAAGTGGCCTATAGTTTCTACCTGCAGGAAACTGACGATTTCTGCATAGAGTATCTCTCGCACCTGCTAAACATGTGCCTGCGTGATCCCAAAGTGGCCCAGGGAATTGTGGAGAACGTGGAGCTCTTGCAGAAGTTCAAGGCAGTGATTGCCATCTCCGAGAATCCCGACACCATATATAACTCCATCGAGGCCGTTCACAAGATCCTTCTGATCCAGAGTGCAGAGGAGATGTTGGAGTTTACCACTCTTCCCGACTTTCCCATCGATCGCATTATCTGCGAGGTGACCAGCAAATACCAGGAGATTCGGCTTGCGGCCCTGAAAGTCTTGAAGACCCTCCTGGTGGACACCAGCGACCAGAGCGTGTTTGAGCCGCTGCATCGCTGCTTCCATGTCCTGGAGCAGCTGGTCAAAGCATTTTGCGAAGATCCGCAGGGACCGGATGCGGTCGAGATCATTGAGGTGCTGGCCACGGCTCTCCGGTCCGAGAAGATGACCAAGCTGTTCTTTGAGCATAACCTCTTCGACCTGATTGTCGAGCACCTGAAGGACCAAATCGATATCCTGTCCCTTGAGCTGCGCTGCACCATCATATCCATCTTCGCGGAAACTGCGAAGTACGTGCAGTATCTGGTGAGGATGCACACTGCCGAGATCACGGACATGTTCCTCGGCTGCCTCATGGAGAACGACCCGGCACCGGCCACCTTCGTGATCCTCGGGCTCAACCGCATGGCCGATAATCCGGACGCACTGCGTCGAATTGTGACCGAGTATGATGAGGGAGCTCTGCAGAAGCTGGTGTCCATTTTCCAGTCCCCGGAGGTGATCATCAAGACCAGGGAGCAGGCAGCCGAGTTTATCAATCGCCTCCTGACCGGAGCGTATCGCGACACGGCTGGAGAGCTGATGGACTTGGACATTCCAGGTGTCCTCACCACCACCATTCAGCAGGGCCTGCCTAATCTCTCCATTGATATGATCCTCTCGCTGCTGGTAATCATCGAGAGTCTGGGCCAGAACGAGGAGTACCGAACAGTCCTGGGACAGCATCGTCCGCTCACCGAGCAGATTGCTCAACTTCTGATGGTAATGGCAATCGCAGGAAGCACTCTCATTCTGTGGTGTCTTGGCATCTATACCGCATCTCTTCCCCACTTCCACAGCGTTCCTATGCCCATTCCATTCTCGTGAACAACATATTCCGTTGCCTGTGCACCATCGTCGATGAGCAGGATGTTCGTGAGGTGCTGCTGGAGAACTACATTGTGTCCTCCATCAAGCGGGCTCTGAAGTCGCTCTCCAATTTGGTCAAGACGGCGGTGACCAACTTCATTCTGCAGACCACGCGCTTTAGCGAATTCATCGACGCTTACATAGATCGCGGCATTCTGGAAGTGTAAGCGACTCCCAACTACTCTCACTCCCCCTGCATTATCCTATTCCTATCCCAATCCCGATCTTAGCCTGATGCTGTTCCAGAAACACGCCTTCTGCGTGTCCACCTGGGGACCGGCCATCGAGAGCATCCTTTCTAAGTGCCCCACGATGAAGTTCTGCATTAGAAACTGCCTGACCTTCACCGACATCACTGCCGGCAAGGACTTTTATGTGTCCAGAAAGAAGTTTGACGACTTCCGCACGTTCCAGGACATTCTACGCAACGACTGCTCTCCTCTGGATGCCGTTCTGGTGGTCAATTTTGACCGATTGGAGGCGGATGAGGCGGATCTGATGACAGTTCCGTCGTTCTGCATTCCGATGTCCGATGGTGCCGGTGATCATACCTGGTGCTACTGCAAGCGTCCTGCCGATCCCCATCTACCCAAATATCTAGAGACGCTTAATCAAACCTTGACGGTGGGTCTATCCCATCTAATCCTTAACAAACTGCTAACCATGTCCCTTCTGATGATTCACAGATGAACGGCCTGGTGGAGAATCCGCCAAAGGTGCGCAGCGCCATCGATTTTGATAACGTGGCCAAGCGCACCAAGATCATTGCCGAGGTCGTGCACAATGTGATGAACGATAACCTCAAGATACTCGACCTCAACTCGACGGAGGAGTGTTCCCGCCACGCGGTGCGATGCCACCTGCAGGAACTGCGCTACGTCTACCACACCAACTTCATACCCCTGGGCGTGGTGCACAGTGGCTGCCAGTTCGAGCGCGCCATCCTCTTCAAGGCCCTGGCCGATCAGATCGGCCTGCCCTGCACCCTGGAGCGCAGTGTCGACGGTCGGATGCTGTACAACGAGGTGCCGATGCCGCTGGAGATCGACAAGGATGTTCACTGCGACAAGAAGACCCTCCAGTTTATGCCCTGGCGCATGCTGCGCCCCACCCATGTCGTCGACCTCATGTACAACGTGGGCGACCTGTATCCGATGCAGAGTCGCCAGGCACTGCAGTATCTGCGCCTCTATTGATCACTGAGATCTTTATTTAATCCTTTTTCCAGTTTCCATTTCAAAATTTCCCTGTCGCACCATTTTTCGAATGGGCATGTAATCGAGTTTATTAAAGGGCCAAAGAATCGATGGTGGGTTTGTGTCTCAGCTAGTCCTATCCACAGTCCACTGCGCATGTCCTCGTCCACTGCGTCTCCGCCTGACATTCGTCCTGGCGACACATGGACATAATAAAAAAGCGATTTGTTTTCAACAACTAATTTGACTGTTGGTTCAACGCCATCTGAAGCTGCAAAACGACAGAGCCGAAGACCCTCGGATTAAGTTTTCTGCGACTCGTTTGATGTATGAACTGGCACATCCTTATAATATATGGGATATGGGACCATCGATATATCGATATAATATCAACAATCCTACAAGCGACTATTGGCGGAGCATTTGGAACACGAGCGTAGATTAAATAGAAGCTGGTGGCTTGCACCATGTGCCGAGTTCTCCTCACGCTCGCCTACTTCCTCCTGACCATCTCGTCCATTGTGTTTACGGCCTGCGTCAACAATGGTGAGTGTGTGTGCTCCTCGGAGCGATGTGACCTTGTTCGCCAGCAGCCGCAGAAGAGAAAAATCAATAATCTTTAAAACTCCTGCATTCCCGGACAGTCACGGGCACCAGTTCACCCGGCTCTGGGTCCAGCACCTCCCTGACGGGGCACATCCACCGCACTGCGGCGGCCATCGAGCGGGTGAACAAGCTCTGGTGCTACGCCTGCCACACGATGGACGACGGCGAGTCCTGCGTGGACGTGGCGGTGCGCAATGATTCGTCTCTGTTTAAGAAGTGCCAAGGCGAGGAGTTTATCTGCATGGTGAGTGACAGTCCCAGAAGAGAGCCATCAAACAGACAACACTACATGTATATTGCCTCAGGTCAAGCGGTTCTCCTATACCACCAGCACAGAGAACTCCACGAGCATTCCGAAGATGTGGTCCCTGGATCGCCGATGTGTCGCCAACTGCGAGCCTGGCTGCATCATCATAGGGGAGCGGACCAAGCTCTACGCCTGCACCTCCTGTTGCGAGGAGTCCTTCTGCAATACGGGCCGCGGGGCCGCCTCGGGCATCTTCCATCGCGAGGCCACTGGCATTGGCACGCGTATGTTCTGGCTAGCTGCTCCTTTTCTGATCAACATATCGCTGGTCCTGTACAAGAGGCACTCCGGTCACGTCCTCATCAAGCAGCACTAGTTCCGGGCGTGTAGCCCGTAGATCTGCGCGGTACAACCTCAATGAATTTACTCAACGAACCCAATGTTGCTCAAACCTACTATTATCTTTAATTTCCTAGCCAAGTAGATTTCGGATCCTGTAAGCTAACGTATGCTACGTTTTATGAATGTATGTAGATAGTACAATCCATGATCTTTCCGTGTGATAATAAATGATTATTTCGTCACTATAGTGTGAGCTCATGGACGCACTGTTCTCACCTCAGATCTTGTGGTTTGTTCATGCATGTTCGTATTTAATACTCTGATATATATAAACTCATATATAAGCGTATATAAACGCAGAGACAAACAACTATGGTTGATCATGATCTGCCTCTTGAGCGTGGATCAGCTAGCTGCCCAAACTGCTGATCAAGCATTTCCCCAAAACACATGCAGAACCCAAACGCACTCATACTGAGGCTAAAGGTCCATAGACCCAGGCAGAGACCACTCGCACTAATACTAATGCAGTGGTACTCTCTTCGTAAGATGCATGGGAGGCTAAGAGTCGAAATGATTCCAATAAACACTCTTAAACACACTTGAGAACTCAAACTAAACAGTCCAACTCCCAGCGTTATATCTTTCTGTAGTTCAAGCAGCTCTGAAGAAAAACCAGCTAGAAGAAAGTCCATAAGAATTCGATTACTCAAACTGTAAGAACAATGTGACAATTTCTGATTTGTTGTCTGATTTGTCTTACATCGGATTACAATATTCAGCGCAGTATATGAGCAGTAAGAAGATGGTAGGAATGATCTAGTCCAACGAATCAATGAGTGCTAAAAACAAATTTCGTACTTTTTATTTATTTTAAATTGGAAAAAGTTATCAGAAAATAAAGGTAAAGATGAAGAAACATTAAAAATGATAGAAAACTTCTAGATTGAGTCGCTATATCCTCCCGTATATTAATTTCATCGACACGAATTAAAAATCCTGTAAAAGGTCGTACAATTTTCTTTTCCACACATTAGTTTATGTGAATATCAGCGCGCAAAGTCATCAAAGCGTTGTTTTTGGATTTTTTAAACAGATTTTCGGGTGAATATTGCAAATTCTAAGTATGAAGAACGGATCTACTACAACCTACAATTAAATGACTGACGCACGGTGTAACAGCTAGGATAGATATCCTGTTGCAACGTAATCATATTTACTGGGCGGAAAGGGCATGCAAATATATAATTCATATTAAATTAAATACTAAATAGTACTAGCTATTGTATCGAATGGCAACCAAACTCTCTAATTGAAGGTTTGAAGGCAACCTCCATTTTCTATTGTTTTAGCTTATCCATTGGTAAATTGTTAATGGAATATTTTGCTTTACAATTGCCCATTAAGGTTGTACTTACGCACAAAATTCCAGAACCTACCCACCTCGGCCTTCCCGGCAGGTGTTATCCCACATTTTCGTAAGCAACTCCTAAGCCCTGGCCCTGCCTTTGGTTCTGGTTCTGGTCCATGCCCCATGTAGGCATGCATTAAACCATTCATTTGGTTTCGTGAATTGCATTACGTTTCCGTTTCCACACACAGCTTCCTCTGTCTGCATCCGCATTAGCCTCGTGTCCGGCTCTGCAGGGGGCGGATGGAGATGGAGAGCAGGCACCCACTCCTTTGCGGGCTCTTCTGGGCAGACATGAATTATTTATTGGACAAGCATTCGGAGCATCGGAAGAGTACTCATAAGCAGAGGCAGAAGCAGAGGCAGAGGCAGATGGTGGGGCCGAAACAGGCTTATCCTGGCTGCCACCTAATCAGGATGGAGCAGCCTCCACGTCTAATAGAGCTGCCATTAAAAACAGATACTCACATGGGGCATGTAGGATGTGTGCGTGCGTGCCTTTGTTTCACTCTTCTTTTTCGGACTACCATCATGCACCACCATGCCACGCCCACTAATTTGGGAGCGCCAACACACACAGAGCCGCCTCGTTAACGCCCATGAATTGCATAGAATGTGCTGGCTGGGTACTTACCAGAGTTTGTCCTGCCCCTGGAGGCACATTTGGACGGGGCAGAAATTTTGCCGGGATGCTTGGATGCTTGGATGCCTGGATGCCTGGCCTGCCTCCTAGATGAACTCCCTCGCCGCGGCTCCTAGGCTCCTACATCTCGGCTAATAAACCCGAGACAAATCTCTTCATTTTGAGCTTAATTTTCTTAGCAAATTTACATAAATGGCCGAGGGGAGAATGGGAGAATGGCCGCCCAGAAGTCGGATAGGGTTCACATTCACCCGACCAGCCATGCACATCCATCATGGCCTGGCCCCGACTACAGGGGCTTGGGGTGGGGCCCGTGGGAGGGAGGGAGGTGGCTGTGGGGTGAGTAACCTTGCGCTTTGTTGCTTTATATGGCCTTCGTGTATTTGGCGTTTATTTTTGCGGCTTCCATGTCGTAAATCTTCATCAGACGGCAAATTACGTGGTTTCCATCGTGGTCCTCCTGGTCCTCCGACATCCTTCGCATTCGGGGGCACTTTTCGAAATGTGGCGGAACGTATCCGGCAAACAATAAAGTGACCGCAACGGGAGCCGAGCCGTCTCATCCTCCGCCACCCCACCTCAAAGGTGGATGGGGGTGGTGTTCTGGAAACAATAAACGGTGACAAAAAGTCAAACAGGATATGCCCATAAAAACGACGCTAACAAAGGGCACAGCCACGGCGAGAGCGGCATCCGCGATGGACAACAGAAAGAGGCGACTGTATCCCAGCCATTGACAACAGTTTCATTTATGAAAAATAATGGCAACAGCAATATGCAAAATTTATTATTATATTTGCGTTGAGCCGCAAAAATGCGACGGATTTCACGAGCCACGACCCACGACCCAAGACCCGAAAGCGGACGGGAATGTCAATTCGCATAAAAAGAGACAACTTTTGAATACCCTTTAAGTGCCAGCAGCTGAGGTCATTTGAACATACTATACGGAGAAAGGGAATGGCAGTTCCTAATGGGAATTCCTAATATCCGAATTTGACTGATTTGAAATCACACAAATTGGTGCAAAGTCGGTGACAGATCTGGCCGACTCTGCTCTACTACTACGAGTACTAGCAGCTCCCATTGCTTTTATTGTGCTGTCCGCTTTATTCATTCATTTTTATGTATTGCCACTTTGGCATTGTCATGTCCTTGTTTGCCTTGTGATTGCACCCGACACTGTTTTATTTGCTCCTTTTTTGCCATCATTCTGGGCTCTCGTTAGTGTTGCTGCTGGTGCTGCTGCTGCACGGGTGTCGCGCCAAGTTCACACAGAAATTTCAATTAAAATGCAACAATGGCGCACTCCATCATCCACGCGGCAAACTGACATGCCCCCGTTGCATGCCCCTCCCATATTTGGCAGACAAAAAGTCGACTCGAGTCTCAGCGTCTCGCCAGCGGCTGGCAAATGACTCTTTGCTGGAATGGGGGCTGCCAATAATGGCTTAGGGAAAATAAACTGCTTAAAATTGTGCTTAAACTCGTATGCTTTCCAGTCCTTCGGAAGGAGAACAGCAGTAACATGACATTCAAAAAAAGGACACGAAAAAGCTGCGGGTAAACGTTGATAGAACAATGCTTCAATTTAAGAACTAATATGGCATCTGGCTAAACTTTGAAGGAATTTCCACGCACACAGAAAAACGGGGTCTCGTTCATAATAGGCTTTGAAAATTTGCCAAAAATAATTAGTGAAATATTGTAGTTTTCCTTCGTGGTTGCTCTCTTTCTTCTCCTTCCTCGCCGCACTCACCAGTATGTGCACGCGGTGATAAATCCTTGTCGCTGAATAAACAGGATGCACATGCAAAATATACCACACCAACAGCCAGCCGTGAACAAGGGCCAGGGCATGGATCAACAGACACTGGCAGGACCCAGGACCCAGGACAAGAGATGCTCGATTTTCCTATCTATTCTTATGCCAGCGGACTGGGTTCTGGTCCCGGCCCTACTTTCATTGGCAGCCCAAAAATGCTAGTGGCCTTGTAGACAGTTGTTTCCCCAGGCAACCAGGCTCCTCCCTACTCCCTCCTCTGGCTGCTCCCTCCTCTGGCTGCTCCCTCCTCTGGCTCCTCCTGGGAGTCAACGGCAACGACTGTGTAATTAAAACTTTGAGCAACAGCCACGGAAACTACAATTGACTGACTGCCTGACATCCTGGGGCCTTGTAGCGTGGGGGTTTGTGGCAGGGGGCGCCCCAAAGCTGTCAGTTTGGCGCCACTTTGGGTGCGAAGAGTTTTCCTTTTTTAATAAACTTTCACCAAGCTGCTGCCAGCTCATCCCTTATTGGATTTGCCACTCTCTGAATGAATGATGTTGAAGGGAAAGAAAGGGAATAGTGGCGATGGCAGCTCGGGAAAAGCTCTCCCATTAGATGCGTTCTCTGCTTTTCCGATTTGCGTAAACGATTTTGATAGATTTGATGGGATTTCGGTTTCAGTAGGGCTCCTTCTCGCATCCTGCATCCCCCATCCGTCCAGCATCCAGCGCTGTGGCAGACCTTGGTCACAGCTCTAACTTTCTCGCTGTCTGGCTAAGTCCTTTTCCTTGACAGCTTTTGGCTTTAATTCTTGCCATTTTGGCACGACACGGAAATGCACTAAACGCAAATTAGAGTGTGAACTTCCCCGCTCGTGTTGGGAAATTGATTTTCTCGTGTCTTTTCTTTTCCTCCATCTCAACCCATCCCAACCCATCCCATCCCATCCCATCCTCCTGCAGCACTCGTAATTTGTGCACACAGCCAGCCGGGCACACACAAAATGTTTCTCTGCTCACGTTTAATGCCGTACATGAATTTGCATATTAATCTTGGGTCCCGTTCTCCTGCCGACCTGCCGTCTATCTTTCCATCGTCCCTTCTTGGGGCAGACCCTCCGACCATTCTGAAATTACATGGAACTACACATTTTGGTTTGTCACCTCGGCATTACCACGGCACGTAGAACGTAAAACGTAATCAGCTGTGTGTGCAAAAGCTTTCGGGAATCCATCCCCATCCCCCCTCTGCCTTCCGCTCGGCATATGCAAATGGAGGCCCGGCCAGCGATGTTGCCAGCTGCTCTCAAGGCGACTTAACGCCTGCTTAATGAACATAAATTAGTCAGGTGTCACACCAGGAGGCCCCTCTCGGTACTCCCCGTCCTCCGTGGGGGGCTGACTTTTCAAGGTGGAGGCGCGGCACAGCATGCGTTTATATTTCAATTTTGGCGCTCGTTACTTCCGCTGTGAGGCACGAGTCTGTGGCAGCGTCCCGTGAGACTTGTAGTTTAAGGAACGCTGCCTGGCATTTTCTAATTTTTATTTATTATTATTTGTATTGTTGAGATTGAGATGGAGATGGAGATTCCTTTGCATGGATATGAAAGTAGAGTCCGGCGAGCTCAATTGCCTGAGATCGACTATTGCCGAGTCGTCGGAGTGTGTCGAACGGAAAAGGCCGTATGTCGATTTCGTGTCCATTTATATTTGAATGGGGCATTTGGATGACTGCGACCAGCGCTTGTCAGCCGTTCTAATTGACATTTCAGTGGAAGAGCTAGTCACATACTCGTTGCGCTGTTGAATGGGTAGGATTTCCAACCATGGACCACTCAGAGCCATGTGACCCAGTTATCGAGTCGACTTTTATGGGAAACTCTTGTCTTCAATTACTGTTTGCTAATCATAGCCATACCATTGCGTCATTACGCTTGACAGTCCGCTTAAGTGCAGGAGGCAGCCCACCATCCGCCACCAGGCAGGGCGATTAATACCAGCTGTTACGCTCGTAGCCACTTGACCGCAAATTAAACCAGTGGGAGGGTCCTGCCATTCCGCACAGCCAGTCCCCGGTCTGGTCAAATGGTTAAGTGCGAAAACCGCGACATCCCCGCTGGGGCAGAACTATACCGAACCGATGCCTGATTATGTGGCTTGCCCCATACATCCGGTACAGACCCTCAGCATCCGCCACTCGTCCCCGTCCAGCGGCATCCGATTGTCTCTCCTGCGGCTGACAGGAAGCAATCAATAGTGTAATGCCAGACAGAGCCATCCGCCGCAGTTTGCCTGCCACCGACCTGGCCGGAGGACACCTCACAGACGCGATGGAAATGCAGGCAATGGGAGCCAAAAAAATCGACTAACGCTGGGGTAATTTGTCACCTTCTAGTGACTTCTTTTGTTCATAGGTTCATAGGTTCATGGGGTTAACGTTAACCCCTTGGAGTCACCACCTGTCCGGCCACATACCACGACACCCATTAACTGTCTTTCCGTTTTCTCCACCCATTCCATTCCGTTTCCATAAAGCTTTTGTGGCAAACGTAAATAATGCGTTTTAATCAAAAAGAACAGCAGTGGAAAATCCATTAACGGAGTACGTGCCGCCAGATTCTGCTGGGGATTGGGGACTGGGGACTCACCCTCCTCCTGGATAACTCCACTATGGTGGTGCTTGACTTTGCCCCATGCGGCGCGCGTCATTTGCAGGTTGATTTACAAATTTCTTTAATGGGGCGACGACAACATTTTTAATTAGCACCTGCTCTGGGTCCCCTGCCTCCTCCTGCCATTTGCTGATCCAGTAATCTCCATAAAACACCGCGACATGCCCCAACCTCCATGGAAATTAATTTCCAACTTTCCTTTGCGCTTTTCTTCTCCTTCGCCATCTCTCTCTCTTTCTCTCTCTCTTTGTGCTTCCTCACGCACTTGGAAAACTTTTGCTTTAATGATGCCATTCAAATGCGGCGCATGGCGTTCTTGTCGTTGACTCTTCTTTAACCCATTCCTGGCCCCAGACGCTGGGTCCTCCCACTCGTTCTTCGCTCTGATTCTCGCTCTCCAGTAACCACCGAAGAGGCAACATCTTGGGCTGCTCTTCCGATTCAATATCCTAATGCCTCTTCCTAGAAATTTATGCTGTTTGCAGTGCTGTTTGCTTGGTGCCTGTGCATATGGTGTCTGCTCCACCACCCTCTCCTCCCCCTCCACCTCCCCCTCCCTACTTTGTATATACCCCCCGGGGGCTCTCTCTTTTGTTGGTGGGGCTGCAATAATATTTTGCAAGTGTTTCTAAACAAGCACAAAGCCATGTTTCAACAGCTGTAGCCCGTAGTCCATAGTCCGTAGTCCGTAGTCGGAGCCTGGTTCTGGTTTCGCTGCCGTTTTTATTGTTATGTTCCACTACTATTACTCCACCCTCTCCAGCCCCCCTATCCTTTGTTAGAAGCTGCCTTGCACCCGCTGCCGTTTGCTAAACTTTTGCTGCACATTAAAGCAATTTGGCCAACATTTATAGACTGATTTAATAGAATCTAAGGGAGTGGTTTGCCAGAGGGTGGTGCGGTGGAGCAGCAAAGGAAGGGCTCCACTCCACACACAAATGAGATATTTCCACACAACTGAACAGAGCAGACTCTGTGTATCTGTGTGCACTTGGATATAATTGTTTGACTAAATGAGTGCGCTCCGTCCCCCTGCTCTATATGTTTGTGCCCCCAAATGGTTCTACACTTCGCTTAACGCTCACACATATGTATGTGCAGAGTGGAGAGTGGAGAGGGCAGAGAGGGGAGGCCACTGAATGGGGAACAGAACAACAATAATTATGGCAAGCACCCTCAGACCCTCAGACCCCAACCGCATCTCCATCTCTATGCCACATCCCAATCGCATCTCCCCTCTACGTTTAGGCGCATTACAGGGCTCTGAGTGGTGGCTAGGATGGAAGGATGGTGGGGCAAGGGAATTCATCTAATTCCCTGTCGTCTGCTTCGATGCGTGCGTCCCTCCACTGCGAGTGGATAGAGCCAAATTGATATGACTCTTGGCATTGTGTGCTGCCAGATAGCCATGTAAGCCCCTTCTTCGCTCGAAGCTGTTCCCATAACGAGGATGAAATTGAAGTCTAAACAAACAGAAATCGTTGAGCAAACAGGAGCCGGAGGATGCGGGCAAAGATCAGGCCAAGGGAACAGGGCCCCGAACAGAGCACATAAAAATAAAAGTCCCCGCGAGTCTCCATGGAAATTGAATATTTAATTACGCGTCGATGGAAATGGCGTCGGAACTTGGTGACGAAAATGGGCCCAGACATCATGAGGATAATGAGGAGAGGGAGGAAGACGCTAGGATACGATACGATACGGGTGGAGCGAGTCGAATTTCTAGGAAAAGTCAGAGTCGGAGCTAGAAAGGTCTGATGAATGTTTACAAGGACAACAATTGCGAGGCTGCTTAATAATTTATTCCAATTTCTGAGAGATTTTCACAAAACCAAAAGTTAACTTTCCCGAAAGAAATGCTAATGTTTTCCCTAGAGGGGGAGTCGAGGAGGACATTAGACACAATCATCCGATGGGAGGGGGGTCTTTCTCGGTTCATTTTGAGGGAAAACTAAGGGATTTATTGGGTAGATAAGTGAGGTTCTGATGGGTGTTTGGGTTAGTTTGGATTAAGTTGGTAATTTCCACTCTGCTCGAGGGAAAACGATGAAGGGGCAGCCCGTGGGTTTTGGATTGAAACAAAAGCAAAGATACCGAGGAGCGGCAGACTGTCTGCGTCTGCCTCTGCCTGTATGGAGCACCTTTCGCTTATCTAAACAGTGACCCTCTCCCCATCTCCAGACTCCAGGACTCTCTACGCTCCACTCTCCACTCACCCACACGGGAGTACTCCCATCACATCCTTCACCTCTCCAGGCACTGGGTTTCTGTGTCGACTGGGTGTGTACTGCCCTGCCGCCCGCTCGTCCACGTCCCACATGAGGTATGCACTGGTACGTGAGTGCCACAGAAAACTTGCCCCAGCCAAGGGAGACAGAGAGACAGACCCCCAGCAGCCAGACATCCTTAAGGGGGCAGGGGGAGGCAGGGAAAGCCGCATATTTATGAATGGCTCTGCTCTTGTTTCGAGTTAACGCACTACGGGAGCTTTATCAGCTCGTAAATATAAATTAGAATTTAATTTTTATCGTCGAGGAAAGGTGGCTGAAGCAGAGCAAGGGGAGGGGGAGGGAGAGTGGGATGCGTCCTCCTCTCCTGCCTGGGGAGCAATCGTGTGGTGCTTGGGACAAATTAGAGTGGAGTAGCGGCATGGCAACCCCGAAAGGAGACTCTGCTTCAACGGGATTCATTTCCATCTCCATTTGGCTGCCACGTGCCGCCATATTTCAAAGGCTTTGATTTACCCGTGGGCAGCTCCCAGTCCCAGTCCCAATCCAAGTCCCAGTCCCAGTCCGAATCCCATTTCCAATCCCAATCAACCCCCTTGGGGCTGTTAATGGAGATAGTTCTCTATCGGCTCTCACCTGGGTCAGCGTCAGCTGCGAGGAGGCGTAGTAGGATATCCTCGAGGGACAGATCGACTCTGGCTTCGAGTAGATTGTTTCTCCGGCCTGCGTCTGGTCTCCCATCGGCAGCAGGGCGGTGGCGTAGGGCGTCGGGATGGGGGAACTGCGGAAACCTGTAGAGTGGATGCGTTTGGGCAGTGGTTAGTGCAGTGGTCGATGGGTGGGGGGAGAGGGGAGCACGGTAGCACGGGGCTGGGGTAACTCACGGTCGAATATGCTGCACGACTTCTTGGACTCCCCGGGGTATTTGTTGAGGCTGGCGATGGTCGCGTAGGAGCCGGTGGCACTCGGTGGCCGTCCGAGCGGGTCGAGGCGGATGAAAACGTTCTGGTGGCTGCCATAGGCCGCGGTGGTGAAGCTTGTGCTGCGGAGAGGACAGAGGAGGAGGTGTTAATGGTGAGGAGGGTAATGGAGGGGATGGCTTACTGAAGCGAGTCCTGGCGAAGCTGCTTGCGAGCCCGCAAATACATCATGCTGGCCACGAGGCCCACGGCCAGGACCAGGCCGAGAGCACAGGCTGCGGCACTCAGCAAGGCAGGGCCCTGGGAGGGGGCATGGGCGGGGGCCGGCGACTGGTTCGGTTCGGGTGAGATGCCTGTTGATTGGAGGAGATGGATGGTGATGGATGAGATGCATGTGATCCCTGTGGCAGGGGGAGCGATGGTGAGACCTACCCTTGGCACAGATCTTGTTGCGCTTGAAGTGGAGCCTGGTGTCGTTGAAGCGCGGGGGTCCTCGCACCACCATGTTGACGTTGACGGGCAGCTGGAGGCTGGCGTTGCCAGTGCACGGCAGGTACACCAGGAAGGACTCGATCTCCTGCGGCACCAGGCCCTTGTGGGGGATGCTCAGCGTCGGGGTGCCCAGGGCGTCCTGGTCGTTGGCGTACTCGATGCTGATGGCGTAGGGCAACTGTGTGGGGAGGGAGAGGGTTCCACTCGTTAGGGTTGGGATGGAGTGCGGGTCAGGTCAGGTGTCTTACCGGATAGGCGATGAGGCTCTGCCAGGAGAACTCCAGCTCGTGGACGTCCGCGGGCACCGGGACGGTGAAGTGCATCGCGTATGTGTTAATGGATCCCTCGTGCACGTAGAACAGATCCGCCTCGAGTCCTGCGAAGGATGAAAGAAGCGAGAGAATCAGAAGCAGAATCAGAATCAGAATGAGCGTGGGGGGATGCGGATGCGGATGCAGTGCAGACATAAAGGGAAAGTTTCCTCGCAATTTGCTTTGGCGCACCCCCTCCATTAGCGTGGCCCCCCATCCTGGCTCTAGGACTACTCCCCACCCCCACCGCCACCCCCTGCTGAGCAAACTTTGTGCATTTGCTGTTTACTCGCCCCTCAAGTCCCTTGCCAACGCCCTTGAGCGGAAATTGATTTTCTCTTCAACACAATGGAACGGCTGGAGGGAAGGGTGGAGGGTGGAGAAAAAGGTGGCAAGGAAGAGGGTGGGGGTGAGTGTTGCACGAGGTGACAACACTGGCGGGTAAACAAAACCCAAAACCCAAGACACAATAATAATCGAAATCGAATCCGTCACCAGCAGGCGACCATGCGGGTCGCGGCAAGGATCTGGGATTCCGCCAAATGAGGGAAGGAAAGGCATCCTGGGGATGGGCCAAGGGCGGGCCAGGGAGGGCCAGGGAGGGCCAGGGAGGGGAGGGTGTATTAAAAGGTGTCAAATGCTGTCTAACTCGACTCCGACAGCGACTACCGCCACTTCATCGAGAGGTGGAATCATCTTTCGTTGCTTTCTTAGGGGGCAGGGGGGCAGGGGAATCCTGAAGAGTTCTGGCCTCAGTCCGGAACGCTTTTCAATCCTCTACCCGTCCTCCCTCATCCTCCCCCCCCGCTGGCAATGAAAGACGAGCTGCTTGAGTTAAAACGACGTGAAATTAAATTTCTTCATCCGCTTTCATTGTTGCTCCTGCTGTTCCTCATCCTCATCCTCTGCTCTGCTCATCCCCAGCCTCCATCCCCCCGCCCCTGTGTGGTGCATTATTTACTCCCGAGTATCAGAATAAGCTTCGTCCTCTCACGCTTTTGCAGGGATGCAGGGGGAGTGCTGTTTGGTCTCTTCAACTTTCCGCTACTTCTGCTCCCGACTGTGCCTCCGCTTCAGACTCCGCCGGATGTTGAATGTTGCCATTCCGCTTCCGGCCGAGGCACAGGCAGAGGCAGAGGTAGAAGGAGTGTAGTGTGCATTTGGAATAGAACAAAGCGCTCTCCGTGCTGCTTAAAACAATTTTAAATCCAATTACAGAACAAGAAAAGCGCTTTTCGTTCCTTTCATCCTTCAATGTGGCCTCTCCTTAAAGCATCTCCATCTTCCGACTGATCCAGTGCTCCAGCTCCAGCTTCAGCCCCGTCTTCTGTTTCTATTCCTATTTCCATTTCAGCTTGGATTCGTTTTAGAGTCCCAAATTGCTTTGCCCCCACAGCGTACGCTGCTCTGACGTTGCCCCAGACTCTGTGGGAGAGTGGGACAAGCGTGCCACTTTCCTTTGGCTTTGGCGGTGGGCGAGTGCGAGTCCTTCCAGTCACCTAGTAGCTGCTTTTTCCCTCTCCTCTCCCAGGGAATGACCCGTTCTATCAAACCCCAAACATAGCCCAAAAGTGACACTGCCATCAAATATGCACAAACAGGCGAAAAGGACAGTTCCACTCAGTCATTTCTTGTCAAAGGACAAGCCCCACGAACTGTTCTGCAGAGGGAGGAAGGGTGGAAGGGGTTGGGGGTTGCACTTGCGACGACCTCAATTAATTCAGTTCCCTCATCTCGATTGGCCTCTTTGGGGACAACAATCCTCAACTGCGCTTTGAGCATCCCAAATTGGCATTCCCACCCACACCTCCCCCTCCTGCCCAAGTTCAACCTGCCCCTGGAGTTATCTCCTCCTGCAAGTGTCTACCCTCCCCCCCCCCTCTGGCCGTGTCGAAACTTTGCTCGTCTTTCATATCACGCGCTTTTCCTTCGCCTTCGACTTCCCGTTCCTGCCGTTCCTGCCGTTCCTGCCGTTCCTGCCAGTCGCTGCTGAACTTTTCCTGCGAAAGTTTTGCTCGCTTATGATTCCCCTCCTGTGCGGATCCCCTTTGCCATAATTATAATACCTGCGATTGCAATTGTCTGAATGACTCCGCCGCACACACGTGACGCTGCAACCGCAACTTGGATGCAGAAGGGAGCGAGGAAGACTGGAGACTAGAGAGGATTGGCTGGAGACTGGGTGGAGCGACTGGTGGAACATAGTGCAGGCAGTGCCCAGAGCACAGAGACACAATTTGCATAAAAGATTAAGAGGATAATTAGTGTCATTAGTGCGGAGACAGCATCCCACTTACCCCTTACCCTTTACCCCTCTCTTCCCACTCCACTCTTTGGGGAGTGCAGTGGCACCTTGTCGCTGATTTAAGCTCCCTGTGATTGTCCTTCGGCCAATTGGCACAGATTTCGATACCCTCCCGCCACACCCTGGCTGGCAAGGCAATCGTGATGGATTCCAAGTGTCGAGCCACCCCTGGAAAGGACCTGTGAAGGATCTATGGACCCAGAGGGTGGAGGAGGCGGGGGCGTACTAATGTGGAGATTTTCGGACTGTTTTCTATTCATTAAAAATAATTTTCTTTTGCATTAACTTTTCATTTGAAGGGAAATTTCCTCCGTTCTCTCCCTGAAGGTTGAGGTCTGCCCAAAGGTCTGCCAGCTGTGGGGAAGCTGGTCCGAGGGGGGGACGCAGGAAAAAGGAAGGAAAGGAAAAGTGTGCACATCAAAGCGAAACTTGTTGAAATTGCATTTTTACGCACCCTTGAACCGGGAAAGTCTTGAAGAGAAGAGAAGGGAGGGGGATGGGAAGTGGGAGGGGGAGTGGGTGTCGGTGTCGCTGGCAACGAATGCGGAAAAGAGGAAAAATGCTCTCGTTGCTGGGACAACCAAGAGAACAGAAATTGGACTCAGAAGCGGAAAATCTTCAACAAAAGCGTACAAAATATTTAATTTCAATGTTGTCGTCACTTCATAGAAGGCGGGGGTGGTAGGGGTATACCATGCCACTCCCAGAAGCATCAGGAATCGAGGAATCGGGGGCGGACTGTGGCAATCGTCGAACTTTGTTTACAGTTCCATGGCGGTGGCAGACACCGAAGATGGAGAAGCCTCAAAGGATGCAAAATATTGCTGGAGGGAGTCCTTGGTTCCATTTTCATGCAACAAGATGGTTTTGGGGGGACCTGAATGTAGCTGGAGCTGGAACTGAATGTGGGGTTGGAGCCGAGTGGAGCAGGGTCGTTGGCAACCGTGACGAGCCGTCCTTCCACTTGAACGGTCTTCCACGTGGAGTTGTAGTGGGGGTGTGGAATGGTGGAGGAGGTGGCAGGGGCTGTGTGGGTCAGTTTGTTTGATTTCAAGCTGCTTCTTAATTTTCCTCCCCAAAGCAGGCCCAAAGGGAGGGGTGTTAACTGGTAGTTAAAAACATAACGAGCCGTCGACAGGGGGAAGGGATGGAAAATCGAAGAGGAGGTTGGGGTTGGAGTTGGAGTGCGACAAGGCGCAAGGAGAGGAAACCCCAAGCAATCGAGCAATGGAAATTCCAAAGAGCAACAAACAAAGTGGAAAATCTTTTGAGTTGTCGCTAATGAAATCCGATTTGCATGGACGGTCAGTGGGAGGGAGTGGGTGGGGGTGGAGAAGCGGCTCTTTGTGAGCCGCAGTTGACAGCAAGGTGCCTGCATTCTTGCCCCATCGGCCTCGAATGCAATTGAAAGCCTTCAAAGAGGAGTGGAGGGGAGTGGTTGCATTTCAGGAGGGGGTGCAAGTAGAGCAGGAGTCGGTGGATTGCCGCTCATTCATTCATCCATCAATCAACTATCCATCTCCTATTCCATTTCCATTTCCACTTGATGTTGATGTGGATTATTTTTGGGCCATAAACTAATTGAAGTGCCTCTGATTCGGCAACTAGGAAACGGTGGGGAAGTGGCAGAGGCAGAGGCGGGGGCACAGCCGAAGCCTGCATAATGAGATGGAAGCCTTTATGCTCCAATTACAGTTAAGTGCCGGAAAATGCTGTGACCAGCTAAGCGACGAATGATGGAGTGGCGGCCAGGAACTAGGCCACCTCTCCACTTCTGCCCACTCCCCTCCTCTGCTCACAATTTGGGAGTTCCACTTGCTTCTCCCTCTCCCAATTTCCATTCCGATTCCTGTGATCCATTAATCAAGGCGAGGAGCAGGAAAATCGCGAGCCAAACGACAGGCACGGGCAGGAGGCCATTCCGCTGTGGCACGTCGAATGATTCCTGCTATGTCTATGGCCGGATAACGAAGAGGGAGGCGCAGAGAAGAGGCCGTCTTGGCCTTGGCTCGATCTGGAGCCGGCGCCATCAATAACAGGAATTCGCGTGAAGCAACAAACGGGAAAACAAGAAAACAAACAAACGGAACAGCAAAACAACATGGAAAGTGGGCAGGAGAGAGCGGTGGAGTGTGGGGTGGCTAAGCAGGGGGTGGCAGGAGGGGAAGGAGGCAGGAAAAGCTACTTGCAGCTGTCAGCGAGGCGGGTGAACGGGGAACGGAACGGAAATCGATTTGTGTGCGATTTGTTCTGTTTTCCCACTTCCAAACACTGCTCCACGTAAGCCCACACCTCCCACTGCTCCCCTCTCCCCCCTCCCACCCTTCCTGGTCAAGTATAATTTCAGAACTATTAATGACTACGATATGGCCCTGTGTTGGTCTTGTGTTTTCGTGCTCGGGGATCAATGAATGTGTCCTGTCGCACTTTGTCCCCCAACTATTAATCATCGCTCAGGGTGGGAGCGGCTGTGGAATGCGGCTGGAGGGGGGCGTGTCAGCCTGAGGTTTGTCCCCAAATCGAAATGTGGTTTCATTAAGGTTAAGGGGGGACTGGAACTGGAACAGAGAACAGGACTTACCCATCAGTTTCATCACCTCGTGGTGGCTGATGAAAATGTTCAGATAGCCGCTGACCAAAGGCGTCCGCCAAGTGGCCAACGAGAGGCAGAGGAGCAGCAGCGGCAGGGAACGGGAACGGGCTCTGAAGCAGGCCATAACGATGCGGAGGATGCAGTGGGGCAGGATGCCTAGTGGAAGCGGGGAGCAGTTCATAAATTGCCAGGGCATGTGCCCAGAATTTCAACGGCTCCACTCCGTCCTCCCTCGGGTGCATTCTTTGGCAGCCAATCCCAGTGTGTGGCCATTGAAGCCTCGGCAGTGGGTGGGGGAGACACTTCCGCTTCCGCTCCGGGGATACTCTCCTGCTGTGGCTGATTTGAATCCAGTTGCCTCTATTGGGGGGGCTGTTGCCACAAACAGAAGCAGCACAGCCGCCGCGGCTCTGAAAGAAGCGTTAAAATCAAATTTTAACTGCTGCTAACAGTTACGGATGGAATTGGGTGGGATGGGATGGTGTGGGATGGAAGGACGATGTCTGTCTGACGAAATTTGTAACTTTTCAGCCTCCCCCTCTCTCTCCGCCTGTGCCGGCTCCACCCTCCTCTCCTGTTTGGGCTTTTCCAGCTCCCTCCCGGACTCCTCTCAACTTTTCCTGTTTTGTTTTGCTTGCGGTTGCTGCTGCTCCCCTTTTTCTGGCTCTTCCCGCTGCTTCAGCTCCTCCTCCGCTGTCTGGATTCGGCTGTCGCCCCCAAGCCGCAGCAGCGTGTCCACCACATTCGTCTCTGGCAGAGTTTTGCTGGACTTTTATTGGCTGAGCTTCTGTCAACTGCCCCTGATCCTGCTCTTCCTTGTCCTGTCTGCTCTGGTCTGTGGTGTTGTTGGTTGCTCCTGTCACTCCTGGCCACTCGATGGCGTAGAACACCTGGCTCTTCCCCGCTTCCGGGGTCCCTTCTCCGTGTATTCCATGTTAAAGTCCTGTTCCTCTTAAATTGAAAGTGATTTACTTTAGCTTGAGCCGAGAAGCTGCAACAGAAGTTGCAAATATTGTAGAAGAAGCTGCGGAAGGAGGCAGATTGCGAGGGATTAGGAGGGGGCGAGTGCGTGGTCCTGCGGTTGAGTGATTCCCTTCCAGAGTCAACAATTTGTAAATGCGAATTTCAGGGAATAAAAAGTTTGCCCGATGTGCTAAAGTAATTATAAACTTGAGGAGAGATTAACAGCTTCTAGGATTCCGCAGGGGCTGCATCAGGGGGAGAGTCTGTCAGAATTCACTTACATCACACACACACACACACATTTGAGGCATACGGGGGGAGGGGGAGAGTGGGGTGCTGCCCTAATAAATTTGAGGTAATATTTATGTGTTTGTTTGGCATAAATTATGAACTGGAAAAAGGGAAAAACTTTTGGCATTCAAATGTTTGTGGCTCAAGTGGTTGGCCCTTGCCCTCTATCCCCATACCCGGTTCCACTCTGTGGCACTGTTTATTCAGCTGTTCCTGCCACTGCTGCTGCCCCTCAATCCCTGCTGGTTGCGTGTGCAGGTAACTCGAGCGGAATTCCAGCTGCAACATGGGGCAGGTTGGAGAGGGAGGCATGACAATGGAGAGCTGGGGAACAGGAACAGTCGAGTGGCTCCAAAATGAAATTGTTGCCAAGAAGCAGCGGCAATTGCTCCACTTGCCCCAATCTCCATGGGAATGCTCTCCTATTCTGCATCTCTTTCTCCTCTTTAATTCCTTCTCTTCCCTTTTCTAGCCGCAATAAAATCGAAATCGGAAAAGTTTGTTGCCTTCGCTTTCCCATTTCCCATTTCCCCTTTCTCTTTTCTCGCTCTGAACATTTTGGAATTTTCAAGTTTTACAAGCGGAAGATAGTTGTGGCAGTGGGCGGAAAGGGGGTGGGGCGTAGCCTACGAATTCTGCGGCCATTTTAATTAAACTTATCTGCGGCCAAAAAGCGCTGCAGGATGCCAAGAAGGCACTTGATTAAGAGCCAGATCAACATCAGCATCAGCCCCACCATCTCCATCATCGTCATCATCATCAAGAGAAGGATAAGGAAAAGGATTCACGTCTGCAAAAGGGGGACGAATCCTTCGGCATTCGAAGCCATTCAACGAATGCATTCATTAATAATTCAAAAGACAAACAAACGCAGGCGAATGCGAATGCGAATGGGGGGGGAAAGGGGTCGCCATGTGTGTGTTTGCTTTGGGGGAATCTCTGTAACTGTTTTAAATGGAGCAGCAGACAAACAGTCAGCAGGGCGCACTCCTAAGGGGAAACGGCAGGTCCCCTTTGCCGGCGGGTAGATCAATCTTAGTCAATAACATACTCGTATTACCGACATCGACTCAATCATAATCAAAGGAGAGTACGACAAGGAGTACAGCAGAAGTTACTGCCGAACATTTTCTGCTTAGTCACAAGCATCGTCTGTCAGTCTGCCACGCCCCCATCTCCAGCTGCAGCTCCGATTCCAGATCCCATCTCTCTGCGGATCCAGCAAGTGACAAATTGAGCATTCGCCATTCGCATGAAGATGAAGAGATGAGATGAGCAGAAAATGAGGCAAGAATGGGGCTGTTGGGGATGGTGGAAAACTTTTCAATTACTTGCCAGGAACTGAAGCCGGAGCTGGAGATGCAGCAGAGGCAGGAGCAGGAGCAGGAGCTGGAGCAGTGGCATGGGAGAGGAATTCTAATGAATAATAATCTTTGCAGCCTTAGCCACGCTCCAAACCTTTTTCATCCATTAGAGCATCGATGGAGAGACAACACGTTTTGCTCTTTGGACGAGTTGTTTCTTGGACGATTGCTCGCAGGAACAATATTTACTTTACTCATGCCGAGATTCCCCCACTGGCGACAAGCAATTAAAAGGACATCGATGGACTGCCCTCTGACCTCCTTCTTTCTATTGCAAAGTGGCTTTCGTTTCTAATTGAATCGTAAGCCCGAGTCCATTCCGGTTAATACTCTATTCCTCCTCGGCACTCCACTGTGTTTGCTTTTAGTTTTCCTCCTCGAAAGGAGTTCATGAACTCTGCTCCGACCGGCTGAATGTTTACTTTGAATGATTAACTGCTTTCCCAGCTCATTTCGGTCTCAGGAAACTCTGGACCATCTCAAAAAGAGCAGAAAGCACTGGCCAGAGAAGAGCCATTTAAGAATGGCTTTTCTGCGATGGAAATTGTGACGATTATGTAGATACAAGTACAAGATACAAGTCGAATGGCACTTATGACTCTATGAGAGGTAATATATGCATTTATCTTAAATGTATGGATATATGTATTCGTTTCTGAGCCTCTCTTCAAAATGATAGTCAGGGCTTTACCTAGTTCAATTATTAAATTTATTAGATATGAATAAAATTAAATATTTGTATGACCCTTCAATGTGTGCCTGGTCCAGTGCCCAATTTGTCCGCTATGAAAACTCCTGTTCAGTGAACAAATTACAAATTGTCCGTACAAATTAGCTGCGAAAACAGAAATACATCGATTTAGGCTTCCACCGCGGCCAACAGTGGCCCTGGAAAAACAATCGCAATCATTTTTCCATTTACAGGGACAACAAAAAGGAAATGTCGCTCGTTATTTTTAATCAGCTATCAAAATTTATTGCTGAAAATTTGTCTGGCCGCTGGGCGGGTGCTTGCCCCTGGCCCTGCGCTCCACTGGGCTCCACTGTGCTCCACTTTCCGCTCTGGCTTCCTATTACAGGTTCATTATAATTTGCGTGGAGTGGAAATATTTTACGCGAATTTAATAATGTTGGGGAATTGGGCAGCCACATTAAAGCTAATGGAACTGATATGGGATGTTAGTTATGCGTTCCGTGCCCTGCGTTGCTGGGGATGGGATGTATCGGATGTTCGACCGAAA
Source organism: Drosophila lowei (assembly GCA_008121275.1). NCBI lineage: Eukaryota > Metazoa > Arthropoda > Insecta > Diptera > Drosophilidae > Drosophila > Drosophila lowei. The sequence goes on along the minus strand of CM017778.1, from coordinate 17,172,679 downwards.
TGAATATTTGATGGGGATTTTGGCTCAGTCAGAGGCACTGAGGCAAAAGCTGTATTCAGTTCCTGCATTTGATTAAAGATGGTTTTAATGTGGATTTAAACATAAAGTTTGAAGGCCAGAAAATGTGGTATACTTCCGTTTAAAACTGGTCTACAGAAAGGAACAACTTTAAACACACAATTTTGACAGAGAAATACTAAAAGAATTTATAAATTCTTATTGCCTTTTGGTCACGATTTATATATATATTGGAACTTGCTTTATTCTCAGTCGAAATGTGTCAGACATTGGACCTTAATGATGCCATTCAAATGCGGCGCATGGCGTCCTTGTCGTTGACTCTTCTTTAACCCATTCCTGGCCCCAGACGCTGGGTCCTCCCACTCGTTCTTCGCTCTGATTCTCGCTCTCCAGTAACCACCGAAGAGGCAACATCTTGGGCTGCTCTTCCGATTCAATATCCTAATGCCTCTTCCTAGAAATTTATGCTGTTTGCAGTGCTGTTTGCTTGGTGCCTGTGCATATGGTGTCTGCTCCACCACCCTCTCCTCCCCCTCCTCCTCCCCCTTCTTACTTTGTATATACCCCCCGGGGGCTCTCTCTTTTGTTGGTGGGGCTGCAATAATATTTTGCAAGTGTTTCTAAACAAGCACAAAGCCATGTTTCAACAGCTGTAGCCCGTAGTCCATAGTCCGTAGTCCGTAGTCGGAGCCTGGTTCTGGTTTCGCTGCCGTTTTTATTGTTATGTTCCACTACTATTACTCCACCCTCTCCAGCCCCCCTATCCTTTGTTAGAAGCTGCCTTGCACCCGCTGCCGTTTGCTAAACTTTTGCTGCACATTAAAGCAATTTGGCCAACATTTATAGACTGATTTAATAGAATCTAAGGGAGTGGTTTGCCAGAGGGTGGTGCGGTGGAGCAGCAAAGGAAGGGCTCCACTCCACACACAAATGAGATATTTCCACACAACTGAACAGAGCAGACTCTGTGTATCTGTGTGCACTTGGATATAATTGTTTGACTAAATGAGTGCGCTCCGTCCCCCCTGCTCTATATGTTTGTGCCCCCAAATGGTTCTACACTTCGCTTAACGCTCACACATATGTATGTGCAGAGTGGAGAATGGAGAGGGCAGAGAGGGGAGGCCACTGAATGGGGAACAGAACAACAATAATTATGGCAAGCACCCTCAGACCCTCAGACCCCAACCGCATCTCCATCTCTATGCCACATCCCAATCGCATCTCCCTCTACGTTTAGGCGCATTACAGGGCTCTGAGTGGTGGCTAGGATGGAAGGATGGTGGGGCAAGGGAATTCATCTAATTCCCTGTCGTCTGCTTCGATGCGTGCGTCCCTCCACTGCGAGTGGATAGAGCCAAATTGATATGACTCTTGGCATTGTGTGCTGCCAGATAGCCATGTAAGCCCCTTCTTCGCTCGAAGCTGTTCCCATAACGAGGATGAAATTGAAGTCTAAACAAACAGAAATCGTTGAGCAAACAGGAGCCGGAGGATGCGGGCAAAGATCAGGCCAAGGGAACAGGGCCCCGAACAGAGCACATAAAAATAAAAGTCCCCGCGAGTCTCCATGGAAATTGAATATTTAATTACGCGTCGATGGAAATGGCGTCGGAACTTGGTGACGAAAATGGGCCCAGACATCATGAGGATAATGAGGAGAGGGAGGAAGACGCTAGGATACGATACGATACGGGTGGAGCGAGTCGAATTTCTAGGAAAAGTCAGAGTCGGAGCTAGAAAGGTCTGAGGAATGTTTACAAGGACAACAATTGCGAGGCTGCTTAATAATTTATTCCAATTTCTGAGAGATTTTCACAAAACCAAAAAGTTAACTTTCCCGAAAGAAATGCTAATGTTTTCCCTAGAGGGGGAGTCGAGGAGGACATTAGACACAATCATCCGATGGGAGGGGGGTCTTTCTCGGTTCATTTTGAGGGAAAACTAAGGGATTTATTGGGTAGATAAGTGAGGTTCTGATGGGTGTTTGGGTTAGTTTGGATTAAGTTGGTAATTTCCACTCTGCTCGAGGGAAAACGATGAAGGGCGGGCCCGTGGGTTTTGGATTGAAACAAAAGCAAAGATACCGAGGAGCGGCAGACTGTCTGCGTCTGCCTCTGCCTGTATGGAGCACCTTTCGCTTATCTAAACAGTGACCCTCTCCCCATCTCCAGACTCCAGGACTCTCTACGCTCCACTCTCCACTCACCCACACGGGAGTACTCCCATCACATCCTTCACCTCTCCAGGTACTGGGTTTCTGTGTCGTCTGGGTGTGTACTGCCCTGCCGCCCGCTCGTCCACGTCCCACATGAGGTATGCACTGGTACGTGAGTGCCACAGAAAACTTGCCCCAGCCAAGGGAGACAGAGAGACAGACCCCCAGCAGCCAGACATCCTTAAGGGGGCAGGGGGAGGCAGGGAAAGCCGCATATTTATGAATGGCTCTGCTCTTGTTTCGAGTTAACGCACTACGGGAGCTTTATCAGCTCGTAAATATAAATTAGAATTTAATTTTTATCGTCGAGGAAAGGTGGCTGAAGCAGAGCAAGGGGAGGGGGAGGGAGAGTGGGATGCGTCCTCCTCTCCTGCCTGGGGAGCAATCGTGTGGTGCTTGGGACAAATTAGAGTGGAGTAGCGGCATGGCAACCCCGAAAGGAGACTCTGCTTCAACGGGATTCATTTCCATCTCCATTTGGCTGCCACGTGCCGCCATATTTCAAAGGCTTTGATTTACCCGTGGGCAGCTCCCAGTCCCAGTCCCAATCCAAGTCCCAGTCCCAGTCCGAATCCCATTTCCAATCCCAATCAACCCCCTTGGGGCTGTTAATGGAGATAGTTCTCTATCGGCTCTCACCTGGGTCAGCGTCAGCTGCGAGGAGGCGTAGTAGGATATCCTCGAGGGACAGATCGACTCTGGCTTCGAGTAGATTGTTTCTCCGGCCTGCGTCTGGTCTCCCATCGGCAGCAGGGCGGTGGCGTAGGGCGTCGGGATGGGGGAACTGCGGAAACCTGTAGAGTGGATGCGTTTGGGCAGTGGTTAGTGCAGTGGTCGATGGGTGGGGGGAGAGGGGAGCACGGTAGCACGGGGCTGGGGTAACTCACGGTCGAATATGCTGCACGACTTTTGGACTCCCCGGGGTATTTGTTGAGGCTGGCGATGGTCGCGTAGGAGCCGGTGGCACTCGGTGGCCGTCCGAGCGGGTCGAGGCGGATGAAAACGTTCTGGTGGCTGCCATAGGCCGCGGTGGTGAAGCTTGTGCTGCGGAGAGGACAGAGGAGGAGGTGTTAATGGTGAGGAGGGTAATGGAGGGGATGGCTTACTGAAGCGAGTCCTGGCGAAGCTGCTTGCGAGCCCGCAAATACATCATGCTGGCCACGAGGCCCACGGCCAGGACCAGGCCGAGAGCACAGGCTGCGGCACTCAGCAAGGCAGGGCCCTGGGAGGGGGCATGGGCGGGGGCCGGCGACTGGTTCGGTTCGGGTGAGATGCCTGTTGATTGGAGGAGATGGATGGTGATGGATGAGATGCATGTGATCCCTGTGGCAGGGGGAGCGATGGTGAGACCTACCCTTGGCACAGATCTTGTTGCGCTTGAAGTGGAGCCTGGTGTCGTTGAAGCGCGGGGGTCCTCGCACCACCATGTTGACGTTGACGGGCAGCTGGAGGCTGGCGTTGCCAGTGCACGGCAGGTACACCAGGAAGGACTCGATCTCCTGCGGCACCAGGCCCTTGTGGGGGATGCTCAGCGTCGGGGTGCCCAGGGCGTCCTGGTCGTTGGCGTACTCGATGCTGATGGCGTAGGGCAACTGTGTGGGGAGGGAGAGGGTTCCACTCGTTAGATTGGGATGGAGTGCGGGTCAGGTCAGGTGTCTTACCGGATAGGCGATGAGGCTCTGCCAGGAGAACTCCAGCTCGTGGACGTCCGCGGGCACCGGGACGGTGAAGTGCATCGCGTATGTGTTAATGGATCCCTCGTGCACGTAGAACAGATCCGCCTCGAGTCCTGCGAAGGATGAAAGAAGCGAGAGAATCAGAAGCAGAATCAGAATCAGAATGAGCGTGGGGGGATGCGGATGCGGATGCAGTGCAGACATAAAGGGAAAGTTTCCTCGCAATTTGCTTTGGCGCACCCCCTCCATTAGCGTGGCCCCCCATCCTGGCTCTAGGACAAACCCTCCACCCCCACCGCCACCCCCTGCTGAGCAAACTTTGTGCATTTGCTGTTTACTCGCCCCTCAAGTCCCTTGCCAACGCCCTTGAGCGGAAATTGATTTTCTCTTCAACACAATGGAACGGCTGGAGGGAAGGGTGGAGGGTGGAGAAAAAGGTGGCAAGGAAGAGGGTGGGGTGAGTGTTGCACGAGGTGACAACACTGGCGGGTAAACAAAACCCAAAACCCAAGACACAATAATAATCGAAATCGAATCCGTCACCAGCAGGCGACCATGCGGGTCGCGGCAAGGATCTGGGATTCCGCCAAATGAGGGAAGGAAAGGCATCCTGGGGATGGGCCAAGGGCGGGCCAGGGAGGGCCAGGGAGGGCCAGGGAGGGGAGGGTGTATTAAAAGGTGTCAAATGCTGTCTAACTCGACTCCGACAGCGACTACCGCCACTTCATCGAGAGGTGGAATCATCTTTCGTTGCTTTCTTAGGGGGCAGGGGGGCAGGGGAATCCTGAAGAGTTCTGGCCTCAGTCCGGAACGCTTTTCAATCCTCTACCCGTCCTCCCTCATCCTCCCCCCGCTGGCAATGAAAGACGAGCTGCTTGAGTTAAAACGACGTGAAATTAAATTTCTTCATCCGCTTTCATTGTTGCTCCTGCTGTTCCTCATCCTCATCCTCTGCTCTGCTCATCCCCCAGCCTCCATCCCCCCGCCCCTGTGTGGTGCATTATTTACTCCCGAGTATCAGAATAAGCTTCGTCCTCTCACGCTTTTTGCAGGGGATGCAGGGGAGTGCTGTTTGGTCTCTTCAACTTTCCGCTACTTCTGCTCCCGACTGTGCCTCCGCTTCAGACTCCGCCGGATGTTGAATGTTGCCATTCCGCTTCCGGCCGAGGCACAGGCAGAGGCAGAGGCAGAAGGAGTGTAGTGTGCATTTGGAATAGAACAAAGCGCTCTCCGTGCTGCTTAAAACAATTTTAAATCCAATTACAGAACAAGAAAAGCGCTTTTCGTTCGCTTTCATCCTTCAATGTGGCCTCTCCTTAAAGCATCTCCATCTTCCGACTGATCCAGTGCTCCAGCTCCAGCTTCAGCCCCGTCTTCTGTTTCTATTCCTATTTCCATTTCAGCTTGGATTCGTTTTAGAGTCCCAAATTGCTTTGCCCCCCACAGCGTACGCTGCTCTGACGTTGCCCCAGACTCTGTGGGAGAGTGGGACAAGCGTGCCACTTTCCTTTGGCTTTGGCGGTGGGCGAGTGCGAGTCCTTCAGTCACCTAGTAGCTGCTTTTTCCCTCTCCTCTCCCAGGGAATGACCCGTTCTATCAAACCCCAAACATAGCCCAAAAGTGACTCCACTGCCATCAAATATGCACAAACAGGCGAAAAGGACAGTTCCACTCAGTCATTTCTTGTCAAAGGACAAGCCCCACGAACTGTTCTGCAGAGGGAGGAAGGGTGGAAGGGGTTGGGGGTTGCACTTGCGACGACCTCAATTAATTCAGTTCCCTCATCTCGATTGGCCTCTTTGGGGACAACAATCCTCAACTGCGCTTTGAGCATCCCAAATTGGCATTCCCACCCACACCTCCCCCTCCTGCCCAAGTTCAACCTGCCCCTGGAGTTATCTCCTCCTGCAAGTGTCTACCCTCCCCCCCCCTCTGGCCGTGTCGAAACTTTGCTCGTCTTTCATATCACGCGCTTTTCCTTCGCCTTCGACTTCCCGTTCCTGCCGTTCCTGCCGTTCCTGCCAGTCGCTGCTGAACTTTTCCTGCGAAAGTTTTGCTCGCTTATGATTCCCCTCCTGTGCGGATCCCCCTTTGCCATAATTATAATACCTGCGATTGCAATTGTCTGAATGACTCCGCCGCACACACGTGACGCTGCAACCGCAACTTGGATGCAGAAGGGAGCGAGGAGAAGACTGGAGACTAGAGAGGATTGGCTGGAGACTGGGTGGAGCGACTGGTGGAACATAGTGCTGGCAGTGCCCAGAGCACAGAGACACAATTTGCATAAAAGATTAAGAGGATAATTAGTGTCATTAGTGCGGAGACAGCATCCCACTTACCCCTTACCCTTTACCCCCTCTCCACACGCCACTCTTTGGGGAGTGCAGTGGCACCTTGTCGCTGATTTAAGCTCCCTGTGATTGTCCTTCGGCCAATTGGCACAGATTTCGATACCCTCCCGCCACACCCTGGCTGGCAAGGCAATCGTGATGGATTCCAAGTGTCGAGCCACCCCTGGAAAGGACCTGTGAAGGATCTATGGACCCAGAGGGTGGAGGAGGCGGGGGCGTACTAATGTGGAGATTTTCGGACTGTTTTCTATTCATTAAAAATAATTTTCTTTTGCATTAACTTTTCATTTGAAGGGAAATTTCCTCCGTTCTCTCCCTGAAGGTTGAGGTCTGCCAAGGTCTGGTCCGAGGGGGGGACGCAGGAAAAAGGAAGGAAAGGAAAAGTGTGCACATCAAAGCGAAACTTGTTGAAATTGCATTTTTACGCACCCTTGAACCGGGAAAGTCTTGAAGAGAAGAGAAGGGAGGGGGATGGGAAGTGGGAGGGGGAGTGGGTGTCGGTGTCGCTGGCAACGAATGCGGAAAAGAGGAAAAATGCTCTCGTTGCTGGGACAACCAAGAGAACAGAAATTGGACTCAGAGGCGGAAAATCTTCAACAAAAGCGTACAAAATATTTAATTTCAATGTTGTCGTCACTTCATAGAAGGCGGGGGTGGTAGGGTATACCATGCCACCCCAGAAGCATCAGGAATCGAGGAATCGGGGGCGGACTGTGGCAATCGTCGAACTTTGTTTACAGTTCCATGGCGGTGGCAGACACCGAAGATGGAGAAGCCTCAAAGGATGCAACATATTGCTGGAGGGAGTCCTTGGTCCCATTTTCATGCAACAAGATGGTTTTGGGGGGACCTGGATGTTGCTGGAGCTGGATCTGAGTGGAGCAGGGTCGTTGGCAACCGTGACGAGCCGTCCTTCCACTTGAACGGTCTTCCACGTGGAGTTGTAGTGGGGGTGTGGAATGGTGGAGGAGGTGGTGGGGCTGTGGGGTCAGTTTGTTTGATTTCAAGCTGCTTCTTAATTTTCCTCCCCAAAGCAGGCCCAAAGGGAGGGGTGTTAACTGGTAGTTAAAAACATAACGAGCCGTCGACAGGGGGAAGGGATGGAAAATCGAAGAGGAGGTTGGGGTTGGAGTTGGAGTGCGACAAGGCGCAAGGAGAGGAAACCCCAAGCAATCGAGCAATGGAAATTCCAAAGAGCAACAAACAAAGTGGAAAATCTTTTGAGTTGTCGCTAATGAAATCCGATTTGCATGGACGGTCAGTGGGAGGGAGGGTGGGGGTGGAGAAGCGGCTCTTTGTGAGCCGCAGTTGACAGCAAAGGTGCCTGCATTCTTGCCCCATCGGCCTCGAATGCAATTGAAAGCCTTCAAAGAGGAGTGGAGGGGAGTGGTTGCATTTCAGGAGGGGGTGCAAGTAGAGCAGGAGTCGGTGGATTGCCGCTCATTCATTCATCCATCAATCAACTATCCATCTCCATCTCCTTTTCCATTTCCATTTCCACTTGATGTTGATGTGGATTATTTTTGGGCCATCAACTAATTGAAGTGCCTCTGATTCGGCAACTAGGTAACGGTGGGGAAGTGGCAGAGGCAGAGGCGGGGGCGGGGGCACAGCCGAAGCCTGCATAATGAGATGGAAGCCTTTATGCTCCAATTACAGTTAAGTGCCGGAAAATGCTGTGACCAGCTAAGCGACGAATGATGGAGTGGCGGCCAGGAACTAGGCCACCTCTCCACTTCTGCCCACTCCCCTCCTCTGCTCACAATTTGGGAGTTCCACTTGCTTCTCCCTCTCCCAATTTCCATTCCGATTCCTGTGATCCATTAATCAAGGCGAGGAGCAGGAAAATCGCGAGCCAAACGACAGGCACGGGCAGGAGGCCATTCCGCTGTGGCACGTCGATTGATTCCTGCTATGTCTATGGCCGGATAACGAAGAGGGAGGCGCAGAGAAGAGGCCGTCTTGGCCTTGGCTCGATCTGGAGCCGGCGCCATCAATAACAGGAATTCGCGTGAAGCAACAAACGGGAAAACAAGAAAACAAACAAACGGAACAGCAAAACAACATGGAAAGTGGGCAGGAGAGAGCGGTGGAGTGTGGGGTGGCTAAGCAGGGGGTGGCAGGAGGGGAAGGAGGCAGGAAAAGCTACTTGCAGCTGTCAGCGAGGCGGGTGAACGGGGAACGGAACGGAAATCGATTTGTGTGCGATTTGTTCTGTTTTCCCACTTCCAAACACTGCTCCACGTAAGCCCACACCTCCCACTGCTCCCCTCTCCCCCCTCCCACCCTTCCTGGTCAAGTATAATTTCAGAACTATTAATGACTACGATATGGCCCTGTGTTGGTCTTGTGTTTTCGTGCTCGGGGATCAATGAATGTGTCCTGTCGCACTTTGTCCCCCAACTATTAATCATCGCTCAGGGTGGGAGCGGCGGTGGAATGCGGCTGGAGGGGGCGTGTCAGCCTGAGGTTTGTCCCCAAATCGAAACGTGGTTTCATTAAGGTTAAGGGGGGACTGGAACTGGAACAGAGAACAGGACTTACCCATCAGTTTCATCACCTCGTGGTGGCTGATGAAAATGTTCAGATAGCCGCTGACCAAAGGCGTCCGCCAAGTGGCCAACGAGAGGCAGAGGAGCAGCAGCGGCAGGGAACGGGAACGGGCTCTGAAGCAGGCCATAACGATGCGGAGGATGCAGGGGGCAGGATGCCTAGTGGAAGCGGGGAGCAGTTCATAAATTGCCAGGGCATGTGCCCAGAATTTCAACGGCTCCACCCGTCCTCCCTCGGGTGCATTCTTTGGCAGCCAATCCCAGTGTGTGGCCATTGAAGCCTCGGCAGTGGGTGGGGAGACACTTCCGCTTCCGCTCGGGGATACTCTCCTGCTGTGGCTGATTTGAATCCAGTTGCCTCTATTGGGGCTGTTGCCACAAACAGAAGCAGCACAGCCGCCGCGGCTCTGAAAGAAGCGTTAAAATCAAATTTTAACTGCTGCTAACAGTTACGGATGGAATTGGGTGGGATGGGATGGTGTGGGATGGAAGGACGATGTCTGTCTGACGAAATTTGTAACTTTTCAGCCTCCCCCTCTCTCTCCGCCTGTGCCGGCTCCACCCTCCTCTCCTGTTTGGGCTTTTCCAGCTCCCTCCCGGACTCCTCTCAACTTTTCCTGTTTTGTTTTGCTTGCGGTTGCTGCTGCTCCCCTTTTCTGGCTCTTCCCGCTGCTTCAGCTCCTCCTCCGCTGTCTGGATTCGGCTGTCGCCCCCAAGCCGCAGCAGCGTGTCCACCACATTCGTCTCTGGCAGAGTTTTGCTGGACTTTTATTGGCTGAGCTTCTGTCAACTGCCCCTGATCCTGCTCTTCCTTGTCCTGTCTGCTCTGGTCTGTGGTGTTGTTGGTTGCTCCTGTCACTCCTGGCCACTCGATGGCGTAGAACACCTGGCTCTTCCCCGCTTCCGGGGTCCCTTCTCCGTGTATTCCATGTTAAAGTCCTGTTCCTCTTAAATTGAAAGTGATTTACTTTAGCTTGAGCCGAGAAGCTGCAACAGAAGTTGCAAATATTGTAGAAGAAGCTGCGGAAGGAGGCAGATTGCGAGGGATTAGGAGGGGGCGAGTGCGTGGTCCTGCGGTTGAGTGATTCCCTTCCAGAGTCAACAATTTGTAAATGCGAATTTCAGGGAATAAAAAGTTTGCCCGATGTGCTAAAGTAATTATAAACTTGAGGAGAGATTAACAGCTTCTAGGATTCCGCAGGGGCTGCATCAGGGGGAGAGTCTGTCAGAATTCACTTACATCACACACACACACACACACATTTGAGGCATACGGGGGGAGGGGGAGAGTGGGGTGCTGCCCTAATAAATTTGAGGTAATATTTATGTGTTTGTTTGGCATAAATTATGAACTGGAAAAAGGGAAAAACTTTTGGCATTCGAAATGTTTGTGGCTCAAGTGGTTGGCCCTTGCCCTCTATCCCCGCTACCCGGTTCCACTCTGTGGCACTGTTTATTCAGCTGTTCCTGCCACTGCTGCTGCCCCTCAATCCCTGCTGGTTGCGTGTGCAGGTAACTCGAGCGGAATTCCAGCTGCAACATGGGGCAGGTTGGAGAGAGGAGGCATGACAATGGAGAGCTGGGGAACAGGAACAGTCGAGTGGCTCCAAAATGAAATTGTTGCCAAGAAGCAGCGGCAATTGCTCCACTTGCCCCAATCTCCATGGGAATGCTCTCCTATTCTGCATCTCTTTCTCCTCTTTAATTCCTTCTCTTCCCTTTTCTAGCCGCAATAAAAATCGAAATCGGAAAAGTTTGTTGCCTTCGCTTTCCCATTTCCCATTTCCCCTTTCTCTTTTCTCGCTCTGAACATTTTGGAATTTTCAAGTTTTACAAGCGGAAGATAGTTGTGGCAGTGGGCGGAAAGGGGGTGGGGCGTAGCCTACGAATTCTGCGGCCATTTTAATTAAACTTATCTGCGGCCAAAAAGCGCTGCAGGATGCCAAGAAGGCACTTGATTAAGAGCCAGATCAACATCAGCATCAGCCCCACCATCTCCATCATCGTCATCATCATCAAGAGAAGGATAAGGAAAAGGATTCACGTCTGCAAAAGGGGGACGAATCCTTCGGCATTCGAAGCCATTCAACGAATGCATTCATTAATAATTCAAAAGACAAACAAACGCAGGCGAATGCGAATGCGAATGGGAGTGGGGAAAGGGGGTCGCCATGTGTGTGTTTGCTTTGGGGGAATCTCTGTAACTGTTTTAAATGGAGCAGCAGACAAACAGTCAGCAGGGCGCACTCCTAAGGGGAAACGGCAGGTCCCCTTTGCCGGCGGGTAGATCCAATCTTAGTCAATAACATACTCGTATTACCGACATCGACTCAATCATAATCAAAGGAGAGTACGACAAGGAGTACAGCAGAAGTTACTGCCGAACATTTTCTGTTTAGTCACAAGCATCGTCTGTCAGTCTGCCACGCCCCCATCTCCAGCTGCAGCTCCGATTCCAGATCCCATCTCTCTGCGGATCCAGCAAGTGACAAATTGAGCATTCGCCATTCGCATGAAGATGATGAGATGAGATGAGCAGAAAATGAGGCAAGAATGGGGCTGTTGGGGATGGTGGAAAACTTTTCAATTACTTGCCAGGAACTGAAGCCGGAGCTGGAGATGCAGCAGAGGCAGGAGCAGGAGCAGGAGCTGGAGCAGTGGCATGGGAGAGGAATTCTAATGAATAATAATCTTTGCAGCCTTAGCCACGCTCCAAACCTTTTTCATCCATTAGAGCATCGATGGAGAGACAACACGTTTTGCTCTTTGGACGAGTTGTTTCTTGGACGATTGCTCGCAGGAACAATATTTACTTTACTCTCATGCCGAGTTCGTCCCCACTGGCGACAAGCAATTAAAAGGACATCGATGGACTGCCCTCTGACCTCCTTCTTTCTATTGCAAAGTGGCTTTCGTTTCTAATTGAATCGTAAGCCCGAGTCCATTCCGGTTAATACTCTATTCCTCCTCGGCACTCCACTGTGTTTGCTTTTAGTTTTCCTCCTCGAAAGGAGTTCATGAACTCTGCTCCGACCGGCTGAATGTTTACTTTGAATGATTAACTGCTTTCCCAGCTCATTTCGGTCTCAGGAAACTCTGGACCATCTCAAAAAGAGCAGAAAGCACTGGCCAGAGAAGAGCCATTTAAGAATGGCTTTTCTGCGATGGAAATTGTGACGATTATGTAGATACAAGTACAAGATACAAGTCGAATGGCACTTATGACTCTATGAGAGGTAATATATGCATTTATCTTAAATGTATGGATATATGTATTCGTTTCTGAGCCTCTCTTCAAAATGATAGTCAGGGCTTTACCTAGTTCAATTATTAAATTTATTAGATATGAATAAAATTAAATATTTGTATGACCCTTCAATGTGTGCCTGGTCCAGTGCCCAATTTGTCCGCTATGAAAACTCCTGTTCAGTGAACAAATTACAAATTGTCCGTACAAATTAGCTGCGAAAACAGAAATACATCGATTTAGGCTTCCACCGCGGCCAACAGTGGCCCTGGAAAAACAATCGCAATCATTTTCCATTTACAGGGACAACAAAAGGAAATGTCGCTCGTTATTTTTAATCAGCTATCAAAATTTATTGCTGAAAATTTGTCTGGCCGCTGGGCAGGTGCTTGCCCCTGGCCCTGCGCTCCACTGGGCTCCACTGTGCTCCACTTTCCGCTCTGGCTTCCTATTACAGGTTCATTATAATTTGCGTGGAGTGGAAATATTTTACGCGAATTTAATAATGTTGGGGAATTGGGCAGCCACATTAAAGCTAATGGAACTGATATGGGATGTTAGTTATGCGTTCCGTGCCCTGCGTTGCTGGGGATGTATCGGATGTTCGACCGAAATGAATATTTGATGGGGATTTTGGCTCAGTCAGAGGCACTGAGGCAAAAGCTGTATTCGGTTCCTGCATTTGATTAAAGATGGTTTTAATGTGGATTTAAACATAAAGTTTGAAGGCCAGAAAATGTGGTATACTTCCGTTTAAAACTGGTCTACAGAAAGGAACAACTTTAAACACACAATTTTGACAGAGAAATACTAAAGAATTTATAAATTCTTATTGCCTCTTGGTCACGATTTATATATATATTGGAACTTGCTTTATTCTCAGTCGAAATGTGTCAGACATTGGACCTTAATCATTGATTTATGGCCTTCCCTTCACAGACCAGTACATTCTTTTCTTTACAAAGAAGAAACAAAATGGTCGTCAAACCTCGGAGCTCTGCCTCTATCCCTCTCTCTGGCTGTCCCCCTCCATTCGTACTGGTGGATAAATGTTCCATCTCCTTGATTTCATGAGAACCCTGACTAATCTATGCATATTTCTCCAAGAAAAAAACCCAGCACTTGCAGGCAAAGACTTATTCCAGTAGTCTCATTGTAGTTTCTCCTCCGTTGTTGTTCATATTGTCCGTTGCTGGCGTTGTTGTTGGTGGGCCAAAAGCACTTAGTGGCCATTCAATCAAGAATCCACTAAGTGGAGTTAGTGGACAGGCTCAATGGCCATAACGAAAGCACGACCAATGGAGGGTCTGGGTCTGGGTCTTCTTCCACTGAAAAGTGTCCGAGCGTAACATCCGATTTGCATAATATTCTTTTATGGCGCTTACGTTTTGTGGTCGTGAAACCGAACACCGACAGCCGAGTGAGTGGCTGTTTGAGGGGTCATTGGCTTGCAGGGCGTTTATTGAGTGGCTCTTAATCCCTGGCATATTTCAATTAGTGTCAACTTTTTTTTGATTTCTCCTCCCGGCTTATCATTTCTTCACTTTGCATTACTCTAATCTGTGTATCCACAAACACCCACACACACGGGCACACAGACACACAAGCACATAAGTACGAGGCTTTGTGCATGAGGGTTGGTCACGCAAGGCTGCGGTGGCAAGAAAAGTAATGTTCGAAGAGACTGTAAATCTGCTGGCGCGTGTGTCATTTCTTAGCTGCTTTTATACGACTGACAGTGTACCCTGGAAAGTGTATTGTATTGGGAGTCTGAGTGGAATTCAGTTTTGGATGAAATTATCCTTAAAATGGCCTCATAAGTAGTTTTACACACACAAATGATCGGTTTTTAAATATACAAAAAATAGTGAAATTAAATATAAATGTATTAAAAAGTCTTTTTAATATGGCCAATATTTAATTTAAATATAAAACATTTTAAAGTAATTATTATATTAAATAAGTAGGTATTATATTTAATTTAAATGTGAAATATATCTATTTAAAATATAAAATACATTTTGAAAACGGAGCAATTCTCTCGAGGTGTACCGTACCGTATAGGATTAAATGGACCTTTTCGCCTGTTTCCTACTCCATATTATGCCTTCAGCTCTCGGCTACTGGCTGAGGTGACAACACTGGCCATGAAAAGAGTGCAACACACCCAAGACGTTTTCAGCAGAAACATCTTTGAAATGAGACAAGCTTCGAGTCCCTTAATGGGTAACCATCGCATTATAGAGTGCAAATATTTGTATAGTTCCCCGTTTCGCACTGCCTGCCCCTTCCTACTGCTTGTATGCGTGTGTGTTAAACAAACCCTGCAGCAATCAACTCGAAATGCTGACAGGTAGTGTGGTGGAGGGGGAGGGGAGGCGAGCAATCTCCGCTGACTCGCTGGCATTTCTCTGGGATTTCATATCAAAGGTGTTTCATTACGGAAAGTAGACGGAATTGCTGCTGAGGTGCCGAGGCATGGGATGGTACAAGGGTCGCCTTTGCCTTCGCCCAACCCACGTCTCTGTCCGTGTCCGTGTCCCTTGCTTCTGGAATTTCCCGCATTACTGGGTGGCCATAAAGCTGCTCCCCGCCGCCCGTCGATTGACACAGACACACCTCGCAGCGACGACACGGCTGTTGTCAAAGGTCCAAAAGTCAAACCTTTCCCATCCTCGAGGGCCAGTCCCTTTTGGACAAACCGCAAGCTCATCAGCAGCCAGACGACTGCGTCTCCGGCTCCGACTCCGATTCAGACTGTCGTTTGTTTACATAACAACGGAGCAGCGAGGCGGTCCGAGCCACGAGTGTGGGCACATGCGCACTAGAGGAAGGACCCATCGCCCATCCCACTCCCCTGCAACTGTTGCTTCTCTTTTTGATTGCACTGGAAACCAGCACTAATCCAATCTGCCCCAATCAGCCGGAGTACGAGTGGAGTGCCTGGCGCATCGACTAATTGCACAACCAACGGCCGCAGGCAGCGCCAATAGATTTGATTTGCAGCCAGACAAATTGAGGGACCTGTCCAGCACCAGCAACAACGCCAGCACTAGCTACCGCCGTTCAGGTCCAGTTAATCTGACTCCTCTGCCTCCTCTGCCTCCTCTGACTGACTCTCTGGAGAGCTATCCGCGATACTGAATTCCCACAAAGAGAATTTCATTCAAGTGCGCTGATAGATGGGAAACAATTCAAAGCCATTACAGGTCCTTCCCAAAGTAATTGAAATTTTGATGGGCCTAAACCCTTTTCTGCTCTCCACGTGGGGCACGTGACTTAAATGGCGGCCATTAAGCTGCGACTCCACTGATAAGAGACCACTAATCCCACAGCAGTGCTCTTATCAAGCATTACACACAAACACACACACATCCATTTCCATTTCCAATGCGATACCCCCACAACACATTCCACCTCCTGGTAATGAGTGGAAAAACAGCTGAAAGTCTGGAAAAAGCTGTGGAAGATGAAAAAAGAGGAGCGCATGAGAGGTTAAGCCAGACAACCCCCAACAAATGCAACAAATGGCAGTGCTAAAGCGGATAACGGACACAATAAGCAGCCACAGTAGTAAATGGAAGTGGAAGAGCACTAAATAGTTGCAGGAGTTTCAGGAGTTTCAGGAGTTGCAGGAGCTGCAGGAGCTGCAGGAAAAGCTGGCACAGAGTGCCAAAGTTCACACCAACCCCATCAGAGGGCAGGCGAAAGGGTGGTTTGCGGATAAGGATAATAATGCGAGAGTAAAAACAAATATGCGGGACTCGATCTGTGGCAGGGACTTAGCCGAGGCCGAGGATGTGTGCGAGTGGCAGCCACGCGAGCTACAACAAATAGAAAATGGAATCAAATCGCAATAGAACGAAACGAAACAAAAATAAAAGAAAAGAAAGGCGTGGATTGGGAGGAAACTAAACGGAATCCCCCTAATGCGGCATGTAAACAGAATGGGCACGTGACCTGGAAGGGAGCAGCACCCGACCCGGCAGGGCAGAAGGAGGATGGGTGATGGAGGATGAAATGGAGGCGGAGCCTGGTCAGCGGAACAAGCAGCAAAAGTTGCCGAGCGGCCAACAAATTGCCGCATGAAAGTAATCCTGACAGGCTGCAGATTGTTGCGCCTTCATAAAACCCCGTCGGAGGTGGACACGGAGACCTTCACGGACATTGAGACGGCGCCAGGATCCGAAAAGAGAAGCACTTTGCGAGTTGGCAGACATTGTAGTACTGGCTGCCCAGAGGGGGGTTGAGAGGGAAAAAAGAGTTGTGCATTATTCACACCAGCACTGACCGCACTGCCCCCCTCTTGCCCCCCACTGCCATTGCCACTGCATGCCCCGTCCTCGACTCCGCGTGCATCTGCAGTCCTCGAGTTCTGGCTGTCAAATCAAACATCTCTCGAGCAATCTCAAACGGGAAGGCGAGGAAAAGATGACTGGCCAGCGGAGGAGCATGGACGTTCTTCGTTGCATCCCCGCTGTCGAGCCATTTTCTGCCACTTTCGAAGGCTTCCTGCATTGCTGCATTGCTGCCACACCCGGCTGTCAGTCAGCTTCCAGATTCCTTTGTGCTGTGAGAGGGAAGAAACTTTCCTTTGTAGAATGAATGAAAATTCATTCATTTCGAATTTCTTGTACTCTCCAGTTCTGGCCAAATGCCAACGCCGATTGTTGGATTCATACTCATTTCGTATTACGAGTATAGGTTTGTAATAGAGATCTGCATGGCTCCATTCAGAACATAAGTCCAAAGGAATTCATTCGAACTGAATTGAGTTGAATGAGTTTGTATGAATGGAGCAAAGGGACGCAGAATTGACTCAAAGCAAATGCAATCGAGCATCATTGTTGGCTTATGATATTGCCTGTTTGTTGTCTCTCCTCTGGTTTATATTTTATCGCTCTTGCGTTTAATCTGAGCAGATTTAATGCAGCTCCGACCACAAACCTACAATAAACCTTTAATATATTTAAATAATTACTGTTAATTATCATTATATACAAGTTGCAAGTACAACGAAGTAGCATAGCTGCGGAAACACACTCTATAAAAGTGTTGCAAGCCTTAGTCCATTGCAAAGTGCCACTGAAACAATCACAAGCAAAGCAGATAATCGTACGATGGATAAGCTTTGCTAAAGCCCACATATCTCCTCATCTTGGCAGATATTAGTGTTATTGCCGAGCCAAACTAGAATCAAAGTCGCAGCCAACTTTCAGTGCCCCCGAAAGTCAGCCAAGGAAATTGCCTGCCGCCTCGCCTCCCATGCAAAGCGGGAAAAGCGCCTCGGGGGTGTCGGAAGTGACGGGAAACTTTCATGGCCAGACCAGGCCCAGACTCGAGGAGAGACCAGCAGTGGACGCAGTCAACTGTCTGCCAAGAGTTGGGAGGCGGCCAAAGAGGAGAGACACAACACAGCCGCAACATGGAAGATCTCTCTCTCGAATGGGACGAAAGAAAGGAGAAGGCGAACTTCTTTGCTGAAGCCTTTTATGGGTCTCCGCAGCTGGATGTGCCTCCACTCCGATTTGGGGCACGGGACTGTTGCAGGGGGGGGGACAGGGACCCCGAGTGGCGGAGCTGTGCTAAAGTAAATGAAGCGTGACGCTTTGTTTTCCTTTGATTTAGTTTTATGAGTCTGCATCGGATGTAATTGAATTATGCAAGTTGGCGCCGCCGCCCGACGGCAGACGGGAGACGACTTTATTAGCATTCGATCGTAAAGAGTGGGGGGAACATGGGGATACTTGGGGATACAGTGATGAGGATGAAGGGATGATGACACGGATGATGTGACTGTGCAGGCCACGAGGCAGGAGGCAGGATACAGGCGGATTCAGACATGGTTACGCTTTTTAGCAATGATATTTGAATTTCAGATGATTCGCGCGCCACTCGCTATGAAATGAGTTGGAAAATATGTGGATGTGCAGACAGGACGCAGGATAACAGCGCAGTCAGAGGTGGAGGAACTGCCACAAGCCGTGGCACTGATAAGCAACTCAATGAATCCGCAGTTCGATGGCAACAGAATGGAGTCGATATCGGAATCGGATAGGAATCGGAATCCATAATGAAATAACAATGCGGAGTGGAACAAAGCGATGCCCAGCCTAATTGACACCAATGGATGACGTGCTGGATGGCAGAGGACGGAAAGGCACAGAAATCGACGCTGAAATCGGAATCTGATGAATGGCGGAGCAGTCCAACATGGGGTTGCTTTCAAGTCAACCCTCTGGAGAGCCAGGAGACTGGTGGGGAGTCGATTCGTCAACTGCCTCGAAGCATTTTCAGCGGGATCTGTTACAATATTCTGTGCCACTCCCATGACATAATTAATATGTGGGTCGCCATGGTGCCAGGATAACTCAGGTGGAAGCCAGTCGGGGAGCGGGAGTAGGTTAATATGCGGAAGGTACAAGAGGGTTTATCTGTCTTTCGAGTGTGCAGCTGAACAGAATCCTCCACTTCTGGAGGAGTACTGCAGCCAGGAGCAGCTGTCTTGTCTGAGAGAGACAGCCCCTCCTGGGGCTTCCCATTACAGTTGCATGAACTGTCAAACCGTTTTGCTCTCCACGAAGCCACGCAGGGTAAGGATGAGTGGGTGGGAGGAAAGCCCCTGACAAATGGAAATCAGAAGCATCCAGAAGTGCATTCCATTCAACAACCCCACTCTCGATATCCTCCTCTTCCAAGGGAAAGTGGATCCAGTTGGGAGCTGTTGGTGTCGTGCTCAGATCGGGTGAGTGGAGGGGCTGTGTCCGACAAGGACTAAGCTGTGTCGGACGGGGCTTGGATCCGGCATTGGAAGAGGCAGCTCCCGCAGGCGGGCAGGAGCTCCCATCAACAGGTGGACTGCAAAGGTGGAATGGGGTGGATGGGAGGAAGGGAGATGATTGGACAACAAATTTAGGAGTAATCTGCGAATTCGGTTAACCATCGATTGCTGCAGTCATCAGCGAGGGAACACTGCACTTTTCATACCCTAGAGCCTAGGCTTCCGCACTTTCCCAGCTCCTCCTTCCCCCTCACCGCACTCCTCCGCCGAAGTTCCCCTTCACGGAGGAAACTTGCTCGAAAATGCTCACGTATACGGCACGTGACCAAAATGTTTGGCCGTAAACAAGGAAAATATGAAAATGAACAGACGAAGTCGGAAGAGGAAGAGGAAGTTGGGAGTCCGTAATCGGGTTGATATATTTATCCTCCTGAAACTTCGCACGCAGCGGAGTCCTCTTCAAAAATTCATCAAGGAGACGCGCAGCAGTTGGCTTCTCCTGACTTGAGTTGAGAGGCGTGACCACGCCTTCCCTTGCCACTCGTGCCGCTCCGACGGGTGTGGACATTAACCCCAATAGGCTAAATGGCTCATTAGGTCAGTGGGGAGTAGTCGTTGCCTTCGCTCCCCCAACATCGATGGAAAGGATATGCGGGGGAAGCAATCGCAACTGCGTTGCACTGCTGCGTGGTCAGTTATCATTAGGGACCCTTTTGGAGCTTACGAGCGAGCGATTAAGCGAAAGGATACAATGGATACAACGGATACAATGGATACAGCAGGAGGAGCAGCAAGGCCAAGGCGAAGGCGAGTCGTAAGCGCTTTGGCGTTGACCTGGCCCACTGCGAGGATTAAAATCCTCCCTGCTATTCAATATTATTAATTGACAGCATGGAAACATTCCGCCGAACCGTGCGGACCCAAGCGTGCGACCCATAAACATATCGGTTACACTCGGGCTGTTGTCCAATTGGAAGTCATGTCCGGGATGTTTGTTTAGGGACAGCGAAGGGCGCGGCGCGGCTCTGGATCTGGATGAGCTTATGGCCAGTGGAAAATGTCTCCTCCGCCTGAGCGCAAGAGTTGATTAATTGGCCATAAACCAAACGATTATCATTCCCACGCCGGAAGGAGGGGGATAGACAGGGTAGATCTCATACCATCCCAGTCGGACAGCCCTCTCCCCCTTCGATGCTCGAGTACCAGACAACGCTCTGGATTAGACGGCATGGGGCATGTGGCATGTGGCAGGGGCATGTTGTGGGGGTAAATGGGTAAATGCCACTTGTCGCTGGCTGCTGCTCTCTGCACGGGGGAGCATTTCTGGTGCGAATTCCATTTCCATTCGCCTGGGCACCGTTTACCGTTATGATTGCAGAGGCAGAGTTCCTTCGTTGCGCGCTCCGCCGGTCGGTCGGTCGGTCGCTCCGTCGCTCCTCCAGCTGGTGATTTCCCTTGAAGTTGCCCCATAATCAAGGGGATGTGTGCCGCCCGGTGAGGTGGTTGTGGGGTTGTGGGGATGTGGCAGAGCGCCAGGCAGTAATTGCTTAATTTGATTACGTGCCGCCGTAAAAAGCAGAACAGGAAATTTGCACACACACAGAGAAGGTCCGTTCGGGGTAATGAAGTTTGGATGGATGGATGGATGGATGGATGGGTGGAAGGGTGGTTGGAGGGTGACTCCCCCAATCCCCAACCGCAGTCTGGCAAACCCCCTCCAGGATGCGAGCGACTTTAAACTTTATCGCAGATGGCGAACAACTCAATTCATGTTTCGGCTGAGCCTTTCGCCTTTCGCCGCCTCCACCCGAATGTCGCAGGCAATTTGCAACAAACAACAAACAAGTCGGTGAGCGGGAAAAGGGCAGAAGGGCAGAAGGGGAACAATGGCGTCAAAGGATCGAAATGGGAAATGGGATACTGTTCGCTTCGTGCGATAATTAGAAGCGCCCCTGTGCACGCTCAATTAGAAGCTTGTAAGCTCCAACCTGGAAGAGGGAAGGGGGTGTGGAGGAATGGGATGGGTAGTACACGAACATGGAAACACTCTCTTCCACAGTCACCCACTCCCACACCCACACCGCCCCGTGGCTGCAGCCTCGATGCAGACACGCGATGATCCGAAGCAGAGCTCTGCAGGAACATGCAGGCGGAGTCGGTGTCGGGGTCGGGGCCGCTTGAATGTCTTAATTAACTGTTGGCTGCACTCTGCAAATTCAACAGGCCAAGCGGATTGGTGGAGGGAAAAGAGCTACTGTTTGCCTCTAAATAATGTCGGGGACGTCGTGCCTCATGTTTATGATTTGTAATTATTCTACAGGATTCAGAGTTCAGGACTGCGAGGTGGAGTCGGAGTCAGAGTGGGCTGGCTTTGCCTGTGTTTAGGTGCCGCTTATCTGATCCGCGATACACGAAGACTGCACGGACGTGCACACGTCGCCATCATTCACACACACACACACACACACACATCAAATCTGCACACACAAAGGGTGGAAAAGTAAGGGTGTGAGGGGAGGAGGCAAATGAATTTGAGTTGTTGTTTTTTTTTTGTTGGCAGCGACGCCAGACGCAGTCGAAAGTGTTTGCCAGACAAATGAAGACGGGGTGGGGGGACTGGCGATTGGGGGTTCGAGAAGAAGGGGCGGGGTCTGCATTACATGTCACTTGGCCATAAAAAACTTTATGTCTGACATGGGCCCAAAAAACAATTTGCATATTTCTGCAGTGGATAACAACTTAATTTAGGATATCCACAGACACAGACACAGGCATGGGCAGGGGCAGGAGGCAGGGGGCGTAGGGGCGCCTCACTGCGTAACCGACTGGAACAGCGGCAGCGTCGGCGTCGGCTTCGGCGGAGGCGGAGGAGTAATTAAGGCTGACTGGAGTGTACAGATCCCCAAACGAAAGCGGATGCGGCGGGGAGTCTCACGGATGGATACCTGCCGCCGGCGGGTGGCTGCGCACCTCCTTTTTTCGGCGGGTTTCACACCTTTTCAGTGATCTCGGCGGGTGGCAGAGAATGGATTGAAATTGCTTTTCGCTTTTGCCATTTACTTCACTATGAATTTCGTTTGCTTTCTTTCATGTGCTCCTTGCCGCTTGCCGTCCCTTCTTTTTTGTTTGAGTTTTATTCTCCGCAGGATTCCTGCTGGCATCCTGGAGCTCTGACTCCCGCTGCTCCACTGCTGCTCCACTGCTGCTGCTGCTGGTTCTGTTGCTTCTGCTGCTGCTCCTCCTGCAGTGGAAATGCAATTTATTTGCTGTCGCGGGCATTAAGCGCGCTGCGCTGACTTTTGACTGACGCCATATTTTCCGCCACATTTGCAATATTCGCACGAGCCGAATGCTTCCGCAGCTGCTTTATGGCTGGTGCCACTGCCACGCCCATCCCACACTGCCACACTGCCACCCTGCCACATGCCGGAGCCATGGCCTGGCAAGCTTTCATTTTTCAAAACTGTCAGCTGCGCATATTTCACAGTCGCCTTTTGGCGGAGCACTCACCTAACCCTCCTCGACCCCCACCCCAGCTCCCTTTGTCCCTGGCCATCGAAGTGTGGAGCTAATGGCCAGAGCTGTGAAGTGCTGCTTACAGTACGAGTATATGCTCGCAGTGCAGTAACGCAACCCTAGCCAGAGTCCAAGAAATCCATTTGCCTTCCCTCACTCCTCGGCGCTTTAATTACGCAACGGCAACAAGAACAACACGTGACCGGTGGGTGGGGGGCAGGGCAGACCAAGATTATGCAGCAGGATTTTTTCATTAGGGATGTCAGACGAAACGATTCTTCTTCTGCTGCTCCTTGAGCCCTGCGGCAGGCAGTGCGACGGAAGTGGATCGACAAGAAAGGCGAGCGAGCAGACCTTTGTGGAGCAGGACCTGTATCCAGATGGAGGTTGCTGGATGGTGGTTCGGTTCTCGTGTTCAGCTTCGACTTGGAATTAGCATAATCAACATGAAAAGGCAGAACAGCAACTCACTCAAGGCCCTCTCCAGCTCCTGCTCCCGCTCCAACGCCTTTCCCCTTGCCTCTGTGACTGTGGTCGAGTTCCTGGAGCTGGAGCTGGAGCTGGAGCTCCTTTAATTACACAGCACTGCACAAATGATGAGCTGGCAAATTTCCACAGATTCGGTGGACGTGTGGGCGCCTGTCTAGGTGGGCGTGTCAGCGGGAGGGTGACTAAGGGTTTTCCGAAAATGGCCCGCAGCCATGGGAACAAGTCAAAGGAAGGAAGAACAGAGCAGAACAGAGTAGACCCAAACGAGTCCAGACAAAGCGATTAGTGTGTCCTTGGAGTGCTGGCCAAATGCTCCGAGGGCTACGAGGAGCGACCGACCGACCGAGCCACCGCCTTCAAATTGAGATGGACTTGAGATAAAGTGGGACAAAGGCAGGCCATTCTCTGGCACAGCAGAATGAATCACACGATAAAGAGATGTCAGCAATGAAACGAATTAGGATAATATGTTAAGTGCCAAAGTGATGGGGATGGGGATCCATCAAGCCCGAAACAAAGGAGGAAACTAATAAAAAGTAATTGCAAAGAAGTTGCCGTAAATCTCCATTTCTGGTCCAGTGCCAGCCCTGGACTGCCTGGACTGACTATTAAAAATTCCCAGCTGCGATTGATGGAAGCCCAAAGAGGAAAACCATGTCCGGACGAAATCCGTTCCGTGGCAGCCCTGCAGAAGCCGCACTGACAGGTCAAAGTCAAGGCAAAACCGCGCAATGGTACGGCTGACTTCCCGCAGATTAAACTGTCATCTCTCGTGGCTTAAGCCGAAGGCGTGCCTTTGGCCAGCTCCGGACCAGCTCTAACCAGCTGACAAACTGACAAAGTTTGCCAAATTGCTTGAATGGCCGATTGCCCACACTTGGAGCCGGACAGGACATGCAATTAAAGTTTGCGGTCCTCGGACGCTCGAGAGAAACCCATGCGAGCCGGACAATCCCTGCAGCAATTGTACGGCACTTGAGAAGTTCTCCAAACTGCAGCAAGAACACTTTTAATTGTTCAACAACTTTCGAGTCGTTGTCCCATTCCCCCTATTCCTTGTCCTAGTCCCAGCCCCAGTCCCAGTCCCACTGCCTGCCCCTTCATCAAAGATGCAAGTAATGTTTGTCCATGAACATGAAACATGAGGCATGGACGTCGCTGCACAGTGGCAGAGGCAGAGGCAGGGGCCAAGGCGAAGTCATGACAAAGTGAAATGTCTGCCAGTCGAAGAGGTAAAAGGGGTGTCGAGCAAATGTTAGGGGGATGGCATGCACTGAGAGAAACAAAGCTCTCTGTAGTATCGCAGGGATCTTGAACTTATTCCGAAAATTGATTCAAGGTGCGCTTTTTTCCCTCTGTGTGGAATGAAATGGCACCAAACCCGCTGCGGCAAGTCCCTTGTGAGTCCCTCCTGCATTGTGAATGTAAATACATGTGCGAAAGCGACCACCTGAGAAATCAGCACGCCAAGAAGGAAACAGACTGGAGCAGAACAACTCCGACGTTACCAAATCGCTTTAGCTCCGCCACAAGAAGCAATAAAAATGATACTGAAATGCCGCCCACTCATTGCGGCTGGCGCGAATCCTCTGGGGGGTTGGGCTGGTGGCAGGGCCATTATGCCTGTGTATTGATCTAAAATTGAATGTAAATTGCGGCAACTCGAATGATGCACGTGGGAAAGGAGCAGCTGCCTGCTCCCGGGACAGACCCGTGGACTTGGCAACGCTGCCAATGTTTGGGCAACAGCAGGAAGCGGTCTGGACGCTGTCTAGGACACGACAGGGTGTCCGTGTCCCGTTCTGCCAAGTCATTCGGCGGCCATTAAAGCAACGGCCGTAGCACGTAACGTGACCCCC
Source organism: Drosophila lowei (assembly GCA_008121275.1). Taxonomy (NCBI): domain Eukaryota; kingdom Metazoa; phylum Arthropoda; class Insecta; order Diptera; family Drosophilidae; genus Drosophila; species Drosophila lowei. The sequence goes on along the minus strand of CM017778.1, from coordinate 17,147,966 downwards.
CATGCCACACTGGGCGTCGAAGTGGGAGTCGGAGTCGGAGTCGTGCAGCCATTGCAGCACCCGGTGCAGCGCAGCAAGTGTCGTTGACTCGCCGCTGGACAATGTTGCACCCTGGCCAGTCCGGGGTCCAGTGACTCGTAACTCTTCCAGATAAATATGGAGGGACATTCCGGGCTCCTGGTATCGGGCGCCGGGCGTCTGGTGCCGTGTGTCGGCTGGCCAAAGCCCGGTCCTGCACCGAACTGGGCCATAAAAGGCCATTACATCTTATCTTGGCCAATTGGCTTTTGGTTAAATTCTTCGCCTCTGGTGGGAATTTATCCTGGGGGGTCCTTTAGCCCCCGGGGCAGACATGCGGATAATTTAAATCAGCTGCTGACCGAAACCAAAGAAAAACACCTGTGAAAATTCCGGACTTTCGGCACTTGCTTTGTGTAGGGGAAGAGGCAGAGGCATAGAGAGGAAACGGAAGCGTATGCCAATGGAATTTGAAATATTCCATCGGTGGCAGCAGGCGAGAGGAGCACACAGCACAGCCCCCCACCTCCAGTCGTACGTCATGCATATTCCGCTTGTTTATGCTCTTTTCCTTTCCCCACTGCCCCTCCTTCCATTTCATTCGTTTGGCTTCCTTCCGTTTTATGACTCCATTTTCTATGTGGCATCTCCATTGAGCTGTTACCTCCCCCTCAGCCACGTCTGTGCCACAGATTTTACGACCCTGATGGCGCATTAAATTTTATAACTTATCAAAGAGCCGAAGCCCCCCCACTCACCGCCCGTCAAAATGTGTCATGTCGGAGTGGGCTAAGGAATGGGGGCTAGTGGGTGAGAATCCCTCGAAAGTCATTTAAATTTTGGTTAACTGTAAATTGGCTCGCTCTCTGTGCCTTGTTCCACTCCCCTTTCCCCATCCATTTCCCCTGCCTTTGCGTGCGTTAATTGAATTTTCCGTCAAACAAAAGACTCTGCGGCTGAAATGTGGCTTGTCACACCAAAGACCGGTGCTCCGGATGCGGAGGCGGACGCGGAGGCGGATGGGTGTGGAATTGGTGACGTGGGATCTGGTGGTGCCTTTGACTTGATTACGACACGCGCTGGAACAGGGGTGCGGAGGAGCCTCGTTTACTCGTGTATCCCACATGTCAGACAAAAGTGACATAAAGGGGCGGAGTGAGAGAGAGGGGGAGATGTAGAAAAGTTACCAAACGAAGTTTTGGACACAACTGTACTGATTGAGCGACTGAGCTTCCTGCGTGTCACTTCCAATGCAAAACAAGTGTGTCCCTGAGAAAGTTAAGAGACGGTTCTGGTTGAACCCTTTCCTCGAGTGCATCTACAATAACCATTTCAATCCCAGAGCTTGCTTTCGCAGCAAATCGAAAGATTATTCTACACTTTCATTGCCTTTCGGTTGGGTCCCTAAGTTAATTGAGTTTTATTTGGTTCAATCAGCAATATTATATTCGGTCGCAGGATTATCCCCAGTCCTTGTGTCTCAGGCAAAAGTGCAATTGTTATTTTACAATCAAAGCCAATTAATGGAGCCAGAAAATGTGTTATGGCAACTGGATTTTGTGTCTGACATTGATCTCTGCAGACATGCACTCCTCCCTTCCAGCCAGCCTCCACCCACTTGACCACAAGTCAAACATATGCACGAAATGCATTCGCATTCGGTTTCGCATTCGCATTAACAACCCACCAACAACCGACTATAAATGAGCCCCCGTTCGAGTGGTCGTGTGGTCTGGTGTGGTCTGAACACGAGGCAATTGATTTAAATGAAAATTTAAATGGAAATCAATTAATTGAAATTGCCAGTGATTTTAATTGAATATCGCTTTGTGCCCAAAAAAAACTAAAGCCAAAAACCCACAACGAACTGAAGCTGAAATTGAATTAAAGCCAAGGTTGGGGGACCTGCATATCCAAATTGGAAAATATCGATGGAAAATGCAAAAAGATGGGAGTACTCCAGGAGACTCGCATAAAGAGAAATTGAAACCGAATTAACAGCGGCTGCAAAAGCCAATTTCGAATAAAGAGTCAATTACGAGTCGTATTTTTGAATGGCTTTCCTTCTGCCTCGATGGACTCCAGGTTCCAGTCCCCAGCCTCCAGCCACCCGCTCCATCTGCAACTACAGACAGCCCCCTCATAAATTGGCTTTGGTTGCAAAATTAACAATTTCATTTGATAAATCAAAGGTTCCCCCATCAGAGAGTCACTGAGAGTGAGAGTGAGAGTGAGAGACATGTATGTCTATGCACACACTCAGGCACATAGGCACCCAGGCACCCAGGCAGACAGAGGGAGACGGAGACAGAGATGGAATTGCTCACTCAATCACATGTACAGATGCAGTTGCCGTTGCATGCATCACTAGGCAGTGGCAACCTTTTGTGTGTCCATATTCAACATGACACGAACACCCACGCATCGGGGAGCATTCATTATGCATTGTTGCTTTACCCACAAACCCATTCACCCATACACACATGCACACATACACACATACACCCATGCAGACGCACACAGATACAGCATTTGCATAATTGTATCTGTCAATGGCATTGGTTTGCAGGGCCCCCCCCCCCTTCCTCTCTTTCTCTTTGGGTGTGCAACAATTGCATTGCAATCGTTCTGCCACCCCCGTACCACTACCTAGCTCTCTGCATTTGTGTTGCACATTTGAACCATTTTACTTTGTGTTCAATATGTTGAACATGCAACTTTTGTTTGCTTTGGCATGCCAAATGCTGCACAAGTGTTCTCCATTGCGATTTCGCTGGGGAATCCCATTGGATGCGGAAGACTGAAAGGCCTTCATCTGTGGAGTGTGACGTTTACTTTAATGGTTACTTTTCCCCATTGCTTACATTCGTATCAAACTAAGAGTTATGTTGGTGTAAATATATTTATATGTGTTCTAAACCACCTCTGGGATGTATTAAAGCTAAACATGAAAACATTTTGTCAGCTGAGAACACTGTTGATTCTGTTATAAGTGCATTTTGGGGTCGGTCCCAGTCCAAGGACTCTTCTATTTGTTTTTACACTCTCGACGAAGGCAAACACAATTTGGCACAGACCCCGAGAGTGTCCACAGAAGAGAGCCTAGGACAGAGGCTGCAGTCTGGCACTCGACTGAAATATACGAGTATCTGGGCAAATGACTAAAACATTTTAAAATCATAGCAGGTAAATATTGACTGTATTGGCCCCACACACACACACACACACACACACACACACACACACACACACACACACACACAGAGCTATTGTCTGGACAGGCGGTACCTTGGGGGACCTCAGGTTTGCCAGACTTTTAATTGAAAGGCCCAAAGAGGGTGGCCAGGAATGTTTGAAAATATCAAAATAAAATATGCAGATCGAGTATAAGGATTCTGGTGCGGTGCTGCAGTTTCCATTGAATTCGATTAAGTTTGTCTAATTTTGTGCTGCACTTGCAATCGATAATCGCTTATCGAACTGAATGACTCCACTCTAACGGACTGTATTTTCCGCTGAATCATGGGTTCTGTGAGTACTTTTATGGCATTTACTTTATTCCCAGTGTGTGTGTGTCCATGCATCACTGTTGCCATGATTGTGAGTGTGTGTGTGTGTGTGTGTGTGTGGGGTTATTGCATGCACTTCATTTATTTTATGCGTTCGCTGTATCCTTAAATGTTCATGCATTTTGTTAGTCACTCGTCCCTCCCTTCGCTCCACTTCTCTTCGTTCCGCTGCATAAAATTTATTTCGTTTTTATTATCATTTCGTGCACTGAGAGTGCCGTGCCCTGTGCCCCACACCCACACCCACACCCACACCCCCCCCACTCGGAAGGAACGGAACGGAACAAATTCAAAGAATCGCCTGCAATTGACCTCCACCCTCCACCCTCCACCCTGCCACTCCACCCTCACCCACATGAAATGCTTTTCCCGGAGTACAAAAAAATGTAACGAAAATAGTTTTCGCCCCCTTGTAAAAATATGTAAAGTTGCAACACGTTCGTTCTGGCTTTCCTTCCTTGGTTTTGTTGTTCCTTAAAAAAAAATGGGGAGCGCAAAGGGAGGGGGAAACAGTGACAGACAGGGGGATACTGAACAAAAGGAGAGAGCGAGAGAGAGAGATGCAGAAGAAGGAGACAATAACAACAAGGACAGTGGCAGTGACAACAAGGACCCCGCTTCATGGCCCGATGACGGGAGGACTGCGGACAGATGGAGCTTGTTCTGGACTGGGTAGGGGATGGTGGGGGGAGAGTTGCTCTATATGGTATCCCCTGTCTATTTAAGTTGTTGGGGTAATTTTTTCTGTTGTCGCAGTCGTAGGTTTCTTTATGTTTTGCGTTCAAATAATGCCATTTCGTAAATTGCTTCAATTCTTCCACCATCCAAGGACCCCCGCAGCTCACCCCACACCATCCTAGCCCTCCCACATCCCACCATTCCCCCTCGGCGATTCCCGGCAACCGCACACCCTTGCTGGCATATTTTTTTAGGACTTCCTACAGAAAAAAACACTGACAGACACCGATATGTATCATATACATATATAGAGATATATGTACATATATATGTATGTATATCGGTTGTATAGTCCTGTTTTGGTCCTTTTCCATTTATTTTTTGTTGCTTGCTTTCTTTTTGTTGTGCCGCCAACAATTGGCCTTTTAGCTCGGGCCCTGGATCCTGCAGCCTGGAGCCTGCTTCCTGCCTTCTGGGCTCTGGCCTCCGTTTCTGCTCCTGCGGCTGTGGCTGCTCCATAGTCCTTAACTGGCTTTTGTTTCATTTATCCAACCCAGACCCTGTCACAGACCCCTGCTCCCCGGCACCCCGGCCCCAACACCTATCCCGCTACTATTCACACCCGACGTGTGTCCATGTCCTTTTGAAACTTTGCCTTTTGTTCGCCGCGAAAATCAATTAACGCGCTCAATGAGCTTCAGAAAACTTTTGCCCCCTCTCACGGGACCTGGGACACGGGACCCACAACAAAGCCAATTTACAGTTAACCAAAATGTAAATGTCCCCGCCGGGGCAGAGGCAGGGGGCAGGGAGCAGGGGGCAGGGGCAGGGTCTGGGGCAAGTGTCAACTGCTTTGATAAGCTGTTAAATTTAATGTGCTTCACTGTCATAAAAGTCTGTGGCAGAGACAGCAGCAGCAGCACGAAAACAGGGATCTAAAGGCATATGAAGACATCAACGGGAGAGGCAGCCCACCACCCAGGGGGTACCCAGGGGACAGAAGGGAAAAAGCCTCTAGAATCAGATCTTCGAATATGCTTTTAGTTTTAAGAACTTTGAGTCATTGAAATGAGATTTGATAGCAATCTGAATAGTCAACGGCTATAATGCATTATTAGATAGTGTTCGTACTCTAATAAACCTCTCGAAATATTGTATTTTAAGTGGATTTTTAAATTCCTCTCATCTAGGACTTTTGCTACATCATTTTCTCCCTGTGTGGAGAATGCGCTTCCCAGGCAGTAAGCCAAAAAGTGCATCCGAGCCGAGCCGAGGCGATGATAGCAGCTGGCCAAAGATGCGGTACAACAAAGAACCATCCATCACCTGCTCGATTCCCACGTGCATCAGCATCATCAGCGACTGAATTGGAGTCGGAATCGAAATCAGAAACAGAATCTGAATCAGAATGAGCTTCAGCTGCCGCATTTACATTCAATTTGAGATGAATGCGCGAACATAATGCCAGGCATCAGCCGCCGCAATGGCCTCAATCCCCGCCCCTGGAGCATCAGTGGAGTGGCATCAATTTGTATTCTTTTATGGCTTATGGTAGCGGCGCCAATGCGATTTGAGGCCACCCCCGCCATCGCCTGGGGCTCAGGTGGTTGCATTCACACATGTATTTACATTGCCGATAAGTGGGGATGGAATGGGATGGGATGGGCTTGCAGCTTTACCTTCTGGATTGATGCCGGAAAACTTGTTCGGCAATTTAACCAAGTTTCAGTTCAGTTCTGCTCTGTTTTAGGAGCACGGAACGATTGCCAAGTGCGTCTCGGAAGTGGCCGAAGGACCGCAAACTTTAATTGCATGTCTGGCTCAAAGCAAAGGACAATTGACCGGTCAGCCAAGTTGCAGGACTCTGGCAATTGTGTTTGATTTGATAGGCGGCATGTGGTGTGTGCCTCGAGTTGCGTGTTTGCACAAATTGCGGTTTGAGGATAGCTCTTGCCACTACTTTCTCTTTGTCCTCTGCCTCTCCTCTCACTCCCTGGACGTCGTGTCCGTGTCTCTTGTATTGGCTTTGAGTTTGAGTTTGAGTTCGAGTTCGGAATGCCATTTATTGGCCTGGCCCTGATATCCAAGGATTTATCTGGGCCTCTCGCATTGTCATTGACTTTTCCATGTTCTTCACACTCCAAACTGTCACAGGAGAGAGAGCTCTCCTTTCTTTCTCTCTCCCTCACTCTTTATCTTTTCCAAAGCAATTTTCACTTGGTTTGTTGCCAAATATCTTCTGCTTTCTGTGGCTTCTTAAAAATGTGGCTTATTGTCGTCGTGTTCGGTTTTGCTGTATTTTTGTTGAGATTCTTCGAACAACAATTATTTTCCATTTGTGTTTTTTGAGCCATGAAATTAATTTCGGCTCTTTGTGGTCCCCCTCCTATTGTGTCCTTCATTTCAGCAGAGGGAAAATCCTTTGGGGTTGGGCTTTGTGCCGTGAAAAGTTTCATTAACTGCCTTTGACCTAAATCAAGTGTTGAGAGGAGTCCGGCCTTCCTTTATTCCGGAGAGACCATTCGACTGGCCAGAACTGGGCTTAACTACAATTCTTGTGTCCAAGAGAACCCAAATAATAGACTGCCAGCAATTTGGCCAGAAATTTTGAATTTCAGTCAGCCGGAATGAGCATTGAGCTCCGGTACGCCGGCCATTGATACTGCGAGTACGTCGTAGACTCGACTTTTGAGTGTTCTTCCATAATTTCTCGTTTGCCGTTGCCATGCCACATGCCACATGCCACCCCCCTCTTGATCAGTGCGGGATAGGCGGTGCGCTCAGCCGTGCCAGTTCCGTTCCACATGCATGAGTGCACCTTGACTCTCGGTATGCCAGTTGCAAAATTGTTTTTCGTGCATCACACCCACACCCACACCCACCACCCCACTCCGGCCGTCTGCGCCAACGGGTGTCGTGGCAACCGCCAGGAGGAGGACAGGTGCAGCAGGAGCTGGGCGCAAAACGAAGAGCAGGGGCAGCACCATTAACAATACAATCAGTACGACTCTCCAGTGGAGTGGGCGAATTGAAGGTGTTCCCGACAGCAGGCGGCTCCTGTATCACTGGATCTAACTCTGGCACTGCCTCTCCTACCCCAGCACTCAACGAATCTCTTTCAGGAGCCCTGGGCAGTGCTCCTAGAAAGCTTTTGAGTGGCTCATCATTCGCCATTATACGGATGCAGTGCCCCCTCATGTGTCCGCTCTGACTTCCGTTCCGTTCGCTTCCAGAATGGATTTAAAATGCCCTCTGTGTGTATGTGTGTGTGTGTGTGTGTGCTCCGGCGAAGTTATGGAGATGGCGCCGGACAAATTAGTTTAACAGGCAGAACCAGCCAAGTTCCGGCGGCAGAAAAAAATGCTAAATTAATTTCAATGCCAGTGCAAAAGGAAAGCAAATGGAAACTGGAGCTGGAACTCAGTTAAATTCCGTTTGACAGTGAATAAAACTGCTCGCGTTGCGTCTGCCAGTCGTCTCCCGCGAAGTCTGGTCGGGAATCGGCTGCGTGGAACTGGGGGCTGGGACTGCCTCAACAAAATGCAATTCATTTGGCGCCGTTGTCGACGCCACTGGGCGCCATTTTGCTGCTTCACATCCACAACGGCAGAGCGGAGAGGAGAGGAGAGGCGAAGGCAGAGCCCGTTTGCAATGAACAACTTTTTTTCCGCTGCTCCTTCTTCGGAAAAAGTTTCAAGTTTACTAGGATTACAGTGTTAAAAAGTGGCGGTAGTGCTGCCTGCCCCCCGCTCGCCCCTCTGAGTAGGTCCCGTAATGTGGAAAGTTCGGGGCTAACTGCAGAGTAAGCCTGGCCGGTTGCATTAAGGCCAAACTCGCCGCAGCCATCAACCATCAGCCATCGCACATGGGCCTTGGTACACTAGTTCCTGGTTCTGGCCCTCTGGTGCGGGTCTGCCTTATTGGACTCTAATCGGATTAAAATGGAGCTCATATTCCTAACTTATGGCATACCCTCGAAATCGAAAACTAAAACAAAATTTCCTGTCAGTGTGACTGTCCCCACATCGGATTAATCCCAGGCTGCACCCTCTCCTCTCTTTTCTCTCTCTGGCATGCCACATGCATCTCTGTCAGCAGGAGCATAAAACGCTCGGGGCCAGTGCAAATGTGCCAGATAAAATGTTAACATCAGTCGAAGGAGGAGTTAGTTAACAGATGAACTGGAAGACGGGAGAAATGGAAAGGGAGAAGGCGGTCCCGCTGGAGCCTACGGAGAGTATTCCCCCGACCCTGACACTGGGTCGGTTACGCAATAGGGCCCTCCCCCAAATGAGCGCCAGATCCCCCGAATGTATCCCCGAAATTAAGTCGTTATCCAGCGCTGAAATATATGCAAATTGTTTTCGGCTCATGTCAGACGTAAACTCTTTTTATGGCCAAGTGACATGTGAATCCACCCTAGCGCCATACCCCATGCCCCATGCTCCATGCCCCCATTACTCCCTCTCCATTTGTCTGGCAACACTTTCGTCTGCGTCTGGCGTCGCCACCAACAGGAGAGAGAGTTCCTATTACCCGTGTGGGTGTGTGTGTGTGTGTGTGTGTGGAGAGCGGAGGTATATCAAATTGTGTGTGTGTGTGAATGATGGCGACGTGTGCACGTCCGTGGACTCTTCGTGTATCCCGGATCGGATAAGCGGCACCTAAACACAGGCGAAGCCCATCCATTCCGACTGAAAATTCCACCTCTCAATCGTATCCAGGCGAGAGGCAGGACGCGCTGTAGAATAATTGCAAATCATAAATATAAGGAACACCGTACTCGACATTATTTAGAGGCAAACAGCCCTCTGCCAACTATATAGCCTGTTGAATTCGCGGAACGCAGCCAGCAGTTAATTAAGACATTCAAGGGCCTCCCCGACTCCATTTCCCCGCAGATCGCGTGTCTGCATCGAGGCTGCAGCTATGGCAAGGGGACTGTGATTGGACGAGGGTGTTTCCATGTTTCCATATTGCCATGCACCCCCACAACATAATTCATTCCATGGTTGGAAGCTTACATTATTATAATTGACCGTGCATGGGGCGCTTCCTTTTGTCGGTTTCCCATTTCGATCCTTTGATGACATATCCCAAACGATGTTGTTAAGATTATCAGTCCCTACAACGATCGTGTGGGCCTTTGTGGAATGCCTGCGATTAGGACCGGCCGGATGTTCGTCTATGCAGGTCATGAATAGACGCACCACATACTGAAATGGATGTCGTATAGATTTGATTTGATTAACAAGCACCTACAATAATGAGGGTGTATATTATCGTTCACCTATTAATTATATGTATTTCAATGCTCTTGTTCGAGACTTGTTTAACGATAGTTGCTCTACTCAATAATTAAATGTTATTAAATGCATTGCCGGATCTGTTCAAAAAAAGCTTCACTGACTTGTAGTAATCATGCTGGCCCTCTCTATCATACACAACCCACATGTTTGCATATTTCATATACATGTGTGTATGTTCGAGCTTTAAAAGCATAATGTTGTCCCGTTTTTTTTATCTACTCCGCTCTCTCACTAATTACATTAGTAATTCGGCTTTTTCCATTACTGTTGCTCTCTGGACTCCTCTCGAACTTTTCAAGTTTTTCTCGTTTCTGAAAGTCAAAGCTTTTGTAATGCATTTTTTTGCATCTCGTTGAAAGCTGTACGGAAGAGGAAGAGCTAAAGTGCGGTCCACTTCAGCTCGCTCCCAAAACACCTAAAAAAAAGCTAACGAAAAAGCAAAGCAAAAAGCAACTGCAATCGCCGTCGTGTCGCGCCAGTCTTCAGGGAGCCGACGAGGAGGCGATACAAGCCGACTGTAATTGCTTCCGATCACGAGGCAAAATGTTTTTGTTTTTGATTTATGCAGAGTTTCGCGTCTACCTGGCTGTCGACCAACAACACAGTCTCCATCAAAAGTAGGAGAAGAGGCGTACGATCGTTTAGTCAAGCAACGGCATCGCAAGAGTGCAGAAGCACTGCTCAGTGAACGACGCCAGACTGAAAGTAGTGGAGAATTTGGAGGCCGAAACAAATTGAATTATTTAAAAGAAAAATACCAGCAACTGGCATTTAAGTTTCTCGTTCTTTAGCAAAATGACTACAAAGTTCACGATTAACGGAAAGCCCTACACGGGTGAGTGGCGTTAAGTATTAAATTTATGGGAGATTTATAAGCATTGGTTGGACATCCATAAGTAAACATTTAAGTCCATAGTTAGTTAATCATTTAACTGATCAATTGATCTATAATTTAGAGAGAGAGATAGTACTTTTATCATATGACATGCATTCTCTTGAGCATTCTCCTTAGAATCTCTCTATCAAAATCATTCAGGTCCAGCTTACTTAATCTCCTCTCTTGGTCTCCGTTCTCAACAGTGAATCTCAGCAATCTGCCACCCGATATCACGCTGAACACCTTCATTCGAGAGCATGCCCAGCTAACGGCCACGAAGTTCATGTGCCTGGAAGGAGGATGTGGAGCCTGTGTGTGCGTAGTGCGCGATGGGACCAGCAGTTGGGCTGTCAATTCGGTTCGTGCAGAACCACTCAAGTCATTCCATTCACTCAACCTCTAACAAGAAACCATAAGCCAGTAATCGTTTGCTTTGCAGTGCCTCACCTTGCTGAATACCTGCGCCAAGCTGGAGATCATAACTGCCGAGGGGTTGGGCAATCAACGTACCGGCTATAATCCGATTCAGAAGCGCTTGGCCAAGATGAATGGGACCCAGTGCGGCTATTGTTCCCCGGGATTCGTGATGAGTATGTACGGGCTGCTGGAGCAGCACGGCGGCAAGGTGAGCATGACGGAGGTGGAGAACTCCTTCGGGGGCAACCTTTGTCGCTGCACCGGCTACCGTCCCATTCTGGATGCCATGAAGTCTTTCGCGGTGGACAGCAACATTCAGGTTCCCGCCGAGTGTGCGGACATCGAGGATCTGAACCTTGAGGCTCGCAACTGCCCTAAGACGGGGGCGCCCTGCAGCAGCAGCTGCCATCGTTCGGCTTTGGTCTACGAGGATGGGAGCCAGTGGTCCTGGCCCAAGACCTTGGCGGAGCTGTTTGAGGCGCTGAACAAGGTCGGCGAAGCAGATCAATTCATGCTGGTGGCTGGCAACACGGCGCATGGTGTCTACCGACGGTCGACGGACATTAAGCACTTCATTGATGTGAGTGGAGTGGAGGAGCTGCATCGGCACAGCACTGAGGGACAGCAAGTGCAGCTGGGGGCGAACCTAAGTCTCACCCAGACCATGGAAATCCTTCGTACCACCTCCAAGCAGCCTGGCTTTGAGTATCTGGAGGTTCTATGGAACCACCTGGATCTCATTGCGAATGTCCCCGTGCGCAATGTGAGTTGGAATCGAATAGGTTGCCAAGAACGATCATCACATATAATGCGAGTATCCTCCATTTTATAGTCGGGTACTTTGGCTGGAAACATTTCGATTAAGAAACAACATCCCGAGTTCCCATCAGATGTCTGTCTATCCTTCGAGGCTTTGGATGCAAAGGTTCTGGCCATGAAAAGCGCCACTGAAGAGCAGAAAATATCCCTCGCGGAATACTTGAGGGACCCGAATAGAAAACTGATTATTAAGGCATTCCTCCTGTCTTCCTATCCCAAGAGCAAGTACATTTACGACTCTTACAAGGTAATAATGTTGTTTAATCCAATCTGCTCGCCCACTCTTAAGAGATATTTTGTCTCCTGCTTCATAGATCATGCCACGTGCCCAGAATGCCCATGCCTATGTGAATGCTGCTTTTCTTCTCGAGTTGGACAGCGCTTCCAAGGTGCAGAATGCTCGGATTTGCTTTGGCGGAATTCGCCCCGACTTTGTCCACGCCACTGCCATTGAGCAATTGATGGTCGGACACAATCCCTACGAGAGTGGACTAATAGAGCGAACCTTCAATACGCTTCCAAGTCAGTTCAATCCAGACGAGATCCTGCCTGATGCCAGTCCTGCCTATCGCTCGAAATTGGCTTGCGGCTTACTCTACAAGTTTCTGCTGAAGCATGCACCCGACGCGCAGGTCGCGGAGAACTTCAGGAGTGGAGGTCAGATTCTTCAGCGTCCATTATCATCGGGTCTGCAGGTGTACCAGACCCAAAAGCAGAACTATCCGGTCACCCAGGCCGTGCAGAAGGTGGAGGGCATGATACAGTGCTCGGGCGAAGCGACATACATGAACGATGTTCTGACCACAGCCAACACCGTGCACTGCGCCTTTGTGGGGGCCACTAAGGTGGGGGCCACCATCGATGAGATTGATGCCAAGGAAGCCCTGCAGCAACCTGGCGTGATTGCCTTCTACTGTGCCAAGGATGTGCCCGGGACAAACAGCTTCTGTGTGCCCAGCTTTAACTACAAGGTCGAGGAGATATTCTGCTCAGGATTGGTTCGACACTCGGAGCAACCTGTGGGCGTGATCGTAGCCCTCACTTCAGATCAGGCACAAAGAGCAGCAAAGCTTGTAAGGATCAGCTACAGTTGGGCGAGCCCTGACTTCAAATTGATGCCCAGCATTGGAGATGTTTTTGCCTCCGCCACTCCGGATCCGTCGCGTATCATTGCATTGGCCAAAGAGGATCTGCAGGAGCTTACATTCACCGACAAGCCTGAAGTGGAAGTTAGGGGCATATTTGAGATGGGACTGCAGTATCACTTCACCATGGAGCCGCAGACGACGGTGGTCATACCCTTTGAGGATGGCCTGAAGGTCTTCTCGGCCACCCAGTGGATGGACCACACTCAAGCTGCCATTGCACACATGCTCCAGGTGAAGGCCAAGGATGTGCAACTACAGGCGAGTGGTTCCTTTGAAGGTGTGATCTCTCCAATAACAATAATCCGCAATTTAGGTTCGTCGATTGGGCGGTGGCTATGGGGGTAAGATCTCCCGCGGCAACCAGGTGGCCTGTGCCGCTGCCTTGGCTGCCTATAAGCTGAATCGTCCTGTGCGCTTTGTGCAAACTCTGGAGTCCATGATGGACTGCAATGGCAAGCGCTGGGCCTGTCGCTCCGACTACAAGTGCCACGTGAACTCGAATGGAAAGATTGTGGGCTTGACGAACGATTTCTATCAGGATGCTGGCTGGGTGAACAACGAGAGCCCCGTTGGACGCTCGACCCTTACGCAACCAAATTGTTACGGCTTCACGAAGGCTAACTTCAAGAACAAGGGCAACGCGGTGATCACAGATGCCCCCAGTTCTACCGCGTGTCGTGCTCCGGGATCTGTTGAGGGCGTGGCCATGATCGAGAACATTATGGAGCACGCTGCCTTTGAGGTGCAAGCCGATCCGGCAGCAGTACGCCTGCTCAACATACCCGCAACTAACAAAATGTCCGAGCTGCTGCCGAAGTTCCTTGAGTCTCGGGAGTATCCCGAGAGGAAGAAGCAGATTGAGGCCTACAATGCCAAGAACCGTTGGACGAAGCGCGGCCTCGGCCTGGCCGTAATGGACTATCCCATTCAGTACTTTGGACAGTACCCCGCCACGGTGGCCATCTATCATGTGGATGGAACAGTGGTGGTTACCCACGGAGGCATCGAAATGGGTCAGGGTGAGTTGTGGAGACCCTTTAGGATGTCCGTATCCTTCACTTTCGATTGATGTCGTTCCAGGCATGAACACCAAGGTGGCTCAGGTGGCTGCGTATACCCTCGGCATCGATCTGAGCTTCATCAAGGTGGAATCATCCGACACCGTCAATGGAGCCAACTCAATGGTCACCGGTGGAGCCGTGGGCAGCGAGAGCCTTTGCTTTGCAGTTCGCAAAACCTGCGAGATCCTCAACACCCGACTGCAGCCGGTGAAGAAGAGCGGCAACAGCTGGGTGCAGACAGTGGAGGCGGCATATGCAAAGTCCATCAATCTGATCGCCTCGGATCACTACAAGAAAGGCGATATGAAGAACTACAACATATACGGCATGGCCCTCACCGAAGTCGAGCTGGATGTCCTCACCGGGAGCAATCAAATCAAGCGCGTGGACATCTTCGAGGATACCGGGGAGAGTCTCAGTCCATACATCGACATTGGCCAGGTCGAGGGGGCCTTTGTGATGTGCCTGGGATACTGGCTAAGCGAGCAGTTGGTCTACGATCGCGAAACGGGCCGCCTGCTTACCAACCGCTCCTGGAACTACAAGCCGCCTGGCGCCAAGGATATTCCCATTGATTTCCGCATTGAATTGGCCCAGACACCCAATCCCAATGGCCCAGGATTCATGCGTTCCAAGGCCACGGGAGAGCCGCCTTGTTGCCTGGCCGTCAGCGTGGTGTTCGCCCTGCAACAGGCCCTGCAGTCGGCCCGACAGGATGCCGGCCTACCACGAGAGTGGGTGCGCCTGGGGGCACCTTCTACTCCCGAGACCCTGCTTCTAAATGCAGGACATGAGGCCACGAGCTTTAAGCTTAAATAGAGTTGTAAACACTCCATTTTTAATTGCTTACAAACAAAATATACAGTCGTAGATTAGTTCGTTTGCTCGTATTCAAATGCAGATTTCTGGAGCCATCTCTAGGCACACTCCCGAATGAGAATTCAACCTCTCCGAGCATGCGGCAGGATGCGCTGTGTTATTGACACAATTTAGACGAAAGCAGCTCCTTTTCGCCTCTATTCCATCTAGCTCGAGATTTTGCCTGGCTTCTGGCCTGGTTATTTGACGGAGTGCAGTCAACAATTTATTAAGACATTCAAGCCTCTCCGACCCCGACCCCGACTCCGCCTGCATGTTCCTGCAGAGCTCTGCTTCGGATCATCGCGTGTCTGCATCGAGGCTGCAGCCACGGGGCGGTGTGGGTGTGGGAGTGGGTGACTGTGGAAGAGAGTGTTTCCATGTTCGCGTACTACCCATCCCATTCCTCCACACCCCATCCCCCCTTTCCGGTTGGAGCTTACAAGCTTCTAATTGAGCGTGCACAGGGGCGCTTCTAATTATCGCACGAAGCGAACAGTATCCCATTTCCCATTTCGATCCTTTGACGCCATTGTTCCCCTTCTGCCCTTCTGCCCTTTTCCCGCTCACCGACTTGTTTGTTGTTTGTTGCAAATTGCCTGCGACATTCGGGTGGAGGCGGCGAAAGGCGAAAGGCTCAGCCGAAACATGAATTGAGTTGTTCGCCATCTGCGATAAAGTTTAAAGTCGCTCGCATCCTGGAGGGGGGTTGCCAGACTGCGGTTGGGGATTGGGGGAGTCACCCTCCAACCACCCTTCCATCCATCCATCCATCCATCCATCCAAACTTCATTACCCCGAACGGACCTTCTCTGTGTGTGTGCAAATTTCCTGTTCTGCTTTTTACGGCGGCACGTAATCAAATTAAGCAATTACTGCCTGGCGCTCTGCCACATCCCCACAACCCCACAACCACCTCACCGGGCGGCACACATCCCCTTGATTATGGGGCAACTTCAAGGGAAATCACCAGCTGGAGGAGCGACGGAGCGACGGAGCGACCGACCGACCGACCGGCGGAGCGCGCAACGAAGGAACTCTGCCTCTGCAATCATAACGGTAAACGGTGCCCAGGCAAGTGGAAATGGAATTCGCACCAGAAATGCTCCCCCGTGCAGAGAGCAGCAGCCAGCGACAAGTGGCATTTACCCATTTACCCCCACAGCATACCCTGCCACATGTCCCATGCCGTCTAATCCAGAGCGTTGTCTGGTACTCGAGCATCGAAGGGGGAGAGGGCTGTCCGACTGGGATGGTATGAGATCTACCCTGTCTATCCCCCTCCTTCCGGCGTGGGAATGATAATCGTTTGGTTTATGGCCAATTAATCAACTCTTGCGCTCAGGCGGAGGAGACATTTTCCACTGGCCATAAGCTCATCCTGATCCAGAGCCGCGCCGCGCCCTTCGCTGTCCCTAAACAAACATCCCGGACATGACTTCCAATTGGACAACAGCCCGAGTGTAACCGATATGTTTATGGGTCGCACGCTTGGGTCCGCACGGTTCGGCGGAATGTTTCCATGCTGTCAATTAATAATATTGAATAGCAGGGAGGATTTTAATCCTCGCAGTGGGCCAGGTCAACGCCAAAGCGCTTACGACTCGCCTTCGCCTTGGCCTTGCTGCTCCTCCTGCTGTATCCATTGTATCCGTTGTATCCATTGTATCCTTTCGCTTAATCGCTCGCTCGTAAGCCCCAAAAGGGTCCCTAATGATAACTGACCACGCAGCAGTGCAACGCAGTTGCGATTGCTTCCCCTCCATATCCATTCCATCGATGTTGGGGGAGCGAAGGCAACGACAACTCCCCACTGACCTAATGAGCCATTTAGCCTATTGGGGTTAATGTCCACACCCGTCGGAGCAGTACGAGTGGCAAGGGAAGTCGAGGTCACGCCTCTCAACTCAAGTCAGGAGAAGCCAACTGCTGCGCGTCTCCTTGATGAATTTTTGAAGAGGACTCCGCTGCGTGCGAAGTTTCAGGAGGATAAATATATCAACCCGATTACGGACTCCCAACTTCCTCTTCCTCTTCCGACTTCGTCTGTTCATTTTCATATTTTCCTTGTTTACGGCCAAACATTTTGGTCACGTGCCGTATACGTGAGCATTTTCGAGCAACTTTCCACCGTGAAGGGGAACTTCGGCGGAGGAGTGCGGCGAGGGGGAAGGAGGAGCCGGGAAAGTGTGGAAGCCTAGTCTCTAGGGTATGAAAAGTGCAGTATTCCCTCGCTGATGACTGCAGCAATCGATGGTTAACCGAATTCGCAGATTACTCCTAAATTTGTTGTCCCATCATCTCCCTTGCGCCCCATTCCACCTCTGCAGTCCGCCTGTTGATGGGAGCTCCTGCCCGACTGCGGGAGCTGCCTCTTCCAATGCCGGATCCAAGACCCGTCCGACACAGCTTAGTCCTTGTCGGACACAGCCCCTCCACTCACCCAATCTGAGCACGACACCAACAGCTCCCAACTGGATCCACTTTCCCTTGGACGAGGAGGATATCGAGAGTGGGGTTGTTGAATGGAATGCACTTCTGGATGCTTCTGATTTCCATTTGTCGGGGGCTTTCCTCCCACCCACTCATCCTTACCCTGCGTGGCTTCGTGGAGAGCAAAACGGTTTGACAGTTCATGCAACTGTAATGGGAAGCCCCAGGAGGGGGCTGTCTCTCTCAGACAAGACAGCTGCTCCTGGCTGCAGTACTCCTCCAGAAGTGGAGGATTCTGTTCAGCTGCACACTCGATAGACAGATAAACCCTCTTGTACCTCCCGCGTATTAACCTACCCCGCTCCCCGACTGGCTTCCACCTGAGTTATCCTGGCACCATGGCGACCCACATATTAATTATGTCATGGGAGTGGCACAGAATATTGTAACAGATCCCGCTGAAAATGCTTCGAGGCAGTTGACGAATCGACTCCCCACCAGTCTCCTGGCTCTCCAGAGGGTTGACTTGAAAGCAACCCCATGTTGGACTGCTCCGCCATTCATCAGATTCCGATTTCAGCGTCGATTTCTGTGCCTTTCCGTCCTCTGCCATCCAGCACGTCATCCATTGGTGTCAATTAGGCTGGGCATCGCTTTGTTCCACTCCGCATTGTTATTTCATTATGGATTCCGATTCCTATCCGATTCCGATATCGACTCCATTCTGTTGCCATCGAACTGCGGATTCATTGAGTTGCTTATCAGTGCCACGGCTTGTGGCAGTTCCTCCACCTCTGACTGCGCTGTTATCCTGCGTCCTGTCTGCACATCCACATATTTTCCAACTCATTTCATAGCGAGTGGCAAGCGAATCATCTGAAATTCAAATATCATTGCTAAAAAGCGTAACCATGTCTGAATCCGCCTGTATCCTGCCTCCTGCCTCCTGCCTCGTGGCCTGCACAGACACATCATCCGTGTCATCATCCCTTCATCCTCATCACTGTATCCCCAAGTATCCCCATGTTCCCCCCACTCTTTACGATCGAATGCTAATAAAGTCGTCTCCCGTCTGCCGTCGGGCGGCGGCGCCAACTTGCATAATTCAATTACATCCGATGCAGACTCATAAAACTAAATCAAAGGAAAACAAAGCGTCACGCTTCATTTACTTTAGTACAGCTCCGCCACTCGGGGTCCCTGTCCCCCCCCCCCCCTGCAACAGTCCCGTGCCCCAAATCGGAGTGGAGGCACATCCAGCTGCCGAGACCCATAAAAGGCTTCACCAAAGAAGTTCGCCTTCTCCTTTCTTTCGTCCCATTCGAGAGAGAAATCTTCCATGTTGCGGCTGTGTTGTGTCTCTCCTCTTTGGCCGCCTCCCAAGTCCTGGCTGACAGTTGACTGCGTCCACTGCTGGTCTCTCCTCGAGTCTGGGCCTGGTCTGGCCATGAAAGTTTCCCGTCACTTCCGACACCCCCGAGGCGCTTTTCCCGCTTTGCATGGGAGGCGAGGCGGCAGGCAATTTCCTTGGCTGACTTTCGGGGGCACTGAAAGTTGGCTGCGACTTTGATTCTAGTTTGGCTCGGCAATAATAATATCGTAAAATGTGATTGTCGTGACTGATTGCACTGGAACGGAGCGGCGCGGCGGAAGTTGGCAGCGTTTTCTTGCAGTGCACTTAACTTTATTATTTCCCCTTTCGCCCCGAAAACTACTCGCACAAACTTGGCCTTGTTGCTGCTGGTCGAGGTGGCTGGTGGCTGGCGGCTGGCGGCTGTTGGCGGATTTGAGTTAGTGCCAAGCAGAAAGCATAAAGTGTTGGCGCATTATTATCTTTCGGACTTCATAACTTCTGGCCATAAAGTCCTGATTGGACGCCGGAGAAGGACCAAGCTCCCAACAAATTGTCTGACATGAAATAACATTTTGCCGGGCTAAGAGTCATTGGCCCACTCGAAAGCTGTTTCCCAAATAACTTGCGCGCCGTACTCGCTCATTATTTTCACATTTATCGAGCTAATTAACAGTTGGAAAATACGTGAGGCAATCGCGCCGGAATGGCAGTTGCCCGGACGAGAAGAGCCTTCAACTCGGAGCCATCAAGCCGAAAAGTATTTAAACGGGAAATGGTATAAAGGAAGAAACCCGACAATGAGAGTGGCAGCAATGAAGGAAGTCACCAAATGCGGCAGCAAGTGGCTCGACAGCGAGGATGCAACGAAGAACGTCCATGCTCCTCCGCTGGCCAGTCATCTTTTCCTCGCCTTCCCGTTTGAGATTGCTCCAGAGATGTTTGATTTGACAGCCAGAACTCGAGGACTGCAGATGCACGCGGAGTCGTGGAAGGGGCATGCAGTGGCAATGGCAATGGGGGGCAATAGGGGGGCAGTGTGGTCAGTGCTGGTGTGAATAATGCACAATTCTTTTTTCCCTCTCAACCCCCCTCTGGGCAGGGAGTACTACAATGTCTGCCAACTCGGAAAGTGCTTCTCTTTTCGGATCCTGGCGCCGTCTCAATGTCCGTGAAGGTCTCCGTGTCCACCTCCGACGGGGTTTTATGATGGCGCAACAATCTGCAGCCTGTCAGGATTACTTTCATGCGGCAATTTGTTGGCCGCTCGGCAACTTTTGCTGCTTATCCCGCTGACCAGGCTCCGCCTCCATTTCATCCTCCATCCTCCTTCAGCCCTGCCGGGTCGGGTGCTGCTCCCTTCCAGGTCACGTGCCCATTCTGTTTACATGCCGCATTAGGGGGATTCCGTTTAGTTTCCTCCCAATCCACGCCTTTCTTTTCTTTTATATTTTTTTTTGTTTCGTTTCGTTCTATTGCGATTTGATTCCATTTTCTATTTGTTGTAGCTCGCGTGGCTGCCACTCGCACACATCCTCGGCCTCGGCTAAGTCCCTGCCACAGATCGAGTCCCGCATATTTGTTTTTACTCTCGCATTATTATCCTTATCCGCAAACCACCCTTTCGCCTGCCCTCTGATGGGGTTGGTGTGAACTTTGGCACTCTGTGCCAGCTTTTCCTGCAGCTCCTGCAACTCCTGAAACTCCTGGAACTATTTAGTGCTCTTCCACTTCCATTTACTACTGTGGCTGCTTATTGTGTCCGTTATCCGCTTTAGCACTGCCATTTGTTGCATTTGTTGGGGGTTGTCTGGCTTAACCTTTCATGGGTTTCGCTTTTTTCATTTTCTCCAGCTTTTGCTCCCACTTTCCATTCATTACAAGAGTGTGGAATGAGCCTGCCAGGGAAGAGGAATGGGAATGGGAATGTGTTTGCATCGCTGATAAGGGCACGGTTGCACGGCGGGATTAGTGGTCTGTTCTCTTATCGGTGGCTGGTGGTGGAAGGGAGAGGGCACACCACACCCCTTGCGAAATCAAGGCCCTATCTGTGGCAGTTAACCTGATGGCAACTTAATGGCCTCCATTTGAGTCACGTGCTCCACGTGCCAACAGCTCGCAGCGGAATGTCCAGATTGGAGGATTGAAAAGGGGTTGACACGGGGCCTGCTGCCTGGTTAGCCATGAAAATTTCAATTATTTCGAAAGGCCTTGTTATGATTTGTAATTGGTTTTCTTTTCGATCCATTCCTCCCTCTTCCTTTCTGCTTCCTGTTTCCTGCTCGATTGCCCGTCGCGACTGTTCGGACTTTTGGCCTTAATTAAAAGTCCGAAAGTGTCCCCGGGTGCGATGTAGCGGCCAAGTGGGAGATCTGGGGAAAGTTGGGGTCCTTCTGTTTGCCTACTGTCGGGCCGCCTCTCGCTTTGGTAATGAGGCATGCCCCTCCGATCTAATGGCGAACTAATCAACCTTTTTTAATTGAATTCCTGTAGCTGTCCGCCCATGTCCCGTCCAGACCCGGACGGGGACGGGGACGGGAACGGGGACTGGGACAAATCAACGAAAGTTATTTCATTAAAAAATTTTAATTGACATTCGTTCTTCCAGCAAATTAAGCTTTGTGTCGTAAAAATGTCGGCCCCTCTCGAGAGAAGTTCGGCCATCTAGGCGGGCCATCTGTCAGTGGGACAGGACCTGTCGCATCCCCTTCCCCATGCCCATACGCGGCAACTGCCCAAACTTTCGTTACGAAATGAATCAAGCTGACAGAGCTCATATATACACGAGTACGAGAAGTACTTCTGTTCCTCTTTCTCTTTCTGTTTCTGCCTTTTTTTGCGCCTGGACTTTTGTGCAGAGTTCGCTCTTTGGTTGCCCCGCGCCTGGCGCCTGGCGCCTGTTTTTCTCCTCCTCTTGTATTTTTTTTTAGATATTTTGATGTAATTACTGCGACAAGTTTCCCAATTTGCTTAGTTCGGAGCTCGTTTTATTTAATTAGTTGGGAGATTGTTTCCTCGGCCAGGCTTTTTGGCAGGAAATTGCTTCGTTTCGACGGCTTTTGAGTGACAAATTGAATTGGCTACGAAATGGGGCTACTTGTCAGAGCCATACATCAGTTCTGACCCACACACACACGAGAAGAGAGGACACAGATCCTAGTACATGTACTTGAGCAATTAGATACACTTTTGCCAGTGTGTGTGTGTGTGTGTGACAACATTCTCGCTCTCTCTGGCAACCTCCCTGCATTGTTTGTTCCCTCAAAAACGCACTCGAGGGTTAACACACTCATCTCCACTTCTCCCGGACATGCCACCCAACATGCCCCAAATGCATCCGAAATCACTCTAGAGGGCAGTTTTCCTCCACTCTGCCTTCCATCGCTTGACAGAGCTGCTTCGTACCGGAACTAGTTCGTTGCAACACACAGAACTTCGGGAAAAAGTGAGCGACAGATCCTGCTGAAACTCCGCGGATGAGGGACATGTCTGCCTAAGCGACAGCTGGTAGGTCAAAGGCAATACCTGAATACTCTACTCCATTAGATTGATATCATTTCTTCCCAGCGAACTTGCGAACTAGTTCCCTGAAGAGCTCCCAAAACGAACCCGAATCGACATTAACGGAACTCGACACAACCTCGAGTGCAATCATAAACAAGAACGACAACAACCACATTTATCGCTGGCCATTTGCAAAAAAAATGCGCAACAGTTGCATGTGGCAGTCGGGGCAGCAGCAACAAAACAAACAATTGTCCTTTCTCCTGCCCTAAGACCCTTCCCCCACAGGCCCCTAGGCCCCGGTACTTACTGCCGGCATTTTGGACAAGCGCTCGCCTGCCACCCCCCGGCCGTGCCCCAAACGGAGCTCTGCGCATGTGCCCACAGCGGAGCCGAGCTGGACTTCGTGGCAGCTTCGGAGCGAGTGCAGTCGAGTCGAGTGCTCGGCAGGATTCAGACATGCTCCTGATTCAGTCGCTCGCCACTTTTTCGAACACACGGTCACCGAGGACCTCGAGCACCGGAACAATCGAACGGAACGCGTAGTCGTCATCGTCGTCGTCGTAGTCGAAGTCGAAGTCGTCGCTGTCGTGTGGTGTGTGGAAACGGGAAAAGCACAACTACTGTCCGTCCAAACAACAAGCTGTTCCCGCGAGAGCTGCGATCCGCGACCCGCGACCTCCGACCCGCAAGCCGCAAACCAAATCATTAATAAAGAAAAGCCCAGCCGTCGACATCATCGTTTGTCGTTGTCGTTGTCGTTGTAGTTCTCGTTGTCGCAGTTTATCGCATCCGCGTTATTCATTTTGCGGTTGTTCTGTGGTCGCGCCCCCACACTTTTGGGGCGTTGAGCGCTCAAGGTGCAACGCAGTGAATCGAAATATTGAATGCGTGCTAAGCAGGGCTCAGGCAGAAAGTGCAAAAATCACACTTAATCAGAAACCATAGCCACAACCAGAGGCAGAGCCAGGCCAGAGCCAGGCCAGAGGTCGGACAAAGTGTTGGTGTTGGTGCGTGAGTGTCGAGTGTCGAGTGTCTGTGTCCAATCGCCTCGTAAAAGGATTAAGTCTGGGGATCAGCCCACATCATTCGAGTGCTGACAGCCGGAAAGCTGATTGCGTTCTGATAAGTAAGCATTTAATGTGTTTTTGCTCGCCCTCGGACGGCCTCAACACCCGCTTAAACCCGTCACAGTCAATCGCCCAATCGCACCCATTTCAGACTTTCAACTGGAACTAAATAAATAATTTCATATCCCCCACGTTTTACGAGTGCTTCTCTTCTCTTCCTATTCCTCTTTTCTGTTTTTGTTCTGTTGTGGTGTCGCCTTGCGTGACTGGGTGAACTTTACCAAATAGGAAGTGAGTGTATGTGTGTGTGTGTGTGTGTGTGTGTGAGAGTGGACATAGCGTCTGACACTAATTGCAATGTGCGAGATTAAAAGCTTTCCCTCACACAGCCAGCTCCTGTCCCGGCCGGAGTGCTGAAAAGTAGGCAATAAAAACCGTAATGCAACCTTCAAGTGGAGGGAGTCGAAAACGGAGTCCATTGAAAATGAGCAACCCAAAAAAGAAAAGCCCCCAAGAATACAGAGGAAAATGCAAATCTTTCGTTGCGCTTGGCCAGCTCTGAATGGGGCAGACCCAACACTTAGCACCGCCCACCCATCCCACCGTATCCCATCCCCAAATCCTTGCACGCCAACGCCTCGACACGACACGACAGGCTAACGTCCACGTTGATTGAATGCCTAAGTGCTCCCGGACCCAACAACAAGAAAGTGAAACTAAATGTCGACCCCAAAGAAAACTTTACTCGTCTTTCATGCCCCCATGCCATGCCATGCCCCGTTGCTCCAGATTATGCCGCTTGCCCCGGCCCTGATTCGGGGTCTTTGGCAAAAATATGCATAGATTAGGCACGCTTTTAGCGCTCAATTGTGGGACACTCTGCTTGATGTTTCAATTAGGGGCATAAAACTCGAAGAGCAGGAGCGGGCCTGCCGCTATGGTCTGACCCAGATAGCAGGCTCAGATGTCAGCTCCAAGTCCCTCCCTCCCAAGTTCCTGCCAAGTCAGATTTCTAAAATATCATTTTAATAACCAAAATGACAGCCATAAATCAATGATTATTGCCCATTGTCTGGGCTGGGGATTGTCGTTGCCGTTGCCGTTGTCGTTGTCGTTGGCCGGGCTTTAAAATGGCCCGCTGTCGTTGAGATACTTTTATGGCACTTGGCAGATAAAAGTCCTGGGTGTCGTCGCTTAGCTCCTTTTCTGTCACTTTGCACAATAAATTTACGCCACATAATATTGAAAATTCCCATCAGAGAACCGCACGGTGTTGAGTTAAACTCGTAAAACGTAATTGAGGTTGTATTTCATGTTGAATGGGTCTGCCCGGTTGCCCGGTTGCCCGGTTGCACGGCTGCCCGGTTGTTGGGAGGTTGCTGGGAGGTTGCCTTGGTGCCCAGGACCTGGACCTGGATCAGCACTGGATATGTGAGATGGTCATTATGAGGTTATTTGCTAGGGAATCACTTGCATACGAACAAGCGTCCGTAAAAGCTTACAATTTGCTGCTGCTGGAGGGAAGCTCCGTGAGGGAACGGATGGTGCGGTCAGTCTTTGGGTTTCTGGTGTAAATTCTGCCGGTTTCCATGTGAAACAGAAGCCATTCGGGAGCGGTCACCACAGTGGGCTGGGAATGACCAGTTTTGGTTAATTTTATAACCAGCACTCGCTGGGTATACAAAGGTATATTCGTGTATTCGTGAAGCCTGTGGGTAATCCTATTCGATCATCAGAAGGATCCCCATTTCACTCGCAGATCGGCTGAGTTACAGAGGAGATATAGCAAACAGTTAAGGCCACATGATGACATCAGCACGACCTCTACTCAGGTGCACTTATTAAAAGGCTGAAACTGTACAGATCCTGGATTCAAATGGATTCAAATATCAATTATTTAGCAAGTTTATGGGAACAATTAGAGGCACTCCAGCTCCACATTAAGTGGAAACTGTCATCGTACGAAATCGCACAAATTGCGAATTTAATTGCACGGCCATGTAGTCGATGTCGAACCGAACGGCGGCCTCACTCCGCGACCGACAATCAGGAAGGCCTTTCATTATGGGCGGAGGGCATTTTGGGGCATGTATACGAGCACTCGTATATGTATATATAATTGCCACACATGGTGGACAGGGGAAAGGGGGCAGGCAGGCCAGAATCGTTTGCTCGTCGAAGCGCAGCGACAAAATGAAACAAAAATAAAACAAATTGTAGCCCTCCCCCTCTCCACCCCGTTCACAGCTGTAGCGGCCAATCCCCCTAATGTAAATTAATTGCTGTACAAATTAGCCAGGCCAACGAACATTTCGGACATTAGGCCCAGAACGGAGCGGGAAACAAGGGGCAGGAGGCCTGTCTGCTGTCCCCAATCGATGGCCCAACATTCGCCAACATTTGCGCATTAAATATACAACAATTCGAGTGCGAATGTGAATGCGAATGTGAATGCGAATGCGAATGGTAATGTAATGTCAGGTAAACAGAGCCAGCTGTCGCTCCTTTCTTTTAATCAGTTATCAAAATTTATGGGCAGCCATTTGTCGTGCGGCCTTTGGTGGGGTCTTTCCACAGCACGCCGTATTCCAATTTCAGTTCATTTTCAAATGTTTACGCCAGTTTAATGAAGTCCGTCCCGGGGTCGCGTTTGTTTGTTCTCCAAATAAAACCGAACACCGAATAGCCACGGGAAATGCATTTAAATTTAATGAGGCAGCCCCCCACAACGAGAGCCATAGGCCACCAATGGATGTGCAATTCGATATTGTGCTCAGGGGCTGAAAAACTATCCGATTTTTGGGCCAAAAATGATCAGGCGCGAGCCAAAGCCGATGGCAAAACCAAATTGGAGTTTCAGCTTTCTGGATGGCGGCCTCTCGAGTTTCCTACTCGTGTGCGAAATTTGTTTTTGTTTTCGCTTCCGCTTCAATTGCCCAAATAGATTTCATCGGAGTTTTAATAGTCAAGGAGATGGATGTCCTAGACCCGCCGAAGGTTGTTTATCGTTGCAAGGAGGCAGGCACTCTCTCCCCGTCTCCATCTCCATCTGTGTTGCTACTCGAGAGTGCCCCGCGGCTGTTGGCTCTGAACAAGCCACAAAGAATGGGGCAGGGACCGGGCCGGAAAGTGGATTGTGGACTGAGGGGTTGGAGCTGGGGAAACGCTAAGCAAACACAGGGCCACAGGCCCGCCAGAAATTATGGCAAGGGGAAAGGGGGCAGGGGGAAGGGCCGTTCAATCGCTGGAAATAAAATATTAACTCTGCCCCCGACGCAAGCCCGCGATTCAATTAGAAGCGAAAGCCATTTTATAATTGAAGCGAGCCGGGGAGGAGCCTCGGGGCGTCTCGGTGCGGAAGCCTTTTCAATCTAGGCCCATTGGGGTGGGGAATGGGGACGGCGATGGGGATGGGGATGGGAGAGGCAGTCAGCGAAAACAGAGAAAATAATACACATCAATAAATATTAGCAGGGAAAATAGCAGGGAAAGCAGGAAGCAAGCGGCAAAGGGAGCAGAAATAATGGCAGCAGAAAAGATTATTGTTCATTAGAGATCCAACTTATGGTACGGCTCCGCCAGCCCCAGCCCCAGCTCCACGGCTTGCTCCTCCTCCTTGCATCAGCCCGTGGCAAGTAATTGAAAAGTTTTCCACCCTCCCCGCCATCTTCTGCTCATCTCATCATCGTTCCCCGGTTGTGAAGACAATGCCGAATGCTCCATTTGTCACTTCCCGCAGGGGATATGGAACTGGGGGCGTGGCAGACTGACAGATGATGCGTGTGACTAAGCAGAAAATGCTCGGCAGTAACTTTGGCTGTACTGCTTGTGATACTCCATTCCTGATTATGATTGAGTTGATGTCGTTAATATGTTATCGACTAAAAGGAGAGCTACCAGCCACCGAATGGGGGAGCCAGCCTCGCCTTTTCCACGCCCCCTCCCTCGCGAGCTGTTCTTGGAAGTGCGCCCTGCTGACTGTTTGTCTGCTGCTCCATTTAAAACAGTTACAGAGATTCCCCCAAAGCAAACACACACATGGCAGACCCCCTTTCCCCACTCCCATTCGCATTCACATTCGCCTGCGTTTGTTTGTCTTTTGAATTATTAATGAATGCATTCGTTGAATGGCTTCGAATGCCGAAGGATTCGTCCCCCTTCTGCAGACGTGAATCCTTTTCCTTATCCGTCTCTGGATGATGATGACGATGATGGAGATGCTGATGGTGGGGCTGATGCTGATGTTGATCTGGCTCTTAATCAAGTGCCTTCTTGGCATCCTGCAGCGCTTTTTGGCCGCAGATAAGTTTAATTAAAATGGCCGCAGAATTCGTAGGCTACGCCCCACCCCCTTTCCGCCCACTGCCACAACTATCTTCCGCTTGTAAAACTTGAAAATTCCAAAATGTTCAGAGCGAGAAAAGAGAAAGGGGAAATGGGAAATGGGAAAGCGAAGGCAACAAACTTTTCCGATTTCGATTTTTATTGCGGCTAGAAAAGGGAAGAGAAGGAATTAAAGAGGAGAAAGAGATGCAGAATAGGAGAGCATTCCCATGGAGATTGGGGCAAGTGGAGCAATTGCCGCTGCTTCTTGGCAACAATTTCATTTTGGAGCCACTCGACTGTTCCTGTTCCCCAGCTCTCCATTGTCATGCCTCCTCTCTCCAACCTGCCCCATGTTGCAGCTGGAATTCCACTCGAGTTACCTGCACACGCAACCAGCAGGGATTGAGGGGCAGCAGCAGTGGCAGGAACAGCTGAATAAACAGTGCCACAGAGTGGAACCGGGTAGCGGGGATTGAGGGCAAGGGCCAACCACTTGAGCCACAAACATTTCGAATGCCAAAAGTTATTCCCTTTTTCCAGTTTATAATTTATGCCAAATAAATATTACCTCAAATTTATTAGGGCAGCACCCCAACTCCCCCCACCCACCATATGCCTCAAATGTGTGCGTGTGTGTGTGTGATGTAAGTGAATTCTGACAGAGTCTCCCCCGGATGCAGCCCCTCCGGATTCCACGAAGCTGTTAATCTCTCCTCAAGTTTATAATTACTTTAGCAGCATTGGGCAAAGTTTTTATTCCCTGAAATTCCCTGAAATTCGCATTTACAAATTGTTGACTCTGGAAGGGAATCGCTCAACCACAGGACCACGCACTCGCCCCCTCCTAATCCCTCGCAATCTGCCTCCTTCCGCAGCTTCTTCTACAATATTTGCAACTTCTGTTGCAGCTTCTCGACTCAAACTAAAGTAAATCACTTTCTATTCAACAGGAACAGGACCAAGACGAAGAATAAACTGTGAAAGGACACCGACAACGGGGTAGGGAAAGTTTTTCTAAGCCATCGAGTGGTCAATGTGACAGGAGGAATCCACAAAACAACACACCAGAGCAGACAGGAGAAGGAAGAGCAGGATCAGGGGAAAAGGCACGGCCAGTTGACAGGAGCTCAGCCAATAAAAGTCCAGGAAAACTCTGCCAGAGCCGAGTGTGGTGGACACGCCTGAAGCGGGGTGAAGGCATCAGGAGAATCCAGAATCCAAAAGAGGAGGAGAACGGCAGCGGCAACGACAGGCAAAACAAAATAGGAAAAGTTGAGCCGAGTCCGGGTGCTGGAACAGCCCGATCCGGAGAGGAGTGTGAAGGAGCCACAGGCGGAGAAAGAGGCTGAAAAGTTCAAAATTTCGGCAGAACGACCTCATCCCACCACCCCATTCCATCCGGAACTGTTAGCAGCAGTTGGAATTTGATTTTGACGCTTCTTTTAGAGCTGCATCGCTTGTTCCGCTCGGCTTTGGGTGGCTGTTTGTGGCACCAACAGCAGGAAGAGAAGTAACTGGATTCAAATCAGATTCAACAGCAGGAAAGTTCCTCCCCATCGAAAACGGAAGCGACCTCCACCCACTCTCGACGCTTCAGTGGCCACACACTGAGATTGGCTGCTACCCGAGGGAGGACGTGGAGAAGAGGAGCTGTTGAAATGCTGGGCACATGCTCTGACAATTTATTAGCTGCTCCCGGCCCCCACTAGGCATCCTGCCCCACTGCAGCCACTGCATCCTCCGCATCGTTATGGCCTGCTTCAGAGCCCGTTCCCGTTCCCTGCCGCTGCTGCTCCTCTGCCTCTCGTTGGCCACTTGGCGGACGCCTTTGGTCAATGGCTATCTGAACATTTTCATCAGCCACCACGAGGTGATGAAACTGATGGGTAAGTCCTGTTCTCTGTTCCAGTTCCAGTCCCCCCTTAACCTTAATGAAACCACATTTCGATTTGGGGACAAACCTCAGGCTGACACGCCCCCATCAGCCGCATTCCACCGCCGCTCCCACCCTGAGCGATGATTAATAGTTGGGGGACAAAGTGCGACAGGACACATTCATTGATCCTCAAACACGAAAACACAAGACCCACACAGGGCCATATCGTAGTCATTAATAGTTCTGAAATTATACTTGACCAGGAAGGGTGGGAGGGGGGAGAGGGGAGCAGTGGGAGGTGTGGGAGGTGTGGGCTTACGTGGAGCAGTGTATGGAAGTGGGAAAACAGAACAAATCGCACACAAATCGATTTCCGTTCCATTCCCCGTTCACCCGCCTCGCTGACAGCTGCAAGTAGCTTTTCCTGCCTCCTTCCCCTCCTGCCACCCCCTGCTTAGCCACCCCACATTCTACCGCTCTCTCCTGCCCACTTTCCATGTTGTTTTGCTGTTCCGTTCTATTCCGTTTGTTTGTTTTCTTGTTTTCCCGTTTGTTGCTTCACGCGAATTCCTGTTATTGATGGCGCCGGCTCCAGATCGAGCCAAGGCCAAGACGGCCTCTCCCCTGCGCCTCCCTCTTCGTTATCCGGCCATAGACATAGCAGGAATCAATCGACGTGCCACAGCGGAATGGCCTCCTGCCCGTGCCTGTCGTTTGGCTCGCGATTTTCCTGCTCCTCGTCTTGATTAATGGATCACAGGAATCGGAATGGAAATTGGGCGATGGAGAGAGAGAAGCAAGTGGAACTCTTAAATTGTGAGCAGAGGAGGGGAGTGGGCAGAAGTGGAGAGGTGGCCTAGTTCCTGGCCGCCACTCCATCATTCGTCGCTTAGCTGGTCACAGCATTTTCCGGCACTTAACTGTAATTGGAGCATAAAGGCTTCCATCTCATTATGCAGGCTTCGGCTGTGCCCCCGCCCCCGCCTCTGCCTCTGCCACTTCCCCACCGTTTCCTAGTTGCCGAATCAGAGGCACTTCAATTAGTTGATGGCCCAAAAATAATCCACATCAACATCAAGTGGAAATGGAAATGGAAATGGAATAGGAGATGGATACTTGATTGATGGATGAATGAATGAGCGGCAATCCACCGACTCCTGCTCTACTTGCACCCCCTCCTGAAATGCAACCACTCCCCTCCACTCCTCTTTGAAGGCTTTCAATTGCATTCGAGGCCGATGGGGCAAGAATGCAGGCACCTTGCTGTCAACTGCGGCTCACAAAGAGCCGCTTCTCCACCCCCACCCACTCCCTCCCACTGACCGTCCATGCAAATCGGATTTCATTAGCGACAACTCAAAAGATTTTCCACTTTGTTTGTTGCTCTTTGGAATTTCCATTGCTCGATTGCTTGGGGTTTCCTCTCCTTGCGCCTTGTCGCACTCCAACTCCAACCCCAACCTCCTCTTCGATTTTCCATCCCTTCCCCCTGTCGACGGCTCGTTATGTTTTTAACTACCAGTTAACACCCCTCCCTTTGGGCCTGCTTTGGGGAGGAAAATTAAGAAGCAGCTTGAAATCAAACAAACTGACCCACACAGCCCCTGCCACCTCCTCCACCATTCCACACCCCCCACTACAACTCTACGTGGAAGACCGTTCAAGTGGAAGGACGGCTCGTCACGGTTGCCAACGACCCTGCTCCACTCGGCTCCAACCCCACATTCAGTTCCAGCTCCAGCTACATTCAGGTCCCCCCAAAACCATCTTGTTGCATGAAAATGGAACCAAGGACTCCCTCCAGCAATATTTTGCATCCTTTGAGGCTTCTCCATCTTCGGTGTCTGCCACCGCCATGGAACTGTAAGCAAAGTTCGACGATTGCCACAGTCCGCCCCCCGATTCCTCGATTCCTGCTGCTTCTGGGCGTGGCAGGGTATACCCCTACCACCCCCGCCTTCTATGAAGTGACGACAACATTGAAATTAAATATTTTTTACGCTTTTGTTGAAGATTTTCCGCCTCTGAGTTCAATTTCTGTTCTCTTCTGTTGTCCCAGTAACGAGAGCATTTTTCCTCTTTTCCGCATTCGTTTGCAGCGACACCGACACCCACTCCCCCTCCCACTTCCCATCCCCCTCCCTTCTCTTCTCTTCAAGACTTTCCCGGTTCAAGGGTGCGTAAAAATGCAATTTCAACAAGTTTCGCTTTGATGTGCACACTTTTCCTTTCCTTCCTTTTTCCTGCGTCCCCCCCTCGGACCAGCTTCCCCACAGCTCACACCGCACCCCCTTGGGCAGACCTCAACCTTCAGGGAGAGAACGGAGGAAATTTCCCTTCAAATGAAAAGTTAATGCAAAAGAAAATTATTTTTAATGAATAGAAAACAGTCCGAAAATCTCCACATTAGTACGCCCCCGCCTCCTCCACCCTCTGGGTCCATAACATCCTTCACAGGTCCTTTCCAGGGGTGGCTCGACACTTGGAATCCATCACGATTGCCTTGCCAGCCAGGGTGTGGCGGGAGGGTATCGAAATCTGTGCCAATTGGCCGAAGGACAATCACAGGGAGCTTTAATCAGCGACAAGGTGCCACTGCACTCCCCAGAGAGTGGAGAGGGAAGAGTGGAGAGGGGGTAAAGGGTAAGGGGTAAGTGGGATGCTGTCTCCGCACTAATGACACTAATTATCCTCTTAATCTTTTATGCAAATTGTGTCTCTGTGCTCTGGGCACTGCCTGCACTATGTTCCACCAGTCGCTCCACCCAGTCTCCAGCCAATCCTCTCTAGTCTCCAGTCTTCTCCTCGCTCCCTTCTGCATCCAAGTTGCGGTTGCAGCGTCACGTGTGTGCGGCGGAGTCATTCAGACAATTGCAATCGCAGGTATTATAATTATGGCAAAGGGGGATCCGCACAGGAGGGGAATCATAAGCGAGCAAAACTTTCGCAGGAAAAGTTCAGCAGCGACTGGCAGGAACGGCAGGAACGGCAGGAACGGCAGGAGCGGGAAGTCGAAGGCGAAGGAAAAGCGCGTGATATGAAAGACGAGCAAAGTTTCGACACGGCCAGAGGGGGGAGGGTAGACACTTGCAGGAGGAGATAACTCCAGGGGCAGGTTGAACTTGGGCAGGAGGGGGAGGTGTGGGTGGGAATGCCAATTCGGGATGCTCAAAGCGCAGTTGAGGATTGTTGTCCCCAAAGAGGCCAATCGAGATGAGGGAACTGAATTAATTGAGGCCGTCGCAAGTGCAACCCCAACCCCTTCCACCCTTCCTCCCTCTGCAGAACAGTTCGTGGGGCTTGTCCTTTGACAAGAAATGACTGAGTGGAACTGTCCTTTTCGCCTGTTTGTGCATATTTGATGGCAGTGGAGTCACTTTTGGGCTATGTTTGGGGTTTGATGGAACGGATCATTCCCTGGGAGAGGAGAGGGAAAAAGCAGCTACTAGGTGACTGAAGGACTCGCACTCGCCCACCGCCAAAGCCAAAGGAAAGTGGCACGCTTGTCCCACTCTCCCACAGAGTCTGGGGCAACGTCAGAGCAGCGTACGCTGTGGGGGCAAAGCAATTTGGGACTCTAAAACGAATCCAAGCTGAAATGGAAATAGGAATAGAAACAGAAGACGGGGCTGAAGCTGGAGCTGGAGCACTGGATCAGTCGGAAGATGGAGATGCTTTAAGGAGAGGCCACATTGAAGGATGAAAGCGAACGAAAAGCGCTTTTCTTGTTCTGTAATTGGATTTAAAATTGTTTTAAGCAGCACGGAGAGCGCTTTGTTCTATTCCAAATGCACACTACACTCCTTCTGCCTCTGCCTCTGCCTGTGCCTCGGCCGGAAGCGGAATGGCAACATTCAACATCCGGCGGAGTCTGAAGCGGAGGCACAGTCAGGAGCAGAAGTAGCGGAAAGTTGAAGAGACCAAACAGCACTCCCCCTGCATCCCTGCAAAAGCGTGAGAGGACGAAGCTTATTCTGATACTCGGGAGTAAATAATGCACCACACAGGGGCGGGGGGATGGAGGCTGGGGGATGAGCAGAGCAGAGCAGAGGATGAGGATGAGGATGAGGAACAGCAGGAGCAACAATGAA
Source organism: Drosophila lowei (assembly GCA_008121275.1). NCBI lineage: Eukaryota > Metazoa > Arthropoda > Insecta > Diptera > Drosophilidae > Drosophila > Drosophila lowei. The sequence continues at coordinate 17,114,561 of CM017778.1, read as the reverse complement.
AGCGGATGAAGAAATTTAATTTCACGTCGTTTTAACTCAAGCAGCTCGTCTTTCATTGCCAGCGGGGGGGGAGGATGAGGGAGGACGGGTAGAGGATTGAAAAGCGTTCCGGACTGAGGCCAGAACTCTTCAGGATTCCCCCCCTGCCCCCCTGCCCCCCTGCCCCCTAAGAAAGCAACGAAAGATGATTCCACCTCTCGATGAAGTGGCGGGAGTCGCTGTCGGAGTCGAGTTAGACAGCATTTGACACCTTTTAATACACCCTCCCCTCCCTGGCCCTCCCTGGCCCGCCCTTGGCCCATCCCCAGGATGCCTTTCCTTCCCTCATTTGGCGGAATCCCAGATCCTTGCCGCGACCCGCATCGTCGCCTGCTGGTGACGGATTCGATTTCGATTATTATTGTGTCTTGGGTTTTGGGTTTTGTTTACCCGCCAGTGTTGTCACCTCGTGCAACACTCACCCCCACCCTCTTCCTTGCCACCTTTTTCTCCACCCTCCACCCTTCCCTCCAGCCGTTCCATTGTGTTGAAGAGAAAATCAATTTCCGCTCAAGGGCGTTGGCAAGGGACTTGAGGGGCGAGTAAACAGCAAATGCACAAAGTTTGCTCAGCAGGGGGTGGCGGTGGGGGTGGGGAGTAGTCCTAGAGCCAGGATGGGGGGCCACGCTAATGGAGGGGGTGCGCCAAAGCAAATTGCGAGGAAACTTTCCCTTTATGTCTGCACTGCATCCGCATCCGCATCCCCCCACGCTCATTCTGATTCTGATTCTGCTTCTGATTCTCTCGCTTCTTTCATCCTTCGCAGGACTCGAGGCGGATCTGTTCTACGTGCACGAGGGATCCATTAACACATACGCGATGCACTTCACCGTCCCGGTGCCCGCGGACGTCCACGAGCTGGAGTTCTCCTGGCAGAGCCTCATCGCCTATCCGGTAAGACACCTGACCTGACCCGCACTCCATCCCAATCTAACGAGTGGAACCCTCTCCCTCCCCACACAGTTGCCCTACGCCATCAGCATCGAGTACGCCAACGACCAGGACGCCCTGGGCACCCCCACGCTGAGCATCCCCCACAAGGGCCTGGTGCCGCAGGAGATCGAGTCCTTCCTGGTGTACCTGCCGTGCACTGGCAACGCCAGCCTCCAGCTGCCCGTCAACGTCAACATGGTGGTGCGAGGGACCCCCGCGCTTCAACGACACCAGGCTCCACTTCAAGCGCAACAAGATCTGTGCCAAGGGTAGGTCTCACCATCGCTCCCCTGCCACAGGGATCACATGCATCTCATCCATCACCATCCATCTCCTCCAATCAACAGGCATCTCACCCGAACCGAACCAGTCGCCGGCCCCCGCCCATGCCCCCTCCCAGGGCCCTGCCTTGCTGAGTGCCGCAGCCTGTGCTCTCGGCCTGGTCCTGGCCGTGGGCCTCGTGGCCAGCATGATGTATTTGCGGGCTCGCAAGCAGCTTCGCCAGGACTCGCTTCAGTAAGCCATCCCCTCCATTACCCTCCTCAACATTAACACCTCCTCCTCTGTCCTCTCCGCAGCACAAGCTTCACCACCGCGGCCTATGGCAGCCACCAGAACGTTTTCATCCGCCTCGACCCGCTCGGACGGCCACCGAGTGCCACCGGCTCCTACGCGACCATCGCCAGCCTCAACAAATACCCCGGGGAGTCCAAAAAGTCGTGCAGCATATTCGACCGTGAGTTACCCCAACCCCGTGCTACCATACTCCCCTCTCCCCCCACCCATCGACCACTGCCCTAACCACTGCCCAAACGCATCCACTCTACAGGTTTCCGCAGTTCCCCCATCCCGACGCCCTACGCCACCGCCCTGCTGCCGATGGGAGACCAGACGCAGGCCGGAGAAACAATCTACTCGAAGCCAGAGTCGATCTGTCCCTCGAGGATATCCTACTACGCCTCCTCGCAGCTGACGCTGACCCAGGTGAGAGCCGATAGAGAACTATCTCCATTAACAGCCCCAAGGGGGTTGATTGGGATTGGAAATGGGATTCGGACTGGGACTGGGACTTGGATTGGGACTGGGACTGGGAGCTGCCCACGGGTAAATCAAAGCCTTTGAAATATTGCGGCACGTGGCAGCCAAATGGAGATGGAAATGAATCCCGTTGAAGCAGAGTCTCCTTTCGGGGTTGCCATGCCGCTACTCCACTCTAATTTGTCCCAAGCACCACACGATTGCTCCCCAGGCAGGAGAGGAGGACGCATCCCACTCTCCCTCCCCCTCCCCTTGCTCTGCTTCAGCCACCTTTCCTCGACGATAAAAATTAAATTCTAATTTATATTTACGAGCTGATAAAGCTCCCGTAGTGCGTTAACTCGAAACAAGAGCAGAGCCATTCATAAATATGCGGCTTTCCCTGCCTCCCCCTCCCCCCTCAAGGATGCCTGACTGCTGTGTTTCTGTCTCTCTGTCTCCCTTGGCCGGGGCAAGTTTTCTGTGGCACTCACGTACCAGTGCATACCTCATGTGGGACGTGGACGAGCGGGCGGCAGGGCAGTACACACCCAGTCGACACAGAAACCCAGTGCCTGGAGAGGTGAAGGATGTGATGGGAGTACTCCCGTGTGGGTGAGTGGAGAGTGGAGCGTAGAGAGTCCTGGAGTCTGGAGATGGGGAGAGGGTCACTGTTTAGATAAGCGAAAGGTGCTCCATGGAGGCAGAGGCAGACGCAGACAGTCTGCCGCTCCTCGGTATCTTTGCTTTTGTTTCAAATCGAGCGACTACCATCCACGGGCCCGCCCTTCATCGTTTTCCCTCGAGCAGAGTGGAAATTACCAACTGAATCCAAACTAACCCAAACACCCATCAGAACCTCACTTATCTACCCAATAAATCCCTTAGTTTTCCCTCAAAATGAACCGAGAAAGACCCCCCTCCCATCGGATGATTGTGACCCGATGTCTAATGTCCTCCTCGACTCCCCCTCTAGGGAAAACATTAGCATTTCTTTCGGGAAAGTTAACTTTCTGGTTTTGTGAAAATCTCTCAGAAATTGGAATAAATTATTTAGCAGCCTCGCAATTGTTGTCCTTGTAAACATTCCTCAGACTTTTCCAGCACCGACTCTGACTTCTCCCAGAGATTCGCCGCTCTCTTCTCTCTTATTCCCCATACTCCTCCCCTCTTCTCATTATCCTCATGATGTCTGGGCCCATTTCCGTCACCAAGTTCCGACGCCATTTCCATCGACGCATAATTAAATATTCAATTTCCATGGAGACTTGCGGGGACTTTTAGGTGCTCTCTTCGGGGCCTGCTCCTCGGGATTGTTTGCTCAACGATTTCTGTTTGTTTAGACTTCAATTTCATAGTCATTATGGGTATGGCTCCGAGTGGGGAGGCCATGCCACACACACACTGGTTTGACAGCTGACAATTAATTCAAAAGCAGCAGATTAGGAAAACGATGTATTTCAAAATTCTCATGCGAATGTGAGACGAACCCTGAAGAAACTTGTTACAACTTGTTGTTGTTGTGGCAGGACCTTCGCTTCGGACAAAGACTGGTTACACTCCTGGGTCTTTGGACCCCACGAAGAGTCATCCATGCAGGGGGAGTCATCGACCTTCGATTGAAATGACGGCAATCCATAAGTAATTTGCAAAAAAACAAAATTCAAGATTTATATTTACTGTTTCGAAAATGGCCCCACTTCCACGTGTTGATATTGATCAGCCCAAATATGACCAGAGTACGTATGTGGGCAGGGCGAAGCACTTCTTTCTGGTCACCAATCCCCTCAACGTGCTCGCCACCAACAAGAAGCTGGAGGAGGCCCGCCAGATCGTGCTGAAGTACAGAGCCGGCAAGGACGTACCCGAGTGCGAGACGATTGACGATGTGTGGAGGGCAAAGTACCTGTACGATTCAGCCTTTCATCCGGAGACGGGCGAGAAGCAGATCATCATTGGCCGCATGTCGGCGCAAATGCCCATGAACACGTTCATCACTGGCGGCATGATGGCCTTCTACAAAACCACTCGCGCCGTTGTCTTCTGGCAGTGGTTTAATCAAACCTTCAACGCCATCGTCAACTACACAAATCGGTCGGGCGCTTCGCCCGTTAGCAAGTCGCAGCTAATGACCTCGTACTGCCTGGCCACCAGCGGAGCACTGGCCACGGCGCTGTCCCTCAACCGGGCCGTACAGAAGATGAGTCCGCTGGTGGGTCGACTGGTCCCACTGGTGGCCGTGGCCGCCGGCAACTGCATTAACATTCCGTGCATGCGCATGCAGGAGATCCGCAACGGAGTCGTACTGCTGGACGAGAAGAACACGGAGGTGGGCGTGTCCAGGAAGGCCGCCTGCCTGGGAATCTCGGCTGTGATATTGAGTCGCATCAGCATGGCCATACCGGGCATGACTATGACTCCGGTAATCATGAACGTGCTTGAGCAGAGGGGGTTCCTGGCGAAATACCCGAATTGGAATGCTCCCATCCAAACTCTGTTCTGCGGCTTTGTGCTCATCTTTGCCACACCCCTCGGCTGTGCGTTCTTCAGGCAGCGTGCTGCCATCAAGGTGTCCAGCCTGGAGACCAAGGTGCGCGAAAATATTCAGAAGAAACGTCCCGACCTGGACACCGTGTGGTACAACAAGGGCCTGTAAGCCGATCAGCTACAAATTTAGAGACCTTGCCAAAGTCATGTATCTATCTATCTATTCGTGCATTTCACGCACCTAAAGACATTTTCCAGACATAAATATATGTACACATACCACAAGAGTCACATCAATTCAGCTTTATCTACTCACAATGGAAGGATGCCACATGCACATGCACGCATCGAAGCAGACGTCGAGAAATTAAATGAATTCTCTTACCCATTCTTATCGTTCCCCTCTCAGAGTCCTGTTCTCCTTTGAGGAGTGGTGGGGAGAGGCGATAGGAAGGGTCCCTGAAAGTGGAGATGCGGTCGGGGTCAGAGGGTCTGAGGGTGCTTGCCATAATTATTGTTGTTCTGTTCCCCATTCAGTGGCCTCCCCTGTCTCCCCTCTCCTCTCGCCACATACATATGTGTGAGCGTTAAGCGAAGTGTAGCACCATTTGGGGGCACAGACATATAGAGCAGGGGGGACGGAGCGCACTCATTAAGTCAAACAATTATATCCAAGTGCACACAGATACACAGAGTCTGCTCTGTTCAGTTGTGTGGAAATATCTCATTTGTGTGTGGAGTGGAGCCCTTCCTCTGCCCCTCTGGCAAACCACTCCCTTAGATTCTATTAAATCAGTCCATAAATGTTGGCCAAATGGCTTTAATGTGCAGCAAAAGTTTAGCAAACGGCAGCGGGTGCAAGGGAGCTTCTAACAAAGGATAGGGGGGTGGAGTGGGTGGAGTAATAGTAGTGGAACATAACAATAAAAACGGCAGAGAAACCAGACTTCGCCTACGGACTACAGCTGTTGAAACATGGCTTTGTGCTTGTTTATAAACACTTGCAAAATATTATTGCAGCCCCACCAACAGAGGAGTGAGCTCCAGGAGGAGAGGGTGGACCAGATGCCGTATTCAGGAGCTGAATAGATTTCCTGGCAGAGAGGTATTAGGATATTGGCCCGGAAGAGCGGCCGACGATGTTTTCCCCCGCGGTAGTTCCTTGAAAGTCGGTTAGTAGGGGCTTGAGGAGGAGCCAACGACAAAGTGGCACTTGAATGGCATCCGCAAAGCAATAGTTTTTCAAGTGCGCGAGCAACAACAAAAAGGCAGAGAGGGGATGAAGAAAAGAGCAAAGGAAATTAATTTCCATGGAGGTTGGAGCATGTCGCGGTGTTTTATGGAGATTTCTGGATCAGCGAATGCCAGAGGGAGGATTGGGATGGGGGTGAGCGGGAGCAGGTGCTAATTTAAAATGTTGTCGTCGCCCCATTAAAGAAATTTGTAATTAAACCAGCAAATGACGAGCGCGGCATGGGGCAAAGTCAACCTCCCCAGCGCTGGGAGGATAGACTGGAGCTATCCAGGTACCAGTCCGCAGTTGGCAGAAGAATTTGGTGACACGTACTCCGTTAATGGATATCCCACTGTTGTTCTTTTTGATTAAAACACATTATTTACACTCGGCACAAAAGCTTTATGGAAATGAAAAGGATGGACACTTAATGGGTATCGTGGCAGGTGGCGACTCCAAAGGGTTGACCGTTGAACAAAGGCCGAGCCGTCACCAAAGGTTGACAAATCACCCGACCCTCAGTGGTTATTTTTTACTCCAAGTCTGCGATACGCCATCATTTATCCCCCGGTGATGGCATTGGTCAGGCAAACTGCGGCGGATGCTGTTGTCTGGCATTACACTATTGATTGCTTCCTGTCAGCCCCAGCCTCAGGAGAGGCAACCGGAAGCCGTTGGCCGAGTGGCGGATGTTTCTTTTGTTTCCTCGACAACACTCTGGTGTGGATCAGATCATCCTTTCTAAGGCGTCCAATTCCGACAGAGCTACATGGAAATAATTCAGAGTTCAGAATTAGAGAACAAGATTTGTCCATTAACCATGAAGAAATGCGCTGTCCTTGAATTTAGCTGAGAGCTTTCCAATAATATAGTTTCCCACTGATAGCCAGGTTTTTCCCCAGGGCCTAGGGTCATTGCAACTGGATCTGGCCGGAAAATTGCAGATTGATTTAATTGGCGGAGTCAACAACAGGGTGAACTGTGGATCTGGCGAATCAATATACACTCGTATATATATGAATTGTAAAATGCTGACTGGCCCGCCCTCAAAGCGGGGCGGGGCGCAGGGAACTGGGCATGGCCCGGACACGCGATGCCTAATTGAAAGGCAATTACGCGTGATTAAGTGCGTGTACAAGTAAGCGACGATGACTCGGGTTAAGTATACGCCACCTTTAATTACAAGTAGAAGCCTGTCCCGTCCCACCTTCATTTTACAGGCCCGTGGAGCCGCTCTGCCGCTCTGCCGCTTTGCCGCTTTTCAATTATGCATTAGCCGAGTGAACCTTTTTGTGTGTTGCGACCCGAAACGCTTATTAAATGGCGGGGCTAACGAGGCTAAAGCGCCTCATCAAAATGCCATGCATCAAAGGGGAACGGAAGTGATGGGGAGGGCCAATCGATCAGGCATAAATCAAACAAAATTCAAATTAGTTTCCCCGGCAAATTAGAAGGCGCACAGTTTGTCCTGGCAGCATCGTCCCTGAAATGGTAAAATAATGGAAGTTCTGGCAGAGAGAAGCCAGAGGAGTGCCGGAAAAACTCAAGCTGAGGCCTTGATTAAAGGCTTTTCCGTTGACGACGAGGCAGGGGAAACAGAATAGGAAAAGAGGCTTTCCCTCTCTTGCTGTCAGGTAAATTGAAATATAATTGATCCAGTCCTGGTCTCTGTATCGGCTCCACCTGGCTGGCTCCGGCTGCTTCGGCTGCCATCAGTTCCACTAATGCCAAGGCGACAGGTCGTATGCGTAACATTCTCAACCCGCTCAGCCTGTCACATCGGCTCGGGGAGGTTGAAAAGCAGCGGTGGATAGATGGAATATTTGCAACAGCATCAGCAATTTGCGACCAGCTCTCAAACTTTTTTGGCCTGCACAGTGAAACCAGTACATGGATAAAGCCGATGAAACAGTCTATGTATGTATCAAGGTGCGGATTCTAGTTCGAAGATGGATCTAAAAGAGAAAACCAGCAACTATCATATTTCTACATATGTACTGTATATGTTTACTCATTTTATACATATATTCGCCCTTTAAGAGAGGTTTTTCTCTGCCCAAAAAGTAAATTTAATCAGAGGTTGACCAATGAAAAGTTTCACCGGTGAAACTTCATTAAAATGTTTGCCATTCTATGCCCACATCCCACCCACTGTGCGAAAATTTGTGTTGCCGAAAAGTTTTCAGCTGCATTTTGGTTTTCTCGTCACTGACGTGGAGATGGCGCAGTCCTGGCCAAATTGTCATCAAGCGTTTTTAATTACAAGCTGTGGGGTGGCGGGTGGCGGTGGTGGTGGTGGACTGGTGTTTTCGGCCCGGAAAATGGGCGGGAGGAGCAGGAGATGGCTGTTGTTCCTGCGGGCAGCCGTAGAGCTGCAAGTGACATAAGCAAATCAGACGCCTGTCAGGCCCGTGTTTGGGCACTGGTGTGTGTGTGTGTGTGTGAGCGGTGGGGTTGGGGATGGAGGTTTTATGTGCTGCTTTGTGTGCTTGTGCTTACGTCATGTGCAGGCCAACCACCCATCCACCCAGGGCAGCCATGTGGTGTTGTCATTAGAAATGTCACAACAAAGCCAAGCAGCTGCAAGCCAACATCAGCCTTGCCTCCACGCCTGTCATCTCCTTGACGCCCAGTGGGGACTAATAGCAGGACCTCCCCACCGAAACACAGTCCCAGCAAGGCAGTTTCCAGCACGGAAAGGTCTCTTCCATCGTATCATAGCAATGGCAATTCGAAATGCGATCTGTGATGGGAAACTGCGGGGACTGGGGTCCAGCAATTGGCAGATATTTCGGCTCTTTGGCAATTTCGAATGAAAACCCAAGCAATAATGTCTCCTCCTCGTTCGACATTGGCTTTTAATATGCCAGCCCAGAGTCATGTCATGCCCCCGCCCCAGCAGCGCTCTAAAGCGAACATTTTCATTTGCAATTTGAGCTTGCCAATGAAGCGAGAGAGAGAAGTCCCCATAAAGTGGTACTGCCCCGCGATTGGGGATGAATGTTGCTCAAATTACCCAATTTATTGGCAAAGAGATAAGCAGATATGATAGGGCATAGTCAATAACAATTAACCGATTCCACATTCCCAATTCCAAACCGATTACCTGAATTCGAATTACACTTCTGCGGCCCTCATTAACGCACCCAGGCCCGGGCCCAAGCCCAGGGAGGCATGCTGCCACCAGTTTAAGCCAAACACTGGCAAAGGAGTCAGAACGAATACGAAGAGGAGAAGCAGAACCAGGAGATTCCAGGAGCAACAGCCGGATCAAGGTCCAAGGTCTGAGCGCATAAAAGCGTCGCCGGTGCAGACAATTGTTTCTGTATCTCTGCTTGGGGCCTGGGCCTGGGCCTGGACGAGGGACGTGGGAGCGACCGACATCCAGTTTGCATGTTGAGCGACGGGGATTTATAGCCGGGGCGGGGCGCCCACTGATGTGCTCCAAGCCGAGCCACGGCAGAACCCAACCATACAGGGGACATATCCCAGTCTTCAGGATGGAGCTTTGATGATGGAGTGCGATATTGTTGCGTTTTAATTGAATTTTCTTTGTGAGGGAAAAGCGACAGTAGCCAGCCCCGGCGAAAGCAGCAGCGACAAATACAATAAAGGACAAAACAGCAGAAATCACAAACAGAGACCAGACGGGAGCGAAGATGGGGAAAAGCCAGGGCAAAGCAGGGACAGTGGGGGACTTTCCCCTTCGGGAAAGTGGCAATGACGGCAATCATGAAATGAAATTCACTAACAAAAGGCAGCCAACTATTGTTTTTATTGCCTTTTGTCGTGGCCGTTGTCGTTGTGGTTATTGTTGCAATTGTTACCGACTTGGTCCTGCCCCCGTCCTGAATGCCAGGAAGGTCCTTGTCGTCCTGTCCGGCATTCCTCCTGCTCCTGCTACTGCTCCTGTACCTGTGGCTCCCATTTGGCCGTTGTCGGACCGCGCAAAATAATATAATTCTCCGCATATTGCTGGCGGTTTAATAAAAGTTGAATCCCCGGCAGTCCACGTCCACCTGCTGCTCTTGCTCTTGGTCTGCTCTGATGAAGATTTAGTGTCCCAGGGATCCCAGAGGATCCCACTTGAGCCCTGCCACAGTTATGCAGATTTGAGCGTGAGAGAAATGAAGTGATTTCTCTTGTGTTTATTAGCCGGAGTTTCTCTTTTTCGGGAGAGGGCCTGTAAATGGTTTTATGAAAATAAATGTGCTGCGTAGGCTGGTATCCAAGGGGAATGGGGATGGCAAATGGGAGGATATCCCCCTCCTCCTGCCCGACTTCTACCCGGCTTCACAGACTTTGTTTGCACAGGACGAGCGCTAGCAATTTCCTACAGCTGAGCTCCGCTCTACAGAGCTCCTCCTCGAGGCTATGCAAACATAATGCTCGGCGAATTAAAGCTTTTTTGCCAGCCAATAAATTATTCATGCTGTAAGACAACTGCGACCAGGGGGAGGAGCAAGGACGAGAGCAAGGCAGCCAGAGAAAATTATGGCAACGTCTTGGGTTGGCGGAGGCGGGGGCGGAGTCAGCATCGGGCCAAGTGCCTCGGAGCGGAAACGGAACTCAATTCATTAAAATGAATGAGCGCTGGAGCTAGCTATGGAGCGGCGGGGGCACTGCGCAGCCAAGTGCATGACTAACGGTAAACGGATGCAAACTGAAAGATGCAAATCCGGCAGCTGAAATTGCTGTTGCGACTGCCATCGCCTGCCTCATACAATGTCTTTGCTGTTGCTGTTGCTGTTGCCATTGCCTGTCCCATTCGGCCTTTTGGGGAATGGAATGCTTTGCCAATCTTTGAGCCAAATTAAACGGGGGCCCGGTCCTGGAGCTGGGCATGGAAATATGGAAATTTATACAGTTTACCATCCAGCCATCAACTATTCTTCCACCCGACACGACCCGACCCGGGCAGATCCCCTGCCTTGAGCAGAAGGCACTTTCGGGACCATTTCGGAATATGCCAATATTCTCTCGTCTTCGGGAGCTACTAATCCTTATCTGTTTAGAGATTCGTCAGACAGGATCAGGCAGATGGCAAGATGCGGGGGGACTGCTAATGAGAGTTTCTCTGGCTACAAGTCCTAATATTCGAGCTACGTCTTCCTAACAATTTGATTCCTTACATGATTCCTCTCTCTCTCTCTCTCTCTCTCTCTGCTGTTCTGCAGCCCTGCAGCATGTCCACTCCAAAGAGCAGCCGTGGCATCGGTGGCAGTGGCAGCCTCTTCGGGGCCTTCGTCAACGGCGGCAGCACCATCACCATGGCCAGTCACGGAGAGAAGACCAAGGACCGACTGCGTCGCATTCCCAGCGTCCAGCCGGGAGCCCTCACCTACGAGCTCCTGGTCAAAGAGGGCACCTTCGGACGGATCTACGCTGGCAAGCTGGGCGACTCCTGTGACGCTCTGGTGAAGACTGTCATCGATGGGGCATCGCTCACCCAGGTGGCCTGCCTGCTGCAAGATGCTTCGCTGCTGATCGGGGTCAGCCACCAGCACATCCTGGCCCCGCTCCTGGCCAACACCGAGCTGCCCGGACCGCCAGAGATTGCCTATCCCTATCCGTCCAAGGGGAACCTAAAGATGTGAGTATACCGGACAGATTTCTTCCAATGAATTCTCTATGCATCCCTTCTCCGTCCACAGGTACTTGCAACAGTCACGGGAGTCCAGCACAGCCCTCAGCACCCGCCAGCTGGTGGAGTTCGGGCTGCACATCACCAAGGGACTGGCCTACTTGCACTCCCTGGGGATCATCCACAGGGATATTGCCACACGCAATTGCTAGTAAGTCGATGAGAGCCCCAGCCCTGCCCCCAGCATCTGTGTCACCCCGAACTCCTTCTCGTTTCAGTGTGGATGAGGAGGCGTACGTGAAGATCTGCGACGGCGCCCTGTCCCGGGACCTCTTTCCGGACGACTACGACTGCCTGGGCGACAACGAGAACCGGCCACTGAAGTGGCTCTCGCTGGAGGCGCTGCAGAAGAAGGTGTACGCGTCGCAAGGCGACGTCTGGTCCCTGGGCGTCCTCTACTGGGAGCTGGTCACCCTCGCCCAGATGCCGCACGAGGAGGTGGACATATTCGAGCTTACCAATTACTTGGCTGCCGGCTTCCGGCTGGAGCAGCCCGTCAATTGCCCCGATGAATTGTGAGTAACTCGATCCGTTTGCCTGCCCCCCTGGTCATGCCCTAATCAACCTCCTGCCCTCAGCTTTACCGTTATGAACTGCTGCTGGCACTGCGAGGCCAAGCAGCGGCCAACGCCCTCGCAGCTGCTCTCGTATCTGCAGGACTTCCATGCGGACCTGGGCATGTACATCTGAATCCGAATCTGAATCTGATTCTAGGACCGAGCAATAGGCCGAGACTGATGCTGATGCTGATGCTGCTGCTGCTGCTGCACCGCCTGGCTAGGGATCAGAGGTGGGGGGCAAGTGCCCGGGGCGAAACCTAAGATAAAATAATTGAAAACTTTTACATTTTAAATGTGAGATTAAATGTGAATTTACCTGTTAGAGTTCGGCGTAGAAAACCAATTAAAACAGAAGCCAGCTAACTTCAGATACGTAAGCAAAAGATACAGATACAAGCCGCAGACATAACACAACACAACACAACACAGACACGAACACACGCACGTACGTACACAAACAACAGAGATTTGTGGAAATCAATTTCACAATTCGTTGACATCAGCCCGAAAGAATGCTAGAGCAATAGCTGCAGGTGTATTGAGGGTGAGATAAGATTGAGCATTTAAGTAGCTAGAAATTGAATAACTTCAAAAACACACACACAGACAGACTGGCACACACAGACAGACTGGCACACACAGACAGACTGGCACACACACAGAAACAGATACAACAAACAAATCAAACGAATAACGATAAATGATAAATGATATATTCATATATTGATATATTGATAATTGATAAATGAATGTGAATTATTGATGTGCATATTTTATTGAATGTGTAATATTTAAGAAAACGTCCTGGAAAACGAGTAGAGAGAGAGAGAGAGAGAGAAGGATGGCAACAGAATACAGAATCTTTTGTTCTCAAATGTTGTCCTCAATTGTTACGATGCGATATATTTATTTACCTTGATTATTATTATGGCTATTGAGTATATGATGTATGTATATATTCTGTATGTATTGTACCATAAGGGAAGTTCAAAACAGTACCAGAATCAGGTGAAAGAGCACAGAGCAACTGTTAAGTGGATCGCAATGGGCGTCCATTGCGATGGCCAAACCAACACACACACACCCACACACACACACAATCGATAGCACACACACCTGCACACTACACACATCTGACATCTAACATCTCACTTTTTCACCACTCAGCCGATATCGCACATATGTTTCATTTAGATAAAACCCTTGTCGCAATCGTTTCGTTGTCAAATTATTTTTAGATGTCTCTCCCCTTCAAATATGCATTTCCTGCATTGGAACTTAGTCGGTGGGTGAATCAGTCATGAATGAATCGATTTCCCTGGCTTTCAATTGGCCTAGACCCGAATTCCCTAGCTTAAGATGTCCTTGTTGTTAGGTTATGGCGTTTAGTTGAATTTTGTTCAGGAATTGTTTCTGTTTCTATTTCTGTTTCTGTTTCTCTAGAGTTACGTACGTTGTGTATTAATTTGCCATTTTGTTAGCCACGAAAAGAGGCAACTGAAAGTTGCCCACCAGCCCCCAGCCCCAACCCCACGCCCTGCCCGATCGCAGGGTTTTCCCTAGAAAAGAAGAAACATAGCCATAACTAAAGGCTCCGCATAAACGTAGTTTAAATGTTCAATGTCATAAATGGTACAGTCAAGCACCGAAATAGCTAACAAAGCAAGAAATAGCAAATAAATCCCAAGGCAGCTGCTTATTCGTCTACGAGTAGTTATTTAAGCTCTCTATATGGTTTATTCTTAAGCATCGCACTGGAAAATGAAAACGAAAACGAAAATGAAAATGTTACTAAGGCAAATACCGAACGGCACTGGCACTATCTCTCCATTTATGAATAATATACACTATACACACACACACACTAGCACTAACACCAACTGCTGCCAGGCAGCACACGCCTCACCCAACAACATCCTCACACACAGATACACACACACACATCGTACAGATACATAGATATCCTACGAGAGCAAACAAATTTTATGATAGATATAGATAATAGAAGGAGGAGAAGCAGAAGACAGTGCAGTGCGCTCCTAAATCATCTCAGAACTCTTCACGGATACGGATACGGAAACGGGGGGGAGAGACGAGAGGACGAGATACAAGATACGAGGAGCTGCCGACTACTACTATAACTAACTGAATGTGTTTCATGTTTATTATAAAATATACCTACCTACATATGTATGTGTATGCGTAAGTGAGTGTATGTATCTATGTATCCTTAAACGTATATTTTGTCGTCTAATTGAAAACTAACTGTAAACGCTATTAACAGCAAAACGAATGGAAAGAAGAAGGAGAAGAAGCATATGAATATGGAAATGAAGTAGGAAAACATAAAAAACAGAAACAGCAAAAGCTAAAGCAATCACACAGATACACATACACCCAACACTCAGATATACCGGAACACAGACACTTGGAAACCCATTTACATGTGTGTAGCCCCGGGGGAAAACAAATTGTCATTCACTCTATGTCTCACTCTTTAACTCTTTATATAAATGTATCTCCGTATCTGTCTAACTTTAGATATACTCTACTACCATATGATTGTATGATTGCATGTGCAAAAGCAAAACCAAAAACCAAAAAGCAAATACCAGACTTGGGCGTATTCAAAAAATATGTATTCGCTAGGACAAACGACACGTAAACACCGCACAAGCCCATCCCATACCATACCCTTCTATCTGCTCTAACCGAAGATCCTATACTATGATGATGGGAGGAGTGGGTGTGTCAACTGGCAACTGAAAGATACAGAAATTCAATTTTTGTGAAACGAGAGCAAGCGATAAGCGAAGAGCGAAGAACGAAAAACAAAGAACTAAGTAAATAAATAAATGTTCCTTTTGAATCATAAACGAAAACTGCCAACGGAGCAATCTCTTGGTTGTACTTATTAAGGAAATGATGGTTTGTATGGGGCACTTTCGGCTGGTGGCATCTACGGAGTCCAAGCCCGGGCTTGGGAGTGGTCCTGGGATCAGTCGCGCTTAAGCGCTGCTCCTGATGCATGCCATGACACGTACGCATACAACAGGAGCGTATCAACGAGGCCAACGGGCTAGGGCGCCGGTCATGGGGCGACGCGCCTTAATAATGTGTTACATAGCGTCCTGCAAGCTGTAACTGCTATTATGACTGCCCTCCAAGGTGTGTACCCTTGGGCCTCTGAAACGATCCTGGCCACCATCCTTTCGTTTGAACATGTTTGCTGTGCGTGTCAAAAACTGAGAGATGCGTATGGTCGGTCCCCCGTTCTCCTTGGTTCATCCACTGTGGGGCCCTCAGACTCGTTTGAACCGCTCTAATTACAAAGGACTAACAAGGACAGCCTCGACTTTGGAATACCCATTACTTTTAGCGATATGTGTGCTTGTGTGCTGTCCTGTAGTTAGGTCTTTGGATGGTTTGTATGCCCTAAATCTCTGACCATATACCCTCTGCATTCGCCGAGTACCGGGGCCAGTCAATTTTTTCTCCCGTCCTCACAGCTGTCACTGGACATACGCTTTCTCCAACCCCTTTCTCATAACGACTAACGACACAGACTTTGAGTGGCAGCCCCAAGCAGTGGGGGGGGCAGGAAAAGCTGCGTTATATGTTTGCTCTCCGAGCGGGCCAAAAGCGGAATCTGAAAACAAAACAAACTAAATGGGAAAATCCGGGAGGAAGTTTGTCGTGGAACAACATCGTTGGCACTGCGTGCCCCCTTGGGCACCGACAGCTTAGGCACCGTAGCGCAAGTGTGACAGGAGCCCAACAGGTGACCCCACCCTTGTCCTAGGGGATGGGTGGGTCCTCAATGTAGGCGCTGGAGTGTGAGGCCATCGTGCATACGTAGGATTACATCTGTAATTATTCCGATTCTGATTGATTCGGAAATCATGTGTGGTAATTAATGAGCAATTAGTTCGCGCATTGCGAGTGTCTGCCCAGATCGATTTGCGGCAGCGTGCTACGAATAGTGCCCCCGATTAGAGGAAATTGGTTACACTCTGCAACATAGTTCGGTGTGGGGGCAGCAAGGGAAACGTATTTCAAGTTCCATTCAAAAGCATTAACTCACACATTTTTTAAGTCACAAAATAAGTCCCTATCCTGTGGTACCATATGGTGCACTCAAGAGCGATACTGCTCTGGTGTGGGACAGGACAGTGTGGCACGGAATGTGCGGCAGGGTACGGGGTGAACAACCCGCTTGGCAGGCATAAATCAGAATTCCTGATTGGGCTTATCGCAGCAGTTTGGAATTTTAATCTATTTAGCATTTAATCGGCAGAGCCAACGAGCCGAATTCGCCATGAAATGTGCATGGCAGGTTTAAATCATTTATGACTCTTCATTATTTATGAATTCTGATGATTTGTGGCGCAAAACCAATTAAATATGAGTAAGCATATCAAACGAATTTAGTGGCAGTGATCCATCTGTTAGATTAAAAATAATCCACATTTTAGTCGTCGGTCTCCCCAATACCCCAATACCCCCTCCCTTGTTCCCTTTTCGCCCCCTGTGCTCCACCGCTTCTCCACTGCTCAATCGGTTTAATTGCGTATGCAGTCCGCGTATGCACGGAATGTTAAACAAATTGCGGCATCGCGGACATATTGAATTTATATCTGGAATATACTCGAGCTGATGTGTTTTTTTACCGCGTTTAATTAAAATGATGTACAACATAAGCCCGTCCACGGCCGCGTGGACGGGGGGATATATCGGTGTACACTCGTATGTTTCTGTAAACCACAGAACTCGAAACCACAAAATAAATAGATTCCCGGCGAATGGGAATCCAAAAAAAATAGTGCGATTATGTTTACTGGATTCCGTCCGGCCCGCAATCACTGATTCCCGGACCGACCGGATTGCTATTACAGTTTCCAGTTATCGCAATGGATTTTCCATTTGATTAAACGTAAATATTATGGTAAAAACATTTCCCCAGCACAGTCGACCACCAGCTGGAAATTGCATTGGAAAGTTCATCAAATTGACGGGGAACTCAATTGCAGTTACTGGATGGATGGCATGATAGTGGTTGAAAACAAAAATAAACCCTCTCCGGATGTGTCTGAGTTTCTGCTCCCTCTTCCTGCTCCTCCACCTGATCCTGTTGAATATCCTGGTTGTTTGCCAGTGGTATGCCGAAGTTGCATTAATTAAAATTTTACACCAGGCTGCACGAGCGGAACAACGGGAATAACTCAACTTGATAGACAGCAAAACCAACAATTAAACACCCACTGGGGTCGGGTGGCACATCCGAGATCAAATCTAAAGTTTTGTCTGCCCCAACAACAGAGTAACTGGGAACAGACTGAAGAGAACGACCAGCAAATACCCGCCACCGGGGGTGTCTCCAGGCAACACTCCCAAATGTCGATTGAGGCAAAGATACTTTCGATTTTGCAGGCATTCCGCTTCTACATTCCACAAATATATACATATATCCCTCTGCCTAATGGGACTTGCCTCGAGCCCTACATACCATTGTGCCCTACGAGTGCAGGGTAGCAAAAAAAGGAAGCAAACTTATCAGGCGGACAACCAGACTGCAGCTGTTTTGGCCATTTGGCTGAATAATTTGTGGTGTGGTCGGGGTATTGATAAAATGGCAAAAACAGTTTACAACTTTCAACTGTTTACTGCTGACAAAGGGTCACAAATCAAGCGGCAATGGAGGAAGAACATTGCCCCCACCACCCTTGGGGTGGTGACTAACCGGAAGTCGCCATGTGCAACAGCCCCATCGCCATCCGCATCCCAACCCCCAAATAGCGGAGCGGATCGTAGGTCGCCTGCAGTGTTGCTATTTAATTAAAGCGCCATTAAGTCAGCAATTAACAACAAAAGCAAGAACAACAGCAACAACAGCAACAACAGCAAGAGCAATATAAACATTAGAGGGAACACAGCGAGGGGGCAGAAATAGCAACAGAAACGAGCAACAACAAAAGGGAATGAAATGGGCAAACAATTCTGACGCGCCCTGTGTTCGGGTCGCTATTGTCGTCCTGTTTCCTGTACAGGAGGGTACAAAAGGAAACTCAAGACAACTCTCATACGGATACCACCATATAGAATGTATCCTTTTAAACAAAAGATATTCCTAACTGACTTTACTTGCACTTGCATAGATACAACATGTGTTCTGCTTAATATCGGAAGGAATATACCATATAGGGTACCAATAACTTCGACTTTCCTTTGTTATTTCAGGCGCATTAAATTCTTTTTGCTTTTATCGTTTAGAGAATTCATTAAGGATTGCAGTGAGGCATTCGGTTTTAGCCTCCCCCACGATTTCGTCACGTTTCCAGGAACTGTTTTGCATATCGGAAGGGACACCTCCCTTCCACTCTATCCTGTTTGTCCTGCTCTCTTTGAGTTTGCCGACAAACTGCACCAAGCAACGCGATGACCTGTCAACTGTAGCCTTTCTTCGACTCACTTCTGATAGTCGCGATGACAATAAGGCCGCCCTTGGTCTTTAAATACAATACAGTTTCATACCCCAAGCCCGGGGGCTATTTCCACCCGTAACAAATACGAGACATTTGTGCACATTAAAAACTAAAATATTTGTAGTTAATCAAACCAAAAAATCAACTTAATTTTATCAAATTTCAGTCACCTTTGCAACAAATGTACAGCAGATTAAATTATCATGTTTGCCATTCCATTTTGAATAGAATTATATACATTTTATATGACTTTTAGGCACATTTTAATTGAAAATGATTAAGTGGGATTAATTTAAAGTGTGTGTCAATGTGTGTCAAGTGTGTGTGTGTGCTGGGCGAGTGAACAAATTTTGCATTCCAATCAAATTCCTGGGGAATGGGAAATCAGAAAATCAATCAATCATTGAAGGCCATAACTCTGCTAAAGCTTCTGCAGATGGAGCCATTTGCACAGATTTTGTTTTGTTTTAATTTACATTTAATTGGTTCTTCTTTCTGAGCTCTGAGTTCTGAGTTCATGGCCGAATGACCTGAATGGAAACCAGAGATTCCCTTTGAGATGCTCGGAAATTGCAGATCTGTTCGAGTATCTACTATCGTATTATTGCACTCCTCATTGTTTAGCATGGCAACGAAATTCGAGTTCGGAATTTTGCAGCAGGAACGGGCGGTGTGGAGCAGAATGGGGCAAAAAGTGCCCGTTCAAAACATGAAATATAAAATAAAATAAACCCTCTGCTGCCTTTCCACTTTTGTAATATTTGACTTTGTTCTTTCGTTTCGACAAAAGTTTTATTAGGGGTACGTGTCAGGTCTCTGCCATGTGTGTGCGAGAGGGGATGTTTAAGGTTAGCCGGAGAGCAGGAGAAGGGGTGGAACAGGCTGACTGGCGAATGAACTGAAACTGTCAAAAGTGCACATTCCGCACTTGACATTTTACCAGAGCGCAGCTTGAGCCCGTGCCCGTGCCCCTGCCCCTGACGCCTGGGGGATGGATGCCGTGCAACCGATTGGCATTGAAAGCGCAAATGAAAGGGAAGCCCCCCTTTGAATGGCAGTGGCAGCTTGCGATGGATGGAGCGATGTAGCGATGGAGCGACGGAATCCCAGACATCCCAGAGGGTGAAACCAGCCAACAAATACCGACGGCACGCGTCACCCCCCCTGGGTCCTTGTCGACCCCCTGTCAAGCAGTTAAAAGCAGCAAATGGCAGCGGGAACGGGAACGGGCACAAGAACGTGGCACAAACCCAGAAATTTGCTCTCTGTTCGTTTATTGCTTTTAAATTTGGCAATTGTCGAATCTTGGGCTGGCGAGTGCATGTGTGTGGGTGTGGGTGTGGGTGTGGGTGCCTGGCAATCCCTGCTACTCGTACAACAAATTGCTTATCGAGCGGGCGCATGTAGCAGTCAATGTCTGGGCGGGGAGGTAGGGGGTAGGGGTGGACGGAAAAGCAGCCCTTAATTTGGCCAATTCAAAAATGGAAATCGATTCCCCCGAGTGCGCTGCCTGCTGCAGCCGTCATCCGCCCTGCGAATGTGTCAATAAAATGTGATTAACAAGTTTCTGCATAAAATGCCAGCACAGACCCGCAATGATGTCGGACTGGCTGCAATCGGATAATGGCGATGTCTCCCCCGACATTCCCCCAGGCAAACAGTTCCTGCCACAGTTCCTTTGTTTCCCCCCGCGATGCCGTTTCCATTGCCAATGCCAAAGGCAATGCCTTTGCCTGGTATTGTGACGTTTTTTTTTGTTTTTTTTTTTGTTGCTGCTATCCTGGGGAAGCGTGGCAAATTATCCCTTTCATAAGTGACAAATATGTCTGATCAGGGTGATGCCACCCGGCTCCTGCTCCCTGTCCACCCTTATCAGCGCGACAGAGCAGGGGCTGCTGCTGCAAGTACTGAGGTTTTATTCGAAAGCAAGTGACTCGGGGGTTTTGTAATTCGCAATAAATATGCAGCCAAACCAGTCCGGAGTACGAAGACCGGAGACCAACTCAGTGTCAGGTAGTGGGCGATAAGGATGAGCATGCCGGGATGGCTCCATGGTTTCCCCAGTACTTCGACACGCCCCTCAGGGCCTGCTGCTGATTGTGGTGCATTCTGTGAGGGATTCGTCACCACATCCGTGCCACGGATAAGACTGGTACTTAATTAAAATCCAACGTAATTCCCACAGACGGAAACTGCCGGTGGGGCAATGTTAATACTTGCACAGCTTCATATTTGTGTATGTTTTGCAGTGAAAAACAGGATTAGGTACGAATTAGTATTCTTAAGGGGGGGTCTGAATTCCGATGCATTCTGATAACAGCGCCAGAGAGTTGTTTGTGTGTAATTTTGATCAAAACAAAAGCATTTCAGACATTCACTGGGATCCCATACAACATCCACAATTTTTTGCTCCGATCTCTTCAAGAAATATGTAGCTCGGACGCCATACCCAGAGATAAGAGATAAGACTAGTAGACTTAATTAATATAAAGGGAATTCCCCCAGCTGGAAGCTGCAGTTGGAGCCATATTAATGCCTGAAGGAATGTATCACGACTGAGGTTCACTACTTTATTGAGGTAGGGGATAGATTCCAATTAAATTTAAGGAATACCTTCCCATTCATTTGGATGTTGAAATGATTGCTATTTCCCCTATCCAGTCACAGACTTTGGATTTGTGAAAGATACTCTACTCCAGCTATCCTTAGAAAAGGATTACATTTACGAGATAGTATCGAAATAGTATTTCCTGTTTTTGTGCTCCATCTCGAACTTAGATTCATGAAAAGCATCTTTTTAATAGCTAGCTCATTCTTAATTACATAAAGATACTGCGTTCAAATGTTGTTTATCTATTTTTCAGTCAAACAGAGCTATAGCCATCCGTCCAATACACCTCTATACAGGGAATACAGTCCAGTCTCCGAAAACCCCCGTTGAGGGATTTAAATGATTCGAAGATAAGGTATTCTGTTGAACAGACAGTATCTTTCTGGCGAAATGTATCTCCGATTAATATTCCATTCAGATAAGTCCCAATCTCAAGAGCTTTTGCATTGATAGCATATTGCAAAAGTAGTTTTCCTGGAAGGTTGAGAACCTTATTTCGAAACTTTCGGTTGTTATGAACAACCTCTGCCGCTGCCGCTGCCGCTGCCGTGAGTCAGTAATCTTATCTAGTCGGGGGCTTTCTTCGGTTTTGATTTCTTTTTATTTTGCTTTTTTGCAAGACCTCGCCAGAGGTCTGCCAGACCGCCCCCCTGCCCCCTGCCCCCTGCTCTCATCTTCCTATGAAAAGATAAGCTGGCCCTGTTGAAAAAGTTAATTAAAGACGGAACTCTCTGTAAACACTGCGTTACTCACGGCAGCTGAGTGGCTGTTCTGGTGCCAGTTGTCGGTGTTGTGCATATAAGACAGGGCGTCCCAACAGCTGACACCACACCAGCCTAGAACGCTCAACAGTAACCATGAAGTTCCTTCTCAGTCTCACCATCCTCGTGGCCGCGATCTTCGCGGTGTACGCTTCCAGCGCCAGCTGGGGACGCCGCAACAACGACTATCTGCTCTCCCGCCAGGTGGAGGTCCGCAGCCCCATTAAGAACAACTACTGGAACGTCAACGTCGACTTCCCACGTGCGGTAAGTACTCCTGCTTGAAGTGCTTGAAGTGCTGAAGGCTGAACACATTACTAATTTGATTCCCCATCGATTGCAGGGCACCGTCAACTACTACAACATCTCCGCCATCTTCGTGTACGACAACTTCAAGAACACCTCTGGGGCCACTCCCGCCCTGTGGTCCGGCGGACCAGGCTTCCGCTTCGCCCAGATCAACCTCCGCAGCCAGGTGAACCGTGGCCTCAACTCCACCATCGAGATCTATGGACGCTAATCCAAGGATGCAATAGAACCGAATAAATTTGAATAGAAACTGAAACAAACCCAATGTGTTCTTCGACTTTTGGGATCGATCTTTGTGTGCTCTGATCGCTGAAATCAGCTTCCAAGATACTCTTTGGCTAGAAGGCTCACATATCGAAAGTGCGATGAGAAATATTTTACATATATTTTTGATTTTGCGATGTTCTGAAATCATCTTCCAGACATTCTTGTTCCATCAAAGACGCCCCTGTCAATATTATAGCCCTATTGATGTATCTGACCGCAGATATCTGCTTATTCAGACATTTGCCTGGGTCAATAGCAAAACTCCCTTCAAAAGTGTACAGCTTTCTCCCTGTCTCCCCATGGCTCTGGGCACAAAGGATGAAAGTGGCATTGAAGAGGGAAAGGAAAACTTTTCCTATTTTTTTTGGACGCCAGCGGCGTAGTCGTCTAGCAAGGGAAAACATTCAATATTTAATAAATATGTGTGTGCTCCAGATGCAGAGGTGGGCTAGGACGGGAGTGGGGAGTGGGGAGTGGCGCGAAGGCTATTTCCCGCAAATCCTGTGATGCCCAGACAGACCAGACTGTTAAAAGGGCTACAGGGCTTACCGGAAAAAAAAGAATGAAAGAAGAAGACGACAGAGACGGCAGAGACTTATTGGCCTTGGCTCATTTGATTCCGAGGGATGGTGTAAAATTTGTATTTCAAATTGCCAAAAGCAGCCCCAAATGGTGTGCGGGGGGAGGGGGGTGGAGCGGATATGTTAAGCAACACGGTCAAAAGGATATGTCGAGGCGCAGTCCCTTTTTTTCTATTCCCCCCATTTATGTATCGAATTTAAATTTCAATTTTAAACGTCTTCGGGCATCCGTCCTATCTGGGGTATCCCCAGCATCCCAAATCCCCGATCCCCCGCTGTTGGTGTTCGGCCAACACTGAGAGCGGTAAATATTTATACAGGGCGCACAAATGTTTGAAAAGTTGTCAACGAAATGTTTCACTTAGTTAATATGCAAAGCGCGCAGGCCCTGCCACGGGAAAGCCCGGATATGTTTACGGATTCGGCATCGGCAACGGCAACGGCTACGGATACAGCCTGAGGCTGTCCCCCACCCCCCGCCATACCCCATACCCCCTATATAAGTGCAGTTATCGAAGAGAGAGAAGTCGCTTGTCGATAAAAAAAAGAATTGGCCTCAAAAAAGTCACGTAACTGTGCAGTGCAGAAGCGAAGCAGTGGTTGGGCGTGGGAGCAGTGCATCCGAATTCGATTTGGTCTTCCGTCCATCCCTCTGCTCCTTCCATATAGCCGTAAGGCCCCGCAAATGCGACTGGCGACGGCGACTGCCAAATTTCGCTTCCGGCCGCATTCACCAGACATTCCCCATACGCCGCGTGGCCCCCGAACGAAATGCCTAACATAAGCCTCTTGCCGGCTAAGCTGACCGCCACACCAGTGTCCGGGGTAACCGAGCTGCCACACACACCCGACCTGCCCGAGCTGGCCGAGCACACCCCCAACTCACTGTCATCGGCAACAGCTTGCCCTGCAATTACTCCAGACTGCCCGGAAATGTCGCCCCCAATCTAGCAGCAGGAGCAGCGGCAGCAGCTGCTTGGAGCAGGTCCGAGCCCAGGTCCTGGTTCGGCAGACACCGACTCCACGACTCGGTGTGGCATATGTTGGCCTTTGGCTTGTCTGGACAACTGTCAGCATCCGCTTACACAGCGCAACATGGCCAAGAACCACTGCAATGTTAGCTCCAAATCGGTTTTCAATTAGCAGCGATTCGGGGGATGGGATCTCTGACTTTGTTGCACAGTGCTACCCCTGCCACTCTGCCACATTCACCGGAGCACAACGGCACCCAAACAGGGCGAATGCTCATGCTTGGGCCCTGAGGAAGGGTGCTGGACACGGCGTTAAGGCTGCTGAAATTGCTGATTTTCTCTTGTCGCTGTCGCTCGTGCTGGTGCTGGGGCTGGTGCTGGTTTTGTGGCAAGCAGCATTGATTTTTAATAAATAGCAATACCAATTTGGCAAACCAATCTGAGTTGTGATTATTTTGGCTGCACGTTACGACCGTGCACCGTGCATCGTGGACCGTTGTGCCCGTGGTCAAGTCGAAAAGCTTTTCAAATATGCAACAAGCTACATGGGTGGAGTCGCCGCCCCCAATGTGCTACTATTCGAAAAGGTAATGAAGTATTTATGATTGGGCTGATTGCATGTGCTGGACACAGTCCTGCCCGTGTGAGAGATGTCACCTCGGCACCTCGGCTCCCGTTTCGACAGCCGCTGCTGGGGATTTGTGGCATAACAAATTTTGCCGGATAAATTGTAAAATACCACAAATGGCAGTAAAACACGGCACATACAGCGGTAGTACAGAATAGGCGGGGCACAGCAAACTAGAGCACCCGCCAATCAATATTGATGATGGCCAAATCAAAAGGCAACAACTCCTGCACTCGACATGAATTTTATTGCATTTTTGGCAAGCAGCTAAAACGCATCCAGTGCAAATATTCGTCCTGGCTCGTGCTGTGTCAGTTGTTTATTTGGTACTTGTTTGCATAAAAGTTCCTAAGCCCCAGTTGCATAGAGCGGTTCCGAGTTGGTCAACATAACCAGAAATATTGGCCAGTAAAAGAGCCAGAAATTCAGAATCCAACTACTATAACTTCAATCCAAATCTAGTTTTAATTTCCACTAAAGCTGGCCCGACAATGCCCGACAACGAAAAAAAAATGGTAAAAAAAGACGAGTATGCTGAGATTATTTCGGACTGTTTTGTGCATTCCATTCTGTGGAGATTATCAAATAAATGAACAGCTGGGGAAGCTGGGGAAATGTGAAAGGAAAATGAAGACTCCTTAGGAGAGAGCGTTGCCGAGTTTATGATGAGTCGAAATGATGCCTTGCAGAGTGATGCCGAGTCCATTACCGATTTATGTTTACCAATAGTTCAAGGCAAAATTGGCGGCACAGAGTTCAGCCTGTGAAAATCCAGGAACTCAGAACTGGGTAAAAACACTGTCAATGCCCGATAACAACAAAAATGGTGAACAAATACGAGTATGCTGAGATTATTTCGGACTGTTCTGTACATGCTATTCTGTGAAGAGATTAATTCCAGAAAAAAGAAGACCCTAAAATGGATGGGGAAATATGAAATGAAAAGTCTAACCGAGACAAAGCGATGCCACCACCGTATCGGTGGATCAGTATCTGGTTTGACTTCCTACCAATCTCTTTCGACTGCTCTTCTCCTACCTATCCATTCGCTATTAATTTGAATGTATGGCCGTTGCTTCTGTGCCCCTGCCCCCCCCCTGCCTCCTGCCCCCTTCCACGTAATTTCTGGTATTTCAGAGTTAACGGCAGGCGACAAGCCCCCCATGCATCGCACTGGGCCTACTGATTTGGGTTCTCGAATTACAAGGTTTTCGCAGCTCATGATTGTGTTTGAAGCATTTTTTGCATGGAAATTGCATGAATTTCTAATCATATTTCGATAGAGATCCTGCCACGACGACTTCCCGCACCTCAAATGCTTATGCAAACACACTCAAACATATCGACAAAGGAATGAAGTGGAAAGTGGAACATATCATATGCGGAGTTTGCATCCAGACTTCTGTCAAATTTCAAAATTTCGCACCGCACGGGCAGCAAAACCCGATTTATGCTTTTTAAATATAAGCTTTGGGAGGTAAGGGTTTTTTCATGCTAGATTGGTCATTTCACCCACTGTGCACTTTGCGCCCCTGGCGGAGAGAGCGAGATACAACGGTCTCCAGGTTCCATTTATTACCGCCATAGTCCATAATGGCGCGTATTATGTTTGTCCAATAAAAATATATCGGCTAGATGGCGCCATACCAGTTATCTTAGTTCCAAAAACAGCCAACAATTTGTGAGTATGAGATGAATGACAAGTAGATGGCGAGCATTGAAGTATTTGATGCGAAGTCTATCGTTCATTTTTTTAAATGTACGTATGTATGCATATGCATATCAGTGTCACAATTTTATAAAAATTAATTCATTTATCGAATAAACTTTACTTGAAAATTTCTTAAAACATAGCGCTTGCATATATTCATCTTTCAATATTAAATAGATACTTTATATAATTGTATGTATGTTTATATGTATATCCATGAATGCCATATTTATCACTCCACCTTTTTTTTTCTTTCCACCCCGAAAATCACCCAACGAGTTTCATTCTACACCACTCACACCAACACACTTCCTCGCACACACACACACACACACACAGTAACTGAGAAGTATTTTCCTTTGTTTTGACTTTTCCTTTGCGCATTTTGAGCGCATGGAAAGATATCTTTCCATATGGCTGACTCTGAATGGAAGTGTAGATACAGTTTTTCTGCTGTCATTTTCGTAATGAATAATGAAGGGAAGACGTGCAGCCTTTGCCTGTTATGCGTCCCGTGAATGGGAAACTTTGCAGCAGGTCTATCTCTCAGATGGGTCGGAGCTTTGTGAACGCAACTGTACTCTTTTTTGATGTCGCAGTACTTTGCGAATGATTAACAATAGGCTCCATTACACTGACCAGCTCTTAAGGTCTCCTGCAGCAAGTCGATCTCCACCAGCAGCGTATCCAAGGTATGCTCTTTCTGGACTTGCAAAAAAGGGGGAAACAGGCAGCTCCAGAAGCTTCTCGATCGGCGCTCCACTCGGATCAGCGGCAGCGGACATTTAGTTTTCTTATTTCTCAAACTCATATGTGGGATCAACCCACACATCCAATTTCAATACCAATGCAACAAAGAAGAAGCATTCCGCCTTGCGCCCTTTTTGCGGAAACCACCCACCCACCACCGAAAGGCATCGACGCCCAGCACACAGGCAGCAGTTTTGCGGCCATTTAGATCCAGCACCAAGTACGATTATTCGTTTCCCCGAGGGTTATTATTTGTGATCAGGTATCCCTGAGACAGTTGCCAAAAGCCTAAGAGACCGAGAACGGGAACGACACGAGGACCCGCGAGAGACGACGACAGGTCTGGCTGCAGCCAGGATGTCGCAGGATGATCTGATCTGCTGGTACTCCTGTATGGTGCCGGTGTGATTCTTCTCCTTATCGACGTTGTTGCCGACGACGGCCAGACGCGCCTCCATTCCCCGTAGGTTCTTCTGTCTATACAAATTTCTTGTAAGATACCCTGTCGAGTCCTGAGCTATCACCTGGGCCAGAGATACTGCTTTACAAATGCTTTTCTGGGTGGCATTTTTTCGTCCGTTTTTCACCACACCGCACCACCAACCCCGCCCCGTGAAGCCCATCAATAATAACGGTTTGTGCAGACAACAGAAAAACGCCCAACAGAAGCGAGAAAACCAATGGCACCATTCGGCTGCACGAAGTTGCAATCGTGGGCCAATACGAAATCAGACCCACTTCGGGTGTCTTTCGGCAACCAATCGAACGTTCAACCAACCCGACCTGTTTGTTTGTCTTTTCGTCGACTCCAATTCGCCGCACGGCGAACTGAATTCGCTCGCAACCGGTTTTCTCTCGGTGGAGTGGATGGTTCTTCTGTTCTCTCTTCTCTTAATCTCCTTCCTTCATTTTCTACGTCAGCCTGTACTTCTCTGATGAGCCATGGATACCATACCAGAATAATGAAAATGGATGTGAAAATGGAATATTTGTTCGCCCAATATCATGTCGGATGTCGAATATCAATTTCATTTTGGTGAATGGATTAAAAAGTCACAAAGTTGTTACTAAACAACCTTATGTAATCTTATTGTATATATTGGATAGTCAGTTTTGAAAAAGGCCCAACTGTTACCTACTAAAAAAGCTATAACCCTCTGTTGAGGTTCCTGAGTCACTTCGATTCCATTCGATATATTTTTCTATATATATTATATTGCACTTCGAACTGTCAAATGGGATTTATTTCGTCTGCCTGTGGTGGGTTTTCTCAATGCTCGGTACCGTGGGTTCGATTACTCTCTCGTTAACTTTTGGCTACTACTGTACTAGAAAGTATAGTGATTATTCATCCATTTGTTCATAGAGATGGCTTCTTCTGGCAGCATACGGAGGCACATCATCCTCCGCTGTGCGAGGGCGTTTTCGCCTCCTCTTCCTCCACTCCACTCCACACTACTCTCCCCATAGTTCTCCATTTTCGGTTTTTATGCTCGTTCGCCCCGCGGTTGGCCTTCTGAGTGACGGGCCATAAAATGGTCGTTTGCCTCCGCAGCCGCTGCCACCACTGACTCATTCCCCTGGTCAGAGCTCCTCGGCCGGTTGCAAATTACCATTTTTAATGAAATGGCCTGTCTGTCGAAAAGGTAGATTTATAGAGACCTCCGCCGCTGGCATATTCGGTAGCCGAAAGTAGGCCTGGGGGCCTGTGGGCGCGCGGGTGCGCTAATGTTAATGGGATTGAGATGTTTGGCAGCTTCCAATTTGAGAAAAACATCATGGAACTATTAAAAAACTAATTTTATTGTCTTTTTTACGGGGAACAATCAAATATACTCCTAATATAACAATTCCGCTGCCGGGAGAATTGAGCATCAACTATTGTTTAACATCTATTTGGGAATTACCATAATTTTGGTCTCTACCTTCATGGCATGATATTCTTTATGGTTCTAGGGACACAGAGGATGTTCAAGCTTACCATTTCTTATCCTAGTGAGTACCTATTTGGTTTGAATTTTATAGATTTTATTGTCACAAATTTCTGTCAAACAGTTTCCCGGAACGGAACACCTCCATCTGCCCGGAAGGACTATCGTTAAAAGAGCTTTTTCTGTACACACGTTCATATCTATTCATCATTAGCGTTGCCTGTTCCTCCTTTCTGCGCCTTCGAAGTCCCTGCCACGCATCGACAAGCATTGAGCACATAAAATGGCGTCAAAGGCCAATGGGTTGTGGCTCGGCTGCCGCATCGATTGACGTCATACTGCGCCACACAGGATTCGGACACACTCACGGACATGCCAGCAGCCAACGGTAATGTAATCCCGTGATGAAATTAAATTTTATCGGATTTTTTCTCGGGGCGTCAGTGCCGTAGGGGCACGGCGGGGAATGACATCATTGCTGCGACGCATATTTGCACTTTAATCGAAACCAAAAATGCGCAATCGAAATGCCACAGCGACACGCAAAATGTTCTATAATTAAAATGTTTCACATGCGCCCCAATGCCGAAGCGCTCGTAATTGTTTATAAATAAATACGGGTACGGGTAAATACATGAATGCCGTAATTTGAGGGGGTGGCCGTGGCACAGGCAGAGCTTCAGCCAAATGTAGTTGCCGCTTCAGTGGCACATCCTTCGAGGGGTGGTGGGAGCCTGGGGGCGTGTGCATAGTCTGGTAGGGACACTGCATAAAAAGCACAGTTAAGCGAAACAATAGAGAGTTGACTTAATCATCGTCATAAATGGCGCCAAGCATACACTTCACCCCCGCCGCCCGCCCAGTCACAACCACATCAAACTCTCATCCCCAGGCTCACCCTCGAGCTGCCACTCCACTCCTGCGCCCCACTCCGCCACTCCCCCCACAAACAAACGATTTCAACGTTTCAATGTTTTTTTTTCCGTTTCGCCATGCTACGTAATGGGTGAAAAGCGGCAACAGCGCACCACAAAAGTAAATTGTAGAAAAGTGCGTTTTTGATATGTACGGGTATGTTTGTGTGCATGTGTGTGTGTGTGCGCTGACAAGCTATTTTCGCTCGCCGAATTCGCCGCACTTTTAGCCGGTCGAATTGAGAGAGTGGTGAGAGAGCAAACGAGCGACAACCCAGAGAGGGAGAGAGAGACTTCCGAAAGCGCGGAAAATTTCTTCTCGTTGTTTTCGTGCCGAACTGAAAAGTGGCAACACCGCCTTTGAACGCTAATTGAACGTTTCGCTCCGCAAAGCCAAAAAAACGAAAACAACGCAAAAACAGGCCTCTAAAATGTATTTTCGTACGGTTTTTTCCTCTCTGCTGTTCTCCGTTTTTATCACGACTCTACTAATTATATTTTGCTGCTTTTGTGTTCATGCTTTTTGCTGAAAATCTGCGCCGCTTACGTGTCCGGCGGGCAAATTGCTCTCCGCCGCTCATTTGCCGCATCAGTTGGCAGCACCAGCCCGTCGTCGTCGCTAGCGTCGGCCTCCATTGTTTTTCCACTTTCGAGTGTCTGCAAAGTTGGCAAACAATCGCT
Source organism: Drosophila lowei (assembly GCA_008121275.1). Lineage (NCBI taxonomy): Eukaryota > Metazoa > Arthropoda > Insecta > Diptera > Drosophilidae > Drosophila > Drosophila lowei. Next base: position 17,084,050 of record CM017778.1, on the reverse strand, counting down.
TTGTTCGGGCCATAAGTCTTCTAAATTGGCTAGATGCTGAATTTGCAGTTTGGAAAGCAAAGTCGTGGCTCAGGCACAGGGCCAGAAAGCCCCACGGCGCAGACGAAACTTCTCTCGAATCTTCCACAGAACTGACTTTCTCCAGGGCGCAAAGAAAATGGAAAGCGGGTAAAACTGAACGAAACTTATGCGATCCTAATGTCATGACAACTGCAATTCCATGACAGATAAAAGACAAATCCGAGACAGATTTAATCTCTACAGATATTAAGAAAGCAACGAGATCCCAAAGTTCCTTTTTTAACACTCTTTTGAGAATTCTAACAAATTTTAAAGGCTATTAGAAGGTAAGTTCCTCTTTGGAATCCTCTATACTCATTTTCAATAAAACAGAAAGATGGCGAATTAACATTAGTTGCCACTTTTGGAAGCCTTGTTTTGGGATATATTTTGTGTGGGTGAGCGAGCACCCGTTTCAACACACTTCACCAGTTACGAGTTTTTAGAAGTTAAAAATACTGATTGTAACAGCATTGATTTTCCTCTAAGAAATATAAACAATTAGTCAGACAATGGAATTTTGATTGGGTCTCATACGGGTACAGATAATGATGAGAACAGTCCCAAAGGGTTTCAAGGAGAAACTGTTACAGCAGGAGGTACAGTCTGTACAATCTTTTCAGCTGGTTATATTTTTAAATCACGAACGCTAAAATGGCTAATGGCTAAATGAAGATGATATGATATCAGGTATGGTACATCAAATGCTCTACCGAAGCATCTTTATGTTTCATATTTACGGAGTCACGGCAGGAATCGCAATCTCGGGACTAGTGGGACCTGGAAGGTACATTATTTATTATACAAATTTAGCGCCAACAAAGATACTTTGTGTTCAGGAAGAGGAATCTAAACCATTGAAATCATGTAACACGCATTTCTGTATATTAATGTAGACATATTTTCCTGTTGGATTCCACTTGAAAAACCTTAAACATACTGGTGGTATGGTGGTGAATTAAGGCCGTTTCCGACCCTGTGAAGTATTGGTATTTAGGCAGCAAACGTACTTTCAAATACTCGTAGATGGTTTCCAGGACATTTTTATACCCAATACTCAAAGAGTATAGGGGTATATTAGATTTGTGGTGAAAGTGGATGTGTGTAACAGCCAGAAGAACCCGTTCCGTCCCCACAAAGTATATATATTCCCGATCAGCATTAAAAGCCGAGTCGATATAGTCATGTCTGACTGTCCGCCTAGTTTGACGCCTAGTTCTCCGAGACTATTAGAGTTAGAGGAACCGAATGTTGTATCCAGAGTCCTGTGGTCAAAAATTTCGTTCCTAATACTCAAAGAATTGCCCATTTAGAGCATGTTTGGCTCTTACATTTTCCTGGACATGCCCTAGGAAATGTAGCCCTGAACAAAACCTGGATTACCAGGCCTCTGTTCGAGAATCATGTGATCATTATATAATCGAGAGATTAGATAAAACAAAGCCAATGCATTCAACTTCTTCCCGATATCGTTATCCAAAACATTATCAAAATATGTCTGCTTTTGACAAATTATTTGGCTGTTTTCTTTTATAGACATCAGAAGCTAATTTAGTTATTCACTAGTCTGTATTGGTGGAAAGTTAATGATTTAATTTTATCATCAAAAAACTAAATGATTATGTAAATACATACATACATATGTAGGTACATCTATTCTGGAACTATTTTTCGATTAGTTCCATGGTTATATATTGTTATATATTTTGATATTCAGACAATTACTCAGATCAGGCAGTCGGTCATTTAAAAGTTTCACACAACGCTTAAAATTCTTTAAGGGACATTTTCTATTTATTTCAACGTTATTCCCTATATCTTATGTGTTGGCTATTTCATCTTTATACAATTTTAAATTTCTCACAATAAATTTAGCTTGGGTCATCACAATCACACCAAATGCACAGAGTATTTTCAACAAATTTCATATCTCTATACTATGCCATTCTTATAGTATCAAGATCTTTGCTCATTTACCAGTCTAGTTAAACCAATTGATAAATGTAGCTTCGACATTAAGGAACAAGATGATTAAAACTTATTGTATCAAATACTAGATATATGTAAATAAATGCATGCGAATGTTTAAGAGGGTCTCGCTATACTATAAATATGTATGCGTGTGAGTGAGGATGTGCTATATAAACGCGACTGTTGTATAATGGAGGTGATACTTGTATGTTGTTATATGTGCGGGGGTGATATTGACGGTCCTCATATGAGACCAACGGCATGCGGTGTCTACACCGAACTGGAGGCCCTATTGAACATTCTCTTAAGCTTGTAGAGGCCGAAGAGCAGGAGCCAGTAGCACATGATCAGCACAAAGATGCCCACAAATGTCACCAGACAGCGAGTGGGATTGTTCCAATCCAATATGTGATACACATAGGGATTGCCAAATTCATCTGTGCCCCCACAGAAGTGATAGATGAGGGTGAAGACAAAGAACAGAATTGCCAAAGCTATGCTGTAGACCACATGCAGGAGCCTCAGCGGAAATGCCACGACCAGGAAGTCGATCAGCATCATCACCGTGTTCAGTCCATGGATAATAACGTTAGTAACCGGAAAACGCCTAGGTTTATTCATCTTGCCATGCAGGAAGACCCAGTACACTGTGGAGATGATCAATGCCAGCGTTATGGTCATATTGTACAGCCACCAGTAGATTTTCAGTCCCCTCGTGGTCTCCGTTTTGTTGCCTGACTCCGGGTCTGACACTAGACTCCGGGTATTCCTCAGATCGTAGTGCCAACAGGTGACCTGCACTGCGGCAATGAGCATGGTGATGGTGCACAGACCAAATCCCCAGTTGGTCATGTAAATGAAGAACTTTCCATCGCAGAACTTCACAATAATGCACATGATATAGACGCCCAGGAAGAACAGGGCCCATATCCATCGATAGAGCAGGTAGAGTGCGTTGGTGTCATCCTTTTGCCACTGCGATCGGTAGAACAAGTCTACGCGTTTGTATGCGAAGCCGAAATTCTCCAGCTTCAGTTCCTCGTTTAGGCTCTTGCAAAAGTCTTCGAAAAGTTTCATATTTTTATGTTTTTATTGTATCGCGGGACAGAATTTTGAGGAAAAGACCTCCGACGTGAGTCGCGTATGGCCGGCAAATGTATCCCTTTTTTAGTATTCACCTGTCAAAATATTCATTTAAAAGTTAAGAAAACGACCTGTTACATAGACTATATATTTTTAGATGTTTTTTATAGCACAGTCAATCGGAAATATCGGAAAAATAGGAAGAAAAAATGTGATCCTTCGAGCCGGATTTGAACCAGCGACCTATGGATGTCTACTTTTCTGTCAATCGCTCTACAGTCCACCGCTCTACCAACTGAGCTATCGAAGGCTACGAGCGGGAGGGGACAAAGCAGCCTGATAACGTCGAGGGGCGGCGACGCCAGACAGCCGACGAGGTGTGTGCCGCGGTGACGAAGGACCGGACAGAACCAAAATATGCACATAACATAAAATAAATGCCAGAGAAATAAAACAAATCAAAGCGAAATAATACGCAATAAATTCTGCGTTCGCTTCGGCTACATGTAAATGAATTTTCGGATTCCGCTTTGCTGCTGATACTCGCCAGCAGAGGGAGAGAGAAGCAAAAGAGCTGAAGCGAAAAAGCACAAAGAAATACTCGTAAACAGAAGCAAAGGCAAAGGCAAAGCGCTGACGTTCCAATTTAGCGCAACTTTCGCTACTTGTCGCCGCCCGATGGGTGCCTACAGAGGGGGCGGGGAGCACTGGACATGGAGGTGGCGACGTGCAAAGCGCACAGAGATAACGTCAGCTTCGGCGTTGGCGCTCTGCAAACGTCATCAGCATAGTTTTCATCACTCTGAAATTGTACATTTGTATGTATGTATGTATGTATGTACAAATGTCTGCATTTATGTGTGTATGTATGCTGATGAAAGACGCCGAACAGAGATTGGAGCCGAACGCTGCAAAAGCCGAACACAGCACACGAAGGCTAAAACAAGAGAGTGGGAGATCAGCAGCCAAGAACAATGTGCGGGAGAGATGGGAGAGTGGGAGTGTGAGAGAGCAACTGTAACTGAGGCCCGCAGTGTCACGTTTGTGGGTGGAATGGGATGGCACACAAAATGCAGCGGAAGCAACCCATCGTGTCGCACTTGCAAAAGCAATATGCGGACCCCTGTCTGGGTGCCCGTGCCCCTCACCATCCCTCGGCGCCCACTGTATGGAATATCCACTCCGATTCCCTCCGCTCACTCTTCCGTCCCTGGCGACTGGCATGACACTCCATTTTTTATTTTCCGTCGCATGAAAGCAATTTCTGCAGCTACCACTCACTCTCCCGCTCCCCTGCTGGTCGCTGCACTAATTGGAGCACATGATAAAGTAACTTTTTGGAAAACAAAGCCAGGGCTCCCCACCAGAGAGGGAGTCTGGCGAACCACTCAGCCGCGCACATGCACACACACATAAACCCACCCACCCACTCAGGCGGCGACTCTCCGACATTTGTCACGAAAAGGTCTCTGGAGTTGCAACCTTTCCATGTTGCTGCTGCCGCTACTGCTCCCGCTCCCGCTGCCGCTGCTGGGGGCTGCACCTTCTCATTTTTCAGTTTTCCTCTGTTGCTTTTGCGGAAAATGTCAAAATATAAATCAATTAACTTTCTGGGAAAACTTTGGGCTAAAACTTTCAAAGCAAATTTATCGCTGCCACATCGTGTTGCACAGCCAGGGGGGTTGTCGGGCGGTGCCATGGTGGTGCAGGGTTATTTGTGTGCCGCGAGCAGGTCATTTGTGCGCTATGCGGAATGATGTGTTAGTTGTGGCACAGCGGATGGGGTTGCCGTACTCCATTTTGTTGTAGGAACAATGGGTTTGTTTTAGGTGCTTCAAAAATAGCATATAATGGAAATTTAACTTTGATTATACTAGATTTTTGTTGAGCTTAGTCATTAAATACCACAATTAGTTTTTGTTAAAGGAATTGCAGAAATTGTATGCGCATTACTGATAGTTCCAGAAATGTAGAATCAACGATTCTAGGAAACTACATATTGAAACATATATTGTACATAATCGTTATTTTGCGTTTAAAAATGGTGAATGAATCCCTTCTGTCGAATTAATAAAGTATTTTTTGTGTAGGCAGAAAATGGCGCTGAAAAACTGTTCAAATAACTAGATCTGCGTGGGAAACACAATATTCGCTTAAATTTTTATATGCGAGTGTTCCCACTACAATTCTAGAAAGATATTCTTGGATATTCCTGAAGTATTTCATTGTGCCACAATCATTTTATATAGATAAAGAGAAAATACTTAGGAGTATGACGAAAATAGTGGGATAAAAAATATGTCTATCGAATTATGATGTCAGCTTTACAAGTGGAAATTATCAGATTAAGTTTATAATCTCGGTCCGCACATTTGGCACTTCATTAGATATATCCATCAAATCGCGGCCCCGACTCGTGCCAACTTTCCTTTGCCAGCAAACGGATCCAAGCGAAACGAAAGTTCATTAAGAGGGGCCGTGTTCATGGATAGAAAGTTGATCTGTTGCGATAGACAGCGATATGTAAACACATGAATGTATCTTCAAAGGCCTTCATAGGCGCTATTTACAAACAAACAAGATGTTCAGCCATATAGACACATTATATACAGATCTACGAGTATATAGATTCATATATTTATGTATATATGGATGTACGTACGGTTGGTTGGTTTGATATATGTAATGATAAACAAAGAAATCATTTCAATCCCATTTTTCAAGGCGAGCACATTGAATGTTTACAGAGAGAGGGACACACAGAGAGCGTGTGAGAGAGAGAGGGGGATGGAGAGTGTGAGAGAGGAAGCTTTTAATCAGTGGAATTCATTAAGTTGAACGAAAATGAAAATAATGAAATAAACAAATTGAAAATTCTGTCGTTACGTTGCTCTTTTCTCTGCTCTGATGATAATCTGCTCTGCAAGGCCACTCTTCTCTTTCCTCCCCACAGTTCTCCTCAGTCTATGGTGCTGCCTATTTCTCCTCTCTCCTCTCATTTTGTTGGAATTTGACTCTCTGTCAAAACGATTAGTTGGTGCAGTTTACTCTTTGCCCTTCTCTCAACCATTTTGTTGTTGGTTTGGCTTTAGCTTTGGCTTTTGCTCATTCTGTTTGATTTGTCGCTTTTTCTGCCCATTACCGCCGCCTCCACTCCCAGTGCTGTGTCCCCTCCAACCCACTCGCTGTGGGCCTCTAGCCCGCCGCAGAAGCGAGTCAATAGAAATTTGATACTTCTTTCCAAGGAGAGGAGAGGCGACAAACACACGCACACAGATACCCCCATACTTAGATACATGCATAAGTGTTTCAGATACTTCACAAGACACGGCTGGATCCATGGCCCAGGGTCTGGGGACGGGACTGGCGACTGGCGACTGACAGCGTTTGTGAATTTAGATGCCGATAAGTAAAATGTATCTGCGGCCAAAGCTAAAAATCGAGGCGCAAAATTCAATGCGAAAGCAACAAAACAACAAAACAACAACTAGCACAATACCAAAAGCGTTGCCAGACAACAACAACAACGTAAGCAACAACTACAGATACAACAAAAGCAACAAAAAGGCTCCAACAACAACAACAACAGCAACAGCAACAATAATAATAGCTTGCATAAATGGAACCAGTTTTGTGGCCGAGGAACCAAGCAAAAGTCGGAGACTTTAGTTAGCGTCAGCTTTGAGTAAATTTATGCGGCCGCTGCCAGAGGCGGGCAGGGGCTCAGAGGCGGAGACAGAGACAGACAGACGGCGGCCTCTGTTTAGACATCCAACTCGAACCAGAGGCCGACTCTCCTCTCCGACAGAGTCTGCGGCGACAGACTCAGACCCAGACCCAGAGTCGGACCCGAAGCCGGAGTTACCCCCCTCCCTCCCACCGCTTCGGAGGCCTAACCTGGTCGGACGGTCGCTCGAATGCCGAATGCCCAAAACCGACAGACGACATGTGAATATTAATGCTGTTGCTGGCTTCGGACTCCGAATCCGGGGATCGCAACGGATCGCAGAACGAACCCAGTTCTGGTGACAAAATTTGTAGACTCTGCCGGTTCTTATTCCGCTTCTCCTTTTCGTGCGCGCAATTCCAGAGTTTTCGTTTGTGCAAATTGCAAATTGCAAATGAGAACACCAAATGAGAAATGGGAACACTGGAAGAAAAATGATATTGTTTGTGGATCATCATCTAGACCCTAGACCTGTTCTTAGTATTGCAGGTCAAGCAGTTCATCATTCTTATTATTATTCGAATATCTGATTTGAAAGATCGAAGATATCGTATGAAACAATTTCCAGCTGTCTATACATATCATTATTCCATTTTAATCGTACTCTTTGGTAGATTTGATCAATATCCAATATTTTGAGGGTTTTTTTCGGTGCAGAGGAATTGGCACGGCTGGTGCGTGTTAAGGATCAAACGAGTTCCAAACGAATGCCAGACTCCAGACTGCAGCTCCGATGCCGGAGCCCGAGTCGAAGCCCGTCCTGACAACTTGATAAAGATTTCATGCCTTTGATTAATATGTTAAGTGTCTCTCCCCAGAAAAGCAAACGGCCAAACGGGATTTGCCGGCAAACACCAAACGCCGAAGGCAACAAAAACTAACCAAAAAAAAAAAAACCGAGAAGGAAAAGCAGGAAAAATCAGGCAACACGCACGATACGAAGGTGTCCGGAGTCCAGAACATGACAATAAATCAACTGCAAGTACAGTATGATGAGAGGGGGCAGGGCTGCTCCGGGTCTGGCACTCCATGCCTGCTCTAAGGTGAGATGAAAACGAGGTTGGTAATGCCAAGTCGAGAGAAAGAGCCACTCCACTCCACTCCATAAGTTCAGTTGATTAATCAGAACTGACAACGAAAGCATGGACACATCAGGAGTGTATCAATTTAATTGAAATCACTGTGCCACAAGGGATTTGCCACACAATTTACATAAATAAAAATACATAAATGTACTCTGAAATGATTCAGATAACTGAAAATTCAGATCATTCGCGTGCATTTGTCGTCATATTTCCACTCGTTCAATCAAGCTCCTCCTGATTGCAACTTTATTTACTCAGTAGCTTACAATATTTCATTTTAAAATCATCTTTCAAAATGGATGCTACCTTCTGAAATAGTGAAATGCTGTCTTTATCCTTATAGCTCTGAATGACAGCATTTGTAGATCGATTTTTAGGCTCCTTACGAGGATAAACAGATATGATTAATCCTCAGAGAGAAATCAGACAACAAAAGTGGTGCCATGTTGGGAGATCCTTAGATCGAAGGTACTTTGTTAGAGTCCCATTGTGTTTTACTTCGGCAAGAGCTGAAGAACAGACCTGACTGTTCTTTCTTAGTTTTTATATGTACTTAAATGAACAGAGTGCAGGAAAAAGGACAGTTCTCTAAGTATTTCTAGAAATACCAATATAATATAAATAGGGACTGATAAATCTACAATTTTCATCAATTTCGCAAGAAGAAATACTGCCAAATTATCTCGATCTATAGGGAAGATTGTTAAGCTAAAAAGAGAAGTGCAAGAACTCCATATATCTACTAGTATCATGACCATTCCAATGTTTTCACATGTTCTGGATCCAAGCACGAGGTTTATTCCCAGAAGGGAATATAGTATGTACTTACATACTTACTTACATTCAGAGATATACTCCTGTGAAGTCCATTCTGTACTAAATCTTTAGTTTCAAAGCAAAATAGATTTGATGTTTTCCAAACGTATTACACACAAAATTCCCAATAAATGTAACCCATACTAAGTCGAATAAGTGGATACGATACTGGAAAAGTTATACCAGTATGTCATACACACACACACAATATTTCCAATGGTATCCACTGTCATTTGGAAATTGATCAACTGCCGGAAAACGTTATTTTCGAAAGCAATCATTAACCGGCATAATTGTAGCTCAGGGGAATCGCCCCTCGGCGGCGGCTAGCACGCCAGAATCCGGGAATATAGTGGGTAAGTATTTCTGTAATATAATCAAAAGTCGAATATAAAAATGGAAATGAAACGCAAGGAAAGCGCTAGAGCCAGTGCCAGTGCCAGCCAAGAGGGTGGAAGGCAGGCTGTGGCAACCACCCCCAAAATGCATCCAGCAAACCATGCAATAATGTCCTTAACACAAAAAGTCAAAACCAAACAAAATCTATCCATGTATGGGTGTATCTGCAAGTGTGTGTGTGTGGTGTGTGTGTGTCTGTGTGTGGGTGAGAGTAGAGAGCCAGAGAGAATGAATGCCTGAAGCGGAGGCAAGCAAACGAGCGTAAAGCACGCGTCGAAAAATTCCGCGCCCAAGCCCCCTGTACGCCCCCACAGAAAACCAGCACAGCACACAGATACACACATATGCATACATGTATTTTGTTGTATGGACACAAGCACACATACATACACAAAGGATAGCAAGAAGAAGAACAGGAACAAGGACAGCAACGAGGACAGCAGCCCATCAAAGAGAAGAAAAAGTTTTTGCTGCTCTAACTTTCTGTCGCTGTTGTTTCCCTCTGCCCGCCGCCGCCGCCGCCGCCGCCGCTGCCTCTGCCTCTCTCACTGCCTTTCTGCACTGCCCTTCCTACCCATCTCCCCGCTCTGCTCTCCTGGGCAAATATTTAATTTTTATAAAGCCTTCTTGCTCTCCATCTCTCCCTCTCTCCCACGTTCACTCGGTGTGTGCTTGCGCTTGTGTGCGGGTTAGAAATTTTCTCTGGGCTTTAAAAATATTAAAGGATAAACGACAAGCGCACATAAAATGTAAGCTTTATGACACTGAACAGGATATCCCAAAGCTTAGCTGGGGGGATGGCCTGCAAGGGAGTGGAAGGACATTCGGGGCCTCTCCTCTGCCTCTAACCTTAATTTATTATGGAAACTTTATAAATAAGTGAAAATGAACACAAATAGGTTTCTTCATTAAATGCGTGACAAGACAAGAGCCTTCCGTGTGTCCTACCTCCTGGAGGAGGAATACCAGGCATAACGGTAGCACACTGCCGTGGTGTGGCCGTATAACGGCAACAGGCCACTCATTCGGCAAGTGTCATAGGGGTGGGTGTTACCAGAGCACGGGAATATTTGGATATGGTAATGATATAAATTAATGAAAAAAATTGTAGAAAAAGTAGAAGGAATATATATATATATCTGGAAGCTCTGACCTTGCTTCAGGACATACCGGGAGAATAGAAGTAATGATAAGGAAAGAAGAATAAGTTCCATTAGGACCTGCCAAAACCTCCAAAAAGTATTAAACAGTCAGGAACCCCTCCAAATACCCCCCCGTCGAAAGCCCGACCAAAGTTCCTCTTAAAACCAATCCAAATGGAAAAAGGTTGCTCAACTCTTTGGCAACTCTGGTCACCCTAATCCAGAGCATACAAAATGGAGTTGCCTCTCGCCTCTGTACGTGGTACGTGTGATGTGTCGGCCTCATCGCTGCTGTGTGCGTGCAAGGGCTTGCTTGCCGCGCGGTGCGGCACGGCACGGCACTCATTCATTCGTATTCGTATTCGTAGAGCAGCGCACAAAATCCCAAAAATAAAGGTAAAAGAGCAGAAGGAAGAGAAAGAGGAAAAGGACGGAACGAAGCGGAAAAGGCAATTTTGAAAAATGCTAAAAGGGCCCGAGGACAACAACGACATCGACAGCAGCAAGGACGACGATGAGGACGAGGTTGAGGCCGAACCCCGCCACGAACGGCGGAAACATGTTCAATTATCGGAATGGTTTTTGTTGTTGCTTCTACCCCGATGGAAAGCGGACGGAGCCACAGTCATAGTATGGTCCCAAAGAGATAGAGAAATAGAGAGCTAAAAAGAGAGAGAGACAGAGAGAGGCACAGCCCCATGGTCCTGATAGTCTTCCTAGACCAAATGGTTCGGGGTTAAGTAAAATTCATGCAATGCGGTCTCGTCCTCGTCCTGAGCCCTCTGCCTCGAGCACCCCTTTCACAGAGAGGGGAAGTTAGTGTGGATGGATGGATGGATGGACTGAGCGCTGCGGAGTACGGTGGGGAGGTGGGGAGGTGGCGAGGACTGTGTGCAACATATGGAATTGGCGTGTCGAGTGTGACGAGGTCGTCGGTCGTCATCCTGCTGCTACTGTTGTTTGGGTGCTCGTGCTCCCAAAAGTGGGCTGAGTGTGAGCACACACACACACAGATATCCCCAGAGGGAGCGAGAGCAAGAGAGAGAGAGAGATATGCACACATACTCGTAAAACACTCAACACGGCAGCTCAGCCCACACACCCGCACCATGGGGCAAGCATGCATGGAGCACACGTCACTCGTGTGCTCTAAAGCGCCCCTGGGAATTTGCCAGATATACTCGTAATTTATTTTAAATCTCGCCCGCTTCGCTCGCTTTAAATGTAAATCATTTATTTATGCCTATTCCCCTCCATCCATTCAAAGCTGTGCAAAATGTGGCATCATTTCAGAAAACAGATCTTAATTAGCTGGCGGTAGGGGGGAGGCGCCTAATTGGCAAACGGAAATGGAAATATGGCTGGGCGTTGGTCAATCATCTTTGAGGGGGAGCCTGGAGACTTAAACGAATTAATTTCTAGTTATTGGGTGGAATTTCCCCTTGAGGAAATCATCATTTCAATCTGGTTGGGTATCTAAGGGATCTATGTGAAAAGCTTCTACTTTGGCATCTCTAAGAGACAGAACCCATTGATGAGTGACGAAAAAGATACTAAAAACGAAACAGAATCGATTCAAACTGTGGGCAGTATATGCTGTCCCAAAGCCCGAGTTATATAAGCCCATTAGAGAAGATTTGACTTTGCCAGTAGCCGAGGGACATTCACTGATTAAGCCCGATCCGGCTCCAGTTGTCACATTTTATCTAATCCGGAATACCCCTCAATGGGTTACGGCCCTGTTGCCAGTTCTGTTGAATCGACCCAGCAGGTTGCCAGGGGTGGCCCCTCCCCCTCCCGTCCCCCCTGGCAATTGACATTTAACGTTGGCTCTGACCCTGCCCTGCCACCGCTGCCACCGCTGCCACCGCTGCCACCCGTTTTCCATTCATTTTTTCGTTGTTGTCGGTGGTGCAATTAACCGCAAAAGGTTTCCTTTTGTCGCTCGCTCGTCCATTCTCCCGCTCCATTGTCCTCGAACCCTCTAACGGACACCGACCAAGAAATATATGGTTCTCGCTCCTTCTGTCGGGCTAGGGCCGTAGGCCGTAGAACGTAGACCGTAGTGCTTTAAGTCATGAAATAATAATAGACCTCTCAGCCTCGGCATAACTTTAATGGCAGAGTTATTAACTTTTGTCCCTGGCCCTGGAGTGTCCCGGACTGGCCATCGAATAGATTGTTATTGTCCTTTCGATGACATAACCTGCATACTGCTAGTATTTTGTATTATATGTTATATTATTCAAAGAGATACCAAGTGGGAAAAAAATGTGTCATAATCAGCACTCACATACTGATGTATCTCCCCTTAGCTTTCTAATTCTTAAGGCAACTAAAGGTCTATGGGGGTTCTAAGAGTTAAGGCCTATTTATGAGTAAATACTTCTGGAATAATTCTTTATTCAATCCTAAAGAATAAGATCTTTTCTTGAATTTATAAAAAAGAAAATTTCAAATGCCACAATTTCACTTTCTTTCAATCAAATGTCAAGTTTACAGCCGCAGCAAAAGGCGGAAACATGCCATTTCCTGCAGTTATCCATTAACTTAGGTGTGCAGTTGCATCCGTCGTGCCCGACAGGAAGCTGACGAGGCTATGCAAGGACGAATAGTTAAAGAAATAGCAGACGAACGGGTGGCGGCGTGGGGGCGCTGCTAAACAAGTATAAATCTTCCTTTAATATTCCTTTGGCAAGTTTCTGTCCCATGAATGAAACTCTACTGGCAACCAGTTAATCCTGTATTGACTTATTTCATAAAATACAGTTTATTCGGGAATTCATTCCAAACAAGTTTGTTTCGATCATCAGAACTCCAGAAATTCACACAAAATGCCTCAAAATGTAGCTCAATTAAGTTGCAATTCCACAACTGCAGCGGATGCCAATTCTGTAACGCTTTCGATGCCATTTCCCCCCATTTTCCGTGGCGTGGCGTGGCGGCTCCATCTCGATTGCCAAGTTCGTAAGTAGTTCTCGAGGAAATAAACTTTTCCCGGCCCCGGCCCCGGCCCCGGTCCCGGCCCTGCCGCATATTTGAATCAATAGCAAGGCAATTGCGGCGTGTGCACAGAGAGTGTTTGGGGCATGGCAAACATTACCTAATCAGAGATTCTGTACTTAGTGCTCCACGTACACGTATCTCTGTCCCTGTCTGGGGGGTGGGGGGTGGTGGGATCAGCCGGCAATCAATAATTCGAAATAATGCGAAATGCATTAATGGGTTGGGGGGCGGGGAATGGAGAACGGGGGCCAGTGCGCCATAAATTGAAAACTGTAAACTGAATGCAAAAATGCAAAGTCGTAAAGCGAAAAGAAAGTCATAAATTAAATAATTAATGCAATAAAATTTTATAAATATTGCAAATGTGTGTGTTTTTGTTGCACTCAGCGTGAGCTGGCAGTGCCCGGCGGCAGCAACCAGTTTATGGCAGCGCAGAAAAAAATGTTCAAACCGCACACAGATACTCAGATATACAGATACACAGATACAGATACGAAGTGAACAGAATGCCGAGTGCAGGGAACGACAGCAACAGCAACAAACAGCACGGCACGGGACAAATGAATGCAAAAGGCCTTCGGTTTATTTGCAAGTACAACAGCCGCAACAACAACAGCAACAACAACAGCAGCAACAACAGCAGCCGCAACAACAGCGAAATTGAAATCGAAATGCAAATTAAAACGATCAATAAAAATGCGAATATGTCAATAAAAGTCAAATGCAAATTTGCTTCATGTTTCGAATGCAGCCGAAAAAAGCCCGAACAGAAATCAAGGGCCGCGTTTGGCGGGTTATGAGATCAAATAGGATCACTTCGGGCTGAAACGATAATTAAAATGGCTGAAAATAGGATGGCAGGTCAAGTAGGGTCAAGCAACCCCATTCCTCACGAAACTAAACACTTAACCTTTCTTAATCATCACTGAAGGTCCAAAGACATCCCGTTCTTAGCTGCCAACAGTCCATAAAATCATTTAAAAAGGCTTCAAAATTTTTTTGATTTAAAATTCGTTTCAATTTGATTCTATGATCCAGAAGACAGGCACCCTCTTGATAATCGTTCTAACAATTACAATGTAATCTTCACGTTTCTAATAAGTACACCCAATGACGAACAGATTAATATTCATTTGTGAACAGGAGGAAATATGGGATTCTAAAGTGCCTTTTTGATTTGCCTCTGCCAAAATCACGGAAGGAAAGAATTCTTTTCATCAAAAGGGAAAACCGTGCTTTTTCTCTATTCTATTTAAGCTGCTATACGATTTTATTTTCTATTCTATTTCATATTCCAGGACTGTAAGTATCTCTCAGCCATACAAAAGGTGGGGATGTCTCACTGGGGACCAACGGAAACGGTCGGTGATGTGCGAATAGGTTCGATTAGGTAAGAATAAGGTAAGGTAAGGATGAACAGATGAGCCTCCAAAATACACTGACCAGAACAGAATGTGAAACGAATCGTATCTTTATTTCTTTCAAGGAGCTTTTCTTGAATTTATATAAAAGAAAAATTTAAATGCCACAATTTCACTTTCTTTCAATCAAATGTCAAGTCTACAGCCGCAGCAAAAGGCGGAAACATGCCATTTCCTGCAGTTATCCATTAACTTAGGTGTGCAGTTGCATCCGTCGTGCCCGACAGGAAGCTGACGAGGCTATGCAAGGACGAATAGTTAAAGAAATAGCAGACGAACGGGTGGCGGCGTGGGGGCGCTGCTAAACAAGTATAAATCTTCCTTTAATATTCCTTTGGCAAGTTTCTGTCCCATGAATGAAACTCTACTGGCAACCAGTTAATCCTGTATTGACTTATTTCATAAAATACAGTTCATTCGGGAATTCATTCCAAGCAAGTTTGTTTCGATCATCACAACTCTACAATTTCGCACAAAATTCCTCAAAATTTATGTCAATTAACTTGCAATTCCACAACTGCAGCGGATGGGAAGTCTGCCAGTTCTGGAACGAATGAATAAAAATGTGAACATCAGTAGGGAACACCTACATATGCTTTTGCCTTTTTCAGTAACAGTCTATATAGAATATTTGTTCTCTGGAAGGTCGTTTAGCTGTCCTGTCACTGCACGATGGAAGGAAAAACAAAGATGGCTGTTTTTTCTCAGCTTTCACAGCCTCTGATGACATCAGCAGAATCCTTTCTTAACAGTTTTACGGCTCCAATGGGAACTTAACTTTTTATGTGGCTTCTTGTCGTTCAAGTGGGGTTCATCGTATTAGCTAAAGACTTGCTAAAATTATTCATAAGCGATTCATACAAATATCTGACAATAGGGATGGTGCATGAGCACCGATGCGATTATGGTTTTGAAGAAGCACCCACATCCAAGGAATACAGTTAGCAAGCTGCCGGGTGATATGCGGCTGAAGTGCATCTCTCGATTACAGGTGGATGTCGATTGCAGGCAGCCCTCGACATCATCTGCAAGACCAACTGGGAACAACTTGCCTTCAACGGCATCAGGCAGCTCCAATCGCTTCCCTCCCTGGTGTGCTTCCGGCATCTGTCCATCAAGGAGCAAGTCGTTCAGGACAATCCATGCCTTTCACAACGGAAGTCGATAACTTTCTCCGGAGCTTACAAGCTACGTTCCGCCAACTGGTGATGCTGGACGAGAAATCATTGGTGCAACGGATTAGAGTCGAAGTCGATCGAAGGTCACAGCATGCCATAGTCCCAGGCCTCCATTCCTGTGAAGCCATGAGTCGTCGAACAGCACTCCTGGTGCCCATAGTACGACAAATACGGCAGCACCTTCACCGTTCATTATGGGGCTTCTACGCCAAAGACAAGGTACGTAGGTATGCCTGCCCCCACTTTGTTGCAGTGCCACAGAACAGGGGCATATGCATTAGCAACAAGACTATCTTCTTCACGCGTAGCAGTATTGAGCAGATTCAAATGGGTCTGTCCGGAGGGCACAGCTTCCGTATTACCCACTGCAGCACTTCTGCAGCAGGTGCTGCCACTCCGGGAGACGGGCCAAGATGTGGCCACTAAAAGCCAAATGGATCTGGCCTTGAGCGGGTAGAGGCAGATGACTCTGAAGTGCCGTCGGAAGTGTCTGGAGGAGAATTCGAGAAATTCTTCAAGGGAAACCAGCTACCAAGCAGATGAGCAAGAAGGATCAGCATCAGGACATCTATAGGCCCAGGCTGAATCACATGTAGAGCTCCGACCTGACCAAACGCTGACCACCAAATATATATAGAATCAAGGGACAAGGAACGAGGGCCGCGGCCTCGTGTCTGGCGCCGTACTGCTCGGTTCCCCATCCGCAAAAGAGGAATTTCAATGAGGCTGCAGTTGCATTTTGTGGGTATTTTTGTGTTGGACTCTTTTTTCTTATGTGCCGTATGCGACGATGTGTATCTGCCAGTGTCTGCCCGGCTACCCCCATGGGTGTTAAAAATCGGGGAGCGAATAAATTGTCGTGCACACACACACACACACACATGCAGGCAGGCAGCGTAGCGCCCACTTAGCGGAGATACAGATACATGAGATACCCAGATACATGCAGCGATACGTCTGGGCCAGGCCAAGGAGAGAGCTGATGCCGCAGCCGCAGCCAAAGACAGAGACAGAAAGAGAGAGAGAGCCAGCAATCATCATCATTAGCAATTGGCGATGTGGCAGTCCAACGTCTTGGCGTAGGCAGCGCTGCAAATGGGGCGACGTCGACTGCAGCCGCGACACGAAGCGTACGCCGCGTCGTTGCTAATTAAAAAATGCTCGCCACAAAATAAAACTTAATTGCGATTTCATTCGAGATACGAGGGAGACGATGCCACAGAGAGTGGGGGCCAGCGAGCGCCGTTGCCGGGCATTGGTGCAGCAATTGAGAAAGGATGCGGCAAAGGAGGATGAGCGGCACACGCGTCGTATGAGCGACAATTGCACATACAACAACGTTGACAAACAGAAGAGAGACGAGGCGACCGCGAGACAGGAGAAATAGCCAGAAGAAGGTGAGAGAGGAAGAGAAAACCGAAAGCGGACAAAAAAAAGTTGCTGCTGCCGTTCCTGCCTCAAAGTTGCACTTTAAACAGGTTCAGCTTGCTGCTGCCTCTTCTGGTTGCAGTTGGCCAGCAGCACCCAGTAGTGCTCCAGCGGGAAAGAGGGAAATCAGTGGCGCGGTGGCAAGGTAGAGCGGACAGGGAGCCCGAGCTTGCACTTAATAAAGATTGATTTACACACATTGCGGTCTGCCGGTGGGGAGCCGCAGCCACAGCCACAGCCGCCGTCGCCGCCACTGGATGGAGCCTGGTCGTCCAGTAATGCTCAAAGTTATTGCAAATGAAGCTCACTCGCTCTCTGATTATTGAGTGCGGGGAAAAGGGCAGCCGAGAGAGAGAGCGAGCGAGCGAGCAGATGATAGGAAAGCTAAACAGCTTTTACACGACACATTTTCTGCCGACGCTATTTCAGTGCACGAGCCGACCGAACGGGTTCGGGTTCAACGGTGCAAAACGTATCGTGCAAGAGCAAAGAGAAAAGTGGAGAGAGGAGAGACCACAGACGGGAGAGAGAGCTAAAAAGTGCAGGCCAAAGCAATGCAGAGCAAATCCCAGCTCAGCTTAAAAGCCGGACTCCCTCCGAGCGGGGGAATGAATTCGGAGACACAATGCATTGATGTTCGTGCCCGCCGCCGCGAGTCGCCTCGCATCCCATAGCGTTGCTGCCTCCAATCAAACTGACGCCGGCAGTGCTGCCGATGCCGATGCTGGCGCTGTTGCCATTTATGGCCTTGATTTATGTATCGCAGCTACTGGATCTCTAATGCGAACACGGACACAGATACAGATGCACACACACACATACACATTCCGAATTTATTTTGCAATTTATTTCATTTCCTTGGCTTTTCGGCATGAGGCAGCGGCAGTGGCAGTGTCCGAAGTGGAGTTGCAGACTGGGAAAGAACGTCAAGAGGCAGGATGCATGGATCTCAAGATTCGCTCTGCTGCATTGTCAGTGTCTGCCTGCGTCTGTATCTGTATCTGTATCCGTATGTATCTGTGTGAGTGTCTTTCCATTGAATTCAAGCCTCTGACGGCAATTCGGAACCGAAAAGGCACGAGAGAACATAAAGAGCCTAACGTTACACACACGTTAAATACAAACATACATTCCTTAAAGAAGATTTCAAATTATACTCAAGAATCGAAACTGGGGACAACTGCACAAATATTGCATAAATATCCCCGTGTAAGGGTCCCCGTTTGTGGTCATACGAGTATCTCAACGGATTAGATTGGCACATCGTTAGCCGCCGTTTACCAACCCCAAAACAGACCTGCTGTGCTGCCATATCCTCCCAGCGAGAACAACCCCCGAAAGGCCGTATCTTGCCGTCTCGCAATAATACCCGTACACAAAAAAAAACCAACCAAGTCGAGGACTTCTCCTCGGAAGAGGACAAAACAAATTCAATTTGAGAGTTAAGATGCTAGATATCGGACCAAGAGCCCAGCAGCAATCGTCTCCAGGCGTCGCCATTGTTGTTCAGCAACAGCTATGAATAGCCACAGAAGGAATCCACTGTGCTTGAGTTCTGTGCTGAAAGGGAATATCATTTTTTTTAATCAATGTACATTTGGCGGCCAATTGAGCATTTATTAGCTCTTTAAATCATAACCTAAACTCTTAAATATATGAAAAAGTTCCAAACTTACGGATAATCTTTAGGGGTGTATTGAAAACTTTAGACACAAAGTATACAGAGACATTTGATATAAAAAAATATCCCATACAAAGTGAAAACACAATCAAGAATACTTTGATCTACCTGTATGTTTGTGTCTGTTACGTTTTTTGTGACTTTGAAAGGTTTGCATACAGAGAAAATGGCAGACAAGGCCAACAAGTACATTAAGCATTTTCATCCGCTTCGTTTCTTCGTCTCGTATTCGTGTACAAGCCAAATATTTAATATTGCGCTCATCCGAAAGTGCGGATTAATGGAACATGAGTCAGATGGTATGTGTTGCGCATCAGAAAAAGTGCAACTTCCAGAAATTGCTTGCTCATCGGCAGGGATCCAGATTCAAACCTGTGCCTGAAGTCCATTGGCACATTCAATTTATGGTTCCAAATGACATCGTATATCGCAATACTGCTACAAATGGTTTTGCCGGGTCAGCTAGTTATTTTATACAAATTTGTATATTATGTATATTGTTCCGTTCGTATTTTCCGGGTTGAGAATATAAAAACAGAGAGTATTTTTACTATACGGAGAGACTTTATTTTCTAAAGAATTTATGTGTTGTTCCAAACAACTTCGAGTCAAGACTGACTATTTCCAATATATCCGGCATTACAACAATAGTCAGCCTACTTAATATCCATTCGTTACAATATTTAAGCTGGAATATATATTATAGCCAGAGAAAAAGTGCTGAGATTAGCCTTAGATTTAAAAGTGTATACCAATTGATTTTCACACAAATATTGTTTTCACTTACTTTTTATGTTTAAATGCGAGTGAATTCTATTTATTTTAAATATGGGTGTGTTTTTCTTTTTATTATGCCATTTTTCTCTGATTGTACATTCAAAATGAACGGTTTTTGCTATACACAATGCATACCTACATAAATGCATAAACCAAAAATGTGTCATACATATTTATTCACAAAGTATTTAGCATTTTCATGGAATATTTATTACATTTGGGTGCCTTTAATGGAACTCTGCAGAATATTTAGCACACTAACAGACTAGCAGACTATTGCCAACTGAGAAAGTTGAGGACATAATTGACACTAGTTAGTTCAGTTAGCACCGTTTTAATAAGTTAATGACTTTGATTGTTTAAATATGCTAGTTTTGTATGTTATACCTCGTAAATATTCAAAGTTTTCGCAAAAATTTAAACCCAATTACTGAGAACTGCAAAAGCACTCTAACTTCGAGTTTACGTAGTGCCCGACGATCAAGCAAACTTAGTTTATTGTTAGTTAGCTGAAACCCCTGGCAGCCTTTCGCAGTTCGGGCTAAATCCACACACAAACAAGCCTAATGAGGAGTAGAGCTGAATTTGTTAATTTTGTTGTTTTTATTTTTTGGCAAATGCAAATGGGTTCCGGGCCTCTGTCTCGTCGACGACAGATCCGATCCGATGGAAGTGGCGGCAAACATTTGTGCACATATTTGCCTATTTAAAAGCGTCTCGTTTATCGTATGGAAAAAATTTAAATGGAAATTAAGTTGGCAAACCTTGAAATGCTCTCGGCCCGTAGCTGAACCCGAACCCGAACCTGAACCAACTACTTTCCACTTCAACCTGTTCAAAGACAGCGGCTCAGGTATGTATAAACGTATGTACATATATATTCAAGTAAGTATAGCTATAGTAGATTCTTCAGATTGCAGACAAACAGAAATTGCTTTGGAACATTTCTGCCATCTCATGGAATTTAACACGCAGCGAACAAAGAAGTTTTCTACTCTCTAGACAGGCAGGGCAGGCCGCAAAAACCTCAGACTTCAAACAGAACGAACGGCCCGGACGGACGGACATCGGAAAACATTGCATCGCAAAAGCTGCTACTAAATAACATCGCAGAACTAGCCACAACATAAAGAAGAGAAGACCAAAAATGATGGAAATGCCAAAATACAATAAAGGGAGAGGAAAACGAACACAAATTTATTTACTAAAGATTTATAAGTAAATATATACATACATATGTATACACTGGCGGGGATAATGATAGTAGTTCGGGCATGTTTACATTACATATCGCACAATGTTTGATATTCCAGAATGGATTATAGTGAGAACTTAGTTTTTTGGTGATATTCTGATCAAGGCTATGGATGTTAAAGTCCTATAATGTTGTACTTTCTTTGGTATAAATTCCGAAATTTTACCTAGGCACAGTTCGAGTTATAAAAGTAAAATATTTAGTTCTATATCTTTTAAGGGTTTATCGCGTGGAAGAAGAACTGTCGGCAATTCATTGCAGACTAAAAATATAAATAAGTGTACCATCTACATATACACCTAATTCTGTTTTACACGGTCTTTTTTACACGGTTTTGAAATAACACGGTTTGAAAATCAAACATTTTAATTTTTTACACGGTTTTATTCCATTTAACACGGTTCAAAATAACAACACAAATATATAAAAACCATACACAGCTCACAAACAGCTAGAAACCAAGCGAAAACAAGAAAGAGCATAAAGAGAATATGTACATATTTCTTTCTCTTTCGATTTTTTGCGTATTTGATCAATGTCTTTTTTTACACGGTTTTTTCAGGAACCAATCTACCGTGTAAAAACAGAATTAGGTGTACAGAAATAGTTTCTATTCATTCGAAATAGCATACAATAAAAAAAATAAACATGGATATATTGTTTCAAGCATTAAGTACAGATCGTAGTGACTAATCTCTTGCCCACTACTGTAGCTACATTCACACATGTAGGTACACATTACATACTCGTACCTCGAGTGTAAATAAGTTTTTCTACGGCTGTGTTTTTATTGCATGGCACAGCTTAAAGTCTAAAAACAAAACAGCAACAACAACAACAGCAATGCGAGTGCGAAATGACAGAAAAAGCGAGAGGGAGACCGCAAAAAAGTTTCTTATCTTGAGTTGAGTGCTGTGCCGAAAGCAAAGCAAAGCAAAAGCTTGGTCGTCGGGCGTTGGCGTTGACTTTGGCGTCGGATGAGCCCGAGCGCTAAGTCGCCAACTAGACGACGCGACATATCACGGATATCCATCGACAGAAATGTTCTGCCTTCTTGGCGGGGCTTGGATCGCAGCAGCTTCGAATCCTGTCGAGTGCGTCTCCAAGTGTGAGCATCGTTGCTTTTTTATGCTTTTTTAGTTTTTTTTTTTTTTTTCATTTTTTCTCTTCTCTTTACACATTTGAGCCCACCCACAAGTGTGTCCGTCCGTCCGGTTTACCTGTCGTCGTCATCGTTAAAATGAATACATAAGTGAATGAGGGTCTGGTCTGAATGAATGGGCGAGGGCGAGGGCGAGCCGTGTGCATTCGTTCTACTTTATATTTTGTTGTTGCTTTTCCTTGATGACTTTGTTGGCCGTGTATGTGTGTGTGTCTTACCTGCGGGTCCTCCACACAAAGGTATGAATGTGGCATAAACGGCGGGCGGTGGCGTTTTTTATTTTTATGGCCTGATATCTCTGCCGCTGTCCAGGGCAAGCCAAGCCATTAACACACAGCAGCACCAATAACAGCAACAACATGTGGCAGAAGAGGGCTATATCTTTGTGGTAAGGTCTCCGGGCCAGAAGTTGAGCTTGATTTTGGGAAACGGCGAGACGAGCGACGCTAGTCGGGTCGGATCGGGTCGGGCATCGTCAATGTGCCCGACGCCATTTTATATCGGAAAAGGTCGCTGTGGCACTGCCACGATACGGTCATAGGGGGACGCCGGGGCGACACTCAAAGTTTGTGGCACTCTGAATGTGTGTGGACGGTGGGTGGGGTGTTTGTGTGATGAAACGTGCCGATTGCCTCGCCTTACGATTTCCGTAGCATAGGAATGGCCTAATGCATATCTAAGCAAATTATGGCAATTGTCGGCAAAGGTGTTGGGGAATACACACGGCACTCCGGCACTCCGGCAGCTCGACGCTTGAGGTAGCAAATTGAGAGATATTCAATCCACATTAGGCACAAATTATTATGCAAAGTGTTATCTTTATGGCTTTTATATGTTTTATATAGCTCTGACAGTTTCTGCGTTGAAATGCATTATCAAAGTTTCGTTGAAAGTTTAAAAGTTCACGGGAATTTCCTCAGAAATTTGCTCTCTACAGATTAGAAATACGAACAAATCATTTACAATTTTTTTAATGAAACAAAAACTGTATAAATTATACAAAAACTAAGCAAATCATCACCACCGTTGTCATTTTTAAAGAAGCAATAACAATATTTCGATTAGATATTCGGTGCTAATGAAAACCAAAGGAAGTTAGATAATAAAATCATCAAACTACGTTATCAGAGGGGTAATTTGTAGCTTATCCAGATACAGCTCTACTGTACAGTTTATGGTAGGCTTCCAATATATTTCCATATTCGTTTTATTCACAGGCAACTATTCAGGCAATTTATAGGCCTGTTTAGCCTTCGAATTCATTGCGTTATTCATTCGAGTCAATGACTGTAATGAGCAACACACAGAGCCATCCACAGATACACTCGGACACACACCCATACAATCGATGCCTTATTCATCCGTCTGTGCTTATAAGGCGCTACAAAAAACACACTTTGGAGGCCTCTTTCCGTGCATCTCGTCGAGCTGAATATCAATTTGCCGAGACTTTTTATGGATATTCTGGCTGTCGCCAAAGTTGATGCTTTCGGTTTCTATATTTGTCATAACCCAAGAGTTATGGGGCCATAAAAGACGTCTCAAAATGGCCGCAGCCTGTTGTCATATTCGTTTTTACTTTATTGTGCTCAATTCTGCAGGCTGCGAGGAGCCAATATACCGCTGGGGCCAATAAAAATGGTGTCTGCAGTCCAACTATACATATATGGGATTATAGTAGCAATATAGTGGCCATACATATATGGATTGATAGCAGAGTTCTTGATTACAGATAATATGTGATATCTCCGATATCGGATAACGCTAGTGTGAATCAACAGAATCTGTATTTGAAAAGTACAGTCTTGTTAGCAGTTGAAAGGCAACAAAAGGTCTGTTAGAAAGAAGCTTTTAAAGGAGAATGTAGAATGAATAAATAAATTTAACAAGTGTAAATTATAGTAGCAATATAGTACCAATTAGTAGCAATTAAGCGGCAGTTAGAATGTAGAATATAGGAATAAAATATTTGTAGAATAAGTACAGTCCTCTTCGGCCTAAATATCCTGGGGAATATCTGGAAATATGCGTCTCACTGAAGTGGCACAACCCATAAAACCCTTCAAAGTTCGTTTTTCTGCTTATTAGATTTCCAAAGAACAGATTTACTGAAAATAACCTGCAATAGAACTCTCTAAAGCCAATACTTCACATCTCTTGGATAGGATTTAGTTTTAAAGAGTTCTTTAAGCAAACATACATATGTACATACATATGTCAAAAATCTAAGCTTATAGAGGAACAACTTTACGAACTGTGAACTGTCGAACCGGCAAATATGTTACATCGAGCAAGAAAACTTTCACCCAAGTTAAAACTTTTCAAATCACGGCAAAAAAAAGTCGCCCACAGCACACAGCGGATGTGTGCATTTATTAAATCGTAGGAGAATCATTGGTAAACAAGGTTTTAAACTACATTTAGAGACTAGAAAAATCAATTTCCGTATCATTTCTAAAGCGAACAAATCGAATGCATTATTGAAATGCCCGCACTCTGTCGCCACAAGTGGAAGATCATGGTATGGTGGTAGAGAATGCGAGTGCTTTGGATGGCTTCTCTGAATGCCAATCAAATTACGGAGGACGTCGTACACGTACAGCATGCGGCAGGATGCAGGAGGTTCTACGTGCACGAGGCGGCGACATCAAATGGCTGTCATGCGGGGACTTTCATTGCATGCCACATGCAGCATGTGCCGCCATTTTCATATCAGTCAGTGGCAGTGGCAGTGCCTCCACTTTTTCTGTGGCGCATTTGGCTTTCAGCGATGTGAAAGGGCCATCAAGAAGCTGGAAGCACTTGTAATTA
The DNA here is from genome assembly GCA_008121275.1 of Drosophila lowei. Classification (NCBI taxonomy): domain Eukaryota; kingdom Metazoa; phylum Arthropoda; class Insecta; order Diptera; family Drosophilidae; genus Drosophila; species Drosophila lowei. The sequence continues at coordinate 17,059,048 of CM017778.1, read as the reverse complement.
AGCACCAGCCAAACCCTAATTGCGTTAACACTTTCGGTTAATTTGAATTTATGAAATGCTCTTCAAACGGTGAATAATGAAAAGCTTGCCGCAAAGTTTATCCAAATGCCAACGGCGGAGCGGATGAGTAGCAGCGCAGCAGAGAAAAAAAAATACAAAAGGGCAAAGGAAACTTTACGAATATAATTAAAACGATTTTCCATGAAATTTAAAATGAAATTTCGCAGCGCAAAAAGTTGCCAACAAAAGGAGGTGGACGGAGCAGGGGAGAGAAGCGAAAAAAAATAAATGAAATGCCAAATAAAGCGAAGCAGTTGGTTGATTACACACACACACACACACACCTCGAACGGGTACACAAGTTTGAACGTTGGCAACGTTCAGACCCGACCCCCCTCCCTCCCTAGAAGAGCAAGAAGCAGCCAACGAACTGCTGGCGAACGGAGCATTGAAAAAAGCTAGAAAATTGCAAAAGCCTGGGGGGAGAGCGGGCAACGAATGGTTATGAAGAGAGAGCGCTCGCTCGCCCAGTAAAGGGGGTGGCAGAGGTGGAGAGAGAGAGAGCGAACAAGCAAAAGAAAGAGAACAGTGGGCTGTGGGCTGTGTGTGTGTGGGCTTTGAAGAAGGGCGGAAGCAGTGGGGAGGAGGCAAGAAAAAGTTTTGCTACTGCTGTCGTTGCTACGTTTATGCGTTGACTTTGCTTGCGATAATGAAACCACGAACATTAGTGCGTGAAGAGAGAGGCTAAAATGTCTATTCCACTCAGCCACTCAGCGAATGTGTTCACAATCAATTCGATATCGAGATAATACGATCGTGTAAACATGCCAGGTTGCTGGGCAAAGGACTGAGCTGAGCAACGCTGCCGAGAGAATCAAACGAAGCAGCAAAAACACTGCTCACTGATGAATGGGAGCTAGGAGCCCGGGGAATGTCTGAGGGGGCCAGAGTGGGTGGACAGAATTATCGCCCAAACAGCAAACAGCAGCAGCAATAAAGCAGCGGCAAAGGGAACGTCGACAGCAAACAGCAACAAAGCGACACATGACAAATGGCGCACTAGACGGACGGCGCTGGCAGTGAACAAAATAAAATGTCTGTACATGTGAGAGCGTCTCTCTCTCTCTCTCGTCTCTCTGCTCCTATACTCTATGCAAACGCAAACCTTGAGCTGCCTGTGAAAATTCAAATAAAAGCGAAAAGAAGCTGAAAAAGCGGTGAGTGCTCCATTTTTGGCGCGCACTACAATTTAAAATTGCTGTCAGCCAGTCAGTCATGCAACGAAACGAAATGAAATACATACGCCAGCCCCAGCAGCAGCCCCAGCAGCAGCCCCGGCAGCAGCGGAGCAGTGGGGCAGGCAAAAGCAGCAGCAACATTCAATTTGTTCATACGAATTTATCGCTTGTCCGAGACGCTCTGGAATTTCGACCGACACCGAAAAGCGAAAAGCTTTTGTTGTTGTGTGGAAGCGTCAAATAAATGTGGATCCTATGAGATGTTTTCGATGCATAATAACTGCGAGAAAAAAATGCCACAAAATTATAATAATAAAAAATACAGCAGCAGCAAAGCCATAAATATTTATCACGTTAATTTATGGCCCATCGATGAAAGAGGGTTGCGGTTGCGGCGGTTGTTAGGGGTTGGGAAAATGCAAAATGGAGATGTGAGATGGATATTTTAACAGCAAAATAATTTAGAACCACAGAACGTAATTTTTAAATGAATAAATAGCCAATCTGAGATATGGTCTAATAGGGCTCTATTATGATAGTTCGAGGTGCCAAACGGTTCCTTTTGCAATGAAATATTGAGGGGTCACCAAATAATATTGGGTAAGAAGCATCAGTTGGAAGGTTGGTAGATAATCCAGCTATAGTTCTGAGATATGTACATACATATGCATATATACATTGCAAAGAATTAATAGACAGAGTCATACATGCCGATATTTTGTTTTTTTCATTTTTTTTACGTTTTTCTTGGAATTTTGCTCTTTTTTTTAGTCATACCTACAGCTTAAACACATTTTAATAACAGTTAATAACAAAAATTCCCCCAAATTATGCCTTTACTCATATTTTCCATGTTTAAGTTGAATTTGTTTTGCAAACAATTAATAGACACACTGTATCTTATTTTTCACAAAAATGTAAGGCCTGATAGGGGGCCAAAGTTGTAGTTACATTTCCCGATCACTTATCGGAAGGTAAGACTTTTTAGTTCGAACAACGATATTGGTCGACATAGTACCTCTCCTTTCTCTCCTTTGAAACTCTTCCCATTTAGAACCAGTAGAATCTGTACCCATCATTTGATCTGTTTTATTCTGTTTTATTGTTAAAATATACACAGTCTACGAAGCTATGTATGTTCTCGTGTTTTTAAGCTTGAAGCCTGTGTATCCAAATAAAATAAAATATTTAATGGTATTTTATTTATTAGGTGTCCAACAGAACAGGGAATATAGAGCTTTTAAATGAAGAGAAATGAATAGAAATCTTTCGTAAATTAAAGTAAATTCGTTAAAATTTTCCTTAATCTTTTAATCGAGCAAGGAAACAGAAACAGTTGAACAATGGAGATGAAGCTTCCACTAGCTCTAAATGGCAATTGTTCTCACATTTACTGCCTTCATTTTGAATTCTGAAAATTATTAATAAATATTTAAATGAAGTCGATGTAATCTCATTGGATTTACTAAAATGTTCATGTAATCTCAATGGAATCAATAGAATTTATCATGATTGTACTATGTGGCACGGGCTCTTATTGATGCATAATTGACGGACGTTGCATATTCCCCGAACTGGGGATTTCGAGCTTGCTACAATTGAAAGCAATTTTGAATCAATTAGAAGTGAATTTGAGGAACTCGGATGGTTTGCTTTCAAGCAGCACCGCTGCACCGCTCTGCCGCCACTTGAGCGGATCTGGAGAGCTGCATAAACAGACCTGTGTCCGCACAGATCTGTGTGTGTGTGTGTGTGTATCCCATTGGAGGTCGGCTGGGTGGAGCAGTCGGTGGCATCCACAAAGGGAAGTCGCAACTTGCTTTTCTCACGCATCGAGCGCCGAACGAACGTCTCGTACTTCACAAATGAGTGCACATAATTTTTGACGAGCTGGAAAGCGGTGGAGCGGTGGATCGGTGGAGCGGCGGAGCGCAAGAGGTAATAAAACAGCAATAACAGCTCCCCAAGAAAACGAACAAAAACCAGAAGACAAAAGACAAAAGAGAAGAGGCACAGACAGAAAAAGAAAAAGAAACAGAAACAGAGAAGAGGCGCACAAAACATAACAAGGCGAGAAGGCTGCCACGGAGGCTATCATCTTCCATTCCAATTTCAATTCCAGCGAAGCGAAATATTTTGAAAAACACGCCAATTGGTCATGTCCCGACCTCGACGGGGCTGCACTCTGTGTCGTATCTGTGTGCGAATCAGTCTGCACTTGTGTCTGTATACGTATATGCGGTGTGTGTGTGTGTGGGGGTATCTGTGTGCTTATTATTCGATTAACTTGAATCCCCCTGCAGCGGCAATATAACTTTTATTTGAGTTCCGCCTACAGACACGGAACACGGTACACGGTACAGGCCAGGCCCAGCAGACAGACACCGACGGCTAAAACAGCCCAAAACGAAGTTCATCAGAGACGGCAAAGTTCAGCGAAACAGCCACAGATACAGATACAGATACAGATGAAACGTCAGAACCGTAACAGGTGCACTCACTCTCACACACACAATGCGCCCTGATTGAAGCTGATTCTGAAGTTCGGGGGAGCCGCAACACCATCTACCTTTGGACCCTCCCCGTCCCGCATTGGCCCTCCATTGGAGATGAGAGCCCGAAGGGAAAAGCTGTGATTTCAGAACTATGGAATATGAAAAGCTTCAAATGAATACTTATAATGAAAGAAATCTATTCAAAAAGATCAGACCAGACAGAGTAAGAGCTCTTACACTGGGAAAATACAGTGGGCTAGATCAAATATTGAATGATTTGTCAAGGAAAATTTATGATTGAAAGAATTCTATTCAAACTTGGACAAATTATGTACATTTCTACTCTGCAGATATCTCCCTTTATCGCATGCCTTATAAGACTTCTAGCAACTACTCTTATCTTGGCCTAAGACTATATTTCCATGTTACAATATTTAAGAAGCTCTGAGAGCTTTGAGAGTGTAATTCTTATATCAGATATGGAAGATTCATCTTTGAAGATTCCAAAGTTCCTTAAGGTACATTCAGATGCCTGCTTTCCCCTAGAGTACTTTTAGACCACAAAAACCTTCATATGCCGAATATTTCGCATAACCTGGTCACACTTGGCCAATGCTCAGCTCTAATCAAAGCCCGGCTGCACCAGCAGTGGAATTCCACCCTCGCGCCCCCACATGCAGCACAGCCGCCGCCTTTGGCGTCCAATGGAGCCGCAAAATTGTGGCCTGTCCTACTCGTTCGACTCCCGACACCGACACCGACACCGACTCTGGCACTGGCTCTCAGGCTCCTCTGCGCTTCGTTCAAAATGGCAAATTGCCATGCTAGCCATGCACTCCCGGGGAGGGGAGTGCGAGTGCCAGGGTGAGTGGGGGGGTGCAGAGAGGGGTTGCTTGTGCGGCAACGGCAACAGCAACAGCAACATTGAGGAGAGGAGAGGAGGCAACGGCATCGCATCGGTACAGCCGAAATCGAATCGCTTTGCGTGTTTCGCATAACGTTGCGAGCTTCGCCCCTGCGCTGCCCCACACCCCGCCAGCCAACCACTTCCAGTCACGGACACACCTTGGTCGTCCTCTGCCACTGATCCCTCCCTGCACCACAGTCAGTGTGCTGCCACCGCTGGCGACGACTCCTGGCCTCGTGTAAATTCCAAAACGTGCCGAGGATTCGCTTGGTTAACGCTCATTTTGTTGTTATTCTCTTCGTTCGCTCTCTCTCTCTCCCTCTCCTTGTCCCTGTGTCTCTCCCTCTTTCTGTCCGTCTCTTTCTGGGGCCTGCATTGCCTTGCCTCTTCATTAATTTTAATGGTTATAAAAATAATGCCCTCGGATTCGGATTGCATTCATCTGGGATCAAAGTTGAGACTTGATTTTGTGCTTTTGGCAAATCCCTCTGCACTTATCTGGCTTGCCCCAATCTTTGGAAAGCACAAAATCTTCAAACAAATGAATGAATACGAATACTCGCGTTCAAAGATTCGATTTTACTTAGTCTCTTTTTACGGCTGCCCCCAAAACTAATACTTTCCTAATGGCCATGCCAGCAATTTGTTCAACCATCCATCGAGGAAATGTACACGTACAAAATCATGTAACCCCTTGGGTGTATTTAACCTACAGGGCCCTCAAGTATAGGATATTGTTTAGGGATCCAAAAATATAGAAATATGGTGTTCTATGAGTAGTAACCTTTTTCCGAAAATAGTGATAATTTTAAGATACACAGTTCTATATTTGCAGATTACTATTTTGTTTTCCCAAGAGAAATAACGACCGCTACTGGCGATTATTCAGAAATTTGTTTGCTCTCTCCCTCTGATAATTATCAAGATTATAATTTTCAATTTTAAATTGCAAATGCTAATTGTATAAATAATACAAACACAAATAACAGCTGCATACCTCGTGCATACTCCCATTAAATTCGAGTGAAACATTTTTAAAATTGTGGGCGTTATCACATGTTTGACTGTGACTCTTCTAGCATCTGGAAAGTAGGTATGTGGTAGGTACGTGGCTGGATTACTTCCGCTGGATAAGAAAATATACATTCAGATGATTATCTGGAATTTTGGTCGCTCTAGTTCTAATAGTTAGTCTCTGAGAACTAAGCGCCAAGCAGACATGTCTATATCAACTCGACTATTGATTCTGATCAAGAATATATATACTTTATGGGGTCGGAAACGGTTCCTTTTGGATGTTACACACATCCACTTTCCCCACAAATCAAATATACCCCTAAAACTCTTTAAGTATCGGGTATAAAAATCCTGTTAAATACCTAGTTCCAAAGAATCAAATGACCCCCTTTAATGGCGCCATTGGACACCGAACAGATCTGGAAAAACTAATGCGACACGCTCTAACTTGGGCAGCAAATTTGCAAACAATGTAGTTCGATTAGCCTGACCTGCCCACTCTGTGCAAATTGTTTATGCAAACTATTGCATAAGTGCAATCTATTAGCATTAATAACCTGTCGAGACAAATGACCGGCACGGGCTGCGCAAATTCCAATGGAATTACTTCACTACACACTGCCAAAGGTTTCGAATACTCGATTAATTAGCATGTCAATATCCGAGACAGCCCCTCCGACAGGGTTACGTAACGCGCCAGCCACTGACCCTTTGCAAATACTTTCTGATTGATCAGAAAGGCTATCGTTGGATAGCCGCTACTTCGATTCTTTGAGTGTTAAGAGCCCGAACTATCTGTGCAACTGTATCGCAAATATTAAAGATGGTACAATATAAAATATATAAAGATAGAAGCACATATTTCTTGATTGTGGCTTTGTACACTATCGAATTGGTAATATATTTCAAAGATTTTTGGATAGCCACGAGCCATATAAATATACCAAAGAGTTGGCTCATTTTGATTTGATTGTGATTGAGCAGACATGGTAGAACTTTCAAGAAAATCGTAACTGTTAGAGAAACTCACATCAACTCCCGTTTTTCCTGACTCTCCGATCAGTCGTTGGATACCCGCTACTCTGATTCTAAGTATCTACACTGAGAGAATAATGGCATACAAAAAAGAAGCACTCCCATATTTAAATTTAAACAATTTAAACTTTTAAACAAAAACAGTGAGATTAAATAGAAATCACTTTGATTTAAATATATTAAATTTATAAGCAAAATATTTGATTTAAATATGAAATATATTTATTTTAGATGTGAAATATATTTATTTTAGATCTTTTATATGTATTTTTAGATCAAATATTTTCAAATTAATGTCAAAATGTAAGTAAAAGCACATCTATTTTAATATTTAAAGGCTTTTTTCTGGGCTTAAATTCCACTATTGAAACGAGAAGATATGGCAATGATGGCGGTTGGTATTTCTGATCAAACTGTATAAGTTATCCACCCAAATACTTCATGATTCCGCCTGTTTAAGCGATCCGAACATGGTCCATTTTGATGGGTTGTATGTTAATATATATTTTTTAAGATTATTCCTTAACTTAGTGGAAAAACCCCAAAACTCTTTCCAAAAAAATGACTAATTTTTGTATATCTATAGCTATTTTTTGTTTTGTTTGGCGAATATTCAGAGATCCCGAATTAGTCGCCAAGGGGAGCACGTTTATCAACCCTTCAAATACACGTTTGATTAATTCGTTTTTAATTACTGGTAGCGTAGGTATTCAGGCCAACAATAGAGTTTTGCTAAACAAATGAGATTTTCCATACAATGTCGTCTGCCAGTCGGCTTGACTGGCAGTTACATCAGCGGCAGGGGCTGAAGTGGAAAGTAAACAGATAATAAATCATAACCGTTAAGTGTTTTCAATTACCCAATTTACCAATCGCGAATCGCAAAGCGGGGCACGTTCCAACTGTGGCAACAACAAAGGCAACGGCAACGGCAGGCAGCGGCAACACTAATACTTAAATGCTATTTATCAGCAGAGCGGAGCGCAGGCCTTGCACGGGGTGGTGCTGGTGCCGGTGCGGTGCGGTGGGGTGGGGTGGGGTCTGGCAGGGAGGCAGCACATGCCAAACTGGTGGCCGGATGGGGCAAAGCTTTCTTTCTCTCTCTCCGGCAAAAGCAACAGAAACAAAAACAAAAGCTGATAAGTCTGTTTTTGCAACGACAGCAAAAAGTCAAACGCAAACGGCGTCTGCCTTTGCCCTCCTGCCCAACTCTCTCTCTCTCTCTTTCAAGCTCTCTCTTTCCCCTGGGTCGCCTCTTCGCAGTACGGACTCTACGGATTGATGGGGAGACGTGGCTGTGGCTGTAACTGTGGGTGTGGGTGTGTGCGCAGTAAAGTGCGACATTTTGCTGCTGATTAAGTAGCGTTCGTTTTTAATAAAAGTACGACAAGCAAATAAAACAACAAGTTGCACAAACAGTGGTGGCAGCGTGACACGAGCGAGCTTCTCGTGACTGCTCGACTTAAGATCAGGTGGGAAAAATGATCCTGTACCGAACAGGAGACCTTCTTCGTGAACACTGGGATAGTGAAATAGGGAAAAACTCTGTTTAACCAACATTCATTCATTCAAGGTTCAGAATCAATAATATTTTCATGAGTTCTTGAAGCTTGGAACTGTTTAAACATCATTAACTTCCAGGTTCTATATAATATGGTTGGAAAGAAAGTGGCTATAAGTGATATAAGTGCTCTAGAATTTTCCATCAATTGATCGATTCAATGAGTCTCTTGTGAAAACATAGGCCAATAGCCCATTAGCCCTATATGTACGTACGATATGATAGTTTAGTTTCCAGCTATTCCCCTGGGCTCCTGACATGACAGCTCTGTCACGCTGTCATCTCTGGGGCAGAAAACACACTTACCGTTGGATGATATACACATGGCCACAGCGCGACAGCAGGCCCTGCCACCCACAGAAGCTTCGGCGAGCGGGCGGGCTCGCTCGGCAATCGTTTACTCGCCTTCGTCCTTGTGCACGTCCTCGTGCTGTCACAGCAATCGCCCTTGCAGAAGGTTACGCTGCCGGGACGCCGCTGGCACGTGGCCCATGCCCCGTTATGTGGCTGCGGCTCTGTGGCTCTGCGGCTTTTGTGGGGGAGTGTGTCGGGGAGGAAGGCATGGACAACGAGAACGACAGCCAGAACGACAATGGGGGTTTTGGTTTTAGCGTGCTGCCATATGTTTCCGGCAAGTGTCCGCCCAACTCCTTCTCCTTGGTGCGCCCCTCTTGTACTTGGAGTGGCAGCTCGCTCTCGCTCGCTCCTCCCCCTCCTCCTGTGAGGCATGAAAAGCGTTGAAATCTGCAATGCCAACAACAAGTAGACGAGGGGTGAAAAGGAGCGGGGGTCGAGGCTGTAACCTGATCCAACTTCCTTCGACTGGGGGGCCGACACCTTCTGTCGCCGCCGACGCATCGCTCTGATTTATCTGTGCCACAGCCATATCATATCCATAAAAGTATATAGAAAACCGCATACGCCATCCCATTTCAAATATATTTCGCATACAGGGTGTTTCATTTTGATGATTTTATTGTTTTCGAAAATCAGCTAGAATTAACTTAGAGTGTCTGTGGATTACATTTCGAGTGTGGTCTAACAATATTTCATACAAGAGTGCGTACAATCAGAGCTATATGCTACATATACATACTATATACTATATACTATATACTCGTACATATGTTAATAGGTTTCTTTATTTAGTTAGGGTTTCCGAACAGTACAATGTCAAGCTTACAAAAGTCAAGAGATCCGATCGGATGTCGGACCAAAGCCTTCAAATATATATCTCAATAATAGGAATAAATAATAAATATACAACAATCTGGAGTCGAGACAAAGTTCTGGAGTAGCTGGATCTGGGGCTTTTCAATTTGTTTGATTGCCTGGAAATTATGTTAATTTCGGGCCGATCACGAGGGATGGGATGCTGTGGATGCCGGGGGTGGTTTAAACAAAGGGTAGGTTTATATCTCTCTCTGTCTGTCTGTCTTTCTCTGTTGTGGACACCATTCTACGAAATCCAGCTATTCCCGTAAGATACTCATATATTTTCTCCCCAGTAATTTTTATACTTTTTTTGCTCTCTGTAAAATATGTACATACGATATGAATAACAAAACAAAATATCAGCTAAAAGCGGAAAAGGGTAGAGGGAAAGTATGAAAACCTAAAGCCTTTTCTTTCAAGTCTATGAATATCGTAAATATAAGAGTATAATATCATATCTGTATAGGGTTTTATTTGGTCAAAGCTCTATAAAAAAAAAAAATTCAAATTTATTTTCATGTGCCGTGTGGTATGTTGTGTTTCCATTTCGCTTTGCCACGAATCATTTCGATTCGATTTGAAATTTATGTACAAAGTTCGTGCTGCAATTAAACGTAATACGAAAAAAGTATCTACAAGATATGCGCGTATCTACATATAGGGATGTGTGCGCCTGTGTGTGGGTCTGTTATTTGCATTATTCCGTTTTGTTTGTTTGATTTGCTTATACATATGTATGTGTGTATGTAGTATTGTTTTGTATCTTTATGCCCGACACGCTCGCTCAAAGCGGCGCAAAATCGTTAAAATTTTATCGCCTCGTTGAAGAACGTGAGTATGTATCGGCTATCGGTGTGTGTGTGTGTGTTTCCTATGCGTTTGTGTCTGTTTCTCTTCATCTTCTTTATGGGGCTCTGCTCTGCTCTGCAAGTGCCGTTCTATCCACCCGGCAGCACATTATTTTGACTCCACCACCAAAACCACAACTTCACACTTCGGAGCACATTCTACACGCCGCACTGGTGGCAAGTGGCAAGTGTGAGAGGTGCGGGGGGGTCATAATCAAATATTCTTGATGCGATTACACTTCTCCTAACATTCGGGCGCCCTATCAGGCCTCGGAATTCCACATATAATCCTATTTAAAAAAAAAAGTCTCTCTATCGCCTCTCTACTCTAGTGTTCTATTCGGGGTTCTGTTCTGCTTGGACTTTCCCTTGCTCCAAAACAAAAACAAAGCAAAAACGAAGATCAAACGATCAAAATCGTCTTATCTCAGGTTTTTTTGTTGATATTTCTAATAATTAATTCGTTGCTGCTTTGTGCTTTTGCCTAACTTTTTCTTTCTTTCTTTCTTTTTTGTTAGTATGTATGTACATATATTTGATTAATTTTTTGTACGACATATTTTTAACATTTTTGTTGCCTGCCTTTTATCGAATATTTACTTCGTGGTATCCCAAATACAGTTGCAAAATATTTTCTTGGCTATGAAAACGATACGGCTCGGTCTCTAATCTATTCTACACGTACATTGTATATTGCTTTCTATTGAGGGTATTCCGGGTCGATTTTAAGGCTTACGAATCTCGTCCATTTCAAGTTAACTGATTTCATACGAATTGCACTTTTCTTCGGGAGCGAGGTCAGACGACAGGTGTTGTCTGTTTCTCAGTTGTTGTCATTGCTGCTGCTGCCGCTGTTGTTGTTGTTGTTGTGTTGTAGGTTCTCCAGCGGCGCCACAAGATACATTTGCGTTCCGCACAGCCACAGAAAAGCTGCAAGCAAACAACCAGAAGAAGATGGAAGAAACCAGAATGAATGAAAATGTTATTCGCCTTTCAATGGGTGAAAATACAAAATGATGTAATGATGTTCATTAAAAGGCCAATGGAACAACCGAACAGCCAAACAGCCAAACAACCAAAAGAATACGAAACAGGGGAAAGAAAAGAGGAAGGCTAGCAAGTATTTAAATACCCTTACAGATCCATTGTTGCTCTGGACATCCGATAATGGAAGCCAGTTATTTGTTAGTATTCAACATTTGGCGGGAACTATGCGATGGAGTTCCCTTAAAAATAGCGCCTACTTTTTGCAGCAAAACCAAGGCTAAGTACATGGGGTCAAGCGTCTAATCAAAATTATAAATACTCAACGGTAGGGTATGCAAGCAAAACTGAAATGCCTTCTAACGGCACAAAATAAAAGCAGAGTAGAGTTCGTATGAATGACCGACCACGACCGCGCTGCCGAATGACGAACGACAGAGACGAGACGACAGAGTGAGCGAGTGGAGGAAGTAGTACGCGAGAGGAAAAGAGTAAGAGAGAGAGAGCAAGTAGAAGAAGACACTCACTCACATTATTTGTGTATAATGACTACTTGAGAAAAGCCAAGCGAACAGCAGCAAGAGCAGCAAGAGAGGCAAAGGTGGAGGTGGAGGAAGAGGCCGGAAAAATAGGAAGAGAGAAAAACGCAAAACACGAAACGTAATTTGTATAATTCGAGTCTCTATTCCATTCCATTCCATTATGTGTGGGAAATGCGCCAAAACGTACAAAATTATAGCCAACTCATAAGGGAAATAGAAAAAAGTTGGCTAGAGCGGGTTCTTTCTTCCGAGTTGAAGAAAGAAGCGTCCAAAAGTCATACATTATTGTAAGGCACCCGACTTTATGGCGCTTGGACTTGGGCGCTCCTTAATGGAGGAATCAATCGGATTGATGGAGTGAGATCATATCAGGCCTGCAGAAGAAATCATAAAAGAAGATAGGAGAGATCGGTTTGAAGGAAATCAAGCATCGAAAAGAAACTACCGAAAGATAGGAATTTAGTAAAGCATTTAGACGTGATTTAGAGAAAATCTAGCATGAAAGGATAGGATTAAGTTACTTTACGATACATAAAACAGGAATAGAGGTAGTAAATAAAGAACTTTTAAAAATAAACCTCTGGAAGATTCGAGGGAAATCACTAGAAACCAGAAACAAAGCTGACAAACATCAAGTGCTGCCTTCAAAATACATCGATTAAAACACCTTTCAATGCATCACATCAAATGAACGAATAGTGAATCCAATCTAGTCTCATGTAGAACTCAGAAATCTGAGCAATACTAAAGAATAAACGGTTACAGTGGCGTTTGCAATCAAGGAACTAAATGAAACCTCAGATAACCACTAAAAAGAGTCGAAATAAGACAGATCTTTCATTCAGTATTGTATCGAATAAAGCTTTAAAAGGGGCATCCAGAGAAACATCGAAGAGATCAAAAGAATTAAGGATAGGAAATTGAAAATGTGAACTCAAGAAATACATAATAGGATAACAATTCTGCAAAAACATAAGAGAACTTATGGGAGTAATACCTCGAGGTATATCAGAGGACGAAAGAAAAGTGTTAAGCCTAATGAAAACTCCACTCATTTTGGAAATGAACATCATTATTTACGAGTACATATCTAAATGCAATTAAAAGTTCTTCTGTGGCACTCACCTTGTGACTAAGCGGAACTCGCCACCGGTGCCAGGGTGTCAGTGGCAGCGATCTGCACGGGCGGCTTGGGCAGGGCCTCGGACTGGCTGACGATGCCCGCCGCTGGGGCGGGCAGGGACAGGAGAGTACTGGCCGCAGAGACGGTGATTGCCGTCTCCTTGGCCGCCGCGACGGTGATTGCCGTCTCCTTGGCCGGCTCTGACTTCGGGCCTATTGCGATTTCGGGCTGGACTGCGGCTGGGGCTGGAGCTGAGACTGTTGCTGGCTGTGTTGCTGTGACCACCGCTGTCGTCTTGGCCAGCTCCGGGGACTTGGCCGAGCTGGAGGTGAGCACCAGGGGAGCCTCCTCGGCCAGGGCAGCGGCTTTGGCCTCGGCACGAATATTCAAATTGGCCGCCACTTGATCGATCGTCGTCGGTTTCTTGGTGAGGGCACGCGGCGAGGTGGCTGCACTGCATCCAGAGCTGCTGTGGCTGCTGCCATTGCTGCCAGTGGGACTGAGCAGGCCCGGCGCGGTGGTTGACATCTTGGGCTTCTCCTCGGCCTTCACCGTCAGGGGTTTCGTGATTGCACTGGCCATAGATGCTGCTGCCGCTGCTGCTGCTGGAAGCGTTGTCTGATTGCGAAAAGCCAGTGCGGATGGATTGGGTATGCTCCGCACTGAGGCATTCTGGGGCCGCACCACTGCATTCCCATTTTTTGGCTTGTTCTCGAAGATGTTGCTGCCGCCCGACTTTATCGAGATCTTCTCGCGCGCCGTCGCTGATTCGGAGAGCAAATGCAGATTCTGTAGATCATCGCCAGTACCAGTGCCAGTGGCTGTGCCACTGCCGCTGCTGCTGCTGCTGGTGGTAGTGGTGGTGTTGGTGCCGTTTCCCGTGGCTGTTGTTGCCGCTGCCCCAGAGGTTAATCCTCCTCCATTGCCGTTGCTGTTGGCGGATATGTTCTGTTTGATTTTGTTTAAGGCTGCCTCCAGGCTGTTGCTGCTGCTGTTGCTGTTGCTGCTGCTGCTGCTTGTGGTGCTGATGTTGCCAGCAGGCGGTGATGTGGATGTGGGCGCCCTGTTTGTCCCAGCCAATTTGGTGGTTGTGGTGCTGCTGCTGTTGTTGTGGCTGCTGCGACCCGGGTTCGCTGATAAATCAAGTATGTCGGCATCCTTGGCTAATGCTGCTGCTGCCGCAATCGCTGGGGCCGTTGTCATGGCTGTAGTTGTGGCTGCTGCTGGCAGCGCACTGCCAAACGGCGGTCGAAATTCGCGCAAACCCGTTTTCGATGGGTCCAATGCAGTGGTGCCATTGGTTTTGCTTTGACTGCTGCTGCTGTTGTTGTTGCTGTTGCTGTTGCTGTTGCTGCTGCCCGTCGTCGAACCACCTCCAGTTGCCGCTGCAGCTGGCGGGGATTTCTTTGAATTGGCGTCTGCCTTTGCGCTTGACTTTGATGGAAACGAGAGTGGAACGGTGTTGCGCAGATTTATTAATGCAGGCGGAGATGTGCGATAAGCCGCATTGTTGTTCTTGTTGCTGTTGCTGCTGCTGCTGCCGCTGTTGCTGTTGCTCTTGTGGTTGTGGCTGTAGTTGTGGCTGCCACGCTGCCCACTCAGTGCCACTGACAGCGGCGGCGACTTGACAATCGCCGGGATCGGCATTGGAATCGGCATCGGCATGGGCATCGGCATGGGCATTGGCGGCGACTGGACAGTTCTCTTGGCCTGGCCCTTGGCCTGGCTCTGGGCCTGATTCTGGTTCTGGTTCTGCTTGGGCAGAGCCGCCGGTGGTCCCATTATGCGGCCGCCAGTCATCATCGCGGGCGCCTGTTTGGCCACCGCCGGCTTGTTGGGTCCCAGGCGTACAATCTCCAGGGCGGGGACGTGGCTCGCTGGCTCTGGGAAGGAGTAGGAGGCCAATTGCTGACTGGGTCGCCCCCGGGGAGTGATGGTCACTGAGCCACTGCTGAGGGTGGCGCTGGGCAGCGACATGCTGATGCTGGCCGGACAGTGCACGGGCAGGGCCTGCTGTTTGGCCATCTCCGGGCCGTAGAGGCGCATCTGGGCGGGATTGGGCTGGTAGGAGGCGGCGGGCACCTTGGACATGTTGCCGTTGGCCTGCATCTGGAAGCGGGCCGCGTA
The DNA here is from genome assembly GCA_008121275.1 of Drosophila lowei. NCBI lineage: Eukaryota > Metazoa > Arthropoda > Insecta > Diptera > Drosophilidae > Drosophila > Drosophila lowei. The sequence continues at coordinate 17,043,956 of CM017778.1, read as the reverse complement.
GCTGGCCATCGCCTGGACCTGCTGCAGGCGCGCCTGTTTGGCCTGGCCGCCGGCCAGGGACTCGTCCACGGAGACCGAGCGCTTTGGCTGTTTGTTGGCCGAACTGGCGATGGAACTGGGTGTTGAGAGGTAGCGCTGCATGTGGTACATGTTGCGATTGGCGTGCGTCGGTGGCTGGGGCACCACAAAGTGTCCACCGGGGGCCGACACCTGGGCCTGCTTCCGGTTGTTGTTGTTGCTCAGCGGCGGCTTCGTGGCACCCTTCGCCGGTTGCTGTGGCTGCGTCTGCTGCTGCTGCTTGGGCTTTGGCGCCGGAGCAGCAGTCGTCGGTGATGCGATAGGGGTTGGGGCTGGGGTTGGATTTGCGGCTGGGGATGGGGCTGGGGTGAAGGCCTTGAAGAGGCTGGGCGGCAGCGGAGGCGATGCCGGCAGCGCGAGTTCCTTGACCACCAGCGCCATCTTGGTAGCTTCCGTTTCCGCTGTGGGCGTGGGCGGCGGCGTGGGAGCGCCGGTCATGAGGCTGCTGATGCTGCGCGACTCCTCGCCGAGCGTCCGGTTGAGCACATCGCTGGTGGCGCCCCTGTCTGTCGTCTCGTCCAACTTCAGGTGGGAGAGGGAGACGGCGGAGCCGAGGCCCAGTTCGCCGCCAGCCAGGGAGTGGGATCGCTTCAGGTCCAGCTTGTGCGCCTTGTGGTTGGTGGTGGGATTGGAGGTGATCTTCACCTTCATCTTGCCGTCGGTCTGCGAGGAGATCTCCGCGTGCAGCTTCTTTCGCTTTCCATTCGCGTCCTTCGGCTCCTTGGAGTGCTTCTTCTTGCGCTTGCGATGGGAGCCCGAGCCAGAGCCCGAGCCCGAGGTGGAGTTAGAGATGGAGATGAAGGTGTTGGCATCTGTCGTGCCCAGGCCATTCGAGCCGGACCCTGAGCCGTTGGTGGATGTGGAGCACGAGGACATGGGCGAGGCATTCGGACTGTATTTACTGTCCGCTGGGGCCACCGCTGGGGCGGATTGGGCGGGCTCAATTGGCTTCAGGCCGATGTTCTTCGCGTAGGTCTCCAGGTCGAGCTGCTGCACCGAGCATCGAGTGGTGTCCTCGAGGCGCGGCTCCGCCGACATCGGCATGGACAGCTTGCTCTTCATGCTGTTCAGCTCGATCTTCAGCTTGGGCAGGTTCCCCTTCTTGTTGGCCGTCTTCAGCTCAAAGTCCCCCTCGTCGCCGTAGCGGCTGAGCTGCGAGGGCGGAATGCTGACCACGATGTTCAAGTGTGGCGGAAGGGCGGACGACTCTCGTGGCTGCTCGGCGGCCGCATCCGGTTCCGGTTCCGGCTCGGGCTCGCTCTTGACGCGGGCCACGGCATAGTCGCTGTAGCGCATGTCGTTGCTCCGGAGACTCTTGAAGCTGCTCACCGAGCTGGAGCTGGAGCTGTCCTCCAGCTCTCGCTTGGCCGTCGCCAGGCGCTTGGTCTTCGGGGGCGGTGACAGCTTCGAGGACTTGTTGCTGCGTCCCTTGGCACGCGGTGACCCCGACGACACCAAGGCCGAGTCCAGTTCGGACTCGAGGTCCTCCGCGAAGGTCACCGACTTCCCGCCCTTGGAGCGACGCACCTTCTGGACATTGTCCACGTCCTGGTTATTAATCTTCGACAGATTGTTCTCGTCGTTTTTTGCTCGCTCGCTCTCGTACACCATAATCCGGTAGCAGAAGGCCATCGGGGCATGCTGCAGGGGGTGGACAGTGGATGGAAGGATGGAAGGAATGTGGGAAAATGGGGTTGGAAAATGGACATTGAACGTTAATCTGGTGGCACAATTGGATTCGTTTCCCCCCTGCCCCTCTCCACGCTTCATCCGAATTTTCCGGTAATTGGAAAAGCCACAAAAAGCGACAATAGACACCGCCCCATAATCCCAGAGAGTAGAAGATGACGACACTTACCCCAGTCCACTTGTAGCAATAGCCGACGTCCATCAGAGTGAAGCTGGAGGGCAACACCTCGTCCTCGTAGGTCACCTCCACCTCGACCAGCTTGTTCTCCGCATCGATGTTGTACTTGGAGCAGAGGAAACGCCGCAGCAGCTCCACCTTCAGTCCGGCGGGGCACTGCAGGTAGATAACCGGCGGCACCTCGCCCGCCGTGCACATCTCCAGCATCGCGGGATGGTACTCGAGCGAGAGGCTGCACGAAACATAAGCGAAAATTGGATGGCATTAAGACCCTGGTCCCCTTGGAGTGGCTTGCCCTTCCCTTCCCGTCTTTCTTTCCCCTTCTCACCTCACAAGATCCGACGATGTAAAGAACTCCGGCTCCGGCTCTGCCTCGGGCTGCTGGTCGTCCGTTTCGAACAGTTCCCGATGCTGCTCCTTGAAGTCGACCAGCTGATCGCACTCCCGTCTATACAGACCCGGCACCAGCTTATAGATCAGAGATCGCAATGTGTCGTCCGATCTGGAAGGGAAATGTGGGCATTAGTGTTTGGGTCGCTCTATACTGAGGGTTTCAGGAAACTAAAAAGCTTTGAAAGCTGGCTAAATGGTAAATTGGAAAGATCTGGCATAAACATACGAAAGTATAGCCTTTTTCCTGGATTAACTTGTTGTACGACATATATTTTCCATGGCTTTTATAGTTTCTGAAAGAAATCTTTAAGATTCTAGGGAATATGCTTTTAAGGGAACCAAAAACACTACACCTTTGTGTAACTCTGTACTCGAATTCATGTAGATTCATGTAAGTTGGATGGATGGAGTGGATGATGGACCTACCTGAGATTGATCTCGCTGATCTCCTTGCCGCCGCTGGCCTTGCACTGCGGGCAATAGGCGACGCGCAGCAGATGCTTCAAGATGCAACTGCGGCAATCTGTGAAGGAAAGGGTTGTGTTTCATTTGGGGACATCCTGGCAAAAGGACAACCCCGGACGAAGGGGGAGGCTACTTACATGTGTGATAGCAATAGTCCACTGTGGTGGGATCGATCATGTAGCCCTGGCAGAGGCCGCAGGTGATCAATCCATGAAACTGCCGCACATCGCAATGTGGGGCAGCAGTTGCCGAGGAACTGGAGGCCGTAGAGATTGTGGAGTCCATAGCGGGTCTGGCCTCGGGTTGAACCGTTTTGTGCGTGGTTTGGAGATGCATTCTCCTCCTCCTGCCGGAAGTGTGTTTTTAGTTAGCCTCTCTTTTTGGACAACACTCAAGCGGCAAGCATGTCCTGCAATAAAGGAAGCATAAAGGAAGTTCAGGTTAAGGGGGAGTTTTAACCAAGTTATGGATAATAAACCGTTGGTCCGTGCTCGCGCACCCCACTAATGATGGCCAAAACGAGCGAGCCTCGACCTCACAACGGGGACAAGAGAGAAGGGGAAGGGGGAAGGGGGGAAGCCCATAACTGTGAGAAAGACAAGATTGAGCAAAGACCCATCATCACATCACCATTCGCCCATCATCGTCAACATCTTTGTGGTTGTCGCTCGTCAACGGCAGCGACAAAGCCACAGAGAGAGATACATCATCAACTATGTATCTGTATCTGGCCTCAAAGATACGGCAACGTCAGCAGCAGCAGCACACACACACACAGTGAAAACTAGACACAAAACGGAAAACTTTAGACTAGTAAGGCAGCCATCCATATCCATGAATCGGAACAATGATGAAAACAAAAATATGGATAAAGCAAAAAGAGTACAAAAGTAGCAACTCTATAAGGTTCGGGCACGACGGAAGGGGGCCAGAAAGGGCCAGGGGGGGCAGGGTCTGTAGTCTTTCGGGCGCACAAGCGACGCCCTTCGTGCCACAGAGGGCACCTACCGAGAGAGTATCACCCGAGAGAAGCACACACACACACACAATCACACCTAGGTACGGACAGAGGCAGAGACACAGACACAGAAAACGATGTGCACTCGACGGTGTACTTGAAGCTAGTTTTAGCCTACCTCCCCCCCTGAACCCTAGTGCCCCCAGCACTTCTCCTGGCACTGGTACTGGCACTGGCACTGGCACTGGCACTGGATGTTGCCGTGCAAGCGAATAAAACTACGAAAATTACGCTTTTGTGCCCCCACACAGACACAAGAGAGTCAGTAAGCAACAGAATTTCCATCATTATTACAATGATGACTACTACGATGATGTTGATGGTGATGGCGATAATGATGATGCGGAAAAGGTGGTGGCAGGGCAGAGTTCAGCAGGTTGTTTTGGGGGAACAACTCATACTACTATAGGGAATCTCTGAACTGGCGAACCCAGAGTATTTCTAGATGCTTCTATGATCTGTCTATAAAGGTTTCCATATTCTAGCCAAATATTGTTTAAAAAAAGCTATTTCATCTTAATTTGAAGTCTACCAAATAGTATAATCCTAGTAATATACGGTTTCAAACTATCCCAAAGGATGTCATTTGGTTTTTTATATACTTAGCTATCCATTTCCATACCCTTAACCAATAATGTATCAAACTTTTGATGTTTCAAGTGTTCCATAAAATATGTTTCTTATTTTTAGACTATCCCCAAGTGCTATCTGAGTGTCTAAAACAACTCAAAAGTATCTCCAAGCGCATATTTCTGCAGTTTTCTATCAAATCAACTAATAAGATCTAACATTTTTATTAAATGTTGGTTAAACTAGACCATAAACCTTCTGAAATATGTTTTCCCAGACATTTATTCCAGTAAAGTTCTGTTTTCCATTTATCAAAACCTTTTCTGTTCGGATCTACATAATAATTTCTTTAGTTTTCAACCCAGTCTTTAGCCTGAGCTTCTGCCACCCCAAAGGGCAGCCAGTAGTCGCATCAGCTTCATCCATTTTTTGTCTCCGCTGCCTCTTGCCTCTTTTCAGTTTCGTTACTGGTTGCTGCCTCACGCGAAACTGGCACGAAAGCTGGGGCTTTTGTGAAGGGAAGACCGAAATAGTTGTAGCTGTAGTTGTCAGCAGGCAAAATGACAACACAGAGACACGACCGAGGAGATGAAGAATAGTAAGAAATGGGAATAAGAAGTAGAGAGGAGGAAGGCAGAGAAGGCTGAGCTAGCAAAACAAAAAACCCAAACAAAAACAAAAGCTCAAGAAACTAGAAATAAGCCAGAGCTAAAAAGTGGGCGCCAAGAGGTGGAAATAGAATATGAAGAAGATGGTGATGCTGCCGCTACTTCTGCTGCTCTGCCTCTGCCTCTGCCGCTGCTTCTGTTGATTACAAAGTGGGGGCGCCCACGCCCACACGCCCGTGGGCCCGCCCACTCAGCTGTGGAAAGGCGTGAGAGGATAAGTGCTCGTTAAAATGCCACCCATTGCTGGCCGATAACGTTTCGTATTGATGACGTCGTCAGTGTGACGTTTTTGTCCACGCTTTTTGTTTATACGCCGCAATTTCGTAAAAGGCGCGCACTACGGCACACAAATACACACAAATACGCACACATACAGTGACAGTGACGAAATGGTCACAGCTTGAAAGAAACGCCAGCAGAGGCAGCGACAGCGGCAGCGACACCGACAGCGGCAACAATAATAACAAAAGTTACGACAAGCGCCGGTACGAGACGACACCCACCGACCCGCCCGCAGGGTGGTGGTTGCTACTGCTACTCAGACACACACACACATACACACACACACATATATGTGGAGCAGCATACGCAACAAGCTCTTGCCCGAATGTACGAAAACGAAGACGACGACGACGACGAGACCGACAAGCGAACGAAACTCACTCAGAAAAAGGTAAAATAAAGCCCGTCAAACAATTTCAGATGGAAACGGCAGCACTGCTGCCTTGTATAGCGTTTCTTGGGGCACGAAGACAAACTAAAAGCATTGCACGACGAAATTCAAATGCTACGTGCGGCATACACTAAATCGCGGTCTCAGATTCGTTCGCTTCGTGTGTACTCGCTCTCGTACTCGCCGCAATTACGAACGCCCGAAAGAGCGCACGCGGCGAAAAACGAGACACCAACATGTGCGTGTATTTGTATTTGAGACTGAGACGACACAAATTTCTAGATACATTCGCCGCGGCGAGAGAGCTGCGGCGGCGAATTCCGAGTGGGAGTGGATGGGAGAGAGAGAGAGAGACCTGGCGGCAAACTTTCTACTTTTGCGCGCGCGCAATTTCGCCGCAATCAAGCCGTTTATACGAACCGCTTTTCGCCGCGCGACGAAATTCCCATACGACACACACACACGCGTGTACACTGGTCACGTGTACGTGTGTTTACAAAATGTTCACCAATACACTGACACTACCCACTTTTTCGGCGTAAAGTGAAATTTTCCGATTAGAAATGAGTTTCGTTGTTGTTATTTTTCCCATTTCCAAGTGGCTTACTTTTCCGCCCGTACCGAGGGAAACTGCGACGCAAATTGGGTATCCTCTCAAGCTAGAGGACAGTTTTCCCGGCCGAGTGTCGAATCAGTTTTTACGCGCTTTTCTAATCGATTTACACTAAATGGAAATCCGTATTCACACACACACACACACACAAACACACGGACGCACACACCCAACAAGCAGCGGCATAAACAGCGCTGCTTCTTCTTCCACTTCAGCTGCTGGCTCTTATCGATTTCTCATACACGCTCTTTTTTCCAAACCCAACCATCCTCAGACAGAGATTTTTCTGCTCGCTCTCCATACCTCTCCGTCCGTCTCGCTGACACTTCTCGCTGTGACGCGTGTAGTATTCTGCCGTATTTCTCGCTTACAGAGTGCACGCCACGAAAAGTCTGAAAAGACTGAGATACAGATAGACCTGCTGGCGCTTTGAACCGTTTTTCGTTTCGTTTCGTTTCGGGCCGCGTTTTCGTTCGTCTCGACGATGTTCAGCGCAAACTCAGAGAGAGCGACCAGAGCGAGATGGATCGATGTTGCTATCTCTCGCCATTCGGTGCGGTCCTTGTCGTTGCTGCTGCTTGATTGGCTGCCCGAACTCGCGAGTGGGTGTGTGTATCTGTGTGCAGCGTAGTTACGAGTGAGAGAGAGAGGCGAGGCAGTGGAGAACTTGATTTTTTGGGGTGCTATACACCGTACACCGTACATCGTTTCGTTCGTTCCCGATTCCGCGAGAGTGTGTGGGTGATTTTTTTAATTGAATTCGACTCCCGTCAAATGAGAGATTAACGCGTTGGGGCCTCTAAGGCCTTGCCGTTTATAATTAACGCAAAAATGCTCGTTTCGCTGTTGCTTCATCTTTTTTTTTTCGCTCGTTTTGGCCATGTCCCCATATCGCAGCGCCGTTGGGCATTTCATTTTGTTAAATCTGTTGAACCTGTTTTGGCCCCAGTCGCAGTCGCAGTTCCAGTCCCAGCCCATATCCCATATCCACAGCCATATGCAAAGTGCGTTGTATCTGTGGCTGACATCATTCGCGTGCTGAAACTGATGCCGCCACTGGATTTTACATTCACTTGACAGTCGGTCGCCGCAGGGGGCAAACGGACAGAAAAACAACTGTTTACGCCATCTGAAATTTGCATTACAAAGGATTATGGCAGCAAAATGTCCTTGGATAATTTCCAGCACGTTTCACAGAAACGTTTCACGGCTGCTTTGGCTTTGCCCCAACGAAAAACAGCGGACGTTCTACTGGCAGGCACCTCACGTTTGATCAACTGACAGAGATAAATGATGAGACGTCTCATATCCATGGCGGTCATGTCCTCAAGTCCTTGCCACCGAAACTGGCATGGCAGGCAAATCCCTCTCAATTGCCTTGCCACCGAGACGGATGTGTTCGTTTAGCTTAGGTATCTTCAGATTGCCTTTGTGACAGTACCTAAAGATACATTGATTTAGTTGGAAAGTGTAAGCCAAAGCTATCGTAATAAAGAGGCATTATTAATGTCAGGACTTCAATGCCAAATATTCGTAGATACGCCAACAAGTAGAGATAAGTGCTGATTAGCAGTCGGAAGTACTGGGTGATGAGCGGTAACGTCTTAGTCTGTTAGTCAGTTTTGGCATAAAAGTATCTAAATAGGCGTTTTCTTAGTACAATAAAAAGAGATGTGAGAGATGGACAACACTGGGAAGGCATTCAGTAGAAAGAAGAAGAGAGTTCAAAGGCCCTATAGTGAGGGAAAGGACGCTCCAAATTATTCGTATTGCCCAACGATGCGACGTAAATATCCCTCAAATATTGGTAGTATATCGAGTCGATTACATGAATTCCATTTTAGAAGGCTTTGTAAGCCTGAACCGTTTAGGATACCCTATAATATCTACAACTAATTCCCTTTCTCTGCTTAAATCACTAATATTAGCAGTATTAGTATTAGAATTTATATTTTGAATGAATGCTTAATTCTTTTAGCAAGTTTAGTTCTAATTTTCCTCGAATATTAGTCTATCTTTCCTGCAAGCTCGCGTTCGGTTCGGTTAAAGCACCGCGCGACATGCGGCAGCCCCCCTCGGTCGGTTGGGCGGGAGGTGGGCTGCGTTTTGTATGGGATCCGCGCGTAACAGCCTTCTGCTGGTGTCACACGGGCCACTTGATGGTGCAGGCATTGCATATCAACGTCCAGAAACTGGGAGAGCTTTTCTCTTTAGAAATGCAAATTTATCTGATCTACTTTAAATACTAAATAATATTATCTGCATTCATCCTCTCATTCTGTCCAAAGGTGTAATATTTTTCGAAAGTAATTAAGATTTCTTCCCCTTTTAAAAGCTCCACTCAGACCCCACGTGCTTGACTTGCACCTCGACACACACACACTCACCGATACGATGCATGTTTCCGTGTGTGTGAATCCTTTTGACTCGTTGGAAAATGAATCCTCTGGCAAAATGAATAATTAATGTAGCAACTGTTCTGCGGTTTTGTCTGTGAGGTTGCACACACACACAACGATGTTAGGTGTGTGGATGTATGGGCACTTGGGTGTGGGATGGATGAATGGCTCTAATTGCATTTGCTCTTGTCCATGGTCCTGTCGGAGGTATGGCCTGTACAAGAGCATGGGCTATTCAATGACTTTCTGGGGAATCAGAATACAATTGTATTGCAACATGGATTTGCGTCATGTTTCAATTAAGTGGGGATGTAGGATATGCGGTGCAATTTGTCTTGGGCAAACAACTACGGCTCCTTGGCAACTGCATCAATTTTGCATATATGCAGCTCAAACTGAGATTTACTGTCATAGCGAGATGTCCTTAGAGCCCTGGAACCGAATCGAATCGGTGGGAGTCGGTATTCGCTTCGTTCGGTCAGTTAGAATCAGCGTCTCAGCTTTCTCATTACATCGAGTCGCTCGCCCAAAACGGAACGAACGAAGCAGGTATCGGCATTTTGAAGGTGTCAGATCCGAAAAGTTCGGTTTTTTATCTCGCTGAATCTTTATTTGATTTTCTGCTAGAGAGAATGAGCAAGTAATAGAATAATTTACTGGTTTTTTGCTGCGCATTAGGTTTTGACTGATTTCAGAGACTGCGGACGAGACTAGCTGATTTTCAACAGAGCTCGCACTCGGTTTGTAATGATTCGGGGTGATCCGAACCTGACTGTAGGCATGATTCCTACTGAATACTGTGGATTCATGCAGGGCTCTAGTGTGCATGCAGGAGAGCCATTCGCCATATTCGAAACATGAATTTGTAACAATTCCGCAGCCTAGTTTTGTCCGCCCAAAGGCTATTGGAAACTTATTATACATTGGATTAGTATAGTAGTATTAGTATAAGTAGAAGAGGAAGGGAATTAGTAGTAGAAATTATAGGGTAGAGGGAATTCTAGTCCGAGCATACGACCCTAAATGGTTCAGGGAAGTAATATTTCGATCTACAAAATGGATGAAACAAAGGTACATGTATACTTTTTAATGGATATTATAGGAATCGTGAAGATTATGCGGCACAATAAGTCAGGGACTAATTCTATATGGTCCTGGTGTACTTTGTAGTAAGTTATGGGCACCATAAACAAGATCCCTATTCTAAAATTGGATGAGCTAGCGAAATATAGAGAATCTTCGTTATATAGGAATCATCAAATTCCTTTGACCCCCCCTCTTTTTATCATAATCTGGGCACTTCTAGAACAGAGTTCCGTCAAATGGACGCCTACGTACTCATGCACGGAGATTTCCGCTGAAGAGAGTACCTTATGCCCGCTCCAGGGAGAAATGGTTGAGGTTGAGAAGGTATTTCAACTTGTAGAGAAAGTCGCATTGACTGGAACTGCCCAAAAAGGCTTTCCGACAAGAGAGCTTTCCCTGTGTATACTATAGGATCTACATAAGCATGGTTCCATTCCGTGTACGATGTCCGTTTTGCCGTGAACGCCCCACAATACATTCCAAACCTAACCCGAAAAGCCATTATTCTGCTGAAAAATAATTTTGACAGGTGCACTTATTACGGTGCTTTCTAGCAATTACGTACTGCCCGCCCACTACCACCGCTGCCGCCTCCCCTCGCCACCACACACACCCCGCAATTAGTCGAAAATGTACGCTCAAAGTGACAGTTATCAGAAAAGGGAGCATAATTTATTAACCAGATCGTCGGTGGGTGGGAGCGAGAGAGCAACACAGTGGTGGCGGAGAAAAAAATGAGACGACCTTTTATTTCAGGGTACGAAAAGATGAAAGATTTGCATTGGGATTGCTGCAAAGCAAATCTCTGCGGCGCAATGAAATATCTTTTCATATTAACCCTCGAAAAAAATACCACACAGTGTGTCTGTGTGTGTGTGTGTGAATCTGTAATGAGCACTTGCGGTACACGGGATATTATTTCAACGCATTCAAGATACCGAACCGAAATCCAAAAGCAACGACGAAACAGCAAACGAACGTTGCCCGCCACTCTCTCATTCTCTCTCTCTCTCCCTCTCTCTCTCCGCCGCACACAGCCAAGCACATGCTTGTGTTTGCTGTTGTTGCCTTTGCTTCTCTCGTTCATCGTTCCATTTACGGCACAAACAAGCATGCCAAGGCACCCCAGTGCCCAATTCGCCGGCGATGGTACTACTTCCACGCAAAGCATAGTTGTGCTTATCGTCTATTTGCTCGGTTTTAAGTTTTGGCTAATAACCAAATTAAACCAATATTTATCCATAGCTACATATGTATGTTTATGTAAATACAATATATGAATCATCCTCTCTTGCCATTATTTTTTAAATACTATCTGCTATTGCTCGCCTCAAATTTCCAACTGGGACTGTTCTGTTCCCTCTTTCTGTTTCTGACTATCGCTGTAGTTAGAGAGAGAGAGAGAGTGCGGGTGTGAGTGGGTATATGTGTGGCTTGGTATGTATTCGCATATTTGCTGTCGACATTGCCAGCCGCAGCCAGCGTCGACGGCGACGGCGATGTTAGCGCTCTGCCTCTGCCTCTGCTTCTGCCGCTGCCTGACGTTGATGTCGTGCGCAAACATGGCGTTGCTTTTGCTTTTGCATTTTTTGTCCACAGAAGGAAAGACACAGCACAATATTCTTAAATTGCGGCCCAACAACACCCCCTCCGCAGCCCTGCACACACCACCCACTCCAATCCCCCTGTCCAACGGGCTGTGAGGATTTACATTTTGATTGGGAAACTGCCGCCGACCGAGACTCATTTTACGGCTACATTTGTGTGTACATTGCGTGGGTGTAGTTTGGCATTCTGTTGTTGTCGTTGTTTCGTTTTTCTTTTTGCTTTGTTTTTTCCTCGTTTTTTTTTTCTTCCTTTTCTCGTTTACGAGCACATAACAAATCATATGCATGTATCTCTCGCTGGTGTGTGAGCGTGCCGGCCGACTGTGTGCGTGTCTCTGTTTTGGGGGCCGCTGCTGTCATTGCTATCCACTTTTGTCCAATTATAATTTGTTTCGATTTATCACACGGTGTTTTTATATTGAGACAAGAACAGCGGCAAGAAGAATGATACCTGAAGCATGATTAATTAATCGAGGCTCCACAGAAACGCTAATCTCTAAACAATAGAAGCACAATTTATTATATAGAATTGAGTTATTCGAAATATTTCCTTAAATGGATATGGTATGCCGTAGAGGGGGTTTATGGACATAAAGCTCGCTTTGGCAATGAATTCGAGATCTTTTGATATCATTTGAATATACATATGTACATATATACTTTATAGTAGACAATTTCGCAATAGGCAGTTATCGAAATACAGTGGTGCTCATACACTTAAGCCACAAGAACTACACCAAGAATTTAAACTAAAATCAAAGAAAAGTTTTATTTTACAGCTCCCATTTTTTTGTCTCAAATTAGTTCTATATGTCAGTGTTCTAATACAACAATAAAATTGTTAAGAAAATATATAGTCAGCGAAATAATTAAAATTCACAAACCATCTCCAAAATGTCCTGCTCATATGCTTAAGCCACCTGGAAAAAATGGTTAAAAAGTTAAAATTTGCCCAGTATTCCTAGTATTTTTAATAAAATTACTTTAATATTGAGTAGGATGACCTTTCTTCTTAAGAACAGTGGATAAACGATTTGGTATTGAATCTACAAGACGTGCGTACTGTTGAGGGGTGATTTTCTTCCATTCTTCCTGTAAAATTCGGCACAAATCCTTTTAATTGTTGTTTTTTTTTGGGCAACGACTTGGTTTGGAATTCCCCACAAGTTCTTTATACGATTCAGGTCGGGGACTCTGCGGTGGCCATTGCAAAACATTGATTCCCTCTTGGTTAAGCCCCGACTTGACTATCCTGCAGCAATGTATCGGGTCGTTGTCCTGTTAAAATATCCAGGCAAGTGGCAAATTATCGGCACATTCTCCAAATAAATTGTTACTCAGAATGTCTCTCTACATTTCGGCGTTCATATTTTTGAATAGAAGATTGAAGTCACGGTGCGGGAATCAATGTTTTGCAATGGCAAAATGGCTTTTACAGGAAGAATGGAAGAAAATCACCCCTACAATTTAAAGCATGTAAATATTAAAGAAAAAAAACTTTTTGGAGATAAAATTTAAAAGACATGCATCTCCGAAATTTTCTTTGGTTCGATTAAATTCTTGGTGTAGTTCTTGTGGCTTAAGTGTAATTTTACCTTTTTAATAATTATCTAAGGATAATTTCTCTTTTAATAATTATCTAAGGGAAATTTGCTGTATTTCCAATCGACAGTCCTCCTTTTAATCATGCTTCTTCATTTAAAATTCTCCTTAATATAGTATTTTCTGGATATAATAGCTTTAAAACCCATGTAAGATTATCAAGTGGTTATATTTTAACTGAAAACGGATATTCTCTCTATTTTTAAGACTCAGTATAGACCAGTTTCCATTGGATAGTTAAATTATTTTATATTTCCACGAATATGTGTATAATCCCGAATAAATTTGGAGATGTTGCTGGAAGTATCATTGGTTTGAATCTATCAACATTCATTTTGATAAATCATTGGCATAATGATGGATAGATAGGTTTTATAATGAATACCAGAATATTTTTTTTTTTTTTTTATTTGTATAAGCTCTACTCTTTTTCTTTTATTGCTGTTTGTTCCAGAATTCTTTCATCACCTAATTTTAGTGGTATGCTGTATCCCTAAAGATTCCGATTGTTAGATATTTAAATCTATTGAACTCTCAAAAGGTGACATAACGTCTATAAAGTTTCAACTTCTTGAGGCAGCTGTTCCACAGCCTGTCTGTCGTCTGGCTGTGGTTCCTCAGGTCCGTGTAATGACACAGCAATTTTTCATAATTATTATGTAATAGAAATTGCTTCGCTTTTGACAACCTGCGGGATTCGTCACACCACACCCCAAAACTCGTGCCAGAAACCAGACCAGTCGCGACTTTTGAAATTATATCACTAATTAGTTTATGCTGGCAAAATTCAGGAGGCAGCGCTGGGTGTTGGCGATGGGGGAAGGGTGGAAATTGAAATACCAAAGTGCGTGCAACAGGATGAGGCAGGGTGAACACTGTGTCGACGCCCGGCCGGCCTGGTTCTGGTCCGTCCTGCCCTGGCTTGGCACTGGCACTCGCCTTTTCCCTGAGGATATTGCGAAATTTGCAATTTAAGAGATTAAATTGTTGTTTGTTGTTGCTGCTTAATCTCCGTCGCAGTTAACTTTAAAATTCCCCATTAAAGTGGATTGAAATGGTCCGAGCGAGACCTCTTGCTGCCTGCCGCCGTCTCAGAACACTAAAATTTGCATAATTATGGTCCCGACTTTCGATATAGAGCTCTATAAAGTGCTCTCTAAAGTCTGTTTCAACTTGATCAGAATTCAGTTCGAGTCGGCTCCGGCTGTGGTCCCCTAATGATTAGTTTGAGAATGAATGGGTGCGGCTTTGGAAACTTGTTTTTGCTCTTTTGGGCGAAGTTCCGAAAGAATGGCGCATATAAAACCGAAGGGAATTGGAAATTAGTAGGCTGTATAGAACATTAGCATAAGTAACTTAGGCCGCAAAAACATTTTTACAGTTGGATATGGCAAGGAGGAACTTGTATGCCATAAAACAATGCCCAAACCTCTTTAATTTCATTCTAAAATCATCGAATCACTATGTTTCTCCATTGTAACGACTTATTAATCCACAGATATGTAAGTACATACATATATTCATTGGCCTTTAGTATTAATTTTTAGACGCCAGGATCAGTTCACTACACATATCATATAGCTGTTATAAGAAACTGAGATCTTTATTGAAACTTGCTGAAAAATGTAAATCGATTAATATCGCGCAAAAAACATCTGTTGAGTTACTGAGCTTTTTCAGTAGCGTAGTTGGCGATATATTTAGTATTTAATCAAAAATTGTTCAGTTTAATATGGGGAATAGTGTATAATGCGATACAGAGTCGAAGGATAGGTTTATGACGAGAGCCCGATGAGTCTTTTGGATATAGACGAGGAGCAAGAAGTGAGTGCTAGATCAAGACTAAATTTAATCTCGGTAATAGTGCAAAAGTTAATATGGACCTCGGTAATAGTGGTTTATAACATAACCTCAACCTGTTAGCTTTTGAACAGCTAGAGAAAATGCAAGCAAGAGCGCGTCAGATCGAGAGAGCGATAGCGAAGGCGAAAGAAAGAAAGAAAGACGCGAGCCAACGGGATATGTACACACATGTATGTAGATTACAATGTGGTACAGTGGGCAGTGCAAACAACGAACAATAGTAGGCTCTTACTCCACTGGTGCACCACTGACTATGCTTTATGGATTATGGTTAACATCGAGCTATAATTATATAGAAAGTTTCTAAAAGAGCATTCAAAATACAAGCTCGATTCTCAATTAAGAGCCAATGGGAGAGGACACGCCTTCTCCGTGGACTGGTAACCACCAATTATTGTTCCATTCCCCAAATCAGATGCTCTCAATATCCACTTGCAAAGTGTGTGCTTCGATATGCAAGTGTACCAATGATTAAAATTAGACATCCTTTGAACAAGGCCTCTAGCCACCCTTGTCCTTATCCCTGATGAAGTTCGGTTACTCCCTCAATTTTTTACTTCCTACTGGGAAGCGTGTGTCCGTGGGCCCTGGTTGAAAACATATAATTGAGATAATCCTCTTATATGTGATGCCGTTTGATTCTGGTCCAGTATCTGTAGTTGTCACTGAGAAGGATTGGGCGTTAAGCTTCCCGATGTTGCAGTCGTTTGCCACATGAGGGCGTGGTATCTGAATGTCCTTTTGTTTATGGGTTATTTTCTTCATACGTGTGCCATACGCAGATAAAACTTTATCCATCATTCTGCAATAGTTTAAGAGAGTTTCCAATGATATGAAAATGTTTAAGTTAGTTTAGAAGATTGAATTTCCGATTAATGAAAGTTATATTTCTAAATTCTGTCTGACTGAAGTGTTTGGCCACAACACAAGTATTTGGAGATGATAGAGAATGTTGGGTATACCAGTGCGAAGCTATAATAAATAAATATCCAGTACTCAAAGAGTTCCAGCAGGAAGGAAGCGTACATGTATATTCGACATCAATAGCCCAGTGGATATAGCCATGTCTGACTGTCCGTCCGTCCGCCTTGTTTACTTCCTAGTTCTCAGAGTCTATCAAAGCTGAAGCAACCAAATTTTGTTTGGAGACAGACTCCTGTGATAGCACATTCAAACAAGTTTATTTCACAATTTCCACAAAAGCGAATATCTGTAGCATCCACAAAGAAAGCATAAAGAATTATACTATCTACCAGATGGCAATACATTTTGAATTTTCTTTCTTTCTTCTTTATTTTAGTCCAAAGGAAGAAAACAATTAGCTGCGTCTGATCCCCACGAGCCACCAGCTCCCTCAGTATATATTTATTATTGTTTAGTGGCGCCCCTACTGGAGTGAGCGAGATATAACAAAATAGAAATAGCTTATAAAATTTCATAGCTGTACAAACTGAGTACCGGGTAGAATAGTATCGCGGCACGTGTGCAGTGATTCACAACCTTTTGACTGGTTTCTATCTTCTTTTAAGTAAATCTACAAAACAATTTTGGTAATAGCCCATCGGTTATAAGAAACTACTGCTGATAATGCCCGTCGAATATTGAAGGCTAATTTGCTGATTAGTGAGAATTCTGTAAACATTGCGGTCATGGTAGACGATTCAAAAACGTATATTAAAAACAAACAGATTGGTAAATAGTATCAACTGCCAACTCGGAATAAATTCGCACAAAAACCTATGGAGAAAATGAGCAAAAAAAATGATGATTTGTTTATTTTGAGACTCCCCTTTGATGTATCTCTTCTCACTCGCATATTTACTTGTATAAATCAATCGCAAGGAAGTATCCAACGTAATTCAATAATCTGGATGAGGGAATCCCGCAACTCGGGAGTTTATCAGGTTGGTCCGCATTTCGAGGTGAATCTGTCCCGGGAAAATTGATTTTGCATCTTTGAGTGCGTCAAATCCGCTTTCAACTGTGAAATGGGCTGGGTTTCGCCATCGTCTGTCATCTTTCAACTTTGCTAAGGACTTCAGAGGCTGGGAGAGACCCTCACCACTCTATTGCCGTCCCGTCCCAGGCGACGCATTGATCCGCTCCCGGATTTCCTTTACGTGTTGCGCTTCCCCTGGCCCCATCCCCCTGCCAGAGACATCGCATAAAAGTGGCGTGAACATAAAAAAAGTTCCACGACTTGGAGTGAACTTTTGGGTAACTTTTCTGTTAAGTCTACCTCCTCCAATCCCTCCCTACCAATCCGCCCAACCCTCCTTCTATCAAGCACTCTTCCTTACCTCTATCATGTTCTCGTTTCGTATAAAAAGGGATACAGAGGGAATGGGAGAGACTGACATTTCAGCTTTTTCGTATCGTGTCGCCCTGGAATGGGTGGAAGGACTGGAAAGTCAGGAAAGGACTGGAAAGGACTAGAAGAACTGGAATTGTGGGAGGGACTGGAATAGATGAAAACGTATCGCAGCACTAGGAATGGCTGAAAGGACAAGGAAAACAAACACTGAAATGGATGGAATGCCAATGCCCAGAGTTGCTGGAAGGGTGAAAGTCAGCTGTCTGTTGGGCTAAGTTAATAAACTAATTTATAATGGGCCTCAAAGGGGTCGCCATGGCCCACGTTTAATTGAAACTAAAATATTTTTGATTAATTATGAGGAGCTGTGCAAGAACAGCAACAAGAGCAGCGTACCAGCAACCTTTTGTTTCCACACAAACAAACCCAGCGGCAGCGTCAGCAGCAGCAGCGCCAACGTCAACTCAACCACATGAGGCGTTCGGTTCGTTCTTCTCAAGGCTGGTGCGGTATCATGCTGAGCTCTGCCAGCGCCTCTGCCAACGTTGCCCAACCTTTTGGCCCCCAATGCACACTCATACAAATACAACCATATAATATATCCAACCGTACAGAGCACAGTACTTATGTACTCGCCTCTCTGCCTTGTGCCGAGTTTCGTCGAGTCCGCTTTGGTGTGTATGTTCGCAAGCATTGGTATCGCTGTACACGCTGCTTCTGCTTTGCTCTCTCTCTCTCTCCCTGTGCTAACCATTCATTCTCTCAGTAAACGCTTGCTTGCTCTCCTCTCTCGAACCCTCTCACAAACATAATTCGGAGTTGAGTTGCTTGCTTGCTTGTTTTTCGCCTCTGCCTTACTTTATGCTCGCTTCACTCTGCTCGCATGTATATGGCTTCGCTGCTGCTGTTGTCAGTTATTTTTCCCTTCTCCATTCCACACATATTCTTGCCCTCGCACAGCCAGCTCTAGCAACCAGTTTTATATCCATGTACATACATAGGGTATGTATAAGGGGGTTGCATGTAGCGCAGCTCGTTTCGTTTGGTCGTATCTTGTATCTGGCAACCTTACTTATAATTCCAATATTATTCCAAATTATCCCTTCTGCCCTAACCTCCCTTCGACGTTCATTGGGAAACTGTGTGGAAACGACAAAGACGATACGCAGCAGAAGTGAGAAAACTCATTATTATGCTCTGTACAGCACGAATTCTGACTCGACTAGACTCCGACTCTGGCCTGCCTGTGCGAGCGTAGATAAAAGCGAGGCAATAACAACTGTATGCCAAGGCACACAGATGCACATTTGCTCACACATACTGCACACACACACGCACACGGGGCGCACATAAACATCTGCTGTTGTGCTAATAATGATGAGACCGATGATGACGATTCGATTCCGATGCTGAGGCTGAGGCTGAAGCTGATGATGCTTGTGACGTCACAAGCAAAGCGTATTGGGAAAATTCAACTGGCAGATATGTACATGCATACATACATACAAAATGCGACTGTATTTGTGCTGTTCGTCTCGACATGCGCCCTGAATTCAGCCAGCGAGCGCCAGCAGCAGCAACAACAACGAATCTCTGAGCCGTTCGGTCATTGCTTGTGCGGATTGATTTGCTAAGGTGGGAAGGAAGGTGGTAGGAGAGCCAGGTCGGGTTGGATCGGATCGCTTCGGTTCGGTTCGTCACGAGGAGTAAAGAGAAGGAGAAGAGGAGAAAACGACGGCAGCGACGTCAGCGTCAGCGGCGGCACACAAATTAAACTTAAATGCCCCCCATTCACTGGGGAGGCTGCTACTGGAGTTGCTGTTGCTTCTTGCTGCTTGCTGCTGCTGCCCCTCACTTGCAGATGCTGGCGTTGCTTGTTATACCCTTGCCGAGACGGTGTTGTGCCTATGACAAGAGGTTTGAAACGCAATGAAGAAAGCACTTCCGACTCCAAGAGGAATAAATGTACCTAGATCATCATTATACTATATAAAGCCATGTCTGTCTGTTTCCTCGTTTCTTTCTTCGCACTCTCCGCAAATTTGTAGCAGAACTGGCTGACAATATCATATAACTATCATAGGAACGATAGATATGTAAGGGTATCAAAAGCCTCGGCCCCAGAAGCAAGTCTTCTCTTCTTGTTGTTGCTTTTGGTTGCTGGGCATCGGCATCTGGCAACGAGCAGACAGCACAGCGGACAGTGGGCAGCTATGGACACGACTCTGGCTCCGACGTCGTCGTCTCTCCACTGTGCGGCACATTATTAGTTTCTCTTTCTCGTGCTGGAATCCGTCCGCGCTGGAGTACGGCATGGACTAAGCCCGAGTCGAGGTCTGTCGCTTTATCGCATTTATTGCTTCATGGGGTCTCAATTAAGCTGTTAAAACCAGTTGAGGCAATCTATCGCTCGGCATTAAAGCCAATCAATAATTTACTGCTCTCTGGGCCCCCAGTTCAGTCCAGTCCACCATCGTACCATCCCATCCCATCCCGCAAGAGTGCACCAGGCACCAGGCGAACGCCCGCCGCACAGGATGAGCTCAATCAGCCGTTGATGACGACGGCCGACTTAAGATGGCGTCCGCCTTCGATTGCCACCAACGGTAGCGGAACGGGACTGCTGGGGATGCGGCAGCGACTACAGATGGGGCCACACTTAATGATTCCGCTTAGAGAGCAAGTGACTCGGGGATTAGTGTCTGCCCGAGTGCTTCTAATCGCCCAGAAAGAAAGAGAGACGACAATTACTGCTAGAATGTAAGTGATATTCCTTGATGAAACTGGGCATATAGAAATTAGCCGTAAGCCCAATCGATAAACACGGTCAAAGCTTCTAGGGGCATTCCTTGGAGCAGCCCATATAGAATCCAGATGGGAGTACAAAAGTACTCCGAACGTAGTGATCATAATTGCACTTGTAATGCAATTACAATTTACATATAACTAAAACAACTCAATCTATGTGAATATGTTTTCTAAAGAACTCATGGTTAACCATATGGCGGTACCTCTATTTGTAAAAATATATCCTATGCAATAAGTGCATCTCAATATTCCCAAGAATCCACAAATTGCCAACTGAAGTGGAACCGTCTTTGTGTCAGAAAACTCAAGAGATTTGTACGTTTTTCATAACTTTATCGGTAAAGCTTTAAGATATCTTAGCTATAGATAAAAAGACTTCTAATTACCGATACAGGAATTTTAAGGACTAATCATTTCGTTAAGAATGCCGACTACGGCATCATGAAGACGGAATAAAACTTGATGAAAAGCCCTCTTCAATTGACCTAACCTTCAGAACTTTGACGAATATTTCAATGATTCGCTTTCCAATTCATATATGTATTATCTAAAAGTACTAGAACCTTGGACGTCAGTGTCTCACTAACCTTCTCCTATTTGTGCACTTCTTTCGGTCATCTGTTTACTAAGAATTCCAACCGATATCTCATTATCCGCATGTACCGCATTTACCGCATATCCCATAATGTATTAAAAATAATTCTAGGAAATTATATTTTGTTATCACGTAATTTTAAATTCTCTTGATTAAACTGCTCACATCCCCAGAGAATAATTACTCATTTGCTTTATTTAAATTAAATTCTGATTCATGGTTAGATAAGTGCGAGTTTCAGAAACTTCGAGAGGTGGTTGAACCATGAAACCAAAACTTTAAAACAATTCAATTCTCATTTGTATTGTATTTAGTGTACGTAAAAGTTATCCTAAATATAAAATCAAATCTTTTGTAAAAAAAAGTCGATTTGATGGCTTAAATCGAAACAACACATTAAATTTTTTAGCTTATCATCAATTTTAGACTTTAGGACGATTTCTAGTCTAAGACGAGAACTCCAGCTCTTTTGATAATCCCCACGGACTTCGTAGAGCATGCAGGAATGCATACATAACGATAAAGGAACGGTTTTTTAAAACATTGTGGGCAATTTGTTGCCTTCATTCAGGAAAAGAAAGCCGGCTGTTGTTGTTCACCGTATATTGGAGGCTTTCAAGCAGACATAAGTAAAAACAATGCAACAGCTTGCGCAAAAATAGAATCGATGCTTTAACAAAAACTTAATCGATTCTATAGATGTTGACATCCATTATTGCGATTGCAGCTCTACTAAATATGTAACCGCTATTATAAATTTGAGTATTACCGAAAATGTTCAATATTCTCCATACCGGCAGATGAGTGAATGTCTCAATTTCTAGTAAATGAAATTGGCTAAATAACAGTAAACAGGTGTTGGATTTTATAGAATCCTTAAACCAAATACTACGTTTTTTGTATGCAGTACAATCGTTCATCAGCTAAATTTGCGGCATTAAATCTTTCTGAATAATGAGAGAATTCCAACGAATAATACACTCTTAAAAGGAAAACAAAAGATTAAGCTGTAAATTAAAGTGTCCCAAGGTGAAGTTTCAGACATGTTTAAAGTAGGCTTAAATAATTGAGTTATATATTGTCTATTTAAATTGAGTCCCTTTGTTTGTTGAGCACTTTGCAAAGCGATATTTAAGCTGTTTTCGAACGATTTATTTATGAGCTTTTTGTTGTCTTATGAATATCAGATGTACGTAAACATTTCTCTACGTTGCAACCGAAGTTTTCTATGGTTTTAGAAGGTTTTCGAGGCTGTGGACTTTATGTTTCCTCTTGTAACATTATACTTCAAATCAGTTCTACGAGTAATCCCTGCAGCTAAAGCTTCGCCATTCGCTGTAATCCCTCACTTTTTGAGACCCTCAGCATGCTTTATCTTCTCTTTGTCAGGGATTACCCATTTTCCCCATGCTGGAGTACTATAGAAACAAAGATGTTGATAAGAAAAGAATTCCGTATTCTCGTAGTTCATCCCATCTATGCTTACTTACTACGCTTACACTTACTTCTATCCAATCTATGCTTACATTCCCCATCTACGAGGTAATGATATTCATTTCGGAGGTTTCTAAGCCTTTGATATCGTCTAACCATAGCTTCTACTTGCTATTTCCTCAATTCATTTCAAAGAATCCCTTACTC
This sequence comes from Drosophila lowei, assembly GCA_008121275.1. Lineage (NCBI taxonomy): Eukaryota > Metazoa > Arthropoda > Insecta > Diptera > Drosophilidae > Drosophila > Drosophila lowei. Next base: position 17,021,696 of record CM017778.1, on the reverse strand, counting down.
CAATTCCAATTCTATCAAAAAGGAAGCAATGTAAGGGTTTTTTGGACAAAATGCAGATACAAATTTAAGATTTGAAAAAGCTAATAGCGAATAATACCTTCAGCAAGAATGATTGAAACTAGATACTTTTCCGCATAAGTGGAGAAAAACATGTACATTTCGCCAGTTGTTTCTCCAATTTTAAAGATACATATAGCTTATATCTGGTTATGATTGGCTTTCTTTCCTTATAAAGCATCTCATCTCCACAGAAAATGAGCATCAAACACCCGGTGGAGGAAATCTGCAACCTACGCGAAAAACATTCCATTTTTTTTTTTTTTTCGCATAGAAAGTGCCGCAACATCTTGCTCGTCGTGGCCTGAGACTGGGACTGGGACTCTTTTGTTATCTGTTAGATCTACACTGTTACGTAATCCAACGGTACATTCGCGATCGCAGAAACGGAAACGAACGGAGTTGTTGCTCTTGTTGCTGCCACTGATTGGACAGAGAGAGAGAGAGAGAGAGAGAGTTGGGACTTGGACTCGAGTGCCGTGCCTGCTGATTGTTGCCGATATTCCAATTTGGGGCCTAGACTGTGCGAGCGAGAGGGGGGAGAGGCCCTGTGCTGCGCTGTACTGTACGCCTACGTGCGAATATGCAATTTTCCGTCTACGGAAATTGGCGTAAGATGAGTGCGCTGCAAATGTGGCCAGTAGGTAAGGTAATACTCTTATGTACAGAACCATTTTACAAAGTGTTTGCACATGGGATTACGTACATACTGTTTGCATATGGATCAGAGGTTGAAGAGTCATAAAGTGGAAAGAGTGCGAATGAAAGGAAAAAAGTACATAACAGACGGCCGTACGAAAAGAAGATCCAAAGAAGAAAGATACATAGATTCTGCTGTACATAGCCAAATAGTACCTTCAGAGCAGCGCAGCTCTGTACATAAAAACACTCCGAGTCGACGAACAAAGAAACAGCAGGCAAAGCAAAAGACCCAAAAGGCAACCAACAACAAACGCAAATGCAAAGCCAACTTCGCAGTCAGCGTCGCAGCAGCGAAGCGACCGAAAGAGCGATTCAGATACAAAGCAAAAGCAGGCGAGCGATTCAGATGTAAAGCAAACGCAAGCGAGAACGGTTCGTAGCGGACGACACAGTGAGAGAACGGAACAAAGAAAGCAAACGAATAAAACGCCCCGTGAGAGCGACCAACGCGAAGCAGAGAGAGCGCAGAAAAAAGAAACCGAAGCAAGCAGAAAGAAACAGCCGTCCAGTGAGAGGCCAGAGCGAGCGAGATAGCTGCAGTGGCGGAACAGAAGCAGGCAGTTAGTTGGCTGTCTACCTGGGTTCGTGTGCGCGCGAGTGTGTGTGAGTGAGTAAATAGTCGGCAGAGTCGCGGCAGAGGTTGCTGTACATGGCAGCGAGCGGCAGAAACAGAAACAGCGTGGTCGCAGCTCGCAGTTGAAACGGACGTACGGTGCTCCACATTATCGCTACCTAAGTGCGCTCCGAGATATTTACTGTAACCTAACCAGTGCACAAGTGTAAACGGCTTAAGTTTTCTATAAAACTAAAATAATTAAAAATTATCAAAAAAAATTAAGAAATATTAAATATTATTATCAAATGCAACAGCAACTATCGGTTGCATGCTCGAAATTTCCTTTGTGTCTCGTTCTTGTGTGACAAATGCCGCAGCAACAGCGGCAGCAGCACTCACTCGGCCTTATATACCCGTCCATATAAACGGTTCGGTTCACTCTTGTTAGTGTGCGTGTGTGTGAGTGCGCGCAGAAAACATAGAGCAAAGAGGAATACACAATAAAGGTGCTTACGAAAGCGGGGCGCCGATGAGCGCAAAGTGTGAGTGTGTGTGTTCGTGTGTGTTTGTGGAGTAAAGAAAGAAGAGAAGTAAAAGAAATGAAACGCTGTGTTAAAGCTGAGCGTTAGCATACACTGTGGATTACAAATAGATACCCTGCAATTGGATACAGTACCCCGTACCCCCGCATCACGATGCCAATTAACTGGCTGGATTAGCAGCTTACAACCAACCAAAAGGTGAATATATCCAACGAAAAGAGCCGTTGCGTTGCTCAACACTGTTCAAGCACAGCTGTTGCTTGCTCTGCTCCACCACTCTCTCTCTCCCCCCACCCACAGCTGGAGCCCCTTATCTGGCGACACACGTTGACAGCAGAACAGCAACAACCAAAAACAACAACTTGCCCCAAAGTGAGAATTTCGATTGGGCACAATTGAAAGTCTCCCCAAGAGCCGCAGTTGAACGTCCGTGTGTGTGTGCGGGTTCCAACCTCTGATTATCTGGCATTCTGCTTTGCTGCCTGCTTCTTATTTTTACTGAATGAAAGCGGTCGGTCGGCGCTTGGAAGAGTGCGACTGTGTGTATGAGTGTGTGAAAGAGGAGATAAAGCCGCAGTCTCGGCTTTCGGAGCACTCTGCTCTGCATTCTCCGAATTGTGTTCGCTGTCGTCCGTCGAGTTGCCGTGCATTGTCACAGTCTGCGCTCTGCCTCCCTCCCCACTCTCTGCCGGTTTGGTCCTTACCATTCCATTCCATCCCTTTGCCTTTGCCTTTCCTTCCTTTCCACACTCCTGCACGCACACACACACACACACACACATAGAAATGAGAAATTCCGCTGCTTTTTATTATCCTTTTCATGTTGGTACTCACATTTTTTTTGCGCGCGCGTTTCTTCTCCCCTCCGCCAACAAAAAGCCGCCTGTATATATTGTGGGAATGGGACCAGAATATGGGAATGGAATGGGAAGGAAGGGTTAAAATCTTGTGTCGGCAGCCAGCCTCTTAAATTTTGCTGTAAAAAGGATTTAAAGAGGCTTCTCCCGGACACAAGGTCTGCTATTCTCTTCCACTCTGCGCTTCCTTATTCTCATTCATATTCCATTTCCATTTCCATTCCCAGTTTTATTCCCATTCCAATTTCCCATTCGGGTATGATTTTCGCATTCGGTTCGTTGACTGAAAAAGTTTTTGGGAAAAGTTTTCGTGTTCGTACCTTGACTTTTTAACGGGGCGTTGATGCAAAAACAGCTTGAAATTGTTTGGAATACATTTTCCATGTACTTGCCACTGCCACTGGCACTCGCACTGCCATTGCCACTCCGGGTGTCTGGGCAGCCATTCACTCCCACCACTCGACCATCTCTTCACCCCTTTCGGTAGTGGGAGTGCGAGAGGGTCGGAGTCTGTGCGCGCTCAATGCTCCCCCGAGTGCTGTGGATTTCAATATTTGCAAACATTCCCATGGCAACACTGCTATGCCGGGGCCCAAACAACAACACATCCATTATCGGAGGCCCCGCATCCATCGACTGATTGCATATAATGGCTTACATATTGTTTAATGTCAGCGGCGACGGAAGAAGGAACCACACCACCTCTGGCCGAAACTGCTGCTCTCTGCTCTCTCCTGCCACAAAGTTATTCGTCTACCTCTAAAATCCTTCCCCTGCTTGTGCCCTGCCTCAAACTCCCTCCCCTCCCCTGCTGCCTTAAAGTTCTTCCTTTAGTGCCTCTTTGGACTTTTGTGGCCATTGTTTTGACTTTAAGTGTTGCATAAATACCGCTGTGGATGTCTGGTTTTGGATCTGTTTTGTGGGCAACAAAGATAACAGAATGCCCTGATATCGCTTTTCTTCATTCGATCAGCAGTTGACTCACAGTTGGCTCCGATTTCCAGCTATTCTGATTAACAGCCGTTTCTGAGTTGCAATCTCCCAGGAAAACAGAGCACGAAATCCGATCGCAGAGAGTTCTAGGTCCGTCCCCAGAACAATGCTATTACATTCTTTCGTTTCAGCTTTTTTCTGAGCAGCTGAGCGGAGCTTAAAGCTCTTTCCATGGCGTTGGATTTGCTTATAATCTGCATGGAAGCTCCTCTCGCTCGCTTAACAAATTTCCATTTCGCATTTAATTTCAACTTTCTGCTTTGTCTATTTTCCAGATTGACGCTTGTGCAACACATACGAGCGAATTCGAGGCAACGAGTATTATGATTATGATGACGCCAGAGTCGAAAGCGGCAACAACAACTGCAACTGCAACTACAACAATGGCACACACACAAAAGCCAGCGCCAGCGGCTGCGGCCGCGGCCGCGGCCGCGGCAGCGTCAGCGTCGCAGCTGTCGTCCGCACTGGCAGCGGCGAAAGCAGCAACCAAAAGCAGCGCTGTCAGCAATAGCAGCAAAAAGCTGGCTTTGTCTCTGAAAGCGCCAACAACAGCAACATCAGCAACAGCCACTGCTACTGCCACAAATGTGACGTCGACAAGTGCTGATAAAATGCAAATGCAAATGAAGCAACGCCAGCAGAAGCAGCAGCAGAAGCAGCAGCAGCAACAGCAAGTTTTTGCTGTCAGCAGCATTAAAGTAAAAAGTGAAAACACATTAGCAGCAGTAGCAGCAACAGCAACAGTTGCAACACCAACAACAACAACCAATGCAATACCAGCAGCAACACCAGCAGCAACAGCAACAGTAGCAGCAGCAAAAACCATGCTAGAAAAGAGCATCAAGAAGGAATCAACGCCACCGGCAACGACTCCTAATGTCGAATCAGTCGAGGCCGCCTCCTCCTCCGCCTCATGCTGCTCATCGTCGGCCTGGTCAACGACAACAGCCACATCAGAGGATGCCAGCAGCAATGGTGGCGCCTCCGCTGATGAGGAGGCAGCAGATACTTCCGATTTGGCAGCACCTGGTGAACTGGGAACAGCAACAACGCCACGACCAGTCCTGCTGACTGCCGTTAATCCGCACATCATCTGTCACCTGTGCCAGGGCTACCTGATCAATGCCACGACAATTGTCGAGTGTCTGCACTCCTGTAAGTATCTCCATCCACCCCTCTGTCCCACTATGAAGCAGAATTCCCTCTCAGCTTAGACGTGTTGCATCTTCTAATCGCTCTGCCTTGATTCGAATGAGTATATCTCTACGCCCGTACCTCTCACACATCTTCCATTGCCCTGTCTCCTGTATCTGTCTGGAAACTCGGCAAAATTTCCTCGGCGCGATGAGTTATGTTCGCCGAAAGGGGGGTGAACGCGGGCTGGTGGCGGGCGGGGGGCGGGGTGGTGTCGTGCCACAGACGACACGCAGATGTTGTCGGGCGATAAGTTTGTGGGCCCATTAATGGCTCGAGTCATGCAAGGAGGGAAACGGGGAGTAGGGCTAAGTACTTGACTCTTGATTGGGAAACCGTTGCAGGCAACTGCTGTGGTGGCACATTGGATGAGGAGAGAGGAGGTGCCATCCCGTTTAAACATGGCTAACAAATTCTTAAAATGTACCTTCGAAACCGCGAATAAGCAAAGAATATACACAAATATTTGAAGGATTTTTTAAGAATTATCAATAAAAAATTGAATTATTTCTGGAAAGAAGAATCATAGGATTTCTTTTGAGTTACAAATTCATATTTAAACGTTTTAATGTTTTTGATCCTTGACTTATTTTTGAAGATGGTTTAGTCCTTGAAACAGATTCGGGGATCCCTTTCCTCCAAGTGATTTTTTCTGAGATTATAAATTACCGAAATCACCAATAATGCAAGACATTAGCATTCCCAGAAAGGAATTAAACCAATAAAACTAAGGAATATAACCATATATCACACACTCAGACTCTCCCTTGCTCTCTCTCTCGCTCTCAGCCATTAAATGTTGCCCCCTTTTGCGACGTAAGGTTAATTTTGCAACTCCTCCCCGTTTTACTCCGCCTCTTCCTCTTTTTGATGTTCGTAAATCTAGGAAACCAATGTGTTGATAATGGACACACAGTGGCCGTGGATACATTTGGTCAGGCTCATTTAAATCTGTTGGTCAGACAGCCAGAGAGATGCGAGGGGATGGGAGGATGGGGGAGACTGAAACGAAATGGAGCAGCCAACCAGAGAGACAGACAGACGGATATATAGAGCACCCGGGAGTCCCATCTAACTGTCAAACGCCCCGGACTGGACTGGACTGGATTCTCGGCCCAGAGGGCAAACCTGGACTCTAGACTGTATACTGTGTACTGTGTGCACTGTGGACCGTGTGTGGCGGCAGCAACAGCTGCCGTCGTCGTGTGGAACATTTTGTTTGCTGCAGTCCCACAGTCGCTGTGGCAACAGCAGCAGCATCTCTCACTCGAGGCCATTTGGTGGGCAGCAACATGGCCAGAGTTCCTTTTTTTTCTCTCTCTTTTTTTCTTTCTTTTTGTTGCCTGCCACCCCACCAAAGACGGACTGTTGCGAATTTCCTTCCTGCATTACATTTTCGGTATTGGACCAAAACTGACGGACAAGCGTAACAAGCCAAAAGAAGGAGAGGAAGTGGGATAGAGAGAGAGAGAGAGATAGAGACCCCTGCTCCATGCCGCTCTCTGGTTCCTGGGTGACAGTTGTAGCGTGCAGGACCCTGGCATTGGCATTAAAGTCAAAACAACTTTTTTTGCAGTAATTTTTTCTTGGCTCGTTGTGCCTCTGTTTTCCCCAGTTTAACTGTATATTCTGTGTGTTTCCCTGCTTTTCCTTTTTGGCTACGTGGCTGTGGGTGGGTGGGTGCCTTGATTGCGTTTCCTTTGCCCAGAAGGTAGAGTGCTCGGGCGCTTGGGTGAAGAGTGGCGTTTGTGCTGAGAATATGCCAAGCGGAGCAGCAGAAATGTTTTTACATAAATTGGAATCGTTTCAATTTGGGAGGAGAGTTGGGAAACAGAAATCTGTACAATTTATTTATGCCGATTCACAGACCCCATCCTAATTTGCCTCTTTGTATGGCACTATTGTACGAGTAGCACGATATCAATGGGAATTTGAGAGCCCTACTAATGTACTTTTTCTCTTTCTGTTTCTGTTTTGCAGTCTGCCACAGTTGCCTCATTAATCACCTGCGCAAGGATCGCTTCTGTCCACGGTGCGAGATGGTCATCAACAACGCGAAGCCGAATATCAAGTGAGTAGACTCTTCAGCGTGGCCAGATAGAGTCGTTCGTCGTGTTGTCTGTCTTTGACAACAGCGATTAGATGATAGATACAATAAAGGAATGGAATGGGTTGGAGAAGGAGCTGGTGGGTACACAGCTGGGAAATACTTGAAGATGCCAGTTGTTGTCTGCCACTTGACGAGGGAATGGGAGTGCGAATGGGGGGAATGTAAAAGGAAGCTCAGGCCATGGCAAAACTCTTTGAAAGCAGATACTTATCTCCCTTAAGGAGCTGTTGTACATCTTGTATAGTAGATAGACTCCTCTGGAGCTTTGTGGAAATACATACATATATACATCGGTGTTTTTAATTCAGTTAATAGAATTACATGGCAAGTGTATCCAGTATCCAGGATTGAAGTCTCATGGAAAAGCTGTGAAGTTTTGACATGTTATCTTTGTTTCCAGTTTTCCATTGGTTCCGTTCAGTTAGCTTCACTGATTAGCTTTTGACTCCTGACAAAGTACTTCCACTCATTGTCATGCGGGACCTGCCTACAAGTGTACATAAGTGTCTGGGGGGTTGCTGGGAGAGTTAGGGGAACGCTCTCTGTTGCTTCTTGTAACATTTCCGTTTTAGTTCACTTAGAGATTGATTTTCCCGGGGGAAAACCACTGCCAGTGGGTGGATTGTGGAATCGGAGTAGTAGTTTCTTGGAACCGCACAACTTTCCGTATCGTTTGACGGGTTGGCTGTTGGTTGCGTGGGGGGGGAGGTAATTGTGGTTGAGAGGCGGTGCCCAGGCAGAAAAGTTTATCAAAAAACCTTTGGCCCCAAAGTGGGGCATAAACTAAGACAAGACACTTTTCGGTATCCCGATCCCCCACCACGAGGCGGTGCTGGTGGTGGTGGTACCACCTTTGTTCGTGGAAACTTTTGGCTGTGGTTAACTTTATTTGACGGTCCACGGGCCGGCATTTGCTCTAACTGAACGTGGAACCATCTTGTCTGGCACGTTTCAATTCATTTCATTCCATTTCGTTTCGTTTCGTTTTGTTTTGGCTGAATAGATGGAATGGAATGGGTTGGGATGGGATGGGGGGATTCGGGAATGTGGCTGCGTAATGAAAAACACGTTTCGTGTAGAAGGCAGGCAGCCAGGCGGAGATGTGGCAGAATCTATTTAAGCTGCAGCACCAACTTTAATGGGAATCTGTACAGAAAACCACCCGCTGGTGGCACGCTCACGTTTTCCCCAATCCAACCAATGCTGCCGCCTGCCTCCAGCGCCGCACGTTGTAATCTCTCCCGTTGCACACACACACACACACACACACAAAAAGATAATGAATACAAATTCAAAGCGAGGCGATATTGTTGGGGCAGACTAAATGAAGAACAGGTGAATGGATGAACCTTTTCGTTGCTTTGCCTGGCACTGAGTCCCTGGCCAAATGGTGTGAAGTGCCTCACGGGTAGGAAAGGAGGAGGAGGACGGGATGCAAGGTTGACTGCAAACAAGTGTCTTTTGTGCCCCGTGGATGCCGCTGGCTGGCTGGCTGGCTGGCTGGTTGGCTCTGTTTTCCATGAATTTTTAGTGGCCCCAGTCATAGTGGTAGAAGTAGTAGTCGTGCAGTATTCAGCCAGTCTCAAGTCTCCAATTAAATTTATTGCGAAAGTTTATTGTTTAACCCAAAAAAGGGGCACAGGAAGGGGAAACGGAAAGGGAAAGGGAAAAGGAAAAAAGAAACAGCAGCAGTAGCAGCAGCAGCAGCGAAACACAAAAGAAAAGTCAGTTTCACTCGAACTCAGTTTGTCTTTGAAAAGATAAACAACAACAAAATAAAGCTCGCCTTTTGCAGAAAAAACAAATAAAGCTCGCACTGTGGGAAGGGGCACAACAACAGCAACGGTCAAAATAATACGAGTAGGAGTGTCTGACATTTCAGACGATACTAGAGGATACTTGTCCCTACGCATACGAGTATAGGTGATATTTTTGAGCAGCTAAGATAGATAAACAGTGCTTGTTTATCACTAGATAATTTCAGAACAATTATAGGTTGTAAAGTACAAACGACCTGGAGCATGCTGTTGCTTATTAACGACCGTTCACTGTACAAAGATGGGGACAAATATTTGTCACTCTAGATTCGAATTCCACCAAATGGCGGTAAAAAGGAAGATTCTTCTGAGTCGTTGAGTGTCTGAATCGAATGAATTAAAATATAGTAAATTCATTTATCTCAGACTTCTAGGCTTTAGAGATTTCGAGGATCTTTACAGGATCATTAGACGGAAAATGCACTAATTCATAGAAAGCCTTCCTGAAATTCTTCTACAAAATTTCCTCTGTAAATACATATATATATATATACTCGTAGTACCAAGACTATACGTTTTTCCCCTCTACTGTGGTTTTACCGTATTTGTGTCATGCCTCGGCCATGTTTTCATAGCTGTCTCTGCCGTCGTAGTCTACCTTTAAGCAGTGCAGAGGAGAGACAATGCCGACAGAATCATCTGATATAAACTGCCAAAACGAGGAAGAAGTAAGAGAAAGAAAGAAAGAAAGAAAATAAACGCAGAACTTCCAGCAGCAGAAACAGCAACAACAACAACTACAACAACTGGCGGCGCAAGGCGACACGCATTTCCAAGAAAACAAATCGAAATACGGCAAAGATAATTAACGGGCGGGTCTTTCGCTCGGTTTTCGCCGACGGCAAACGACAATGACGTTGACGTCGACGCAGACGCCGACACCGACGAGGGGACAGGACAGCTGAAAAACAACAAGCAGGGGAAGAGAGCGCGATAGAGAGAGGGAGCGCGAAGAGTTGCGGCTTCTGTTTCGTTGTTGTTGCTCTGGCGTGCATTGGTATTCTTTTTGTGAGAGCGATTTCCGAAAGAAGCTAAAAAAAAAGAGACCATGAGTGGGAGAGATAGAGTGTGGGAGAGAGTAAATAAAAGTTGAAAGAGCTCAAACTTTATTTCAAGTTGAAGAAGTCGCCTGACAGTGGGTGGCATTGGGATTGGGATGATTGAGTGCGATAAAAAAAAAAAAAGAAGAAAAAGAAGTTGTGTTGCCCCTGGGAGGGGGAGAGCGGTAAAAGTTTTGGTATCTCTAATTTGTTTGATCATTCACTGATGTCCATCGCTGGCTTAAATCCAATCCAATTTCGGAGGTTAATAAATACTGATAGATTGATCAGAGAGATATCACATTTCCGAGGTCTACGAATAAGATATGTTAATGAGAGAGCAGTCTGGAAGATCGGTGCCCTTCTGTGCTTAGATCCCTTACCTTCCCTTCCGTAGCGCCTGCCTGTCCCTCTCTTTATCATCTGCGCCGTAGCTCACCTTTCCCTCGCGTTCATCTTCCCATTCCCTCTTTTCATCTTTCTATTCCATTCAAGACCTTTTTGGGTTTCTCCACTCTCCTTCATTCTTTTTCTTTTCGTTGGTGTGCATGTGTGTATGTGTGTGTGGAATGATTGAAGTGAGCGCCTGCATGGGCCGGAGAGGAGAGCGAGCAGAGCTGTTTGAAAGGCGACTTAATGCGAGAGTTCCTGTGTTCCACCACCGCCACACCGCCGCACCACCATGCCACACCACATCGCTCTATCACCATCGTCACCATCGTCGGGCAGCAGCACATGCCAAGGAGCAATAGCTGTAGTTTCCTTATCCTCCTTCCCCTTCTTCTCTCCTTGTTTAGCGTTTTTGTTGCGTGCCATTGAAGCAATAGAAAATTGCATCTGCCGCCTAATTTGTACGGGCGCTTCTTGTCCTGTCTCTCTCCCTCTCTTTGTGTGTTCTCATTTCCGCGCCAAGGAAGTGCCTCTGTTTCGACTTTTTCGACTTTGGCTTCTGCCTCTGTTCCTTCCCCTGCTTCTACTCCTGCTCCTCTGTCTTTGTCTCACAGTCCTTTCCATTCCAATGAGCACGCACCAGGATGAACCGAAGTGAACCGAACCGAACCGAGTTGTAACCGTTGTCTTTTTAATCCCTATTCTTGCAGATCGGACACCACGCTCCAGGCGATCGTCTACAAGCTCGTGCCGGGCCTCTACGAGCGGGAGCTGATGCGAAAGCGGGCCTTCTACAAGGATCGGCCGCAGGAGGCAGCCCTGGCCACGCCCGAGCAGCGGGGCGATGATACGGAGCATTTGATATTCGGCCCCACGGATAACATGTCCTTGTCCCTGGAATACGCAGAGTTGGGGTAGGTTTCAGCACCAATATGGTCCTATATTTAGCGCCAGATCCCCATCCCCCTCCCGTTCATCTACTAATCTATGGTTTCTGCCACTCTCTTTCATCCCTCTCTCCCCCAATAGTGAACTAAGCACCGAATCCGAAGTGGAGTTCCTGCGTCCGAGGTACCTCCAGTGTCCGGCCATGTGTCGGGTGAGCCACCTCAAGAAGTTCGTCTACGACAAGTTCGACATCGACGTGCAGCGCTTCAGCATCGACATTATGTACAAGGTAAAGACGATCGTCCTGCTGGACTACTACACCCTCATGGACATTGCGTACATCTACACGTGGAAGCGGGACGCGCCCATGCGCTTCTACTTCAGGGTGTACGAGTCGCCGCAGCGACAGGCGAAGCCTCCGCCACGTCGCATGCTCCCAGCTCCCCTGAAGGTGGTGAAGCAGGAGCCGACGCCGGCGCCAGAAGCGGCCAAGGTGGAGCAAACCTCGCCCACAGCAGCTCCTGTATCGCCGCCTGCCAGCATAAAGCAGGAGCTGCAGGAGGAGATCCGTGTGCCCAGTGAGCAGCCTCTCAAGCTGATCATCAACCGGAATATGCTGGAGAAGCGCGAGAAGAGCCACTCGCCGCAGTCCTCCAAGTCGAGTGCCAAGAGCAATCATCACACGCCCACCACTCCGTCCTCCTCCTCCTCCACCTGTCCATCGCCCAGTGGGGAGCTGAATATCAAGCTGAAGATCGATCTGTCCAAGCACAACAGCGTGACCATCATCAACATGTCCGACCCGGAGCGCAAGGAGATCGTGAAGCCGCTGAAACCGGAGAAGGAGTCGCGCTCCAAGAACCGCAGCAAGGACAAGGACGGCAGTCCCAAGTCCTCGAGCAGCAGCAGCGATCGAAAGCGTAAGAGTCCCAGCCCGCTGACGGTGCCTCCGCTGACCATACGCACCGAGCGCATCCTCAGTCCCAGCGGTGTCAGCACCCTGAGTCCACGCTGCGTGGCCAGCAGCTCCTGCCATGAGGATCCCAAGTCGGAGTTTCTCAAGTCCTTCGCCCTGACCCCCATCAAGGTGAAGGTGGAGTCCCCGGAGAGATCCCCCAGCAGCAGCAGCCACAGAGCGCCCACCCCTCCGAAAACGACTGCTTCTGGCTCTGGGTCTGCGTCCCACTCGCATCACAGCGGCAGGTCCAAGGGCACCCTGGAGGACAGGGAGCTGATGAGGCCGCCCGCCGGAATGGCCCCCAAGTCGATCGCCTCCTCAAAGCGCAAGAGCAAGGAGCCCGTCAAGGCCGTCTCCAAGAAGCCAAAGCTCTCGCCGCCCCTGCCCCGCGAGGACTTCAAGATTCGTCTGCCCGCCACCAATTTGCATCCGCCGCCAGCTCCGACCACGCCGCCACCTTTTGTCGGCAGCTTGGAGAAGCTCATGCCGCCACCGCCAAAGCCCCCGATGCTGGCGTCACGAAAGCCCCAGCTCGCGGCACAATTCGCTCCGCCTTCGCCCCACCACCCGGGCATGCAGATGGCGGCTCCCGGAAACCGCACGCCCATCGCCAAGCGCTACCACCCCATCCTGCCCAAGGCGGCGCGACCCAATCCGTTCGCCAACATTCCCAACGATGTCAACCGGCTACTGAAAGATGCCGGCACCGAGATCAAGTCGATTGGAGGCAGCACAAGCGCCTCCTCCGCCAAGTCGCATGTGTACGGGCCCAAGGCTGACTCCAAGATGGGACCACCGCCGCCACCGGCCGTCGCTGCAGCTCCCCACGCAGCACGCCACACCAGCGGAGGCCACGGCAAGACGGGGGGCAACAATCAACCGCAACCCCATCCGGCTCCCAGCTCCAATGGCAGCCAGAACAAGGCGGCCAACAACTACCTCAATTTGGCCCTGTTCAATGCCAGCAAGTCCAAGGGCCGGGAGGCGCCACCCGGCTGCCGCACGCCCATGTACACGCCCAACTCGCCCATTTACTCGCCCAGTTCGCCGCAGTACGTGCCCAACTACAACATCCCCACGATGCCCACCTACAAGTACACGCCCAAGCCGAGCCAGGCCACCGCCGGAGGCTACCTGCAGAGCATGCTCGGCGGTGGTGGTGGTGGTGGCGGCAGCAGCGGCGGGGGATCGCTGTCTGGGTCGCTGTTCCCATCTCCGCCCACGAAGGCCGATCAGAACACCAATCCGGCGGGAGCAGCTCCGTCCTCCGGCCATGCCTTCCAGCGTGGCGCTAGTCCCAACCACGAGGACGCGCCCGAGAAGCAACAGGTGAAGGTCAAGTCGCTGCTCAACTCGTGCAACATCAACATCCCCTCCTCGCTGTCGATCACAATCTCCAGGGACAACGGAGACTCCTCGTCGGCCAGCAACGGATCGCATCCGAAGCACAAGAGTCCCGTCAACAACTACATCGAGATCGTAAAACTGCCCGACCAGCCGCAGGACCAGGGACAGAAGTCCGCCGCCAGCGTCACGGAGGCCCAGAAACGTCAGTCGCCGCCAGCACCCGCACCCGGACGAACTCCACCCCCACAGCTCCCCGCAGTCGCAGCTCCTGCTCCAGCCGCCGCCGCCATGAGGTTGACACAGCCCCCGCCCTCCAAGGCCATTCCCTCCCCCCAGCACCTGATGTCGCGTATGACGCCGCCACAGTTGCCGCAAACAGCCCCGCCGCCCTCGTCGCCGTCCGCCGCTCCCCGAGGGATCACACCGCCCAAGATATCGCCCCCCGCCAGCGGCAAGGGCACGCCCCTGAAGACCGTGCTGACGCCCTCCCAGGCGGACTCCAAGAAGACGCCCAGTCCGGAGAAGCGCAGTGCCGCCCAGATGGGAAGCCACTCGCCCACTGCCAGCGAGAACAAGTCACCAAAGTTGGCAGGACAGTCGGCACCAGGATCAGCCACTACCAACGGAGATCCGGCGGCCAAGAAGTTCCGACCCATTCTGCCCCGCCAGAACGCCCAGATCCCAGACATGGCCGCCAAGCTGCCCAGCCTGGCGCCTGCCTTCAATTTCAGCCAGCCCCAGAGCCAGGTGCAGACCGGCGCCAAGAAGGTGCCGACCAGCAAGAAGTCCCCCAACGGAGGAGCAGCTGTCTTTCTGCCGCCCCCGCAGAAGCTTCCCAACGGCAGTCACCCCGCGCAGAAGCCGAGTCCTCCGCTGAAGAGCCACCAGACGGGTGGCAAGAAGACAAACAAGAATCCCACACCGCCGCCGTCCTCGTCTGCCGCTTTGGGGGGTGGTGTCCAAGGGAATATGGGCAAACTTATGCCGCATCCCGGTTTGCCGGGATTAAACGCCCCGCTGAGCATCGCCTCCAGTGCCGCGGCCGCTGCCGGTCAAATGGATCTGAACAACTTCATCAAGGAGAACCTGATCCGGGCTCAGGTGGCCCAGGCAGCACAGGCCGCCCAGGCCGCCCAGGCTGCCCAAGCGGCCGCCAATCAGTCGAATCTGCTGTACAACTTTGCCCAGATCGGGCACATGTCCCCGGCGATGTACAACTACCAGCAGGCGTATCTCATGGAGCAGCTCACACGGATGCAGCGGGCGGGCAACGAGGTGTTCAACGACTACCTCCAGAAGCTGAAGAACGCGGCCAATGGCCAGCCAGCCGATGCGGACCACAAGCCGATCATGCCCATGCTGCCCACCGTCAACCTGCCCAGCCCCTCCTCCGCTACGTCGGCAGCCAGCCCCAAGACCTCAGCCCTTCCCAACGGAAAGCTGACTGCAGCAGCTACAGCCCCATCCAGCCACACGCCATCATCGCTAGCCAAGAGCGGCAGTGGGGCTAGTCCACGTCAGCAGACGGCGGCCACCACCGCCGCACCCCACGCGGCTGCCACCAAGAGCAAGTGAACAGCAGCCGCCACCCGTCCATACCCCTCGTTTCCGTTGAGGCGGAAGCTGAAGGGAGTCCGAGTCTGCATCCGGAGCGAGGTGTGAGATGGCCATAATTAAAGGAGAGGCAACATCAGAAGCACCAGCAGCAGCGGCAGTGGCTCCTGGATAGCTCTAATTAATATTTAAAGACTTTGTTTTTAGTTGTACGTCACCCCGTTCTCCAGTCAGAACCAGAACCAGAACCAATTCCCCGCCCTAATTATTGTTAGAAGCAACCACCATGCCACCCCAGAACGGGGTAGCTAGCTCATGCAGCATCCATCCGAGCCCCTAGGCTATAGACCTATGTAAATATTGATAATTTTATCATCTATCAGATGTATACAGAAAAAAAAGACAGCGATTCAGAATCGATTTATGCAGATACGATAATCATATAAATATATATTTAAGTGCTGCGGCAAAAGTTGAGCTAATCCTAAGTGTAAATACCATCCATTAAATACGATTTTATATAATCTTTTTTACCCAAAAATTAAGCAGAAAAATAAAAATCTAATTTATACCAAAAGAAAAAGAAATACAAAATAATGTGCGTTGCTTTTCTTCCTGTTCCTCCACTTTGAAAACGAAACACACACACACACAGAGAGAGGCACTGTGGCACAGTGGCACGGACAATCCCTATGCTAATCAACTGCTCAAGGTCAGAGGTCGACCTTCCCCGATGACCGACCGCTGCGTTTCGAGCATTTCTAATCTGCCAATTCCGTCGCACCGTTTGTCTGCCAGAAAAAAAAAATGTCAAAGAGTCTTTAAAATGAAAAATCCTCAGCACCGCAGACCCGGCCCAGACCCAGACCCCAGACAAACCATCCCATCGACGACCCTTGGAGAGACAAAGAAATAAAAGATTATATTGGGTTTCTCGCTGATACGGATGCGACGGACACGACGCGACGGCCACTACGGGATTGCAGCATCAGCCAGCCTTCGCCATCGCCATCGCCAGTCCGTCCGTCCGTTCGTCCAACGTTGGGTTTTCTTTTCGCTCTGAAACATTCAATAAAAACGATTGGAAATCCTGTGGCCTTTGTTGTTGTTTCCCTTTCCCTTTCTCTTTGGTGTTTTCCTTCTTTTTCCCCTATTTTCTGGCACTTTTTGCAGAGTTTCCGATTTCAAAAATTGCCAATTTTTCTCCAATGTGTCCCAAAAGAATGCCAATCCGAGCCATGAACCTAATTCGTATAATGAATATGCTGCCAGATAAGAGAGACACGGACACGGCGCCCAAGACAGGGGATGAGAGGTGAGATAGGGCCGAACAGGGGTTGATTAGGTGAGAATTGCCTCCACAGAAGAGATTTATGTCATATGGGGGCTACGGCTACCGGGAGAACTGGTCTCCATGTGGCTCCACAAAACAATTAACATCTGATTCCATCTGGAAGCTAAGCCATCTCTGGCCAACACTCAGCTCATCTGGCTTTAATAATTTATGCGAACTTACAGCCTAAGCCGAAAACTCCAATTACAATAATTAAACCCTTTTCGCAAAGCTCACCTTTTCTTGCCTTGCCCCAAAAGTGCCAAAAACCACGCAGATATATGGTCGTACCGTACGTACCTCTCAGTTCTTCTGCCACTTCCACATCCAGTGCCACGATGTGGCAGGCAGGCCACATCTGAAAACCGGTTTAATATGCTTGGCTTTTAGCGCATTAAGTCGGCATTTATAAATCATTTCGGTAAGTACAAGATGCGAGTGCAAAGTACACAGACATACATATTGCTCCCATGTAACCGTAATAGCAAAAGCAAAATTACTTACCCTCAGGTAGAGAGCGTACGTGTATCGTGGGACTCTTACCATATGCTACATATGTATGCCCATAGCGAATATTAACCGTTCGAAATTTATTCATGTTTGGGTCTCATTGGAAGGATATTGATTTGAAGTCATGGCAGTGCAGACAGGACCTTTGTCAGTAGACTTATAGCTTATGACACTAGACATTTGATAGCTAGTATAATGGATAGTACACTATACTATTGTCGATTCGATGTTGAAATGTTTGATTCGTTACAAAAAATATTTCACTTATGTCCTTTTCCAACAAGTAAGGTCGGAGTAGTAAAGCTGGCTGCTGTGAAACTATTTAAGCAGGTGTGTAACTAATGAAACTCGTTTCTCTAAAACTATTGAAGCTGGCTGCTCTGAAACTAAAGGCTTGGCTGCTTTGCATATTCCTGCATAGCAAATAGCTTCCAGAATCTAGATTATAGATAGATATCATTCAGCTGATAGTTTCACAGTATTCGCTATGAAATAATGAGAGCGCATACAGATTATTATGTGTTAAATAAATTATTAATACACTAGGGGGCAAATCCCGTGTCGATTGAACTAGCAACAAAAAAAAAAAACCCTCGATGGAACGCGATTTATTAAGAATTTACATAAAGAAACTATTCTGACTCAAATTTCATTGCTGTAGTACTATCTACATCAAAATATACCCCGGATGGACCATGATTTTTCCAAAATTAGCGTTGCAAAAAATATTCGTCGGTCAGACTTGGTATCGAAATAAAATTTCAGGCGAGGACGACCACAAAACTGTTTTATATAATAGTATTTATCTCTCTATGCAAATAGTGTTTAGAATATCCTCATAAGCCTTTCAGTTTCTTCAAGTAAATAATACATAAAACGTGGCCAAAGGCAGTGGCAGTCTGTCCAGTCACTTCCCACAAAACGCTTTTCCTGAAGTTATGAAAGTTTCACAGTTTATAGGTTTGTTCTTAGGATTATCGTTCATTCCTGAGCGTAAAACTTTCGGGTTTTCGGTTAGTGAAATGTGCGCAAACTCTAGAACTAAAACAATTCCAAACTATAGAAAAGTAAAAACATAACTTTTCCTGGCAGCATAATCGGCAACGTCTTTACAGGTGCTTTAAAAATCACGTTGCCGAACCAATCAAATATTATTAGAACTCTTTTTGTGCTCTTCGGACTACTATTGCTGACTCAGTCTGTGGCAGTCGCAAAAAGGAAAGAAAAGACCATTCCATGTGCATTTCTTTGTTACATCGACAGTTCTTATCCGTTCTTAAACAGAAACTTTCGATTGAAAAACTGCAATAAATCCATTCTGTGAGCAAGCACTTTAAGACTGTCGATAAATAAAGCAGACACCAGCTCTCCGACCCACGAAACCAAGATCTCCCTCGACTTGTTGGTGCCACACAAGTATTTTAATGAATTAATCCAGTTCAGTCAGTCGGTGGCATTTGAAGTGTCGTACTGGAACCGCCACTAACTTCCGGGAAAATTTCCTTCCTTTGTGGTCGTTCCTTCGTTGTTCCTTGCCTTCGCCTGAGGGCATTATTATTTTCACACATGATTGGATAAATTAAACTAAATGCCATTTGTTGTAGAAATATCAGATAAATGTTTATATTGGAGCTTGCACCTTAGTTTAATGATTACAAATGCTTCCTTTGACTGGGATAGAGCCAGCTTTAAGAGCTATATAATGCATATGGGATAGGATTGATTGGTTGAACGCCAGCTTATGGTGACAGACCAGCTCTTGACATCGAATCGGACCCGAATCGGTATAAAATAAAAGTAATCTGCAAGGGGAATGATCGGTCTACAGGCTAGCCAATCAAATATTGGGCCAGGCATTAGCATTTTCCGACAGGTAGATAGCAGGAGAGTCCTTTCCGAAATGTTTATGAAACATTTAGCTGTTATTCTGGGCGCCACCACAGATTCATTACCACATCGATCATTCATCCATCAGTCAAGTCCACTTGTAGAGCATATAATCGACGGACAGCCGTGTGATTGCTAATTAAATTTCATCTGATGAACGATTCAACCTGTCGCTGTCGGAAAAGTCGTTGCCTTAATTTATCGGCATTATGTAACAAATGTTAGGCACATAAATCGTTATTGAAGAGCCCTCCGGTGCGACAGAACAAATTGCAATTAGAAGGACCTGGTCGGGCGCCCTTGTAGCTGGCAAACAAAACTTTTGCCGGGCGAGCCAACTTTTGTTACCAAATCAATTAAAGTCGCTTTCTGCTGCTGCTGTTGTTGGCAACTTTGTCCGCCTGTCGCCATGTGAGCCGTTGAGGGGGCTTGATGCAGGGGGGCGAGCTGTTTTGTACAGCGTTTTCCCATGTTATTTTATCTGAATTCATTAATCACACGGGGGGGCTGGTCGTGAATGCATTCTATTAAAAGTAACTGCGTTCTATTAAACGAAATTAGCCAATTGTTAGTAAATACAGTCGAACTTCCATAAGTCGAACCACTATCATCCCAAGAACACGTTCGACCTACATAAAAAATGGCTATGAACAATAGGAAAGCAGATTCCATCAGACCTGTTTTGAAGAATAACTGTAAATTAGGATAAGACTAAATCTTTAACCTAATGGAGACGATTTTCCAGTTCTTCCGCACCATTTGTGTCCTGGCCAACAGCGAGAATGCCATCAGCAAGAAGGCCTTCTCGTTGAATCTCTCCTCTGCGAAAGTTTGATAAAGCTCTTTCTGAATCAGAACAAACTAACAAAGGTAGGTGCTGAATAACGTTTGTTGACAATAATGTACTGGTACTGTACTGATTATCAAACTTACAGATTCCCTCTACCATTACCAATCTCGCGCGAATGCAAGCTCTCACCTCGGACTTCGATAAGGTGGAAGACTTTCCGGAGGCCATCTGTCAACTGGTGCATCCATCGCCTGCCCCCGGAACTGGATTACTTAACACAGTTGGAGACCTTCTGGTGCAACAACACGGGGCTGCTGGAACTGCAGGCGGAGATCGGGAACTGCGAGCGCCTCGAGATACTGGGAGTGTGCGGAAATCGCCTGACAAAGCTATCCTCGTCGGTGGGCTCACTGGCATCGCTCGCATTGGGTTACGGCCGAAGGCTGTCAGCATTGTCACTCATTCGCATTGTTGGGCAACCTGGTGCATCTAAATCTGAGAGGCAATCGTCTCACACGGAGGCCAGGAGTGCTCGTTGCGATGAAGAAGCTCAACGAGAACATAATCGACGAACTGCCCACACGCCCCCAATTGCAAGAGCTGAGTTTTCTGCATATGCTGAACTTGAAAAGGAATCCAATCTGTCTTCATCAGGACCTGCAGGTTCTTGCAGTGGTAGTTGATAGAACATCGAGAACATCTACATGAACCTGCCGGTGCATCTAATGGATGAAGCCGATGAGTTTGCTGCTGCCTGTCCCAATAGAGATCAGCATCCCCAGCTCGGGACTGATGGGCTAACAGCCACCTGGACACCACGGACGACAGCTCGTTGGAGAATAGACCTGAAGATGTGGGCACAATGTTGCCAGCGATGTCGCGTTATATCACAGCCTTTTAAAGTTTGAAGTATGAGCTTGTCAGTGTTATTTATTGTTTAGATTTGTGTGGTTTGTACATGGACCTTTAACAACGTATCGTAGGAAACAATACGGTTTGGTTAAGTAGGAAATGGTGCCAATTTGACAGGTGTTTTGTAGACATATTCTTCATGAGCTTCCTCCGTCAGCTTCTTGCCAATCTTCTCATGAATGTCCAGGAACTTGGCCGCACATCGGTCGATGCAGACCATTTCCCCCTTTCCTTTCCCTTTCCATTTTGGCCAAAGAGCTCACGCGTATTACTCGCAACACTCACCCAACTCCGACTCCGAATCGCCCCGTGGGGTTCACTTCTTGTGGCTTGCGTTTGTCATGCGGTTATATAAATCGGACATCATTTCAATTTCCATTTCTTGCATGTGGCAGATCTTTGGCCAGGTCTGGCCATGGTTGATGGTTAACCTAACTAAATATAGTTCGAAATATAGAAACTTCCAGTTACAGACGTTCGACTTAGGGAAGCTCAACTGTGTTACTAATCATTGGCTTTGAAAGCTGTAGTTTTTCAATTATCGCTGAAGCAATTGCTTTGACGATCGTTGTTTTCATTAATACTCTGTTTTTTCAGCTGAAATTAATCTTCCAATACCGAGTGCCATCCCCATCGAAGCTTTTTTTGTCTTCTAATGAAAATGATCCAATAAATTTGGGTATCACTTACAAATGCACCACGCGAATTTGTCAGAGTCAGTGTCCACACCACACCATCCAGCTTCAATTGAATAATTTCGCAAATTTACTTTGAGGGTGTCACTGTCGGGTAAGTCCGGCAACACTTTCCCTCGATTCGTTGGCCGTCACTCACTAATTTGATTTATCAGACATAATTCAGTCGTGTAATCAAATAAAATGCCAGCATTAAGATCCAATTAGTGCGCCATTATGAATATGGATGGGACGGGATGGGATGGATGGATGGTCGTCACGACCGAATCTCAAGTTGTCTCCCTGACTTGTTCCTTATTCTGTTTTTTTAGCGTGCTCTGAAAAAATGCGAACCCCAAAAGTAAAAAAAGTATCAATTTACCAGCGCAGGAGAATGGTTTGGCAGACTGTTTACTGATGCCGAGAACGGTACGGTAGAGGAGGGATCGGTAGAGGTTGCGGTGCGTCAGAAAGACGCCAGAGTTCTGGGCTTGGACCCAAACACAAGACGAAAAATCAACGAAAATCCTTAACCGGAAATAGGAATAATAACTGCGCGAATTGCTAAACGAGTGAGTGCGGACCGACAGGGGAGGCATAAGTTATGAGAACGGTAAAGTTTTCTCAGTGGTGGAGGGGGGTGTTGAGTGGATCTGGATCTGGTTCTGTTATTGGGGGGCGGCACATTGATTGATTTGAGTGGCAGAGAGGTCTGGCGGAGAGCCACTCAATTGTCTCTGAGGTGAGATGCGATGAGGTTGGGTCTTAAAAGTCACTTTAACAGGAGATAAATGAGTTGGGGGCCTTCGTGAGTTGGTGTTGCCTTAATGGCGCCAACATTGGTGGCTGTTGTAATTAGTTGATTACACAAGCAGCGCTCCCCAACGTCCCCCCCTTCTGTCTCGCCCTCCCACTCTCTGAGTGGGAGCTTTTCTGTTTGCATTGCAAATGAAGTTACGACTGGGTGGCATCCATGGGGTGGTGGCGATGGATGCTGTGCTGTGGCGGGACAGCTGCATGACGTTGCCATTTGCGAGTGGTTCTCTGCCTCTGCCTCCATTCCACTCTTCTTTGGCCGGGAGGATGTCGAGTGTTTTTGGTTGAGAGCCACACGAGCGTACCGAACAAGGCAAACACACACACACACACATACACAGACACATACGCACTGCTGCACGTACTTTTGTGTGCTTGTGTATTTACCGTACCATCCACAATTTGCCGGAGCAACTCATCAACTCTTGCCTCAATTTTTTATTGAATTATCAGCATGCCACAGCATTTTGACAGGGGTGTGGTGGTGTGTACCGTGCCTCGGAAGGGGAGGAGTAAGGGTAGCACTTTGGTACTATTTAAACCACTCAGGCGATCCCTGGCCGCCTGGCTATATGAAACGGTAACCACAATGACGACGACAGCGAGCGGGGCTACCAACTCAACTGCAGCCACGACGACGGCAACGGCAACGGCAGCGGGGGCAGAGCCAGTGAGCCGTGCGGTTTACATAGTCGATAAGCAGGCTCACACACACACACACCAGCACGCATACACTCACGCCCACTTCAACAACAGAAAAGAAAGAGCAGAAGAAGAGGAGAAGGGGAGGGGGGAGGACGGTGAAGCAGAAGCAGAAGGGACGCCAGTGGCGGCACAAGGGTGCTTTTGGACAAAAAGTAGACGAAGCAAGCACGGCCCAAAGGCAGCAAACGAACCTAATTTGATAGCACACACACACATGTCCATGTACATAAGTACATACACTATATACATATACTTGAATGTATATTCTCTGCTACGCATTCGTTCAACTGGCAATGCTCATTAAATACTCTTTTTTCTCTCGGTCCCTCTTCTATCATCGCTGTGTGTGCTGCTCACATTCGTTACGTGCCGGACATTGGATGGGAATTTAAATTGGTAATGGGACCGTAGTTGTTGTTGGAGCTCGTTCTGTTGGAGCCGTAGCTGCTGTTACTGTTGTCGATGGTCGGACGTTAACGTCCTCGACACTATCGCACACACTTGAGTACATACGAGCGTACGTACTACCTACATAAATTCATGTGTACATAGTGTGCAGCGAATGCTGTACATGGCATTCGTGTGTACATAAAGTTGTATGTGTTCACAGCAAACTGCAAGAGACAAGATACCGCACAAGGGCGTCTACCAGAGGGGGTTGGAGCATTTCATAGCATTAACAAATCCCTTTTGGATTTAGTTAAACGATTGCGATGCAAGCAGTTCACCCAAGAACCCCCTTTTGCCAGGAGCGATCCCTTCGGCGCGAGCCCCTGCGCACTCAATGTCCCATACCCATGCTTCATGCTGAAATATGTATTTTCGAGGCGCACAAGCTGCGCACATAATGCCCCGCACCACGTCCCTCCCCTCCGCTCCATAGACCCACAACAGCTACAGCTACGTCTACCTCTCTGCCACGGCCGCTGCCACTGCCACTGCCTCTGCCTCTGCCTCTGCCAGTTGTGTTTCTCTGCCTCTGCTGGCGTCCGTGGCCTGCCTCGACCGCTATTTTTATGTACAAACAGGGTTGCATGCAACATGGACATGGTTTTCTCGTTCTCCCTTCTCCCTCCTTCCGCTTTGTCGTTCCTCTTTGGTCTTGCGTTTCTATTGAGGTTGCGTTTTGGAAAGAGCATTTGGTGGGACAATTTTTTTTCGAGTTTCTTGTTTCTGTTTCTTTTTCTCTCGTTGCTTCCGCTGCACTTTGGTGCTGCTGCGTCTGCTGGCTGCCGCTGATTGTTGCTGCTGCTGATTCACACATTCCTAATTGAATTATCACGCATAAGCGGACTGGAGCCGGGGACGGAGATGGAGCGCCAGATGAAATGTGTTATGTATGTGCCGGAGCAGCCCCCCTTTGAAAATTATATATCGTATCTATTTTTAGACGCCAAAAACTAATTAGACGAGCAGCAGAGAAACAGTAAAAACTTGACTTGGCAGCCCTGGCAACTAACTAACGGTCTCTGCTCCAAAAGTTGGCTCTGGCGCTGGCATCGTAGTCGACGTTTCAGTTCAGTGCATTGGATAGGAGGCCTTTTTGGTATTAAATTCGAGAAAGGTTTTCGGTTTCGGTGTCGTTTTATGTACCGAAACGCCCACCGCTGCCTTGGCCCGCTGCTGCTGAGGGCTTAACAAAGCGTAGTCGCACATTTCCATTTTTATGCATGTACATTTCTCGATTCCGTTTTGCTCTCTCGATTCGTATATACTATGTGTTTATTTTATACCCCCACCCCTGCAACCCTCATACTACAGGGCGCCGCTTAAACGCTGAACCAGCTGAAACCTCCGCGAGTCCTCTGCCCAGCTCAAAGAAATTTCACTCCAAGCAGCGACGCAGCCAGAGGCAGAGGAGCGAACGCAACGAACGGACCGAACCGAACCGAACCCACCCTTCCAGAACAACAGGCACACGAATACGCACACACCACTCCAATCCACACCACTATGTAGAGGAAGCAGCATCGAATCGTACTTTGGCTTTCCAGCAACTAATTGTATCGCATTTGTTGTGCGGCGGCTCGGAGTACATAAGGCTTCCTCTCTATGTACTATGTACTATGTATTGTATGAGTGGGTAGAAAACCGATGTTTTTCCCTCACCACGTTGTGTGTGTGTGTGTGTGTGCGTTCAACGCACTCCCCTCCATACACCACACTCCACACACCATCCGAGACGACTCGCCAGAAACAACAGATACGCTGCTAGGCGGCACAGATACAGCTACAATGACAGCCCGGAGGCGAAATTTTGTCATTCCTCTGTAGAAACTGATATTCCTCAATGCTGTTGTCGCTGTTGTTGCTTGGGGCAGGAATTCCGAGCATTTTCACAGTTATTCGAGGGTTGGCGGCGCGGCGGCACGGCCAAAGGAAGCTTCGCTGGGATGTGGTCTCTGATAGCATCACAGTTGCTTTTTAATATCTTTTCAGCTAAATGGATACAATACTTCAGAGGCGGGGCCCCATCTGTGTCCGTACCCGTACCCGTACCCACATCCATGTGTGTGCGTTTTTCAATAGCAAAATTAAATTATAAGAATTTATATTGGCTGTGGGGCTTCTTTTGGGGCAACGAAGTGTGCTATATGGGTTTATTACGTATATGTAGGGTCTTAAAATGATGGCTTCTCTGTATGTGATTGTGTTTTCCCTGCTTGGTAGTAAATATAGAGCCTTTTCATTTCATTCCTGGGTTACAATCATGTTTAAAGCCAAGCCAAAGATTATTGGAAGTCCAGGAGAGCCCCGGAATCCAAGAAAAATGGGTTCAATCATAGTAACAATTGGATGGAATTCCTAGACTAATTAAAATATTTGAAACAGTTTTCGAACTGTTACGAGTGCAAATATTGGTTAAAAAAGTAATTACCAAAAATTATTGGAAAATGCCCTTAAAGCAAAGATTAGGTAGTACTAAGGGTTCGTAACATCTGGTCATATCCCTTATATAAGTTTCCGACTCCCAAAATGGTGCCTCTCTTAGGCACCTTTAGGCACTTAGGCAGTACTTTTATTCTCCCCAGAAAAGAAGGGGGATCTGTTGAAGAAAGATACAAAAATACAGAAAATGTTTCACTGGAAGTACTACCATAATAAAGATGATCAACTAGAATTTGTAAAATGCTTTTCTAAATCTTTTGGGCAACCTATCGTACTACGGTTACATGTTATAGTGCCCTAACCCGTCGGATTTCTATGCTTTATGTGAATAAAAGACAGATAAAATGGTAATAACAAGTTCCTATGAACATATTTCTATTTAAATTTCATCAAACATAAATATCGGTAATTTTTCAATCAATAAATCATTTCTAGTCCTGAAACTGAGAACAGTTCATCCTTCCAAGTCTCGTTGGAGCTGGTTGAATGGTTGTTGTCAGAAGCACAGAAGCGACGGTATTTACCGGCCCAATATGTGGTACCATCCAAAAACCAGTTTCGTGAGCGTAAGACCCATAAGAAATGTTTCTTGGCATGAATACGATGAAGATGCCGATGTGAACCCTGATGTGGGGAGTGTGTTCCTCTTATTTGGCCTTCCAGGAACCAATGCAACGTAATTAATGCGGTGAGCGATACACGCCTCTTGGTTTGGCCACTTGCTACTTGCCACATGTTGTACGTCCACAGCGTATCGCCACCACAGCCAATTGAATTCGACGCTCGTTTAAACCACCACCAATCACGAGAGAGTTGTTCCGAAGAGAAAACAAGCGAGCAAATCGGAGAACGGCTATCGTTATACTCTGGCAGCCAAACGAATGGAATCAATCGGTTCGAGAGTGAGAAAGAGAGAAAAGTATATACTCGTAAGTATCCGACGGATGCGAGTAACTCTACGTGCATACGTGTCATTCTACATGCCATGTAGAGTGCCATTCGAAAGCTCACCGAAAGCTCAACAAAGTGAAGCATACGATGGGGATGGATCGATCGGATCTCAAAACAGTTGAGTAGCTCTAGAAGCAGTGAGCGATTTCAGTTGCAGATTCAATCTCGAGGGATCTCATTATCCACAAAAGATATCTATTTACGCTTTGGGACTCAGCTTTCTTGATGGATCTTTTTCTGTAGAGTGGAATACACTTTGTTATATACATATGTATGTATAAGATATTCGTTGCTCATTTTATGGTACTCCTTATCCACATCCAGCAATGCACTCACTTTAATCTGTGTAAACTCTTTTTTCGCTCTTCAAGGGGTAAAGTCTGTCCAACGACCTCTAAAGAACATCGTCTGAGCCAAGTACTAATAAAAAGCTTAGAATTATTTCATTGGCTTGAGTTGGCTTGAGTTTTCAATGAATCAAAGTTTTATTTGTGACTGATGGAATATAAATTATGTTGCTGACGAAATACCAAATTAAAGAAAATACCGTTTAGGCCCTGACGAGGACCTCATAGGCGTCTAGGCGCACCTCCTGGCCACCGAAGGGGATGTACAGGCAGCTGTTGGACGGATGGATCTTGCCGGGAGTCAGGCTGCCGCTGTGGTAGCCACGGCCAATGTACAGGTTCTCGCCATCGCTGGTGCGGCCGCAGACGATGGCATTTGGTGGCACATTGCCAAAGCTGTCGGGAACCCAGCCATAGCCGTATCCGGCCAGTAGCTCAAAGTCGTGCTTGACGTGCTCGGAGCCACCGTATGCCACATAGGCGCAGCCCTTGTTGGGAACGACCTGCAACGGAACGAAGAAAGGCATTAGGGATGTGGATTGGTACTGGCTTGGATGCTTTCATACCTTGGCTGGCAGCAAGTCACCTTCGTGGTAGGCACGGCCCACAAAGATCTGATCGCCATCGGTGTCGTGACCGCCCTGGACTGTTCCGGGCACGATATGGCCACCGGAGGAAGAGATCCAGGTCTCCGGCTGGACCAGCACTTCGTACGCCTCCAGGCTGTGCTGCAAGCGAAAGGAAACGTGAGAGTGATGGCTCCTTTCGAGACGACTGCGGGATAGTTACCTCCTTTCCGCCGAAGGGAATGTACAGGCAGTGGTGCGAGGGATGCACCTTGCCGGGCGTCAGGCTGCCCTGGAAGTAGCCGCGACCAATGAACAGAGGCTCTCCTTCGGAGGTCTGACCCACGCGAATGGCATGGGGCGGAACGTGTCCGCCGCTGGCCGGGATCCAGACGTAGTGGTCGCCGGTGAGGATCTCGACGTCGTGCTTGTTGATCTCCTCGCCTCCCCAGGCGACATAGGCCTGGTTCTTGTTGGGAATAACCTTGGCCGGCAGCATGTCTCCGTTGTGGTAGGCACGGCCCACATAGATGGGATCATTGTCCGAGTCGTGTCCGGCGACGATGGCGCAGGGCGGCAGCTGGTCGAAGACGTTGCGGCTGATCCAGGTGTGGTCTGCAGAGGGAAAATGTGGACCAAGGTTAGACCTGACGTTTGTCTAAATATACTTTGCTGATTACAGCCCAGCCCAGCCCAGTGCTTCGACTGCTGATGTGTACAGTCGGCCTGTCACACCGCACCACACCCCTCGCACATTAATCACAAGAACTTGGTCTGTTATCTAACGGGGTGTGAAATCGTAAGATCTATGTGAAAGCCACCGAAGTTCCAGGGGATTTTTACTGTCAGCTGAACGTAGTATCGATGGTTCTTCGGCACTTATTCGTCGGTTAATTGTGGAGCACTTTTCGCAGGAAATCTACCAGTCCAACCTTACCCATGGTGTGTCGTTGAGTGTGGGATTATTTCTTCGAAAAGAGAGCGTAGGCTAGGACCGTGCAGTACGGGCTGATTTTAATGACTGGCTAGCAGTCGTGGCGGGAGCTGCGTTTTTAAAGCTGTTGTGCCGGCGGGCTCTTGCTCCCTTATCGGTCGGCAATGTTAACTGACTTTGATAAGATATCTTAGTCAAAGTCATAGGGCCCGTGCGGTCGCTGTGTCACTGTGTTTTGTGGTAAACCGTGCAATGTAATGGGGATCTCTCTGCTCCTTCAAGATACCATCACTTAACAGTAAGCAGTCATTAGTCAATCCATCTATATACCATATATATATATATAAACATGTGTATATATATTTATGAGTGATGCAAGTTTGTATAGAGTTTGGCCCGTATCTATGAGCGATTGCCCATGGTAAAGGCCAGGTACGGGAATCTTATCGCCGTTAGTCGAAAATAACTTTGATCAATAAGCTCGTAAAGTGTACCTCTCCACATGAACACGTATACACATGTCCGTGCCTCAACCCTGAACTCAGTCTTTCCCAAATATATACTCACAGTTGGCCATTTCGTAGAATTCCTGGGAATGCATTTTGGGGAAATGATTTTGATAGCCGAAAGGGGATGGGGTGAGCAGGCGACCAAAGTCGGTTAGTTTTTGTGTCTATTTCTTGTACATCTGGATTTTGGAAATCAGTGCCGAAACTGTTGAGACTCTCAACAGATTCCAATCTATATTTAGACAGAAGGAAAAAGCCAACTTTCTGACGAAAAAACATGTGATTTCCTCAAGGAATTACCCGATAAAACCCTGCAATGGGATTATCTACGGTCGGATATCGGTCGGAATATACTTCCTTATGCTTTAGCTATATATATATATATATGAATGCGTCATCTTTCGTCACAGAATATCTGAAGAATACATATGTACATATGTATTTATATAATACAACAATTGTTTCCCACCTTTTCTTCTAGATAAAGGCTAATCAACTCTTTTGGAATATTGTTTCGGGGGATTTTTCGACAATACATATCTGCTACTGGCATGTTGTCATATTGTTTTATGGATTCATTGAACTGGAACACCTGCTTTCGCTTTCGCTTTCTGTACCCTCACCCTCAAGGAGGGAAAATCTCTCTGGGCCCAGCGACCAATGACTCATTCCCGGACATAGTACTATATGTGTGATACTTGAACTTGAGCTTTTCCAGAACAGAAAAAGACCAGAGATATCGAAGCGTAGACTCATTCCCGGACATAGTACTATATGTGTGATACTTGAACTTGAGCTTTTCCAGAACAGAAAAAGACCAGAGATATCGAAGCGTAGAAATCAAGGCCTCAATATCAATACCTATTGTCGTACTCTGCGCACAAATGCTCCTTTTCATTCAGATATATGTACATATGTACCTACCCCCATATGATAGCGTTATTTGCACATAAAAAAGCTCGTTGATAAGAAAAGCCGATGAATCAACTTGGCTGGGGTGCGCAGTTTTAACGCCACGCCGCTACTGACCAATCTCTCAGTGAAAAAACCAACCTCAAGCTGTGAAGTCGCTTCGATCAACAAAAAGTCAACGCCAAAAGACGTGCTATATATCGTACAAAGTATTACATTTATACAGAGGAACGCCTCCCCCCATATCTACAGAAAATCAAAATGGGTATGTACCATGGGAAGTTGCACCAAAAATCGGTTGAAAGTTCGGATCAAAGTCGAAAAACACCCCCATCCCACAATCCCATCCCCGCCCGCAGATCTGTGTCTGACTTGAGTACATTTCTCTCCTGTTTGGTTCTCCGCTTTTCTTTGCACTCTTCCAGGCGCCGTGCAGCCAGGAGCAGTTGTGAGCATTGGTAGGACGAGTGCGCCCAGTCAGCCCAGAGAGAGTTTTCGTAGAATATGTAGAAACTTCCCCCCCTCAACCGATTCCCCAATGGATAGCAATTCAATGTCGAAATACACGGCACCCTTGAATATATAGGAACACAAAAGCAAGAACCGAGTGTTATCTTATCGCGCAGTCAATGCTTATCGGTTCCTCTGGTCCTCTTCTTGCAGAACACACCTGGGTGCACTCGACTCCATATGCCGCACTGCCACCCTACGCTGTCATCGGTGGCCACGACTCGGACCGCAGCCCCATCTATGTGGGCCGATCCTTCCACGAGGGCGAGAACCTGCCCGCCAAGGTCGTTCCCAGCAAGGGATGCGCCTATGTGGCCTACGGCGGAGCGGAACACTCGAAAACCCACTACGAGGTGCTGGTTGGACAGGGCTTCGCTTGGGTGCCCAGTTGCAGCGGGGGTGTGCCACCCAATGCGGTGCGCAGTGGCACCACACGCACAGGTGAGCCGCTTTACGTGGGCCGGGGCCATCATGCCGGCAGCTTGAGCGTCGGCAAGGTGCATCCCTCGCACGGCTGCCTTTACATCCCCTTCGGCGGCCAGGAGGTGCGCATCAACACCTACGAAGTCCTGATCTACCAGCAGCGGGACGTTTGGGTTTCGGCCTCGACCGCCTACACTCCGCCTGGAGCCGTTGTCGCTGGCCATGACTCTGACCGGACTCCCATTTACGCCGGACGGGCCATGCACGAGGGCGAGATGCTCCCAGCCAAGGTGATTCCGAGCAAGGGATGCGCCTACGTCTGCTACGGAGGCTACGAGTTCCAGAAGCCCACATACGAGGTGCTCACCGGCTACGGATACGTCTGGATCCATGCCCACCATCACGGCATTCCGCCCAATGCCGTTTCCACGGGTCGTGCCCGCAACGGAGATCCCATCTACTTTGGCCGCGGACACCATCAGGGTAGCCTGACTCCGGGTCTGATCTCGTCGCGCCAGCGCTGCCTCTACATTCCGTACGGCGGCCGGGAGATCCGTCTCGACTCGTACGAAGTGCTCTGCAGGCAGTGAATGCGAATCCCCGGACCGCAAGCCACGAACTGCATTTAGTATTGAACAAAGTTTAAACCCTGTAACGCTGTCTCTAAGCGAGTACTACTTATCCAATAAAATCCCATCTTTGCTAACCTAAAGAAACCCTGGTGTTCTTATCCTTGGCCCTTGAGGCGTCTCCTTTACTAATCCGTACTAACCCCGCCGTACTCTCCTCCGTTTCAGCCTACAAATGGGTGCAGTCCTCGGCCTACTCCTCCGTCCCTGAGGACGCTGTGGTGGGCGGCAACGACGAGGACGGCGCAATGATCTACGTGGGCCGGGCCGAGCACGAGGGCGACATGATGGTCTGCAAGGTGGTGCCCTCCAAGCAGATCGGCTTCGTCTCCAATCGCGGCGAGGCGCTGCCCAAGGACATCTTCGAGATGCTGTGTGGCCAGAACCTGGTGTGGGTCAAATGCTACGACCACGTCATACCCGAGACGGCCGTCCTCTGCGGACGCAGTTCGCTGGACCAGCCCGTCTACATTGGCCGCGGCCACTACGAGGGCCACCTGATCATCGGCAAAATATCCTCCGTCCATCGGGCTCTCTTTATCGCCTTTCGCGGGGCCGAGCGCCGGCTGGATTCGTACGAGATCCTCGTGGAGGAGAGGAGGGTTGTGCCCGGCTGGCAGCTGCCACCGCCCCCGCCGCCAGAAGAGCTGGAAAAGTGTCCACTAACACCGCCGCCGCCACCTTCTCCACCTGCCCCCGCTCCGCCTGTGGCTGAGAAGCCGTATCCGTATCCGCATCTGGCCGCAATGCCGTTCCCAATGAACGACAGGCCACCAGCTTATACGCCCACGCCCGATCCTCTGCCGCCGGTGGGCGGAATCCTTGTGATGCCACGCCCCGCACATGCACCGCCACCGGGCGGCGTTTTAGTGATGCCACCGGTCCAGCCACCCCCACCCCCACCACCCTCCTTCACCCCCGCTGAAGTTGCTCCAGTCCCAATTGTCGTCGCACCATCGTACACACCAGCGGAGACGTACAGGCCACCCATGGATTCCTACGGAGCCGCCGGCTCCTCCTACACTCCGGCCGAGTACGCCCCTCCGGCGTATGAAGTGTCCTCATCCTACGGCTACGAAAGCGGCTACGACGTCTGGGTGACCGCCGGTCCGGGCTACTTCTACTCTCCGGATGCCGTCATCGGAGGCCACGATAGCAACATGGCGCAGCTGCTCGTCTGCCGCGCCTACTATGCAGGTGTCCACGTTCCGGGCAAGGCGGTTCCCAACCAGGGATGTGCGTACATCGCTCACGGCGGACGCGAGATCTTGGAGCCCACGTACCAGGTGCTGCTGGGGCAGGGAAAGTACCACTGGGTGCGCGCCTATGAGGGCAGCATTGCCCCCGGCGCCGTGATGGCGGGAAGATCACCCGGTGGCGAGCCACTGTACGTTGGACGCGCCCACTACTGTGGCAGTCTGACGCCCGGCGTGCTCCAACAGTCCAATCGCTGTCTGCAGATCCCATTTGGCGGCCAGGAGATCCGCATCAGCAGCTACGAGGTCCTGGTCCGCAGTGACCTCTACCACAGCCAGCAGGCCATGCGCATGGTCTACTGAGCATCGATATTGATCCAAACAAAAACAGAAACTACCGAAACGAAACGAAACGAGAGCAGCTACCTCATCTACGAAAGGATCTAACACATTTACCAACTATATACTTTGTCTCCTTTATTTATTATCTCTTTTGCACTAATTATATTTATTCACCCTTTGAGTTAATCAGCGATGAAAACGTGTTTTTACTGCTGCTACTGTTCCAAGTCGTGAGTCACGCGATACCTGTTTGGGTATCTGAAACCTTATCGCACCTTTCTGATGGATGAAAATGGATCCAAAACGGAATACGAATTTCGTTTGGATTGCTGCCAAAAAACAAAGAAATTCCACTATTTTTGTTGTATCACAATTAGGGCTGTAATCACAAACATATATTGATTACGTTATCAGTCTGAAGGGTGGGTATCAATTGATAATAGCTGCACCTGTAGATTCCTAGCTATGGACTACATTAGTGGATTAATAATTCCATACTTCACGCAATTGAATCGTTGGGTGCGTGGCCTGGTTCGAGATTCGTCCTTTCAAAGAAAACAGATTGAAGGATAGAACGAATATCACCTAATTCTGTTTTTACACGGTAGATTGATTCCTGAAAAACCCGTGTAAAAAAAAGATATTGTATGCGCAAAAAAACGAAAGAGAAAGAAATATGTACATATTCTCACATTCTGTTTGTGAGCTGTGTGTGTTTTTATATATTTGTGTTGTTATTTTGAACCGTGTTAAATGAAATAAAACCGTGTACAAAATTAGAATTGTTTCTTTTTCATACCGTGTTATTTCAAAGCCGTGTAAAAAAAGACTGTGTAAAAACAGAATTAGGTGTATACTCAAATCCCACAATCATCCAAATATTATAAATATAACAAAGATAACAAAGAAATCCACTCAAAAAAACTGAATGAAGATCTCTGGTTCCAAGTTTACGCCAAATTCAGAAAGTTCCGTTGAAAATGATACAAAAAATATCGATATTATTAAAAATAAATCACTTAAAAATATATCACCGCTAGCATTCTGAGCGAAATTTTGAATTTTCGCGGCTGTTGGCGCGATCGCAAAATCGTCGTTAAAAGGCTCAAATAATAAACAAAATGGAGCGATGACGGAAAACAGCAGAGGGATTCTAAAAAGAAGATAAAAACAGCAACAGAGAATAGATATTATAAATTATTATTATATATTATAATGTTAAATGTTAAAGACATCGAATTGGCATTTGTTGAAACTCTAGAAACGCAACAACATTAACATTTCGGGGAAGAACTTCGATAAAATATACAGAACTCCGCCAAAATGCAGCTAATGATCATCCCATAAATACTTGTTAATAAACAAAGATTTCTTTAAACGGATTGGGGATTTTATTTAACAGCGGCACAGGCGAAGAGATGCATCGAACGAAAAAGAGAAGAGTGGGCCAGAGAAAATGAATGTGCGTCTGCGTCACGCTTTGTTTTGTTTTGTGTACGTCCACTGCAAAAAACGGGGAAAATTATAGCTCATGTATGTATGCTTTTACATATTACAATTACTCTGGAGATTTATGTCAATTGCATATCATTTTGTTAGTTATTTTTCTTGGGAAAGCTTTGATCTATATTTGGAACTTCCCAGTGGTCAGCTGGGCGGACAAGATTTCTTGCTGAAAGCTTCCGAAAGCTCGCTGTGCAATCGCACTAGAACATAGCCACGGAAAGGAGAACAGTGCAACGTGGAGGAGCTTTTGCTCTCTTATCCGCATAACCTCTTTGAATATAGATTATATAGCGTTGGTATTCGTTGCTTGACCCTGAATATCGTCTGAAATTTATTGAATTTTCGGGAGTTTATACCTCTGCTATCTGAGATCTCTTTGATATCTTGAGAGGCGGATATACCATACCGTTAAGTGTAAACGAATCGTGGCATCCTAATTAAGAATATAGGGGTCGCAGCTTTGTATAAGAATGATATCTCCAACAGATCACATCTGAGTGTAGAATATAAAGGCAAATAAAAAGCAAGCAAATAAACCGAACATACCCATCGGATGGGCAAATACAGACACGCTTTCCTCTCAGATAAGGTACAAGTGCTTACCCCCACTACTATACTGTACTATAAACATCCGCATGTTTTTTTTTGGAATCGGAAGTTCGTTCGTTCCTTCGGTCAAAGCAGAGAACATCACAGTGGGCCATAACCATAACCTGGCACAAAGGAAATAAAACCAAACCAAAAAACAATTATTTCACCACGAGCCGAGGCTAGATCTTACCTTGTTGCGGCGATTATCTGTCCGAGTCGCCTTGTCTAAATTGCGACAATTCGGTTTGTCTGGCTTGCAAATAATATATAAAAGTATAATTGTTTATTATGGTTTGATTGTATAATAAACATTATTACATTTACAGATTAGATTTCGTTCTGTTTCTGGAGGATTCCTGTTGGAAAGGTTTCGAATATCTCTCAACCGTTGTCAGGAATGGTGAAATAATCAAACTAAATCAACTGATTGTCATTGGTATCACTTGTGTTGGGGGCACACACGTGGGAATGCCTGTACGCATCCGCAGGTATTCCACCGGACACCTGAGAAACGGATGAATCACGGTTTTCGCACGCGATACAGATTTCGTCTCGGTTAGTCCCCCGATCTGGCGAGTTCTGCTTAAACGACCCCAGAGGGGAAATCCATGCACGCAAATGGAATTGGAATACTCACTGACTCCCAGCCAGAGCCAGAGCCAGAGCCAAAGCCAGCCCAGCCTCCTCTGCAGAATGCAAGCGGGTTTCAGTTAGTGGGTAAACAAAAAACAGACAAACAGGTTATGCTTCCGATAAGGCCAGACCTGAACGAACCGAGAGCAGAGCCGAGTCGAGCCGAGCTGAGCAGAGTCGTCTATCCGAGCCTATCCGAGTCTATCTAATCTACCTAATCTGCATGGGGGTACTATAATCACTTGTCGAACTGTTTCTGTTTGGCTTGAAAGTGTTTACCAGGCAGGACCGAACAAGGAATGAGTATTGCTCCCCCAATTGGAGCGCGTCCGTCGCGACGGCGGTTGCCAGGGGGAGCACCGATTAAATTATACGATCGTGTTTATTGCGGTCTCCGATGCCGATGCCGATCCGAGATCTGAAACCGAGCTGTTGTCGCAACCAATTGACTGGAGACTCGTCCAGTTCAAATCGCGCGCTCGCTGACTCCAGACGCCAGCCTCTACCCTGCTCTTGCACTTGACCAAGTGATAGCCATACCATACTCGTGCCAAAGATACAGAACGTGAAACGAACCGTCGCGTCCCGTCCTATCAGTCCGTTGTTGATTGCCGTCCGAAAAATCGGCACGTGCTGCGTAAGTGTCCAAATTAGGGAACGAAATCTCTGAGGAGTGTGTGCAATCTGGGGAACCCATATGTACATACATATATCTGTCTAGAGTCTAGAGTATAGAGTATAGAGGAGAGTGTAAAGCTGTGCGCGGAGATCGACAATTGTCAATTGAGAATCGTAATGCACGAGAAAATATCCCACTTTCCAATTGTTGTTAATTTATTAATATATGGATGCTTTTTCATTTGCGCAATCAGACTAATTTCCTTAAATTGACTTGGGAAAATGGTTTTTACTTTTTAATCAGCCCTTGCACTTTGCGGGTTCGATCTGTGCTCGTGTTTCGCACACAAATATGTATATATTTCATCAATATCCATATTCAGTATGAATAAATAAACTAATACATAAATAAATAAGTAATTACAGAACTTCCCCAAGTATTTCTACGTCTTAAAAAGATGCAAAAATTGAACAATAAACGTGATCTGTTCAAATAATTAACTATTGTTTTCGGATATGTTCAATATCACAAAATCATATTCAACTAAGTTCATATAAGTCCAATGAAAGTGTCATCGAAGTAGAGGAGTAAAGAAGTCATTGACATTATATTTCCTTTTTACAAAAGACTTGGAGACCTTTTGAAATGACCAGCCAATGCCGTGAATATTATTGTTGCAATAAACCTTAAATTGGTTAGACTTCAAGATAGTACTTTACAGTGGCATTTATTGCTCGTTTGGCAATCAGCTCGAGAAGACTTTGAGGTGTACATATACATTGGGGGGTCACTGAACCAAATACATAAATCATTATCAAAAATTTGTAGAACATATTCCTTGTTTTAAACCAAACAAAAACAGGTGTTTGTTAGCCTTGTCTAACCTCGACCCAATCCCCTTGTTTACAGGTTTGATTTGCAAAAGTCCGAAACAACAAAATGGATCTCAAAGAAACGAAAAAGGAGGAATCGCAGCTGCCCCAAGTGGGGGATTTCCAGGCACAGGATGGAGCTGCCCAGCAAAAGACAGAAAAGAAGTACAACTACCTGGATATGGTGAGAGCCCCCGAATGCCCAACAAGCAAATGGAATATCGTTCAATATCGAGTTTCGTCTCCTCCGATCTGCAGTTTAGATATTCCACCAGGTTCGAGCGAGCGCTGATCGGGTTCAGCATCGTGGTGGCTGCCGTCGCATCGGCATTCATTCCCTTCTTCATGATCATCTACGGAGAGTTCACGTCCCTGCTCGTTGACCGGACAGTGAGAGTGGGCACCTCCTCGCCCACATTCGCGCTGGCCATGTTCGGAGGCGGAAAGCGACTGTAAGTCCGGAGAAGAGTCCGTCCTCAGGAGTAGTCCTAATCTAGCTTAAATCCATTGCAGGACGAACGCCAGCAAGGAGGAGAATCAGCAGGCCATCATCGATGACTCCATCGCCTTCGGTGTAGGAAGTCTGGTGGGATCGGTCGCCATGTTCGTGCTCATCACCCTGGCCGTTGACATTGCCAACCGTGTGGCGCTAAACCAGATCGTCCGCATCCGCAAGGTGTTCCTGGAGGCCATGCTGCGGCAGGACATTACGTGGTACGACACCACCTCCGGTACCAACTTCGCCAGCAAGATGACAGAGTAAGTTGAATCGCATCCGAATGCAGTTAATCCCAGCCAAGCTGACCGCTGACTGACTGTTCTGCAGGGATCTGGACAAGCTGAAGGAGGGAATCGGCGAGAAGGTGGTGATAGTCACCTTTCTGTTCATGACATTCGTCGTCGGAATCGCTGCTTCGTTCTTCTACGGTTGGGGCCTCACACTGGTGGTTGTCAGCTGCTGCCCCTTGATCATCATCACCGGCACAGTGGTGGGCAAGATGCAGGGCTCCCTAGCCGAAAAAGAGCTCAAGGCCTACTCGAACGCCAGCAATGTGGCCGAGGAGGTGTTCAGCGGAATTCGCACCGTGTTCGCCTTTAGCGGGCAAAAGAAGGAGAAGGATCGCTTCGGCAAGCTGCTGCTCCCGGCCGAGGCCACAGGCCGCAAGAAGGGTCTCTACACGGGCCTGGGCAGTGCTACTACCTGGCTGATTATCTACCTTTGCATGGCCCTGGCCATTTGGTACGGATCGAAGCTCATTCTGGAGGATCGCAACCTCGAGGACCGCCAGTACACACCTGCGGTCCTTGTCATTGTCCTGTTTGCTGTCATTATGGGAGCACAGAATCTCGGTTTCGCCTCGCCGCACGTCGACTCAATGGCAGTGGCCACTGCCGCCGGACAGAACCTATTCAGCATCATCGATCGCCAGTCCCAGATCGATCCCATGGTCGAGGTGGGGGCTAAGCCAGACAGCATCACGGGACGCATCCGCTTCGAGAACATTCACTTCCGCTATCCCGCCCGACCAGATGTCGAAATCCTCAAGGGCCTGACCGTGGACGTGGAACCGGGCCAGACGGTGGCCTTCGTCGGAGCCTCGGGCTGCGGCAAGAGCACGATGATCCAGCTGATGCAGCGGTTCTACGACCCCGAGCAGGGGAGCGTCAAACTGGATGGACGGGATCTGCGCTCTTTGAATGTTGGCTGGCTGCGCTCGCAGATCGGCATCGTTGGCCAGGAACCGGTTCTGTTTGCCACCACCATCGGCGAGAACATCCGCTACTCCCACCCGGAAGCCACACAGGCGGACATAGAGCGGGCGGCACGTGCCGCCAACTGTCACGACTTCATCAGCAAACTGCCCAAGGGCTACGACACCCATGTGGGCGAGAAGGGCGCCCAGATCTCGGGCGGGCAGAAGCAACGCATCGCCATTGCCCGGGCGCTGGTGCGGAAGCCGCAGATCCTGCTCCTGGACGAAGCAACTTCCGCCCTGGATCCCACATCCGAGAAACGGGTGCAGAGCGCCCTGGAGCTGGCCAGCCAAGGACCCACAACTCTGGTAGTGGCTCATCGCCTGTCGACCATTACGAATGCCGACAAGATCGTGTTCGTCAAGAACGGAGTGGTGGCAGAGCAGGGCACGCACGACGAGCTCATGCAGCAGCGTGGCCTGTACTGCGAGCTTGTGAATATTACCCGGCGGAAGGAGACCACGGAGGAGGAGGAGACCGGAGATAGAGCCCTCCAAAAGGCACAGAACCTCTCCGAAGAGGAGGAGGATGACGAAACCGAGGACGATGAGCCAGAACTGGAAGCGGGCACCAGCAGGGAAAGTGGATTCAGCCGTTCCAGCACCCGTCGCAAGCGTAAGTTAACGAACGAGTGATGCGTGAGCCCACAGGATAACCATCAACCGTCTTTCCATCTTGCAGGTCGCTCGCAGCGCCGCAGCAAGAAGAAGAAGCCGGAGGCTCCCAAGTTTTCCTTCACGCAGCTGATGAGGCTGAATGCCCCCGAGTGGCGCTTCATTGTGGTCGGGTGCATTGCCTCGGTTTTGCATGGCGCTACCTTCCCGCTGTGGGGCCTTTTCTTCGGCGACTTCTTCGGGGTGCTCTCCAACGGAGACGACGACGAGGTGCGTGCCGAGGTCATCAACATATCGTGCATCTTCATCGGCATCGGCGTGCTGGCTGGACTGGGGACCATGCTGCAGACCTACATGTTTACTACGGCGGGCGTGAAGATGACTACAAGACTGCGGAACATGGCTTTCGGCACAATTGTGGCCCAGGACATTGCCTACTTCGACGATGAGCGCAACTCGGTGGGTGCGCTGTGCTCCCGCCTGGCCAGCGACTGCTCCAACGTACAGGGGGTAAGTTAGCAGAGCACGTGGTGTGTCTGGCGAATCCTGCTAATCCTCCCAATCCTCACATGGTTACAGGCTACCGGTGCTCGCGTTGGAGTCATGCTGCAAGCCGTCTCCACTTTGGTCATTGGCATGGTCGTGGGCTTTGTCTTCTCCTGGCAGCAGACGCTCCTAACGCTGGTCACCCTGCCGATGGTCTGCCTGTCGGTGTACCTGGAAGGTCGCTTCATCATGAAGAGCGCCCAGTCAGCCAAGGCGGCGGTCGAGGAGGCTTCGCAGGTGGCTGTGGAGGCGATAACCAACATTCGGACTGTGAACGGACTGAATCTGGAGCGTCGCATTCTGGAAACCTACGTCCAACAGATCGACAACGTGGATGTTGCCTGTCGTCGCAAGGTTCGTTTCCGTGGAGTGGTCTTTGCGCTGGGGCAGGCGGCTCCCTTCCTGGCCTACGGCATATCCATGTACTACGGTGGCCTGCTCGTGGCCGATGAGGCTATGAATTATGAGGACATTATCAAGGTGGCGGAAGCCCTGATCTTCGGTTCTTGGATGCTGGGCCAGGCGTTGGCCTATGCCCCGAACGTGAACGATGCCATCCTTTCCGCTGGCCGCCTCATGGAGCTCTTTAAGAGCAATTCCACCCAACCCAATCCGCCAGAGAATCCCTACAATACAGTGGAGGTGAGTTCTTCCCGACCCATCACCTTTGTCATGCGTTCTGACATCTGGTTTTATTGTTCTTCTAGAAATCTGAGGGCGACATTGTGTACGAGAACGTGGGCTTCGAGTATCCGACCAGGAAGGGGACTCCCATACTGCAGAACCTGAATCTCACCATCAAGAAGTCGACGACTGTGGCTCTTGTGGGTCCGTCAGGCTCTGGCAAATCCACCTGCGTGCAGCTGCTGCTCCGCTACTATGACCCCGTCTCTGGATCGGTGAATCTCAGTGGAGTGCCGAGCACAGACTTCCCTCTGGACACGCTGCGCTCCAAGCTGGGCCTGGTCTCGCAGGAACCCGTGCTCTTCGACCGCACAATTGCCGAGAACATTGCGTACGGGAACAACTTCCGGGACGAGGTGTCCATGCAGGAGATCATCGAAGCGGCCAAGAAATCCAACATCCACAACTTTGTCAGCTCCCTGCCGCAGGGCTACGAGACGCGGCTTGGCAAGTCGTCACAGCTGTCTGGAGGCCAGAAGCAGCGCATTGCCATTGCCCGGGCTCTGGTGAGGAATCCCAAGATTCTGATACTGGACGAGGCCACATCTGCTCTGGATCTGGAGAGCGAGAAGGTTGTTCAGCAGGCGCTGGACGAGGCTCGTTCTGGTCGAACCTGCCTCACGATTGCCCACCGCCTTACCACAGTGCGGAACGCGGACTTGATCTGCGTCCTCAAGCGGGGTGTGGTCGTGGAGCATGGCACGCACGACGAGCTGATGGCTCTGAATCGCATATACGCCAATCTCTACCTGATGCAGCAGGTGGCGGGATAAAACACACTCTTCGGTATTATTTAGTATGTACATTAGAGCAATAGGAAATTAGATTCGAATAGAATAAATAAACAGATAAGCTACGAAATAGACTTTCTGGCCTTGTGCATGCCAAGGTGCCAAAATATGTAGGTCAAAATTACATTGTGGTTGTTATCCCATACACGATATGAGATGTTCCTTTGATGGACCTTTTTCAGTCATACTTAAAATAAGCTCTTCCGTGTTAGTAGGCCCTTGAATATTTGTATCTCTTACTGAAAACACATCTGGGCTGCTACACTACACACAATGTATGGACAGGATAATTTGTCCGAGGCGGAAAAACTGAAAATTTACTCAACGGATGAAGCACACGAACACGCCAACTTGCACATTCAAGGACATCCATTGGGCCAGTGGCACAGGACGGAGACAGTAATTGGACCTGCACCCATCACGCCAGCAACTTCTGGCCTTGCTAGCAATTCGACAGTTGGGATGCTAAGGCATTCCTCATTGGAATATGTGGATAACACATCGAATGCTGGGGCAGATGAGTGGGTCCAGAGAAACCAGACGGCAATGGAATGCTCCGAAAACTGGACGAAATACTATGGGTCAACCGAGAGGAAAAGTGATTCCAGACGTTCGTACGATTTCAAAGTCCTGTCTCAAGAGTGCGAAAATATAATCAATCCCGGGTTGGTAGCGAGCAATAACCACTACGTGCAGCAAAGGAAGGAGCGTGGTCCTGGAGCAGCTTTTTCTGGCCGGGTTGATCTTTCGGTCGAGCTGGACAGGCTGAAGATTAACTCGCATGAATTTCCTCAAGGCAATCCTTTCCAGCGGCACAGCACGGCTGGAGTACTTGGTCCTGGTCCTGGGCCTGTCCTGCAAGCTAATGATTCGGTTTGGACGTTAAAAAATTCGTTATTGCACAATGTAGAAAACACATCGAAGGCTGAGGGATATGACTGGGCCCAGAGTAACCCGGCGGCAGTGGATGGCCCGGAAAACTGGGTGAACAGCGATTTGGTATGCAATGGGAGAACCGTTTCCAGTAATCCTTACAATTTCAATGCGCTGACTCAAGAGTGTGAAAATCTAAACAGCGGAAATGGCTCTTCTGATAATGTAAACGTCAATGAACTTGCCAGCTATTTAGACGACATTGTCCATATTCCCAAGAATATGACGGAATGGGCTGATCGAATGTACACTTGAATGTATGCCGGAGGATTGATTGAGTCTTAGAATAAGCGGCAGGGCATGGGAGTGTGCATTTTAAAAATTAAGAATTAACATTTTTTTAAAACATTAAGGGGGGGGCTAAAAAAAATATATTTGGCTCATTTGCTTTCACCTATTTAAATATAGTATAAATTATACAATGCAACATATTTAGAATTTAGTGTCAATACAACATTATTTAAGGAACGGTACGTTAAATGGTAGCTCATAATTTCTCCCTACCTGTTTTAGTTGTGCCATGCACAAAACAACTATCGATATATCGATGATTTTTATGCGATATGTTATATTCCATCTCAGCTGCAGCTGTTCAATTTTTTGTTGACGTTGTACATACGCGTAAATTATTTGCTTAAATAGTTAAACTTTAGTATATAACTAGTAAAAAGAGAAAGAGCACTATGTCGGCGGTGGCCTATGAGCTGCTGTCCACAACGGCGGTGATCAGCACCGTATTTCAGTTTCTGTCCGGCGCGTAAGTATTTCCAATGTATGTATATGTTTTTGAAGCAATTAGAACTAACGATTTGTTTTCATGTAGCATGATATGCCGCAAGTACATACAGAAGAAGAGCACTGGCGACTCTTCCGGAGTTCCATTTATATGCGGCTTCTTATCGTAAGTATAAACTGTCGACGTTGCCGTTGCCGTTGCCGGCCACATGGCTCGACATCTTATGATAAATTTGAATTGGTTGCGGTTGTCGTGTACTTCTCGTACCCGGTACATACAATATTGTGGTCGTGGAACACGTCAAGAGATACATTGTCTTCTGTTGCGTCGCTTTCGTCTTTACCTGATGAACGCTTTCGCGCCTTAAACAATTAAAATAAATTTAATTTGTTTTAACAGCTGTAGCTTTTGGCTGCGTTACGGAGTTCTAACCGAAGAGCAGAGCATTGTTTTGGTCAACGTAATAGGATCAACGTTTTTTCTGATCTACACGCTGATCTACTATATCTTTACCGTGAACAAACGTGCCTTCGTTAAGCAATTTGCATTCGTTATTGCTGTACTGATTGCAGTCGTCGTATATACCAATCGACTGGAAGACAAGCGCGACGAAATGATACACATTACAGGTATACAAACACGTTTATCGAAGGCCTAACTGAATCTATGATTACATTAATCATATAAAATCTGTCTTTCAGGAATTGTCTGCTGTATTGTCACCGTGTGTTTCTTTGCTGCCCCCCTGGCCAGTCTGCTGCACGTCATTCGGGCGAAAAACTCTGAGAGCCTACCACTTCCCCTTATAGCCACATCCTTCTTGGTCAGCCTGCAGTGGCTAATCTACGGCATTCTCATATCGGACACGTTTATCCAGGTGCCTATTTTCGCATGATTCCCCAAACATATTTACTGCATATATTAGTAACTGCAAACATCTACTTTATCTTAGATACCCAACTTTCTAGGCTGCCTCTTGTCCATGCTGCAGCTGAGTCTGTTCGTGGTGTACCCGCCACGGAGTTACTCTGGGCAGGGCTATAAGTTAGTCGAGCAGGCTGTGCCATTTTAGAGACTAAAAGAATGTGGGTTATCTGGAAATGCGCCTCTGGCATAAGAGCACGACTTATGCAGGATATATGTATGTATATTTTAATATACGGGAAGTATAGCGGGGCGGACATGCTGCTTGCTTATTTACTATAGACATACGTAATAGTGATTGTATATTTTAAAGTATTTATTAAATTATTTGTCTCAAAAGTGTGTACTTACATCACTGTGCTGATCTTTGGCGCCCATCGGGATTCATCCTGTACATTATGTCCTTGCTTAAACAATAAAACGCTATAATGCTTTCGAAGTTATATATGTATTATGTAGCAATCTAATTTAACAACTTGATTGTAAACTGATTCCCCTGAACATTGTCCTTGGCGGAAATCTGACTCCAAGCGGTAATCAATCTTGGTTCAAACGGTCTCCCGATC
Organism: Drosophila lowei; assembly: GCA_008121275.1. Lineage (NCBI taxonomy): Eukaryota > Metazoa > Arthropoda > Insecta > Diptera > Drosophilidae > Drosophila > Drosophila lowei. The sequence continues at coordinate 16,977,083 of CM017778.1, read as the reverse complement.
ACAAGGAGTTTTGACTAACTGAACTATTTTGCGCTTACAAATTTTCTCCATTCCTTCTGAACTCCTCCTGTCTAAAAATATGAAATGCATCAGTTTATTGTATGAAATATGTATACAATATCAATCTTCAATTTTCCCGCTCGTTACTATCGAATTTGAACTGAAACAATCGACGATCGGATAATTTTTCAACCATCGATAGTATCGATAGCAGTATCGTTTTTTTACCAACCCTATGACGAATCACTGCGTTCTTTTGTTGAAATATCCGTATTTATTATTAAAATTCGAATCTCGCCATTCAAAATGATGCAAGAACAAAGTCCTGAGCTGTACGAGGAGGTGAAGCTCCATCGCAATGCCCGCGAGCGGGAGAGGTACGACAACATGGCGGATTTGTACGCCATTATAAACACAATCCAGCAGCTGGAGAAGGCCTACATTCGGGACTGCATTACACCGCAGGAGTACACGGCTGCGTGCTCCAAGTACTTGGTACAGTACAAGATTGCCTTCAAGCAGGTGCAGTGCGACGAGTTCCCCACAGTGGAGACGTTCGTCAAGAAGTTCCGTCTGGACTGCCCAGCAGCGCTGGAGCGCATTCGGGAGGATCGCCCCATCACCATACGCGACGACAAGGGAAACACATCCAAGTGCATAGCCGAGATTGTCTCCCTGTTCATTACGATTATGGACAAGTTGCGTCTACAGATCAACACGATGGACGCCCTGCAGCCCGATGTGAAAGACCTGGCTGACAACATGAATCGCCTATCCCTCATTCCCGAAGACTTTGATGCCAAGCAAAAGGTGGACAAGTGGCTGGGCAGCTTGAACGAAATGCAGGCATCGGATGAGCTGACCGAGGGTCAAGTGCGTCAGTTCCTCTTCGACTTGGAGTCTGCCTACGCGGACTTCAACAAACTGTTGCACAGCCAGTAGTCGGGTCGTTAGCCATTGTTCATTTCTTAGCCTCCAAATGTATCTCTAAATGTAAAATAAATTAGTATATTATATTCCACATTAAAACGTTTTTATTCGTGTATAAAAGCTCTGTGGTCTTTATTCCATTCCAGATAAACAAAAATGGGTAAAAGATTTGCATTTGTTTGGATTTAATCGTATCTTCTTTTTTGTATTTAGTTTAAATATTAAGGTTATAATTATACATATAAGTTTAAACCGATTACAATAATTGTTGTTTGTTTTGTTTTGTTTCGCTTTATCTTTATCATCCACGTAATGTTTGTTGTTTTGTTTTAGTTCTCTTTAATATATATACTCGTAGTTTTTAATTTACTCTTCTGCTGTTCTGCTTTCTGTTCGGTTTCTGCTCTGTTCTGTTCTGTTTCCTCTTACGCACCTAATCTGTTACATCGCTTTACGCCTTTAATAATTAATAATTGTTACTCTTTATCTTTGTAGATTTATTTGTATGCAATGTGAAAATGGTACTTGGTATATTTATGCGGATGTTGCTGTATGTTTCTTGTTTGTTTGTTTGTTTGTATGTATGTATGTGGCATTCATGCGTGTACGCGTCCGTGAGAGTAGCATCCTTGATGCACCTGTGCCACACGTCCTCTCTCTCTCTGTGCTCCTGTCTCGGGTATGGTATGGGCGTTAGTTGGGGGCATGGGCATGCTGAAGGAGGAGGCGTGGCCTTTTTCGGTGCGCTCGTAGTAAAAACGTTTCTTATTAAGTAAAGTATGATCGCTTATCTTCGTATATTAGATAGTCATCGTCCGATGAAGGCGACGACTCCTCGCTCGCCTCTTCAACGGCGTGTGTTTGTGGTTGTGTGTGTGTGAGTGTGTGTTTGGGGTGTGGATTGGGCTTCTGTCTGCTATGGTTGTGACTGCTCCTCGAACAGCATTAATAACTGACTGGGCGTGGTGGCTGATGTTGGGGTCGTGGTTGTGTTGGCGTCGTCTGTGGCGACTCCAGTGGCGGCGGTGGCTTCTGTAGTGGTCACTATTTCTGCTGTCATTGTATTGGTTACGGACAACGCTTCCGGATTGCTGATACTGTAGTTGTAGCTGTGATTGTTCTTGTAAATGTGTATGGGCGTGGTGCGGAGGCTATAAAATTCGCTCGCTAGGCAGGCGGCAGGCTGCAGAGCGATCTGCCAGATTGCGTTCTCCGGAAGCTAGTTCTGTCCGGTCCAGTACGAGGGCGAGTAGCCCTGCTTTCCGGCCGACTTGGACTGGCTGCTCGACTGCTGGCGCTGGCCGGCGCTGTTCGAGTCCTGCAACAGAATGGGAGGGTCAGTAATTAGGCAAAAAAAAGCACCAGATTTTCGATTCCCTGTTCCCAGAAGAACAGTGCTCCCTCTTCCGGTCTCCACTTAGCTTAGCCATCGATACACAATTTTTAACATACATATAGAGTACACATATAGTATATCACTTATTTACACAGCAGATATGGTATGGTCATGAGAGATGATTCTGATTAAAATAGAGCCTTTCGATAACTGATTTCCTTTTGAATTTCTCAGCTACGAGTTGGCGTCGTTTCTATGGAGGAGGATTCATGCAGACTACGAAATAAATGAACCGATGTGGGATGATGTGGGTGGAGACAACAAATCGATGGGATGGGATGGGATGGCATGGCATGGCATGTGGGTTTAGATACGAGTTTTAGTGCGTGTTTACCAGAAATTAAGCAACTTTTACACATGATTTACAACAAAGGAACTTACCCGGCGGGATGAGCTATGAATCCTGCCGTCCATCTAGTTGTCCCATAAAAAAATCAAAAGAAATTATAAAGAAGGGTCATACAATAGAACAATTTCATGCATTTTAGAATTCTCTTCTCTCGCTCTCTCTCTCTGTCTCTGGCACTTGCTACCCAACAACCAACCTAATGGATGTGGCTGATGAGACTGTATATCTCAATTCCGTGTTCTATGGAGTCTACACTCCTTTGAGACTAAAAAATTTCATCAAAATACAAAATACCAAAATCAGAAAATGCATGAAATGTGTTTGGGTTAGTCACGAATACGCGATTAGATTAGAGGAAAAGAAAGGAAAAATAAAAAACAACAAATGTCCGGTTAAGAAAATATAAAGAAAATGTTCAATGTACACACACGTGGATGGATGCATAAAAGCATTACAAAATGATAGTGGGATTGGATTAGTGAGGGATGTTGGTTAGTCTTTGGGCTTACAAAACTGTTCAGTGTACGTTTATTCTGTTGTTAGAGATTCAAAAATTCTTCCGTTTTACAAAGGGCAACGTGCGGAATAAATCTTGTGTATGTTGCAACCTAAAAATAAAAATAAAACCAAACCAAACCAATCTGAAAGTGTCTACGAGAGAGTGCGTGTGTGCCGCCGAGAGAGTAACGTAAAGCGCATATTAAATATTAACTCAAGCAAATGGATTGTTGATTGTGTTTGATTGATGGGCTGTATTTGGTCTAGAGCTCGATGGAGGCCCCCCTCTAACAGGTCTAACAGTCGGCCATGAATGATATTCCGCAGACATTATCTTGAAGGTTGTCGGACAGCTCTGGCTGGTCCTCGTCCCCAACAAAGCAGTTGTAATCTTGATTGAAGTATTCGCTATCTGTGTGAGTGCCACCATCGTCATAGCGAGGATCCCTCCAAATTTGCTCTTTCTTGATTTCAACATGTGTTCCAATCTCAAGGATGTGATTCTCGCAGCCTCCTTGTACCACAATCACTTGTTGCATTTCGGACCCTACCTGGTGTATGGGCTGATGTATCATATTGTGGTGTCCGGCTGCTGGCATCGGCAAGTACATGCCGTACGGCTGGGCCGAGGTACCGCCCGCTGTCTGCGTGTTGGCCATGTTGAACGGTGGCGGTGTGCCCGAGTGGAAACTCTGCTTCTCATACGACTGTAGGGGAAATTGGACAATCGGAAACGGGTGTTAGTGCGACTAGGATGACTGGCCAAGCTGTACGTACATTAACCTTGTTCAGCGCCACGTGGCCCTTGCCGTACATCGATGAGGTCAGGTCAGAGGCAGTGCCCGCCTGCGGCTGGTTGGAAACCGTCTGGGTTTTCGTTTGTTGATTCACGCTCGACGAGTAACCGCCCTTGCTATAGTCCTGTGTGGTTTGTGAGAGGGTGTCGTAGTTGGTTGAGCCGTAGCCCGCGCTGTACGATGGCTTCGGGAACTGTCCACCGGATGCCGTGTTTGCCGTCGGTATTTGTTGCTGCTCAAAAATAATATTACATACATTAGGACATATATGTAGGAATATATTCAAGGTATTACTGGATAAATGGCAGGCGTGCCGTACTGGAAACCACCAGGCATCACATTTCCACCATAGAAATAGGCATAAGGAACATTCAGCATGGGTGCACTTGAGCCCGCCTGTTGAGACATTGTGCTAGACACCTGCAAGGCAAAGATATTGAGCGACATTTAGCTACTATTCCCGCATTCGCGTATAACTTGCGACAGAATTAAGGACTCACGTTGCTTACTGGACTGGAGTTATTGTCGGTGCGGGCAAAGCGTCCGTCAGTCATGGTTGAGTACGCCACAGATCCGAGATTGTCGCGTCCCGCTCCCAGGCTGGTTGGCGTGTAGTTCAGATCGTAATATCCCTGCTGCAATCGACACAAAACACACACAAAATTAGCTGGCCGTCGAGGCTGAGTGGGAGAGTCTGTTTAAGTGGCCCGATGGTCGATGACGCGACGCAGCTTTGCCAGACTTTTGTGCAATTGGATCAAGATCAAATCCGTGAAATCCGTATAGTTTGGCAAAGCTGTGTGCGGGTCGGACCGCCTCAAAGCGCATTTGAATGGAAATGATAAATATACATATATGAGAGAGCAGGTTAGGAGCGTGGAGTGGCGAGAGGATGCGGTTGCGAGATTAGTAAGAAGAAAACAAAACCCAAATTAAAGCAATTAAATATTTTTAAATTTTGTAATTAGTTTTTTTTTTGAATTTGCATGAGATTTTTTGTTCATTTTTGGCTATGGAGGGACATGATTGATTGTTATGTGGAGTACGAGTAAAAAGCAAAGAAAAGGGATGGCAAGGAAGAACAAAAGCAAGAGCCAGGATTTTCTGGATTTATGGATTTTTTTCCGAATGAGATAAGATGGGAGATGAAGGGAGTGTGGAAGCGGATATGGTATGACAAATATTTATATATAGTGCAAAAGAAATCGTGATGATATATACACATTACACAGACAAAATAGACATAGACAATAGATATAGACACAGACATCGTTCAAATGCTACATGTTACAATGCACACTGAGGATCGGATCGGATCTGTTAGAAGTAGAGCGAGAGCCAGAGCCGGAGCCCGAGCCCCTGCGGCTAGAGGCGGAGCTTCTGGGATGCGCGGGAGCCGTTTATCTTGATCATGAATATACAATACGATGAGTAGTAGTAGTAGTAGTAGTTCTTATTATGTATATCGTACGAGTGGAGTGAATGGAATTTGGACTGTGGCTTATGCGGATGCGGATACGGATACAATTGATTGATTATTGATATTGATATTAGAGTCGATTCGATTCGATTGATTGTTTACATTGGTTTATTGTTGGTTTTGGTTTGGTTTTTGCTTTTGCTTTTCTCCATGAACTCACCACATGTGGCACTCTCTGTTGCATCATTTGTAATTCCTCGTAGGAATAAACTGGTTGCTGATAGTATGGCAATCCAGTCTGAATATATTGACTAACCATTTGGATGTTGGTGGGCACCAAGCCGCTGCCGCTGCCACCGCCACCACCACTACCAGCACCAGAACCAGCGCCGCCGCCACTGCCGGTGCTTGCGCCTCCGACGCCGCCCGCTGTTGTGGCGCCAACGCCAACGCCGCTGCCGCTACTGTTACTGCTGCTGCTATTCTTGTTGGTCAGCGAGGCCAGCACTGCTGCGGTGCCGGCAGCTGTTTGGGCAGCGACCGCCGCTCCACCCACCGAGCCGGCATTGTTGTTGTTCACATTCACACCGACGCTGGACGCACTACCGCTGCCACCGGCCACGCCCACGCCGCCGCTACTTACGCCGCTCTGGCTAACGCCTCCTCCAGCCACATTGCCGCTGGTCACGCCCGCCGTCACGTTGCTGTTGGAGCTGCTGCCGCTCACATTGTTATCTGCGGACGAGCAAAACAAGAGAATACATCACGTGCTGCCGAGGGACAATCATCCCCACTGCCATTGCACTCACTGTTCGACACAGACGCCTGGTTAACCCCTGGCTGCCCACTCACGGCTCCTGCCGCTCCGTTGCCCGTGCTTCCACTGCTGCTACTCACGCCGCTGCTCGTCGACACACTAAAAACAGGCAATTAAAAAAGAATGCATTGATTAATCTGTGAATCGGGGAACTCGAAACGGCAACAGCTTATTCTGTATCCTGATGGGTTTTTAGTAAGCGAACTGAGGATCACCAGCATGCGGGGATGGGCAACGCAACATACCTGTCGTAGTGCGCCGCGCCGCTGGCTGTAGAGGCATCCTTGAGCTTGGCGCTGGCACCAAAGCTGGTGTACTGCGAAGTCGCGTTGCTCGCACTGCCAGCAAACCTGAATGGGTTTCAGGGCAGAACAAAACGAGGGAGCATGTGTTAAAATATGGAGCAGGAAGGGGATAGAGAGAGCAGCATTCCCATACATACCCGCTGCTGTTGCCATAGACACTCTGGCTGGACTGGTAAGCGCTTTGTGGCGTCGAGTATCCCGATGTGAGATACGCAGAGCTGGCATTACCGCTGCAACATTGGGCATGGTGCAGGGCAGGCAATGGCGGGTTGAGGCAGGTATTAGCAAATAAACAAACAGTGAACGAGTGTGTTAGGAGAAGAGAAAACAGAACAGAGCAACAGAACGGCATAAGTTGTTAGAAATCAACAAATGGCAACAAAGAAACGGGCGGGGGCTGCTTACCTGGAGCTGTTCTGGCTGGCACTTCCTCCGACCGGAATGTTTTGCGTTGCGGCTGACCCACTTCCGGGCACACCACCACCCACGGACGGCTGCGTCCCGGCGACAGTCTGCTGCTGCTGGTAGGAGTTGACATTTGGCTGGTACGAGCCATACCCCTGCTGCTGGTAGCTGTTGGCCACCGACGACTGGACATTCGCATAGCTGGAGCTGCTGTAGCCTCCCTGCGCCGACGTCTGGTAGGCACTGTTCGCCTTGCTGGCCGCACTGCTCTGGTACGCATTCTGATAGGCACTGCCCGCACTGCTTGCCTGCCCGTACGGATCGTTCTTGGTCAGTTGATCCAAGGCATTGCTGGCGACAGTCGAGCTAGCACTCTGCTGCTGTTGCTGCGCCGTTGAACGGGCCGCATAGCCAGCAGCACTTAAGGCATCACCCTGTTGATAAAATGATTGCGGATTAGATGTTGGGATCCATGGACCCAAGGCGGGCATGACTCACAATTTGGGAACTTTGCAGGCCCGCTGCCAGCGTCGACTGCTGCTGCTGAGACTTGTTCTGATAGTCGTCCTGCTGCTGCTGTTCGACGCTCGCGTTGAACTTCTCTGGCATGGCGTCGAAGCTGTCGTCCGTGCCAAAGTCCAGAGCACCGAATTGCACATCCAGGTAGCCAATGTTGTTCAGGGCATTGTCGCCGGGCATCTCCACCGCGGTCGCCGGGATTTTCGAGGGAGGCGGCAGCTTGACGCGTGCCCTCCTCACCTGCGTCTGCTGCTGCGACTGATCACCAGCTGTTGAGCCAAACACATTCGCATACGTGCTGGGGTACGGGCTGCCACCCACGCCCCCACCGCCACCCACGCTCGTACTCGTCTGGGAGTAGGCGGTGGCAGAGTTTGGGGCATATCCAGCTGGCGTTGGCTGCACGGCAGTGGATCCGGGACTGACGCCCTGGCTGGCCAGGGAGTTGAAATACTGAGATTGCTCCACCGAAAGGGTAGCCGACGGCTTGATGGGAGTCGTCTGCTGAAGCTGTTGCTGCTGCTGGGCCTGCTGCACTAACGTGGCTGCTGCCGAGGCGGCGCTTGTGAATGTGTCTGATGCGGCGGATACGAAGGATGATGAAGCGCTGCCCCCACCACCAGCCGCAGTGCCTCCGCCGCTGCTGTGCTGCGTGCCCTGCGACTGCATCTGGGGCGGTGGATTGCTGACCGCGGCGCTGTACTGGAGGAGCGGCGTGGTGGCCGAGCCCGACAGCGCTGACGGCGGTGTTGCCGGCGGCCCACTGCTGCCACTGTTGTCTTCGCCACTTGTTCCCACTGCGACCGACGATACCAGAGCACCCAGATGAGATCCTTGTTGGGCCAGGGCACTGCTGCCCAGATGATGCTCCAGTCCTGGCGGGGCCGAAAGCTCGCCCCCAGATCCAGTACTTGATGCTGCACCGGCACCGGCACCTCCTCCGCTGACCACGGTGGCGGCCGTCTGTGTGGACAGATTGCTGGTGGTGAACACTTTGCTGTCCTTGAGGGAGCCCTCGTACTCCTCGTTGTTCCAGTCGCCCCAGGAATCGTCGTGGCCAGGCTGCTGCTTCTCGGCATTCTGCGCAATAGTGTTGTCCCAGAGCTCCACCTCGTGGTGATCATCGTTGGCATTACTACTGCGTCCTGCTCCAAAGCCACCGCTGCCACTGGTGCGATCTCCGCGTGGGCCACTGCTACGACCTCCCATGCGACCTCCTCCGCGTCCAGAGCGTGAAACGAAGCCACCTCCACGTCCACCACCGCCTCCGGGCGCTCGTCCGCCGTTGCGCTGGCCGCGATAGTTGTCGTTTGCCCGGTCATCACCACGTTCGCCGCCGCGTTCCCCACCGCCGCCGCGAGATTCGCGAGTGTTGCGCTCGTTCTCGCGGGTCTCTCTGCCGCGCCCTGGAGCCAAAGAAAACAGCATTAAATCGGGGGATGCGTGAGAGGAAAGTGACAAGATATACTTACATCCACGGCTGTCAGTGCCGCCGCGTCCGCCACCGCGGTTCGAGCTGCGGTTCCGGGTATTTTCGCGCTTGTCCGCATTTGCATTACCATCGGCCCACTCGCCATCGCCAGCAGCACCATCGGCAGCAGTGCTTGCAGGCCTCTTCCGCTTCTTCTCGTACTTGGCAAAGGCGCCCTGCAAGGATTTAGATTCAGGGAGGAGATTTCTCCTATAGCGGCTGTGTGGCGCATGTTGTAGAATCACTCACCTGAGGGAGCTCCTCGATCAAAAAGTTGGCTGCTGCTTCCAAGTCGTAGTCGCACTCGTTGAGGGCGCAACACACCTCCTCCTCGGAACGTTGAGTCATGGTCAGTAAGAGGGTAACCTTTTCGTTGATCTGTGGATCTTCTGTGGTGCTGTTGGTAATCTGGGCGATGCGCAACTGTTCCGTGGTGGCCTTGGGCTGGGCCTTCTCTGGTTTTTCTGTCTTATTAGCGTCGCCTTTCTTGTTCGCTGCTGCATGTGGGGCTGCATCGTGGGCCGTGCCCCCGCCAACATTGGCGGAATTTGACTTTTTCTGGCTGCGACTGCTGCCGCCTCCTCCGCCACCGCCGCCGCCTGAACGAGTTTGTGTGCTCATCTCTATGTACACTGTATATACAAATTAGCTGCAAGGGGCAAAAAATCAACAAGAACTGATTAGCATTCCAGTCCAGAGAATAATCAAGGAGCGTTTCTCTGACGCCCAGTCAAAACCTAAATTTGCATCTAGCCAAATTTGATGAGTTGCAAAACAAGTGGCAGAGGAAAAGCTAACAGAGAGATCATGAGAGCCGCCGACAGATGAGAGTTCAATGTACATTTAATCAAAGAGAATAAAAGAACGAAACACACGCACACACACACGCCTAAGCAAAAACACGAGAGAGACATGAGAGAGCCGGAGCGAGAGAGCGACACGCACGCACAAACAAAGCAAGTATTCAGAAATAACAAAAATTTAATGCAAACCATGCAAGAGGGGGGAGTGAAAAGAGGAAGTAATAGCAGCAATGCCATAGAGAAGACAGCGGCGGAGGGGGTGTGTGTATTGGCAAAACAGGTAACGCAAAGGGAGCGACGCGGGACGTTGGCGGGGTACGTGACCGAAACGCATCACAGCGAAAAACGTCGTCCGCTTTTCTAATCGGTGGTTGCTGACGGTGGAGTATTCAGCCGGGGGGTTGGACACACAAGAGAACGGTGCACAGACAATGGTAAATTCTGAGAGACCGCTGCACGACCCCGATACCAAGTGCATCTGAATCATTTAATTTTGTTGTCACCGCAGTTTTATCAAATCTCGTCATGAATAATGCCTTTTCATACATTATTCATATTCACATAAACACACACACACACACACACTTGTCCCCTCTGCCGCATACACTTTTTCACATGGGACATACATTTCGCACGTCCGCTTACCGCCTATCGCTCACTATTCTAAATATACTGTATAGATTTCTTTTGCTGGCCCCAGCATTTGGGAAGAGTAGACACAAATATTACTGAATATGCCAATTGCTAGCTCGGGGAATAGGCAAGAATTGATTTATAAAATTCTTGGCCTCCCCGCTTCGGTTTTCTGCTTTTGCTTTTGTGCTCGGATTTCTACAGCTGCCATAGCTGCATCCCTGTCGCACTATCGCAAGCGCTTGGTGTTGCCAGGTGTGAGTGGTGGGGCCGGCGTGCAGCGGGTGGGATATTTTTATTTACCAATTGTTCGGATAAAGAAAGAAATAATTTGCACAAACTATTCAAGTAATTTACACCAATAAAATCGCATATTTGTACGGAAAACACACTTTTTCAAACAATTCGCAATTACACATCACTAGGCATGCCGCGACACTTGGCAACACTGAATGCGAGGGCATTGAAACCGAATGAAGCGCACAAAGCGGAATAAAAAACCGGACAAAATGGTGTACACTGCACTGGATATGAAATGTATTGCTAGTTTCCAATTAACTTGACTATTTCCAATAGTTTTCAAGATTGTGAATGCATTTCACATAGATAAAATGCGAGCGCAGCTATAAATTATTAATAAGCAGCTCCGGCCATTGTCTGAAGTCTTGGCCATGTGCACACACTTCGACGCCATTTCTGCAAACATTATAGCCGACTCTCTCTCTCTTATGTAAACTTATGGCCACAGTAATTATATTGACGGCGACACTGCCGCTCCAGACAGCGGATAGTATTGAATTTTCAACAAAGTTTTACGCCATCAAAATATGGATAAACACCAGGAAAACACTACACAGATGCGGACAAGAACTTTAACTACACTTTAACATCTAATTCGAGAATTCATCACGCTATTTTAATGTGTAAACAAATTTTTAAAACGGAGCAAACCTGCAAATGCGCCGAGAAACGCACTTATATTAAAACAGTGCTGTGAAATAATCGCGGGAGCTAAAGAGCACTGCCGCGATACTTATCGAATAGGGGAGGGCAATCATCGGCTAGTTGCAACAACAACGAGAACAGCGTCTAGAAATGCGCAATGAACGATAACTCACAAGAGACTATAAAAACAATGCGGAGCTTCGCATCTCTAGGTACTCGGTAAGCATACAAATATAAACCGAACGAAACGAGCGCCCAGGTTGCCAAATAAAGCTGAGCAAATTGTTTCACATATAACTGCAAGCACATCATTGCTGTCCCAGGCGATGGGTAAGACACATTTCCAACAATATTCCGTTTTCATTGTGCTAATGACATTCAATCAACAGCATTTGCGACGAGGACGAAAGAAGATCCGCTCTCGTCCAATGACGATGAGATATTGCAAATCAAAATAATAGAGCTGCAGGACAAATTAGATGATATCTTGAGCAATCAAGACTTGATAATCACTCTCCTAAGTCAAGTAAACCCTCTGCCAAACATTAATGGGCCGTCCACTGAACCCACTGAGGTCAGAACGGAATATTTCCCAGTGCGAGAGCAACAAGAACTGGAAAAATTAGACTCCGAGTTGGCCAATCCCAGAAATAGCTTTGTGAGTACATAGTGCAAGATCGTGTCTACTATTCGCAGGTATTAATTTTAGCTCTGCAGATTCCTATGATGAAGCGAATTTTGCGGCCAGAAGGCATCATCCAGCCACTGAAGGATAGTATACCCAAGATATTCGGAGAGGAAATAATAATGGGCTTCAACTTCGATGGTGTTAACCACAAGCAGCCGTTTAGGCAGTTTAAGAATATCAACAGGACCATCTATGGTGAATATTCCTATAAATAATGCACCTATCTGTTAATCAATATGTATTTACTTAGAGATTCAAAAAAGAAGTGGATACACTGAAGCAGACTACATCGCAGACATAAGAATTACTTTCCACACCCTTAAGCGTCGCTATCATAAAAGAAAACACGATGTGAAGAGGAGGAGTAAATTGAACAAGTTCTTTGACTGAGTTTAGGCAGTTGTGCTAGAAATGAAACAAGCAAATGTGACAATCGAATAGTTACTAACATTATAACGAAGGTTCGACAAAGACATCTGCAACACTGAACGAGGCGGACAGCCAGCAAGAACCTGGCCTCAACAGATACTCTGGTAAAGAAGCATTAAGCCATAGAGAAGATCTGAGATCTGACAATTAAGAATATTGTGTGGCTTAAGAGAGATAATGATCCTTTTAGGTTTGGTTTTCTTTTATTTATATAAACATAATTTACTTTCATTAAAAAGATAAGAAATTATTGTGTTCATTTTAAATATCATTTTGTTTATCATTTAATCCAATCTTTCTTTCCACCATCAATATCTTCCCTATTAATTAGAGGATCCTGGAATACCTGGAAAGGACAGGTCGAAGCTGATTGATAGAGGAAACAGTGGTGTGTTGGGCAATCGAAGGCCCGCACACTTTACAGAGTTCAGTAAACTTGATTTCCATTGGAAAACGGTCGCTGCAGCCGGATCAAATGCATTTTCCGATTGTTTTGGCACTATGGGTAATGGTGGTAATGGTGGTAATGGCAACAACTACGAGTACACTTGCGGCACAGTACAGTGCACAGCAGATGTCGGTGGAGCTACAACCACTGGCCATAAATGAGAACTCAATTAGAACGTTTACATTTCTGTAAGACAAACCAGCAGCAAAGCAAACGAGTTGCTGTTCACCTTCTTGTTGTTGCTGTTGCTGCTGCTGTTGTGGTACATTATTTTTTGGCCTAAATAGTAGGCCTTGAGGAATCGGAATCGGAATCGCTTGAGTTGTTTTTGTTCACCGGAGAGCGCCAGCCGCGCGCAGCAGCAGCAGCACCAGAAAGCAGCTCACTCTGCCGCCGTTGCTCTGTGGTGGTGCCTCGTCGTTTTGCGACGCCGCTTCAGTGTAAATTTTTCTTTTGGCCCATTCGGATGTGGCCACGACGCGCGCGTTGTCCGTTAACATTATTCTTATTATTATTGTTGTTATTATTTAGGCTTTAACTGTGGATCCGATCCGCTGCGCTTGCCCTTTCGTTTCTGTCGTGCATATATTTGTGTTCCAGTTGCAGCAGCGTCCCCGAGTCCGGGTTGTGGGAGGAGGTTAGTTGTTGGATAATAAGTGTGCGACGCGACTCCAAAGTGTACGCAAATTGCAAAATCCCCCACTGTCGCTGCCACCCCACCCAGCCCCTGCCCACATTCGAGTCCATTGAGAAACATAGATCCAAGAATTGCAGCTCTGTGTCCATGTGTGTGTGTTTGTGAGTGCGAGAGAGGCAAGGTGCCCGAACGAAGGAGAGAGATACAGCGCGCGAACCAGAGAGCGCGCCAATGTGTGCTGCGAGTGAGTGTGTGTGTGTGTGTGTGGTGTGTTAGAATGCACCTTGTGGTATTTTGAAATCTAAAAATTGCCAAACACAAAACGTTTCTTTTTTCGAGAAGCATTGCAAAAGACTCCAGCTGTGCCTAATGCTAAGGTAACAGAAAACATCAGAAACTGAATAAAAATCAGACAGACGGCAAGAACCAAACCACATCCAAGGCTGTTTTTGGTTATAGAAATCTCTTTTGGCGGGTATGTATCGCACAATAGTATGTAATTACGAAACTCCCTTCGAATGATGGCTATTTCGGATCTTGGATTGCGACACATTTTGTTGGATTTTCTGTTATGGATTATGGGCGCCAAGGGTACAGCAGCAGCTACATCAGCACCATCATCGGCATCTAGGTGCTTGCTTTCCCAAAAACGTTCCCACACATATACACAGACACACTGGGACACACGAACACCAACACACAGATAGACGGCCGCATTGGCCAACATATTTACCTACGTCACGCCCACCTGATTTCAGTGCAATCGCGTTGGCCCAGTTTACGGGCATGCTCCAAGACAAAATATACTCCTACAAGGTCGATTGCCTGCCTCTATGTGTGCTTTTTTCTATACCAGTTTTCTATAAACTTGCCGCAGCGACTAGTTTCAATTTCTACTGGGATTATCTGCCGCGCTGCCTCTGGCTCTGGCTCTGGCTCTGTGTCTGTCTCTGCTGCAGGTGGCTGCAGCAGCTTTGCCTCTCTGGGAGCCTCATTATTCCTCCTCTCTGTCTTGTCTCTCCCTCCACCGTTCGCCATCCGCCGTCGACCGTCTCTCTGCCTACCTTTTCGCATCGCTGTATGTGTGTGCGATTGTGATTGTGACACAGAAACCAACTAAGAAGTATGTGGAAATCTCTTGGCTGCAACGAAATCAATTCAGAAGCCCAAGTTAGTTGGTTGCCAGTTGAGTTTCCATTTCAGAACATATGCGGATTTTCGCAACATTTTGCAGCAACGGACGCAATGGATCAATGCTACGGGCTGGCTTGTGTTGTGAGAATCTTGGAAAGACTTGATTTCCTTTTCCATGCTTCAATGAAGCCCTGAAGTTGTGCTGCATCCCTGGTTCATTTACCCAAATGTAACGGGCGCCCTCTTGTCTCCCCCTTGCACCCACACTGCGGTGTGCTCAATTCTGATATATATATATATATTTGTATGTGTATGTGTGTGTGTGTGCGAGTGCATCTCCCCCACAGCCACTGCAAACTGCACGAACTCTGGTGCAATAAACGACGGAACGAACGGAACGCATATTGCGTTGGCGGCGGCAGCGATAGCTTTGGATGTTGCTGTCTCTGCCTCCGTCGCTGCTGCTTCTGCTTCTCTCTTGATGATGACAGCCGAGGTCGTAGGCAAAGACGACGGACGGCATACGCTCGAGTAACTGGCTCAGGCCCACTACCACAATCAACCAAACCTGTTGACCTAATTTCAAATTCTGCTGCGTCTTGTTGTTGGTGTTGGTGTTTCTGCTGCTGCTGCTGCCTGCTGCTGATCTGTGTCTTTGTAACTGTGAGAGGCTGCGTATGTGTGTGTCTGTCAGAGAGCCGGAGCGCGCCAACGATTGGCAAATCTTTGACAGTGGTAGTAGAGTTAGGTGCTGCTGAGGGGGCTTCCCTAGGAGGTTAACCGCATATCCCAAATAAATATATTTGATTCAAGATTCCCAGCTATAAAATATTGGCTCTTCCTCTACCTTTGTACCTCTTTGGGGGGTGCAGACTTTGTCTGAGCGACCCCCCTTCGGGCGAGACGCCACCCTTGGCATTTCCGTTCCCAAACACAACAGAGACAGATACAGTTGGGTCTCCTAGTCAGTCGGTTGGTCGTGTCAGTCGGGCTGTTGGTGGAACTGCCATTGCATTTTCGAATCTGAATTTGAATTTGTGCTACGTTTCAGTTGGATTCGAGCCTATGTCACTCCCCGTGTTCCCTTCGCTCAAAGTGAAGTTTGGATTAGCACAGAATCCCACAGTCTATATGGTGGTATATGCAGATATATCTCAGCTATAAATAGTGAGTGTGAATAAGGATTAAGTCTCTTTCCCTTACACCTGCCCACGCCTTTACTCCCCCACTCCCCCACTTCCACTCTTCCACATTCATCCTTCCTCTACCCGTTCCCTAGCAAGTGCATGTTCTGTGGAAACCCAATAATGTGCGTCCCAGTAACCACAAGAAATTACGGTCGCCTGCCCCAATGTGGGGCTGCTGCTTCTGCTGCCACTGCCACTGCTGCTGCTCCACTTGTCGTCTCAGTGACGAAACGTCCATGTGTGCGTCTGTGTGGTTGCGAGCAGAGAAAATCAAGTGAATCAAAATGAGCGTATAATTAGGTCAACACAACAAAAATTATACGCTAGCCAGTGCCACTTACCAAAGAGAGCGCGAGAGAGAGAGAGCAGCGTGAGGAGAGGGAGTGATAAAGAGAGAGCCGCAACAGTAGCGGCAGCAGCAGCAGCTGAAGAGTGGGGTCGGGAAACGGAATCGGAAGTGGGGCAGAGCCCATTGCATAGGCCATCAATTAGAAATTAATTCACGCGGCTAATGCTGATAAATTGCAATTGTTGCAACCACAGGCGAGAAGAAGAACCATAGCAAAAAGAGCAAAGAGAAGAGCGCGCATGCACCTGCAATAGAAACAACAAAAACAACAAAAACAACAACAAGAGAAGCGCAGCGGCAAACCATAAACAAAAATGGGACATGCGCTCCACTCGAAGACCGTCTGTAGGGAAAGAGAGAGCTCTCTCTTTTGGTCTTGCCTGCCTGCCACTCAGCTGTCTGCCGCTCTGGCTTTGGCTTTGGCTCCCTCTTGCTCCCACTGAACTATTTTTTTTCCAATCTTTTTTCCGTGTCTTGATTTTCTCGATGTCCGCTTGTTGTTGGTGCTGTTGCTGTTGCTGTTGCCGCCATTTGGTTGTTGGCCGTGGCAAGTGTTTCGCAATGAGTGCAGGCCAAAATGAAATCATCGTGCTCTGCCGCTGCTGCTGCTGCTGGTGCTGGTGCTTCTGCCTCTGCCTCTGCCTCCGTTTTGGTGGCATTGATGGGGGGGAAATTCCTGTTCCACTTTCTATTATGGGGAACCCGAGTCCAAGTTGTTGTTGCTGCAGCGGCAGCGGCAGTGGCAAAAGTAGCAAAAGAGCACGTAGCATATAAAAGTGTGTCGCCATGGAAAGTGGTTTCTTTCTCCCCTCCCTCTCTCTCTCTCTCTCTCTTTTTCTTGTCTCTCGTCTCTCTCTGTTGTTGTGTCTCTTTCGGTTCGTTCTGGTTCTCGTCTCAACGCACATGTAACGCTCATTTGTTCTTGTTGTTGCCGCTGCCGTTGCCGCTGCTTTTGTTTGCGGGGGGAATGGTTCATTGATTTGCTCGAGACGCCACAGCGCTCCATCGACCGACTGACTCACTTCGTTGCGTGACGCCAAAGGCACAAATGGAACAGCCGGAGCAGTTGGAGTAAATGGCACAGAGGGCGCGATCCCCTCCCCTGCTTTTCCTCTTGAGAGTCGCACTAGCAAACCGGTAGGCAAATGCCTGCTAAGGTCAAATCAGTTATACGCTCTCTTTTGTCTTTTTTTTCTTTTGCATGCGATCAAGTGGGGGGCCTTAAGCCTCCAGCCTTAAGCATCCATCGCCGCACCACCAAAAGATGCGTCCGCTTTGGATTTGGATTTGAATTCAGATTCCAAGACCGTTCGAAGAGCGCTCTTCCAACGACTGGTCAATGCAATGCTAATGGACTCGGCTTTTGATTTTAATTTGAATTGGAATCGGAATCGGAATCGTGAGGCTAGGCGAGGCTTGAGGCTATCCAAAAGATTAATTTGGCCTACAAGCCACTGTGCACACTGGTCTGAGTGCCAAGATCTTCAGATCTGAATAATTATTTAATAGAGAACTTTAAATTTGCATTTATATCATAGTTTTCAGAGATTTACACTTGAAGAATGTTGATAAAGAATGTGCTGTATTTCCTAGAATCCAAGAATTAGGTCCAATTTACGTTATAATCGCTCTAAAATTAGCCCCAATATTGGCGAACATTTCTCCCCCATTCTGCGGACACTGTGCAACATCATTAAGGGCTCTCAAAGCGCTCCAATTATGTCGCTCACTTGTGTGTGTGCTCTCATTTCTGGAGCAGCTCAAGCTCAGGCGCTGGCGCTGGCGCTGGCGCTTACATATTTTCTTTTGCTTTCGGCTTTTGGTATTCCGAATTGGGAACACCTAGCAAGTGAAAATGCGGGACACACACCCCACCGGACCTCAGACCTCAGCCCCGAACCCCGAACCCCGAACCACCGAGCCACCGAACCCAAAGAGCCAAGACCAAGTTGGGTCGCCCAACCAGAGATGGTGGACAGCGATGTGGAGGATGATGATGATGACGATAATGATAAAGCATGACCCAGTTGCACTTTAAAACTTGACCCAATGACTCCATTGGGTTGGCAACAACTCGAGGCCCGGGCTAACTATGGCATTTATAATGCCAGAGCAAGAGCCAGAGCCAGAGCCAGACCAAGAGCCAGAGCTAGAGCCGAAAGCAAAGCAAAAGCCCCTCATAATTACTGAAAATGCAAACCAACTTTTTGTGCGTTTTCTGTGCTATAGTTTTTCGCTGGCCCGCTGGCCCGCTGGCCGCGGCTAATGCTTACAGGTTTACAACATTCAAGCATTCAAACATTCAAATGGGGCCCCAGAGGGGAGTCAGTCGGTGAAACCTGTTATGCATCGAAAAGTGAATTCGTAATTATGTTGATATCTTTATGCTCTCACACGAGTGGCATGGTAGGCCCTACGACACACATTTCAATCTGCTCTGCGGATGATGATGATGATGATGATGATGGTGATGAGAAGGCGCCCTCAATCTGCTGACCAGAAATGCACACACATCCACACACATTCGAATGGTGATAGTCGGTATGGGGAAGCTCCACAGCTTCAGCTCTGGGGCTGAGGTCGTCCCCCATGGCTCTTGGCTCTTGGCTTTTGTGATCTGGCTAATGCTAATGCACAAGCAGCATTCAAGGTTGAATTAAATTAGCTGCGTGAAGAGCTTCGGACCAGCTCTGCGGAATGATTATGGATGATGATTTACACTCTGACCGATATACCATACATATGTACATATACACATGCATATGTATGTAGTATTCACATTTGACCTATTGCCAAATATCCCCCAGACCAGACCAAGACCCAGACCCGACCCAGACAAAGTGACACGCGTCCCATCAAGCCTACATGGAAAACCCACAACATAGGCACAATACTCGCTTAAAACTGAACTCAACGATCCCTGAAAGACTATGACATCATTTAAAACCTTTAGTCCCTGAGATTTTACTAAAAGATCGAATGCAGAACCAGGTAAGGCGCAACCTAAATTCCATTTGGGGGGAAAAAAAACAGAAATGAATGATGAATTCTCCGTAGAGCTTTATTTCTACGATCCATTCAATCTCAAAAGTTTCCAAAACCATACTTAAACTTCTTGTATCAAATCTTGAGTGAAAGGTTCATTCAGAAATAATTCAGAACTAGTTTAGAAATGGTTTTTGCAATAAATTACCATTGCCCATACAATATAGATATACAGATATATGTATCAAAATATTTAAACCATACCTATATCAAAACATTCGGTGAAATATTATCTTTTAAGTACTTACAGCATGGGAATCGTTTCTCTAAAAAAAGACTCTGCTTCAAAGATCCGTCAAAGTTTCTATGGCGAATCCCCCCATTGTGTGTTGGGGCAAGCAAACTTTTGAATGATTTTTGGTGTTTGTTGGTGTGGTCGCGGTCTCTACAATCTTCGAACACTCTGGCTTTGTATGGGTGTCCAAACGATTGCCCACCTGCAAGACCAGTAATTGGCCCCAATAACTTTGGTATTTTCATAGAAGCAGGCCCCGCACGAAGTCAACGTCAACGTGCCACCACCAACAACAACAACAAGAACAACAACAACAGCAAGAGACACAGCCACAGCTACAGCCACAATGTGGAGGCCGCCCAAAAATGGTCGTTGTTGGTTCTTAGCGAATTCGCCGCAGGTCTCCCCTCAACCGCGCCCCCTCCTGGCCACCTTTCCCTCCTCCATCACCGCCCGTACCTCCGCTACCAGCAAAGCTTCGACGCTGACACCAATTTGGCTTATTAGAGTCGAAGTCAAAGTCTGAGTTTGGGTCTGGGGTTTGGGGTTTAGAAGCACTTGAAATGCCAAAAAAAAAAACCGCAACTTGTCATCGATTTTTGGGCGGGGCTCGGACTAATCTTGGCACTTATCCACCTCCATTATCCATTGCAGATGGCCGAAACGATCAGCACTGCAGCCAGCAGCATGGAGCTGGCCCTCAAGGACACCAGCCCCTCGGTGGCAGTGGGAGGGGGCCTCATAGTGGACATGACGCCGACCACGGCAGCACTGTTGCACCACAATGCGCTGGCCCTGCGCAGCCTTAAGGAGGCTGCAGCCCATCGGGATGCGTCCGTATCGGGATCCGCCTCGGAATCAGAGCTCCCGGAGCCGCGCTCGCCGACGCCGACACCCACGAATCTCAGTACTGGCGGCCCCCACTCGCCGCCCATGACATTCCGCTGCGAGAGATGTGACAATTTCGAGACGAGCTCCCGGGCATCGCTGCTCCTCCACGTGGTGCAGTGTTTGGCTGGACAGGCGGCTGCGGCCGCGGCAGCGGCCTCGGTGCGTCTGAAGAGCGAGGATCTGGGGGAGCCGGAGAACATGAGCCTCAGCCACATGGACACTGGGAAAGCCATCGTCGGACAACGTCGGGGGGTCCAGCTCTTCGGCCAGCTCCTCGCCGGCGGGCAATGGCAGTGGCAACAGCAGCAGCTCCAGGAAGGTCTTCGAGTGCGACGTGTGCAACATGAAGTTCTCCAACGGAGCCAATATGCGCCGCCACAAGATGCGGCACACGGGCGTGAAGCCGTACGAGTGTCGTGTCTGCCAGAAGCGATTCTTCCGCAAGGACCACCTGGCCGAGCACTTTACCACCCACACCAAGACGCTGCCCTACCACTGCCCCATCTGCAATCGCGGCTTCCAGCGGCAGATCGCGATGCGCGCCCACTTCCAGAACGAGCACGTTGGCCAGCACGATTTGGTCAAGACCTGCCCTCTCTGCAGCTACCGGGCTGGGTCCATGAAATCGCTGCGCATCCACTTCTTTAACCGGCATGGGATCGACTTGGACAACCCGGGGCCTGGCGGCACATCATCCCTGCTTCTGGCGCTCGAGTCGCAGGCGTCGGCGGCGGCGGCTGCGGCTGCTGCCAGCTATGTCCCGCCCGGCATGAGTCCCGTTCCCGTTCCCGTTACAGCCCAGCAGCAACAGCAGCAGCAGCAGTCGTCCTCGGTGGCGCCTCCTCCTGCCAGTCATCAGAGCGACAGTGGGGAGTCGATGCGCTCCCTGGAGAACGCCACACCGCCCATGCACTTCCTCACGCCGCACGTGGAGATCTCCACATTGAGCGAGAACGGGAACACGGAGCTATTCAACGTAAGTTCCACTCGAGCATCTCCTCCACCAATCCCCCTTGCTTATTGTAAGCCCCCACAGCTGATTTGCGTTTGGCGTGAATCTGCATTGCAGGGCAACAACAATAACAACAACAACAACAGCAACAACAACTGCAGCAGCAGCAGCAACAACAACAACAATAACAATTGCAACAGCCACAACAACAACAACACTATTAGTGTGATTAGCAATGGAAATAGCGAATCCAATGCGGAGAAGGTGAAAGATCGCGCCCTGATCATGCAGTCGCCGGTGGAGCTGCAGCTGCCCATGGACTGCAACACAAAGGCCACACCCATCACGTCGAGCACCACGACAACGACGAGCCTCAAGAGTCACCTCCAGCAGCACCACCATCACCATCACCACCACCACGAGAATCACATAACGCCCTCGATCAGTCTGATACCAATCAAGCAGGTGAGTGTTAGAGATATAGTAGATCTACCGAATGATCATAGGCTAATATGTACTCGTTTTAATGCAGGAGCCAATGACAGAGGATGTGGACAAAAAGTTGCAGATCAATGGCAGCGATCCCAGCAGCGACACAGAACAATCTTCCAACCACAGCAGCATCAACAACAACAACAACAACAACAGAACCTCACTGATCAAGGTGGGTAGCTGGAACGATCATTATCCCATTAACCAACGATGTTTACGATGGTTTTGTTTTACTTTTGGCCAGGTCTCACCATTGAAATCTCTCCTGCGAGAGGATCTGAAACGTCGAATATGCGCCAAGGCCAACAACCGGATCACACGGAATGCCACACCTTTGGAGAACAACAGCGTGCTGTCGAACAGTCTCAGCAATGGGTCGGGTTCGGGTTCTGGATCGGGTGGCGTAAACAGCAGTAGTAACGGCGGTGGCCCGCCCGCATCAGCGGTGCCGAATCCCAGCAACGGGTCCGGCTCCACACAGATCTGCAACGGCACGATCACGTCGACGGGGCAGGATGGGGATCTGCTGAATCGCAAGCTCATCCTAACCTGCCACTTCTGCGGCATCGAGTTCCCCGACGAGACGCTCTACTTTCTGCACAAGGGCTGCCACTGCGAGAGCAATCCGTGGAAGTGCAACATCTGCGGCGAACAGCTGAACAACGTCTACGACTTCAATGCTCATCTGCTGAGCAAGAGTCATCAATAGCAGCCACAGTTCGCCAGCGGCATGTAAGCCTGCTTGCTGGCACTTCGATGGGGTGGGGGTGGGGTCTGGCGCAGGAGGAGAGAACCTCCACACCAGGACACGGATGCAAAAGCAAATGCGAACTCGAGTGCGAATGCGAATGCTTATTCCGAATATTTACTTAGCTCAATTTTGAGAGATTTTCCACAACCAGGCACACAGTTACGCTCAGAGCAAATGATTATACACCTACCATCTAGTTGTACATCTAGATCTACGTTTACATCTACATTATACATATATAGTTATATATAGAGATAACACTCATCATATTTTTATGACCTGCATGCGGAGCCTCTGCAGGCGAGGCAGCATGGAATGAGAGCTACGTAGTTACCTAATCCCTTAACGAATCGAAACTTTACATGAACGTTTAACGTGACAAGGAAAAGAAACAGAAACAGAAACGGAAACAGAAACGGAAACAGAAACAACAGAATATGATGTTGAATATCTTCCCCGGACAGAACAGAAACGAACCGAACCGAACCCTGTTATGTAGTGTTATTATGCATTAGGTTTAGTAGTTTTAGTCTTTAAGTCTTGGCAATAATTTCCAGCCGGTTCAACTGGCAGCAACACTTACGTCATGATACGATATGTAAACGGAATACGTAACAAGTACAGTACTTTCCTGTGACGTAAGTGATCTTAAGTCGGTTTAGTGCATTGTAGTTACGGGACGCCTCAAAGGTGGCAATTTATGGTTTTAAACTGGGCATAACATCCGGCATCCACTCATCATATACACACATCGAACATAGCATCGTATATGTACATCATATGCATGCATACTCGTATGTACATCAAAATGCCTAAGCATGTTCATCGAAGGCTTTAAATTTGTTATGTTTTCAGAGTTTAATAGAACAGCAACAAGTTTAATTATACAGATCTATATGAAAAGCAATATAAGCAACGTTACATATATGTAAAACAGGATATATATAAACACACACACACATAGCCAGGTTATATACAAGACCCTCACTCACACTAACACAGGTACAGATACAGATACATAAATAGATGCAAATACAGATACAGATACAGATACAGATGCAGACATAGACACAGTTTGTTTTAGCTTAGCAAGAGGTTAACGAATTTTGAATTCAATTATTATAATCGTTACTTTTACTTAACAAAAAAACAAATCAAAAGCAAAAGCAAAACAAAGAAACAAAACAAAAGCAGTAAAAGAAGCAATGAAGTAACGGCAACGTAGCAAAAGTAACATTTCGAATATGTATATCCGCACAGTGCTGCTCAACAGTTTGCATACAACGCCCACTGTGTGTCCAAAGCATAGCAACCTTTTTTGAAACAAGCAAAACGCAAAAAAAATGCAAAAATTACAATTGTGATACGAAATTGTTGTAAATAATTGGTAAACTGAAACATGGATTAACATGAAATGAAAACCTTATTGTTTAGATAAAAACTATGCCTTAGATGCCTATGATATAGCATTACATAAGTACACACACATACAAACACACACACACATTTATAAATATACTGACAAGTATATAGGTAGATATACATCTATGATACGAGCACGTGTGCGCGAACACTGTACAAAGGAAACAAAATGGAGAAGCCAACGGGACACGAAGCTGTTGATTAGTATAGTTAACTTTAGTGTAAATCAAAATTTACAATATTCCCCTAATTCCCTTCCCCTTTCCCCTTTCCCCTCTTCCCGTTCCCATTCTTTCCTACCTCCACTCTCTCCTGCCCCACTATAAACCCGTCGCGGGCTGTATGCAGTCAGCACTGCGTCACTGTGCGCAAAATTTTACTTCAGATTAACATCCGTCCATGATGTTCACAAATTTCTAGGCCTGATAGCGAAAGTAAACCACTTATTCATAAAAAATCTGTGTAAAAAAATGAAGAAGTTAAGGAACATAAGCTAAACCCATCCCCAATGTGTAGGTTCTTCTCTTTCGGTTGTTAATGATCTTTACACTTAGTTAGAATTAATCATTAGTCGAAGATTTTTGTTAGACTTTTTATTTGTTTCTCATCACTGTTAGCGCATTGTACATTTTATCTTCTTCTTCTAGATATGGTAATCGTTTTTTACAATCTGTTGCTCTTCTCTAGCCAATTCCCTTGTGTAAAAATGGTTTGTTGTGTTCATTTAATATAGTATACATATATTCAGTAATCTATCCTAGGGATTAATTATGTTTTTGTTTTTATACATACACGTACGCCTGCGTACGCATTGAACTTTGTTAATAAACTAGCATCCAGTTGTTATAAAAAACCAATCCATTTCGAAATCAAAGGCGTATAACGTTGAATATAACGATTGAGCAATTTTTAGCTGAACTTCGTGTTGAATTTTAATAGAATTAAATCGATAAAAGAGAAAAATGAAAGTGGAAAAAACACCAAATGCAGAAACAAAACATTTACTTAATTAGTGATTATAATTATAGCTACAACAAAAAGGCATGTTAATTTTTTAGAAATAAAAATGGTTGAAAACAACAAAGCAAGGCGTTTTATTTGCAGACATTTCAAATCTCTAACGGCAGCAAGCAGTTGATGCAGTTCTTACAAGCAGTTCAGTGAACCACTTGCTTTGAGGGACAAGCAGTTCGTCGCTGTTAAACTTCACAGAGCTCTGTTAACGTGCAAAACTTTTTTAGCCAATCAAAATCAAGAGAGAAAAAGAAAGGGAGAACGGTTTTTATTGGCTAAAAAGAACTGAAAAACAGAAAGTAAAAGTAGGTATGTATGTATTTATGAATGAATTGAACAAGTAAATAGATATGCGAAGAGATAAGAAGTAGTTTTAGCAAAAACCGTAAAATATAGAGAGGTGTAAGAGTCCTGTTTATAGCATTATTAAAGGTATAATAATGTATCGAATATTGATTTTGGATATCCTTTTCACCATTACGTATATAATTCCCTACAACGTTGCGTGTCTATCTTTTTTTTGAGATTTTTTCGATTCTTAGATTTAGGTTTGAATTAGCTCGGATAAAAGATGAACAATCTATAACATGTGTGTTTGATTAAACATCTTCCAGGGTCATAGTAATCCAAAAGTACTTAAAAGTAGACAAATAAAATCATAGATATACATATATACATACATATGTATGTATATGATACCCAATGGATCAATTTCAGATACTCGCATATATACATTAATAAATATGAAAAAGATGAATGAAGCAGAGCTTATGTTTGAGAAAAACAATGTGTTAGGTCCCATAATCATCGTTCTGTGTGCCTGCAATACAACCACATTCGTACATTCATGTCATTCTCTGATTAAAAGTGGAGTTAAAATTATATAAATCCATTAATGACAAACCCCCGTCGGGATGTCATCAAAAATGTTCATGAATGTGCTGAACATATGGTTTCTTATGTATGTAAATCTCCTTTTAAGAACATCTAAAAACTAAAATTCGAGAATTTCTTTAAATATGATGAAAAGGATACGAGTCATGGATTATACATATAAATATTATTAAAAATCCACTTCAGTTATTTTCAATATTGTACATACATATGTACATATGTATTTACTTATTAATTGATTTGTTGAGGTCATTTTTACTATGTAATTGATATTGCTCAAAACGAAAATTAAGGAGATTTGATATCTGTCATTACATGGAAATATAGTTAATAGCCCAATTATGTACATACATACATATGTACATATATTTAAAATGATATGGAATTACTTTTTTTGGAACCATTTTCATATGATACAAAAATATATTCGCAAACAGACCGAATATTTAGCAAATCTGTCGCGTACATACTAGTATGTACAAACCTACGAACGACTTAATCAAACAACCCTCTAAGAGAGAGAGGGAGAGAGCGAGAGAGAAAGAGACGACTATGGTATCATTGGCAGCTCACTTCCGTCGCCACTGAAGCCATTTGACAATTTTTCTAATACCTTCACGATCCCAATCCGGATTCCGAGCATATGCTCTGGTTGCCCCGATCCCATACGTTTTCGTCTTTCTTTCCTTTTCCTTGGTGGTTTTGCTTTGCGGCAATTTGTTTGCAGTTTTGTTTGCGATTTAGGGGATAATGTGCCATAAAGCCAAAACACGATTGACTGAGTCGCCGGTCACGACTGATCGGAAGAGAGAGAGAAAGATAGGCAGAGTGACAGAGAGGCAGATCTAGCTGGCTGATCGGCTGCGGATAATACCCGGCAACTCCATTGTGAACGCATCAATAGTTATAATCGCAGCATCAATATTTACCCTAAGACCGACTCTGGGGCCGATCCGGTGCCGTAGCCGTTGCCGTTGCCTGAGCCTAAAACCCCGACTCCGCCGCAGCGGACAACAATGCGAGCAAATCCGCTGCCAGCGTTCCAATGAGGCGATTAACACCTAAATATGTGTGTCATTAGAGGCGACAAATGGAAAACGTATTGACAGGCAGACAGACGGAGGCTTTGACATCCTCATCCTCATTTCCAGCCTGCCAGAAGCATTGCCGTCGATGGGCTACACTGGGAAAAGTCGGTGGGAAGTTGCGTACACCCTTCTCTTTTCGAAATTGTTTACAGCTTTAAATAATAGCTGAAGCTACAGGGTATTCACGAAGGTATTCCCTATTCAAAAATTGTATTTCAAATTAAGATTCTTCCTGTGTTTCTCTCAGTGTAATTCCACATATCAACATCGCTGGGCAGGCTAAATCTGTTCTGTTCGGGTTGGTGTCAATAATGCGCGTGTTTTTATTTTCAAATGCCGATAACTTGCCCTTAAGCCGATTTGGCATACGTATCGTCCATACATACACATACATATATGCATGAACACACAGATACCCAAACGCACACATACAGATGCACTTCGAAACGGCGTTTGACGATCCATGACGTGACACCTCCAAGGCAGGACAGGGCATAAACTGCTCAAACTCAACTCTTTTTCAAGGATTTTGGCAGATTTGTCTTTTTTGGCCGAGTGTAAGAGGCTCACCACTAAACTCCCACAAGTTGCGGTCTTCCTTTGGGGCCTGGTCATCCATCGGTGGATTGGATCATTTTCTCCTGTGCGACATGTGCATCGGTCGCCCTTCCTCCCTACCGTGTATCGCCGCGTGTGGGTGAGTGTGTGCGGCCGGCGAACCTAAACCGATTAGAGGCTGCCACAGAGCAGAGTAAGGTCGATATGGGGGGAATTTAACCAATGGATGATTAAAAAGTCCCATTGACACTTTGGGACTTGACACTCTACACCGTTTGGAAGCCGCCGTACGGGTGGCTTAATCTCCACAAATCGCTCTGCTCCAAGGGAACGGAGAAGCTTTTGAAACGAGTACTCGGAATGCAGCTCCAAAATGAACCAATGGGTTGTCCTTTATGGAAATAAAGAAAATTCCCATCTAATGGATGTTATGCAAACCCAAAGAAACCCGTAAATATTCTAAGACCCTCGAATTTGATCTTCAAATTGAAATAAATTTCTTGAGTCAATCTGTGCGCGTGAAATAATTAACAAAGCAATGGCTCTCAAATATTATCTATCCACTTCTTGGCGATCTCCCAAGCAGATTTATTCGGGCCCGGCCACGGCCCCTGCTGTTGCCCCCTCTTTATCGCACAATCTCGCAACGGAGCGTTAACGCTCATGTCAGTAAGTTCAAATTACATTTAATTGTTGGATATTTTTTGGATTCGTCGAGCGGGAGGGCGAGGGTGGTGCACGCACAGCCGCACATCCACAGATACACGATACGCGCGTATGTACACGAAAAGCCACCACAAGGCCATCGCCGAATCCCAAAATCCGGCATAGAAAATGTAGTCGGGCTTAATTTGTAAAAGAGATAACATTTACACGTCAAAAGCGTTCAGGACTGGGACTGGGACTGGGACTGGGACTGGGCTTGGATGAGGGCGTTACGAATGATGGCGGTGATGTGTCAGATACCTCCATTTGAAATATAGTACGTTGAGTCAGATGGAAGGTGGGGGGTAAGTGAATTTGAATCTCAATTGAATTGCAAATCGTAGGTTTGGGGGAACGTCCGTTCTTTACGCCTGTCTGGTCGCCCGGGTCCTGCCCTCCTTTCTCATCGCCTGGCGAGCCCAATTATCTTTCAATAAAAGGGGCAGCAGCAAAAGTGCATCCTCAAGTTACACGCATGTTGTTGTAACGGATTTGTATGTGTGTTTTTGCCCAAAATCCAAAAATCCAAAAAGCCAAAACAGCAACAGCAACAGCCAGGCCACAGCCAGAGCCAAAGAGAACGAACGCACAGAACATTTCCATAGGGGTTGGACTCTGTCTCTCTCTAGACAGAGAACTTGGGTTCCGGGGTTCCCCTTTTGTCTTTTGGCTGGCGTAACCCAAATCTGGCCTGCGGGCAAACATCTTTATTAATTCATAATTCAATCGGGAATCGCTGGGGAAGACACAATAGAACAGGGAGCATGGAACATGGAAAGCATCGCACATTTGGCAACATTATGGATTTTGATTTAACTTCAATTTTCCTAGGTCTATGGTCTCCCTATTTCACTTTTGTTTCAGTAATTCAATACGATTTTTCAATCTCCCAACAACGGAGAGCAGCCAGAGATGATTTCAATGGGAAAGCTCACTCGGGCAGCCTCAATTTTCTAAACGAGATGATGATGATGATGGGAGGAGGATGGGATGGTCTGTCCCAAGGCATCTTTTCGCCAGCAAGTGGAAAATTGGAATAGCAATTTAGTTTAATTAGTTCGAATGAAGGCAACCGCTGGCCGATTAACTTAATGCATCTCAAATTGAGTTTTCCAATTGCTGCAGCTACCAAGGGATACTAGAGGGAATATCTCTCTATCTGTTGAAGGAAAGTGCTTTTTAATTCTCCCAACAAACTTTCAACAGTTCCATTTACACCCAGTCACAGCTATCGGGGGAATATGTCATTATAAACAGCCAGAATTTGTACAGATTACTCGTATCTACCCATCATCGATGGGTACGATGTGCGATGTACGATGCTATCGGGGCGAAAAACCGTTTACATGGAGTTTCAGTAATCGCATGGAAAATCTGCCAGCCAGCCAGCCAGCCGTCCTCATGAATATTATGGGCAGCGAGAGCATTTAATGCATTCCATTCCCCGTCTTTCCGTCTAATCCGTTTTCAAAATCTGTAAATCCATGCGGTCTGTGGGCAAGAATAACAATGCCACAAACTGAAAGAGAAACAGAAACAGAAACAGCAGCGGAAATGTTTCTAGAATCAGAATCGGAGTTCGCTGAGTGCTTTTGTTAATCCGAATCCGAGGGACTGACGGACTGAGGGACACCCCAGCAGAGGCGAGTCTCTTTAGCACCGAGACGCAACCACAATAGCCACGCCCTCCTTTTCTGAGCCACAACCAGAAACCGAGCCAGAACCAGAACCAGGATGAAGACATCATCTTGATGGATACAGATAAAGGGAGACTGGGACTGTGACTGTTACTGTTACTGCCTTTTCAATGCTCTTATGAATTACGGATCGACGCCTCCTGTTCCTTTGTCTGCCTGCTGCACCTTTCGCCCGAAACCAAAACCAAAACCGAATCGGCAACGGCATCGGCATCGGAATCCCCGTCTGAACATGACTCCCCCATCTTTATATGTACTATTTATGTATGTATATATCGATGGTTCTATCCGGAGAAAATCTCATTAGACACACAAAAGGGAAAGCGACTCATCTTTCATTCGAGATGCTCGGCGGCGACAATTAGTACGAGTGTCGAGTTATTCCGCAACCGAAGGTACAGTAAATGCCATTAATGAAGCACACTGGAGAGGTGCTTCAGGTGAGGCTTCAGGTGCCCCACGGGCACGCCCACAAGCCCTCTATAGGGGGAGAATTCGCTTGGAGCGATGCGAACAAGTCGTCCCTTGCAAGTGTCCTCGCCACAAGAAAAGGGTTAAAGTCTGGAGCATGTGTAAAGTGTTTGCGTTGCTCATTTAATGCTGCAAATATTTGGACAAAGTTCAAGCCTATCCCAAGCCCCTCGGGACATTTAATTCACTCCCCGAACCACTCTTCAACAATTTGTCACGAAAAATTATCATAATAAAGTCGGAATTTATTGATTCGCCTTGTTGACTGTTCACAATTGTCGGAACAGTCCGGAACAGATGGGCCTTTCTCGGTGTTTCGACTGTTGTTTGCTTGGGGAATTTGCATTGCTTCCGCCACCCAGGCCCCCCGGCCAACCCGCCCTGCCACTCCTCCTCCTCAATCTCAATCTCTTCCCCACCCCGAAAAGCGAGACAACAATGCAACTCTTTTGGTTGAAATATATTCAAAGCGCGTTTGTCTATTTACAGTACATTTACGCACTTAATGATGGGGTTCGTTCTGTGCCCCTGCTCTCTGTCCGAACCCCCCCAATCACCCACCCCACCCACAGACAGGCGGCGAAAAAGTGAGCAAATGTCAGTCAAAAGATTTAAAGATGTGCACGTTAAATGTTTTATATTGTGGTAAACGTCCCTCCTCTGTCTCTGTCTGCCTGTCTCTCTGTTTTGTCCCTTTGTCAATAATCTCCAAGGACAGTGGGGCAAACCTAGCTCAATCCAGAGATACTAGAACAGGTCCATCTATCACGATCACTTAAAATCGATGTTTAATAGACTATATTCAGATACTATTCGATTCAGATGCTAATTTTGAAATCTAAATGTAAGAAAACCTCTCCAAAAACGGATTCGTTAGTCCAATTCCATAAATATTTGGCTTTATACAAAACTATATGGAGTCCCTGCTTCTTTTCTAAGAGCTGTACAAAATGATGTCTGTGAATGTTCGAGTATCTCTTCTACTAAGTCATTCCAGCCCTTACAAAATCCTCATCAATTTTTCTTCTCTAAAAAAACAAACATTTAATGTCGCCTGTCCAAATATTTTGTACACCCACAATGAGAGTGCATTCCACTGTAACCATGGACTTTTGTTCGGGGGAGTTGTTGAACAGCAATTTTCGAGCGAGACGGCACCCAGAATGAGGCAGAGATCGAGGATGGGATGTGGAAGGAAACTCTCTACAAATTGACGACAAAACAGAAAGAGAAACACTTTTTCCTGGAGGGTGCATAAATTCAATTTGAAATTTGTGTGTCTGTGTGTGTAAACGTAAACCTTCGCAGCGAGGCTTTTTTTGTGGTTAACCTAATTGAGTCGTCTTGTAAAATATGTAAATGCAGGACCACCACACAGCACACAGCACACACCCTCTCTTTGGGTCCATAGGAGTCAGAGGTTGTTTGAC
This sequence comes from Drosophila lowei, assembly GCA_008121275.1. Classification (NCBI taxonomy): domain Eukaryota; kingdom Metazoa; phylum Arthropoda; class Insecta; order Diptera; family Drosophilidae; genus Drosophila; species Drosophila lowei. Next base: position 16,945,278 of record CM017778.1, on the reverse strand, counting down.
TGTTCCCGGGCGTTAATAATTATCAACCCTCGAAATTATGGCGACGACGCATTAATTGGATGAAACAACAGAAGCAACTGGAGGGCAGTCCTTCTTCAGTGGAACCATTCAATAGACTACGGAGCTATTCTTTATCTGAGAGCCGTCTTTGTCTGCTCATGTAATTGGTCAATGGGTCTCGAATGACACATTCCCTGGAACTAGTAAATCAATTACGTGGCCAGGCGGGGAGGTGCTTCGCCGGCTAATTGGAGACATATGGTATTCGTCTATCGCCTATCGATTCCACTACCAATACCAGAAGACCCCTACTCCTGACCGCAGACCGCAGACGCCAAGAGGCGGCCGAAAATTGGTGGAGAGGATGGTGCAGGGAAACAGGGTCAAAAGTGTCACATCATGCATAATGATGACGGTGCTGAGGCGGCCCGAACGGTGCGAGACGGGACTAAAAATAAAACATGAAATGGCCGAAAATGCTTCTTGCATTGGGGAAAATTAACTGACAATGCGGCGTATACTTAATGCCGGGACAGGGCTGGCCCGGGCTACTGATAATTGCGCTTTCAAGTGTTTCTAGCGCTGACGACTGTCGGATGGTCTGACGACTTGCACATGCTCTAGCCCAGTCTCCGTCCCCGTCCCCGTCCCCGTTCCAGACCCCTCTCCCTTACGGACTCACCTTGTAATTTGAGCCGAAAATTTGTTGTAAAAAGGAAGCACTTATCCAACTAGTCAGTCAGGCCCATCAATCTGGGCAAGAGTCTGGTCTCCTCCTCTGGAGCTCCTCCGGCGCTTGCCCTGGCCTCAGATTAGATCGCATATGCAGAGCCGGAATGATTCCATATTCGATATAGTATAGTATATAGTATATGGGCATGGATACGGACACAGAATGTTCCCAGGGAGCACCACAGACGCGACTTTTGAGCCCATAATGACGATGATGTGGTGCATTTGTGTGTGAGTGACAGTGACGCGTCACTTTCTGTGGATCGCCTCGCCTCTCCTCGCCTGGCCTCTATTCTCCTCTGTTTTTGGTGAGAGGTCCGCTGTGGTTCTGCTTGTGGCTGCTGGATGCATTCGTGTGTTTGCGTTTGCCCACAGCATTGGATATTTTCATAAGGCAGCTAAGTAAACCACTCAAGTAGGACATGGCAAGGCCGGACATGTCATCGTTGGCGCCATCCGCCGACGCCGTTGCCATCATTTGGATAGGATGAGGGGTAGACGATATATGGTAGACGGTTCTCCGTTGTTGTTCTTTCCCTCTGGACTTGACTTGGCTTTCAGATGACTTCGGTGCCGCATGCATTCGTAGTCTCTTGTTGATGTTTACACAGAAATTGATATTTTATTTCAAAATATCAACAACAATCGGGAAAGCAGCAGCAGCAGATGAATACAAGGAAGATCAACACGGGAAGAGCGAAATTTCCCGATCCTGTTGAAGTTTTTGGGAGATTATTTACTCCAGAGGCCAACGTTGGTCTTGGTGAAAATGATAGCTGGCCAAGGCACTGATATGACATCCTTTAATATCATGAATTGGGTTCTTCCCAACAGAATAGGAAATATTATCAATTCAAAATGTCATTTAATTTAGTATGGTGTAACTTTTACTTAGGAGATGTGTCTGTCTTTATATTTCTCTCAACAGTTTCAATCTTTTTAAAGCGCCGCTGATTAAAATTGATCTCCGATATCTGATCCAAATTGAAACGTTGGGATTCCAATGTCCATGTTCAAAATCAAACAACACGTTCGTATAATGATTTAAATTCTTAACTGTTCATTCGGTTTTTATTGCAATCTAAATGTATACGTAAGCTCTATGATTTGCATACTTAAACTCTATTTACAATTACGTACACACACAAAAATTTGAATGAAAACGTTTCGAATTCAAGTTCACATTCAGCTGCCCGAGTGCGCAAGTGGCAGGGCCTCTTTCTCTTTCTCTTTCTGTTTCTCTCTGTCTCTGTCTATAATATCCCTCTGGTTCCTGCTCTATGCCTATCTGTAACTCTCTTTCCAACTGGCTTAAATGGCTATCTTTGAAGAGTGTGCGACGCTTGCGGTACGAGTGCTGTGGTACGAGTACTGGAACTTGTTGGGTATATGGTAGGTAGGATAGGGTACGATATAGGGTAGGATTTCCGGATCAAAGATCTGGCTAAAGTCGACGTTGCTTGATTCAGTTATTGCTCGAACTGGAACTCGCTCCAAGGATGCGCTTAACTAGATTTAACTTAGAATTAGAATTGAAACAATTTGAATAGCTGGGCCTTAGTGCTTCGGGGGGACAGGTGGGGGGATGGGGATGCGGATGCGGATGGGGTGACACCTCAGACCCGCTGATATCATGTGATCTCTGGAGCACTGTGCTTTAGCTCGGGCGACGTTGAGAATGGTCTGTGCAGCAGCAATTGCCCGCTGTGGTGGTAGCCCGTGGTGGTCGCCTCGTGGTGATGATGGTTCACAGCACCGGGACCAGCCCCACCGCCTCCTGATCCCGCTCCCGCTCCTGCAGCGGCCGCGGCCACCGCCGTCGAGTTGAGCTTCTCTGGGGAGTTGATGCGCAGCTTGGGTGGCGGTGGGTGCTGCTGGGCGTGGCTGGGCACGCACTCCACATAGGCCGCATAGGCGGGATGATGCAGATGCGGCGGTCCGCCGGCGCCTCCGTTCAAGGCCAGCGGCTGGGGCAGCTGTGGCAGCTGCGGATGCGGCCGCAGGACTATGGGCTGGATGGGGAACTGCTGCGAAATTTCCTTCAGGTTGCTAAAGCTTTGCAGGTAGCAGCCGGCACTGAATAGACTGGTGGCCGCATCCAGCTTGAAGGGCGGCAGGCAGCCCGGTCCGGGCAGCGGAGGACCACCCCCACCACCACCACCCGCTCCACCGAACACCACTCCGCCGTGGGGCAGCTGGGGCGGGGTCAGGCCGGGCGAGGCCAGTGGAAGGGAGCTGCTCAGATCCCGCGGCTTGTCGTCATCCACGCTGAGGCTCTCATCGCGGTCGTTGGCTCCATTCGAGGTGCTCCCGGGGCTGTGTTGCAGCTGCAGGCTGCTGGGCACGGGCGAGTGGGTGCCCAGCGAGATGTCCGAGTCGGAGCTGTCCGAGGGCGTGGGTGAGGCAGCGCCATCTGCCCGCCGGCTGCGGCAGCCCATGCCCGAGTTCTGGTTGTGCTGGAGGCTGCAATGAAAGGAACGGTTTAGTGGGGTTTCTCTAATGGTTTGAGCTACATATAAAACTTCCCCTGTAATACATTATTAAGAAGAAGAACCCTAGTTATTCTGCAGACAGCATACCATTCATAGCTGACTTGATCAGATGACTATATCCTCAATAATTGCCATAGAAAATAACCATTTAAAAATGTCTCTTTATACATATCTTTCGGACCACTATATCATATAGCTGTCATGTGAACATTTTTTCTGCAAAGGTATTCAATGCCTCAGACCGTTGGGGTTTCCGGTGCTTGTTTCAGAGCAATAATAATTGATCGAATGGCTAATAGAATTAGATCGGTTCCCAAGCCCCACTCGACCGGCATTCACTTCTTCTGCTCTCACAGACCCGTCGCTCCGTCGCTCCATCGCGATTTTCCGCTCTTCCACCTCTTGATGGACTCCGGTCTGGGACTTTCATTGCATTGGCATCGGCATCGGCATCGTTAATTAGTCGATGGCCGACAGTTGCAGTGGCTGTGGCTGGAGCTGCTGCTGTGGCTTGACGTCCATTAAGGCGGCTCATTTGTCGCTGCCCTCCAGCGGCAGGGGGGTCAAAAGGAGCAGGGGCAAGAGCAGCAGAAGGAGGCGACTCCGACTCCAACTCCGTTTGGCTCATAAATCTGACACAACTTTCACACATGCTTTGAGATAAATTGTCTGTGGCCAAAACAAAAGACGCGCCATCCGACCAGAAGATGACTTGATTAGCCGCCATAGATTCGACACCAGCAGCGAGACAGAGACGGAGATGGAGACGGAGACAGACTGGCAGGAGGTGAAGGAGAAGGGGGAGAGGCATTCTCATATACATCATCATTTGCCATCGCGCCATGACTCCTGCAATGTCATAATTATCGGTTAGGATTCGCTCAAGTTGCCGCAATTTGTTCACCACACTCCGCCCCGCCGCTGATCCTTGAGCGGCTCGTGTTGTGTGATTAATGGTGCACCACTTGCACTACCAACAGCACCATTGGGCACCACTGGACGCGGGAGCAGGGACACTGGCACAGTTGGAGCCTCGAAATGTATATGCGGCTACCTTTTTGTGGCCTTTGTCTTTCGCCTTCGAGGGGAGCATTAAATCGTTTAGTTGCCTAATGTGCCAACTTGATGGATCACTCTCCGTCTTCCCACTGCCACAGCACCTGCCCCTGCCCCCCGTTCCCAGCTAAGATGAATTGTTAGCAAAACGATCAGGGGAGCAGCATGGGGATAGATGTGCTGTGACTACCCGCTGTTGGGATACTCCAGAAAAGGGGCCTACGACGCCGATTAGAAAGGTTTTTCTGCCTCTGATTTTCGGTAATTGGAACCCTCCAACGATGGGAAAGTATTGGAAATCTGTGTGCGGTGGGTCGGCGGTATGAAACCTTAGCCCTCGGCGGTAGCACAAACACAAATGTGAAGCGAAGGATGCCCAGCCCCGATGGTACGAGTAGGTATCCTTCTTCATTCTTCCTTCTGGTAAGTAGCCAACATTTTTGGCACGGGCGACTCAAGGCCACTTTTGGGCTCCATTGGGAGCATCGCATCGCATCGCTTGGCTTGCCTCGGCACGCTTGGCTTGAGTCAAGAAACCGAAAACTTGGATACATGAATCTGATATATATTTTCCACACAATTGACTTGTCAGGGCACAGGCGGAGAAGGAGGAGGAGGAGGAAGAGCAGGCATCAGCGGGCAGGGGCAAAGGGTTGACTGAAATCGGATACCGTGTGGCACCTAACCTAACCGAAATGACACGTATGTAATTACCCGCTTGGACATGGCCAGTCAGAGGAAGGCTGGCTGGTTGGCTGGCTGGCTGGCTGGCTGGCTGGCTGGCTGGAAACCCGAGAAGAGAAGCATTGAAATGTTCTTTAATCGGCTCATGTCAGAAGATGGAGATTCCGACTCGGATTCAATACGAATCGAATCCAAACGAAACGAAACCCATTCAGGCTGCAGAAGAATGCTGGTAACATGATCCGCTAGACCAACAAAAGACTCTCGCTGCGATTTAAATATGGCTTAAAGACCAGAGACAGAGACAGAGCCAGAGACAGAACCAGTAACCGAATCACAATCAGAGGCAGAGACACAACCAGCTAGAGGGAGTCCTTTGGCAGGCCCACTCTTTGAAGTAGAGGTAACTCTCCACGGGAGCAGCAATGTCAATAGCAGTCGGTACCAAATCAGGCAGAATATTGCATCGCTTTTCGAGGCATTTCGATAATTGTGTCAATTCAAATTGAATGCTCTAAATTGTGTAAATATTTAGACAAGCCTGAGCCAAGGCCTGAGCAGGCGGCATCGCTGGCTGGCCTGGCCTGGCCCTAAGAGCCATTTCCAGCCAGTCCCAGCTCCCGAGGGGTTTCTGTTTCTGTTTCCGTGTCTCTGGAGTGGCGGACCTAAATGCAATCAACATTTATTTTTGCTCTTTCTGCCTGAGTTCTGGAGAGATCTGTTGACAAACGGGATTTAAATTTGTTCGCCTTTGAATTTGAATATTTGCAACCCCCTCTGGGTCGAAATGTGACCCCCCACTCCCTATCACTTGTCAATTGAACAAAGGCCACATCCGGTGTTGCCTGCTCAGCCATCGATGAACAGCGAGTGCTGTGCTCCGATGATGATGACTCTGAGTCTGACTTCTTATTAATTTCTTCAATACACTTTCTATACGGCATTGAAGTGTCCGACTTCTCATTCAACTCATTCTTCGTCGACTCCCAGCTACCCATCGCCAGCTCCCTGCTTCCCAGATCCATCTCCATCTCTGGCTCCTGCTCCCATTGCATGCAGCATGTTGTATATTTTTCTCACAAGCCACCGAAAAACGGTAGTTGGTGTTGTGCAAACAGCGTCGAGTGGCGGTCGGAGCTGGAGCTCCCTCACGGGGGCTTCCATCTCGGCATCATGGGTATGGGTACTTATGTGGCTCGAGTGCCCTGTCCGAGCGCTCAGACAAGTGCCCACTCGGACTCGGATATTGACAATGGACCGGTGTGGATGTGGATGTGGATCTGCTTCTGCTTTGCTGTTGGCGATGCTGATGCTTCTGCATCTTCCTTTCTTCATTAGAATTCGGGTTCGGGTTCGAGTTTGAGTCGCTGAGATGTTCGGATGCTGGGAAATCGATGGGCAAAACCTCTTCAAATTTAGTGGCAGCTTCTTGTCCTTCTTGTACCTCTCTCCCTCAAGCCTCTATCTCTCTCTCTCTCTTTCCGCTTGTAGATGTATCTGTATCTTTACGAGTATATGCCCAGTCCTCTCCCCAAGTGTCCGCAAGTGCGTGTTTGTTATTTTGATTGATAATTGACATTTACAACATATTTGTTGTGTGTTCAATTTTATTACACTCCGGGTTTTCCCATTCATTCGCTCACAGTCCCAAAAACCCGAACCCGAACCCAAATGCTGGTTGATTTGATTTCTGTTGGCACATTTCGTGTTCTGGGTTTGACAAATTGCTGTTCTCACTCCCTGCTCCCCTCTCTGACACCCGCCCACTGTGCCCCTAATTTGGCCATCGACTCTGCTCCGCTGCTCCGCTGCTGGAGCATCCCTCCATCTGTGTGGGCGAATCTCCAGTGGCTGTCCACGAGCCACGCATTTCGCTTTCGTGTAATTCACGCAATAAAACAATTGCGGTGAGGCAGGGGCAGGGGCTGAAGCACACATTTTGTAGCTGGTTTATCCGAGAGCCGAGCCGAGCCGAGCCTCAGCCTCAGCCTCATATCGCTGTCGTGCATCATCAAGTGGCAATTGTAATTGATCAAAATCAAGTCTATGGCTGGGCTAATGGCCTGAGTAGTCGCGTTTTTGGTTTGAATGAATTTGCCAAGAATTGAAGCTTCTTCGAATTCTGATTTCTGATTTCTAATTTGAAATATGACTCAGCCTCGGTTTTAATTGCTGCCTGATTGCGGAATCAATATCGGAATGAATGTTTGATTAATTCAACTATAATCGCCCCTTTCTCTCATACGATCTCTGCCTCTCTGGCCACTCTGCCACTCTCTGATTTGCACGCTTCAAGGGGCCTGCCTCCATATCTGGGCCTATCTGTTGGATACAGGTACAACTCTCCCATTCACATCATTGCCGCTGGCTCCCTTGTCAGAATTCTTGTATAATGTGCTGCAATCTTGATTTTGAATATCTTGCAACTGCAACTGCAACTGCCACTGCCACTGCCACTGCGCAACTGTAGTACTTGGCAGTTGGAGGCATCAGAGCATGACAAGTTTCCGCTGACTCGAACCGAGTTTGAGTCAAGTTGAGTCGATCAATCTCTGATGTCTTAATTACTCAATTCGGGAGCAGGCGCTGCGCCGCGCTGCCTTTCTCTGTGGAGCCTTTCTAATGCTTGAAGCGCGGAATAGCCGTCACTGGAAGTTGCGTATTTGATTGATTTACCATCTTAACTGGAGCCACAGCTTGGCTCCTTCTTCCACCACGATCTTGTTTTGCTTGGGCCGACAGCTCCATCGCCAGCTCCAACTCCAACTCCAACTCCAGCTGCTCTGTCTGTCCGTGTCCGTGTCCGTGTGTCGCCCCCCGTTTGCACAAGTGCAGTAGCAAAAATGTTAAAAATGTTTTTCAGCGCACAATGCTTGAACAGTCAGCGCCTGTTCTTCGCCAGGTCTGAGGCTCTGGGTCTGGGTCTGGATCGGGGTCTGGGTTCTGGTGAGATTGGTCTGACACTGCCCCTGCCCCTGCCCTGTCCTGTCCTGTCCTGCCGGAATCCCCTTCATATTCCGCTGTCTGCCATCGCCTGGCGCTGTCGAAGTGGTTGTTCGCCGTCGCTGGGGCATATGAACGGCTTTTAATTTCATATTTTATATACAGATACATATTTGTATACCCGTTGATAGGTACGTACGCATGTATGTATCTTTGTATATCTTTTGGATATCTTATGGCTTGTAGACATTTGTGTTCAATGCGCTTCTTTTTCTTTTTTTTGTCCCATCTTCAAGTCTTTTGCCGGCTCTGCTTAATAACACGATGACTACACGAAACGAAACCTCGAAAAACTCGAATTCGAGCTGCGGCTTTGGATCTCGGCCTGGCTCCGGATCGGGTACGAATACGAGTACGAATGGAGCTGTAATGGCCGCGTATCCGTAGCGCCTGTTCTGCGGCCTCTGCTGCTGCTTTACAGGCGAAATAATCGCCATCATTTCAACTAATGACCCGTTCCGAAAGGCGCTCGTATCTGGGTTTTTTTTGGTTTTTGTTTTTTTGTTTTTTGGGGTTATGCGATTACGAGCATGGATGGTGGCTTATGTGAGTGTTGGTTGGCGCTTTCTGCAGATTCATTCAATTTGAGACGAGGCCGAAGCTGCTCCTAACTTAATAAACACGGCCCCCGGATCCGATGGGATCTGGGCATCTCGGCTCTTCAAGATCTCCGAAGAATGCCAAATGTTGTCTCGATTTCTTTAACTTTTACTTTTCCTTTTCTCTCCTCCACCTCCCGATCGTTTCATTTTTTCCGTTTTCGGTTAGCAGGTAGAACTTGAAATATTTGCGCATCTGCAGGAGCAGCCAGGCACTTGAGTGGACTCCAGCTCCGAGACTCCGGCTCCGTCCTGGCTTTTCTTGCAGTGTCATTCCACTTAACTTGCCTTCCTTCTGGCCTCCTCCTCCTCCTCCTCCTCCCTTGTGGGCATCTTCTGTGCGGGATCTTCTTCATTTCAACTTCGCGCGAATTGGTCGAGTTTTAACTTCTTTGCCCCTTCATTCCCGATCTCCCGATCTCTTGATCTCTCGATCTCTGTCTCTGGTCATATTTTGCAAGCGGTTGCACCTTTCCAGGTGAAGCATGAGCTGCGTTTACATTGTCATCGTTATCATCATTGCATTCATATTCATATTCATCGTCATCGTCATCATCATCATCATCATCATCATTATTATCATCATCTTTATCGTCATCGTCGGCGGCGGTCAGTTTAATGTGGCCAAAAAGCGACGACCGCAACAAACAGCAGAAATCGAGAACGCTTCACTGAGTGCCGCCACCGCCACCGCCACCGCCACTGCCACATATGAGTATCGGCACGGATCAATGAAATGGAAACGCTCCTGTATGGCCCCAACTCCCCCAGCGATTTCCAGCAACCCACTGGGCCGCTTAGAAGGAGATGGTATCATTTTACCTAGTCCATCTCGAGTTACCTTCTAGCTGGAGCTGGAGCTGGAGCTGGGCCTACTAATGGATAATTGACCCCCGGGAAGATGTTGTGGTGGAACTTACCGATTCTTGGCCGCAGCAGCCCGATCCCGTTGGCGGCGATTCTTGAACCAGTTGCCCACTTGCGTGGGATTGAGGCCGGTGGCCTTGGCCAGCTCCCGCTTCTTGGTGGGGTTCGGATAGGGATCCTGTAGGTACCATTCGCGCAGCAGGCTCCTCGTGCGCTCCTTGAAGCAGTGCGTCTTCTGTTCGCCATCCCAGATGGTCGGTGGAAGGGGAAACTTCTTGCGCACTCGATACTTGTCAACGGGGCCTGGAAATGGCAGATTCTAATGAATGAGGGGTTCCCTTTACAGAGTCCACGATCTGCACTCACCTAGAGAGCGACCGCGCAGCTTCTCGGCCTCAATGTAGTGGGCCTCCAGCCACATGGCCTGCAGCTTTCCATAGGATGCCTTAGTAAATTTATGATTCTCTATTATTGCATACAGTTCCCTGAAATATATAGGTACATAGAACGATATACAGATGGAATCAAAGTTAATATAAGAGGAGTTGCCAGCACAGATTTCAACCCCATCGACGGCCCTCTGGGACTACTGCTGCGATGTCCTGCTGCGAAGCCATTCCATCCCCCTGCTCAGGGGCTAAGTCAGCCATATGTATTTTGAAACAATTTCATAAGTATTTATTGTCGTCACTGCCGTTGACAGCACCGCTGAGTACGTCAAATGATTTTAATTGGAAGTCGTTTATTTGCCAAGTCAAAGCAATCAAATCACTTGCCACAGCAGATCCGTATATGCATATACACTACTATATAGACATATATGTACATGAGTTTTATACGACTATCACATTGATTGATTGTAGTCAGATTTGATAGCTGCAGCCCCATTTGATTTGTCATAGACGAGATGCAAAAACCTGATGCAACCGTAAATAGTGGCGAGTACTCGCGACCGATCGGATAATTGTCTATATCGATAGCCGTTGCGTCGAGACCTGTTTGACCACCTGGCTTGCTTGTAACTGGAATTCGCGGAGAGCTGAGCTGCTAAGTGGGTCTATTGCTTGTCTAGCTACAGAGCCATACAGAGAATCCCACTATCCCCCATTTGGGCCAATTTCTGGCGATCCTTTTGTGATCGCGGCCCATTGAAACCCAATTGCTGCTGCCTACGCTTCGATTGGAATGAACTGTTTCCGGCTTTCTTAGATATTCAAATGTAATGTGAGAATATATTTTGTGTGTGGCGACGGAAGCCGCAACATCAGGCCGACCAGAAAGCGTACCCACGTCCATTCCAATTCCAATTCCCATTTCCATTCCCATTCCTGTACCCCGATCCCTGTAGCCTTGGATTCACGAGTATTGTTCGGTCGAGTCGGTCGGTGTTTTATTAATCAAGCCTGCTCCACTTGGCTTTGGGATGGCAGCGAGTTCTTTAATTAGTAAATTAATTCCTTTGTTTATTAATTTAGGAGCTCATTGTGCTCTCATTACGGCCGAGGCACAAAGCTCGACGGGGAAAACTATCGAATAACCAAGCGGCGGATCAGATCAGATCGGGTCGGGTTGGGTCGGGGTTAATCAGGGAGGCTGCCTCTCTCTGGCCTGCCTCTGTCCTGCCTCATTTGCTGCCGCTGCCGTCGATGAGGTTATTTGATCTGGGGGCTTTTGTCTGAGGAATGGAATCCTACCTGAAGTTACCAACATGATAGGCGACCACTGCCCGGGCCCGGAGCACCGCCTCGCAGTTGAGTATCTCGTGCATGTTTGGCAGGGCGACGGGCAGACTCCAGAGGAACCGGGCCAGCCGCTCGATGTCGCCCGAGTCCTCCAGGGTCTTGCAGACGATCTCCACCTGGGCGGCGGAGAAGGCGAGTGTGGGCACCGCCAGTATCGGACTGGGCGCTATAATCTGGTGGTGCGTGGGCGAGAAGCTCTCTGAGGGCGGCTGTTTGCCCTCCGTCGGTCCAACGGCCATTTTATTCGTTGAATCCACTGTGGACGAATTCGCATACTATTCTGCACCGAAACGAAGCAATCTTGCTTGCCACCAACACCAACTTGACCAGATTACCAGATTACCAGAGAGTCGAGTCCTTAGTCCGAGTCCTAGGGTGTTGCTGGATTTTCTTCACTTGTAAACTTCACTGAACTTTCGAGCACTGAACCACGGGGGGAAGTCGTCGTCTATATCCACGGGTGTATGTACATTTAAATGTGTTAGCACTTCAGGAGAGGTTTAAGTGGTTGGATCACTCGCGCGTGGGAGGACAGCGATCGGATCGCACGGGGCAGCTGGCTGTGGGATGTGGATGAGGAGGTGACCACCGCGTTGGACGCACTACTGGCGGTGTCGGCGTGCGAATCCAAATGAATGCCAATGAGCCAGCTCATGAATGCGATACCCGGTCCCGGTTAACGAGTGCGAGTGCGAGTGCGAGTACGAGTGCGAGTACGATTCGATGAGACTGCAGAACTGCTCTTCCAAATCCACTTTGTATCCAAGCCTCCGACGGAGGGGGGCTGAGGCTGAGGCTGGGGCTGGGGCTGGGGCTGGGATTGGGACTGGGCGTGCTATGGATATAGCCGAGCAAACCGATCAGCCAACCGAGGTACCGAGCGACCAACCAAACGGCCAACCGAGCGCGCAAAAAATACGTCAAATAATGGTCTTGTAACTGAGCTGCCTACTATGCGACGGGAACGGTACGGAACGGAACGGCAGCAGCAGTGGCAGCAGTAGCAGTAGCAGCAGCAGATACAGCAATAGCAACAGCAACAGCTACAGCTACAGCAGTGGCAGTGGCAGTGGCAGTAGCAGCAGCACAACAATGACGCGCCACAGATACAGATACTCTGGCAGCTAGCTCAGGCTACTGCTACTACTGCCGCTTGCCGCCTGCCAGCTGCAGATACAGATACACAGATACAGATACAGATACAGATACAGATACAGCTACAGATATGGTAACAGAAACGAGTTGCCACCAATACCAGCCCAAAGACCAGTTTGCTACCGAGTCCATGTACCAGACACGCACACAGATACTCCGATCCGGACACAGATACAGATACGGATACTGAAACACCACCAGACCCAGTTGCCCTCTGGTGTGGCAGTGGGCGTGGTTCGTGTTCGTGTTGCTGCTGCTGTTGCCGTCTCGCTTTGATCAACGCCATCCGACACCAAACCGGACTCTGCCGCCATCTCGTTCTGGCGGTTGCGGTGGTGGCAGTGGCAGTCGCCGTTTCTTGGGTCTCGTTTAAATGAAATGTATATAAACCCTACACACACACACACACACACACTTACACCAGGGCACATACTGTTGCAGTTGCAGGATAACAACAGGGTCTACAATCGGGGTTAGGAATGGAGATGGAGATGGTGGAGGGGCAGCGCTAGGGGTAGAGTGGCACGATGAGGCAGAGGCAGCTCTGATATTGATAAAGAAATCAAATAAAACAACCAGGAAGAGGCAGTCAGAAGGGCAGAAGGGCAGGCGGGAGTACAGTGGTTTCGATCAGCTAAATTATACGTAAATTATTCATGGGAAAATCTACCTACCCGTACCTCCATATATGGGGATTAGGGAACATTCAACTACAACGATTAAATGTTTAATTATTAGAATAAAGTCTGGTTGTTTTATTTGATTTCTTAATCAATATCAGAGCTGCCCCTGCATCAATGTATGATGTTAGATTCCATTTGCCTCCATTTTAATTTGGAAATTGTACATTTTATTATGGGAAAATTAAAGGGAGAACGTATGTTCGTCAGGCTCTTCTATTCCTTTCTATTATATGACTATTGTAGGTATGTCTTTTTGTTACAATATTTTTTGAGCCCCTTTTTCGTACATTTATCCCACTGTAGCTGAAGCATATTGTGTAAGTGTAGCAAAATGTTTGACACCATGTGGTCTGGCAGCGTCTACTTTCGTCCTCTTCCCCCAGTTTCGCCTCATACTCCTCGGCTCCGCTCCTGCCTCATGTACTCGGTCTCCTTATGTCGTCGAATCCCTCGAATCCTTGTCGCCAATTGCACACACAAGACCCACTGCACATTGAAATCACGTTTCCATTTTGGCAAAAAAGGGAAAAAGGAACTTTTGATTACGAATGAGGGAAATATTCACGCGCAAAGTTTTCATTGTGGCGCTGTCACTGGTGCTGGTCCTTCTTCGGTGGTGCTTCATCATACTCCGCCTGAATGACAGGAGCCGGAAATACTAGGAAGGCGATGGGGTGGGGAAAGCGGGGAAGGGGGAGGCGGGCGAACAGAGAACACGCTAATGTATCGTTCGCGCTTTGTCCAGAGTGTTAACAGATTAGTTGTTTACATGCCACAAGTAAATGAGTTTTCGTTGCCACCGTTGCAGAGGCATGAGAGTGAGCGGCACCCCACACCCGAGTCCCAGCCCTCCCCTACCGCCAATTCCCGAGTACATATGTACACGAATCCATCGCCATTGCCTCCCTCCTCCTCCTCCTCAATGTGGCACTCGCACCAGTCTCCCCTGCCGCTGGCATCGGCATCCGCCGCTGGCTGGGCTCTTGTTAAATCTGAACGATGACTTTTTGAGTAGTTGGTTGAGCGTTTTGGACAATTTCATTACGTGAGCGGCAATCGTTGTTCAGGGATATCTGTGCGTGTGTGTGTGTGTCAGATACGTATATATGTAGATACTGAGGATGAGGCAGGAGATAGAGCACGCATTGCGGCATCTCCATCTCTCACATGGCTCACATTATGTGCCACAGCGCCTGCTGCTGCTGCTGCTACTGCTACCGCTCCATAGTCCTCTGAATGCGCTCATTATGGTATCGATCACCTTTCATGAGCCACATTTGACGCTGGCAGCAAAAGATACAAACGAAAGATATGCCCCAAGGCAGAGATATATAGATATGTATAAATGCAAATGGGACGGTGTGAAAGCCTTTGTTGGAGAGGGATTTGTTGTTCAGGAGCATTATAGGAGATCTCTTCAATATTTTGTATTCCTTTTTCGAATATAATGGCAGAGGGATCCCACAGAAATATATTTGTACTTCAGCCAACATCGACTCTTTTAATTTATAAATACATATAGTACATAGACGAGTATGGATCCATCCTTTGCACTACAATCCAAGATACATAGATACATAATGTGGCTATATCTAAATATTCAAATGAGAATGAGGTGAAAGTCGTTCGAACTGATTTTCCTTTTGATATTTCCCTCTGAACTTCAGAAAGCAATTGCGATTCCATTTGAATTGCCTAACGAACCGTGATTTTTGTCGGGGAGTGTTGTTGCCATACTCGTATAATGTCATATTGTTGACAATTGCGCTTGCGGTGCTAATCAAAATATCCAACTCCGGAGTGGAGTGGAACTTCTCGACTCTCGACTATGGGCTCTCACGCCGGCAAACTGTGTCACTGGCCCAATCGAATCATACGCCCAGTGGTCCATTAAATGACAACATTTGCGCGCTTAGATCGCTTTCCCTCTCCAGCTTCAGCATCCTTTCGATGAATGGATAGACGGGGGAGCTGCTGGCTGCTGAAAAAGTGGCCAAGGGCCCATGCAATTAGGCCAAATGCGAGTGCCGTTATGGCTGCTCAAATTCGTTTTGCGAAAACAATTAAAAGGCAATTAAGAGCAATTTTTTGATGCTCGCTTGGCCGGGCTTTAAAGGCTTCTTCGCTCCACAAAAGCCAACCGCAAACAACAAAGGGACAGCAACTTTTGCTGGCGTTTGTTGGCGTTTCGTTGGGGAGCCCGCGGGCAGAAAGTAAATTTCTATTATTGCAGTCTAGTGTGCTCTACATATGGTGGGGTTTGGGCCAGGACCAGGCCCAGGGCCAGGTCCGGACCAAAGCTCTCTTCTGGCAAATAAAATTTAAATAGATTCCTTGTTTTTTGTGTAGTTGTGGTCCTCCCTTTGGGGTAAGTAAGTTCGTATCGTATCCCTTTGTCTGAGTCCCAATTTGTTCGGAATAACTTAATCTGATTTCATGTACCTGAATATTTATATAGCGTGTGTGTGCGACAGTGGGACAAGGGTTGTTGGACCTGGAGGTGTTGAAAGTGCCACGGTAAACACAGTAAATATTCAACGAGCGGTGGACAGTACCAATCATTTCTTATTTAATTTAATTTATAGACTTTTTTGTAATAATTTGACCCAAGTGTGTTGTTGTGAGGACCCCACACTGGGCCGCTTTCAAAAAGGGATCAAAATTCAATTTAAACGTTACATGAAATCGTTTCTCGTACTCGTATCCCCCGTCTGATGCTTGTGGCTTTTGACTAGAGTTCGTTAACCCATCCGAAATGGTTATATGTATGTTTTGGCCAAAATACCGAAACCAGGAATAACAACTGGCAACGCAGCAAGCAAAACTTGGCAATTAACAAGTTTGTCGCTGAAAATATTTAATATTTTAATTTATACGAAATTCAATAAATCGAGAAATGAAATGAAAAGGCCCGAATTACTGTGGCAGTGATTGAAAATGAAGAGATGGAATAACTTTATAAGAAACGAAAAGGAGCAGGAGCGGGGAGCAGGAGTAGGGGTACAGGGGGGGAGGGGCATCATCAATGATGAAAGATCGGCGCTGTGGCAAGGTATTCGTTTAATTTACATCGTTCTTGTTGTTCTGCTTCGGCCTGGCTCTGGCTGTGGCTCCAGCAGACGCGCCGGCGTTTAGAGTGGAGAGTGCGGAGCCTAGAGGACTCCCAGTCCCAGTCCCAGTCCCTTTCGCAGTCCCTGCCTCAGTCGCAGTAGCAGTCACATTTTTGTGGCTGCTGCCCGCTTCTGGTGCGATTGGGCTGCATTCCATAGTCATAAGGCTGGCGACGGCGGCTCCGGTTGCCCCAAGAAATATCTTTGGGCATTAGGTTGCGGAGGAATGCCGGCAATTCGTGGCAAATGTATTGAGCTGCATTTAATAATTATGATGGGGACGTGGTCGACAACTCAGGCAAACGAACCGCATTTTGCTGGCTGACTTTTCGGCTGTTCCGCCTAATGGATATGTCAGACAGTCGCCGAAGACGGCGGACCAGCTCAGTGTCATCTGCCTGCCCATGCCCAGGCCTGTCCCATCAGTATCGGGAGCAGGACAGCACCATTTGGCCCCGGCTACTGTTTAGTCAGAGCTGCGCATATTAATCAACCTTCCGCAGGGGTGCGCGACGAAGAGGAGCGGACGAGCATCCTCATCCTCATCATCATCATCGTCATCATCATCATAATCATGGCTGTAGCCATCGTCAAGTGATACGCGGCACGGAACATGCGTGAAATCTTCTGGCCAAGGCAAGATTAAGCTGGAGCCAGTGGCTGTGGCTGGGCCAGAAGGAGTATACAAATGAGAGTTTAAAGGGGGAAGATCGTCAGCTGATATCCCTCCGCAATGAATGCCCGACTACGCCATTGTCTCCCCCTGTGTGCGAGTTTGAGGTGAGTCTGTGTGTTGGGGCTTTTTTGCGACACTTTGACCAGTCGTGCCACTTTTGATATTGCCATCTCGCCACGCAAAAAGTGTGAAATTGTCGGACTACTGCAGGAGCGGACACCGTTTCAGGCTCGAGAGTCGAGCTCCAGCCTCGGACTGGTTGGGCTGGTGGTTTAATTAAGTCATTAACACCAGGGACTGCCAGTGGGGGAACTCTCTCTCTCTGTCTCTCTGTCGCTCTGTGTCTCGCTCGCTGCGTTTTTGTCCCTGTGGACAATATCGAATTTGCCATATTTGGTCAAAATAATCTGATCGAAAATGGTCCGTGGAAGCGATACTGTTGGCCATATAAATATATAAATTATGCAAGTGTGTTTGCCCATTATAAAGCGTGGAATGGGCCACAGCACATTCATCAATACGATTGACATTTCTCTCTCCCATGGGGCCGTAGGACACTGCCGCCTAAGCATGTGAATCGGATTCGGAGTCGGAATCGGAATCGGAGTCGTAGTCGGAGGGGGAATAATCGGGGTTGGGTTGGGTTGAGTTGCCTAACAAGCGCTAAGTGGATAATTACTGCGATGCTCTGATCGTCTTGATCGGTGCTAAAAAGCATCATTATGCCATGCATACTCCGAGTAATGACAACGGCCCCAACCACCCCGCTAATGATCAATGCTTTCTCACTCACTCTCTCTCTCACTTTTTGTTGCTTGTATTTGCATGGGCGCATGTCGTTTGCTATAAAAAGAAACGAAGCCTTTGATACAACATGGGGCTTTGCTGCTGATCAAGAAATAATACCCTCTTCTACGGAATGAAGAGCAGAGCACTCAATTATAAACTAGATGCCGAAGAGGTAGAGGTGGGGAGTGTCAATTAATGATCTGCTTTTGTCTCCCTCCCTGGGATCCTGTCACTCCTCCTCCTCCTTCTGCTCCTCTTTCCCTCTTTCCTCCAGTCACAAAAGAAACGTCAAACAGCGCATCAAATGAGCAATGAGCTTAATTCGTTGCGCCTGCGCACCATTTACGAGCACTGCTCTCTCTCCCTCTCGATTGCTCTCCCTCATCATATCTCTTCATCGTTCAATTGCGTTGATTGCCTTTGTTTTAATGCCCTCCCCCTCCCTTGGGGGAACAAGATGGAGATAGTGAGTATTTTGACTTCTGCTGCTCTTTCGCTCGCTGCTGCTTAATTGAACGGGAATGCTTTGTGACATTATTGTATTTGGTAGTGCCCCTTCCTCCTCTCTCTCTCTCTCTTCTTCCTGCTCCTCTGACAGTTTCTCGTACAAATATAAATGAATGTAACGCCTACCCGGCGGAGCTGCCTTTTGTTTTTTGTGTTTTTGGCAAGAGGGAGCGAACGATCACCTATACCCGTAATATCCGCTGCCCATTGTTCTTGGCCACAATTCATTAGGAGCGGAATGGGTGTTGACGTATCCGAGTGTGAGTGTCTGAGTGTGGCTCTGAATGGAACTGTGCCACACACAACAGCCACACAGCCACACAGCCTGGCTATTAATTAGATAAGTATCTTGAGAAATTGCCCATTTTCAAATAGACGGCGAGCATTCGCGTAATTAGATTTGCTTTTCACAACATTTACGTTGGGGCGCGGCCCAGTGGAGTGGCGGGAGGGGAGGGCACTCAAGTGGACTATGGAGTGGCGGTGGAGGTGGAGTAATGCGAAGTCGTACCCAGGTAAAAGTAGACAGATCAGAGGCAGGCGCGTGAGAATAATCGTAGTCCAGTAAAGGCAGGACTACAAATTTGTTTAATGTATAGTAAAGCCAATGATGGATTCAGATATTATCGTAGAGTTTACTAATTAGAAAATTAGTCTTTTTGTGGAAGCTTTATCTTTCCGATACGACCCGTTTAAAGTTTCTGATCCCAAAAGTGCCGATCTTCAGCAGGATAATCGCAAAACTGAGAGACAACACCCAAAAGCAATGCATTTCTTCAGGGGTATACGAGTACCGACTCCTAGTAACTATCTGCACCTCCGTGAGTCAGTCCAGTGGATAGCGGATCACGCACCCATCGCTAGAGAGCAGAGCCGAGGGGTCTCTGCTGTCCGTTGATTGCATTTGCCGGCGGCTGCGACTCAACTAACTCGAGCGATTAATCATCGCCAGAGCCGAGTAAGAGTCCGAGCCGAGTACGAGTGCGAGCCCGAACCCAGGCCCAAGCCTAAGAACAGGCACAGGCCGGTGACCCAGCGAACACGAGCAGAGGCTACCGACATCAACCGGGCCATGTGTAAATGCCGCTTTGCGGTTTGTCACAATTTACGAGGTGATAATTATTCATGGCGAGCCGCAGAACTGTCATAATATTGTAATTAACGTTAGGCCAGCAATAAAATTAAACGCGTTTGATTGCGGCTGTAGTTTGACCCCTAGTTGCCAGCAACAGCGTCTCTCTACCAGCTTATGGCAATTACACCTTGGCCAGTCCTAGACCAGAGGTTTCCTTATTGACTCCAAATCCGAAGCGGAAATTGCCAAAGCCACGGCCGCAGAGGAGCCGAGTCAATCGATCGATAGCATCGTCCTGTGTGGAAGCAGCAAAAGGAGAAGAAAGTCCGCAAACTAATCACGAAAAAGGAAATAACCGAAGGCGGTAAAATGAAACGGGACAGGACGACAAATGCTCAATAATGTACTTCCGAAATCGAATCATTGAAATCACCTTCGGCAGCAGCAGTCGAAGGCAATCCGAGCTGTTCAAGGCATCGGACACCGCGTGATTTTGATGGAAGAAGGTTACCAATGCGGTTATACAGATGTCCCGATAGATTCTGTTCAACAGTTTCCTTGGAAAACGAACTGATAAGAGTGTCCTTCGCAAGCAGCTGCCTTCTCTTTGTGCCTGTCTATTCGTATATCTCATGGCGAAATTCCACCTAAAACTGCACCAATTAATAACCTTGTAGATTATAACAATTAGCTTTGTTAATTCATATAAATATATGGCATAGACCCATTCTTCGTCGAGAAACTAACCCCTAACTAATGGCAGAGACCGATCCAACCCTCCCCGCGATGACTATGTAAATTGACTCATCCGTGTAGTCATTGGTATCCGACTGGGTTTCAGATTATGCCAACATTCTGCCAAATGCTGTAATTTGAACTCACTTCAGCGTCAGACATAGATGGGCAGGAGCGTACAGGGGACAGGGGAAGGGGACAGGGGACAAGGCAATTCTTGTGCCACCTTATTTCTATTTTCAATTTTTGCCTGATTCATTCCTGAATAGAAATCATTGTACGAGTATAGTATTGTGCTTTGTATGCCTACCATGGCCTCTGCTAATGGCATAATGCGCCTTCCTCTTGCCTCTTGCCGCTTGCCGCTTGCCTCTGCCTGCGTCTACGGCCTGTCCTTCCTGTGGCATGTCGTTCCTCGGGCTCGTTCGGCCTCTCGTTGGGCACAACAGTAACTGATTTTTTAATTTCATTATGGCGCACAATAGGCGTTCCATGTACTGTGACGATTGTGACCCGTTGACTACCATGCAATGCCCTCCTGCTCCTCCTCCTCCTCGTCCTCCTCCTCCTCCTCCTCTCCAAATGCAGGAGGGTTTGAAATTGTTGCCATTTAATGTGGCTGCCATTGCCATTGCCCGCTCCTTTGTATGGGTATGGGCGTGAGCGGGAACTAAGCAGGAGGTACACTCATACATACATAAATATGTACATATATATGTATGTATGTATGTACGTGCGGATACATAATGTGCGCAATTTCAATTTATTTGTATTGCAAAGTTTGAACAGTGGAGTGGAGTGAAATGAAATGAAATGAAATGTTCTCCGAGTGTACGTACCGCTAACGTGGCTTTTGTGGCATTTATGCTTCTGTTTCTGTTGCCATTCGGGGGGTGGTTTGGCTTCGGCCAAGTGCTGCAGTGGTGTAGTGGGGGCAGAGATATGCTGTGGGAGTGGTTTCTAACGCCCAAAATGTGAGGCACGAACGCGCGACGCCATTTCAAAAGGAAAATATACGCTCTGGTGGCCAGTGACGTAGTCAGAAGCAAAAGAGGGGACCTCTGTACATGTGAATCCGAAATTTTCCAGAGCACCTTTACTAGTTATTGCGAAATTTTAGCTTGAGGATCCATACATTCCCCTCAGAGCCCTAGCTATCCGCAGAACCCACCTCCCCATCTCTTTCCCCTTCCCCTTCCCACACCCCTGCCCCAATCAGCTCACGTACTCAATGTATTACAAAATGACTTCCATGTCATGTAACTGGCTGCTCTGTGGCTGAGGATGGAACAGATGGACCGGGATGACGCCCCATCGGGTTTCCTTTGAATTGCGCCCGAAGTTGGAGCGACTGGCCACCACCAGCCATCCCCCTCGCCTGCCCCTCCCAACGAGACCCCAGCGAACATGTTGGAAATCACATAATGTGTCATTTAATAATCAAGCTCAATATTGACAACGACACAGCGCAACAATGTGATGTGTGCTGCAGTGGCAGAGGCAAGGGGCAGGCACAAAGTAATACAACAATCCCGCCATTAGGCATAAATTCATTTGTATCTGTGTGGAGTGCGAGTGCGTGTGTGTGGCTGTGTTTGTGTGTGGCAGCAGCAGCCATTGGCACAATCATAAAAGCATAGCAAGCATATCCATCTTCACATTCATCTCCCATCATCTCATCTCATCCCATCCATCCATCCATCCATCCATCCATCCATCCATCCATCGCTTCAGCATCATCGTTGTGTGAATCCCTGCGGCCGGCTGCTGCTGCTCCTCTGGAAACGAAATAAAAAGTTAAATAAACCTTAAATGAAAAATTCAACTCAATTGAATTCGTTAGCGTGAAATGTCGTTCTTCCTTGTTACTTCATCGTCATATAGCCACATTCCCAGCGACAAGGAGAACACCATGAACATCATCGTAATCATCATCGTCAATGGACATCAATGTCATGGAGCGGAGCTGGAGCTGGCGTTGGACTCGGCGCGGGTCTGTTTCAGCCATTGTCGAGCCGGTCCTGTCACTGGCCATGTCCTTTGGGGCGGACGAGGCATGTGGGATGCAATGTTTTTTTTAAGGAAAGCTTTAAGAATGGTTCCGAATGGAGCGGAAGACGATTATGGGTAGCTTATGGACGTGCTATTATTTCTAAGGCTGTACGTACATCCTAAAAGGGTTGAAAATGCAGAGATCTAAGGTTACATAATTCCATGCATCAAAACATTTAGTTGCTGGGGGGAAAGGAACAGCCTGTCGGATGGAGCTGACGGTGTGGCAGGTAGTTTTCACACAAAGGAATAATAAGAGAAGAGACTTTTCAAACATGGTCAATGACTACGACGGCTGATGATGATGATGACGATCGTGGCGTGGTGATAATGACTGCGATGATATGGCAGAAATGAGCGAAGCGGATGCCAATGCTAGCAAATGCGGCCTGTCAACACGACTCGCCGCTACCGTGTGCGGGGGCGACTCTACTCTGCCCCCATCGCCACCGCCCGACAAATTGCCATTTACACCACTCTCAAAGACAGTTGCAACAACAACAACAACGCCGACAAGTGGCGCACTGCTCGCACACAGCTGCACAGATACAATGTGAGAGTGTGAGTGTTCATTGAGCATTTTCCCTTCAAGAGTTCCATCTATATGGTTGTCTCTTTTCTGCTGTAGTGGGGCGTGACCAACTCTCGACACGCCCTATTTGCCAATGGAAGCCGCACAATACAGAGAGAAAGAGAGACAGACAGACAGACAGAGAGAGAGAGAGAGGGACAGCGATATATATAGCTTACATCCGCTAGAGCGTGCGTATCTATATCTGTGTGCAGGAAAACTTCACAGATGCAGATACTGGGACACTTTGTTGCAACAGCAACAGCAGCAGCGACAGCGGCAACAACAGTAGCAGCAGGCAGGCAGGCAGCCGCAGCAGCAGCAGCAGTAGAAGAAGCAGCTTTGAGTAGCTGCCTTTGACGTATTTTGAATAAATTTTAATTGAATTCGCACAATGAAACTGTTTACTTAACTTGCCACTTTGCTCGATGGGCTTCATCTGGGCGCCAACGCCAAAGCCAAAGCCAACGCCAAAGCGAAGATACGGTTACACACTCGTGGAGAGCGGAGCCCCACTCCGTCGCTGCCCCATGTGTCGTTTAAATTGTGGCTGTGGCTGGGGCTGAGGCGGGAGTCTGTGTGCTCCTCTTAGCATCTGTTTAATTACAGCAGCCAGTTTCTTGGTTTGGTTAGCTGCTGTTAGGAGTATAGGAAAATGGCTGAAGTTCCGCTGAGGCGGACCCCAATGAATCTCCAGATGTTCATCATAACTGCAAAGCATTAAATCAATTTATTAATTTTCAACACCCACTGCGGAGACCCACAATTTCTTTAGTTAGTTGTTACTGTACTCCGGGATGTACAGTCTTTAATAGTTCAAATATTATCTTTCAAATAAAACCAAGAGTGCAGGAGGTTAGCCGCTAAATACGTCGTACCCTCCACGTTTCCCCAATTGATTAGAGGACAGCTCCAGCATACAGGAAAATGTGTGAATAAAGTGAAATTAAGAATGAACGCAAGAAGAGTCTCATTGCAATTAATTACCTCCTTCCCCGAGGCGCTGCCGGACCCAGGGTTTCCGGTACATGGTACATGCCAGTCCACGGTGCACGGTGCACGGTGCACGGAACCCGAATCACGTGTCAGGTAAATGTGACGCGCAACACTCCTTCATTAAGTTAATAACAGTTTTCCAAGTACAAAGCGAAATTCCGTTTCACAACTTTTCAGCGACGTTTTCCACCAGCCCCGCTCTTCCACCACAGTCCCCGTTCCCGTTCCCGTCCTCATCTCTGCACCCTTTGTGAGGCAACTGCAACTGTAACTGGAACGAACTGTTTTTTTGCTTTAGCATCGCATCTCACAGATCTGTAATTTGCCATCGCTTGCCTTTTGATTCTTTGGCGATTTTGTTTGGTTTTGAATTACAGCCGCCGTGTTAAAGCCTGAGACCCTCGCCCTCACCCTCACCCTCAGCCTCACTCCCCCGACCGGCAGACCCTCGACCCCACGCCACTCTTCTGCCGGATGGTGTTTTACATCTTGATTATCTTCCGTTTGTTTATATAGGACTCAGAGCAGTGAGGGCACAGAGGGCAGAGAGGCGTTCCAACCAACCCCCCTACTCCTTATGCACCCCCCATTAGCAGCGAAGAAAAGTGAAATAAAATTCTATTCAAATCCATTCAACGATAAGAAGTCAATCAGTCTTCAAAGTGTAAAGGATTTCGCACTTTGTCAAATGCAAAGTCCGCTCGTATCCCAATGCTGATTTCCCCCGGCTGGCTGCCACCTCCTGGCATCATAAGCATAAGCCACACTTCCACAGCCACAGCCACAGACGGCAGCCAGAGGACAGCACAGCAGAGCACAGCACGGATGCTGCTCCAGTTGCCTGAAAACTTAATCCATGCCCTGAAACAACCCCAAGACGCTCGGCAAGGCAAAGGAATATCAAATTGAAACTTTTGTCCAGACCAACCGCCAGATGAAGGCGTCTTGTGGCACGTGGCAACACCAGCACCATAAGCAGCAGCGCAGCCAAGAAGGGAATGGGTTGAACGGCCTGTTCTTCAATTACCCTTTCGACTACGTTCGGTCATGTTATCATAATCGCATCCTAATTGCGAGAAAATTACGCCCACGTGCGGCTGTAACCTGATCAGGATTGCCATCAAAGGAGTAGCCGCAGAGGTACACGAGCATTCGAAACTCCACAAATTCAATATGTTTAACAGGTTAAAGAATTCATGATTACATTGTGCGAGTATAGTATGCATAGCTGCAGAGGAGAGCCTTCAATTAAAGGCTACTTACGTTTTTTTTTGTAATACAATTTTTAGTGCTGGCGCATACGTTAAAAGATCAAGAATCTTTATCACTTTATTCATATATCAATTATAGAGTCATGCCACTCTTAGATCGGGCGAGATATTGCCTACAACTTACAACAATCACACCTCCAATCTTTCACTCACCCATGCGATTTATTGTGTCGATCATGAAATTGTCTTCTTATATAAATGTTAAGAGTAATATATAATAGTTCAGAGCATATAAAAGTTTTCCTGTTTAAGTGTTAAATTTTCAAAATTTGCGCCAAGTTTCATAGCTGCGAGTAATTTATTGTTACATCCCTGTTGACCGATTTCATCGCCAGGTGTCGTATCTGGCGATTGCAACCGAACCGGTTTAAAAAGTGTTCCCTTTCCAACACTACAATCAAACTGGAAAAACCACGCCATCTGGTGGCAACATTTTCTTTAGAACATCTTCCTGTTTACGAAATTCGCTACATTCCCGCATTTGCAAAATTAGCAACACTTCTGAATATTTCCAGTGTAACCGAAAACTAAAAATAAAACAAAAGATTTCGTCTACAAGGTATATTCGGCAAAAGGGGTGGATTTTACCGTCCATGTGTTGCATTTTCCCAGCGGGATTTGAATTTAAATGGTCAATCGATATATCGATATCTAGTGTGATCTAAAAACATTGATGTCTGCATAGTACATTCAGTCCGCAACGTCGGTTCATTCAATTTTCGCACTTCTATTTATTTTCCGAATCTGCTGCTGCTGCTGCTTACAGCTCGACCTATTCTAAAGATAATGCAACAGGAATTACAGTGAATAATCACTGATAACCCGCTGGCCTGACTGCCAGCTTTGTGTGTGCGTGTAACGGAATTTGAGGATACGACCTACGATTTCGAAGAACAGTTATAGCATCCCCTATAATATATGTACGGACTGTTGAATTAGTCAGAAGCAACAATTACAAACAAATACCAATCCTCGTACCACCGTTATCCTCTTCTGGCGTGCGTGTGTGTGTGTGTGTGCGTGTGGTTCTCGTGTTCGGGTGTGTGTCCGAAACTAAGGCGAGGAGGGAAGACAACAAAACGGTTGGCTTGTGCCATTCAACAACCTCTTTGTGGCAGTATCGATTTTCCGTTACATCGTTATACACACACATTTGACCGACTTCGCAGCCAGCCATTACGCACACGCCCCACCCCACCCCACACGCCAAACGCCACACGACCCAAGCCCCTCCTTAAGTTGAGCGCGGTGCGAGCAGGCGGGTTGATGCGCGGCAGCAGCAAGCAGAGGCAACAGAGCCAGAGGCAGAGCTAATCTGTTGGCTTAGTGTGAGCGAATTTGTTGCATCTTGGCGGCACTGGAGGCATGTTTATTTGGCACTTGTCAGCCGCCGGACGGACAAACCATTTAGGTGAGAGCCACCACTTCCACAGCGAGCGTAACCAGGCACGGCGGCAACAATAGGAGCGATCCCACTGTACGTAAGGCTCAATTGCGGGCAATTTATATTTAATCCACGATTCCACAACCCAAATAAAATCGCGCATTGTGCTCTTAATTTGCGTTTCGCTGTTGTTGTTGTTGCCGCGCCGGATTTCAATGAATGTACCCGTACGAGCATTCACACACATTCTCCGCTCTCCGCTCTCCGCTCTGCACTGTCCATTATCCACTCTCCACTATCCATTCTTCTCGACAGGAATACAGCAATAGCCACTGTAAATAGCATCATCAGCATCTACTGCAGGCACAGCATCCACAACATCCACAAGATTCACAACATCCACGGCACCTTGAGAACGGTCATTTTCTGAGAGAAAGCTCAAAATCCAAGATCCACATCGACATCAACATCGGGATCCACCAGTAGATATTCACCATGATCCAGTTGAAGCAGCTACAGCTCCCCTTCAGCCACGCAGCGTTATTATTGATGCTGGCGGCGGTTGTGGGCGTGGGCCAGGCGGGGTCCCAGAACACACCGCAGCAGCAGGTGTGTCCGGAGCAGGGTGACATCGCGCCCTGCATCTGCACGGTGAAGAAGAACGGCCTGGACATACTCTGCGAAACAACGGACTTGGCGCACATCACCAAATCTATGGGCACACTCAAGGGCAAGAGTCCCATCATTTTCTACCTAAAGCTGCGCCACAACAACCTGCCCAAACTGCAGGGATTCGTTTTCCTGGCCCTGGACATTCGCCACCTGACCATACACAATAGCAGCCTGGCGACCATCGAGGAGAATGCTCTCAGTTCATTGGGTGAGTGGTTCAGAAAGCTATATTTTAGAAGTACCATACCATCTCCATACCCTCCTACCATGTCCCATTACAGGCACTGGACTCACACAGCTGGACGTGTCGCTGAACCAAATGAAAACCGTGCCTTCGCAGGCACTGCAGCACCTGTTCCACCTGTTGATCTTGAACCTGAACCACAACAAAATCACCGTGATCCACAACAACGCCTTCGAGGGACTAGGAACACTGGAGATTCTTACGCTCTATGAGAACAAGATCACCCAGATAGACCCCGAGGCGTTCCGCGGACTGGAAGGGTAAGTTTATCTATCCTTGACTGTGTGTTCGTTCTGCATCTAAAATCGCTGGGACTTGCAGAAAATTGAAGCGTCTGAATCTGGGTGGCAATGATTTAATCAGAGTTCCCCAAAAGTCCCTGTCTATATTGGACACGCTGAAGAAGCTGGAAATACAGGAGAACAAGATCCGCTCCATCATTGAGGGTGACTTTGAGGGCTTGGTAAACCTCGATTCCTTGATTCTAGCCCACAACATGATCACCACCGTGCCTGCAAATGTCTTCATCCACCTTACCCAGCTAAACTCTCTGGAATTGGAGGGCAACAAGATTAGCGTTATCGATAAGGATGCGTTCAAGGGCTTGGAGGGTAGGTTTTCCACCACCATTACCTCTTGACTTAAAAGTCGAATAATTCACGAACCTTTACTTCTTTTGAACCTCAGAGAACCTGCAGTATCTGCGCCTGGGAGACAACCAGATCCATGCCATTCCCAGTGAGGCCTTGCGCCCACTGCACCGTCTTCGTCATTTGGATTTGCGGAACAACAACATTAATGTCCTGGCCGATGACGCCTTCACTGGATTTGGCGACTCGCTCACATTCCTCAACCTCCAGAAGAATGAGTAAAGCTGCCGCGTGATATTACATACGGAATACTCCTACTTATCCTATTTTGATCCGTTCTGCATTCCAATTTCAGGATCAAAGTGCTGCCAAGTGTGCTCTTCGAGAACCTAAACTCGCTGGAGACCCTGAATCTGCAGAACAACAAGCTGCAGCGCATTCCCCAGGACATCATGGAACCGGTCATTGATACCCTACGCATCATCGATATCACGGGCAAGTCATGGGCATCCAGATCCAGAGAAGCACACAACCACAGCGAAGAAAACTAATCTAAATCGATTGCAGATAATCCGCTGAACTGCTCCTGCGAATTGACCTGGTTCCCCAAGCTGCTCGAGGACCTGAAGAACAAGGATGACGAAATGTCGCAGAAGAAGAAGCCGCTGTGCCACATGTCGCTGGACAACCGCGAGTACTTTGTGCAGGCCATGCCCACCGAAAAGATGCACTGCGCCGGCCTCAATGTGAGTCCCTCACCCACGAGCGGCGGTCTGATGCGGATACTGCAAGTGAACATTCTGGCCCAAATTGCCATGTGTAGCGTGGCGTTTCTCATTAGCGTTTAATCGCTTCCGATCTGATCCGATCTGAAGCGGGTCCCCAGTCTAGTTAGGTCCGGAGACCACTTTTCCATGTGGGTCAGTTTCATATCCAGATTCAGATTCAAGCACAGTGATAGAAGTTGATGGGGAGTCCTCAATTTCGGGCTCCCCATTCAATACAAATCGATTCGAACCAATTCGATGCTGAGACATTTTCCATAGAAAATCCCACAAAAAAGAAATACCCATAGACCTTTTGTACGTCTGCAAACCATTTCTGTGTTGTTGTATTGTATATTTTCTTATAGATTATAGTGAATCCGTGAATTATGCAACTCTGCCAATTATTAGACCCAAAAAGCACGCTTCCGAACCGTACCGTACCGTTCGCTCGGCCAGCAGCCTACCCACCACACCAGCAGCAAACATCACCAGATCAGCCAATCCAGAGCGACATGTCCATTTCTGTGTCTGTTCCCCCCACCTCCACCCTGTTGAATTGATGCACCAACAGACAGACACCACCATCCAGTCCACAGTTGCAACATCACCAACATCTACAACACGAGACACATGCACAGTAGCTCGACAGCGACGCGCTCCCAGCTCGCTCTCCTGGAAAAGCCCGAGAGAAGGGCGTTAGATGATAGCATCTCTTACATATCGATACGGATAAAGCTTAGACCTAAGACTTGAACTCAAACATATCAGAATTTGTGACGTAGAAGCAGAAGAATTGTTACGGTTAAGAAGCGACAGAACTTTATTGTTACGATTACATTTGCATACGAGCATTACATGTTATTTCGTATTGTGTACATACTTACTCGTATCTATGATATTCCCATATGTGCACAGGTGCACTGGCACCTATATATTTATTATGCGTAGTTTATCGTCGTTTTGTCGTCGGTGTTGTGAGATACAATCATTATAAGAAAGTTTTCTTCGTTTCCTGACCTGTTCCCGTCCTGCCCTCCACCTGCACCCGCCCCAGCCCCAAAAGCAGCTTACAAGCAATCTAACCTAGTCGAAATTGTCAAATCTATAAAAATATCTCTAATTATATGCAACGCATAACGCAATGCGGTTCCACTTTGGGCGCCGGTCAGGAAATATGCAAAAAGGCAAGGCGATCAGGCGAAAGGAATAGATAAAAACAAATCATTTGCATCAATCACCAAGAACTGATTATGGAATAAGTAGTTTGTACTCTTTATTTGTGAGAAACATGGGGCAAGTACTGCAAATTGTAACTGCAGTCGACACTCAACCAACTTCCAAATCCCAACTCCCTACGTCCCCCATCCCGTGTGACCCCCATATGATCCCTATATGCATATCGTTATATTGTTATTATCGTGACATATCAAGAGCTCCAAGTGCACGCACTGGATGACTCGACACGCACCTAAAATATAGGCATTTTATAGAATTTACTTACATTTTTAAAGCATATGACAAGTTGATATTTACGCGAACGCAATGGAACCGAACACACAAAGAACATTAACAAAGTGTATGCAAAGTGGAATTTTTGAAATGTTTTTATACATATACCTACTTTTGTATACACATACAGACATGCATATGAATTCTGTCTATTCGAACTAAGTTGTAATCTCCATTAGATATTAACACTACCATTAACATTGACACTGTCACTCACACTGATATTTTCTGGTTTCCGCCGGGTTGGCCAGCAGTTGGACCGTACCATACCCACTCCGCATCGGCCAGTCCGAGGCTTCGGTCAGTAGCCACTCTCCGGTGGATGGCGGGGAAGTGGTGCTCCAGCGGCTCGCCAACCCGACAGGCTAGCCAGAGAGAACGGGAGCTCTGTCGAAACGGATCAGAAATATTTTCAAGAGAATGCGCTATACCACCAAATCGGGTCAGTATTTTTGGCAACAGCTGTTCTCTTCAAAATATTGTAGAACCCCATCAGAGAGTGGGTAACGAAAGATGCTTTCCATAGGAGGAGCTATGTCTTCTCAGCCGAAATAATAAAGAATCCATGATGGTTACAAATGAAGGCAGACGTTTCCTTTATTTCTGTCATTCTGTACGAGTTTAGTCACATAGCCCGGAAGTACAGGGTCCTTGGCACCTCGAAACCATTAAACGGACTGGCAATAGGCACCGTGTAAGCACCCATGTTAGGGAAGCCAATCAGATCGCCTCGATTCAGGTTGGGCAGCCGCAGGTCCTCCGAGATCTAAAAAGAAGGGATATATTGATAGCTGTAGCTTCAATCTGTAGAGGGGAATCGGAACCAGTACCTTGTCCAACGCATCACAACTGGGACCCCAAATCACGGATTTGAATTCGGGAAAGGCCTCGGACTCATCCTAGAAAGATATTAAACTTAAGTTTGAGCATGGAATTCCTTGGATTCCCAGATGATACTTACCAAATAATGCTCAGGCGTCACCACCTGATGATCGTAGAGAATGCAGTTGAAGGAGCCGTAGACTCCGTCATTCAGGTAGTACATGATAGTGTCCAGCTTTCCGGCCTCATTGCGCACCTCGCGTTTGGCATGGATCTTGCAGACCAGCGTGTAGGCGGCCGCCACGAAGAAGCGTCCGGGCTCGGCAATGATCTGGACGCGATCATCTGGGAAGTGGCGCTGCACTGAGGTGTTGACACTCTCCGCAATCTGCAAAGTACTCGTATTAGTACCCGTAGATTCGGTGATTCGGGGGTCGGGTAAACCTTTTGGAATTTGTCATCATCGCTGCCGGGAAAGCCGCCACCTATGTCCAGGAAATTCATGTCATAGCCCAGCAGCTCTCCGAACTTGAAGATGTTCTTGGCCTTCTTGATGGCCCGATCGTAGGCCTCCAGCTCGCTGCAGCCGGAGCCCACGTGGAAACTGGTGCCGGTCACCTTCAGGTCGAGCGCCTTGGCCAGCAGCATCAGCGCCGTGGCGTCCGCGTCCGCATCGCAGCCGAACTTGTCGCCAAGCGGACACTGGGCCTCCTTGGCCTCGCTCTTGAAGCGCACAATCAGGCTGCGAGAGAGATCAATCGATAAGAGTTTAGTCGGAGAGATCGTGGAACGGATCGAACACTTATGTATGTACTTGGACTGGGGATAGTGCTTGTGCAGCTTGTAGATCTCGAACTCGTTGTCCACCGTGCCATTGGCCACCCGATGCTGCTGGGCGTACTCCAGGTGGCTGACGGGACGGCAGGGATTGGCGAATATAATCCGCTCAGGCGCTACATCCAATCCCAGAACCTGCAATAAAATGGCAATTGGAGTCCGCCTCTGACATCAACGATCATTGTGGATTTTTCTCACCAATTTGATTTCGTTCTTGGAGGCACAGTCGAAGCCGGCGCCGAGATCCGCCAGCACCTTGACAATCATGGGATCGTCATTGCATTTGACGGCATAGTAGGGGGTGATTTTGGGAAGATGCTTCACCCAGAGATTGTATTTCCGCTCCACACTGGACAGATCACAGATGTTGAGGGCCGCGTCCACGTTCTGCAGATTGGCCTGCTCCTCGATAACCCGGAGAATGTTGAGCTCGTGCTCGTAGTACGTGATTTCCTGGAATCCGCTCGCCATCTTTGCACGGCTCCCCACTCGGAATGCGACTGATCGAGAACGGTTGAGTGCCTTGGCTTGGCTTGTCCGACTTTTAGCTGATAAGAATAGTATCAGTCATCGGAGCACGACTAGGGTCCGAATCCGAACAGACTTGCGAGCCATTTAAGCTGGAAAGTGAATGCGGTCGTTGGCTCCGGGGAACGGAACAATGAGGCTCTAATTAGCTCAAAGGTCAAGCGATAGTGCCGTCCGTTACAGTTCCATTCCACGCAACTCACATCCCTTCCTGCCTCCTGCCTCAAGCCTCGTGCCTGATATTTGGCAGAATGGGAAATTTACAACCAACAATATTTGGCATCGTAAATAATTTTAATGCCCTCGAACCGCTGGCCGAGCATGTAAAACTAATAAAATGTAAATTTTCAACAGCGATTGCGGAGAGGCCATCATCAAGACGTGCATAATTGACACTTGCCCGAGGACACTCTCCGGTCCACTCCATGGCATGCCACACTCGAGCCGTGTCAAACCCCTCCACACACCCCTAACAAATTCCACGGCAATGACCATAAAAATAGTAGAGTACGCGTCCTGGGAGGAGGAGGTGAATGGCAGGGGAGGATTGCGGTCTGTTCTCCTGACAAATCGAGCGCAACCCCCTCGAGGGCACATCGAACGGCAATTAAAAATTAAAATCCAACTTTTGTAATCGATATTGGCAATTGCGGCGCTCTTCATTCTGCACGGCCCTACATGCACTCTGCACACTGCACGGCACTTTCCATTCGCCTTTGGCGGAGATGGGTCTATCAATCAACTGTTAATTGGGCAACTTCATCAATATCTTCCGCCTCTGATCGGACACGACACGGCACCCTTTCGGGCCGCAGCCAAAGAATATCTCTTTAAAAAGAATGGCGAGAGCCCAGAATGACAACTGTCAAAAGTCAGAGTCAAAAATATTGAGCGATGGCCAAAAAGGGATCTTGTCACGCTCAAGAGCCAGAAAGATGCGATTGTGACTGTCGGTGCGAGTGCCGAATCATCGCGATTTGATTGCAATTTGCTGCGAGTGTCATCATTCTCACTAGATTTCATTTCATTTCAGTTTTCAATTCGATTTCAAAATAGTCCCGAAACCACAGCAATGTCCTGTGTCCTGTGTCCTGCTCCTTGCTGCGCAGCCCTCACTTTGAGTGATGTGACAAATCGACGTAAAGTGCTATCCGAAAGTGTTTCCATTCTCAAACAGCAATGGGTTCGACATCCAAATAAAAAGAGAACTCGAATGGAAAAACTGGTTTGGATATTTACACGAAAACGCATTTAAATCATTTGCTTAATTTGCTTGAAATTTACATGCAAATGTCATTAATTAGGACACACGGGGCCAGCGTCAGTCCCTTGGGTTCCCATAGCAATTGATTAAGAGTTTAAATCCATTTCGATTTCAATTCCGGGTCCTGCCTCTATAATTCTTTAATACAAATATCTCCTTGCTGAAGTCCTTGTTTCAGTTGCTTCTCTATTCTTTATTATACCTCTTATGTGCGGAATTTACGCGTCGTCTACAATTGATTTTATTATCATTTAGTCGGGTCAAGGGTTCAGACAGCTTTGATTAGATTCCAGCGCACTTAAAGCTGATAAGACAGTCGAAAAACAATGTAAGCAATAGACAATGTTCCGGGTAAGTATTTCTGCAGCTAAGTCCTGAAAAGTATCACACGCTTATACATATCATATACTATACAGTTGGAAGGCAAGGAAACTCATTGAAAGGAAATTGGATAAAGGAAGCCCTCTCCGGAAATAGTTTCATAATAAACTTTCCCTCGAGACTCTCGGCGCCCACAGTACAACACGAAGCCAATAATCCGAGCGCAGGACCTACCTTCGGCCCAGGATATTACTGGGTTAGGGTTGGGGCCCAACCACTTGACCGGCCATTCGAGGGCACTCTGACCAGGAGGTTTTGTAGGCTGGCGGGGCTAGGTTCGGTTTAAGCACCGCTATTACCGCATTAGGCGAACCCCTCCCTCCCACTCGAGATTCCGCAATCTGTGCTCGCTGTGGCCTGGTCATGTTCTGCGGATTATACTGCGCCTGTGCCGACCGCGGCGTCGTGTGGGGGTCGTCTCTCAGCTGGCATTTGCAGTGGCTGCCATGAGTCATGTGCCACACGACCGAGGGGGGGTGTCCTTGCCTGCTCCACCTGCAAGCCGCCGACGCCGCCAGCGAGTGTTCAATTCCCATTTCAGTTTCAGTTTTGTTTTGTTAGGCCAAGGTGCTGCAGCAGCTGGCGCGATGAGGCATGCTCCTGTCAAAGCAGCCCACTGTCAAAGCCGCAACGTTTAGGCAACAACAATAGCAGCAATAATTGCATAGTTCTCCCCTATTTTTTGGGCAACAAACAAAGGAATACCGACGGAAAGAGACGGCCGCAGAATGTCCCATTTGCTGAGGCGCACCAAAAAGTCCTGTCTGAAGGTGAGTGGGAGGTGGGGAGGTGGGTAGGTGGTGGCCGAGGGAGTGGGCAATCGATAAAAAATCGATGCCCCTGAAGGCACTAAAATAACCATTTCACGAACAGGCGGAACAGGAAGCAAGGAACCTCCGCCTTCCGCGTAGTTTATTATTCATACGCCGCGTTGCCTGCTCATTTGAACGATTTATTTTTAACGATTTGCATTACAGCTGCTGCGCAGGATATCAACTTCAAGGCAACTCTTTGTGCAGCGCCTGGACGAGGAGGATGGCGACGAGGAGCAGGAGATGGAGCCGGCCGATGGGGAGGCATATCTGAGGAAGGATGTGAACAGCAATTGCCACACAGCGGAGGCCATCTACGAGGAGCTGCAGCTGAATGAGTGCAGTCCCAAGCCCGACCAACACCAACCTCAACCTCAACCGCAACCACAAGCCGTCCAACACTTTGAGTATGCCAGCGAGGCAGAGGAGGAGATGGAGAAGCAGCCGCACCCGCACCCGCACCCGCAGCCGCACCTGCACTATCCGGAGGCTAAGCTCGACCTGAGGAGCAGGTACTTGCTCAGCTCGAGCAACTACGAGGTGCTCGAGTCCACCCCCGTCCCAGCCTCCGGCATCGAGTTTGAGCGCGTGCCCTACAAGGCCAACGTGCGCTATCTGCGCCACACCCCGTCCAACTCCAGCCTGGATCTGCGTCAGGCGGAGGAGTCACAGAAGCAGCAGTCGCAGTCGCAGCCAAAAAAGAAGCCGCAGCAGCTGCAACAGATGCAGACTGCAGCCAGATTCCATCCGTGCAGCATCAGCCTGGGGTCGAAGATCGAGGGCAACTACCACAACGTGATGATCATGGAGCCGCCGCACGACGACTACCCCATCGTCAAGTGGGACATCAATGGCAACTCAATGGACGACGAGAGCATCGATCGTTGGCAGCTGTCCACCCACTGGGATGACTTTGACAGTCGGTGGCGTAGGGCGGCGTCCGGTCACTCCCACTCCCACAACCGATCCCAGTCGCAGTCGCAGAGGTCGAGCCACCAGTCGAGCTCCTGCACCCTGGAGACGTGGGTCGATGAGGCGGAGCCGCTGAGCCTGGGGCCCTTCGTCGACGAGCAGCAGAAGCCCCAACAGCCGACCGGAACACACAGTAATCTTTGCCTTAAGAGCTTCTAAGTTCGGAATTCGGTGGCCTTTGACTTTGACCACCGCCCGAATTAATATAGATGTAACCAGATATGTGAGAAATACTTACCCCGCTACTTGTGTAGATACATGTGTACGTGTACGAGTATTGTACTATATGGTAGACCGCAATTTTCATTATAGAAAGTTGTTGCTAGAAATCCATTAAAATAAAGTGTTTGCGACGCTCCTTTGGCTCCATACCTTGAATGCACTTCAAGCAATTTGTCTCTCCTCTCCTGTCTCTCGTACCGGCGAGCACGAGCACCCCGAAGAACTCCCCGGTCCTCTCTCTCTCTCTCACTCTCTCTACAAAGCGGACGGCGCACGACCTGCACGTGCTGAACATGCGTGAGAATCCCCGGACCTTTGGCTTTCCCACGAGCCACGAGCCAGGAGCCACGGCTGCGATTTGGGTCTCGATTGCGAGTCCGTCGGTGGTGCAAGTTCAACGCGACGTGCACTATCCATCCACTTGATTAGGGGTGGGTTCCGTTCTCAGTTCCATAGTTGCCGCCGCTTAGAGATTGTCCCACGCTGGGCCTGGCATTGGCCATTAAACATTTTCACTTTACTTTTTGCTACATTTGAAACCTGAGCGACAGCATGCCGAATCAAATTAAAAGCACGTTTTTTATTATTTTCCATTTTCAATTCATTTCGAAATTGATACTCGTATGAGAGCGCATTAATATCAAGCATACGCCACGGAAATGAATACAGTTTTGGGGGATCGGATCTGAATGGGTCAGTTTTAGTCGCGAATTGTTTGATGATGAGAATTGTGTGGGAGAGGGAATGGAATGCTATAGAAACTGGGTGGTGGGCAGACTTTTTACATTCATTTCTTCATTACTAATTTCTTTTGAAGAGTTTCTAATAGCAATTACACTGACAGATATCAGTGCGCATCCACAAATATTTGTGTCCAAGGTATGCAAACAGCTTGACAAGATTTGGACTATCAGTATACCGCAGTCGGAGCTATTGATATCCGTTTGTTCATTTGCAAATCTGGATATCTACAGCCAGAGAAAAAAAAGCCCCTGAGTATTGAATAGTGGCACTGAGATTTATAAATTTCTACCCATAGATTTGCACCGAGAGTGGAAGTTATAAAAAGAAAGTGTTCTCACTTACATTTTACCATTAATATAAAAATATTTGATATAAATATACTTCGTATTTCAATTCAATATTTTCATATTTAAATTAAATATATTTCTTACAAATTCAATTTTAAAGTAAATTCTATTTAATTTCACGATGTTTTTACCTTAAAGCCGAATATTTAATTCAAAAATGGTTGCGTTTTTTTATTACTATGCCATCTTTCTCTAGCTGTAGCTATATCTACTATATTTTATTAGGTTTATTAAAAGCACTCCCCAGGAAGCAAAGGAAATACACTTTAAGGAAATGTGAATATAAGCAACAAGTTATCGTTTACTTTAAAATAGTAAAGAGTGCCCTAAATTGAAGCAATTGAAAAGTACATTCATTAATGATTTTCCACTCTCCTTTACTTGTTTTTACCATTTGCCGCTCTATATTTTACCCAAAAATAGATAATAAAAGGCATTGATGTCAATGTACTTTACCTGCTTGATTGCCTAGTAATTAAAATGGCCTCACCACAAAGGGAATGTATTGATTTCATCTCAGGCACTAGGTCAATCCACGCATTCGTCTTATCTCGGCCCCCGGGATGCGGCGGTGGCTGCGGCTCCCGTAACCTTGAGGCAGCACTGACCTAGGAATGTGGGCCAAACACGGGACGGGACGTGTGTTCGTATGCAGATAAAGGTCAACGGCGGCCGTTGCACTTGTTGGGGCACGGCGCCAGGGCCACGCCACACGACCGGCCGCTGTTCGGGTCGCGTGCTCCAGTTCCAGCCATTCCATGGGCCAGCAGCGGCAGGAGCAAGTGGCAGCATAAGTCAGCCGGCGGGCAGGCAGACAGACGGACGCCCACGGCGATGATTCAAGGCGATGTCGTGATGCTGGTGCTGATACCGATGCTGATGCCATCGACATCGATGACAGGAGGATGCAATCGCGTCCGTCCACACAGTGATTGCTCTTTTGCCTGGCATCAATCCATCTATTCCTCTCGCACACTAAGTCCGTACTGCTCACTCCAAGGCCGTCTCTCTCATCACTCTCTCTCTCGCTCGCTCTCCGCCCTTGTTCATTTGTTGGTTTTTCGGCCTTATAGCGATCATCGTGGACTATTACCTACCCCCAGCCAGCGCCTGAGTCCTGGAGAGCGGCGGCACGCGTTGCCAAGGGGTGGTTGCTGCTGCATCTTATTGGGCGTTTGCCGGCGGCGTTAGAAAGGGGTTGAGCGGCGGCAGCGACGACGGCAACGGCGGTCAGGTCGTCCGCTAGTCGTGTGCTGCAAAATCAGTCGAACGCCGTTCGCGCACACGATAAGTCACGTGTTCAAGCCAGCTCCTCTCTTCGATTCCGAGTCCAGGTCCAGCCAGTGCCGCAGGAGAAAGAATCCCAAGTGATAAGACAATCGCCCAGTGTTCCCAGTCAAGTGTCGAGTGTGCAGGATCAGCAAAGGACAAAGATGGACCACAACATGCACGTGAATGCGCCACTCCACCATTGGGGCTATGCGGCAGGACCGGCTGTGGCCTTGCCAGCGACCGCCAGCACGCCCCAGAGCCACTGGGTGCAGCCGCCGCAGAGCCATCACAGTCACGGACACAACAGTCTGAAGCGGTCGCTCTCCGAGAGCGACTGCGACGACCTCTACTCGGAGGAGTCCTCCAAAGAACAGTGCGTATGCGTAATCTGCCGAAATATCTGTGGGATCTTCTTATTAACATGTTCTACATTATTGATCCGCTCACAGAATCTCTCCCAGTCAGCCGGGAAGCTGCCAACTGATGAGCCGCAAGAAGCGTCGCGGGGTCATCGAGAAGAAGCGGCGCGATCGCATCAACTCCTCGCTCACCGAACTGAAGCGTCTGGTGCCCTCGGCCTACGAGAAGCAGGGATCCGCCAAGCTCGAGAAGGCCGAAATCCTCCAGCTCACAGTGGAGCATCTGAAGAATTTGCAGTCGAAAAGTAAGTTTCAATTTCTTGGTTGTGGAAAAACAGAATAAGAGAATATTAGGGGTATGAAAAAGGTTATTGGAAGTGCATTGATAGGGAATATCTCTCGTGGATCAAAATTTCAGTTTGAGATCATTATAGTCATGATTTATTTTACAAATTAGTCGATTTTCATTAGAGATCATGAAAGGATAATCAGAAAAGCTTTCTAGTCGGAGAAACCATTGAAGTACTACAAAATTGTATCTGATAATTCATATGATATGGTAAAACATGAATCATATTGAATTTCATTAGAAATTTGTAAGCAAAGCAGAAAACTAGAGACAGAAAAAGTCGGGACTATCAATTGGTATAAAAAAAACCTCAACAATTTAGCACATATACTCTTAAACATTATCTTAAAGTTCAATTTTAATTGGATAAATCATGAAAAGCACGACTCCAATATCCCACAGGATACGATAGGGATCCGCTACTTTGGATAACAATTGAAACACTAAACAGGGATAAGTGTTCCACAAATTATTTGAAATCTGGGTAAACAATCCTAACCTGTTGTCCCAAAACAGGAGGGAGGATAAGGGTGAGGGGCAGGCTGGCATTATGGGAAAATTATGATTGCCGCAAACACAGAGACAATAACAACGCACCGCCCAAGTGAATCTCGAATCTCGGGGCTTCCCACGCTGCTCATTGCCCGCCTCCCACTGCCTTTGCACCACTCGCTTTTTACACCCAGAAGCGGGCGAACAGGGCTTCCACCCCTGGAAGCAACCATTAGCATTAGCAGTGCCACCCCCTGCCCCTGCCCCTGCCCCTGTCCGACTCTTCACATCCCGAACAAGGACACGGGGGTGGTTGTTTAGGCAGTCGCGTGGGAACAACTATTTTAATTGTTTGCCCTGGTCTGTGTCGATGTGGATGGATTAGACAGCTTATTGACTTTCGCCTCCTCCTCCTTCTCCTCTTGTTGCAGCATTGGACTCGCTCAGCTACGACCCGCAGCGCGTGGCCATGGACTACCACATCATCGGGTTCCGAGAGTGCGCCGCCGAGGTCGCCCGCTACCTGGTGACCATCGAGGGCATGGACATCCAGGATCCGCTGCGCCTGCGCCTCATGTCCCACCTGCAGTACTTTGTGCAGCAGCGGGAGCTCTCGGCCCAGAGCTGTGCCAGTCCCAGTGGCTGGTCCGCTTCCGGTCCAAGTGCCGCTGGCTACCAGGCCACCAGCAGCTGTGCAGCCCCTCCCTACCAGACCTATGCCTCCGCAGGAAATCCCGGAGCAGCCTATGTCTCCAGCTCATCTCTGCACAGCTATCCAACGTTGAGTGCATCGCCCTCGCAGCAGCAACCGCAACAGCAGCAGCAGCAGCATGGGGGACGGACCAGCGTCTCCAGGACGAGTGGATCGGGTGTTGTCAGTGAGGCTCTGCCACCTCATGAGCTCCACTCCGATACCAGCAGCCAGCAACAACAGCAGCAGCAGCAACAACAACAACAGCAACAGGTGCAACATCAGCAGCAACCTCCCACCCATGTCCGGACCCAGACAACGCCTCAGCCGCCCCAACAACAACAGCAGCAACAACAACAGCAGCAACAACAGCAGCAACAGCAACAACAACAACAACAACACTACACACACGATCACACTGTTGTCCATCCGGAGCAACAGATTCCCACCTACATAGATCTGACCAACAGCCACCGACCTCCAGCCGGCGGGGAGAGCCTCAGCTATAGCACAGCTCCACAGTATCCGGTGAGCGGGGGGCAGGACTACAACAATGCCAGCGTCCTGCAATATGCCACGCCCAACGGGGCCAAACCCTACCGACCCTGGGGAGCCGAGATGGCCTATTGAAGAGGTGGAACAGTATCAGGAAATGGAAAGCCCAAAACAGAGTCTAGTCAGGCCCAGTGTGATAGTCTTAAGTTTGGCCTCCTCCAGGAGATTCTAACGAGAAAATCTCGTTGAGATTGAGTACAGGAATAGGCACATTAACTAGTAATCTAAGAAACCATCTATCATCTAGAATTAGGATCTACGAACCTTTTGTGAAACTATTGTAAATAAATGCATTTGTTTAATAAGAAATATACAAAATCGGAAAGACATTTAGAAGAAAGAATGGGAGGAATCTAAAGATATATACGAAATATATATCCTTGAAGTATGTATACCAGTGCAGGGTATACAAAATTCCCTTTTCCAGCTGACAAAGAAAGGCGGCCTGGAGAGATAGGGAATCCAAACAGATTTGTAATATTTTTTACTATGTGGAAGTAGCCCGGATTAAACATAAAGCAACAAATATTAGCGAGTCCGCCGATCCATGTCAGATAACGACAACCAGCGTCTGCCGCGATGGTGGTCGGGAGGAGTCTGCTCGGCCATTGCGGTGACCACCACACATCCGCTGGATCTGGTCAAGGTGCAGCTGCAGACGCAGACGCAGGCCGAGAAGGTTTCGGTCGGCCAGGTCATATCGAATATCTATCAGAAGGGCGGTCTCACGGGCTTCTACAGTGGCATCTCTGCCTCCTGGTTCCGGCAGCTAACCTATACGACGGCCCGCTTCGCCCTCTACGAGTACGGCAAGAATTTCGTGGACGCGAGCAACGTCAGTGCCAAGGTGCAACTGGCGACCTTTGCCGGCGTCCTCGGAGGCATTGTGGGGGTGCCGGGCGATGTGGTCACGGTGCGGCTGCAGAACGACATTAAGCTGCCGCCGGAGAAGCGACGAAAGTGAGTATCGGATCATCCGGAGTGATCAGCGATATGTAAACGAATCACTTCCTCAGCTACAAGCACGTCTTCGATGGCCTGTACCGCATACAGAAGGAGGAGGGCGTCAAGAGTCTCTTTCGGGGCGCCGTGCCCGCTGTGACCCGAGCCGTGGTCCTGACGATCGGCACCAACGCGACATACGATCAGGTGAAGCAGGTCATTCAGGGTACCTTCGGCACAAAAGAGGGCCTGCCCCTGCACTTCCTCACCTCGACGATAGCTGGATGCATTGGCACCATCATGACGCAGCCCATCGACGTGATCAAGACCAGATACATGAATGCCAAGCCGGGCGAGTACTCCGGCCTTATCGCGGTGGTCATAAGCATCTTCAAGCAGTCGCCGCTGGCATTCTACAAGGGCTTTATTCCGGCCCTGATGCGGGTTAGTCCCAATACGATCATCACCTTCATGCTGTACGAGCAGGCACGTCTGCGCTTTGGCTACCTTCCGCCAAACGCCAAAAAAGAATAGAATTGAATATCCACGGCCTCCCACTCCGCCGTAAAAGTACTACGATACACAAATTATTAGTAATCCAAACCGCTCATCGTACTATTGCGTACCAATTGGCCTGGAAGTAATCCCCTCATGCCGTAATCGCGACTAATAAGCTGCCACCGTGTTCGCCCGCTCGACCACTGACCGTTGGTCAGCAGAAACAGCGATGGGGGTCAACGGCAGTGCAGCGTGTCCATATGGAAATGATGTTTATGGTTTATGAAATTTGCATAAGCGCAGGGATACCCGTATACCCCATGTACCTGTGTGGCAAGGGCTAACTAAAAACAGAGACCGAGAAAACCCAGTCCAAATGAGTTAGTTAAGCCGGCTGCACGTTCGCCGCTCGTAATTAGGAAACAGGGGCCACAAGGTGCAAAGGGTCGAACCATACCCTCGCCGAAACCCCGGGAGCTACAGAACAAGAATTTTCAAAACAACATGCATAACTGGAAACCAAAACGGCTCAAGATTTTGTCACCACTCTACATGTGTGTTTTACGATATATTTTTTTAAATTCATTCTTTTACGTTCATCTGCGCTCCAGTCTTATCCATCCGTTTATTTGTAATCGTTTTTGTGATTGATTGATTTGCTTTCGGTTTGCGGGTTTTTGACGAAGGGTTTGTTGTTTTGGTCGTTGCTTGCTTCGATGGTTGCTTCGACTTCGATTGTTCCTTCTTGGTGCGACAAATGAAAATTATAGACCTATAGACCAATAGTTTCTAATTAATTTATTTATAAACTTATGTTGAAGTTTTATTCAATATGGATATATCCCTCGAAAAGTGGAGAAATATGAGGTTATTGCCCAATATCTAATCAAATTTCAAACTAAAGGCATGCGAAATATATTCTTAATTCCTTTTTCCCTACTCGAAAAACACTTGAAGACCAAATTACATTTGTAACCGAGCAACCTCTCAGTTGCATGGGAATATTCCGATTTCCAGCAACCCCTAAACAGCCATGCGCCCACTGTTTTTTATACCACACTTAAAGAGTATTGGGATATATTAGATTTGTGTAAATGTGTCTAACAGCCAGAAGGAATCTTTTCCGACCCCATAAAGTACATATATTTTTGATCAACATCAATAGCAGAGTCGATATAGATATGTCTGTCTGTATTGATGAGCGCTTTTATCTCAGAGACTTTGTACTTTGTTTTACTGTGATATCACACTGGAAGAAATGTATTTCATAATTTTGTCAAGAGAAAAGAGGAGTGCAGGTATATATAGTAAAAGTTATATAAATCATTGCATATTTACAAACTGACTACCGGATAGTATACATAGAGTCCGAACGTTTCGACTCGTTTTTTGTTGTTTGACTGTTAAAAGCCTAAAACCGCCGAAGTAAATTATAGACGACTTAATGTAGGAAGAACTTAAAGAATTTATAAACATTTTTAAAACTGAATCCTTATCAGCTTAAAGGGTGTATAAACTATTGTCGGCCCTAGTCTTATTTTTTATGCAGGCGAATCAAAATAAGTGCCAAGCTATAAGACAGACGGTGGGACTTACGTCTTTAAAAG
Organism: Drosophila lowei; assembly: GCA_008121275.1. Taxonomy (NCBI): domain Eukaryota; kingdom Metazoa; phylum Arthropoda; class Insecta; order Diptera; family Drosophilidae; genus Drosophila; species Drosophila lowei. Next base: position 16,901,623 of record CM017778.1, on the reverse strand, counting down.
AAGAAATGTCCCAATAAAGTAACGTAAGTATTATGGTAAAAAACCGACAGAGGTGGACTACAACCAGGTCGTGGGCATACTGAATGATTCGAACCGCTGATGAGCGTCCACGCCACGCACAGCGAAATAGTAGCGCTGGTTTTTTCGAACTGACTGAACGTGACAGCCATGGGCAGTATGATGGCTTGAAAATCGCTCACGTGCATCCAGGAGTCGGTGCTGGGCTCATTAAGTGTCTCCTGGTACACAAATATCTGATACATTACTCAGTCAGAAAATCTATTGCCCGCATTCTCCAAAACCCAGTAGATGACAATGTCTGTGTCGTTGAGATTGATTCGTATGAGAGGCCGAGACGGCGGCAACTTCCAGCCGGGATTGAAGGGCTGTGCAGCCGATGATGGTAACGGCGGTGGATGCGAGTACCTTATGCGAGGGGCGACCATATCTGCATCGTCACATTCGATCCAAGGGAATTGCACTGACTTGTTGAAGACGTCGAAGCGGGTCAGCAAGCGATCGAGGGATCAATTCAATTCAAGACTCACCTCCACCATTATTGGTGACTATTTGTCTGGCATTGGCCTTCGACAAGGGCGACAATCTCACAGCATTTCCACTAGCAGGTGTACGACCAAATTCTCCCGTGGCTCTTGTTACAGACGTCGTTGGCCCCAGAGAATTTCTCTTCACGGCCATGTTGGATGACTGCCGTATAAGTGCGTTGGGCTTTGCAGCGGCAGCTGCAGCCGTCATAGCTGTCGCAGCATCGTCTTCATCCGTGAGATCAATTGCAGCATTCTCCTTCGGCTTGTCCGGAGCCAGGTTGGGTTGCTGGTTGAGGAAACGGGTACCGAAGGAAGGAGCGCTACTGGGAGGCGCCAATATGCTGCCCGCAGCATTTGTCTGATCTCCAGCACTGGGAGCAGCAGTCGGTTGCAAGACCTTGGAAGGAGTGCCTACTTGCAGGCCAATCTCTCGGGTAGCTCTTACCGGGGCCGTGAAACTCTTATTATTGGGCTGCAGATCCATTATTAGCCGATTATGCACCATTTGCAGTAGAATCTGTTTATTTATTTGGGGTATCTTGCTACGATACTTGGCAAACGTCTTCTTATACTTGTCCAGCTGGCAACGGATATTGGCCATCTCCCTATTCACCATCATACCCTTAACGGTCTTCTGGAGGACGAGTTCTTCCAAATCATTGCGGGTCTTGAACTCCAAGCTCCTGCGAAAGTTCTTAAGGAACTTCAGACGCAGAGTCTTAGCATCTGTTTTGCACTCTGGCTTGGGGTCCACCAACTCGGATTCCACCTCTGTGTTCTGTATCTCTAAATCAATTTGAAGTGTGCCATCAATAGAATCAGACTCTTCATGCCAGAGTTGGTCATCTTCAGCGGGGCACAGTAGATTGCTACTCGAGCTGCTGCTCCCGTCTTCTATGGCAGTGTTCTTAATCTGATGGAAAGAGGATAAACAAAGAGCAAGAATTAACATTTAAAACAAACAAGAGGGCGTGGATCCTCTCTTTCATTCTATTTTTTTTCCATCTCTCATGTCAAGTGCAAGCAAAATTGAGAAGCATGCGCCGCCTGCCTTGCCCGTCCTAGGAAAGTGTTTTGATTTTTGTTTGTGGTGTGAATTGGCCTATGAAAATGGCGGCCATAGCATCTATTAAATCGTGCCACTGGTGCGTTCATGTCTAGATTTTAACATGAGCTTGAGCTGAGTGAATTTTAAAACAGAAAAACACGCCGCAGATAGAAGGAAAGAATAAATAAAACTCACCATCTCATCCATAATTCACCAATTCTTTCTGCGCTGTCTTTTTTCAGTCGACCTTTTGCTGCTTTCTCTAGCACCGAACACATTTCAACACACCACAACGCAATACCATTGATGGCACTATCGATATCGCATATAGCTCAAAAATATTCGAATTTTCCGAATATACGCACGCCACTAGGCCCTATGGTTCTCCTATGTAAAAAAATGCTTCCCCGGCAATCCTCTATGACGCATGATGGTTGATTCCAGTTCTTGATTCTCAGCTTCTCTCTCTACTGCGAAAGTGGAATGAAAGCAAAGGCTCCTTTGGAAATCGGCATTTGTTTCTGCTCGTCTTTTTCTCCCTCTCGATCGAAAGGACACCTGTTGGTGGGAGTTTTACCGACAAGGGAGTGAGGGGTTGCGTAGGTGATCTCGTTTTTCTCTCCTTCCAAATTGTCTTTTTTCCCCTCTCCTACTGCAACACGACAGTCATGGCGGGGCTCAATAGGAATTACCGCTGGTGATTCTTGTGTGGTTTTCTGTACCCGCTCGTTTTCGTTACCGCTCACGAAGGAACAATCTTTTGCGCATTAATTTATTTTTGCCAGCTAAACACATACAAAAAAAAAATAAATGTTGTCAATACTTGCACGTCAGCAGGGTTGCGCGGCCGAGTGAGAGACCTCTGAGCTTTGACTTCCCACGCCGGTCGGTGGCTTTACTATTAAAAATCATCCACCACCCCAGGCGGAGAGAAAGTCCCGCATTGGAATAGCACTCGAGGGTGGGCCGAGCCGGTCCCGAAGATCGGCGTCAACACCATCAGCATAATACACACGTCACAACTTCCAATTAGAGACAATCATTCGGATACAGGACAGGCGGGGGGGATACATACCATGTGGACTTCGATGGGGTGGTTTTACTGTCCTCGGCAGTGGCTACAAAACCGAAAGAACGCTACGAAGTGGGTTTCATTCCTTGGATTACGTTCGGGCTACAAACACACATAGAACAGGAGCAGGAATAACCAGCAGGACCGGACCTGGCGCGGGGTGGATTCGAGGAGTGCATGGTGTAGTTTTCATTGTGTGAATGGATGTCATAAATAGTCAAATGATTTCGTTTTTATTGCGGTGCGAGTCAATTAAGTGGAATAGTTTTGCCATATTTCTGAATGGATTTTCGTGTTAAAGGTGACGGAAATGTCCATAAAAGCTGGCCACTTGTTGGGATTATTTTATTTAATTTATGCACATGTGCAGTTGAAAAGGATTTCATGTGCGGCGTAATGGTTCATTGATTTGAGTTGGGGAATCGGCGATTATGTATTTATGTAGATCATTTCACATGTGTGGGGTTGATTAATCGAACCAAAACATTGCGTCAATAAATCAACTCAATTTGAATTAAATAAATGAACTTGAAAAATGTGTTTTTTTTTCTATCTTTGCCCCTGGTGCATTCTACCTATCCCTGTCTTTCTTTCCCACCGCTTTTAAAAATAGCACATCAGTTCCAAGGCATATTAATACAAGGAGCGGCGTAGTCGGAAGTGTTCTCACTGATTGTGGCAGATTTGTTCACGGTTTGTCGAAAAGGTGTGGGTTTCCAGCAAAAACGTAAAATGTGGCTCCGTTTTGAAAGTCCTGAGCTTTCGTTTGACCACTTTTTTTCGGCAGGTTTTACGGTCACACTGCTCCTTTAACGAAATTTTTATTTCTTTCAGGAATACTTATATTATAGAAGAGTTTGACCTCACCTTACTTGCATATACCCTTGTGTCAGATCTGCCTCTTGCGCTGCGCGAATTTGTTTTATTATTATTTTGTGAGTGGTAATTTGATTTGAGTTTTTGTTTTTGTGAACTTTTCATAAAATCAATAATCGAACTGTTTTAGTTTGCCGCGACACGCTTATGGCACAGCCATGCGGCTGCTGCACGCGATCCACACGTTTCTGTGATGTAATCCGTGAGTGAGAGATCCAAAAAATGTGATCGGCAGAAATGTTAGCCAGGACGCTGTTTAACCGCTGCTGCAACGGACGCTGCATCAGAATGGCGGCTCCACACGTGAGGCGTAAGTGGGGTCATCGCACACCGTGAACAAATCACCACCAAGGGGAATCAGGTTTCAGATATTTTATTTAATTGTGAATTTAAGCAAACTACATCATCTATCAGTGCCACGGCACCTGGTTGCCAATGGTGCCCTTCTTGTAGAACTTTGCTGTGGCCGAGGCGGTAGCGGCAAGAGTGGGGGTTGGTGGGGCCGGCTCGTAAGTGGGTCCACCGCCCTCGGCCTTCAGGACAGCGGCACACCTCCACTGCTTGTTGTAGTTCATCCGCCAGAGCCGCACACAGCCGTCATCACCGGTGGAGATCAGCATGGTGGCCAGCATGTTCCAGCAGACGCGCCACACGGGGCAGTTGTGGTCGCTAAACTTTACCGTCTGGATGTCTAGTTTGGTGGTGCCCGTGGAATCTCTAAATAGATGGGAAATTATTAAGTTGGGGCAGCCCTGGGAGTAAAACCTTTCCTGTTCTTACGTCACTCCGCGAAGATTCACAATATAAAGATCCTTGCTGGCCACGGCCAGCATGTGGAAGGTACGTCCTGCATTCGGAGCAAAGGCCACATCCGTGACGGGGTCCGTGATGTCGTTTACAGTATCAATCTTCACACATTTGCGGGCATTGTCGCTGTAGGCAAAGAGGAACACTTTACCCGTGGGCGTGGCGGAGTCGTCGCTGCCAGCCTGCAAGAGAGTGGAGATGCGAGATCAAAAAGTATGCTGGGTCGTGTACTTACCGCCAGCAGTTGGGTGACCATGTAGGTGGATGTGTTCCAGGACAGACAGCTCAGCGGCAGCTTGTTTGCTATCTCATGCTGTACCGGCCACTGGGAGAGGTTCATGATGTCGGGAGCTTCGTAAATGCGTATGATGCCATCCGCGGAGGCGGTGGCCAGCAGCAAGCCCAGGTATTTTGGGGCGAACTCCACATCCGTGACGCTGGTCCGCGAATCTACGAGCGTGGTGCGGCGCACCCATCTCCGAGTCGGTGTGTTCGTGGTGGAGACTTTCTCGCCAATAACCTCCTCCCAAACGGAGGCCGTGCGGTCGAAGGAGCAGGTGGCCACCACCTGGCCGAACTCCGGATGGGCCCACGACACGCGCCAGATGGAGCCCGAGTGCGCCTTCCAGCTGCTCGTCACACTCCACTTGCCCTGCGCATCCTCATCCCAGATCTGCAAACTTAGATTCTTCGTAAATGCGCTTGTTTACCCCGCCGGCAAACTATTCACCTTTACTGTCTGATCGCTGGAGCAGGTGGCCATGCGGCGACCATAATAGTCAAACACCACGTCATGTATAACATCCTTGTGATCGGCGATAATGGGCTCCACATCGAACATATTTCTGTCGTTGGATTTGTTTGCAAAATGTTTATAAAATGCACGCGCGGAAAAATCTTCTCCAGTGCAGCGAAATGCAGCCCTGAGGAAGCCAAGTGTTGGTAAGCGAGCGGCAGTCAGCTGTGTGGCGGCACACGCAGTATTTTTCTTCTGCTGTTTCTGTTTATAATTCTGGGGCGGGAAAACGGTCACATTGGCGCTGCAGTCCGAATTACGCGTGAAATACGAAAAAAATTAAGTGGAAAAAATAGAAGAACAGAGAAAAGCAGCCGAGCTGCCCATTGACCATACCTGGGGAAGTAATCAACGGTTCCACACGGTCATTGCCTGTGCTGTGAAAGTGATAGAATTGGCAAGGAATACTCCGCTCGCAATCAAAAATCTCAGTGGCAAACACAGCCAGAGCTTCCCACCCGGAAAAGAACAGTTACACAAAACAAAATTGCTAACAGAAAGAAACGTGGAAAGCAGCGCATTACGATGGAGAAAAGTAAGTCGATGTGGAGGGCTGTAATCTATTCGGTAAACATGTAATTACTATCTGATTAGTGGCAGTAGCAGATAATATGCGCATATGCAAATAACAACAGTAGCCGCACCTGGGGGTTATTCACCCTTTTGGGGAGAGGCATTATGTATGTCTGGGAACCGCCGGGACCCAGCATAAATCAAGATTCCGTTTGTTTATCATTTGCATTCGTTTGATAAAGTCCACATTCTGTGTTTGGTTCCATCAATCAAAGTACAGGCCAGCCAGGCAGCCCAGCATATTTTCCTTCCAATATGTTGTGCTTTTGCTCTCGCCACTCTCTTTCGCTCTCACCACTGTTACTGACCTTGATTCCCATTGGACTGTGAACATCGCGCGATGGTCGAGTCTGTATGTGTGTATGTAGGCGAGAGGGAGAGAGTGTAAATATATGTATGTGTGTGGGATGCTGCTGGGTGTGGGCGGATGCGAAGCCAGCCTCATTCCAGTCTTAGTACAAGCCGGCTTTCATTACCTAATCGGTGTGAGTGCATCCATATGTAAGCCAGAGCGAGAGCCGGCACCAGCTGATAGGCGTCCCCACTTCTCCTCGGTCTATTATTGGCCGTGGTATCAGCAGCAGACGCACTGGCCACGCGCCAAGCATGAATAATGCGACCGAATTTCGGTAGATCCCAACACAACAGTAAATTTCCGCCAGCCTGTGATAAGCGCTGCCCCGCCACTTGATCGCATTGAGTGATGGAGGAAAAGCGGGGAACCGACAGCGCCAATTATTAATCATAATTCGTCGGAGCATACCGGTCGGCTGTTTTCAATGCCACAATCGGAAGATTCTCTGCAGCTTATCGCGGAGATTACAGGGAGCAGGCGTCGTCGACGGGAATTTCTTTTATGACTTTAAAAAAACCTCTGCTGATGTCCAAACAATCAAGAATCCGAGAGATTCGCGTGTTCTGCTCGTGGCAGCGTGCTGAAATCGTTATTAATTACGATTTCAAGTGCATCCGAGGCGAATCAATCGAGATTATCAATTTTGTATTACCTCGCTAATTCAACTCTAATGCGTAATCAGAATCTGGCTATTTACGGTAGCAAATTGATAGATTAGTGTGGCTAATGTTCCCGTAAGTACCCGCAAAGTGCACTATCGTCATCGGGAAAGGGTCAGCTTAAAGTTTACACAACAGCAACAGCAACAACAACAGCCTTGACATTGAAAGCTCCCACAGTGTGAGAGAAGAGTGACACGTATTAAAGCAACGGCCAAACACAGCTGATCGCTATCGACTCTTATCGACTGGAAATAAACATGGAAAATGGATGGCAACTAGCAAAAATAAACTGCTAATAAAACACGGCTGCTCTTTTACCTTTTCTTTTTGTTTAGTCAGAAGCAGCAGCAACAACAGCTCGACCTCTGAGGCCCTCTGTCGCGATTAACATACAGGCGCAACAACCTGTACACGCACACAACAGCACACCCGTCCCGTCCATGCACGCACCAGTGTAGTTGATATCGATAGTGACAGCGACGCCAGCAGCACTGGCCGCTGGACAGCAGCAGCAGCAGCCCTCGCGATAGTGGGTTCCAGACGAGGAGCCTGGCCCCACAGCTCCACAGTTGGATTTTAAGCGTCGGTCACTGCAGTACCACTCGTGCGGAACTTGTGCCCGTTTAAAGCTACGAATGCAGTAGTCTGCCCCGTTAAAGAAATACAGAAACATAAAAGCAGAGTGGTTAAACTCCCATTAACTCGAATTCAAATATACTACTCCGTATGTATATGTCTAGAAAAGCGAGTCAAGGCCCTAAAAAGTGTCCAAAAGTGTGGTCCTAAAGATAATTGGCCCTGGCATTGAATTTGTTGGGTCTTTTCTGTGTGTTTTTGTGCTTTTGACGATTGAATAATCTTTTCGGCAGAGATTTCGATTCCCATCGAGCAGTTCAGCTAAGAAATTTCTTATCGGATCGACGGGTAGAAAAACATACGACTCACATCAATCCAATTAGAAATGTTTATAGAACTGGGCCACAAACTCGCATATCGAATTCTCCGTCCGCATCAGCTTCAGCTTGGGATCGATCAGGGATTGTATACCTCATCTCGAATACTTGAGACGGGATGTCTTGACAAAAAGCTGGAAGTCTTGAAACCGATCCGCAGCTTACTATTACATAATTACCTGATAAGCCAGTGCTACTTAGTGGATCGATTCACCTTTTTGTGCCTTTCAAAGCGCTGGCTCTGGCTGGCTGGCACACTTACATATATATTGTAATGGCAAAATCATTGACCTCTTCTATAAGCAAAGCCAATTTGCATTTCCACATACCATACTACTACTCTAGTCGCTGTGCTGGGGATTTTTTTTGTTTTTTGTTTCAGCTTTTGTTATTTCTCATTTTCCCTCTTCCATTTTTGGTTTTTCGGTTTCGGTTTCTGTTTTAAATTTAAAAATGCGCCGTACATTGTACACCCAATAACAACATTATAATCTTGGGTGTTTTGTAGTTTTATTACCCTTTCGAAGGGTGTTAATTGAGAGGCATGTACGTCATTAGCTGAGGAATCTTTGGCCTTTGACCCACGGACCCATGGAATTGTAATATTCCGTATTCTGGACTGTTTTCTTATTTATTTTCGTACATCATAATTCCGTTATGAAATTCACCTGGGAACCTTTCTTGCTTCCTACATATCCCACATGTTGCGGCAAATTGACTGTCGACTCGAGACGCACAAGCGTATGCTGCAAAAGAGAATTCCTTAGAATTTGTAAAAACAACATACATTGCGTGTGCATGTCACGGCATTCGCTAATGAGGGTTTATGGTTGCTTTATAAGTCCTTTCCACCGCTGTTAAAGAGTATTCCGATTTCGAATCGTCTTTGGGATCTTCGTTGACCTGGCAACGATATTCGATTCGGGTATTTGGGTCTCTATATTATGGATTTTCGGTTTCTTAATTGTATCTGCAAACCAGTTTATGCATAGATTAGCATTTTGGTTTTGTTTTGTTTTATATTTTTTTGCTTCGTCGTTGCTTCTTTGGCCCACAAATTCGTGGCAAAGTCTTTGAACTTGAAAAATGTCCAATCAAGACGGGGCGAGACCTACTGCCATAATCATATTCACGTAGATTTGGGTCTCCTTTATCCGCACAGACACTTTTACTGACCCATAAAATACATTTGTACGATACTCGCGTTCCGTAGAGCCGGAAACGAAAGATATCCATTATCTAATCCAATTTGAATTCACTGATTTAAAGCAGCTTTTTGGATATAGCCGATGTTGATCACACTATTAGCCACTCTGGCAGCATATCTCGCGTTCCTCTTCACCCTGATCTTTGGCCGGGGACAGAAAAGACCAGTCCACGCGCCACCCACCAGAGCAGCCAGAGAAACAGAAACTACAACACCGATTAATCGTAAGAACACTTTATGACTCCATAAGCAGCACGTGAAGGGCCCCCAAACACAAAGCACATTTAGCTGATAGTCGAACCGATGCACTAGTAATCTCTATAATAATCAATATTGGCTGATTGATTGATTGATTTCCAGACAACTCCAGCGTGATTGCAGCTACAGCACCACCAGTCACAGCCACAAGCAGCTTGTCGACCGCAACAGGAGGAGCCACAACAAAGCTGAATGAGAAGCGTTTCCCCAAAGGAGCCAGCATAAAGAAGGTTCAGTTCTCCAGCGAAAGCCTTAAGGAGGTGGATATTGCCTTGTCCGATCTGAGCTATCACCAGAATCACAACAACAACACAACCGTCATCAAGAACAAGAACAACAATAATAGCATTGTCGAAATCAAAAAGAAATCATCAGTCGAGATGAGCGAGGAAACAAATGCAACGGCAGCCACGGATGCGGAGCGTCCAAGTTTCTTGGTAGGTCTTTGACAGTGGCACCCTCTTGTCTGGTGGATAATCTGAATCTGAATCTAAATCTAAATCTTCTCTCTGACTCTGACAGGTGGGCGATGAGATTGACGAAAAGGCAGCCGAAGCCGGAGAAGCTGTGGACGAGTTCCCCCAGAAGATGCAGAGCGCGGCCCGGCAGAATGGCGATATATCGGAGAAACGCAAGCGATTAAGGTAAGGGGCACGCCCAGCCCTCCACATAGAGCAAACGCAGTGGGAGGATGGGTATGCGGATGGGGTGACTGAGCAAATCAAAGAACAGGTGACTGCGTCATAGATATCGCGCGAGTTTATCAAAAAGAGACAGCGCGCAAAGCTCTTCCTCTAAGTGCGAATGGGAGAGAAGCAGCGAAGCTTTTTCGAGAACTCTGAGAGAGGGCGAGAGCCAAGCATTTTGTGTGAGAGAGCGAGAGAGCCGCCTTTGGGGACGGACGCCGTCACATTTTGTTTTCATTCATAACCGAAAGCGTTGCCTCAAAACTTGTTTTATTGCGAGACTCGGAATCGGTACTCTCCCTCGCTCTCTATCTCTCCATGCGACCTCTGAGCAAACGGTGGTCCAACTATTTGTTGGCCGGCTATCTGTTTTGGCCCGCTCGAGACCGACCCGCCAGCAGTTCCACAGCAGTCGTCGGTTCCGTCGGTCAGAGAAGTAAAACCCCAACAGCAGCAAAAGTCGAACCTCCGCCAGTCGCCGAATTTCTCGTTGCCTAAATACGTTTCTCGCGTGTGGATTATTCGTTCAACATTGATTTTCTGCCGTGTGGCTCGTCATCGTCATAACGTTTTCGGTGGGGAGAAAGTGTTGCTTGCAGCAAAAAGTGGTGTGTGGTGTGGCATAAACAGTGTTTTTTGTTTGTTCTCCGTTCTGTTTTTCGGTTATTAGTCAGAATTGCATAATTCGCGTGGGGTTGCCCGTCCGAGCCGAGTTACCCGTGACCCCTGAATGCTATTGGCCCTCGTTGAGCTAGCCAGCATGTTGAAGCGTCGTACCAGTAAGCGTTTTGTACTTGTTGAGTCTGGCGAGGAGCCGCTGGTGCAGGCAGGAGCAGGTGCTGCAGCAGGAGGATCTGGATCGGGCATTGTCATTCCTCACTTTGTGGCCGTTGACTGTGGACTGAGCGACAGCAACCACAATGAGATGAGTCCCAGCACCACCACCAGCCCCAGTAGCATCTCCAGCAACGGCGGTGGCAGCAGCAACAACAACAACAACAACCTCAGCAACCCATCGCCAGGACTCCTTAGTGTGCCCACGGGGGGAACCCTAAAGTAAATACATGTTAAACATATAGATATATGCCTGTATCTTAAAAAGTGAATAACTATATAGAATATATGGGAGAGATAAAGCTCATTGTTTGCTAGAATTTCGATTCCATTTGACAGGTAGCCCCCAGAACCGGTTCCGCCAAATCTTCTTTAAATTGCGCTCTCACCTTCCGCTCTACACTGAGCAACAAAACAATTGTTTGCGAATATTTACCGATCATTAAATCTCTTTCAGACCGAGCATGTCGCGTGGCACTGGCCTGGGCCAGGATCGCCATCAGGATCGTGACTTTCATATAGCCACCACCGAGGAGTTTGTGAAGCGTTTCGGCGGTACACGTGTCATAAATCGCGTACTCATTGCCAACAATGGCATTGCGGCTGTCAAGTGCATGCGTTCCATTCGCCGATGGGCCTACGAGATGTTCAAGAACGAGCGGGCCATCAGATTTGTGGTGATGGTCACCCCGGAGGACCTGAAGGCGAATGCCGAGTACATCAAGATGGCCGATCACTATGTCCCCGTGCCCGGCGGTTCCAACAACAACAACTATGCGAATGTTGAGCTCATTGTGGACATTGCACTTCGCACCCAAGTGCAGGTGAGTAGTCGCGTCTGGAGGCCAGTGCCCGGCCGTAGATGTGGCCCAGTGTCAATCCGTTTGGGTTGGTTGCGCCTTAACCACATCGTACGATTCGTATTTACACTCTGTCGATCTCCAGGGGCTGAAAGAGTCGAACGATCGTATGTCGCATACCAATGCAAAAGCTCGAAAACTGCTGCTCCACCCCTCTACCAAACAGTCTGCTTAAGCTAAAGATTGTCTGTGGCTGTGTCTGTGTGGATAGTAACACTGTGCAACAGAAAGTGTGTGCTGTAACCTTGCTGAAAGTGCCTCTACCTTCTAGTAGAATCTCTCCTGCTTCTGTGTACCTTTAAAATTCCTTCATATAAGTACAAGTACGAGTACTATTTGCTGATCACGTAAACTTTTATTTTCTGTAGACCTCCCGTTCCGTAGCTCTGGATAATTGCACTGAAAGTAGCAAAAGATCACTTCTAAAATACTACCTATAGGTATTTCTCTAACTGTTGCTCACGTTAACTTTGACTTTGTTGTAGATCAGATCTTAATAGGGCACTTCTATTTTACGTATATGTATACTACAAAGTTGATTGAGATGTAAACAGTGGCTGCTTTTAAGTACATAGTAATTCTGTTTCCTGAAATTGCACTTTGTCGCTGCTCAAATAAACTTGATTTTCTGTAGATCTTCTAAGATTCAAGAGAATAGCTAATATCGGTTTACAACCCTTGCGCATTTATGAGCAATTGTAGGCGTAGCAATTAGTTATGTGATCTTTAGATTTTTAGCAGTCCAACCACAACAAAATCCTTGTCAGATAATCTCTAGTCGAGTTCTCGCACATTCTCTTTAATAGTGTGCGTTTGTGCTTCTCGAGTCCTGCTCGCATTATGTGAGAGACTCTGCTTTAGCCTTCCTTCTTTTTAGCAAAATTCGAAGCAAATAACTGACTTTCATAGGTTGTTATTCTTCAGTTCTAATCTAAAGCCTTCATCAATTGGCAACCACAACACTTGGAGATTGCGGACAGATAGTGAAGATATTCCTATTCCAATTAGTGGAGTGTGTTTGCTTTCCATTAGGTAGACATTAGAGATCTGCGAGTGTATGTGTGTTGAGTTTTGCAGCATTCGGGATTCTATGATATGAAATTGAAAGGAAGAGATTGTCCAATTTGTGAATTCATGTCGTTCTTTTCTTTCTTTACGCGCAGCAAAACAACAATACTCGTATACAAATTCAGGCAAAAATCCAATCCCTCGTTCGCACTCGTTCAATTCGTGCCTCTTTGCTTAAATGTTGTGCGCCCGATTCTTACGCGTAGCGTTCTATTTCACTCAATTCATTTTGAGCATTGTTGATTCGTTTGTGTGGGACTAATTAGTAAAAAGGGGAGATAACACTCAACACCTTGCTCCACAGTGTGAATTATCTACTTTTTTGTTGTGCTATCTTTCGCTATGAGGTTATAAAGTGTTATATTGAGTTTTCAATTATTTATTATGGATGATATTATGATTGCAGGCTGTCTGGGCTGGATGGGGTCATGCCTCGGAGAACCCCAAGTTGCCGGAGCTGCTGCACAAGGAGGGTTTGGTGTTCCTCGGGCCACCGGAGCGCGCCATGTGGGCGCTGGGCGACAAGGTGGCCTCCTCAATTGTGGCCCAAACGGCCGATATACCCACACTGCCATGGTCCGGCTCCGACCTGAAGGCCCAGTACAGCGGCAAGAAGATCAAGATCACCAGCGACCTTTTTGCCCGCGGCTGTGTGACCAATGTGGAGCAGGGTCTGGCGGCTGTCGCCAAGATTGGTAAGTCCCATAGAAGGTCTTGCGATGGAACCCCTCATTCTTATCTGTGACTCCTACTTGCAGGCTTTCCCGTGATGATCAAGGCATCGGAAGGCGGCGGCGGCAAGGGCATTCGTCGCGTCGATACCACCGAAGAGTTCCCCGCCCTGTTCCGTCAGGTGCAGGCCGAAGTGCCCGGCTCTCCCATCTTTGTGATGAAACTGGCTCGTGGCGCCCGCCACTTGGAAGTGCAGCTGCTGGCGGATCAGTACGGGAATGCCATCAGTCTCTTTGGCCGCGATTGCTCCATACAGCGTCGCCATCAGAAGATCATCGAGGAGGCACCGGCCATTGTGGCCCAGCCGGAGGTGTTCGAGGACATGGAAAAGGCGGCCGTGCGTCTGGCCAAGATGGTGGGCTATGTGAGCGCCGGCACCGTGGAGTACCTATACGATCCGGAGGGCAGGTACTTCTTCCTGGAGCTGAACCCCCGTCTGCAGGTGGAGCATCCCTGCACGGAGATGGTGGCCGATGTCAATCTGCCGGCCTGCCAGCTGCAGATCGGCATGGGCATCCCCCTATACCGCCTCAAGGACATTCGCCTGCTGTACGGCGAGTCGCCGTGGGGCTCCTCCATCATTGACTTTGAGAATCCGCCGAACAAGCCCATGCCCTCGGGCCATGTGATCGCTGCGCGCATCACCTCTGAGAATCCCGACGAGGGCTTCAAGCCGAGCTCGGGCACAGTTCAGGAGCTCAACTTCCGCTCCAGCAAGAACGTCTGGGGCTACTTCAGTGTGGCCGCCTCCGGAGGATTGCACGAGTTTGCCGACTCGCAGTTCGGTCACTGCTTCTCCTGGGGCGAGAACCGGCAGCAGGCGCGCGAGAATCTCGTGATTGCCCTCAAGGAGCTATCGATCCGTGGCGACTTCCGCACCACCGTCGAGTACCTGATCACGCTGCTCGAAACGAATCGCTTCCTGGAGAATACCATCGACACGGCCTGGCTGGATGCTCTGATTGCCGAACGCGTGCAGTCCGAGAAGCCGGACATACTGCTGGGCGTGATGTGCGGGGCCCTGCACATTGCCGATCGCCAAATCACCGAATCCTTCTCCAGCTTCCAAACGTCGCTGGAGAGGGGCCAGATCCAGGCGGCCAACACCCTGACGAATGTGATAGACGTGGAGCTGATCAACGGAGGGATCCGGTACAAGGTTCAAGCGGCCAAGAGCGGGGCCAACTCGTACTTCCTGCTGATGAACAGCTCCTTCAAGGAAATCGAGGTGCACCGCCTGTCCGACGGCGGTCTGTTGATCTCCCTCGAGGGCGCCTCGTACACCACCTACATGAAGGAGGAGGTGGACCGCTACCGCATCGTGATTGGCAACCAGACGTGCGTCTTCGAGAAGGAGAACGATCCGTCGCTGCTGCGCAGCCCATCGGCGGGAAAGCTCATCAATCTGATTGTGGAGGATGGGGCACATGTGGCCAAGGGCCAGGCCTTTGCCGAGATCGAGGTGATGAAGATGGTGATGACCCTCACCTCCCAGGAGGCCGGCACGGTGACCTTTGTGCGGCGTCCAGGCGCCGTCCTCGACCCGGGCTCCCTGCTGGGCCACCTGGAGCTCGATGATCCCTCGCTGGTGACCAAGGCGCAGCCCTGCAAGAGCCAGTTCCACCAGGCCGAGAACGCGCCCCTTCCCGAGAAGCTGAACCGCGTGCACAACACGTACAAGAGCATTTTGGAGAACACCTTGGCCGGCTACTGCCTGCCGGAGCCCTTCAATGCCCAGCGGCTGCGCGACATCATCGAGAAGTTCATGCAGAGCCTGAGAGATCCATCGCTGCCGCTGCTGGAACTCCAGGAGGTGATTGCCTCCATCTCGGGCCGCATCCCCATCTCCGTGGAGAAGAAGATCCGCAAGCTGATGACCCTCTACGAGCGGAACATCACCAGTGTGCTGGCCCAGTTCCCCTCCCAGCAGATCGCCAGCGTCATCGACAGCCACGCAGCAACCCTGCAGAAGCGCGCCGATCGCGACGTCTTCTTCCTAACCACCCAGAGCATTGTGCAGCTGGTGCAGCGCTACCGAAATGGCATTCGCGGCCGCATGAAGGCCGCCGTTCACGAACTGCTGCGCCAGTACTACGACGTGGAGTCGCAGTTCCAGCACGGCCACTACGACAAGTGCGTGGGGCTGGTGCGGGAGCACAACAAGGACGACATGCTGACGGTGGTGAACACGATATTCTCGCACTCGCAAGTGGCCAAGAAGAACCTGCTCGTTACGCTGCTCATCGACCATCTGTGGGCCAACGAGCCGGGACTCACCGACGAACTGGCCAACACCCTCAGCGAGCTGACGTCCCTGAACAGGGCTGAGCACTCGCGGGTGGCTCTGCGCTCCCGCCAGGTACTGATTGCCGCCCACCAGCCGGCCTACGAACTGCGCCACAACCAAATGGAGTCGATATTCCTGTCGGCCGTGGACATGTACGGCCACGACTTCCATCCGGAGAATCTGCAGCGCCTGATCCTCTCGGAGACCTCGATCTTTGACATTCTCCACGATTTCTTCTACCACACGAACCGAGCCGTGTGCAACGCCGCCCTCGAGGTGTACGTGAGGCGCGCCTACACCTCCTATGAGCTGACCTGCCTGCAGCACTTGGAGCTGTCCGGCGGCCTGCCGCTGGTTCATTTCCAGTTCCTGCTGCCCACGGCCCATCCGAATCGTCTTTTCTCGCGCATGTCCTCGCCGGAGGGACTGGACCAGGCGGCGGCCGAGTCGATGGGCAGCTCCTTTGTCCGCACCGGAGCGATTGCCGCCTTCGATTCGTTCGAGCACTTTGAGATGTACTCGGACGAGATACTGGACCTTCTCGAGGACTTTGTCTCGCCCGCGATGGTCAATGCCAAGGTGCTGGAGGCTGTGGAGGCAGCCGACTCCATCTCGGACGGCCGTCATAGCACCTCCATCAACGTGTCGCTCTCAGATCCCGTCACCAGAGCTAATGCCGCCGAAGAGGCCAAGTCCACGGAGCCCATTCACATTGTGAGTGTGGCTGTGAGGGAGACCGGAGATATGGACGATTTGCAGATGGCCCAGATCTTCGGGAGTTACTGCAAGGAGCACAACGAGGAGCTCTTCCAGCGCCGCATTCGGAGGATAACGTTTGCCTCTTTGAAGAAGCGCCAGTTCCCCAAGTTCTTTACATACCGCGCACGCGACAAGTTCGAGGAGGATCGCATTTATCGGCACCTGGAGCCGGCCTCTGCCTTCCATCTGGAGCTGAACCGCATGAAGACCTATAACCTGGAGGCCCTGCCGACGGCCAACCAGAAGATGCATCTGTATTTGGGCAGGGCAAAGGTGTCTAAGGGGCAGGAGGTGACCGACTATCGTTTCTTCATCCGCTCGATCATCCGCCACTCGGACCTCATCACCAAGGAAGCCTCCTTCGAGTACCTCCAGAACGAGGGCGAACGGGTGCTGCTGGAGGCCATGGACGAACTGGAGGTGGCCTTCTCCCATCCGCATGCCAAGCGCACCGACTGCAATCACATCTTTCTCAATTTCGTGCCCACCGTTATCATGGACCCGGCCAAGATCGAGGAGTCCGTCACCAAGATGATCATGCGCTATGGCCCCCGCCTGTGGAAGCTGCGCGTCCTCCAGGCCGAGCTGAAGATGGTCATCCGCCAGTCGCCGCAGTCGCCCACCCAAGCGGTGCGCCTTTGTATTGCCAACGATTCTGGGTACTTCCTGGACATCTCCATGTACACGGAGCAGACGGAGCCGGAGACGGGCATTGTAGGTGTCAAATGAACGACTATCTACGCTGTTCTCCTGTTCTTATCAGATCACCTTTGATTGTCGTTTTAGATCAAGTTCAAAGCCTATGGAGAGAAGCAGGGTTCCCTTCACGGCCATCCCATTTCGACGCCCTATATGACCAAAGACTTCCTGCAGCAGAAGCGCTTCCAGGCGCAGTCGAGCGGCACCACGTACGTGTACGATGTGCCTGACATGTTCCGCCAAATGACCGAGCGCCACTGGAAGGAGTTCTCCAATGCCCGGCCCTCTGTGGACATACGCATACCCGACAAGATTCTGATTGAATGCAAGGAGCTGGTTCTGGAGGGCGACAGCCTTATTGAGATGCAGCGTCTGCCGGGCGAGAACAATGTAGGTTTCCTTCGATTCCCATTGACATTGCGGCTTCTCTATTGATTAATCTCTGATCTTCCAGTGCGGCATGGTGGCCTGGCGCATTGTCCTGGCCACGCCGGAGTACCCGAATGGGCGCGAAATCATTGTGATAGCCAATGATCTGACCTACCTGATTGGCTCTTTTGGAATCAAAGAGGATGTGCTGTTCGCCAAGGCTTCCCAGTTGGCGCGCGAACGGAAAGTGCCTAGGGTAAGCATTCAGATCATTCCAGGCTCCAATCATCCCTCCAATCCACTCATCCGCAAATCCCCTCCTGTAGATCTATATATCGGTGAACAGCGGTGCCCGCATTGGACTGGCCGAGGAGGTGAAGGCAATGTTCAAGATAGCATGGGAGGATCCCGAGGAGCCGGACAAGGGCTTCAAGTACCTCTATCTGACCACCGAGGACTATGCCCAGGTGGCCAATCTTAATTCGGTGCGTGCCATTCTCATCGAGGATGAGGGCGAGCAGCGCTACAAAATCACCGACATCATCGGCAAGGACGATGGCCTGGGCGTCGAAAATCTGCGCTATGCCGGCCTGATTGCCGGCGAAACGTCGCAGGCGTACGAGGAGATTGTCACCATTGCGATGGTCACCTGCCGCACCATCGGCATCGGCTCCTATGTGGTGCGTCTGGGCCAGCGTGTCATCCAGATCGACAACTCGCACATTATACTCACGGGGTATGCGGCCCTGAATAAGGTAAGTCTTTCAAATCAGAATCCAACAGTGGACCTTCAAATATCTTCTCCTTGCAGCTGCTCGGTCGCAAGGTATATGCCTCAAACAACCAATTGGGCGGCACGCAGATCATGTACAACAATGGCGTGACCCACAAAACTGAGGCCATCGACTTGGACGGCGTGTACACCATCCTCGACTGGCTCTCGTACATTCCCGCCCACATTGGCTGCGACCTGCCCATCGTTTTGCCCAGCGATCGCATCGATCGGCCTGTCGATTTTATGCCCACCAAGTCGCCGTACGATCCGCGCTGCATGCTGGCCGGTCGTGTGAATCCCACCAATGCGAATGAGTGGGAGAATGGGTTCTTTGATCGTGATTCCTGGAGCGAGATTATGGCCCCGTGGGCCAAGACCGTGGTCACGGGACGTGCTCGTTTGGGCGGTGTGCCTGTAGGTGTGATTGCCGTGGAAACGCGGACTGTGGAGGTGGAAATGCCCGCGGATCCGGCCAACCTGGATTCGGAGGCCAAGACACTGCAGCAGGCGGGTCAGGTGTGGTATCCCGACTCCTCCTACAAGACGGCGCAGGCCATCAAGGACTTTGGGCGCGAGGAGTTGCCGCTGATTGTGTTCGCCAACTGGCGTGGCTTCTCCGGCGGCATGAAGGACATGTACGAGCAGATTGTCAAGTTTGGGGCGTACATCGTCGACGGACTGCGGGAGTACAAGAAGCCGGTGCTCATCTACCTGCCGCCCAATGCCGAGCTGCGTGGCGGAGCCTGGGCCGTTCTGGACTCGTTGATCAATCCGCGCTATATGGAAACCTATGCGGATCCGGAGGCCCGAGGTGGTGTCCTCGAGCCCGAGGGTATTGTGGAAATCAAATACAAAGAGAAGGACCTCATCAAGACGATAAATCGTCTGGATGCGACCACAATTGCCGTGAGTTGCATCTGCAATGGTTGCCTGATCTGTTCTTTCACTAATTCCCTGTATTCCTTATTCCCTGCAGCTAAGGAAGGAATTCGAAGAGGCAACTGCAGCTGGTGATAACACGAAGGCCGAGCAGGTGGATGAGAAGATCAAGGCTCGTCTCGCGCAGCTAATGCATGTCTATCATACGGTGGCCGTGCACTTTGCCGACCTACACGACACGCCCGAGCGGATGCTGGAGAAGGAGTGCATCAGCGAGATTGTGCCATGGCGCGGCTCGCGACGTTGGCTCTACTGGCGCCTGCGCCGCCTCTTGCTGGAGGATGCCTACATCAAGAAGATCTTGCGGGCACAGGACAATCTCTCTGTCGGACAGGCCAAGCAAATGCTCAGACGCTGGCTAGTCGAAGAAAAGGGTGCCACAGAGGTAAAAGGATACAAAAATCTATATATTTTTCGGTTGCTTTACAATGATTTTGTTCTGTTTTGCAGGCATATCTGTGGGACAAGAATGAGGAAATGGTGGCCTGGTATGAAGAGCAAACGAATACAGAATCTATTGTCTCCCGCAATGTGAGTTCCGTGAGACGGGATGCCATCATCTCAACCATTTCGAAAATGCTCGAGGTAAGATCAGCTGCAATCTGGTTATTTACCAATCAATATTAAATGAAATTCTCTGAATCTGTTAATGGATCTTTTAGGACTGTCCCGATGTAGCGCTGGACGCTGTGGTTGGTCTCTGTCAAGGCCTGACGCCCGTCAATCGTGGAGTGGTCGTACGCACACTGGCGCAAATGCAGCTGAACGAGGAGTCCTCCAGCAATACCCAGGGATGATTGTACGCTAGATTCTAAGTTCTTTTAAGCCCCCTCCCTCTCTCGAAGCCATCGCAGCGGTTAGGTGATGCCTGGAAGAGAGTCCTCCGTCATCTTGTTGTGAAGCCTAGCGTCCTGGCTATTGTAAAATACTGGAAAAACTAGCATGATGTGCATTTTGTTTAGTTGAATTTGTTTAAACGTAATTAGTTAAATGTAGCATGTAGTATCTTGATAGAGAGCCCCACTCTAGTTGTGTGGGGCATGGGTTGGATGTTGCATGAATAGCCCTGAAGTAACTTGTAGTATCATGTACATATTTGTGTATGTATGGTATGTATATCTCTTGAATACAGAACTTTCCACTAGTTGTCTAAGAACAAAGTCCTTTGTACACAGAGCCTTTTGAATTATGTGAATTATTGAAAATATATACATATATGGTACAAAACAGACATTCTTCAAGTTTTGCAAGATTCAAGTGCAAATTATAACTATTGTTTGGGTATTTTTGTTTTTCATCGCACACCCGAGTCCACAGGATCGATAATGTACATAATTTCATTTATTTCGTAAATTAAAAATGAAATCTATCGCAGCACAGTTGGAAGTTCTTCTTGGTGCTGCTTTGAGTTGTTGATGAAGTGGAGAATTTCAGTAAAATGGTATTGGGAAAGGGAGAGCATAGCATAGCATAGAATCTCATTCAGTTCAGTTTATCAAGCCAATCGGGTTCGGCGACACCTATCTTCTCAATGATGGAATTGACTTGATAGCAGAGTGACTGGATTTGTCGATCCCATTGTGGCAGTAGTTCGCGATTCTCGAAATGGACAATGCCGGAGATCTGGTCGATGTGCCCGTTCATGCGGCCCTCGGTGATCATCTGGGAAGCGATTTTCTCCGCCTTGGCCGCAGGGATGTCCAGCAGGGCACCCAATTCCTCAAAGGTGATGTTGTTGTACAGCTTACTGGCCGACAACAAGTTGTGCTCGAAGACAGCGCGGTCCAGAATGGACGAGCCGTCTGGGGTCGCTGCCTTCTGGTGCTCTTGCAGCAGAGCCTCAAACTCCTGCAGCTCCGAGCGGCGAATGATGCGCTCCAAGTACATCTTCTCCAGGATGCCGTAGGCTGGCAGGTGCTGGCAGCGCTCATCCTTGAAGAGTGTGGCCAGCATGCGAGAACGCTGCTGTCCGGCCGAGGCCAGAACGGTGCAAATGAGCGCCTTCTTCAGCGCCGTCATGCGTTCGCCTTGGTCGACTATTTTGCGGTAGGAGAGCTCGTTGTAGCGTTGGGCAGCCTCGATAAACTTGCGCCGGTAGTCGAGCACCCGAGCATAGCAAACTTTATACAGCACCTGGCAAGAAAAGTGTGTAAGTTTTTGTGTGTGTGAGGGAAGGGCGCACCGCTAGTCCAAAGTTTATACGCACCTGGAGTTCCTCGGAGTTGGTCTCGGCCTGCAGCAGCGAGGCGCGATTAATGAACAGCTCGGCCTGCACGGAGTCATTGTCTTCTAGATAGAGCCGGGCTATTTTCAAGTAGGTGCCCAATTTGCACTCGACAGAATATTGCTTTTGACCAGTCTCCAAGGGTATGCCAACTAGCACTGTGGCAGCGTCACGCCACTGCTGGTTCCGCTCGTAGATGTTCGCCAAATGAAAGCGGATGCCGGCAACCTGTTCCTCAAACGAAATTACGCGTGGATGGACCTTTTCCAGTGTGAAGTGCGACAATTGCTTAGAGAGATCATCGGGCAGCTTGCTCAGCTCCACGCCCACATCGTTGAGGATCTGACGCGAGATAACCAGGCTGACATGCTCATTGACAATTGCCTCAACAAAGAGCCTCAGCGCATCGATCAATTCTTGTCCGGTATTCGACAGAACGGTCCTTAGAAGCTGGCGGTACTTGTCCGCCTGGTCCTTGTGTGTGCCAGTGAAGTTGATCAGGCTCATCAACTGGTTGCGCAGGATAGCCGTCGAAATGCCCATTTTTGAGGATGCAGCTAAGTTGAATTTAATATATTTCTAATTATTTCGCACTAAAAACAACAACGCAAACTATCGATTGTCGATATCGCGGCAGTGCTGTAAGAGTCGATAGTAACGGTTTGGGCTGTTTTACAGCACTACATTAACGAAAACAGTGAAAAAATATTTGGTACGGGTTCAGTTGAAAAATAACAATAGAAAATCTTAGAAATCCGCTTCCAATTAAATTAAGTTAAATTATTTTTTAATTAAACCATTTGCTATTGTAATATTCTTGTGCAGTGTCCGTGCAATCGATAGAGGGGAGCGACACTCCGCTATACACACACAAACACACGCAGGCACACATATCGTTTCGTAGAGTGGCTGGCAGATTGGAAGAAAATGTATCCAGATACAACCAATGGCAATTTTTGCGAGCAGCTATGAACGAAAATTGCCAATTGATGATACCCAACCGCTGAGCTGCGAGATAACCACAGTTGAGGAAGTCGACGGGCATACGGTGAGTGGCAGGCAGCATAACAGCAGGGCGAAAACTTTTCCTGGGGCCCCAAGAAAAATCAATAATTGTTGATGATTTCATGCGAATGATAATAAGTATGTATCCCGTAATGTATGTGCATGTGCATGTCCGTCTGTCTGCCTGCAGGAGTACTTGCTGCGTGTGCAGAGGGGGCCGACCACAGAAAACTCCTGGAATGTTCTGCGCCGCTACAATGACTTCGACAAGCTGGACAAATGTCTCCGCATCTCTGGCATTGAGCTGCCGTTGCCTCGCAAGCGCATCTTCGGTAATATGCGCCCGGACTTCGTAGCTGAACGAAAACAAGCACTGCAAGTATACATAAACGCTGTACTAATGAATCCCATATTGGCATCATCGTTGCCAGCGAAGCGCTTCGTTGACCCCGAGAGCTACTCGCAATCATTTCATGGTAACACTATACCCTATACCCTATACCCCACCCATTTGCATATTGATTAGTTACAATAATTCAATTGCAGACCATGCTGTGCAGAATGCAATGCTCTGCCTGCGCAACGATTCGGCGTGGGCCCTGGGTGGCACAATGGGTGCCATAGGCTGGCGTCTACGCAAGCACTACTTTAAGGTGACGCCCAAGCCGCCGGAGAAGAGCAGCAACAAGTTGGTGAAGAGCGGCTCACAGTCGCACCAGAGCAAGCATTTCGCCGCCGGCAGCAGCAATGGCAGCGGCCATTCAATGGATGGCGGATCGTATGACCCCAACGCCGAGATGGTGGCCGAATGGCTCGAGGCTGGACCAGACAAGTTTATCGAAGAGAAGGAGATGACCGGGATTCTGAAGAGCCTGATGGGCCTCCAGCATCAACACATCGAGCCAGTAATCATGGCCGGCCACACTGAAAGCGGATGTCTTGTCATCAGAAAGTAAAATTGGAGAATGGGAATCTTGTCGTACGTTTGCCTGAGTTTTTGTCTGCTTTTCTTCCAGATTCCACAAGCATGGCACCCTTAAGGATGTACTGTGCATGGCCACGAACCCAAAGAACCCCTTCCTGAGCAAGTACGGCAATCCGAAGGGACGCACTGCGCTCTCCATGAAGCAAGTGGCCACCTACGGCAGGCAGATCCTAGAGGCTCTCATATTTTTGCATTCCAAGGGCTATGCCTATGGTGAGTAGATTTCATCGGGATCCCCGACCTGGTCAGTCAAAACGGATTTCAAATCTGAGTAGTTCTCATTCCACAATCTCCATGGAATTGAATACGCCCTTAATACATTTCTTCCGGAAATCACTGTATCTGTATCGTCCAAGCCTCCCTGGTTCTCCAGGAATTTGTCCTACCTAAAGAAAAGAAAAACCAGGCTCTATAAAAATTACCAGAAAACTGCCTTGTGTCATTCTTGCGCTCTTTTTCAATTCTTTACCGTTAATAGCCTGTACTATCATCAATACCTTTCCCGATGTAGTATGATAGAAATTTCCGTAGTGATCCAACAAAAATGAGGAAATCGTGGTTTTGGAAAGTTTTCCCTCAATTGGCATCGAATTCACAGATCTGCGCGTCCAAATAAAGTGCCAAGTTGTATTGTAGTCCTTGACCTTTCGTTTCACCTATCTCTGGAACAGTCTTGTCTTCCAGTGATTTTGAACTACATCATTCTGCTTCACAAAAAATGTTCCTGAAGCAAATCTGTAAAACGGTTTTCTTTCTTTCCTTTCCTGTATTTAATCGTTAATTTATATAAATAATATAATTGTGTACACTCC
This sequence comes from Drosophila lowei, assembly GCA_008121275.1. Classification (NCBI taxonomy): domain Eukaryota; kingdom Metazoa; phylum Arthropoda; class Insecta; order Diptera; family Drosophilidae; genus Drosophila; species Drosophila lowei. The sequence continues at coordinate 16,877,434 of CM017778.1, read as the reverse complement.
TGCAGGCCATCTACATTCCGGTAACATAGTCATTTTGGACGATTGTGTCAGGCTGTTGGACATTGAAAATCAACTGCTGGGCGTGCCGGCCTTCTATCGGCCATTCTTCATGCAGCACAGCAAGATTCATACCATGGAGACCGTGGACGTGTACTGCTTCGGCCATGTACTGTTCGAAATGACCATGGGCTATCCCCTTCAAGAATCTGTGGTGCGACAAATTACCGAATGCCCCGAGGCGCTAAGTGAGTCCCAGATAATGAGTCCCAATCCATGCTGTGCCTTCTTTATTTACGCGGTTTCATTTGCAGAATGTTTGCTGGAAAGCATCCTCTCAAAGGAGGCTTGCAAATCTGGGCTTCCGACACTGGAGCAACTGATTGGCCACCGCTTCTTCGCACAATATGCCTCGACGGGTGAGGCAGCTGCTGCTGGCGGGGCTAATACCGAAAAGCCACACTTTAAATTGTCCTTAAACGCCAAAGAGCTGCTGAAGCAGGCAGCCGTAAAGACAGAGAATCGGCTGCGCGACGAGCAAAAATCGGTGAAGAACCAGAAGCGCATTGTGCGGGTGCAGGAGCTGATGAGCTCCGAGGAGGAGAAGCGCAAGTCAAAGCAGAAAGCAGTTAGTTATCAAACTCTAGCATCCCACGTAGCTCCTTTGTCTCACAGCAATTTAACGATCACGTTTTGATTTCTCTTTTTCGTTTATTAAAACATTAAACGCTTATATCTAGAAACTAGAGCACAAACAGTCCAAGCTAAAGCAGCAAGGTTCACTGCAAACGAACAACGGACGCTTGTCGCTTGCGGCTGCGACTGCAACTGCAGCGACTGCTTCATCCAGCACCCTGGCTGCTAGTGGGCCAAACGCGGCAGACTCCTTCAACCGCTCCGACAGCACTCCTGAAGAACCCACTCTGGCCGCCCTCAAATGTAGTTATCTTTGTCGTCCACACCTTAAAATTGATAGTTTGATTTCCGTATCTCTTCGTACTTACCCAACTGATATGCTGTTTCGTATTCCTCGCAGCCCCACCGCTTACACCGGCCCCACATTTTGGCACGATTTACCAGCGGGATCGGGATCTACCTGCTGCAAGCAGCACATCCACATCAGCATCTGGATCGGTGGAAAGGCAATCATCCACACCAAATTTGCTGGCAGAGGACCCTGAAGCCGCTGAAGGCGAAGGCGAGGGCGATGAACTGACGCGTTCCGCACTGCTCGAGTCTATTTGCAAATTCAATCGCGGCTCTCTCCGCAAAGTGCGCTCAAACGACTAGGGCGGCAGGAAGGCTAATAGGCAAGAGATTTATAAACGTTAAAATTTGGACCAAATGTGGCGTTATGAAATAACCGTGCCATCAAAATCAATATAAAAACCGAATTGAGTTTCGACAGCTACATTTTTAGATGCATATTGAGACAAAAAACGACACGCATGCCGGGCGGCAGATGAATGAAAGAATCGATCGATCTATCGCTAAGCTTAGCATACCCAGAGAAACAATCCAGCCTAATACTACTTGTATTTACGAAACCCACTGATTATACATATATAAAATTACAGCCTATATGTGTCCACTATTTATAGCATACTCGTACAAATAATCAGCTAAAGGGATCTATTTATACTATATGTACACGTTACGAGTCACAACACGTTGCGAAACGGTCTAGCGAATCCCAAAACAGGCTCCGGATCGCAACTAAAGCTTTACTTATGTGTCCACTACACGACTGAAACTGAATTTGGTACGAATGAATATCAAAAGAAACAAAAACCGAAAAACAGAAAAACAAACGACATACAGAGGAATGTAATACTTTCCAATATTTACATACAAATAAGTCTGCACCAAAATTTGCACCACGGACGATGCTATCAAAAAGAGAACTATCTTTTATAATAACCCAAGGGTTACTTTCGTACAGTACATTGATGTTAGATGTCTAAGAACTTGTTCCTCGGTGTTGTACTCTCACACACAATCTCTCTCTCTCTCTCTCTCCACCAAAAACACAATTTTTAGTAGTTGTACGACTTTTGTATTTTGTAACTTAACTTGAGTTTTAGTTTTCGAAGAGCCACGAGTGTTTCAAAAACGCTCAATTGTTCGTTAAAGTCTAGACATACCCCCAGAGTCGTGGACTCGCAAAGGAAGGAACTACGTAGCCAAAAATGGACAAGGAAAGGTGGCCCACAATCTCGCACTGTTATTGTTTTTCTCCTTTTTATAGAGAATTTATTATGTGTGTAATCCGAATTATATGTATCAGAATAATGTATGTATTTGAATATGTGTGTGTATATACGTGTACCGTAATCGATGTTTTGTAGTATGGTCCATAGCATACATATTAGAGCACAAAAACTTAAGATCAACTTGTAACTTGATACATATGTGTGTGTTATTGTCTACTGACTGTGTATACAATTGTCTAACGATACTTAAAGGCAAACGAAACGCGATACCTACTCCCCACATCCAATTATTGCAAACCAAATAAAGTCTAAAGTAACTTGCCGTTGTAATCGGACCTACAATCGTAGGGTTCAGGGGAGGGTTCTTCGATTTAAGTAGAACTCTCAAAGAATTCTCTGGAATATTTCCAAGCCTAAAAAAATGTGAGAGTCGTACCTAACCTTTGGATCTCGAGTACTCAGAGCTACTCAGAATTCATGAAGAAATCACTGGCTCAGACAAAGTTTTAGTTAAACATCATCCCAAGCTATGATATCCTCGAATCCCAGCAGGCTATCCCTGCTGTCTGTCTCCGCTCATCTTAGATATTTATTTGTAGTCACAACAGGAAGAGCTAGTATTATTTCCTACTAAAATAAAAATAAAAAAACACTCGGATAATGTCCGACACTCCAGATGAGCAGCCGACCAAGGAGGATGGGCCTGCGGCTCCCGCTACCAAGGAGGAGGATAAAGCAGCTGCGCCTGCTGCTTCTAAGGAAAAATCTGGCAAGGGAAAAGACAAAGACAAGGAGGGCAAGGACAAAGCGGCCAAGGGAGAGGTAAGTTCGGCACTCGGCAGTCGGCTGCCAAGTGGCACACATCCACATCCCAGCCATCGGCATCGGATTGGGGGCAGAATGTGTGCCATTTATTGATCCAACAAGGATCCGAGGCATTGCCACGGCGACATGCGGCACTTTGTCATGCTGGGAATGGCTAATCATTTGTGGTTTTATGGTTAACCGCGACGTACTCGACTTGAGTCCAATTTTGACGGCACGCCAAGCGTTCAACCGAAATGGCCGACTCTGCAGCCAAGAACTGGTCGGGTCTGGTTACCCTGTGTCTGGGCCAGGAGCGTGAGAAGGTACACGATTGATTTTGCCATTATGATTCCACGGGTATTTGATGTCTTTTTAATGAATTGATGCTTGTAACGAAATGTAAACATGGGAATGCATTTGCTGCCCGAAATTTGGCACAGTCACGCATATCCCGGCCAGGCATCAGTTTTGGGATAGGTTTAGGGATTGGGATGTGTTGTGCAGTGCCGTGGAGTTGGATTTGGGTTTGGGGGCATGTCTAATCCAGAACTAACGTGTTGTTTCGTTACGCCATCATGCAGAGAGGGACTGGCAGCCAGCGCACATCTCTGACTAAGTCTGGGGGGGTGACCAGCCCCTTGGGCATGGCTCCGCAGCCGAAGGTAAGTTCTGGAACTTCCCTTAAATCTCGTCCTCCTCTAACCTGTCCCTTTTGTGGTAGCCCACTATGCGCTTTATGCCTACGTATCGCTTGGAACCCAAGAACCCTTTGAACAAGGAGCAGGTGGAAATAATCATGAAGACGGTTATGAACAAGCACTACAACGATGAGTACATGTTTCATCCAAAGCACTCGCTGCACATGGCAGCCCAGATCAGCGAGGAGATCAAAAATCGCATTAAATTAATGAACTATGATAGGTAATCCCCATCCCCATGTGTAGGTTTCCCTAATCCAATCTATATAATCTGCTCTCCCGCAGATATCGTTACATAGTGCTCGTCACTGTGGGCGAGTGCCTGATGCAGGGCCTCTATTCGATGGTTAACTTCTTGTGGGATGCTGAAAAGGATGGATTCGTCACATATAAGGTTGAGCAACCTTCATATTATGCCATCTGCACAACCTTTTATATATATTACGATTGAACTTGGATTGCTATTAAATCAAACATAAGTGTTAACGTTGTACATATCCATGGCATGGATTATTTTACCTTCCTCCATCTGGGATCCAAATGGACCGTTGCACTGCATCACGACGGGCACTAGAACTCACTTTTTTCACAGCGAAACTTTGAACACATTGACATTGACATTGTAGTTGGGATAGATTGTTGACGATTATATTTTATTTAAGTATCAGTATAATAGACAATTGTTTGTAATATTTTTTGAAGCATAGCATGGAATATTTTCATGGTTATCTTTATCCTTTTGGTATAAGTATATATGCTTTGCTTTCAACTTGAATTATTTTATTTTTTTCGGTACAACTATCTCTGAGGGTACAGATTCAGGATCTATTAGGTTCGATTAAACAGAATTTTCGATTTTTCAATAAATATGTACGTATCTTTCTCGATATTTGTGATTTGACAACGCACGCATACACATACACATGCACTTTCTTTTCTGGGATAGGTAGCTATTATCATCTATAGCTATAGCATTGATTTTGTTCCGGAATGGACACTTGAACACACAGAAACGGAAAATCATATATGTATTTGTAAAATCATAATCGAAACACCACACCACTTTGTTGTTGAGAGCAACCACAAGAGAACCAATGTAACAATCGCCAAACCCATTCAAACAGCGAAAACATTTTGGAGCGAATGCTACACGACGTTCTCTATTCGGATGGAAGGTGAACGTATCGGAACGGATCGAGAACAGGGTCCAGGTCCAGAAGGACCGAATACAGCACAGATTCACCACACCACACCTCACTCACCACAGCAAGCGCCAAGCCACGAGGAGATTCGAGTGAAGCTGAAGGCATCATCAGGCCACCAATGGAACAATTCAAATCATTGTTTATTTAACACACTTTTTGCACAGGGAGAAACTGCTGCACTGCACCATGCACCAAGCACCAAGCAACGAAATCAACTCGGAGGACACTGCTTAACTGCTCATCTGCTTCAGAAACGAGTTCTGGTGTTTGGTCGAACCTAATGTCGACAATCAGACTGGGGGTGCACTTGTTGTCGCACTGTTTTACGGTCTTAAACTAAAACTTTGCATAAACAGGGTATCGAAAATAACACAACTCGAAATAAGGATGAATTTCAAAATAACACAAAACTCTTTTTTGCACTCGTTGAACATTTTCTGAATTGTTTTGTAAGGGAGATATCTTGCTTTTCTTTCGGAAATTGGACACTTTATCATATATAATTACAAATTAAAAAAAAATACTTGTGTAGTTAGATAGCAATTACAAAACTTTTCTTGTGGATTTCAATCCACTACTTTTTAAGCACAACTGTACACTGTCACTAACACATCGAGAGAACTTTCAAGAAACCATAAGGATCAGACTGCCTCTCAAAGAACTGCAAAAAGAACAATAATTGATTAATTACAATGGATTATGGGGGAGTACTGGTTGTTACTGGTTATAGGATGTCTGGTCGATTCTCCGGCTCTTCTCTAAGGGAGTGCATGGGTGTGTAGATATTTCTATGGCTAAGTGAATCGAATGTGTTTTTGTGTATGGGGATGTGTGATGTCTAGGATGTCTGGTGTCCACCATATACACGACCCTTGCGTGTATGTCACGTCTCCTCTGGATAGGGGACTCTTAGATACGTTAGGTTCTCTACTTAATAGTTACATTGTGGCGGGGAGTGTTCTTTCCAACGAGCCCTGTGGATAGCTTTTACCTCGCAGTTTGTCCAGCACTTTCGCTCTCCTCCTCCCAACACTGCCACTCCCCTTCCCCAACCCCAATTAGGCCGTTCCACCGCGCACCACAACAATGACGAGATGATCCTCCTTGAGGGCTTCCTCGGTGAGGCTGACGCACGTGCGCTTTAGCAGCTCTGTGGAAAAGTCACAGGGGGGGAAGGCATACAGAACTCCTGTCGCCTCGGTCTCCTTGTTCAGCAAGGAGATCACACCAGCCGCCTCCTTTTGCTTTAGGTAGGACACAAGGTTGCGCAGTGGACGCGTCTGAACGCTTGTGTCATCGCAATTGGTGTCCACCGTGGATCCGGCCAGACCCATGAAGATGGCATGCGCCGAGGAGGAGGCGATGCGCTTCTGCACATCATCTAGCTTTGGGGGATCTAGGCGCAGCCTCTGCGTTATGCGTAGGTTATGCTTGCCCTCCTCGTCCCGCATCAGAGACTCCACGATGTCCGTGTCTCCGTCTGTCAAATGGAACTTGGCTGGGAAGAGGGAACTCTTCAGGATCAGAGCTCCAGTCCACACCGTTCCGCACTTGCGCGCCACTTCTGGTACTGTGGTGGCCGTGCCGAGTGCATCGTTGCGCCGAGTCGAGGTGTCCGAGTCAGAGCCTGGAGAACGGCCGCGCTTGAGTGGCGAACGAGAACGGGAACGCTCAACTCCAGGTTCGCGTGAAATGGAACGTGCTGTCCGATCGTAGGACTCGCCCGGTGGACGACGCCACTCATCATCCACTCCGCCTGGTGGCGGCACCGAAGAGGGCCCTCCGCCCAGCGCACCAGGGTGTGGAGGCCTGTGCACATCATTGTGATAGTGATACATGCCGCGACCACGTCCGCGATAGCCACCACGACCGCGGTATCCGCCACGCGGCGGATAGGGGGAATAGCCGCCCCGGGGGGCATATACAGGTGCCTCCTCGTAGTAGGGATCGTACTCCGGACGTCGATACTCCAGTGCACTCTCATCGTACGGCGGCTTGGAGGTCTTAAACGAGGAGGCCGCTGGTGTGGCTCCCGGCAGCTCTGCAAAATCAGTGCGCAGTCTACGCTCCGGACCGCCCAGGGGGAAGCCTCTCATCTCCTTGACCGCTGCGGTGGCTGCCTCCACCGTCTCGTATTGTATGTACGCGTAGGGCTCTCCCTTTTGATACTCGATCTTTTGATGGCCCCAAAGCGGTCGAATTCCCGCTCCAGCTGTGTAACTGAGGTCCAAGCACCCAGTCCGCCGATCCACATGCGTGTAGCTGGCGTCACTTTTCCGTAGCCAATCTTACACTGGAACTTGCCAATGTACTGTCCGGAGAGTTCGATTTTGGCCCGATGAGCCATGTCAAGATTCTGGTAGCGCACAAAGGCGAATGCGTTTCCGGTGCCAGGCGGTGGCCGCTTTATATCGATGTCGTCGACCACGCCGTACTTGCTGAATATGCGACGCAGCTCATCGTCGGCTATGGTCACCTCCAGGTTGCCGGCGAAGAGAGTGCGCGTCGCGAGCGGATCATCCTCGGGCTGCACGTGGTGCAGATAGTTGGGAAACTTGTCCTTTTTGCTCTCCGGCTTTTCATACGGAACATGCGGTGCCCGCGGGGCCATGGGCCTCATGGGGGGATACTGATGGGGCGGAGGATGGCCTCCGTGCAGATGATGCGGATGGCCACGGTGCATCGGGGGACCGCGTGGTGGATGAGGATACTCGTGGTGCATGGGACGGTACTCGCGTGGATGCACTGCATGCGGATGCATATGCGGTAACGATCCGTAACGATCGTACGGATCAATCGGAGGTCGGCGGTGGTCGATGGGCCCACCTGGTCCCATGGGCGAGCGCGAGTAGTGATAACGTTCGTAGTCCGGCGGCGATATAGAGTGCCCGCGAGGTCTGTAAAATGTTCAGATATCGGTAATTGCTCGCAGGAAACACCCACAGCTAAGAGCTAACGAATCATACCTGTAGTCAGGACGGGGGATCGATTTGTACACTGGCTCCACCATCACCATTTTGTCGTAGATGATCAGGCGCGGCTTGTGATGCTTCGCCTCTCGAGCATCGTCGGGTGTTCGGAAGCACACATAAGCCACCCGCTCGTCGAGGTCGTGCGCGATGCGAACACTAAAGTCCCCGAATTTCTTGTACTCGCGGTACAGCGTCTCCTCGACGAACTCGTCCGGTGCTTTGGGGGGCAGTGCACTCACACACAAAACCTTGTAGGCGGCAGGGCGTTCCGCAGACGGCGGCCCACGCATGTACTGCTCCCGATGGGGCGATCCGTAGCGGCCACGTGGACTCGGTGACCTATCCAAGCGGCGTCTCATGCGCTCCGGGGAGATGCGTTCGGGCGAGTCGCCTGGCACTCCGCTGCCATTGTCGTAGCCGCGTCCTATGCTCCTGGAGTTCCTGGGAGGCAAGGGTCCTCTGCCTGGACCAGGGCCTGGGGAGCGCGAGGCGCTACGCTTCATGTTGTGGATTTTGACTGTGATGCGATCGAGTTCAGGTCCGGGTCCGTCTCTATGACTACTCATGAGCGGGTGGGTTATGCTCTTGCAATTATGGGGCTGCCTGAGAACCTTTTCTCGTGACTATGTCTGCAAGATGGCCAAGAACAGAGTGAATTGAAAACTAAGTCATGAAATGCGACCCGAATAACCAATTAGTTGCACCGTAAAAGTGACCCTTGGTGAAAAAAAAGAGAAAAGACGACACCGACAATGGCAGAAAAAAAATGGCGGCCGCCACTGACAAAGAAAAAACTCTTTATGGGTATGAAATGAGCCCAATGAAAGGAAATTCGGTTTGCCAATTATGCTCTTACCACTGTTTTCACTTCGAACTAAAATATATATTAACTTTAGCCAATTCGTCGGTGAAATAGACCAAGAAACGAGTTTTCTCTGCGGCGTTGCAAATTCTGTATGCGCTAGAGGTGGACTTTCGGCGATGAGTAGAGAGTCGGAGCATCGATGTCACCGATATCGGCAATGCAACTCTTCTCGACGTAACCTTTATGGAGGGAAAATTTCGGTGCTCTTAAAATCCGAATTCAAAGTAACGCAGGTAAACTGAAAACAGGTAAGCAAGCCTCCGTATTTGGGTAATTAAACTCTCATTATCGCAGCAGATGCTGGGATTCCCGATGACTAGTCTGACGGGTTGGTGTTCTTGAAAAGTGACTATCTCATCATATAAAAGGATACCGGCAAAGATCTTGAGACTCATAGTTCCGAAACATAGACGAAATGGTACATGTAGCAACGGAAAAGGCATCGGTTCCACGACAACTGCAACTGGGGGGCCATGTGGGCTTCGACACTCTCCCCGACCAATTGGTCAATAAAAGCGTGCAGAATGGCTTCAGCTTCAACATCATGTGCATTGGCGAAACGGCGCTGGGAAAGTCAACCTTGATGGACACCTTGTTCAACACCAGCTTTGGGTCGGCGCCCAGCACCCACAACCTGCCCAATGTCAAGTTGAAGGCCCACACCTACGAACTGCAGGAGAGCAACGTTCGGCTGAAGCTAACAATTTGCGACACGATTGGCTACGGCGACCAGGTTAACAAGGGTGACTCGTACAAGGCGCTCGTCGAATACGTGGACTCACAGTTCGAGTCCTACTTGCAGGAGGAGCTCAAGATCCAGCGATCGATGGCCACCGCCCATGACGGGCGCGTCCACGTCTGTCTTTACTTCATCTGCCCGACCGGACATGGCCTAAAGTCGATGGACCTGGTGTGTATGAAACAGTTGGACACCAAGGTTAACATTATACCGGTCATTGCCAAGGCCGACACCATATCCAAGTCGGAGCTGGCTGGCTTCAAGGCGAGGATTCTCGCCGAGCTTCGCGAGAACAAAGTTACCATCTATGAGTTCCCCACCGACGACGAGACGGTGTCCGAGACGAACGACTCCATGAACACCCATGTTCCCTTCGCTGTCGTCGGCAGCACAGAGTTTGTGAAGATCGGCAACAAGATGGTACGCGCCCGCCAGTATCCCTGGGGCACAGTGCAGATCGAGAACGAAGTTCACTGTGACTTTGTGAAGCTGCGCGAGATGCTCATTCGCACCAACATGGAGGATCTGCGGGAGCTGACTCACACGCGCCACTACGAGCTCTTCCGCCAGCGACGCCTGCAGCAGATGGGCTTTGTTGATGTGGATTGCAACAACAAGCCGGTTTCTTTCCAGCAGACATTCGAGACGAAGCGCACTAATCACTTGGCCTGTCTGCAGGCCAAGGAGGAGGAAGTGCGTCAAATGTTCGTGCAGCGCGTCAAGCAGAAGGAGAACGAGCTCAAGGACAGCGAGAAGGAGCTGCACACCAAATTCGAGTGCCTCAAGAGGGAGCATCTGGAGGAGAAGGCCAGACTGGAGGAGACCCGTCGCCTGCTCGAAGAGGAGTGCCAGGAACTGCAGCGCCGCAAGCAGCAGCTCTCCAATGGCAGCAGCCACCTAGCTACGCTGACCCTGGGCCGCGGCAAGAAGAAGTAGGTCACATTACATGAGGGGGAATAAAACTAGTGTAAAACCATTTGCAGTACCTAGGATTAAGCATGTCACATATTCCATGAAACAATAAAACAACAGACCCGCGAAACATGTCTGCGCCTCTCTTTCTCTCTTGATTTTCCGGATTAATCCACAGCTGTGACGGATCTGGTTTGCCCGCACCCGCACCCTCTCAATCGCATACAAACGTATGTTTCGTGCACGCCCGTTGCAAAGTGTTGATAACAAATACTCTCTGGGCCTCGAGCCTCTCGCTCGCTCTCGCCTGCACATACGCTCGTCGGCGAACTAGTCTGTGGCCTGAGGAGGGGGAACGGGGAAAGAAATAATATTATAAATATGCTAACATGGCAAGTCGGCGCGCGGTTGTTAGTCATTCCGATTCTGACGATGGCAGCGAGTGGTATTAAACTGGAAAGTGGCGACGGAATTTGCCTGATTGACGCTGAGTCCCCGCCCCCGCCGGATCAGGCCCGGTACGACCATTATCGCATCTACAATGTGCAATTTGACAATCAGGAGCAGATTGAGTTGTTCCAGAAGCTGGAGGACCAGAGCGACAGCCTCACATTCATCGGCCATGCCCGCGAGATTGGCCAGAAGTTGTCCATTCTGGTGGCGGCTCATCGAGTGTCAGACTTTGCCGATCTGCTGAAGACCTACAAGCTGAAGCATCGTGTTCTGGTATTGCATTGTGGTTGAATCTCTTTATTATATGTTGATTTGACCTCTAACATTTGGCCTCTTTGTAGACGTACAACTTTCAGGAAAAGATCGATCGCAATATGGGTGAGGTGCTGCCCGAGACCATTGATGCCACGCAGTACGACTGGCAGCATTTTTTCCACCTGAAGACCATCTACGGTTGGATGGATGTAATGGCAAAGAACTACCCCGATCTGTTGACCGTGCTCGACATGGGAAAAAGTACCCAGGGTCACGCCATTAAGGGGATCAAGCTGTCCAGCAATCCGGACAACAAGGCCATCTTCATTGAGAGCGGCATACATGCTCGCGAATGGATTGCGCCGGCAACAGCAACGTACATCATCAATGAGCTGCTGACCTCGCAGGACACTGGCGTGCAGAAGCTGGCCAAGAACTTCAATTGGATAATTTTTCCCTGCGTGAATCCCGACGGCTATAAGTACACCTTCGAGCATGACCGCATGTGGCGCAAGAATCGTCAATTGTTCGGCACCTGCCGCGGCGTAGACCTGAACCGAAACTATCCCGATCACTGGAACTCCACCGGCTCCAGCAGTGATCCGACACGCTATGACTTTGCCGGCCCCTCTGCCGGAAGCGAGCTGGAGACCCAGTGCCTCCTCCAGTTCATACGCAGCAACGTCCAGAAGGAGCAGATCAAAACTTACATCGCATTGCATTCGTACTCGCAGATGCTCATGTTTCCGTACGGATACACCAAGGAGCGTGTGTCCAACTACGACGATTTGCAGGAGTTTGGTAAGAAGGCGGCGGCCGCCATCAAGGCGGAGAGTGGACGCGACTATGTCAGCGGTAGTCTCTACGAGACCATCTATCCCTCGAGCGGTGGCAGCATGGACTGGGCCCATGAAGAGGCGGGTATTCCGATTGCTTACACATTCGAGCTGCGCGGTCCGCCCGACAGCCAGGACCTCTTCATTCTACCCGCCGTGGAGATACAGCCAACGGCCAGCGAGGCCTTCACCGCCATTCGCACCATTGTGGAGGCAGCCGCCGAGAAGGGTTACTACAAATAGGAAGTAAGGTCCTGAGATGCAACATCTATCCGATTCTATCCGTTCAACGATCTAGACAGACTTTAAGTACTTTGTGTATCTGACTTATGATATCTTTATCTTTATTTTAATAAACCCGTATAAAAAACAACTTTAAATTTTCAAGATAAGCCACTTGAGGTCTGAGGTCTGTGGTTTATTACTGGCGCAGAATTTTACTGAGGCAGCGTCTGGTTTTCATAGCCTTGGTGATGTGGTTTCTCGGCGATAGGCGGGGATCGAAGATTGCCTGAACCTCCACCTGACAATCTGCAAATAAGGGATTGCTTGTAGAGGAATCTCATACAAATCAAAAGGATCAGAAAATACCATTCTCAGATAAAAACAGAACACGATCGTAGAGGATAATGCTTTCCACAAGCGGCGCAAGCATTAGACGAAGCGTGTAGAAGATAACGAGCCGCTTCCAATGCTTTACATCTGCATCGCATTGCCTAATACTCAGAACCTGTCGATCTAGCATTTCAAATCGAGTCCCCTGCACGGCTTTCTGGAAATAACTATAGACCAGACCATCTGGATATCGAGTTACCAAGATAACAAGGAGTGTGGAGCATCACTTACTCGTCGAACGACATGCCAGGGGCATGTTTCACGTTACGGAGAGCACAGTGCCGCAGATGTGGAAACTGCTGGACAATAATGCGTTCGGCGGCGGCCCGAAACGAGTGTATTTTCAGATGGTCATATTGACCGGCCTGTAGGCGGTCACGGTACACCTCCATGGCATGGCAAGAGATCTCCCTGGCCTCGTAGCTGAGGTGAGTATCTGTATCCGATTTGCTCTGTAGGAACGAACTCAACGGATAACCATGCACCTCCGCGCCGGGATGTGTTGTTGGAGTGCTCATCTTCTGGTAGCAGCAGCCCACGAAGTTCAGGAACTTGGCTTGCGAGCACCCAAGAAACGTTCGCATCAGGGTCGCCCCCAGATTCCCACACGGATGCAGGCCTACGATTCCAAATCGAAAGTCATCGTTTGCCAGTTGCAAGGCATCCCGGATCCCGGCGATGAATTTCGCCGGTGGCGTGTTACTCTCCAGACGCTGAGTGAGATGTACAGGTCGCTTGTAGCCGCTGGCTTCCGTGAGCTTTGCTGCAACCGATTCCAGCTTTATATCAATGGCCACTGCTTGCTGATTTAGCTCGGCCTGCATCTCAAAACAGCAGACTTGTATGCCAAATCCATAGCCCAAAATGCGTGCCAGGTGTCCAACGCCTGCTCCGAAATCAATAACGAAATCCACTGGTGTGGTCCGGCAGCTGAGAGCACAAATCTCAGCCATTCGGGTGATTTCATGCTGTTTCTTCGGCTTGACACGTTTCATGAACAGGTGCTTCAGCTTGTGATGATGCAGCAACGGACAAGGAAACGATTCCTGCATGCGAATAGACGATTAGAACTATTGACCCTCTTCCGGCTGTGGCTAGAGTTTACCAACTTTGGGTTGATTCTCCTGTGTCCGGCCAATGCAGAGATTACGAAGCGCTGCTCGTAACGCCAACAGCTCGAGCGGCCATACTATGCTCGAATTTTTGGGAGCAGCTTCACTGTCACTAATGTAAAGCAGCGCTTCAAGTCTTTCCAAAGGAATGCTTTCCAGCTGATGTTGCCAACTATCCAGCAGTTTGCTCCAATGGTCATCCACATAAAAGTCCTTCGGGAGGCGACTCAATTAATAAGTGAATGAGATTCAAGCAATTCACTTACCAGAACGTAGGAGTTCAAAAGCCATTCGTACCGTTTCAGCAACCCCAAAGAGGATCGCAGTCTTTCTTTTGTTAACATTTTTGGGGCCACTGATGAATTAATACCAAAGCATGATGTACACACCCAGCAAACCAAAAAAACGTGACATTCGTGAGAAACACGCAAAACTCTCGCAAGCGATCTCGCAAGCGAGCAACAGTCTCGCAAAAGATATCGCAAAAGGCTCGCAAAAGATCCGTTTCCGAGCTATCATAAATTATACTCTCACCGCCATTTCTACCATTTGCGGGTCCAAATTCGAGCGTTTTGTCGAGTTAAGTCTCGCATTTGACTCGTATTGATATCATTTTTATCATTTTTAAATATTAAAATTTTGAATGAAGGCAAGAAGGAACGTATTATTTGAGGGCGATATGACCCTGGAGACCAATAATTCACCTAGAAAGTACCGCAATATTGGATAAATCCGTTCTTGCGAGACAAAAATTCAATCAACATGATTTTATCGCCTTAAAAAAATGATATTAGTACCGGGCACCATTTAACTGGTGACATTGCATTTTGGGTTTTGTCGAACTGTCAGGTGTCACAATTTTAGCGTAATTTAGATGTTTCAATTACCGTATTTGAGAGCGGTAATTATGTTTAGTGTCATACGACAACAAGTAGAATCGAAAATCGCGGCTAGCGATACAACAGACGAATGCAACAATGCAACGAAAAAATGAGTCGTAATTTTGAATGGCCTATAGAATGGGGTATGGACAACAGGCAAAAAACAGCCAAGGCAAATTGCAAGGTTCGTACGAACCTCACCTCGACAATATACCTTGAAGACAAAAAGACGATTTTTTGACAAAAGGGGTGGATTTTACCTTGCATGCGTTGGCTTTTCTGGGCCGTTTTGCTTGTTATCCATACCCTCTTTTTCCTCCCATTATGTAGCAAATGTGTAGTTACCGTGTAGTTCTGCTGTGTTTGTGTTAAAATTTGTCCCGCCGCGGTCGGACGCGTCTCGTCTCACTTCCTCCTCCTAGGGTAGATTAGATTTAAAACACAACTAAATATATTATATTCGTGCCAAAAGGTGGACCAGCAGTGTGTTGTCTTTATGTTTACGTGTAATTTGTCCGTGTTTAAAGTAGTCAAAGTTGATAGAAGCCCCGCGCGTCCCCTGTGCCTGTTTTCGTTGGTAGCGTCAAAGACGGCAGAGAAAATGCTTTAATATTTTTTACTCATAACAAAATTTGCGAGTTAAACAGCAATAGAGCCAGCCGCAGGCCTATTTACATAATATTGACAACAAATCACCAGCACACACACCAATGCAGACTCGTACGCTTTGAGGAAAATTAACAATTTGATTGACGAAGGAGAGTGTGTGGGGCAAACAACAAGATCAAGTTGAGCGAAATGCAAGTGAAAATGCAAATGCAAATGCAACTGGACTTCAATTGAAAAGTGTCCGACAAAAAAGTGAAAACTAACTCAATTGACATTCTCCTGGGATTGGATTGGCTGCAGGCACAAATAAAAGCAAATATGTCGAATACTGAAGAGAGCGAGCTGGACCCGCAAATTCAGGTGAGTGGGGGTCTTCCACCTCTCTGCGTACCCCCTGCGGCCCTCAAATATGCACGTGCCCCGTACCAGGCAGTGCCAGGCGTTTCAGTTCATATATACCTACATTAGAAATCGCTGCCTTGGCACGTTGTTTTGTTTTTATGTGTTGCTGCAATTGGTGTTCCTACTATTTGTTAGTTCTCTCCCCCTCTTTCTTTGTGTCTCTCTGCTCTCTTTTAATTGGCTTTGACAGACTCTTTACAGGAAAGCGCCGTTATGTTTTGCATTCCATTTCGTTTGCTCTTTTTATTGCGTGCAACCTTTTTTACGCTTTGCTGACTTTCAGCCACAATCACACAGCAGAAATCAATTTCCCAAGCGCTTTAACAAATTGCAAGTTTCCTTTCCCATCGAAAAATTGTTTAATATTCATTGTGAAAAATGGTACAGGAATTGTAACTCTCCAACACACACACAACTCAAAAGTGCCCCAGGGTCAAGTGTTTGTTTCATTATCCTCCATTTCTCCTTCTTCGACTCACACTCACTTCCTGGTAATTGGATTATACCATGTTTGTTCTTCCCTGCGAAATTTGGAAAATTTACTCTCCAGTCGGGGTACCTAAAACAGATTCAAGTGCAGTTATTGCCCTCTCGCTCCCTCTCTATCGCTCTTGGTGATTTTCGGGAGAGGCCTGGTGGCTGCATGCAAAATTAATAAATGGAAATACCGAAGCGCACACGCAAGCCCAAATAACACCAACAGAAATGCGCACTGTACACCCTGTACTCGTAAAGAAGAAAGGCGTATGATGCTTGAGCATACAATGAGTATGCTGGTACAGCTGGGTATCATTTAACATCCCATCCGAGTATCTGTAAATGCAGCTTCTATGTTCAAACAGCTCAAAGGAAATCATTGTTACAGGGTGTTTTACAGTCGAAACTTCTCTGGTTTCGGCTTCACTTCCGTTGTGAGGCAATTCAAGAAAAGAGACGACACAACACAATACAAAGTGTCTGCGTCGCGTCTCTGGTTCGGTTCTTCGTATCGCCCCCGGCGAATTTTGCATAAATTAAGATTTATTTTGTTACTTGTTCAACAACGCGAAATAATTTGCAAATTTCTAGTCGCTGGGCATTAATGGGCATTAAAGGAGCAGATGAATGTGACTATGAATCCGGAGAATATTCCCCGTTTCGATAAAATTGGATCCGCACTAGACCTTCGTTGTCTATTTTTGTAGCCCGAAAACCTAGCGGGAGACGTCACACGCGGCGTAAAAACATTACCATTGATTCTGGCCATGTGACTTGATTGAAACACTCGATAATGTCTATAAATATGGTGTGTGCGAAAATATACAATTAGAATGGGAGAATCACACAGACAGAGAGAGAGGGAGAGAGATAAGGTTCTACTCTAAACAAAATTTGTTTTGCTATGGCATACCGAATGGAATGCGAAACCGGTTAGTGTGAGCTCTCTCATGTATACAAAATATATTACCAAATACGCAAAAACATCTTGCTTTTTGCCATGTATTTTTGTTGCCGATTTTTCAATGTTTTATGCGCGACTTCCTCTTTAGACTAGCTTTGTTGATGTTGTTGTTTCCTTTCTCTGTTCTCTGCCGTTCTCTATTGTAAATGATTTATCAATGGAAAAGGTGGTTTTTGTTCGCTAGTTCTTTGCGCGTGCAAATTCTGTTATCAGAAGAAACTTGGTGACGACAAATGGAATAGACAACGAAAAGATTAGGGTGGCGATGGCCCAAAGTCTATTTAACTTCAATTCGTGTGCCTCGACAGCTGTTTCTTTGTGTTTTTTCTCCCAAAACTACGAGTATTTGCGTTTGTTTTTATTTCTGTACAAAATCCCACACGCGTCAGGTCTGTAGAGCATTATCATTTGCGTGCCGGGGGGAGTTTTTTTGCTCGTTTGCTTTGTCCAAAACTTTCTTCGTCATGGGTTGTATAATTATCTGGCACTTATCGATTATACGATAATTGTTTTCATAGACAAATGGAAGGAGGGTAGGCGAGTTAGTTGTCTTTTTCTTGGAGAGAAAACTGGTGGGAAAAACTTTGAAGCAAATTATAAAGATAATTATCGCACAGCCTTGTCCCAGTTGATAATGCTGGTAATTTGATTAGCGAAGGAAACTTTATCCACTCCACTGCTTAAACTGATAAAGTTCAATGCCTAAATGACTAACAATACTTGGATTTCTGGGTGTCAGTTACGCAAGAAAGGTGAGAGTATGCTTCCAGAGGGCTTTTGCCAGGGAATTAGCGAACACCACTGAGGGGGGACAATGAATCAGAAAAGCGGGTCCGATAAGTGACTCAGCGGCGAAATAAATAGACTTTAATAATCGGACTCAAAAAATGTGAGGAATATGGAAATGCAGGTTTTTTAAACGATCCCCTACATAATACTATAAAGATTTACACAATCCTAAATTGAACAAACCTCTATCCCTTTAATTTAGTAATTGATTTTCTCACGATTTTGAGAACACTATTTTAAGTAAAATGAATCACTAAATCATGTCCAATGATATGCGTCATCTGTGTTAATTATCGTGGCTTAAATTAAATGTTATGTCGAATCCATTTTAGATGGAAATAATTCACTGAGAAAACTTCTTATTGAACTAAAGTCTAAATTCTTTTAAGAACTGAAAAAGGACAAAGTAAATGCTTTGTTAAATACTCGCATACAAGAAATCAAATCTAAACTCTAATAAAAACTGAAAACGTATAAAGTAAATTAATTCTCTGTAAAAATGAAAGAAAAAAAAGATCATTCTCTATGTGGCAGCGGTGGGATTCGAACCCACGCCTCCGAGGAGACTGGTGCCTTAAACCAGCGCCTTAGACCGCTCGGCCACGCTACCCCTGCGAGGGCCAGCGGTCAGAGTCGGTTCTGATCGTCGGACGAGACGACGATCGTCGTTTGGGTTTATTTATAGTGTGAAAAAGGCGAAACAACTGTAGGAAGTTTATTGAAATAAAGAAGCACTTGCATAAATATACTACACTCTGTCCTCTCACACAGATATTCCACTGTTTGTTGAACCTTTAAATGAAAGCAGTGCAGTGTCTCTAGGGGTGGCCTTTACCTTCATCATCATCATAATCATTATCATCAATGATGCATAACTGAAAGAAAGAGAGAAATAGTGGTTACAGCAGAAAATTTTCCTCTGATTTTCACTCTTAATGAATTCATTTACATTTTGATTTGTTTCGTTTGTGGCTCGTTGTCTTTGAATTGGAATTGTTAATGACATTTGTATGTAACAACTATTATTATGCAGTCAAATGGCCATTTCCTGTGTTATCGAATCAGCAATGGGGGGCATGCCGCTGGCGTATTTATAAGAGGCAATCTTATCAGTCAACAAGTCTCATGAACTTGTTAATAAACGAATGAATATTTCACAATTGCACTCCGATTGCCTTTATTTAAACTTTGAACTTGGTTTTCGAAAGAGAATGAGAACCAGAGAGAGAGAGACCGGAACTTTTCGGCAATTGAAATTAATTTGTATAAGGTTAGGTTCCATATAAAGTGGATCATTCCCCAGCCCAACCTCTTCAGCATTCTGAAAGTTCCCCAACGAAAGTTGACATAACGCTTGGAGAGTGAACGGTAGGGGTACTAGAGCTTGAACTAATTATAAAACACAACAATTGGCTTGGCTTTCGAGTTGCCTGACATTCATTCACGCAATGCCGTACCGTTTGACCCCCCACCCCACCCCTTTATATAACCATCTCTTTGACCTCTCCGCGCCTTGCAGAGCGAGTTTCTTAGCCAAGTGCTGTTCCAGTTTGGTTTCGAGTACTTTCTACGGGAGCTCTTGCTGCCTTTTACGGGTTGAATGTCCTTTGTGCCGCCTGCGCAAGTCGTATCGATTGTAGATATGTATAATTTTTTATGCGTTTCCATTACAGTACGTTTCTATTGCCATTTTGGCAATGTTGTCGCAACCAACAGGGCAGGGGGTTTGGAAAGGTGGGGAGAGAGAGAGAGAGAGACTGCGGATGTATGTAGGTCAGGTCAGGTCAGCCCCGACGTCGGCATCACGCCACTAAAAAAGCAGCTGTCGTCATAGCGGAACTGTGTGAAACCAAGTTGTCGAGCGGAACAGGGAGGGGAGTGTCGGCAATGGAAAAGGGAAAGTGGAACTGGAACTGGAAGGGATAAGCTAATGTATAATAATCATACGATATCCGGGGTGCTGTTTGCATAGGATATTGCTAATAAACGAAGGAAAAGGGTATGATAGGGGAGGCTGTTTTTGCAAAGTCCTCGAGGGAGAAGTCCTGTCTATTTCCTAGATGGGTGTGGCCGCTCTTCCATTTTATTTATTGCTTTCTGTCTGTTTGCAAATATCCTAAATATAGTCATTACACCACGTGTATGTCATATCCCCTCAGGACTGACTGACTGTTGTCCAAACAATGAGACGGGGGCGGCCGGCGCCTTCTTGTCTGACGAAATTGTTTGGGATCCTAACGAGCCGCACTCACGTCATCTACCGATTGTGGCCAAGAGACGCGCGCTGTAACCTGGTTGTAACCTTTTGCATTTGATGATTCGCTTCAGTCTGTGACTCAAGCCGGTCTTCGCCTCTGGCTGCCCTTTGGCAACGCCACTCTGACGAGATTGCACAACGAAAGGCAAGAAAAACGTCGGCACATCGCGTGATTTGGTAACGTTTTGGGCCCAGACCAGAACAGACCTTGTTCCACATGATTATGGCTTTGTTTTGGGAAGCTTTAAATGTGCTTCAGATGTGTAAAATGATAAAAATCAATAGTTAAAGAACAATTCTCTGAAATATGTATTCAGGGGCTTGCAATATTCCAGGAATATTTGCCATATGCTCAAGAATTGAGCTCTTTGAAATACTATTGATATTTATTGAGTCCAGTTCCCCCATTTGCCATTTTGGATGTTTATTTTTTGATGATAAAGTTGCGAAAATATTTGTACACATTTTTTCCAGCGTCATTTCAGCATTTAATGTATCCACAAAGTTCGTATTTATTTGTATTTGTTTTATTTTGTATTTTTTGTGGATAGTCAAATATTTCTTTCTGCCATAATGCATACACAGCCGGGCTACCTTGGCTGGTACAATTTACAATTGGAATTGCAGCGTAATAAAGGTTTTTTCCCCTCATTGGCTTCAGAGGGGGAGGGGGAGGTCATGACAAGGCAGTACCTCCGCAGAGGATGTATGTATTCGCTAAGGTCTAGGCTCCCTCCCTCCGCTGCATACGACAGCATTAATTATTGAGCTTTGTTTTGTGGGGTTTTTGTTTTGTTTTGTTTTTTCAGGTCTTTGCCTCAACTTTTTCAATTGCATGTTGCTACTGTTGCTGTTGCACTTATAGTGAAAATGTGAGAAAGTGAAGGTTGGGAAATAAGTAAACTTTTAATTAACCAAAAACTATATCTTCCGAGGAAATGCCAGACCAAAAATGCTGGCTCATTCGTGAGCGGGGGCCCAAAAGTCCCTCCTCGCTTCTGGAGAATCCAGAAATTCCAGGAAAGTTCAAGCTGCCTTTCATCTGCGGCGAATCGGATGCCCCAAACTGGTTTCGTTTGTTTACAGGCGCAAAAACCCGTTTGGAGGGTACCCTACGCCTGGGCTCTCTCGCACTTTGGGCCTTGTCTCGGCTCTTGAATCAATCACGATTACGATACAGGGCCAACTCGAGCGACTCGTTGAGAAGACCTGCCCTCTCACTGCCCTCTCACCGGCTTATGTTTATGTTCGGGATGTGGAGAAATGGTCAACGGACACGATTAAAATCAAACTGGGACAAGCCCAACAAAGAGCTGCCGTAAAAAGAGGCAAACCTACAAACCAAAAATATTATAATTAAAACCAGTTTTCTCGACCACGAAATGTGTGTGTGGGTCCAACACTACACTGAAAACTTGTGTACAAAAAGCCCAAACAAAAAACAAAAAACCAAACTGTAACCGCATGCAGTTCAGCGATCCATGAACATGTCCGCTTCCCCATCCATGCCCTGCCTCTGCCTCTGACTGTGAATGTAAATATTAGACATATGGAAGAGCTTGGAATTCTGTAAAATTGTGAAACTTGCACCAACTTAAGCAACGCATGTTTCAAGCAATGGATATGCGCGTTCTCTTCCTGACCATCTTAATTTCTTAAAGTTCCTCTCAAACGAGATTTTGTTCAGTAATGCTTCTCAAATGCTCTCAAAAGATAATTGGCACATTTTCCTATATCATTTTTTAATTCAATATAATTAGATATTTCTTTAGATATATCCTTTAAATTAATTCCTTAATTCCTTTTCTTTTAAATAATCAGAGTTTTTACTCATTCCACTTTTTTCCCTACAAATTTCCCTTAAGAGAAAAGCTAAAGCTTATTTTGTATTATTAAATCCGACTAAAATCTTTTGTGAAAAGCTAAAAGAAAATAAGCTAAATTGCCAGCACTGATTCCATTACTTTGCCCCTCCCTCTGGTCAACATCCATTTTTAGATGCGGTTTCCACCGATGTTCGCGTGGCGAAGAGTGTTGAGCGTCGCTCTCGGAGCTTGCTCTGGTTTTTGAGCTCGCCTGAGTTCAATTCCTGCTCAGAACCGCGAATAAATGAGTAATTTTTCGTACAGAAAGGAGAGAGTAGTGTTTGTTGTTTTGACCTTTGGCCGGGAGGGATTTTCGCCCCCTAGATTTGCTTATGGAATTGTCTGCTCAAAATGCAATTTCATTTTCTCTCATGGGGCTATAGCATTACCGCAGTTCGGTTCCACTCCACGGAGAAGATGCGTTCACTTCAAAGTTCCTAGCGTCTTCTTCACTCTTACAGACAAATCAAGACCAACCTACATTCCCAAATTTTTTGCTTTTCCAAAATCTTTAAACAGTTTTGTATATTTTTCGTTTCTCGCTTTTAAGTATGTACACACGCGCCTTAGGAACTACTTAAATGTTTGCTGGACTACAAATAAATTTGTTTTAGGAAGAAAAATGCATTGACAAAAAATACAGAACAGGATAAATCTCTCAAAAGACAAGACAAGCTACATTTTGTGGGATTTTGGGTGATTCTCATGGGCTCTCTGCTGTGGGGGGACACTACATCCAGTCAATGGATTTGTTGAAGGAACACTTTTTCTAGATGAACTCGTAGCCGATGCCAAACTGGAAACCATTGAGTACCTTGTCGGTGGCCTGGCGACGCACTGGGATGCAGTAGTTGATTTCGATGCGTGCCCGATCGGCGAACTTAAAGGCCAGACCCATGCCAAAGGCGGTACGCATATTCTCTGAAAATGGAAAGACGTGAAAAGATTAACAGATTTCCAAAGAAGGGAGAAGGATCAGCCGGGCAGGCTATGCTTACCTATGCTAAAATTATTGGTGTTTCCAATGTTGTAGAAGAAATGCATTCTAAAGTTGTTGGCCAGGCTCTTGAAGACGCCGGCGAAAGGCAGCGGCGCCCATAGATGCGCCCCCGTGCACCAGTAGGTCTGCGCCCCAATCGGTGTGCCATCTACCACGGGTCCAGCTCCGCCGTATTTGAATCCTCGCAATGTCATGGGTCCGCCGCAATAGAAGAGCGAACTAATGGGCAACAAGGTGGTCTGTTTGGTCTCCTTGACGATGCCCACGCGTCCACAGAACTGCGCCACAAATCCAGAGAAGAGCGGCACATTTACCTCTCCGTGAGCTGTGCTGCTGGTGTAGGCGACGTTCCCACCCAGACCGCAGTACTCGTTGGTGGATTTCAGTAGAATGCCGCGGGTGGCAAAGACATTGGCATCCCGATTGTCAAAGACCACGGAGTAGCGCACCAGTGAGGCCAGTTTGGGACCACAATGCTCCCGAATGCCAAATGGCACGGATTTGTTCAGCAAACCCACGTTTCTGATCGAGTTCTCGTACTGTAGCGAGTGAGTTAGCTAAAAAAAACACATAGATAGAACCTTCATTTAATTAAGTTGGTGCTCGAGAGAGTTCTTTGTTCGCTTACATCCACTCCCAGGCTGCTGTGGGCCGAGAAGTCAATCAAGTAGCCCAGATTTGTAGATTGAAATGAGCTAATGTCGAAGCGATCCGTTTGTCTGAATATGCTGAACGAGAATCTGTAAAGATTAAAAGGATTTCTTAGTAAATTTACTGCCCAAGAGGAGACTTTGTCGGGTCGGGTCCTTACTCGGGTCGATTCTCGCGAAAGCGGGTGTGAAAGAAGGGTTTCCAGAACTTGAGTTGCAGATCATTGGCCCTGGTGTTGCTGTAGCTGCCCTGCAGGGAGATGCTCTCGCCCCGGCCCAGGATGTTAGGGACAGTCAGCTCTGTGCGTAGGGAGCCCTCGTTCTGGCCCACCTCTGTGCCCGCGGAGCCCATCAGGCGGGAGTACTCGTTGCCCTTGAAGGTGACCTCATAGCCCTGGGGCGAGGCATCTGCCCCGCGACTAACATCGATGTGCACGCTCACATCCTTGAAGATGCCCAGCTCGTGCAGGTACGCCTTGGTCGACATGGCCTCCAGCATGACGTCCTGGAAGTTGTCCGCCTTGAAGAGGCCGTCCGCTGCCCTCATCACATAGTCGTTGTGGGTCCGCAGCAACCCACTGACATGAACGCGGTCAACGCGAGCGGAAATTTTACCCAGATCGTATTTAGAATCCTTGGAGGACGCGGCCCCGCCGCGTTGTTTCGTTTGAGGCATCTTTGAGGTGGTCCAAGGGCAGGAGATTAGCTCTTACTGGAAATGAAGGATAAACAATGGCATTCATTTAATGTACACTTTCTATTCTATCCACAGATTGAATTGGAGAATCTCAATAGTGCTACGGATGAGATAAACAAGCTGGAGATCGAATTGGAGGTAAGTGGAGATGGCTTAAATGGCTTGAAGCTACTTTTACTCATGTTTTGCCGCCCACAGGAGGCCAATTCCACCTTTCGGATTCTGCTGAACGAGTCCACACGGCGCCTGAAGCTTTCATCCAAGAAGCTGGGCAGCTGCATCGAGAAGGCCCGTCCCTACCATGAAGCTCTGGAGAAGGCACGAGAGGCACAAATCGAATGCCAGCAGGCAGCGGTTAAATTCCAACGAGCCAATGGTGAGTGAGCACAGCAAAGAAAGCCACACGTCGAATTATCCGAGTAACCCATAAACTCTCGATTTTTCCCCATTCAAGAAATTCATGCCGCGGCCAAGGAAACGGTGGCGCTGGCCGAGCAACGTTTTATGTCCAACTCACACGAATGGCAGTTCGACAACGCCTGGCAGGAGATGCTGAACCATGCCACCCAAAAGGTGATGGATGCCGAGACCCAAAAGGCCGACTGCCATGCCGAGCACCAGAGACGGACGCGTCTCTTCCACACGGCCGAGCAGAAGTTGCAGCAGCTGGAGGATCGCTTCAGGAGGAGCATCAACAAGTCGCGACCCTATTTCGAGGAGAAGCAAGTCTGCCAGGATCAACTCCAGACCCAAAAGAATCGCATTCAAGAGCTGCAACAGCAGGTGGCTGGGGCCAAGAGCACTTATTCCACGGCTTTGCGTAATCTGGAGAGGATTAGCGAGGATATACATAGGCAGCGCGGGGATTATCCCACACCGCCAGGACCCCGCGAGCCGGGCGTCGGTGCCGAGCTGAACACGCCCACATCCAGTGCGTTGCCTTCGCTGCCGGACTTTCAGATGGAGCTGGAGAAATGCGACTATCCCTCTATAGCCGGCAGTCAAATGTCATTGGCGGTAAAGCAGCCAGCAAACACAGCGGAAACTGAGGATGAGGAGGATGCCTGCGACTACGATGAGACGGGGGCTAGAGAATTTCGAGGCGCGGTCGACGAAGGCGATCTGGAGGCCCTGCGTCAGAAGGTGAAAATCCTCGCAGTGCGCCCCATCGAGGGCGGGGATGGTCAGCAGCAGAACGATGTCTGGGAGCACGAATTGAAGGCCACGGTGGATAAACTGGATCATCTAATGATGCTCAAGGAGGCAGCCAAGCGGCAGCAAACCGAAAGGTTGAAATCAACCGAGCGGAGGCCCGACTCTCTTGGAGCCGAGGCCCTTGAACGCCACTGCGACGTTGTCGCCGCCGTTCAGGTGAAGATCACAAACACAACCAGCTTGCCAGTCACACCCCAGCATCACCAGCAGGAGCCGCCTACGCCCATCAAGAAGCTGCAACAGCAGCTGGCCCCCTTGCCCTCGGTAAATGTGTCCATGCGGGAGCTGCCGCTGCTGGCGCGGCTCTCAAACGAGCTCCTGGACCGCAGCAATGCTGCCATTGTCGGAGTGCGCCGTCAGCTACGCAGGCGCTCTCTGGAATAGGAATAGGAGAAAGAGGAATACGAGAGGCAGCAGGGAACGGGAGATTTGTTTATATTAAATGAATAATTGTAAAAGCTAAATGCCGCATTTAAGTACACTCTCAACGATAAGTCTACACACCTACATGATATATATTTTCGTATAAACGTTGATCTAACGTCTCTGTATTTGTTTCTCACTGTTAAAACTATGTTAAAACTATGTAAATGTTTTGTGATTGAAATGCGTAAAAGAGCAGAGGAGATGAGGAGAAGGAGCTCTGCAAACAATAAGCAGCTTTAAGTTAACTTTAACATGAATAGAAAGAGAAAAAATCACTAATTTAAAACGAATGGGGCACCTGCTTTAAATAGTTTTGCCTAAAAATAACACAGCAAATAATAAAAGGAATATAAGCCATTTTCGAAATGTAACCAATTCAATTAGGTAATTACTCGTAAGTGGAATTCTCAAAGTGAACGAAGAGATCTAAATCTATAGAGATGTAGTCCGTCTAATCCACAAATGAAAGTATTTCTAAAATGTGTAGTAAGATTCATGATAATGATATCCCAAGCTGAATAATAAAACATAAATTTTAATTCAAAAGTGAACTTATGTGTTTCTGGCTGGTGTTACATATTTGCTGCTGCCTACTAATCTGCTGCCATGTCGATGGTGCAGTGGCATTTACGATTTCATTCCCCCAAAGCTGATGCAATTGACAACCGAAATAGTCCAACCGAAAATACACAAAAGTGTGCATAGTGTGAGGGGCTTTAAAAATCGAACAATGATGTCATTGTGACAATTGCATGCGAATTCTAATGGGAGAAAACAAAAGTTCCGGCCCAAAATTATGTAAGCGAATTGTCTCCAAAAATAATCCATCAGCTGACTTACCTGTGGGTTGTTGCCTGTGTAGATAAACACGCGCGGGTATCGTACTTAATGCCGACTAGTGTTAGGAGCTGTAGGTATTAAAAGCGTATTATAATTTATTAATTAAAACTAAGTTCCCCGATTGAAGCGTGTTTCGGCAGAAAATCAACAATGCTAGGGATGCGGATTTAACGATAAAATATACCGTCCGACCCTCAGAAATATATCAAAATATACCGTCTCATTTTCAAAATATACCGTAAATATACTGACGAGTTCAAGTTCTATTAAACATATTCCTCGATTTTGATATTCCGTAGAATATTACTAGCTAGATAGAACCCTCAGCTCTGCCCATATAATTTTATCCGATTAATGAATAAATTTCCTACAAGATTAACTGCTTTTAAGTACTCGCATGTATTGTATTTTGACTAAAGCAAGGTTCAAACAAAATAGTTCAACAAACAGTCGCAATGATCCTGGTACATGTTGTGTGTAAGCCGTAGTATAGGATAGGCCTTTGTATACCCTATTTCGTTTTGTTGCGACTGCCACTTGCAGCAGTCGGCCACAGACATTGTCACAGGTGGTACCATCGCAGATCAGAGCGTTGTCGCTGCCCTCGGCTGACTCTCAGCTGAACTGATCCGCCGGGCAGTCCTTTCGTCAAAGCGCCAGAAGGCGGATATACAGTCGTTGTATTGTCACTACTCCCGCTACTTAAAATTATCTGGCCGGATACACGCCGTAGTTCTCTTTGTCCTCCAGTAGCATCCGATGCTTGGGGCACGAGCAGACGTCGTAAGTACTGCGTGTCACACCCCGCTGGCTATGCAGATGTGGAAACAACTTGGGCGACTGTGCCGTGTGATTGCGCAGCACTTTCGCATCCGGTGTCCACACGGCCCGGATGTCGGTGAACAGACGATGCAGCTCCACGGAACGACGCTCTTCGTTGACAGTGATCCTCTCCAGTCCGGTCTTGTCCTCCAGCCAGTACACAAATCTCCCCAAGGCGGCAATGCGAGATCACCTGCGAGAAGTGCATGGAAGCAAGGGTTTTTCTGTAGAGAGGGAACAGGAGATTACACGTGTCCAGAGGTGTCCAAAATGGTTGCTTACTTGTTCTTTCCATTGATGTCTATGGACTGTTGGTTCAGGGCCAGCGCCGTGACTCCTTCCAGCTCCACACGCTCATGGCCATCGACTCGGGCCCGAATGATGGCCTGATAGCTGCCGACATCTGTCGAGAAGAGCAGACGCCTCGCCTTCATGGCATGCATGGCAATGTTGCGAATTCGCCCAAGAAGCTAAAAAGGAAACGTTTTAGAACACAGCTGAATAGGAGAGAGAGCTTCACCTCGGCACGGATATTCTTGCCGGACACCGGCAGCGGCACATTCGGGCAGTCTGTCGTAGCTGGGGGGATGCAGGGCCCGTCCTTGGCGACATCTGCGTGATTGGCCAGGGCAGCGCCGGCTCCACCGAAACTAGGCACCACATTGACTGCTCGGCTGGCTTTAGGACGATGGTGTTGTCGGTAGCCAGTGTGGGTCCCAGTTTCCAGGCCAGTTTCACCGATGGTCTGACACTTACTTGTTGATGAACAGTCCGTGTAGAGCACCTCCGGGGTGGTCTGGCAAAGGCAAAGGGCGCCGCCGGTCTTCAAAACGGCCGTCCACGGGAAAATCTCCCCCCACCCCACAAATCGAAAATAAGATTACTTTGTTTTGTTCCGCAATTGAGATGGCACTGATCGCTGGTGGTGGCAGTTCCTCGATAGGATGTAGGAATCAATAATCGAATGCAAAGTGTCGATTCAAGTTCGGTTATCGATACTATCGATAGTCATCTATGAAACGGCTATCGATGGTTTTGTATTCGATAGAATGAACCAGTTCGATAAGCAATTGAAACTGATTCCAGCAGAGCGCTGCCAGACGACTTTTGAGCTAATCAGCTGTTCTAACTTCGCGGCATTTCACAAATTAACAAAACAAACCAAAAAATGGTCAGCAATAAAAAGAACAGGTATGCCATGCATCCGCGCAATATTCTGCGCGTGCCGCCCGACTACACCAAGTTGGCCATCAAATACAGGGACTTCAGACAAGTCTGTGAATTGGTAAGTGGAATCTACTTGACATAGTCTGGGAGCAGCAGTTTCATGAAAAGTCCTTCTAAACAGGAGCTAACAGGCAAAGTCTCGGTTAACTTTCGCAACGAGAAGACCTTACGCGAACTGTCGAAGATGCTGCTGAAAGAATATTTTGAACTAAATGTGGATTTTGCACCCGGCAGCTTGGTGCCCACATTGGCCCTGCGTTTGAACTACATCCTCTGGCTGGAGGATATGCTGCAGCCGCTTAACTTGGAGACTGTTAGGGGCATTGACGTTGGCAAGTATTGTACTCATCATTTGGCTAGCAACGCATTTATGAATACCGTCCTGCAGGTTGTGGCTCCTCTTGCATTTACTCGTTGCTTGGCGCCAAAAAGAACGGCTGGAACATGCTAGCCCTTGAGTCGAAGGAAGAAAACATTGACTATGCCCGGGAGAATGTCAGGCGAAACAACCTGGAAGGCCTTATTGAAGTCTATGCCCAGCCAGACAAGTCCAACATCTTCAAGAGCTGCTTTGAGTCGGAGAAACTGAGGAAGGAATTTCACTTCTGCCTCTGTAATCCACCATTCTTTGACTCAAACTCCCCCAATCCGTTCGGGGGCAACACGCGCAATCCCCAGAGACGGCCGGCGCCCAACAACGTGCGCACTGGCAGCGCCGAGGAGCTGACTTGTGAGGGGGGCGAGGTGCAGTTCGTTCAGCGCATCATCGAGGAGAGCCAGCTTAACAAGCAGCGCGTGCTGTGAGTCAATCTTGATTAGAGCTAAGTGGCTTAAATTTAATTTACTTTGACATTTGCAGCATCTTCACCAGTATGCTGGGTGTTAAGGCCAGCGTGCCCAAGATCCTGGACTACCTGAAGGAACGTCAGATTACCAACGTTACGACCACGGAGTTTCATCAGGGGCACACCACACGCTGGGCTGTGGCCTGGAGCCACCAACCAACGCCCCTAAGCACCGGAACACAATGTAATTGAGTTGCTTTCAACTGGGAATAAACTTCAGCTGCATCAGCTGCGCATACAACTGAACTGTGACCTTCACATGGCCTGGTCTACATATGTTCTTCAACTACTTAATGTGAGTCCATCCATTCCCTGTTTGGGCACTTCGTGCAGTCAAAAAGCTTTTCCTCTAAATGGAAATTTGCATGTCAATGCTCACTTTACTGCCACCCACCCCAAAATTATCGTCTCGCTTTATTTCACTGACCAAAGTTGACCCAACACCGCGGCAGCCCGGAACTAGACAAACAGAAAGAGCAACGCAACAGAGGAGGGAAAATGAACACGCACCCACACACAGACTGGGACCGGAGCAGGTGCTGGCGTTGGCTTTTCCACACCTTTAGCCCCAGGAATTTGAGCCGAATAGCTGCTACTTTTAATTGCTGCACATGCCTCGGGGTAGTTTGCCAAAGTCCGGCATGGTATGCTCTTGCGAAAACTATAATTGAACTAATCCTACCAGAAGTGTACTCTAAATTATAATATTTCCCTTGCTATATTATATCAATTATTTCTCGAACGATCTGTGGGTGATCTTGTGATCGAGAGAGTCTTCTTAGTTGAATGGCATCGATTGTTTGCCTAGTCCTTAAAGTTACCTATAAGCATCCTTCAGCGAGATCGTCACGATCCATACTTAAGATAATTTTCAGGATACAAAAATGTGTCTAGAAAATTCGTTAAAAGTCTTCAATTTCTTGAAAGGGCATCTACGTTTCTTTGGCCTTTCCTCTGCCTCTGACCTGTTTTCAGTTTGCTTTTGAGAAGCTTTTCCTGGCTCTTCTGTAGTTCCTTTTTGGCCAATATGTGTTGTTGTTGGCTTTTATGGTATTTCCACACGTTAAGGTGCAAAAAACAACGTAATTAAAATGCATGTCGTTGGTTTTCAGTTTGAAAAGATGGTTTCAGACTGCGTCATGCGCCAGGGGTGCGCCCAGAGTTTTATTTGTTGCTGTTGTGGATTTTGTAGCCCCGATGGGTGTGCTCTAGGTGTTCCCTGGCCTTTACACAGCAGAATGGTTCCCATTCTAACTGATTTCGATTGGGCCCTTAGTTGTTCTGGGTCCCCAGTGAGTGTTCTTTGTAATTTTCTAGCTATTATCTTAATTTCAGAAACGCTCCACCCTTCCATACACTCACACTGTCCGGGACACGTGTGCCTGGGGCTTGCCTCTCTTGTTGTACGTAATTGTTAATTAAAAGCGCGGCCAGGTCACGTATTGTGAGTGTGAATGGGGTTGTCCGTTGGAGGTGTCGACTTACAACCCGTAATACACCGAAAAATTCGGATTTATGGCGGCAAAGCTCCTTGTTCTTGTGGGTTCGCCTCTTTTATTGGCCCTCGTTAAATTATTTACAAAATACGTTTATGGGCGACCATAACGCTAAAATAATATGTCTGCTTGTAGAATTGAGTTTGTAATACATTTTTAATGTATTGGGACTTGGCTTAGGCCTTTTGGGGGAGAGATAAGTGATTGCTGAGTCCGGACTCTAGAGAACACAAATTGGGTTGAGTCATGTCTTCGATTAACCCATTAAATTTGAGGCTTTCCCATTTTATATTTCGCATGCGACTGACCTCCGGAGGAGCCTCAAATCTTTGCCAAGTTTTCAAAGAGCTAACATCAATAAATGTCCAAAAATCATCCATCAAGCAAATCAATAAACGGAAAAGCGTGCCCAAAAACGACATCCAGCCCAATGACCAGCAAAATGTATATATATAAAGCTTCATATCCATAATTCCCCACTTACCCACTAACTATAAGAAACACGATCGCCGACTCTTATAAGCAAATGAGTCGTTTCCCACACTCCAATCAACAATCACCCCACATTCAAGAATCGTTTACATTAGGATAAACAATTGATTCCCACACTCCACACTCACCCCACAATCGAGAATCAGAATAGCACTAGGATAAACAACTGATTTCCATACTCTATAATCACCACATACATTCCAAGACGAAAGAAGATGCCGATCACCAGCTGCAGTCGCCCTTTATCAAAACCGACGCACCTTCCATAGCCACCCACACATCGGCCAACGCCTGTAAGCCGACGCACGTAGGCCAACGCAACGAAGTTGAAGCCACGATCATCGAAAGCTGCAGCCGAAGACGAAAGCCGAACACAAGTCAGGGAATGCAATACAAGCTGTAACCAATTAAAGTTAGTAAATAGATACAAATACCCACAAAATGCCCATATACAAAAACATACAAAAATTTCCAAATAAATTATATCGAACCAAATATATTGCTGACGTGGATCATTCCTAGGACCACATTAAATCAAAATTGTTTAGATGAAGAAATCATTGTAGAGGGAAATAACATCATTAAAATATACAACTGTTCACTACAGTTAAACGAATTCACCACAACCAATTCAATGCTGGACTTTACACAACTTGTCTACGTTATTAATAAAATAACTAGACTAGAACCATTGTCATATGTACGGACAAATGGAATAGTTATAGCACAGACAAAACATAATAATATATTACAGATAGAAATAATAATATTATTCATTATATCCGTAATAGGAATAGTATGTTATTTAACCGTTAAATTTAAGAAAATTTATAACAAATTAACATTAATAGTAATATTAATAATATTAATTAATTAAATCAAATATGTAAAATCAAGAGAAGAAGAAGAAGAATATCACCATACCCTGAGGACGGGCTAAAAACAAAGGTTGGGGGAGTGACATATCCATAATTCCCCGCTTACCCACACACATTATGTGTACATCTTATACACCTATACACCTACAATACTACCTGTAACCAATTAAAGTTAGTTAAATAAAAAGAAAGATTTTTTAAAAACCTATTTTTGAGTTGCGGATATTTAACGATAAGTACATATGTATAGATATTTTAAAGTCAGCCAAATGGGGGGAAGCTCGTGACGGCACGTAACGAGCTGCCAGACAGCGGCGTCTGTGGCAATTGGAAGCAGGCTGCTCGATGCTCGTTGCTCGATGCGATGCTCGCCTCCAAAAGGTTCGTGCACCTAAATGCATGCCCATTGTCATGTCACATCACATATGTATATATGGATGTGTGCGACTGTATGCTGATATGTACATTCACTTAATGCATTGAAAAGCGGCGGGGAAATAACGAATCCAAAAGGATACAGGCAGGCAGTCAGGCAGGCAGCCAATGCAAATGGCCTGCCCCCGGGTCGATGTCGTTGTCTGTGTGGTTGGGTGCTTCAGATTCTGCCTCGATTTCTGTGGCGTGTGTGTCATTCATGTAACCTTTCAATAAACATGTGTGTAGGGGTGACCAGCTAAAGCTACGGCTACAGTTACAACTACAGTCTGGCTGGGGATCTGGCTGGAGGAGGTGTGGTAGTCTGCCGGCGGTGGCATGCAACGCCCCAGTCGTGTAATTGAACTGGCAATATGCATGTGTATGTGTGTGTGGTTGTCTATGGCTAGAGGAGAGAACTCTTGAATGTGATTTTAAAGTCAACAGTGAGCACTTCTGACATACGAACTGTCATTTTTTGGTTTGCCGCTTGTCCGCCTGTCTGTCACGCCCCCTCATGCTCTAACCCCATCCGCATCCCTCGCAGACACAGAGATATAGCCCTTATCCCCTTAGCCATCTATTGTCTGCTCATATTGCCGGTTAATATTGGCTTGGCATGCAGCCAGCCAGAGCGACAGGCGCCGGCTAGGAATTGCAGATATGGGATGTGAATGCGAATGCTGCTATCCATGCAATATGCAACACTTTCCTAAAGCCAAACGAATTCGAGTGGAAACGCGCCCTAACTGGAATGGTTTTCAGGTTTTCATCATTAATTAAATCACACACAACGAATATTTCACTTCAGCGCCTTTTTCGATTCTCCCGTCCAGCAGGGCGTATGATTAATTGGCATACCACAGAAAACGTTCACCAAATACCCGTACATGTATCATGCCACGACTAATTCAATTATCCTTAGCGCGTTTCGCTGTAGTCCGTCGAGGGGAACACACACACACAAATCAGCCCGGCAGATGAGGTCGACAACAAATGATGGCGACAAAAGCGAATTGTTGTATCGCTCTGTCCAAAAGACATCAGATATGAGGTAGGTAGATACGAGTATGTGCAGAGGATTTGGTCAAAGGTGAAAA
This sequence comes from Drosophila lowei, assembly GCA_008121275.1. Taxonomy (NCBI): domain Eukaryota; kingdom Metazoa; phylum Arthropoda; class Insecta; order Diptera; family Drosophilidae; genus Drosophila; species Drosophila lowei. Next base: position 16,843,409 of record CM017778.1, on the reverse strand, counting down.
GTCAAATAACTAATGAGGCAGCAATGCGTATAAATTGCCACCGGCCAGGGTAGGACAGGACCATCCAATAAATGAAGAACAAAGACAAATAATAATCAAATTCTGAAGGCGGAAATGGGAGACAGCAGAAGCCGAACACTGCCAAGAGATAAATAACATTGTTGACAAGGCTTGGAGCAGATATTCTACTTAGGAATCAGGACAAATAATTCCAACAGCATAGAAATTCTTAGAATAAGTATCTTTGCAATAAGCGAGAACCGTTAAATAAACTACATCTTAAAGTTGAGTCTCTTAAATGTTCATTTTAAATTTATTGCGAGTTCTTCTAGTAGACCTGAAAATTGTTGCGCACCGTTGAACTTCTGACTTTGGACAGGAAAAAAAGCGGACGTGAAAAACTTTCCAGTTGGCAGCCATCCCAGGAGCATACTCGTACCGAAAGAAAAAAGCACACAAAAAAATGAAATAAAACAAAATAGACCCAAAGTCAGCCGCCGTGGTGGTAAATGAGAGGAAGGTTGAATGGGCAGAGCAAAGGGCAAGCCATGCCATTCGATGCTGTTTAGGTGTTTAGTACCAGAGTTCAGGGCAGGGCAGCGTGGGGTGGCGTATACGTAATATTCCACACAGACACACAGCGAGAGAAAAATCGAAAAGCCAGGAATTTTATCTAAAAACAAAGCTATTTATATTCGTTGTGGAGAATAATGACTTGGCATTTGCGTCGGCAAATGATGCGCAAACTTTTTTGGGACCGAGATTCAGCCTCTTCTGGGCACTCGTCTGCCAGCCCATCCATCGCTCTTGTCTCGAGTTGTCAGTCATCTTATCAGCCCCCCAAAAAGGGTTTATGTGTCGCACGCGTTTTTGCCATCATAGGGAAATGCTCAAGTCCCAGCGGGGCGACAGTCGACGGGATTGCCAGTCAGTTGTCAAGAGCCAGCCGGAATTTGTGGCCCATGCGTTTTCACACCAAGTTTTTCGGGGCCTGCCTTGACATGTTTTGGGTGCGCGAATTCACGCCTTTCAAGGCTGTCCCCAGTTCTGTTGGAGCCCGACAGTTGCTGCCGTCTCTTGTTCGGATCGTTGTTGCTGCTGCTGCTGCCGCTTGTCTGAGTGCAACTACAGCAGAGGATAAGAGAACCGCAGCTGTTTCCTGCCTCTTCACACTTAATTGTTGGCCTTTTTGCCTAGGCTCTAGCTTTAGATAGTTAGGGAAGATAAAAGGAAGATTAAAAGAGGATTACTACAAGTATTCCCAAGGGGTTTCCACTTTGTCTGCTCTGAAACCGGGGAAACTTTAAAGCATTTACCATATTCGCTTATTTTCGCTTGTTTTTATAATTTTCAGTTCATAAAAAAAGATTATATTAACTTTCTAACCATCCTTACTGTTTCATATAATATAATTCATATTAAAGGATTCATTTTCATTATTTTTTTATTCATTCATAGAGTTTGTTATTATATTTTGCACTTTGAAAAATGCAGCTGTAATTGGCAAATATTTCCATTTCCATACAGGGTGTTCTCCGTTGAATTTCGGATTAAATTTGTGCCGCATTTCTTATTTAAAAGACCATTTGCATATGTACATGCAAATGTGGGGTAACCTGGGCCTCCATTTTTGATTAAAATTACGCATGACGGGGCTACCCCTCTCTCACTCTCTCTTTTTACGATTATACATCCGAGAGTTCGTGGGCCTCCGTTTCAACTAGCCGGAACGCACTTTCCTTTATGGCCACGGCACCCTGTGTGCTTTGAGCAGCCATAAAGGAGGCCTGGGATAGGGAAATACTCGTACATAGATGGAGATGGAGGAATGGAGGATAGGGAAGTGGATAGAGAGATGGTGATGCACAGAGAGGGATGGAAGGAAACCAACCACAATACAGGCTTACCAATTCATTTGCTAGTTCCCCAGAAACACTCAGGCAGACAGACAGAAAGCCAGCATTTCTGTGTAGGATTGGAGTCGAAGGGCCAGCTTCCTAAAAGCCAAAACAGACGCAGCCAAAAATAAACACACAGAGAGCCCAGAAAAGAGGAAAGAAGATAGCTAGTGACAGTCCAGAAGCAGGCGAGGGAGGAGATGGAAGAGAGGTAGGGGAAAACAGTTAGTTTTATGAATTGCTATCTGGCCAAATGAGAAGCCAAGAAGCCAAGAAGCAACACAAGAACGTATTCATTGATATCTTTATGGATGAGGTTGCCCCTTTGTAGCATTGTATTTGCCAGGGTCCTTCCTTCTGCCATTCTACCATTCAGCTGTTCACGGCTGGCTGCACGCGAGGCACGTAACTGTCTGGGCCTGCCCGAGTGGGAGTGTGACCGTAGCTTCCATGATGATGATGCCATTGCCTTTGACAATGCCCGGCTGCTGTTGCTCTTCGGATTCTGTTGCTACCGCAACGGTTTCTGTGGACCACTCTTAGGGGTCTCTGTGTGTATGATTGTGTTTGTGTTTGTGTGCCCCTGTCGACTGTCGACTGTCGGCTTTGGTTGTCGGTTTGTTTATTTGCGAAAAAGTTTGCAGCCAAGGCAGCAGTCAGAGCATGCTCTCTTTAGCTCACTCGCCTGCTCTCAGATTTGGTAATTTTTTGGCCTGCACAGTGGTTGAATGTAGGGCGAAAACTGAAGCAGGAAAACAGCAAGAACAACGGTACATATACAAAATAATATTGTATTGGAATGCCTTAGCTTCCAACTAATACAAAAATTACACTCAACAAAAAATGGCATAGTAAAAAGAAACAAAACAATATTTAAATTATATATTAGGTTCATATTCACTCTGAATATAAAAACAATATTGTTCAGGGTAGCAGCTGTAACAGGGCAACCGCGCTGTTAGCACCCGACGCTAACAGGCTGTTATCGCTGCTGGGTCTCGCGCTTAGTTAACAGCCAGTTACTTCGCCTTCTGCCTCGCTCTCGCTTTCTCGGTTCTGTGCGCTCTTACGATCCGCACGTCGCTCACCGTTTTCTTAGGATGTAAGCTAGAATCAGTTTCGATTCCACCCCCGCTACAAGCTGCCGTCGTGCACCTACTCGCACCCACAAATTTACAATAACATACGAAAATACATGAATACCCTGCCGTTTTCATTTGAACACATCTTCCGATTAGTCGCTGGATCCGATCCGCCCCCCTTCAAAAAAATATGAAATTTACTTATTCTAAACATGAAATATATTTAAATCAAAGATTTACATATTAATGCCAAAATGTTAATTACAATGAACACTTCAGACCTTTTTTCGACAAGCTCTGCCCACTGTCAGCACTGTGAGAGAGAGAGTTTCGCTCTCTCTCGGGCACTCTCTCTCTCTCGCCTGGTTTTGTGTGTCGTCGACTGCCGGGAAGCGATTGTTGAGCTCGGAGTTGCTGCTGCTGCTGCTGCTCCTGCTACGCTCCTGCAGGATGGCAGGCACTGGGGGTCCTGGCCGTTCTTAGTGTTGAAGCGTCGCTGGCCTTTGTCAGTTGTGCCTGAGCTTGTGCCAGAGACAGTCAGTGAGTCAGTCAGCGAGTGTGTGAGCGAGTCTGGTTTCCGTTTCCGTTGGAAGTCCCTGGCTGGTAATCTGTGGTTGTGTACCTTTTTCTAACTGTTTTTATAGACATTCAAAATATTGAAAGTAAATTTCGAAAAATCCACACCATATTTTTCTAACAACTTTATGCAAAAAGGTTTCTACTCGTGAACGTTACAGTGCAAATTGCCCAATATATAAACAAAAAATACACAAAAATACAAAAGTATAGAAATACAAACAACAAGTAAAGCTTAAATAGTTGTTTCTCCTGTGTGTGTGAGAGTGTGACTGTGACTGTGAGTGTGTGTGTGAGTGAGTGTGAGTCTGAGTGCGCGCTTGTGTGAGCGATTGATTAAACAAAAGGCATTTGGTAACCTAGGCCAACTGGAATTATAGAGACCACCCCACCAATACAAGTGACTTAAAATCAAATCAAATATAATGGGCTGCAACACCAGCCAGGAGCTGAAGACGAAGGATGGCGCCGCCATCGACGCGGTCAGCAATGGGGAGCCGGAGCCGAGTGCCCCGCAAATGGAGAACGAAGGTCTCCAGTCCTCCGCAAAGTCCTCAAACAATCATACAAATCACGCCAAATCAAATTCAATTACCTCCAATGGCGATGCCAAGGCGCCGAACGTCGGCGGCGGTGTAGGAGGAGGCACCTCATCCGAAGCAACAAATGGCATTGATCGTCCCTTCGATAAGGCGGCAATCACGGAACTCGACGACGACGAGGACGAAGGTAAGGCTGGGGCGCTTTCAACTTCCTTCACTAATCCTCAATACGCAATACATTCATAACTAAACCTATTCAACATTCTCTCTATGTGTGTGCCTGTGTGTGTCTGTGTGCCTGTGTGCTGTGTGTGTGTGTGAGGATTGAACGAAATCCCTTGTCCAGGGGATTCATTATTATTTATTAGATCAACATGCTGTGAGCACATCTTTACCACAGTAGCGCGCACTTGCCCCCACGCCGCTCCCTGCTTAATGGTGTCGCAAATATAAATTGTTCCACTATACACGCATCCGTTTCCATATAGTACACTGTACTCCATTACACTCCACTACATACGCAAGAATTTGATGTGCCAATGGCAAATTTGTGTAAGATTCTTAACTAAGTTGATGGCCCCACGTTTTTGGCTTGAGGCGAGGCTCGGCCAAAGGCCAGGATCCAAGATTTTCCTAATGCACATTATCGCAGTTCATGTTCCCGTTTATGTTATCTAATAATCGTGGCCCGAATATAATTTTATGGCTGGCGATATACCCAACATCATAATACATATTCCATAGCATACTTTTTTGGGCGACATTCGAGATTATGACTGTGTATGGCTGTGAAGAAAAGAAGCTTTTAATGTGGTCTGCGAGGAAAGAACAGAGAGAATAAGGTGTAGAATAATATAATAAAATGAGCATACGTTAACATAAGTGGATCTTGTTTAGCAGACACCCAATTGGGAATTCTATGGGAGTAATTTAATTTACTTTAATTTATGGCAATCCTTATGGTTATTCCTTTATTATTCTCTCTTGAGAAAATAAAGACCATTTCAAATTTATTCGTTTGCTTATATGAAATTTTACTCATTTAAAAATAGCCCAGAATAAATTTAGAAACTTGTTTCTCGCTTCAGAAGAGTAAAAAGTTCTGTTAGTGCCATTTGCAAAGCTCGAAACGAGAGAGACCGAACCGCAAACAATTTTATTTTTTCTTTTTCATAAGTTTTTTGCGGCTATTTGCTTTTTGCTGATATAATGAAAATATGAAAAAGCGACGAAACCGAGCTGAAAGCGCACAGCATTTCCAGAGAATGACTCATAAATTACCGCAACGCGTTTTCCCCTGCGGCAGGTGCAGTGCTCGTGGCGGAGAGGTTTGTTTAGTTGCCATTTCCACACCGCTAACCAGCCATGCCCCTACCCGTTCCCCAGGGAGGGGTGGTGGTGCTGATAAATTGTTTAGCGACACTTTATCAACGCTGGTCCGGGTTGGGTTTTATTGGGGGAAAAGTACAAACTTACCCAGAAACTTCCGCCCCGTTAATGCCACAAATTATGATTATTGCTTAGCAATTTTCCTGCTGCTGCTCCAGCTCTCCTTGTGAGTGTTTTTCTTGGTACTGATGTGGCTTTTAATTTGCCAAAAACATTTTGCACGAGTATCCATGCGTTGGTGTATTTTAATTCCCTCCGAAAAAACGATTTCCTTTCGCAGCTCAGAATTTTCATGGTCCTCAATTACGGGCTTCCTCGGCTAATTAGTACTTGATGAATGAATGCCTTTGATGTTGCTAAGGTCGAAGCAATCTCAAGGAAGATTCCAAGGAAAATAATGTACGCAAATTTGCGGGAAGTTTTCGAGACATTTCTGTGGGTTTCTCCTGCCGCTGCTGCTGAAGTTCTACAACTTCTTGCGAATTATCCATTCTTTGAGTGGTTTTCTATAAATATTTGCCAGACATTCCCAGTCCTCTGTGTCCTTGAGATTGGGCTTACTATAAGTACTAAACTTTCGCCATGTTTCTCTCTCTGTCTCTTGATATTCCGCCGCAGAGGCATTAAAGGGAGCAGCAGGAGAGCACACAAAGCACACAAAGCATAAAAACGAACTAAAGAAAATCGGGGCAGAGCCCAAATCAACCATAAAACAGCCTCCACTTTTTGGGCAAACAAAAAATGTATTTCATATAACAAACACGTAGGCTGCATTCCACACCTACCCTCCCCAGTCCTCTCCTCCCCTCTCCTCGCCGTTTTACGAGTTTCCTTTTAGCTGCAACTGAAAATAAATTGAAAACATAAATCCGCAAATGGCCGAGCCAGCGCTTCCGAGTTTGCTCAACTCGGATTTTTTGTGGCCTGTCAACTAATTAGGAAATGCTGATGACGATGTGAATTCCCTATCTTTATGGACTCGCCGACGAGGGGCCACGCCCAGACGCAATTACCTGACAATTAAGGATAGGCCCGGCAGGATACGGGTATAAATTGCGAATAAAGATGTCAGCTCATGCGTGGCCTACGCCCAAATAAACAGGGGAGAAGAGGAGATGGGTTAGACCCTGTCAGAACATGCTAAGCTCTACAAAGCCGCTTTCAGCCGCCTCAGCCTAATGTGAAATGCAAATAAGTCCCAGCCAGTGTTTGTGCTCCGCCTGGCCCATTCTTGTTGCTTCTCTAGACAGGCAATTAAACCATACAGCCAGCCGTACCCATGGTCGTGTGAATGAGAGGCAATTGAGACTAAGAGATGCTCTGCAGGGAACGATTTACGATCTTAAGTGGAAAGTCGTTGTTCTGTCTCGACAGAAAGGGAATCATTTGGGTAAATAGTAGGTGCCTTTAACCAAGATTACTACGTATCATAATAATGTCCTTAGCCAGTTATCAGTTGTAGTAAATTCCTTGTACGAGTAGTTTAGATACAATTGCCATATGCTATGCGGCACATTTCAGCTTATCTAAAGCAGATTTCACTCAAAGGAATGCTCCCCATTGGCCGCAGCTTAAAAAGATTGTCGGCTTAGTAACCAACGGGGCGGGGGGCGTATGGTGAACATTTGCATAATTTTAATTAAATTTTTGCCTATTCTGGAGCCAAGTCTAAAGCGTTTTCAATTACAAAATTGAAGGCTGTGGTGTGGGTGTAGGTGTGGCTCTCTGCGATGCCGTTCTCCCTTAATGAATCCACAACTTGTTTGCTATGCGGAATGTCTTGCTAATGTTGAACTAATTGAGAGTAAATACGGTGTTCTACTCGCCGCCGACAGGAGTCAATTTGATTTATTGAACAAATGATTTCCACCTGATATAGGCACACTGTTTGCTTTGGCTCTTCTGAGGGTGTGGTCGGTCAAGGCGTATTTGTTGCGTCTGTCGGTCCGTGTGCCGGTCTGTCGTGTCGTGTCGCTGTCCGTGTTGATGATGTGCGTGGCTGTTGTCAGTGTAATTAGCGCAATTCCCGCTCTGAGGTGTGCCTCCGTTGAGCTGATGAGATGTTTGTTCAGAATATGCGGGTACGACCTAGGATGGTTAGATGGGGAAGGATAATTCCAGTTTCTTTTAATTGCGCTGACAAAGCCATAGAACGGAAAGTCCATGGCAATAAAGTATTTTCACACCAACATATACACATATATACATGCATAGATACGTAGAAGGAAAGGACATTAAATTTAACAAGTCAAAAACATTAAAATTCAAATTTAGCAGAACGTTCACAGCCCATTTGGTGCGCACAGGAAGCTATATCAATAACACGTATACGCCACGTTGGTCCCAACGCATTAATATCAATTTTCGGCAGAGAAGAGGATTGGTCTGGCCTAAAAATACTTCTCTTTTGGCAATGGCCTTGCCCACAAATATGAACAGTCAAAGGGAGAGTGGAGCGGGGAGCGGGGAGCAGGGAGAGGTGCGGCATTTATACACGAACTAAATGCATAAAAATTGGACACTCGGGTCGCATTAAAGTGCCGGCCAAGCGCCACAGATGCGTGCCCGAACGTTATTTAATATTTTTGTCCGACTTCGGACTGAAGAATGTCGGCGCCATGGCTGACATTATGCATACCACTGTTCGTGAGGGGGTTGGAGCAGGGGCAGCGGCCATTAATGGCATATCTGTGTGGGAGTGTGTGTGTGGGAGTCCGTGCCCGTCCGCCTTAATGTCTGTGTGGACGCTCTGATAAAATGCCTTTTAAAACAGACGCGCGAAGCATTTCCTAAGCTCTGCAATTTGCGGCGCCCCACCAAAGGAAATGATAAATTGAGATTTTTCTGGGACTCCACTCCACGACGGCGAACTTTTCCCATCCTATCCGAGACCGAAGCTCCCTGGTTCAGGTTGACTCGTTATTACTTGGATTGTCATTCCTCTCTTTACGTTAAAGCATTTCTGCAACGACTGTTGATGCTGGCTTTGGGTTTTCCGTGAAGCTCTCTGTGTTTGGTGTGTGTGTTCCCTGAATGGATTTCGCTTATTGGGATGAATGGGATTTTCGGATTAATGGCACTCGTATTTCGTAATTCCTTTACTTTTCCTTGGACTCGCTTTAGCTGGCTTGTCCTTGTATTCATTTCTCTACGTATTCTTTATTTCTTTTTCTATTTCTTAAACAAATTTCTAACAAACTTTTACTCCTTCTGGTCTTTGGATTTCTAACTTTTCTCGCTCTCTCTTTATATCTTTTGAACCGCAGCTAAGGAGATTAAAAGTGGGACTTCCTTTTTTTTGGGGGAGCAATATCACACTGGAGTAATTTTCATTTCCAGAAAAGCGAAATTCCAGAGATTTTCTTGGCCAGAAGAACTTCCTGAATTTGGTTACTCCGGCTCTGGGGATTCGCTTATACATTTATTATAGAGCAATTGATATGCCCTCACATTATTTATGATGCCTATCAGTACAGTCTGACACATCTCCGACCTCTCTTTTGTCTGGCATTTGTCACTTGACGCAAATATATGCGCATAAAATTTGTATTCATAAAGATACGAGCATATCTGGCATATCCTGGACGGAGCATTGGATTGGATACGCCAGACAGGCGAAGGGAATTCGTTTTGGACTGTGAATAATTAGCTGCGATTATGCCGCATCGGTTTAACAATAGTATTCCGTGCAAATGAAATATTTATAAGCAAATTCGTTTGGGAAATAAATAAACGGGAGTAAATATAAATTTTTATATAGGTACTGTTGTAATACTCCGTCATTAGAGAGCACCAGTAAATTGATAAAGCTTTGATTACATAAAAACCACCCGATTGATTGCTTTGGCCTTTGCCCTGTTCATGATTTCAGTTTCAATTTAGGCCAAGGTTTCCCCAAAATAGGTTCGAATTTTTTATTAATAACTTTCTCGGAAACAAAAGAAACTATTTCGAACCCCAAGGAAGAGTTCAAGCATAAATAGCCCGAACAACAATTTCAGGCACGCAGCAGACAGTGAAGAGCTTTCCAAATTGTAAATGTCCTTTGTGTCTGCCCTACTTGTGTGACTGTATGTCCTAATCAAGAGCACACAACATAAAGGCTAATTGCACAAAGCCAATGCCTCATCCTACAGCCAACGACCCAATAAAATGGCCCAGAGCAGCCGAACTGGCGACTAATGAAGTGCCATCCATTGTTATGCTCAAAGATGATAATGGATATTACACATACATACATGTATTCGTATATATATCCGTATAATACAAAATTTAATTAAAAACTGTGTGCTCTGTACTTAACAACGTTGGGGCAAGTGTGGCGAGCGGTAATTGGGGGTAGAATGTTACGTATACGTGTACGTATACGTCATGTTTGAACAGTATTGGCAGCTGAGCTGTTGCTTCCGCTGCCGCTCCGTACACAACAGGAAGACGGAGCAAAACAAAAAAAAAAACTAAGTAAAAACACTGAGCCACTCTCCCACATCCCTCCATCAAGTTTTCTTGACAAACAAAGCGGAAATTGATTGTATTACGAGCAGCAGCGGTAGAAACGACAAGCCCAGCGACAGTCGCCGCATGCCCCATGCCCCATGCCCCATAAAGGTTCAATCGAGCATATAACACCAATACAGCGGGAATGTTATGTTTTGCGACACCCGAACAATAAACTTGGCGCCGTTTTAACCCTCTTTCGGAGTGTCTAAACATTCCTTGTAGGCCCTTGAGAGAGGGGTGTCTGCGTTGGGTCTACATTCTGCCTGGCTTCATCCGGAGAAACGAAACTTATATCTTCAACTTCGATCAAATAGACCTTACGGCCTTTCCTTTGGACTTTTCAATGGGATTCTAAGCAGCGACTGGAATATCCTAGGAGTAACTTCTGATACCCTGAGAGGCTGATAAGTAGAGCTTCCTGATTGGCCAAGAATTGATGCTTTGTTCTATTACTCTCTTTCTCCTCCGAAATCTCTCTCACACATAAAATTATGTTTTCCTGCCGGTTTGCCCAAAGTTTTAGGGTAGCAAAAGGTCGAACCTCGCCTCCGTTTCCTTTTCCGGCTTTGGGTTTGGTCTTGAAGCCTTTCCATTTTGGCTTCTTTTCATTGTGCATACCATATTCCGTATGCAATTACGTTGATTATGTTTTTTCTATATGGAAAATTCTCCTATAATTGTGCGCCCAAAAGAAGGCGAAGCCAAAAACTTTCCTACTGTTCTTTTTTGAGGCTGATTAAAAGTTTTGGGGGAAACAAGTTGGGGCAGGCCAGGCCGACGTCTGTCTATGCGATGTCTAACTTTCAGCAGACTTTACTTAGTCCTTCCAGTGTATCAGTGTGTGTGTGTGTGTGCGCATGAGTGTGTGCTTGGGCCTTGTCATTGGCAGCTTGGCTCAAAATGCTTTTATGTTTTTGACTGGCGGCTAGAACAGGGAAATGGATATGGCTGGAGCCCAAGCTGATTCCATAATGAAATTTCTGAAGCCTGGCCGCAGGCAAACTTTTACATAATCATATAATCGATACTGTTTCGAAATTTATTGGACAAGACGATGAGGGAACTTGTTTGCAGACTGGAGTGGCAAGTGAATGGAGAAACTATACAAGTGGAACTCCCATTATCCTGTCATAAGACATTTTTGTGGGGCCAGAAATTGCAGAACTAAAAGAGGATTAGAGGAATACACTGTTCCTCAATTTACATACTTGTTTTCCCTTTATTCCATGGGAGTTTGGAACATTTTTGGATCAAGGAAATATCCCGCGCATGCCTTCCCTTTTCCAAAGTTTTTACCGAGACAATAGGAATTTCATAATTCATTATTCAGTTAGCATATCCACTTGTCAGGTACTGAAACTTTTCGTGGATACTTTTAGACACACTTGGCTCAGGCTCAACTTTGGAAACTCCACTTAAGGATTTCTTTATTATATAACTTCAGCAGGGCCGAGGAGAGCACTTCACTTCCCAGACACTCATAAGCCAAATGGCAGACTCGACTTCCGATTTCATTCCTCCATTGTGCCTTTTCCGCACTATTTGTAGCCTCTCTCGGCGGGGAAACTTTTCGCGCTCCCCAAGGACTCGCACTTTATTGCTATTTATATGATTAAAAAGTTTTGTGTGCGGGAAATTAGCTGAAAATTTATGATATTGCCGGAGTGCTGATGGGGTGGAAGAGTGGGGGGAGGGGGGACGGTGACACTGATACACGGCAAGGCAGGGCTGGGGAGTGCGTGTTTGGAGAAAATTGAGTGGTATAAGCAAATATTGCGTATACGCCGGATATTCATTTCTAACATTTATGATTGCGTGTGTCTTGTCAATGTGACTGTGAATGTGCATCTGTTCCCTGACTTTCACTCTGCTTCAATACACATTTAATTCACCTACTTCATTAAGCAATTCGAACTCGCCCTCACTCTTTTGCTCTCTGAATGCATACGACTCACATAAACCAAAATATATATTGAAAGATAATAAATTTCCATATTATTGATGGTCTTTTTAATGGTTTCTCTTCTGTATTTATCTCTACTCACATATAAATTTGATAAATGATTGCAAAAACTATTAATAAACGAAACCCGAACCCGAACCCGAACCGACGCAGAACCGGAGTTGGAGATACACATACCACATCACCACCATCACCATGGCAGCCAGAAATTCCGTCGAAATCCGTTGAAAAATTTGGATCTCGATTTTAAATTCGATGTTAATTCGTTTTAGCCAACAACCAGTCCGTCAACCGGTGTGTGTGATTTAGCCAAAGATTATCGCTGTTGTGGCTAGAGCTTTTCCGGCGATAGCAGCAACCAAGTGAAAGTCTATCCAATATTTGTCTTAGCTAGAGAGCACGTGCTGTTAATTCTACATATGGTTTACACACACACATACATACATATGTAGATATGTATCTGTGTGTTAGTTGCTGTTATTACTGTTCTCGATGTGTTGCAGTTGTTGATGTGCCTCGTTAATACTAACCAAAAGTGTTGAACTCTTTGTTAAAGTAGCCAACGTATAGGATCTTTGCACGTTTTGTACACCTTTTCCTTAGCTTTTCTACCTCTGAACTACATACCTACATACATACATATATCAAATTACAATATAATTAATTGGCATGTTTTCTGTCCTCTAAATAATTACCGAACGGGCTGTAAAAGCTCTCTTTGAAATTCAAAATTTAACTTCTAGCTGGCAACACTTTTCCGAAGCGAGAAAGCTCCCGTGAAAGCTTTCACTCTCTCACATACTCTCTTCCATAACTAACCAAAGCTTGCCTTGCTATTCCTTCCTATATACCGTATCGTACCGTATCGTATCTATAAAATCCCTTTGTTACACAACTATTAACCGTTATTTGTGTGTTCAGTGTGTGTGTTCCGATGTGCTCCTAACCTTTATGTTGTTAACTGATTTGCATATGATTTATTTATTTACAGGTAATTATTGGCATTTAACATTTTACCAAAATCAGCATTCAATTTCAAAAAACAACAACAGGTATTTATAGCATCGATTTTTGCATTCAGATAAATACTGGGAACTTTCTGTGAAAGCTCTCCCAAGCTTAAGAGGATTTATTTCTGGGGAAAAGCTGTTCAGAACTTCACTCAAAGTGTTCCAAGTAAATTCCCACTCGTTCCTTCGAGGAGACCTACTTTCGGCCGGGTTTCCTCAACGTTTCTCAGTCAATGGCAGTTAACATTGGCCCGAAGAGTGCTAACAGAGCCACACGATATACGTTTTTAACCAAATTCACAGGGCCAAACGAGGCCAGTTTCACAAATCCAGCGAAGCGTTCGGTTCAATAGGTTCCCTTCGGAAAGCAAGCCCCATAACTCCCAGAAAAGGAAAGTGCGCGCCATTGAGAATATTTGAAAGAAAGTGAAGTAAAGCGAACCAATAGTTTGCCCAAGTTCTGTGCTGAGCATTCTCAAAGGAGAGCAAAAGGTAATTTTTTCTTTGGACTTTGGGCTTTGGGATTTATATATATATAATTTTTTTTTTTTTTTTAATCGACTACTAAGTTAAATGGAATTTTTGAATTTAGCTGTCGCTTGCGACTGCGACTGGGATGTCCGTTGTCCCGGTTTACGATTCGCAGGTGTGTTGCCAGGGCCATCAAAATCTGGGACATATTTCGATAGTGCTCGTAAAAGAAGTATTTCCCCGCATCCAGTGGGGGCGAGACACATCTTAGTTGCTGACTCCTGCCGACGTCCACACCAGAACTTCCTCCGTGTCCATGAATAAATAAGACTTTTGTGTGCTCCGTTGTCACACTCTCTTTCCCCATCCGTCAGCCCCCACTCGGCCCCTAGTTTGAACATAAAAATAACATCAAATCTGCTCGGGATTTGCCATTTTATTTTTCTTTCCTCTTCCGTTCTGTAGTTTGTTTTGAAGTGTAATTCTTGTAGGCTGCCAGGAGGCGAAGGCGGAGGCGCAGGAGGAGGACTGGTAACGACTTAGTTTGATATTGATTCGGTATTTTTATCTTTATCACAGCCATTTGCATCTAATCAGCTTAAAATTGATGCCGCAACACTGGCATATTTGATTTTATTATAATACACTCTACATATACTCGTACACATCTACATAGAATGGCAATTAAAAGTTTCTACATTTCATGTTTGCTTCGATTATGTTCACTATACAACTCGGACTCGTACTCTGACCTTATTCGCTCGCTCTCTTCCTGGGGCTTTGAGTCTTAATGATTAAGTGTTGACACAGCATGGGCTTTTCGTTGGATTTTCGGTTCGTTTTTTTTTCGGGGCCGTTGAGTTTTTTTTTCTGTGAAGCATCCAATTTAATTAAGTGGCATCAAGTAGGCGTCGGGGTCAGAGCCAGAAGGGCTCAAGCGATATGAAAATGGCTGTGAGAGGGAAAAAACAGAAGAGAATGGTTTCTCCTTTGGTTTTTTTAATGGGGAAATATGGGTGGAAAATATGACAACAAATCTGGGGATCTTTGAAGTCGGACCAGAAAGACGGTCGGGCTTCCCAGCCCGATATTAGTCAAAAAATAGCCAGTGGTGCACCATTCGCTACTTGCAGTGTCCACTGTACCAAATCATTGTTTTACCGCACATGCTTACGCGCGGCAGCGGCCGTTCTCTCGCCCCTCTATCCACCTTCTTCGTATATGCAGTTCTCTCGCGCTCTTACTATCGCTCGTTCTCGGCTTAGCTACTGCCCGAGCGAGCTGCTGCAGCGCTCTCCTTCTATGGCGCTCTTTCGTTCTCTCACTTTCGTTAGGGCACGGACAATTCAGTCCGCTTGCTTGGTTGTTGCTCAGTCTTGAGCTGATCTTCGTAGCCGTCAGAATCACATCGTTGTTCATCGTTCTTTCACACACATACCAACATACACACTTTCGCTTTCGTCTATCAATAAATTGTAAATTCGCATACGTCGGTCTACATATGACCATAAATTGTGCGTCTCATTTAAAACAGCTCGAGTTTTTATTTAAATCAAACTTCAACAGCTGGTAAAAAAGCTCATTAGCTTTACAAAGGCCTTAAACCAAAGTTGTTAATGGTTTGGGGAAGTTCTGTCATAAAGAAATTCAAAAAACCTTGTCATTAAAAAGTTTTCTATTCAAAAGTTTTTAAAAATAGTCAACTTTTTCACTAGCTAATATTTCGAAATGAGCAAAGTTCTTCTCCATCTCCAAGGTTGACTTAATCATCTTTTTTTTCAATATCTTCTACACCATTTTTTGTGTTCCCTCACCAACGCTTCGACTTGACACCGAAAATAATGAAAAAATGCACTCTTCATCTGCTAGAACCTCCGACGCATTTGAGTCTCTCTTGTGCACCAGCTGTCTAAAACATTTGCGAGGAATGGAATTTAATTAACAGCCCACTTCTGTCCCCCACCCCATCCCTCCAAAAAAATTTGTATCAAAGAGCTGGCGACAAAGCAGAAATTAAATATTCAATTTCAGACCCGTGGCAGCCATGGTACAAAATATTCTGTGTTAAAGTTTGATATCCCCCGAGCACTTCCCGCTGAGTGCAAACAAACATGCCACATGCAACACGAGTCATGAGCCTCGAGGCGAAACAAAACTAAACTAAACAAAAGAGAGCGGAGCGGAGGAGAACGGCACCGAGACCAGGACTGGGACCAGGACCGGGACCGGGAGGAGGAGCGGAACTAAGGACTCTGCGAATGACACATGACCTACAACGTTCTGTTATTTCGGCTCCCGTTTTTTTGCCTCGTTTTTTATTGTTTGGTGAAATATTTTTATGACTGGCTTTACGTGAGCTTCAGAGCCTCCGAGCGCCTCCAAGGGTCGGGGGCAATCGGCCCGACACTGGGGGACTCGTCTTGCCTTGTTTTCACTACCACTTCCAGTTCCACTTCTCGCTGGCCAATCAATCACTGGCGAGCTCCGCTTAGCGCATAATTCGAAAGAATAAATAAATGAGGGGGAAAAAATTCGGCAGAGCCATGCAAATCCAGACACGCCAAAGGCCTTCTCCGAAATCACATTCAGAGGAGCCGAAGAAAATTAAATAAATGTGATGGATGGCCATACATGAACGGGGAAACAATAATATATGGGGAAACAGTTCCTGAGAGCCGAAGATTAACATACCCTAGCAGATGGATCGATGTTCATCTTCGAAAGTAAAGAAGTTTATTTCTAAAAGAATTTTTTTTCGACCTATGACAGTACTATATTAGAGATGACCGATGTTTAAGCTACCAAACCTCTAGTTGTTGATGGCAGACCCTCTGACCCTGTTCTCCCTCTGATTTTAAGGAACTCTCTCAAATGTCATGTGAGAAGTCACTGGCTTCACTGGCTTGCCATCAATATTAATGGATTTCTTCAAGCTTCGCTGGCACTTCTACTTCAATCATGAGTTGGCAACATAGTCGTAATAAGCTGGTGGGTCTTCGCAACTCCTGCCCTTTTTGTGGTGTGTTATCTTACCACATGGCTGCCCAATATGCCCTCAATGATGTTACCGAAAACAATCTAAACGTGTATAAAATCCCCTGTCACAATTGTGTTACCCCTGCAGCTTTACACAACTTTAATTTGTTATAATCCTCAGGGCTTGAGGCAGCCCACAAAGCCAAAGCTGAGTCTCAAGCATTCGAAAATACAAATATACAAACACCCACATGCTGAAAGATACACATATATGTGCACGAAGATATCAATTTCACAAAAGAAATCATTCAGGCGCATAACAACAAAACAGAGCGGAGAATGGGGCCCATCATGAATGTCCTGGCAGCATTTCATATTATGTACGAGTACGAGGCTGCTCCTCCCCCCTGCCTCTCTCTCGCTGGGATCCTCTCCTTCAGCTTACACAAATGTCAAGTGACACACAAGCCCTCCAGCTTGCCCCTGTCCCGCCTATAAATACATACTGATACAGTCGTATATGTATATTGGATATATCCTAACAAATTGGAAACGTGTTGTGCTCTGAGCTTGACTTTTGTGCTGTGCATTCGGTATGCTATAATTCAATTTCAAATACACTACGACAACAGAAAGGGGGACATGTGTACGTATGTATGTGCGTATCTGTGTCTCATATCATGCCTCACTTGCTCTCTGTGGCCACAAATGCTTTTCAAGTCTGTCAAATTATGCTGCAAAAGTTTTCCTGATGTGACAGATTCGCTACGACGTTCTGTGCCACTGCCTCCTGCCTCCCGCCTCTCCTCAACTCTTCCTCTGGCCTTCCATGCCATGCCATGCCGCATAATTAATGCCAATGACAAACAGTTACTTGCCTCCAACTGAAACAGCTTCCAGTCGCTGTTTGTTCTTCAATCGGGCCGTGAAATTGTGCCACTCCATGAACGGTCTGGGGCGCGTTGCTCATACGCCGCGTTGCTCGGTCAGCTTTCAAGGAAATTCACCGAGGAGTGGCTGCTTCTGCATTCGTGTTGACTTTGCATCTCGAATGGTTAACGGCAAGCCCCTGGCTTTTATGTACTAGCACAAATTTGCATCTCCATAGTGGAGTTGGGAAAATCTAGCCTAGAACAGGTTTGACAGAAAGAACACGATAACCCTAACCCTGTTCTAGTAAAGTTCAATTCTATTTTGATCTGGATTTTCCCATTGTTCCCAACAGCCATCTGGCCAAGCGGGGTTTCTATTAATAAAGCAGACAAAGGCCTCCTGCTGGGGCTGGGGCTGGGGCTGGACCTGCCCCACTTGCCACTGCCTCCAGCCCCCTCTGGCTAAGTGGCCCGCAATTTAGTGCCGCACTTTTGACAGCACGCATCGGCACTGGCACTGGCACTGGCCATTTGTCTAGCCCTGCGACACCGTATTCAATTAAATATTGAAAGACGTGGCCAATAAATTACCCAACACGAACACGAACGCCAAATGGAATACCAAACCAGAGTCAGAACCAGAACCAGAGCCAGAGCCAGAGACAGAGCCAGAGACTGTCCAGGTTAGGTCAGAGCGGACCAGTCCGGAGCCTGTCAGGGGGCAAGGTGAATTATTCAGGGCATGCTCATAAATATAACCCACATTAGGGCCAAATCGCTATAGATCTACAAATTGCCTAAATATTTAATAGCACTGAGGCCCGGCAGCCGAACAAGAACTTTTAACCAGCGGAGGAAAGAACGGTGGGGGATAGTCATCAGTATTGGGTAGCTGAAAAGATTTATACGCCCCGTTGACAGGGCCCAAACGCACGTGTCCTGGCATTGGTTTGGCATCAACTTGGGCCTGGGTTTTGGGCTGGGGCTTGGGTTTGGGTAGGCTCCCCCCTTCCATTCAAGGGGTTGGCACAAAGGAAATCACGTTTTTTTTGTTTGGCCACATCATAATTCATTTGTTTCGGTTTCGGTGATGAGGGCGGAAAATGTAATTTCCCAAATTCAAGCTCGGCCATTGTCTGGGAAATTCAAATCGCTGTCTGCCGCTGCGCTGCTGTTGGCTGCCTTCTCATTCGCAGTCAATAAAATCAAATTTATTTCAGTTAGGGATTTTCGGTCATTAAGCGGAATTTGTATTCCGTGAGTTTTCCTGTTTTGAGCTTCGGCTGTGCTCCATTAATCCGCTCAGCCAGGAAATTGAAAGAGGCGAGGCGAAAGCGTCTCTAAATGTGGAATGTGATCTAAATGTATCTGCCGTAAGATGAGTGGGCGGATGTAAAGGGGATTTCGTAATGCATTAAGTGACAGGAAAGCAAGCTTTAACCTTTAACTAGTCGCTTAGCTCATCAAATATTCCTCTGTCCTTTGTATCTCTGCGAAACCCATTTCCCAGCAGCCAATTATCTTGGCAGATATCAGCGCATACCCGTGGCAACCTTGTGTCCCGGCCAGATAATCTGCCAAAGGACATTCATACCCAGATGCTCATATTTTCCTTGAGACAGTCTGTCAGTCAGTTGACTCTGAGTCAATACTTTTGACTTTTCCCTTGGGAAAATTGGCTGCAGCCAGCCGCCAGTCGCCAGCAACAAACAAGACAGCCAGCGAGCTAATGTATTGGCAAAGTTCAAAGTATGCAAAGTCGGTGGCAAGCAGCAAAGTTGCTGCCACAGTAACGAACTGACAGCAACCTCGTTATGGCCAACCAAGAGGCAACTACGCCTCCTCCTCCCTCGCTCCTGGACAAAGCAAGGAGTCTCCGTCGTAAGCCGTTCTTGGGACATTGCTTTAGCTGCCATTTGATACACTTAGTTGGGACCCCTACCCCCCCCGTCCCCGGTCCAGCACAATCCGTCGGTTACTCACTACACAGGGTCTGGTCTGGTCTGGTCTGGTCTGTTCTTTAGTTCTTTAGTCCTTTAGTCCTTCAGTACGTCAGTCCGCCAGTCGAGCATGTATTTCCTGCCTTTCTGCGCTGCAGCGCAGAATTTCCGTTTCAATGCACTCTGATTGAAAGTCTTACGTGGTGCTCTGTGTGTGTGTGTGTGTGTTTTGGTGTGTCTGTGTGCTGCCTGAAGGACCTCCCCGTCCGGGACAGGACGGGACCCACTCGACTGTGTAGTACTTTTTGCAATTTTAATGTGCAATGACGTAGATGCAGGCGCTGATAATGTCGTAACGCCCCCATTTTCGATAAGGCGCCAAACTCGAATAAATTCAAGGGGAAAACGCTTCTTTGGAATGCCACGAAGGGGAGCATACCCTGTGATAGATAGCTGCCTGCAGATAAAAACTAGACAGCCCACATCATCAAAAGTATGACACACATATAGTATAGAGAGTGATATTCGAACTGAAGCATATAAGTAGCGCACAATATTCCAACAATTTATGCACTTATGCTTCCGTTAGCAACACTATTCAATGCAGTAGAGAATGGGCCCTTCAGCTGTGAAGAGTATAAAGTGTGTCATGCCCCATAGAGGAAGCCTTTGTTGCCTGTTGTGTGTGCTCTGCTGACAATGCAACTGTCCACGAACTCTTCAATCAGCACACTGCAGGCCAGAGAGCCGAGCCCTCTGATGCTTTTGGCCTTTGTTAATCAGTTTCCTCAAGAGCTTTTGGCCTCCCCCATCGAGGGCGGAAGTGAGACCATGGGCGTTGTCTGTGACCCAAGATCTGCACCGTTCCGTTCCGTTCCGTTCCGTCATCAAGTATCTAATTAAATTGAGCGTTCTACTTGGACGTTATCAAACGAATCTCACTTTCGAGGGGGGAATCCAAGGCTGAAACGGTTTTCCGTGGAATTGCTTTCTCTTTAATTGGATTGGGATTGCTGCTGTCGTGTTTGTCCAGGACGGTGCGCAAGGAGCGACGACCAGGGTCCTGCAAATACGAGCATTTGCCACCTTCTCTTGGATTTGCGCTCTCATTTATTTGCTTTACGGCATGTTTGTGCTCATAACTGTAAATCCGTTTTTATTATCCGCCTTTAAATCGTGGAGCCGGGCAGCAGAGCTCCCGGCCAAAAGGGTCGCAAGTCCTTTTTGGCCACATTTTTCGTTCCTCCCGTTTCCCCGTTTCCCCGTTCTTCGTTTCCCCCTTTGGAAATTGTTGAGGCTACAAATTTGACGCTCGCTCTGTCCGTATCTCGCTCTGAATGCCGTCCTGTCCATCCGGACTCCGTCTCCCCTTACTCCACTTGGCTTGTGCTATTTCTGTGGCGTTTCTGTGTTTGACTTTTGCCACACAAACTATTATGGGGCAAAAAACAACCAGCATTCCATGTAAATATGAATTGGGTGAAGATTCTGCGGGAAAGACTCCGCTGGAGAGGCATAAATAGCTTGCAAGGACCCTTGATTTACGGCTACGGTTCGAGAATGGGGAATCTCATTCAATTGGATGGAATTTCCCAAGGAATTCGTTTGTTGAATCACTCATTTGCCTGGCTTTTCCTACGAGTATGGTATGTGAAATTCCGTCTGCATTAAATTTAACATGTTTAATCTGGGGTAATTTTCCAATCCGCTCATCCATTTCATCAGATTCCTCCCTCTAACATCTTCGAGGATTCGGCATAAATTTGTGGTTTGCCTTGGAATTTATAATGAAAATGGCTGCAGGCTGCTGTTTCCCCAGTACCCAGCACAAGTCCCCTTTGGGCGACACAAAAATGCCTGTTGTAGAGGCAGAGCCACAGGAGCACCGGGGCAAAGCACCTGCTCGGAGGACTGTAATTGATTTTAATATTTAATTGCGACAACATTGAAATGCAAACAAGCTGAAAGTATTTCGAGCATAAAATCAATTTGGCCAAAATGCATGAGGCGGCAAACTGCACTGGCACTCATTTTAAGTAAGCAAATTCGTCATTCCTCCTCGCCGCGTGGTGTCTGAAAAATATTTACCAAGGATATGTGTTTCCAAGTCTCGGAAAACAGATCTCTTCAACTAGATGATTGGCTTTCTGCAGAGCACAAAGTTCATTTACTCAGTGGGGAGAGGAGTTTTCAATTAGTTGGCTCTTACATCGATATTGGATTGCTTTCGTTTACTCTTTCGCTTGAAATGCTGCGAAAATTGTTCTAAAATTGACTTTCGCATATATTTTTGTTGTGTTGGCAAACTCTGCTGTTGTCAGTGGGCAAACACTTTGAGTGACAAACCATTTTGGTAAGCTGCTTTTGGGCTGAGCTCCTCTTTCCACCCACACACCCACGCACCCACTGGAGCTGCCACTACCCGCCCCGCTCTGTTGTCTTTTAGCCACACAAATGCCTCGACGACTACAAATACAAAACAGCATAAACAAAAATTCCAGTGGGCTTAGAGTTTCCACTCAACAGCTGCAATTTTCATGGTCTGACACTTTATGGTGCCGTTGTCCCATATCTTCTTTGGGCCACACAGCCACATCCCCATCCCCATCTGACATTGAAGTTGGGCAATCTATGAGAACATCTCGAGTTACTACTCTTTTTTCCTCGAATTCCTATCTTTTGTTTGCCAATAAACAGTATCGTTTTGAATTAGCTTTCTCCATTGTTTGGCAGCTTACTCGAACTGGTTCGCCTTTCCATAAACCTATGTATACCCCCCTGATTCTGTGTTCTTTCGATTAGAAATATGGACCACCGCTTTATGTCCGCCCGGCGACTTGTCTTTGGCTATTGGGGCGGCTGTTGTTCTTCCATTTGCTTGCTTGCCACATGCCCCACTAAATGACACTTCTTTCCCCCAATGTTTGCATTTGCATGTTTGCACTGGACTTCACACGGGTGGGTGGGGGTTTAGGCCCAGAATCCCCACTCACTCACTTTTGTTATGACTCTTTGGGGGACAGTCATGAGTTAATTTAATTCTGGGCTTCGTTTCGCCCCTTTCCAGCGGCTTAATTGAGTGGTCGCTCGGACAGGCTTTCTTTGTCAGCGCAAATGGAAGAGAAATGTTGGGACCGGGTCTCTTCTGGGGCACGATGGGGTCCACATGACATGCCACTTAATTTGACTTAGCTTGGCTCTTATTTGTCATTTATTTTGCGACACTGACAGTACAGTGGCATGGCATTAGTGCATTTGGGATTGGCTTGGAAGACAGTGGGATTGTCGAAACGAGAGTGCTGACCCAGTTCTACTGCATACAAGGTGAAATGCGGCTAAGACCCCCGACAAGAAGCAGTTAATTAAGACTTTGTTGGTATATTCAATTAAATTGTTAGACAACAATGTGTGCGACGAGTTTAGAAGAGCGAAGACGTCGTGACAGTTTTGTTAATTTCATCTGACACTCAGACATTAATGTGCATAAACCAGTTCGAGTAAAACAATAACCATCGCACTCAAGAGCAAACAAAGGACGGCAGCCATAAATAAAAGTGGCAGCCATGAGTAACGGCAGGGGCACGGACATGCGCCACAAGTTTAAGTATAAATTACCAACATAAATATAAGACCCTGGCAACAATGGCAATGGCAGTCAATAGCTCACGCATCAGGGAAACGAAACCGAAAAAACCGAAAACCAAAACAAAGAAAAACAAGAAACCAAACAAAAACCACCAAATGGCAACGGAAACTGCTGCACGGGTAAATAATGAAAACGGGAATAACGTGGGAAAAGCAAGTGCGGGAAAAGGAAAGGATTGCCCCATAAGCATGACTCTTTAGAAAGTTTCTTTTATGCTATGTTTGATGTACATTACAAGGTGGAAATTAAATTCTCGCATGTCAGCTTGCAATTAATTCCCAAACCTCTGGAGGGGCTATGGAAACTGACCTGAACATGAAATATAAAATCAACATTCCAAAAGAAAAGGAGAGAAGGAGTTGTATTAAATATCGAATGCATCTAGAGGGTGTTTCCAATGTACTCTTCGAACACTCCTTTCAAGCCTCAATGCATTGAAATCTATATTTCTCGCTTCGATTCCCATCAGCGTCAAGCAAACCCATTCGAGTATCTTGTAGCCATGTGGCATGATTAATTTGGGGGAAAAGTATATGTACCTCAATGATACTTCCGCTGGGGACGAGCATCAAAAGGCTTGGCAATTATGGCAATCTGGAGCCCTGGCCCGGCCAAAAGGACCAGTCAGCAAATTGCAATTTGGCATGCCAGCCCAACGCAGTTACCGCTGGCTGGGCATGAACTTTAACTCTTCCCAGATGCCCATGGACCACGGGGCGGACCCTTTGCACTCCTGCACTTGGTTTTTATGGGTTCTGGCTGCCTGCTGCCTGTTGCCGCCGCGCCGTGGCAGCATCAGGACTGCTCTCCGCGTCATCGACGTAATAAGTTTCAATTTCAATTGGCCTCCACAGAAAGGACAGCAATTCGAGTGGCAAAAGGGGCAGGAGGAGGAGGGGGAGGGAGAGATGCATGCAGATAGGAGGTAGAACGAGTGGATTCTTTATTAATAAATATAACTTTTGAAGGCCTCGCCTCTGGCCGGGGTTTTGGTCCTGCTTTTAGTCCTGGTCCTGGCCACATAGTTTCGTACGAGTAAGCCCCTTCTCTCCTAGCCAGAGATACAGAATACTGGGAAAAAGGCAAATGGGACTGTCGGTGGATAGCATTTTTTCGCCCTCGCTGTTCTTTTCTTTATGGCCAACTTTTTGTGCTGCGTTGGCGCGCGCCTCGCCTGCGGACTGTTTTAATTTTGTTGGCAAAAGTTAGAGGCGAATTTTTGAGTAGCATTTTAATAATAAATATTTCCAACGCTCGCAACTCTGGGGCCGAGTGGTCTGGAGGGGGCAGACCATACATGGCGAACGCGAGGCGCTTTCATAAATAGACCGGAAATATGCTAATGGCAGGTGGAGGAGAGGAGAGGGTAGCGCACATCCGGTAGCGATGCAGCATTGAATCTCAGGCCACACTTATTTAAGAGACGAGTATTCTCCACTTTTAAATCGTATCTAAAACACAGAACTTTACTTACTCTGTTATTTGCCATTTGTCGTATTTGCCTCTCCTTCCTGTTAGCCATCTAACAGGCTTGAATGAATAATGATAGTCGACTTCATTTGATTGCTTTTCTTGCCGAGAACTACAACATTTGGAGCAGCACTAAAACGCATCAAAGTTTTGTTAATTTAATTGAAAACTTTCCACAACGATTGCAACTAATTACGTTTCAAACGAGGGGCTTCCAATTGCAGCTCCAACTCCAATGAAAGCAAATACTCCCAGCTAAAGTTGGCACCGAACTTAACAGTTCGTCGGAAAACAGACGACTCAAATGCTGTCGACACGTAGTCAAA
The DNA here is from genome assembly GCA_008121275.1 of Drosophila lowei. NCBI lineage: Eukaryota > Metazoa > Arthropoda > Insecta > Diptera > Drosophilidae > Drosophila > Drosophila lowei. The sequence continues at coordinate 16,818,748 of CM017778.1, read as the reverse complement.
TGGTTAACAAATGGGTTTATTTATTTTCCGTTCTTTTCTGGAATGAAACGTGACAAGCCTAGGGCCACCGAACGAATTCCCCTGTGGCAGGACCGGCCACAGCTGTCATCATCTTTTCCATCTTCATAATTTGCAATGCCTCCTCTTCTGCATATCAAGTGGTTCAACTTTTTATTGTCCTTGTCCGAGGCCTACCAGTCGTATGCGTAATTTTCAGTAAGTTTACACGGGCATCAATCTGTAGAAAATCGGTCGTGCGTCGACTAACTGATTAGGGCCTTAACTGACGGCTAATCGAAGCGATTATCTGAATGGAATAATCGAATTTCCCAGTCAATCGGTGGGGAGGGAAAGGCTTGCTGCCACCCTGGATTCTACCACAATGAAGCCATTCCCAGTAAGAGCATAAATTACCCATAGGAAAGGGTATCAAAAGAGCTGGCACCTTTTTTATTGGAAAAGCAATTCTAATGGAAATTGAAAAACGAATAATGGATTTCTATAGAAATTAATGAACAATTGAATGGCCAATGTTTTCAGGGAAGTGGGTTGTTATCGCAACTCGTACACACATGAATGATGTTTTCAATTTCCCTGCTCCTGTTTCTGGTCCTGGGCCTGGCCCTTACGCATTTTCAGACTCCCCCAGCCATTCTGCCAGAATAATGGTGAATTGTGGTCAGCCAGGGTTTAATTATGCAAAGCCTGTTCGTTATGGGCCCATCTGAACGAGAGTGTTGGTAAGTCACATATAACTCAGATAAGAGCCTGTAATTAATGGCACAGGCCCGGAACTCTGCACATAACTCGACCAGCCAAAGCTCCGCAATTAGGTGCCACCCCTAGTTAGGAGAATGACATCACATAAATTCCGGTGATTGCTTTAGTATAAGCCATGGCACATGTCGTACTGGTACTCCGCCTTTGAGGCTAAGAAACGAACTGCAATCAATAGACAACAACATCGTGCGATTCTGAAACAATTTCAGTGCATTACATTTCCTGTTGCCACCCGCCGCCTCCTATTTGTGGCACGTGCGACAAACATTTCCCTTTCGCATGCCACCGAATCAACAGCAAAACGTTCACCTGATTAACATTCGCGTTTTATAAAACCGATATCGATTGCTCGCCCTACTCAAGGCCATCGAGGCAGAGGAGCAGTGGCAAAAATGGCACGCACTATGGAAAATAGTGGCACGGGAAAATGGTGGCATGCCAGAGGCAAGCAGCGAACACAAAGAGAGTCACGGCAATAAATTAGGAATGTCAACTGTATAAATCGAGAGTGCCCACAACTGTGGGACTGTAGGACCGTGGAATACCAGTTGTAGTACAGCTCGTGACCCCGTGCCTGACCTCATAAATAAACATCCTCATGGAGGTATCAATTTGCCACCAAATTATCACAGTCGTCCTGCCTCCGCCCCTGTGTGGCAAACAGAGGGCCCCATCAATACCGGGTGTGGCTGATGATGGACCCAAGTGGCTGGACAAGTGAATCTAAATGGGGCAAAGTTTCGCCAAGCACCCCATATGAACATTTAATGGACTTTGTCAAACTCCCCGGCAGGTTAACGAGGACTGTGGGAATCCCAAAGAGCCGGCTGTGAATATGGAGCTGAAGTGTCTGCATTTCATTGGCTTGCTCCTGGCTTTTGGTATGAAAAGAGCTACAAAGCCAGATTGGACTTTCATTGGAAACTGGTCTGTCCGTGCGGTTGGCAGATCAAAGCGGAATTAATTACCAACTTTATTGCTTTCTGGGGAACCGACTGGACATTAAAAGTCAACCTGCCATCTCTTATACCTCTTATAGTTTCATCAATACGCTTTTTTTTGTTTTTGGAATTTAACCTGACAAAAACATTCAAGATTTCTCTTGACAAAATAATTGAAAATAGAGGGGAAACTGGTTCAGTTTATGCTTCCCCATGCTTCCGTTGTTTGCTGATTTATTTAAGCCTTGGCCCGACTCTGCTCGGAGTTTATGGCTCTAAGGCCAAGGCGCATCTGGGCCAAGTTTTCTCGCTGGCTCCTTTGCTGCTGTCTCCTGTCTCCTGTCTCCGGTCTCCTGCATAACTCATTCGTTTTAATATTCTCCAGGCATTCTGTGCCTCAGTTTAACATTTTTTCCCCCTGCTGTTGCTCGTATTATTGTTTCTCGAGCCAGCAGCAGACCTGCGGCACCTGTGCAAGCGCTGTAATGCCAGGAGAAATTCCAGTTAAACTGCACCAGCCCACCGACAGTCAACGATTTAATTAAAATAATAAATTGCAAGTAATTTGTTGCAGGCAACTGCCTGGCAGGGCGCACTTTGATTGAAAGGAATGTACTAGGGCATTCCAGGAATAAGCCAGCGCTTCTACGAGGCCAGGGTTAATCCTCTGTGGGGGATGCCTCATTACCGTAGGAGTACTGGAAGAAAAAGTCGAGAATGTCAGCTCAAATCCCCACAGAGCCAGCAAATGTCCCCCTCTGTAGTTTAATTTCCATTAGCAGGAAAAATTGGCTTAGCTGAACACAACATAACTACTACGAGTGTATCTCCTGCGACAGCTGACGCTGAAATTCAATTAATTAAGACAGAAAAAAATGTTTTCGAAACGACAATTGTCAAAGTCGTGAACGAAGGAGAAATACCCGTGGACGAAGAAGTTGAAGGAGGAATACGGAGTGAATTTTAATTACGAAAATAACTTTGCTTGGTCATTGTGGCGGAGAGTAGTAGCTGGACGCCATTCCTGGGCAGCAGCTCAGACATCCCACAGCCAAAGGGAGGCTAGGATGCGTACCTGGACGGGCAGGACGGGCAGGACGGGCAGGAAGAGCAGGAAGCACTCGCAGCTTGACAAATGTAATCAGATTCTGGGCGTTCTGGGCGGAAACGGAAATGGTTTCGGGTTATTGCTTGCCAAATGCCAAATTATGAATGAATTAAGCATGAGAGATGGAGCTGCCACGCGCGGTTCCTGTTCCTGGCACCAAATTGCGTATACGTCGTGTGTAATTGGGTGCGTGCAGCGTTTAGTGTCAGGCACTTTATACTCCTGTCGTTCGCGTGTCGATGTTCCGGGGCGAGAGACACAGGTGTGAATGTCTACCTATACGAGTATGCCACTCCATCTGTGCTCCCCTATCCCCTGCTCCATCTCCTTCTGCGGTTATCCAATTTTATTTCACATTTGGGGAGGGTTCACTGGAGTCTTTTGGCATTTTTTAGCGCCTGCCTTCATTTTTCTGTTGCTGCCAAGTTTAATGAGGCGCATGCAATATTTATTTAATAAATAACCTTGCCTTGCCCCACACATAATTCGCTCCGTTTGATGGCCACACTAAAGCCGAGTCCATTAGGCTCCACCGCCAGATGGGACGTATAAATTTTCATTTTCCGTTTTTAGTTTCTAATTAGAGGATGACACTGGTTTATGTTCATTAGTTTTTCCGGCTATTCGAAGCCTCTTTGACGGCGATGCAGATATAAAACGAATGCTAATTGGAAACATGCATATACCCGTACTATATTTCAAAAAGCTGCTCTCAAAAGAGCCTGCCCAGTGGCCTCTGTTTTTATTCCTAGCAAACCTGATTGGAAGATTGTTTTTTCTTTAAGTGATTGAATATGGGAGCAGCTTTTTCAGGATTTCCCGAATGTAGGTCATAAAAACACATTTCCATTTTAATGCCATATTGTTTTTGCTGAAAAACCGCCTGGAAAAATGCCTGCATGCGGAACAGATGTGGGATAAATAAATTCAATTTGGTGTAAAATTTTCATATTTTTTGTTGATCAACAAAACATATAAATAGCATCTGCTTGTAACCAAGAATATATTGGAATTTTATTCATGAAAAAAGTGTTGCATTACAAATGAGATAATTTGATTACAGTTCCGGGGCCTAAAGCACTCGATGCATGGCATAAAAGTGCTTCAATTCGAGAAACAATCCTTAAAGCGAGGCGAGAAGGCCGCTCAATGCCGTTCAGCTCGTGCCTTGATAGCAGGGGATATTCGATGATTTAATGGGAAATGCCGGAGAGCAGTTCCAGGCGCTGTGGGCAGCTATTAAAAGCATAGCAGCACTCGCCACTTGACAGCGACAACCTTGCCACACCCAGCCCCTGCCCCAGACCTCTGGTGAGGCAGCCCTGTGCCAGGCACAAGCAACTATTTTTTTTAGAAATGGCCTCTGTTTCGGTTTCGCTTTTGCCGTTGCCTTTTCCTTATTGATAGTGTTTGGCAGGAATGCCCGTACCAAAAGCCTCACGTGTCAATTTATTATAACTTATTCAAGGACGGCAGCATTTTTTTTTGTTTGCTTGGTATCTGCGTGAAAAATGCCATAAAAAATGAATGCTGACCCGGGAATGCTCGTAGAAACATGGTCGATATATCTCTGTTTATTGCACATAGCCTTCGTCCGTTTCCTCCGTTTCTTTGCGATTCTTTATCCTTCTTATCCTTCGGCTTTACGAAACTTGCGCCAGAAGTTTATTAGCCGAAGAGAACTTTCCCTTTTCCATTTTCCTTGGAGTCAAATGGCAGGGGGCCAGAAATTCTGAGCATTCCTTCGGCTCGGTTCGAAATCGATTGGATAGCCCCGGGGCCCGGTGGCTGGAGAATTCCTTTGAAGTTAATTATTTGAGAGCTGCACCGAAAGTTAAGTAAACTGTCTAGGATATGCCAGAGCACAAGTTGGCTCATAGCACATGAGAACTTGGCCGGAACGGAGCTCATTTTTATTGATTTTCTGACCGTTTTATAAAAGTTATCTAAGTCCTTTAGCTCCATATTGGGTTTCCATTAAGAGGGAATCTTTTCTGCACTTTCAACCCAATTAATGAATGGCTTCTATCTTTTTCTTTTGTCTCTGCTCTCCACTTTTGATTACAGCAAAAGCCGCAACAAAAATTCAAGCCGTCTTTCGAGGCCACAAAGTGAGAGAAACCATGAAAAAATCGGAAACCAAAACTGTGACCAACAATGGCGCCGCCGCAGCCGCTGCAGAAGTCGAGGAGGCAGCCGGCTCCTCGGCAGAACAGACCAAGGCAGAGCTCGAGGCTGAGTTTGATCCGAACGACAAAGGTAAGTGCCAGGTGGACCCCACCCCCACCCCGCGCCCATGGGCCGGCATGATCCAGGAGATCCCAGCTCTAGAGAAAGTTTCCAGCAAATCTGCTTTACAGCTCCCCATCTTTGTGCTCCAGCATTCCCAATTCCCTCATTCACACATTGTTTGGCGAAGCAGCAGGGTTCCACTCCACGGAAACGCAAACTTTTCGTGTTTTGCAATTCATTTTCAAGTGTGAGGCAACAAAAATGTTTGTCACTTGCCAAAAACAAGCGCAAGTTTCAGCCTTTGCCGGCGAATGATGGTCTGGAGCAGAGCCCAGGCCCAAACTTTTGTGCCTCCCCCCACTCCCCCATGGGGTATTCAAACTCTAGCTCCACAGATCCGCAAGTATACTAAATAATACAAAATCTTGAAAGGCTTGGCGCCAACCTAACCCTATTAAGATGCTACAACCACTGACAGTTTTTAGCCATAATTTGCCTGGGGCACAATCAAGTCGCGGGCATGGGAGAAGGAGGAATATAAAGCCTCCTCGTGCTCATTAAAAACTTAGAGGAAACTGTCACCGAGGCGCATAACCAAAGAGGACAGCGTCAGACGACAGTTTCCAGCCTAAGCTCACGTGTGTGTCACTTCCACGGCTCCTCCCTGGATCGCCCTCCCGGTGTGTCTTTGTAGGCTTAATTATAGGGCTGGACGTGTCTCTAGAGGCGTAACCCCCTCTTAAGCCATTCATATGCACATGTGTATGAGACGGCTAATTAGGCGCGCCCGAGATCTCAAAGAAGAGGAGCCGAGCAGGGAGACGCACTCGCCTTTGCCACTGAGCCCACACTTAATTATAGGTGGAAGGAACTTGGAAGCTTGGGGCTCTGCCAAGATGCGTTCTTATTGGCCCTAACATCTAGTCCTGTATGTTTCGTCCTGTTCCATAATTTAATCCACTTCGCTCACTTCACGCGGACATTTAACTCTTTCAAAGCACGCCCTTTGGATCCAGTTAGAACTCCATCATTATTCACAGCCTTCGCGCTCCAACGACAGGCTAATGGCGTTGGCCTAGTTGTAAACTTCTGGCCTATACGGCTGGGTTTTAAAGCAATATTAGCAACAACAGGGAGCCACGCCACAGCCCACACAATGAACGTGGTTTCGTGCAGAGCCTCAGAAAAAACAAAATAAAAAACGTACATACTGAAAGCCAAACAAGGAAGCCCGCATATGGCCATAGCCACAACTAAAGCCATTTCTAAGCCCAAAATAACGATTTTGGCCATTTTATATGCAAATTGGAGTGCACAAACACACACACACACACATAACACACTCCAGAACATGTCCCCAAAAAAAGGACAAAAATCGAAAGCCAGTTGAGGATGGTTTCTTGTGTGTGCATTTCGCATTTTGGCATAACGTTTGCGGCTTCGCCAGGTCTTGGCTTACCGGCTCTTGGCATTGCTTTGCCTTTGTGCAACCGATTCACAAATGCACAAGGCTAACTAACACACACACATGAGCCCCCATTGACCGACATAAACATGGGCTTACGCATTTGGTCTAATGTCTTTTGGGTCGAGTTGTTTGTCTGGCGATTTGTTTTGGGGGTCTGTGGCATGGCCGGGGCTGGCCTCGTTCTCCATACTCCGTACTGCGGCAGCATACCCTCATTAATTATAGTTTATGGCGATGCCACAGCCCCCCGAACAATGCCAAAACCAACATTTGCCTGCAAGTGCGAGTACGCTATGGTAATTCGAACTACATTCGGGCGGTTGTTTGCGATAATTGGGTGGGGTGGGGTTTGGTTTCCATTCGACAATGATACATTATGACTGTGCAACAGCGAAACCGAAATGGATTGACTTTTGATATGGACTAAGTGATGTTCAAAGAGATATACACAAGAATGGAGTCGAGTAAGCAATAGAGGAAATGGACTTATATTTCCCCACAAAGAATGACTAGCGTCTAAACATAAAAATTAGAAAGTACAATATGTATGATGAAACCAAGAAACCAAGCACCGCGGGACGTGTGGCCACCATCTTAACGTTGAATAAAGGAACTACCAACCGAGCGACAGCTATAGGAATCCCTCGTTCCAGCAGATGTTGTCAGCGGACAGGAGCATCTCGACAGCAACAACTGCGATAAAACAGCGGCACAGCACAGCACAGCACAGCAGCTCTCCTAATTGGATTTTCGGTTTTAAGCAAGCTTGTAATTCCATTTACACCGCCAGGAGGCCCACAAAAACACAGAAGCAGCAGCACCACCAGCACCAGGGGCAGCGGTGGGGCAAGCCATTTAAGTAAAATGTTAAGTGCTCTTGTTTTTGTTGTATTTGTTCAGGCTCTCGGTTGGCCCCGCCAGTGGCACGAACAAAAAGGCGGATCTGAAAAGCATGCGACAGAAGAAAAAAAGTGGAATAGAGGAAGAGAACGACAGCGACAACATTGACATGAAACACGCACGCACCAAGCAGGCTGAAAAACATTGTTCGGCCGCTGAATTGGCGATTTTGTTGTGTCTTTCCACGCTAACACACCCACACCCACACCCATACACAGATGGAGGCGGCATGCCCCACGAAGTAGACAACACCGAAGGTAAATGCCAACCCAATAAAACAGACAACAGAATGTGCACGGCGAATGGGAATGGGACTGGGACTGGGACAGACACCGACTCGGACCTCTAATGCACGGATAATGTGCGCTGGTCACGGGGTGTCTGCAGGGGAGCAGGGGATCGGGGAGACCTGGACATGCCATGCAATTTGTTTTGGCTGCTTTCCAGTGTTTAGGCCAAGTTGCTTTTGTTTAAATATTTCAACAATTTTAGCACCTTTTCACGGAATTCCCCCACAGGCCTGCTGTCCTCTGGTCAAAGTGTTTATCGGGGCTCGAGGAAGGTTCCCTCGATAAATATTTAATTGCCATTTGACTGGGAAATTCGACTAAATAATATAGAGAATTTTACCTCTCGAACAGCTACGAAAAGGCGTCCCCGAGTGCAGTTGCGTTTAATTTTAATGGCTTATGCATCGCTGGCTGGGCCCGAAAAGAGTCAACAAATTAAGAACTTAACTGAAAATGGTTGGCAAACACTTGCCCAATACGATTAATAATAATTCATGACTCAATATCTCATAATTAATTCAAGCCTTTAATCTAGTTAATTATGGGCTGGGATTAGCCGGAAGTCAGGCTAACTTTTAATGAGTTTCGCAGTCAGGCAGAGCCTAGCCATATTTTATAATAAGCCATAAGCAGCTTATTGTACGAGGGATTAATATTAATTAAAGTTTTGTTTGAATTCCCGGAAAAGCATCTCTGTAACACTCTTCTCTCTAGTGAAAAACACAGGCTGGGAAACAGAGACTCTGCATGTTTTCCTCGGTGCCTAATGGGAAAACCACATTTATGTCTTAGACAAATTATGGCTAAACCAAACGGAGGATTTGGAGTAGCAGGGATATTTCTAGGGGACACGCAATTACTGTTTGTCTTTCAAGACGATTTATTTTCTCCAATAACAAGCCATTTGCAATGGAGGACACGACCAAGCCCAGACAGAACAGAAACGAAAACCGCAAGAGTTTGTTCTGGCGGAAATTGAAAAATGGGCTTAGTTCTTATGGCCGGTTGGGTCACCAGGCCAGCAAGAAGCAAACGTAAAAGGCCGAAATGAAATGGCAAAATCTTGGCAACCGCAACCATTTCTATCTCCGCTCTGGCAGGGAAGAACGTTTGCTTAAAAATTCCATTTACGAGCTTATTATCGTGGTTCATTTGTCACAATTTGTCGTTATTTGGTAAACCCCAAAAAAATAGGAAACTTACCTACACAAAAAACAGAAAACCTTCTGGCAATTAAGTGCCATTCTGTCAAGTCGGCCATTTTGTAGGACTCAAAATGGAGTCGCAGCTGGCAGATGATGGGCAGGGGACAGGGGACAGGCAGGGCAGGGCAGAGGAATAGCAAAGTGATTATTAAAATGTAGATTTATGACAAAGCCTCAGCAACGGAATTGTGAAAGTTGCCTCACAATGACCGTTCCTCTGGCAGGCAGCATAAGCATCCTCTGTCAGGTGTTGGATCAGATATTCTTAGTACTTAGAGTATTACAACTTTTTGGGCCTAATCCCAGCTCAGTCTTATCACTCATTACCAAGTTGGACTCTACGAAAGTTGACATCCTTTTTGTAGGGCATTTAACTATTCCTCAGCTTCCGTGGCTGTCTAGTTTTTGAACATTTGCTCATTAGCAGTACGAGTATGTGCGTGTCTGGGCCACTTCTTGTGCATATATTGTTTCCGACACAATTGCTTAACAAACGTCAGAGATTTGTACTTTCGCTAATGGTCCTCAAGCCTCCATCCCCACACACGCACACGGCCCTGTCATATTTCATACCCTTGCATTCTTTTTCATATAAATATGCATTGTATTGGGAATCTGGGTCAAGACCACAGTGAGACCAGATACAGGCGCGAAGTGGCAACACGTGTGTTGTGGCTGCTGTTGTGGGACACACACACACACACTCACTCACCCAATAATCGCCATGCACAAAGGGGGCCACGAAGGACAGGTGAAAAGTGCAGCAGAGGTGGCTCATGATTGATTTCATTCGAGGCAGGCCCTTTGGGTATTATGTGGCATTGAGTGGAGGCTGCAAAGAAGCTTAATGGCTGGAGGCACAGCAAAAGCGGACACATAAAAGCAAAGGTCTTGCCCAATGACGGAGGCGTTGGGAGTGCCATAAAAACGAAGGCCAATTCAACAAACTGCAAAAAGACCTCGAAGCTGCTAGCGTGACAGTCAAAGTCTGCAGTCCCATAGTCAGTCAATCAAGGCGACGTGACCGATGTCCCGAGGCTCGAAACATGCAAATCAGTGTGCAAAAACAGGAACAGCAACAGCAATAGCAACAGCAACAGCAACTAGGGTATCTCCGCTTGCCTCGTACCGATATTAAAATGTGCAGGTGCAACAGTCACTGTGACATTTTGCCGAGAAAGAAAAGCAAACTCAATTTGTGTGCCTCGAACAGGCAGCGCAGCAAAACAGAAAGCAGAATAAAGTTGGGAAGCAGGACATGCATGTTGCTCTGCCTGATGACTGATGCCAGGTTTCTAGACACTATTCCCTTGGATTTTGGGTCTTTGGGCGGTCCTGTGACAGGACACGCAGTGTACGTGAGCGGCTTGCGACATGGGCTACATGACCGTCGACAGCAGAAAATCTCTTAAATCCAAACAGGGTGCCACGGAACACGTTTTCGTTGCAAAATCGCAAAAGTTTTTGAACAGAAACACCCAAAAGTGTGGACAGGGCGAAACTTTCAAAGAAATTGAGACGAATTTCGTTACGAGAACGTTAGGAAAACACCTAAGGACAGGCTGATTAGTGCCAGACAAGGACGAGTGGCAAGAGCCACGATAAGGCCGGTGGCTTCCACTGACCCACATGTGGCACAGCATATCCGTAGAATTACGAAGCAATTTGCACGTCTTGCAGGTATTTTTAAATATTTTATAAATAAACACACACAAATGCAGCGGCAGCGTACGGCAGGACGTGCTGGAGGCCTGGGGCACGTTGCGTATACGCCGTGTGTCCGTAATTTGATAAAGGACCAGCACACGCCATAAGTCCCGGCTGCTCCCGAGCTCCAGCTTCAACGGTTCGTATGCCCCTGCCAAATGCTTATCTTGGCTAAACTCCAATTATGCTTAACGAATTAACGCAAACCGTTCTCTCAGACAATATTTGCCAGGGGAAGGAAGCGGAAGTGGAATAGAAGTAGAAGTGGCAGGGAGGTGAAGTAGGTTACCTCAGCCCGCAGGGAAACGCGCAATTTAGCTGGGTAAATTGGCCATGTTAAGTATGTATATATATATATATATCTGTATATCTGTATATCTGTATGTTTGCATGCACTCTTGTTGCTTTAGTGCTGAGCGAAATCTCAACAAGGCCAAGGGAAATGTAATCAGAAACGAATTTTTTAAATGAGAATTTCCCCAACATTTGCATAACTGCACAAATGCAATGGGGAAAAAACTGAGAAAAATGGAAAATGGCAGCTGAGATGATGTAATCTCGCCTTCGCAAAGGCGCACTGGAACGGAGCACTCCAGCCGGGGGTACACGTATCCGTATGCACAGAGAACTTTTACACAATTACCCAGTAATTACATTGACCATCAATCCTGAAAAAGTAAGCTTATTAGGGCCAAGAACTCTGGGCCACGTAGGACGTAGGTGTCACGCGTGACTCGACCACAGCCACATGCGCCGGGATGCAGGAGCTGTGAGTGTTTCAAATGGAGCTTAATTCTGTGGTCTTTTCCCTTCTCCTTCCTCCTGCACTCGGGGCAGATTAAATATGCAGGAAGTATGCGTCCCATTGCGTCCAACGCTGCGTAGACGTAACTTGATTAGCCAGGCGACGTGGCCCGACAGGCCGTGGGGAAACGGAGCCGGAATGGCGCACAGGAATCTGCAAACAACGAATACCGAACACTCTGAAGAGCGTTTGGGGAATAATTCCGCGTCTGATTTCGATTATTTTGCTTTTACACAAGCGCTCGGGGAGTCGTAGAAGATTTACTGCCATTGTGGGCTGCGAATGAAAACACAATCAAGGCCACAGGATACCCCAAGGGGGGGCAGGAGTAGGAGGAGCTGCAAATAATAATAATTGCAGTGCTGGGATCAAAAAAAGCGATACGCTGAACTATTACACTTAATTATATAGGAAATTGTGGAAGCCAAAACAACATTTGTCGGGCACACTCGCAGGCTAATTGAAAATAGTTTACAACGAATTGAGGCAATTGTTGGAGTATCATATAAAGTTTCAATTGGCCAAGGAACCCTCGACAAGTTTCTTACAACTTTTGTATATAGTTTAGCCCAAATTTTTGAGTGTTTTTGTGGCATTGGTCAAGTGGCCACTCAACAGCAGTTGCAACACTCTTAACAGCCACTCTCTTTCATTCTTTTTTTCCTTCTCTTAGAGCTCTGCCATGCAGCACTGAAGATTCAGTCCACGTTCCGTGGCCATTTGGCACGCAAACTGGTCAACAAGGATGCGCCCGAGGACGAGGACATCCAGGAGATAACCAAGAAGGTTGCCGAGGAATTGGACATAGATCTGACCGATCCGGAGTTGAACAAGGCCGCCACCAAGATCCAGGCCTCGTTCCGCGGCCACAAGACACGCAGGGACACCCAGCCCGAATAAGGGAATCACCATTTGAATTTTGTTGGTCATGGCTTAAAGGAATGAAAGTCACTGAAAAATCTAGAAAAATATAAATAAAAAAACAACAAAAAAAACAACAAAAATTGGTAAATTGTAAATGTGCAAAAGGCCGATCGAGACGAGGGCACACAGTTGTAATCTTTTAAGTGAATGTACGTTTAACTAAATGGAAAACCAAAGAAAATCTCATAATAACTATACAATACATATTAGCTACCATAAGAATGATTTTGCTTAGCTTTAAAGAGCTGAAGGGAGCATTGTTTGATTTTCGGGCTTTTCTTGCTAGTTGAAAGTTTCTCAATTAATCGGAAAAACTGAGTTAATTAATATTTAATTAAATTTAATTTCGGTTTTCGAACTTAGGATCTACCAAAGCAATCCCAAAACAGTAACTAAACCTTAACTAAATCTATCTAAAAACGTTAAAAGAAAACCAGTTAAATTTGCAAAGTAATACTAAATGTTAGAATAACAAACAAAAATGGTAATTAAAGGCACGATGTTCCATAAACATTTATTGTAGACAAATCGACAAATCGACAAATGCAAGGAAAATGCTGAACAAATTTTTGGGAAAACATTTTTCCGTTTTGTCTGGCCAAAGCCAAAAGTCAAAGAAATTTAATTGTACCTACATGAAGATATATAAAAACAAAAAACACGAAGAACATGAAAAATATGAATTATAACCAATGAAACTCGATGTTGTTGTTTCACATTAGGGGTATCCGAGCAACAGGAAGCAGCTACGAAACGTCAACACACAACAATTTTTCAGCCTCTGTATTTCAGGCTCTCTATAACATATATGTACGAGTATGTATGAAAACTGATGGATGGATAAACCGAAGCAAATCGAAAGGCGATAACTAATCTGGTGGCACAATTTTCGTTTTTCTACCAAGGGTATTACCAATTTGTCTACTTAACAAGAGAAAAAACACATATAGCCGAAAGGGAAGCCCCAAAAAAGACAGCGGGGAAACTGAACCACATATACTTATATAACTATACAAACCAAATACAAGTATTAGAGCAAGTTGAATTGGTAAACTTTTAAGCTACAGCCCGGAACCGGGAGCCTAAGCCACTACATAAATGTTTAAAATTCAAATTAATTAATGTAAACTAACGGAGAGAATTGAAATTACGAGTATATTAGAGATCAACGTCAAATTCAAGTAAATTGCATATGAAAACCAGCATCTACAGGCATCTATCTATCTAAGCAAGCAAAAGGGTAGGGCAGATACATATTTGTGGATAACTGAAGGAGAAAACAGGATTAAACAGATACAAATGACAGCATACCTATTATACAAGATGAAAAACCAAAAACAAAATGTGTCCCAACTAAATTTTAATTGAGTAATAAAAGTAAATACAATACAAATAATAAAACAAACCTATTGAGTTGATCATTTCGAGAGCAAAGCCGCCAGGCAGATGATAAGGCTCCAACCTTGGCTTAGCCGCACAAAAGCTGATCTGCTGAACAGCTTACCATCATCATTATCACAGCCTGGCCAGTGTGGCATTAGGCCTGAAGCACCCTCCAGCACTCGCTGCACATGGCCACCATTTAACGATTTTTTGTTGCCACCTCAAGAGCTCGAGTGCTCCTCCAGCACTGCAGTGGCTTCCTGCTCTGCTGCTGTGGTTGCCATTACCACTGCAACTGTCAGTTGTCAAGGACGTTTGGCCATTTTAAAGGGAACTGGTTGTGGTTTAAAAATAGGGGAATCCCGGCGCAGTTTCTTGGCAAAATATTAATGTATCCATTTACAGAATATTGCGGCGTACCTAATGTAGTTAGGCCGGGCATCGGACATGACAAGGCCAACTGCAGAGGCACACTCCGTCAGAGTTTCGGGCCACACTTTAAGCAGGGCCCAGACCACTGTGCTGACGACTGACGGCTGACATGAACTTCACTGACAGTTTTAGCACAAGAAATTTTCATGACAATGACGAGGACTGCGATGGCGTTGACGACGAGGACTAAGATGAGGATGATGATGATGATGATGATGATGATGATGATGATGATGGTAAGGCCGACTCTTACAATGCTTGACCTAGATGGGCCTGTGTACGGCTTCTAGTGGAGGTAAGTCCCGGGCAAAGGCAAGCACTTGAGACGTCAGAGCAGTGGCGAAAGGACTTTCACAGCATTATCCCTTCCGCCAATGTTTACAGGCAGAGTCAAAGCCAACAAATATTTAAGTTCTCATGCAATCACATATAGTATATAGTAAAGAGCCAACGAGCTCCCTCCCAAGTGATGTGCAAAATGGTGAAACGGAAAATTCTCAGCAAAATTTCGCTTAAATCCGCGAAGAGTGCACCATCAGAACGGGCCAAGTGAAGGTGTGACTTCCAAATTAAACTTGCCACCAAAAAGAGGACCGAGCGGATAGACGGAGAGGTGCACCCACAGATACACACCCGGCGGCAGGTTACCAGAGCAATTTGCATTGCATTGCATGGTACATGTCAATTTGGTATCCCAATCCTCTGGAAACGCGACAACCGTCTAAAGTGCTCGGAGCATCCGGCTGACTGTTTTTTGTGACTTGTTTTATGTGTCGCTTCACGGCTCACAAATATTTCAGACGTTGAATTTATGCGTGGTACCGCGCTGATATCTATGCTCAACGCTGGCTCTGGCTCTGGCTCTGGCCTAGTCCTACTCCTGGCCCTGTTCTGTGGCCTCTCTGTGCGACATGGCGTATGCGCAATTTATGAGGCATGCAAAACAAAGCGTTGTGTAAGTGCAGGAGCAACAAATACGATGGGGCATTTCGTAATGGAGCATTCGTGAGAGCATGGAGTGCCATGTAAGACCTGCGAGTGGGCAACAAATTTGCAGCTTTTTGATGGCAGATTGCAATTTACAATTTGATGGGATCCCCATATATACTTGCAGCCCGAGAACGGAGACCCTTCCAACGGGTAACTAAAAGCCAAACATCCATTTTTATGGCACTTTCAGCGATCGATTGCACTGGCAGCCTTTTAGCTCCTAAAATGTTCATCTCGAGGGAAAATCGACTGACAATTCGATTCAGTCAACACACACTGCCAATGCTTTTCCCGCTGCATCTGTGGTGGCGCACGTGTACGGTTATCGCACATTTGCAGCGGCAAGTGCCACTCTTCCTCTTCCTCTCCCTCAACTTTCAATTTCTGAGACCACTTTCGAGCGGGAGCAGCCAACGGCAGACAGGGCCGCAACGGAAGGCACCGCCATGAATCCGTGCCAAGTAAGCAACAGCATCACTTCAAAAGCGCCACTATTCCGGCTCCGGCTTCGGCTACGTCTCCGGCATCTGCGTCAGCTGCTAATGTTCACACCTTTTGTGCGGATCCCAACCGCAAAATATGGATGGAGCAAGAGTGCAGGGTGCAGGGTGCTCGGCACTTGGCACTCGGAACGCATTCAAATTGGTTACTCTTACCGCCACTGGCAGTCCATTCCTTCTGCTCCCGCTCCACAGGTACTGGCACTTCCGACACGTGTAGAGCAGCTGCATCTGCTGATTAGATATCCTGGGCATTTTATGGAGTTTACTCTTACTGAGAAATGTTAAGTTGAACCATCTGGTTGCTATAGTTTCGAATGAATTTTCTATATTATTCACAGAATTTCCCCCATCTTGATTGCCTTTTTCTTGAGCTGGTCTCGCTTGAGCAGCAGTCTGGACTGAATGGCAGGGCTGGCCAACCTGGCTGACAGGGTGAGTGTAGGTTTAATTTGTTGGCCAACTGCCAGGACATGACGTTTCGCCCACAGTTTGAATGGCTGCAATTGCAGCCCGTAAACAAGTTGTTTACCATCATTTTGGTCCTGTCCTCCCCCATTGATTGCGGTGGTTCATTATTGCCACCGCCCGACAGCTACGCCCCGGGGGATATTGTTTTATCTCTTTCTTATCTCTTTCTCCAGTGAAAAGTTAAACATCTTGAAACATTTTCCCCTTGCGAAGGGGACAGAAGCTGATGGCATTTCGCTATACTCTAACTCAGGTCTGCTCCATCGAGAATTTTGAAGATATTAAAGCTAAGAATTATCGTTTCCACTCAAAAGTATATATTTCACTTCCTCTGCATACCATCTGGTGTATGTTTATGAACAGCTAAAAAAGTTCCCCGTGGTCAGCCCCGTCATCGTGTTGAATGGACTAATCATAGCCTGACCCTTTACCATCTCCGCCCACCTGAAAATGAATGTAATTTAAGTTATTTTGTGGACCCTAGACCACGGCCATAGACATAGAGGCGCAAAGAATGTCACATGGCTGTGACCACACACACGAGTATGTCCTCTGCGCTGCGAAGGTCTTCATTTTGTCCGGGCAGCTCCATCCTGTCAGGCTGTCCACCTGTCCAGCTGTTCAGCTGTCTAGCGGTCTATAATTACACTCACTCAAACCAGAACGAGTGTAGAGCGGGGCGGAACCT
Organism: Drosophila lowei; assembly: GCA_008121275.1. Classification (NCBI taxonomy): domain Eukaryota; kingdom Metazoa; phylum Arthropoda; class Insecta; order Diptera; family Drosophilidae; genus Drosophila; species Drosophila lowei. The sequence continues at coordinate 16,801,924 of CM017778.1, read as the reverse complement.
GGAATTTGCCACCCGATTATTCAATTTGCATGCGACAGGCGGAAATTTTCAGATAATAACAATAAAACTAAAGCGGCCCCAAACGAAAAAATCGATGGCCATTCTGGATTTACGGAGCACACGGTGGGCGGTTGGGCGGTTGGGCGGGTGGGCCGTGCGGATATTTGGACAGCATATCTTGTTTATATTTTGTTGCAGCATCCGATATATTTGTATTCATGTGTTTTTCGTGCTGCCTGAATGCATAAATGCAACAAAATGTGGCAATATTTCAGCGGAATCCCCTGGTATCGATTCACGGAATATTTTACTTGAGTTTTTTCCAGGCATACGAATACGAGTAGTAACCATTCAGAAATCAGCATTCCGTTGGGAATACCAACTGTCATTGGTAAAATTAATCGAGAGTCGAGGCTATAACCCTTTTCCCACTTCATTTTCGGTGGTGTCTGGAACTCAATAAAAGTTTTGATTGAGGTGCAAATTGAGGGCCATTTCAGGATAAATTCAGCAGCATATTGAACACTTTCCGCAAATTGAGAAAGGATTCAAGCAGGGACTAGCCAAAGCGGAGTGCTGACAGGTTTCTGAAGACCTTTGTCCCGAGAAACGCTTTGTTCGAGAAGAAAATAAAAGAAAAACCAACCAAATGGCATTTAATTTTTCATCTCTGTATTTTTTTTTGCTCCCCTCTGAATCCTTTTATTCCCGAAAATGTTATAAATTATGTTTATGTTCTGGGGGGGCTTGCGTGGCTTAGCCCAAAAATTAGTTGCCATTAGATTTAATAGTCCCGGCCCACCTTTTTTTTGTAGTTATTAATGCGGCAGAGCTAAATGAAGTCGTTGGGGCTCATTATGTGCGATAAGATCGGGGATTACGGGTGCGACTACGAGCCCAAGTAGTACTTTTCACACTTTTTGGCCATACTATTCCACTGCTTGCCCATCGGACACTGTCTCCGACCTGTCCCGCTGTGGACGATAATCAAAATCAATACCACAATCAGCCGAGAAAGTTTCATAGCGAGTGAGCCATTTGTCCCCCGAATGCCGCAACGTATTGATTAGTCAGGGCTTTGTGCACCGCACCGCCGCGGCGCCTCAGCTCCCAGGCAATCGTCACATACTCTGTAACTGTGAGGTCGCAACGCTCCAGAGCGCAATCCCCAGCGAGGATGAAGATGAAAAATGTGGCAGCCCAACACCTGCGGCAGTTCTGAGTGGAAGCAACATAAACTGAAGCCGAAAGTGTAGCCACATAGCATGATAGGAGTATCAGCCAATGGGGACTGGCGAATGTTTCACGATTAAACTCCCCCATAGCAGAACAGCTCACGATGCGTATGCGTAATTTGCCAGGGGGCTTTGCCCAGATTCATCTGCATTTGTATACATTTATACTGACATTTATGGCCTGGCTATGGTAATGTCTGGGGGTCTTATTTGATTGGAGGGAAAAGGCCATAGCAGAAGGGATATTTGTATTGCAAAACGAGCTGCGAAAGACCCTGAATAATAGCTTCGAAATTTGATTATATAATTTATGTGTCCAACTACAAAGTAGGACACTTTCTAGCACAACTTCCCCAGTGTCCTTCGTCACTTGCCATAATGTCGACACAGTTAAAAATTTCTACAAAAACTCGTGCGTCAAACTCGGGGGCGTATGTATGATATGCGCTTCACAAACTTTGTCCGCCGCTAAACCAAACGAAACTTTGAAGCTAACTTTATTGGAAAAATTCCCTATTTAAGCGCCGAATACATAACTGAGTGGATCTGTAAACTGAACAACTTAAACTTCGAATAGATCTGGGGTCAAGTGCACAGTAATATATTCAAATGTTCGCCCAAATTAAAATAGTTCGCGATGCCCTCTTTGGGTTCTGCATCAACTACATCAAGCTACATCGACAGTAAATGTACAAGAGAAAGGAGAATCTGAAGTCGATCTGTGATCCATATGGCAGCAGAATCTTATGGCTATAGGTAAAGATCCAAGAACTCTCCAGCATTACCCACAGATAGGCATGGGGCCAGAGCAGAGATAGAACGAGCATTAAAGATGCGGCATCTTAAGGATGAATCAAAAGATTAGAGGAAAGTATTTGTGTTTGATATATATACTTTTCAGTAGGTTTACACCTCAAGGAAGAGTAAAAGCAAGCGAGGAGCAACTGCAAGTTTATTTGGAACCTATGATTATGACTACTTATTAGGCTTCCATTAGGGATTGTACAGAAAGAGCTATTTAATTCCACTATTCAGCGTCTTTAAGTTTCTCTCACATCTCCATCACGAAACATAATACCTATCATAATCGCATTTAAACACCTTCGTGACGGATAAAACAACAACAACAAAAACACACTACAATGGGTCTTTGTGTGCCTCGGTAAAAGTCAATTAAATTTGCATAATTTCCATATTAATGGCACTTGATGGTTCCACAAAAGAAACACAAGACTCAACCGATGGAACTGTCACTCCTTTCTCCCTCTCTATTGCTCTCATTTGCCCACCCTTTTGCATCTCTCTCTCGCTCTCTCCCTTTCAATGGACGACTGGATCCATGCGATAGCCATGGGGACTGTCAGACGACATTGTCGCTGTTTATGACAGCTCTGATTGAGGCCATCATTGGCAATGTTAGAGGCGATGCCCGGGCCGGCTGGCATCCAGCAAATGGCCAGTTAGAGTGCTGATTGCATGGGTTGCGGCCTCTGCACTGACGGAGAACTGGAGAAGTGGCCGCCATTGTGGGCCGGATGAGAGATGACTCCACACAGTTGCTGAAAGCTGCTGGAAAATGCCATTTATTCACAAGAAATTTCTTTTGCTCCTAGGCTGGCGCACAAATTGCTATGCTAATAAATCGACAGACATACAAGTACTGTGTATGCGACTTATAGATGGCTTGCTGTAGGGGTAATAAAGTAATCTACAGCATATCAGCCAGACAAACAACTTGGCACATCATTTCTTTCCCCTCAGCACGAGCAGGTGCACAGGGCAATCGAGGAGGTTTGACAAACATGTCTTATCAACATTTATGACACTTTTATGAGCCTCTCACCTCCCACCCTCCAAACAGGCGGGTTAAACTTTGCCGTTAGTGGAAGGGAAAGTCATTGGGGCGCAAAATGGAGCAATAATCTTGGCACAGTTTAACACAGTGCCCCCACAGCACAGATAGAGAGCGAGGAGCGGCTGGCTGCGGCACATGCAGTGAATGGCTGGGGTGTATGTTCGATAGCTTAAGAAAGCTTACCGCCTTGTCTGTCAGGTGGTCAAGGCGGCCTTGGACGCATAAAAGTCAGCTTAACACACCTGTGCACTTTCATCGATATACCAAATATGACAGATGTACATGCTTGTATCGAAGGACAGGGGTACACAATCACATCGGATGGCTTATAGTATATTGAACGACACAAAATAATTAAGTTCTTCATTGAGCTCAGGTTGTACCTTCTACCACAGCCACTCCATCAGCAGCATCATGATTAAAAACGATGATTGCACACAGCTGGGTCCAGTTGGGAATAAATAGACTATACGGACGTACACGTATAGTACATCAGGGCTAAGGCAACAAAAAATATATTACTTTACCAGAACAGGGTGTCTGTGTCTGTGAAAAATGATAGCAATTTTTGAGGGAAGCACTCTGAAAGGGAACCATGCACATTATCGTAGCAATTACGAGTATTATCTTCAGTTTAAGGTTTCCTGTTTAAAAACACCCCATCGATCCCCCTGTTCGCTGGCCAACTTCCATTGACTGGCCATCAGTTCCCTTTGCCGAGGGAGCACTACGGGCCATTTAAATATTTGATCTACCAAATAATTTGATTGCAAATCTGTATTGAGAAGATATTTAATATTCCGCTTAAAGTTTAAAGGTTGAATGGTCAGGTAATCCTGGAAAATTCTACCATTTGCTGGCGCTCGCCTAATGAACTGAACATTTCTGTATGTAGTTTCATCACCTCTGTGTATTGGCCAGGGTCCTTCGGGTCTGTACCGGCCATTTATGCCATTCATCTGGTAATCAATGTAATAATTGCAGACTTCCTTGATGGCTTGATTCCTTGATTGTTGTTGCACTTTGCTCCTGGCCGAGCTTTAATTATACGCAGGCCTCCACTAATGAGCAGGCCAGGACGTGGGCAGAGCCCAAAGTGGAGATGGAACCTAATTAGTTGGTTGGTTGCTAGGTAGACCTCTCGGACGCAAGCCGTTGATGAGGTTTAATGAGGCTGAAGCGAAAGCTAAAGGTTAACGAATGGCAAACGATGGCCATTAAGGCTGGAGTAAGAAATAATGTCTGATCATGGCAGTTGGCTTCACTTCAGAATCAATTCATCCGCCTGGTAACCTGTCCCCCAAGTACTATTATCCGTATCACACTTATTTCCCATGGGAACGTACATATGTAAATCGTACGGAGGACCTATTGCATAACTTGTCACAGATTCGTCGGCAATCTGAACAAACGCCTCCCTGCTTATGCAAATGTCTTTCTCTTGTCCCGAGGCCCGAGGCCAGAGCCAGACAGATAACCGCCATAGCCACAAATCGTTCCTGTGGCAGCACCTTCAGCAGGGCGCGAATCTGACGCTCACACATTCCGTGAATGCACAACAAAAGGTCAGATGTCAAACAGGAAATATGCTAAGTATGGCCACGCCCTACGAGGAGGCGAGAGGCGCCAGAAGCGCAAGTGTGCCCTAAAGTGGAGGTGGGAAGGAGAGTGAAGGGTAGACTGCGGCTTCCAAGGCTCGAGAGACAACCGAAGGCGCAAACAAGAAACCTAATTGAATTTATGCTAATTAGCCAACCGTGACTGGGGCATACAGCGTTAATTATGGGAGCCGAAGCATACGGGACGGGGCGTCAGTGCAATGGCACACTAAAACTCTAATCAATTGTTGGCCATATTTGCATAATGGCCATCAAGCCAGCCCCGAGACAGCGGGGGCGGCCAACTGGAGAAACGCGGCCAAACACATTATCAATCAAAAATCGATGAAATCGATGGATAGGTAGGTGCCGAGCATAGCCGTTTTTCTGTAAGTAAAACCCATCGAATTTACAGCTGATTGATTCCTCGACATTCTACTCATGTCCTGCACTTCTGACAACGACATGATTGCAGCTCTGGGGGACATCGACTGACTCTATCCATGTGGGCGTGTACCCTTTGAGGAACCCGCCATGAGAACCCCTCAATCATTTTTGTTTCATGATTTATTCATCTAGACACTCGAAATGTATTTTTTCCGCCCAGTTGGATCTGCGGCAGCCGCAACATTTTAATGGCATTTTTAGCCAGCGATGTGCGGTCCCGGAATAGCCCATTAAGTTGCTCCTCATCTGAGTGGAGTTTTTCTGGGCCATCGGCTTGGGAGCGGGAACAGTTGCAAATTCAATGGCTGATGTGCTTCTGTTTTTTTGGAGGGCGTATGGCAATGCCGTTTAAAAAACCTCGTCCACCTTTAATTGAAAGGGCATTTTTTATGCAAGTGTTTCCTGCACCAGAAGTGTTTGCTGTAGAAGCCTATGAAAGTGAATGTGTATGGTTGGAATGTTTTCTTTTAAGATGAGCCCCTGGTGCGTGCAAATTCACAGAAATGGTATTGAAATGTTTGGGAGAGCTAAGAAATTCGGCGTAAAGAGAAGCGGATATCTCAAAGGAATTGCTTGTTACAAGCTTACATATTCATATTCTTTAATTGGTTTTCATATTTGAACAGCATTGGCAATGTCCAGTCAAGTTTCTATCCGCCCTATCCTTTCAGCTACCCCAATACTTCCTCAGCACAGCCCACACCCCACCACAATTACCCAACAAGACAATTCTATTCGCCTTGTCTCAAGGAACAATAAAGCACTATGTTAAGATCCTGGGAACAATGGGAATGGAGCGTAACAGTAATTTGAAATGCACTCAAAGTCGGTGCGCGGATTGGACTCTCTCAATGTTGAGTCAACAACCTTATGTCACGGCGTAACCCAGCAACCCAGAGACCTAGAAAGCAAAGCTGCAAATAAAAGCCTCCAAAGCTTAGAAAAGCTTGAAAAATACTGGGAAATCGGTACAATACAGATAGGGCAAAACAATTATTAGAATTAAACCCAGCTATAGCGTCTGAAAATGGTTTTATAAAAAAAAACAACTTGATACTTAATTTTCTCAAACAGATATACTTAACTTTGATTTTTGTGCATTGATTGTGAAGTTACATAGTTACATAATATTTCATTAAATATAGACACTGGTATATACATTGATTAAAACAACTTGCAGCTTGCCTTAGTTATGCTAAATGATTCTAAAACAATTCTCCTTAGCCTAATAGAGAGAGCATCTGTCTCTCCTCTCTCAGTGCAAGTCGGAGTCATCCGAAGGAACTGGCTTCCGAGACAGATACAACACAACGGTGGTAGTCAGGGCGCTGACCAGGAATATGACATCGAACCAACGATGATAGAAGTTGAAGTGTAGATTGCCGAGAACCTCGGTGATGATCACCCGATACTCGGCTGGCATATTCATGCGCATCAGCAGCACCGAGGAGCAGAAATACATGCCCATGATCTGCCCCAGGATCAGCACGATGATGTTGCTCGACTTACTCGATGAAATGCGATAAAAGAACTGCAAAACAGAAAAAGTTAGCGCCAAAAAAACAGTCTTAAGCTTTTATCACCTACCTTAGTGAGGGTTAGCAAAAGGCCACGTATGGAAGTGATCACGATGCAGCCAACCAGCCAAAACGAAATGTGCTGGTTCCAAAAGGCAAAGTCTATGTCAAATCCGCACCAATGGATGGCTATCTCCAGGCCACGAGTTACGGGATCCTTGCGGCCCACTCTGTCGAATATGATGTTGATGCAACACTATTCAGGGAAAACATAAATTAGGACTTTGATAGAAATGTTAAACTATGTTTTTGGTGACCTACCATAAATATCTTATAGACGCAGTAGACACTAAAAAAGTGTCCAATCACATTAAAGTACTTTCCCTTCAGCGTTTCCGACCACCGCTGACGCTCTTCCATGTTTTTCAGGGAATTCAACTCCAGGAAGACAGAGCGCAGTAGCTCCTCCAAGCCGTAGACTTCTTGCTTTAGTTGGTTGATGTCTGGAAATCAGTCACGAAATTAATTTAAATGCAGATTGTTGGTCAATGGGTTCCCACCTTCGCCGCTGTTTGTGCGGTGCACTGCCGACGTTATCATTTCCCAGATTCTGGGCTTTGTGCTATGCTGTTTATTATGGTTATAGGCAGCCATGGCAATGCGTCGCTTCTTGCCCGTCAGCATATCCACCGTCAAAGCCAATCGACGTTCGAAACAGATGATGTCATTACGGGAAACGGGCCTGTTAAACAAATTAAATAAAATGTATATCAGAATGATAAGAAACGGCTTGGAGCAGTTAACATTACTTGATAAAATAGGTCATGCTGGTGTAGGGATAGTTCACGGCACCAAATCCAGAGAGTATGGCCATTACAGTGACACCAATTACACTGATCCGGGAAACGCCCTGCTCAATGGTAAATATGCCGTGGGATGCACTAAGCAGTGGAAATGGTTCACCAATACGCCAGAGGCCATAGAGAAAGACAAACCAGCAGATTGTCGTCAATATTCTCACCAGTTTGTCGGAAACTAAAGAAGAATTCAGCGAGTTAGGGCGAGTATATATTCGAGGGGATGGTGAAAACTTACAGAAGGAAATGCTGTGTATCACAGAGTGGCAGATATAGATCGGTATCACAGCCGTCACCATAAACAGTAGCAACGTGAGACCCAAGCGCCAATGGAAGTACCGGGAACTGGACTCTAGAACGCCGATGATCTCGAATATAATTAACTCAAACATGGTCACCGACAGGGCGAAGGTGGATGAGAAGATCAGCTGAACGGATATGTGGCGAATTTCATAGTGCTTGAAGAGTTCCTTGTTGAAAAACAGCCATCCTCCGGCAAAAAACAGCATCTGCAAATAAAAACAATTGAAATTCCAATGGTTGGCATCGACATGAGATGCCACCACTTGCCTGCGACACAAATACAATCACACAGTCGCCCAGGAATGCCATTTTTAGCCCTCGTCTCCTTGCAGCTCAGATATAATAGTTATTTCTCAGGTAGCCCAGGTAGCATTGCTTCGTTGGATTAATTTCGCCTCTAGAACAAGAAGAGGTGTTAACAACAAGTTAGAGGTGTCAAACCATCGAGGGGACTATCGATAGTATCGATATTTTGGTTACTATCCTGATACTATCGAGCTAAGTATCTGTCGCTTCCCCATCTCTCTCCATATCATCTCCAGAGAGTTTTAAATACATTTACAATACATACCCATACATATACCCATACCATAAATACATACCTAGTCTATTATAATGTTTAATATATCTTCATAATCAGGATCGTCTGGATCGTCGGCGCCGTTGTTGATGGCGGAAGAGACAGGGGCAGGGGCAGCAGCAGCAGCAGCAGTGGCGACACTGTCTGACTTGGCTTTCTTGCCTTTCTTTTCTGCTCGGACACTGTTTTTATGACAAGTATATACATATGTATGTAGTTTCTGCGCCCAATTTTCAGACTCCAAGGGAAAAACGTCCGTATCTCTCTTGGGCTTAGCATCTCTTGCTTGCGTTGCTTTATCAGCAAGCGCTCGCCTGCACTGCCGCTTTGCAGCAGGATCCCGTATACATTGACGACTGTTTGTCACCGACGATGCGGCAGACACCGAGGACGCGTCGGATAAATGGCCGGAAAATTCTCCACTGTCCGTAGATAAGTCAAAGTCATCAGTGTCGCTGCTGAAGTAGTAGAAATAAAGTTGTGTGGGCTGCGCGTAGTCGTGATCCCGTAGGTGATCCGGTCGGTGCGTCGGTGTCCGATTCCGCGTCGGTTTCCGTTTCCGCGTCGGTTTCCGTTTTTTCCGCTTTGCTCCATTAAATTCTAACTATACACTTTTAAATTCCGTCCGTCCGTGGTCACCATTTTTTTTCTGCATTTTTCTGCGGCGCGGCGACGCCAAAACATAACGGATATTTTGCCTAGGGCTGCAGAATCGTTGGCAGAATCCATTCAATAGTATCGAAAGAATATTTGTATAAAATAAATATATATTAAATATTATATTAATAAATGATTGAATAAACGTAATATAAATTAATTGATTAATATTAATTTATAATACTATAGTACGTTCTTGTCTCGTCTGTTTTTAGAACAGTCGATAGGTACGGTGCGTGTCGTGTCGTGACTTGACTAGGGCTGCAAAACCAAATTAAATTTCAACTTTCAACTGTGGCGCACGCAAAAATTTCAAAACAATTTCGATCCGATCCGATCAAATCGAAGCGCAAGTGCAAGTGAAGTGAAATGAAGATGGATAGCCTCCAGGAGCAGCATACGGCCACGGTACAGGTCAAAGGTACTCCCACTCCGAAGCCCAAGGAACAGCAGACGGCCACGATTGAACAACCTGTGCCATCACCCCCCCGCCAGCAGCAGCCGCTGGCACTACATCCAACGACAAGCTCATCAGCAGCAACAAGTGTGTATTTAAATGCAGTTTCTTGCAAGGAGCAATATTTTATCATGGTTTCTTTTCCTTATTTTAGCTTTTGGAGACAATGGCTATGTAGTCACTCTCGAGCACTGCTACCACAAGCAGCAACGACGACTGGGTATACCAGATGCAGTGTCCAGGCCTCCTGCTGCGGCATCTCCAACAAGAGGTAGTACCAACAACCAGTCAGCGCAGGCTCCTGTGCCGGCAAAGCGTGGGAGGAGGAAGTTAACATCTAACGTTGCTGTTGCTGCTTCTCCACGGTGGTGACTGACCATTGCCAGGCCAATCTAGACATGATTGGTCGATGTGCAACCAAATTCCCCATTTTCCCCATTTTATGGTAAATAACATGGCGAAGTATCTCATAACAGAAAATATGTTGAACTATTTATATTGCCAAACGTATACCCACACGAATTGTGAATTAAAATTAAAAAATGTTTCAGAGTTGGACATAAAATAAGTAGCGACAGATTGGAGTCCTTGGGCACAGCCCTTGGGCCAAAAATTTTTGAAATAATGATGTATGCAGCGAATCTGCACCCACAAGAGGAGCTTCGGCGGTGCCCTCTATATTACTTGGCCCGTGTGGTGGGGATAATAATTTTATTGACCACGGAGTGCACAAACAGCAATAGACCGGATACGAAGGTGGAGGAATCATACCAGTCTCATACAAGAAACTTTGAGTTTTGAGCCTTTGAAAAACTTTTATATTAGGATTATGAGCCCGATACCATCGATAGTATCGATTTTTTCGCTCTTAGAAATATAAACAAAAGGTGCCGCATTCCTCCGATATGAATACATCGATAGGCGGTGAAGAGTAGCAACTTTGGTTGAAAGTGATACCATCGGCAGCTGTGAACAGTACTAGTACTAAAAACTACAATAATTCATTATATTTATTAACATGTTTATTTAATAATTGGCAAAGCGCAGACTTAAGTGCAAGCCGTGAATATCAATTTAACGTCGCAGTGACAGTGACTTGCTTGTGACTAGTCATCGCTCATTCTCTAATCGATAACAGTAAACAGCTGTCCAACTAATTAATCACAATTGCAATAAATTAGAAAATTGCCTTTCAATCCCGTTTAAATGCATGTTTAGCCTAGAAATACGTGTTTAATGCTTCAAACATCTGTGAGGGGAGGGAAAGGACAGCGATGGCTTGCTATTACCGCCAGAACGAGGAGACGACGGTGACAATACCGAAATACACGAATGAAACCTCCAGCGGCGGGGTCACCTACTATGACATCAAAGTGCGGGTGGCAAAGGTGGAATGGATGGTGGAGCGGCGCTATCGAGACTTTGCCCAGCTCCATGATAAACTGGTGGAGGATATAGCAATCAGCAAAAAGTTGTTGCCCCCAAAAAAGGTACGCCCCTTAAAACAAAACATATTCGTATATGAAAATCTGTTCATGTTGATCTCTGTCGCAGCTTGTGGGTAATAAGCAGCCAGCGTTTCTGGAGCAGCGTCGGGAACAACTGGAAGCCTACCTGCAGGAGCTGCTCATCTATTTTCGCACGGAACTTCCGCGGGCTCTGGCCGAGTTCCTGGATTTTAACAAATACGACATTATCTATCTGCTGCAGGATCTTGCCAAATTATTCGACGAAAGCGGCGATGCGCTTCTCAGTTCCAAAAAGGAATACAACCTGTCGGCATTGGAGGTGAGAAAAATCTCACGTTTTTTTATCCCTGTAACATATGTATGTAGGCTCATGTTTCAGATGTAATTCACACTTTAAATCGAACCTAGTATACTAGTAATATTTATTTATTGAAATGTCGAAATTTTTGTTAACTTCTATAGTCACGAGCTGGCCTTTGCAGCTGCAAAAACTGGGTAGTAACTTTATCCTCTTTCGAGGTGCCAAGTACTCCCTTGGCACTGTCGCTAATAGTCGCTACACAAACTTCTCTCCTGAGCTGGAAAAGACCCTGCAGTCGGAGAACAATTTTCAGAGCATCAAAAAACTCTCAAAGTATGCCGCCCACCACATTAAATGGCATCGCAAACAGGAGACTTCAGATCTGAAATATTTCAACTATTTGTTGCTGGATCCCCGCGTAACAAACAAGCTTGCGAATCGGGCATCAGGAATGCACTGCATTGATGTCTGGTTCACTTTTCTTAGAGCTATTTTCTATGTAGGCAAGGGCAAGGGGATCCGTCCATTCGTCCACTTTCTGCAAGCCGAGAAGCTTCTTTGCACACCTGACATCATCAAGCAGGCCAAGGATCCGAAACTAGCGCTAATTTTGTCCATTTGGGAGCAGAAACGCGGTATCCTGCTGACGCGTGGATTTCGCGGTATCTCCTCCGCAGATGCGCAAAGCCGCGAGGCCTCCATGATTGATGCGCTGAGCATGAATCATTTAACCAATCGACGAGTAGGTGTTTACTTCGGACCGGCTAAGGACAAATATACACCAACGCAGAGGAAGCTTCTCGGAATCGCATTGCTCTATAAGCTGATGTCTCAGTTCATTGCAAAAGAAGAGCGAGAAATTTATCCCCAGATATCTGTGGACTTTTCAGTTGCAAAGGCTGCCTAATTTACAAATATAAATTGCGATTACAACTAAGAAATGTAGCTGAGATACTATTTACATATACCACACCTTATACCATATACTATATCTACCTAATGTACAGGTCTTTGCCATTAGCGAGCGTCTGAGTCTTCCCTGCCCGCCGAACTTGGATCGGTGCGGAAAATACGACTACTCGCACGTCCTGGACTTCTGCACACAACTCGTGGCATTGGTAGTGACGCCAGTGAAGGATAATGCCAGCTATGCGCAGGACTACAACACAGTGGACGTGCCCATTGGGCGAAGCAATATCATTCCGAACAGGCTAAACTTCAATCTGAATGCATTTCGAAATCTCAAAACCCTCAAATTCTCGGCCCTGTCCACGGAGAATATCGTGGACATTGAGCTCCTGAAGCCAACGTTACAGACAATCTGTGTTCACAACACGACTATACAAAACATAAGTCAGGTTCTGCTCTGCGATAACTTGCACAAGGACTGCGATGTTCCGAGCCTCCTGCCTGAGGCCATCAGATCATCCTCCGCAACAAACGGCAGTATCCTCATCAGCACAGATGCGTGGCAAGAGCTAACTGACCTGGATCTGACTGGCAATCTGCTCACCCAAATCGATGGCAGTGTGAGGACAGCACCAAAACTGCGTCGCCTGGTGCTCGAGCAGAATCGCATACGGGTTGTACAAAATCTGGACGAGCTTCCCCATCTACAGCTGCTCTCTCTGTCCGGAAATCTTATAGCCGAGTGCGTGGACTGGCATCTGACAATGGGAAATCTCGTCACACTGGAGCTGGCTCAAAATAAGCTCAAGTCCTTGAATGGCCTGCGCAAGCTCCTTTCATTGGTCAATCTAGACCTGAGCTGCAATCAGATTGAAGATCTCGAAGAGGTTGATTATGTGGCTAATCTTCCACTGCTGGAGTCTCTTAGACTCACTGGCAATCCCCTGGCGGGCAGTGTGGGTGAGTTCGCGTATTGATTTTCTCCGTTTTTTTCCTATTTAAATTGTATTTTCTCTGTAGACTATCGGCCTCGTGTCCTGGCTCGTTTCCATGAGCGTGCCGTCGAGATTTCTCTGGACAATGAGCGAGGCAGTCAGCAAGAGTTGGACACGGCCCTAGTGCTCTCCGCTCTGCTTCAATCAAAGCAGCGTCAGCGCCAGAAATGATATTCGCAGAAAGAATTCCACAAACCTATCCATGCGCGAAAGTATTCCAACCGTCTAAATTTAATAGTCATAGTGTTTTGAGCGAGCCCTATTAGCGTGTGTCTCTGTTTCTTGTAATGTTTTAACTGTTTCGTCTATCTCCGATGTGCAATATTTCAATCATCACCTGAAAATGTAAAGTGTATATCTTAATAAAATGTATACCTGTAGGGCAACGAACGATTGAGACCTTATCCGCGCGAATTACGTTCCCAATTATAAGAAGCCAAACTTTAACGCATTGAGACCATTTCGAAGGAAGTGAATTATCCACACTATGTTCATCACTGATAAGACTAATCAAGGCTGATTATATTTAATGAAACCAATTATTCGCTGCCTTAAAAGCCTGGCCTCTGTGTTGCAAGAAATCACAACAGTCCCAGCCCGCTATGTGTCCAGTGCTAATACTTCTGGTCCTGCTCTGCACTTCCTCCCGGCTGGAGCCCGTCGAAGGCGTCCACAACATGAGTTTGCTGAGGTCCGTCCTGAGCGTCATCGCTAGCCGAGAGAATTGGAAAAATACGCCAATCTTCGTGGGACACAGGACAAAACTGGATGATATCAACAGTCTGATACCTTGGCTGCATCGAGCCATGGAAGTCACAAGTCACACGGTGGATACATCAGTTGAGGCGCGCAAGCATAAACCACTTGGCCATTACAACATGAACGCGGACAACGCCGTCACTCTGTTCTTCTGCCACAGCAGCCAGGAACTGATTTGGTACAATCTAAACAGGAGTCTTCGTAGGATGCGTCCTGTTCGATTGATTGTGGCCTTGCCCAACCAACGAAGTGGTTCCTACAAAGCATTGTTGTCCGTATTCAAAAAGCTCTGGCACTACCAGTTTCTCAATGTCTTAGTCTTGCACAACAAGCACATCTACTCTTATACTCCTTATCCGGCTGTCCGCTTCTACAAAGTGGATATTCATTCGTACCCGCTGTTTCCCCCGACAACAAGGAACTTCCAGGGCTATGTTGTGTCCACCCCAGCGGAGAACGATATTCCACGTGTGTTTCTTTTCCGTGACCAGCGCACAGGCCGACGACTGATACGAGGCTACGGCTTTCGGACCTTTGTTGAGTACTTGCATCGCCACAATGCCACACTGCAGGTGTCCAATCCAAACCAGGATCTCGGCCCAACAAGTAATGTCAATATGAGCCGAATCATCCAGCTGATAATGGAGGGTCAGTTGGAGATCTCCATGCATCCGTATGTGGATGTACCGGAGGAGATGGGCGACTACAGCTATCCCCTGGTCGTCGCCAGGAATTGTCTTATTGTCCCCGTGAGGAACGAAATTCCGCGTCACATGTACCTACTGCTGCCCCTCAACCGCTGGAGTTGGTTGCTCCTTCTTGGTGGGGTGTTCTACATCAGCGCCGTACTTTACTGGACTAATCCCGGGCACGAAAATAGCAGCTGGCATCAACGCGTTGGCTTGAACTTTCTAGATGGTCTCAGCCGGATACTTTTTATCTCTTCCCCCACAAGCGTGCACAGGCCGTCTGTTCGCTACATCCTAGTCTCGTTGCAGCTAACGATCTTGGGATTTGTTCTGACCAGCTGGTACAACATTCAGTTGGACAGCTTCCTCACCGCATTGGTGGTGGGTAAGCAAGTGGAGAGCATGGAGGACCTGATCGAGCAGCAACAACAGGTTTTGGTGAAGCACTACGAAGCTAGCACTTTCTTACGCCACGTAGAACCCCATCTTATCAATGACCTGGCCAGCCTGTTGGTGGGCGTTAATTCTAGTGAACAGGTCTCGGCTCTGCTCAGCTTCAATCGCAGCTACGCGTATCCTTTCACCCTGGAGCGCTGGGAGTTCTTTTCCCTACAACAGCAATATGCCTTCAAGCCGATCTTTCGATTCTCCTCGGCTTGTCTGGGCTCGCCCATTATAGGCTATCCAATGCGCAGCGACTGCCACCTGGAGTCATCTCTCAGCATATTCATTATGAGAATTCAGGCCACGGGGCTTCTGCAGCACTGGTTTGTGTCCGACTTCAACGATGCGATGCGGGCTGGCTATGTGCGTTTGCTGGACAATGTCCTTGGATTCCAAGCCCTAGATGTGGACACTTTGCGGCTTGGCTGGTTTGTGCTCGGAGGCGGTTGGCTACTGTCCGTATTGGTATTCACATTCGAAAACTTACGGCTGAACACAGGGCGTTCTATCTAAGAAATAACCATACTACATATAACCTCGATATGTGTTGCATTAGAAATTTCACTTTTGAAGAAACCCCGAACTTCTATTCAATCTGTGTGTCCTTTTTTGTAAAGGTCATATCGTCATTTATTCTTTTACTTGGCAGCGGCAGTGCACTTGGCATTCGGTTCCTTGATTGCACCACTTAAAATAACTACCAAACAGGAATAAAAGTATAAAAACCGACAGCTCATTAACGGGATTATTTTAACAACTTAGTTCGTAAATTGTCCAACACAATGGAAAGGCACATTCTAAGGATAGCGTGATATACTTTTATTGAAAGTTCGATTTCTTTGTTTAATTAACAAATTATTGTTTTTCTCATATTCATACTGTAGGCCAAGTTCAAGTTATTTCAATTATTCACGATAGATCGAATTGCAGAGGAGTGATTACGTTTCCTTCAAGCAATTGAGATTATTTCCAGTATGTAAGTATATTTTTACTGCAAAAAGATGCAAAATTAGATGCTAACAAACTTAAAGCCCTACCCTAAAATGTCTCAACTGGGTGTCTATGTATTTTATTCTTCGCGATATTATACGATAGGATACTAAAGGGACTAATGTTTGAATATCTTAAATGTTTTTATGATAAAAAATCAAAAGTACGATTTTTAAAAGCAAATCGTGTGTCTAGTAATTCTGCCAATGAATTGTGTAGTCGCGTGATTTTAGCTTGCCAGGTGGCCTATATCATTGGGGATGATGGTGCTGCTGGGCGTGGTAGTGCTGCTGCTCGGCGGCGGCCACTGCATCGAACATGGGCGTATGCACTTCGCCCAAAAACTGGGGCGTGGGTGGAGCATTAGGCTCGGACAGCTCCCCAATAAGCGGCATGTCAATGTCGGTGGATATGCCGCCTTGGCCATAGTTACCTAGTCCATAAGACTGCTGCTGCTGGTGCTGCTGCACCACCGATACTTGAGCGTAGTCGGTGGGTGCCTGTACCTGATGCTGGGGGTCAATCAGGACCGGGGCCGCCTCCATTTCACCGAACTGAATTGGAGCCGGCAAACTCTGCTGCACGGGTAGGACTGGCACTGGTTCGGGGTCCACAGACGCGGACAAGTAGTTCTGTTGAAGCTCTGTCTGAGGCTCCGGCTCTTGCTGTTGGACCTCCATTGGTTCCTGCTGCTGCTGCTGTAGGTGTTGCTCTCCTGGAGCCTGCAGCATTTCGCCGTGATCATCAGTGGCATCGTCCGCGGTCTCACTTATGTCGGCACCCTCGCCAGACGTATCCCCATCGCGTCGAACCAAACCCAACATGTCCAGCATGTTGCGTTTTACGGCGTTCTCATTGGCCGCCTCGAGACTGGAGTAGCAGGTGCTCAGGCCACAGTTGGCCAAATGCTGCGCCATCTTGTTGCCATTGCTGGTGGCAAAGCCGCAGATGCAGTGCATCTCCTGGGGCAGATTAACCTCCATGGCATCCACGAAGTTTCCATTGCAGTTCACGCCGTGCCGGAACTGGGCCCGCTCACAACATGTCTGATAATTGCACTTCACGCAGTGCAGCCACCCGCTGTAACGAAAGAAGGGAGGCATTTAATTTCCGGCTACATAACATTACAATAGATTCCTTTCAGCCCCTAGGAATAAATCCTCTAATTCACCCGTTGTCACTCTGATTTCTATCAGTGATAAAGTCTGATTACATTCAATTAAAACAATTATTTACGGCCTTATAAGGCTGTCGCAGGCGCGCCCAAAAGCCACAACGTAGTCAACCATAATGTGCAAAGGGCTGTTATTGTTGCTGCTCTTCAGCTGGTCACAGCCAGCGCTTATCCACGGCACTCACAACATGACCTTAGTGAGGTCTATTCTAAGCGTCATCGCTACCCGGGAACACTGGAGTAATACGCCAATCTTCGTGGGACACAGAACAAAACTGGATGATATCAACAGTCTGATAACTTGGCTCCATCGAACCATGGCAGTCAGTAGTCACACGGTGGATTTGTCTACGCCAGCTCGAAAGCAGAGACCTCTTGGTCAATATAACATGAACGCGGACAATGCCATTAGCTTGCTCTTCTGCCACAGCAGTGTGGATCTCATATGGAATGCTCTGGATAAAAGTCTGCAAAAGCTGCGTCACGGTCGCTTGATTGTCGTCTTGCGCTCAAAACGAAGTGGCTCGTACAAGGCGTTGCACGCCATTTTCCAGAAGCTCTGGCACAAGCAGTTTCTCAACGTTCTGGTGCTGCATAAGGATCGAATCTATTCCTATACTCCCTATCCGGCTGTTCGCTTCTTTGAGATGAATCTCACTTCGATTCCGCTCTTTCCAGCAACTACAAGTAACTTCCAGGGCTATGTTGTGTCCACTCCAGTGGAGAATGATATTCCGCGAGTGTTTGTTGTGCATCATCCGCACACAGGACGGAGACAGATACGAGGCTACGCCTATCGCACCTTTGTGGAGTACTTGCACCGGCACAATGCCACTCTGCAGATTACCAATCCTCACGAGAATCTTGGCCCCACGAGCAGTGTCAATATGAGCCGAATTGCGCAGCTTATAATGGAAGGACACTTGGAGATTTCAGCGCATCCGTACATCAGATCCCCTAGTCATTTTGGGGACAGAAGCTATCCGTTGATGGTCACACAAAACTGTTTGATTGTTCCGGTACGGAACGAGATTCCCCGTCACATGTATCTACTGCTGCCCCTCAACCAATCAAGCTGGCTGCTACTGCTTGGTGGAGTATTCTACATTAGTGGTGTGGTTTTCTGGGTTCGTCCCGACATGGGCAGGAGGACTTGGCAACATCGTGTTGGGCTGAGCTTTCTGGACGCCATCAGCCGTGTACTGTATATCTCTTCGCCTGTAAGGATAGACAGTCCTTCTCTGCGATACTTCATAGTTTTCCTACAGCTGACTATCTTGGGATTTGTATTGTCCAACTGGTACAACCTTCATTTGGATAGCTTCCTCACCGCAATGGTGGTGGGCGAGCAAGTGAACTCATGGGAGCAGCTTATTGAACAGCAGCAGAAGGTTTTAGTCAAGGAGTACGAGGTCGAAACAGTTCTGCGTCATGTACAGCCGCATCTCGTCAGTAGAGTGGCCCGCCTGATAGTGGGCGTTAATGCCAGTGAACAGGTCTCGGCCCTGCTCAGCTTCAATCGCAGCTACGCATATCCCTTCACCACGGAGCGCTGGGATTTTATCGCCATGCAGCAGCAGTACGCCTTCAAGCCGATCTTTCGATTTTCCTCGGCTTGTCTGGGATCGCCCATTATAGGCTACCCGATGCGCAGCGACTGCCACCTGGAGTCATCTCTCAGCATGTTCATTATGAGGATTCAGGGCACGGGGCTTCTGCAGCACTGGCTTGTCTCTGACTTTAACGATGCGATGCGGGCTGGCTATGTGCGTCTGCTGGACAATGTCCTCGGATTCCAAGCCCTGACTGTCGACACTTTGCGACTTGGTTGGTGTGTTCTGGGCTTCGGCTGGCTACTCTCTGTCTTGGCTTTCACTTCCGAACGCTTGCGATTTTACTGACCCCGTACAGCCATACTTTGAAAATAAATAAAATACATGAAATTAATGTGGCTATACTTACGTGTAATGTGTCTCCTCGCTGGCGTAATCGGTGTTGCACTCGGCACAGGTCTTGCCCTCGAGAAAGGCAAAGAATATCGGTCGCTTGTAGGTGGAGAAGGGAGCCGGCTCCTTGTGATGGGTGCGCACCTTCGGTGGAGGAATCAGCAGCGAAGTGTTGAGCAAGAGACGGACAGGCTTGTTGGTCTTGGTCATGCTGACATGATGCTGAACCGTATGCTGCTTCAGATCGCCCTTCTCCAGGAAGCTGAGCGAGCACTTCTGACAGCGCAACGATGGATCCCGCTTGTTGACGTGATCATTCAAGTGCAGGAAATAGTGCTCGATGCGCAACTGGTTGACAGACCCGCGAATGGAAAAGTAAAATATCTGCAAGGAATGGGAGCTATGAAATATTTTACTTTACAGGCTATTTAAGAATGGAACTTACGTCCAAGCAATAAGGGCACTGCAGGAAGTTCTGGTTCTTGTGGTCATCGTAGAAATGCCTGACAAGATCGCGATGGGACGACGAGCGGTAGCCACAGGACTGGCACCAATAGGGCAGCTCCAGGGTGCTGTGGACCCTCTGTAGATGGGCCGTTAGCAAATGCAGCGAGTTGTGCCGCTGCTGGCAAATGAGGCAATAATAGGAGGGTGAACCCTCCGTCTTGGTCTCGGTGGGATGCATGATCTGGTTGTGCTTGGCTAGCACCGACTCCGTGGGGTGTTTCTCCAGGCAGAACAGGCACTGGAACTGATGCTGCTTGCCATCGGACGAGATGTGAGACACCAAATGCGTTTGCAGCTTCTCATTGGAGTCAAAGGATTCGCTCAGGCAAATCGGGCAGTCCACTGTCTTGGTAAGCTCATGGGGATTGGCCCTGGGCGAGTTGTATGGGAATTGTTCAAAGTATTCGTCCTTCCCATCGCTTATGCCGTAATACAGCTCCTCCAGTCCCTTGAGGTCGTCCTCCTCTTTTTTGACCACTACGGGAAGTTTCTCTTCTTTTTCCTTTGGCTTCTTTGCCGCCGATTTTGTCACCGTTGCTGAAGGTGCGACTGGCTTTGAAGGCGTGTGTTTGGCTGAGCCCTTGCCTGGTGGTCTTCCCGGTCCCTTCGTAGCTGGTGGCGGCGGTGGCGGTGTGTTCACCGCGCGCCTCTTGGTGCCAGCTGGCAATATATCCTTCTCAACATCTTTCTCTTTCTTTTCCTTCTTGGGTGCCTTGGTGGAGCTGGTATAATCAGCGTCGTTAATCGCTGCGCACAGATAAAGGGTAAGGGTAAATTATCATTGTGGATCAAACTCGCCAAAAAAAAAAAATAAACAACTTAACTTCCGTTCAACTTTCAATATAAAATAAAGTTAGCACATGGCTGGAGCCACATTATAAAATTAACTGTATGCGTTTTATCACTCCAAATTATAAATAAATCAAATAAAAACATAGCTTTAGCAAGGCTTTCCATTTCTTAAGTTTTTGGGCAATTTTATTTAGTGGGTTTCGTTTAGTTCTCTGTTGTTTAAAATAAGTTAACATGAAAGATGCCAGAAAGTAAGCCTATGTGCTGGGTTTTTTGCGAGTATCTAGATCCAACACTTGGTGTTGTCAAAAGAACTTTTCCTGAGCTCAACACTAAGCGACAATGATTGAATAAATAAAAAAGAGAAAACACTTTACTTTGGATCAGTGGTCGGCGCGCCAATACAATAACATTTTTCCGTTTGGTTCTGTGTGTAAACAACAGGGAATTCAAAGCCTCAGACAATGGAAAAAGGGTAATGTATAAATTGGGAGCCGATCCGACCACTGTTTGACGGGCGACGACCACTGCTTTGGAGTGACAAACGCATTAGCTTAGAATTATTCTATTAACGGCCTTGTATTAAATTCAAGTCGATTGAACACTACGAAACTACTAACGTTTCTTGAGGCGCTTGGGTGCCGCATTGGCCGGTGTCTCCTTGTAGTTGGCCGGCAGTACGCTCCAGTCTTTGAAAGGGTTGGTTGCCACCTGAATAGAACAAGATATGGATTAGAAAAGTGTTAGTGCCATAAAATGATGTCACATTGCTTACCTGATACAGGCGTTGAGTGATTGTCTCGGTGGTGGTAACTCTTGTCTGCTCGGCTATGTGTATTATAATGTTATTGAAGGCCTGCAGGGCATACGTGCCAAACGATTCACGCCAGACAAGCTCGTCCAGGAATTGTTGAATCATCTGACGCGAGAGCAGCGACAATGTGTTCTGGAACATACGAGGAACGATTCTACGCAAGTACTCCATCACCGCCGAGTTGTTGTGCTTGGCCGTGTTGTCTGTGGCCGATGCCTGGACAATATTCTTGAATCCCAAACTGAACAGGGTGATCTTGTCTACCGTCAGGTCGATGCAAATAGTGCTGTCCTTGTGGACCCAACGCGAAAGCGGCTCTAGTATGCCCTGGAAGCGTTTCTTGTAATTACGATCTCCATCGATAATCGGCTCTACTGCGCGTAATCGGATTGATTTGTCTGCATAATCATAGACACCTAGCACTTCGACCTTAACCTGACGCTGAGCTCCATCTTGCGAGGTGGTTCCCAGTGAGATGACGCCCACCTGGGAAGAAGAACATCAAACAGTGAGTAGACATACATCAAGGGAATAATTTTGTACATTACCTCCACAAACTTTCCGGGACCTCCTAACTTTTTGCACTTCTGATGCACGCCCAAAGTGCAAATGGCTCTCAGCCAGGTGTAGATGCCCTTGATGTACACACTGTCCACCTTGACCCACTGGACTACATTCTGAATACTGGTCTGGCAGGCCCAATGATAGATAAGCTTTAGAAGAAATGTGGGCGGATGCGAAGCTCCCTCGAATATTGAATTATTGAAGACGGAAACGAAGCGAAAAGGACAGCAATCACTAATCCACACATAGCCTCCGGTATAGGGGAATTTCGATACGTCCGAGTATATTCCTAGGGATTCAAGGAGAAGTGAAAGTGAGAAGAGTTGACAGTGTGATGCATAACTGATCCTACATACCCAATTTCAGTTCACTATTTCGATGATTAATGCAATTCTGCTGGGACCTGAGAAGACCCTCCTGGAGCAGCCACTCGCAAAACTTGTTCGGGGTCAGCATGAGAACCAATTTGACCTTGGAATCCAGTTTGCTGCGTGTTGCAGCCATGTCTTTGATCTTAAGGAACGGTTTGGCCAGCACCACCAGAGAGGGATATGTTTTTCCCTGCATTTTGGAGTCCTTGCCATCCTTAATTTCTTTAGAATCCTTACTTTCGTCAGTGCTGCCCACAACTAGACCTCCCACCGAGTTGACCTCAGCTGGGCGATAGTTTTTAGGAGGAGATTCGCCATCTTTGTTGGAGTCTTTTGCAGATTTGGAACTCGAGCCACTTTTGCTGCCTTTGGGTTGGGGCGAAGCTTTGCCAGGGGATGCGGAAGCGGCGGCGGCTGCTGCTTTTTTCCCAAGCTTTGGAGACGTTCCAGCAGCCGCTGCTTTTTTACCCGCAGACAGGGCCAATCTCTTGGCCAACGGAACATCATCATCGCCGTCGTCGGATGACTCCAAGTAAGCAATATTTGAAGACTGTTTTGGTCGCCCACGTCCTCTTCCCGTGGAGCCAGCGACCGGAGTAGAAGGCTGCGGTGGTTCGACCGGCTTCGGTGGTTTCTTAGGCAAGGTGGCCTCTTTCAGCTCCTGCAGGACTTTTCCCTTGAACGAATAAGCTTGAAACACTTGGCCATTGAACAACTCCTTTCCTTCATTGGCGCTCACGGCGCTCTTAAGTGCATTTTTGACAGCATAATGCTCGCTTGTGATTTTGTCGTAGTACGCCAACTGCGCCTCCGACAGTTCCTCCACCCAGACCTCCATATCGAGCGAAATATCACTTTTCGTTACACGCGACATCTTGGGGATTAACTTAACCCGACCACTGGCCAAGATATGCCGTTTTTTAAGTCAATTTTAAGCGAGAAAAAAATGTTTTCCGTGGATTAGGTTTTTGTCGTGGGTGTACCTGGCAGATTTATCGCGGATTTATCGTTAAAATATACCGTCCGACCCTCAGAAATATACCAAAATATACCGTCTCATTTTCAAAATATACCGTAAATATACTGACGAATTCAAGTTCTGTTTTACATATTCCGATTTTGATCTTCCGTCGAATATTCCCAGCTATATAGAATATTTAGCCATGCACACATAATTTTACGCCGTTGATGAATAAATTTTCTTCAAGATTGGCTAGTTTTTAGTCCTTGCTTTTATTGTATTTTGATTAGAACAAGGTTTAAACAAAATAGTTCAACAAAAAAAACAGTCGCAATGTTGCTGGTATTTGAAGACATGATGCGTGTATAGGCCTTTGTATACCCTATTTCGTTAATATAATATGAAGACATTTTAAGATAAACGAAATTAATAAAGACCCTTGATCAGATTAATATATTTTAGACATATTCATGCATATGATTATTATCTTGTATTTATATTTATCCTTATACCTATTCTTGGTCTCTGTAAGAAGACGATGAGCTGCAAAATATCGTTGAAATAGGTTTAAAACAGAGACTAAATTGTTTTTGCATTAATTGGAGCCGGGGATGACAAACATATTCTCAATTATATAACATCCTTTTCCCCAGGGTATGCCCAGAAACATTGTGCGTGGAATTAGCGTGGAATGGGGCTCATTGTCGTCAACCGGTTATTACCAATAAATACTCGTTTTTGATCTTCCGTCGAATATTACTAGCTATCTAGATCTCTCAGCTTTGCCCACATAAATTTATATGATTGATGAATCAATTTTGTTAAATATTATTTACTTATAAGTACTTGCATGTTTTTTATTTTGACAAAAATACGGTTTCAACAAAAATGTTCTACAAAAAAAACAGTCGCAATGTTGTGACGTCAATGTTGCCGGTATTTGCAGACTCATTTATTGTCAACCAGAGTATGGGCATTTGTATACCCTATTTCGTAAATATTATATAAAGATACTGTTTTCCAACCTGCTTTCAAACGTAATCAATAAAGACCTTGTCTTAGATTGCATTTTGTTGGCCTATTCATGATTTCGATTAGTTTCTTGTATATAAATCCTGTGCCCTGTACCAATTCTTGGTCTCTGTAAGAAGACCAGTAATTGCAAAATATCGTTTAAGCCAGAGACTGACTAGTTTCTGCATTAATTAGAGCCTGGGATGACAAATATTTTCTCAGCTCTATAACATTTATTTCCCCCAGGGTTTTTTTTGCGTGGAATTAGCAACATGTTTGTGTATGGAATGGGGCTCATTGTTGTCATTACCGACTTAAAAAATACGACGAATTCCTCGATTTTGATCTTCCGTCGAATATTACCAGCTATATTGAACATTTAGCCATGCCCACATAATTTTATACGATTAATGAATCTATTTCCTACTTGATTGGCCTATTCTAAATACTTGCTTTTATTGGATTTCAATATACCGTTGAAAATTAAGTTAATAGTTTGATGAAATTGACAAAATATACCATTATATACCGACATACCGTAAATATACCAAAATATTCCGTCTCATTTTAAAAATATACCGTAAATGACGAATTATTCAAGTTCCATCATACATATTCCTCGTTTTTTATATTCCGTCAAATATTACCAGCTAGATAAAACCCTCAGCCCTGCCCACATAATTTTCTACTTGACTGGCTTGTTTTGAATACTTGACTTGTTTTCCTGCTACGGCGATTGCTTGATTGTTTTTTGATAAGAAATCGAACGATATCTTTCACCGGCAGCGTGCTAAAATTCTTCAAATTTCATGATTTTCGTAGAGTGTATTTTGTAATCGAAAATCGAAACTCACTTATCGGTACTAAGCAGTGTTGTATCTCGCTCTCAAAAAATACCGCATTTTCAAAAGAACGAAACAAATATAACGATAATTTGAAACAAATAAAACGCTGTTTGGCTTGTGATATGTCACGGTGAAGTATCGGCAATTTATATTGAATTTATGACCCCTTATCAAATATCACCGCATCAGTAATTAAACCCCATTGATTAAATATTTCGAAAGTGTTTTGTTGTTTGGAATTCTAGTTATCACGATCTTAAGTTTTATTTTTAACAAATGCTTACGCATTCTTTATGTCATTGAGCACTCGGTCATAAAGTATTTCCTTGACATTCAGGCCCCACAGGAAGTCCAAATGATTCCATTTAGTCTCGGGTAGGCGATACGCACTCCTCAGGGACTTCGGGTCCATTACGTAGCGGAGACGATCCACATCGATTAAACTGGCAAAGTAATCGTTGTCGCTGTAGTAAAGGTATGTGGGCACGTCGATTCCCGCCACATCGTAATCTGGGGGAGTCTTGGAGCCGTACTCCTTCTTGTTCCGGGTCGAACCGTAGTCGAATCGACGGAAATATCCCGAATTGTACTCCTGCAGATAGTGGAAGATCTGGTTCACCGAACAGCCTGCTGGGGTGGTGGCCATTATTTCTGGGATCATTGTCTCGTTCAAATATGGCGAGTTCCAGCCACCCAGGAGGAACAGGCTGTTTGTGCAGATCACTTGGGATATAGCCTGATCGCTGCACAAAACACCGCCCAGCAAATTCATGAGCTGTGTGTTTGGCAAAAACTCCATACTGCCGAATAGCTCAACAAAGGCATTTGGTTGTCCCAACAGAGGACCTCCTACGGTGGCCAGGGGACTCTCCATGTGCTCCATCCAGGCGACGGGGGCCAGCAGATGAGCTGAGCGTATGCGACTCTTGAATCGCGGAATCATCGAGTTGAGAACGAAGAAAGAAGTTGTGCCCTGGGAGTGACCCACGTACGAGAGTTGATCCACACCCGTCATGTACAGGACGTAGTCTATCATTGCGGGCAGATCATAGATTCCAATGTCATGCCACTCGAAGTTCCAGAAGGGCTGCAGCAGTGGTGTGTGGGTTGCATGTTTCTTGGAGTAGGTGTTGCCACGAGCATTGCCCATCCAGACATCATAGCCAGCCTCAGAAAGCAGGTAAGCGAGGCCACTATGTGTACCGCCCAATACCCAGTCAGAGGACGAGCAGAGCAGCCCGTGCATTAGAAAGGCAACAGGACGAGCGCCATCATAGCCGGTATTCTTGGAGTATGGAATTCGGTGCATGGTGAGAATATAACCATCCGATGTCTGAACTGTATGCTCCTGAATCTCATAGCCTTGTCCTTTCACAAGAGTCAACTGAATAATACAGGAAATCATATTTAAAATTAACATAAATATTAAATTGATATAGAGATTCGTTCTTACCGTTGTCACAGAGCTGACCCGCCCCGCATCGGCGGGCAAGGCTGTGGCCAGGCCTAGACATAGACATAGAAGACTCAGAAGTACTTGGGTAACCAGCATTTTTGATCACGGGTGCAGGTAATTTAACTACTGGTGTGGCCTCTCCTACCTTTTATATACCCCCAAGGAACATCTGATAAGGACTGGAAGTTTTGGGCGGGCAAATTTATGGCAGGCTATTTTCGCACAGAAGCTACGTTCAATTCATCAAGATTGGTAGGTCGTTTAGGAAACACAGAGCGATTTGCCAGAAGCGATAATACAGGTGGCTTTAAGTCTCACGATAAGTGGTGCAGCTATCATTCTGTGAATCTTGATTGCTGCGCTGCTGACGGTTACATGTAATAAGATTGTATTATCAGAATTTTTAACTAAAGTTCAAATAGTTTAACAAACGACCTTCTGATCCCAGATCTAGTTGAAAAATTCCATTACAAAATGAACTACACCTAATTCTGTTTTTACACGGTAGATTGGTTCCTGAAAAAACCGTGTAAGAAAAGACATTGATCGTATACGCAAAAAAACGAAAGAATTCTCTTTATGCCCTTTCTTGTTTTCGTTTGGTTTCTAGCTGTTTGTATGGTTTTTTATATTTTGTGTTGTTATTTTAAACCGTGTTAAATGGAATAAAACCGTGTAAGAAATTTAAAAAATTTAATTTTCAAACAGTGTTATTTCAAAACCGTGTAAAAACAGAATTAGGTGTGCACCTAAATCTGTTTTTACACGGTCTTTTTTACACGGTTTTGAAATAAAACGGTTTGAAAATCAAACATTTTAGTTTTTTACACGGTTTTATTCCATTTAACACGGTTCAAAATAACAACACAAATATATAAAAACCATACACAGCTGTTAAAACCAAACGAAAACAAGAAAGGGCATAAAGAGAATATGTACATATATCTTTCTCTTTCGTTTTTTTGCGTATTCGATCAATGTCTTTTTTTACACGGTTTTTTCAGGAACCAATCTACCGTGTAAAAAACAGAATTAGGTGTACTTGCAAATGGTAGAATCACAAGTGCAAGCTATCGTAGCAGGTGCTTCTTTATTTATACTTTAGTTTCTGGCGCCCAAATTTAAATTTGGATTCAGTATTATTATAATTCAGTATTCAGTATTATAGAGGGCAGTCGAAAGGCACAATCTCTACTCGATACATAATATCGATGTGAAAATATCTACTACGAAATGTAGCAAATCTGTAGCAAATGTAGTTACCGTGTAGTTATATGTATATATATATTGGTATGTACATGAGGCCAAAGCGACAATACAAGCATAAATAAATAACTAAAAAAAAAAACAATGCGTGAACGGGAAAGACATGATAGAGACCGCGACCGGGAGAGAGAGCGAGATCGGGACCGCGACAAAGACCGCGACCGACGCTACCACTCCAAGTCCCCCACAAGGAGCAGCCGGCAAAGCTCCAAACCCAAAAAGAAGAAGTCAAAGAAATCTAAAAAGTACTACAGGCGTAGTCGTAGCAGCAGCCGCAGCTCGTCGCGCAGCTCATCGCCACGCAGTCCAAGCAGCTCCCGGAGCCGGCACAGCAAGAGTCGCAGTCGGGACTATAACAAATCTCGCTCGGCCTCCCAAAGGACAACCAGAGCACCGAGTTCGGAGAGCAATTCACGTTCAACGCCTCTCGCTAGCAACGTCAAGGGCATCGATTTGCTGGATACCAAAGTGCAGAAGGCCTTGGAAAAGATAGACGAGGACACCTTCAAACCGTCGGCTTTCTTTAGCACCAAAGATCGTGAGGCCCCAGAGAAGGTTATCATAGATCTGAAAAACGAAACGGTGACCGTGCCGAAGCCATCGAACCCGGTCCAAACCGAAGATGTAATATTTCATCCCAACGTAAGTTGCATTTCTCGGCTATAGCGTCCTTCTCACAAATATGTGTTATGTTTTCGTCTTTCAGTTCCTTGGCAATCCTGACCTTAAGACAGAGAAATGGATTCGCAAACTTTACGTATATCGCCAAAAGTACATCCAGGAATAGTAGAATTTAAAATCTTTATTTAAGAAACAATAAACGTATGTCTAGAATATGTCGCTGCCAGTTCTTCGCGCACGCAGAAGTGCCTCCGATGAAGTGAGTTGCTCTTCGGCCGATGGTTCTTTGGGACTGCCGTCTGCCTGCAGGCTGCCCGCCTTGAAATCCTCAACAATCTTTTTCGAATAGACTGCGTTGAACAAATCCAGACTGGTGAATTCTGATTGCACTACTTCCGGTGCTTTGTACGACACATAGGGCTTCAGTTTGCAGTCCGTGAGATCGGGCACAATAATATCGGGGATTTTCTCAGGTATCTCTACAAATTTTCCATCAACCAAGATGCCTGTGTCGCGCACACCCCGCTTGTCTATGGGCACCGGGGGATTGGCCATGGTCTTTTGGGCCTCCTTAACCACGCGAGTGCCGCGCTTGCTGTGAACGTTGAATTTGCGAAAATTCCGCTTGCCATCCAAGACAGCAGACGTGCTGATGGCTCTCTGCGGGCACTTGAGTGCCAATGGCACCAGTTTAACACAGTTCTGCATTGTTTTTTTGGTTTGAGGAAATTCCGGCTGGTTAAATAACAAAATTCAGAAACAGCAATCAGCTGTGAATTGTGCGAGCTGCCAACCTATGTTTATACTCCGGCGCTGCCAATCTATTTTACTTTACTCTTACAGTTACTCTCTTAGGTTTTTTTTTTACCTTTTTCGCTAAAACCTTATTTTACGCAAAATCCAATAAATGCCAATGTTTAAAATAAACCAGTCAAGTAGAAAATAGGTTCATTAATTGGATTAAATTATGTGGGCAGGGCTGAGGGTTCTATCTAGCTAGTAATATTCGACGGAAATCAAAAACGAGGAATATATATGTTTAGTACAACTTGAGTTCGTCAGTATATTTACGGTATATTTTGAAAATGAGACGGTATATTTTCGTATATTTCTGAGGGTCGGACCGTATACTTTATCGGATTTTCTTATTTTCTTGCCACCACGTCTAGCTCACACACCTCGCAGTTTTTATACTTATCATAAAATTTTCTAGTATTTTCCAGTATATTTTAAGACGCGTTATGGACTCACCCTCTTGTCCAATGCACCAATGTAGAAGCCGTGTAGAAATGCCACTTAGAGCCATGTCCCAGGCCACATCGAATACTAATTCGTGATTAGCATCGAATTCCTCGATCGTTTGCCATCAAAATCTCAATTTTTTCTAAAATGTCGGAAAAAAAGGCATGTCAAAAAGTGGATAACGGAGGTTTTTCACACTGGCGCTTCCATGGGGCTTATATGAAAAAAAACGGACAAAATTTTTTGAAACGTACACATTTCCCCTTCAGGTGTCGCCTTTGGTAATTACATAAAAATGTAGTTAATATGTAGCAAATGTGTAGTTAGCGTGTAGTTACCATGTAAGGAAATTAATTTAGTGGACATTTTTGTTGACTGGTTTTGCTTAAACCTTATTTTATAAACAATCCAATAAAGATGAGAGCTTAAAGTTAACCAGTCTTGTAGGAAATTGATGTTATAATCGGATAAATTAATGAGTTTAGAGCTGAGGGTCCTAGCTATCTAGTAACATTCAACCGAATATCAAAAACGAGGAATATAGCGGAACTTGAATACAAATAATTCGTCAGTATATTTACGGTATACTTTGAAAGTTGTGACGTAGTCGGCATATTTCTGAGGGTCACACTGGCTAGAACAGACGATTGGGTTCAAACATTTAAAAAACGCCGGCGCGTGTGATGCCGACAGACTGGCAGTTTGCCGTGTGAATAAATCGCATTTCTTATGAGAAAGCCCGCCGCTCAAGTTCGCTTCCACCGTGACGTGTGTGCGCCAAACAAATTCTGACAAAGTAAACAACTCTCTGTGTAATCAAGAAACAACCACCATGTTGCCGCTGCAGGAGCAAGTGCAGCAGCAACCGCCGCCACAACCCCAGACCTTTAATTGGCAACTGGAGGATTACGCCTACTTTCGAAAATGTGGAGAACTTACCACATCGCCGGATGTGCAGAGCTTTGGCTTCAATTGCGCCTTCTGCCCTGCAATTTGCCTGCAGTTCTCGGTGTTTATGGATCACATTCGCGGCCAGCATATTCAGGACGTGAGACGGCGGTACGAGGACTCCGAGGATACAATCGAACAAACAACCCAAACAGATTTAATGATAATGGAAATGGACTGCCATGACATATTCCAACTGGAAGACCAAGACCAGACCACAGCCAACAAATGCACGAAGAAATCAAATTTGAATGGAATGGAGATGGGAACGGAGACGGAATCCACGATTGTGGCAGACACGCAACGCCTGGGGCTGATAGACATGGACATTCAGCTAATGAATATTGTCGCGGGGACCCCCACAATGCAGCTATCCCATGCAGAAGGAGCACCCGAAATAGATTTGGTTTATGTTATGGAAAATCCATTGCCACCCTCTCCGCCGGCATCCGCGGACATTTCGGGTGACGAGCAGACCTGCCTGCAGGCACTGGGTCCGTTTGAAGTGCTTCATGAAATGGTGGGCACGGTCACGCCCTCACCTTTGGCTGGGCCTGGTGTTGTCACTAGCGTTGGGGTCGCCGCTCCACTTCAACCGCCGCGATACGAGACACGACGCGTGGTAAGTTAATCACCGATTCCTTCTGTACATTCGCTCTTTTTCCCGCTCACCCGCTCTGCGTCACTTCGCTGCTCTCTTTTGTTACAGTAAACGCTCTACCGCGAGCGCCCCATCATATTGCTAGCACTTCCAATTACCAAAGTAGTTCGCGCTTGGGGTGATTCACTGTCGTTTCCCCTTTTCCTTCTTTTTATTAGATTTTGTAATGCAAAAATGGTTTTCCGCCGCTGTCAAGAGGTGGAGGAAGAGCTGAAGGCTGAAAGGCAGTTCCGGAGGAAGCTTAACCTGGTCACTTGACCTTCAAAATAACGGCGCAATGGCACACAACAAAATATTGAGAAAAAGTGTGTCGCTTCGTCGCCCTGTCCGTCCGCGCTCTCTCGCTCCCTCGTGCTTCTCCTTTGTTTTTTTGTCTTCCCCTTTGAGTCCCGTTGTTATCCACGGCCCTATGTTTTGAAAGCACAGAGAGACAGAGAGAGAGAGAGAGAGACGTTTTGTCAGTTCGTCAAAGCCGTTGCTATTTTTGTTGTTCCGTTTTTATACGCTTTCAAAGGGTATTATCAGTTTGATCAGATGTTTTGCAACGCAAGGAAAATGGAGGGTATGTTCTTGATCAGCATGAACATTTGATTCATGTCGATGTGCAGCACGCAGTACTACTGTATGCTGATTTAAAAGGGGTATTAAAAGCTTCGGCTAACAAATTTTCATTTTTGTTTTCTTCTCCCTACGCGACGCAATTTTTCAGTGTCTTTTCATCTTCGGGTTTCCAATTCTGTTTTGTTTGTTTTGTTTTTGTGGACATGGAAATTTCGAAGAAGACACAACAATAACTTTTTTTGTGCATATGTCTCGTACGTAGGATCTGTGCAAATTCTGTGCCACCGAAAATGGCGGGTGCGGTATACATAAATATACTCAAAATGTGGGACACAAACATTTCAGCATTTTGGAAAAGCTTATAGTATAATTTCGGGTTTGTTGTGGCACGTTCTTTGTTGTGGATTTTTAAAAATAAAAACCTATTAAACGAGAATTAACGAAATTCGTGGACATTGTCAGCCTATACATACATATCATAGATACCGAACTGGTTCAATTTGGATCGGTAGTATAATGTGTGTAAAATTATGCATATACGCGTACTCATATTCTGAAGTAACTCGTACCCGTAAATGGTCATACAACTGTTATACGAAATATAATAGAATTTATATATTTTTTAGACCTACTTCTCGAGCAACCCTCCCTAAGTTAATTGCTTTCTCTGTTCTGACAAACACTTCAGGCCATGATGTAGATGCTTGTCAATGACGAAGGTGATAATCGGCCTTTAAACTATCAGACCATAGATTGGTAATGTTTTTGGTTCCTTCTCAATTTGACGTAGAGAAATTTCAAAAGTTTTTCGCTCTTCCAGATAAATATAGACCAAAGATACAGGCCAGTGGCCACTGCATTGACGCAATGTAAATGTCAATGAATAATAATTAATTTAGCACATGGTGGGTCTGATTTTAATTTTGTGGGAAAATGGTACGGATAAATGATGGAATGGAATACATAGAGTACTTGTACAAACAAAAAAGAGAGGAATATTAGAATTCGAACGCTGTATTATTATCGCATAACCGATATCCGGGCTAGACCATTGAGGGGTCTGGAGGCGGGCACAGAATAACAGAACTCTCTGTGAAATGTGAATGTGAATGCTGATAAAAATCATTTTCTATTTGCCCCTAGACCCCCGGCTACACGACACGTTCAATAGAAATTATGGGTAATTTTTGGTTTTTTTTTTCGTTTTTTTACGAGTATTTTGCTATTATCAACATTGGGCAAGTCTGTCGGGCGACGCGGGCATTATCTAGACCACAAAGAGGTAAACAAATAGGGGAAAATTATCTAAGCTTCGGTTTGGTAAGCGTTTTCGAGACTCTATGCACATTGGGGCAAATAATATTGGTAAATGGCAATAAGACTTGTTCTGATACGGCAAACAACTAGAAACTCTTTGTGTAGTGCTTCCTTTTTCTCCTGTTTCCAATCAGTTTTTGCCATGAAATCAGTTTGTTTCTTGTCTAAGTTTGATATATTCCTTTCCTTGCCATCACTAAGTGAATAAACGATGGCGATGGTGATGGCGATGACAATGACGCGCGTCTCTCCAGCCACTTTGAGTAATTTAACATTCGCCCGAACGATCGATCGATCGATCGATTCGACTCGACCGATCGTTGCCCCAGACAACCCAATCAGTCCTCCTCTCTGACTCCCAGTGCCTCTTTGTCACATTTGCCGCGATATCACCAACCCCACCCCGCCTTCGCGTCGGGGGTAATAAAATAATTGTAGATTTCTGTCGATGTTGTTAGCTGTTGAAAATGGCTTAGAGATAAGACGGCTAAAAGACGGCGAAAGCGCTGAACAAAACCCTAACTAAGGAGGTTTTAATGTTCATTTAAACACTTGTAAATTGGAATTTTTAGAGCACCTGCCATAAAGGCGCTCGCTGCCTATAAATCATTGTCCAAACAGAGTGACATATAGAAATCGTCATACCATTAGTGACGATAATATTGGAAGAATTGGGAGTGTTTTATGGATAATTATTGCTGTACAATGATGATAAATATTTATCAACTATGTATGTACTCGTAGATACATTTTCTTGGTAGAACCCATTGAATGTTGAAAAATCTCAGAAATTATTACCAGAGATTAGCTATTTGCTTTTTATTATCACCAAACAGTATCACGAAGACTTAGCCTCATCTAAATCATCAATAATCCGTTGAAATCAAAGTATACTTCACCGAAAACTATCCCATATATCACTGGCTATAATCTAATCTTAAGTCGGGGATATCACGCTGCGGGTTTATTATGTGCCCCAGCGATAATTCCCTTTCCCATATTTCAACATCTTTGGACAGGAGCGTTTTATGGCAACGCCTCAGTTTTTATCAGTCACAGCCGCGCTTATTAAATAATTAACAAGTTTAACTAAACATTCAACATTTCGGCAGGTGGAAGGTCTGTCTGGGGAGGGTGGGCTTAGAGTGCGGTTTCCACCCGCAACCTGGACGCTGATCGATCAGCTGATGGTGTTTTATAATCAGTCTAATTAAATTAAGGCTGCCTTGTGACTGACTTCGCCGGCCGGCTGACGAAAGTTATTTGTTTAAAGTTTTGGCCACGATTCCGTGCTTAAGAGCTCTCCGACCTTTTCAAACCGAACGCATTTCGCTTTGTCAGAAATTGATTGCACCGTAATGCCCCGCGTAGTACGAGTATTATCTTTGATTTTGGACTTTCGTTTGGGTTTTGCTTCCCGGTTCTTGTATTCTCTATAAGGTTTCCCGCCGTAAGGTTTATTTTCGTCGGTTGCATGGGCTTCTTCCATCAGAGGGCGTGGGCAGGCCATAAAAGAAATGAATGAAACCCTCCCGCAGGTTGCGTGGAACCACACACACACAAAGTATTGCTCATAATTTATTAGCGCACGTTTCGTTTATTACATTCCAGTTGAGTCGAGTCTCGTGTTCTTCCGGATTTTGCATGTCGGTGTTTTGCCTGTTGTCATATGGCTTTGGGGATATTTTATATAGCATACAAATGGGAGCTTGGCCCCTAAGCTCGACCATAAGCCCTGTTCATAAATAAAGCATTCCATCATTCGCATCAATGTTTGGGTTTTGGTAAATGCTGAACGAAGCCTTCTGTTCGATCAATAAAAGCCTTCCCTTGGGCCTGTCAAACGATTCACTTGGAGCAATAAATCGAACATAAAACGGGAAAAACCCGAACAGAACAGAACACCTAAAACTTGCAATCATCAAGCAGGGCCGAATACACAAGTTGACACCATTTGCTAGCGATTCGGCTTTCCTTGCGCAAGGCCTTATAATGGTATTACTCGTAAATGCAGCATTAACGGGCTTTGCCATGAATCTTTTTATTTGCACTCGGCCCACACCCAGCTCAGCCCCCGGCCACATCCAAAGCTCCCAGCCATCGCGCTACATGTCACACACATTTGGCCAGTGGCTTAACTGGAGCGCGTTCTAATTAAAAACTAAGAGATTGGGCGGGGTGGGAACGGTAACGGGAACGGGAATGGGAACGGGGGCTCTCCAGCAGATCCACGGCGATAATCACCAATTGGCTTCGATGTCGAAATATAAAAGGGTAATGGAAATGTATCGGAATAAGTGTATTTCTATTAATTAGTTTGAGGCGAAAACGAAAACGAAAACAGCATCGCCACATCGCATCATCATCAAAGGAACTTTTGATTGGCCCTGCCCGCATATTTCTTGGTGACAAATGCAATAAACAATCGTTTTTAATTGACGAGAAAACATCAGAGTGGACCCCCCCATCTCCATCCCCATTCCCATTACCATCTCCAGCCATTGGCATGGATGACGCAGCTGCTCGCACTCGCACTCGAACCCGGAATTGGAATTGAAATCGGAATCGTCAGTCATTGGCTGCGACTTCACCATGGAGCCGCACTGCAAGTGTGGATTCTGCTTATCGCAGAATTTATTCCTTATGTTTATGCAACTTATGCAACCAATAGGTTTGGTTTTGAAAGTGAAAACTTGGGGGAGTCTTGGGAGAGTTTGAATGTTTCCAAAATATTCAAATATCCCTAATCCCTGCCCCAACACAATCTATTCCGCCTTCAGAACTTCACTTACATTGCACTGCTGCACTGCCTTCCTCCCACCCTCTCAATCTCTGACAGTTCCAACGAGTTTCGACCCCTTTCCATTTAAAAAATATATAAATAAACCATAAGGGAGAAACAAAACACTCAGCTAACTCAATCAAATTGGTCTGCGATCGGGTTTCAATACAGTATACCCCGGAGAAGTCCAGTTCCTGGCCCATCTATTGGCGCCCGTTGACGTTGCCGTTGCCGTTGCTGTTGCTGTTGCCGTCATCGTAGCGCCTTTTTTTCTGTTGTTGCTTATTGAATTTTTATGCAATTTTGTTAAACTGTTAACTGGATCAATTATTTGAATTGCGTGTTCAGTAAACACAGTCGAAGCAGACACAGAGAAAAGGCAGGCAGACTGGACACGCCTTAGAAATGTGTCTGTCGTGTGTCGACTGTCGGTGTCTGAGCGGTCCGAAGAAGCCGCCAACTCCCGCTCCAACGTCGCCCGTCTAGCCTCGCCTTTGTTTGCCCCTCTCACCCGACACTCGACAATAAAATACAATAGAATAAAATAAAAGCTAAAAAGAAGGGCACTAAGAAACAGCTGCTCAACCATTTGCACTATTCAAATTTCCGATATGGTCGTTCTCTACAGCGATGTACAGACGGATATGTACTGTAGGGATATGCAACTATTTCCTGTTGCTAGGTAGACAACGACGTCAAGGATAGACCCAGCCATAGAGGGTCAGCCAGCGGGTCGAGCTTGAGAATACGAGTGAGAGTGAGAGAGAAAGAGACGGGGCAACTTTAATGGGCTTTCAGTTCCCTTCGCTCACCTTTTTGGGGTGGCGTTGGGTGGGCCTTTTTATTTCGTCGAGAGTTGGGTGTGACCCGAACATGTTTTTCCTGGGTCCAACAGAGAGGGGGTCGAAACTTTAATTTCCACGTTTTTAAATTGCATTCTCGATTGGGGCCAAGGCTTTTTTCTTTTTGGTTTTATTTGTGTGCAATTTTTAGTTATTCAATTAACTTGGAAAAGGTTCCGTTCGTTTTTTTATGGAAAAGGTTAGGCCAAGGCCCCTTTCGACAGGTGAATGAGAGTGGTTGAGTTCCGCTGAAATGCCATCCAATTAATCAGAATCCACTTTGGCCAGTAACCCTATTTGGATATTGATTACTGGGCTACCACTCACTGGGTTTGTGGACACAGCTGTAGCTTTGATAAACGTCAGCAGGGGAATGATTTTAATGGAGCTTCCCCGCACCCTTTAATTGGCCATCGTACGAGACTAGAAATGGTCATTAGCTTGGACTCAAATGGTGTTTTATAGTGGGGTGAGGATTATCTTGCAACCAATACGATTATAACAACATTAGTATTGATTTCTGCAGTACCACTTTAACTTAGAACTGTTTTTACTTCTGTCAGCAACAAAGGACACTCTTGAAATAGTGCATAATTATTAGAACAGTTTAGCCCGAAACTAATGTACCAGCTTTTGGGTTAATCGTTACCAATATCTCAAATAACAGTTAAGTCTCCCCAAAGAACGTTTAATTTTACTTTATCTACCACCCCAATAATGATATCGACTTTTTATGGGTGGGTATGGAACAAAAAAGAGGGTCTAAAACATGGACGATTGTTGTGGCCCGGCCACTCGCCCTCCGCTCTAATTCAAGACAACTTCAATTAGTAATTATGGCCAAACCAACTACTGGAAAATGCAGAACGAAACAAGGGTAGAGCTGGGAATACCCTCTCCCAGTAGGGATAACAAGTAGCACACAATTTCTTTCTAATTTATGCCCCTATTCGTCGAATGGTGCAAATTTTCCATAAGCGAAAGGAACGAGCTATTGGAAGCTCGCTTGCGTTGCTAACCTCTAGCCAAAGCAGAAATATCCATTGTGAGGGTGTGCCATTACAATATATTATGTTTCACGCGATTCCGATCACAGCGGGTGGGAACCGGTTAGAACTGCTTATCACGCACATATACCGTATCTAATGTTTGCGACACAGTCGACCGATGGAACAAAATATTTGCATAAGCAAATTAATTTGGAGTTTCTGTATCGATTTCTGTTCTCAATTGTACCTATGTACTATATATAGGGTAGGTCGGAACTCGTTTGGGTTTCGAGAGATCAAGAGAATAGCATCTCCGATTGAAGTTATATCCACCCAACGCCTTGAATTATTCATGCATACTCGTATGTTTCATTCATGGGTACAACACAATAGAATGCGAAGAAGCTTACGACGAATGTGTATGTACCATTATGAGAACGGCTAGGCGCTCGCTGGCGAGGGATTCGTTTTGTATATTTTTCGAACAGCAAAGCAACAACCAACAGGGGAGCAAAACGATATATAGCACACATCGAAATGTGTACATATAGTAGGTATATGACTGTATATGTGTATGTATATGCCATATGCAATGCCGATAAGAACAATGACGACGACAACGTAGACGACACAAAGGCCAATAGCCGCTGATATTGGAGGACTGGGAACTGCGGCGAGGAGAGCGGACTTTCCCTTTTTGTTTGAGTTCGTGTTCATGTGATTGTTTTTGTGATTGTGTGCTTGTTTGTTCCATCGATAAACCCCTCCCAATCCTCTGAGGCTGCCCAAGATCATGTGGCCTGGTCATTGCTTATCTTAAAGATACAAAACACAAACAGAAGCA
The DNA here is from genome assembly GCA_008121275.1 of Drosophila lowei. Lineage (NCBI taxonomy): Eukaryota > Metazoa > Arthropoda > Insecta > Diptera > Drosophilidae > Drosophila > Drosophila lowei. The sequence goes on along the minus strand of CM017778.1, from coordinate 16,763,345 downwards.
ATAACAAAATTTGTTGATTTATGCACAATATTTATTCTTGTTGGATCTCCAGGCAATGCAGCGCAAGCTTCGTCAGGCGGAAAACCAGAATGCAAAAGATTCCAACCGGCAAGAGGCAGAGGCAGTGATGGGAGCGGCAGATGTAGAACAGTTCTCCCCCGAAAACGTTTCGGAGCTAACACCGCCAGCGACGCCTCCAACCCCAGGGCCGCCCACGTCTCCCACAAGTAGCATTGGTAGCAACGTGGACTTCCAGGCGGTGTGTAAATATATATGCCAATGATGGCCCCTCCCCCATATGATCGTTCTCTAAGAGATCCACCCTTCCCTTCCTTCAGCGCACTCGTCGCGAACTGGAACGAAATCGCGAATTCGTTGGCTCTCTGCTGGCGGCCTATGAACGCATGGAAAAGTTGTGGAATCCCCGGCATCCCGACTACAAGTACAATGCCAAGCGGAGTGTTTACGGAGAACTGGCTGCCCCACTGGAGGGCATCTGCCAGATGCAGCTGACGGGCGTCGAAATATTTGCCGTACTCAAGGAGCTGCGTGGCCGCTATCGCCGGGAGCTGAGCAAGCTAAATGCCCTCGGCGGGAAGTACAAATCCCGCCTGTGGTACTTTGACAAGATGCACTTCCTCAGAGGCGTCATCGAGAACAAGCGGGCCGAAAGGGAAGCCAAGGTAGGTAGCCATATAAGGGACTCTCGTATCGCACAACTCATCTGGAGGAGTACTTACAGATTAGCAATGATAGCACCGAAAGCGAAAAGTCATGCGAAACCGATGGCGAGTCCTGCAGCAAGTCTGCCCTGTATCGTGAGGTGCTCAGCTTCATACTGGATGCGTTCAAGCGGCTGGAGTGCTTGTGGAATCCCCAGCACTACGAGTATGCCAGCTGCTGCAAGAAGGAGCTGTACCGGGAGATCTCCGCCCAATTGCAGGAGGAGCTCAACTACGAGATGAGCGGCGAGGAGTGCCACAAGGAGATACTGAAGCTGAGGACGCGCTACCGCAAGGAGCTGCGCATGGTGATCAAACACAAGGGACTGTATCTGCCCAAGCTCTGGTGCTACGACGAGATGGAGTTTTTGCATCCGATACTCCAAGAGCAGATCTTCAACAAGATCAGCAAGGTACGTCTGCTGATTTTCTACCCTTCTAAAACCTATAAAATACATTCTTTGGCTTTGCAGAAGGTTGGTGTGGTGGAGACCAACCAGAAGACGAAGTTCATCGATGCCAGCTCCATTGAATTCGGAACGGCAGACGATCAGCTGCAGTTCGTGGAGATCTATCGCAATTATGCGGCGTTGTGGGATGTGGATCATCCCGACTTTAGATCGAATGCCTACCGCAGTCAGGCGCTGGCCCAGATGTTAGACGAACTGAACACAACCTTCCACACGGCATATGCCGCGGAGCAACTGGAGAAGACTCTGTTCGAGCTTCGCAAGGACTTTTCAGCGCAGAAACGGAAAATACTCACCAACCCAAGGGACTCGTGCAGCATTCCCCTGCTGCACGCAAGACTGGCAGACTTTCTGGAACAGAACCTGGGTCCCTTCCGCTGTGATGTCTGCTCGGAGCTCATCAAGACCTGCGACCAGTATAAGGTGCATCGGTCCGGTCACGACGGCACCCCGCCCTTCATATGCACGCTCTGCGGCAAGGGCTTCCAGATGCCGTGCAATCTGACGGTGCACATTCGACGGCATCGGCGCGACTTTCCCTATGCGTGCGAGAAATGCGACAAACGCTTTGCCACCTCCACAGAGGTTGCCATCCACCTGCGGACGCACACTGGGGAGCGTCCCTACATTTGTGACCTGTGTGGGAAATCTTTCAAGACGTGGTCCTTCTTCGATATACATCGGCGCAGGCACCTTAACCAGTCGACATTCAGCTGCCCCATCTGTGCAAAGGGGTTCTACGAGAAGAATCGCTTCACCGACCACATGAACTCCCACTGGGCCATACGCAAGCACCTGTGCACGGTGTGTGGCAAGACCTTTACCACCTACGGCAACTTAAAGAAGCACACCGAATTGCATTTGGCCGTGAAGAAGTACAAGTGCTGCACGTGCGGCAAACGATTTGCCCAGTTTGCCAGTCTGCGCTGGCACAAAAAGCGGGCACACGGCTCTGGGCAATCGGAGGAGAAGTAGACCTCGCATCCACTCCTGTGCCCCATGTTATTTACAAGGCAATCGTAGAGAGTTAGCTACGAGTTTTACAACTTATATTGCCATCATCCACTTGAAGATATTGCTAGCTGAATGTGTACTTATCTAGCACTAAGTAATGTATTTATTTACTATTTAAGTATGTCTGTTATATGGCCTGGCCCCAAGAGTTCGCTGCTTGAGTTCAGTATGCTTAATCGCGACAATCGAGCGATTAGGTTTCCATTACCCGAATGGTTGTAACTTGCTTTATGGGTCGCTATCGGTTCGGTCGAAATATATACATATACACATTTGGAATGAAACGAATGCACATAAGTGCATCGTAAATTTACATAAGTGTTCTCTTCAGTTATTTTGAAGTGGAAACAACCAGTTGGAGTGGGATACATTCTGTATGAAACTGGAATAAACCCAATTTAAATAAAAATTGTTCTTCTCAGACTATAAATCCTCCGTCAAATCGATATTCATTTATATTTTATGCCTCGACTTTGGCTAATTTGTCAAGCGTTTATTGACTCCAATTGAGTTTCTCCACTCCCACAGCGGCCCCTTGGCAATAAAAGTGCAAGTGACAAATGATGGAGGCAGACCAGACCAGGCCCATAGAAGCACTTCAAGACCAGAGTCAGAGCTCAATTAGATTTCATTAAATTGTTGCAACAGCGAGCAAAATGCGAGCACAAATGAAAATGAAAATGAAAATGAGAATTAATTGCACTAATCACTTGTGCGCGAATAAACAAATGTCTAGAGCAGCGAACTGCAGTGAACTGTAACGAAGTAATTATTATACCCGGGAGAGGAGAGGGCGAAAAATCGAAAGCTAATCAACTGTCGAATGGGGGCGGGGGGCGGGCGTCGGAAGAATAAATAACAAAGACGAATGGGGTTCGGCGTCTGGCGCTCGGCTTCGGATTGAGATTTATCTGGTTTCACAGTGCTGTTAAAGCCTCTAGAAACAAACATAATACGAGTAAATTATTACAAATAATGAGCATTTGTGTGTGTTGAGCTGATGGAGGGATTCATTTTAATGAATTTTTAGGGGTACGGTACGCTTGGTCCTCGGTAAATCGTTCAGCTCCATTTGGCTCTTTGGACGGATTAGCATCTGTACGGATTTCAGAGATCTGAAGCTATACCATTGCTCCCAGAAAATGCCCTGGACATTGTCCACCTCGGCCTTGAAGTACTTGCCATTCAAATTGCTATGGGAAGAGAATATTAACTGAATAATTCGTATGTGTTTGTGTATTACTCAGTGGACTGATGAATTACCTTCGCGAACAGAAGTCGTACCACCAGGCTCCGTGGTGATACTCTGCGCAATTCATATGCGTAAATTCATCGTTATCCCTATCGAAGGTTGAGAATTTCATCTTGTCATGGGTGCGCAAGGCGTCGCTGGAATTGCCTTGATAATGGCCGAGCAATTTCAATTCGTAGCCTTCCTCCTCGCTGCCGATAACAAAGTCATTGTAGTGAGCATAGCTCGACTCTCCATTGAATCTCATGAAGCTTATGTAGAGCTCATGGGGCTGGGAGCTGGTCAGTCGGTGCAGTTTTTCGAGGCCAATAAAGAACTCCCCATTGAGATTGCCAAACCCTTTCCTGTACTGATCCCAGTTGCGATAGAAGTTCACAGAGCCATCCAGTCGGCGCTGAATAGCCATCCAGCCAGGACCGGCGGACGTGAGACCCTCACAGGACACCAGAAAAGGCAGGAACTCTGGCAGATGGATCAAATGAATCCCAGACGACATGCCGTAGGGCATGCAAGTGGTAGTGGCTGCCTCCCAATCTGCCAACAGGTCGTCCTTCTTCTCCCTGAATTTACCTTCAAAGTATACGACTTTGGCTCTCAGATGATCGATCAATGCCGCACTGGAGGTGTTCTGTTTTCTTAAATCAGTCAACACGTGCTGTTTCCTCTTCAATCTGGTCTCGTAGACCTTGACCTTCTGCTCGAGTTCCTTGATTTGATCCGCCTTTTCCTTAAGTTTGGCTGTATATGTAGCATCCTGAGCATTACAAACCTCTGTGAGATTCTCAAATCTCTTCAGTAGATCGTCGTCAGTGTGTTCCTTGTTTTGAAGCTTGTTTATCTCATTTTCCCTGTCCTTGATGGTGGCTGCACTCTCTGCTATTTTACCCATATAAACGTCCAATAGATCATCCAGATCTCCTTTGCTAATGCGAATGGTTTTGTGCTGATCAATGTGGACTTCTGCCAACTTCTCGTGCACGGCTGTGACATTGGCAATGGGCATGCTACTTGCCGGTACTACTTCAGTTTTGTTCTTCAAGTCTTTAACGGCATCCTTGGTTGGCTTAAGCTTGGGGGTGGCCTGAAAGGACCAAGGTACAGCCAAAAGAATCAGCCATAACACGAAATAGTTTTCCATTGTGAGTCGTATTCTCCGAACCGTGCACATTGAAATCAACATTAAACTGAAATCGCAAACGAAATGCATTTTGAATGAACTAACTGTTCAAATCCGGAAGCTAATGCAAAGCTGTCTGCTGATAAGAATTACTGCACTTCCAAGCTGCACTTGAACTTGAACTTGAACAGCTGCATTTGATTCGTTTATTAACCATAGCTGGGCTTAAATTTAAAGTTTTTATTAGATACAGATATATATTACTACAACATTTTGATTTTTAAAACATTGGTGTTTTTTTTAAATTCACTTTCAAACTTCGCGCTCTACTTAAAGCAGGCTTGCAGTCCAGCAGCATTTCATTCGAGGTGCAGTTTATCAGCAGTTGGCAGTTTTCCCGTTTATCGATAGCAACATTTGGAATACCCTGGGGGAAATGGATATTATAGAGTTGAGAATATGTTTGTCGTCCCAGGCCCCACTTAATGCAAAAACAATTTAGTCTCTGTTTTAAACCTATTTCAACGATATTTTGCAGATCATCGTCTTTCTACAGAGACCAAGAATTGGTACAGGGATCAGGATTTATATACAAGAAACTAATCAAATGCATGAACAGGCCAAAAAAAATGCAATCTAAGACAAGGTATTTATTAATTACGTTTGAAAGCAGCTTGGAAAATACAGTATCTTTATATAATCTTAACGAAATAGGGTATACAAAGGTCTATACACGCATCATGTCTTCAAATACCAGCAACATTGCGACTGTTTTTTTTGTTGAACTATTTTGTTTTTTTTTTTTTTTTTTTTTTTTTTTTTAAGCCTTGTTTTAGTCAAAATAAAATAAAAGCCAGGACTAAAAACAAGCCAATCTTATAGAAAATTTATTCATCAATAGCCTAAAATTATGTGGGCAGAACTAAGGGTTTTAGTTAGCCAGAATTATTCAACGGAATATAAAAATTGAGCAATATGAACGACTATCCTTTTTTGTTTAGAACTATTTCGCTAAAACCTTTTTTTGTTTAACCTATTTCGTTAAAACCTTTTTTTAGACAAGACACATTAAAAGCAAGACTTTAAAATAAGCCAGTTAAGTAACAAATTGATTCATAAATCGTATAAAAATATGTGGGCATGGCAAAATGTTTTATCTAGCTAATAATATTCGACGGAATATCAAAATCGAGGAATATGTAAAATATAACTTGAATTCGTCAGTATATTTACGGTATATTTTGAAAATGAGACGGTATATTTTGGTATATTTCTGAGGGTCGGACGGTGTATTTTAACGATAAATCCGCGGTAACACTATTCCTGAGGGACAGGACTTCAATCTTTTACTTTTTTTCTTTGTTTTAATTTATTTATTTATTCAGCTCAGCTCTTGGAATTTATCATCTTATCAAAAACCTGTTCAATACAATATATCGGTGGAACAAAGTTCAATCAAAACAAAGGTGAGGTGAGACATTTGCCGGTCAACCTGCGCGTCCATCGCGGTGTTTTCCGCCGACAGAGAAAGATAGATGTAGGTGACTGGAAAAAAATGTAAATCCCCGTACTTCCAGCTAGTAGAAAATCTGGCAACATCCAGAGAAACCTGCTATGTAATTATAGCCACGTCAGCAATTATCAGTTTTCTTAGTTGGCGAGATTGTGCCTGCACTCACTGAAGTTTATTTCATCACTTTCAGCTGGCACCAGGAGCAAATAGGATCATCATGGCAGACAACGTGGGTAGTGGGGAATCCGAAATAAAGGTAATAATAAATAAAATAAATTGCAGTGCATATACATAAGTAGATATTGGTGTTTGTACTTTTTGCTGAATTGTAAAAATGCATTTGCTTTTGTTACAGCCACGCAGCTATCAGCTGCGTCTCGTAGATCATATTACGAAGAATAATGGGATAATCTACTTGCCGACCGGATCTGGCAAGACATACGTGGCCATCCTGGCCCTGAAGCGATTCTCCAAAGACATGGACAAGTAAGTCGTTTGCAATTTTTTTCATACTGGAATTTTGCATACACACTCATACATATTCTCGGATTTGCTTACACCCCTACAGATCAATCGAGGAGGGCGGAAAACGTGCTATATTTATGTGCAATACAGTCGAGCTAGCCCGCCAGCAGGCAATGGCCGTGAGGAAGTTCTCAAATCTCAAAGTGGGATTCTTTGTGGGAGAGCAGGGCGTCGACGACTGGTCGAAGATAAAATGGAGCCACGAAATAAGCGATAGCCAAGTTAGTGTCGAGCTCATCGCGCCTCATCAAACATACAGGCATTTCACACAATCTTTTATATGGAACGGATACACGAGTATTTTTGCTTCCAAGTGCTTTCCAAGTATGGCCCTGCCATTATTTTGTTTCTAATTGCATTTTTTTTATCTCTTGTAACGGCAAAAGGTTCTGGTGGGCACAGCCCAAGTCATGTTGAATATGGTCACCCAGAAGTTCTTGGAACTGAGCTCTGTGAGCATCGTGATTATAGACGAGTGCCACCATGGCACTGGCCACCATCCCTACCATGAGTTCATGCACCTGTTTTTGCTCGCTGGCCAGAACACGCCACTGCCGCGCGTTGTGGGTCTGACGGGTGTACTCATTAAAGGCAATGAATTCAAGCAGGTCGCTCAAAAGCTCAGAGAGCTGGAGACGACATACAGAGGCAATATCATCACCGTGTCCGACACGGAGGAATTGAAAAACGTGATGCTGTGAGACCTTTTAAGCCCTTCCCATAGAAGAAATCACTCTATAGCAGTTCTGTTCATTCTTTTGCAGCTACTCCACCAAACCAAGGGAGTTTTTAGTGACTTATCCGGACCAGGTAGGGATCCTTGAGATCGGACACGCCATACATGGATACATTGCACACTTCTACGGAGGCCTAGACGATTTTGAGATTGGCAAACAGCCTACTCGCTATTCCAAGGGACTGTCGACCCCCCGCGATCCGCAAAAGAAGGCATATGTAAAGACTTTGCTCAACGACTTCCAGTACCAGCTAGAACACTACGGCATATATGCGGCATCCATGGCCATAGTATCGGTGATTCTGGAGTTCGAAATCAAGCTGCATCAGTCGGAAACCCTTGCCCTGAGCAACATGTATAAGACGGCCATCAATATGTGCAACCGGATCAGTCACATGCTAAAGAAGAAGCTCCGCGATTTTGTCGACGACGATACGGAACCCGATGACGCAATCCACACGGAGGATACCATTCTAAACTTTTCGACCCCAAAGGTGCAGAGATTTTTGCATTACGTGAAGAAAACGTTCTCGGGCAAGGATGCCAAGGATATTTGCTGCTTGGTCTTCGTTGAGCGCCGATATACGAGCAAATGTATATACCAAGTGTTAAAGAAGTTCATTGCGGCTATTCCGGAGCTGCGCGATGTTCTCGTGCCGCAGTTTATGGTAGGCCGTAACTCAGTTTCAGCGGATTGTGAGAGCGTCCTGGAGCGCAAGTGGCAAAAGTCGGTACGTTATGCCCCCGGGCCTCAGCACAGAACAGTATATTAAATAATTTTCCCCTGTCGCAATCTCCATCAAAGGCCATTGACCAATTTAGGGATGGCGAAGCCAATCTGATGGTCTGTTCGAGCGTTCTGGAGGAAGGCATCGATGTAAAGGCCTGCAATTACGTGTTGATCCTGGATCCTCTGAGGACATTTAACACGTACGTGCAGACGAAGGGGCGGGCTCGATCCAAGGAGGCCCAGTTTGTGCTTTTTTCCTCAGAGTTGGACCGCATAAGAACCAACCAACAAATCTCCCAATATCGCCAAGCCCATACCGACATCGGAGAGTATTTAAAGGATCGCGTCCTGGATCGGGCCGAACCCCTAATGCACGAGATAGCCGATCACTTCCACGAAGTGATTCCACCATTTATAAACAAAAACGGTGCCGTGCTGCTGCCTAGCAGTGCCCTGATGCTGATCCACCGCTACTGCCAGAGCCTGCCCTCGGATGCATTCGGCTTTGTGGAGCCCTGGATCACACTAATCAGTGAGGAGCAGAGGAAGAGTCTCTTTGGCTCACAGGCCGCAAGCAAAGAAGTTGTCTCCATCGAACTTCCACTCAGCTCGTCCATGCGGGACAAAATTTATGTAAGCCCAAAATGGACTACCCAGCGTCAACAGTCAGTAATCATATTCGAATCATTCCAGAGCGATCCCATGATGTCCGTTAAGGCGGCAAAAATTTCGGCAGCCTTTAAGACCGGCATTAAACTGTACTCCATGGGGGAGCTCAACGAGCGCTTCCTACCCGTCACGCTTAAGGATCGGGTGACGGCGATAGCCGACTTTCACTTTGACCACTGGAAGAAATATAGCGACGATGGTGAGTTTTATTCAACCAAATACCCACTAATTCTGTTTAATCATTCTTCTTCTTGGGTGCTTGCAGTTATCGATACTGTAAACAAGCAGAAACTCATTCCGAAGACACAAACTACCTTCAAGACCTCTTGTCCGACGGAGTTCTACGATTGCCGGCCACGGGTGGGCGAAGTCTGTTATGCCTATGAGATCATTTTGAAGCCGCAGTTCGAGCGCAACGACTACACAGAGCACATCCATGACAACCTGCTGTCGGGTAGAAACTTTGCGTTGCTGCTGAGGAAGCAGCTGCCGCCTCTCTCGAAGATGCCGCTGTTCTGCAACCAGGGCCCGTTGCATGTCCAGGTTAGCGAGCACCCGCGAGAGCTGGTTATTGCAAGTGCGGAGCAGCTGGAGCAACTGCATCAGTTCCATGGAATGCTGTTCCGCGATCTGTTGAGGATCTGGCGTCCCTGCTTTGTACTGGATCGTCGAGGCAAGGACAACTCCTACCTGATCGTGCCCATAGCCGTGGGCCCAGAGCAACAGAATGTGGTGGACTGGCCACTGGTCCGTCAGTTCCAGCGTCTGCCCACCCCGAAGCCTGTCAGTGTGAAGCAGCGCCAGGAACAGCGAGCGCCGCGTCCAGAGGACTATGAGGGGAAAATTTTGACCCAGTGGTATGCCAACTTCGCGAGCAAGCGAATGCTCGTGCACAAGGTGCGCAGAGACCTGACTCCGAGCAGCCTGATGGAAAGCAACCACCAGGATACGAGCTATGGCGAGTTCACCACGTCCAAGTATGGCGATGACATCGGCAGAATTGTTCACATGGACCAGTGCCTGATCGAGGTGCGCGAGCTTACGGAGCAACTGAACTTCTATGTCCAGCAGCGGGGCAAGACGTCGGCCCAGAGCAAGGCCAGGGTCAAGATCATCCTCATACCGGAGCTCTGCTTTAATTTCGATTTCCCCGGCGACCTCTGGATAAAAGCAGTGTTTCTACCCAGCATCTTGAACCGACTCCACTTCATGCTGCATGCTGAGGCATTACGTCAACGCTTCAATACCTACCTGGACCTGCAACATCTGCCTCAAAATGGAGTTGACTATAGGCCAAAGCTCTTGGAGATCGACTGGTCGCTGCGCCGCAATGTGGATCCCCATGGCAATGCCGTTCCTAATGATTATGAAGAAGCGCCACGCTCCATTCTGGAGCCCCTGCCCACCAAAGAAATTGAGATTGACATGAAGAACCTGCATATAAGCGACTTAAAAAATTCGTGGCAGCAGTACCTGGAACCCGTAGACCTATCCCGGAACATCATGTCCGCCTATACCGTGGAGTTGAACTATTACAACAATTTTATATCCGGCCAAGTAGCGTCTCTCGACAAAATGGAGCAGGTCGACAGGGAGTTCTGGCTGGAGACGCAGTTCAAGATGCCTAAAGGGACCATCTATGAGACCAGGAGTTCAGCAATGCCCCCTGCCGCCCGGCCTGCCCTGCTCCCGCCGACCAGCTCAGCTCCCAATCCGCAGTCGTTGAATGTGTTGCCGGTTCTGATGAAGAGCGTGTCCGAGAATCACATCACTCCGGCCCACCAGGGTGAGTTCCTGGCGGCCATCACCACAGCGGGATGTGCCGATGTTTATGATATGGAGCGAGTGGAGCTGTTGGGTGACTCGTTTCTCAAGATGAGTGCCAGTCTTTACCTGGCCAGCAGGTATCCCGACTGGAACGAAGGCACGCTCACGCAGGTCAAGTCGAGGCTGGTGTCTAACAAGAACCTGATGTATTGCCTCAGGGAGACGGATATTCCCAGTCGTATTAGCTGCAGTCTGTTCGACCCCAGATTAACGTGGCTTCCGCCCAGCATTAACCTGCCCGAAGATGTCTTGGATGTGTGGACGGAGCAGCCGAGCCTTGCCAAACTGATTGGTCCCCATAATCTCTTCGATCTGGACCTTAGTGACGAGGAGATTCTGGCAGGTCGTTGCAACGAGGATACCTATCGTCGCTTTGTGCAGGGTTGCAAGAGCAATCAGCAAGGCTATCATGCCGACCGTGACTTCGCCTCCGGCGTGAACTACTTCTTTGGTGAGGTCACTGTTCAGAACAAGGTGGTGGCTGACACTCTGGAGGCCATTCTTGGAGTCATTGTGAGAAACTATGGATTGCAACATGGCTTCCGCATGCTGGAATACTTCGGCATTTGCAAGCCGGACGTTGGTAAGCCATTGTCGCAGCTGCTCGATCTTCAGTTGAGGAGCACCAAGATGCGAGCCAACGCGAGCCCTGACGATATTGATGGCTTCCTGATCAACCACTCCTATTTGGAGCAGAATCTGGGCTACAAATTCCGGGATCGCGGCTACCTCTTGCAGGCCCTGACGCATCCATCGTTTCCCACCAATCGCTTGACCGGTTGCTACCAGGAGCTGGAGTTCATTGGCGATGCCATACTCGATTTTCTCATCTCTGCATACATTTTCGAAAACAATACCAAGCTGCGTCCGGGCGAGCTTACAGATCTGCGCTCGGCTTTGGTCAATAACACAACACTAGGCTGCATCTGTGTGCGGCACAAGCTGCACTTCTTCATTCTGGCAGAGAATGCGCTGCTCTCTGAGACCATCAGCAAGTTTGTGAAATTCCAAGAGAGCCAGGGACACAGAGTCACAAATCATGTACGCTTTCTGCTCGAGGAGAGAGATGTGCAGCCTGTTGTTCTGGACATGGACGATGAAGTGGAGATGGCCATGGAAGAAGAGTCGGAAAACGGTCCACGCATCGGTGCTTTCAACTTGGCGCAGAACGTAGATGTCCCCAAGGCTTTAGGCGATGTCCTGGAGGCCCTTATCGCGGCCGTCTATTTGGATTGCCGGGATCTGCAGACAACCTGGCAGATGATCTACCATTTGTTCGAGCCCGAGCTGAAGGAATTCTCCCGCAATATACCCATCAGCCCGATCCGTCAGCTCCATGAGCACAAGCTGGCCAATCCCGTCTACGGTCCGCCCCTGGTAGACAAGGACGTTGTGATGATGTACTGCCAGTTCACCTGCATGGAGAAGACAATTCGGGTCACTGGTTTCGGCTCCAACAAGGACCAAGCCAAATTAGCTGCTGCCAAGAGCGCTCTTCAGAAATTGGCTAAATATGATGCATAATCCATAGAACTACATGCCATTGACTGTGACCCACAAAGGCTAAGCCTGACACTCATTCTGAATATGTACAACTCATTTCCACCTGTGAATGTTCAAAATGGGTGTGATGCTTAGACTTTTATTGGTCACTGTATTTGTAAGTAAGTCTTTAATGAACAAAAAAGCATTTTTACCAATTGTTTATACCTTTTTAAAAATTATTTTAATATGTGCGATTTTATTTACCGCGTGTGCATGTTTTAGCTAGATTTACAATTGGATGGGCTACGTCGTCAACGACGTCAATGCCATTTTTTGTATTTACAATAAAATGCAGAGTGCACTCTTCATTCATTTAATCCGAGTGTCCATGCAACAGCGGTGGCTTCTGTTCTGGCCTCTGCAGATACATATATTAAGTGCCTTAGAAACTACAAATTAGAGTAAGTAACATTGGAGGAAACAACAAATGGTTAAATTATATGTTCCAAAGATCTGAAAAGCATTCTGCTTACAATTTGGAATGATTAAAACTAACAAGACAAACACAAACTAAACGAAATGAGATGGACCAGGCACACACACGACACGCCTGCCCTGCCTACACAATACAACTTAGGGGTAATGCGGTCACATTCCGAGTACGGATAAAAGAGAGATTAATTTGCTCGCTTATGATAATACGATAGACGCCAGACGCCATGCACGACAGACTGGTTTGTCTACACGCGACAGGTGCAATCTGGCTTGTTGATGCTCCGTTGCCGAGTCTGTAGATTGCGTAGAGCGGCTCCACCGTACTGTATGCCACTGCCGATGCGCTCGGGATCCAGCTCGCCAGTTTCAATTTTGGCCAGGATGGTCTTGGAGCACTTGAGGAAGGCCTCCTCGACGTTCTCGCCAGTCTTGGCGCTCGTCTCCAAGAAGATGAGCTCTACGAAAGCATTCAGAAAGTGAAAACGGAATAGGGGAATGCACAAAAGAACAAACCGTTCTCTTGGGCAAAGGTGCTGGCCTCGAGAAATGTTACGTCGCGTGCCTCTTCCAAGTCCTTCTTGTTTCCCACCAGCAGAATGACAATGTTCGGGCTGGCCAATGTCCTCGCATCATTTAGCCAATTGGTCAAGGCATTAAACGAGTCCCGCGATGTGGCATCGTAGACCAGCAGAGCACCTGCAGCTCCGCGATAGTAGGACCTGGTCACAGATCGAAACCTCTCCTGTCCGGCTGTATCCCATATTTGCAGCTTAACCGATTTTCCACCCACATTTACAATGCGCGACCCAAACTCCACCCCAATGGTGTGGGAGCTGTCGTCTTTGACTGCCAAATAGGACAAGTAGTTAACACTCATTCTACGCATAAAAGGGAAATTACAACACCAAGCTTACATTTGCTTTCGATGAAATGATGCAACAGACAACTCTTGCCGCTGCCAGCGCTTCCAATTATCAGGAACTTGAACAGGTAATCTAGACGAGTTTCACCAACCAGAATTAATTAGAAATTGCTTCTAATTAGTTATTCGTGTAGAGACAAACCGTATGTTTCCGACATTGTTTTTGTTCCCTGTCTGTGTGTAGTCGTCCGCAGCCTTTGTTTCGTTGTTTCTCCTAGCCAGAGGCCTGTTTGGTCGATGGTTGTATCCTACGCTGAAAGTAATTGTGTGGATGTGCACCGAAAAGGCCACAGACACGCTAAAATCTATGATAGTGAAGCTTAGGAGCAGTTAATTGGGTTTAAACAATTAAAACAACTCATAAATGAGATAAAATGCTCTGACTCGTCGAACAGTGTTGGCAAACATCGACCAATATCTAGTGTGACCAGACACGGTAAGAAACAACGAACAAAATTCCAATTACAAAATTATTTAAATATTTTTCTCAATAGAGAGCCTCTGGTTCAATCTGACTTTAGTTTTATTGCCAGATCCGCAAAATATTTTGTTCAATTTTAAAACATATCTTTAGTTCTGTTTGGGCGTGGTGGTCATCAATTGCATCAATCGCCTTTAGTATCCTTATCTTTCTTTTCGCCGTAATTCTGGTAGCAGTTAACAGGATCCTGCGCGGTGAATTCGGAGTAGGCCAGCTTGCTTCCCTTAAAGTTCTGTAAAAGTATTAGAAAAATTGCATGAAAATAAACATTCCGGGAGAGATAAGATTTGGGTACGACCTTAATATCCCCGGTTATTAATGTCCACAGGAACACGAAGACGCCTGGCAATAAGCTGCTCAGGACGAGCAGCTCAAACGTGTTGAGTTCACCAAATATAGACACCTTCATTGTGATGTATGATTTAGTTTTACGGCAAACTATAATGTGGTTGATTTGATGACAAATTTTTACTCGCACGTACTCCAGATAGTGCTGTCAACCTTTCAATAACCAGGGTCGGAGCAGCGCAGTTCAGGGCTGCGTTGCATATCTTTGGTATTTGTAGTGTAAGAAAACGGCAAGGCCACAGAGAATCTTAACTCCGCAGAAAATATAATTTAGCTGAATAAAATGGCTTTCCGCATCCCATTTGGCAAGAAACACGCTGAAATCGCGTCGTCCTTGTAAGTAAATGATGGCATCCTGGTTGGACCATCATAAGACTACTCGAATTCGGTCCAATGTGCCCACACAGGCACATTGCATAATCATGCAGATTCAATAACAATGTTGTTTTCCCAATTTCTTTAAGCGCTCGCTCTGGAGCTGGATTCGGTGGGGCCGCTGGCCTGGCTCTGCTGTACTACACCGACTGGAAGCTTATTCTGCAGTACGTTCCCATCTACGGCTCCAAATACGACAAGACCGAATAAATATGGCATTCGTAACATCCATGCGTTGGGTTGGTCATTCCACAGTGACCAGGATAGTTTTGCTTAGTAAATAAAATAAGTTTAAACGATCTACATGGCTACGTGTGTATACATTTTTTATTACAATTTAGTATATTACAAATATGTAACTTTCAACTGGGCACAAATTGTTTATGGGATGCGCCGTTTCTAAAATATTATTCCTTATTCGAGTTCACTCTCTAACTTACGCTTTAAAGTGCTTAAGTAACTCGTTGCTTAAGGCATGCACTAATGGGTTGCCTATTTTGATTAAAGATCGTATAAAAAGTACATGCGCCAGTTCGCATTCGAGTACAAAAGATTTCCTTTTTGAAGAGATTACAAATTTGCAAAACGGGTTTCTTCAACTTGCCTGGAAGCCCAAATCGACCGGCGATTGAATAGATTTTGACAAGTAATTTGGAATTTCACCTAATAAATGCTTAAATGTCTTGGACCTAGATATCCGGTTCGACAAACGAAGCTGGGAACAGTCCGGTTTTGTGGGTGCGCGCATGTGTGCCCTTGTACCAGCCGTTCTTCTGCTTACGCTGCACATAGATGATGTCGCCAACATGCAGCTCCAGCTCGATGTCGCTGTTCGGCGGATACGGCACGATGCAACGAAAGCGACTGAAATGGTGAAAGTAAAAATTGGTTAAGATCTAGTTGAATTATCGTATCCGCCCTGATATCTAACCTTTCTCTCGTGCAATAAATCGACTTTGTTGTTGCACTGGCTTTTATGGCCGCCTCGGTGATACCATTGCTGCTGGGGCAGAGCACATGGCCAGCATCTAGACTGTGCGACTTTCGATGACTCGGTGCTATTATCATATTAGCATGCAGCTGCGTCTGGCTACCGGGCGGCTGCCCACCGGCATAGATTGGTGCGGCTTTTGATGATGCAGGCGGTGGAGGGGACGAAGCCGCATTGTTATACATACTGCGGAATGTGGCTGCGTCCAAGGACTGGCGTGCGCTGCGTTAAAAATTGATACGTTATTGGTTTTGCGCGACTATCAGCAATTGATTCCACTAACCAAAGCAAATGTGGCCGATCCTTGTTGCTCTTCACGCGTTGCGAACCATAAGAGATACTGCTACTGCTGACTGGAGGCAGTTGCTGTTGTTTGCCCTGAAAATGCTGCTGACCTGCGGACGGGGAAGCTGCTGTTGTTGTTGTTGTCGTTTCATTGAGCGGCTGACTGTGCTGGAGTTGGCTGGGACATGATCCGGATCTGAAGAGAGACCGATAGTGATGATTATGCTATGGGATTATGAGCGGAAGCACCTACCTAACATGCACTGGGTGCAAGAGAGGAGCTGTTGTCTTAGCAGTGCTTTCAATGGTTGTTGTGATTGTTTCTTTCGGAGTTTGCTGCAGCGAAGCTCCTGGAGATTTGGAGCGTGCTTTCATGTGCGTTAGTCGCCGCATAAGTCCGACTGCGCCAGAGGAACTGCTGCTCGAAGTGGCTATGGAGATATCCTGTTTAGGGTCGGACTTTCTACTAAATAAGGCCTCCACTGGCTTTGTCCAGACCGAGCAGCTGGTCGTCGTCGCAGTCGCTGTTGTCGATGCCTGCAGCTGGCGGGGCGGCAAGTCCGGTGGCTGCATGGGCAGCATGTTGTTGAGGCGCACATCTGGCGTCACTGGCTGTTGCTGGGGATGGATCTGCTTCGCATCCGAGCTTTGGGGAACGTATTTCCACTGGTGCATCAACTGCTGCTGGTCGCGTGTACGCAATGGCGTTAAATAGTTTCCCGGGAATACACCAGTGATGTCCAGCCAGTTCTTTCCCTTGAACCAGCCATCCACACAACGCTCGGTCACAATGTACACGCAGCCCTTCTTCAATTCCAATTCGTCATTTTGTTGTGGCTTATATGGGAAAAGAGCCAGGTATCCCCAGGGCAGAGTGGGAGGCATTTGTTGCTGCACATTTGTCTTCAGCACACGTGCAGATTGGGAGGCGGGGGTCGCTTTTGCAGCCGCCGCTGCGGCTGGAGTGGCTGCCACCTCCAGGCGACTCAGGTCATGGGGCAGGCTCAGAATCTCGGCAGAATGGCGGTTGGTCTGCAGTAGACTTAGAGGTGCTCCCCCTCCTAGAAGGGCATTCAACGAATGCCGCTTCTCCTTAGCTCCTTTATCCCGAAATCGAACAGATCCAGATCCGGATCCAGAGGGCATCACGTGTTGGGGAGTATTTGGCAGCGATGACTGATGATTGGGACTACAGTTGTTCGAGCTGGAAGTAGAACTGGAATTGCTACTAGCTGGCGTTATGTTCGAGGAGCCAGAGCTGGATTCCGTGACCACTGTGGGATCAATTATGGGGACAGGAGGAAGCGCACGTTGTGGCTGCTGCTGTAGCGCATGGCACGGTTGTTGATTCATTACTCCACTATCCAGGAGCTTCTTGGCTACAGCATTCAGCTCCACAAATGCTATGGGGAAGATTCCGATTGTTTGACCGATTCGACCTTCAGCCCAATTGTGATCCACACGCCGTAGCACTTGGATGACTGTGCTCTTCTTAAACTCGAGGCAGCCTTCTTCATCATTGGGTCCCATCTTAAAGTCATACATGGCAATGCACTGGGGCATGGGCAGGGGGACGGACACTTTGACATAGTTGATGGGGAAGGTTCCTTCCTGTCCATTGGCCTGGCCCACGAACCAATTGTTGTCGATGCGTTGCTTAAGCAATATTAAGTCCCCCTTCTTGAACTTTAGATCGTTGGTTTCGCTGGAGACAAAATCGAACAGGGCATAGGCGTGCGGGAGTAGAAACCGTCGTTGCTTTTGACGCGCCACCTGAGTCTGCGATTTCTGTTGCTGGTGCGGGTGCTGCTGCTGCAGTTGTGTACTGCTTGTGGGTGCCACCGTCTCCGTGAAATGTTGGGTTTTGGGTTTCTCTGGGGGCGTTTCGATCTCTTCGCTTTTATTGTCGTTTTTAACAGCAGCCGCTGTTTGTTTCATGCCTGCAGAATGAGAGAGAAATAATTATGAATGGTTGAGAATCACTACGGAAAGGCGAGTCACTTGCTGACAATCTGGCAACTGCCGCCGTGCCGCACTCAACAATTCAAGAATTCTAGTCCGAATGTCGCGTGGGCTGCTGCGACCGTCATCTGAAAGCCGCGTGGGCTGCGCACACTCATGGCTCATACTCCCTCATTACCTTCTAATATTCTCATCAACAAGACATTCGGAGGCAGTTCATCGATTTTGGACGAGACCAGGACGCGGCATTCCGGACACCGCAGCTTGTGTTGACTGGCCACAATGTCCTAAAGGGAAAATTAGTCAATGGTAGAGTAGGAAAAACGAGTATTTCAGTCGTACTCACCACCAGACATTTGCGGCAAAATGTATGCTGACATGGTAACACCTTCGATGTGGTATCGAGACGGTCCAGGCAAACCGAACACTCCAACAGGTCATTCAATGTATGCTCATCCATTTCTTAGGTATGCCTCAAAAGCACAATCTCAAGGATGGGGTCACAATTTGAATTTCGTGCAAGGCAACATTCCAAAACGCCACACACACACATACACAACACATATAGAAGTACAAAACACTCAAACGTAACCCAAAGACAGGCTTAGGAAATACGGAATATGCTTTAAACTAAGTACTACAGATTGTTTACAAAGTTTTCGTTTGCCTTATCACTTTTAACTTGAAACATTTAAATTATTTAAATTAATCGAGTAATTTTATTAAGTGCAGCCGAAGCTCGTGTGAACACAAATACTAAGTGGATATGTACACGGATGTATGAAACCAGCTTGCTTCTTGAGTGTTAGGGGGACGTGAATCAGAGAATGTGTCCGGCCAGCAACGAATTCCGTGTGCGCTACAGCCATACATAATGGAAACGAGAAGTTGGGCCAGGTTTTAAAAGTCTGGCTTGTGATCCATTTGAGCTGCAACAAAATAAAGATGATTTCACATGCATATCAAAAACGAATTTGGTAAGTTAATAATATGCTTTAATGTTTAAAATGTACCCACACACGGGCTCAGCTCAATGTCCCAAGGTATATTACATGGAAGGTAAGGTGACACAAAGAAAACGAGCAAGAGAGAGCCTGCCTTAACCCACATTTAGACCTGGCAATGGGCCCAATATAAATCAGTTGAAATTCAAATTCAAATTAAATTAACAGATGCGGTCAAAAGCAATAAATCGCTACCTGTCGACATCTGCGTGATTGGCCGGCTCCACCGATGATTGAGATGGCAGTGCTTCGATAAATCACGCGCTGATCGCTGTTGGTGGCAGTTTCTCAATATGTAAACTGTAAACATTTTTAGTGCTGTAAATCGTCTTGTAAACCAGTGCTGAATACCGCATAGTTCCTTTTGTTTTTTAATTTTAGCCAAGCACGTGTGTTTTGGTTTTGCCGTGCAGCACAGATATCTTAAACTGTTTGAAAGGCACGCGATTTAACCAACAAATCATGCCGAAAGTACGCAGCACAACGGGCAAGCCCCGGACCCAGGGGTTCAACCATTCCAACCATTCGATGAATCCAGAAAGGCCAAAAGATGGACTAAAAGGTGTTGCACACCCCCGTACGAAGGGGACCATTAAGCGGCTCCAGATGTATCGCAACTTCAAGGCCAAGCGTGATCGTACCGGCAAGATTATCTGTCCGGCTCCGTTTCAGGTAAAGCGTACACACCACTTGTCCCTCACTGTGGATATCATGCTAAATCTCTTTCTTGTAGGGTCGCCTGCCTGCTGGTACAATGGCCAGAGTGGAGCCCACACCGAAATGGTTCAGCAACTCTCGTGTGATATCCCAAACGGCTCTGCAAAAGTTCCAGGATGAGATTGGCAAGGCCGTCAAGGATCCCTATCAAGTCATTATGAAGCCATCACAGCTGCCAGTGACGCTACTCAATGAGGCCTCCAAATACAAGCGTGTCCACCTTCTGGACACAGAAAGCTTTGACAGCGTATTCGGGCCCAAGAAGCAACGCAAACGTGTCAGCCTTAAAGTGCGTGATCTGGAGGATTTGAGCAAGGCAGCGGATGAGCAGGCTAACAAATATGATTCAACCAAGGACATAGATCTGATACGCGAAGACACTGGCGAAAAGAAGGCCGTGCGAGATTGGGTGTTTGGTGCTGGAGGGAGCAGACGTATCTGGAACGAGCTTCATAAGGTCGTAGACGCTTCCGACGTCCTGCTTCAGGTCTTGGATGCCCGCGATCCCATGGGCACACGCTCCAAATACATCGAGGAGTTCCTGCGCAAAGAGAAGCCGCACAAGCACTTGTTCTTCATTCTGAACAAAGTGGATCTGGTGCCTGTCTGGGTCACACAGCGTTGGGTGGCCATCCTCAGTGCAGAGTATCCCACAATCGCGTTCCATGCCTCTCTTCAACATCCATTTGGCAAAGGTCAGTATTATATTTATTAATTTATTTGTAGCCAAGAATATCATTTCATTTACGATTTTCGCTATAGGCGCCCTCATCAATCTGTTTCGTCAGTTGGGTAAACTTCATTTGGACAAGAAGCAAATCAGTGTGGGGTTTATTGGCTACCCAAATGTTGGAAAATCCTCGGTTATCAATGCTCTGCGCTCGAAGAAGGTCTGCAAGGTGGCTCCCATTGCGGGAGAGACGAAAGTGTGGCAATATATAACACTAATGAAGCGTATTTTCCTGATTGATTGCCCCGGAGTGGTGTACCCTACGGCTGAGACAGACACGGAAAAGGTGCTCAAGGGTGTAGTGCGTGTAGAGTTGGTTACTAATCCGGAGGACTATGTGGACACTGTACTGCAGCGTGTGCGCAAGGAGTACATTACCAAAAACTATAAAATCGATGACTGGACCTCGCCGAAACACTTCCTCGAGCAGCTGGCCCAGAAGTCCGGAAAGTTGCTGAAGGGAGGCGAGCCAGACGTTACGGTGACGTCCCGTATGGTGCTCAATGATTGGCAGAGAGGCAAGCTGCCATTCTATGTGCCACCTGAAGGTTTCGCCACGCCCAAATCCCACGAGGATAAGGCATTAGAAGAGGCAGTTGGCGACGATGCCAACTCAGATGCTAAGTCCGAGGCTCCAACCTTTGTTAGTGAGTCGGTCAAGAGGGCTCGAGAGTTTAAGCAGATTCAGGACTTCCGAAAGATTCGAGTGGGTCTAGAATACGAGCAGCAGGATGTCAAGGAGCTCGATCACATCGACCTGGAGCTGTTGGAGCAGCAGAAGGCAGAACGGGCGGCCCGCAAGAAGGCTCGTCAGCTCAATCTCGCCGATGAGGAGGAAGAATCGAGCGATGGAGCCAGCGATTTCTACTCGGAGGATGAGTACAATGATGATTTGCAGCGTGTTGTCCACAAGAAGGCAAAGACAAAGAAGATCCAACAATTGGCCATCACATCGTCTGGCAAGTTCCGCGTAGCCAAGGTCCAGCCTGGAGACTCCGATGACATGGGCGATAGTTCCGATGACGCCGCCGGTCCCAGCAGTGCGAAGGCTCCCCGCCTGACTGCCAAACAGAAGCGTGCGTTAGAACGAAACCAGAAGCGCAAGAAGATTGGCAGCAACTTTTACGAGATGACCAACGTGAAAAATCGCAACCGCAACAAAAAAAGGGACACGTAATGTTTATACTCTAGGCTATATTCTGCTGCAAGAAAGAATTACATGTTAAGAACCCCAATAAGAAGATTGACCCTACTCTGTGCACTGTTTCTTTTTTGGTATCTTTCGACCACACAAGTCGGTGCGAGTGAACCGATCAAGTTCGTCCGAATCGGTGCTAGCCTCCGAGTCGCTGGACTCCGTGTAGGGCCCAATGCCAGGCAGCGTGGCTATTAATTTCAGCCCGCTTTGAAAAACTGGCTGTATTTTCTCCTGCTCCTCCTTCTGCACTGGAGTGCTGTCGTTCTCCACCGTTTTGGCCACTTTGCTTGTGGTGGGCGATTCTCCGTTTTTGCGCTTGATTCCGTGGCCAAGCAATGATTTTTGTGTGTTTCGGGCCCCCGTAGCACCAACAGATTTGGCGGTGGTCTTTAACTCTGCTTGCAGTTTCTATATAATCACATTAATTTAATATGCATTCGAATATTGATGTTGGTGCTCGAATAGTTTACCTTATCAACGCTTTCCTCTTGCAGCTTCTCCACTCGATTGCGAAAGTCTTCTAGTTCACGGGCCTCATCACGCATTTGTTGGCGCTCCGCGTTTATTTTGTGCTCATCGACAGCCTCCAAAAACTGCACCTCATCATCGTCCAGGCCGCGGATTAGGTTCTCTATATTTGAGGGCACTTAGAGGGGATCTCTTTCATACATTTCATAGACTTACTTAGCTTGTGTGCCTCTTCGTATTCCATGTCCTTTTTGGTTTTTTGTTCTTTCAGGCGGTCGTAAAGTGAGCGTCCGTCATATGGTTCCTCTGGTCGCTCTAGTGGATCCTCTGGCTGGCGAACACGCTCCCACTCTTCCTGACGTTTCTGGCGAGCTTCGGCCGCCTCTGCTTCGGTTACAAAGCCTGAACTCATATTTTATTTTAACAAATACACTTTTTGACGCACACCACAATTTTTGTCTTTCTGAAGTAGTGTTGGCTAACGCCACCAAAAAATTCTGCTAAATGTCAATTATGCCGCGGATTTTAAATTTAGCCCCATCCGACTCTTGTGGTGCTCCATTTCTCCTACGCTTTTTTCCCGAATAATTCAAAGTCTAAGATCTCACGGTTGATCTTGGCCTTTTTAATATACACGGACTTCTGGGAACCACTCATTTCGCGCCATTTTTGTCCACACATTTTGGCCACGGCTGTGGGTTTTATATTCTTTATGCCCCGTTTTTTCAGATTATCGCGAAACTGATCCAGAAACACAAAATAGGGATTAATCGCCTTCGAGTCGATCATCGCGCAACTTTTAATTTATACGTATAGATGTGCCTTAGAAAATATTTTTGTGTAGAAAATAAACGCGTTGATGTGAAAATGCTTGTCTACATTGATTTATTTTACGAATATATAGATTTATTTGACGGATATCTCAATAGGAAACATTTATAGAGGGGGTGGGGTGGGCTGCTAATTCATAAATATGTATGTCTTTCTCCAAAAAAGAGCTACAGGATAGCAAAATACACGATATCTATACATACTATGCAGGCATTTTTGTTCAAGACGGTTCCCGAATGTTTACACATTCATAAATATCTGCCTTATACATTGTATATATTCAGTTTATAGACATAATTGAGGTCAGCATACTTACAACAAACATCAATAGGTTATACTAATACACACATGCATGCATTTTCCCCGCCATTCGGCGGGTCTATTTGAGTACAATATAATATATGAGTAGTTTTTGTATATATCAATAAATACTGTTGTTAGGAACGTGTGTGGGGTGGCACAGTTCGAACTTATAATTCTACTTATAAGATGCTGCACGAGCTCTTCTCGCGGAACGGATTCAAGTTTTGGCTGTTGAATCCGCTCAGCAGAGAGTCGTTCGCTTCGTTCTCCAATATGTACTTCATCATCAGCGTACACGCTTCAGAGACCTGAATCCGTTCTATTCCCATCTCGCGACGTAGTTGGGAATTAAGGGAACGCTGCTGTTGCAAATTGGCAGCCATCAGGTCTAGGACAGCCGTCTCGGCGAGACCTATGGTGGCGCAGGTGGGGCGGAGTGGGCTTGCCAGCGAATCTACTTGGAGTACCGTTGCAGCTGAAAAGAAAAACTCCTGAACTCGAGGCAATTTTGCAATTTAATCAATAATAATTAGTCTTCACCTCTAGCAACAGGCACGCACAGGCACGAATTTTAAGTTCTGGGCGCTGAAAAATCAATACAACAACAGGTATACCGATGACAAAAACGAACTTAGCCCACTTAAGCCCCCTCTATTTAAACAGTTCAACGACTTGAGGTAGATGACGGAAAATAATAGTGTTTATATGTTCTTCTCGCAGATCCATCCTATCCTTACTCTTTATTTAAAAAAAACTACGACATCTTTCACCTGAACTGCGCTAAAATGATTAAATTTTCATTACTTTCGGAGGAATATTAAATTACCCCCTGGTCTATAATGGGCTAATCGTTCTCCGTCAAGGATTGGAAACCATATTCCTCGTTTTTGATATTTCGTCGAATATTACTAGCTATATAGAAACCTCAGCTCTGCCCACATAGTTTAATCCCATTGATGAATGAATTTTCCACAAGATATGCTTTTTTTGAGTACTCCTTTTAATTGCATTTTTTTTTTTTGAATAAGGCTTAAACAAATAAAGTTTAAACAAAAACGTAAGTGTGTACGGAATGAAACGTAAGTGTGTCTGGAATGTTACGTAATTGTTGCTGGTCAACAGGTATTCGCTATGAGTGTGGACATATTTATACCCTATTTCATTTATTTCACATTAAAATTCTGTTTTCCAAGCTTAGTTGAAACATTATTAGCATGTTTTCGACCTATTTATACATATTATTAGACATATGTACATACATCATTCCCGATACCTATTCTTGGTCACTATAAGAAGATCACTAACTGCAAAACATCGTTAATAGCTTTAAAACAGGGACTGACTAGTTTCAAAATTTATTGGCGCCTGGATGACACACATTTTCTCAACTCTATAATATCCATTTCCCTAGGGTATGCAGAATGTTGTGGGCCATGCTACTCGTTTTCTCGGCCAATAAAAATTTAATTTTGCCGCAACATTTGTTCATGAAATGAGTCTGATTGTTGCTACCGATTCATACCGATTCAATACACACGACCCTCCTACCGTTTCAAAATATACCGTAAACATACCGGTGAAAAAACGAACTTGGCCCACCTAAACACATTGTTGCAGTAACATTGCTGCGATTAAATATTATTTGACTCTTCCTACCTTGATGGGGGTGGGAAGCCCATCTACCAAGATAAAAGTGTTTAAATTAATTAACTAGCTTTACACTGCAACAAATTTATTTCAAATGTATTGGGCACTTTTTTAGTACATTAATTGCAAAAATATATATCTTTGTTAGACCACATCCATCCGCTTTAACCATTTTCTACGTTAGCATGCTGAAAGAATAAAGATATTATAAATGGGGTCCTTCAGTCGCTGGGTATTTACACTTACTCCGGCATATAGTCCGTAGATTGCTTCGCCGGAACATTCTCTGGGTCCGTATTGAACTTCTTGGCCAGATCTGCGTCCGGCTTCCTGAAAGCATTCGCCATTATCAAAATATTCCTGGCGATGCGCTTCTGATCAATGCGTTTCTGGGCCGTGTCCGTCCGCCTATCGGCATTCTCCGACATTCGCTGCTCCAGCGGCAAGACTGCAGTGCCGTTCAGTTCGGGATTTGTCCAGATCTCAGTGCCTGGCGTTTCCTTGCCGGAGGTCGGGGATATCGCCGGACGTGCAGGTATCAAAGGGGAACGCACACAAACCCTGTACCCCAGAAAAGGGCGGATAAATATATAAAATAAACGTATTATTTTATATAAGGGACTATAATCAGTAATTGCCTCTGTGAACTTCTTCTCAGATGATTCATTCAATTCATAGGAACAGAAACAAACTTTTATTACAAAGGCTTATATGACTAGTCACACTCTAGGCTTGTTTTCAAAAAACATTTAGAAATATATGCGGATTTATAGTATCAAAATATCTGAGATTATGTACTCCCTCCTGCGGGGGCTTCAATTTCGTCCGTCTGCGTCTCGGTGCTCGGCCCATTGTCCCCGTCCTCGTCCCCGCTCGGTACCGATCTAGAACGAGTCAGAAATGGGAGAGAACAATGAGCCAGGCCTCGAGAAAGTCCCTAAACGAATGCAGCCCTAAACGGTTCTATGCTCGCTAACCCACCACTGAAACTCACTTGTTCACATCCTCCAGCTTCTTGAGCAGCCGCTCGTTCTCTCTGCAAACGATCTCCTGATCCCTGAGTATTGTCTCGCGCACGGTGAACAGATGGGTGTTCTCTTGCCGCAGCGACTCGTTCTCCACCATATAGAGTTTGACCAACTCCGCCAGCTCTGAGCCATCCAGTTCGGGCAGCCGCTCCAGATCCATCTTGGGCACTGGCACCGGCGCACCGCCTCCGCTGCTCAGCCGATCCAGCTGCATGTCAAGCAGATTGTCCGTGGCGGCGCCACTGGAGGCCGCCTGGTGGTGCAAATTGAGAGCCGCCTTCAAATGATCGTTCTCCATCTGCAGGGCGTGGATATCCCGCTTGAGGCTGAGGATCAATGCCTCCCTAGGGTCCATCATGATCACGGGCTTGGTGCGTATTCGCTTGGCTCTGGAGGCATAGCGCAAGGTATTCAAGGTCTCTGCGTGATTGTAGTGGGCCGGAGAGACACAAGCGATCATCAGCGTGACCCCGTTCCCGGCCAGACTGTCGGCCAGGAGCTTGGTCAGCTGGCTGTCCCGGTAGGGTATGTGCCCCGACCGCTTCTTGGCATCGCTCAGCGAGGAGATGCAGTAGCCGAGGACCATCAGGCTCTTGTTGATGTTGTTCGCCTCCTCCAGGGTCTTGCCCTCGCTCATCGTCTTCTTGGTCAGCTCACTGCCGGCCAGGTCGACGAAATTGATCTTGCCATGCTTGGAGAGGAACACTCCCCCATCAGTCTGCTGGTCCGACAGGATGTGCACTGTGAGTATCGTGTGCGAACGCGACGAATGATCGTTCATGGCATGTGAGCCCATGGCTCGATTTCTCATTCCTGCACGGAAGAACCAAAAGAGATGATGAATGAATCTTCGATTAGGATCAATGCAGCGCACTTACCCTCTTCCAGAACGGCCAGCAGATCGTCCAGTTCCTCGCAGTCCACCGTGAATAGGTTCTCCACGAAGAAACCGCCCGACTTCTTGGACCAGCGCACGGCCAGCGGTTTCCGTGCACTTCCCGGATTGAGCAAATCGATTACCTGAATGAATGCCGGGAATATAAAATTCAATTCAATTTGGTAAACCAATAATGAAATTAGGTGAGGGGGGTGCAGGAACGGAGCTGTGGGAACTGCTAAGAAAACAAATCATTTGAAAGGCCAAGCCAAATGCAGAAACATTCCACGCACTGGGTCTGGGGCATGGAGAGCGTGCTGACATCCATTTAATGGAGGTCAGGTCAATCTAATGCATGTTTGCTGAACCGAACCGAACTGAATGGGGCCAGAGCCAGAGCGAAAGCAATCAGTATTATGGCAAATGCAATTTGAATTTAAATCGAATATGCGACTAGGCCCCGCCCCAAGGAAATGAATTGAATATAGTATTCTAGCTTTACCGACTCCAGAACTAAGATACGAAATGGATAATCCTTTAGCTTTCTTACCCGTTCATTGTAGATCTCCATGAACGAAGCCTTGAGCACATAATTGACATCCTTTCGGTTCTTAATCAACTGGAAGAGATACACAAACGAGCGGAAGATGAGGCCATGTCGGGGATCCTTTGGATTCGGCTTTCCAACAAACTGCAAAATGAAACATTCATCAATCTGAACGTCTGGTGGTCCCCCTTCCCACTCACCAGGTCTGGTGGTCCTGTCAGCGTGTGCGTCTTTCCAGAGCCCGTCTGGCCGTAGCAGAAGGCAGTGCAACTGAATCCCTCGATGCCCATCTCTATAATGCGTTTAATGCCCGAATAGTCCAGTATATCATCCTGGGTGGCTCCGGGCTCGAAGACCACGTTGTACGTGAATACGCGAACGCTGTCCCGATTGTGCGAGCGCTTCTGTCCCACATCGTTGCCCTCAATCTGACGGGGCGATTCGTCACATAACAGATAAACATACTCTGGAGTGGAAATACTTACTATGACCTGTCCGTTGCCGGGAAATGTCAGCGTAGAGCCGTGCCGATCGCGCTTCTCTTTCTCGTTGAGCGGGCGCACACGCACCACCACATTGATGTTGTCCTCGGGCGTGGAGCACTCTTCGCTCCCGGTGGACTTGGAGGCTACAATTTCCAGGGTATCGGCACTGCCAATCCTAGAGAACATGAAGTTTGTTTTTAACTTATACTCGATATGGAAATGGAATGGATTATGGATTCAGTTTCACTCCCAAATATTGGAAATATCAATAATCGCAACCAATCAATCAGAGTAACATCTAAAAAGCTTTCATTCCTTTGCGAGTTTCGCTTGTTGTGGCCACTGCGAGTCCCTGGAATTTCGTGGGATTTGCCTTGAACTTGACGTTGCCTGGCGCTGACCGTTGGCCCTATAAATAGCCAAGGTTAAGGGTGGTTGGGGATGGGATGGCTTAGCTCATGGTTTTCGCGTTTTCTTTTACACTAAATCGCAAATTAGTTTTTTGATGTGGGGGAGGAGCGTGATTAATACAATTTTCTTCAGCGGAATTTTCCTTTATGGAAATATGCAAATAAGTAGCGATAAATTATTGATTTGGACTGTCGTACCTAGCCTTGTGTTTTAGTTGAACCCATAATTATCCAGCTAAAGGCACAGGACGGAATTATGCGAAGCTTCTAATACAAATAATCATAGTTGGTTTATTGAACCACGAGTCGTATGTGCGATGTCCAATCTTACAGTTCAATTGTTTCTGTGTCTGTGTCTGCGTCTGCGTCTGCCACCGAGCCTGACATTTAACATTTGGCCATAAATGACTTGTTAAACATTCATAGCCTAATGGCCAAACTTCGTATGCTCGTCTACCCGTATACTCGTACATTAATCAGCCATGTGTTGGGCCTTTTGTGTGTGCGTGTTCGAGGTGAGTGTGGTGTGTGCTCTTGGTAAATATTTCAGAAGGCGCCAATAGAAAGAATTAACACGAACCCTCAGGAGAAACGAAGTCTTGAGGAGGAGCAGGTCCTGGGAAGTAACACCGTACAGGGTGGCCTCTGGGGAAAAGTTCAATCAACTTTTAGTACTGAATAATTAATTGAATAATAAGGAGCTAAGAGCGAAAGTTTTGATTTATTCTTGAAAGGGTTCCTGATAATATAATGCTTATTATTCTTGGGGGTATATTTCTCTCTTTCGCTTCGAAAATAATGCTTTCTTTTAAAGGAGACTGACTTTCCCCCAGTGGTATTTGTAGACCCGAACAAATGAAACCCACCTCCGCTTGTTATCATGCATAATATTTACCCTGACCTCTGACCAAAAATTCCTAATTGTCCAGCCGTGATTGGATTGGATTGGATTGGATTACGGGCAGAAGAGGCAGCTGGGTTTCTTTTTTCCGGCGACTCATGTTTGCGAAACAAATAAATTCTAACGAGTCTGAAACTGGAACTCTCACTTTTATTTCCCATGCCTGGGAGTGGGCGTCGGGTTGGGAGTGGGAGTGTTTTGGAGCTACCTCCTGGTGACATTTATGAAGCATGCAGAGCTTAAGCAACGAACTGTGGACTTTGATTATCTGTTTTTTGGTTCGTAATTATTACCTAACTCGTGCTGTGCATGCCAGAAAATCCATATGAATGTATACGCTATATTGTCTATATGGATTTTTAAATTGCAATGTTTTCCAGCCACGTCACGCACGCGAATTCACTTTCAAAGTTGCCTGAATACAGATCGGATTTGGGGAAGGCCAATGCCCAGTGCCCAGTACCCAGTATCCACTGCGCATTGGTTCCAAAACCCACAACTTGCTGTCTAAGTGAACTATATCCAATGTGTGTCGTCAATCATACAGCTATCAACGCACTCATCAGTCAAAATGATTGATAAGATATGTCTATATGCGTGTCCCATTATAATTATAACGACCATAATGCCAATTGCCTGCTGGGGGCAGAGGCAATCCCATATATCAGGGCGATCCATTAAATTTCCAAGCGACATAGGTGTGAATGGTAACCTTGGGACTGAATGGCCCTTAACGAGCCACAGATTCACAGGAAAAGGTTGTATTCCAGCTACAAATGTTCAAGGCTGATGAAAATGATGTATAATTACGATTAAGTTCTAACAAACTGTCGAGCGTGCGTTTGTCGAGTCATAGGTTCTTAGAATCTCAAGTCTGGTGTGCCACTCCCCAATTCCAATAATAACATAAACATCCTCTTCTGGGCAATAGCTGTAAAGAATATCCCCACAAAAGCCCCTCTTTACAACGTCAGCATAAATCGAAGAAACCTCTAAAAATAAACGAAATGTCTGCACATTTCCTTCGGTGGGGGATCCACACAATACCAGTATTAATGATCCAAAGTAATGAAATTATAGGTGTACCACAATTGATGTGAAAACAAAGACTTGATTAGCTCCCAGCGATACCATCGTATCATCATATTAAGTAGTTCGAACCTCGATTCCATCAAAAGAAAGTTCTTCGGTTTTGAATAATTAATATTCCTTCCGAACCAAACTTGTACTTAACCCACTTGTCACCAGTTCCTCAGCTCAGGGACCTGGGGGTCCTTAACCTTAGGCTGTTTGTCTGTTACCTTCCACCTGGACCCTACCTACATCGGAATCGAACTCAAAAAAACCCAACAATACTACATAGACTCGTAAATACGAGTATGACCACTTTCGCTCTCAACTCCGGTCATATCCCACATATAGACTTCAATGGGCTTTAATTGCAAAATCGATTTGTGTCGTGTCCGCTTAGTGCTCGACTCTGCTCAACCCCCAGATCTCTGGCGATACTTCCTTCCTTTCCACAAATTGTTTAAATAAAGAACTAAAAGAAAATGCCCGCCAGTCCGTCCGTCTGTCTGTCTGTCTCTCTGTCCATTTGATTGCCTGTCTGTCTGTCCTTCTTTTGGATTACTCGTATTGTGCGTGGTCATTATGGTTTGGCTTGTGTCTGTTCCTTCCTTGCCTTCGGCTGGGTTTTTAATGGGTCTTACCTTCGATTAGGGGTGAGCCGGGAGACCAGGAGCAGTCCCTGTCGTGTTATTATTAATGGTTGTAGTCTCACACTCCTTGTAAGTGCCCTGCCCAGCCGAATGGACTGATCAAAATTAATACATTTCCCTAGTGGGTACTCCTCATACAATACACGAGTATATCTTTATAGATATTTGTACATACTTAATAATTACAACAGCAGCAGTGGCATTACATTGCGAAAGGTTAGAAAAAAATACAAGGGAATACTCGCATGCAATATTCATGGGTCTATTTAAATTCCTAAAAATTAAATTCAGTACAGTAGCACAGGACTATCAGGGAAAAGGCAATACAGAACAGTTCTTGAATCGTTAGATATCTATAAATTCTCTGTTAAAGGAGGTATTCTTTAGCAGTTAAGATCGAAATAGTTATCCCACTTTTAAGACACAATAGTGGCTTTGCTTTCCCAGGGTGTGCAGCATTCTGAGATCTATGTTCTATAAGTTTTTTTCATACACGGATATCGTTCCCCAGTCTTTTTAGCGGTTTTCCACTGTTTTCTAAAGCGTCAGCAAGCTATCGCCTATTGATTACGGTGGGAAGTACCGCAATCGCAGCCGTGGCGGCATTCCTTATCCCACACTTACTCGTTCTCCCGTGAGCGTAGAAAATACGGCGTATTGCGGGAGCTGCCTCCGACTCCGCCTCCTCCTCCGCCGCTGCTGCCACTCCCTGCTCCCTTCTGGGGACTGAGGCGACGCATGCCGTTGGTGAGACTGCGGGAACGTGGCATACTGCTGCTGCTGCCGGAGCTCTGGCGCTGGTTGGACATGGACGTGGACGTGGACGTCGATGTGGGCGTGGGCGCCTTCCTGGCGCGAGAGCCGGCGACGGCGCCCCTGCCCCGCCGATTGCCAGAGGTGCTGGCGCTATCGGCGCTACTACCGCCGCTGCTGTTCAAATGCGGCACGCTCGATGCGCGACGTACCATCCTGTTTGCCGCCACCAAGTCCTAGCGGTCTAGCGGTGACCAGCAGAGGACGATAATTGGACTATTTGGACTACTGTTTGCTCAACTGGCTGTCCCGTGGACATCGCTTACGGAACACGGAGCACGCACATACACAGCGGGATCTGCCACGCGAACGACGAACGCAAATTCGAAACTCAGTTCCGGTCAAAAGTGGGAGCCTCGGGTTAACCGCTCGCCGCGACAACTCAACACGAACTGCCGCCCCAAGTTCACCAGAGAAGCCTTTTTTATTCGAGCCCTCTCAGATTTATGGTAATTTCTACTCACGCACACCACACCGGCCATCGCTCTTCTCTCCCACCGTCCGTCTGGTTCGTCCGGCGGCCACAATCGCCACCTGTAATTGAAGTTTGTTGTGGCTGTTGCGCCTCTCTCGTAGCTCGGGCTCAGAGCCCCGCTCCTGCTCCTCCTCCGAACAACAATTAAATCAGCGTGCTGTTTGGTAAACAAACCCACGCCCATACCCACGATGACAAGGTGGTGGTCAGTGGCCACTGGCCAGTGGCCGGGCAGGCGGGTGGTGGTTGGAATTGGATGACCCTACCACTGACCCTGGCGTGGTTTCGTGCCCATTCATACGCGGGGCTGTAGCCACTACAGCAACATTAGCCCGCTTGTCGTGGCTTATTTGCATTTACTTTTGACGTTACTTTGCCATAATCAGAGCATGGAGCGTGGAATTCGTTTTCAGGATATTAAACCCTGCACATAGGCGACTGGGTTAACGTTGGCCCATTCTTTGGGCCCATGTTCAAGGTACAAACATAAATGTTGCCACAATATCGTAAGGGTTGGTTGGTTGATTCGATATGAGAAAATCCTGAAGAAATGTTTTTTTTGAATGCTTTTTGGATTTTGTAGCAGTCCAATAACAACAAAAAAACAATCCTTATCGGCGAGACTCCATTCGGGCAGTAATGTGCATCATCATTCACACGAAATCTATTTGATTCTCAGCATTCTAGCATTTTTCGCCAGCATGGACGCGAATGAAGGTTCTTTTAACAGACATATGTATGTATGCACTGGAATATTGAAGATAAGCTGTATTTCGTAAAGATATCTACTGTCTGTAGACGATTGCCACACATAACATCCAATCTCTTTATAGATGATAAACCCCTCCCATATTGAAAATAAAACAAAACGGGAGCATTCCTTTTAGTATTACTTATTTGTTTTCTTTTTGTTTCTTTTTGTCACAGTTGTATGTGTATTTTTCTCAACATCGATTGAATGGTGAACTATTCATCCGCTTGTTTCCGTTTATCCTTGTTTTGGGTACCTACTCGTAGTCACTAAATGTAAACGTACACATAGATAGATTTAATTAAGAACTATGCTTGGGTTGGGGCTCAGGGGAGGGTTTGGGAGGTGCTATTCATAAGTGTGTAGTTATTTATATGGGATATCTAAGTATGGTACAATTTTGCATAATGGATATGCATCTCTCGATATTTACACACGATTGTTGGCCTTATATATGATATATAGATGTATATATATATATATATATATATATATATAATATATACGTTTATTTTTTTTTTATAAGATGTTTTCCCTATCTACACTCTCTCCGGGGAGAGTGCACTTTGAGCCTGGTGTCCGAACCGCCTTGCTTTTTAAATGTACATATATATATTTAATGTCTTACGATATTTAGATTTCATTTAGAGTAATTAGAACTTTTAGACATCCTCAGTTTTTTTTTATCAATTAATAAGCGTATTCCATTCTGTAGTGGGGTTTCGATCGCGTGGTTGTGGGTGTTGTGGCTACTGTGTGAAAGAGGAGGATCCACGGAATCCTAGCCAAGCTCCTCCTGGAAGATGATGTCACTGTGCCGTCGCGCCCGGGTAGAGGCCTTCGGTGTACTTAGGCCTGCACTCGGCGCAGAACCACCTGCCCTGTGGCGCCACCATAATGCCCACGCACTCAAAGTGGAACCATTCGATCAGACAGTTGTCGCCGTCGCAGGCAATCATCTCGGAGACCTCGTCGTAGGGACAGCGACAGTAGCAGTAGACAGACTCGCCTTCGCGCGCCAGCCGGGCCCCTGCCGGCGGTCTGATCGGATAGCGTATGTTGTTCGCCTTGAAGTACTGCAGTGTGGCAAAGTCCGGATTCGGGAGTAGAGCCGGCGGAATGGGCTGATTGAATGCGGTGGCTGCAGGCGGCGGCGGCGGTGGCGGTGGCAGCTGGACCGGTATGACCACGGGTGGAGCTGGGGGCATTACAAAAACGGGAAGAATCTGTGGAGTGGGCGGCCCAAGGCTGGTCACGTTCACTTCCTCGTCTTCCGAACTGCTATCGCTGCTGTCCGTGGGCGGTGCAATGGAGGTCAGGAAGCTGGGCCGTATCTTTAGCGTGGGTATCGGCGGCAATGACTTCTCTTCCCTGTGCGGCTTGTGGCGCTTTGTAGAGCGAGCACTCGCACCCGCACTCGATCCGCCTGCGCTCGGCGCCTGAGACCGCTGCCTGTTGCGCTTCCTCGATCCGGATCCCGTCGGAGGCGTTCGCGTACCCCCATTGCTGTGCAGATGGTGGTGATGTCCACTGCTGCTGTTGTTGTTGTTTCTGCTGCGCTGCTTCGGCGGCGTCGGCAAATCCTCTTTGGCCCAAGTCAACAAAGGCGGCGGCTGTGGCTTGATCAGCTGCATTCCCACCAGGAGCGGCGGGGCCAGGATGGTGCCCATATTCTCGTCGTCGCTGGTGTAGCCATAGAACTTGTTGGGACGCCTCTGGCGCTTGGAGCGCTTCAGCTGGCCATCGGCATCGGAGCAGCTGCTCCCCTCGCTCATCCTGCTGCCCAGGAATCCCCCAGGCTGCAGGTGGCGATGCGTCAGCGGTGTGACTGGGAGCAACGACGGCGACTCTGCTGGCAGCATCTGTGTGGCGATGGGTGGTTCCATTGACATGGACATGGGCAGGGGTGTGCTCGTTAGCGGCTGCAGCTTTCCCGATTTACATGTGGACTTTCGTTCTCGCTTCTTCTTTTTGTTGCGGACCCGTTCCGGCCTGTCGGCGTAGGCAACAGCCTCCTCTGGCAGGGACGGCGTGGAGGGACGACTGTTCTCAACGATGTCGTAGTTGTTCCGTGGTCCCACTGGCGGATGCTCGGCGAGCAGGGCCTCGCGCTTCTGGGCAAGCAGCTCGCTGGCCAGCTTCTGGGGATGGGCATCGTAGAATTCCTCGTCGGTGTCGGAGAATGCGGTATCGAAATCTGATTCGTTGTACTGCGGAGCTGTTGGTGAGGGCGGAGGTGGCACAAGTTGCTCCTCGGCCACGGAGGTTACATTAACTTCCTCTTCTGGCTCTGGCTGCGGCACCTGCTTTAGGGACTCGCTCTTCTTCTGCTTCAGGGATTTCTTGCGCAAGCGCTTCGAGGGCGATGCCGCCGCATTAGAGCTGTCGGAATCATCAGAGTCGTCACTGGAGCTGCTGCTGTTGCTGGAGCTGCAACTGCAGTTGGATCCACAGGAGCAGCTCGAGGAATCGGAGTCCGAGTTAGAGCTGGAGCTACTGGAACTGTCGCTGTCGCTGGAGGCGTTGTTTTTCGCGGCACGCTTTCCGGAGTGCGATGCTTTAGGAGTGGAATGTTTTTTGGCCGGCGACGGGGGAGGCGTGCGATGCAGCTTGCAGTAATCGTGATCGGACCATGCCACATGCACCTTGCTGGGCGTTTGAGGGACCTCCACCTCTGAAGGTGCCGGCTCCTCCTTTGTTGGCTGCTCCTCTGGATTGGAATTCGGATTGGTGTTGGGGTTCACCGGTTGATTTTGGAGTAAATTTTTCCACATATCAGAGACATCATCTGGCTCCTCTTCCTTTTTGGCCTCCTCCGCCTCCGCTTCAACCTCCACCTCTGCCTTCGTCGTCTCCTCTTCCTGGTCCTTTGACTCTGTCAAGGGCTTCTCCTCAAGTGGATCCTCCCGCTTCTGGCTTGGCTGCGATTGCTGCTCGTCTGCATCGCTCTCGGAGGAGGGCGACAGCATCACCTTGGGCATATCCAGATCTTCCACAGAGGATCGCATGGGCAGTGTCTCATGGCCATGGCTGCCACTTTTCAGCGGCGGCGCATCCGAGTCGCTACTATCGCTGCTGTCCGACTCGGAGAGATTTGGGGCTATCAGGTTGAGATCCTCGAGGTATTCCTTCGTGCGCTTTGACTTTTTGCGTCGTTTGCGAGTCTCCGATTTGGCAGCAGTTGGCTCCGAGGCCTCCTTCTTGTCTGCAGCCTCCATTTTTGGGCATTCTGTTTTGGGTTCCTTCTCGGGAAATGGCGAAGCTTTCGTTTCGGTCTCGTGCTGTGCCCCTTCCTCTCCCTCCTCCTCCGTTTCCTTCTTGATTGCTTCCAGTGGCTGCTCCGATGCTTGATCCTCTTTCTGCTCTGTGGGCGTTTCTGGGGAAACCGCCTTCGCCTCATGCGTGCTAGCATGCTTCAGCAGCAGCTTGCGCGAGACGAACTTCTCGTCGCACAGCTCCTCGGCGCAGGCGTAGCGAAAGTCGCCGGCATGCATCCGCTTGTGGACCTCCAAGTAGATGGCCTTGCTGAAGTTGAAGCCGCACTCCTCGCAGGGGAACGTCACGGGCGGCACACAGAAGTGGTAGACATGGGGCCAGCGCTTCTGCAGGCAGCGCTTACAGCCGGCGCTCTCGGTGCCGTGCTTCCAGAACAGATGCTTGGAAATGTCCTGCTTGTTGCGGTAGGCGATGCCACACCGGTAGCACAGATGCAGCAGCTTGTGCTTCCACACGTGGGACGAGAGCTTCGCCTGTGTGACGCAATCCTCCAGGCAGATATCGCAGGCATTATGCTGCTTTCGCAGGTGCACCATCAGACGGAAGGCGGAGGGCAACGGCGGCGCCGTCTCGCACAGGCAGCAGCGGAACTTCAAGTCGTAAACGCTGAGGGCCTCCTCGCCCGGACAGATGTGACAAAGAATCTCACTGTAGCTGTAGAAATTGGTGCGGCACATAATGCACGTGATGTTCGACTTGGCATGCATCCTGCGGTTGTGCGTGTACAGCTCTTTGTGCGTGGCGGCCACGTAGCGGCAGGAGAAGCACTCATAGATTCGCTCGTTGAAGACCTCTGCGTACTTGCCGTTCTCCACGGTGCAGCAACTGGCCAGATTCAGGTACTCCTCCTCCAGCTGTGGCACAAAGCTCTTCAGCCTTGCCACAATCGTCTCGGCGTACAGCTCCTCGGCCGTGATGCTGTCCACCGTCGCCGTAAAGCGGTGCTGTCCAATCATGTGCAGCACCAGCTGCTTGCCATTGACGGCAATGCGGCGAGCGTGATTGCAGTAGAGGCAGATGGAGTAGACCGCCTTCAGGCACAGACGCACAAACTCCACCATTGAGAACCGATCCAGGGGTCGATCCAGCTGCAGATCGATCGTGTGCGTGTCCTCTCCGGCCACCATAATTCCATCGAAGGGTGGAGGAGGCGACTGAGCGGGCTGCGGTGGTTGTGGCAGCGCCACCGCCTCCATCTGTTCCATCGATGGGCCCTCTGGGGGTCCGAATTCTCCCTCGTTGGGAGCCGTTGGTCCGTTCAAGCTATCATCAATGTCCATGCAATCACTGCCGAGGCTATTGCGACGCCCAGACGATGCGTCTGCATCGGCTGCATCCGACTGGTCTTGGAACTCCGTGATAATTGCGGGCGGTGGCTGCGTTGTGTTGTGTGGCGAAGCTGGCGGCGTCAGCGACCAGCGACGTTGTTCCTCTTGCTGCTGGGGTTGCTGAACCAGTGCCTGCACCTGGAGCTGCGGCTGCTCCTTTACTTCCGCTGCGTGCTGCGGTAATCCATCGTCCAACACATCTGCGGGAGCTATGGCCTTGGAGTGCTTCTTCCTATCGGGTTTCCTGTCCGCTTTGATCCGCTGTATTTCCAGTTCGGTGCGCTCCACTTCGGCCTGCATGAGGCTCATCATCTTTGCACAGTCCGAATCATCTAGGCTGTGGCGTGGCGGCGGCGGCGTCGGCGCTGGATGTGGTGTTTGTGGGGACGGAGAAGGATTCATTTCGGTTTCCTGTTCCAGGGGAGTTGGTGTGTGCAGATCCGGTTCCTCCTCCTCCGTATCCGTGCTGCTTAGAGCAGCGTCCACAGATTTCTGAAATTCCTTCGGCACCCTCAGCATTATTTTGGGTACGACTAGCTTGGGAATGGCCGGAGGCTGAGTCGGAACTAGAACTGGTAGTGCCAGAGTGTCTGGATCGAGTGTCATGTTCGGCCAAATGGGCATTGGCGCTGGAACTGCAATATCATTAATTATGTGCGAATAATACATGGCTAGCGATGACAACTTACTGTTTTCCGCTGGCTCCGCTTGCAAGGGTTCCTGCTGTTCCACTGGGATTGGTAATGGCCCCGCCTGCGGCTGTTGCTGCTGCTGCTGCTCTGGCTGCTTCCGTATTCTTCTTCTTCGTTTGGGCGGCTTCTTCTTCTGGTTTCTGCAGGCCATGGCATGGCATCCTTTCACCCCACATTGAGCACACGGCTCCATTAGCTCCGAACAGTCGTGATTCTCGAAGCCTGAGCCTTGCGGAAATGTGGCCTGGCATGTGCAGCAGACGAGATACCTGCCGCGATCCTCCTTCTGCTGCTCCGCGGCCCACTCATCCATGGACAGGTGCCTCTGATCGATGTCATGCTTGTTCTCCAGATGAAGCGACAGCTTCTCCGCAGTGGCATACATGAGGCTGCAGTACAAGCAAACGTACTTCTGGTGGACATCCCGCACATGGCTGAAGAAGTTCCAGCACTGATGCACGGTGCCGCACTGTGCGCAGCGAAAAAAACGCTCCTTCTTCTGTTCGGGCTCCACCTTCGAGGCCATTTTGCATTGCGCCTGGTGTTCGTTTAGCTGCTGAGCGGTCTCAAAGTTCTGGAGATTGCATTTGCTGCAGGACAACAGGTTGCTCGCCGCTGGCGGATCGCTGCCGGGATCAGCATTGGCATTGGTATTGCCCTGGAGACGTTGCAGGAGCAGCGAGGAGGTATTTCCCAGCTTCATTTGTTTCTCGGGCTGGCTGATGGAGGCGGCGGAGGAGGTGGAGGAGGTACTGTTTCTGCTGCTGCGCCTGCGCTTGAACGACAGCTTCAGGGCTTGCACCTTACCATTATTCTGTTCACTCTCGGCCGGATGATCGATGACCAGTTGGGGCTGTGAGGCCGAGCTGATTGTGCTGCTTCTGCTGGTACTCCGACTGCGGCTTCTGCGAACGGGAAGGATCAGTGGTCGTGCCCTCATTAGCGGCTGTTGTGACGTGGAGGCGACTTCTTCTTCACCGTCCTCGTTCGCAGTGTGGTTCGATATCACAGAAAATCGGTTGTGCTCTTCCAGCTCCCGTTTCTCCAGCTGCTCCTCCTGCTCTTTATCCTCGGTAATGGGGGAATCGTGTGTCCCATTCACTTTGATTACCGGCACAACATCCACCTCCGTGGAAGTGACAGCAGGAGCTGTTGATTTGAGGCTTTCCTCCATCTGTGGCTCTTCTTCCGAGTCTGATTCAATTTTAATGACTCCTGGCGTCGCAACTGCTTCCGCATCCGCATCCTCATCTTCGCTACATGGATGATCCACGTCCATGGTCAGTGTTACAGAATCCTCTGAATCTGACGATTCCTCTAGAGACGATTTGCGGCTAGAATGGGATGCCTTTTCATCGAATTCCTCGTCTGAAGCCAGACAATCTCTCGTCTTCGAATCGTTATTCTCGGCATTCATTTCGATAACTTTTTGAACTGAAGGAGATCTCTTGCCTGCTTTTTCCCCTTTGATAGACAGGGCTTCCGATTGCTCCGGCTCACTGCCCGAATCCTGTTCCAGATCATTTTTGATAGGCAGAGAGGGGACCTCCTGCGCACTCTCTGTATCCTCATCAAGATCCTTTTTAACAGCCAACGAAACGTTCTCCTCGGCACTAACAGTTTCCTCGTCTAGTTCTTTGTTAGACGGAGATCCCTCTGCGTCCACTTTCCCGGTCTCCGGACCCTTGTTCAAGTTTTCCTTAATGTACAGGGAAGCATCTGCATTAACATCCTCTTCATCTTCCTCACTCTCCGTATCGATATCCAGATCCCCTTTTACAGATCGATTTCCCTCTGCTTCGTCCTCTCCACTCTCCGGTTCCACATCCAGCTTTTTAATAGGGGAAGATCGTTCTGCATCCTCTTTCTGAGTCACCTTAATGGACAGAGTTGAATCCACATCGTCTTCGGCAC
Organism: Drosophila lowei; assembly: GCA_008121275.1. Classification (NCBI taxonomy): domain Eukaryota; kingdom Metazoa; phylum Arthropoda; class Insecta; order Diptera; family Drosophilidae; genus Drosophila; species Drosophila lowei. Next base: position 16,723,310 of record CM017778.1, on the reverse strand, counting down.
TCTCTATATGGATATCAAGATCTCCCTTAACGTCTGTGGGCTCCTCTGCTTTATCCTCCCCACTGTCTGGTTCCACATCAAGCTCTTTAATAGACGAGCGCTCTGCGTCCTCTTTCTCAGTCGCCGCCGGAGTCTTGTCAATGTTTTCCTTAATGGACAGAGACGAATCCACATCCTCCTCCTCACTCTCCGTATCGATATCGAGATCTCCTCTCGCCGATAGATATCCCTCTGCTTCCTCCTCTTCACTCTCCGATTTCACATCAATGATTTCTTTGACAGCCGGCGATCCCTGCTGTGTTTCCTCTTCGTCTTTGGGAGTCACCAAGGTCTCCACTGGATCATCATCACATGCAACAGCAGACTCCCCGAGCATCGTGGGAGGCTTATATGCTTCTGGCTCAGATATGGGCACAGTCTCGGTATCACTTTTCAGCTCCACTTTCGTCTTCACTGGCAGATCCTCTATGCACTCCTTTTTTACTGGGATTGGGCTGGACTGTGCAGACTCCTCCTCCACAGATGGAAGCAGGTCTTCCACCAGCTCTTGCTCAATACAATCATTGCCCGAAGCAGAGGATGATGTTCTGGTCGGCTGCTCATCGTCGCTTTCAATAACAATCGTAGGACAATTTGGAGTCTCCCCAATATCTTCGCTCTCACTAACACCCGCTTCGTCTGCGTTGTCTGCATCTTCGGCCAGAAGAGATTCCTTTGATGTGTCGCTTTCATCCGTTTGCGATTCGTCTGCAGACTTCTCGCTGTCTGCTGTCTCTGACTCTGCATCTGCATCTGCCGCCGCCGCCTCCATTTGGCTGCTATCCTGGCCGTTTGCCAGGGTCAAGTCTATCACGTCATCGGTGCTCTTCTTACGCTTTCGGCCACATTCGCCACCGCCAGCGTCCGCATTGTTGTTGTCGCTGTGCTCCATCGGGCTCTCCTCTTTCGCCAGCCCCAGCGCATTATTAGTGTCCTCGTAATCGTCCTCCTCGCTGGTAGTGCCACTTGCTGCTCCCGTACCGACTTCCACTCCGACTCCGACTCTGTCACCCGTGCCACCCGCATCACCGGCATCTATGTTAGACGTAAGCTTGGCTTGTTGCTGATCCAATGCCTCCATCATCGTTTCTGCATTTATGCGCTGTCACAGCAAGGAGCACACAAAACAAAACCAAATCGTTAATCAATCGAGTTTTCCTGGACAAAAATGTCATTATTTGCATTACCTTTGCATTCCGTTTTTCGATTGCGTTCCGGTCCGCGCTTTGTTCTTTCGCATCCGTCTCCTACGCAGCTGAAAGCGTAACAAAATCAAATCATTTTAATGAAATATGCATTCGGTTTGGCGGAGGGCAAATCACACGCAAAGAAGAAACCGAAGAAAAACATCACGTTTATGCGCGTTATATTCTTGCAATATGTTTGTTCAGCGACAATTGTGCTATACAGGGGTACAGATATATATATATATACCCAAGGAAATTTGCTGCACACAAATGCATTATTCAGTAAGTACTTATTTGCATATCACGATATCAGAAGCGTGTGCATAAACATTTAATCAGAACAAACACAAATTACCGGTCATGGTGTATGCAGCCCTGGCCAAATAATTGAAAATACCAAAATAAATGGAGCAAAAAAGCAAACGCGCGAGAGCAACTAATGGCTAAAAATAAATTAATTTACTTAACATATTCTTGGAATGATACTCTATAATCACATGTACCACAATTGTGCACGTTTATTTACCTACTTTGCGCGGTTGGCGTTGTTGTTGTTGCTATTGCTGTTATGGCTTAGGTACCAAAATTTCCCACAAATTGTAGCAGGCGGCGAGGGTGGAAAACGAAGGAACGAATTTTACGCGCGAAAACAAGAAAAGGAGAAAACAACAACCGATGTCACGGAAGTTCGGGGCAGAACTGAAAGAGCGACCGAGACCGAGAGATTTGCCCCAGCGGACAGCGGATGGGCTGAAACTGAGCAAGAACGAGACTCGCCTACCCCTCTCAGCGCTCTACCATCAACCCCAGACAGTTCGCTTATACAATTTATGCTTTATTTTTGTTATTAATTTAAACACTGGGACTCCCGAAAAAGGCTCACGAATTTCACAATATCGCGCAATCCCTTAGCTCAGTCCCGGCGACCAGGAAATAGTCGATTTTCTGTTTTTTTGCGCGTCTCGAATTCTAGGTATAAAATTTTCCTCTTTTTGCACGTCGTCGTCCACGCTTTGCATTTTTTATTCTGACCACTTTTTTCTACGCACTTTTCTATTTGTAATTACATGCAAAGATTTTTGAATTGTAAATTAGGTATGTATACAATATAATTATTAGCTAAGTCCCTTAAACTGCTTGTGGAAAATAATTTTTAGCAATATTTTTTTGCTTTTACAGCCATTGAAACACGCGCAGAAGCTAGCGATGGACACTGATTTGATAGCCCTGGGCCCTGGGGTGACTGTCCAAAATGCGACCCTAGAAAAAGTTCAGTGGTAAAATATCGATAGCTACTAATCATTCGAAAGGTATATCAAATCTTTGTTTCAGCTTGATTTTAATATATATGTCGCAATATTAATACCAAGGTTCAGCAAGGTTTTCATGTTAATGCCTTCGATTAGGCGATTTTCTTAAATGTTTATTTGCAAATAGATCTATCGATAGTCCTTGCCAGCCCTGACTTATGGTTCAGTGTGATTTCGATTTGACAAGCTCTTTCCGTTTCCTTTTCGCGTGAACGTCCAACATGAGAGCCAAGGGATTGGTTAGTATTAATGAAATAAACCCAAAAATTTGGAACATTTGCGGTAGAAATGTGTGCAACAGGGAGGCAAACTCACCAAGCATCTGACATGATCGTGGGAATGTGTGGAAATGGGCAATTTATTTGTAAAACCCGACAAGTAAATAGAGTGTCGTGGACATCGTTAAAAGAATGAATGTGGCTGCTACGAGCGCCACATAATATAAACGACAATTTTGTCAAGAGATTCTTAAAGATAATGTAAAAAGCGCATCTATATCTATAGAAAATGCATAGAAAATAAATTGTTTCTCCAAACCACAGAACATAACCTCCAAAGTGTGCGTGCCATGCGCGCGTGTGTGTGTGCGTGTGTTTCCCTGCCTGTCGCCGCATTTGTTTACAACGAACGAATTCATTAAAACGATTGCATCTTTCAGCTGAAGGAATACGAGGTCGTGGGCCGCAAGCTGCCCAGCGAGAAGGAGCCCCAGACGCCTCTCTACAAGATGCGCATCTTCGCTCCCGACAACATTGTCGCCAAATCCCGCTTCTGGTACTTTTTGCGCCAGCTAAAGAAGTTCAAGAAGACCACCGGCGAAATTGTGTCGATCAAGCAGGTGTACGAGACCTCGCCCATTAAGATCAAGAACTTCGGCATCTGGCTGCGCTACGATTCCCGATCGGGCACACACAACATGTACCGCGAGTACCGTGACCTGACTGTTGGCGGTGCCGTAACTCAGTGCTACCGCGACATGGGCGCCCGTCATCGTGCTCGTGCTCACTCCATCCAGATCATCAAGGTGGAGTCGATCGCTGCCGCCAAGACGCGCCGTGTGCACGTCAAGCAGTTCCACGATTCCAAGATCAAGTTCCCACTGGTACAGCGTGTCCATCACAAGGGCAACAGGAAGCTGTTCTCGTTCAGAAAGCCAAGGACCTACTTCCAGTAAAACGGAGGATATCCCCAGCCGAATGGAGCCCACTGCGTGTGCTCCTAACATTGACTTAGTGGTTTTTTTCAATAAAATGAGAACGTTGAAGAGTAAAATACATTTATACAAAAAGAGTTTCTTTATTAAGTTGTTCGCGTTCCTTAATTCGTCATCACTTCAATTCTCCGCAGGCATAGATGATGATCTTTTGCGTTGGAGTGCCTGTTTTCGAGCCACAGCGTTCCATTTTCCGAACTACATCGGCTCCGCTGATGACATGCCCAAACACCACATGCTTGTTGTCCAGCCAATCGGTTCTATTGGATAGATTGATGATTAAATTCAATTCATTTCTGATTTAGGTTTCAACTCACTTTGTGGTGCATATAAAGAACTGTGAGCCGTTTGTGTTGGTGCCCGAATTGGCCATGGATAGGGTGCCGAAACTGTTGTGTTTCAGATTGAAGTTTTCGTCGTTGAACTTCTTCCCATAGATGGACTTGCCGCCAGTCCCATTGTTGTTTGTGAAGTCTCCTCCTTGGCACATCTGAAGTGAGTAAAATGGATGTGAAAGACACAAAACAAAACATCTCTACAAATCCAAGCTCTTACAAATTCTGGAATCACGCGATGGAAGGTGGAACCTTTGTAGCCAAAGCCCTGCTCATGTGTGCACAGCTGGCGGAAGTTTTCCGCGGTCTTGGGCACCACGTCGGCTCTCAAAAGCATCACAACACGTCCAGCATCATTGCCTCCAATGCGAATGTCGAAGAATACTTGTGGATTGCGCTTCTCAGCCTTTTCAATGACCGCTGGGCCAGTGGATGGCGTCTCCACTTGTTCCTTCTCTGCTTCGCCTGCTTCTGCGGGCTCTAAGGTGGCGCCGGCGTGCTTCTGCAGCCAGTCGTCATCCGCCCAGACAGGCTTGAAGCTGTCCTCCTTCACACGCACCGGCTTGGCCAAATTGACGCGAATAGTTCGACCGCAGAGCTCCGAATCGTTCTGCGGATATGGTTATTAGCCTTTTGTTTTGAGCATTAATTCGCTGGAGATTACCATGTTGTCGATGGCCGAAGCCGCATCTTCCGCCTGTTCATATTCTATGAAGGCAAAGCCCCGGTGACGCTGCGACTCGTAGTCCACTGGCATTTGTATGTCCGCAATGTCTCCGAAGGGAATAAAGGCATTGTTGAGCAGTCTCTCAGTCACCTCATCAGCCAGGCCACCCACATAAACAGTGCGTTTGTCGTTGGACATCTTTAAAATTTTGTTTAAAAATCTTTAAAACCAAAACAAACTAGAGGTGGCAGTGGATATCGATAAAATATACCGTCGTCGACCCAAATCTCTCATTTTCAAAATATACCGAAATATACCAAAATATTTTACTGTCTCATTTTCAAAATATACCGTAAAATATTAATGAACCTATTTTCTGACGAGTTTATTTTGAACACTATTATACATATTCCTCGATTTTAATGGTCAAACAAAAAACGAAAGAGGATTCCGTCGAATATTACTAGCTAGATAGAGCCCTCAGCCCTGCCCACATAATTTTATCCAATTAATTAACCTATTTTCTACTTGACTGGCTTGTTTTAAATACTTCTTTTTTGTAGACCACATAAACAGTGTGTTTAAACCCATTCCATGCCTATTATACACTATAGCTATTAACATTAACGGTTGGTTCACAATAGACGATCCGATAGGTATGGTATTCTAGTATGTGTAGAAGGCTGCCAGCTATATCACCGAACCAGAAAAAACGTCATAGTCGTTACGTTTGAAATAATTTATTATAAAAGATAATCTATTCTAAGATTAGGTTAATAACGGCTCACTTTCGTTGCCACACACAACATCGGCCATAATATTGCACGCATTGGCGGGGTTTAGTACGTCCGAGGCTGGCCACAGAAGCTTAACGAGCGTGAGACAATATCCCGGCACAAAGGCGTATGAGGCGTACAGGATGAGGGACAGGCAGCTGCCAAGGAGTACGTCTGAAACAAAATGGTAAAAATGGTGTAAATTTTAACAAAAAAAAGAACCTTAGACATAGACCATAGACAGCATGGGAAGAACAGGCGCACTCAGGTCGTATGTTTCGGTTGGTTCTGTGACTAAGAGTGACCGGTATAGATAAGATATCGATGAGTAAAGACTATTATTGTCTTTACAAAACATGGAAACAGAACGCCCAATGTACAACTGATAATCGCTAATGTGTCTGGGCCTGTTGCGGGGTGGGATGGTATATGTACTTACGACAAAACACTTTCTCCCAGGGCTCACAGATGGCGATCTGTGTGTTCAGCTCGTAAAGGACGTAAAGCCATTTCACATAGCGCTTAAATTTTTCGTAGTCCTCGGCCAGCTTCTGGAACATGCTTTGGTACGTTGTTCTTCTGTGCGAAAGGTCTCGACGATCCCAGAGTGAGCGGTGAACTAAACGCGGTACAAGCTACCGGCGCCGACCTCACCTCATTCATTGCTTATCATTATATTTGTATATATTTGTACATAGAATGTATACGCCTATGGGCTGTAAGCCAAATTAAATAGATTTCAGGTGAAATCGCTGATAAAAATCATTTCGTATGTTTCTGCGTGAATTTGTAAAATGTCATTGCTTATCGGGATCGGAGGGAACCCGCCCCCAGATGGGGGGTGCACCCATTCATTGTCCCCTCTGATTCACACCCAGTGGGACTGCGGATAGCAGGAAAACCCACACAGATATCACATCGTTCGCGTACGCTTTAAGATGTACCGCCACGCAGAACTCCACCGTTGGACTGTTGTTGTAGTGGATGCAGGTGGTGCGAATGCGCTCCGATACGGCCGCCAGGTTGGTGTACGGAAAGTTGAGGGTGAAGCCGTACAGCTGTGGACACAAATCAAGTTAATCTTTGATAATGATTGATGGGACGATGGGCGGGGATGGTTGGGAATGGCTGATATTTACGCACCATGTAGTTGGGATACGCGCGCTCCATCTGCTCGCTGTAGGCGGGCTCCTCGTAACGGTCCCTGGAGAAGGTGGCCAGACTTTCCATGTCGCTGAGTATCTTCTGTAGGTGCGGCAGAAAAGCCCTGCAGGAAGAATCACTTGAATGAGGTCTCGTCTGATCCGACCCAATGATTATACCCACCGATTAAAGTTGGTCTTCCGTGTGGTGCGCCAGGCACTGATCTTCTTCATGATCTTCCGTTCAATGTTCTTCTGCAGCTGACTCAGCTCGAAGCTCTTCTTGTAGGAATAGTCCAGCTCCTGGACACCCCCCTGGGGAGCGGATTGCTGCCGGTTGAAGAGCGGAAACCAGCAGGCGGCATCCTGCAGATTAAAGTGGGTCATGCTGACGCGTGTCTCTGTCTGTATGTTGAAGTACATCTGCAATAAGGCAATCATAGATTGGGGGCAGGCTTTAAGTAGTTCTTTGACTTACGTTCTGCTTCCCCACCAGGCAGTATACGCGCCTCAGCGGACAGTAGACATCCTGCAGCTGATAGTGCCTGCCGCTGGCAGGAGCCACGAACAGGAGCTCGGCCGTATCCGGCTGGCGATAGAGCACATAGCAGCACTCCCCATACGGACAGGACTGGCCCAAGACCAGCCAGCACTCAAGCCCCAGGCCCAGCATATAGTTGCAGAGCAGAACGCCCTGATCCTTGACAGAACACCATGTGCTGTCCAGCAGCGTCTGGTTGTCCAGCCAGACGCCACGGAAGCCCAGGCAGGGATCATCGAAGCTGCGCATTTGGCACAAAAGTGCCACAAAACGACAGGCACTCTCCAGAGAACTCTTTCTGGAGGCCACCGCTCCTGGCACCGGCACCTGCTCCAGCAGCCGCGTCACACACACCCGCTTGCCCAGGGCCGTGCAGACCAGAGGCTCCACATAGCGCTGCGGCTGGGGCAGCAGCTGTTGCAGCTCCATGCGGCGCTCGTTGAGGTACGCCTGCAGCTCCACCGTCTCGGCACACGCCAGGACATTCGTGGGCAGCGGTGGCAGGTCGCAGCGGTTCGGCTCGATGGTGAGATAGAACCAGAGATGCACGGATTCCTTGAACTCGGGATACTGATCGGAGGGCATGTTCGTCACAGAGTCAATTAGGGGTCGCCTGTAGCCGATCAGCACCTTCGGCATGGCCAGCTCAATGCATCCCTCAAACTGGAAAACTGATATTTGAATGGGACGAAGGATTGGATATGGTATCGCTCACCTTCCCGCTGGTCAGGAGACTGCTGACTGGCACTCGGTACTCGCCCAGCCAATTGCATTGGACACGCTGGTACAGATCGGATGCCTCGTCGCTGAGCTGCCGCTCGATGACCTCGTCGAACAGGCTGATCTTTAGATCTTCGCGCATATCCTTCTGGTAGCCGGTGAGCTGCAGCTGCAGCTCTTCGTTCCAGGTGGGATTGCTGCCCTCGGCTGTGCGACTGCGGCTCAGTCGTTGGCCATAGCTCAAGGACACAAACGGACGCACATTGGAGTACATGAGAGCTGAAAGGGGGGATGGAAAAGGAAGCTCTTTAAATACTCAAAGAATCCATGGATGCCTAGCCAGGTCTTACTCTGCGTCACAAAGAGGCTGTTGCTCATGTCTGCCTCAGAGTTAGGATGCTCCTCGATGTTCAGAAGGTGGCGGCTACGCACCGGAACCCCAGTGGCCCTCACCACATGGAGGGACACCACAAAGTGCTGATACTGATCGTGCTCTGCCTGAGGCTGCCAAGCAGTTGGCTCGCGAGTCATCGCGGCCGACTGTCCTTGGAAGAGTGAGCACAAGGCTCGCCAGAGAGACGTCCATCCGGTGGCAAGGGAAAGATCAAATCCTTCGGCCAGAAACAGCAGGGGATGAGCCGACTGCTGGGCCTTGGCCCGACGGGCGCTCTGGTTACCGATGATCTCGTAGAGCAGCTTCAGGAACTTGTAGCCCCTATGTTTGTGCAGATCGATGGGATTCCAGTAGGTTCCGGGCTCCAGGAGCTGGCTCGAGTCGCCAGCGGTGGAGAGCGCTTCTCCATCGTCGGATATCTCCTGTTCCAAGGCGGGGATAAAGCGCAGCTGCTTGGTGTGGACGTTTCGCTGCTGGTGCCGCGAGCGGAGCAGCTGGAATCGCTTGTTGCTGAGCAGCGTGCGGATGGGACAGAACTGAAGCTCCTGCTCTGTAAGCAGCAGACCTGTCGGCTTGTGTTTCTTGTGCTTGTGGCAGGGTCCTATGGGTGTGGCCGGCTCCGTCTTGGCAGCGACGGCAGCTACAGCCTTGGGTCTTGGAGGGAACAGAGTGCGAAGCAGGGCATCGGGCAGTGGTTGTATGTCATCCAAATCGCTGGCCCCCTGACGCACCTCTGTGGGGGCATAGTCGTAGTACAAGCAGACATCTCCGGCCATCTTGGGCGAAGATGGGAAGGCCAGGAAGCCGAGCTTTAGATGCACCGCCTTATCCTTTCGGCTGAGATCCAGCTTCGTACTCATCACGGCCAGGCGGCGACCTTGCTGGGTCAGCGTGGACTTCTCATAGAGCCAAATGTTGAGGTTCTGCGGCATCGTTCGCTCCAGCAGCACACCGATGCTCTCGTTCATGTACAGATGGAGATCATCCTCCAGGCGGTAGCTCCTGGTCTGGCCCACGTAGAGCTCGTCCAGGTAGAGCTTCAGGAAGTAGCTGCGGTTGCGACGCTTGGACAGCTGCTCGCTGGCTGGCAGGAAGAGCTTCGCAGCTGCCTCGTCCGCATACAAACGCACAATATCGACTAGCGGCTCCTCGGGATCCTTGAAGGCACGCTCGTAGTCCTTCTTGAGGCTGGCCATTAGCTTTTCGAAGCTCGGCTTGCGTGGCGGCTTCGATGGGGATGCGCCATCGACCATCGATTCGCCCCACTGACGCCGTCGGCAGTAGAAGAGCTCCAGCTGCTCGCGATAGACCTCGGTGAGATCGTCTTCGAACTGTTGCTTCCAGCCTGAGTAGGCAGACTCCAGGTTGGGATGATGTCCTACGTGCAGTTTCAGCTGAAAGCGGGTGCACTGGAAGTCCTGCTGGCTGCGGAGCGCCTTCAGTTTGGCCCATTCTCGGAGCAGGCGTAGGGAGAGATTGCGCTCGGCAGTGGATTCCAAATAGTAGCGTTGTCGCAACTTTTGTGTGAGGCGCAGCTGACGCCGAATCTCGTCGGTCAGCTCGGGTCGGGCAGAGAGGACGAGCTTGGCACCCACTTGGCGGGCAATGTCCAGCTCTTCCTTCAGCTTCCGGCATACCTGTCGGTTACGATTTTCGGTATACTGATCGAAGAGATCGTCCAGCTGTTGCGCCATTCGGTGCTCTGTCAGAAGCAGGGGGTGCGCAGTGAAGCGGAGTTGCTTAAACGTCAACGTGAGGCAGCGACGTGTGGGTATGCCCATGAACTGGCCGATCGGTGCTGGTGCAATGAAAATGCCTTGGAACTCCTTATCGCAGACAGTGCGGTACAGGCGGCTGTCCGTCACAAATTGGGAACGACTCTTATCACACAGCTCCGATACTAGGTCGGAGTTTAGTTTGCTGTCATCGCCCTTCGCCTGTTCCTGGAAGCGGTTCAGCATGCGTATTTGAGAGGGCCTAGGATTGCAGTCACTCAGATGCAGTTGAAAGTGCACGGCATTGGCGGGCCTATACAGGAGGCTGTCGTCATAGTAGTGCACCTGCTTGTGGAGCCCTGGCCAGACAAGCGGCGGCTCCTGGAGCTCAATATCTATGTATGTTTGGGTCGGCGAATCGATTGGCTCTGTGGCCGCCTCGCCGTCGGTGGAATTGCCCTCAGCCCCCTCCTCCTCCTGTGTTGTTTCCTGGACAGGTATCTCCTTCTCTCCGACAGCCGCATCGTCTACGCCGTGAAAGAACTGCAGGCTGCGTGTCTCCAATTCGAGTTCTTGGTCGCCGCAATCTTCGTACTTGATATCTCTCAGCAATGACTCGACCTCCTGCTCACATCTTCGATATGCGCGTGTGGTTTGCGTTTTTCGCTTCTTTTTGCCGCGCCTTGGTGGAGAAGGCGTCTCCATAATTGATAATTGATGTCTTTACAATTAATTCCTGAAAAATTGAGTGCTAAAGGATTGTTTTGACAATTGACTAGTGGAGTGGTTGCTAACGGCAACTGGTAATCGGTTGAGTTATCGAGAGAAAAGGTAGTGATGAGACTCTGTTAATCGAATTTCCAATATTCAAAAGCTGGGAAAATGCTTTCAAAATTTGCATTTAAAAAAAATGCACGATCAAGGTTTTGTTTTCGTTTTCTTTTTGCTGTTTACATACAAATACATTGCAAATCTACTTTTGGGCATATTATGGTTGTGCTTGTTAACTGCTTAGTAAAATAATTTGAATAAGGTCTAAAGTTGTTCGCAAACGGGTTTCTTATTGGCTTGGGGACGTTACTTTCGGACTTAGAATAAACGTGTAAGTGTATATTGTATGTATGGGCAAACGTGTTCCGCTTGGTTTGATTACAGGAGACGCGCTACTTGGCCAGATAATATGGGCCAGGGCGTAGACGCGCCTCGGACACGCAAGTGTGAGACGACAGATTCACTTCGAAATGGGGCAAACGACGACAAGTGCTGTGGGGGTCGTCTACTCTAGAAGAGTGATTTCTTCCTTGACTAAAAATTCAACAACTTCCTCATCGACCTCTTCGGTTTCCAAGTTATCTGTGTCCACATCTGCAAAAAGAAAAGTATTTCATTAAAGACAACGAAACGGAGATGCAAATTTTGTCCAACACTTACGTCCTCGCAGCATGACGCGGCGACTCTTCTGTTCCTTCCATTCGCCAATGCGCTTGTTGCGATACTCCATGAAGGTCTCACGCAGTTGGGAACGCTTCTCGAGCAGCTCCTTGGAGGCGCGGGTGAGTCGCAGGCGATCCTTCTGCTCGAAGGCGGGATAGTACTTCTTCAAGTTCTTCTTGATATCCTTCTGCTTCTCCTCGCTGAGGAGGGTCGGAGGCCTGGGACGCCAAAGGAACTGCACAAAGTTCTTCAGAATGGTGCGCTTGATGATGCGCCCCTGGAACGTGTACATGTTGAAGCCGGTATCCTCCTTGACCTTCCAGGAAGAGACGCCAGTGACCACATACCGGCCAGTGGGATCCCACTCAACCTCGGAGGCACGGAAATGATCAGGCGACGCACTGATGATGTAGTCATTGGTCGAATCGACAAACTCAAAGGTGCCCATGGTCAGATTGGCCATCACTATGAACTGTCCTCGTGGCGACCAGAACAGATGCGTGCACGATTTCTTCTCCAGCCGCTTGACCAGGCTCGGCTTGACGCCCTTGTTCACCTCGTAGAAGCTCACGTTGGCGGAGTTGGGTTCGCCGTGAATAATGGAGAACTTGTTTCCGATGGGCTCCCAGGCAAATGCCAGGATGAGCTCCCGAATCTCCACTGAATCGACTGGGACCTCCTTCTCCCGCATGTGGAAGATCTCAAAGTTGTAAAACATGCCCAAGAATTTGACGTCCAGCTCCTTCTTGTCCTTCTTCAACTTGGAATAGCGATCCACTTTGACGCATAGATAGTCGCCAGACTTCTGCCAATGGAGCTTGCAATCGGCCACATGGAATAGGTTCTTGTTGCGAGTCTCCCGCTTCTTGGGTATCTCCATCAAGGTGACGCGGGCAGGTATTTGATTCTGCTCCTCCACCCAGTAGGCAATCACATTGTCCGTGGGCGACCAGGAGAATCCGCGGATGCCAGGAATCTTGATGGACTTCAGATCCAGCAGATAGAAAGAGGGTGTTTCATAGATGTGGATCGAGTTGTCGCCCATCCTGGCCACATACTTGTCGTCGTGCGACCAACGGAACATAGACAGGACCGACATGCCGTCGGCCACAAACGAGCGCTTCTCAGCGCCAGTGCGTATGTCCCAAATGATAATCTTCTGACCTGTCGGGGTGGGGCCGTAGGTTACCAAATAGTTTTCGCAGGGCGAGAACTCCACGAACTGTGTTCCAGTGTGGGGGAACTTCTGGATCTTCTGGAAACTGCTGCCGCCCCAAATGGCCACGCCGGGCTTGTGGAACGTTACCACATAGGTGCCCAGGGGCGACCACTTGACAAAGGTGTCGGTGAACCGTTCGCGGGTCTCCAGCTCGTTGGGTTCGGGCAGAACATTCTGCCAGAAGCCAACCTGAACGCAGTTCTGGGAAGTTTCCGCTGCCACACAGTATTGGTCATACGCATCGGGGTCATTGATGAAGTTGTACAGATCGTTTTGCACCTTGAAGGACTGAACAGTTGGCGGTTCCCATTTCTCCGGGATGTTCTCGTACCTCGAAACGAAAAACCACTTAATTTGTGGGCCATTTAGCAAGAAAGTATGTTCTTACTTCTGGAAATCCGTAAACAAATTCACAGCAAACGTATGATTCTTGTCCAGCCGATGGTTGTTCAGCTTCTTGACGGCTTCCTCCGCCTGGCCGGCGTGCTTGTACTCCATGAACGCATAGCCCTTGGTCTTGCCCTCCTCGTCGACAGGATAAACAACATTCACGATATCGCCGCAGTGCGAGAAGAGCTTGTTGATGACCGATTTCAATTTTTCCAGACGCACCGGCTCCACCTTGGGGATATTGTCCACCACGACAACGCTCTCGACACCGTCGGCCTCGGAAGGCCGCTGCGCCAGCATGTCACCGAGCAGATCTGCAATACATTATATGAATTATTTATATTTTCGCACATTCATCGCATTGAGGTTAGTTTTCCGCGTGTGCTGCGCTGGCAGGCCCGGAGCCGGAACTTGTAATTACCATCATCGCTAATATTGTCCACGAAATTGGGCGGATCTTCGAAATTGGGCTCCTCGTTGTAGTCACTGTCGTTCGCATCGCCACCGGAATGGTCTTCACTCTTCTTTTTAGCCATTTTCAACGATCTATTTGCAAATTTTCCGTCATCAAACTCAAACGCACGAAGTGAAAAGAGCTTAGGGATGGGGTATTAAATACATTTCGATATACAATCGATATAAGTTATTGGTGATATTTTGTTGAGTGGCGAATCTATTGGATATTTGGATATGGATATATTTGTGGGATATATTATCAACGGAACTATTATTCTGGATTCAGGGAGAGTCGAGCCTATTTTTTTGTTCTGTTTTTTACGTTGCTAGCGAGATTTTTCGTATCGATATACAGGATCGATATATACATATATATTTTGATAATATATTGCATGTGACCGTAAACTGAAATTCAACAAAATACTACAACAAATTTAAATTTTCAGTGTGAATTTAATCAACAAAATAAAATAAACAGGTGCAACATCAGTGCGATATTGAATCGATTATGATAAAACGACAAAATTATAGTACTGGATTAAAGACACAAATATTATGCACAACAGGTATCGAAGCTCATGATTTGCAATACGCAAATGTCTTCAAGTTAAAAGTATCTGCGGCTAAAGAGATTATACTAAATTTTTATTTATATTTTGAATTCAAAACAACAATCGGTCGTCGGATTTAATTACATGTTACCGCCAAATGTTTTCCAATTATCGCATAAAACTACCGGTTCAAACCAAGCATGTGCGTTGAGAAGTAGAACAAAATGTCGCGGGGATATGTACATCTGATCTAACGACGTTAAACAACAGAAAAATAGTGTCCTGACCTCAAAATCTGTTCCGGTGATAATATAATTAATAATAAAAATTAATATTTGTGCCAGTCCCAAGGAAATATCACCCACAAATACATTTATATCGATATATTGATGTATATCAATGTATATTTATCATCCCTAACCTTAACCCTTCGAATCGGCGCTATCGCGCGTCGCGGCGCAATAAAATTTGGAAAATTTGAGTAAATTGTGTTACAACGCCCATTTAAAACAAAATAACTATCATCAATAAGTCGCGCGAGCAGCATCAGCAAATGCCACTGGACGGGCCGTTGGAGTGGCGGGGCAGAACATGATTGTTAGGAAATTTCGTTTTTGTTGCTTTTTGTTCTATGATTGTGTCTGCCTTGGTGTGTGAGTGTGTGCGTGCGAGTAGTCAAACAAAAGTATTAAGCAAAAGTTACATATTTCGCAAAACGCTCATTTCGTCTCGTTTCGAAAGGCAAATCGCCCCCGCTCTGCGCCAGAGCTCGGACAAGTTGCAACCTACGCAAAATGAAAATCAGAAACAAAAAGAAAAGCAGTACAAGAAAAGGCGATGCTGCAGCAAACAATTTAATTAACCATTGATGGAAAATCTGTGAAAATATGTAGCTATACTGCAATATTTTTGCATGAATGTATGTATATGTGTATGTAAATATGAAATATGTAAAGGCAGCAACAGCAAGCATCATCAGCACCAGCAGCATAGGCGAAAATCTTTATATACACACATGGAGAAATCGCCCAAAAACTTTCTGCGCAAGCCAGCCCTGAGTGGGCAGGCAAGAGCGAGAGAGAGATATGGAGATGGAGGCAGAGGCGGATGGATACAGAGCAGAGCGAGTGTGTGGGAGAGCGAGCTGTGCTCCAGTCAAAGAGAGAGAGGGAGAGCCCCAGCCTTGATGGAAATGTATGAATGAATTTTCACTTTTGCCAATTTTATGTTAATTATAGTCAGCGCTCAGGGAAGACAGCAGCACAAGCACATAGCTTGTCAAACAATAATGATCGGAAAAGTGTTGGAATAGTTTTTGCGAGGTTTTTCCTTCATCTTCAGCTGCTCGTCTCTCAAATTCCTTCCACACAGACTCCAGAGACCAGCTTTTGTTGGTCGCTCTCCTCTCAATTTTCGATGCCTCCAATGCCTGTTACATCTTTTGTTGCTTGGAAATATCCCCTCTCCGTGCGTGCTTTTGTGTGTGTGTGTGTGTGTGTGTGTGTGTGTGTGTGAAGTTTTCCAATGTGCCTGTCTACACGCCCACATAAGTGGCCCTGCTTGTGTATTTGGGAAAGTAGAAGTGATTCCGCAGTTGGCGCTGTTGGCTGGTGCTTTCTCGCTGCCCTCGTCGAAGCCTAATAAATATCAGTTTATTAATTTTTAATGTTCTTTCAGTGTATAAACCTCAACTAAACAGTTCTAACAACAAGTGTGCCAAAATCTAAACGAACATAGTTAAAGAAAAATAGAACAACTGATTGCAAAAACCCCAATAGGAGAGGAAGTGCTCCCCGTTTTCCCCATCCCGTCTGCTGTGGCTGCTGTTGTTTTTGGTTTTCTTTTATTTTTGGAAGTTTGTGCAGCAGCAGCTCTGAATGTCTTTATGCTTTAATCATGGTGTATTTTGCCACCAACAACAACAACACCAACACAATACGCTGCTATATTAAAATCTTTCTGATTACGAACCATGACAGAAGGACATGAAAGGTAAGTGTTCCCATATACCATACATACCCATACATATTTTACAATTCCATAGCATCATCTGCCCTGCCCCCTCATCCCCCTCCCACCTCAAGAGATGGCCATTCACAGTTAAGTCAAGATTCCAGTGCTGCCAGACTGTTGGCGGGCGCAGGCTTTAGCCGAGCCTGATGCGTCGTCTCCAATTGTATCCAATTAATTGCTGCAATTGAACGCAATTCGTAATGGAAACTCTTCTTAGTTGCAGTTTTCCCTCAATGAACAAGACACGGCACGGCATCCACATGAATGGACTGTGTGGTGTGTGTGATTCATTGTCTGCCTGGGCTGCTTGCTGCTTTCTGGTCCGCCGGACAAGTCTCCACATAGTCTGTCTGTCGCCACATTTAATGAATGAAATGGAACGCCCCCGGACGACTGGCAATGGCATGTGCTGTGGTTTCCCTGTCGTATTATTGTCTTTTGCTTGCCACAGTTTAAAGTGTTGTCGGCGATATCCACAGATGATGTCATTGTGTCTGCTGATTATTGCTCGTTTATTGTGTTTCTTAAGTACACATTTTCGTTACGGGAAAGAAGCCTGCGCAACAAGAACTATACGATACATCACACCCAAGGCTCCAGCTAGTTTCATTCATATCTTTCTTGCCTTCTATTCCCGTTGCTACAGTATACTGAATTAATTTGCAACATTGCCTCTTCACACATGCATACATATACATATATGCAATATACATATGTATATCTTTTGCTGTTTCTAGTAGTATTTTCCATGGAGCACCCTGTGTGGGTATTACATTTCAAACGGAAACAGTATGCGAATTTACAAGTATTTTTTGCATTGGAAATGGACTGCCATTTGAATATTGTAACGACAACGGTATCGGTGTCGGAGGAGCAGCACAGAGCACCCATGACCGACGACAACCACGCGACAACAACACCATGCAAATTGATGCTGACGCAGTTGTTGTTGTCTGTCGAACAACTATTTAGCTGTAAACTGTATTGTGTATTCGTGTATTGGAAGGTTCTATTATTGTCGTCGAGCTATGTGACTGACTGAGTGGGTGGTCAAAGCACACAAACATACTGGCCAACCGCCCCCCTTCCCCGCAACTCGAATACATGCACACACTTGCGCCGTTGTTCATTCATCTTTAGCTGCTCCTGCTGCAGCCCTGTACCTGTGTGTGTGTGCGCCGTTGTGTGGGTGTCGACGCAGTAAACGCAGTTGGCAACACTGTTCGGGACAAGCTTTTTTGCTTGGACATGAACTATAATAGATGTTTATTAATGCATATTTGGAATAGACTATGAAAATGGTGAATAGAATTGCATCTTGCCCCATTTATTTCGACTAGAACATTTGTGGGCGACAACCCCCGCAGCCTCAATGCGCGCACACACACACACACACGCATGCAACTGGAGCTGCCCCCACATTCTGTGTCTATCTCGCTTGCTCTATTTCCTACGCATGCGCCAACTAGAGGGGAGAGCTTCCAAATATTGATGGACTTTTAGTTTCAGCTTGAGGCAGGCTCTTCTACATGGGTGTGCGTATGTGTGTACATGTCTGCCTGCATACGTACATATGTATGTATTCTATAGGCTTGGGTTGGGGGGAGTTTTAACTGTTTTTTCGCTACACCCTAGGTGGCAACTCCTATTATGTATATTTCAGGGCTTTCTTTCGTTCGAAGAATTCGTTGCTGTGCTGCTATGCAACACTGGCTGCAGCCCAATTCATTCACACTCTCGGACATCCTTGGGTCTGCTGACGTCGTTGCCCTCCTCCGCATTCGCCTCTGCATTACCATGGGAGTGCAGTCTGAATGAAAGCTATTGCACTGCCAGCCAGTCCTTGACATGTCCCTGGGTGCAGTGACGTCGACTCTATTCCGGGGACTCTATTCAATTCATTCTGTAGAACTAGCGAAACTAGGACAAGTATGTGTATGCATGGCGACACATCAACGCGCGCACAGACACGAACACGAACACACACACACACTAACCCTCACACAGTCCCATCCATACAGGAGCTGAAACTTCGTTGAAGCTTTTTTCATTGAGTAACTCCAGAAGTAGAACTCCGTTCGATTCAACAACAAAATGGATTCAAACTTGTGCGCAGGTCGCTGGACGGGTTTTTGTGGGCCCCTCCGTTGGAGTCATTCATAAGACTCGAATTGGAGTTGGTGCTAGTGCTGCGAATGAATGCTGAGAATGAATCTCAATTCCAAACCGGAAGTTGTAATATGTACATGCATGCAGAACCAGAACGCCCCAATCCACTATCGAATATTGTTTTTCACTTTAGCTACCCTTAATGTACACTCTTCTGCATCTCTCCGTTGCTCTTCTCTTCTCTGCTCTGCTCTGTGCATTTTATTTTTAAACCGAAGGACTTGCAGTTATTTTTAGTTTCCGTGGGCTCTAGTTGGTCTCTTTTTTTCGGTGCTCATGCCTTTGCTCTTGCCCTTGCCCTTGTCCTTGTCCTTGTCCTTGTCCATGCCCATGTCCATGGATGAATCAGTCCTGCAAGCAGGTGCGCCGTCTCGCTTTGGCTTCCTTTGCTGTCCGAAAAATTCAATTAGCCGAATTAGTGACACTTTTAGGTCATCATCCATACAGTCAGGGATATATGCAGATATAGAGGCAGCCTTGAGGGTCCGCTGGACAACATTCGTTGCCAGACATTGGTGGCTACCACAATGGATACGGTTTCGTACACCAAATTGAGCTTAAAGCGCAGGTCCAGCAGGTAGAATATCTGGAATTATGGGATCTTTCCATTTGAATGTGATTGGATTGAACTGAAACTAACAATATTCTTGGTTTTCTTCTTGTATTTTTTTTGCAGCGAATTCTTAGTTACAGTACGCGCACAGGTAATGACCAGAGACGAGAGTACCGAGGGCTGGCTACCGCTGGCCGGGGGTGGTCTGGCCAATGTGTCCATACGGAAACGGGCTAGACTATCCCCACTGGCATCGGGTCATGACTACATCATCTATGGGCAGAGGATCTCCGATCAAAGTGTGAGTACACTCGAGCACACTGAAATAATCGAAGGATCTCTAATTTGAAATCATTTTCCTCTTCACTGCAGGTAATCTTGAGCTGTATCATCAATCGTGATCTAAAGTATTACAAAGTAATGCCAACATTTCATCATTGGCGCGCCGGCAAGCAGCGCAACGGCCTCACATTTCAAACGGCCGCCGATGCGCGAGCCTTTGATAAGGGTGTGCTGCGCGCCTATAATGAACTAATTGATGGTAAAATCCAGTCCCTGGACACTGAGCCGATCACACTTGTAGTTGCATGCCTCAACCGACACGCCACGCCACGCTCCCGCCTCTCTGCTTTCTATCACGCTATCTTATGCTCTCTGAAATCCTAATTTAAACTTAAGCTTTGCCTGCGATTCCTATGCCTTTTCCCCTCTTTGCCTCTGCTTTCGAATTTGCTTTCGTTTACTAATATATAACGTTTTTTCGTATGTCTTATGCTCTATTTTTTGCCAAACAAACAAACCAAAATTTGTAAAACAACACACAAATCATTGGAATTTTATCGATTTGTTTCAAAAAACCAAAACAAATCGACAATCTAATCATTTAAATGTCTCATTTTAAACGAATTGGTAAGTGTTTAATGAGGCTATACTCGAAATTAGTTTAATTTTTGCTTCATTCACGGATATATGTAGATAAATAGGTCCCCACACTTGGGGACCTGTCTGTCAATTTGCTAGCTTCTTAATTTCCAGATCTCTCTATGCTCTATGCTCTCTCTATCTCAACTATTATCTTCTACATATAAACTGAACTTTTCACCTAAAAATGCCTAAACTAATCGTTGCTTTATGCCAATATACTCGTACTCGTACAACTGATGTGCCTCTACCTCTTGCTTACATGTATATCTACATAGATACATATGTGCTTGTGGTTGTTTTTGGTTTTTTGCGATTTGCTAAAGTTCTTTGCTTCGTTTAGGACTGGCCAAATCGAATCCCACTATTATATGCCCACCATTGACCAAATATGATTCGGTTGGTGAAGATGATGTATTCATGACCCTGGACTTACCTGTGGAGAGCGAGAGTTTACAAAAGATACATTCAAGCCCCGAGGGCAGCGAGAAAAGTCACAGTATGTACTTCCCCGTCAATATTCCGCTGACGCGGTCTGCCATTTCGAGGCGAGTGCTAAACCTTCCATTCGCAGAGAGCAAGGACAGCTACAGCAACAATTCCGATTCGGAGAAGCTGCCAGCGGCACCAATCCACTACATATCCACGGACAAGACATCAACCACAACCACGACCCAGGATGGACCACCGTCGTCAGCTGCACCGGCACCGGGCGCCGCCCAGATTGCGGCCAGCGAGAATTACTCGTATGTGACGCTGACAGCGGTCCACCACGACTACAACTATCCAGTGGTGGACCAGCCAGTGGGGGCACAGGTGCTCAATGCACGCCGCGAGTCGATCAGTGCACTGAAGAAGCGCAACGCGTTGGAGGCGGCCCAGGCAATGGCGGCTGCCCAAACTGTGGGTACAGCCGGGGGCGTGAAGTCGCTGCAGAAGCAAAACGTATCGGACATACTCAAGAAGGAGACGCGCCTGCGGTGTCGCTACTGTCACGAGCTGTACAGCGAAGAGTTCAATCGGCGAGGGGCCTGCGAATATGCCCCGGACACCTTTCGCGCCGGCTACGAGTGCATCTCGGGTATGGGCTGTGCCAGGTGCATGATCTACCACTGCATGAGCGATGCCGAGGGCGAGACGGCCCAGCATCCGTGCGAGTGCAGCGCGACCGAGGCCGGTTGCACCAAGCGCTGGCTGGGCCTGGCGGTGCTCTCTCTGTTCGTGCCCTGCCTCTGGTGTTATCCGCCGCTGCGAGCCTGCCACTGGATGGGCATCCAGTGCGGTCTCTGCGGCGCCCAGCATAAACCGCATGTCTGACACTTGGAGGCCAGATTGCAGGGACAGTACGATGACGACCCCAGGCCCAGAAGCGAACTCCAGTACAAAAACCAGCAGCCGAACCACGCAAACCAAAGCAAAAACCAGCTAAACAACCAGCAGCACCACCACCGCTGTCAGACAGACGAGCAGACCAGAGACACCAAAAGTCAGACGCTGTGGCGCCCCAAGCCGCGCCAGTCCCACCCCCAGTCGCAGCCTCAATCGCAGCGGCACTTTTACAACTGGGAACTGTCGCACAGCCTGGGCGCCCCACAGCAGGAGCAGCAGCC
The DNA here is from genome assembly GCA_008121275.1 of Drosophila lowei. Classification (NCBI taxonomy): domain Eukaryota; kingdom Metazoa; phylum Arthropoda; class Insecta; order Diptera; family Drosophilidae; genus Drosophila; species Drosophila lowei. The sequence continues at coordinate 16,701,955 of CM017778.1, read as the reverse complement.
GGCGTACCTGATGCAGCCGCGTACCAGCAAGGCAGCCCAAAACGACTACGGCCGCCTGCTGTTCTAAATGAGAAGTATCGCTTTTTGTGCGATTTTGGGAGTTGCGAATCTGGCGAATCCCTGTATACACTGTACTCCATTTGATTTGCCATAATTTATTGTACATACAGTAGCAAGCGAATTGACGCATGTATTTTATATATTATATATATTTTGTAATTGTAATTGTAATTTATTATTAGTGCTCTCTCGCTTAATTATACTTTTGTAAAAACGGGCTATTCTTTTTAATTTAATTTAATCGTAATTGTATCATTTATATCGTATACCGTATACCGTATCCGTATCGAATCGTGTTTTTTTCTACCATACAATACCTTAAGTTTTTTCATTTTAGTTTTAGTTGATTAGGGATTACAGGAACTCACATTTGTGCACAATTCGAGAACTTGGAGAACAGTATTAACGCCGAGGCAGCGGCAAAAACAAGGACTTACAAATATTTTGATTGGTGAATGAGACTTTCACAATGTCCATCGCTCAAATCGCACGATAAGCATGAAAAATTCAACCTGATGCGTCTTACACGACATGACACATGAACATAAACCTTTCTTAAACCCTTTCCACCATCTAAGCGAGAGTTACAAATTGTTTTTGACTCTGTGAAAAGACCCAACGCTCAATGCTCAACTCTCGTGTCCCCTGGCTGCTCGACTAAATGTTCACTTAAACAAGCCTTAAGTTGTATAAAAAAGCATTACCCCAATTGTTTGCCTTCGAAAAAGAATGATTTTGACTCTTTCTAGGGCTCATGAAGATTCAAAATATTTCTTTTGCCAAAAAACAAAAAATATGATTTCCAACATAAGTTTATTTTAAAAAACAAAAAACAGAATAAAACAAACCCAAATCAATGAAAAAAATGAGTATGGGAACACGAGAACAGCAGCATTGAACCATGTGAAATCTTTTGAAATCTAATCTTAATAGTTGTAGAACGAAAAACAATTTGTAATTTTGAAGGAAACGCTGTGCGCTTTTGTGCCGTTTATAAAATGGCCAAAAGCAAAGGCATTTTGTGGGAAGGCTGGACGAACGGACGCACACTAACATAACAACATAAACGATAAACAATTGTAAGTGTTTTCAACAACAAAAACAACAAAAATTGAGGAAACTCTTTATGCAGCTATATATGTAAATGTATAATATGATAAGAAGAAAACTTAATTTATTTCTTACTATATAAATATTGTTGTACTAAGTCAGTGACGAAAAACAAAAGAGAACTTCATACAAAAAACAAAAACAAAAAACTATTTGAATGGAAAAAGAAAACAAAACAAAAAACTATTTGAATGGAAAAAGAAAACAAAACAAAAAACGCATATTTATTCAAAAAAAATAAGCAAAGGTTGTGCAAAAAAATCACATTAAAGAAAAGCAACAGAATATTATATTAAAACAAAAACAAACAAATTAATCTATAAATGGAAAATTGTAAGTATGTATGTATGTATCCATGTATGTACAACATTTAAAACGTTTACGAAACCTATGTGTGAAAACTTTGAAAAATTTAAAATATTTGCGCAACTTGACAAAACGAAAGGAAACTAAAAAAACTAATAACTTAAAGGAAATATACAAAACACAGAACAAGAAGTACAAACTGTTGAATATATATACTTTACGATTACCTTACCTTGTGTACATATACTGTAATTTACTTCCAAAATTGGTAACCTCTGAATGTTATTGCTGGCCACCAATACTCTCCAAAACTCTTTCAATACTTACACAAATCTGTATGTAGCTCAACCGAAACGAACTGATCGACAGATCGATCAGAGCAGGTGTCAACTGTTGCAAACACACACAATTTATTCAATCATTTTCTCATATCGAGATTGAATGACCTTTGCCAACTTTAAACAGATACCATGCCGCCCCCACCACAACCACAATCACCATCACCCCGCTATTTCAGAATTCATCGACGACGTTTGCCCAATTATCCGCATATACATACATACTCATATTTTAAACAAGTACGAATCTATGAAGGGATGGTATGGCGAAAAGAACGGGATATGTAAAGGCAAAGAGAAAGTCAAAGTAAAATAAACGATATATTTATTCATGTAAATGTATTTGAAAATGTGAACAAACCAAGAAAAATACCAACAAATAAAACACAATTTAATAAACAATGTAAAATAAACGTTGGTGTTTGTTATCTGGAGAGTTTGGGGGAACATAGGGCTTTGCCTGTTCATTCAATATCTCTAAACAGATCTAACACCATTATACTCATAATTCCAGAAAAAGGAGAACAAACCATAGGAATGGACGAACTAATGCGGCTGTCGGCACAGTCCGCGAAGAGCCGGTCTACCTGCACCATGAACTTTGCCAAGTGGGTTATCTTGCTCTTCCACATCATATCCTTAAAAGCTATTAACCGGAGCCTCCTCCAGTCCTAGGTTTAATGAGGATGCGTCCAGCAACGAGGATACACCGAGTTCCGCAGAGTGCAAGAATCGGTCGCTCATCGAGTTTGGTTACAATTTCGAGGATGTGCAGGGCTGGTCGAAGATGAAACAGTGGCCCAAGGATAAGTTGGCCACCATTCTGCAGTACACGGTTGAGTTGCACCTGAAGACCACCCTCGTGATTAAGATCAGAAACTCGTACTTCAACTGTCACTTGCCGGTGCTGCAGGTGTACTCGGGGTTCTTCATGGAGCTGGAAGAGATACCGATGATGGTGACGCTGCCTGAGGATCTGGTAACACCGAAGGCTTTTATGATCATTTACAAGTGGATGCTCACCGCTGAGCCCTATTTGGATCGCACCCACATTGTCGAATTGTTCATCGCGGCGTCTTACCTGAGGATAAAACATCTTCTAGCCCATTGCTGGATTTGTTTTGACGATGTTCAATGTTTCAATGAGGTCACGGCGTGCATTCTGTATGTAGAGACGCGGTACCACCCGTCCCTGGATATTGTCCGCAATGTGATGCTCACGCGTATACAACAGTTTGTCCTCATCTTTGCGGCCACAACGGATTTTTTGGAACTACCACACAATCATTTGATTTACTTGCTCAGCTCGAGCAGCATCGCTTTGAATACGGAATGTGAGGTTAGCCTGGGAAATCTGAAAGCTCTTACAAGTATATACCTATGAATTATATATTTCCTTGTTCCCAATGCAGGTGCTCTATATGGTGGTGCGTTGGATGAGTCACGACTGGGGCACTCGGCGTGCGTACGCCCTGAAGATTGTGGAATGCATTCGATTCAATTGTATGCCACTCTGGTATATGCTTTTCGTGCGCCGCGACGAAACCCATGAGCAGCTGTTGCAGTTTTTGAACCTGAACGTAGTCAACGGGAAAATGACTGAGGCCATCACCAACATCACATCCGCCATGTACGACGACCAGATCTTTGGGACGAATTCAACACACAAGGACACTCCGCATGAGCGCAAGTGGATTCACGACCAGTCCTGTGATTATCATCATCTGATTGGATGTCCCAATAGCCGTGAGATCCGATACGAGCACTTTCAGGCCTACATGTGGAAGCTGCAGCAAAAGCCGCTTGACTATTGGACCAGTTTTAAGTCCGTTGAACTGAATACTGTCGGACCCTGTCACTGCATGAGGCAGATTTTTTAGTGTTTCTGAAGAGTTTAAAATAAAACGGTAAAATGTTTACAGTGCTGCCAGACCCACTAAAACAACAGATGTTTCGTTATTGAATCGATACTTCGATACCGGCATCGATACTTTGCATCGATTTTGTCATTCACAGTGGAACGGCAACATATTCAACCAGGTGGCAGCGCCAGACATATGTTTATCTTTTTTTGTCTGCCTACTTATTGCAATGGAAAAACTAGAAGCTCTTAAAATATCCTCAATGCGGCCACGCAGTAATATTCTAGATCGCCCGCTCTCAAAGGGAAAAACGGAGGTCTCCCTAAGCATTGTGGCTCTGCTCTTCAGCGAGATTGTCCAGTACTCCCAGAGTCGTGTCTTCACAGTGCCCGAACTACAGACCAGGTGCGCGTTGCTGCTACTTTAGTCTACTCCTACTGAATGAATCAGCTAATGTGGATATGTTTGCAGGCTCCACGACCTCGGCCAGGATGTGGGGACCCGCATTATCGACTTGTACTTTGTGCGCGAGCGGAGCTCCAAGAGAGAGACTAAGCTGACACAAATGCTGCTGTTCGTCAAGACGACAGTGTGGAAGAATCTGTTTGGCAAGGAGGCGGAGAAGCTGGAACATGCCAACGATGATGAGCGTACCTATTACATTATAGAGAAGGACCCGCTGGTGAACACATTCATAAGTGTGCCCAAAGACAAGAGCTCCTTAAACTGTGCCAACTTTACGGCTGGAATTGTGGAGGCTGTGCTTACACACTGCGGATTTGTAAGAAGAACCAATGATGAATAGACTTTCTCACTAATTTGATTATTATTGTAGCCCTGCAAGGTCACCGCCCACTGGCACAAGGGCACCACCTACATGGTCAAGTTTGAGGACTTTGTTATAGCCCGCGACAAGCAAATGGAGGAGAAATAGTCGTAGTACCCAACATACTTATAAATATACACAATTACATTTAGTTAACAATAGATTGTTTTGTGTTTTGTTTAATTTCACTACAAATCCAACATCGCCAGAGAAATTACTTAAATAAACTTGAACTGGCGATCCTTGTAGGCCACCTGCCCGGTTCGGTATTTCTCCTCGCGACCATCGCGTTCGTTCTTCAGGGCCCAAGCGTAAATGGCAATAGGTAGTACCACGGCAAAGAGACCTGTGCGGAAAGACTTTCCGGTTGGCTTGAAGTGCTCGTAGTTGGACACACGCATAGCCTGGAAGCGGGCTAGACCGGCATCGAACTGCAAAACGAGGAAATTAATATTTATCCCAGCCTTATGACATAACCATTGAAAGGAGATTGGTTTTTACATACCACAGTGCCGCCTTCGCCTGTGGCATGACGGAAGGGATTCGAGCTCTGTTTCAAATACTCATTGCGCAGTTTTAGAGTATGTTCGTGCTTGCGGCGGATAAATGCCTCCTCTTCCTTGGTTAAAACCATTTTATTTGCTGAAAAAACTCAAACTCAAAAATTTTAGCTGCAACAGCTGTGAGCCCATCTATCGTGTGAACCTTGACTACTTGACCATCACTAAATAGACAGCGAGTTTCGATATATCGAACTGAATTTGATAACGATAAAGATAACGTCCCATTTGTCAAAATCAAAATGGAAATAGCACTGTCAATAAAATCCTCAATTAATAAAGGCATCTTTATTGATTTTTTAAGTTTAATTTCAAGTAGCATGAGAGAGAGGAGAGAGGACAGAGATAGATTGAATGTAGCACAATGGTCTGAGATTGATTATAAGTAGTTTCTTCATTGTTATGTCTTCTAGAATTTTCCGTTTGACTGGAAACGCTTACGTTCTTGCTCACGAAAAGCGCGTGTAGCGGAAGGGCTATTGCCCTGCGGGTTTGTTATCAAGAACTTGTCGTTCCAGTTGGCTTTGGGATCGTAGGTGGGAACATCCGGCTCGTCGTCCCAATTCTCAGTGTACCCGACTTTCCCTTTATTCTCTTGGTCAATGGCGACATGCGGAGTAGACGCCGAGCGATTTGGACGTTTATCGCCATTAGTCTAGTCGATATATAAACACAAGGCGATATATATATTAATTGAGTTAAAAATGGCCAAATCTCACTTACCTTAGCTTCGTTGTGTGGGCAGCAGATCTTTCCGGAGACCTGATGACAAAGTGCGACTTTCGGCTTTGTGTCCGGGTTTAACAAATTTTCATACATCGATCTGTCCGGACAGTTTTCGTAATGTTCCTAGATGAAATGCAGGCACATCTGAAATATTGTTTATTTAAATGATGATGAATGGCACCGCTTACCTTCACTTCATCGGCCCCTATTAAGTGAGTGCTGTTCAAAGGACAGCGAACCTTTTTGGAGCCAGGATGATTTTTTTCGCAGCGCACCAGGTGAGTGGCCATGCGACTGCGAAGGATGGCATGACTCTCGTCGAAAGGACAAATAATGAGCTTTTCATATTTGTTTCCCGACATTTTCAAAAAGTTCGTTTTACGCTTTAGTTCCTTTCACACTGAAAACTGAAAATGAAATAACAATTGTAATTTTTCTCAGTCAAGGGTGTTCAGGTTTGTTTTTAGACAGTGCTGTGACATCGGCTTCAAATTGAAATCGTTATAAATGTGTTGTTGATTTTCTTAAACAAGAAAAGTTTCATATAATGAAATAAGTGAGACGTCTGTAACCAAAAGTCGCCGGGCATGTATGTATATGGACTAGCGGCCCTATACAGAAAATATATTTAAACTTGCTGGTTGGCGCTTTCCAAAAGTACCTAATCACTATATCGATATGCTAACAACCCTAACGTCTATGCGCCGGCCTCATCACATTCTCCCGCCCTCCCCCACTGCGCATGCCCAGCAAAGTGCGCAGATCGCGTGTCTAGGGTCCTGCTGGATGTACATATGTGTACACGTATGACATCAGAAATAGCACATTCTACGCCAGCCAGTGTACAGCCAGTCCTACAGGGTATGGAAGCTATAAACGAAGGATTGATGACTACATAATCGTACAAGTACTCGTAGGTTCTCAGCCTACTTTCTTATTTTTGTTTAGTTTTTCATCCTTGCCGCAAAGTCTGCTGCTTCGTTGGTTGGTTTTCCACCCCCGCCAATACAGGGTTATACATATATCCATACACAGACTCACTACCCCCGTTGCCCTGTCTACCACACTCTCCCCCATGGCGCATGTCCTGTAAAGTTTTCTGCGCATATGTATCTCTTGTACGTCGACTTTGTGCCATTTTCTTGTTAAAAACAAAGTTCATATGTATATCCCAGGAGGACGCATTTGCAGCCAGGAGGAGTCCGACCTCCTATTTTATTGCACTGTCCGTATGGATAGAGGCTCAAAAGGTGCACAAATCAATGAGACAGCCATCTACATAGTGCGCATAACAATTGGAGTTGAGAGAGAGTGTGATTGCACTGCGCATGTGGCTGCTTCGTTGGGTGGTAATGCACTTGGCTTAGCCTCTTCTCTGGCCCAGGCCCGGGGGTGTGGAGGGTTGTTAGGGGTTGCTTTCGATGGTTGCCCGCGGAGTTGCGCAGTGGCTTCCCTTTCGTTTTCACTGGCAGACGCTTTGCAGTGGCGAACGGACCTGGACACGACGACAGAGCAGAGGGAGGCAGAGCCTCGATTGAATTAGTTTACAGACGCTGAGGAAATATTGATTTTCTGTTGCTAAAAGTGCATTTAAATTTTCAATTTGTTAAATAGCCCCAGCATGAGTCTCAAGTCCAGTGCCCGAATCAAGAAGCGCCGCTCGGACGCGGCCGCCGCTACCTTTTCAACTGGAGCTGCTGCTGCGACCGGGAATGGAAGTGGAAGTGGGAATGGTAGTGGAAGTGGCAATGCGAATGGCAGTGGCAGTGGCAACGGTAATGGTAATGGGAATGGGAATGGAAATGGCAGCACTGTCCCCCCAGCAAACTACAACTGCAACCAGAGCCTGTGCAGCTCCGAGAAGCACAAGAAGCACAGCTACGCGGGACGCAATCCCAACTTTGATACGGACGAGACGAAGCTGCTGATTCAGCTGTGGGGCGATCCCAAGCTGCAGCGCACCCTCATCACCACGCACAAGAAGCACGCTGTGATCTGCCAACTGGCGGCCAAGATGCAAGAGTACGGCTACCACCGGTCGCCGGAGGAGATAACCACGCGGATCAAGAACCTCAAGTGCTTCTACAATCGCCTCAAGAAGGACAAGGAGTGCGGCGCCACCTCCGATTCGGAGCCCAGCTGGAAGCATTTCGCCGAAATGGATGCCATCATGACGCGGCCCATTTTCAGTGTTCGGCCCAATGAGGTGCCAGCCCCATCGCTGAAATATCAACTGGAGCAGGCCCTGGAGGAGCATGCGGAGCAGCGCAGCCGGCGGCTGGCCAACGGCGAGGAGTTGTCCGAGAGCGATAACGAGGAGGACGACATGTTGCTCTCCTCTCTGGTGTCCAAAGGCAAGGAAGACACGCCCCGTAAGGAAGTGGAGGCCGCCTGCCTTGGGGTGGACACGGATTTGAATGAGCAGACCCTTGATGCCATCGCCTCCAAGCGACGCAAACGCTCAACCGAGCCGGATGTGGATATCGGTCAGTCGGTCTTGGCCTCCCCTAGCATCAAGACTGAGCCGGGCCATGAGCCAGGACCTGCTCCCGTTGCTGCACCGGTGGAGTCCGAACAGGAGGACGACGACGACGACGACGATTGCATGCTGCTGCCCCAGACCAAGGAGGAGCCCATCGATGTGGATGCTGGCGATGATTCACCCAGCGAGAAGTCTCCTAGTCCCGTCATGTCCACTCTGGCGAATATATTGCAGCGGCCGAGGAACCCAGGCAATCTCATGTCCTACGCGACAGGCAATGTCATCATCTCAGCGAGCGGCACCACATCGACCAGTTGCTCGGTGCCCATTCAGAGCACTAGCACACTTTGCAGCAATGCGGGCATGCTGCAGCCGGGAAAGATCTCCTTGGTGCCCACCAATTTCCTGATGCAGTCCAAGCTGCCAGCCACTGTGGGACCTAGTCCCGTGCCAGCCAACGGATCTGCTCCACAACTGCAGCTGCTGCAGAGCGCCATCAACCAGGGAGCCCGTTTGATGATTAGCGGATCAGCCTCTGCCCCGGCTCAGCCAAGCAATGCCGGGCTGGTGGCCACTGCTCCCGGCGGTGTTAAGTTTGTCCTAGTGAATACCGAGCAGGCAAAGGCAGCGGCAGCCGTAGCTGCTGTGGGCAAATCAGCAGCAACGCTTCCACTGGCCACGGCCCAGGCTCAGGCCATAGCACAGCAGCAGCAGCAGCAACACCAACAACAGCAACACCAACAACAGCAGCAGCAACAACAGAAGCTGCAACAGCAAAACCTCCAGCAAGAGCAACAGCTGCAACAGCGCCAGCAGCGACAAAAGGAAAAGAGAATTCAACAGGAGAAGGACGAGAACCGCCGAGAGAGGCAGAGAGAGGAATCGCAGTCCAGGCGACACATGACAAGTCAGTATAAAATAATTCCATCACTCCATTCAGCTATTTATTAACTTACCATCCACTATTGCAGCTATGAGAATCCTACTCCGGCAGCTGCTTAATTCCCAGAACGAGGCGAATGAGATCCAGCATAATCGCCTGTCATTGGAGCGCGAGCGTCTGGACTGGGAGCGGTCGATGGGGGATCGCCTGCTGTTGTTGCTCCCAAACCTGGTGCAGCCTGCCCCAGTAGCTACTCCATCAACTACTGCCCAGCGTCTGCAGCCGCCTAAGCTGCTGTTCACCACAGCTCTGCCCATGGGCAATGGTACCGTCACCATGCCACATATACTCACAACCAATTCCTTGCCAAAGGTGATTACAGCACCATCCTCCACGCCAGTCAACTGCAGTACCAGCAGCAGCAGCACTGTCAGCGTCGGGGGAGGCCCGGCGCCAAAGCCAGCAGCGGACGGTGATGTTCAACTAGTCACGCCAAAGCAGGAGAAGGAGGGCTAATTGATATTGTAAGAGCGATCTCTGACTTCAGAAAACGATGATATTTCATTAAAAGTCCATATCCGATCTTAAATGTAGTTTATTCTAACACTAAGACTTCTATATAATAAAGCTTGAACTAAATACTGATTCGAACACCATGAGCTGCTGCTGCAGGTGTCCTAGCGTATGTTGAGACGTTCCATATCGCGGATCTCCATTATATCTGTTTTGAGGCGCTGCTTAACAATCTCGCGCCAAATGGCCTCACGATCCCGATTGTCCGTCACACCCATGCGCTGCAGCGAGGTGTCCGTAATGCGTAGCAGAGCTCGCCCAGTGATGTCGTGCTGGAATGTAAAAAGATACAAGATCAGTAGGAAGTTATTTTAACGCGGCGGTGCTACAGAGCAACAGAGAAGTCGCAGGGAGCACTTTTTACCTGGACAAATAGCTGGTCGTATTGCGAGTATTCACCGCAGTGGCGACGATACCATTTCAGCACGTCGCTTACCGTCCACTGGTAAACGGCCTTCGGGCGCGTAGTCTTCGTCCGCGTTTTGTTTTGAGTGGAATTGATTGTTTCTTCGGCTGGCATTGTTTTTTTTTTTTTTGGGGTTTAAGTTACCATGCTACCCTTGAGTAGCGTGGGATTAATTGGTCGCCCGCCTATGTGCAGGTGGAATTTGTCAAGTCAAAGAATAAAAGATGTCGGAGTACTTCTTAGTACGCGCTAATGTTATGGGCGGAGGGGGTGGCGACGAGGCGGTGAGTCGGAAATAATAATAAATATTCGAGTATGAACATTTTGACAGGACAGATAATCGACAAAATATATCGTACATATACCGATGAATGTACCGGGCTTAACATACTTAAGCCCCCTCTATTTAAACAGGTTTACGACTTGAGGTAAATGGCGGAAAATATTACTGAATGTAAATTCTTCTTGTAGATCCGTGCCATCTTTCCTCTGAACTTAAAAAAAGACCACGATATCTTTCACCTGAACTGCGCTAAAATGATTAAATTTTAATTATTTTCGGTGGACTATTAAAATACCGCCTTGGCTTGCAATGGGTTAATCGTTCTCCGTCGTGGATGGGAAACCATATTTCTCGATTTTTATATTCCGTCGAATATTACTAGCTAGATAGAACATTTAGCCATGCCCACTTAGTTTTATACGATTGATGAATCAATTTTTTACTTAACTGGTTTATTTTAAATACTTTCTTTTATTGGATCTTGTCTAAAAAAAGGTTTTAGCGAAATAGGTCACATATGCCCTGCCCACATAATTTTATACGAGTGATGAATCAATTTCCTACTTGATTGGCCAGTCAAGTAGAAAATTGATTGGCTACTTGATTGGCCAGTCAAGTAGAAAATTGATTCATTAAGCGGATACAATTATGTGGGCAGGGCTGAAGGTTCTATCTAGCTAGTAATATTCCACGGAATATCAAAATCGAGGAATATGTATAATAAAACTTGAATTCGTCAGTATATTTACGGTATATTTTTAAAATGAGACGGTATATTTACGGTATATTTCTGAGGGTCAGACCGTATATTTTAACGATAGATCCGCGGTCACACTATCGTGACTGGCGCTTAATAACAACGACGAAAAGGTGAAAAAAGTCAGAATAAAACAGAATAAAAAGTCACCTAGTACGCATTAAGTACTGAATATATATATAATACACAAAGAGAAAAGAGGAATACGTATAGAGCTGTAGTTGTAACACAGTTTGCTGTTTGATTGATTACAAAATTTTGTGGTAAATTCGAGCGTTATCCATATTCAAAGTCGCAAGATGGCCGGAGCTACACTATTCGAGCGTGCACAGGCCTTGTCCAGTGTGAATCGCGAAGAGGACAGCTCACTGCTGAATAAAATAGTGCGGGATCAGGAGGGTGCTGAGAACGATGAAGAACGCATACGCATCAAGGAGCAGGGCATTATGCAGCAAGGTGAGCTCTACAAACAGGAGGGGAAAGCAAAAGAGTTGGCCGACCTCATCAAAGTGACGCGTCCGTTCTTGAGCTCGATTAGCAAGGCCAAGGCAGCGAAATTGGTGCGCTCATTGGTAGACATGTTTCTTGACATGGATGCTGGCACTGGAATTGAGGTGAGTCTTGGGGTTCTCTATTAACAAAATATTGCCTTTACACAAGATTCCATTTACCCAAAGGTGCAACTTTGCAAAGACTGCATTGAGTGGGCCAAGCAGGAGAAGCGGACCTTTCTGCGGCAATCTCTGGAGGCCCGTCTAATTGCTTTGTACTTCGATACCGCTTTGTACACAGAGGCTCTGGCATTAGGCTCGCAGCTGCTAAAGGAGCTCAAAAAGTTGGATGACAAGAATTTGCTGGTGGAAGTTCAGCTGTTGGAGAGCAAAACCTACCATGCACTGAGTAATCTGCCCAAGGCCAGAGCTGCCCTCACCTCGGCCCGGACCACGGCCAACGCCATCTACTGTCCCCCCAAGGTACAGGGTGCCCTCGATCTCCAGTCTGGCATTCTGCATGCGGCCGATGAGCGTGACTTCAAAACCGCCTTCTCCTATTTCTATGAAGCCTTCGAAGGCTTCGACAGCGTTGACAGCGTCAAGGCCCTGACCTCTTTAAAGTACATGTTGCTGTGCAAGATTATGCTAGGACACTCGGATGATGTAAATCAGATTGTCAGCGGCAAGCTGGTAAGTCAATTGAGCTGAAAATATTAAGAATGATCGTTAAATAAATGTTCTTCTCTAAACCAGGCCATTACCTATTCGGGCCGCGATGTGGATGCCATGAAATCGGTAGCAGAGGCTTCACACAAACGCTCCCTCGCCGACTTCCAAAACGCCCTCAAGGAGTACAAAAAGGAACTGGCCGAGGATGTGATTGTGCAGGCGCATTTGGGCACGCTTTATGACACCATGCTGGAGCAGAACCTGTGCCGCATCATCGAGCCCTATTCCCGTGTGCAGGTTGCCCACGTCGCTGAGAGCATTCATCTGCCCAAGGCCCAGGTGGAGAAGAAGCTGTCTCAAATGATACTCGACAAGAAGTTCAGTGGCATTCTCGATCAGGGAGAAGGTGTACTGATTGTGTTCGAGGAGACGGCCGTGGACAAGACCTACGAGCGTGTGCTGGCGACCATTCAGAGCATGGGCAAGGTGGTGGACACACTCTATCAGAAGGCCAAGAAGCTTTCGTAAACTGGCTGGTAGTGGAGGAGACATTATTCAAATTCAACATGATATCAGCATAACTAGCAGACATTTCATAGTTTCTTTTGGTTTTCTTTTTCTGTTACAAAAAATTTACAATTCTCATGCCGATTCCAAGCCAATTAACTTTTCAGTTTCTGCGCAAACAATATAAATCAATCAATTGGCAAAAATAGCAACAGCAAACCCCAACCCCAACCTCAACCAGAAAACATTAAGCGGAAACCATTATCTAACATAAGACAAATTATTAAACATTTTATGGGATCGAATTGTTTGCGCGCGTGCGGTATACTAAGCAAAAATATTCAATTAACTACTTAATAAAACAAATCTAAAAGGCAGCTCGATAAATATGTAAAGTACATTTCCAATCGGTAAGATGAGGGTGTATCTCGACCCTGATCGTAGTCCTACTAGGCCTCATAGGGATCTACGTACTCGTACTATTCTGTAATGTTGATTCCTTTGATAGTTCTTGCTTCAATCCATCCTCCCATTGTTCTCGTTGGAGATCGACCATTTTAAATATTTTAAAACAATTTTAAATTTTATTAATTTAAGAAATAAATAATTGAATAATGTTGAAGGCAGCCCTAACCACGGAAGTGATGGGTAAGACCCAGACCAGCGCCAAAGTCCGTCCTTTGATTAGCGAATGGGCCACTCATCCACTTGTTGGCAGATCCAGACAGGTCCAAGTGCGTATTACGATCGGCCGAGGACCAGAGGTTGGCTCGTGCCTCGGCGCCCAGCTGACGACCAATGCCGGGGAAATTGCTGTGCGTCAGACTGGCGCCATGACCTTTGACGTGCGAGTAATCTAGGGCGGCGCCATTGCGTTGGAATTCGAAGCCATTGGCCAGCTTGTTCTGCGAGGCGAAGGCCTTGGCATCGAGATTGTGTACGCCGTTGTTGAAGAGATTGGCATGCACCTCCTGCTGGAAGACGTCCTTCACGCCGGGAGTGTGGGTCCTGGTCAAAGAGGCACCGTGTCCGTGGCTGTAAAGAAGGAGAGAATTTCGTTTAGTCACTTTTCTACTAATACGTTCTTCTTCCGATTGACTCACTTGTTGTAGGCCACAGTTCCACCTGTGGTGACGGGACCCGATTTCGTGTTGCCGGCGGCAAAGACCTGACCCACCACATTGTGATCGGGATTGCCAATGCCTTTGGTCAGATCAAGGCGGGCATCAGAGCCACCAGCCGGATTGGAGACCAATGAACCTCCGAGAACCTGACGGCGGGCACGAATGAGTCGTGGTGGTGGTGTCGGAGGTGGATAGTAGGGCAAGGTCTGGTAATACTGGGGCACAGCCTCGGCTATGGCTGCCAGGGCAACGATTGCCACGATGAAAATGCTTCCCTTCTGCATGTTGTATTGTATTGGCTTTGGAACGAGCAAACGCCGACTGATGCCTGATCGTGGCTCACCTTTCGCTTTTATAGCGAAACGTTCTTCCAAACGTAAAAGCAAACCCCTAGCGCGAGTGGGGAACCACTCGTCTTGTGATTCACAAGACTCATCTGCCTCCAGCCGATTGCCTCCATCTGTCTTATCAGCTAGAAATTCCCCGCCTCAGGTCTCTTCGGTGATTTACTTTTGCATATTCTTTCTGTGTGGCCTGTTCTGACCTCTCCACGCCCCACCTCCTCCTGCCTGCTCGCATCATTGACGCCACTTGTTGCTTCTTTTGTGTGGATCTCAGCCGCACTCAGCCCACAGGCCCTTTGGCCGACTTGACAGCTTCAAGTGACTGCTTTTGTGGGCTTAATGGAGGAGAAGTGCTTTATCTTGCGTAGGACAGATTCTGACAGTTATAAGCGATATCATATCATATTCCTCAATTGATGTCCCGTTTTAGTGGCTCTTATCGCGGGCGATGGGTGGTGGGTGGTGTTTCATAATGAGTGAAAGAGAGTCGTAGGACTGGTACTCGCTTGAGTGAAGTTTCGGCCAAGTCCTAATTGAATTCTGTGCGCAGGAGCAGGCTGAAAGGATGCCAGCCGAGAGCGCGGCGTGTGAAACTTTGGCGCCTTGGATGTCAACGAAAAGTTTGCACTGAGAAAAATTCCCTTGATTAATGGGAGATATACAAACGGATAGTTGGGATTAATTTGGTAAGTGTTTTTAGCATAAAAAGTTACGTTTATTTTGTATCTTCTTAGAAATGAGGATTTTGTTGGCTGATACCCTGATATTTATTACTTGATCTTAAAATTCCTAGAGTCTCTACATATTACGAGTAGAAAACTATAGCGCTAATCTAATAAATCCATAATGATCTTACATTCAATTGTGATTTGCTTTGATGTCTCAGACGTGACCTTTTGAGGGTCTGAGCATCCACAGGCCCGGCTCTTATCAGCTCCTAGTCCCCACCATCTTTGCCATTTGGGAGATAGCATACAAAAATCCCCTAGAAATTTTGTTGTACTTCTTTATTATAATTGTTTTTTGTTTTTTTGCAAACATTGGTATATTTCGGGGCACAATCTATTCAAGCAAAACTAAAATAATTATAAACAAATGTTTTGTTGGGTTTTCCCCCTCTTGAGATTAGCGGCATACCATCAAGCCAACCGAATTGGGGGACTCATGGCAGCGACAGCGGGCTGGATTAGTCCCAGACGATCGGCGATGGCCAGTGCCTCGCGGCGCACTCGGATGGGGCGTGGATGGGAGGTGGGGCGTGGATTGCTGGGGCGCGGCTTTCCAGGAGTGGCAGCGGCAAGGGCCCAGATGCAGGCGAGCAGCAGGAAAACGAGACTGAACTTCATTTTGGCTGGTCTGAACAGATCGAACTGAATGCCGATCGATGGAAATGCTTCAGTTTATATAGCGCTGCATCAAGGCGACTTTGGGCGCCTCCGCCACGGGGATTCTACAAGTTTATCAGCGAGAATCGTCTCATATTGCGACAATGTCAATGATGTCGACGAGATAGTGGTCTGGTAAGTGATTCACATCAGTAATCATTTCGATCGATGTACGATGTAGTTCTGTAGTTCTCTGAAGCTATTTTCCAACAGGTACATCCAGGTCTTTTTTAAATACAACTAATTTTGGCGCCTAGCTGTCACTTTCGCTTGTGTGTTCTCTCTCTCTCTCTCAAATTCTCTCCGTTTGAGGTCCTTCCTGTGTGGAACGCCAGCCGCGTCAAATCTCATTAGACGGAACAGACACATACACATACGCACGCACCAGAGACCGAAAACGAAACGAAACGCGCTTGAGCGAGCTTTTCCGCTTTGAGCGCAACATTTTCTTTTTGGGGGCTCTTTTGGAAAATTCTTGGGCAGCTCGTCAAACGTTCGTGTAGAGGCCAGACGCGAGGAAAACTCTGCTTATCGATTACGCACGTAACACACATTTTCCCCTCAACCGAAAGGCCAGTGTCGTCGTCGTGCAAAAGTTACAAACAATTAAAACCGTATTTTGGGTGTGTGTAATCCTCTGATATTTACTTGATTTAAAGATTTAAAGTTTACATAATTATATGTGGAACAAAGCTCGTCTCAAGTGTCTCTGTCTCTGGCTTTGGCCTTCAAAGAAGTGTGCGAAAAAATATATATATGTACGCGTATATAGACAGAGATACATCCTCACGTGTGTGCCATAGAAAATGGATAACAGATTTAGAATATCGCCAGATCCTTTGTAAACTATTGTATAAGTGACCAAGAACTTTTAATCTACGAAATAATCCTTTAAATATTAAAAAAAAACTGCTTTTTCCTATTTCTGTTTTGAATCTACAAAGCTTTCGATGTGTTTTTTAAGGCTTTAATTTCATCAGATTATGTATGTTTCAAAGGCCCTTTTCTTTATAAATACATATTTAGATGTATGTATGTATTCATTGTACATAGAGCAACAACAAGTCTGTTCTATATATGGATGGTGGCAGATACATATGTATGTATGTATATACAGACACCATTCACCCACATTTGCAGCGTGCCAAGTGAACGAAAAAAATTGAATAGAAATTACTCATTCGCTCATGTCGCAGGAAAAGCTCAAAGCTAATGCAATCCACTCAACTGAATTGAGCTCTCTCTTGGCAGAGGGAGAGCGCGGTTTGTTTAGCTCTCTCCGAGTCTCAACCTGTGCTTGCACGATATGTTTTGCACCGCCAATACTAGAGGAAATAATAGGATTTTTATGTAGTGGAAATATGGGAAAAACAAGCACGTTTTCCTTATTTGTTGCCTGATTTTCAATCAGTCTGCCAGAATGCCAACATTTTCCCATTTCAAATATGCTCTGGTGGAAAAACGTATCGTGTAGCTGCAAGTTCAGCCATTTTCCGAGTCTTTTGCTCACATTTTAAGAGGCAGGAGAGTGAGGCTCATTCAAAAGCGAAAGGCGAAAAGCGAAAGAGTGGGAGAAATGCGAAAAGAAAGCAGTGGGCAATTTTAATTACAGACATCTTCTGCATACAAAGATGAGGTCGGTCCTCATGTCCTGAGCTATTTCCGCTTTGAGTTCCTCTAATCCCAAATTGGAGAGGCCATGATTACACTGCTCAACAAAACTAAGAAGAGTGTCAGGAATGGTGCTTAATCGTTATAGCCACCGACATTTCACAGTAGAAATCCTGTATCCCTTTGAGTCTAAGTGTCAATCTGTGAATGTTTAATCTGCGCACCATGCCCCCTATTTTGCCCACCAGTGTACTACAGTATAGGAAAATGATTCGCTCTTTAATCTGTGGGGGGTAGCGGGAGGAGCCGCGTTCGGCAAAGAGACAAAACGATTGACATCCTCCTCTATTGTATTCTGTATTCCACAGCTGCCGAATGATAATGAAAGTGATGATGAGACTGTAAGTGGGGGACAAAAGCAAAGAACGAGACCCACTGGGACGAAGGAAGTGGAAGTGAGAGCCAAATAACCAACAGAGAGCACTGAAGGAAAGCGGTTGAAGGGGAGGAAAGAGCGAGGGTTACACCAAGGAACTAAATACCACAATGAATCCCTACAATGCTGGAGGAGGAGGCGGAGGTGCACCCAATCCCTTTGGGGCGCCATCAGCGGCAGCACCTGGCTACGGCCAGCAGGGGGCGGGGTACGGCTATGAGCAGCAGCCAACAGGTGGCTACGACCAGGGCAACTACGGGGGGGAGCAGCAGGCAGCCGGATACGGTCCTGCCGGGGCCCGGCCTCGCGTAGACGTGGAGGCGACCGGCGAGGTGGATCCGAATTTGTAGGTACCCCCTCCACAGAGCTGCCCCGCGAGATACTGAAAACTTACCCCATTTGCAGATATCCGGAGGCCAAGGAATCAACGCACAAAATACGCGGCCACTCGGACATCCTGGAAATGTTCTTCGGCGCGAGCACCGAACGGGAGTTGATACCGGTTAAGAGCTTCTACTTTTTCTTCTACGCGGCCTTCGGATCGCTCTTCCCGCTGATGGGCGTCTACTTCAAGCAGATGGGCATGAATCCGGGCCAGTGCGGCATCCTGGTGGGCATGCGCCCGTTCGTCGAGTTCCTGTCTGCCCCCTTCTGGGGATCCTACGCAGATCGCTGTCGCCAGGGCAAGAAGCTGCTGCTGGGCTCGCTGGCCTGCTGGGTTCTCTTCACCATTCCGCTGAGCTTCATCCGGCCGGAGGCCATCAACTGCATCGAGCGCCGCAATGCCACGGACTTTGTGCTGACCTACACGCGCACCAAGCGCGATCTCTCGGCAATGTACGATTGGGATCAGGGTAGGTAGATCTACATCTTGCTTACCAACTGTACTTCGTATTTTCTAAACATTATACCGCTAATATCCGATCTCTAGTTTCCTGCAATATCAGAACTACATCATAATATTTGTACGGTAATAATATCGAATGATTTTCCACAGATCAGGGCACTATGCCGGCGGAGGAGGCCCTGGAGGAGGCCGAGGCCGCTCACAGCCGGAGCAAGAGATCCCTGCTGTTGCCCAGAATCGATGCGGGCATCTCTCCGGTGCACATCAACTTTGTGAGCAACTACGACGACAAGTACCATCGCGACTATGTGACGCCCATCTTCAGTTCCATGGTCTACAGGACGCCGGTGGGGACAGAGACAGGAACAGCCAATCTGCCACGATGATTACTGACCTGTTGATCTTCGCTTCTTTTAGGATATCCAAAAGGCCTTCTTTCTGCTGCTGCTGGTGATCCTCATTGGGGAGTTCTTCAGTGCCCCGGCCATCACTCTGGCGGACTCGGCGGTGATCACGCTGCTGGGCGAGGATGCGGACAAGTATGGACACCAGCGCATGTTCGGCTCGCTGGGCTGGGGCATCTCCATGTTCCTGGTGGGCATTGCCCTCGACCACTCTACCTCGTTCTCCAACCATCCCTGCGGTGCGGGCAACAAGGAGAAGAACTACAACATCTGCTTCTCCATCTTCTCGGTGCTGATGACTTGCGCCATCATCTCGGCCTCGAAGATCACCTTCAAGTACGATCCGCTGGACGAGCAGCAGCAACAGGCCTCCGCACAGTTCGTGGACCCCAGCAAGAAGGCCGCCGAGGATGAGTCGATGAACCAGCTGGCCGCTCAGCTCAATCTACCATCACTGGCAGTGGGTAGCGGCAGCGCCGCCTCAGGGGGCGCCAGTAGTTTCCCGGCCGGCGGCCATCAGCCACAGCCGCACATTGGGGCCGAGTCCAAGGTGTTCGCACAGACGGCCAAGGAGCTGCCCGAGTGGATGACGGTGCTCACGCACTTCAAGGACGTGAAGACGGCCTCGTTTCTGTTCGTCGCCTGGTTCATGGGCTTCGGAATCGGCCTGATCTTCACCTTTCTGTTCTGGCACCTGCAGGACTATGGCGGCACGCCCACCCTCTTCGGTGTGGCGTCCGTGATCAATCACGTGTCCGAGATCTTTGCCTACTTCTTCAGCTTCCGTCTGATCACTCAGATCGGCCACGTCAAGGTCCTTTGCCTAGGCCTGATCGGCAATGTCCTGCGATTCCTGTACATCTCGTACCTGACCAATCCCTGGATGGTGCTCCCCTTCGAGCTGATGCAGGGCATCACCCATGCCGCCGTCTGGGCTGCCTGCTGCTCGTACATTGCCCACAACACGCCCAAGCACCTGCGTGCCTCCGGCCAGGGCGTGCTCCAGGGCATCCACCATGGGCTCGGTCGCGGCTGTGGCGCCATTATTGGGGGAATGTTCGTCACCTACTACGGTACTACTGCTACCTTCCGTTGGTATGGTATTGCCTGCCTCCTGGTGCTCGGCCTCTTCATTTTCGTCAACTTCTACCGCAAGGAGCAGGGCTTCATCTCGGACATACCCGTCACCGAGGATCCGCATCAGGTGAGTTTAGCCTGCGTGTGATCTGTGGGAGAGCCCAATGCCCGAGCTACTAATCCGCCAATCCCCTCTTGCCTCCAGGTGGCCGAAGAAACCTCGCATCTGGCGCCGCATGGGGTGCCCAGCAATCCCATACCACGGGCCCTCTCCAACTCTCGTTTGAACGAGATGAATCCCAATGGAGGACCCTACGGCACCTATCAGACCACTGGCGGCAATCTGGACATTCCCGGCGCCAATCCGCACAATCCATTCGCGCAGTAAGGACACACAGTCCAGTGCAGTCCTCCAGTACAGTCACAGTCACTCATGTAATCCGAAAATGAATGAACGAAAGAACAACAAAAAATATAACCGCAAACATATCTTGGACATTGGCCTGCAATATAAATTGCATAACGCATAACGCTTTATTTTGATTTGTTGTGCAATCAATATACGATCTGCAAATAGCTTAGAATACAATATACAACAAAAACCACACATACACATATATTTTATATAGGAAATACCATATACGCAGGGCAGGAAGGGAAGCATCCACACTTAGATATGGATATTGTATGACTAAACGGTGGGTGGTCACGGTTGCAAGCATTTCCGATTGGTAATTCAATATTTTGTTTAAAAAATGCTAACATTTAGGTACATTTTCCCGGATTTTTTATGTATTTTTTAGTTTAAATATAGAATATATTCTATAATACTTAATTTATAATGACACCGTGATTACAGTTGATAGAGCAGATGCAATTTTGAAAGAATTTTCCCATAGCTGCTGGCAATACAAATACATAAGTAATACTATACAATATATATAGAAACGACACTGTGCAATCTATAATATTTATAGGCCTGTTATATTTCATTTGCAACGCACTGGAAGCTCTAGCCGCCACCAGCCAGTGCAACCTTTTTGTTGGGCGATCACCAATCAAATCAGCCATGAAATCACCAATCAAATCACCCATGAAATCACACATAAAGTACCTATAAATCGAATAACACAAACAAACAAAACGAGAGTAGAAAACACTTAAATAACCAAAATTAAAACTCCATAACTCCATAAAGGAATATTTACTAAAAACAAATTTAGAGGAATTAAACGAAGGAAAACTAAAACTAAAAACTAAAAGAAAAAAGAAAATTAGAACAAACCACAATTGGCGAAAAAAGAGAACTAAAACGAATAACCAAAGTAGAAAAACAAAAGTGAAAAAGTGAAGGAGACCCAAGGATATTGTAACGAATGATATTATGAAAATCCGCCTCATTGCAATCAACTGTTGAATATTTTAATTTTTACACACAACAAAATATAGTAACAGAAATGATAGACAAGAATGTTGGGGAGACAGACGGACATATTTTGAAATACCTACGAAAGCAACCAAAATGCAAAAGATAATTATATGAAATATATATATATATGTATGTATATGTATATGTATAGTATATGGAAGTTGACGCACCAAAATCGAAGAGGAAACTACACTGTATCTGTACCTAGGAGATATTTTTACTGATTTCATCTATACCTATCTATATATATACTGTATACATAAAAGATATTGCTATTTTCGAGTTATGATTATTACGTTATAAAGATATTTATGCTAGTTCTTGTGTACAGCACCAGATTTTCGGGTAAATGAACTTTAGTATTATGCATACTGTACAATGGCACTCGCGTTATATTTGTTGAGCTAAACCCCTTTCTATATACATAAATACGATATACTATACTATACTATACTATATAATTAAAAATATACATACCGATCCCCAAAATCGAACCGAACAAACACAAGAAATCATGTAATTACGAGTATGTATTTATGTATGTTTAATAAACGTTTAACAACCGAGTGAAGAAAATAAGTAAAAGAAAACAACAACCAAATCAGACACCTATTGTCTTACCTTTTCACAGCTGTGTTTACTCGAACTGACGGACTCCTCCTCCTTTCCAGACTCTTCCCCAGATTTACCTACGAGTATAAATAGATCCGAAATCCCGTTGCACAGATCACTGACAATGCGCTTTGCGTTGGGGATCGTGTTCTGGGGGCTCTGCTTGGCTGTCCAGGGAAATTCACCCAAGCCCCCAGCAGCACCATCAATATCTCTTCCCGACTCACTTGGGCGAGCTCCAGCGCCATTCAGACCGGCTCCAAGACCTACACTACCCACCAGAAGACCTCCAGTAGCCACCACCACAAGACGGGCGATTCCCAGCATCAGAACCACAAGATCTCCCACAACTGCAAAACGGACAACGCGGACGTTTCTGATTTGGTCGCGAATGCCCACAAGACTCTTACCGACGCGACCGAACGTACGACCTACAATCCGTCCCACCTTGAGGACCAGATCGCCGATCCGTCCACGGCTGCCATCGGTCCGTCCAACGGTTCCATCCCAGCCAAGAACTCCAACACGGGCCAGATCTCCTCTGAAGTCCACAACAAGGCGTTTAGAATTCATATTTAAGGAACCGACAGTTCCGCCCTCAAGAGGTTCACCAAGGGCTTCCACACGCTCACCTATTCCAGGAACAATGCGACCCACAAGGACACTCGTATTTTTGTTTCCAGACCGAACACCCAGCCCAGGCAACAACTGGCATTTCAGAAGGCAATCGATTGATTGGATAAACTAATGAAATCCAGTAGATCCTGTTCTGGACTCAAGGGATATATGGATATGTCATCTTTTTGCCTTCTTTGTCTAAAGTTAGAACTATTCTCCGCTTTCAGAGTTATCGGTGGGAATTCTGGTAGATACATACATATGTACTGGGTCATCACGCGATGTTGAATTCTTAGTAACTTTTTATTTCATTCTCCTTTAAAGTGGAATGGAAAAGTCAAATAAATAAGAAAGGAAGCTGATAAGTACATGCCTCAGGAAGTACTGTGTATTCCATCAACATCCTATATCCAAAGCATTCAATAAAAAAGATTCTTACCACTCTTATCCGTCAGAATCTCATTGTGGATCAATTTCAACTGAAGTTTTTCACATTTAAACTATTTGAATGATTTAATGTTTTTTTCTGCAACCTGCACATGTGTACCTGACGTGTGTATCCAAAGTGCCGGCATACCTCTGTTCCTACAACTAAGTGGTAGGTGGAAAAAAATAGTTGTGGCATTCCGGAAGCGCTTCAAGTTTGGCCAAGCTCATTCGTCTCTACGATTTGTTGGCATTTCAACGGGCTGACGTGCTGGCCGGTTGGCCACGAAGGGGGCGGCTGTAGGATATGTGGGTGGGTGGGTGGTTCTGTTGGCTTGGGGGGCGTGGGGCATTGCCTGCTCATGCAATGATAAATGAAGTTTTAGTGGCTTTTGACCCATTTAATAAATTGTTAAAGTTGAAAAATGTGCAAGAATATTGCAAAGTTGCTCGCTCTCCCTATTCTTTCCCCTTCTCCGGCTCTGGCTCTGCCCTCTCAATTTTTTTTTTCTATTTAGTTCCTTTTGTGTTTATTTTGTTGCTGCTGCTGTTGCATTCTGAATTAGGGTTAATTTAAAAGTTGCCAGTGCTACACGGACTGACCCATCGCGTCGTGTCAAGTAGTAGTTGGGGGCTGCAGTTGGGGGCAGGTTGCCCGGTTGGAAAGTTTCTCTCGCACACTTTTCATGCCCCACTTCCGCAGAAGTTTGTTGAATTTTAAATAATTCTGTTAAATTGCATAACGTGTCCAGCAGACCTCTTTTCCCCACTCTGGAAAAACTTCAACTTGCTGCTTATTAAGTTAGTGGCAACCACGACGACGACGACGAGGACGACAAGGACGAGTCCGCAGTTAACGTTGTTATGTGCCATTAAAAAATTGTATATTATAACCATATTAAAAGGAAAACTCGACTCGAATTTCCCTGACAATAAATAAGAAGGATATACAGGGCGGATGAATGGTGGTCTGCCACTGTAAATCCCCTCCAGCCATAATAAGCAGCATAAAAAAGGCTTGGGCAAGGGTCTATTAGAGCCCGGGGTAAGCAGCTCTTTGGTCCCCCACTCTATTTACCAAAAGAGAAGGAAGAATGTGCGGTGCAATGGCAAGTCATCCTCATGGAATCCACTCCATTGTCAGTCCTTGTCAAATGTACATAGTACATGGTACATACATACATACATATGTACATATATATGTATACAGTATATCCAAAGCTAAATAAACAATTTTCTTTTATGCAAAAATAACAAGCGGCAACAATGCATTTTTGCATAAGAAAGCCGCAGCTGAAGTTGAAGTATGGCCCAGAGACAGGGACGGATGCGGAGAGAAGTCCTGCCAAGGAAGCGCCACCAAACGAAGGAATAGAAGAAGAAGAAGCAGTAGCAGAAGCAAAAGCCAATGCTATCTGATCTTTGTGTTGCACTGAACAATCGCTCTGCCTGGGATTGCCATTTGATTGGAGGATTACAAAATGAGGTAGTGCAAGGATTTTTGGGACCTTGGCTCCTTTGAACATGAATAATAAACGGGATTCCTTTTGGCGACGCTAGCATATGCACTGTCCCTTAATTCCGCACAGCGTTCATAATCCTAAGTGCTCTGATAAACCCCTAACTCACCGACTAATGGTCCACAAGCAGATGGGAAAGGAACTTCCGCGGACACACCAGAAAGGACCAAGTCTGAGAATCGAGAAAATTAAACAGTGAAAAGTCAGGCAAGAGCCCTTTCGAATTATCTATTGCAAATCGAAGAGAGATGCACCCAAGGAAGTGTTATTTATGGATCAGGAACATAAAGAACATCAATAAAGAACCTTGAAGATCTATAGTCAGTGATATTTCTCTCACGAAAGCGAGCCTCTTTCCTGTCCAGTCACAGATTTTGTGTGTATATGCTGTCCATCCATGGAGGTTCCACTGTAGTTTCATTTCGCAGGGCAAAGGCACTCCCCCATCCACTAACATAAGCATCTACAGTTTATTTTGCAACATTTGCAAGTGAAGCCACAATGAACATGCGGCGAGGACGAGGGCACCGCTAAGGGAAGAAGAAGACCCAGACCCAGAGAAAAAGGAGAATCAGAGTACGCAGACTTGAGAGAAAAAGAGGAGTGAGAGAGAGAGAGTTTGAAGCAAGAAGCAGCCAGCAAAGTCGAAGACAGTCAGCCGCAAAAAGTTGACGCTAGTATGTGCGGGTGCAGCTATCTCTCTAGAAAGTGTGAGAGAGAGGGGAGTAGTGGCAAAAAGTGCTGAGCATAAATAAGATATTTGCGTGTGTAAGCAGCAACAACAAGAATGGCTTAAAATAACTCCAGCACTCAACATTGGTGGTACTCGTATTCCTGAGTGAGATTTGGATTTTTCCAACTATCAGATCAAAGCGAATCCTGCTTCAGTGGTGTTTTCCCTTAGCTGCTGCTAGGTGACAGGCATCCCAATGATATATACAATGTAAAATATATAAAGTGTGAGGAACCTTCATACATATGTATGTATAATTGTTAATAGCCAAAAAGGCTAGTTTTATTTGAGTAGGGAAAGGGGAAACAATAGCCAAGTACCCGCCAAATGAAAAGATCACCTACAGAACAAAGCAGCAGCTCTTAGAAACTATAGCGGAAAGAAGCAACAGAGGAGAGACAACAGCAGAGAGCCAAGAGCAGCCGAACAACAACAATGAGAAGAAGAAGCCACGGGCCCAGTGCAGCGGTAGCAGAGGACCAGGAGACCGAGGAGTGCAACGACAAGCACACAGACGACACAGACGCTAGCAGAATAGAAGGAATCATGGAACAACGACTGTCGTTGGACCTACGGGTAAGCTGCGGCGGGATCAGTCAGATAGGAGTAGAATTGGAAAATGGAAACTAATACGTAAGATACACCCCTCTTTCTCTGTCGGCTTGCATAACCCATGCTCGTGTACAAGTAGGCTTTCTGTTGTTACACGCTCCGCACCGCTCGTTCCTGCATTCGGAGCATCAAACTCTTGTTTGGGAATACCGCTATTGCAAAAGTGCTTGCCAAACCAAAGAAGAAGAAAACAAAAGCAAAAACAACAAGAAGGAGCCTGGTGTTCGCCTTCCTGGTAGTTGAAGGGATTCTGCAATAATTTACAAACTGCTTTGTTGCAACAAGCAAAATGTAATGCAAAATGCAAAGTCATCGCTCGCCCGTTGTCCTCGAGTGCTTGTAGCCCCCCGATCCCTCTCTATTTCTCTTTACGCTTCCTTCTGCGTCTACTTCTCCACCCACCCACTCGTGTGGCCAATTGTTGTGATTTTTTTTCTGTGCAATTCGTGTACATGCATTTATTTAAATTTCTTTGTCCTGTTGTCCAAGGTGTGTCAATAATAGGTGAGGCATTCAAGCGCTTTGAGCAGCTTATTTACTCCCTGCCTCACCTTGTATTACTGTATCTTGCCCTTTGCTACCAATCCCCCCCACCCGCCTTCTGCTCATTTTGCCAATGTATTCATTGTCTGTGAAATTGTTGTGTGTGTGTGTGCATGTAGTTCCATGCCGTCGCATAATGTCTTTCTTTGCTCTCTCTACTTTCGCCATCCCATTCGTTTTCAATCTCCCTATATCCCATACCCTCTATCCTATACCCTTTACCATTTCCCCGTCCCCAATCCTTGTAAAGAATGCAGCTTGCGGTTTTTCACATGCGACAGCTTTTAAGTGGCTGCCGTTTGTCTCTCCCGCTAGATTGCTTTGGATAAGTAGATATATACTTCTGATTCCGTATGGTAATAGATATGCACGATTATACATATATGTGTCCCAAGATTTACACAAATTTTAATGCGAATATAAATCGTCTTCTGTCATGATGCCAAGCAGCATCCTTTAATCACTTTGGAATTGGCCTGGCTTGCATTCAATGCAATTACATTCATAGATTTGCTATTCTATCGTGTGGCTGGTGGTGGAACAATCGAGACTCTGAAGATCTCGGGCTCTCTGGATCAGGCAGGGATAAAGGGTAGAGCTTTAACACGATTCGAGGCTACCCTTAAAGTGGCAGAAAGCACTCATGACAGCATCAACCACGGGCACAGTTTCCGGCTGCCATTCATTCAACACAACATCCCTTCCGCTTTGCTTGCCATTTTTGCCAATTTTCAATCTCGACCCGCCAGAATTGGTCCATGTGACGGTGAACTCTATTATCATTGTCATTAGGGGCCTTTTTGTGCCTTTGCCTATATAGAGGTGCCCTGCACATCGCATCCCTCCCCGTTCCCACAGCACGCACATAGCTCTCTTATAGTTCCTGTTGCTGCCAACAACCTTTCACCTTTGCTGTTGTTGTGTTCTGTCTGCTGGTGCCTCGGCCAAAGCCCAAACAAAAGGAAAACAATTTTCATGCGTGCCTGGGGAAACTCAAAAGAAAGGGGCAGCGGGCACACGAGAACGGTGGAACAATGACTATTTTAGTGAGATAAGAAAGCAAGCAGCAGTGGCAGCAGCAGGAGCTCTTCAAAGCAATTTCCAAGTGGCCCCGAGAGTCAGGTTCAGGCCCAGGTCCAGGTCCAGGGAAAGAACCCGAGTCAGGTGCAGGCTCAGGCATAGGGACCCACCACTCACTCATCGCTTAAGTGGCTGCCGTGAACTTAGAGAGGATTCTGCTTTACGATGCGCTCAAAAGAATATTCCTTAAGGACTGAAAAATGGCGAAGACTGGATAGAATCAAAATTTGCGATCGTTCCTATGGATGAACACATGGATGTTGAATTCTTGAGCAAGCTTCGGGCTTCTTACTGGTGTAGCAATAATAATATTTGAACAGAAATCTAATCTGAGAATCTTGAACAATTTATTATGCATTGTTTGCGACATAGTCTTTCAACTTTTGACCAAAGGCTTCCATGGATAAGGACATTCTTATGTGTCTCAGGTGCAATCGGCAACCGACTGTAGAAAAGAAAAGCAAAACCAGCTTCGGATTTAAGTGTCATTGGTGTCATTTAAGTGTCCCTATCTATATCACTCTGCTCAACACAAAAAAAGTACTCACGTGTGCTTCCTACATTTATATATTCACACATAGGACCACGACCACACAACCCACAAAACAAGGATCTACGCTACGAGAAGTATTCGAAACTGAGGTTCTGTTGACACAAGATGACAACAGCGGTACATCGGCGATGGAAGCCCCATAACCCGGTGTACGTTCTGGTTCTGGCATTTCTAATGATGCTAGTCCTGGCTCAGCTGCCCGATGGAAATGAAGCGTTTGCTAGACGAGGTCCAAGACAAGACACAACGGTGGCGGGTGATGAGGATGAGGCGGGTGATGAGGATGAGGCGGGTAATGACACAGGAAATCCATCCTGGTGGCGCCCGGGCTACGAGGGCGATGGCACGACGCACGAACAGCTTGGACAGTTGCATTGGCCTCCTGTCGACTACACAAAGTACAAGGGGCGTCCCAACTACACCCGGGATTTTACCTCACCAACCAAGTCCCTGAATTTTGTCTACAACTTTACGAAAAGTCTCTTCCGGCGTGTGTTAACCGACGAACCGCCGCTGCCACAGAGTGAGTATCACCCACGAACTGACTCCACCATCCGATGTTTCAATTGGGCTCCTGTGCCTTAGAATATATTATGGTGTTGGGCCAAGACGTGCTGGCCCTGGGCCCCAAGGTGGAGCGGAACGATTGGACCGATCTGTTGGCTCGTTACTGGTTGCTGCTTTTCCCCGTGATATTCCTCATGGCCGGCATCATTCTCATCCCGTGTATTGGGTAAGTGAAGACTCATTCGCTATGAGGAAGATACAACATTTGAATCCTATTGGCATTTCCTGCAGTGTATGCTATTGCTGCCTCTGCTGCTGTCGACGGTGCAAGCAGGGATGTCCGAAATGTAATGTCGCAAGGGACTTCAAGCGGCGCATCTGTTGCGGCATATGCCTAGCGATCCTTATCATGGGCCTATGGTGAGTCTGGGTCTGAATCTGGGTCTGCATCTGAGTGTAATCGCTCTAATAATGTGTTCGGAATGTCCGCAGCTTTGGCGTCTATATTGCGTTTGTGTCGAACAAGTTTTTGGATCGGGGATTTGATGATACCTCAATGACCATGCGGCGCGGTAGTGAGGACACTTGCTCCTTTCTGAAGGATGTGGCTAATCACATCACGCATCTTTTTATGAAAAACTTTATGGAATTGGAGACGCACGTTATCGATGTATTGGAAAGTAAGTTCATTCAGAATTGCCATTCCTTATTGCCTTGTTGCCCCCTGCACACTTGACACCTCCTTTCCCCCTTCTGTAGATGCGGATAAGCACATCTTCCTTGACCTCGCGGATACTTCCGACAGCAATGCGCTGGCTGAATTAGAGCGCATCTTAGACAACATGCCAGAAGCTCTAATCATCATGCGTAATCTGGATAGGTTGGAGAAGGAATTACGCTTGTATGGGTCCCAATACCGAGACTGTAACTATGCAAATAATACGTTGGCCAATTCGAATTTATCCTCTCCTTTCAGGTCTTCGAGGAGTGAAACGAGACATAAACCATGCATGCGCCGTTTTATGCCAAAGAGATGACACCTGGGGTTTCCACCGTTGGAACGAAATTGCGGAATTAGGCTATGCGAAATGCCTGCACTACGATCAGGTATTATCTTTCCATTGAGAAATACGTGACACACTACCGCTAGTGACTACGTTTTCTGTAGATTCCCAATACAACAGTCTATGTGGAGGGTATCGAAAAGATTATTGAAGAGAAATATTTTGAAATACCGAAGAGGGCAATGGTTCGCCTAAAAGAAGTAAGTGACAAAATCCGGAAACAGATGGAACTCATCATCCCGCCATTGAAGCGAGATATCGGCAGGGGGCAAGGTACCCTTTTTAAATATGCCTCAAAAATACGCAACATAATTGATGCAGTGATCAGTGATATTCACCTCAATACCATGCGTTCTACAAAGACTTACGACGATGTTTACGAAAAGCTTGGCCAAGATCGCGATGATATTTACGAACTTACATGCGTCTTAATCGTCATAGTAAGTAAACTTGCCTTTCCTTGGCTTTATCCCTCGCTTATCCCTCGCAGCTTATTATAGTCCTGATATCGGCCCTTGTGTGCGGCTGCCTCGGCCCAAGTCGGACGGCAGTTGGTGGACTTGGATTTTGCAGCAAGTCAACGGGCGCCTCCTGTCTGCTAATGTGAGTGCGCGGCCTTTATATGTTTATCTCTATCGTTGTCTTTTATGTTTCTGCATATTTCAGAGCCATGATTATAATATTTTGTATATACTCGTTCGTTACGTTGGTTGGACTGTTCTACTTGTTCATCGGTCTGGTTACTTATGAGGGAGCCTGCGCCCCGACGAGCGAAGGCGATAAGAATACACTCTTTCGGAAGCTGGACGCTGAGCTCGATGTAAGCAGATTGTTGACGCCCACAGGTGAAGATCTCGTTTTGCCTCCCTTGCGTATGTCGAATGCCATCAGGCACTGCCAGGCAAATGAGTCCATCTTTCACCTGCTGCGAGTGAATAATCTTTTCAATGTCGACGACTTGACACGCCTGCAGTTGTCACTCGATGACCCCAAAGAAACGAACCAGTTTACCGACGATCTGTCAATGCTTTACCTCTTGACTGCCGAAGAAAAAACGCAACTTCGTGAGATGCGTGACGGCAATCTCTCCACCTACCACGGCAGCTCATACCTACCACATCTGTGCACTCGTTATACACCTTACCCTTTGGTACCCCATATTGCGAATAAGTTGCGAGAAATCGCCGAAGCAGTCCTTATTAGTAAACTCAATTATTATACGTACCATGATGGTAACCCGCCAGACTATAAAGGATACAGCACCTACCATTATTACTACTGGAATGCTCACGTGTCTTTCCATAACAGTCGCATTGATGTCGAAAAAATCTATAGCACATATAATGACAGACAAGTACAGACAACGAATATGATGAAGCGCGACGTTAAGAAGATCAGTGAACTTGTTTTGTACGAAAACTTAGATTTCGGCGATTCAATTGATATCTTGCTCTCTAGGATATTAAGGGCTGAAAAGTTTATCCAAGAACGAGGCAAAGAGTATATCAACAATCTTGCCCAGAATCTTACCGACGCCATCAACAACCAGATCCGCGAACATATAGATATGATAATTAGTGAATCCAACAACAATGTCGGACGTTGCCAGCACCTCGCCTACATTTACTATCGGGGCGTTCGTTTCGTTTGTGAGCGCCTAGTGAATCCCCTAGTGAGTACAGACATCATATCACACCCAAAACTAGTTATGAGCTGATCTTCTGGTTGTCTTATGTTTATCTTTGCAGAATAGTGCCTGGGTGGGCTTGCTGCTGTGCTCCTTGCTCTTCCTGCCGATACTCTACGTATGCCATCGTCTGATGTGCTTGTACCTTATAATATATCCTGCGGGCACAGTGGAAGATGGCCACCAATGTCCAAGTTGCAGAGCTCGAGCATATACCCCACGTCCGGTTGGTACTGATTTCCCCATTGGCGTTCCCCACCCCCCAAGCCGTTTGCTGCAGCAGCAGACTGCAGTGGCGGAGATGCATGTGGAGAAGCGCAAGCGGAAGAGAGCGTAGAGGAATCTCTCACCCCATGTTTTGCTGTTGAATTCTAAAGGAATTGTGGACAATTCTGATCCCATTTGATAATTTGTTATGGTTCCCCAAATATACAATGTTTTCACACTAGCCAAAAAAAAGAACAAATACCTAATTCGTTCTTTGTTCGTACTATCATTTGAAACGACTGTGTCCTCGTATCATTCGAGGAAGATCTCAAATTCTCTCTTTATTTTGTACGGGCGAATGAGAAGCTGGAGATGGTTGTATCAAAATTGATTGTTTTGTTTCGCAATCGATCATCATAGACGATCTCTTACACTGAGATGAAAAATGGCGGATTATACACAAGTTAAATAGAATTCACTTTGATTTAAATATATTTATTAAATATGAAAATATTTATTGTAATGTTCAAACATGAACATATTAGTGTACTTAAAGAACAAGATTCTATACACGTTCACTTATGTAAACAGAAACCCATCCCTGAATTTAAGTGAAGATATTTGTGAATGCCCGGCTGTGGGCGGAGAAAATATCTGTAAGCCCATAAAAAGTAAGACTACAAAGCAGCCATAATAATAGAAGCCATAATTGTACCTGGCTAGACTTTTCTTTTAAGGTCTTGACAGTATATATTTCCAACCTTGGTTCAAATAGCATGTATATTTACTCGTAAGTCTACGTGTAACCATTCGGGCCTCAAGGCTTTTCGCTCTGGTTGTAGGTTCAATTGTCTGAAGGGGTTTCACACCACATGGCCGTATACATAATCAGATAGCTTCTAAGTCAAGTCTACGGATTGAACGTATTTTTGATGGCCTCACCAAGGACATGCCATTGACAGAAATAACAAATACCTCTTGCGCAGGACACATCATAACGTAATGAAGTCGAGAAGGTGGCTTAAGGGCCACGGCCTGTACGGAATGTGTGGTGAATTCCTAAGCCATTAACGCATGCAAAGGCTGCCTACCAATTTCAACGAGCTCATTAAGCGTTTAAGAAAAAATGCCAATAGCAGGCTAATTAGTTGGAAACGGAATGGAAGGAGTCATGGATGGTGGCTGCCTCGAAGAGAGTACTTTAGTGCAGAGTGCGAACAAAGTTGCGGCCGCTCGTGGCACTTGGCAATTGCCACTTGGCGACGATGGAGCAGGTCCCTCCGCCAAACCTTGGTCCAGTTTTGGTTTCCTTCTCTCTTCTGCGGCATCCGTTTCGTTTTGTTTCTGTATGGAACTGCTCCTTGCCCACCTGGCCAAATACTTGTCAAAACTTTTATAATTATGTTCGAGCTATGGCAAAAGTTTCAGCCACGTCTCGGACTAGGACTTCGACTCCGTCTCGGAGTCAATGTCTGCTCATTTCTTTGGCAAGCTTGGGCCGGGCCGCTGTGAAAGTTGAGTCCTTCCTTCTTCCGTTTTCAACGGTTTTCTGAGTGTTCCGGCGTTTTTTTCCCTTGCTTTTCAAGTGCTGCTCGTGGGCGTGGCAACAAGTTAATTATGCGCCTCTTTGACGCTTTTCGACTGACGCTGTGTGCGTGTGTGTGTGTGGCGCTCCCCACTTCCGGTTTATGTGACGGCACTTCCTGTGCTTCTGAAAAAAAAGGAAATTAAAAATGTCGCCCAGCCAAAACGACGCCTACGCCTTGTTAATTAAATATTGTCCAGCGCCAACGTAGGGCCACAAAACAAAAAGGCTATAGTCGACATTTCCGATATCCAAAAATCGAGAAATCTTTATTAAAAAAAGATCCGCACTTTTTCTTCGGTTTCTTAATTTGTTGATGTATAATTGCTGAATTGGTTCCATGTTCCATGAAAGTACTCTCTATCGCGGCCAAGTTCCATTTTTTCATCATATTTTCCTGATCTTCAGGTCGGAAACGCTTTGAGTACAGGGTATATAGAGAGCAGAGAAGCTGCAGGTTTTTAATCAATTTAAAAACGACACTTAAATGCGCCTTTTTCCTGAAGCCAGGGATGCACACAATACCTAGATTCTGGGTCTCTCTTAACGGGAAAGTGTCGGTACTTATTAATTTAATTTGTTATTTCCTACATTGATCTTTGGTGTGAACTGTTGATAATTTGTCTGGAGATAGCCGGTATTTTTCGTTGCCCGGCCCTGAGGCTGGATGTGTCGTCGCCGCCATGTCTTTGGCCGGACTCTTCGGTGCATGCAATTATCGACAAATTTAATTAATGCACCAAGTGTGACAATGTCGAGTGGTAGAGTGGGTGTCTGCTTGTGTCTGTGATAAGCCGTGTGGCATGGCCAATATTAATGTTAATTCTTTAATGCCCGCCATTAATTAGCACCATGGCCAACATGTTTGGCTGCACTTCAAGGATCAATCAGTGGAAGAAACCGCCGAGCAGAGCATGGTGTTAATCTGTTTAATCCTTTTATAGGAAGTGATTGATATTATTTATAATATATCAAGGAGTTAAGGAATTTAAGGAGCTCTTTAAGATGACCAAATGGATAAGCACCTCATGCTTTTGATTTATACTATATACTATAAACACTATATGCATATTATCTTAATGTATTTAGCTGCTTGAAATGCTCCTAAATGAAACTAAATGAGACTGAATAATGAATTTGTGCTTGATTTCAATTTTCAACTGCTTAAATACAATTTATGGCCAGCGAATTTCGTTTCGCAAGCATATTCGTAGTCGTATAAACTACTCTCCCCCCTAAGAGCTCTGGCAAATATTGAAACAACTTTGTTCCAGTTTCAAACATCACGTTCTGCACATTTGGACTGTACAAAGGCGTGGTGGGGGGAGGGGCTTATGGGGCGGGTGGAGCAGAACGAATTTCGAATTCAATTTGCCAGCGATAATTCCGGGGAAAAGTCGCCTCAACGCAAAAGCGAAAGCTGTTTGCGATTGGCACACATGTCGTATGCGTAATTTCAATTTAATTGATTTCCAGCGCAAACGCTCGATGTGGCAGCCTTCTCCTTCCGCTTCCGCTTCTCCTTCCCATTCCTCCGCCCAATGCCTAGCAAACTTTTGCGAAAAGCTTTTAGCAAGGACGAGCTCAGTCATTTTTTATTTGCCGCTTTGCCAGCTTAACTTTGACTGCCACAGCCATTTGTTGAAGTGGTTTTAACCAAACAAAAAAATAGAAAGCAGCGAATATGAACGAATATTTCGACTTGAAGGTACTCTGTACTCTGCGCAATAAACTCTCATTCAAGAGCAGCATTTAATAGCGAAAGGCAGCTTAGAGGCAGAACCCATACACCCCCGAGTGGGGGATTTATTGAATCGCGTCGAATATGTTGATGGCATACGTTTCCACCAACACGGTATACCCTTGCACTCTACGAATACCGTATATTAAACGACTAGAAATCGCTTTCAACCGAACCTAAATGATTTGATCCTATCCAAACCGAACCGAACCATGCCATACCCCTCTTTGGCTATCGTTTTTTGCGCATTTGCAAATAAATGAGCAGCGTTCAACGTGCGCTGATTAATACAGTTCGAGCT
Organism: Drosophila lowei; assembly: GCA_008121275.1. Taxonomy (NCBI): domain Eukaryota; kingdom Metazoa; phylum Arthropoda; class Insecta; order Diptera; family Drosophilidae; genus Drosophila; species Drosophila lowei. Next base: position 16,666,667 of record CM017778.1, on the reverse strand, counting down.
GCCACTCCTGCCTCCACAGAACTGTGCAGAAGCGATTAATCAAACGGCAATCGGTCTTGGGGCTGCGTCGGGTCGTCCGCTTTGCCAAATTAATTTACAACTGTGCAAATTAAAAGTTGAGCTCTGAGAGATGCTCTCGAGATGGCTCAATCTTGATTTCTCTGCCATCTTGCATTTAAGCAACTTAAAACAGATTGTGTCTGAGTCTGGCGAGTGTGGGTGGTAAATTTAATAAACTAAAACCATTTGCAGTTCACTGAACTGACAGTAAATAAATTTAACCTAATTCGTACATGTCAATAACAACAGCACATCAGGACAAGAGATGCCATCCCTTGCCGCCTTCTGTACTCTGTCTGCTGTCTGCTGTATTCTGTCTTCTGCCTTCTGTCTTTTGCCTTTTGCTTTGCTTCTGCTCGAAAGAATGCTCCCAAGAAGAAGGAGACGCCGAAGGAAGCACATACTCGTACAAAAACATTTTGCCATTGCCCAGACGTGATGGGGACGCCGCACAGTGGGCTGGAATGTTTTGCGACTAGACCAGTACTTCCTCTTGTTTTGCCACTAGTCTGACTTCTGCCTTCCACTGTGCCTCTGCCGCTCTGTTATGAAGTGTAAAGCAGGGATAATGATAAAACTCCCTTCCTCTGTGTGTGTGTTTGGGTGTCTGTGTGTGTGTGCGTATTTGGCGTTTTGCGTTTTGAGTCCTGGGCACCACATGCTTCTGATGGCTGCAGTTAATCCACTTAATGACCCCGATGATTTTATTGATGAGCGCCAGCGTCTGGCCCTAGCGCCTAACGTTAACATATGCCGCCGCCATCGTCCCAGATGATGAAGATGCTTCTCCCAGCCCTCCTTGCTCTCCTGCTCCTGCTGTTGTCAACGCAGCCTGTGCAGTGAGGCGTGCCCGGTCGTCCTTCGTCCTGGATGAATCCCGGGCTATTCCTCTTCCTTGGCATGTTTGTTTCCTGTTGATTTTTCGGCACCTAAATTAGTGGCAGTGGGTTGGGGTTGGGGCTGGGCTAAACTGCTGGGATTTTTCCTTTTGATAAAATACCACTGCTGTCAGCCACGTCCTGCGTCCGCGCTCGTGTCCATGTCTGAGAGCGTGGGACCAGTGTCCTGTTTGTGTTATTTATGCGCTGGCATTAAAATACAATTTTTATGCCAGACTTATCCTTTGACTCCCGCATCGCCACCGCCACCGCCATCGCCACCTCCATTCCCAATCCCAATCCCATTCCCATTGCCACTTCCACTGGCATCATCATCATCATCCGCATCCGCATCCGTATTCGCATCCACGACGTAGCGTCGTCTGGGGGCCAGCTTTGGAGCATCTTTATTGAGTGTAAATGCGCGTGGCGAAAGCATATTTATTTACGTTGAGCTGCTTATTTATTTGGCAAATGGTTTTGCATTTGTCAACAGCAGCGGGAAATTCAGCAGCACCAGAAGCTACAACCGAGTGGCGAAAGACACTGGAACGAGAAATGGAGCCGGCGACAGCTTGCATTTCAATTTGGACCACGGCCCCACTGGGTCTGGATCCGGGGTGAAGGGGTGAATACACAAATTTAATTTATTTGTGTATATTTTTGGCGCTATTTAACAGTTCGTTTAACTACCATAGACAAGATCCAAAGAATAGTTTGTTGAATATGGTGTCCATCTAACTATTTCCCAGGCCATTTACGAATAAGAAAGGAAGCCAGGAAGGCATTGAGAAGGCATATATTTAACCGCTGATATTGCCTAATCGATGCCGAAAAAGTTGAACAGCAAACGACTTAATCTTGTTACATCCTAAATCGATCAAAGTCTTCATTTATCGCTTCAAGCAACTCTTTATTCAGTTATGCCTCAACTTTAAGTTTCATACGAAAGCTATAAGGACTCAAACACATAGTTCCTGATTGTTTCCTGAGTGAAGACCGCAAATGAGCTTGAAACTAGGCATTGAATTGGGTAATTAGATGGCTGGCTGGCTCACCGGCACCTGGCTGTTCACTTGGATAAATTAGAGCTTGAGTCTGCTTGGGTCGGCACTTTAAAATATTTATATTTGCTGCCATGTCGGTGGATGGTTAGGAGGAACAGAGCACACATGGCGTATGCGTTATTGTATGCGGCTGCTGCCTCTGTTGCGGGCCACATACGGTGTGTGCATGATAAACAATAACCAGGAAGACAGAAGCCCAGGATTTATGCTGTCGTTCGGGAAACGATCCCATGCCCATGCCCCAATCCAACCCATCCACCCACCTCTCTGCATCCGCGTGGCATATGCTATGTGTATGCAATTATGCGGCAGATGCTTGGCATTCTGTGGTGGTCTGACTCTCGCTGGCTGGCATGACCGCAACAAACACGGTAAAACACACCCAGAAACATAGGCAGAGAAAAAGAGTGGGAGTGAGAGAGAGAGAGCGAGAGTATGTAAATATGTATGCATAAAAGTATGTTGGGAAATGGTAGACCACTTTTTAGCGCCCTTACTTTACAGGAGCCGGAGCACCTTTGACCAACTTTGACTTTGGCGCTTACAAAAGTTATAATTAAGCTGGCCATAGGGCAACGGGCGAGCAGAAGTTTTGTGCCAGTTTAAGGAAAAGTGCCCTAAGGAAGGCAAAGGTACAGGGATTTACTAGCCAGGAATAACTTAGGAGTAGTTGCAAATATTCAGAGTAGAGGTAAACATAAATAGTTTAGAAGAGACTTTTTTCACAATGATTTCTCAAGAATTTGGCCAAGCAAAATGTTCACTCGAATAAGTCCAGTCTTACTGCCACATAATCGTAGTCCCATCGTTATTAAATCCTGTAATTCGTAATTATTCCCCAAACACACAAAATAACACAAGACTCGATCAAAACAACAGCACTAACAGGAACAAAGCACCGGCGACGACAATGACATCTCAACCACGAATCATAATTGCGTATAATGTTTATTAACTGGGCCATCAAAGGATGGGTGGTTGGTGGCGGAGAGAATGGTTGAAGGAGAACGCCACGGGGTACGGGTACGGCGTAGAAGGTACAAGAACAGCGTGAGATGCTCTGAATGCTTAAATGGAATCCAATTAGCGTATTTTCTCCACTTGTGCGGTGCCACGCTTTCTTGCTGTTCTTTGTTCTGTATACACTTACAGACGGTAGGTATACTGGCTTTATTCAGATGTTTGGCCAGCAGAGAAGGAAGCTGCAGCACAGTTAGAGTGTCTGGAAAGCTATAGTCTAATCAAATTTTGAATGGGTAGGGATGCGTTGCGTGAAAGGGCATCTCAGCTGCGGTCGTAAAGCCCTTGTGCTTAGTCGGTGTTTTCGCTGTTTGCTTTAATTCACAAATTCGCAGTTTTAATTTTGTTTGATAAACGCGCTCGCTTTTTCAAATTAAATTACACGCAACTAATTTGTTTTCGTGCTCTTGTTGATACGTCGTAGTGTGTGTTTGTACTGTAAACAGCAAAGGATTCACCGAGTAAAGAAAAGCTGGCGCAGAATTTGATGAGTGAAATGGAATGAGTGAATGTGAAGGGTGCAAAAGAGAGCATGAGAGATCTTAAATTGTATTTAGTTTCGGCATCGCTCATGTTGGTTTTCTCTTTAATTGTTTTAAGCTGAAGCGGCAGCATGTGCACGTCTTTAAGATTTACCGTTGGTTATTGTCCACTGTCTGTCCTATAGGTGTGGGTGTAGGTGTTTGTGAGAGAGTGCGTAGGGAGAGAGACAACTCGCTCAGAGAGGATCAAAAGGGACAAGAAGAAGAAGAAGAAGAGCGTTCCTCTGCGGCAATGTGTGTGGGTTAGAAAGGGAAAGAGCGACATCTTTTTGGGAGAGCGTAATTTTGAAGGGGGCTATTGAAAGGGGTTGGGACAACAGGCAAAAACAGCCGAGGCAAATTGCAAGGCTTGTACGAGCCTCACCTCAAGACAATAGCTGATTTGGTCTTCAAGGTATATAAGGCGAAGGGGTGGATTTTATCTTGTAGGTGTTGCATTTTCTGGGCTGTTTTTCCTGTTGTCCATACCCTCGTTTTCCTCCCATTATGTAGCAAATGTACATAAAGTTACCGTGTAGTTGCCATGTAATTAAGTGGAGTCCTGCCCAAACACTTGCCCCGCGGAGTAATTCAATGGAAACAGATCCGAATTCTAATAGAAACTCGACATATACAATTTCATTTGAACATTCATACACTCCCGTGCATCTGAGCAGCACTTACTTACCCGCCCTTGAGCAGCTCTATCGTGAGGCTGGACATCCCATTCAACTGCTCCTCAAGTGTTTGGCAATTTGGAGAGATGAATGGCTATTTGTACCTTTAGGATCTGTCATCGCAGGAAGTCGAAATTGTGGATTGCAGCAAGGATTTGGGTATACCGCCTGTGTGGTCTACGAAGATCGGCATGGATTCCATCCCATCCACTTTGATAAGGATAAGACATTGTGTTGTGTTGTGTACATATTTGAGTTTATGTAAGCGTGTCGATATCATTAGATGTAAAAGAGAGAGAAAATGGTCATACTGTGAAAGACAGTAAATGACATAAAGAAAAACCCAGAGCTTATAAATTTTGATCTAACCTTCAGATATCTACATGTACACTAAGATCCCAGCGGAGGCGCATGTTTTTTGTGTCATGGAGTAGAAGGTCTTGAAAAATAGTGGAACAAGTTCGGAAAATTATTGAAAATCCCGTGTGATAAGTGTGGAAAGTGTTTAGAAGGAAAATCTGCCGGAAAAGTGACGAAAAATATTGTTAAAATATGGAAAAGTGATGAATAGTTGTGGAAAAAGCCCGGAAAATGGAAGCGCATTCGTGCGGAGAGCCAAAATATTAGGAACAATAAAAAAAGATTACATCACAGCAATTGTAAAAACAATTACATAATTGCAATATGTTTTCTATGTGAAAAAGGCTCGAAAAAAGGCAGTGCATCGCCGTTTAAACGGGGCTTCCAGCGCTCATTTAAGTTTGGAATTTAAAAGGAAAGAAGGCGAAGAAGATGAAACGGCACCATGCAACAAGGTGGCACGGAGTACAAGCTGAAGATGAGTGCAAGGCGATATGTCCTAAAAGTGAGTGAAAGTGAGTGTTAAATATAAAACAAAAAATTAATGCATGAACTACATATGTATATGCGTAGAAGAGCGGCAAGCAGACAACAACAAAACAGCGCAACAAAAGGAAACAGCAAGTAATATTCAACGCTACACTATCGAATTACATATTGGAACAGGTGAGTCTTTCTGTTGGGGCTTACTCTTTATACTGTTTCTTTCCGATTTCCTCGTACATTTTTGATAGTTTTATACATGGAAGTCGAAGAATATAGAGGTACATAAATATTTGAAGATACAAGAAAACCGAAAACGCAGAATCATAGATAATGACCATATCTACCAGATTACCGAATCGGATCAAATGAAATTGTACTGGCTACCAACCGCCTCCTACGCGATTACTCATTCTCTCCCTCTCTCTCACACACTCTACCTCGTGCAGTGTGCGCGCTCTAGCAGTATCGGGTGTAAAGGTAGAGTCGCGGGCTTTGCCACGGCTTACAAAGTTCCCGCTTGTTTATGTTTTTGATTAGTGAATTTCTTCTGGTGTTTTATTAATTTGTTTCTCAGCTAATAAGCAAATAATTAATCTTCATCCCGAATCCCAGACGTTCCCCTGTCTTGGAAGTACTATCCCTATTTTATGAAATTCTCAAATGTTACACAGAATGTGGGGCTCTTTTAAGTTTTACTATTTATAATGGTTTTATTTTATCAAAGATGCGGTCTTCAAATGGGGCAATTTTAATAATATAATTTGCAGTAGTAGATGCATGACCAATCACAAATGGTATCCGCTAAATACAGGACGTATTGCATACGTATACTCTGCCGTATACTCTGTAGTAATTTTCCATACTTTCGAATATACATACTATTTTGTCAATGCGGTCTCAAGGTCTCATCTATCAAGTACTTTTCCACCTGGCACTAATATTAACAAGAAAGGGGAGAAAGTGTGGGAAAAGCAAGGAGTAAGGGACAGGGAGAGAGCGAGAGACCAGGTAATTAATAGGATTAAGTACCAAAAAAGCAAACACAATTGGCTGTGGCTGATGCTGCTACTGCCGCTGGTCTCCTAAGCAAACAATAACACAAAGCACTCAGCTTTCTGGAGCCTTTTTGGAGGCAGGAGGGCTCTGCCTCTGCCTCTGTCTGCGGGGGGTTCCTTCTGTCCTTTTCCTCAAACATCATTATATAACACACACTGCTACAGCGAGAAAGGAGCGGCGGTGGGGCAGAGAGGAGTGTCTCGGATGTCGGCACCTAACACGCTTTAATGCAGGTGATTAATTGCTTTTGAGGTTCGCTGGTCCTCTGCGTGTTGGAAATTTTGGAAAATTTCATTAACTCTTGTGTAGAAGTTTTCTGAGCTTTGAGCTTCAGTGTTTTGTGGGTGGGGGTGCGGATTGGGGTGGATCCATCGTCTGTTTGTGAGTGACTTTTGTAGGCAAGCATTTCTATTTGGCTGAGACACGAGGCTAATTAAGTTAAAGCATCCTGCCTGACAGCTGCACCCCCGCCCCACACTTTCCAGCCAGGAGACTGCCTCACGACTGAGGACTCAGGACTCAGGACCCCCACCGATTCAGCAGCTTCTGCTAATGATGATGGCAGAGACGGGCTTTAAATTGTTTTTGATTTACTTATTTCCGCTCTGATAAATTACATTTGCCAACGACAAAGTTCACTCGACAGTTTGGCTAATGCGCAAACTTTTCGCGGCAACTGTGTGCGCTGTCTGCCTGTGTGCGGTGTGCCTCTGTGCCTGTGTGCCTGTGTGCGTGTGCTCCACGTCCCGGGGAAGCTAGTCATGAATTTGAATAATTTATTCATATGTTGTGTGTTGCGTGTCTGACATTCTGTACATCGTGTCCGCTCGTCTGTCAACGGATTCGCGGCCAAACGCGCATCTCAAATGTAAATTTAATTACCTTCGAAGTCTATCAAATGGCCATTTGTCTGCAGCCACTGCTTTTTGACAATATTTTGTCATTCATAGTCGACTTCTGGTACTAAGCTCTTTCAAATAATCTTCAAGTACAAATTTTTGCCAGAAAGATCCAGAAAAAGTGACAGAAATTCTGCTCCGCAACAAATTTGTATAATTTATTTGCTTTGAAGAGTCATGTGTAGAGATGTCCTTTCTCAGGAGGGGTCGACACAGATAGTTTCCTGCCAACTCACAAGACGGCTGGCAGAATTGTATCGTATTCCCCCATTGCCAACGCCTCTGCCAATGGAAAATCCAATCCGCTTGGCCGCTTTTCATCGTTGGGAAATTGTTGTATTAAAAATGCAATAAGTGGACAAACTCGTCGAGTAATAATGGAATTTCTTGAGTTGAACAAACAAAAATGTGAACAGAAAGAATCTGGGAATGGTTTCTGTCCAAGCTTTTACCGACATTCAAATATTTGAAGAATTTTCTGGGAAATTGTTAAATTTGTTTTATCAGACGCTAATTTATTTCTGATGGGCTCTGATTCGATCAAGGTAGTGGCTGGGGCAAAAATAATGCGATTAGCTACCACAGCAATGAATTTGTAATGTGTGTTTTTTCCATAGTAGTCCCCCAAACAGATGCCAAACACACACACATGTGTGTGCCTGTTGATTCGAGTATAATATGTATATGTATGTCCAATTGAAGTAACACTCCCCCTATCCGCTCTCCTTGGCCACCAGATGCCGATTCGAAGGCATTAATAAAGAAGACTTCAGGACTTTTGGCAGGCGGAGGCGCACTTTGATGGTCCTGGGCCATAGATTACCGGGGGTCCTTGGCAACACAGCAGCTTTTCATATTCATTTCTTTGCCATGCGCTCGCACTCAAGGATACACACACACCCAGAGAAAAAAATCCCGAATATTTGATCTATTTAAAATATATTTCATATATTTCCTTTAGAATTCAACAACAACAACATGGAATGAGCGATCCTTCTACTCTCTCTTCCGCTTGCTGCTCTCCATATGCATCTCCGCCAGTGCTGCCTGCTGCTGCTGCAAATGCCTTGGGGGGCGGGCAATGCCCACGGGGAAATCAGAACCAGGCGGACGTGGGGTATACCCCGGTCGAGCTGTGCAGCCTGGACATTTGTGGCCATCGTCACCATCTTCCACTGTGGCCGCAGGATATATTATAAGGTACAAGCACATCAGACGATGGCATACGTAGAGTATCGGCAGGAAGAGCAAGGAGCACAGCAGCAAGCCAAACCAGGCACTATTCTGCAAAGATAAACATAAGACAACAAGAAGATCAGCTCATAACTAGTATTGGGTGTGATATGATGTCTGTACTCACTAGGGGATTCACTAGGCGCTCACAAACGTAACTAATGCCCCGATGGTAAATGTAGGCGAGGGGCTTGCAATGTCCGACATTCTTGTTGGATTCCTTAATTATCATATCTATATACTCGCGAATCTGGCTGTTGATGGCGTCGGTAAGATTCTGGGCAAGGTTGTTGATGTACTCCTTGCCTCGTTTTTGGATAAACTTTTCAGCCCTTAGTAACCCGTTAAGCAAGACATTAATCGATTCGCCAAAATCCAAGTTTTCGTACAAAATAAGCTCACTGATCTTCATAACATCGGCTTTCATCTTGAGCGTTGCCTCCGTTAGTTTGTCGTTAAATTGGTTGTAATATGCTTCGGCATCAACGCGACAGTTATGAAAAGCCACGTGGCAATTCCAGTAGTAATAATGGTAGGTGCCTTTGGTGGTGCCTTGAGAGTCGGGCGTTGCGCCATCTTCGTACGTCCAATAATTAAAGTCACTTTCAAGGACTTGTTCGGCGACTTCTCCCATACCCACAATTTTTTCCAGCATAGGGTTGGACGTGAATTGAAGGCACAGATGTGGTAGGTATGAGCTGGCGTGGTAGGTCGAGAGATTGCCGTCACGCATCTCTCGAAGTAGCGTTTTTTCTTCCTCAGTCAATAGGTAGACCTTAGATAGATCGTCGGTAAACTTTGTCGCTTTTTCGGGCTCATTGAGGAACATCTGCAGGCGTGTCAAGTCGTCGACATTGAAAAGATTATTCACTCGCAGCAGGTGAAAGATGGACTCATTTGCCTGGCAGTTCCTGATGGCATTCGACATACGCAAGGGAGGCAAAAGGAGATCTTCACCTGTGGGCGACAACAATCTGCTTACATCGAGCTCTGCGTCCAGCTTCCGAAAGAGTGTATTCCTATCGTCTTCGCTCGTCGGGGAGCAGGCCCCCTCATAAGTAACCAGACCGATGAACAAGTAGAATAGTCCAACCAGCGTAACGAACGAGTATATACAAAATATTATAATCATGGCCCTGAAATATGCAGAAACATGAAAGATAACGATAGAGATAAACATATAAAGGCCGCGCACTCACATTAGCAGACAGGATGCGCCCGTTGCCTTGCTGCAAAATCCAAGTCCACCAGCTGCCGTCCGACTTGGGCCGAGGCAGCCGCACACAAGGGCCGATATCAGGACTATAATAAGCTGCGAGGGATAAGCGAGGGATAAAACCAAGGAAAGGCAAGTTTACTTACTATGACGATTAAGATGTATGTGAATTTGAATATATGATCGCGGTTTTGGCCAAAATTGTCGTAGACATCGCCGTACGTCTTCGTCGCGCGCGTGGTATTGAGGTGAATATCACTGATCACTGCATCAATTATGCTGCGTATTTTTGAGGCATATTTAAAAAGGATACCACGTCCCTTGTCGATTTCTCGCTGCAATGGCGGGATGATGAGTGCCATCTGTATCCGAATTTTGTCACTAACTGTTTTTAGACGAGCAACGGCCCTCCTTGGTATTTCAAAATATTTCTCCTCAATAATATGCTTGATACCTTCTACATAGACTGTTGTATTGGGGATCTACAGGAAACGTAGTCAGTAGCGGTAGTGTGTCACGTACTCAATGTGTCTCAATGGAAAGATTATACCTGATCGTAGTGCAGGCATTTCGCATAGCCAAGCAATGCAATCATTTTTGTATGGTGGAAGTTTCTGCTATTTTGCGTTTGACATAAAACAGCGGTTGCATGGTATAGGTCTCGCTTCAAACCTCGAAGACCTGTAAGGAGAGGATACATTCGAGTCCTAATTAGGCAACGTGTTATTTGCGTAGTTACAGTCTCGATATTGGGACCCATCAAAGCGTATTTCCTTTTCCAACCTATCCAGATTGCGCATGATGATTAGAGCTTCTGGCATGTTGTCTAAGATACGCTCCAATTCAGTCAGCGCATTACTGTCGGATGCATCCATGAGATCCAGGAAGATGTGCGTGTCCGCTTCTACAGAAGGCGGAAAGGAGGTGTCAAATGCGGAAGGCGCCACAATTTGAATGAACTTACTTTCCAATAAATCGGTTAAGTGCGTCTCCAATTCCATAAAGTTTTTCAAAAACAGATGCTTGATGTGATCAGCCACATCCTTCAAAAAGATGCATGTGTCCTCGCTACCGCTCCGCATTGTCAGTGCGGTATCATCAAATCCCCGCTCCAAAAACTTGTTCGACGCAATCGCAATATAGGCGCCAAAGCTGCGGACATTCCGAACACATTATTAGGGCGATTACACTCAGATCCAGACCCAGATTCAGACCCAGACTCACCATAGGCCCATGATAAGGATCGCTAGGCATATGCCGCAACAGATGCGCCGCTTGAAGTCCCTTGCGACAGTACATGCGGGACATCCCTGCTTGCACCGTCGACAGCAGCAGAGGCAGCAATAGCATACACTGCAGGAAATGCCAATAGGATGCAAATGTTGGATCTTCCTCTCAGAGAATGAGTCCTCACTTACCCAATACACGGCATGAGAATGATGCCGGCCAAGAGGAATATCACGAAGAAAAGCAGCAACCAGTAGCGAGCCAGCAGATCAGACCAATCGTTTTCGTTCACTTTGGGGCCCAGGGCCACCAAATCATCGCCCATCAACACAATATATTCTAAGGCACAGGAGCCCAATTGAAACATCGGATGGTGGAGTCGGTTCGTGGGTGATACTCACTCTGGGGCAGCGGCGGATCGTCGGTTAACACCAGCTGGAAGAGACTATGGGTAATATTGACGAAGAAGCCCAGGGTTTTGGTTGGTGAGTTTAGTTCCCCGCTGTAGTTGGTACGCCGCTTGTACTTTGTGTACTCGACTGGAGGCCAGTGCAGCTGTCCAACCTGTTCGTGCGTCGTGCCATCGCCCGCGTAGCCTGCGCGCCACCAGGATGGAGTTCCTTCTTCATCATCCCCTTCCACCTTCGTTGTGGTTTCGCTTGGACCTTGATCACCAGACTCTTCATTTCCATCGGGCGCCTGAGCCAGCACTAGCATCATAAGTGACCCCAGAACCAGACCGTACACCGAGCCATGGGTCGTCCATGGCCGATGTACCGTCGCGATCATCTTGTGTCAACAGAAGCTTCTCGAAGCGCAGATCCTTGTTTTGTGGGTTGTGTGGTCGTGGTCCGATGTGTGAATATAGAAATATAGGAAGCACACGTTAGCACTTGTTGTGTGGACCAGAGTGATATACATAGGGCTATACCCGAATGACAGTAAAATCGGAGGCTGCTTTGGTTTATTTGGCACAATCTGTTGCCGATTGCACCTGATCGATTTATCCATCGATGTTGGATAAACTCAGTCTGTGTGAAGATTCGCGATTCGTATTTCTGTAAATGCGATAGAAAGTAAGAGTGATTGCGAAGGTATGCCGGTGCAAGGCCAGAGCCAGATGAAAGAAATGAGTGCGATAATGATGACGATCAGCTCAAGACGAACTAAGAGCAGGCGGACCCAAGGAACAGAACGTTTGTTGTCTCGTTCTGGCGCTTGTCTCTCCGAGAGCCGAGAGAGCGTGCTGAAAAAGTGGATGGTTCTCACCACAGCGGACGACGTCACCATACCGAATATTACCCGTGCCCTAATGCAAGCGAGAGAACGAATGAAAGAGAGTGATAGAGCGATAAATAGAGAGCATAGAGCGCGAAAGCACAGCTTAGATGCTGCAGCTGCAGTAACGAAACGAAGAAGGCGGCAAAAAGAGACGAAAGAGCGGCCGCAGCAGTGCGTAAGCATATGCAGTGCAACAACAGTACTATTTATGTACAGTGGGCAGTGCAAATAGTGAACAATAAATGCGACTTGCGTTAGCCTGGGGAATATAAGGTCTGCGAAATGCGACAATTTGATTTAAATTTATTTTACACAAGCTGTAACCTGCCTCATTTCGCACACATTGTGGTTGCAGAGATAAGAAATAAGGAACAGAACAACATATACTCATACTTATTCGAAAGCCGTCTTCTCGATCCTTCTCTGTTGCTGTTCCCTGCGAACGAAAGAATGCGAAGCGTATTCAATTGAGCGATCGTATTGAGACTCTGCTCGATACAAATCCCCGCTTGATGCCTTTCTTCTTGCACGTGGAATTTTCAATAACGTCTTTCAAATACGTCTCGTTGATATTTTATTCATTTCTTTAATTAGAATACGTTTGATAGCCCTGGAAAGCTCTACGTTTCCGATTCTATATATATAGCCTATAACCATTCTGGGACTGAATTTTATAATGTGTCCAAATTTCAGCTCAATCGGTGCCGGACTTTTCGGGTTCTTAACCAACCAAAAAAAAGCATTTTGTATTTCATATATATATATTAAATATTAAAATTTAAATTACAAATATTTCATAAAAATTTAATATATTATATACCCGAATATTTAATTTTAAAAAGGCTCCGTTTGTTTGTACTATGCCGTTTTTCTCTCAGTGCACACACATCCGCTCCCCCCCTTGAGTGGGAGCTGTAATTGGCGTAATTCGAGAGGCTGGCAATTGAAAAATGAGCCCAGGTTGGGGCCGCCCGAATGTGCAAATAAATAAATAAATAGCTCAAAGGGAATGTCAAGTGTCGATTGGGTCACAGAGAGTAGAAATTCGATTTTGAAGGGACCATTTGGTGGAGAAAATTGGAGCCAAGCCTCTCTGCCCCAATAATCCAGGCCAATTAAAAAGCCCATAAGTAGTGGAAATTATGACAGCGGCCCACAGATGCATTTGCCAAATGTTAGTTTCGGGCTTAATTAGCTTGGCCAAGGGGGCCAGCAGCAGCAGGAAAACTTGAAACCGCCAACGCTTTGGCCATTTGAAACTGTCAGCGACAGGCAGCACCGACACCCGGACACCCGACATTCTGGGGTCTGGGCGTCGGCTTCCTGCTTGTGGGTCGACTGCTGCTGGCGGCGGCACATGTCCACAAAACGCTGTAATTTATTAGCAACAGTGGTCCACCCTCCACCCTCCTACCCCCTGACCGGGCACTGGTCCTACACGCCCTTCTACACACGCACCATGATAAATGGCATTTATATTGGGTTACACTTGGCCGACACACTGGAGGAAACACTTTTGCATGCTGTAATTATCAAGGATTCATTCACATTCACCCCCCCATGTCCTGCCATTTCTGGGTCCTTTCTGCTGTTTGTTGGCTGCCTTTTCAGCTTTAATTGCCCCTTTTTCTGGTCTGTAAGCTGACAAACTGTAATTATTCACCCTAATATGACATTATTTATGCACATTTTATGCTAATTTTTATGTTGTGCTTCTCTAGCAATTTGGCAATACATTAGCTGTGTTTAATTTTAACTATTTGAAAGTATCATTTGCAGAAAGATTTAAAGGAACAAAGCATCTACAGGAGCTGGAGCTAAAGTTGGAGCTGGAGAAGATCGAATAGGTGCTTTGAAGTCTATACTCGTATTTCTTTGACATTTAACCTTTTCCTCTTCTATTTCCAGTCTACTCAAATTGGGAGAATCGGGGGCTGGAGCCATCTCTCCCACTAGCAAATCCGAGAAAACAGTGATTCATCTCCGAGGCGAGCCTCTTTCAGATACGAGCAAGTCCTTTATTAATATTCTACGTGGGTGTGATTAGTCATTCTCTCTTTTTTTCCTTTCTCCCCCATTTTGGAGCCTTTGGCACTAATCGGAATTTGGAAACCAATCAAAGAGCGCTTCCGAGTTGGTCAATGCGGCCCTTCCCGCACCCGCTTACCTTTCTGATTTATGACCATCGGACAACGACAGCCTACCCCCCAGAAAGTGTGGGGGTTTCGAGATAGATTGACAACTTTGATCTTTTTAATTTCTGCCCCGAATGTAGCCGTCCCTGGAATTTGAAACTTTTTTGCGACCAGTTGTCAGACACATTCGGGGGTCAAGTTGTCAACGCCACTGTTGCCATGTTTCCTCGTGCCTTTGCCTTTTTTCCCCCCCACAGATTATTATTTTTTTTATTTTAACCCACCCCCGGGGTCCGAGGGGGAAGTAACAGTATCCACCCAGGTGGCAACTTGTCGCCACTTTATTAACTGTCAATCTGGTTGGCAATTTTTTTGCTTTCCTGAACTGGAAATCCAAAAAAAGAAATACTCTACCAAAGAGAGGGAGCCTTAATTTGTTGTAAAGCTTGGGCAGGGACAACAGGCTTAATATTTCTTAAGAGATTGAAACCCCAATTCTTGGAAAGTTTTCTGCAAGAAGCAAGAGAGAACTAGGGAGAGATATCATCTTCCTTCCGGCTTCTTGTAGAGTATTTGAACTTCCTTTTGCCCCAAAGCACAATCTGTTTCTCATTTATTTGCTGGCTACTTTAGATGATGTTCCGCCTAGATCCTAGATCCTGACAAGGTACACAGGTACTGCCAGAGCAAGAGCTTGATTCTCAAAATCGCATGTGTCGCCTGCTGGAGATGGGAGGACATTCTTCCTCTCTCCGTGTCCGTGTCCCTCTCCCTCGTGTCTGTGGCACATTCTGTCACTTTCTCTGTTGCGCCTCACGGAACATGGAATTTAATATTTCTTGTCAACGAAAAACAAGAACAACACTGAAAATTTGAACATGATAAATGTGTTTTATTTGGGGACCCAGAGAACTTTCACGGCTCCTTCCGCTGCTGCTGCCTCGTTGCCCCGTTGCCCCGACGCCCCTCTCCACCCCTGAGGCTGCCACGTGGGTGTCGTTTTCCTGCTGGGACATGGCACGGGGATTTGTTCAACACGACAACAACAGAGGCAATATCAGAGGTAGAGGCAGAAGCAGCAGAAGCAACATTTGTGCCATTAACCCAGTTGCTGGCACGAGTTTTGTTATATATATATGTACTTGCAACATCAAAGCATCGGAGCGACAATGCTGACGACTGCCCCGATAGGGTGGCACTCAAAATCCCTCGCTGTGGCGACACCATCAATGCATTCTACTCCCAAGGGCCCTCGGCATTGGCCGCCATGCAACAGAAAAGTTCTGAAGTGCATGACACAATTGTGCGGACAGTGGAATCGTATAAGCTCGTATAAAAATAGGAATTACGAGCAGGAAGTACATATGACAGGCCGATTCGACTGGGAAATACCCACTACCCGCCCACAACGCCTCAAGGGAGAGAGGAATATATATCAGGATTCAATAGATTCCCTTTGCATCGCTGTAGCCTTCTGCCTGACATATCAACCATACCCAACGATACCCCAGAAAGGGTATAAGAAAAAACAAATATGTCGAGTGCAACAGAAAACAGTGGCATACAAAATAAATTGTAAATGTATCCGTTCCCCTTATGAAGTGCTTGCTGAGAGGCGGGGGGCTGCCAAAACCTTGACATGAAATGCAACAAAGCAGAGAATGCTCTTTCCCCCTTTTGGTGGTGCAACAAAATGAAGACAGCCATGTTGCCAATATTGTCGGTGAAAGGAAAATAGTTTTGCTTTCGCTTTTTGGCGGTTTTTGGGCATTTTGATGGCTTGATCTATTAGCCAGAAGTTGCAATTGATTATGTTGTTGGCATGGAATGTGGCTGACGGAACTCTCGATGTTTTCCCGATGTTGTTCCATACGGGAGGGACCACTCATCATCATTCCGGCTGTAGCCTCATTAGATCGTATGCGTCAGACCCTCGACATGACAGAAATCCGCCCATAATGGTACTTTCCTGCTCCCCAACACCCGACACCTGCCCCCTAGTTGGGATGCTGCCCTTCCCGCTCCCCCGCACTAAAGTGTCTAATGAGCAATTCAGAAAAGTTTTCATTTTCATTTTCTCCGCTGTTTGGTTGTTATGCACACTTTGCCTTTGGCTCACGCTTCGCCCTGTCCTCTTCACCACACAGAAGAACCCCCACTTAGACCGTCTTAAGTGACAGCTTGAGAGTCGGGCGAAAGAAGAGGGAAAGAAGAGATTTCCCGCCCTGCCACCGTGACACCCACTTGGCTAATAGGCCTTGGTCTTGGTGGAGCGGAGCGTTCTTTTCCGCTGGCAGCAGCAAAAATAGTTTTTCCCCAGCCTCCCCCCCAGCAGCCCCATTGCCGCTGTCTCGGCTCTTCTGAGTGAGTGATTCACGTCAACTGAGGCATGAGTCTATACAACTAAATGAGTTGTCGCTTTTATTTTGCTTATATTTCATTATATTTTCTTTTCCGAGAGGGTGAATGCGAATGGTGCTGTGAAGCTACAGTGAAGATCCGATGATTCGGACAAAGAACT
Organism: Drosophila lowei; assembly: GCA_008121275.1. NCBI lineage: Eukaryota > Metazoa > Arthropoda > Insecta > Diptera > Drosophilidae > Drosophila > Drosophila lowei. Next base: position 16,650,030 of record CM017778.1, on the reverse strand, counting down.
ATTTTCACTTGAATTACACTTAAAAATCCTCATCTATTTGGTGATCTTTTGAACTTAAAGATGATATATTTTATATTCTGAAAAAGCTAAATTATTCAATGAAAAGTAACACATAAATATGCAAGTCCTAATTGTAATTTAGGTAATAAATCTACTCTTAAAATCTTTTAATATTTAAGGGGCACTAATCGGGTACCAATTTCCCGTTGAACCTTTAAAAGGATTGGCCCAAAAGCGGCTTGTAGAACCAGAAAACCCACATTCCCAATAAATAAATAAATAAAATTAAATAATCGACTAGAGCCAACACATTTTCAAAGCGAACAAGCACTCCTTTTTGACAGAAAATATTATACTTTAATGAAAATTAACAAAAAAACGAATATTAATTGTAAGTAGTGAAAATGTTTTCCCTCAATGCGAATTTCCACTGTGTCGTGGAACATGAAAAAGCAATAAAACGTAAGAGACAAATTTAATAATAAATTGTATATTTGAGTGCCGCATCCTCCACTCCGACACTCACCCGCCATTCGAGCGTTCAAATATTTGTGCTTAATTTGTAGCTGCAATGTTTATTAAATATTTGCAATATTCCCCATTTAGTGGAGATCCCCGTCCCCATAAGCAGCTGGAATGTGGCACGATGCCCAGAGCTTTCCTCGAATGGCAGGCGACAACTGCAGGCAACATCTTGAAATATGCAATGCCCGACGCGCGAGAATCACGGCAATCGCGGAATTAGCAATTTTCCATGCTCGCTTACCCCCACTACACCAGCCTCCCCCTCTCCCGCCACGGCTTTCGCTGCTGGTTTCTGTTAATTTTCCTAAATAATTTTTGTGTATGCAGTTTATATTTAGCTGAATTCATGTTCCCCCAGCTGCCTGACACAGCGTTCTTTGGGTTGTAAGAAATTTCTTGGAATTATGTGGAGGGCGGCATGCCCGTGCCCCCCTTTGACGTGGCTCGCTTCGCTTCCGTTCCTTCCAGTATACCGGGGATTTTCTGGGCTTCTGCTACCTGGCACATGTCTCCGTCTCCACTGCACAGTGGGCTCCAAATATAATGAACTCGTCCGATTGCTGCTGAAATATATTCCCGTTTGATGTTCAACCAGTGTGCAGGTGGACCTCAGACTTTCGTTTTTTGTTTTTCCATTGCCTATCTCCTACGATTTTTCTCTTCGTCCTCGACCTCTGACTGGGTCTCTAACAATTTTTGCATTTTAATTGCCTGACGGGCTAATGGCTGTCGTAGTTTTGTAGTTGTGTTTGTTCCTGTTTTTTTTGGCTTTTCCTTTCTTTCTTTCACTGTTTTCCGAGCAGTTCAAGGCTTAAGCCTACCAATACCAGTACTTTGTCCCATTCACTTAGTGTGTGCTTCCGTGTGTGAGAATAAACAGAAAGAAGAAGCTGTCCTTTTGGGGTTTGAGGGACGAAACTGTTTATACCCTTTCCGGATCGTAAAGTTGAATAATATCCGACTATTTTGAACAAAGATTTGTGTAACAAACAAACGAAACCATTATATCTGGAGAGATCTTCAATTTTCCACCTAAAGCTATGATAATATCATATTAATTAAGTTCGAAAATCATGGATTACAACTTCTGGCATAGCCCACAGTACCCTCTGGAAGAACCAGTCAAATCGCTGCTTTAATAATAAATGTTGTTTTGCCATCCATTTGCTCTGTCAACGACAAGTGCCATGCGAGTATAAACGGAGGAGGGGCGAAGAGTGAGAGACAAGAAGGGGAGCATAAGGAACTGCAAAATGCTACCCGAATCTCCTTTTTATTGTCGCTGACTTCAGTGCTCAGTGCTCCCTACCGTAAGCGCCTCATGCGGAGTCGCAGTCACGTTCCGGACATCAGTGGCAGGCGGTGCCGGTGCCCCATGCTCGTAAGATGATTTCAAAACTGGCGCCCGCGATATGATTTCCCCAACAGCTTCAGAAGAAGAACTATTTATTGAAAATTATGGTCTAATGGTGTGTGTGTGTGTGTGTATGAGTGTGTTTCCATCCCATCGAAAGAAAATGAGGGAAACTCTAGAGCAGACAGACTAGTGGGTGGGGGAAATTGTTTGCGAAAATGTCACACGAATATAATAACGGAAAGGAAGAACAGTTTTGCTCTGGTTTCTAAAATGATTTCAATCGAATGTTCCAACGAAGCGCGTAAATGGATGAGAGTGGGCTGGCTGAGAATCCACAATGAGTCGTGGAACCATCCACCTGGTTGTGGGAAAGGGAACCCGATCCCGCATATAGTGTGTTTGGATTGTAGAGAATATAGAATATTACAATCATTGCTCATGGCCAGCATTTAATCGTATAGTTCCTATGACAGCGGCATGATATATTGTTAATTTCCTATCTGTTCTTTAGGTTCTTTACCTTATATATATGATATATGCATGTACATACTCCATTCATATGTTACAGAACCGCTAATGCTTCTCTCACATAAAAAAGGTGCACAAAAAGCACCTTTTCAACCGCAAAAACATTACATTATATTCACATTCGCCGCTCTGCGCCGCTCCCCGTAAAATGATGAGCATGAAAAATGTTTTAATAACGGTAAATTTAATATCCGCTCGGGCCAAATGCTGCACTGCATTAAAAATTACGGTAAAAGCTGCCGCTGCCGCTGCCGCTCCCGATCCCGCTCTAGAACGTGTTCCATGGCCCCTCCTGCTGTGATGTGCGTGCATTTTAATGAAATGACGACTGATTTAAAGCGTGGGCGGAATGGAAGCTTCTGGGCGGGTGCCTTGTGAGCGGGGGGCGGGGCAACAGGTATGAGTTACACTTTCATAGCATACTTTTTAGCTGCGCAAAATGCGTTATGCATGAGCACTTGCCGAGTGCTGGGAAGCAGAAAGCCAGAAGTTGACACAGTTAGGCATAAAATTATAACAGAGAGGCAGACAGTCGGATGCCACAGATTGAGGGAAGATGGCAGGGAAGGAAGAGGCACGGCAAACAGAGACAGACATACCAGACTGATGATGGTGGCGCAGTCAAGGGTGCGTGCTGTGACAACATTTTAATGACTTTTCCTTTTTGCCTGGCAGCTCTTTAATTTGGTGTGCACCTCCACTACGGAGAGAGAACGTTCCAAAATTTATGCAATTAATGTTGCGCAAATGTTTGGAAATGCAATTCTCTCCATTTGGCATGCACTTTGACACAGTCGACAGCGGGAAGCGGAACGTCACGGAGCGGCGTGGTCTGGAACCGACTGGCGGGCCAAAGGAAATGCAAAGAGCAATAAGAAAACGAAAATTAGCTTTTCGTTGACTCTTTTTGAATACCCGTGGTTTGCAGAGAACGAGGGTATGTTCTAACCGATGCCAGGAGGATGCGTTTTGACATTTTAGAGCTCTTAAAGCTCTTATCTGTCCTGTCCTAAGATCCTGACCAGAAAAGGCCCAATGTTAATACTCGATATATGTATGTATGTTCGTAGAAAGTCTACAGGTCTCTTCAAATCGAGAGAATCCTGTAGCATTTGTTGTTCTTCGAATCGAGTAGCGGGTATCACACGTGTCGAAGAACTCTTTACTGCAGCAGTCTCTCTTTTTGTGTGTTCCTTCTGTGCTTTTATTTTTATTTTTGGCTTTTTTTCCCGCACAAAGTAGTCAAATGCCATCGGGCATAAGCCAAAGAATTGCCAAAGAGTGACAGGCAAAAGAGGAAGCACACTCAGTAGCAGCAGCGGCAAAAACAACAACATTAGCGGGTGGAAAACCCGGGATTGGATTAGAGAACGACTACGTGGCTACTTGGCTACGTGACCCTACGCTTTAATTAAGCTCAGCCTGAGCGAACGAGAGAGAGAGGGAGAGGGACACTAGAAGTGGTTTCAAGTGGAACAAGATAGATAGGAGAGAGCACGCCCACACAGAAATGCAAGAAATGCAAGGCGGGGCACTCTGTCAAAACAAAGCCTCCCTCTCTTTCTATTCTCCTGTCCGCAGAATTTCGCCTTCGCTCCAGCGCGATGCCATTAGTGCGCTCTTTAGCCGCTCATTTGCGGTTCTCGCCGCGGCCCTGCGGGTGAGAGCGAGGCGCCTGTTGTTTTTTTGTTGTTTCTGTTTCGGGAGAGTGAAGCTGCGATTGTTGTTTTTGGTGAGCGTGACTTGCTGCTCAAGGTGCATTCTGCGTAAAGGTGAGGCATGCCAAAATAGTGCTCTTGACCAAAAACGATCAACGATAATAAATATACGGAATGGAAAATCCAGTATAATTAATAACAAAATTGATGAATTCATGGGAATGGTCTACATGCAACCGTTCCAAAACAGCATTCCAAAATGAATTCGAAATTGAATTGAAGGGCGACCCAAATATTCGTTGCATCGATTACTGCAGGGCAGGCAATTTCCTTTGCGCTTTGTGCGCTCCATTATTTCCGTGTGCAAAACATAATTGAATCAAACCGATGGCCAAACCGACCAACTGACAATTAAAATCGCTTAAATTGCAATCGCCGCATAATTACCGCCAAATAGCAAATGCATTCACCAGGGCACTGGCAACCTAATTTAAATTCTATAATTTGTGGTCAGAAGAAAATAACAGGGGGAATGTCTGCTCTTTTACATAAATGTAAATTTTTAATTGATTTTCAATGGGTTTTTGGCGGCAAACAGACGCCCAAAGTAAATGTTAGTCCATTCGAATTGAATTAAAATAGATCAACGGATTTTTGTTGGCTGGAACTATAAGAGCCTTACGTCATCAGCATAAAAATCAAATTTAATTCTGTGGAAACATGAAAACAAACGGGAAATGTTTGACAAGCGAAGCAGAACCCAAAAGAACAAAAACAAACAAACAAACAAATAAAAAACACATAAATATATAAATCTCTAGTAATATCATTATTTTTTTCAGAATGGTGGTGACCAGCTCTGGACAGCATAAATTATCAGCTAAGCCTTTTCAAAGTGACAAATTTTTTGGCCCTGCTGCACTGGCACTGGATTATGTTGACTTAGGAGAGAACGATTTGTGGAATTACTCGAAGTAGGAATTTTGAATGAACCCACTTCCTGTCCTCACCACTGGATAAATTATCTACATACGTGTGGGAGAGGAGATGTTGCGGGACATTTCCTAAGTCAATGTCGCAGCCATTGAAGATGAGCTTTTAATGGGGTTGTGGATGTGCGTGTCGTTCTTAAACATTTGATAAATGCCGCAATACTGATGGAAATCATAGTTTGAGCATAGGAATCATAGAGGAACTATCCTTGTCACAAATCTCTTCGAATTGAATCCCACTGAGAACATTGTTGCATAGGATGCAATTATGAGTTGCCTATGCCATAAATTCTAACTCGTATATTTGCCTTTTGAGCACTCATACGTATGCTCCGAACTTTGAGTGTCTTAATGTCTGCTTAAGGAAGCAGAAACCTCACCACTAATCTAAATATTTGTTGTTAAAGTGTAACCCATGAGCAGATGAATGTGCATGAAATTTGGTTGCCTAGAGCTGGTAAGAGCTTCCATCTGAATGAGATTCTCAATTCCGTAGCAGAATAGTGTCTGCAAAACACTGCCTGGCCATGGCCACAATCCAAAAAGTGGCACACACAAAGCAAATGCCAAAACGTACACAGATCCAGTGGGCGGCAGACGGTGCTGCAGGTGCTGATGCAGAATGTGGCACTGTTGCTGCTGTTGTTGCAAGTGTTGCTTTTGTGGCTCCCGAACATTGCCATCGAATGATGCAGAGACAGTGGGCAAAAGAGAGAGAGGGCCAAAGTATTTTGACTCTTTTGATGACATACGCTGGGAAAACGAAAAAGAAAAAGGGAAATGTTGCCAATAAAGTAAATTTTTTGTTATTTTCGCTTTGTTGTTGCGGTTAGATTTGGTTTTCGAGTGGATTTATTTACCGGCCAGATACAAAAAACAAAAACAAAAACGAAAAAAGGAATTGAAGACGAGTCGAAGTTCATACATCCTTCGTGCCCGACCAGAAAAAGGGTAAATTGATGGTTCCTATGACAGCTCCCGGTACATCCGATGCCGCTTTGTAGAATCCACTGGCTATAGGTTTATAATCAAGATAATACTTTGCTTAAAAGTAGTTTTTAGAGTCATGCCAACATAGAGCCAAAGCTATAATACCTTTTCCATGTTAGAGCACAAGATATATCTAAAAGAGAATGGAATATATTGTAAATGCTGACAGAAAATAGTGGGTGGCAGGTGAGTGGTGGGTGGTGGGGTTGGAGAAAGCACATTCATAGTTTTTATGCAAATATGAATGGCGTCTCTCAACACCACACCGAACGGATTGCCGAATGCCACCTTGGGGACTGTCACCGTGCAGGGTCCCCGTGTCAAAGGGTAGGGTTGCATTTTGGTTGCTTTGTGCTTGAATTTCAATACAAAACAACAACACGTATGGACGAGAAGAAAGGAGGCCCGAGGAAGAGCGGAAGATGCACATCCAGTGGGAGGGGTCTCAGCAGGATACCAATACACCGTTTGTCTGCTCGTCTGCGTTTCTGTTTGGCAAATGCAAACTTTATTAGGAATTTTTCGTTGCAGGACCAACGATAAACTCCCCGCACTGAACCTCTCCCCCATGAACGCCTTTTGCATCCTTCCCCCATCCCTTTTCTGACTCTCATTTCGTGTATTTTGGGATTTTACTTTTATTGAATGAATAACACTCTTGCCTACATAAACACACAAACATGTTTTGACTTGTCTGCCCAGGTGGGGAACAAACGAGAGAGAGCGCGGCAGAGAGAGAGAGCGGGCGCCAGACTGGGGAGAGAGACCGAGTTCATGCGCTGTGCAGCAGGGAGATAATTTCCCAGTATATTTCCCATAAATCGGGGGGAGAACATTCTAAAATACCATTGATTTGAAATGTTTTTAATAATTATGTTATTTTGGGCGAAAAAAGAACATGTGAGTATTTAGGTTTTGATTTCTATGATTACATATGATTTTTACGAATAAAAAAAGACCCATAGGAATAGTTTTAATTGAGATTTCACTGCTATTCGAATGTAAATCTTGTTATTGGAAGAACTTTCACTGTTTCTGGGCTTTTCTATTACACATTTCCCACATTCCTTCAGCAACGATTGACACAATTTTCCATTTGAAAATTCTACAGCCATTCGCATAAATAATAAATGCAATTGAAATGGTAATGGTAATTGTGTCCCTACGCTCAATAAACATTACACAAAACGGACATTATCACCTCATTGGAATACATTCAGGTAGTGCCACGGCCACGTATTTCTTCTGGTCCGACATTTAAAGCCCCATAAAACGCGATGGCCCCAATGGGAAGCTAGCGCCTGGCCCAACCGGCATTGTCTAAGACAAATGGTCGAACGGACCGGACTGGACTAGACTGTCCTTTATAATTGACAACAAGGTGGGTCGGGGCGCCCCTAATGGGGTGGCATCACAGCGGGTAAGTGGTCGCCGCTTGTGGTCGTCATTCAAGCAAAATGGACAATTATTATTAACTGCAATAAATTTCACGCACGCACAATTTACATACCGGGCACACGGGTCGGCCACAAAGGACCCTAGGACCCACTTAGACACAGACAGAAGCGCTTGGACATGCCCCACACACTCGAACGACAGGCCCAGAGACACGTACAACTCTCTTAAGTGCAACATAATTGCGGGACAAAGTTTTTGCCCGCGGGAGTGGGGGGTGGGGAGTGGGGTGGTGTTGGCTACCTGGACCGTGGATCGTGCCCTGTGGGGTGTACGGGCCATGGGTAATTGCCATTGGGGGCACATGTCAGTGGCAATTAAGTTTTCCACTGAAGCTCCGATCAACTATAGACCATCCCCCCCCCCACCAAACCGTTCCCACTCAATAAATCGATAGTTGGTCATTGTCATTACAACGAGTATTCCCTTCGTTGTTGTATGTTGCACGAGTGTGTCGTGTGTTGTTTAATTGAATTGTAGCAATTAAAGTGCTTCAATTGGTTTTAATCGGAAATTGTACTCATTGTTCTCTCTCCACAATGGGTAAAAGCCGTTCTGTCGTCGACGCTCAATTCGTTTCTGCCACAAACACACACACACACACACACACACACCCACCCCACACGCTCGGGGATACTGTACTAGACAAAAGGCCGCCTCATTAACGCTGCCATTCACTAATGGCATAAAGGAAATGTGCAATAAATGTGACTAAGCCTTTGGGGTCTTAAAAGGGCAACAACTACTCCATAATTACAGCAGACAGCACTTGGCAGCACTTGGCAGCACTCTCTGTTAATCGACAGCTAAACACCACCATATCTAGTGTACATTTGATACATATTCAAAGTACTACCATTATCTGTAACTGTCTGTAATTTCAGCAGATTCTCAGAGCAATATTTAAGCAGAATGTTTGCCTAGAATCGAATCACAGCTTCGTTTGCTCCATGAAATACCTTTTATACGGTTTTCTGTTAACTTTTTGATCCCATTCCACTCGCTAACAGCAACAGCAACAGTAACAGTGACTGTTAAAAGCACCTACATGCATATTCTGTTAACCTTTTTGATCCCATTCCACGCGTTAACAGCAACAGCCACAGTAACAGTGACTGTTAAAAGCACTTACATACATATGTAATCCATATGTGGGAGTAATTTTCGAGCTCAAAGCTCAACAGGCTGTTGGCAGAGCACAAGAAAATTTCCCCAACATAACGACAGGTACTTTCTCTCTCTGTCGTATCGCTCTCTTTTGGGGAAACGTTCTCTGGCTGGCTGTTGGGTGGCAATCAATGTTGGGGCCACCAGCACAGCCCAGCACGGCACGGCTTCTGTTGTCATTGCCTGCCGCAACATTTTCGCAGTACGCGACGAACTCTGAACGCAGGCGGTTGGTCTTTGGTCGAATCGCTCGGCATTTGTACGTTTCGCTCTCGCAAACGGTGGCTCCTGGTCCGCGCCAAAAGTCCAAATCGAAGAAAGAATCCATCAGCAAGTGGGGAGACACAGACAACGACAACAACGAAGGAGGGGAGAACAGAGCAAAAGAAACCGAAAATAAATATGTGAGTGAGCGTGTGTGCGTGCTTGCGTCCGTGTGTGTGCGCGTGTGTGTGTCTGTGCGTTTATTTTTAAGCACCGGCCCCAAAAGGCAAATGTGAAGTGCAAGCGAGAAGGGAAGTCAAAACCAAATCAGAAATAGCCCCGCCGCCAAGGATAGAAAGAGAAAGAGATAGAGAGATAGAGAGGGAGAGGGCGAGCCGCAAGCACCGCAACAAACACAAACACCGTTTGACAGAATGAGAGCGCAGCCGAAAAGAAAGTCGGCCGCCCAGTGGCTCCTCGGACTTATCGGGATCATTGGGATCCTCGGGCCCACAGCGGCCGACGCCGCGAGCAGCGCCTATGGGGCATCGTTCATCTCCAATCCGGGCATCTATGCCTACTCCGTGGCCAATCAGCAGGCGCCCAAGGACAATGACATCAAGTTCGCATCCACCTCCGGCGACCCCGCCGCCGCAGGGGCGCAATCCCCCACAAACTCCAATTTGAACCGCAATTACTACTACACCAACAACAATGCTGAATTTTTGGGCGAGGGCCCATCGGCCACATCTTCGCTTGATGCGCCCCCACCCACACAGCCCGCCCCGCAGACGGGCTGCACTCTGGACCGCCTGGCCGTCTACAAGGTCGTCCTGCACACCTACTGGACCAGGGAGCTATTCCCCAAACACTATCCCGACTGGCGACCCACCGCCCAATGGACCAAGACATTAGGTGAGTGGATAGTTCTTGAATAATAATGCGATCATCTTGGGGTTATCTTTTGAAAAGGGTTTTGGAGATTATGATGTTGAATTTTCCTCAGTGCAGCTGGAAAAGTGCGAATCCAGCAGCAATCCATGCCGATGTACCTTTTCCCCAATTAATTAAATCGATTGTCATTCCAGTCATTTATTTGCAAATACATCTTCATAAATATATGCACATTCCTGTTCATCAATCAGTTGGGGTTTTAATTAATTGAAACAAAAAGAATTCCTATCGAAAATCAATGAAAATTCCACATTTTTGAGTCCATTAAATGTGTCAGAATTTTAGAAATTTCAAGCAAAAATAGCCAGTCAATTTGGCCGAATTTCCCTGCCGAAAATTGGGGCAAACTTCTCTCTCTCTCTCTCTCACTGTCTTTCCTTCTGTTTTGGACACACAACTATCCGTCTCTCACTCTATTTATTACTCAATCATAAAGGGAAATCGAGCAAAACGATAAGAATCTCATAATTTGTGCACCGCACAGCAAAACCCACAGAAAAACAACAACAACAGCGATGGAGATCTAGAGACTAATTTGTCACAATGCCGTCTCTTTCTCTCCCTCTGTCTCTGTCTCTGTCTCTCTGTGCGAATGTGTGTGTATATGGAGAATAAATCGAAAAGCAATTTCCCTGACAGTTGGCTAAACATTTTCGGTTCTTTTTTCGGTATTTTTGGGTTAAATCAAATGGGAAAAGGCCTTGGCCAAGCGGAGAGGGGAATGGTGAATGGAAAATGCCTTTGGCCGCATTGGCATGTCGCTTGTCTTATCAATGTTTTTGCAGATTTAGCTGTCGATTTATAGCGATGGAGCACACACACACACATACAGGACGACCCAGAGACAGAGAGACACAGATAGAGAGACAAGTAAATCTGACAGCTAAACAAGCAGAGAGTAAAGCAAAGCAAAGCAGCCAGGCAGGGACACACACACACACACACACACACACACACACAAAGGCGCTAATAAAAAAGGATAAGCAGGAAGCCGATGCCGATGACGATGCCGATGCCGTACGAAGCAAAGAGCCGCCTAAGAAATGCGATTTGTACGTGCTTATGCGCTATGTGCTGGTCTCAGCGCAAAACAAGAAATTGGATAAAGTTGCCACCAGACACAGACTGCCTGCCCCACCACACCACCCAGCTCAGCCTGCTTATGTCCTTGGAGAGCAGGGGTGGGGAGGGGGCATTTGATGTTTTGATTTTCGCCTTGTTGCACTTTGATTCAAAATTTATAACCGCCTTGGGATCCACTAAAGCTCTACTAAAGTCTAAGCATAATAATAATATTTTTGTGTTTGTTCTCTGGGAGAAAGGTCTCTCATATGACTAATCAAGGAGCATTATGGTGGTGGCCCCTCCTACCCTCCCATGCTGCAAATGCTTTGCCTGCATCGGACTTGGCTTGTTGTTTATAGTGTCGTCTCGGTAATTTATAGTTTTGTATTCCCCGCTTGTGGCCTTTGCCTGTGCGTATGCGTGATTTATGCGAGGCCCTGCACTTGTGTTTATCCCCGCATAAAATATAGCAAAAAGGAGTGCAGTTCTCGTACTACTTTAAAGCATATTACATGGCGGAACCACCAGCACTTGGGCTTCAATCGAGCGTTTATCTGCGGGACGCACTCAAATGTTACCTTGGGGATCCTTGGGGTTCGTTTGTACCGATTGCCAAGCCTTGCATCTCGTATTCATTACTGGATGCAGAGCAGTGCACTCTTTCTCTCCATGACAACCATTTAGTTTTGGCCAGAAGCAGAGCCAAAGTCCTGTTCTTAGTCCTACTTCAAGAGCCGAGTCCGAGGATGAGTCTGGAATGCCATTTGGCATTAAAATTCAGGCAGCAGCGACGAAAAAGCAAAAGAAAAGCAAGAAAAATAGATAAAAAGCTTAGCAATGCACTTCATGAGACCAGGGGGGAGTGGGGGAGTGAGTGGGAGGCACCGGGGCTGAGGGGCTGAGGGCAACGGCTTCCTGCCTCTGTCATATCCTGTTTGTATATAAATTTCAGTGCGCAACTCTAACATCCGTTGGATTTCAGCTCTTGGGAAAAAGAAGGAAAGCCCCCAAGGAGGAAAAGCAGAAGCCGAAGGAGGATGGGGGGCTGGGGGGATGGGGAATACTCAGCCCCCTTTGTTTTTGTGTGGCGCTGTCGAAGGAGGTCGAAGGAGAGCCAAATTTATTATGAATGCTCCCAAAAACAAACAGCAGCGACAGCAATTGCAACGGAGTCCCCCCCCAGAGTCCAAGTCCAAGCATTGCATTTCTTGTATCTTTTGTGCTCCAGGTCGGCCCCAGAGTCGATCCTGCTCCTGGTCCTCTCTCTCTCTCTCTCCCTCTCCATTCGTGAGTTTTTGAGTTGTTAAATTTCATTTTTGGCCTGGACGGCTGTTGTCGCTGTTTTTATCGCCAAATTGAAACTGAAATAAAGTTTGCCTCCTGCTGAATATTTGTTTTATATTCCGCTTTGTTTCCACTCTCTCTCCCTGTCTCTCTCTGTTCTTTTTTGCTACTGGTACTGCTGCTGCTTTTCTGCACTTTCTGGTGCCTTGTCACACTTTTTGTTCGGATCCAAAAACTCTTTTCGTGAGAGAAACAGCAGTAGCATAGCAGCATAGCAGCTTTTTTTTTGGTTTTTTTGTTTGGCTTTGGACGACTTTTGGTTCATGTTTTTGCCATTTTTATTGCTTGTCCGGGGTCTTTTTGTTCAGCGCTTTGCAAGCCAAAATGAAATGTTGCACTCTGGCATGTTTCAGCCGAAATCCCAACCACACAAAACCACTTCAGAGAAGTTTGAGATTGAAAGGGTTTTCGGATTAGACAGGGAACTAACTGCCCTGGGATTTGGGATTAAAGACGGAACTACAAGTATCGAAATGTAGAGAAAGAGGAGGCTGGGGGAGGATGTCCAAGATGTCCAAGATCGCCCTTATTCATAGATTTAAAAGCAGTAAATGCCCTCTTTCTTGACCATTCTATTTATTTTCCATTTCTTTGTGTGTTTACCCACTCTGTTTCGCTCAGTGTATGCCTTCTCTGGCTTATAGTTGATGGATTTTACTGGTACGATGGCCCAAAAATTAATTGCAACAGAAATAAGAAGGCAGGTTGATTGGAAAGGGGGGAGCGCAGGATTAGACATAAAGACCCCTTGGAGAAACCGAAGAAAATCCCCATTGATCCTCGTGCCATTGTTGCATAAGCCTTGGCCGTGCGGCTCGTTCCTTGTTAATTGCCTGCGTCCGTGGGGCAATTATCCTGCCACTGCTGTTGCTGCTGGGGGCGTGAGACGTGAGGACGTGCGTGGTGGGTGGGCATCGGCCTCGGCCTCGGCCTGTGGCACTTTCACGCCTCGTATTTTATTGTTCTTCTCTCTGTTGGAGCTCCTGCCTAATTTTTGACTCTCGTTTGTCGGGCAAATAAATTATAAGAGAGGCGGAGGGACGGAGGAAGCGCACAAATGTATGTGGCATAAATTTTACACCTGTACGAGATGTGTGTGTGTGTGGCATAATTCATAATTTATGCAACACAAAAACACACTCTTCCCGTTGTCTCGCAATTTGATTTTCTTTATTTCATTTCCAGCCCAGACTTTTTGCTCATAACAAAATTTTAAATGTTTGTAATTTTTTACACGCACACGAAGGGAGAGAGAGGGAGAGAGATAGAGAGAGGTGGAGCGCCAAATGTGGAGAAAAATGTTTTCCCAAGTGAGTTTTCTACGGGAGTTTCCACTAATGTTATTTGTTGCAACTGTTGCAAGTGGAAATCGGTGTGTAGCAAGAGAGTTTTGAATTTTGAATATTTAATTGAATTTTCATTGGTTGAATGCAAATCTCATTAAAAATGCATATCTAATCGCATGAGAGAGATCTCCCATGGGAGACCGAGAAAGCCGAAGCCTAGGAAATATCAGAGAGCAGCAAATGGAAGCCACATGCCACATGCCACAGGCAACGTGTGTTCTGCATTTCACCCTCGGCTTCTACTGCTGTAGCAAGTATCAAGTTTCCGTTTGGAGCCACTGATGGAAATCTGTTTAACATTGAAAGTCTTGCAACCTTGCAACACACACGAGGCACACACAAGCGCACATAGACAATGATTAATTCCCTCGTAAGTAACTGATACTGAAATCCCGCATAGATAAACGTTTTACTCCGCCCTGAAACCATTCGAACCATTAAAGTTTTCCCTCGCTGCGGGGGAGAGGAAACATTCCCCCCTATCCCCCATATATGTATGTGTGTGTGTGTAGTAGTAGGAGGCATTACACATTCATAATGCTTTTCCCGCACACAGAATGGAGAAATGGAAAATTTCTGGCATTCTCGGGGGGAGGCAACGGGCGCGGGTGCTGCCGCTGACAGCGCAATTTCCTTGAATCGGGGACTGGGGCTGCTGCTGCTTCAGCAAGAACTGTGTATTAATAATAAATGTAAATTCTTGTTCTTATTTTACTGTTCTGTTGAGAGGGAGGAAAGTCTTGAAGCTCTCCGCCACCTGAAGTGTCTTTTCTGGGTTCTTTGCTGGCTGCTTAGTGTCGGCTCTGGCTTAAAGTGAGGTAATTAAAAGGATGGGGGGCTTGTAAACTCCACAATGCATGCCTCTCCAAGTCCTGTTTTACACGTGGGAAAACAGAATCACGGGCAAACAGAATTCGTTTGGCGGCACACACAAATCTGCTCTTCCGCTTTCCATTTCCCCCCGCATTTTTACTTGCATGAATAAATTTTCTCTCTTGCATGTCCTTTGTGTGGGTACCCCCGCCACCACACAGCATGCTATGTGCCACGTCAAATTCGTATCATTATTCATTCATACATGATTAGACAGGACAGTAGAACCCAGAGCCAGAAGACAACATGGAAACATATACAGGTTTCGTATTACACAGCAGACCAGAGAGAAGGAAAGTTTTCCAAGCCCACACAAAGGACAGGGGACTGGGAGTGGGGCAGAGGCAGAGGCAGAGGCAGACAGGCGTGGCATTGCCAAATGGAAATTAATGAATGAAATTTGATATAATGCCAGCTACCACCGACAGTCGGTGTCTCTTTCTCTCAGGGCAAACTTTTTCCCAGCAGAATTATTTTTTTTCACTTTTACAACCATTTTGTTGGACAAACTGTTGTCACTTACACGGCGCTTAAGCCAACTTAAATGTAAATTGTTTACTGGACATGCATTTATTTTACATTAAATAAAAACCCAACATCCAACATTTTGCGGTGATGCATTTAATTAATCATATTTACGGCGTTAATTAAACAACGTATGCTGTAAATATGTCCATATGTATGTATGTTTACCTTTTGAAAAATTCAACATAAATTACCTGTCAGCTAATTGGCAATATATTCCACAATTGGCTCTGAAATGCGTATATTTATTACACAATTTTCAATTGAATTAAATCATGGCATATTCGCACGGAAAGGAAACGCGCAGCCAGAATTAATTGAATACAAATTAGCCAAATGGCAAAAAGTACTACATTTATGTAATGTGTGTGTGTGTGTGTGTGTGTGTGTCTGCATTAATTAAGGCAATCCTAATTGCGGGAGGCAGATGGTAATTTACTTTCCCGCGTGACATGTTTTTATTCTTTTGTTAAAAAAACACTGGTCGCGTTTTAATTCGCTTTAAAAAATACATTGGAAAATTATGTTATTTACGTAAAGGACTTAAAAAAAAAACAACAGGTAAAATCAACCAATTACATGATGCGAAATAATTTCAGGGAGGGTCGAATGTGGGTCGCACGCACAGCATGGGAGAAGAAGAACTTTCACTCTTTGTTTAATATATTCTTGTGCCCCTCTATTTTCCTATTTTCCTAATGACATCCAAGGTTTTTGCCTCTGTTCGATGTGAAAAAAGAGAAAGGCATTCACTGGCAGTTGCAACAATTTATGACATTTTATTCTGTTCCGTTGCATATTTGTGCATTTGTCAGCATAAATGACTGCAAACTGATTTATGCGATGTTTATTTTTTTCTTAATGGAGAAAAATACATTCAATTCGTTTCGTGGAAAAAAACGAAAGGGAAGTTTTATGGAAAGCGCTCAAAAGTAGGCAAAGGAAAGTGGGCCAGCAAATCGTGATCCTAATTAACTGTCGGCCATAAATCAGAAGTGCGACGGCCAGGAATCGGCTCATTAATAACGCATTTGCATGGAAATGTTGTAAAATGTGTAACCGATATCATCGTGGCATCGGCAAGGGAGGAACGTGAAGCCGGGGAACACAAATTTATGGTCTGCAAACACAAAAACAGAAAAGAGTTGGTAAAAGTATCTTGTGGCTGCTTGGTGTTTTCTTTGAGCCAAAGACCAAGAGAGAGGGAGAGAGAGAGAGAGAGAGAGAGAAGGAGCTGCGTCTGCTAATGGCAGCCTAATTATGCTGACCACAAAGGAGGCAAAGGAGGGACTTCTCTGGCATGAAAGGGTTTCCGGCCTGTCTGCCCCATAAATTTACGCTTATTGCCGACCAGACGGGGTCACAGGCCCCCGTGCAACTTAAAGACGCCACACACACACCTTTCTGGACTACATAAATATAAATCTTTGCCAGGTGGGTGCGTCCTCCTTCCGCTGCGTCCTGCTCTGCTCTACCGCTTTGTCTCCCGCTCCAGACAAGCGGCAGACACACCATGCGTGCTCCAACTTCCCTTTTCCCCTCTCATAAACAAAAAAAAACCCCGAAACGAATCGGAAACGCGTCGCACAAAACTTTTGTTTGTCTGCATTTATGTCTGCGTAATGGGACCGACCGGAATGGTGGGGCACGCGCCCCACGCCCCGCAAACGGAGGCGTGATTGTGGTGTGTCGTCTGGTTATGGGTCTTTCTCTTTGTCTCCTTGAAGAATGTGCACAAATTACAGAGAGTACACGTACACACCCATACAAACACAGTCCAAGGCTTAGTGCCCCCCCCTTGTGGCAGTCTGTGATTTATAAAGCGAAGAAAATGAAGGTACAAATTTCAATTTTTCAGTGGAACGAGGGAGCAAGGAATTTTAATACAAGAAAACTATTTTAATCCCTGCGAATTCTATCAATGGCATTCGATTTTAGTTGTTTATAGAAAATCCCGTGTTTTATTTTCAGTGAGAGAGTCGAGATTAAGGGTAAATTAAGCCAAGATGGGAGAGAGTGAAGAAGAAAGGGGGGAAAAAGAGACAATAAACTGTCGACCTATGAGAATCGATAGCCGATAAAAAGATATGCAACACAAATAGAGCTCAAACAAAAGCCAATCGAAGAGAGCGGTAGTACCGCAGAGTATCATAGATCGATAATTTCGGTTCGTCCTGTCCATTCAAAAAAATCCCTGTCCAACTTCTAGTGGATATGTGAGTGTGTGTGTGTGTTGGTGATGTATACATAGATTTTTGTCGGCCAGGACACGCATGTCTTTTCTATTGTCAGTCCGTCTTTAGCACACGTCAATCGACAGGCCAGGCCAGGACTTCAGGCCATAATTAAGGATACACAGAACCAAACCGCCCACACGACAAGATAAAGCGAAGGGGAATTATGATTGAGACAAATTGTCATCTACGTGACAAGTCCGCATAAATTGTGTGCGTGTGTGTGTGCGTGTGTGTGTGTGTCTGTCTCTCGGTTTGAGTGACTGTCAATAAATAGTACATAAAATTTATTTAATTAAGCAATTTTCATGAGTATACGAAAAGCGGAAGCGAAGACAGGACATGGTGGAAATGGTGTGGATAGTGAAAGCAATTTATAAGGATTGCACCCCAGGGAGTGGACATATTTCTGTTTAAGGCGTGCGGCTGATAGAGAGGGAGGGAGAGGTATATTAAGTGGAAGAGGGACAGATCAAAGCTGTGGCCAGATTAAACAACTTTTCATTTTTATGGCAGAGCCAATTTTTATGGTCAATCAGGCGGATAATGAGATAAAGGCATTGGGGAGCACGTCCGCTGCGGAGGCGATGGCCGATGACCGATAACCGATGGCCGATAACCAAATTAACCGTTACAAGTGGCCAGGCCAGTGCATTGGCAATGAGGAAAAAGGCAAAGGGAAAGGAACAGGAACAGGAACAGAGGAAAAAGGCGGATTCTCAGTCTCTGGAAGAACCACCACAACAGTACCGCAAGGCAAACAATCAGCGGAGGACCAGGCCACGCCATCGATGGGCGGTAGTGCCTGTGGCCTGGGGGCGTTCCACCGCAGGCAAACTGTCGCAACAGAGGGCTCAAAGCGGCCATCAAGTGTTTATCATGCGGCAGGGGCACAAACAACGGAAGGACCTCAGCAACGAACTGAAACCGAGAGGCTGCTGAGTGGCAGGATGGCAGCTGCCGACATCCCACCATCGGAACTCGAGGACCACTTCAAAGCCTTGAAACAAAATTGAATGAAATACAATTTTTTCTTTAATAAATTAAATCTTAAAGAAAGCTTCTTGGCATACATCCCTGTACATCCCTGCTGAAGATTACAATCAGCTCTACCTCTACCTTAAACTAATTAGAGTGCAGGGGGGGACTCTCGCTAGGGGATAAATATGATTTGGGGTGGCATTAGGTCTAAGGGGAAGATTGTGTTCAGAAATGGGGTTTCCCAGAGGGGGTGGCTATTTTTGTATTAAGTATGAGAGAAAATCTAAATTATCCCTGAATGAAACCTAAGGCAATGAGATAACGTAGCCAACAGATGGTTTACAGATTTGTTTATTACAGATTTAGAGCAGAACTGGATAACTACTACCCCAAATCGACCTTTCAAGAGCGAAAGATGTTAAGAACTTCACCATCGCAAAAGAGAAATCACAGAAATTGAGTACAGCAGTACCAGACTGCTTCGATGCTTGCATGTTTGTTCATGTTTCACCTCGAGAGCATTGAGAGGCAATTGTCTTATCTCTTGATCTTCGTTTCATGCGAGCGAAGTTCGCTCTTTGCATGCATTGCCCACTCTCTTTTATTACTTCCATTCGATTGCTGTCTCTCTTGACTCTACTCTCAGCAACAACAATAATGCGGATGGCACTGCAATTGTAGTCTCTCTCTCGCTCTCCGGCCACCCACGGAACACTTGAGTGAAGCAGAAGAAATACAAAAACGGGACTTTACTTTGGCTTCGAGCATTCTTTGTCTTTGTCTTTATTTTTATTTTATTTACTTAGGGCTATACTTTTTGATGACTGAATCGACAACTGTTAAATACCCTATAGTCCCCCCTGTCTCTTGCAAAATTAGGTTAATTCCCACAATATAGAATGGAACTTTTCCAGTGAATATTTCAAGTGGCGAAAATTGTTTGTGGCAACATGTGTCCACCTGATTTGTGTCTATTAACTTTCCTGCTCACTTTTGCATATTTTTAACGCAGCTTTGGGAAAAAGTTTTGCCAACTAAGACAAAAAACAACAACAAAATGAAAAAAGTAACTTTGAAGCGCCAGAAAATTTGCTAAAGCGTTAGAAAATGTACACCCTGGTACACCCTGTCTCAAAAAGAAGAAAAAAAACTTGTCTGAAGCGTAAATAAACCAAATATAAACTTTGGCTGTTTTGTGGATGGTGCTGCTCCTGCTGCTGCTGCCAGACAAACTTCCTCTTAACTTGGCTCAAAGGCGCGGTCTATCTCCGTCTGTCTCTGTCTTTCCCACAGAGTTTGCTTAGTAGCCGGGGACATGGCCGAAATCCCGGGGCATACAACATGGGGGGGCACTTTCTCTAGTCTCCGTTCTCCATTCTCGGCTCTCAATTTCCCTTGGCTGCTGCTGCTGCTGCTGTTGTTGTTGCTTGGGTTTTCCTTTTTTTTGGTGTGAATAATGTTGCTGTTATTTATGCCTCAATGGGCCATGCCACGCCCCTATCCCTGACTTTGGTGGAAGCGCAGAAGAAATTGCAATTTCCACGCCCAAGTTTCGGGCACTTTCACTTGATGGTCCTCCCGTTCCGTTCTGTTCCGTTCCGGACAACCTTACCCCCACCCCGTGCCAACCTACCCCCAAAAAAGATGTGGGGCTGCTTTTTATTAAAAGTTTCTTTCTTGGCAGCATTCGCCCCTCCTCCGACAGCCAACAACAATGGGCACATTTTTTAAAGTGTTTTTTATTGTCGCGTTAACCGACCGCAACGACTTAGGGGCCCTGGATGGGGGCCTGGGGCTGAGGCCGGGGCCGGGGCCGGGGCTGTGGTTGGGCTCCCAACTTTTGCGTAAGTGTAAATTATTGTTAAGGTCAGAAAGTTGTACGCAAAGTTTGCGCCGTAGTTTCCTGCATAGTTCGTGGCGATAACTTCGGCTTAATACCTTTAACTAAGTCCCCGACTAAGAGTCTGGCCTGCCTCTCAGTTTTGGACCACATTTAACTTAATTAGCACAGCCCCCAACACAGCAGACGGCACGGCCCCGAAAGTGTTAATAAAAATGCCGCACTAACTTTCAATTAACGCAGGAAAATAGACCCGTACGCCCACCCCGGGACAACTTAACCGGAGGTTAACCCCGGACTCTCCCCGTTTAGTGCGTGCAATAAACTCTTCCTATTGTTGTACTTTAAATATGAATTTATGTGGCAAAAGAAGGGACACAAAAATTGGGCGAAAATGGAAAGTGTTACCCATTTTCAGTGCAGTCCTTGGCAGTCCTTCCATCCGGAGCCCTTTCCTTAGTTTTAGGGTCCTTTTCCTTTCCCTTTCACTTGACATTTAAAATATGTTGGCGCTGTTTGGGGAAGGCCCCACTTTTGCAGCAGTAAAGTCGCCAATTAAGTATCCAAAAGCTGACAGAAGCAACCCCCCAGTGTCCATGAACACCAAAGAGAGACCAGAGATGAGGAATAAAAGTAAAGATTCTGTATTTCCACTCTTTAAGGCCATTAGAAGGGGTTTCTATTGTTCATTTTCCATCTTGTTGGGTAATTTCCCTGAGATTTTTGAAAAATACAAGAAAGTTCAACAAAACTATACTTTTGTTGTTGTTGTGTAAACTGTACTTTTATCTTTGAACTTTGTTCTCGCACCCCAAGAGGAGAAAAACACTGCCAACTGTACTTAATAGTTGGCAAAGATGGGCGGTGGGGGGGGGGGGATACCAACCCACTTGATTTGTTGCCGACAATTGAATGCTTTTAAGGGTCCCCTCCCTCCACACACACGCACATAAAGGGAATGAAAGCCGCCTCAAAGAACTAATGCCTTTATGGGGGGCGGATGGATCCCCGCCTGGGGGCCATGGGCACAAAGTCATCAAATTTTAATGCCACTCATAATTTTTTCATGCAACCAATGCGCAAAGGTTGCAAAGGCTTCTCCAGGGGCATAAATGTCAAATCAGCAAATATGAAAGTACAGCTCCGACAAAAGGGCCACAGCCAGAGACGGAACCTAAAACTGCTTTCGATGGCTTTCGATGAAGGTGAATGTCTCTGTCAAAGG
Source organism: Drosophila lowei (assembly GCA_008121275.1). NCBI lineage: Eukaryota > Metazoa > Arthropoda > Insecta > Diptera > Drosophilidae > Drosophila > Drosophila lowei. Next base: position 16,628,767 of record CM017778.1, on the reverse strand, counting down.
GTAGAGACATTGGAGATGCTGTGATTCAGAGCAAAGTGAATCACAAATGGAAGATAAAATAGGATTCACTTGATCTCTTGATTAGAAATTTAGTCAATTATGAATCATCCAAGGCTATAAATGAAACAGAGTGTCTGTGAATCCACTCGACAACAATCTTTATCAAATGAATCCCCCATCGAGTCATGCGAATCGAATTAGTGATGACACCTGGCACGTGGACACAATCACAGGATCGCAATCACGGCATGCCGACATCACTGTGATATGTGGCACCACTTACATCACACAAAATCCACAGCATCATATGCCTTTCGCCTTTCGTCTTTTTTCGCCATCCTTTTCTCCTTCCACCTTTGGTACCCTTTTTTTCTGTTTTTCTCTTGCTTTTGCCATTTTCCTTTCAGCTTTTTCCTTATTTGTGGAAAACTTTCGAGTGCGGAAGTTCCTCAAGGGCTATATACACACACACACACCCAAAAGAGGCCCTAAAAAGGGTTGCTCTTATTGTTATCGATGGAAGGATATGTGAGTGTGTGTGTGTGGGGGTCCATCATTGAATTATGTGCACAGCAAACAAACAAATAAAAAGGAGAATTGATTGTTGCATTGCATACTTCAGGAGGGCGCTGCCACAATTGGAGATCATAAAAATGAATGTTGCGCCCCGCACTGCCGCTGTGATAGGTATATAAATATCAGCAGCCCCTTACCCTTCCCGCCACACTGCCACTCTGCCACAGTGCCACTCTGCCACACTGCCACTGGGTGTAGTTGAGCGTGAAACGTAGAATTTATTATGTTATCGCTTCAGCGATTTACTTTATCGATTTCACAATCAGTCGGTGAAAGAGGGTCCCAACTTTGAGGCTCCCCAGAGATAATTCGCAGGACTCTCGACTCCCGGCCCTGATCCTTGGTTTGTTTGCCTTGGCATTTGGGTGCCGTGCCGCCTCGGGGGAGGGGCGCGACGGGCGAGGCCATGTGGCAAATATTGTTATTTGTTTTCAAAATTTAAAGCCCTCTCTGGGTTGACTTTGATTCCGCCAGGCTTTGGCAGAGGCCTGCCTCACTTAGCCAGAATTCTGAATTTTTAATGAGCATGTCTAATGGATAAGCCGCCTTTCTCTTTGACTCTTTGATGTGGGTCCCCGAAAATGGGGTATAGTACATCCTTCCATATATACTTACTGATATATATTGATAGAGTTCCTAATCAGTTTATGCGCAGAATTTTCAACAACTTTCGCCCTTTTTCCACCCACTTTGCAGGTGAGAGACTGACCGAGAGATCTCTTTATTTATAACTTTGTTTGGAGGGTGCCAGCCAGCCCTAGCTCTGGTCCTAGCCCCACTCATAGTCCTGTCACTGAATTGATAATAATTGGATTAGCGCATCGCTTTCCAGGGGTCCAGCCAGCGAGAGAGCAACCAAAGACCCGCCGGCCGAAAGGCTTACGCCCCGTTGGACACGCACCGAGGCAGCCATGTGTGTGTGCATGGGGGATGTTTGGCAAAATCTCCCTCTATGCGGGTTCTGCAAAATATTTCGCAAAATTGTTCACCTCTTGCTATATTTTTCAATATTTTTTGCAGGCTGGCAGGAGTGGCAGGAGGAGTGGGAGGTGGCTGATGCGCTCCAGCAATTTTACAGCGACCCAAATCGACTTGCCTCTGGGCACCGCCTAATGGCGGTATTCCTCACTTAATTTCCACATTCCGCTGCCATTTTCAAAGTTTATGGAGTATACTCCAGCACCACTCTCTGTCCCCCCCCTCTCTATCGCGGTGTCGCCAACTTTCGCAGGGAAAAACCCCCTCTCTTTTGGGCTGAAATTTTGCCATTTGCCATCTGTCAGCGTTGCCAAATAGAATTATGTCGTCTAATTGAATTGGACTTCGACTTGACATGGTTCAGTGTGTGCACACTATTGCCGGTTCCCCCTGGGGCTAGAAGAATAATCCAATTTTTAGTTGCCTTTTTTTGGTGGAGGATACGCGTTTCCCGTCTGACCAAAATCATTGATTGCTGACTGGATGATGCAAACAAGACTTTTACTTGGCGCGACATTAAAAGTTCAATTTTCAAAAATTAAACTGATTTCCAAGGGATTCTCCAAGGTTCCACAAGGGTGGCTGTAAATCTTGCACTTAGATTCCACTTAATTCTTCAGCTATGTTCCACAATGCTAGCTGTTCCCTTTACACTTCGGTTCCACTAAATTCCTCGCCTATGTTCCACAATGCTAGCTGTTCGCTTTGCACTTAGACTCCACTAAATACGTCACCTATGTTCCACAATGCTAGCTGTTCGCTTTGCACTTAGACTCCACTATATACGTCACCTATGTTCCACAATGCTTGCTGTTCGCTTTGCACTTAGACTCCACTAAATGGACGCTATGCTGTCAGCCTTTGTTTTTCTCTTTTTTTCATATTTTTTGTATCTGGCTTTCCATCCATCGAATATTTATTATGCATATTTTTCAAGAACTTTTTTGCAGGCCGCAAATTGAAAGTAAATAAATTTTTGTTGGCTCTTTTTTCGGACAGTCCATCACACGCTGAGAGGCACCCTGTGTCTGCCCTTTAAAATGTCATTTATCTTGCGTGGGCGTTTCCATAATGATCTTTCGTTCACTTTTTGATTGATTTTGTGGTCACCGGCACCAGACGCAGTCTCGCAAGGCCCACCGCATCCATGCACAGTCGTGCAATAATAATGAGTATTTTCTGGTTTACGGGCTCTCGGTTTCGGCAAAAATACACCACAGAATAGCAGCAGGGGAAGAGGGCGTATAATACTGTACGCCGATTTGCAATTGAATTTGCCTGTAAGCCCCAATTGCCACAGCCACAGCCACAGACAGAGTCGGAATCGGAGTCCCTTTGTGGTACACAATTATTGTATATTTTTGGGGGCTGCTGCTGATGCTGCTGCTGCTGCTATCTGAAATGAGCATGAAAATCTATTGGAACGTAACGAATTACGTATCGAACGTGCCTAACTGTTAATGCGGTTATAATACGCCATCGGATTATCATTGATTATATATATGTGTATATGTGTGGGTGTATGGGTGTATGGGTGTATGGCTGTGGGTGGTATGTGTGTGCACGCCCTCTGGCCACACAGAAATAACTGTTTGTGCGCGTCGAGCCAGACAGACAAACACCACACCCACAGCCAGCCCCACTCCCACTCCCCACACTCCCCTCTGCTGCTGTCTCTGTCTCTGTTTTTCCCTCTGCTGCCATAAAAGTTTGTCGAGTGTATAGACATAATTTCAATTTTCATTTCGTATTAATGTCTCTCCTATAACTGTTGTTCCTCTGTGTGTGTGTGCCTGTGTATCTGTGTCTGCTTTTGGGAGTGTAGCCCTCCTATCCGCCACAAATTGCCGCAGCGTTGTCTAGGAAATGGATCAGAACTTTTCTGCGAGTGGGAGGAGGAACGTGTGCGAGGGGCGGGGGGTGGATTGTCTACCCTCTGGTTATATATGACTACAAAATGCGGTATTGGCAAAATCCCAGGAGCGCGCTTTAGTTGATAGCACCGAGAAAATGGTGCCAGGAAAAACTAGTTACCGGTCTGTTAGCGGTTGGCGGGGAAATCCCATTTAGTTTTCACTACTTTTATAAATGTTTTTCTCTTTTTTTTTAGCTTTTCTGTTTTTTGATAAATGGAAAATGTTTGCTTATGTGAAAGCAAGAGGAAAACCCACTTTAAAATAATGAAAAATATACAACATTTTCATCACTTTTTCATCAAAATTGTTGCAAAAATTTCAAGTGAAATATCAAATCAAAATAGCAACAAAAAGGGTTTATTAAATTAGAGAACTACTTTTAATTGAATTAAATTATCTTTTCCCATGAAATATGCCAAATATTAATATTTTTCCAACCATTTTGTAGTACGACTAAAAATAACTTTCATTTCAAAAATAATTTGAACAAAATCCGCATGAAATTAATCAAAAGAACAGCCACTCGAACCGACCATTCCCCCATCGCTTCCCCAGAAGCACAACCATTTCGTATTCGTATTCGGTAATTACAGAAAACTCGCTTAATTTGGCCACCGCCAAATGGTTTTTAATTAAAAATAAATACAACAAAAAATCCGAGCACAACTTCTGAAGGATGCGGTGCGGTTGCGGTGGATTAGGGTCCTGGAGCTGTGAAAGAGCCGCACAATTTACATTTCAAATCAAAGTCCAACGGAAAAGTGTTTGGAAAATGCAAAAGGCAGGGAAAATCTCAGAGCAAAACGGAGCCGACGATGACAACAGGCCATTAAGTAAACCAATCAAAGTGGAAGGCTCCCTCCATCTCTCTGGCCGCAAAAAGAATTTAATAATAACAGGCCAGGAGAACGGTGCGGCGGTAGGTGGATGGCCCGAGGAGTAGGCCATAAAATTCTTTTGGCCAGGGCAAAAATGCAAAATACAAAACAGATTGAGCTGGCCCGTTGGGCCGTGGTCCGTGGTCCTGTCTGGGTCTAGCTCTCCGTCTAGCGCCTCTCCGTTTCCGGCTCTAAGGTCCAGCTACCGTTTCCGGATTCGCCGTTGCGTGCTTAATTAAATGATCATCATTTGCGCGCAATCAACGCACAAATAAATTTCCATTCTCCTTTGCCAATGCTCTGGGTCCTGCGTCCTGCGTCCTGCGTCCTGGGCCTGGGCTGTCCCCATCTTTGGTCCTCACCCAAGGCGTTGGTTAGTTCTGTGTTTTGTGTGTTTGTGTTTGCCTGGTTTCCGCTTGAAATTATACCACAGCCCCTGCTCGTGCTCCTGCTCCTGCTGGTCCTGTTCTTGCTCTTCGCTTTGGTCCTTTGCCTTTGCCAGTCCCGTTGTTGTCTTAATTAATTCCTAATTTTCTTCTTTGGCTTTGACTCCTTTTTTTGCGTATTTAATTGAAAATTTTCTTCAAAGAAAATTCCGCTGGCTTGCGCCGTATTCATGACCATTCGACTCGATTCGGTGCTATCTTGTTTATGTGAAGTTCTGTGGTATGGGGCATGCGGCATGCGGCATGCGGGCATGGGGCTGCCAGCTGTTGGCCATTTTGACGGGTTTTATTCATTTGCATATTGCTCGGACCCATTTCTTTCATCGTCTCCACTTTGTTATGGCTTTGTTTATTGGAGGAGGCCCCCTCCTGCAATTCATGGTGTGTGGGGTGGGGGAGGGGTGCCCATTTTATTGGCGCATTGCCAATTGTTGGGCATAAATTTGATTACTTTTCGGGCCAAGATTACGGCGATTCTCGCCGAGACCCACGGGCTGTCAATTAGCCGTGAATTCGTGTGCCAGAGCGAAAGCCAATTAAATTTCGAGCAGAACAGCAGCTGGTGCTGGCCTCCCTCCCTCCCCCACTCACACACGCACACACACACACACACGCACACAAACAGTTCAATTACAATTACGATTGCAGGATGCAGATGCAAAATACATGCCTAGAGAATCGATCATATTGTTTCTGTAAATTATGATAATCAGCTGAAGAGCGATTCTCCCCAGTCGCCATTCGGAAAATCAATTCCAACCCGTTCAGCCACAGACCCAGCCCCAACCCCAACCCCAGCCCCAGCCCCAGCCCCAGTCCCAGTCCCAGCTTCAGGCCACTCTGAATGATTGCTGCATTCACCCACGGCCCTGACTCGGACTCGCATTCTCGTACACTTGCGGCACTTTGAAGCGATCATATTTATTTGCATTATGATAACGCATAGCCATTCAGTCATTCAGCCCCCACTCGAATTTTAAGCGCCGCTCCACATTCATCGGCATTCAAGCACTGCATTCACGTGGCTATTCGTGGCTTACGCCGTGTTTTCCCTGCGATTCTGCCACTGATTCATAATGGATTTCCCCCTGAAAAGATCGTATTGAATTTGCATTATTATAATTCCCCAGGCCTGCCAGCCATCGAATAATTGCATTTTCCATTAACTCCAACGCTGCATTCATGCGCCCTTGCAACGGTCAGGGGCGGGGCTTAGCAGCCGCTCATGCAATTAACCCATTTTCGGCCAAATGAGTTTTACATGTTCAGTGCACTTGGACATACCAGTATGTATATGCCACGTGCTGCACTTGCATCACAGCTAAAGGTTGCGGCCGACCAGAGTTTTGTGGGAGGCAGGCCTGTCGATTGAGGGAAGGAGAGCAGAAGATGGAACACTTAATAGAGCACAAAGTGTTGCAGTAAGATACTTCTATCATTCTTAGGATTACACGATCCTTCCAGACTTTGGGATTCTGTGGGGTGCTGGGCCCCGTGCACTTCAGAGAATGTCTGCCATTCCCAATTCACAATTTGTGCCACCTATTCTGCTATTGTTTCGCAGTCTTTTAGTGCCTAAAAAAATATGAATCTCTATGGCCCAAGGCCTCCATTAGCTGCTGCTGTCAAAACTTTCATTATCTATCGACAGGGACCCCCAAAAAAAAGTCCTTTGTTTGGAAATCTGAATCCCAATGAATCCGCACAAATGTCTAGCCATAAAAATTAAACAAAAATCCGACAAAAACTGAAAGTTGGAAAAGTGAAACCCCGGAAACATTTCCAAAGCTAATTTGAGGGTCCCTTTTGTTGGGTGGGGGCGGCGGGGGGTTGGGGCATCTGCCTAACACGCTTTATTTAACACTCGCCCGAGTGGGGCAGACGACAACACATAGAAAGCCCAAAAGTGGCAGAAACAAAAACAAAAAAATTTATAAAAAGAATTGAGAAAAGCGGCGACACAGAAGAGAGAAGAGAAATGAAGAGTGTGGGGGAAGAGGAGGAAGAGGAGGAGAGCAGAGCAAAACAAGTCATAAAGATAAAGGAAATTTATGGAAGGCGGCAAGAAGAGAGGGAAAACAACGCTTGGGAGGAGGGAGGAGGGGGAGGACTGCTGCGGTGTTGTCTAAAGAGGAAGCCGGCTGAATGTGGATGCCTCATCAGTGGGATTGTTGGGAAATTAGGTTAACGATTTTTCACTGCCACTGCACCGAAAACAGCAAAAACATCGAGAGAGCTAGAAGTGAGAATATGTTTTCAACGGCCGTGGACTATCTTTTGTTCTTGTTCTTGGGACTTGAGTTTTCCGCAATTTACGGTTTAAAGTTATGGCCCCATTCCGAAAAACCCCCACCCCACACCACCCCAGTTCCAGTTCCAGTAACACCCACTGCTGTGCAAATGCCGCCTTTATCGCTAAGCGATGCCTAAGTGAGGCTTCAATTCGGATGTGGCCCCGTACCCCGCCCCAGTCCCCGTCCCCTTAATCTCCCTCTCCGCCCACACACATTAGCCGGAAACGACATCGATATCCCAAGCCTCAGCCTCAGCCTCGGCCTGTTTCCCTTTTTGTTGGGGTTAATGGTCCTGCCCCAGACCCTGGATATCCCTTTGTTGTCGCTTTCCATTTCGGTTTAAAGGCTGCCTAAGTCCACAGTTTGCGGTTACTTAAGAAGAGTCCCCAGGAGTCCTTTTGCCCCATGTAGCCACAGCAAACAGCAAAATTAACAATCTTTGCCATCCAATTCTTTTTTGGAAGGAAACAGAGGGATACCCTTTTCCGAAGCACCCTTGCAACCGTATGATTAACTTGTCAGATTTTAGTCATATTTAACGGATGAAAGCATGAACTGAATGTGCGAATGGACTTCAGGAACAGGTTTGCACTTGGATCCGTGCCGATGCTCAAACCGTTAAATTGTTCTGGTGGTGCACTTTTCCTGTTTCCTGACTCATGTTAGATTGAAAATGGGGACATTCTTGGTACCCTAGCACCAATCAGAACTTTCGGATGAGCGGAACATTCAATATTTGGCTCGTACTCGAATGACAGACGAAGAAACGAAGCGGATATAATAGCCCGATGTACTTGCTGGCTTTGCCGGCGCGATTGTCCCGTTTCAATTGTCGGTCTTGACTTCGTTCCACTTGAGCCTCTTTTGATTGAGATTCACGCAATTGCGACATGCTCACACGCACATTTTCGTTATCTTGTTGGACTCGTTCGTCTGTTCTTTCTGCTTTATTATTTTGCATGTTTCTTGTTTTATTCGACGTTCGACGGCCCAATGGCATTATTCACTGTAGCACACACACAAATTTACCAATTAAAAAACCTTTCAGAGTCACAAAACCCGTAACACACACATACAAATAGATCAAATCAAAAAATACTTGATTATGTCTCCATTTTTTTATGGGATATTTGGAGATTGTTCATACAAAAACACAAAAATCCCGATTGAAAAATGGTGGGTGGTTGTAGAAAGGTGAAAAATACTTAATAACCTTTTCCCATACCTACCGAATATACAACAAAATCGGTCGATCTGTTTGGGAGGAGTTTTGAAACGAGATTTTTATAGGTTTGCTTTTTATTTGATTGGAGATCGAGGGACTTATAAATGAGATAGCTCTGGGAGTACTTTCAGCGAGACATATACTCGTATATGCATACCTGCATCACTCTGTTGCAAGCTTCTGTGTGACACCAGAATGCCCCAGACTTTGTTTAGGGTATAGTTTTAATAAAATTGAGAGAGAAATCGATACCATGGCTTCTTTTTCTTGTTTTGTTGTGGAAAAACATGAAATTAATTAAAATTAATTGCCGCAACATATTTGCTTTTGGTTTTGCTTTCGGGTTTCCCAACTGTTGTTCGTTGTTCCAGTGAGGGGATTCCTGTGTGTTTTCTCTGCCGTTTGCCTGTTGGCGTGATTCCATTTTAAGGTTGTTACGAAAATAATTCTACAATCTGCAAGCAAAATAAAACCAAATCAAGCAGAAATAAAAGACAGAAAGGGGCTGGAGCTGGGGCTGGGGCTGGGGCTGGGGCTGGGGCTGGGAAGGGGTTGATTCTGGGGCAGTGTGACCTACTTGTGTGTGTACAAGAGGTGTACGAGGAGGTATGGCCATATGCATTGTGTGTCTGAAGGCTTAGATAAGCCTCCTCCTGCCTAGTGGCCTGCCTCCTGCCTGCCTGCCTGCCTGCCTGACTGATGAAGTGTGGTTTAATGCCTGACTTTATTTGCTGAATTGTTTGTGTGTCGGCGGTGTGTGCTCTCCCCAATAGCCTGCAGCAAATCAGCTCTAGATTGGATAAGTAATATTTGTATAAACATCAATTCCATGGCAATTTCAGGACCTTGCTGCAATGTTCTCTAGAATCCAAAGAATTCATCTGCAATTGCACTTTTGCTATATGAATTTTGTTTAATTTTGTATTCCATTAACGATGTTTCAGCTATCGAAAGTGCTTCCGAAAACCCCGCCCATTCATCAATATTTTGGATTCATTTACAGACAAATCAAATGATATTTTAGGGTCTTTTGCTTCTGCTAAAGACAGATCATCGAATATCAAAGCAGATCCACTAAAAGGGACATCTTTCTCTGACATTAGAGCATTCGGCATTCGACTTTCAAGTGAATCCAAACGGTAATTTGCCTTACCAGGTTTTATGGTTTTTCCCAGCCATATTGTTGATGGTATTTCTGTTTTGGCTTTTTTCGTTTATTGGAAATTGAATTTTGCTGGTGGAACGGATGCTTGTTGCCTCAGAGAATGCTCGAATGGGGGGAATGGGCTGACTCTTTGCAGCTTGCGGCGCCTGCCCTGCAGCCTGCCGCCTGCCTCTCTCCGCTTGCCACACGCTGTTGCTTTGTATTTATGTGTGTATTTATTTCTAGTTCTGTTGGTATTGGCGCAACTTTTGTTTGGCCTCGTGGCCCCACTGATGGAGCGCCCCGTCAGGACCTCTGGCCAGGCATTTGGCTTGAAAAATAGTTGCGAAAAGTATGCCAACTATTCCTATTTGCCAGCTTAACTCGGTTGTGAATGCTACTCCGTACAAAAAACCCATTTCACTGTGGCAGTAGTGGGTATTCCCTTCATGGAGGGGAGTACCCCATCCGCATCCTCCCACAAGCACCTGTACAGCTCCCTAGAATGCCTTTTGGCCGCATTCCTTTGGAGTCCAAGGTCCAAGGAGTCAATAAAATATTGCAACTTATATTGTATTTACATGAACATACACTGGGAGAAAAGCCACCGATATTTCGAGGTAGTTTTTGGGGAAAGATGCTTCCTCGAAATGCTTGAAATTACTTTGGGAGCTTGGACTAAGAGCCAGTTCTATTTTCTCAGTGTATGGTGTACGGTATTTGCTCAAGTAGGAGTACAACCTGTACAGGGAATTGCCTACTGGATTCTCTGACGGACGATGGACGATGGACGAATGAACAGGCAATTCCCTACGAAATGGATAAATACTGCAATTCGATTGCAATTTTAATGCCATTTTGTGTGCGGAGAAATCTTTAATTAAAATGCCATCAAAAAAACGACAAACATTCGCATGTAAAATAAATATTATATGAATATATATTTTAATATCAGAAAATATGGAAAATATTGCCAAAAGTCAAAACAGGAGCCGGACAGAGGGGGAGGCGAAGGACGCGAAGGGGGAGCGGGAGGCGGTTCTGTGTCTCTGGGGCGTAACGTGTAAACAAAACTTTTTGAGCTTTCATGAGATAAGCGCCTCCACAATCAGCTCATGTGTAAGGGTGTGTTCTCTGTGTGTGTGTTCTCTGTGTGTGTGTGCTGGGTGTGCGGGGTGTGTGTGTATTTGTGCTGACAGTTTACATGGCAGCAAAGTTTCAAGAGTTTAGCCAACAAAACTGCCAAAGGAATTACATAAACACTGCGGAGAAAGAGAGGAGGCTCCTGTCGCTCCAAGGAAAGAGGCGGAAAAGCAGAAGAAAAGCAGCGAATCCAGTGGATACAAACACACATACATACAGAGAATAGCGCAAAAACTTCAGGTAAAATGTTGTTCGCAACTTTGATTAAAAATTCCACTAATAAACAAAGAGGGCAAGCAGTTTCCTACACCCCCACCCGCCCAACCACTAGTTTCCACTGTTTTCCCCCTGTTTTTCCCTGTTTTCATAGCTGTTGTCTTTTCTTTAGGGATGGCAGCACAATCTGCTGTTGATTACATTTTCCAAAGACATTTCCACGTTTAAATTACAGTTGGAAATCCCTACAATAAAGTGGATAATTGTTCCAACTCTCGCGCGAATGAATGAATAAATCAATTACTTAACGATAAATGAAGCTGTGAGTTCCCATGTTCTGGTCTTTGAAAGATTTCAGAATAGAACCCATAAACAATCTTCAATTGATTCTCCCAGCAAACGATCTGCCCAGATTCTGCTCCATCCCTAACAAAACTCGAAGTCCCATCGCCATCCCCTTGGCATACCCTTTGAGGGAGGGAGGTAGAGGGTTTACCTTTGAAAAAAGAGTGTCCTTTTTGTATAATTTGTAGTTTCTGTTTGCACTACACTCGTGTGCGTGTGAGCGTGTGTGCGTGTGTGCGTACGCCATTTTGTTGTGAGAAGTTGCTGGCGCGAGAGACACAATCCTCCCGCACCGCGAAAATGGCCAGCTTCTGTAGCCATTTTGCAAATTTCATGTGCATTATATTTGCAAATCGTTGCGTTGTTTATTTATGCACGGCAGTGCACAGAGCACACACCCAAGCACACCCACAGGCCGCGAGGACACGCAAATCCAAGCGCACACAGGGAGAGGGGAAGGTACGGGGGAAGGAGGGTAGGAAGAGGGTTGTGGTAGTGCATAATGCACGAGTATTTTGTTGAACTTTGCACTTTAATGGGAATTGCTTTTTAAGCTGAAACAATACACAGATTGCGTCGATACGGGATGCAGGATGCAGGATACGGGATACGGGATACGGGATACGTGAGCGTAATACTACTACTCGCATTTATTAATTAAACAAAATGCTAATTAAACTTTGCCCAGCCAGGCACTAAGCGTGCCACATATCCATAGCCGTATCCGTAGCCGCCACTGCCACAGCTTCCCGCTTCCGTCCATCCAGCACTCTAATTGCATATTTAATGGCAAAGCTTAGCATTTGACTTATTGATTGCCTGGCGGTAGGTTTTCCACGTTTTCCCATTGTTGTTTTCCTGTCGGCCCGTTCCACAGGGCTAATTAATTTGCCATTTATCGAAATAGTGCAGCCAATGGGGGCAGCAGGTTAACTGGGGTTCCATTACGTATGTGTCTATGCCCATAATCCCATAAACTTCAGGAATCCTCTCGATGGAAGACCAAGGCTCAGGACTCCTTTGTTTCTTAATCTACTGAGTGTTCCTTTTGGGCTCAATCTGTAGCTTCATTCAGGTTTAAATTTGCCACAGCCACACCTTGCAACAGCATTATCCAAATGAAAAGGATATGCCTCCATCCTTGTTTCGGTTTTTATTTGTTGTGCGATTCTCTTCAATTATTTTAATGCAACAAATATGTTGACGTTGTCACAGCAACAGTCAAATTACCACTCAAATGTGTCTCTGGCTCTGCCTCTGTATCTGTGTGTGTACCAGTGTGTGTGTGCCACATTTCAGTGTGTGGCTGTGTGTGTTTTTATGAGGCTTACTCTTGTTTTCCCTCAGCCGCTTTACGAGCAGGCCGAAGACGACTGTGGGACGACAGGAACTGTGTCAGCATGAGGCATGAGTGACTCGTGAAATGTGACAGTGCAGGCAGTGTGTCGTGTCGTGTCGTGTCGCTGACTTGCCGCAAGAAATCAATCAAAAATTGCGGCAAGTAAAGGGGAGATATAACAAAAGGCGCTCCTCACGCGATGCTCATCAATTTGTGTCTGTGTGTGTGTGTGTGTCATTCGAGCATGTCCTTGCTTGCCTAGTGACAGAGCACAGCACAGCAGAGGAGGCGGAGGCGGAGCATGTGGCAGGATGAGCATGTGCCCCTGTGTGTGTGTGTGTACTCTGCTGAGGGTAATGTCTGCCTTTTGTGTTTGCTTAGTGCACTGCCAACAAACGACAATGCATTCCACAGTTCACAGTCCTCGCCCTCGTCCCGCACTGACATCCTGTTTGCCATTGCACTCCTCAGCGACTGACACACTTTTCATGCTACAATAAGCCATTATAATGAATGTAGCCAGCAGTAAGCCAGAAAGCGAGCACACACACACACACACCATTTGCGATGGCCAAAAAGGATGCGGTCCACAAGGAAAAAGCACATTTCCTCCAGAGCGGTTTTTAAGGGGATCACAAAATGTCTTTGGAATGCCACAAAAGAGAGAGAATGCCCCAAAGCCCAGCAGAGATCAGCCATCTAGCGGGCCGGGCAGTCCCATAATGATATTCTAGATATAAAGAAGGGAATTCTCCTGCCTATAATCAGGATACACATCGTACAAGGACGGACTTAACACTGGGCTTAAGAAACGGTAAGAAATGTTCAACAAATAAGTAGGAGAGGCCATTTCCATAGCCATGCCATTGATTAGAGCAGAGCCCAGAGATGCCTTCACCTGGCAGACCGCAGACATTCCAAATAATTGGCATAGACATTGTCTTCGGAGAGGCATAAGTCATAAAGGACATGTGGTGCCAGACAAATGACAGATGGACCCAGGACCCAGGACCCAGACAAATGAATAGGAGACCATCGGAATGGCCAGAACTGCCGCCGGAGACTGACGGCAGGACTGAGGCTAACTGGGCTAAGCCACCCTCATTTGTCACTGGAGTTTATGGACTGTTGTTGCTGCTGTTGCCCGGACGAGGGCATCTCCTTGTTAGCTTGTTATGTTTTTGGTCAATTTCGTTTGTAATCCCCTTGAGCCTCTCACACACAAACACAGCTCATTCTGCAGCTCATTCCGAAGGCGTCGAACAGCCAGAGGAGGGCTTGGGGAAGATGTGACAAGTCCTGTTTGTTTGCCTACATAATTGGCCGACTGATGGCTTTCTGTCCCCCGCAGATACCCCGCCTAATCCCGACATCTAGCTACAAGCTGCATTTAATTAGCACAGATAAGGAGGAGCCGTAGGAGCCACACAGTTGCAATCGCCCCAAGGACCCCGGGACTTGCACAAGTTTTTGCGGCAAACACGAAAAATCCTTCAACCCAGCAAAACCATTAAGCTTATCAAAAGGCAGAGAGGGAACTCCTTACGAGTGTGGCAATTTAAGGCCAGGGATTTCTGCTTTTGGCAGGGCTGGGGGGCTGCACGTGTCCTCTGAACAATGCTCGAGTGGGGGGGGGGCGTCAATCTTCAGCTGCCACCAAGGCGCAGGAAGCAGGAGAGGATGCACCCACGTACTCACTGTTAATTCTACTCAGGCTACCACTGCTGCGTGGATGCTGGTGGGGATCTAGGCTGCCGCCACATCACACGTTGACATTTTATCAGGAGCTGTGGCTGCAGTCGTGACTGCGAGGAGTCCCACTGGTAAATATGACAGAAATTACTATTAACAGGCAGTCGGAGACGTAGTCGTAGTCGCAGTCGCAGTCGCCCATTTCTCCAACTTTAAGCGAATGAAATATTCATTCGGCATATGTGGCGTATGCGTAATGTAGTCGTGTGCGTTGTGTGTGTGTCCTAAGACACATCTCTTGACATATGACAATGTCAGAGATTTGGTATTCCAAAGCCACTGCCACAGCCACTTCGTGCCTCCAAATTTCGTGCTTTAAAATTGAGATATACATTTATACTACATCCATATACTCGTATATATAATGCATACGCCCTGTGGACTGAAATTAGTTGGAATGCAAATATTTATCTATCCCGAAATGATATTCAAATATGTACATTTTCCGTGCAAATGGAAAGTGATACACCCACACCACACCACACCACACGCCAGGTGCTCCCTCTCTTTCCTTTATTTCTGAATATTTTTTGTATTTTGTAATGTATTTAGGCGCGTGTCTGTGTGGGCATTTGTGATTTTCTATTTATTTCCCCGACTGACAAGCCAATTAAATCTGACATACATAATTAATTGGGGCTTGCGTGAGGCGAAAGGCAAACAACGGACGGATGGACGGACGGACGGACGTGGGAAATGCATTTTTAATTAGCGAATATGCACTCTGGAAAAAGTGTTGATTGTGGAGTGGCCTCGCCAGACAAGAGATGCAAAATATTAATCAATTTAACTGGCAATCTCTCTCTTTCTCTCCCTCTCTCTCTCTCCTTTGAAAATGATAATTCAACAAAGCACTGATGGAGAGACTAATACTCGATTCATTATATTATTCATTAAAATATTCTGGCAAAATTCCATCATTTTTGATGGCCGTCTTGGGGGCAAATTAAACTTTGATGAATTTCTCCTTGGCCTGCGTAAGTTTTCCGCTCTGGGACTTAACAGTAGCCCCATACACACACACATGTACAACAGCACAGGTGCTGACAGGACAGCCTCCCCCCAGTCTGGCGTGTGTTAATCCTTGCTCCTTGCCTTCTCTGTGGCTCTCGGATACACAATGTACACATACACATGCTCGCACGCGAGTGTTCCACCTTTTATTTTTTATATTTTTTTGGCCGCGTAATACCGTGCGGCTATTAAAATCAAATTTATAGCCTATAATTAAATTTGTTCGTGGAAATCGCTGAAATTGCAGGAAATTGAGCAGCCAACCCAAAAGCGAAAACAATCGCCCAACAACAAGGAATGAAAGAGAATGGGAATTTTACTCGCTTTTCGCACAGGAAAAGCCTGACAACACACCACTCGATGTGTCTGCTTGTCGTGGGGAGGGGAGGGGGGGAGGAGGAAACTGTGTCAGCTGTGCCTCACATAAATTCTGTGAAATGTGTGTCATATTGGACGAATTTATACATTTATTAATACCTGAATGCACGCTCGCTCTGCCTCTCTATCTGTGAGCATATTTTACTGGCAATTAAAAGGCAATACGGCATCGTGGGGACTGCTCTATGAGTCATGGCATTGGCAGCAGCGGCAGCGGCAGCGGCAGTTGTTGGCCATGTGCCAGATTGCACTTTTTAGATACATTTCGTAGATGTTTAGGTTGTTCTTTTCCGATTTTCAATTATTTTATGGAGCCCACACACACAGAGAGAAAGAGTGAAGGAGTGGACAGCCCATGGGGCGTATGCGCAATGTCTTTTCATTCGAATGCTAAGGAAAATTTATGGCCCACACGTGTCCTGCATTCACAATACGGCGGCATGGCTGCTTTGGGCCTTTAATGTGCATAATTAAGCATTAATTACACCCTCGGCGACCCCGGCAACCCCGGCTTCAAAAATGTTGACCGCGAAAAGCAAGCAAAAAAAAAGAAAGAAATTAAATGTAATGAATGAAGGGACGTGTCGCGGGATCTCCGCCTCTTTTACAGCCTCGCATTTATCTACCTCCTTCCCCTACCCCTGCCCCTCCTCCCTTCCGGGGAGATCTGTGGCCGGCGGCCATTTAAGCAGCCACCACACGGTAATGGCTGACCGCCGGTCGCCATATTGGGCAGCCATTTGCACAATTTAAGCATTTAATTGCGAATTTATTATGCCTATTTTGTGGCCATTCGGTAATTGATTGAACAGAAGCTCTCGAGCTCCATAATTTCATTTTATCGATGTGTGTGTGCTACGAAAGTGAAAGCAGCCAAAAGGTTAAAGGATTTACCTTGAAATGCATTTCCAACTGGAAGATTACCTGTACATACATGTATATCCTTCTCGTTGGATGATTTCTTAGGACACCCATAATCTGTTTCCATAAAACTTCTGTGCAACGAATTCCATAAATTGATTAGAAAACTCTTGCACCCACACACGGAGCTCAAAAACTTTGCAAATCCTCTTAGAAGCCAATTGCTGGTGGCCCCAACTTTTTGGCCCAATCCATTGCAGCTGATTGGAAGCAGGTGGGTTGACTGGGTGCCCCGAGAGAACATGCCACAGAGAACACGTCAATTACACAAAGTGCCGGGGCGGCACAAGGCGGCAGTCCAGCGGCACAGGTACACAGGGTGGGCAGGGGGGAGCAGAGGGAAAAAGTATGCCAAAGTATAAATAATTTTTCATTTGACATAGTTTACAGCAAAAAAGAAAACAAAAACAAAAACATACTTCCCTGAATGCCAGCGGCAAAAGTTGAAAGAGCAAAAATGTGCTTTGTATTTTTCATCATTCATTAGGACCTTCCGTACCCATCACCAGCCACGTTCACGGCTTTCTCGGTGTCACGGACTTTGTCAAAAAACGTCTCCCGCTGTCTCCTACAAGAAAATTGTAAAAAGTAAAGCAAAACAGAGAAACAAAGAGGGAGAGTGGGAGAGTGGGAGAGAGGAAGAAAAACTAATAAATAAGCTGACAGAAAAAAAGCGAAAAGCGAGGAAATATCTCAGAATTCAGAATACAGAATGCAATGGCAAATGAAACAAGACAAAGGGAAGGGTAAGGGAAAGGGGAAAGCACTGGCAAGGGAAAGCACTGGCAAGGGAAAGGCACTGGCACTGACACAGGCAGATAGGCGGAATAGGCAGCGAAAGGAGACGAAGAAGCAGCGACAGCCGAAGCAAAAAGTGGCACAAGTGGCATGTTGCAATGTTAATTGAAGACAAATAAGAGACGATGCGGCCCCGAGACCGAGAGGCGGCCCCCAAAAAGAGAGCATGCAAACAAAAAACCGCAGCCGCAACATCAAAGGCACCGCTGCAACGAAGCCGTGTGGCACTGTGGCCAGGATGGATGGTTGTGAGGGCGGGGGCGTGTGACAGTCTGCAAAAACCGAAATGACTTTGAGGCCCAAAGCGAATTGGAGCGCAGCAGCAGCAGCAGCGGCCCCGAACAGAGGAATATTTGAAGAATATGGGGAGCTATATAGAGACATAAAAGGAAGGGAAGGGAAGGCTATATAGAGACATAAAAGGAAGGGAAGGAAAGGAGAGGAAAGCATCAAGGCAGAAGATAATGAAACTAACGAGAGTCTAGTGCAATTTCCACTTAAAGCCCCCCCGCACTCCATGAAATCCCTCAAATATCCTCGAATATAAACAAGTTTTTAGCATCTCCTTTTGTTTGCTCTTAAAAGTTCATTTAAATTGAATGCCTCGACCCCCACTTAATCGTCTCTCGCTCTTTTCCCCCATCCACAGGTCGCACCCACAATGCCAACTATGCGCTCTACCACATCGGCCAGCCGGCGACGGGGGCCGTCAAACAATTCGCCGAGACGGGCAGGACGGACCTCCTGGACAGCAATGCCGGCGAGCAGCAGCAGCAGCAAATGCAGCAGCAATCGCAGACAGGCAAATCCCCGCCAGGGGCAGCCACAGGCCCCCCAACAACAGGAGCCGCCAGCGAGCGCAGCGTATTCGACGAGTTCAGCCTCCCGGCGATTCAGTTGGGGGCCGGACGCAGCGAGGCGAAGGTGTTTGTCGACAGCAATCACAGCCTGGTGTCGCTCATGACGCGCATTGTTCCCTCGCCGGACTGGTTCATAGGCGTCGATTCGTTTGAGGTGAGACCACTGCAACAAAAATAGAATCAGATCAGATGATGGACAGATGACCCCGCAGTTTCCACAGACAACAGTGTCGATGCCCCTCCATGAGAAGGGGCATGACTGATTGTGCACACATTGGGATGGAAGATTCTATTTAGAAAATTGTTCGATTTGCATGGAAGATCCACAAAATGTAGTGTGTATCGCAGGTCTACTAATCTATGCCATATTTTCTCGTTTTTCCATTCAGCTCTGTGTGGGCGGCTCCTGGATAGACACGGTGACCGTTGAACTGGATCCTCTTGATGCGGGCACCGACAATGGGTTCACCTTCACGGCGCCCAACTGGCCGACAGCGCCACAGGGTGTCATTTACCGGATTACCTCCCGCTATCCGGGCCATCCGGCGGGCAGCTTCTATTATCCGAAGAGCAAGCGACTGCCGCCCATTGCCACGTTCCAGTTCATCAAGGTGAGTGCACGATGAGAGCCAGTGCCAGTGCCAGCCCAAGTGCCAGTCGCAGTGCCACTGCCATTTGCGTGGCTGTAAAAAAGGTTAAACAAGTTAATTAACAGCAAATTAGCAGTCAAAATGCCGCTACCCCTAATGACTTTTTCCAAAAACAAAAAAAAAGAGCAACAAGGGAAAAAAAATCAAAGTGCTAATGAGCCATTAGCATTACAATGGCGTCAACAACATCTACCACACACACGCACACGCACACCATCCGCCATTGCGGCACATTTAATGGCTGTGCGTGTGTCTGTGTGCGTGTGTGGATTGGACGTACTCGTATTCCAGGGGCTGCGTGTTAATGCGCTTTATAAATCAGTTCAGTCCGCAGCTGGGAAAGCCGAGAAAACCCGCGCATGAAAACCAAATGAGCAGCAACAGGAAAAAACCAAAAGCAGCAAACCAAGAGCCGAAATAATGTTAATTACCTTATAATTACGACACCATTTGCATGGGAATTGTAGAGGATGTAATTGCTTGGCATTCCGGGAATCTGTAGAGAGGAAATGTTCCCCAATTCGTGACGGAAATGTGTGATTTGTAAGCCCTTACTTTCGATATAATAAAATCAAACAGTTTGAGAGTCACTCTTCACACAGTTATCGTTGAGTATAGCATACATTAGGGATGGCATTTGTCAGTAAGGGAAAACCCTCTCGGAAAACTTCTCAGTTATGCCTCAAAATCGTGTGTGGTATCTGAAGCCGGTCCGCTCCAAGTCCTGCCAGTAGACGCTGCATCAGATGAAAAGCTTCAAGACCGTCGAAAACTTCTGGAGGCCCTCGGAACTCAAGATCGCCAGCGACTATTGCATGTTCAAGAGCGGCATCGCCCCATTTGGGAGGACGGGGCGAATGTCGATGTCAACTTCTCCACGAGGGCCACCGGAGTACTCCCTGCCTCTCACTGATCGGCGAGCACAGCAGCGACCTCTGCGACGCCATCGCCAGAAGACCGACAAGATTTCCCTTTGACCCGTCGACGGGACCAAGGAAGAGGTCATCCTTGAGCCAATGGCGGCTATGTTCTAGAATACCAGCAACACAGTGACAGCATGGACCGCGGCTTTCGTCAACGGGAAATGTGTAAATTCTAAATTCCTAATACAAAATAATTTCTTTAAATTTAACAGTCTGCAGATTTTGTGAAACCAAATTTGTGTTTGATGTTTGATGCAATGAAGTATCGAGTGTGTTTCTAGTCAGCGCCTGAAAGCGAGACAAAAGGCAATGACAAAGATCGCACCATGTTCGAGGGTCGGGTGAACGACCTCCTTGGCGATCTGCAACCAAAGGCAGTGCTCCTTGTGGTGCGTCGATATTCCCTGCAGGTACTTCATCGATTGATGGAAGCCCTGGCAGAGCACTGAGAAGTCCGGTTCCATCTTATGGAACTTATGGTATGGCGGTGCAAGATGCCGCGTAGACTGAGCGACTGTCACGGAGGCAGGTACCTGAAATCTTCACGTGAAATAATAAGCAGGCGCTCCCCGGGAAAGACTGAGCGGTGCTGCTGTGGTGCAAGTATCTGTGGCACATCAGCCATGGCTAATGCTTGGACAAGGATCAGGATTGGTTCAAGAGCGGCTGGGAACTTCGGCAGTTACTTACTTGAGACAGATTTATCGGGAATGTCTATATTTCTGACACTAGTATGGGCCACTAGAAACTATCTCTTTCGGGGCAGTTGGGAGCGAGAGGCGGCCATTGTTTTTTCAAGTGCTGCGATAAACATTCTTCTGCACTCCCTAATAAATGCCAATCCATTAGGCCCGCCTGCGAGCCATTCGTTGGGTTACAATGCAACAAAGGACCCTCAGGCACAGGCAACGGGCACATCGGCAGTAAAAGCGACCTCCCCTCCCACACAGGCATGGAAGGGTGGTGCGAGGGGGAGTATTGCGAGGAATTCGACCATTGTAATTATATTGCTGGACATCCAAGACATTCAGAAAGTGGCGCACTTACAGCTACATACGATACGAAGCCTGGTCGTGGTCCTGGTCCGGGCATGGGTCGCTCATCAAAATGGCTTTTATGAGTGTGTGTGTGTGTGTGTGTGTGTGGCCAAAGGGAAGGCCGTAAAATGTGCGCCGCCTCCAGCTCCTGCCATCCTGCCAGATGTTTCGACTACGTTTGCATAGTTTATTTCATTGGTGGCGGGGGCGGGGGGCCGTTATATAGAGCGGGGAATTGCTACGTGAACGTCAATGTGGGCGTGGCTGCAGCAGCCTCCACTGTACGTGCGGTCATTATTCTTTATTTGTTGCTTTTGTTGGGTGGAGTGGGGGAGAGGATGGTTGGGGATGAAGCTCGTATTATTGTAACGCCCTTTCGACACTACTAATTTTAGTTTTATTTTCTAGGCTTTTCGAGAGTGGGCGTGTGAAAGCTTCTATTTCCATTTGAGAGGGGTGGGTGGGGGGGCTGTCTTTCAGCTCAATGTTGCCGTTTGTGATGGGGTTTTCCCACTATGCGAGTACACACCGACAGATCCAGCTAAAGGGATTCAATTGTTCCAACTGCCAGGTCAGAGATCTTCCGAGCCACAACCGTTTTACCAGAAGGGCAATCCTGGTTCGCATATGGCCAAAACTGCTGTGGCATTTTCCGTTTCATTGTCTTCCACCTCCGGGGCAACCGACTTCTGTCTGAACTTTGGTTTATGGCCAACGAAATGGAAAGTTACATACATATGCGTCATTTTATGGCCAGGACATGTCCGAGGCTCAGTCCTTGGCTGGGATGTAATTATGTGTTGATTTGGTCCGGCTCTGACAGACGGCTGCCTGCTGCCTGCTGGGGTTAGCGGCAGTTCCGGCATTAAATTCTTAAATTTTAATGCCGCAACTAAATTGCTGGAATATTTGTGTGTCATTTAGTGAATGCCGAAAGGCACGTAATCTCGGCAGCCAGGAATGCTGGGTGTTTCGTTTCCATTTCGCTGTCTCTTGGGTAATCCACAAGGAATTTCACAATTTTTCTTCTCTCTCTCCATCTCTCTCTTTCTGTCTCCTTTTGTACGAGTATGTGTGCGTATGTACGCTGGATTATTGTGTGTGTATTTTGCTGGCAGAAAAGCAACACGCGGCTCTTGTGCTATTTTTTTTCTTTGTATACCCTGTAGTTGCACAGCACAAGGGTATAACAGCCAGAAGAAGGGGCAATCGTTTCTACAGATCAGATCCATTACTACATTGACTGCAAGGCAAATGATCTTTTAGGCTTTAAAGCCATAGATCTCGGACTGATTGTAGGGGGTATTGCTTGGACCCTATCCCACATTCAGAAATATA
Organism: Drosophila lowei; assembly: GCA_008121275.1. Classification (NCBI taxonomy): domain Eukaryota; kingdom Metazoa; phylum Arthropoda; class Insecta; order Diptera; family Drosophilidae; genus Drosophila; species Drosophila lowei. The sequence goes on along the minus strand of CM017778.1, from coordinate 16,606,596 downwards.
TATGTGCTTACAAGGTATCCCACAGTCCGAATGTCGACCCTCGGCCTCTCACTTGTTTTGTTTCTGCATTCTATGCTCTCGTCGACGAGTTTTGCGGAATGAAGGTAGCAAAAGGTAAACCAAGATAAGCACAAAGCAGAAAGGACAGCCGTAACAATGCGTACTCTCGCATTCCGTATAGAAAATGACGGCGCGGCGACCCCAAACAAATAAATTAAAATGCGCGACAGCGCGCCAAAGAAAAGTTTCTCTGTGTGTGTGTGTGTCTGTGTCCGTGTGTGTGTGTGTTTTCTTTCGTACCCTGGACAGGTGTCGGGCATGCTCTGCTCGGGGTGCATTGGTTGTTGTTTCTTTGGACAGGGGCCCTGTAGGAGAGTGCTCTGCCGCTCACCAATACATTGTTCCGTTTTGCCTACTGTGAAAGTATGCGTGCCGACCCCTGACCCTTAGAAATAGCAAAGTATTTTGGATCCTTAAGGATTACCCTGTTCCATGGGAATTCTGTAAGATATCTCTCAACTTCTTTCATGAAATATATAGCCTTACTCTTTAATAGACGGAATTCTTTGGCATTCGACTTATATACTCCCCCGATAATCTCTCCGGGGGAAACTTGACGGCTCTTCTAGTATATTGCGCATACATCCCAACACTCTTTTGTTTCTCTTAAAAGGTAGTACATTTTTACATCAGTAATACGGCTTAGATCTGATAAAAAAGCTGGAATTCCCTTTTCCTTATGATTGTGCTATCGGTCTACACACGATACGATAGGCCTTCTGTTTTTTGCGTGTTTGGGGGCCAAGTATTTCCCAGTCGAACCTTATCTTGACTGCTGTCCCCAGCACCCACTTCCGATCCGAACCGTGGCCCTTTTTCCCCTGTGGCCGTGTCAATACTTGCCACAAATTGAAATTAGCAGCGCGTTAAGAGCACCTGTAGTCCCGCAGAGTCACGGGTGCTGCACCCCGGTGGAGGCCGCATTCCTGATGCCGGGCACATAATCCCCCGTAAATTAATATGCTGCACATGTGCACACTAACATTTCGCCCCTTTGTTCTCTGTTTGCAGCTGAAGGAATACGAGCTTAGCGAGGTGTTCAACATTGCCGAGGACGATCGCAAATATGAGACGGTCCAGACCCAGACCCACCTCGATGCCGAGCACAGCCACGTGGAGATGAACAACGAGCTCTCGGCCAGCATCGAGCGGGAGCGCCAGACGGAGCAGCAGCAACAGCAGCAGCAGCAGTCACAGCAGCAGCAGCAGCCACAGCAGCAGCAACAGTTGCAGCCATTCAACGACGAGAGGCAGCGCATCCGGTCGCAGCTGCTGGCCAAAATGAATCCCATGTAAGTAGAACAAAGGCAGGATTAAACCAATTAAATGCCCAGCGAACTGGAAACGAAGGTGAATATCACTGAGGGCTTCAAAGATGTTTCAGTTGAATGGAGAAAATCTTCTTATGCTTAAGTCTGAATGCAACCTCAACAGATTCTCGTTCACTCTCGAAGCTCCCAGGTCTTGACCTTAATCATATCTATGGACAAAAGCCCCCCGTCTATTGTTAGTACCGCAGATATTTATAGAACTTGACGTCACCGATTGGCTATCAATTAATAAATGTCATAAATGCAGAGATAGCGCCTGATTCACTTAAAGTTGGGGCCGTGAAAACGGAGCAACCTTTTTAAGCCAACAGCAGTTTCTTTTAAGACATTTGCTAGTTTTCCTTAACCCACTTTACGGGGGGTTTTCTGGGGCAAGCTTACAATTTAAATGCCACACGGCGTATACGTAATCTCGGCCGGAGTGCAGAGAGTGCAGGGAGGCCGAGAGGGGGAGAGGGGAGGGAGCTTCAACTGGCGCTATTTAACATATGCGCAAAGTGCTTTCCCCCAAACTCAAGAACTCGAGACTACTTTCAACACCCATCCGCCGACACATGGAGACACATTTAAGGCAACGTGGCGCGCCCCAAGCGGCACAACGAGGGGATAGAAAACTGCGACGAAGGAAGGAAGGAAAAACAAGCGAGTGGGTGAAAAGAAAACAGAGCTCTTTCTTCTGGCACATTACACCACTTGGGTGGGGCCAGAGTGAGTGTCTGTGTGTGTGTGTGTGCGTGCTGGGGCAGTGTGGCAGAGTGGCACGTACCTGGGTAATGCTGCATCTTTAAAAAGCCGCCCCGGATCCCTGCATCCCGAAGTTTCAACTCTAGCCAAAGAAAAACTACAACTAATCCCTGCTAACAGTTCCAGGCTCCAGCTCCAGCTCCATCCGCATCCGCATCCTCCTCTTCCCCTCGTTGTCTGTTTTCGTGCCACTTTCGTTGGGCTGGGAGCTGGCACTGGCTGTTGGAGTGGATTTTGGCACCATTGGCACTGGTAACCTGCATATTTAATGACCATCCCCGGCACCGGCACCGGCACCGGCACCGGCACCGGCACCCTCCAGGGACGTGTTCGAGTGCCAGCTCCCGAGTGGGCGTTGACTAGCTCGCTTTTCCTTTAGTTTTTGGCACAGAGACAGACACAGAGACAGGGACAGGGACACAAAAACAAAGACTGGGTCTCCAGATAAGCCTGCCAGAAATGCCAGAAATGCCAGGCAAACTCGGTAATCACTATCTTATCGAGTGTTTGCTCTGTATGTTGTCGCGGGCGGCCTATAAAAGTTGTGGAACGGCCCGGCAATCGAGCAAAGAGTTAACTGGCAGCAACATGCCTGGGATAGCGCCAGCCACTTTCACGGTAATTGCCGGTGCATCTGCCAATAACCAGAGGAAGCAGAAGCCACCGACCAGTAAGCCACTGAAATGGCAATCAAATTTAACAAATTCTAAGACAGCGCCTGAACAGCAGCAGCAGCAGGCCGGTTCAAAGACAAACGCCTGCCTCATTAGTTAGATACAGTGACTATCTTATCTGTTTTAAAGACTTAAGTCCCGAAAATACATTTCCTATGACATAAACAGCCGACTATAAAGGGGCCGGGGCCAAGTGTTCCGCGTTTCAGTCGACCACCAGGCCACAGCGACAACGAGACACAAATATGACCAGAACGACAACGACACAAGAGACGAGAGTGGAGGAGACGATCGAGATTTCCTCCTCGAACAGAACGATAGAAGAGACCATCGACATCACAACGATTGAGGGATCGGTGGTCCCGAAGCAACGACACCACCACCAGCATCATCATCATCATCACCACCATCGCCAGAAGGAGAATGTCGAAGTGGTGGAGGAGGTGATTGTCCTGGAGGAGGAACCAAAGCAGCAAAAGCGCCAGCACCATCATCATCACAAGAATAGTTCGGGGGCAGCACCACCACCGCCCCTGCCACAGTCCTCGCCCCCATTCCTCACGCCCACAGAGGATCTCGCCGTGGATGTGGTGTGGGAGCCACAGCCCTACTGGAACCAGTCCTCGGCCAATCCCTCTGGGGATCTACTGCGAAATGGACTCCTAAAGACACTCGAAACGGAACTGATTGTAGATCAAGCATCGCCCACAACCACAGAGGAGTTTGCGGCTGTGGAATGGTCACCCCTCTCCAACCCATCCGCAGAGGTCGTGCAGGAGGAACTGGTAGTGGAGTCCCAGGGATATGCGCCACCCACTGGGGTGCCACCACAGCTGCAAGTGCAGACAACGGGTTTCCCACCAGCCGCTCAGTCGCCTCTGCTCTCCCCCATCGAAGAGGTGGTGCAAACGGAGCTGATTGTGGAGTCAGAGAGTATGGAGGCTCCCCAAAGGGATTCCATTCCACCGGAGGGCTTTGTGAAAACCCTTGTGGAGACTTTCGAGGTCGGAGCACCCGCGGATCCGCCAATTCAAATGGGATACACTCCAAGAGCAAGTCTCTGGAATAAAGAGCTATTTGTGGAGACTGTAGACGTCTCACCGATTCCCTCGCCGCCGCCCAGTCCACCCCTAGATCCATACAGGCTCTCTTCCAGCGAAGATCTCGTGGAAACGGAGATCATTTCAGAGAGTGTGGAAGAGCCACCCAGTCCCCCAGCACAGATCCCAGCATCTCAACCCGGCTTCATTCCCAGAGCGTGGAGGGAGCGTGTGGAGACCATTGTGGAGAGTCTGGAGGTCGTCACACCACCTGCCAGTCCCATCCTTCAAGCGGAGCCAATTTTCGAGTCGCCATCGCCACCGCCCAGTCCTCCCGTTGGAGTGTCATTGCAAACAGGATTCATGCCCCGATCAAGTCTAGTAGAAACGGAGTTGATTGTGGAATCCCTGGAGGTAACGCCCACGCCATCACCACCGCCCAGTCCTCCGGCAAAACGTGTTCAAATAGGCTTCAACAGGCCCCAATCTGCACTAGTGGAAACGGAAACGATTGTGGAGACTGTGGAGACACCCACCCAACCGCCCATACAACCATCATTACAAATGGGACTCACTTCAAGGGAGAGTCTGGTCCAAGAGGAACTGATTTTGAGTCATTTGAATCCTCTCCAGTCCCCTCACCGCCACCGACTCCGCCTGTGGTACAGCCAGTGGTTGAAACGGAGCTAGTTGTGGAGAGCCTAGAGGTCACGCCAACGCCCTCTCCGCCGGACAGTCCTATCAGGGAATTTCCGTTTCAGGCTGGATTCATTCCGCGAGCAAGTGTGGCGGAAACGGAGCTGATTGTGGAGTCCCTAGAAGTCACACCAACGCCCACGCCACCTGCCAGTCCTCCTGCGCAGCTCAGAGCAAAGACGGGGATGATGCCACCCCCAAATCTCCCACAAACGGAAGTGATCATTGAGTCTGTGGAGGTGACACCCACACCCACACCCCCTGTCCATCCATACATCCAGCCACCACTAAACAATGGATTTGTGCTCACGGATCTCGTCCTGGGCTCGCAGCAGCCATCCCTCGAAGTGGTGGAAACAGAGACGGAGATCATCATGGAGTCTGGCCAGGCAGCCAATGGCCAAACGAAACTGATTTTGGTCGAGACCGAAGAGACACTGACTCCCGTGCAGCCTGAAGCCCAAGACCTCGTGCTGGTCGGAGTTGTGGCAGAGGAGAGCAGCGACAAGATGGGCAAGCGGTACTCGGTGAATGCGGTGCTGAAGGAGGAGCAGATCATACCCCCCACGCCGCCACCCAAGGTCCCACAGGATGAGCAGACGGATGCCGTGGACGAGGGCGAGGCTGCACAGAAGAGGCGGTGCTGCCCCTGTCGTTGCGTCATTGCCTGATTGGGGGCGGAGGAGGCGCGCAGCAGGGACTTCCCCCAAGGCCCCGAATCAGTCAGCCAGCCACCAAAAGATATCAAAGCAAAGACATATCTAAAATCTTATCGAAACCATACAGAACTTCTGCTATCGGCTATCGGATACGATATCTCCGTATCTTATCAGCCGAAACAGTGGCTGAAACATTAAACCAAACAAAAATCACCGTCAATGTCAGGGCAGGGGCAGGGGAGGGGTAGGGGAGGGGTAGGGCACTTTGTAATTGATAGTTAATTAGCGCCGGACACTCGAGGCTTCCGGAGATAAGGGCCACGCACTCGAGAAGGCAACTGTCGGCCATCCGACACCTCCGCAGTTCCAGCGGTCAGTGCGCCAGTCAGCAATCGGCAGTCATTCGAAATGCCTCCACCAGGACGAGGCTATGGAGGCTACGGACCTCCACGACCCGGACCCGGACCCTGCCTTGGCCCGCCCCGCGGCGGTGGTGGTGTGAATGTGGGCATCAACATCGGCGGACCGCCGCGTCCGCCACCCATCGGCGTGGGCATTGGATTCTGTCCCCCGCCCGTGGTTATTGGAGCACCACCGCCACCTGCTGTGATCATCGGAGCCCCACCGCCGCCCGTGTACGTGCCACCGCCCCGACAGACCGTCGTGGTGGGCGCCCAGCCAGCGGTCTATGCCCAACCCGCTGGAGAGGTAGTATGCTGCACGATTCTCTGATTGCAAAAGGAAAAAGTGGAAAGTGGAAAGTGCAAAATGTGCCCGAGCCTCCGAGTGTTCCCCTCTTCAATATCTCTTCTTACTATATATATAGATCCTATCTTATGTGTTTTTAAATTCGAAAATTAATATAATAAAAACAACAAAACAATGCTGAAATTTGAACCTGAAACCTGGGTGCAACATTGAGAATGTTTTGACAATTAATTGGTACAAAGTCCACCCAATATTCATCCGTCAATTCCAGCCAAATTTAATGGTATTTTATAAAATATTCTTTGTCTTCTTTCGCCCGGAGAGAGCCCCTTTCGTAACCGATTCAAATCACTCAGCAAAAATACCTACAAAAAACAATAGATTTTCAATTTGGGAAAGCAATTCGCTTTGGCCTGATGAACAATTTCCCTGTCACATGTCCGAGAGCTCTCTGAGTCAGAAAACTGTGTGTCGTGGGGAGGGGATCCCGGGGCTGTTGGGGGCGTCATGGAAATGCAAATTGCTCGTGAAATAACATTTGCCTAAGACGTTTTGATGTGCTCGTCTAACGGTAATTGCCGTGCACATGATCGAAGCAAATTGTCGCTAATAACTTGCCACGTTCCCAGGAACCAGACCCGAGAACCCCAGGAAAACTCCTGCAGAGAAGCTCCTGTATAGCTAAGGGGTGGGGTGGGTAGGGGGTTAAGAAAAATGCTGCATGTTATTTCAATTTGGGAATTTTCTTCATTATTTTCGTCGGGCCCATGGCGTTTTCCCGGGCCTTCCCCTCTCGGCTGGCCTCTCCTCCGTTGGTTTTTCAATATTTTTGCCAATTTACTTGCCATCAGGCCCGGCCGTTTCCCAAATGCTGTGTGTCTGCCTGTGCCTCTGCCTCTGCCTTTTGATTTTTTATTATTATTTGCGCGATTTTGCACGTGGCATACGAGGAGGCATACACGGAGGCATACGCGCGGCATGTGTATGCAAATAAACGAAAAACTGCAGGAAACAAAACACGGAAGTTGCCCAGGAAGCAACGCAGGAAGGAAGGAAGGAAGCCAGGCAGCGCCACAGAGCCAAACGTTGGAGGTTCTGTGGGTTGGGGTCTGTGTCTGTCCTGGCCCTGGTGCTGGCTCCGTCTCTGGAGCTGGTTCTGTGTCTGTGTCTGTCTCCGTCAGGCAGCAAGCACGATGGCTGGCAAAAGGCAAATTTAAATTGAAATTTTCCACAGTTGATGTGCTGTAGAAATAACAGACGTGAGCACACGGCAAGAGCACCTTGATGTGCGCTGGCTTATGGATGTCGAAGCTCTGAGGCACATTCTTGAGAAAATGAATATCAGGCAGGCAGGGAGGCAGGCAGGCGGGGAGGCAGGCGGGGAGGCAGGCACCCAATTAATAACGTTATTCGAATTCCATCAAGTACGAATTCTCGGGGAAATAATAGACGTACTTAAAATTGGGTTTAATTAATCTTAAATCCATTCTCTCCTCTCCCCTTCTGCTCTTGCAGCTACAGCGGCGGCAACAACAGCCAACAGCCCCCGCAGCTGGGCAGCGTGGTGCCCAAGAACGATAAGCACGCCATCTTGCAGAGCATCGCCAGCAGCTATCGGCGTGCCACGGATGCCACAAATATCAACACCACCAACCTGACGGCATCCTCCGCATCCGCATCTGCATCCGCTCCACAGTCTCGGTCACAGCCACAATCAGAGTCCCAGGCCCAGTCCGTGGGCAGGGGAAATCTATCCCGTCGTCGCTCCCAGTCGCAGCGGCGTCGCGACTGCCGCGTCAGCCACTGGTCGGAGTGGACGGCCTGCAGCAAGAGCTGCGGCATCGGGGAGATGCATCGCTATCGGAAGGTCATCAAGCACGGCAAGCGGGGCGGCCGCCCGTGTCCGGCGCTGCAGCAGTCCAAGTGGTGCGGCACCGAGCGCAACTGCCACGGCCCCCAGACCTACTTCAACTGGTAAGTGGAGGAGGAGGAGGAGGAGGAGAAGCGGTCCGTTGGGGACCTAGTTAATATTCCATTCAAATAACTCTCCCGATCCCCGCCGCAGGTCCGACTCTGACACATGAACGAGCCCCGGAGTGGAGCAGGCGCAGGCGATATAAATATAATTTTAATTTACGGCGTAAGAATTGCTTTTTCTGTGCGAACAAGAAGAGGGAACAGCAAGAACAGGAAGGAAGAACAGGAGGAGCAGGAGGAGCAGGATTCGGGCAAACGATACCTGGATACCTGCCCCAAAAAAGAGATTTTAATTTAAATTTAGATTACGATACGAAATTGATTTTAAAGCAGCACCAGAGCCATGCCAGCCCAGAGACACCACTGGAGAAATGGGGAGAATGGAGAGAGGAGGGTGGAGTGGAGTGGAGTGGATAAAGGAGAGTGAAAAACTGGAATAAATTGCATATGAAACACAGAGAAGGACGGGGAAGACTACTGACAATATTTAACACAAAAAAAGGATTTAGACAAAGACAGGAGGCAGAGGGGAGGCTGAAGGGAGGCCGAAGGATACCCTGGATACATCCGGTCTGCAGCAGTTCGAAATTTTCAACCTATTTCTGATTTCAGCCTCATTTCGATTCGACTTTCAGTTGCTTTAGCTCTAAATAATATATGTAAAAATCAACACAAAAAAATATATGATATAAAACAGACAAAACAAAACAAAACAAAAGAAACAAAAGAAAAAACAGTAGACGTACAAAGCATAGACAGCAAATCAAATTAAACAACAAGCGTGAACATTTGCATATACCCAAACAAGGAAACCCAAACCAAGCCGGAGTAAGCCCCAAAGAAGGAAACCAAACCAAATACAACAGCGCCACACTTCGAGCCACTCATACGGGGAAGCGTGCGTATACCGGAGTGCGTACCGGAGTGCGTACCGGAGTGTCTGGTGGTTCAGCAACTAAGCTAATATTAGACGTAAACTAAGCTAATTGATAACATTAAATGGATTGCAATAAAAGTCAACCACAAAACCGAAGTCTGGCAGCGGCTAGATTTGGGTTTGGGAGTCACTCTTTGGCAAAACATGGGGGGCAGTCTCGACAGCTAATACGTTTATTCTGTTCTGTGATCATTTTCAAACTCATTGCTCATTGGCCTAGACCCTCACGGAACCCAAGACCACTCTAAGAGCTCTCTCAAGTGTCTATAGACTCTTCTGTATCTCCATTGATCTGCGCTGGCACCTCTTTCACCTCGAGATGGATGCTGTTTGGTAGTTCTGTAGCTTTACCCGTAGGAGCAGTAGATATAGCTTTGAAATGATGTGGCTTTTGTTCTCCTCTATAAAAAAGTCACTAAAAACTTTTAAAAATGAGCTGAAAAATACAAGATTTCTCAAAGAAACTCCAACTCAAAGTTGGGTCTGAGCCTCACCAGATCCTGTCCGATTGTGCAGCCTCACCATAGTGGGCAGGAGGAGCTTCAGGCTGCCGGACAGCATGATGCAGAAGCCGGCCATGGCGAAGGCAGCCGAGTAATCCTGGGTGGCCTCCACCAGAATGCCACCCAGAGTGGTGCCAATGAAGACGCCCATGCCCATGGCCAGAGCGGTAATCCCGAAGGCATTGGTCAGCTTCGAGAGTCCCAGGTACCGCACATAGATGAGGGCCCGCAGTGTGGCGTACACAGCTAAGGGTCAGAGATCAGAGATCAGATTTGGGAAGTACAATACTCCCATATAGGCACTCACCTGGTGCCACGCCATAGCACAAGCCGTACACCAACTGGAACCAGATAACATCGGAGCCACAGAAGGCGCTGATGAACACGAAGAAGCCCCCAAAGAACATGCCGCCGCCACAGATGTAAGTGGTCCAGGCGCGCAGCTTGTAGGCCACGAAGCCGCAACTGATGCGCATCGCAAAGTTCATGATGCCGATCGCTGGCCCAATCAGGTTGCTATATTCTGGTGGAATCTCCGAGCGGGCCTTGGAGTAGACAAAGGGGATGTTGAAGCCCATCGGGTAGAAGAAGGCTGACGCCACCAGCACCCGGAACTCGAACGACTCCAGCAGGTGGTAGTCGAAGAGCTTGTTGAGGGCCTTCACGATCTTGTTCTGCAGCCAGTGGCGCTTAGTGAGCGGCGGTCTCCTTGGCATGCGAATGCTACTGATCGATTGCCTAGGTCGCTCCTCAAATGGGACTGGCGATTCCAGTCCCGAACTGTTCTGGACCTTCTTCTTTTCGTCGCTGGTGTAGCCCTGAATATGGGCTATGCCGTAGGTGGTCTTCTGGGTCTGTGCAAGGAGAATGACAAACGGGGATTATGTCCACTGTAGATGCCATACCCGAAGGGACGGGACACACTCACATGTTTGGTCGATCCCAGTAGCTGCATCTCCTTGCCCTCGAGCTGCTCCGTGCTGTGGGGCTTTTCGTAGTCGACGGGGCCCGTGTAGAAGAGATCCTGGCGCAGAATCGGATCGGTGCGGATCACTAGGTTTCGATCCTCATCAATGGGGAGCTCCTTTTCCTCCTTATGCGTCCTCGTGCAGCAGGGCGAGATGCGTCGAAAGAATGGCGTTCGCTTCGGCTGCGGCTCGTACTGCTCCAGGATGGTCTCGGTGTCCAATCTCGAGACGGAATCGCGCATAAAGTTGTGCACATAGAAGTTGCCGTAGTACTCCTCGGAGCTGGAGTCCATCATGCCCATCGGCTTGTTAAACACGCCAACCTGCGTGGGCGCCACCTCGACGTAGGCACAGGCAACCACAACTATGATCATGATCAGAGACACGTGCACCCGCAGCACGTTCCGCCAGCCGATCAACGGGACCAGCCAGCTGTTGAGGAACGAGAAGACCACGATGCCGGCTCCAGCGCCGGAGCAGGAGAAGCCGCTGGCCAGCGCCCGATACCGCTCGAAGTAGTAGCCGATGATGAGCTGAGAGCTGACCCATATCATGCTCAAGGACGGTCCACCTGCGGGGTGGGGGTGGGAGCTGCGGTGTTTATAGTCGGCGCTCGCACTGTATGGAAAGGGGGAAGGGCAACCTACCAATGACGCTATAGAACACGATCAACATCACCAGGTTCGGGCTGAAGCTGGCCGCCAGTATGGACAGGGCTGAGATCAATGCTCCGGCCATGGCCACCGGCCGGAAGCCGTAGCTGTTGATCAGGGCGCTGGAGAAGGCGCCGCCCAGGAAGTAGCAGCCGATCTGGATGCTGGCCACGAACACAATCCGCGAATTGTCTGCCCCGAATTCCTTGGCCATGAAGGGCAGCAGGATGCCGATGGAGAACACAATCCCGTCGACGATCAGCTGGGCCAGGAAGCTGAGGACGAGCACGACCCAGCCGTAGCCACCGTCGGGCGGGATCACCATGTAGATCTGGCAGATCGGATTGGTCGGATTACTCTCAGCGGGCCTGCAAGTGGCATTCACTCACTTACAAACACATACCCCGCGTGCAAGGTGCCGGCTACCAGGCCCAGGCTCTCCTTCCGCTTCCGTTTGGAGAAACTGCTGGTGGTCGAATCGGTCAGGTCCGTGAACTGCCCCACCATCATGTTGTCGATCGACTGGGGGACATCTGAGTCCATCTGCTCCTCGAAGACTCGCGAGACGAGCGACATGCGTTTCTCCAGCGGCGTGCCCTCTGCGCTCTGGGCATAGAGCGTCTCCTCCGAATCGTCCGCGGGCTGTGCCTTGTTGGGTCCTGCAAGAACCCAAAACCCACCCTTAGCCCACGAACATATCCTGCCTCGGCGACTTACTCTTCTTGTAGATCTTCGCCGTCTTGGTGATCAGGATCTCGTGGTCCTCAAGGTCGTACGTCTCCGGCTCACGACTGGTAGTCGTACTGGTGGAATCGATGTCGCTCTCATCGACGAGAGCCTCCTCGGACTTAACGCGATCGTTGGCCTGGGAAATCGACCTTGGCCTTATGGCAGAAGGAGTGCTGTGAGCACGGCCCTTATCGGTGCCTACCGCCGTGTCCACCAGGCGAGGTGGCGTTGGGCTCTCCGCTTGCACCAGGATGTATACTGGTTCCACGTAGGGTAGCTCTGATATTGGTTCGACGATAGACGGAGCCGTCGGCACTCGCTGCGAATCGGTGCTCACTCCGGTGTCCCTCAGGCGAGGCGCTTCATGCGCATCTGATTTCACAAAGATTTGGGGCACCCGTATCCACCTCTTAGACGGCTTACTCTTGGAGTCGATATCCCTCCGCTTGGGCCGTGCATCGCTCTCCGCCTGAATGTCCATCGTTTTGGAATGCTGATGGGTTAAGTCCATGGAGGCTCTGGCCTTTGTCGGACTGCGACTCCGATTTCGCTCCCTCGTTGGCGGAGGAGCTGTGGGTGGTGCCACGACATCCTGTGGTACCCTGTGGTCTGACTCACCCGCATCTGGGACGTCTGCCCGCTCCCCATTCGCTGCATTGGAAATATTTGGATCCACGTTCCGTTCCTCATCGTTTGACGTCGTCTGCAGGCCCTGTGTTTCGGTCAACGTCCCCCCACTGCCGCTCCCACTTGTCCCCGGCTGCTCCTCGTCCTGTGACGGCGTTGGGCTGTCGGGTTCAGCAGTGAACGGATGGGAAGTTATTTCGACCTGCTTGTGCTCCCGGACGGACACACTCACCTACCTCGTTTACGCTCCCTACTCATTTTTCGAGTCTGGCACAGCGTTTCCCTGACATTTTTCACAAATCTCTCCCTGACTGGATCCGTATCCGTATCCGAGTCCGAATCCGTACAGAATCCCAGTCCTAATGTCAATGCCTGAGCGCGAACTTTTCGCGGAGCAGGCAGCCATCTACGTGTCTGGCTGCGATATGAGAAACTCCCGCCTGCTGTGATGGGTGGGGCGGGGGTGCTCTAGTTCCGTTGGATGTCGCCGAGCATTAGCTCCACTCGGTTACCAAATGCTGTCCTGGCTGCTGCCACACGCACGTGACAGACAGTCTGTCCCCCTCCACTCCACTGGAAGTTGGTTTTACTGTTCTATTGCTCGTTCTGTTACTTTTTGCCCCAATCCCAGACCAAGTCCAATCTCAATCGCAGTCCCAGCGGCTCCCAGAGATCGTATTCCCCCTCGCGGTTCTCCTTCCAGTTGCCTGTTTATTTTGGAGCAAAACAAAATTGCATCTGTGCAATTTCATTGATTGCAAGTAAATGAAATCATTCCGTAGTCGTCTCACTGGCAACTTTCAGAAGAGCAGGACACAGCACAGCCCCCGGAGTGCATTTGTGCTTTAAGGGGAACTGCAACATTTTGGGGCACGGAACGAGCGCTTTGCTCTGCTCCAAAGAGAGTTCTCTCTCTCTCTCCCCTGCCAGTTGCTCAATTGGCAGTCAGTCGCTCAAAGGCCACACTGAAGTCAAGAAGTAAAGAAGGAGCGGAATACCGTGCCCATTTCCGGAACTGGTTTGCCGAACAATCGAAACAGCTATCTTAAGCGAGTAGTCGAGGGGATGCCATCACTGAATTTGTATGAGGAAAAACTTTACGCAAAAGATTTGATAGATAGATCCCTTGCCCCAGTCGAACACTTTTCAACTGTAGAATATTCCCGCAGGACTCTGGAAAATTGCAGATGAAATTTAATGGAAATGCCAATTAAAGGTGACCCAAGAATGGTGCCTTTAATGAACCGCGTCAATCGCCATTCAGAGCTCCCCTCAATCGCTTGGATGCCCGAAACTGAAGCCTCTCTGGAGTGAATCAAAGCCCCTGCTACTCGAAAACTTTTCAAAAATGCACTAATTAATTAGCGTACGCTTTTGAACAGCCAGCGGCTGCTGTGTGCTGCACTCTTGGCCACTCTTGGGGCCGGTCCCTTTCGCGGCATCCACTTGAGGGGAAGCGGCCCTCTGTTTTCACAACAACTCTATGCGGAAATTGTTTCAAAAGGTTCGCTCGTACGTGCTGGCTTTTTTATGGCCATCGCGCTTTGTTTTCTCCCCCCTATTTTTTTTATTTTTTTGTTTGTATTTTTGTTGTTGAGATTGGGATTGGATCTGAAGCGGATGCATCGCAAAGGCTGGGGTTGGGGTGGGGGTGGGGGCTGGGAGAACGCCTTGAAATCGAAACGCCCGAAAGATTGCGCTGCCAAATTGTTAACAGCAATTGACCCAATTTTATGGAGGGGCCCTCATGCATGGACGACCACTGGCTGGTGCACTGGCTGCCCGGGCTCCAATAAAAATATCGGCGTAAAAGCGAAAACGGCCCTGAGAGCTCCAAAGGTTTTCGGGATTTCCCCCCCAGCTTTTTGTTTTTTTTTTTGTCCGTTCCGAACTGTCGTTTCGCCGCTGCGCTCTGTTTGCATTAAACAGGCACACAGAAGGACGAAAGGGGGAGGGGGAGGGGGATATGCAGGCAGGTTGAAGGCTTGGCCATGTCTATTTTTTCTTTATTACGAGTATTGTTGTTCGGATTGGAGGGGCCCGCTAAGGGCAAGGCAGCGAAGCATTCACCAAAACGAACGGAAACGGGAACGGGAATCAACAAGGAAAATCCATTTGGGGCCGAGGGGCTCTCAATTGTCAAGGCTATCGCCAGTCCGACCAGCAAAAGTATTGCCAAACATTAAGTGCCAGCTACGGATACTACGGACACAACGTTGTGTTTCAAGGAAAAGGGCTTCCATCAGTGTTTGCCACTTGAATCATAGGTATTTCAGTTGATGTTCTGCTTCTACATCTGCCACACCATCAGGCTACCTCTGAAAGATACTTTCCACACCACGAATCCACACAACACTCGAAATCTGTAACTATTCCGGCTCCATTGTCTAAATTTTCGTGCGAAGTCCTCGTCATGTTCGCCAACGCGCTGCCCATCCGTGCCAAAATCCTTCGTGAAATGTCCAACATGAGACGGAGCCTGCTCGGCAGCACGCCCAGGCGCCGGATTATGCCCATAGCTGGGTGGAGCAGCAACAGCACCGACGATTGGGAGCCGATTCCGTGCGATTATCGTGTGACCAATAAGCCTGTGTGCCGTCCCGTTGCCGTGGGCAGACCCATGTACTTTCGGCGGCCGGAGAACTGCAAGACGGACGAGGAACTGGCCGAAGAGCCGCGCAGCTCTCTGGGAGTTTACGTGCGGTGCAACATTCCGTACAGACCCCAGGCCAAGTGCATGAGCTCGTGCGGGAAGCGCATCGACAAGACCATGTACCGGCCGAGTCGTAGCCTGAACCGCGTCTACCAGCAGCACTGGGTGGAGGAGACCCGCTACCGGAAACCGAGGCGCAGATGCCGTATCGTTCCGGCGGAAGTATCGATGCGGCTTCCAAAGAAGAAGTGCGACGAACAGCCCAAGAAGATTTGCCACGTCCATGCTCGCATCAAATGCCCAAAGCTGGCGGACCTTATACACCGAAGGTGTCCGAGGGCGAGGATGTGCCACTGTAAGCCTGTGGCCGGCAACACCAGCTGCCGCCGCGGCCCCACGCCCAGCAACTGCCAGCGACGCCGGACCCAGTATCCCAGTTACTCCGAGTGCCTCTCCGAGACGAATGCAGCGAGGCCCATTGAGTGTCGCTGCTTGGTGCCCCCACCACTCTGCGAGATGTTCAGCCTCGCCAGGAATAGGCAACGACGTCAGAACATGTAAGGGACAGGACATCACGTAGAAGCGAACCAAGTATGCCTCGCCGAACAGCTCCTAGCCATCGATTGGGGATCCGGCTCCGGCTCAGTCCGATTGTGTCGTTTGGGTCGTGAACACCTAACAAATTATCGTCTTCGTTTGTTCCGTAGTCGGCTTCTTTTGGCTCCCGTTCGAAATTCCTGTTTGTGATGAGTCTTCTCCGAGGTCTTTTGGGTCGGCGGGTTGCCATGCCCCAGTCCGCGGTATACTTACTGCGTAGGGCGCTAACCACCGAACAGAAGCTGGAAGTCCGGAGGATTCGACAGAAGCAGAAGAAAGTGTTCGCCTTGCCCTGCTACATGTCTATGCGGCGCACAGAGTACAAGTGCCCGCCCAGGAGCACGGCGATCGTGTGCGACGAAGATCCCTGCGACGGGCCCCTGCCCCTAGACCTCACCGAGTACCGCCCCAGCGACAAGGCCCTGCGGAGGTACCAGCGCACCTGGCGGGAGTGCTATCCCGTGCCGCTGCCTCACTTCCGGAAGAAGAGGTCCTATCCGATGCAAGCGAGACGATCCCGCGGCACGCTGAACAGGCCCCAGACGGCGTGCAAGCCGGACGTGCCCGAGCAAACCGGTGCCCGCATCAAGCCAGAACAGTTGATGGACGTTCAGAGGATCGGCCCCATGCCCTGCTGCAAGTTGTCTGCGCCCCACTGTCGACCAGCGAGGAACCCTCCCTCGTGCAAGCTCTACTTTCCGCCTTCGTGCTGCACGAAGCGAGCCACGAAGTACCCGAGCTTCTCGGAGTGTCGCCAGCACCAGCTCCAGGAGCCGATTCCGTCCTGCGAGTGCGCCAAGAAAGTCTCGATCTGCGAAATGTGGGCCTACTACCGCCGCAGACACAGGGGCTGGTGAAGCCGGAGAACTGCCTGGATCGCAAGCAAAGGAGGAGGAGTATTTTGGTATACTTTTAAATAAAACCCTTTTTGGCATGTCTTGAATGGCGATGGTATCGTGTGCGGGGTGCGGGGTGCGGGGGTGCTTGGGGTATCCTGAATTCTGATTTCTGATTTGGCTTAGAATGCCTAGAATTCTTTTCTTTGGAATATACTACAATGTTTTGGTACAGATTTCTCTCGTCTGAGACAGAGTAAAACTGCTTTGTACTCAGTTTTTTCCTCAGTTTTCTTTAAATGTTTTATTTAAAAGTGCGAAATGCGAGTGGGAGTAAACTGCTGATTCCGCTTGATGGTTAATTCCTGGTCGTCAGCGAAATCCCTGTATCCTGCTCTATCCTGGCACACCCTCTTCATTCTTTCACCTCTTCATTCTTTCTCCCTGCAGCTCTTCAGCTGGAGTGCTCTGCCGTGCAATTCCTAAAAGGGATTTGCATGCCGCTGAGATGTTTATCGTAAATTGTTGCCGTCGTCGTCGTCGTCGTTTCCTTTCCCGTCGGCGGCGGCCCTGTCGTCTGGCGGCGCACAAATGTCAACGGCACAAAGCTCTGACGTTTACATTGAAAGTCACTTTGGGTGCCAGACAGAGAAGGAGACAGACGGAACACACAACAAAGGCAGACGACAGTGCAGAAAAGAGACGGATCCAGAGACGCAAAGAGAGCCGCAAACAGAGCCAGAGACGGGAGAGAGCGATGGGCTAATGACAAGCGCCAACAAAATGCAATGAATTTTTATTTAAATGCAAATGTTTACCCTCGCCTCTGCTGCACCTCTCCTCAGCTCTACTCCAAGGAAGTGTTTAATTGTTGAGCAGAGCAAAGTAAAGCCTGGCATTCAAATGGAACCGAAAACGCCCCACGTATAGAGCCGAGAATTTGCCAAACATTTTCCCCTATTGCTGGCCTGGTTGTTGTTGTTGTTGTTTGGGTAAAAAGTATGCCCTGGAGTGACATTTCGCACAAATGAAATGTATGGCTAAAAAGTTGTCTATTTCTGTGCCCAAACAAATAATTTTATTATAAAAGTTCTTCGTGTTTTTTTTTTTTATCCCCATGAATGGTGCTTGTTTGTGTCGGCTTGTGGCTCTTGTTGAGTAATAGATACCGATGGTTGTGTGTGTGTGTGGGGGTGTGTGTGTTGGGGCATGTGTTGTACGGAATGTTAAGTGAGATATATGTCACCAGGAATTGTGCTGAAAGGACAGACAAAGAGCTTGCCCAAGGGATGCGAATGGTGTTTGCTCTGTGGAAATGTAGCCATAAACCATTAAAAAGCTCTCACCAAAAGAGAGACAAAGTATGCGCCTCCATTGGTGCGAAAGAGACAGATCTAAGACTCACAAACAGAAGAAGCGATCAGGGGAGAGCGAGCTTAGGTAAGCGGTTATCAGAAGAGAGCGAGCTTAATCCGTAAAGAAAGCTCTCTCATGGGAACTTTCTGAGTTGAAGATTCCCACTTTATATCTTCCGAGCTGCATCAAACTTCTCCCCGTTGTCGCATAGACTTTGCTCATTCACTCCTCCCATCAATCCCTCATTCCCTCCTCCCATATCCCATATCCCACTCGTACTCGTGCATTTGTGTATGTAGATTACTTATGATAAGGTTTTACGACTCTGCAGCCCAGTTGCTCGCCGGATTAAAAGCTTTTTGCGGTACCGTTATGTAGAAGAATTTGGTGGAGGAACGGTATGAGCTCCAGCTCAGCGGTCGGTCCAGCTAGGGCCTTAGGCGGGGCCAACGACAGCAAACAAACAAATTTAGTTATGGACCAACAAAGTTGCCCTGCCTTTTTGCTTTACAGCTTGGCCAATTAGTTGGACGACAAGGACGAGGACGAGCACGACGACGAGGATGATGCTGCTACTGCTGCTACTGCTGCTGGCGTCTTAATTGCACGTGCACTTTTAATGCAGGCTCTGTGCAACCGCATGCCCCTTCCGCTGTTTTAGTGGGAGTGGCAGTGGCAGCAGCACCCACACATAACCATAAATGTAAAATGGCACGGGTGTTCCCCATGCTCTCCCTCCTCTTTTTTCCGCTACAGTTTATACACTTTGTTCCATTTGCTCCATGTCCGGCTCTAAATGCCTGTTTCCCAGCTTGCTAGATTGTTAATATTATTTTATAATTTCTTTTTATTACCCTTATGGCTGCCCCACGCCCCATGCCACAGTCCATGGCAATGGCAATGGCCGTAGAGTGCCGTAAACATGTACAGATCTTAGGGCCACCATTTGGCTAGTCAAAGTGTGGCCATTAAATGTTAAGCAGGCATTGCCCACAAAACGCTATATGGCCGGTGTGGGGGGTCAAGTGCACAGGGGGGGCTTTAACAGTCAGAAATGGAGCCATTTAACCCTGGGAGCTAAGGAAGTACCTGGCAATTAAGTATTCCCGAGTATTAGGGAATTTTAAAAGGACCATCTAGGATGGGGATCCACAGCCTTGTAGAAAGGCACCTTGCCTGATCTTCTTTGACTTTGGGCCTGGCCTTGACGTTTGTTTGGTAGTTGGTTGGTTTGACCTTTGTTTGTTTAAAAAATGATAATAAATAGTTCACGCTTATAAAAATTAGCAAATCTTATAGAAAATTGATTCCTTTATCGGATAAATTTATTTGTACTATACAAATCGCGATGGAAAAGCTCTTGAAGCAGCAGTAAACTGAAAAGTTAATGCTGTGCCAACACTTAAGTCTGGCACTGTATATTCCCAAAAAACTATAAGGATGATGACTGAGTACGGACTCATACCTAATATTCTGACAGTGTACGTGTCTGTAGGGCCGTCATTCAGCAGAGGAGCAGTAAATACAAGCTGCTGCTCCCCCACCCCCGGCCATCAGTCGCCTGCCTGCCTCCTGCCTCCTGCCACCGTTGACATTTATTGGAGACGCGATTCTATTGACATAATTCGAATAGGCAACAACGTGCCACGCAATTGAAATGCCTCAAAATGCAAATTGCCCCACCGAGTGGCTTCAGTAGGCAGGGCAGAGAAGAGAGTAGGGCAGGGCAGGGCAGGGCAGGGCAGGGCTTTGAAGACAAATCAATTTGATGAAATACCAAAAGCAGAATGAACACACACAAAGGAAGAAATAGACACAGACACAGGACCTGACAGTGTGTGTGGGGGCGGAGCGGGGGCACACACCCATTTTCGGGCATTGTGCGAATGACAATGGGAAAAGATAAAAACGACAGCCACAAGCCGCGGATGAACATGGGATGAGGCATGAGCATTGTCTCAGCTCCAAGGGGCAGGAGGGAACACTGGGACAGTGAGTGGCGTTTTGTGGCAAAGAGTTTAAACAGCTGTTGTCTGCTCGGCGTCTAACTGTCAAGCCATGGACTGTGGACGACTCCTAGCTCCGAGCTCCGGACTACGGCTTATCGCCGGCATTTGACGACTGGCGGCAGTCGGTTTAATTATGGCATTTAATTCCGAGTCCATTGTTTGGCCATCTCGGCCGGAGGACAAAAACATGCAACAGTTTTTGTTGCTGCCAGTTCCTGTTACCAGGCGGAAATACATTTGTCCTCGTCCGGACGACTGCATGTCCCGGAAGTTTTAGCACACACACATGACTGTCCTTGGCAATCCATGGAGGGAGACATAGATAGAGAGGGAGAGGGAGCCCTGATAATGAAGCCATTTTTGGAGCTTGGACCCGGCTTTAAAATGCCATTTATGAAACATGTGCCGGCATTTATGCATATTAAATTAGCCAGCTTAGGCGGCTAAATAAACAGGCCAAAGGCCTGGCACCGAACCCTTTTTTATGGCCTGCGAGAACTGCGTCTTATTCTCACACATTCCGCTTAATATTCAGAGGTTCAGCTGGCTCAGACCCTGCGCGCCTGCAGGAGTGGGTATATCTGCCACATATGTATATGGGAAGTGGAAAGAGCAACAGAACGCTATTAAAGTTGTTTTGGGGCAACTTAAAAACGCATGTTGAAAGTTTTCAAGTGTGAATTGCTCTTCATTTTGGCCGACAGACCGACGACCGGCCCGAACACACGACGGAGGAAGGGCGCTTGCTGCCGCCTTTCGTTGCCTACTTTTGTGCGCCAACGTACATCTGTGTGGGTGTGTGCGTGTGTTTATGGCTGCATGGTATGGGTGTGAGTCGCAGTTGTAACAAAAAGAAACATAAAATAAAATGGCAACGGCAGAGATGTTTTATAAAAATTTATATGAGCATAATTTGTAAATGCAAAAAGGAGCAAAAAAAAAACACATCACATCTGAAAAGGAAAGGAATGGAATGGAAAATGAAAAGATGGAAAAAGAGATGTAACCGACGCCTTCTCTAGGGCGTGGTGCCTGTGTATGGCGATGAGGGGGCGGGAAAGGAAAACTGAAAATGGTCTTTAGATGTAGATATTTCCACAGAGAGAGAGGGAGAGAGCAGCTCCATTCGAATGGCCAGAGATAGGTATGGAAGCGGGTGGTGGAATGGGAGTTCCCTGGGAATCGGAATGCTGAAAATTTAAGAAATATTTTAGTTAATATCCGACCCCATTTCCATAGTCGCTTGCACAGCCCTGATGTAGATAGAAATGCATGGAAATGTGGAAACGATAGCTTCTGTATAGGTAAGGAAATATATGGAATTTATCTTTCAGCAAATAGACAAGAACATACCATACCCTCTAAACTCTGATCTGAAATGATCAAAAGTAATTAAGGAGAGCTCTTCCAGGCACACATACTCGTATATTCTGGTTGAGATTGACAGCTCCCTGGCTTGTGGCTTGTGGCATGTGGCAGTGAATTAAGATGCAAATTGTTTTTGCATAAAATCAAATTTCGTTTTCCTGCAAACAACCAAAGGAATATCAGTTTGCCACTTGTCGTGGGCCTTTGCTGCTGCTTCTGTTGTTGCCCCATCAAACAGGGTGGGGCAGAGAGGGTGGTGGCATCAAGAACAACACCGACCATGGGCAAATGCTTAAATGTCGTTCAAGTTTTCGAGTTAAGTGCACTCCATATGCAATCGACACATGTGTGCAACAAAACTCGTTAACACTTGAAAAGTTTCCATGGGCCTTGGGGCATCTCTGTTCCCGACGAAGACGTGCCCCCGAAAAGAGAGTGTGCGAGTGTGTGTAAGTAATGTAATGCTGCTGAAAAAACACTTAAGCAGAATATACAGAGTATGTACGTATGCTCCAGCCAAGCGAATTCCCACAGTTCAGAGTGGTTCAACCATTTTGTTGGTAAGACAAATCCGGGAAGGGGTCCGGACAGGGAGCTGTGCTGTGGTGTTGGGTGGCCTTTGGGCATCATATAATCGTGGCAGACAGCCCCACATGATTGACAAGTGGATGGTGCAAGAAAAACACTATCTGGAGAGCTCTGCCTCGCAGTAACCCAATACAGAGATACAAAGAGCTCCCCAGGCGGGGGGATGCTTTAAGATGCAATCAAATGGAAACATTTTTAGTCCTGCGATCAGCATTAAATTCCAAAGAGACTTCCCACCCACAAAACCTGCGAAATAAACTACCAAATCAATGGAGATTAATCAATCAGAATGTATGTGTTTTGCTGTCTCTCAAAATTGACTTTTCAGTTTTTTAAATACTCCAGAAATTTCACTGAAAATACTCACACCCTTAGAAGTGCTACAGTCCCTTGGTTAGCAGGATGTCTGGCCTGTTCCGGATGCGGACCAGCTGTCGTTTACTGCACGGAGTCACGGATATCCTGTCGTTGGGCGAGATAATTGGAGCCACGAATCTGCGGAAGAGCACGCCCGAGGAGTACCGAATACTGCGCGACATTCTCACCTCCTTCGAGCGGTACAGGGGAGTGGGCAACGACATCCAGCTGACGCTGCCGGAGCGCGCTGCCAACGAGGTGATCATGTGCGAGAAGAAGAGGGAGTACCAGAAAGGCATGCTGGACCCCACCAAGTTCACACCGGCCAACCACATCTTCCAGGTGGTGCACCAGATCCGCAGATCGCCGCTCTTCAATATACTGACCAAGATGCCCAAGGGGGGGGCCCTCAAGGTGCACGACACCTCTATGTGCAGCACGGACTACCTCATCCAGCTGATGTACAAGGAGCACCTCTGGGTGTGCACCACCGACGAGGGCTGCTGCGTGGTTGAGTTCCGATTCGCCGAGCAGAAGCCCACGAAGGGACTCCACCCGGAGGGCCAGTGGGAGCCCATGGAGCAGCTACGCGAGCGGCGCGGCGAGGAGAACCTCAACAAGTACCTGCGGAGACGCTTCAGCATGTATCAAAAGGAGAGCTTCGAGAATAACGCCGAGGCCTGGCGCCACATGATGGGCATCTTCGATCTGCTCGATGGCCTCATCCAGTACGCCCCCGTCTGGGCCGAGTACTACTACCAGGCCCTCAAGGAGTTCCACGCGGACGGGGTGCAGTACATGGAGGTGCGGACCACGCTGCCCCAGCTGTACTGCCTGGACGGACAGAAGCTGCCGGTGCGCGAGACCGTACAAATCTACCAGGACGTGATGAAGCGTTTCAGGACGGACTACCCGGACTTTATCGGCTCGAAGCTCATCTACGCCCCGCTGCGGCATGTCCAGCCGGAGGTCGTGGGACAGTATGTCAGGCAATGCACCGAGCTAAATGTGAGAGACAGAGAGAGAGCCTGTATTCTGTATTCTGTGTCCTGTACTCCTTTGCCTTTGCAGAAAGAGTTCCCCGGCTTTGTGATTGGATTCGATCTGGTGGGCCAGGAGGATGTGGGCCATCCGCTGAGCCAATTCGTCGAGGAGCTGATCAAGCTGCCCGACAACATCAACTTTTACTTCCACGCGGGCCAGACGAACTGGTACGGCTCCCACGTGGACGAGAACCTGATCGACGCCATAATGCTGGGCACGAAGCGCATCGGACACGGGTACACGATCACCAAGCACCCGCTGCTGATGCAGCTGGCCAAGTACATGAACATCGCCCTCGAGGTGTGTCCCGTCTCAAACCAGGTGCTGCAGCTGGGCTCCGACTACCGCAACCATCCAGCGGCCACGCTGATCGCCGAGAACGTGCCGCTGGTCATCTGCTCGGGCAGTCCCGCCTTCTGGTGCGCCTCGCCGCTCTCGCACGACTTCTACATGGCCTTCCTGGGCATCGCACCCATGAATGCCGACCTCAAGTTCCTCAAGCGCATCGCCAAGAACTCGATCCGGTACAGTGCGCTCAAGGACGAGGCCAAGGCGAAGGCCATGGAGAAGTGGAAGAAGAACTGGGAGGCGTGGATCGACGATGTGGTCAAGAACAAAGACAAGACTCTCCAGCCAGCCCCAGCCAAGTGAATAAAGTGAACTGAAGTCCGGTGTGCCACACAATCGTATGTTTAACTCTGTGAAGAATCATTTTGAATATACCTACTGCTCTGGGATCTCCATAACCTTCAAAGGCAGGATCCGGGCATTCTTTGGCGATGTCTAATGCCCCTTATATTAATCGTATTGGTAGTATCTTATCGCTTCCCTGCTGATAGTGTGAATGTTGTTGTGGTGCACCCCTTTTGTTCCACAAACTATCGGCGGTAAGCCGCTTAGCCACAATGTTGGCCATAACTAGAGCAAACACGGGCTTATCCAATTACGTAAAGTGCCGCCCCCTCTCCTTCCCCATACGTCATGGGGGGGGTTTGCTTTTGCCTTTATGCCATACCTGATGGAAATGGCACCTGCAATGACGCAACCTTGCTCGCGGAGCACAAAACTTTCGCCCTCACGCACGGAGCATGGCCCCCCGTGGCCAAAACGGAAATCGCCGGGATAAACCTGGAGCCTGGCTGGAGCTGCGCTTTCAGCCACGGCGCAAATTGTTTGAGTTTCCGCTTCGTGATTATTTCGGGCAGAGGCAGAGACTGAGACTGAGACAGAGACAGAGACAGAGGCAAACCAATAAGTTTCTGCCCCAACTTTTTATTGCACACTTCGAGGGAGGGCGAGAGAGGGGTAGGGTGGATAGTGGGTGGTAGTTCCGGGAGGGGAGGTCATGCAAATGTCACAGACACAAACACTTCCGCTTGGCTTTGGCTTTCGCTTTGGCTTCAGCTCTTACGAGTATTCTTGAGTCATGTTTCATATCGTTTGCCTCCGGCACTAATTTCATTGACTTCCATTTCCCCCCTGCCCCCCTAACACACACACACACACACACACACAAATGCAAAAGTTGTGGGCACGCACTTGACTGTGGGGGAAAGTCTTTCCCTTCGATGCGATCGAGAAAAGAAACTTCTTGTCTTGCCTTGTCTTGCCTTGCCATTGCTTATAATTAAAAACTTTATTATTTGTCAAACTTTGCCCGCAGCTGTTGCACATTTGGGAGGCACAGAGAGAGAGAGAGAGGGAGAGACTTAAGATACAAGACTTGTTCCTTGTTTGTGTGGCTTATGTCCTGCGATTGTGATCAGATATTTGCAAAATAATTCAAGACAAGAGTGTTGCAGACCATAATCTATACATGCCTATAATACTCTACATATATATACCTAGTATATTCTTCAATTACTCAATTTGATCGGAATACTGTGGCAAAACTTATCGAAGTTTCTGAAGTTTCTACCCAAAAGAAATGCCAGGGTATACAGACGTTCACCAAGTTTTTCTTTCCAACCCACACGGAAAAACATTATCAACAATTATCGAAAAAGTTACGTTTCATTTATTGTTTGACAGTTGCAGTGCCAAGACACCACTCCCCCAATCCCCACGACATTCGTTCTTTGCAAACTCTAATTGGAGCTACACTGCGGGGCATCGATTCTTGTATTATATATAATATATATATATATTACAGTTTTACGGGGGTTGGGCAGTGACGGTCGGTGGGCGGACAAGCAAATGTGTGAATGCAAAACTTTTGAACGAGGCCAAACACTCACAGACACAGACACAGCGGCTCATTCGCCGATTCATGAATATAAATTGCTCCCAAAATGCTAAACAAATTAATCAAATATGCAAATGTTTTGCCAGCTATAGTCGGCCATCATTTTTTGCATGGAAAATACATGAAAAGCAACAAACAGTATCGTATCGGTGTGGGAAATGGGAATGGGAATGGGAATCGGTGCAGCTGTAGACAGATCTGTTTGCTCTGTTCGAATCGATTCAGACCCTTGGCTGCGCTTTGGATTTTGGTCAAACAAGACGTCAAATGCAGCTCAACGGAAGCCCAAGTGGAAAGGAAAAGGTATCCAATTCAGCCACAAAGTCACCAGCAACAGACACCAGAACGAAAGCGTAAGGGAAAATCGAATCCATGAGATATGAAAGGAAAACACACAAGACATTGACGGATACTGAATACTGGTCCCGAGCTGAGACAAAGGGTTCTGGGATCAATCCAGAGGGTTCCTGGATAATCTGTTGAATGCTTTGTAGAGTGCACCAATTTTTGCTCACATCCTTTATATCTCTTTTCTTAATGGCTCCCCAAATAAGAAGTTTTTAATAATTAATTCGTCAGCTTCTAGCAAATGTTTCCCTGCCGTTAGGTATGGCCAAACTATCCATTACAGATGGCCAAATGCAATATTGAAAACTGTCGCATTGCCGTTTCATAATTCCATCTACACACCCGCACACACACCCATGTACTGCTCATATCCTGTAATGCCATAAATCCACAACTACTCCCACGCCCACAATCTCTCTCTCTCCATTTGGTGGTCACTCCCTTCTTTGGCTACTTTCCTGTTGCCTTTTGACGTCTTGCTTTGGCAGCTAAAGTACCAAATCGTCCTCATCCTGCTGATGGGAATGGGCATGGCCATGGGCATGGGAGGATGACCATGCCGGCACAAAGCTCAGTTCGTTTGCATACAAATGGCATTTGGAAATGTGCAAAAGGATTGAGCAAAAATCAACGCGACATGCCAAGCAGGACAAATAATGTGCATAAATCTAGCGTGTCCACAGTTGGCCAGAAGAGTGGAAGAGTAGCCGGAACGGAGCTGGAGAAAGATCGAAATGCCAAAAGAAGAATCAAACAGAAAGGATTTTCAGGGCATTGCGACTAAAGAATACCTCTTAGCTTTACTCTTAGAACGGCATAGTAATTGCCTGGAGATAGATCGTTCCTATGTCCACTACATGGTAAAAGTTCTCTGAAGTGCGACTTGGACCCCTCCCGATTGCCTCCCGAGTTCCCAGTGAGTCTAATATACCCGGGAATGGACAAATGTCGGGTGTAAAAAACAAACAAGTGCCGGTCAATATGTTGCAGACGACAGGCGGATGACGGCGGATGGGATGAGCCATTCGTGTTCCTGATGATGATTAGATTACTGCACTCGAGATGGGGCAGAAAACCCGGTGGATGGGGCAGGGGCAATGTGGCAATGTGGCAATGTGGCAGTGGGTGGTCAGCGACTGGCCACATAATAACGCTTATGTCCAGGACATTAGCATTGGCCAAGGGTGGGCAGGGGGCAGGGCTGCTGATTGGCATAGTCGCTTGCACTTCTCTTGTTTGTCCATCCCCTAACCCCCAAATGGCTTCGTTTCGAATGATCAAAGTCGGAAATATGCAGACAGACTGGAATTTTTCCGATAAACAGCAGGAGAAGGACCTGGAACAGGGACAGTGGCAGTGGCAGTGGCATCCCCCCCATCCCATCGCTTTGACGCTGCTCTACTTGTTGTCTGTATGCGTGTTTTATGTTAATACACATTGTACGAACGTGTCCGGTGCTGGTGTCGATTTTGGCAAGCCTTTGAGAGACCAAAGGACAGACAACAAGATGATGGGAGGTGTGCAGAGGTGTAGGTGGACTTAGAGGTGGATATGGTCATGGATATGGATATGGAAATACTGAGGCAGAGCTGCGAAGACTTGATTTACATATGCATATAATGTACATGATTCGTATCGAGAGACTAACAACAATACAGGATGTCGATATTGTATTGTAATTAGATCCAATGTTTCTGCTAGAATGCAGATCTAGCTAAAGTCAGTTAAAGAAGTCAGCTAATGAAGTTCCTTAACTTTAAGCCAAGCATATATTTAGAATTCTCCAGTATTATATATACTTTCTAGATCCATTTGAGTGAGTGATCCATCATTGAGTGTCTGCCTTCCTTTCTTGAACCCAAGATTATCATATTTTACAAAAACGAATGGGATTCAATGGATACGATTAAAGGTAGGCATATTTCAATTAATGTCAGTGCGAATCCCATCAATTTTAATTGGATTTTAAATCGGATATCAATTTGGCAACGAGAATAAATGGCTTTTGTTACCCCTTCGCACAATCACATGTTTATTGTTTCGAGAGAGACTAAGGAGGAGGCCCTAGAATTACCCGGAATTATGGCTGTGGAGAGAAGAACAATGCAATTATATCTCACAATTTCCATCCAATTTGCCCTTCAGCAGACTTTGTCTACGGCTTAATGCTGAATACTGAATGCTGAATGCATTCGACCAGTACAAAGTGCCGGACCAACGAATGTCCTTCCACTTCCACTTCCATTTCCATTTCCAGTTCGGCTGCCATGTTGCCAAATTTGCAAATCATCAAATATGGTATCATTTCTAAACAAATGACACACCACACCAGAAGCCACAATTTCCAAGCCCGGCCATGCAATTACCCGAACAAATTGCACAGTTCTGTCGCCGAGCACACAGCAGCGGTCAAAGCACTAGGTACTGCACTTAAATTTGTCGAATTTTAGAAATTATATCCGCAACTTTGTGGCACAGTTGCCAAGAGCAACAGTTCGCTCCCATCCTTGCTCTATTATTTTGGCCACCTTTGTACTGTACATATATACATAAATAGTTGGAATAAATGGCCCTGTGGGGAGTGTGTGTTTAATATCAACTGAAAATGTACAAATTATGCTGTAAATTTGGCCCACACATTACTCCTGCCCCTGCTCCTGGGAGATATAGAGAGTGAGAGAGGGAGGCACAGGAGGCACGATGCAATTGCAATCGTACCATTCGTAACTGATTCCATTGCCATTGCCACAGCCGGCCCTGGTATTTGTGGCACTGTTTCCTGGCCAAATCATATGCAAATGCATGCGTATGACATTTCGGTTCGTTCGGAATTTTATTGTCCGCTCCGTTTGCTAAATTATTTAGAGCTTGATTCCTGTTGCCATGACCATCATCAGGGAGAGGAGAGCGGGGACCGGAGAGCGGCTCACGCATAATTTATACAGATGCGTACGTGTGCATGGGTGTGCGTGGGTGTGCATGGGTGTACGTGGGTGTGCCCTTGCATGTCCTGCTCCGTTCTGTTCTGTTCTGTTTCGGTCGGTGTTGGCCTGGGCCGACCTGTCTTTCAATTTGACATAAAACCTTTGGCCGGATCCTTTCGGCTCTCACATGACACTTTATGCAAAGTGCTCATCCTTCTTTTGTGTGTAAAGTGGCGCACAGTGTATCTGGAAAGTATCCCCTTGTAATAATGTATCTCCTTGGATAACCATCCAAGAGAATCTCTTTTACCGAACAACCTCCGACACAAGTATTTCTATAGAAAACGCAGCTCTAAAATGCGCTCAAGGATAATAAAAATAATCCTTGAACTAAGAAATCGAATGAGGGAAAGAGTTTCCCCCAAAAGTATCAATTCTGGCCATATTGTACATTTTACAAGAGAGTCCCGTATTCCAATGTCACAACACTTTCTCCACTAACTGTATGAATCGCAAACTCCCACCTTTTGGTCGGTTTTCACGCCCCTTTGCCGCCACCCATCAAAATAAAACATAAGCAAATTTCCCTTCATATACTCGTACATTATATACCCACAAACGTATCATCTACGGGAGTGTGAATATCTGCATCCCCCGTATAAGAATGCCAGCAACAAATGAGGGAGCAACAAATGTATTCGGCCTTTCTTTTTCCTTGCAGTGGGGCGTGCATGAAAAAAGGACACCCCAAAAAACATTAAATTTCGAATACTTTTTCATGCATTGACGACCCAACGAAAAAGCGTTAAAAGCCCCTTCAAAGATTGTTTTTGGTCTATATAAATAAATACATATATGTATATATAATCATACATATGTGAGGATATATCGCATCCACTGGGAGCCAAATGTTTTTATACGATTCGACATTACACCAAAATACAATAAAAATCGAATTATGATTTCAAAAAAGTGACTGCATAATTAAGCCTTCCAATTTTTGCGCATCAATGGTTTTTGGTTGTAAAAAACGTAACCTGATTTGCCAAAAGCACAAATATTAATCCACCAAAAGTCACAATATGTATTCAATTTTTTGCAGTTGTGAGCGCATAAATTTTCATATATTTCTGACGCCAAAACTCCATAGAGAACACGCTCGAACACGTTTTTGATCGAATTCTGCACTTTTAAATTTTCAATAAATATATCCTAGTCTTAAAATGAAATGTTTTAGCATTAATTAAGAGAAACCAGTTGAAGAAACCTTTTAGTGGTGCAAATTGTTGATGTAATGGAAAAATAAAGCCCCTAAAAGCACAGAGTCCCTGAAATTGTTAAATTTTAAACAATCTTTAATTAGAAAGAATCTTTCTAACTTCCTAACTTTTAGCTGCAATTTTTAGTTTGTAAATATCCAAAAAATGAGCCACTTGTGTGCCTGCCCCTGTGTGTGCCTGCCCCTGTGTGTGGCACGGGTCGTTAGGGCACTGAGGCGGAAGCCTTGGAATGTGAATTTTTCGAGTGAATCGCTGCTCAGCTCAGTCAGCAGGCAGATAAGCAAACAGATTTATGGCTGCCCTTCGTAAGGGCAAGAATGAGCATTTTTTGGTTTCCTTTCCGAGTACCCACTATGCAACTGGCCCCAAAAAATACACCAGACCCCGCACTCGATTGGCATGTTGTATGTTGGCATACGTAATTAAAACGAACCACTCACGTACTTTCTGGCATACCCATGGACTGTCAAGAGTCGGCTCCTGCATTTGTCTGTCTGTCTGTCTGAATGTCTATTGAGGCCACAAATTGACAGGCAGTAGCCAGGGCAGGGGGGAGGAGTGAGTGTAGGCAGGACATGGACACACAATAATTTAGTACGTAATAGACACGACCCGTAGGCGGAGTCAGGGCCAGTGCCGGGCCATCAGACAGATCCCAGACAGCTCACAGCTCCAGCTCCTGCTCCAGCTCCAGCTCTCCAGATCAGGGTCCAGTTGCAGCCCTGGACTTGTTCATTAACACAAAACATAAGCTGCCAGACAGACATGTGAATGATGAAGAATGAGTGCGAAGGGTTCGTTCTGGGAGTGAGAGATATCATAAATTGTGCAGCTAGAGATGGGACCCCAACGTGAGCGACACGAAGAGTGTAATTGCCATCTGGAGATGATCGCATCACAAATACATCCCTGATAAACACACAGGAAAACGATCTGAATGAACCAATAGTGGGATATCACGAGTCCATCTCCATCTAGTCCACACATCATCGACAGATATGTGGATCTTTTTCAGGCCTTTGTCCTAGTCCTAGTCCAAGTCCATAGTTGCAGTTCAAGTGCCATTAAAATCGAGGCTTGCCATTCTGGCATCTGGCTCGTGGGTCGAGTGTAGGGGCAGGGCGGGGCAGGGCAGGGCAGGGCAGGGATGGGAAGCTTGTGCAGCAAATTAGTAGCAAAGTTGGCTCCCCTGCCGACTCTCGCACTGGGCAAATATCCGGCTGCGGAAATTGCAATGAGACACGTGATCACGAAGGGGAGCGGAGAGCGGAGGGCGGAGAGGGGCGGGCTGGCAGTAGAGTCTTCATTCCGGCACATCCGCCGTCCAGACAAATAAATCTTCATTTTGACTTGAACTTTGGCTGCTGCGGTCTCGGCCACAACTTCAGCTCCAACTTTGGCTGGGAACGCAGCAAATTAACAGCTGTTGCGTAGCTGTGGTCTGCCTTTGCACTGGAACTGGCTCTGGCAATGGCACTGGCACTGGCTCTGAATCCGGGTCTGGGTCTGCGTCTGGATCCTTTGCTCAGGTGATTTACGGCCAAGTTGAGACCTGGGAAACAGCGTCTGCATATTAATATGTGACTTGGCATTTTACTTTCTACGCCACGGAACACACAATCACATTTAGCTTTCGTGCTCTCCTGCTTGCCTGCTCTCCCGCAGGACTTTCCCCCAGACACACACACACACATTCCGAATAGCTGCCTCTGTGGCCCAGCACGTTTTATTGTTGTGACGCCCAATTTGTGACGAGTGAGTGCATATAATAAAGCAAATTATATTTCAGATTCAAATAGTATGCAGCCGAGCGGAAGGCGTCTCGAGAGCAGGACTCCACAGCCAAAGTAATGGCGGGCTCCTGTCTGTCCCTGCAAGCCCTCGTCCCCGTCCTGCCAGAGGTATTGGTAACGGTAACGGTAACGGTAACGTTAACGTCGACTAGTTGGCCAACTGCCCCTGGCCTTTGAGAGTGCTCCCTGCTAAGAGTATGCTAAAATTATTTTCCTCATCACAACAAAATGCATACAACAGTTGCCCCCGGTCTCTTGCTTTTGGTGCACCACACAAGCATTTGTTAGAAACATGGAAAGATATCCGTTACATCTATAGATATTCCTGAAGAGAATCATCTGGCATCATGTCCGGATATATTGTGTTTATGGCATATATAATACATTGTGAATAATGGATTAGAGAACTTATGCAAAATGTGTTGATGATCCGCTAAGTGCAATAGGTTTTCCACAGATGTGGATCGTAATATATCGAACCGGGTCTTAAGGGAAGTGGATCGTAATATCTATTTCGAGTATTTTCTTGTATGCAAAAGTGCTTAAAATCATTCCACTGGAACCGTTTCGAATGCTTTTGTCGCCTGTACGTGCATTTGCCCGTTGCTGTTGTTGCTGCTGTTGTTGTTTTGTTTTGTGTACTACGAGGGGAATACGAGTATAAAAACAAGAGTGCACTTGAAATTGTTGATGGTAGAACTAAGTCGGCGGCAATGTGCGTCGGTGGCTGCCCAATGCTGCATGCCCCTGCCATGCCACAGGCAGCATTTGCATGCTTAAAGTTTTTTTGTTTTTTTCTGTTTTTTCGTTCATGTTTTTGCTGTTTCCCAACTGTCAACTTTTCCTTTGTTTTGCATTTTAGGGGCATGTGACCAGTCCCATCCCCCACAACCCCAGCCCCTTGGCGCTCTCTGCCCCTTCGGGAAAATTTCGAAAATGCAGGGAAATGGAAACGGAAACTTTTGCCCCGGTCTGCATTGCTGACCGATGTCGACAACGTTGTTGGCCTGCCGCATGGCATAAAGAGCGACAGTCCGCAGGACATTTTATATTTAATTTACAGTGTGACCGCACTTGTTCTCTGTCTCTGTCTGTCATCTGTGCTCTGTCTCTCTCTGCCTGTGCCTGTGTCTGTGCCTGCATCCTGCATCTCTGTGAGGGTGAGTGCATTTAATAAAGTGCAATGCGGCTTTTGGGAATGCTATTCCATTGGACTGTGAATGGGGATGGGGATTCAAGGGGATCGAATGGGGAAATGTGCCGCGATTGAGCGATTTCCCATTCGAATTTCCCTTCCCATCTCCGTTCGCAACGGTGATTTCCGCTCTTGACATCACCGTGCGGTTGTCCCTGTTGCTCTCCTGCTCCTGCTCCTGCTCGTCCACCCAGAAATCCATTTCTAATTCCCAGCTTGTGCCTCCCCCACTAAATACTAAACCAACACACAAAATACATTTTCCAGCTCGAATTGCATTAAATAATGTTTCAAATTGTTTCAGATTGTCGGCCGTCCTACAAGGGCGGACTAGCGGGTGGGCGCGGCTCAATCACGGTTGCCCAAAGGCAACAACATGAATAAAGCCGTACAATTCGAATGGGAATAAAAAACAGGAAATCCCATCATGTTATGGATAGTTATAGAGAATAGTGGAATAACCTTACTTACTGCTCTTTTTCATTATTCTTTCTTTTCCACTGGCAAAGCGAATCATAACGAAGCAAAAAAACAACAAAGTTTTCTTCAGATTTGTATTTATTTTCAAAAGCCAAACCATTCTGTTATTTAAAGAGCATCTCCCGCAACCAAAATTCGTTTCAATTATTTTTCTCAACAACTTTCTCGAGTGCCTGGAGTTGGGAGGAGAGCTAACGGTCCTGTCCATGGCCCATGGGCCATTCAATGTGCAGTCGGCCACACTTTTATTGCTTTAATTGCGCACTGGAGCGCAACAAGAATCGAAGCACACACGGTATACGGTATACGGCATACGGGACACATGTTGCTAATGAAGTTCTCTAACAACATTCCAACTCATGTCGGATCATAATCTGTTAATCTGCCCCGGCCAGGACGCCCATGCCACTTTCCATTGGCTAAGAATTGCTGACAGGTCGGCAAAAATAACATCGCAGCATGTCCGACAGGGCCGAAAAGGCCGAAACGGACTACTCATCAATCTGTCTATACACACTCGTACATATATCCGAGTCTCCTCTGTAAAGTTTTCTGTCACCGCCTGCCTCCCAGACAGGGGGGAGGAGACCTAATGAAAATGGATTTTTAGTTTCTGTTTTCGGGGGGACAGGAGTCATCCGCAGTATTGGAATCTGGGCTGGACTGGACTGGGCTGGGCAGATTGTGCTGTTATGGCTGATGCTACTGCCATTGCCGTTGGCCACATTTGCCATCTCCTTTGCCAGCTGCAATTTTTGGCCTTACTTACAGCTGCAGCTGCAAACGTTCGCAGAGAATGGCCAGGCCGGAGCGTGGCAGGGAGAGCAGAGTTTTTGAATATTCATCGAGTATTGCTGCCTTGGGATAATCGAAATGAATAGTTATCTTCGGTGCGGTTTGCGGTGGGGATGCGAGCATACAAAACAAACATCCATCCATCGAACGTCGATGCCTTGCCGATTGATACTCGCATTTGATAAGCATTAAGCAGCCACCGCAGCAGAGCGGAGGGCATTAATAAGTTTGCCGTCGGCAAATACAAACATAAACAGATGTACCTACGTACGTACGAGTATGTTTATATGCATACGAATGTTTATCTGCAGTTCGGGCAACATGTCAAAGCAAACAAAGAGTGTGACGAGTGGGTGGGTTGTAGAGAGAGCTACACAGCAGGAAAATGCTCTGCATTTCGGCTAGGAATATGTCGATAGATAGGGTGAGATCTCAGTATTTTTTCGCAGATATCATTTTGTCAGTGTATCCATGAATACCCGCCTGTCACTCACTCCTCTTCTGTATGGTATTTGTTATGTTTTGCGCCTCGATGGTGCTGGAAAATAAACGAACTCGTTGACGGCCCTTGACGTCTAAGCGCCGAATGGGTGTGTATTTTAATTAAACTTGTTTTTCGAAGGCGTTTATCAGATGCAGACAGGACGTGTACCTGAACGCAGTCCATTGGCCACCTCCTGCCAATGGCGCACAGTCGAAACTAGACAAAACGTAAGGTTACAAGTGGCAAGGACCGACAGAGGCTAGCATGTTTTACTGTTAATGGACTTTCGATATTTGCAGGAAGTTATGGCATTTTGATTTATGTCCAAGCTCTCCCTCTCTGCTCTTTCTCTCTGTGTTTGCCTTTCTGAATCTCCTTTTCGGCTTCTCTTTCGCTGTACACCCCCTCTTTGGATCGGTTGTAACCAATTGGCAGTAGTCCCCATTTTTATCATTCCTCGCCGATTGGCAGTTCCACACCCCACTTTATGGCTCTTTGCGACCTGCAACCAATTGACAATGCTGCCCTCCCCTCCTTAGTCCCAGTCCCTCAGTCTTTCCTATCTGTTTTCCCTAGCCAAAGTCGTTTAATTATTGAACAACAAAGGGCAACGCAACAAAATGTTTGTCTGGCAATCAAATTTGAAATAGTCTCGCATAAAAAATTTAAGAAGATTTTCATTGGCTTTTTCCACTGCGATTGCTTACTTACAACGAATAAAACTTGAATTTACTGCTCTGTGCATAAAAGTTTCAAATTTAGGGGAAAATTGGTACACTCTCACACACCCATGCACACACAGACATACTCGTACACTCTGGGAATGGCAGAAAGCCAAAAAAATCCACACAAAAATCAAACTAAGCACCTAAGCAGCTTATGCAAAATACGAGTGCAATCGAAGTGTTCTTCCCCCGGAGAAAAGGCACGGCACGGCACGGCACATTCTCTGTCTATTATTTTAATTCTTGGTACGCCAATGCCAATAGGCAAAAAAGAGTTGTGCAAAATTTGCGTCTGTCGTTTATTGTGTGGAACGAACGCAGTGGCCCACACTTCTGCAGACGGGGAGCAGAGGAAAAAGTTTAAATTACTTTCTAGCAAAACTTTGATCCCCAACGAAAAAAAAAGTTCCAAAGGGTATATAGAAAGCAAGATTAATGCTTAAAGCGAAAGGGTTGGCACGGTTGCAAGTAAAGATGTTAAATGACTATGGATAAAACCGATAAATAGCCCCGCCCCACAATTTGTGTTGCATTTCAGAATCGATGGGAAGGGGCTGGTACACCCAAGAGGCTCCCCATATAATCGGCTTCGACAAAAATTCGATCCGGCCTAAACTAAAAGTACCTTCTCTTACCTATAACAAAAAAAACTCCAAAAATGCCCATTGAATTGAACAAACTTGCATGAAGTGAAGGATAGAGAAAGGAGGATGTAGCGTTAAATTTGATTTTCTATTTCGTTTTATTGCGTTGCTAAAAAAATGACCGACCGCCTTGAATGTTGGACCGCGGGGAATCAAAAGGTGTGAAAAGAGTGCCACTGCGTAGGCGGTTGAAAGCTCGGCTTGGAAATCGGACTTCGATTCTGCTCGTCTTATCTCTCCCGATCTCACGAGAGCGAAGGCTTGTAGCCGAACCAAGAGATAAGCGTAGACTACGTACCATGATGAAATTTTACAAGGTGGTGCA
This sequence comes from Drosophila lowei, assembly GCA_008121275.1. Classification (NCBI taxonomy): domain Eukaryota; kingdom Metazoa; phylum Arthropoda; class Insecta; order Diptera; family Drosophilidae; genus Drosophila; species Drosophila lowei. The sequence continues at coordinate 16,570,244 of CM017778.1, read as the reverse complement.
TTCTCTCTCTTTCGGATCGTACTGTACGCTCAGCACTACTGAGAGCGCTGGGACGCCATGTTTGATGCAAAGTTTCCTTTCGTACTAAACAGAATAGGCCCACAAAAGAGAGCGTGTTTCGGCAATACACCACTTTGTATTATTTCATCATGGTCCGTGGGCGATAGTCAAGTTTCCAATGAAATTAATTTTTCTGGGCGAAACTTTTATCTCCTTCTCCAGATTCAGCATCTCTGTCTTTTACTTCTTAGCAGATTGCTTAATTGTGAATAAGTAATCTGAAAGCATGATTTATTCTCATTGATCCTCCTCCAGAAGAGCAGCCATTGCCACCTTATATAAATACCACTTGGTATTCTTATTTTTTCTTTTCCCCCCAGAACTTTAAGCAGCTATAAATTTCCATAAAAAATTCCTCGTATTATTCTTGCAAATCACCAAATGGTAGGAACTTCATCTGCCATCTGCCATCGGCCAAACTCGAGGCCCACCCAAGCGATGTCTTTTGTAGTTCGCTTACTTTTGGCGCACAAAGGGCTGTCGAACATGCAGATAAACAAGCCTCAGCCGCAGACAAGCAGCTCCGTCGAAAGGAGCGGGACCGTCCCGCGTCCCTTTGAAAGTTTATTCGTTTGTAAATAATTTTTAGCCGGCGGCAGAATCGATACTTTGAATAAGATTTTTGCATACAGAAGAAGTTACGAGAAAGAAACTCTACTTTCGAGGGCCAGCAGGTTTAGATTCCCTTTCAGATGCATTGTGCCCATCGAAACAACACGTAACACCAATACGGGATGAGTATGCAATATTGTGGAGAACCGTGTGATCTACGAGTATTATTCAGCCAGTTGGCTACTAAGCCCCTCCCCCCCTTGAAGAGCTTTTTCTACTACAGCCAGGTGCTGTTCGGTATACCTCTTGAAAGGGTATGTGTGGTGCATATATGAGAGCAAAGCAGTTGTAGAGAGAAAGCGAGGGCCATATTTTGTCAAGCTGCGCAAAAGTTTCAACAGCAGCAACGTCAAAGTTATATTAGCAGCGTATGCCGATAATGCAGGCAGACGCAGACTGGCCGAGGCAGAGGGAAGAGAGGCATCGAAGAAGAGAGGCAGCGAAGAAGAGAAGCGGATAGACAGACAGACAAACCGAAGAGCGGCTGGAGTGAAACAACAAGCATAAGCCAAGTGGGGAAGTTTTTGCCATTAAAGTTTTTCATCAGCGCCTATTTGCGGAGCTCTTCACCGTTTGGCTCCTTAACCCGTTGGCGCAGGACGGTCCCAGGCTGGGGCCAAATATTTGTCAGGCAATTAAATGTTTACTGTTTTTATTATATGCTGGCTTTTGTTTGCCCTACCCTCGACCAACCACCTCCTGCCGAGTGGTAAAGGATGATTGTCTGGGCGTGTACTAAAACTAATCATACGCCTCGTTGGCGCTACGCAAACAATTCGCCAAAGGCGATGCCACAGCCACAGCCACAGCCCCAGCCCCAGCCACAACAATAGCAGGCTCAATGCGCACCTTGCAGTACTATGGGAACGGTCCTTTGTTAGAGCTGGTAAGGAGGATTAGGGACCAAAATTCTATGACATCAAACCTATTATGTACACACAGAAGTACCGTCTTTACCGTGCTTTACCAATAGAATTTCATCAAATCTATACTCCTACAACCTTTTGTCTCAAAACCGGATCAATATTCACCGACATATCGCTCTCAGATGCAATGGCTCCTGCCATTCCTGCTATCACGATCCCCGAGAGCCGAATATCGAACGCGGCAGACGAGCTGCTAATGCGATTTGCCGCCAACTTTTGAAGCGAGGCATTCAAGCGGCTTACCATAGTCGTATTATTTCAGTGCACCACCCAGCAGCACCCTGTTCTGCTGCACACTTTCGCTCTGTATGCATGCAAATTAATTAACAGCACTCGTTGGGCTCTTGGTAAATTAATAATTTAGCCAGACATTACGCATACGCACACGCACACGCGAGCGACGCATTGGCTGACTGCAGGCGTCTGCCTGGAGGATGGAGGATGGAGAATGGAGAATGAGTGGCAATAAAAAGCTGTCCAGAAAGCGAACCAAAGCGGAGCGGAGCGGAGTCGGGCCCAGAGCCATTTTAATTACCACATAACAAGGCAGCGGGACACAAATGGCAACTGGGAAAATGTGAAATGCGAGGGGGGGAGGTACGGAAAAGGGAAAGCTTGTCATGCTAAATGGAAAATGTGGCGTATACGACCTGAGGGCCCCTATGTGTGCGTTTTATGACATTGGCAATTTGCAAAATTTCATAAATATAAATTGGTTTTAAATGTTAAAATAAAACAATTAAAACACGAGCTGGTAAACACCAAATTGAGTTCTGGGGCCCCCATCCCCATAACTGTCGCGGATAATGCCCGCAAATTGAACAAACATTTGATGGCCTTTGAATAATTGAATGGATACTTAATTGCAACGTTCACAGCCACGATTGCAAGCCAAACACTTTCGAGAGGGGGAGAGAGATAGGGGAGATGTGCACCGAATGAATAAAGGACCTATTTAGAACAGTTTATTGAAACGGATGCATAGGGTTGGAGGACAAATATGGTGTCAGCTCTAAGATTACGCTAAGCATAACGACTTAAGACCGACACCGACTTGGCTCTCACAGTTTTCTCCACAGATTATTTTGTCATACTTTCCAATGAAAGGCCTCTTTTAGAACAGTAAGGACTCTACTACTCTATATAATTCGTAGACCATTTTTCCACCAAGCGAGTGTTTCCTTATACCTTCTCTCAGCCGTTTCATCAAAATAACATTACGAAATCACAGACGAATCGAACCAAATTCAATTAACATGAAATTCGTAATGTATTTACCTGTAAGCCACTTTTACAGACTGTCCGTCAAAGGCGAATATTACTCGTAATTGCTGATGGCACGGCCCCTGCCAGTCGCTGGCGGCTGTCGTTAAACATGAAGACAAATGAATCGAATCGTTTGGCATTTTTTTCATTTTCAGCATCGCCATATACATTTCTCACTAATAAAATTGCGAAAAAGTATGCTATCAAAGAGCAATTGAATTGACATCAAAAGCGAATCGAATAAATACAACCTCATGGCCGATCCGGCGCTTGCAATATGGTTGGATTTTTTCATTCGCCCACAGTCGATGTACAGTGTTGGGTCCACTGCAGGGACAGTCACGGTGAAAGGATAGAGGTCGAGTTCCAGGCCAACACTCACTGTACTTGCAGTCGGAGGCAGTCTGAGGCAGTCGTTGTTGGGCTGACCTGACTTTAAGTCGGAGCTATTAAACAACATGGCGCTGCTAACAAATCGATATTTAATGACAAAGCTTAGTCACACCCACACCCACACCCGCACCCAAGCCCACACCCAGCCAGCCACGCACACACTCACGCCCACAATCACACTCACACAAAGCCAGAACATCGCATACATCATTGTCAATGTCAAAGTGTCAAAGCAAACTTGCAGCACACAAAACCAAAGCGAACGGCGCATAGTTCTTGGCTCGGCTCGGCTCTGTCTCTGCTCTCCTCTCTCTTCGTTATCCAGTGTCAAGACTCATCTCGGGCCGGCCTCGAGTCATGTGCAATAAACTCCTTTCAGAATTCAGTGAATTTTGAATTTTTGGCCACGCCCACAGCACCCCCATCATCAGTGGCAGTTATGATGTTGCAGCAAACAGTAAGCAGCATCAGCAGCAGCAGCAACAGCAGCAGCAAGTAAACTGCAATTTGCGAACAAAAACTTTGCTTGGGACAAACTTTTCTCCCTCACCGTGTCTCTCCCTCTCCCTCTCTCTCTATCTCTGTCTCTATCGCTCTGTTGTCCCATGCTCTGGTTAGCAAACAGCCAACAATTTCAACTGACAAAGTCCGGCGATAACAAAAAATAATTTAAGTACTTTAGTTGTGCATCGAATAAATTCCAAAAAAGTGTATTTAACAAACAGGTAACGGGAGACCAGGACAAAGAATATCAAGATACAAAGAGAGATGCAGTTCCATGGATGGCTCACTCCTCCTTTGTATCTCTTTAACATGTATGTATGTTTCAATGAACTGCATAGTTGCTTCGTTTGAATGGATTCCAATAAAATAAACACCCACACCGAAAAAGAGACAGAAGCGAAGAACAAGAAGAAAATCAGCGAGAGTGCGATGGAAACAGCAGCAGCATTGGGACTGTAGAAGAGAGAATGCAGGAGAGAGACTGCAGTAGAGACTGCAGAAGAGAGACTGCAGTAGAGTGACTGTAGAAGAGAGACTGCAGTAGAGACTGCAGAAGAGAGACTGCAGAAGAGATAACATAGCAAGATGATCCTGTGCAGGCCTCGCAGGTGCATGCATCACCGACATCGTCTTGCCTCCTGCACCATGCTTTACCCCATCGGCTTTCACTGGGTAACCTCCTGCGGGCCCGCGGACACCGATATGGACACCATCGTTTACCAGCGGCTTCACCCTTCTGGCCATCCGGTTCATATGAGCGAGTGTGCGCTCGATGAGGGCCGAATCAAACGCTGGGTTTCAGCTTCGAGACGAGTAAGTTAATCAGAACATAATTGTGAACATATTTAAAAATATATCTTCCTTCACAGAGGACTTTTGGGACTTACTTACGACCTTACGGCCTTACGACTTTTGCGTCGTATTCCGTTTCCAGACGTTTCCGTTTTCGCCGGACGGAGTCCTATCAAAGTATCCCAGCCAGACAGAATCGTATCCCAGCAGGACAGAAGCGCACCCTCTGCAAGATCGGAACCTAACAAGACATCGTCATCCTTCGACCTGGCCATCGAAAACGAGGACTTTGACTACGGCAACCAAGGGAGGTGCTACGCGAGCTACTAAACTCTGGATAGATCTCGTTGCTGTGAGGCTTAAGGATATAATATAATATAAAATGTACATATATTAAGATAGTAGATACAAATTTTTACCACTTGTTTATTTATTTATAAATGAATGATGAATAAAATGATTGAAAAGTCATCCTTTTTGTCTTCTGTATTGGGGGAAACTATCCCTAGATAGTTCACACATCAGTTCACAAATAGCGGAGAAAATTAAACATTTTTGACTGGGGAGAAGATCCTTGATTCTTAAAAAGGACTCCATCAAATCAGGGACATTTTTTTGATTCCAGGAAGCCGTCGTACGTCCCTATTGGGCCACCAATTGCCGAGAAAACCAAATATGTATGGTTGCGGTTGTTGGAGTCCTTACCGAAGGATCAAGGAGATTTTTCTGATCACGGCGGGCCATGGCACGCCCAGATCGGCTCAAAAAAAGAGAGAAAACAAGATATATGTTTGGAGAAAATATCCTAGATCCTTGGTCCTTGATAAGGAATGCATTAGATCAAGGAAGCTATTTCGATCACAGGAAGCCATCGCACGTCCCGATCGGACAAGAAATGGCGGTTGTATGCCATAACAACAAATTACAACAACCACATCCAGTTATTAAAACAACAACTACTTTCCATTTGGTGGCGCTCAAAACCGAGATTTTTCAATTTTCAGATCTGGGATACCAGGCGAACAGAAATCAGCAGAAGGTCGCTAGTTTTTTTTTTCTTTTTCCGTTTTTGAGCCCCCAAAAGTATGCAATGTTTTCATATTTTCTTGGCCGCTCAAAATGGTCCAAAACGAAAATTTTAGATCTGGGATACCAGGCGAACAGAAATCAGCAGAAGGTCGCTGGTTTTTTTTAAATTTTTTATTTATTTTATTTTCGTTATTTTTTCACCGCCGTTTTTCCACCCCCTAAAGTATGCTACAAAAATTTTGGCAATTGCAAAAGTTGCTTGCTGCTGATTTCTGTTCGCCTGGTATCCCAGATCTGATTTCTCGATTTTGGCCATTTGAGCTGTCGCAGGTTAAGGGTTGTTGTTGTACAACAACGAAAATTTGTTGTACACCAATTGACAACAACAACTTTTGTTGTTTTCTCCGTTATTTGTGGCCCTATCTAGGCGTGCGACGGCTTCCCGTACTCGGAATAGCTTCCTTGACCTAATGCATTCCTTATCAAGGACCAAGGATAAAGGATATTTGCTCCAGGCATATATATCTTGATTTCTCCCCTATTTGTGTCCCGGTCGGGACGTGTGACGGCATCCTGTGATACAAAAAATGTCCTTGATCCATCGCTAAGGACTCCAACAACCCCAGCCAAACATATTTGGTTTTCTCGGCTATTTGTGGCCAGATCGGGACCTGCGATGGCTTCCTGTGATCGGAAAAATGTCCCCGATTTAATGGAGTCCTTATCAAGGATCAAGGACATTTTCCCCAATCAAAAATATGTAGTTTTCTCCGCTATTTGTGAGCCGATCTGGGCGTGCCACGCCTTTTTTTTAATCGGGATAGTTTCCCCAATGCAGAAGACAGAAAGGATGACTTTTCAATCATTTTATTCATCAGAACTTAGCGTAGTACTGGAAACGTTAGTATAAATAAATAAACAAGTGGTAAGCTTTTGTATCTACTATCTTAATTTATGTACATTTTATATTATATTATATCCTTAAGCCTAACAGCAACGAGATCTATCCAGAGTCTAGTAGCTCGCGTAGCACCTTCCTTGGTTGCCGTAGTCAAGGTCCTTGTTGTCGATGGCCAGGTCGAAGGATGACGATGTCTTCTTAGGTTCCGATCTTGCAGGGGGTGCACTTCTGTTCTGCTGGGATACGATTCTGTCTGGCTGGGATACTTCGATAGGACTCCGTCTGGCGGAAACGGAAACATCTGGAAACGGGATACGACTCGGTTTGTGGCAAAGCGTGGTGCCCAAAAGTCCTCTGTGAAGGAAGATATATTTTAAAATATGTCCACAATTATGTTCTGATTAACTTACTCGTCTCGAAGCTGCAGCCCAGCGTTTGATTCGGCAGTCATCGAGCGCATCGAGTGAAGATAATCCCGTAGAGCTGGAAGGGTTAATGGAAATACAAAACATATTAAATATCACGTTAATAAAAAACTATTAGAACCAATTTTCTTTCTGAAAATGATCAGCTTTTTTTTGGTTTTCTCCAAGTTAAATATAGCTTTTTTCCTGTTGAAAAGTCGGCTGCACTGATATAGTGGCTCTTTAGATTGTCACTCTCTTTCGCGCTTTCAACTTGTGGTCACTCAATCTCTTTCTCTTATGGCATACTCTTCGATGGTGTTTCTACTACTTCTATCGTCATCCCAAGCCGCAACGGCACAGCCTGGGTGTATTAAATAAAGGTTCGTCTCCACGAAGCCCAGATGGCTTTCGAGTTCATATTCAAAGAACGATTTCAGGCTCATGACTCACCCTCTACAAAGTATACCATGGGCACAGCAGTCAAACAACAATCGAGTGTCAATTTGATGAGCAGATTGTATAGTAATAGACGCACTCGACATTAACAATGCACAGGGAGCCCCCCGTGGCGCTGTACCCAGTGCGCCCGTCCGTCCGCTCGTCCGTCCGTCCTGTCCTTCCATTGTGTGTGTCTGCGTACGCCGCTCGCATAATCAATTATGCGTCTGCAGTGGGTCCAAAGTTCTGTAAACTTGGCAATTTATTTGCACCGGAAACTCAACATAAATCAAACTAATTTCTCCAGGGATTTTTCAACGCAAGTTTCCACGTGTCTCGCTCCTCGCCTGCTCTCCTCCTCTCGCTCCTGTCATTCGTTATTGTTGGTCACGTGTTTATCCGGTGAGGGGGGAGTGGGGCATGGCAAATTGAATTTGTCGCGTTGTGTTGCATAATTTGAGGCGCATTGTGCGTCTAATTGGCCGGGTCGAAAGTAGGAAAAAGTGAAAGCCCCCAAAGAAATCAAGCAAACAACAGTACAATGACTCATGGATACCCAAATAGAACTACCCATTCCATTCCATGTTGTGCTCATATTTACGAGTAATTCCACAGTTATGCTTTGCTTTGCCAATTTTGTCACGCTTCTCCATTCAAGTGAACCGCATTGTGGTGTTATTCCCTTTTCCTTTGAGAGGTTATTTCAATGCCGCTCATCAGCAAAGCTCCACGAGAGCTTCAAAGTTTTCTCGTCGTTGGCTTACTCAAGGTACTGGATACATACATGTAGGAATGTTATTTAATATAACGTCTATTGGTAGTTAGTGTAAGTTTTAAAATAGTTCTGGGGGGGTTTTTAATGATAATTGCTTGACAACGACTTCAGCGACGGACAACTGATGAGACGACTTATTAAGACGACGGCTGACAACTGATTAATGAGAGTCCTCTCTTGGGCGCTTGACGGCTCTCTGTGGCGACCGCTCTCGCGCTCTAGTGATCCGCTCCCTGCTCTCTCGCTATCGGGATAGGGGACGCGGGCGTACAGACAGCACAGCCTTCTTACATTCATATACTTCGATATGAGCTCCAGCTCTTGGTTTTAGTGAGACAGATTCCTATGCCTTGCCCTATAATCCTCATCAAAATAATGTATAGGATTAAAAAACAACTCAATATCCCTCCAACAAATATGATTTTCTTCAGTCAACCCTCTTTAGGCACGCCTCTGCGCCTCTGGCCCCTTTTGATGCTGCTCTTGTGATTTTCAAACAATCTCCTCATCAGCCGCATCCTCGAATCCAACCACAGAGCCAGGCATCGTCGTTCACAGCCAGCACCCCGCCTTGTTGTGGGTTCACGGCTCGCGGCGCTCTCTGTCGAAATCATGCACACGGCACCTGTCCTGCGCGTCTCTCCTGTCTCCTGTCGCACACCTGGCAAATTGAAAATGTTTGTTGCCGCTGCAGGAGTCTGCAAAGTTGTGGAATCGAGATTGCACTTTCCCGTAACGATGCCGATGATGATGGCGGTAGAGGGGGCCAAAGATGGAGTTGATGCTGATTTTCGGCTAATAACTGCGTCCCGTGGGACAAAGACTTGCATAATTATCAATCAAGAGATTCAGATTTCCTAATATGCCCAACAAATGGTGGCTTTAGATTTGTTTCTGTTGGTTTGTACACTTTAAGAAGTTTGGGAATGAAGGAGATATCAAATGAAAGGGTATGTATTGTATGTACACACAGAGAAAAGAGGCCTGAGTTTCGATATTTATCCATGACAGGGTTTGAAAATATCAACATTATAAATATTTTGTATTGAAATAAATAATAATATGACAGGGTTTAATATAAATAAATAATTATAATAAAATAAATATAAATATTCATATTTAAATAAAACATTTTCATATTCAAATTAAATATATTTCCCACATATTTGACATAAGTTATTTCTTTTAAAGTGTGTTATATTTCGATTAATTATGGGCCATTAATAAAAAGACTTTTCAATGCATTTAAAGTTAAATCAAAGCAAATTCTTTTTAATTTTACTATGTTTGAATTTAAATATGGGTGTGTTTCTTTTTGCTATGCCATTTGTATCTCAGTGTAGAGAAGATAGATAGACAGAAAGATACGATTCTGATTTTATGGCAGATGGTGTGTTCCCAGTTTTAAATGCTCATTTTAATCATATTAATGCAATCACCTATTATATAAAAATTATAAACTTCCTCCAAGTAGGCTCTCTATGCGCTTATATGTTTATGTGTATGTGTGTATGGGATCGTTTATTAAAATCATAAATCTGCATTAAGCGGTGTACGAGAATAGTATGTGTGTGTGTATCTGTATCTGTGTGCACTCCTCTTTCATCTGGGCAACGCATTTTTCATACTTCTGAGCCGTACATAAATTTATTGTTTGGGGGCTCGTTCGTCTCTTTTTTAATAAACTCTTCTCTAGCCACCCCTCCATGCCCGGCCCTGGCTCTCCACTAAGCTTGATCCGGGCAGGGCTTATGTCCTGAAGGGCTTCCTTTAATTTATTTCCCATGCCACACAAACACACATCTGAAAAAAATAAAGTGTGGCTGGAAAAAGTGCGGAATGATTAAAAACCACTTTAATATATCTTCTTTGTTACATTTGCCTGCCACTCCAGGAAGGGGACTACTGCCGGGAGGAGTGGTCTGCGGCAAGCGGGTGGCCCCATGCAAGCCCCCTTGAGTGACAGGCGAAGCTTTGGCCTGCGGTTGGACAGAGTGCTCCAGGATAACGGGTTAGTAGCCGTCTAAGAGACACAGACGGAGACACATGAAGAGCCCCAAAAACTCATTTTACAAAAAATACTAGCAGACAAAAAAGCAGTACACTCCAATCAGCGATATATTGACTGGATCAGGATTATATAGCGAAGGCCTGAAATCTAAGGAGCTGCCGACTGTAGACTGCCGACTTTCATAGACTCCAATTGGGGTAGAGATACTGCCCCCAATAGTACCAGAGGTGATTTAAGGGGATTTCCACTATCCGGGAATGAAACCAGCAAAACGAACCCCTCAGATCTGAGAGACATGACTTTTAAGAATCTGCATACATAGATTTAGAGGTTCCAGAACACCTCTCTATCTCTGCTCTCATGGTAATTTAATGTTAATTGAAAATTCCTTGTGGCTTCAGAGTATATACCAAAAATACCAAATACTTATAAGACAAATCTCCATTTACAAGCGTTTTTCATGCTGTTTTGTATCCATCCCCATAGATCCTTGCTGCTCAAGGGCTTGTTTTACCGAAGATTTGTTTCCATCTAGGAGTCTACTCACGGAATTTGCTTGCTCCGTTATGTACTGACTATTGGATCAAAACACAAACAGAATTCGTATAGATGTCAGTTCGAATAAAGGACAAAAGGTATTAAAAGGAGGAAACAGAGCTCCGAATTACACACAATAATTGCAAATGCAAGTACTAGCGAAAATACCCCAAACAATTAGAAACCACAATTGCTGTTTTGGCGAGGAACGAGGAACTTTTCATTTTTACTGGCACTTGCTGCCTAGGCCCTGGCCCCCAGTCCTGTCCTCATCCCTGCTCTCCCCCCTCCCAGTCAACCGCATCCTGCTCCTGTCCTCCTGTCCACAGCACAGCAGCTGTAAATGCATTCTGAGGTTATTGCTCGCAGCCACTGGCTCTGCCTCTGCCACTGCCACCCAAACCCGTCCCCCTACCCCTCCCCCTCCCCCTCCCCCTCCCCGACTGTTCCCGACTCCTCCGGAGTTCGGTTTATAAACTTGCCCCGAACATTTCGGTCCTGACAGAACGAGTACGTTTGGCTGCAGAATTTCCTTTCTTTCCAGTGGCTCAACTTTCATGCAGCTGCACTTTTCACCCGCCTCGCCCCTCGCCCCTCACCCCACCCCGCCCAATTCGCTGTCAAGTGAGGCGGATATAATGCGATTTTAATACAGATTTTCTCGACTCTGCATCGGCCACAGGGACTGAAGTCTGTCATGTTGCAGTACGGAATATATGGATGTAATTTATAAGCCTTTAACTGTTCATATGCCGGCCATCTGCCTGCTGCCTGCTGCCTTATGAACGTGGCCCACTTCCGTCCTCCAGTCAGCAGCATTTAAGCTGCTTAACTGTTTTTGATCATTTTCCTGGGACATGGCACTCCTTTGACTCTTGTGCAATTGAATAATTAGTTTCTGCAATAGATAGATAGATAGATAGATGGAGATTTGGGAAATATAGGGGAAATACATAATTAAGTTTTCAATGAATAAATAAGTGGTAGTTCTGTACATTTTGGGAATATTATCTATCATATATGGCTTAGAAATAAGCCAAGCAGAATCTATACCATATAAATGCCATAGAAACGATGGAGGTATATCAGGTGTGGAGGCACCAAGCCCTTTATCCTTTGCTTGGTCCATGATGTTGTGACGGGGGACTAAACACTTAAAATGCAGAGCCCCCACGCGCGCACACTGCCACAGAGTGTATAAATGAAACACTCCGTAGCTTCGTTCAGGCTTTTACAATCCTATTAAAGTATCAGACAATCTAATCAACGACAGGCGGCAGCTCAAAAACCGCGTACGTCCCGTCCCGTCCGTCCAGTGCCGCACACGCGCTAAATGTTGCCAAAAAAAAGTACGACCGCAGACGAGACGTGTCCAGGAAACGAATCAAAGGTCCTGCACGGAGAGGATACACCGTACAGAGAGAGAGAGGTAGAGAGAGAGGAAGAGATAGAGTGGGGTGTGGGTGTGGGTGTACTGGAGATCCGCAATTGCTGATGCCACCAAGGCTGCTTGTTGACAGCACCCGTACTCCCTCCCTCCCTCCGCATTCCTAGTCTTAGCCATTTGGTCTACAACTAAACACGCAGATAGACAAGCAGATAGCAGAGCAACAACAACAGCAGTCACAAGAACGACAGCGCCAACAATGGCAACAAACAACAATCGCATTACAAGGCAAAATGTCCAGTAAAACAGACTGAAGGCAGAGTCGACCGACCCACTTAATGGGGAAGGAGACAGTAAAGATGGTTCCCAATTGACAGGCTAGAGATGAGAGCGTGAGAGCGGAAATAGCGATACTAGAAGACTGGAGACTCCATCGGTTATGTTTCATTCGAAACCTGCCAACATTTGTTCAACGTATCGTTTGAACCCATTCAAATATTACAAAATATAGGATGATCTTTCGGATCGGGTAACTGAAACACCAGGAGATATGTTTGGAGTGTCGGAAAACCATCCCACTTCCGGTCAGGCTGCCACCTCTGGTGGCAAGTCTCTGACTGTTGCCGCCTGACTTCGTCTGGCATTGTTGGTTCGGTTCGGTTCGGTTCGGTTCGGTCTGCGTCAGTTTAATTTGAATACACTTAAGTGTGTTGCGGTGTGCCAGGGACCCGTTTCGAGAACTTCCAATTGAAAATCACTTCAAGTTTAATTTGATTGCCGCTCCGCTCCGGACCTCTACGGCAGCTGGACGACTGGGCGAAGTCAACAGTTTGAGGTGCCGTAGATGGCTCTCGACTTTAATCACATTTCGTCCAGCCATTAATATGGACGAAAACTTGTTCTGTTCTGCATAATTTTTTTTTGTTTCGTCCCAGCAACCCGTCAACATGTGGCTGCCCATCGACCGCCCCAGTCAGAGGGTTTTTCCTTAAGTTTCGCCGGACGGAGTTTCATTACTTGATTACTGCAACTTTCAGGGATTCAGGGCAAACGAAATGAAATCGCAAAGGTACATCAGCCAAAAAAAAGAGCACACGAGAGTTGAGAGCGTAATGCAATCAGGAAGGCAAAACAAATTGGCGTCGCTTTCGGTGAAAGAATGCGAAATACCCTTTGCAGAAGCGTTCTCAAGGGGGAACTGTTCGTAGTTCGAAGAAAATTCCATAGTGGAGTGTGGTAGGGTGTCTCTGCTTGCTACCCTTCACTCCTCCGCATAGTCATCGTTCCGGCACGATGATGATGAACACATTATGCCCCCCACACAGCACTCATCTTATTCCAGAGGTAAGCGTATAAAGAAGCAACAAAAATTGGATTTTCATTATTTACAGCATATTGCACACCCACAAGCAGAGCAATGTCCTCGTCCTGGTCCTGCTTCTGCCCCACACACACACACACACACACACAGACATATCCTTGATATCGTGTATCGATAGGCACACTATGTACATATTGGATCTCTTGCCTGCAACGTGGCGTATACGCAATCACAAATGAAGGGTCTTTAAAAAAAATGTGAAGCTGAAAGGAAAAGCGAGCTGGAGACGGATAGACAGACAGACAGACAGGATGGACCCTTCGGGCTAGGAAATTAATTAAATTAAGTCAACGAAAAGTGAAACGCCAGACACGCATCCTACACATACTCCCGCAGGAAGCCCCCGGCCAGCAGGACACACTCTTTGACATTCGTCGGTGTCTGCTCCTCCCTCATCACTTCTGATGTCGGTCGTCGTTGGCCGCGATAAGCCCGCTTCGTTATAATCCTAATTAAATATTTAGGTTTACTCCATGGCTGTATTTACTCGGCTTCCCATCTCTGCTCTTTCCTATCCTTTATATCCTTTTTATCCAATGAAGTTGCGCTCTGGGGCTCGGACTGGAGCTGGGCGAGAGCGAGGGCGAGGGCGAGGGTGAGGGCGAGGGCAAGGGTTAATTGCATTAGAGTTATGACAATTGCCAGCGAATTTGACTTTGTTGGCAGAAAGCGAAAAGCAGCAATGGAAAAGCAAACACGAAATCTGATTGCGAAAATCAACTCAAATAAACTCAGAGACTAATTAGATAGAGCTCTCTCGTGCGCTGTCACATACACGGATCCCAGAGCAGACAGCGGGCCAACAAGTACAGTTGTGCATGAAGCAAGAAAGCATAAAAGCAAAAGGAAAGCAGAAACAAAATGGTGAACAAATAATCGTATTATTCCTCGTGTATAGCTTTGAATAATGCCTTGAAATGCACTTTTCTTTGCCAATTTACGGGCATTCAACAGCATATTCAAGGGTCTGAAACATATTCAATAAAATTTGGAAATTATAAAAGCGATTCCAGCCATATATTTCTGCTGAGAACTCTTTGGTTGAGGCAATCTTAAGCCCAGAGTCGAGGAATCCTTGGAAAAACCTTCAGGAATGCTAGACTTTCCTGCCCCTTCTGCACCCTCCAAGCTCCCGGGTGTCTGTCTAGGGGTCTGGTTGCCGTTGAGACAGAGCGCAATTTGTTTTAATCAACAAAGTCAAAAAAGGGGGCACGTAGATCTCCATTCTGTGAGAAATTAAATAAACTTTGTGCTGGCCAAACAATTTGCCCGACGTCCTCCTCCAAAATGTCTGCGGTTTTGACCGACGGACCAGACACAAAAACGAGGAGTAGCAAAAACGCTGACGTGCCGCGCTCAAAGGACAAGGGACCAGGGACTACGACTAGAAGCCGGACATGCCGGGTCGGTGCAGAGCCAAAAGCAACATTCTTCCACTTGCAACAGCCACAGGACCCAGCCCCAGCCCCAGCCCCAGCCCCAGCCCCAGCCCCGGGCTGTGCCAGCCATTGAAGCATCCTTTAAAGCGATTTAATAATGCAACCCAGACCTGGGCTCATTTATTTCCTGAACGCACACAAATTTGTCATAATAGAGTCCGACTGCTCGGCCCTCGATTAGCCCAGATTTAATATGTTCGACAGATAAATGAAAATTCCAATGTAGAACATAAATTACCACAGAGGCATTGATTTATTGGCCGGCCACAACAATGCCACAGACCAATAACGCAATCGAAGAATGGCCCAAAAGAAAATGTTTGCCCAAGGAGATGTTCTTTAGAGTCTGCGGAATATCGCATCACACGTGGCCACCATTCTCTTGATGCTTTCTATATAGGCTTCCTATATAAATATATACATATAATCCTACGTATTTTATTGATATTTTTAATATGATCTCTCAAGAGTGTATCAATCGTTTCTCTACAAAGATGCTGGTTAGGGTATACCTACTTCGTTGCCTCTGACCCAATGGGTTTTGCTCTTATTTGATGTATTTATTGTGTGTCCATTGTGTGCCATCCATAAAGCAAATTGAATTTCGTGTGGTGCGGTGCAAAAAGTGCCACTGAGGTCGATCAAGATAAATGTCAGCGGGAGAGCGATAGATGGGAGTGGGAATGGCAGTGGGAATGGGAATTAGATGGGGAATCCACTTTAAAGACAGCTCAAAGTAGGGCCAGGAGTCAGGTCCATTGTTTGCTCTGGTTTGCTGCTGTTTGATGCCTTTTGGCCTTTGCTCTGATTCCCGTCCTGGTCAAATTAAATGAATCCCAATCGATTGTCTTCCCCCCACTTGATAAATGGAGGAGGCTACGGCTAAGGCTAACTGATGATGTGGGGGTCACGTCACGGATCCTATCGCCTACCTTGGTCTAGTCCTAATCTTTGACATCTTCATTCAAAGGGTCTGCTTATTTATTTATCATCGTCTCAGCTTCCTCTCCCGCAGCCATGCTTTGAATGCAATGAATCAAATCGAATCGAAGGGAATCGGGTCGGGTCCGTCGGTTCGAATCAACTTTTGTACGCTGCGAGGCGTAAATGTTTTATGCAATGATTTATTGTGCTAGACTGTCTGTCAGCGGGATGGGTGCCACTCCCCTTCTCGTGGCCATAAAACACTGCCCTCATTTGTTGTGTTACAGGACCCTACGCCCCGATGGGTCTGGAAAACACATCATATCGATTGTTAACATCTCACAGAACACGAACAAATGACAGACCCGATGAAAAATCGTTAGTGTTGTATTCGTTATCTGCTTGTTTGCTGGATCTTTCTCGCATTAAGGTGTTTTGTGGGGGGCTGCTAGGGGGGCTTCTACACACAACTGAGGTGAGGATAATTAATGAATAACGACGCAGGGATTGAGTTTCCTTCGGTTTGCTTTTGTTCAATTAGTGGCCCTGATTGTGATTGAATGTTAGTTAGAATCTGGCCCTGGGGATGGCACCAGGAGTATAATCCTCTACTGATTCGTCCTAGAGTCCCAGCATATACCGTATTGATCCATTCTCATAACCAAACCAATGTCATTTCTTCTTTTGCATGCCGACTGGGAGCCTCTTGCATTCATTTCATTAATTACTTTGATTACTGGACGTTAATTGCATGCTCCACCCACAGCTCCAGCCTCCGCCAGGACCCTGTCTGTCCCGTGTCTGTCCTCCCCGTACGACCATTAAAAATACCCAAATGAAATTGGGCGTGAAACAATGCATTTCCTCTTTTTCCAGCCCCACCACAGCCCCCCTCCCGCCATCCAGCCAGCCAATCCCATGCACATGGCTTCCTTCCGCTTCATACCCAATCCTTTTTTCTGTTTCTCTGCCTATCTCACTCTCTCTCTCTCTCTCTCTGGCTCTCTGAAGAGTTCAATAAACATTCCCACCTAGCCACAGGACCAGGTCCTAACGTCTGGCTCAAACAAAACAAAAAGAAAGAAAAAAGCCAGATAAAAAATCAAACTGGAGGGGACATTGAAATTGTTGCCTGCTTTCTGTTGTCATTCCATTAATTATGGCTCGTTGTTTTAACTTTTAGCATGCCCCCACCCGCCTGTCCACAGCCCCCATCCTCCATCCCGTCCACTGCGTCCCGTCTGCACTTTTGCAAATACTTCATAACTCGATCCACACTCTTTTTTCACACTTTGCGGCCGGCTCGTTTTGTACGCGGTACTTCGCCGAGTCCAAGGGCATACTCTGTTTTTCTAGGTGTATGTAGCGGCAGGATATTCGAACCCTTAAACTACATTTATTTTTAAAAATACCCCCGGCGAAAGAGGTTCAAACACTAAATAAATATTCACAATTTTAGGGATGTGGAAATCCGCTTTGGCTTTATTCAATATCCTATAAATACTAGGGGGCAAGCCTCGTGCGCCAACCCCTTGCTCACTCGCTTCGCTGGCGCGCCGATCTCCGTAAAATATCGCACGACGACGATTACCCGAAAATGGTCTATGCATATAACATATAACATAAAGGGATATTTATTACGGCTAGATTCAGAGAAAAACCATCATATCCTGCCACCAAAGTAGCATACATTCTTCAGATATATGTATCGTACATATAGTAGTACCTATATATAGCAGTATCGTAGCAGTATCGTAACAGTATCGTAACAGTATCGTAGCACATATAGTAGTTCCCCTATCAGCGGGTATCTTTCAGTTGGAAGTTGTCCATTAATATCGTTCTTACTTGTTCTCTCTGATATTTTTTTGTCAACGCCTTTTGTTTGGCCATTAAATGGCGTTGGCCGACAGCGCCATGTGCAATAGTCCTGGCTGCTGCTGGTCTCCCCCTACGAATTCCCCCTGGCAGTCCAATGAGTCCTGATCCTGGGCCTGGTCCTGGTGCTGGTCTGGGTAATGAATTACTAGCCACATGCTTTTTGTTGCTCCCCCGCTGTCCTGTAACAATGACATTGCAGTTTTAAGCCCACCGCCAACGCCATCACGATTTCAGGGCCGCAGACGAGACGCCCTGGGGGCCACACCACTCGCACTCCCAACCCGCCCACTGGCAAAAATGTTGCTGCTTTAATTGTTATATGGCCCTGGTGGGAAGTTTTTAAATTATTAAGAGAGCAGAGCAGCTCTTTCGCTTTCGAATAACTATCGAGTGAAATGTGATTTGAAAATTGTTCAAAGGATATTCTTTCAAATCAACTAAATCGGTCATTGATCCGATAAATCCAGAAGCATTAAAGCCCGTTACCATAGCCAGTCATCCCATCAAATTGTAGATGTAGAAAGAGCCATTAGGGCTGTTCAAATTTCACTATGACTCCCACTAGTGAAAACAAATGCCGCTCTCAGATTGAGATTCCTCACTCAAAGAAGGGATGATGGAAATTTGCAATGGAGACTGCCCTGAAATGAAAAATGAGTTAAAGCCGTCAGCATTCATCAGGCCCAACTGCCGAATGAAGGGAAATTGTAATGGCAAAGTGGAAAAGCGACGAAGGGGGGCGGCAGGGGGCGGCAGGGGCAGGGTCAGAGTCAGAGTCAGCGTCGGAATCAGACGGAGAAAACCGAACTTAATGCCAGAGCGGAAATGTGACACGTTGTACTTGAATGGTTCGCCTGGAAAAGCGTTTCCGGTTGCCACAAAAATTAATTTCATTAATGCACGGGGGAAAACGGAGATAACGGAGAAGCAATGGAAGGGGCAATGGGCAATGGAGGAAGGGGAGGAAGGGGAGGAAGGGGAGGAAGCGGAGAGTGAGAAGAGCCTTTTCTCTCGATTTGTTACGGGATATTTTAATCAAAGCAAAAAGCGTAGCAATTAGTTTCCTATTCGAATTGCTTCTTCAGCTCGGCCAACTGGGTGAGGAAGGCGTCCCGCGTGGCCCGCCTCCGGTCGAGCTCCTCCAGCGGCACCAGCTCCTCGCACTGCCTGGCAATCTCCCCCAGCGTCCCTGCCTCCGCTTGGGTGTTCGGCGTTGGTCCATAGGTGGCACTCACGGCGGAGATCTCGCCACCGAAGCGCTGGAAGTAATCGGCCACCCCGCCGGGCGCATTCAGGTGGGCCGTCTCCAGGGAGCCAAGCAGCGCGTAGCGCAATCCGAGTCCTTGACTCAGCACCCGGTCCACATCCGCGACGCTGAGTATCCCCGAGCCAACCAGGCGCCAGACCTCGTTGAGTATCGCATACTGGATGCGATTGGTGGCGAAGCCTTCGATCTCGCGCTTCAGCGTCACCGGCCGCTGGCCCAGGCTCAGCATCAGCAGGCGGGTGCGCTCCACAGCCTCGGCGGTGGTCCACGGAGCGGGCACAATCTCCACCAGGGGTATGAAGTAGGGCGGATTCAGGGGATGGGCTACCAGCATCTGGTGGGTCAAATAGTTAGAAGTGAGTGTGAGAAAATGGCATCATATCCCCAAAGCATCCCACCTGCTGTCGCCTGGTGAGCCCCTCGCTGTACAGCGAAGGCATGAAGGTGCTCGTTGAACTGGCGACCACAGTGTCGTCTCCCAGGAGGCCATCCAGCTGCGAGTACAGTGACTTCTTCAGCTCTAGCTGCTCGGGAACGCACTCCTGAATGTGCACAGCATTCATGACGAGCTCCTCCAGCCGCTGGGTGAACCCGATCAGTGCCAACTGCTCCGCCGCCTTTAATTGGCCCCGCAGCGCACCCCTCTCCTCCAGACTGTGCAGCTCCTTCTGCAGCTCCTGCTGGGCCGTGGCCAGCTGGCTGTCCAGAATGTCGTACATCTGTACGCGGTAGCCCGCCGAGGCGAAGAGCATGGCCCAGGCTCTGCCGATGAGGCCGCTGCCCACGATCCCAATCTTCTGGACGCTCGAACTGCTCATTCTGAACTGTCGCTGGACTGGCGACGATCTGTCCGACTCGGGAGACTGAAGATTTATCGCCCTTCGGCTCGAGTTCGAGCAGCAGTCACATCGCTCATATGGCATACAATTGATAATGAATTGTACGAGTATATTTATGGAAGTACACTGCGAGAAAGGGTTGCTCCACTGTATATATGTATTCCTTTAATAATGCATATAGTCCACTACACCAGCTTCCTGTGTGGTTTGCTGAAATGATAAGAGCCCCGTCCAGCAACGGGTTAAAAACCAGCGGCAAGGGCCGCGGCTCTACTTGTGTACTTTTATTTAATATATGAGCTTATGATTTGTGTAACTTATAGATACAATATATTTTATACGTAAGCTCTGGAACTGGTATCTCTCTCTCACTCTGTCTTTCGGTAGGGGGAGGGGGGAATTTCCGTTTCCCTTATACAAATATGTAAAAAAAAACAAGGAACAAGATCTGCACTGTAAACCCTTATACACACGCCATAACCATGACGATCCACGTTCTGCCAGACCAAAGACCAAAGGCTGATAGTAATTTTTGGCACTTTGAACATTCGTACTTCAGCTTTGAATAAGTCGAAGCTACATCGGAATGTATACTCGTAGATATGTACATAAATCCTAAAGAGTGTGCTGAAACTATCCCCAAAATTTGCATACTCTGTTGCCAAGTTTCGTCATGTGGTTTCTCTTGCCTGAGTACCAATTAAAATCAGAATACAATTTACCACAGAACCCACTTCCAACAATCCATGGCGACCCTTTCCCCTTTCCTCTGCCATTCGTAATTTCATTTTGTATCTCTTATCAGCTCTGATTGGATTGTAAAATTGTTAGAAGCCAATTAATTGATAATCCCACGTTGCGTGATTTATTAAGGCGTAAGCTTTCACTTTTGACTTGCGGAGGGAGGGGGTGTCAGCTGGGTCTGACAAACGCCTGCATGTAATACTTTTATGCATATTTCGTGCATATTTTTCTGACATTGTAAGTGGCTGAGGATGCCAGCAATAAATTATTGAATGAGCACTGCCAGCAGCAACAACAGTCGCCCCCAGAAGGAGCAGAAAGGAGACAGCAACAGAGACAGAACCAGCACCAGACAAAGACAGAGTGCCCGGCGCAGGGTAGAGGACAGAGTCGCTTTCATATGTAAACCACATTAATCATACGCCCCGTTTGCGTTTTCATTTACGCCCCTGACATATGAAAAAATGAAGTAGGAAAGGCATAGGCGATATTCGGACTGTCTGATACCCGCTAACAGTACCGAAAAAAACATCTCTTAAAATCAGACCAAAGGAAGTGACAGTACAGCCGAGGCAGTAACAACTTATGTCTCCGATAACCCCCACTAATGATTGAATACAGTATACCCTTGCCCGCCCGCAAATACCTCGTTTAAGCACCAAGAGAACGAGGGAGCGAATGAATCAAAAAATGAATGAATAACAACAGCAATAACCGTGGCAGGAACAGGAGCAGTCACAGGCACAGGAACAGCCGCAGGAACAGCCGCAGTCACAGCCAGAACAGAACCGCAGAACAGCAGAGCAGCAGTCACTGTTAGGGAGCCGGGTTAAATCAGCCATGAAATGCCATCTACACTATGCCACGCCATAAAAATGAAATCCGGGACGAACAAAAATACACTAGAGGAATATATATATATATATACTCGTAGTATTCTCGCATTTCACTTCATTGCACTTAAATGGTTGTTAATAAAAATGGGAAATGGAAAATGGAAAATGGAAATCAATGCCAGATGCACAGGGAAAACCGTTGAAAGCGTTTACGTTTACAATTTACAATTTACAATTGTTCGTTTTCCCCAGCGACATTCCCCGATCATTGCATTCGAAGGATAAGCAATCCATGAACAATTATGCAATTCATTTTGTGTTGTATATCCAATTAAACGCTATGTATTTTTTATTTATTTAGCATACATATTTATTGAGAGCTTAGCTGCGAATAAAGGGTCAGGGATAGCTGGCAGATCTGAGAATAAATCTGAGATCAAACTAGAACAGAGTGAAAGAACAGAGAATCCCCTTACACTGCTTAGGATCGAGTATACTTATTCCTCCCATTTGATAGCCTCTCAACTAAATGCAGCAAATACCATCCAAATCATTGTGTAGAACGGCTAATCTAATTAAGGTTCGGAACGGTTACCCTATAGCAGGCCGTATCCCACAGAATACCCTTTCGAAGCAGACCCTAGAGTGTCAATCAAATGCGGTCAAGCTGCCACAGAAGCAGAAATCAGACTCTGCGGCAGCAACAGAACAAGCAGCAGTAAAAAAGAAACCCCAAAATCAATTAATTTTATTGGCCATCTTCCCGTGCCGTGCCACAGTGCCTTTCCGTGCCCCAGCCACTAACCGCACAGGGGAAAACAGAAATGTCATTGTGGTGGAAAACTATTTCCCAAACAGAGTGCCATTCGCCTTTGTTTGTACCCTTTTTACCCTTACGTACTGTACGTGCTGTGAGGGTATCCCAAGTGAAAATGCCGTTGCATTGGTCTGGTCTGTCGGTCTTAATCAAAGATACAGATACAGATATAAGGATAAGGGTTGGTACTGAAGATGTGTGATCAATCTTGATCGTCGCCTGCCGCCTCAACCACGTATCATTCCTTACATCAAAAAGTATGACAAAAAACTGCACTCAAAATGACTCGATGCAGCATCCGGTTGCCGTATCCCATCAAACGAAACGGAAAGTTAATTCCGCTTATATGTATCGGAAAGAATCAAGATGGAAAAAAAACAATTGCTGTCCTCTGATCTGCTTACGGGGCACGGCACTCGAAGATAATCGGATCTGGCCACTGGAGGGCATTAAATCGGCCACTTTGCGCGATTGATGGATGGATGTGCTCGAATGGACCGGACCACACGCCACAAGGACGAGGGCTTGAGGAGAGATCAAGGGTGTTTCTTATTCGTTAGGTGCCTGTGCCTGATTCATTCTCCTTTTGTATTGTTTGTCATTGGACAGAATCTAAATCTGACTCTATCTCGGCATCCCGACATTGACAAAAGTGCAAGGGATTAAAAGTTGTGCACGGGACCCGAAAAAAAGCCATTGGTGGCTAACCACATGGATACATGGATACACGGACAGACACAGCAGTACACCTTTCTTTTTTTCAGCCGCACTGAGGCATTGAAGTCACGTAGTTTGTGTGCAAATTTTGTGTTCGTTTCTGGGCGCAGTGTGCCGTTGACAACGGGTTGTTTTGTGGGTGGTGGTCGGACGTTTGTCCGGGTACGGGTCCGGGTCCGTGCTGGTCTTGGTGCTGGTGCTGCTGCTGGTGCTGGGGCCCTTTTTTGATTTGGTTATGTTGCTAAATTTCATTCCGGCTTAGCAGCCGCACTCTCTGATGTTGTGCTGATTAAATTGCGCCTCCGACATTTACGTGATTTCAATGCACAATTTGTAAGCCAATAATAGCCATATGGGTTGAGAGCCAGGGAAACTTTTAATTAGTTTAGTGTCAGTCGAAAAGTGTTTTTGTCGCCTTAGCACATCCATTCTTCCTGCCTTCGGATGGGGTCTGGGCCCCACTTTGCAGTGGCTTCGGACCCGTACTCGTATTCGGATTCAAAGAGGTGCCAAGTTCTATATATTCATAGATCGACAGATAATCGCACCCATGTGCTAACGTCTGTTTGCTCGTCTCGAAAATTGTTGAATGCCCCAAGCTCTATCCATCTAGTCCTTTCTCCTATGTGTGCATGTTTCTTTCTGTGTGCGTCCAAACCGTTTGCTTAGATCGTAATCGCTGTGGCAGGTGTACTAGGAGGCTTCCGTTGCCTCCCTCCTGCTGGCCATGACCACACTGCACATCCAATTAACTTGATGTCGTGGCACTCCGTTCGGAAGAATTTCTAAGGTGAAAAGTTGCCAGCCAAATCAAATGTGTCGAGGCGGGGGAGAAATCGCGCGACTGTCATCCAGCGAAATCTCTGATGCTGAGGTGGAGCTCTAGCTGCCTCTTTGGCCAAATTGGAAGTGTATGGGGGCGAAGACTACACAAATCAAGTGAAATAGTTTCTACGGAAATGGAATCTAGGTTGTATATCATAAACCTGAAGAAAGTGAATCCATAAGGCAAGCCTTAACATTGGAATTTTTGCAATCTTCATAAATAATTTCCTTCATTATCTTACAAAAAGAGTATACAGATTTCCATAGTTTGTTAAACATACGTTCTTTTTCATTATTTCTTTTATATTTGTTACTTTATTCTCTCTGTCTCGCTCTCTTTATCTTCTTTTGCGTTTAGTTTCTGGCTTTCAGCCCAATTTAATAGTTTTCCGATTTGTTGAAAAGCAAATGCCAGCCAGAGCACAGAAAATAAATTGTCACAAAAATACTAGTCAACTCCTCTCGTTCTGGTGCTGTTGGCCGCAAAAACCGCCGGGCCATACGGGCCGGGCAGGCAGGACGACAAAGTTTCCACCAGGACACACTCGAACCAGAACCAGAAGCTGCTCGAGACGGCGACAGACTCCTTGGCCTTATCTTTATCAGTTTCGGGGAGGCGAGTCAAAAGCGCAGCGATGTCCTTGTCGTCACATATCGAGTGCAAAAAGTTCGACGACTGCCCAATTGCTGCACTTTTCCATTGCTCGCTTCCCTTCCCCCGTCCTGTACTGAAGGACTGGAGTGAAGCTGTAAATAACTTCAGATTGAAGAAGAAATGGAAAATTTTCAATTGAATTCATTGCGTTTTGATTGCACACACACACGTGCACACCCACCCACAAGATAATTATCAACTTAATAAAAAAATAACCA
Source organism: Drosophila lowei (assembly GCA_008121275.1). NCBI lineage: Eukaryota > Metazoa > Arthropoda > Insecta > Diptera > Drosophilidae > Drosophila > Drosophila lowei. The sequence goes on along the minus strand of CM017778.1, from coordinate 16,545,663 downwards.
ACTGTCGTTTTTAAATGTCCCATAAAATCTCATAAAAGCGCATAAGTGCCTCTTGCACTCTGTCTCTTACTATATGGTTGTAAATATGCTCGTTCTGGTCTCGGGCCCGACATGCACTCAATGAATGAAATGTGTGCACAATGTTGAAAATAGATGTGACACCCACCCCCAGCCCCCCGAAAGTGGGGCTGTGTCTTCGACTTCCTTCTCCATCTCGTGCCTGCCGCTGCGGCTGCCTGCTCCTGATGGTATTGTTGCTGCTCATACGGCTGGCAGGGCATGTAGTGCTGGGTTGTACAACTTCCGCTTATATGGCCAACACAACAGCATGATAAATTGATGCCTGCCAGCGCGGTGCTTTAAAAATGCAAAGAAGGCCGACTACCCAGAGGAAAGTGAGTGCGTGCGCTCGAAGGGGTTGAGCGTTCGGAGTAGTCTTTTAGCCTCCAAGTCCTCTGCACCGAATGGTACCCACAAACGTGACCTATAATCAGAAAATTGCATTAAAAAGTAATTCCATTAAAATGTAATCAAAAAATTTAAATTAATCACCGTCCGAATCTCATAGCAACCAGCTTTTCTTCTCGCCTCGGCGCTGCCAGACATTGAAGAAAAGGATACACAATTTTGTACTCTACATGTCATTTATAAATACGCCTCCTGGCTGTGAAATGTCGCCGATGAATCAAACGTCAGGTGTCGCCAGTGGGTATATTAATCAATAACAGCATTGATATTGAGAAACTGCCACCACCAGCGATCAGCTGTCGCGATTTATCGAAGCACTGCCATCTCAATTGGATTTGTGGAGCAGATTTGGCCGTTTTGAAGACCGGCGGCGTCCTTTGCCGCAGCTGTGGCCCACTACTCAGATAATTGTTTTTGGACCCACAGGAACACCCGGAGCGGGCAAATCGTATTTATGCGAGCGTTTGGCCGAACAATTGAAGTTCGACTGGTTGGATTGCTCAAAGATTGCCAAGGAACATGATTACATTAAGGGGCACGACGAGGAATACGATTGTCCCATTTTAGATGAAGAGAGGGTACTATGGTTGCTACAATATTTCCGAGAATCTAAATAACATTCAATTTTCTTAGCTTATGGACCAGCTGGAACCGTTGATGCAGAAGGGCGGCAACATCGTGGAGTATCACGGCTGCGATTTCTTTCCAGAGCGTTGGTTTCAAGCTGTATTCGTTGTCACCTGCCCCAATAAGACGCTCTACGATCGTTTAAAAGAACGCAATTACAATGAGAAAAAACTTTCCTCGAATATAGAGTGTGAAATCTACTGCCGTGCAAACAATTTATAATTTTAATAATTTTATAATAAAAAGAGCGATGCAACCAGAGCCCTAAGAAAAGCAGTGCCAACAGTACAGCCTTCACATTTCAGCAGCAAAAATGTTTCCCCCTCAATAGGCCCAATCTCTTAAATTCCTTCAATATATATCAGATTATTATGTTTGATTTTCAATTTACTTTTATTTTATGCATTTTATTCTGGAACAAAACAAACTGGAAGAGACAGAGAGATACCATAATTAGCACATTGCTTGTAGAAACTAATTCAAGTTCTTAATGGAAATGATCAATCAGTTGGGGAAAGAAGACAAAATCAGCATGATGTTTGAGATTCTAAGAAGAAAAAACCACTAAGGGCTTCTTCATCATTTCAATAGAGCAACCAGAATATTTTAAGCACAATTTACCTCTGTTGTTATAATGATCGGAAGAGGTCTTTTCCTTTTGGCTGGTGGCTACGCCCAAAACAAAATATGAATATATGCGTGCCGATCCCTGATCAAAAGGTAACATATCTGCAAATAAAATAAATAGTTCGAGTTGAATACCAGATATCAAAGAAACGATACAAATATTCGTATAGTTATGTTCAGACAGGGAAAAGGTAACAGCACGGTTGTTTAGGGTTCTACTCAGAAGAGGGAATCCTGAGTTAGGATATTCATCAAAAAATCATAATTACTAAACTAAAAACTGATCTTTTATTTACCTTCAAATATATGTGGAACTCAAGCAAATGGTTTATCCTTGGGACAGTGGTGATAAATCAATCTGTAAATGTAAAATGATTGATTAAACAATATCATAAGAGTGTAACATGAAAATAATTGTAATTGTTAAGCGTTTTATGTTCAGACAGGGAAAAGTGAACAGCATGGTTGTTTAGGGTTCTACTCAGAAGAGGGAATCCTGAGTTAGGATATTCATCAAAATAAAACGCTTCGCAAAAAACAATCGTAATTAAGTTTCCAAAACTTTACCTTATATAGTATGCTGCATCTGATCGACTGGTGTAGAGCAAAACATCGGAGCTGCAATTAATAATCAATTAATATGATTTGCTATAGCGGAACGTCAGAAGCTGATTTAAAGACTATATCAGCTTCGAAAACGTTGTAACATGTGGGATTCTAATGAACTATACTGAAGTAACATCATTTAAAGAGTTTAAGGTAAAACAAATTAATAGAAAACCTACCATGGCACGCAATGCAATACTTTGAAGTCGTCAGGGTATCTCGGATAAAGGCAACACTGTAAAGAAGACATGAAAATTGCTATAAACATCAAAAATAAACTCGGTCTTCCCATCAATATGATGATGGTTTAGTTGATTCAGGTAAATTTCTCCGCATTTTCTACTCAGTAGAACGAAAGTTAATAGATAAAAGGTATTCATCATGTAAATATTTAAACCAAGCTTTATAAGTATATATATCTTACCTAGCTTCATGATCCTATTTTTTCTATCTGTTCGAGAGACCAGTTCGTAGTTCAGACGTCTTTCGACGGGGGTATACACTGCAAATTAAGGTAATTAAGAATCCATTAGAACAAAATATCACTAGCATGGTAAGAAGAACATGAATTTCAAATATAATCAGTTGCAATAATTGCAGCCATGGAGATTTAATCAAAGACATCATACGGTAATTACTTTCATCATAGTATTCAAAATTCATTAAATATTTGTATGTGTTTATGCTGTTTACCTTCTATTTATGGTATGAATTGGGGTTCCTCCGTTGTTCCGAATTTATTGAAGATCGTCACTAAAAATACAAATGTATATTATATTAAATAAAATATCACTAGAATATATATGTATATAGTTTACGTTGACTTTAAATATAATCAGTTGCAATAATTGCAGCCATGGAGATTTAAATCAATAAAATCATACGGTAATTACTATCATCACATAAACTTTGCATGTATATTTTGTTCAACAATTTTTTAACTTACCCAAAAGCCACATCTGACAGATAGAATACGATTGAAGCGCGGCTGATCAATGCATCTAAAAAAATTAAAGAAATAATCTAGGTTATTTTCTATTTTCGCTTTTGCATTAAATCAGAAAAGACTTTTTTTTAATTATCAGAATCCTTTTGGTTTAATTTGAAGTTGTGAATCAACAGCATTTTGTTCAGATTGAACTTATCATCATGCAATGAATATTGACAATAAATAAAAGAACATACCTTGGTCACGTTTTCCGGATCGAATGACCAACTAAAATGGCGGCTTGCTGAAATGTGCGGCTGAAAACGAAAGAAAAAATGCATTAATTTCTCATTTCGGTTGGGTTTTCACTACGTTCCTGAATGAAATCGTTTTTCAGAATCCTTTTGGTTTAATTTGAAGTTGTGAATCAACAGCACATTGTTCAGATTGAACTTATCATCACATTATCGACACAAACAAAAAATTAAAAAAAGCAGAAACGTACCTCTGCATTATATATTTCCAGATCGCTGGCTATGTTGAAGCATTGACCTAAAATGAAGAATAATTTAGGTTAAAATTCATCTGATTAAATTTTTGGTTATATAGCAATGAAATTGTTTTTCAGAATCCTTTTGGTTTAGTTTTAAGTTGAAAATCAACAGCACTTTGTTCAGATTGAACTTATCATCAGATACAAAATTATAAATTATCCACAGTAAGGGGTACCTGCCTTTCACATTAGCTATGCCGGGTCCCGGACCACGTGTCGAGGCGACCTCAGAGGTCTCATATCTAGAAACCAAAGAAAAAATACATTTGTTTAATTGCCATTCGAGTGTTTAACCCATTTATTTAGGTGAAATGATTTATCAGTTGGCCGTTCTTATTCTTTCTACAGAAAAAGAATGCCAGGCCCGAAGACCTGGCACTCGACTCTTCGGAAAATAGAACATTCATCAAAAAATTCGTGCAACGAAGAAACACAGATTTCTTTACATACCCATTTTCAATCCACGAATGCTGCTGCAATCCTTTTGCTCTTTTAACTTTTTTTGATCTCATAAAACAAAGCGTTTTCACTACTATGCCTTGGCGACTTCATTTTCTGTTCTTTCCCTGCAACACAACCAGCCCGGCTCAATAAAAATTTTGAAAGAAAAAATTCTAGAACACATTAGCTAGGGATGATAAAAATTAGAAAAGAAAAGCAATAGGATGGTGACATTATTGATAAATAAATATATCGATATATATTTTTGGCTGATAATATTCATCGACTGTCGAAATTATTATTTTGGATATTTTTGAGGCATATATAACAAGCGGAACTACTTTTCTGAGGTCAGGACATTATTTTTTTGTAGTTTCAAGTCCTTTGATCAGGTATATTCGTGAATTTAGATATTCATCGATGTTTCATCGAGGCACAGGGCTGCTTGCAAAAAAAGTTCGGTATTTTTGGGCGATAAGTGGAACTTATCGGCGCTTTATTTTGAAAATTTTGAAAAGCCGAATTTGATTGTAATTTCAAAATTTCTGTGTCGTTCATCGAGCTTTCCGTTATTATAACATGATTCATGCCCTATAGAAAAGTAATTATATTATAGCTACTCGAAAAGTTGCATTGGTGAACTCACATTGTTGCGTTCAACCACTAACCATTCAGTAGATATGTAGATGTATGTGCCAGTTTAGCCAGTTGCCAGTTTAACTTAAAGCTGGACTGGCTGGCTTATGATGACGCGGAGGTGGACGAACGCCAGAGCCGAAGAGCCTGGGATCTAATTCAGAAAGTTCGCTTGCGACATGTTCCGTGTATTAACTGGCAAATCTATATGGTTAGTGGTTCGACAAAGAAATCCAGCACGAAGAGAGTGTGATATTTTTGTGCGATAAGTGTGCGTCTCGATATGACGCGCAAAAGTTAAATTCTCCAAAATCATCAATAATTTCTACATAAAATGGAAAGTATTTCACAAATATTAATACCATACCATTGATATCATTGTACATTGATGAACTCTAGCGATCTTAAGACCTTAGTAGCTATAGGTATAGCGTTATATTTATAATAAAAACTTAGGTTGAACCAAATTAGTCAAGTCATCTACGTGTCGATATCGATATCAAAAGAAGGCAGACCTTGTTTACGTTATCGAACGTTGGGTTTGAGAAATGCCGGAGAAGGAAAACACAAATGAAAAGCTGTTGCTTCAAGTGCAGGAAGACTGTGCTGACGAGGCAGAACAACACCCGCAACAACAGTCGCAACGTCCCGAGCAGGGGTACTATGCCTGTTCGGCCCACAGGGACTCCAAACTTTGCAATTTCCACACGGCAGCGGATAAATGGGAGCGTAGTAGACTGAAGGCGTATTAGTTGAAAGAAACTATCCAGAAGCGTCCGGCCACGTTCTGAATTCATCTGATTCCGACCCAACAAAGAGTATACTGGCTTTGGCGCAGGATCAGTGCCGAGTGGAATGTAATTGCGGGACTTAAATATATTATCCCTGATGGTATCCTCATGACAGCAAGGTTGTCTGCATGGGCGCTCCTCGGCCGCATTTTCGCCTGCGTGCGAATTACAAAAGTTTTCTCCTGGATCTGGATGAGCGCTTCGCCCGTTACCTTGGTCCGGAGGAGTTCTGCCTGTACAACATGTGCAACAATCACTTCTTCTACAAGCGTGAACCTTTCGAAAAGTTCCTGCAATGCTCTGCGTGAGTTGTTTCTTTAAGAAAAATGTGTATCTAAATTCAAATGTTGAATTTCCAGCGAGGACCGTTTGCTGATAGTGACCGATCCTCCGTTTGGGTGCCGAACAGAACTAATTGCGGCGTATGGAAGACGCAACGAAAACGGTATCGGACGGGCAGCCTCCTATGTGGTCGGCAGGACCATAGGGAGCGACGGTGCCAGCAACGTAGGAGATACTTCAAGGAACATCAATTTTTGGGCTACACATCGATTCAGTTTCTAAGCAACTGACCCACTGAATTGAGCTAATTGTTTATGTTTAATACAAAATTTATTTGTTCTTAACACTTGTTTATTCTTACAACATTTTGAATTGCAACGGTTAGACGCGGAATTTTGAATGCACTCGACCACGATAAATTGTGGATTGGAATTCTTAGTCGGCAAACTACGGAAGCTCTCATCATGAGACATCGAGATTTGCAGGACGAAGGTTAGCAAATTTTGAAAATATTACGTTCATGTTTTTAACGACGCAGAAGGGGAACAAACTTAGCTTAAGGTAATAATAATTTCATGTGGAAAACACACCAATGCCTCAACAAGCGGAATGCAGATAATTTTGTTGTTCATGTTTTGGCTGCTGCTGCTTCTGTTTCGGTATGAAAGAAATGATGACGTCGACAGTGCTCACGTTCGTTGAGGTGAAAGTATTTTATTGGCTATGAACGTAATGGCTTAAGAACGATTGTATTTGCCCCAAATGTGCAGCATGAAAACGGAAGCAATGAACAACAGCGACATAACCAGGACGGGAACGGGTCCACTATAACACACGTAAAGAGAAAACGGATCATAATTAGCTGGCGAATCTTTCAATAAATCTGGAGGTCACTCGACTTACACTTTGATGCCGGGGGAGTCGTCTGTGTAGAAACGCCACATACCACCAGTACCGGCTCCACCAGGGGCACGGCTTCTGGCTGCGGTGGTGCTGCTGGTCGTCTTGCGCTGCTTCAGCGTGCTGCCCCCTCCAGCTCCGGCGCTACGTGGCGCGGACAATTTGCTGGGCGAGCGTGAGCCGCTGCCAACGGACGTTGAACTAGCAGGAGCAGGCTGCATTGAATTCCGAATTAGTCACTAATCGTCCCCCTGCACTTGCTTTTACTCACCATTCTTTATAATTGTTAACTTTTGATTGAACAGCAAACCAAAAACGATTGCTGACCTGGAAAATGTGAGCGAGAAGAGGCGAAGTGATATTTGACGTGCTCGCCTCGGCTTCGTGTTCGTATGGCTTTCTTCGTTTCTTTCATTCCACGTCACTGGCAGGGCTGCAAAACTATCGGTACTAACGATACAGTCCGGTACAGTTATGGGACTCTTGAAACAAAATTACAGTTGCTTTTGATTCACATAATTTGCTGAAACGAACTTGTTTGACTTTATTTAAGGCCAGATAGACATAGTGTTATGCGAAGGCCAAATCTCCACACCAAAACTGTGCGAAACTGTACCCGTTGTCCTAATACCCTCCGCACCGAAATATCAGTACCCATCGATAGTTGTCGTTCATAGCGTTCATTTTATTTTGTTAAATACACACTATTTTCGTGATGTCAGATGCAAATCATGCACTAAGAGTATATAAAAAAATGCATCGCATTGCTTTGCTGGGGAGGATTTGTAATATTTTATTATATTCGTTTCGCCAGCAATGTACAATATACATCGAATACGATTGCACCCCTGGTACAGCTGTCAACCCTTGCAAAATGTGGAACTTTTCAACATTGTTTACAGAGCCAAAATCTCGCCAAAACAAGCCAGTCAAGGAGAAAGTTGATTGGATAAATTTATGTGGGCAGGGCTGAGGGTTCTATCTAGCTAATAATATTCGACGGAATATTAAAATCGAGGAATATGTATAATAGAACTTGAATTCGTCAGTATATTTTCGGTATATTTTTAAAATGGGACGGTATATTTCTGAGGGTTTGCCGGTATATTTTATCGACAAATCCGATAAATCTGATTCTCGCTTGGTTCTAAAATGAACCGTATATCGGTATATCGGTATATAATAGTATTTTTGTCAATTTCATCAATCTATTAAATTTCATTTTCATTAAAAATCCAATAAAAGCAAGTATTTAGAATAGGCCAATCAAGTAGGAAATTGATTCATCACTCCTATAAATATATGTGGGCATGGCAAAATGTTCTATAGCTAGTAATATTCCACGGAATATCAAAATCGAGGAATATGTATAAGTCGAACTTTTTCGTCAGTAATTTACGGTTCATTTCTAAAATGAGACCCATGTTTCCATATATGCGCATTTGCATATATTTTATTTTTAAATCCGATAAATCTGATTCTCGGTTTTTTTTTTTTTTGCCAAAATACGAACCGGTTAAAACGGTATATCGGTATATAATTTTTTTTTATCGATTTTCATTAAATTTTATTTTCAACGTTATATAAAAATCCAATAAAAGCTATGTTTAAATTATGCAACATTGGAAATTGATTCACCTATCGTATAAAATTAAGTGGGCATGGCTAAATGTTCTATATAGATAGTAGTATTCAACGGAAGAAAGAATTTGAATCAAATTTGAGTTTCGCCGCAGTTCGCCGCAGCTTCCGCAGTTCGCCGCAGTAGCAGCAATGAGTCTCATTCCATACGCAGTGTTGCGGCAACATTTACTTGAAAACCGTATTTTAGTCAAAATAAATTACGTAAAGGTAATTAAAAGAAGCAATCTTGTAGAAAATGCATTTATCTATGGGATAAAGCTAAGTGGGCATCTATAGCTTGAAATGTAGGCAATACCCCGATTCGCCGCAGTTTCGCTATTGCAACAATGAGTCCCATTCCATACGCAATGTTTCAGGGCATACCCTGAGGGAAAAGGTTATTATAGAATTGAGAAAATGTTTGTCATCCCAGGCTCCAAAGAAGGCAAAAATCAATTAGGCTCTGTTTTTAAATATCACAACGATATTTTGCAGTTTATTGCCTTCTTACAGAGACCAAATAGATCCAAATCAGGATCGAGATATATATACAAGACACTCATCATATACATGAATATGTCTAAAAAATGTCAATTTGAGAAAAGGTCTTTATTAATTACGTTTTATCTTCATATGATATTTATACTTTCATATAAAATTAACAAAATAGGGTATACAAAGGCTTGTACTACGGCTTACACGCAACATAGCGACTGTTTTTCTGTTGAACTTTTTCATTGAAACCTTTTTTTACAATAAATACAATAAAAGCAAGGATTAAAAACTATCCAATATTGTAGAAAATTTATTCATCAATTGAATAAAACTATGTGGGCATTGCTGAGAGATTTAGTTAGTCAGCATTATTCAATGGAATATCAAAATTGAGCAATATGAACGAATTTCCTTTTCCGTTTGTTTTGATTGACCTAGTTCGCTACTTGTTTTTTGTTTGACCTATTTCGCTAAAACCTTTTTCTAGACTAAACCCAACAAAAGGAAGTATTTAAAATAAGCCAGTCAAGTTGAAAATAGGTTAATTAATCGGATATAATTATGTGGGCAGATCTGAGAGATTTGTCTAACTAGTATTATTCCAGGGAATACCAAAATCGAGGAATATGGTTTCCAATCCTTGACGGCGAAACGATATTCACATCGATGTTTCCGATAAGTTTGTGTACGTTTGAAGGAAGCATGGAAAAGAAAAGGAAAAAATGCTATTTTTATTTTTTACTGTTCCCAATTACAAATATAAATAAAATACAAGGAATTTAATTTTTGTTCTACATGTTTATTGAGTCCGCCGTACAATAGTCTGTACGAATAGTATCGTATTGTTTAGTCTGTATACAATCAACCCAAACATCGATGTCATCGATATATCGATAATCACTGCTCGCTTGGTTCTTTTTTTGCGGAAAGAAATAATTTACTGCGCGTGCCGATTGTACAGTGAATAATGTTAATGTTATCCTGATACAACCCCAATTGAGTTGTTCGCATAATTGTTTGAAGTAATGCAATAAATTGGTTAAACTCATAGCACATCCGCGAGGCAGACGACGCGCACGATACGAAAACTGTAACATGGAGGATGTAGAGTATCTTGATGAGTATAAAGATTTGGTGTTGCCAGGTGCGTCCCTTAGACCGTCCGAATACTTTGTGCAATATTCCTTTTGTGGCAAATGTTCAATTCCGTACTTTTAGGAATTAAAACTGGCGAATTAAAACGCGCGGCAGTTGCGCCCCGGCGTCGCCGAATTTCTTCAGACTCGAGCAACTCCTCCTCGATTGATGCAGATATATTTCAGAAGCTATTCCATGGGAAATTTATTGACGACGAACTGCCTAACGAGGGCAGTTCAAAATCAAGGGAGAGGCACCGTCTTCCTCGACTCCCCTCCTCCAGCGATGACGGTTCCAACGACGCCTTCGATGCTCTGTTTCATAGGAAACTTAGCAAGCCACAATCCAACAAAAGGCGGGACCGTTTCGCGTCCTTTGATTCTGTAGACGAATTGGGTAAGTTAACCCCAAACGAATTGATTTTAGATCCATAATAGAAAAAGGGTTCATTCCTTTCTCAGGCCAAGCCCTTATGCGTCCAACACAAAGGTCAACTGTACCAAAGCCAAGTACATCTCGTGGCGCAGGGAGGAAATCCGAGGCGGAGGGATTGCACAGAGGCAGTGGCAGTCACAGCAACAGTAGTGGGTTTGGGAAGTCCAACAAGTCCCTTCCAGGGCCACGTTCCTCTGGCAAAATCGGAGCTCATGGGCTTCATTCGAAGAATGCGACCCAAGGCTCTAGCAATGCCAGCAGCAGCCATTCTGTTTCTAAGAATAGCAAGACTGTAACCTTACATAAACCAGACCTTAGGCCACCAAAGAACGAGCCCAAGACAGATCCCTTGAGTAAGATCCAGCTCTCCATTTGGGTAAAAGATGAAACGAACTAATACTAATGCTACTATCTAATCGCTACAGATTTGGGGGGACTCTATGGGGACTCGGACAGCGATTCTTCGTACGAGTTCGAATCGGATTTCTTCGACGATCCAGACACGGATGATGAGGAACCGGTCATTGACTTATCGACGGATACCAGCAGGACCACTTCGGTGGCGGGTAAGTCAACGTTATTAACTAGTTGATACTGCCAACCCTCTGATAATATTTATAATGTATAAAAACACAAAAACCGCGTAGAAACTGTGACGCCTGTTGTTTCCGATGACGAGGGCGACGGCCAGGAGCAGCAGGAGCTGCAGCGGCAGCAACCGATAATGAGCGGTGATAGTGAACTCCTGCAAATGTATTTGAGTAATCTAAGTTGTGCCGAGTCGCCTCCAATCTATAAAAAACAGAGTAGTGCTAAAAAATCGCGTTCCAGTGAAAAGAAATTACCTTCCTCCGAACAGGTTATGCATTCTAAAGAGCAACCAGCGGGTAAGTGTGTCCATGCGTCCATTGGGGTGTCCAGTCTTCCAGTTTGCCCTACTGTACATATCCCCCCCACCAAGCATATCTCTTACATTTATAACTTTTTCTGCTTTTGTTTCGCAGCTAGTCCCACAGTGGAGCAGAAGCAGAAGGCAGTGAAAGAAGAGCCGGAGCAGGTGCCACCAGTGGAAGCCGGTTGCAGCTCTTTAGCAGGAAATCCAGTGCCGATCATTAGCAGTAATAGTAATCCCTACGAAGTGGATGAAAGTATCACTCTCGAATCCCTTGAGCGCATGACCCTCGACTTGGCCGAGCAAATCAATGAAATTGATGTGGAGCGCTCGTTTGAATTTGAAAGGCGTTCCGCTTCAAAGCCACGCAGCAGATCGCGATCTAAGATCTCGGCAGATCCGGGCAGATCCACTCCAGTTTTGGGCAATAGCCATGTGCGGAAGTTAACCTATTCCAATGAACAGCTCGACAGCTGTGGCTCATCGAAGAACACGCTGAGGAGGGCCAAGAGTGATTCAGCATTTTCAAAGAGGGGACGCGGCCGGAGTCGAAAGCATAAGAAAAACCGAGCAGCCACCACGGAGGAAAAAGTGGCCAAGCCAAGTGAAACTGTGGGCGAGGGGCAGGAAGTCCCAGTGAAGAGGAAACGCGGCAGACCCCGCAAGATAAGGCCACCGACAGAAGCGGAAACCGCTCTGTTGACCGTAAATGCTAAAGCCTCAACAGAGACAACTGAAAAGGATGCAACTGAGAATGCAGTTCCAAGACCCAGTGGCGCACTGGTGGAAAAAGTGGAAGAAAAGAATACGGATAAGGCGGAACAGATCAAAAAGCCAACAGCAGGAACTCAGCAGGCATTAAACACAGAACTAGATAGAGCCAAAGACGTTAAAGAAATGACAGCTTCCTCACAGGACGAAATTTTCACAACATCATATCAATCTCATCAAATATCAGAACCATTATCAGATCTCAGAACAGACCTAGAAGCGAATCTCCAAGTGGAAAAGACCACTAGATCGGACACGTCCACTGAATCGTTCAATACGGCTCATGGCGAGTCCTCCATGCCTCAAAGTCCCGTGCAACCAAGCATCGGAGCTGAAGGTGAAACACTAACCGAACCGAGTGAAGACATTGTGTGGCAGAGTCTGGACGGGAACAGTAACGTGGACGAGCGAATGGTCTCTAAAATTGAATTAGCCATTGAGTCAAAGACAATTCAATTGGCTGCCGAAACGCAAGAGCCAATGGCGAAGCATACCGTAACAGACCCAATGGAAAAGCCAGAAGACGATGCAGATTTAGAATCATCCGAAAAGGATGTTGGTGTTGAATTGGTTCTACCGGAATCTGTCGATCAATTGACGGCGGATCTCTCTGTACAAGAGGATGATTTCAAATTGGAACTACCCAAAGCTGTGGATCAATTGCTCACAGAACCCTCCGAGGCGATGGAACAACTGGAAACTGTTCTCCCCGAAGTCCAATTAAGGGAGGAACTTGTATTGACAGAGCAGACTGATTCCCAACTGGCTGAAGATATTAAATTGGCCGAGGAGATTCTAGCCGCCGAATGCAAAGGCATTCAAATAAGCGATACGGCTCTGGCGCTTCCTGGTCAAATTCCTGACCTGCAAAATCCTGTGATTGAAATTATTAAGGAGCTTGAGCAGCAGACAATAGCCGATGCCTTCAGCCCGCCAGAGGCTACCGAAGAAATAGCTCTTATTTCTGCCAAATGTCCTGCAGATAAGACTGTAGTAGAAGCATTGCCAGCATTGCAGGAGTCGTCAGGTAAAGAACCATTAGCCGAGTCAATTAGCAGCGAAATTGGTGACGAAATTCCCACCAGCTCCTCAGAAAACACAGCAAAGAAAGAAATTAATCGCAATCCTCCATCGCCCGTTGCTATGCCCAAGAACTATGAATCGGACGTTGGTTTGCCTCCATTAGCTTCCCGAATGGCTAATCGTTCGGCTATAACCATTTCCAGCCACCCTAAAAAGGCAGCCACACCAGTCAAGCGCGCCCCGAAAGGCGAAAGAAATACGATCTTGAACGAGCCATCAATAAGGAGCAGCCCGAGACTGGGCAGATCGCCAGCGGGAAGCAAATCATCGCAAGAGCGTCAGTCGGCCGATGAGACCATTAACAATTACAGATTTGGAAGGGAACAGGCCAGGTCTAGTGGGACAGAGACGGATCACGGGGAGAAGTATGCCATCCAGAGAAAGTCCCGAAGCCCACAAAAGAAGGAAAAGAAGAGGAAACGGACAGAAAAAGACAAACCAGAAGATGAGAGCCAGGATGAGACCCTAACAGACATGGTTGAGACTGAAACTGAGAATGAATCACCAGCACCATCAGCAGCAGCAGCACCAGCTAAGGCTGGGGATCAAGCTAAGGAAACCAAGAGTGGGTTAAAAGACGTACCAGCTGGCTGTTCCACCGGAGGAGCAGGAGGAGGAGCACACAGCTCAGCCAAATCGAGTCTAGCTTCCAAAGCGACCATAGACACAGTTAAACGATTTGACAGAAAGGACTCCCCCAAAGCAGATTCTTCAAAGACAAGGGCACAATCGAAGGAAACCCCACAATCGTCACTTAGCAAAGACATTTCTTCGGTCCATCCTAAAGTTGAGGCGCCAGTTGTGCAATCTTTGGCGGAACCAGTTTCCATGTGTGAAGAGGCCAAGGAGAGGAGCAACAGTACCCCAACGGATTTCAAAGGGACACCCAACACAGATCCTGATGAAACAAAACTGGAACCACACAAGGAAGACATTAACAAGCCAGAAGAACGTGATAAGGAAGCAAAAATAGATCCTGAAAAGATGCAATTGGATCCAGCTCATAATACAGTCGAGCCGAAGCAGGCGGAGGCGCCAGAAAAAAGGAAAAGAGGAAGACCCAAAAAGAAGAAGAAAAAATTTGTTCCACCTAATTTGTATTCAAAGGATTTGGACAAAGATAAACCCAAACCTGGTATATCACTGGATTCAGTGAATGCGCAACAAGGTAAAACCGAACCTAGTGTTTCACAAGGGGCAACTACGTCCATGAGCAGACAAAACAAACCAGAAAACAAGTCCCCAGCGGAGAAGGACCTTACGGAACCAGGTAATACACCAGCGTCTTCCACAGAACCGAAACCAGTGGAAATGACAGGACCGGAAACAGTTGAAACGATAGATAAGGTTTCTACCGAAAAGCCAGAGCCTGTAGCACTCGCAACGGCACATAAATCGTCAAGAAATGAAAAGGTAAAGGGCAGAAAAACAATCAAAACTACTGTGGAACCCTCTACTGATGGCACAGAATCGGAACAAACGATTGAAAAAACTGAGGTGGTACGAGGTAAAAACCCAGAAGAGCCATCCACCTTCACACCGGCAACAGTTCAAGAGAGATTATCAAGAAAGGAGAAAATAAAGAGCAGAAAGGCCATTCACACGACTTCTGTTGAGTCCTGCAACATTGAACCAGAAGCAAAACCAGAAGCAGAACCAAAAGCAGAACCAGATTCAGTGCAGCAGGCAGCTGATCCCGATGTCGATTCCATTGAAACACTGAATGCAGAAAAAGATGGTCCATCGAAGGAGGAAATGTTAAGAAGTATTGAACTGAAAGTGGATCTTTCCTCTGCCGCAACAACAGAGCCAGAGCCAGACCCAGCGGCTCAAGCTGCCATCAAAGAAACGGAGCCAGTACAGGAGACGCCAGAACCCTCAATGTCTAATAAATCATTGCCAAGGAAAGAAAAGCCAATTATCAGGAAAACCAGACTTGAACTCAAAAATGAAGAATCTGCAACGAATCGCGAATCTTCACAACCGGAATCATCGGAAGCCACAGTAGAACCAAAACCCGATTCCAGTCAGGCTCATATATTGAAAAAAGACAAATCAAGAAACAAGCAACACAAAGAAATTTTCAAAATTAAGTCGAAAGACGCGCCAGAAACGACAGAGCCAGGAAAAACCGAAACAAAAGGTGAAGAGCTGCAGCGAACCACATCTAAGGAGCCAAAGCCTGCTGCTGAGATGACTGATTCAAAAAGGCCAAGAATGCAAAAACCGAAATCCACTAAATCGTCGGAAGCAACTGAACTGGAAGGTCCGCCATCGATAACGCCAACTCTTCCACCAAAATCCATAGAACATTCGGATCCATGTCGAGCAGCAACTGAAGCGGTGACCATTATGGAGAGTAATCCTAGTTCAGAGGAAAGCAAGGAACCGCAGCCAGAAACACATGCCAAAACAGAGGATAAGAGATGTTCCAGTAAAAAGAAGGGGGACAGTTCCAAGCAGCAAAGAAACACGAAGACCACACCGGATGTGTCATCCGAACAGAATGCATCGGAAGACACCACACCCAAGCCAAGTGTTCCAATCACTCCATGCACAGCGCCTTGTCGCCAACTTCGCGTCCTAATGCGGAGAACACCCAGCTCCAAATCTTCTGTTGTCAAAGGAAATCCTGTCAAGAGTTTCAGGGATAGGCTTTACGGCCCGACAGAGGCGTCAAGCTCCGCAAAGAGAGAAGAGGACAAGGGAAAGTCTGAACCACAGGCTGAAGACAAGCCAGAAGCTGGTGAACTTTTAAAGCCATCTTCGCCTGAACAGCCAATTGTGGATACAGAAGATGGCAGTGCATGTGCGGACCAGCTAAGGGATAAGTATGAAGGAGCACATCAGGAGGAAGCACGTGTAGAAGGAGAGCCTTCTGGTGAGGTTAAGGTGACGGAAGAATCTAATGACGAAGCCCACACGGAAGAGACTACTTCAGCAGCTCCGTCTATAGCTGTTTCTGTAGGGGACACCGCTAAGGAGGAATCTCCACTTAACGAGGAAACGGCAGAGCAACCTACACCTTTGAAGGCTCCCTCTGTGGAACCGGACAAGGAGGAGGATAATAGCCAAAGCACTCTAAAGATCGACGAAAACAATGGGGAATCGGTTAATCCCACAGCCGACGCTCCTGAGGCGGACGTTGAGGAGTCCAATGCCAACAGCCAAGTCACAACAGAAACAACAGACAGCCCAGTCACAACAGAAACAACAGGTGCCACCGTCGCCCCGGAATCGAGCAAATCAAACATGCCACCCGTGCGCGCCTTGCGTAAACGGGAAGTGGAGACCCCACAGCCAGATGGTTAATAGCTTCCCAAATATTCGCACTGTTAAAAAAAATCTCTAATATTACATTTTATTCTCTTCCCCTCTGATCGTTTCTTTCCATTTAGAAGCTGCCCGTCGGAAGCAACAGCTACAGCAAGAGCTGGAGAAAACAGGAAAGGACAAACAGGGCCAGAAAAAACTAGGTGAGTCGGTAGTCGCCTCCTTTTCTTCATACCTTCACCCCTAATCTGATCTCATTTTCACCCTCTCCGAATGACAGTGCGTCGCCGCAATCAGCTAGAGGCAGAAGAACGGCCACCCCAGAAGCGTCTAAAGCCAGAGGACGAAGCCACAGCATCTGCACCTGCCTCTGCCAACCCCAAGGGTAAATTCATATCCCTTATAGGCAAGGACACAATTATTTCAAGCACAACCGACCTACGAAAGGAGGAAGCAAAGTCCTCGGGAGCCGTACGTAAATCGAATGTAAAGAGCCCCAAGGGCTCCGATATGACCAAGCACATCATCATATCGACAGTGCCCAAGAAAACCCTGGATGCCGCTGCAGAGAGTCCGCCGGCGCCGTCCAAGAAGGCTCTGGTGCAGAGTGTGCTCAACTCGTTTGTGGATACCCGCAAGACTACACAAAGGGATAGTGCAGGCAAGAAGTTCTTGCCGAGATCTAACACAGCGGCAGCTGATAACGAGGACCCCGAACGGAATATCCCCAGCTCCACTTTGCTGACCAGGAAGGGTGTTGTGCCAGCAAGCGATTTGCCAAGCAAACCATCAGAATCTCCCAAAGGAGAAACACCTGCAGCAGCACTGCGAAAGGTGAACATCATCTCTGTTTCAGTGATGCCGAGCAAAGAAGATGAATGTGCGGCTGTTGCAGTGGGGAAAACGGGGCCCACCAGCGCACCCGCAACTGCAGCTCAAGTAACGAAGGCGCTGCTGGATGCCGAGAAGAACATATTTTCAGCAAGAAGGCAAGTGGAGACCAAGAAGAAGCCGGAGACTAAGAAGATCGTAAAAATAAATGCGCCAGACAAGACTAAGAACACGGAGCAAGCTAGGAAGGAGGATCCCAGGCTGGAGATGCCCGCACAACAATCGAAGAAAACAGACACTTCCACGGCGCCAACCAGGAAATCCTTGCCGCATGCGCAACCGCTAAGCAACCCCGAGCCCCGGAAGTCGGAAGATGCTGCCAGGTTCCAAACTATACCTGATGAGATGGCTAAACGCGCAATGGTGTCAAGAGTTCGACCAGCACAATTCGAACAGCAAGGGTCCGATCTGGAAGTGTTTCGAAAGAGCATTGCGATCCGCAAACCAAAGGTGGAAACTAGTCGCGCCCTAGAAACTAGGGATTCCTCTCACGAACGCGCCGGGCGAATAACCCGACTGGAAAAAGGCAATTCCTTACCGACATCCTGTCCAATGGCTATCTCAATATCCTCACACATGACTCGCGCCGCCAGCAACAATCGATCCCTGGCTTCAACGCCAATTCCTATGGCTACAACGCCAACTCCTATGGTGCGGCGGACTGCTCCGAAAAAGCCTGAACCGGAAGCAGCCCCCACACCGCCAGTTGAGCCACTAGCTCCGCCTAAGAAGGTTAAACGTCCGGCGCGACTGCCGTTTGGTTCGCGCCGCAGGCGGTCGGCCAAAAAACGAAAGGCTACCGAAGAAGCAGAAACAGAAGTCCGCAATCAAAAGAGATCAAGAGGCGAGCAAGAGCAGGAGCAGCAGCCAGAAGCACGTCCAGGTCCGTCCCTTGCCTTCCCAGTGATGATAACCGCTGCCAGCAGCTCCACCTCTTCGCCGCTGCCGTATTCGGTTGCAGCCCCAGTTGCAGTTGCAGTTTCTTCCAAATCACAGCCCATTAGAAAACCTAAGTTGCGAAAATGTCTCGTCAAAATCAATCGGGGAGTGGTCAAAAAGTGGATGGCGAACGTACGAAACCAGCCAGCAGTCGCACTACAGCAACCACGATCAGAACCACCAGAAGAGCCGGCTCCAGAGCCACAAATTGAAGGACCAGTAGCAGAGCCAGCAAGGGTTCAAGTGCCAGAGCCAGCTCCAGCCCCAGCACCAGCTCCAGCTCCAAAGAAAGCGCCGCAGACAGCACGAACACCAGTCGCCCCAGTTGACAAGTCAGAGTCGGTATCGGGACAACCAGCACAGAAAAAAACCCATGGTGTTCTGGCGATGAAACTTCCGATTCCCATACCCGTTATGGAAATAAAAACGGAAATAGAGGAAGTGCCGCCCGAAGTGCCAATGGAAGAAGATACATTGGCAGCTTTACCCATATCCATACCCATAGCCACACCCATAACCATACCCACGGCTCCAGAAGCTCCTGAAGAGGCGACGCCACCTCAGGAGGTGGTTCCACTTCCACCCACCACATCGAATTTTCAGACAATTCGCATAAGTGCGCCTCCGCCCTCGGCTGGCAGATTGGTCAGCTCGCTGCCATCGGCCAGCTCAGCCGAATCCAGCCAGAAGCCTGGCCATACCAAGATTTTCTCCTTCCTGTACCCGCAACGCTATCAGCGATCGTTTGGCGACGTGGGGCTGGACTTTTGCTGCCCCAATCTGGATGGACCGATGCGAGCCATTGACCCGACGCGTTTGCATGCCACGGCGCATGTGCCAGTGCTGGAGCTGCCGCAGTTCATGGTTATCACGACGAAGATCATCTCCAAGGCGGATAAGGATCTGCCCCACAAGGTGCGAGCGAAGCTGGCGCAGCTGGACAAGACTGGAGGGCAGTTGGTGGGGCAGACGGTGCGCATGAGCATGGACTCCAGTGAGCCGTCGATTCCAGTGGCAGTGCCGTCGTCCAATCTTGTTCCGGCTCCTCGGACTCTTCCCGCCTTGATTCCCATTTCTAACCCTCCGCCACCCACCGCTCCACCTGCACCCACCGCTCCACCTGCACCCACCGCCACTCCTGCACTTCCAGTTTCTCATGATGAAGACACCGTTCAATCCTTGACCAAGCAACTGCCACGTGGAACGACACTAACCAAAAAGGTTCTGCCACCTGGGGCTGCCCTACCCGCTGCTGCCAGCTCGTCGATGGTGGCCAGTATGCCACCGGCCCTGATCCAGCTGCCGCCAATCTGCCCCAAGGACAAGCAACGGGTGGAGCTGCAGACGCGAGTTCAGATATTCGACCTGGTGCTCCAGAGCCTGAGCAGACGCGCAACCACACTGACCAAGGGCGACCGACAGCGCACCATTGAGGAGATTGTGAAGACCAGCACCCTAATGCCCATCGATGTTGATGTGGGCACCAAGCTCCTTGAGAACTACGTCTATTACCTCAACCGAGCTACCAACATCCAGACGCCCCTGCCCTCGCTCCGCCTCAACCCTGTGGTAACAACAGCTGCTACTCAGAGTGCGCCCACAGTCGCCAGTCTTGTCGGCAATCCGGCGGTGGCCACGAGTAAAGTCAGCACTGCATCTGCATCTGCAACTGCAACTGCAACTGCAACCCCTTCCGCACCCGCACCAGCAACGAAGAAGCCAGCACAAAAGCGCAGCTCTCTGCCAGCCGGCATTCCGGTGTACGATTCGGAGAAGAACATCATTGGATATCAGTGCCCGACACCAAACGCTTCGTTCGTCAATCGACCGACGCCCATGGCCAGCAGCACTCCACTGGGACCCTCCGCCTCTACGGCAGCCCAGAGTGGCAGCATGGGGACCTCAAGCAAGTCGGCCAAATCGGGTGTGCAGCTAAATCAGAGCAAGGTAGCTTAATCGAGTATATTGTACGTTCAATAAAATTATTATTTGATGTTTATTCTCTTCGTAGAAAACGAAACCTACGGCTGGAATGCCTATGAAAGCAGGACCAAAAGGCAGCACTGGAAATAGAGTTGGTTCAGGGACGATCATTTCCATTCACCCACCACCAGAACAGAAAACACTCCCTGCAAGGCCAGGTGTAGCCCAAACGATTGCTGCATTATCGGAGACTCCTCACCCCAATGCGGTGGCTGTGCCTGTCCCTGTGCCTGTGCCGGGGTCAACGTCAAAATCTGCTGGCCCAACACCGAGCGGGAGATCCGCTGGATTGAATCAAACGCGCAGTCCGAATGTGTTTATCATTAACCAGATGTCCCCCCAGGCAGAGGAGAGCATACTGCCCGATTCCAACAATGTTGTGCCAATGGAAGCGGAGATCAAGGGTGAGCTGGACGACACTGTGGAATTGATTGGATAGGGCAGGGCTTGAGTGTATAATTGATTAAAAAAGAGAAAAGGAAAAGTATTCTAAGTTACTTTAAAACGTTTTTGATTAAGAAGAATTACTCATAAATGCATCGTTGAGCGCAAGAGAATTATGTAGTTCTACAAATGAAGAAACAAATGATTGTTAAAATAAATGGATATAGTCGAACTTTTTTTTTAATCTAAACGGCACTTTAAGCTTTTCAATAAAAGCTCTCGTGGCGAAATATATAAGCTTTTCATTAGAACTGGACAAAAGAAATATAAAGGCCCGGCTGGCCAGGGGAAATACAATAGAAGACACTACACAAAAACCTCAATATTATGACCGACACTGAAGCGGAAAAAGAGGAGATAAACACTCCCAATGGTAACTTTTATACCCAAACTTACTTAAAATGAACCTATAATGAATATTTGCTCCACAGCTTCATATCCAGACCTTGAAAAGAGACTGGAGGAGTACATGGAAAGACTTTTCAGAAAAAAATATATCTGGACTGAAAATATATGTGATCCTGCTGCAGTGGAATACTTCGGTGTGATGAGCCTAACCGATGTACGATCTCCCCGGCGTAAGCTGTGGTACATGTATTATAGCACCAGCGATCAGGTTGACGTCACGGTGGACCGCATCCACCGCAAATATGGCCAGAAAAATATGTACGATCTGTTTTGAAAGCCCATCTTCAGTGGTTCCGGTCTGCGATCCCGGGTAAAGAATCACTTTGCGGCCCTGAAGTGGTACGTAAAAGGGAATATTTTGGAGGCCCCGACAGATACCTTCTACAATGACGAGAAAGTGATAAACATTATTACAGACTTGTATTATGCCGAAAGGCGAAGGTATTATGATTTTATAATGGACCAAAATAACAGCTGGTGGGTTACACCGCTGTCTACTTAATAAAATCATATTTAATTTAATTAATACACTTTTAAGCACGTGAATGTGGTTTTGTTGCAAAAGAACTAACTTTAAAGGCGCTAATATAGAAATATTAGAAGGCTTTGATTCTGTCTGCAGCCAGCTGCTGATCCTATGGAGGGCGGCTATCTAAAATTTCCGCATCTGTGGATATAGTTTGCGATTGATGTTGGCCTCACATAGCTTTTCGCATATGTAGTTGTATTCTTATCGATACTCAGCGTTGCTTTTAGTATCAAAGCAGAAGCTTTTCGTAGTAGCTTAATTGTGAAATTAAAAACAGTAAACAAACGCAAAACTTTATTGCGTGCCTATTGAAATTGATAGTGAGGGAGAAAAGTTTGTTACTTAAGCAGAATCAAATCCTCTGCTAGCACCATTTCTACAACTAAGGACAAACATGGCAGCTAAAATAAAAGAAACAGATTCAGGTAATACAAACTCGTTGCCTCAAGACTGTCAGCTAATATTGATGGCTAATCTCTCTCCAGCCAACGAAGTACTTGATAATCATTTAAGGTGTATTTTGCGTATGACACCCAAGGATGATCCACCAAAATGTAATCCATATGAGGTTGAATTTTTCGGCGTTTTGAGCCTAACCGATCTACGTGCGCCGGAACGAAAGCTGTGGTACATGTATTATTGTAAGCAGTCGGATTTAGACCACACTGTGGATCAGATTCACCAGAAATATGGTAAAAAGAATATGTATGACATATACCGGAAGCCGGTATTCAGTGGAGCTGGCTTGCGCGCCAATGTCAAGAAGCACTTTTTGGAATTAAAGTGGTCTGCCAAAGGAAATCTACTTGAGGCCCCACCAAAGAGTCATTTTAACGACGAGCGTGTCTGTAAAACCATAACGGATCTATACAACATTGAGCAGCAAAGACTTTTTAACTATCTAATGATAAAAAATCGGTGGTACTCGTGGCACTTCGATGGTAAAACTCTATGATTTTAGATAAGTGATTGTATTATTTATAATTTATGTTATGGTCATAAAAATATATTTCTGTAATCAGTCGCTCGCTCATAGCATTTTTATTGAATTTTGCCGACACCAAAATGGAAGCAACAGCTGCAGTGTTGTCACATATTTAAAATTCAAGAAATAGATAAAAATAAGTAGCAATAGATCACCGCCGTTGTGGACAGCAGCTATTAGGCCACCGCCGACATAGTGCTCTTTCTCTTTTCTACTAGTTATATACTAAAGATTAACTATAATTTACGCGTATGTACAACGTCAACAAAAAATTGAACAGCTGCAGCTGAGATGGAATATAACATATCGCATAGAAATCATCGATATATCGATGACTATTTAAGCTAATAATTTACTATGTACAACCACTAACCATACAGTATATAGATGTGACAGTTCATACAAAGAATGCGTCACACACTGGCTAGCGCGCACAGTACCCCTCCAGAGAACCCAAAGAGAACATCTTTGCATGTGTTAGTACACACGCAATATGTTTCGACAAAAATATGTGATTGTATGCTTTTTTCAGATTTTTTGAACTCTCTCAAGTCTTGTTCTGTTTTTTCTCCAGCATGTTTTAGTGTATGGGTGCACATGCATTCTCACGTACTTTGCGTGTGTGTGTTTAGTATTGCTGGCTGCTAGAACTGAAATTTGAGTTTGGTTCTGTTTTGGGTGTTTTGGGTCTTTTGATGAACTGACCTACCGCCACAAAATAAATGAAGAATGGGCAGGGGGTGGGGTGTGGGTACACTAGGGCGCGGGAAATAAAATAAAAGCTGTTATTTGTTTGATTTGTGATTGTTAATTATTATTATTGACTTAAATATAAAATATTACAATAATATAATTATACATTTATTTCCTTATCTGAAGCAGGTTGATTCTAAATTATAAAAATTATGTAAACGCCGTCGGTTCTCGACTTTTTTGTTTATTATAACTAAAATAATGATTTATCTAAATATACGATATATAAAAAAATATATATAAACTAAAATAAATATGCATTCATATATATGGAATTGGTTTTACATATATTTCGAAGCAATTGTCAATCGCGAGCTTGCCGACGGGAATCTGCAAAGCAAAAATTTAGATGCCGGTCGCACCTTGAATACTCTCATGGACAATACCCATAAATTTTCTAATTCAATTATGAAATATCTAATGTACATAAATATGTACATAAATATATCACTTTATTACATTCGTATATTGCATGAGGGTATTCAAAATTACAGTTGTCTTGATGTCTTGGTGACAAGCTTCTTTAAAAAGTGTGAATACCCTAAAATACTGTAGGTCAAAGCAACGAACCAGAGCAAAATTCGAATTATGTTCATGTCTTTCTCACAAGATTCCGTGATTGCGCGCCCTTTAAGAGTATTCACACTTTTTAAAGAAGCTTGTCACCAAGACATCAAGACAACTGTAATTTTGAATACCCTCATGCAATATACGAATGTAATAAAGTGATATATTTATGTACATATTTATGTACATTAGATATTTCATAATTGAATTAGAAAATTTATGGGTATTGTCCATGAAATTCAAGGTGCGACTGGCATCTAAATTTTTGCTTTGGTAGATTCCCGTCGGCAAGCTCAAATTGACAATTGCTTCGAAATATATGTAAAACCAATTCCATATATATGAATGCATATTTATTTTAGTTTATATATATTTTTTTATATATCGTATATTTAGATAAATCATTATTTTAGTTATAATAAACAAAAAAGTCGAGAACCGACGGCGTTTACATAATTTTTATAATTTATAATCAACCAGGATTCAGATAAGGAAATAAATGTATAATTATATTATTGTAATATTTTATATTTAAGTCAATAATAATAATTAACAATCACAAATCAAAACAAATAACAGCTTTTATTTTATTTCCCGCGCCCTAGTGTACCACACCCCCGTTGCCCCGCCCATTCTTCATTTATTTTGTGGCGGTAGGTCAGTTCATCAAAAGACCCAAAACACCCAAAACAGAACCAAACTCAAATTTCAGTTCTAGCAGCCAGCAATACTAAACACACACACGCAAAGTACGTGAGAATGCATGTGCACCCATACACTAAAACATGCTGGAGAAAAAATCAGAACAAGACTTGAGAGAGTTCAAAAATCTGAAAAAGCATACAATCACATATTTTTGTCGAAACATATTGCGTGTGTACTAACACATGCAAAGATGTTCTCTTTGCTTGAGTTCTCTTACGGGTACTGTGCGCGCTAGCCAGTGTGTGACGCATTCTTTGTATGAACTGTCACATCTATATACTGTATGGTTAGTGGTACAACGTCAAGAGTGTGACCGCGGACTTATCGTTAAAATATACCGTCCGACCCTCAGAAATATACCAAAATATACCGTCTCATTTTAAAAAGATACCGTAAATATACTGACGAATTCAAGTTCTCTTATACATATTCCTCGATTTTGATATTCCGTGGAATGTTACTAGCTATCTAGATCTTTTAGCCATGCCCACATAGTTTTATCCGATCAATGAGTCAATTTCCTACTTGATTGGTTTAATTTAAATAATTGCATTTATTGGATTATTTCTATATAACGTTGAAAATGAAATTTAATAGATTGATGAAATTGACAATAATAAAGGCTTGCAAAATACAACAATCGTACGCCGATGTATCGATGAAATACTATCGAAATCTGACGACCAGCAGCTCGGCCAAACACAAGCGTGCATCACAGTGAAATACATTTTTACGGCTTTTTTTGCACTTAACATAAACCGTAGAATAAACATCTTAAGATGGTGAGTTACCAGCTTTGCAGACTGCAGCTTTCATAAGGTAAAATAACAACTCTTCACCAAAGTGCTCGCGTTCTCCCAAAGATGAAAGTCGTTCGCATCGCAACCATGACAGGTGAGCCGTAAAAAGGAAAAAAGGTGTACCGGGGTCTTTAACAGTGCAGTTACAGGAACTACAAACAAAAGCGTTCCGGATCGTCGTCATCGTCTGGCTCCTCATCGTCTGCCTCGTCCAGACACGAAAATAGCCCATCCCTCAGGTAAATACAACAACTGTAGATATCGAGTAACCGGGTATCGGCATCGAGTAGGCTTTTATTTCTGAACTGTCATTTGGAATCCTTCATTTTATTTTTTCGTTTCAACGAAAGTGGTTCCGGCTGCTCAAAAAAATTGTGCAAGAAGAAACCAATCGACATGTAAGAAAAACTGCGTATTAATTAATTTGATTTTCCAACAGGCCGTTGATTTCAATTTATTGAAAAGCTAAGCAATTTTCTTCCCATCGAATCAGAACTCAGAGCCACACAAAACACAATTTGCAACCATTTTTCAAGTGCCAAAATCAGTAAAAAGAAGAACAGCCATCGAAACAGAATCAGAGCCACAAATAACAAATTGATTGAAATCCCAAGCAAAGTTCCTTCCCATCGAATCAAAATCAGAACTCAGAGCCACACAAAACACAATTCGCAAACGTTTTTCAAGTGTCAAAATCAATTTCAATTGCAAAACACACAACAGAAAGAAGAACAGCCAAAACCATCGAAGATTTTCTAATCAAATTCCATTCTAACACAAAATCAAGGTCTCATTTGGAATACTATGGGAGCAACCGCAGCTCGGGCTCACGTCGCCGTTCGCGCTCGCGTTCTCACTCGCAATCCCGCTCCAAATCGCCTTCAGGAGCACGCAACCGCTCTAGACGCCAGTCGGAGGACCGTCAGGTATTTGAATGCGATGCGTATAAATTATTCTTGATCTTTTTAACGTGCATATTTTATAGATTGGAGGATCCTCGGAACGTCCCAAGACGAACCGCTGCATTGGCGTCTTTGGCTTGAGTACCAATACTTCCCAGGAGAAGGTGCGCGACCTTTTCAGCAAATACGGCCCCATTGAGCGCATTCAAATGATTATCGATGCCCAGGTAAGTTCGGTTAAAATTGCACACCCCCTTAGTTGCCAGACTCCACCACAAATGGCGGAACAGCTTTAAGTGTTTGCTGTCCTGTCCGGTTGGATGTCTGGCTAGATAAAAATAGGTAACAATTGTGAGTGCTTGCTAAACAAACATAGCAAACCACTAAAGGCTTGTTTCCACATCTTCACACATTTCCACATTTGTCCACATCGTTCTTCTTAATTTTCTAATCCCTCTCGCTTCCACAGACCCATCGCTCGCGTGGTTTCTGCTTTATTTATTTTCAAAATGTCGCCGACGCCCGTGTCGCTAAGGATTCCTGCTGCGGCATGGAGATTGACAACCGTCGCATACGCGTTGACTTTTCAATAACCCAGCGTGCCCACACTCCTACTCCTGGAATCTACATGGGACGTTCGTCTCGGTACGTACTATTCGCACTAGTCTAGAGGTTCCACATTAAACACATTTTCCTACAGCAACCAGTATGGTCGCTCCGGCTCACCGCGTGGTTCCCGATATCGCGACTACGGTTCTTCAACAACTAACGATTCTTATCGCAGTCGCCACCGTGACTACCGCAACGACCGCGAGTACCGCAACGAACGTACATACCGCAATTATCCGAAGGAGTCTAGTCGCAGTCGTTATGTACGCAGTCGCAGCGTTTCACGTTCTCGTTCTCGTTCGCGTTCGCCGGTGCGCAAGTGTAAGTGCATAATCAGCTGAAGGGATCTCAGAGATGGACAAATAAACATTGTTTTGTTCATTCCAGACCGCACCTCATCGCGTTACGAGTAGATCCTGTACAAAACGCGCCTATTGCCAAAACAATGCTCATCGTCAAGGCCCATCTAGATTGGTTATTTTTTGGGCCTTAGGAAACAAGACGGGCACATTTGACTGAATTTCATCAAAACACTGGCAAAATAATCGTATCTTGTGGCTTTGGGGAGCAACTGACAAATTTATAACTCATACATCATCTAAACTTTTAATCTGTTGACTTCGTTGTTGCTGTTGAAAAACGTAGTTTGTAAAAATCGAGAATTAACACGATTACATATAGAAATCTGGCACCAAAAGCGGGCCATGCATAACCCCAGCTGTAGGTGCCACACACTCATTGTGATATGTAGTTTAAGCAGCAGCAACAGCCTGATAATAATAATAAAATTAACACACTAACAATCATCCATATTAGAATTAACTTTTATCGTAACCATCCTAAGTGAGCAAGTACAAAATATTCGATTATTTTAAGGAATTGCCTCTTTGTGAAGGTATAAGCTACTGTTCTCTTAATTGTAACGCTTTTATTCATTTCGTTCGTCCCTATAAGCACTCGCTGGTCGATTTTAAGGCTGTATGCGATTATAATGTTGTAAATAATTAGCCACTACTGAAGGTCTGATGGTTGGATTAACCAACCAAAAATGTTATCCATTGCGTTTGCCCACAAGTACTCGCTGGCCGATGCCGAGGGCACCGCATGCTAACTAACTCACTAACCATTAGTTTGTGTTTTGCAAGTGGCCGAGAGACTGTATATTATACATAAAGATGCCAATTCTTGTATTTGAATGCAAAAAAATAAATGAATAAGGATTTCAAGCAAGTCTACATGTTACTTATGGATTGGGATTAATGGCTGCTGCTGCTGCGGCGGCGGCTGACGTGGAGGCCTCCGAGCCGGCTCCGGGAGCTCCTGTAGCCTGGGCGGCGCGCGAAGCTTTGTAGGCCACCTCCAGAGTCTGTTGTATTACTAGCATATCGCTCTCTATGCTGCGCGCCCAGTTCTCAACGTCGCCCAGCTCTTTCAAAGCACCGCTAAAGTTGTCTATCAGCTGCAGCCATTGATGGGTCTGCTTGGCAAAGTTCGTGGCCCCCACATGCAGCTGCTTAGCCTCGGCGTCCAAGCGCTTCTGGTTTAAGTATGCCTGGGCCACACCCACGTTCAGATGGTCCACCAAGGACTGTGTGAGTTCGTTGGACGCTTCGATTGCCTCCTTCCTGCGCACCTCTGCGTGTATTACATTATAATCACTTATGCAGCTCGACAATCAAATGACTACAGACCTTGCTCTTGTTTTCGCTTCACCTGCTCCTTATGATGCTCCTTAACCATAGAAGTCAACATTTTTCCGTAAGTTTAATTAAATCAACTTTTTGTCAACAAATGAAAACAGCTTTTTCATAGAGATGGGCAGTCTCTTCGATTGTACAGTTATCGGTTTATGTGCTATCGCTAATATTTGAATTTTGGTTGTATTATTATTTGAAAAATGTCTGAAGAAACGTTTGTATTAACATATTTTCGTTAACAGGTCAAAAGCCCCCGTACCAGTGCGCACAGGGAGGCCGACCATCAAGCGACTTGAAGGGGAATTGAGGTCATCCGACCTGCCGAAGCCGGCGGCGCTCTTTAAGAATTGCAAACTCGACTCGAAAGACATTTGCTGGAGAGGAGAGGAAGAGTGCTCCATGCCCTTGCGCGACAGAGGTTGGAAGGTGCCATCAAAGGTCATGTAATCAGCTATCAGCGACAGGTGCCGACGATCCACTGTAATGCCGTACACCTTGAACACGTTGCTAACCTCCTTGACAATGACTTGAGACGCTGCCTCAATACCGTAAGTGCGCGCTATGGCATGAATGTCATTGGAGTACAACCGATTCAGATCCAAGACCTTTTTGTGCTGGAACATTTCACCCATATTGATGCCATCCGTCTTCAGGAGTTGCTCATCATCGTTGCCCTTATAGATGATGGCTCGCTTAATGTGCGGCACCTGGTGGACTACACTCTTGGCTGCCAGCTCACGTATAATGGAGGTCAGATCGGGCTTCTGGTAGCGAACACTCAATTGCAGTTTAACCTTGCACCACAGATGATTCTCCTTGTCAAATGTGTAGTCCTTCACCATTTGGTTGCTAAGAAGCTTCTCCACCGACTTGTCATCTACATCGACGTTCTCGTTGCCTTCTCCTCCGTTCTCCTCGTCGTCTTGGTCCTCCTCTTGCTCCTCATCGTCGTCTGTGGGCGGGCGTAATAGAAAAGTAAGAAATTTAATGATATCATTTAATGGGAATACTAACCATTAGCATCGTGTAGTTCTTCAACATCATCTGGATCATCGTAGTCCTTTTCATCTGTTTTGCGTTGCTTCAACTTCAGTCCTGTGGTGTCGTCATCGCCCTAAAGAAAAGTATCACGTTTTTAGGGCGCTGAAATGTTTGTTATACAAGTTCTTTGCTTACGCCATCATCCGATGAATCATCATCGTTGTCAGCAGCGCCTTTGTTCGGACCCATATAATCTGCGTTGTCCAGATCGTTATCTTCGTCCTTATTGTTTTCGCCCTCTTTTTTGTCATCGATTTCGATTCTAGAAAATGAATGTTTTTGCAGTCAAAGGGCTACTCTTCCAGGGCTACTCTTGTACTCACATTTTCGATGTCTTTTTAGCATTGGATACCTTGAGGATGGCCCGAATAAGCTGCTTGAAGTAGGTCTGGTGCATGTACTTAATAATCCGCTTTGGTCGCACACCATAGTCCTCTTTGTAGACCTCCCTGGGCAGGAACTGGAAGCGCAGCTCATACTCATAGGCTCGTTCCGGCTCCAAGCTCAGACTGGTGCTGATGTGGACGGCTGCAAAAGGGAAATTTCACATAAATAAGATACTTCTTGAAAGCTTATTCGAATTCTTACACTCTAAGAGATTGGCCAGAGTCACACAATTCAGGGCTATGCGCAACTTTTCGGCTTGAGCTTGCTGTCCCGGCCTGATGGGTATGTCCATGGAGGGCGTCTTTATGTTCGAGGAGGCCAGCATGAGAATCTCTCGAAGACGGGGAATACCCAGAGTTACGTTCATCTCACCACGACCGGCAAAATGGAAAGTGTTCAGCGTCATCTGTGTGGAGGGCTCTCCAATCGATTGGGCGGCAATCAAGCCTACGGGTTCTCCTGGCGCGGCCAATGCTTTAATGCTCTTCATACGCATTATGTCGCCTATCGTGTCCTTCTGGCTTGGCTGCTTGCGCGCGTAGTCATCGATGAGTTTACGCGTCCTCTCCGAGACGCTGCCGTAGTAAAGATCCTGCTTGTAGACGGCCACTGATGGGTCGGGACAACGAGCGTACTTCTTGCGATACAAGGCTTTGTCCTCGGCATCGGCCTTCTTCCACAACTTAAGCAGACCTTCGTCAAAGCGACGCCGACCTGTTTTCGCATTGATCTCATTGGGCCGCTTGACCTCTACCTCCTCGCGCAGCTCCTCAGAGAAATGAGTGAAAGCGGCCCGCAACTTGGCTGGTTTCTTCTTCTCCCAGCTCCGTATGTGCTTCTCATGGCGCAGCACTTTGGCCAGACCCTCCTCATCCTTCATCGCCTGCAGCTGGCTGGGCCGCAAGATGGCTGTAGCATTTTGGGTGAGGAAGTCCGCACAGAACTTTTCGTTGAAGAACTTTGATTTGAGAATATCCAGACCGTCCTCGCCGTACAGGAACTGCACCACACTGTTATCGCTATCACGGACAGTGAGATCATAGTGAACACTCAAGCCCTCCAGATGCTTGATGAGGCAGCGCTGCAGGTAACCGGAACGAGATGTCTTCACTGCAGTATCAATTAGACCCTGAAATTGGAGAGTGATTCAATATCTACAATGTTGGGCATGGAAAGACCCAAATCTTACCTCACGACCTGCCATGCAATGGAAGAAAAAGTCCTGCGGCTGTATGCCGGTCATAAATCTCCCATCGATGAAGCCACCCGACTTGGGTGACGTCTCAAAAGAAGTGAAGCTTGGCAGAGACTTGCCCGATATCATCAAGGGCGGTCTTTTGCCTTCCAACTCAATCTGCCCGAGAAGGCAGGAGATTTGCATGGTGTTGACCATGGATCCCTTGGCACCAGACAGCACCATCAGCTGCAGATTGTTTGATGGGAACTTGGTGATGAGGCCACCAGGCAAGCAAGTTCTGGAAGGAAATTACAATCGTCAATGGAGCTCCCATGGAGGATGAATATTTCCGTCATACTTGTTGATATCATTGGTGAAGCCGTCTAGCAGCGATTTGTATTTGCGATCGAGCAGCACTCGGAATTTCGGATCCTTCACATAGGCCTCCTCCATTTGCTCGGCCAGCTCATCGTGGGGCGGGACATCGTCCAGCTCCAAGGCAGCGGCAACGGCACTGTTTCCCACGTCACGACACTCCTCTATGATCTGTCGTCTCTTGCGATCTGCCTCGCCAGTGACCAGAATGTCCTTGACACCCAGAGTAAAGCCCTCCAGTTGCAGAAAGAATGTGAAGACCTTGGTGAAGGCTGTGAGCAGGCAGGTGGACACATCGCCACCGTACAGCTCGTACATGCAGTGAATGAGGCCAAAAGTGGTCGCGCCGTACTGCTGCTTGTCCAGAACACCGACCAGCAGCTCGCCTCTCCTTATTTGCACCTGGCTCTCGCTCAGCTCATGTTCCTGAGGATTGCTGCCATGCAGTGCTGGCCGAGGACGTGCTACGTTCCAGTTCTTTGGGAGATTAGGAATCATTTTAGAACTGAGAAGTGTATTCGAACTGATTCACTTACCTTGCCACCGATCTTGGCAAACGAATCTAAATTGATCAGCTCATAGCCGTCGGGAATCAGGTTTATAATAATTGTGGAGAGGACCTGCTTACCAGACCAGAGCATGGCCGGCTTGATCAGGGCCGGGGGCAGCAGCTTGACGTCTCCCTTCAAGTTCGAGAGCCCCTGGAACACCAGTTGCTGGTAGTCCTCGCGGTTAAAGAATCGTCCGCGAATAGACAGCTTCACGCCCGAGATGACGTGATCCTGAATGAGGCCTCCCAGGGGAGTGCCATCCTTTGGCACCAGGTAATTGCTGGCCACATTCACCAGATTGTAGGCCTCCGCTCGGGCCACCTCGCTCTGCGGATAGTGGGCATTCATTTCGTCGCCATCGAAATCGGCGTTGTATGCCTTGCAATTCGAGTAGTGGAGGCGGAAGGTCTTCTCGCCGCGCAAAATCCGCGCCTTATGGGCCATGATGGACGGCTTGTGCAGCGAGGGCTGACGATTGAGCAGCAGACAATCTCCGTTGAGCACGTGACGATGGACAATCTTAACGCCGTCCTTGGGATTGGACAGCAGCAGCTTGGCCATGCTGGCTCGCTTGGCTGCATTGTCCGCGGGTATGTAGGTGGTGAACCCATTGCTATCCTGTATGTAGTTCGCACCGGGATGGACGTCCGGTCCGTTCATCACCATTTTGCGTAGATCCGTCACATTCCACTCGGTTACGGGGATGGGGTAGGAGAGCTTTCGGGCAAAGATGTCGGGTATGCCGATCTCGTCCACGTCTATATTGGGATCGGGCGTGATGACAGTGCGTGCGGCATAGTTGACTCTCTTTCCCATCATATGCTTTCTGATGAGACCATCCTTCTTCTCCAGAACCTGCTTCAGGCCCTCGGCAGACTGCACTTCCCTTGACATATTCACATCGAGCAGGACATCGACTGATGTCTGCAGGGACAGCCAAGCATTGTACAGCTTCTCGTGGGCATTCGATCCCTTCATATCCTGGTAGGCGGCCAATGCATGCTCCGTCAGCTTCTCCTGCTTGCCCCTCATATGCCTCAGCACTACATTCAAAACGTTGTTGTTCTCGATGATGTTCACGTAGATGTCCGTCTGGGGATTCCCCTTGACCATGCCGTTGACTACATTCATGGGACGTGCGCGAGGCGCCGTCACTGGTATGGTGTCCATGAAGAACATATCCACCGGGGAGTACCCGGAATCTGCTGCATCCGTGTTGCTTAAGCTCAGAACGGGCATCAAAAGCCTCAGCAGTTCGGGATAGTTGGCATATATCTGCCTCAGGTAGCGACGGCACTCATCTGCGAAGATTACCTTGTTCTGGCCACCGGTCTCAGCGCCATCACCGAGGCTACAGGGGGAAATTGGTTGGTTGATTAGCGACTAAGTACTCGATGTACTCGATTTCTGTGCCCTTACCGCTCTTTGATGTCTGCTATGGTCACGTAGAAGACCAATCGCCGATGCATGTATCGCACATAGCGCATTGACTTGTTGCAGTGTCTGCATTTCTTGCCGGGCCGCTGCAGGGCAGAATGTGTGACGGCCGTGCGTAAGGAACAGGTGGACTTCGTAGAATGGGTGGGTTCCGTTCCACTTTTTAAGAGCAGCTCATGCATGGCAGCGATGCGGGGATGGACGGCGTCGCCATTATCCAGCTTGATCAGCTCCTCGCTGTTCTGGCAGACGATTTCCGATTTGAAGATCTCCAGCTCCTGCGCCTCAATAATGTGTCCGGCATCGATGAGTCGCAGTTGAAGCATTATAATCTCACATTCGTGATCTATAAGGAAAAGTGGTTAGATTCATACGATACTGTGGTCTCCATCATTCATTATTCCCCACCTTTCATTTGCAACTTGAAGCAGTGCAAACAGAATATGCAGAGCAGGCGCTGAACCAGCTTTATGAAGAAGGGATTGTAGACGAGAGTGCCCAGCTCTATGTGGCCCATGTGTCCGGGACAGTCCTGCATCTTTAGGCACGTCCCACATGGATCTATGCAGCGTCCGTACGAACCCATACGTATATCATACAGACCACCTGGCATGGGATGACCCAAGGCATCGAAGGCGATGCCAGTTATCACCTTTACGACGCTCAGCTTTCGTATCTCCTGGTCGGTGAAAACAGCAAACTCCAGGTCCGAGGGGAACATGTGGACGTCCAGCGGCCTTTTAGAACCCATTTTAATGGAATTTCTGAACGCTTTTTAGTCAAAATTGATAAAAAAAAAATACGATAATTGTAAGCGCAACAAGCGCGCACGTGTGATGGATGAACTTAGCCCACTTAAGCCCCCTTTATTTAATTAGGTGAACACCTTGAGCGAAACGGCGACAAGTGGTACTGGTTGTAAATTCTTCTTTTATATCCATTCTTTCTCTTTGGTTCCAAACAGATATGACCACTATATCTTTCACCTGAACTGCTCTAAAATTCTTCAATGTTCATTATTTTCGGTGGAATATTAAAATACCCCTTTGGCTTACAATGGGTTAATCGTTCTCTGTCAAGGATTGGAAACCATATTCCATATTTCTCGATTTTGATATTCGATTTGATATTACAAGCTAGATGGATCTTTCAACCCTTTCATATGTTGTACTTTGACTAAAACAAGGTTTAAATAAAAACAGTCAACCGCAATTCCACTAAATTAATTTTTGTACATGGTAACTAAAACTATACATTTGCTATCCTACATTTTTATGTAATTATCAAAGGCGACACCTGAAGGGGAAATGTGTACGTTTCAAAAATTGTTGCCCTTTTTTTCATATAAGCCCCATGGAAGCGCCAGTGTGAAAAACCTCCGTTATCCACTTTTTGACATGCCTTTTTTTCCGACATTTTAGAAAAAATTGAGATTTTGATGGCAAACGATCATATGATCACGAATTAGTATTCGATGTGGCCTGGGACATGGCTCTATGGCATTTCTACATTTCTACATTAAAATATCTACTGTAATGAAAAGTATAAAAATTGCCAGACGTAATATATACTCATTCTTGGTCTCTGTAGGAAGACCACTAATTGCAAAATATCGTTGAAATACCTTTAAAACAGAGACTGATTAGTTTCTGCATTCATTAGAGCCTGGAATGACAAACATTTCCGCAATTCTATAATATCCTTTTCGTAGGGTATGCAGATCCGCACCATGTTGAGGGATAATGTTGCTCGTTTTCTCAGAATGTTGCCGCAACTTTTGTGCATGGAATGAGTCTCAACCGATTCAGAGAGAGATAAAAGATAGAAAAACAGCTGATAAAATGCCATTTCACAACACTTTTTGGCGGCTTGTAATCAGTTCACAATTGAAATTCAAATTCAAATTTGATATGTGTTTTATGTTTATTTAATTACGCACAAATATAAACATTGAAAATATAAATGGATAGACTAAAGCTTAAGATTTGTTGGTTGCTTTTAGAACTTATCACAAGTCAACTGGTATTGCCAGTTCTTAACAGCCAGATTCGGCTCGAATTTGCTGGGGACAGGATCCAGGAGTTCCTCAACAGTCCCACTTCCTGCTCCAGCTCCTGCTCCTCCAGGAGCGGGGGTAGCCTTGAAGTCGTACGGCTGCAATTGTCTCGGACGTCGGGCGCGTTGGTTGAGAGGCTGCTCCCTTCGCTCGCGTTCAGCCTCGCCCTCGCCTCGCTCACGTTTCGCTGCACGACCACCTTTGCGCCAGGACTCGACACTGGCAATGCCCGATGTCGCCTGTCCATCCTTTCTACCGCCAAAGATGGTCGTCCAGCGAAACCACTTGTGTCATAAGCAATAGCAGTCCGATGCCGACGATGCGTTTCGTCTTCCCAGCGGATTCGGATTGCGTTTCAGCAGATAGACGCAGAGACAGAGACAAGCCAGGAGTAGACAGACCAAGCCCAACATTGCATAGAAGCCCTGCCGATAGCGCGCTGCATCCGCGTGGGCCTCCAAGAGACGCACCCTCTGCCCCAATGCCCCACCGCGGAATTCATTGTCCTTTTCAAGAGGCAGCAGCACCTGCCAGAACCCATAGACGCGCTGCAAGTGACCGGAAAACCCGGAATCCTGTTGGTTGCTGGACGTGTAGGAGTTTGAGAGGCCGGCTCTGTACGTGTCGTGGCGATTCGTCCGTGACAGGCTGCGATCGATGCCCGCTGCCGTGTCCCCTCTCAGCAGTTTATCGATTTCGGCTTCGTCCAAGCCCCCAGACTGGATGGGCTTCGCCTGTTGCTCGCCCAAGCTGTAGATGAAGGGATTCTGGCGACTGTAGGGCAGCCAGGCATCGTAGATTCTGCCTGGCGTGGGATTGCCGCTCTTCACGAAGTTGGCAAAGGCTCCCCGCAGCTTCCTGCAGAGCTGCTCCTCCTCGCCAGTGAAGCGACGTCGGGCTATCTGCTGGAACAGACTCGGCCCCAGGAGCAGGGGCAAGTCGGAGCTGTGCGAGGCACCCGCAAAGAGGTTTTTCTGCCCCTCATGTCCATCGCATGGGACTGGTCGAAGACATAGGCGTAGCTGGTGGAACCATTGAGCATGTCCAAGAGACGGAAGAATGGCAGCTCGTAGAGGGACTCCGACAGGAGTCGCTGCATCCCATTCAACAGATGGATGACACTTCCCCCCCTCTCGGGCACTCCGTTGAAGTAGCGCCACTTAATGGCTGCCATCTGCGAACCGTTCTCATTGCCGCCCGCCTCCAGGGAGCGCAGAACATTGGGCATCACTGTGTGATTGATGTACTCCTGCAGCGCCAGTTGGCCCTCTCGGGCCACATCCAGCCAGTAGTCCTGCAGGAAGGCGCCCTCATTCGAGGTGATTCCCAGGAGCACAGGAGGGAGCGTCTGATTGTGGAGTCGCTCCTCCAATCCTCTCCACAAGACAACCCCGAGCTGGTAACTGCCGTTGCCATGGTTGTAGACACTCTCGTAGGCTCTCAGCAAATCCTCCTGGCTGGTCCTCCGCAAACAGCCGAGCAGCTGCCGGCGCTGGGCTTCCTCGAACTGGCAGCCCAGTTTCTGGATAAGCACTCGGCCCGTTTCCATGATGCGCTGATCATGCCCAGAGCCCAGGGAACGCAGCACGGGGCCGGGCGACATGAGCACCAATTGCTTCACCAGATTGGACTCTTCCAGAGCACTGGCCAGAACCAAAGCTGCTCCTCCACTGCCATGGCCCAGTAGGGTGATCTGGTCCGGATTGCCCCCGAAGGCATCGGCATTCCGTTGAATCCACCTGATCGCCATCCTCACATCGGTGAGTCCGTAGTTTCCAGGCAGCTGGCGATGCCCTTCCCCTAGTCCCAGCCAGCCGTATATGTTGTTCCGATACTGCACACTAATCACGACGATTCCCTCCGCGGCCAGGTCCAGGCCATTGATGCGATTCCGAGGCCAATCGTAGGCAAACTCCTCGCCCGTGATGATCACTGCTATGGGCAGTTTTCCATACCGCAGCCCCGTCTCCGGTGTCCAAATGTTC
Organism: Drosophila lowei; assembly: GCA_008121275.1. Lineage (NCBI taxonomy): Eukaryota > Metazoa > Arthropoda > Insecta > Diptera > Drosophilidae > Drosophila > Drosophila lowei. Next base: position 16,507,874 of record CM017778.1, on the reverse strand, counting down.
AAGTACAGGCAATCCTCATCCGTCTGTGCAGCTCTGGGAATGCCGCCACCTCCATCCGAGCCCTCATCGTAGATGGTGTTCGAGAGTTGGGGGCAAATGGGCCGCATGGCCATGGCCTGGAGAGTGCGATTCCAGTTGAGGCTCGGCTTGGCGGGCTTTATGGAATATACAAGAACATTTTTAGATACTTCACCCCTTCATTCGCATCAGTTTTTGGATTTAAACGTCACTTACCGCAAAACGAAGTTCGGCCACGGGCGGCTGGGCGTAGGGGATTCCCAGAAAGGCATAGACAGCGCTACGTGTCCCATCCGGAAAGACCTTGAGCTGAAATCGATGGATGGATGGAATCACTTCACACTTGATCGCTTCGGAGTACGCTACGGAGTACTCACGCCAATTAGATCGCCCTGCTCCAGCTTTATGTGGGTTTGCTGGGCCACAACGGCAGCCAGGAGCAGCAGGAGGAGGCAATGAATCCTTAATGTGTTCCGCATGATTGCAACGAGCACTTTTTAGCTTTCACTTCTACAAATATGTATGTACGTGGCGCAACACTTTTGCATAGTTCATGGCGCATTTAAGCGCATTTATTAATTATGTCGCTTTATGTTTTATTAAAAAAATATTTAAATGATTCGTTGGGGATATTTTTTCACAGGGAAACTATTTGTCTGCTCGACGCTGGAATATAAACTGAGCGGCAAAAGACAAAAAAAAACGACATCACCAATTCATGGGAAATGTTTTGTGCTCACCAAAATTTCTGCTAGAATTATTTCAATGGTTTTCTGGTGTCATTACAGCTGCCACACCGCACCAAATCATTCATGCATCCATAGATCAAAACAAGAGAACAGCGACACCACCACGCAACAGCAACAACAACAGAAACAACAGCAACAACAGCAACAACAGCAACAATATGGTATGGTTGGTATGCATGTGGCAGGAAGGGAGTCGTGTCATGGTTACGGCTCCACTGGCCCTCGCACTCGCACTCGCACTCGAATGTGGGGCTGGAGCCTAAACCGAAAATCCATCCCCCTATTCCCATCCATTCGAGGGTTGATTGGCGCTATTACAGGTCAAATATTGGTTCAAAATGGCCAAAAATATACTAGTATGTACTAGTTTGATCTGTAATATGTGTTCCTTGCACTACCTAAAAACATGCTTTGCTCTCTATTTTCGATAAGTAAAAGTTGCCATTCTGGCATCCAATTTCATTCAATTTTCAGTCTTCCCCCCACGGAACTTCTTGGGCCGCCCTCGCACTTGTTTTTCATTGAGTTCGACTTTTATTCGTACTGTTAATGTCCAACAAAAATAACTCAGGGCCTCCCAGCCCCCCCGCCTTTCCCGGCTGCCAGATGAAGTTGTCGCATTTCTCGTACTGCTGGGCACTCTGCAGCAACTAATTTTCCATTAATGGTGGAGTAATTCCAGCTCTGGTCCACTCTGGTGGTGGATTCTCGACTGGTCTCTGTGCGCCGAGGCGGAGTTCCGGTCTGCGGAGTTTAGCGGCCGATCATTTGTGTTTGTGTGCGGGAGAGTGCTCATAATTAACATCAATGTAGTCATGACTCTGACTCTGAGGCTGTTCCAGCATCTCCCCCGTCCAGCACTACGCGCATTTATCTATTTTAATTAGTTTAAAATATAATTTGTTTGTTGACCTACGCGGATTACCAGCAGCGAACTGCGGCCTGGATCTCCCTTAGAAGCCAATCTGCCATTGGCTCCCGCTCCTGCTCCCGCTCCTGCTGCTGTTTCCAGAGCGATGTGCATAATTTCCAGTTAATTACGGGCCTACAAAATGCACATTTAAATGGTCGCTCCGCCGTGTCCGCGGCCCCATCCTGCCATATCCATCTGCCTGGCCTGGCCTGGCCTGGCCTGGCCTTAATCAATTTATGTTTGCCTATGTGGGCGGTTCGGTTCGGTTCGGTTCGGTCCACTTCGTTTCAGTGGCGGTTCTGGGCAGGTTGATGTTCAATTATAACAAATGGCAGTGACGTCCTACTTTGGCCATTGTGATGTCCCTGCATGTTGGCCATAAACAAATTAACGTTGCTGTTGGCCCATAAAAACCACGCCAAAGGCTGATGGACCGCGGTCATCTTTGGTCAGCGCGGTGGGTTATTAAATTATAAGCTATTCCAATATACTCGCTCCATTATAAATACCGGGTGCACATTACCACTGAGCCTCAATCAGTAATGATGTGCGAACGCCGAACGCCAGCACTGATTGACCGATCGTTCCTATGGTAGCTATATGAATAGTCAATTAAAACCGATTTTCAGATATTGTTTTATAACTTTATTGAAAGTTTTGGTATTTTTATGGTCTTTCCTATAAGAGAGACGATTCTTGATAGAAGTTTTCTCACAAAGTCTCTCTAACATATTGAAGCATCAGAAAAAGATCCCAGAAAATTGGCCCAATCTCGGCTAACGGTATAACTATTAACTTTTATTACCCTGGAATTTGGTGACGTATGTCAGATGCCTCCGAGGAGCTATGACAAAAAAAAACAGGAAAGGTTTTACATTTAATAACTTGGAAAACTAGCATATGGACAAATATTATAATACAGATAGTACTATCCAATTCGCAGTTTTGCCCCCACATCAAGAACCACTTCTGTTTGGCTTATATCTTCAAAACCATACTTTCCATTATTGCAATTTTGTTTGGCAAATATATGTCTACCCAACTACAATTCAACTGGAATAATTTCCTTTTTTCAAAATTTGACTCTTTCATCATTCTTTGCATGACCTACTCGACACAGACTACCCAGGACTACTCCCAAGCGACAGCCTTCAAGTTTATCTGCTCGACACTGCTATCTGCTGCTCCACATTCCACCGCACATCCACACATTTTTAAAAGAGCCCAAATTTCTGCATTTTGCCGAAGCCAACGTTGATTCCCCTTCTGCTTGCAAATTAATGAAGTTTGACGCATCGGTGCACTTTGGCTCCGGTTCGTTCGGCGTTCAGAGGGAGGGTCCTTGACAGCATTTAATTACAGCTCAGGATGCGAGGACAATGACTGCTTCAATAGCATATCATCGATGCAGGCGTGTCTCCATTGATTGAATCGGTTAATGGACTCTTTCATGTGGCTTTCTTGTCGAAAGTCTGATCAATTAAAACTCAACCCTTCATCCTTGATGTGTAACTCTGCAGAAAGTGTTGCCTAAAGCGTATTTATAGCACGAGCGCAGTTTTAAAGTCTCTAAAAAATGGTTCATTTCTAAAATTCAGCATGTACGAGTATTTTTAGTGTGTTTTTCCTTTGAGCAGCACACAGGCGACACCCCTCTGGTGGTCGTAAGCCCCCCCCATTGTAAGCCCCGTTGACACTGTCAAGGTTTTTGTATTTTCTCTTTTTGGGGAGTCCTCCGGTGGGGTGCAGCGAAACGCACGGCGGACAGCAGCCAACAAAGCAACCGCCTGAGTAGTCCCCACCCTTCCCCCCCCTTACTATGGTACACATATGGTAGTTGTAGTATTTCGCGCTACAATATTTTGCATTAATTAGAAAGTGGGCCATGTTCAAGCACTCCCCCCACCCCCCTCCCGTTTACATGCTCGAGTCCGTTAAGTGCTCCCGACTGGTGTGTGTGTGTCTGTGTATGGCTGTGGCTGCAGGCATAAACAAAATGGCTGCCGCTGCTGGCGTTCGCGCTGTTTGTCTGCAGAACCGTTAAATTAGGCTTAAAGCAGCAAAAAAAACAAAAAAACTAAACCAAAAACCCCCCAAGAACCGCAACAAGTTTTGTGCATTGTTTTGTTAAGTACCTAACGCAAAACTGTTGCAGGATGCTGGCTCGTCTCCTTGCTGTTATTTCTGCTAATTACGTAATTACAGCAGAAGGCGCCTGCCACAAGCAGAAGCAGTGCCTTGAACTGTGCCTGAAATTCACAGAATGGTAGATTTTCTTAAATCATACATGTAAGATATTATTTAGATATAGGTTAGTGATACTATTAAATCGCGGTAAGTGCAAGAACAATTAGTTAACTTCACTGATCTCGGCTGAGTTCTGCTGCTGCAGCTGAAAGTTACGTCGGCGGATTCTCTTTTTACTGCTGTTCCTCTTCTTCTCTGCTGTGCTCTCCTGCTGTTACTCTGCTGTTACTCTGCTGTTGATCTGCTGTTACTGCTGTTACTCTGCTGTTAATGCTGTTGCTCTGCTGTTGATCTGCTCTTACTCTGCTGTTACTCTACTGTTACTCTACTGTTATTCTGCTCTTACTGCTCTTACTCTGCTGTTATTCTACTGTTACTCTACTGTTATTCTGCTCTTACTGCTGTTACTCTGCTTTTCCTGCTGCTGCTCTGCTGTTACTGCTGTTCCCCGTTGCGAACCACGTGCTCCTTCAATGGGCCAGCTTTCTCACTCCTTCTTACATACATAAGTATTCTTCATGCGCAGATTGAAGCTGTTATCCTTAAATCACAATTTTTATAGATCCTACTTTTCATTGCAGGCAAAAACACAAGTCAGGTTCTCTATTATAACAGCATTTTGAAGATTATCCTATTACAGAGGGAGGTGCTTACAAATTGAAGCTTAAAACCGTTGTAAATATCTGATAATCACTTTATTAAACCGGAGATGCCATAGATTTAAATGCCGTTAGGCTTTCGCTGCGTCCCTCCCCCCCATTGGGGTTAGGGGTGATGTAAATCAAACATAAGTTATAATTAATTGAAGGTTCAATTAATCCTATGATTGGATGTACATACATATGTATATTTAACTACTATAAATATAGCAAGCGTTTCGACTGTTTCACTCCCGAACGGCCTCTTTTTTGATTACATTCCGGAAATGGGAGCAAATCAACTCCCGCTGGAAAGGAGAGTCAGAAATCCTTGCTAATTGACATACGATATCCTGTCGGGTCTATGCAAAAATGTAGCAAATATGTGCACTCGACATGCGGGGACATGCGATGCATTGACAAACATCAGTTGCAGGCAGAACAGAAAGGAAGCAGCACCCACTGAAGCCATGGAAACCATGTGCATGCCTCCTCCTGCAGGAGGAGCTGCTGCCAGCTCCATCATCTGTGGGCCTCTGGCAGAGAACGGAAAACTTTTCCAGGCATTGCATAATCGAAACAGCAGCAGCAGCAGCAGCAACAACAAACAATTGGCTTTTACTGGAATAAAATTTAATAAAGAAGTTTTCAATATGCTTTGGCAATATGTAGGCAATAAAGTCGCTCCAAAAATCATAAATATTTTCATTACGAAAATGAAACAAAAGCCAAATTCTCGTAGTCTCGGGAGAGTGTCCTCGTTCTTGTGCATAGACTGAGCTTGCCACATATTGTTGCACTCAAAAATATGTACTCCAGAAATATTTGTATAAATTATTTTGCAAACTGTTTTTCCATTTAAATTCTGTTTGCGGCTGGCAATAAATGTTGCAAGTGTTGACGTCGGACGGTCTATGACGAATTTATTGAAGCTATTGCAAAAAAGTTCTGAGCCGAGAGTCAAACGTCGTAACAATATGGAGCCTTTGGTCAGCAGCAGCTTGCCCCGACAGTTGTGGCAGGCAAATGAGAAATTGTGTTGGAGCCTTGCAACCAGGACTCCTCAAAAAAGTGGAATAATTCAAACTGACTCGGCACCGAGGCGAAGCGTACCCTCACTGCTCAATAATATACGATACGACACCAGAAGGCGGGCTGGAACTGGGCGAGAAAACTATTTCCTTTTAGTTAAGAAAACTAGAAACAAGGACACGCATTTTACGGCAATGAAATTTTGTGCTCGCTCGAAAGTTGCTCGCTAATTCCTCCGTTGGCAAACTTTTGCGCTCAAGGTGTCGCAGGCGCATTCCGGTGGATGCTCCCCCACGGGTGGGGGGCTCCTTGTCGAGCTTGTCAAATGGAAAACACATTAGCTGCTTAATTGAGAGACAGAGGTTGAGTTTCATTTAAATTTTTATTCAAAAATCACATTTGTTGTTTGCCATAAATACGTAGGTAGATATATGTATATATAGTTATATATGTATATGCGATGCTTTGCCAGTATTATATGGTATATGCTGTTTCGTTATGTAATTTACATTAGTTCATGTGTGTGTGTGCGTGTGTTTGGGTGTGTTTGGGTGTGTATCTGTGTGGCTGTGGCTGTGGCTGTGGAATATGCCTCAAGCTTTAACAATCTTCACTAGGCAATAGGTTCAAGCACATTTATGTATTATGTATTATATTTACTCATGTTTTGCATGTTTTCATTTCAGCTGCAGCTTACAACATTGTTTTCCTTTTATTTCCTGTACAAATAGAAAACCAGATTTTGTGCAAATAAACCATTGCACTGAGGACTGAGAGATACATTCATTTATCTCAAATGTGAATTTACAGAATTTACAATAACAAAAATGCAAAAATGGAATTAATTAACATTCGAGAATCGCCGGCAGCGCATTTAAACTGATTTAATTGCAATAATGGCATTGATGGGTCCTTGAATGTGTTCGACAATGGGGTGGGGGAGGGGATGGGTAGTCATTCTTAAGCTCAGATATGTGTTCATTGGAGCATTCAGCTCCCCTGCGAAACGATAGATAGAGGGAATTTAGTTCAGCCCTTCCTCTTCTTAATTTATTGTCAGTTCTGTCAAGCCCGAGGCCTTGCAATGCCAATCGAAAGGTGCAGATCCATCGATTACCAGGTGAGAAGTCCTCAAAGCTGCTCTTGAATTTGTATGGGATTCGCTTAATTCGTTTTCCAATAGTTAATTCGTTATTTATTTTCCCATTTCCAATCCAAGCTCCAAGTGAACCCATTCAAATGACCCTTAACGTTACGTGCTCTCTCCTCCCTGCTTCACTTTCTCCCTGCCTTCTCTTTATTCCATTGTCGCACAACAACAAAAAACACGAACTGTTTTCATACGAGTGTTATTGAAAAACACATGGGATTCATGGGATTCATGCGATTCATGCGATTCATGGCTTTCTTTTTGTCCAGTTAATTGATTATGCACAATTATTCCCATAACGTATATGTGTATGGAGTACTCGTAACGGGGCGGGGATGGGGATTGGGCGAGGGCTTATGCCATGCGGCTTTCGGGGATAATCGTATCACAACATTCATATTCGTATTCCCATTCCATTGCACTTTTTGTTTCGGTTTGGGCTTAAGTTTAATGTTTTTTTTTGCAATAAGTTTGATTACCATTTCTTTAATTATGTTAATTGTATTGTTTATTAATTAACGGCTGTTTCAATGCGTTGTTTTGGCCTTATTCTCCTTTTTATTTTTATTTTTATTTGTAGTTTCTGTTTGATTTTGTTTCTTTGTGTGGGCGGGGCGGGGTCGAGGAGCCTTTTTGAGTATTTTTTGGTCAAGTGTTTTTTTGTCTTGGTTTCATTTTGGTTTTTGGTTTTGTTTTTGGTTTCTCTTTTGTCTCCTAAGTTTATGTTTTTAAATTTGTATAAAAAGTGCAGTTTTGTCTGTTGTTCTGTGTGTGTTTTGTTTTGCTGTTGTGTCAAATACAAATCCACAAATACAATTATATACAAAAAATAAAACACACTGTACAAAAATTGTGGTAATTCCCTCAGTTCCACACTTTTCAGATACATTTGCGTGCGTGCCTGTGTGTATCTTCGCCTTGGGCCGCCGCACAGCACACACATTTCGGAACGCATATACATTTATCCGTTTATCTGGCATTTTTGAGTATTATTGTTATTCGTAGTCAGCGGCAAAAATGTTTGATTTGATTTATGTGCATGCGGATAGGGAACATTTCATTGCATTTGTCGTCTCTCCGTCTCTCCGCCTGTCCGTCCGTCCGTCCGTCTGTCTCTCTATCTGTTTCTGACATGCCAATACTTGCGCACACACACATAGATATAGTGACATATACATATTGCCCTGATAAGCATACATATTTGACTGATAAATGCTAAACAATTTTGCTGTTTGGCAGTCAAGAGTTTCCCGAGTTTTGGGCAACATTCCATTATTTTTTGGCATTATACGATTTCATTTCAATTTGGTACGAAGAACCAGCTCAGCAGCTCATAGATGGATGGATGGAAGGGAACGAACCATTAACCAAGGGATCTACAGACAAGCAAATAAATATTGATTTGAATATACAACGCATACGAGGGTGGTCTGATAAGTACTTAGAATCACCGCCCGATGGTGCCAGTATCGCAAAAGAGATTTACCATCGTAAAGTTCATTCTTTTGGACGGCTACTGTCAAAATTTCAGCCGCATCGGACTCGTAGTTCTTTTTTGAGCACGTGTGAAAGCTGGCTTGGCCGGAAAAAGAGCTGATTCGATTCTTATTTTTTGAAGGGAAATCAAGGAGCGCTGGGTGACTCGTCTCCTTCGATGGCGACTGTCAAAACGACTTCCACGGAGGACAACGTAACATGCACGATCCACAGTAGGCATCTCAAAAAAAACGCGTGACTCGTATAGTTGGGTATACTTCCATAGATCATATGAGTGCGGTTCAATAGGTTTTCCTGCCTCTTAACTGATAGGGAGAGCCCTCTACTGTCAGCATATCCCTCCAACCAAGGCCAAGATTGATGATTACTATGGCAATGCTGCACAATCAATTTCAATGGTAAAAAAGTGATTTACTGAAAAGACGTCTAGAAGAACGTCTTGAAGTTGAGGAGATAGAAAGAGATTTGAATCCATTATCTCACAAAAGATATGTAAATCCTATTTTTTTTGGAGGTAAAGTGTTTAGAGCTCAAAGGATTAAAGGATTGTGTGTGCAAAAATCATGTTTCTTTCATTCAAAAAGTTACAGACTTATAGAAAAGCCCTCGTTTTGTGCGGGTACCTACTGTACCTGTTACTGTAACTGTAACGACCCTTTAAATTGACTCCCTGAAACTGGTTCATTCGTTGAAGTTCGATTTCCATTCGGAATGGATTTATTTCAAATAGTTGCCGATGTTCGTTGACCAATCAGTCATTTTCCAACTGGTTCCAATCGAACTATTGCATCGTGCCCCACCCAACTCGTTTTGATATGTTGAAGCTATATATTTTGACTGGATTTCGTCTTGCACTCCACTCCACTCCGATTATTGCCCTGCGCACTTGAAAAAGGCTAAATAGAAAATAGAATTCCAAACAAAATATTACAAAGAAAACGAAGAGAACGAAAATAAAAATTGTACAAAAATTGTTCATCGGCAATTGTTGTGTATATTTGTGGTAAAAAATATGTATATATCTATATATACTTTTGATATAGTATATGCATGTATAGATTGGCTTAAACTAACACAAAAAATCTCTCTTCTCGTCTCGTCTCGTCTCATCTCATCTGATATGCGAGTGGTTTTTAAAAAGTTGATTGCATCTCGATGGCTGCTGCTGATTCACATCAGTAAATGGCCGCGAATTACGAACTAAAAGCTGAGTTGCACATAACAAAGTGGAAATGAAAAAGCTGCTAAAGCTAACCTTAAACTTAATATTGCTAAACATAGTACTATAGCTACGATACTCCTACGCCTGCTCCTCTGGCTTTTGTGCACACTTGACTGAATGGCTGCTCGAATGGAGCTCTTCTCTTGTTTGCTACCGTATTTGACGTTGAATTTACATTGGATACTATACGTTAAGGAATTGGCTGGAGCCTCGAGTCTGGAACCGAAACTGAGAGGCGTTCACGCACACATTTACAGGGCATTACAACACTAGCTACACATACACAGAGAGTGGCAACAAGGCGACAGGCGACCAACATTTACAAATACATAGAAAACTCAACGCGCACGGTACAAAAAAATTGGCGGCTACTTACGCAACTATACATACAGATTATACAGATATACAGATAGATATAGATAGATATAGATAGAGAGTTATACACATAATACACATATAGAAAAAGACAAGAAGTCTAGCAGTTTGGCTAATTTGAAATTAGCAAAAAACGATGGCAAAATCTCTGCTGCTCCTGCCGCTGGCAGTTTTACAACTACATACATGGCTAATCGTATCGTATTCAGAGTCCTATTATATATACACACACTGCTGTTACACATACACATGCATATGCATAACTGCAGCGTCGAATGCTTACACACACAATACATACTGCTGCTCCTGCTCCTGCCGCTGCCGCTGCGGATCCTAACCAACTTCTCGTCTCGTTTCGTCTCTTCTCTCGTTTCGCTAGTAATAATAATTAACATAGTTTTTTGCATACAGCATTAATTTCTTCTAAATGGCTATGAGTCATTGAGTGTATGTGTGTGTGTCCGTTGTGTGTGTGTGTGTGTGTGTGTGTGTGTGTATTCAGTACTATTAACGCTTGTAGCTATTGCCAGAATTCACATATCGCTAGCTGCCAACCAACTCAATCTGACGATACTTTTTGCGCAAATTGGAAACTGGATCACGGTACAGCATGGGATCCATACGCAAATTGGAACGTATCAGCGGCATATAGCTACAAAATCATAGACATTAGTATATATCCACATATGGGTGTACGGGTATCGTTTGTCTGGCACTCACCCAAAGACCGCTGCAAAGGTATTCAGACAGCTCTGGCGCTGTATGAAATGATCCGGATCATTCCAGGGGGAGCGGCCCGTCTCCCGATCCTTGTAGCCCTTGCGCTGCGTCACTTTAATCGGCGGTTTTCTGGTCACATGCGAGACCAGCAGGTTCATTAGGATATCCTCGCAGTTGGAGGACTGCTGTACAGTCTTTAGTAGCAGCAACGACAGCCAGTTCGTGTACAAGTAGTTGTAGTAGCGGTGGTAGAAGGCCGCCCCCGTCAGCACAATCGAGTAGTAGTTCGTCCACTTGGACGTGTAGCCCCAAGCGTTCTGTAATTGATGGATTGGCGTTTGATTATTGGTCACTCCATCACTCCATCACTCCACTCCTGCTCACCTTGGAGTCATCCCAGAAGTGTGCCCTCGCTGGATAGCCCACAATGCGCTCGGGAAAGTCCCGCCACACGGTGTAGGCAAAGTCCAGTTCATCCGTATTGAGTATGGCATCCTCGTCCAGCGACAGCACAGCGTCCGTCTGTATCTCATCGTAGGGCACAAAGCGTTGTGATATGCTCGGTCGTTCCTCAGTCGTTTGGCCCGTCGGCCCGGCCCCGGCCCCGATACGAGTGTTGCCCCCCAGGGCCACCACATGCAGGGGTATGTGATAGGTGGGGGCCAACGTTTCTTCAACGGCAACGGTCGTTCAGCCGCCCACAGTACAAGGATCTAAAGGGAGAGAGTGCATGAAGATCTTTGCTACCAGTTTGGGGGCCTATGGTGGAAATACTTACACGATCCACAAACTGGCTCTTGGTGATGGTCTTGACCAGCTTGTAGAGCGCCGCATTGGGACCCATGGCGGCTCCAATCTGCACATAAATGACGGCCGTGTAGTTGTGCCGCGGCTCCGCTCCCATCGAATTGAGCATAAAAGGCATGAATCTGTTGGAGGATTACCGAGGGTTGTACTATATTCGTGGCATTGAGGGAGGATAAGGGGGGATATTGGCTCGTACCTTGAACTGTCGGCGAAGGTGGGCAGCGTGAGCAGGGCGCCGGGAGAGCTGTTCCACACCAGGCTGCTGCGCACCGGGTAGTCCGGCAGGCGTTCGCGAATGATCTGCAACGAGAGGCAAGCGGGTAGTGGGTGAGTGGATGGAGCTAATGGCTGTTTAATGGCTGTGACGATATGCCCAAGTGATGATTGCCAATTGATTGCCTAATGAGGAGTGGAGTGGAGTGGAGTGGCAAAGAGGCAGATGCAGTGGGAGTGCACTCCAAGTGGGAGACCAAATTGCGTTTTGAATGGCGTCCCCCCTTTCGACTGCCAAGCCCAAATGACTCTTTTCCTTCCTCTGTTTGTCTATGCCTGTCTGGCGGTCTATCTCGTGGTCCCCTCCTGAGTGCGATAATTCAATGGGCCTGAGCCGGAGCCGGAGCCAGAGCCTGAGTTGTTGCCTAATTTTCCGCTTGGCGCAGATGCTGGTCCCCTCGTCCTTCGGAGGAGGCGTTACCGCAGCTTCCGCTGCGCAACGGAAGGAGCACGGCAGCCTCCACGGGCGGAAGTTCGTTCGCCACTCATCAAGTGCTCCACAAAGAGGGCGCTATCTCCCCCCCCAAGCATCGCGTGTCATTAATGGCGCGTTAATTTGTCGCTCAATGCACGGGTACGCCTTAAAGTATGCCGTGCCAAATTAGTTATGCACAGGAGCCGCAACTCGAAGTCCCTCTCCGTCCGGATTGGCTTTGGCTTTGCCTTCCCTGTTGCCGTCCCGGGGTTGAATGGAATTATAATTGCAAGGCCTGACCCCCTTCAACACCAGGAAGAGAGTGTTATGCAAAGGACCTCCTCTTGGGGCGCTTTCGCCAGAGTCTATCCTCAATCTTAAGCTTAAAGATCTTACTAGATTTAACTCTTACTTAAGTGTAAGCAAATGTGCAGGAACATGAAAAATGGCTACTTTTTTTATAATTTATGGGTCTAGGGGCCATTAGTGTATTTGTTTCTGGCGTGTTCCAGCTTTCGCCTCAGTTCTCCCCTTTTTTCTGTCGATTTATTCTTTGCATTCTTTGTTTGCATTCATCAGCTGCCACATAACTCAGCTGGCCCCAGCCGCCCCCTCTGCTGCGCCCCGGCTCGTTAGGCACATTCCACATTCCGCATTGCACCTTCCGATGGAGCAATGCCGCTGTCGGGTTGGGTCGGGTTGGGTCGGGGCTGACGATCCCTCGAATGGCTTCTTGTCTGGCTGGGCGCGTGTCTCAAGTGCCTGCTTTACATTTTGTAATTATAATTCCTTCTTTAGCGCATCGCTTTTTATCCTTTTTATCCACATACTTGCAGAGGGTATAATGATTTGTAAATGTAAAGGAGAGCAGACCTGCCCATGGAGTAAGGGTATGTGCATCAGTTTCATTCGGTTTTGAGGGTCTATCTATCTGTTTATTTGTTGCAACTCCTTCGTGTCTCATTCGTAGCCAATGAGTCCGTTCGCTTATGGGACATTCAACGACTGTTACCGAGTGTCCCCGTAGTGCAAACGAACCTGCAAGGGTATCTGAAACTTCGTCCCGCAGAATCTCCTGCACACGCTTTCCCCTCTCCTTCCTTCTGCTTTCTGCAGTTCCGCCCGCCTTCGCCCCTCTCCCCCTGCCTGTTTTTTGCATAGAAAAGGCAGAACTAGCGCGAGCAGCGTCGCGTCGCGTCGCGCGTGTTTATTTACGGTTTCCTCTCGCGCTAAGTGTGTGTGCATGTGTGTGCGTGCACACAGAGGGTGTGTGTGTGGGTGTATGCCTCTGTGTTTGCCAGCCTGCGACATAATTAAGTAAATCTCTTGCTGTCGACGTTGCAGCATAATTGAGTGCACGAGGGAGAAGGAAATGTCCGCCTGCCTATGATTCAATTATGCGCAGTGCCTATGTCTCTCTCTCTCTCTCTCTCTCTCTCTATCTGTCTGTCTGTCTGTCTCTTTTGGCCACATTTTAATTGGCCAACCAAGTCGGATTTAATTGGCTTAAAGCCGGCCAACTCGCATGATGCATGATGGCAAATATTGCCCCGATTTGCATCGCTGCATCTGTCACGAGCAGGCGATTCTTTAGCAGCAGTTGCTCCTCTAATTCTTCTCTAAACTAAACACACAATTTGGATGCCAGCCAGCCAGCCAGTAGACTTATCGCAGTAGCAGCACCAACAACAATCGCCTTTTGGCAGTCCTTAACGGGAGCCAAGGCGATGGGCGGGATATGTACGGGTGTATTGAGAGGAAGTCAGCCAAAACTTCATATCCGTTTCGCATCAGCGCTGCAGCGGTGTGGTTGAGTGATGATTAAGTTGCAGGCACACATACATATGCAGCTTTGGGGCCCTGTGCACCCAATGGAGCGGATAATGTAAGCACATAAAACAGGTGGATGCATCCACACATCCGCCTCTGTCCCTCTCTTTGCATTTCGATTGAGAGCTTTGGGGCTAGAAAAAGTCTTAAAGTTTTGACAGAATTTAAACAATATCCCCCTCCCGCCACCGCTCCCCCTCCCCTTCTTTGAGCAGACATGTACATACACGCACAGTCATGCTCGTTTTACACAGAGAAACTTTCTGCAAAATTAATTGCATGCGAAAATCGAGAACTTCTTTTTGCCAAGATTCTCTCACATTTCTTGCACGTTTTTTGTTGTTGTTTTTTCTGTTTGTTGGCTTTCACTCGTTTATGCGCAGACACTTCTCCCGAACAGGCATTAAATGCAATTTTAATTAAAACGCCTCTAAAATCACGTTTCGGCGAAGGCATCGAGGGATTACAGCAATCGAATTTGGTAAAAGGAAACGGTGCGGAGTGTATCTCTGCCTTTGGCAAATTACTATCTGAGGTTCTTCTTTGAAGATATTTGTAATGTTACTCCGATTTCGAGCATGTGGCCGGCTTTCTGTTCTTCATTCCCGTAGGAATAAGAGTATCTGCTATTTTTCTTAGCATACTTTTCCGGTAAAGCCATTTCCCACCACCATATGTGTGTGAGTGCTGCATACATAAAATACTGCCTCTTGGCCAGGCCAAGTGCTGCACTCAGTGGCGGCACCCCAAGCAAGACTTCTGGATGTGAATTCGGCAGAAGATAAACATGAAATTAACTTATGCAAGTAGCAAAGGAGAGACAGAGACAGAGAAAGAGAGTAACGGAGAGTGGCAGCAAAAATTATATGTAAATGCTGTCCCAACAAGTTTTCCCATACAACTCCCAAGAATCTGCAGCGGAACATGCAAATCAAATGAAATCAAATTTAAGAATAAAGGCCAGATAGAAAGGCTTGGCTGGTAGATCGTTCCTATATTCCTAAACAAATTGTTATCCGATTCGAATAAAAGATTTCTGAGGATTTGGGTTCAATCATCTACGAGAATGAAGGTCCCCCATTCAATGAATTCTATTTTGTTCTTACACAAAATATATATAATATTTCGAGTTTTCAATGCTCCATTTTCTATCTTTCATCATTTAGAGGGATATGGAAGACTATAATGATGAAGGAATGCTAGAAAAACTATGCGCTCGACCACATTTTATTTAGTTTATTAAAAAACTCCACAAAAATGCTCGTAATTAAAAACAAAATGCTGAAAGCCACAAAAATAAAAAGAATTATAAACAAATTATATTTCTATAGGATGTAAAAAAGGTAACCCAAAACAAAACACGTTCTACGAGTGAATATTTTGTATCGCTTTTAGGGGGAAAAAACAAAAAATTTGCTAACCAAAAGCCAAACTTTGTTCGTTTTTAATTTTGTTTTAATTGTTTTTTTTGTACACTTTTTTTTTTCAAAAATTAAACGATTTGAAATTGTTGTGCGAATGTTAATTAACTAAAAACAAAAGTTAGATAGGAATGTAGTTCATTATATCATACATATGTATATGTGCACACATATGTATGTATGTATCCATGATTAAAGTCAGGCAATTTATTTTTGCCAAAAATGTTAAATATTCAGTAAAGCTGCTGAAAAAGTTATATGTACGAGGATGTGTACCTCGTACTGAGTATTCATGGAATATTTAATTTTCACTGAAAATATATATTCTAAAAACTTTTCAAAGTGAATTGATACTTTTGATTTTGATTAGAGGCACCTCATCAGCATATTCCTGGTCGTTCGCTTAGTTCTTTTTTTATTTTTGGAACTGTTGGAGTTCATTCGTCTAACAGCGTTATAGCGTCATTTGCCATGACTTCAAGAAACTTTAAGCTGACGATGATGTCATCATTGTTGGCAAACTTCGTTTCGCTCGTCGCTGTCGTCGCTTCAACTTTAGCTCCGAACAACGAAAATAATGAACAGCAGCAGCAGCACCGAAGCAGCAGCAGCGACAGCAGCAGCACCGAAACAGCAGCAGCGGGAGCGGGAGCGGCAACACCGAAGCAGCAGCAGCAGCGACACGGAGTTGAAGTTGTGAAGCGGCTTTGACAAATTCGTTAAACAACACGAAAATAAAACCCAACAAAAAATACAGCAAAAGTCAAACAAGTTTCGACTACAGAGCGAACGAGCGAGCGATAGATGGGCAAATGGAAAGAGGGAGAGGAGAAGGAAGACTTAAATTTTGTTTTTCAGTTTGTGAGAATATTTTCCTGCATATTGCCAACATTGATAGGTTTTGGGGCGACATACAAAGATACAAAGTATGGCAAACAAATGTAACAAAACGCAAATAAACGCAAATAAATACTGTATAAATATTTATGCTAAAAGTTGGCTCAAATCAACAGACAAACAGCCCCCCAGGGGGGAATCTCTGTATATTTATTTGTCGTTGTTTCTTGTAGTTTTATCGAAACTCATTCTGAATGAAAGTCAAAATGAAATACCCTCTATACAGCTTTTTTAATGGCGATTGATGTGCGTTTTGAGCGGGTCCTTTAAAGGTCTTTAATATTCTTTACTCTTCATAAGGGTTTGCTGTGTAAAAGTTGTGGAAAATGATAAAGAAATAAGAGTTTTAAAGGTGCTTTCCGCTTTACTGATCCCATAAGATACTGGGACTTTTAAAGGGACTTTTACCATTCGAGGCCATTGATGGATTTCAAAGCAAATGCTTCTTTTTTTTTGGAATATAGGTCAAATATTGAACAGGAAACATCAAGCTTTAACAGAGAAGAATACAAGCTGCAATTCCACATTCTACTTTATAATTAAAAGATCCGTTTAAAAGAGCATTTCCCACAGGGGCAGTGGAATAATTCTTATCAATTTGTAATCGTAATCCCCCCACGTAATTCATCAAGCGACAAATTGACGTAGAACAACAGAAATAGAAATACTTGGAATCCGAATGCGAAGACAAAACACGTGTAAAACGAAACAGAAACAGAGTCGGCAAAGAGACAACGAGGGAAGAAAAACAATTTAACATCGGTTTAGGCTCTGGCACTCTGGCGTTTTTGGGCACGTTAATTAAATCTAATTAGCTCTCGAAAAAGCACTGGGGAATCATACGTAATTATAAGCTGAAAAGATGGAGGAATCGAGACATTAAAGAAATACTCAAACTTATGCAAATGCGAACGATACGACGGACGAACGGGAGGGCGGTGTTGGCGACGGCATGATTAAAAATAATTTGGTGACGTCACAGAGAAGGGGCTGCCTTTTGGAGGTCAGTGCTACATACATGTAGCCCCTCAGTCGGTCGTTCTTCTTTGCCCCTCTGGGTTTCTTTCGTTCTGTTGTTGCCATTCCGTTTTAGTTTCGATGACGTCACAGGCGTGCACATTGCATGACAAGTTCACATATTTTCTGCACTCCACGACTCTTCGTTGTGTGGTGGGAGAGCAGCGTGAGAGAATCCAAAGCTCACACGGCATACCTCTCTCTCACTCTCTCTCTCTCTCACTATTCGCTAATCTCGTGGGTAAAATAAAATGTTGTTTTTTTTGCCGGCTATTTATTTTTGCAAATAAAAGCTAGAAATCACCCAGAGAAAAAAATAGAAAAAGAGAAGCCAAAAGCTAGCTCTAGCCATCCCGCTCTATCTCTGGTTATTTATTATTATGACTGTTGGCATTCCTAGTGCCTCGCGCCCTCTCTTTAGCCCCCAGAAGCAGTCGATGTCAATAAATATTCGAGTTATGACAAGTTGACAATCCAGTGAGGCAGTTTTTGGGTCCCACCCCCCGACATTCTCTGTACGTAATATGGGTGGGCCTCCCCAGTCTCCAGTCCCCAGTCCCCAGTGGTGTTTCATAATTTGGGACGCGTTGTAAGGCCATAATTGACCTGCGGCTGATCGATACAATGGACATGTGCACATATGGTTTGCTGGCCAAATGGAGTGGAATTGATGATGCGGGAGTGCATTGCGGTCAATTCACGAGCGGCGCTATCGCTATAAGGGCCATTAATTAGTGTGGCAGGCATTAAGCATGCTTAAATCGAATGCAAATGTAGGGGAACCGAGAAGGAACACAGATAACACAAAAAGAAACCATTGTTGTTTATTTTTGAGTATAATTTATATCAAATTAGATAGTAAACCCGTAAAAATACTGAAGTACTATCGCACTAATCACACAAAAATACAATGAAAAAGCGGAAAAGAATGCTTTTTTTTTCATTGGAGAGTGTCTCCATTCTATTGCCATCTTTCTCTATCGATAAAACGCCACGCAACGAAATTGCGTCGTTCATTAACCTTGAATCCGAACTCCCATTGAGGAATCGAAGTGGAGCGGGAATGCACTACAAGAATCTATGCTCCCCTTCCTCTTCTTTCCCTTCAACCACAAAGGGTTGCCGGCAATGAATGTGTTTGTGGTGTGATTAGTATTTTGCTGCTTTCTGCTTTTGGTTTCTATTTGCGGCTCCAGCAAACACAAACAGCTGTACATCAAAGACAAAAATGCGAATAGAAAGGCGAAGCAGAGGAGGCGAAGAAAGCGAAACAATAATAACAATAAAGCCAAAAGGTGAGAGCAGTCGACTGGCAGACAGAGAGAGCGAGCACACATTCGTGTTGTTATTTTTTTTTTGTATGCGGTCGACTACGACTAATTCCGTCGATGATGGCCGAGACATCGACATCGGGCCTCGTTCGGCACCGCTCGGGGCCCAGTCGTCACAGTCAATATTCAGCAGTCCAAGCAAACGGACGTACAAGCCAACAGAAAAAAGTCAGAGAAGTCAAGAGAAAAAAGAAGAAACTCCAAGCACAAAGTGGAATAATATTAGAGGAGATAGCACACAGATTAGCCCCACTTTACGTACTTAATATAACGTTCCTCGCCCAAAAGCCCAAAACCCCAAAAAGCCCTAAAGATGTCCGCTCGCCGCGTCACCCTAAACACACGCGTCTCGCGCGCCTCCACCTCCACGCCGGTGGGTGGAGCATCCACCTCCTCGCGTTTGGGTGCCACCAGCCCCACTTCGCCCACGCGCACCTCTCGCATCCAGGAGAAGGAGGAGCTGCAGCACCTGAACGATCGCCTGGCCTGCTACATCGATCGCATGCGCAATCTGGAGAATGAGAACAGCCGACTCACACAGGAGCTGCATCTCTCCCAGGACACCGTCAACAGGGAGACCTCCAATCTGAAGGCCGTCTACGAGAAGGAGCTGGCCGCCGCCCGCAAGCTGCTCGACGAGACGGCCAAGGAGAAGGCCAAACTGGAGATCGATATCAAGCGTTTGTGGGAGGAGAACGACGACTTGAAGCCCAGGTAATAACCGCGGGGGCGTGGTGTGGGGTGAAGGGGTGCCCACTGCGTATTATCAGCCAGTGATGTCATGGCTTGGTGTGCGACTGTGCGACAGACCGAGAGCGGGGGTAGAGACTGAGCAAGGCCGATGATGTCATGCCAAAGCACATTTCGAAAGCGACGCACCGTAGCACATGGCAGCGCAACGTCTCACGTTGTCTCTCACTCACGCGCTCTCTCTAGCGCTCTCTCTCTCTGTCTAGTCTAGTCTCTGTCCTGCTCTTTGTTTATTTTGTGCTCTCGAGCTCTCTTCGCATTTTATGCAAATCCTAATGAGAAACGAAAAACTGGAGACGATTTCGACTATGGGATACCTGTTGGTCTTAGCCCTCTAAGGTCTGTAATGGTTATCCATTATTACAGATCATGGCTATACGTATGTGCAGTTTTAATTACCAACTCTTCAACATAACATAAGCAAACGCTTGTGCTCTACAAACATCTAAAAAAAGGTTCGATATACCCCTTTACAAATAGCGTCTTAAAGCCTAATGGAAGGTTACACGACTTAATGTCTTTCAATTATGATGTCATAGTATCGCACGCAGTTTCCTAAAAGAAAAAACAACCGGTTCGGGCACTCTATGGCTCTATGGGTCTATGGGTGTGATGTGAACAAATGTAAATTTTTCCATTTTCGAGATATTCCGTTGCGCGTCGTTTGCGTTTGCGTTATCAGGCAATATTTATTTTTGGTATTTAGTGGGCACAAAGCTTTTTTAATTCGTATTAGCCACCAGATTGTTGTTTGTGTTTGCCAACTGATAATGGAGTTGGGCGGGGGGAGGCTTTGGTTTTGAGGTGTGTCACCAAAACTAGTGAATATGGAACGAACCAACCAAAAGAAATGGGATATTTCACAGCGAATCTGATAAGATACGATAAGGTGATTCCAAAGATAGCCAATCTATAGTAGGTATTCCAAAAATGAATTGGTATCAACATTTTCCCGAAAATTCCACCAAAAATATTTTTTCGTTCATATAAATTTTCGTTGGCAAATGCCAGCTGTAGAGGGGCGGAAAGGAAATGGAGCTTCAACACGCACAGAAAAACCAAACGAAAATCCAACAAAATACGAAAAAGAAAAACCAATGAAACAGGGAGCACAAACAAAACAGCCTTGAATCTATTTTGTTTTTATGCCTTCCCTCCCTCCCCATATTTACACAATTTTTGTTCCTTGATTAGCTGCGGAAATTGTTTATAATGTAAATGGAATGGGGGGAATGTACATAGAACCAAAACATCCAATAAAATGCGAGACTGAAGGCTGACGGCCTGCCTTACAAGGTATTGCAGTCATTTATTAGGTATTTTTTTAATGAGTAATATCCAACATTCTATTGAAATTCAAATCGGTTGAAATGTCAATTATTCCTATATTCAGGCATACAAAACGTGCCGACCACGTTTTCGGAACATACAATACATATTCCCGGGGATTATGTGTGGCATTTTTCGATGATATTTTCGTGGGGCAATAAATAAAATAAGTTTTTTTTTTTAAGCTAAATAGTATTCCAAATAAAAGAACTTCCCATAAATCAATGGGAGATGGAGAGGGGTATACGGGGCGCTAGAGGGTGGTGGTCAGAAATAGCCAAGGGGCTAGTTTATGCTAATGGAACTCAAGGCAAACAAAATAGCAGCGAAATATCTGTGGATATGGATGTTAGATGAAAAATGGAAGATCGCAGATCGTTGAACGGGTTTCCAAGCAAATTTCGAATTTGGATACGTCTAATGAATAATGCATATAGACAGAGGGATAGATAGAAAGAGAGAGAGAGAGAGAGAGAGCACAAGAATAGAGAGAGCGAGAGCTTTTTTGAGGGGGAATGTGAGTCAGATAAGTGACGTCATGCTTCGAGCACATGTAGATAAATGTGGATCATATGAATAATCCGCTTTCCCCTTTTTTGTCAACAGACTCGAGAAGAAGACGAAGGAGGCCAATGTGGCGGAGAACAATGCCCGCCTGTACGAATCTCGCTACAACGAAGTGAACAGCAAGTACAACCAGGCCCTGGCCGATCGCAAAAAGTTCGAGGATCAGGTGAAGGAGCTTGCCCTCGAGAATGATCGCCTGCGCCGGCAGTTGGACGATCTGCGCAAGCAGCTGGAGGCCGAGACCCTGGCCAGGGTCGATCTGGAGAACCAGAACCAGAGCCTGCGCGAGGAGCTGGCCTTCAAGGACCAGGTGCACTCGCAGGAGCTGACCGAGACCCGGTCACGTCGCCAGATCGAGATCAGCGAGATCGACGGCCGTCTGTCGCGCCAGTACGAGGCGAAGCTGCAGCAATCCCTCCAGGAGCTGCGCGACCAGTACGAGAGCCAGATGCGCGTCAATCGCGAGGAGATCGAGCAGCTGTACGACAACGAGATCCAGAACCTAAAGGCCGCCGTCTCCAGGGCTGCCCAGGGATCGGCCCATGCCACCGAGGAGGTCCGTCTGATGCGCACCAAGATCGACGGCCTCAATGGCAAGCTGCAGGACCTGGAGACCACCAATGCTGGCCTGAATGTGAGTGCTGCCGCATACGTTTTAAGTCATTCGTTTGCTAATTGGATATCCCTCTCTTTCTGTAGGCACGCATCAGGGAGCTGGAGAACCTCCTGGACACGGAGAGGCAGCGCCACAACCAGTACATCGCCTCGCTGGAGGCGGAGCTGCAGCGCATGCGCGACGAGATGGCCCACCAGCTGCAGGAGTACCAGGATCTGATGGACATCAAGGTGTCCCTGGACCTCGAGATCGCCGCCTACGACAAGTTGCTGTGCGGAGAGGAGCGTCGCCTGAACATCGAGTCCCCCGGCCGCCCCGGCACCGACTCGGGCATCTCCAGCAGCAATGGCACCCATCTGAGTGCCAGCGGTGGCTCGCGATCGGGCCGCGTCACGCCCAGCGGCCGTCGCTCGGCCACGCCCGGAATCTCCGGCTCGACTGCCGTCAAGCGCCGGCGCACGGTGATCGACGAGAGCGAGGACCGGACCCTGTCCGAGTACTCGGTGAATGCCGCCGCCAAGGGTGACCTGGAGATCATTGAGGCCGATGTCGAGGGACGGTTCATCAAGCTGCACAACAAGGGCACCGAGGAGATCAATCTCACCGGCTGGCAGCTGACCCGCATCGCCGGGGACGAGGAGCTGGCCTTCAAGTTCTCGCGCGGTTCGAAGGTGCTGGGTGGGGCCAGTGTGACCATCTGGTCGGTGGATGCCGGCACCGCCCACGATCCCCCCAACAATCTGGTGATGAAGAAGAAGTGGCCGGTGGCCAACTCGATGCGCTCCGTCCTGGCCAACGCCGACAAAGAGGTGAGAGTCTTGTCGATATACAACACGTGCGCCACTTGCGACATCTGCCGCCCCTGCAGACATCTCGAGTTTGTGCTCGACCAGTACGCAATACCCACTACCTTCTCCCCTTAAGAATCGATGGCTAATTTCCTTTCTTTTGCTTGCAGGATGTTGCCAGCTACGACCGTGTCCGTGCTAACGTTTCCAGCCACGTCTCCCGGCACCGCAGCAGTGGGACGCCGAGCACAGGGTTTACCCTCGGTTCCGGAGCTGGCTCCACTGGCGTAAGAAGTCTCTTCTCTTTGCTCTTCTAAGGAAAAAAGCGTAACTCGAATCGGATTGGATCTACAGCCACAGCCACAGCCACAGCTCCAACCCACACTCATCGCAGAGACTCACAGACTTCGGAGACCACCCCAAAAACAAGAACCACCATTCATCCACACACACAGAGATCTGACAAAGGAATGGAAAACTGCTTGACATGCATATCACAAGTGTACAACAAAACAACAACAACAAAAAATTCAACTTGGCCCACTACTGCGTGCCTTTTTTGGCCTTCTCTATATGTTTCCTATGCTTAAGTAACGAACGTAATCCCTGACTCCTTATGTTATGTTTACGCTTAAGTAAATGATTTTGCATTTTGGTAAATCTAAAAAACACACACACACACAAATATACAAATATAATAAATGTTGAAATAAAACAAAACAAAAAACCAATTAACGGCCAACAAAACTATCTAAAAGTTGGCCAAGACCAGGAGGCTGGCAGGCAGCCTAATCGGCTTAGACCAAAAAGGGGATTTGCGAGACTCGCACAAACTTCTTGAGCTGCTGTCGCAGCATTTTCTGCTATCTCACCAAGGTCCAGGCCCAGGCCCAGGCCCCAGCCTGGCCATAATGGACAGGTAAGTGGAAGAAATTAACTACACCAAGGCCGGTACGGGGGCTGCCATAGTGGGAAGTGGCCCAAACAGAATGTCAGCTCACGAAAAGTTTAGCAACTTTACAACTCGAACGTAAATTGGGTCGGATCACTGGAAAGAGCCCAACAAAATGCAGCTGCCGGCAGCAGTAAAGTGCACAAAAAAGTTGTCAAATTCCTCGGCAGAAACCAGGGGAAAATATGATATTTCTGGTATTTCTATATGATCCAAACAATCAGTCAGGGCCATAGGTTTTTATGTTTTTCGAAATATATATCGATCATCACCAAATATCATAGATATCTTAGGAATATAGGGTTTTATGCCTAGAATTGCCATCTAATTATCTTAATTTTAAGTAATTTAAAACCAGTTCAATTCAGATTACAGAAAACAGAAAATGGCTTCGAGTGGAGCACACTTTTTTTAGCCCCATTTCATGCCGCTGTGTGGCACTGTTTCCGCCTTGAAAATTATACTAAACGCATCAGCAGCTACAATTCCAAATTGGTTTATCTATTGCTCAGATATTTTCTTGCAGTGCATGAGCATCGCATCGCAGTGCGCCGCATCCACTGAGACAACTTAGCGGCGCTTGAGTGAGTGCACGATTCAATGATGGGTATTCATCCCACAGCAGAGACAGAGGCTAAGAGTGGGTGGCAGTGGCAGGGGCAGGGGCTGTGTGGGATTGAGAGACAGTTCAGACTTCAAAGTAGTTTTCCCGAGGAGAAAGTTTTTTGTTCCCTTCTTGGCGCACGTTTGCATGCGCATAATAGGATTAGGCAAAATAATAAGTTGTTTTCCCTCCCATTTCTGCTTCCATTCCTGCTTCCATTGTAGCTCCTTCGCACGGGCTCCAGCTCCGGCTCCTCCAGCGTTGTGCAGGTGAGGAGTCCGTGTGTCCAGGATCTGTGTGGGTCCTGCCATGCAAATCTCGGCAAGACAGAATAGAGGGTTATTGTGGCGGGGGCTCAAGTAACAAGCAGAAGAGTGCAGTGGAAATGGCTTTTTTTTACCCGACAGCTGCCTGAAAGTATGCCATGCCACATATTTTGTTGCAAGCAGAAAGCCACAAGCCCCAGCCCCGCCCGGGAATGCCGTAAACAAAATGCCGCACACACACACACACTCGCATCCCAGGTACAGCTGCGGTCAAGATTATGATTTGAATAATGATACTACTGATGACTTTCGCAATTGTTTCGTATTTTAAATAAAAATAATATAAAACTAAATAATAAATAAATAATCACTTTCACTTAAGCAAAAACTCTCCGATTAACTTTTGAAAACTGCAAAATTGGTGCTTCGGTCTTGGCAAAACGCAATTTTTGTCCGTTTTCCTGGCCGAATTGAAAAGTAAACGGCATTTTATATAAGAAAATGAATCTTATTTTTAAAAGGAAAAAAATAGACGACTTATTGATGCATTAACATAAATCTAACACCATTAGCGGGGCAATTTAGCTTTTGCTTTTTTTTATAAAATTTTTTTTGTTTTGACTCAACCCCAAATGTTGCTTTGAACACTTTGCGTTTTCGTGGTAACAGCTGACGCAGCCCGATTCGGGTATCGATACATCGATACATTTCAATCCTAACAGAGGATTGGTACACTAAATTGTGCGCTTAACAGCACGAAATTGTGCGTTTAACAGGACATGAGAAAATGTGATTCAAATTTGCGAAAACGGAACGTTTTGACTGAAATCGTAAAACGGAAAAGTAAGTGAAAACCGGAGCCTTCCTGAATATCCCGTTTCAGGTACACATGTGTATGTCTTATATTTTAATTAATTTTTAAAGTATAATGAAGATACTTTGAAGGTAAGTTATCTTCCCTGAGCTTCTGCCAATGTAGTTTCACGTCACCCTTTTTTTTATGACTAAAATGTTTTCCCTATAGAGCAAACCTTCTCCGTGAGGACTGTTTTCTGTATCGGCATTCTTCTTAATAAGAACTGCTGAAATTTCATCATCGATGACCAGAGTGTCCCAAATAGAGGAGATAATAATAGGTCAAACAAATTTGTACAGCCAAGAAAGCTTTTAAATGTGTTAATAAAAGATGCCTTTTAAGTGACAGGCACTATTATTGCGACCGCCAATGTACATACACGACTCGTCGTGTGTGTGTAGAGCCATGCGTGTGTGTGCGATGTACATTTGTATGCAGACATTTCCAGAGAAGAGCAGAGCAGAACAGAGCAGAGCAGAGAGTGTCCTGAGCTTTTGGCTTATTGTGGTTTATTCTGTTTTGCTGAGAATGTTCGTGGCCATTGGCGAACTTTCTCTCTGCGGCTCCCCCTGTGCAACTTAAGTGCATGCCACACGCTTATCGGTCACATCCACAATCCCAGCACCCCACACCCCACACCCCAGCACCCACACACCCACCACATACATATGTATGTATGCATGTACATGAGGACTTTTGGGTTTAGGCCAAGATTTTGGGCCCCAAGTAAGTTCGGTAAGTGGACTTTGAGTGACCTTTTTGTGGCGTGTATTCCTGTGGCCGGATGGGGCACAGCCCATCCCGATTGGGTATTGCAGATGGGCTTTCGGTCGAAAGTTCAACACACAATAAAATTATGCAAATCTGGGGATCAGCCGCATAAAATTTCCATTCATCCACACACGCACACACACACACACACACACACAGGCACAAGCCTCGGTCTAGGTCCTTGCTTTCTGATGAAGGGCCGGGCAAAAAGTTTTGCTGCGGTTTTACTTCGTATTCCACTCTTGATTTATTAATTAAAATAATTGAAGGAGCTGCCAAATGCTGAAAATAAGGGGAAAACTATTCCGCACTCTACCCAGGAGCATTTACAATGGCATATTAAATGATTCCAGGTGAAAGGGTTTCCATTCAAATAATAGAGAAATATGTTATATTATGTACCATGAAATCAGCAACAGCCCAGAGGCGGGCCAGGGAAAAGCAACAAAAAAGCAACATGAAATACAGTCGAACTTCCATATAGCGAATCTCAAGCGTAAATTCTGGAAATAAATACGTTATATAGAAAACTTCTTTGTACGGAAGTTCGTAATACAGAAGTCCGACTTTACTATATCGTAACATATAAAATATCTCGTAGAAATGTTAAGCATAGGTACATTCTTCCTCCATATACCTTATAAAAGCCAGGATTTGGGTCTCGATTTGCATTCGGCTACGGGATTTGCATACCAGTTACAATCCATTCCAAGAGATCTGTAGACATGAGCATGATAGATCTCAGATTAAAGAGAACCTCCTATCCATAGGCAAGTTTATCTTTGCATAGTACATAATTATATTCCTCTACAGATATCTAGCTCCGAAAAAACGCTGATGCTGCGGCAAGAACTCCTAACAGAACAGTATGCGGATAACCAATTATAGCAAGGCACATCACCAATTCCCTCGGCTGTCGCATACGTCTGTCACTGCCTGAACACACATCACCATAAATTCACGAATTAACTGGACTTTGGACTGAGCTTCGGGCACTTCTGGCCCATCATTCGTTGCACTGGGTTCGCTTCTCTTTCGCTGACTGCCCGAGCGGCGCTTCGGTTTCGTTTTCGGTTTCCTATTAATGTGTGTGCATTGTGTGCATTGATAAAACGTCAGAATTGTGTGGTGTGGTACACAGCCGACGTTATTGTTCACCATAATCCGCATTGTGGATGCACGAGCCCGCTAGCTGTAGTGCAAATCAGAATCTAAACAGGCAAGGAAACGATGCAGTCTTCCAGGCATCATGTCAGCACTTTCCCGCTGGCTGCGCTCCTTCCATCTTCCATCAATCAATCAATTAATCACCAACAAGAAGTACCAGCAAGCAAACAGCCAAGCAACATAATTAGCCAGAAGCTGATGACTTATTTAGAGCCAGACATTGCGAAATTATCTCTCCCATTCGGCTATTTAAAAAGTGTGTCATCACCCACACCAGAGCCAAAGACAGGAAGCCCTCACTTTATGAGAAAGAGAGAGGGAGAGAGCGCCCAAGCTTTTGTGAGCGTCTAACAAACCAAATAACTGCTTAATTTGTTTTTCCCTCTAACCCGCCTTTTAATAACATCTCTCTCACTCTCTCTCGCTCGCTCGCTCTGGCGCTCTCTTTGTCCCTCGTTTACGCCTCCCTCCCTGCTTCGTTAACTCTCCCTCACCTTTGCTGTTTGCTCGCTCGCACAGGAGGCGAAGAGAGAGCAAACAAAGGGCCGAGCAAAATGCGTTGCTGCTGGTGCTTTTGTTGTTGTTTTTCTCAGTTTGTTGACTTTAATAGACCGCCAGGCCAAGGGGGTGAAGGGGGTTAAAAGAGACCCCAAAAACTGACACCGGCTGGTCGGTTATATGCGGTTGAACGCCCAGGAAGGAAGCACAGCAGAGGCACAGACAGAGAGAGAGCCCAATTGAGGCAGCAGAAATTATTTGCCTACTCTTCATACACTGCCAGAGGG
The DNA here is from genome assembly GCA_008121275.1 of Drosophila lowei. NCBI lineage: Eukaryota > Metazoa > Arthropoda > Insecta > Diptera > Drosophilidae > Drosophila > Drosophila lowei. The sequence continues at coordinate 16,479,871 of CM017778.1, read as the reverse complement.
TATGCCGAGCTTTTATACCCGAAAATCATAGGAAGGATTATAGGGGCACACACTGACACCTAAAGGAATCGAAACGCTATAGCCATATCTGTATTGAGAGCAGAATAGGAGCTGCTAAAGGACATGTGCCTTCCTACTGATTAAAATAAAGATATGTAGCCCTAATCAAACGATAGACATTGCTTTTCCACTAACTTTACGGCAAATCTAGCAACAGCCATAGAAACGATGCATCTGCCAGGGTATCTATGGCTTCGACCCCAATAACTGGCTGACATTTCCTTTTCTTGTTTGGCTCTAGTTGTGTGTGTGTGGCAAGAGGGTTAAAAGCGTTCCGGGCTTGTTTATGCCTAAATCAATTTGCTGCATGAATGGATCTTAAGTGTAGGCCCAAAAAGGATTCCACACACACACACACAGTCCCTTCTCCGTCTCCTTTTCATATTCATACGTGCCCCAGAATCCCAGAAGAAAAGATTATTAGCAACCCCTACCCTCGGGGACGTGAGTGGCGTAGACAAGAAGGGAAGGGCAAAAAAGGGAAGCCTCCTTGTCGAAATTAATATAAACAAAACAAATTATAATGGCATTTGCCTTCCATGTCCATGCAGAAGCCTGGAATTTCTGCTCCCTAGAAATATGTGGCATCCACAAGTATTTGGCAGAGAGATGCACACACATTAGTGGGGGACAGGGCCGGAAGCTTAACTGCATTCTTGGCCATCTGCATATGCGGAATGTGGGTCAAAGGAGGAGCCCAGAAGTCATGTGGTTTGCTGCACGTGCCGCACCTCAGCAGGTGGCCCTGCCTCTGCCTCCGTCCCTCTCTTACTACATCTGTCTGTCTCTTCGTGTGCATGTCGATGCCCACAAATCATTATTTTAATCGCGAATCATAAATCAAATGCAAGCCAAAGGGGAAATGGTAAGAAGAAAAAAAAAATAGTGTTGCATATAGAGCGGGGCGTGTGTGGCATGACTTTTACCAGAGAACGTGGAGGCGGCAGGTGGCAAATAGAACGGGACACTGATTCGAAATCTATTCATAAAGAATTACCCCCCATGGAGCGGAATAAGGCGAATCAAAACCTTTTGTTGGGGGGCAAAAAAACGAAACAGAAACAAAATTTGAAAGACTGCCGAACCCTGACGATTTTCTGCTTAATATTTAAGCGTTTTCTATAGACGTTATACAATGGTATTTAAATGGAACTGAACCTTAGATATTGTACTGTACTGTACTAAAAGTTTTCCCTTTTTTTCAATCCAATAAACAGTCTTTCAGGACTTGACCTTTGGCAAAGTTTAAAGGAGTCTCATGATACTTTAAGGGGGCAGAAAAGGCTCTTTCTTCCCTTTGATTTCCCATCGATAATGTATCCTTAAGATACTATTCAATCGTTGAAATATTACACAAAGAAGGATATCATTAGAGTTATCAAAATAGGTTTCTGTGAATTCTAGTTCCCAGCGAAAGTTGGTCCATTTTCTTGGTTAAATATCATAAATCTTGGCCTGGCCTACTGCCCCTTTTGCCCCCTTTGTTCTGCCCTGTTAAATCTTTGTTCATTTTGAGCTTGAACTCGATCGAAAACCAATTAAGGGAGCCAGCATCCAGCATCCAGCATCCAGCTGTTCCAGCCCTTCTTGGCCCAATAATAATAAATTGAGAGTTGGCCATGAGAAGGGAGTGGGGGGAGGAAACGGGTAGGAGTGCGTGCATGCATGTCCTTTGTTGGCCATGTCTTGGTCTGTTAGTTAATTGCCTCATGACCAGGGAAAATATTTGTGTTTAATCTGGTAACATGCGAACACTGTTTGCCGCTGCCCCTGCCCCCTGCCTCGTCCTTCTGCTGTTTAATGTAACTGCAAATTGATTATAGCCCCAAAAGAGCAGAGGCGGTGGCGGAGGCGGATCTCTGACATGTATTTCAAGCTGCAATCTGCAGCGAGCTCGCCTCCTGGCTCCCCACTGGCATTGGGGCTGCTGCTGCTGCGGTTTTTGTCCATCCGCGAAATGACAGGCAGGAGGACATTTTCGTGTTGTCGGTCGGTCGTCAGCTCTCTCTCTCTCTCGCTTCATTGAGTGTGTGTGTGTGTGTGTCAGCGCCAAAAGATTTGCCACAAACGCGAAAAACGAGATGCGTCCCGGGACTCCCAGGCTCCGGTTTTCGTTGGCTCCTCTTTCGACTCTCCATTTCTCTCTCTCACACACTCTGTTCCCGTCTCTGTCTGTGTGTCAATTTAAGTGTTGAAAAGTGGTCTCCAGTGATGGCGGTTTAGTTTGCTTTTCGCGAGTCTCCCTCGTCCCAGTCCGCCTTCAACTTTGGTCTTTAACCCACTCACTCTTCGTCGTCCACCCCGCCAGCCTTCTGCTTCCCTCAGGCATCGCCTTTCCTCTCCTTCGAACTCCTCTTCTTTTTCGTACTCGTCTACTTCGTTTGCTCGTTTTCCATTGAGAAACGAGAGACAATTCTCTTTCCGCTAGCCGTTGTTTGTCGCTTGGCGTGGAGTGATACCCTGTAGTGGCAGAGACGAGGAGCATATCGGTATAGGAATATACCGATGATCAATGCTGATAGATCCACTGGAAACAGTGGGTATGCAGACCTCCAATGCCACTAAATGATGGTATACAAATCTTCAATCTGTAGATATTCCCGTAGGAATAGATCCTGTATGAAATATATAGATATTCCCCTCATAAATATCGAGTCATTCCTTGCCATTTCTTTTACATTTCATTCTGCAGGATATGGAAATACAGGGTATCTGTCAGTGGACACTTTTGCTACGTGTTTATTGATATGAAATCATACAACTTTAGCCAAGCGCGATATGTGTGTGTGTATCTGTTGTATCTGGCAGATACATTTTATATTTTAAGACAGTCTGTGCAGAAAGTATGCCATTCCCTTAAAGAGAGCCCAAGTAACATATACTTCATATTTGAGATACAAATACAAAAAACCCAGCGACAAAGCAGCGATTCTCAGGGGATTCCGCCACATTTCTGGACATTTCAGGACATTTCCTGGGAATCTCTGCCTTCAATTCCATGGAAAAGTATGCTCCAGCATCTACGAGAGCTGCTCGTCGAACAAGTAAGCGAAAAGTTCGGTTCGCTTAATTACGGCACGCACTGTGTTGAAAGTTTTGGCATACTCCTGCCCCCTTTTGGCTGGCAATAGAAGTAGTTTTCCCAACAGCAAGAGTTTTCCAAAGGAACTCACTCACACCCATACACACACACGGCTAAGTGGAGCCAAGAACATTCTCGTTACTTGTTTCTTGTAGATTGAGACCCCGTAACCACCAGAGAAGCCGCAACAACTTGCGAAATGTTAGACCCTCGCAGACAGTGCCACAAATATTTTGGGCGGCAAGTAGTTACGAAATATGCAAATGGGTTGGGGATGGGGGCGTTCGACTCACCTCGAAGGTTGTGAAGACGATTTTCTCGATGGAACCAAAGTAGCGTTCCCACAGGACTTGGGTTTGCTGGCGCAGGGCAAAGATCCTTTCCGCTGAGATGGAGCGCACGATATCGGGTACCTGTAATAGAGAGAGACAGAGACAGAGAGACAGAGAGAGAGAGTGTGAGTGTGAGTACAGAGGTGCGTATGCGTAATGTCAGCTTAATTGATGCATTCATTTGGCAGATGCACAGCCTTAATTGGCCCAAGGACTCAAGCAAAGGGGCGCACGGGGGCCATCCATCATAATTATGGCCACCGCAGCACCTGCACCTGCCCCTGCCCCTACCCCTGCCACTGCCACTGCAACCGTTTAAAGAGAGTCGTGAGTGGAGTGCCCGGGTTTCCTGCTCAAGTTAACGTAAATTAATTGCATTTCCTGCCAATAAACTACAAAGGCAAACATGCCAATGCATGGGGACGTGGCCGAGACAGGAAGTTGGACTGCAGAAAGGATGCGCCGCCCAAGGATGGAGGCTGAAGGATGAAGAGTGGGCAAACAATGTGCCAAGACTTGCTCGCGACACAGAAGTTGAGGCATTTCCAGGCAAGGGAGAAGCCTTCAAGGAAAAGGACACACTGGCAGGCAAACAGACAGGCGGGAGCAAGGATAAACCAGTCCTTGAACGGACAGGTGTGCTCGGACAAACTGTTGTCTGCTGGCCACTCAACGGCCCGGCTCTGATTGCAAAAAATCCTTCGCACTCGGAATGTGCAAAACTGTCCACAACTTAAGCTGGAGGACCAGGCAACGTCTTGCAACACTTGGAAGAAGTGTTGCATCAAGTTACATATCCGATTCATTGAAAAGCAAACGCTTAAAGCTCTTAATTGGCCTACTTTGGAGGTCCTTTAATGATTTCCTTAGAGTATTTCCAGGTACAAGTGAATCTTCGTTTGTGGCGCAGGAAAGGACCTTCCTTGTTCTTTCTCTGGTGTCCATCGATATGGTAACAGGTGCACAAATCGTTACGAATCCTTGCTGCAGAATATTCATCAATGCCAAATGGCTGGACATTTTGAAGCGTCGCCCCCACCACTCTCCACCGCCCGTAAAAGATACGACTTTGTATTTATATGGGGTTATGCAGCCCCCCTCTTCACACCCCTTATCCCCTCCACAAATAAACAATGAAAACTTTTCCGAGGCAACAAATGAAATCGCTTTGGTCAAATGACTCCAAAAACTGGCACACACAGCGGATGGCAGGTGGCAGGGGGCAGGTGGCAGGGGCAGGGGCAGGGGGTGAAGATGCACTTTCAATATTTTATATACGATATAGGGGCCATAACTGAAGTTTACTATATATTGTACGGGGGGCACATCAATATATGCACTGGGCGAAACTTCGGCCTCTTCAGGGCGATTTTTCTCTAAGAAAAGTCCAACTTTTGGCGGAAATGCTTATTTTCTCTTCATAACAATCCCTGCCATAAGCAAAGTTTTTTCCTGCATACTATATGTACCTTCCCCCGATTTTCCCTCAGTGTAGTTTCGCTCACCTGCAGCAGGAGCCGCTCATCGGCCCAAATGGCGGCCTGTTTCCAATCGATTTTCGATTCAAAAGGCAACACCCAGGCATTGGACAATAGCACGGGGATGCAGCCCGCCTGCAGGGCCTCCAGAAATCTGCAAAAAATAACAACAAAAACATGGCATACGAAAAATGCAATTGTGAAAAATGTAAAATGAAAATTGTGTTGTTTTTTGTGTTGTTTTTGCTTACCGAAAGGAGCCCAAACGACGGCCGCGCGGCACCAGGCAGAACGTGGAATTTTGCAGTAGAGTCTCGTAGTCGTATCTGCAACGGTAGAGGGTAGAGGGTAGAGATGTACAGGCAGGACAATGTAAATTAGTTGAAGGCATGGCCCCGCATAATGGTCCCTCCCCCGGCAGCAATTAATCGGGGAATGGCATACCCCACCAAAAGGGGGCAAGCGTTCGTTCGTTCTTCCTGCAGAGAACTTAGCGGAATTACAATATGTTAATGGCAAAAGCAAAGCCGCTGAAAGGATCTAACACTTTCCCAAGGCTAGCCAAAGTGTGGAAAAAGAAGGAGGCTTTTCTAAGGCTACCACAAGTCCTTGAGTGGAACTGTATATACGGATCATATTTTATTCCTATGTAAAGGACTCATTTTTATGATATATGTATATCCTGTATTGGAAAAAGCCAAAGATTTGCCTAACTTTTACAACAGCCACATGATTCTGACACATTCTGTTCAGAATTTCCCATTTCCTTTAGCTCTATTTTCCTAAAAATGCCATCAATCCCATGGCTTTCGTGGCTGATGTTTTGAATTTTTTCCAGTAAATATTTTAATTAAAATTCCTTCAACGAAAACACGCAATCAAAAGCAATTTTTCTTCATATATTTTCTTGAAAATTAAATTTCTTTCCTCTCCCCACCCCCCTCTCGGATCTTTGTAATTGAATCACCATTCAACTCGTTGGCTTTGCTCTTTGATATTTTGACGAAATTCCCGTAATTCCATCTCAATGCTCGACGGGGCGTATGCTTAACATTTGCTCACATTACTTATACGCCATGGTGTCCATTTGAAAGGGCGCTTAAGGGGGTTTTACTTGAGTGTTGCGGCAATCCACAGGAGGCGATTTTAATCTTCAATTCCAGAAATCAAAGCGAGCCCTAATGCATCAGTCAGCCATATTACACATACGCCATGTACGCCAAACATTTGTACAGGTGGGGAAGGGGGCAGTGAGTGAACGGTAGGGACTATTGTTTTCGAGTTGTTGGCCAATGGCATGGGTTAACTGCCAGTTTACAAGTTCAGTTGCGCGTAAAATTACATGTAGTTAGGCATGTTCTGACCCCACCACCCCCTCCCAGCAGTTGCTGCCCCGTCCCAACCCGCTCCCAGCAGTTGCTACCCCATACCCACCCCCTCCCAGCAGTTGCTGCCCCGTCCCCACCCGCTCCCAGCAGTTGCTGCCCCATCCCCACCCCTATAAAATGGTCTGCAATTTGAGCTCTGGACATTCGCGTTTTAAAAAGCAAAATCAGCAGAAAAATTTATTAGAAAACTGCAGGCGCAGCTATTTCCACATTGACAACGCACAGGGAGAGAGAGGGAAGGAAAGAGGGAGAGATAGAGAGAGAGGGAGAGCAGCTCTGAACTTTTTTTGTATGAATAATCTTGAGCAAACAACATAAATTGCATGTTGACTGCTGGTTTCAGACATTTTGGGGCACAAAAAAAGTTGAAAAATTACACTGCCAAATGCATAGGCAGGCCAACAGCCAACAAGTCAAAAGAGTTGGAAAATCTCAGGATACACTACAAGAAAAGTAGAAGAGGAAATGGCAATGGTACATAAAAGTTGCAATAAATTGGAAAGTGTGGCCTAGGCCTTTAAAGGCTAATAAATGGCATTGAAGTTTAGTAATTTGTTAATAAATTATGATATATACGAGTATATGTATATAGAGTTCTCAGAAAAAAAGCAAAAGGCCTTTGAAAGCCTCTATTTGTTGCCTGATTTGTGGGACTGCTCCCAATCAAATGTTGCCCCATTAAAAGTTTTGATTTTCCATTCAACTTTTGCCCTGCAAAAACATTATGAAAGGGAATTTTCCTACACTTTTCTTTGGGCCCTGGGGCTATTTTCGGGATAAAGAGTGGGTCATTTGAGTGGGTTTGTTTGCTCCGTTTCCATATATAAATATGGAATGAAATGCCACCGAAGTGGGCGTGACCTCATTAATTAGGGGGTAGCAGTAGCAGCATATACATGTATCCATTTCCATTTCCATATATGCAGGTGCATTTGGAGTGAGTCCTTTCCGCAGGTCAGTGCACTCTCTCTGGCGCTCGCTGTCCCTCTCTTAGTTAGTTTGTTGTTCGCTTAGTTAGCGACTTGTTTAAGCAATTAAGAGCCGCCAACGAGCAATGCTAGTCAGCAGCATAGTTCTGCTGAGCTCTCCCTCTGCTGCTTATCCTTCCCTGAACGGCAATTAAATGATTTTAGCTTTCAGCCAAGTTAAGCGAACAGTTGTGTGCTGTTTGGGTTGGCCAACATCATGCGAGCAAAACTTTTGCTATTTACACGCGTTTGTCTGTCAGAAGTTCTTGCCTCCTCCGCGGACATAGCCTCGGCCGTCGGGCGTCTGATCCTGCCTCTGCCTCGGGCGGAGTGGCATGTGGGACAGCTTCTGCCACTGCTTTCAGTGCTGCTTCAAACTCTGCCACGCCACTTAGTTCAGCGTCCAATCACTTCATTAGCCTTTGGATAGAATGATGCAGGAGATGTGACGCTGATCTCTTAATTAAGCTGCGCTGCTTTTGTTCTTTTGCTCTGCTGTTGACGCTCGCTGTGACCCCTATGTCACAGAAGGAAAGCATTCCTAGGCTTATGCTCTTACTTCTAAAGCCCCGCTGCTCAGCCTCTCTTGATCTTGATTTACGCAGCGCTGATTTTACTCTCTTGCTCTGCTGCTGACGCTCGTTGTGACATAGAGAGTAACAGAAGGAAAGCTTTCCTAGGCTTATGTTCTTCATTCTAAAGCCCCGCTGCTCAGCCTCTCTTGATCTTCATTAACCCACCGACAAAGAGAGTTTAAGAAGTGCATCCAGTGCCTACAGTTCCTCGCAAAAGTTTATCAACAAGTTTAAAACTATTATGCATTATTCCATTTATCCACTTGATACAGACACATGGCAACAAGTTACAAGTTTCCATCGTTGATGAATACGGTATCAGTTCGCGGGGAAAGTTTCCCTGGCAACAAATTCCTCATTGACCCAGCAATTACTTAGTCAGAGTCAAATGATTGCAAATCTCACCTGTTGCTTGGTATCAGAAGAGAGAGAGAGAGAGATTTCCTGTCAATTGCTTGAGGTTGAGCCTAGGTACGCACAAAATTAACCTAAGAACCTGGGGGGGAACTTCAGGGCCAACCTTGCTCGCAGCGGGAACATAATTTAAGTGGTTTCCAGCTGTCAAAGGTGCTGTGCAGCCCTTGCTCCCTGTGGTGTCTTTGTCGCTTTTCCTTTTAGGCTTCTTTTGGTTCTGTTGTTTGTTATACTCGTAATGGGAACGGCTGTACCGGCGATGATTGAGTGACTGACAAGCTGGCTGAGTGACAGAGGTTTGCTCTGCCTGATGCTGTGATTTGGCATTTACTCTCATCATTTGGCTTTTGCCTTTGACAGGTAAAGAGGCTCGCCCTCCCCCTCCCTTTCCATTCCAGGCACATGGAATGTTTCAGTAATCCTGTTTGAGTAGTTTTTCGCATATCGGATTCGGAAGTTTGCCCCGTTCATTCTATGTTTTTTTGTTTGTATACCGTGAGAGGAACTGTCGATCTGAAAGGGTATGTATAAGAGATACGCAGCGCAGCGCCAAAGGAGTTTGGTGTTTTTTGTATGTATCGCTTTAATGTGGGGCTCTGCTTTGTGCCTTATCATCTTTGCTTTTAGCTTGAAATTTCTATGTGCCCACAGTCCTCATCCCCACACCCCATTCCCGGGTACACGAAACATTTAATGAATTGCCAAAAGGGGAACGTGGAGAGCACATTTTGCCTATGGCGGGAATTGCTTGTCAGCTGCAGCAGAATGCAAAATTAATTAAAGAAAGCCAAAAACAGCAAAAATCAACGAACACAGAAAAAACTTGAAGTCAAGAGGTGGGGGAGAAGAGAGGAGAGATGTGCAGGTTTTTGGAAGAGAAATGTCAAGCTGGAGCGCAAAAAGTTTTCACTTGACTTTAGTTGAGAGAAAAGCTGCCAGAGAGCGAGAGAGCAGCAGCAGCAGTGGGAGATGAGAGGGTAAAAGAAATGTGCGACGCATTTCAATGCAAATTAAATTTTTCAAAACCAGCATTTGAAATAGGGACAATTTGGGATGCATTTCGAGTACGCAGCGTGAGCAGAGAGCAACCGTCAGCATAGACAAACATAAAAGCACACACAAAAAAAGGTATAAAAAGAAACTTCAACCAAGAGAGGGAGGTAGAGCGAGAGGGAGAGAGAATGCAGCTGTAATAGTTGCCATTGTTTGCCCTAAGACCAGTGGCAGCGCAGTAGCAGCGCAAGAGAAGATAAGAAGGAAGAGCAGAGGCATCGGCAGAGACTGAGAAGGAGCAGCAGCCGCAGCAGCAGTGCCAGAATGAGAAGGCGCTAGGCAGAGCAGCGGCCGCGCCAGAAGCAGCAGGCGAGAGGCAGAGCAGCGGCAGAGGTAGCGCCAGAAGCAGAGCAGCAGCAACATAATATAGAACGAAATAGAGGAAGAGGAATCCCAAAGCAGCAGCAGAGGGAGTAGATAGAAGCAGAGCAGCAAATGCAGCAAGCGCAGCAGCATCACGAAACCAAGAGAGCGCCACGACAAGGGTATACCCTGTATATATGCGATCGATGGATGTTCACAAAACCAATATGCCCTCGAACTCGAAGCGTGCTGGGTATAAGGTGAATGGGTGTAGGAGAAAGAGAAACATTAAATATGGCGCATTAGTTTCGAGTGCAAAGCTCGCATCCCACTCCCCTCCCTCCCCCAATTCCCTGAACCGTTCCCCACTCTCATTGTGGACCAGCTTTCATCGTTGTCGTCGCTTGTCGCCAGCTTGTGTTAATGGCTCATAATGAAAGCAGAGACGCAGCGGTGAAGCACCGAAAGACCGCACAAAGATGTCCTCCGATTGCACATGCAGCTCGCACACAATGCGTAAGAGTGGGAGGGAGAATGCAACGACAATTGAGAAGTTTTCTCCTCTTTTTTGGCCAGAAACACACATGAAAAGCAAATACATTTATGATTATTATACCCTACAATGATTATGCTATGAAAAATAAGGGTAATTCAAAGCGAGAGAGCAGTGGCAGAGCTTTATTTTTGGTCGAGATGAATTTTACCCCAGAAATTGGTGGAAAAATTCGGCATCCACGTTGAAATTTCTTCTTGAAAATTCGGGCTTTTGTTTAGCTAGCTCTGGCTTGGTCCTTATGCGCAGGACATTAATGCCATGGACAGCAATTACTTGGCACGTTTTTTGGGGCAGCCCCACACACACAAACACACACGCACACACAGGCGAAATAATGGGAGAAAATGGGAGAAAGTACTCAAAGAAATTGCCATTGCGCGGTCCGAGCTTCCTTCGTTGGAGGCGCCACGCCACATTCTGTTCCCCTGTGCCACCTTCTCGCCTCGGTTGCAAGTGTGTCGCCATTTTAAAGTGATTTATGTGGAAATCTGAGATTAACGTGGAAAGTGGCAAACGGAGAAAGAGGTTGCAGCAGCAGCAGCAGGTGCAACGGCAGGCAGCTTCACCTTGCACCGAGCTCAAGTTTTTCATTCCTCACGTTGCCATCTCTTCCTCCTCCTGTTTCTCGCTCCCCTGCTTGTTTGTTGATAATGATGATGCTGGCATGAAAATTTATTACTTGGGAAATTACATTATGAAAAATGCATAAAGCCCCGGCTTGGGTTTGCTGAGTGGCTGTGCCCTTCTAATGAGCCCCAAAAAGGGGTTCCTGCGATTCATATGCTCAAATTTGTTTGGGGCTTCGTTGGGGCAGCCTCTGAGAGGAAGAGAGGGAGCAGGTTTCCAGGGAAATTGAGTAATCTAGGATAAACGATGGCTTAAAGTCTGCTTAAAGCCCAACTTTAATTGCCAAAACATTTCAATCCCTAGAAATTCCTGTGAACGACTGAAAGCTGATATTTGAAATTTTCCCTTTGATATTTGAATAGTTTATTTCCCATTAAATGTCCAACAAATTACAGTAGCATAGTTTTCCGGGCTGAAGGGGCAAAGACCAACCAAAAATCATGTTGAAAATTGCTCTGCCTGTCGCTCCGAAAATGTATTTCGTTTCACTTTTGGCCTGGATATATTTTTAATTGGTAATGCAAAACCGAATTTCAGTCTCCTGTTCAGCAAAAGGACTTCCTCCTAAACCAAAATTGGTTCGAAAATTGCATGGAAATGGTTAGCGGAAGGGAAGAACGTCATAAATTGCTAACCAAAATTAAAGAGCCGAAAAAGTTGAAAGTTTCCTTTAGGGGAACCTTGGACAACACACACACACACTGGGAGAGAGAGTGAGGTAATGCTACGTGTGGCTGCAACAGTTGCCGTGGCCTGGCAGCTACGTGGCGTATACGTAATTTTGTCGCGTCTGCTGCCAGCAAGCCAAAAAGGGAATGAAGAAAAACAACTTTTACTCTCAAGGACATTTCATGGCGTCGTCTCATTATTTGCCACAGTTGCCACCACTCTGAAACGCCTTCAAAAATAGCGACACACAGACAACAGAACAAAAAAAAATGAACGACAACTTCAAGCACCAAAACGGATAGAATCGTTGACCTCGTATCAGCCCCTCTGCCAAATGCCTCATGTCGCGTGTGGCATCATCATCATCAGTGGCGGCGGCTCATCAACCCCTGGGTATCCCTGCGCTCCGACTGCAATCCATTGATGGTTCCCTTGCCACACATATGTTGCATGACAGCGGTGACAACAGGCAGCAACAAAAACACTTATTGGCGCCTTTGGACACCGCACAAAAATTTCATTAAAAGCGGCTCAAGGTTTTTTCCACTGAGCCGCCACTGCAGTTGTAAAAAGTTCGCCCCGAAGCAATAACCAAAAACTTTTTAATGGATTTTCCTGAGGCATATAATGTCTGTATTTAATATATATAATATATCGTAATATGGACGAAGAAACGATTCGGGCAGGCAAAGTTCTTTGGCCTGGCAACGCCAGTGCCTTCTGCGAGCCATCTGGCAACGCTCAATAAGAAAGAGAGCATGCTAAAACTTGTCAAAACTTGGTAGATATTAGCAAAATGAATTTATTTTTAAATTTTAAGTTCCAGATTGTTTTTTTTTCGAAGGAAAGCGGTTTTTATTCATAAGTTTTCATCACAGTGGTTTGGAAACTGTTCTTTTCGTTTACATTTAAAAATTCATACAACAACCTCTGGACGGACGCCTGCCTTTCCGTCTTTCAATCTCAATTTCAAGCTTCGCTGACCCTTCGCTTCCACTCTCCCTGTCTCTCTGTCTCGCTCTCACTCTCACTTTCCCTCTGGTTTTGATGAGAAAACTTTAAATCATTGCCAAATTGAATGGATTTCGGTTTCTGGGCTCTGGTTTCGGTTTTCTTTGGCACGGTTATGTATATTAACAGGAGCCACAGTGGCAGCAACAGCGGCAGACACAACAGCAACAATGCACAAATTTTTGCATATTAATGCTCCGGGAAAAACTCATCAAAAATACAGAAGCGGAGCTCACTCCTCCTCCTGCTCTGCCCCTCGCCCCGATGCGCTCCTGTTGAGGGCGCATTCATGAGCTTTTAGAAATTGTAAGCGTATAAAAAATGTAGCAGCAGGAGGAAAAAGAAAAGAAAAAATAAAATAAAAGAAAATCCCTAATGCTACTCAAAGGTATTATGCAATTTTCTTAACATGTTCATGTATGTACTTGTATTTATCTATGTTTTGATAGAGAGAAAGCTAGACAGCCGGACGGTCAGAGCACATGAGTAGAAAGAGATGGATAGATGGCATATACATACATATGTAAATAAAGAGAAAAGAGAACGATAGAGCAGGAATAGGAGTAGTGGGGGAGGGGTCGTCGGAGAAAGAAAGGGGAGTGAGATATATATCTGACAGGTGCATTAACGAAGTTTTCAGACAGCGAAGGGGAGGCGTTCCTTGATAAAAAATGATGTGAGTGGAAAAGCAATTTGCTTGATTATGTAGAACAGTTGAGGGAGGCAGTGGGGCGTGGCACGAGCAGGAAGCTCGCGAATATATGATGGTGGTGGGGGGACGGAGGAAGGGAGCATAAATCGCTGATGCTCGACGCTAAAGCGGATTTGTCGCATAAGTCATGTCAAATTACAGCCAGAGAGAGGGAGCGAAGGAGAGACGGCAAAAGAGTAGAGTACAAAAAATCTGAAAAATTGCATTCAATTAAAGGTGAAAGGTAAATTTTGCGTTGACGTTTTTATGATTTTTTTGCTCCTTGCCAACGGTTGTCTCTCCCTTCCCATTGCGCTTTTTGCATAGTATTCTTCAAGTGAACAATAAATTGATTGTGAAAGACTAGAAGCGAAGTTCGCTTCGCAAAAAAATAATAAAATGCTGAAAAGTTTACTCGTAATTCGTAAAGCCGGAGCCTGAGATACCCTTTAGTTAACGATTGATAATCTTCAGTAAAAATAGATACCTGCAAAGGGATGCTGCTTTCTCTGCGTTACAAATCTTCATCGAAATCATAACACCCTCTGTGAGAGTAGGATATCTGATTCCGGGGCAGCGACAGAGAACGGTAATGCCTTTTGCGAGACATCTCTAATCAGCAGGAAATCAGCAAACTCGATAGGCACCAGGGCGGAACCCGGTGGATAGATGGCTGGAGAATGGAATTAAATGGCATGCCGACAATGCTCGAATGGAATGGAATTTAACGGTATGGCCATCAGCAATGGCTGCCATCTCAATGCCCATTCAACTGTGGCGCTTTCTTCACTCGTTCTTTGCATTCAATTCGTGTTTTTTCTCTCTTGATTTCTTTCACTTTTTACAGCATCTATTTCGCTTGTATTTTTTAAACTACCATGGCAGCCATTTTTGTGGAAGGTTTTCTAAAGTCCAATTAAACTTCTTTATTATTGAACAAAAGGCATATCAAAACAGGCAGCTTGGGAGAGGGGGAATGCACCTTGAGACTTGCAAAAACAAAGAGCCACGTCGCAGAGAAATTAGTAGAAGAGATAACGATATGCGAGGGACTCTCATCCGAAAGCTTCTTACTGGAATCGTCTGCATTGATTGTTATACTGTTATACGTTGGCATGCTTTTGCTCTTTCTTCGTTATGATCGCAGTGGCAGAGACGGCGGCGGCTGTTTCTACTTATTGGGCTTTCTACATATACATACATACATACATATGTTCATGTATGTGAGTATTTCGTATTTAATGCCGGCCGGTTGAAGCGGGGGTGGAATCGTCACTAAACAATGTGTGTATGTTCTAGCTTACAAGCTAACAGGCCGCCCCGAGAGCCGTATGGGAGAGAGTGGGTACAGAGCGCTGTCAGAGAGAGAGAGAGAGAGAGAGAGAGTGGGTACAGAGCGCTTCAACTGGAGAGCGGTACCCGGCAGCGATAACAGACTGTTAACCTGGGGGTACTAACAGCGCTCTGTTGCTCTGTTACAGGTGTTGCCTTGAAAAATGCTTGATCGATCATGTTTGATCGTGACTTTGCGCTTCATACTTTCATGAATTCTTCAATAATTTCATCATTTTTTAAATGATTTAGGATCCCTACAACAGAGCAGTCCACCTTCTTTAAGAACCCCTCCTTCCTGCCATGGGTACATCTCAATTTCCCTGCCCGCGAAGCTCAGCCCATTCCAACAACAAAACACCCGTAACTTTGAGTAAAACATCTCAAATCTTCGGACCATGATTGAAAAGTCAAGGAGTCGGGGCCTGGACCATGTTTTGGTGCCACTTTAATGCTAAACGGAAGCCATTGGCATTGTAAATGCCTTTCTCCCAAGTGTCGTGCCATTTAAATGAGCTTGTCAAGTCGGATTTGAGCACATTAATCACAGACAGACAGACAGACAGTCAGTCGGAGAGCGGAGCAAGGCCCGCCCCGCCAAGGACTCCGGTTAATGGCCAAAGGATAGGGATGAAGCCGTAGAAGCTGTAGATGCGAAAGCGGATTGGAGGGGTGGCAGCTATTAGCACTCCGGCGACAAAGGAGGTTAAACAAATTACCCACAGAACCTCCAATGACAGTTGGAAACAATTTCTGGGAAATTTCTGCTGAGGACAACATCATTATCGTCGTCGTCGCCGTCCACTCCGAGAGAGAGAGAGCACTTACCTGTCATACTCGCGATTGTCCTCGTCACAGCGATTATCCTGCAGCTCTCGCCAGCTCTTGCCGTGGCGACAGGTGGTGACCAGGACCATGTCTCGTCCGTTGTGCAAATGGAACAGCGAGTTCCGAGTCTCTGAGCCAATGCCATGCACATAGCTGGAAAGATACAAGATTTCAAGTTCTTTTAAAGTAGGAAAATATATACAAGAAGGATTTTCAATACTTTCGATTTTCTTTGATTATTTCAGCGTCCCTCTGTTCTGTTCTGCTCCAAGATCTAGATTGTTTTCCATTCGAGCACAACAATTATTGCCCGAGTTCTTTCTATTTGTTGCTTTTTCGCATTTTCCGCTTTCGATTTGATTTCGTACGTTTGAAATTGTTGTCAGTGCCACATCGGAAAATGCTGACATCCACAGAACCAGAGCGGGGTGGAAAAAATGCTTGAGATACACTGCAAAAAGAACCCAAGCCAGCCCAAGCCCCAAAGGATACGTTAGTATGGGTTTCTGTGGTTGAATCTTTGCTCTCTTTTCGCTCAGTGTAGTGGCCGCTGGATTAGGCCTCTCAGATTTGTTCAGCGGCGTCAAAATCAATTGCAATAAAGCAGCCACCGGCGGAGATAGGGAACGGTCTGGGGCTGGGGCTGTGGCTGGGGATGGGGCTGGGGGATCGGCTTTGGCAGGAGAGGCGAGAAACGTATCTAGATGCGGGTGTGGCAGCAACTGAAGTCCAAGTCGTTGTCTGGGAGCCTTCAGAGCAATTGAAACAAAAGACGCCACACAGCGCACACACAAACACAAAACACACAGAGCTACAGATACACAGATACACAGATACAGAGATACGACGGACAGTAAACGCTCTCAAGTGTACGGCTAAGCAAAATGGCAGCAAACCACACACACAGTGGCAGCCAGAAGGGGCATGGCGTGGCATCTATCGCATCAGCAATCGAGCAGAAAACCAGTAAGACAGCCCAGATCGAGTGTAGCGACTGGGGGATGCCCACTAATTGGGGATATATCTCATAAATACTGTGAAAATCATCTGTAAGGAGAGAGCCAATACAATATACAGCATGCCCCTTGGTCTCCTACGATTACGGGTACAAATAAGCAGCAGCATTAGAGAATAGATGCGAGGGAGTCCTGTGAGCAGGATAACGCTTCTCTCTGTGTGCAATTTCCTTCTGCTTGGCTTGCAGTTGAGCAAATTTCATACACAATGAAGTATGGGGCACATGGCCAGTGTGCCACTCTGCCACACACACACACACACACACACACACTGAGCAGCAGATTGGGCAGCGCTGATTTCCGTTGTCCGACAACTGGAGCAAGCAAGGAGCAGAAGACTTTGGGCCAAGAACCTGCCACAGCGAACATCCCAGAGATTGAGGCAGGAGGGCAGGGGGGCAGGAGGGCAGGGGGAGGGGACTAAGCCATAAGTTATTTGATTTAATCAGCGTGTCGTTGCCTGCGGCGCCTTTTGGGGTTACGAATGGAATTGAAATATGTATGTGTGTGTGTGTTTGTGTGTGTGCTCGCGTCGTATCAATTGTTATGGCAAATCCAGTGGCAATATCCCATAGGATCCCAGTACAAAATTGGGTCACTTTAGCCAGAGACGACAGAGAGATTGATTTATTTGGTCTTTCACAGGAAAAGCAGGCAAAAAGATGGATGGACATGGATCGTCAACGTCTTTAATAGGTGATTGCTTTAATTGCTAAGAAATCGGGTAATTGAAGCGAAAGATCGATGAATATGAAGGTTAGGAATGGTTGGAAATGTAACTTTGAGGTTAGGAATGCGTGGAAATAAAACATTGAAAATAAAGTTGTTTTTTCAGAGGGTGTTTCAAATCAAATTCAAAGTTAAAACAATGAAGGACGATGGAGGAAAAACCAATCATAAAATATTTTCCCTTAATTTGAAAAAAATAAAATTAAAAACCCCTGCTTACGCGGCGAATGAATTGATATGCAAAATGTATTTATACAAGAATTTATTTGCCAATTTATTTCCATAACGAATCTGATTGAACATGACAGCGCCGCCATGAAAACCACTCATCATCGATGGCCTGGGGGGGATAAAAGACTATCATCGAAAGCCCCCCAACAAAAAGGCCATCTGGGATTTTTCAGATTCTCGCTTTTCCTTCCGGCTTCCCTTTTTTGTCGTGTAAATTAATTTAGAAGAGAGATGGCAGTCACATTAATATAAATTAAGTGCAGAGGCTGAGAAAAATGCTTTCAACGGCAGCCATAACGGCCAGGAAATGGTCTGCTGTAATCTAATTTATGCCTTCAATGGCCAAGAGCGTGTATGGAGAGACTACCACCCGGTAGTGGTTCTCAAACCACTTTAAAGTGGCATTTTCTAGTGCCATTTGAAGATCAAGAGAGAAGCAGATACTTCAAAAAGCCACAGAATTCATTGGAGGCTGAAGCCAACAAGTTTGAGGGCAAACAGCAGGCTCGAACCGGCTCGAACTGTTTGGTTTGATGCAGAGAAAAACTCCAAGTAAATGATCTCCGAATGCAATGGAAAATATTGGAAAAAAAAGTATGTCTATGGTAAAAAAATGTACACGAACCCTTTCAACGAATCGAAATATGCTCTCCGAAATCCCATTAATTTTCAATTGTATGGGAAATTATTTACCTGGCAGAAAAAACCATCTACCGGGATGGCTCAATTAAATATTGATTGGGCCAAGCGGCAGGCCGCAAACAATTCCCACACAGAAAAAGGCCAAAACCCAGCAAGAGAGCGAGCCAAGGCAAAGGACCCCCCGACCACCCAAAAGCCATTTGGCGACTGTCATCGGCATCCCCCCGACAATAAAGTGCAATAACCAGGGCGGGGGGAGGAGTCCTGCGATGCTCCTCTCTCCTGACCACTAATCCAAACATAATCTAAAATAATTGAGTATGCCCAGGACGCGAATACGCTTTTTCTCTCTGAATAATTTATGCGCGCATTAAATAAGCTTAAAATGTGCTCTGGACGGGGACAGGGACAGGGACAGACCATGTGCCAGACTTTTCCCCAGTGGCAGCGGCAGTGGCAGTCTGCCCCTCGGGGGGATCGGCTTACACGGGTTAATGCCTTCTGCTTGGATCCGGATCCTTACGACCGGCTATGGCTTATGACATAAGTTTATTCTCTCGTTTCTCGGACTCTGGAGTGGGGGATGGGGCGGGGAATGGTGTCGCCCGGGGTTATGCAGCAGCCCTCTGCTGCTGAGGCTTATCTATGCAGCTTCAAAGCCTTTGTGATGACACAGCCGGGAAGACGCGGCACAGTATGCGCAATATCTTTAGCTCTCCAAAGAGAGCTTCTCTCTTTTTTGTCTGTGTCAGTGTGTGTGTCTCTGTCGCGTCTGTCGCGTCTGTCTCTATGGAGCATCCAAATTGTGTCGCCATTGGAGAGAAAACTGCGACGAGAGCACCAGCAGAAATGAAAAAACCTTTGGGGGAAAAAGCAGTATGACGACTTGAGAGATACCCCCGCTAATCGCAGCTTTCATCAGCTATCCAGAAGAGATCCATAAAATCTAGATAAATTCTGAATAATCCTCACATTCGTTACCATACACTCAGAGAAAAAAGCTTTAGTACAAAGAAAAACAAACCAAAAACAACTAAATAAAAACTTTAAATAAAAACTTAGTGAAATTAAATTTTTAAAATAAACATTTTCTAAAATAAAAATGTATCTAAAAAAAAAAAAAAAAAAAAAAAGATTTAATTAAATAGAATTCACTTCGACTTAAATATAAATGTATTAAAACTTATTTTTAATAATAATTAATAATAATATGTATATTTATTTTAAATATGAAATAAATATTTTTTATATTATTTTTTTAAATATTATTATTTTTTTTTATTATTTTAAATATGAAATAAATTGGAATGAACCAACGAATTGTGGCTCATCCAAAGATAGTAGTAGATAATGGCCATATGAATACGAAAGATATAGATTTGATATATTTTCTAGGTTGAATCTGGGAAAGCACGATATACCCTGTCAGTCCACAATTACCATTGGGTATCCTCGGAGCAGGAACAACAGAATCGCCACTGGCATTAAATCAATGCAGACAACAACGACACAGCCGTGGACATAAGGACACAGTTGCAAGGCAGGGGGAGCAGGGAGAGCAGGGATAGCAGGGAGAACAGGGGGATCAGGGAGAACAGGAGGAGCAGAGACAGCAGGGACAGCAGAGGGAAGCCGAAAGGAGAGCAGAAAGAGAGTGGGCCATTGGGCCAGTGGGCAAAATGGGGGCAGCAAAGGGACAGGTAGGGAAAAATGCATTTTTATTCTCGTAAAATATACGTAAATATATTATTAAGTGCAACGGCAACAACAAATTGGTTTAAACAAAAACAAAAGAAAACGAAGAGAAACATGAAAATGGAAAATGGAACAGAGAAAAGCATTAAATGGCAGGTCATGAGAATAAATACGATAGGACATATGCGGAAAGGCTCCAAGCGGGGGTTGCCCCACCGTTTGTATCGTTGAATTTCCTTTCGGGTTTTCCTTTTGCTGACAAACCCCTGGAGCAACCCTCTGGCATATTTGCTCCTGCATAAAGTGCTCTACTCCTCCCGTACTCTTGCCCCATTCGAACGTATTCCATCTCATCGAATCATTTCGTCTGGCGCCCCCGCCTTCGGCTCTTTGGGTGTCATTTGTAAAACTGACCAGCGACCACGCCCCATATCCTCTGTGGCCCACTGTGTTCCAGCATCGATCCGTATCAATCAGGGTCCTGCTCCGATGGGCTCTGATGGGCTCTACTCGGCTCTCGGGTTCATCTCTGGAATTCTTTTGTTATGCGTCCAATAAGGATTCCCCTTCCATAAGCATCTAAGCATCGAGTACGACTGTGTGTGTCTGAGCCCCAATGCGAATGTTATCAACGTTTCAGATACAACTTGAGCCCAGGGGCACGATTACACTGAGAGAAAAAGCCCAAAGAAGCACAAGCTAAAGAAGAGAAAGCTGTCGATCTTTCTGGAAGCTTCTATACATTGAAAAGAGATCTTTCAGGGACAAAAACTAATAGCCAAAAACCGCCCTCGAACATGGATATTTTTTTCAATTTTACAAGTTTTTCTGCTCCTTTCTCTCATTTAACAACACTTTTTCTCTCGGTGTTGTAGTCGGAGAAATCTTTAGCTGCTGCTGTGGCTGATTTTGCGGCATGTGGCATCAACCAACAGGCAAATTTCGTGCAGTCTGCCTTTTACTAGGACTAACAACAGTTACAAGTCGATGCCACCCACCCATCCCCCTTGGTCCTGCTGTTGTTGAGACTGGTTTGCTTTTATTGTGTTTATATTTGGCTTACGGCATCAATTTGCTGCCGTACAATGGGGGCAGAGCGCCTACGTCTCTGCGACTCCGACTCCGAGTCCGACTCCCAGCGATAGGCAGGATATGGCTATGCTCCCAAGCAGATATAATACAAATGTGTCTACACAGAAGTGCGGTTATATGTCATGCAACACTTTGGATGCACACATGCGTCAGGGGGGGTGGCAGGAGACGAGGCATGTGGCATTAGAGTGTTTCTGCTGCCGCAGCTCCATCGATTACACATAATCCATTTACACAAATGGCATTTTAAATACATTATTGACTGAAGCTCCACACAAGCGAAGCTCTTTTGCGTGTGCGTAATGTTCAGGGCTCTATCTCTCTCTGCCCCCAGGGCTACCAGTTGTTTAATTAGTGCACAAAATGCAATTATTGCAACTTGATAAGCTTGTGGAGGCCATGGGCTAATAGCAGCTTAGTCCACTGGGCATCTCAGATGTGGATCCTCGTCGCTAAGTGAGTTATTGTAATGCAATTATTTTCCTTTCTCTTTGGCTTCGCATTCAGAAGAAAGCCCTGACATTTAATCAATCTGTAGATGTGTGTTCCTCCATTTTCCTTGACATCTGCATATCTGCATAATCAAAGCCATCAAAAAGTAATAGAGACTTCTGTGGTTTCCAAGGAGGGTCTTTAGCGGGGCTCCCCAAATTGTGTAGAAATTGTGGCATCCATAGGAAAACTACTGCATTGTCACACAAAAAATACCACAAAAATACCAGACAATATAATCACATAAAAGCCGAAACTTTTTTTGAAAATACCATCAAAAGTATCGAAACACTCAATTCAAATACCATAAAATACCAGAAAAATAGAATACAGTGAGTTTCTTAAAAATACTATAAAATACCAGACAAAAAACTATAAAAATACTATAAAATATCTACAATACCACACAAAATATACAAAAGTGGTCACTGAAACAACGACCAAAAATGCTTTGAAAATACCACAAACGAATCGAAAAAAAACAACTAAAATACCATTAAGTTTACAGAACGGAGTTTTTCTGAAAAGAATACCACACAAATCCTAAAAAATACCAAAAAATACCACATAATACCCAAAAATGTACACTGAAAAGACTACCAAAAAATTCTATACAACTACCACAAACATATAAAAAAACAATCAAAATACCATAAAGTTTAAAGAACGGAGTTTTTACTGAAAAACTACCAAAACAAAAATCTATTGAAATACCACAAAATACCTGCAATACAATAAAAACAAAAACAGATACCGAGTGTTTTGTTTTGTTCAGCCAAAAAGTTGCGAAAACCAGAGCAAACAAATTTTAATTCGTACGAATTTTTCCGAAATCGTAATCGTCAAAAATTGGCGAAAACTGTGAGATTATTGCCAGCAATTAGATATATAAATAGATCTGAAAGGTCCAGCCGTAATACCAGAAATATAATATGTGCTCGTATGTAAATAGATTCTATATGTTCTATAGATATTCACAACATATTCACAGTTTATTCACAGTTTATTCACAGTAAACACAAATACCCAAGCACAAGCCACACATTTATTAAAATATTTAACGATGGTTTTTTTGACATTCATTCAATCTACGAGCTTAAGCGAGTTAATTGGAAAATAAATTCATTTTCGTATGGTATTTAATTGAAATAAACTCCATTATGAAAGTTAACTGAAAAGGATTTGCTTTGCATTGAATCTGGCGACTGAAAGTGCAATGAAATCTCATTAGCACTTTATCTGGAAAAACCATTTCCATGGAGAGAGCGAGAGGGAGTCGCATATAAAATCAGAGTTTTCCTCTTCAGAGGAACAACAAACTGTCAGCATACAAAAATTTGGCTTAAATCTGTGGAAACTACTCAAAAGCTTCATCACTTTTAATGGGATGTACTAGACATACTCGTCTACTACTTTTAATGGGATATACTAGACAGATACTACAATAAAGTGGAGTGGAGTGGAGTGGGCGCCACCTGGCGAGTGGCAACAAAAAGTGCATTATATGTAAAGCGATGACGATGATGATGTGGCAGCCACACACGCCAGAAAGTCATTTACACAACGGAAAAGTTTCAGCACGTTCCATTGCCCATTGCCCATCAATTGATGAAATTTATGATTAAAATGTTGCATGAAAATATGGCATGTGGCATGTGAGCCAATAAATTATGGTGCAGGCAACGCTTATTAATAAATTATTAAGTAATAGTTAAGCATTGCCGGCCAAAAACACTTAAGAAATATTTTTTACAAATAAAAATGTATCTAAAGTATTCACGCCACCCGGTAAGAAAACAAAAAGCAACAGTTCAGGCCCCAAAAGGCAGCTGCAAAAGAAGGCGAAATCAAGCGTCAAGAAATGCATACGGAAATCAAAGCAGAAGCGAGGGAGAAACAGAGAGAGAGAGAGAAGGTGTGAAACAATGTAAAGGAAGGAAGAATGAAGGGAAACCACAAACTCGGAGTGGAGAAGACCAGAGAGAAAGAGACCAGAGCGGAGGAGACCAGAGAGATGGAGACCTGAAAAACTAATGGAACTAATTGCCCAACGAAAAGGCGGCCAGCTGGAGCAGGAGGGGGGGAGCAGCCCCAAATGCCATGAGCCATTGTTTCCTCTCCATACAGCCAAAGCAATGCCAAGCTCAAAGCCAAAGCCAAAGCCAAAGCCTAGTCAAAGCCAAGCTCTGGTAATTGGAGCAACCTGCCACATGCCACACAGCACAGCACAGCACAGCAAGTGGCAAGTATATAAAAGCAAGTGCTTGGCGCGCTGCCGCCTGTAGTAACAATTCGCGCACAAACCAGACCAGATCCTCAGCTAACATTAAATATCGGTGGGAATTTACATATATATTCCGCAATATTGCAACATGAGGAAGCATTGCGTAAGTAACACACAAACACACAGCGGAAGGAAGTAGTTGTCTCGTGCAACATTCACTTGATACCTGCATTCCCCATTAGATCCATTGGATTTGGCTGGTGCTGCTGCTGCCGAGGCTGATCTACGTGAGGGCCGAGCAGCAGACGGATGAGCACAGGTGAGTGGCAGGATCCGGGATAGAAACGGCAGAAGAAGCAAAAGATTCGATAAAGCCATGGGAAATTCATTGAAAATATTGATAGAGGGAGTGTATGATGATCGATTACTAATCGGAAAAGTGTGGAAAAGAAAGTACTATCTAATCATCGGTTAATCATCGATTCATTGAAGAGATCTTCCATTCAAGACAATGAATACGTACCACTCCCACAATAGTTTAATCATTCAGTAATTTCGAAAGACTTTCCCTTTTGTTCAAGCCTTGATTTTCACTTTCCACAACTCCCAATGCAGAATCCAGCGGCGCTTCATGTGGCAAGAGATGAACAACTCGGTGATGGGCAGCGTCCTGGGGCGCATGTTCGGCGGTGCCAGGGCCATGAAGAGCATGTTCACGGACCTCCTGCCGAGCCCCGCGGTGGCGGTGCACACGAAGAAGAGTCCCACACCGATCGACCTGCGGCCCACGGAGATGACGCGTGTGAAGTACATCATCCGGAATCCGCACACCCACAAGCCGATGAAGATCATCAAGATGCGACCGTCGGCCAAGAAGGTGGTGAAGCTGCGCAGACCCCTGCCCAAGCCGGCCGTGGTGACGGAGTCGACAACGCATTCCCTCAACTTCGATCATCGGATGCGGCAGCTGGAGAAGGAGCAGGAGCTGATCGCCGAGGGCAAGGCACCGCTGACCAGCGACGAGGATCTCATGGACAAGTACTTCCGGAAGAAGGCCAAGGGGGGCCCAGGGAGTGCCAGCAACGAAGTCGTCTCCGGCAAGATCATGGAGTACCAGAGCTGGAAGCCCGTCTACAAGGCCGGCGAGCAGCCCAGCAGCGGCTCCTTTGTCACCCTGCGGCCACAGGCCCTCACACAGCTCCACACGGATATATCCAGTAGCGGGGGAGACCATCACCATGGCCACGACCATCACTATGACCATGACCATGAGCTCCTGCCCAAGCCGGAGAAGCTGGTGGCCTACGAGTACGGCAGCGAGGAGGAGACCGAGAACGAGCTGGCCAAGCAGATGGGCCACCGCTACGAGGTCACCGAGCACACGGGCGAGCACAGCGGGGAGTACGAGGCAGTGGCATCGATGGAGAGCGGCTTTGTGCCCAGCAATGGATATCGGAATCAACCGCAGCAACAGCAGCAGCAGCAGCATCCACCGAGGCCCAGGACCAGAGGCACATCCACCAGCAGCACCACAACCAGCACCACCGAAGCCCCCAATTATCCGCCGTCGTTCCTGAAGAAGTACCGCGAACGCGAACGCGAGGCGGCGGCGGCAGTCACCACAAGGCGACCCCGCAAGCACCACAAGCAGCAGCAGCAGCAGCAAATCCACGGCGGCGGCGATGGTGTTGGAGTTAGCGAGGATGACTTGATCACCACCAGCCAGCCGTCCTTTTCGATGAGCAGCCTTCGGGCCCGACTCCAGGAGCACCAGCGTCGCACCAAGCACCAGCACAAGCAGCAGCTGGAGGACGAGGAGTACGAGGCGGCCCTGGTGGATGCCATGCACGGGGACAAGTGGCCGGCGGAGGTGCATCAGAGTGGCTACCAGCTGAGCAGCCCCATCGGCCCGAGTGCAGTGGCATTCGAGCAAACGGTGCCACAAGCAGCAGCAGCAGCAGCCAAGTATCCACATCCCAAGGAGCACAAGCGGCCGCCGCGGGCCAACATCCGGGAGCGGGGATCTGTGAAGTTCGGCGACAAACCCAGCTACGAGGACGAGGAGGCGGCCTGATGATACGATGGGGGGGATACGATATTACCCAACCAAAGAGCCAAAGCTGCAGTTAAGCTAGGAGCGGGGGGGTTAACCAACAGTTAACCAACAGTTAAGTTAGGCTAAAAAGTTAACCAACAATTAAGTTTAATTGCCTAATCTAACAACTAAGTAAAAGCGAATTAGAAGAAGAAACAATTTAACAAACAATTTCGCCATTTTTGTTGTATTTCTGTTTTCTGTTTTCTGGAATGGGTATCGGGTATCGCCAGTGCCACTGGCACCGCCTCAAAGTCAATGCACTGCTTGCACGCAACACCCAACACTGCCGTGCAACGGACATAAATTTGTGAAATCTTTTCCCTTTTAATTAACGCCACTCTTGCGTTTTTTCATTGCCTTTTCCTAAAGTGGGGGCGGGGGTGCATTTATTCCATGCGTGTGAAAGCATATCCGAAGCCATAGATCTGCTAGATCTCAGAGTTTATTAGAGCTTTCAGGGGCATAAATACTTCAGAGAGTTTCCTGAATTTTGTATTAATCTCTAGAAACGAGAAAATTACAATTTTCAGAATTTAGCTATGAAACTTTGTGGACTGATACAAATTGCTATTATCTAAAAGTCTAGAAAATTATGGCACAATTGGACTATTATCATAGAAGCCAGAGACTTTTTTAGAAGCGAAATGTTCTTTATTTTAAAATCTGTCCAAAGATTAAATTGTTTAGTGTGGGAGCATGAAAAAGACGAAGTATCTGATATTTAAACGTTGGTTTTCATTAAAAAGGTCCTTTAAACCATAATATAGGGTTTCCCATCATGCCTTGTTTCCTATGGAGAGAGCATAGACTAAAGAGTGGCGTACTTTTGTGGCTGTTGGCAGCTGCTATCGCATTCCTCTTAACGGCTTGCATTTGACAACTAATTTAAAAAGTTTACTTGGGCAGCCTTGAGGCTGACCCCGCGGGGTGAAATCGAGTACGTTGACTACAAAGTAGGTTAAACCTGCTATAAATTCCAGCAGCAGGCCGAACAAAAGCCATAAGACACACACACACACACACAGACACAGACACACAGCCACAGTAAGCTTTCCCTTGAGTGGAGAAGAGAGAGAGCGAGAGAGAGAGAGAGTCGGGAAGGAACAAACAAAGAAAAGCGCATTTCCACTTTGAGTGCGGTTTTTAATCAACTAAAGCAGCGGCGGCAGGCAACAACAAAACTGAAACTGAATTAAACAAAAAACAAAAGCAAAAAAAAAGAGCTCGGTGAAAAAAAAGTCCAGAGAGAATCAGAGAAAGGAAAAAACACAGTGGGACAGCAGGATGGGAGGGGGAAGAGCAAAGAGAGTGCGCCGTAAACTTTAAATGAAACGACATGTCGGCTTAACAGGGACAAGCGCCGGGCAAAGGGGGAATGCTAAGGGCCAGAGGGGTGTCGGAGAGAGATAGCCTACCGATTGCAATTGCAGATAATACACGAAAGATAAGAGAATATTCTACTCGTGGGCATAGGGCCAGCGAAACGAAACGAAATAAAATGAAATAAAATAACGAAAGGGAGAGAGCGAAAGGAATGCAATTTACGGTTAGGTTTTGTATCAGGTGCAATTTAGGTAGGTATTTGCAATTAGCTTTAGATGAAAGCTTACTTGGATTGAGATCTGGAATGCTATGGCACACGGCAGAGAGTCGCTGGAGGAGAGAGAGAGGCAGCGGAACGTCGAACAGCGGGCTCGATCTTGCATGAATGTTCAGGTCGCTCGGGTTCGAAACGAACATGCAGCTTCGCTTACCTTCGTTACCTTCGAGTTCGATCACACATGTCGAAGCATACTGTTCGTTTGGGAACGAAGCGGGATGTGTCTATTTTTTTTAATATATAAAATCTCTCAGCTAAAGCTTCTTTCATAACTTGAACCTTAAGCTTTCATTTAATCCTATTTTTAGAAACTTGCAATACATTTGAAAGACTTTAACGAAAGGATTAGGTGGAAAATCTTTGTGAAATTTAAATTTTGCTATCAAGATTAACTCGATAGCAAAATTTTGCGCACCAGCCAAAAGTTATCCAGTTTGGGGAGCTTCGCTTCCCATTTTTCAAGGACATTATTGGGGACATGGCCGGGCCTGGAGTTGGCTTTTATTTTTCCACCTCCTTCTCTTCACTTTTTGGATTTTCTGGTTGGGGGCCGATGTCGACCTGTACCTGTCCAAGTGCCCAAGCGGCAGGAAACGCCCTCTCACCTGCACCTGCACCTGCACCTCCCACCAACTTCATCCGCCCATCTTCATCCATTCGGCCGCTGTGCCACGTCGCACCAGCGTCGAGTGCACCAAATACAAATTAGAATTTAAATGAACAATGCAACCAGAACGGAAGTTTCCATGGCTCGGAGTGGATTTTTGTGGGTCCTGCACCCACACCCTGTGGATGTGGATGTGTGGGTGGTGTGCAGGTGACATTACAGGTTGCACGTACAGCGGAGAGCGTGGAGCCAACAACAACAGCGACAAGAGAAACAACAACTGCTGGCTGGCAATGGCCATAATGTCATGCAGTTTTCGCGCACTTTTTGCTACTGCTTTCCATCCACGCCCGTTTTCTCCATCTCCATCTCTTTCTCCTACGAGGCGGCAGTGCTCTTTTCGGTTTTATTTGAAGAGAAAAACTTTGGGAGATTTCTGCAACGAACTTGTCGTCAAACTGGGTCGCCTTCAACTCAACGACGAAATGTCAAAGGGATAAACGGAATTTGCACTGGAATACATACATTTATTGAGAGTCCATCCAATACGTTCCATTAACGATTGAAAATGCGATTGAGAGAATGCAGAGAGAGACCGCTAATTGAAAACTAACTTGAAAGTGACCAGAGGAAGTACTATCGAATAGATTCAAACAGTTCAAAAGGTACAGTTTAACCCAATTTAAGAGAGTATTGCAGCACTCGTTGTGGAACTTATCAATCATTTTTATAGGGCATCAATCCTACTGCAAGCCCACCTATGATACCCCATAAAAATGTGGGGTATTTCCTGAAAAAGGCCACCACATCGATTGCGCCAGACGTCGCGACGATGGATGGCAATGGTTCGTGCATTTATTGGCATTCTTTTGGCCAAGAGAATCCTTTAAATCGTGTAAACTGTCGGCGTCAATTAAGTATTGGAAAAAGCATTTAAATTGGGCCAACCGTTCAGCCAACTCATTTATTTATTCACACATTCGTTCAATTATTCATTCATTAATTCTCCTGGCACCTACTGTCGGAACCTGCTGCTGTCAAAGTGCAATTTATTAAAGCGAAATTCTTTTAATTAAAAGACAAAAAAGAACTGCTCACAGTGTGGCCGAAGCCCTAGATACTCTCACAGATTAGGATATATATTTTCTGTGGCGGTAGAGTGGAAAGATATGAAAGAAATTTCCGAGAACCTCTGCCTGACTGAGCTTTAGCCAAAGAGGATCATACCTCTTTAACTGCAGCCAAAGAGGATCAAGCTACCTCTGCCCTGCAGAACTGCAGCTGCAAAGAGAGCTGAACTGCAGCCAAAGAGAGTGAACCCAAGCCAATGAGAGTCATACCATCATGCATGATCACAGCCAAACAAAACACAAAATAAGCTCATTCACATTTCCAATCGCCTACTGGAAAAAGGGGTTCCACCTAGGAGAGATACACAGAGATGTTCTATGGAAAGCAACCATTCCCACTAAAACATTCAGAAACTAAGGAAAAGATGCCGGGAGAACTGCCATGGATTACCTGGAGATCAAAAATTACACTGAGATCCGGCGAGGGAGGATTAAGGCCCTCAAGTCGGGCGTCAAGTAAATCGACACGGCGCCCCTGTACGGCAATTCGGAGAAGCTGCTCGGCTGAAGGATGTGACCAGGGAGGCCGACTACATAGCCAGCAAGGTGGCTCGCTACGAGATAGATCCCCCGGCGAATTTTCCACTACACGGCGGACAGGGCCATAGAGAGTGTGAAGGAGCGCCTGGTGCGACTAGGCCTGGACCGGGTTGACATCCTTTAGGTGCACGATGTGGACGATGTGCCGCTGCTCATGCCCTGGGCCTGCTCTCCAAAGTGGGACCTTATGCCTGGCATCCGGCTGTTCCATAGCTCAAGGCCGTTGCCTGGCGGGCGTGCGACATTTGCAAGGAGCGGAACGTGGAGCTGGGGGAGGGAGAGGGAGGCCACCTCCCCAATCGGCATGCCCAACCGCCAGATCCTGCAGGCGAATCTGGACGCTATCTTCGATGGCCTCACGCCGCAGGAGTAGGAAGTGGTGCATTATCTGCGTGAAAAGTGAGTAGTGCTTCCTTCCCCCAATCCCTAATCACCCAATCCGAAATATCGTTTTTCTAAGTGTATTTTTTTTTGTTTTCTCAACTGTTTTTACCAATAAAGGGTAAATTAAGGCATACCGACTCTCCTAAAATATGTACCAACCCATCAGAAACCAAATAACTTGAGAGCGCACTCTGATAACGCCTCACCTTACGAAAATATGTATTGGGATGGTTGTAGCAGGAAGCTATGAAACTCAGCGCTCAAAGGCAACGTGTTCGTTCAAGCCGCACTGTACGTATGTTGTTCCATATGTATGTATGTATGAATAGTGTGTGTGTTCGTTTCGAACCTGCGCTAGCGGATCATTCCATGTAAAACTTAACAGAGCGCAGTATAACTTTCTGTCTCTCTCTTTCACTTGCACTCTGGTATGTAAAGCTTTTCCAGCAGACAAGTTCGCTCTCTTAGCACAGCGTACAAGAGCGCACCACACAATATTTAACTAAATGTGAGCCGATCCGTTCACAGATATTCCTCTGGTGTGTGGCAGCGAATTTTAACAGAGCGGTAAATACATCCATCTCTCCATCTTTTCTCTCTTATCTTGCACTCTTTTCACTCCTCGTGCGGCTGCTTAAGTACTAAAATCATAGTACCCCCCGCACAAAAAAAAGGGTATAATGACAGGTGAGAAATGGACAGTTATGGCGAGGGAGGGTAGGTGGGTGGTTGGGCTGGGTCCTGGCTATTGCTGCGGGAGGCGTGGCACACGGAATTCGTGTCCGAATTGTATTAATTATGGATATTGACAATTGCGTGGAAGCCAATTTGGCTGGGCTTCTGCATCTTTTATCCCCGATCATTGAACTCGCAATCAACAAACGGGGACGGATTCGAGGGAGGATTCATTTGGTATAGAAAACATTTTGTTTGCTTAATAAAACTCGCACAAACACACACACACCGAAACCCGCTAACGGATGGGGGAACACCACGAGACGAGACGAGACGATAGCTCTGGCTCTGGCCCACGTTTAACGTCAGGTTTGCTCCAAGTGCGAATCGTTCCCGCCTCGCTAAAAAATTAAATATTCAAATATTGCTGTTGCCACAGCACAGAGCGGGTGGTAAGAGGGCGAATTGAGTGGCAAGCAGGAGCAGAAAGGACAAAGGGGGAGAGCTTCCAGGAGGAGTCGTTTAGTTTTGGGTGGCAGAGACCCAGCCAGCCGAAGCTCTCGAACTAAAGAGGGACACAAACGGCGTTGGGCTCCTGTGGATGCTACACACACACACCTACACGCATCACGCATTCATATTCATACGGAACAGGCGACAAAAGGCGTAGCAATCGTTGTAGAGTCCATATGGGAGATTATTAGATCTTACAAATAAGTGGAATTTGGAGAAAATATATCTCCGGGTAGCCTGTTCATCAACCGCATGATCAAATATCCACTATAACCAACCTTCCTGCCATATCTCAAGTTTGTATTAAATTTTATAAAAAAATACCTTGAATATTTGATAGATTTATCCCGATTAAAGCACCTAAGAACTAGCACCTGATCAGCCATAATTGATTGTAAATGAGTACCAGGGCTGGTTTTTATATTTGTGGCCTAGATCACTTTAATCACTTACAACGACATTTTCTGGTACGGTCTCATTTTATAGGAAATTCAGTTCAGAAAAAAAAACACACATGAAAAGGAGTTTTCTGCCAAATTTGATGTGGACTTGTAAGATAAGAATAATCTGCGTAGATCAGCGTAGTTCAATTTTGATTGATGAAGCATTGATGCAATGGCTTGTAACGTAAGCGACACCTTTGTCGCCTGGCCATCATTTGCTTGAAGCTTCTGCTTTA
The DNA here is from genome assembly GCA_008121275.1 of Drosophila lowei. NCBI lineage: Eukaryota > Metazoa > Arthropoda > Insecta > Diptera > Drosophilidae > Drosophila > Drosophila lowei. The sequence goes on along the minus strand of CM017778.1, from coordinate 16,448,157 downwards.
TGCAGAGCTCTGCTCTCTGGCAGAAACTAGCGCAGTCGAAGGCCCAGCGGGCGAGTGCCAACAGAATGGAGTCTGGGAGCCTAGGGTTCTAGGGAGGTGTTTTCGAGTGAACTTTATGAGGGGATGCTCTGTGTGTGTGTGTGCGTGTGTGTGTCGACTGTTGAAGTGTAATCAGCGGCACGGCGGCAATTACTGCAGACATATGTGTGAATAGAAAGGGGTGTTCTAGCCCTAGTCCTAGTCGTGGTCCTGCCTCTTCATGCAGCCTAAGCCCGGAATGAGGCATAAAAGTTACGCCGTGCAACTCCGAGCACAATTTGCCGTGCGGCAGTGAGCGGATTTAGCACAAACTACTAAATGCAGCCACAAAACTCAGAGGAGGAACTGGCGGATGGGATCCACAGCTCACATCAGTGCATCCTGCCGCCAGTAGGGGATGCCAGGGGACTCAACAGCAGCTGCCTCGTATCCGCATTATAATTTTAATGAATATTACATTTAAGACCACGAATCGAACTCCCTGGAACTGGAGCACACGAATCGATTGAATTTATGGCCAGCGATTATTATTATGCGATTGATTGGGGAATTGCTGGTTGCACTCCAAAGCGGGGAATCATCAGCCAGGCGCTCTCCACAAGAGACCAATGGCTAATAGAAGAAGGTAGAAGGCGATATTCTATGCCAGAAATATATGTATCTGTAAATTTAATAACTTTTTATCGAGTCGAGTTTATTGGGTTCTCGAAAATTCTATAGAAAACTCCTTCAAATCCTTCGAATTGGTGAATTTTTGCTTCGTTAGCGATTTTCCGGCTCATATCGACGGTAGCTAAAAACAAACACAAAACACAAGCTGGGAATTTTCCAGCGCAACGGGGAAAAGCATTCAGTTTTTTATATTAAATAACTTCATGCATGGCATCCTCCTCCCCACTGCCGCGCCCTCCCTGTCGCTGCTCGATGGCTCTGTCAATAGCAGCAGCACCAGCGGCAGCGGCAGTACTGGGTCGGGTCGGGTCGGTTCAAGTGGGTTAAGGTGGCACGGCAGCAGAGTGGGCTAAAGTGGGGAAATGGGGAATTTTATTGACGTCCTCGATGCCAGAGACTCCAAATCGCACATTATGCGTTATAGGGTGGGTGGGAGCTGGTCCTGGGCTTGGTCCTGGTCCTGGTCCTCGGTCTGGGCCTGCACTGATCATTAATCTTTGCAAGCTGCCAGCCAAAGTGTTCGACTTTTTCGGACTTCGATTGCACGCGTTTGTCTGTGTATCTGTGTGTCTGTGTGTCTGTGTGTCTGTGCATCTGTGTGTGTGTGTGTGTGTGTGTGTGTGTGTGATGAGATATGGCATCTGTGCATGTGTGTGTATCTGTGTGTGCATTAAATGGCGGATGAAGTCCATTAGAAAACTATTGAAGCACATTTTTGTCGATGGCAGCCAAGCAGAGCGACGGCCACAGCCAAACTCCACATCCTGTGCGGCAGGATGTGGCAGCTGGGGCAATTGAATGCTATCCTTGATTCACTCCCACCCCACCCCACATCATCCTTGAGATCTAAAGAATTGAAAGCAAGAATTTTTCAATCAAACGCCATAAAAGCGACTAATAAAATCTTAATTTTCTTCTGGAAACCCCTTTGATATTTTTTTTTTTGGAGAGTCAGTTGCAGATTCAGTTTATTTGAAATATTTCCATAGATTTTCCTTTAGAATTCTGGCAGACCCTTTCCATGTATTTTCCACCTAATTATGCCTGCAGTTGGAGTAACTTTGAGCCTTTGAGTATTTTTCTTTTTTTTTGTATCTTTGAAATATAAAATTTCATATTTAATTAGCTGCCAAAAATATCCCCGAACAAGAAACAAAAAAAAAGGAGAAGGTAAACAGAAATAAAATAAAAGATATGTATTTAAATAAAGTAGGAAAAAGGTTGCGTTGAGAGGACCGCAAATAAAAGTTCTTTGAGTGAGTATTAGGCCAAATATCAAATATACTCGGAGTACGAAAGAAACGAAATTAAATTTAATTTAATGAAAGGGGAAAATAGGAGCAGCCAAAAAAAAAAAAAAAAGAGAGGCATAGCACATTCCCATGGGAATGTTTTAGTTAATTTAATACCCAGTGATCTGTAGAGTCGACCGGGTATATTCTATAAAATAAAATAAAATATATACATATATGTAATTAATTAATTAATGAATTAATTAACAAATAAGGACAGGCATTTATCCTATGAATATAGCCATGTCTTCCATCTGTCTATCGTGAGGAAAACCTGAGACTCAGATCATTCTACAATTCTCAAGAAAATTCAGCTCTATTTTTCTTTGAATTTAAAAATAAAGGGTATTAACAGTCATTAAGTAAATTATGCAAATGTCTAGCACTAGGAAAATTAAAAATAAAACAGAAAACTACGTAGCAAAGTGCTGCTTCACACGAGGGTCCTGTATTTTTGCGAAAGAGCGAGAGTCCTGAGAGTGAGTGAGAGGCTACAAGTGGATATGAAGATGCAGATACAGACTCGCACATATATGTACATTTATTATCTACCGATGATTGAGAGTTTATATATTATTTTAACTTTATTAATTAATTTTCCGTCAACTTGTATCTTGTATCTTGCAGTATCGGGTATCTTATAGTCGACAGCATTCTTATTTCTCTTTACATACATTTTTTCTTTTTCACTTTTGGCCTTTAATTTTAACGCCTGCTTTGTTGGTATTTCACTTAATTATCCACATGAAAAGTCCCTCAGAAATTCCATAAAAATGAGCAGCGAAAGGGCATGGGCAGGGGCAGAGCAAGGGGCAGGGAGCATAGAGAAGGGCAAAACGTAAAATGGGAATCACATTAACAGTAAAATAAAAGCAGAAATATGTTAGAAATGCGAGAGAGAGTGGTCCTGGTGGTCCGCAAAGTGCCAGAAAAATGAAGCCAACTTTGAAGAGATTCCAGCTTTATTCAGTGACTGAGTGGGTGGGGGGAGGCAAGAGTGAGGACTGGCATTAAAAAAGTAAGAGGAGAAAGACAGAGAGAGAATTGAAATTGATAGTAAAGCGCATTCCAGTCGAAAAGTTTGTATTTTTTAAGGTTTTTAATAGCACAAAGTTGAATGGTCCCTTCTCTTCGCTTGTGGGATAGAAAAGAACAACTTTCTGAAAATTAACTACATAATGTGTATGTATTTGCGCTGGAAGACAAAGCAAAAACGAGCGAGGGCGAATTTCCTACGCGGCGAATTCCCAATCATCACAGGAGAGTTGAGCGGACTATTGAGAGCGCAAAGCTAGAACGAGCGACGGCGAATTCGATATCCGGCGAATTGAGAGCTCAAAAGCACAGCAACGAGCGAGGGTAGGGCGAATTATTGAGATCACGAAGCAGATCGGCGTGAGAGAGGCGCCAAGAGAGTTTCAATACAAGCCCCGACCAAAACGGTGATGTTGCGAAACCAGACGATGAACGACTATCAATTTTTGTTTCTTGTGCTACTATATTTTGTATTTAATCACTTATTAATAAACAAAAATCCCCACCATATATGACACATAGAAAACGAATAAAAAATAAACTTTATGAATTGAAACCCCTTATCGTTTAAGGATTCTTCACTTCTTTTGAGATATATTGACCCTTAAACAACTTTTTGTCCATTCGCAATCGAATTTCACCAATAACCGAATATTTACTTATGGTCAATTAATTTTGGTCCTTTCAGGTCCCACTCGAAGGCCAAAAGCTGACCACAAAAGATCCAGCCAGAGAGCTTCAAATGGGGTTCAAATAACCCCAACCTAACCTTCCCTTCTATTGACACGAAGAGTATTTGTTAACGCAATTATTTCCCCTTTTTTCCGATTATTTTTGCTTTTCTTTTCATGCATTTTCCGTTCATTTAAGGAAGGGCAAACAACTGAAAAAAAAAACCGGATGGAAAATGGCAAGCAAATTTAATTAAATCAAAAATGTATGTCCACGTAAGTGCAAAGGATGTTGGATTTTTTATTCGATTAAACTTGTGTGTTTTTGCTTGACTTTTTATGCTTTTTCAGAGACTATTTAAAAGGATTTTAACAGAATTATTTCGAAAGCAGATCGAACGTCAAATGGATGTCATACGGAAAATAACATTATTCTTCATTATTTAATCGGATAAAAATCGGTTGATCCAATAAAAAAGCTATACAATCTGTGGCTTTATATTCGTATCTATTGCATTCAGATCGGATTACTTCTTAATCGAATCATTTCAAGTATTTTAACCACTCGAATAATTTCCAAATACTGTCATACATCGTCCTGCAAGGGTATCTAGGCTTTCGGCTGCCATCTCCTTGACTTTTCTTTCTCGTTTCTGCCATCTGGTTTTGTGGTTTTTGCCTGACGCTTTTCCACGAGAGGAAGACAAATGTTTTTGGGAGTAGACGAAAAAAACAGCAAAAAAAAGCACACAGCTCTCGCAGAAGTGGATTCAATTAAAAAACGCTTTTCAAATATTCATTACGACTCTGCGACGCGTCCAAGGCGTTTGCGCAGGGGGTGCCGGAGGGATGCAGACGTGTTGGTTAATTAGCGCCTGAAAGTATGCTGTGGTTTTTTTTAGTCCCGCTCCCACCGGAAAGTGGAATGCCACTCTGCTTTTCCAGCTCCCTCCTTCGCACAGCCAAGGCATAATAATAATCATATCACAAGGAAAACAACTTGCAACATCCATGCCCCATCCTCCATCCTCCATCCTCCAACCCCGCATCCGCAGAACGGGTGGCGGACATGTTTTATGTGGAAAAGTTTTAGCTACCAAAAAGTACAAACAGAAAATAAAACCCACTGAAAAACCCCATGAAAATGTTACAGTGGCAGCCAGTTTCTGCGACTGCGACTGTGGCTGTGTCAGTGTCTGTGGCATGATGAAGTGTCATGAAATTTAATCAATTTATTTGAAACGTGAGCGGATTCCACTCCAACTCTATTGTTGTGCCGCTCTTCCGCTTTTGTTGGGCAATAAATAACATCAACTGTTGTCTGTCGTCGTTTGTCGTCGTCTGTGGGTCGCTAGTCGCCAAAAAATGTAACATAGGCCAAAAGTGCCAAAGTAAACAGCAAACAATGAAAGTGCAACAAAAGCAAAGAACAGCAACGGCACCAGCAACAAAAGACAAAAGGCAAAAGCAACAAAAAAAAAGCCAACAGCAGCAACAAAAGCCAGTACACAAAACAAAGGAAAAGGAATATTGGAAAATAAAGTTCCATTGTTTAGAGAGTTGAGGGGAATAACGGAACACACACACACACACACAGACACACGTGTAAGGGCAGTGCAAGCGTCCTCTCTCTTTGGCAACAAGGAATACGATATTTTAAAGCGAACGACAGCAAAAAAGCAACCAAAACTTAAAGAGCTTTTTCTTTGCATGGAGCGAAAAGAGAGCAGCGAGTATGTGCTATGCCATGATGAAATTATACTCTCTTTCGGGTCACATCTACTGAGAGCGCTTTGACCATGGCTCTGTTTGGTGAGAGAGAGAGAGAGAGGGAGAGAGAAGAACGAAGTTTGCTGTCGTATTGAGCAGAATAAGCCCCGGAAAGAGAGCGCGTTGCGGGAATGCACCACCTTGTATAATTTCATCATGTGCTAAACAGTTCTCCCTCTCTTTGTGTCTCTCTCTCTGCATTCTCTGCATTTAAAAGCAGATCCCCTTAAGCGGTAAAATTTTAGTAGACACTCCGTTTCTTCGCAGATTCCTCTTTTATTTGTATACGACCTTCAAGCAGATCTTTTTTGGCAGAAATGTCCACTAAAAGACCTTCGAATTCGAATATTCGTATAACCCTTCGTAGAGCATTTATCCTGTGTAAGCTTTCTACCAATTTTCTTCTTTCTTGAGTAGAAAAAGAGATTAAATCCACTCCTTTATGCATATTTTGCTAAGAAAATATCATCTAAAACAAACGATTTCCATAAATACAACTTGCGTGTTTATTTATTGTAAAACAAATTGAATTTTCTATCCATTCGCATTCCCACAAAGAAGGACCTTTTCCGCCATGCCGATCTAGAAAATACGAGTATGGCTTCCTGGTCAATCCCTCCAAAGAGAAGGAAAAACCAAAAGGATATATGGGAGACTTTTTCAGAGAAGAGGCCGGCATATGTACATCCCTTTTTTGAGCAGGTTCCTTCAAAGCAAATACTTTGCTAACTCCCTTCCCAAGCACGTACCTTCTATCTCTCTCTCTTGCTGTTTCTTTTTCCTTTCACACACCCATTTGTCAGGGGAGCAGACCCCCATGGCCTCCTCCTCTCCCCATTAGAATCCTTGGCACCTTACCAGACAACGTTTTACGCTGTTATTACTGGCAAAACTCCGCAAAAAAAAACACACATAGAGCAGCAGAGAGGCAAAAACGTGGGGCAGGGACAGGCAGCGAGAGGCAGAAACGGGGGGCAGGGACAGGCAGAAAACGTACAGCGAGCGACAGAGGGGGAGGGGGGGGAGGGGCATGGATGGATGGGGAACGGCGGTTGGTTGAACGTTTATAAATTTATTGTTTTAACCACAACGCGTGTACTCAAGTGCTGCTGCGTGTTTTTGGCAACAAATTTGTTCAACAACCATGCCCAAGGAGGAGAGAAAGAGAGAGAGACAGAGAGAGGGAGAGGGAGAGGGAGAGCAGAAGGCAGACATTCAACTCGTTGCGGTGACGCATTTTATCATAATTACATTAGCACGCTGCCGCCTGCTCCCCTTCCCCCGCACTCCTCATGGCACCCACCCACCCACACTGTCATAAATTAAAAGCAGAGATACCCGAAAGTAAGAATAAGAACAGGGTGAAGTGAAGCCTTCTCTTTCCTTCCCTTTCTCTCAATTTTTATAGCCCACAAAAGTAGGCAAACTTTAAGATGAAACTTTAAACAGAGAGAGAGAGAGAGAGAGAGCTAGAGGGAGCGGTAGAGAGAGAGGAATTAATGAAAAGAACAAACAAACAAACAAAACATAAATGCACTGCACTACTGGAACTGCTGTTGCCGCCACTGCCACTGCCACAGCAGCTGTAGCTGTAGCTGTAGTTGTAGTTGTTGTGGCTCCAAAAGTGCACACATGACATATTATTTCAACTGTGTGCCTGTGTGTGTTGTGCTGCTGCTGCTGCTGCCACTGCCACTGCCACTGTGTGGATGGGATACCCAGTAGTTGCAGGACCATATGCGACTCCATCCATAGCGAAAACAGCGCGGAAATTATTCAATTATTCATCCCCCCCTCATTGCCATGCCTTAAAAGAGAAACTTAAAGAGAGAGCAGGAAGAAAGGAAAGAGAACAAACAAATAAGAGAGCAGAAGGCAAGGCCAACAGCGAAAGGGCAACAAAGTGGTAGCGCAAGAGGTAGGCCTTTGCTTAAGAGATGATCTTCGATAAAAGAGAGCCGCAAGAGAGCGAGCAAAGAAGAATGAAGAAGATGAATTTAGTAATGAGGTGACGTCGTCCGCTGTGGTGAGGACCATCCCCGCTCTCTTGGCTCTCAGACAGACAAGCGCTAGAAAGAGTTAACGAACGTTCTACGTTCAGCACGTTTGCATGGATACTGGCAAAAGGATGGTCCTCGGAAGAGAGCAGATGTGGTGACGACGTCACCCTACTACTAAATACATCTTGGGCTAAACGAAGCAGCAGCTGAGTTGCTGCCAGAGCATGGATAACTCTAAAAAAGAGCATGGATTTAATGAAAGGAACAAACAGACGAAGAGAGCGGGGTCATAGACGTTATTAAAAGCAAATATTTCTTCATGAATGCCACCGATTGCTGCTCAAACCGAATCCAGAAATAATACTGCCAGCAGCAGCTGTCTGCCACGTCAAAAATGTGCTTAGCTCCAAAAAAGGGAGCACAGTATAGACGATAGGGAGAGAGAGAGAGAGAGCAAAGAGACCCAAAATTGCATCTCTTTGGGCAGCCTTGATCGTAGCCCTCAAATGTTTTGAAGCTCAAGAATCGTACATTAATGGGTATGCCCGGAGACTATCAAACACATTTATACTTTTATTTCTACCATAATTTTTCGCACATTTTTTTTTAATTTTTGTTATTTTTTTTAGTTGTTTGTTGCACAAAAATTCATTTTGCGCCATATGCGCATTTAGCACGGACACGAACCACAAACCGAGAGGAAAGTCAAGCCATGTGAAAAGGACCAACACACACACACACACACACACACACACACACACACACACACACAAGGAGAGAAGGAAAGGCATAATTAAAAAAAAAAAGAAATTTGTGCAGCCAGCGCGTTGGTCAGGGCAGCGGCAGGGGCAGGGGCAGGGGCAGCGGCTGTGGCAGGTTACAGCCAGAGGCCATCGCATATTTAGGCCAAACATTCTCTGCAAATCCTCTCCCGCTCCCCTCTCACCGCAGTCCTAGCCACAAACACGCCCCCTCCCCCCCTCTCCGTCATGACTCATTACAAAATGAAATTAAAATTAAATGTTTTTTATTTTATTATCGTTGTGCCAGGCCAGGCCCAAGCTCGAAAGTGGAATAATAATCATGCAGACATACATACATGTATGCGGCATGTGGCATGGGGCAGGGGCAGGGGAAGGAATATGGTTTGGCGGTTTCAGTGGTTGCCGGAACGGCCTCTCTTCGCTTTCCAAATGCTGGTGTCTCTCTCTGTCTCTCTTCGGACTGCGGATGGCAGCACTCAATTGAGAGCAATTGAATTATCATTTGTCCGCAGACGAAAATGTGGCTTACTCTTCATTTGAGATACCCTTTCACAGGGTAGCACAATTCTCGGAACAGATCTGTCTTTAAAAAATATACGATGGATCTCTTAGGGTATCCAAGCGTCGTACTGAAGGATAATCTTCATTTCTTCTCCTTTTTGTGGAGCACAAAAGTTAAGAGCCGAAAGATTATTGTGTGGCGCCACTGCACCACTCCCCCACATTCTGCGGTTGCAAGTGGACTCCAACTCGAGCTCGAACCGAGTGGCAATGTTAATTAAGAGTGTTTCTGTGGCATCTGTTTGGAAGGATGTTCAGGCATGTTCAAGAAAATAACTAATTTGCAGGAACAGGTCTTTATTTTGTTTACATTTCTTTCTACATAAAAGCCCAAAAATATGCCACAGAATTTGGGGAACAAAAAATAAAGGAAACCTCCCTCCAACCCCCGGAAGCGCTTCGTAGACAGACATCAATCGGAAAGACATCAGACTTCCGTTTCGGGGTTTGGGGTCCAAAGACCCCAAGGTCTGCTATTTTATGGTTTCGCTATTTATCGGTTGATGATTTTTTGAAGTTCATTTGACGCTGCTTTTGCTGGAACACTGGAATCCATAAAGAATATTTATGGTCATCAAGTGGCTTTACGGTTTTTATTGACTTTTATTTGGCAACCAGTCAGTGGCCCTCTTGCCCCACACACACGTACACGCACACGCACTTATCCCGTACAGTTGTACAGTGAGGACTCTCGTGATGGGACACGTTCTTAGTGTGAAAATTAAATTGATAGTGGAATAAAATCCGTACACTCGGAGAATTTAAATTAAATATTCGGATTTTAAATACAAAATTAGTAAAATTAATTTTCGCATTTAATTTCTTTTAATTTTTTTTTTTTACTTTTTATATGTATTAAAAATTTATAAATGTATTAAATATTAAATCTAAATATAAAACACGTTAGATTAAAATATTTTATATTCAATTTTTAAGAAATATATTTAATTTAAATATTAAATATATTTAATTTAAATATTAAACTTTGTGAAATTGAATTAAACACATTAATTTAATTTTATTTTAAACAAAAATGTATTAAAAAGTCTTTTTATTTTGACCCATATTTAAAACACATTAAAATAAATATTTTATATTCAATTTGTAGGAAATATATTTAATTTAAATATAGAAGTATTTAATTTAAATACAAAATACATAATCAGGCTCCGCTTTTTACTTTCACAAAAGTTTTCCGATTTACTTTTGAAATCACATAAGTTGGGGCTCCCGTTTTCACAATCCGCAAGATTTCTTACTTTTCAATATGAAATATATATAAAACACTTACAGGAAGACCCCTCCCAATATCTCTGTGCTCTTCTAAGGCGGATATCTTTCTATCAATCTATAGCCATGTATGTGGCTGTCCATCAAAGCCAGCATTCACTGTACAGTACAGCACAGAGTGGCATAATATTTCGCCTTTGCCAGGCACAAATCCCGTTTCACTGAAGCCAGAAAATCTGCATAAGGCAATTGAAGGGAATCCAAAGAAGAAGGCGATGAAGGAGAAAGGCAAATAAGTAAAAAGAGAATAACAGAACGGGGGCGAAAAAAAAGCCAACTAATGTCACTTAGTGGATGTCAAAGGAGGGGCGGAAGGCGGGTGGGGAAGGGAGTGGCTGGAGCTTCTTGGCATTTGTGAAATTCGAGAACAATTTAGAAACAGTTTTCAAACAGCTCGCGGGCACTCCTCCCGCCACCTCCCCGCTCCCCAACGAATGCCAAATGAGATGGACACGAGATTCATTCCCTCTTCGATAAGCCCCGCACCGCCCTCCCCTCCCACCAACTGTCGACTGCCGACTGCTCTCATTGATAATGAGTTTTAGAGGGGCTTTGAGGAGACTATATTTCACACGAACGGAACGGATGGCCGCAGCCACCCCTCATGGCCTCGTGGCAGATCTGCAATCTGCAGCAATCCCTTTCTTGGCCTGTCCGGCACGTGCCGTCAATAAAGCTGCAAATCGCATAAACGGTCTGAGCCGCTTACACGTCATAAGTGCGAATAGAGAGAGGGCTTTTACACTCTGTGTGTGTGTCGTGTCTGTGTGTGTGTGTGTGTGCCTGGTTGGCTGAGCCTAAACCCTATATAAAGTTACGAGTACACTGCCGCTCCATGCCTGCCTCCTGCCAGTATCTATGTATCTTTTGCTCTCTGGCACTCATCTGTCCATATGTACATCTCCCTTCAGCTGCCAAGACTGCTGCTGCTGGTAGTACTTGTCTGGTTATTGGCATCTTTAGGCACTCAAATTGTTGCTCCATAATCAATTCAGAGAAAACATTTGGGGCAGGGCATGCCAGAGGATTGCATAGGGAAATATGCACCTAAGACTCTTGTTTATTTTCTATGTAAAACGATATAAATGCAATAACAAGAGAGTAACAGTTGTAACAGAGTAAAACAATGAAATTTAAGCTCATGGAAAGTGCACTTCAATCGAAAGTAAGATACTTATTGGAAATAACGAATGGGAATGCTACTTTTGGCAACAATAAATCAACTAGAATTCCACATTTTCTTACATTTATTATAGCATTTGATTGGATTCTACAATAGAAACAATAAAATTCCCCCAAGAGCAGAGCAGAGCAGAGCCCGAGACTGCATTCGGGTTCCCACGGACTCCGATTCTGATTTATACAGAAAATAATTAAGTGAAAAGCTGGGAAAAACCAATGAACCAATGCTGAAATACACTGAAACGCACACAGCACTGAAAGCTAATTCTTTTCCCCATATCCCAGCCCTCTACCCGCCCCAAAGCAGAGGGAATCGAATCGAAACGAAACGCAATGAAATGCGAACCGCAACAAACTGTTTTTGGAGCCAAAATGGAGAGAAGGGGAGGAAGGCGGCCTGGTGGATGGGTGGGGTAGGTGTTGGTGGAGCACGGACAGAAAAAAGTGTGAGTTTTGGTCTAAAATGCAATTGCAATTTCCATTTGCAACGAAACGCACACGAAAATCCAAATGAAACTCAAAGCAAACTCAAACCCCGAAAATAAACAGAAAAAAATGGATAGAGTGGAATCCTTTAGGGCTTTGGGCGGTGAGACATGGATATGTGCAGTGCATTCCAAGTGCCAGATAGATATAGATATTCGTCCTTAGTCCATCATGGACATCAAAATGAATGTTGATTGAGTTGCTTCCATTTTTCCAGCAGGTAGCATTTTTTGTTCTTCTTACTTCTGGTAATTGGTACCAAAAACATGAACAGAAGTCCTCTCCAGGCAGAAGCAAAATTGCCTTAATTAAAGGAATCAACAATCCACAAAGAAATAGACAGAAGTAGCAAAGTCTCCAAGTAGCAAAATCAATGAACAAAAAAGTACATAAAAAATGGAATAAAATGCAAGAAGCGAGTGAGTATCTACGGCAGATGGCAGTCAAGCATAAACTCAGGGAAAAACTCTTAAAATAATGCCATTTCTTTCAGTTATAAAACCCTCCTCTTCGTCTGGGGCTGATGGTTCCCTGCCACTCCATAAACATGCGATATGTAAAGTTAATAAAAGCCAGAGAGAGACGCAGTCGCAGCCACAGCCGCAGCAGAACGTGAGAAAATCAAGACGTTGCCACCTGGGGACCTCCAGACCTCCGCTTTGTTGTGGCACACGAAGGGTGCCTGCATTGTTGCCCTTGCAAGTGGATGCTGCGAGTCCTGGCTGCCTGCACACACAGGAATTGCCGCTAAATTCCTTAGCTCTCTCTTCAGATATGCTATATGCTATACGCTTTACGAATTGCCTTCAGAAACGAGGCTATTTAAGGCTGTTAACAGCTCCTCGTAACGCATGCATCCGTTCGGCTATGGGAACTTTTAACAGCGTTTCAGTGGCAGAGAAAGTCCTTTTGAGCCTTTTGAGTGCCCAACTGCTGCACAGAAGTACGAATAAGCCAGAGGCTGAACGCTGAAAGCCGACAAAAGAATGTTGAAAGCAGACGTCCAGTCAGAGATTAACTCTGACCCCAAAAAAAACACACACACACACGCACTGCCTGGCTGGTGCACACGTTTGAGGAGCGCGTTTAATTGGGGAAAGCAACAACTTTTCCATTCCACAAAGGATGTCCTTTCTGTGGGGGTTGGGGACTTGGCTTCCTGTTGTTTCCTCTCGCTTTCAATCGAGTGCGTGTACGCGTATAAGGTGTAGTGGGGGGGGTGGGGTCATTCCCCATCCCCCATCAAGTGCGTGTGGCATTAACAATCTGAACAACACTTTGGCGTACCCCCGAACGTAATCCTCCGCCTGTGCCATGTTTTTCGGGTGGCTTCTAGCTCTGGTTCCACCGATTGCTGGGCACCCGCTTTGGAGCATATCTTAAGCGCTAATGTATATAGAAATATCTTTGCTTGATAGTTGTATTTCCTGTTAAATCTAATGATTAAATGTCGCCGCAATCCGAGCACCGCATCGAAGGAGAAGGACACGCATTTCGATGGCGAATGTCTTCACTTTTCAAGTGCTTTTTCCATAAAATATTAACTGCTTGTGTGTTAATTGCCACAGCACTCAACGTAATGAATTTATTTTCATGAATAAGACGGGAAAGTATCTGTGAAGTGCTGCTCGCTCGGCCACTATCGAAGCGGGCGGGCAAAAATCAATTTTAAATTAGAGCAAAATGAGCTCATGTCACCCGTAACCACGTGGCCATCAGGTGATTCCTGATGTACCGAACCCGCACGACACAAAAAGGTCATTCCAGACAGGGGTTCCTCCACCTTTCCTCCACCTGTGGGGGCCTCCTCTTTTGCAGGAGAGAGAGAGAGAGAGAGAGAGAGAGAGAGAGAGAGAGAGAGAGAGAGAGAGACTGTTATGGAATCGTTATGGAAGGAATCGAGTTACCTGCCAAAAGAAGCCTCAACACAGCACAACACAGGGCTCCACCTGTGTGCCGGCCGCCTGTCCTTTCGTTGAGTGAAGGTGGCAAGGATATGGTAGTCCTTGCTGCGCTGATATTGTAGTGCTGTGCGGTGCGGTATGGTGTGGCACAATCGAGTAAACAACAATAAAGCGAAGACAAACAAAAGAGTAACAAAAAGCCAGGACCACGTCGAGGCCGCCTCCCCGTCACACAGTGGCACACAAATATAGAAGGACATGATGATGAACGACGCGTTGCTAGACAATTTTTCAATTTGAATGGCGACCCCCCATCAGACCCCCCATCAGTCGCCCCATCGGTCCCCAATGGATAGGCTAGTCATGGGCCCAAAACGAACAGAAATAGTCATCCTTTTTGGATTGCGAATTGAGTTTTCGCATTTTCTGTGTGCAGTTTTTCAGTATTTCATTTTCCTGTAGAGGAATTGGCATCGATAGATGCAACCTGCAATTTGCCGCCTGACTACACCAGACGTACTCCCTCCCTGCCTCCCTCACCCCTCAGTGGAGTAAAAGAATGTTTGCTGGATGATGGCTGCCAGAGAAACAGAGAGAGAGAGATTAAAGACCAAGCCACATGCCTACCCCAGGGGGTAAGATTTTTAATTGCAGAGAAATCGAACAAAGTTTGACGGCAGGCAGTTCGAGCCTGGGATGCCCCTCAATGTCCGGATGTCGATCAGCTTGGTGATCGGGGAACAGATCGTTGGGGGAGGTAGAAATGTACGATAGAAATGCACTTACCGCTTGCCCTTAAAGGCCAACAGGTACTTCTTGTTGGCCGGAAAATTGTTGGACTGCACTGAGCCGGTGGCGCCGGCCCTCAGGGGAACTGCTTGTGGAAGAGCGGAATGCTGACATCGAAGCCATGTCGCACCTGGAGCACACTCATGCTGGCCTTGGCCAGAATCGCATGGCCCGCATCGAAGCCCAGCGAATTTTCCGCATAGTCCGGCCAGGTGCCCGAATACAGATTGAAGATGATGTGATTCCGGCCGTTGTTCCAGTGCGGCAGGCGGGCCAACCGGGACGGCACATTGCGTACATAGTCCTCGGAGAGGGAGTCTCTGTCCAGGGTGTCCATGCCCAGCACAAAGAGGCAGGCGGCCGAGGGATCGCTGGTGTGGTAGCGCGACTCCTGTATGGCAGTGAGTATCTTCTGGTAGTTGGCCGATGTGGGCGGGGCAGCGCCCAGCGAATTCAACGGCTCCGGCGGGTATACGTACACCAGGAACTGTTCGTAGCAGCGGGTAAAGTCGAAGCAGGTCTCCATCCGGCAATCCGATCCTCGACTGCGCCGCGAGTCGTTGTGTCCCAGGGCGCCCAGTGCCCCCACAGATCCATTGAGATTGCCCAGTGGCCCCAGGGGATCCGCATGGTCCAGAAAGCTGGGCAGCTGCTCGTAGGGCGGTTGCACGCCCCCATCCTTGGCCGATTCGTGCTGGGCGCGACGGGGCCGTAGCGGCGACACTTTCAGCCGATAGCCACCGAAGTAGGCGTAGGCCAGGAAGGCGCAGCTGACGAAGACGAGAATATAACGCTTTTTGGCCTGCATTCTCTCTCTTTATATTTGGTTAACCGCTAGTCTCGTTTTTGCTTTATATTTTGATTATTTTTTGTGAAGGGGAATGGTCTACCGTTGTTCCTTGTGTGCACCAGTGAGTGGGAGAGAGAGTGTGTGGAGGTGTCTTACGGTTCAAGTGCAGCAACAACAACAATAACAAGTCTCTCTTAAGTCACACGCATTTTTACCGTTTCTACTACTGTTTCTCTTTTTTGCTGCTCTTTTGCTTAGTGTTTTTTGTTGGCTGGCTGGCTGGTTGGCTCCCGCCCCCTGCTGATAACACTTTTGCCTACAAACAGATCTTGATCATCTCCCCGTACTACACATGTGTGTATGTTGGTTGTTGTTTCCAATGCAAAGGTTATATTATTATAATCTTTATATGATTATTCATTTCCTGGCGCGGACCAGAAGCCACAGTGTGGGGCAGCAGCAGGGCAGCGGTGGGGTGTAGACGCCGGCGGGCAGCAGCAGCGGGCAGGGGCTGGGACTGTGACTCTGACTGGAGCATGGGACGATGAGGGGGGAACGAGGGCGCGACGACGGCGACGGCACTTCTCGCGGTCTCCCAGCGACAACATATCCGCGACATTTACACACACACACTAACACACGCGGCCATTTCTATTGCATTTTTTTGCATTATTGCCGGGTATTTATTTCTTTTTGTTTTATAAACTAATGTTTATAACACACACACACACATTTAACATTTTTATGCTCGTCTTGTTATCGTGACTAGTGTGACCACGGATATTCCGATGAAATATACCGTCTGAAATATACCAAAATAACGTCTCATTTTCAAAATATACCGTAAATATACTGACGTATTATTCAAGTTCCATCATATTCCTCGTTTTTGATATTCCGTTGAATATTACTAACTAGCTAGAACCCCCAGCTCTGCCCGCATAGTTTTATCTGATTAATGGATCAATTTTCTATTTGACTGGCCTAATTTTAATAATCCCCTTGTATTGTATTGTGTGTAAAACAAGGTTTAAACAAAAAACTTCCACAAAAAAACAGTGGCAACGTAAGTGAGTATGGAATGTAACGTCACTTCTTACATGTTGCTGGTATTTGAAGACTTGTTGCTTGCCAACCGGAGTATGGACATTTGTATACCCTATTTCGTTAATATCAAATTAAAATATTTTTCTTCAAGCTGCTTTGAATCGTAATTAATAATGTGTTTTTTTCACAGATTCTCATGTTTTTGACATATTACTGCATTTGATCTATTTTCTGTACATATCTCGATCCCGATGCCTATTCTTGGTCTCTGTAAGAAGCCCATAAACTGCAAAATTTGGTTGAAATAGCGTTCAAACAGAGACTGAATAGTTTCTGCAGTTATTCGAGCCTGCGATGACAAAAATTTTCTGAATTCTATAATATCCTTTTCCCCCAGGGTATGCAGAATGTTGCCCATGTTGCGTAACATGCTGCTCGTTTTCTCGGCACATGAGTCTGGCCCATACAAATTGAGTGTTGCCAGGAGCAATGCTGCGAGGAAAGATCCTCGACAAATATCCCACCAAACTTCGCTAGAGTTTGAGCGCCAAATAGAAATTGTTTGAAAGTGAATGAGTCACAAGGATCAAAATGCAATATATTGGACTAAATAATGCACGGAATTACGATTTGAGAGAGCGAAAATTCAAAAAACCTGCGTATGGAAGTTTCTATACCCTATGTTCTTTAATATACCCTTAAAAAATCAATTTAATAGACTTATGATATTAACGAAATATACCATTATATACCGATATACCGTAATTATACCGTCAGCTCAGTTTTGAAGTCAAAATATGCCGGAAAGTATGTAACTTAACACACACCAAACATTTTTATGCTCGATCAAGCCTTCGCACGCGCTTAGTACAATTTAGGGCATTTTATGTGAATGTTATGTGTTAACATTATGTTATAGAGAGTGCGAGCGGGAGGTAGAGTTGCCAGGCTGTTACTGTTGTGGAACGAACGCGCGTTAATTTTTGAAATTCAACACAATTTTATCTGCTATAAAAACAAAACAGTGCCAAAGACTATCCATTTAGTTGTTATTTTTCTTGACTTTCTATTAACCAGCGAAGAAAGCGTTTATCTGTGTGATTCCAATAGTTCTAAGCAGCTGCTGCTGTTTGCTCGCGTTTCGTGCGCGCTGCACTGATAACAATGCACAATAAATGCAGCTGATGCGATGGCCGCGCGAATGTGAATGCGTTTTGATAGCTCGGCTGGTACTGACGGACTTCTCTTGGCCAACTCGGCCAGCCAACTTCATTGGAAATGACCAAAAACAACTCTTGGACTCTTTTTTGTGGAAAGCCTTCGCATGCGCAGTGTGTCACGCGCTCCTTTGTTACCCACGAACCAGGTGGCAACACTGCAGCAACAGCTGTGCGCGCGCAATTCAAATTTGAATTTTCAAATGCATTTATCAATTGCATTTCTGGTGGAGAGCAAAAGAGCCATATTAAATCCCCAAGAGCATAATAGCGTAATATGTTCACGAGACGTAATTACCACTATAATAATTGTGGCATCCAACCTGCTGTTGCAGCCTCGTAAAAATAATTGTTATTTGCTTTGAAATTAATTACATTTTTGGGGTGGACATGATTTGCGAATGTTGCCGCTGGGAATTGTACTTATTCGGTTATTAATTATTGGCCAAAAACTCATTTGAATGCAAAGGGCTGGCCGCAGGGTGGCATGCAACATGCCATTTGAAGGGGGGGCAGCAGGCGCACTACGAAATAATTATTATTAAAATAAATGCAAATAAACTGTTATTTGTTTTGTGTCTTCTTTATATTGTTGTTGTTGTTGTTGGTTCGTTTTGGAAACTGTCGCATCCGCATCCTTGTTTGGCCGTCGTCCGGCCATTGGTTGCGCCTTTTTGGATGCTGTGGGGGCGCTCTCTGCGCGCAATTTCCGTGCCACAAAACGCGTTTAGGCTGGAATTTCAATTATGCACAGGAATGCCTTGCTGCCTGCCCCTTGCCGCCATGCCCCATTCTGTTGCCCTCCTTCTTTTTACTTCCGGTGTGCTTCCTGCGGCATGGCCGCAATTATGATGCGCCTTCGCAGATAAAACATTCCCCCCAACCACCCCAAAAAAAAAGTGAAATATGTCAGGCGGCAGCTGTGACCAAAAAAAGGGGAGTTCCACGTATCCCCTGGCATTCCCAGCCGCCTTTCATGGCTTTATAAAGACCTCCCAAGGCGGCTCACATGCAAATCAAATCAGCGAAAAGCCAATAAAATAGGTCTACACGGAGGAAAAATATGCTAGAAATCTGAAATATAATAAAATTCCCATTGAAATTCATGAATATTATTAGAATTTGTGCTACTTTTTGCGTAGTGTAGAGTAGTGAGGGAACAGGAGTATGTTACAGGATAAGGGACTTCAACTAGAGAGCCAAAACAGGCGCAGGGATGTCAAGACAATTGAAATTCAGGCCTCCCTTTCTCGTCGGAGTAGAATTTAATTTTGAAAAAATAAAGGTGCAAAAGGGATGGAAAGGGAGAGGGTTTATAGCTTTAATAAAGTGATTTAAATAATAGTGCAAATATTTGCACGCCTTTACTTCATTTAATTAAAAATCTCCTTCCATTTCATTTCCCCACACAAATACTATATTCTCTGGTCCGCTCCAGGCCAAATTCAGCTCTGTCTGTGGTCCTGGCGCCCTGGCAGCACCGCTTGATGGTCATGCAGTTCGTTTCCGTTTCCGGTGCACCTCTAATTAAGTGGGGCGTCAGCCCAGCCACGCCCCATGGCCCCTGCAAGTGGCCAAGGGCCATATCCGCCCTGCCACTACCCTGCAGCTCTTGGGATTTCTTTCCCTATTTCTTTATACCTAATTTTTTTCTGTTAAATCACGGACTACGTCCCGCACCGCCCCGCACCACCCCCTCATTCAATGTTAATCAATCATGCACACGCCTCATCCATAATTTTGGCCCTGTTTCCGACTTTTAAGGCGTTCAGGCAGCTGGGACTTTCACTTCTTTCCCCCTCTGTGGGCAGCCTTCCTCGCTCGCTCTCTCTCTCTCTCTCTCTCTATCTATATATCTGTCTTGCCTGTCTCTTTCTGATGCGATGAAAACTTTGATGGATGCTGTTTGTTGGCTGCTAGTAAAACAATTTTCGATTCACTTTGACCAAAGGTGCCGTGGCCCCATGTCGATGCCACAGGCTTTATTACTTACTCGAATCTCGAATATATGCACTTTGTTTAGGAACTTTACAATAAACTGCTCCTACGACCACATGACAATCAACACACACACAGAGACTCCCTCTCTCTATCTCTCTATATATCTCTCTCTCTGTCTTTCTGTTCAAGTTCTCCTCCTTGCTCCTGCTCTTGCTGCTCTGGCAATGCAGCTCCTTGGCTTCTTGTGGTGCCTTCGGCTTTATCAAACTGTACACAGCAACAGCAACACCAACAACAGCAACAGTAAATTCATTAGCTCGAAGACAATGTAAGAGAGGTGGAGGGGAGTGGTGTAGTGGGAGCTTACGGAATTCCTGTTTGCTATTGCCTCATTCTTTCGCTCTCTCTGCCTCCCATCATCATCATTTCTCCAAAGCTCTTATTCGCCTCAAATCGAATGCCCGCCCGACATACGAGTATATTCCAGCAAAGGTAAGGCACTCCCACTCTTCAGGATAGGATATCCCCCGGCAATAGGTCTTTTTTGAACTCTTTCTCGCTATGATTCCAAACGCAGATGACTACAGACTACCTTACCTTCCATTTGATATACTTTTCGTACACCATTCACCCACTCTACTGCAGTGTGATCCCCCCACCACTCCACCCCTCATTTCAAGTGCTCGCAAAATTTATGACGTCACTCTCAGCTGGCATCCACGGGGTTCATGGACGAGACGGGTAAAGGGTGAAGGGTGGAACTTTATTACAAATTATTATGTTGTTGCAAGAAGACAGACGAAACTGGGGGCCCTGTGTCAAAGGGAATTATATTATATTTTGGTAAGTATTCCTCCAAGAGATTCATTATGCATTTTACTAGGTATTTTAGAAAAAAGAAATGCTGATAGGATCTAGAATATCCAGGGAATACAATGCTCCAAGAATAAAATCCGGTTTAAATTAAGTAGAGTAAAGAGATATTTGAATTGTTTGTTTGTTTATTTAAATATTCCAAGTGCTAGAAATTTGTACGCTATAAATAATGCACTAGTCACCAAAAGATTTATGTAAATACGATTGTTTGATAAATTGAATAATTCTTATAGCTAATTGTAATATAATATTCGGTTTTTAAGTACGTACAAATTAAAAACAAAAAATATTCACTTTGATTTAAAAAAAAATGTGCTAAAAGGTAATTTTTAATGCGGCCCAGATTTTATAGATTTAATATAAAACACTTTAAAATAAATATAATATATATAAATATAGCCCACAACCCCCTCCCCCCGATTAAGCTACAAAAACAAAATACCCTCGATGGACCGCGAATTTTCCACAATTAACGCGTGGAAAATATAAATAAAATACTGAGAATACACATACATACATACTGTTTTGTCCACTGATACATATTTTAAAACCAGATTTTTTTTAAATAAAATCAATTTTCAACTCAACAAATGTTGATTTAACAAACAGGTTGAGGTAAAGAAACCCTTTGGTTGGTAGAGGAGAACCGTGGACGGATGTGGATCATTGCCACACAACACTCGTACCACGAAGCAAACGGATGGCAGTGTGAAACATATTGTTGGCCACATATTGTGTGACAATAAAGGCTCCCTGTCCCGATTGTCAAATCATGCACACAGAAACAGAGACAGAAATCGAAACAGAAGGGATAGATACTCGTGTGTAGCTAATGCTGTCCATCCCCGGGGGTGTCCTTGGCATCGCCTTTGGCAATATAAAGTGGCCATAATATGGTTGAGCTCGTGTCTTTTTACGACTCGAATGTGAACGATTATGGCGGTGTGTGGAGGTGTGTTAACGCATCCTCTCTGTGCTCTCCCCACCCATCGCCCATCTGGCATCAGAGCCAGAAAAATGCAATATCTATATGTGCCAGAGAGAGGGAAATTTGCACGCAGAATAGCTGCCATATCTTGTCAGATTTCCCTGTCTGAGGTGAACATGACAGGCCCAGCCATGACGACGTCGTCGTCGATGCCTGCAGGACGTGCCAAGGATAACGCCAACCGAAAACCCTATCCGACAATACCACTGTGGCGCACTTTAAACAGAGGGGAGAGGATGATTATTCTGCTGGTGTGCCTCGGACAGGCGAAGGCGGAGTGATAGGAGGAGTAATCGGAGGGTTGTTGGTCAGTTAACAAATCCAATCAACGCTGCGTATACTTGATATGCAAACACTTTCCCCCCACCGCCCCCGAACCAGCCCCAAACCAAGGAAAACTTTCGCCGTTACGCCACTGCTTTCTCCCACTCCCTCCCCCATGCACGATTCTGCTGCTGTGTTGCTTCCGCCAAATTAGTTTGGCAAACATCAAACAGAAGCAGGAGCAGAAGCCCAATAAAAGCAACAAGCACCAGCACCAGCACCAGCGAACGAACCAGATGAATATTTCCACTTTCCACAACAACAAAATAAATATATATATACTCCACATATGGGGGAGCGGGATGTGAGGGGTGGGGCATAATTCAATTTTCAGAAGTTGCAATTCTGACTCTCCTTCTGATCCCCAAATTGAGAGAAAAAGATTCCAAAAATTCAAAAAAAAAACCAAACTGTGGCATTCTGGCGGTAAAAATCATTGATTCGATATGTTAATTTATAAAACAGTGGCTAACGATGCCATCCATCCAAAAACAAAGAAAAGCATCAAATATTCGTGGGTTTTGTCATTGATTTTGAGACATAAATATATGTACTTTTACGTGCTCGTGTGTATTGTGTGCTTACTTCTAAAGAACCAACAAAAGAATCATAAAATTTCAGTTTCAGTGAGCAAAGATTTTCTGCATAATCCTTGAGGCCCAACCAGCTGGAAAATGTGTTGTTTTATGCCAAAAGGCAATTTCGTAAGGCAATTTCACACAAACTTTTACTGCACTGGCAGGAAGGAAATGTTAGGAAAATACATACAAGAGGATTTTAAATTTAATATATTCCTTATAATCTGTGCAACCTTAAACACCAAATGATCAAAGGAACCGAAAGCAACCTTTAACCTTTAGACTCCCGTTTGCACACAGAATGCCTCCGAGGCAGGCCTCTTAACTGTAGGTTAAAGATACAATAATCCCTTGTCTTTCTAGGACTAAATCGATTTAATGGGAAATAATTACATTTTGATGTTTTAATTGAATTGATGGCAGGACTTGGGAGCGGCAGAAATGTGTCTTAAAGATTCTCCAGCAGAACAGATGTTCGAGAATAATCCGTTTTTCCACTAGTAACGAATAAACCGAATAAACCTCTATAAACCGTTTGATCTCGACCAACATCATAAAGATTTGCTTATTAAAACACACAAGTCCAGACGGCCAGGCCCCCCTACTGAAGCGCGCAATTCTCTGTTTACCTTGTGAAATGTCTGCGCCTCGAGACGAGCCTTATCTAAGTGTTTGAGAGCCCCCGATTTATCTTTAGGGTGTAATTTGTAACTTTGGGGCTGCTAAATTGCATAAAGACATGGGCCCTGGCATTCGCTTTGAGTTGCTTTCACGCGAAAGACACTTGATCTGCCCAAAAAAAACAAAGATGACAAAGATCCTGCAGAATTCGCTGCTGCAGCCAAGGACACGCTACCAGGTGTTGGCCACAGTGATCGGTGAGTGGAGGAATCGAATCGATTGTCTCTAATGTCTAATGTCTACTGTGTACAGTGAATATCATAACATTCGGCCATGGCCTGGGCGTGGGCTGGCTCTCGCCGACCCTGGCCAAAATCCAGTCGTCGAACTCCCCGCTGGACTTTGAGGTGAACATCGACGAGGTATCCTGGCTGGGTTCCATGATCGGTCTGGGCAGCTTATGCGCCAATCTGACGATAGCACTGCTCCTGGAACGAGCGGGCAGAAAGTTCTGCATTTACCTTCTGGCTGTGCCCTATGCGGTTCGTAATCTTCTCGATTGTGGGGTGCCCTAAACAGAGATTCGATCCCTCTTTGCAGTGTCTCTGGATACTCGTGTACTTTGCCTCGAATGTTGGCTTTCTGTATGCCGCACGATTTCTGTGCGGATTTACTGGAGGTGCGGCATTTGTGGTGTTTCCCATTTACATCAGCGAACTGGCGGATACCAGGTATTTCAGATATTCCCACTACGGAAACTATAACTCTCTCTTTGTCTTTCGTGCGCAGCATTCGAGGTGCTCTGTGTTCTATGGTAATGTTATCCTACAACTTTGGTGTACTGGCTGGCTTTATATTGAGCACATACCTGCCCTATCATGTGGTACCCATGCTGGGCCTTTGTCTGCCGATTGCTTACTTTTTGGCCAATCTAATGCTACCCGAGACGGCGCCATATCTGCTGAAGCAGAGCCAGCTGAGTGCAGCCGAGATATCGTTTGATTATTACAAAAATCCAACAGACCGCAAAGCCAAACAGACAACCAAGGGCGACTTTGAGCAGCTTCGAACAGCTGTCCTGGCCCAGCAGTGCCAGAACTCACAGACCCTGAGTTACAAGGACTTGAGTAAGCAAACACTCCTCCAGGGTGGGGGAGGAGGCACTTTCGTATATTAAAACTCATTTGGATTTCATGCAGTTACCAGACCCGCCCTGAAGGCCTTTGGGGCAGCTGCTGTGCTCTGCCTGGGACTCGAGTGCTGCAACGTGTACAGCTTCATCAATTACATGTCCGATACCTTTGCCTCGTCCGGACTGGCCCTGGATGCCAACACTTCAACGATCATCATTGGGATAGTGCAAATATTTGGCGTCTATACATCGACCCTGATCGTGGACATTGTGGGACGACGACTGCTCATGCTGATCTCAACTCTGGGTGTGGGCCTGGGATGCATTGCCTTTGGCTGCTTCACCTACTGTGCGGAGCAGTACGATCTCACGGCATTCAATTGGCTGCCATTGGTGCTGATGATCGTCATCATTTATTTGGCAAACATTGGGCTAATCGCCCTCTTCTTCCTCCAGCTGGTGGAACTGTTTCCAGCCAAGGTAATACTACTAATCGGAGTCGATTGTGGTTTTTATTTATTTTTTGTCCCTATTCAGATACGCTCGCTGGCCACCTCCATATCGGTGGTGTGGATGAGTCTCTTGATCTTTGCCACTTTGAAGCTCTTTCCTCTGATGATGTTCCACTGGGGCATATCGGCTACCATGTGGTTCTCCGGCGCCTGGTCTTTGTTCACATTTATTTATTCACTATTCTTCTTGCCAGAAACTATGGGCAAGTCCATGATTGAAGATTAAGAATTGTACATTTATGTCTACCCTTCTTTAGAGCGATTATTATCTGCGAATTTTAAGATTTGTGATAGCGAAGATTACGTTTAAATCCCTCAAAGTCTGAGCTTCCCTAATCGTACAATGTCTCGTATTCAAATAGTACTATCCATATCTACTAGATTGCAGAAACGCTTTGCAGTAGGCTCAATTTTTATAGCCAGAATGATGCAAAAAACGGTTGAAGCGCTTCTGGCATTTGGCTGTTTGAACACCTGGCTTTCGAACAGCATGAATGCTAGAGCAGCAGTCTTTTCGGGGCATACTTTTAGGATCTATAGGCAGGTAGCATTATTATTCTATAACTATTATTCATTGTTATCATTATTATAGCAAGAGTGACTCAAAAAGGTTAAAGCGCTCCTGTCATTTGGCTGTTTGAACACCTGGCTTTCGAACAGCATTAACAGCTAGAGCAGCAGTCTTTTCGGTGTTTGTAAATTTAAGCAATCTCTCAACTCTTGCACACAAAATCCTAATTATTCTCCACCTATGTGCTCTTGGCATATAGTTTATGCTTTTCGCATTGAATTTAATAATATTCTACGAGTATTTTCCCCAATTCAATTACAATTTCCAACAACCAAACCGAATTACGAAAGAAAACTTGCACTTGCACAGAATACCGAATCATAAAGTTTTGTGTAAATTTTCACAGGCGAAAATGCTGTTGGCCATATAAATATTGGTCTTGGCCAAGTTGTCCGTTCGTTTTGGCCTGTCTGTGCTGTCCTGTGCTGTCTGTCCTGTCTCTCTGTTGCTGCAACATATTGCATTTTAATGGGAATTTCATTTTCATTGTCAACACTTGTGTGAATTATGAAGGTGGGGGAGTTCCAGCGTCAAGGATAAGTGGGTGAGGATACTCGCTCCCGCCTGGCACACAGTCGTAAATTCTGGCTCAAGATTAAAGCTCCTTGGGATGGTAGAGTGCCGCTGCCATTGGCAGCCACACAGGACATTTGACACTTTTCCGGCTTAATGAGGCACGAAGCTTCCATCTTAGACCCGTATCTGCTCTGACTTGGGCTCCATGGGTTGCTCTCTGGGTGCCTGGGTGCCTGGGTGTCTGGGTGTCTGGCTGCCTGGCTCTATTGTCTTCTGGCCGCACATTTGCGGACGACGTGTGTCAACGCATTGTGCGGTGTAAATTGCTTGCTTCTATCAACCTTCTACCACCTACCTCCTACCACATAATACTCCTGTCTTCTGTCTCCTTCTCTGCCCTCCGCTCCTCTCCTCTCCTCTGCTCGACGGGCTAACCAATGCAGCACTTGTAAGCCACTCCCTCCATCGCCGCCATTCCATCGTTGACAAGTTGTGTGCATAAATTGCAACTGCCTCAGATCGTATACAAAACATGTGAAGGATGCGACTGCTGCTGCTTTTTCTCCTACTTCTGTACGTATGTATGCACTTCCATGGTGGTGCTCCTGACTATGCATGAGACAGACAGGCGTATCCTTGACGCTTTCGGATTTTATTTGCTGGCTTAATAAAGGCATCAGCCACCGGCAGAAGAGCTCACCATCCTGAAGTTGCAATCCCAGCCCCATCCTGCCATCCTACCATCCTACCATCCTGCCGCCCCTTGTTAGTCGTTTATGCCTGTCTGTGTGTTTTGTGGTGCACTTGCTTCCGGTTTGGCGATGTTGCATGATGCAGCGCTTAAATTGCTGCCACAATTACACATGTCGCCGTGTGTCCATGCCTGTGTCTGTGTTTTTGTGCCTCCTGCAGGGTCAATGCTGCCTTGACAGCCACACAACCAGCCGGCACTTCAGCTTTAAAGATGAACCTATTTCCAGCATATCTCCACCATGTACAAGGAATAGCTGCGACTATGGAGGAACTTCATGCGGTTGACAGCAGGAGCAGGCGAGAGAGAGCCTGGAGAGCCTCTTACTGCAGGGGAATCGTCTAAGAAGCTCAAGAAATTGGTTTTCTACGCCAACTACTTCTGCGATGCTTTCCACCAAGTTATGGCCACGTTTATGGCCCCAATAAGGGAACCAGCTGCAGCCATCGCCAGCAGCTGGAGTATAATGGAAGTCCTAGTCTGTATCAATTTTGGGCTGGTACTCTCGGCGGTTTTATACCAAAGTCTCAAGCGGGACTCTACGGATCCCTCTATGTCCCAGCAACTGAGCGGCCTGGACTCCCAGATGTGATCTAAAATCGATCGAATTTATAGAACATTTGGTAAACTTAAACATAATCAAAAGAATGCGTATTTTTAAAGTACGGAAAAATATACATAGGTAACAAAAATGCCGAAATAAACTGCCAAAGGAGAATTTTGTATGTGTTGCCAACTGGGTTTCCATACAACTTAATTAACCCCAGATTTATGCACTCCACCAACCCCACCACGCACCGCACACTGCACACCCCCGTCATAATCCCCTGCTGGGGTCCAAAAAAAAACCCTCCATAATCCTAGTTCTGCCATTGTTTCTGTCTTTTGTTGATAATTACTTTTGATAACTTCGTTCTCTCTCTCTCTTCCCCCTGCAGAGCACCGCACCGCACACCGCATTCTCTCAGTATCGCTTACAGCTGTTCTCCCTGCTGTTGCTCCTTTCGCTCTCATGCATATGAGGGTCTTTAGGGCCCCTGCCGCCCCACTACATACAGCCTTCTGGGGCTGCTGCTAAGTGCTTTGTGAGCCTTGAGGTAGGTCGAGTAAAAAACTGCAATCCAAAAAAAGAGCACAAGCAAAATAAAATTAAATGCTATGAATAATGCAATTAACGTTGACTAAAGTCGGAACGTGAGACCATGAAACATTATCCCGCGTAAAAGAGACGAAAGAACAAGTTTTTTTTTTCAACTCCTGCAAGTGTTTCCCGATTCAAAGTGGAAACAAAGTTGAAGCAATTAAGTGGCATTACTTTTTCTACGCTTAAACATGTGGCATACATTTTTGTATAGCTCCAGTAATCTATTTATATTAACTGAAACTGGTTTTATAAATAATTTCTTTTAAAAAAAAAATCTGAAACTGGCCAAACCTGCCTTGAGATATGTACATACGTATCTGGAAGCTTCCATTTGTTCCCATTTCTTTATGGGTGCAGGGATTACACGCATTTACAGTTCATACATACATACATATATATTTACAAACACATGCGTATGTTTGGCGTAGAAGGAAGTGCTTGGGAAAATATTTGCTACACATATTTTAATGTTTACTCTGTCCCGTTCGTTCTCCAGCTCTCTCTCTCTCTTCACCCAGCACCTTGCCCTCCTTACACTGAAGATATATATTAGTAAGTGGGTATGGTACCAAAAACTGTTAAAATTATGTATTAATTCCTAAATTAAGCCAAGATATTCTGCATCAAAAACATTCGTGTGCAGTGCTCTAATATATGTAGGAGCCTGTGTGGGGATAACTACCTTACCCACTAATTAATATACCTTGGTGCTTTGCGTTCGTTTCTTTGTAGGCAAATGTGTGCGTGTGTGTTATGTGTCTGTGTCCGTGCATAATTCGAGCCTCTGCTGCTGCTCTTCCTGTCTTTTTTTCGCACATTTTCTCTTATTGCATTCCTTTCAAGCGCACGCACCCGGCGACGCCGACCTCAAGCTTCTCATACTCCTCTTCTAAATGTCAGCAGTCAAATATAAGTATGTATACTATGTATATGTATGCATAAGTATAAGTATACGTTTGCGGGTTACTTTTGCCGAGTTGTCCTTGAAATGGGTGCGTATATGTATACTATATACGGTGTCTGCTGCCAAGTGCGAGGACAGCTGTTAAAGTTGGAAATTTATGCGATGGCTTATAAATCGGATTTATTTCCAGATGAAAACAAGTGATTCACTGAGGAAATGTTTCCAGAAGCGAATTAGTATCACTTGGCTTTAAGCAGTGCTCGTAATAATAATTAATGAACATTAATTATACATATGTACATATGTATAATAATTATTAAAAATGGCAACAAAACAAATGGATCCCTTCCCTCCTTAAACACCAATCCCACTAAATCCGATCCATTGATGAATATTAGATCGATTATTCGAATGATAAACATAGTTCCCATTATGCGTATCGATCGACAATGCCCAAAATGCAAATCAAAAGGTCATTGAATCGCCCATATAGAGAAGAAAACAACAAAAAACGAAGTCTAAATAGCGGCCAAAGGCGAGCGCGACTCGCCCTCACAGACATCATTTGTATGGCTGGGTCATCAGCGTCTCCACTCCAATAAATAATTAACAAATTTTGATTGAAAATGTCAAATATCCATAGCCATAGCCCTGAGCTAAATCCAAGAGCCGGCCAGCCCACAGCAGACAGGCCCGAAAAATACGAGCATAAAACAAAATAAAAAGCACATTTGCATAAGAGCGGCCGATAAAAGAGAGCCCCAAAGCAATTTGTCAATGTAACGCCCAAGAGAGTCCCGCTCTCCCACTCCCACTGGGTCTGGGTGTTAACATGCAAATGTCCGCCGGAAGAGTGGAAGGCAGGGAGTGGAAGCAGGAGATGGGGTGATGGTGATAGGAGCGCGCTAATTTGTGAAGACAGAGGAAGGACGGGCGGAGGCAGAGTCCAAATAGAGTCGTAAATATGGCAAATGTTTGAAGCTTCCTGCCCCCTCCTCCTTGGGGCTCTACATCTCTCTCTCTCTCTCTCTCTCTCTCTCTCTGTCACTGCGTTATTGGCCATCATTAAGGCAACAAAGTATAATTATAAAATTATCGGTAAACCAAGCCAGCGATGATGGGGCGTTGCGTGTGTGAGACGAAGACTACATCGCTACATCGAGTTGATGCGGTCTCTCACCTTGAGCTTTTTATATTGATTTCAATTTCAGGCAAAACATAAGCAAAAACCAACAAGAAAGTGGGCTATCGTATACCCTATACGATGTTTGTATACCCTTTCCAACCTAGTATTTGTAGAGGGATTTCTTCATTTTATTTAAGTTTATTTATTTAATGACAATTTTGATTAAATATTGTGCCAAAACAAACGCACCCTCTGGCAGGGTAGACCAACAACAACAACAAAAAGACTCTTGTCTTCCATCTCCGAGAGAGGCCTGGATATTATCTCAAACGAAATTCGTGCCACTGCAACTTTGCGTTGCGGCGTTGAAATAACACAAATAAAAGCAAAATAAGTTTACTAAACTGTTATTACATCTACAATACAATACTACAAATACTACCCATATGCTCCCTCCATACGATTCATAGAAAGCCAGCAGTGAAAGGGGCAGAGGCAGAGGCAGCGGCAGAGGCAGAGGCAGAGGCGATCGGCAGGTGGGTGAATGGAGGGAAGCTCCGTGGTAGCTCTGGATGGGGAAACGAATCGAAAGTGGAACGAACGGATGTACAACAAATAAACCAGGCACTCGGACAGTGGGCCAGAGTCGGTTGGGCATGCCCAAATCGGTCCGTCCCACTGGTAGAACGTAGCTTATGGTCGGTCTGTGGATACGTGATAAAATGTCTGTGGAGAGAATTCTCGAGAGTTTACGCAGAGACCCTTTAAAATTTTTAAGTCATTTATTTAGTAATTAATTTGGTTAACCTTTTGGCAAGGGTAAAGAATAAATTAAAAATTAAACACACAATCAGGTATAATTTAGGCTTCATAAATTTCAGTTTATTGCGTTGAAAAAAGTGAGGAAGAATTAGCATCAATTAAATGAATGTACCTGTACTGACTAATATATGTTTAATAAATATCATTCTTAGCAAACGAAATTCACTGAATACATTTTTTTCTGCCTTTTTCTCCATGGTTCCTCGAATGTTTTATCTGCTTTATCTAAGGCTGCTACCAAAATTGCCCAACATCCTGTGCCAGTACGCCCCACTGTAGATCTCCAGATTGGGGCGAAGCCGAAAATTGCAGTCCCCAGTGCCAGTCGCAGGCTCCAGTCCCAGTCTCAATCCCAATCTCTAGGCAGAGTCCCAGCTGTTGGTGAGTGGTTATGGCGTTGCCTTAACCAAAGGGTGCCCCCGCCCCAGACGCAACGTAATGCTCCACTTACTTCCTCGTAAGCGAAAGAAAGAGAAATAAAACACAAACTCAAACAGACCCGACCGAAACACACCATCGAGGCTTTCAATTTGCACAAAACTTCACATAAATTACATAAGTTGACCAAAAAAACAAAACAAAAAAACGAGACTACAGAAAAAAGAGCGCTTGCACGAGAAGGAGATGCACAAGAAGATGAAGCAGAATAGGTAGTAGGGTAAGTGCACCTTTTGGAACTGGCTGAGATCGAAACTGGTTGACCAACTGACCTTGAAGCCGAGATGGGACCCAGCCCGAACCGCACCGCACCATGCGGGTCTTACGCAATGCTCCGATTCCCATTCAATCTTCTTCGGGGCCCCATCTACACCATGCAAACCGAATTGCAGCTTACAGCTACAGCCACTCGGAGAGACCCCTTAAACGATTGCAAAATTACATTTGAAATTTTGTGAGTTTTCCCCCCAACAAAAACAACCACAGCGCTTGGGTCCGATCTGGTAAGGGGAAGATCTCTGGCTTGTCAAATATGTAAACAGCCAAGCCAAAGCCAAAGCCAAAATTGGTGAAGTGGCAGCAGGGGAAAAGGCAACACCGACGCTGACGCAGCTGCTGGTGCGGCCGGTGCTGCTGGTGCTGCTGCTTTTGGGCCGGTTCGGTCTCAAGTGTGATATAAAAGCCCGGCTACCAGCCAGCCAACGATCCATAGTACAAAATCACTTGCAGCGCCAACACACATCCAGTCCAGTGAAGAGTTGTAGTTCATCAACCCAATCGAAATGTTCAAATTCGTGTTGATCGCCAGCCTGCTGGCAACCGTTGTCCTCTCCGCACCCGTGAGTGTTAAAGAAAAGAGAAAACTCCCCTGAACAAAGGAAAACCACAAGAAAAACCTCAATTTAGTGACAAACAAACAAGTTTAATCGCGTTGCTGTTGGTGTTTAAGTGGCTATATTAGGTGGGGGTGGGAATGGGTATGGGGATGGGTGTTCTCAAGATCGCACGCACTTGGGACGCTTGGTGCTGCGATCCATATCGCACTTCTCGAAGCTGCTGCACTTGACATTACCACAATAGCTGCCCGTAGCTCCAGCTAGGAATTAAACAGAAGTACAATCGTATTAGAAACAAGTAATAAAGGCTAACTTTAGTCAGCCACAGCTCCAGTTCGATTAGGTAGGAAGGAATCGATAGAAGATACTCTGTGAGGGTTGATTGGTTGATCTCTAAAGTTAAACTTTCCCATTTCTTGAGAATGTTCGTGAAGAACCAAATCGCTTTTCACAAAAACTTAGAAGCTATGGACTCAGATCCGATTAACAGATTTTGCCATATTCCAGACAAATATCTTCCAAAGGAAGAGATCAGTAAGAGACAGAATGGCAGGCGGACATATAGCATCGTCTTTCAAAGCTGATAGCTATGTATATAGGGTCGGTTACTTACTATTCTTGCTGCCGAAGGGCGACTTGTCTCCACCAGAGTTGCCCAGCTGGTTAGGCTGGACACAGCTTCGTCCGTTGCACAGATTTGGGCAGCACTTGCCACCGATGGCACTGCACTCGCTGTCGTGCAGGCACTTGGGCGTACAGTTCTGGACTTTGGTCGAGGAAGGGCAATCTGTTGGTGGCAAGGGTGCGGTGAAATGTTAGGAAAGCTCTACGGAAGCTTCCCAGCGAGAAAGCTGTACTGTACTTACCGCCGGCAGCCAGTGTTGCCACCACACAGGCAGCAATCAGGAGCGATAGAAAGCACAGTCTAACTGTAAATTTGAATGTAAATGTAAATGAAAGCCGCATTCTTTATGGTTCCGCATTTGGCATTCATTCGCTTTCATAACACCTACCCATGATTATAATTGTTGGTATATTTGTTTTGAACAGTTGAACGTCCGCTTCGTTACTATAGTCAACATCGACTGCCGCTCGTCGGGCTTTATATGCCGACACACAGCCGTTTCGATCTGCCCGAACAAGTTTTCAGGTTATTTATCGTTAGTTTTTTTTCTGTTTTTTAGCAGTTTTTTTATTATTAAGACTACCTCCCCACCTTGCCTTTGCCACGCCTCGCCTTGACGTGTGATACTAAAACAAAGGAAAGAAAAAATATTCCACCCCAACAACAGCGAAAACTTATCATTTTGACTTTGAATTTACATATAGCTAGGATCGGAAGAGCCGATAGCTGTAGACGCTACCCGAAAGCCCACGAAATGTAATGCAAAATATGGAAAAAGGATCTAGAAGATGCATTCAAGATACACGTTATGATAGAAAAGAGCAACTAATACAAATCTATTATTTTTGAGTATTCAAATAAATTCCGTGATGATTTGCTATTTTGGAAGTTCCTTAAAACCCATACCATTCAAAAAATGTACTTCTAGTAGAGCATTTAGCCTACCGACAAGACCCCAAACCGAGCAGATAACTGGAATACATCGACACATTTTTCAATTACTACTTCCGTTCATGCATTCAAGCAGAAGACAAATTGAATACGCTTGGGGAAGGAGAACAGAAATAATGTGTCAAAACATCGCAATGAACGTTTCGTTCCCTCCGTTGAGTCATAGTCCCAGAGGCAAAGACTAGGTTTACACGATCGTAACTAGTCATGATAATCATTCGCTAAAATGCATCAAAAGTAGCTAGCAATTTCTGGTAGTTGCCTTGATGCACAACACATAGCATTCTTTGTCCTTAGCACCAATCAGAACTTTCGGATGAGCGAAATTTTCAATATTTGACAATATATGGGTATCAAAAACACTTTACATTTAGTTTTTTCCATGGTCATGATCTTTCTGGCTTGCATAAACTTTGCGGATTGCAAGATCATGTAAAATTATTATATAACCGTATCTGACAGATGTCTATACACTCAATAGTTAGCAAGGTTCATTGGGTCATTTGTCAGTATAGAAAACCCTCACATGATGTCATATACTCAAAGGAAGGGGAAATCCAGAGGTCTGACAGACCAAACAGAATTGATGCGATATTCACCTTGAAATCGGATTCATATTTTATTTAAATCACATGAATATTTAATTGGAAAAAAAGGGGCTTGCGTCTCACCTCGATCAGGTTGATTAATGCAAATTATTTCTCTCCCATTTCAGATCGATCAGGATGAGGAGGACAGATTAGAGTTGGAGCGCCAGCAGAACGAAAGTGCACAGTACTCCTTCAGCTCCAACATCGACGATCAAATCAACGACAACCAGAATACACGGACAGAGGAGCGCGATGGGGGTACGGTCAAAGGCTCGTACAGCTACACGGATGGATTCGTGAAGCGCACCGTTCACTATATCGCCGATAAGGACGGCTACAGGGTACTCAAGGACGAGATGCAGGATATTGGTGATGGACCCCAATTCAATCCCGATGGCCAGGCCGACGTTGAGGGCTCCCTCATCGGCAAGTACTCGATCAAGCTGGACAAGAGCGATGAGGACAAGCACTACAAGGACATCAGGGCTTAAACCTATACCGCACCCCGTGCTTAGTTAGAGAATTTCTAACATTTAGAAATGGACTGAATACTTCGTAAAGTAAAGTTACAACCATCCGAACGAAACAAAGTTGTATTTTTTTCTCCTTAATAAAAAAAAAGGAATTATAAAATTATAAAAAACCAAAGCTATTTTGTCATTAATGGATCTATATACATATGCATCAAAAAGGACTATAAGGACTATATAAATGGGATTTCTGAAGCCCGTCAATATTTGGGCATCAACAAAAACTTGTCCATAATTGATTCCTGCAGTTTTATTCAGTGTTTTCCAAGTAACGAATAAAATAACCAAAGGAAAGTGAGCCAGTCTGGAAATACTCTGCAGATAGATCGTTCCTTTATGCATACCACCCTGTGAACAGGGAGCTCTGAGGCGTTATTCCCTTAGAAATTTCCACTTTCTCACATCACTATGTTTTTTTTTTCAAATTTATTTGTAATTATGTTTATGTATTGGTTAATTTTGCGGTGAGGTGCATCTAGGAGCAGAATGTTCTGTTGTTCTTGTTCTTTGCTTAGGTATTGTTTTGAATTTTGTTTAACCTCATTATAATCGTAACTTTGTTGCTTCTGATTTTTACTTGCTATTATCTATGTGGTGTTCGTTCTCTCTTTTGCAGTTTTGTTTCCTTCTTTCGTTCTTTCGTTTATCATTTGCATTGCCTTTGTATTGTTTTTTATCAACAGTTTTGCTTAATGTATAGGGGGCTTTGTTTTGAAATTATTTTCGTGAATTAGAATTACGTTTATGCGCTATATGCTAAAGAAATGGTGTGGATATGGAGAGTCGTTTCTAGGCTCGGGTGTGGGTTTGGGTGTGGGTGATTTGTCTGGTGGAGAATACTAAACTTAGGCTAAAATTACAGTATAAGAACTTAAGAGCTAGGCGCTGGGCCTAGGCGATATACACTCCGATTAGTTTATAAATTACACAGTAAAGTATATGTATATATATATATATATATATATCATATACATCAATATGAAGTTCTTATATTCATAGAACGAACCAAACGAACTTCGCACACGTGCGAATAAATTATAAAAATATAGTCATCATAGGGGGGTGGCCAGACAGATGCCAAACTATGATTTCTATCCATATGGTACATTTAATTTAAACATAAATATATACATTACATATAATCTAATCTGTTTTTTATGCTTTACGTTTGCCTTTTGTTTTTCGTTTTCTTTTTCATCATGTTTTTCTTTTTGTTTTTGTATGTTTGCTTGTAATTACACTGAGAGTTTATAGATTGTTTGTTTTTTGCTTTTTATTTTTTAGTGTGCTTGAGATATCCTTAAACAATCACAAAAACAACGAGTATCTTTAGGGATATGCAACAAGCACAAAATACACAACACTCGTTTGTTTGCCCTTTAAGAGTTCTTCAACATCTTTCTCCTCCTCTTCGTACTCTTTTTGGCTTTATACAAAAAGTTTTAAGAACTGCAAGATTACTTAGTTTACATGGGTCTTTGAACGGTCTAAAATATACACACATATATATATATGATATATGATATATATATATATCTTTATATATCTATCTGTTGCCTTAGCTTTGTGTGTGTGCCCGGGCCTGGGACTGTGCCTGTGGCTGTGAACAGGACTGGTGTTGCTGCTGGTTCTGCTGTGCGTGAGCCTCTGCACTTGCGCTATAGTGTGTCTGTCTATTGGGATACATACTCATATGTATATAGCCATTGCATTCTAGTCTACATGTCTATTGGGGGGTCGGTCTCTATATTACTATAATACGTTGTTCACATGGGCGATCGGCAGGGGGTCCGGCACTCATCTGATCCCACAGGACACACACAGCTTGGCCGCACCGATGCAGTCGTCGTGACAGAAGGCTCCGCACTGCTGGCAAATAACCATTGCGTTCAGCGAGCAGGCGCAGTTGTTGGCCGGTGCTGTTGCAGCCTCGCTGCCCGGCGGTGTGTTCTCCCCACTTTGACGCAGCTGCAGCAGAGGATGCACGGCCTGTTGTTGCGACTGTTGCAGCGGTGGCTGCTGTTGCTGAATGACTGTTGGCGTGGCCGCGGTTGGTGCTGCGGCTGTGGTCACTATGTAGTTGTTGCCGGCGGCTGCTTCCATGAGTGCGGCGGCGGCGGCTGTTGAATTGTTATTGCTGCCATCGATGTAGGTGATGTTGGTGGAACCTGCCAAGAAAAGTAATTCGATACATGAAACACTGAAGCAAAGGGATTCGAAAGTGGATTACATACTTACTAACAAATTATAAGTTCTATAAAAATATAAAAAAGTTTGAGAGGCAGTTCAAAGCTGAATGAACCCCTGATGAGACATGCAAGTAATCTATCTATCCATACAATCAAAAACAGAACCAAAGACAGAACCAACCTGTGGCTGGGGCCTAGGGTACGAGTAACTCTAACAAATCTACGCAACAAACTAATGACTGCGTGCCAATTAATCATGGTTTCATGGATTGAACCCACTTAAGATTGAAGGATGATGGATGAAGGTGATTTGAAAGACGTACCTCGCTAACCACTAATAATACACCAATTTACCTGCAGCGATATTGCGCCGCACAATATTCGCGGCGGCGCCCATATTGCCAACATTTCCCATCTGCTGATGATGCTGTTGCTGCTGTTGTTGCTGGTGCTGCTGTTGTTGCAGCTCGTGATTGTGATTGTGATTATGATGGTGATGATGCAGGACCTCGGTGGCGGTAATTGCTGGCGCCATAACGTTGCCGCTGCCCGCTGTATTATCCACCGATGCGGGACGCCCGCGTCCGCCCATTGGCAGTCCATTCAGGCTGTGCAGCGGATTCTGAACGGTGACAAACTGCCAATGCACAATAATCATTAAATACATCAATAAGAGAACCGCTTCCAATCACTTACCTGATTCTGATGCAGTGGCGGGGCACTGGACGCCCTGGGCGCCTGATTGTCGGCCGCACCCACAGTGGCGCGATGCACCAACACGTACTGGCCACTGCCGTTCTGATGGATCAACTGCTCTGGTGCCGCCGGTGGCTGTGGCTGGGTCTGTGCCACTGGCAATGACGCCGCCTGCTGTTGCTGCTGCTGCTGCTGGAGTATCTGAAGCTGCTGGGGCGTGGCATTGGTCGCTCCAGGTCCCGGACTAAACACATGACGTATCAGTGTGTTGGGTGACGGCTTCCTCTGGACATATTTCTTACGCGGAAAGCCGCTCATGCGAGGACCAATGACCTGCAGACGCCACAAATTGTTGATTGAAAAATGGTCTCAAAAGGAAATTTAAATAAATGCTCACCTTGTACACTCCCGGACGTCCAACGCCCATCAAATTGGGCGGCAGGCCGGCGGGCAGGGCTCCAGTGGCAGCTGCTCCTCCAACCAGCAGCTCCTCCGGCTTTAGCATATTCTGGATGGGAGCTGCAGCCGCGGGTGCGGCGACCACATTCGCGGAAACCGTCGTCATGTTCGACATGGGTGTGGCAGCCACAGTCGACACATTCGACACATTCAGCGGGCTGCTCACAGGTGTTGGCGTTGTGGCCCCTGCCGTTGGCTGCTGTTGCTGCTGATGCTGATTGAGTATGGCCGCGGGGGGACGCAGCTGTGCTTTTAGATTCTCACGATTTGGGCTATTCTGAATGACGGCCTGGCAGATTTGATAGCTTCGCTCGAGATTAACGGCCCCTGGGGGCAGCCTATTGCTGGTGGCCTTGCGTCCCTTGCCCGTTGGCATCTTCGGTTGCAATCGCTGCTGGGCAATGGTCGTCGGCACGCCCGAGGGAGGCAGAGTTTTCATCGTTAGAACGCTTGGCAATGTCGGCAACTGCTGCATATTGCTATTGTGATTGGACAGCTGCTGCTGGGGATGCTGTAGGGGCTGCGGCTGCTGTTGGGGCACTGCTACTGCTGTTGCTACTGATGGCGGTGGCGGCTGGGGCTGTGGCTGTGGCGCGGCTGATACGGCAACAACATTAGCATAGGCGGACGGAATTGTTGTGGTGTTTGCTGTTGTTGCTGCCGTAATGGGCAACGCATTGGCGGCGGGCCGCGTCATGGAAATAATATTCAATGGCTTGGCTATAAATTTAGTCTGCGCTGCTGCGGGTACAACAGTCTGCTGCTGTTGCTGCTGTTGTTGGAGCAGATTGTTGTTGGCGGCCTGAGCCATCAGCTGCCGCTGATGGAGCTGCGCCTGTTGCAGGGCAAATTGCTGTAGCTGTTGCTTCTGTTGCACTGCCTGCTGCTGCTGCTCAAGTTGCTGCTGCTGTTGCTGGGCGATCAAGTTGGGCGACAAAAACTGTTGGGTTCCATTGCGTAGCGTTACAGGCAGAGTTTTGGCCAAAGCATTACTACTCGTCGCCTGCTGTTGTTGCTGCTGCTGCTGCTGCTGTGCGGCCGCAGCTTGCATTGTGAATTGCTGAAGGAGCTGCTGCTGCTGCTGATGTTGCTGCTGGTGTTGACGTTGCTGCTGCTGTTGCAACAGAAAGTTGCCAATAATCTGACCATTGGAATCAACCAGAATCTGACGTTGTTGTGGCGCAACCGCTGGAGCATTCTGCTGCGGCTGCATCGGCTGATTGAGGCTCAGATTGTTACTGCTGTCGTTGCTGTTGCTGCTGTTGGTGATCACGGTGCTGGATACCTCCATTTCGGCAGCTGACAAGGGCACGGCATCGCTCAGAATCTCCTGCGTAATCTGGAAAGACACCAAATGGTATCAAAAGATTCAAGCGGCTCTATAAACTTTGTCCGGTAACTCACCTCGTTTCCGTACTCGTTGTGGGCCTGTGGCAAAAACGAATGCTGTGGCAAATGCACTACATCCTGGATATGCACATGCTGTCGCTGCCGTTGCTGCTGCTGCTGCTCTTGTTGCTGTTGCTGCTGCTGTTCCTCTTGATGCTGCTGCAATTTGTCCACTATTTGCCGCACTGCATCACTATCCTCGTCGTTCATGGCATCCAGCATCTGCTGTTCCTGCTGATCATCGTCGATACACTCCACGAGATCGTCGTCCTCCTCCTCCACCTCATCGCTCTCGTTGAGGAACTCCTGACACGCATCATCATCGATGACTTCTTCTTTGACGACCTCCATCAGATTGATAGCCTCATGATTCAGTTGCTGCTCCCTCGCTGCTTGGGAGCTTCTTTGGGGCGTTGCTGCCATCAGCTTAATGTCACCAAAGTTCCAATCGTGCTGAACATGCTGATACATTTCGGTTGAGTTCAACTCCACAGACGGCTGCTGGTGTTGCTGCTGCTGTTGCAACGTGACCACCGAGGAGAGCATAGCCTGGACATCGGCCAGAGTTGACCCTGCCGCTGAGGACAGCGACAATGGGGCTGATGCTGACATTCCCACTGCTGCTGCTGCTGTTGTCGACGTTGCTGACGAGGTGGTGGTGGCCGCCGTTACAGTGGCCGGCATGGAGCTGGAATTGCTGCTCGAGCACGATGATGACAGTGAAGCGGATGAGGAGGATGTAAAGCTGGTGGACGTCATCGAGCTGGGTGGAGTCGAGCTGCAAATTGAGCTGGGTATGGCCACTGAACACATGGGCGAGTCATCCAGCTTAATGCAGTGCTGCTCCTCCTCCAGTTTGATTGCCGAATGCGCCACTGTGCATGCAACGAAAAGAGGAACGCAATATAGTTTATATATAGTTTAAAGGATATGGTGGCATTATGTATTACTGTTGGACGATGACGATGATGTGTAGAAGGTGTGATTGATGTCTGTATGGTGGTTGTGGAAATATGCTGAACATAAACGAACACAAGGGAAAAACGTTAGTCGGGTGGGTATAATACGGTGAAGGGGCAAGACCCATAAGTGCTGAACAGAAATCAGAAGATGGCTCACCATGATCAATGGTATCAGCAAACACGAAATCATGGCTGGCTCCTGATGCTGCCGCTGCCGCATCCGCTGCTGCTGCCGTTGTGTGATCCGCCTCATTAGATGCATCCAATGGCCCTTTGGTAACTAGCTCCACGCTCTCCAAATAGCTTTCAAAGTCATTGACCTCCGCCTCGGGATTGTCTGGCGGTGTGACAGCCGCTGTGGCTACTGCCTGTGCAGCGGCGTTCGCGGCCTCAAGCTCCACCATGTCCTGATGATCAATGGAAATGAACTCTTCATTGCACTCGGATGGCTCGATTTTATCACAGGTACTGTTGATAATTGGCTGCTGCTGTTGTTGTTGTTGTCGCTCCTCATTGATTCTTGTTGCAGTTATCTTCGTTGTGGCATGATCTACAACATCCTTATTGAGGGTTGCCTGGGGCGGCGACGGTGCAGTGGCAACGACAGCATTCACTGACGACGAATAAGGAACAAACGGAGCTTCGATTTTCATCAGTTTGCTATCCTTAGATGTGCTCGGCAGCACCTCATTGGGATCATCATCATCGTCATCTAGTATTATTGTTGGTGTCGGCTTGCGACGCGATGGGCTGCTCGACGGACGTTTGAGGATGCGACGTTGTTGCTCTGTCCCTACTAAGCTATTCTGACTGCAACTAGTCTCAGGCGGAGCTGTTGTTGTTCTTCCTGCTGCAGCTACACTAGTGTTTGCTGCTGCTGATGTTGTCGTTTCGCACTTTGTGCTCTAAAAGAGTGGAAAGGTCAGAGTACAGTTCAAAGCACAGAGAGATCTCCGATCCAATCATTGCTTACCAAATCAAATTTCAGTTCAGTCTCATTATCACATGTTGCTTGTTGCTTTTGCTGCTGCTGTAGCTGTAGCTGCTGCTTTTGCTGTTGCTGTTGCGTTGTCGCTGGTGGTTTGGGCTCACTCTTAATGGTTGTCGT
The DNA here is from genome assembly GCA_008121275.1 of Drosophila lowei. Classification (NCBI taxonomy): domain Eukaryota; kingdom Metazoa; phylum Arthropoda; class Insecta; order Diptera; family Drosophilidae; genus Drosophila; species Drosophila lowei. The sequence goes on along the minus strand of CM017778.1, from coordinate 16,407,069 downwards.
CCGATGCTTCTCCTTGTCGATCTCCAGCTTCAGCTTGCCAACGGTGGTGGGCATACCCGCGGCATTCCTCGCATTCTTCTCCCCCCAATAGGGCTCAAAGTGCTTCAGTTTCCACGGATCAAGCTTGTTCTTCTCGCGCTCCGCCTCCGTCTTAAGCTTCAGCTGGTTCTCGGGCGTGAATTCTCCTTCGCTCAATCGCTCCCGCCACTCCAGACAGGCGCGGGCAAAGAATTCATTGTTCAGGCATGACGCAGTTAGTCGAATGGCCTCAGAGGTAGAGCTCCCACTGACACTGCCGCTGCCGCAGGCACCACTACTGCTTGCCTGATCTAGTCCATGCGGCGGCAAGAACTGTGGCTCCACAACGCTGGCCTCACGATCGACACTGGGCAACAGCTGAATGAGATTGTATTGATATAGCGGGGGCAGCAGCGAGAACGTCTGCTTGTTCAGCAACGCCCTCAGATTGGTGGACGCCAATATGGAGTCCGGCGTCTCCAGATCGATTTTTCCGTCCTTCGTTTGCTCGATTTGCGCTGCTGTTGTCAGCTTCTTGTTGCTGCGACGTCGCGGCTTCACGCTGAACCCGGGTATAGAGGCCAGCACCTCGCGCATCGTCGAGGCCTGCGAGGAGGAGGCACCTTTGCTGCCCGGCGACGTGGTAGATGAGTGGCCCGCATTGGCAGCCTGGGCGGCTGCTTCGGCTGCTGCTGCTGCTTCGGCGGCCGCTGCCGCTGCTGCAGCTGCCTTCGCCTGCTGTTGCTGTTGGATGCGCCGACTGCTGAACATGCGTGCGGGAGGAGCTGAATTGGAGGCAGCATGAGGGACCAGCGATGTCAGTCCTGGCATTGCCGCTGGCAGAGGATCTTCACTTGGCGCCATGGACTTTTTCTCAAGTGCTATGGGTTTCACGATTATGCGCGGCAGGTGACGTCTAAGGTGGAAACGAAAGAAATCGGTATATGAGCATTTTGTTTTGACACAATAATCAAATGGGAAACTAACCTGAGACTATGCGAATGCTTGGTCGTTGGGGACACCACCTCCGTATGCTCCAGCGCCAGCGGATCCTTTTCATCATCGTCCACGAGATTCACATGCGCCGTGGCTTCCATTATCAATGGCGGCACAATAATCGTTTGCTGATGTTGCATCTGCAGTTCTGCTTGTGGAATGAGAAGTTGTTGCTTTTGCTGATGCTGCGACGCTGTCGTCGTGTCCGGCGTAATGGTTTTCATTGCTTATCTGTCTCTCTCTCTCTGCTCGAAACTATTTACAGCCAAATCTTCACAGAGGGTTTGCTATCTATTCTATGTCCATGTCCCATCAGGCCAGTTTCTTCCGCACATACTGAAAAATAAATTGAGAAAGGGAAAAGTCAGTGTCGGGTATCGGGCTTCGGTCTTCGGTTTCCATCTATCTGTGCAGCGGCAACAGCTGACAGGCGGCAGGAGGGGCATTTGCGTTTGCCCTTGATTGGTTTTAAATCAAATCAATTTGCAGCACCGGAAGAGAAATTATCGGAAGGGCAGAAGAGCAGAGCCTGCGGTAGAAAAATGTGGGGCTGTACACTGCCCCCCTCCTCCTCTACCAAGGGTACCGCAAAGAGGAATATAAATTTTCCATTTCCTCCAAACAGCGATGTGGGTGTATGTAAAGTAAATCGGGAGCATTCTACTAACCTGACCAGCAGTATTGTCCATTTTAAGGCAAAGCGAGAGCCTTTCTGTATAATTTTAACGTTGCGCCCTTTGTATATGTACTTCCATCTGTGTGTTTTCGTGTCTATGTGTGTCCGTGTGTATGTCCGCTGGTTTGTTTGGGTGTGTATGTGTGTATATGGATATATTTAATCAGATTGCGGTTCCACGATATTTCCTATATACTTCCGATATCTTATTTTGTCTCTTTTTTACAGTAATTTTTCCGCTTCCGTTGCCTAAAAACCAACAACAATAAAAACAACAATGTTACTACAACAACAAGAAACGGTTAAGCAGAGTTGTTTTTTTCCTCCCGCACATACACTCGCACACACACGGTCAGGCACACGCATACACTAACGCGCAGTAAGCACGTAGAAAATTACTGCCTTTGGCAATGATTAGAGGAATACTTTGGGGTTTTTCTATTCCCCCATATATCGCAAGTCGGGGTTAGTGCCTTCCACCTTTATCTATTGCACATTGTATGGCTACCGCTGCAATAAACGGCCACTGAATTAAATATTGAATGGGGGGAAATGTGAATGCCAAACACACAAACAAAAGCAAAGCAGCTACAAAATGATTCTTTTCTAGCTGCCTATGACGGTCTCTTTCTGTTGCAAGTGTTCGGCCTGGCGGCCAGCGGCTGTCCTTTTCTTACACGCTGCTACGCAGAAAACCTTTGCGTGCAATTGAAACTAATTTATTTACATCACATAATTGTACACTAAGCACACTAGAGCACTTTAGTTAACGCATAGATTGCGTTTGTGTGCAGTTTTAAACATATCATATGTAATTTTTAGTATAGTTTTTAGTTTTTTTAGTTTTTAGTGTGACCGCGGATTTATCGTTAAAATATACCGTCCGACCCTCAGAAATATACCAAAATATACCGTCTTATTTTAAAAATATACCGTAAATATACTGACGAATTCAAGTTCTATTTTACATATTTCGATTTTGATCTTCCGTGGAATATTACTAGCTATCTAGATCTTTTAGTTCTGCCCACATAATTTTAGGCCATTGATGAATAAATTTTCTACAAGATTGGCTAGTTTTTAGTCCTTGTTTTTATTGTATTTTGACTAAAGCAAGGCTTAAACAAAATAGTTCAGCAAAAAAACAGTCGCAAACGTTTTTTAATACGTAATTAATAAAGAAATTTTCTCAAATTGATATGTTTTAGACGTATTCATGCATTGGATTAGTTTCCTGTATATATATCCTGATCCCTATACTCATTCTTGGTCTCTGTAAGAAGACCACTATTTGCAAAATATCGTTAAAATTTCTTTAAAACAGAGACTGAATAGTTTCTGCATTAATTAGAGCCTAGGATGACAAACACTTTCTCAATTCTATAACATCCAACTGGGGAACTCCCCCAGGGTATGCAAAATGTTGCTAATCCGCGCCATGTTGAGGGACAGTGCTGCTCGAATCCCAAATCCCAAAAAAAAAGAGAGCAAGGTCCCACCAAACTTGAGCGCCAAATATACATTGTTTGAAAGTGAATGAGCGAAAAGGTGCACGAAAGTACGATTTGAGAGAGCCCTGGTAGAAATATACGTCATGCTGTCCTTGCTCGTCGTGCCTGGGAAAGAACGAAACATTTGACAAGCGTAGGCAGTCTGACGGCTGACCGTCAGAAATATACCGTCTCATTTAAAAAAAAAAGTAAACGATCGGGACGTGCGAAGGCTTCCTGTGTTCAGAATAACATCCTTGATCTGATGGAGTTCTTATCAAGGACCAAGGATCAAGGATATTTTCTCCAGACATATAAATCTGGTTTTCTCCCTTATTCATGGCCCGATCGGGCTTCCTGTGATCGGAAAATCGTCCCCGACTTTAGGGAGTCCTTATCGAGGACCAAGGATCAAGGTTATTTTCTCCAGACATATATATCTTGTTTTCTTCCTTATTTGTGGCCCGATCAGGGCGGAATCAGAAATATTTCCTTGATCCTTCGGTAAGGAATCCAACAAAACCCAACCATAGATATTTGGTTTTCTCGGCTATTTGTGGGCCAATCCGGGCGTGCGATGGCTTCCTGTGATTGGAAAAATATCCCTGATTTGATGGAGTCCTTTTCAAGGATCAAGGACATTTTCCCCAATCACAAATATTAAGTTTTCTCCGCTTTTTTGTGAACCGATCTGGGCGTGCCTCGAATTTTTTTAATCGGGATAGTTTCCCCGATACAGGATACAGGTAGGATGATTTTTCAATTGTTTTATTCATTAAAACTTAGCTTAGTATAAATAAATAAATAAGAGGAAAACTTTGTATCTACAATCTAAATATGTGGACTCGTATATCCTTAAACCTAACAACAACGATATCTATCTAGAGTTTAGTAGCCCGCGTAGCCCCTCCCTTGGTTGCCATAGTCAAAGTCCTTTTTTTCGATGGCCAGATCGAAGGATGACGATGGCTTGTTATGTTCGGATCTTGCACGGGGTGCACCTCTGTCCTGCTGTGATACGATTCTGTCTGGCTGGGATAGGAGTCGGTCTGTCTCCAATACGCCTCGGTAATGCTTGGATAATGCTCCATCTGGCGGGGGAAATTGGATACGACTCGGCTTGTGCCAAAGCGTAGGGTACATAAGTCGTCTGTGAAGTAAGATATTTTATAAAATATATCCACAATTATTTTCTGATAAGTGATTACGCGTCTCAAAGCTGAAGACCGGGACAGCGTATGCAGACATTATTTCCCGTGGGCGTGAACCAACTATTCCTCCGTCGACCACTGGTCCCTGCTGCAGCGGACTGGACGCCAGAAGCGGCATCATGGCTATGGCCCGCACCCGGACAGTCAGTGGCTGCCTCAGTCCAGCAGGGGGCACATCGCTTGGACCTCCCGAGAGGGCGAGGAGCTATGGCGGAATCACCTGCGGAGGAGGTACCGACGGTGACCAGGCGGAAAAGGCGGAGAAAACAGCGTGGGACGCAAGGAAGAGTGCCCCGAAACCGGAAGACCAGAAGCCCCTGGTAAACGATGGTGGGCATATCGGTGTCCGAGGGTACGCAAGAGGTATTCCTGGCCGCCGGGTGGGGCGACCTGCTAAAATGAAAGGAAGAGTTAAATAAAGTAAATGAATAAATAATAGATAAATAACTTTACCTGGCGTGGTATGAAGAAGGGATCGCGGAATATCAGTTTGTGGTCAGAGAGGGTCTCTGCCAATATAGCTGGAGGGAAAAATAAAACAAGAAGAACTCCGAGAAAATAGTCAATGGAAAAGATAAATAGGGGGGGAAACAAGGGAAACTTAGCCGGTCAAAGCCGATGAGGCAAAGCATGGTGCAGGATACCTCCTGCATTACCATGTATTCACCTGCGAATATGACATTAGACTTTTCTGCGAAGAGAGAGAGAGATGGCATGAGAGAAAAATCGTAAACAAGGTGTTCGTAGCCCTCTAAAGACACACACAGCTAGTAAAATTGGATCTAAAAAGTATAATTTTTCCATAAGGCTGTCTCTGTGTTTGTAGTAGTCAGTTAGTCTAATGTCATAAGACCATGACCATTAAAGATGACAAACAGAATCTATGCATATCGATATCTTCTCTAAATTTTGCATTGAAACTTCGACGGCCACCAGCTGATGGCAACTGCTCGCTACCCAACACTGCACATATTCTCCGCAACAACAAAAAGGGAACGGGGCTAATTTATAAAACAACGAATTATTTGCCTGCATCTGAGAAAATTAACAATGCAGCACACACTCAGACGTTGCCTGGGCATGGCCCAGACGCCCTTGCTGCGCCTTCATCCTAGTCCCATCGCAGTCGCAACGAGAAGATCATTCGCATCAGTGCCGCAGGAGGAAAACAAAAAAGAGCAGGAGGCGAGGTCCGACCGTAATCACTTGCCGCGCCTCATGGACTTCCCGGAGGTTGTGTGGCCGTCGGCGTTGCTCACGATCAAGAACTGGATTACAATCCAGTTCATCGTCCGGCCCTATTTCGACAGCGAGTTCCAGCTCAAGGATTTTATTTTTGGCGCCAAGCAGGCACTGCAGGTGGTATCCTCCAAACTGATGGCCGGCGAACTGGAGGCTTTGGACAACTTGGTTTCGGTCGATGCTATTGCGGAGCTAAAGCCCGTGATACAGAAACTGTCGATGTCGCAACGCCGTCAGCTGGAGATCAAGGAGAGTGACATCTACCTCTCGTTCCCCTACCAGGTTGGCATCATTTTCGACGAGGCTAACGACAAGCTGCAGAAGCGCTGGGTTGAGGTCACAATGGTCTTTCATGTGATGCGAGGACTGTCCGAGATGCGAGAGCGCGGCGAGGAGATACCATGGAACATGGGGTTTGTGGTGCCGGCCATCCTTCTCACAGAACCCTTCATCTGATGAGTCATCCTTTTCATTACAGAATTCTGCCGGAGTACCAGGATAAGGTCTTTATTTGCAACTACCGCTTCATCAAGGAATTCACTGCCGGCCAACACTCGGACTGGACGATCAATGTGGCAAATCATTTTAGGGCGATTGATCTGATCAACGAAACGAAATAACAAAAGCCCCAGCCGCAGTGCAGCCTGTTTTGTTCGTTAAGCCCTAGTTGATATTCGTTAGCTCATCCGCATCCAGCTTCCACGTTGGAATAAAAGTTTTGTTTTGCCGCATTTAGGTATACAAATTACATTTTTAATTGTGGAGCTTTTGATTTTAAATTAAGTTCATGTGAAATGAGTTGTAGACCGCGGAGTGCGGACCCCCGCTTAGTGCTGCTTCTTCGCCGCCGCCTCGTACTTGGACCTATAGATTCCCTTCGAGTCGTACTTATCGAGGAGCTGCTTCCATTCGCCTGGATATTTGGCGCGCAAGATGTTGATCACCTTTTCGGAGTTGCGACGCTGAGCGGCGGTGCACTTGGAGCAGTCGGACTGCAGGGCGTCAGGGAGCAGGCGCTTCAGCTCACGGCCTTCGGCCGTGCAAGGCCCCTTATCCATCAGGCACTTGAGGTAGTTGTTCAGCACACGCTGATTGCCGAGCACATCATCCACATTCACATTGTCGAACTTGCTGGTGTACTGGTCCGGAGCGGCGGCCGCCAGTCCGGCGAGCACGCACAACACGATGGCCAGCGAAGCTTTCATCTTGACGAGTGCTGTAAAAGCAGAAGGAGATGTTTGGGTTAGTCCCCAAATTCGGGTAATGGCAAAGCAAATACAAATTAGACCCCCTGATGCCATTGTTTGTCTGATGCTTATAGAGGCAATTGTTTAGAGTGCAAATAATTCGGAATGGTTTCCTGGAATGGCCGCATTGGCCAGAGGCTGCTTATCTGGAAACGGTTCGAACATGCAAATCTATGGAATATAGAAGGCGTCGCCGCCAAGTCTCCGAAATCGGTTTATGTTTGTCTGAATGTAGAAAGAATCATCTGAGGTGATCGCGATGAGCCGCCCGATGGCGGAGCGGAGCCCACTTTGTCATGCATTATTAATGGCCCTTGGCATATATATCGCGTATGCATACTAATTGGTGTTCATTTTAATTTCGATATTTTACACAGAAGATTTCACAATTTCTCAATCGGCGAAGACCACGTCGGTGCTTGTTGGTTTCCCCCTGTCCTCTCCGCGTCTATTCCCTTCTATCCACTACATCTTTCTCTACTCTGCTCTTCTGACTATGCAAATCAGTGCAGCCATGTCACCACAAACTGTCTTTTAACGGGCGCAGTACGGCCGCCGGTGATTGGTCAAAATTTACTTAATTATTGTGCCCGACAGGTCGGATGTACTATCATGCTCTAAGCCTGATTGGAATTGGTTTCCTCGTCTGTATTTTTTTTTGGCACTCAACTTTACGACTGGTGGTGCACTACTAAACACGGTTGTCACTCACTTCTTTTTTGACTGATCGTTGGGCTTGGGCGGAGATGGGGTTGCGTTGTGGTGCGTACAACGGTGCAGCTTTGATTGCGAGCTGTTAGCCTGTTTAGCTGACTTTTATACTAAGGAGCTTTAGCGGCTCATACACTGAGCGCAATTCCCAGCAGCCAGCCCCGCTCGCTCGGAGCTTTCGCATGTGGAACCGGATTTTCAACGACTGACTTAAGGTTTTTTCAGCTGAATTTTTCGGCAAGCAGTCAAACGGTCTGTCTGTTCAGTCCACCAGTTCATAGGGTGGAATGGAAATGCGAGTTTTATCACAGATTTATCTGTCCACTCCCCATGCCTCTGCCCATATCACTGGTTTTGTGTTTATTTGATCGTTACTCTTGTCTTTTTTTCTTTTTTGGCTGCTCTCACGTACGAAATTCGTAGGAAAAACATTGACTTACGTGAAAATTGAAATTTAAATGTTGATTTTGCCAGTCCGGACCGAGTTCCGAGCTGGAGTTGGACTTGGACAGAGCCGAGCATGGAGAGCGGAGATCTGAGACACTCACTGATCTGGCTTTAGCTGGTTTGGTCTCTGACTCTGACTTGGTTTAACGATCGCATTTAGTTGTTTCTGGTGCTGGTGCTGTTGTTGTTGTTGTTGTTGTTGTTGTTATTGTGTTGTAATCACTTTTATGCATTTCCATTTCCCTTTTAATTATCTTTCGGCTCATGGATCGCACGCACAAGTCTAGACCCGACCACATTGCGAAAGCTTTAGCTCCCATTCATTCCAACTGGTCTTAGCAATCGGGATTTACCCCACTGCCTTGGGTGGACATGCTCGTACATATGTATTTGTTGCCATCTTAGCCGTGACTAGGGGGTTTTTCCGCCTTTTTGGCAGATAGTATTTAGCTTCAACGGTCGGTCAACTGTACAGGGGACAAGAGGACGTCTGCTAATGGATTCGGGACTCGAGCTCAGACTGATAATTCTAGCCGCTTTCGGGCAACATTAATTAACTATAAAAAAGTAAAAATACGCATTATATTCGTATAATTATGTACTTTCGCAGCTTTTATGGCACTATGTCACAGCCAATGACGCAGGCGATTCTAGAAAAAGCGCAATTATCAAGCATATGAAGACGATCTGGCTGCTGGCTGGCTGGCTGGCTCAACGGATTACCTGGACAGGCTGCGAAAAGGTTAATACATCACCTCGACCGGCGTTGACCCGACTCTCCACTTGTGATATAACATCCGAGCCAATTATACAAACAACTTTCGGCTTGTTTGGCGGCGATTAACATTTAAATTGGGGCATCCTTTGCCCCAAGCGGCATATATCGATTATGCAAATCGAGAGTAACCGGGAAAGGAAAAAAACGGTCAACATACGACACCTCGTTGGCGCGAGAGGAAAAGAGACAAAGGGTTGCTTACCTTGAAACCGCATCAGGGCATCAGCCAGAGAGAGAGACATGGGCATGACAGGGGCATGTGCAAAAGTTCAGGTTCAGGAAAGATTAAAAAAATCAAGTAAAATAAAGGTAAACAAGAAAAGAAGGCTATCCTCCAACGGATCGAAGCATTGAACTCCCTTCCTATAGGGAGGCTAAAACAGTCTACAGGATTATGTAGAAAGATGTTGAATAAACATCTCAGATCATAAAGTTTGGTTGGATTATCTCAAATAATAAAACTTTTGTAATTGAACAACATTTTAGTTAGTTTTCAAAATAATAAATACATACACATACGTATGTATTAATTATTGATATGGCTGAATAGACACGGAAATGCTTCTTTCTAGGAGCGTTACAAGCTCCTGGCCAAAACGTTTCGACCCTCCTCAAGGGTATACAAAACCACAAGGTACACAGAGCAAGAAGAAGCTGAAGAAATAATGACAACGAAAAGTTAAATGTACAGATTGAATAAAGCGCAAAATAAATCTTCCACTTGGTACGTGCCCAAGTTTTCATTGTCATTGCGAGCTGCTGCCTTCCGCCACACAAAAAGCGAGGCGAATCAAACAAAAGCCGCGACCTCAAACAGTCAACACGGCAAAGGTGGCGACAGAGGAATTGTAGGAGGGAGGAGGAGGAGGGGGGCGGAGGCGGAGGATCACTGGGGATTAGATGAGACCAATGTCTGGGACAAGCTTAGGCCGAGCTCGGGCAGAGCGCGTGCTCTCCTCTGACAGATAAGGTGAAATGAGGCACATTCAATTTTCAACTTAATAGTATATTATATAAAAGAAAACAACTGATAAGTGCAGTGGCAGCATCATCAGCGGCAGACCGCACCTCTAGCCTAAAACTACGAGTATTTGTATGTATGTATAGTATATGTACACTAGTCCAGCTCCCTGGGCCCTGGGCCTGGGCCTGGAACTGAGCTCAATCACAACCTAAATCAGAGACTATTTGACAGCCTCATCAGAGACTTGGCCGCATTGCGTAAGGTGGCGATCGGTTGTCGGAAACACCGTTTCAAGGCAGGCGTTTGTGGTGCCGCGGCCGCAGATCTTGCGATAGAGATCCACGTAACCGAGATCGCCCCAGGCCACACGGATCACTTTGAGGGCGCTCCACAGGGCGAGCAGCAGCAGCAGAGCCATGCAGGGCGCCTGCACGTGGGGCAGAACCTTCACATTGAACCACATCAGCCTGAGCACGAAGTCGGGCAGCTCACCCATTTCCTGGAAAACGGTCAATGGGGTATCAGTGGTAGGGAAATTTCCATGGTTAGGAGGCTGTTTCCACTTACAAACTCATACCAGAAGGTGGGCAGCAGCATGTTGCTGAAGCTTTTCAGTCTCCTGCTGTAGGAAGAGAGATTCGGCATGGGTATGTTTGACTGGAAGCGGTACTTCTCGTTGACAGGTATGCCTGTCGTGGGCTCCATCAGAACAAATGGCTCGTGCTCCTCGGCATTCGGATTGTAGCCCTCGTAGTGCTCGCTCCAGTTGTAGCTGCTGCCATAGAAGTGTGGCGCCGAGAACGCCGATGGGGCATCATCTGCAATCGAAAAACGTGAGAAATAATTCCAAAATGTTGTGAGGGAATCCCCTGATCGACTTACTTATCACACACTTGGAGACGTCAAACATCCCTTTGTGCAGTTTGATGCCGTAGGTAGTGTCCATGCACTTTGGGGGCTCCTGGCCGGGCTGCAGAAGCACGTATCGATAGGTGTCGAGGCCGGCGTAGCGCTCTGGGCGCTGGTAGATGAGGGGCAGGACGCGGCAGGACTCGATGGCCACGACGTTCAGCGGTGTGTCTGGCTGCAGGAAGGGCGGGAAGAGCGAGTTGTCGTGAGCGCCGCTCACGTTGTAGGGGCAGTCGTCGTCGGACCACTCTTTGCTGCGCGGCAGCTGCTCTTTGATGACCTGCTGGCCGTTGAGGGTCTCGATGCGAAAGAAGTTATCGATGCCTTGCTCCGGGCCAATGTTCACCGTGTAGACCTCCTCCTTATCCTTGAGAGCCTGCGGGTGGAAGCATATAAGAATATGGCCAGATGAGATGAAATCGAACCGCTTACATTGTGCAGCGGTCCGCAGTTGGAGGACAGGGCGAAGGGCAGTAGGTTGGATACCAGCTGCAGGGAGGGTCGTGTGAACTCCCAGAGGAAGTAGTAGACTGAGCCGGTGATGAACAAGTCCTCGAGCCTGGTGATGGCATCGAAGCCAAAAACCGAGAACGGTGCCACGTGCTTGAACTTGGCCGCCGCGCCCAGTAGCACGTTGTTGGGCGAGGTGATGGTCCAGTTGAGGACATCGGGAGCGACGCTCTCCTCCGGCAGGAACTCCACATGGCGGTAGCGATTCTTTCGGTACGTCACTTTGTTGTCTGTGCGACTGAGGATGTCGTTGTAGCCCACGATTTTGTAGGTGATCGGTCCGATCTGGTCCAGTTTCAGCCGCTTGTCGCGCCCGCTCTCAAACTCGGCGGCATTCGTCACGTTGAACAGGTAGCTCTTGAGCTTACCAAACGGAGAGTTCACCCAGCTGTCCATGGTGGGCATCTCCTGGCGGAAGCGGACATGTTCCCGGGCCACCACCACGCGATAGTCCCAGATGCAGGACAGCACAAACAGATAGAGACTCGACAGGCCGAGAAACACGTAGAGAGCTACCCTCAGCTTCTGTCCAGGCTTCATCTCTTAAGAGAGGTTTAGAGATCTTGGTACTGAGACGAATAGTCAGATGGAGACGGAAAATGGCTGGAGAAAGAACCACGTCCGTTCGGGAGAAAACACGCGATTCGTTTGACTCGAAATCTAAGCGCTTTGGACACTGGTGTTACAGTCACTTATCACGGCTCTTGGCCAGCGGAATGCAACAAAGTATATAAAATCAAAATAACGGAAAGGCTATCAGCTAAGCCCTCGAGCTGGAGCTGAATCTGAGGCTGATTCGGCTGCCCGGCTCCCGACTCCCGGCTCCCGGCTGCTCTCTCCGTTGCTCCCGCTCTGGGGAATAGCAGCGATAATGGGGATCTCTGACCCGATCACACAATTCACGCACATTCCAATTAAAACTTTATGTTTCCAGATAAGCAGTACTTAACGGTACTTACTGTAAGTCTGCACGGAGCACTTTCTCCTGTTATTCTGGAGCTCTATGCGTCCGAATGACGTCTTCCATTTGGATCACCTGTTGCCATTCAGGTGGTGCCAGTCCCCCCTGCGTGGATTCACGGCTAACCTCGGTCGTTGGCAGGTGGAGATTGCCTGCACTTGACTGAAAGACGCCGCCCTGGGGTCGCCGCAGAGGCTGCCTTATCAGGCACAGACAGACGCAGACGGCACTCCGCTTATCAGTCCAGCGGGCAGTAGAACGTGCAACGTAACCAATGACTTGCCATTAAAGTCTGTCCCGGATTGGTCTTGGTCTGCTCTGACTCTGATCCAGGCATAGTGATCCGCAATGACAATCATGGAATCCAGTATTAATAGACGCTTTAATGGCTCTGGTGCAGAATCCGGTCTGGTCTGTGTCTGGAGGTCTCTAATGCAGCCAATCGAAAGTAAACAAACTACTATATAACTAAATTCCTAAATCTGGCATTTTGAGATGAGTTCTGCTGATAGGCGGGCTTCATAATTCATTGAAATTTTTATTTCCATTTAATGTTTCATGTATTTGTTGTTTGTTTGGGCTATGTTGGATGACCTCGCAGCCGCTGGAAGCCTGTATAGAAAGGGAACTCGAACATCAACTGATGGATAGATAGGGCTTATCTGTCTCGATTGCCCAGTTCCAGTTCTCGTTTTCGTTTTCACTTGATCTCGATCCAGTTAGGGCCCTTCGGAAGCATACTTTTGGGATCAATAGGAACCAGATTCTAGAATTTTTAAATCTACGCATCAAAGGCCCACAGGGGAATACTTATAACCGGTCGTTGCAGTGCGATGGTAAGGTGTTTCGATCTTTGATTCGATCATTCCAATAGAAAGACACAAATCCAGACCGCATTTGCTGGGATATCATTCCAGAGATCATCAGAGAATAATATTCTGAAACATCCTTCGTTGCATACTTTCGGGTCTAGTACCGATTCCATTCCGGAAAAGGCAGCTGCAAGTCTATAAAAACTGAAATGGTCAGCAATTAAGCAATTATCGATGGCAAAACAGATTTTCAAATTTGATTTTGTCCTCCCAGTAGGTATTTTTATTTACTTGTTTTTATTAAGAAATAAAAATATTCTTTTGTTTCGGGAACCCATCCAAATATTCTATAGCTAATGGCTAGGGAATAGCAATTTGAGAACCAAATGTGTAGAGCTTAAGCCAACAAACATTTTGCAGGTGAACGTGGACGTGAACCCCTACTTTGGATTCTGTTGAAGCTTTCGGGGTTGTGGAGGCGAGGGGAAGAAGGGATTCGATTCCGGTCTATGCCTAATTAAAATAATATCGTAATTAATTGCATATTATACACATATAAATCGTACATTGGATAGATTCAATAGATGTTTGCGATCATATACGAGAGTACATACGGCTATTGGATCGATAATGAAGCACATTTGTATGGAGGACGGAACATTGCTTTATTTTTTATTTGAGAAACGTTTCGGGTTTGGTTTGTGACTTGATTGTCTTGACATCGAATTTCAACAAGTGGTACAACGGGGTACGGGGAATTGTGGAAGGGTTGGGGTATATTAATTCAGTTTTGGTATAACAAATCAAAGTTTATGCTAAGTCGAAGCTTTGAGCCTTATAGCGATCACGACTGTTGCGTAGGACTACACATCATCATCAAAATTTCATAACGATTACTTACAAAGATAACCTACATACAATACAATAGATACAGATACAGATACAGATACAAATACAGATACACATACAAAATACATACAAGTCTTCCCAGCTCCATTTGTTCTAGACTACAGACACTCACACACACCCCCCACCGGATCAAATCCGAACGGACCTGATCGGATCGGATGGGGGCGGGGGATGGGTTATGGGAATGGAATGGAATGGGCTAGTCCCAGTTACCTATCTACACTAAACTAAGACACCCAGAGACCGACCCCTCGATACGTCTACTGATCATATCATCATATCATCCAAAACTCGACAGTCTCTAGTATCTGGCGGGCTGGGTGTCCTTGTTCTGCTTCTTGTTCATGTCCACTTGGGCGGTGGCCAGGTAGTTGGATCCCTCCAGATGCAGAGTGCTCTGCCGGTGAGAGTTGCGGATCAGGCAGAAGGTCGACAGCAGCAGCAGGGCCACCCCCAGGGCGAACAGACCGACAATCAGAGCCACACGTATCTTGGGCGGCACTTGTTCGGCAAAGCGCATCAGATCGGTGACCTCATTGGGCAGGCTGTCAATCCCCTCCTCGAACCACAGAATGGGGAAGATGATGTCTGGGAAGTTGGCCACTTGCTTGATGTCGAACACCTGGCTGACGGCCAGATTGATTTGGATACGAGCTCGCACACGCAGAGTGGTTCCCATTTTCTATGGGATAAACACAGAAATGAATGACCATTACAGGAGAACTGAGAGGAGGAAAGGGCCGATTTCCTTACCGGCTGCACATCGAGGAAGAACTGATGCTTCTCCTTCTCGGGCGGCGAGATGCCCTCCACCTGTGTCCGCAGGCTCTCGTCGCCGAGGTAGAAATGGGGGAAGCTTAGCATGATGGGGGAATCTGTAAGGGAGAGACATTTATTAGTGTCAGGAAGGGATCTTTTGAGGCCCAGTGAATAGTACCGTATTGACACAGCGAGACGTTGAAGAGACCGTTGGGGGAGCACGAGGGCTGGCCGGCGGGGCAGAAGCACATGTTCTCCGGGTGGCTCTCGACATCGGCAAAGACCCACTCGGGTGGGGTGAAGCGATAGCCGGGCACCTCGTTCGAGGTCATCACCTCCTTTTCGAAGACCATCGGCATGAGGCGGCAGAGATCTTTGTCGTACACATGCAGCACGCGGTCATGGTCGATGTGCGGGGGGAAGATGGAGCCGTCAGTGCCGTTCAGCCGATTGCACTCATCGGTGGTCCAGTGGGGCAGGTGGGTGCGACCGTTGTACTGGTCGATAATGCCATACTTCTCGATGTCATCGACGCCTGTGTTGACGGTGACGCGGTCGGAGGAGGTGCCGTTCTTGCCGTACAGCAGACCGAACTCCTCGTATGGCAGCTTCTGCTCCTTAGGCACCACATCCTTGGCCAGCTTGAGCAGTGGATCCTCGTATCCCCAGAGCAGCTGTCCCACGGACACCTGAACGAACGGCTTGATCTTCAGTATGTCCATGATGCTGGCCATGGCCAGACGCAGGAACCTGGGATGGGCAAGATCAGGGTTAATCAGATTGCAGCATTTTTTGTGGAAGCCACTGTCGGCACGCCAAGGGCACTCCCAGGGCACTCACCTGGCCGCATGCTTGCTTTGGGAGGTGGCACTCAGCATGGGAATGTTGGGCACAATCACCACGTCATCTTCGGGGCCCACAGACAGATCTTCGCGGAACGAGTAGATCTTGCGCAGATTGTAGCTGAGCGTGCCATTGTCATTCTCCACGATGTTAACCTTTTCCCAGCTCTCGCTGCAAGTCGGAGATGAAGGGAGAGAAGATCGTATTAACATTGACGTTTAGGTGCAGTTTAAAGATCACTTACCTGTAGACATAGGGACCCACCTCATCGACAATGGCCTTGGAGCCGTTGCTGAGGAAGTCATCGGCATTGGTCACATTGTAGATGTACAGACTGATGTGGGGCTCCACCGGCGGCTTGGCCCACCAGCCGAAGGTCTTGGCGCCGGGACGCAGAGCCACCATGCGGTCCACAATGGCATTGATCAGCACGGAGAACTCGCAGGCCACCAAAACGCCTCCCACTATCAAAATCGACGCAATGGCGATCGTAATCCCTGGAAAACCAAGGCGAATTATTCAACGAATGTACAGCGATTGCATAAATCAGTGGATGACTGGAATGAGTCAGACCCTGTGTGCGGGAAGGTGGGAAAGTGTTGGCTTTGTTGGCTTCGATCGAGACAAATATTTGAGTTGGCACTCGACTGAGACAGCTCGGCATAAATATTTATACATCGAACGAATAGAACACTATTGTACATATTGCGGAATATGATTCACTCTTCTGGTGACCCTTTGACCTTATACACTTTGTTATCCAATTAGCATTTATACAACCGATGGATAGAGAAGCCCGATCCGATCCCCAATTAGTTGTGATTGAATAATTATCGTTTAATTACAGAAGTGGAAGCGCCAGAACTGGAATGTCGACGCTAAACAACAGCGATCAGAACCAGATCCCAGTCCCAGTCCCAGTCCCAGTCCTCGTCCTTGGAACTAAAAACCCACTACGCATTAGTCTCATTTTTCCAGAAGGAAACGGAAGGAAGGGAAAGGTGGTAGCTACTTGGGTAAAGATCTAAGTTTATCCTCTGCGTACTTTTAGCGGAATCAATTATAAATTCAAAGGCGAATACCAGTTTAACCAGTCATACGAACAAAGCAAAACATCCGCAATCTATTGAGCAAAATCAAGAATCAGGCACGGCACGTGGAGTTATATATTGTATGCGATATATGGATGATTCGCCTTGGTGTTAAGTCAGTCGATGGGTACTTGTGGTTCCACCTTCCTTTGCGTTGTGCATAAATCGTTTCAGGGGATTATTGCACAAATCAATACGGAAATCCATATGGAAATTTTCTTAATAGGAAGAACGCGGTTGACTAATCAGATGCTAATGATAGTGGGAATTCAGGTAATACTCGTCCAGCTTCCAGTCGGGAAAACTCTGGGAATACATCTCCGAAGAATCGCTCACACTCTTGGGTGCTACTCGCATTCATTGAATTGATTATACTTACACCATTTTCTCAGATACGTGCTGGACAGTTTAGTGCATAGTTTGTGTTTGGGACCGTTCATGTTGTGGCTGTTATTGGAGTCGTTGTTGTTTCAAGAGTTGACCGCCTTGCAGTTGTTAACTAGAAAAGCAAATCAAAATTATATATAAGACATATCAAGCTGTTTTTATATGGGGGACCTACAGACAGATAAGCTGTAATACCGGTTAAGTTGTTAATCTATAATTATCAGGCAAAAGCCAGGTAAACAGGAATGCAATCATTCAATATCACTTGATAATCACATCGTAAAGTTCTAGCCGACATTGGGTCTCGATGCTGGAGCTCATGATCAGCGATCAGCGTTCACGATCACGATCATGATCAACATCTTCTGTTTTGTGCTTCTGCTTCTTTTTCGCCACTCTTTCCATATGTTTACTTATGTCTATGGATATCCATGGCATGGCTTGAGACATGAAGAGACAACCAGATGACAGTGGAGGAGAGATGCCCCGACTTTGGCCCAGACCTCAGACACGTTGCGGGGCGTGTTAGCCTTGTGGGGCTTGACAACGCTCGAGCTGTGGCTGTATTTAGTTTTGGCCAAAAGCTGATTTATCAGCTATGCGATGCTTCGACACAAAACAAAACAGACGAACAAAACCGATCTGCAATCTTGTTTTGGTGGTTGGTCGTTGGTGGTTGGGGGACGGGGACGGGGACTGTCTCCAGAACCTTCAAGTCAGCACAACGACTTTTTGCTGGGGCTCTTTTGTGGCGCGGCTTTTGTGCGCTGGATAATTGCTCGAGTCTGGTCTGTCAATGATACATACGAGTACTGTAACGCGCTGCGCCCTTCCTGGCAGGGACAGACCTTGGCTGCCGTTCAGCTCGGTTCAGGCAATTAAGCACTTTTTAATGGACTGACAGGCTCCAGCTAAAGCTCCAGCTGCCTCTCCCTCTCTGTCTACGGCTCTGAATCTGGCTCTGGCTCTGACTCTGACTCTGAGGTTTCGCATATAGCAAATGTCGGAAAGAAACCTTGACCGAGGCCAGGGCTGTGCTTGGGCATACATACATACGAGTATATCTTTTAATATTCGGACTCGTGCGTAAACAGCAACGATTTTATTATTGAAAATTCCAGGCAGACAGCCCGCAAGCCATTATTCATATTCATAAACGAAACGCAATGCAGCCAAATGGGATTTGGCTAATGGTTTGGGCTATTTGCAGGCGTCGCACGGTCGTACACAATAGAACCGAAACGTTTTAATTGCCTCACTCGATCTGGCGATCTGGCGATCTGACAAACCAGCGATCCAGCGATCCAGCGATACGCAGATCATTCTCAGATTCAAGTGCATACAAACAGTCGTTTATCGGCGCGAACGAGATAATCTGGAACTCCAGTGGGAGCTTACTGCTTGGGCACGTTCACACCTTCCATTCCGCGATTCGGAAGAACGCACTGAGAACTAGAGATCATCAGAACATGAGAACCAGACTCGACGCTCAAATTCTTGGATGCTCCGCGGAAATGGTGGCCTACAACCAGTTTTGATGTTTTCGCTTTACGGTTTCGGCCAAAAAGCATTAAACTTTGTACTTTGGGCCCTGGCCAGCACACAGCACACAGCACTCAGCACACGCACACCACCCCACTTACCCAGCAACTGAGTGGATACAAAGTTTTTCGGATTTTTTTTAGTATTTGTCGAGTTTACTGCGCTCTCTGAACGCCACAAGGTCGCGCTGGCGACTCCAATATCTGTGTGTTTGTTATTTGTGTTGTGTGTTTTGCATTGGATCCACCATTGGATCCACCATTGTTGGCTCTGGTCGAGCGATGCCCATTGAATACCAATTAGCCCATAATTATTTCAAATGATTTTCGGTGACACCCGTCATCGAGCCATAAATCAGTTAATTCAATCAGGAATTTATTTGCTGAGTACTCGTAATTTCGGTTCTGTTTTCTGTTAGCTGTTGGCTGATTGTGCGCTTTGTTCGCGGAGTGCACTGCTTCAGGCCCTGGCTATTATAAGTACATATACGTAAAAACTTGTAAGCATTACAAATGCTTGCAAAGAACGAGGAATGGAATGGAGTCTACTGGAGATGCAGTGTGACTCAGAGTTTTGGTTCCCGGGAAATGAATGTGTGTAACTAACAGAACCTGAGCTATTGTGTCTCGCATCCCCAAGAAGTATGCAAGCAACTGGAGGTGACTGGAATGACTGGGAAATTCTAGATCTAAACAGCAGACCATCCAAACACCTTGTTATGAGAATCACAGCCAGATTTCAGCAGTTTTGGCATTCCATTCTATTGCAATGAAATGCGATAACTGATGTAATCATTTTACTTTTGTTGACTCGGATCTCGCCCGTTGTTGGAGTCGTTGGAGCTGTTGGAGCTGCTCTTTCAGCTGTTCAATTAGCGGCTAACGTGTTGTGTTTAACGTGAAATCGCCAGCCGAGTGTTGGCTTTTATATCTTCGATGTGTACGAGCATGTGTTGAATGTTATATGGCTTAGACAGAATCCCAACTTCAATAGAAATTTACTTTCTAAACACACGTTTTTTGTATGAATTGAACTGAAAGCGGAATCTTGGCGAAGACATCCGCTGCCCCCCTTACTGCTGCTGCGGCTGCTGCTTCTGCTTCTGCTGCTGATCAGAGCTTGGCAGAGCTCTCGGATTGAAATGAAGTAAAGGCGAAGACAACGTGAAGTCGAGTCTCATAATTTCACTGCGTTTAAATGTTGCACAAATAAATACAAGCGGTAGCAGCTACTTATTTTAAACAATTACCCTGACCCAATTTCAGAGCTGGGGCTGTGGCTGTTGCCTCTGTTGCTGCCGCTGTGACACTGGCCTGGCCAAAAAGCAAGCGGGCTGCTGACAAAATTCGCTCTGCTTTTTTTTTTGATAATACAAAATGAAATGATTTTTAAATTTTTGTGCGTTAAACAATGCTTGGCTGTGCTGTTGTCAATGGCGTGACAGACATGTGCGACGGGGCTCATCTTGGAGTTTCAGTAGGTCAGTTTTGGTGGCAATTACCCCAGAGACAGGGACAGGTACAGGTAACAGAGAGAGAGAGAGACACAGCAGAAGTACAAAGTGTTGTTTGCGTTTTGCTTTCGCAGTGAAATGTGTCAACGGGCAACAGCAAAGACAAAGACAAAGCCAGGCAATTGTCACCTCAATTTTATGACCAACTTGGCAACGAAATCAAGCAACAACTTCAGCAGAAACTTCAGCAACAGAGTGCCACAAGATAACATAGTATACTCGTAGTCGTATATGTATGATGAAGATGATGATTCAAAGCTTTTACTCCGGACTGTTGCTGCTGCTGCTGCTGCTGGCTGCTTCTGGTGCAACCTTCACATAATCGTCATCATCGTTATGTGGTCAAAAAGAGAGCTTTCGCGGGCCCTCTTCACTTATTTATGCATTTATTTAGTTTTATTTGATTTCTGTGGGGTTTTCTGACCTGGACACACGCTTCATTTTGATTTTTGAATTTTGATTTTGGATCTTGGACGAGTATGTAGTATGTGTGGTGTTTTTTGGGTAAACTTTTTTTTTATTTGATTTCGTTTTGAGTCGCTGCTTCGTGGCAGCGCCAATCAGCGCGCTGTGCAGAGCGAAAATTTCACTTTTTCCACACAAGTAATCATAAAAACTATGCACGTTCGTAAAATGCGCTTTTGGCAGGGCCGTAGACAGCATTTAGCTGCTGCCGCTGGCTCCAGGGGGAAAGAGGCGTCATCAGCAGCAGCAACATCATCAGCAGCAGCAGCATCAGCAGCAGCAGCAGCCACAAAGCATAATTCAATGATTTTCCGCTTTTGTAGAGCTATTAAGCGCCCAGCCAAGCCATCGAGCCACCATGGAAATGGTTTCATTTTGGCTGAGTGGGCAAGGTCTTGCTCAACGCTCAGACTGCGACTGCCACTGCGACTGCGACGAGACCGACCCGACAGCATCTATAAGGTTTATCAATGATCGATGCAGTAAGCAGCAACAACAAATGGACTTTTACTGCCGCAAAAGGCCTGGAATGTGAGTGCTACTGCCACACCACACCATACCATACCACAAACAACACACCACACACTTGTTGCTGCTGTTGCTGCTGGCTTTTGTGAAAGACACACCAGAGAGGCAGACGCAGACCTGTCCAGCCTGAGGGGAACGGAGGGACAGGCCACAAGCCGCAAGTCGCAATCCGCAGACATTTCAAAATAGTTATATTAACACACAGACAGGCGGCACTCACACGGGAGCCGGAATCGGAGTCGAAATCGGCCGTTTACACGGATGCAAGTTTAGTACGTACGCGCTGTTTTGTGGATAGATAGATTCTTACGGGGAGCCCCAAAATGTGGAACGTAACACCAAACCGCCGGAAAAAAACGTTGACGACTTGAACGCTCGTAAAGCCGCCGAGAAACTGATGTCGATGTCTTCGAGTGGCCCCACAACGTAAGATGTTGGGGCGGCGAAAGCTTCCACCTGAAGCTCGGCTTGGCATTGCGACAAAGCGAAACTCGAAAACCTGATAAACAGGTACACCTGTGTGCGTATGTGTGTATGGAGGTGTGTGCTCAAGAGGAGAGGCATAAGCAAAAGCGAGAGTAAGCAAGCGCGCTCTGTGTGTGGCTGTGTGTGGCTGTGTGTGGTGCATGACTTGAGCTTTTGCTCAATGCACTGCATGCGATAAAAGCTTTCGGATATTCGAATAGACTTCGATCGGTTCGAAATAAATGTTGCCTGTTTCTGCTGTCGCTCCCTCGATTTTCTTCTCTCTCTTTCTGTTGCTTTTGGGGAATGGAATGGGTGGCGGCGACTGATAAAAACAAGTTTGTTGCTTTTGCATTGAAGTCTTTCGTTTTGGTTGCGTTCCGTTTCGTTTTATGTTGCACACACAGAGACGCAGCGATCCCATTGATTGCCACACCAATACCACTGGCAGCACTAAACGATTATGATATTTTGTTGTTGTTGCAAATGACTCACTTCTATGGTGATTGTTGTTGTTGTTATTATGGTTTGTGCCAGTGGTTGCCAAACACCAAACATCAGAAGCCACAATAACGAAGACAGATCAAGTTGAAGCCACGGAATGTATGCTAAAGCTGACAGCTCCAACGATTACAAATTATTGTTATTGCCACTGAATGTTGCAGTTTCGGTTGGCATTGCGCCGGGTTTTTTTGGTTTTGTATGTTGTTGTCTGTCTTCAGAATCGGAATCTTGCAAAAGCTTTCCTCCTTAAGCATAAACAGGCTCTTGGGAAATGCGCAAGCCGGGGAAACAACAC
The DNA here is from genome assembly GCA_008121275.1 of Drosophila lowei. Taxonomy (NCBI): domain Eukaryota; kingdom Metazoa; phylum Arthropoda; class Insecta; order Diptera; family Drosophilidae; genus Drosophila; species Drosophila lowei. The sequence continues at coordinate 16,384,796 of CM017778.1, read as the reverse complement.
CGCGCGACAAAAACTTGTTGCATTTGCATAACCAATAACAGCTAGGGGAAATCTTTTTAGACCATGTCTAGGAAATGTGATTCGAGAAATTGTCCACTGGCAGAAAATTTCACAGCGAGCACGTTCGTTCTGAAACGATGGAGAGTTTTTCCACTTTAGATGAATCAGGGGCAAGTTCTGACGATATGATTATTGTTAAATGAATAATAAGACTTGGGAGATTCTATGAATCTCAGATATTCAGATAGAATTTTTAGAGTTGGGAATCATGATCTTAAGAGGATCCAGTTGCGTACTAGCATTTATATATTTTGTTTAAACCTGAAAAAACCATTGCTCAATCCCCATAACAATAGCTTTATGGTTAGAAGGCGAACCAAGACATTATCGCCTCAATGTGTTTGACATTCCAACTACAAGACCAACCATACACACGCACACAGACGCACAAAGATATAGAGTGCTGTTGGACTTGGCGACGGCGACGGCGACGGCGACCCGTATCCAATGCCTAACTCTACGACGACTTTGCATGCCAATAAGGCCAACCGGGTTGCATGCGACCTTTCTGTTTATGTAAACTGTCGTACAAAGTGGCGCAGTTTTGTTGTAAGTGATGCAATAAATAATAATAAAAGCACAGCAAAACCAACAACAACAACAACATACGCATATGTAAATTTAAATGTTGTTGCGTGTCATCAATAGCCCCTGCCCCGCCGACGCAACAGAATCAAAATTTGTTGTTCACTTACGATACAGAATGTCGACCAACGTCGGCATGGCCAATCGTCAGGCCCTCACGGGATCTTCACTCAGATTGGCTATTGATGTAGGATTTGAAGATTCTGGATTTCCGATGATTGTGTCCTACTTTTCGAAGAACTTTTGTTGTTTAATTTTGAGATTCTCTATGTGTGATTCTTGTTTATACATATTGTTGTATGTAAGAACTTTTTTTGGCACTTGACGACCCGGCAACCCAGGTTGTTGATAAGGCCCCCGCTTTCCCTTTTATTTCTACGTCAGAGCTGATAAGATCCCTACAAGCGAGCATACAGGAAGCGGGAACTGGAAGCCAATCGAGGGCACCGCCAGCTCTACATTTAACATGATGGAAACGACTTTGCCCTCCATCTTTACAGCTTTTAAGGTAGTTTATGTGAGGGCCTGAAAAAACTACAGTAACTTAGAGCGCGGCTGACTTAGTGCCACTTAAGTTGTCAGTTCCAGTCAAATACTCCGCCGTAAAATAGACGTTGAAGCTAGCTCTTGAGACCTGCTCGAGGCGGAGACTGTAGTCATTGCAGGCGAACAGTATTGGAAAGCTATTAGCAGCACGGAACGATTAAACGATTGAGCCATTGGAATATCACCCGCGTCATCCGCGCCTTCTAGAAAAACAAAAAGTTCAGAAAGGCTATCAATCGAAAATGATGCAAAACACGATGGGGCCGCCGCCGCTTCACATCTGTAGTCGAACAGAAAGTATGGAAGGCCCCACGCCTTATAGGGAGTACGACAGATTAATTGTAAACTCTTGACTAAACTGATAAATGCTGAGCACACAATCTTGGACTGTGCCTGGGCCTGGTCTCTGGTCGTGTGGGGTTCAATAACTCGCGATTCTCATCCCGGGGGTATTTACGCGAGTAATCAGGTTGTTATAGCGATGCTTGAGGGGCTTGAGGCATGTCGGCTAGCTTAAGAATTGAGCATTCATACGACTGGAAGATAAGCTAATCTAAGTATATCCTCACATGCTCCAAGAATTGCAAAACGACAACAGAAGCCGAGGAGAACGAGGCGAAAAGAAAAGAAAAAAGAAAAAAAGAAAAGAAAAGAAGACAGAGGTAGCACCTTGAGCACCCATGCACTGAGCGAAATATTGCATGCACTTTTCTTTGTTAATCGCTAATTGATTGGTTAAAGTCCATTGCAGTTCTATAAGTGAAATGGTAAACTCAGGAATACGCTATAAAAAGCCTAAGTGCTAATTACATTTTTTTGGCACGTGTGAATATACCTACATACGTATCAATATAATCGTATTGGGACATTTGAACATGCCTATCTATAGACCTATAATGCATATATGTATTCTTGATCAGACGACTCTTTAGCGTTCTTTCCACTTTATTTTACGGCTGTATATAAGATGTTCTATAAAAAGGTTCTTCCTGCTTTCACCTTGTGCCATTTCCACTTGTTTCCCGCTTCCCGTTTTCTCTCAGTGCATTGCAGATTGGAGCAGAAACAATGGAGCCCGTTTCTGGATCCCCGGCCCTCTTCGTCGTTCTCTGCATGATCCACGCCATTCATCTAATTCGATAATAATGAAGCAGCCACTACTCGAATGGAGAGAATGCAATGGGGGATGGGGATGGGGCTGCTGGTGCTGGTGCAGATGCTGCTCTCTATCTCTTCTTCCTGAGAGTGTGTGTGCGTGTGCGTGTGGGTATCATTGTGGTTCCTTTGTGTGAATGATGATTAAATTTGCACTTTGTCTCATTACACACACAAGCATAGAAGCTGGAACACGCACATTGACTGCTACGTAGTAAGCAAGAAATCCCGATACGTAAAACGCTGGCAGCGCTGTCGGCGCCTTGCAGTTATCAGCAATCATAGCTGACCACTCGCTTATCAATAGCAGAGCTGCAGCAGAGACAGCGGCAGCGACGGCGACGGCGACACCGAAAGCAAGATCGTAGAACGAGGAAAGAGAACGAAACGAAACGAAGGCCCAGCTGCTGATTCCGAACGGAGCGGAGCGGATTCCGTCGTAGTAATAACTTGTTTGGTGGGCAGCAGCACGCACCACAGTCAGTCCCCGAGTCCAGTCCCAGTGTTTTCCAGAGTCTATTGAAACCCGCAGTCGGGTTACAACACCCCCAGAACCCCCAGAACCCCCAGAAAGCGAAATCTAATCGGTTCTAGAGGTCCCGGTCTCTCTCGGCCAGATAGTGCGTGGGCTCTAATCGCGGAATCCGCAATAAATACCATACCCAACGGACAAGTGGTTGATCCAGTGGCACTTCGGGGGCAAAACGTTCGAAAGAGATTATCAAGCCAACGGCTGGTGCAAATATGTAGTGTTTGCCGTTGTGTTTCCTTCCCTGTTGTTCGGTCGTACCGTTGCAGTTGTTGGGAAAACTAAGACAAACCAGAAACGGAATCGATTCCAAGTGCAGTGCAGTGGAAGACGACGAATAAGAAGAAGCAGAGGCAATGGCAGTGGCAGAGTGGAGAAGGGAGAAGGAGTGAAGAGTTTATTCCATATGGAAAACCAGCTCCAGCTGCAGTTACAGCTCCACTGTTTTTTGTAAATCAAGGCAGGAACTGGCCCCAACGATCGAGCTGACAAAAGAGAATAGCGACAAAACAAAGAAGCAGGCGAACAAAGAACACAAGCCAAGAAAAACAGAGAACACAGTGTCGGTCAGAGAGGAGCGAGGAGAGCGACAAGAGTTCTTTCTTATAGAGATAATCGTGCAAGTGTGTGGCTGCAAGATACAGATCCAGATACAGTGACAGAGACAGCGACAGATCCCGCGGAGCAGTCCCAGCATCCACATCATTAAGAGAGGCACAGAGCGAGAGGAAAACCCCCCAAAAAAGCTCAATACGAATGGTGTGCACACAGCGTAAATACGACGACAAAATTGTTAATTAAGACGCCAAATGTTTGGCAGTCGACGAAATTGCAGAGGAGAGTGGCGGGAGGCAAAGTAAACCAGAGAGAGAACGCGCACTGTGAGAAAAAGAGAGAGAGAGAGAGAGCGAGAGAAGTGCGGGTGCAATTACCTTGCGTTTGTGTGAGTGTGTTGTGAACCGTTTCGTTTCCATTTCGTTCACCTGAACAGCTGTCGTCGCTCACGATCTCTCTCCGCTCACTTACCCACTCTCTTGTTGGGTCGCATTGAACCCGCATCTTCAAGCCGTTATCAGCCAACTGAACTGCCTGCACCCCCTCCGTTTTCTGCAACTAATTGGGAACAAGCAGAAAGGAGAGAAGCAGACAAAAAGGGAGAGGAACGGTGAAGACAACCAACCTTCGTCGCGACGCGTCTCACACATTTAAATAGGAGAAGCGGACCAACCAGACGACGGATTGCCGCCCTCTAAGCGTAGGTCTCAAGTGCAAATTTGATTAAAAAAACATGTTTTCCAAACACAATATTGAATACATAATGTATGGGGGGTAGTCTAAGGCGCAATTTCATGCTGCTCAGAGCCAGTCTTATCAAAATTCGAAATCAATTCAATTTGCGATCACAGCAGTTCCAGATCACTTTAGCCATCAACAACCCCATTGAAACCCATTGAGCCATTATCTCCGCCAGTTCGTTCACATTCATATAAGTTCATGATCGTGCTGAAAATATTGGAAAATTTGACGCCCAGGTTGGGGCTTATTCCGTGGCGTTGACCCGTTTTCAAAGTTAGTGTACAAGTACTCCCCAGAATTGGTAATTTCTAGAGCTTAATTCTATGGAATACAGACACACAGTCACTCACACTGGTACCTCCTTAATTTGTTGTTTCCATTATTTTATTTTATGATTTTCTAGCTATAGTACATAAAAGTATCAGTATTATATTTTTTCCTAGGAGCTACTGATAAGGCCTAGCACATACATATGGGTTGTACTTTGATTTCAGCACGGGCAGAAGTCGCAGCTGAGCCCAGCATGCGGAGGCTCTGAGAGCTGAGACCCAGATTAGTTGGTGAAAAATTCTGTAAACGATCGCATGGTTAATAATCTTAGCTCCACGGAAAATAGTTCCGATTAAAGCACGCACACGCAAACGCACACACATGTACAAATAACCCTATAAAAGGTATTAATGAATTTGATTTCCTTCAATGGAGGAAAACTTAACTTAACACTCGCGAACTTGTTGTACAATCGCTGTATACTTATGTGTTCGATGAACTCTTGGATTCTCTACAAGTTTATATATAGAAGAGAGCGCCTGATAAGCCCATAATTATAATCAGCCCAGGCAGATAGATCCCTTTGTTGCGCCACGTGTTCCCAATCCCAAAGATAACATAAAATTATACATACTATTAAAATCAGTGGATACGAATCTGTTTCAAGTGCCGAGATATCTGTAATTCACGGAGCACCTTTGATGGAAACCGTATTATCATAATCTATTAGCTTACAGGCTCCTGGCTAGCAACAACATACTATACTACGATCACTGTGATAAGAAGCCAGCATAACATTTGTTAAATACACTTTCAGCTCCATCGAAGCGTTTGAAAAGTTGAAAAGTCACACACACAGAATGCCACGTTCCACAAGCCGTGATGTGGCCTTGCCACCAACTCAAGATGATCTCAGCAAATCCAAGTCCAACACATTGAACTCTCAGCGGAATGGGGTCGGTGCGGGAGGAACTGGAACCTTCGGGGGAGCCTACAGCAGCGGGAAGAGTGGTCCCGACAAGCCAACGGTACTCCAGATGATATTGGAGGCCTTCGGGCTGCGCAATCACACACAAAGCCGCGAGCCAACGTCCAAGGATATTGGCACGCTGATAAGTAAGTAGAGCACGGTTGATGGGGATGATACTCGCACAATAAATGCACTAAATGGGAAGTACGCAAACGCATCAGATCAGAGTAGAACATAACTACTAACTACATAGATGTAGTACATTTTTAATAAATAATAAATAATAAACCTGACCCACTTTCCAGTGCTGGGAGTGATGTTCCTGCTGTTCGTGATCAGTGTGACCGGATTCTTTGTGATGTGGTTCACCGAGTACTACAACAACACCATGCTAGAGGTAAGATGCTGCCCAGTGGCAGAATTGGCTTGCGAAAATTCTTGAATTTACCCAAAACCCCACCACAGAATCTGGTTCTGGCCGAGAACTCGGACACGGCCAAGAGCTGGCTCAACCCAGAGCCCAAGTTCGATACGCTGCTGAAGGCGCACATCTTCCACTACCCCAACATCGAGGATTATCTGGCCGGGCGGGCCGATAAGATACAGATACGCGATATGGGCCCGCTAGTCTACCAAGAGCACACGGTCAAGGACGAGGTCTCGTTCAACAAGAATTTCACGGTCACCTTCAGGGTAGGTGTCACTCACCGAGTTTAAAACCAAAGCAGGACCTACATCTAATTTTCTTCTTTTCTAATTCCTCTGCAGGATCGCAAGTCGTACAAGTTTCTGCCGGAGAAGTCAGCCATCCGGGAGGATGATGTGCTGCTGGTACCAAATGTGCCGCTCATCAGTGCCGCCGGCCACGTGAAGCGTATGCCTTACGCCACGCGCCTCATTTCAGGCATGTTAATCAACACGTTCAACGAACCCCTGTTCAAGAACCTTACGGCTGCAGAGTACCTTTGGGGATACGAGGACAGGATCATCAAACTGAAGAGCCTGGGCAAGGGCAAGAGACGTTTCGGCCTGCTGATGAGCGTAAGTGTTGGTCGATCCTTTGGCAAGATGTTTGGCCCCATAGTATTATTTTCCTTCAGCGAAATGGAACCAGCGTGGACTCGATTCAGGTGAACACCGGCGAGGACGATATCACCAAGTACAGCACCATCACCCAATTCAATGGCATGCCCCAGCTGGACTACTGGGAGGGGGAGGAGTGCAATCGAATCGATGGTGTGGACCCCTCCATGTTCTCCCCGAATCTCCTGCAGACTCGCGATACGGTTAACGTCTTCCTGCAAGTGTTGTGTCGCAAGGTGCCGCTCAACTTTGAGAAGGAGGTTACCATCTACGACAAAATTGATGTGCTGCGCTACCGGACGCCCATGAATGTGTTTGACCATCCGTCCAAGAACCCGGCGAATCAGTGCTATTGCCACAACACGGAACGCTGCCTGCCCAGCGGAGTGATCAATGCCACAAAGTGCTACGGGGACTCGCCCATCTTTCCCTCATTCCCGCACTTCTTCTCCGGCGATCCGGTCCTGTACAAGATCTTCGATGGCATCAAACCCGATGCGGAGCTCCATCAGACCTACGCCGACATTCATCCGCGCTTCGGTTTCCCCGTCAGCGGAGCTTCGCGCGTCCAGATCAACATTATGCTGGACAAGACCCCTCTACTGAAGAGTAAGTGGTCGGGAGGATCTCCATCCAACCTATTTGATAATGATACTTTTTGGCAATTTCAGATCAGGGGGATCGTCTGGAGAACGCTACCATCTTGCCACTGATGTGGATCGAGATCACCTCGGGCGATCTCTCGGAGGAGGTACTGCACATGCTGTACAAGAGCACCTTCTACCTTGACGCCATCCAGCAGTCCCTCAAGTATGGCACGCTGCTCATCTCCGTGACCTCCTTCAGCCTGATTGTGGCCGGGGTCTACTACCTGAACAGCAAGCGAGAGGAGCACCTCAATGAGAGCAAGTCCTCCGCTGAGCTCGAGGCGCTGAACGGTGGCATCGTGATTGTGCAGCACATAAACATACCAGTCTCCTGTGGCCCTTCTGCTCCACACATTGAAGTGGATGATCATGGAGCCGCGTAAACCACATGACCAAGCAGTGCCATTAGTTAAATAGATAGTTAGTTAGTCAAGGGCGGGGACGGGGAAAGTTATCCAGACTTGTATGAGATTTTCGAATTTTTCTAGGATTAAACGTACATCTTAGTCAGCCAGTTACCTGTACTGTAGTATGTAGCCATCAGTTTGTATATATGTAAAAATGTTAATAAACTTAAATTCTCATTTATGTGTATTCTGCCTTTCTTTAAAAAATACGGTATATTATTACTTATAAATCCACGCTTACAGGAAAGAAATCACATGTTGTTTTTTAAATTTTTGAAATTCCCTCCGATTCAATTTAATGGTATTTCCAATGCTGCAAAGTATGCAAGAAAATCGAATTTTGATGGTATCGATAACAATTGAAAAGGATGGTCACACTAAAAAGCAAAAAATTCAATTTAAATTCCGGTCAAACTACCCCAATTTTGAAGAAAACCAGAATACATGCCGAGATCATGTGGGATCTACTGATTTTCGCTCCCTATTAATTCGGAACAACAAATTCTCTAGAATTACTCTAGAAATTATACACTGATCTCTGTTTATTCCTATTCCTCAATCCAGAGCAACCTAACGGCTAACAGTACAAAATCATTTTATGTATATAATATAGCAAATTTTATTGTTTAGTTCTAAACAAAAACGAAATTAAATTCGTACATTAGTTGCTTGTTCAACATTTTCTTTCCGATTATCTTTTGTTTTTACTCAGCTCTGTTCGGATTTGTTTTCATTTTGAGAACCGTTTTAGTTGTTAAATGCATGAATTACATATTGCATCGTATTGCTATGCTATGGGCTGTTCTATGTTAGGTAATTATGTATGTATTTAAAGATTGATTGCAACGTGGAAGTGAGTGTATCCTGAAGATTGTGGACTCTATGTAATATGTGTTTGTGTGTAGGTACTATATGCTGAAGGAAGTTAATAAGTTTCTGGGTTTCGGTTGTTTTTGAGTTGTATAATTTTCGATTTTATTTTCGATGCTTGCTCCGATCGGCAGCCACTCGAGGGATGCGGGGAAAGTTTCTTATGTGTTTATGGTTGTTTTATATAAATTTAAATTGGGGGGAATTGGAGTGTTTGACAACATTGTTTTTGTTTTTGCTTTTTTTTGTTTCATTGTTTATGTTTTTTGTCGTTATAAAAATGTTGGTTTTGTTGGTTTACGTTTTTAATTTAAGTATGTATAATAGTTTATATAAAAAATAACAGAGAAATTATATAAAAGAAACATTAAATATAATCGTTTATTTTGCTCTTCTCTTCTTCTTCATCTCTTCTCCGTCCTATTCTCGATCTTGACCTAATAATTAACGCGTCAATTGCCCGAATCCTCGCCATCTAATGATTCATCCTGCACCGATGAGCTGTCGTCACCGCCGCCGCCGCCGCCCCCACCACCGCCTCCTCCGCGCTTCGATGAAGGTGTGCCCGTGAGCCGGCTGGAGCTGAGGCCCATGCCGCCGGTGCGTCTAAAGGAAAGGGAGACATACAAGTTGCAGGATTAGTATCAGGGTTTACAATATATAGTATAGGATGGTTCGGGTAGACGTGCAGTGCATGGGTAAATACAAAAATAACAGAACAGAGGTTGGAGTTGCACGAACTAAATTCTATTTAAAATGGGAGTTTGAACGGCATTAGATCGCACTGTTGGATGATTTTGCTGGATGGTGTGTTCCTAACATGCAGAGAGAAGTACACAGAGGTGTGGTTGCTAGGTTTTCTTTGGTTTGGAGTGGTTTCTGGTTCACATTCACTGGGTCTGGGTCTGAGGATTCTGACTATGGATCTTGGCCAGCAGCACTTACAGCGCCTACGAGAAAGAAGCGAAACGATTCGAAACCTAATGCAGACCCTCACAATTCATAATGAGTGCGGCATCCTTTTTGGGCGAATAGGCCTTAGCCTTTTCGGTCTCGGCCACTTGGATGGAGCTTAAACCAAAACAATAAAATGTCAAAACAATATAGGAAGAATCTGAATCCCGGAATAGAGCGACAGAGAGACATAGCGCTAGAGACTTCCCCCTTCTCCTCCGTCACATAACCCTTGATCGAACAGGGATCTGCACCTACCGTAGTTTAGTTTTGAGTGAGTTGATCTCACGGTTCATGGCCTCCTGCGATTCAATCATGTCCTCGCACTCGCGCTGGTACTTGCGCTTCTGCGTCTTCTCCTTCTGCAGTTCCTCCTCCGTCTCGTCCAGATTGCGCTTGAGCAGTTTGATGCGGCTATTCAGCTGTGGGAGCAAAACGAATCCTTTAGCATTACCGCTCCAGAGTCAGGTACGGTCGGATTGCTTACCTTATCCATTTGCTCCTTGTGCTGGTCGACATGTCTCCGCTCGTCTTCGATGTTCATCGTCAGCTCCTTGATCTTCTTGTCCATCTTGCGGTTGGCCTTTTGCTGCAGCAGTCGCTCCTTGCCCTCGTTCTCCAGCTGCTCCTCCAAATTGGCGATTTTGGCCTCGAGCGTGGCGATGGTGGCCTTCACCTTGGTACGTTGTGCCGTCTCAATCTCGGCCAGCTTGGCCTTCAGCTCCTTGTTCTGGCGCTCGAGCAGGGCGCGTCCATTCTCGTTCTTCTGCGAGTTGGACTTCTCGTTGGCTAGCTCGGTGGTCAGCTGCTCGATCTGCAGCTGCGCCTTGCGGCTGCGGTCGAGCAGAACCTCCGAATTGGACTGCTCCTCCTCTAGCTCCTCCTCGAGTGTGGCAATGCGGGCCTCCAGTCGCCGCTTCTCGTCGACCATCAGCGATCCCTTGCTGGAACTGTTGGCAATCTCCTCGGCAAGCTCGTCGCGCTCCGTTTCGGCGGCCCGTCGGGCCCGCTCCGAGCTGGCCAGATCCTCGGTCAGCTGTAATACTTCCGCCTCCAAGGCCTTAACCTTGCGCTCGGCCTCCTTGCTCTGCGCCTGCAGCTCCTCCTTGGCCGCCTTGGCCTCCTCGGCGTCGCGAAGCGCATCCTTGACTTGTGCTTGCAGCTTCTTGGCGTGCTTCAGGGCATCCTCCTTCACCTTGTTATGCATCTCCATCGTGGTCTCGATCTCCTTGAGGTCGCCCTCCAGCTTCTTCTTCGACGCCACGGCGGCCGTCCGCTGCTTGCGCTCCTCATCGAGCTCCGCTTCCAGATCGCGCAATTGCTTGACCAGTCCTCGCCGCTTCTCCTCCGCCCCCTCCTCCTTGGCCAGCAGGTCGCGCTCAAACTGGGAACGCAGGGCCTGCATATTGACCTCGAGACGCAGCTTGGCATCCTCCGTCAGCTGGAGGTCGTCCTCGAGCTCTTCGTTTTGTGCTTTCAGCTCGGCCAGCTGCGACTCCAGAGCGCGCTTGGCCTTCTCAAGCTCGTGGACGTTCTTGTCGGCGGTGCCTTGGGAGTTGGCCAGGTCGTCCAGCTCGTTCTGGAGGGTCTTGCGCTTGTTCTCGAGATCTTCGATCTTGTCGAAGGCCTCGTCCAGCTCGCGGGACACCGACAGCACCTTGGTCTCCTTCTCGCGCGCTTCCCGCTCTGCAGTGTCGCGCTCCTGGGCGATCTGCTCTGATATGGCTTTCTCCTCGGCGAGGGTCTTGTCGAAGTTCTTCTGCTTCTTCTCCAGCTCGAGCACCTATGAGGGATTGGGATTGGGGATTAGCAAAGGGAGTCCTTCAAGGAACCATGACGAGGGCCAGGGACCTACCTTCGTGCGTTGCGTCTCCAGCTCGATGGTGGCATCCTCCAGCTCCGATTGGATCTTCTTTTTGCTCTTGTCCAGGCGGTCGTTCTGGGCAATCAGCTCCTTCACCTGTCGCTCCAACACCTCGATCTCCTTGTTAAGCCGCTTCTTGCCCTCCTCCAGCTCCTTGGCCAGGTCGGCATCCTCCTCGGCCTTCTTCTTGATCTCCTGCATCTGACCGGTGACCTCGGCCAGCTTTCGCTCAAAGTTACGCTTGGCCTCCTCATCCTCCTCGAGCTGTTCCTGCAGCGCCTCCTTCTCGGACTCGATCTGGCGCAGCTTGGAGCTGAGGCCCAGTTTCTGGCGTGTCTCCTCCTCCAGCTGCTGCTGCGCTTCCGTCAGCTGCGATTCCATATTGCTGGCCGACTTGACGGCTGCCGATGCCTTCAGCTCGGCCTCCTCCAGCTGATTGGTGATATTCTCCGCCTCCTGCTGCAGTTTTGTGCACTTCTCCTGCAATTCCGATCGTGCGCGTTCGATCTCGGCCAGTTTCACCTGCAAACAGGATTAGAATAGAGATCGTTCGCCCGCCTTCTGCTTTTGTCACTCACCTGAAGCTCTGCGATTTGAGATTCGGCCTGCTTGCGTCGTCGATCGTTCTCCTGCCGGGAGCTGTTGACGCTGCGTAATTCGGTGGCCAGATCGGCGTTCTCCGCCTCCAGCGTACCCTTGGCCTTCTCCAGCACGGACTTGGCCTTGCGCAGGTTCTCCAACTGATCGTTGATGCCGTTCAGCTCCTGCGAGTGCTTGTGCCGCATGTCGGCTAGGACGCTCTCGTGGTTCACACCCTCTTCCTCCAGCGACTTCTTCAGCGTGGCCAGCTCCTGTTCGCGCTTGGAGCGCAGCTCTTGTTGGGCGGCTGTGGTGTCCAGGGAGTCGAGAAGCTCGTTCTTGAGTGCTTCGAGTTCCTCGCTGAGGTCGCGTCGCACCTTCTCGGCCTTAGCGCGGGCCGCCTTCTCGGCCTCGAGATCCTCCTGGATCTCGGCGAGCTGCGATTCGAGTTCACGTTGGGCCTTCTGGGCGGTGGCCTTGGTGGCAGACTCCTCGTCAATGCGCATCAAGGTCTGGGTGAGCTCCTCCTCGCGCTTCAACAGTTGCGCCTGCATCTCCTCCACTTGTGTGCGTCGCTCGTTCAGCTGCTCCCTAAGGTCCGCCACCTCGGTTTCGACCTTTCGCTTGGTGCGGTCCGTCTCCTGGCGCTGCTGCTGATCCTTGTGCATGCGCTCCTCGAGCTCGGCGATGGTGGCCTCGTGCTTGGCCTTCAGTTTGGCGAGGTGCTTGGCCTTCTCCTCCTCCTCGGCGAGCGTCTGGGAGAGATCGTTGGCCCGCTCTTCGAGCAGCTTCTTCTCCTTGAGCAGCTTCTGGTTTTGGTCGTCGGTGAGGGCGAGATCCTCCTCGTGCTTCTTGATCTTCCCGTCCAACTGGACCTTCTCCAGCTGCAACTTCTGGCGCGCGGCCTCCTCCTCCTCCAGCTGCTCCTCGAGGTCCTGGATGTGCAGTTCCAGCTTTTTCTTCTCACCGCCCAGGGCCAGCACACGCTCCTCCTCCTCCTCGACGCGCGTCTCCAGCTCCTGCATCATGTCCTCCAGCTCCTGTTTGCGAGCCATCAGACGCGAGCGCGACTCCTCCGCCTCGGCGCACAGCTCTATCTCGGCCTGCAGCTGTTCGGCGAGCGTGGTTTTCTCCACCAGCGCCTGCTGGTACTTGCGCTCGTACTCCTGGGTGTTCTTGGCCAGCGTGTCGAGCTTCTCGCGCACCTGCTTCAGCTCATCCTCCTTCTGGACGAGCTTCTCCTCCTGCTTGGTGACCTCCAGCAGGGGCTTGACCTTCGTGTAGAGGCGCCACCACTGCCAGTTGCGGAGCTTGAGGTAGGCGGCGCAGTTGCGCTGAATGATCCGGATGGCATTCAGCTGCTGGAGCCGCTTCTGGTAGTTGCGGCGGGCGAGGAAGCCGCGACAGAACGCCTGGAAATTCACGATTAGGTCGGAGATCTTGAAGTCACGCTCCTCCTCGAGATGGGCGAGGACGCCCGCGCGAAAGAAGATCTTCGACTGACCGACTCGATACAGATTCGAGTCGAGTTCCAGCGCCTGGATCATCCTCTCGCAGGCCTTCTTGCCGTCCATGAAGCCCTTGGCGATGACGTTCGGAGTGAGCAGCTCGTACCGCTGGCGGAACTCCTGGAAGGGTATGCGATTGGGGAAGCCTTGGCGGCAGATGCGTATGCCCTCGAGGACGCCGTTGCAACGCAACTGGTCGAGCACCAGGGGGGCATCGATCTTGCCCGCACGCTTCTCGTGGTTCGGTATGATACAGCGCACAAAATTGGGATTCGTGTTGCGCAGCGTGTCCATCAGCTTCGCCAGCTGCTCCTTGTATAGGTGGGACACGGTGCGGAACATGCCCTTGCGGGTGCGTGCCCCGAACTGGGTGTCGGTCAGGGCCTGCTGTGCCATGCCAACGATCTCCGCATCCTTCCAGATGTTCACCACAAACGGATCCTGCGAGCCCTGCAGCAGCGACACAATGTTCTCGTTCAGCGGATCCATGTTCTTCATCAGCCACTTGGTCGCCGAGTAGTCCACCCGTCCGGCATAGTGGACGATGGCAAAATCGGCCACGCCCCGGAAGTCGGTCTTCATGAACTTCGGATGCATCGAGTGGGCCGAGACGAGCTTGTCGACAAACGTCTTGTCGGTGGCCTTGGGGAACCAGCACTCCTCGTCGAGCAGGGCCATGATGCCGCCCGGTTTGTCGATCAGGTCAATGGTGGGCTGCAGATCGAGCCCAAAATCAATGAACTTCCACTCGATGCCTTCGCGCTGGTACTCCTCCTGCTCCAGGATGAACATGGTGTGGTTAAAGAGCTGCTGCAGCTTCTCGTTCGTGTAGTTGATGCACAGCTGCTCGAACGAGTTGAGCTCGAAAATCTCGAAGCCAGCCATGTCGAGGATGCCGATGAAGGAGGCCCCCTGCCGCTTGGTGCGGTCCAGCGACCGATTGATGCGATTCACCAGCCACTTGAACATCCGCTCGTAGCAGGCCTTGGCAATGGCCTCCACAGCGAACTCCACCTGCTCCTTGGTCTGGGCCTTGGTAACAAAGTCGCGGCCCACTTTGATGCGCGGCGTGAGGAAGGCCCGCGACATGTCCGTCACACTCAAGGCCGAGCAAATGGGCTATCTTCTGGGCCACTGTGTTGTCGGGTAGGGTGGCCTGGTCGTTGTTGCGCTCCTGCCGGAACTTCATGCTCCCGAACAGCAGAACGGCGCTCACTATACGGAATATCGAGTTGAAGTCCTCCGAGGTCATGCCCATGATGTTCATCGACTTGACAGTGGCCTGGAACTCGGCATAGTCATCCACACCGGGCACTGGCAGGCTGCCGTTGGACAGGAATGCATACGACTTGACATCATCGAGTATGAACTTCTCGCGCTGCTCCGGCGAGGCGCCCGCCAGCAACTGATAGAAGATGTGGAATGTACGTTCGTCCTTGGCTTGACGGATGGCACGCGACTTCTCCAGCAGATACGTCTCGATGTTGGCGCCCGAAATGAAACCAGAGGCATCGAAATTGATCCGTATGAATTTGCCCTGCATAAAAAGGATCACAAATACAAAGATTAGTGGAAGAGTCTCTATCGTATCGTGTGTGTGTGTGTGTGTATGACTTACGAAACGCGATGAATTATCGTTCTTGACGGTTTTGGCATTGCCAAAGGCCTCCAGTATGGGATTCGCTTGCAGCAGTTGTTGCTCCAGTTCACCCTGAGTAGCGGGAGGACACAAGAGAATGGGATTATTGTATGTTCTTCAGAGATCTAATGGTGTCTAGGGTTAGCAACACAAAAAACGCACAATCTACACATAAAACAAATGCAATAAACAATGGACAAGGACAAGGACAACCACATGCAGTTCTCTAAGGGTTAATCTACGGAAAGCATGCAAAAGACTACTCTAAAAATGTACTGAACACGGGACAAAACTCCTCTACTCTGCCGTTCGGCGGCGGCGATGGCTGCTCCAGCCGGTTGGATTCTGTTACCTCATTCTCATCACTCTGCATTGCTACATCGATATTCCGTTGATATTTATATTGTTTTTGATTCTGGGGCATTATCTTGACGGTTAAGTATTTATTCGTTAACACCGAAAAGTTCTGTAATTATTCAGGAGGTTTTTGGGTAGGTTATGGGAAGGGGAAGCCTCAAAATCATATGTATCTAGATCTATCTATTCATCTACAACTGAAAATCGTATATTCACATTAAATATATATGCTTAATTTTAGTTTTGTTCAGGGTTTACTTATAGTGGGAATGGGGGTGTGTACAGTAGAGCATACTTTACCGAAAATGCCTCTTGACTACTCTAAAAATGCGTGGCATGGAATGGGGGGCAAGAGGAGAGAGCAGTGAGCAGAGAGATGATTTTAAACAGATGAGTGTATGTGTGGTCTTGAGCAGGAGAGACCAATTGCGATATAAAATAGGGAAATAATACGATATAGATATGGATATGGAAAATAGAGCACAGAGCACGTTAACACTCTTTTGTGAGAGGAAATGCATCAGAAAAACATACATAAATGAATTAGAAATAAAATATTGAGAACTGGGAGAAACCAGAGGCAGGGTCTTTCCATACATGGAATACTTCACAGTCCTCTCATTGGTAGAACAAATACAAAATGGGGATTTTTGGGGATAGAATCAATAAAATTGGGTTAAACGTAACAGATAACAGAGAAGAGGAGAGGAGGGGGTCAACAAAACATATATGGGTTAATATGGCATCCATGTTCCATCCACCTTTCGTTTTGTCTTGTATTTGGTTTTGGATTTGGAAATACTTACAATCAGAATGGCAGGATTCGGCACCTGTTTTGTTTCGGGGGTTTTTTTGTGTTGTTTGGGTGTGTGTTTTTTTTTTCGGGTATTCATCGGTTGTTTGGTTGCAGCCAGCATTTCGTTTGTACAAAATATATATACACCATACCATACCATATGGGAATGTACAATATATAGATATATATCGATATCGATATGTGGGTATATTTCGAGTTCAAAGTTCAGTGTAATGGAAGGCACAACAACCAACAAAGTCCAAAAATGTACAACGAGTGTTTGTATTTGTGCGTGTATATATATTTATATATATATATATATATATATAGTGTGTTTGTTGTGTGTGTGTGTGTGTGTAGTAGGACATGAAAATAAAGAAGATTCATAAATAAATAAATAAAAAATATATATAGTAAATATTTTGCCTTAGAAAAGGTAGTGCAAAAAGAAAAACAAACAAAAAAAATTTGTGGATATATTTCCCAGAACGAATGCAAAGTTGTGCTCAAAGTATTATTAATTGTGTGTGTTTTCAGTTTGTACTCTTCTTGGTATCTGTTATCGGGGGTACCTGATAAGAAAACCCTCTCCCCAACTCGTAAATACCACCTCGTGCTGTTGACACAGACACGCCACCACCAGAGGAGAGGGGCAAAGCCTAATGTCTGAACTAATTTCTAATCAAACGAACGGAACGAATGAATTCCCTTCGATTCCACTGATGATTCAGTTGTAGTCATCGCAGTCGTAGTCGCTTACCTTCATCAGCGTCTATTTATGGCAATTGTAATCACAATTATTATTACCAGCTACACAAACATTGGTTGTCTCTTCAATTTGGGAAGAAGCAGCAGTTCTAGCCAAGATTTACACGATTGCACGATTCACGGCACAAGATCTCTCTCTCTCTCTCTATCTTAAGGTTCTTCTGAAGGAACATTCATCAGCATAGCATATCGTATGTGGACTGCTCCCCTGATTATGTTTAGTACCGAGACCTATATAAATTTCTGAAATATATATAGGAGGTATCTGTATAAATGCCTTAAGTCTGTTTGCAGCTTATCACGTTCCAGCAGCAGCAGCCTCCAGTCGCAAGCAGGCTCATATAAGGCAGGCCAGTAAACGCATAAAACATAATGAAAAGTGTGTTTGGAGCTCAAGAGCAGCTTGTTTTTTGTGGCTGAAAAGGATTGACTGTGTGTATGTCCAAAAGAAATACACGAAAAATATATACAAATATAATTTGTGTGGTTTTGCCCCCAATTATGGTTATGAACCAGAACCGAACCAAACAGAAGCCAGTCCGAGAACTGGGGCGCCACCAGCAACAGTTGCCATGCCACAAAAGGAGAAGATACAAAAAAAAAAACCCCTATTGAATGTCGCAATTCGAGTGATTTAATTTTCAATTTTTATCAATTGCCCCTCCTCTGCTGCTGCTGCTGCTGCTGCTGCTGCTGCTGCTGCTGCTGCTGCTGCTGCTGCTGCTGCTGCTGCTGCTGCTGCAATTCAATTTCGTTTCGCTTTTGTTTTTTTTTTTTTGCCTTTTTTATGGTGTTTATTTTATTGCTGTAAATGACAAAAATTTGTCAGCAACTTATTGTACAGTATACAGATATACCATATGTGGTAGGGCATCAGTTGATTAATGAAGTGTGCTGCCCCCCTTCCTCTCCTCCTCCCCCAGCAGACAGGCAAGAGAGCAACCAATCCAAAGAGTAAACCATCCAAATGTTCGAAATTAAGCAGTAAGCCCAAGGAGAATGAGCTCTTGCTCTATAATGTTGCTGTTGCTGTGGTTTTGGTTTTGGTTCTTTATTAGAGATGCCGCGTAATGTGGCAGCGCCCCTCAGTCGGTAGGAATGCATTTCTGCCTGGGGATGTGAGCTTCGTTGGATTTCGTGGGACGAAACGAAACGAAAAATGTCTACTACTCCTTCCCCTCTATGGTTTATACACACATATATGTATATATCTACAATGACCATCAGGTCTATCAATCGTTATTCAAAACACTTTATCTGAACTATTTACCTATCCAACCTATCCTAAGCTATTTTAATCTAATCTAAACCAACCTGAACACAAAAGTACCAACAAATTACAGATTACAGATTATAAGGAACACTTAAAGTGTCATTAGAAGTTTTCTAATTTGCGACCTGCATACAATTTAGGATTTCCTGAGATTAAAAGTTCTCTTCAAAAATTTGAATTCAAACTTTGTTCCCACTTCCACTTGCCAGTTCCTTAAAACCACATTTAGATCTTCTATGCTAATAATTTTCAGTGGTTTTCATGACTCTTTGAAAATCTCACCACTGCGCATGCAAAATGGTCTTCAGTGCCATGAGATACAAAACGAAATACTTTGAAATTGTAAGTTGATTTGAGGCAGTACAACACCCACATAAGAAGTCATAGCTACGAGGGTGTATTAAAGACAGTTTGCCGACTCCAACAATTATATACATACTATACTGTATATAGATATGTAGATATATATACTCGTGTGAGTGCTAGTGAATGTATCATGGATATCCATAAGAATCGTGCATCTCCCTTGAACGTTCTCTCTAATTAATTACAATGGCAAACAATAACAATTGCTGGGAGCAGCTTGCGTGTCATTAATGTGAGTTTAATAAACATTTTATAAAGCACACATATCCAATCCAAAATGGAACTGTATCTACGAGTAGAGACAGAACATATGTGTATATGTCCCCCATATCTCCCCCACAGATGATGCACTGAGGGAAAAAACTTCTACTAGAACACGTTCCTCTAATGAGCGCTATTTTTTATTCCACTTCCAATTTTGAGAGGAATATTGTACGACTCTTTCTCAACTGATGCAACATCCCATTGACGAATATGGAATGTGATTTGAATTTTCCCTGCTCTACCATTCATTTTTGATGGTATATTCTCGATTATTTCGCCCAGTGTAGATACAACTTTGCATTCGTTTCTGTTTTTGGAATCATTTATCTTATTTTGGAGTCGACGAGAGTTGAGTTCGTTCTTGTACTTACCGCACCAGAGCCCTTGGGCTTGGAGGCTGCCACATAGGCCAGAAATTGGATGACCTTCTTGGTGTTCTCCGTCTTGCCAGCACCCGATTCGCCAGTACACAAAATCGATTGGTCTTCGCGATCTGCAGAGAGAGAAAGAGAGAGAGAGGGAGGGAGACATAAGTACGATTTAAGAGCGAGAGATTGGGCAGAGTGGGACGAGGAGAGAGTGACACACTTCATTACCGCAACAATTTGGCTGCTGACAAAACAAAAATGGAAAATGGAAATTAAAATGTTCAAAAAAATTGTTAAAGAAAAAATAAAATCGCAAACTCAGCTTGAAATTTCTGTTGACCCAAATTCATGTGAGCAAAAACAAAACGAAAAACAGCAACAAAAAAAGACGAGGGGGAGTGACAGGGGGAGAGGAATAAATGAGACATACATCAATTGAAACAAAAACGAAAACGAAAACAAAAACAACAACAAAAACTATTGATTTCAGCATGCGTATCCGAGAGATACTGGTACTGGTACTGGCACTCGTAGATACAATCATCGACCATCGACGAGTATTTGGCGGCAGTAAATTGCTTTTGCCCCGCTATTGATATGGCGCCAGTGATCCCGTCCAGAATCATTCGAACTAGATTTGCACTGCACCCCAAACCCCAAACCCCAATCCCCAATCCCTCATCCCCCATAACCTCGTCATTCGATCCAATATTTAAGCTAACCACAAAACTCAGACAGACAGAAAATGAAACAGAAACAGAAACAGCGACATGGACAGACACAGACACAGACACAGAGTCAGAGAGTCAGATATATCCACTCTGATTGCCATAGATTTCGAGGCAGCTTCCACATAACGACCCCGTACTTATTTATTATTATGGCCAAAGCCGGTCGCCCGATCGATCGAACGCCGTGCATCGCATACATATGCACATACATATGTACATATATCTGACCAAAGATGGATCGAAATTTATATATCTCGGCAAACGTCATTTTATGGGAATTTTTGTGAAGCTCTTTTTTATATATTTTTTGTGTCTTTTGGTATCGTGTCGTTTTGCTTTTGTTTTTTTTTTGGGTTAAGATTAATCTAATAGTTGAAAAACTCGAGCGACAGATATTGGGATATTGTGGATGTGGATAGATGGATGTATCTATGGATGTATCTATTACGCAACAACGATGATCATTCAGAGAGCCATAAAAATGGGGCATAAGAACAGCAGGGAGTATAGGAAAGAGTATAAAATCAAAAGGCATTACAATTTGTATGGGGTTTTCACTTTTATTATGATTCTTATTATTGATGCAGTTTATGGGGCAATTTAGTTCTTAATTCAGATCATTCTTTGGAACAATTCAAACTGCATTTCGCAGATTCAACACATTGGAATGTTGATTGCTTAATTCCTTTTATTTACTTTATTTGTATTTATTTATTTTGCCATTTTGGGAAAACACTTCCATTGCTTGTGCCATCGATCTCAAAATATCATAAATCCGTCATTAGGGTTTTCGTAAATTTGTCTATAATTTGTTTTGTTTATGAAAAAAAACCAATTAAAAGAAATCAAGGAGAAAAAGAAAACGTTTCTTTAGAAAATGCAATAAAAAAAATATTAATTAGCTTTGAGAGGAAAATTTAGGGAACGAATTTTTAAAGAAAGCGATTCAAAAAAGATATTTTCATACATCAATGATTAAACGATAGAAAGGTTTTATCTACTATTACTCCGATTTTTCTATAGCGAATATGAGGGAAGAACCTTGTCGAGAGATCATAATCAAGGATAGAAATCCCCAAAAATTAGCTGATCCAATATGAAATTGAGAAGGCAATTCCTGTTGACAAAATAACTCCCAAAACTAACAATTTGTGTGTACATATACAAGCAAGTCAAGGCGTGTCATTTGATCATGAACAAGAGAGTCTTATGACATTGGGGCTTGGAATATGGAATGGTTTCTCCCATGGAATGGGAATGGAATGCCATCAAAATTGCAGTTTATTCAGATTTGAAAGATTTGCTATTGCCACGATACAGAGGTGTGTGTGGTGTGTCCAGTTCCCCAAATTCAATATCCCAATCCCAATCCCTTCCCTGGCTTTGTCGCTGTTTCTGTTTTTGCATTTGTAGTGCGTGTTTCAGGGCAATGTAGTCCCCAGAGGAATGATGGCAATGCAGGAACACGGTTGGAGATTATTAAAAGACAGAGAAATAAATCAAAAGAAACTGCCACACCCCAAAAGTATGGGAATATGGGAGGGTTTCATTCCACCGCCTTTGTTGCTGTGAATTAAATTTCTCACAAACTGAGACTGAGACTGAGACTGAAAAATGAAAAAGGAAAAACAATCAAGTAAATGTGCATAAAGCAGAAATTTATTAACCGTCGAATATGGTGAGGCCCGTAGTGAGGTGACGATTTGTTTAAACATTTCAAAACAAAACAAAAAACAAAAAAGATTACGACGACGATGATGTTGAAGGGGGCACAAAAGCACACAAATTCGAGTCCGAGCTGAAGCAAAGTTGAGTTTTTAGATCCATATATGGTAATGACACGTATACGCAATATTAGTTAACCAAAACTGAGACTCAGACAGGGACACACACACACACACACACATACATACATACATATACATAGTATATAGAGAGAGGTATGCCATGCCTCGAGTTTGGAGTCACCGTCAGAGCGCGGCGATTATGAATCATCTACCGGCGAGACGTTACGCTTGAAACGGACATGCAAAACCATCCGAAAAATCACCGAAGCAGCCCCAAAACCCAACTGAAAGCCAGGCTGAAAATGCAACAGACTGAAAAAAAAGGGAAACCAGTTTCTTTTAGAAGAGAGTCGGAGATGATTCATCCGAGGATTTACACAGCTGGGAAATGGAGCTACTCCCCCCCACCCCCTATCATGCATGAGACATGCTGCAGCTGAAAGCTCACGCAATTCTTGGAAAAAAAAGGGACAGAGAGACGGCAGAGCGACCTTTTATCTAATCTTCGTTTTTTCGCTTGTTTATGCGGGAATGGAATGGAATTTTCGATAGCAAACACACAGAAAATGGCAAACATGAAGCAGAGACAGAGAGAGAGAGAGAGAGTGCTGATAATGAAACAGTAAATATACGCCAACAAATAAATCTATATACTTATTGCATTTCATATATCAGAAGAGTTATATATGTACTATATGTACTATATGTATATGTATATATATAAGAAGAGTACTGTACTTACCACCCAACATGTTTCTATAGGCACTATCCGTTATTGCAAACACATGCGGTGGCACTTCGTGTCGCTTTATACCCTTATACCGTTCCATAATCTTTTCGGTGTAGATGGGGAGTTTCTTATACGGATTGACCACAACGCAAAATAGACCGGAATATGTCTGAAAAAGTTTAAAAAAATATATATATATAGAAATTAATTATTAATATTAATATAAGTAACAAGGGGGCAAGCCACCTGCAACCCCCGTGTCTCACTTTCTTAAGCAACAAATGAAAAATACCCTCGATAATGATCTAGGCGTAAGTATGATTGGAGTTTGGTTGTAGGGGAAATTCTACCACTTTCATTCATAAGAAGATTGATGCTCTCAAAAAAAGATTGGCACTGTAGCACACTTTGTATTGGCACTGGTCAGCCTTTGAAGGGTCTGATTTAAGAATCATCTTCTTTTCTTACTGTACAGAGAGATTATATAGCGAGGAGAGAAATATAACAAGTATAGATAGTTTTTAAAAAATCGGGATCCGGATCATCAGGCAGGTTGAAAGTGGGTTCAGGAACGTGGAAAACAAAGCAAAGTTTTGGCATCATTTTCGATGGCATCGTGTGGCATGTGTGGTATAGCATATGTATGTTATTGGAGCTGCAAACATGGGACTAACGACGAACAGCCCCTTTCAGCCCCTGTCAGCCTCTGTCAGCCCCTGCAATCGGCAGGCAGCCGGTGGCGGCGACTGATGTTCAGTGGCCTAGTTAGTGTTTAGTGTTGCCCAAACTCTAACGCACACACACAGATACAACATGGGCTTGAAGCAAGACATGTGCTTTAAAGTTGGCCAGCACCATAAACAGCAAACGCATGTATCTGTATCTCCCAGTGGCTGTATCCGCTGCTATATCTGTATCTATAGTTGTATCTGTATCCGCTGGTATCTACCAGCCTACATAACTGTGACTGCGACTGTGACTGCGACTGCGGCGTGGGCACTAAGTATGCGGCTTTTTGCTATTTGTTGTACGAGTATCATTTAAATATCCAGCAAACATTAAATGCGAAAGGAAAAAAAACAACAAACTTTACGAGGGAAGGAGGAGTAGACAACCCACACACACCCATTCGTGTGTGACAGATACAGATTGAAATGGAAAGTACAGGTCTCAATGTAAATCTCCCGAAAATCTCTCTCTTCGAGCGGAGGAGCACAGGCCAGGGAAGAGTGGGCCCTGACTGACTCATACATACATACATATGTATGTATATACCCATAGTTTAAAGAGCCTCTTGGAAGAAATAACAAAATCACGTCTCGACAATCAGTAACCTTGCTTTAGTAGCCATAGATGTGTGCGTGTCAGGCATCCAAAAATGGCATAAGAAATGGTTTTTTGTTTCTTTGCTTTTTTGGCAATCGTTTAGAAGTGGCCGTCACTCGTGACGGCAATGTTTTCTCTCAGATCTCGGATCGCGTCTCTCCACACACTTTTGCGGCATTTCAAGCACTTTTTATGCTGCTGCACTGAGTCATTATCCTGATGAATGGTTCAGGCAGGCAGGCATTGACCATCATCAATCAATGGAGCCTGGCTGCCTGCGTGGCCTGCCCTGTTCTTGGGTTGGGCCTTATATGGTCAGCGGATAAGTCAAAATCATGAAATTTATGTAAATCTCAAGCAAGTAGCAACAGCGCAACAGAAGCAATTAAATTACAGCGAGATTTACTTATATTATGGAGGGAGGTATTTATATGAGGTGAGAGGAACAAGGGCGAGTCACCGCACAGGTAAACGTGAAATATTTATCAATGAGCACACACACACAGAGAGAGAGAGAGAGAGAGAGAGAGAGATACAAGAATGAGCTTTGGGTGTACTATTATTTTTACGTGAGTGGGGGGGAGGGCTTTCTCTGCAAGCAGTTTATACTCAAATAACAAGCAGTTGAGCATGTAAAGAAGACAGTAGTTAGAACTGCCTTACAGTAGCTACCTCTTACTCTAGCTATGGTAGGAGGTAGAAGCCGAGCGGGCTTAATTTGATGCTCAAATTAAAAGCATTTATTCATTTCCAACAGCAAGCAGTTTTGAATAGTGTTCAAACTAGTTGCCTCTCACTCTAGCGATTGGAAGGAGCATATTCAAGCAGTTTGATATTTTATTTGAAATTCCAAGCAGTTCCATTAGTACTAAAACTAGTTGGTTAGTACTAGCTCTATGCAGAGTGAGAGAGAGAGAGGGGGAAGGGAAGACATAACAAAAACAAAACATTTAGTCTCTTACCAGATTTGTCAGGCATTTAGCATGTAGACCATTTTGGTCTCCGCTTTCAGGCCTTATGTGGTCACAAGCATTTTATTTGTGTATCGAACGTGTTGCAAGCAGAGCAAAATCGAGGGGCACATACAGGCAAACAAGGGCAGCAGCAGCAAAAACAAACAAACAAAAAAGCAGAAGGCGGCGTCTTTCATGTTAATTACGTGCTCGAAGACACCTCTACCTATACCTCTATCTACATCACCCATTTCCCCTACCAGCACCCATTTATTCATCCCCCACATGTTGCAGGGGCAAACTATTAGTGCCAATAGTTTTTGAACAAATTGTTCTGCTGATATGCGGGAAATATAATTTATTTGCCACAAAATGCATGCCTCATGTGGCCATAGACTCAGCAGCAGCCGCCGCCTCTGCACTGGCGCTCTACTGGCACTTCTACCTCTACCTCTGTCTCTGTCTCTGCCTCAGCATGTGGCACATTTGCACTCGCTCGTGGCTAAAAATTCAAATCTTGCAAAGCAAATTAAGTGACAGAATTCCCATATTAAAATGCCACACAAGATTCGGTTCGGCGTCGCCTGAGTTTGCCATTTCAATTAGCGTATCTCAAAGATAGTTAGAGCTGAATGGGATCGGAATAGGGATATAGAATGGGCAAAGATACATACATACATGCGTACATATGGGAAGAAGAAGCCGGAGGTGGACCAGCAGTTGCCTGTAAAAGTTGCCAAGGCACCAACGTCATCCTCCCTGTCAAGTGCAATTATATTTAGCTGCCAACGCACGGGCCCGAAATGTAAATTACAATTTTCAGCGCTTTTCCCGCGATGCTGATGCCGTCGAGCAATTGCACCCAGTCACCCGATGGACATAAATCAATTAATTGCAAGAAAATGCAGTCAAAGAGGGTTATCTAAGCAGGCCGATGCTTTCAATACCCTAGCAATGAGATCTTTTCTATGGCAGTTGCCTGCTATGGTCTAAACCAGGGTTTTGGGTAGCTAGGGACCAGCATTCTGCGACTAAGGCATGAGGAATATATAACCTTATAGTTGGAAATTATTCTATGCTTGATTCCTATACAATGCACGCTGCTGATAGAGATTTCAATACCCTACGAAAGAGTATAAAACATTGTAAATGAAGACAATTTTAATTTTAATGTTTTGTAGAATATTTCAAACCCAATTTGATTTTCAATCGGCTGCAACTAATTGGCGAAGAGGGGGAAGGAAGAAGGTGGGCTGGACTATGGGAGGTCTATGGTCAGTTTCATTCGTGCCCCATTTTTCCCGCCCTAGCCCCTGCCACTGCCACTGCTCCCCCTGGTGGGCTGCTGACACAACATTTTTTCCGCCCAAATCAATTCACTGCAAACATTTTCATGTCCAACAAATTGGCCATATTTGTTGCTGTTGTTGCACCAGAGGTGTTGACACTTTGATTTGCATACTGTGTCCATGTAAAAATGTGTGTAAGTGTGTGTAAGTGTAATTTTTTTTTGTTCTGCCTGCCTGCCGGCCGACGCATATTAATTAAGCTACAAGCTACCGGCAGTCAGAAAGTCAGAAGCAGCTGCCAGTCGAATTAATTTAAATTAAATTTAAAAATCAAATTAAATGTCAACAAACTATAATAATTATGCCGTTCAACAGAGCGCCCCTCCCCCGTATCACTATCTCTATTTTTCTATGACACCCTGTGTTATCCGCTCTCTGTATTTCTTTCTTTCTTTAGCGCACTCGGGGCCATGCAACAAGTTAGCGGCCTAAAACACGTCAGCAACAATTGGCAAGCAAATTAAATGGGACAGTCCGCCCGAAAGAGATAGGGGCAGAGTAAAACGAAGAGGAAAAGACAGCAAGAGAGAGCAAGAGAGAGAGGCGAAACAAAGTGCGTGGAATGATTGTGTAAGTTGTAAGCGGGCGCACAATAATTCGCTGACAGCAACAACAAAAAAACAAGAAATTAAGTCTAGTTTTGACGTTCGAAGTTTCTGATACCCTGTAATATTACAGAACCATTAGCTAGAGCTTAGAGTGTTTCCATTTTGAATGTTACATCTCACGTCGATTCGCTTATGGGGAAATTGTTAAAGCGAATCAACGGCAACGTTTCCATTATTCAATGAAAGTGCATCCATCCATCTTTCGTTGAGATAGCCATCCGATTTCCGATCAAATTTACAACGGGCATAAAAATATTCCGGATTTTTACGGAGCTCGCCTGCTGCTCTTTTGCAAACGTCTGGCCAAAGTCGAAATACCCTCTATTTAGAATATAAAAACGGCAGCAGCAACAATGCCTGAAAGTGCGCTGAAGCGTGGCCCAACAACAGCAGCAACAACAATCTAAACAAATTTAAAGCAGTTCGCGCCCACATCAAAAAGTAGAAACAACCGTTTGGGCATTAAATTAAAACTCCCAAACCAGAAAGACGGACAGAGACAGAGAGCGAAAATTGGAAAGAGGGTAGAGTAAGATAAGTAGTAGCAGCAACGAGCTCATAAAATATGTAAAAAAGCGGCACATAATTTGTTAGAAAACTATAAAACAAATACAAAAACGAAGCTGCCACATGGCCAGCGAAATAGAAGGCAAAAAGAGATACATAGAAAGAGAGAGAGAGAAACACCCACGGTTCAGATCCCGCTCAAATCAAGCAGTTTATCAACATGCGCCAGATACATGTTGCCAGAGCTCAGCCTTGAGTCACAGAAGAGCTCTTATTTTTGTCTACAAGGGCCTCTTAATCACCCACAGAAGGCGCAACAGAGGGTGTGAGACTTAATGCATTTTTAATTTATTTTTATGGAACAATGTAAGAAAAGAGGAAGAAATTAAGCTAAGTATAGTTGATAGCGATTAGCACTGCAGGCAAGCAGTCGTGCTAAGCCATTCCGAACAATGTTGCAAGCCTCACACTCTTTTTACATATTTCTTTCTTCAGTTCTTTTTTTCGTTTTTCGGGGCTAATTTATGTGATCAGATAAATCGATATTAATTGAAGATGCAATTGAGGCAGCTAATTCAATGATTTATATAACGAAAAAGTGGGGGGGAGAGACGAGCAACAAAAGCAGACATGAATTTATATCCTCTTCCCCATTCAAATGCACTGCATGAAATCTAGTATTATTTGGCTTTCTGTTTTTGGCAAATTTGTAATTTTCGAACAGAAAACACTTTTGGCATAACAATTAAGAGCGGATGTACGGGGGGTGTGAGAGGGAAAACAGGCTAGAGTTGGGAATCGAATGATTGAAAGATATTTGTGTGTCAAATATTTGCGAAGCTTTCAAGCGAATACTAAGAAAGAGACGAACGGGCTCGGTTGAGGACAGAGTTTCGCTTTTCAATAATTCCAGAAAACTTAGGGAGGGATAGGGATGGAAAATATATATGTATGTACATATGTATTTATGTTGTTGTTTACTTAGAGTCGTCATCATCATCACCATTAGCATCACGGTGGCTGTCGTCGTCATCTTGCCAACAGCTGGCACAGCGGCAACTTTTAAGTCTTCCAACACAAATTTGTATGTACATATGTTGCGTGAAGGAACCCCATTTTAGACAGAAACGTATAGATATAAATTTTCCAGAACCGAGTGAACGTGCAGACCAAAGGAATAAGTTTGGGTTAACCTAGATATGAGTAGATCCACAGCTTCGTTTTTCGTTTGCACTAAGAATGAAGTTTGCATTGATCTGGACTGGGAATCCGTTGAATTCCAGGGAGTCTCGAAGGAAATATATAATATGAACACAATATAGTTTAATACTTACATAGATCAAGCCAGAGTAGTATCTGTCTTTAATGTTGTGCAGCACGGAGGCCTCGTTGAGGCACGTCAGCTCGGCCATATCCTCGACTTTGTCGAATTTTGGCGGATTCATCTTCTGTATGTCGTCGCGCAGGATCATGACCCTCTTGCCGGTCTCGGCCAGTTCTACCTCAACCTCGTCGCCATGTTCCCGCTTAATACTGGCGGCCACGAAGCCCTGAAAAGAAGGAGACAAGAAAAATGTCCATTCAATTAGTCACACTTAAACTTTAACAATTCAGCTTCCAGGAAGAAATATATGAAAATCAAAATGTTATTTTGTGTATGAGTGAATGAGTGAGTATGTATGAGTTAATGTATGTGTGTGCACTGCTTTATCTCAGCGGGTAGGCGCGATAAAAGCGACAACAATGGAGCGTAAATTCTGCTGCTCCTGCTTCTGCTGTCTTCGAGTGCATCTCGTCTCGCGTTGGCAGCGCTGCATGAGTCAAGCGCCAACATAAGAGCTATTTCACTCACTCTCCCTCTCCCACTCCCACTCATTCTATCTCTATCTCTCACAAGTGAAAAGCAGAAGCAACGACAGCAACAAAAACTGCACCCGTTCAAGTGGCCAAAGCAGACAAAAACAAAACATAGCCGACAACAAGAACAACGGGAGGCAGATGCAACTGTCTGTCTGTAGCTCGCTCTCTTTCTCCTCCTCTTCTCACTCTCACAAGTTCAAGGCTCTGCTTTGGCTGTACCAAAGTGTATTTGCACAAGGTAAGACAATGATAGATTTTTCTCTAGCGGTTGCGTGTGTATGGATGTACGCGACTGTCACCGTTTGACGAACAGAGACCAAAAAAGGAATCCAATTCCTCTTTCACATTATGTGAAACCTATGCTTAATCATTTCCCCTTGTTCCGTTACGAACTGGCTCGTTTTGAAGTGTGAGAGCGACAACAACAGTCTTAATGAGTGTGTGGATTTGAACTAGTTCTGGCTGATGGAGATGAGCAATCACCGTTGGATGGAAGGGACGGGACTGATTGTGATTCATTCAACGAACTTCTCAGGAATTTCTGACTCTGCTGGCAGAAATTGAATCAAACAAAAAAAATAAAACCTATGCAAGCGGTTCAGAATAAGTAGCTGCAGCTGCAGCCGCAGCAGCTTCAATTAGAAGTTAAGTGAAGCAACAACAACAATGGAGATCATGGTGAAGCAAGCAGCATGGTGCATAAGTCGCATTGACATTAATCAAATCAGAGGCAAGCACACTTGGCTGCAGGCAGGCAGGCAGCAGGCGGCAGCCAGCTAAACCGTAATTCAGTCATTAAAGGGTGAAGTGAAGTGCCGCCGACGATGCAGAAATGCATTATACAAATAACAACAAAAACCATGGACGGAGAGAAGGGCAACGAGAGGGAGAGAAGAGAGTGCGCGCAACAGCATCTGCAACGCATCCCAGACGACCGGCTCCATTAAGTTAAACACGTACACGCCCCAGCGATCTGATTCGGAAAAACCGCGCACCCTACTTTGATTCTCTTTCTCTGTCTCTCTGTCTCTCTCTCTCTTTCTCTCTCTTTCTGCCTCTCCTTTCCCAGCTCCCATCTCTTGCACCACTCTTTCGGTTTCTCTGTGTTATCTTAGTGCTTTTCCGGCCCAGGAGATAAACAGTCGTAAGAAATTCGTTATCCCCAGTCCCCACTTACAGCCAATCCGAGCGGATATGATGAATAATTTCTGCTGTTTACAAGGGAGCACGATCCTAAGGGTAATTGTATAAGCTACACCATTTAACCAAAGTACTAATCGTAGGAAACGCCTCAAGATCAAGATCGTACACATTTGCAGGGTTTCTTTTGCAACCATGGCTGAGAGAACGTTGTAATTAATCAGAAAATACTTTTATTTAACACTTTTATCAAAATCTACTGTACATATTTGTTGTGTAAACGCTTCATAAAAAATAAAGCCAGACAAATGAAATACCCATCGATTAAATTAACTTAGTGAAAAATGTACATCCGATGCATCGAATATATAATCTGCTTGGGAAGAAATCGTAAATTTTTTAAATAAAAGAAGAGTACATTGTACAAAATAATTATATAGTATGGGGAGGCTATTCTCAGCTGCCGTATGGGGGAGTTTGTCTGTTTTGTGGGCTGTCACTTGTGCAAAACATTTGCGCATAAAAAACGTTGGCCAATTGACAGTTTGGACACACCACAGCGGACAGCAGCCAAGACGAAAATGCTGTAACATTGTTTGGGGTCGGTAATGACTCATGATAATCGCTGGGAGGTGGGGATAGTGTGAAATTCCTGATAGAAGAAGTATTGGAGTTATGGAGCTATAGAAATTGGCAAAGATAGAGACAGAGGAGTTGTGGCATAGCATATGAGGTCATCAGTCTGGAATTCTCTCTTTGAACGGTATCTCTCTTTCTCTTGCTCTCGGGCATTCCAGGGAATCAGTGAGGCAAAACCAAAGAAGAAATATAAAACACCTTCATAACAATAGACGAGAAGCAAGAAAGGAGGAGAAGGTAGAAGAGTGAGTTGAAGAAGGAAGAGGAGACCCAAAGAAGAGTGAGAAGAAGTTCGATATGGGAGCTACCTCAATCCGTGATCCGTGAGTAACGGAGAACAGAAAATGCAACCTTGAACCTGTTGAAGCTCTCAAAAGTAGCTAGTAAAATACATATATAGCAGATCTATATCTGCTTCTCATTATTTACTCGCTGGCAGTAACGTCTGGTTTTCGGCAATTTCTTTTGTTTACGTTTTTGATCCCCTAAAATGTAAATATGAAATGAATAATGAATAAATAGGGTTTAGTTGAGCGGTCAAGTGTATATAATTTTCTCTCTTTTTCTCTTTCGAATTTCTTAGCCTGCCGCTCTCTCTCTCTCTCTCTATCACACTAGCTCCGCCTGAATGAAGCCGACTTAAGCCTGTATGACATTTACCTAACATTTTAGTGATTTTACGGAGATCAATGTTTAAGCCTCTGTTAATATTTTCAAATAAAACAGCTGTTTCACAACACAGTCATTGATTACTTTATGTCACTATTTCTTTGAAATCAGCTGAATCTAGCATTCTGTTTTGTTTTCTAAGCTATAATTGAATCAATCTAATTAGTCTGAGGAGTTTGCAGCAAGTGTCATACAGGCTTAAAGTCTGACAATAAGAACGATGGATGGACCTGAGGCATGGGGCTGGCACTGTGGCCCATAATAATTTGTTATTCTTTTATTTTATTCATTTCGTTTAATCGATCAACGCATATGCAGAGAGACGCATGGAGAGAGAGACAAAGGGAAAGAACGAGTGAGAGAGAGGGTAAGAAATGTATATTACATATACGTGATACGAGATACGAGTCACAGGTTCGTTGACCGTAAACCGGACGACGGACGAGAGCCGAAAGCTGGCTACGTTTGTCGTTGGCGTAACCGAAAAAAAACAACAGGGTACAAGACATCTCCGCCAGAACAAAGTGGGAGAGTGGAAGAGTGAAAGAAACAGAGAGTGCGAAAGAGGGAGACACAGAGAGAGTCCAAAGTGGTTTCTGGCGGTTATAGATATAAGTAAGACAACAAACGATATTCTGAACGTTTGTATGTTTGTGTGTGTATATGCGGAGTGTGGGTGTGGGTTTATGTGTGTAAGCGAAGACCCCTTAATGATCTGCCACGGACAGATACAATCGATTCGATTCTTTGGGCATGACGAAGGTTAAGCCAGACTTCAATTTGGCTAACAATATGGACAATTTTTTGGTAGTACAGGAATGCTCTGAAATTATGAAAGTGCTGATGTGAGATTGAACGAGGGAATTCACGACAATGAAATATGAGATAAGAACGTAAGCAGCGGGTCGGTTCCTGATTTATATTGATTGGAATTCTCCTCCAGTGAAACTTTTGCTGTTCCAGTATTTTTTTGAATTACCACGATTTATTAGAGCTGTCGTTTCAAACGAGTGAAATTCATGCGACAATTCCTAAGTTTACTTCGCCCACAAAAACTATCTCCGCCGATCAGTAAACAAAACTGAGCGAGCCTTAACAATAAGTTGCATTGTACATACATACATACACATGTATATGTAACAGTAAATAGATGAATCCATATTGGAAATATCCCCAACAAATTTCAAGTCAGGCAAGCCCGAAAACAGTTGCGAAAACGAACCGGGGCTGAACAAACTGCTTGTTGACACAATTGGCGAATACCCTTTTGGCCGAGTCTGTTCCCGTAGAGCGCTCAAGTATTTGCAAGAACAGAACTGTATCTGTATCTGTATCTGTCGGAGTATCTGTCGTTGGACATTCCAGCGGAGCAACAGCTTGTGGCCGGGCCATATGCAAATTTCTTAACATTTCTTTGCCGTTGTCTGTTCGTTCGTCTGAATGACTGACA
Organism: Drosophila lowei; assembly: GCA_008121275.1. Taxonomy (NCBI): domain Eukaryota; kingdom Metazoa; phylum Arthropoda; class Insecta; order Diptera; family Drosophilidae; genus Drosophila; species Drosophila lowei. The sequence continues at coordinate 16,351,893 of CM017778.1, read as the reverse complement.
GACAAGTCATGACAATCGACCGTTTGCGAAGCCGTGCCATTCGGCTCGTTCTTTATTTTATTTTTTGTGTTTATTTCTTGACTTTATCTTTGTTTTTCATTTGAGATTCCATTGTAAAGTAAATGTCTGTTTAAGTGAACGCGTAATTACTAAAAAATGTGGAGCTGTTTGCTCGTTTTTCTTTTTTTTCAGTTTCTTTTTTATTATATGGAAGTCACCCAAAAAGAGCTACCATTCTAGGGCCCTATCTTCCCTTCCCATCCCATTCATTCCCCTGTTGAGCATTATCTCGAGCAAATAAAGCAATTAAAGTAACACAAAATAAACGTGTCTGCTAATTTTATCCGTTTATGACTTTTGAAATAAAACTATGGAATGCAGTTGAATGACACCTGTAAGAAATCATCTCTTTCTCATCTCCCATCCATACCCCCAAATACAAGAAAGAAGTGTGAAGAAAAAAGGTGCGGAAGAATAAGCAAAACAATTCAGAGAGACACAGGGGTAGAACCGTTTGTTGACTTGATATCATCCATCTCTCTCTCTCTCTCTCTCTCTCTCCGACACGCACACACATATGCTACCCTGCCAGTAACCATCCGACAAAGATTTCGCAAGCGCATACATTTTTAGCGAAGAGAACATCAGAAGTTTCAAAAAAATCAGAACACCACTATATAAAATTTTCAAACGATTCTTAAGATCTTTGTATAAGATAACTCTTATATAATTTAACACACTAGATCATCAAAATTTGGGCTTTATCTGATCACTATATGTACATATATGGCCCCTCTAACTGATCGTCATACTCTTCCTTCGCTTGAAGCGAATGTTCGCTAGAGGCAGTACTCACACTCGCAACACACACATGCAAAACATATCTCAACACAAATACAGGGACAGAGATTACAAACTTGTTTTGCCTCGCTCTCGCTGGATCCCTGACCCTGCTCTCCCGCTCTTTCGTTCTCTTTTGTTTGGCGTGAGTGAGTCAGAGAGTGGCTGGGATATGCAAATTGGAAAATGTTGTGCAAAACCCTTTTAGCGGCAAATTGATTTGGATTTTGACCAACTTGAAGAACTGTGGCATCTTTTAACGCTGATGATTTCAGCAGAGAAATTAATGAATCAGCAGAGGGAGGAGCATTTGGTGTGGCTGATTTCGACGGATGTTTACTCAATTTTATCACCGCAGCGAGAAAGTAATGCTAAATTCAAAGAAGTTGGCCCGGCTAAAAGAAATCAAAATGGAATGAATGAGGTATGATTCATTCATTTCCACGGCGATGACTCGGAACCATTGAGAGTGCGATAAGACCCAGCCCCAGAGAAGGGACAAACGAAACACTGCGCAAATTGATTAGTTTACTTCGAGTTTCGGGGCTTCTATCAGTTGGTTTTATGTCAGGTAATTTCGTGTTTCGGGCGTGGTTCCCTAAACTGTATCGTTATGTCAGGAAAAAACATTATATATGCGCCTCGTTTTTGCCTGTTGCTGCTGCCTGGCCTGACCTAATCGGCTTAAAAGAACAATTTTTCAAAAATTTTCAGCTCAAAAGTAACCCCCCAAAAGACTGGAGCTGTGAACTGGGACAGCGGCTCGAAACTGGTCAAGACGAAACGAAACGAAGCCAACGCCAACGATGGCCGAGCTCTACAGGTTTTTCAGGTCGCTTCAGGTGAAAGCAGGAGAGAAGAAGGAACTGCAAGATGATAGGACGGGAGGAATATGTAGAGGCAAGGGTTCTTCAGTAGAACTCACCTGATTCTCGTGGGGCACCCAGACCAGTCGCTTCTGTGTCCATTCCGCCTGTGTGGCCGGATCATTGTATTGGTTCCGTTCCACCGAAAGGTATTTCAGCTCGGGATCGTTGCGATCTACTTCTTCCGACATTGTAGCGGTGTTTTAACTCTCTCTCTATATATATATATATATATTATTCTCACTCAATTCAACTATGGTTTTGTCGTTTGAGTTTTCTCGTATTGTGGGGGCTATTGAGGTTTTTTAATACACACTTTTCTGTTGAGCAAAACAAACACAAAATAATGAATACGGTTTCGTTTAATTTTCACATCGGAAACACCGCGGCGCGGCCATTGAGATACAATATTTTTCGCATTTATCTCGAGACGCGCGCTCTTTATCTTAGAAGTGCGGCACAAAACGGAGGCGGCGAGAACAGCACAGCACAGCGAAGAGTTTCAAAAGGGAAGAGCGAAAGAGAAGAAAAAATATGGCCACAGTTGCTCAAGCCAGGGCGGACGGTGACGGGTACGGGTAGGGGTACGGGAACGGAGACTGGTAGTATAACAACGGTGGAGGCGGACTTTTTAGCGGAAAACTAGCGTTACGTCGCCGTGGCTGTGTCTAGAAATGAACCATTAACCAGTTTGCATTCCGAAGAGTGCAGCAGGAGCAGCGGCAGAGCCGGCAGCAAACATTTTTGGTGGCTGGTTTCGGTTTCTTTTTCGAAGCAGAGCAGGTATAAGCGGCCATCATTCCATTCCTTCTCTCCCTTCTCTCTTTCCTTCTTTTGTGTACCGCTGTTCTGCGCTCTCCACATTTCAAAGCAGTTTTCCGCATATTTAACACATTAATATTGTTTTTTATTCTCTCGTTTCACTTTGTCAGCACTGCATTTGTGCAAATTCAACTCAATTTTCACCGAAATGCACGTATTTCGATGCATTTGTTTCAACAAGCGGCGTCGGCGTCGGCATCGACGTTGGCATCGACGTCAGCGTCGCCGACAGACCGGCGACTTTTGGGCGTTAAAATTATTCTACATGCATTTTTTTCTTGTCGCGATTGCTCCTCGCCTTCGCACTACCGATTTATTGATATATTGCTGGCAAGCTGCGTCTTGCAATGTCTTTTTATATGGAAATTGTGCGGTTTTATTTGTTTCAAGCGACAGCTGCACTTTCAGCGCACCAACACACACATGCACACACACACACAGACGCAGGGACTCACATTTCGACGCGCCGCACGTCGTTTCAGCGGTTGCTTTAAAGTCTGATATGCTTCTCAATTAAATTTGATTTCTCACATGCGCGTTTTAGCTTATTTTGCACTTATCACACACTTTTTCCACGACGATATTTAGCGCGCATCCGACTTGAACAAAATTTGACACGAATTTAAACAACATTTGCGTATGGGGGCTCATTGTCGTCAACTTAAAATATACGGTCTGACCCTCAGAAATATACCGAAATATACCGTCTCATTTTAAAAATATACCGTAAATATACTGACGAATTCAAGCTCTATTCTACATATCCTCGTTTTTGATATTCCGTCGAATATTAATAGCTAGATAGAACCCTCAGCCCTGCCCACATAATTTTATCCGATTAATGAATCAATTTTCTACCTGACTGGCTTATTTTAACCACTTGCTTTTATTGGACCTTGTCAAAAAAAAGGTTTTAGCGAAAAAGGTCAAACAAATAAAACGTAATAAAACGTAAGAGAAATATCGTTCCTATTGCTAAATTAAGATATTCCGTTGAATAATGCTGACTAACTAAAACCCTTAGCTCTGCCCACATAATTTTAGGCCATTGATGAATAAATGTTCTACACGATTAGCTACTTTTAAGTACCCCCATTTATTGTATTTTGCCTACAGCAAGGTTTAAACAAAAAAGGTCAACAAAAAAACAGTGGCAACGTAAGTGAGTATGGAATGTCACGTCAACCGGAGTTTAGGCACAGGTATACCCTATTTCGTCAATATATATGAAGAAACTGTTTTTCCAAGCTGTTTTAAAACGTAATTAATATAGAAATTATCTCAGATTGTTATGTTTTAGAGATATTAATGCATATGATTAGGGTCTTGTATATATCTCGATCCCGATACCTATTCTTTGTCTCTGTAAGAAGACAATTAGCTGAAAAATATCGTTCAGATAGCTTCAAAACAGAAACTGACTTGTTTCTGCATTAATTAGAGCCTGGGATGACAAACATTTTCTCGATTCTATAATATCCATTTCCCCAGGGTATGCAGACTGTTGCCCATGCTGCGGGACATGAAGCTCGTTTTCTCGGCACATGAGTCTGGCCCATACAAATTAATGTTGCCAGCAACATAAAACGTAAGAAAACGTAAGTGAGTATGGAATGCGCCGTAAGTGAGAGTGGAATGTAAGGGACATTGTTGAGCTGAAAAGGACATTGTGGCGGGGAAAAAAAGTCCCAAGAAAGTCCCACCAAACCCTCAGAAAGATACCAAAATATACCGTCTCATTTTAAAAATATACCGTAAATATACTGACGAATTCAAGCTCTATTCTACAAATTCCTCGTTTTTGATCTTCCGTCGAATATTACGAGCTATCTAGATCTCTCAGCTTTGCCCACATAATTTTATATGATTGATGATTAAATTTTGTTCAATATTATTTACTTTTAAGTACTTGCATGTTTTTTATTTTGACAACAACACGGTTTCAACAAAAATGTTCAACAAAAAAACAGTCGCAGTGTTGTGACGTCAGTGTTGCTGGTATTTGCAGACTCATTTCTTGTCAACCAGAGTATGGGCATTTGTATACCCTATTTCGTAAATATTTTATAAAGATACTGTTTTCCAACCTGCTTTCAAACGTAATCAATAAAGACCTTGTCTAAGATTGCATTTTTAAGGCATATTCATGAATTTGATTAGTTTCTTGTATATAAATCTTGAGCCCTGTACCAATTCTTGGTCTCTGTAGAAAGAAGATGAGCTGCAAAATATCGTTTAAAACGGAGACTATCTAGTTTCTGCATTAATTAGAGCCTGAATGACACACATTTCCGCAATTCTATATCATCCATTTCCCAGGGTTGCTGCAGCAACATGTTTTGCATTTCATTTTTGACGATTTTCATTGGCCGAAAGAAAAAATCGCGTCGTTCCCGTTTTAACCGGTTCGTAGTTTGGCGGTATATTTAAACCCAACACATGAAAAACTAAGTTATATGGAATGTGCATGTATGGAACGAGACTCATTGTTGCTAAAGCGAACTGCGGCGAACTGCGGCGAACTGCGGCGAACTCAAATTTGATTCAAAAAACGACCAATTCTTTGTTCCGTTGAATAATACTATCTATATAGAACATTTAGCCATGCCCACTCAATTTTATACGAGTGATGAATCAATTTCCTACTTGATTTGCATAATTTAAATAATGGCATTCATTGGATATTGTTTAAAAAAGGGTTTTAGCAAAAAAGGTCAAAGAAAATGGAAGTGATGTAGAGTTAATGTAGAGTTAACCGGTCCAGAGAGTGACTCTCGCGCGCTCTCGCTGACCTAAGTTGCTCTCTCGCTGACCTAAATGAGCTCTTTAATCTTGTTTGTCAAAACACGCCGAGGTGAGGTTTGTACGAACCTTGCAATTTGCCTTGGCTGTTTTTGCCTGTTGTCCATACCCGTTTTTAGGGCCCATTAAAAAATACTGACTCAATTTTTCGTCGCAGAAGAGAGCAGAAGTCTGACCGTCTGATAAAAAACGTAGTTAGCCCACTTAAACCCCCTTTATTTAAACTGGATAACAACTTGAGCTAAACAAATAATAATAATTACTCTTGAAGGTCCATCATATCAAAAATTTAATGGGCTCTGAAATTTTGTAATGGGCTAATCGTTGCTGTCCATGACCAGGAATCATATTCCTTGATTTTGATATTCGGCTTAAGATTAGCTAAGACCTTCAGCCCTGAAAACATAATAAGATTGGCTAATTTTAAATGCTTAAAAGGTCAAATATAAAACGTAAGTGAGCATGAAATGTAGGGACATTGCTGCGATGAAAAATCCCTCCAGGCTTGCAACATGTCGGTATTTTTGTGCGATAAGCGCAACTTATCGGGGTTTTATTTTGAAAATAACAATGTTATAGACCAAAGTGTGATTGTTATTTCAAAAACCATAAAGCAAAACATAATGTTTTTACAATTTATTTCTGTTGTTTGTTGGGCACTGCTGCTATTCGCTGATATTGCTCGATTTTGATATTACGACTAGAATTATTTCGACCTTGTTATATAGTATTTTCACTTCGATAAATCTTATTGCTGAATTTGTCGCAGATCTGTGGGTCAGATTGGCTCTGAAAGGGACAATTTGATCAATTAGAAATAAAAATGAAAGTGATGTACTTACAATAATGCATCGCTTAACATGCATGTGTAGAATATTAATATTGTGCACTTAGTGCAAACGGCATACGCAGGTGAACCATTTGTATCATATACCGATATTAAAGAAGTCGGCTGTACCACGATGGAAAGTTTTGGCAATTGCGGTCAATTACTGCTCCAAAGAAGACGGCTTGATTCGAATCTGGCGGGCTTCTATATCAATGTAAAAGTACGTAAAGTGTGTAACCGGTTTCCCGTAATCCAGAAATACCAAAAACTAGTCGATACAGACTCCGATAGACCATGGTTGCAAGTGTGTACACACAATTTTTGTGTGAATATTTTGAAATCATATAGATAATAGTCTATTTACCAGCTTTTTTGAATCTAAAATTAGAGATGAAAAAATATTTATCTGAATTTGATCTAAACTTCGGCAATGTTGCCAACAAATTGCGCATCAACAGCACTCTTTGTGCTGGAGTGAGTTAACAGAGAAGTTAACATTGAGTAATTATGGACAACATTATGTTAAGGCATAGCAAAGTGGTGGTCCAAGAAAAAGTTGGAACACAAACATTTGGCACTTAGAAGCTTAGAAGTAATCTGTGAAACTTTATTTTCAAAGATTTATTGGAGAACAAAGGGTATAGAAACTTCCATACGCAGGTTTTTTGAATTTCCGCCCACAAATCGTACTTACGTGTATCATTTACTCCAATAGATTGCATTTAAATCCTTTTCGCCTTTCAAACAATTTATATTTGGCGCTTAAGTTTGGTGGGACGAAATCGATCAGCACTGTCCCTCAACATGGCGCGGATTGAGCAACATTTTTCATACCCTGGGGAAATGGATATTATAGAATTGAGACAATGTTTGTCATCTAAGGCTCCAATATATGCACAAACGGATTATCAAAAGTGAGCAATAGGAACGACTTTTCTCTTACGTCTTATTACATTTTATTTGTTTGACCTTTTTCGCTAAAACCTTTTTTTAGGCAAAATCCAATAAAAGCAAGTATTTAAAATAAACCAGTCAAGTAGATAATAGTTTCATTAATTGGATAAAACTATGTGGGCATGGCTAAATGTTCTATCTAGCTAATAATATTCGACGGAACATCAAAATTGAGGAATATGGTTTCCAATCCTTGTCGGAGAACGATTAACCCATCGTAGACCAAGGGGGTATTTCAATTTTCCACCGAAAATAATGAAAGATATCGTGGTGTTTTTTTGGTTCATAGAAAAGTTGGCATGAATCTACAAGAAGAACTTACAATGCACCGCCATGTACCTCAAGTAGTTAAACTATTTAAATAAGGGGGCTTAAGTGGGCTAAGTTCGGTTTTTCATCATACGAGACGCTATATTGTTGTTGAGGTATTTAATAAGCCAGTAATAATCGCCGGAATATCAAAAACGAGGAATATGTATAATAGATCTTGAGTTCGTCAGTATATCTACGGTATATATACTATAAATCCGCGGGCACTTAGAAGCTTAGAAGTATGCTTTAAGCTGCGAAATAAATAAAACAAACTACAATGCGACGCTCAATTAGCGAAACAGAACATTCCGAATCGGACCTGTCCTCCGGCGCCACAACGGAGAGCAATTCCAGCGATTGCGAGCAGGAGGATAGACACCACAGCAGCAGGGTCCACGACTCCTCCACCGCCAAGCGAGACAATGTCATGCTGCCCAGGTAAGTAAGCCGCTTCCGGGTGCAAAGTTCCCAGTTGAGTGTTTATGACGCTCTACTTAATCTTATCTTATCACCAATTCACTGGACGAACAGGCCCTGGGCGTCGAGTGGCGGTTGGATGTGCTTTCTGATGCCGCTGGCCTTGGCTTCGCGCTTTCTAAACGCTCCGCCCTGCAAGGAGCAGGTCCATCTCCATCTGATGTTGACGGTGACAGCCGCTGGGATGTGCGTGGAGACACTCTGCTTCTTCGTGTACTTCTTTGCGGACACGAGCATACTGGCCAAATGCATCATCAGCCTGCTGCCGGGAACATTCACCGCACTTGGTTTCGGCCTCTGCCTGGGCACCTCCTGGCTGTTTGCTGTGGTCGCGGGGTTCCTGATGATAGCCGGCTACCAGCACTTTTACGTCTGCATGATGCGTGGCTTCTCACGGTGCTTCACCTACGGCGAGGCCTCCATTCTGTTCCAAGGTCTTATGCTGTTCGTGGTAAGCGTCATTTACCGGCTCTACGAACTGTGCTCAGCGAACGCGGATGCCAAGACCCTTAGTGATTTTGACCGACTTAATCTTATAATGCTGGTGGGTTTGGGTGATCATTCTTCCACATCTAATCCTTTCTAATCAGAATCAGAGCCTACTCTTTCACAGAATGCTTTGATGTGGCTGCTCATTCTCTGCGTGCTGGTGATCGCGGTTCCACGGCTGCGTGGGCCTATTCCCTTCTACTTGTTGCTGGGCCTCCTCGTAGTGGCAGTCACCTGTGCCCCCGTCACCAGTCCTTTGCCTATTGTGGCTCTGCTCCAGTTCATCTTCAGGGACCCTAAGCGACTGCAAATCATCGGCTTCTACCTGGTGCTCGTTCTATTGACCGGCGCCACCGTCACCTGGCAACTGCGGCACACCGTTCAAGCCAACACCCGAGTCCGTAAGATATTCCACCTGTTGATAGTGCTTGTCTTCGTTCCAGGAGTGCTCTTTCAGTGCGCTCTGCTGTACTTAGCCACGGGCATAGCGCTGGCGGCATTTGTGGTCTTGGAGCTGATGCGACTGCTAGAGATTCCTCCATTTTCCGACAGGCTGACCGACGCTTTCCACTCGTTCCGGGATGAAAAGGACGCTGGGGTTCTGGCGCTGACCCCGTTCTGCCTGCTTATTGGATGCTCCATGCCCCTATGGTTGACTCCTTGCCCCTGCTCCGGAAAAGATACCTTGATCCTGCTCTCGGGCATCCTGGCGGTGGGCGTGGGCGACACCGCGGCCAGTGTGGTGGGCTCCAAGATGGGACGCAACATGTGGGGAAGTGAGTAGTGACAGGAGGAGGACATTCCCATTAACCTGCTGACTAATGCAACGTTTTCATCTCTTGCAGATTCCTCACGTTCCCTGGAGGGCACTATCGCTTTCGTAATGTCCATTCTTCTGTCCGTCTGGCTGCTGGAGGCGACCGGTCTGCTGGAAATGACGCAGGCCAAATGGTTCGCCACCATTTTCGCGGCCATCAACTCAGCCCTGGTGGAGGCCTTCACCGACCAGGTGGACAATCTGGTGCTGCCCCTAGTCTTTTATATACTCGTTGGCCTGGCCTGATTCTGATCTCCTTGTGAGTGCATATACATATACATGCATATTCACCAACACTAATTATTGGACTGTACTTTTATTTACGGTCCATAGGATCTATAACAAATTATGTAGGTATCAATGCATATATGTATACTTATATACATACATATGTTTATTTCCAAACATAGTTTCTGCACATAGGCACAAATATAGATTATTTCTGCTGCTGTACAAAATTTTGAAATTGTATAATGTATTCCTGAACTTGTTGTATCACATTTCGAATGGGACTGATCTTCCCCGAGAATCGTTCCACTTTTAGGGATTTAGCGGCTACACGTTTAGCGCACGTTCTACACTTAACTTACGACTAAAAACATATTAAGGTATGGTATTCATTCAGCTTCTGCTTCTGCTTTAGGACCTGGACCCGGGTGCAGGGCAGGACACCTAGACTGGAAAATGAACGACATGCTGGACTGCATTTAAAGGAACATTATGACAAGAACAAAACACTGGTTGCGGCCATCCAATGCGTACGAACTCCACCCGACTACGTCTGGGAGCTCTGTCCATTGTACCCATCGGTGGCCCTGTCTTAAAGCGGCTCCTGCGTGAAGTAATCGTGCTCTAGGCAAACCAGGGCCGAGGGGCGCATGTTTATGTCGTACGAGAGCATTTGCTGGATGAAGGACATGGAGGAGGGCATAGATTAGTATGTTTATCCAGACGGAGAGAGCAACACACAAACGTACATTCAACAGGTCATCGGAGAACTCGCACAGGTTGGGACAAAAGTCACGTGGCCGCTTGGGAAGGCGGTGAGGGAAATGCTCCCGTGCCACAGAGATGGTTTTGGGCCACTGCTGATCTGTAGGTCGTCCCGTCAACCTACAGGGGAGAGATGGCAACAACAAAGATTTAGACATAAACTAGATACATATTTATTTCGATACATACTCGAATATACGATCCAGCTGGTTCTTCTCTGATGTGCCCGGGAACAGAGCCTTCCGGTTGAACATCTCAAAGATGATGCAGGCGGCACTCCAAAGATCCACGGAACTGTTGTAGGGCTGGATAAGAAGTACCTCGGGAGCGCGATACCACAGCGTAACAACCACTGATGTCAGCTTCATCTCGGAGTCGTACGTTTTGGCCAGACCAAAATCGGCGATCTTCAGATGGCCCTGAGCGGAAACTAGCAGATTCTGCGGTTTCAGATCGCGATGGATGATGCGATGCGAGTGCAGAAAGTCCACGCCGGTCAGAAGCTCACGCGACAGACGCTGCCAGATGGGATCGTTTAGTTCCACAGTTTGACTAATGGAGGTATTATGCGTACTCACCTGAATTGTGGTGGGGGACATGCCCGATTTGGGCAGGCGTTCAATGAGGTCAGACAAATCCTGCTCCAGGTGCTCAAAGACCAGGAGAATCATTAGTTGTCCGTCGCGCTCCAGAAACTGGCATACTTCGAACAGTCTGCAAGAAGAGGGGAAACCAGAAATGGACTTTTTAAATATGTATGTACATATGTGATGTGCATGCTCAGAGAGCGAGAGAAATCTGCGTTACAGACCTTAGACCGACGCTGTTATAAAATGTTGCGCCAGTGGCCATACTGCGGACAATTCTTGGACTACAAAAAACACTCCAAACAAACACATGCGCACTTTTACGATATTGCGATCAAGAGAGAGAAAACACACAGAGGTTGAGTGAACACTTTACGGTGTTTAAGAGCGCCAACAATACTAACATATGTTAGACAACAGTTTTCGTCTCTTTATTTTGCTCGTTAACATTTTTCATATTACACATTACTTTTTTTCTAGATTTAACAAACATCTTAAATCTTTCTGTAGAAATATTTTGTTTCACGAAAATGTTAATAAAAATTCTTCAACTTTAATTTTTGCCTCAACCTGTCTTGTTTCTCATTTCTGGCTGCTCATACCAACCAACACGTTTGATATCAAACAACAGAAACGCCAAAGCAACTTGCTTGAGAGTCTTTTAACTTACTCTCCGGATCGTTTTATTTTTACCGTATCTGAGCGAATGAGCACAAACAAATTGTACGACAGATATCTAACGTTGAGTGTGAGAGATTAAACCTTACTTCTCTTCTCTTCCCCAACCGCATACGTTATCAACAGAAGAGAGTCGCGCCGTTACAGTCGGCGCCACTCTGCTTGACAGGCAGATATAGGGGGAGTGGGGAGGGGGGAACAACATTGTTGTAGCTTGGCTCTTTCTCTCTCTCTGTGCCCTCCATACCCTTCCCCTTTACACCCCCTACAGCATTGCATGCATGCAGCAACCGAGACGATTCTCATGGCTGCTACCTGCGTTGAGGCAAAGGAAAAATGCTAGATAAACAGTGATCGACACGACCCGCCCACCGCACACAATACGCGCTGACATTGTTGCTGGCCGTAATCAGCTGCTCCGGTTCGCCCCTGCGAAAATTAGTTGCCGAATAGTTGGGGCTCCGGCCGGCCCCATCCCCAATGGCTGTGATAACGGTCGCCATACTCACTTGACAATGTTGGCGTGATCGCTGGCATTGAGCTGCTTCAGCAGGGAGATCTCCCGCAACGTGGACATCGGCACTCCGTTCTCATTGAGGGCGATGCGGACCTTTTTCAGGGCCACAATATTGCCCGTAATTGTGTCCCGGGCCCTGTAGACAGTCCCATAGGCGCCTGCAAGAGTGAAATTCGCAAATTGAGTACAGAGTGTGTATACATTTAAATGGAAATGTTAATCAAACAAAAGCAAATGCAAAAGCAAAAACAAAAACAAAGGCAACGTCAAGGCCAGATAAGAACAAGTGAAATTACCGAATTTCGCATGGATGGGAGAAAGAGAGAGTGACTAGTCAGCTGTGTTGATAAGCAAGTAGAAAAAAGAACCGGCTGATTCGCGATAAACCCACCAACACGTCCCATTTCGATTGCCTTTCGAGGTTGGAAGATGACGAAAGCAGGTTAGCGGAGATACCAGCAAAGAGAAAGACAGATTCTATATCGATTAGAATGCGAAAGAAAATACACGACTTTGTCACCGGAAATTTATCACCCCAGACAGAGGCATGCGTGGGACAAGGCAGAAGTTATTTTCGTTGGCATCAGACATATCAGATATTCCGCAGAGACAGCCAGAGAAAGAGTATATAGACAGAGGGAAAGAGAGAGAGAGGGGATAAGAGAGTGTGCTGTCCACTGTGCTGCTTAAAGAATAAAGCACAAAGCGAATTAATTCAAGGAGAGCTCGCCCACACAATAGTGGCCCGGCAACTGAGCTTCACCCCCACCCCATATAAATACACCTTGGGTCAAGCACCAAGGCCAAGGTTAGCTCCAAACAACAGTTAATTTTCGACTTCGCGTTCAACTTACTTCGACTATTCGACTCGTTTTCGCCGGCTGCCGACGGGTTCTTTCTTGACTTCGTCAAAAAAAAAAAAAAAAATTAGCAACATTTTGCACAAATCAAAAAAATCAAAACAACAACTAAACCGAAAGGTTGGAGAGCGAAAGCGAATGGGAAGAAGAGGCAATAATTGAATGAATGCGAAAAACATGTATGTATAGTACATATCAAAACGTATAGACATGTGTATACAGTACTCGTATAACAGATGAAATGAAATTATTATTTCAAGTCTTACAATATTTATTCAAACCCAGCAAGAAGGGACGCCAACGGTGGTGCTTAAGGCTTACGCGGCCCGCTGCCTACCGCCAGCCCCATTCCGGACACCCCTCTGACCAAAAGGCCTACAGACAAAAAAACCAGTAACCAGTAACAATATCCATCATTAACATTCACCAAGCTTCACCGACGGCTCGGTGACGTAATTGATTGAAGTTTATGTACCGAAAAAATTCGAAAATGCTGAAAATGTGTATGACTGCCCCTTGCCCCCTTGAGATCCACGAGATCGGCACGGTATAGATTTACAGACCAGGAACCACGTGACTCTGTAACTGAACCTGAAAAGTATGCAAGGAAATGAGAGGGCCCTGAAGATTCTCAATAGGGGAAAACCCCAGACCCCAGACTCTAGGTATTATTATTACCCCTGCTGCGATTTTCCAAGAAAAATTAGTCACGGTATAAAAAACGTTCGTCAATAGCTAAACGATTGGGTCAACAGCACACAGCGAATGATCTACAAACTCATCAAATCGATATTCATAGGGAAATCATATCGAAAATACATAGAAAAACCCTACACACCCTACAAAACCCTCACCTAGCAAAGCCAACAACAATACCATTAGCCCGACCTATCCCAACGATCTCCAGCAGCAGCTACGTACCTGTTCCAATGATGTTGAGCTCTTCGTAGTCGTCAAAGTTTCTTCCATGGGACATCTTCTGACGCTTGTGTTGAGGCGATTGTGACATGTGTATATGCTTATGTTTGATTTGGCTTGTTATTTGGGATACTATATTACAATGGGTTTACGCGGGGACAAGAACTTTTACCGACACATAAAGGGCTGGATATGAGCATAAGCCTGCACTATTGAGAAATTAAATTAAATTCAACACTGATAAGAATATCCATCACTGACGATGGTTTGATAGAATCCTCGGCCGCGTCCTTGATATCCGCGTGTACTTACAGTAAGACCGTCCGTTTATCAAAGCGAAACGGTGGAGGGGGAGCAAGATAGAGTGTCTGCTCCACTGATAACCTAACCAAACTTGCGATAAAGCTACGTGTGACAGGTGTTAATAGGCCCGAAATACTCGGCCTCGCCTCTATGTTTATTCTTTGAGCAGACTCCCTCCTCCGTTCTGGCGCTGCTAAGGTCATTGAACCTCTGTGCCGGCTAATGTTAATGTTTTCCGTTTTATTGCTTATATTTTATGCTCAGACGATCGAGTGAGAGCGGCTTTGCTTAGCTTCAGTTATGATTAATTCATGTTACTGTTTCTTGCTCTTCCAATTCGTCGTCTTCCCTGCTGATCCGTTTCTCTTTCTCTCTCCCTTTCTTGTCTCTCTTTTGTCGTTTATCCTGTTACTTTTACTCAACAAGCCAAAAGTGAGTGAAAGAGAGACAGAGAGAGCAAACTAGTTAATGTTGCTGCTGTTGCTTTTGCTTTTGCGCAAAACCGAAATTTTTTTCCATTTGTCAATTAATTCTAATCGCGAGACAGCAAAAAAACAACAGCAATGCAATAGCAACAATAACACAACAAAAGCTGCAAAGGCAACAAAACAGAGGCAAAAACAGGGCAAAGAGGCAGAGGTAAAGCAGAAGCTAAGAGCACCAACACTCGCAACGACGACTGCTCATGTACTCTAATTTATGCGCATGTATGGATGAATTGGTGTGAAGCGGATCGCGGACGCGATGAAGGAATCTTAAAGTCAATAAATTGTTAAACAGTTAGTTTTGTAATACAATACACCGCACCCCGCACGCGAGCACTTCACGCACGAAATGGAACTTTTCTCCTCCCGCATCATGAATTGAATTGGTTTCTTTTTGGTTATTCCGCAGCTAACAATTTTCGGTGTCGCGTTTAACAGACGGAATATTTCAATGTCAATGTTGTTATATGTATGTGTGTGTGTAAGATATTAGTTAAATATTTAAAAAAAAAATGTGTTTTTATTTGTCAAGAGACCAACTCGACTCACACACACACACATGCAACCCGATCGCACTCTAAAACAGACGTGATCTTCACACACAGGCACACACAACACACTTAAATGAATAAAAAAAATTTTGTTGAACAAATTTTGTTCGTTCCGTCCGGAAACAATTTTGAAATTACTTTTTTAATCAGCAAGCAACCGCGGTGCGGGAGCCTAGGTTGGGCCATGCAGCAGTTTAATTAAGTTTCTTAAAACAAAGATTTAACAATATTTGTAAGATCACGGCAGCGAGGAAGTCGAATAGAGCCGATTTTTTGGTTGCAAATGCTCACGCAAGAAAATCGCACTCAAAGCAGGTCCGTTTACGATATTGCTAACATAGCTTTCTCTTGAGCCGTTTAGCGCAACAGCACTGTTAAAGAGAATCGAAACTGCGTGCTCTTTGAAATCGGTGGTGGGCCGAGTGAAAAAGTGGGTCTATTTTCTTTTTAATGTTACATTAATGTTAAGCTTGTCTTTTTCGTTAATGGCAGCGAGCTTTTGTCAGTTAACAATTAGTTCAATTTTGAAATTTTGCGATACTGAAATCTTAATTTCATTAATTTAATTAAAGCGCATACCACCCACGCACAGCTTCCGCGGACAGTTTCAGTTTGCTTGCAGGGGCACTAATGTTTTTGGAAAATGTGGAAACATCCATGAAACAAACTATTCTATTTGAAGCGCACTAGAATGATTTCAAACTTTAACGGACATTAATGTTAAGCTTAACGAGTCTTTAGTTCAGCAGCGACCGTCGATCCCATGTGGAGCGCCACCAGTCAAGTATTTAATGGCAGCGAGCTTTTGTCAGCTATCAATTAGTTCAATTTTGAAATTTTGCGATACTGAAATCTTAATTTCAAAGTTGTCAAACTTAAAAATAAAAATATATGAAAATTACAAGGAAATTTCAAAACTTGCGCGCGAATCGGCCTGAGCAAGACCACACCCTTGCTGCGACTCACAGCGTTTCCGCATCGTTTTTTTATCGTAGCTTTTTTATATTTTTCGAAATTCCGCCGTAGTTTACAATATTACCGCTCAATTATATAAATCTATAAATAATTTTTATTATTACTATTATTAACATTAACTTTAATACATTAGGAAATAATGGACTTCGGCTCCTGTACTGGACAAAAAAGCTATACAAACTGTCTGTTTGTTTAATTATGGTTGGAAAATATGGTACATTTCAAATATAAGTACGTATGCGTATATATCCACCTAATTCTGTTTTTACACGGTCATTTTTTACACAACAATTTTAAATTTTTTACACGGTTTTATTCCATTTAACACGGTTCAAAAATAACACAACACAAATACATATATAAAACAGACACAGCTCACAAACAACTAGAAACCAAACGAAAACAAGCAAGAGCATAAAGAGAATATGTACATATTTGTTTCTCTTTCGTTTTTTCGTATACATACAAACAAATTTACTGGTCAGAGCAATTGTAGATAGAAAAATTTAGGGTGCAATTTCCTCTTTTGCAATGGAAATTTAATGGGTGTTTATTAAATTTTTGAAATTGGAAACGTTTCTAAATTTTTAGTATTTTTTTAAGATATGAACTATCAATGCGTTTAGTCAAGATATTTTGTATACGCAAATTTGTTCTTCCAACGTTTCCTAATATTTTCCCTAATTTTAACTTTCAAACAATTTCTATTTGGCGCGCAGCACTCGTATCCAGTCGATAGTATCGATAACCGAACTTGAATCGGGTAAGGTTCTGTTTGAACCGGTTGACAACAATGAGCCCCATTCCATGCACAAAAGTTGCGGCAACATTAATTTGTAAATCGTGTTTTAGTTAAAATACAATACATGCGAGTACTTAAAAGTAAATAATCTTGTAGAAAATTGATTCAACAATAGGATAAAAATATGTGGGCAAAGCTGAGACATCTAAATAGCTAGTAATATTCGACGGAATATCAAAAACGAGGAATTCGTCGTAATAACCGGTTGACAACAATGAGTCCCATTCCATGCAAAAAAGTCACGGCAACACTAATTTTCATACCCTAGGGAAAAGGATATTATAGAATTGCGGAAATGTTTGTCATCCCAGGCTCTAATTAATGCAGAAACTAGTCAGTCTCTGTTTTAAAGCTATTTCAATGATATTTTGCAGCTTATTGTCTTCTTGCAGAGACCAAGAATGGGTATCAGGGTCGAGATATGTATGTATATATATACAAGATAATATGTATGAATATGTCTAAAAAATATCAATAGATATGCGTTATGCGTTACATAGAATTTGAACAGGCTACTGAATCCTGGTCCTAACATAAATCCTCGCTCTCCACCACGGCGAATTCAGAGTGTATAGAGTGAGTAACACTAGCCAATGAAATTTAACTTATTTTCTCGCTGTGAAACAAAACGACGGTTTTGCAACCAGTCGTCTAAATGCCCAATATCAAGACGCTAATGAAATTTTTTTTTAAATTAATGAAATGAAAAACACAATTTGTTAATTGTTAATGCTAGACTATGTCAAGAGACCAACTCGACTCACACACACACACATGCAACCCGATCGCACTCTAAAACAGACGTGATCTTCACACACAGGCACACACAACACACTTAAATGAATAAAAAAAATTTTGTTGAACAAATTTTGTTCGTTCCGTCCGGAAACAATTTTGAAATTACTTTTTTAATCAGCAAGCAACCGCGGTGCGGGAGCCTAGGTTGGGCCATGCAGCAGTTTAATTAAGTTTCTTAAAACAAAGATTTAACAATATTTGTAAGATCACGGCAGCGAGGAAGTCGAATAGAGCCGATTTTTGGTTGCAAATGCTCACGCAAGAAAATCGCACTCAAAAGCAGGTCCGTTTACGATATTGCTAACATAGCTTTCTCTTGAGCCGTTTAGCGCAACAGCACTGTTAAAGAGAATCGAAACTGCGTGCTCTTTGAAATCGGTGGTGGGCCGAGTGAAAAAGTGGGTCTATTTTCTTTTTAATGTTACATTAATGTTAAGCTTGTCTTTTTCGTTAATGGCAGCGAGCTTTTGTCAGTTAACAATTAGTTCAATTTTGAAATTTTGCGATACTGAAATCTTAATTTCATTAATTTAATTAAAGCGCATACCACCCACGCACAGCTTCCGCGGACAGTTTCAGTTTGCTTGCAGGGGCACTAATGTTTTTGGAAAATGTGGAAACATCCATGAAACAAACTATTCTATTTGAAGCGCACTAGAATGATTTCAAACTTTAACGGACATTAATGTTAAGCTTAACGAGTCTTTAGTTCAGCAGCGACCGTCGATCCCATGTGGAGCGCCACCAGTCCAGTATTTAATGGCAGCGAGCTTTTGTCAGCTATCAATTAGTTCAATTTTGAAATTTTGCGATACTGAAATCTTAATTTCAAAGTTTTCAAACTTAAAAATAAAAATATATGAGCAAGACCACACCCTTGCTGCGACTCACAGCGTTTCCGCATCGTTTTTTTATCGTAGCTTTTTATATTTTTCGAAATTCCGCCGCAGTTTACAATATTACCGCTCGATTATATAAATCTATAAATCATTTTTATTATTATTATTATTAACATTAACTTTAATGCATTAGGAAATAATGGACTTCGGCTCCTGTAATGGACAAAAAGCTATACAAACTGTCTGTTTGTTTAAATATTTTTGGAAAATATGGTACATTTCAAATATAAGTACGTATGCGTATATATCCACCTAATTCTGTTTTTACACGGTAATTTTTAACACAACAATTTTAAATTTTTTACACGGTTTTATTATTTTATCAATGCAATCAGACGTGTTTAGTCAAGAAATTTTTTATACGCAAATTTGTTCTTCCAACGTTTCTAATATTTTCCCTAATTTTAATAGGTTTTTTAGAGATATGGAACCAATTTGTTCACCTATTTTGCATATGATCAATGTCTTTTTTTACACGGTTTTTTCAGGATGGTATATTTTGTCAATTTCATCAATCTATTAAATTTTATTTTCAAAGGTATATTTAAAAAGAAAGTGTATAGAAACTTCCATACGCAGGTTTTTTGAATTTTCGCTTACAAATCGTACTTACGTGTATCATTTATTCCAATAGAAATCCTTTAAATCCTTTTCGCTCATTCACTTTCAAACAATTTCTATTTGGCGCGTACCACTCGTATCCAGTCGATAGTATCGATAACCTAACTTGAATCGGGTAAGGTTCTGTTTGAACCGGTTGACAGCAATGAGCCCCATTCCATGCACAAAAGTTGCGGCAACATTAATTTGTAAATCGTGTTTTAGTTAAAATACAATACATGCGAGTACTTAAAAGTGAATAATCTTGTAGAAAATTGATTCAACAATAGGATAAAAATATGTGGGCAAAGCTGAGACATCTAAATAGCTAGTAATATTCGACGGAATATCAAAAACGAGGAATTCGTCGTAATAACCGGTTGACAACAATGAGTCCCATTCCATGCAAAAAAGTGTCGGCAACACTAATTTTCATACCCTATGGAAAAGGATATTATAGAATTGCGGAAATGTTTGTCATCCCAGGCTCTAATTAATGCAGAAACTAGTCAGTCTCTGTTTTAAAGCTATTTCAATGATATTTTGCAGCTTATTGTCTTCTTGCAGAGACCAAGAATGGGTATCAGGGTCGAGATATGTATGTATATATATACAAGATAATATGTATGAATATGTCTAAAAAATATCAATAGATATGCGTTATGCGTTACATAGAATTTGAACAGGCTACTGAATCCTGGTCCTAACATAAATCCTCGCTCTCCACCACGGCGAATTCAGAGTGTATAGAGTGAGTAACACTAGCCAATGAAATTTAACTTATTTTCTCGCTGTGAAACAAAACGACGGTTTTGCAACCAGTCGTCTAAATGCCCAATATCAAGACGCTAATGAAATTTTTTATTTTAAATTAATGAAATGAAAAACACAATTTGTTAATTGTTAATGCTAGACTATAGGGCGGCTAATTTTGCATCCAATTCTTTCATATCGACGCCTATTTCGATGAGACGTTTCTCCTGCTCTTTGGTGTCCAGCCCGTGTTCCTTATTGTATCTGTAGTTGACTGTCAGCTGCACCTCCTCCATGCCGCTTACATGGTCGTACAGATTTCCCCCCAGCCGTTGATCAATGTCACTTTCCTCGCGAAGGCAGCAGAAATACAGGAGAAATACGGCCAAGCTGGCTGAGATCACGTAGGGCTGGTACCAGAGGGATTCATCATCACCCCCACTTCGGGTGTCCCGTGCTCGCCAAGTGGCCGCCTGACTGCCAAAGAACTGTATCGGCTCATTGCTGATCTGTCCCTCCTCCGGCTTCTTGTTTTCGCCGGCCAAGTTCTGGGCATAAAAACGCGGAGAGCCATTAGAAGCACTAGAGGCAGTGAACAGCTGCCTGAAAAACATTCGGCAACTAATCTGAATTCTTTGTGGTTGATAAAATATTGGTTTACTCACCTTGCAAGTCTTGTTTTTGTTAACAGACGCAGCATTTTGTTTTCTTAAATTTAAAAAATTTTCCTTTAAGCAGAAAATTTCATAACAAATGGTAAACAGCTGAGCGCCAGGGCAGTAGGAACGATTACTGACTTCAGTTTTATTTGTTCGACCTTTTTCGCTAAAGCCTTTTTTAGACACAATCTAATAAAAGGGAGATTTTAAAAAAGGCCAGTCAGGTAGAAAATTGATTCATTAATCGGATAAAATTATGTGGGCAGGGCTGAGGATTCTATCTAGCTAGTAATATTCGCCGGAATATCAAAAACGAGGAATATGTATAATAGAATGTGAGTTCGTCAGTATATTTACGGTATATTCTGAAAATGAGACGGTATATTTTGGTATCTTTCTGAGGGTTTGGTGGGACTTTCTTGGGACTTTTTTTCCCCGCCACAATGTCCTTTTCAGCTCAACAATGTCCCTTACATTCCATACTCACTTACGTTTTCTTACGTTTTATGTCGCTGGCAACATTAATTTGTATGGGCCAGACTCATGTGCCGAGAAAACGAGCTTCATGTCCCGCAGCATGGGCAACAGTCTGCATACCCTGGGGAAATGGATATTATAGAATTGAGAAAACGTTTGTCATCCCAAGTCAGTTTCTGTTTTGAAGCTATCTGAACGATATTTTTCAGCTAATTGTCTTCTTACAGAGACAAAGAATAGGTATCGGGATCGAGATATATATACAAGACCCTAATCATATGCATTAATATGTCTAAAACATAACAATCTGAGATAATTTCTATATTAATTACGTTTTAAAACAGCTTGGAAAAACAGTTTCTTCATATATATTGACGAAATAGGGTATACCTGTGCCTAAACTCCGGTTGACGTGACATTCCATACTCACTTACGTTGCCACTGTTTTTTTGTTGACCTTTTTTGTTTAAACCTTGCTGTAGGCAAAATACAATAAATGGGGGTACTTAAAAAGTAGCTAATCGTGTAGAACATTTATTCATCAATGGCCTAAAATTATGTGGGCAGAGCTAAAGGTTTTAGTTAGTCAGCATTATTCAACGGAATATCTTAATTTAGCAATAGGAACGATATTTCTCTTACGTTTTATTACGTTTTATTTGTTTGACCTTTTTCGCTAAAGCCTTTTTTAGAGACAATCTAATAAAAGGGAGATTTAAAAAAAAAGGCAGTCAAGTAGAAAATTGATTCATTAATCGGATAAAATTATGTGGGCAGGGCTGAGGGTTCTATCTAGCTAGTAATATTCGACGGAATATCAAAAACGAGGAATATGTATAATAGAATGTGAATTCGTCAGTATATTTACGGTAAATTCTGAAAATGAGACGGTATATTTTGGTATATTTCTGAGGGTCACACTGGTTGTAAATTATAAACACGCGGTTCTGAAATTTTTTAGATTAAATTTTAAA
Organism: Drosophila lowei; assembly: GCA_008121275.1. NCBI lineage: Eukaryota > Metazoa > Arthropoda > Insecta > Diptera > Drosophilidae > Drosophila > Drosophila lowei. The sequence goes on along the minus strand of CM017778.1, from coordinate 16,329,856 downwards.
ATAAAATATTTAAATGGGTGCAACTAAGAATCTAGACCTGATTGGCACCATTGAAGATGATGCCGAGGTGGAGAATCTATCCGAGGACTCTGATGCCGAAGTGGAGGTGAGCAAACACGAAATATTTTATCCCTGAATGAAAACTGAGACACAACCTTCTCTCATCCGGCGGCTCGCAGTATCAACCCACAAAATTGCGACACAAGAAGGTAACCGAGTTCGAGAAGGGTTTCGAGTTTGTGGGCTCCGTTAAGGAGTACAACCAGGACACCTGGGACGATCTGATGAAGTATGTCAAGAGGAAGGCACGCACAAAGACAGATGACAAGATTGCAGCCCGCCTGCAGAAACGTGGTGGAGCCGAGGCGGTGGCCGCCGAGCAAAGTGATGAGGACGAAATAGACCTTTCTGAGGATGAGCTCCAGCACGACAATCTGCGTTTGCGGGAAAAAAAGCAAACCAAGAACAAGAAGAAAAAGAAGGCCGAAGAAGAAGACGAGGATGAGGGTGAAAAAATGCAATTCGACGACACTGTGGAAGGCAACGAGCAAATCACCTCCTTCTATCAAATGAATCTGTCGCGTCCCCTCATGAGGGCCATCGGAGTACTAGGCTACATCTACCCCACGCCCATCCAGGCCTCAACGATACCGATTGCCCTCTTGGGCCGGGACATCTGTGGCTGTGCTGCCACTGGTACGGGCAAAACAGCTGCCTATATGTTGCCCACACTGGAGCGTCTGCTGTATCGGCCACTCAACAACAAGGCCATCACCCGTGTCCTGGTTCTGGTGCCCACCCGTGAGCTGGGTGCCCAGGTCTATCAGGTGACGAAACAGCTCTGCCAATTTACAAGCATTGATGTGGGATTGGCCATTGGGGGCCTGGATGTGAAGGCACAGGAGGCTGTGCTGCGTCAGAATCCAGATATTGTGATAGCCACTCCTGGACGTCTTATAGATCACATCAAAAACACGCCCAGCTTTACCCTGGACTCTATTGAGGTGAGCTAATCCCCAGATATTTGATTGATCTTTCATTACAATGATGAATGTCCATCCTTGCGCTCTGAGCTCAACTCTGGGCAAAGCGGATAGCCTTGGTACTTGCAACTGCGCGGCAGATGCAAGCTGATCAGAGAGATTTAAATGAATATTCCCCATTTATAGTCAACGTCTAATTAAGTTTATGCTTGCTTTACAGGTTCTCATCCTGGACGAAGCTGACCGAATGCTGGACGAATATTTTGCAGAGCAAATGAAGGAGATCATCAATTCCTGTTGTAAGACGCGCCAGACCATGCTCTTTTCGGCCACGATGAGCGAACAGGTCAAGGATTTGGCTGCCGTCTCGCTAGACAAGCCTGTCAAGGTCTTTGTAAACAACAATCAACAGGTGGCCTTTAATCTGCGGCAGGAATTCATACGCATACGCGAGGACAAGGAGGGAGATCGCGAGCCCATTTTGGCCAGCTTAATTTGTCGCACATTCCACGATCATTGCATGGTTTTTGTGCAGACCAAGAAGCAGGCCCATCGCTTGCACATCCTGTTGGGTCTGCTGGGCGTAAGAGCCGGTGAGCTCCATGGAAATCTAACCCAGCAACAGCGTTTGGAATCGCTCAAGAAATTCAAGGAAGAGCAGATCGATGTCTTGATCGCCACAGATGTGGCAGCTCGTGGTCTGGACATTGTGGGTGTGAAGACAGTCATTAACTTTGTGATGCCCATTACGACAGAGCATTATATCCATCGTGTGGGCCGTACAGCGCGTGCCGGTCGTGCCGGTATCTCCGTTTCGCTGGCTGGTGAAAAGGAACGCAAGATTGTCAAAGATATTATCAAGAATGCCGAGAGCACCATTAAGAATCGCATTATTCCACCAGAGATTATTGAGAAGTATCGCAACAAGCTGACTGCCCTGGAGCCAGAGATTCGTGAGTACAAAAATCAAGTTATGGTTTACCCTTAGACCAATCATTGATTCCATTCAGAAAACATTCTCGACGAGGAGCAGGCCGAACGCCAGCTCGCCAAGACAGAGCAGCAACTGTCCAAAACCGAGCGTAAGCTCTTGGGCCAGACAAACGACAAACGCGGCTGGTTCCAAACAAAGCAGCAGCGTGAGGATGAAAAGAACCGACTCGCCCTGACCCCAAGTGACGAGGGCAAGCCAGCCGGCGGCAAGGGCAAGGGTCAGGGCCCGAACGCTGGCAAACGCAAGCGACCCGAATACGGCGGTGATGGTGAAGATGGACCGCCTGTCAAGGAACTGGATGCCAAGCGCCACAAGAAAAAAAAGGAGGAGCCGAGGAAAAAGACGCCAGAGCAGATGGCTAAGGAGCGGGCCATGAAAGAAATCGAGAAGGTGTCGCTGGTGCGGGCCAAAATGTCCAAGCTCCGCAAGCGCCCTGGGAAGCTTGGGGCAACCGAACCTCCCAGATACGGGTCCAATGCGGCGTCCAATAAACCTAAGCGGCGCGGCCCTCAATCGGCATTCACCAACGATTTGACCGATGTCAGTCGGGGTGGGGCATTGCGATTGAGGTAAGCACATATATAATTGCATTTAAAGATAATTCCATTAACGCATTTACCTTCAAAACCAGATCCGAGGCTAACCGCCACAAGAAGATGACAAAGATTGCGGCCAAGAAGAAGGTCAGCACCGTGAAGCTGACAAACAAGGCGGGCAAAAACAAGTTCAACAAGGGCAAGAGCTTTGGCGGACCTCGCTTCCAAAAAAGGATAAAAAGAAATAGTTATACGCTTGCCTTATCAAAGCGAATACAAAAATTAATCTAAGGTGTCTTAGATTGGCCACCAAAAACTCAATATTTTTCTTATGCTTTATGGTGGCACCGTACTTTTTTATTGATTTCAAAACCTTAATCTTGGCGTCCAGCTCCGCGTCCGAGGAAATTATGTGCCTGTCCTCCTTGGCGCCCAAGCGCGCAGCAGCTGATATCTGTCGCTCTGCGCTGGAGCTGAAAAAGTAAGTCCGCCACATAGAGACTTACATTGAGTTTAAGGTGTGACAAGAATTATAATGATCCGATCTGATCCAGATCCGGCAATCTGGTAGATATGGTCTATGATTCTGGGTTTTCGGTTTTCTTGTATCTTTAAAATTGTGGATGCAACAGATTTTCGTCCCTTTTGGTGGTGGAAGGGGGCGGGTCGAAATTTTCAAACACACTTGTAGCAGTGTGATACCACAGGAGTCTGGATACAATAGTTGGTTGCTATAGGTACGAGTATTATAGCCTCTGAGATCTAGGCTAGGCGCTCATCGGGACGGATAGACAGACATAGCTATAACGACTCGGCTATTGATGCAGATCAAGAATGTATATAAGTTATCGACCACAAACCTAATATGTCCCTTAACTCTTCGAGTGCTGGGTGTAAAAACTCAACTCATTTTTTAACTTTTCTTTTCCTCAGCATGCCCTGGCAATTACTCCATACTATAAAATATAGTAGTGAGCGTAGGCTCGAAGTGTTATAAGTATTTTATTTTAAATCAAAAGAAAAAAAATAAAATAATATTTTAGTATTAAAAAATTCTCAGTTAGTCTTCGCGAAAAATGTGGCGAATAAATTTGTACTCTGTCCTGTGCGCTTTTTGCCTCCTGTTTGTCGTAAGTACTGAGGTCGTTATCATTTCTATTTCTCACGCAACTGAACACTCTACAACACGAACAATCCCAGATGATCCATCGACGACATTTCATACTAGCAGCGCCTATCCACAGTGTGCAGGGTCCTCGAAGCTCGAACGAGTCGTCGCTGCAGGAGCAACACGTTGAGTCTGAGCACCCAAAGATAGTCGAGTCTATCATGGACCCTAGACAGGCACAAGAATTGGGATCCGGTTCGAACATGGTACTGTCTACGGGCCTTCGCAGAAAATTCACTTCGCAAAAGAGAAAAATTCATCGATGATGGTCAGTGAGCAGCCAGAGGCCAGCGGTAAGCAACGGCGAGGGCGAGCTATAGAAGATCACACGAAGACACGGCCCAAGGAGCTAACCATACCACTAGCACGCGGGATTGTAGACAGCATGGGCAGGCGAAAGAGCAACATATGGACTGTCACCTACGGCGATGTGTGGAGGGACACGCGTCTCGCTGCCGGGTTCCTAAGCCGAGTCCCCCGTATCCACTTGGCGTCGGTGCCACTCGTAAACTACTATCCCGACGACAGGAAACTCGCTACCGTGTGCCAGGATAAGTCGACTTTAATACGACTTTATGGACTTCATACGTTCAACTGGACAACCGAACATATATACAGCAAGGCCTTCACTTTCAGGAAACTTCACCCAATGAGGGGTTGGGAGTCTGGCAGTTTTGACTTGAACTGCCACGTGCCAACGAAATATCACCTACCATTTTCGAGAAGAGAGACAACAGTCCTAGCACATTTGAGATGCACCACAATTGCCTTTCAGAGGATGGCAGGCTTTGTGCCAGGGTACTTGAATTCTTACCACAATCCAAGAGGACCACGCGAACCATACTATTACGGAGGCTGAATATGCATTGGAGAAATATGAACACGACAGATCCGGATATGCAGGTAATTTGCAATTTATTCAAGTGGTTGGGTACGTTTTTACACAGGTTCAAATATATACATATATACTGTTACGTTTCTACAGTTCGTATTCCTGACGTATTTCAGCCTATTTAATCTCTATTCGTTACACTGCCTTCCGCCTAATCTTGTTCGTCTCGAACAAGTTCCAAGCCTCCTCCATGGTATGGTGCCAGTCTCTCGAGATGTACTTAACCCAAAAGCCAATCTAGATAATATTCGATAAACATTGCCACAACCCACAACTAAATAAAAAGAACGTCGCGTCGTCTCGGGATCTATTCCACATCGTGCAAAAAGATACCGTCCTGCCGACGCAGATTTTTTGAATTTTCGCTATCTCAAAACTTACTTCATTCCAATGGATTGCATTTAAATCCTTGTCGCTCATTCACTTTCAAACAATTGCTATTTGGCGCGCTCAATGAGGGTCTAATTGTGAGTTTTTAGGTCCCTCGCTCTCTCTTAACCGGTTACGGCTCTCTTTTTCGCTCTCTCTTAATCGGTTAAGGCTCTCTCTTACCCACATTAACATAACATGTGGCGAGCAGCATTATCCCTTAACATGGTGTGGATCTGCATACCCTGGGGGAAATGGATATTATCGAATTGAGAAAATGTTTGTCATCCCAGGCTCTAATTAATGCAGAAACTAGTCAGTCTCTGTTTTAAAGCTATTTCTTCTTACAGAGACCAAGAATGGGTATCAGGGTCGAGATATGTATATATATACAAGATATGAATCAATATGTCTAAAACATATCAATTTGAGAAAAGGTCTTTATTAATAACGTTTTATCTTCATATTAAATTAACGAAATAGGGTATACAAAAACCTATACTACGGCTTACACGCAACATGTCTTCAAATACCAGCAACACTGCGACTGTTTTTTTTGTTAAACTGTTTTGTTTAAACCTTGTTTTAGTCAAAATACAATAAAAGCAAGTATTAAATATAAGCCAGTTAAGTAAACAATTTATTCATCAATCGTATAAAATTATGCGAATATCAAAATTGAACAATAGGAACGACTATCCTCTTTCGCTTTCTTTTTTGTTTGATCATTTTCGCTAAAACCTTTTTTTACGCAAATTCCAATAAAAGCAATTATTTAAAATAAACCAGTCAAGTAGAAAATAGGTTCATTAATTGGATAAAATTATGTGGGTAGGGCTGAGAGATTTATCTAGCTAGTAATATTCGCCGGAATATCAAAAACGAGGAATATGTAGAATAGAGCTTGAATTCGTCAGTATATTTACGGTATATTTTTAAAATGAGACGGTATATTTCGGTATATTTCTGAGGGTCAGACCGTATATTTTAAGGACAAGTCCGCGATCCCATTGCTAGAAAGCTCGTATTGTTGGGTTTCTGTTTTTGTTTTGTTTGCATTGGAAGGATATCTGAAGTGAAGCATTTAATTATAATTATATACTATTATCTTGTTGCCCGCACCAGCTTCCGCGACGTAAGGCCAAAAAAGTGTTTATTTAGGACAAGAGCGATAAAGGGTCAGACGGCACTCTTTTTGCCAATTTTGTGCAAAAGAACAACTTTTTCGTTATTTTTAATAAATTTGCATTTAATTTCGGGAAAAACACAATATAATGAGCAATGATATTGCGTATGGCCCGCCGCCTACCGATTCTGACTCGGACAGCAGCTACGATGGCTTCTACTTTTCGGATAAGGTAATTTTCCTGGATTGTTATGGCCACGAGGATTTGTTGGGTTTCAATGTCTTGTTTTGCCTTTCTTGTGCAGGTCAAGAAAAGTCCAAAGCCACAGCCGTTTGTGGCCCCGGATCAGAAGCTCTACGAAGCCGTACTCGAGGGGGACGTAAAGGCCGTGATCAAGGAAATTGATTCCCTGCGGTTCAACGTGAACGACCCGATCCGTTGGGGACGGACGATGTTGATGTACGCCTGCCGCGAGGGTCACTACGATTTGGCCGCGTACTTGCTGGAGAAGCGGTCAGCCGGCGCCAACAAGCAGGTGGAATCTCAGACGCCGTTGATGGAGGCCTGCGACTGTGAGAAGAACGATCCGTACTTGGTAGAGAAGCTGGTCCGTCTGCTGCTCCGACATGGGGCAGCCATCAATGTGTCCAACAAACTCGGGATGACTCCGTTAATGTTTGCCTGTCGCAACGGCTACACCAGTGTCGTCCGCCTGATAGTCAAAGACGTCAGCTTGAACGCTGTGGACAACGATGGCTGCACAGCTCTTTTTCATGCCATCGAGAAGAACCACGCGGATATTGTCAAGCTGTTGGTGGAAGCGGGCGCAAATGCCATAATACCCAACGGTAAGGGCTACACTCCCACCCAGGCGGCCGAGTCTCATGGTTATTATGATCTGCTGGAACTACTGCCACGGACTGAAGAAACGTACTCGGTGCCATTGCACTTTCTGGGCTACCACACGCTGAGGGACCACATTCCACGCATCTTCCTGAAGACCGAGTGCCCGGAGTACTTTCAGGAGCTGAAAAGCATCCTGCAATCCATCGATATGGAGGATCAGCTGTGCCATTTTGCCATTTCGCGTACTTCCCTGGCCGAATTCCTGGTGATGGATGATGAAGCGCTCAAGAAAGTGGGCATCCCCTTTCCTGTGCAACGTAACAAGATTATGAAGGGCATCTTGGAGTGAGTGCATCTCTCAAAAAAATGTAATTGAATTTGTATCATCATCATCCCTTGCAGCTTTCATCTCCACCATTGGTCCAACAAGTCAATAGCTCGAGTGAAGAAGGATGGAATGGACAAGTGGGTGCCCACACAAGGATTCCTTCCCATTGACCGTGAAATGAACGCAATGATTCTTTTCTTTCAGCTTCTATGAGATTCTCATGATCGCCGCCAACCATATGCAACAGTTGGTCATCATCCAGGCTTCCCTGGACTTTGTCAAGAAGAACCTAAATGCCGAGAGGCTGGGTAAAACCTCGACGATGCAATTGGCCAGCCTTAAGGCCAATATCATGGCATATCGCAAATCGGTTGACGACTTAACTAAGACCGTTAAATATGTAAGCGCTAGCTGTCGATAACTTGGATTCCGACACTAAACTAATCTCTTAATTTCCTCCGTTCGCAGCTTGGTTCGTTCAGTCCGGCAAAGAATCCGCTCCACATTGACTATAACGATATTCTCGCCGTGCGGAAGCGCACAACGGTGCGCCGCTACTTCAAGTACACAACCATTATACTGGGCATCTCAGTATTTATCTGCCTCAAATCCAAGTGGTTCGGATTGTAGATTCCATTCCATTCCCTGCAGTAGTTTCCGCTTTGCAGTACAAACCACGTTGATCCTCATGGAATTTAGAAAATTCGCTTGTGTTCACTCAAATCAAAATAGTTCTAGGCTAAGAAGTACGAAATCAACCAAGTGTTATATGAAGTTTATAAGTTTAAATGCGTTAATAATGAAATATAAAATTGTTTTGAAAATTGAGATTTAAAATTGATTGTTCGTATCATAAGTACGATCATTTATTTATTTCTTCTCTTCTCTTCTGATTATATGGATATTATAATTTTTTTAAATATACGGAGATATAAAACATGTTAATTGCATCTCTATTCCGCAAGAACGGATTTATCCGATATTGCGGTGCTCTATTCACAAATAAATAATACATTCCCTATTCCTACTTGTTTTCATACAAAATTTAAAATTTTAACGGATTTCATTTGTCAGCAAACGCATAACAGTGTATACGGATAGCATGCACATCTGGTCACAAAAAATATACGGCACGTTTTGCTAAAGTTTAGACACCATGTTTGACCTTTTTCGCTAAAACCTTTTTTTGACAAGATTCAATAAAAGCAAGTATTTAAAATAAACCAGTCAAATAGAAAATAGATTCATTAATCGGATAAAATTATGTGGCCATGGCTGAGGGTTCTATCTAGCTAGTAATATTCAACGGAACTTGAAATTCATAAAATGCCGCCTTATTTCGTTTCTTTTCAATGTATGCTCAGCTTATATGTGTATGTATGAGTGAGCGAGTAAGTAAGAACAAAGTAGAAAACAAAACGTAAAAACGGTATATTTTTAAAATAAGACGGTATATTTTGGTATATTTCTGAGGGTCGGACCGTATACCTTATCGGATTTTCTTATTTTCTTGCCACCACGTCTAGCTCACACACCTCGCAATTTTTATACTTTTCATAGTATTTTCTAGTATTTTCCAGTATATTTTAAGACGCGTTATGGACTCACCCTCTTGTCCAATGCACCAATGTAGAAACCGTGTAGAAATGCCACTTAGAGCCATGTCCCAGGCCACATCGAATACTAATTCGTGATCAGCATCGAATTCCTGATCGTTTGCCATCAAAATCTCAATTTTTCAAAAATGTCGGAAAAAAAGGCATGTCAAAAAGTGGATAACGGAGGTTTTTCACACTGGCGCTTCCATGGGGCTTATATGAAAAAAAAACGGGCAAACAATTTTTGAAACGTACACATTTCCCCTTCAGGTGTCGCCTTTGGTAATTACATACAAATGTAGTTAATATGTAGCAAATGTGTAGTTAGCGCGTAGTTACCATGTAAGGAAATTAATTTAGTGGACATTTTTGTTGACCGGTTTTGCTTAAACCTTATTTCATAAACAAACCAATAAAGATGAGAACTTAAAGTTAACCAGTCTTGTAGGAAATTGATGTTATAATCGGATAAAATTATCAGTTTAGACCTGAAGGTCTTAGCTAGCTAGTTATATTCCACGGAATATCCAAAACGAGGAATGTGATGCAACTTGAAAACAAATAATTCGCCTGTATATTTACGGTATATTTTGAAATTTGTGACGTAGTTTCGGTATATTTCTGACTCTGAAAATCTGGCAGCACTGCTCACAGTAAGTCGTGTCCGTGTGTTTTCGAATTTCATGTTCAACGATTTTCATTATCCGATAAAAGCACGTATTTAGAATAGGCCAATCAAGTAGGAAATAGATTCACTAATCGTATAAAATTATGTGGGCATGGCTAAATGTTCTATCTAGCTGGTAATATTCGACGGAATATCAAAATTGAACAATAGGAACGACTATCCTCTTTCGTTTTTTTTGTTTGACCATTTGTGTGTAAGGCTGTATGTGTTTACATACATCTGTTCTGTTTTAAGTGAAATTAAGTAAAACGCGGAAAAACGTTGGCTGCTTTTTCTTTCTTTATCGGGTATAAAAATGCGGATATAGACTGATCACGAATCTAATCTGGATAATGCAAGTGGATCTGGAGCCGGGTGTCATCCGGAAGCTTGACGAGGTGGTGGTCAATCGCATTGCCGCTGGCGAAATCATCCAGCGACCGGCCAACGCATTGAAGGAGCTGCTGGAGAATAGTTTGGACGCCAAATCGAGCCACATCCAGGTGCACGTGAAGTCTGGCGGCCTAAAGCTGATGCAGATCCAGGACAACGGCACCGGGATACGCAGAGAGGACTTGGAAATAGTCTGCGAACGCTTCACCACATCCAAGCTGGCCAAATTCGAGGATCTCTCCCAAATAGCTACTTTCGGCTTCCGCGGCGAGGCACTGGCGAGCATCAGTCATGTGGCCCACCTGACGATCCAAACCAAGACGGCCCAGGAGCGGTGCGGCTACAAGGCCATCTACGCCGATGGCCGGCTTCAGGGCCAGCCGAAGCCCTGTGCCGGTAACCAGGGCACCATCATCACCATCGAGGATTTGTTCTACAACATGTCACAGCGACGGCAGGCTCTCAAGTCACCGGGTGACGAGTTCCAGAAGCTTTCCGATGTTCTGGCCAAGTACGCGGTGCACAATCCTCAGGTGGGCTTCACTTTGCGCAAACAGGGCGAGCCCCAGCCGTCGCTGAGGACGCCTGTCGCCAGTTCGCGGTCGGAGAATATCAGAATCATCTATGGCACCGGCATCTCCAAGGAGTTGCTGCAGTTCAGTCACAAGGATGAGGTGTACAAGTTCGAGGTTGAGTGTCTGCTCACTCAAGTCAACTACTCGGCCAAGCGGAGCCAGATGCTGCTATTCATCAATCAGCGGCTCGTAGAGTCGCCGGGTGGGTAGCATCTTTCCCATTTCCTGGATATTCAAAGCTGATTCCCTCTCTTCCAGCCCTCAAGTGCGCCGTGGATGCAGTGTACGCCACTTATTTGCCGCGTGGCCATCATCCCTTTGTGTACATGAGCCTGAAGCTGCCACCCCAGAATCTAGACGTGAATGTGCACCCCACCAAGCATGAGGTGCATTTCCTCTACCAGGACGAGATCGTCGAGCGCCTGAAAGAGCAGGTGGAGATCCAACTTTTGGGCAGCAATACCACCAGAACCTTCTACAAGCAGCTCAAGTTGCCCGGAGCCTCAGAGCTGGACGAAACGCAGCCGGTGGACAAGAGCCAGCGCATCTATCCCAAGGAACTCATTCGCACCGATTCCAGTGAACAAAAGCTGGACAAGTTCCTCGCCCCGATCAAAAAGAGTGACTCTGGTCTGTCCTCCACCTCCTCCGGCAATGATACAGCCGCTTTCCAGGAGAAGTCCAGCGAAACGAGTTGCTCACAGGAGGAGAGCTTCCGCCTTATAGCAGCACGCAAAGTGCGGGAGGTGCGCCTGAGCAGCGTCCTGGATATGCGACAGAGCGTGGAGCGACAGTGCAACGTTCAACTGAGGAGCATCCTCAAAAACCTGGTGTATGTGGGCTGTGTGGACGAGCGTCGGGCCCTGTTCCAGCACGAGACGCGCCTCTATTTGTGCAACACCCGAGCCTTCAGCGAGGAGCTGTTCTACCAAAGATTGGTGTATGAGTTTCAGAACTGCTCCGAGATCAGTGTGATGCCGCCGCTGTCGTTGCACGAGCTGTTAATGATTGCCCTGGACAGCGAAGCGGCTGGCTGGACGCCCGAGGATGGGGACAAGACCGAACTGGCCGCCAGCGCCGTCCAGATCCTCCAGCAAAAGGCTCCAATAATGAAGGAGTATTTCGGTCTACGCATATCGGAGGAGGGATTGGTCGAGTCGCTGCCCAGCCTGGTGGGCCGGCACAAACCAAGTGCCACACATCTGCCCGTCTACTTGTTGCGCCTGGCCACCGAGGTTGATTGGGAGCAGGAGGCCAAGTGCTTCGAGTCCTTTTGCCGCGAGACAGCTCGTTTCTATGCCCAACAGGACTGGCACGAGGCTGAATCGTCGTGTCACCAGCCCTGGCAAACGGAGCATGTGCTCTTTCCAGCTCTGAAAAAGTACCTACTGCCCCCGGCTCGTCTCCGGCAACAGATCTATGAGCTCACCAATCTGCCCACGCTCTACAAGGTCTTCGAGAGGTGCTAGCATGAGATTATTGCTTAAGCTTCAAAGTATTGTTTTTTGAATTGACTGCATAAATAATTTATAGTCCTTACAGCTAAGAGGATTGGGTTCGATTAGAGGGGGCTGGTGGGGGGAAACCATGGCCAAGGCAAGTCGCGTGTCAGCTTGCCAGGACCATGTTTTCCCCTGTCCTGTGTAGGAGTAGGACCATTACATGCCCCTCACTAAGTCAGATCCGGCTGACGAAAACGAGTGACACGCTCGGCGTTCTTCACGTGCTCCTTGAGAAGCTTCATGATCTCCGTGTTGTATACCTCGGGCGTGGGCTTCACCTCGGTGGCCCAGTAGTATATGTCCCAGTCGTTGCTGACCCCATTTATCAACTGGTCATAGATGGCCGTCTGCTCGGCGCTGAAGTCCTTTAAGTATTTGGCGGCAAAGGTGCTCAGAAGTAGATCGTTCTCCAGCATTCCACGCTTACGCGATTGATAGAGCAAACTAAGAAGTAGATGGTCGAATTTAGTGAGTAAATAATCATCATTCCACTCATCGAATGGAGTGTTCTCCCCCACTCACCGCTGTTTGCGTGTCTCCAGGGGCTCGTTGGGACGCACCGGGTACTCCGGCAGCGGCAAGTAATCCGGATCCTCGTAGTCCACAATCACATCGTCGCTAATGGGGGCCAGGAAGGGCGGCATCTGGCTGCTGGAGGCTGAGGCTTGGCGCTGCCAGGGCACAAAAATCCATCGGGAAATATTCAACGTCAGCTGCAACGGAAAATAGAAAATAGCGAAAATGCATCTTATGCAATCGGCGATGCACTTCTTCCGCCTTACCTTTAATTGACGCAACATCTTGCAAAAAAAAAAGTTGTAAGCTGTATATATTAGCTTAACGAGTATTCTGTTATGTTTTTCTTGACTGAGCGTACTTACTTGGAAAATTTGTTTTTTTTGAATTTTGAATAATCAAAGCAACTTGACAAATGTCGCCAGCCCAGCTGAGCAGATTTGGGGATACAAAAATTGGGTGGAAAAGTGGGAGAACTATTGCAGCAACATTTGTTCCATTCCTAATGCAGACAATAAGGACAGACCTTTGAAAAAATAAAACTCATAAATAAAACAATCAGTTTTAGGACGCTGTGGAGCTCGATTTCTGTGCCAAAATCTGATTTACATTCAAAACTTACCACTCGAAAATTAGAAAAACCAGCGTATGGAAGTTTCTATACCCTATGCTCTTTAATATACGAGTACCTATATAATATATTCATTTGAAATGAATCTAAGCGCGAACTACTTTTTATTGCCATTCATTGCCTTTAAAAACCATCGGCTAAATATCGCATAGAAACGAGCGATATTGACCCCAATTGACAGGGGTATGGACAACAGGCAAAAAAACCAGTGCAAATTGCAAGGTTCATAGGAACCCCACCTCGGCCTCGAACCCTCTCAATATACCTTGAGGCAAAGAGGCCGATGGTGTCTTCAAGGTATATTGGGCAAAAGGGTGAACTTTACCTTCCATGCGTTGCGTTTTTTGTGCCGTTTTGCCTGTTGTCCATACCTTTTTTCCTCAGGAATTTAAGGGGCGCGCGATTTGAAAGAACTCCCGCAGACCGCAGAAAAGGGCAAATATAATAGATAAGAGTGTAATCAGATGATTAATCAGCTGAATTTGGGTAAGGATAACTGTGACATTAACTTAAACCCCAACACATATCAATCTGTCGTCCAACTGACAACGATCCGATCTACAATTAATGCCCAAGCTGAAATATACAAAAATATGTATGAAAAGAGATGGATTTAAATATACGGTATTTATTTTTATTTATTCACGCATATTATTTTTATACATATACATATACCCTCTAGGGAAAAGATATTATAGAATTGAGGAAATGATTTTCATCGCTCCAATGAATGCAGAACAATTTTAAAGCTATTTTAAATATCTTAAATAGCTATCGAAATATTGCAGTTAAAGGTCTTCTTACAGAGAGCTAACCCTAAACGTAATGTATCGAGATCGGGTTTGCGATATATATACAGAAAACAAATCAAATGCATGAATAAGTAAAAACATGTCAATCTGTGAAAAAGATATTATTCATTCCGTTTCAATTCATTATATTAACGAAATAGGGTATACAAATGTCCATAACAGTCTTCAAATACTAGCAACGTAAGAAATGTCGTGACATGCCATACTCACTTACGTTACATTTCATACCACTTACGTTTTATGCTTTGACCTTTTTTGTTCAAACCTTATTTTAGGCACAATAAAATTAAAGGAGTCATTTAAAATTAGCCAATCTTTTAGAAAATTGATTCACAAATCGGATAAAAGTATGTGTTCTGGGCTGAGAGTAATCTAGTAGCTAGTAATCCTAAGCCGAATATCAAAATCGAGGAATATGATTTCCAATCATGGACGATTAACCCATTGTCGACCGGTGTGCAATGAAATACACTCCACGAAAATTATAAATCCTGAAGAATTTTAACGCAGTTCAGTTGAAAGATATCGTGGTCTTTTTTTAATGCAAAGATGAAGGATGGCCCTAAAATAGTAATTATTATTATTATGAGGATTATTTTCCGCGTTTAACTCAAGTTGTTATCCTGTTTAAACAAAGGGGGCTTAAGCGGGCTAAGTTCGTGTTTTCATCTGTATGTTTTAAAGATTTTCCCATCGCTAGCAGTAAAAAAAAGATTTGGACGAGCGCGGTGACGTCGCGCATTGTTGTGAAAATTAATGAAAGATTTCGACGCCAAACTATGTGAAATAATCATAATTCGAATAAAAGCCTGTGCAGAGGTGTGATAGGTAAATAAATGCGGGTGTTGTTGCTGTAAAAAATACATATCTAGTTAATTGAGGAAGTGTCCTTCCCCCCCTCATTACCGCGTGTGTGAGTGTGTGAGCGTGTGCGTGTGTGTTTCACCGCGCGAAAGAAGTAAACAAAAACGTGCGACACTGCCAGAAAAATGCAAAGCTATATGAAAATCTGAATTAAAGGTTAACGAAAAGTGCTATTACCGGCTGCACGAGCTGTTAGTTGTTGGTGTATTTGTTGTTGGTGCACAAGGAGAAAGAAATAGTAAAAGAAACGGAAAGACAGCAGCAGCGGGGAGAAGCGTGAAGAGCAGTGCGGCAAGATGCCGGCGACAGCGAATGTGTGGGTGTTGTTGTTGTGCTGCTGCTTTTTCGTCGCCGTCGTTGTGGATAGCAGTAAATTGCAGGAGCAGCAACAGGAGTCCTCCACGAAGAAACTCTCGGCTGAGAAAGGTAAGAACGTGCTTTATCTCTCATTCTCTGACTCGCCTCGCTCTCATCTTAATTGTTTTTAATCTGCGGTGCATTAACTTGGCCCTCTCTCTCACACTCACACATTCTCATGGCTATGCCAAAAATAACAACAGCGTCTCTCTGTCTGTGTGTCTCTCCCAATTTCTCTCTCTCTCTCTCTCTCTCCGTCTTGCCCCTCGAGCGTTTACTTTGTTATGCAAATTCTTTGTTTTTTCTTGTTTCCACAAAAATACCACGCAAATAAACAAAACAAGAAAAACAAAGAAAATGCAAACAATTTTTGTGGATTTGCGTGGAATGTGGTACTTTACTTGCAACAAAAACACATAAAAAAACAAACAAATAAAATACAAAATATTTGCGCTGCATGGAAAATGGAAGAAGTTTCGAGGAGTGCCTAATGTGTTTTGCCACATGAAGGGGCAAATGATCCTAGCCAATGGACACATTCCTACGCTTCAATCGATATGTTTTTTGTCTGATGATCATTCAACCTCAATCCTCCAATCTTACATATAGATGACCCTCTCCATGGATATAAAAAGATCAAAACTCTTAATTGGAAGAGGCTCTGCATAAATCATAAACCACTCATGGCCATAAAATGGCTTAGAATATTTGCACAACAGCAACAAATAAATTCAATAAATTATGTAAGCTGTCTTCTTGACTTTAAAGAAGCGGACGGGGCGCGCGGCACTCACCCGCCTGGTATTATGCATGCACATGATCCATGACCCGAGGGGGTATGGAGACCCAAGTCTCCATACAAGAGTCCGTCCCCCTCGCTTGTTGAGACAGACCATGAGACGGGGAGAATCGTAAAAAAAAATAAATAAATTTAAGTAAGCATTTCCTCATTTGAGGCTCAACTTTGTCGCAATTTAAACGGTGATAATGCCCATAAAACACAGAAATCAATCAAACAAAATGTCCGCCCGACAACAGTGACCGCAAACGCAGTGCCCACAAACACACATACAAACATACAGTGAAAGAAATTATTGACAAGATTCTGGGGATTACAGTGAACGCCTTGTGTAATTTAAAATTTCTCTATATATAGGTTTCTTATCATCAGCTTATTTTGTTTCTTTGGATGAGAGATTCATCCCGTTTTTATGGCACAACATTGCTAATCTTAATAATTAGGGCGATAATTAGTAAGAAATTTCTAAAAATTGCCATGAAAATAAAGTCATTAAATTTATAATAATTAAATGTAGAGATAATCAGATGATGTGGGATGGTGTCAAGACTAAAGGTTAAGGCGTCCAGTCTATCACAATCACAATGACATATTTTGCAATTATTTTCTATTTCTTAGAGCTGTGTGATTTATACAAAAAAAACATCTTTTAATTAATAAATTTGCATATTGTTAATCAAGTCAAAATAACTTTGTTTGATTCCCTTTTAAAACGTTTTTCCAAGACATTTTTCCCTCAACACTCGTCGCCAAGAATTTACATTTTTGATCGGCCTTTACCCTTGCCTTTGGTTCCGTTTCGTTTCGCTTCAATTGTTTTCTGCCTTCGCCTTTCTCTTCTTCCTGACACCATGGCACCCATCCACCCACCTCACCCCTCTTACAGCCTGACGCACAGAAGGAGTGTGTAAACAAGACCGTTATGCTTGCGCAGCCTCTTTTTAACAGTTTCGCAATTTGTGCACTGCCTGTGCAAAAACTGTATGAAGTCGACTGACGCAAGGTGTGTTTGTATAAGTTACCTACCGCTAACTTTGTGCAAGTAGACTCTCTGGCCCAACCTTGTATTAATATACCTTGGAGTGAAGTGTGTCGCAGTAAACGTTACACGCCCGCGGGCAGGCAGGAACAGCAGAGAGGGGGAAGGGAATGTCAACAGAAGGGTGGCCCAACGCAACCCCATAACTCTCCCCTTAGTCCTACCGTCCTGGGCAGGCGGAAATATTCCGGAAATCGTTTATCATGTCGCCAATGGCTCTGTTTTAATAATTGCTGTCCGCGTTAAATGGCCAAAGGGAGGTCGATTGTGAAGAGAGAAAGGGAGAAAGAGAGAGGAAGAACTGAGAAAAGGTAGCCTTAATTGTGGATCGGTAAGCAGTAAGCAGTACATGCTGTGTGTAAAGCAGTGCAACTAAGATATTCATTGCAGGGCTCTTACAATCAATCACAAAATGGGGGCAGCAAGTAGAGGGCATAGATCTACTATCACACTAATGCAAAAAGTTCCTCGTCATCCTATACAATTTGTTTTTTTTTTATTTTCCTGTCCATCTCCGGTACCGTCCCTGTCCACGTTCAGTTTTGCTTGTTTGTTTGACTTCTGTTTGCCCTCACCTCCTCTGCTCTGCTATGGCGCTCGCCTCAAGTTCAAGAGCAAACGATAACCTGTCCACAGACGATTAAGTAACAACAACTACAACAACAAACAAGTTTGTGAGGTGGGTTGCACAAACACACAAACAAGCACACACAACACACGCACTAATACACATGACCATACAATGTTGTATAGTACATAGAGAGGGGAGACTTTAACTCAAACAGAGACCCATACCAACACATAAGTCACACCTGCTTAAGGCCTAGCGGCCCCGGTCCCAGCCCCCAGACCCAAACTATAAACCGAAGCCAAAAGAGAAGAAAAAGGAAGAAGTAGGAGAGGAAGAGGCAGAAAAATGAAACAATTTGCCTTCGGCGGGGCCAAACACACAAGCAGTGCAAAGGCAAAAGCAAACGGAACAGAGCCCAAAGCAAACTGGACAAGAGAGGAAGGCTAGCCTCGGAAGCCGCAGTATTTAGTACACTTGCGGATCCATGGGTCCTACTGCAGCTACATTTATAATACTTATGTACATCGAATCTTAGCGGTTCCAATATACATATACTACGTGAATCATAGGGAAGTAATTATATATATATTATATAGTCCGAAATGCAAACATCTGGCTTAAGCCAGAATACACTTTGCAAGGGTAAAACCACCTCAGGCCCAAGCCGGCTTGTGTGTGTGTGGAGTAAAAAAGGCGAAAGGCAGTCAAGATGGGCGGTAGGTGGACAGGCGTACAAAGAAGAAGCAAAGCTGCGAGGCTTTAATACACTTCAAGATTTACAGGATTTGTGCTTAAATTGTGGGAAAAGGTATCCTTTAATAAAATTGTAGAGGATACAAGTTTGTTTCGTAAATCAATACAAAAGAAAGTATGGTAAATACATAGGATTAAATATATTTCTTCTTATGATTGAAGAATAATTGAGTACGTTGCTTTCAGTGTCAATCAATTATCTGGAAAATGATCTTTTAGTTTTCATACTATCCCTACTCTGCTGCTCATGGGAAATTCTCTCCGCCCATTGCAACCGGGAGCAATGCGCTTCTTCTGTTCCGTTCTGTTCCTCCGTTATGGACGGACTTTTATGCATGTCTCGTTTTTGTTGCTATTGATTTATTGTACAATTTATTGTTGTTGTTGTTCCTCAATGCACGGCTCGACTGCTGCTGCTGCTGCTGCTGTCGCTGTGTGCTGCTGTCTTTATTGTACGAGTTATAGTACGAAATACATTTATGGTCCGTCTGGTTTGGCATGACGCACGACCGAGATGGGGATTTAGGACCGGTTCGGTTCGCTGAACAAAGACTCCAGTAGAAGTCCCAAGTCTAGACGAAGTGCCCAATATGGTCATGGGCAGGACGGGGGACGGCCGGCAGCGTATTCATTTTGTCATCATCCAGAATTCTGCCTTGATTTTGTAACCAGAAATTAAGAGTTGGACTCGAGAATACTTTGTGAAAGCAAAGGACTTTACAGATTCCTTTTAAAGAATTACTTTCAGTTCGTTTGCTACTCTTTCATGTTTACAATGTGACGATGTATCTGTCATTCGTTCCCCACACACACACACACACACACACACACACACAGATCCATTTGGTTCATTATTGCAGCCCATAATTCTATCATTCATTTCGCTCACTGCTGCCTTTGAGCAAAACATTTCAATTGAAAGCATGGAAATAATTAGATGGCAATTAAAAGTGCATTATAAGTGTGTGTCTCCATGTCATAGAGAAGGAGAATGAGCGGAAGCTGTATACTGAGATAAATGTCTATATCCTACAACGATGTCCTTTGTGAGAATGGTTTGATTGCCATGGCAACTTAAGACGGTATTTACAGATGTAATTTAATTAAAATTAATTGTAGACAGTTCACTTGTTTATATGGTTTTCTCCAGTGTAGTATTGTGGGTGTCTGTCTGTCTCCGTTTTAGCTTTTAATGAGCTTATGCTTGCACATGCTCTTCTCCCCTCTACCACTGTCTGTGCAGCTGGAGAAAAATTGTTTATTATAAATTTAAATCATTTACACAGTACATATACTACATACATATGTACATATATTTGAAACGTTTGGCTTACATGAATGACAAACATGAATTTGCTGTTTCCATTTCCACTAGCACTAGGCCACACCACACCACAGCCACAGAACCCACCCACAAAACTGCGGTTTACATACACACACACACATACAAATTCAGTAGAGTAATAAGCTGACTGTGTGTGTGTTTATCCGTGTGTGTGCCACTCAATTTAGTTTTAATTAGCAATGAGCATGGAATAGTTGTACCAAGAGAGCTACAAGCTCAACGAGCATCTCAAGTGGACCTTTCCTCTCTCTCTCCTCGCTCCCCTTCTTTCAACGCTTTTCCGCCCGTTGCATACTTTTGGCATAATTATTTGGTTCATTCTCGTAATGAAAATATATTTTATAATTGCCATTTACCCCAGAGCGTGGGATGGGATGGGATGGGATGGGGCAGGAGTGGCAGGGGATTGAGTAAGTGGCTTCCATAGTTGAGGTCAAAACATTTTTGCCTTCAATGGAAATTAATTGTGCAGCGGGGCTTATATAAGCATATTTAAAAGTTTGCAATTACAGTTACGAATAATTCTATTTTCAAACAAGAAACAGCAGCCAAACTTTCTTTCTTAATAATAATGATAATCCTAAAAGGGGTTCAATTTACAAAAGTTTCACTGTATTATAGTGTAGTTTCCATTCGTTTTCCCTCTCCTTCAACTTTATGCTCCGCTCTTTAATGAGCTTCAACAAACTACAATAAATCCTCAAACGTACAAATTTAGCATATGGACGCCGCATAATGCTAAAAGCTCTCTCACATACACACACACACACAATAATACAATTCTGTAATAACAGAAACAGCAACAACTTTTCTCGTTCAATCCTCCCCGTATATGGTCAGTCAGACTTCGACGTTCAAGTGTTGCTGCCGTTTGGTGTTGTGGCTGGCCTGCCCTAAGCAGATTGGAATATTGAGAGGGAATTTAAACGGGATTTTGCATTAGTGAGCTTTGTGAGAAAAGTGAGGAAAGCTGTGAGAGGCGGGGGGAGTGCTCAGCGTATGTTGTAAATGTTATAGTCGTGTAACAATAAAACCGCAAAGCCAAGCCCATCCTTCTCCCCAGCTTAGGATCTGTGTTGCCAATTTTCTTTGGTTTATGCGCACTTTTAGCCTTTGTTTAGAAAGTTCTGTTGTCGTACTTTATAGATTATTGCAGTTCATGGAGTAAAACACGTTGGAAATTTCACAGAATGCTGTGCTGTTCGCAATAATGCTGCCCACGCATAAACCGTTGACCATTTGTCATCTCTACTTGCTACTCTCCACTCTATACTCTCTATGTTCCCCAGTATTGCATCCATGAAACATTTTACAAAGCAATTTAACCGTATGACGACAGCCAGCAGCAGTATAAGCAGTCCGGTGAGGGGGTGGCTGACTATGTGTTTGTTGCTGTGAGTTGGGAGATCGGTGCAGCGATGCAGGCAGGCAAAACGCAAATTAATGATACGCAATTGCGGCAAATCGCACGCTTCCATGTGGGCGACATTTTGTTTGAAGTGCACTTTGTCCCCTGTATGTGTGCAGTGGCCCATTGATGCGGTGAGAGAGGGAGAGAGAGAGCCGTCCGTGCTGTAATTGTATGCTGCAGAGCTAGCTTGTTCTTGTCCTATTCTCTGATGGTATGCTCGACTAGCAGACAGATTGTAACCGCTTGAATATAGAGAAGTTCGAAACATCTTAAAATTATCTAATACTTTATAAATAGATATTCGTTTGCTATGTACTGTCAACATCACGCCATCTACTGTATCTGGTAATGCCTTTTCAATGCTGCTTTGCTATGTCCTGTTATGTTGAGCGAACACTACAGGGAGTACAGTAGTCGGTACTGTGCACCAATTTGCAGCTATCTAGAAACCATTCGCTCTCTCTTTCTTTTTTTGTTGCTTTGCATATTTTTCTACCTTTATGCACTCGGTGTGGCTGCGCTGCTAGCTGCTGCTGCTGTCGCTGTTGGTTTCTGTTGTTGCTTTTTGTGCTGTAATTTTTTCCGCTTCCTTTGTTCTGCGCCAGGCTTTTGCTGTCGTCGCCGCTGCTGCTGGTGTTGTTTTCTGCCGTCGCCGCTGCGTCTGTTATTATAAGCAGAGAGCTTTAGCCGTTTTTGCAAATTACTTCCACTTCTCATTTCTAGCTCTCGAAGACCCTCCCCCTAGATGCCTATTGTTTGGTTTTCTTTGGCGGGGGTCCATTTGGAGTGTGTAACTACTTCCTTTCCACTATCCCACTAGCCCACTATCCACTGTATCCCTCACCATCGCTTTCCGTCTCTCTCACCCTCTTTCTATCTCTCGCTCTCTTTGGCTAATCACAGTCCTGCCAAAACACAGTCATCAATATCCCCATTCCACAAAACTCATGTCGAAACATGTCTGCAATAACCGTTGATGCAGCGCTATTTGGTTCTCTAATTTATGGCATTGTCCAGATTTGGGGGGTAAAGGGAGAGAGAGAGAGAGAGAGATGCTTATCATTGAGACACGCACGCTCTGGAACGGTATGAAATATGAGGCATACCACAATAGAATTGGAAACCGTCTGAGGAAAGAAAACGAGACATGGGTCTGGAAGTTGAATTAGAAATGGGTTAGAATCCCCATAACATGGATATATTTAATGAGGATACTACATTGCAGCTATCCAGCTATAGCTGGACCTATCCTAACCTCATCCTACATCCTAGATACATACATACAATTGTACATATGTATCTTTCTTATAGACACGCTCCTATTTTTTCAGTGGCCGAGCATTTGACCTTCTCAAACTGCAGATAAACGTTATTTTAATTAAATTTCTATGCAAATATTTTTCAAACGCAGGAAGGAAAAGGCCTAAACGAAATTTAAACTAATTAAAATGTTTTGTCCCATAAATCAGCAAAAATTCTTACACCCCATATCCACCACTCCCGACGCCGTCCCGTCCTACCACCTACTAGGTTATATTTCCCCTTTAGTTCATTCTAAGAAGTTTTCGAGCGCGTTATGTGGGAGAAGTGGAGAAAGGAGAGGCCTCGAGAAAGATGAAGAGGGATTTTTGTTGCTCTTTACTCGCGCTGACAAAGTTTGTTAGTTTTAGCGCCAATTTTAATGTGCAAACTTTTAGCGCAGACTGTTTCGAGCCACGGTTTCTCAGCCAAACGATAGAAGAGGATGAGGAGTCGGTCCCGCAGAGATCGCTTTGGGTTGAATGATTAGCAAAAGTTTTTCATTTTGTGTCTCACTTACTAGAAAACTAGAAAATTCAGTTTAGTTTTTCGTTTAGTCTCAAAAGAAGTTAGGAGGCAAATGGCGTTGACGATGGAGAAAATTCGTATGTGCAGAAATTTTCCAGCCTTTTCAACGGAAACTTATCCGCATAACAGAGGAATCTTCAGGCAGGAGTGTTTCTACCCTCCAAAAAAAACCAAACTGGAATCAATTTCCGTTACCCCTAAAATCTCTTTCATCAACACGTTCAATCAAAAATCAATTCTACTCCGCGTTCCGCCATCAATCAAGTTGGTTAAATTTATGAAAGCTGCCTTTTGGCTTCATAAAAAATAGGATCCTCTGAGAGAAAGCAGCAAAAAATCGCTATATTTTATCAGAATTTTCAATTAAATTTGGTAATTGTGAAAAATAATAAAGCAATAAATACAACTGGGGGGAAAAAACATGGAAAGAGGAAATGCAATAAAACAATAAAAACGTTGCCATTCATTTTCCCCTGCCAGTGCCAGAGACCGACCCCTCCGATGATGATGATGATTTGTGTAATTTGCGCCCTGGCGAAACAATTTTTCAATTTAATTAAAGCATCTCTCTCCCCTTACATACGCTCTGAATCTGAATCTGAATCTGGATCTGAATTTATGGATACATGCCGCCGTGCCCTGGCTGGCCCCCCCTCCCCCACTCCCCTGCTGACAGCCGATAGTCGTCGGGTCGAATGAATTACAATTTCAATTTTCATGCTCTCCCATTAATATATGTATTTACCTACATACATATGTGTGTCGTAGTGTGTGAGGTGTGTGTGTGCCTGAAATTTATATCAGAGATCTATTACATGACCTGAAATTGCATTTTTTAAAACCAGCATGGAATGTGTCGCAGATACAAATACAGATACAACAACAACAAAAAAACAACCTGTAATTGATGGAGTACCAAATTGACAAATGATTGACAACATTGATATATCCAATAAGCAAAAAATAAAAATAAAAATAAAGAAAAATCATCATTTATGCAATTTAATATATGATACGTTCCTGGAGGGATACCAATTGCCATTTTGAGGGAAAAAGATAATGAAAAAATGTTGGGGCTCGCCTGGGCACACCTCTTAAATCAATTAAAACGAAAAACCACTTTATTTGATCAATATTTGCAGTTGAAAAATTGCCAAATATATCGCCTAAACTGAATTGGTAGGTGGAAAACCTGTGTAAGAGTATTTCCTTAAGTTTCTATTAACCGAATATTTATATTCCAACTAAAGGACTTTATTTTTGAGTTCCAATAAAGCTTTGGAAAATTGTTTTCAGAAATGCCGGGCGGGGCCTGTCCAAACTATTTTTTATAGACCCTGCTGCAAATGACACGACACCCTTTTCGGGCAACATAGTATATTTTTCTGTAGAGCTCTTCCTAAAGCCGGTCACAACCCCGCGATACAAAAGTCAAAAAGTCACCACCAAATCCGGGGGAAAAAAAATATATATAGAGGCCAACCGCCCCGTGGCCGCTCTCTTCGCTTTTCATCAATCTTTGTTAATCATTTTTCTCTACATGGGAAAATCTAAAATGGAAAAAGAATATTTTTATATTTCCCTTACCCACTGCATTGCCTATTTTTTCAAAGGAGAGTGGCGTATCCTGGACAGGGAAAAATTGGAAAACTCTTCTCTTTTTTGTTGTTGTGCAGGCGCCCGCAGTTTTTCATTTGTACATATACATATACATATACATATATTTTCTTTCAGCTCGTTCGACTAATATTCTTTTATTTTTTGTTGGCTATGCGAATGTTTTCATTACCTTTCAGGGGTTTTCACGATTGGTTTCAAGGGAGAACAAAGATAGAATGAAGCTATGATGTGATTAAGGCTCTCAGGGGTATGGAAACATTGCATTATTGATTGATTGCTAACCAAGATTACAATCATTATATGTGCACTCTATATTCCATATGTAAATGTGTAAAGGTTAGAACCAGCTTTAAAGAGAGATTCCAAAGGTGATTTGATCTCTTCACTGCTAAAATTTCAGAAAATATCTTTACTAAGATGATGGTAAAACACTTCTGGAGCCATACAAAACTACCGATTGAAGTACAGCTGATAAGGCAATTTGCTTGCTTAGACTGGAGGAAAAGATAGTTTGAAAGGTTATCAAACTGTGGAACTGGATTTTGGTTTTAAATTTGATTCAAAATAAACCTAAACTAAACATAATGATTAGCTGCTATCTCGGTCCATGGATGACATGGATGACCTTTGACATTTTCTGGCCTCAATTCGCTTTTGTTTTAGTTGGGATTTGGGCTTGGATTTTCCGTCATACTTAGGAAAAGGTCGCATCTCCCCACTACTCCCCCCCGCCCCGCCCCCTATCTTTCTTGTTCTCATTGTTGTTGCCCCTATTTGTTGCTGTGTGTTTTGCTCTTTTTGTTGGCTTTTATTATTTTGTTGTCCATCGTAGAAAATTAAAAGTGCAGAGCGCTTTGTTTCAATTTGACTGCTGTGTGCTGTGTGTGTTTGGAGGGAAAGAAAGATTTTTAATTTCCTCGCACAGTCACAAAAGGATCCTCCAGCATCCTCCAGCTAATCTATAGGACAATGAGACAGGACAGGACACAAAGAGTATGAGGGCCGAAGATTTCTATACCCTTGCAGAACAAAATTGAACAGTTGTTCTAAAAATACATGAACTATCGCATTGAAGATACGTACATCTGTATGTGTATGTGATATAGTGATCCGATCTTTTCATTGCAAAAATCTTGTCAAATCATAATACCTTCTGAAAGGGTATGTCTCAAAATGAGCAGCAGTAGGGAGCGAGGCATAAAGGAAAAACAAAAAAAGGAAAAGCCGACCCCATCGCCATTTGTTTGTCTCCCTCACCGCCATACATACATATATCTCTGGTCTGTCCCTATCTCTGTCTGTCGTGAGGCACACCGCTAGCAAACGCACACACACACACACACACAGCTGCTGCTGCTGCTGCTCTCTCACCTTAGACAAATACAAGCAGGAATGGGAGAGTAATGGAGAGCGGGAGCGGGATTGTTGGCGGCTTGAGACTCATTTACAGCTGCAGCTTTTAATCTTAATTTTATAGTAGTGCCGTGCCAAAGGTTTGGCTTCTTCTTTCCTCCTTCTTCTTCTCTTCCTTTCCTATGCAAACAAACTGCACTTTTGTGGGGAGTTGTGCTCCTCTCTATCTGCTCTTCCTGCTCTTCAGCTCCATCTCTGTCTCTCCAACACTTTTTAGTGCCACTTTAGGACTTGTTCATGAAACTGTGCATGTCTGTTCACGTTCAGAATGCTTGAAACGCTTGAACTAATTTAAACAGTTTTAATATGCGTTTGGCATATGTATGTATGCAACCACACCTCTCGAGTGCTATCCATCCCCCTCCCACAATGCCCGCCAACCGCCCACTAATTAGAGAGACAAATTTATGGAAAAATATTTTATGTATTTACAAAGTGTAAATTGAGAGAATTATGAGAATTATTTAATGGTATTTGCCATCCAATTAGGAGCCCAAAATGTTCATAATTGTTTAATCCAATTTATTGTATAATTTTAATTAGATTTTGAATAGAAAATATTTACAATTTAAAAGAGAAAAGTCATTACCCACTAAATCAATAATGTTCAGAAGAAAGCTGTTTCAAATCTACACTTTTAATAGGATTATGATGAAACAATTTCTATTATATTATATAATTTTTCTTTAATCATGATTTTGCATTCGTTTTTGTGTGGAAATTCAATTATTTTTGTATTTCAAACCCGTTGCCGTATCTTTTTTCATTCAAACTTTTCCACTGTTCCACACATCCTGAACGGTTACTCCTGTACGTTCTGCTCGTTTCATTCCCACTCCTTCACATCCATTTCTCCGCATCGCCTACCGTGTGTTTCCGATGTACTTTCTGGTCCTTCGGTTCCTGCTACTATTCCCCCCACACAAATTGGCTTCAAATCTTTTGACATGCTACGTCAAGTTTGTCATATGTCCTGCATACACACTTCGGGATGACAAGGATTGGTGTGCAAGCTCCTCCAAGTCCTCCTTGGGCCGAGAGACGACAGAGCAAGAAAATTGTTTTAAAGTGTGTCAGCATTTGCCTATCGTTGTATCTCTCTCTCTCTCTCTCTCTTCTCTCTCTCTTTGTGGCTCTCTCTGTCTCTCTCTGTCTCTCTCTGTCTCTCTCTGTCTCTCTCTGGTATTCGCTCCCTAAGTGAAAATGCCTGGAATTTTAATGAAGGGGGAGGGACGAACACCCGGCTCCTGCTTCTTGTGGCCAGTCGGCAGAGATTTGTCTGCTTCCCATCCTGCCAGCCATCGGTGGCTTACGTGGATCTCGTCGTCTCCCCTCCTTAACGGAAACGCTGCTGCTTTGCATATTTTTCCATTAAAAACGATTTAAATACCTTTTGCTAGGCTTTCGTTTCCCATTCGTCTTCTCAAGGGCTCTCTTTCGACACTTTGGCGGAGGAGAAACTGTTCGCCCTGCCCCCTGGCTCAAGGCTGGCAGAAAAGATTGAATTTTATAATAAATTTTGCCAGAAGAAGACACCACCGGCACACTATCTACAGCCGCCTTGAGAGCCGCAGCGAGCCTGTCGTTCGCCTGGAGATTTATGTATGTGCGACACCCAAGGGCTCGGGTTAAAGTCAACATGTCTCTCCTTTTGGATATCCTAGCGGCTGTGGCAGGAAGCAATTGATATTGAAATTGCAGGGTGGGGCCGGCGTCAAAGGTAAAACAGTGTCGGGGGAAATTGCCACAGAAACAATTGCTTTGTCAAAGGAAACCTCTACATCTCTACACTTCAATCGTATAATCGTATTATTTAATCATTATCAATGCTAAACGGCTTCTCTCCTTCTTCTCTTCTCTTTTTGCAGGTAAATTCCCTATCCGTTGACCGACCGCATGTGGATTAAATTGACCAAAATATCTTCCGTCTAATTGTGCGGCACATTAAATGAATTAAGTACTGCAAATTGTGGCCATTATTACAATTACAATTGTTATTACGAATTTATTATTATTACTACTATTATTATTATTATTATGATGCACAAAGGCACTTCTCAAGTGGCGGCGCAGACCGCAAGATTGAGTTTTATATGCCACACACAAAAATAACGTATACGCCGCGGAGACATCAGCGCGTAGCCAACGACTACGAACAAATCAAATCAGCAGCGCTTAAGTGCCAGCAATTCAGACAGCAATGTAGTTGATACTTATACATACATATATTATTTATATATATATGTATGTATATTCTGTGTATTTCCTCGAGCACTTCAACTGTTTACGAGTACACATGTACATCGTGTTGAAATCTTTAAATTTAGTCATAAATATGAATGTATACAACAGATAATGTATAATACATTTTATTTCTGATTTTGACACTTTAGTAGTAGTTGCAAATGACTTTAATTTACTTGAATATTATATTTCCAACATGACGAACGACTCGAACGTCTGGCAATGGCAATGGCTCGAAGGAGGGGAATATGCCAACTTGCTGTCTACTTTCATAATATGACTTTTATGTAAGTCAATCTGTATTTAAACAGATTCCAATCAAATAACCAAAGAGAGCCACGGGCCATACTGTAAATGCTCGCAAATTAAATTCATAAATCCTTCTTCTGTCAACAGGCCATGAAAATGTTGCTGAAATTCGATATATACCTAGGTATTTATTTGATAATAAATATTTTCAAACAGCTACAGTCTACAGCTGTGTCTGCAATGCTATGCCTATTCTAGCTCTGGGCTAGAAGATGCTCTTTCCCCCATCCCAGCCCAAATATATACAGAGATCGGAGATGGAGCATCAATTTCTTATAGCTAATATGCCCGCCCCGCTTGTGTGTGTCGAGTAAACAAACATCTTGAATTTTGTTTTTATTTTGGATTAATTTGGCAATCCTTCACGTTTTTTGGGGTTTGTTTACGTGAAAATTTAAAAGCATTTATAAGCGTACTCTAGATGGTAAATGGGAAATGTTTGTACGGATTGCGGATAAAATTCCTTTCCTGACTTTTTGCTTATTGCCCAAACCAATGATCTAATCTTTCGACAATTCCTCCGGCATTTTTCCACACATTTTCCTTTGCTGTGGCTGTGGCTGTGCCTCGGATTCTGATTCTGATTCCCATTTCCGATTTGGCGATTGGCCCCAATTCGTTTTCGCCGTTGAATTTATGAAACTTTTAAGATTTAAGTTTTTTTTCAATAGCCAGCCTTCCTCCTCCTCTCCTCCCCTCCTGCCCCGCACTGTTGGCGGAAACTTTGCGGCCAGAGAGAGAGAGGGGGCAGGAAAGTTGGGAAGTCGGGTCCGGGGGCCTTGAGTACTTCATTAGGTCGCTTTGTTGCTCATTAAGTGCGCGCATTACTCGATCCAGGGAGTAGCTTTTCATGCGCAAGCACACGGGCATTTTTGTATACCCTTTGCAATGAGGGCATGGCCCCGTTTGTAGGGGCTTTAAAGTCCAGTGTGTGAGGCGTACCATTGTGCTCCGCAGTGGAGGGTATCTGATGGTTCTGCTTTGGGGGAGTTTCCTTTAATGTGTTATGTAAATACGTTTTGAAATGATGCCCCCACCTATTCGGCGCCTTGTGCTCCACTCTATCGCGCCCTCTGCTGCGCCGTTGCCCTTTCAGTTTCAATCAGTGGCAGCCGCAGACGGAGACGGCGACCGAGACCGAGACGCAGAAGCAGTCACAGGAGCGCTGCCTGCATGCTTTCATTATTAATGCCTCCACTGGCTGCCACATCCCGTGCCGCACCGCACCGGGCCCGCTGTCTGCGGCGCGCCGTCTTTTGCTGACTTGGCTTTTCGTCTAGAGTTGCAACCACATTGCGTTGGTCATGGCCCAGACTGCCGCTGCTGCTGCTGCTGCGTTGCCCTCGGCTCGAGTGGGATTCTGTTTCCTGTTTCACTGTGGCTGCTTTCCCCTGTTACTCTGTACCCGCTGTGCACCCGCTCACTTTACCGGTGGCAAGTTTTACGCCGTTCTGCCAAATCAATTGTTTGTAATGAACTTGCAACAGAATGGTGGCAGTCCTCGGTAGTTGATATGGCAGCAGCCACCATGGCATTGTGAATGGTATACGGCAGCGAAACTGAGGCTAAATCAAGTCTTAAATATGTATATTCTTGTGACGAGAGAAGACCCCCCCACTCTCGAATGCTCGTCCTGAAAGTGTTCTCGTGTTCCGGGTTCATCTTCTGCCAAGAATGCCATTACAACAGCAATTGAAATTAATTAGTGCTGTAATTTGATTAAGCACAACATCTACGTCTTGCCCCCTTCTGCCTACGTCTTGCCCTCTCCTGCCTGCGTCTTGCCCCTCCTGCCTCCGACTTGCCGCCTCCTGCCTCCTCCTGTCTCCCATTTGTCTCTCGTCTGTCTGCATAAATACATATATTAGGCAACCAGAACGTACATAAAGTTCTCGCAAGTATTTCTGGGTGTACATATATTTGCATTTTGGCTCCCGAAACATGGTTCATGCTTTGCGCTTCTTCATTAACTAATTGCCCCTCGGCTTTCCAGCATTTTGGAGACGTACTCATAAAAAACCGCAACAACAAAAATACACAAAAAACGACACGTGTTAAGTACTCTCTCACACACACACACACACACACACACACATGCATATGCAAATGAAGGCAGGCGCAGGCATCTCTTGCCACCAAAGAAACTCGATATAATTTAAATGGTTTTTTGGTGTTGCCATTCCAGGGTATATCCTTTGTATCCGTCCTTTGTCCTATGCCAGTTCGTGGGTAGACATTTGCCTCTCGCTAGCACTCACCAAGACCAAGGACTCTTCTCGCCTCGCCTCTAAACAACCAACAAAGAAATAGAATAGGAAAATGACAAGAATAACGGCCATCAAAGTACCCCAGAGGAGAAAAAAAGAGTTTGAAGGGCCAACACAAGATGAATTTAGTAATAAGGCGTCGTCCGCTGTGGTGAGGACCATCCACTTTTTCAACTCGCTCTCTCGGCTTTCAGAGAGACAAGCGCAAGAAAGAGATAGCCAACGGTATACGTTCTGCACTCTTCGATTGGTTTTGTTTTAGCTGACAGGAAAGAAGATTCTTTGGCCAATAAATAAAACAAAATATTTAAAAAAATTATAATAGCATAGTATAGTAATGCATATTCTTTTTATTGTTTTCTGTTTCCGAGTTTATTCCTAAGCAATGCAGAAGAAGAAGAAAAAAATCGTGCTCTGCACAACCTCCTTTGACGACGTTTGACAAACGGATGGTCCTCGAAAGAGAGCAGATGTGATGACGATGTGAACTTATTACGATCATCCACCAAGAATAATCTCGTAGTCACACGATAATAATCATACATATAATGTTTGGGATGTGTTTTGTATCCTGATTTTCGATCTAAATATAACAATCTTTGGTGGTGCTTATGTGTAGGGTATTTTCGCGTTGATTTCTTTTAATTTCACAATTCCTACAAGTTTTCACTTTGTCTGTTGCTTTGGTGGCATGAACTTTGCCAGGCATCTGCATCCACTCACACATCTCATTGTCATTGTCTGCCTCTCTCGTTTTCCCTTTGCCGCATATTGAAAATTCCACATTGGAGTGGGGGAGCGGAGCACGTGAGGGGGATCTGTTAACAACTTGAGCCACATTGACGCCTCCATGTGAGCTGTGAGATTTACATAACAGCTGGTTACGCCGCGAGGTGCCCGCCCAGCCCCCATCCACATTCCCCCCCACATGCCGGGGGGGGGTTTTGGCTTTTGTTCTTCCCCGCACAAAGGAAATTGCCAATTGCAAATCAATTTAGGCAACAACTTTACATAAATCAAATGCTCTAGCACCGTCAGCTGTTTCGAATGTCTTTTGGGACAATTGGAAAAACTGAAAATGTGGGGAAAACGGGACGCAAATACGAATTGAAACATATGGCTGGAACGTTGAGAGGTTCGCAAAGATGCAAAGATGTTATTCGTTCAGTTTATTTGCCAACAAATGAAATAAGGAAGCAATTTTTGCAAATTTACAAAATACCAAAGCCAGAAAAAGTTGGCCCTGCTTTCCTTCTTTTTTCTTGGCATAGAAATTTGCAAACGAAGCAAAAACGAAATGAAATGAAAAAAAAAAGGTACAAGAATTGTAAATAAAATACTAAGTAAAATTTGGTTGAAAAACAAGGAGTAATGGAGCACAGCACATTCCTCTTCTCCGCAAATCAAACCAAAAACCGAACCAAAATCCATTTGCGCCTTTGGAGGCCACACTTGACTGGCTCTCTACTTTGGCTAGAACCCTACCATCTCCCTCTCCATCTCTTTCTCCCCCTGGCCCTAAGAGCGAGCATTTCTCTTAGTTCTCAGTTGATGCAAAAGCAGCTCAAAGTGATTGATGGCTGAATGCATAAATTATTGATGGCCATAGACAATGCTGCTGCTTCTACTGACTGGCAGATGACAGGGGGGGACGAAACGGAGGACCCAATGAGCTTTAGGAGGTTTTAGGGAGAGAGAGAGGGGCCAGTTATACCTCTCTAGAGGTGGAGAGAGAGAGAGAGAAAACGATATGGCAAATGGTTGCTGCTATAGGGAGAACGCCCTACAGAATGTGCTACAGATTGTTTACGAGTGGGGCGCTCTGAGGTTAGTTACAGCAACAGACAGGCAACTGTGAGTTGTCAGGTGAAAAGGAGAATATACAGATACGAATATAATAGAATATAGCATATAATATAACAGAAAAGAGTAGACTTTAAACGAATGGAGGCAAATAAAAGAAAGAAAGCTAACAAAAACATCGACGATTCAAAGTTTACTAAAGACTCTAGAAAAACTACAATTGTACTCTATTTCGGTAGAATTTACTAAACGTTAAAGTACGAAAAAGGTAGTACAATTCTGGGAATATATTTTGTCCCCTTTTACATTCGAATTTTAGAGTATTCCCCAGTCTCCTCGTCAAATCCTCGGCAAATATAAGGAATATTTCTGCTTCTTTTGGTGTACTTTTTTTCTTTGGTTTGTGTGGGGTTTTTTTTTGTTTTTACTTTTGGTATTGAAGATCTTTGCTCAATGGCCTAGTCGAGTGGGGCGAAAAGAGGCGTAAAAACAATTTAAGCGTAATTTGAAGCTTAAAGTAAACAGACAAATGCGAAACGAAATGGAGAACCGTGAACGGCGAACGGAAGAGCATTTGCAAGCAGAACTGGGAATAGGGTGAATAGGGGACGGACGGGGGCTCTCTGTTGTAATTGCTGTGTTGACTGATGATCGGATGGCCATGTTTGACAGTTTAATAGCCCCGATGGTCATGGGGGCACCCCCAACCGATTTGGCAAGCGAGAGAAAAAAATAAATAAATCCCCCAATATTCGAAAATCAATAGACTTGTTTGTGGTGCATTTGACAAATATTCTCACACTGAGAGAGAGATACAAACTATACATTGGTTGTATGTAACACTCCTAGTACCTATACCATCTTTAACGCTTTGGATACTTGGATAGATAAGACCTAGACCCTATCTGTTGAGTTCAGAATTGTGTTCATTGAGTTCACTTGTGTTTATGGTTTTACAGATCTTTAGTCGATTACATATGTAAGTGATCGTGATAGAATATTGTTCTTTAATTGAAATTACAATGCTCATGTCTGAACACTATTATAGATACTTTTGACAAGCCCTTCTGTTTCATTGATATCTAATTAAAATACCACAAATATATGGAAGAACTCTGATATGTTTAATGTCTTCCCAGCTCAAAGAAAGGGAAAGAGCCAGCAAATTGGACGGACTGAGAGTGAAGAGCCCTCGTTCTTTGGAAAATGTTAATTTGTGTTGATATAGAGATAGATATGGTACTCCCCTGCATTGAATCGGCTTGAATGCCGAGCATATGAATAGATTCTCAAGTGATGCGCCCATTAACCATGGGCCAGGGCAACTAAGGGTTAATGTTTGCCCTACCCCCACAGACGAAGAAGTGCCCCCCATCATACACTTTTAATTCGTTGAAGCATTTTTTTTTTCCATTTATTTCTCATTCATTTTTTGCTGCTGCTTCCGCCTCTGCTGCCGCCTCTTGTGCTGGCTCTTTTGACTCCTGCCCAAGTGCGTTAAGCTTTCAAAGCTGAGCCAGCTTAAGAGCTTTGCAACTGTTGTTGCTGCTGGCTGAGGTTTACACTTTCTAAAGGTAACATATCCGACGTGCGTACATGGGCTAAACTTGTGCCTATCAATGGCCCCCGGAGAGAGGCAGAGGGAGAGACTGTGTGAAAAGAGGGAACCATTGGAAGGCAAGGCAGAAGAGGCTCCAGCAAGCATGATAAGTAGGTATGGGCGGGGAGTGGAGTGGAGTGGAGTGGAGGGGGGGCGTATGATGATATTGACATGTGTCACATATGTTGCGCTCACTGAAGTGTGGGTGTGGGAGGAAACGAATGAAAAGAAGAGAAAAACCAGTGGTGGAGTGGTGGAGTGGTGGAGGAGGGAAAAGGAGTGAGAGAGAGAGAGAGCTGAGCTCTTGAGATGTCGGGGAATGTGCTCCAAATTGCCCCATAAATATTTATCGCTCTCCGTGAAGGCAAAGAAGGAAGAGGAGGAAATCATTTATTCATTTACCCCAGAAATGAAATTTCGGTTTATGCCACTCGTACATACATACATATATAAAATATACATACCCGCACATCCGTTCATATGTACAAAGTAAATATATATATGTATATGACATTATGATAGATTTATTGAATTTCGCTCAAACAAACAAAATCCGATTTAAAAGAAAAAAAAGGGGGTGGGGAGACACGTCTCAAGGAAATTTCATTAGCCGTATCCGCGTATACATACATATATCCTGCATGTATCGCTATCGCTTTAACGGTACCAGAAACGTGCTTTAAGCACACACAAAACAAATATCCCAAAAATGATCAAAGTTTGCTTTTGTTGTTGTACCACAAACGCAAAAATAAAACGGCACATTTTCTAGAAGAACCGAACGAGAAGAGAATACGGAAAGTGAAACAAAAATTGGAATCAAGACCAGACCTCTCCTCTCTGGCTGTGTGGTGGCTTGTTGTTGTTATTGTCGACAATTTCTTGCAATTGACTATGCAATGGCTTCTTTCTCTCTCTCTCTCTCCCCCCTTCTAATCTGTCAAGGTTGATTTAAGGCGAGTGAGTGGTATAGATAGATAGGGGGACTCTGGTGAATGCATTTCATTGTTCTCCGAAAAAACAACACGATTCTTTTGCCAAAGAAATTGTTAGGGAATACGACTGCTAATAGTTATTATGGTTTACCCAATCAAAAAGGGCCACATTAAGTTTTATGGAAAGCAAAGGAATAACCCACATAACATAAATACTAAAATCAAATATTGATAAAGATTCTACAGATTTCAGCGATCCAATATTTCATAGACATCGGCCATTCGGTTAAGACTCTCGATTATTGGGCTTTCTCGGGCTAAAAACCCGCTTGCAAAATAAATTGGTTTTTGCACAAAAACAAGGTTTCACAGAGGATGGGAGGGAGGGAGGGGGAGTGGAATCAGATGGAGGTGCCACATTTCAGTAGCCCAATTAAATGTCACACCCGAAATGCGCTCGAAATAAAGTTAAATATGCATTTTCATAATTTATACCAGATCCGCCCAGAACCGCCCAGAGCCGAAGTTGTCTGCTGCCCCCTCCCCTCCCCTCCCCTCCCAGAAATCTATCTGAATCTTTGAGTCTAAACTAGTTTACCCAGTTGATTGGCTAGCTGTTTGGCTTGGACTGGCCTGGGCTGTGCCCGGTTAACGACTTTGAAAGTCTGTCTCCCCAAGAACAGAGCAGCGGCCGGAGAGCGACAGCCCACGCAGCAGACCGACCTGCTGGGACCTCCACTTAATGGCCTGACGACCCAAAAGATACTCGCAGTAAAAGCAAACTCAAATCAAATCGAGTAAATATTAATGACGAGAGCAGCAAGCATCAAACAGCACACGTTGGGGAATTTGAATAAATTATTGCACATTTACAGCTTCAAGAAAATCACATTCTAATGTCTTCCATGATTCGATGGATTTCCAATGCGATTAGTTTGCTTTATCTCTGTGTGTGGGTTGTGCGAGTATTTGAAGTCTTACCAAAGCCTTCAAGTTTGTGTCAAGTGAGTGGTAAAAAAGGGTTTGACCCTCCAACAGAGTTCATAAATAATAGAAGTGGCTGCTCGAAAGGGTCTCGTCTCCGGTCTTCGGTCTCCGGTCTCAGGTGGTGCCTCTCATGATGCAGATGATGATGATGATGATGATTGTATAAGGTTACCATCCATATGGTTGAGTGGACAACAAGATGGTGTCCTTTAGATCAACTCTCTCTCAATATTTACGTTTGATTCGATCAGAGTTTTATTTCGGATTAGCTGATTAAAAGAATAGAGGGGCTTAGAGGCGTGAGAGCCCCCGAGAAAATACCGAATCATGATACCCCCTCTTATTGAACTTCTGTTTCGTTTGGCTCTTTCCTGGGGCCATTAATGTGGGAAACCGACGATTCTTAATTACAAAAGCCACAAAGGAAAAGGCAAAATCAGAGAGACAGCAAGAAAAAAGTAGTATAAAAAAGAAGTTAAGAAAAAGGGTTAAGAGCCGAGCCGCCTAACAAGCTGCAGCTGGCATCAAATTTCTGCATTCGCAATGACACAGAAGGAGAGAGTCAAAAGAGTGGCCTGAAGGAGCTGCAGAATAACGAAGCAGTCGCACTCCCCTCTACTGGCCTATGTGCTTTTGGCCAACTTCTGGCCAAAGGGGGCGGCAGGGGGCAGGGGCAGGGGGCAGAGCACACGAAATGATAAGCGCGCCAAGTGCACACAGCAATCAGGCATGCAGGCAGGCGGCAGGCGGCAGGCAGCAGCAGCCAGAGAGATGCAAGGGGGGACTCGAAGATATATCTAAATATATAAATTACATACGTACTATATATAGCTTGTACATGCATACATATATCTGCTTCTCTATATATGTATATATTTTATTTATCAGACGTGATTTTTCCCTTCTTCTTGTTTTCTGTTCGTGTCTGTCTCTCCTTTGGCTTTGTTCTTTGGCTCGTCCAAAGAACCTGTTCAACTGCATCGAGAACGTGAACGAACAACAACAATATCTTGTTGAATCACTGGCCACAACAGCAGCAACAACAGCGACAACAACAAAAAACAAAAAACAAAAAACAAAGAAAAAACAGGGAAAAGTTGCAGTGGGGAGAAACTCCTTAATGTCGTCTGGTAGTGTACCCTTTCAACAGTATTACGTTTCGGGATTGCAAGACATTGATTGATCCACTTTATCAAAAAGCCAAAAACCTTATGGGAATCAAAGAAATTGCATCGAACGGATGAAATAAAGATGGATAGATAGATAAAGTTCAGGTGAAAGATGGCAGTTTGACGGTTTGGATCTGCTATAATACAAATTTTATATCATATTTTCGGTAATTGGTATTTATTCTTTTATGGCTGATATTTCTCGACAGCTAATGTTCTCCAATATTCACTGATATTCTTCTGCGCCTTCGATATCTCATTGTCTGCGATAACTAATTGATATTCCTCGATATTCTTTGATAATTATCAGTTATAATCGATATGTTCCGATAACTGGCATTAATATTCTTTACAAATTGATATTATTTGATAACTAAACTTCTTTGATAACAAATTTTTGATAATTGGTATTATTTGATACTATTTTTCGATGTATAATGACTAATTATATTATTCTTCGACATTATTCGAAATTGTATCTTATTCCCAAAAATGTTGAAAGTTCTTTAGCTCTTTTCCCCACAGAATAAAGCAATCAATAGTTTATCAGAGCCAATTCAGTAAAGGACTTTTCCATTAAAAAGAATGAATAAAATACACCTGAAAATTATCCATACTCCAAATGAATATTCCAACCGATCAATCGGCTGCGGCGCACAAATTGAATGGGAAAACATATGGAACTGAAAAGTTCACTCGAGGACACAAAAGACAGAAGGAAGAAGAAGGGAAAAGGGAGAGGCACATATGGAGTTAAGTCCTGCTGCTGGTATCCTGGTCATTTCTGTGTCTGAAGGACAGACCGCACTCGGACAATGGGCCCAAGAGAGAGAGAGAGCGATGGAGATACGAGTGGAGCTGCTGTTCTCATGGATGGTTTTAATATGTTCTCGAGGCTGATTCAATTACGTGGACACTGCTACCGTTGCAGCTCCTCCGCACCGCTGCCACCTTTGCTGCTGCCATGCCTCCTCCACTGCAGCATCTGATGGTACACACACATGTACACATATCGAAAGGGACAGGCACAGGTGGGGGTTTTTTTTTGCTGTTGTTTTTTTAATGAGCAACGACTGCAAGAAGGAGCGGAGAAGAGACTTGTCAAGTGCAGCATCACTGGGAGAACAAAAACTTTGTGGCTTACCCACGAAGTTAACCACAAAATCGCTTCGGGCTGTGTATCTGACAGATGTCCCTCAGTCAACACTCTAACCCCGACCCCGACCCCGACCCCCACCTCGAACCCGCACATCTTCTCTCTGTATCTCTGTATCTCTATATCTTTCCTGTTAAAGGATTCGCCCTGGCCTGCTGCCGCCTCAAAAGAGTTGCCGTAGTTGTTCTTTTGGGTCACGTTTTTCCATTATTTTCAAATTTTCCCTTGTGCTTTGTGCCTTGCGCCCTGTGCTTTTTGTTTGACAATTTGTTTGGGCTCGTAACATGTTTTATGCGATGATAAATGATAATAAATACGAGTATTATGTGCTGTACTCGTAATCCAAACAGATTGAAGAAAAGAAGTGCTCTCCGGAAAGGAATTAACATCATTGAAATGTTCTTCTGTTTTGGGTCATTGAATGGCGAGTGGGGAATGGCGAGTGGGGAATGGGGTGTACCCCCATCTTCCTCAGCATGAGAGGCTTTTGAAAAGAGAGGGAGAGAGAGAGGGAGACCGCTACAGATCCAATTTGAATTGAATATCTCAATTCTCATCCAATTATCCCATTCTGGAGTGTTTTCTGTGTGATTTATGCCACTCGAGTGTGGAAGCAGATGGAACAGATCAACGCTCCCTTAATGCCCACAGAAAGATGAGGGATACGAGTACTCCCTACCTCTCTACCTCCCCACCTCCCTCGTATCTCTCTTTCTGTCTTTTATATTGAAAATAATTACAGACAAGGAAGACAAATGAAAATTATATTCTTTCGTGGGGTGGAGGGGGCACTCTGCCACTTAGCTAATGAAAAAAAACATGAGACTCCCAATGATAGTCCTATGGACAAGGTGGGAGGGGAAGCAGAGCCCGAACTGTGTCGGAAAATTCCATGCAACCATCGGCCATGGCCCCACTCTCTAATCAGGCAGCCTCTGGCTTGGGTATCCGTATCCCTACCAAAGGCTAATTTCGACTGCCAGTCCCCGACGACTGGCAAGCATCCGCATCAACAAGGACCAAGGACCAAGGACCAAGCACTAGATGGCCGTATAGTAAGGGCAGTTTACGGCAGGCAACTCCGTTTAACATCCGCTTTTACGGCAATTTGATAGCTGCAAGACGGCTCCTCTAATAACTGCCCGGAGATGGACAGTGGACACGGGACACTGGACACTGGACAGTGGGATGCGTGGGGAAAACTTCATTGAGAAAATGGAGAAACTTAATTGAAAAGTTCGATGAGAGGTGGGTGGATGGGGGGCGAATGGAGAGTATTCCCTTAAAGTTTATTGCAACCTTTAAATGATTAATACGCTTGCTGTTGTAATAAAACCCAGAGCATTACAAAAAAAACGTAACGTTTTGACTAAAGAACAAATATTTAACGCATTTTTATAGGGCTTAAGAATTGCATTGGAAATATATTAAAAAAATATAATAGAAAACGAATAGTGATCTGCGGATGCATCCTAAAAGAATGCACGGAAAAGCGCGTGCTCCAAGGCCAGGTGTTCAAAGAGCCATACGACAAGTGCGTGCTCTTCAAACTGTTTTGTTCGTTTTGGCCTATACCAATAACCTAAAGCATATCTTAAAGGTTTCCTCT
Source organism: Drosophila lowei (assembly GCA_008121275.1). Lineage (NCBI taxonomy): Eukaryota > Metazoa > Arthropoda > Insecta > Diptera > Drosophilidae > Drosophila > Drosophila lowei. Next base: position 16,289,841 of record CM017778.1, on the reverse strand, counting down.
ACTTTTAAACCAAAGTTTCGCTTCCGACTTGACGTATTTTCGTAATTATACGCACAAAGCCCTTTACAAATCGATGATTGTTTCATTCGATTTTGATAATTAATCACCTAAGCTGGCATCGATTAAATAATCTCTTCATTACTCGATTTGGAGCCACTGTAAGGAGTAAGAATGCGACTTTGTGGCATTGTCACGTCTCCCACAGCGATGGGAAGCGATGATTGTGTGCGTGTACGGAATGCCAAACGCCACGCGCCCCTTCCTAGTGGGGGTCGTACGACTTGGGGCCTTTTAACTGCGCCTAAAATCTGTTGCAATGCCCCTGTTTGCCCCCACTCGGTAGCACCTGCGTTGATTACACAAAGGAACAAAGAAGAAACGAGTCCGGTCTAGGCAACATTGTGAGGAGACATGCCGCAGAGCAGAATGACGTTGTTCTTGTACGAACAGGATCTGTTTATGCACCCTGCCACCGCCTGTAGTTGCAACTATTTTTTTTTACAGCGTTTTTCATGCTTCGCCACCCCAGGATGATGTCTGGCCTGTCCGCTGCCATACTCGTACTTTCTTCAAGAAGGTCTCTACGCTTTCTTTTTTCCTTCTTTTTTTGCCTTCGTTTATTGCATGGCAAAGTTTTGCAATAATTTTTTATTTACTTGACTTGCACTCGTCCTCCCCCTCCCACTCCCACTCCCACTCCCCTCTGCTGGCTGTAGTTTTTTGATTGCCCGTAGAAATGGCCAAATGGCAAATACGGCTGGTAGCGGCAACAATTTCCTGTCTTTTGCCGGGTAGGTTTTCACCGTGCGAATCGCGAAAACTTTGCCACTTAAAATATGCGTGCCCCCCACGCACCTTTTCCTTTTGCTGGCTAATAATTTGAAGCATTTTTAATGGGGAAAACTAGGAAAAACTTAGGCAGCCAATTTAAAAGTCATTGAAATACGTTTTAGAACGCTCTCTCCAAAGAAGACGGAGGTCTTTGAAAGATATAACTTTTTTTCTATCTAGAAATCACTGGGTAAATGTGAAAACAATGACAATCTCCAATAAAGTCTTTATTGGTTAACGAAAAAGAAACAAATCAATCTGTTTTGTGTACTGCATGTCGTATACGTAATGTAATGTGGTTATGCACTGCGTATACGTGTCAACAGGATAATGAAAATAACCACAAAACAAAACAAAACAAAACAATTCAATTACTTTCTTCTGCAGCGAATTTCATTTGATTTGAGAATGGTTTTGGAATCAGTTATGAAAGAGATAGAGAGAGTGGGGAATGACTGATTGGCATTGGATAGGGCTGGTGATACCCCTTGCGGAATGATACGTACTATACTCGTGTTCCCTTTGGGTTTTTCGACATCTTTGCTGGGCGATGGTGGCAGCCCTTTTTTCGTGCTTGCTACCCTGCAATTGGAGTGTGTTGAACTATCGATTGATGTGTGCTGCTGCCTCCACAAAATGCATTCATTCGTTCCTCCTCTTGTACGACACGGAAAACATGACAATGACAGACACGACGACAACATGCCGCAACACATCCTTGTCTATCCTGTCTACCACTCCCACTCCCTGCTTCCTGACAACACCCCTGCCTCTCGTCTGTATATTCAGTCTTATGGAACGGGATTTTTAGGGAAATCAATGACCATAGCCAAAACTACAAAGAAAATCATTTAAAAGCCTTGGCTGTTTGGATTCAGATTGAGATTCATTCGCCTGGCAGTAACCTGTGGCGCAACAACAACAACAACAACAACAACAGCAATGTCAGTTCAGGAAGATTGATGATTATTTATATATGTATGTATATAAATCATAGTTTGCTGCTGCCAGCCAGATAGCCAGGGAAAATGCAGCAATAAAACAACTTTCGGGCCACAACTAGAAAATTGTATTTATAAACATTTATGAAGCAGATTTCACCCCCTTGGGGAGAGACGAGACGAGACAAGACCAGACGATGATGATGAAGGGCTGCCGAGAGAAGGCCAGCATCAAGTGCTTTTAGCCAAAACTCCAAGTGAACTCCAAACTTCAGCCGTCCCACCCCCACCCCCTCCCCCAATGATGCACTGGAAACGATGGCAAAACTTTTGTAGATGGCTTGAAAATGTGCAGGATGTGTAGGATGAACAAAGTTCCATTTGTCTAGAGTTTTGCATACTTTATGCGAAATGAAAAATGTATATTGATCTATGGGTTTTACGGATATAGATATAGAAGGATCCACTAAATACTTAAGGCTGGAACCTAAATCTGTAAAGCTAAACTTAGGAACTGCTTTCATTGCTCAATGATGCATGCTGCTCGAGACGCACAAGCGAATGCTGCAAACAACATACACGTCAAGTGCATGACGCGGAACATTGATGCTCGACTTGAGTGTCTGCCGATGAGCTTTTTGTTGTCTATGTTGAAGGATCGAATTCTTAAAAAGCAGAGCAGCAGCAGAAGACGCAGAATTTCACTTCAATTTCAAGTTGGTAGTGGAGCTCCATCATATGGTTTACCCCAGATAAAAAACCATTCAAAAGAACAGTTGAACATTCAGTTGACCTTAGAAAACTTTTGGTTTTATTGCACTTTGCTGAAGCATCCTTCCAGCCCAGGAATCGTGAAGTGCCACAGAAAGTGGCTGCTGCCGCGGAAATACTCGTATACTTTCCATTGCTACTACGTTTGCAACTCCTTGATTAGGATTATTAAAATTAAATAGGAAAAGTGCGCAGCTGCTCTTTCATAAAATCAGTTTTCGAGCATTGGTTTTCCCTCTCTCTCTACTCCCTCTACTCCTCCGCGTTTTCCCTCTGCTACCCGATGCGGCTCATTAAAGGCAGTTTTTTCTTTTACTTTTTTTGCACAGCAGAGAAAGAGACAGCGAGAGAGGGAGGGGCAGAGAGAGAGAGAGAGGAGATCTGGAGGGCTGAAAAAGAGCTCTTTTAAATATTTGCTACAAAGTTTTCTCTCGACTGCAAAAAGGGAAACTTTTGGGCCCCCCTCCCGCTGCAGTGCCCCTCGAGAGGCGTTGATGATGCTGCAACTTTTTATGGCTCCAAGGATGGATGCCAGGAACGGAGGGAGGGAATATCTCAATTTTCTGGTTCATGGAAGGAGAGAAGGGCAGAGGGATTAGCTTTCCATATAAAGGGGAATATAATCTGCTGCAATATTTGTATGCAAATCGAATAATACTTATAAATGCAGCATAGAAAATACGACGGGTAATAGGTATGGAATATGTTTAAAATCTGCCCAATATCGCGTAACGTTTATGGGATCTGCCTGTTGCATGCAACATTTGATGAAAATACCCTTTTGCGCTCTACCAGAGCCGGGGCATGTACTCCTGAAACTTGTATGTGTTTTCGTTTTAACATTGTTTGTTTTTTGTTTCTGCATGATTTTGTTTTTGTTTTTGTTCTGGCTTTGTTCTGGCTTGATTTGGCTTTTAGTAGTTCCAGCCACGCCTTCCGCCGCCCTTTCTTTGTGTGAAGCATGCAATAAACTCGATTAAAGTGCCTGAGGGAACATACGGCCGGCAGCATACGGAGAGACAACAAAAAGCGGAGTGGACAACAGCAAAGCAGGGCAAAGCGAAGTCCAATGTTCAAAACGGACAAACAACGGCTGATGCCGGACAAGAGACTGTGCCACAGGGAGGACATACCATACGCCCCACGCCCCACGCCCCACGCCCCACCCCCCCAGTAAACACAGGGAATTGTCCGTTGGGCCTGCAGCAGCCCAACATTGTCTGCTCGACATTTGCCACTCAGGCTGCTGCGATTCCCTGGTGCATTTAAAGTACATTTATGTCAATCACGCTCATTATGCGCACATCAGTGCATTAAATAACACAGAAAGGGGAATCAACAGGGACAGAGAGAGACCAGTAGAAGGACAGCACACAACAGCACACAAAGAGAGAGAGAGGGCGTTGAAAGGATCTCATGAAATGAACGATGATGAAAATTGAGACCACAGTGCAAGGAAGTCGTCATGCCACCGGAAGCCAACGCCATATTTGTGTGTACATCCAGATGCTGCCCCACCGGATGCAACTCTGGCTTTCCCTGCCCTCCCCCTTGCTGGCGGCCATGGAATGTTGTTTGTTGACCATCGTTGAGCGGAAATCTGTACTGGCTTTGTCACCTTTTTTATGCCTTTTTTTCAGTTTGGGTTTCATTTTGATTCGCGTGTCGGCGACAGGAAAACGCTATTATAAAATGAATTTTCAGCAGGAAATTTATTCAGGACTGGCCAAAAGAGGAAAACGACACATCCTTTGTAAAACGTTTTTTCATCGCATCGATTCGCAAAGAAGCGGGGCAACAAGCCCCAGGGGGGAATGTTGCGCTCATTAAAATTCCACCATAAAAAATGTCTTACGATTTCGTGAATAATATCTCTTCTCTAGAGATGGGGTGCGAATGTTCCGCAGAGAATCATTAAAACCAAAGCTGAAGTATATACATACTCGTACATAAATGGTAAAAGCCAAGGAGTGAAAGCAGAGGAGAGAGTGAGAGTGGGAGTGGGAGTGCGAGTGAGAGATGTGTGAAAATGTTTACGACATTCTTGGACTCAATTTGATGTGGAAAGTGCCACCAGAGGCATTATTCTCAATCGTTAAATTTGTTGCAAAATTGTGTGGCTTGTCTGGCAATTATTCTGAATGCCTTTCCATGTTTTGCAACACTTAATGGCAGGCAGACTCTAGCGTTTAATCCTTTGTCCCCGGCTTGGAGGAAATCGATGAAAGCTCTTCAATTTCATTGCAAATCTATAGGCGAATGAGTCCTTAGTATCCAAGTAGAATGCGGGTGTGGGTGTGGGTGTGAGCATAATGTCCTTCCATCAAGTGGTATATGCATACGGACGGACCCTTCATCAGTCGAATAACCTACATATTGCAGCTGCCCCACAATTCTGAACTGTGGCTTCCAGTTGAACCTCAAACTTTGGCTGCAATCTGTGGCGTCTCTGGGCACATGCCACAACTGTCATGGCAACGGCAACAAAAACAATAGCAGTAGCCATGATGACAGGCCATTGTTGTTTGTTGTTGCATGCCCGACGGCTGTGGCACGTACACTCCTGGCAACTGTCAGCGCGTCATTCAGAGCGCTAATTAAGTGAAAAACAGTGTTGCACACACACACACATACACAAACACGCATCTTTTTGACCCAAAAACAAACAACAACAAAAAAAAAGAGGAAAAAACGAAAAGAAAATCCTGCCAAGTTGTTGACAAACAACAAGGACTCCATCGGAGGAAGCGCCGGATGAGATGAGAAGAGAGGAGTATTCCATGAATCTGATGCTCCCGCTGCTGCTGCTGTTGTTGCTGTTGCGGGCAAATTTTCCGCGTGCGCCTACATAAATCGCAGCACCGGCGGCATCGGCGCCGTCGACAAATGCAAATTTAGCTTCGAGCCCAAAAGGCGCTTAACCCGATTTCGCTGCTCTGCTGCCCCCTGCTCTCTAAGCTCTTCTCTCTCGCGCTATAGTTTTGATGGAAAACAAGCAGCAACACAGGCGAGGGCAGAGCCAGAGGCAGAAATATGCAAAGCAACGACAGAGCCAGAGCAGAGGTAGTACCTACATATGTACATACCTCGTATGTATGGGTCCTGGATCGAATTTGGATTGGAGACCAGAGCAGGGGTCAAGCACAGGCAGAGGCAGAGGCAAAGCAGAGCCGGGGCAGCGATTAACTTGATCGGAAGCAGAGAAAAGGCAAATGAATAAATATTCGGCAAACACACATCTGCACAATTCGAACTGAGCTTAAGCACCCGAAGACCCCGAAGCGGAGTTGGAGTAGAGCCGAAGCGGAGTTGGAATTGAGCCGAAGCAGAGGCAGCATAGAGCCAAAGCAGAGGCAGCATAGAGCCGAAGCAAAGGCAGCATAGAGTAGAGCCGAAGCAAGCGCTGATAAGCACCAACGAAGAGAACAAGCAGAGTAGAGAGAGGGAGAGAGGCAAACCGTATGAAGTTTAGAGCCTATGCAAAAGCTAAGTAAAGCTTAGTCCAAAGTGAATTGAAGGTGAGTCATAATTCCCAGAAAGCGATCTCATTTGAGTTTGTGTGGGTGCACAAAGTGAGCGAGGAAGGCAACTCGGGAGAGCGATAAAGAGAGAGCTATAGAGCGTAAGCGAATGTCCGAAGTTCAAGCAAACATTTTTAAAGTTTGGCGGGGTAAAGCCCGTGCAATGTAATCTGCTCTAAAAAAAACCAACACATTCTATGCGACAAGAGAGCCATCGAATTAGATTTAAGAAAACCCTGAACGGGCCAGAAACTGAACCTGAACTCGAACGCAAAGACCAGACCTGGAGCAAACGGGAAATAAAGCGATGGCACGTACCGGTAGCGAGAGGCAGAGGACACTCCAACGAGAGTCAATTAAAATTTCTATTTGATTTGGCAAATGTCAGTGGCAGGCAGGCAGGCGGCTGGCAGACATCCGGATAGCAGCAGAGAACAGTGGAAGGCCTGTCTGTACAGCTGGCCACCCATCCACCCACCTTGGCAATTTTCCCTACCTGTGCACCAGCAGTCTTCCCGCACTGCTCCTCCGCCGCCCCCACAGACAGGGCTGACCAAATGCCAACAGCAGACCAGACAGATAAGAGCAGCTCGAAATTGGCTACAGGTAGACAGAGTAAACAGAGCAGAGCAGTGCAGAGCAGAGCAGAGCAGAGTCCGAGATGTTCTCAGCCGGGATATCTCTTCAATTTCAGTCTTTTTTTTACCACCAAGAGACAAGGAGCAGCTTGGGACTGGGGGCAAGAGAGAGAAAGAGTATTTCGTTAATTATTTATGGAATTTCGCATTTTCCGGAACATCCCCAACACAAACGACTGGAGCACGAACGAGGATGTCAGGTAAACGAACTCAATGGCCAAGGCAGCAGCAGCAACAGCAGCAGCAGCAGCAGCCATTGCAAAAGATGAGCTTAAACGAAAACAAACTGAAATTGAGTGCACCACTGAATGCAACCAGAAGGCGAGTCAGCGTCGATGTCGGAGTCACAGTCTGGTGGCACGACAGGAGCCAGTGGAGTTCCATGCTCAGGACTGTACTTGGCCAGAAATTATTTTCATAAATTTCATGTGGAACAAGCACTAAAAACTAGAAACTAAATCGGAATAAAAAAGAGGCGTAAAACTAATTTCGAACAGTGCAAAAGCCGCTAAACGAAATTGCAGCATTTCATAATTTATGGGGTCATGCAAGCATGCACACAGATACACACACACACACACACACACACACACACACACACACCAGGACATACAAAAAAGCTATAACAAAAGGAGAATCGCAGGCGAAATTTATGACTTGTGGTTGTGCTACCTGCCACATGAATTTCTCTCTCACATACACTGAAATATGTAGGTTATGTGTATGCGATAAAAACTTTCTCTGGCGCTAAAACATTCGCCCCAAAAAGTATGCTGCAATAAAGCGGATTCCAGTGGATATAAACTGAAATATTTGAAGATCAACCGCCTGATAGATGTACATAGATGGTGAAGGGCAGGCGGTTCAGTTATGTGAGCGTTAAGCCACCAAAAAGCCAACCAACAAATAATCACAACTAGCAGATGCAGCAGTCGTTGATTCGCTTTACAAATTTCCCATAAGCGAAGGGACACACTCGCAACGATAACTTCGGGGCGAATGTGCCGCTAATGGAACTATCGTATAAATTCCCACAGAACTAATTTAATTTGCAATGCTGTCAGGCACAGCCAATTTCTGGAACTTGTTAAATATTTTCCCTCACCCCAATCGAAGAAAATTTCATTTCCATATCGACAATCCCAATGTCAATATGAACAAGTTGCATTGGAAGTATATTTGCCTGCTGTGCCACCTGTTCGCAATCGTTGGATGTGCCAGTCCTGAAGAATCGGATGTAGATTGCACGGTGAATGGAACATTGGCCTTATGTCCCAGCCCCTGTCCGGAAACCTGTGAATTTCTGAGTGAAACCTGCACAAACGAGTGCGGTGGACCATGTGTGTGCAAGGAGGGTTACATTATCGACGGTGATCTAAGGATCTGTGTCCTAAAATCGGATTGTCCCGTGGAACTAAAGCAGACGACGATACACCTGCATTATCCCGTGAATATCAAATATTTCGGATCGTACTTAATCCATAACGATTCTACGGACTATAAAAGCTGGGAAGTGCGGATACGCTTGATTGGAAAACCCTCCGAATGAAATGAAGAATAGTTTGTTGGAAGAGTTTGTTGGTATATTTAATAAGGGAAAGAGTTTTGTTTTCTCATTTAGATCGCTATTATCCGCCTGCTAGAGGATCCGCTGGTCTGCTTGTTGTTGTTGTTGTTGTTGGTGTTGGTGGACTCTTTCCTATCTCCCTGGCCTTTGTTTTTGTTGGACTGTTGCCTTTGTCCCTGGCGCTTGTTGTTGCCCGTTCGCCGTTTGTTGCCCTGTCGCCTGGACACGTTCGGTTTACGCTGTCCCCGTCGACCCCGTCCGCGTCCACCACGTCCTCCGCGTCTACCGCAAGGGCGATTGCCAGCGCGCCTGCGGTTCTTGCGTCCTCCGCGACGGCTGCCACGTCGACGGGCGCGTGCCTCGGGGCGCACCAGCTCTAGGACCTGCTCTACCACTTCGTTGGCATCCTCCTCATCGATGGCATCTTCATCGGGGTTTTGGAGCTCATTTGCAGAGTCCTCCGCCTCCTCCTGCTCCTGCTCCTGCTTTGGCTCATTGGGATTAGCCAGCGCCTGCTCTGCACTGTTCTCCTCCTGCTCCTCGTCGGGATCCTCTTCATGCTCAGCATCCTGATCATTCTGATTATCCTGATTATCATCATCATCGATCGCATCATTGGCATAGTACAGTGCATTCAGGGGAGCCTGCTCCTTGCTGGGCCTCGCCTGAATGGTCCTGTGCCTTTGTCTGGCGGCTGGCTTGGCCCAGCTGCCGGTGCCGATGCTGAGCAGTGCCACCAGGGCACACAGTGTGATCCACTTGAGAGACATGCTGTTGATGAGTTCGTTGTGTGGCTTCTCTGGCACTTGGCCATGGCTTTTATGCGATGCTTCTGGCCCAAAAGAAGCCCTCTGCCGCCTGCCACCGGCTGTTGCTGCTGCCGCTGCTGCTGTGTCAACATTTGATGATGATTTCTGTTTGTTTTGGGAAAGTTGTTGGCTCTCTGAACCCCCCAAAAAAGTTGTCCAACACCTTCTTATTTATGCTCTAAGCAAATTTAAATTAGTTTTTTATTGTTTAACCTCTGTCCCCCCCCCCTCCTGCAGAGTGCGGGTGGCAGGAGTGCCACGCTCCCGGGGGCTCTAATGATGCAATGCACCGAAGTCACGTACTTCAACTTGGCCGACAGTTGGCTGACATTCTGGTTGTTCTTTCTGGCTGATGTTTAATGTTTAATTGTGGGCACGTACTGCCACGTACCACGGGGTGGCAGCAACTGCATAAACATTGGAATAATTTCAAAATATTACCAGAGACAGACTGAGCGATAGAGAGAGAGAGGTGGAGAGGTGGAGAGGCTGAGTGGAATATTAAATTGGGAAAAACACTATTTGGAGGCTCATCGCATTCGCAAGCTCTGGGGCTTCCGCATTAGCGAAAAGCCAATGGAAAATGTGTTGGTGTTTGTGTTTGTGTTTGGGAATGAAATTCGAATCATTTCTGAATAAATTATAGAAAAAAAATACTACATTGATTGGGAAAACGGAATCTCTTGCAAATGATTGATGAATATTTGAATTTAATTATGGTTTTGCAGCTAATGCTGCCATTACCATCATTCGATATGCTAATTACTCGTATAGTTTCAATCATCTTTAGGCAAAAGCCTTCTGCAAGTACATACAATGTACATATTTCGCCCTTTAAATGGTTCTTACCCATTGGATTCATTGAATCTATTGCCAGAATTCAAATTCATGTTGTCGACTCCTTCTCTCTCTCTGTCGTCCTGCCTGTAATTCCTGCAGTTTTCTCATATCGCTCTGAGGAGTGAGTGACCATTATTCCATCATCTGTCTGATTGCATTTCCCATCCTTGGTAGCATGCAACGTAGCCTGTGTCGTTGCCTGCATACCGATTTGATGTTAGAGCCGCTTGGACTCGGGTCCGATGAAAGCCACAAAAACCCCACTCCTCTCTCTGTCTCTCTCTCTCTCTGGGGACATTAGCAGCAGGTGATTGGTTTATTATGGGTTTTCCTCTGTTTGCATGGCAGCTTTTTTGGGGACCATTGCCTGTCTGATGCCCTAATGACAGGTGCAAGGGAGGGTGCTGTGTGGTGATGGCGATGGCGATGGCCCCCTTAAAAACCCACAAAATACATGCCAGCCAGAGCACTCCATGCCCCCGCCACACTCCCAAAGAGCCACGTGCCTGGGGCAGAATCGGACCGAGGCCGGACGGACCATGGCAAATGCAATTAGTGGCCTGGGCCATTTTAGGCTCGAAATACTCGAAAATTGAAAGCCCATGAACTTTAAAAGGCAGCTCTGGCTTGAATGTCAGTGGAAATTCTGGCGTTTGGCCTGGATTTTCGCTAGCTCTGTGGCAGGGGGCAGGGATAAAAGCCACATGGCTGTAGCTGTGGCATTGTGGCGGCCACTTCCATCCCCACCAAATTAATGTGTACAAATTTCTTTTTAATACACTCTGCAGGCGATTTTATGCAGGGGGTATTATGATAAAGCATATGGGATGTGTGTGTATATTACGATTTAGAACTATTTCAAAAGATATGCAAACCAAAACGTTGAAAATGGAACCTCTATATTATTTAGTTATCATATGAATCGATCGTAGGGCAGATCTTTCTGTGAAAGTATTCCAATGGAACGTAATAGCCAGGAACAGACAATTTTGATCAATATCGGATGAATAAACCCATGGATTATGGAACATATAGAGATACAAGTCCGATCGTTGCTCTGCGACAGTACCGAAGGATCTGCAAGGGTATCTAATGCTACGGTTTGCCTAGAAGTTCGATTTTCCTTGCTGTCGCTGCTGTCATTCCACAAAAAAAAAAAAAAACAAAACAAGGAACTTTGCGAATTGCAACAATTGCTGTTGCTGCTGTTGCTGTTGCTGCTGGTTGGCCCAGAGAGTTCTTCTCTGGCATTTTTAATTTAATTTTTATGGGCACTACGCAAGAGCCAGAGATGAAGATAGAGACAGCGACAGAGAGCGCGAGAGAGTGGGAAAGAGCAAGGGATAGAGTGACAGACCAGACGACAAATTGTCGGCAAATATTAATGCAACAGATTATAATAAATGCGCCTGGCACATCGCTGTCATTCCCGCCATTTGCCAAAGTCCACACTGCTGGCATCTCCATCTCCATCTCCCCTTTCCCTTTCCCTCTCCCTCGCCCTTCCCTCCCTTCCGGGCCGATGCCTTTGCTCGGCTCGCAATTTCAATTAAAGTGAACTGTGAATGCACTCAGAGAAAACACTCGAAACACTCACTCCCCCACTCGCCCGCCCTCGCCCCCACACTGTCGCGCTGGAAAGTTTTATAAAGTGTTGTCATGTACACATGTATGTACACATGTATGTATGTGCCACACTATACGCGTGTATGCCCCTTGATACTATATCACACTTAAAAATGGCCTCGTTGTTGCACAAACGACAGACAAGTTTTCCTAGCGATTTTTCCTCAGATCAGAAATAATTTTAACGCAAATTTATGGGAAACATTTAAATGGCGTTGACTCAAATGGAAAACATGTGATTGCAATTGAAATTACATGAATACAAACTAGAGTTAGAGTGCACTTGTGCCCTTCGCTTATGGGACATTTGTACAGCGAGTATACCCTACTGGAGAAAAGGGATGCTCGGCGGAGTCTCTTCTATCAGCTTTTGTTACTTTTTAGCCTTAGAAATCGCGAGTTCATTTCCTCCAACAAATATAATAACATTTTCCTGCTGCTGGGAGGAAAATATCTTCCTTTTAACAGGATACGAATTGCTTGTGCCACAAAAGAAAGGAAAAATTTGTGAAAAAGAATTCAAATAACGTACCCAACCCCCCAACCCCAACCCCAATCAAAGGCAACAATGACACTACGCCATGACAACGAATTGGATGTTAGAGAGGGTATTGCAGGGGGTGCCAGGGGGTTCCACGGGGTTGCCAGGGGGTGGTGCTGCGGCATTCGCGACTATAACCATAAAAGCCACATTGGCGACACATGGGAACGGCCAAAAATATTCCAACTGCCAAGAGGTTAAACTCCAGAGACAGAAATTGGACGGTGGCAGCCATGTCGCCGCCTCGCCGTCTTTCGTATTCCCGTATTTGCGTGGCAATTTGCATGGGGCAACGAGGCAGAAGGCAGAAGGCAGGGCAAAGGACACACGGACATAATAAGCCCAAGGGCATGCGGACACCGGAGGACCAGCGAAAAAGTGTACATTTTTTATTCCATTTATGAAACTCAGGCGACAAATTTTGTCAAGGCTGCAGTGCCCCAAATTGTGGCTGTCGCAGGGAGAAGGGATGAATGCTGACCAGCCAGCCACCAAGTGGACTGGAGTGGTCTGAAGTCCAGGCATTTATTTAATCAACTCGTGAGCCCCCCACCACCCCCTCAACCCCTAAAATGTGCTCCGAAATGATGTTATAGGGCAATTGTTAAACATTCGCAAGTGCCGCTGGGGAGTGCCCCTCCAACTGGAAACGAAAGTTAATCCAACCAAAAAAAAACACAAAAAATAAAAGGAAAATAACCAGCGTATTTGCAGGTCCCTCTTTTAGAGGAATAGGAAAGTTATTCACTCTTTGAGGACAAAAAAAAAAAACCAGAGCTAATTAAAAGAAACTTTTTCGGATGAATGAAAGTGGAAACGAATGAATGGGAAAGCGTATTGTAGTGCATTTTCCCCTTTGAAATGGGGAAAATCGAACCAATTTTTGTTGTTACTGTTTTACCCATTTGAATGCATTCCCCTCTTGTGCACCTCTGGGCATACAAGGATCTTGCATTTACATTTAATTTCTAAAACTTTAGCTGTTCAGAGATTTGCCGGAATGCCAGAAGTAGCCCCAAGCAAACCCCACAAAAACCCCCTTCGTATTCATGAATCTTCATTCTCGGCTATTGTTATTGCTCGGTTGTGTGTCCATGTACTGACTACTGCATCCTGCACTGTTTTCTCTCCATTTCAGCAGCAGCAGCATCTTTGTTGGGGCCCTATTGCAACGAGGGACAATTTCGTTGCGTGCCGAGCCTCAAGTGCATACCCGAAACATGGCGCTGCGATGGGGAGTACGACTGCGGCGAGGGTGATTTAACCGATGAAGTGAACTGTAAGTAAATCCCAGATATAGTGTCCTTCTTCCACCACTCAAATGCACTCAAATGCACTTTCCCTCCACTCCACCAGGTACCGATGCCGTGGCTCTCCAGTGCCGCGTTTTCGAGGGCGAGTGCCACAATGGGGAATGCCTGGAGCTGTCACGCTTCTGCGATGGCCACTGGGACTGTGATAGCGATGAGCTGCAATGTGGTAAGTGGAACAGCCAACAGCCAAGAGCGAAAACTGCAGCTAATTGGCTCATTCTCTTTGGTCAAAATCCCTCCCCCCCCTCCCCTCCCCACCCTACAGATAAACAAGACGCTGCCTGTGCAGCCATGAACTGCAGCTACAACTGCAAATTGACGCCGCGGGGTCCGCGCTGCTACTGCCCCGGGGGTCAGGTGCCGGAGTCGCTGAACTCTACAAGGTGCGTGGATCACGACGAGTGCCAGGAGCTGGGCACCTGTGACCAGTTGTGCCGCAATACGCCCGGCTCCTACGAGTGCTCCTGCGTCTCCGGCTACGACAAGGCCAAGGGTGGACGATGCCGGGCCATCAATGGTGGGTATATCCTCTACGCACGAGCATATGCGAGCTGCAAGCTAATCCCCCATCCGCATTAATTGATTTTTATAGTACCATCATCGGAGCCAGCCACTTTGACGCTCTTTTCGAATGGATCCGTACTGCACATATCCCTACAGGAGTTCCAATCGAATGCCAGTACGGAAAAGGCTGCCGCTGGAGGACTTCTTTCGATGCTGACATTGGCCCAGGCGCATGCCTTCGAGGTGTGGCATCGCAACCGGACAATCTGCGCCCTGCAGAGCAGCAGGGACGGCCTGCGGTTGCAGTGCCAGCGCATCGATGAACCCAAAGCCAATTGGACGCTGCCCGTTTCCCCACTCATCTCCCCAAAGCAATGTGAGTGGCCCCGAAGAGGATGTTGGCGGATTAGCGTCATAGTCGTGACCCAATTTTGCGTTTTGTTTGCAGCTTTTTTGGAGCTGCATCTGGACTGGATAGCGGGTAATTGGTATCTGCTGAACAAGGACCATGGCATGGTGTTTTTCTGCACCAACACGATGCAATTTTGCCGCCTGATACTCGAGCAGGCGAAGGATCCCGAATCGCTGGCCCTGGACCCCACCAAGGGCTACATGTTCTACACGGATCGAACGCCCAGTCTATCGCGCTCCCTTCTCGATGGCAGCAATCGCACCGCTCTGGTCACAGCGCACATCTATCATCCAAACACCGTGACCCTGGATCTGGCCAATGAGCAGGTCTATTGGGTGGATGTCTACGAGGATGTGATCGAGCGCGTCGACTACGAGGGACAGCATCGTTGGACCCTCAAGAAGTTTCCCGACGTAAGGTTTAAATTGATTGACAATTGATGTTTACTCTTCCACTAACGACCCAATACCCTCCCTAACCAAACTCCCGATTGCAGTCCCCTGTGCTGCTGAGGAGCCTGCAGGCCATTGAGGTGTTTGAGAACACAATTTATTTGTCGCCCTGGACGGGTAATGTCATCGTTGCGCTTGACAGATTCACCCACAAGACCCACCTGCTGCGGAGGAATGTAACGCGAGCGACGAATTTTCGAATTTTCCATCGCCAGAAGCAGCCCGAGGTGGCGCATCCGTGTCGCGAGAACAATGGGGACTGTAATCAGATCTGTGTGCCGCTGTGGACGCGGGGATTCGCCAGCGCCAGGTGCCTGTGCACGGCCGGCTATAAATTGCACAATCAGACGACCTGCCTGCTGGCCGCCCAGGACAAGTTTCTGGTGTACAGCGACAAGCGATTGAGTCGCATCACCGGCGTGCCCCTGGGCACGGAGCAGGTCCAGCAGCTGGAGCAGCTCGGCGAGCTGCCCGATGTGATGGTGCCCATCTATAATGCGTCCATTGGCCAGACCATCGATGTGAATGTCCGGGCAAAGTCGGTGTTCTATGTGGTGCGCGATGACCTCGTTTTGGGAGTCCTGGAGGAGCCCAGCTTCAGCATCAAGTGCCAGTCGTTGAATGGCAGCGTGTCCCGACCGCTGGCCCATGGCCTCGAGCGAGTGCATTCCATGGCCTACGACTGGATCAACGATCATTTGTATTGGGCCACCAATCTGAAGCTGCACGTGGCACCGCTGCGGAACATGAGCAAAGTGCTGACATTCGCCACCGAATGCGATGCAATGTGAGTGTGGATCTGTAGACCTCTCAAACGATGTTCGATTTTCTTGGTTGTGTTTTGCAGGTCGATTGATTTGGATCCCACCACGGGACTGCTCTACTGGACGCAATGGTCCATTCAGACCTGTTTGGCGGGCATCTACAGTGCCTGGATGGACGGCACGCACAAGGAGCTGCTGGCCAAGGGAACCACTGAGATGCCAATGCATTGGCCGCGCAGTCTCGATGTGGATAGGCGGGCGAAGAGGATCTACTGGTGCGATTCGCTGCGTGGCACTATTGAGCGGATGAAACTGGATGGCACTGGACGGGAAGTGCTCCTAAAGTCGGATCAATTCCATCCGTACTCGATGGTGCAGCACAATGGGATGATCTACTGGGTGGGCACCAAGAACTCGAGCATCTGGCGCTTCCATGTCCATCACGGCAATCAGACGAGCACGGTTCATCTGCAGAGGAGTGGGCGGTCGGCCGATCTGCGGATCTTTGATGTGGCCACGCAGCCGATGCCCCAGACACCCAGCGCATGTTCGCAGTCCAAGTGTCCGGGCATGTGCCTGAATACGCCCAAGGGAGCGATATGCCGCTGTCCGGACGGCTTCACCCTCAACGGAACCGGCACCCACTGCATACCGCAGCTGGCGCCTGCAACGGTGGCCGCCACGGTGCGTCGCAACTGCTCGTCCGCCTTCCAGTGCCGGCAATCGGGTGACTGCATCGACAACAAGGATCTGTGCGACGGCTTCGACGACTGCAGCGATGGCAGCGACGAAAGCAGCGATGCGACCGGCCCCTGCAATCCCCAGAACTGTGACAAGGATCATCATTTTGTGTGCAACGGCCGCTGCTATCAGCGCTCGCTGCTCTGCAGCTCCATTGCCTACTGCTCGGACGGCTCGGATCAGGCGAACTGCGAGCACATCACCTGCAACAGCAACGAGTTCACCTGCGCAAAGACCGGCCGATGCATCCAGATGACGTGGGTCAACGATGGCGTCGTCGACTGCGGACCCACCGACAACTCGGACGAGTCCTCCGAGATTTTCTTTGGCAGCAAGTGCCCGGAATTCGACTGCGGCAATGGGCTGTGCCGTCAGTTTACCGACGTCTGCGATGGCGTCGACAATTGTGGGTGAGTTTTCGATGCGGTGCCTTCGATTGCCCTTTGCTGCCCCTTTGCTCATCATCATCATCATCATCCCTTCCGTAGGAACAACATTGATGAATTTGGCTGCGATCAGGATTGCGGACATGGCGAAAAGTATTGTCGCCCCATCGGCTGCTATGGGGAGATGCACATATGCGATGGCATCCACGACTGCGAGGACTTCAGCGACGAGGCCAACTGCAATCAGACGACCAAGAGCGACAATCATCCGGTGAGCGGATGGAAGGAGCTCGGCGAGTGCGCAGCCTTTGAGTTCGCCTGCCAGGATCCGTTCGAGTGCATACCCGACTTCCTGCGCTGCGATGGGATACCGCATTGCTACGACAAGACGGACGAGACCAATTGCACGGTGATAACCGCGACAAAGTTCGACATGAACGAAACGGTCATCTGTGAGCATCCCGATCGACTGTGTGGCTTCACCAGGCAATGCATATCCGTGGGGCAGCTGTGCGACGGTAAGAACGACTGCGAGGACACCACCGATGAGGGTTTCCTGTGCGCCGACAAGCTCTGCGATCATGGCCACGAGTGCTCCCACAACTGCCACAACACCCCCGAGGGCTACATCTGCTCGTGCCCCGATCATTTGTTCCTGCAGCCGAATGGCAAGCGTTGCAACATGCAGCATGCCTGCGACCACTGGGACACCTGCTCCCAGGTGTGCCAGACCAGCGGCAAGGGCTACGACTGTCGCTGTTTGGAGGGTTTCGACCTCGCCTACGACAAATTCACCTGTAAGAGCACCGCACCCGACGAACCGTACGTGATATTCACCAATCGGCAGGACATCAAGGGCATCAACCTGAAGACAATGGCGGTGGGCACGTTCTACACGTCGCTGAGGAACATCATTGCCCTGGACTTTCTGTACAGCAACGAGTCCAGCGTGGAGGTCTACTGGACGGATGTGATCGACGACAAGATCTACAGGGGAGAGCTGGTGGGCGAGAGCCTGCGCAATGTAGAGGCCGTCATCCATTCGGGCCTCTCCACGACAGAGGGCCTGGCCGTCGACTGGGTGGGCAAGAATCTCTACTGGATCGACTCGAACCTAGACCAGATCGAGGTGGCCAAACTAAACGGCAGCTTTCGACGCACCCTCATTGCGGGCAGCATGGAGAGCCCTCGAGCCATAGCGCTGGATCCACGCGAGGGTCTGCTCTTCTGGACTGACTGGGATGACAACTCTCCGCGGATCGAGCGGGCCTCCATGGCCGGCGAAGGCAGACGCATCATCTCCACCAGCTGGCAGCTGAGCACCGGCTGGCCGAACGGCCTGACCCTGGACTTTACGCAGAAACGTGTCTACTGGGTGGATGCCAAGTCCAAGTCGATCAGCAGCATCAAGTACGATGGCTCCGAGCACCATGTGGTGCTCCGCCAGCCAGACATACTCTCTCATCCGTTTGCCATCTCCGTGTTCGAAAATTATGTGTATTGGACGGATTGGCGTACGATGTCTGTTATTCGAGCCAACAAGTGGAACGGCAGCGATGTCCAGGTGCTGCAGCGTACCCAATCCCAGCCCTTCGGCATACAGGTGCTCCACTCCAGTCGCCAGCCATGGGAGCGGAATCCCTGCGGCGACAACAACGGCGGGTGCTCGCATCTGTGCCTTCTCAGCGGGCGGGGGACCTTCAAGTGCGAGTGTCCGCATGTGATGCGGCTAGATCCAAGCGATGAGCGGAACTGTGTGCCCAACGAGCAGGTGCTGCTCTTTGTGATGGTCGATGAGATACGTGGCATTGATCTTCATCAGCCGAATCACCATACAATCCCCACCATCCGACAATCCCCAAGGGTGAGTACTGTACTCTCCCACAAATAATGGAGATATCGCTACCTCTATCTATCTCTATTTTCAGTTGGTGGCACCGCAACGCATTGATTTCCTGGTGGATGAAGGTCGCATCTTCTGGTCGGACATTCAGCAGAACGAGATATCCAGCGCTGGGATATCCAATGGACTCATCGAGCCCATCATCAATACGAACATCGAGAAGCCGTATGGCTTCGCCATCGATTGGATTGCCCGTCACATGTACTTCTCCTCGGGCCCGATCCGTTGCAATATTCTGGCGAGCAACCTAAAGGGTGAATACGTGAGCCACATTCACGAGGATCTCAATATGGTGGACAGCATAGCCCTGGATCCGGCCAAGTAAGTGATGCGAATAACACATCTTAATAGAAGACCCCTTCTAAGAGTCTCTCTCTCTCTCGCGCAGTGGGAAAATGTATTGGATTCATTCTGCGCCGGATGCCAGCTTGTGGCAGTTGGAGCAATCGAATCTGGATGGGTCGGGACGACTGCTGATCTATGAGCACGAGAATACCCTGCAGAGCCTCACCATGGACTTTGATGCGCAGCGACTGTACTACGCGTACGACAATTCGGGGATCGCGTACTACGACATACCCAAAAATGAGACGCACAAGGTGCTGGTGGCCAGCCAGATAACGTCCATCAGTTCGCTCACGGTGTACAATGGCACCCTGTACTTTCCGGAGAACATCCAGAGTGTGATAATGCACTGCGAGAAGGAGGCCTGCTCCAACATGTCCTTCTTGAGGGTCAACACAAGTAAGGGAATCACCCGGAGTACTGCTTCTCCTCCATCTAAACTTTTTTTCGTGATTGTTTTTCCAGAGAGCATTCAGAGCATGAAGATGTTCTATGCGGATGCCCAGACGGGCACCAACACCTGTGCCGGACCCCTGCGCGGTGGCTGTGAGCATTTGTGCCTGGCCATCTCCGCCACGGAGCATGTGTGCCGCTGTGCGCTCGGCTATGATGTGGAGCCCCATAATCCCACACGCTGCATACCGCGGGCAGAGTTCATCTTCTACTCGATTGATGTGCTGCAAGGCGTGGAAATTGTCGATCCAGCGGATCAGCCCACTCCACCGCAATCGGTAGGGGATTCGATCTTTGGATACACATGAACAGAAGCTAATCCTTTGTGTTCTTTTTGTAGGCTTTGGTGCCCATTTCTCGGGTCAGTTCGGCGAGCTTCATCGACTACCATGCTGCCACGGATATGCTCTATTGGGGAGACAATGAAGTGGGCAGCATTTCGCGGGTGAAGCGCGACGGAACCCAGAGGGAGACCATTCTGGAGGCCATCAATCTGGCGGGCTACAAGCAACAGGACTGGCTCGGAGGCATTGCCATCGACTGGGTGGCGGGGAACATCTACTGGAGCGACACGAAGCGGAATCTGATCGAGGTGTCGCGCCTAGATGGCAGCCATCGGTATGTGGTGGTCTCCAATGTGGAGAAGCCCACTGTCCTGGCCGTGGATCCGCTGCAGGGGCTGCTCTTCTATGTGACACAGCAGCATATCGGCCGTGTGGGCCTCGATGGCAGTCAGCCGTTCGTCTTGGTCAATCAGACGCGCACCAATTGGGTGGTGGGCAGCCTCGTCCTGGACATTGAGGCCACCAAGGTGTACTGGTGCGAGCAGCATCCGGATGCCCTCATGAAGGTCGACTACGATGGCAATCTGCGCCAGCAGCTGCTCAACGAGACGCTCAACAACCCGGTTGCCCTGGCCAAGATGGGGGACTATCTCTATTGGGCGGAGAATAAGTACAACGAGGGAGCCATCAAGGTGGCTCCGCTGTCAAACCTCACTCAGTCCAAACTCGTCCTCCAGACGGAGCAGGATGCCATCCGCGACCTGAAGATCTACTCGAAGCGCATCCAAAGGGGGAGCAACCCGTGTGAGCAGAGCAACGGAGGATGCGAGCAGCTGTGCCTGTACAATGGCACCAGTGTGGTGTGTGCCTGTGCGCACAGCCACCTGGCAGCGGACGGACTGAGCTGCGAGCCGTACGAGAACTTTTTGCTCTTCAGCTACCGCAGCAACATCGAGAGCATCCACATGACGGAGCACGCGAACAAGAACTGGCCCGTGCAGCTCATCTCGAACACCAGCATGATGCGCAACGTGATTGCCATTACGTACAACTACGAGGAGCAGTTGGTCTACTACTCGGACGTGCAGCTGAGCACCATCAACCAGGTGCATTTCAATGGCAGCGGCCAGCGGGTGCTGGTGGCCCAGCAGGGCCGAGTGGAGGGTCTGGCCTACGACATTGTGAACGAACAGCTCTTCTGGACCTCCAACAATGATGCGGCAGTGCGGAGCCTCGAGCTGATCCATCTCTCGCAGCACTCGGAGCAGAATCTGCAGCATGTGAAGACCGTGTTGAGTCTGCAGCCGAAGGACAAGCCGCGCGGCATCACCGTGGAGCCCTGCCTGGGGATGATCTATTGGACGAACTGGAACGAGGAGTCGCCCAGCATACAGCGGGCCTATCTGACTGGCTATGGCACAGAGAAGATCATACGCAGCGACATCAAGATGCCGAATGCCCTGACCCTGGACCTCGAGGAGCAGAAGCTCTACTGGGCCGATGCGCGGCTGGACAAGATCGAGTGCACCAACTACGACGGCAGCAATCGCGTGGTGCTCGCCCACTCGACGCCCAAGCACGCCTTCGCCATGGCCGTCTACGGGGATCTGCTCTTCTGGACGGACTGGGTGCTGCATGCGGTGGTGCGGGCCAACAAGTACACCGGCACCGATGTCCTCTTCCTGCGGGAGCATGTCACCCGACCCATGGGCATCATTGCGGTGCAGAACAGCAGCATCAACTGTGAGGCCAATCGCTGCAAGATCCTCAACGGCCAGTGCGAGGATGTGTGCATTCTGAACAAGAGCGGTCTGGCCAGCTGCCACTGCACCCAGGGTGTCCTCGCGGCCGACGGACGTCGCTGCATTGCGCCCGTCAATACAAACTGCGGCAAGTCGCAGTTCACCTGCCGCTCCGGCGAATGCATACCCATGGAGCTGACGTGCGACAATGTGACCCACTGCCTGGACGGATCGGACGAGCTGCGGAGCTACTGCATCTTCCGGCAGTGCCCGGACACGCACTTCATGTGCCAGAACCATCGATGCATCGCACACGAGCACACCTGCGACGGCATCCAGCAGTGCGGCGACGGCAGCGACGAGTCCGCCATGCTCTGCTCCTGCCACCCGGATCAGTTCCGCTGCGACAGCGGGGAGTGCATCTCGAGCAAGTTCCTCTGCGACAACATGAAGGACTGCCGCGACTTTAGCGACGAGAAGTCCTGCCCGCCGCGTCCCTGCGAGAGCGGGGACATGGCCTTTGAGCACTGCGAGAACAGCACCATCTGCATTATGCCCAGCTGGCGGTGCGACGGCGATGCCGACTGTCCGGACGGGACCGACGAGCTAGACTGCAGTAATCGCACCAGCTGCGACGAGGATCAGTTCCATTGTGCCAGTGGCAATTGCATTGCCCGCTCCTGGCGCTGCGATGGCGAGAAGGACTGTCCCGATGGCAGCGATGAGCTGGGATGCCGCCGGGCGTGCGATGGCAACCAGTTTGCCTGCGACAATGGCTGCATTCCGGCCAGCTGGCAATGCGATGGCAAGAGCGACTGTGAGGACAATGCCGACGAGGGCCCGCAGTGCTCTAGTCGGGCGTGTCGCCCCCATTTGTTCCAGTGCAAGAGCTCCGGACGCTGCATCACCCAAAAGTGGGTGTGCGATGGCGAACGCGACTGTCCCGTCGGCAGCGATGGCCAGGGGGGCGAGGATGAGGGGCCCCAATGTGGCGGAATTGCCCATATTCCCAACTGTCCACCGCCGGCCTATCTCTGCACCAGCGGTAAGTACATACACCGTTTCGGGAAGCTTTTCCGCTTCTGAAATCCGATTTATTTATCGATCTTCCCATCCGGCAGGTATCTGCATCGATTCGCAGTACGTTTGCGATGGCGACGAGGATTGCCCCGGCGGCGATGATGAGTACGAGGGCTGTGAGCCGGCCTATCCGCAGCACGCCTGTCCGGGCGGCACGCAGATGCATCAGTGCCACGACGGGCATTGCATACTGAAGAATCAGACGTGCGACGGGAAGATGGACTGCGGCGATGGGTCCGACGAGATGGCCAGCTTGTGCGCCCACACGCGCGGCTGCAACGGCACCGACGACTTCCGCTGCAAGAATGGTGCGTGCATCAGCGCGGATCTGCTGTGTGACAGGCGCAACGACTGCGCCGACTTCTCGGACGAGGAGCTGTGTAATGTGAACGAGTGCCTCATACCGGACATCTGCGAGCACGAGTGCGTCGACAAGGTGGTGGGCTACGAGTGCCTCTGCCAGCCCGGGTACAAGCTGCTGCCCAAGAGTCCGCACCTCTGCACGGACATTGACGAGTGTCACGAACAGCAGCCCTGCTCTCAGACATGCATCAACACGTACGGCTCCTATAAGTGCATCTGCGCCAAGGGCTATGCCCTGATCGATCATCACACGTGCAAGGCCACCAGCAACGTGTCCATGGAGCTGATTTTCTCCAATCGCTACTACATCCGACAGGTGAACATGGAGGGCAACGGCACCATACTGATCAACGAGCTGTCGAATGCGGTGGCGCTGGACTTTGACTGGGACAGTCAGTGCCTGTACTGGTCGGATGTGACCAGCACCGTGGGCACCATCAAGCGTCACTGTCCGGCGGAGAACAAGACGCAGACGTTGCATCAGACGATGCTCAAGAATCCCGACGGTCTGGCCGTCGACTGGGTGGCCAAGAATCTGTACTGGTGCGACAAGGGTCTGGACACCATCGAGGTGTCGCAGTTGGATGGAAAGTATCGCAAGGTGCTGATTAGCGAGTATCTGCGGGAGCCGCGAGGCATTGCCCTGGATCCGTACCAGAGGCACATCTACTGGTCGGACTGGGGCGACAATCCGCACATTGGCAAGGCCGGCATGGATGGCTCCAAACCCCGGATGATCATCCGCGAGAATCTCGGCTGGCCCAATGCCCTGACCATCAGCTTTGAGACGCAGCAGCTCTTCTGGGGCGATGCCCGGGAGGATACCATTTCGGTGAGCGATCTGGATGGCAATCACACGCGCCTGCTGCTGGCCCGAAGCCTCAATCCCAGCCTCAATCTGCATCACATCTTCGCCATTGCCGTGTGGGAGGGGCGCATCTACTGGTCCGACTGGGAGACCAAGTCCATCGAGTACTGCCACATGTACAGCGGCCAGAACTGCTCCACACTGCTCACCACCATCCACCGGCCGATGGATCTGCGCGTCTTCCATCCGTACCGCCAGCAGCAGCCGGTCAGTGGCAACCCCTGCCTCTCGGCCAACTGCTCGACGCTGTGCGTTCTCTCCCCGGAGGCGCCCTACTACAAGTGCATCTGTCCCACCAATTTCATACTGGCCGACGACGGACGCACCTGCCGGGCCAACTGCACGGCCGCCCACTTTGAGTGTGTCAACACGTACAAGTGCATTCCGTTCTACTGGCGCTGCGACACCCAGGACGACTGCGGCGATGGCAGCGACGAGCCGGACACCTGTCCGCCCTTCCACTGCGAGCCGGGGCAGTATCAGTGTGCCAACAAGAAATGCATCCATCCGTCTCACATCTGCGACGGCGTCAACCAGTGTGGCGACAGCTCGGATGAGCTGAACTGCGACAAGTTCACCTGCTTCGACACGCACCTCAAGTGCGGCGCCACCGCCAACTCCAGTGCCTTCTGTGTGGACAATGTGAAGCGCTGCGATGGGGTTAGGAACTGTCCTGGCGGCGAGGATGAGGCCGGATGCACACCGCTGGTCTGCAAAAAGGATGAGTTCCAGTGCGGCAACAATCGCTGCATGACCTACGTGTGGGTGTGCGATGGCGACATCGATTGTCCGGACAAGTCCGACGAAGCCAACTGCGACAATGTCTCCTGTGGACCCAACGATTTCCAGTGAGTATTCACAGTAGCATCCCAAGTAACCTTTTGCTAACTAAAGGACTCTATTCGTTTGATTAGATGCGATTCGGGTCGCTGTATTCCTTTGGCCTGGCGCTGCGACGACGAGCACGACTGTCCGAATGGCGAGGACGAGCCCGCCAGCTGCTTCACCTCGAAGGCCACCTGCGATCCCACGTACTTCAAGTGCAACAACTCCAAGTGCATTCCCGGACGCTGGCGCTGTGACTACGAGAACGATTGCGGCGACGGCAGCGACGAACTCAACTGCCAGATGAGGAACTGCTCGGAGAGCGAGTTCCGCTGCGGCACTGGGAAGTGCATCAAGCACAACTACCGCTGCGATGGGGAGATACACTGCGACGACAGCAGCGACGAGATCAACTGCAACATCACCTGCAAGTCGAATCAGTTCAAGTGTGCGGCCTTCAATACGTGCATCAACAAGTGGGTAGCAAATGGGGATGCCCATAGATTCCGAAATATATCCTCCGTTCATCCCCCCTTTCAGGCAATATCAGTGCGACGGCGATGACGACTGTCCCGATGGCTCCGATGAGGTGAACTGCACCTGTCCGGCGGATCACTTTAGCTGCGGCAACGGCAAATGCATCATGTCGCGCTGGAAATGCGATGGCTGGGACGATTGCCTGGACGGCAGCGACGAGAGCTATGCCACCTGTGCGCACGTCCACTGCCACACGAATGCCTTCAAGTGCAACAACCTGATCTGCATACGAAACTCGGCCCTCTGCGACGGCGTCAACGATTGCGGCACCAACGAGGACGAGTCGGATCAGGTGTGTGCAGCGCTACCCAAGTGCCGACATGATCAGTTCCAGTGCGAGAACGACGATTGCATATCGAAGATCTTCCGCTGCGACGGTCAGTACAACTGCATCGATGGCTCCGACGAGATGAATTGCCAGCCACCGGTCTGTGGCTTTGGCACCTGCTCTCAGATTTGCATCGAGAAGAAGGCGGGTCACTTCAACTGCAAGTGTGCGGAGGGGTATCACAAGGGGGCGGAGAAGAACGCCACCTGCCTGGCATCCGGACCAGATCAGATTCTGCTGCTCGCCTCCGAGCAGGAGTTCCGCTTCATATTGCCCTCCAAGCAGGAGGGCACCACTGTGGTGGGCTTCTTCCAGACGGACAGCCTGAAGATCGATGTCTTTGACATCCTCATCAGGCCCAAGGACACGTTGCTCTTCTGGATTGACTCGCATCATGGCAAGGTGCACACCATGAAGATTGCCACGCCCCATGTAGAGGCGGCCGGAGTGCGTGTGCGTCGTGATCTCAAAGAGTTGACTGCATTTAATGTAAGCTCGGATACGGGTTGAACACGTTGATGGTTTTAAACCCCCTTTGCTGTTATTCCTTACAGATCCCAGAACTAGACGATCCCAAGTCTCTGGCCGTGGACTGGATCACCCAGCGCGTGTACATCATCGATTCGCGGCACAATAAAATCCTTGCCACCGATATTGAGGGCAAAAAGTACATATCCCTGGTGTCAACCGGCACGAATCCCACGGATATTGTCCTGGAGCCCGAATCGCGCATTATGATCTGGTCGACGCTGGAGAATGGCATTCTGGTGGCCTCCCTGGATGGCAGCAATAAGAAGAGTCTGGTGGAGCGGGATGTGGGTTGGCCCATAAGCCTGTCGATGGACTATCCGACGGGTCGCTTGTACTGGGCGGACTATCGCAAGGGCACGATCGAGACGTGCCGCCTCAATGGCAAGGATCGCAATGTTGTGCGACGCTTCGGCAATCGCGAGAAGCCGCAGAAGATCGATGTGTTTGAGGACTATCTGTACATCAAGCTGTACGATCAGAGCATCATCAAGATGAACAAGTTCGGCAACGACAATGGAACCTACCTGCTGAAGGGCTATCGCTCCTCGGACATTGGCATACTGCATCCCATGAAACAGAACCGAAACAGTGAGTGGATATCCTTCACCATTTAACAGAACATTCTTCACAGCCGTCTTTTGTATTTCCAGTAAGCAATCCCTGCCTCAAGGATCCCTGCAAAGCCTCCAAGGCCCTCTGCATTCTCTCCTCCGAATCGGCCAGCGGCTACAGCTGCAAGTGCGCCGAGGGCTACGTGATGACCGATGAGGGACTGTGCAAGGCCCACGCCGATGTGCCCGACTATTGTCCGTTGCAGTGCACTATGGGCACCTGCCAGATCGTGGACCACGTGCCCAAATGCATCTGCCAGCCAAGTTTCGAGGGCGAACTGTGCGAGCACTATCGCTGCTCTGGCCACTGCCTCAACTATGGACTGTGTACGGTGGCGCCACACCTGCCGGGATCGCTGGATGCGCCGCCACTTAAGTGCACCTGCACGCCCGGCTGGTCGGGCGCTCGTTGCGAGACCTCGTTGCCGGCCTGCCAGAGCCGCTGCCACAACGGCGGCTCCTGCCTCATCTCCGAAACGGAGGGCATGAAGTGCAGCTGCCCGGACATGTTTGTGGGTGAGCAGTGCGAGCATTGCCTGAATCTCACGTGCGAGAACGGAGGCGTCTGCCGTGAGACGCTGACCGGAACACCGCAATGCGAGTGTCCCGACGGCTACACGGGCAAGCGATGCGAGATCAACGAATGCGCCGACTTCTGCAAGAACGGAGGCTCCTGCGTGATTGGCTCGAAGGGCCAGCGGCAGTGCAAGTGTCCCAGTGGCTTCTACGGCGAGCACTGTGAGTCCAGCTCGTGTCGGGACTACTGCCAGAACGGAGGAACCTGCTCGGAGCGTGGCCGCTACTTGAACTGCATCTGCCCCTCACGCTACTATGGCAGGCGCTGTGAGATGGATATCTGCTTGACCTCCGATCCACCGCGATTCTGCGAGGCATCGCAGGTGCCCATCAGGAATCCCTGCACGGGCATCATTTGCCAGAACGCCGGCACCTGTCACGTCATCAAGGGCGTGGCCATGTGCAACTGCACGGATCAGTGGAACGGAGACTTCTGTACTATGCCCGTTCTGGAGGATAATCCTTGCATACGGTACTGTGCCAACGGGGGAGTCTGCCACCTGGACGAGTACGTCCGGCCCCACTGCAGCTGCATTGGCGAGTGGCAGGGAAATGCCTGTGAACTGCCGCCGCACTGCGTCGGAGGAGAGTGCAACGTCTGCCGTCCAGGTAGCTCCATCAATGAGTGCCTCTGCGGGGCCCAGAAGGTGGTGCCATGTCTGACAGACAGTGCGGAAGGTGCCTTGAAGGGCGATCAGGAACCCACGCAATCTGGCAGCGTGCTCTCCATGTTGGCGGTCATCTTGTCTGTGACTCTGCTGGTGGTTGCCCTCTTCGCTGGTGCTATCTATTTCCTCAAGTGAGTTTTCCTCTCCATCCCACTTGGCGTCGCGATCTAATACATTATCTTTGGTGCAGGAAACATCGCATAGCGCAGCCATTCTCGCATGCTCGTCTGACGGACAACGTGGAGATAATGCTCACCAATGCCATGTACCGCGGGGATGCCGATGAGCCACCCACATTCTCCACCGAAGATGATAAGGTGCGTCCACTATCTATTCAGTAGGTATGTCTGTAAATTCAGTTAAATCTTTCTTTTGCAGGGGAACTTTGCCAATCCCGTATACGAATCGATGTATGCGGACGCCATTGCGGAGCCAGCGAGCACGGAAATAGCGCACAGTACGGGTCCGGATGAACGCAAGGGACTGCTGCAGCACACGCACGACGAGACACACACACCGGACATACTCTGATGATTGACCATCGATGATTCCGATCGAGAGCTGCGCTAGGCGCAGCCAATTCTAGACACATCCAAAACTCCAAACACTCAATACCGATTTGAACTCGAACCATGGACTGATAGCGTAGCCATATAACGAATTTTTTGTAAACATTTTGTGTACATTTATTTCCTTTTTACTTTTTACTTTTTATTTTGTATTTTTTGTTTATTGTAATTCTTGTTTTTATTTTGAGTCTCGTGTATTCTATTCTTTCAATTTGTGGGCTTACCTGTGGGCCCCGCATCCAAAGAGCTCTTACTCAGGCAGCCTTGCAGCCCCAACGATGTCCTTATATACCTTAACCGGGAATACTTCTTGTCATTCGTTTACAAGTCTAACAAGCAATGAACTTTTGCCTTTTGATAATTGAATTTTATATATTGTATTGTATTGTATTGTATTGTGTATGTATATCTGAAACGTTTTGTGGATCTGTAAATTTTGTAGTTGGTAGACTTAGTTGAAGCTCCCGATCCGTCGAGAACTTTGTACATATTTTATACATTAATTGCCCAACAAGCAGCCTAGTTAACATTTAACAAGAACAAGAAATTAACAACCAATTCAGAAGAAGAAGAAGCACTCACTACATCCCATCCCCCTTGCCAATTAGTGAACGAAAGAAACAAAACGAAACGAGCAATTGTGAAACGAATTCGTCTTTTGAGATTGACCAAAAATGCATTTAAATTAATCTAGTGTTCACAATGCCAAGATGGACGATACGATCAAGATATACAAAACTAACGAACAAACAGCATAGTCGATATGCATAGGATAAGTGCATTAACACATAGTCTAACGTTTAAGCAATTATTGTACATCATATACATGTATGAACACGTATCAATATTTAGATTGCACTCATCTTTCAAATCAATTCAAATCAATCCAACTCAAGCCGAAAGCAAACCGAACCGAACCGAACCGTACCGTACCGTACCGAGATTTCCTGTATAGATTAATGCTCAGAAGAACGCCAAATTTTAACAATTATACAATGTAAAAAATTAATAAATATACAATTAAATATATGTATGTATTACCGTAAGCAAAGTGCGAGGCGATTTACTATGCGCACGAAAAAAGTGCACACTGGAAAACCATTGTAAAAAAATAAATATTCAACAAAATTCGCAATAATTGGGAGCCAAAGAGTTTTCCCAGCCTGGGAAAGGATTTCGATTTCATTTCCCTTTCAAGGAGCTCGAGGAGTGTGAGTGACGCGTGGTTTACTTCCGCTTCGGTGTGTCTACCTGTGGGATCCCTGGGAAAACATAAAATAAATACTTTTCCACATCTTCGAGACCCATCAGACGAGTGTACGAGTCTGTATCTTCCATGATGATGAGATACTATGCGCCGGGGTTGCGCAAAGCTGTTCAATCACAGCCATCGCACGCCTATTGATACGAGTAGATACGAATACACTTGTTACCCACAAGAAAACCAGAATCGGCAGAAAACAGCCAGAGATACGAATAGCTGGGTCCATTCAGACGGCTTGCGTGAGAAATGCAAGCGATTTGAATTTGCTGCACAACACAGCGCACAGGTAGATGGGTAGGCCGGCATCGGGATACATTTCAGTTCAGTCTTTTCTTGTAGCGAAAAAGAATTGGAAAAGGATCACAGGGGCATATTCAAAGTGCGTGTGTTTGTGTGTGGGAGAGTTCCAGCTAAGCACCGCATGACTTTGTTGTTTGCGAGGATAACTCTATTGTGGCCCCAGGAATTTGGCTGTGGGAAAATCTTCGCCAACAATGTCCAGAGTTTAAGAATTTTTCGCAAGTTAATTTGGTAAATGACAATTAAATATGTTGTTGGGAAACCAGAAACAAAAGATAAAGGTAGGTGCTAAGATATAATCTGAGGATAATGGAAGACCTGTTTTGGGCAAAGGAATGGCCTCGGAAACTCGGGATATTTAAACGAAATTTTACAAAAATTCAAGTAAATTCTGATTCCCACAGTGGTTCCACAGAACATAACGAAATCAAAAGTAGAAATAAGAGTGATAGCCACACAGCGACACTCACTCACACAGACACACAGGGGCACATTCATGGATATCCCACCAAGATATCCCCCATCCCAATTCCAGCATCAAATCACAGCAAACACAAAGGAAGAAATCGAAGGATCCGTAGAGACAAGTGGAATGCAAACAGGCGAGACGAGAATGGTCGGGAGGGGTGAGGGGCAGGGGACGAGCAACCGAACGAGACGAGACCGACCTGCGAACAACCACAAAGCAAACAAGCAAAGATAAAGGATCTCAAGGATGTGTGGGAAACATACACGAAACAAGTGCAACGGTATCTGGAAATGCAAAAGGATAATAGCGTAAAAAGGAAATGAAAATTATCATAATTTTGTTTCTCTCTTTCTCTCACTCTCTGCGCGTAAGGTGTTGTTGTTTTTCTCACAGCATGGATCGGGTAACAGCAGAGCCTCGGCTCGGATATGACTGAGTGTGGGAAGGGCTGCGAAGCAGCTAGGGATCCGGAATCTGAATCCGAACATCGCGGGAAGGTGGGGGCGTCTCGCCGCATAACTGGCGATGCGACGCTCGACAGCCACACGCAAGGCAGCCGCAGGATTGGGCAGGATTGGATCAGGCTGTTGCGGAAGCTATTACGGAAGTGAAATCAAATTTTTAACTTAAACAAGGGGGAACGTTGTGAGATGCTGCTACGGCCGTATCTGTACATTTATACCCGATACTTGGTCAGTATGGCTCTCCTCCGGCAGACTCGGCTATTGGTGCTGATGCTTTATGGGGCTGGAGACGCTTCCTTCTGGGACCACACATCCATTTTCACCACAAATCCAATACACCCTCTATACGCTTTGAGTATCGGGTATAAAATATGAATATAAGCTACAGCTTCCAACAATAGATCTGTATGAGACATTGAGACATGAAAACATAAAATATTTGGGATTATTTGTTAACTTGTCAAATCCAGAAAACAAATATGCAGCTTAAAATATTGCTAATCTCCTTTGGTTTTAGTTTTTGGTATGGGTATGGGCAAGCAGAGAGTCCACTACGATGCACCATAGGGGAAATACTTACATATATTCATGCGCTACAATGTTGAATTAGAGAAATCATTTTCTTTTCTCACTGTTCTTCTGTGCGAAACCGCACCGAAACCGCGAACGAAACGCACAAAATGATTTCCAATAAGAGCACAAATCTTAGGCATTCATTTATTAATATAAGGTGAGGCACAAGAGGGCGGAAGTTCGTGTAGACACACGAAACAAGAGAAAGTCAGATCAGCACTATTGGGATTGCCTCACCCTATTATGAACTTCACTTGGAACGAGAGCACTCATTCCTTTTTGATTCTGTTCTTCCCTGCACTATTACATCATGGAGTGGGAAAGGGACAAAACTTGACAAATTTTCAAGCAGGCACACACACACACACATAGCTGGAACTCACGTGATCACACGAAAAAACAGCGACACAGCGGAACAACACATTTTAGATTTTGGCACATGAAAAAAAAGATATGCTGTCCTTGATCAAACACATTTTCTTGCAATAAAACACATTTTTTTGTACATTTTATCATCTAATCACTGAATCACTAGGAGCATAAGGAAATTATACAAGGTGGTGAGAGTCCCGCTCTCGCAACGCGCTTTTTTTTCGGGTAGCGTATAATAAGAGCCGAAAGAAAGTAAGCGGACCGACCACCTTGTATAATTTCAGCATGAGCAAACGTAGCTGAAGAGAGCGTGGGAGAGAGAGCAATTAGAAGGAGGAGCAGGAGGGCATAGAATAAACGCGTTTGCACGCCTCTCACTCCAATTTTTCACCCGGTCAAAGCGTGCGTTCGCATGTCAGCTCCGCGTTTCAATCCGTGAAAATGCGGAAAATGCTCAAACATTCCAAGGGTAAAATGTCGCGCAGATGTGTAGTGAAGTTTGATGATAAAAAAGGTGTTTTAGTGCAAGAAAATGTGCGTTTAAGGCAAAATAATGTGTTTGATCAAGGGCGGGGGCGAAGAAAAAGGAAAAATAGCGAAAAAAATGCAGCTCGTCGAAGGAAAAAAGCATCAATGTGTGATTTATGTAAATGTGTTTCATATATTTGATATATGTATATGTAGAAAAACATATTATTTTTGCATATCTTTTTTTCATGTGCCAAAATCTAAAATGTGTTGTTGTTTCGTTGTCTCGATTTTCGTTTTCGTAAACGTAGCTAAAGAAAGCGTGCGAGGAAGAGCAATTAGGAAGAGGAGCAGGAGATCAAAGAATGAACGCATTCGCACCGCTCTCACTCCAATTTTTTCACCCGGTCAAGGCGTGCGTTCGTAAGTCACCTCCGCGTTTCAATCAGTGAAAATGCTGAAAAATTCGACGGGTAAAATGTCGCGCAGATGTGTAGCCAAGTTTGGTGATAAAAAAAGTGTTTTGGTGCAAGAAAATGTGTGTTTAAGGCAAAATAATGTGTTTGATCAAGGGCGGGGGCGAAGAAAAAGGCAAAATGGCGACAAAAATGCAGCTCGTCGAAGGAAAAGTGCATCAATGTGTGATATATGTATATGTGTTATATGTATATATAATATATACTATGTATGTAGAAAAACATATTATTTTTGCATAATTTTTTTTTTTCAATCTAAAATGTGTTGTTGTTCCGCTGTGTCGCTGTTTTTTCGTGTGATCACGTGAGTTCCAGCTATGTGTGTGTGTGTGTGCCTGCTTGAAAATTTGTCAAGTTTTGTCCCTTTCCCACTCCATGATGTAATAGTGCAGGGAAGAACAGAATCAAAAAGGAATGAGTGCTCTCGTTCCAAGTGAAGTTAATGATAGGGTGAGGCATTCCCAATAGTGCTAATCTGACTCTCTCCTGTTTAGTGTGTCTACACGAACTTCCGCCCTCTTGTGCCTCACCTCATATTAATAAATGAATGCCTAAAATGTGTGCTCTTATTGGAAATCATTTTGTGCGTTTCGTTGCGGTGTTGTCGGAACTTCGTAACTCGTCGAACGGTGACTCTCTTCATCGGAATCCTAAGAATCGAAGAAAGATTATGGGTAAGTGAGAAAAAAGATGAGAGAAATTATGTTTCTCATTACCATGATACTTTTATTTTCTTTGTAATTATATTGATGCTGATATGATTAATAATATATATATACATTATGGGGTCGGGAACGCATCCTTCTGGGTGTAACAAACATCCACTTTGACCGGCCATAAAACCCGAAAGCGGAAACGGATAATGGGGATGTAAATCAATTTGTAGCTGGCAACTTTATTCAATCACTTTCATTTTCCCCCCCTTCTTTCTATTGCTCAGCGTCCTTCAGCTTCCCCATTGTCCTGGGTATAGCCGAACAATCGCTTGAGCATGTTGTAGATAATCATTTGCCGCGTCACTTCCGCCTCGTACTGCATGTAGTCCTTGAGGCGATGCTGCTTGTACAGCTGATCGAGCAGATCGAAGAGTTCCATTTCGAGGGCTCGCAGTGGCGCCTCCAATTCAGGTGTGTGCGTGCCAGCGACCAGGGCATGCATGTAGATCGTAGAGATCTTCTGCAGTGCCTCATCCAAGGAATTCAATGTCGCATCCTGCGGATCGTGCAGGAGCTTAACGGGTCCGGTCAGCCTCGGCGAGGCCCGATATGTGTGCCACCGATCTTCAGGATCACTTGCCAAGCAGATCAGCGGCAAGATTGCCACAATTAGTACTGTTTGCAAGGTGAAATGTCTGTACTGCATTGCGAAAATGTTATATTTTTTCGAAAAACTTTACTATAGCTTCAACACACGCCTGAAGATCACTGCGTGCTCTGGTCTGCAATAACTTTTCGCGTTTAGCACGCTGAACGAGTGCCTTCTCCTTATATACTGATAGATCGTTTGGGGGACCCTGTAATTGGTGGGTTATCTGTCTAGTTGTTGATTGCAAGATCACAGGGCTATTTCCTCAGCATAGATAGTGCGAATGCAATTTCCGTTTTCTATTAGGGTTCAAGATCCACATGGGTCAGGAATTGTTGAAATGAAATGCATTTCAAGTTCCTATCTTCCCGTAATAGTGCTAGAAAGAATATCAATGGGAATACTAATACTTTTCAGAAATATGATGCGATTTTTGCGATTTATCATTTATTTTCATTATTTTCACTCATTTTCCCTCATCAATTGTCGCTTCTACTACAAATTATGATTATAAAATATTATAATTGAAACGCGAGAAACACTATAGTACAAGGAAATCTACATAACTTAACTAAAACATCCGTAAAGTGATCATTTTAATAGGGAGAGAAATGACAAAAACATCTTTAGTCAATGAACTACATAATAGTACAAGTGTTTAATATAAAAATGCTTAAATGAGAATTACACAAAAAATATACAAAATCACAGCTGAACTTAAAATAAAGAAAGCAAAACATAGAACATGGAAAAAACATATATAGTATTTATATAGATATCGTATCGTAGAAACTTAATGGGTTCTAAAGCATTTGTTGTTGTTGGTTGGATTTTCGAATAATTGCGATGAAATAAATTAACAAATTGAGGGTAAACTTAACATAAAACTTTGTCGTCATCATTCTACCTCCTCAGATGTGGGATTACGATTACGATCGATAGATCTACCAGGGCCTCCAGGCGGAGCTGGACTTATCGATGGCCGCGGCCAGGAACTTCTTAGACGAGGGTTCGTCCAACGAACAGTCACTAGAATCGGCCTCCGGCTCCGCCTCCACCTCTGCATCCCGTTCCCGCTTCGCGTGTCCGCTGGTAGAGCTCACTTGCTGCTGCTGCAAGTGGACCAGGGAGCGCGAGCATCCGCTGCTGTCGTGGCTGCCGGCGCTCAGGTTGAGCGATCCGCTCGTGTTGAACGATGTCTCGGCGCTGGTCGGCGGCGGCGTCGAGAAGACTCCGGCGAAACTGTGCTTGGCCAGCACATCGACGGTCGGTGAGGCGGCACGGGACTCATCGCCATGGCTGGACATCGACGAGATGGGACTCAGTGGTGGACTGCTGGTGGGAGTGTTGCTGCTGTTCTTCACCGGCAGCTGTGTCTGAGCCGGGATCTGTGTGTGGCTTGGGATCTGGCCAGTGGGAGCAGCCGAACTAGGAGGCTTGCTGAAGGCACTCAGTCGGAAGCTCTGTGCGTAGTCGCTGAGATGGGTGGGATTCGCAATGTTGGCCAAGGCGGCGCTGGCCGGTCCTCCCGCCGTGGCCGCTGTGCCTGGCCAGACAAATGGTCCCGCTGGCGGAGCCGTTGCTCCCGCCGTATTGGGCATGATCAGGGCAAACTCCCCGGATGGCAAGCGTGAGGGGATCAGCTGGAGGCCACCCATTTGTATGGATGGCGGAGTGGTCTCCGTCCGACTGTTGTTGTTCAAGTCCTGCGGCAGTGAGGGGAACAGGGGAGCGGCGGCGGCCACTCCTCCCACGGCGGCTGGGAACAGTCCGGCGGGGATTTGGCCCCGATATCCGCTGCTGAAGTTGCTCATCGAGCCAATCTGCTCCAGACTGTTGGCACAGTTGTTCAGATGGGCATTCAGTCGCTGACGCACACCCGTGTCCACATCCAGCTGGCTGACGTATCGATTCACCTCCTCGGCGCACTCGACGAAGCCCGTCTTGAACTTCTGCACCACTCCGGGGTCCGTCTGGATGGCCATGTTCAGCTGCTGGCGCTGCACAGACTGCAAATGCTTCACCGTCATCTCGAGTATGTCGGCCTTCTCCAGTTTGGTATGGCGTGCCGGCTGAAACGGGAGGAGAAAAAAAGCCAAGATAATGATGAGATGAATGTTGAAATTAAAGCAAAAGGATGGGTGTGTAGTGTGTTGGGTTGGGGTGGGGTGGGGTGTTGTGGGTCTAAGCTAAAGCAGAAGCCGCCGCCGCTGCCGTCTGGCTAATTGTTTTGCCGGAGATGAGATCCCACAGACCCAGACCCATACCCATACCCAGTCGCTGCTGCAGTCCCTATAACAAGTTCAATGCCTGGGAAAAAGTGAAGTTAAGGAGCACGTTTCGTGCCTCATATGTCCAACTATTCGTGTGTAATCTCTGCCCCCGGCCCTGGCCCCGCGGCCCAACTTTGGGCCGGACCACTCTGCAAATATCACACGACTAAGGTGAGATACAACAGCAACAAGAAGGAACGGCCAGCTTCGATAGCCGAGGCATTTGATACCCTTGTTCCCATCCCATGGCCTATAAATATTCTACAAAATATAGTAGCCCGATCTTGAGGATTTCGAAACGGACAAACGGTTAGAAATGGATCAGGAATATATAATACACACACATTATATGCAATTTCTTCCCTGCTTTGGAGTACCTTTAGAAAGGGTAAAAGAACGATCTTCGTTCTCTGGTCTTCTCCCATTCTCTGGCCCTTTCCCTTTCGCTCTGCTGGCCCTCCCTGTCTGCCTGCCTGACTGCCTGCCTGGCTGTCTCTTTCTCGCGCTCTGGGACTGCATATTTTAGCAAAAGTTTCCCACGCAGGTCGCCCGCTTCTTTCGTGCTCCTCTCCCCCTGGCCCCCCTCCCGCTCCCACCAGCTGGCTGGACTTGTCTGAATCTTTTGTTTACTTTTGCTCTTTTTCCCTTCCCTTCAATGTCTTTCTTATTTGATTTTTTGGACCTCATCTTCGTCGTCATCGCCCTGGCTGGCCTCCCTCCATCGCTCTCCAGCGCAGAATTCTGCGGCGGCGAATTTTGTTTTATTTTTTTTTTCTTCTCACACAGCAGGATCACCTAAAGAAACTGGTTTCGGCCTGTCTGTCTGTCTGTATGTCCGTCCATCGATTTCTGCGTAATTCCTCGACTTGTTAACACTTTTTGGTCTTCTGACTGACTCCTACTCCGACTCCGTCGGCGCTCTCTTGTAATGATCATCAATAAAATTTAATACTCAATTAGATTGTTGACTCTGCCTCTTGTAGGAGTTCGTTTTATCCCATTTTTTGTGTGATCCTTTTGTACTCTTGCCGCCGGCGGACACTTGAGTGTGTGTGTCTCAAGGAGTTTTTTTTTGTTTAATGTGGGACCTGACATAATTTATGGGGAAAGTGAACTGATATTGATCGGTGGGCCCTAGTTTCTAAATCACTGCCTCAGCACTTTGTTCATTTCTCTTTGGGTCAAGTCGACTTAACGGGTAATACTTACGTCTTTCTTCATGGCCTCAAGTATGAGGGATTTCAGCTCGTTCAGGCAATGATTAATGCGAGCCCTGCGACGTTTCTCCATAATGGGTTTGTTGGTCTGTAAAATGGGTGAAAGGGAAATTCCATTACTGAACTGAAACTTGAGTCCTTTTAATCATTTGTTCTTTTCAAATTGCACCATTTAATTGGTATTATATCACTCCATCTATCCATCTACGATCCACCACACTCACCTTTCTCAGCTCGGCCTTAGATAATCCATTGGGATTGGACATACGTCCGTTGCTGCCATAGCTGTCGCTATATCCATTCGAGCAGTCGAAGTCGTCGTCCGAATTGAGATCGTGTTTGTAATCCATTTCGATCTTGTTTTAATTTTGTATATATCCAAAATATTGTGGTAATCCAAAAGCTGAACACTTTTTGGTTTAAAATGTGGTTTTTGTTTCGTTTTTCTTTTCACAACACTAAAACTTTGGTTCAAGTACGAATATAGTTTCAACAATTATTGCACGTACTTTTCACGAATGTCCAGAACAACAAAAACTTAACAAATGTTCGCGTTTATTTCAACTAATGGTTCGGTTCATGCGGAGAGAGCGAGCGGCAGAGAACCGCGCACACGAGACGAAAAAAGGATAATGATCCTCGACCGATCACGACTGCCGGTTTTGTACTGTGCGATACATTCGGGCGGCAAGGCCGTTCTTTCAAATCCACTCAACCACTGTACTCGGGTTTTTTCGCTCAAAGGCACATAGTCCTCGCCCGATCGAGGCGCTGAATAAATACGAAACGAGTCCCGACCTGAGCCGAACGACGTCTGATTACCTGAACACTCAGCAGAGGCGAAAGAAGAGCGCAGCGCAGGTACCCGAACCGGTTCCCACTCGTGTTCTCTGTATTTTGGGGTGGTTATGCAGACAGAAATTCCAGTGCAGTCGGCATTTCACTCGGGCGGCGAGTGAGTGAGTGAGAACAATTGATTTGAGTTGAGTGGAGAACCAGTCGAAACGTTGGGCACTGGTTCCGCGACTTTACATATGCATATGTAGTATTCTGTGAGTTAAATGAGAATTTTCGAGTCAACTTATGGCGCGGTAAGGATCGGGGGATTACCCAAGATCTTAGCTTAACCAAATAAACGATCCTAAGTCCAACACAACATTCAGACCAAAGCCAAGTCATTAAGGTAGAGGCGGCCAGCTGGCAAATATTTGAAAATATTTGTGCACTCGAAGCGATTCTGAATCTCACCCTTGGAGGGGATAAAGCAAACTTAATCAATGCCCGTCCAATGATTTGCAATTCATTAAGGATAGAATTCCTTGGCAATTGTTCGGGGTTGTCTTCTGCGCTCCTGGAGACAGAGCGCAGCTGTCTCGCGCAACCCCCGAGGCAACGGCAATGGCAACGGCAACCCAACCCCCTTGGAAGACGAAGGTCTTTCTGCCTGCTCTTAGCCGCATCATATAATCTTGCAAGGGGGTTGCTCTGGGCTAGGGCTATGGCTAGGGCTAGGGGTCCGGTTTGGGTACGGGGTCAATCATTACCGAAGCTTACCTGATCTGGCCAGTTTTTATGACCGATCACCGTTCTTGGTTCGTGCAGATTTGCGTCCTCAAGCCAAATTTATTACTTTACAATGTTGGGAGGATTAAGGCCAAAGGAGTTGTCAATAACCACGGGGCCATGCGTCAGCTGACAGCTGGCGAATCTACCTCTGGATTGGGATTTAGATTGGGACTGTGGTGGGGAGGCCGGGTCGTAAATGTATTGCGCCGACTGGCAACTCTGGTTATGCAAAGTAACATCTCACTCAGCTGCCACACATTTGGCTCGAGCAGAAATCCCATGTTGAGCAATATGCTGGCTGGGCTGGCTGGGCTGGACTGGGCTGCTGGGGTGATCACCCATGAGCCATCCGAGCCCATCCATCCATCACATCACTTACGATCATTTCCAGCGTTCATAGTGTCAGCTTTCATAAATTGAATAAATGCTGTTTTTAGTCGTATACTTTTTGTGGTTTTTCGGTTGACAGACTCAACTATTCAGATCCCGTGATCATTCCATATAACAGTGATTACTTTCGGGTGACTACTAATGCCCTCCATTTAGGTGAAAATACGGCCAACATGTTCCCACGAAAACCCAATAAAAATCATGATCAACAGAACAGCAAAATATTGAAAAAATTAAAAAACCTCAAGCTCATCAGACACATGTGGATGTGTGATGTGGATCAATCGTCTGGCAAAACGTGCAGCGGAGAGTCCCCTCCGCTCACACACTCTGCTGCCGTCTTGAGAAACCAGACCAAAACAGAAATTCTATAGGGAGGAGCAGAGGTAAAAATCAAAGTTCAATATCAGCCCCAAAACAGTTGCTTTGGCTTCCTTTTTTTCGTTCTCCTTTAAGAGTATTCTTTGGCAAGGGATCAAGGTAAATGCCATTTAGTGTGGCACGATCGCTGATGATCGCCAGCCAGAGTGTATTTGTATCTGTATCTCCTTCTGTCTTAGCCTTTGGCTCCATATCCGTCTGCGTCTTGATCTTCATTTCGGTTTCTTTTTGGGGCTTCCTTCCCTCAGTTTGGATGCATTCCCAACGCACGATTTACACATTAAAACACTTTAATTTTTATTGTACAGCCGGTCGGAGCTTCGATCTGTCGATCAGTGACGATCTACTTCCCTTTTTTTAATCAACTCCGAAGGTGGAGCACAAGGGGAGGGAGAGACCTTTCCCAACCTCAAATTAGTGACTTGAGGGTATTTTTAGCTGTGGGAACTGCAGTTATTACTTGGGGTGTGGTGTGTGCTGCTCGTAGATGCAACGCCCCCGCCTCCCCATCATCCGCCCTCATCCAGTCCATTCAGTACCCAAAATAATGAGCATGAAAAATATGAAACGGTAGCAAATGTGTGAACTGATCTGATCCGAGCCGCTCCACTCCGACGGTCTGAAGTGGGGTTGGTGTCGGATGCGATGCTGCCTTGCCAAGATATATGTTGATTTAAATGAATTCCTTGTTGATTTTTATGGCGCTTAGTCGCGACTTGCATACGTGGGGGGAAATCTGAGTGAAGTGTGCGGTCTGCGGGGCATTAGAAGTCGTGACAGGGACCGGGGACTACAATATTTGATTATTTTTTGTGGTAGATTTTATTTTTATGAATTTGATAAATGGCCAGCAGGGAGTTGGGCTAATAACTGGGAAAGTTTTTTCCTAACAGATGCCAAAAAAGGGGGAATGAAATGGGGGTGTGTTCTCTTTTTAGTACGGAAATATAGCCTCCTCTCAAAGTAGAGGAGTGGGGACTACCTATTGACTTCTTGGTTTAAAATGGGCTTAAGCTTCATGTTTCAAGATATTTTTGAAATAAATTCTATATTGCTCAAGAATACAGAGCTACCATTATCGCGAATTTAACCAGTATTGGGATCCTATGATCTTCAAAAATGTTTGAGAAGTTCTCCCTGAAGATCAATGATCTCATTAATGGGCGTTCCGTTCCGTAAGTCATCGTAACGGTCAGTTTTGCCGATCATCTGCTCCTCCTGTGACAACATTTGCACTACATATGTGGCTCCTGCTCTCGTGCCACAGATTCGCTGCACAGCTGCTCGTCTCCCTCCTCAGACCCGTCTATGATAACAATGGAATTACAGTCCGGAGTCCGGACAATGGACGGCGCTAAGAAAACTGACTTTCTAGGGGACGTGCGGGGTTTGGTTTCTTTTGCCGCTGCCAAACATCTTACATAATCGCAGAGAAGATGCGACGATTCCTAGAGGCAGACGCGGCATGGATTTTGGATGAAGCGTGCCTGATGCGAGGCAGCTGCTGCTGCTGCTGGATGAAGGGTTGCCGGGGGATTAAGTGCGATCCGTTTGCTGTAAAGATTTGCGGTTGCCACTGATTCGATTCCCCGTGGGCCAAAGCCACTGTAAGTCCTCCTACCTTACAATAAGTACAGTCAGACCCCGGGGGAAATCAGGCGACACACACGAACAGAGACCAGCAACTGGGCGTCATATCAATTCATAAGTGAATAATAATTCCGAACGGAGCTAAAATTAAAACTAGGACCAGAGTCGAAGTCGAATAATGCGACCGAAAAAACATTTCACCCGATCACCTTTAAGTCGGAACAGACGGCGCATGGAAACGACAAAGAGTGCGTGCGAGAGAGACAGAAAATCAGACAGAACGTGTCGACGGGCGCTGCGTAGCCACTGCAAATTGATTTGTTACTTTTGGATAATAATAATCCGATCTTACTCGGATTCGGCAAGGTTCGGCAATCTGGTAGATATGGCCATTCTCTATGATTGTGCGTTTTTAATTTTCTCCTATCTTCAAAATTGTGGTTGCCACAGATTTTCGTTGTTTATGGCTGCGGAAGGGGGTGGGTCGAAATTTTGAAACACACTTGTAGCAGTGACCTCTTAACAGTGAGTTCTGCAGTGAAAAATTACAAATAGTTTTGTAGCAGTGAGAGCTCGACAGTCAGGTCTAATAGTCTCTGAGATCTGTGGATGCCACAGATTTTCGCACTTTGCGGGGGCGGAAGGGGGTGGGGCGAAATTTTTAAACAAACTCGTCAAGGTCCGATATTATAGGAATCTGGATAAAAAATTTGGTTGCTCTAGCTCTTATAGTCTCTGAGATCTAGGCGCTAATGTTTTGCGCTATGCAAAGCCGGCTATGATACGTGTGTGTTAGAGAGAGACAGGGCGAGAAAAAATGAAATTGTTTTCTTCATTCTGGCTATAATAATGATACGATCTGATTTAGATTCTGCAGTCTAGAAGATATGGTCATTCTCTACGATTCTGCGTTTTTGGTTTTTTCGTATCTTTAAAATTGTGGATGCCACAGATTTTCGTCCTTTGTGGGGGCGGAAGTGGGCGGGGCAATTTTTTGAAATATACTTGTAACAGTGACATATCACAGAAGGCTGGATACAAAATGTCGTTGCACTAGCTCTTATAGTCTTTGAGCACTAGGCGCTAATAGGGACGGACAGACGGACAGACAGACAGGGCTCAATCGACTCGGCTATTGATGCTGATCAAGAATATATATACTTTATGGGGTCGGAAACGGTTCCTTCTGGACGTTACACACATCCATTTTCACCACAAATCTAATATACCCCAATACTCATTTTGAGTATCGGGTATAAAAATAGGACCAGAGTCGAAGTCGAATAATGTGAGAAAAAAATGTTCTCACGATCACCTTTGAAGTCGGAACAGACGGCGCATGGAAATCCACGTGCAAAAGGGGGAAGTGAGCAAGCAAGGAAGGAAGGAAGGAACCCTCCACCATGCCACGCCACCATCATCCACCAGGCCATGCGGTAGGAGAAGGCGGAGTAGGACGCAGGACCCATGGCTTTGGTGGTGGTTGGTGTTGGTGGGCACGGACGGCTCGGCCCCCTCCCCTCCTACCCGCCGACTGTCCCTGTCACCGTGTGTCCTTCTATGCCAGAGAGTGCATGAGAATTTAAATTATACACGCACACACACATGCAGTGCGCCCTCAATAAAGTGCGCACAATCAACGGGCTTTGTCTGCGGCTGTGTGCGTGTGTATCGGCATGCAGGCGGGTCGGTCCGATAGGAATAGGGTGGGGGGCAGGACGACGCGAGGCGTGTGTGGGAACTTTTGACGGAGGACACTCGAGCATGAAGAGCGCGGGGCGCGGGCCATCATCTGGGAAGACAGGAGGCAATTATTATCCATCCCAATTGTAATGCCCGCTAATGTCCTTAATTCCCACACACAGCTCACGTGGAGCAGCACAATCACCCACAAGCGGCGTAAGTTTCGAAACTTTCAAGCAATCCCCAGAGGAAATTTAAATAAAACCCAAAATAAACGGAATTATCGCTACTGCTAGAGAGGGACAGAGAACGACAGAGAGATAAGCAGCACAAAAACAACAACTCTCTCTCTCTCTCTCTCTTGCTTTGATACGCTCATGCGCAACATGCAAAAAACAGCAACGGAACAACACAGCAGCGAAAAGTCAAAGTCATCGAAAACAGATAATTTCTGTGTTGCAGCTGTATGTAAGACAGGGAGGCCCACATAAGTGCCCTCATTCACAGACATATGTGTAAATGCATTTCTTTTCCTATTTTTAAGCATTCAAAATGATAAGAACAAGCGATGGTTATGTGCATGTGCATTGATAAATGTGTATGCGTGTGTCGGTGTCTTTGCATTACTCATGCGCTGTAGCATCTTTCGGTATTTTCCGGCCGCGAGAGAGCCACTTTCAGTATTTTACCACTGTCACACTAGAAATGTGCGGCGTTTTGTTGTTGTTCTCTCGTTCTCTCGCCCGCTCGCGGAGAATTATTTTCCGGGCTGCCGGGTGATGGTCATACTGACACAGAAAATGCAAAAAAAGTAAAAGCAAAAAAAAGTTTAAAAGCGTAGGCGTGACAAACGGGAGAAAAAGCGTTGTGAATAAGAACAGTTGTTGACACAAAAAAGACATAAGAGTTACCCCGAGTGCGGCACGCAAATCAAAGCAAAAGAAAGACAAAATCAGTTAGGCAAAGCCAGGAAAAAGTGTAGCCC
The DNA here is from genome assembly GCA_008121275.1 of Drosophila lowei. Taxonomy (NCBI): domain Eukaryota; kingdom Metazoa; phylum Arthropoda; class Insecta; order Diptera; family Drosophilidae; genus Drosophila; species Drosophila lowei. Next base: position 16,245,725 of record CM017778.1, on the reverse strand, counting down.
TTGGCGGCCATTCAAATGAATAGTCCTCGCTCAAACGCGCTCAATGGCGGCGGCAGCGTCGGCGGCGGCGGGGCCATCTCTGCCCTGCCCAGCACCCTGGCACAATTGGCGCTGCGCGACAAGCAGGCTGCCTCCGTTACCAGCAATGGCAGCAGTGAATCCTCCGTCGGTCGGCCGGCAGTGCAGCCCCCGAGTGTGCCATCGATAGTCGCCAGCAAGTTGGGCGAGTCCACACCCTCATCGGCTGGAGCGTCCTCCAATGGTGATTCCAACAAACTGACCCACGATCTGCAGGAGAAGGAGGTCCAGAAGCCAGCCAAGCCTCCGCTGCCAGTGCGCCAGAAGCCCATGGAGATCGCCGGCTACGTGGGCTTTGCCAATCTGCCCAACCAGGTGTACCGCAAGGCGGTGAAGCGCGGCTTTGAGTTCAGCCTGATGGTGGTGGGCGCCAGTGGATTGGGCAAGTCCACGCTGATCAACTCCATGTTTCTGTCCGACATCTACAATGCCGAGCAGTATCCGGGGCCCTCGCTGCGCAAGAAGAAAACGGTGGCCGTGGAAGCCACCAAAGTGATGCTCAAGGAGAACGGCGTTAACCTGACGCTGACCGTAGTGGACACACCCGGGTTCGGCGATGCCGTGGACAACAGCAACTGCTGGGTGCCCATTCTCGAGTACGTGGACAGCAAGTACGAGGAGTACCTGACGGCCGAGTCGCGGGTGTATCGCAAGACAATTTCCGACAACCGGGTGCACTGCTGCCTCTACTTCATAGCGCCATCGGGCCACGGCCTCCTGCCACTGGACATTGCCTGCATGCAGAGCCTGTCGGACAAGGTTAATCTGGTGCCGGTCATTGCCAAGGCCGACACCATGACGCCGGACGAGGTGCATCTGTTCAAGAAGCAGATACTCAACGAGATTGCTCAGCATAAGATTAAGATCTACGACTTCCCCGCCACGATCGAGGATGCGGCAGAGGAGTCGAAGACCACGCAGAACCTGCGTAGCCGTGTGCCATTTGCCGTTGTAGGAGCCAACACCATTATCGAACAGGACGGGAAGAAGGTGCGCGGTCGACGGTACCCTTGGGGCCTGGTAGAGGTGGAGAATCTTACACACTGCGACTTTATTGCCCTGAGGAACATGGTGATCCGGACGCATCTGCAGGACCTCAAGGACGTGACGAACAACGTGCACTACGAGAACTATCGCTGCCGCAAGCTGTCCGAGCTGGGCCTGGTCGACGGCAAGGCGCGGCTCTCGAACAAGAACCCCCTGACCCAGATGGAGGAGGAGAAGCGCGAGCACGAGCAGAAGATGAAGAAGATGGAGGCCGAAATGGAGCAGGTGTTCGACATGAAGGTCAAGGAGAAGATGCAGAAGCTCAAGGACTCCGAACTGGAGCTGGCCCGCCGCCACGAGGAGCGCAAGAAGGCCCTCGAGCTGCAGATCAGGGAGCTGGACGAGAAGCGGCGTGAGTTCGAACGCGAGAAGAAGGAGTGGGAGGACATCAACCATGTGACGCTCGAGGAGATGAAGCGGCGCAGCCTGGGCGCCAACAGCAGCACCGACAACGTGGACGGTAAGAAGGAGAAGAAAAAGAAGGGTCTGTTCTAAGTCAACCCAGGGGAATGGCTCCTTCTATTTATCCCTCTCAATCCTCAATTCTCCATCCTCCATCCCCCATCCACCATCCGCCAACCGCCACCCGATATACTTAAGCGCTAATCTCGAGAACAAACAAAAACTTAACTGATCGCGAATGATAAACATAGCGTAACCCATAAATATACATACATACCTTTAAATATATACTACTATAGAAGTGCATACAAAAATATATCTATTGTTGGGCCGTCAGCCGCCCCACAAGGCTTTTCCGCACAGCAGTCGCACTCCGAACGCGTTGCATTTGTTTTCTACTTACTATACAAGTACATATAGCAGTTATTATTGCAGTATTCTACCGATATATATATAAATACACTTATTCAGAACGAACCTACTTGACGACGATGACGACGACGACGAAGAGGAATTTGCTAGCCTAAATGAATTGAAATCCAGATAAATGCCACACCCCTTAAGGCCGTAAACCCTAAAATTGTATTTAAAAAATACTTAAATATCGCTTAAACAAACAAAATATATGAAACTAAGCAAAAGTGTACGAGTATTTGAACCTAAACATAACGAATAATAACGAACACCATGTAAAACGTATGATATTGATATTGTAATTGTATCTTATACCTACTATGCATAAAGTAAAGTCATTTACACACCACTCGAGCACACAAACAAGCGGCAAACAGCAGAAACAACAAAATATACTCTTCAATTTTACAAAATAAAGTCTTCTTTAGTTTAACTACATAAAAAAACAAAAACAAAACCAAAAAAAAAAAAAAAAGAACAAAAATTCCATTTCTTGTCTTGTCGATGGTTTACACAACTGCTGGAGGTCATACAGGGTGTTTGGTTTTGCGGCACGCGACTCTCAATTAACGCCGTGACGCTAAATTTCGAAATCGCCTGCGATGCAACCCCCAACACAACATTCTTCAGCGGTTGACTAATACATTTTTTAAACAGAAACTCAGTTGAATGGAGAATGGTGAATGGTGAATGGTGTGGAGAGTGTGACTCAGGCCCGACCTCCGCTTATGGATATTTGCTGGGCAGCACTTTTGAGTCAGACGGACAGCTAAATCATTCAGCGAGACCAATTTAATGTTTACTCTTTCCAGTGTTTAATTCTAGACCATTAGAAAAATAAGACAAAACCATTAGCCGTAGCAATGATGGAGCAGCCATGCTATTATTTAGCCTTTCTATGATGATTTACTGTCAAGAGTTCAAACACCCATTATCCGGTTCTTGCCCATATAAGGCATAAGGCTCGTGCAATTTTAAATCCCGACCACACCCTATATGCCGCCACATACTCGTATGCATGTGTATGCTGGCAGTGCAGTGCATATTGTTGGAGGCCCCCACTTGAAATTGCTTTCTAAATGCCCCAGACACACACAGACACACACGGACATGTGTGTACATATGGCTATTTAATTTATTCACAAAAATTAATCCATAACCCAATTGAAAGGCACTCAATTAATGCCGTATAAAGCGTAAAATGGAAATCCATTGGTGAAAGACATGGAAACATGGAGCGAGAGTGGCACCGGTGGGTGAGTTGTGGGCGAGGGGAGCGCGGGTATGAAGACATGCTTGTTCGTCTCTGTGTATGTGCGTGTCTCTCTCTCTCTCTCTCTCTTTTCTGTATGTAAGTCAACAACGTTGACGCAGCACTTAACTCCATTCGAAGCAATTGGCTTTGGCGATCAATGAACGCAGAGTGCTGTTGCTGCTCCGAAGAAGAGCAAGAACCGAGCCCCATCGGCCACCAGAGTGGGAGCGAGAGCGGCAGTGCGGAGGAGTGGAAGTGGAGTGTAGCTCGTTGCTCGCGGTGTTGTTTTTAGGACGATGACTCACATACACACACACACACACACAAAAACAAAAACATTCACTGCAAGGCAAGAGTGGGAGGGAGAGTACTTGAACTGCTGCTTATCAGGCTGAAATGAGAGCACTTTTGCCTCTGCCGCTGCCGCTGCCGCTGCCTGCATGTGGTGTCCATGTGTGCGCTGCCAACGAGGCACCCTGTAATGCGGCCAGCATTCTTGCACGTCGTCAAATGGCAAAGACAGGCCAACGGCAACCGCAAGAAACGGAGTATAGCCTCGGGAGCCGAAGCGTTTGCTACCCTTGCAGACTGAGGGCTACATATAATACAATCCACTCGACTGTTCATTTCACAGCATGACCAACCGCTGGTCAAAATCATACCACCCTCTGCAAGGGTATGAATAGCGTTTAAGACCAAAAACAAATGTTTGACCGTTTCAAACAAGCTTCAGACGCGGAAAGAGAGATAAAGAGAGATAGAACGTTCACCCACACTAGCAAATATCAACGTCTGACATCTTTACGTGACTGAACGAGAGAGGGAGAGGGAGAGGGAGAGAGAGCGAGAGAGCAGCTAATTGAGACCTAGAGTCAACGTTGCGCCTGCGTCGCTCTTCGCTTCAAATTTTTATTGGAAATTTCCGTTTTACAGTTTGAAATTCCTCTCTTCTCTGGTTTCGGCTCGCGAGTCTTGACATTTGACATGGCGATGGGGGAAGTGATTTTTATGGGTTTGTTTGTTTGCTGTTGTGGTTACAGTCCCCGTCCCAGTCCCCGTCCCGGTCACCGTTTTTGTCCCCAATATTGCCCTGCCCCCGCAGGAACACTGATAAGGGCCTGCTCCCATGTTTGTGTGCATTGGTTTTATGATTTCTCTCATATTTCCCTGTTTACAATGCAAAGAACTAGAGGGGAAGGTGCGGGTGGGTCTGGGAGTTCTATCGCTTTACATAACACTTGTGGGAACCCGCCTGGGTTGATAACAGTTCTGGGTCCAGTCCATAAATTATCTGACGGCGGGGTAGAGCAAATAAACACTTGTTAGAACTGACACATTTGCTTGAGAGGCGATTGGGTCGCTATTTGCACTGCATTTATCGAGGGTCTCTCTCTGAGGAGAGGAGAGGCGCTAGCCCCCTGGTCCTAGTGCCCGGCCGTGTGTGTGTGTGGTCTATCAAGGCACACGGAAGTTCCTCTTCTCTACTTCCGTTGCTGTGTTCTGCCTTTTCTTCGGTGTGGATCCCATAGCGGTACAATTAAGTTCTCCTCCCTCTGTTTTGTCCTTTGTCCTGGCTGGATTTCCGCTACGCATGCGCTGGAAGCGTGCACAACATCCGCTCCTCGCGAATCGTCCCGTTCCGTTCCGATCCGATCCGATCCGATCCATTCCCGCAAATCTTTCGTTTCGTCTTTGTTGTGCATTTTACAGTTGGAATTGCCATTGTCCTGACATCCTGGGAATCCAAGCTATTAACAGGTGTCCCAGGCGAATCATTTGCGGAGGTGTGAAAAATATTCGGAGAGTTTCGAGGGTGGATCGTTCTGATCGTCTGAAAAGGGAATCCTAATTGAGTTGTTGTTCATTTTATGAGTACACTTCGTTAATAATATATATATATATATATTATAATGAGTGATAAGTAATATAAAAGCAGGACTCTCCCAAGCAAGATTGACCCAATTTACGGATTTCTGCAAATATTATCTCGTTACTCTTTTCCCACTGATCTGTGGGGACCAGGCCGACCTGATGGTCCATCGCTTAATCCACAAGCTGTCAAAGCACTTGACATATGTTCTCAAGTACAGAAACCCCACAATTATGCCCCTTAATCGTTCTCCAAAGTAAAAAACACAAAAAAGAGACCAAAAATCAAAATCGAATAAGGGCTATTTTGAGTATAATTTCAGTTAATTGGGGGACAGTTGGATCAGAACAAGAAGAAAAGATTTGTGGTCTGTGGTTGGAATGACCCTGGAAACAGATTTCATTGGACATTGACAGTTTTGTCGGTTATGCAAACGCAATTTGGGTCACTTCACAGCAGTTGAAAAGAACTGAAGAGGGATTGGAGGGGGCTAGGAGGGGGCTAGGAGGCTGGGAGGATAGGGGGCGCCTCTTCGAGTGAGTTGAATGTAGGTTAGGTGGATGCTGATGCCCAGTGGTGTAGCCAGTCATTGGGAGGGGGTATAGGAAGCCATGAAATAGTGTTTTAGACCCCTGCTGGCAGACGGCACTGCTGGGGATAAGGATGATGCGGCTGTCGGTGGCTTGTCGGGCTTTTGTGCTGCATCTTGGCTTGTGCCACCACCCCTTTTGTGTGCGTCTGCATGCTGAGTGGTGCTCATCCTCGGTACATGTTTGATGGTCTCCCCACCATTTCCGTTCCCGTTCCCGTCCCCGTCCCCGTACCATCATTCGGATCCCATTCAGTCACAGAGCTCATAATTGATGTTCAAACTGATGTTGAGGCTGGGGCAGGAGAAGCACTTGCCACAGATTCTTTCTGCCGTCTGCCGTCTGCCGTTGCTGCTGGTGCCGATGGGCCCCTCAATTGTGACACGTTTTGTCCGGCATTGCTCGCATTATTGTTATTGCCATTGTGTTTCGGGCAGATGATGGTTTTGTTGTGCCACATCACATTGATTTAATTAACTTAAATTAGAGAAGCGGAAGCTGTCGCAAACAGACAGATAGAGAGAGAGAGAGAGAGAGGGCGGGAGAGATAGAGAGCTCAGTTCCATCACGCCTTCAAAGGAGTCCTGAGCGTGTCACACGTGCCAGGAAATCATCTGCTGCTGAGGTGGTAAGAAATACGTTACTTCGACTAATTTCCCGGCTCAACAATGCAGCGCACAGCAATTTATTGAGCCACGCGGCAAAGGACGAAAAATCCGACCAACAAAGGTACACAAACGAGGGTCCCTGCTCCTGTCCCCGCTCCACAACAAGGGTCCTGCAATGAGCACTACCCTGCTCCATCCCTCTCCAGCTCCAGCTCATGCTCAGGCTCATACTCGGGGTTGCAGTTGCACATTGAGCCGCAACGAGAGGCCGACTCATCAGCGGCGTCCTGTTTGGGTAATTGTTATCAGTGATCCTGAAATGAACGTTACTTTGAGTCGGGGGCCCGGTGTTCTGCCTTCCCTTGGCACGCGCCAAAGTATCTCCCCCTCCCTCTTGTTCCCATCGAACAGCTGGTCCCGAACAGTCCTCGTCTTTTTACGGTGGCCTGCAGGACATGCTCTGGCATTTCGGGATCGACTGAACGTCAATTTTTCAGTAATTGAAAAGGAAGCAGAGATTCCGTTTTTTTTTAGGAACTGTGAGAAAGGTTGCGCGGGTCACTGGCACTTCTTTTGGGGTCTCCAATCTGTCAGAATCTTTCGGTATATTTTTAGGAAAATATTTAAAAATTTGACATTAATCTGAGGAATGGAAAAAACGACAGTTTTTGTTCCTTACAAGGCCGTTTCATAGGCTGGCTATTTCCATCTAGAGAAAACTTTAAATCGATTTTTTGAGCCTCAGGGAATGGTATTTCAGATCTTAGATACTTCCTTTCAAAGTACCCTCGCATATCATCCGCTCAAACTCAAGCACTCTCCCAAAACTCACTCAGAAATTGCACTCCACTCAAGACTCACGACTCACAAGACTCAACGCAACTCAACTCAGTTCCTTGAGACGAAGAGAGGCACAGGCACAGGGACAGGGCGTGAAATGTGTCAGCCCCGGATTTCCAGTGAAAGCAGCGGCCGAGCAAAGTTCTCTAACCATTTTCATGGTTGCTGGCAAATTATCTATTCGGGGTTTTCTAGGATCTGGACCCACCCTGGGCCCCGGCCGCGATGACCACAGCAAGTGTCGACGGCGGCGCAGGCTGATGCGGAGGAGAGTCCTGGTCCACCACTCATAAACACATTATGCATGCCGCCCTGGGGGGTGCTCGGGCGGATCGCCGGCCCACAAATTGTTGTCAATGCGAAAAAGTGTCAATAAAACCATAACGCGTTTTCCTGGAAAGCGTAAAATCAGGCAACGCCCACACGGCCATGCCGGAACCTTCGCTCGACACCGACACCGACACCGACACCGACACCGACTCCGTCTTCGACTTTGATTCTGAGGCTGACAGTCTTGTTTTGACCATTTCCATTGTTTGAGCGATTTTTGTAGGCGAACCATAAAGCGATTATGATTGGGAAATGTGTAGTTTTTTCTTCTTTGGAGTAAAGCAGAAACTAATTACCGCTGATGATACGGTTTTTGTTCGAAACTCGACCAAAAACATGAACCTTGTTCTGCATAAATAAACCATTTATTAAAAGTATCACTCGGCCAGAACGAATCGAGCAACGAGGCTCGGCTGAGACCGGGGGCTCTGTCGGGCAGGATCGCATGGCAGCCCGTGGCCAGGTGTGCGCCGAGTCGTGTGACGACACAATCTCACAAGGCAAGGAATTATTATATGTATTTTTTATGCAGACGAGTAAGGTCCTTCTTGGGTTGGTTCTGGCCTGAGACAAAAAAAAACGAAAAGTTTGCTGCGCATGCGCAGCCCTGTGCCACCCCTTGGCGGGGAGGCGAGTGTTCCTTTTGTTTGACGCTTGTGAAATCTTTTGCGAAATGTACAACCAGAGGGGTGGCTTTGCCAGTTGCTGCCACAGCAGAAGCGGTAGGGGCAGCAGCAGGGGCACGGGCAGGGGGAGGAGCAGCAGGAGAGGGTTTCCAGAGGTCGCTGAGGCGCAACGACCTTTCGGTGGGCGCTCGATTCATTCTGTTTCGGGGTTTTCTTTGCTTTTGCTTTTGCGTTTCGTTTGCAGCTGTTGTTTTTGCTTGAGCGAAAGATTTTTCTTAAAGACACCCCAAAAAAAAAACCTTCCCTCTCCCCTTTCCAGGCCAGCCCCCTGTCTTGGTTGTGTGCAACGCGTGTGAAAGTTCTGTACTCCTGCCACAGCCACGCTCCAGCCATTTTGTTTCTGGCCTTTGGCTCAGAGATTCCTCCATTCCCTTCCGTGCCGATCCGATCCGATCCGATCCGAGAGCTGCGACGCAGTTGGAACTAGTCTGGGAGAAGGGAATGGAAATGTGTGGCAGAAGCGTGTGCAGAGGGGTCTGGGAAGGGGTCCCCTAGGAGTAGGCAAACAAAAGAAGTTTGCCAAAGAAATTACGGTTCACTGGAATCCAGATAAATGTCGTAAATTATGGATTTATGTGTACTCCAAGCAGCAGGACACTACAGGCCATACATCAGCCGCTGTTCTCTAGATATTTTGGCCAACTTTTCTTGAGATCTTGCATAGCCAGGACTAGTGCTTGTAATCATTAGAGAAGATACAAATGAATGCTATTTTTTGGGCCATTTTTAAGAATTGAAATTGGGTGAATTGCCGACAGTCCTTGAGCTGTTGTTCTTCCGAGTCCAGTCTTTGGTTTCCTCATTAATGTCTCTGCCAATGCTCGGCCAAGTCAAATGCCAGCGAATGTCCCGACCTTGATGGAAGCGGTAATTGCTTTATAGTGCACACTATCAACTACTCACACAGATACTCCCACTCCCACTCGCACTCGCACAGAGCCGTGGAAATGGCCTCGAGGCAAGGTTACGTTTTATGATTTGGCAAATTTCCAGTGGGCGAGGAGTTCCGTGTAAGGCGGTTCGGCCGGGACTGCTGAAGCGGATGGACGGGCTCGAAAGGATGCGCAGAGTTGGCTGGGATGGAACCCAGAAGGATGCAAGAAAGGATAACTTTATGAGAGGCTCGTAAAGACCGTTGAGCATTCGACAATTGAGCAATGGGTGATTATTTGCTTTGGTCACAATAAAGGCGACGGGTGGCAAGGATAATGCTAGGCTATCCTTGCAATCCTCCAGCCATTAGCACGACGATTAGCGGCTTTTGCATGGCCGGTTCGATGAGGAAAGGGCTTCGCCCGGACTTCCAGGAAGTCCAAGGACCTCTTTGACCGTTTCTCGCCAGAGATTTTTTTAGTTTTGGGTAAAAAAGTTCCTTAGATTTGCGTAAAAAACGTTTGCCGGCGATTAGAGAAGTCAATTTCGGTTCCAGGAATGTCTATTGCGTCCTTTTAGGGCGTCTGTCAAAGGCTTTGTCCGGTTAGCCAGGCACAGGATTGAGGCGCAATGTTATGCAAGCTTGTCCTGGGTTCTGGCTGGACACTGCCGCCGGAGATTTCTGTGGAAAGGTGTCGCCTCCCGTTTCTCGGAAAAAACATTTCGTAAGCCCATAAAGAATTCCCTTATCCAGCCGATAAGCTGACAAAATTTCTTATCAAAACAAACAACAAATAAGGAATAATAAATTTTCGATAATTGTAGATCCAGCCCAAAAAGTATCCCTGGGCAGACCCGTTAAACTAATATTCCCAGCTCCCATCCATCCCTCACTCTGGCGCACCGAAAACAGAAGAAAACAATAAAATATTGAGGAACTTCTCAGCGAAAAATGGTGTTGTTTGGCAGCAGCAAAGGGACCAGATCAGCAAGGATCTGGGCTGCTACACTAATCGTTTATTATGATCAACGAACTGAATCAATAAAACCGAAAACGAAGCGCCCACTTCAGGACATGTCATCGTTCTGGTTCCCACTCTCATCCCTATTGTGGTTCGTTCTCCGTTTTCATTCCCATTCTCATCCATTACCGTTCTCGTTCTCGTTCTCAGATCAACCTGTTTCACAGGGTTCACAGGACTGTCCTTTTGTGTGTGCGTTGGAGTGTTACCGTTGCTGGTCGTGAGAAATGAATGCACTGAGGGGTAACAGGTCCTGGTGTTGGTGGTGGCTCCTTATGGTATGCTGGGGTACAGCGTACAGGTATGCAAAAGTCAAATTTGTTTGCTATGGGAATTTGCCGAAGGTGTCTGGGGCTTGATGGGAATTCGCTTATTCCTCCTTTTTGTCTGGTGTGAATTTGATGGAAGGGGTGCAGATTGTGGGTGGCAGAGAAGCGACGAAACCCAGCTATGAAGACGGTGAAGGAGTGACTGGAAAGGGAAAGCTGGTTGGAATCACAATGTAGTTGACATTCTTAAGAGTCGCTGAAATAAAAACTGAACGAGAGCTGAAATTCTCAACGAATTTATAAGGGACTTCTAATATATTTTAACTAGAAATCGCATCTAAGGAACTTTGCTACACTTTGTCCCCTGGCTATCTTTAATAAATGTTGGTTCCTTCAACTTCATCACTGTTCATCCTTCAATCCTATAATATTAATATTTATTCGAATGAAATTCGCTGCGTGACTGTGTTTTGCGATTTTTGCTAATTTCCTGTCTGTCTGGGTGGATTCGGATTCCGGACACAGTTTGAGACATTTCCCATTTCACACAAATTTCATGCACTTCCTTCCGGTGTGCGGAACTGGCTGAAAAAGGGAAAACAGCAAAAGGAGAAGAGCACGCAGAAGGATAAGGATATTTTGTGCTCACATCTCGGCCAGACAATAAATAGAAATCTAAATTGCAAAATATGGGCCAGGGGCAGGGGCCGAGAGGCCTGTGGGAACCAATTTGATGTGGGCCCACCCTCGCATCGATAAGATCGTTAACCGAACGAGATCTGGGTCTGGGGTCTGGGGTCTGGGCTCTGTGGCTATGGGTCTGAGGAGGTGCTGAGAAAATCTCGTTTGTTGTGGCAGGGCAAAAGATTCAAAGATTTCATTGTTCGCCTGGGAGCATCGGCAACAGTATTTGTTTGTTCTGCAAAACAGGTTAACAGGTATTTAGCCCAGGGATCAGTCAGGATTAAGAGTGGTGCCTCAGGATTCGTGCACTCGAGTGGGTGGCCAGGGACCATGTGGAATCCATTGGGAGTACCGACGGAGCATGTACGATGTCCCATAAATCATGACGCCCCCATGGAAGGCCTTAAAGAACCGTTCAGACTTCATTTGCATCTCCACTGGTCCCGAGTCCACACATTAGTCGAGCAATTAAGCAAAGGACGGCCTCAACTTAGGGCACTCTGGGAAGAAAAGGATGAAATGAATGGAAATGGTAATTTGATACGCGCACACTTATGGAGTGCGTTTCCCAAGGACTCGGATTGCCAGCGTCGACGGAGCCTCCAACAGGTAGCCCAGCGAAGGAGTCCTGTGAGTCCTGCAGCTCCGTAGTCGCAACGAATCGCAACGCAAGCAAACAAATCTACAGATTCAATGATGGATCGATTCGGGCCCTCACTTGGCTCTCGGTCTATCGTCCTGCGGCCGGCGAGCCAGTGAGCGTTAATTAGATTTGCACCGAGCGGTGCTCATCAAAGTGCTGGTCAGTGGAAGTCTTCGGAAATGTTCGGAAATCACAGACCAGACTCAATTTCGGGATAAACACCTGTGGGAAAGGACCTCACGCAGCCAAGAACAGCGAACATGCACTTGCACACATCTCTCTCCCCAGGACGTTCGTTCCATTGACTGACCTTTCCTCTTCTCTCCTTGGCATTCCCACATAGGGAGTCCCTTTCCCATTCCCGGTCCCATTCCCATTCCCGTTCCCATCTTCGTTTTCATTGTTATTCGCAGTTCATTCCTTTTATTAATTTGAAGTGCCCGCAACTCTGGCTTGGTTTTCCTTCCGGAAGAACGAACTCCTCCTCTCCGTTCGGTCCCTCCTACCCAGTGCTATTGTCCATCCCATCCACGGCACTTCCTGTGGGTCAGTTGGACCATGTGGCCAAAACAATCTATTGTTAATTAATTGTGCTGGTCAAGGCGCATGGGAAGAGGAAGTGAGTGCCTGTCAGTCAATCGCTGAAGCAGGAACCAAGGACTTTGAAGTCGCCAATTAAATGTTAGCCTTTTTTTGGCTCATGCAAGTCTCAGTTTCAATATGGTTCAACTCGCATTGGAGTAGCTTCCATAGCAGTATAATGGCACAACTTACGAGTCTATTTGGTCGATGCACTACGGAATAGCCCGCCTGGAGTACACTGGAGGACAGAAGAGGTTTGCAAGTAGAGGTTTTTCTGTTTTTCCTCCTCCTGGCAATCTTGCAGGAAGCTCATTGGCTTCGCCTTGACCATTGCCTTAAGTGGGGGGGAGGGGGACACATCCCAGCTGCCGGTGCCGTTCCACACAGTTTTATAAGTAGAATCCTCACGGTACACAGTGGGCTATTTCATTCCGGCAGCGGGGGGGCTTAATACCAATTTTCATGTTTAAAAAGCGGTTAATTTTCTTACACCCTTTTCTACACGTATCTTACACCAATTTGACATTGTAATACACAGTGGCGCCACGTCTGTTGCGAATCTAGATGGCGCCAAATACTACACGTAATATACATATATTTCATGTAAAATGTCAAAACTACTTTAGCTCCTGTTTTGCCATGTAGATGTCGCCCCTGCAACATTTTTATGTTATATTCAAAATTCTTATAATTATTAAATTTTAAAATTACATAACAAGGGGTACACAAGAAAATGTATAATTTATCTTTGTAGAATCGACAATCTAAACTTATTTTTAGTAAAGGCATACAATAAATACAAATACAACTGTGCACGGTATCTGGCCTCCCTCCCTTTCGAAGGACCACCGTCCGTCCGCTCTCATGTGTCATCTCTGGGGCCGCAGAGGGGAAGTCCTACATCTGTCGCTTTACGTGGCTCCAAGCTCACGCCTCCACTGTCCCAATCGTTGCCATGTGACTCTGCTCCACTGTTTTTTTCATTTATGCGCCAGAAGGTCTTTGCTTTTCCTTCGAAATTCATTTTAATTCGCTTTTATTTCTTTTTAATTTTTATTACATTTTCGTATATTAGCTTTGACTTTGCTTTAGTTGTATCCACTTTGAATTATTTGCTGTTTGTTTTTCCCGCTCGCTCTGCGGCAAAACGGCAAAAAAAAAAATAGAAATCGGAGCAGGAGCAGGCGCAGGAGCAGGAGCAGGAGCAGCAGGAACAGGAGCAGGAGCTCTGGCCAAGCATTTTTTTTGTGTCCAGCATTGTTCTCCTGGCTTATGCATGGTAGGAGGGTAAGAGGGTAGGAGGGAAGGGGGAAGGAGAGCCCCGGGACTCTGGCGTCGGTCTCCGGGACCGGTTTTGTAGTTATTGTCCAACGTTGACTGTTTACGCCGAATGCGCCCAGCCACGTCGCGATCCGCGGAGTAGGAAATTAAAAATGGCGAAATAAAGTTAAATTTTTTATGGTTCGTGCAAATAAGTCACATGCTGGCGTCCGGACACCACCGGCAAATGTCGAGGCCAGTGCGACAGGACCGATCTGGTACCCTCTGCTGTTCGGGGACGGCGCTGCTGCCGCAACCTGATGTGCCCCACGTGTAGCTCATCGCTTGTTAAGCAAGAAAATAATATTAGCATTAAGCGTTTGTCTCTGCGCCTCTGACAAACGCGGCGCCGTCCGTCATCCCCTCCCTTTTCCCTTTCCGCTTTCCCCTTTTCCCTTTTTTCTATATATTTATTTTACAAAATGGGCGACAAACTTGTCTGTGGCATGGCTCCTTTTTTGTTTGTGCTTCCACGAGTAGTTCCCGTGTGCGCTCGTCCTTTCTCCCACATGCAGCACATCCAATTAAGCAGCTCTGCAAATGGTCTAAAAGATGAGCAGGGGGTGAAGTTGTTGGCCCAAAGAGGTCCCGGGGAATACGGAATACGGCTGGATGGCTGTGTCTAAGGTTTTTATGCGCTCGCTCTAACGAGCCAATGGAAATAAAGTAATTATCAAAGGCTTAAATAAAATTCGGGAAAGAGTTTCAAGTAAATTACGCTCCAGAATATAGACGCAAATGAGATCCCTCCAGGCAGACCCTTACCTGCCCCAACAGGGAGGCAAATGCTGTCACTTCCACCCACAATTTTCGAAGTGTTCCACAGACTTCAAACCGGTTTTCGATTGACACACTTGCACTTTCTTTCAATTAGCCGCAAAAGAGCCTCGTGTGCCGCCTGGTTTCTTTTCTTTTTCGGCCACTCATTTGAAGATTTCTTCAAGACCGTAATTAACGCATATTTAAAGCAGGAACAGGGCGTGGGTTGGCGGCTGTCGGCTGTCGGTTGAGGTGTCGGGGTGTTGAGAGATAGGTCTGATCGCGTGACGGCTACAACAAAGGTGCTGTGTCTGGGGCATTCTTAAGAGGCTGCCTCTGCTGGGGCACGCTCAGTGCCGCCTTGGACGTGGCCGCGTTCGTGATCATGTGCCGACTGCTGGCGCTCTTGCTGTTGCTGTTGCCGTTCCACTCCGCTGTGGCACTCTTCGAGGAGTGCAATCACCAGGTGACGCTGTCAACGGGCCAGAAGCTGCTCATCAACTCTCCCTATTATCCTGGCCTGTATCCGGTCGGAACTTCCTGCCGCTACTCGGTGGAGGCTCCCAGGGATCAGGCGCTGCAATTCAAGTGCGAACTGCAACTGCAAACGGTGAGGAGTGAGGGGTGGAGAGAGAGGGAGAGAGAGACACAAATTCCTGGGAATTTTCTTACCTTGTCGATTTCCGCACACAGCTGTCCACGGACCTCCAGTGTCGAACGGAGGCGTTTCATTTCAATTCCGAGGGCGATGAGGTGTTAACAAGTTCCGAATACTTTTGTGGCAGCGGAAAATTCGAGCGCAAAAGTTTTCTCAATCGTGCCGTGATTTCCTACATTTCTCACGGTACGCCCAAACCCCCGCCAGCCGTAAAGCTAAAGGATAAGCTCTCGGTGCCAGCAACAACAACCACTACAGAGTCGCCGCAAGCTGAGGAAGAGGAGGCGGAGGAAGAGGAGGAGGAGGAGGAGGAGGAGGAGGCGGAGGAAGACGAGGACCTTAGCAACGAGGTGTTGAACGTACTGCAGGATGTAGGCGTCAGCGATGCCCTGGCCTACATGGCCTCCCTGCTCTACGACGCACCAGAGTCCAACAACGATGCTCGCCACACGCCGGCCACAGTCTACCTCCGCCCCTTGCCAAATCGCACCTCAAAGACTTCCGCAAAACGTGCCAAGATTGTGTCAAGTTATCCGCCCCCCTTTGCCATCGGTGGCGGGCGTTTCTCCTGCCTCGTGGAGGCCATTGTGCCCACGTGCAACTGCGGCTGGAGTCGCTCGTCCAGGATAGCCAGTCCCACCCACGAGGAGGCCGCTCTGCACGAGTTTCCCTCGATGGCTGGCGTGCTGACGAAGAAGCAGGGAAAGGTCTTTTGCGGTGCAGCAATCAGTGAGTAGTTCTAGTAGTAGAACACCCACAACATGTGCCTCTACTCCCGATCCTCTCTTCTCTAGTTCATCAACGCTATTTGCTGTCGGCCGCCCATTGCTTTCTTGGCCCAGAGACGGGCAGCGCTTCCCTGCTGCGCGTTGTAGTGGGCGAGCACGATCTGTCCAGCGTCTACGAGACGTTCTTCACCCGCCGCTACGACCTGGAGACCCTCATCCTGCACGAGCAGTTCAGCCAGGCCAACGGACAGCTGAGGAACGATATAGCCTTGCTGCGGACCCGTCTGCCCATTGCCTGGAGTCAGAATGTGGGACCGGCCTGTCTGCCGCTGCAACCGGTGTCGGGTGGCAAAAAGCTGCCGTTGTCGGGCCACAAGGTCATCGCCGCCGGCTGGGGCACCACCTCATATGGCGGACCACAGACCCATCGCCTGCTGAAGACCACGCTCGACGTGATCAGCGGCCAGCAGTGCCGGGAGACTCTCACCTCGTCTGGTCTTCCGCCGCACAGCTTCTGCACGTACACGCCGGGGCGCGACACGTGCCAGTACGACTCGGGCGGGGCTTTGTACGAGCGGATCAATGGTCGCCTGATGGCCGTAGGAATCGTGAGCTTCGGCCATGCCTGCGCCACCAACCAGCCATCGGTCAACACGCGAGTGGCCTCCTACATCAAGTGGATCAGGGCCAAGAGTCCCGAGGTGGCCTATTGTCCGAGCAGGCCATAAGATTAGGGGAGATCGGGACAAAAATGCACGGGAAATAAATGGAGAATCGTCTGATTATCGCCACCTGCTAAAAATCCATGAAAGACTGAGTACAGAGCCCACTCCCCCACTCCCCAACTTGACTCTTGTTCCATTTTTGCCTTGTCGTGCCACGTTAACCCCTAAGTGGGTGTCAAGTTTGTCGCTTTGCCTGAACGCGTTCTATCAATGATGCATGGCAATCGGAACGCTCCACTGGAGCTCTATGCCACCTGGCTGGGGCAGGCAATGCAATTAACAGCAAATGTCAACTAATTAACAGTGGTGGGGTGGGGGGTTGCCTTTCTGCACTCAGCCCCACCCACCCCAAGGCCCCCCCCCGTCGGCCTAGCACTGTCAATGCAAATTCTTTTCAGCAGCTTCCTTTCAGATAAATAATTAAACGATTCGCATAACAGATGAAGCACGCTTTTAGGCTTAAAGGCAACGCGAATCGTCTGCCAGGTTCGTTTTGTCATGTCTCTGGCTGGCCTGCCGGACGCCTATGTGGTTTGGGGCATCTTTTTATTCCATTTTTAGAGGAGGAGCCTCTTTTTTCTGTTTTTTTCTAAACTGACGTTGCACTTTTTCAATGCTTCTCCCACCCAGAGGCGCTCGCTTGTCTGTCGAACTAAGCCCGCCTGCATTTTCCCCCTTTTGGAATGTATTGACTGTTGTTGCTGTAGCCTCCTCTCTGTATGTTTGCTTTTGTAGTTTTGGTGCACGGTGCACGGTGCATGTCTGGGCCTGGAATGCCTTGTAAGCCTGTTGTTCAATTCACGTGAAACGCGAGCAGAACAAACCGACGTCAACTGCAGTCTGCGAGCGGCATCAAGTGTTGCACGGGTCTTGGGGGAGGCTGGTGGCACTAATTGAAAAGCAGCAGCCACTAGCAGCAGGCGGGCGGAAGCAAGTATCCGCCAATGCGGAGATACAGTGAAGTTTTGAATTAAGGAACAGCTTTGCCCCAAAGATCCTTGGGATTTGAAGTTTCCATCCAAAATCCACTGCATCGGTTATCCACTGTAATAAGAAAACGAATGCGAAAACCATCCTTTCTTTTTTTTGGGTTTTTTTTTCTATGGCAATTTCCTTTGCATTTGATTACAAAAATGGCGGCGCTGCTGCTGCTGCAGCTCCTGTTGCAGTCGTAATGCAAGCCTAAACATTTGCGTTTAGTTCTCGTTTTGGGGCAGCTGCAACTGCAGCATCCGCCTAGACTTTGGCCATTCATTAGCGTGTGTGTGTGTGTGTGGTGCACGTGTGTGCGCCGAAAAACTCTAACAAGCTCAAAAAGCAATTTGCAAGAGGCAGTCGAAAAAATTGCCAAAAATATCGACGTGCTGGCTCGTGCAATTGACGTTTTTGGGGAACGGGCCATGGACTGGTGGACGGGGTGGCTAAAGGCTTTTCGGTGACTAGGGATTGGGGCCAGTTACATACATAAAACCACGCGTCGCACAAAAGCCGCCAAATCGTCGTCGCTCACAAAGCCCCAGCAACCAAAATACAAAATGGCTGCACCACAATAACAAAATCAGCGATGTTCCCACAAACTATTTCCCCCGAAACTATTTGGAAGGGCACTGGAGAGCACATTCCAGGAGAATTGTCCTGGGAAAACGTTTCTGGGAACAGGGTAGAAAAAAAACTGCCGGTTTGCCCTCAAAAAGAAATTCGTTTCGTGGTCAGAAATTAGCATCGTTTTTGGGCTTATTTTGCGTGTTTTTTGTTCGTTTTTTTTCGTTTTTTCGGATTACGGTGATACTAGTAGGCCAATGAAATCCCTTCGCATTTCTGAAATCAGGAACATGACAAAAATCACAAAAGTATCAGTTTGGTGATGTGTTAGTATCCCTCAAAATCATAAGTTCCTACATTCATACATATTTCGATTAAAAAACAGACATCAAAACGCATAATGTCCATCTGTCGCGGCCTAGGAAATTCAGCTCTCGGAAAGCTTCTCCACACTTCCAAGACCCTCGCCCACACACACTGCCTAGGGCTGACCGTCAGAGCCATATCTACGGCAGTGCCGGAACGCCCCCCCCTCACGATGATCAAAAGCTATCTGAATTTGCGGATGCTGGAGGCTACTTCGACGCGGCCCGTACCGGATAGTGTGATACTTCAGATCATCGACGATTGGCAGCCGAACTTCAAGCCCCATCGCTGCTTGCTAGACGGTCGATTCTGTCTGTCAACTTTCAGGGGCAAGCAGAAGAAAAAGACCGCTAAGGCAGTGGGCCCCAAAAGGATGCGTCGACAGCAGACGAGTCTTTTCAAGGACGTGGACTTTTCCGATCTGCAGCCATAGGTGGACTGCGAAGATGAACAAAATTACAGGATAAATTGGAGAAAATTTTGCAGCACACGGCACTGCTCCGTTGAACAATAAAGGTTTTTGAAATGCACATGATTATTCGTTGGAAAGGGGCGTAGGAGAACATCGAAAGATCTGTCAGATGGAGACTCATTACTCCCTTAACTCATTTTTTATACAACAATCCCTCTGTAGGCACTTTAGTCTCGAGTTGCCCGCCATCTGGCTGCCCCCTGTCCCCTGCCCCACGTGCAACAAAGCGCAAAACATAATTAAAAAACATAATTAAAAGCATTAAAAAGCCTCGGTGGGTGTGGGTGTGGGTGTGGGTGCTATACTTAGCCCAGTTAAGAGCAGCGCACATCAAAGCCGGAGGGCCTGGGCGGCGCCTAATTACGCCGACAAGTGCAGTGGATGGAAACAGAGAAATGCAAATGTGCGGCACAAAAAAATACACCAAAATTAACTGGCAACAATTGAGAGCGAGAAGCAAAATCCGAGAATAGGCGGGGGGCAAGTTAATTGTGCAACTCGGTGAAAGGAGGAGCCCCGGCACGGGCTGGGATAGTAGCACAGTGCCATAGACGAGAAGTGGCGGCAGGACACTCGACGGGCTAGTCCTTGCCTTTCTGCCATTGATTTTTTCTATATTATAAAATTTATGCTACTCGTGCTCGCCCTCTACGCTTTGTTGTACTCCACCTCCACCTCCACCTCCAGAACAGCACTTCATTTTCCGCCTTTCCTTTTCATAAAGTCCTTTTTTTTCCAGCAAACATTTTTTCCAAGCGCTTTTGAGCTTTTGTTGTCGAGTGCAGCCGCACCCAAAGAAAAGGGCTTGACAATAAAAATTATGAAGCATATTACTTGAGTGCACTCGAGTTCCTCTTTTTATCCCCCACACCCACCCCCACCCCGAACCCCTCCCGCATCACTCGCCTCTGTCACTTTTCGTACTGCTCTTTGCTTGTTCCCTTTTGTTTTTGTTTTGCTGTTCTTGGCTCAGATCGGAAGGATGCGAAAAT
This sequence comes from Drosophila lowei, assembly GCA_008121275.1. NCBI lineage: Eukaryota > Metazoa > Arthropoda > Insecta > Diptera > Drosophilidae > Drosophila > Drosophila lowei. The sequence continues at coordinate 16,225,970 of CM017778.1, read as the reverse complement.
ATGCCAAACGTCTGTCGCTAGTTTCTGGAGTGTACACCGGCGTGTTAAGTAGCAGAAAGGGCCAAGAACCCTTGCGATAATAATAAACTGAATGTGATGGAATTTAAGATGCGAATTGCAGCAAAGAGGTGAGAGCTTAGAGGAATGGATGGCTATCTGGTAACGATTTGGACGGAATTTATTGCATTGATGGAGGCAATGGCGACCGAGTCCCCCCGGACACGCACGACACGCCCCACGAAATGTTCTCCTGTACCGAAAAGGAGAACCCACCTTGGCCCATCATTTGAAAGATTTTCAACCTTTGAAATTTGTGCCAATTTGTGCTATTTTATTGAACTATTGCTAATCTAGTGAGTACCGAAGATCAGGCTGCGCCGCAACTCCGCCCAGCGGTATTGAGCCGAGTGCACTTGATAGCGATAATCACGACTCCGCGGTGCCCCGGACGCGTCTGATTCGCGCTTGACCGCAGATCGCCAGCGATCCCTGTTCATGTATATGAAGGGGGTGCTGCGACGATATTCGGGGTGCAGGCTAAAGGAGCTCTCCTCACAGAACTTTGGGCGTTTGCCAAAGTTTCGAGTCTGGGGCACGCAACGTCCCAGAGTGAGGGATCCGCTGGCCATCAGGCTAGCCAACATTGGGGACATGATGATGGATGGTCTAAAATGTTGGGAAATTTTGATGTTTTGCTCCTGAAATGTAAATGTAAATGTAAATGTAAATGGGCTTATATTTTACCTTGAATTATGGCTCCAAGGCAACGGATTCCATTTTATTCTCAAAATGCTTGCAGCACTGTGTGGCACGTCACATCCTGCTATTCCTCCAAAAATATTCCATTTCCATTCAAAAGTTTACCCATTACTCGTTCATATTTCATAGTAATTATATATTTGATAAAAGTCTGCTCGAAATGTTTCTGAAGAGGTCCGAGAGCTGTGCCGGAGAGGGCGAGCCTAGAAGGCCGTTCGCCCGTAGATCATAGCATGGCGGAATTCCGCCCATCGGCTACGGTGCGAGGTGTACGATGGATAGGGACAGATGACCTTGCGGGAGATGCCACTGCCCCTCGGGGTGTTGTATTCGTTTCGTTGGGCGGACACTCGTCGCCAGAGCTCCTCACTGCTTCGTCTGCGCTCCAGCTCATCCTCGTCCTCCTTGTCGTCTTGTCGCTGGCGAAAGATGACCTCGCGGACGGTGCCCACCCGCTGCTCATCATGGGGGGCCTGCATTTCGTAGCGCTCCTCCACCAGGGCCTGTGCCTTCCGCTCCTGGTCCTGGTGATATCGCCTCTCGTCCTCCAGAGGCGCCGAGGTCGTGGACTCCATCCCACCGGAGGCCTGCCTGTGCTGCTCGCGCCTGTGGGCTCGGACTTCGGTGTCGATTTCGCCAATGGACTGCGCGTTCAGATCCTGGGATCGACGTCCCCGGCTCCTTGTCTGGTCCAGTCTGCCACTGCTGTTGCTCCAGTAGCGATTGTGGTTCTGACTCCGGTTCTGTAGCATTAGCTGCCTGGCTGCGAACCAGTCCTCTCTCTCGGGCCACTGCCGGCTGCCGCAGCCCAAATTCATCGTCGCCCGATTGATCGCAGCATTGTGCAACGGCGAGTAGCCACTGTACGATCGGAGGCACAGAGTGAGCACCGGCCTCATCGAAGTGCACATCGATGAGAACCTTTTCACGCGAGCCGGCATTTCGAGAATTTCGAACCAAAGGACACTTTTGTAGAAATTTTCAAAATTTTGTTTCAACAACGGCAGGAGAGAATTTGAAAATTTTCTTAAAATTTAGGAGAAAAAAAAGATCGAACGAAAAATTTCGTAGTGCTTGGGAAGACAGTAATTTAGAAACTGTGAGAAATACATACTCCCAGACAGTCCTTCGAAACTGAATCAAATGCTGCCTTTGTCATGGACTGCTTTCCATTTTCCTTTGCCTGACACATACGAACAGATGACGTGGAAAATCAGGAAATCTGTGGCAACAAATATCATAATTTATTTATTGCCAAAAGCAATTCAATTCGTACAGAGGCATTCTTTTGACCAAATTAAACAACAAAAGCCGGAATAAAAATTGAAACACACAAAACAGTCTTCAACGCATGATTCACAGATTTATTAATTTTTCATCAGCGTCGAGTGGGGGCCGTGGGCCGGGGCCGGGGGCCGGGGCCTTTGACTATCAGCAAGACTGCAAATTGAGTTAGTACACAATTACAACAACAATTATGAGTGAGGTCTGAAATTTTACAATAAATGGAAAACAGCATTAGATGGAAAACTCCATCGTCTGGCCGAACACTGACTGCTCTCTGGCCGGCAAGTGGAACGCCGTAGAACAAGATAGGGTATTTGATAAAACTTTATTGCTTAGAAAGAACCAGGCCTCACGGTATTGTGTTTTGTGGCCAGCGGGGGCTGGCTGAGGGGGCTGCCCTGCTCGTTGTTTAAATGTAGGCAAAGACATGTCACTGCTTTTTAATTTAAATGCAAATTAAGGCCTTTGTCAACACTTTGCCAAGACTCAAGACAACGGCGCTGACGACGTTGGAGGCCCGAGGCCAGCTGCAAGGAGCTGCCGTACGACTAAGGAATTGCTAAGGACTATATGCATAGTTTTAGATATACGAGCATGTATGTATGTGTATGTGGATAGAATCTTTGTTTTAACAGCAATCAATGCTGCACATCCTTAACGCACACAAACCGCCCCGCCCACATAGCGCCACATCCAGTTGATGTGGGAGGTGATGCGAGTGTTGACACCGATGCCATAGGGCTGTCCACAGGCCCGCCCGTAGCTGATCACGCCCAGCAGATACATGCGTTCGCGCTGGCGCAGGATCACCGGGCCACCGGAGTCATACTGGCAGGAGTCCTGGCCCCGTCCGCTGGAGTCGTACGTGCACAGCTGGCCGGCAGAGATGCTCGAGTTGTACTGCTGGCGACACACCGAGTTCTCCATGGTCAGCAGCGTGGCCTTCTGCAGAGTGTTCGATTTGGCGGCGGCAAATCCCAGCGTCCCCCAGCCGGTGATGTCCACGTTCTGATAGCTGAACGTGCTGTCGCTGTGGGGGAGTCAATGGGAATTTTGGAGCCTGGAAGCACAATACATTTCTCCACTTACGACTGTCGGACGGGCAGACAAATCGGAGCCACGCCCCTCGACCATTCCATGGGTGTGGCCGTCTGCAGCAGCGCAATGTCATTGAGATCTCCGGAGGACGTGACCGTGTACGCGGGATGATTGATAATACTGAGAATTCGGTGCTGGGCAGCATAGATCGATTCGCTGGCTGCACAAGAAGGGGGCTTAGAGCTGCACAGACTGCTCCCGTAGGGGTCACTCACCCGTGCTGAGATCGTGCTCTCCCACGAGGGCCAGCAGGCGACTGGCCACCGGCTGACGGACTGTGCAGTGGGCAGCCGTCACAATGAAGCGATCGCTCACGATCGTCCCGCCACAGAAGATGGGCAGAGTGGAGGCCAGGTCCCTGAGCCCCACCATCGAGGGATACTCGTGTTTGGCCGTCTCCACGCCGTTGGCAACGCGATTGGGGTAGGACCAGCCGCAGTCGCAGGCCGACGGACGGGCCACGGCCTGGCAGCTGAGGCGCGCTCTCTGGCGGCTCTGCGCGCTGCTCGAGTAGTAGGCCAGGGCCAGCGACTGAAAGTTGGAGGTGCGCGAGATCTGGCCCATGCGGCAGTAGCGCTCACCATCGCGGAACTGCAAGTCGCCGTCGCGGGAGATAAACAGGAACTCCGAGCCGCAACTATCGGGATACTAGCACGGGGAATGAGTCACAGTCATGGTCAGAGGTGCAGCGCATCCAAGACTTACCACTTCGTAGCGACAGCTCAATTGGATCACATGATTGCTGGGAGCTCTCAGACGGAACCTGCAACTGCTGCCACTCGGCAGGGCACCCGGAAAGTTGAGGCTGGTTATGTTAATCGCTTGATTCGACAGCAGATTATAATGCCTGGTGCACTGCTGCTGGCCGGAAACTGCACTGATGGCGATAGCCACAAGAAAACCGAAAAGTCTCAGCCCGAACATGACGGAAAGGCAGCAGATGCTGCTATAAATCTGAAGCGCTTACAGAACCACTTTATATAAGACTGCCTCCAGCAGATAAGACTGAATATTTCACTTATTTTAAAGAGAAACAAATATTGGCTAGAGATTGAAGTCAAGGTGAGGAAATGCCACTATTTACATGATCTTGAAGGAGGGGTTTTTGGGGCATTTATTCGTCTCTCACAGGCTGACCACACAATTGGAGTTGCCAATCTTCTGACGTATCCAGCTGATGTGGGACGTGATCCGGGTGTTGACCCCCATGGGATACGAGGTGGCGGCACAGCTCTTGCCAAAGCTGATGATAGCGATGAGGAACTGCTTGGAGGAGCGCAGGACGACGGGACCGCCAGAGTCGTACTGGCAGGAGTCGCGGGCGTTGCCCGAGTAGTCGTAGGTGCACATCTGATTGGGATATATTTCAGCCACGTCGTTGTACTCGGTCTGGCAGTCCTGGTTGTTCACCACCATCAGGTTGATCTTCTGCATGGTGGCGGATGTGGGTCCGGCAAAGAAGAGTGTGCCCCAGCCAATCACGTCGACAGTTTGGTACGAAAACGTCTGTGTACTGCCCAAGGATTTCGATTTAGAAAGAAGGACAGCTCTCTGGGGGACTCTCTGGGTACTCACGTGCCAACAGGCGGCAGGCAGATGGGACCCACACCACGGGACCAGAGGATGTTCTTGGCTGTTATCAGAACTGCAATGTCGTTCTTCACATCGGGCTCGTCCACGTACTGTTCATGGCGTATCATCTGTTGTATGGCGTACTGCTGGTAGTACCTCGAATTGGAAGCTGTTCAAGAAGAAAAGTCTGGGTTCAGTCAGCGGCTTGTCTTGGATATCGAGGCTCTTACGGTTCTGTAGATTGTTGGTTCCGGCAATAGCCACAATATTGGTGGCCTGCTTGATCTGCAGCGTGCAATGGGCAGCGGTAAGGATGTAGCGATGGGCCACTAACAGAGGATTCCAATTGCGGGTTAAAAAGTCACACCACCTATCCTCAGACTCCCCCACTCACCTATGGTGCCGCCGCAGAAGGAAGGCTGATTGCTGGTGACGTCCTTGAGGGCCACCATGCTGGGAAACTCATTGTCCGCGGCCTGCTGGCCATTGGCAATGCGGGAGTTGACCGACCAGCCGCAGTTGCAGTTCTGCTGGCTGGTGGTCAGAGTGCACTTGAAGCTGCCCCCCTGCTGGCCCGTCGAGATGTAGGCGAAGACCAGTTCGGTGAAGAGAGACTCCCGGGCGAAGGTGCCACTGCCACAGAAGTTCTCGGCTCCGCGCATCAACAGGTCTCCCTCGGGGTCCAGCCAGAAGTTGTCCGTGGCGCACTGGCCATTGCTCTGGGGCAGACTTATGGTGCACTGCACTTGCACGGAATAGTCCACGGGTGCCACGAACCTGTAGCGACAGGATGTTCCCGCGGGATAGCTGCCGGGATAGTAGGGGGACTCCACGTAGGTCGTGCCCGGACCCAGGTTGTACGTATTATCGCAGCCCTCGAAGTAGGCCAGAGCGACGGGAGACAGGGCCAAGAGCCAGAGCTCCGTGATGATTAAACGGCGGCTAAACATTTTGGCCAGACCTTACGGTTTCGAAGCCAAAACTCAACTGGGCCAGCCCGATAATGCCACCCACAACTAATACCAGAGACAGGGCCAAAGTTAATTAAAAAAAAAAGAAGAAAAGGCCACGCTCCAACAGTTGATAAAACAGTTGGAAGTTGCCATCAAGTATACGCCCCGTTCGCACCGTTTGCCCCATTATGCAGTTGTTCAAATACAATGTTAGGCCCCCTCCGCTGACCTTGGCCAATGCACAGCCTATCCATCTTTGAACTTGGCCAATAGCTGCCCTGGCATTATTCAATTTGCCAGATAAGCGGCCCTGCACTTACTGTGGGTCATTGCTGTCTACTCTGTCATGTCCCAGCACCAGATCCACCGGCTGCGCTGCCGGCGATAAGCAAAAGTCGAAGGCAAATAAACACTTTGTTGTTGTTGAATAATGAGTTCTAATTAGGAGGCAAACAGCGACGAGCACATAAAGAGATCTGTTCCGTCGGATTCACTTTTCCTGCTACGATTGTTTGCCCACCCGCGATAAGCAAAAGATAAACCAGATCCAGGAAAGCAGCTACCGCTTATACTTCCCCGTGCGTATATTTGCCAAGAAATTTTTCGGATTGTTTTGCTATTTTCCATTAAATTCGCAACCTCTTTTATCTATACAATACCTTGTGTTTGATTAGTAAGGCAGAGGCTTAAAAAAAAGAAACAAACAAAAAGCAATGTTGTATCCCCTGAATTCCCACATTTGTGGTACATTTCCAGCAGTTTTTGTTTGCGGATTGAAACGTGTTATCAATCTTTATTTAAAGCTGTCATTTTATGGGAATGATCTCATATTTGTGCAAATATATTTGTTTGAATTGTCATGAAATAAACAAAAACTTGTGCGGAAAATGCAAGTTTTCCACGCAAAAAAGGTTTGTTGGTCTTTCATTAACTTTGTACACACACAACACTCGCATGTAAATCTCCTTGGGATCTTTGGATGGAAAAACTTAAAAAAATGTCTTAAAAATACATTGAAAATACTTTAAATTTTGGTCGAAAAAAATGCATTAATGGGGGGGATAGTAAAGCAATTATGAAAGGGCCGAAAGAGTGCGGGTAAATGTTGATGAATATCGGGCAAAGTGTCTATCAAAAATTGACTTTATTCATACATATGCAAACACGCGCACACGCACACACACATGGGCAGGCGCATAGCAAAATCAGCGCCTAAAAGCATGCAGCAGTTTCGGTCTCTGATCCGCTCGGAGCCGTGTAATTATAATATGGCAGCATTTTTATCTTTATCTTTTTGCAGCCACGCTTTTGTTGCCCCCCCTTCCCCCTTCCCCACCACTGCCCCACTGCCTCTGCTGTACATAGCATGGCCATGTCTATATTTTCTAGTGTCACACACAATTTTTGTTGCTCCATTTGAAGTGCTTTCCGTTTTTGTTGTTTTTTTTTTTTTGTTTTTGCTTTGACGGGACTCGGGAATTTTTTTGCCATACATTTGCATTTCCACTAATTTGACTTTTGTATTGTTGCGGTCTCATGGCCCCCCGCCTCCGCCTCCGCCTCCGCCCCCCTACCCCTCCGCCCCGTACCCTGCCCGGCAGCCCGTTTATGTGTTAGAGTTTTTTGCTGGTCCTTTTGGCTTTCCACCAATCGCATTTCCTCTGCCACATCTCTGGTAGTATGTGTGTGCCTGCGCGCATGTATGGGTGGGTGGGCTGCGCTACGCACTTTTTGACTTTTCGTTGAGGAAAATGCGTTTTCATGCATTGGTTGGCTGTCGAGAGCAGGACTGGGCGTGTGATTGGGTTTGGTTTTGGGTTTCAGTTGGGCTTGGGATTGGGCTTGGGGGTGGGGGTGGGGGCTGGGGCTTGTGTTTTATGGTTCTATCTCTCTATGTGTCTCTGTGTCTCTCTTTTCTTCTGCCTGTGTCTGTGTGCGTGTGTGAGCTGGAATGCATTCTCCCAGGCCGTGTCATTTGATGCGGCTGTGACTCTGTGGCCATATCATTAATTGCCGTTAGCTGGTAACAGGAACTGGGCATGGCAAGCGTGCAACACACACAAATTAGTGGGCAGCACGCTTTGTATAGAAACTACGGCTATGGAAAAAAGTGGGCAAACTGAAACGGATGGAAAAAGAGGAGATACAGCGAAGGCCTTTCAATGGTTGGAGGCCAGCACATAGAAGCTAATGTTTTCGGCTATGACTACATTTACATGCATGTTGTACAGGCCTTAATCGTGTTTTACTATGTATCTATATCCAATATGGGCTTTTTGGTCATATTTCTGAAGTATTATTCAAATTTGTTGTGTGCAAATCTTACCTCTGTAAATAACATACTCTTTTGACTTTCCTCTCGGTTTTTATCGCCAATGAAATGTGGAAAATCTTTTTCCTTTCATGCCATCGATGAACAGTAATTGCAGTTTCCTAGGCTACAATCCGACAGAATCGATGCAGCCATCAGAGACAGTCTCTCTCTATCTCTGTCTCTTCTCCGCCCTTCCTTCGCCCTGCAGCTTTTGACATTTCTATCGGCCTCTTTCAGGGGTCCCACTTACAAATCATACGGTACGGACGTAAGCGGCAACACATTCAATTTGCTGAACCTTCAATCACAATAAATCCATACAAATTTCCGTATTTTTTTTTTGTCGAAAACCTTTTCAAATGCAAACTAAGCAAATTTTAATTAATGAAAAATTGCAATTAAAAATGGGGTTTTCTTCCAACCACCCCCACTCCAGCATGCGCCGTGAACAGTTTTTCATTTGCGGCCGTAAAAAATAGAAGAAACAATACGGAAGGCAATCCACAAAACAAACAAAAAACGTGCACCCAGTAAATGCACAAAAAACACAACGCACTCTGTACATACGGCGTATGTACTGCGATGGGTGGCCGGATCGGGCCGAGGGAGGCGTCATCTAAGCACGGCCTCTGCCGCTGCACCGCTGCCAGCGTCGCCGATTAACATAAACACGCAAAAAACATTAACAGAGCCACAGCAGCGACAGCGGCAGCGACAGCGGCAGAGGCAGAGGCAGCAACAGCAGTAGCAGCGGCCAACGGCAATGCAGTTAGAAAAAGCAACAAGAGGAAAACTATGGCAGGCGGCGGGAGAGGGGAGAGGGGAGATATTTCATACATAGATAACGCGGCGTATGTGTAACGTGCGAGGGAGACGGAGAGAGCCAGCCAGCCCCAGAGCCGACTCTCTCAGTCGCTCATACTGCCACTCGCTCATTACACTCATTTCGCATAGTAGTTTGGGGTGGCGCATAGGCAATTTTCCTCACACACACACACACGCACACATATAAAGAAGAAAAAACTGCGCTGACTGCGCTGACTGTGCTGCCTGGCAGCACCCAAACCCAATCACAAAAACGCGTTAATAAGAGGAAAACGTGGGGCAAAAACTACACACAGAAACACAGACACACTCGACACACACACACACACACACACAGACACTCGGTCAGAGAGAGGCAATGACTGGTGCCAACCAATCACAGAATTTGTTTACGAATCGTGCGGCAAAAGCAACAGAAAGAAAATACTTGGTGAAAAAAGAAAAATCCACCCACAGCATCGCTCTCTCTATCGCTCTCCATCTCCATCTCCATCTCCCTCTCTGCGTCTGTCTCTCTCGCGGCACAGTTTTTATTTTTCTACAGCAAGCTCTTTCAGCGTGCTCTCTCTCTTAAACGGCGCCCGCTCTCTTTGGTGCTCTTTCGCCTGAGTTCTGCCCGTGGATTGAGTGGCTGGCTGGGGCGCAGAGCGAGCGGATGACAGGGAAACTGGTTTTAGGTTTTGAGGGAATGGAATGGAATGGGGATCGGGGAACGGGTTTCTCTCGATTGATGTTTTAGTTAATATGTTCACCAAATTTTAATTGAATGCTCCATGTTTGTGAATGTTTGATGAATGTTGTGCAGAGCGAAACGGAGTGCAGTGGAATGGTGGGGAGGGGTGAAGTTTAACCAAATCTAAAGCGACTTTAATTGGATTTGATATCAGTTTAGTATGTGATTAGAATCACTAAACCTACTCTGAAATGCAAGTGTTTGATGAATTCCCTAAAGATGGGAAAGACTATGGGATATATATTTCCAGTGATATTATTTCAAGATCAAATTATTCTTATATTTAAAAAGAAACGATAATATCCTTGAAGATCCCACTGGATTCCTACCGGTCTTTTGGGTAAAACTATCAGTTATTTATTTAAACTGCCGGACCTGCAGAATAGACCCCTCATAATTCCACATAATTAAGTGAAACTATCTGGCAAACTGCCATTACTCAACCATTTTACGACATTAATTAACCTAGAAAGAAAATTTGGTATAAAAATACCCATAATGTCCCCCCAAAGAACTTTTCTATTAGCCAGCAATCGATTACAAAGGCTTATGACCTGCGTGCCGGGCTCTAAGCAGATACAGTCCCCCCAGGAGAGGGCCTGTAGATGGGGGAAGGTCCAGGGAGGGTTGACAGGAAGGTAAAGGAAAGCGAATAAAGGAGGGAAGAAGCAAACAGTTAAACGAAACTGTAAACATAACGCATCAAATGTTAATGTCGCCTAATTGTGTAATTCTGGTGTCGCATTTTGGCCGTCATTTACATAGGACATAACAATGGAACAGTCCCTCGTAATGGTGCGGGAATTGCCACTAATGAAGGCTCAAAGGAGCGGGGCTGAAAGCACACGCTAATGAAGTAATTACAACAATTAATTTAATTATGAATTAAGCGATTGTTGCTGTGTTCCCGACATTTATGGGCAGTTCAAAGGCTGCTCTGGTCGCGGGTAGGACGGTGGCTGATGGGTGGAGTTACCTCAGTTTGTTTGGTCAAAATGTTGACAAAGGACAACGAAGGACGAGCAGGTGCAAGCCTGGGCTTCGGTTAAGCACAAGGGAAGCAGTGGTATCCCTTTAAAAGAGATAGGAAAAAGCTCTGGGTAGTTTTCCAAAAATTAATATTGCAAAATTCTTTGCACTTTAAGCCACCAGAACCCGCAGAATCAGGAAATGTTTGTACATATTATGCGACCACATGCAAACCAACAATCGAGTCCATGTGTGTGTGTCCATGTTGCCCTAATGAGAGCTGCAGTCGCGCAAACACACACAAACACACACAACTTATTATACAGATTTTCGCACCTTGTCCGCATGCTTTTGGCTTTTGGTTTTGCCCCTCCCGCCGTTAATTGAAATATAGAATAAGCCAATTAAAATTAAAATTATTGCCACGCATTATGGCCTGTGGTAGGCCCCAACTTCCCCACCTCGCTAGACAGTGGATAGTCGTTGTTGGTAATGCAACTGTTGATTATTTGTAAATTATTGCAGTTCCGATAAAAGCGTTACTCTGTAGAGCTATTTATTTTTGTCAATATGCACCTAATGAAGTCCGATAATCAGACTTTAATTGTTTCAAATGGCATGAAATTGAAGGAAATTAAGGTCCTAGTCGAGGCATAAGAAATGCATATAAAAGTAGGTATATATTGAATAAATATAATCCCCATAATCTACTTCAGTCTTTATTATTTCACTCAATGATAGGAAAAATTGACTTCCCTTAATCGTAATAATCGATGAGGAACCACAAAAATGTTATCTGATGCCTATTTGACTACCAAGTACTTGAATTTATTTATTTCTGGGAAGTGTGTCGGTGATTGTGATAGACAAGCTTTGGGTTCTTTCTTTTGGTTATCAGAAACATTGACACTGGCTATGACTGCGATTGGAATACAGATGGTGTTCTCCTGTAAGTTAAGCAAATCATAGTAACGACTAATCTACAAGTATCACGGTGACCAGTAATCTACAAGTACCACACAGATAGCGTCCTAAGATTGGGCTTTACTGGTATAAATAGGTTTCCCCATGGGGCCAGACAACAGTTTTCAACTAAACACCGGTACTGAGACAAGATGGTAAGAGTTCTGGCCACATTGCTTCTCAGTTGGCTGACGTTAGCCAGAGCCGTGCCGCAATTTCTCAATTGGGAGCTAGGCGTGGAGGAGCGGGGATTTAGCATGGTGGACTATCAACGGCTCATGGATCTGCGTTCTTTGGGCACGGAGTTCTTTCGGCATTTCGGGAACATTTCAGAGGCGGACCCAGAGCTCCTCCAGGGGCGGCTGCCCAGTCAGCAGGATCTGGTGTGCCTGGCAGACATGGCCCAGTTTATGCAGGGTCTGACCTCGGGACGTCTGTGGGCCCTCAACAGTAAGTGGAATTCCATTCCTCACTTAATTTAGCAAGACGCTTGGCAATGTGTGACTGTTCTCAGTGATCGATTCGTGGGGAACCATACCGTCTGGCTATCTGAAGTTGAATACCATCGATATGGGCAACTACGACGAGTGCATCAGGCTGGACAAGGCTGTCGCCGACGGGCACAGCATTCAGGGGAAGTACTGCCTCTTGCAGCTGCCTATTGCCAAGTGGCTTGGCTTCGACATGGACTCCTTGAAAGGCACCTACATGAAGACCGCTGTGTGCTTCCCTTCCACCTGCTCCGCCGAGCATATGGAGACCTTTTTGGGCCAGCTTCTTCAGAGGCTACTCGGTGTCACCGATGCCAAGGAGATGTTTTCCATCGACGAGGCGACCTGCAGGACAGCCAAATCCAGGAGCGAATCCTTTGACAGCCTTACCATTGTGACTATGTACGTACTAAAATGTTAGCCGAAAACAGTTGGCCGAGACTAACCAGGTGTTCCCCCCAGTGTTCTGCTATCAGTATTGACTTCTGTGACGATTATCTGCACTGTCTACGACTACCTCCTGTGCGGAGATAAGAGTGAGTACGAAGGTTTAGCCTCTATCCCAGCCCAGCTAATGGTTTTCCTTTCTCTGGCAGAAGTGCAGCTACCCCGTATAGTCGGTGCGTTCTCCGCTCGTGCCAGTTCCCGGGGTCTCTTTGCCATCGTGGACACCAAGTCGAGTCCCAACGTCATCCATTGCCTCAATGGCATACGCTGCCTGTCGCTTATTTGGGTGATATTTGGCCACGAATATATCTATGCAATGATGTCGCCAAATATCAACCGAAGTGATCTCATTGGAGTGGGTGCTACTACCATAGAAATACCATCATTGCGGTCACACTCTCCCATTCTAACTTCTTGCAGTGGATGGAGCAATCCTTTTCCAACTTCATCATGTATGCCCCGTTCTCTGTGGACACGTTCTTCTTCCTCAGCGGCCTGCTGATAGTTGTGGTCTCCCTGCGCTTTCTGGAGAAGTGAGTGCCGCAATCGAATCCGTCTCGTCGAGACTGGTCTAAGCTTTCTTTTGAATTGGCAGAACCAAGGGCAAGATAAATGTGCCGCTGATGTACCTGCACCGGTACTTGCGCCTCACACCGATGGTGGCAGCTGTCATTCTCGTATCGATGAAGCTATTGCCCCTCCTGGCCGACGGACCCCTGTACGAGAAAGTCGGCTTTGGGGACTATTCCGTATGCGAGCGCACCTGGTTCTGGACCCTCCTCTATGTGCAGAACTACGCCACCAAAGAGATTGTAGGTGAAACTAGGGCGATCGCCAGTCGACGCACCACTGATCCTTGATGTATTTCAGTGCATTCCGCATACTTGGTATCTGGCCGTGGACATGCAACTGTATCTCGTCTCTCCGATTCTGCTGATTGCTCTCTACAGGTGGGGCAAGAAGGGGGCTGGGGGCATTCTGGTGCTGATGCTGCTGCTCTCGTCGTGCCTTTTCGCCACCATTCTGACCAACAATTACCAAGTGATTTTCAAGTAAGTTTGTCACTGAGAAATACTCCCTTTCATCCCATGCTCATGCCCCCCCCTCGCGCTTTGCCGCGAGTAGAAAAGGTGACCCGACCGGGGAGGCGCAGAGGAAACTCTACTTTGCTACTCACAACCATGCGGCTCCGTGGCTGATCGGCTTCCTCTTCGGCTACTTTCTGCACCTGACCCGCGGCAAACAGTTCCAGCTCAACCGCCTCGTCGTGTGGTCCGGATGGCTGCTCTGTCTGGCCACGATCTTTGCCTCGATTTTTGCCATGTACCCATACGCCAAGTTGCTGGAACCATCGCCAACGGTTCTAACGCAGGCCGTTTTCTATACCCTGACGCGCATGGGCTGGCCCTTGGCCCTCTGCTGGGTGGTCTTTGCCTGCATGCAGGGCCATGGTGGTCTGGCCAACAGCTTCCTATCCTCCCCTCTCTGGCAGCCCTTGTCGAGGCTTTCCTACTCGGCCTTCATCTGGCACCTGTTCATCGGAGAGGTTAACCATCGTCGATTGCGTACGCCTTCGCATTTTACGGACTATGATATGGTAAGTGAGCCCCCGCACAACTCATCCTGCTCTACGACTAATCCGATCACCTCAGATGCTCTCCTTTTGGTCGACCTTTGGCTTCACCCTGCTGATCTCCTGGGCGTTCTACACTATCATTGAGGCGCCGATGGCTGCCCTGGAGGCCTTTATCCTGCCCACCCGAAAGCCCAGCTCGAAGCCAGCCGAAGTCGAAGCTCAGCCCAACCCTTCTGTCGAGTCTCCGAGTGAAACAGAGCAGATAGACCCAGATCTGGCCGATACAGACACCTCTAAACAAAGCGTCTAGCAATTTTTTTAGTGGAAAATTGTCTCCTTCGAGATCCTTTTTCGTGGAGATGGCCTTTTATACCCGATGCTCCGAGAGTACGCACTTAATTGAAATATAAAATGAGCCAATTAAAATTAAAATTATTCCCCCACATTGTGGTCTGTGGCATGCCCCAACTGCCCCACCCCACCTCTGTTCCCTTCCGACGATGGCAGACAGTTGATAGTCGCTGCATTTATTGAAAATTACTGAAAATGAGCAGCGGGGGCTGTGCCACCGTGCGGCTGCAACTGTTGATAATTTGTAAATTATTGCACTGCTGATAAAACGGCTAGGCTGCATATTTAAATACATTTTCAATATGCCCTTAATTAAGTGCGATAATCAGATTTTAATTGCTTCAAATGGTTGCAAATTTAAGAAAACCAAGTCGAGCCATGGCCTTTATGGCAAAAGCTTGTTCTAAGGACATTGAGAGACAGGAGAAAATAGTACCCAAGAGATTGATTAAAATAAATAATAATAAATAAATATATATGTATATAATATAATAAAATAAATAAAAATAACCTGGCACCTGCGTGCCATTCTAAACACTTTTTTCCTTTGGTTACGTCAATCGTTAGGTCCTGGCATATATGCAAAAATTTAGCAGGAGGCGTTCCGATTTGCCTCTCGACAAACAGATCTCCAGAAAGGGTCCCCTGTGTCCAAGCGGATCGCAAACATCCAAATACTTTCTTTCTTTCTTTATTTCCTTATTTCCTTTCTTTTTCTTGGAAAAAATCCCTTGAATGAAATAAAGAAAGAGCTTCCCTTTTGCTGCTTTTACTTTCCATTCTTTGGGCGTACAACCTATCGCCAAATGTGGATATAGTGCGTCCCCTTTTGAACTAATTTGTATTGTTTAAAAGCAAGTTATTTACCATATTAAATCTGGACTTTTTGTGCCTCCTTCAACCTACATCACGGCCAAACTCTGTTCGCAGCAACTACTCAAATATCGTTGGATATTTTGCCTAATTGACTACAAGTATGGCAAACCTTGCCCAATTTGCACCCCGAAGGCCACGCCACAACACGAGCCCGAAAATGTTCAATGGAAAATCGCAAATTCAATATTTGAGCACCTGCAACACATGCCGGAACAGACCGGAACAGAACAGAGAAACAAAGTGGGGCAGGAGAGCGGCCGGACCCGGGGTTTGGCTGAGCTGAGCTGCTGTTGAACAGTCGGGTTGAAGTTGCAAGTTGTAAGTCGGCTTCTTACCTGGCCATCCCAGGTCCCGTCCGTCTTTTGCCAGTTAGTGATGCCTTCGGAAAAGTTTTCCAGGACACCGTTGCCACGTTCCACGTGGCCCCCACGCCAGCCCCTTGCGGCTGTCGTCGCTGCATTTCGGGTCGCGCAATTATTTAATGAAGTTATACAATTTTTGGCCCATGTGCTGATCAGGGACACGTGAAGGAGGAGTGTGTGGTGCGGTGTGTTGCGGTGAAAATTTCATTGCTGGGATGAATTTTGTTGTAATTTGATTTTTGGTTTGTTGGCTTTTGTTTGAGTTCTCTCCTCGCCGCTCCTCCGCTCTTTACAGCAACTTTGTGCAACGGAATTCAATTAAGAAATGTCAAAATTTTATTGAACACAATGCAGATTCCGGGCTCTGCTTCAGGGTCAGGGGGCAGGCCCATCTCTCCTTCCCACAGCATCCATACGGGCTCGGGAATATCCTCGGCATTAATTTAGGTACGCCAATAACCTTTGCGCACTTTTGCTGCATCAATTTTCATTAAAACGCGCTCGCAGATAAGGTCCAGTGTTTTTTTCCACGGTTCTCGCCAGGTTTTTGCGCGAAAAGTTAGAAAACCGTAAGCGGAAATGAATCCCATGTGCATAAATACGTATAAATCCAAAAATAAATTGAATTAAAAAAGGCTAGAGAACAAAAACAAAACAAAATGATACAACAAAAACCGAAAAGGAATACAAAAAAGAAAAAAAAAAGGAAAAAAAAGGACAAGTCCAGCCAGAAATTGGAGTGAGCATAATAAATTCGGGCATCAGACTTTGTTTGGCTTAGTCAATGGTCCAAATGGCAGAAAAAAGTGAGGAGAACCATCGAGCAGTGCTGGTGCCGCTACAGTTGCAGAGCCACTGGTTGGGGGCAAGGAAGCCAGCCAAGGATGGAGTCAACAAACTGAAGCAAAATCGCGAATTTATTGTGATTGTGAACACCCAGGCCCCCAAATGGCGAGAGAACCATTCTGTAGGTTACTTTTGTCCGAAAATCATTTGAAATTTGAAATTTGAAATTTCCTTGTACATTTTCCAAGTTCTGTAAGGCACACACATTCATTTTGCCTCCTGACCTGCCCGCCGCAACCAAAAAACAAAGTCATTTATCTTATTTTGTCAAAAAATTGTCAACGCAAAGGAAAAGGGAAAGGGAAAGGGAAAGAGAAAGAGAGACCCAAAGTGGGAGTTAAAAATAGAGCAAGAGGTGGATACAGAGATGGAGATGGAGATGGAAAAAAATGGTCTGGCTAAGCAGTCACTGTCTGGTTTCCTGCTTCCACCATGCCCCATCGCTGGTGGTACGCGAGTCCCTGCGCTTTGTTGACAGCAATTGTCACAATTACAAGTTGATATGTCCTGGCCAGCTGTCCCTGTCCCAGTCCCTGTCCATCCACCGGCCACGTCCTGGCTCTCCGGCTAAGTCAACTGATTTAAGTGATATTTATGCCAGACGCCGAGACCGAGGCCGCGGCCAGCGTTCAATGGAGCAAGTGATAAGCGTCACCAGACCAGAGCCAGAGCCAGAGCCCCACTTGACGGACAGCTGTGAGAGCGCGATATGCGATGGTTTGGGGATCTGCAGGAGTCGAGTCGCTGCCTGATTAATGGCTGATGCTGGCCAGGGGATAAGGCTTGTGTCCAGGATGTAGGAGTGTCCACTCGCTGGAGAACAGCATAAATTTTGTAATGTTAACACGACGTAAGACACCAGTTGAAAGTGTCTCTCCAGTTCCCTCCGGCCTGGCAAATGTTTTTCCACTAATTTTACCATGTACCCTGATTAAAGGCGGTTATTCAAGGGTATATAAGACCTGATCGAAAGCTGTTTATGGAAAATATTACAGGCGTAAAGGCTGAAGGCTTTCTAAAAAAATAATAGGGCATTAAAGGGGTCTTTTCACTAGAATTGATATATTTTTAATTGTTTAATTTTGTACCCAGACACACGAGAAGGAACATTGATTGCACGGCCAGCTAGTGGTCCAGCCAGGACCGGACCCTTGGGCGCCCCTTGCACACCCCTCTCCCCTCTCCGGGCCACTTTCGGTACTCATTTGGAGCACCGCAAAAGTTATGTTGTCTCATTAACTTTTAACTTTTGGGCTGGTGCGGGGTTATTTGAGCTGTTACTCTTGCACATTTTTTTCCGCTCACATATTCCTCAACTTTGGCAAGGGCTCGACAGCGGACTAGGGACATTGTTAAGGTAACGAGCGCTGTAAAAATATTATTTTTATTGCAAACATACAAAAAAAAAAGGAAGGACCAGCTCGAATTGCAACTAGAAAAAAGTTCTTCTTGCTCTGCTCTAAGCTTTTGACTCTCGCAGAGCACACAAAAAAAATGTATAAAAATATATACGAATATTAATTTTAATACAACAGAAGGTTGCCAAAGGGAAAGCGCAAAAAAAGGAAAAGCTGAAATTACATATGATGTTTTAATTAGTGGGAAACGAACGGAAAAATATGGTGAAAGCTGAGGGGAAAATGGAAAGTGCATATGGAAATAATTGACTTTGGGTTTTTCTGCGTTTCTGTGCAACAAAATATGTTTTAGATTTGTTGAAGTTCCTTTTTAATCACTCAAAGGACACTTAATTGACTTAAATAAAACGAAATGGCATTAAATTGGTTGTTTAATGGATTTGAGAGATCTAGGATATCGTATAACTATTCAGGCAATCCAAACACTAACCAAAATTGTTTGCATAGGACATGGGGGGCTTCTCGACTAAGGAAACCTGCCGCACAGTTCTCTACAGTCCTTCCCACCATTCTATCTGCCCCCTCTATATATTCTCTCCTTTTTTTAACTGCATCTACTCGTCTGTACCATTTTGCCGCCTTTTTGTGATTTTTGCGCGGAAATTAGAATTTTTGCTTGCTCGCTTTCTGCCAGAGTCAGAGCCAGAGCCTGCCACGGCCACTGCCGCCCGCTTAATGCAATCTAAGCGCAGCTGCTGCAGCATCATTACGACACTCTCTTCATGTGTGTGTGTGTGTGTGTGTGTGATGTATGTGGGGTGTGTGTGTTTGTGTTTGTGCTAGTGTTTGCTTTACTTCCGCTCAGATTTAATTTCGTTGAAGCGAAGGCGGGACCGTGCAGTGGTGCGGAACGCAGTCATCCAACTACTCGTTTGCGCCGCCTGTTTGAACTTTTAGTTTACACTCTTTTTTCCTATTCCATTCCTATTTCAGTGCTTCACCCTCCCTCCCTTTCTTTCTCTTTTTTGTGCATTTTTTCACTGTTTCGTTACTGACTATAATTTAATTCTGCTTGCATTTTTCATTTTGCGGCACTTTTGGCGTTTCACCTTGCCGCCAGGTGTTGTGAGTTATGAGCACTGGGCGCCGAGTGCCGAGTGCCGAGTGCCGAGTGCTGAGCATCGCGGCGCATGCTGAGCTCTGACTTTGCAAATTAGAAAAAAATTGGCTTGAAAAATAAAGGGAAATGCATAAAAAAAGTTCTGAAAATAGGAAAAATCCTCATGAGATTCGGTTAGCACTCGACTCGACACATACACATAGTATATGAGACGGGCGCGGAGATCCCATATATAGAAATTTGTAGCCAATTTACAGCCAGCTTCCCTCTCAATCCTGATAGCGAAGATTACGTATTCGACCTGGTGTACACACTTTTCTACCCTCTTGGGTTTTCCTATTCCTTAGGCATTCACCTAAATTGACTTTTTCCAAGGCATGTACCTTATAATAATAGCAATTAAAATATATAGATGCTTGCTGCATGCAAATTCCAATCAAGCATGTGTTTATATTCTAAATAGAAAACTTTTAAAATATACTCGTATATGCGTTTATGTACGCACTGATACTGATGTGCCGCAAGAGTGGGGGGGGCAGGGGGCAGGGGGCAGGGCAGAGTGTTTCTTGGCAACATCTCTTGGCCAGGCCAAGCAATACAACTTTGACTGCTGCCTTGTCCACGTGATTAGAAAGTTTTTCCTGCCAACAGAAGTGCCAGAAGTGTGTGGGTGTGTTGCATGTTGCTCTGCTCTTCTGCTCTTCTGCTCTTCTGCTCTTCTACTTTGTATGCACTTAATAACTTTTACATAATTTTGTATATTTTATTGAAAATTTTCCTGTTCTTGTCCTGTTCTTGCAAAGCTTCTTCCCCGCATAGAATCCCTGTGCGTGTGTGTGAGCATGCTCTGAGCTCTGAATTCCAATCAAGCATGTGTTTGGCTTGCAAATGGGAAAAACTTGTGAATGATAGAGGCTGGGTTGGAGGGCGAGAGTTGTACATATCCTATATACCCGTCTTTGCCAGAGAAACTATCGAAAGTATATCTAGCGAATTCGAGGATTAGAACTATGAATAAATAGCACCAAAGTCCCGGTTAAAGCCTGTACATTGCATACTGAGTGGCAGCCTTCCCGCAAAGAAATTCCAAATAATTGAAATGCAATTATAAATACTCAAATATCAAAGGTTTCAACCATTTGTTATTAGATTGCTGCCTCTTTTTGCACTCTCGTTGCACACAAAGTCATTAATTAAATTTTAGTTGCATCTCTATATAATTTGATTCCACAAAAAAACGAGATAGAGGGTGGAGCGGGGAGCGGGGCGAGGGAACAATCTGGCAAAAGTCTTTGCACTCAAAACTGATAACTAATAATTTGAAAGCTGGTTGCCCTTCGTCTTCGCCTTCGCCTTCATCTTCTTCCCGTTTTTGTTCTTTTCGATGTTGGCTGTCTTTGAATGGGGCGTCTTGCGAGTAGGGTTACAGCAGATGTGGTAGATGCAGTGGCAGTGGCAGCAAAGCCATGGCAACCACAACCTTTCAGGCAAAAAGTCCAAGTTGCCCGAGCAAAAGAGTGTTTATAGTTTATTGTTGATTGAACACTAATTAAGTTTCCCAGTGCGAAAAGTTTTGGCCTGGACAGAGCATCTCTCCAACAAGATGGAGGCTGGAGATGTGGCTGGGTTGTGGATGGACAGCCGCTTGATTGGTTTTGTTACACTGTCCCCCCAACTACCCCAAGATGTTTGCCTTAGACTCCCCCTTATGATGGACTGGAAACGGGTGCTAAAGTTTCTCTAAAAGAACTTCTGCTGTGCATTTAATAGCAATAATAATTTGTAGTTTGTCTATTACAAAGTACTCCTAGTAGATGTTGCTATCGGGTTCGGGTTCGGGTTCGGGTGGGGGTTCTGCTTCTGCTTCTGGTTATGATTCTGGTTTTGCTTCGAGAAAAACTTTATAATTTCCATATGCCAGAGCATTCACTTTATTTTGCCTCCCAACTTTTTATCATCTTTGAGTGCGTATGGCTGTGTGTGTGTGTGTGTGTGTGTGTTGTTCGATCAATTTTCTGTTGCATACTTTGTGGCGAGATGTTTCTTTTTTTCTGTCCAGTGCTTGGAAAACTTGCTCAAGTCTCTCATGCAAAATGCATTTCCGAAATTATTTTACAAAAAGGCAATTTAATTGCTGCCCCAACCCGGCTCCACACCGAGCTCCCTCGCATGGCAAATCACTTTTCACTCGATTTAAGTGAATCCTCACTCATTCATATTTTCATGAATTATTGGCCGAAGTATCATCTCATGTCATGCTATGTGAATAAAGTTTTCATTTCGAATTTTAATCAAGGAGAATTGCAAATATTTGGCTAATGATTGATTTTCTTCATAGGTTCTCCCTTTCTCTCCTTTCCCCATTCCGCCACAGTCCTTTACCGTTTCTGTCTATAATCTCTGCTCCCCCGTTAAACGCAAAACACATCAAAATCCCGAGCTTTTGTGACTTGTTTTTGGTGTGCGGTACAGCCTCTCTGCTTCGGCTTTGGCTTAAGCCAAAACTGCCCCCAAAAAAGGGGGGCACAACTCCCCCACCCCTGCTATACCGGCGTCTCCAACCCCTTGCCACTTGAAAGCGAAAAAAAAAAAAAATGTTCTAAAAATGTGTGCGTTGTTGGCTTGTTGCTTTTGTTGGCCATTTTATGCGGCGCAACTTTTTTTTTTGGGCAGTCAAGCACTTCTCTTCGTTTTTTTGTGCTTTTGGCTTTTTGTTTTGGCCCAACGCCTTTTGGTAAATTAATGCGAAAATTTTTCGTGAAATGCGAAAATTTCGCGTTTTATTTTTTGCCTCCAAGGGGGGATGCCCCCCCTCCTCGCATGCCGTGTGTGTCTGCAAGTCGGCGACTGGTCCCCGTTGTTTGTTTGAGTCTGGTGCCTCTGGTCGCCTGTCCACCTGTCTATGCCCTGCTTGATTGATGGTTATTATGCGCACTTGTACGGCCAGAGACTACTCCAGCCCCCTGCCGCTCCCCAGCCCTTAATGTGAATAGTGTGGGGGCGGGGCTATGGGCTGTCGAGTGGAGACCCTGGACCGTGGACCGTGGACCCTGGACCGTGGCCATCATCAATGCCAACACCCCGTCGCTCACTTTTTATTTTACATATCAAATAATTGAGAAAAAAGGAGAATGTATTAGGAGGTCTCGCATCCCCGCCTTGGGGGTTGGGGGTTGGCACCAGCACGAGTAAAGGGAGTGCCGCTTGATTAAAATACCTGCCGGTTATTTGCATTAATTTTTGCACATTTTTCCTCTCGGGGTGTCTTAATTTCGACATTTAATGCCTGACCCGAGGAACTCCATTAGCCTTCTGCCAGGACACAGCGTCAACGTCAACAGCAGCCTCAAGATCTGCCTGAAAGAGCAAAGTCGAGCTCCGTCTTGCACACAGTTTTAGCATTCAATTACTGGAAAAGTGTTTGCTTGGGGATTGCGTGCAGGCGGTGGGGACACGGCGGAAAGCGGTATTTACTGGAGAGCGATGCAGAGGCGCCAGCTGGAAGGATTGGTATGCCCACAAATGAGATCTTGGAAGGGAAAAGAGAGGGCTTAGAGGGGGATATCTTCGAGTAGACATTTGGCCTTTCTTAACCCCTTTGTCTGCACTGCCCCTGTGTCCTTCTATGCCTATCTGTAGTTTACTTTCCCATTCTGCCCCAAAAAACCAATTGCTGTCTGCTCTCCTTCCATCCACCTCCGCCCACCTCCACCTCCACCACCTCCTGCTCTTCTCTTTTTTATCTGTATCTGCTACTGCCTCACCATGTGTGTGTGTGCTCCATGTTTGCTCCGGTTGGTGCCTAAAAAAAATGTTAGTGCCCCTTCTGCCACACACCCACTGCAGCAGTCAACAGCACGCAGCCATCACAGAACATTTCCTCCCTACCACTAGGAAACCCCCCCACATCATCCCACGCCATTTGTCGTTATCTGCAGCCTTCTATGTAGACACTAAAAATTTTTCATTTCCAGGCAGTCGAAAAAAAAACGTCCTTTTTTGCTGTGCAGCAAACATTTTCGCGTATTTCTAAAAACAATTTCTACGCGCAGCCACCCCCACCACCCCACCATCCCACCACCCCACCACCCTACTCGCCCACCCAATGTGGGCCGTAAATGATGAAATGCGTGAAAACTACACAAATACATGTGCAGCTCCGGCTGCACCCACACAGACACATGCACATACACACATACACATACACATTCAGCGCTGCAGGACGAAAGCGGATAAAAGAAAAGAAAATGTTGTGCCTCCTTTATGTATCCCAGACTAGGCTCCGCCCTGCGTTTGGCAGGAGCTGCGTGTGGCAGGAGCTGGGGGGGGTAGCGAGGCGGAAGGGCGGAGAGGCAGAGGATGGGGATGGGGGGGCGCAGGGAAAAAACTACAGCCGGGCCCAGGCTTGGCTTTTGGGATTGGTATTTGGGTTTCGGTTTGGGGGTTGCAACTAACGGCGCTCTGTCAGTGCGCTGCTGCTGATGCTGCTGATGCTGCAGCCGCCGCTCTGCCTCTGCCACTGCCACTGCCACTGCCACTGCCACAGCGTCGGCCTGTCGTTGTTTATCGCTCGTTGAAGCCTACTTTTTGGCGTCTCCTATGTGCGTGGAGCCACTGCTTTCTTTTCATTCCATGGACTCGGGGCCTGCCAACCGCACGCTTAGTTTGCAATTAAAACGAAAGATGCTCCCCATTTGTTGTTGCTACTTGCCCCATCTGCCCATCCACCTCCACTCCTTTCCCCCCACCGCTTTGCCCCATGTTGCAGTTAACTCGTTCTATGTGCTGACTGTTCTTTTTCCCCTTTTTCTTGTTGCTTATTTATGTACTCGCTTTGCGCAGTCAACGCCAGCGCTGGAAAAAATCCTAAGCTGAATTTGTCTTTTAATGAAAAACCGTCGCCTTTCCTCCATGTGTTTGTGTGTGTGTGTGTGTGTCTGTGTGTGTCTGTGGTTGCCACCAGAGACCAGAACCAACCGCCAGGCAAATGACAGTTGTGCATTGTGGTTTCGCATGGAATTCATTTCATTTCGGGGCCGGGGCATTAGTTTCACTATCCTCTGATTACATTCGCCTTGAAAGATCTAAGAATTTTGCAAGGACTTTTGCTTTGAGCTGATTATTTTTGTCTTTTCAGCATAAATAGGCATCTTAGGCCTGGAGGACGAAGAGACTGCGGAGCATGTTCTTAGAGACTGGCCAGCCAGGAGTCAGGAGCCAGGAGTAAAGATCCTTAACGAAATGCAATCTATCCGAATGGACCATATCGGACCTCAACTCTTGAACAGGTAAAGGTCACAGTAGATCTATCAATCGACGCCCACCTTCGAGTACACTAAATATCTGATTTACGTTTGAGGCAGCTCCTTTATGCCGATAGAATGATCCATTTCCGAACAATTATCAACTAAAATCGAAAGAGCTTGAAGAGTGATTATAGATGATCATAATCGTATATAGAGGATCTCCTAAGTAGACTTTGTTACATGAAAAAGAAGGTATAGAAGAAGGTATCCGCATATTTGGGGGATGCCTTGGATTAACTTGAAAAAAACTCAATGAAATGATCGATTTACGATGGATAGTGGCTATGGGAGTGCCCTGCTACTGGCTTTTGCATTTGCCATACCAAGAGGGGCAAGAATGGGACTTCGAAGTAGACGGAGAGGCATTTATAGACCTATGCAGAGTGTTGCAAAAACTTGGCAGGCCAATGCTTTTTCCTTTCGATTGAGTTGAGGCTTCGAAATGGCCTGTAATCTTTTTGTGTGCCTGTTAATTGTTGATTCATCTTTAGATTCTTAATCAATGATTCCCTTTGAAGGCCTGCATTGTCACACAAGCAGGGGCAGTGCCAACTGACTGGCAACTGCATCCGCATCAAATATGCCTTCAGTGCGGATATGCAGCCGTGACCCCACTCTATGCTGCTGGGCAATGGTTGCTGCACTTGGTTTGGCTTTGCATGCAGTTTGCTTTTCGATGTGTGTGCACTGGCAACGCCTGCAACATGTGGCACACGCACTATGGGCCGGCTTTGTGGACCATATGGTCAGAGGCCTGTTTTCAGAGTCGCCACCATTCATGGCCTTTTTTATGTACATACATATATAGATATTTATTTAACACATTTTATACACATGCCCACACACACACACACACATGTGCTGAAAAATATATACATATATATACACATACACATACATTCGCAATGCAGTTTGACTTTATTTGATTTCTTTTTGTTCTCTTCATTGGAACTCCTTTTTTTTGCGTTTGTTTTTGTTCATCTTTGTTTGAGCGCTCTTCGCAATGGGGTTCAAGGTCGCATCAGCAAAAAAGTCCGCCGAGTCGAGTGTTCTTTATATGTATAAGCCATACATATGCATGTGTGTACCGCACTCCTGTCTGTATGTGTGGATCAATGTCTGATTTATTGCAGCTCGTGCCATTGCACTTGATTGTGTCCCAAATTCCAAACACACATACACCCACACACACACACACACAGTCACCGAGAAGGATGTAGAGCGTGTAGATGCCAAAACAACGGATGCACTGGCGCAGAGAGCCAGGCAGGCAGGCAGTGCAGGTGTGAAAAAGTGCATGAAAATGCAGCGAATGCATTCCGGGCGTCCCACAGTTCATGCACTCTACCTGCTGACCCTGAACGTGGTCAAGCCAATTCTACTGCCAATTCTGTTGCCTTATTTATGTTACATTTTCCATAGATTTCATTTTCATTTCGATTTTGAAACTATAGGCCCCCGCTGCGTATGCGCAATACACGGTTAGAGCCGGATTTTCTTTGTTCTGATTTATTTTTGATCAAATCCAAATCTGGACTTGGATGTCATCCTCTTAGATGTGAACTTCCGCCACCTTTTGTGGACGGACATGTTGTCGGTGACTTATTGAGTACCTCTTCAATCGATAGCAGACTTTGCTCTATCCTTGCCTCTGGCTCTTCCCTCCCTCTTCCCTTTGGTACATTTTTTTTCCCTTAAATTACTGAGCAAATAATTCATAATTCATGTGGGCGCCCTTTAATTTACAATCGTTTGTTACTCGTTCGCCGGTCGATGGTGCTGCTGCTGCTGTTGGTGGCTTAGGACCAGAACGTGGACCCAGGCGAAACCACAACCTGTGCATGGTGGTCAGTGGCTGCTCACTGACCGGACCCAATCCCAATCCCAATCCCAATCCCAATCCCAAGCCCAAGCCCAGTCTCCCCAAGCCAAATCCGCGTACCCATTTTCCCCATTTTCACCATTTTCTCTATGTGTTTTTGGTAGGGAAAACATTTTCGCCGCCAGCTCCAGAATGCCGGGCGATTGTTCAATTGTTTTGCTAACTTTGCCTCGTTGTTTGTGCTGTTGTTTGCCCCCTGAACGCTTTCCATTTGACTTTGTTTTTTGGCGCAGACACGCGGTTTTTTCGGTGGAGAGCTTCCCATCCCAAGGAGCGATTGTGGTGGGGTCGGGGGAGTGGGGCCGGTACGTTATGTGGCATGTAGGTATATGAGATGGGAGAGGCGCAGCAATTGTACAATTTTTCTCTCATTCGTTTCTTTTTTTACACATATTTGTGTTATATTTGCCATGGTTTTATTTTCTGTCTCTGATATCAAGCGGCAATCGGTTGGTTTTCCCTTCTTTCGCTGTCGCTGTCGCTTTCTCTCATTCTCATTCTCATTCTACCGCTTCCTCTTTCTTTCTTTCTGCCTTTGGTTCCATTTGACTATTTTTTGTCAGTCTCCAACCGACGGGGGCTGGGTGTTTCGGGCTGGGGATCATGCCCCCCTCCTCTGGTGGTGGGTTTAACATTTGAAATGGTCATCGACGCGCATTTTAAATGATCTATGTGTGTAGTGGAGTGTGTCTGCGTCTGCCTGCCCCTGCCCCTGCTTGTGTGTGTGTGTGTGTGTGTGCGGCCTTTTAATGGGCGCTGCAGGGCGTGGCATTTAGCTGAGCCGTATTTTTTATTATCTGCCTGCTGTGTCTGAGCGGAAAGGAAAGAAAACCAAAAAATTTGTAGTGCGAAAAAGGAAAATTCTGCCTGATAATTAATTGTTGCTCATACTCGGCCGTGCCTCATGCTGCAGGACGGGGCAGGACACATAATCAGACTTCGTGTGTGTCGTGTCGCCTGCGTTCGTTGTTCGTTGTTGTTTTGTTGTCGTGCGCCGACGTCGTCGTCGTCGTCGTCGTTGTCGTCGTCCTCCGATTGGCTTAGAAAATTGCGAATAGGCTTGGCCGAGCCCCGGCTCTGCCCCAGACGCTTTTCCGCTGCGAAATCACAAAAATAATCAGTAAAAAAGTAGCAACGCATATTTAACTGTGGAAAAGGCAGAGAAAACTCACTGCTGGCGTTGCTTACTGTCTGCTTTTGGGGATTGCCTCCGGTTCAAGCATTCTAAGCTCTTGGAAAGAGAGAGAAACAGAAAGAGAGTGCAAGAGAGAGGGAGTGCAAAGGCGTTGAGAGATTTAAGAGAGCCACCGAAGAGAACATCAGTTGTGCTTGGATAACATGGCGTATGCTTGATTTTTGCTGGGCGTTTTGAATACATTCTCAGTATTTCAGAGGATTGCTGGTGTGGATCACAGGCAATAAGGATAATTGCAGAATGTGTGCTAATGCGAGTGTTTTCTGCCTTTTAAGGGCTGAAGAATCCCTAGAACAATCTTCTGACATAATTAATGAATAATCATGGAAGTTCCCTGCTTTTCATCACTTGTCCAGTCAACCTTGAAAACAGTCTATCCAGCCCCCGAAATTTCCCACTCAAAGTTTTCTTACTCGATTTTCCGCTCAAAGAACTAAAAGCAAACCCCTGCGGACTCCCTTTGAGTGGAGGAAAACTACCCTCTGCGCTGGAAGAGGCATTTCCCCTACGCTGCCGCCGTCGACTGCAACTGAACGACGACTGCAACGCCGACTGCGGCTGTGGCAGCCTTCTCCTGCTGGCAGCGACGCATTAGTTTGCTGCGACGCCGCTAACCTCAAGCAGAGCGGGAGCCAGAGCCAGAGCCGGAGCCAGAGCCAGAGCCGGAGCCGCAGCACAGAGCCCGTCATTGTCAGGCATCGTTGTTGCTACTTATATTTTCCTCGTTTCGCCTTTTTTGCGCCATTTATTTTTGCGCGCTTTTCCACGAAATTTTGTGATTGGTCACGACGACGACGAGGATGCTGAGGAAAACGATGAGGATGACGATGACGACAACGACAACGACAACGACAACGACGACGACGGAAAATGCTCCATGCCCGCTGTGTGTGTGTGAGTGTGCGTGCGTGTGTGTGTGGCTCATTTTTTCCGCGAGTCGCGAGCCGGGACTTGCCGTCTCTGTTCTGCGCTTTTGGGGGATGGCGCTGGCGCATTTCTTATTATGATTAAAAAGATAAGCGGCAGGAGCAAGGGGTAGGAGCAGAAGCAGAAGCAGAAGCAGAGTTAGAGGCCGAGGCAGAGGCAGAGGTAGAGGCTGGGGCAGGATCCGCCTCCTTTGGTTGGCCGCTTGACTCCGCAATTTATGTCCTCCGTTGGCCGCTTCTCTTTTTTTCTAATGAGCATCTCCAGATTAATTGGATTTTTTGCCGCCCTGCCTCCGCTGGCTGGTGTTTGCCCGGCAAATTAGTTTTCCGGCTCCTCCTCCACGAGCCGCCGGTTAGTGGAAAGCGTTAAAGTGGTAACCACACCACACTTCGGGAGGGGGGGGAGGGGGTGGGAGATTAAAGCTGTTCTAAACTTGACCCAAAAGCCAACCTGGCCAATAGAGACATTTTTGACATCTTTCCAGCCGGTTCGATGGCAGTGTCCGCCCTGCGACTCCTTCGCCCTCGTCTCGACTCCACTGCCCGTTTCCTGTCTAACATATATTTCGTCTGCGCGTCGTCTTGTGTCCTTGAAAATCAGCATTCGCCCAGCTGAGGGACCGGCATAGACGCCACAGGAGTCGACAGTGGGAAACCATCGTTTATATGTATATCTTGTTTTCCCCTTTTCTTTTTCTTTTTTTTCTGTTTTTCTTCGTTGCATGACACTTTGGCAATTGGCTTTGGGGCAGGGTTCGGGATGGAGCTTAGCACCACCCCAAAACAGCCCACCCCAGTGGCTTCGCCTGCCATCGACACATGTCCTCCAAGAGTGTCGTCTGGCAATCCTTTTGCTCCAGTTCCAGTTCCAGTTGCAGTCTCTGCCTCGGTCTGTGTCTGGCAGAAGCCTTCGAACCGGAAGCGCTTTCTTTGCGCTCAAAGTTGCACCACAGTTTCTGTTTCATCTCCAGCTGTTCTTTTGTTTTAGCCTCGCCTCCCCTTTCCACAGAGCAGGTGAGGGTGGGACCTCTTCAAGTGAAGAGTTTGCTGGATGTTTTTCAGGCATTGTTTGGCCAAGAGACGACTGCCCAATGGGGAGTTCAGGGACCCCTTAAGCCGTGTGACCTTATTTTTTGCACACGGAGGGAACTTTGTATTTATTAGAAGGCGAATATGACGAGATGTCAACCTAAAGCTCTGGTTTTAAATGAATTATTATTTAACAATTGCCTGTGTCAGTTTTCCCCTGTTGAACATTCCATTGAAATGTCATTTTTGAAGTCTTAAAAAACACCAGGCTCTATTCGGATCACTAGTACTACATGTGGCCGGTACAGTAAACTCGTATTTAATTTTCTTTCTTTTTTTAATGGACATTGCCGCCATGTCTCGTGGAAAGTAATGAAATTTATTATCTGCGGCCAAATCCATTAAATTGTAATACAATTTCGAACAGTAAATGGAAAAAAAACGCACTACCATTTGCTCGGGAAAGCTGGGATTTTCTTAATTTTTGTTTTCCTCTTTGTTTTGTATTGTGATGTGGCAGACAAATATTTTGCTTTTAATTTGCTGCTGTTAAGCCAAATATGATAAAGCAATTTGATTAGCCGCTGTCCAGGGCCTAGCCGGGCCTATCCTTCGGTGTCCTGTCCTGCCCCTGCACCGACCGGGCAGATGAGTGACAGGGCTAGACACAACGGACAAAGTAGCCAGCCAGCCACGCCATGACACCGGAAACGGAAGTGCCGCTGTCACATATTGACATGGCGACAAATGCGACGCCATTCAACTTTGAGATTGTAGCAAAGTTCCCCGTCACTCCGGCCCTTTGTCTCTCGGCAATGCAATTAAACTATTTCCGTGTTGCCAGTCCAGAGTCCAGAGTCCAGAGTCCAGTCCTTGTCGCAGAGTCAATAAAAACTGAAATATAAATTGATATTAAAATCTTTATTAATAAATAACCCAGCCATCGAAAAAACTGCGCAAATGGCGGCGACTTTCAGGCTAGGCAACGGCCTGAGGCCGCCAGGTTATTAGTAAATTGGGCGCCAAATAACTATGGATACTTTTCCATATATCAATACAAAGCATAGCTCTATATCTGTCTGACTGAGGAAGTCATTGGCCTCCTTGTTGCCCAGTGTCTGGGTGAGGTGCACAGAGGGTTCCATACCAGTATGGGAAAGGGTATTAATACCTACCTATCCTTCAACGAATTCCTGAAAAAAGCTACCAAATGAGGCTACCCATAACAGAATTGGCAGCATCATCGTCTCGTATTCCTGGTGGTCGCCGGCTCAATGCGAAGGCAAGTCGTTGGCCGGCCCGGCCGCCCAGTTGTCTCGCGCCTGGCCTGGCCAAGATTTACACTTCCTCGTCCATTGTTAACATTTACGCCATTAACCTGCGTTGGCTTTTAGTGATATGCCACAAGAGGCCACACATCTTCAAAGGTTTTCGCTGTATCTCCACTGCGCCTCCTGCTCTCCCGCTCCCGCTCCCGCTCTCTCTCCTGCTCGCTCTCTGTTGCATATTTGGTGCAATTAAAATTTTCGTTCAGCTTTTCTTGGATCACCTCGTTTTTCGTGGGTCCCTGCCGGGGTCTTGTAATAATTTCTACTTGTTGGGGGGAGTGGACGGTGGGAGGAGTGCGACTGGACCGCGCCTAAGTCACTTGCGCTGTCCTATGCAAATGCAATTGCCTCGTCTATAAATTAAATTATGCTTGCGAATTATGCATGCATAGCAGCGTCAACGGGCAGCGGGGCAGCGAGGCAGCGAGGCAGTTGGGGCAGCTGGGGCATCTGAGGCAGCGGGCAACGTGCAACGGCTATGAGAAGCAGCCAAATGCAAGACTCCGGAGTCTGGGACCAACCGCCGACAACAAAAGCTGCCTCTGCCTCTGCCTCTGCCTGTGTGCTTGGGCTTGTGTTTGTGTTTGTGTTTGTGTGTCCGCGAGTATCTGTGTGTGGCGGCCGCAATCGTAGTGCACTAATTCACATTTGATGTTCGTCGAATGCGTTTGGTCAATGAGGTTAAGTTACATGACGATGGAGCAGCAGCAACAGGAGATGGCAGCAGCAGCAGCCCCAGCAGCAGCAGCCCCAGCAGCAGCAGCCCCAGCAGCAGCAGCAGCAGCAGGAGTTCAGCATCTATTGATGATGCTGATGTGGCTGGCAGCCGCAGAGTCGCGGCTGGCAAGGCACAGCGCACAGCCTAGGCCCCAGCTTGAGGTTCAGGTCTAGCTCTTTTACCAGTTTTCGGTCGGCTGCAAGCTGCAACTCTGCCATGGCATGCTAATCGATGATGTTGCCAAATACCTTTCCCCCTTGCTGCTTACCTTTTCTCAGTTGTAATTACACTAGGGTCGCTGGTCAGCGGGGTAGTGATGTTACCTTTGGGGATTGTATATACTATAGTATTGTGTTTTTCTGAGCAATTTATTGATGATTTGTGGCAGCTTTAATTAATCTTTATCTCTATTTAAATGTTCTAATTATTCTTATAATAAAAAAATGATTTTGTAAGCTCTTGTTTGAACTTTCACCTACTAAAACTATAATTTGATATCAATAATGTGAGTTTAATTAACGAATTATGAAAAATCTTGCCCCATCTTTCGAGTTTTCATTTGTTTTATTAAAAGAAGTTATATTTTAAGCTCTTCTTGGTGTTTTCCTAGTTTCACATGTATTTAAAATATAGTAGTGGGTGTGATGTCTCTTTAAGGATCAAAATCTTGACTAATCTTTTCAGTTTTAATTGATTTTGCAACGCCATTTTGAGAGGACACACATTTCTCTGCACTTGAGGCATCAATCATCCTCAGCATCGGTTTTGAATACGTTCCTGAAGCCATCGACTAAACTAGAACTTTTGACACATTTTAGGAGCGTTCCAGGGCATGCCACACCACGCCACACCACGCCACACGCCACACGCCACACGCCCCACTCCACATGTCGGATAACTCATGCCCCAGTTGGCAATTGAGTGAAAAAAGTGCCCACTGCCACGCCACCCAAGCAATTAGTGGAGTCTCCCGCCCACACACGACCTATCCCACTGGGCAGGTTGCATTCCCCGTCCCGTTTCGTCCCTCTCCGCTCGGCTCCTTCTCAGGAAACCGGATTCTGCTCTCTCTCAAAAGTATTCACCCACCCCGCTCCACTCCCCCCCACTGGCCATCGAACTGTGTCTCCATTTCTTCTCCGCTTCCTTCCTCCTGAGTTGTTTTGGCTTTCTTTGTGCTCACGCTTTGCTTAACTCAATTGGAAAAAGCTCTCTTTTTCGCCGCTCTCCTTCCTCCCTCCTGTGCGCTTCGCCCACGCACTGCTTGAGCCGACCGACCTGCTTTCTTTGCTCTCACGCCTTGGCTTGCTCAATTGGGAAAGCTCTCTTCTGCTCTTTTGCCGCTTGGGGTAATTTGTTGCTGCCTCGGCCGCTGCTCTCGTCTCACTCGGACTCGGAACGGTCAGCGGAACGAACTCTCGTTCGTTGAGTTTTGTTTTCCCCTTTTTTTCTTTGTTCTCTTTTCTTTGCTCGCGTGGCTCGGCTGCTTCTCCTGCCCACTCGTCGGTGACGTCACGGTCGCTGCTCCAGTTCTTGTGGCATTCCTTGGCTCTCGAAGCCGTTCGGGGCCCGCAGATGCAGATGGTGACACGTCTCCATCAGTTTGCCTCTGGTCTGCGCTGAGGCATGTGGTCCAGCCCCAGCATGGGGGGGTTGGTGGAAGGGAAGCCTGACTCTGAGGAAACGTGGGCAAGGGTTACCTTGCGTTAATATACGAGTAGTCCGATATCTGCCTGGGCTACTCAATGAGCATATGTCGGAGAAGGTTTTGTTTGCGTTTACCATTGGTCCGCTTGGGTCGACTGTTTATTCCGATAATACAAGAAATGGAGTGGAAACAAGGGTAAGGGGAGTATCATGTATGGTATTTTATCATATATTAGCCATAGGTCAATGAGGTCTAAGCAGAAAGATCTTTATAAAGAAATATACCTCCAATTCGGACTCCAATTAAAAATGCCCCTATTTTAGGTGCCCCAAAAGGTCATGCCCATATAATTGATATTAACATATATACAACACCACAGAAATTTCCATACAATTTCAGGTAACTCCTGCAATACCCAACCACATTTAAGAAGAGATCGTAGCCCCCCCCTCGCACTTGCCTCCTCCAAAAACTAGAGAAGAAAATTTCATAATCCCCCGCTCCGTGGCACACAACGGAAATGCTAAATTTTCATATTATTATACGGAGAAACGAATTGATCGATAGCGATCGATCGGTCGGTCGGTCTCTAACTGTTTCGACAGAAGCAACAAATTAACATAATTGAAAGAGGCAGAGAAGAAGTTGGGGACAGCGAGAGAGAGAGAGAGAGAGAGAGAGAACCAGTTGGCCGTTGGTCTACTCGTTTTGCCTGGGTAATAGAATTACAAATTAAACGCGCACAAATTATACCAGACCACGGATATCAAAGATACTCGTATCCAAACCAAGAAAGACCAGAAAGACAGACCAGACCCCCAAGGCAGGGACCAGACCAGACCATAGCCATGGCTGGGACGCTGGCAGTCCGGCAGTCTCCATTTCCGACTTTTGCGTAATACAAAATTAGACTACATTTTGCCTACAATGATTGCCTGGACTGGGGATTTGCAAACCAAATACGATTGTGACGCAGGAAATGGTCCAACTAATCCCAGACGTGTTCGGTTCCAATAGAACTAGCGAAAAATTGTGTAAAGCTCCACAAAATAATGAAAACAATTTGCAACACATACTCGTACTATATATGGAACGCACTTTTTTGCATCCACATTGTACGTACATTATGGGGCGATTGCCATTTGCCATTTGCAATGCGAAATGTTTTAATTTCCTGTGCCGAATGACATTTTAATGAAGGACTTGGCCAAAAAACACAACAAAAAATAATCGAAGCAATGGCACACCCGAACGAAGTTGTGTTTTGTGTCGGGGTTTAATTTTCCATGCGTTTTTAATGCGTTCCATCCACGGGCCAGAGCACTCTCTGTGTCCTGGTCCTGGACCCAGTCTCTGTCTGAGGGCACACGCACTCCCAACGGAAGTTAATTAATAAAATATTAAAAGTTATTTATTATCATTTAAGTTAATTACAAGGCGACAAGGAATGGGCGCGACAACAGGATATGCGACGAATTTACAATTTTCTTTTCATAATGAATATCCATCCAGAAGGGTAAAACATATAGATACGAAGAAGTCCCTGATGCGGGGTGTACGTAATTATTTGTGTTTCCTGATTTTCAGACCGTCCTAGTTTTTCGAGTAGAGCCAGGGATGTTCTGAAGTCCTCTTCCACAGGAATCATCTCTCCTATCCACTCTCTTCGGTTAGTACCAATTTATTTCTTCCCACGACCTGCCCACTTTATCTCCACAATCCCAACTACAATTGCCATTGGTCGCGAGGATTTTCCACATAAGCATAACTATAATTGTTGCCGAGTTCCCATGGATCATCGCTGTGATTAGCCACAATTGTGGCAATCTTCGTGCCAAGCGCCTGTTAACACCGGCCACATAAGAATGTGCTAATTATAGAAAGTAAAGAGCTGCCACTACTTAGTGAGAGGCCCAGGCTAATTGTTGGTAATTGGCTGGCCGACGCGACGGCTCGGCGGTGCAATTCATTAAAGCAGTCTATTAAATATGTAAAAATTATGCGAATATCATGTTGCATGCGGCTTTTCTTGACTTGCCACCTGCTGGGTGCCTCTTGCCTCCACCAGCCTTTTCAATTAGTTTTGCAGCTTGTGTGTCATGCGCTAATTTTCCAATAAATTAAATTCACAAGGAAATCTAAACAAAGGCATTTTCGTGAAGCTGCGCCAAAATGCAAATTTTTGGGGCCAAAGACTGACAGCGCTGAACCGCTCTCCGTTACCCGTTACCCCTTACCCGTTACCCGCAGTGCCCTTTTGGCCAGGCTTTGTGTCTAAATTAATTTGGTTGTTGTTCGTCCTCGACTTCTTCATCGTCGTCGTGGTCCTGGTCCTGGTCCTGGTCCTGGCTGCACTGCGGCTGAAGAGGGCACAGCATGGCAGGGTATGGGGATGGGGATGGGGATGGGGACGGGGCTTCCAGGCACATAATTGCATTTATTATTGAGCAAAATGAGTAAGTTATTGTGGCTCTGACAAAAGGCAACCACATATATGACGACATATCCTCAACGTCGTCGTCGCCGTCGTCTTTGACAGGGCCAGACGCACTTTGTTGGGCTTGCGGCAAGGGCCAGGCCTGTGCTGCAAGGCTCCTGCCGCCTGCCGCCTGCCGCCTGCTGCCTCAGCCATTCATGTTTATAATCAATATATTATGGCTCTTACTTTGCCATTTGACTTTGTGTCGTCAATGTCATTGAGAGATTTCATTGAGGCCCAAATAAGCAGGGAAAAATTGAATTTCAGGGAATTCCAGATTAAACTAAAGCTAAAGAGCCGGCTTAAACTAAACTGCTTGTTAATTATTTTCAAATTAATATTCCAGGTGCATCCCACTGCATTTTCAAGAATTTTAAGCGACTTTTCAAATCGAAAAGAGAATAATTCATAATGGAAATTCTCCTCATTTTTGTTCGCAATGTAAATCAGTTAATGCCGTAGACAAAACTACTCAACAATTTTGTACCATTATCCTTGCCGAAGAATAACAGAACTTTTCCCCCCCATCCTCCAGCCGCTCGTCTCCAGCAGCCCCATCTGTAGCCCCTCGTCCGGCGAGCCACTCAACTAGTTCCATTGTTCCAAGTGTTCCATGATGATGATATTCTAATTGAAATACGTAAAATGAAATTATGAATATGCAAAGTAAGCAAATGGATGACAATGCTAAGCAACTGGGATTTGGATAGGTATGGCATGGTCTGGTCTGGTATGGGGATTGTGTGGACGTTCCCCATGGGAGGATTACCATAGTGGTAAATGCTCGTCCTCTTGCTGGCCATAATGGAAACTAAAAATCAAAAATGTGTATTCTTTTCTGGCCACGAAAATGCGTGACTGGGCGGGGCGGGGGGGGAGGCGAGACTTTTGGAAAACATCAAAACTTTTGCATAATTCGCTTATGCTTGAAACTATTCAAGTTGTAGTTTTTCCTTGTGGTAATTTATTTTTGTGTGTGCCAGAGTTGAGGAACATTTTTAATTAAAATTATTATAATCGAAATTGTGGATCTGGGGCCACTGCAAAACATCTAAGGAGCTTAGCCGGCTGTGGATTATTCATCGAGGCGATGAGTACGATGAGTACTCTTCTGAACGAGTATATGGTAGTTGTCGTTTATGTGCATATAAGAATGTTGTGCAATAATCGAATTTACAGCAGCTGCAGTGCTTCCTCGTGCTCGTAAGGGGATAAATTGCATTGCATTGCATCGCATCGTATCCTGCCAGCCGCCTTGGAGAATGCTGCCAAATTACCCGTTTGTGTGGGTGTACGAACATGTACATACACACACACATATGTACATACGAGTGGTTGGCTGTACAAATATATGCACATATGCAGGCTTGTCGTCTCAGGGTGTTTATACGTGGACATTGAGTATCACTTATAATTAGAAACTCAAAAATGCACAAGGCACACACACACGCAGTGTGCTAAGGATATGCAGCAGACAACAACGGCCATGAGCAGGACAACGACATCAGGCTTGGGGC
This sequence comes from Drosophila lowei, assembly GCA_008121275.1. Classification (NCBI taxonomy): domain Eukaryota; kingdom Metazoa; phylum Arthropoda; class Insecta; order Diptera; family Drosophilidae; genus Drosophila; species Drosophila lowei. The sequence goes on along the minus strand of CM017778.1, from coordinate 16,189,042 downwards.
GACACCTCCTCCACCTCCAGATTTCCCCTGTTTAATGCATATTTCGTATAACTTTGATGTGCTACAAAATTTACTTGATGCCACATCGTTCCTTGTGTGTGTGTGTGTGTGTGTGTGTGTGTGTGTGTGTGTGTGTGTGTCCAGTCGGTGTGTGTGACGGCTTTTATGTATTTACGTTGCATATGAAATGATATTTATAGTAAACAGATTATTTTATATGCAGGTATGTGCAGCTGAAGAGCCTGTCCATTGCACAATCCCCTCCCCTCCCCCTCCCTCCCTCCCTCCCTCCCTCAGAAAACTCCCCTAAAACATTACCCTTTTCCAAAACGTCCGACTGTGTGTGTGTGTGTGTGGCAGTATCTATGTATATCTGTGTGTATGCTGAGACGACAAAGACCGCAATGCCTGCTCTGTCTCTCGTCGGTCCGCCCTCTGCTGCTGTTGTCTCTTTAGGCATATAAAATGATTAGAACTAATGGTCAATATGCAGATGAGTGTTGAGTGTAGTTTGGTGTTTATTTGCACAGTGGGCCGTGACAAGTGAAGCAGTGAATATCAAGAGTCTATCTTTGAGCTTGCACCACTGACAATTCCAGACCATCTACTTACATAAACCCTTCACAAGTTAGTCTCTTTTAGATATCCAAGTAAAGGTAAAGGGAGTGCCTTCGTGAGAGATTATTCAGGATCTTCTTACATTCGATTACCCTGAAAGATTTCCAAGAATTGTGCTTTCGCATTCCCTGTACCCGGTACTCCTTTGAAGGTATTGCCCAAAATCAAATGGATTTCCATCAGCATGGTTGAACATCTTCCCCCTAGCTGCCGGCCATTCCCCCAGGCTACTGTGCTGACCAGACCACAACTGCATCGGAGGCATCGGAGGCATCGGAGGCATCTGCAACGCAACTCCATCTGCATACTCATTATGTGCATTATGTATCGCCCGAGTGGGTGGGGCAGTGAGTGAAAGAGAGGGGGAGATAAGCGAGAGGTCTGTGCGCATGTATATCTACGAGCATCTATGTATTGAGAGCACTAAACAAATCAAGTTTTACTCAACATTATTATCAACATTTATGCATTCAGAAATCACCCATACCAGCACTCTAAGCAGAGGCAAACACACAGACGCACTAAGCCGAATTGGGAAGACATTGCAACGCTGCATGCCCCCAGAAATCGCCCCTTAAGAAAATTTATCGAAATGTTGAAACAGATTTTATGCAGCAAAGTCGTCGTCGTCGTCGTCGTCGTCGTCGTCGTCGTCGTCCGAGGGGCGGTAGGTAGAGGAGGGTAGGCGAGGCAGCAACTCGAAATGAGGTGGAACTGGCTGACAGGCCGGAGAGACGGGACAGAGGGACATGGACAAAACTGTGGGCAACGTGGGGATCCTCCAGCCCCAACCACTCTCCTTCTCCTTCTCCTCGTCCTGCTGCTTGGGCTTCGGCTTCGGCTTGTGCTGTTCTCCTTCTTCGAGGCTCCTAATTTAAATGCAAATGAGATTCATTTGACGACGACACCAACATACTTTGTCCATGTCCATGTCTTGCGCTCGCACAGCTATTCCACTGTATGTGTGTGTGTGTGTGTGTGTGTGTGTGTGTGTGGAATTTGATAATGTCTCTCTGTGTGTGTGTATGTACAATTAGACATTGGTCTGTGCATGTATTTAGTTGCATGTTGTACTTCGGTACATACCTAAGCACCCCCCCTCCCCCCCCCCCCTCTCCCCCCTTTTCCCGCATATAATACATAAGTTGACTCCGAGTTTGTCTCTCCTTCGTGGAGACTGAGTGCGTGTGTGCCGCCCGGCTCTCATATATAAATGAACTATTGCAGTGTAAATGAATTAGTCCGATGGCCAGGGGCGTCGTGTGCGAAATTATGTATCTAAAGGGGGGCCTAGAGGGGGCCTAGAGGGGGCTTAGAGGGGGGGCTAGAGGGGGACCTAGAGGGGGCCTAGAGGGTGCCTAGAGGGGGCCTACAGAGGGGGCCTAGAGGGGGCATAGAGCGGGCCTAGAGGTGGCCTAGAGGGGGCCTAGAGGGGGCCTAGATGGGGCCTAGAGGGGGCCTAAAGGGGGTATAGAGGAGGCCTAAAGGGGGTATAGAGGAGGCCTAAGGGGGTATTAATATCACATCCCAAACGTAGGTAAGAAGGGATCAATCCCGATCTCTCCTGCTTATTGTAAAATATATATCTGAACGAGTGGAATTTATACATATTTTAGAGCATTTTGTGCAGCCCCCAGGGATATCCTTTGTTAGCCCAAGCTAATCTGCAGTTAGCTGATCAGTTCGACGATTTCTTCAAAGAATATAGAAGAGAATTTCGTATCATATTGACTCTCTCTCTATGCCATCCTGCCTAGCCTAGCCTTTCAACTCTTCCTGGCAATCCCTTTTGACCCCGTCCCTGCCTTAATTAAGCACTTGTCTGCATACATTAAAAGCTGCCACTGTGGCTGTCCTCTTCTGGCTGCTACTCTGCTGCTCCTTCATTTTCCTTATTTTGGCCAAATACAAAAGCCTATTCCGCACCGATAACTGCAAACACAACAAACACAGCTGCAGCAGCAGCAGCAGCAGCAGCAGCCAGCAGCAGCACCAGCAGCAGCAACAAAAGTGGCAGCAACAACAACAACAACAGTACGGCCAGTTGGTTGTGTTGGACAGGAAGCGTTAGGAAGTGGCAGGACATGCAGCCAGCTACTTGCACTCATGTAGATGACTTGCTGCTGCTGCCGCCGCTGCCTCTCCCGGCCGACGCTTCCGTCTACGTTTTGTATATAGCAAACAGAGACAGCAACAACAACGCACAATTATAAATCTGTCCACATAAACACACACACACACACAGAAAGAGCTACCCCCTTTTGGGGGACATGGACGCCGATGACGATGATCATGACGACGATGATGATGATGATGGTGAGAAGGAGAATGAGAACGGGGCTACGGCTGCTTAAGTTTTTGGCATTAACAAAGCTACCAGCCACACCCGACTACCCACAGCCCCTCTCAGGCCGCATCGAAACAGACCGGAAACCCACACACACACACACACAGAAGCACACACTCTCTTACACGACGCATACCAGCACATTGCCAGAGTGCCTGACAACACCACACCAACACCGATGCAATGTCCTTGCCAACGCTGGCAAAACCGCCTTGGAAAATTAGCATCAAACGCATAAAATGACCAAGTCTAAGTCTGCCGCAGTGCGGGGCATGGGAAATGTACGGAGGCGGAGGGTATCTGGGGCAAGGCGGAGGCACGAGGAGGGGCAGCATGCCTCTCTCGTCGTGTTGGGTCTTGCATTCTCATTTGGAATTACGAAAATTCAAAATTTACAAACGAAAATGTTATGAGAACGTAGCTTGGGCAAGGATTTTCCCTCATCGTCTCTGTCTCCGTCTCTGTCTGCGTCTCCCAGTCCCAGTCCCACTCCCTCCTGCTCCTTCGTCGTCGTCTCCTTCGTCGTGTGACGCACAATAGTTGGTTAGTGTAGCAGGCAGAGAGCTCTGCTGTTGAGCAAGGCAGGGTTGGGGCGGGGCAGAGTTCGGGCAGGACTTGGATGGGTATCCTGGGGGGTGGCCATGGCCATGCCGTACAAGTTAATTCAGTTAAAGGACCCAAAAAGTCTGGTGTGCATTTTCGGCTATACAAATGGACGTATAGGGTGGTATTGGTGGGTCTGGTGCTGGCTGGTGGGGTCTGCTGGTGGCTGGGTTTCCCTATGCATGTATTAGTATGCGTAGTTAAGTTCTGACGCCAGAGCCAAACTCTCGGCCCTCGGCCCTCGGCCCTCGGTGGTGCGGTGCTGCGGTGTGGGGCCGAAGGAACTTTAAGTAAATGAACAGAAATGACAGGCAGACATTTGCATTATTATTAGTACAAGTTGCAGTCGTGTATCTGGGTGGCGGGCAGGGCGGATGGGTGGTGTGCTGTGCTGTGCTGTGCTGTGGTGGCGTCTGGGAGGGACTAGCTTTCTGGTTGGGTGGGTACGCCTCGAAATGCATTTCATTGCATACATTTAGGAGGTTTTCATTACGTCGCAAAAGTTCTCAATTCTCTCCGTCGTATCGCCGTTGCCGTCTCCGTCTCCGTCTCTCTCTCTCTCTCTCTCTCTCTCCTCTCTCTCTGTGGCTGTTTGTTCATGTAAGTTTTCAGTTACGTGCCAGCTCTTGTGTGTGTGTGTGTGTGTGTGTGTGTGTATTCAAAAGTCATTCTAAGTTATTGAATGGAATAAAATGTAATTTAAGTAAATTAGAATTTCAGCCACATGGAATGTTGATCCAGGTATCCACCCAAGCCCATATATCCTTCATGTACAAGAGGTAGCCATACAAGCCTTGATTAGAGGAGTTCTGGGTATCGATTATTGATTTTGGGGGTGCCAACAGTTTCTGCCAGCTTGCTGGTCGATGAACTTACTGCAGTTAAGCAAACTAATGGAAGGAATAGCATATTTGACTACCTATAGAGATGGTATGCTTGGTAACATTAATCTCAAAGCAAGCGCCCTTCCATCAGAAGGCCTACGGAGACAAATATCCGGCTGTATCTCAAACCATTAAAAAAGTATCTTTTGAAAGCCAAAAACTTGGCTAGCAATGGACCATCTCTCCAGCTCCAGCTCCAGGTCCAGGTCCAGGTCCAGGTCCCCATTGTGGCCACCTCTGTATGGGAATGGCGATCCGATCTGTATGTATGGCTTGTTTGGTGGCTGGAGAGGAACACCCATTCGGTTGTCGTCTGGCCAGCCCTCGCTCACACCACCTGCCACCGCCACCCCTTTGGGCTGAGGCTACCAACAATTTTTTGCATTGCCATTTTTAGCGCTTCCCTTTCTCCATCTCCAGCTTCAAGCCCCGTTCCCCAAAATACTTTTATTTCGCGTAAATTCAGAACTTTCTCATACATTTTTTTGCTGTCCCGCGCTGCGGAGAGTGGGCTGGTGGGGCAACTGTCGCTTGACCAAATGGTCGCCACCCAACTGCCCCCGAGACGGACACCAACAGTGTACCTACCCTTTGGACTGATTATGGGTACGTGCACGCTGGAAAAATGTGCAGCGACAGTCCCATGTTGCCTCCAGTCCCTGACAATCGCCCCCCTTCCGTTCCCCTCCTCATCCCCGCCTCCTTGCGCTCTCCCTCTCTCTCTCTCTCTTCTTCACATGCGCCCAAAAGTTTGTTTTGTGTTTTGTTAATTTTTTCTTGGCCGCGAATTTGTTTTCATTTACGTTTTTGCATCGCCCTAGCTACCCTGCCCCTGCCTCTCCCTAGGGTTGTGTGTGTGTGTGTGTGTGTTTTGTGGGCGAAAACAACGCGCGGGTTTCGGTTCACTGGAAATTGGTAAAAAACGATACCCACGAAGACGGGACCAGAGGATGCAGGATTCGCATTCGCATTCGCAATCGCCAGCGCCACCTTAAGCCGCACACCCGAGCGTTAAAAACCAAACCCCAGTCCAGCCCCCAGTCCAGGCCAGCCATCGTCTCCATGCCTCACACGAGCCACCCGTGTACAAACCACTCAACCGCCGGGTGGGTTGGGGCTGGGGCTGGGGCTGGTGCTGGGGCTGGATCTGGTGCTTCCTCTGCTGCTGCTGCTGCTGCTGCTGCTGCTGCTGCTACTCAGCTGTTCATTTTTATTATTTTGACCATTATCGCATGTGGTTCGTTGCTTTGGTCAGCAGCCAGGGAGGCGGTGCTGCTGATGCTCGGCTCTTGCCGCTGGTTCGAGTCCTGCTGATTAAACATTAATTAAGGAAAACAATGCTCCTGCTGCTTGTGCTCCACCCTCCACCCTCCACCCTCCCGTTTTCTCGCACTCTTTCAGCCAAAAATAAAAATAAGAACAAGCTCGCGGAATTTGTATAAAAATGCAAAATTACGAATTTCGCGAGTTTCGTATTGTCCGAGAGCCCGTCTGTATCGTCCATCGTCCATCGTCCATCGTCCATGTGGATATGTTATGGGTGGCATGGTGTGGCATGCTTGGGGGATGACTGTGCCAAATAAAAAATGTTGCTTAAATCGCCAAAAAAGTAGTAGAAAAATCATCGACAGACGTAATAAATTAAAAATTTGCAACGGAATGGGCAGACAGGTTTGGATTGTTAAGCAGCAGGCAAGAAGACCACGCAGATACACAGATGAGGAGTGGGGAGTGATCCCTGAAAGGGTAGCCATAGGAAAGGATATACAGGAAAGGGTATAGAGAAAAGACTCGTGCCGATGGAGACATACGAATACTGTATGGGAAAACTAGTTTATTTCTTTAGGCAGTAATTGCACAAATTGCACTTCTATAGATCCCTGAGACTCTGCTTTTCAATTTATTCCCATTACGGATCTAGTATATGGAGCATTCTGCTGTTGACCTGCCCTGACATACATACACAGCTTCTCACCCAGAGCAGAGCCCTTTTGACTCTTTCAATGAGCAAATATTAGCATTCAAATCACGTATTTGGCTTACTTGAATCACAAACACAGGGAAACACACATTTCATAGACACACACACACACACACACACACACACACACGGAGGCACTGATGACGCGCATGATAATGCATGTTTTGTGTGCACATTAAAATTTGCCATGGACTCGAATAGAGCCTTGAATATTGTCATAATTATACCGAAAATGATGTCAATTATGCTGCCCAGAGGAAGGGAAAGTGTTGGCTTAGCTGTTGGGGGAGAGCAGGGGCTGGATTGGGGTCTGGAATGGGGCCAAGTTGAGCAGAGGAATTCATTAAAGTACAATTTGACTAGAAACTAAAGAAACAAGCAAACTGGCACAACTTTATTACAGGAAAAGCACAACAAAAAGAACTCTATGGAATTCTAAGAATTCCAAGATTCTATATTCATTTCAATATAGAATATAGAATATTCAATTCTAAGAATAACTCAAAAATACTATACATATCTCGTCGATTCATAGACCGTTGATTAAGGCTTGCCTCGAAACAAAATACTGACTGTTTTTGGTGACCTCTGGCGCAGGGGGTGCTCTAACTTTCTGCTCTCCCTCTCCCTCGCCCCTGGGAGCCTTGTTAGCTGTACACATACCGCGCCCTCCTTCACTGGTGACCTCCACTGTAAATTGGCGTTAATTTAGACCAAATGAAATTCGTGCAATTAAGGCAAGGCACTAGTTTCTGGCGATGATAGCGATGATGCTGTTGCCACCTTCCTTCTTGGCGGCAACCGCAACTCTATCGGCAGCCATCGTTCCGCAGGCAAGGGAAATTCACGCGCTTTGGCGGCCATGGTCGGGGTCGTGTCCCGTGGCAGCACGGGAGGCTCTGGTGGCATCTTCATGCAGCTCTTTTTCATTTGCATCCGGTGCGAGGATGGATGGATGGCCGGGGCTGTCCTTCATTATGGGCCGCTGGCAGGAGGCGACGTAAAATAGGTTACAGGTTAATTTAAGTGCAAAGTTATGCGCCTGAAAGTATGCAATTAGATTGTGTCCCGGCCAGGAGCTGCCGAGACCAGGTAGCCGGCAGCCATTAGCTGACTCTGCTGCAGACCCTGATGCTGCAGCATCCGCCAGTGCCACTGCCACTGCCACTGCCACTGCCTCTTCCTCTCTGTGTGTTTTGTGCCAATTTTGTTTGCCTCAAATTATAAAGCGTACAGCCCGAGCGGAAGCCAGCAGAATGTAATTATCTTATTAGCTAAATTTTGTCGTAGCTGAGTGCCTCCTAAGTGAATAAATTTCACAAAAGCTCCTCTCCGGCATGTGGCATGTGGCATGTTCCGGTATTATTCTATTCTATGTAATTTCCCGGTGAAACACAAATAATTCTTATCTCCAAATCGTTTTAATATTTTCGGTTTTTCTAAAAACCAATCCGATTGGTTTTTTCAATTACAGAAATCCATAAAAAGTTCAGTCTATCCGATAGACGATCTAATACTAATTAGAATGTCCTGGCCATTGGAAAAATTAATAAAAATAGAAAAAAAATTGTCTAAAAGAAAGGGGCAAATATGCAAAACTGTGGCCAAAGCGTTCATTATGCTATATGGCTCGATATGTCAACATCAAAAACCCCAAAAAACTGTCCGATTCCCTTCGTGCCTCCCCCGGATATTAGCAATTCAAATTTGCCCATTAAAAAGCCAGCTGAAAGGAGGCGGCAGGGCGACAGCAGCGACAGCGACTACAAAAGTCAAATATTGCCCAATTTCGAGATTAATTGTCTACGCACCTTACGGACGCCCAAGCCCAAGCCCAAGCCCAAGCTAAAGCCCAAGCCCTCGAACCCTGGACCCCATTCCCAGTCCCAGTCCCATCCACAGTCCCATTCCTGGGCAGATCTTAAAGGGTTATTCGTCAGAACGGGCCAAGCTACGCAATTAATGCAGAACTCAATAAACTTTTGTCGAATGAAATTTTATGCTAATTAGAAGTTGATTTTTTGGTACCCGCCACACCACACGCCACACGCCACACGCCACACACAAAAGCGTATCCAAATGATAATGCCTCGGTCTCGGACTTTTGGGTCTTTCCTACTTGAGACAGATCCCGTTCCCGTTCCCGTCCCCGTTTCGAGCCGTCCCCTTCCCCATCACCGATTGATTTGCATTTCTAAATGCGTTGTCGGCATTTGTCGTAATTTGCTGCTGCCCGGAAAATGTTGTCGCATTTTCGTCATAATTATGCATTTTAATTATCTCGATGAAGACGCCAGTGCTGGCAGACTGGCTCCTCCAACAAAGGGTTCAACTTTGGTGTGTTTGCATATGGCCAACGGCGGGGGCGGGCACTGGGCACTGCGGACTGCGGACTGCGGACTGGGGGCCTTGGTCTAAACGTATGCTAATTTATCATTTGTGTCTCCTGCTTAAAATTGGGAAATTTGTCGATGGAAGATGATGTCTGAGCAATAAGTGGATGAAAAGCCATTGGAAGGAAGGCTTTGGACACGTTGCCGAGGGACAGATTGGTTGCCCCCCTTTCATTTAATAAAATGTCCTTTGCTTATAGGTTGCTTAGGTTGAGATAATGATTACGAAGCTATATTTAACCTACGGAAAGTAAATTATGATTGGGAGTAGATAGACTCGGAATCTCTCTATATAAAGACATAAGATGGATGCTTTGAAACTTTTAAGGCAGGCAATAGAGTGATCGTAGTATAGGGATCCATAGCCTTATAGATCTACTACTAACAAACATCGGATGACTATATCTTATAGGTACCTTTTGGAATGATGGTTCGGCCGCCCTTCTTTTTTCTAGTACCTTTTTTTTATAACATCCAAACAGAACTTTAGATTATCCATCTTCCGCCATGTACGAATAGTGCTATGTGCAAAGAATTCATGCTGCCCTTGGCTATTCCGTATCACAATCGACTCCTGCTCGTCTGGTGGTCTGGTGGTCCTCATGACAAAGGCAAACAATTTATGTCATAGCCTCGCCGCTTTACATAACTCACAAGCCGCTCAGCCCAGCTGGGCTTTGGCCTGGCCTGGCCTGGCCTGGCCTGGCTTGGCTGTTTAGTCCATGGGCTAAGCGTGCTGGGGCCCAGTGCCCAGTGGCCAGTGCGCATGCCGGACCCACCAGCTCAGGCAGCCCAATCCGACCTGCACTCCAGCAGGAGGTTCAGCCTCAGCTTCTGGTCCTGGTCCTGCTTCTGCTGCTGCTGTGGCATCCACTCATATATGTATATGATTTCGACGAATGCTCGTTATCGATTTGAAACTTATATGGAAAAAACTAATGAAAATCAGGCAACATCATCATGCCACAACCAGCAGTCAGCGGCCAGCAGCCAGCAGCAGAAGCAGCAGCAGAAGCAGCAGCAGAAAAAGAAATAGCAGAAGTGTAATGAAGGAAAACGGAAGGCAACGAAAGCAAATCGAAGCGAAAGAGCAGCAAAAGTGAAGCGCAGGCAAAGGCGAATTAAATTAAATTAAATGAAAACTAAATTCAAATGAGTTTTCGGTGGCATTAAGAGGACAGACCCCCAGAAAGGGGGACAGACAGACAGACAGGCAGACAGGAGAGTCGAGGGGCAGAAGCGATGGGTAGGACAGCTCCTGGATGGCCATCCAGCGACCTGCAACCGACTCTGTCCTGTGGCACATCCGCTGATTGTTGTTATTATTTCTTGCGCTGAACGGGTTTGTGTAATGAATTAATCCTCGCAGCGCTGGCAATTTGACTGTTGGTGGCTTTGGCTTTGGCTTTGGCTTCGTTTCGATGCAAATCAGCTGCTGCCCGACAGTTGACCAAGTCGGCACAGTGGCCGAAAGGCTGTTGGGAATAGGTACAAACTGTCTTAATGAGCTCCCAGCATATGTATCTACTTCAGACGGTTTGGACTTCCTGATCTCCTTAGCTGATCTTCTTCTTTTAGGGCGGCAACAATGAGCCCATAGCCCATGCCAGCTTATTCGCCAAGCTGCTAGATCTTGCCCCACTATGTCACTTTGGCCGACACCCAATCCCTGTACTTGACGTCTCCACGAAATAAGGGCAACAAAAGCGAAATAAACCAAAGGCAAAACAGCGCAAAACATCAGCATCAGCAGCTTGCAAAGAGACAAATGCAAATTGCATGATTTCTTTTGTAAATAAGAAACTGATGAGCAGAAGCAGCAGCAGAACCAGAAGCAGCAGTTCAGGGGAGACCAGGGCTGATCAGTGGCTCTGGCAGTGCCACCATCAGGGGCGGTGGCAGCTGTCGAATGGTGGAGCGGAGGACTCGTTGCGAAATGAAATCGATGGCCCCCAACGATTGACATGTGCAGGCAGAGGACAGTCGGGACGACTTATTGCCGATGCAAAATAAGTTGTCTTGCCATCCTCGGAAATTAGTTTAATTGTATGAAGGAAGCCCCCGGCGGATGTGGTGGCAGCTGCAGCTTGCCCCTGCCCCCCTCCCCCGCCACAATAAAAAACACAACTGAAAACAGAAATAAATAAAAATTTCGACGATGGCTGATGGCTGATGGCTGATCGGTGGGGGGTGGGGGGGCGATTAACATTTAACTGAACAAGGGGGGGTCGCCAGGAAAATTGTGCATTTCATCAAACATTTATTTAAACTTTTGCGGCCCCGTTTGCCAGGACCTGATGCCTGATGGCTGATGGGCAGTGCGAAAAAGGGTGAAATAAAATACGTTGCATACTTTTTGGCGTAACCGCATAAAACAATTTTCATTTCCTTTCAACTACCAGAGCAATAAAATATATATATATATATATGGTCGCACAGGAAAAAAGAATATATCCTTGCGCTGTTGGAGAAGCTCGCCAGGTAGCAGTGCAAAATTTTTTAAAAATTGACAACGACGCCAGTTACAGTGTTTGAACCGTTGTGCGGGATCGGGTTTTAATGGCCACGCATATCCGGTGAAAGCAGGAGCAAAGGATGTAACCACCAAAGATGAGTGTAGCTGTCTTTTTTCCGTGGGGGTCATCGTCATCGTCATCGCTGAATAGGTGGAGGAATATTCCTTCGCTGCACTCTGGCCGGCGATTCGTTACCGCAAAAATCCATTGCGGTCGCGTAATACACATTTTAAGTCTCAATTTGCATCAAACTCGGCTCGCAACAGAGAGATATAATGTTCATATATGATATACGATAAATGAAGTCCCAGAACTATTTTTTAATGCTTTTCACCATGCATTTGTGCACTACAAGAGCTAATCAGATAGCTTGCATAATATTAAATGATGTATGTATCTTTTTCACCCTTATCATGCTCTGTCCCATAGAGATTGGCCTCCTAAACAAATTAGCGTCGACAAACAAAGTGGACTTGTTCAGGACGACCCTAGAACAACATGCCACTCAGAGAGATAGAGCCCGGCTGCTTGTAATTAGTGGCAATGGCAAAAACAATTTCATTGCATACTTGCAGGCACTCGACCCGGCCCCAGCCGCTGCCTCTCCCCTCCCCCTCCCCCGCCAGTGTGTTTATTTTTGTGCACAGGCCTCTGCCATATGCCCCTCTGTAGGCAGTTAAGTATGTTAACAAGCAGCGTCGAATGCGGAAGGGGATGAGGAACTGCAATTGCAACAATTGTGCATCTGAATAAAAAAAAAAAAGCAGCGTAGCATACATTCCCGAGCCCCAGTTGCAGCTGCAGCCTCCTCAAGGGTCACAGAGTCCCAACCGAGCACAGGGGCCTCTCGTTGTCAGTTTAATTATGACATAAAAATGCCCGCAAGTAATTTGACATCATTAGCCCCGGCCAAAGGAAGCAGGGAAGCCTCTGAGGGACGACCGTGTCGAGGACGAGGACGACAACGACTCGACGAGGACCCAATTGTCAGCGGAAGTGAGCACACACACTCATCTGCTCTCCTCTACCCACTGGATGGTCCTGCTGTTGTTGCAAGTTGGCTTTGTTGCCGCTGTTGCATCTACTGTTTCCTACTAATTAAGCGTTCTAAGTAAGTTGTCGTCTCTGCCTGTCTATTTCCACATGCAGTTTGTGACTGCAACAATAGTTTTGCAGCACTTAGCCCGAGCACAGGGGGGGCTACGGAAAGTGCCTTCTCTCAGCACTCAAAGTACAATCTGAAATTCTGGTACCTACTCATTTCAACTAATTTGCATATGAAAACCCACACAACAGACATTCCTTCGGAAGGAGCTGGAAAATGTGTGTAATGTGAAATTTTCATGCGTTGCATTTTCTCCAAAAAATCAACTCACCAGAAACGATATCGTTGTCTCGCTCTCTGCTCGAAGGTATGGTCATCTCGTTCTAACTGAATGGCGGGACAGGCATGTGACATAATCCCAACGCCTGCCCCGAAAATCTCGCATAGAATGTTGAAAATCATGTTGAAGTTTACTGCCAGCCGCAGGGTCAGGTGCTCCTGACACACACCCACACACCCACACACCCACAGAGATTGTTGCACATAGAATGTGAGTGCAGTACATGCATCTAATTTTTCTTAATTTTGTTAGTCCTTGTGTGTGTGTGTGTGTGCGTCAGTGTTAGTGCTAAAGTGCAAACATGCCCCCAGCCAGACAGACAAACCCACATGTGATACATAGTTGATTTGTATATGAATATCCATCCGATAGTCATCTCAAGCACATAATGCTAAATTTATGAGCCTACTTCTCGAGCACGCACCCGTCTCCCCCTCTGGCCCTGGGTGTGTCTCTGTCTGTGTCTGTGTCTGTGTTTGTGTCTGTGCTTGTGGCCAATGAATCGAAAATGTGAAAATTTGCTGCATCGAAAGCGAATCTAAGTCTTGGGGCCTGCCAGAGAGTGGGAGTGACTTCAAATTAAGAGAAATCTTTTATGCCATAAACCAAATGAAAATATTGATTAAAGTATTGCTATTTCATTTCCATTCTACAACTAGTCTCGGGCTAAATTAATGAAAATACTTGGCCGGACACGTGGGTACATATGTATATCGAAATCTGATATAATTTAAATAAAACATACCGTTGGAAAAGATGGGCCTGCGTTTAATGTGATGCAAAGTAATATTTAATTTTATTGGCCTTATTCTGCTCCTTCCTCCGGGCAAGGGATTCCCCACAATCCCGACCGCCGACTGCAATTGACCCGATGCCAATTATCAGCCCCGTTCCAGCAGCATGGTTGCCACTGCCACTGCCACTGCCACTGCCACTGCCACTGGCTCTGCTTCCCTGGAGCCAACATCCTAGCGCTGACAGCGACAAACTGTTTTTGCGGCCAGCTGCAACCGCATTATCGAAATCACGGCAATGACATCCCAACAAACCAGCGGCCCGGCAACGCGGTGCCAGGCGACGCGACTCTCAATCCAAAAATGCAATTTTACATTTTCAATTAATAAACATTTGGCGACTGACTCCGGTTACGGACGGGATGGGACGGAACGGGACTGGACGAGGACGAGGACGAGGACGCGAGATGCAGATGTCCGCCCAGAGCCAGGCGGAGGCTCTTCTGTCGTGTATTTTACATTTGCGGCTGCATAATTTGGTAAATCATTAACCGTAAAGCAAAGAGCCGTGAAGCGGTGACCGCAATATGCGAGGCATCAAGGGCCCAGCGATAAAGGGCCGTAAGTAGGGGCTGGATGACCAGAGGAGAGCAGGGTAAGAAGTGGCCTGTGGAAATGGACACTTCCTATATCCATGACATGATCAAAAATTAAGTGTTTTTAGTCGGAAAGTGAGGTATTCAGTGAGTGAGTATTGTGAGTATTCAGGGAAGATAGTCCGATGGCCCACCAGCGGCTATCCGCCGAGGAGCATCATCAATGTCGCATGCCGCAGGCGGTGCACAGATAACGGCTATCGAAATTGTCCATATCGTATTTATATTTACCGTTGAGTACTCTGCATAATTTCATGTACAGACGAATAATACGAATAATATTTTCGGTGTTCGCTTTTGCTTTAACAGTTTTCCATATTTACTTGTCCCCCCACCCGCCCTGGGTCTGGGCCTGGGCCAGCCCACCGTGGCTCTCCTTTTGGCAGCCTTCACCCCTCCCCGCTGTACCCTCTGCTGGGGCCGCTGTGCACCCAATCCAGCTGTCTGCCTACACACACGCCCATTGCTAAAAAACAAGAAGAGCTGCCACCAAATGCCAGCAAAAAACTACGCAATGGCGAATCGGTAGAGAAAAACGCGCCATCGGCAGCGGTAACAGAAGCAGCAACTCACACAAGACTCCGCCCACCGACGCCGCGCGACGTCGCGCGACGCGACGCCGACGTTGGACGCGGCAGAACCGGCGGCAGCAGCAGCAGCAGCAGCAAAAGCCAACAAAAACGCTCGTGGTACTCGATTTTTGACAATTTTTTTGCATTGACTTTTTGAGCTTTATTTTCAGACGCGTACACGTACAAGCGTGCAAGTGTGTGTGCGTTCTCTGTGTCTGTGTGGGTGTGTGCTGTATGCTTTATGATTTTGCTTTTTGTTTTGGTAAGAATTTCCCTGTATTTCTTTTTATTTGTCTTTTATTTGTCCGCCTTCCGAATGCAGTTTTGCATTGATAAACATTGATGACTGCAGCGGCAACAAAGTTGACAGCTGACGAAGACGGTAATGCTGGAGCTTAGTTGGGAACTGACTGGGAAACTTACTCATTTCCCTCAATATCACAGAGGAAATGCATTGACCATTGCACCCCCTGCACAGAGGTGCCACAAAAAGAGGCCCCCAACTGAGAGGAAACTCTAATCGACTTTCGATGGCTGCTGTCAGCTTTGGTAGGAAATTGGCTAGCGATCTATATGGGACCGCCAAGTATTTGATGCTATTATAAAACTTTCTTCCTGGTCGTAATGCAACACACAGCCAGGCAAATGGCATTCCAATTGGGCAGCTTTTAACAAAGGTTTCGCAACGCGATGTGTTTTGTGCCTGGAATGGGAGTGTACAACAGGAACGGGCCCAGGAACGGGAACGGGGAACGGGGAACGGGATGGGATGGTGGAGGTGGAGGTGCGGTGGCAGGCCACATGAATCATCATAACGACAAGTGGTCAGGCCGCGGGGCCAGGGAAGGCAGTCGATTTCATAGTTAGGCTGTTGCAGGCGCCAACAAGTATGCCACACAAACCCGCACACACACACACACACACACACACACGCACTCCCAAATCACCCACACAAAACGCACAACGAAAATCTGTTATTTGTTATGTGTTAACAAGACAGAAAGAGAGAGAGTCAGTGGGGGGCGAGGGAGTGGAAGAGTTGTGGCACCAAGCCAGTGCACTGGTGGGGGTGTGGCACGGCACTCACGCAACGCTTTATGCATTGCCGTTTTTGGAACCAGCAACAGTTGGCCAGACAACAGTTTTTAAAGTCGGACATTTTTTGTTTAAAGTGGGGATCCGGTCAGACGACCTTGACACATTTGAATGGGGCGTGGAGAGTGGCATGATAGGGGGAGGGGGCCGAGCCAGCGGGCAGGAAGGTACGCAGTAGGACCCTCTTCTTTGCCAAACTGAGTTGGATTCTGAAAACGAGCTGCAAACATCTCTAGCTAGACCCAAAAATATGTAGCATACTCGTACTTCCTAGCTGAAGTTGCTGCCCCACAAGCATACACACACACACACACACACAGGGGGGGTGGGGTATCCAGACTTTGGAAAAGCCAAAAGGCGGCAAGGAACAAGTGGTAAGGCCAGCAGGAGCAGGAGCAGAAGCAGGACCACAACCAGTTGCCGACCAGGAAGACAGCCAGCAACGTGGAAAAACTCATGCGACTCGCTCGAAAAAGTATGCTACGTTTTTTCACCCTCTATGTGTGTGTGTGTGTGTGTGTGTGTGTGCCTCCGACTGTGTGTGGGTGGCAGTCCTTGAAAAGGCATTCCCCACCCCTCCACCCGGCACTCTGGGAGGGGGGACAGTGTCTAAGCCGAACGAACGTCTGTCGTGTTGATACTTCTTCTATATCTGAATATTCTCTCTCCTTCTCCTTCTCCTTCTCCTTATCCGTACCCTCTTTCCGTTTCTTTCTCTTCTCTGGTGTGTCCCTGTTTGTCTCGGTTATTTTTTTTCTTTTATTTCCATGTCCTGTTGCATGTCCTTGACTGGAGTTTCCGGGCTTTGCAGGTTTTTTTTCCGATTTTCTCGCTTTAAGTTGAACCCACACGACCTTGACTGCGACTGAGGCTTGGGAGTAGGGCACGGGGGGAAACTGAGAACTTGTCCTGCACATTTCAGCGAATCATTTCCGACCACAGGCCCAGGCATGTTTAGCACACCACTACAGCTTGTATGCCCAATTTTTCGGGGCATGTGCAACTGCAACTGCATTTTTCGCACTCCCTGCCATGGTCGACCCATGCGGTGCAGTTGCTGCAGTTTTTGGCTCGCCTCGTGCAACGTTCCGGTTGCGAGACCCAGTCATGGACATGAACATGGCCCTGGACAAGGACATGGACACGGACATGGACACCATATTGTCGCCTGTCTGCGTGTGTCCGCTGTCCGCTGTCTTGCCGTCTCTCGTCGGTACCCGTCTGTCTTTTAGGGTGTCTCTCTGTCTCTCTGGCCGTCTGTCTGCCTGGACCCGGACCCGGACCCGGACCCGGACCCGGACTCTGACTCACTTTCATTCATTGAAGCCTTTTGCTTGGTATTTGGCCATTGAGCTCATAACTGCCACCACTTTCCTGCCCCTGCACTGATCGGGCACTCAACACTTTTCACTTGTGCACACTATTTTTCATCTTTTTCCCTTTTTTGGCTGTGATTTCCCAGCAACGCCTTCGGATGACCTTTAAACAAAGCACTCTGCTCTCTCTCTGCTACTTTTCATCGGTGTGGAAGTCAATAAAATCGCAATAATACAAAGAAAAATATCTGCTTGGGCTAGTGCTAAAAGAAACAGCTATCGCTCTTTTACTGGAGTACATTGTAGTTCTTCCTGATGCCCCAGCCCTCCCATGACAGACCCGACTTGGCCCCTCAAGAGCTCTGGCATCCAATCAGCAGGATCCGGCACGATGGCCAGGCCAATGGCAGACACAGTTGGCCAAGTGCCTCCAATTGGCGTGGCAGAAAGCGCGCTCGCGTTTTTCGGATAATGAGCAAAAAGTTGAGGAAAAACCGAGCAGAGCTGGCTAATCAGTGGAAAGAAGGCCAAGCGAGGGATGAAAATGGCAAAGCAAATAGGAAAATAAAACGGAAATATATTGTATCTATTGTACGGGGAGTTTCATGGAGTTTCTGCCCAGAGGAGTTGAATGGAAACAAAGTGAAGGAGCTTCATAGAGATGGATATGCCTTTAACGAACTGAAATGCGTTTTATTTCGACTTAAATTTCTATAAAAATAGAGTTTTCTTTGCTCTTTCTATCGGTTGCATCTGACATCCACCAACAACCAACGAACATTCAGATTTAATGAGAATTTATCACTGGTAGATCAAAAACTGCAACATGCCAGATGCTGACAGATTAACCAAATGAGACCCCAGCGACATAGCAAAAAAAAATATATATATATTGTAGAAAAAAGCGCGACCAACCAAGCAACAGCAAATCGAAAACCTTTTGAACTACAAGCAAATCCATTTCACACAATTTATGTACAAGTTTATTTCGCGCTTCCAATTTTCCATCGATGTCGATTTGCTTTTTGGGTGGCTCCAAGCATTTCGGTCTGGACTTGGACTTGGACTTGGACTTGAACGTGAATGTGGACTCGAGCTGCGGCTTTCCACAGAAATGTTAACAAGCATTGAGTAGACCACCACACACACACACAAACACACATAGATACACTTACTTCGGGGCAGACATGTGTGAGGATGAGGACGTGGTCGATGTCTAGATTGGCCCCGGCCATGGCCTGGTGGAGCATGCTGCTGCTGCCGCTGCTGATTAACCCCACAAAAGCCATTGGAAATTGCTTACTCTCTTCATTTGCTGGTTTTCCAGTGTTGAATGGGGGAAAATGTGACGAGAAATTTCTTTAAAGATGTGGCAAATATGATTCCACCTATTATTCTTTATATTTAGAAGAGGAAACTCTGTTTTTCCAGCTCTAGCTTCTTTCAGCGACATAAGCCCATAGAGGGTTAACAAAGTGAAAATTACAAGACATACGTAGAGGAGGAAGAGGGCGAACGAGAGGGAGAGACAAGAAGAGCGAGAGAGAGAGAGAGAGAGAAGTCTGTTCAGTTGCAGCTCTGCCCGAAGTCAGAGTCGAAGTCGGAGAGAGGAGACCATGCATTCCTAATCTTGTTCGCTGAATTCGTAATCTCATTAAATTTACATATTAATCAAGGGATTTTAATTACTCTTACACCGCATTGCCAATGCCAATGCCAATGCCAATGCCAAGCCAGAGCCAATGCCAATGCCAGAGCCAAAGCCCAAGTCAAAGCCGATGGCAATGGCAATGGCAATGCCAGTGGAACTGGCCAAAAAGGAGGCTCTCAAAATGAGGCAAACGTCCAACATCCTCAAGTGAGGCATAAGCAGTTCTGGAAATCGCAGCGTCTCAGCCGGGAGTGGCTGTGGCGCACCACTCGCTGGTAGAGGAGAGGTAACTGGTCTAGATGGGGCACGGGAATGGGGCAGCAGCAGCAGAGTCTGCTGTGGTCGTCGTCGCTGTCGTCGTTGTCTTGGCGTGTGGACCCTCATAATTTAATTGGACTTTGTGTGGCGCATTGGCGATGCCTCGCTATGGCTATGGCTGTGGCTGTGGCTGTGGCACTTCAGACTCCTTGCCTCCTTGGCGGGGCAGAAAGGATTACACGAATTTGCGTGTCAGGCGTCAATGTAAAATCGCAATAAATGAAACTAAATTACAAACTAAAATGCAAAATGAGCAAGACCCTCCCCCACCCATCCCCATCCCGCTCGCCATCCCCAACCTCTGTGGGTGTCTCTGTCGCTAGTTGTGGCTCTTCCCCCTGGTTTATCTGGAGATGTCTCTGTGCGTGTTCCAGACCTCGAGGAACCCAGAGCCAGCGGCCCGTGTAATATGCATAATGTGTGCCTGAATTCTATCTGAGATACGAGTATGTGGGTTCTGGGAAGGTGGAGTGCGCGAGAGTGTAGGAGTTGGCTGTCTAAGCATATTCAGATAGAGCCTTATGCCCGGACCATTAAAATCCTGCCCCAGTCCTTCAGTCCTCAGTGCTCCAGTCATAATTTGCCAACATAAGGAATGGAACTCTCGAATGGAGCTCTGATCCTCCAAAACTCTTCAATCATTAACGGCGGCAGGGAGTGCTGGAGGGGACCGAAATTTATGGCATTTATAATGACTACTTTGTGGCCATGTTGCAAGCGGGGCAATCGCAAACACAAGCAAGCACAGCACACAGTTTTAAGGCTTCATAAATTATAAAAAATAATTATAATGAGATCAATTTTTAATCGTCGAGTGGCAGAAGAGAGGCAGAGGAGCAGGCCCAGAGGAGTAGGGATAGTGGCAGAGCAGACCAACTTCCTGGCCAGATGGAGATGGCAGAGAGCAGCAAACGTGGAAGGTGTAATTATTATCATATCCTGCATCGCATAAACAACAAGCCAAAGTAGAAGACAACACCAGGATGGAAAGGGGAGGATACTTGCAACAGCAACAGCAACAGCAACAGCAACAGCAGCAGCAGCAGCCACAGCAGAAGAATCAGAAGAAGATACATGAAATACAACACTCGGGCCTAAACACGCAGCACCGGCAGCATCATCAGCATGCCCCCAGAGTCCAGTTCCAGTCCCAGTCCCAGTCCCAGTTCAAGTCCCTAGCCTCTACATCGCCTAGAACTGCGCAGACGTAGCCGGGTTAGAACCGTCCAGCCCCACGCCGTAGAAAGACCTGACGATGGAGAACTAAAGCTGGAGCTGCCGAACCCAGAGCAAACACATCTAGGCGAGCACTTTGGTGCAAACATTTAGAGTAGCAACTCGTAAAACTTCAATTTAAGACACGTAATTTGCAATTCACTCGAGTGCAGATTAGAAGCGGCATGTCCTCCATACCCACAGGGGAGGGGCATGCGGCAAGGGGCATCGAGTTGGAGCAAGGAGTGGCCAACTGGCCAACTGGCCACGCAGCCGCCAATGATGATGATGATGATGGGGATGGGGATGGGGATGGCCAGGGCTGAGGGGAGGGAGAGCAGTCCAACTGGACTCCACTGGACTGCGAATCTTCAATGATCAACATGTACGGGTACTTTGCACACTGGTTAGATCAATTATAGAATTGGAAGACTTCTTAAATACGGATTTATGGGTATTTTAAATGATTTGGAAATATGTCTCTGTCGGTGGAACGGAAGATAGGAAACTGATAGAAATACTAAGACTATATTGATGGATTTCCATAGTTCTGCAATCAAAATGCTGCTTGCTTTTGATGGCCTGAAACTGTAATGGTCTTAATCCTTGAACCCATAAAACTCCGGATCATCTGGGCCAGTGGTTGCAGGCAGACATACCACTTGGCCGCTGAACGACAGCGGGCCACAAACAGCAGGCAAAACAGGCCCCGATTTTAATCGACTTTAATCAAAGAAATTTCATATGTGACCACGCCCACATGCAATTATGTTTAAGAATGCAAAACGATTTCGCCAAAGGAGGCGGCGATGGAGCGGGGAAGCGAGAAAATTAAAACTGGCAAAAATAAATAAAAAGAAAAAGGAACCAGCAGCAGCAGCACCAGCACCAGCACCAGCAACAGAAGAGGGCCACAACGAAAGACTACGAGGCAGAAAACATAAATTTAACAGCAAAAAGAAATATTATTATGAATGCATTAACCCAACAGCGGCAGAATGAGCAGCAGCAGCAGCAGCACCAGCAGTAGAGGAGAGGCTGAAGAACATGGCTAAGAACAAGCACAACCCAGAGAAAGAGCAAGAGCAAGAGCAAGAGCCACAGCAGCTCTGCCTAATTATAAAGTCGTGAGTCTGGGCCAGGAACAGGAACAGGTTGGGGTCCCTGTCCCTCGCCCTCGCCCTCCCAGCCCGGGCTGAGCCGAGCTGAGCTGATCTGACTCGCCCATGAATGAATGCGGAATGAATGGCTCAGACCACGTTCAGGCCCGATCAGAGGAGAACAGAACAGAAGAACCAGAAGGAAGAGCTGTCCAGGGGAAAAAAAGGTTGCCAAAGGTTATGCAAAACTCAAAATACGCTCAACTAATCATAAAAAATTATATATATATAGACCAGAGTCACATAAATCTTTTATTGATTTATGCTTTCGAGAAATGCAACTTTAATTGGCTGCGTTCCGCGATCCACTCTCATAATTAGAGCTAATTTTAATGCCGCCGAGCATTCGTTCTCGCATAAATCACCAAAAGCCAGAGCCAGCAGCCAGCAGCCAGGAGCCACGGCCCCCAAAAGGAAGTGAGTCATAAAAGTGGGCTGGCTCTAGGGTTGCCAATGCCCACTGCAGTAGAGCCTAGAGTTGACAAGGCACTGGGGGCAAAACATAATCCCGCACTGCGACTACCACTACATCGTTAAGTGGTCTCTCTCTCTCTCGGCGAGTGTGCGCCGACGAAGGTGGTGCGTTCAATTAAAAAATACTTTACGATATTACAAAATTACCACGTAACAGGGCGGTGGCCCGCTCTCTGCGTAGGGGGCGGGCCGGGTCTGGGCGGTGGCAAGGGCAGACGACAGACGGGTCCTATGCGCCTCTCGAAAGACAGCAGTCCAGGCCGAGGCGCAGCCGCGAGAGCCACTGCCACCAAACGGGACGCATGCGCATAATTCGAATGGCATTAAGTACGCCACTTGAGGCAGGGACTGGGGCTGGCCTGCCTCTGCACAGTGGTGCAATGGTATGTACTAGTGGAAAGTACTTTTTATTTGAATTTATTTCTAAAAGAAATCGAAATGTTTGTGATCTTAGAATAGCATACTGTGTCCTTTAAGTTCTGGCCTTTATATTTGTTGTATTATTTTGCTATTGCCCCACTGTGGTGCCGCGCGAGGCTTCCGTGTTGCCTCTGGGGCGCGGGTTAATGCAGTTGCTGCTGCTCTTGTTGTACGTCTTTTGATTATTGTTTCTGGGGGAACAAAAAATCAGAAAGCAATAATAAAAATTCAATAATATTAAATTTTTATGCGCGCGAAATTATTGCAGGCTGCGCATAGCCGTGGACGTGTTTGGGGCTGGAATGCCCTGCCGGAGATGGGAATGGAGAATAACCATGGACATGGGAATGAGAATGGGAATGGGAATGGGAATGGGGATAGGGAGTGTAGGGTGGAGCGGAGTGGAGGGCCCCATCAGGGGCATGGGACTTGAGGTTCAAGTACAATAACAATTAGCATTCATTTGCTCAGAGCCCAGGAGTCTGTTCATTTGTCATTTAGCACCTTCTGCAGATCGAACCCTACTCTCGCCGTCTCTCCCTGTCTCTCTTCTTGCCTATTCCCTTCTCTTTCTGTTATGACAGCTCCAGTCTTTGTTTAGTCTCCTGCAAGCTCTCTCTCTCACTCTCTCACCTCTCTCTCTCTCTCTTGATCTCTTTCTGGTTTGTGATTAAACTTTAACTAATTTGGTGCTCCACAAGAAACCGGTCAGCGTCTGAGTCTTGGCCAAGTCCAAGTGCTACCCTGCCCCGTCCTCTGCTGTCCCGTTCCCCCTTTGGCTAAGCGAATGAATTATGTTATTTGAAATTAGTTTGTGCCTGGCTTTCAAAACTCCTCCAAGCTGCACACAGCTCCAGCTCCAGTCCCAGTCCCGGTCCCGGTCCATCTCCATCTACCAGTCCCAGTCCCACAATCTGAGGCCTGGCAGCGCCTGCGGAGTAATCAGGTTAATTTTAATATGTTTTGTATGTGGGGCTCCCCTGCCCCCGCCCCTTGTCCATGTCCCTGACGATGCCGTCGTCGGTTAATGGAAAATATCTCAAATGATGTTGGCCAGGATGCCTTTTGTAATTAGCAGCCATCGCAACGAGAGCCGTGCACCAAAAGCTACAAAGTTTGGACGCTCTTAATTACTCAGCCCATCTCCACCTCCACCTCCACCTCCCTATCTACTCCTCACTCTTTTCCGCCTACCCCTCTCCTCTTTTACCCACAGTTTGGACAGATTTCAACAGGCATTATATCATGTTGCATATTAGCTTGGGATTCATTCATTAAACGATCCCAGGCTTCCATTTAGATAATGCTCTGATTACGGATCATATTTGGAATGCCAATGCCCAATTTAAACTAAGAGGAAGTGTAGATTTTGTAGGCACTGTTGTATCGTATAGGGTTAGGGTCTTATCTCCCCCTAATTTGGCAGATGTCTTTGTAGGTAAAATTCCATTAGATCTCTGATGAAATATGTCCTATAATCCTATTTACTCTAAGAAATAATGCAATGCTATAACCACTTATGATATGACGTTTAAATATAGATCTAAAGAGTTTGAAAGAGTTTCATCCGCATAAGATACCTTTAAAGATGTATCCCTAAAGGAAATAAATTTGCAGGAAGACTCCATACAAATAAATATATATTCTGTGATATTTCTACATAAGTCTAGAGCTAGATAATGTTCGGATCAGAGTTATATGCCTTAAAAAGAGTATCTCAGTGGCGGTTCTACTTCTACTTCACTGATGGTAGTGAATCAACCTCCAAAGTTCTTTATGGCATGTCTAGGCGATAATTTCCATGTTGTTTGCTTTATACATGTATTTCAGCAGCTCTTTTTTTTCGTAGGCCGCCACACACTAGTGCTGACAAGATTCGGAACGTAGCTGAAAATGTGGCCAAAGTTTGCCCCCTGGCATCGTGGCAATATATTAGATGCAGACGCGGGACGTAAGATTTGCATTTAATTACAAGCGGAGAGTGGAGAGCGGAGAGTGGAGAGTGGAGAGCGGAGAGTGGAGAGCGGAGAGTGGATCTGTGGCAGAGGGGGTGAATTCCACCCAAAAGCCAAAGTGTAGATCAAGTCGAGACTCCTGGTCTGCGTGTGTGTTCCAGGCCAAATGGAATGGCAAATGATAATTACAGAAAGCATGTAAGCTCTTGGAAGAGCACTCCTGGCACGGGGTGGTGGAGGGGGAGCTGGAGGGGGAGCAACAGACAGCCATGTCAAGAGGCAGACAGGATGAGGGGCAGACAATGTGCTAGAAAACGTTAATTTCAAATTTATGTAGAGCGTCGAGTTTCCTCCCCGACTAAGCTGATGATGTTGCAAGCCCCTGCCTTCCTGCCTTCCTGCCTGCTTGCCCCTGCCCCGTCTTGCGCTGCGGAAGAAGTTTCCCAAAGATGCCCGCAGGGCGCGTGCTGAATTTAATCAGTTTGCTGGCCAGGCCGGAGCACTGGAGCACTGCCTGCAATGACAATCAAGCCAAGATGGAAAGTGGGCAGTGGCTGAGTGAAAGAGACCGAGAAAGAGAGACCTCTCCACTGAAGCTCCCATTCTTTCCCCCCGATCCCACTGCCACTCCCCCTGCTGGTGCCTTCCTACTGCTCCCGGGTAACGTAAATTAGACGACGACTCGACAGTGCAACATTTAACGGTAATACGCTTTTATAGCTGCCGGTAAAATGCAGCACAAAATTAGACATAAAAGACAAAGACAGAGAGTGCAAAAGAGAGAGAGGGAGAGAGAGAGAGAGAGCGAGCAACCAGGAGAGACAGAGATGGACAACGTGAAAATTTTCGAAAATTAAGTTGATGAGGTGATGCGAGGACGAGCGGCCAGGAGACAGGAACTAGACATAGACATGGGACATGGGACATGGGAGACAGACAGCACTGAAGTGCCTGCCGAAGTAGAAGTGGAAGTGGAAGTGGAAGGCATTCGCCAGCACTTAAATATTGACCAAAATTGGCTAAAAACAACAGCAATGGCCACAACCATCGCTAGCCAGATGAACGATGTGAAAACTAAAGCATCCTCAAGATGTGCGACACTTGGATACTCTTTGGGATATACAATACCAATCGTTTTGAAAGAAATCGGGATCAGCAATCAATTATCTTGGGCAGGACGATATAAAATTTACCATAAACGACAATTGTTTCTGGATTAAATACCTTTTCGGAGGACCTTTAAAAGGAAAGCTGGAGCTACAATATGCAGGTTTATCTATGAGATCTCAGGCGCTATAAGACTATCGGGGTCACCACACATAGAAATGCTTCTGTGTAATATCTGTGAGCATTACAAATCGAATACCCTATTCCCATTCCCAGATACCCTAACAAATCACATTAAGCGAAACAACAACAAAATCCTCGAATGGCGTAGGCCGTTGCAGTCAGTTTTGGTTGCTGGTTCGGTGGAGGAGAGTGGCCTGAAGTCATCGGGGGGTACGAACAGGGGGGCAGTTGGAGGACTACGACGACGACGTCATCGACACCTCCGATAGCTGAGGCGGGTGGGTGGCTAGACAGCAGCAGCAAAATCGGCGTCAGCAGAGGAAGCCACAACAGAGACAGCAGCAGTGGCTGCAGAGGACGTATCGGCAGCCAGTTTGGATCCGTCCGTCTAGGACTGACCGACAGCGACCGGTTGAGGACCGCACGAGTTGCTGGCTGCATCTTCTGCCCTGTCCTGGCCTCCAGGGTTGGGGCAGTGGACGCAGGGGCACAGCGGTGCAGGGGGGCAGCTTGTCTAGTGACTTGACTGTAACCTCATTGACCAGAAAAATGCAAGCAGCCACAACAGCAAAGGAAGGCCAGCTTTCTGGGTCGAAGCTGTAGATACTCTAAAAGATGCACCGTTTCCATGGGAAATAGTATAAGATATAGACACACACTATACATCAGATTTGGAAGAGGTATTAAGCAACAGATTACACAAGAGAAAGGGGGGTTTTGTCTTTAGAATCAAACAGAGTTTTTCCCCAAAGAACTATCTGATCAGCGATATTTCCTATGGCTGTGATTCTTAGCGGTTCGGGCCGCCAAAAGGGCACACACCAGATATGTTACGTGTTCTTCGTTGTGAAGATTTCCTCCAAGTCGTAGGACCCTCTGCAAAGGGTATACCAGGCGCAGACAACAAAACATCAAATGTGAATTAGTGCAAAAGGTAGCCGAGGAGCGGGGATTGGGGACCGGTGGAAGGGGAGGATGAGAGCCCAAGAAGAAAAAGCACAAGACGAAGCAGTGGGGATGGGGGTGTTGATGGCGAGTGGGGATCTGGAGTAGAAGTGGGAGAGTGGGAGTCGATGGAAGTGGGCAGAACAACGCAAAACGCTTCCATATTTATTGGCACTTTTCGGTTTTCTGAATGCGGTGCTATTCAGGGGCAGGGTGGGTGGTGCCGGTGGTGGAGTGGACAGTCGTCTGTTGTGGGAGTCCAAAGTGAGAGATGGAGAGAGAGAGCGAACGAGTGAGAGAGAGGTTGAGTGCGGTTCAGTGGGAGAGGAACTCGAGTGAGGTTTTTGCAGATGATAGGATTGACTGTTGCTGTTGCTGTGGATTGGCATTTTAATTATTAATTTCCAGCAATAGTTGTCCACCAGAACAGGAGAGGGCAGGGGGAGGGCGGCAAGTGGCAAATGGATCAAGGACCCTTGAACAACTCCATCCTTCCGTCCTCTAAGGGGTCAAATTTACTTGCGGAAATACTTAGAATTAAACCTCTGATGATTTGCTTTCGAACGAGGGACTTAAATAATGCATTACAGCATTCTTATGTCCTTTTGAAGAAGTGTTCGATTTGTAAGCCTATATCGTTGGAATAGGATCATAATGTGAAGATTGCCGACTCTTTATCTAACTGAAAGAACAACAGAAGCCCCTCCAACAATCGCTCCAAATTAAATACGCATCCATATATATTAAATATAAACATTTTTGATAGCAAAATCTGAATCTCTTATCTATGCAGAATTTTGGAAACTTCTTGCATGACTGAAAATAAGCCCAAAACGGTATTCCAAGCCGTTTTTCACTCCCCTGCCCCATTCCTCGACAACAACAACAGCTCTAATAAATGCTCAAATTTGCACTCACAATAAGCACTCGTATGAATACACAAACTACCACTCACTCGCAGTCGCGCTCTCTTTCCCGCCCTCTATATCGCACTCGCTCACTCGGTGGGGCTTCGTCAAGTGTTCGTTCAAACTAAACTTCTCCTGCCGATTGAGGCTAGCAGCAGCAGCAGCAGCAGCGGCAGCGGCAGCGGCATCAGCAGCAGCAGCAGCGCTCATTTGTGCGCTTAATGACGTCATTATTTTTATTTTAACTGCTAGCGACAGAGGGAGTTGGGGGTGGAAGGGAAAAGTGCATATACTGTTGCTGCTCCTGCGCACACCCCCTCTCTGGGACGTGCTCTCTCGCTCTGGCGGTGAGTCTGGCGCTCTCTCGCTCTCGCTTGCTCCTGCAGACGCTTGGGGGACATGATTCGGCTTGCGCTTCGGCAAGAACGGTCTGGTTTGCTCGTGTTTTGTTGTTTCTCGTAAGTTGCACTCGTCGACTGGCCGACCCGACTGTTCCGCGCGACGACACGATTCGAGTCGACTCGACGACTACTTATGCTGATGATTGCTGGGGGTCCAAGCGCCCGTCTGGTGCGCCGCACGTTCATTCAGTCGACGACGTTGCACGACGACGAAAGCGGACGGCGCGTGGAAGCAAGAACCAAACCATACCAAACCAAACAAATCAACATACACTCTCTCTCCCACACACAACTGCACTCTGGAGAGCAGCGCGTGCCATGAAATACTATCTGCAACATTCAATAGATGCAACTGCAACTGCAACTGCAGCGAAACGGTGTCCCACACTTGAGAGATTCCGAAATTCCGAGATCCGCGTTTGAGATTCGAGATATTCGCGCCACAAAGGCATCGCGCCCCGGCTTGCAACGTCGCGTGTGTGGCAGACGATCCTTGGTTGATCTTGACTCTTGTGTCTGTGCTTGTGTTGGTCTGTGTGTGTGTGATAGCCATCTCTCAGAAGATACTCTTATTGAATTGTTATCTAACGGATGCTTGGGATCTAGATTGTGACTAAAAATCTAAAGAATCTCCAAGAAAATTGTGAACAAATTTTGCGAAATCCAGAAAATATAATCAACATTTGCTACTGCTTGAAGAACACCTAAAGAAAACGGTAAATAATATTATCATACTGTCAAAATTGCTAATCTAAATTCTGGCGAATTTCTAGCATACTTTTGGGTCTGGTTAGTGGCTTAAATTTGAGTTTCTGTCCATAAAACAGATGACAGACCATCAAAGTGAAGTGCTTACATCAACCTTAATAGAAACATTAAAATTCATAGATTAGCTCCGATAATTCCGTACTTTTTATAGCCCCATAATCATCTTCAAAGTTCATTAGGATTCCCTGCTGATCTCAAAAGCCCAGGCCAAGAAAAAAGACAAAAACACTTTAAGCCTCTCACGCACTTCACTCGCGATTCCGATTCGATATTGTTCGCATCATCGAAATGCAATTTTTATGTAAATCTCGAACCTTGACATGCTGCAACAGTGCAACCCGTAAGCAGATGCGCCTCCGCCGCTGGCGGCTAGTAACTTTAATTAACGTTAATTACGATCAGAAGTAGCATGAAAAATGAGCATCATCATTATCGTCGGATCCGGGGGGCAAACAAACGCAGACTCACAAATGCTGTACGTGTGAGTGCCACTCGAAAATAGTCGCCTCGTTCTAATAATAAAACGAAATGTACTCGTAATACAATAAATACTAATAATGTGGCACTGGACAGTGCTGGATGGCAATTTGCAACAATGAGCCGCGGCAGCAGACGGCAGGCGGCAGGCAGCAGGCAGCAGGCGGCAGGCGGCAGGCGTATCTCCCAGATACACGAATGAAATTAAATCAGAATGAAACTCTACACATAAACAGTTTAATGCCACCAACCACCCCACGAAAAAATTACGAAAAATCTATTACAATTGCCTTGCGGCGGCTCAGTGTCATTTTTGTGCAAAAAAAAAAAAAAAAACTAAGCGAGTAAGCGTATCTACGTATCTATGAGATACAATAAGCATCATCATCATCACAGCAATTCACAGCAACAAATAGCGGCAGCAGCAGTAGCAACAATTGTAATAATCAGTTTCATTTCAAAGCCAGACCAACCTGCGCGATACATTTTTCCCAGTGCCACCACTGCACTGTGCACAGGTTCTACGAGCAGTTGAACCCCTTCTTCCCCTGCCACGGGGCCAGTATCTGTATCTGTACCTGTACCTGCACCTCAGAGCGGTGCATTGTTAGCCCTGCCGCTCGACTCGCTCATTTAATTAAATATAATTAGCTGCATTAATTGCAAATTAATACAGAGTTTAGTCTCTTTGTTGAGTCGCTTTTCATTGTCGTTGCCAGGCAGAGACTTTTCGACGGTTCGGCCGGTTGCCTGCCTGCCACTTGCTCTCCACGTCTGATTATAGCCCTGTAATTATTGCCCATAAATGCAGATTTTATAGACATTTTCAAGGAGTTTATTAGTTCTGGTCACTCTGTTTAGGAGAAGCCAATTGGCAGCTGTTGCTCCGTGTTTTCCAGAGATTTTCTAAGAAAATTCAATGGAAGTGTTAATGTAATTCATGGCAAAAAAAAGACTACTTAAGATTATTTAGATTTAGTTTATAATTCATCTAAAAAACCTTGTAGTAAATTAGTTTATATAAAGACTAAGGGATCGATCGCACTGCAACTACGAGTAACTAAGTCTTAACTAAACAATCTTTTAAACTGATCTAAACAGCATTCAACAGTCTCTTTGGAGGCATCTTTCAAAATCCGTCGGCTTTTGACTTACAGAACAGAGTGCTGTTTTCTCTAGATAAGTATTTGTTAGTTTTCACTGACTTTAAATACAATTAGCCATAAGAATCCATGAGTTTTGGGTATGTTTTCCATTCACAACCCTCTGCAATGACTATATGATGTCCGAGATGTCTGATGTCCATTTGAATGCTTCATCTTGAGTGGCACATCTTCCGCACATCAGAGAAGTCCATTAAATTCGCATTGCGACAACTTTTAATGCGAAAAATAAGTAGTTGTGAAAATGGAAAACAACCACGAAAATGATTAGATATTAATTTATAAATTAAGAATGTCTGCGAGTGTCTGTCTCTCTCTCTCTCTCTCTCTTCTCTGTTTTTTTTTTATGACAAACGGATGACGAACGCATAAAAATGCATGAAATGCAGCGGCAAACAAGCCTTAAAAATAAACCAAAAGCCGGCGGCAAATTGCAATTCCCCCGCTGCATGCCCCCCCCCTCTCGTGGGTCGTTGCGCGTCACGTTGTCACTCTTAACGTAGGCAAAGAAATCGTAAAAATCGTTAAAGAAAAAGGAAAATCGGCAAAGGCAAAATGTTTAATTATGTGCCGTCGGGGCATACGCTCGGAATAGCTGCAGCTGCACGGCCACGCCCCCAGGTAGGCGGCCTTTTAATTAGGAATAATTAAAGTAATACTTATGCCCCATAAGTGCATTCTGCATTCTGCAAATCGGAGGAGATCCGGAGAAGGCGGGGACATTCGTCTTGAAAGGATTTCTCTCTCTCTCTCTCTGTCTGTCTGTCTGCCTCTCTGTTTTTGATGTGTGGCCAATTTGCAACTTGTGCAACACATTTAACTGCACTTTTATGGCCAAAATGGAGGGAGGGAGGGACTGAGGGAGGAGAAGTGCTGTGAAGTCTCTGTGAAAGGCAAAAAGCCATCGAAATTTTAATGCTATCAGAAGGACCAGCAGGAAAATCAAAAGAAAATCATTTGCTGAAAGTGGAAACTAGTTAGCGGCAAGGGAAAATTGCCCAAATGCTTTATATACATATTACTACAAGCGAACCATCTACTATGGTTTTTACAAGTTGGAACTGGTATTTTTGTGCACATTAAATAATAAATTGATACTTCAAAATATCTTTACTATGGCTAATACTCGTAATTGTTATTTGTATTCAGTTTGCATTTATTAAGTTATTATTTCCTATTCCACTGATAGATCAAGTCTGTAACTGCGAAATTAATAAATATGTATCTTATTAAATGTATCTTTGCTTCCAAGTATTTCAAATATACGCGTAGATAATTGTGTTTTATAATTAAGAACTTACTTCATTAGAATCCACGTTTGATATTTGATTTTATCTTCCATTAAATCTATATTTTCCTTAAATTTCATTACAAAACAAATTCTAAGCATCTGGGAATTATTTGTACATTTCCGATTGTTTCCATTTGGAGATGATCGTGCCATATACTTTGACTCTTTTTTCAGGCCACCGAATACTTGCATGTCGCACATGCCACAAAGCCTACACAAAAACAGCTCGACACGCAACAGAGAGAGAGAGAGAGAGAGAGAGAGAGAAGATAGATAAAGACAGGGATACTGGCTCATTTAATAATGAACAATAATGAAGAGTAATAATAATCATCAACAAAAACGTGCAAAGAGAGTGGTCCACACAGATACTATGCAAAAAGAGAAGATACAGCGGCATATGTATCTGTGTGTGTGCGGAGGGGAATGCTTTATAGGAGGCAACGAAATTTTATCAACGAACGCGCATCATTTCAATTAAGAAAATGTCACAAGTGTCCAAGCAGCAGAAGCCTAAAACACGCCAAGTGGGGCAGTGGCAGCTCGGAAAAGGGAATGGGGATCCCCCGGTTGTGGCGAAATGAAAGTGCGCCACAGTACCCCTTTGGGGGATCATTCCCCTTCCCCCCGCCTCCCCACCGCTTTAATGGGTTCTTTTTTGGAGCATTTCTCGTAATTAATGCGAATTGTCACACGCTAAAAAGAGAACCAAGAGAACCAAGAGAACGAATCGAACGCGAACCTCTCTGGCAAAATAATGTCTCAAATGGCTTCGATTCGCCTTCTAATTCATTATTGTACATTTATCGTTTGTTGCCACTGCCCCTGCCCCGGCCCCTGCCCCTGCCACCGTTCATGCCTCCTGCCATATAGCCATATAGCCATTGTGCCGTTTCCTATTCTTAATTAGTAATTAAACAATTTATGCTTTCGCGTGAGACATTCAGAGAGAAGAACAACGAGTAACAAAATGAAATAAGTTGAATTTTTGTGTTGCCCAAAAACATGAAACCATAATTAATTCTATTCCATCAAGTATTTTGCTCAATTAGCAATTAAAAACAGTGCCTCGTACTAGCACGTTGCGTGCATCGCAAAAGATGTAAAGCCCACTGTTTCGGGGGTAGGTTGCACAGGTCCAATCATGCTTGATGGATGGATGGATGGATGGATTGTCAAAGATACAAGATGCAAACTGTACACGTAAATGTAAGTGTGTCGTGTTTGGGTAATTATGTTCGAGAGTCGAATGGTAAAAGTTGTTCCTAAAATTCCCCTACCATTTCATTGGGAAATCAATTGAAGCCAATGCCTTTTTGTGCTTTCCTCGGTATTACATCTTACAAATTTTCAGAGAATATTCGATAACATTTTCAGCCACTCTTCCACATAAATGAAACCAAAATGATGGCATTTCCTTCACTTGTTTCAGGAATTTTTTCGCTTTAATTTCAACTAATTTTATATCATGTTTAAGAGTATTTCGTTTAATTTTTGTTGATTAAATGCAATTAAAAATGTCTCCGCGCTCCCCACCCCACCCCGCCGACGCGCCGTTCTTTCCGCGGACTCGAGGGGCAGTCGTCGTCAGTTGTCAGATCGGAGCTAATGAGACGCGACACAGTTGTCCAGATGTTCCACAAAAACCAGCTAATTGTGCAATTAACTGGGGAGCGTGAGGAGAGTGGCAGAACTGGGCCCTGCCACATGTTGAATGGGATAGCTGCCGCAGTGTTGTGGCTGGGGCATGGGGCAGGGGGCAGTCGTATTAAGTGTAGAAAATCTCGAGCACTTAATTCACGCTTTGTTGAAGGTGTTGAAAGGCGGTCGGACGACTGAATCCTGGATCCTGCAACACACAACCGCCCAAGAAGCTGCCCCAAGGGGTTGCAGAGGGTACTTAACAGTTAAGTTAAACCAAATGCGAAAACCGCAAAAAAGGAACTCCCACACGAACCCTGAACCACGCCGAACTCGTACCCGAATCCTAACCCACGTTATGTGTGCGGCAGGTCCTTTTTTTCTGTTGCCTCTTTTTTTTTTTTTGCTCATTTGACTTTGGGCCAGGACTAAACAAGCTGCTTATCCTTCCCTGGCAGACCCCGGCTTGGCCGAAAAGAAAAATGTTAATTACCCTTTGTGTTTAAATAGACCACACCCCCCACAGCCCGCATGTGGGGTCCTCTGGGCTGCTGCATCCTTGTTCCAGGGGGCCACAATGGACTTTTGTGTTTTTTGAGGCAATTAAAATTATTATTTTAATGTCAACACTTTTTTTTGGCCCAGGATAATGCATGTAAAACGACTAACGCCTCCCCGAGAAAATCCGTTAAATGTTTATAAAGATTCCAAGGCAGGAGGGGGATGTGGCACGGTGGCAGGGTGGCAGGGTGGCAGTGTGGCAGGGCAGGCAACGTCTACATTTCCTCTTTTCCGACGTTTCCCCAAACTTTGCTTTGGCTTTCATTTTGTTTTGGGCTTCCTTTTTTTCTGTTGGGCTGTTGGGCTCTGGGGTTGATTTTACGCCCCGTCCCTGGTCTACCAGGCGTCGAGGAATTCCGAAAAAGTGTTTTTACGGTATTTCTGTTGGCACAAGCATTTTTCCGGATGGAGTTAGGTCAGTGCTACCATTCAACCAGCACCCCCACCCCCGCCCGCACCCCACACCCCGCATACATCCCCCTCGGTTCGTCCTGCTGTTTTGAGAAATGTTTTTCGGTTGCTTTGGGGCATGCGGCCTTGCTCTTGCTCTCTGAGGGGGTTGCTGCCAATGGAGAGATAAGCAGGTGTTATATTTTTATGGCTAAAGTGGCTAAGCAGTTTTGCGGGCAATTCTGGAAGGGGGAGGGGGAGGGGCTGGATTGTGGCTTGTAAGGAATCATGTTCTGGTGGTTCATGGGCAGGGCAGCCCCACCCCAAAAGTGTGATAAGACCAAGGAAATCTGCTGGGTTTTGGAGCTTCTTTGCGCCTGATGTTTGTACATACTTTTGACACGAATTTCCCCTGGGTCTCGGAGTTGTTTGATTCAGATTCGAAATGGGAATCGCTTGTATACATACATATATACAAACAGCTGCTCACAGATCTCTTCATCGTTCAATTTGTGCACCGTGTACCTCCTTTTTCTGGTCTCCCAACACTCACCACCGCAAAATCATACCCATATCCATATCCACCGATTGGACGGTGACGGTGACGGTGACCCCGACCAGCTGTGTGGGGTCACCCGAGGACCGCCCACACTCCCCTTTTGGCTTCCGTTCCGTTCTAGGATCACGATTAACTACAGAAGCAGCTACTAGCCGCCTTAATCGTTTCGCACTTAATCAAAATAAGCAGCGAACTGGGACCTTGGGCACAGGAGGCTATCAAAGGTCCACAGTCCCCACTCTCCCCTCCCCAGTCCCCAGTCCACAGTCCATGTCCCACTTCAAGTCCCAGTCCAAGTCCCAAACGTGGCACAAAAGCCAAAGCAGATACATGGCTGGAGTTGGGGACTGTTGCTGCTGCTGCTGTTGGTTGAAAGCTAAAAATTGAAAACTAAAGAGCAACTTGGGGCGCACGCCAGTCTCCAGTCTCATTCTGGAAAAAGGGACGCCGCCAGACGGACGGACGGGCAGATAGCCGACGAGCGACACAACGACAACGACTACCACGACGCCGACGACGACGACGACGACGACGACGACGACGATGTGAAAAGAAAAACGTTTTATGAGCTCTCATTCACAAAAAGGGCCAAAGCACACTCATACACACACACGCACACACAGACACACACACACAGACCCATAGAAAAAAGGAAGTTTTCTGAGGATGTCGACAGAAACAACCTGTTGAACCCTCCCATCCATCCATCCATCCATCCATCCATCCATCCATCCAGCCATCCAGGCCACCCTTCCATTCCACTCTTCTGTAATTGTGCCACACTTTACTCCGTTTCCTTATATTTCTTTCACTTGTCGGAATGCTCTTTTGGAGAGGGTATATTCCTATTGGAGCAGATGTTTGCGACCGCATACAATACACGATGATTTGTGCTACAAAATTCACATGGCCGAACGACCTTGAATGCCTAAAACAGAGACCGAATCCTCTTGGCCGTATGTTCCTCTCTCCATCGTCGCTGCACTTTCCATTGTCTCTGCTGTCCGCTGGGATTCCATAGGCCATAGCCGCTCAGAGAAGGGTATCTTACTCTTCGTTCTCGTCGCATTCCGAGCTCGGGTCCTGTGCCAAAATTATATGTTAAAACATCAACACACATTACCCCTGCCAACCATCTTAGCCCTCTTCTTTCACTTGTTGTACGAGTATTTCCCTAAAAAGATTTCCCCAAAGTTGAAAAGGTAAAAATCTGCTCTCCTCCTCGTACTCCTCGTACTCCACCATTTGTTTGTTTCTTTCTTTCTCTCTTTATTTTTTGTGTGTGTGTTTTCCTGCTGCCTCTTTGCCGGGTGTCTGCCAAGTGTCTGTAATTTTTCTTTTAGTGGGTGTTTCTAATAGAGTTTTTCCTTTTTTAAATGGGAGCAAGAGGGAAATACTTTGAGTGTGTGGGTGGGTGGCTGTGCCTGTGGCTGTGGCTGTGGCTGGGTCTTGTGGCATGGGCGTTTTAAGTGCTTCTAATGGTCGCTTAGGTGGGGAGAGCCAAGTGGAATGGCGACCTGAAGTTGCCATTTGAGGTGACTGCTCCAGGTGGCCAACGCTTTTGACTGAAGGTCAAGAATGGCAGTGGCAGGAGGTGTTAAGAGAAGGTCAGCGATTGATTTCAGTCGATAATCGAGTCTAGGGAGTGTGTTTCCAAGATATATGAACTCTAATTGGTTGGATTTCTAACAAATATTTGAGTTTGGCTCAAATCTGTGGGTCCTACTCCTCCTCCTCCTCCTCATCTTCCCCCCCATCTACTACTCATTTCGCATTGTCTCCGTGGATGGAGGGGGGGTTTTTCTGTTGGGCTTTTCTTTGTGTGAGCTTTTTTCCAGCCCAGAGACGACGCGCACGCTTTGCTTTGCCCTCTGCCGCAGCGCGGCGCGTGGCAGCTGCTCTTCGAGTGCTGAGCGCCTGCTGCTGTTAGCCAGAATGGAGGCGCCGCCTGTCGGTGTCGTTGTGGCTGTCGCCGCCTGTTGATTCAGTCGTTTTTTGTTTGTGTTTCTGTGTGTTTTTGTTTTGGCTCAAGTATGGCCTGCTCTGCCGCCACTCCTGGTGTTTGTGTGCTGCCAATGCCTTGGCCATGGCCAAGACA
Organism: Drosophila lowei; assembly: GCA_008121275.1. Taxonomy (NCBI): domain Eukaryota; kingdom Metazoa; phylum Arthropoda; class Insecta; order Diptera; family Drosophilidae; genus Drosophila; species Drosophila lowei. The sequence continues at coordinate 16,152,257 of CM017778.1, read as the reverse complement.
ACGCTCCGCAGAGGCTGCGACTTTTACAACTTTATAAGTTGGCAGCGTCATGATTGTTGTGGTTGTTGTTGCCTCGTTTTTTGCTTCGCGCATCATTTCGGAGATACATATGTTTGTGACGTCAGAGGCAGAGGCAGAGGCAGAGGCGTGTGGCGCGGTGTTTTGGGTCTGCGGCTGGCTGCCACTTGCTGAGCTTCTGTTACGCGTCGACTCCACTCTCTCTCTCTTTCGCCGCGAGTGTGTGTGTGTGTGTGTGTGTGTGTGTGTGTGCCTTTGAGCAATCTTTGCTGCCATTCCGGGAACGAACTTGGCTTCGCCTTGCCCCCGCCCCCCCCCCGCCCGCGGCCCATCACCCATTCAGGCCATTCGGGCAGGGACTCTTGGAGATTATGGCCTAGGAATAAGAAGTTATCTAAATGAGCCCCGACTTTATTACCGGCAATTATAGATCGGTCTTTGTGCGTATGTGTGTGTGTGTGTGTGTGTGTAATTGCAATGCGATTGTGGCCAATCCGAAGCCTTTTCCGACCGACTTTTCATTACCTGCATCAACACTTGCATATGTAATTTAGCATAATTTGAAATGCAAGGCAGCGCCACAGAATAGCTGCCACAGAGAGGCACGACCCAGGCCAGCAGTTCCCCGCCAGTCCCCAGTCCCCACCGGTCCCCACCGGTAACTGGTATAATTAATAAATGGTAACAGCCACAGATACAGATACATTCTGTAGGTAAAACCAAGCGCCAAACAAAACCGAGATTTCTATTGGCAAAGGAATGCCAAAGGCAGCCAGCGCTTTTTGTTGGCTCAATTCTCTTTTGTCTCTCTCTCCCTCTCCCTCTCCCTCTCCCTCTCTCCCTCTGTTCCCCTATCGCGCGTTGTCTGCCCGTACGTATGGTACATATATCCATGTCTTGACTGCAATTTATGAGCCTAAATGAGCGCAAATTTCAGTGTTCACACACAGATACACCGATACACGACCAATACACGGACAGCTGTGAGTCGTATGTGAGCGATTTTGGCGCTCAATTGGCCATAATTTCTGATCAATTTTCCATTGACTGACAAAAGCAGAACAACAGCAACAAACGGAGCAACGCGACAGAATAGTGGTACAGTGGGGCCCATGGAGTGGGGACGGGGACATGTGTCAGATAGGAATTCACTGTGGATTTCCCCAGTCAGATAAAGCCCATGAATTATAGAGTTTTAGATAAACGGATAAACGAAATAAACAGATGAAGAAAACTACATTGGAAAATGGTAAAAAATAGCAACAAGAAAACACCGTTTCACCGTTTCACCGTTTCACCGTTTCCTTGAATATGGCACAGGTTCTTCTGCATTTCTTTCCTCTTGGCAGAAACTCAATTCTAAGACCCATTGGCAGTGGTCCTATCAAAGAACCAATGCATTTTGTGGCTAATCAAATGAACAGCGTTCCCCATACGTTTTGCCACCCCTTCGGCTGGATTCTTTTATTTAACAATAATTAAATCAGTCGGAAAATCAGACATCAGAAATGTCTTTCCATTGAAGTGCCGCCACTCAAGTTAGTAGAAAAACAAAAAAAAAAAAACACTGAAGTGTAGAGAATTATGATTTCAATTCGAGTCGAGTTGGGTTTTTTCTGTGATTTCTGTGCTGTGCTGTGCTGGAATGCTGTTGGCTGTTAATTGGCTGAATTACTCGTATTTTCACTGATTATTAATAAATATGTATTGTGTTCTGTTATGGTCGATTAATTGGAATAAATGAAGACCAAAAGTGAGGCCTCATTGCGTCACTGGAGATCATTTGCATTAAGTTCTTCCACTCGAGAGGGGCGGCCCCATTTCCAAGAAAATCAAGTAGAAGAAAAATACGAATATCCCCTAGAATAGCGGAGCGTTGCATAAAAAATTAACACATTTAAATGACTTTCATTAAAAATTGATTAATATGGCCCTGATTGGTTATTTTCTTTGCTTTTTCTTTGCCTCATTGTCGTCATTGTGCCTGCCACACGATGCCTGGCACTCTCTCTCTCTCTCTCTCTGTCTCTCAATTATTGACACATAAATTGAACATTTACTGGCGGTTTTTCACTGATTTCACTGATTTTATTAATTTACGTATTGGTTCCGCTTGTGTTTTCGTATTGATTTCCAATCATAGATGGATGCCGTGCCTCTTCACAATTCGTTTTCAATGAGCCGTAATTTAGACTCATTTAAATAAATATACTCGTTCTTTTGTTGATTGGCCTTTTGCATTATTACTCTATGCCTCTATCCCTCTATCCCTCTATCCATCTGCCTGTCTCCCTGTCTCCCTGTCTCTCTGTCTGTCTATCATCGGCAATTGCGATAACGAGTTCAATGCAAAGTTATTTAACCTTTTAATAAGCTGAATGTTAGATAATCGTCTCTGTGCTCCATAGAAAATTATCGAATGGGAGGTACAGTTGCCGCAGTACAGTTGCCCCAGTATCATCGGCTCCTTTTCCTGCCCAGAAACTCACTTCGTTCGCAGTAGATATATCGTTAGATGTGCCAGATAGAAAGTCCCCGCTTGAAAAGACTATACCGCTGCGCATGCGCGTTGCGAGGTACAGTTGCCTCTGACAGGCTTAGTTTGTCTCATGTCTCATGCATTTATGCATAAGTTGGGGCCGTCACGCACTTAATGAGCCTGAGATTGAGTCGGCGATGGAGTCTGGTGGCTGGGGGGCTCGAGCTGAAGCTGGATTCGTGCGACGGCAACAAATTGACGCATTTAATAATATTTTACAATGTGTGTTTGCAGTTTGCTAATTTCTTGCAGGCGTTATTGTGCGCACTTTCAAAAAACGTTGCGTGGTGGTGCCGCAGAGCAGCAGAGCAACCGAGCAGCAGCCCCTTGGGGGCCTCATTTGATGCCCGACAGCGTTGCCATATCGCTGCCACACGCTGTTGCCGGTTGCCGGTTGCCGCTTGCCGCTTGGCGCTTGGCCGTTGTCGCTGGTGTCGTGTTGCCGTCGTCGCCGTCGCGTAATTTACATTAATTGGCACACGGCGTCGTACATATAAATTGTTTGCGCGCTTAAACTTTAATTTCATGCGTGCCATTTGATTTTTGTTGCCACTCCGGGCACAAATTATAGGCAAGTGTGACGGTACTAAGGCTGCATCGTGCCAGAGATTGCTGCAAGTGCTGGGCGTTGTATGGACTTTTGTGGGCTGGCACGGGACGCATACTCCATTCCCGAGTGAAGTGTCGTGCGCCGCAAGGTTTACGCAGATTTGTGGGCACCTGGTTATGGGTCTTTGCATAATAGAAAGGTGTCTTGTCTGCAAATCTCGGGACAATCACTTGCCGTTTAGCACAGATTGCCATAACGCCATTAGACATGCGGCCCTTGAGCGCTGAAATGGGGGCATACAGATTCAATTACCAACACTGCCACTGCTTAACCGTTCTGAGGCTGTTCAACACACAACAAATCCATGTACTTTAATGTTCTTTACAACACTGAAAACTCAAAGCATGCCTTCACCGGCTCTTCTCCCATTTATTATAACCACATTCTCCAACATTGTAAATGTGATCTTCTTGGTTTTCTTCCCCGCATCCTATGGGCTTTTTTCCATATTTACCAACACTTGTCATGCCTCAAGTACTGTACAACACTTCACACACAACATTCAAGTACAGTCGCGTTCGTTTTTGCTCTGTTCTGTTCTGTTCTGCTTCTTCCATTAATTAACATACTTTCACAGAATTTCTTTCTAACAGCAAAACTTTTCGTTGACGTCAATTTCGCGCATCGTTTGCCATTTGCTATTATTATTATTGTTGTTGTTGTTGTTGTTGTTGCTGTTGTTGTTTGTGCTCATTTCGCCATCATATCATCAGGTCAAATCTCAATTAACAAATATTACGATTGTTGCTTTCTTTCTCTCTCCCCCGACTCTCTGTGGCTTGCCTGCCTCTCTCTCTCTCTCTCTCTCTAAACTAACAATTAACAAATATTAATGGGAATTTATTTCAATTGAAATCAAAAATTTCACTTCCAAATGGCTGAATGCCATGAAATGGCTGAAACGAGTACTCTCACTGTCCATATGGCCTTGTGTGTGTGTGTGTGGCTCTAAGAGCTCTTTGAGCCCTGTTAGGGCCAGCGTTCCTTACGACCAAGTGCATACGTTCCTTATCTAAGTTGCACTCGACCATTATCCAGTCATTGACTTTCCCCCTAAACTCAGGTTAATTAAAAAGCCCCACACACACACACACACACACACACACACACACGCACACAATCGGCTTATAATCAGCTTATATTCTAGTAAATTTATAACCCCTCTTGATTATGCCGTGGGTTAGTTGTCGCGGGGACGAATGACATGCCACACCATGAGCGCCATGCCATCCGTCCCCCACCCCCACCGCCATTCAGCGTTGTGCAGTGCGTGCCACTACGTGGACTGCATAGCGAGTGAAATGTAGTACTTATTCGCCGTAAGCAAGCTGAAACTTGTGGTAATTATGACGAGCTCTGTGGCATATGTGGCATGTGTATGTGGGTGGCACCTCGCGAAGGGGTTACGTTACGGAGGGGGGCTGCCTAATGGCCTAGTCATTGCTCGTTCTCGGAGTCGGAGTGCGGAGTCCAACAAGAGAGCTCTACTGTTTGCCGAGCAGTTAAGTAGCTTTTAATAAGCGCCCGCGCGTCAGGCAAATAAATAATTATAATAAATAAATAAATTATAAAGTGTTGTCGAGGTACAGTCATCATACCATACAATGTGCCGCCGCGCTCTCCCTAATTACCTCCCCCCCCTTCCACCCCCTAGTCTCTCCCCTCTGCCACAAAAGGGCGCATGCAAAGTGCAACTTTTGATTTCCTGCCCTCGCCTGCCTCCGCGGTGCCCTACTTTATCGAGAGTTAATTAAGCGTTTTAAAGACTCAATTTGAATGCAACTTAGCTGACGGATTGTCTGATTGTCTGGCTGTCTGATTGTCTGGCATTCAGCGATTGCTGGCCATTTAGTTGCATTTTCATAGTTTGCAGCTCATTAGAGGCACGGCCAAGCGCTGACTGTACAATGTACATTGTAAATGTATGTGTGGGTACGTGTATGCAAATCGTTATGGCATTCGATAATTATCACTGATCAATCGATTTATGGCAAAGATTTTTATAGTGCTCTTGGGGCCGTTCGCGTTTCGTTAATCGTTTTTACGGGGAGCCTTGATTCCACTGACTAATAAAAAAGCTTTGATTCGATTGTACTTAATCTTTGGAGAACTATCACTCTGATGTACACGAATGGGGGTTCTGTCCTGGTAACACACAGTTAATCGATTCAAAATTCGATTAGCACAACACTTTAGCACTGCCTCCCACTCCCCACTGTGCCCAAAAAATATAAAGCACTTGCAACCCCAGATAAGGCAAGAACCACCCTTGAATGGTCATGTCATGCCGCGAGGTCTGTCCGTCTGTGCGCTTTGAATGCAAAAACCCCGCAGCCAAATTCTAATTATAATCGCGTATCGCATGTGCCAAAGCTCCAATAAACCTTTGTCAAGCGATTCCCTCACTAAGCTCTCCGTAACCCCTGCCCTGCCCTGCCCTGCCCTCTGCCGATCCGGTTGGTCCCCCTGTGTCGTGTCATTAACGACCCACGCTGCCCGGTTTAAAGCTTTGCATTAATTTCTGCAGTGCCGCGAAAAACGAAGGAAAGAAATTTCCATAATGAGCACGTACACAATCACTTACCCCGGACATGGCCAAGGACTCAAACTCCTGCATCGAGCCCAACATGCAATTGGCAAAAAGGGTTTTTTCGCATAATTCCATTCCATTCCCGGGGGTTGGAAAGCATTTTTTTATAATTAGTTGCCCGTTGCCCGTTGCCTGTTGCCCGGCACCAAAGTGCAGGTTTTCAATTCAAAATTTGTATTCGCTTTTTTTCCTACGTTTTTTCCACCAAATATTTAGACGTTGATTATGGGGCGCCGAGGCCGCCTCACCCCAGAGCGAGGATTGCAAATGATTTTGGTGCGTGCTCAATTGGGGAGTTTTCAAGCCGAACCCAAGCCCAAGCCCATGCCCAAGCCCAGGACTGGCTGCCCTTCCCTCATTGGACAGCATTTCTTTTGTTTTTCGCTAATTTAGCGAAATTATGTTCTGGGCTCTCTCATGTCTAGATGTCGTGTGCGGTTCGTGCTGCACTCTCCTTGCCACCCCCCCAGTCTTTGCTGCCATTTCCATTTACTGCCTGCCTCCTGCTAGATTATACAACTGCAACACGGAGCGGGACATGCAATATTCGAACGTTTCGGGAAGCAGCTCTGAGGTGCGGGCTCTACGAATATGCCGTAACGTTTGTAAAACAAATTTAAATATATCTAGAAATAAAAATATATAAATAAGCTTAGTTTATAATCCACTAATCCCCGAAAAATATCATCTATCTACAGATAAAAAGATCTATGATACGAGTACTTATATCACGTAGCACATTTGAAGTTCGCCATTCACTTATCAGCAAAAGTCCTGGCTTCGTTATTATTTCCTTTTCTAAATGAATTAAAATCGCCAAATGTGGGCGATCGCACGCGGCGGAGGGTTGGGGGCAGCACAGCGAGCTGTGGCAACACAAAGCGGGGGAAAAAATGCGAATAACTCATTACGCGGCGCATTAAGGACAATGTCTGTGTGTGTGTGTGTGCTGGTCGCAGGACTCACGCTATGAGAGGGTTGATTTTTCAGCTCCAGACTGTGGGCATGACTTTGACTTCCTTTCCGGGTTATTTTTTGCTTTGCTCTCATCCTCTGGGGGCGTTTGGTTGCACATGTTTATTGTTGCCGCTGCCGCTGCTGCTTTTGTTGCCCCTGGCATGCCAATGGCAATCGTTGTTGTTGCTGTTGTTGTTGTTGTTGTCGCTGTTATTGGCATCGCCTAGTGCGTGCTCTGCTTGAATCACGCAAATTTCATTATTATTATTATATTTTTAATGATTTGAGTGGAAAACATACGTACGACTGAATGGTCGTAACCGGCTGCCGTACGTGAGTAATCGAGTAATCGAATAGCATAAAAGACTGTTGGCCATAGTCCACTGACCGGATTGCAAGTGCCTCATTGTTCGAGGACGGACTGGGCTTCAGTGGTGGTGGAGGTGGAGCTGGCCCAGGGACCAGGGACGAGCCCTGCACTGGCTGAGTGCTTCCCGAGAACTCATTATACCCTTTTCGGGGTGGGTATATCTGATATTGGCAGTGCAAAAACCTTAGGTATTCTTCAGAATCCACCCACCTGCAACCGTTGAGACCAGTCTATCAGCTTTGAAGCTGCCAAATTGCCAAGATTGGATCGGTCGGCCATCGCTGGATCGATCTGTAAGTGTATCAAAGGTTTCGTTCCTTGAAGACAGTCCTTCTATGTGGTTTCCAGCGGGGAAGACCCACCCTATACGCCCTGGAATCGTGGTAAGTAGTTGGGAGCCTCTGCACCTCGAGAACTTAAAAGTTCTGTGCGTACGGGTATATGGGCGTCTGTCCTGTCTCCGGCACCCACCCGGCACTCCCTTCCTCTCTCTATCTCTGGCCTAACCCTTGGTCTTTGCATAATATATCAGCCATTGTACTTTCATGTGTAATCGTGTGTTATTTTTAAGAAAATTGCACGTTCTGCAGCACACCACCCTCAGCCGAAGCAGAAGGGGCAGCAGGAGTCAGTCAGGAGGCAGCAGCAACAACCCTAAAACAATGCAACAACCAACTTGCAAAAGTTTTCAAACACGGCAGAGTGTGCTGTGCTGTGTGTTTGTGTGCGTAATAAATGTTGCATAAATAATTTCAACTCAATGACTTAATGTTCCAGGGGGCTACTCTGCCCCGCTACGCCGCTACCCCGCTGCCACCCGCATTATTGATTATTTTTGCTGTGGCAAAGTAGCCGAAAAACGGGCCTTGCCCCACTGTCTCTGCCTCTGCCTCTGCCACACACACACACACACACACACACAGCGCTGCGCCATTCACTTCCTCCACAGCACAGCTGTGTGGCACTCGAGAGATTCGGTTTTTCTGTCGTTTGGCTATTTAATATGCATTTTGCGCTAATTACAAATCAAAGGAAAAATTTAATAGCCAAAGAGTTGGCCATAAAAATGAAGTTGTTCGGTGTCCGGACGGGGTCCGGACGGGGTCTGGACGGTGGCCGGGGCACTGGTTTCTAATCAAAAATTGCTTTGTGCCACATTTGGCTCTCCTAACTCTAAATGATGGCAAGTGTGCTACAATTTAGTTTGACTATTAATTACAACAAGTTGCAGCAGCAGCAGCGGCAGCAGCAGCGGTAGCAGCAACATGTTCTACATGTTTGCCCAGGCCATGCCAGGCAAAAATTATTGATGATTTTATTAATTTGAATATTGCCAACGAATTGCTGTCGAAGACAAAACGCCTGCCATGCAACTCGATCTCTGAGACGATCCCAGGCGTGGATCCACGGCGATCCATGGCGATCCGAGGCGACTTTGAATGATAAATTTTTGCGATCGCTTCTCTGTGGCGCGCAGGCCAGTAGAAAGTTGCATGGAAATTGCAATTTATAGCCCGGCAGCGGTCTGGCAGTGGTGCCACATGTTGCAGCCACCAAGAAAATGAGTATAATTAGACCGGTTTGCAGTGTGTTCTGCTGCAGTGTGAGTGTGTGTGTGTGCCGTGCCGTGCCGCATGTTGCGGATGGGGCACGTTGCACTGGAAATGAAGCGAGCTTGATTTGAATTATAGTCGCCGGCATGGCGATAATTAATCGTGCTATTTAGTGTGCTACATGAAATTCTACTAGTTTCCTAGTTATTGATTAGATTTCATAGTCGATGCTGCTGCTGCTGCTGCTGCTGCTGCAAGCGCAGGAAGCGACAAAATGTTGCTGGCGTTGCATGTTGCTGTTGGCTGTTGGCTGTTGGCTGTTGCCACTGCCTGTGCAATTTTGCCAGACTTTTAATATGCGCAAATTGTACTTAATTTGGTTGCACATTTTGTCGCTGCAATTTGCCGTGTGTGTTGCCAGGCAGCCCATGTGGCCCCCGTCTAAACTTTCACAACATGTTGCAGCGGCAGCAGCAGCAGCAGCAGCTGTCTTTTGGGAGCGTCTCTAAGCCGTGTCGTTCTCCTGCTGCCACACACACACACACACACACACGCAGACCCACACAATCCACGTGGGCTTGGCATTTGCTGTTGACGCATACTTGAAATAATTTTGTTTGTTGCATTGACGGGTGCCCTGTGTTTGGGCTGTTGTTTGTTTGCTGTTTTCATGAATTGTTTTTGCTGCTTATGCATATGCCACATGGTGGAAGGAGGAGCCCAGAACCAGCCTGGCCATGGCCAGACATTTGCATGCAACGTACAAAATTAATTATTACACTCCTCCCTCCTCGTCCTCCTCCTTCCCTGCATTCGGCCTGCTGCTTCCTGGCCAAAATCTACAACAACACGAAGCGTTGCTTGGGCTGCGGCTATGGCTATGGATTTGCCTCTGGCTTTGGCCACGACTCTGCCACTGACTCTGCCTCTGGCTCAGACATTGGCATTGCATGTACGAGTAGTGCAACATTCCAACTTTCAAGGCACAGTCCTGACATTCCTCGCCCGCCACCCCGAATGCCTCTGGGCTCATTACGGCGATGCCTGTGCGGCTGTGTGGCCGGAAAAGTGCGTTCGTTGACTGCTGCCGGCTGGCCAGCGTCGCCGTCGACACATGCAAAGCCACCCACTTCCACTTGCACCACCCCACCCCCAACAGAGAGTCCGAATCCGAGCTACGGAACTTTGGGTACGACGCTGACTCGGACTCGGGCTCGGACTCGGACTGGGACGGGGATTGGGATTGGGGCCCTGAGTCCGAGTCCAACTTATTTCCGAGTGCAGTTGCTTGCATTATTACAACTGCAGACAGTGAAAGGCGACTGCCACGGCAACAGCACTATGTATGCCACCCACAGGCACACACTGGCCCTGGATCCTGACAGGAGAGGAGCCGAGAGCAGGCAATGAGCAAGAGCCCATATGCATTATGCATTAAAATCAACGCCCGATTTGTGTAGACCTGCAGACAATGCAACGGAGAGCCGAAGACACGGCCAGGACTTTTCCTTTCCAATCCCATCCCGTTGGCACGGAAACACAAAAACACAAAAACACACGTGGAATCAGGCCCAATTTTCGGGTTGGCTTCTGTGCCGAATGTCAAGGCATTGCCATTGATGTGTCCTTTGTTTCCAGCTGCCAGAAGGGAGATGGGAGATGGGCTTACAGGGGATTCAGTCCAGGATGCAGTCCAGGCAGGTATTCTAGGAGCTCTGTGGTGCAAATTGTTGGCACAATTTAGGCGCCTTTGGGCTGGGCTTAGAGCCGGCTCTGCCCTGGGCTCTTGCTCTGCTTTTGGAAGGTAATAGAGCTGACGGTTAATGGAATGTGTTCGAGCTGAGAGATGATTTTGCATTGAATTTTTGAGTTGGGCACGAATCTTTAATGCCGATTGCCCAAGCTTTTGGCTCGTGGCTATCTCTGGGCCGAAAACTGCCCTCCTTCTGCTGGTCTGTACCTTCTCCGGATTAATTTTCCAGACTGGACAATACTTCCGTGTATAAATGCTCTCCCTGCTCATTTCCTTCTGGTTCTTCTTGTACATAAGGAAAACTTTCTTGCCAGACAGCCACCAGCCGCCAGCCGCCAGCCGCCTCCTTCTTTGGTCAGTTGTGCCGCCCGGCGTATAAATTATAATGCAGAGTAGGTGTAAAATTTTCGATTACGACTGTGCAGGCTGCCCCCACATCCTGCTCTTGCTGCTCTTGCTGCTCTTCCTGCTCTTCCTGCTGCTGCTGCTCCTCTTCCTGGTTCTGCTGCTGCCGTAGCAACCACCCGTATGCTCCGGCTTTTGTGTCCATCATACCATTGGCCCCCTTTATCATGCCACTTCGGGCAGGAGTCGTTCCTTGTCCAGTGCGGAGCGTCGTCGTCGTCGTCGTGGCCTGGCAAGGACAGGGACATGGACACGGACATGCCTGGACTGCAGGCTCAGCTTCAGCTCCAGACTCGGGTTGCGTTTTGCATTTGCAAAATTATGTGGCATGTGCGGCATACCCCAAACCCCTGGCCAAAGTTACCCGCCATTGTTGTTGTTTTTGTTTGTGTGTGTGTGTGTGTGTGTGTGTGTGTGGTGCAACGTGAGGCAACAGGGATAATTAATGAAATTAATGCGACGGCTGGTGGGGGTTTTAAGTGCACGAAATATATTCGATAAATGTAAATTCTAAATTATGAAGGCCACAGCAGGAGAGATGCCACAGACGAAGGATGCAGCAGAGAGGCAGGACGGGACATTCCATTGGGTAGAGCTCTCTCCAAGGGAGCTTCAAATTGCAATCTATTACAATTGAATGAATTATATCGTATATTGTAGGAGTGCGAGTACAGGGTAATAAGTACAGTCGGGCGGCAGTGGGTATGCCATGGGATATGTGTGTGGAAGAACCTTTATGCTTATGCTTATGCCCCATCTTTTATGTCGTGTGACACCTTCTTGTTGTTGCAGGCGTGGCGCCCATGATGCGAGCGGTGCAACAGTGACATGGCCGAGGGCTGCGAGGACTCTGCCGGTGCCGCTGAATCGACAACGTCACAGTACACAACGACGCTAGACAAGATGCTGGGCACGGTGTTGCCGTGCGAGGCGGCAATCGGTGCCACTCCTGGTGGCAGTGGCAGTGGCAGTGGTGGCAACTCAAACACCAGCGGCGGTGGCAGCAGCAGCAGCAACAACAGCGGCAGCAGCATCAGCAATGCAAACAATATTGTGAAGCGGGAGTTTTGCGATGGCAGCTTGATGCCAGGTGCTGGGGAAAGTGTTAACAACAACAATAGTACTACCAACAACAACAACAACAACAACAACAACAACAACAACAATACCAAAATTCAGTCACTGATTTGCACTGGAAGCAACAACAACAACAATAGCAGTAGCAATAGCAAAAAGAACAACAGCAGCAGCTCATCCTCCTCGTCATCGTCGTGCTCCTCGAGCTCATCCTCCTCCAGCTCTGCCTCTGCCTCTGCCGCCAGCACACACACCAGCTGCACAACCACCGCCGCCGTAGTGCCATCGAACTGTTCCACAAATGCCAATAAGTCGCCCGGATCGCCCTACTCCCAGATGGGCATCGGTATCGGTATCGGCATCGGCATCGGTATCGGGACCGGCACCGGAGCGAGTCCGCTGCGGGAGGCCAGTCCGCTTGCCAGCCGCAGTCGATCGCCATTGATGCATGCCACAGCAGCCGCCCAATCGCCCTGCAGCGGTGGTGCGGTGGCGCCCGGCTCCCCGCCATCGGCCTCGTCGAACAGCTCGTCGCATGTGCTGACCCTCAACATCAAGACCGAGTCGGTGAGTCGCTGAGAATTTGCATTTCCACCTTCCCGAATTGAGCAACTGTTTGATAGAGTACCCCCCGAGAGATGTTCGCGTGATAGCACTTACGCTTGCCCCAGATTTGGGATATATCTCTCTCATAGGTGTACTCTCTCCCGCGTGACATGACTCACGTGTTGCACGGACTTTGTTGCGCTTACATTTAATTAGCATGCACAGCGCCCGGGCGACGGATCATTAATTAGACGCCGCTTTGGAGTCGCCTAATCAGTTCAATCTGCCAGCAGGCGGCGCAGGCCAGCAGAATGTTGCAACTCCACTCCAATCAAGGGCACAGCTCTAGCTCTTGCCCCAGGCCATCGTCGCTCAGTCTCTCCATCTCTCAGTTGGAGTCGTGCTCTAGAATCGTTCAGCAAACACACACACAAAAACCAGAAACAAACTGAAACCCAGAGCTCGGTCAAAATATTTTTGTCCCAATTTTAATGACCATAAAAATACTGATCGAAGACGGAAGGAGGGGGACGGGGACGGGACCGAACTTTTGTGCAATTGTCAGCAATAAATAAAAATTTCGCATGTCCTCTGGTTCTCGTGGTATTTTCGTTGGTTCTTTTTTCGTTGCGGCAGCTTGTTGCCTTGTGGCAGGCACATAGTTGAGCAGCGAATCAGCCTGCTTCAGCGCCAGCTCCAGCTCCAGTTCCAGCACAGACTCTGATCTGCTGATCAAGGCGACTTCTATTTTCAAGTTTATTTTGGTTTAATTTCTGGCTGGCTTTGGGCTTTGGGCCTTGGGCTTTGGGCGATTGTTGTCGTTGCTCGTAAAAATGCCTAAATTATGGGTCTGACAAATTCGGGATCAGCAGACGAGGCAAGAGGCTGAAGAAGCGTGTCTACGATATCCAAGCCAATACAGGCGTTTTATGCTAAACTTTAAAATTGAATAAATTTATAGAGAGTTGTGAAATATATTTGAAATAATATAGTCTCAATAGTCTCCCGATTCCCATTCAAATTCCCAGTGAAATCCAGCATCCAACAGTTGCAAATTGTTGACCCAATTCTGGCTGCAAATCAATTCAGGTCCATTTCTGGTCTCAAGTATCTCCTCGCTCGCATTTTGTGGTTTGCTTTTTTTTTTGGCGCTTTGTCTCTGTCCGATCGGATCCGATCCACTCTATAAGTAATGACACAATCAGCTCACACGACACAGCAGCACGCACTCGGACTCCCCCTCTTTGGAGGCCCTGGCAAAAGCTGTTGCAAAAAGCAATTAATAAAAAAATAAAGCAATCAAAATATAAAAATAAGGAAAAAATAGTAAAAATGTGTGCATGCAGTCAAATGAGTAATCGACTGCAACGGGGAGACAAGCAGCAACAAAGCCGCAACATTTATTGAAAATTAAGTAAAAAATAAAGACAAAAAGCAGGCACCAACGGCTCCAAAGGCAACAAATAATAAGCGCAAAATAATCAGCACACACACACACACCGCAGAGAGCGGATACGAGCGGATCGGGGAGAAATATGTCTAAATGAGAAATAAATTGTCTATTGGCGCAGTGGAAAACAAGAAAATCCAGGTGCAATAAAAATCGAATTAGAGGCCATAGAAAAAAATAAACTAAAATAAGATAAAATAAAGATACAAGTATAATCCATAGGAAAATTAATGTGCCAAGCGGGAGGCAGTGATACACTTTCTGGATGGGAAGATAATCGCAGGGGGTGGGGTTCCTAGTGGGCGCTATTTCTAGGGAGCAGGAAATCGAATCCAGAGGAATCGCGTCCCTAAGATCCCTTAGCGAATAAGCTGTAATACCCACCAGAATACCCTAACCAGAAGCACTGGCACTGGCACTGGCAGGAGGTAGAGTAGGTTGACTTGACTCTAAAGATATATTACAGCTAATTATGAGGGGACTGAGTGGCGCACGGACCCATTGACTACGCAGCTGTACGGCAGTATTTTGGGGCCAAGGCGGCAGCACTTGAAAGCTGCCAACCCGCTGTGTGAGTCATAGGCGTCTAATGAGCCACAGTCTGCTGTTGGCCAAGCCTTTTGGCCGGGTCTGTTGGCCGGCTGTTGCCGGTGAAAGTACGGGGTGTGCACCACCACCACCACCACCGCCACCGCCACCACAACCGCCACTCGTTTTGTACTCTAATTTAGTCTTACTAATTATAAGCTGATCGCAAATTGTACTCCTTCTGTTGGTCTTGTACGAGTACGAGACTCCTTGTTGCTGCTGCTGCTGGTGGCGTTGGAGACGAACATGCCACGCATGCGCAATGGACTGTGGCAATCAGTCTGTGGCCTGGCCGTAGGAAGGAGGAGGTTGGAGGCCGCTGCTTCTACGTGCGTGCCAAGCGGATTTGATTTGCCTGTTCAGCTGTGCTCGTGGGTGTGTGAGTGAGTGAGTGAGTGAGTGAGTGAATGAGTGCATGAGTGAGTGTATGAGTACGGACTCACATCTGCAGTGTCATCATCATCATCATGATCATGGCGTTTGCCCAAACCGGTTTCTGCATTTTACTTTAAATGTTGCAAATATTTAAGCGGGATTATCCATGCTACGAAGCCTGCTCTGCGCCGGTGTCCGTGTCCCGTCCCGTCCCCATACCCATCCCGTGGCCTGGTTCTTGTTACCAATGTTCTTTGTGGCCCTGGTTAGCGTACTCGTACTCCCAGCTGTGTTGCATGTAAATCGTTTGTAATTAGTTGAAAGTCTTGACGCGTATGTGCCACAGCAGCAGGCAGGCCGGCAGGCAGGCAGGCAGGCAGGCAGGCAGGCCGCAGAAAGATTTTAAAGAGGAGCAGACAATAATTGCTTATTAAATGAATGTTCTGTGCAGATATTTTTATGACTAACCACGTGAGTGCTAAATTGACTGCAAATGAGCCAAAAGATGAAGACGGCCCATTGTCGGCAACGAAAGGGGGGCCTGGAGACGCCCCACGAGAGGGTAATTTGAATGGTGAACAAATTGATAAATTACTTGCCAGAACTTTCGTGATGCGAAAGGCCGTAAGTGAAAGAATATTTATAATACTATGTTCTTTGATATTATTGATCCTTTTACAGGTTCCAAATTCGTATATTCTGTGGCACGGGCACCCTTCTACAGTCTACAGTCTACAGTCTACATTCTGTATTCTGCTTTTCCTTTTTGTCGACTCCAAAAGTATTCCCAGCCGAGACAAGACCCAAATTCCTTTGCAGACATTTCGTTGATATTAATTCAAAATTAATTGCAAATAAATTACCAAGCAATTTGTGTGTCGAGATGGCGAGAGAGGCCAGCACCAGCTGCATGCAACATTGAAATTGTCGGCGTGTGGTGTTGCATGTGTGCGTCTGTGTGTGTGTGTTTAAGTATAAATTAATTGTATCGCCGAGTAAGTTCGACTTATGCACGTCCATGTAATGCCAATAATCATCTGGGACTGGCTCTAACTACCCGACTTCCACCTTCCCCTTCCCCCTTCCCCCTCCTCTCACCACCCTCCCCGTGTTACTTGCCTTAATTTCATTTCATTTACGCAAAAGCCAGCAAAAACAGCAACAACAGACTGCAAAATGGCAAATTGCCTTCGTCTTAATTATGGTGGCATTAAAAAATTATTAACAATGTTGCCGACAATAGCATGAACTGGTTGTGGCAGTGTCCAGATCAGGCGTCCAAGCGTCCTCCTGGGGTTGCAGCTTTTAGATATCATAAATTAAAGGAAATTTTCTATTGCGTGATAATCGACCTGAGAAGTTGGCAGCAGCGACATGGCACCATCTGTTGGCCACTTCCATATTTCTCCCACTAGACTAGACAGCTATATTATGACAAGCCAATAATTGGCAGCCATTATTCATAATTTTAAGTGCGCGTGGCCGGCTACCATTTGTATCTATCAGTTTCAATCTGCATCTGAATCATTTATCTGGTTGCCCATATAATATTTATCTGGTCGGTATGCCACAGACACACGTGTGAATCACAGTGCAACACCTAAGCCGAGGCCCATTGTAGGCTCTATTGACCTTTCCTTAGTCATATGCCACATGCCATATGCCACATGGCTTCCTTCCCACCAGATTGACCGCACAGACCATCGATGGATACCACTCGATGAGGATCGGTTGTGGAGGGGTGTCGGGAGCGGGTAGCGGGTAGCGGTTAGCGGATAGCGGATGGGTTAATAATTAGCGAAACGCGATTTGGGCCAGGTCTGGCCTCCATGGGATAGAAAATCCATGCCCACTGGCCATGTGCGAGGACTGCAGTTGGAGCTGGAGTTTGGCATTAAAATAAATTTAATATAGCCAAGCTCTGAGCCGGTTGGCCCAAAGCCCGAGTCAGAGCATGAGCCTGAGCCTGAGACTGAGCCTGAACTTGGCTGCCGAGTCGAGTCTCTCATAATTTGCGAAAAGAGACGAAGTCGCTTGGCCAAGTTGCAGCTGAGGCCGTAGTCGGAATCGGAATCGGAGTGGCTGCAACTGAGGCACAGACGCTGTGTGGCAGCGGCTGCGGCTGCGGCTGTGGCTGCCTCCGCTTGGCTTCAATTAAACGTGTCTGTGTGCTTGTGTGTGGCTGCAATAGTTAAGGCCAAAAATAGCATTTAAACTCATTAATTTAACGCGTGATTATGACCATGTTTGTAAGCGCACTCGTACCGCACTCCGACTATGAGTTCGTGGCTTCGTCTCTGCCTGCCGCTGCCTGTTGCCTGCTGCCTGGTGCCTGCTGCCTGCCGCTGCCGGCTGAAAGTGGAGTTCGAGTTCGAGTATGAAAAACGTTGCCAAAAGGCATAATATTTGTTGCTTTTATTCTTGTTACCTCTTGCTGTTATTGCTGTTGTTTTTGGCATTTATTTTGCGCTTCTTTTGCGGGCCTTAATGCACAAAATGTACGCCAGGCCCCACGAAGGGGTCGGGGTCTGTGTTTTGGTTTTGGCCAGCGCATCGCATCGCATTGTTGATGTTTTATGCATCAGCGGGACAATTCGGCCTACACTGGCAGAACCCAATGCAAGGATTAAGGGATATCGTTTAAAATTATACATTTTCCAGACATTTTATTGTGGAATTCCATTGGGCATGCTTCTCTGTAGAACCTACAACTATCCATTAATCCCATTTCTCTCAGTGCATTTGCTTGAGTGCGTCACAAATTAAATGCACATTCGCTCTGGCTTCAGGAAAAGCCCACCGCAGAGGAAAGAGGAAAACCAAAAGGCATAAAAAAGAGATGCCACAATTGCGATAATTTTTCTATTTGTTAGCATTGCGTTTTGGCCCCAAAAGAAATTGGCCATGAGGCAGAGACCGACATACCTTTATGGCTTAAAGCGAGCGAGAGAGCATTAATTTTTTTATGTGCTCATTGTGGGGGCCCAAGTCCAAGTCGAAGACCAAGTCGCAGAGGAACTCTGGCTGTAGCTCTGTCTCTGAGTCAGTTGTTTATTTAGCCAAGCCATGCAAAGGAGGCTATACGGTACTGCTACGGTACTGGTACTGGAACCAGGGACCAGGGACCTGGGACCTGGGACCTGGGACCGGGGTCCAAGAGGGTCAGACTGGAGCTCTACTCCACTCGATAATTGCAATGAAATTGCATTCTACTTCCATTTAGCCAAAGGCGCTAATTCGTTTATTATGAGCTCTGAGGGGTGGAGAAGGGGAGAGGGGAGACCAGCAGGAGGATAAAGTATGCGGCCAGACCCACTCCGCAGATGGCATGGAAAATGCTCAAGAAAAATGCATAATTTTTCCGTCTTTTGCGTTGGGTGTGGCACAAATAATAAAGAGAAAAAAAAAAATAGAAATAACAATGGCAAGAACAAGTTTGCAGGCCGATTTTGTTTGCTTAATGAGTTCCAGAGAGTGGGAGGAACGTAACATGATATTGGGGCAAGACGAGGAAAACTGTTGGCAAGAAGGGCTACGACTGTACTGGAAGAAAGTAGAGAACAAATGATGGAGTTGGTGGAGAGTAGCTTGAGGATGGAATAAGCTTAGCATATGAGAAGTGAGCTTAGAAGACAGAATTAAGGAGCAGATGAACATTAAGACAGCATTGAATTTGCCATACAGCAAAGAGGAGATGCCAGATACCCATACGACACATGCGAGTGCCATCGAAAATGAGAGCAAAAATAGTACGACGAACAGCGACCATCGTCTAAAGAGAGTAATTAGTCTAGTGACTAATTGCAACTAATGTGCACGAGTGTGTGGGGTGGTGTGTGTGACAAAGAGACACGTGTGGGGTGGGAAGGAGGCCAAAGGACCTCTCAATAGTTTGCTTGTGTCATCGTTAGTGGCCTTTGTGGCAGTTGTTGTTGCTGCTGCATTATTGGCAGTGCCAATTAAGTGAAATTTATGTGCTTCAATAAATTATGAGTGCCGCAGCTGACAGATGCTACAGAGTACACAGAAAAAAAAGTAACAGAAAAAAAAGGGAGGAGCAACGGACGCCGTGGCCAATGCAAAACTTTTGGCCAAAAAGGACAACGCAACGGAAAAGTGGCTTTTAGTTGGTGGGTAAGCGCGACACATGTCGCTAAGGTAAAATAGTTATTAGTAAATATATTCAGCACTATATTTGCATGGACATCCCCTCCCACACACCACACACCACACGGCCAAAACACACCACACATCGCACATACGCCACGTTGTCCACGGCACAAACTTCGGCCTGAGGGCCACTAATAAAACAATTGACGTGCTGGGAGGGCGCTTGAAAGCCAGTTGATATCCAAACCGAACTGAACCGTAGTTGACTGCAATAATTATTCAAGCGCCAAACACTAAGGGCAACAACACCATCCATAGACACAGACACTGACACTGCCACAGCAGGTGCAGGTGCAGGAGCGACATCATCCTCATCGACAGCAACAGCAGCAGCGTGGCCAAAAGCCAAGCACATACTGGGATACTGGGGATAGAAGGCTATTATTGCGCCCAACTTAACCTGTTTCAGTAATTAATTTGGGTATTGTACGTTTTAATTAGTTTAAGAGAGACAACAGCAGCCATAGAGCACTGTTTCCAGCGTCAAAGGAGGAGTCTGATGGCAGCCATTCGCGAATATGTACCTTGTGTCTCCAAAGAGAATACACATATCCCGCCTTTGAGTGGCCTAATCAACAGCTCTGGATGATGTGTTTGAATTTGAGAACGTCAAAATACACAGTTTGAACCATTCAAAGACACTTTTCCGTTCCTTCTGGCCGACAAGTAAAGTGGAGTGACTTCTAATCGATGCGAAGGGTTGCAATTCGTGCCACAACTAATCCCAGTCCCCTTGGGGCATAGACGATAGCACACCCCCAACATTAGACGCTATATTTTCAGCTAATTATACACGCTTCGCACTGACTCCGTTCGGACCATCGTCCTTTGCACGCGTCTCGCCCTGGACAGGGCCTTTGGGCGCGTCCAAAACATATTTCAAAGTCTGGCTAAATACATTTTTAATTATGATTTTGCGTTAATAATTATGACCTAAGCTAACGGCAGCAACAAAACGAGTTGTTGCAAGTGGTTGCTGTTTGCTGTTTGCTGTTGCAAGCCGTAATAGCCTACGATACCCAGCGGAGTCGTCGAATGGTTTAAATTAATAATTACGCGAAAAGGCAGAAGGCAGAAAAGTCTCAGGCGCCTTTCGGGCTGGCTCTGGCTCTGGCTCTGTCCTCGGAGCTGTCGTCCCCAGTTTGCATGCAAGTGAAAATAATTAATGCACTTAATGTGTAATTATTTCAATTAAACGATATGTATTCCTGCACTATACCCACCGATGCGGGGTCCTCGTTTTCGTTCGCTTAATTGGGTGGGGCAGGAGCGGAATTAAGTTCGGCCTAATTGGCTTTTCGCCTGCCCGATCATTGATACACTGAATCTATATGAGATGGTATCGCGATATAGTAGTAGGGGACACAGGCGGCAGCCTCGGGGCACATCCATCTGCAGATCAGCAGATCACCAGATCATGCAGAAACCAGTTCCACTCTCCTTGGTGCTGGCCTCACTCAATTATGAAAGTGTCGTGCGAGTGTCATTGCCGTAAATTGTATTCTGTCGATCTGGCCTAATCACAGCATATACATAGGCTTATGGCCCAATACTGCGGCATGTAGCCCGGTGTTAATGGCGTGTACTTATTAGTCGCTGTTTGTCTCTCAATTCCGAATAGATGCAAATTTGATTGTGAATTATGGATGTACGACTATTCTATTGCCACAACCTTGTTGCTGGCCAAACATATAGTTTACTGTTGGCCATTTTTGTGGCTAACGTTTCCTCTTTTCTTCTTAATTTCTGTGTTTTTTCTCTCCTGCAATTATAGTGCGATTAGAAAGTTTTCGTCCGCTCTCTTATTGATATTTCTCTGGCATATTTCATGCCTGTGCATGCAATGGTTTTTGGAGTGCGGGAGGGATGGAGAGAGTGGGCACAATTATTTATTGCAGCCATTTGGCGGCATGAATGCCTCTCTTACTCTCTCTCTCTCTCTCTCTCTCTCTCTCTTTCTCTCCCTGTATGTGCCTGTCTTCCTCTCTTCTCTGGAAATCCATGGCGGAGCTTAACAGGCGCACAGCAAGGGCAGCAGAGGCAGCAGCAGCAGCAGCAGCCTTTCTCGGAGAGAAGTGTGAATGGAACCCCTAAGAACAAAAAAGCGCCTCAAGCAGAGAGCTGGACATTTCTTAGGTGGTTTGCCTTGTGCCTCAAAAAGAGAGTGTGCGAGAATGAGAGTTTGCCCAGCAGAAAGAAGAGAGGAGAGAGTACGAGAGAATTTAAGAGGTCTTTCAGCAAGAGATAGTCTCGAAATTAAGCAGCTGTGGGAATTGCAGCTTACTTGAACATTGCAATCAACTTGTAAATTCTATAAAAATATAAAATTACATTTCATTTGAAATCGCACCGCTCTCACATGCCCACAGAATCATATTTTCTCTGCTCCCTGAAACGTCCACTACTGTGCTGTGCTGGCTAGTGTTTTGGCCCTAAAATTTGATTATGCCATGTCCGGCAGCTATTTTAGATTTGATTTTCCATGCACATTTTCAGTTTTTCCTCGTTGTGTTGTTTTTTATGCCAGCCCCTTTCCCTGTCCGGCGAGAGTGTTTTTCACATTTTAATTTAAATTAGAGGGGGAGCCATGCCAGGGCTACTCAGGGCTGCTGCTCAGTGGATGGGTGTGGATGGGGATGGGGATGGGTCTGACGCTGTCTGACAAGCGTTATGCCTGTTATGCTCATAACTCGTTCAGACTCTGGACGAGCTTAACGCGCTGATGTATGCTAATGAGCCGGCATTGTACCCTCTGCTGACTCAACTGCTGGACAGGAGGAGGAGTAGGAGTAGGAGTAGGAGTTAGGAGGAGGGGGAGGACGCTAGAGCTGTTGCTGCTGCTGCTGCTGCTGCTGCTGCTGCTGCTGCTGGGGTGTTTCCATAAATATGCATAATGCAATTAACAGCCAAATGTAATTGCAAGAAACAGGAAAAAACAGAGAAAAATCAGGGAGATGGGAGATGGGAGTGTGGGAGACAGAGAGCAGAAAGCAGAGAGTAGTCGAGCATTAGCAGCTGACAAACCACCCGCATGACGGTACAGTACGGTCCTGTCCTGTCCTGCACCGCAGTCATGTCACATCACGTCACAGCACAGATGGTGATGCATGACAGTCATGCCAGCTGCTGCTAGTTTCGGTTCAGTTCGGTTCAGGCCATGGCTTTTGCATACGAGCCAATGCCCGACTTTCCCAACCAACCTGTTCCCTCGCAAATTTTAATTAGGCTATTAAACAATTGCAGGAACGCATGTTAGCCAACCAGTTTGCCTGTGTGTTTGTGTTTGTGTATGTGTCGCTCCTCTCGCCCAGTTCCGCCTCAAGATCGAATCTTTGCCTGGCGAATCTGTGCCAAATTTCGCATAAACACTGCCAACAATTCAGAGCCGAAATACAAACACCAACAAAACCAACAAAACCGAATAACCGAATAACCGAATAACCGTTGCGTGCCTAGGCCCAGTCAGAGCCAGCAGCCTGCACTCCACCAGAAACTTTGTCTTCTGTCTCCAGCCTCTCTATCTATCTGGGAGTCTGTCTGCAACTGCAACTGCGACTGCAACTGCGACTGCGACTGACTCTGCCTGGCTGATTGGGCGCGCGTTGTTTTGCATTTCCATTTCCATTGCCATTTCCATGCCAAAGTCAGTCCAGTCCGGCCCGGCCGAGTCTGCGTAATAAAATGCATTTTAATTTGGCTAAATGTTCAATTAAATTTAAACATGCGCAGTCTGCTGTTCGCATTTTGTGTGTTTGCTGTCGTTGCGTTGAGCTTTTCCGCACTGGAATCGATGGCAAAGTGAATGTACAATCGGACGACCCTCCAACGAAACCCAACTCCAATCCCCTTGAATTCGAATTGTTTCGAATTGTTTCGAATTGGGGGTGGAGTATATAGAAATCAATATTAAAGTACCTACAAAACTCAGTAAAAAAGTAATTCATATTTCAAATTAATTATTCCCCAACCATAGCCATTCCCATTATAATTTTGATTATCCAAACAAATTAAATAAAACCCAGCTGCTCCGCCTGTTACTATTCAGGCTTGGTGATTTTGATCGTGGTCTTGAGATTGCTCTTTCCAGATTTCAGTTCGTCAAGGGCTTGCTGCAGAACGGCAAGAACCACTAGTGTGTGTGAGTGCTTCTCCGTCAGCTTGGCATGGAGGCGGCGTCCCTTGGCGTCCCCCTTGGATACAGTGAGCTTGTCCGTTGGCAGTTTCCGAATACCCTTTTCCGCTTTGGCAGGTGCTTTTGGCGCAGCAGGGCGCTGACTCTTGAGAGGTTTGTCTAGTCCTGTGGAAATCTTACTTCGGGTGGCCTTCACATCAGCTGGAACTTGTATGGTTTTGAAGGGCCTGTAGGGTTTTATTGTATTGTTGGCCTCTGGAGCTTCGGACTCGCGGCGAAGGAACTCGCCAAAGTCCTGGGGTTTCCTGGAGGTGGAAGAGTCCGCTCGGTTATGGTCCCACACACTTTGCATTTTGTCGAAGAAGATCTTGTTGGCAATCTCAGTGCTGATGTCCTTGTCGGCCAAGAACGCATCGGCCATGTCTGTCTCCTGGTCTTCGTTAAATACGTCTGTGGATGTGGCCACGTGGTCACGGTGCCACACACTCTGCATTTCGTCGAGGAAGACCTGGTTGGCACCCTTTTTCGGTCCCGATAGATTTGTTGGTGCATACTTCCGCTCCTCGTTGGACCTCGTTCTGAACGTGGATGCACCAGTGGCTTTCCCACTTACTTTCTGCCTCATGCCCTTCTTGTAGACAGATAGATTTGGAGAGAGTGTGCTTGCCCCGAACTCTCGGTCCGCATACGTATCCTCTTGAAAATTACAGTCTGCATCATTGACGATTTTGGCTTCCTGTACGGCCTGATTCATGCACTCGTCGTAGACAGTTCGATCTGCTTCCAATTCAGTATTACTGCTGGCAACATACTCCTTGAACAAGGCCTCTATTTCGGACGCTGCGAAGCTCTTTGTTTCCTCAATTGATTCCAAGAAGTCCGTAAAGTCGGCTAGATCGTATGACTCATTGTTATACCGCACTTTTGGGCCCGTATTCTCATCCTCTGTCAATGGACTCCTTGCTTCATGGTTGAATCTTGCTTTTTTCGATCCCCCTGCGGCCTGACTCATGCACCTGCTCATAGACTGTTGCATAGGGAGCCAATTGGTCTGCATTGCCATCCCCTGCCAAAGGACTCTCTTCATCATTGGTGATCCAACTTTCGTGGAACCAGCCAGCCTCGGAGACGGGGCAGCCAGCGAGGATATCGTCCACTGCTAGACTAATGCACTGGTCGTAGTCATCTGTGGTTCCAGGTGCACTCGAAGAGTCCTTATCCTCACTAAATCTTCGGCTAGATCTTCTGCTAAATCTTCTCCGACGGATGTCATGATAACCTTTCCTCGATTGATACGCAGTCGATGACGTGCCTGTGTCGCCAGCAGTTAAGGTCTTCACACTAATAGTGTCCTCCGCCTGACAAGTGTTCTGATTGATTTCTTCTGGTGCCCCGAATTCGCCATTGTAGCACAGCTGATCGATCATCAGCTGATCCCACTGATCATCATTGTCTGCCAGGAGTCTGGAGCTGCTGTCCAGGTCCAACGCCTGTCCATGCAGCTCTGTAGCCGCAGAGGTGGCATTGATCTCCAAGTCCTGGCTGAACCATTCCTCCTTGGAAGTCGGTTCCCCGGTGCCAATCGTACGGATCTCACACAGGGACTGCGTCTTTTTGGCGTCCCTCTCCGGGCACACGAGACACGCCTGACTGAATCGTCGACTCAGCTCGAGCCTCGCCTCCGAGGGCTTGGCGGCCAGGCAGTGCGTGACGCAGCGATTGGCCATTCGCGCACATATCAGCATCGTGGACGAACGAGAGATCATAGAGCCGGCGAAAGCGAAAAAAATTTGTATTTTTAAAAAGAGAAATTTCGATATGTGTTCTAGCTTGGGAACTGTACAATGGACTGACCAAACTAAAGTCTATTCCCAGGCAGGAACAAGACAGATTGGTCTGAGAGTGCTCCGTAGGCGTAAAAGGTCAGAGAGTTGAGCAAATAGAAGAACGACAATTCACTTTCATCTCCATTCTATTAATGATTATTTGTTCAATATTTTCTGATTGTCCCGTGGGCTCTGACAGGATCTCTGCACTTAAAGTGCACAGCTTCTGTCAGAGCCCACAGCACACATACACCATCCTCGGTTATGATCGCTGGCACGGATAGATGCTCTTTGGCTTCCTGGCAAACAGATTGGCAAAGCAGATCGGGTGCCGCTCCAGGCAGCGGCACTCGTGTGGAAGCTCCTTTAATGAGGCCACGGCGGATGCACTCTGAGTAACTGGGAAACGGACATTTGATCTTCTTGCAGGGCTTCCAGGACGAGCACTTGGGTGGCACCAGTCGCGCCCTACAGCTTGGCATCGCTATGCTGCTACAGCCCTTGGACGCCTTGTTCTTGTGACGTTTCACCTGTGGCGGAATGGCATCGGACCAGCGGCAGACTAGCTTGGGCACCAGGCGTGGACAACACTCCCACCAGGTGCGCTGCAAGGGGCGGAATTTATCCGACGCCTGGTAGAACAAAACGTCGAAGCGGTCGTCGCACTTGTTGCAGGATTTGGGCAGAGTTTTCCACATGAGCTCTGTGCGGCACTTCGGTGCCTTTGCCTGAACACCAGACATCTTCTTGAACTGGTCGCACATAAACGTAGAGATGCTCCTCCCTGCACAGAACTCGTTGTAGGATCGACTGCAAATGTGATCCTTGACTGGCTTGGATCTGGTCGTCCTGCTCGTGCAATCGATTGCACTGCGATGGTCAAGGGGGTGGATCTTGTTGATCTCAGCGGCTCGATGGAAGCATCTACTGGAAGTGGAGATCATTTGGAACATCTGCCAGGCCGAACCCATCAGCATCATTGTATGATTCTTTCAAGGGGTACTTCAGTGGATTTATATGAATTTTTAGGGGATTTTAGGCCAAAAGTTGGAAGCAAACGGCATTGCCTGCCCCATTTTCCAATGAATAAGACTTCTTTTGATCCGAAACATTAATAACTTAACTTTAATAGCTTTAATAACTTGAATAGTTTGGTTCTGAGAGAGCAGCCACGGAGAACCGGTGCCATCTTCAGGTACAACTCGGTCACAGCACAATTTCCGTGCGGCAGTGTTGTGTTCGAGCTGTAGCTGAATGGAGCAGCAGCTGGCCAGGACTGCACCTATCAGAGTCCACTATGTGTCAATTTAGAAACATTTACGCGTCATTTCGATGCGATCAAAGACTCTGGTTATTGACGCAAGAGCCCAAGCCGGGTCCCATGGTGTATTGTCTGCCCATGAGCAGAGTGGGGGACATCTGGGCCATTCCTCCCGACATCTTGCCCAGATGGAGGAGCAGCTTTGGAGTGGGCGGCGCCTTGATCAAGCTGAGGCCCTTGCGGGAGGCTTCCAACAGTTGAAACATCTGCAGAGGCTGCAACTTGTGTGCCATTGCTCCCAGGACAGGGACCGGGACCGGGGCCGGCAGCTTCTTGTCCCCCGATGTACCTTTCGGCTGCGACAGACTGTAGTCGTTGGGCTGCTTCTTCATCGGCGATCGCTGGCAGCCGGATATGAATGAGGTCCACGTCGAGGTAAAATCGTAGTTCATCGCTTTCGCCATTCTACGTGATGCCGTGATCTGGTGCGGCGCGATGTAGGGCTTCAAGTAGTCAAATCCCTCAGCGGCCTTCGGCTGCGGGGACATCACCTGGGCAGTCCACTGAGCCTTGCTCCTGATAAGATGCGACTGCGATTTCGAGTGGTTAACGAAGAATTTTGTCAAACGTCCTGCGCAAATGGAGGCCAAAATAGAGGTTCCTGCCATGACTATTTTCGGCTTTTCTTGGTTTCGATTGTGAACACTAAAGCGAAGAACTATATACGAGTAATGCGAACAAGCGATTTGGAAGACGGTTTGAACAAAAAATAAAATGTACTTTGATTCTGAACTGTGTGTGCGTGTGCGTGTGCGTGTGGTGTGTCTGTGAATGTGAATCGAAAGTCAATGCTAACTGGATTCTCTCAATGGGAGCTACACAAGTTCTACCTACGCTTTCTAAGGTTGCTTTATAAATGGTAATACGATCGAAATATATTTATTATTTCTTCAAAAGACTTCTAGATTGCAAAGATTCTGTTTTCTGAGGCCCGCAACGGACGCTATTTGGAAAAGTTCCATTGGTCGGCTCCGGAAAACAGAATCCAGTCCTGTCCAGTCCACAGTTTCCTTGCCGCAGTTCGTTTGAAAGAACTTTGGACAGGAAAACTCTATAGAGATGGTGAGACTCCTTTCGGGGCATCCTGTGGAGGCAGCAGGTCTTCTTCAGGCGCAGCTTCCCCGGCGGACACTCCACCGTGGTCCACAGATGGTAGCGGCACTTCTCCGGATTCGGCGGCCTGGGGCTGGGCCTCTGGGTCTGCCAATTGTTGCTGGTTTGGTGGAGGGCCGTGCGCAGGACGTTGGACTTTGCCTCCAGCTCACGGTACTCGGCCATCAGCTTCTCGTACGGCAGCTGGTATGGAAACTCATTCTGGGGTCTAGCGCAGCTGATTCTGGAATGCTGGCTCCTGGCATCCGCAGACTCACATGGTGGATCCGGAAGCTTAGCCTTGAAGCGAGTCTGTCTGTAGACCGATCGAAGCTTTAAAAGCAGACTGTACTGCTTCATCAGCATAGCTCCGGTGGATTCCCTTTTGGTGGTGGTAGATTTTACAACATTGAATTTTGAAAAGCAAAGGACTTCGAATGACGATGTTCTGACAACTGGAATGAGAGCCAGGAAAGTTCAGTTCCAAAAGGAATCTGACAAAAAAGACGACGGACTTTTGTTTGTATGCTCTGTAATTGCACTATTTTGGGCTATTGTTTAATCAGCGGTAGATTCGGCAGCCTAAGACTTCCTGAGACGATAGTACTCCCAGACGGAGCACATGGACGGCCGCTGAAGGCAGTTGCACTCGGTGGGTGGCGCCTCCGGCAAGGGATCGATCAAGCACTCGGAGAAACTCGGGTACTTGGTCAAGCGCTTGCGGCACTTTCCCGGGCCCCGTGCGCCAATCCTGCACCTGGTTGAACTAAATACCTCCTTGCAGAACGGCATCGTTATTTTCGGGCACGGCCCGCCCATCGACTTGGTGCAGGCCATCAGATTCAGTTTGGGCAGCCCGGCGTTGCAGGGAACCATTTTGCAGACGGTCGAGGCCTTGGGCTTCCTGCGCTTGCGCCGCTTGATGTTCAGTGGCTTCAGGACGCACTTGGCCTTACGCTTGCGGCGCTTCAGCACACACTCGACCCAGGTGCGCTGGTACTTGCGGCGCAGCTTGTCGCCAGGCCGGTAGTACTTCAGATCCCTGGGCGGAAAGTCAAGGGCGCACGGGTCCGCCAGGCACTTCTTTCTCTCGCTGATGAAAGAGTCGACTGTGAACTCCGGATCGGTACGACACTTGTACTCGGTGCGGCGCAGGGACTGCCAGCAGGCTTCGGGCACCCTCGTGGTGTCGGGGGCCTCCATCCGCTTGAGATCCTTCCGCACCGACAGCACGGGGTAGCTCTCCACGCAATCCTCGCATCCTTCGCGGCCGTAGAGTGTGTCCATGGTCCTAATGGCGTTGCAAGCCGAGAACAAGCCGGGACTCGTCCTGCACAAGACCTGCATCACCGTTGTCGCCTTCCTCATGGTATTCTTTAAGAGAAACATGGTCGTAATCCGCGTCGAACCGGTTGCACTATCTTATAGCCGATTTGTATAATTTCTATCAATCGAGAATGTTTGAATAAAATTTACTGTGTTTTTTTTCGAGAAATTTATTTCGGAACGCAATTTTGATTTTGTCCGGACGGGGTGAAGGCAGAGACCGAATGGGAAATCTTTCTAGTTTCGAAGCAATGCGTAAATTTTCGAAAGCAAATCAGGCCTTGTCTTTTGCTTCCCAAAATTTTGTGTATTTCGACACGCCCGGACGTGACAGAGGAAGAGGTCGAATCACGCTGAAGCTGGATTTAGGTTCTCTCTGAGAAGGAGCCCGTAGTAGAGAGGACTGCTATAGGTCCACGTAGTTGTGTCCAAAGTTTTTTCTCCATTTTTCTCACAAGTCTCCTCACAAGTTAAAAAAAAGGAAAGGGATACCTTACGGGATGTAGGAAACTGTGAAAAATATATAAATATACTAAGGGGTAGCCCAACGACCCAAAACTTGTTCATATAATAGAGATTTAATTTTGTTTAATTGATTGGAATTTATGGAATTTGTATAGCTCTTTAGCGATCGTTTAGCGTACGCCTGCGCATATTGGTAGGCGAGTCCTTTCCTAGCGGGTCCAATTGCGAGTCTCAGTCCATCCTTCTCTACGGCTCTGACTGTTGTGGCGCTTGGGGGCCTTTGGCTGCAGAGGCTCCTGCCAGGTGGTTTGATAGGTTTGCTCGGACCAGCGGCTTGGAGTGTATTTGGTATCGTCAAACCGTTGCTGGCTTGCATCGTTCCACGAAGCATTGGTCCGACGATGTTGCTCCTTCCGGTCGAGTCCCTCGAAGTCGCGATGATCCGTGGCAGGCTTTGGGGGCTCTTCGAATTCTTCCTCTAGCTCGTACTCGGGCCAGGTCCGCTCATAGACCCGCTTCCGGTAGCAAACAGGCCTGTAGAACGTATCATCGTATCGGGCCTGACGGTTCATCTCCTGGGACTGGGACGTCTCCCGAGGCTGGCTCTTCAGCATCCTAGTCCTGTGGTTCACCAATCCAGGGTTGTCTGACATATGCATGGCCCTCACAAATCCCGGCACTTTCGTCCCGGTAGCCATGCTAGGGCCAACAACTTTGGCTCTAATAGCTGCCCACGAAGAATGCATTCTGATTGCTTATAATTTAGATACTAAAATCCAAAAGGTGAAAATTCCGAAAAAATTAAACTAAAAAACAATCCGAGCGGTACCGAAACTGATTTACTTATGAGAAATTTCGATAAAGTTTGCTAGGTTACAGCAAATTTTTGGGAATTTAGACTCCAGGACTACTAGATCCATTCATATTCGATTAATTTCGAATAAAACTATGCTCTAAAGTTTCTTAAATTGTAGTTATTGGGGGCTCTAATTTAATGAAAGGCCGTCTGGATTATGAACATTTTGTTATCCTCGATGACCAGATCGAGGAACCCAGCCTGCCATTGTTCGCTGTACAGCCAATCCGAGGCCCCGATTCCTCCTCGTTGGACACTCGAGTTGGGCATGGGCGACAATGGCGGTACGGGATCCACGTCGAGCGGTCTGGATAGTTTTCCGCATCTGGTCGGTACTGGCAGCTTCTGCAGCTCCTCCATGTGGCCCACATCCGGAATGTGACAGCTGGGACGCCGCAACAAGGCCACATCGTAGAGGCGTTGTCTGCATTGGTTGGACTGCATCTTGGGCCGCAGTCTGAGTATCGACCTCAGCATTTTGATGAGGGCCGAAAATGTATTTAAGATTTTGTTTTTGGGTGTGATTTTGAATTTTGACAAGCTATTCCAAGATCCAGGGCCCTGGTCTCACTTATCCAATTGCCAGCAATCGCATTCTTTGGCTGGCCTTGGAGCACTGGGCTTCCTATTGCACTCCGAGTAGCTGGGAAAGGGTGTCAGTTGCTTGGAGCACTGCGCCTTCTTGCGACTGCGCTTACAGCTGGGCTCTGCCTTGGACTTGGAGTTGCCGCCCTTTGATACGGGGGAGTCATCGTCGTCTCCGCAGCAGCCTGCACTCTTGGCCAGCAGGCGGCACGAGAGTACCGCTTGAGGAGGCAGTTTCCTGCTCAGATTTGCCCCGAATAATTGCAGCATTTTTCGATATTCCAGCCCTCTCTCCGCCCCAAATGAGTGAAATGTCAATGAGGCTGAGTTTGTATTTATTCCAGTTATAGTTCGAAAAAATTGTCTCAGTCTCAAGCCACACTCCTCAATGGTTAGGCCTCCCCGCACTTCTTAGCAGGTGGTTTACCAAGGGCTAGGCGACGCCTCAGAACGGCCCAGGCTTCGCACATGGCGAAGGACTCGAGGCATTTGCACTCGGTAGGTGGTAGTTCAAGCAGATCGCCCTTCTTGCACTCGGAGAAGCTGGGGTACGGAGCACGACGCTTCTTGCAGCCGGACAGCCCCTTGAATGCGGCCTTGCATGTAGGCGGAACGCGGGCTGGCTTGCAGCAGGGCATCGTAACTCGGGGGCAGTTGCCATCCGTCTTCTTGATGCACTCCATGGGGTTCTGCATCGGGGGTGCACCCTCCTTGGGATTCACCTTGCGCTTGCGCCGACAGGGCTTCGGGCGGACCATCGTCTGGTAGAGACAGACCTTCCTGGGCTTTACCACCATGCGGGGGCAGTCGTTCCAGGTGACCTGGTACTTGCGTTTTTCCTTGTCCGATACTCGATAGTACTTGACGTCGTATCGGACAGGAAGCAGGCAGACAATCGGCGGGCAGCCCTCTATATCCCACATCGACTTGAAGGGCTTGGGCGGCTTGGGAAGATCCTTCGGCTCCTCCTTTTTCTCCGGTGTGACCCCACACGGCTTCCGCAGGGACGGGGGTCCGCATCTGGTTTCCACCGGTTTATCCACACAGACGTCAGGCTTGCAATCGTCATCCCCGAAGCTCCGCACTGGAGGTCTCAGCGCCGTAGCCCGCTGCCAGCACATTAGTCCGCCCTTTGCGACCTGCTGCGTCGGTTGCCTCAAAAGCCGGAACATTTTGGATCTCTGTTTTGAATTTTTTCTACAGCCAAAGATAAAAATTTGATTGTTTTTTTTTCCAAAAAAGAACCGACAATTTTGGTACGACTAGGCCGAGAGTGTGTTTGAGACTGACGAAACGGAGATGGGGCCGGGCCTAGGGGCCCAACTGAAGGATCAAGGACTACCTGGATCGGAAAGAAATGTAAAACGTTTTTGGTTATAGAGAAGGCCTCGACAAAAGGTTTCGCTGGGCTTGAGAAATGTCGGCGTATAGAAAATTCAGTCTGGCTTAGGAATTCATTGGAGGCACATCGGTTTCGGTTTGGGTTGAATATTTTTGGTTATTTTGGTTGTAAGTTTCTCAAAATTTCTCAACAAATTCGTGATATTTCGGTTCTGGTTTGAAATCAAATAAAATGTCCGTGTGGCACTGTGTTGGGAGTAGGACCAGGGCACATCATTGGCCCAAGTTCCTGGGCGTCCTTAACAAGCACCGCCTGTACTCAAAGGACCACCGGCCGCCACCGAAATGCGAGGGGGAGGATCCCTGCTCGCAGATCAAGGACTGCGACAACTCGAACTTTGTGAAGAGCGATAAGGGACCGGCGAAGGGCAAGTTTCAGTTCCACCATCTGATCAAGATGCCACCAGAGTGCTGTCTAAACGAGTGCATCGACTCCTTTCCGCGCTTCGACGAGTGCCTCTACAAGGAGTCGGACAAGGCCAAGCGCAACTACCAGGTCACCTGGGTGGAGTGCCCCCCCATTCAGATCAAGCCCAAGAAGATCTGCTGCTTCGAGCCGGGGAAGCGACCGCCCATTGCCCGTCGCAAGCGCAAGGTGAAGGACGAGTGCGTCGAGGAAAAGCCCTGCCCCTCAGAGGGACCTTGCCCCAAGATAGAAAGTCCCGGATGTCGGCCGGTTAGGGATCCCACGCGCTGCGAACTTACACGCGTTAAAACTGACTGCGTCAAGGTGAAGGCCCCCTATCCAGCCTACTCCGAGTGCCGACGACCCAAGCCGCGTCGCAGGCCTAGAGTCGAGTGCCATTGCCTGGACATTCCGCCCATGTGCATAGTCTTTAAGGAAATGGCCAAGCTCGAGAGGCAGGGCAAAACGGCTGGAGATTGCCCGCCGCCAAAGAAATGATTCCAATGCAGATCTCGGCCAGATGCTGTCACCCTTCAGCCCATACCACCGATGCCATCTAATGAATCCGAAAAGTCAAAGCAAATTAAAAAAATATAAATATATCTTCTTTTGTCTCTTTTATTTTCAAAGGTGAATTTTGACAGATATTTCAGACGATAGTCTGATATTTTGAAATGCATGACCATGCATGACCACCGATCTCCTGTCCTGGCACCTACCCAGTCGACGCTGCTAGACATCTGCACTCTGCGTATAAATTTGTATCTTTAAGCGGCCTGTCCGCAGCCCTGCCCACTTAGCCATGTAGATTCGAAACATATTCCCCGATACCCGGCGATGAGTATGCAAAGTGTCTTCCAAAGGGAGAGAGAAGGAGGCTGCGAGGCTGCGGGACTGCGGGACTGCGTGCCATATTAAAGTCGCTTTATAGCAAATTACCAATTCAGATATATACGAGTACGAGTACACACAAATCAGTTATACCCGGCGCATCTATCAGCATATTCCGCAAGTCGTATACACATATATGTGGTCTTATAGTCGTACAGTCGTATAGTATGCATGCAGGCCGTCACATTTATTCGGGTTTCGAGTTTGATGTCCCCTTCCCGCCTGCATAATCAAAAGGGGAGCGGAAGATCGATCCCCAGTGTCTCTCCCTCCCTCTCTCAGAAGACAATCGAAATGAGACAAAGCCGGGGCCGGGGCCGGGGCCGGGACCGGAGCCGGTGCCCTGACGGAGCGTTTCTTCAGCTTCAGACATAATTGATGGATGGATGGATGGAATGGAATGGATCGCAGCCTGGCTGGCAGTTGACGACAAAAATGTTCTGTGGAGAGTACGGATATGGAGTAGGGAGCATGGAGGAGCATGTCGTATATTCCATGGCTTACCTCTGCCTAAATAATGATGTCGCATTATTTATGCCGCTGCTGATTTGCATAGGCAAATGCAGAAAGGTTAAGCAGAGAGGCGGAGTGGGAGGGGGAGGGGGAGGGGGCAAGGGTAAGCCATCTACGGCTGCCTCCAGGCAATGTGTGCGCTTTCTTTAATAAATGTTTAATTTATAATTGATTTTCTCCCCCCACCCCACCGATATGTGTATGCGCCTTGGCTAAACCTCAAAAGTTCTAAGCCCAACCCATATTCAGGGCCGAAACGAACACAACAGCACGGAGCAGAGCGGAGCGGAGTGGAGCGGAGCGGAGTGGAGCGGAGCCGAGTTGAACCGCAAAAGGATTTTGCCCGCGCACGAAAACACTTAATTAATTCGCATAGACAGACAGATAGACACAAGGGTGGACGTCCGGGCGGGGCAGGGATATAGTCCACCCACCTAGTTGGTCAGACACACACACACATACAGTACACACTCTCCCACACACACACACACACTGGCATGGAAATAATTAGAAATTAGAATGGAAAATGCTTGCCAGCCAAGTTGACGATAACAACGCCCTAGAAATGCCCGCCTCCTCCTGCCCACCCACCCACACACGTACACACACACACACAGACTGAACCCAAGTGAACTTCCTTACAACCCCTTGTCGGAGAGAGGGTCAAAGGAGCATATTTAAAATGTAGCAGTACAGGAGTATGATTTAAGCTATTTGCTTCGTCCCCTTGGCAGACCACAGCCCAAGACGACAGCAGCAGCAGCGCAACCCGAATCGAAGTGGCTCCCTGGGTTGAAGGGGTTTCCATCTACTGCTTGGTACCGCTGGTGATGGCAGATGTGTTGATTACCAACTATCGACTAGTCGATTGGCGAGGCTCGATAGTCAAATAGAGTCTTTAGACTCGAAAGTAGTGCAATATCTCTCTAGGATAGAGAGTAGCGAGTGGGCCTGGGGTTGGGCGCCTGACCCCTAGTATAAGTACACACCTTTAGCAAAGCATATAAGACATTGAACTATCGTTAGCCCAGTTTTTCCCATCTCTAAGTGTATCTGAGCGGTACATAAAGGGAATAGCGAAGGAGGAGAGAGCGTGAGGGAACAGGGCGGGGATTGAAGGAGCTTAATTTGCTGCTAATATCCGTTTACGTCTTTAGTTGCAAGAAAATTACAATATTTCGTGTGAGATAGTTTGCACGCACACACTCACACCCCTTTTGGCGGGCCATAGATACTTTGTGTCTAATTTAAATTTCACAATTTTGGCTGGCAAAGAAAAACGCCAAAGAGTGGAAAATGAGAGAAAAATGAGCTCGGGCCGCCTTCTGCTTGAACTAATTTTCTAGATGCCGCCTCGAATGGGCTGGGATTGGGGCTTCGAATCGGATCTCGGGGAATGGCAGGGAATGGTTGGCCGGATTAAAGCCCGGCAAGTGGACACAGACATGGGCCAAGGGCCTGCCTGGCCCAAGGATAAGGCATGGGATGGGGGGGACGGGTCTTTGCCTATCCGGCTGGTTTTCGCCGGTTACTGTTGCTGCTTAGCCAAATTATATTATGACTTGTTTAAAATTCAAATTTGGAAACACTAAAATCATGTTTTCGATGTCTGGCCACCCTTCCTCGCCCAAAGCCCAAAGTCCAAAGCCCACCCCTTCCCCTCTCCTCTTAGAGGATAGTTTTTGGGCAAGGGTTTAAGTAGCACACGCGGCTGACAGTTGCGGGATGGGGCGAAGGGGTGGCAGTGGTTTGTGCTGGGGGTTCTGGTCAGAGGGGGTTGCTCGGTGTCTCTGCTAAGGATTTGCCTCTGCCTTCAACTGGCAACTTTTGCTGTCCTCGTCCTCGTCCTCGGTCTCGGTCTCGATCCCGGCTCAAGGCAATGTCCTTTGGTCGTGTACCCTAGCTGGTATACCAGTACATACATATACATGTACGTCTCTGTGTGCGTGTGTGCGAGTGTGCGTGTGTGTTGCCAAAACATAGTTTCTAGTTGCCACATAAATTTTGCATGCCCCCCACTTGTGTCCTCTGGCTTGCCCAACGCAAAATTTGCTTTTAAACAATTTTAATGATTTCATTAGTCGAACAACGAGCAGTTTAATAAGGAAAATTTTAGATTGATGTTCCATTAAAACGAATAGAAGATTTATCGGATATGGAAGAGCTGAAGAGAATGATACTTTTTGGGGGTTTTGGGGATTTTGGGGTTTTTGTTAATTTGAAAATTGATCTCAGCAGAAGAGCACTTTTAGTGGGTCTCATCTCTGAGGATTTTTGATGGCAGAGTATACAGAAAATGTGGCAATTATTTTGCAATTAAATATTTACAACTTTTATTCCATTTTCTTTGCATTTCCCTCCTGCACTTGCAATAGAACTTTGTCCCAAGATAACTTGAATGGACCTGCCTCTTCCCCCACTTATCTAACATCCACTCGAGAGCTGAGACGCCATTTTGTCTTGCACACACATAGATACGGAGAAACATAAGAGATAATTAGATTGCATAATGTAAGTGTTGCCCAGCCCAGACCCCAGTGTCCCCCCAGACCCAGGCAATTTCAATAAAATTTGTGCTAGCCATGGAAGGAGGAGGAGGAGGCTTTAGCCGCCCGAAAAAGCAGTCAAATGTCTCAGGGCACAAGCCACAGCAACGTCTCGGGCCAACACACACACACGGACACACGGACACACAGACACAGACATACGCTCTCATAAGCCATTCCACAGCACCACCCCCTTCTCCGCCTTAACCCTTATGACTAAGTGTGCGTGCGTGTGTGTGTGTGAAGGCTTCTGGCCAAGGCAATGGCCTTTCAAAATTTTCGAATTTACGTAAATTTAACTTTCTTGAAATACACTTAACTGTAAAATTAATTATAAAAGGCAATTGTGTATATGCCTGTGTGTGTGTGTGCATATGTGTGTATATGTGGGGGTTTTATAGTGCCCCCTTCCCCCACGACCATTTCCCCACTTAAGTTTGTCTTAGTCTTTGGCCGAAAAGGTGTTGGCATGGAATTTGCATAACCAACGAAACGTCAATGTCTTGGGCCAGAGAGAGAGAGAGAAAGAGAGAGATTGGAAGAGGGAGTGAGAGAGAGCATGTATGCGAGCATGTACAGTTGCGCCCGTTCGACATTTGCATACACACACACTGACACAGAGAGACCCATACACGTAGAACACGGGTCTGGGAAAACACACTAATTAAATGTTGAAGGCAGTTTATATTGAGATGCCTCCCCCTTTGCATGGCCAGCGGGCAGACAAAGGCCAAAAGCAGGTGTTGGCGTGTGTACATATGTGTGTGTGCACTATATAGACCTAAGCCCCCCACTCCAACCCCAGGTACAGCACCTGCACACATATGTATGTACATGTAGATGGAAATGTCTGTGTGTCGTAAGAAAATCTATAGCCTACGGCGCTCGAACCCCAAGCCGCAAACTCTCAAATGTCTTCATTTTGCACATCAAACCAAATGCAGTCGCAGCCACAGCAGCAGCGGCAGCAGCAGCAGCAGCAGATCCCACCCATTGCCCATGTCTATCCTATATGTACATCTATATTTGTATGTGGAAATCTGTGTGTATTTGCTGAGGATTTCTAATTACATTCGGCATCATTCGGACTCGTCTTCGGTGCCCCCCGGGAATGGGTAAACGGAACTGAAGACTGAATGGGAGTGGGAGTGGGCGTCCCAAGCAGTATGTAAAACATTTCAATGTCGATAAATTATAATGTCTCCTTGGAAAATGAGTGGGGGAAAGATGAAAAGATTTTAGATGGCTGGTCAACCATTTCTGGGTACTCTCCTGAAGGCGCGTTTCAATTGATTCTGTTCTGCCTTGGCTGCTCGGACTAATTGCATATTAAGCAATGGCACTTACCATTCCGACAGTTGGGTTAATGTCAGGCCGCGAAGAACTAACCAGCCCGAACAGGCCTCCATTTTGCATGGGCTCTCTATCTCCCACCTGCCACGTGCCACATGCCACCTGCCACCTGCCACCTGCCCTGGTTTACACACGCAGACATTTTTAATTAAACGTAAAATTCTGCGCTATTGATTAGTTGCCAAGAACTCGACTCTTCGCGGCCGCGTTGGCGGTACGAGGATATGTGTGGAGGCAGGCATGTGCAACCTTTGTTATTGCCAACGCATTAGTGTTAGCGCGCCACCAAAGTCGCGGATGGTGAAGCCGAAGGGAAAGGGTGGGCCTGACACGCAAGCCAAGAGTGCCACAGGGAGGGGCAAGGAGCTGCTGTCATTGTTCAACTGGCAGGCCACAGGAGAGCGCTGAGGGCGGTGCAGACGCGAGTTTTGGTTGCAAGTTTGGCGTCTTTTTAACACAATGACAGTTAATTAGATTGCACAAGGGATATGGCTATAGATGGGGATGGGGCTATAGATGGGGTGGGAATGGCGCTCATAATATTCAGGTGTGATAGTTGCAGCGGCAAATATTAGAAGTTTGTCTAATTGACTGGGTCTCTGTTGTTCTGAGTACTGGGATATACTGTACGATACCAACGATCGATATCTGCGATAAGGTAGGCAGTGGTGTGGTGGCGATGGTGATGGTGCTTCAGCTGTCTCTCGTTAACCTTTAAAACTGCAGCTTAGGTTGATGGGAATTTCATCATTTTGAGTTGCAGCAGACTAACCGGAAGGCATATATGTTATTCTATGGGCTATGCATACTAAATTATTACTGAAGGAAACGTGTGCCATTCCTTCCGTTCCCTCAACACTCTTCTTTCGATTGTTCCTTGATGTCCTCTGCAGACTAACTAATGACCAACGCCTAAGCTGAAATATTGATCAATAAATTGCTGCAACGAAAATAGCTTAAACCACAAACGAGTGTTTGTGTGTGTGTGATGCAGTTGGTAGGTGGGTTGATGGCCACTCCCCCCCATAATATACACACAAGCACACGAAAGGATAATATAATACATAGAAACGCATCTCTCTCACACACACACACACGAGCAGAAACCACACGAGCCGAAAATATTTCAGATTCATGACAAATGCATAAGATTTCAACAATACGAGGGGGAAGAAGGGGCGAAAGAGGCGGAGGCGGCCTTTGTGAGGGTCTGGAGACAGGCCGAAGGAGGCCGTAGGAGGCCGTAGGAGGGGGAGGCCTTGTTACATGTAACCCCAAAAGCAGTTAAGTGCAATAAATACCAACAAGCCTACACACACACAGACAGAGGCACACACACAGAGGCACAGACACAGACACAGACAAGAAAGTGCATGGGCACAGGCCAACACCGGCACAAACACAATCAAATAAATTACATAGCATTTAATAATTCATGCAAAAAACGGTCGGAAACAAATGGCAAAGAGGTGGGTCGGCCCCACAGCCATGCCCTGCCCCTCCCCCTTTCGCCGGCTCCTGCTGCTGCTCCAGACTACATGTATGCGATGCAGTTGTGTGTGTGTCTTAAGACTTGATAATTTCAAAAATCCACAGGATACATGCATAACTTCAAAATGCATTTTGACCACAAGAATTGGCTGTGGACGAGTGCGATGAGTGAGCGGGTGGTGGAATGAGGGGACGGGGGGACGGGGGGGTGTGCGTGATGTTGAGGTGAATTTGTTGCTTGGATTTTGTCCTTGTCTTCCCCTATCGGCTGTCTCGTTCTGCATTGCTGAATTGCTGCATTGCCTTCTCTCTGCATATCGCTCACATGCCATTGCACTCAATTAAAATCCTTTTGTGAGGCTCTGCTCTCTCTCCCTCTCTCTCTCTCTCTCTCTCTGGCTATCTCTTGCTATCCCATTTTCTTTTTATCTTTGTCTCCCTCGCTCGCACATCGATGTGTGGGTTAAGTTTTCGTAGCCATTTTTGTTATTTTGTAGTTTTAGTTTAAATATTTGATGGCCTGCATATTGATTGGTGCTCGGTGGCACGTGGCGCATGAGTAATAAGTTTTTTCTTTTTCTATGTACAGCAGATGCGGGGAAATATTTACATTGATGACGGTTTGATTGGATTGCTTAAGTTTGTGAAATTATAAGAGTTTTCTGTCCTCTCTCTCTCTCTCTCTTTGGCTCTCTCGCTCTCTCTGTTTTCTCTCCTTCCTGCAAAGTCAGAATCCATTGCCTACCTAGTGGCGTCGGTGAGTGGCCTAAAAGCAGACACGGCCAAAGCTGTCACACACACACACACACGCACACACACACAACGAACAGCACTAATCAAGAAATCCAAAAAGCATGGCATATTTCCAGCCTGATTATATTTGCAGTCCAGACAACCTGACACCCTCTGAAAGTGAGAGAGAGGGAGAGAGTGAGAGTGAGAAACTCCGAGCCAGACATGGCGGCCATTGTTGAGCTTAAGGCTGCGCCTAAACGTAGGCAGCAATTGCAATCGCACTCCTGCAGAGCCGGCCCTAATGTATGCTACAAATCTCGCCAAAGCAACGCATTTTGTAGCCATTTAAGCTACTTGCATAATGTAGGCGCACACCCAAAAGAAACACACTCGCTGGAGGTAGAGATTTGGACAGAGAAGGCGAAAGAGAGAGAGAGGGAGAGACAGAGAGAGTTCCTTGCTCGGCAGACTCATGTGTCTGACTCTGTGTTAATGTGCTTGTGCCTGGGTGGTCTGTGTGTGTGTGTGTGTGTGTGTGTGTGTGTGTGGCATTGACCAAGTGCATGAGTGGGGAGTGGCTTGTGGGGGTGGCCCAAGCCGAAGCAGGGCCATGGCTGCAGCCTGGACGACGTCGTCGTCAAATGAATCTCATTTGCATTTAAATTAGGAATGAAGCCCGATTTGTTGTTGTTACAGCTACTGCTGAGGCCAGACCCAGACCCAGACCCAGAGCCAGCGCCAGAGCCAGTGCAACTTCTAACGTTACCGTTGGGGTAAATGGGGTGTGGGTAGAAGGGTGCACGGTTGCACGGGTGCACGGGTGTGCGGCACAATTTTTAATGAAGACAGCGCAGCTACTTAGGCACCGGACCGGCACCCATGCATGCATATGTATATGTCGCCTCTCTGGCCGGGGCTCTCCTGATTGCCGCAACGATTTCCAACTTACTTTTTCGGACAACTTGCCCGATTGCATGCCAAACTAATGGCCAACAGCTTGGACAAATAACACACAAACATACCCACACACATGTGGGGGGAGTAGTGCCTCCTCCTCCTCATCCTCCTCTCCTCCTTTTTCTCCCCCCTCTGGTTATGGTAAATATGTTAATAACCTTTCTTCTGTCGGGGGTTTAGGCTGGGGATCTGTACGAAATTTTAATTAGAAATGTTATACGAGTTGCACGTTCCCCGGACTATCCATATGGCAGGCATGACAACGTTCGGCCAGAGGACCAGGGGCCGGATGGGGAGGAGGAGGAGGAGGAGGAGGAGGAAGATGGAAGATGAGCCAGCCATCAGGGTGTGCTCATTTTCCAGTTGAATGGGGTTAATTTTTCAGAAGTTGGGAGCAGACTTTAACAAGTACTATAATCCCAAAATTATGCTAATCTCGGAGCGAAGTATACGAACAAACTCCATGAGCACCACTAATGAAACTCCTCTCTTGGACTTAAGAATCCCTTTGTATTCAAACAGAGATGTACATTCATTCACCTACCACTCGCTGGGCCATCCATAACTTCACCTTCTGGGGCCACAACTAGTGGCA
Organism: Drosophila lowei; assembly: GCA_008121275.1. Classification (NCBI taxonomy): domain Eukaryota; kingdom Metazoa; phylum Arthropoda; class Insecta; order Diptera; family Drosophilidae; genus Drosophila; species Drosophila lowei. The sequence continues at coordinate 16,110,765 of CM017778.1, read as the reverse complement.
TTCATTCAGGTGGAGCTCTGCTCACCCGTGTGTATACAGAGCTACTTGGCTTTTATTAACAATAATGCAGTATTACCTCTGACTAAGATGGAAGCCAAGGCACAACTTTGTTCTCGCCATCCCTTTCTCTTCGTCTGTCTCTTTCCTGCTCTCTTAGTGTGTGGCAGACGAGTGTCAAATGCAATAAATGCACCTATTCATTTATGTCAGCGGCAATGACATTTAACATTCTGCGCTGGGATGGAGAGATGGGCATGGGCCATGTAACTGGGCTACTGGGTATGATATGTCCTCTAGCCACAGCAACGTTGGTAGGCTCTCAATGGGAGTGGGAGTGGGAGTGTCACGGACAAGTGGCAGGGGCCACGGGCAAGGGGCAGAGGGGCAGAGGGAACGTGTTGCCGTTTGGGCTCGGCTGCCACAGACAAGTGTCAGTGGTAATTGAAAAATACGAATATTAATTTCAAAGTGCTAATAACGAGAGTGTGGCATGAGGCACGCTGCAAATATGTAAAGTAATTACATTTTGGCACAAACTCGAACGGGCCATGTCCAGTAGTGCTCGGTTACCTATGGCGGAGACACAAACTGTGGCAATAAAGTTGTTGCCAGACATTTGTCAGGCAGGGGGGTGCGATCTTTCTAAAAAGCTCGAACACAATGCCATTCTATACGAAATGTTACTTTTACAACTGGAAAAACTCGTGTTCCCATGCCTGTGGCACGCATTCAATCTCCCCAATCGCTGGATACACACTAGGGACCTGTCGCTGAGTGGCTCTCCCTGCTGCTCCATCAAGCATTCCAAAGGCCCATCGCCAGCCCTCAGCCCTCAGCAGGCCATCCCCACCCGCCAACAGCGAGAGGACACAATAAAATGGGTGTGTTGGTCTACGGCTAAAACAAAAATTCTTCTTGTTGCAGCAGCAGTTGGGGCAGGAGCCGCGGCACACACATGGGCCGAGGGGTGCAACCAATCAGCGAGAGCCGAAAAAATGTTACTTTTTCGTTTTCTTGATGAGAACACAGCGACAGCAACGAATGAGAAATGTAGAGGAAAAGCGTAGACCCAGAGACGGACGTGGCAGGATTCGTGGGTGTTTGCTCGCACCCGTGTGTGCGCCGCCAAAAAAAGAATTGCCATAAAAGTGGATAACTTGTGTGTGTTGCCACGACGGTTGCCTAAAATAAGAATAACACGAGCTGTCGGCAGCATGAGGCAGAGACAGAGGCAACCAATAAGAAGGCCAGGAAAGAAGACAACAGGAGCAGCAGCGGCAGCGGCAGCAGCAGCGGCAGCAGCAGCGGCAGCAGCAGCGGCAACAGCAGCCGGCAAACAACAAACGAAGAGGGTGGCAGATGGGGCACAAAGGGGCAAAACTAAAAAGACAACAACAACAGGATCTGAACATGAAAAAATTGTTAAAAATAGCAGAAGAAGGCAACTGGCAAAAGCGGTGTCCGGGTCTGCTGTAGGGGGTGGCAGGAGGTGCGTAGTGGCCATGTTCTGAGTGGGCTGGTGCGTTGAATCGGGGGTAATCGTGGCGCTCAAAGGGAGCAACTGAATGTGCCGCCAAAGGTGAAAAGGCAGAAGCATCAATAACTCTCTGGGGAGTGCTGTAGATATTCAAAAAGGACAAGAGGAAGGACACAAGTACAAAGCCCCGACTGAGCCACAGAAAGGTAGTTTTTTGAAAAAACCCCAGAGAACGTCTGTATCACGATAGATCGATTTTATTGTATCGTTTGACTATTCTATCGCACCTGCTCAATCTATAATTACCCAATGAGATACGAGCATAATTGCTTTTCTCATTCAGAGATTCTATTTTGCTATCAAATCGATCGGCTTTTCCAGAATCGACCCATCAATTGACAGTGATTCTAAGCTGATTCTCTCCCCTTTTCTTTGTTTCCTTAACCCTCGACCACTCGATGCTGTCCATCTCCATCTCCATCTCCAGCTCTAGCGCCAATTCCAATTAAAAATACTGATGCAAATGAGCAGCGGAGAGGCACGAAAGGAATCAGCTCCCCGGGGCTACAGTGCGGCAATAAATGCCGCGACAGACACCCATCCCGTACGTACCCAAAGGACTGACCAGCCGAAGGAGATAGCAGGGAGGAGAATGAGGGCAGGGGGTGGGGGATGTGTGCGATTGGGTGGTGGGTGGTGGGTGGTGAGGTGAAGCGCAACTTTTACTTTTTATTTTTGGGCGCAGAGAAACGGCAAAAAAAGAAGTGTGCCGCCAAAAGTGAAAAGCAAGACCAAGCCACGGGGCGGTGGGAGGCGGGAGGCGGGAGGCGGGGAGGCGGTTGTAGGGGTGGGCGTTGTCCAGGCTGGCGTTGGCTTCTGAGAGGTTTCAGGATTTATGTTGAGAGAGGAAATGGTAGGCACTCCCGATGGCTTGTAGGATGCTGAATAGAAGGGGGTTAAAATTGCATTTATTTGACCAGAGAAGTGACCAGTGGCCCCGCATCGGAGGCCACGTCCAGGCAGGTCGCCCCCAAAGAATAACTGCGGCTGACCAGCGACCAAGCAGTCAGAAAGCTGCAGCAGGCGATGCTTCCATAAAAAAGATGCCCACCCAAGCAGCACCAAACAGAGCGAGAAAGAGAGAGAGAGAGAGACAGAGAGAGCAGAAGAGGAGGAGAAAGCCCGAACAGCAAAATTAAAGGCATAAAAAGTGAAAAAAATAGAGTAAACGGGAAAAACGTAAAAAAATTGGGACAGGCTCAGGCACACACACACAGGAGAGTGAGGCGACCACCAGTGGGGGTTGAAGAGGGAAGAGGCAAGTCCTGGGAGTCCTGGACAATGCTTGGCCTTCATTGTTGTCAAGCAGCGGCTCGCTGGGCCACCCACACCACCCACTCCAGCCACCCCGCCACCCAAGTGGGGTTGATTGAGTGGCGCGCCCATTGATGTCGGGCTCTGCCTCTGCTGCCGCTGATGGACCATGCCTGCGCCACCGCCACTGCCCCTGCCCTTTTCTCCTTTCTCCTTTCTCCTTGTGTCCTTTCGTATTTCGTTTTCCTTTTCCTTTTTTTTGTTTTGTTCCAATTCGCTTCGCTCTCTTTATAGCCGTTCAACTCCCCCCTCCCCCCGCTTTAATGTAATGTATTTTTGCCCCTTCTGCTTTTCTTTCATTTTTTACACATTTTTGTTTTGGTTTTTGTGCTTCGCTGTTGTTTTGTTTCGTTTTTTGTTTTCGTTCGCTCATTCGCCATGCGGCTGTCAGCTGCGTCTCCTCCTTCTATATATCGGTGGCAGTATGTGGTACATACACGTGCGCACATACATATACATATGGCGTATGCGTATATAGATTTACTGCTATATGTTCTCGTGGAAATTGCAACGTCTGCAGCTTGCAGCTTTTGTTTGTCACTGCTGGGTGGTGCATTGGGTGGTGTATTGGCCGGGCTGGACACTCACTTTTCGGGCATCGACTGAAACTGATGCTCACGCTTTTATCGACACTGGGTGTACGGCTGTGCCGGTGAAATGATTTCTATTCAGAATGTGGACCGAGGGATGGCCGGTAGTGGGGTAAGGATGGATGGATCGCTAATTGTTATCTACCAGAGATCAGATCAATCTATCTACCAAGCATTTTGTGCCTAGGAATTTGGTTCCATTTCGTCGGGCATAGACCAGGGGACATTCTCAATTCAGGCTTGCGAGAGCTCGCATAAAGCAACATAAATATTAATTGAAATTCATTTTTACATCTCTACGACTTACCAGTTGCAGAGGGGGTCGGGCGAAAAAGCAAAAACTACACCCACATCCAGACCGACACACTCACACTCACACCCACGCACACGCACACGCACACGCACACGCATACGCACACAGTCAGTGATGAAATTATGTGCATTTGCGTTAAACAAAACATTAAATATGCAAAAGTGCAAGCACGGAGCCAGAGCCTGCCCCACCGAGCCCCCCTTTCCTGCACGCCCCACTCATAAATGTTTGCTTGCAACACAACGAACAGAAAAGGCGGCTGGGGCGTGGCACGGGCCGGGCTGGTGGGGGCATAAAAAGCATATTGCTGGCCACAGCAGGCACTGCTTGCTGCACGGCCGTTGGTTGACCAAAAATAGAACAAGTCAAATATTTTTCGACAATTTATGAGCCTTGCTTGCCTCCTCCTGCCTGCCTGCCTGCCCGCCCGCCTGCCTGCCTGGAATCGGATGGTGGTGCTCCTGTCGGTGGGGTGCTGCTGGTCAGCTTGTAACGTGTATGTCCTTCCCGTAGCCTCCATGCCACGATTCCCGTTGGAAAAAATGCCATTTGCAATTAAAGCAAACAAGCAACGCAACCGTTCGCCGATGCCGATGCCGATGCCGATGCCGACGCCGTCGTCATCGTCGTTGTCGTTTTCGCTTTCTTTTTGCCGGCTACTTTTTGGCAATTGCATTTTTTACAGCCATACCCAGTCCCCCCTCCATGCCCTCCATGCAAATGGCCGAGCACCCCAGTGGCACGAGCAGGAGCAGTGGCAGTGGCAGTGGCAGTGGCAGGTCCCACTCTCACGTGGTATGGCACATGTGTGAATTATAATTTCGCGTCGCGCTCAAAAGCATGCTGCATAAAAACACAGACAGGAGTAGCGGCAGCAGCAGCACGATGAAGGACGGTGGATCCACGGGGGAGCGAGGGCAAAAGAGTAGCGCATGGGGCAGAGAGCGAGAGAGAGAGAGACAGAGCTGCTGAAGCATAATAAGAAGAAAGCAAAAGCTGCCATCGCATTTTCCATTTCGTGCAGGGGCTTTTGCTTATCACATTCGAGGCTGTCAAGTGCCACCCCCCACCATCCCACCATCCCACCATCCTACCTCCCACGGCATTGGTGGGCATCCTCCTGCTCTCTGCAATAATTCAATTCATTTTCTATTTTTTGGCTCATTTTTTATTTGACGGCGCAGCGCAAATCGAGTAAAAAACGAAGCAAGAAAAGCCCTGCTGTCCGTTCGATTGTCCGTCCGGGTGGCAAGGGGTGCTCTGGAGTGTTCGGTATTTGGCATGCATACGATTGTACAGGCTGGCCACGACTGCGAGTGTATGCCACCACCAAAAGCCCTTTTGGGGCAGCAGTTTTTGTATTGAGCTGCGCATCGGATGCCGCAGTGGAAATAATGAGTCAAAAACTGTACTTGAAGCGGCAAAACTCAAGTGCGGATATGTGGACTGAATGATTTCATGGTAATACAACAAATCGTGGCATTCTAAAATATCTTCTAATTGGTAACAGTTTTTGTATACAATATCCCAGACTTTTTGAAAGTTTATGCTTCTTTTTTCGCCCACCCATTGTAGTAAAGAATCAGTTTTATAAAATCTACCTCTTACCTCTGCACACTCCCAATGCCCATACCCATCCCCCCTCGGCAGAGCTGCCTCAATGCCAAATCAGTTTTTAATTTCCGCTCATTTGCGAGTCCACAGAAGGAGGACGGCACAAAAGGACAAAAGCCAAACGACAGCGTCAGCGCCTCATTATGGTTGCAACGTTTTGTTTCTCAACTTTTAGCGGCAGTGCTGCCACTGTTGCTGCTGCCGTAGGAAAGAACCAACACTCACACTCACTCACACCCCTATCCCCCCATGGAAAGTCCCATTCAATTGAGCGTGGGTAAATATGTTGAAAAGTTAATTCATTGCACATCAGTGGGCGCCATTGCACTACACTCCCTCTCCATTCCACTTGGCGGCAACTATGGATGTGCCACATATAGTGGCTGTCAGCGGCCGTCTGTTTGCCGCCTGTTTGCATAAAGGACATGCACACACACACATACACACACAGTCACTTCCACAGAGGACATTAACGTGGCTTTCTTTTCTTTTTCCTTTTTCCATTTTCCATTTTTTATGCACTCTCTCGTTCTCGGCGTGTCATAAATTTAGTTCGATTTGCTGTTCAATGACATTAACTTGCCTCACCGGCAGCAGGACGGGAGCAGACCAGCGAGCAGCTAGCCTCGAGTCCTGCCATGGTCCTGCTCCTATTACTAGCTTCAGGCCCGACACCCCCCCCTGGAGTGGCCGAGTGGCAACTGTTTAAGTAGTGGCTCTTGTGCACCTGACGGCGCCAGTAAATGTCAATTTTTAATGTATTTACTGCAGGTTGCAAATGAAATTAATCAAGTGCTTTAATTAATGTGGCTGCTTGACATCGTTGGATATGTTAGACAGTGACTAGATGGAGCGGTGATGATTGAGAGTCGGTGAATGATTTGCCCCAGGAATCCATGCGGCAGATAGCGGAGTAATTGCCGCAGGCTTTCGATGCGATGAAATCCTCGTTGTCTGCCCATTTGAGATTCCATTTAATTACCGCACTCGGAACACCCACCAAACATTTATATTTATTTGCATAAATACTTTTTCAACACTTTTCCTGCGCTGCTGACACGTTTGCTGCTTACTTTTATTGCTTTTCTTCGGTTCTTTCTATTTCCGATTTTCCCATTTTCCTATTTTTTCCCTTCCATTTTTTTTTTGGGTTGGTATTTTGCACTACAATTATGTTAATTTCCTATGCAAATAAAATTTAATTGAAGCTCGGCCACGTTGCGAGGAAGGACCCTGGTCCAAGGACCGCCGCTGGGACAGCCTGGCTCGTCCTGGCATTAATGTGGCTCGTTTCCCTCACGCCTCCCACTACACTCCCCGCTAAGCACATTTGCCGTCGCCAGCATTAATTGCCAATAATTATATTGGTTTACCTTTCCACGTATTTTTTTTGTACGAGTATCTTCCCTTTTTCCACTGTTTACCCACCAGCCCAGTGGTTCTTTAAATGGAAAGTGCAGCAGAGGGTTTAAACCTGCGAATACTATGTGTAACAGAGCCATTCACTTGGAAGAGGGCCCCGGAATGGACTAATCATTCTAATATTGGTGTCAGTTGTAACCAAATACTTGATAATTCCCTTGGAGCGAGCAATTGCAACCAATTAAATTTGCATAAATAGCCCAGCTCATCCGCGTGGAGGGGATCAAAATGCCAAACAATAAATGTGCGCTGACAATTACAACAGAAATTAAATTAACTTATTAACGTCTCTCGTCTCCCGTCTCCCGTCTCCCGTCTCTCACAATGCAGTGTGTGTGTTGCTGTTGCACAAACATGTAAATGTCCCCCCAATTGACACAAATGAAATGTAATACGACTACGAGTGCGAGTTGGAGTCCGAAAATGCCATCCACTGGCGCTTAAATACTGTATGTACTCGTATAATCCAATCAGCAAACAATGAGCGGGGATTCAGCATTCAGGACTGGTTCGGGGGCGTGGCAAACAATTGACAATGCATTAATTATGGAAAATATATAATTGAATTTTAGCCAGTGGGGAATTTTCGTGATTTGCAGTTGCAGTTGCTCAATGGAATCTGGGATGGAAATGTCAAATATATTAAATGCCATTCCAGAAGGTGTCAAGTGAATTAACACATAATTTTCCCCCGATTGCAGGACTTTGACAAGGAGATCAGTTGCCACAAGATCCACTCGCCGAGCGGCAGCAGTCTCGCCCACTCCCTGCACCACCACAGCAACAGTGGCAGCAACCACACCAACAACAACAACAATATCGATGATGATATGGAAATCACGGACGTTCACGGCCTGCTCTCGCCCCCGCCACACTCCCACTCCCACTCCCATTCGCACTCCCCCTACGACACCAAGGACCACGTCAAGGAGCTGGAGTTCTACAAGAATCTGGCTGCCAAGGCTGCCTCCCTGGCCAACCAGCAGCCCGCTTCGCCGTTGGCCATGCCTCTGCCCATGCCGATGCCCATGCAGATCGACGCGGACGCGGATGCGGATGCGGACGAGGACGAGGCCGATGCCGACGCCGAGGAGCAGGCAGCGGAGGCACTGCGTCTCCGGCAGGAGGAGCAGGCCCAGGCCAAGGCCTTTGCAGCGCATCTGAACGGAACTAGTGAGTACATATCGAAAGCCAAAACAGAACCACCAGTCGGGAATGGAATGCACATCAGGAATACTCATAGAATTCTGAACTGCGAAGACACTGTCAATTCTCCTTTTCTTTATAGAATGACATTTATTCTTGTTTCTGCTACTGTACTCGTAATTTGTCCACGACCCCTGAAACGCTGCTTTCCATCCCTGACGCAATCATTTATATCCCCTCTAAACCCGAAAAGCCAACCAAGAGTAAACTGGCAATTAGTGTTCACCCCAGCCCAAAGCCCCCAGTCCCTAGCCCCCAGTCCCTAGCCCCCAACCCTTCCCCTGTGCCAGTTCCACTAATTTGGCAAAGAGTTTTGGCTACAAAAACTAATGACAACATTTTGTGTGACTTTTGCTTAAATCCCTCCACAGTGCAAGACATGATAAATTTGCAAAAATTACAAAATTTGGCCACGCTGCAGCAGCAGCAGCAACAGCAGCAGCAGCAACATCCGCATCCACATCCACATCCACATCCTCATACACATCCTCATCCACATCACGGGCATCATCATCACCATCCTGCCACGGCCGCTGCACTGGCAAGTCTTCAGGGCTTAGCTGCCTCCGTATTCAATTCGCCGTTGAATCTAAGCGTCGGTGCTGAGCCTGCGGCAGCAGTTGGTGCGGCAGCCACATCTGCTGCGGGGGTCTCACCACCCCACAGCAGTTGCCACAATGGTAGCAAGAACAAGACGTCAAAGGCTAACGGCGGCGGCAACACCAATGCACACAATAGCTCCAACTCCGGGTCTGGCTCCGTGTCGGGCTCTGGCTCTGGCTCCGGCGGCGGCAACGCCTCCTCCAGCCAGCATCCGGATAATCCCAGCAGCAGCAGCTCCCCCCACGCCCTTAATGCCACATCGCTGGCCAATGTTCTGGCTGCGGCGACCGCATCGCCACCGCCAGCCCTTCAGGCGCCACCGGCAAGCGCCCAGATGCCGCAACTGATACTCGCCTCCGGGCAGCTGGTGCAGGGCGTACAGGGGGCCCAGCTGCTCATCCCAACGGCGCAAGGTAAGGACTTTTGTCTGGGATTAGTTATAGTTGTCAGTCAGTCAGTCTGTCCGTCCGTCTGTCTGTCTGTCTGTATGTCGGTCTATCCATCGGTGTGGCTATCAATATCATAGTTGACTTGATTTGACTCTTGGCGGGGCACCAAGGCTTGTAAAGCGATTAGGGAAACTTTCAATTTCCTCTCGTTTGGGCTCCGACATAAGCCGGGAAACATTTACATTACAAAATATCTAATACATTATCCCCATCCACAGGCATCGCCGTGCAGACCATACTCACGATTCCCGTGAGTCCGCAGATACCCACCACAGAGCAGTTCCTGCCCAATGCTTTTGGAGCCTATGCGACCTACCAGCAACAGCAGCAGCAGCAGAGGGAGCAGCAGCGGGACTTGCTGCCGCCGTCGCTGGCTGCCCTGCAGCATGCCACAGCGCTGCCCCAACTGGCCCAGACACCCACGAATTTACTCAAGCCCAATCTCTTTTCGACCGGCGTCCAGCAGCTGCTGACGGCCCTGCATCCGGAGCTCTTTGCCGCAGCGGCCGCCAACCATCAGCAGCAGCAACAGCAGGCACAACAGCATCGGGAAAGGGAGAGAGAAAGGGAGCGGGAGCGGGAACACCAGATGGCTGCGGCGGCCATTGGTCACTTGCCACATTCCCATCTGGCCGCCGATCTGCGACGATCAGCGGAGCGTACACCCCCAGCAGGATCGCCAGGCGGCGGAAGTCCGGGGCTGCCTTCAAAGGGTCCGCCTCCACCACCGCCAGGCGCTGCGTTCCTGCTGCAGCAGCAGCTCCACATCAAGCCGGAGACGCAGACGCATCTGCATCATCACCTGCCCCCGCAGGGATCGGCAGCGGTCCCGTCCTCGCATCCGCAGATCAGCCTGAGGCATCCGGACGAGTTGACTGCCCCTCAGATGGATCTGAAGCCCCTGGAGCTGAGTAGCAGCACCTCGCCGCCGATACCGCCGCCATCCGCCGCCCTGGCACGTCATCATTTCGGCCACAGTCTGCGCGTAGTCTCTCCCAAACACAGTCCCGGTCGTATGGCCGCCAGTGGCGCATCTTCGAGCGGCATGAATCTCAGTCACCACCACGAGAGGCACGATCGACACGAGAGGCATGATCGACACGACCGCCACGACAGACACGAACGACATGAAAGACATGAGAGGCGCTCGCACACGCCCACGGCTACGGCCACGCGGGCCAGCGTCTCATCCAGCTCGGGTGCAGTGCATCATCTGCCACACGAGAGGGGCGGTGGGAGCTTGCCCTCGGGCAGACTGACGCCGCCGACCTCCACTTCGGCGAGCTCCGCCAACAGCACCAACGATAGAGGCTACACATCACCACTGTTCCGGACGCACTCGCCGCCCGGACACGCCCTCAACATGGGCACCTCGCCACGCCTGGAGCGGGACTATCTGGGCAACGGACCAAGCCTGAGTGCTGGCTCTGTTGGAGCCACCTCGACCACCTGTGGGGCGGCTGCCTCAGCGGCGGCCTCGAGCTCCACGGCCAACGTACTTAGCAGCATCAGCAGGTGAGCGAATGAACCGCTTCAAAGGAGTTCCACAGCTAAAACATTTCTATCCAATGCAGACTCAATGCCTCCAATGGAGAGCTGACCATCACCAAGTCGCTGGGACCGCCCACTGCCACGGCCACGCGAGCCTCGTCGGCCTCGCCTCGAGAGGATTCGCCCGGTCCGGGTCCATCCACGTCGAGTGCCTCTCTGATGCAGCCCCTCAAGCTGAGTCCATCGTCGCGCAGCGAGCCGCCACACCTGTCGCCCAATGGCAACGACAACGACAACGACCTGCTGATGGATTCACCGAGTGAGTAAAGATCGACTCTTTCTTTGCAATACTACTGCATATATTCAAATGTATTCATAAGTTAGCTTAGCAATAATTTGGGCCAGCCCCAAAGCCAATTATTCATGCAGTCGGTTGTTCCATGTCTGCATCCTTCAGCGACCATTGCTCTCGTGAATAGCTCTAAGCCTTTCCAGAAATTCGAGTGTTGAAGTTGGAGTGAATTGGAGGTCAGGTCCTACAGTCCGTATAATTGGGGTCGGAATCGGGTTGAGGATGATTTGACGTTTGAAGAGCTGCACTCGTTGTGTGCAGCGTTGCGTATGGGTGATATGAGCAGGGCCAAATTGTTGGCCAACATTAATTAACGAAATTTTGGGGGAAAAGTCGAACTTTGTGGCTGAGTTTCAGGCGGTGGCAAAAAGCCCTAACAAGTTGACTGAATTTTATGTAATTTTCCAAAAGAAAATCAACTTCAATTGCCGCACCACCTTCCCCCTTTTTCCGCGTATGAGTGCAAAAGTTTTGCTGTGCATTTACACGACTTCTCAAGACGGTCGGGATTCATAATTGATGCAGCAGGGGCTGGGAGCTGGGAGCCGGGAGCCGGCAGCCTGGAGACTGGAGCCGGGGATTAGGTGAGCGACTAAACAAAACTTGCGTGAAAGCATGGCATGGCCCAAAGTTGGGAGATGTCAGCCGGAAGTGTTAGGCAAATTAGCAGCAGCGTTGACGTTGTCACGCTCTGTATCCGGCATTGGATTAGGTTGATACGAAGACTGAGACAAAGGCTGAGACTGGCACTGAGACGGAGATGGGGATGGGGATGGGGACGGGGACGGAGACACTGGTTGAGTTAGAGGCTCCTGTCAGGACGCATTTGGGCCAGAGTGATGGGATTAGATTGGGCAAGGATTATGGCTAGCAAGAATATGGAGAGTCTCTTGGTGCTGAGAATATTGAATTGATTAGATTGGAGCCCCATCAGCAAAGCAATCCAAGCCTCGTCAGAGGCTCCCCCTGCTCGGCAAGCCTTAATTGAAACTTTTGGCTGCATTAAAAATGCAATTGGCACAAGCATCAGAGGCATCAGAGGCATCAGAGGCAGCAGCAGCAGCAGAAACAACAAGAAACAAGTCAAACCCCAGGCACCCATTAGAGACAAGCCATCAGGATGGGGGGGGTGGGGGGATGGGCTGGAATAGCTACTACCTAGAGCTGTCTCGATTGCTACAGCGGATCGTTTGCGCATACAAATTGCAGACAATATGCGGCTTAATTACTACTAATTGATGCATACAAAAACTTAAGATGTTTTCCGCATTTAATGACATATTTCACTCTCGAAGCCAAACAACAAGGAGCACAGAGCCGGGGCAAACAAAGCAACAAAGCTGCGACGACAGCTTGAGTTACGACCCGCCCGCCCGGCGAAGGATGCTTCCTGGCTGCTGCCTCCAATGCTGGCCCCTCCTTCAATCCATTCTCGCATCTTAATTACCGCTAAAGCACCAGGCTCTCGTTGCAACTGGCTGCTGCTGCTGCTGCCGTTGTCGTCCCTTCCTAGCTCTTTCAGACACATGGCATCGTCGTCTCTTGCTTCTTGCATATCATTAATAAATAAATCAAAATTCTAGTCGAGTAGTTTGTTCGCTGGAGTCGCCTCCAGTGCTGCTCCCGTTGCCATCGTGCTACCCGTTCTCCCGGCAAACAAGTTAAGCAGATAAAGGCAATAAGTTTCGCACTTTCCTAATAGACAAGAACAACCTGGCGAGAGTGTACGTTTGCTCATCCTTGGCAAGGGGAAAAGGAAAATGAGTTTTATCAATTTACCTGCCGCCGAGAGCCTGGTCCTGGCCTGGCATGGGCCAATTGCAGTGTAATAATATTTTGCAATTACCGCAATTAACTGTAATTACTCGTAAGACCCGACCCCCGACACGGCAGCAATTTATGCTGTCATTTGCATTCCCCTCCACCTCCACCTCCACCTCCACCTCCGCCTCGACCACGATACCCAGCCAAGGAGGAAGGCTTAGCTGTAGATTTTCCGTTTAGTAGCTAGACCTAAGTGCACTCACCTCTCCCGTCCACCCACGACGGGTGTTGGTCGAATGCAGATGCTCTAATTGGTGTCCCTTTTCGATTTACTCCTCAGATGAGCCGACCATCAACCAGGCCACCACCAATGTGGTCGACGGCATCGACCTGGACGAAATCAAGGAGTTTGCCAAGGCCTTCAAGCTGAGACGCCTGTCGCTGGGCCTCACCCAGACCCAGGTGGGACAGGCGCTGTCGGTGACCGAGGGACCCGCCTACAGTCAGAGTGCCATATGCAGGTGAGCTATGCAAGGACGAGGAGAATGCAAAGTAGCATTTTACACAGATTTACCCAGAGCATAAAGTTTTTCAAGTACCCAACATTTACAAGAGTGATCTGTTGTTTCAATTGTTTCTGTCGAGGTCGAGGTTAATTTATTTTAAGTGCTCAAATAACTATGAAAAACTGTACATAAAGAAGAGATCAGATCAGAAATGAGTGAACAGACCGACGAGTCAATACAATTTTTGGAACACTTTCTTCCCCTGTATCAATATAGTTCTTTATCATTTTATTCAAATCGATTATCTGTTTCCTTTATTGATTTTGTTTGTAATTTTTTCTGGAACAAATTTTCTTAGAGTGCCAGGACATTTTCTAACCGAGCGAGCTAACAGCGAGCGAAAAGGCTAACATAATTAAATGCAAAATTAACTAAAAAAATTTCAATAAAACAGAACCAAGACAAATTTAATGCTAAATTAATTTTCATTATTTTATTTGTTTATTTTTTCTGAATCAAACGCCAACCCAACTCTATCTAACTCTCTCTCTCTCACCGCCACCAAAACGACACGATTTAAATCGAATGTCGATTGTCGCCTGCCGCCTATCGAATGTCAACTATCAAATGCAAGCAGTGCACTCGCTGCGCAGATGTACGCCGCCCAACTATCGACGCAGCAACAGAACATGTATGTGTGATGCCCCTGAGCGCTCTGAGTGTGTGTGTGTGTGCTGAGTGTGTGCTGAGTGTGTGTGTGTGTGTGCTGAGTGTGTGTGTGCAAAGAGAAACCTAACTAAAGTGCCCGAGCAGCATCGAAGTGCCCAGGCGCTCATTATTATCTATTCATTTTGCCATATATTGTATTTCGTTTGATTACCGCTTAATTTGCAAAAAGAGTGCGCTTCGAAATTGGCCCAGGGCATTGCCAACGAGCAGGGTATTCGAGCAGCTGAAATAAGTTTCAGAATTGAATTGAACAAAGCTAAAGATCGGGAGGGAGAGCAGAGCCTCTCCCAAACCAAAAGAATGCTAATTGACAATGTCCTGGCACTTTAGTTACGTTTCTTTTACGTTATTTGTACTTGCGCAATGCGCACACCGATCGAGCACGCACGAGAGCCGCTCGCCCTGACATCCCTACTAATTCAACCACCACGCAGGTTCGAGAAGCTGGACATCACACCAAAGAGCGCGCAGAAGATCAAGCCTGTGCTGGAGCGCTGGATGAAGGAGGCCGAAGAGAGGTGAGAGTATGGAGGCAGTTCCACGCGCCGTTAATGCCCACGATAGACGAGGCCCAACTAAACAGCATTTCTCTCTTGTTTCGCCCTCAAGCAGTCACTGGAACCGCTACAAGTCCGGCCAGAACCACCTCACGGACTACATCGGCGTGGAGCCGTCGAAGAAGCGGAAGAGGCGCACCTCCTTCACGCCCCAGGCCCTGGAGCTGCTCAATGCGCACTTTGAGCGCAACACGCATCCATCGGGTGAGTGGTAACTTTCATTGCAGAAGACCATTTCCCTCTGTCGAGCGTTCACTAACCATTAGTATATCCATCCATCAATAGGCACGGAGATCACCGGCCTGGCCCATCAGCTCGGCTACGAGCGTGAGGTTATCCGCATCTGGTTCTGCAACAAGCGACAGGCCCTCAAGAACACCGTGCGCATGATGTCCAAGGGCATGGTCTAGGCGGATAGAGGGAGAAGGAGAGGCCCGTGTAAATAGGAGGCCCTTGTATATAGCTATATGTATATGTGTACGACTGTTTGTATGTGTTTAATTGTGTGAAAATGTGTGTGTTCGCGTGTGATAGTTGTAAACCATACATACCCCTTAGACTTTAGCATAGGCCATGTAAAGTAATGATGTGTCATCGCATTTACCATACGATCCCACACACCCCACCCCACACCACACCCGAGAACCCAATCGAATTGAATATTTAAGCATACTATAATCTAATCTTAATCATATCCCAAATAGCCTAAAGGTAGTCGAAAGTCCCCGAACAGACTTGCGCAGTTTTTAGGCCAAATTTAATTGATGTGCCATTCCAGAAAACAAAACAAACAGCAAAACATACAAAAAAGACACGATCATACGCATAAAAGATTCAATTAGATATTAAATGTTTGAACAATTTCAACCAGAATTGCATGGATCTACATACGAAGATAGGAACTCTTTAGATGAGTAAAAATACTTGCATTTAATGCGTTGTCTACAGAAAAACCGTATACGAAGTCCATTTTATTTCGATAACCATTCATAAGAAAATTATAGATCCTAGCAATTAGTCAACTCAGTCCCAAAAAGAAAAACACTATGAAAATTTAATGGCAGTTTACTAGAAGGAAACCCAGCAACAGTTTAGACTAAGAAAATTCGTCTAGCGATCTAAAATTATGAATGAAACGAAACAGAAATAACGGAAAAAAAAACATATTTCAACTACGAAATTAAAATGGTACACAGCAAAAAAAAACAACAAGAACCACAACTGAACAAATATTTAAATGATTGTAATAAAAAAAAAAATTATAAAAAAGTTTATAAATTTATTTTATCTGAGATAGCGTCTCGATCCACTCAAAGGCTTAAAGCATCTTTACCCATAGCCGAAAATCGTTCATTCGAGTCAAATCAATTAGTTTTATTTGTAGAAAAGACAACAAACGTTATTTTTTATTCATATCTGTTTTCTTGCATGTTACAATTATCAATCGTCAGTCACCCCACATTTGCATGTGCACGTACACTTTCCCTTTAATGTTCTACCAATGCGTGCGCACTCGCAGAGACCAAGCGATTCGTAGAGCGGTGAGAAGTGACAATGACTTGTGCATGCATATTCGCAATTACGACCCCTCTCCACTGTGACAACGATAGGGTTCATCCAACTTCCATTGAGCTCTGGATTGCATTGTGCTTGCCCACAGCGAGAAATCATCAGAAGAACTGCCAACAGCAGGAGAATCCTTAGAGCTTGCATGCTTAGAGCTTTACCGCTTGAAGACAAACTGGGATCTGTTGTCAGTTCACATAATGCTGCTGGGTTTTTATAGTGTTAGCGTTTTATAGTATAGCCGTGGACAATATTATGAAATTTATATTTATATTTCATTTTAATGTTGTCTTGTTTTGCATGCTGGAATTTATGGCCATACAAACCGAAGTCAGACGTTTGTTATCATCAGTCAGGCCACACATGTAGACCCCAAATGAACCCCAAAAATAGTTAAGGCTAATATTAAGTCCGTGAACTGATGCGCGGCGCTTTCAATTTTGAGAATTTGCCGCAACATTAATATTTCCTTCAACGCTGGCGCTGGTGTGAAGAGTACTTTCGCTATTTTTGTCAACCCTCTAAGACTATTTTCAAAAATAATAGAAGAAAATAGTTCAAATAATTTTTCTATAGTGAATTGCGGCTCCTGAACTCAAATATGTTCCTAAAAAAAAGTGTACAAGCTTTCGTTTACCTGTAAGGTGAGAAAAAGTGAATAAGTGCCTAAAGGCACTTTGGGGCTCTGAGTATAAAAAAGTCTTCCAAATTGCGAAGTTGGATTTTATTTATTTTTATGATAGTTCGAAGAACAATTTTTGATGGCTGAGCAACATAAATGCAGATTGCATTATGTGCAAATGTACTACGTTTGAGAAGTTTTATAGTACTTTCATCATCTTCTTCCACTGTCTAGACCCAATCAATCCGGACAAAAATGGTTTAGCTGGTCAAACTAAAAGTCCGATATTGGATGAATCGATTTTTCGCCTAGTTTGAGCCCTAGCTTTGAAGGTCGCTGAAAGAGTGGAGACTGCATTGTCCGCTCTGTCTGAGAAGATGGAGACTGGATTGTCCGTCCTTGTGAAGATCGATTGTTGAAATCACTGATTGGACGACCTGGATAGTTTTTGCTTTTAAATGCCACCAGACAGCAGATTGATTCGATCAATTTGTTCTTGCTCGCGTTCTCCTTTTCTATACGCCTGTATTAAACATACGCGTTTGTTGCTGTCATATCGATCAAGTGGTAAAAAATTCGGGTCCCGGCATCCCGAGTTGGCCCATAAGTCCATGTGAGCGTTATATTCACGAATAATTTGTGGGCAATCAACTTCGATGTAACGCTTAGATTTCCTGTCGTAACGAGCATCGTTTGCAGATCCCTCATTCGAATTTGCCCTTGCAAACGGCTTAACACCCACATACATAAGTGGACAGCAAGTGAACGGCCTTGTTGTCTTTCCGCAGCACATTACTTATGTCGACTCCATATGAGGAGCCTACGTACTCAGTCGAAAAACCCCTTGGCTCTTTATTGATAGTAGCTTGGTTTGGCAGCTGGCAATTGGGGATATGATTTACACGCACTGTTCCAAGGTTATAAATGCTTTCAAACGCAGATAGACCAGATTCAGTGTTTTCAGATTCGGGGTAATGGAGTCTTGAGCTCCATTATTTCAGCTGGTAGTGTAGAATCTCCTCGAAATACTATGTTGTTGACATTCAACTGCATACATTGCTTTCGCCACATAACTTTACTCGGCTCCTTTATTATTGATTCAATACTTATACATAAATTAATTACTCACTTGTATAACATATCGCAATTATGTTTGCTTACCAAAACTATTGAAGCCACCAGAAGCTGGAGAAGATATGCATGTTGAATCTTAAATAGTTGGCCAAGGCGAAAAAGGCATAGGCCTTTTTACGGTTTCCCGGGTAGGCTCAGATTCCTGTACTTTTTTTTGCACATTTTCAACATTAGTGTCCATAAATGAAACAGTATCAGCATCCTCTAATGCAGTGGTCAGAGCTTCATCCATATTAAAGTTATCGTCCTCGTCGTCACTTGATACGTTTGACACTTCCTCATACGACGGTTTTGACTCAAACAAATCCGGCAACTGTCCATCAGTCAAGTCGGATAACTTGTAAGGAACCCGCTCTGCCATTTATTCTAATATTTCAATTTCTATTAAGAAAAATCACACAATAAACAAACAAAAAAAAAACACAAAAATTGCTAGTAGTTGAGAAAAAGCTACTGGCAACAAAATATAGCGTGGAACCCCAAAAGTGTCTACAGGCACTTATCACTATTCTTCTGCTACAAAACACATTTTCGATATACTTGCATATCTGCAACTTGATTTTGATAGTAAATAAACCTACCTTTCACGAACGAAATTATGGGCTGGATTGGTTTAATATATTTACTTTTATTAGCACAACTAAACACAACATGCATCAGGTCGAATTTCACGAGGGAAATAACGCATGTTTTGTTTACATGGAAATATAAAGTACCGTTAAAAGCTTCTGAGAGCTTTCAAAACTTCTTCACTTAATTGGTGTGGTTGTTATTAATATACAAATTATGTAAAAGCTCTTAGTTTTTTTGCTAATGTGAATAATATAATAAGTGTCTCAAGACACTCTTACGTGTTATAGGGTTAAGATATTATTTACTAAACTATGGCATCTTAAAATCTACTATTGGCAATATCACAAAAGGCAACATTTTCATGGCAAGGGAATGTCTCCATCAATCAATCATCTACTGGTCAATCTCTCAGCATGATCTCGAGATTCTTTTGTTTTTGCCAGACGCGGTATTCGATGAGACCGTAGCTGGAAGGAGAAACGTCAATCATGAATAAACGGTTCAAAAAATCAAATTCAAATCGAAGTTCAAAGGAAACTCACCCCACACAACCCACCAGCATGACGCACATCAGAATCACCAATTTGGTGGAGGTGCAAAGCTGCGAGCTTATCACGTATCCAATGACCGAGCCCGTGCTTTCCCACAGCCGAAAGTTGCTATAAGCCGCAATCAGATGGTTCGGGAACAAGATGCCATAAAAAGCTGCAAGCAGAAAAGCTTCATTTTATTTTGTTGGTAGCCAACAAAGCTCTCACTTACCGTTTACCACAACCAACCAGACGCCATCGCAGATGCCCCAAACGGCCGCAAAGGCGCAATACCGGATGTAGTCGCCCTCTCGCGCCTCCCACGAGTACATGTACGCCAGGAGGCAGAGATTCAGGACAGCACAGAGTCCGGCCAAGGTGATGCGTCCAATGCGCTCCACCAGAGCACCCGCAATGCCAGCTGCTATGGCATTGGCGATGCCAAAGCAAATCATGGCGAAGCCGATCTTCGATATGCCCCAGCCGCAGGCCACAAACGAGCGGGTGAAGTCCACGGCCAGGAAGGCCTCCTCCAGTCCAATGAACATGGTAATGGGTAGCATCAGGATCTGGCGGCGCTTGCGCAGCAGATTAACGGTCACCGTCAGCAGCTTTAGGCCAGAAATTCCGTCTCCTGTGTCGCCACGCTTGACGCCATAGCTGCGGAAGAGTATATATAATGTGATGTCAACAATAATATTTGTAGCCATCCATCTACTTACCGCTTTAGGGAGCTAACGCCAAAGATCATCATGACGACGGCGGTAGCCATGCAGGCTAGGAAAATTGAGTTCAGCAGCTGAATCTGCTCCGGAGCCGGAGGCACCAGATTGGGATTGGCCTCGGCCCCCACACCCGGACAGAAGCGTGCGCCACACAACTCGCCCACTTTGCTGAGCCCTGGGCTGCTATCCTCTTCCAATTCCAGGCTGCCATTGGTCGCGGTCTTGGCCGGACCACTCAGGGTGAGCACCGAGGAGGAAATGAGGTTTCCCCACACCTGGGCCATCTGGTAGAAGATGAAGAACAGACCGAAGAACTTGACCGTGTTGACATCCTTCCGTGACTTGTTGCCGCGCACTTGAGTCAGCGCCTCCGAAACGGTGGATAGGTATGTGCACTTGGAGCACCACAGAGGTCCTCCGCCGAAGCCCACCATTAGAGCTGCGGGAATCAGTGTTTCGAACCGGGGGTAGAACTGGGCGGCGATGTAGGGCATGTAGGCGAACAGAGCGAGGGCCATGGTCAAGCGGCAGCCGAACCAACTGTTGATTATAGTGGAATGTGGAGAGTGTTTTGGTGGCAAGTGGCAAGTGGCAAGTGGGACATGGCACATGCTTAGGAGGCGGTCATTTATTTTAGGGCCCCAATGACGTGCCAAGGACACCGTGCCTGGGGGCCATAAATCTAAATAAATCGAGTTAACTGATTAAAGTTGGCCAGGCCAGCACAACAGAGACCCGTTCTAGCCAACGCTCGTGCCCCGAATAAGTCAAGCGAGGCGGGGCGGCCGCAGCTAGGGTTGCTATAAATTAGCGATTTGTTTAAATGTCAGACCAAACAAAATGGCAGAGCGGGCGTGGACGTGGGCGGCCGGCTGCCATGATGTGGGGATAGCTTCAACCTTTCCATTGACTACGGGACGGGGTTCCGCATCGTCTCTAATCCTGGGACTTCCTGTTGACATTTTAACAGTCAAATGCGCTCGCAGCCCCGTTATTCTGACTGCGCTTTTGGCCATGTCACATCTACATAAATCCCACATAAAAAAAGCCACCAGACAATTACCGAAACTTTTATGGGATGCCCCACATGGAAGAATGTGGCCTTTCTCAGGAGATAAATTGCCAATTATTTTTGAGTGGCAAGACTTGGGTATGACAATGAAAATGAAGCGACCTGTGTCTCAGCCTGGCTTCAATTTGACTTAAACAGGAAAGGAATCAACGAAAGGATAGCTTTCAGATCAATCTAAAGGTTCTACACATTTGTATACCAGTTCTAAAGGTATAGGCCATAAACAGACACTCACCTAATCACTGTCATGGGCAGAAACACATTTGACAATATCAGGGAGCCATAGATGACGGCCAGTGTGGTGGTGCCCAGTGCCTTGTCCGCATTCACCGAGCTCTGGAGGTTCGATGTGCCGTGGAAGGCCGTGAAATGTATCATAAACGCGAGGCCTATCACAACGACATTTCGGGTGATAATGAAACGTTCTCGTGGCTCGTACAGGCACTGATTGACTTTGTTGTCGCCATTCGACCCAGTGGCAGGCGTTCCCGTTGGAGCTGTGTTGCCATTGCCATGTGCAGCACTTGTGTCCAAAGCGAGTTCCTCGTTGTTGCTATCCGATGTGCTATTCGGGGGTGCCATGCCGATAGAAGAGAGCTCTGTAAATACGGAATACATTTTGTTTGCTTTTATTTGCTGTACCTATAATGTTATCCCAATGAATGCACAGACCAAACGGCAGCTGCAGCTGTAGCCAATGTGATTTAATTAAAATGGAATTTCCTCGGTTGCCAGAGAAAAACACGTTCGTAGTTAAAGCAGCTGTCGCGTGGCTGAGATAGACAGGAGATAGGGAAAACACAGTTGCAGGACAGTCAAAATAGATCTCCATAATTTAAAATTTGCAGCATTAAAGGTTCCGTTTCGTGCTGTTTAATGGCCATGAACTTCACAAGAGCAGCTTTAAGTTATTCATGTGGCTTCCTACCTTCCTACCTTCCTCGCCCAAAGCCTCAGCCACAGACACTATCCATGGGTTTTCGGTTTATATTTCGCTTTCGCTTTTGGGCAATAAGACGCCCCCAATGCCACACCCACACACATACATAAGCGCACATCCCGAAAGATATAGGCTTTGGTCCTGCTTCAGTCTCAAGCACATTGTCGCCAAGTTATAATCCTTTAGGCAGCCTCACAGCACGAACTCCGTCTGGCAGCCTACAATTTATGCCTGTCTACACCCCGCTCAGTGGCTCAGAGGAGTGGGAGAGTTGGAGGGGGAGTTGTAGGGGTGTGTGTCGTGGGCTCTGGGCTAAAAACATTTGCTCGACTCTGTTTGCATTTGATTTTGGGCCGTGCCAACGACACTTTATGAAATTTTACACCTTTGATAAAATGTTAAAGGCCTGTTTACCATCTTCTGAGTGGCTTCACAGCGCCTCCCCCTTTCCACTCCCACATTTTCCTTATAAAGCCTTTTTCCTCTGTTGTCTTGATTTAATGCAAATCGCTGGCTATATACAACCTGATTGAATTGAAATGTTGCCCCTACCAGTTCCCGCTGTTCCCCGCGAGGGTTGAAGTTGAAAATTGATTCTGAATACCTGGAGGCGTTCCATGAAGCGCTGTGGAATTAATTGCCCGAAAAGTAGAATTCCTCATTAACAGGATATCTCCAGCTATTCGCCGTCAAAGCCTCTAACCAACCTGTCATCCGGATGCTGATGGGCGATTAATTGCATCAAAATCAAAGCTGTAAATCAATTTTATTGGCTATTACCTGGTACCCACATTCATCATACGCAGTGGTGTACGCCAGTACCTTGTGCGATTTCAACTAATTTGAAGGTGCCAAATGCAGCTCCACATTTATCAATGGGAACGCTTCAAATATGCCGAGAGACCCGCATGAGAAACATCAGAAAATTTAACTCGAATACGTACGTAAGGCAGTCTTCAACTTTGAAGCATTTTTGACCACAAAAGGATAACCTGTAATGGAGAGTTGACAGCCCATATAAAGAGTCAAGTACAAGGGATGGATGAGCGGTGGAGAGCAGCACAGGAGGTGTTTGTTCCAATAGAAAATTCAGTGTAATGTTGGGTCAGCAGTTGGGAGCACATCGTTCTTCATCTAAATGAAAATCTGGCATAATCATCAGAATGGGTAGCCCAAATGGCCAACCATTTGTTTTTTATGTACAACAAACCACCCACCAGCCGCCACTCACACTCACATACCCTTTTCCCCATCCATGCCATGGCCTGTCTCTGCCTCGGCCACTTCCCGGGCATTAAACAAAGCAGAGCCCGAGGCCCGACACAACGTTGGCTCGTTAAAGAACATTTTGGCTTTATATAAAATACGAGAGAGTCTACTGGCGAGGACCTGATAACAATGATTCGGCTGGGGCTGGAATTTTGGTTTTATGTGCCTCACGACTGGTTGACCAGTAATTTAGTTAAATTATTGTCCGTCCGTGTGTCAGTCTGTCAGTCTGTCTGTCAGAGAGAGTGAAAATTTACCGACCAGTGAGGTTTGGTGTTTGCTTTGTGGGAATGTTTTGAGGGATTTCAGATGAAATGCCAGCACATATACGAGTGTATATTGTAATAAATCTCTCACTCAAAACTTCAATTTGTATTGCTTCAACTTTGTTTTACATTTGTTTGCATTTGATAAATGGACTTCGGCATATGTTGAGATGCTTGTTTACACATTTGGCAGTAGGCCAGAAAAAGGAGCAACAGCCACCAGCCTAAACCAACCATCGCCCACACGCGCGCAGACACACACACTAATCAATCACTGCCAAATAAAAAGTGAGGCGCACAAAAACATTGACTTATGGCGCTGACAGAAGGCAAATACTTGTAACATTCGCACTCGTTGCTCAATGCTGGATGCCCCATTGGCCGGAACAACTTGGCTCTTGGCGGCACATGTGGCGAACGGCAGGCATTAATGTCCTGCAATTAACTTTAGATCAATTATATTGGCGGCCGAGGCTGGGCTTCGGCATCTGGCCGTTAATTAGCCAACAAACCAGGCAAGACACACAAATGAGTGGGGAGCCAATCGAGGTCAAAGAGCACCACCGCAGGAACACTGAGAGAAACACATCCACATATCCAGTTTCTGTATGCAGATTTAGAGGAATCTCTATCTTTAAAAATGTATTAAACGAAGCTTGTCCTCATAATTTCCCATTTTCCATGGATTTCAAGAGTTCTCTATTTATTTTAAGCATTTTTTTTAAGTGCAACCGCTTTGGAAACCGAAACGCTCTGCAAACAGATTTGTTTGTGTATGTGTTTAACGGTATTTGCATGCAGTCGATGGCAAATATTTGTCGGAGTTACTGTGCGGCCAGTAGCTGTAGATGTTGCACCCAATTGAATCCACATTAACTTAACGATTCCGAGCCGAAAGACGTGATTTGGCTAAAGGAACCAGCTCAGCCGAATGACAATGCAGGCGGTCCGCAAAGGAGATCACTGTAGGAGGACAAGAACATCCTGCAGCAGAGAAACAAATGAACTGAGGGCACGTGGGTACCTGGCGGCGTTTCAGTTTTTGATTCGATGTCGAACTGTGTGGATGCTGCAGTCGTAAAAGTGAATTTCGATTACTCTGTGATTGCAAATGTATCAAAGTCCCGAAACACAGCGTCCCCGAAAGCGCATGAATGCCTGCCATCGTCCTTTGTGCGAAAAGAACTGTGTTTCATGTCACATCACATGCCCCCTGCAGTTGGCAACAAAGAAAGAACACAACAAATAAAAGCAAGGGGAAGGTTAAAAAAAAAAAAAAAATGGAGAAGAAGAACACAACACAAAGCATATTTCCCTTTTACCAAAAACGAAATACATTTTTAAGGCCCAGACAGCGGACGGTATACACTCATAAATCATAGGCGCCTCTGCAGCGCCTAGAGCCAGGAAATATTTTTATTGGACACTCAGGGTGGCGGATGAGCTTTCTTTATGGGGCCCAGCATGCGAACTCTAACTCCAACTATATTTAAGGATTTAAGTGCGACAGAAGCTGCACCAGAAGAGGTTTCTCATTTCCTAATCCAAGGAAATATTATGGAATATTTTGGGTTCTCATGCAGTACAAAGCAGGGGAACTCAACAAAATCCATGGTCCTAACTGATATATGCATATGTGTAACCGATTAGCATACCGGCAATGAAAATTCGTGTCCGCAATATCTGGAAAATTTCGCATGCTTTTTCCCATAAAGCAATCACTTCCTAATTGTTCCATGCCCCTTCTCTGTCTTTGTTCTCTGCGGTGGGCTCCTCGATTGCTTCCCATTGTTCACCTGACTCAGTTGATCTCTTCATTGTTCCCCTGCACTCTGCAGAATGGACCGAGCCGAGTGTGGGAGCACTTTGCATGAGAGCCTGCAGGCCCTGTCGGTGCCCCCTTCATGGTCCGCACACCGGATACCGACTTTGCCAGAATTAAGATAATGTCTTAATAAGCTCATGTCTAATGACCCATGGGCTTTGCGCCAGAGCTCGAACCAATTTCAGGACAAGCGGGGGCCCCAGAGTTTTATTTAAATTTAATTAAGACTGAAATCAATTCGAAGAAGGTCTCGTCACGCAGCCAATCATAAATTTATAATGTCATCAGAAGCAATACGAGTTTTATTGTGGATGTATCCCCGTCTAAATGTTTGCCCCTCCCCCGCCCTGACACCACTTCCGGGTGCCCCAGTTATTTTGACGCGACATTGGGTTTTATGTGGACGAGTGCGTCAAAAGTTTGGCCTAAAATTGGGCCATATAAAAAAAGCGCAGAAGCGTAATGCAAACGTAAACGTTTTCATTACTCCCGCGGAAGTTCGAGGCCAATAAAAATGACAATAATATGAATGGAGGGGGATGAATGTGAGTCCCGCCGGATACGGCGTGGGAATGTTTATTCCCCCATAAGAACGAGGGTGGGCTGATAAATAGTCGACCTACCAAAGAAAGCACGACTTTTTCGCATATTTCTTTTTTATATTTAATCAAAATCGACTTTTAGATTGGCTGATCATTCAACTGAAATTTCTTTCCACCAAGCCAGCTGACAGCAGACAGCTGATAGAAAACACTAATCGAATAAAATATTTATTGGTTGGTTAGACATGTGTTCCTTTGGCAAGGCCGATTACTTATCAGCCTTCCCTCGTATATCAAAGCCTGTTCAATCAAATCATTTCAACTGGCACTTTAATGTCTGAACATAACATTTTCCCGCTGTTATTTGTCCAGTCAACAGTCAGCTGCTCTTCTCTGTTACTGCTAACAGGTGGCTGTTGAAATTTCCCTCTCTGTTAAAACGAACAGCTTAAGAGAGTTTTTAGTTAACAGAGCCTGTTATCTACATACATATCTTCTGTGGACACGCAAATCAATCAAATTTATTGATAGCCACACAGATAAAAGGATATAAATATGAAGGAAATAATTGCAAAAATATCAATTGAAATATTTTCAGAGAATGAAAAAGCACATGCCTGGTATAGAGTTTAACCTTTGGTTAGATCTTTCTCAAATTTTCCCCAAATTTTCGTAAATGAAGCTGTTTCCTATAAACTTGATTCTCACACACCCACATCCTTCGGCTTACGTGCAACATTGTGGCTACGTTTGTGCACATGGGCGAAACTTACCCTGGAACTGCAAAGCTGTCCACAACTAATTTGCACGTTTTACTGCCAGACTCCAGCAGAAGCGGCAACAATGCTGCTCTATATTCGAGGAAACCCAACGGGTAGAGCAGCTGGTTAGAGTGCTAACAGTGCAAAAGCTAAGGTAAGCCATAATCCAAGTCAGCTAGGAACTGTGGAACGCCAATGCAAAGCTGAAATTCACGGAAACGGAAATGAAAGTGGCAAACACACACAGACACACACACACACATACACAGATGCTCCGACTACCAAATGGCCAATAAGATTCCTGCTGAATCGAGATGTCGAGAGAGGGAGAAAACCAAAAAAAAATTGTTGCAGGAGAACGCCTTGAAATAGCTACCTCCACCTCGAAAGCGAGCGAATCTTTAAATATTTATTCACTGTTCACTGCCATTCTTTCATTCCGTCCCCGAAAAGAGGGAGGGGAGGGAAGAAGCCATTCTTGCAGTTGTGTATTTGCCGAGTACTTCCGCTTTGCCGCCCTTTATGCTGCTTATATTCACTCGGCGCCCTCCCACTCGTGGGTCTCGTTGAACGTTGGGCCCCTGAATGTGGGAGCGTGGGTGCATGGCTGCCTGTGAGTGTTTGTGGGTGAGTGCGTGAGTGAGTGCAGAAAATTCAATGGAATTTCGGTTTGGTTTTCATTCGCTTACTGCATTTTATGTACTTGTTGTCGTCTCCATTTACTCCACAACTCGGCAGCTATAAGCACAGAAACATTGGAGGACAAAAGGACACATGCTTCACTTTCTCGATTGAATGCAAACACTGTGAATGGTTGACACTTTCCCGGAAAAGAGTAGGGTTACAGATTACTTGGATTGGCGTCAGTTAGCATGGTTAAGCTTTCCTTTCATCCTGCTGAATGCATTCTATCTTTTAAATCTTGTAAATAAATTTAGATTTTTCCCCTTTTTCAGTGTCTGCTATGCCCTTGCCAATTAGCCCTTAACTGGTGCTACAATATGGTAGAGTCGTGCCTAACACCTTTGCCATAACCGAGTGAAGGGATTGAGAATGCAAATTCCATTCAGACTCCCAATAGCCATACCCACGGCACAGGGCTTTGTTGAACATTAATTGTGAAATATGCAATAAAGTGTGGAAACTGTTCGTTATGGCTGATGCAATTTCCCAACGATTTCCAACCCACTCTCTTCTATCTCTCTCTCCCTCTCCCTCTCTCTCTCTCTCTCTCTGTTCTCGCAAGTTAAATACAAAATTATGTCTCCATCGTGCTTGCAAATGTAATTTATGCCAAATGAGCAGCAGCCACAACCACTGAGGGTCTCTCGCCTCGCTATCATCATAACTTATTTAATATACAAAAAAAAAATAACAAAAGCATTTGCCACATGCTGCACGCGACAAATTTTGATGAGACAAGCGACAGGGTCTGCTTACGCTCACAATCAACTGCAGCAATGAATGGTAGGGGCACTCGGCAGTCACCCACTCGCCACTCACCCACTCACGTGTGCGTGGTTTGATGGCCCTACAATTTCGCGTTTCCGCTTCGCTTTTTAATAAGTTTTTCCGACCTCATGTCCGGAGCAGGCACAAAAGCCATGGCAGGGAAATTCGAATAAGTGTGCGGTGCGGTTCTGGTTCGGGTTCGGGCTCGGGTTCGGTGGGTGGGATGCGTTATGGCGATGACCTCTTTATTCAACATGGCACAAAGAGGACTAGCGTTGACTGTATTTATTGGATTTTTAGTGTTCCATTCCGTACTGTGGTTGCCATGGATTGGTATGCTTGCAAACTCTCTTTATACAAATAAAGAACCGATCCATTAACAGATCAGAGTGGCTTTCAATCAACAGTTCGCTTCATTAAAGTGAAAAGTGAAATTGGAGTGATCAAGTGCAATTTAACACACTTTGGTCACTTGAAAACCGAAAGAGTTTTCTCTCTCTCGGTTACTTTTCTCTCTGTAAAATAAAACTTTACTTTTTCCTTGTGGCAACTTAGTTGCGAAGTCAAATAAACTTTACGCTGGCGGAAAGTCGGGGCATCGACGAAGGCGTTCCCACGTACATTTTAATTAGCATAAAATCCTTTTCCTTTTTTCCATTCCACTCCATGCTCTTTCTGTCCAGCGGAACAGAGCTCCTCGGCCTGGGAAGTGGGAAGTGTTTGGACAGCGGCGATGCAAAGACTCGGATAGTAAATGACATGGAATTGGGATTGGGCCAGGATATCCCACTCGGACAAGGAATGGGATTACGCATTCGATTGCAGGCCCATATGCAGTTAATTAATGGGCAGCCACAGGACTGACAGCCACAAGGAAAGGGAATAATTCAATTAAGTTCGGAGCTCCATCTTTTTTCCACCCATTCGTTCACATCGGTCTCATCGAGGTATGCGGGATTGAAGTCTGCACCTGGACCACAATGACAATCTTCCATTGTTTCGCCCGCATCTTCGGTATGTTATGTCTTTTCTTTTTCGTAAATGTGGCTTCTCGAAAGCTAAAAAAGTTCCCAAAAACAATGTGAGTCAGACGATAGACGATAGATAGAACTGTCCGAGCAACGAAAGATGTCATAGGAATGTTTTTTCATCTGTGAGTATCTGTCTAGTCGACTATTGAACGCTTGAAGTTTCTGTTCATTTTACAATATTTACGATTCCTGATGTTTGTTTTTTGATGTTGATACACGAGAATGACGATTTTTTAACTTGTTTAACAGTTCACTTTATGGTTTTTAATTAAGGCCTACGGTTAAATTTTTATTATCTCTACTGAAGTGTCAGCTGCAGATTTGTATGTAAATTAAACATTGATATGTGAGTAACACAAGTAATGAAAATGTGAAAATATCTGCGACACACATTCTGATGATATTCCGTGGAATATTCCGAATTTAATTAAATTATTACAGTCAACGTGATTCTACGAGAATTACCTGTAGATAGTAATTGGTTTTCAAATTAAAATTCCACTCCGTATAGGGTGCCCCACACGCGGCACTATCGAGCCCCAAAAAGGTGACCGTTTGACGAGAGTCTGATCTGCGAAGGGCGGGACGAGACGAGACGATACGATTCCCAAGCCAAATCGAAGCGAACTGAACCGTTTTCGAGCGCAATTAAAACTAAACTAATGCCTCGATCGTCGACTTCGAAATATGAAGTGGAATGGAAATGAACTGAATGCGACAGCAGCACCAGCACCAGCACCAGCACCAGCAGCGACAGTGGAGGCAACAGGTTTCAGCTCTCCGCTCTTCGATTATTGCCGATTCATTTGCATAATTCAAACGTGTATTCCGATGCAAATATGTATTGATTTGTCTGACATTTCATTCCATTCCCTTGAGAGAACTTACAAGAAACGTGAGGCCAGCGGAGATGGAGGCGGAGGCGGAGGCGGAGACGGAGACGAAGGCGTGTCAAGGCTCTAATTTACCACAAATCTGCGGTTGACCGCCAGGTGAGCCAGGTGATTTCAACTTTAGTAATCATCCACGATGCTGCGCTCCTCCTACCTTTACCCACTGATTCATCAAGAGCCCAGAGTGCTGCTAACCACATTACCCGGCGCACACACACTGCTCCACACGTTCCGAACCCGTCGAGGAAGTGTAATGAACGCTGTCAGCTGATTTAGATTGCTCGATAGTGGGAGGTCGGTCGCATTTAAGCAGGAACATTCATTACCAGACAGCGACTCGACTTGTTGAGTGCAATTGTGACAAACGTTGAACAAGTGCGGCTGACAGGCGAAATGAACAGCGTTCCGCTCCAAAGTTGACTCGAAGTCATTGGGGGATGCAATGAACCTTTCTCCTGATAGATAGATGGGCAATTACGTTGAATTTGTACGCTAGATAAGGTTAGATAACAAAACGCAATGTCGTAAGAGGGACCCGAGATATGACACTGTGAGACATGGAAAGCTATTGGGACTGATAAATGACATTTCTCGCACCCATGTACTACCGCTCTCTAGCGGTGTTAATTACACACAACAATTAGCTGATTCCCAAAATGGAATCAGAATCACATCGCGCATCAGCCAGGCGGATCGGGGTATTGGGGTATCGGGGGAAGTTCAGCAGGTAATTCCGTCAATGCGTCAGTTGTTGAAACAGGTCTTGAGTGTGCTTTTTTTGGTTCTTGGCATTGGCGTAACAGACCACTAGTCGGGGGCACTCAAATTGGCTATTACCAAGAGCTCCGCTCCTCTCCATCCCGCCTGTCCAGCATTTTGCATAATCCGCTTATGAGTTACGCTCCGGAGAGCAGGAGAGGGAAGCCGAAATCCAAACATCAATGTGGACTGTGGCGCCTGTGGCGATTTCGTGAAGTACCAAGTACTTGGAATTCAGCTGCTGACGCCTTTCACTCGATTTCAGCTGCTGGCTCTCTGGATCTTTGGCAAATAAATCTGGCCCAGGGTCATGCAGGTTTGCTCTTATTTCGCTTGACAATTTTGCCACTCGAATATGTGTCTCACGTCATTAGCTGTCCGCGCGTGAGAGGCCAAAGCCCGGACACCTAATACAAGATTGAGATTCGCTTGGCATTCGGCATGATGTGCTAGACTGCTTCAACAAGAAATGCAACATTTAGGGCTGAACTTTTCCCATTCAAGGCATATTGTAGTACACATAAAGCGAGGATATAGAATTCCTGCAATGAAATTAATGCCTCCTTTACATATATCCTTTACAATCTGTGCTGACATAGATAGCAACAAAGAAATGAATGCCTGGAATTAAATTGCTCTGTAATAAATTCGACATATTGAGGAGATTGAGGAGAGGAAACTATTTAGTTTATTAGAAGGCTTTTATTTGTTTGGCTTTTTTTCAGGTAATTTGCAGGACACAAATGGATTGCTAACGGAGATAATTTTAATTAGATTTGAATTGTAATTTAGTCAATACGTTGATTAGAAAACTATCGTATTGCATTTTATTTACCCTTCTCAGCACCCATTTTATAGTCCGCATTGACGGTGCACGGATATCTGGTGGATCGGTCCATATGGAAGTTTCTCTTGGTAGAAGATTCCCTTTCGAGCCCACCAAATTCAAATCCAAATCTTCCTAGCCGTCAGTCCAGGAGAAGGTGAATCGGGATGATATTTTTTTTAAAAGAAGAACCATCCAGGCTAATATTAACAGTTCAATGTTAAACAAGGCCTTAACATAGCTTCCACTCTGTCAGAGCTTTCCGTCAGCCAACACACTAACCAGCCTTTTGTTCAAACTCAATAACATAACTCTAAATGTTATTTAACAGGTAGTCATGTAAAATACATGTAAGTATCATGTATAAATTCATGAAAATGTAGAATTGTTGGTCTTCGAAAGGAATCCCGACCTTTGAATCGGACCTTTGCCTTCGGAGGGGCTGGATTTTCATCTCTATCGAAATACGGGTACTTTCAAAGCTTTCCGGTATATCTGTCTTTCCTTTGGGACTACTAGAATGCCTTATTTAATTCCAAAGAATCCACCTAATTGATTCGGATAAATATACGCTAAATATCTCAGGAAAATCGACAGAAATCTGCTCTGAAATGTTGAGATAAAGGCATTCTGATCTTTTATTATTAAACATAATCCCGAATACGGTTTTAGCACAATGAACACCCTCATCAATTTATTAATGATGGAGATAATTGATTAATAGGATTATAATCAGTGTATTAATTGAATGAAATAAATTTGATTGATTTTTAATGTTTAATTTATCGTTGAACCCAGAAACAGATACTGCCTTTAATAAATATAAATTAAGCTCAATTACCTTTGCTATTTTACATATTCGTTGGCAAATACAACAGAAAATATTTTCAAGTAATTAAAAACATTTTAATGGAAACACAACAAAAAAGCCAACGTTTTATTGAATGCAACATAGTGACAAAAATCGTATCATGTTTTTATAGCAATGACAAACGAGTAGAAATATATTTTTTCATCTGTATTCTTGTAAACTTCGCCACGAAATATTTAAATTTCACACAAAAGCCGTCAGAAAATACAAATACAAGCTGCTGATGCTGTTGGTAAATGAATCACTTAGGTAATAATGTATTCGCATGTTATTCAAATTCAAAGCCAAAACCACAAATATCAGGGCGGCTAACAAACACAAACTAAACGTGCGAAACCATCAGAAAATCGTTGGCAGCTAGAAATATTACGTGAATTATGGCTAAAATATCAGTTTAGTTGGAAGCGCATTGTGTGGAGTTTCAGAGTAATGCAAGCAACAAAACAAGCAAATAATGGCAAAATATTCACTAAGAGATGGAAAGCCATTGAATAAATTTCATATTTGGATTACAGCTAGCATAGTTCAAGTATATCAATTACTTCATTTAGCCATCTATCGCTTCTTAATTTTCCATCGGCCATAAGGTCCATTAACCTGGGCATTCATACATCTATTAAAATATCCATCCCCCAATGTGTCTAATCATGTAACTATGTAACCATACCATTCAACAGCATACTAATTTTATACACCTTCTGTGAGCAGACCAGAGATGGCATCCATGGTTGAACTGCTGTCTCTCCTAGACTACGCCCTCTGCCACATGCAACATGCAACCTGCCACTTCCCACGCATAACTTACTAGCCCATAACTCACAGCCTTTCCTTCTGAGATGCAAATATATGGTGTAATTATTCCCGACAGGAAGCTAACTACAATGGAATTACAACCAATTAATTAATTGGGTTGATTTTGTACCGTACCGCAGGCTGCCAGAAGGATATTGGGCTTGACTAGTAGACACACCTGTATCCTGTATCCTGTATCCTGTATCCTGTATCCTGTATCCTGTATCCCGTATCCATATTCAATTTTAATTCGCATGCAGCTATGGAGAAATATTTAATTGAAACTGCAGTTTCGGTTGCATTGCCTACAGCATTTTGCTTTTAGCCCTGTGTCTGATGCATTTTTAGCACTACACGCTAAATGCAATTAAGTGGACACAAAACTAATTAAAAATTCCATTAGGATCGAAATGTTTTTGGCAATCGTTGAATGCAGCTCCAACCGAAAATCGTCCCGATTGGATGACAAGGGCAGCCTTCTTTAATTGGATAATTAAAAGCCTCTTAAATGTGGAAGAAACTTTAACATATTCCGCTTATGTATACAGCATTTTGCTGAAAATTAATTAAAAAACTTTTGGCCAATCGGGGAGAACAAGGGGGAAATTTGTTTGCAAATAAATCTTTATGGATTAAGCGTGCTCCTTGTGTTGATATTGTTGTGCCACAGCCCCTACTTCCGACCCTGCCCCAGCACACCCTCCTCCCCATTACGGCTTAACAAAAGATATTTTGGAAAAGCTTTAAAAACTACTTTGTTGCCCAGACCGCCGGGAAACTTTTTCACCGACAAGGCAGGCGCGCAATGAGAAGGAAACCCGAATTGATAGGAACTCAGGATGAGATGGTGCACAGAAAATTGAGTGTGGATGGGAGGGGGTTGGTGTTGGTGTCGGTGTAAGTGTCGGTGTTGGTGGTTGGACTAGACACCCAGCAGCATCCACATCGACATCGACGGGGCAGTGATTTATGCGTTTGGCCAAAAACTTCCAGCGAGGCGTGCCGGTGGTCTGTGAGCGGAGTCGAGCTGAATTGAGCTCCTCCAGCGGACTGAATTTTTGGTTTAATGAACTCGAATGTTAATAAATAAATTTGTCAATGAAAATGGAAAGTGGCAGTGGCAGTGGCAGAACAGTGGCTGCCTCAAAGCTGTAGCAAAATGAGGAGTCGGAGTGAGATTGTAAGGCCATCAACGATTACCACAGAGGAACATAATGAAACGAAGATGAATGGCGGTCTGCTGGGCCCATTGTTGGCCAGTTTAATTTGCCGGCGACCGACCCCCAAGCGAAGGCAACATATTGCTTGGCATGGCCTAATGAGCTGCGATGAATGGAAATGAACCAGGGCAATTTCTCTGAGCAGCAGTCGAGTCAAAGCTGAAACTGAAGCTGGAAGTGCCAAAGGGCTGCTCCTGCTGCTGCTGCTGCTAGCCCAACATCCTGAATAATGAAATGACACTCGAAATGCCCGGAAGCTTAAAACTTCGACAACAAAGTGTACAAATTCGACTAATTAACGTTAATGGGGAAATTCTGCAGCTTAAAAGCTATCCAGCAATATCGGAATAATGAAGGTTGGCAGGGAAATTGATCGGCCTCGCCTTATCCGATTCCGCAAACAAATTCGATTGAATCCTTGGCTGCTCGCGACTTAATAAAAACTCACTTTACTGCCGATTCATTATGCCTTTCAAGCGATGGCCCCCACTAAACACCCGACACGCCATTTCGCTGCCCTATTTAAACGTGATTTAATTCGATTTATAGTCGAGTAAGAGGGGACACCGATACCCACAGACAGCTCCAAGTAGCCGGAATTGCGCTGATTCTTATTTCTTCTTGATTTTATTGCTGACTGACCAATTGACTTGGCTCGCCTCGGGGCAATCAGCACATCATCGCACAGGGAGCTAGAGGGAGCTAGAGGGAGGGGGGCTGAGGGCGAGTCGCCCTCGCATCGCTTAATGGCATCGACATCCTGATTATCCATCCTGCACATCATCAGGCGACCCTGCCAGCAGAGGGACCACATTATCGTTTGTTTTGATAGGTTTTTTCTGTGCTTCCCCTCGATGGGATGATGGCGATAATACTCCACACACGCTGGCTTTTTGCCTTGTGTCCTCCGTCCTCCATCCATCCAGCCATTTGTTTGCTGTTTTTTCTAAAGTCGAGTTGTTGTTTGCTGTTTGCTGCTTGCTGTTTGTTGTTTTGGGTAACTGGAAACGAGTCATGCTAAAAACATTCATCAATTTTGTTATCCCTGACTACTCCGTACAACAGCCCCATGCCAAGATTCCGGCACCCATTCGCAGGTGCTTACATGGGGCTAAGAATAGACAAATGCAGATTGAAATTGATGGCCCCGGCTGTCGGATGACGGCTTAGACCCCTAGCCACTTGTTAAATGTTTAAGTTCTCGATTACAAGACAAAAGCCGCTTTTCACCATTTACCAAAAGAGGGAAGGCAACAGAAGGAAGGCAACAGAACGAAGGCAAAGAGCAAGGCTCACTCCTCCACCTATGAGGAGTCGAAATGTCCGTAGGGCCCAATTCGAGGTCTTAGCTTTAAAAAGAGAATAGCTAAAGGAATGACAGCAATTGATTGGAGGGTAAAATGCTCAAGGACGCTTCAATTAGAAGTTTAGAAGATAAAGGATTGACTTGTATTGTGGCAAATGACTTTGATCTGAAAGGCAGATGCCTTTATTGATTTACCTCGGGCTAGTTTTTTTGATTTTCGAGTGTCTTTGAGAGCCTTTATAATTGCCAACATTTCAATTATTTCTGCACAAAGATCTCCTGATGTTTTTTTAGATGCATTTACATGGAGAATGGTATTCAAGTTGTACATTTTTTTAAAATTATTTTTGGTTACGGAATCAACACCCATCAATCCAATCCAATCCATTCCATTTCTCTCTAATCTATTGATCCTATTCCGATGTCAACAAGTGGCAAGCAAATCCGGAATGGCTCAAATTGTTTCACTGATTGTTGCCCCCACCACTGGCGTGTTATCCTTGGGACCCTGCACATGTCAACATTTGTTATATCCCCGGCTGTGTCCCCACCCCATGCGATACGAGTAGTTTCGCCTTGATTCTGCCCAACAACAGTGCAAATAAAAAAATATAAAAAAATCGTTATAATAATATGCAATGCTTGACTAGGTTCCATGTGGATGAAGCATTTCCATATCCGAATATTTCCCATCATGTGTGTGTGTCAGTGTTGGTGTTGGTGGGTTCTTAGTGGAGTGGCTTGGGGGCTTGCTGGTTGGGTGGGTGGCTGGGGCTGGGGCTCTACCAAAATTGGATTTGACGTTGTTATCACTCTCGCAGAAGCAGAACCCTCACACTGTGTGTATATTGTCACAACTAATTGAGGTTTTTTCTGTTTCTAGTTTTAGCAAATATGAATGCCAGAGCATTCGCCCCAACAGAGAACGACTATGTTTTGTTCTGTCTCTCTCTCTCTCTCTCTCTTCCTCCCTCCCTCCGCGATACGAGAAACAAATTGCATTTTAATTTATGTCGTTCCTTTATTGTTTCGTTCATTTCGCCATCGGCTACATAGTTTGCTGCTAAACAACACAAAAAAATAAAAAAAATAAAAAACGAAATCCCTGATAAATTGTCATAAAGGGCAAGCGGATGAGAATTTTCATCAAGGCCCTTTGTGCAACCTTTTGTTGCATATTTGAAATTTCCGCTCCGTCACTTATTGCAAATTTTATTCCCGAGTCGAGTTCTTTATTCACTTTTGGCTCGTTTTCTGGCCAATCCCACAATAATCCACTCTTGAAAAAGTTCACGACGGGAAAGTCTGAATATAACTTTTCTGGTTTTCCTGTCATTTCCATCGATAAGTCCGCCAACAACCATAACCATAACAATACACAAAGTAAGCCAAATAATCGCGGGCACACAAGCACAGAAGCACGCACTGAGAGCCGGGGAAAGCAATTTAGGTTCTAATGAGCAGAGCGTAAAACTGCGAGCAAGGTCAATTCCTTGTCCGGCTGGCTGATAAAAAAAATGATAAGCCCAGAACGACAGCGACAGCAGCTGCTACCCGAAAGGATACGGAGGGGAAGTTGAAGTCTCCTTTTAGAACACTGTTATACTACGTTATCCACTGTTATCCTGTACAGAAGCCTGTCCAATAAGGCTCTGTTGATGTTAACTCCGCGATTTGCATGCCGAACGCGTTCGCAGTGCTCGCATCTTTTATGCAGCCATTGAGGCGGCATGAAACTGTTTTGATATTTTGTTTTCATACATTTTTATGGCCTGGTAAGCAAATTGTTGGGGCGCGTGGCTAGTACGAGAACAGCAGTGGGGGCGTGGCAGAGATTAGAGCCGACTCGAGGGGGCATTCAGCACTGAGGATGTGAATCTTGATGATGGATTCGAAAGTGAAAAAG
Organism: Drosophila lowei; assembly: GCA_008121275.1. Lineage (NCBI taxonomy): Eukaryota > Metazoa > Arthropoda > Insecta > Diptera > Drosophilidae > Drosophila > Drosophila lowei. The sequence goes on along the minus strand of CM017778.1, from coordinate 16,073,437 downwards.
TGTAATTAATTTTAGAGCTTAGTTGTCAACTGGCATGGCGTGGCATTCTCTTCTCGAGATGTCGTGTGGCAAATGACGAAATGGCTTGCGTTGCCGCAAATCGCAAATTAAATTGAAAGCCTTCGTTCTATAATCTCGAAAGCACGCTGAAACAACTGAACTCAACGGAAAAACCGAAACAAACTGCCAACTGCCGATTCATTGTGCGCCAAATTAATGACAAAGTAAAATCTGAACACAACAGAAATGAAGAAAAGAACAAATACGTAACGAAGAAAGTTTGCCAGCATGACATCGTACATTGAGAAAGTGCGAGAAAAGTGCACAACTATGTGGTACCCTGTGTCCTTTATCGCACTGGTTTTTAGTCCAGAATCTGATGTAAAATTCCTCTTTCGCTCCATCAATTAACCATTGGTCTTCTATCTAGATACTTTGGCTCTGTGCCAAAACTAACTGCCCTACCGTGATTACACGTCACTGTGGTTGGTAGCAAAAACTGTGCACCGGGGCTAACTTTTTCCCCACAGAATGCGAGCTAAGCCAAAGTGAAACGTTTCCAAATTATTTCAAAAACGTTTCCAACGCACACACGGTAAACTAATCACGGCTGCACTTTGCTCAACCGCACCGCAGAGCAGAAAGTGCCGAGAGAGGCCGTAACAGAGGCAGTTACAACCATTTTGTAATGGCAGCGCAAATCCAAAATTCGGAAAATCCAATAAAAATGTACCACCACCTGCCTGGTGAGGGGCTGGCAGTGGGCAGACGTGCCAATCCAATTGGAAAAATTGGAAACAGCCTGGTCAATTTCTGGTCAAGTGTTGTGTCCGTTCCCGTTGGTACTTTCAATCTACCAGAGATACATTATACAATGTACGTATTCGAGTATGGAAGATGGGATGGTGAAAGGTACACAGAGCAGAGAGCAGAGTTTTTGTTCTTTTCTTTGTTTGGTCATGATCTCTGCATGTTGTCCTAAGGGGCCCTGACCTTTAGTTAACTTTTCATAATCGATGAGCAGGCAAATCCCATATAGAAAAGCCGCTTCCCCGCATCCCCTCCTGGGAGACAAAATAAAGGGTTTTCAACTTTCAACCCTGCACCTTTTTTCATATTCTCCATCCCCTTTACTATAATAACAAGTGTGGCGGCAGGAGCAAAGTTTTGGCAGCCGAAAGTGGCCTAAGGAATATTTTTTTCGCCTCCCAATCTCTCGCCCACCTTCCTTATAGCTCCCCAAGGGGCGTGTTTGTCTGAGTGTGGGCCGAATTGTGTGCAAAGTGTTTTCAAATGAAGATGCTAAGCTTTAAACATAATGGAATGAAAGTAGGGGAAATGATGAGGCCAAATGTGTTCGGGATATTCTAAAACAGGGCTAAAAGCGAGAGAAAATCCCATAAAAATATAAAATTTAAACGACAAGTAGGCCAAAAAGTATTTGCTTTTATTTAAGCTAAGAATTCTGAGAACATCGCTGCTTTTTTAAATGTTTATTCGCTGGAAAACTCCAACGGAGGTAATATTTTACAAATTTAAATTTCCCGCCCAGTTTCATAGCAACCAGCCTTGCCCACATTCCTCCCAAGAAACAGCAGTTTAGTGCGATAAGCCGATAAGACTCAGGCTCTTGGCGCTAGGGAGACCGTTTACGGTATTGTTAATACTTTGCGGTATTTTTTTAGGTAAAAATTGAACCGACGGTATATTTACGGTATATAATAGTATATCTTGTCAATTTCATCAATCTATTAAATTTCATTTTCAAAGGGTATAGAAATCCAATAAAAGCAATTATTTAAATTAAGCCAATCAAGTAGTAAATAAATTCACCAATCGTATAAAATTATGTGGGCATGGCTGAGAGATCTATCTTGCTAGTAACATTCGATGGAAGATCAAAAACGAGGAATATTTTGAAAATGAGACCGTATACTTCGGTATTTATGTGAATCGGGTAAGGACCTCTTTTACCCGGCTGACAGCAATGAGTCTAATTCCATACACAAAAGTTGCGGCAACATTATCTTGGAAACCGAGTTTTAGTCAAAATACAATAAATACAAGTAATTAAAAGAAGTAATCTTGTAGAAAATGTATTCATAAATGGGATAAAATTAAAGGACCGGTTGACCTCTTTTTACCCGGCTGACAGCAATGAGTCTAATTCCATACACAAAAGTTGCGGCAACATTATCTTGGAAACCGAGTTTTAGTCAAAATACAATAAATACAAGTAATTAAAAGAAGTAATCTTGTAGAAAATGTATTCATAAATGGGATAAAATTAAATGGGTATGGCGAAATGTTCTATTTAGCTTGTAATATTCGACGGAAGATATTTTTGGAAATACCCGGTTCACAGCAAATGAGTCCCATTCCATACACAAACATGTTGCTAATTCCATGTTCTAATACCCTGGGGGAAATGGATGTTATAGAACTGAGAAAATATTTGTCATCCTAGGCTCTAATTAATGCAGAAACTAGTCAGTCTCTGTTTTAAACGATATTTTGGAATTAGTAGTCTTCTTACAAAGACCAAGAATTGGGACAGGGGTCAGGATTTATATACAAGAAACTAATCAAATGCATGAATAGGCCAATAAAATGCAATCTTAGACAATTTCTTTATCAATTACGTTTGAAAGCAGCTTGGAAAACAGTATCTTTATATCATATTAACGAAATAGGGTATACAAATGCCCAGCAACACTGACGTCACAGCACTGCGACTGTTTTTTTTACATTTTTGTTTAAGCCTTGTTTTAGTCAAAATACAACACATGCAAGTACTTAAAATAGTTAAACTTCAACAAATTTAATTCATCAATCAGATAAAATTATGTGGGCAAAGTTGAGAGATCTATATAGCTTGTAATATTCGACGGAAGATCAAAAACGAGTATTTATTGGTAATAACCGGTTGCCGACAATGAGCCCCATTCCATACACAAATGTTGCTAATTCCATGCACACTCATACCCTGGGGAAATGGATATTATAGAATTGAGAATATGTTTGTCAATTAATGCTCCAATTGATGCAAAAATAGTCTTTTTTATAACCCTATTTCAACGATATTTTGCAGCTCATCGTCTTTCTACAGAGACCAAGAATAGGTATAAGGATATATATATATACAAGATAATAATCATATGCATGAATATGTCTAAAACATATCAATTTGAGAAAATTTCTTTATTAATTACCTTTTAAAACAGTTTGGATTGGATCTTCATATTAAATTAACGAAATAGGGTATAAAAAAGCCTATAAACGCATTATGTCTTCAAATACCAGCAACATTGCTACAGTTTTTTGTCTGACCATTTTTTGCTTAAACCGTTTTTTACGCAAAATGCAATAAAAGCAAGTACTTAAAATAAACCAGTCAAGTAGAAAATTGATTCATAAATCGTATAAAATTATGTGGGCATGGCAAAATGTTCTATCTAGCTAGAAATATTCCACGGAATATCAAAATCAAGGAATATGTATAATAGAACTTGAATTCGTCAGTATATTTACGGTATATTTTGACAATGAGACGGTATATTTCAGTATATTTTTAAGGGTCAGACCTATCGATATCCCGCAAAACCATAACAAAACAAAAAGATTCCGGGTTTATTTTGCCAAAAAACCATAAAATTTAAGAATAAAAATGACGCAAGACATGCTACTTGGAACGGAGGAACCGAGCAAGAGCAAGGAGACGTTCCTGGAGAAGTTCTGCGTGCTGGCCAAGAACGCCACTGGCGCCGCGCTGCTGGACGTGCTGAAGCAGGTGCTGGAGGCACCGAATGTCTTCGTTTTCGGGGAGCTGCTTGTGGAGCCCAATGTGGCGGAGGTTTGTGATAGATTTGCATTTTGCGGGAAGTATCTCTGACCTCTGATAACTTTCTTTGCTTGCACAGCTCAAAGATGGTCCCGACGCGAAATACTACAACACTCTGAACCTGTTCGCCTATGGCACATACAAGGAATATCGCGCCAAGCCCGGGGACTACATCGAACTGAACCCGGCCATGCAGAAGAAGCTGCAGCACCTGACCATCGTGTCGCTGGCCATCAAGACGAAGAGTATTCCATACGCCCTGCTCCAGAACGAACTGGAAATCGATAATGTGCGTCATTTGGAGGACATCATCATCGAGGCAATTTATGCGGGTAAGCAAAGGCTTGCCGTCCAGTCGCTCAACTGCAGAACTTCTACAGAGACACTTTCCGTTGAAAGTTAATTGAAAAAGTTTACGCAAACATTAGCCCAGACGGCGGCAGCAGACATTTGGCTTGTCTGCCTAGACATCAGGTGCAATTAGGGACCTTCAACTTGTTCTGAACCTTTTCCTTTGTCTCATGCCTGATCTGTCACGTTTATGCGGGCGGGCTATTGTCTTAACTGCTCTCACAGTTTCATGGTCACCCCTGTCGGGTGGGTGGCAGTGTATTTTCTCATCATATTTTGCATAATTGAATCAAATGCTAATTCATTCACGAGAAACACAGTAACTATGGAATGGCGAAGGAGCCTTAATTAGCATTTCTGAAACGCGATGTGGAAGGAGCCGCATCACGAAGGCAATCATCACATAAATTTCCAGTCCGCCCCTGCTCCCGGGAGCAGTGCACTTGATTAGCCGAGACAGCTGACGCATCCTGGCGCCCCAGTTTAAAAAAATAGATGGGTCTGCTATCGACTGGACTGTGGCGGGTGTTTTCTTTTGCCAGATTCATTAAGCGACGTGGCCCCAGCCACCTGCCACCAGTTTCTGGCGTCTCGCTTCTTCTTCTAACTATCCAGAGCACTTTTTACGGCGTTTCAACGACGACAGCTGGATGAACACTTTTGCCTCGATGATTGCTCGTTCGAGCTTATGCCTCGCAGCATGTCGGCACTGTTTGCGATTCAATCTATTGGACGTTGACATGCAATGACTGCATCTTTCAAGTGGCGATGCAGTTACTGCACCGTCAAGTGGCCCGTGTGAAACCAGCAGAAGGCTGTTACGCGCGGATCCCAGGCAAAACGCAGCCCTCCTCCCGCCCAACCGACCGAGGGGCGCTGCCGCATGACGCACGGCGCGTAGCCGAACCGAACGCGAACATGCAAGAAAGATAGCTGCTAGACTAACATTCGAGGAAAATTAGCACTAAACTTACTAAGAAACTAAGCATGCAATCAAAATACAAATACCACTACAATTACTAATTACTAGAAAGGTGTGTAAGGATTAGTAATTTAATAAGAGGAAGAGAATTAGTGGTAGATATAATATGGTAGAGGGAATTATAATCCGAGCATAAGACCCTAAACGGTTCATGCAAGGAATAATTCGATCTACAAAGTGGAAGGAACAACGGTATAAAATTTATAGTCAGTCTAATAGGAATCGTGAAGTTTATGCGGCTCAACAGATCAGGGCTGTCTATGTCACCCCTGATCAAGTTGTGCATAAATATCACACCAAGCATTTTTCTACGGTTAACTAAGGATGGGAGGTTTACTAATAGAAGTCTACTAGAGTAAGATGGGAGTCTTACACCCGCATCCCAGTTAAGGCCCCGCAGAGCAAAGAGTAAAAAAGTTTTCTGTACTGATTCTATACGGTCCTGGTGTACTTTTTACTGAGGGCACCATACACAGGAGCCGTATTCTAAAATCGGACGAACTAGCGAAGTGTAGAGAGTCTTTGTTATATAGGGGTCGTCAAATTCTTTTGACCACCTCTTTATAAACCCAAGCACGCCCATGGCCTTATTTACCATGGTAGAAATGTGTTCGGAAAACTTTAACTTTGCGTCTAATAAGACACCAAGATCATTCACCAGGGTAATTCTCTCAAGAGAACCGCCACATAGAATATAGGGAGCCAACAAGGGGCTAGAACGATGAAATGTCATTACTTTGCATTTCGCGGCATTAAGTTGTAACAAGTTTGCACAACACCATGACTGAAAGTTATTGAGATCGGATTGCAAGCGAGAATGAAATGAAATGTCCTTATACTGGACACAGAGTTTAACATCATCCGCATACATAAGTACTCGAGAATATGTTAATACCGAAGGCAAGTCATTAATAAAGAGTGTAAAGAGTAAGGGGCCTAGATGGCTGCCCTGTGGTACTCCCGAAGAAACCTTTACTGGTGAAGAGGGGAGTTTTTGAAGAGGACTCTTTGAGACCTGCAACAAAGATAGCTAGAAATCCATCTCAGGAGGTTGGGCGGAAACCCTAAAAGGTCAAGTTTATGTGCTAGAAGGGAATGGTTTACAGAGTCGAATGCTTTACTGAAGTCGGTGTAAATTACATCCGTCTGTAAGTTACCTTGAAAGCCTTTAATAATGAAAGAGGTAAACTCTAACAAGTTCGTGGTGGTTGATCGCCGCCTTATAAATCCATGCTGAGTTGGAGATATAAGTGACTTGCAGAGATGTTGCAAGTGCGGAGTTAAAACCTTCTCAAACATTTTAGGAATAGCGGATAACTTTGCTATACCTCTATAATTTTTTGCATCAGACTTGCTACCTTTTTTATGGAGAGGAATTATAAACGATTCCTTCCAGATCGGGGGGAAGCAAGAAGAATCAATGGACAGGGTGAATAGTTTAAGCAAAGGTCCACACAGAGCCTCGGCGCAGTACCTGAGTACACAACCCGGAACCCCGTCTGGACCCGGTGAAAACACCGGCTTAACTAGTCGAAGATCATGAAGTAGAGAACATTCATTTAACAAGGGACTGAAAATGCCGCTCGACCTCGGTAAACCGTATGTTTTGCTTAACAACGAATGGCCTAAACTACAGCCAATTGATGTTCATGTTTCGTAATTGTACAATTTTTATATTGAAACGTATTCAAACCGGAAAGCAGAATATTTCAGTTTGATGAATTTACTATGAAACAGCCGAGGGTTGGTTGTACTAGCTCTAATTGAGGTCATCCATACAGCTCCGAATTCGCATCCGATTCAACTATCAATTTCGAATTCCCTCAGTGGAATGTTTTATTTTGTTTTCCTGCATTCTACATTTATTAAACTGAATGTGAAGTGGTTGGGCCGTGCTCCTCCACATAACAGCTTCAATTAATCTTTGCGCCTCTCAAAAATCCGCAGTTTACATAGTCGCCCCTTTGTTTTCTACCGCACTGCAACTGTTTGCTAAAGGCCGTAAATCAAACACAACAACCAAACTGTTAGATGGTTGGCTAGATGGTTAGTTGTAAAGCCCTCGAGTCCCGGACCCCACACGTACATATTTACATGCAGAATGCGCTATGTAACATAAGCTCTGTTGCAAAACTTGTTGGTGGTGTTGATTTTTCAGCTTGGCGAGCATAGAGTATGTGTGCGAAACAAAAATAAACCGACACTAGTCTTAGCTGCAGCAATGTTGGTCAGTCGATGCGTCGGAATGGACTGCATCGGAATGGGGAAGAGGCTTGTGGCAAGTGTTGTGTTTCAAGCACTTCGGTCTCCGACTCGATTGTTAGTGCAGTTGATTTGCCGCCGGAGTTCGAGCATGGCCAGAGCCATGGGTGCCTGACCAGAACTATGAAACGTTGCCAAATACTCGTAATTGAATCCGGGAAAACCAGAGTGAGGAGAGAGCGCCGGAGAGCGCTGCCTGCCCAGAGGGTGGTCGGAGCAAAGCAAATAACATGCTACAATTTTTAATGGAATCTTTTGCTGTCCATTATCCGAGCAAACAAAGTGACAACTCAACGCCTTATGCCTGAAGGCCAACTGTCTCATAAATAACATTTCCCCGGGATCTGTATCTCGATCTGGTCAGGCCCCTCGACCTGAATGGACGAAGTGTGAGTGGGCGTCTGCGGCCTAGTACCTGCGCCCCTTCTAATTGCTTCCAAATCCTAGCGATTCCCGCCCCAACGCGACTGAGATTTATATTATGATAGCCATCATTGGGCCATCAGCCATCCACCAGGGCAGGGCACGGGGCAGATGCTACCTGGAATTCGAAATGCGAAATCACTGCATACCATTAGACGCTGTAATCTGACATCGCAATTTAATGTAGTTGGAGGGAATGGAGAACGGGAAACGGCCCGCCCCTGGCTGGTAGTCATTAATGCTGCTCCGCCTGGCATTAGCGAACCATTTGTCTTGGGGAGGGGCCTGGAATGCTAGATGGGCGGGGGAGGATATGGTAATTAAATGCTTTCTATAATTGAAATTCACTTGAAAGTCGTTGGACCGTTGGTCCTTGGTCTCTTAGTGGATTTTTTTTGGTTGGCTCCTGATTTAAACATTAATTTTTCGTCTCTAAGCGAAAGAGTGCGTGCGAAAATCGCTTCACAAGGAATCTAATTCAGAAATCGAATTCGATTTTCAGCAGAACACTACGACTGCTCTAGAAACACTCCATTATGACATATGCAGCATGCTAACGCTTTAGGGTATCAGCATCAGCAGGCAGTTGAGCGGTTTTTAATATCCGCACACATTTGAAAATGTTTTCCCAGCGAAGAATAACTCATCATGGAGCAATACCGCCTGCATCAGCATCATCAGAATCAGAATCCGAACAGCGGCTCGAAAACAGGCGAAAATGTTCGTAAACTCGTGAATTCCATTGCGCCGTGCTACATGCCACAAAAGTTGTTTCCGCCACCGGCATCATCCTCTGCTCATAGCACTGCGCGCTGTTTCTGACATATTGCGTGTGTGGCTGCAGTCTGCAGTCTACTGTGTGGAATGGTCTGGGCCTGAGCCTTGGGCCTGCGAGCAGTTTTTGGGCAAGGTTCTCCTCTTAGTGGGGCGAAGGCTTTAATTTCGTTTGAAAGCCTTTATGTCAAAGGAAAGTTCCGCATAATTCTAGGTGCTCAAGAGCGTCTTTGTGAGATGGCTTCTAGTCCTACCTCTATTTTTTTTTGTGCTTTGTGGTTCTATAGGGATTTGCAATTCAGAAAAGCAGAAAAGAAACAAAATAAAAAAAAGAAACCCTGAAAACATTCGGATGATTTACTGACGCAAGTAAGCCAGAGGTTAAGCGCTTTACACTTGTTTCCGACTTGTTTCAACCAAAAAATTGCAATCGGCTTACACCCTTTCGTAATCTGTTCATTATCTGTCGAAAAATCAGTTCGCATTTCACCTGTGTTCAATGAAAAATTTAAAGCAACAAACGGACTATTAATTCGAGTCTATCGGAATGAAAACATATTCATGAAACACTGAAACACAATGAAGAACTCGGATCCGTTTTGGATCTATAAGTGCACGGGGTTTTCCGAAGTGCAGTAGATCTGTTCCCAGTAGATCCAAGCTGTCTTCCAGCTGATTGCAAGTTTGTCCTTCGTTCCACGCTCCATTTGGCAGCTGCATCCCCTTTGATTGCGCAGCTGCTTCTGATTACTCCCTTCCTGAATTTCTTAGTTTCGGGCGCCTCCGGCATATGCCTGTTACTTGGCAGGCGAAACTTTTTTCGGAGATTGCTAAGGTCTCTGTGAGGTCGTCGTCGTCGTCGCCGAGCACTTTCAGTCAGGTTTAGGTGAAAACTTTGCCATAGTTCCCCCGACTTCATATTGATGGCAGAAGTTTCCCGTTCGCTCCCGCCCTTGAGGTTAGGCGTGGTTTATTCCCCACCAAATTTATCTGTCTTCTTTGTCCTACGCGCTACTGACACTGCCACCCGCTGCTGCTCTAAATAGTCTTTGGTGTCTTTGTGTAAAATTTCAATTAATAAGTTCTGTTTTATTGCGCCAGGTGCGGAGACGACGGCATGCACGAGGAGAGCGCAAAGCTGTCGGCGACAGGTTCGCGACCTGAGAGGTATTTGCGCACTCTAGAGATTTCACTGGTCATTTAACGTGGCCTTAGCCAGAGACAGAGAGAGAGTTTTTAACTATAATATATATGCCTGCATGGGCCTGCTGCCAATTATGAATACAATACTCGTATAAGGGCGCAGGCTTTAACCATTTTATATCCCTCAAAACTGTATCAACAGCCGCAACCGCAACGGCAGCTACAGCTACAACTACAACTACAGCCCCAGCCACAGCCACAGCGACAGCCGTCGACGGCCCACTCAGGCGATTCATTTCGCTGTCCGTCAACGCTTTTTTTTCCAGAATTTGTGGGCCCAGCAGTAAGCATGATTGATTGTATTCGCTTCGTATTTCGTGCCACGCAACAGGAAAAAACCGCAAATTCGCAGCCCGCATCCCACAGCCCACAGCCCGCATTCTGTGACATGCACGGAGCCTCCGGCTCTGGCTAGGGAGAGGCGCCAGCAGGCAAGACAAGACACATGTCAACGCCAAAATGACTCACAAATTTTACAGCTTTTGTGGCTCCCCCATCCAGCACAGTCCAACCCACCCCCATTCCCATCTTCATTCCAATCATATCCAATCCGACTTCCATCTGCTCGTCTGCTCATGTTTTTCAATTATTTGTCGCCTACTTGTGGCATCAAATTCAATTTGCTCTCAAGCTAATTAAAAATATGTTTGACAATTTGTCAAACCAAATCACTTAAAGAGTGTAAGCGAAATTGAATTGAATCAGTGTGCGAATTTCCAGCATATTTCATTGAATATTTATGTCAGAAGTCTGGGCCATAAAGACAAAAACTTAGTCCTGGTCCTGGTCCTGGTCCTGATCCTAGTCCGAGTGCGAGTTCTGGTCCTGTGTACCCGTTCCAGGACAAGTGGTCGTAAAGTCAGCTGGGGGAAAAAGCGCTTAAGGGCTTAACTTCGGCTTAGATATGGCCGAAACGGGAAACAGTTTTAGAGGGAAATCCAACAATTTTCCATGACTTGGGAAGTTGATGCTGTAGTTTCATCAATCGGTTCAGAAAGCACAGTCACCGAACCCTGTGAGCTTGACTGACGAAGATCCCCGCCTAATCTGCCAGTTATAGATTTAAGTCCCTCTTTAAAACAAATTTGAAACAGGCAACAAACATTTCAGTTTCAAATTAATTACACTCTTGTAGCAATGGCTCCAGAGTGCATTTGCCGGATTACGTCCCCTAGAGTGGTATTTGGCAATAGAGTTGACCAACAGAAACAGCAATTTGACAAAGCTAACGCTACACTTGATGTAGCCTTAAAATATCCAAAGGAAAGGTTAAAGCATTTGTATTTGATTGCTCGTACGACGTATATTGTATACGTGTCTACTTTCCAGTATTCGGCGTTTTCATTTCGGTTTGGATTCGATGCCGTTGTTTGATTATTTATTATATGGGGGCTGCAGTCTGTGGAAACAGTTTCCTAATCAGTTTAATTGATTTGGGGAGCCTGGTGGGATTACTCCAATTTGGGAAGGAAAGGAGAGATTGATTGAGTGCCTGGCAAATATGGGAGCACTCGGGCTAATCCCATTGTTTAATTAGTTAAGGATTCTGTGACAGCTTAAATTACATTTTTTGGAAATTCGAGACCTTAAACGAAGAGTTTTATTTATAGCCAAATTTGTACAGTATATGAAGGGCTCTAGATGTGGCTGCTAAACAAAAACTAAAACCATGCTGTCCGAGAACACTTTTCAACGAATTTCCATCTTCAATGTCACATGTCAAGCGTCTGTAAAAGGTTTGCCCAAACCAAAATCGCTTTTACGAATAAATCCCCACCTATGGTTCCTAAACGAACAAGTCTCAAATGCCCTTGTGACACGCTGGTTTTGAGCACTCAACAGGCTCGCCAGGCAGGTGGATAGGCAGTTAAAGTTTCGGTTGAAGACCAAAGTGTGCAGTTCCGGTTTCACCAAACAACTCTTCGAATGAGGTCTGGGGCGCGTCAACGAGTGCCCACTTGTTGTGAATGTCGAAGGGAAACTGTAACTGGGCATGGCGATGGCTTGTCGCTGGGCGTCTTGAGTGCACTCCAATGCTGCCACTTCAGGCTTCACACTTTGGCCAACTTCAGACAGTGTTCAGTGTTCGTTCTGGGCAATTAGTCAGAAAAAAGTTGACAAGACGCTTAGGGGACTACTTGTGTATGCGACGGAAAAGCCGAGGAAAACTTATTAAATTTCCGTTTTTATGTTCCGTTTTCAGACATCATTCATGGCAAACTGTTCCAGAACACACGCATTCTTGAGGTGGAGTACGCCCAGGGTCGGGACATACCACCCGGCAACACTGGCAAGATTGTCGAGACTCTCCAGGCCTGGGTCAACTCCTGCGACGGCGTCTCTAACTGCATTGAAAACCAGATCAAGTACGCCAATTCCGAGAAATCCAAGCGACTGTTCAACAAGGATCGTGTAGAGCAAGATGTGAGTACATAGCCTTAGGTTAGAACCTCCTATTGATCCGAGGCCTATGCCCTCTCCCTCTTTTCCAGCTGATTAATTTGAAAAAAATGCTGAAGAGTCAGGCTTCGGACAGTGATGAGAACATGCAGATCGACACTCATGGACCCAGCGGCAGCGGCGGCTTGAGTTTGGCGGACCTTCGCAAGAAGCCCTCCAAGATGAAGGCCCAGCGAAATGCTGGAGGTTGGTAATCCAAACAAATGCAAATTCTCCGCGAAATCGCTTTGCAGAGCGCCCAACTTACGTTACACAACTTTAATGACTTTCTCATTAAGTAGGAACTTTGCCATTAATTATTTTGTCACACTTTCCCCCCCCTTTCTTTGCAGTGGGTCTGAAGTTCAGCAAGTGAGTGCAGGCCAGCCGAGAGGGTGTTGGTGTGGACTCGGAGCTAAGCCTTGGGGGAGTAGGCAGCACCAGCTCAAGGTCGGATGCAATGCCGCGAGGCACTTGAGAACCGGATACCACTCGGCAAGCAGCAGGACGAAACCAAAACCAAAACAGAACTCATTTCGATTCACATAACTGTAGACCGTCCGGTCTGGAAACCATCATTTAGTATCAAACTTACCAATAAAATATAATAATAACCAAACCTATCAAAGCGCATGGTAATTAGTGCGGAAATTCACACTCATCTGCGTGCCTCGATGCTCGTTTCCATGTAATTCGCTTATCTATCAGTGCCATCTATCAATTCCACCGCAAATGGGCATTTAATTAATGTCCAAATTCGGTTTTAGACAAATGTTTATCCATCACATCAATATAAATCTACATTGTGCGTGTCTGCGGTATCCTCCCACTTGGCCAGCACATTTTACCTTTGACGTTATTTGTGGGCTAATTAACTGAGGCGAGTTGAATTATTTTCTGACACCTCTGATTGCCATTCATTTGCTATTTTATACTCTGTTCATCCGACTATTGTTCTCTCTGTTTCAGATTCTAATCTGTATTAAACATTGATTAGCATTGTTATAAATGTTTCTTTATTTTTATATGTATATTCTCCAGTCATGGAAAAGATTTTTTATTGTATAGCCTACGAATCACTACGCTCCCAACAATTTATGCACACATGGTCCTATTTACTTAGAACAAGTATTAACAGTATTTCTGACTAAAACCAACATACGAATATGTACAAGCTGCAAACAGAAGAGCTTTGCTCATTAAACCTAAACAGAACTTGAACATATCTACGACTATTCGAACTGCAGCGAATTCGTTTTGTATTTGCTCACCCAAATCCCATCTAGGTGCACCCTAGAACCCATCTAGAACCACCCCAGACCACATCCATTCGCACCCCAGAAAGCAGAGTACAAACAGTAAAGGGTTCTGTCACAATCCCCCATCTCATCAGTATCCCCATTTGCCTACATTTACTTAATTGCATTCTACGAGTAAATAACATGTACATATATTTATATGTGTATGCACCACATGAATTGTGAAAGCTTACTAACTTTAAATGTGTATTCCTCTGGGCTCTGCATCTCTTATTAATATCAAAACAGCTCCATGGCATGTATCTGTATTCAGCTTATTCCAATAAGCTCGATGCATTCGATGGAGAAATTTTAAATCTGGTGGCAGATTGGCAGATTGCAAAGCAATGGGAGATAACTATCTCATAAATATACCTATATTACACTTGGAGTTCGGTAAGTTCTAGTTGAATGGGTTCTTTGACTCAAAAAGTACCTCCCTTCATAATGTTCACATAATGTTCGGGCTCTTGGCCATAACTGGTTTCATTGTTTTTATCATGAAACAAAATAAGAACAGTTAAATTAATGTAGTACTAACAGCATGACGACAAATGCCGATTTTATGGATTTTAAATTTGCATCTTGGCGCCTTTTGGCATTCAATTCTTAATTGCTTTTCTGTTTTAAGCTGCACAAAAAATCTGGTTTGTTAGGAGATAAATTTCTCAAAATATTGAAATTTGAAATTGCCTCCACAACATGCTCTATTAAAATCTAGGGCATATTCAATTTATGCTGAATAAGGTGAACTCGTTTCTCAGAATCAAACTTTCCACCCAGACCAGCTGGCTTTTAGCCAGTATCGAGAAGATAAATATGAATTATACAAATTCTGCTAATAACAATTTCCAAAAGGTCAGGGCAGTTTCTTGACACTTTCGAATATCGAGGAGAAGCTGATAACGCTTCTCTTTTGCCATATTAGTTGAAACACTTTGCAGGTGGTACCCTCTATCCAAAGGACTTAAGAGGATATTCGGACTACGAGAAATTATCCCAGACTCTAAGCGGTACTCTCCTGAGTAGTATGTTTTGTATTGATGCTGTTCTCTCTTGATTTTTGCCCTGGTGTGTCAAAGCTGTCGTCGCGAAATTATTTCCCTCCATCTCTCCGTCTCCGTCTCATCCACCCTCCGCTGCCACTAATTCATTCTCAGACTCTCTTACTATTTAAAAAAAATCTTCAAGCACGATGTCAACCTCTTCATCTTCCTCCTCCAAACTGTGTATTGCTGTCCCATACTGCTACGGTATAAACTATTCCATAATAATAAATGTTTTTAAATTTTCTACGACAATTCTACCATGAAAAGAAAGCTTCGAAATCATATTTATCAAAAGGCAAGGACTTGGTATTCGTCCTTTCGTTGCAATAGTAAAAAATGGTAACAACAAATGTGTATAAAGATACAAGAGATGACTTGGATTTTCAGAGGTCTTGATCATCCCTGAACAAGATATGTTCTATTTGAACTTCATATAACCTCTGTTACTTTTACAAAACACCGAAGAACACGTTTTCTTAAAATGTGTTATTTTGGCAGATATGACATCTTTATTAAACGCAATAAAACATCAATTAATTGTGCTAAAAAGTTGCGAGAATCGAAAGCGAAATTCGCGTATGGCAAACCCGTTGGACAGGTCGGAAACGAAACCGTTATGTTACAGTTGACTGCAACCGAAAGTGTCAAAGTCAAAGTCATATTCTCGTTACTGTAATCATTAGCAATCATTATCGTGTATTTGAAAGTCAAGAAGAACTCTTATAAACTAGGTAAAGAAAGGTATCCAGAGAACAGTCCATGGTGCGGTCGGTATTCAGGGTGGGGCCTTAGTGATGGGAACGGATAACGGGCTCGGGGGCCTGTGGGTGCGCCTCCAGCCAGGCAACGGCACGGGCAATGGCCTCTGGGATTGGTGGTGGAGTGGGGAGCACGGCACCCACGGGCTGGTAGCCATTCTCGTCGGCCACATACTTGATCTCAACATGTTCTCCCTCGGGCGAGATCCAGCTGAAGCTGCCGTGGATGTTGCCATGGACATCACCGCTGGAGGACTGCTGGATGCTGTTGGACACCAGGAGATCAGCATCGAAGCCATCGGCGCGAACATCGCTGCGCTCAGACTTGACCTCGGCATGGACATCCTCGGAGCGTCCCACTGGGTGGGATACCTGAGGACGGGGAATCGCTATGCCGGCGGCGGCCACTCCCAAAACTGCGAACACCATCACCTAGACAGACAAGATGGAGATTCACCCATTAGAACTTCGAGTCCCCTGGCTGTCCTTGGAGCTACTCACAAACTTGAACATTTTTGGTTGTTGATTGCTGTCGTGCCGTGAACGAACGTTGACTGATATCTGACTCTGGTCGGGTCGAGTCTTTTTATATGCTTCTTAATCCAGTTGCTTCACCTAACATATTGCTACAACTTGCATTCAATTGTGTTTCTGAGTTATGGGATGACATGTCGGATGCGCCCGCACCCATAAAACCGACAACAACAGTTGCACCAAAAAAATCGTCACATGGCGACAGCTGAGCAAATGCCAAACAACGGTGTCACATAGTATATACGGGTATGATCTGTTAATAGATGCTAAAATGAAACAGTCGCATCAATAAAAGTGCAAACGGGTCCGACAGCATCCCGAAAGCAAAACAAGTTCATCAAGCCCCTTAAAAAAACTCTCCTCTTTCTTTCTAACTTCTAAATGGATTTGGCTGTTGCCTGTTGTTACTTTAAACCGAATCTTCAGCAGCACAGAGATTCTGCAATCTGATGCTTAACATCGAAGCACTGACATCAAACAGTTCCTCCTATCGGTTAGGTTGATTTATTGTGTGGTCTCTGTTTGGTCTCCATGTTTCCGCCTTTTATGACATGGATTTTGGAACATGTCCGCCAATGTTGGTTATTCATCTAAGAAATGAATATTGGTACTCGAGCAGATAATCTTGGGGATTTTTGGTTTCATCTCTTTCAGAGTTGAGTAAAAGTTGAGTAAAACACTACTCTTCTGTTCTAAAGTTCGTGCAGTAGTACATATGTTATATATGTATGTACGTTTGTAACGCAAAGTGGGAGGAATTAAGTTAAACAAGTTCAACATCCTAGTACATCTGTTTGTGAGCTTACTTACAGAGGTATATACATATGTATATATACAATTATTAGATGAATATCATCCAACCATCCTTATTTTATATAGTTTCTATAGAAACAATCGGTTTTTGGACTAAATTCATTTACATTTACTAGAATTACTGAAATCGGGGAATATTTTCTTGAGCTATGGTCTTGGGAGGTAGCATTATCCATAGAATTGATTTTCTGAAAGCTGTTGGTACAGAAGCTAGTATTTGCTACTTATTTATGGGTAAGTTACACTGTTATTTGATGGACCGTACGCAAGAAAATTCGCCAGGAGTAACATAGTCCTATGCCCTATTGCACTTGTCGAATGGAGCTCTAATCAATAGTCAACTATGGTCAGAAATAGTAGTAGTAAGTAAATAGTACGTTTCAATCCAAGTGCAACTAATATTTAACCGCCTTAACTAATAAATCAATTCGTCCCTTTTGGGAAAGGAGATTTCCAAATGACAGAGAGCATGCGGCATCCGGCACCGATACCAGTTCCGGCGCTTACGTGTAGTTACTTACAGCAATATTGGGCAGATTAGATAAATCATTAACTCTCATATATACAGACTAAGTGCCGCAGCTCTCAGCGTTCCCGTTCGTTTTTTCTAATTTAAAAAAAAGGCTATGAAATGTTTTTTTTACTGCTTTAGGCATATGCATGTATTTTTCTGGAAATCAAGTAGCACGGCTACACAACTAGGGAGAGATGCATCCATAGGACAGTCCGTTGATCGATCCATATCCAGCGGTAGCCTTAATGATGAACTCCGTGCTCCGGAGCTTGGGGTGAGCCTCCAGCCAGGCAAGGGCACGGACAATGGCCTCCGGGATTGGTGGTGGAGTGGGGAGCACGGCACCCACGGGCTGGTAGCCATTCTCGTCAGCCACATACTTGATCTCAACATGCTCGCCCTCGGGCGAGATCCAGCTGAAGCTTCCGTGCGCATTTCCATGGATGTCACCGCTGGCGGCTTGCTGGATGCTGTTATCAACCACGAGATCGGTGTCGTAGCCATCGGCACGAACGTCCGAGCTGAGGACCTTGACCTCGGCGTGGACATCGTCCGAGCGGGAGACTGGAGCAACGGCGGCCGCCAATCCCAAAACTGCGAAGACCATTACCTAAAAGGACAAATGTACGTAAAGTGTCCGTGAGTCCTTGAGTCCAAAAGTAATCATTTGAGCAACTTACAAATTTGAACATTTTTGATCCTTGATTTCTGTCTTTCCGTGAACGAACGTTGACTGATAACTAACTCTGTTCGAGCACAGTCTTTATATATGATTCTTAATCCATTTGTTTCTCACAACGAATTAATCGAGCAAAGCTTTTTTATTCGGCCTTTTCGATGGCGGATACATCCATAAAGCTAGCAAATACTGCGCCAATAAATTCTCCCCTCAACAACAGCGAAACAAATGTCAAAAAACGGGTATTAAGCTTCTGAATATAAGCTAAAATGAGACATGCTTTATTAACGATAGTGCAGGGAAGGTGCAGTAGAGAAACCTGTGATCTGTCCTTGAACTAGAGAACTTGTCCATTGGGGATAAAATTACTTATAACTAGAGACGTAGAAGAGTTGCGTAGCAGAAATGAAGGTAATTGTATATGCTGTTCAAAGTACATTACGATGACATTTGCTTATCTTTCCTTTGACTTTTGATTCGTATATGTATATACTTTGATCGCCCACAAATGAAGTAGGGAAGAGTTCCTCCCCTATTCGTAATCGGACCAAACAAAACAAGTATTTCCCAATTAAATTTTCAGAGTGTCAAGCATTTCTGAAACACACCTAATAGCTTTTAACTTTAACAAAAATGCAGCTTTCTGACAGAGTTGTCTTGATTTCATACTCGAATTAAAGTTTCGAAGACCCCGAAAAATATGCTACGCAACTTATTTCAAGAGAGTTTATTCGGATCTTTAATTAATTTAAAAAAATGCATATCTATATGAATGGCACAATATTTAATAGAAAATTTTAAAACTGTATTAATGTATGTATGTCATAGATAAAGACGGTTTTCGTTCGATTCAAGCTTATATTTGTACTCTACTGCGCTCGCGGACATGGCACTCCTGGACCTGGCACATCACGTGGATGGAGAATGATTTTAGAATACGAATAGGCATCAGGAAGATTTGCATATGATACTTCAGTCCACATGGGCGGGCACCGCTTATGCTAAAAATAAATGCTAATTGAAAACAGGTTGCATCAGCTTCGAGTTCCGCGGCTTGATTTCGGACTATAAAAAGCGATGCTTGGTCCCAGATCAGCATCAGTCTCACAATTTCTATTGCCTGAAACAAAATCAAAATGTTCAAGATCGTAAGTATTCCCATTCCCTCCAGCGCTTTTGGATAATCTACAATTTGAATAACGGATATCCCTTGCAGCTTCTTGTCTGCGCCCTTGCCGCCCTTGTGGCCGCCAACGAGAATGCCGAGGTCAAGGAGCTGGTAAATGATGTGAATCCCGATGGCTTCAAGACATTGTTGTCCCTGAGCGACGGCACTTCCTCCCAGGCCAGCGGCGATGTGCACGGCAACATTGATGGCGTCTTCGAGTGGGTCTCCCCCGAGGGTGTCCACGTTCGCGTCGCCTACAAGGCCGATGAGAATGGTTACCAGCCCACTAGCGATCTTCTGCCCGTCGCCCCACCAATCCCAGAGGCCATCCTGAAGTCTCTGGCCTGGATCCAGGCCCACCCCAGCAAGGAATAGGCGCACCATCGACAGGGACATCACTTCGACTCGAAGCAGAAAGTCCGGGCTTGGATTATCCCGACTCACTGCATACAACTTAGAATATGAACAGCATACTGAAAATAAATTATATTTTCTAAAGAAAAACAATCTAAATGAATTTCGATTCCAAACTTTACAGGAGGCAACAATTAAGGAAACAATTTAGGAAATAATAAATGGACCATAGGAATTCTAAGTCACCTCAGATTATGCTGTTCCCATAAACGTATGCACATTGCTTTACTTAAAACTATAAAGCATACCATTATACTATATATCAAAGAAATGTATAATTAGTAAACAAATTGGAAGTAGTTTTCAGCGACTAAGCCATATACAACATGGTATGTTTGGTAGGATAATGTTTAGAAACCGAAAATCTGTTCTGACTTTGTCTAACGACCAATCGTTAATCGATTTATAGTCCAGGCGATTCTTAGTTTACAAAATGGGAAGCATTTCGGGGATACCTATGATCAAAAAGTATATTTCCTAGGGATATTCAATAGAGAAACTCGCACTTAATGTTGGTTTAAATAACGTTTATTCTAAAGCTCGAAATTGATGAACTGTACTTTTGTTAAAAGTAGAAAAACGGACGGGTGAAGTGCACAAACTTTATACATTTTAATACATTGTACGAGTTTTGAATACATTTTTTCTAATCCTACCGTGGAAAATTAAATGAGCTCCAAAAAATATGCTATGGAGAGATTTTTTAAATCCATTTGGAGTAAAAATTGGTAGGTATTATATAAAATGTATATTAAATCTGACGCAATAACTAGATCGATTTTACAATTCTAAACTGGATTACTGACTTTCTTATGAATTAATTACTGTCTGCTCGAGCGTGCTTAGAATTTCCGTTATAGTCTGGATAATTATGCGGCGGATTATAATCAACGAAATATCTAAACTGCCACTGGACGTCGCTTTAAATGGATCACAGAACCTGTTCAGATAATATTTTCAGAATAATCATGGGGGTAATTTGCATAGAAGAGTACGAAAAAGTGCAGCAGACGGTTTTTACCGTCCTTATCTTCCAAAGTCTACACATATGATGATCCGGTAAAGATTATGCGAAACGAAACCGAAATGTTAATTGAAAACGGGTTGCATCAGCCTCGAGCTCGAGCTCGACGGTTGACTTTAGCGTATAAAAGCGATAATCGCATTTATTTTGGCATCAGTCTCAAAAGTTCTCTAGTCAGACAATCGAATCAAAGCCCAAATCAAAATGTTCAAGATCGTAAGTATCTCTGAGCCTGGATAGTGATCCATAGGACCAGATAATCATGATCAATCCTTGCAGCTGCTTGTCTGCGCCCTTGCCGCCCTTGTGGCCGCCAACGAGAATGCCGAGGTCAAGGAGCTGGTTAATGATGTGAATCCCGATGGCTTCAAGACATTGTTGTCCCTGAGCGACGGCACTTCCTCCCAGGCCAGCGGCGATGAGCACGGCAACATTGATGGCGTCTTCGAGTGGGTCTCCCCCGAGGGTGTCCACGTTCGCGTAGCCTACAAGGCCGATGAGAATGGTTACCAGCCCACTAGCGATCTTCTGCCCGTCGCCCCACCAATCCCAGAGGCCATACTGAAGTCTCTGGCCTGGATCCAGGCCCACCCCAGCAAGGAATAGGCGCATCCTCGACTAGGACTTCGGAACGTCTCGGAACAGCAAGTTTGGACTCGGTCTAACCTTAGTTGCTGCATATTAGTTAGGATCTGAACAGCATGATGTAAAAATAAATACAATTATCGAAACTCAAATATAAGTGTTCAATGTTTTATATCAAACAAAAATAACTTTAAAGAGAATGCCCACGGCTCCCACACAACCCGGTGAATGTGACTGTCTAAGGGGTAAAGGAGCCTGTGGCTATTGGGAATCTATCTAATATATGTCACATTTCAGATATGTGGTCTTTTATTTATTATTCTCTTTTTCTCCACATTTGTCATGAATGAAGAATGATTCCACCCAGACGATTCCGATTTTAAGTCTGATGATGATGTGCCGTAGTCCAAGCGACCCAAGTAAAGGTCAGCCAAGACGGTGCTGTTCTGTTCGATTGATGGAGCGGGCTGTTTTATGAACTGGTAAGCTGCCTTTGGGATTATCAAATTCCTTTATGCACATATGCAGGTTGTGTGAGTTATGCAATAAAACAAAAACGAAACTACGAAGTCTCCAAATGAATATTCATTAGCAGCGACTATTTAATGGAGTGCTAATCAAAATGAAATATTTTCCAAGTCAACTTTGATGGTTTATGGCAAACAATGATTTGCAATGTCTGAGAATAGACTCAGTCTGTAGACCAAAACGGGATACATTGGCATTGACACTTTCAGTATGGATATAGTTCAAATTCTTAGTCTATAATGGGGTAAATCACTCCACAAATGCTCGTTTGCCCAGCCTGATTTGTATGCCATTCTCCGACTTGAGAGTCACCCGAATATTCAGCACTGGATCGTACTCGCTCTGGGGAACACACTCTACCTGGGAGTGGTCGTTGATGCCCGAAGACAAGCCATCGACGGCGGGCAGGATCTCGAAGTTGCGCACCAGCTGGGATAGCAGAGCCTTCAGCTGGTACATGGCAAACTTTTCGGCTAGAAAACGGATAAGTTATTGAGTATTTTTAAGTTGATAAGGTTGGTTTTTAGGATAGGACCCCTACCAATGCATCGCCTGGGCCCAGCACTGAAGGGGACACTCTTGAAGGCTTCGATGCCGACATCTGCGCCTGCAGTCTCGAATCTCTCTGGACGGAAGACGCACGGCTCCTCGAAGTACTTCTCATTGTAACCCATGGCAATCAGACACATAATGACCGTGGTGCGTTTCGCCACCTTGGTGCCGTCTGCAAGTGGGGGAACGTAGAGTGAAATGTGTCGGCATAAGACTTTGATTCCATGTCCAACTACTTACTGATATCGATGGGTTTGCGGTTGGTTCTCGCTATCAGCGGGACTGACGGGTACAGACGCAGTGTCTCGCGTATGACCAGCTCCAGGTAGCGCATCTGATCCAGCCTGCCTATATCCGCTTCTGCAGAGAGATCCTGGCCAAAGATGCGCTGCTGCTCCTCGAAAGCTCTTTGCTGAATCTCCGGGTGCCGGGAGAGTGTGTACAGGGTGAAGGAAATGGCGGCAGCAACTGGATCGTGGCCCTATATCAATGAAAGCCATTTAACGAAGCTGAAGATCACTTGGTGTGGAGCACTTACTGCAAATATAAACGTGGATATTTCCTCTACAATCTCAAGTTCCTTAAGGGCGCGCCCGTCCAGCTTAGCAGCCAGGAGGACATCGAGGAATGGTTTATTGATTTGTTTGGTCCTTTCCCCACTCGCGTTCTCATCCGCCAGTTGTTGGCGTCGCTGCGTGATAATCTAAAGGAAAATATTGAATATTAAAGCACACCCAGGCAATCCCTTGTACCGAGGTACTTACTCGGTAGATTTCCCTGCGGAGCAGAGACAGGGCTCTTCGCTGCTTCATGTAGTAGGACGTGAGGCGGAAGAGGGCATCGAAACGCTTCACGATGCTGAAGGTGCGCTCCTGGACGACATCGCAGAGACTAGGGATGAGTAAGGACGGTAAGTGGGACTCGACTCTCGGCGGATGACCTGACTGAGATTATACTTACTCCTTGATGGCCCCATGCAAATCGGACGGCTCTCCGCTGAGTGAGTTGCTGACCAGGCCAGTGGCGTTCTCTGAGTAAAAGAAAAGAGGGAACAGAAATGGCAGAACTTGAGGCGTAAGTATGGTCAAGTAGAGGCTAAACGAAGCCAGACGAAACTTCAAAATGGTCAATAAATTACTCCCAGTTAGTCGAGGAATATTTCAAAAACCATCTTAACCGTAGAATATCAAAATGTTTTTTATTGTGCAGAGAAAGAGGGAAAGTACCTCAACCGCAGGTTTTGCGAGCGGCCAAAACTTTTTCCTACAATCTGCGGCACTTGTAGCCATTTTCTATGCAATAAATCTTCTTTGTAAAACGTTCATAATAAATTACAAAAAAAATAAACGAGCGGAGCGCCCAAACGCAGGAGAGAGCGAGGCTCTGCCCCAGAAAACTCCGACATGACAAATGTGTAAAGTTTTCCGTGGGTCGGCCTGGTCTGCTCTGCTCGAAAGCGAAAGCGAATCCTTCACTTACCACACACAATATCCAGAGTACATTTGGCCACCAGCTCCTGGGCGTCGAAAATCTCCAGCGTCTCTGTCAGTTCATTGAGCTTCTGCACAAATTTGCCGCCTGTTCGATGAACCACACGCAGATAGCCCTCGATGGCCGACCGTTCAAAAGCCGGCATATAGAGCTTTTGATGCTTCAGCCAGCGGGCACCGGAACTGGTTAGGAGGCCATCGCCCAGCCAGGGTCGTAAAAAGGAGTACAAGTGCTCCTTGTACAGCAGAGATGAACTCGACAAAATGTTCTGCAAGTCGAACACAATGCCGTACTCGTAAATGTGAAGTCTGTGTGTATGTTGGAGAGGGTACTCACCTGAATTTCCGCTGGATCACTAAGCATCATGTGATACTGCAGGAAGACCAGTGAGCGAAATCCCTGGAAATCATATTTCCGACAATACTGCAAAACCTTTTTCGGATACTCTGTGGAAAAAGTAACAAGCAGCCAGAATATAAGGCACTACACAGTTTAATTTTCCATCACAAGTTTCTTGTGGAAACTACACTTGAGATTGTGGTCTGGATTTGCACATCTACATTCACATATAAATTTCAGGTAGCTGTCTCTTGACTGTGGCAGTGGTGAACCCACATCCCAATTTTCGAAACGAAATATCCAACATGTGAATACAGCCTGTGGGTTTGGGCAACCTCAAGTAACCCTGATTAAGTTTGAGCCCCAAAATATGATATGGCTATAAATTGAAGTCGCTATGAAACGGTTGACTCATTAAATGCATCGAAAAGTGCACTGGAAAATGATTGAAGTGGAGCTTCAACTGGTGGATAACCTCGCTTTTCACTTTCCTTCACGGTTCATGCACTTGAGGAGCCGAAACCAATTGAAGAGCAGTCTAAGCGGGCTAGCAACATGCACAGAGAGCGATAATAAAACGCATTCAATGGACAACAGGCTCTGTCGGGAAGTAGGTAACCATCCGACCATGCAAAACTATCAGTTGATGTGCAGCTTCCATTCTCTGTTCAAGTCCCAGGCCATTGTGCATTTGGAATGATTGCTTTAGGCACGTGCATGGCAAAGGGAAAATAATACCGAATTATTCAGCTGTGCCGTGGAAAAGCACTTGGGAAAAGCGCCGAGAACTTGATGAAAATTGCAACAAGTACGATAACATGTATACAGCGAGAAAATCAAAAACAAATACTAGTCCCGAAAGAAATCGAATGCACTTTTCATGAATAAAATTCACAATTCCCATCTCAGCACATGTTAAATTCGATCAGACAAAAGCCATTATCCAACGAACCTTAAAGAGTACATAAATATAGGCAGGCGGTTGGAATGGTACTCACCCGCTGGCTTCAGACCGAATTGAAATATATTCCCCACAAAGGGGTAGGGCGTTGGTCCTGGTATCATTTCCATAATGCCAGCCATGTGGTCTATGTAGTTGAATATCTTGACACCTTTGAACACCAAAATGGTGGCCAAAATTATGGCAATTGCTATCAAAAACATGATTCCGTTTAACTGTGCTCCTCGGCTATTACTTTCCAACTGTTTGTTCTACTTCGAAGAGTTATTATACATACGAAGTAGGTGACAAATGTTTCTCTCCGATAACCCCATCGATAGCTTATCTTAACTTAACCTTAACTTTCTTCAGCCAACTTGTGTGTGTGTGCGTGTGTGTGTGTTTGTCTGTGCTGTTTTCTGGTATGACTAGAAACAATTGCCATTCGGCAAACTATCAATCACTCAATTAACATGGTAGTTCTTTATGGCATGCTCCTGTCGGTAATTGGTAAATAGAATTACACTAGCTCTGGCCCAGCCAAGGGGCAGAACTTGACTCACTTTACTGTGCGGTAATGACGCGTGGGTCCAAAGGTTGTTCTATTTGTTCTGTTAATCAAGTGATATTACTACGAGTATGTGTTTGTTTGTGAAACAGAGTAGGAATGAATGGCTTTGGTATGAGTAACACAAAAAGAGGAAAAATAATATCTATGAGCGATACTTATTTATTATTGATTTAATTAAACAAATATTAATGATTTCTAGATGCAAAGACGAACCTAAAGTATTGGCACAGCAAGTGCGGAGATTTTCGAAGAACAAATACTTGTAGCAATAAATTGATATATTTTGGCTAATTTTTATAAGACAATTTTATTACATTATCTAAAAACTATTTTTAAACGAAAAACAGGTCCCAAATAGGAACATAGCATTCATTCTGCTGTTAGATTGGATGCTCTATAAAGAGCATACTTTTGGGCATAGCAATGTAGCAAAACTATATGTTTCAACACTGACATGTAGAATAATGCCCTTACATTATTTTCCGATTTCTCGTTCTCTTTTTCCTAACCAAACCAACTCTCTCTGGCTCCAAATTATGTGAGCACGCATGTATGTATGTGCATTGTGCCAGACATTTGTTTACCTTTTTCGGGTGTGTTTTCCTCTCTTTCTCATTTAAACAGAGAAACAAGCAAAAGCTGATATGCCGAACCTCCGAGCTGAGTTCGAGTAGAGTGGATTAATGATGGAATTTCTCGGGCGTTAATAATAAACAAAAACTATAAACACTTTGTATAGAACTTTGTATAGAATCGGTGTAGTGCTTTTCACAATGACTACGCTCTCCTACCAACTTCAGCTCCGTTATAAACCAATTTTGGTCAAAATAGTCCAAAACTTGAATTGGTAAATGCCGAGTCACGCTGAACGCATCAAAACACTTGTATGTATATATATGTATATCTGTATGTATGCATTTATATACTTACATATGTATGTATGCAGCGAGCTACTCCAAGATTTTGGCAGCTGGCAGCGATAGTGAGAGAGATAAAGAGCGAGCGGCGGGAGAGCTTGCGGGAGTGAGGAACGCTATCATTAGTATTTAAAGCCAGAGACGACGATACTACACTTCCATTTTCGTAGTCCCCCGCGAACGGAAAGGTTGACAAAGTCGCGATCGAAAATGTGGTTCGTGTTGTATTTTTTTCTGGCGCTTCCACTGCTTTTAGTGGCCTATCTGGAGCTCAGCACGTTTCGGCGCAGAAGAGCCCTGAATAAGTTCAAGGGGCCGAGCCGGTTGCCCATCGTGGGCAATGCCCACCAGGCCGGCAAGAATCCCACAGGTGTGTGCTGTTCCATCGAATCTCCTGATCTCCTGAATCGGAGTACGACTGAAATAACCCGTCTCGAATAGCGTTGTGACTGATGACTGCATTTGTAATTTTCTCAGCGGCAATGTTATTCCAGTTGGGTTGTTGGCGGCCAAACAACAACTATAAAACAGAAAAAGTGCATGGCAGCTGATAAGCCCAATCCTAATGTACTCGAACACCCACAACCATATGTACATGCTCTTTAGTTGCTTTGCCCACCAGACAATCTCCCGTGAAGATAGCACCGAGACTTTGGTCAGAGTGTTTGCCTAAACTAAAACTCCTTGTGATCCAGACGAAATTAATTACGATTTCATGTGAAAATCTTGGACAGATCATTGCGTGTCAAGCTAAATGGAAAACTCGTACATATGTACAAACAATGAAAACCTTTGGAATCTGAATGTGACCCGCCCACCCAATTGAAATGTGTTGCCTGTGCTCCGACTAACAATGAGTTTGTTCTGTTCACCCTATAGAGATTCTCGACCAGGTATTCTCTTGGTGGCATGAGTATGGCAAAGATAACTTTCGCTTTTGGATAGGATCTTACTCCAATTTGATCGTCACCAATCACAAGTACTTGGAGGTAAGCTGCACAAACGTCCCTCGATCGAACATCTCCTAAAATTATTTGTTATTGCCTTCTCCAGTTCATATTCAGCAGTCAGACACTGATTACCAAGTCCGATATCTATAACCTTACCCATCCATGGCTGGGGCTTGGCCTGCTTACCAGCACAGGCAGCAAATGGCACAAGCATCGAAAGATGATTACGCCCTCCTTTCACTTCAACATCCTGCAGGACTTCCACGAAGTGATGAACGAGAACTCTACAAAGTTCATCAAGCAGCTGAAGGAAGTGGCAGCCGGCGACAGTATTTTTGACTTTCAGAACGAGACCCATTACTTGACTCTGGATGTCATTTGCGACACTGCCATGGGAGTGTCCGTGAACGCAATGGAAAACCGAAGCTCCTCCATTGTTCAAGCTTTCAAAGAGTAAGAATTGACAGTATTAACTGATGAATTCTGTTGACAGCCGTTCTTCTCTCTTATAGTATGTGCTACTGCATCAACATGAGAGCCTTTCATCCGTTTAAACGTAATGACCTGTTCTTTCGCTTGGCTCCCGACTATCCAGCCTATTGCAAGACTCTGAAGACCCTGCAGGACTTTACCAACAATATCATCGAGAAGCGTATAAAGGCCCACAAAGACGGTACCATTTCGGCAAGTCAAGGGGATGAGTTCTCCCGCAAGAAAATGGCCTTCCTAGATACCTTGCTGTCATCTACGATCGACGGTCGCCCGCTTACGACTCAGGAGCTTTACGAAGAAGTCTCCACTTTCATGTTTGAAGGACACGATACAACCACTTCGGGAGTGTCCTTTGCTGTTTTTTTGCTCTCCAGACACCAAGACGAGCAACGAAAATTATTCGAGGAACAGCGCGAAGTGATGGGTGACTCCGGAATGGGTCGTGACGCCACCTTCCAGGAAATCTCTGAAATGAAATATTTGGATCTGTTCATCAAGGAGGCACAGCGCGTGTATCCCAGCGTACCATTTATTGGTCGCTATACCGAGAAGGACTACGTTATTGGTAGCTTATTGACAGTCTCTAATTTAACCTTTTGATAACTCTTCTCTTCGTCCTGCAGAG
This sequence comes from Drosophila lowei, assembly GCA_008121275.1. Taxonomy (NCBI): domain Eukaryota; kingdom Metazoa; phylum Arthropoda; class Insecta; order Diptera; family Drosophilidae; genus Drosophila; species Drosophila lowei. Next base: position 16,044,921 of record CM017778.1, on the reverse strand, counting down.
GGCGATCTTGTGCCGAAGGGTACCACCCTAAATTTGGCACTCGTTATGCTTGGCTACAACGATCGTGTGTTCAAGGATCCGCACAAGTTTCGTCCCGAACGATTTGAGCTGGAGAAACCCGGTCCCTTCGAGTATGTGCCCTTCAGTGCCGGTCCCCGCAACTGCATTGGCCAGAAGTTCGCTCTGCTGGAGATCAAGACGGTGGTATCCAAAATTATTCGCCATTTTGAAGTGCTGCCTGCCCTGGATGAGCTTGCCTCCAAGGATGGCTATATAAGTACTAGCCTAGGATATCCGCCTGAAGAAAGGAAGAAGCGCGACTTGCTTCGCCACAAATACGATCCCCTTCTGTCTGCTGTACTGACCCTGAAGGCCGAGAATGGTCTCTTTATACGCCTCAAGGAAAGGCACTAGACTGTACGGGTTAGAATAAACGTTATTGTTGTTATTATATCCTAATTCGTTTAACTTATTTAATACAAAGGTTGGTATCCCTAAAGCAGCCCTGGGCCCCAGGTAGATGGCTAAAACAGAGTGCATCTTGTCGCAGGTTCGGTTCCTCACACGCATCTGGCACCCGAACATCTGTTCTGTGATTGGCGCCATTTGCCAGAACTCACTCAAGGACAACTGGTCACCGATGATCACCCTGCCCTCACTGTTGATCTCACTGCAGGCCTGGCTGTCCGATGCCGAGCCGGATGACCCAATGGACAAGGTGGTGGCACTCCAGTTCAAGGAACAGTACGATGTTTTTCTGCTTACTGCCAAGCACTGGACCAATGCATATGCAGGCGGTCCTCACGCCTTTCCCGAGTGTGACTCAAAGATCCAACGTCTCAGGGACCTGAACATGGGCGTCGACGAGCATTACGCGCGCCTTATCCTCTCTAAGGAGAACTGGGTCTTGGAAATGGCCGCCGAGTACCTGTTGTAGCATATTGGGTATTAGAAAACCTTAGACTTCTCTCTCCCTCTCACACTCTTAGTCGTGCAGTGTGCGGGAGCGAGGCTTAACGGCTGGTGTTGATGTGAGAAGCGTGAGAGCGGGACAGATGTTGCGGGATGAAAGAGGGTCATTCGGTGGAAAGGGAAAAATTAGAGACAAGGAGAGATTAGAGAAAGAGCAGGCGGCAGTCATGGGCTCCGAGACCGATTCCGGCGTATAGGTTTCAGAAATCAAGCGACTACAAATATACTGAACTCTAGAACTGTAGAGCACAACATACCCGCCTCCTTATGTATTCAATTTAACACCAAATTGACAACCATAGAATAAAAAGTCAGTTGTAAAACAATACAGCAAGGCAGTCACACATTTTCATTTGTCGTGCGTGCTGCTAGTACAAATAAATCACTAAAACTACAAGCTAGCAAATCCTCGCAACTAAGCTGGGAGCGATTGCAAAGACTTTTTGCAGCAACAACAAGAGCCACACAGCCATCATGGCGAATAGGGCTGTGGAACGCATTCAGAAGGACCCAGTTCTCCTTAGAGAGGATAAGGCGCGCGTAATGCTCGTCGACGCCCATGTTCAGGTCCCTGAGACGTTGGATCTTTGAGTCACACTCGGGAAAGGCGTGAGGACCGCCTGCGCCTGCTAGCAAATCCTCGCAACTAAGCTGGGAGCGATTGCAAAGACTTTTTGCAGCAACAACAAGAGCCACACAGCCATCATGGCGAATAGGGCTGTGGAACGCATTCAGAAAGAATTCAAGCAAGGCATTGGCCGCGAGCAGGTAAGTGGAGGCGATCCCTGCCTTGCGGTGGAGGCCATGCGGTGACCAGCGGCAGCAGCGGACTATGCGGACCTGTGGGTCCTCTGGGGAGGGGAGGAGGCTGCTTCTGCTCATTGGCCACTGATTGGGATCGTGGGACCAGTGTGGAGGAGCATTAGAGTGCCTGATAATTTCGTGTCGTTCTCTCCCACAGATGGGGCCGTGCTCTATAAAACTCGAACTTGTCAACGGCAACTGGACAGAGCTGCGGGGCGAGATAGCCGGGCCCCCCGACACGCCCTACGAGGGGGGGAGGTTCATACTGGACATTAAAGTGCCGGAGACGTATCCGTTCAGACCGCCAAAGGTTGGTATCCCTAAAGCAGCCCTGGGCCCCAGGTAGATGGCTAAAACAGAGTGCATCTTGTCGCAGGTTCGGTTCCTCACACGCATCTGGCACCCGAACATCTGTTCTGTGACTGGCGCCATTTGCCAGAACTCACTCAAGGACAACTGGTCACCGATGATCACCCTGCCCTCACTGTTGATCTCACTGCAGGCCTGGCTGTCCGATGCCGAGCCGGATGACCCAATGGACAAGGTGGTGGCACTCCAGTTCAAGGAACAGTACGATGTGTTTCTGCTTACTGCCAAGCACTGGACCAATGCATACGCAGGCGGTCCTCACGCCTTTCCCGAGTGTGACTCAAAGATCCAACGTCTCAGGGACCTGAACATGGGCGTCGACGAGCATTACGCGCGCCTTATCCTCTCTAAGGAGAACTGGGTCCTTCTGAATGCGTTCCACAGCCCTGTTTGCCATGATGGCTGTGTGGCTCTTGTTGTTGCTGCAAAAAGTCTTTGCAATCGCTCCCAGCTTAGTTGCGAGGATTTGCTAGCTTGTAGTTTTAATGATTTGTACTAGCAGCACGCACGACAAATGAAAATGGGACTGCCTTGCTGTATTATTTTACAACTGACTTTTTATTCTATGGTTGTCAATTTGGTGTTAAATTGAATACATAAGGAGGCGGGTATGTTGTGCTCTACAGTTCTACAGTTCAGTATATTTGTAGTCGATTGATTTCTGAAACCTATACGCCGGAATCGGTCTCGGAGCCCATGACTGCCGCCCTACGAGGGGGGGAGGTTCATACTGGACATTAAAGTGCCGGAGACGTATCCGTTCAGACCGCCAAAGGTTGGTATCCCTAAAGCAGCCCTGGGCCCCTGGGCAGCATCTGCTGAGCACGCTGTTCCTTCTTGTGTTCGGAGGGGCGACCGGACATTTCGTAGGATCTGGAATGCGAAAAAGTGTGCGTTTTTCTCTCTCTCTCTCTCTCTCTAGCCCTTCACATACTCACTTCAACCAGTTGACGAGGCTCAAAGTTGTTGTTCTGGGAAGTAAGTATATGCTTCTGCGCTTGTTCTCTGAAATCGTGTGTTTTCCTTTAAAATAGTCAGAAAGACGTGTTTTTCGAGGACTACTGTATTTGAGATTTAGCCGAAAACCCTTTGTCTCGAGACTTGCATACACGATTCTTGAAGAGTTTGGGGATATGTGTGTTCGCCATTAACAGTCGAATCAATGTGGCCATGCCTGCTCGTCCGTCTTGATGAGCGCTTAGACTTCTCTCTCCCTCTCACACTCTTAGTCGTGCAGTGTGCGGGAGCGAGGCTTAACGGCTGGTGTTGATGTGAGAAGAGTGAGAGCGGGACAGATGTTGCGGGATGAAAAAATTGCCATAAATTGCTAAACTCAACAGAAAAGATTGCATGGCATACGCTTGGGCTTACGGGTTTCACATAAGCAAATAGAAAAGCTTGGAAGATCCCCTCCCTGAACACCCAGCTGTTAAAAACAACCTGACCTAGTCCACAACTATATAAAGCTCAGTCGCTACAGATAAAGAGAGAGAACTTTATGGTCGATAATTTAGGTAGGTTTTACATTTTTTTGCATATAATTATGGAAGTGATTGTCAGCGAAGGAAGATATAGATATATAATAGATATAAGACAAAAAGAAGGTTCGTCAATCTAAGTCAAAGTTTTCTGGTGTAAAGACCAAACCGTCTTATCGGTCATGATTGGATGATAACTTAAACCATTTGGCTCGATTCGGGTACTTCAGTACCAACGCTAGTGCTGGCCATATTCTCCACTCATAATCGCAGAGTTTCGTGTGATGTACGGTTGTGCTGGTCGGATCGGAAATGTGGTTTGCGTTGTATGTGGTCTTGGCGCTGCCGCTCTTCGGATGGAAAACCTTCTTGGAAAACCCGGTCCCTTCGAGTACGTGCCCTTCAGTACCGGTCCCCGCAACTGCATTGGCCAGAAGTTGGCTATGCTGGAGATCAAGACGGTGGTGTCCAAAATTATTCGCCACTTTCAAGTGCTGCCTGCCCTGGAAGAGCTTGCCTCCAAGGATGGATACATAAGTACTACGCTAGGCCTGCCGTCTACAGAGAAGAAGAAACGCGACTTACAGCAACACAAATACGATCCCATTCTGTTAGTCGCGATGAGCCTGAAGTCTGAGAATGGAATTCACCTTCGCCTTAAAGATAGGTTTTAAGCAAAGATATTAAAATAAACGGTATTGCTACTGGCATTTAAAAGAATCATCCTGCTATTCTCAGCACTCAGATAAATAGTGTGAGTGTGTGCTTGCGCGTAGTGGATGTGTGGGAGCGAACGACGGCAGAGAACGAGAGAGAGAGCGAGATCGATGCGGTGTGAATACATAGCCATCAATACATATGTACATAACAGCTGCATATCCCATAGTATTCCATAGTATAGTATAGTAAAAACAGGGTGATTATTGTTCAAAAAAATGAAAAGGCTAAATTATAATTTATAACAAATAATTGTGTATATTTATAGTTACACTTGTTATAATATAATTTAATAATTATCTTTTTTTGAGTTCTCGTTTTTAGTTTAAATCTAAAAGTTTGCTATTCTTTTCTAGTTTAGAGCATTATTAATGGGAACAGCATATTTTTAGGATTGGTGAAAGAACAGGTCAAAATAATTGCGCAGGTCAGTACAACACACAAGTAAGGCTACGATTTAGCTCCAAATATTTACGTAAATACATAAACACATTCATTCTCAAGCACCTACAGCATTTTAAGTGATAAGTCCACTGATTTAATCTCTTCCATGTGATCGTTGATAGGGGGCTTTGTGTTTGCTAAAGACTAAATACTCTCTATCTGGATATTCAATGTACGGTTTGCCGAATATCCCCTAATACCATGTCGAAGACGCCTGCAAAGAAACAAATAGCTGGAATTGATATAGCAAATATGTATAAATACCCCGATCTAAAATAAACAGAAAGTTTCTGACAATCAACATGATCATCATGAAATAGCAGCTAGCATAAATGACAATGGCATAATGACGGTGCTCGCCCCCCACACTTATCACTGTTATAGACACAAAGCTTACGAACTGCCGACTCACGATGAACGAACGGTGTCTAGTCGACGTTGCGACCTGATGTTGAGAGATAGAGAGCGGAAAATATGAGAATCGTGTTGGTTGCGCTCCTATTTAAGCTTTGCGCAGACTACAATCTTATACCATATTCTTAACTTACCGTACACTGAAAGGTACATTGTCGGGATCGAAAATGTGGCTGGTGTTATATGCATTTTTGGCCTTGCCGCTGCTCGTGTGGCTCTACCAGGAGTTGACAACATTCCGGAGGAGACGATTGCTGAAAAAGTTCCATGGACCCAAACGATTGGCCATCGTCGGCAATGCCCATCAGATGGGTAAAAATCCCACAGGTGAGTGCTGTATAAAGGGCGGCAAATTGAATGAAACTACGACATACACACTCCGTAGAAATTCTGGACCAGCTATTTTCTTGGTGGCACCAGTATGATAAGGATAACTTCAGCTTCTGGATAGGATCTAACCCCAATATAATGGTCACCAAGCCCAAGTACTTAGAGGTGAGCTTTTAAAGAAAACCTCTAACGGAAATAATGCAATCCATCTGCTTTTCCTTCACAGTATATACTCACCAGTCAGACCCTGATAAAAAAAGGTGATAACTATGCTCTAACCCGTCCATGGTTGGGTTTGGGCCTGCTCAATAGCATGGGCAGTAGGTGGCACAAGCATCGAAAGATGATCTCGCCCTCCTTCCACTTCAACATCCTGCAAGACTTTCACAAGGTGATGGACGAATATTCCACCAAATTCGTGCAGAAACTGAAAAAAGTGTCTGCCGGGGATAGTATTTTCGATATTCAGGATCAGGTCGCCTACTTGACCCTAGATGTAATTTGCAACACAGCCATGGGAGTGTCCATTAACGCAATGGAAAACCGAACGTCCGACATAGCGCAAGCATTCAGGGAGTAAGTATTCAACGACTTCGCACGACTCAGTTCTCTGAACATCAGATCCCTCCTCATGCAGCATATGCGTCAACGTCAGCGTGAGGTCCTTCAGTGTGTGGAAGCAAAATCAAGTGCTCTATCGATTGGCCCCCGACTACCCCGCCTATTGTAAGACGCTGAAGACCCTGCAGGACTTTACCCACGATGTCATCGAGAAGCGCGTCAAGGCCCACAACGACGGTACCGCTTCAACAAGCCAGGGCGATGAGTTTTCCGGAAAGAAGATGGCCTTTTTGGATACCTTACTCTCAGCAACAGTTGACGGTCGCCCTCTGACGTCCCAGGAGCTGTACGAGGAAGTCTCCACATTTATATTTGGAGGCCACGACACGACGACTTCGGGAATTTCTTTCGCTATTTATTTGCTCTCCAGACACCAAGACGAGCAACGAAAATTATTCGAGGAACAGCGCGAAGTGATGGGTGACTCCGAAATGGGTCGTGACGCAACCTACCAGGAAATCTCACAAATGAAATGTTTGGATCTGTTCATCAAAGAGGCCCAGCGCGTCTATCCCAGCGTACCATTCATTGGTCGCTATACCGAGAAGGACCATTTAATTGGTAAATGCATAAACCTTTCAACTGGAGCCGCTTTGTAACTCTGTGATTCTGTTTTCCAGATGGTGACCTCGTGCCAAAAGGTACCACCCTAAATTTGGCACTCATTATGCTCGGCTACAACGATCGTGTGTTCAAGGATCCGCACAAGTTCCGACCCGAGCGCTTTGAGCAGGAGAAACCCGGTCCCTTCGAATACGTGCCCTTCAGTGCCGGTCCCCGCAACTGCATTGGCCAGAAGTTCGCTTTGCTGCAGATGAAAACCGTGGTATCCAAGATAGTGCGCAACTTTGAGGTTCTGCCCGCCGTAGATGGACTGGAATCTAAAGATGGATATCTTAGTACTACTATGGGCTTGCCCGCTGCAGAGAAAATTAAGAAAGAAGCATACCGACACAAATACGATCCAATTCTGTCTTCCGCGCTGACACTTAAGTCCAATAACGGTCTTCATATCCGATTAAGGGACAGGAACTAGATCATAAGTTGATCAATAAATATCGTTTTTGCTTGTTAAATTTCATGACCTTTCATTTTAATTTTTAATATGCCTAGGTTATGCTTAACATTACAGTTAATTCTTATCTAGAAGAGACCAATTATTAGCTTTAAAAATAATTATTGAATAGTTTTCAACTCAAATCACGGGAACAGCATACTTCTAGGCCATGGAAGAGAATTGATAAACAATTTAATTTTAGGAAAATTCTTGAATTTAATAGCACTGGAAAATAACTGATTGCAAAAGAGAACTTTAATTAACAGCAACGAGGACTGTGCCCACGTAGGGATTAGCCACAAACGCCGAGGGATTGACGACATCTCCGTCGATGTGCTGGGAGTTCAGGGAGGTGGTGATAACCTCCGCCTGGCTACCCAACTTGAAGTACTTGGTTATGTCAATGGTCTTGGCAGTTCCGCTCAGGTTGAGGACAATCACATAGAGATCGCTGTCGCTCTTTTGGCTAAATAAAAAAGGCTCTTTTGTGATGGACTGCAAAGGAGTTAATTTTTCTTTACTCACCGCGAGTAGATGATGACATCATCATCGATGGCCTCAATGTTCAGATCTCCCTGGCGGAACGACGGCTCTTTACGAACGCGTATCAACTTCTTGAAGATCTGCAGATGTGAACGCGGAGCGCGCAGCTGTTGGAGAGCATTCTTGGTCTTGTAGTCATCGGATACTGGCAGCCAGGTGTGATCGGCGCTGGTGAAGCCTGCCAAAGATCCCAAGAAAAATTAGAAAACGTTGGACAGCGGAGAGCTTCGACTCATGGGCAACCCACCTGCTTTGGAAGAGGCATCCCATTGGTAAGGTGTGCGGGCCGGATCGCGGGACCGATCGTAGTAGTGCTCGGGATCGGAATTGCAGGCCGGAGGATCCACAGTATCCTCCCAGCTGATCCACACATCGGTCATGCCCAGCTCCTCGCCGTTGTAGGTGATCGCATGTCCCGGCAGTGTCTGCAGCAGGATGTTGATCAGGTCCGTGCGCTGCACTCCGAAGCGGGAGGCCACGCGCTTGTTGTCGTGGTTGCCGAGTACCCAGTTGGCATAGACACCCTCTGGCATGGCATCCATCCACTTCTTGATGTGCGTCACATACGTGCCCGCCGTCGAGGCGTTGTTGACGTTCGAGAGGAAGTCAAAGTTGAAGGGGATGTGGGAGCCATTACGCTCGCCATTGCCATAGTACAGCATCATGTTCTCGAAGCTGGTGTATGCCTCGGTCAGGAGCAGTCGCTTATCCCCACCGTGCTCCGCCTGGAACGTGTCCACCACCTCCCGCCACTGATAGACCATGTCGATGGTCTCAGGCAGATTCTGGGTGTAGATGTGCTGCGTGTAGCAGTGGTCGTCAGGATCGGGACAGGCCTCAGCATCGTTGGTCAGCGGCTCATCGGGGTACTGGTTGTAGCGGTCCAGATCCACCTCAAATAGGTAGGGAACCGCATCGATGCGAAAGCCGGAGACGCCCTTGGCCAGCCAGAAGCGAATGATGTTCTTCATCTCCTCGACTAACACCGGATTGCGGTAGTTCAGATCAGGCTGCTGGACAGCAAACTGGTGCAGGTAGTACTGCTGCCTCACATCGTTCCACTCCCAGGCGCTGTATCGGAACTCAGAGCCCCAGTTGTTGGGTGGCTCCCGTTCGCCGGTCTCTTCGTTGACCTTGCCATCGTGCCAGATGTAATAGTCCTTGTATTGGGGGTCGCTGTCCACCGATTTCTTGAACCACTCGCTCTGATCACTCGAGTGGTTGGGCACAAAGTCCAAGATGATCCTGATGCCAACCTCCTTGGCCTTGGCAATCAGACGCTCAAAGTCCTCCATGGTTCCGTACTCGGGGTGGATTTGGTAAAAGTCCGAGATGTCATAGCCAAAGTCCACCATTGGAGATTTGAAAATAGGCGACAGCCAGGTGCCCGTGAAGCCAATATCCTTGAGATACTGCAGTTTCTCGGTGACGCCATTGAGATCACCGATTCCATCGCCATCGGAGTCGCGGAAGGATCGCGGATAGATCTGGTAGTAGTTGCCACTCTCCCACCACTCGGTGGCTCTGGCCAGGCCAACAGCGGCCAGCACCAGGAACACAACAACTGAGTGCGTCCGCATTTTTTTCGGTTTTGTTCGGACTATAGAGCTGTCAGCTGCCTTTTATACCGGACGATAAGGGAAGCTCCTATCGAGATCGGGCACGCCTGAAGTGGCCATTTGAATGGCTGAACAAACACCCGGCCCCAGTACGGGTTCTCATAGTGTCCGCAGTTCTCATGCTTCCACTCAAATGCTCAAATTGTCATTGTTTTCGCACTCCAGGGTGAGGTAATTTTACGTAAAAGCGATTAACTAATTCTCCAAGGGTTTCTGATTGCTGGTAATATTCCTACATATTGCAAGGTAGTATCTCCTTGAGTGGCTCTTTGAAGTGGACATTAGTCAGCTGATAGGAAGCGAACAGGCAAAACATTTGAAATCCTAGCGGCAAAGATTCGTGGAACCGTGACTTAATACTCAAACACTCGTATCTTCTACAAAATTACTGCATGGGAAATATTTTCCAGTTAGCCATGACAATATGTGATCAAAAATACACATACTTCTTGTTCACACGAATGCTCTTACTGTATTGACGTGATTATCACTGATTGAACTTTTAAAGTGAAATAATTTATCAATTTGTTGATAAATGTTTGTTAATAAACTTCTTGAAATATATTATTTTTGACCTATACAACCCGTGAAAAATATTGCCGATATCTATGGGGATTATCTTCCATTTACCTTTCCCACCAACTGAAATGTAAACAAGTTTAGTTCTTATCATGAATTCGAAAATTTTTGATTAGTGAAAATTCAGCTTAGTATCTGGATGCCAAAGTTGAAACGCTGTAAATTTAATCGGAGATTCCCCTCATTTGTAAATGCAACAATTAAAACAAATGTCGCACATGCATTGTGGGAAAAAAGTGTTCCGTCAATTAAAAATAATCTGCTGCTTAATGAGTCAAGTCTATATAATTTTGTTTAAATTGTGGTTGATTTTAATTTGTCAAATTAATCTGACTGAAAGTTAAATAGTGTCAAGAATGAAATCAATTCCGTATCTGTTACACAGAATAATTTTAATTAAATTAAAACCGTGTTGAGCTGTTAGGCGGTACATTGGCAGCGGCTCTGTACCCAAATCCAGCCAAAATGAATGAAAGGATTGTGGCAAACGGAATTCATTCTATTTGAATGAATGTGATTTATTACTGATAAAATATCTATGGAAATGTGCATCAAATTTGTTTGTAGCCGAAGTTAATTAATTTATATGGGAAGTGAGTATGAAAAACAGACGATACCTTTCGATAAGAGCTCATACGTGTGTGATTGGTATACATATGTACATAGATATGTATGTATATATATGAGTGTTTAATGAAAACATTTTTTTTAAGGTTCTACGACTGATAAGTAGGTGGGAAAGTTACTATAAAATGTGGTTTTATCCATAGGAAAGCCTGCAACTTATTGATCAACCTTCGGAAATTTTCTCGCCCCCTGGAAGTCTTCGTCTGCTTAAGCATTTTTATGAGAATTTTACGACATGCCGCGGTGCCTTAGTGGTTCATACACAGGAATAGGAAATGGAGCCCATGAAGAAAAACCCAACCCACGCAGTTGTTTAATCGAACAAATATGTATGCGATAAAAAAATTGTCAGATTAGCTATTGCTCTGAGAAATTTCTGGTCTTATCAGCTGCAAGTGCGACATGCCCGGCAATTAAATTTAGGAAATCGATTGAATTGCCCCACTCAAACGCCTGCGAAATGCCAAAGTGGGCACATCTCTGTCTGGTCTCAGCGTTGGTGGCCATTGCCGGGTGCGCGGACATCGATTGGTGGGAGAACGCGTCCCTGTACCAGATCTATCCGCGATCCTTCCAGGACAGCGATGGCGACGGCATCGGCGACCTGAAGGGCATCACATCGCGGTTGAGCTACCTGAAGGAGATCGGCATAACGGCCACATGGCTGTCGCCCGTTTTCACATCACCCATGTCGGATTTTGGGTACGACATCTCGAACTTCTTCGACATTGATCCCATCTTTGGAACACTGGATGACTTCGATGCGCTAATTGTGGAAGCCAAGTCGCTGGGAGTCAAAATCATACTGGACTTTGTGCCCAATCATTCCAGCGATGAGAATGAATGGTTCAACAAGTCGGTGAACCGCCTGGATGGCTACGATGACTTCTACGTGTGGCACGACGGCAAGGTGAATGCGGAGACCGGTGAACGGGAGCCGCCCAGCAATTGGATCAGCGTTTTTGGCGGTCCTCAGTGGACCTGGCACGAGGCACGACAGCAGTATTTCCTGCACCAGTTCCAGGTGAAGCAGCCGGACCTCAACTTCACCAATCCCATGGTGCGCGAGCACATGCTGGAAGTCCTTAAGTTCTGGCTGGATCGGGGCGTCGATGGATTCCGCATTGATGCGGTTCCACACATCTACGAGTACCGCAATGCGGATGGCTCCTATTCCGACGAGCCTGTCAGTGGCTGGAGTAGTAATCCGGACGCGTACGACTACCATGACCATATCTACACCAAGGATCAACCCGCCACTGTTGAGTTGATGTACGAGTGGCGTGCCTTCCTGGACCAGTATCGAGCGGAGAATGGAGGCGATTCCCGAGTTCTGTTGGCCGAAGCCTTCTCCTCTGTAGAAACGCTCAGTGCGTACTTCGGAAATGGCACCCACTTAGGCACCCAGCTGCCCATGAACTTCCAACTGATGTACCTCAGCGGCTACTCCACAGCGCGGGATGTGGTGAACTCCATCGACTACTGGATGAACACCATGTGGACGGAGCATCAGACAGCCAATTGGGTGGTGGGCAACCACGACACCAATCGGGTGGCCGACCGCATGGGTGCCCACAAGGTGGATCTGCTGAACGTGATCGTGAGTGCTCTTCCCGGTGCTTCGATCACCTACTACGGCGAGGAGATTGGCATGTCCAATGTGGATGTGGAGTGCACCGGCGACTCCTGCGAAGATCGAGATGGGGAGCGCACACCCATGCAGTGGACAGCGGGCCGAAATGCCGACTTCACCCAGGGCGAGAGCACCTGGCTGCCCCTCAATCCCGACTATGAGCGCTTCAATGTGCAGACCGAACGGGGAGTGGCTCGATCTTCTCTCAACATCTTCAAGGGTATGCAGGCGCTGAAGAGCAGCTCCGCATTCCAATCCTTCAAGCAGGAAGGCGGTTTCTCCTATGAGGCAATCACAGATCAAGTCTTGCAGATCATACGGTAGGGGAAACCAATTATAATTTTAATTATTTGATACTCAGATTAATTCCCTCTGCAGAACAAACAAGTACAGTGAGGAATATCGCATCCTGGTCAACATGGGCAACGGTATGGAGATAATCGATGGCCTGGCCGATAAGGTCTTTGAGTATGTCCTCACCACTGCCTACTCCACGCACCATCAAGGGTAAGATCTACTCTTCGTATTTATCATCCCCCTCCGATCTAATTTTGTTATCCCATAGGCAAACCGTTGATCTTAGGGAACGCATTTTGCTTATGCCTTACGAAGCTGTCGTACTACGCTGGCTCGCCTGATCCTGAACCACCAGCATTAAATTATAATCTACTTAAATGAAACGTTTCGTATTTATTTGTTCTTAATCAGTGGTGCTTGGGGTCCCCTCATAAAGATAAACAGTGCGGAATCAATCAGCCGGTGGCCACATGGCTCTAGAAATCGATCAACACATCAACATGTACATTCAGGGCACATTACCCAAGGGAATTGTAAACTAAGCCACTTGAGATCCGAAGATATGGCTAAAGTACTGTAAACTTATGCAACCTATTCGGAATAAACGATAGCCTCGAATCTGTTTATGCCAATATTCCGATCTTGTGACTACGTACAGGGCGACAAAGAACTTTTCGAACTTTAGCAATCGGTCGTGAGTAATGGTAATCTTCTGATCCATTATCTGGCCTAATTGCCCCATAAATTAAATGAGCGTCTAATCATTGATTATATTAATGTGCGTAGGGCCATAAAGATAACCCACTGGTATAGTATACGCCCACTGAGAGGAAAGACTAAAATTCATATTTTAAGTGATTTTTCTTAATTTTTTTTAAGTTATTAAACTGTGCTCAGCACAACAGCTTCCTTGGGCATAAGCAGCACGGAGTTGGCGAACGTCAGATCACTGTGAAGTAAGGAAATGGTTTAAGATATATTTTAGGGATTAGAGGACTGCTTCTGCTTACTTCTTCCGACGGACGCTCTTGTCGTTCACCACAACGTACTGTAGCTGCGACGAGATTGAGGTAAAGACCGCGTCCAGATTGATCGACTCAACATCATCGTTGATGTTGATGACAGTGATGTAAGACTTCTGGCCAGCCAGCGAGCTGTTCATCCATTAAGAGAGAGAGAAAGTTGTTATTAGTCAATGAATTAATCCCAGAGGTCTCCCCCACTCACCGCTTGAAGGCCAACACATTGGGACCGATGGCGGTGACAGTGACATCTCCATGCCTCAGGGTGGGCTCATCGCGCAGGGCACGAAGCTGCTTGTAAATGTTCAGGTGGCTCAGGGCAATGCCGCGTTCCCGCTTGACATTGACCAGCTTGTAGTCCAGGCCCACGGGCAGCCAGGTGGATGGGGCATCGCTGAATCCAGCGTTCTTCTCGTCGCTCCACTGGAAGGGAGTACGCACAGGATCGCGGGTGTGTCTCTCGAACTCCTCCTTGTTGGTTTGGCAGGCCTGAGGATCCACAGTGTCCTCCCAGCTGATGAAGACGTCTGTCATGCCCATCTCCTCGCCCTGGTAGGTGATACTGATTCCGGGTAGGGTCAGCACAATCATGTTGCAGGCATCGATGCGGTCGGCACCCAGGCGGGATCCAATGCGACTCTGGTCGTGGTTGCCAAACACCCAGTTGGCCACCTGGCCCTCGGGCATGTTGTCCAGCCAGTTGTGGATCAGCTCCGAGTAGTGGTAGGCGTCGGAGTCGAAGCCAATGTTCGCCAGCAGGTTGAAGTTGAAGGGGATCTGCGAACCCAGATGGGTTCCATTGCCGTAGTACTGCATCAGGATGTTGAGAGGGGAGTAGGCCTCGGTCAGCAGAATGCGATCGTCGCCGCCCAGCTCCTGGTCAATTTCCTCGATCACCTCGCGGAAAGCATACACCAGCTCGATGGTTTCCGGCTGGTCGGTGGTGTAAATGTGCTGCAGGTAGCCGTAGTCTTCGGGATCGTTGGAGTGCTCGTTGCGGGGCTCGTCGGGCCAGTTGCCATCCGCATCAGCGGGTACCTCGTACACATGGGGCACGGCATCAATGCGGAAACCGAAGGCACCCTTGCGCAGCCAGAATCGGAGGACATCCTTCATGGCCTCCACCACCTTGGGGTTGCGATAGTTGAGATCCGGCTGCTTGGCATGGAACTGGTGCAGGTAGTAGGCCTGACGACCCTCATGCCACGTCCACATGGATCCACGGAACACGCCAATCCAGTTGGTGGGTGGCTGTCTAATCCCGTTCACCATCTTCCCGGTGTGCCACACATAGAAGTCCTTGTACTCCTCCTCGCCAGCCGCAGACCGAATAAACCAGTCGCACTCATCGCTGGTGTGGTTGGGCACAAAGTCCAAGATAATCTTGATGTCGAGATCTTTGGCGCGTGCCAAGAGCCTTTCAAAGTCCGCCATTGTGCCGAAGATGGGATCAATTTCGGTGAGATTAGCCACATCATAGCCAAAGTCAGCCATGGGCGAAGTGAAGATCGGCGAGAGCCAGGTGGCCGTAATGCCAATTTCCTTCAGATAAGCTAACTGCTGTGTAATGCCTGAGAAGAAATCAGTTGAAACCTTGTTCTGCAGCATTTACAATCGTCAGCACTCACCATTGATGTCGCCCACACCATCACCATCGCTGTCCTTAAAGGATCTGGGATAGATCTGATAGAACTGGGCCGATTTCCACCAGCCCACCTCAGCCAACGTGGGCAGCGTGAGGGCCAGAAGGCAGGAGAGCGTCAGAATTTTGACCAGTGCTCCCATTTCGATCGATTGGCAATGGCCAATGGGATTATTCGGGGCCCCTATTTATGCACACCAGCTCGGCAGACCCAATCGATGTACTAATGATAACTTGGGCCGCGATAAACCCCCCATATACCAACATGTAGCCCACAATTTTTGATTAGCTTGTGCTATTGACAGATTTATGGTCCCAGCCACGCTGTTTTCCACTTAATGGATTCCGCTTCGTTGTTGGCCAGACAGCGACCAGGTTCATATGATACCAACTTTGGTATTTATTGGCAGCAGCGGTAAGGTTTCACGTTCGGAGATCATGAAACAGATTGGCAGCGAAAAGTGAGAGTTGCATATAACTCCTGGCTTGGTCTTATCTAATCTTACAGATTTTTTTGGAATGAATAATTTATTGTCTCACTGCTAGGGGGGTATTTTGAATAGGGCTGGGCAAATAAAAGACGATTGTCTTGGGGGTTCAAGGTTGCGATAAGGTAGCTGTGTGATGAGATTAGCTAACTGAAACTAAGTAAGTGTAGGTCATGAGTGGAGCCCTTCAATAGGTAGCCACCTCCTTGCGAGGCCTCAGCTCTAAGTTTTCTCCCATCCAATAGGATTCCCGGTTAGCACATTTTTCATCAGTTCGGTACCCGTACCCGTCTCAGTTAATCAGCTCCAACGCCTGACTCAACGTTGTTTTTATACGCATTTCTCTCGGTCAAAGGTCTCCTCATATATTTCTCTCGGCTGGTAATACTGGATTTTTTACTTGAAAGTCATAAATGATAAGCCGTAATGCCCAATAGTTTATAGCTGGGGCGCTATCATTGGAGTAATCGTTTCGTATATAAGAAACGTATTATAACCATACCATTTTCAGTTAACAATGACCACTTGGTCGAGCCTATTCCTGCTGATCGGCCTTGGCCTTCTGGCCGTCGATGCCGCCGTTCCCTGGTGGAAGACAGCCTCGTTCTATCAGATCTATCCGCGATCCTTTAAGGACACCGATGGCGATGGAATCGGTGACTTAAATGGCGTCACAGAGAAACTGGAATATCTTAAGGAGATCGGCGTGACAGCCACTTGGCTGTCGCCATTCCTCAAATCACCCATGGCCGATTTTGGTTATGACATATCGGACTTCAAGGACGTAGATCCACTCTTCGGCGACATGGAGGACTTTGAAAACATGGTTGCCCGTGCCAAGGAGCTGAATGTGAAGATCATCCTGGATTTCGTGCCCAATCACTCCAGCGATGAATGCGACTGGTTCATCCGCTCTGCTGCTGGCGAGGAGAAGTACAAGGACTATTACATCTGGCATCCCGGCTTCGTCAATGATAATGGCCAGCGCATTCCCCCCACCAACTGGGTGAGTGTGTTCCGTGGCTCGGCCTGGGAGTGGCATGAGGGCCGCCAGGAGTACTACCTTCACCAGTTCCACAAGAAGCAACCCGACTTCAATTTCCGCAATCCCGTGGTGCGCGAGGAGATGAACAATGTCCTTCGCTTCTGGCTGGAGAAGGGTGTGGACGGCTTCCGCGTGGACGCCATCTACCATGCCTTTGAGATCGAGGCGGACGAGAACGGCAACTATCCGGATGAGCCCCGCAACAATTGGACCGATGACCCCGATGAGTATGGCTACACTCACAAAATCTACACCGTGGATCAGCCAGAGACCCCTCACTTGGTGTAAGTCGGTCTCTACGGGAGTAATAATAAGAACATTGAAAAACTCACGATATTTATTAATGACTTACAGATTCGAATGGCGTGAGATCCTCGAACAGTTCCAAGCCGACAATGGTGGCGATGAGCGGTAAGTGGTTGTTTCATCGTAACGATATTCCATAATGTTTGCATCTTGTCGTAGCATCCTCATGGTGGAGACCTGGTCACCCATTGAGATCGTCATGGACTACTATGGCAATAGCACGGCGGAAGGGGCCCAGATACCGTTCAACTTCCAGTTGATTAGCAATCTGCACTACGACTCCGATGCCTATCACTACGAATACCTGATTAACAACTGGCTTAACCTGATGCCAGCTGGAAAGAGCGCCAACTGGGTGGTAAGTACTATCGCGAGACTCCAACCGCACTCGCATGACATTCAATCGGTGACACATAATCTTCCGATCAGATTGGCAACCATGACAAGAACCGCGTGGGCTCCCGCTTCGGTGCCGATCGGGTGGACCTGTTCAACATCCTGCTTCTGACACTGCCCGGCTGCAGTATCACCTACAATGGCGAGGAGATCGGCATGCTCGATGGCTACGTGTCCTGGGAGGACACTGTGGACCCGCAGGCCTGCAACGGCTATGAGGAGAACTACATGGCCATGTCACGCGATCCCGCTCGTACCCCGATGCACTGGTCGGACGATAAGATGGCTGGCTTTACAACCGGATCGACCACATGGTTGCCGGTGGGCCAAGACTATGCCGAGCGTAACGTGAAGACAGAGCGCGGAGTCTCTCTCAGCCACCTGAACATCTTCAAGCGGCTGCAGCAGCTCCGCAAGGAGCCCACCATCGAGGAGGGCTCTGCCGAGATCAAGGCAGTCAGCAAATACGTCCTGGCCGTTAAGCGGTGAGTCCCGACCTGATCTAGCCCATGAATCGATATAAATAAGTTCCAAATTACAGTTACCTGGGCGGCAACTACATCTACATTTCACTGTTCAACATTTTCGACTCCATCGAGAATGTGGATCTGACCAAGGTGTTCGGTGGTCTGCCCGCCAAGTTCCAGTATGTCCTGGTCACCAATAAGTCCATCAAGCAGGTGGGCGATCAGGTCTCGGCCAGCAGTGTCACCCTCATGCCCCACGAATCCATTGTGCTGCGGTCCACCACTACGGTTTAAGTACTTACTTTATTTTAATAAACATAACATACCACAAATCATATGATTTATTAAAATATTCAAATTCAATTTTTTTTGTTTGTGCTAATTCCCACAAGCTGCGATGATGCCACAAAAAAGGATGAACAAGCAAAAGGGAAAATAAGTACAGTACAGTAACCGTGCGAATACAGCTAGTGTAATTTGTATGCGCACCGAGCCTTGGGCTTCAGCTCGCAGTCGACGATCCGCATTAAAATACTAATGCAGGCAATAATAACAAATCCCCACGCGTACATAGTACATAAAGTATAACAACAATAACTAACACAACAAAACACATCAATTTATTTGTAAAATTGTATCACGAGAAGCATCCACCGATAAACAGATTTTTCTCACGCAGTGTATGCAATGGGCTCTCGGCATCTCTCTTTTCGCATCGTTTTCCTTCTATTGCTCTGCTGCGCAGTTTAAAAATATTCAAGTACAGTGCACACTCGAAGGAGTGTACACTGGGTAAGCAATAGCTGCTTTCGTCATTAGCAAGCTCAGTCTGATCTAGTTACTGACTCAGTTATTTTCACAGTTGTCTGAGTGCGCATTAAATTGTGTGCTCTAAGGAGAGTGCACTGTACTATGCTCTCTCGCTCACCGCACGTCGAGCGACCGAGCAAGCAATCGCTCTCTCCCTCTTTACATAATTATATTTCGTATAAATATGTTTCGCACTCGATGCGATCCACCAGTTGCTGCTTTTGTTTGTTCAGTTCTTGTTCTAGTAATACATATTAGCAAATATTTGATTGGGCAGTCTATCAATGATGATGAAACACCGCTCGGCCGCTGTGGCTCTGGTGCTGCTGCAGCTTCTAGCTGCGGTGCAGGGCCAGCCCTTTCCCAATTACCACGCGGATTTCGTGGACATCGAGGACCAGGCAGCGGAGCTGAAGTGGTGGCAGACCGGGGCCTTTTATCAGATCTATCCAAGGTCATTTAAAGACAGCAACGGCGACGGCGTGGGTGACCTGAATGGTGAGAATATAGTGTTGCAGAGAGGGGTGCTAATAATACGATTGCAATTGCGCAGGCATCTCGGAGAGGCTGTCGTACCTCAAGGAGCTGGGCATTACGGCCACCTGGCTGTCCCCGATTTTCACCTCGCCTATGGCCGACTTTGGTTATGACATTGCCAACTTTACGGAGATAGCTTCCATCTTTGGGACCATGGCAGATTTCGAGAATTTGATGAAGGTTGCCCAGCAGCTGAACATCAAAATAATTCTCGACTTCGTGCCCAACCACTCGAGCGACGAATGCGAGTGGTTTAAGCGCTCTGCGGCCGGGGATCCAGAATTCAAGGACTTCTACGTGTGGCATCCCGGGCGCATGGTGAACGGCACTCGCCATCCCCCGAGCAACTGGATCAGTGTGTTCCGTGGTTCCGCCTGGCAGTGGCACGAGGGCCGACAAGAGTACTATTTACATCAGTTTGTGAAGAAGCAGCCGGATCTTAACTATCGCAATCCCAAAGTGCGGGAGGCCATGAATGTGAGTGGATATCATGAGTAAGCAGATTTTCTAATACAATTTGGATCCCTTTCAGAATGTACTACGCTTTTGGCTGGCCAAGGGCGTCTCCGGCTTTCGCATCGACGCCGTGCCACATGTATTTGAAATGGCGCCTGATTCACAGAATCAGTACCGCGATGAGCCCCGCAATGACTGGGACAATGATCCCGACGACTACGGATATCTGCAGCACATCTACACCGTCGATCAGCCCGAGACGATTGACCTCGTCTACTCGTGGCGTGCAGTGCTGGATGAGTTCCAGCAAAAGCACGGTGGCGAGGAGCGCATCTTAATGGCCGAGACCTATTCACCCATTGATATCGTCATGCAGTACTACGGCAATGCCACGGCCGAGGGCGCTCAGCTGCCGTTCAACTTTCTGCTGATAAGTGAGCTGACGAACTCATCCAATGCAGGGGAATATGCCAGCTCCGTGAAGAAGTGGCTTCAACATATGCCCAAAGGCCGTACGGCGAATTGGGTGGTGAGTGAACGTCCCTGTTTAACGGTACCAATAGTCCCTAATCCGTTTTGTGTTACCAGCTGGGCAACCATGACAAGCCGCGAGTGGGCTCCCGGCTGGGCAGGGATCGTGTAGATATGCTGAATGTACTGATTGCCACTCTGCCCGGAGCCAGTGTGACCTACCAGGGCGAAGAGCTGGGGATGACAGACGTGTGGATCTCCTGGAAGGACACTGTCGATCCCTCCGCCTGCAACACCAACCCAAGCATCTACGAGCAGTTCTCACGCGATCCGGAACGCACTCCCTTCCAATGGAGCGATGACACTGATGCGGGATTCAGCAATGCCAGCAAGACCTGGCTCCCCATTGGAGAGGATTACAGGCAGATCAACGTGAATCTGGAAAAGACCCAGCCTCTGAGCCACCTGAATGTCTACAAACAGCTTTGGAAGCTGAGAAAGCAGGCGAAGACCATGCAGCGGGGAGATACTGACGTAAGGGCCCTAAGTGGCGCTGTTTTGGGCGTGAAAAGGTGAGAAAACTCTTTCACCTATTGGGCTTAATAGTAATGAAAGGTCTTTGCAGATATCTCAAAAACGACGACACATTTGTGACTGTGCTGAATATCTACGATGGAGTGGAGACCGTTAACCTGCAGCAGAGTTTCTCAGATTTGCCCGCACAGCTGCAAGTTGTGCTGGTCACAGAGCGATCCAAAGTCAAAGTGGGGTAAGTTATTCCTTTGAAGTTACTAATTGCAGGACTGATTAAATACTTTTCCCTGGCAGCGATCTCATCAATTCCACCTCTGTTCAATTGCAACCCAAGGATTCACTTGTTCTTCAATCAACCTCCTCGTACTTTGCTTATGCCACCAACGGAGAGATTCGTCAGCTGCCGGTGCTCGGTATTTATCTCTGGTTAGCTCAAGTGGCCCTCTATCTCACCCACCGGTAAATTTCCACACGTGATTCCAGCAGCTGTCAATTAATTAAGTACACAAAATAAAAAAACACTCATAAGAGAACTCAAGCTTATCGGCGACCAGATCACTTTAGAGACGAGCTATAAAAGGGGACTCCAGTATTGGGGCTTCTCAGTCAGTCATGACGTTTCTACACAACTTACTGGTAACTATTCTCCTCTTGGGGCTGCACTGCACCCCCGGCCGTGCTGCTGCCATAGATCTCAGCCCTGATTCGTACCAAGAGAGGGTGGCGGCAGCAACGGAGGAGAAACGGGACTGGTGGCAGGTTGCCCAGTTCTATCAGATCTACCCACGATCCTATAAGGACTCTGATGGCGACGGCGTTGGCGATCTGCAGGGCATCATATCGAAGCTGGACTACCTTAAGGAGATCGGAGTCACGGCCACTTGGCTGTCACCCATTTTCACCTCACCAATGGTAGACTTTGGCTATGACATCTCCGACTTCTTCGACATCCAGCCAGAATATGGCACACTGGACGATTTCGACCAGCTTGTAGCTGAGGCCAAGAAGCGGAACATCAAGATCATCCTTGACTTTGTCCCGAATCATTCGAGTGACGAGAACGAGTGGTTCAAGAAGTCAGTCAAAAGGGAGAAGGGCTACGAGGACTACTACATGTGGCACGATGGCTATGTCAACACCACTGGGCAGCGAGAGCCGCCCTCTAACTGGCTACAGGCTTTCCGTGGCAGTGCGTGGGAGTGGAACGAGGAGAGGCAACAGTACTACCTTCACCAGTTCGCCGTGCAGCAGCCCGATCTCAACTACCGCAATCCTTTGGTGGTGGCTCAAATGAAGCGTGTGCTGACATACTGGTTGGATCGGGGCGTTGCCGGTTTCCGCATGGATGCCGTCCCCTGGTGCTTTGAGTCACTGCCCGATTCCAATGGACGCTATCCAGACGAGCCGCTGAGCGGCTACACAGATGATCCCGATAATTCGGCCTACCTGAAGCACATTCACACCCAGGACCTGCGCGAGACGGTAGAGATGGTCTTTCAGTGGAAGACACTCCTTGACGATTACCAGCGCGTCCATGGGGGAGATACGCGCATCATTATGGTGGAGACCTACTCTGAGCTGGACTACGTAATGCAGTTCTACGGCAATCGAACAGCCAAAGGAGCAGAGATTCCATTCAACTTCCAATTCATTGTGGGCGGAAATGGGGATAAGGACAATACTGAGCTCACTGCAGGCGGATTTGTGAAGATTATCAAGAGTTGGCTGGGACAAATACCCGCCGGAAAGACGGCTAACTGGGTGGTAAGTGCTCGACCACGCTTCAAGATTCGCAAGCTTCTGAATGCTGCATTTTCTTTCAGATGGGCAACCACGATCAGCGTCGTGTAGGCAGTCGATATGGCGAGGATCGCATTGACCTAATGAACATGCTGCAGATGTTCCTTCCTGGCGTGAGTATCACCTACCAGGGCGAGGAGCTGGGCATGACAGACCTCGACATCAGCTGGGAGGACACGCGCGATCCGTCGGCCTGCAACTCCAACGCAGATATCTACGAGGAATTCACACGCGACCCGGGCCGAACGCCCTTCCAGTGGAGCGATGAGGCGAACGCCGGTTTCTCCACCAACAGTAGCACCTGGCTGCCGATAAACCCCAACTACTTGACCATCAACGCCAAGACGGAGAACGCCTCCACTACCAGCCACCTGAGCCTGTACAAGCAATTGACGCAGTTGCGTCAGCTGAAGACCCTGCAGCTTGGTTCCACTAGGTATGCCAATGTGGGTGACAATGTGCTGGCCATCAAGCGATCGCTGAGTGGACAGCCCACCTTGGTGCTCGTCGCCAATGTGCTGGACACCAAGGTCACGGGTGTGGATGTGGCCGGTGTACTGTATGCCTCCGGCAACTACAAGATCAAGGTGTCCAATCCTCAGGCCCAGGCATCTGTGGGGTAAGCTCTCACCCATTATCATCTAATGTTTCTACTAATATACTGACTTTGTCTCTGCAGCGACAGCGTTACTCTGAGCAGTCTCTCTCTGGAACCATACGCGGCCCTTATTTTGGAGTCGGTATAGAGTATACTATACCTAATCATAAGTTAAAAAGCCAAATATAAACACACGCGCACATGTACTCGTATTCTTATTTGGGCAAACGACATTGGAAAACTTTTCAATTTAAGGTCGTGTTCTTGGCCAACTTATTACAAATTATGAGGGAACTTCGTCCTCACTCAAGGATGAGCACGTGGGCGTGGAGGGAAAGAAATTCCATTAGACGTGATTGATAAGACACACAAATCACGCATCTGAAGCGTTGCCTCCCTGTCAAAAAAAAACCCGACAGACCGCAGAAGGTGTCGCGGAAATGAGGCAAGCAGTCTGTGTGTGTGCGTGGGGGTGCGATTCTGTGGGTACTCGAAGTTGGTAAGAGTAACAAGCGACTGGGAAGAGTAACTTTTGACTGCTTGGCTTTTTAATTTACCCATACAAAATTAAGTAAAATTACAATGAATTTTCAACTTCGTTGGCGAGAAAACTTCAACATTCAAGGAACAAAGAACTTACCAACTGAAGGATGCTCTTAAAAATAGTTAATTTTAAGCAGAACAGCAAAATCATTGTTAACGCTGTCCCAGCCTAATCGCACGGGCTTTTCGCGACAGTTGGTCTGTCATCAGCGTGTTCTTTGTGGGTTTCACTGTTAACCCAGCAGCAACGCAACGTGAGAGGCATTCCGAATGCTACAGAATCTGGGCGAGCATAAGTCAACCCTTTGGCCAACAGTTATGAGCCCTGTTTGTGGTGCAATTAACGAGGGGCCGCCAGCGAGTAAATGAGCTTCCAGCTCCAGCTCCTGTTCGTACCTGGCCCGCTGGCACGTGCCGATCCAGAAACCTCAGCCAGACATCCTGGCGAGCTCAAATATGAGGCCTTTCTGGCAAACATTATTAATATGCAAACGTTGTAGGAGCTTCGAATACGTTAACTAAATGTGCAAGAGGCCAGCTCTGGGCGCTCTTCCGGGTGCCCCGATTACAACGAACTTAATGCCTTTTAAAAAGTTTTTCAATAGGAAGAGCCACAAAGTTTCTGCCGGTCCTATGCCATCGGAACCGTAAATCTGCGAAAATCATCTTAAATGTAATGATTTCTGTGCGTTTTAAGCTTCTCAGGCTCTCTCTTTGGGAAATTAACTTCATTATCTGTACGAAAATGAAATGCACAAAAAGGCTGAAGGCTCTGCCAGACTGCCATCAGGTGGGACTCCTCTCCGCCACCGTATCCGTCTATCATGCGGTTTCCATTTTCACAATTTAATATTTTTTAAGGTTTCTGGTCACGTGCGTAAGGGTGAAGTGGCTCAGAGCATTCACAGCTACTGCCGCTGCTGTGTGTCTGTGACCTTTTTAATGGGCTGACGGGTCACGCAGCCATTTACACGATTCTTTTTTATTCATTTTTGCGCCCGGCCTGATACAGACTGCTAATTTTTTAGGCCGAATCCCATAATACGATTAAATCGAAATAACATAAATCGGACCTTAAAACCTGGATTTTTGTGAGTAAACTCCATGATGTTTAGTTTTCGCTTCGAAAATGGATAGGAATCTGTGGTTCGGTGCTACAATATCCATTTTCCAACTCTTTAAGGTACCAAATGCGTAAAAAGTGTCAGGCCTCACCTTAAGCCATTTTATATTATTACCTTTTCCACGAAATTCAATCTCGTAATTGTTATCAAAACTAATCGCACGTGAAACCCACTCAAATCAGGTAAATACTCGACTTGTGGATGGACTGGGAACCCAAGAAGCTCAGGCACTGCCAGTGCGACAGCCTCTACTCCCACCCAAGTCAGGGTTGGGCAAAACAATTTCCAATATTCGAAAAATTTTTGATACCAGCAACTGTGGCGTATACTTAACGTGAAGACTCCTCTAAAGCGAGTCTGCCAATTACCATGTGTAAACGCAATTTAATTATTTATAACGCAATTGAAGTTTTTCTTTCGGTTGACTTGCAGATGGGTTGCTATAGAATTTATCGGAGAGATTCGTAATCGATCGCCCCAAAAGCATGTGCCGCCGACCCCACTTAGGAAACTCATCGAGCCACTCTCGACGGTTTCGACTTCAAAGAGCACCCCCAAGCCGGGGACCAGGACCACAACCAGACGAAGAACCAGAACCAGAACCAGCACCCCTGCCCAGACAAGACAGTGTTGTTTTATGGGCCTAGTCCCTGGTCGGCGTCTGTATTTACTCTTGTACATTGTGCCACACATACTGGCATACGGCATACACATAACCCGACTGACTCTTGGGTTCTTTTTAAGCACACAAAGTATAAAATACAAAATACTCACCGAATACCGAGAATGGATGGATGGAGGGAGACTTGTGCTTGACTTTAATTTGTGTGTAAACACTTTAAATGGCAAACCCCGGCATTCCCGAGCGGGAATTAACAGAGTACTCGGGGCACTTCAGCCCCAGCAGGCGGCAGCAGGGGATGCGATGTACCCGTAGCAGTTTATGTGTATGTGTGTGGTGGAGTGGTTTGTTTGTTTTTTCTGTACTTATTCATTTATTTATGCAAGCCTCGGCATATTTGCTTTGAGTCAAAGATAAAAGTATTTCTGAAGTGAGTGCGATGGGAAATCGCATCAGCAAAGGGGCTCAATCGAACCCGGAAAAGCCTCAGCTGCTTCATATGGTGCTCAACACTAAGGCCTCGCCGGCAGCCAGACTGAGCTCATACACCTCGAACAATGCGCTGAAAGGATTGACAAAAGAGAGAGAGAGATTCAGCGAGTTTTAGAGACTACTGTAGACCAGACTTTCTTACTTCTCCTTTTTGGAGGACTGCAGGCTGCGTATGAGCAGATTGAGATGCGTTGGCAAGGTCTTGTCGAACTCGTAGAGATCCACTGTGATGCCCTTGCTGGCCAAATTCGCCACATAAACGATGGACTCGGAGCCAGAGATGTAGCTTGAAAGAGGAAACACGTTGCATTAAGCTATAAGGGCTCCCCTTGGATCACTCCCTCACCGTTTCACCACGAACACATTCTCTTTGAGCACCCCATACTTCGTTGATCCTTTCTGCAGAGCTGTCGATGTTTTCCTGAGCTGCACCAGCGCCTTGTAGATCTTCAGATGGGAACGCTCGGCCGAGGACTCCGTCTCCACATTTACAGTGGCGTAGTCCGAGGCCAGAGGGAGCCAGGTCTTCTGGGCCGTGGAAAAGCCCGCATTTGTGCCGCTCGTCCACTGGAAGGGAGTGCGGGAGGGATCGCGGGTGAACTGCTCGTAGATATCGGCATTGGAGTTGCATGCAGCCGGATCCTGTGTGTCCTCCCAGCTGATCTCGCCATCGGTCATGGCTAGCTCCTCGCCCTGGTAGGTCACGCTGGCCCCCGGCAGGATCATCACCAGCATGTTCATAGCGTCTGCATTAGCCGTTCCATAGCGACTGGCTGCCCGCCGCTGGTCGTGATTGCCGATCACCCAATTGGCCGTGCGACCAGGGGGCAGATTATTAAGCCAGCTGTCCACGGCCGTCTTGATGGAGCTCGCGGAGACGCCGTCGCTGGCTGGCCTCGTGATCAGGTTGAAGTTGAAGGGCAGGTGGGCGCCCTCCACGGAGCGATTACCGTAGAACTGCATGGTGTAGGCGGGAGGTGCGTAAGTCTCGATCAGCAGGACCCTCGTGTCGCCGCCATGAATGCGCTGGTAGTCGTCCATCACCACCCTCCACTGGTAGGCCATGTCGATGGTCTCCGCTCGGTTCTCGATGAGGTCGCTCTTCAAGTAATTGCGAGCGTCGACATCGTCTGTCAACCCACTGACCTCCTCGTCCGCATACTGTCCGTTCTCATCTGTTTCAATCTCAAAGAGCACCGGAACAGCATCACAGCGAAAGCCAGCCACCCCAAGGTCCAACCAGTACCTCAAAACCCTCTTCATCTGTTCCACCACCAGAGGATTACGGTAGTTGAGATCCGCTTGTTGCACGGCAAACTGGTGCAAGTAGTACTGCTGGCGCTCCTCGTTCCACTCCCAGGCACTGCCACGGAAGGCCTGTAGCCAGTTGGAGGGCGGCTCCCTCTTTCCCGTCTCGGAATTCACCTTTCCGTCGTGCCACACGTAGTAGTCCTCGTAGCCCTTCTCCCTTTTCACCGACTTTTTGAACCACTCGTTCTCGTCACTCGAGTGATTTGGGACAAAGTCGAGTATGATCTTCAGATCCAATTCATTGGCTTTCTTGATCAACGCTCGGAAGTCGTCCAGAGTTCCGTACTCTGGCTGAATGTCGAAGAAGTCGGAAATGTCGTAGCCAAAGTCCACCATCGGTGATGTGAAAATGGGCGACAGCCAGGCGGCAGTCACGCCCAGATCCTTGAGGTATTCCAGCTTGCTCGTGATGCCATTCAAGTCTCCGATGCCATCACCGTCTGAGTCCATAAATGATCTTGGATAGATCTGATAGAACTGCGCCGTCTCCCACCAATCCTTACTCTTCACCGACGCTGACAAGCATGGGTTCGCCAGGACTGCCAGGCAGAAGAGTGTACTGAGAAGATTTAGTCGTGCTCTGTGCATTTTTTTAACTTGTTGGGAAACCCAAAGCTGGCTCTTTTATATGACTGCGATCAGGCCGTAGCCGGCTGATTGTATGAGTTCAAATGATAAGCGAACATCGAGTACTGTGGGCTCCATTGTGTCACTGGCAAAACACTCGAGTGTCCAATTCCCCAGAAAAACCGAATGCAGTAGACACTTTCACAATGTATATAATAACTATGGGCGAAATTTTGGGAAAGAATAGGACTTATTTTTCCCTGCGCTACTGAGCTACTGCCCTGAAGCTAAAAGTCGGTATACCCCAACACAAAGACACCGCTCTTCACAGCTCTTCAGCCACACTACTTTGGTATTTTCCTTTGTCAGAGCTTATCTAACCTTCGCGTAAGTGTTAGCTGGAGGGTCTACGAGTATAAAAGCCCAAAGAAGAGCCGAAGCGTCGTATATAATGTCAGTCATTTGGAACCAAACTGTGCCCCGGCTGCGGCTGGGACTCCTGACTCTGCTGTTGTTTGCCATTGGCCAAGGTCTGGGCTGTCAAGTGCAGAGCTCTGGAGCAGCGGAGACCAAAGACTGGTGGGAGACGGCGCAGTTCTATCAGATCTATCCACGATCTTTCAAGGACTCGGACGGTGATGGTATTGGGGACTTGAATGGCATCACGAGCAAACTGGAATACCTCAAGGATCTGGGCGTGACTGCAGCCTGGCTGTCGCCCATCTTTGCCTCGCCCATGGTGGACTTTGGCTACGACATTTCCGACTTCTTCGACATTCAGCCAGAGTACGGAACTCTGGACGACTTCCGAGCGTTGATCAAGAAAGCCAATGAATTGGATCTGAAGATCATACTGGACTTTGTCCCAAATCACTCGAGTGACGAGAACGAGTGGTTCAAAAAGTCGGTGAAAAGGGAGAAGGGCTACGAGGACTACTACGTGTGGCATGACGGAAAGGTGAATGCCGAGACCGGAAAGAGGGAGCCACCGACCAACTGGCTGCAGTACTTCCGTGGCACAGCCTGGGAGTGGAACGAGGAGCGGCAGCAGTACTATCTGCACCAGTTTGCAGTGCAGCAGCCCGATCTCAATTATCGGAATCCTCTGGTGGTGGAACAGATGAAGCGCGTGCTTCGCTACTGGCTGAACGAGGGCGTGGCTGGCTTCCGCTGCGATGCACTTCCGCCTCTATTCGAGGTCCTGCCCGATGCAGATGGTCAGTACCCCGATGAGACTGTGACAGGAGCCACCGAAGATCCAGATGATCGGAACTATCTGACCACGACGTACATTGAAGACAGGCCAGAGACCATAGACATGGTTTACCAATGGCGCACGGTGCTGGACGACCACAAAAGGATATATGGGGGCGACTCGAGTGTCCTTCTTATAGAGACTTACTCTGCGGCCTGGTTCACCATGCAGTTCTATGGCAATCGGACGACGGAGGGTGCCCACCTGCCCTTCAACTTCAACCTGATCACGGTGATGGATCAGAAGGGTCTAAGTGCCCAGACAGTGCAGGAGGCGATCGACTTGTGGCTGAAGAATATGCCCGCTGGACGAACACCCAATTGGGTGGTAGGTTGAGGGTCTTTCTAGATAGTAGGTGCAGTAATTCACGATCCCCATTCCATTTCATGTAGCTGGGAAACCACGACAAGCGACGAGCAGCCAGTCGATACGGAGTAGACCACATAGATGGCATGAACATGCTGGTGATGATCCTGCCAGGGGCAAGTGTGACATACCAGGGCGAGGAGATCGGCATGACCGATGGCGAGATCAGCTGGGAGGACACTGTCGATCCTTGGGGCTGCAACTCCAATGCCGATATCTACGAGATGTACACCCGCGATCCCGAGCGAACGCCATTCCAGTGGACGGGTGGCAGCAATGCGGGCTTCACCGACGGACCCACCACCTGGCTGCCCCTGGCGGGCGACTACGAGACGGTCAATGTGGAAACAGAACTGGCGGCAGAACATTCCCATCTGAAGATCTACAAGATGCTGGTGGCTCTACGCAAATCATCAAAGACCCTGCAGAACGGATCCACCAAGTATCTGGCTCTAACCGAGGACATATTTGTGGTTCGACGGTGGGTGAGATCGCTCTGAAGTGGAGTAAATAAACCCGATGTTTTATCCATTTAGATCGCTCACCAACTCTCCCACTATTGTGGGTGTAATCAACTTTGGCTCCGAGACCAAAACTATTGACTTGCGGGAGTTCGACAAGAATCTGTCTGGGAACTTGCAGCTGCTCGTCCGCAGTCTGGCCTCCACCAAATCTGAAGGGTAAGTGGGATTATATTCCAGAAGGAATGTTGAATTAATAAATATCCCCTTCATAGCACTACCTTCAGCGCTCAAATGTTGAGTGTGGATCCAGCTGAAGCCTTGGTTCTGACCACCCAATGAAAGTAGAGGTCATGAAATACGAAGTATTTTATTTCCATTGATATTAGATGTCGTTTTGATTTATTCGTAAATATATATGTATATTCATGGTTAATAATATATTATTGTTATTGTTATTAGCTACGAATTAAGTGATCAACCAACGGGAAAGACATTCAAAAATGGGTTTTCGTTTGGTTTCGTTTGCTTATTTATGTACACGTAACGCAACACACACAGAGAATCAAATACATTGCACTAACTTCTTAAACTCTCATCATTTGGCTAAACTTTAAGTGGTATTAGTTCTTAGACATGTGTACGATGTAATTCTATATATGTAAATATAGTTTATTTGGAGTCAACACATTTCAAAAACATTCAAATTGTAAGCGGCACAATTAACATTAATATTTATACACACCGAACTAGAGGCTAGATGTTAGAGGTTTTTTCTATATACATGTACATATACACACTTTAGTTGGGCAACAATTAGATCTACCATGTTGCTGGGCTCAAACAACACAATAAATGCAATTTCAATTGCAATCGTTATACGTGGCTGTGGCTCCACTCCCGCCGCTACATTCCAAAGGGGTTGGGTCCCAGCCCCTTGGGAACGTAATTGCGCCCCCTTATCAACTGTCTCTCCAGTGCTGCGTACAGGTCTTACTTGTACCTTCAGCTTGTACCTTAGCCTATGCATAACTCTTAAATTGTATGTTCAGATAGTTAACTGGCTTACACGTAGTTAATCGTAGTTTTAGAAAACACATTTTTGAAATTATATCACATTTTTCATTCATTTTCTTTTGTTTTCCGTTTCCACTTCCACTTCCATTTCTGTATCTTATTCCTTTCTGCAACATTTTCAAACAATCCTTGAAGAAAGGGATAGACAAGCTTAAAGATAAACACTTAATATTCAATTACTTCTTAATGGCTGACAAATTGTTTGACAAATCGTTTGGTTTGGTTACGCGTACATCATTGGAAACCGAATTTATTCGGTTGAGGGGAGCGGAATAGCGGATATATGTATACTCGTACGTTCTTCATTCAGTTCCCTTGGGCCTTGTCCTCACATGATACTGCTAAAGTTCTAAAGTTTGATATAGTTATCGTTTCTTTGGCAGGAACATGAGGAGGCGTTCCCGTTCCCCAACCGGTTCCCAGTGCTCTCTCTCTCCCTGTACCTTCCCGTCTGACATTTAGAAAACTTTAAGTATATTCACATTTTCTGCCACTTACTGGTACGTATTGTTAATGGATTCTTCCAAGGTGGACCTTAGACGGGTATGGCTGCCCGTTTCCTGGAGGCGGTTCCACTACCTGTGCTGCCGCCATCGCTGCTTGAACCCTGCGTCATTATTTGCTGCTGCTCCTCCTTCAATGGCTCCTGTTGCAACTCCAGTGCCTCCTGTTGGCGCTGTCGATGCTGCTCCTTTAGCAGCTGCTGCTGCAGTTCCTTTGCGTTTAGTTATAAGTTTGTCTGCAGAACGGGCCCCCGATGGCTGCCATTGGTGGCGTTGGTGGTTCCTGTGGCATCCGTGGCATCTGTGCTGGTGGATGTTGCAATTGTAGTCACTGTGGCAGCTATCGCAGTCACTGCTGCTGCTGTTGTTCCCACAACTCCTGCCGCTGCTGTTGCTGCTGTGGTTGCCGGCGCGTTGGTAATACCATTGACGGCCGTGGACACAACAGTGGTCAGGGCTGCCTGGCCGTGTTGCATCTGATTGATTTTGTTGTTGTTGGATACCACCTGCTCCTCATTGTCTCCATTGGCTGGGGCCGTGGGCGTGCTCGTTGCTATGGCCGTATTGTTTGGCACAAACTGATCGGCATAGGGAATCTGGTTATAGGCATTGATGTCCAGCGATGTGAAGATGCTGGAAATCGTCTGCGTGGCCATTTCGCATAATTTTTTCGTCTTCAGCGAGGCCTCTGCGATGGTGAGTTATGGGGGAAGAGCCAAAAAATGGAAAGGCAAACAAACACAAATTATCTGGTAACTGCTTACCCGTATTGGTGGGCGTGATGTGCCTCTGTATCTTCTCCTCCTGGGCGCAGGTGGCGGCGCCCACAACCGCAGCGGCCATCATCGACGAGGGTCCTGTTCCTGCGGTGCGGTGCATGTTGCCATGGCGCGGAGGCATCATACTCTGCCGGACATTGCGCTCCGGACGAATGAGTATTATGTAGAGCTGTAACGACATATCGCAGCGAATAAAATCATTGCCAATTAGATGGAAATCATTTGCGACCACTCGTTTTCCACACTACGCATTCGACCATTCGACCCATTGTACGACATGACTCTTCAAATAAGTTTCATCTGGAAGCTAATGGAAGTAATGGTTTTCATTAATGGAAACTGCTCCATCCGCCCGGCCTTAAGTCCTAGTGTCATTAGCCGTTTCCCCTTCGCGATGGCCAAAACAAAAGGCCACTGACACGAGTCCGTCTTAATTTACGTTACGATCCCCTTACGTTCGTTTGCGTTGCGTCCTGTTACATATTGCTCGGTCATTTCCGACCGTACTTTGACATTGTTTGTACGCCATTTGGATGGCGTTTCTTATTGTATTTCCCCGTGTGCTATTGTTGGTGCTACTGTGGCCGCTTGTGCCCATATTTGAAAGCAAACAAGCAAACAAATAAGGGGAAAAAACTTACATACTCCCGTAGAGGTGGAGCTATGGCTGCCACATAAGTCAGCGTGAAATGGGGGAATGGCAGTCGGAAGTTAAAATTGCTTGCCACCGACATGGTTTCGTCCCCTCTCTGTGTGTCCCCCCTTCGGGCAGGAGGCGTGGCTGGTGGCACCTTTATGGTCAGAGTGTAGTTCAGTGATCCCCCGGTTTGTGTTCCTGTGGAATACGGCATTTACTGTGGCTCCACTCACTCTGGCCACACCAATTGTAAATTGCATTTTTATGGCCCAAGGTGTTTCTCTGTTTGTACACACGAGCCCCCGTCTGTGTACATTGTGCATTGGGTGACATCTGATAGGAAAGTTGCCTTTGGCTCCGTCTAGGCTATGGGCCAAGGAGCCAAGTCGCACAGTCGCACAGTCGCAAGCTACTTTATGCCCTGACATTTAATAATAGCCCCAACGTTGAGTATTTATAGCCTCTTTCTCCCAGCGGTCGAGGGGTATGGTACCATAAAATGTGGCTATTTATGCTGTTTCTGGATCTGCATGTGTGAACGTCGTGTTTTCAACTTTTATCCAACCAGGGGGAAACTTTCTCGCAGCTTCTAAGCTGCTTTCTGTTAGCTTTCATTTCATTTAATTGGCCAAGCAAATTGTTTTTCCGCAATTCCTTTTCGCAAAGCAATTTCACACCAACTCTGTGCTGCATGCACCTCTCCCGAACCTATGTCCCCCCCAATCCCTGCACAGTTTGAAGTCATGAAAGGCTGTCGATGATTGGCTTGTCCTGCAGTTGGCCTTCAGCCAAAGAACTCATAATGAACGGGCCACAGCTGTGTGTGCAGTCCAGGGCACATTCAACCTTTTCCAGCTCTGAGGACCATGACATTTTAACTTTGGCCACGATTGAACATAAAGTGTACGAGGAGGAGAAGCGATGATTAAAAATAAGAAATAATCTGACAACTCCCAGGGAGCGGGCACAACGTATCCGTTTGCAAACTTAACCGCCACTTGGCGCCTTCTTATCATCGTCTCCTTTCGCTTCCGCCTCCATGCCATTTTAATGAACTACTTGTGTCCGTTTATCGTTTTTCCAGAGAGAGAGAGGGGGAGCAGAAGAAAGGCCAGCGACTGAATCGAAATTCAATTTACAAATTATAGCGGAAACGACTGCGAAATCGGTTAACGGAATAAAGGAAAATTGGAAATAATTAATATACAATATGTATGAAGCAATGACCAGTCGACCGGGCGATCGACCGACTGGCAATGCATTTAACCCAGTCCATCCCCCATCGCCATCGCCATCGCCATCGCCACCATCCCCACTCACACTTTCCTCCCAATTACTTACCTTGGGCGAGAACAGACATGCGATGGTCACACTCGCGGATAGACTAATGGTCACCGACATGCTGGTGATGCGCAGGGGCACATGGTTGGCGGTGCCAAAGTATAGCGGCACAAATGCCAGCCAAATCACGCAGGTCGTGTACATGGTGAAGCCTGTAAAGAGTATAGGGAATGAGGCTTTTTTCGATCCAGTGTGGGCCCACGTCCTCGATGAAGACTCAATCAGTCGGTACTCACCAATATGCTTCGATTCGTTGAATGCCTCTGGTATCTTTCGCGTGAGGACCGCGTAGACAGTGCAAATTACAATCAAAACGATTGGATAAAAGAACGCAATCATGTAGGAGGCATCTATATACGAGTCGCAAACGAGCATATTATCCTCGCGTGTCGGATAATGATGCATGGCATGTGATGGAGCAATTACCATCCAAACGCCGTTGATGAGTATCTGCGAATGATGCAGACAGACGGAGAGAGAGAGAGAGAGATGCCAAATGCAGGGAGAGCCCTTCTCCATTCCCCTCCTCCACACCCACTCACCTGGACAGTGACAAGGAACATACAAATCACCAGCTGAGATTTCGGGCTAATGAACGAGGGGCGCTTGGCCGACTGTTTGCCCGCTTTGAAGATCCGTGCAATGCGATTCGTTTTGGTCAGCAGTGCAGCATAGACAACGGTGAAGCAGAAGCCCACGCCGAACCTGCAACGCATGCAAAAGAATCCGTTCAAACCCGCATCGCATCTCCACCCGTTGGGGAGGGCATCTGCGCAACTTACCGCTGAATGGCGCACACTATGTTGGTGGGCTTCAGGACCAGGGCAAAGGTGACACCGTAGCACATGAAAATGCCGGCCAGCAGGATGTAACTCAGCTCCCGTCCAGAGGCTCTAACTATGGGCGTGTCATTGTGCCTGTTTTGTGGAATAGAGTGTGGCCGTGTGAGTGTGAGTGGGAGTCGGAGTCGGAGAAGAAAAGTTATAAACTTCAGTCATGTGTACACCAATGTATGTATGCTTCCGAAGCTCCAATTAGGCAATGATTTTTACGACTCTTCTGGCTAGTTTTCTTGCATAGGTATTAGAATATTATGGCAAACTTTTAATTGCCATGAAGGGACGACAGTTTTCCGAATCGGAAAAACTACTCAGGATAGGTCTTCAAACTCTCACTACCCCGCCCCCCCACACGCGAATTGGAAAGTTCCTTTTTTTGCACTCACTTGACAAATACGCCCATTACAAAGAGCGTTATCAGAATACCCGTGGAGCTGAATGCCATGGCCCCAATGGCCCAGGCAGACTCTGGTCGCAGGTACACCTCTGGTATGGCACGGCAGTACTGCTTGTGGGCGTCGGGCAGCGTGCCCCATTTGCACAGCTGGCAATGGGTCTCGTCATCAGGGTGACGAATCTGCGAAAGGGATACAAGCAAAGGAGACACACAAATCAATGGAAATGGAACTTCTATGGCCTATTTTAATTGCACTCTCGACACCAGCACCGAGGAGCCTCTGGGTATTCGTTTCCCCACTCCTCATTCGCACTGTACTTGCACCGTGTCTCTCTGGTGCAGTGACTTCCGTTTCAACTGGGTGAAAAGCTCCAGCAAATAAATTAGATGGTAGGAGCGGCAGCAAACGCAGCTGGACCGAGTGCCAGGCACTTACTTGATAAGTTGTACAATTGAAACAGTGCCAGCAGCAGCTCTCGCCCTCGACATATTTCTTGGCCTGACCAACATCGCAGGGCAAACTGCAGACGGACTCTGGTGGCTTCGGACTCAGTCGCTTGAACTTCACCTCTGTGTAGATGGAATAGAATGGAATGAAAATCAAAATCAAAGTCAAAAAATGTAAATAGAAATAGAAATTGCTTTGGAGAACGTCGCTTATCTTACCAGACATATTCAGACGCAGCTCGCCCTCGTAGTACTCGCCCACCTTCACCCAGTGGTACTGGCCGATCTGCGACTGCTTGAAGTGGATGATGTTGTACCGGGCCGGTCCATCGCCGTTCACGTCGAAGCGAAAATGGTCGCCGCTGAGGCCTGTGGAATGGGTAAGGTGAGGGAAAAGTGTTTATGGCTTTACGCCTTGAAAGAAAGGGCCGCCACGGCCACGGTGGCGATGCTTTATCAGAAAATTGACTATCTGTGTCAGTCAGAGCTACAGAGAAGCCTTTGGCTGGAGCTTACCCTCTCCATTCCATCCTCTCGGTCTGTATAATTTATTGAATTTCAAATTGAGTTCAATGACGATGACAAGCAAGTCAATTTTCCACTCGAAAGCATAGCCAATGCGTATACGCAGGGTAGGACACTTGTTCCGTTCCCACACTAAGACTCATGCCATCATGTACACGTCCAACCACAGCGAAATGCTAGCGGGATATTTCCACTTAAATTTATACGTATATGCGCAACACTTGAGACTCGACCTGCGATGGTGGGATGATGGAATGGTGGAAAGCACTTCACATAGCAGACATTATCTTCCATTCCCTTCAGAAATTGTCACCGAGCGTTGTCCAACAGGACTTATCAGTCACACGCAGTGCATACTTGGATTACATTTACTTGCATTTACTCCACTTGGTCTAGATGCCAAAGACAACATTTAATCCCTTCTTACCTTTGAACTGAACTTTACGCAAATATTTGAGCAAGTCGGCTCCTTTGGTAGGCTTCATGGCATCGCACAGCGAGGGCCTTCCCCCGCACAGGTCGTGGTGCATGTCCCTGAGCAATTAATGTGGAATTATGGGCGTTTCTGCCATTTCTCGGCTCTGAACTTACCTAAGAGCGTAGGCAAATGCCATAACCGCATCGCTAACGAACTGCAGCTGATCCTCAAAGTCAGTGTTCTGCCGCGAGAGTCGCTCCTTGTTGGTGCACTGCTTGGTGTAGTTATTGTAGGGGGTGCTGGTGCTGCCAGGGTAGCGGCATTGGAAATGATCTTCCCAGAATTCTAAGGGTTATGAATATAATCGCATTTGTGCGTGGGCTGGCAGTGGCAGGGACTTACCCACGAACCACGGATTGCGTTGGTTGTTCTCGACAGTTAAGTTGAGGAAGTACTCCTCGAAGCCGCGCACTGGATTCGCCTGGGGCTGCACGGAGAGGGTGCCCTCCACCTGTTTGTAAGAAGAGTGACCACGTGGCCGAATGCTTGATTAAATTGTCGCCAAACAAAAGCTAGAGATGGGTGCCTGTTTTCACAAATTAATTTAAGCACACAGACGGACAATTAATTTCAATTAAGCCACAATTCATCATAGGAAAAACACGACGAAACGCGCATTGTTTTCTATTATTTCCTCGGACCATCATTTATTCGCTTTCGGAGTGCCACACAGCCACAGCCACAGCCAGCACGCATTGTCACGCCTTTTGTGTGTCTGGAACATCACCATCAACTGCCGCTGCTCCTGCTCCTGTTCCTGGTGCTGCGAATCATTTATCAAACGTTGCTACTGTTTCGCCCATTTAGGCCTCATAATTTCCGACTGGCAGAACTCGCTCAGTCATCGGGACTGGCTGACGGAGTAATAGTTTACTTGCCTCTGGTTCGTAGTCGTCCGAAACAAGATTTCGAGCACTCCAGCCATCGGAGCCTATCCAGGAGAACGAGCCCGTCGCATTGGCCCGCCGTACGGCCCGCATCACCTGCCTCACTTCCTGGTCGGACCCGAAGATGATGGCACCTGTCCGCAAAAGCACAGGCAGCACGCAAGGATTTGAAAGGAAAAAGGACCAACATTAATTTTAATTGCAATAAATACAGAATAAGCGGCTTAGTGGCGTCAACAGAGTCAAGCACAAGGCTTCCACTACATTTGTTGCATCAACATACATCCATAGAGCTATCAAGCATCATCATCATGTCAACCGCAGTAATACCAACCAATTTCCATTTCCAATTTAGAAAATGTGTCAATCTATGAACGTGCCAAAAGGCAGAATTTTCAATTGAATATGCGTTGAAACAAGCCGGAGGCAGCACGGACATGGAATGGAAACTCTATTGCATATATTTATTTTGGGGATAACTTTTCACAATGGATACTTTATGCATAGCAGAGGGTGCTATAAAAAAGAGTTAATGCAGATACAGCATTGGTAAGCTGCAGGCCATACTCTTTTGTGTGTGTTTATACGAAGTAGTCGCATTCAAAACCAGAACAGAAACCAGTCATATCCAATACCATACTGGACTCTTGACAACTGCTCTTGAAGCAGCTCTCTCTCTCTCTCTGTATCTATCCATTCCATTGTTATGGACTCGGGCTACCGTCCACTCAATTCCTGGCCCTCTTTGTGGCTGACTGGGATCGTTGTGAGTGGCAGTTGTCACTTCTTATCAGGCCACAGCCAACAGGCAGCTATTCTCTTGCCTCTCCGACACGCCCCATTATCGATTCGCCTCTACTGTGGCAACAGAAGCAGCCTCATAAGAGCCGCTTGAAAAAGAAGAAAACTCATTCAGACGTAGGAAACCTAGTCGAGAGAGAAAAGACTACTTTTTTAGAGTTGCTGTCTGACTGCCTTTTCAGACTAATTAAAATGCATTTATTTCTGGAGAAGACCTCAAATTTGATTTACAGACTCTCTTGAATATTGCAAGCAAATTTATATGAAATCTTTTCTAATTCTTCACCAACAAATTTGTGATAAAATGTATGGAGTGTGAAGAAATTTGCATAAATTGAACAGCATGAATGTTGGGCTAAAAGGAAAGCAAGAAATAAAACTTGGCAAAAGTGCGATAAAAAGCAAAAACATGTTAGAACCCCATCCCCCATCCCCCACAGCTCAAACTCCACCTCCAGCCAAGCTCTGACATGTGTGTGTGTGGGTTTCGTTACAAGGGTAAACTTTGCCCCTGACGACACTTTCCAGTCGCAGTTACCCGTTTTGGGGCTCCCATTTTTCAGAGAGGTCCTAGCCCAGACCCCCGCCATATGCAAAATTAAAGAACTGATGCCGAAGAAAATACTTTGTCAAATTGATTAATCGTTAAGCAGAAAAAGGATTGTAGCCAGGAGTTGGAAGTAGGAGCAGGCAAGGCAACCAGTAAACGGCGTCAAATCACAAATCACAATAAATAATGATTGTTGAAGAGCCCTTTTTTATGTGGAGGACCCGGACCCGGACACGGACCCGGACCCCCTGCTTTTCGACTCTTGATGGCACATTTATGCAAATCAAATATTCTTGGCCCCCAGACAAAAGTCAATTGTTATTGGCGGGGGCACTGGCACTGGCACTGGTGCTTTTTATTGGCATCGCCATCGCCCCAGCCACCCACAGACTCTCTCTTCTCCTGATTAATGACATGCATAAAAGGTTTAGAGGGTAATTATTTTTAATATATTTTTCTGTAGAGCCCCGCCTGTAAGTGGCATTTGATTAATATTTTGCAATGTGCCGCTGAGTTGGGACGCGGTCGAAAGTTAAATTGATTGACATTTATTTTTCTGTATTTTTTTTGTGTACGTTTCTGCTCTGTTCCACGGGGCGTATGATTGACGCAGATGATGCCGGGGTAAAAAAAAACAGTTTGATTTGAATTTAGAGTGAAACATTGTTCTGATTGATATCGGGCTGCCTCTCTGGGATATTCGTTTGAAAGCTTATATTGTTAATAGCTTTAAAGCTACGAGTCAAAATATTTGAAGAATAATCCAATTATTGTAATAATACAGTATATTGGATTACCAATGCCAGCCACCACCTGTATTGATTATATTTCAATTTAAGACCACACAATTTGTTTGCCAAAAACTTAGTTTAATTTTCTCTGTCCAAATCTCTGCCCCACTTTCCATTTCCCATTTCCCAAGAGAGAGTCAATGGGATGTATATGCATTTTAATTTCCTGCTGTGAAAGTCGTAATAAAGACAGAAAACAAGAGGAAAATGTTTTAAATATTTTCGTTTAATTTGTACAATTTCCGGGCCACAATCCGCAATCCCCAATCCCCAATCCCCAAAAATGTCACAGTTCATGCCCTGCGCGTTGCATTCATTTGGCAGGCGTTGGGAAATGTTTTTCCTGCTGTGTTTCCCTTTGTTGGGACACGCCTTCCGTTGACATTTTCATTGAAAATTGCATTTCGCTTGTTGCCTTGACAGCTTCATATTGTAGCAGCTTCCCCGCTTAAGTGTTCTCCCTTTCTTTGCACGGCACTTACCTCGAGCCCGTGGCTTGGTCAACAGCTTCTGCACGATATTATCGTATGCAATATCCTCGGCCACTCCAGAATCCTTCACCAGCTTTTCCTTGATAGCAATACAAATGTTATGGCGCGCCAGTAGCTCCTCCAGCTCCTCGAATGCCTGCAAACGAAACAACAACATCGGCATAAGCAGATTGTATATTGCAGTAAAAACACGGGACACATGCAACACCGCGAGGGCTTTATCCGCGTACTGGGATGTGCGACAATGCTTAAATTGAGCGTTGAGGGGTACCCACCTTGATGCCGTAATTACTCTCCTCGTAGATAATCGAAACGTAGCTCCATCCCATCCGCATCACAATCTCTACCATGGCCTTCACCTGGTAATGATCCGAGGGTATGGTGCGCGAGAAGTACTCAAAGCGTTGTTTGTTGCTCAGCTCTGGGCTGGTCGAGAAGTAGGATACCTGGCGGCGGGAGATTATGACATGATGCGAAAATATTTTCATTAAAAAAAGAGAACAAATATTATGTTGACAAAGTGCCCCGGCTCACGCGAAAAGGGGCGGCTTCCTTTGCTGCACGAAATTCCCTTTGATGAAGGGAATTCATTTTCCCTTTGACTTTTTGTAGTTTCTGCCCATAATATCCCCTTGTTTTTCGTCATTTAAAGGTGCGTACTCTTCTCATGCTGCACGGAGACCATGAACAATGCAACCAAAGTTAATTCGCACAGAGGATGACCTTTTAATTGACCAAAACTGCAAACAGAAACCAACTCCAACGTTACTCAACGTTATGGAGGGGGAATGGGGCACTAATGATGTGGGTCGAGAGCGAGTCATCTGGCAAGTCATCTGCAAGTGTTTAACTTCTTCATTTCTAATTAAGTGTCATTACCATTCAAGTTAACCAAGTGCTTGCTTGCTCTTCGAGCCACTTTCGAGCATCGGAGGAACGGACAGCAGCTTGAGTAATGAATTTCTCCAAGAGATATTGACTGAAGCCTGATTGGAGGGAGTCTTCGTTCAGGAAACAATGCACTTCTCGCCGAGCTCAGCATTTTCCCGAGGGAATGGATTTCAATGGGAGAATCTCGACAGTTTGAACAGATTCTCATTAAATATAATATTTGTCAGAGCCCTTCGAAATTTCGCTGTATTTATATTCTAGTGATATCGAGAGCTGAGAGATAATTTGCAACGGAGCTGAATTGCCTGATCTGCAATTGACCACAATTTGAACAGTTCTGCTGGAGGAAAGGGAATGAAAGCTGTAGAAAAATGCTTGTACATTGAATCTCTCCTTAGCCCTCCTTCCCATGGCCCAGACTTGGGGACCCAGCAAAAGAAATGCAATCAAATGCTTATGTCTGATTTATGAGCTCTCTTTTTGAGGGAGGCAGCTTCCTGGGTCTGCATAAAATGGTTCCTACTGATGGTTCCTCTCCTACTGCTGTTCCTGCTGCTCTTTCTTCGCCTGCTGAGCAGTAGAAGTGCTCTTCCTCCTGCGGCGGCTCCTGCTGTCGTTGCTTGTGCGTTTTATGGGGTACTTGCAGGAGGTAAAGCTAAGTACGGCTATCCCCAGCCGGATCCTGTCAGGGCTCCGGTTACTTAGTTATTGTCGCATATCGACTTTTGGTCCCCGAGTCACGTACGAGGAGCCATAGCCGTCGCAGCAGTAGCGGCTACTTAATTTCTTTTGAGCAGAGACGTGATTCCACCCACATACGAGTACACAGAGAGAAATAAGGTTGCAACTGCTGCAGTTTGTGTGATTTGCTGCCTCTTTGGTTTCGACTAATTTAGTAGCACGTAGGGGCACTTACAAGTTCTGTGCTCTGACCGACCGGCATCCATGCGGTTGCTGGCCAATTTTAATTACTAACAAAATACAGGGGAAACTTCTTGTGGGTCGAGTCCACATCCACACAGCTGTGAGCAATGCACAAAATTTTGAAACTGGCAGCAAAAATATTTGTGCCACAAAACTTTCTGGTCGCATATTGCACAGCTCCCCCTTCGAGACTGGGCACAGACCTTTGTGGCGTACAGGACACACACACACCCCACACATGGAGGACACTTACCTGGGGTATGCGGAATAAGCGCAATAAATTGGCCACTTGTATGGAGGTTACCGAGGAGGCGGCGCCCACCACCCCCGAGATGACCTTCCTTACTTGCGTCTTGTTGCAATGATATTCGGCATCGTCAATGTTGCTGATGGAGCCTGCAAAGAGGAGAGCGAGTGGGAGGGGGCATAAGTACAGGTTAACTTTGCGGTTGAAAGTTCCTTAAAGGGACAGCGGATCGCTGTGCTTCCACCAGAGCAACCCTGTGTAGGAGGCCCCAAATGAACAGAGATCACCACCGTATTTTTATTGTTTAAATGATTCCGCTCAGCACTTCTCGTGTTGTTTGTATTACAACGCGTGTCCCGGCTTCGATCTCCTTCTCCCTTTCAACTTAAAGATAGTTCTTAACCGATGTTGGCTATTGGTATCTCCAGTAGCAATAAAGTTACAGTCGCTGGTTATATCGATCTGTGGTAGATACCAACGCGCGCTGTATAACATTGAAATTATAATTACTTATATGGCTTGATTAATACTGTGAATATTTTCAACTGAATTTTCGAAATGGCAAAGTTGTTTGGCCATGTGGACGGCCAGCTTGATGTTTTAAACTAATTTGACTTTGACCTGTCCCAAAGTTTTTTATTATATCGAAACAGCACTTTACGGGCTTTTCGTTCTTTTTTACAGCTACGTGGGGTTTCTGCATTGTATCTGTATCTGATAGCTAGCAGTGCACACAATGGCTAGTGTATAAGCAACTGCATATGCATTCCTAATTAATGCCACTCTAACTGTCTAGTTGGTTTTAGTGCTTTAGTGCTTTTGTTGATTTTCTATTTGAATATTTGCCAGGCTATTCATTGATATCCGCCGGCGATAAATGTTAGCCTTGTTCTGCATGATAAATCCTGCTTGGATGCCAGAAACAATGGCTGGCGCTCAATGGTGGCCATATGTTTGGTAGCAATTTGTATCGCTTGTGTGGTCTGCTGTCAATTCCAGGGGAATTAAACGATTGATGGATGTAGCTGAAGGTCATGCAAATAGGGCTATACCTAATGCAGAAACCAGATACCGACGTGTACATAAAATATACGCACCACTCGGAAAAACCGGTCTCACTCTTCTCCGCACTTCAATTTTTGGCAAAAGCTGCCACCCAATTGCACTGCTTTTGACCAATTTATATGCCCCACTGACCACAATTTAGGTGGCGTAGTGGCACGCCCACAAGTGCGAGAAGTAGCGTCTGCTGCCGCCAGCTCTTAAATACAAATTAATTAACTCTGTGGGCTGTGGGGCACTCACTCGATGCCTAACTAGATTATTATTAACCAGAATGCTCGCACAGTGCCTGGACGGTGGGAGGCAGGGAGGCGAAAAGAACAATGGGGGGTATAGTGGGGCACACAAGCTCCTCGACAGGGAGACAAAGAGAGATAGAGAGAGAGGGAGAGAGGGAGAGAGATGCTCTCATAGTTTACGGCCTGCCTAATCCTGTCAATATAATTCAGTGACTTGGAAAATTATATTTTTCATACGTCACACACAACAGCAGACAGAGATGGCCATAGACAGAGGGCGAGTGCGAGTGCGAGAGAGACGAGAACAGCAGTGTGGCACGTCGCTCAAATAAATCCTTGCCGCGCAAATAAATAATGAAATTATGGAGATTAGAAAGTGTTCCAGGACGATGACAAGGATGCCGCCTCTCCCTTCTGTGCTCAATTGATTATGGATCGTTGAGTGTGTACATCTGCGTGGGTGTTTGTCTATCTGTGTGTGTCTGCGTGTGTGTGTGTGTGTGTGTGTGTAGATGTTGCCTCGCGCCTCTTTGTTTGGACCGATAAAAGTAATAAGCGGCACTTTATATACCATCTTCCCTCGCTACTCTCTAACGCACTTGAACACACACTCTATCCATCTGTCTTTCTATCTCTCTTTCTCTCTCCTTCTATCTCGCCATCTCTGTCGCACTGTTTTGTGGCACAGTAAGCCGAGAGCCGTTTTGTCTTTGGGGAATTATGCATATTTAGTTAGCAAGAGCTCGTTTCGTGTCTTCAGCCGCTTCCCGCTGAGCGAAAGCCACATAATTTATTTATTAATTTAGTTTATTAACAAAATCTTTGACGCTAGCTTAAGTAACGAACAAGCCATCTCCAGCCAGGCCAATGCGCTTGGAAATTGATTGATATGAAACGATGGTAGATGAATGGAAATGGATGAATGGAAAGATGGGATAGTGCTATACGAGATACTACGAGTGTTCCATTTGGTTGCTGAAAGTGGAATGAAATATTGGGACAAATACACAGGGTTAACCAGTGCCCCGAG
This sequence comes from Drosophila lowei, assembly GCA_008121275.1. Classification (NCBI taxonomy): domain Eukaryota; kingdom Metazoa; phylum Arthropoda; class Insecta; order Diptera; family Drosophilidae; genus Drosophila; species Drosophila lowei. The sequence continues at coordinate 16,000,168 of CM017778.1, read as the reverse complement.
TTGGGTATACTCGTATGTACATATATCAAAATTTTTGCATTTTTAGCCACATTAACCGCACTGCAGCTGCAACTGCGACTGAAACTGCAACTGAAACTGAAGGAAAAACTGTAAACGCAATTGCAAACAATGAAATCAGCATAAGCCCCAATGTCAGAGCCACACACAGTGGGGGGAAAAATACCCACAAACACACACACACGGAGAAATTTGCATTTAAATTTCCGTGAAGCGGGGTTCGCATGTGCTGCTTACCTTTGATAAAATCCACAGCCATCTCCAGGCCATACGAGTCCTTATCGCAGTCGTCCAGGAGATGAGCCCCCAACGTGATGTTGGGCAGCAGCTGTGCCTTGTTGATACTGTCTATGGTAAAGAGCATGGCCTCGAGCGCCTGGATGCCGCCCTGGGGCATGATCGGGCCGCAGGTGATGCTGTCCTCGCGCGAGTGGACCATCATCAGGCCACCCAAGATCAGATCCCCCTCGATCAGGGCCTCGCGCTTCACCGGCCAGTGGCGCTGCGGCTGGACGGCGTGCAGGCGATCGTTCAGGAAACTCACGGAGTCTGGCAGGGAGCGCATATACTTGCCACTCCCGTCCACCGCCATTAGGGGCAGTAGCAGGTTGTTGGTGTTTTTGAGCGGCAAATGGCGGCCACGATGCCGTCCAGAGCGGGGAGCGGCCATTTCAATATTGCCATAGCGTTGGTACTCTTCCACATCGAATTGATCATAGAGGTGGTCGTCGCTAAGACGCTGATTGTGTGGCTCTGATTGTGACGTGTCCGGATCCGCCGTTTGTGCCTCGTCATTCACATAATCCGGGGCTAGCAGGTGCCTGCTGCTCCACTGCCTCCATTGTCGCCAGTGTTTGCCCAACTGCTGTTGGTGCTTCTCTAATTCCAGGGTCTCGTAGTGACTCCGTCTGCTGTGTTTGCTGCCATGATTCTGTTGGTGCTGGTGCTGGTGTTGGCGCTGGTGATGTTGATGATGACGATGATGCTGGTGCGGATACAAATCAGGATGGTGCTGATGATGGCGTCGCACTCTGCTTCTGGGTGTCGCCTGCATCGTCTGCTCCTGCTTCTGCTCCTGCGCCTCCTCCTCTATGTCGCCAATCACCTCACTCTCGGCCCGCAGTGGATGCCACGCGGAGAGCACCACCACGAACAGAAAAACAGAAATTCGTACGAGCCATTTGCTGCTGCAATCCACTCTCATGTTGTCATTAGCTTTGGTCCTTAACCTCTCTTTCTCTTTCTCTGTCTCTCTCTCTCCTTCTATATTGCTGTGTATATTTTGTGCACTGAATTATCTGACTTTATTTTGATATGCATGAGTTTCGGTTGATAAAATTCCGATATTGCTCACAGTTCGATTGCTGCTGTTCCTCCTCCTGATATGCGGCACACATTTTGAATGTGGTTGTGGCTTTTGGTTGCATCGGTCCCTCACATTTTATAGATACTTTTTACGCTTTAGCATTTTGGATAGCTGCATATGGAAACGAAGGGGATTTATGTTTTCCACGATTTTAATTGATAAAATTGAGGTTTCACCTTCGTGATTTTCCGCACAAAATCAACTTCATGCAATCCATTTATTTTTGATTTGTTTAAATATTTCAATCGGAATTAAAGTGTTTTTTGGCAAAGCGCTGTGTATTCATTTGTCCTCTCACTATTTCTGATGTTTATTCATTTATAAATACGTGTACATTTATTACTTAATGTTAGTTTCACACATTTTCTGCCTTTGTTTAATGTCACAGCAAATAATACCGAATTTCATAGCACTTTAGATATTTATATGCTGTTTTTCCAAAGTCATGCATAATTTGAGCATTTTCAATTTAGGTTTTCATTAAAATTTCACAAAAATTGTGTCGCAGTCAGACCAAATTTTAATGCCAGAAAGAATTTAATGCCTCCAAAGGGTCCATGGGCTTAGAACTGTCAAGCTGCCCCCCCACCGCTCCCGACTTAGGGTAGCAGTGGGCGTGGCCCTTGGGCATTTGCCCATAAAAATGATTGCCCTGAGGTAAATTAAATTTGCATAAAATTTTGTATGCCACCGCCGCAAAGAGTCGGCGCGCCGGCGGCTGAAAGGAAAAAAACCTGCAAGAAATCCTTTGCTTTGGAGGAGGAATGGGGGGCAAAATGAAGCGAAAACGTAAAGTAACGTAAAGTGGGAACCCTGCAAAACCGTAATTAATCAAATTGTTGGCGCCATAATGAGCTTGTCGGCCTGTCCCCCCCCAACCCCAGCGGCTGCTTTGTATCCCTGTCATAACCCTCCCGCACCTCTCTACAGTGTGTCCTCTGAAGCGCCGCGAACTAATCAACAAACGCGTTAACGCCACTTTAGACATGGCCTGCAGTTCGAGTTTACGGAATTACTTATCATCAGCGTAATCAGCGGCATTATCCACCACCAGCAGCGTCAGCGACAGCAGCAGCGACGAGGCCAAAAGGTAACACGAGGGGGTCCGTCACATTCAGGGCTTGCAGCAGCATTGCGGCCAGAGGCTGCGGGCCTCTGGGTGGTGGGGGTAGGGACACCTCTAATAATGAGATTGCGTTAAACAAATGGTGTTCTGCCTTTTTATTGCGCTTAATAGACACCGGAGGCTGCTTACACGCTCGTAATTTATTTTGATTACATTTCTCGTCAGGCCCTGTCAGTGATTCTCTGTTTCTCTGTTGTGTGTTGTCTGTCTCTCTCTCACTCTCTCCCCAACTCGTCCTGGTTTGGGTATTACAATAAAGTCAAGCTGTTTGTTTTGTTAACTACAAAAGCAGATCAGGGACCTATGAGAGCTAAGCTCTAAATAGAGCAGGGAAAACCTTTGATATTTCTGGGAAATCATCAAAGAAAAGCGAAAGCCAGTAGATGGTGAATAGATTCTTCTACCGATTGATTGGCCTGCTAATTATCATGGCAATATCTAATATTCCGCACCACGTTTTTGGGTCTTAAGAGCATTCCACTCTCCTTATTTTAGTCAAGACTCTCCTGCTGTATTTTTGTACATCTTTTGCATAACAAAATCTGTCACTGACACTTGCCTCAATGTGTTTTTATTGGACTCTACTGTTGTGTACACGCCATGTTACGGAAAATCCCCGTCCATTGGATCCCATCCACCCACATCCACCCATCTCATCCCATTTGATTCCGCTTTGTCATTGTCTTATTTTGCATTTTCTGTGGGGGGGGACTTTGATTTGATTGAGCATTTTGTTCGTTTTCCCTGTCCTTTTTTCGCTGATTTGAATTTTCTACTGTTCCATGTTTTCCTTCTTTTTTTTTTGGTTTGTTTGGGGCCAGACGTTGAAATATTGTCCTGCTGAAAGGCTGTGTATTTCTGGCTGAAATGGCTTTAAAAGCGGCAGAATTTCCGACTACAGAAGATATCAATTTGTTTGCTTCTTTTTCTTCTCTTTTCAGCTTCCGCTGCAATGTTGCGCAAATTGATTTCCATCGATAAGATTTACACTCGCATAAAATTGACAATTTCAGAGACTGTCGACTGGATACGGGATACGGGACACGGGAGGGGGTATGCAGAAGGACAGTTGCTGGCAATTCCCGCATTCCGTACTCATAAAGTACGGTACGGACTATGAGTATATTAAAATACTCAACTGTGTGAAAAGCAAACAACAAATGATCCACCATCCTTATGCATTCATTTTCGATGGCCATTCAGAGGAAATCAACGACTGGGCCATTAACGTGCAGGATGCACACGACCGAACCTGTGCAAGTTAACTCTTGTTTTACCATTTTCAAGAGCATTCACGAATTGAGTTTCCATGTAATTCCTCAAAAGGATATGCTACTTGCGAAACATGAGCAAACAACAAATATGTTGAGTGGCTTGCCTCAGATACATATATCCACTTTTAATTATCATTCAGCACATAAATGGAGAATACAATTTAACGATTGGGAAGTGTGTCCTCAATTGCGGCCAAACTGTGACTCTGGGACCTTTTCAGCCTGTAAATTTCTGGAGCTTTTCTTTCGCCCATTTCTCGCATTTCTCGCATGTCACATTCCATTTACAGAGATTTTTCCTGACAACTGCAAAGTATTTGGCGACACCCAAATGTGACACTTACATGTGTGCCAGCCACAAACAATAAAGCAAATTTGAAAAATTCACATCAAATAAGACTCAATCATCTGCCTGCCACTGTGTGTGGCATGTAGCCCGCATTCAGAGGGCATCAGCCTCAGCGCGTTGGCTGCAGCTAATGTCCTGGCCCCCGCCCCCGCCACCGCCACGACTCTCCTAGATTATGCGTCGCCTTCAATTTGCTGGCACAAAAAACAGAATTAATAGCAGTGCCTTGTGCTCATGGAGTGGGGGGGGGGGGATTTATGAATAAATCGGGGGTGTAGAAAAGCTGCGCGACATACATATATGCAAATGGGTTCACCAACAGATGTGTGTGTGCGTGTGGGTGGGTGTGATAAATTTCGTTGACATGACAGAAACACAGAGAGGTGACAGCCGCCCCGCAGGTAATCAGTAGCTTTCAAATTTCACGTGCAGTTGAGGAGCACCTGCTCCTTTGGATTTTTGACAGTTGTGCCAGAATACATTTTTAATTTGATTATCGCGCAAAAGGATGCGTACATACGGGCAATAAGATCCAGACACGCATGGAGGGACCCAAATTTACGACGAACCGAAGGCTAAATCAACTATAACTTCGAGCATAGGAACAGAGCAGCGAAACTTATTCACATTTTGGTATTCGCCTCACAAAGCAATCAACTCGAGCAATTTGAATGGGTTTTTCTCGGCTTCGGTATGCTCTGATGTGTCTGCTTCCCTGCCTCCTGCCTCCTGCCTCCCGTTTTCGGGGGTTTGTTTGTCTGCGTGCCTTAGATGGGATTATTAGGCAGACCTTCTGCACGGGGCCCCCAGGGGCCGAGCGCGTCAAACACATGAAATCAATTACATTTCTCTATTGTAGGCGGCAGGCAGGCAGGCAGGACCCTACTCTCAGGCCAAAGGATGCCCTTTGTTTAATGGTTCGACGGGTCTAAGACTCGGAGGCTTTTTGCCTACTTTGTACAGGGGCGAAATCTCAGGTATTTGGTGGCTAATAAAGTTTGCCTTAAAGTATTTCGAGATAGAAGTTTTTGCGGAAAAGTTTGGGTATATTTGTTTTAATATTAGTTTGCCCGAGGCGAGCAGGGCTGGCCCATTCATATTTGCTTAGTTCAGCTGTCTGGCGGATCAGAGTCAAGGGTCTACAGACACGTGAAGCTGCCTGCCACTGGCAGGCTTGCTATCGCAAGGCAATTTCTATGCCCTATGCTCGTATCAATAATTTTGTGGTTTTTATTGTTATTTGCCGAAGCTTTTTATGTATTTGCGGACCCTAATGGAAATGAGTGTGGCAGAAAGAAGAGGAGGACGAGGAGGAGGACGTTGCCTGGGTTGCAAATTAAAGGTACGGCTACTGCAACGCAACGTATTGTAAATACATCAATTAATTTCCACTGGATTAAGGCAACATTTCAATTGAAGCGAATCAAGTGAAGTGTGAACAGATATTTGTTACGGATGTCCATTCATTCAATTCACACACACAGAAGCCGACGCTTAATGAATAACCGCAAACCAAGTCGAAAATAATGTTATTTTTAAGCGAATTAAATTATCCAGCAATTGAAAAGTGCAATTAAATTATAATAAAAGGCAATCAGATGACAGAAAAGGTGGTAGAGCAGCAGTCGGGGGAAAGGTGCAACGGAAGTGTCATACAAATATGCAATTATCATGCCACACACTCACCAGCGAGCGGATGGCAGAATAGTGGCAGGTGTGAGAGGAGGGGAGAACAGCAGGAATTAAAAGAAGGAAGGAAAAGAAATGAAAAGGCGGAAGGGTAAAGCAAAACCGATGACAGGAAATCGACAGGCGACGCCATGTAGCAATTTAGCAGCAAATTGTTTCCTTTCACATGACAGCTGCAGGCGATCCTCAAGCTCAATCAAGTGCCGTGTAGTCCTGTGTTGTAGCAAGGGGCCTGTTCAATGGAAGTGGGATCGAGCGGCAAGAGCGCCACAAGAATGAGATGCTTCCATTGAGTGCCGCCCGGCCATCAAGCGATTGAATCGACCGACAGAATGTTAATTGAATGTGTCCGCCGAAGATACAATATCTTCCTGCTTTCAGGTGTAATTAAGTTTTGCATGCAACATAAACGAATTAGCCAGACTTTGTTTTCACTAAGTAACCGGACACTGGCCACTGGGCACTAAAATGTTTCATAATTAACTTTTGTGAGCCTCCCTCTCTGCGGGTCACAACCTACTGGGCTGGCATGTCGCGGCACCATTTATCCGGGAAAAGTTCAGGCTACGCACACAATAATCCCCACACCTGAGGGGACACCGTGTTCTAGTCAGACGGGGACTCCAAGGGTCTATCTGTGGCGTTGACCGCACCCTTGGCACGGGTCGAGAGCCGAAGGCTGCATATGAGAGCTGAATTATTGATGCCGTGGCCGTGGCCGTGGCTGTGGTCGTGGTCACGAGTATCCCCTATTTTGCATGGGGCACTCTTTTGGGTTCTACTATAAAATCCGATGTGTATGCTGGCATTTGGTTACTTGGCTAATTGAATTCCGTTCGGCCTTTGATGGGCCTTAATGGAATATTGCCCCCACAAGTATTTGGTGCGTTTTATTAGTTTGTTTCGTTTATAAGCCGAGTAAACAGAGTATGAAACGTATTACCATGAAACGTATTTCAATGGCGAAGGGGAATGGAATTCGTAGGAATCCCATATCCCAGTCCCTCCACTGAATTTGGGCCAAGATGCACAGCACTTTTTTTTAGCAGGGCACCTGTAAATCATAATCCTGACCACTGACATTCACAACTCTGTGCCGCACGACACCAGGAGCTCAGGCGGCGAGCTGCCAATTTCTCCATCTATGCTTATCGGAGGGCTTCAGACTGCTCTTTTCCTGCTGTGTTTGCACAGAGTTGGGCATGGCGCTGTAAATAATCCACATATTTCATATTTACTTGCCACTTGCCAGCGAGCACAGGAGGAGGGCTGAGGGCTGTGTGGCTGTGTGCCCCAATATCGGTAAACACCCAGAAATGCCAGCAGTGGCAGCTATCCCCAGAAACTACATATTGGTTGATGGGTCTCGATGAAATCTGATGAAACTGACGAGGAAGGGGCCTGGCTATGCACTCGTTCGAATTGACATTCATTCGTTAAAGATACAGGCGGAAACTGCTATGCAAATACTCAACAAAGTACGAGTATTCCAGGTATTCGAGAATATTTAAGTTCATATTGTCCTATTGAAAAATGTTGCCCACGAATGTGCATGCATGTGTCTGCGACTCTCCGGTTCTTTGTTGCCTGCCGCACACTTGGCAGCACACGTTAAAGATACACAAGCATAAAATAGAAATAGAAATGGAAATATGAATGCTGACAACGAATCAAAACACAATTGCTTGATGCTTGTTACGCTGTCTGAATGCCGCCGGCATTCTATGACACTTTTATGAACTTGGCCAAATGAAATGGACAGCATGCAAAGTAGCAGCAAAGGACAGCACGACAGATGCACAGCAAGGATGCTCGACGGGTATGCGGGCACCCACGCAACTAAAAGCACAAAACGAGTATATTTCCATGGCGGGGTGGCGCCTCGCCGCTCTCTATGCTCAGTTTGCAGTTTCCATTCGGCGGAAATTACAACATTGCATACTGATGATGGCAGTGTGCAGTGTTAATTAAACCACACATGCACTGCGATCTCCCATCTCGCATGTCCACACATAAATCACACAACAAATTTGAAATTTAACGGCCCGAGGCACCCGCAGAAGGAGGAGAGTGGTTTGGCGGTGTCGGTGAAAAGTTGCACGGAATGCAAATTGAAAGCAGCAGCAAAATGGTGTTAACAATGGCTTATACTCGAGTCGAGTCGAGTCGAGTCAAGTGTGCCGACCACAAAGCCAAAGCCAAAGCCAAAGCCTTTCGGGGACTTGTTCAAGGGCTTTAAGGCAACGAGAGAGTCAGTCAGAGAATCTGGGGCTCTTTAAGACCAAGTAATTGCTGTGTGTCTGAAAATAATGAACAAATAATCACAGATGTACTAAATCGTATACATGGAGCACGAGTACGCCCAAGTACCGCTGGGAAAATGATACCTCGAGAGCACCACCAAATGTATCATGCTTTCCGATTAAGTGCTGAGAGCAACACACACCGTTCCGGCCACTCTGCCTCTCTGCCACTGTGTAAGCTTAATGCAACGCCGAAGAGTGTGCAACAAACAGCAAATGGGCTTTCCCGGAGCCGATGCTAACCGCTTGGGTGCATTATGCCATGTCCGTCCGTACATGTCCACCGACTGGCATGAATATTTGAAGGGCCCTTTCCACCTGGGCAGCCACAAGCACGGGGTGTGAACGGCAACACGTGGCCACTCAGGTGCGCCTACTAACTGGAAAGGCCGACAGCAAGCCCCCATGGAATTAGGTGCAAAGTGTTGGCGCCTGAGAATGTCGGAACACGCCGTAGAACATCCTGGAGAAGTTATGTTCTGACTGCATATTAAATTCACACACGTAAATGTTGTATTTCTTTTTTATGATACGTATTACGTGTGCAACATATACTCGTATTCATATAATTTAACTTTTTACCGCCCTCGTGTCGACTCGTAAATAATTAGAGCTCTGGGCGGGGCTGATCCCCGAATTCGCCGGATTTGAAGACGGTTACAAGACAAGTGACAAGACCAAGACACTTGAGCAAGCAGTCAATGCATTTTTTATTATTTTTTGTGTAAAAATAAAATTTTACTTGACTGCTGGCTCCCGAGACGTAAGTGTAACTTTTTGATGCCACGGCTGTAAAATGTAATCTCAGGCCAAATGCTTGAATATTGGTCCGTTCCGTTCTCTCGCCCCTCCCCTCATTACACTTCCGACAATTGAGCTGCTGCCAAATGGCCAAAAGTCTGGTTGTGCTCGGAAAAACAATTTCCCAACGCAAAAACTTCCGCATTTAAAGTTTATTTCACTAATTTTTGCTGCGTGCCGTTCCAACTTTCGCTAAACCTCATCATTATGGGGTCTTTGCCGAAATTAGTTTCCATCGCCATGGAAACCGCAAAGTGAATTTAAAGATTCCGCTTAAGCATGCCTATTTCCATTTCCATTCCCAAGAGAATGAAGCAGCTCAGCATCCATTAAGCGAATAAGTTTAATTTTTGGCAAGCCAAGAGAATAAAAACTTTACAAGAGCAAGCCCAAAGCCTCCCCCGAAGGAAACTCGTCTCTGTTGGCCGTTTACCGAAGAAAACCTGCCATCAGGAAAGCCAATAGAGCATGCCAAAAGCAAAAGCAAAAGGAAAAGGAGATGCAGATGCAGATGCAGTGAATCGAAAATGTGGCAATCGTTGGCCACTAACAAGTGCTGCTTCCAGGTAAAAAAGTAACCAGCGCAAAGGGTAATTACTTTTCTCTCCCTTTTCAAGGGAATTAATTAATAGGTATTTTAAAAACATATCAAGTGAAACCTTCGAGAGTCTGCCATGGAACTGTAGTGTTCAAGGGCAGGCTTGATTTTGGTTTCCTGTTAAAGAGTTGGGTGATATTTTCCTTAATTATGCAATTTCCGATCCCATCATCTGCCAAGCCTTGAACCTGCCAATAAGCGTTGTGACATATCTGCAGTTCGTATCCGTTCCGTGGCTTTGCATGAATGATTAAAATACTCTGATCCAATGGGGATTCGATTTGTTTTCATCGCTTGCTGTCAAATGGAATATTCTTGCTCCGAAAGGATCTCGAGAATCCATTTAACTTAAGCCGCTTTAAATATAAAAGTGCCCGTGTTTGTCCTGCAAACATTTAATATGCATATGGAGGAGGCAAAAGTGCAACAAAATTGATGTTTTCCTTTTTTTTGCTCATTTATTTTTTCTGCTTTTTAATTAAAACTCATTTGCGCATTTGTGGGATGTCATTAAAAGTTATGTGCAAATGTAAAAACGGGGGCGGGAGGGTCATATGTACATACGAGTATTTGTGGTACGTGCCACTCGGCATTTCTGTGTCCCGCCTTCTAAAAATAAAAACCAAGTGCTCGTCATACATATATGGAGAAACCTTTCGGATAAAAACCAGTATAATGTCAAAAGCAAACTTTTGCGCGATGCCATCCGGTATCCGGACTTTGGCAAATACTCATGCTGCAGAAAGTCTTCGAAATAATATTTAAAGCTGGCAGAAAACGGACTAAATCATCCAGCATCAAAGTGACGGCTCGCCCGTGTGGTTTTTGTGGAACTTTCCTTTCAATTCAGTCTCCATCTCTGCATCGATTTCTCTCTCACTCTCTCTCTATATCTCTATCTCTCTCACGCTGTCCATGGTCTGGCCAATGGATATAAATTTCCTCAGAATATTGACACAGGGCTGGAGCAGAAGATGCGGAATAAAATCAAAAAGGCAGACGCATAAATATCAATCTATCAAACTGAATGAAAAGTGCTGATGGTCAAGAAAACTCACTCTTTATGCAGGCTTCGGATAGAATTTCATTGACAGACAGAAAGAGGGGACAGATAAAAGATACATGAAGCAAGGGAGAGATGGGCAGCAAGAAGAATGGAACAACTGGTTGCATATGGGGCGTATGAGTGATTTTTTAAAGCAAACACAAAAGGGGAAAAAAAGTGGCAGGCACAGGAGAAGCAGAGCTAGAAACAGCAAACATCTTTAAGATTAAAAGGAAAAGGGATTTTGAAGGGATGTTGGTGCAATGAAAGCAGAAGTACATTATAGATTTATGGGAGAAGATTTACCCTAATTAAAGTCGGAGATATAAAGCAGCACCTTCTGATGATCCCATCAGATGGGTGTATCGATGAGAGATAAACTTTTATTGGCCAAATATCAGCCATTGAAGCAGCCATTAAGCACCAACACCAGGCAGGAGCCAGCACTAGACCTGGCCATTTTCCTCTTGGAACGTGCCACCTGAAGCCTGAAACCAGGGAGCCGCTATCAACAGCCAATAAATAAAATCTCATTAAGCTGAAGGCGCCGCAGGAGAGCGCCCGCCAAGTGGTTCGAGAATGTAAATTCTCTGCCACTCTGCCACTGGCAGTACGAGCGAAGTAAAATTATAAAATTTCCATTTTATTGACATTCAAAATTGACTGATATGCTGAAGGACGAAGTGGTGGGGGCTGCGGCTGAGCTTAAGTGTCTAAAACCAACACTAAAGCAAATTTTGTGGCAAGCGAACGTGCGGCAGGAAGCAGAAGCGGGAGAAACAACAGGCAACGAGTCAATCAAGTTCGGAATGAAACAAAAAAAATGGTTCAATAAAGTCAACACCCCTGGGAAGTGGAGGCGTGGCATGCCCTACAGGCAACCATGGGGCAAGCAGGAGTTGAAGTTCAAACAGAAAAGCGTTGAAAATATTCCCCGGCATCCAAATTACATTATCGCCGCACCCATGGAGCAGAGCAGGAGACAACCAACAACCAACAACCAACATCAGACAACGTGCCCCAAATGAGTGTGTCCCGCCGAGTGTCGATGGCTGATAACAGCCGGAAGCCAAATACAACAACAGCCACAGTAAAGGCCACGGCAACGGCAACGGCAACGGCAGCAGCAACAGAAGCGGCTCAAAAGACAAAGGCTTTCGGGGAAAACAATATTTGGCGAAAATGTCCCACACAAAAAAATAAACGCAGAATAACCAAATTGCCTGCAAAGCCAATTTTTTCCTATAGAGCATACATTAAGTGTAGGTGCGGGTCGGAGGTGCCTCGGAGGTAGGCGTGGCCCGGCCTGATGGATGACACATAAATTTAGACATTTTCCAGCGGCAGACGTGGGCGACAGGGGCCGGGGCACAAGCAGACGCAGGGAACGTTCGCCAATCAATAATTCAAATTGAGTGCCGGGCAAAACCAAAAAAAACAAAGAGATTGACAAAGCAACAAAGAACGAAACAGAAAAGCCGAAAATAATAAAGGAAGAGCGTCAATTTATGTACATTGTCCACAAAAACTTTGATGCTTGTCAAATATTTACGAAAAAAATATTTATTTTTACAATTTTTCGTTTTTAAAATATGCAAAATCAAAGTTACATGAAAACTGGAATAAAAACTAACAAACAAACGAAAAAGCAGATGTGCTCTATGCACCATTGCTGCTGCTGCCACAGAGAGGGACTTTTGCTTTAAGTTTTTCCACTGGAAAAAGATTTAAAATTTGCTGAGATTCAACCTGGCTCGATTCGTGTGACATTAATGAGAAACCAGTCCAAAAGAAACCCATTTGACAAACATTTTCCGGTAACAGCAAAAAAAAAACACAAGGACAAAAGTTTTAATAAACTGTAATCCCTTTTTACAAATGTCTAAAAAGTACCAAATTTATTTATTTATGATTGATTCCTAGTGTCAAAAGCCAAAGGCCTCTTACGGTAATTATTTACTATACAGTCGAACTTTTCTATTACGAACTTTCGTACAACGAAGTTTTCTATACAATTCTATATTTAGATTTTTCCGTATGAGGAATTCTTCTTTAGATTCGCTTCTTGGAAGTCGATTTTTCCGAGTTTTTGGTAATGCTATCAATGAACATACAAACGTTTCCATTGCTTTGTTTTTTTTTTTTTTAAAGAACACTTAAATTGAAAAAGACATTTCAACATTTCTTCGATTTGTGAACATGGAGCCATAAATCAAGGCGAGAGGCAACATATGTATTTGTGGTCTGTGACTTTAGACGCGATGGCCTGGCAAAATTTTGATTTATGGCCTGAGGGTGGGACGGGCACAGAGTGTCGTATGGCCCAGTGCTCCTCTTCTGTCCAGCTGCAGTTAGGGGCCCAAAACAATTCCTGCCGTACTGCTGCTTGATGGACAGATTGAATTCACGTTTTTTTCGGAATTGGTTCACATGACCCCATCAGGCAGGCAGACTGCCTGCTTGAAAATGTATTGAATTTAAATATTTAGGAAATTTAGTTTCGGACTTTAAGAGGTCCGATGTAGTTGATGCAGGTAATATATTGTGGCTTTAAATAATTGAAGCTGCAGGGAAAATCGATCCAATTGACCGCCCGAAGGGGGCAGATGAAGCAGCGGCACGTGTCCCTTTTCCGTGCAAAGGAGGAAAGCGAACAGCTGAGGATGTTCTTTGGGGCAGCAACATCATAATATAGCAAAAATCAACATCAAAGTCATCGCAGTTCCCTGCGAAAGGAAAGCCAAGAAAAGGGGAGAGCGAGGGCTTAACTTGTCGCCCATAAAACAAATTGGCATTTTTATTATTATGACAAACAGTCGGGATGTCACCGAGTCGCCGTTCCCCAGTTACCTAACAACATAAGAGCCATACATATGTGCGAGCATGTGGGTGGGACATGGAGCTATGCTTATCTTCAGAAGGCAGCTAAAACGCTTTTGATTAGACATCACGAACGAGGCTGACAGCTCCAAGCATCTGCAATAAAAGCGGCAACAATGTTATGCATACGCAACACTCTTCTGTCCCCATCCCCGTCTCCCCGTCGCCCCTTCAGCTGCCACTCCACATCTCTTCTTTTTGGCAGTTTTTAATGAGTTAACAGCAGACGCACATTGCCATGCCCCATGCCCCATGAGGACGGGCATGCTCATGCTCATGCTCATGCTCATGCTCATGTTCACGCATTTTGCGGTTGTTCCGGCCAAGAGCGCTGCCAGCATGCTGCAGCGGCGAGTGATGTGAAATGCCATTTTGATGGTGTCGGGGAAATGCCATTTTGATTTTTCAACTTTTATGACAAGCCCGCGCATTGTTCTCGAACAGAACTTGGAGAGTGTTTGGATTTAGTGCATCGTAAAAGGGTTTTTTTTTTTTTTTTTGTGGCATCCAGAGGCTGCGCAGAAAGTTTTTTGTGGGAAATTACCCATTAAAGTTTTTCATGTGAAAATAGTTGGCAGCTGGTGAGTGTGAAAATGATGGGGGCTGTGGTCTAGGAACAGCCGAAAATCAATGAACGCGCAACAAAAAATTCTATTCAATTTTCCATAAAATTCAAGAAAATGTTTGCCCTCAGAAAAACATCAGAAAATAATTCGGTGTATTTTTAAAGGTGACTTTTGCCCAAGAAATTATTCTTCCTTCAGGAATGCCATCATGCTACGGCCAGGGACGCCGGAAAAACTATGCTAAGTAATTTGTTAAGCCCGAGCTGACGGGGAATTCAGGATGTCCTTTGCTAAAGCACAGAGGGGATGAGCACCGGGACCCCGACCCCAACCCCCCAACCCCGACCCCGACACAGCAATTGAGCTTCTAATTGTCCTCGCTGTCGCGTTGTCGCGTTGTCGCGTTGATGGCGCATAATTTGCCAGCTCATAAATAAAAATGTCCACGGCGAGGAGCAGAGCAGCATCTTGTCCCCCAGCATCTGGGATTTCCGCTCCCGTTATCCCGCACCAGCAGTCGGCGTTAAATGTAATATTTATTAGCCATCCTGCTGGCCAACTTTGTAAGCCTTTTAAAGGCTTTAAGGTTTACTCACAGCCCAGCCTTACGGCCTAATCGGCTTTCCATGCTAAAACACGCTCTTTGTCTATGGAGAGGATTCAATGTATTGGAATTAATAAAAAAGGTCCCGGTCCCTGTCCCTGTCCCTGTCCCTGGCCCTGTCCCTGTCCCGGTCCTATGCCGCATGCCGCGGGTCCAAATCTATGCTCGACCTTGAGCCTGCTTACTCCTTACGCTCGGTGGCCAATTTCCGAAATATGGTTCGCTCTTTTTTGTTTGCTTTTAATAGCTCGCAGCGCGGGCTCATAAAAAAATCTCCCGAAACGTGGCCGAAGAGAGCCCGCTGCATAAATATTTTTATTTCTATTTTTACGATATGGCAGATAGCAGGGAAAGCGACAGCGAAAGTGAAAACGCTGGGAAAACCAACCGAAAACAGACAAAATAGCCGGGGCAGTGGAAAACCCCGGGCTCGTTCCGTGATGTTTGGCTCGTTTTATGCATACAGCAGCTGCCAATAGTTGCTCTTCTGTAGGCGTTAATGGCCCCGCCCCCAAAACACCCGAACATTAAAACTCGTTAGACAAAAGCTCCACGAGGGCTGTTCGGATCGGGGTAATAATAAGCACAGTTTATGCCGGAAAATGTATAATTGGCAGGCAGGCAGGGAGGACGAAGCTGAGGACAGAACCCTTTCACCTCGCCCACTGCTGACTCGGGAACTTGTGGCTCCGTGCTGGGTTCAAAGGACAGCCCGAGCGAAAAAAGGTCGCCATTTCCGATATCATTGTCAAAATTGTGTCAAAATTCTTTAAGCACATTAAATTGTTACCGAAAAAGCGACAAAGCAAACAAAGAGAGGGATTTCTTCACGCAAACATTCCAAAGGAGGCTTTCGCTCTAAAATAACCGGCATGCTTCGTAGGAATTCACCGAGATATATGCAAACAAAGACTGAGGCAGTAAGGAAGTTGTGGCTCAACATTAGATCGCATCGATAGGGCGAGCCTTAAATCACAAGATCATGCAGAATACATTTGAGGAAACTCTCTTAAGAAAATTCTGTTTAAATTAAGTTAACAATAGGAAGCGATAGTTAGTTAGGTTTCTGCCACAAAATTTGATGGGAAATTTCCACTTGGAAGCACTGTCCCCAACATTGTGAAACGCACTGTACGACGATAGAACTTTGAAAACAACAAACACAAAAACACGAAACCCAAATGCAAAACGGCAGCAGTTTTCAAGTCATTTGACAGGCCATTTTAATATGAAACCAATAAAAGGAGGAAATATAGAAAACGAGAGAAAAACAGAAAGGGAAAATCAACGGCAGCAGCTGCATGTGCGTCCGGGCTGTGCGTAAATTTTGATTGTGGCATTTGGGAGGGTTGGGCCAGGAAAAAGGGTCAAATGTGTCGCACGTTTCCGCCTTTCCTTTTCGGCTGTTGCCTGTTTTTGTGCTACTGGTGCTGCTGGTGCTGCTGCTGCTGTTGGTCCTTTCGTGCCTATGTCCGTGTCCGTGTCCGTGTCTGAGTCCATGTCCCCAAATTGTACTTTATGGCTTAAATACGCCGCAAGGCTGCCAATTTCGGCTGCCAAAGTCGGCTTTCGATGTGGAGCCGCAGAGGCGACAAGGTCACAGTAGCAGTCTCCGCAGAGTCCCAGACCAAGCGTGAATTCACTTTTAATTAAAGCTCAGGCCGTAAAAGTAAGCAAAGAGTGAAAGAAGTTCGAGTTCTCGCTTCGCTAGGTCTCTCTGATCGCTCTAATTAGGCTGGGAGGGAGGAGCCTTCTTTGTACTCAATGCCAGCGTTTTTAATGTGATTTTGCTTTGCTTTCAATGGAAATCAAAGTCGACTTTGCTTTGCTTTGATTGGTGGTCTGATTGAACCATCAAACTGCTGTTAATGAGCAGCAGATTGAAGAAGACTCGTCGTCCCTGTTCTACCCATATATGATATGCTCTCAAGGGGAAATCAATTGCTGGAATCACGCAGAATTTTGCAAGAATTTTCCCTCTACAGCGCACTGATTGCCTCGCTTGTCTTTGTCCATCACTTGCAGAATGCAGCATGCAACTCGAGGCGGAATATATAGTAGCTCCTAACCGAATGAGAATTTTGTAAATTGAATTTTTCAAATTCTTCGCATGAGTTGTGCCTGCCCCACCGCCGTACGCCATGGTACATTTCCCCGCCTGATGCACCATGGAATGCTGCAGCTGTCAATGGCAACCGATTTTCGATTATTCTTAGCCAAAAGATACTTCCGTTTGCGGCTGTCTGCAGCTTTTATTCTGTGAATGCAGATGGGGGGGCTGACGTGTTGGCAATTTTCCCACTCTTTGCTGCTGGCGAGGAGAGTTCTCGAGCTGCCTTTGAAAGCCAATTAATTTGCCACTACGCCGCACTTGATACGCTCGTCAGAGCCCGAACCACAGGCCCCGCTCCATACCCATACATATTCAATTAGGCGCCGGCGCAGACGTCTCTAAATATGCATAATCATCGGACGCTTAAACACACAGAGCGCAACACGAGCGTAAACGCCGTTTTGGCAGTCAACCACACACAGAAGGAGATCCCTGACAAGAGGCACACAGTGTGTGCCGCAAGGAATGTGGCAGATGGAGTGGCGTGTGCATCAGTCCAGGCCACAGTTCAGTTAACTGTGGCGGCTAATGGCGTCGGGCGAAAGTGAAAGCCAAGCAGCAGACGCCATAAACATGGCTGTCGAGGGGCAATTAAGGTGGCCAAGCGGAGGCAGGAGGCAGGAGGCAGGCAGGCAGGCAGGCAGGAGCTGCTCCTAGAGTGGGAGCTCATTCAGAATCCCTTTACAGGAAGGTATTCGCAAAGTTCCCTCCATCTGTGTCAAGCTGCCATCTCTGGCAGTGGCTGCTTCTCCATACGGTAGTTTTGGGATGTTCATGCTCTGCGCATAACGTGGCTTAATTATTCTCGCTTAGGGCCATCTCCAGACCATACCCCAGTGCCATCAGCCACCTGTCATCATATGGTGCCGTACACGTATAGACCGCACCACATTCTACGGGATAAATGACAACTAGCATGGTTTTCAGGTATCCGTATCCATCCATGCCACCTGGACCTAGGGTGGATATGTATAGATGGAGCGATGGGTGAAGCGAATGGGGGAATGTGAGTGGGCAGGCGGATGTGGGGGGCGCCTAATGACTGTCGTTTGATAATACACATGTTTCGGGTCTGCCGTAGCGGTGGCCAGGTGTAGCGCTGGGCAATATAATTGCCAAAAAATAAAGCCAAACGTGAGTGGGAGAACACACAAAAATGTAATTAAGTTATTATCTCTTTTGTGGGAGTCTCCTCAGCCGTGGCTGGTGGCAGCTGCCTGCTGATTGCGTGTCAGCATCGCATTCGACTGGCATACTCTCGTACTTAATAGGAGAGGAGGAGGAGAGGAGCGCCTTCTGTATCATGCTTTTCAGCGCTGTCAATTGAGAGAAAATTGCAAGCTGTAAGGAACTCGCTTCGTCCTTTGGTTGCACTTAATGAGGACCCCAACTCTCCTCACCCTCACCCTCACCAGACCTTCTCCCTGCTCCTCTCTGCCCCCTGACTCCAGTCACACATAAAACATTAAAGACTTGACGCCAGCTTAATGCCTTTAAAAGCAGTTTCTTGCTTCAACTTTTAATTTGATTACATGCCACAGACACGCACACTCTCGGGGCGGGCCCCAAACTTCTTCATTGGAGGCAGACGTGCGTGGGTTAGCCAAAAAAAGCAGTACCCCAACATGACGGGCCGCAAGTCCGTGTGCCGCATCTTTGTCAGCGGCTGCCGCTACACACAGACACACCACACAGGCGAACATATTTATACTACGAGTGTAAACACTAACACAAACATGGAACAAGCAGAGAAGCAGAGAAGAGAGAAGCCGAGAAGCCGAAAAATGTATGGGCTGCGTAAATATAAATTTCAATTCTTCCCCTCCTTGGACCACCTGGGCCGCCTTTCTACGGTCTCTGCACCTTTTTTCTACGAAGAGGGATAGCTTCTGCCCTATTTTCAGCTTATGCTTGTAGTTTCAGCGTAAATATTGTTCGTACACGGGTTTGGGGCCGCCAGAGAGCAGCTCCCGCCCTCACACAGACAGAGGGGTGCCTGCCGCCACCCACTCAGTCATTTTCTTACATGTGTGTACACTGTACACACACACATATATGCCACGCATGACAGCAGGCCCAAAAGCACTCGAATTTTTGGGGGGGGAATCTCTGTAAGCTGTAAGCTGCTTCCCCCACTAATCGTGCCATCATGCGATGGCTAGTTAGTATAAGTTGGGGCTTAGGGGAAAGGGGAAAGCTTTTTCCGGGAATGTTTTGATATATTTTAGAGAGCTGGCTGCGTTCTAATTGGGTGCACGCTTTCGTTACGCATACGCCCTGTGGCGCGGCAACAAATTGCTTATGCACGACTCCTGCTACCTGAATACCTAAGTTCCAGAAAACACCGAAACCAAAGCCAAGAAAAGTTGTGGCGGTTCTGTGCTGCAGCAGTCGGAGAAAAGTTATCAATTATTAGTGCTTGTTGTGCCAGCAGACAGCTGCAGTAAGTGCAGTTTCCCTAGCTGTTTTTACATCAAGCCCTTGCCCTTAATAAGCACATTTACTGCTGGCAACTGTTTGCAGAACTAACAAAAAATGGCTTTTAAGGACATGTGGCCCCTAAGGACCGAGGCGTCTGTTCTCTATGGCTGCAACTGCAAGTATGGGCAATCAATTTCAATCACAAGGCAAGGAAACAACCAGCACACACACGAAATGTTGACACCCCAAGAAGAAGAACATCGGGAAACGGAAATAAAAGGAGATGGGAGGGGGGGAGAGACAACAACAACAAAAACAAGCTGACAGACGAAGCAAAATGTTAATGGGAGGCAAATGTGTGGAAATGTCGCATAAATCAAAAGAGCAGCAAAGTACCAGAACCAGAACCAGTACCAGTACCAGTTACCAGCTATGGCATGGCTCTCCATCTGCCTGGCTGCCTCCCTTGCCCCCCTTGCCCCCTTTGGCTCCCCAGGCCATTGCTCACAGCCCATTGAGCACATGATATTGTGAATTACAGTTGCCTCTCCATCTAGAAGTATACATACACACAAACACACTTCTGTGTGTATTAATATATATTTGTGTATGTGGTAGATGTGGACGCGTGACTTGCATAACATTTTGCCAAGTAACGCAAATTGAAAAAATCCATTGGCCACTTACTCGTACGGCCCCTCACCCCTCACCGCTCACCGCTCACCCTCCTCCCGATCGAATGGCTTCGTGTGTGCCTGACCACAGAGACGTGTTTATGGCCACAAAATAATTTGTTATGCGGGAAATAGGCAAGCTTTGCTACACCAAATTTCCTTTAGCCATTTCTCAAAAAATAAATCGCGTTTTCTTTAAAATGTCGTAGAGAGGAAAAACTATGTATATTGTTTTTCCTTCACGTTTTCCCATTTTCCCCATTTTCCCTATTTTCCCTATTTCGTATGCATACAGTAATTCTTGTGATCGTGCAAGGGGCGCACACACGCACACACGCACACGTTTGTCAAAAGACGCTGCTGCAGGATTGTTTTTGTTTATTGTAGCGACAAAATAATACTGCCCCCGTTGTCTCTAGCCAAAATAGGTATGCTAACAAATGCAAACATCGACGGGGCCAAAAACCGGCAGACAAAGACCCGAAAAAATGGCGTGTGTGTTGCCCCTGTGCTGTGCTCATGGCAAAAGCGCAAAGTCATGACAAACAAAAATAAATGCTCTTTCCTTCCCTCTCTCTCGACGGTCGTGGATGTGTGTGTGTGTGTGTATTTGCACTTGTTCTTGAAATGTGCGTGTGTCATTGCTTGTTTGCTCTGTCCCCCCACGCACACACAAGCGCATTCGTATGTGTAACAAAAAGATCATTATGGGCTGCCTTCGCTCTGCCTTCGCTCTGCCTTCGCTCTGCCTCTGCCTCTGCCTTCTGCTGGCTGTGGCATTGTCTATTGTTTAGCAGTTTCGAGCATGCTTAGCCCTCGTTCTTCTTCCACCGCCACGCTCCACACATTCTTTCCACCCTTGTTGGTTTCCTCCGCAACGTAATCCTGAGCGTAACTGGTGAAAATGTACGGCGTGCGCCGAGGCCACAGAACTAAGCACTAAATATTTTATAGCACACTTTTCTGCAGGGACATACCATACGCACACACACATCAACATTGTCGGGTATATGTTATTTGTATGTATAGCGGAGCAACAAATCATTTGCGATTGTCACTTGCCACCAAAAATGAGTCATTTGCAGCGATGGGAATCCGAAAAGTTAGCTCCTGGGAAAATTAGCATATTTCTGCTGTACTTTTTGATTAACTTTTCCAGCTTCCAGCCAGTCGCCAGTCGCCAGTCGCCAGACGCTCGACGCCAAACGCCAACGCCATTAAGTCTTATCTAAATACAATTAAAATGAAAACGCTGACCACTTGTGCCACTGGTCGTGGCCATAAAAAAATAGAAATCCCGCACAGTTGGCAAAGTTTCCGTCAAGCCGAAAAAAGTCGTAAAAACAAGGTAGGGAAGTAGGGAAGGGGGATGGAAATGGCAGTGCAAAAGAAATAATTGCATAATCTGGCAAGTTATTGGACGAACAAGTTGTGACCGCGGCCAACAAAACAACAAAAGCTGAACAAATTGCTCCTAAAGCACTGAGATGAAAGAACGATTCAGATGTGGCAGTATACTTTCCAATCTCTAGGGGATACACCGCTATACTAACCCTACAAACAGTAGTTCGCTAGTCCCCCGATCCCTGCTCCCTGCTGACGTCTCTCTTCTTCTGGCATTCATAAGTTAATCATCATAAAAGCTAGCAGCCACGACAGCAAAAGTTTGAAGATGGACAGGACTCTGATTCTGGTGAGCGGATCCCAGCACTATTCGAAATCAGAGGGTGAGTCGCTGCAGTAAATCGCTGTCCAGGTCGCTCGTTCCGCGGGGTCATAAGTGCAGGTTTTAATATTAAAGACCAACATTGTTTTGGGGAAACTTTTCAGCAACATTTGGCTGGATAAAAACTTTCGCGGAAATCCCTTCCAGGTGAAATTCCCTTGACTAAGGGATAGCTTTCAACTTAAGCCATACTTTATGGTAATTTTTATGAATCTCAGTGTTTCTCCTTTTGTCCGACTCTGCTACTCAGTTGCTCTCAAACTTTCACCTGCTTTCAGTGGAATCCCTTAGCGGAACATCCTGTTTTCACACTTGCAACACCTCCTGCCCTCCCCCCGCGGGCAATGTTTCAAGCCGAAACTTTTGATGCCCCAAACTTTACGCGCGAACTAAACTTTGATGCAGTTGCGTCATTTCCGTTTCCGTTTCGGTGGAAAGGCAGCAATGACGTCCCATCACCCACCCCTACCTCCCGCTTTTCCCTTTTCTGCGTTCTGTATTTGCCTAACAGTCGGTAGTGCTGCCATTTGATTTTCTAATTAGTTTCCTCATGAGAGTTTATGGCGTGGCTGTCTGTGGGGCAGGCAACAGGTAGCGGCCCCGATCATTGCGCCATTTATGACTCTGCCACGCCATAAATAAATAAGGAGACTGCCGTGTGTGGCCTTGGGTGGGGTGGGGGAATAATCGCGTTGCACCCTCATTAACAGCCGTTAATTAATTATATTTATTGCGCAACGCTCACGTTGCATGCTTCCATAATTAATTCTTGTTTTTCTACCGTCTGCTACCCAAAGTTTTCGCCGTTTATTTGCTTGTGGGTCGATTTGTTTCAGAACGTGGGAAATCCCTATGAAATGGTTGCCTTGCCAATTACCGCCATATCGTTAAATACGGCTCTGCGTCACATGCCACCTACTGCTCATTAGAGTTTCGGCGGAAAACCCGTTATAATTCGTTGCAAGTTGCAAGTTGCAGGCGAAAAAGATAGTTGTTTCAAATTAAGTGACTTATAAACATTCCGCAGTCTGCAGTCCGCAGTCCGCAGCTCCACTTGCAAATTACAAAACTCATTTGAATGAATTCCTTGTAAAAGTTTTCGCTTTGCAACATTATTTTAGTCGAGAGCGAGAGAGAGCGCACAGTTTGTGGAAATTCTTAATTTATAGTATATTTTCCACGGAAACGCATTCAGTTATTCCATTTTAATTTCATATTCTGAAAAGCAGATGGAAATATGTAGATGTTAATTCCAACTTTCTCGTAAATATTAATACAGAGCAAAGTGTTACTTAAATCTAAAATCTAAAAATGTCGACGGAATTGAGTTAATTCGTGTAGTGGGAGTTCGACAGGAAGCAGCTTATTAATCGCTTGGTTTAGTAATTAAACAGAGGTCAAACAACAAATCCAGTGGAATTAGTCAGCAGCTGCCCCAGGGAGAGACCAATGCCCAGCAGGCAGGCCACAAAGCTCATCTGACAGGAGCAGAAGCAGGAGCAGGAGAGACCAGGAACAGGACCAGGACGGGACCGGGACCCGGACCTGGACTTTGGTTAGGGCATTTATCACAGCTACGTGACTAAAGCTTTGTGCGCTGCCACTCTCCTTTCTGTTGGGTCCCCAAACTATCATTAAGGGCTGACAGACCGAGAGAAGAATTTAGGTGCCAGAGGGAGACTTTGTTAATTATCAGAACCCCATCCCATCCCATCCCATCACACCTCAAGGGGTGTGCCTCGGGTGCCGACAGGAAGTGCGAAAATAATGAAAATAAAATTACAAAATGTCAACAGCCCCCCAGCCCAGCAGGAGGAAATTGAATATCCTGTGGCCAGACAAAAACATACACAGAGTCTTTTGTGGGTCGACGGAAAATGGCAATCAACCTGAAAGCAGCACACATTGGCTGTACTTTTCTAAAGCACTTCATCCCCACATCCCCTCTTACCAGACGACTGCCTCTGCCTGGCTGTGATGTTGGCATAATTTTCTAATTACATTCAAATGTTCCTAATTGCTTGCCCTGGCATCAAAGTTTATCGGAGCACCACCTGTGCCACACACACACTCGTCACACGCGGCGTATGCATAATAATTTACACAGATTCACGTACCAACTGGTTTTTGCCAGGCAAGGTCTACATTTGATACTCAAAATCATGGTTCTTTAAATATACTAATGGAAAGAGAGGAAGGAGAGTCTAATCTCTGCCTCTGACTCTGCCACTGCCCCTCTTTTTCACTTTAATTAAACTCCAACTTCAGATACAGAGCATCAAACTTTTTCTATTTCCGATGTAGAGAAAAAAAAACAACTTATAATTAAAGGTAAGGGACCAAAACAGAAATCAAAACCAACACAAAACTTTCTACAACTTTTTCTTCTTGGCTCCAGAGCCAGGGCCCAACGTTCCTTTTTGGGCAGCCGCCGCCCCTTGAAATTATTTAGAATTTATATTAATTAATATTTGTTTTGTCCTCTTTTTGTGGCCTGGCCTGAAATGAAAGGTTGGCCAGAAGCAGAACCCCTCGTCTGCGGAGTCACTTTCTCTGTTTATATTTTGATAACAAAATTATTTCTAGGCCTTGATAAGATTTATGTTTCTGGCAGACGTCTCGTCTCCATAAATATCTACTGGGCTGCGGCGGCCACGCCAGTTGCAACTTAATTAATTAGGGGTCAAAGCAAGTGGCCCATACTAACTAAGTCGTTGGCTGTCAGTCGTGGAGACCTTTATATTTTTTGATATTCTTTTTTTAGATGAAATTCATTTCTTGATATTTTGCTGTGACATTTTCAGAACTCTTGTGTTGTATTTATTTAAATTAAAATGTTCTATTAGATTACTTCTTGAATATATATTTTTAGTGTTTTAGCCGAAAAAAGATTTTAGTGAAGCTCACAACTGTTTTATTTAATTGTTTAGAGTATTTTCTTTCCATTAAACATCTCTTTGTGGTTTTCTTCAGAGTAATAGCTCTGCGCCAGGTAAAGTCTCTCCGGGACTTACTTAAACCGTTTCACTTGCTACCACCTCCTCTGATGAATGTTACGTCTGATAAGGGGCTTTTGTTCTTAGAGCTCTTCCGAAGACTACCTTCCGCAAGCGTCTGCGTTGGTGGAGAACCGGCGTGCAACTGAAAGTCCACGGCGATGGCCAGGACACACGAAGGAGTGTACTAAAACTGTAGGACACTTCGTGCTCGTGTTTGTGTTCGTGCTCGTGTCGTCGGTCGGATTTATGAATGGAACAAACACTTGTTTGCGTGCAACGGGGTAAGCTTCTGTTGTACGGACACTGTGCCACTTGGCAAACTGTCATATCTGTTATACTCGTAGGGGAACAGGACAGAAGAAAGGACCCCTACTGTTGCGGTTGGGGAACAATACGCCCGGATGACAACAGTAGCACTTTCATGGACTTGACTGCGTGCCATTATGCAAAGGATTCCGGGAAATCAAACGCGAAAACCACGTGACAATCTCTTCTGTCCGTGCACGCAGTCCTCGAGTTTGTTTCCGTTTTACGCCACGCCATGCGCCGCATGTTGCAAGTGGAGCGTTAGGTGCAATGAAAGGCGAAATTCTAAAGAAGTGACGCGCCGTTTACGTAGTGCTACTGTGTTTTGAAGGTTCTGTATCCTGGAATTAAGGTGACAGTCAACAAAAATCGCTGAAAAAATTTACAACTCAAGGAGGAGCTGGGCCGCGAGGACCCCACCGCTGCAGACAATGTCAATAATGCGGCAACGCCTAAGCGGACAACAAAGCAGTGGCAAGTGGCAGCGCCAACAGACAGCATCAGCAGCAGCAGCAGCTTTGTAAGCCGAGTAAACAGTCGGCTGCCGTAGGGCAGTCGCCAAGGATTCGCAACAATAAAATCGTTAAGTAGAATCAGGAAAAAACGATGGGAAAAACATAAACAGGTCATGCTGAAGAAGAGAACGGTCCGTAGGCAGACAGAGGGGGCGGCCATCGTCAGGTGGATTGTGTTGCATTCAGCGAAGACCCATTATTATTTCGTTGCTACTATCATGCCCCAAAGGCGAGGCAACTAGAATAGAATTGGCATATAACATTACAGGCCTTAGTGCCACACCTGCCCCCGGAAATGTAGCAAGCCAGATTTAAACTGGCTTTTTGACTATTTTCTGGCCCTAAGCCCTGTGGTTGGCTTTAATTTAAAGCTTTCCCCAAAAGACACCACACTAGACACACCCACAAACGTTTGTTTGTGGCTGCCAAAAGCACACCGAGGCAGACACGGACACAGACACAGACACAGCAATTATAATCATTGTTTAAATTTGAATAAAATGTCAAGCAAAGTGCGTGAATGAATATACGAGTGATGCTGTGCTTAGCCCCCGCTTAAAGGCATATAAATTAGCCAGACTTCATGGCCAAAGCAGTCGTCCCCCAATAACATCTGGTTAAAAGTCAAAGTCAAAAGACTGAGACGCACACACGCAACGGAGAGGAGACGAAAGGCACACACATGTGACGGGGGGAGTCTTGGGGATAGCCCAAGAGGCTGTAAGCCGCACAGAAAGCACAAGCTGGCCCAAAAGAAACAACAAGGAAAACAAAGGAGGAAAAAAGTTTCTGCCAAACAGGCAACATGTCAACTGAAGGAAGGCCCGACAGCAGAGCCACACAGCACTGAGCACGGAAAAAAATAAGGAAACAGGCGAGGAAGAGCTCAAATTTCAGAGGAAATGGCTGAAAGGAGGATTGGGCAGGAGGGGCAGGAGGGGCAGGAGGGGCAGGCAGGCGTAGAAAGGATAATGCGCGGCATGCGGAACGCATAAGCGGCAAATTCCATTAAGTGGCAACAGCAGCAACAACGACCAGCCGAGCCGGCAGACGCACGCGGGCAGCAGATTGCGGGCTTCCCATCGAATTAAAATGATATGAGCAGTGGCAGCATCAGAATCAGTGGCAGTGGCAGTGGCAGCATCACTGGGAATGGACAAAAACGGCTTCGGCGGTCAGGGTTGACACAGCGCTTCATGGTAGATAAATTTTTTTATGCGCCCTTTGATGAGGGTGCGTGGTAGGACACAGGACCAGGATATGCGTGAGTATGTATGTATGTATGGCAAAATAAAATTTCAATTTGCCAAGAACTGGGTCAGTAGGGGCCCGCCTCTGATTCGATGGCATTGGACATAGAGCCCTCGCACTAACTATACATACATACGTACATATATTTTGAACGGCCTTCTCCAGGGATTTATGCCCTATAATAGAGAAATGGCAGCATAAAATGAGAGTACCCCATAGTCCAAAGTAAAATTAAGAATATTCTGGGATTATAATGTACAGGAATGTATATAGGGCCGAACAAAGGGACGTGTCTTTGAACTAGGGAGGCATTTGACATGGAATCTAATAGGTATTCCCGTTATTTGAAATGGCACATGGCCTATTTTTGTTGATAAAAATATATTCTATGGAATATATGTATATTAGGCAAATGGTTAATGAGGCTCCAAATAGAAACTCTACATGATTTCTGCAAAGATCTTACATATATTTGACATCGTGACAGGATAAATTCAACCCAAAGCTCCCCAAATGTTAAGCACCATCCTCATGAATAGATTCCACAGAAATGTTATTCTTTGATGCAAAATACATGTGACGGGGAAATTTTACATGCTTTCTACATGGACTTAACATGCACTATCGAGGACACAAACCAAACTAAAAATCCAATAAGGTCCACATAAATAGATTCCACATAAATGTTGGTTTAGTTTTTTTAAGTTTCTTATATTTTACGGGGGTGTAAGTGGGACGCCATTCATAAAATTTAAAACAAAGCTTCATCTGATGTCACGAAAGTCTGCACACGAAGTCCGTTTACTCCCATTGCTCCCAAAGTCTCTAGATCTGAATCTGGACGCTAATGAAGACAAATGAATGGCATCTGCATGAATTGAATAGACTCCTGCACTCTGTGCCGCACATCTGTGGCTGATTATTGGCCATAGCTCCCAAACCCAACCAAATGCCCCCCGTAACTGTCGAGGCGGGAGATTAAACTAACGAAATTCGGTTTTGTGTGTGCAAGAAGCCTCCTTACACCCCATCAGCCTGCATTTTATTTGTGGTTTCTGTGGTTTTTGTGGTTTAGTTTCGGGTTTATTGATGAGGAAAACAATATTGACAAATAGAGGGGAATCAAATCTTTATGGAGCAACAGTCGAGTGTGCAAGTTGCTCTTCGTGCACTTTGTAGCCTGCTTTTCATGAGAAACAATCGATTAAGAAGTCGCTCCAAGAAGAATCTACCCCTATACAAATTATATGATACTCCCTTTCTGAGAAAAGGTGGCTCGTACCAGCCACAATGGGCAGTTCCTTTATCCTCCTCCTCTCACTTCCGGCCGGAAGTTGCTTTACACCTAAGCATTACACCATGCAAAAACATGGCTTCCTGTTGCCTTCCACTTCCTGTACACTGACGCTGCATTTTAAGCGCCGAATTCTGCGGCTTCCTTAAATGGAATCTGGTCGATTAAATTCTCGCAGGACTCATGCACCGCGGACTCCATTAAATATTGCTTTCACACAGGATTATTTATTTATTCCGATCTTTTGAAAGTTCTTACAAAACAAAACAAAACAAAAAACCCACAAACATTTAAATGAAAAACATTTATTTTACTTTATTTTCATTTCGCACTTGCCTTCAAATTCTTTATTTTTCTCCCCTACCCGCTCTCCCACTCTGTAATTTTTAAAAATTGTTTACAGAAGCAAACAAAAAAAATGTTGTATGGCTCTGTTTGCCATATAAAAAATATTTTAATATTTGTATAGATAAAGTGCACATACACAATACCGCAGGTGCCAATGCAAATGGGAAAACCACTGTGTGGTTTTTTATCAACGACCACATCGGAAAAAAGGGCAAGGAGAGAAAGTTCGACCCGCCATATACCCTTAAAGAAAGGCGAGACTCACTTATGTATGTTGCAAAAACCCAAAGTGACTCTTTTGCTCAATCATCCGGTAACTACTTTTTGTCGGGAAATCGAGCCGCCTCGGGCATACTCAGTGCAGTTCTCTGCTGTGGAATATACCCTCTTCAAGGGTAGAAGCATTGGGGCATTCGCCGCTGCCAAACTCTCATTTGAATTACAAATTGGACAACCAATGCACACTATACAGCAAAATAAGCTAATAAATCGCACGGGCGGGCGTAAATCTGCATACACGCAACGAATTAGTAGTAGGGAGGGCGAGGGGAGTGGGAGTGGGAGGGATAGAAGCAATCCACTTATCCATTCATCCATTCACATAAAATATGTAAGCATTTACAGGCCTTTCCACAGAACCTAGAGTTTTATCCGGATTTATAAGCCCGCCCTCTAACAAACTTTGCCACAATTTATGGCCCTGCATAAAAAGTAAATGTAATTTAAATTAAAACGCAAAGCCGTTGGAAAAGCACCAAGGACGGAAAAGCGGAGAAAACCCCACCCCGAAAGTTTGTTGAAAAATCAGCAAAATGTTTCAAAACTCTCATAGGCTCCGAGGCTTCATTTTTCATATTTTCGTCCTGCTCTTCCATTCGAATGTTTGCAATCTTCAAATGTAATCGCCTTGGGCGCAAGGTCAACTCGATAAATGGACTCTGCACGGCACACTCACCTTTTATAAAGTCAACCGCCATCTCCAGGCCGTAGGTATCCTTGTCGCAGTCGTCCAGCAAATGGGCGCCCAGTGTGACGTTCGGCAACAATTGCTGCTTGTTCACTTGGTCCAGGGTATACAGCATCGCCTCCAGTGCTTGGATGCCGCCTTGTGGCATGATGGGGCCACAGGTGATGCTGTCTTCCCGCGAATGCACCATCATTAGGCCGCCCAGGATGACGTCGCCCTCCAGCACTGCCGCATGCTTTACGGGCCACACGGATGTGGGTGCTGGTGAGGGTGAGGGGGAGGGGGAGGGGGAAGCGGAGCTGTCCATGGAATTGGCCAGGAGCTGCAACATTATACCGGCCTCACCCAATAATCTGGGTGCTGGCACGGTTTTCCCCACTCCCGGGGGGGCTGCTGTCTGAAGCGTTGTTTCTATTGTTGTGAATATCATCGTTGAATCTGTTTGTTGTGTTTCGCCCCACGCCGCCCCGGCCCCGGGCCCGGCCCCAGTGGCATTTGCATAGCCCTGTGTGGCAGCCAACATCTCCATATTGAATTTGATTCCAGCCTGGCCAACGTTTTTATTTTCTCCATGCGGTGGTACCGCCGTTGTTGTTGTTGCTGTGGGTATGGGTGTGGGTGTGGGTGTCGTTGGCGCCACGCGCCTCGCTTTTATTTGTCTTATTGGAGCTGTTGGTGGTGTTCCAGCTGTAGTTCCTTTATTTGCTTTCAACATTTCTGTCGCTGGCTCTGCGGCACCCACTCCTCCAATTGGTTGCACATTTTCCCCGGATAATACTGTTGTTTTTAAGGGCATCTCTGGTGCCTCAGTTGCGTCTTGTGCATGCATGACTCGCATCCGTTGTCCCTCGGAGACTGTCTCTGCGGCTGCTTCCACAATTGCTACCGTTGCCCCAGCACTTGCGATTGCTGCTGATGCTGCTGCTTCGGCCACACCTGGCGCTGGTCTCGGTTCTACTGCTGTAGCACTTTCTGCTGTTGTTGCCGCATCTTTCATCATATCCTGCTGCTGGTTTTCCCATGTGCCACTTGCTTTTCTAAGTGTGCTGGACACAAAATACTCGGCAGAACCTTCATGTTCTTCGGTTGTTGTGGATATTAGATTTCCGGTTGCACTTGATGCGGCTGTTGGAAGCATACTTAAGGGTAATTGGCTTGCTGTGGGTTCTCCCCCGCTTGCTGGTGTCACCTGAAAGACCACGCCCTTTACTGTGGCTGTCACCTGCTGCTCTTCTATGGTTTTTATGGTTTCGGTGGGGGGTGTTGCTGCTGGCTCCGTTGCAAATTTTGAATTTAAATTGCTGCTTGATGCCGCAGAGAGCAGTGTCGTCCTTGGCATAACTGTAGTTGCTCCCTCGCCCCATGGCCCCGCTAATTGCTGGCCCCCAATCACAATGTGGCCCAACGCCTGTTGAAGTTTCCCGCAACTCGTCAGCAGCAGCAGCAGCAGCAAGAGCATGGCGGTGGCGGTGGTGGTGTTGGGGGCGGTGGTGTTGCCGCCTCGTGCCTGTTGTATTCTCCCTGCCATTTCTCCGCAAACTTTTTGGGTGTATGACGGATCAGTGCAACAACGACAGCGCAGGCGCAACCGGGCACAACAGCAGCAGCTGGAACAACGATGGTGAGCGCATTTGTTTTCCGCCTGTTGCCAGTCGTTGCGGGCTGTAAATTTCAATTAATTTCCGACGAGAATTCGTCCGGGAATGTAGCTGGCCACCAGCAGCACGCGTTTAATTAAGTCCGAGCTGAAAATTGATGTGGCTGCTAATTTCCGTGGATTCTGCTGCGCGGGGATCGGGATTATGGCGGGGTCTGGTCCCGGTCTCGGTCTCGGTTTCGGTCTCGCACTTTGTTGCGGCCGTAACTGCTGCACTGTTATTTTTCTGCGGCAGTACTGCAAAATGAAACACAAGTAGAAACTTCAGTTAGTAGGGTAGGGAAAACAGCAGTAGGTAGGGAAAACGGCGGAAAAAGGAGGGAAAACGGAGAGGACGTGAATTGTAAATGTACGTACTTAAGCGAATTTAATGAGCAGTAAAAATGTGCATCAAAATGAGCAGACATTTGTCTGTCTGTCTGCCCCAAAACTCAGAGCTCGTGCTGACACTCGCCGCGCCGGATATCCGTGTTGAATTTCCTTCCTTCACATTCCCCCTGACTGCCGCCCCTGCACCCACCACTCCAGCTTAGAGATGGTGCACACAAATTAATGAAGCTGTTTATGGACTTTGAGCGAACGTTCTCCGCATGCAGTTCTTTGGTTACAACTCCCCAAAAAGGAACTTAATTCGCCTCTTGTGCCCACCGATAAAAAATGGCATCGCATAGGCGATGAAGCACCGCCTCTCAGCTTAGTTATTCCTTCGAACGCTCAAGTAGAACGTGACTTAACAGCTCCAAGTATCCCGGGTCTTAGTGGTCTGTGCTGTATCCCAGGGACTTCTCAATCTTCATTTGATTTTCAGGTGGAAAAAAATACATGGTTTTTCCTGAAAATAGTTTTTTGTGTTAGTGTGTGTGTGTGTGTATGTGTGTGCGTGCGTCAGAAAGCAGAAACCAATTTAAGTTCCAAGAAAATTGTTACATCGATTGCTCCATCCATCCACACTCTGAATTCCATTCCAAGCTGGACTGTAGTAGGTACGTATGTAGCTATATATTGGCTTCTCTATCTTTATCTTTCAGGGATTATGCGCAAGTCCATAGTTTCCACAGTCCCCAGCCCGGTGTTTGCACTGCAGAAAAATGGGTTATTTTCCTTATAAATATACTACGCTTTCACCTATCCCCACGCAAACGAGTCCACACAGTGGGGACTTCGTCAGAGGCCGTAAATTGATGAAATTAATTAAGTTTTGGCCTGCATTCCGGGCATCAGACAGGAAGACAATGATGGCGGCGGCAGCAACGTTTTCATTAGTTACGCTGCACGTAAATTTATGACCACGTTCCGGCAGTTTGCGGCATCCCCAGCACTCTCCCAACCCAACCATTCTGCTCATTTTCCCCGTGCCAGTTGACACTTATTTCCAGAGTCCTGTCTCCCAATTCTGTTCGACCTTCAGGGCGATATAGAAAAAGAAATCCAGCAGCTATTTTCGGGTCTACAATGTTTTGGGAGGGACCAAATATTTCCGGCATTCGAGATGACTGGCGAAATATTAAAGAATCGCCGTCGGCATCGCCCTCTCGAGCGATGGAATTTTTGTCAACATATTACGCATACGCCACGTAGGCCACCCCTAAGAATCGTTAATACAGTTTTTAAAGCTGCCATAAATTGTAATACCCTTGTATTTATTGGATACATATTTTTTCGGCCTTATGGGCGTCCATCGAAGGCCCGTTAGAGTGCCCCGTTACGGCGCCCCCTCCCCAATAGACCGCAGCGACAATGTGGCTAATTGGCTTCTTCCAATGAGCTGAAGTGATGCCTTCTTCAGGCCGCCCTGTTAACTAATTGACTCGACATAATTAATGAAAATACTTTGATTAGATGTTCCATTTAACCCGATTTCCGGCTTAGCCAGGCGCCATTGAATGGCCATTGATGGCCGTCCCATTCATTGGGGAGTTTTCTTAAATTTTGTTATCTACAAATGTGGGCGTTTCCTTTTTTCATTACAGCTACAGGATATCCTCATTGATGACTGGACGACAGGCATTTTGCATGCCTGCTCATATTTTTGTGTGTCCAAAGAGACACTCGATGGATGGCGGAAAACCCTGAGTAAACAGTTTTGTGGGCCGCTGGGGCGAATCCAAACGGATCGGGAATTCCATAAAAGTGAATGATATGAAAGGGGTTACCACTCATGTACATATGTTCCTTATCGGTTTACGCATTTGTCTGACATTTAGAAACTTTTTAATCGCCTTGATTTGTCAGCAAATCAGCAAAGCTTCATTTTGTTTTCAGCCAAATCTCATTGGATGCGGCACACTTTGTGCGACACACATTAAGCCTGATAGGTTTTGCGGCCCAAAGCGCATTTGCCTTTTGGCTCGTTTCGGCTGCCCAAAATACTGTTTTAGGTTTCAGCCGTTATGGCCACACATACACACACACTCACAGACACACACACGCGTACAGATAACCGTTTCAGGTAATGCTCATGTTACAGTTTTGGCCATGCCATAATTTTTTATGCGAGAATTATGCAAAAAGTTCATTGGAGCAGAAAATGGCGGAAAGGGGCGCTGTGGCCCGAAAGTCTGCAGCGAAATGAAAAATTAATGAGCGCCACAGCCTCCGGCGTGTGCTTGTGGGCGTGGTGGCCAAGCGGGTGGCTCTCGTATTCCCGCTCGCCGCTCAATTATTAAAATATTATTTATTATCCTGTAGCTGGACGACGGCTCGACTCCGGCTTAATGGCAGGCACGTGACGGCAGGCAGAGTGATGATGACCGACCGTCCACTTAAATCGTGATTATCTATAATGAATATGCAATCCACAATTCACATGTAGGGCGAAAATTCCCATCAAATATTAGCAATGTGTGCGTGTGTTGGTGAACTTGTCAACCGACACGTAGAGAGTGTGTCTGTGCGAGTGGCTCAAATTCATAATAAGGCCATAAATCACTCCCTCAATGGTGCTCAATGCTGCTGCTGCTGTACTTTAATAAAAATTTAATTGATAATATATAAGAAATGTATCTAACAATCTTTTGCGTTGCAACAACCTAGGCCCAATGTCAAGCATCCCAGGGGTCGCAAGGTCGCACGACATATGTAGGTCCATATGTATTCTTTTAAACGAGATTTTTTCCAGGAAAAAAATTTAACTCGTCGGAAATTAAAGCCCAAATGTATGGCCAGCAGAACAAATGAAATTTGAGATTCAATTTGGTCAACCAAATTTGGGGGACACTTTTGGTTCTGGGCCCAAAAGTTTTTTTGGGCCATTTTGGTTTTTTTGCTTAGCTTTCGAGACATTTAATTCCATTTATTATCATTTTTTATTGTTTTGCCAATTAAAAAGTTTGCACATTAATTTTATTTTACGCGCTACCATTGTGTGGCCGTTGCCAGTGCCGCTTCCGCTGCTTGCTCGCCTTTCGCTTCCGTTGGCGCTCCACTCGGCCAAAAATTTAAAAAACGATTTTTGGCGACACGCAGAGTGTGCAGAAAGTTTTGAGGCAAACTTTTAATTAGTAGCATGCAACACGCATCAGCGAAACGCACCCCTAAATGCAAATTAGTCTCCTCGCAGATGAGTGGAAAAAGAGGACGCCGGTCCTTGGCTCTCGACGGTCTATTAATATCTGTCTGTTTTCGATAAAGAAAAACGATTAATGAAACTATCATAAATCTTCCAGAGCAACTATCTGTGGATATCACATAGTCAGCCCCAGAAGCGGAATGGAGATCCGAAAAGGGAAAGGTGCATGGTACTCATTGTATAAATTATTGGCAGCACTCCAGAGAACCCATCAAAGTAGTCATTGGCAGGAAAGGCATTAGCCATGGCCAATCACACGAGCTCTCAACTCCACTCTTCTCTCAGCCGTATGGAATTTGAGTCATGGCCAACGACAACATGGACAGTGCGTCCATAGACCAATTTCATGCGATTTTCTTTCGAGTTTTTCCAGCCGGAAAAGCTGTTTGGTCAATGGCGCCAAAATATGCGACACACGCATCGACACTCTCCATCCACGCGACCCGCTCCCACTCCCACCTCCTGCCCGCATGGAAAACATTGGCCGTGACAGTTTTGCAGGCCAAAAGCGGCACTGGCGGCACTGGCGGCATTCCGGCATTCCTCGGCATTTTCGACTCGGTAGCACAAACAAATTAATCCAATTTTGAAAGTGAGACCATGGCATGGACCAGCTGGAGGGTCGTAGGAGTCCGCGCATAAATTAAGTAATTAACTCGATTGGGCGGGTCGGGGTCGGTCGGTGTCGGTCGGTGTCGGTGTCGGTCTCGACAGCCCCCGTAGTTCGGTTAATTGATGCTGTGCCAAAGCGTTTATTCACCGCTTAAGTGCTCTGATATATTTGTTGTTAATTAATTTGTTTTCTGGGCTCGAAAGCAACACCAAAGATGCATATGGTGCAGGATGGATTTGCTGCAGCGTAAAAGATGTGCAAATCAAAGAAAAATCAACATCAAAGTATTCAAAATTCAGATTCATAAGTGGATTAGGAGATTGTGGGTAAAAGAGGCAACAAATTAATCAAAATTAATCGCATTACAACAAACGGCAGCAACAGCAGCAACAGCAGCAACAAGAGGCCCAAAAGCAATTTACGGCGCACACACACACACACACTCGCAGGGAGACGAGGAGGCACAAGGAACATATGCGAAATACTTTTAAGTGCTCCGCAGGAGAAAAACTCATTACGGAAATTGCTTTACTCAGACACAAACGCCCGCGGCACCCTTGCGGATCGTACTCGTATGTACATACCTATCGAAGTGGCACACCCGTGCCCTTCGGCTTACTCCCAGCCTCAGCTTCAGTTTCAGTTTCAGTTCATCAAATTAATAAGAACCTCTACAGGGAGGCATCAATTAAAAAACTCAAGAGAAGGCGAAGATAACGTGGAAGGTGAGGCAGCATTGTACTGCCGGAAAGGGAGTACCACACACAGCATCATCGAAATTCGCTTGCACGATTCTCCATTTGGGTCTCGGTTCTAATTTTCGTCTGCTCGGAAGGCGACTCTCTGTGGGATGGATGGATGCCACTTCCTCAAAAAGTTAGGAGTCTGTTTGTTGTTCATTGATTTTGTGTTCAGCTGGGCCCCAAACTGCTCCAGCAGTCGTGGTGGGTGGTGGGTGTATAAGCCTGTATAGAGATTGTCATTCGATAGCATTGGATATGATATGCACGCCACATTAAATGGATTATTTAATGTTGTCGCTCTCACGTACACGTACACGCACACGAACACGTACGTACATACGTACGTATGGAAAGCAAATGATGCGTGCATTAGATAGAGCCGGAGTCCTGCCTCCTGCTTAAAGGCGACAGTGAGACAGTGAAGTGGGAAGAGGAGACACACAATGTTGTTGGCATAAAAGTCAAACTGTGGCACACAGCATCATCGTCTGATGGCGGATGTCGGATGGCGGATCGTCTGCTCGCTTCCATCTGCCTGGCCCCCGAACCAGAAACCGCAGAACCACTAGACCACAGGAGCCTTCCACGAATGCAGGAGGAGGTTAAAGTTGATTGTGCTTGAAATTGGGCGGCTCTTGCTGTGTGCTCTGCATCCATGTGAGCATCGTAATTGGAGATGTGTCGCAGCACAACATTTGCTTATCGCAAAACGGGGGAACGAGAAGCCCCAAGAATGAGTCTCCACCTGTGGCTACAGATTTGTGTGGATAGACCTTCGATAGACGCCTATGAAAATTCGCTTGGCATTTCTCCTCGATTGAACGTTCGACAGAGAGGGAGAGAGACAGGAGCGAGAAGTCTGTTCACTTTTCAGTGCAGCGCTTATTCCAGTCAATTTACCAAGAGAAGATTTCGTTTTATGGGATGCAGCTCTCCAGAAGAGAACGCGGGCTGCTTCCAATCAAAACCCCCTCAAAACTATAATTAGGAACCATATCTCCTTGGAAAAGCTATTGGCTTTTTGCTTGAGCTTTCAGTTGGAGCATGCCAATGGCCTGATGGCCTGACGGTCTGACGGTTTCTATTAATTAAGCCCGGCAATTGAGCTCTGACCTTGTACGAGCAGCACAAGTTGTGGCATTATGCGGCCTGTGGGTAGGCAGATTGACTTGAAATTCCGGAGGCACACATATCATCGAGAGCCTCATCATCATTCATCCTCCTGCGATTATAATTAGCCGTATTATTCAAGTCTATCGAGTGCGTATACTTATATCGTACTCGTACTCGCTCTCGCACTGGCACTCGCACGCATAACAAACAAACACGCTCTGCTTCGATAAATAATACACAAGCAAAAGCTGGAAAAAACAAGGATTTCGGATTTGGGACAGGGGACTGGGGCTCAGCTCTTGATCCACGGCGTGCGGCCTGGCTAATGCCCCTCAATCCCACACACAATGTGTGCCATGATTCGCGCATTTGTAACAGCAAAAAATGGGGGCATCCTCGCATGGTAACCGGAGAAGGGCAGGGAGGCAGATTCATAAATCAAAGGACAAGCTCATAAATGAATAATGCAAATTTAAGCACTCGCCGAAGGAATTCCTTAGATAAGTACTGGTATAAGTACTTGAAAATTGTTGAGATACTCAATCAGGAATGTGATGTGATATCATGGAAAAATAAACGAAAAACGGAGAGCATGACGAGTAAGAGCTCGTTGGCAAGTCCCCAAGAATACTAGAAACCTACCAGGGCGATGTTATGTTGATTACTGAGCGACTGACTCTCATGGAAAGATGCATACAAACAGCATAGTTTATGGGCAAATACTCTGCATGCACACGACTCAAAGAACAGAACAAACGATGCCAGATAGTTGTTGCAATCTACATTTTGTCTCTGTACTGTTTTCGGACCTACACAAAAGATCTTTCCAGGCAAGGCAGAGCACAACCTATTTGCTTTTTCTCTCTCTGTTGTTTTCTCAACCCTATAAGTCGACTGGGCATGTCTTTAATTCACTTTAATACCCCAAAGAGATGTCACTGTCCCACCAGGAGGCTGATTATGGCAGAATGCTTGTCTTCCAGCTGTGGTGACTGCCAAGAGGCCAAAAGTCAAACCCAGAGCTAAGGTCACAGCCAAATCCCAGCTAATTCTATTACAATCCAAATGCAAATGCAATCCAGAAGTTTTCTCTGTTCGGAAGAGCTTTCTGCTAGATGGTAAGACCTAACAATCGTTAGCTTTTTAGCAGAAAAATTATGGTTATTCGAAATGGAAATGGAAATCCTTTCAGCAGACTAAAGATGAAAGTGCTGCTTTTAATAAGGCTTAAAGACGGACCTGGCGGCACTAAGCGTAAGCAGCTCAGTGGCTGCTAGTGGCTGGCGCTAATCTGACACAAGTTGCCATTTAATACGAGCTCTAACGGATAGACGGCTTTAAAGAGCCATAAAGAGAGCAGCCAAAGAAGGCAGAAATGATAAATATTAATGGCGGAAGAGGCCGGTCCCCGCCGTCCCCCACCGGCCCCCGCCAGCATCCTCCCACTTCCGTTTCCCCGCTGCGGCAGACCTCATTCCAGGGGTGCGCGGGGGCCAAACTTTCTTTTTATTCGCTCCTTAAATATTTATTTATTCACGCACTCGCGCTCGCTATCCCATGGGCATATTTTGCATTCCAGCACTTATTGTTGTTAATCTGCTCATAGAAAATTTAATTAAAGCAATGGGCCAAAACCATTGCGTGGGCCCGAGCCCGAGCCCGAGCCTGGTCCTCTCCGGAATGATTCAATTTATGATGGGGTGGCCTCCGCATCCGAGCATCAATCAGGCATAAAGTGTGACTACAACGGGGCTGGGGGCATGCCACAGTCATGCCTCACTTGCCAATCCCTTCGGGGGCAGTGCCATATTCCTGGGAATGTCCTTGGAACTCTCTCCACCGAAAGTTCTTCAGGCATGAAAATCTAGCAAAAAGCATTTTATAATCAGAGACTCTCGGACCCTTCGCGACGTCTTCCAACCGTTCAGCAAATGCAGATTAAATTGTATTTTATTTTGAAGAATTCCAAAATGAGTAGGAAAAGAAAGGCGGAAGGAGGGAAGCAGTAGAGGCACGCCGTGCAGGGCATGTTAATTAAGGAACTTCAGAGGGCTTTAAGCGCCTTTAAAAAGGAAGACTTCTGGAGTTTATCAACTTAAAGTGTGCCCCAAATGGACACCCCAAGTTGAAAAGTGTTACCAAAGTCCCATTTCCCATTAACCTTGTGCAACATTCTTAAAGGAAACTATCATATATTTAATTGCACCCCAGGGGTCCAGCCGACAAACTTCCAAACTCATTTTCACACGCACATTAGGCGGACGATAGTCTGGCGGCTGTGATTAAAACTACTGCCGCAGACAACAACTTAACTCCTTTGACCCTGTTTTTGTGTATCCTGGATCAACTGGGCCAGGGAGATCACAGGGCGTTAGGCGAAAAACTTTATCCTGGTGGGTGGGGCAAAGTGCGGCAGGTAAGTGCAGCCAAAAGTTTCCACCACGCTGTGGCATTCTACCCAATGACCCAACACTAATGGCCACCAAGGTGGGGAGAAGCAAAACAAATAATAACAAAGTTTGCAGGGCAGCAAATGACGCGGAAACGTTGGCCCAACGGATGGCTAATTGCATCATGCAGTGCAGCGCCACAAATCTCCGTGTATCTCCCAAGGAAGCAAAACTGGTTCCTCTTCTGAGAATTTTCATCGATGAAGGAGTTCCCTAACATTGGCGGGGCCTTGAAGGAGCTTCAAGGAGGGATCGACGAAACCCATTAAAATTTGTGCGCCACTGAAAACTGAACTCCAAATATAAATTCGACTTTGGCTTTTGTTTGCTTTCAATTTGCATTTTCTGTAAACACAATTATTTCGACGAATAATTGAATTTTATTAGAACTCCTGCTGGGGCTCGGAAAATTAATTTTCTCTTCTGTTCGGCCACATTTGTCACAGTGCACGCCAGCAATGAGAGGGGCGAGAGGCCGCCCAGAGGAACACACCACGCCCCCTTGTTGGCCTTCGCGCACTTGGTCTTTGGCCCTGTGGCCCTGTGGCCCTGTGGCCCTTTGGCCCCCGGTTTGCCCTGTGGCTCCTTTTTGGCCTGCCTCCTGCCAGGGCGTGGAAATTGTCATAAATCAGCATTGTTGCATTTAACTCGTCGGTGCAAATGAGTTTCACAACAAAAGCAATAAGCAATAAGTAAAAATGCCGGCGCTAGATGGAATTCTACGGTCTGCCGAGATTTATTGCTTCGCATTTAATTTGGCCGAAAGGAAATTTGCCATTTCGTTTGATACATTTGCCCTTGCTTTTGCGATCCGAGCACTCAATGATGTATGAAAGACACTTTGCATTTTGAATTATTCACTTCGAGACTTACTTAAGCCACCCGCAGGAAGTATTTCCTTTAATCCGATATCGAAATATTTGAATTAATAATTTGAGAAATCAATTCTATAGCACTCAATATTTGCTTTAATTTATTTAGTATTTAAACAACTTTTCCTCGCACTCCAAGGAGTCATCTTTTTCGTACATTTCCCGAAGATTTTTCCGACAGGACAGGAGAGCAGGCGGCAACCGTTCGCCGTGGATTCGCGTCTAAGACTAACAGCAGCAGCATTTTCCGAGCTGTGGCCACGACACGGAGTCGGGTGTCCTGTGGTGCCATCGGGATGCTGCTGTTATCTCTTGTTTTGGGAAATTTTCTAACAGAGCTCTGTTAACAACGATGTGGACCTACGGGGGTTCCCCGTGTTCGAAAAGAGGCTAATGATAATGCACTGGCATGGCTCGCATGC
Source organism: Drosophila lowei (assembly GCA_008121275.1). Lineage (NCBI taxonomy): Eukaryota > Metazoa > Arthropoda > Insecta > Diptera > Drosophilidae > Drosophila > Drosophila lowei. Next base: position 15,959,497 of record CM017778.1, on the reverse strand, counting down.
ACATGACATTTAATAAGAAAATACTTGAGATGCCTAACTTCTTCCATCCTTTGATACATTTTCCTGAATTTTGTTATTGTGCTTACCATTCGCAATGTATTCTTTAAAGCAGATCAGCTACCTTCCGGCCTGCAACAGTGCCAGAAGGTTGCACATTTCCCTTCCAGGTTATCGAAAGGATGGACAGAATTAAAGCCTTAAATAAACGGAATATGCTGCCAATTTCAGCCACAAGGACGAGATAAAAACACAAGCAAAAAGGCACAAACAAAATAATTGATGGGAATGAAAATGCGTATGCGGGGACACAAGGAGCACATTCATCATTTCGAGCAGTAGGCCGGAAACTTTTTGCCTTTTTTTTGCCTGCCATAAGTTTTCTTTTCCTCTCCCTACCATCCATCAACTGTGTTTACTGCAACACTTGGCACACAGCAGCAGCATATACAAACATGTGTACGCACTGTACAGTATATCATATAATAAACCTCGAGGCTGATTGCGACGGAGCTAGAGTCACACAGAATCCTTATAATCTCCATTGTGTATCTCGGAATGGCAATACTGTGGCCCAGAGACACATTTAAAACCATTTTCCACTCTTTCACTTTGCATGTAAATTCGTGAGATGGAGATTCTTTTGTTCCCGAAACAGCAATTACCAGAAATTTTCACCGCTGCTGCTGCTGCTACTGCTGCTGCTGCTGCTGCTGCTGGGGGGGGTAATCTCAAGTTATAAGTAGTTCCAAGGGAGAGGAAGGGGCATACAGAAGGCTCGGCAGGCTCCTATTGACATTGGCAGCAGCAGAGTGCAGCAGTACAGCAGTACAGCAGTACAGCCTTTGCTCCCCCTCTAATCTATTCATTATCCAACCCTTTGAGCGCTTTGTGCGCTGTGTAATTTCTTTGGCTTTCATCAGCTGCAAATTGAATACAAAACACTGTCCAATGCTTAACGGCACAATTAGGCAGTCAACCAGAAGACGACGTGGAAAGTGCGTGCCAATAAACATTAAATAAATATTTACGCAGACAGACAGACAGATAGACAGACAGACAGACAATCCAAAACAGCTTGAGCCCCAGGCTGCGCACAAGGGAAGGAAGGAGCGGGGGAGTTAGTGGTAGTGGAACGTGCTGGACATTTAATACCTTCGCACATCGTTAGAGCCGAGAGAGAATCGGAATCCCAAGACACGACAAGCAGCTGATAATAATGACGATGACCTGGACCTCCACTGTATCCCCTTCGCCATCCCCATCGCCATCCCTCCTGTCCATGTCCATCCGTTTGTTTTCACGCTGTGCTTTTTCTCTTCTTTTTTTGTTGACAGCATAATTACGTTGATGACAGACGTTCGACGGGGCCGGGGCCGGGGCCGGGGCCGGGGCCGGGCGGAGACGACTCTAGACTCTAAGCAAACACACAGGCACAGACACTGACACACTGACACACAGGCAGGCACTGCAATGGACATGGACACGGACATGGATCGGTCGGCGCCACCATTAAGTGACCCCAGAGAGAGAGAGAGAGTGGGGGAGAGAGTAGCAGGACTGTCCCTCTGCGGTTGTGTGCCTCTGTCTGCGCCAGCAGGTGTTCTCTTGTGGTTAAAGGCCATAATGGAGAGTAGAGCACCGCACAATGGGGCATGCTATAAATAAAGTGCAAGCTTTACCTTCCGCCAACAGATTACCGGCATGAACAGAACTACTCTGGGAGCTAACACTGGATCGCCAGCAAATTGCAAGGAAATCGAACACCAAATACTTGTACTCCAATCGTGCGCAACACCCACAGAACCCACAATGACAGGAAAATAGCTGCACTGCATATGTCATATCGGGGATGTATGGAAAGCATTTCCCAACAAGAAAAACCAAGCCGTACGCATATTCCTCCCAGGCACAGCACGCACACGCACACAAATACACGAATACCGAACGAACAATTCGAAAACTTTTGTTTTGCCAAGTGGGGAAAGTGGAGAAAGTTTGTCCGTAAGGCAACCGATGGCCGATGCTCCGCCTTGACAATAATCGCAGTAATGGGCCTGGCAGCCGTCTCGCCATAATGGTAATGATGCCACACCCCCTTCAACACGACCATCAAACTGCTGTAATTGTGTTGTGGCAACCACAAATAACTGAGTTTGAAATAAGCAAGTTTTTGCAATGCTCCAGCTCTTAAAAGTCGATTCTTCACTCGCTGCCTCCCTGTGTGCGTGTGGCAGCCACATTACGGCCAATTAGAGAACGCATGCAACTCACAGGACAAAGGGAAAGGCCTGTTCAACCAGCTTGAAACTTTGTCAAAGAATTCTCTCTAAACTGAATGTCAATGTCAGGTGGCAGCTGTCCGAGCACTGGAACTACAGGTACGAGTACGAGTACGAGTACGAGTACGAGTACGAGTACGAGGCTTAAAGCCTGCCGTTCACCGACTTTAAGAGAGGTAGCAGCGGCCGGCTGCAAGGACCTTCGATCTGCACTGCGGAGAGCCCTCGCATATGCAAATAAAATATGAAAATCTATTCAGCAGCTCGTAAAATTCGCATCGTTCTGCAAGAAAACGTGGGGCGCAAGGCTCAAAGGGGGAACGAGTATCTCCTCTCCCTCTCCCTCTCAGCGAATGTTCTGTTAAATATTCAGTTCGCACAAATGAAATGAAATTGCATCAAATCACAGTGGGAGTCGCCCTACAATAGCTTCGCTCTCTTTCCCTGTCTGGGGAATGCATTAACTGCACTTTTTCTGCTGTCCCGCGTGAAACGTGTACAGAATTTGCACACAAAACGGCAAGGAATTCATTTGCTCGACATCGTTCCAATTTGTTTTTCCAGTTTCCATTCGGCGGGGGAAACAGGTATTTTTGCAGTGAAACTTTGAGCCCAGCCTCAAAACAGATCTACTGGCAGCGGCGTGTCATTTGCATACAAAGGGAAATCGTACAATTCAGTGACCCAAAAAAGAAGCAGTTTAAAGGGAAACATGGAGTTACCCAAATCACGAAACACATGCTGCCCATCGGCTGCGTAAAGCGAAGAGCACGGACACGGTCACGGACACGGACACGGACACGGACACTAGACATGGGTCTAGAGCTCTACGCTTGTCATAAGGATGTCATAAAGGTCGCCCCTAAATCCGCCCCCCCAAATCTGCGATGGGTCACCTCAGATTATAGAATGGGGAAGAATATCTGCTTTGCCTAACGTTACGGCTTTGAAATGTGTCCTTAATTGGTCCAGAAATCTCCTTTGGGATTTAAGATCTTTATTTAAGATCTTTATTTCGATTGTTCGAGAAAAGTTTGTTTTTCTTTCGAATTAAACCACAATAGCATACGATTTAAAATGCCTAACTTCTGTGAATAGTTTCTTGGTGTCTTGGCAATTCTCTTTCTTGAATAAAGTATTCTTCATCTCGAATAAAAGTCTAGTTTTTGTCAATTGGACTTTTGTGCGCCCTGGAAAAAGTTAAGTTTATTTGACTTGCACTCAGAGCCGACTCTCGACTGTTGAATTATTAAAGTTTCTCCTGCAAGACTAACAGCCGCAGCGGCTTTGCCTTTGGAAACAATAACTTGACATTCGGCCAGAAACAATTTAATTTGGCCTATTTACCGACCGCATTACCCAAAAGTTAGATGTCTCCCCGCCCAAAACTTGGATGTAAATTAATTTGAGTTAATTGCTTTTGCGTTTGCGCCACGAGGGAACATTTTCCGGGCTTACATTTCCACCCACAAGTCGCCAACACTTGTGGGCGGGCGGGCAGTCGTTGAAGATCCTGTGGCGGGCAGATAGCTCGGAAAGCTCCTAATGAATTTCTACTCGACTCAACTCTACTTTCGACTCTGGACTCGTTTCCTGTTTATGGGGCAGCCAGCAGCCAGCAACCAGTAGCCAGCCGATGAAAGTTTCAACATTATCCAGAGCCAGAGCGTGTCCTGTCCTCCTGGGTTCGGGTTCGGGTTTGGGTTTGGGTTTGGGTTTGGGTTCGTTCGTCTGTCCGTGTCACTCGAATGATTAAAGATTTTGTTTTATGGCCCTCTGCCACGGCTACTACTTTCTTGCCACAATTTATCAACTTTCAAGGTTGTCGTCCACTGCAGCAGTAGTAAAAAGTTTGACATTTTGCTTCGAGGCCATAAAATGTCTAATTTAATCAACTTTAACTTTGCCGCCGGGCCCCGATCCCCGATCCCCGATCCCCTATCCCCGCCCCCACATTTATTGACGGAGTTCAAAGCCATATTTCACGGACAGCCATAAAACTCTTATAGTTTTTCCTTGGGCATAGAGAGAGCGTGCTCTTTAAATATTCAATTGAGGCTCCGTACATCTACGTTCCGTCCAATGGATGGTCGCGGCGGCATGTAAAAGGTCATGTAAAATGATTGATGATCGTTTCCGCTATGGCAGGTCGCCGGTCGCCGGTCGCCGGTCGCCTGTCGACTCCCACTCCAAACTCTTGATTTCATGGCTAAAAAGCCATCAGCAATGGGTTTTGTGGTCCTTGAGATGCAGGGAACCCTTTCCGGAAGTGTGCAAAACTCGCACAAACAACATCAACAAACCCTCCCTTCTAATTATGTTATGAAAATGCTAAGAACGTGGTAATGTCACTCTGCTTCGACGGAAACCCCTTCTGGTGTGTAGTCCTGTCATCGGGGACCTGACAACGACAGCGAAAGCGGTTTGTCACTCCGTTAATTAGTGAAATGAGAGTCTGCTTTCAAACATGCAAGTCCCTACAAACGGATTCGCTGGAAGAGCAAATGAGAGGAAAGCTTGTTTCCCAGGAGTTCCAGGCTTCAAAGGCTTGCTCTCAAGAATAGATCTTAATTTTCTGTTGTGGAATCAACATGTAATGTAATCCTGGTGCATTGTAGTAATTAGGTACTCATTTCCACTGACAATCAGACCCCTCTTTGTGCCCCAAGCATCGCAGTGCATCCTTCCCTGCCGTTGGCAGATGTCGAGTGCACCACACAACAGACTTCAATTAGTTGCTATTAAATTTCCCCGTATACTTGTTTATAATTTCCGCCCGGAGATTGCTAAAGTTTGCACCGCAGCAAAGTGACTCTCAACCAGCAAAAGCAATGTCACATAGTAAACTTGGAATAAGTGCAAGTATATATTTCGAAGATTGGAAAATGAAGCACATTTAATAGTTGAAAATGAAAATACAGACAAAGAAACCATGAAGAAAAGCAGGAGGAAGCCTGGTGAAGGACCATCTCTCTGCGGAAATACAAACAATGGCAGGACAGGAGCATCGTGTCTGTATACATATATCTCTCTGTCACATCTGAAAGCATATCTAATGAGAATGCGCGATGAGATGAGGTCCCTGTGTCTCTCCTCCCTTTCAAGACCAGGTCGCCCAGCTTTGACTCTCAGTTGCAATCGCATGTGGCATTCACTCATTTGGCATTCAGTAATGTTTGTTTGCATAAGCAGCCGCAGAGAAAGTGAGAAGCGGGATAGGAGCACTCCTGGCTCCACAGATTTCATGGTCCTGTATAAAATATATTGTATGCGTCGCGGTGGCGTCTACTTAATATGCACAGTGCGATGCCCGGTCGGGGAATGGGATACGAAGATGGAATATGAAGTGAAGCCATAAGAAGGTATAGCAGTGATTAGGTCTTGGTCAGTATTCAAATGTTTTTACATGCGGTTTGCTTATCGCTTCTTGCCAGTTTCCAGCTACGTTTTTGCTTATTTAGTGTGTCTTTTCACCCAATTTACAGCACAAGAAACTCTCTTAAAGTTTATCATTCTCTGGGAAAAACGTTGCATGTGGTTAACGTGGTCTGGGCACCACAGACCAACACATAGCGAAAAGGACACCATGGCAAGGACCTGCTGCAGCAAAGAAAATGGAATTTTCCATTAGATTGGCTTTTTGCAATCATATCGAGAACAGGACCGGGACCGGGACCGGGACCAGGACCAGGACCACGACATGAACTCAATTTAGTTTTTGGTGTCTTAAAGCAACAGTTGCTGCTGTGTAAAAATGCCTGCCACACACACGGACCCAGTGGGGGAGAGGCGGACATTAATCAGGCTGGGGCACGCCTATCATTCAACACCGCCCTGCTGTCCGTTTAGTTTTAAGCGACAAGCACTTAGTCGCAGAGAGTGTCCGCCCGGCTCCTTCGATGATCCCAGTGCACACACACACACACACACACACACACACACACACACAAATACTTACGAGAGATAACAACACCCACGCATAGACATTCACAAAGCACTCGCCCGTGATAGAATTGCGTGCAACACGTACACGACTCCTGCCACATGGTCTCCCCCGCCTTGCATTGACACCCCCCCTCCACTCAGATGTCAGTTCCATAACTCACGACTGAAATTCCCCTGCACGTTGCACTTTACCGGTTGCCAGGGCGACTTTAAATTGAAATTTGACTTTCCGCGCAGCTCTGGCAGAGTGAAAGTGGATCCATGTTGACCAGATGATTGGAGCTTCAGTCCTGCCAGAGTCCGCAGTGTTCTTAAAATGCACAACAGCTACATATTTCGTGTCCATTGCAATGCTTTCGAGCATTAGATTACTCGCTCAATCTGAATCGGATCGCCAAAGACACAACAAAAGGGGGTCACCATCGCCGTTCACTGCTAAAATCTTTAAAATTCGTTCACTACTAATACTCATATACAGAAATATACAGAAAACCCACATAGCTAATGGGGATATTTGAAATCAAACAGATCCGCTCCCTAATAAATGTGACTGCCACTTCCCTTCCCCCTTTTCCATGTCCAAAAACAGCCGAGTGTTCGAATTCAAAAACAGCCATTAATGCACAAATAACTTCATAAATGTGGCAAAAGCAAATACCAAACACAAATCTGGTTTTTGCATCAACTATAACTTAATTAAAGCAAGTGTGCCTTCAGTTTCTGTTTGTCAAATTGAATTTCCATTCAATTTTGATGGTTTTTTTAGTTAATGCAAAAGAAATTGATAAATAAATGGATTTACTTGATTGATATTAATTTGCAAATGAAACGGGAAAAACAACAAACAAAGCAATTACATATGTGAGGCACCAATAACCAATTGAAGGCTTGCCAGCGAACGACACTGGAATAGTGGGTCCCAAAGTGAGAATCCTTTTGTTTTATCGCTCCCACGTGCTGACAGACAGACAGGCGAAACGGATGAAAGGGTTGGCTCTTAGTTGATGGCTTTCGGTTGTTGCCGCCAACATGCAAAACATGTCAAAGAATCTAAGCGGAATTACTCTTGGAGCAGAAAAGCAGAAAACCTTTCTCCGGGGCGCAGACAAGCAATTTGTTTTCCGTCTGTTGTTCCTGTGTGTGGCTTTCAAAGGGCTTTCATTCATCATTCATGGGAGGTATTGCCGAAACCTTCGGAATTTTACAATAGTTTTCTTCTGCTTCGGCTCGCCATGAGAACAATCAAATTTTAATTTAGATTTCATGTTGTTCTGTTTGATTTTTAAAATACTTTCAGCCAATGAGTCCCTTTTTGCTGACTAACAAAGTGGAGAAACGAGAGATGATAATTGGTTTTTTTGATTAAGTTTTGTTTTCCCAGGAATGTAATTCCATTTAATTGGACAAATATTCGAAAGACAAGAATAAACAAAGTCAGATGCCTATTAGTTTGGGGATGGAATGTAATCAATTGTCCTCTCCACCTCTTCTCCTCAACTGTCAGGGGGATCCGGCCCTTGTGGGCGATAACTGAAGAAATAATTGCTTTTTTGGCAAGTAATCATCTTTATTTGTGAGTGGCGTTGCAACGGGACACCAGCAATGCAAAATCCCTCTTTGGAATTGAGACACGGAAATTATGAAGCTTTGATTCAATGCAAAATGTTCCTCAGGAAGTGGATTAGCCATAAGCGCGAGTCCCTCCTTCCCAGCCAGCCCCGTCTTTGTCAATTGACGGAAATGTGCTCCTTATCAAGTATTCAGCACACTCGAAGAAGAGGAGACATGTGTGTGGCTGCTCCGTCGTATCTTCGTTCATTGATCTATAATTTATGGGCTGTAAGAGGTCGTAAAGCACTCGTTGGACTCATTTTCAATGCGCTTGGCTTTCCTTTTTCAATTGCCACAAGCTCAGCATAAGCGCCCCACAGCCAGCTGCTGCACAAATGTACATACAATTAATTGCATTGCCAGCTGCAAGCATCTAATTAAATTTCCGTGGGCAGACCATATTCAAACTCGCTTTTTAGTCGCTAGTCAGACACACATTTGGAATGCGATTGGAGAGGTTCTCAGAGTCCTTCAATTAGTATAGAAATACCAGTTTAAAATACTCTCATATCCCAGGGTAATCCAGCTACATAATATATGTATATCTGAATGGGCTGGAAAATCTACTTATTATACGCATAAGTGCTGCTGCTGCTGCTGCTGCTGCTGCTAGTTGCTTGACAACAGAACATAAACTGGCATAAATAACGAGCATCGAGCATTCGGATAACTCGAATAACAACACGATATAAAGGCCAGCTGTCGACTGCAGCCCCAAGCCCCAGACCCACTCACTAGGAAGGGAGCCCAACAGCTCCCAAACAGGCAAATGCATTCGCTCATGTGGAAAACTATTGTATGCAGCATTTTCCCACCATTCAGTCCCCACACCACACAAAATGCGGAAGCGGAAGAATGGGAATAGAATTTCCAGCTGGGATCGAACCGTGTGTTCGAATATAGTATACTCGCATCGACATGTTTTGACTTTTATGGGACTGCCGCCATGTCGCTGTCGCATGATATGCTAACGACCATTATCATGGTAGCCTGCCCCTCAATAGGCGTCAGGTTAATAGGCAAATATGACGATAATCCACTGCCTTTGTCGCTGCAGCTGTTGACGGACTCTCACGACCAGAAAGCTGTTCGGCTTCCCGCCATTCAAAACTACACTCGTACTCCTTTTCCCACAAAAACACAAACACACACGTCGTTTGGGCCATCGTTGGCAATGTTGGCAGTTTGCCATTGTCTGATTATATTCTGCCTTGCTGGCACTTCCGTTTCCCCGACCAACTGCGGCTCCCTTGCCACAAAAAATGGGCCAAAGCCAGCATAAACGGGGTGTCATAAAAAACTGGCGTCAATTGGCGACGCGTTAGCCTGACAAATTGCTGAGCTGTTCAGAGCTGTTCAGAGCTGTAAAAGCGAAAATAATCGCTTGACTTTTGAACTGCTGCCCAAACGCTTTGTCACGACACTACATGGCAGAACGTGGCGCACAAGAATGTCTCTGCGAGTGCGAGTGCTAGTATTCGTGTTTTATTCCCGAGACAAGACTGCAAGTAGTTTGTGGCAGCCATACAAATGGGGCGAATGCTTCATCGAATCACAAAAACGGAGATACAAACTGATGTATTGGTGCGTCGCGAAACTCTAAGCAGAAACTGAATTTCCTTTATTTTCCGATACTAGCGATAACCGATGCTTGAAATGGTAATTGGAGCTCAGAATGCCTCGATAAAGTATTCTGAAAGCAAGAAGCAAAAACAGAAGCTAGTTTAACCTTTTAAGAGAGGCTACCCTTAAAGAGCAACCCGCAACCCGCCACCCCCTCGTTCAGCCTTGGAAAATAGCTGTAGACAAAAGACGCATCTACGAATCTTAATTAACTCATAAATTACAGCGCTTCACATTGTGCCCTATGGACCCGCTCTCAGGGCCAGGCGCAACCCTTTCCCTGTGTGGGGCACGGGCACCGGCACCTGCACGAAATGTTGCAAGCATCGAGCTGTGAAATTGTTGGCCTAGCACCTGCCTACGAGCAATTGTACCAACTGTCTGCTGTCTTTTAGAGCCATGCATGGCTGTTGGATTGCTGGGAAAAACTGCAGTCATTGGGACAATGGGACTCTTGTCGCCAGTGGAGGCACCTCAACATGAAAAGGCTTTCAAAACTAGCAAAAAACATGCTCTTGTTCTACGATTTAAAATTGTTTGAGCAGAGTAGTGCTTTTAGAGGGTAATTGGTCGGTGCCTGCTTTAAATCCAAATCAATCAATTACCGAAATCCCCACAAGAGATAGACCAATAAATTAGCAACGATTAAAATTGATGGCCAACAGATTTTTAAGCCCAATCATGATAAATGGGGAATTGAATGAGCGCCCTCTGACAAGCATATATATTTATATTTTCTATATAATTTCTATTTCTATGGCATCCTGTTTACTATGGTGCTTAACCACAACGAGGGGTAATCCAATGAAAAAGGTGGGAAAAGCGATGGAACATTCCATTTGTATAGCAATCAAAGTGCGGCTCTCATAGATCCTGGGGGCCGTGGGAAAGAACGCGGGCAATGAGCCAGCGATTTATGGCAATCCATAAAATGAAAATGAAAGCCCCCAGGGGTAAGTGCAACAAACAGTTTCCTGGCTTTAAGAGTCTTTATAAGTCGTATGGCCGTGGGGCAGAGCGCATATGCTCTGATGAGCTGATGCTCTGATGCTCTGATTTAAATGAAACAATCTGCAACCAATAGAAGCGTCATACGAGTAAGCACAGGAAAATAACAAAGGGGGAGGGGAGGGGAGGGGTCAGTGGGGGAAAATACAACGGCACCAAGGCCCAACGAAGCGAGACCAAAGAGCAAAAGCAGAGAGAGAGACCAAAGGAAAATATTTGCATAAGTCAGAGAGAGAGAAGCTCAAATACGGTTTGCAATTCGGGGGACAAAGTCGCAGTGGTAGAGTGCATACGCCGCACAGCATGATGGCACTAGCAACAAGCCAGCAATATCCATGCCACACATGCCACCCTGCATGCCGCCTGGCTCGGTGGCTCGGTGGCTCGGTGGCTCGGTGCAGCGGCGTGTGGAGGAATATGTGTCAACATATTGCCGGAAGATGTTGTGATGTTGTTCTGTTGTTTTTTTCAGCCATGTCATGCGAGCAATATGCCAACAGAAACAGAAGCCTGAGAACAATGCCTCTCGACTACAACTAGACGTATGTTGCGCGTAGCAATACGAGTGGGAGTGGCAGAGCACTTAAGGGAGAGCTCCATGGCAGCCTTAAATCCATAAAATAAAATCCATCAATGTATAACCACAACAATAGAGCTTTGTATAGCAAATCACGCATACGCAGTGAGGTCTGCTCCAGCGACCAGCCAAAGGTAGGACAAACTTTGATGGTGGCCATGCGGCTAATGGGCCAGGCGACAATTTAATTGCTTTTGAATCATGGCCAGGCCCCCGCAGCTCTGACAAACTAATTAAAGTCGAGAAAGTCCCTTAATCGGGGAGAAGATGGTGGCATGGTGGACCGCAATAATAAATTCATGGAGCTCCAGTGTCGAAGCACTGAGTGGGCAAAGCAAACGGCGCAAAAAAGACACGGCTCGTATTAAAAAGCCATTGCCCGCCTGCAAGGCGCTGTTTTGCCGATGGGCGCAAAAATTATACAAGTACGCGGAAAAGGGGCAGCGCAACGAATTGTACACCTATTAATTGTTCAGTGTAAAAGTGCAAGGAATACGGAAAGCAGAAGCCACAAGACACCAGGAAGAACAGCAGCAGCATCGAGGAACATTAATTTCCAAGGAAAAAGGAAAGCCGGCAGTAAAGTGAATTAATTAACACAGGGAAACGCAGTGGGCGTTTATTATAATGGGATTTTTTGGGACAGCAATAAAAGCAATATAAAAAATCGTGTAATTTCATTCCATTACCAGTTCATTTGACCACCGATATCTTAATCTCCTGAAAGAGACAAATGACATTTAAAGGTAGAAGGTATTCTCGTATACGATCGTAGTCTACTGTGATTCCCGAAACATTTCCAGGCCTCTGCTATTTTTCGTACCAACATTTTTTGCAGAGCCATACAATTCCTTGCCGGACATTTTCCTTTCCTTCTTTTCTCTGCATTTTTTCCCCACTCAAGAATTTGTGGTATAACGAAATACTCTAGCAGCAGGCAAATACAGGCAACCTGTATATGTACATATCTTTATAAACCCTCTCGTTTTGAGCTGAATAAAGTCTTACCATTGTTAAAGTCGCGAATTATTTACTCATTTTCCATTTTCAAATAATGCAAATTATAAATTCCATGGCACAAAATTTGGTAATGTTGGAGAATGTAACCACAGCTGCCACAGAAATAGTTGATTAGACTAAGGTCTAGGTCATCATATATTAAAACCCATTTCCGAACAGGATATTTGTTTCGGGGGAGTAATCAAAATTACCGCTGAATCGAAAGAGCCAACAAATATGTTTACTCCACTCCTGCCATGAAAACTAGTAATTGGATAATTAAGTTCTGCATTTACCTGATTCGGAAATGGAATTCGGATAATTACACAATTTGAAGGGTCTTCGGTCACGCAGTAAATTGAATATAATATAAGCTAAAAATAGAATTTTATCCCTAATTGTGGTACTCTATCGAATTTTGAGTACTTTGCTATCTCTTACAGAGAACAGATACTAGCAGAGATGGTAGATCGAGGGATAATAAAAGGATCAGCAGCCGACACGGGGCTCATCGACCCCTGGTATAATTATACTCGTTATTAGTTCCGGCACTACTATATATACCCGCAATTCGAAGCGTCGAGGATCATGTCACTAGTATATACATCTATCAATATAGGATGGTGCTTTGTGGCTTTGAGCCTTTTTCTTACAGACCAAAGGAGAGAACCTAATGCCTTGCCGTACTACCTACACATCTGAAGCACATATGCCATATTTCGGCATTTTCCTTGGTTAATGATCCCCAGCGGCAGTAGGAAGCTGAACTTTGTCATTTAGCACTGGCCCTAATTGTTGGAGACAACGCCAGGAGACAGAGGTGGATGGCAGCAAGAGCAAATGCAACCATTAATGTGTCAGCATTGGCAATTTATGCGGCCGATAAGGAGGCTGGTGCGGCCGATGGCCCATGTGTGTGCCTAAGTAAATGTTTAGCTGCCTGCTGCCTGCTGCCTGCCTGTTGGCTGTCGCTCTGCTCAGCGGCCAAATCCAAACATAAATTAAGTTGCAGGAAATCTACGTAATTTATGCACACACTGGGACAAGACGATGTGGGCGAACGCCTGCTCTCCTCACCCATAAATTGTTTATTTTGCTGCTAATGTAATTTTTGGCAAATAATCATCTAATTTGTTGGCATCTCCTGGTCCTGCTCCTGGTCCTGGTCTCTGGGCTATGCATTTAATTTATCGCTGCGCCTGGGCTTAGATCCGTTTGTTTCCGCATTTCCATCTTTAAACTGAAAATCGTCTTAAAGGCCATGGAGAGAGCAAAGCCAAACATCAACATCTTCCATTTGCTCAGCAAACACAAAGACACTCCGGTAGAGATAGACGCAGTGTCGAGCAGGTCCTTTAACGCTTTTCATTTCATGTTGCCGTAACCCTTTGAAAGGCTTTGCGGAGGCCACGAAGTTTGTAGTCCCCGGGATGAAACTTGAAGCGACTTGCGGCGGCTATTGTCAGTCCCCCTCATGTATGTAGTTAGCCCCCTGGAGGCTCCTCCACTGCAACTAGTGTTCCGCAAGCAAACTAGTTCCGGTTGACACATGACAAAGGCCGCAGCACTTTGCTTTTGTAATGAACCAAACCTCGCTCTCAGATCCATCTTGGGGCCCATGTCCCGTTCACCACAAAAGCGCCATGCACCCCGGACCCCACTGCAGCTCCTGCTGAGATTTATGGCCGTACTGGCTGGACGTACAGATGAAGCCTTTCGTGCCTGTCCGAAACGGGTGTGAGGTTGGGAGAGGGAGCAGAGCTCAACACGTACTTGCCACAAACGTGGCACTTCGCAAATGCCACTTTCCACTTTCCACTCGAAAGTTTGTGTGTTTCGGCGAGTGGAAAACGTGGCCACATCTGGCGCACGGCAATATAGTTCTGGCTCGAACTTAAATGTGATAAAGAGCTGCTTGAACACTTTTTAGACACGGGGTCGCATCGGCGGCACATTCCAGCGAGAGATCATGCAAATCATCATGCAAATACAATTTTCGTAATGCCAAAAGCGACACAAACAATTTAATAAAATCCAGCTTAAAGGAAATTTACATGCTCCACAGCACTCGACTGTCGATTGTCCCCCCTCCGCATGAAAATGTCTTTTTTGTCTGCGCTTCCAGCTCCATAGTGAACGCACAAGTTTTTTCTGCATGCCAAACACGACTTTTGGCTCCTTCTTCTATACTTTCCCTCTCCGCATGTCAGTGTCTGTGGCTGTGTCTGTGTCTGTATCTGTGTCTGTGCTTTTGGGTTTGTCGCTTAACTTTTGGGCCATGTTTGTCTGCGAGACATAGTTTCTCGGCCTTGCCCTTCAGTAGTGTGTGTGTGGGGGGGTAGCTCTGGCTTTAAAAGTGCCCTTTAAAGGCACTCTCTGCATTCGGATTCCTGCTGTCCTCAAATCGAATTTGTTTTTACAATGTCTTCGGTCAAAATAAATGGTAATAAGCTCAAGTCATTGTCCGCTTCTTTCGCCAAAACAAAAAATACGCAAATACAAATTATGCAAATATTTGAGCTCTTTGGCCAAGAGTTTAAGCAAGAGGACTTTCAACGTGATTGAAGTAATCTGCTGGATGAGTCCTCGGATCTGAGCCCCGATTTCCTCCGACGAAGAAGTGTGCCACAAAAGTAGCCCACAATTATGACATATTTCTCCAGGAGGCATACTCTATACTCATTTCGTTGATTTCCCAACTTGCAGATACATATCTTAAAGGCCGCACGCTGACATGCTCTTGTCACATGCAAAATACCCAGAGGAGCCGGTCCGGAAAAACAACAATGAAATCCTATTAAATCCGAGCCCAGATCACCTGCCCTTCTGCCCTTCTGCCCTAGCTCCCAACCAACCTTCCAAGGAGCACAATTTAAATCATACAATGAAGAAATATTACACCTGCGGCGAATATTTCATCTTCGCACTCTCTCCTTGAAGTTCGAATCAAAAATAAATTTGAGAAAAAAGCAATCACTAACCAGGGCCCCAAAGTGGCGGAGAGAAAGAGCGGAACTTGAACTAAAATATGATAAAGATACAAATTTGAATAAATTTCTGTGGAGGTGGTGGAGAGGTGGTGCTCGAAATGGAGACCCTACTCGTATAAATGCAAATATGCGTGTAATCAGCTTACTTACGCATGTTTATTCCATCAGGAGTCGGCTGTTGCGACCAAAAGAGATATTCAATTTAGAAATTACGAGTTTATTTGATAGCCATAAACAAGTCTCTTCGCTGGCAAGCTCCGTCTTGCGGAGAGATGTCGGAGAAAAAATTAACTCGCCTTTCGCCCTTTGCCTTTACATTTAACAATATGCTAATTTTTGTGTGAGGAGAGGCAAGAATGCTTCAATTAATGAACAAAATATGGCTCATGGCTTAATTTGCATAGATTTAAATAAGTCATTTGCTCGACTGTGTAAATGTGTCGGCAGTGCTCTCCCTCCGAATCCTTTTCGACTTTCCGTCCAAAGAGCAAGCGCCGTCCCACGACTCGTCCTTCATTCTTGCATTCGCTGCATTCCCTCCCACACGGCGTATGCGCAATTTCTTTGTTCCTTTTGATGCTTCTGTTCTGTTCTGTTCTGCTATTGCTTTTGTTTTATGTTCTCGCGTTTTTTGTTGCTCTGGCAGAAAGTTATTTACCGTAAAAATATAACTTTTCTTATGCCGAACTCTGCCGCTGTGTTCTCCGCCCACCCCCACCCCCAGCCACACCCCATTTCCCCCCTCAAGTGGTTTGTTTGCTTATAGAATTTTCACTTTTTTGCCCACCTTTTTTGTCGGTGGCCCCTCTCCTGTTGCAGTGGGAAATAAACCTGTCGTCTGTAGGTTGCCTGCCATTTTCATATGCAAATATTCCGAACAGAGCAGTTCTGAGATAGCTGCATATCATCATATTTGCTTTGCAAATAAATATGTACTCGTTTGTCTGATTCGCAGCAGAGCATGCAACATACTGGATTAACTGGATGGGTATGGCTTTATTTAATCAACGTAAAGGGTCTCATTTCTAGGGAACTTCCGACTCTTGGTGCATTCTGTGATAGTCAACGCCTTGGTAGCGCACCGTCGTCCAATAGTAGATGACATCTCCTTTCTGCAGCTCCACATTTCGATTGGTGTAGGTCCAGCGCCCGTTCGCATCCGTGTTCACAATGTCCGCGGCCCAGTGCTGGTCGCTCAGATCGGTGATCGGCTCGTTGAGCTTTCCATGGAAGGCGAACAGCGATATGCCCCTCCCATCGGGTATCGAAACAGAGAAGCCCCGGCCAGCAAACAGCTCCACTTCGGCCTCTGGCACTTGATAGCTCGACATTATGATCCAAACTGATCGAGCAACTGCAAGTCTGCTTGTTTTATTTATCAGCTCGAGTGGGGGATTCGTTCAGCGTATGACTAATAGCCGCTGGGTGAAGCACACCAATCAGATAAGATAAATGCATTTGAAAGTAGTAGTTTACTATATTTTCATCTGGTTTCTTGACATATATTTTGCAAAATTCATGCTGAATGGGGAGGACTAGGGAGACCGGACGTGAGCAATGCCAGTTGGGTGACATCACTGGGCAAGTGGTGAAGAGAGAGAGAGTGGGGGAGAGAGAAATAAAAACAATGGCCCTGTTGGTTTGTTGTTGCTGGGAGAACGATTGAATGAAGGTGGGCAAATATTGCTGAGAGATCACAGGAATGAAGGAGTTGGGAAAAGCAGGCAAGATCGAGAGAGAGTGCACAACATGTACGTACAGATATATCCTCGCTTGGCCGCATACATGTATCGATACGATAGTTTAGTGCCAGACTTTTCTCCTGCCTTTGTTTCCATCGGCATGGCCTGCTGTTTGTTGCATGAGAAGATAATTTCACGCCTGATTGCACAAATAAGACCCAAATTGAAGGAAACCTAAGCCCAGCCGCCTAATTGGAAAATATTGTCATGCTGTCCTGCCCGGCTCCCACTCCCACTCCCACTCCCAATCCCAATCCCAATCCCGACTCCAAGGAAATCTTTCTCGCCACACTTGACTGCTGATTAATTAAGTAAAAGCAAATCAAGCAAGCAAGCAAGCAAGCAGCGGCAGTAGATTTGGGTCAAGAAGCATCAGGATCTGTTAATTAATTTTGCTCAGTGCGCTGCTGACTTGTCGCTGCTGAATGCTGACTCCATTTGGCTTTAAAGTATTGTAAAGAAAGTGACAGATGCCCTTCGTTCCTCCTCCTCCCCCTACTCCCCCTACTCCTTCGATTCAAAGTCTAACAAATGGAACAAAAGCACAATTGTTCTCCCAGCGTCTCTGGCTATAGCCATCCGATAGTCTTCATTATGGTCTTAATGGTTGTTGTTGTTTCTATTGATATCCCCCACAATGCCATTGTTGCTGTTGCAGAGGATGGGCTTCGGCTTTGGCGCCACTTAAATGTTGCGTATGTTCCAAGTGCGGCGCATGGCAAACAAAGAAACATATATAAAGAAAACAACGAGAAAACGAGAAGAGGAATCCATATAAAATGGATACAAAAAATGTTTGCAGAGCTTCAGACGCCATAGGAGGATAATCCATGATTCCACTTCTCGCAATTGCGTCTACGCCCCTGCAAAACTACCTCCCACCTCCCCCCGATCCGATCCCATAATACTATAAATAAGGGGCCACATGCCCAACATTTGTATGCTGTTTTATTGCATTGCGCTAAAAGGGAAACGGATCTCGAATCGGAGCAGAACTGAAAACAAAGCAGAAACCGAAACCAAAACCAAAACCGAAACCCTTAGCCCTACCCTTAGCCACATGACCATACGACTACACTCGTGGGGAGTTCCAGTCTCTGCTGCTCCTGCTGCCTGTCTGCCAGAACCTTATTATGTGCCACATTTAACGCCCTCCGAATGAGCGCTTTTCCTGAGCAAACTTCAACTTTCCTTTCCGAGACATTGGAGTGGCGAAAGCTGAGCAAGCCAAGCGTCGGTCGGCACTGTGTCTGTCTTGTTTGCTGTTCCTGCCACTCGCCATCAGAACCGTCTCTCCCCAGGCCCCCCCCCCCTGTGTCTTGGGCCACTGGTAAATGCAATAAAATTAAAGTTATTTTCTGCGTTTCTGCGCGTGGTTTCTTGGTTGCTGTAAGCCTTTTCTTTTCCTTCTCTTAACTCAACTCAACTGCAAATGTTACCTGCGGTTTATGGTAGCAAGCCCCCAACTCCCACCCTTCCCCCTACCATCGTCTGGCCTCCCTCCCCTCTGACCACGCCATCGCCTCGCAAAACGCTACTGCAAATCGATGAGCAGTCGTAAAATGTTACCAAATTTATTGCATTTTGTGCGTGCAAATTGCTTTAACAGTTCTCGACTGTGTGTGTGTGTGTGTGTGTGTGTTCCTTAGAATTTTTACATGTTTTTGATTGGCTTTCGAGCAGCTTAAAGTTGAATAACAAAAGGCGTTACTTTTATGGTGGAAATCATTAAAATCGCTTAACAGAGCGTGTGTGTGATTTAGTGCCGAAAATAAACTCTCCATTTTGGGAATTCCGTGGGGGAAAAAACCCTCATTTTTCCACTATTTTCCATGCAAAAATTAGAGCACGTTTAAACACGTTTAAGGGAACAAGACGCACACTTTCATTAAGTCGAAAATGCACAGCCACCGACTGACAGAAGCTGTCGTGTCGGCGTCTTCACTGAATTCCTGGCAGCCGCCATCAAACTCAATTTATTCTTCTGCCACAGAATGCAACAGTTGAAAGGGGACAGACAGCATCAACGAGGGTCAAGGAGGAGCGGCACTTGAGGCTCAGCCAGGTGGCCTTGTCTCCGAAGGCAGCCGCAACAATGCCAAGGCAACTGCAACGCTAGCACCTTGTGGCAGCCTTCAGCCTTCACCTTCAGGTGGGCGGCAAGAGAGCACAAGCAACACTTCAGGCAACACCAACATCCAACAGTTTATGCCCAAGTGTATGCCAATCGAGGCGTAAAGTATAAGAGTTTTGCATACAGTGGAGGCTGAGAGTGCATTTTCCGAGCCGCTAGACGGCTCCTTTCCGGCTGTTGGGCCAAATCAAAAGAAGCATGCTGCAGGGGCAAGGTAACACGAATTTTTTGATTAAAACTACAGAGAAAATGTGACATGTCCGCCGCCGTATCTGTGTCAACTGCTGACATGTACGACTTGTACGAATATTAACTTTTCCAATCTGCTTGCTGCTTGCTGCTGCTGTCACGCCGCGATGAAAAATTCAACGGCGCTCTGCGTGAGAGGGGGACGGGGCAGGAAGGTCCTACGCACAACCAGGAGGAGGTGCACTAATTGTAAGACTCGCTGTGCGCGGCAGGACAGATTTCCCTCTTTGAATTTTACGTGACACACGAGCGACCACACTTCTCTTCTGCTCTTCAGCTCTTCTGCCCTTCTGCCCTTCAGCTCTTCTGCCTTTCTGCTCTCCTGCTCGGCAAATGCAAATATGGTTCGTGAATCCCTGCCGTGTTGGGGGGGTGTACGCGACACGGCGAATGTGTGGCACAAGGAGCAGTGCCGCGGAATGCGGCATACCGAAAATCACGCAGTTCTCGTACGCCATTGAATTTTAAATGAAGATACCACAAGAGCCAGGCCTTCGCTTCGTTCTCGCTTTCACAATGAAATGTTTACCAAACTGCAAGGGCGCCCACGTCGACAAACAAAAGTCCTTGCCAACGCCAAAAAGACACTTGCGATAGACAGCGGCCCCTATGCCACGCCACGCCAGGCGCCGCTCGCCGCCTTTTCCACTGGCATAATTGGGGACGTGTGCACGTCGCCGCGGCACCGCCTGCACATCTCGGGAGCTTATAAAATTTTTATCGAAATTCGTTGGAAGAACCACTCTGCAGGTTCCACTCTGCCCCCCTCCCCGCCATCCCCTGCCTGCCATCCAATAAGCCGTAATGCCAAAAGCAGGACCACAAAATTAGCAGCGTTTAGAAATACAAAAATGTTCGCAGAAACACAAAATTTGCACATCATTTGAAATTCATTAAAAATTCGAGCAGAGCAGAGAGTTCTAGGTCTTTCGGTGGGTCGACATGTGGATACCCTTCCGAAAATACATCCGTATTCCAGAGCCTCCTTGACGAACAATAAAAACTGGCAATGAGACCTCCAAGCCACTTCACACTTCACTTGAACGGACTACCTTCCTTAACGGACCATCAGCTTATGCAAATTTAAGCAGCAGACGTAGGAGCGGAGCCGTGTTTCTGTCAAAAGTTCTTGACTTGAGTGTCAACCTCCGTGGAGGAGAAGGATAGTTTGTATTTGGCTCACGGACTCATTGGCCGACAATTATGTGCGGGCGGGCTTTCAGTATCTTTTAGGGGAAAGGCTAGAGATCGGGGGCCAGGGAAAGCCAGCGGTGTGGGAGGCAAAGTTTTTGTCAGATCATTTTGTAAATTTCATGGCAGCAGCTGCAAGTTTCCCTTCTGCACTCGATGAAAATGGTGGCCAAAGTTGTTGCAGGGCCACCGGAAAACTGAGTGCCGTGAGTGGGTTGCCTTGCTGTTGCAGCACTTTGTTTGCACAGCGCATTGAACGGATAGAAAGAAAGCAGAAAGCCAGACCACCAGCTGCCGTCCCTGGCTGGGGTAAGGCAAAGTTTCCCGCAGCATCGCATTCGTTATGAGTATGCACTAATATGAATTTTATATGAAAAGCACTGGGGGAAAGACAGGCACTGGCGCTGTTCTTGGCTCTCGCTTGGCTCCTTTACAATGGACTTTGGTAGTGAAACTGAGACAAAAGATTCAGTTCTGCCACAGAATAAATGTGTACCGAAACTCAACAATTGGCCAAGGCTTTCCCCATTGAGTTTTCCGGCATATTTATCCATTTCCTGACTGTGATTGCGGAAGCTAATTACGCGCTCATGCAAATATCCAGTATTTATGGCAGCCATAGAATTCTTGGTCTTTTTATTCTTTTCTTTAATTTTACGTCTCTGTTCGCTCTTCTTGTCGATCGCTGAATGAGACTTATTGATTAAGGGCTGCATGTCGGGGATCGGTCAGGGTTGATAACGGGGTATCGGTAAGGGTATGGGTACTGTGTATATGGGTTAGGGTACCCAGGTGTTGCCTTACAACACCTTGTTCCCTTACATCCTTTGTTTAGCCATCAATTTAGTTCAATGTTCATTGTTTTCTGACATCACATTCTCATTATTTATTGAATGGACCGATAGATGGATGCATGGATGCATGGATCCTCTCCCATCCCCATAGCATAGGGAATGTTGCCCAAATGGGCGCTAATAGGCATGAAAATCGGTGCAATTTTAATGGCATAAAACGCAACAGAGAACCAGGCGCCAGTCCCAAATGCAGAATTCCACTGAGCATAGAATAATTAGTTAAATCCGGTAATTGGGGCACTTTAGAGCATTGACCAGCTGTAATTATCCCTGAAACCCTGCCCTCAACGTATCTATCCTTAATAAACATTCAGTTGGATAGTGTCCCATCCAGCATTTTACCAATGACCATGGCAGTAACGTGTGTTCCCCCATACTGCTTTATTGCCCCGGCATTTATGGATGGACGGACGGGTGGCCGGGAAGCCTACGGCAATAACCTCGGCGGGGACTGCCAACTTGCTACTAAATCAATAGCAATAATTCTGGCTGGCTGGGGCACATAAATTTCATTGCCCCGAAAGCTTGCAACAATATATTGTATGTGCCATTTTATATTCCCTTTTTTCGTGGCCAAATTATCAGATAACACACACTTCCACACTCACACACACACACACACACACACACGTGTTGGCCATAAATCTAGCTGCGGTCGGCTTTTTCTGACGCTTTATTAAGTGGTCTATCGGAAAGGGACTTGTGGGGGGACGCTCCATGGAGTAGCATCCAAACGCCGAAGGGAAAATTGATTTTCAGTGTTTTATTTTGACTCCTATTTAATTGTTGGCCGAGAGCCAGAGCGCCAGGACAGGGGAGCCATCCCCCCCTTCGGAAACAGTTGACTGTTGAAATGTTTGTTAGCGGAACTTTGAGCCGAATCCAAGCCGAAACCCACACAACTGGAAGATGTTCGTTCGTGTGTGGTGCGGGAAGGAAGGATACAAGTTTCTGCCAAACAAATCTAAAAGTTATTCATCAGATTTACTTACATTCGTTTAATAATAATAATTTTTTGCTAAACTTTGTTGGGAAAACTAAAATCTGACTAAGCTTTTCCCGCTTAGAAGTTGGCCGGAAATTGAGGCTTCCATTTCATAGTATTAGTTTCACTTCTAGTGTTTACGACTTTGTTACAAGTTTAAATTTTTAAATGGCGCTTTGTAATCACTTTTGTATTATTTAATCGCTCGGTTTTCACTTCCGCTCGATACACTCCCCATCCACAGGAGCCAGAGAAAACTTTCCCATAAATTCCGTTCGAAAAGCGGATTTTGGTAGAATGTTTACGGAGATTTTCCGGAGAAAAGTTCGGCTTGAATTCAAACGAAAGGGCACGTCGTATGGCAGCGGTTGGGAATCGTTTACTAATGCCGCCAGGAGACGAATCGCAAAAACCACCAAAAGGCTAAACCCAACATCTTTCCTTCTGGAAACTCTCTTAAATGTTAAACGGCTCTGTTATGCTCTTCGGCTCTGCTAACTTTAGCAGAGATGCTGTGCAGATGAAAGCGAAAGTCGAGCAACACGTGCACTGTTAACGATGCACTTAACAGAATGGGGCTTGCTCTCTGTCTCTGGCAGCTCTCTTAAATGTTAAAGGTGTCGTTTCGCCGTGCCCTTTACTGGAGTTTTAGGGAATTACGGAATTTAAGGAATAGAATATATTTTATTAAATCTGCTAACCACTTTTATGGTACTTCAACCATTTGCATGGGTGAACCCCACATAAATTCATGTCAACGAGGGCCAAGACCTCCACATGGAAGCCACAGGTGCGACAGCAGCAAATTAAGTGGCACGTATAACTCACAAACACGAAGACATTGCCTCAAGGAAGTGTGTCGCCCCCCCCCAGCCAACCTCATCACAAAATATAACGTATACGACACGATGTCATGTGTATTTTACAATTGTTGCCAACTCCGTTTGTCATTGCAGCAAATGACTTTGGCAGAGGCAGAGTGAAAGTCGCATAAATTGCCAGGGCAAAGGCAACAGGCATCTGGCTACGACACCGAGCATTGACCATTCTCTTGAGCCGCTTAAATTGTGCCAATTGAATGCGGCTACGCGCAGTGTCAACGACTTGGCCAACAGTTCAGCATTCCCGAACATAACTCGAGATAATTTAGTTATTATTAGGGACCAAGCGACACACAGAATCCCCCGAATCCCCGAATCCCCGAATCCCCGATTTTCAGTGTCAATGAACATGTTAACCCAAAACTCGAATGCCATATAGGAGTCAATGCCAAATGACGCACAAGGATAACTTTTTGGGGCAGAAATATATACGATAATTGCAGAGAGAGACGTACACACGACACAAGAGGAGCAGAACGACAACTTAATTTGGCTTAGAGGGCGGGCACACAGGTCAGGGTCAGGTTAAGCGTCAAAAGGTTAGTGCCACTCAACTTCGACTCTAGATAAACAGATAGAAGTACAACAGTTGGACAGTTGACTTGAGGCAACATCTGAATTGAATTTTAATTACCAATTATTCAAGATAATTATTCAATAATAATGTAAGGCAAAGTTTCAATAGAAACAAAACAAAGTACAAATTTCTACCTCAGGATACAGGATATGGAGATTTTCCTATAATTTGGTTATATGTATATTCATACGGAGGGTATCTGTATGCATATTTTATTCACTTTTTTCCTGCTCGATGCACAGGCAACTTCCTCCTGGGCATGCAATGAATAATGAGAGTGTGTAGCACTGCAGATGGAACAATTTTCCATGCACGCTTCCATTTGCAGCTCCTAGGCATACTGCAGACATATTTCCATACGCGATTACCAGAAGACTGCAAGACGACGCATGGAGATGCATTTGCAGCAAAGAAATGCCACAATGAGTGCCACAACGAGTGCCAGTACGAATGTCTACTGCTTCAGCTTCAAGAAACTGAGTGCATTCGATTAGAAGAAGGCCAAGTGCAATTGGGCTGACAAAAGCCAGCCTCTGGGGCGTCGGTGGCATGCAGCGAGGTGTTGAGACAGTAGTGGCGCCTGCCAGTCTCGCAAATTACAGAGCAGCCGCGCCACAGAAGGCGACGGTCGGGGATCCAGGATATGGGTTCCGGCAGAGCACGTACTGCAAGGATGACAACCCGTTGATCCCCCACGGGAAACTTCAACAAAATGAACGTACGCCATGTGTCGTCTAGCACGGTATGTGCCAGACAATCAGAACATTAATCAACGCGATTTGCTGACATAGTATACTATGCCAGAGGATTCGTTACTTGCGGGGATTTGTTGGGGCGATTTTGACAGTAAACAAGCCGAAGAATCGGCCAATAGTTGTAATCGGGCAATAGTACTTCGCATTGGACTTTCTCTGATTCCAGAATTGATTTGATTAGACTCTGAATTGGAATCGGCAACGGAATGATGAATGGTTGTAGCCATGGCTGTAGTACTGTGTCCATTTGATAGCTTAATGCGTGTCGTCTGCCAAACGATTTGGAAAAATTGATTGTGTCCACACTCACAATCAATTGCCGGTTGGAAATTCGGCACCGAAAATGGCAATGGCAATAAACAATTCAGGCAACAGTTACAATCGAAATTGAAAGCGTAATTTCGTTTGGGGACGGGGACGGGGACGGAGACGGGGGCGGAGAAGGGGACGGAGGCGGGGGCGGGGGCGGGGGCGGCAACGATGATGAGTGAAGTACAGACACACCACAGACACATTACTCGTGTTCCTCCGCTCCATTCGTGTTGGCAGCAAAACCAGAAGCCTCTTGGCTCTTGCATATTCAGTTCGAACAGATCGGAATCCCCACTGTTTTTGTGTCACTGCTATTTTTATTCACTCATTTATTCCAGTCGATTGGCCCACTGCAAAAAAAAGCATGCTTGCATCTCTTTGGGTACTCTTCTGCCTCGATTATCTCATCTGCCACACAATTTATACGGTATGTCAGAAAAAAGAAAGCCGGAAGTCTAATAAACAACATAAATAACAAGTGATAATGAAATTGCAGAATACCTTGTCACCGCAGCTTAAGTGAGAGCCCGACCAAAGAACAACTCAAGTGGCGGGCGATCTCTGGCGAGCACCTTTCAGGCGAAGGTGCGATAATTAGCAATTTGTATGGCTTCTGGTGCCAGTGCCATTTATTACGGAAAGCCCTATGGCTGGACCATAAAACGTACAACATTCTGTATTTCATCCCAGGAGGCGCTAACCAGGCTCCTTCTAGGAGCAGGCATAATGAACGTTACCCAAGCATGATTTATATCTTTATGCGAAGCTCATAAATCTGTGCGTCAGCGGAAAAAGTGCCAGGAGGGCGACACCTGAATGCTCTCTCTCATCCAACGCTCGATTATTTCAAGGAAACCCTGCATTTTCCCTGACGAATATGACTCTTCTCTGAGACTCTGAGTATTCAAGGGAATGATCCTACAGCATCCTTAGTTTAAAAGGAAATTATCGACTTAGCCAAGGCCTACGAAAACCGATGTACGCCATCTCTCATATTTCCTTTAGGAGTTTTCCGGCTGGAGGAAGATTTCTCATAATTATGTGCACTTTTCAGGCTGGGCCTCCATGTGCGAAGGTGTGCCTGCGATTGGATCCGGGACTTTGACCTTTCGGCCACAATATGCGCTCGTTAGTCAATGTTTAGCAATTTGTTATGAATCAACAATAAATGTAAATAACATAATAATAGGAAACAACGCCCACGCCACACCGGACACTGCTTTGAGGCAGTGTTGAGGCAATGCCCTCCCATCCGTGGCAGGAAATTTCCTCCAAATGAATTATGGCCAACAAAAAAGGCGAAATGAAACACGCGCTCATCCAATGTAATATTCTTTTTTTCGCCTCATCACGCCAGCTGTTTCGGGTATAGACAACGCCGTCAATTGAGTGAAAATCAATGGATGGCCAGTCCGTCAGTCCATGGGCAACACCCACGATGCCATGTACGCACTCCCATACACACCCAATCAGCCCAACGCCCTCGTCCTTTGCTTTATTTTTACAGAAAACAGAATCTGTTTCCATCCTTTGCCTGCTGGTCATTCCTGGCGGATACCATTTAAAGCGAGAAAAGCTGAAAACTGGAAATAGATACATTCTGTAGAGCGAAATAGAAGGAAGATTCAGGCTGCTGCACCTGTTTCCTGCGGGTTTCTTAGCTCATTCACAACTTCTGCACCCTGCCTCGAGTTCTGTTTATCGTTTCCCTGACTAATTATTCCATTTACTTTGCGCAAGTTCCTGTTGTTCTCTGTTTCGTTCTTTGTTTTGGTAGCTGCCTCAAGGGTTGTGTGGCGTGACTGCACTATCAAAGTGCCCAAAACAAAAACTTCTGCTCGACGGGGACGGGAAAGAGCTCTGTGCTCCCTGTGCTCCCTGTGCTCCCTGTGCTCCCTGTGCTCTTTGCTCTGCTCTCGGTTTTCCCCAACATATTGCACAATACATGCAATACTGTCAAAATATTTTCCCCGACAAATGGAAACAAGCTCCTCTCCTGATGTGAGATGTGAGCCTAAGTCACGGAAAAGTTTCAAGTGTGGGCTTATGCTATGGCTTTCCGTTCCGTTTCTCGAAAATCGGATACTTTATGTTTTTCTTAGCAGCAAGTAGACTTTATGAATGAGTTTTTTTAGGGAACTACTCCCTACTGTAAAAACAGTACAGCTATAATCTACAATATATGAAATTGAACAGACTTTTACTACACAATCACCGCTACGATATTTCAACCATCTCAGACTTACTGCCTCCCCAAGGCAGTGGAAAGTTTGCGCCTTGGAAAGCCACTCCATTTCCCCTCTACCATCTCTCCCACGCCCGCTCCCAGCCAATTCTGTGAGCAGAACGGTCTAGCGGGCAATTTCTATTGGCGTCCCATTGGCTTGATTTGTAATTTGCTGGCTACCAATTTTATAAGCCGGCCAGCAGTCCATTCCATTATTTCGCAACCGAGAGTGTCGCTTGGAGCGTGTGCCCGGAAATATGTTGCGCTATATATTACTGGAATGTGTTTTTCAGATAACTTTTTCGTTGGTCGAGTTGGGAAAAGGACTTTAATTCTGTTGGTTTTTATAAACCTGCCAGTTTTAATGGGAGTTCAAGGAAAGTTTTAAGCCATGGCAATTGTTTTCACATCCTACGAATATTCTAATTCAGCTATGAGGAAGGAAAAGCCACTTGCAGCTTAATCGCTTCCAATTAAAGAAGAAAGAAAAGAAAAAAAATCCAAAAACATGTTGTGGAGCAGTAAGAAACAGAAGAAACCTTTTTTATGTACTAATTGAATTTAACAATTCAATTTAATTGGTAAATAAATCGTTTTTAGAGGGGGATTGCAAGGAATCACTTTCCATTTCCAGCTACGAGCCACGATTCCATTTAAGACTCCTGAAATTTCTGAACTGAACAGAAGCTTCGGAATCTATGAAATCGATTCGTTTAAAGATTGGGCTTTGATTTCCATTGGACAGGCTGTGAGTGTTGTGCGTCGGCATTAACGGCCTTTTTATGACCATTGGAAAATGGCACATTAGCGGCACAAAACAGGCCGTAAGCATTAGGTCGAAATCCTTTAAGCGCCCAAGATACACATGCACACGCCGGGATATCTGCTAAAGTCGATTCGAAGACAGAATGCTTTTAGGCGCAACGCTGTTTTATTATTTACCGAAGAGCCAGAAGGAGGAGCAGCCAGAAGGCTGTCCATCAGGAGTAGAACTTAACGCGCCTTTAATCGCTTTCGCATAAATTGTCTCGCGACTTTGTAATAAACCTGAGTATCTCCATCCACCGCCAAAACGAATTCCGCCTTGGGAAAAACTAAATTCAAGATTTTACGGCAGTTTCATTGAGTTTACGCTTGATTTGATTCGAGTTTAATTAAAGAAACGAGCCAAAGGCCAAAAGGCATAGCAGCAAGCCATCTCACAGATCATCATCAGCAGTCAGGCAGTAATCATCGTATTCTCCGCATTTCTCCCTTGCACTAGCCCCATGGCTCACATTTCAATTAAAAAAACAAATATACGGGGGATTGAATACAAATCTGTCATCGGGAGGAGCTGAGATTGAGCCTATCGGATATGTTGTGTGTGTGGAAGAGGGGGGCTGTGTGGCAATGAAATACATTCTGGCAGATACTCTTAAATAGTATTATTTCGTGTCGAACAATTATATCAGAACAACTCAACCATTTTCCCTAGTTTCTTAAACCATTCATTCATCATCATTTTTCTGGCTAGTGTCTGGCGCGCTCAATGACAGATGATAAATGATAGATAGATAGAGACACAAGACAAATCCATAGACAAAGAGAGAGAGAGAGAGGTTGAAAAACAAAAAGCTGAAGAGCGATGGTAGGATTCAAAATTCGGGGAAAGTGAGAAATGGAATACTAACACACAAAAAACGGCAAATCAATCTCCTGTTTAAGTACGTCTTCTGAGAATCGTATAGAAAGGTCATGATTTGACAGGACCTGAAACTCCCAACACTCATACATGATACTCGTATATTTTGCTCGAGTGTGCCTGCTCTCACTGAACGATGGAGAGTCCCATCTTCAAGATTCGGAGGGCCTAACCTTGTATTGAGAAGCGTTCGGCCATTGGTTGTTTCTCCTGTCCCTCTTTCTGTTTTCTGAGCTA
Source organism: Drosophila lowei (assembly GCA_008121275.1). Classification (NCBI taxonomy): domain Eukaryota; kingdom Metazoa; phylum Arthropoda; class Insecta; order Diptera; family Drosophilidae; genus Drosophila; species Drosophila lowei. The sequence goes on along the minus strand of CM017778.1, from coordinate 15,930,637 downwards.
CTTCTGGCACGCATTCTTATCACTGAAGAATTAAAATGCTCCACAAGAGAAGAAAATATTAATAAATATCTATAAATACGTATAATACACTTTAATGGCATTTGCACATAATTTCTATCTGCGATCTGCCTTTTTCATACTATTTTTCATTTGTCTTTGCCTCCGGTTTTGCTCCAGCCACATTTTCAGTTGGATTTGTAATATTTTCCCGCTTTTCACCGAATGCTTTAAATGTTAAACCGATGGGAATGGGCTGCCTGCGCTCCTCTTCTCCCTCTTCTACTTGCAAAGCGGACAGGGAATAATTGATTAATGGAATATTATCGAAAAAACAGTGTCACATAGCTGCGGGAATCTCGATGCTAAGACAAGTCTCGTTTCTCTAACAACAATCAATCTGGCTGATAGGGTATCTTAAGTGTTGCACCCCGTAGCTGCCGCTGGGCAACATGCAACATGCAACGCACACCGCAAAAAGGTTCTGTTTTGTTTATTTAAGTTAAAGTTTCTGTTGACATTTAATTTGTAAACATTGGTCGTATTGTATAGCCAAACCAGAGGCGGAAGTGCGATGCCTGCTCGTGGGCAGCAACTGCCACTCATATTTTTGTTAATTTTCCTTAAAGTATGCAATGCAATGAGCAAATTGCAATGCCAGAGAAACTAATAAAATCCTCAAAAGCCATTCAGACCCATTCCCTTTGGCGAGCTTAGCATAAACAGCTGTTTATGCTCTTTGCTATCAGCCAGAGCATGAAAAACAAAAACAAACTCCTAATGAGCCTGGAATGCAAAACTGGACAGCTGGCTAACAGCCGGCCACGTTGGTGGTGTCGTCATAGAGACATAAAGGCCATGGTAAGCTGCTTTCCATGAAAGCACTGCACTGCAGGCTCAGATGTTCCGGATTCCCATTCAAAGAACATATCAAGATTGGTGAGTGGCTTTTTAAAGTTATGATCTGCGGCTGAGTAAAGCCATCCATGAGTCATTGGTTTTCTACAATTAAGGAATCTTTGTCACTATGTATCGGTCCGCATGTAAGTAATCACAACAAATCCAAACAACAGAAGCGTTTATTTATAAATTTACACCTCAAGAGCCCAAGCATCGGTGGCAGCAATGGCAACATCAACAAGTTGCCCCAGTTCCGTGCCACACAGCAGTCAACGGAGGCCCTAAGACCTTGCCCAAAATGCCGGCGTCTAATTTTAAAACACATGCAAAGAAGAAGAATGAAAACAAAAACGAATCTGAATCGGAATCGGAATCGGAATCGGACGCACCGTCCGAGAATCAACATAAAATATTAACCAAAATAAATGAGAACGAAATGTAAGCGAAATAGGGAAAAGAAAAACGAATCTTTGGCAATTGAATTTCGAAAACTAGAAATGAAAACAGTTTTCAGTTTTCAGTTGTTCAGTTGTTCAGTTGTTCAGTTGTTCAGTTTCGGTCTTCGAAAATAGCCCCAGCAGCAGTGGGATTTCAATTTGAATTTTCTGAAAGAGTCGCGAGACAGTCGCTGGCCAGGCGCGACAACGCAACTGCGAATGCGAATGCGGCGGACGGTCGCGGCCGATCTTTAAACTATATAAAAATAAACCGAAAATAAGAGAAAGAAAGCGAGCAGGCTGTGCCAAAATTGATTCAAAATTAGAGTACACATAGTGATGTGACTGCTATTTGTGTTGTAAATAATTTACAGCAGCAGAGGAAAGATTAATAACAATATTAATTCTGGTAAGAAAAGATGTCTGCAATGAGTGTGGCGGCACGCAAAGGCAGCGCCCAGCTGGACGTTATGCAAAAGGCCGGCTGGAAGATCGATGAAAACGAAAAAGGTAACACACTACTGTTCCTGTCGTGTCATCAATATAATCTATATTTGACCCTGAAACCTTTCGCCAGCCTGCTACATAGACGTCGATGAGGATAACGAGAATGGATCCACTGAAGACTCGAAGTGGTGCATTCTTCCGGACCTGATACTCGAGGAAATCTTTACCTACCTCAGCCCCAAGGAGCGCTACTATGCTGGTCTGGTGCGAAGAGTGTACTCCCACTCGTACTCCCCAATATCTAAGATCCCTCCATCTTCCGGTGTCTTTCAAGGTCTGCCGCCAATGGCATCGGGCCTTCTATTTGCCAACGGTCTGGAACAACTTTGTGGTTGATGATCGCACACTGACGAGACCGAAATACAACTACTACTCGGGCTGGCAGTACTGTCTCGATCACATGCGCACCCAGAACTGCCTGTCGAGAATCGGGCGTCACTTGCGAGGCATCGAGTTTCGGCCGTGGCACAGCTTCCACAACATCTTCCAGTTTATGACAATGCTTACCTGGAGCATGGACAAAGTGAGAGAAGGACAAATTGTATTTGCCCTTTGTAACCTTCCGATGCCTTTCAGGGGAGAGAACTGAATGCGGAGCCGCAGCTCATCGGCATGGGTCGTCGGATACGTTCCCTGGTCTATCATTTCCCCTGCAACATGTCGCAGCCCAACGACCCGGAAGGCATCAAGCTCTTTGGCACTGGAGGACAATTGCTGAGGGGCCTGAAGGAGTTGCTGCTGCGATTGACAGATCTGCACACTCTGAAGCTGGTGGACTTTGTGCTGGAGCGCTTCGAGGCGAATCACTTGCTGGATGAAGTCGTCTGCAGCTGCTGCACCAAGATGCGAGTGCTCAATCTGGTGAATGTGACCACCACGCACTGTCCCATCATGCATGTGGGATTGTTCCTCAATCTGCAGGTGACGGCAACAACTTTCTACGTACTTTTCTCGTACTAAAATTTTAATATCTTTCCATTGTCAGGTGCTCACCATTTCGCCCCAAAACATAGACGACGATGTGTTGTCTCTGCTGGCGGATACAAAGCTGCGGCATCTGTATTTACTGCAAAACTGCTATACTCCCAACCACCTGGCCATCAGCGCCTGTGGAGTCAAGGCCTGGCGCAGCCTAAAGAAGACGAATCCACGCATGCGCGTGCATCTGAGACTGGAGAACCTCGTCGATGGCGAGGTAGTGCTACAACCCGAGGCCCCAGTCCACAGCATCACCTACTGGGCGCCACAGGCTCGTGTGAGGGCTCACCTGCTCGTCCGCCTGATTGATCACTACAAGAATACTCTGGCTGTCTACGGTCACGAGCTGTTGCCGCGCTTCTCCAGCCCCAAGCCGTTCCACAACCGCATCGACAGCTTGCTGGTGCTCATGTGCCGCCAATGCTTCAACTTGGACACTCTGGTGAGTACTCATTGCTCGGCCGCTCCCTCTCAACTAACACCTTGTTTCTCCACAGACCGTACGGGAGAAGGTCTCCACTGCGACGCTGCTGCTGATTGCTCGAACGGCCAAGAATCTGCGACATTTAAATGTGAGACGCTTCGCAGTCATCTTGCGCTGCGACTGGCCCCGGCATCCGGAATGGAGCGACGAGTTCCACGCCTGGCTCCGACGCAACTCGCGCTCCTACGAGGCTGTGGAGCGGGAGATCTCCCAAATCTTGGGCTACAAATGGCAGCTGTTGAGCGACCGCGACTTCAAGCAGCTCACAGTGAATGCCAAATCGGGTGCCTAATGAGCAGACTGTCAGTCGTCCCCCACCTCCATCCCTCCCCAGGACTCTTGTGATAAACACGGTGTAAAGCTTTACTTAATTGTCCATAATTTGCTATGCAAAATAAAGTAAATATTTTGAATATTAGAAGGGGTAAGCCCCATTTGGAATTGTTTCACAAATTTACTTTTTGTTTGCTTTCTTTGTTTGTCTCGGTTCCAAATGGAGAGATCGACTTTTGTAAAACCCAAAGCACTGCTCCAAATTTTCAGCAGTTCTACGAGAAATCTTGCCTTAAGGAGGGAAATCTGTCATCGCTTTTATTGTGCTCTTTTTGAGTCTAGTTGGAGCCTGCACCTCATGTGGTAGGCGTGCCACTGCCCATCGGACTGCCGCGACTACCGCACTATCCACACCATCACCATTACCCCCATCATTCGCCAGGCTATGGCAGTAGATACAAATACAATGGATAATACCTCAATCCATGCGTATGTGAGGGATTTATGCATTGGTAAATACTGCAACATTTACACATTTTAAGCAAATAAAATGAAATTGCAAATAAGAGTACATATGTGAAAAAGATTTTGATTGCAGCAGAATAGAAGTCGAAATAAATAGAACGAAAGAGACAACAAAATTTAAATGGCAACAATATTATTCGAAAATAAAACTAAACGTTGTGTCCAATAAAGCCAAATGAGACGAGGGGAAACGTCGTGGCTCCACGGGACTATGATTAACCGCACGGCTGCAGTAAGCCAAATTAATGCGGGCCCGAAAAATTTAATGTCTGTGGCAAAGCTTATCGTGCAATTGGTCCGTTATATCCATTGCATACTCTGTAGCGGGCAGCACATTACGCATACGTCGAAGGCAGTGCAACGTACGATTTATTAAAGAAATAATATGTTCAAAAATTATGAAGAAAAAACCATCTGGCTGGGGGCGCCAGTGGGGAAATGTAACAAACAAGTAACTTTACACTAGCCTTACCTTGCGCTGCTGTTCGTTTGGGGGCACCAGTGTGCACATGTAAAATGTGAAAAAATGTACACTAGCTGGGGGCGCCACTGTTATCCGATCAGAATCTGAATTATCGGTGAATATTGCGTGGGAGGTTGCTATTTTTGCATAGATCTGCCGATATCTCACATGCCACACTCCGCCCAACCCACCACACTTTCTTGTAGCTGCACCATTCATTTCCATATCATAAAAGCTGGCTGCTCGACACTAATATATCAGAAATTTCACAAAACTCATCTCGGATGCAGATACGAAGTCCATTTTGCAGCCACTGAGCTTCTTCGGACCGTAACTCGATTCATTTCCATAATCACAACAACAAAAAGATTTCCGATAAAGTAATTTGTTTTATTTTGATTAGCACGGAGCTTGTGCTTGCGGCGACGATCGGTGTAGATGTGATTTCTGACATGCAGACGAGCCTCCCTCGCCGCTCTGGCCGGTGACGAACGACGGGAAAAGAGGGATGCAGCGATTAAGAGCGTAGGGAGAGCAACCAAGCAATAACAATAACAACAAGCTGCGCTAGGCTTACAGATCAGTTCTCTGTAATGCTTTTTGAGCTGCATTGGGCAGGCGCTTAGCCGAACAACCATAACTATCAAATTACAACCATAACAATTGACTAATGAAAGATCATCCAAATTATTTCTTCCATATCCTGTGATATTTAGCAGCAGAACTGCTGATTCATTCACTATCTTCGGGTATACAATGGAAAGATAAAGATTCTGTTGATCGTTTCATAGCTCAGAGATCTCCTCATCATCCGTATCATCATTAGCGATATCAGACGGTTGACACTCGGAATTGACTTGTAGGTTGTTGATGCTGATTATCTATCTGCTTCGAGAGGTTCGCCTTGGCTCCTAACAAATTGCGGCGATTAGAACGTTAATTGCGGGGCGTAAATCTGGCCAAGTGCCGCCTCGGCCGCATCACAACATTCATCAGGCCAAAACGGGGCCCCGAACCTCTGTTGGCCCAGGATTTACGAGCCACATTAGACCAGGCTGAAACGGAGGCTAAGACTTCGACTTGGACTCCAGCTTCGAGTGGAGTTCGGGCCTGTTTCGGGCCTTTGCTCATAAGCAAATTTGAGGCAGCAAGTAGCTTGTTGGCCACTCAGCTTCAGCTCTGAATAGTTCCAGTTTTGGCAAGACTCCAGACTCCGCTCCGACTCTCCACTGACAATGTTTACGGCCGCGTTGACAGTTTAAATCGCTCTGTGCTCGTATATTTTGACGTTTTACAGCAGTCCCGCGATGGTGTGGCGTGTGTACCATGTGTGTGTGCGGCGGCCAGCAGCACTTGTTGGCCTGGTCCGAAACGGGGCTTGGACGGGGCGCTAAACGTGAGAACGTAACGATTTCTGGATCATTATGCGACCCCGTCTATGGGGCCAGCAATCACCTGAAGAGGCATTCAGGCATTCGCCACTCGAGATATGCCTACACAAAAGACGAACCCAGAGATACGCCGAGATCTACGGTGGCCTTCTTTGGGTTTTTGGGGCTGGACTGTGATTTAATCGCCTCGCCACTGCCCAACAAATATCCAACAAATATCCAACAAATACCCGAAAAAAAGAAGACCCAGAAATGATTTTCGTGAGCGTTAAAGTAGCATTGGAATACGAGTGTCTCGTATCTGTAGCAGTTCACTGTTTTCTGCCTTGCTAGCCATGAGAGGGAAAGAGATACACCCATGAAGAGTGAAAGAGATGGTAGGATGCAGGGGGGGCCAGGCAGTGAAGTGCGTAGCAAGCACTCGATCAACAAAAGGCATCACTTGGATGTCGCTTTAAGTGGATGTGGATGTTGGATGTTGGTTGTTGGAGAGGAGAGAAGTGTTGAAAATACAACAACAACAACAACCAATATGTGGTGTAAATATTTGCATGCTCTCTCCCTCTGGCGTAGGTCTCACTCCGACTGTCTCACTCTTTATGGGAAATCAAATCAAATATCTTGCCGATTAGAGAGGGCTATATAGCCTGCCTGGGAACAGAACAGAAGGGAATTTGCATGACGCTGAAGAGGGAATAAGTGAGAGCGAGAAAGAAGTGGGGAAATGTAAGTGGAATTGGCGGAGCCATTCGTGATAGTGGGAGGCCAGGCGATTGATAGTCGAATCGAAAACATGGAACAGAGGCACACAAGTAGCAAAAGAAGTGTTGAAATATCCCAAAAAAAACCAACTGCATAGAGCAGAGTCGAATAACATGACTTGGGGGAAACGAAATGGAAGAATGGGGCACAATGTCAGTGTATACCGAAACTAGAACCTCGACTAAGCACTTTTCAGATCTTTGGTGATGGATAGTTGGCAATCAATCTTCGACGAATCGAAAGGGAAAGGAAAATATCAAGAAAAACGGGAGGGAATACCGTTGGAGGCTTTCCTCAGATACAAATTCTATTGGGGTTACCTCATAAACCACCCACTGTTATGATAGCTGGCAATTTTCCCATTTTTGTAACCTTTTTCCCCCATTTCATTAAACAAGATTTTCTACAAATTGTCTGAATGAATAAGTTCATTATTTATATCTTTAGATGCCGTGATGCCTTACTCGTAAATGATTCATTTGCCATTCGTTTTGTGGTGCAGCTACCATAGAAGTTACCCCTGTTCGTGTTTAGATTTTCTTGCTGAATAATTACGTTTTTCACTGAATAATTAATTTATTATAAATATTTTAGCTCTTTCCGTCCACACATTTACCGACACTTAAGTTGTGGAATCAATGATTTTTCCAATTACCGAATGGGATATTCTCATATTTCGCTGCTAGCTTTTGACCTTAACCCATAACCTTTTTCTCTAGTCCTCCATCCTCCTCCTCGGCAGCGTCTCGCCGGCGTTGACAAGCGGCTGACAGCAGTGGAGCCGAGCCGAACGCCCAAATGGTCATTGATACCCGGGGCCCACGTCTAGCTTGGGGTCTACCTCTCTGTCGGGGTCTTGCGTTTGGTCCAGCTCCAGCTTCAGCTCCAGCTCCAGCTCCAGCTCTGAGTCTAGTACCATTAATGAGTTCTTGTTGGGGAGCTGCTGCTGTTCTGGCTTCTACACAAAGTTCAGGCCATGGCAGCGAATGTTAGCGACAACAACAAGTTCATTATTGCCATCTCATCACGTGGCAATGTGTGTGTGTGTGTGTGTGTGTGTGTATCCGTGGCCAAGAAGGTGTATCTGCATCTGTGTGCGACGCAGAGGCAGAGCTGTGGGCAAGACGCTTGGCTTATTGTTGCAGCAGCAATGTGTTCTTGTTCCCAAGCCCAGAACCTACTACCAACCGAACGCCGACTTGGACGGCGGTTTTAACTGACAAGAAGCCGGATTATTAATCGACGTTTAATTAATTTATAACCAATTAAGCAGCAACATAATGCGGCAAGCGGCAAGCGGCAAGCGACAAGATCCGATCCAAGGAGGAGAACAAACAACAACAACAACAAAAAATCGACAGCGGTGGCGGTGGCGGTAGCTACTGCTCTTGTGGCAGCCACAGGCAGAGGCAGAGGCAGAGCACGAGAGAGATGGGGGAGATTTGCAGAGGGAGAGGGAGAGGGAGAGACATCCCAGAGTGAGTCGTAAATGCCAAAACTCGTTCTAAGCTTTTTTCTGCCCCTGCTGTTGGCCCGATGTCTGGACTACAAAAAAAAGAATTAGCCAGGCTGAAGTTTTTGCCATAGTCGCTCTATCTCTCTCTCAGTGGAGAAGGAGGGTGGCTACAGAGAGAGAGAGCGAGAGAGAGAGAGAGAGAGAGGGTGAGCAAAAAGCAATGTCACAATTTATGGCATTGTTGAGGCAACATGCACCTGCACCAACAATGAAGCCGCTGCCACAAGCACTGCCGCACCGTACCGCACCGCACCGCACCGGCGGCATGTTCACTGATCAGTTGTGATTTCTTTTTGCTGCTCGCGGGAAATCCTTATAAGCAAAATATGTTAACGAAGCATGAAAAGCACAAAAATTAAATTAAATCCAATAGCAGCAGCCAGAGCAGCAGCGGCGGTGGCGGTGGCAGCCGCAACAGGAACCACCACAAAAAATTAGCCTACACCGCAGCGAGGCCTTTCCTTTCTAAAAAGCAAAAACAATTGAGCAATCTCCGTGGCAGTCCCCTGCACCTATTAACACATTAGAAGAGGCCACAAAACCCGGTGGCACCACGGGGAAGCAAGCACCACCGCTGCACCACGCTGCACACATCAGATCACGCACCTCGCCACCATAGCGCCCCGGCCACGTCAAGGTTTTGCAGCTGTCAATAATGCAACTCCCGCCGTTTGATCAAGTGAACCAAATTATTGTCTATATCCTTTAGCGCGATGGGGTAACCCCGATTCCAGGTTCCAGATGAAGAGATGCCCAGTTTATTGGTGCCTTGTCGTGGGAATACTTGAAGAATACTTTAAAGAATCTTTAAAAGTATTAAAGATAAAGATACAAGGTAAAGTTGCCTGCCTTTTATGCTATAAACTATGCATTTGAATCCGCCAGATAAATTCTTCTATCTATCTTAAAAAGAACAGCAAACTATAGTTTTATATCCGTCGGATCTCCTCTCATTGTCGGACGTAGGGAAGGGAGTCTCGAAGGCAGTTCCCTGCTTCCTGCAGATCTTTTTAATTGCGGCATTCGGTTATTAGGGTATAAAGGCTTTGGCCAATTGGTCAACGGTTTGCCTCAGCTTGTGGCAAGTTGCAAGTAGAAGTTGCTCTGCTTGCTGCTGCCACCGCTGCCGCCGTCTCAGTTAGCGCCAAGATTTATGTGATCCTTAAGATTTATTGGTTTACGGCATTGTTGTTGCAATAAAAAACAACAACATTCATAAATTATCATTAAACGTTTAAATGTGACGCAGCAGCAGCAGCAGCGGCAGCAGCAGCAGCTCTGGGGGCGCATATGCAGCATGCTGCTCGTTGCACGTTGCAAGTTGCAAGCTCTGTTCTGGCCAGAGACAGAGAGAGTCTTTTGCTATCTTTATAATGAGCCAAATGACATATTTATTTGTTGTTGCTGCAATCAGCGTTCAACCCGCTGCTCAGGTTGCATGCAATTTCTTTTGGCCGCACTCGCACTGGCAGTGGCAGTGGCAGTCTCCGTCTGGAGTCTAGACATGTGGCGCACCAGAGGTGACAGTTGATTGTCATTGTTGGCATATTAAAACAGGCTCACCGTCTGCACGCGCCGCCAACGATGGGCTGGGTTTAGACCCAGTCCCACTTGCAGTCCCAGTCCCAGTCCCAGTCGCAGTCGCAGACCAAGACCCAGAAGGCCTCGACTCGACCCAGCCAACCCGGCTAAACGGCGACAGCCACTGACAATTGACACTTTTGGCCGAGTCCCGGCCTGGGCTTCCCTGGCCCCTTTCCCCTTCGTTGCTGCTGGTTTTTACGGACACAATTTCAAGTTGAACTTCAGCTACCAATTTTGTATGCAATGTGTGCCTTAAACCTAAAGAAAATTGTGACAGACGAAGGGTTTCAAGCGAAGGTTAGAGCAGGGACTAAGGTACAGACGGGAGACTCCGAACGGAACGTACAGAAGATGGCAAAGAAGGGATCTGAGCACACAGGAGAGCTCGGAATGGAGCAGGGATCGAAGAAGGGACTGCAGCAGCGAACAAGACTACGATTTGTGATATGAATTGGAAGCAGAGCTGCGTAAAAGTCTAGGCCAAAGAAAAAGCAAGAGACCCCAGAGAAGACAATAACAACTGGAGGCAATAAAGAAAACAAACAGAGAACGGCCCCACGATGGCCCATAGACGGGGCCCCAATGTATAGGAAGGGGTCCAGGCTCAAACCCTTCTTGAGGCAACTTCCCGATGCGACGCCTCTGGAGCAACAATCAGGCCTAGTCTCTGGCCGGGTCTCGGCCCCAGTCTTGGCCATGCAGGCCATGGCCAATGGCCACAGACAAAGTGCGTTAATAGCCAAGACACACATGGCCAAAACACCGCCTCTCCTCCCACCGCACCCCACCCCATCCTGCCCCTGAGCGGTAAGGGGAGTCCAGGACAAGCAGCTAACGCGCCTTTTACAAATTTTTATTGAAAAATATTAAATTCTCATTAAGGCAGGAGAGGACCAAGCAGGTTCCCCCAATGTGTCCCGGCAGCAGCATCATTTTCCACACTCGCACAGAGGCACAGAGGCACAGAGGCTTTTCTGCACAGTTTTTTCTGTGGTTTTTCCTGAACGAACCCGAACCCCGAACCGAAGTTGGCGCGCGCTCGCATGCGCCGATAGACTCGCTTAGATAAAAGATGATTTATGGGTTTTATGGTGTGATGGGAATTTTAATTTCCAGCATTTTTGCTTAACAAAATTAAACATGGTACGACTACCATGAGCGACAGCCAGATTGGAGATGCTATAGGTGTATGGATGCTAGAGATGGATGGGAGATGGTAGATGCTAGATGGTAGATGCTAGATGCTATGGAGAGGAGGGTACTCGTATGGCTATTTGGCTCTATTTGGGATCCGGCAATTGTCAAATGAGGCGACCGGGCGATCGAGCGATCGAGCGACCTCCTCTATAGACGATTCCATTTTTAATTGAGCCAGAGCGCACAGCATGTACCGCGGCAGCAGTAGCAGCAGCAGCAGCAGCAGCAGCAGCAGCCATCTATCTGCTTGCAACGGACCAACTTGCAACAGACGGGCCGCTGTCCATTATGCTCACTCACCTGTAAAATAAATGGCAAAACTGCCAAACACTTTGGTCCGCTGACAACTTGCAGTGCGACGAGACGAGAGGCGATGCGGAGTGGAGCGGAGCGGAGCGGCTCCTTCCATCGTTCCAATTTGATGCAGAGGACAAGGATGAAGGGGCTGTGGATGGGGCACCCACTGCTGTGATCCGAGGTCCCTCTCTCTCTGAGGCACAGTGCCGTCTGTTTACCGTTAGGTGTCAAAGATTTCATGCCCCATGTCGCAAACTAACGACACACAATCGATCACAAATCAAATGGACAGAAGCCACAGCGGCAGAGTTGGCCGCAGAGGCAGACCCGCAGTTGCCGCGTTGCCGCAGCGCAGTTACCTCTGCTGCCTCCGTTGCGACAGTCATCCAAATGTGTCTCAAAAATCAGGCCGCGGCCAATGCAAAGCCGTTTCATAAATTGCACATGACCTGACGACCAGCAGCAGCCTGCAACTGCAACTGCAACAGCAACAGTAACAGCGGCAAGATGCAGCGGCAGCCAAAAGGCAGCAGAAAGGCATAACAATAAATTAAAAATGGATGTCGATGCCGATGCCGATGTGTCTGTGGATGTGGATGTGGCTGTGGACTCGGACTCCATGTGTGCTGTGCTGTGCCTCTTGCCGCAGACTCTTAAAACTGCAATCCTCAGTCTTGGAACTCCTTCAATTTCAGCTTGGATTCGGATTTGGACTCAGATTCGGATTCGGTCTTGGGCTCTGGTCGATTTGGTTATGGGAGCACTCTTCTGTGTGATGGACAGCTGCCGACAGCAGCAGCCACACATCGTTCCCTCCCAAGGCTCCTCCATCCTCCAGTGGGGCATGCGGGATGCAGATCCCCTCCCGATCTATCCGACTCATTGATGGACAGAGTTTTGTCCGTTGCAAAGCATTGGATCGCGACTTTATTGGTTTTTAATGATCTGCGCTGTGATTTTGAATGCTTATCTAAATGTATTTTATAGATACATGGTATGTGTGTGGATACCCCCTATCGATGGGTGCATGCGGAACTGTGGATGCTTTGATTGGAGCTCTGCTGATTCCCATTCGAAGGGAGTGTCGGTGTTCACTTCAATTTTCATTAATCCATTCGCGTTTCAATTTATTTGCCTTTATCGAGGTAAGTCCCGCATCGACGAAACGAAGATTTAGGTGCTGGCACCTGCAGGGCATTCATCGCGTCGATCAGTCTTAATTAACGCAACTTCTCACTTTATTTACTTTTACTCATTTGCATCCCGTTTAGGTCATTAAACCTGACCTCTCCCCAACCTAACAGCTATCGACCATTATCTCGGACCATCCTCGGATCAAAGTATCTGCTCCTCCCTCCCCTCAAAGTGCCAGTGGCAGTGGCAGCCTCGACGCAATATTGACCTGACCCAAGGCATATTAATTAACCCAAAAAACCGGTCGGCTATATTTGTCTAACCTTTATGCTAAATGCGGTGACGGCAGACCCAGAGCCAGACCCAGACACAGACCACAGCCGACCGGCAGTCGGCAGTGTTTGGAACGGCAGCCGTTTGGCTACTGTCCGTTGGGATGTACATACATATGTATTTGGTTATTAATTTACCAATAAATTGCCATGGCGTATACGTAATATTTCACAATTGTGCCTTAATGACCGAAAGCGTTATTCATGCACTGATTTCCGCTGCAGGTGTCATCCAATCCCGATCTTAGCTGGAGCTCCATTGCTCTCACTCCCTGCTGTCGCCGGAGCAACCAGTTATGCGTATTAGCCAGGCACAAAGCAGAGCTTCAGCTTCAGCTTCAGCTTCAGCTTTAGCCATACTTCCAGTCTTGGCTTCGGCTACACTCCACCCCGTCAGTAGCTTCAGCTCAGCTGCACAACCCTGCCCTGCCCGTTTCGCATTGAAATTACAAATGACGAGAAATTTGTCATCTTTATTATTGCAAACAACGCGCGCAATGCTCTGCGGCAACGTTGCACAGTCGACGACAAACGACAAACGACGACGACGACTACGACGACGACATCGACAATGCTCCCCTGGACAATTGGCGGGGAGTGCGTGCCACGCCGCACACAAAGGCCGCAGCAGCAAAGCAGTTGCTGACAACTTGCCACACATCTTTGGGGAGCCGCCACCGGATCAGTAAAGGAGATGGAGATGGCGGAGGAGGGAGGCTAACCACTTGGTTAGCCATTGCCCCATTGTGAGCTCAATTGATTTTTCATTCAAATGAAAATCCACAACGGATTTGGCCACGGACCCCGTAATGAGCGCAGTGTCCGCCGTACGTCTGCATATGGTACGAAAAAAACGTATTTGCTTTTCTTTTATTTAAAAAAATAATACAATTTGTTTTGCTTTTTTGTGTGTGAGTGTGTGTGTGTGTGTGTTTCTGGGAGTGTGCGTGGAGCTAAATCTACGATGACAGTTGGGGATGCGGCAGAATGCTGTTGGGATTAGGCAGGGAATACAGTGCGTTCCATAAGTCTCGGCTTAGAAGTGCAACGAAGACGGGTACATGTGTTATATAAAGGATTTGATTCAAAGAAAGGGTATATCTTCAAAGGGGAAAAGGGGGAAAGTGGATGAAATATTATACAAAAGTTGATACAAAAAAGAACTTTTTTGAAAGTGGTTGATAGAATAGTCTTTGAAGGAATGTAGTCATCAAATGTAGGTATCAAAATGAATCCAACACATGTTTCCTATAGCTTTGAGACGCTAGGCATACAAGAATACAAAAACTGAAGTCCCTTCTCTGCAAGTCCCCCACCAATCCACCATTAGCTGTCCACCCCTGCTTTCCATTAACTATCATATCATATGCGTATAGTGTATAGTACAAAATGTGTATAGTAGGTATATCCTATATATGAGAGAACTTCTATTTATATAAATATATTGCTTTGCTTGGCTTCTTCTGGTTTTTGTGCCTCTTTTGTGTCGCTTGTTTTTTTTTGTTTTGTTTTTGTTTTTTTTTTTTTTTTTTGTTTTGTGTGGTATACGAGTATAAAATTTTCTACTTAACAACCAATAAAAAATTTCATCTAAAATTAGTTAAAATTCGCCTTACCAAATATATCTAGGTCTATATATGTATGTATATATATACACGCAAGTTGCTAGCACCAATCCAAAACTATCTGTATATATAATCTGTATGATCGTACGAAACTATATGGATATGTTCTACGAGTATTCATATGTGTGTACGAGTAGTAGGTTTTAAAATCCATTCGTAACTTGGCTTCTGAAGGCAATTGTCTCTGGGTTGTGAATACGTGAATGAATTTTACAAATTCTTCAGCTCTAGAACTACGGATACCCTATAAATAGATTGGGCTTTGAGCCCGCTTACCACTAAATTGAGCTACTTAAGCGATATGGAAAATATGGAAAATATGGAAAATCTGGTCTCAGTTAATGAACAATGGAAAGCGATTCGTGTGTGAATATAAATAGTCAAGAGCGAGCAGCACCTTCGATGAGTATTCTCGGCGTCTATATAGATATGTTTTGTATGTACTATATGTATATATGTATGGCCAGATCGGCAGTCACAATCCCCATTCCCTTCTGCCTTCCTGCTCAGTGGCGGCGCATGTGCAGCGACAGATGATCGGAGCGGCTGAAGCTCCTCGTGCAGAGCTGACACCGGAAGGGCTTCACGCCCGTGTGCTTGCGGTAGTGGCGGGTCAGCTCATCGGAGCGGGCGAAGCGCCAGATGCAGCCCTCCCAGGTGCACACATACGGCTTCTCACCTGAAAAATGGTTCACAGCGTCAGCAATAGATATATTCTCGTATACCCCAGAGCATGCCCATCTACTCACCCGTATGCGTTCGCTTGTGCGCCTTGAGGTGCGAGCTTTTGGTGTAGACCTTGTCGCAGCCTTCGGTGTCGCATTTGTGTACCTTGCGGTTCTTGGAGAGATCATTGTAGCCGCCGTTGGCCGTCGCATCGGAGGAAGTGGATCGCGAGAAGGAGGAGGCTCCGCCGCCAAAGTTGATGCCGCTGAAGCTGCTGTTGTCCTTGCGCGTGGCGCCCAGAGCCATGCCACCGAAGGCCGGGTTAAGGGCAGCGTGCGGTGACCCCGAGCCAGCGTAGCTCTTCCAGCTGGCGGAGGATGAGGAGGAGCAGGCAGGGGCCACCGCCGACTTGCTGGAGCTGCCGCCCGTCGGTGAGGTCTTCCTCGCCGTTTGCCCGTCGCTGAACTTGTAGGGGTTCTTGAAGAGGCTCAGCAGGCTGAACTTGCGGTCGTAGTCCTGCATGAGCGAGGAGGAGTTGCTGC
Source organism: Drosophila lowei (assembly GCA_008121275.1). Taxonomy (NCBI): domain Eukaryota; kingdom Metazoa; phylum Arthropoda; class Insecta; order Diptera; family Drosophilidae; genus Drosophila; species Drosophila lowei. The sequence goes on along the minus strand of CM017778.1, from coordinate 15,915,027 downwards.
TGCTGCCGCCGCTGCTGCCATTGTTGTAGCTGCAGCTGTTGTTGTTGTCCTCCTGCTTGCCGCTTCCGGAGCCGGAGCCGGCGCCACCACCGCCGCTAATCCGGCGGTAGGTGAAGAAGAATGGCGACGCGGCAAAGAATGGCGAGAATGGCAACTTGGACACACCGGAGGCATAAAGTTGTTGCTGAGTGGGCTGCTGATGCTGACGGCCAAAGGCCCCCAACGACGAGGCACCGGCCGAAGCACCGGCCGCATAGCTGCTGGAGGATGAGGATGATCCAGACTGCTTTCCATTGCTGTAGTTGATGCTGCTATGGACTGCTTTGGTGGTCGATGAGGATTTACAGCTGCCGCTGCCGCTGCCGCTGCCGCTGCCACTGCTGCTGCTCCCATGCGAAGTGCTGGCTGCAATGGAATGGAATGGGGGGAAGAAAACCAATTGAGATTCGGTTAACAAAATGGCCAAAATGGTCGTGGACTGGCGGGAGAGCGACTTTATGGCCGCGAATGCCTAATGAGACTCGTAAATGAACCACCGACTGACTGGCTGCCCCGTCTATATTGGCAGAGTACTCGTACAACCTACTGCCAGCCAGCAACAGCAACAGCCGCAGCCACAGCATCCCAGAGTCTCTCCGTGTGGAACACTTTGCCTTGTCAGTTAGGAGTTTTTACACAATTTCCTAATTTCGTTTGGCCGCCTCATTGCATCAAAAACGTTTGCATGTCGCGTATTTTATGGCCGACAGACAGCCAAGACTGCGACGGACAGCGAATCCGTGCAGTCGTGATCCATTTAACCTGTACTTCAACCAGACGACGACTGCCAGTTGCGGCTGCCAGTTGCAGTGGCACCCGGGCCCCAAGACCCGGGACAAGTGTGTCGATTTTGGCGCCCGCGACATCAACATCAATTGCGGCAGCAGCTGCTGCTGACTGCCAGCCGTTCGTTCCATCCTCTACCCCTACCCCTACCTCTACCACTACCACTATTGCTACCGACAGTAGTCCACTATGTATGTACCTTCCTCGAAGGGTGCCCCGGCGACCAGAGTCATATAAAAGTTTGCTCAATTCTCGCTTCTGGGCTACTGCTGCTGCTCCACTCCACTTGGCCACTTGGCCACTTGTCTTGGGTCGCCGCACAGCCGGGCCAGCAGAGGGGGGCAGAGGCAGGGGCAGGGCTGCCTTTGCTTATTTTTCTTCACTTTTTCTCTTACTTTTTGTTGAAAACCCCAAGTGATTCTCAGCGTTTGTTTTGCTAGGCCTTAAGTAATCGATAATTGACACTTGCAGCCGAGCTGTATCGCTCATTACCCCGGAGGCTTACGAAGATCAAATTGCTAGCCAGAATATTTACGTAGTTCCCATTTTGCATGTGATTTTCTTTGCCCCTTCATCTTCGATCATTTCGATGCAGGGTACGCCCATTGATGGTTGAGTGCGCTTGCTGGAGTCACGCATGATCATTATAAATGTGCCTAACCTTGCGACTAAGCAAATATATATAGTCTGAACGTCATTTAGGACTGATTTTCGTTAACCTTCAACCCGTGGCTGCTCCTTCCTTCTTTTTGTGACGCTATCACCTTCGCTACGCTCTCTTCTGCTCAGTTGCTCAGTCTGCTCACAAAGTGTTCCTTGATTTGATAATTCTCCCAGGAAAATAGTAAGAAACGGTACATTAGTTTATATTCCTTACCCCAAACCGATTCTTCTATGATTTATGAGCAATTTTCTCTCATATTCAGTTGCTCTTCTCGACCATCGTGTGCACTGTGCGTAAAAGTGTGTCTAAAAGTGTGCGAAATCTTGCAAATTATAAGCCACAATCTACAGTTGAGAGGTATTTATAATTTATTCTTATAAACCCCCCATCATCCCCCCTCGGGTTCTCGGGTTTACCTGCTTAGCACATTCAATTTTCACTTGCTTTTTGCCCGCTTCTTGACGTTTCTTTCCCGTGTGGATCTCGTTTGTCAGTGGGGCTAAGACAAAGCAGCGAAAGAAAGAAAAACGAGGAAAAAGCGAACTGTACAAGTGACCCAGGCTTAAGTGCTTTGTCAAGCCTGCAACTATATATGACCGAGGGCCACAAGACCCAGTCGGAACTGACCAGAGATCTCCCCGCTCTCCCTCTCTCTGGGTCTCTGGTTTGCTGTGAAGTGAGTGCTGTTTCTGGGGTTGGGACTGGTCCGTTGGTCCGATGGTCCGATGGTCCGCTGCTTGTTTCTTAGCCTCAAGTGCTTCGAGTGCGTTGCGACTGTCTACACATGTGTACCAGGTCTCTGTTGATGCATTTGTAATTTCCATGCCAGAGAGCGTTTTGTTTCCCCAGCACCCAGCACCCAGCACCCAAGCAGCCAAGCTTCAGGTCGCCCAAGGTAGCAACAGACCCAAAGAGGGGCTTGAGGTTGAGATCCGTTAACTTGGCCCAGACCAGGTCCAAGCCCGAGCCCGAGCCCGGGCCCGGGCCCAGGTCCGAGCGCGTTATTAAAATTGATGGCATTTAATTGAACTGGCCATCAACGTCAGCCCACAGTGCAGTGCTTTGGAGTTGAGGTTGAGTCTTTCTGTTTCTGTTTCTGTTTCTGTGCCCCATTTGCAATTGCGCCTGCCTCCCTGGAAATGGTAGAGAAGGGAAGTGTAGCTGGTAGGCTGGAAGGCTGGAAGGCTGGATGGGTAGCTGCCGCAACAGTGGCTTATGGGCCCAGCTTTAGCACCAGCTCGCTCTGTATGCTGCATGCTGTATGCTAATGCGCATTATGTGGCAACTCCGTCTGTCATATATTTCTCGTCTCTCAAACGGCCATTCTCCAGCGAATATATCCCAGTGAATGTTTCCCTATGTCTCAGTGTGTGTAATCACCGCTTTTACCAAAATGCACACGCTGACTTCATATTTCTGCCAATTTAGCAGCAACATCGGTGGGGCAACTGTGGAACGATGGAATGGGGCAACGGTGCAACCATCAGGCGGTGCACCACCAGGCGACCCAGAGATTCGAAATCACACTTGTGCCTATTGCCAAAGTGGTGCAATAAAAAAAGTGAATGTTGCCCCCGAGTGGCGATGCTATATAGACAGGCTCCTCCATCTCGGGCTCCTTTGGCGCGTCTTCAAATGGTCGTCGCATCGCGTCGTATCGTATCTGGCCATAAACTGCTCATTTGACTCTGCCAGATTTGCGCTGGCTACCTCCCAGACTGCCTCTCTATATCTAGCTAGATTGGATCTCCTCTCCAACCCTCTCCAGATAGCTAGATCTCCACCCCTCCGACCCTCGCTGCGTACTTGGACGTGCCGCCCCACTAGCATTCGCACTCGCAGTTGCAGCGATAATTATGATGAGACGAGATCGTACCAAGACCAAGAAAAGTCATTGCTCAAGCGGGCGGGTACACAGTGGAACCTCTTTTCAAGGATTTCGTATATCGATTTGGGTTTCAAAGAGAGAGTAGAACACTCAAATTTTCCTAAATTTGGGACATATGTTATAAGACCCCACGATAACAATAGTTCATCAAGATTTTTACAAATCTCCGATGATTTTTGTACCTTTGATACCCCCTGCTTCTGGCCAGCTTGAGCGCTCATTAGTTCTCCAGTCCCATCCTCCCTTGTCCCACTGTGCTGCGCCGTCCAACAGCGTGTGCGGTGTGTGCAATGCAATGCGGATCTCGCACCAAATGCGACTGCAAGACTTGCAACTGTGGAAGCAAGAAGAACCGAACACAGGGCGAGTGAGGATAGAAGATAGAAGAGACAGAGAGAGAGAGAGAGAAGAGAAAAAAACCCACCCGAACAATAAATTACAGAAACAGTTGATAGGGTTTAATGTGCACTTGGTGTGCGATTGGTTATAATTGACAGTTCGCTTGGCTGAAGCTTGACTCGGGCCTGGCCGGGTCTCCGGTCTCCGGTCCCCGGTCCCGGGTCTGAGTCTCAGTCTCAGTCCGAGCTCTCGCTCTCGCTGTCGATGGCGACGTGCTTGGCCAAGCGCACCACCAAAGCACCAAAGCACCACAAAGCACCATCGTGTGTTACGTTTGCAGCCACTTAATTGCCAGGCGCGCGCGCACTCGCTTACTTTGATTTACTAGTTGATTTTTGATTTTTATATAAAACTGTCGTATTTAAGTTATAATTATGAAACAACATGGCGCATAGGCACTGGCAATACAGGCAATACTGGCACCACTAGCTGTACGGCGTATCCGTATTTCGCTTTCGCACTCGCATTTTGGATTCGGATTCGCAGCCGCCAATGGGATGGGATTCTGCAATTTTCACACATGAAAATGAAACGTTGCGTTGCTGGCTTTCTGGGCCACCACATCGTTTGACCAACTTCGAGGCTGACCGCATCGGATCGGATCGGTTTGGGCCACCACGAGTCGCATTGAATTTATGGCATTGCGCATACGCCGTGGGGGCAGCCGCAAGTTAAAATCCCCCTTTATATACCCTCTGCAATTGCTCTGGCTACAGCTTTTTGTTTTAGCCATTTTTCACACTCTGCGGGCGTCTTTTGAACCTTGAAATAAAAGTTTTCCCACACTGCACACTGCACACTGCACACTGAAAACTGAACACCACGGAAAGGCATTTCGATTTTCCTTTTGGCGGCTGCCATGCCATGCCTTAGCGTACTTTACCTTACCTTATACCTGCCTGCTGCCTGCTGCCTGCCGCCTGCAGCCTGCCTGTTTGCCTAGTGCCTGGCTAATCCAGCGCCTGATTCCCAGAGAGCCCAAAATGGTAACAGACGTAGACTTTGTGGCAGCAGGGAAAAAAGCTAATGAGCAACAACAGCGGCAGCAACAGCAACAGCAGCAGCGGCAAATGCAAACTGCACCTGCCAAAGAGAGCCACAGAGCCAAATAAAAGGAGGCACTAGGAGAAATAAAATGCAGTCAGGAGTGGCGAAGATGAAATGCCCTTGCGGGGTCTGATCCATTGAAAACTGCCCTAATTAAATTAACAATACTATTCTATGCCACTCCATAATTAAAGCTTTTCTATTGCAAAGCACGAATCGATTTCCCCCCTTAACATCGAGCGGACAACCTATCATTTATTAACCTTCTTTAATATAGAAATTACCTAATTTCCTATCGATAACCAATAAATTTCTTCATTCCCTGAATTCCTCTGAATTCTGTAATGCCTTGACTCCTTTAGGGTATTATAAATTTTCAGCGAGGGCTGCCCACAAGAAAATCAGCAAACAGCATCGCCAAGACGTTGGCGGCGCTTCGTTAGTGACTGCCGTTGGTCCCTCTCCCTGTCTCTGTCCCTCAGTGTAGCTGCCTCTCCTTCGCACCCACTGTGCTTGTGAGTGTGTTTATTTTTTTGTTGATTTGTTTTTTATGAGCAAATTGTGCAAATATCTTAGAGCCGGCAGAAAAACGCTGACAACTAGATAAATTTAAATGAATTTCTGAGACTCATAAGCTGACAGCGAAATGGTCGATCAGAGTCGTGTGTCGTGTGTTTGGGGGCATGCCTCGGATGGAGTTCTTGATCAAAAGGCGGTAGCCAGATCAAGAGAGCAAAAAAAGCGACCAACATTTAATTGTTTTTACTACCAATTATGTATTTGTCAAGTTAATTGGTATGTCAACGCAACTAGTTTTTAGACCAGTGCAGCTGTAGACCAGGCTTCAGCTTCAGCGTCAGTTCCAGCTTCAGCTCCAGCTCCAGCTCAAGCTCTGGCTGTATCTGGAGTCATCAAAGCTGACCACCGCCAGCGGAGCAAACGCCTGACGCATTGTCAATAAGCTGACGACGAGGTACGGACATGGACACAGAGACACAGAGAGCGAAGATACAAAAGCAATGCCAATCATGCAGGCATTTTACACCATGCCTTGGTCTCGGATGCCGCCGTCGTCGTCGTCGTCGTCGTCGTCTAAGCCAAAAAAGCCAGAGATCCAGTGAGCCAGCGAGCCAGATCCCCATTCAGAGCCAGGCAATACCAAGAGCCAAGCGAATGCGAAGGCGAAGGTGTGAAATAGTTGGACCCGGACCAAGCCATGCCTCACAACACCGCACCTCTTCGCATCGCACCTCATCCACACCTCGTCGCCCAACCGGACTCGTTTCAGGCAGCTTCGCTTGTCGCCATTGATTGTCAGCGCGTGTTCTCTCCCAGCCAAAGACGATGGCGTTGATGGATGGATGGATGGATGGATGGATGGTCAGCATTGGGGCCTGTCCCAGCGAGGAAGAGGGAAGCTCTGGCCTGCTCTGGAGTCGTCGTCCCCCCGCCCCTACGCTGACTTATCGCTTGATCTGTGAGTGCTTAACAAATGCTTTACGCTAATGACAATTTTGTTATACATTTTATGCATGCACACACAGACACAGACGCAGACAGAAGCAGAGCGCGGGCACAGGCACAGGCACGGGTACGGGCACACGGCGTATACGCAATGTCCGTGTCGCTGTCGTTGTCGATGTCCATGTCGATGACGATCACGCTCACTGTGATGATGATGATGATGATGATCGGACTTAAGGATGGGGATATGTCGATGGCGTGGATGCGTGTGCGATAAGGCGACGGCAGCCACTGTCGATGGACAAGCCGATAAATAAATTTATGCACAAGCCCGACGAGGCGTAAAATGCGCAATTTGATTTAATGCCCATGTGTGTGTTTGTACTCGTACTCGTATATCTGTGTGCATTGATAATCGATTTATGGTGTGTGAAGTTTGTTTCCTTTACTTTTGCATTTTTTGTGCCTACTCTGCTGCTTCTGCTGCTGCCTGCTGCTGCTGCTGCTGCTGCTGGTGCTGCCTGCTGCTGCGATTCTTTCTCTCTTGGTCGTTTTTTTGTATCATTGCTAATTGTGTACAAATATGGACAAAAGCGTGGACACGGCCTCTGCGAAGGCGAAGTCGCAGTCACAGTCGCATTCGAAGGCTTTCTAAATGGCCAGTAAGTAGGCAGAGGCGGCTGCTGCTGCATCGGGAATCGGCCATCGGCAGTCGGCAGTCGGCCAACTCGCCTAACAGGCGCTTTAAAATGCCTGTGAGAAATAATTTATGCATTTCTTTGTCTGCCCGGTCGTCGTCCGAGATAAACAGCGGCAAAGCAGTTTAAGTGGTTTCCTCTATGGTCACCACCTATCCTATAGCTCTGCCATATAAACGCTATGGCCGAAGAATTCTGATTGGGCGGGGATTGGGGGCATGGTGCAGCCATAGCTGGGGCAGAAGGCATTAAATGATCGTTTTATGCAACATTTCATTGATTTATTGATGCGCATATGTAATCGATTGGGGCTGGCAGGAGAGGACTTAATGCCGGTTTCACTTAACACAGTATATATGTATTTATATATCTCTATGCTCGTATAAATGTGGAGAATGGTGAGAGCTGGAAAATGCACAGCTCTGAATAGAATATATCGATAGTGGAAGTAACCCCCTGTAAAAACTCCTCCAAAAACATAAAATGTACAAAATTTTAGAAGTAAAATACCCCACGAACCACCTGCTAGACACTGCGGTCAATTTAGAACTCCCCAAACACTTGTTTTAGCTAGTTATACCCACTAAGTGCTTGATTAATGTACACGATAAGTGATCGAAATAATTAAGGATCCTTTAAACAGTTCCCAGGCACCACATACGACATTCATTAAAGTCGTTTATCGACGAATTAGCACCCTGCAATCAGTGTAGCGATCACACAATACCTTACCCCAGCATTATCGATAGATTGATCGATTGTGTCTGTTAAGCGGAGACTTTTACTACCCCCTAAAAAGCCCCCAAATGAGGCCGAAAGGCTGGTAGGCAGAGCCTGGGATACGAGTAGTTAGCCCAAGTGGGGTCTCTGTGCGGCGAATGCCCGCGGACGGAGCTGGAGCTGGGAATGGATTTTGAGTTGGAGTTGGAGCCTCGAGTTGGAGTCTGGAGTTTGGAGCTTGGAGCTTGGTGAGCGGTAATTGCCGCGTGTTAATTCAAACAAATGTCGGGGATTGCACATTTAATGTGAAAATGAAGAAACATTGCGCACAGAGTCTCTTGGCCAGGTCTAAACTAATGTACTTATGTGTGGAACAAACATGTGTGTGTGACCATGAGAGAGTACTTGTGCTTATGTGTGTGTTTGTGTTTGTGCTTGCCCCCAAACGAGCGTCGGGCACTCTCTTGCTGTGGCGGGGCTTCGAATCTCTGGTTAGGTGGAGCGAGTGAAATAAATGATCCCAGCTTCATGTTTAATTTATTTGAAAGTTAACACACATATAACAACACCAGCTGGAAGAAGCGACCAGACCAGAGACCAGGCCTGGCCCGGTGACTGTAAAACAGTTAAAAGCAAAAACAAAACGAATCTACAAGGTGGAGACGATGCCGGCTCGTCGGATGGTCGGGCTGGATGGCTGGCTGGCTGGCTGGCTGGCTGGCTGGAGCACGGCATTAATGCGTCGTAATCACACTAAGCAGACATTAAATGCGTTTTCGCTGTTTGAGCACCACCGCACCACACCGCACCACAGCACACCACTCCACAGTGCAGCACCACCTTAAATACAACGTCGTTGGGGCTCGGGCTCGGGCCCGGGCCCGGGCCCGGGCCTAGCCAGGCGAGGAGGAGGCAGCAACGCAACATCGACTAGCGCCTAAATGATTGATAAAATAATTGCTAGCACGTGATGCCAAGAGAAAGAGAGAAGAGAAACAAAAGAGAAAGGCCGGGCCTCACGCAATGCCCCGAGCTCCATTCCCGACACTCAAGTCCCAAGCTCCGACTCCAAGTGTCAACTGGAGGCACGGTAGAACCAGGCCCAGCTCCCTATGCCTTTAAGGAGTATGCCCAGCCCCGTCAATCAGTGGAGGAGCTATCGTAACTAAAGCAATCCGAATCCAAGTCCAAATACACCGAAAAAAAGCATTGAAAATCTAACGAATTATAACGTGGGAAACTAACTGAGAGACACACTATCAGCACGGAGACTCCCAGAGAGAACCTCAGAGCAGTGGAGAGAGAGAGAGGGAGAGAGAGAGAGACAGGGAGGGACAGCAGCAGGCACAAATTGCCGCAGTTAACGGTTCCTGTTTCATCGCAAATTTGGTTGAGCGGCAGAAAACAGAAAACAGAAACAGAAAAACGGAAAAGCCCCAACAGAAGAAAAAAAAAAGATACAGAAACAGAAACCGAAAGACAAGCGCCTGAATGAAGCTTCCAAAAGGCAACAAAGCGGCAATGCACAAGGGGGACACAAGGCTCCACAGCACAGTGGTTCGAAGCTTAGAGAAAATATACAAATGATTGATAACCAAAGAGTTGAAGACTCTCTAGAGAATTCTGGGTATAGAAAAAATGTTGGTGAAGATCTATAGCGAGTGGCAGAACAAAACAGAGATATCTATAGACATTTCTTATCTACTGTCCAAGCTATAAAACAAACCCGATTTCAACATACCCTTAAAGAGTAAACCAATTAGCTAAAGCCTTCGACAATTCGTCCATTATCCGCTCGATGAAACCCACTGTGCTTGGGAGCTCTGGCAATGCCAAAAAGACTGCTCCACGACAAGTGGCCCCCCGCACGGTTCTGCCCGCCCACTCGTGCGCCACATTATTTCATGCAAAATCATGCCATGGGAACCACGACGACCAACCGATGCTCCGCGAGCAGTCATCCTCCCCAGGTACCCCAGGTACCCCATATACCGCCGCAGCCACCCCGCAACGCCCCGACACTTCTTTGGATCTCCACGGAAAAAGGCAGCAAGCAGTCTAGAACTATTACCCCAGTCCCCAGTCCCTGGGCATGGACGACAGCGCCCCGGCAACCAGCACCCAGCACCCAGCATCTCCAGCATCGCCTCTGTGAGTCTCCCGACTGCAACTAATGCACAATCATCGCAGATTATTTCATTTAATGTCAATACAAAACCAGCAAGAAGCCATCCCAGGCCATCCAACCTCCTCCGGCTTTAGCTATAGTTTCAGCTCCCCCAGCTCCCCAGCTCCCAGCTCCCAACTCCTCTGTGGCTGACTCCAACTCCAGCTCCAACTCTGTCTGGTCTGTGCGCTTGCCCTGGGACTCTGGATCCTGGCGTGCATTGAAAGCTGAAAGTTTGACACTCCAATTCTCAATGCCGCTGGGCAAACAAATTGAGTGTAGAGCCCGGCAGGAGGGCGACGTCGTCGAGGCGTTTTGGCCCGTTAGTGTTTTGCAAACGAGTTTAAACTGCTGTTGACTTTTGAAAACTTTAAGGGCCCGAACCAAACCAGCAGTTGGCCAGGCCATCTCTCACAGCCAGTCTTCGTCCCGACTCCATCCGCAGCTTCAGCTTCAGCTTCAGCTCCATCTCCAACTCCTCCGTTTGACCTTGCAAAATCGATGTTCAATGTTCGATTTCGGCACATTTTTCGCTTGGCTTTATTTATGGCCCGGCATTGCGATATTTATTTGTGCCTGTCTCGACGGCCGATCCGATCGCATCCGTCATGCGCCCCCTCCTTTTCAATGATATTTGAAGTGTGCAATCAATTTTTTCTTGGTTTCTTTTTTGGGGGGGTGAAAACCATGCCCAATGTTTGCATATTGGAAGCGAACAATGCGATTAAGATTTACCGAATGACAGAAAATGATTATGATGACGATCTTCTATGCAGAGCAAGGAAGAATAGGGTTTTACTTATGGGTAAATGATTGTAGGGGTATAGCCTACAGATATGACCTATACACGGCAGCTATCTTGAGCTATCTTATAGATAATTCTATACACAAGTATCTATTTGATTCTCTTGGGATTCAGAAGAACAGATATCTCTGATTTAAATCCATGGATCTATTGTAATATAATATAATATTCCAGGGATCAATGCTATACATTTCACTCCTCATATATCCACCTTCAACTGGAGTCTCTACCCCGAGTAGAATTCAATCTAAGAAGTCCCATCTTCCAGCTGTTCCCACAGTCGGCAGAAAAAGTGGGTCTCCTTTCCAACTACGCGTATATCTTCCCTGAGTTATATTGGTGCTAACAACCTCCACAACCACCCACCGATGCTGTCATGGAGAGCCTAACAATCCAAGTAAAATATAAACCATGCGGATATCTGAACAATCTTTTAAATTAATTTGTTGTCACCAGTTTGTTGAAATAATCTGGCGAGGAAAACAAATGTTTGCTCCAATCGAAGCCAGGTGGGTGGGCACTGCACCATCCACGGCAGCACCCGGCAGCAGCAAGCAGCAGCAGGCAGCGACACATGCTGCAAGTGGAGCTGCAGCGAAGGCTGTGCAACTGCGGCTGTGGCTGTGGCTGTGGCTGCGGCTCGGACCCCAGAAAACTGCCCAACCCCAAAATTGTTCACCTGTCAAATCAGCGAGCTGCGATCTTTTATTGGTGGCAAGAGGCGAGCGCCAATTGTTGTTGGCCACAGAGCAACTGCAACAGCAACAGCAGCAGCAGCAGCAGCGTCAGCGGCAGCCGGAGCAGATTTATTTATTTAAGCGAGCCAAAGTGGCGGTGCACCCAATTTCAAATGATGCTGGCTATCCAGACATACACTGAGGGAAATTTCCTCTTAATGCAGAGTTGTATACGGCGGAAACTAGGTTCGGTAGTGCTTTAGTCACCGATTGACCAAAACATCAATCATTTCTATGCTTTTGTTGTCCTCTCACTCATCAATCATCATATTTTCGTGTTGTTTGAGCTGGAATAAGTATTCCATTTGTTGTTACCCATTTTTATTTTTTTTAGTAGAAAATAGTGCTGTAAATTTCATAAATTTATGATCCTACTTTTCTATCTTCATTAAAGGAATCAGAGGCACATTTTACACCAGTTTCAGTAGTCCCCTCCATCTTAGAGGGCTTTTTGCCAACCATCCTTAAGATGTTGAGAGGGTTCTCTTCTAGAATTCATATCGCTATCATATTTATCCTTGGGGATGCCCATTATTTCTCTCAGTGCTGGCTGCAACTGCTGCCCAAGTGCCTGGTCTCGTAAAGACTTAATTAAAGCGTTTTGCCCAGACTCAGTCTCAGTCTTCGTCTCAGTCCCCAAGTCCGAACCCGAACCCGAAACGAATCTCTCTCTCTGTCTCCCTGTATCTCCGGTCTCTGGTCTCTGGTCTCCCTGTATCTGTATCTCTGTCTCTGGGCCTGTGGTTGTGCTTTGGTTTCGGATTGGTTTTGTTTTGTGGCTGGCCGTTGGCCGAGCGATAAATTCATGCCGCTAATTTGGCAGCGTTAACTCAATTTGTGACCACAAAATGCACAATTTGTCGCTGATTTTGATTGCCCATTGGTTGTTGTATCTGCCTGTCTGTCTGCCTCTTTGTGTATATGTGTAAATGTCTGTGAGTGTGTGATGCATTGGCCACGCCCCAAATGAACACCCAATGCCTTTTCCTCTTGTCTGTGTCTGTGGCTTTGTTTATTGTCTAATTATAGTGTGCCCAGGCGAAAAAGTGGAGTTGAAAACCGCAACAGGCTGCTGCTGCTGCTGCTGCTGCTGCTGCTGCTCCATGCTGCGAGGGAAACGACTCTCTCACTGTAGTAGACCCCATCTCCAGCTCCATCTCCATCTCCCTATAGCCATCGTCATCATCTCACGAGTGCATCCAACTGCATTCGGTTTTATCAGGTCTCGCAAATCTTTTCGCCACACAATTGACTGTCGGCTCTTTTTTACTCGGATCTTACTCTGCCTTTAACTTCAGGGGTCCGTCCACCCCGTCCCACCGCGCCTCCGGCAGGGTAGAGGCAGGTCTATAAAAAGATTTTCCCATAGTTTGCCGCTTCATATTTTAAACTGATAAAAGTGTGAAGTGGCTGGAAAATGTGGTTCAGCTTATGCATAAAACGCGCCATCAGAGAGTCGACTCGAGTCGAGTCGAGAGTCGGCAGCCTTATAAGGCTCTCAACTCTTAAACTCCTAACGGACCGAGCACGCACTCCGACTCTCGACTCCCGACTCCGACATCATCTCCAGCTCCAACTTGGACTCGGACCTCGGGACAGCACCAGAAGCAGCAGAAGTTGGACTCGGCTGTGGCTGTGGCTCCGCTTCGCTTCGATTCGATCCACTAACTGGCTCATAAATCTCAGCAATTAATTTTTTAAAGTGTTGTCTCTGCCCCAAGTCTCTGGCTCTGGCTCTGGCTCTGACTCTGACTCTGACTCTAACTCCAAGTCTGAATCCGATTCAGAGTCTCCTCGCCGTGACAACTGTCACCAGGTACACACGTTAAGTAAATAAAAATTTGCTCACATTTGTTTTTCCAGCTTTTGCGTAATTTGCGCAGGAATTTTTCACTCTTTTCTTTCCTTTTTTTTATTTTCTTCGGCGAGTACTCGTATATCTTCAGATTTGTAAGATGATTTAGGGTAAGCAACTTGTTGTGCAATGGGGGGGCATGGAACATAGGGGAACACCAGCGCAAAGGTGCGTCCAATGAGGGGGAAATTAATTGGTGGGATGTTCATTAAGGCAAATTTATGGGGGGAAGTCAAGGAGGATCAGAAGTCTCTTGCTAATTGGATGATTAGAATGTAAAAGAAAGATCACATTTTTGAATAGAATGCAATTAAAAGAAGGAAGTATAAAAACCTAAATGGGAATTCAATAGATGGCCTCCACAATTGTGTACATCCAAAGAAATTATTTCAAATCAATCCAAGACAACGAGCTATCATATATCCTTCTATCTATATGTCAATCTATCTCTCGATATAGCTTCTGAATCATATTCCTTAATCCCAACCGTAACCTACGCCTAGATTCCTTCCTTTCAGTTTCTGGAATTCAAATATTAACCCATATACCTATATATGTATGTCGAGTCTCTGAAAACTTCTCACACTGATTTCATAATCGAATTCATCAATTATCTATATGGCGTATATATGGTATATGGCTTCATTAGGATTACAGACAACATTACACCATTTGCCGGCCTTAATTTCCTTGTACACCAGCCGCCGCACACCGTCCACCGCACAGAAGAAAAACACATTCAAATCGTTAGGCCAAAATGTGCACAATTTTATTTTGCCAATAATTTGCGAAAAAATATTTTCACGAACGTGGGAAAACTGCCGCCAACGTCTGTCCATGTTGTAATGGTCGTCTTTCCACCAAACAGTGCCTCCCCTCTCTCCTGAGGCCCCTGTCCCCAACTCGCTCCATAGTTGTCGATCCCTGATCGGGACCAACCGATCAACAGCAGCAGCAATCCATGTCAAACTGAAAATTCAACAGAATTCGAGCGCAGTCGAGTCTCTGCCTCTGAGTGAGCAACAGTCAACCAATTATTTTTATCGATTTGGTTGCTGCCACAAACGCAGACGCTGACGCTGACGCTGAGGCTGACTCTGATGCCGACGCAGACGCTGACGCTGACGCAGTTGCATACGCAGACGCAGGCTTTTCATAATCAAATGTGTGTGTGTTTTTTTTTGGTCCGACTGTGGCATCACCAGCTCCAGGACCCGCTCCAGCTGTAGCACTATCTCTGAGCTGCTGTACACTGAATGCGCGCTCAGCTACCAATCCGCATCCGACTCTGAATCTGTCTCCGACTCCGACTCTTGCGACTGTGGACATGTGGCAGGCGCAAATGTGCGACTTGTTGTACAATTTCAAATTGAATTAAATGATTGAATGCATGAATGAGTGACGCTAGCAACTGGCAGACTGAAGACAGCAGACGGAAGACAGAAGACAGAAGACTGAAGACTGTGGCAGCGAACGCAGATTGAGCGGAGCAAATGCACTGAGGGAAACTAAGTAGATGGAAACTTTGCAGGAAGCTTCTCAGAGAGATGTAATATTTTATAAACGAGGCATTTCTCCAGAGGAAATTGTACTTTAAATGAAACCCAAATTTGTAGATAAACTTTTGTTTCAACTTTTCAAGCCATGCCTTTTATTTGACTGCCCTTCCATTTCTCTCAGTGTACCAGGCGTACGGGAGTCAGGTCGCGTCGCTCGCTCTCTGTGCGAGTGTTGAAAATCCTTTCAATAAATAGCTAAAGACAAGTAGCCGTTAAAACGCATTCAACGTTCAGCTGATTCTGGTTGTTGTTGTTGTTGTTGTTGTTGTTGCTGTTGCTGTTGCACCAGTGGTTGTTGCACTGTTGTTGCACTCCAGAGAGTGTGTTTGATGGTGGCTTGGAGCCCAACATTTGATTCATGATGCTGCTGGTCGGAGGAGGAGGTCTGTCTCTGACTTGGGGGCCAGGCTCCGTGTGGCATGTTTCGTTTGTTGCGTTTTTGATCGCAATTTGACAATGCGAACAACTGCAACAGCAACAACCACTGCAACGACGGCAACAACGGCAACAGCCACAACAGCCACAGACAGACAACGCTAAAATGAACATGCGCCCGCTTGTCATTTAACATTTTTATGATTTCCAACATGCAAAGGCAATAACATTGTGGCAGCCTCTGGACATGGAGAAGAATCTGGTGGGGAGCCAGAAGGCAGAGGCTGTTGCAGCCAGGAGGAGGAGGCTAGGATTTGCAAAATTGGTCTTCAGCTGGACTTGGCTTTTATGGCTTAATTGAAATGGCCAACTAATGAATGGGAATGGCCAAAAGGAAGGCATTTGCAATGCCAAATGGATATGGCCTCCATTTACATACAGAGCTCTCCTCCACTCCCCTTTCAGCCAGACTCTAATCATATCCCGAGAGACATTTCGGGAAAGAGACATTTTGGCCAAAAACCTGTCGACTGTTGAATGCTAACGAAATTGATTGAAAGAGGTTGATGCTTTCTGCATTGAGGGACAAGATCATCGATTTGATTTCTTTTGAATAGGCATACAAATACCTTGATAATAACATATGTATATCAAATAATGATCAAACGCACATCAAGGAGGACATTGAGCCATGAGAGACATGAAGGCATTTAATAAATAGAAATATTTGCAGAAGTTTTAGTGCTTTAGTGCTAATTTATAGCAAACCCTCTTACAAAATATTCAAATTTAAACTAAAATGTATTCATTTTTCATCTAACATAATCCATTAAAAATTCCTATTGCGAAATTGTGATTATTATTTCCTTGGAAAGAATTTTCTTGACTTCCAATGACAGTCGATGGGCCCTTGACAAGATCTGGGTCTGGATATGCATGAAATTAAATTTTCTTCCGTTGTTGTTTCATGTATTCCATTGTGTGTCGTGAAAAAGTTCCCCCAAAATATCGAAACGATCAAAATTGCTCCAGAGTCGAGGCTGAAGCCAAGGCAGGGCAGCATCGGTGGGGGGGGTGCAGAGCGGCTGTGGCAGCATCCATGGGGTACTGAGAGGCAGAGCAGATGATAGATCGAATTAAAAACTAAGCCAAAGTCTCTGTCTGCCCGTCGACTGTCCGTGTGCCCTGCACTGAAGTCAATCTCCGAGAAGCACCGAAAGAGACGATCGATAGACAAAAACAAAACTCAAGAAAGAGCAGCAGTCGACCAGCAGCAGCAGCAGCAGCAGCAGCAGCAGCGGCGGCGGCATAAAAAATAGAACGTGAGAAATATTATTCGATGAAGCGCCAAAGTAAACGCTTTGAAAAGTTGTTAGTTTATTCCCTCTTCCTCTTGATATCTCTCTCAGTTCTCTGTAGTTTTCTGTAGTTTTCTGTAGTTGTAGGTTTTGTAGCTGTTGTGGTTGTAGTTGTCGTTGTCTGCAACCCATTTTGCGCCTGCTACACGCTACTCTTCGCAGTCGCAGTCGCCGTCGTCGTCTTCGTCGTTTGAAACCTTTCTGAAGGTTGATTGTGAAAGTCACGATTAAAGCAAAGTCACACTCCCCGAATCGAATGACGGACTTGGGCTTCGATTTCTGTCTGGTATCGCAGAGGTGTTGCTCGCATTCATCCAGAATTTAGCAATTCTCTTTGGGGTTTTTTGGCGGATATTTACCATACGAGTATTGGCAATCAGCGGATCAGCGGATCGGCGGATCTGCAGCGGCTTGTGCGCGTGTCATTAAAACGCCGACAACGTTTGAAATGCACCGACTGCAGTGAGTGAATGAAATGATCGTCTCGCAGAGGAGTCTTGGAGGGGGGATGTGAGGTGTCTGAGAGAGGTGCAGGGCGATAGAAACACGGCAGAACACACCTATTCGGGTTGCGAAATTGTCGCCAGTTAGAGACACACCCCGTCCCATCCACAGTGGAGAGGGGCAAGAGCGCTGAGAGCCAGAGACGAACCGAACCCGGAGCTGCTTTACCATTTGCCGCATTTATTAAAATCGTATACCCTACACAAAAAGAACGGTTCGCTAGGTTCGCTGAGAGTTTCTGCACACTAGAGGTTGATCCACACATGGTATTTCTGTACTCAAGAAGTAAAAGGAATGAAATAGGTCTACTCATGATTCAATTATCATTTGATATAACTTTTATAGGATGAATATACTCTACATTACCTGGAGATTAAACCATAGAACATTGAACTATATTAAACTCAAAGAGAGGTTTCCATCATGGTTTAATGGATCTTCAAAGATAAGCTTCAATCATTCTATACAAATGGATGAGAAGCTATCAAACAGATAAAGATTTAAATACAACCAAATATTAGGAAATCCTATCTTTAACACCAACGAAAGTTCCAAGTCATTCAAAAGGGTATTCCCTATTCTGAATGTGGCAGAACAAATGGCTTCTCTACACTTATTATTTCTTTCTAAATCACTTGAAGGTAGCTTCCAACTGCCGGCGCGGAGAGGCAAGACGGTGAGGCAGACTCTGTCGGCTGGCTGCCACAACTGAGTGAGTGGCTTGCCACATTCTACACCTACACCTCCACACACACACACACACACACAAACACTCTTTGGATGCTGTTGCTGCTGCTGCGCTCGCTCCCACATGCCCCTGACTGCTGTCGCTGTGGCTGTTGTTGTTGTTTGGTGTTGTTCTTGTCGCATATCAGTTACAAAACGCAGAGGGATCCACACCCAAAAGGCAACAACAACAACCACAACAGCATAGCCCCAAGATCCAATGAAAGAAACGAAACTTCCGTAAGCAGTCGACAGTTTAATGACTTTGATGACGCAGCGTGTGCTTTCAATTTACAAATACACGTCGACTCCTAGGGTTATTGTGGCGCGGGGTTGGGGATTGGGGAACTGAAACTGTTGCTGCTGGATGGATGCTGTGAGGGTGTTGCCTCTGCGGCAGCGTTCAGTGGGCGTCTCTTAAATCTCTTTTATTGCTTTTATTTTCCTCCCAGCTGCGGCTGCCGTTGCTGGGCTCAACTTTGGCAGCTCGAGAGCTCGACCTCGGTTCGGGAAATGTGGCGCTCACGTGTGGGAAAAGTTTATAGCTCAACCGCTGAACCGCCCAAATCGGTCAAGACCTTGGGCGTGGTGCCCTCCTAAAAAGACCAAGAGAACGAAAAAGGGTTGATTGGCAAAATAACGTTCGAAGATGCTCTTCTAAAGAACTTTTTAGAAACTTCATTAACTTCAGCCATATCCATATCTGTGTGATTCTTTAAGAGCCTTACCATAATTATAATCGAAATAAGTTTCATTCTTGACAGTATCTTGTACACTCGCTCCCATTCTAAGCATTCTTGAGAGCTAAAAAGTATTTAAATTGAAGCACATTCTAGCTATTTCTCCTGTTTATTGAATTGGTCAGGTCTTGACAAAGTTTTACTCAAAGTATCGTATAAGGATCTACGTGCGACATCAGTGCCAGTCGAGGCCATTCTTCTCCGCTGAAAAGCCGCTATGCAATAGCCAAATTCTTTCGATTCAACTAGAAGACAAACTGTCAAACGGAAAGCCACGAACATTACTCATACGCCACATGGGACTGGAAATTGTTGATGTTTGTTGAATTTTATTTACATGTTTAATTGATGGCTGGCTGCTGCACCGTTTTGTGTGATTGTGGCTGGAGTTCTTTTTCTTCTTTTCCATCAATTTTAATTCACTTGCAATAAATTTCTGTACGGACTTCTGGTTATTTTTTCGGCGAACATGTGCCGCGAAAATGAGCCAATTAAAGAAATGCTACACGTATCAGCAGCCCCAGCAGCAGCAGCAGCAGCAGAACAACAACGAGAGCAACAACGAGAACCGTAACAACCTTGCAACCAAGAAAAATTGGGACTCGGGGCCTTCCTGGGGCTGGTGGCTGGTGGCTGATGCCCGATGCTCGATGGCAGGGGCTGTGTGGATGTGTGGCTCTTGGCCAAAGTAAAACCAATCAAGTGGCGCACAGTGTCACTATTACCACCTGACATTTACACAAATCTTGCTTTATGCCTCAAATGAAATGAAACAACAACCACAACGAGGGAAACCGAGGGAAAACCAAACAAACAAACGACATCGGCGACGACGACGACGACGACGACTTCCTAACAACCCCGACCGAAGAACGCCGATCGCCTTGCCCCGGCCTATGGTCGGGTCTGTCCGGGTCTCGGTCTGGTCTGGTCTGGTCTGGTCTGGTCTGGCCTGGTCGAGTCTCTTCTGGCCTATCGCATGGCAGCGATCAAAAGTGCTTGGACCCAGGCTCAAGCTCAGGCTCTTGGCTCAGTCTTTTGGCCTACAGAGAGCGTACAGCAGCCACCAGGCGGCTTATCTTAAGAGCCCGACCAGCAGCAGCAGCAGCCGACATCCAAGAAAAACTCTTTTGTATGCGGAGCACATGCGATGGACCCATGGACCGATCGACCGATGGAGCCGGTCCCCCCTCGCTCCGCTCTCTGGCGATGCATAGCCTGCTGCCTGGCTGCCTTAAACTGATCGCTAACAATCAATTTATTGATTGAGGTCTCAGGTGTAATCGATAAGAATGTTTTTTTTTTCTCCTTCTCCGTCTCCGTCTCCGTCTCTGGCTTTTTGTCTTTTGTCAGTCGGTTTTTGCTTGACTTAGTGCTCTAGTTTAGAGTATTTCTTTTTGTGCTCTTTTGCTGGCCTAACATATGACATGGCTACATGACATTATCCGATCTCGATCCGCATTTGTTTATCTTAATGCATCGATGCATCGGCATCGGCCCAGAGCCAGACAGAGCCAGACAGAGTCGGACAAAGCCAGTCCCAGTCCCAGGCCACAGGCCACAGTCTACAGTCTACACATGACTTAGAGATGGACACTTGACACGAGAGCAACGCGATAACGATGCCAAAGCGAAACTAAATGGGGTTAAACTGTACTAAACAGCAGCGAGGTGGAGGGGAAAAGTGCTTTATCAATGTGGGAAATTAGTTGAGTGGAGGGTTATCTTCTTACAATGATATTCTTTAAATTAGTTAGAACTTGGGACCCATAAAGATTAGACTCATTCCAAGGAATGGGTATTCTAAGCTATGAAATCATTCTTCAGAGAAACTCTTAAAGAACTTCTATTCAAATAGTTTCAACGTATCCATAATGTATTATTCTCTTGCTCTTCTCTGTGCGGCCCATCATGATAATGATTGTAAGCGCTAAGTGCAAAGTATCTGCAGCCCAACCGTCTCTAATTTGAATCTGGGATATGAAAGGAATTAAAAATACTCCAATCTAATCGAAAAATTCAGCTGCATAAGCCTGTAATGCTCCTAAGAACTAGGATGTAACTTCTAGAACTTATGCAACCCAATAGTTATCGATTCGCTGCCATCTTTAGATGGTATCGATCCCGCATTACCATCTCTAATCTGAATCTGGGACTTAATTAGCCGCTGCTACTGGTGAATCATGAGGAATTAGCCGAGTGCACATGGCCGTGTGGATCTATCTAGCTGGTGGGCGTACTGCACCATGCACCATACACCATGCACCATACACCAAAAGCTCTTGGCTCTCGAGATATGGCCAGCGACGGTCGTCGTCGATGTTTATTGCGGCGGTCGCTACAGATTTGGTTAACAGTTAACAAGCTTATCGCTCGATACGGCAAACAAAGGTGACGCGGCCGTTGCTGCAGCTGTTTTTTCACTCGCCTCCTCCTACTCCTCCTCCTACTCCTCGTAGAAGCGTACTCGTACTCGTACCCGTACATACATCCCACATTTAGTATTTACTTTAGTTTTTTGCTTTTCCTTTTGGCCCAGGCAGATAATTAAGGCAAGACGTTCGCTGCTTCGCTGGTTCACTGGTTCGCCAGCTGCAGAGTCACAGAGCAGACCAATTTCGGCCAAAAAGGAATCACTGTATGTACTATGGGGCTGCTGATGCCAGGTCGGTTTTTGGGCTTTGTTGTTGGCTTTTGCCGGTTCAGCCTTGTTAGCCGCCGAAAACAGATAATGATCTGAGTTGGGGGCGGTCAATTTAATGGTTAACTATTAATAACGTGATACGAAATTGGCGTTAATTTGTAGAAACATTCCCCGCCACACAAGCATCCACATGCACATCCACACACGAACTAATTTGAGACAGAACCAAAAGTGTACCAGAGCAGAGCATAGCAGAGCAGAGCAGGCCAGGACCAGGCCAAAAAAGGATGTGAATGGTGGGTGTCTAGCAGCCTGGGAGGGAGGGGAGGGTGGTATGCCGACGGTGGAGGCAATCGAGTCATGAGTCAAATTTTTTTGTAGCTTGCAACACGAAGAGGGAGCTGCTCTCGTGGCTTTGTGGCTGCGACTATGGCAGTGGCTGTGGCACGATTTGTAGAGGCTGCTTAAGAATTCTTTTTCACAGCTTCAAACATGAAAGGAAGCCTTGCTTTTCGGGGTCGAAGATGCAGATACTCTTAGATATTTGTTGTTCTTATGGGACATAGAATATGCTAAAATTGTAAGATTTGGAACTACTAAGGATACTCTGTTGATAATCTAATATTGCAGATCGACTATAGATACTTCCTACTATAAGGGAATCTCCTCCAGGAATCCTAGATCTACTCTTTTTAGAATATTCTTCCAATCTGCGGTTCAAATCATCTGCTCCAAATGATAGTAGCCTCTTTAAGGGTACAACAAGAGGAGGTAGAGACCCCGAGCATACACCTATTGGAAAGGTAAACCAGAGCTGGAGTCGGATTCAGAGTCGGGTAGTCGGGCAGTCGGGCAGTCCGGCAGTCGGAGGCCAGACCCAGACCGTGTGTGTGCTCCAGTAGACAATGCAAATTGCTAATATGCCATTGCTATGCAGAGTTGACTTGGAGACAAATTTTCAAATATTTTTGGGGTGCCTTGTGCTGTGTTTTATTTCATGGAGTTTATTTGTTTGTCTGTTTTGCCAGTCGTCGCACTTATGACCAATAAATATGCAACCAGCCTGCTGACTGCTGACTGCTGCTGCCTCCGGCTGTGGCAAGTCTCTTTGGGTGCATTGTCTAGCGCTTGCGAAATTAGTTTGCCAGGCTAATGAGCTACACGAACAAAATCTTGAGAAACCCGCAGACAACTTGGTGACTGTTGGCCACCAGATCCTGGCTTCCAGATGCAGATGTGCGATTCGGGCTTATCGATTCGATAAATGGCCCAAAAATCTCAACAGTTTTGAGGAGCAGCTCCTCCACTCTCCATCTGGGATCCGCGATCCGATCCCCTTCATTATGATTCGTGTGGGTCGACGTCGACTGTGATGACTAACACGAATCGATCGTCGCCAAGATCTCCTCTCAGAGCCGTCGTTGTCGTCGTTGTTGTCATTGTTGTTGTTGTTGTTGTTGTTGTCGTTGTTGTCAGCTTTCGAATTGTTTGCTCACGAGAGCGTGGATCTACTTTGGTGTGGTGTCTGCCACTGCGTGGTTGTTGCCTGGCCCTCAATTTTGTTTTTTTTTTTTTTTTTTTTGTACGAGTATATTTTTTGGTTGGATCTCTTCGCATGATCCTCTTTTTTGTGGGTCTGAGAAGATGCGCACACGTCTGCCCTGGAAAGAACACTGTGCAGCAGGTTTCGCTTCCACCTCCGGTCGTCTGGGAGGGGACATTGATTTATGTGGTTCCACCCAAAGGGCACTGACTCAGCGGAGCTTTCATTTGGGTTAAAGGGGGTCTTCTTAAGAGGCTCTCGAGTGGCTCTTGATCAACTGAAATGGTTGTTCTTTCAGATCAGGTGGTATTTTTGTGAAACTTTGAATGGAAACTTTATTTAAAGATGATGGAAAAAACTCTATTAATCAAAAATCTACTACTACCTAGATACGCAATACATATAGATCACATTCATTTACTCAATTTACTCATTTTACTCAGAATAGAAAAATATTGATTACAGAGAAGTCTAACAAATTCCTTAGAGCAAAGAATATGATGCCCAAAACCCCATAACATAACAATCTTCTGCAATTTTTTACTAGCCTCAAAAATATGTCAAGACTTCTCCCAAAAACTTTCAATTTCCAATTGCCAAAGGCTGTAGGCAAACTTCCCTCCCTCCAACATTCCTTCGACCAGAGAGGGGCCGCACCCTGTCCCTGTTGTCCAGTGTAATCTTTGCAACTTCGTGTGGCATATGCTGTCTAGTATTTTGTTGTAGCTGGAGCTGGAGCTGGATCTATGGCGGTGGCGGTGGTGGTGGTGGTGTGTCAGCTGCACGATTGCCAGAGACAACGTGTCTCCAGTGTCATCAGCATCTCCATTTTTCTCTGCTTGTTCCTATGTTTTCGGGTGAGTGCTGCCACCGTTGCTGTTGTCCCGAGGATCCGAGCACCCGATCGCCCCAGAGTTTTGTAGTCGGCGTTGTACCTCGTAGTTGGAGGCGACGCTCTCCGTTGTTATAGTGCAGAAAAATTACTATGACAACGCTGGAAACAAGTAAACCACAGTTTACATTCACTCAATTCGGTGCTGGAGAAAGACGGCGACCGGGTGACTCGGAGGGATCCACCAGATGGGAGATGGAAGGCAGATGGAGAGAGACTGCGGCTGAGTCTGCGACTAAGACTGGGATTGGGACAGAGACAGAGACAGAGACGGGAATGGCAGAATCGTGGCGTGGTGGTGGCACGCTCATCTTCAATTTTTCTACGATGCGACGTCGCTTGGGTCGGGTATTTCTCTTCTTCTTCTCTCTATGTTTTTTTTTTCGGCGGCGACTCACACTCGTGTTCCTTGCAGTCCGGGACGGGTCTCGGTCTCGGTCTCAGTCTCAGTCTCAGTCTCGGTCTGGGCCTGGTCTTTGGGCCCCGATCTGCGCAGCAAGATGAGTGGTTGGCAAAAATGTTTGAATGCGATCACGAACTTGACCTTTCACATAACCCCAAAAGCCAGTCACAGTCACTCAGTCAAGTCAAGTCAAGTCAACTCGATACAGACCGGGGACCGCGCTACATACGCGCCATCGCCATGTTAACCAGCGTCCCAGCCCAAGCACCAGATCCAGCACCTAGCATCCAGCACCAGACACACAGCCATCCCATCCCCAGAGTGAGGGGAGTAGTCCCATCTTCAATGGTCATCCGCCTGGGTGTCAGCTGAAGCATAATTAAAAAACAATCACCACAGTCTGTCCTGTGGATCCCTCCCCCGAATCGCTTTGTGCGGGCCTGGGATCTAGGGATCTGCGGATCTGCGGATCTGCGGATCTGGGCGAGGCTATCAAGAGGCAGAGCTCTAGAGTGGAGGCTCAGGCTCTCCTCTCTGTGTGTGCCGCCAGCAGTTATGAGATTGCAGTGACTCCATGGAAGATTCAGATGCAGATGGCAAATCAGCAGCAGCACCCCCGAAATCCCCGAATCGAAGTGCAGCAACGGTAACAGAGTCTGAATGGATTTAGTGATTAGACCAGGAATTGCCCTGTAATCGTTGAAGAAAAGATATCCTCTCTTACAACAAACGGAGATTAACAAGTAACCTCTCGAATGAGGATCGTATAACCCTATAAGTTTCTCTTATCCGTTAAGGAGTGTCCCCGATTAAAGGCCCTGCTATATCCCACCTGTTTGTCACATTTTCACCTTGAAATCAATATTCCCCTGCCGTGAAAGGTACTCGGGGGCACTTCACTAAATGTTGCATATCATTCGATAGATGCTGTGGATGCCCCGACATCGTCTTCGTCCCCGTTCCTCCGCTTCGATGAGGTGGGGTGGGGTGGGCTGAGGTGAGGTTCGATTCGGTGAGGTTGGGTCTCCGTCTTAAGGTCGTTCGCTCGCTGGCAACGACCCGCGTGTCGCCGCATCTACTTAACCTGGAAAGCCTATGCCCCTGAGTGGCGAGAGGCCGATCGCTTGCTCGTCGGCACTGCCGGTGTGGTTGTGGTGTGGCTTTGGCTTTGACTGTGGATCAGGCTGGAGCTGGAGCTGGAGCTGGTGCTGGTGCTGGTGCTAGTGCTGGTGGTGTGGGATTTTAAGATGTTTTGCTTGCATCGTTTTTTGTTTTTGGGTAAGGCACTGTACGATGTCCCGGGCTCTCCTGCTTTCGGGCCCTGTCGCTGGCTCTGTCGCTGACTCCACCCTTCTGCACCCGATCCCCAGGCCCCGCCTGGTCTGGTGGCTAGTTCAACAGCTTTATTTATGGGCTGTTTGGGTAGCTTAAATAAATCAAGTTGTAGTTGTTGCCGGGGATCTTCGGCTGCAGATTCCCAGAGAGAGAACCGGGCTCTCACCTCTCCCTGCGGTTACCTGCAATTAGAGTTGGTGGGAATTTGGCACTGTCTCCTCCTCGGGCATCGTCTTTGGGGCTCCAGCACAGCACAGCGCAGCACTAGCAGCGGCTCTTTGCTGACTCTGTGCCTGCCCTCCATTCATTGGCAATTTGAGGCTATCTATCGCTACGTTGGCTAATTGCATAATTATTTAAAACCCATAATTTATGTACGCCGAAAAATCGCTAGAGAGGACAGAGAGAGCGAGAGATATCCATGGCTCCGCTCCGTACATTTGATGACCGTTAAGGTTGGAAATTAAGCCGGACCATTATGTGCCGTTTGTTTTACAAATTTTAACGCTATTTAACACATTCGCCACAGATCTTTTGGCCGCTCGGTGGTCGCCCGATCTGTCCGTCGATCGCTCGAGTGGTGTTTGGTGGTTGGTGGTTGGTAGCACGCCATAAACCATTAGCATGAGAGATTGCCCTGCCATGCCGTGCCGCACCGTGCCGCCTCGCCTCTCTATGCGCTTCTCAAATAGCTTTTGTGGCTGGCTGGTGCTTTTTTGGTGAGCGCATTGACAAAATTAATGATGCCCTCACTAATATCATGCCTAATTGATTAATATGCGCGGCGAGACAACAACTTTGACTCCGTCGGCGACTGCGACTGGGACTCCGTCTGCGACTGGGACTTTAATGAACGCGCTTCGCTCAGGCTTTTTAGCTGTTAATCTTACTGTATAGCCATTTAAGGTAAGCTCTCTGGCTTCTTAATTAAATTAGGTGTACCGCTGGGCACCCTACGGCTTCTCGGTGGAAGAAGACGAGCCATAACCGAAGCCTCGATCCCCGACCTGGATGGCTGGATCCGTGTAACCAACCGTCTAACCATCTATTTATCTAGTCAGCTCTAGCTTTTCCCTCTACATTTCGGGGCGTTGCTGTTAACTTCACACACACTCCATACTCCATACTCCACACTCCAGCACACACACACACACACTCGCATTGGCCCAAAGAGAAAGGCTGGCTGCCAAAGGTCAAATGGTCAAAACAGTTGGTGGTTGGATCGGTCAAGTGGGTAAACCAACACATAAACCCACACCACACCACACCACATCCCAAACCCAAACCCAAACCCAAACCAGATCGTACGTACTCGTTGAGATTTAGTTTTAGGTTCAGGTCAGGTTCCTCCCTGGCGGCGGATATAGAACCATAGCCCGGAATCAGCATGGAGCTAATGGGCCACAGCAGCAGTCCCCCCGCCAATCGACATACTGATCTTCTGATGATCATCTTACAGATACAGATACAGATACATATGTACACTCGTGTTCATCAGACATTCAGGCTTTCATTCATGCAAGTATGAATGGCTCTACTTGATGAGCGGCATTAGGCAATGACGAACGTTTTGTCTCCTCTTTTGTTTCCACTTGTCTGCAAGATTGTCAGATAATCTCCCCTCCACAGAGGCTTCAGATTCGGATTAAGTTTTTCTTGGAATGTTGTGGAACGATATGGGAAATATTTCAAGAGCTTCGAAATGGGAAGCATCTCTTTAAGAGATGTCAATGTTCGAACTGAAAGTTCTTCCTGCAGAATATCCTGAGAATCAAACGTGTACATTTGTATTCTGCAATATCACTTTCTATATATGTATATAACATCCACCTGCAAAAGGTGGATCATCAGAAGATCTCTTTATGATCATTCGTTCCCTTTAAATTCCACATAGATAGTAAAAGATAATCTGATTATAGGGAGTTCCATTTCTAACTCCAAAAATTTAACGATCGTTAAAAATATGTGCCAAAATGTAAATCTTCCCACAACATTTAACAGTCCACCCACAAGAATCAGACGAAGTCTTCCCCCAAAGACTCTCTCAAGAGCTCTCTTCGATATACCGTACAAAATTATTCAATATTCATTTTAGTAGAAATGCAAATTGGCTTGAGTTTGATTGTGTCTTTTTTTCTAGAGTTTAGATATTCTTTCATTGCTTTTGACCTGCTTTTCTCGACTGAAAAACTTCATTGATTAATCGTTTTTTGAACAGAGTAGAGTATACTCTACTGTCTTCCCACAGATACATATGTAGACACGAGTATATGTTGATCTTGACTAACTAACTATATAATTAGCAACTTACCGCGCGGCGAACGTAGGCTCAAATCAACTGGTTCAACCTGAACCGGAGGGCCCTCTGCCTGTGGAAGAGAATAGAGATTATCATTATAGGATGGTCCCAGTGGAATCAGAGGGGAGTCTTATAATATATGCAATATCCATCCACAATAGAGTCATAGCCGATGCTTCGGCTAATCAAGTTTGACAAAATGCCATTGAATGGAGAATGGGAAAGTGTTGCCCCCTTGGAGAGGGGTAGAACATTGTTTGTGAGAAATATACGAGGTAGAGGGGGGAAGACACAGCACCACATACGAGCGTACATGAGTGGAATGTGGCCATAGAGCGTGTGCGTGTCTGGTAGCTGTTTGCTTATTGAATTCATCTGCCTGGAACAACCGCAAATGACTTCCGTCGATATCTTTTTCAGGCTCGTGCGAGTGTCTCCCTCCGTTCGCTGATCTTCTGGAAGGAGAGCAGAGTGGTGTGGTGTGGTGTGGTGTGATAGGGAGATGGCGAGGGAATGAAACCGAAACCGCAATTGTTGCGCATTTTATGTGCTTACGAAATCCCCAACTCAACCAATAAACTAACGGCAATAAAAACCATAACCAAAATATATATGTACATATAAGAAAAGCCACCAAATCCACAAAAAAAAAGTAACAAAGAAACAGTTATGAGCTGCCCGCAGCGCCATAAAATGGATAAATTTTAATTTGGCACTGCATATGCATTCGCGGGGGGCGGGGGGACCTTCAGTCGTCAGCGCCAACACTTGGCTTGAAGTTTTGGCCAAAAATAATACAAAATATTTATTTTGGAGAGAGCCTAGACCCAGAGTTACCATGGAGGAGAGACTTTATAGAGGAGAGGCATTATATACCTTAAAACTATGCATTTTATCTAGATTATTAGTTGATGAAAATTGCTAAATTAATAGCCACTAAATATATGGTAAAATTCATTGAAATATGTATCTGTCAATAGCCATTTCAATCTCAATTGGAAGATAAATAGTTCGCTGAATATTTCGATGTTTGGATGAAAGATGGATGGATATAAATATATTGGGAGAAAGCATTAGTTCTGCGTTTGTGGGAGATTTAAATAAATCTAAGCCGATTATCCTTGGATGATAGTTATGTTATGATGATAGGATGATAGTAAATAAGATGTTTCTATTCTCAACGTATCCAGAACTCGTTTAACCCAAACATAGCCGCGAATAAGCCTATTCCACGTGCAGGGTAGCCAGCATGCCTGCTGCCAGAAACACGACTGCGAACAACACGGCAATGCCACCAACACCACAGAAACAACAGAAAAAGCAACAGCAACCCTGGCCACATCCACATCCACAGCCACATCCACGGCAAACAGCCAACATCCAACATCCAGAGTAGAGTGTGCCCAGTGGGCAACAACGACAATTGTCAGGCTTGTAGCGCAAATTATGAAAAAATGTCAGTGGCGAGTGGGCGAAGCGATAGAAACGAAACCAATGCCCGTGGTGGAGGGGACGGACGAAACCCAACGACGGGCCGGGATGGAGAACCCAGAACCTGGCCACGCGATCAGAGCAGTTGTTTAGTGCTGTCGCCGCTAACTGCCATGCCAGGTACTGCCACTGCCACTGCCAAAGGAACAGATACTCGTATTTATACAAACAAATGCTCATTGCCAGCATTAGATTAGATAGTTTGTCTTCGATTGTGTCGACTGGCAGCCGCGGGGCCAATTGCCAATGTCTTTGGCTTTTTGGCTGCTTTATATCGTACAACATTGACAACAACTTCATTGGCCAATGTCCGGAGATCGAGGGGAGATTGAGACGGAGATGGAGATGGAGATGCAGCAGCTGCAGGAGATGGAGATGGAGATCAAAATCTAGATCGAGATGGCAGCGAATCCATGTAGCAGATTGAAGATTTCCATTGATATGCGCGACTGATGTTGCCCTGTCCAAAGGTATTTATATTTATATTTCTCTTTTTCCCATCTAATTGCCCCATTGGCTGATTTATTGTTATCGAGATGGGGAGGCGGCATTCCCCATGCCCTCCGCACATCCTTCTGCCACTCCAGCTGCTTTATGATATTGTTATGGGGCGCTGCATGGTCTCTCTGCCTCGCTAATTTGTGCTGAGACGTGCTGAAATTTCTCATAGGCGCCGCAATTGATAGAATGATCGCCTGGACATTAGTTGGCATCGTTTTTTCCCCCAGTCTCTGGTTCGATCCCCATTCTCCATTCCCTCAATTTTATGGATTGTCTTACGCTTGGTATGCGGCTCCTCTGGTGCTGCTCCTGCTGCTGCTGCTGCTTCTTTAGTGGCGACGGCTTTTGCCTTTGAGCCAGATTGATGGGTTTTATGAGGCAGTCAAACGAATTGGCCAACTGGGAATTCCTATGCAATTGTCATTTCGCATGGCCCGAAGTGTATCGCCAGCATGAAAATATTTCACTCTGCTCAAACATAATTGTTAAAGGTTTTGGAGACTCTAGACTGTAGACTCTAGACCATAATTAGCAGATATTTAGCACAACGGTTTTTAGAGAGCTGCTAAAGTTGAGCTTAAATTATGAGAGGAATAGAATGTCCCCTGAAAGACATTGTTTGCCTCTTCTGTGCAGACCCTAGCAATGGAAAAGCACTAAGCAAAATGAAGATAGAGGAACCTTTTAAAAAGAACACCTTTAAGATCTATTGATGGACAAAAGGAGAATACATTTGATAGAGACCTTTCATGAAGAAATCACCTCCTCAGATGGCAAACCCATAGAAGCAAGACTTCCAGCAAGGGACACCTTTTTATCAGATATATTCCCTATAAAATCCGATAGGGATAGGGATTATTCCATCCACATATCCTTTCAGAGTAGCTAAAGCTTCATCTAAACTTTATCCCAGAGATATTCCTATCCAAGAACTCACCTCCTTTGCTGACAGAGGGTCGGATCCAAGTCCATTCTGCAAGAAACAAGAAACAAAAAGAGGAATTAAAGTTTCCCCTAAAAGTGCAACAGGTTGGTGCCCCCCTTTTCCCCTCTCTCTCGCTCTATACCCTCTGGTTTTCCCCCTCGTGACTAAAACAAACTTTAAGGTGCCACAAAGAGGGATGTAGAGATAGAGATAGAGACAGAGAGAGGGAGAGGGGGGACATGGCATATGGCATATGGCGTTGGCGTACTGTTGTACTATACTTACCATGAAAACCATTAAATTGTAAAACGTCTTACAAAATAATAATTGCCCGGCAACGTTCTGGCCACGTTACGGAAGACAGCAGCAACAACTACAACTACAACTAAAACTACAGCGGTGGCAAGGAGCGGTGGCAGAGCAAAAGAGGAAGGCGGATGCTCGAAATAATCGCTGCAACTATTGTGGCTCGTCTGTAGTATTGTCGCAGCAGCTGTTGCCGTTTGCTGCCCCTGCCGCATGCTATCCGCGGAATCAATGACAAAAAGCAACGAGCGAGCCAGCGAGCGGGAGTGCAACGCACCTTTAAGACTGTCTCTTTTTCTTTTTTGTTGTTGGTAGGGTTCCCCCCGTTTTTCGATTCTTTGCTCGCTCTCTTTCTCTCTCTCTCTCTCTCTCTCTATCTCTGTCTCTGTGTGGGATCCCCCTTTTATCAGCAGACGCAGGGGGGGTTGCCAAAAGTGCGGCTTGAAGGCAGCCAACGCAGCGCTGGCCACCAGAGCAGCAGTCGAAGAAGCACCAGCCTGTGCATTGTGCAACGGGAGAGAGAGGCGGAAAGTCAGTCAGGAAAGAGTGGCAGAAAGGGAGGCTCCGCTCCGATCCCTGTTCGCGGTGCGTGACGCGCAGTCAAGAGTTACTTGAGCTGTAGCTGGAGCTGGAGCTGGAGCGTGATTCGGAGCCAGAGTCGGAGTTTGGCCAGATACGAGTATACGAGTATGTGAGTATTTTACGAGTCGTCTGGGCATGACATGACTGGGGCACAAACAAAACACACACACACAATTTTCGAGATTTTCCAATTGGACAGAAATTGAAATTGGCAATTATTGCCCTACATCCGGGCCTGGGCCTGGGCCAGTGCCTGTGCCGCGGCGGGGTCTGGGTTACTGATTAGCACTTATTGCTGCAGCTTCCTGGGCGGGGGTGTTACACTTTTTTTCCTCGGCGAACGTTGCGCCGCTTGCATATCCGGTGTGTGGCAGTCAATTGCAGTCCCGGGTCCCGGTCCCGCGGGCGCTGCGAGTACGAGCGCAGAACATTAGCTGGCACTTAATTCGATCAACTGGAGAGGCAGAGGCAGGGGCACATGCTACATGCTACAACACATGCCACAAACTGCTTGTTATATTTTCTCTCTCTCTTTTATTCCTTCTTCTTTTTGTTGTTGTATTTATTGACACTCTTTGTGTGTGTGTATATGTGTGTGGTGTTGTATCTATGTTATAGAGTGTGCAAATTACAGCACATCCGTCATTTTAATTTCACTTAAAACGCCATTCAAATCAGACACACAATACACGAACGCACGCACGCAACCTGCCACAAAATACAATGCAACGCTCGCTCCGCAGGAAGAACCAAACAACGACCACGGACCACGGACCACGGACGGTTACGCATGCGCCAAAAGCCGGCGAACGTCAACACAAAGCGTAACGTAATGGAACGTAACGTAACGAAACGAAACGCAACGCAACGCAACGAAACGAAAACAAAAGAAAACTGGAAAAAACGGAACGCGGGCACGAACACGTTTGAATGGGGCGCGCAGCAAAGTTGCACTGAAACGGCGCCGAAGCACCAGAGCCGTCGAGCGCCAGGTGGGGGCCTTGCGTCAAAGCTTCGTGGTGGCTTTTGGGGCAGTTCAACACACTTCGGAGAGGTGGATTGGGTGCGTGTGCGTGTATGTGTGCCACACTTTGGTTTGTTTGTTGGTTTTAGGTTAAGGTGGAGCTAGGCTTAAATGACAAGTTGGGGCTCATGTTATTGGGTGGCCAAGCGGCTACTACTACTACTACTACTACTTCTGCTGCTATTACTGGATGTGTGCGTGTGTGCCGCTAAAGGGGGAGATTGTATAAGTGTGAAGCGCTAACGGTGGGTGTCTTCATATGTGTGTTCCCGCTGTCTAGCGGGGGACCTGTGTATGTGCTCCCGCTGTCAGAGTGGAGATTGTTTGTGTCTACCCGCTCTCGAGGTGTATTCGTGTGTGTGTGTGTGTGTATGAACCGTTAATTATCATGCACATACACCGAGACACGCCTTGTCCGCTCTGTCCGCTCCGTAGGTGCTTTGGCGCCACAGCTCCCCATTGGCTGTGTGGCGCTACGCTCTTCTGATTAGTGGGTGGGGAGTGTGGTGTGTGTGGCAATTAAAACAAAGAAAAAGAGAAAACCCAAATCTTCAGGCCTCGCGCTGACAGCTGCTCTAACTGCTGCGTCCATCATCTGCTGATGCTGATACTGATGCTGCCGCTGCAGCATCTTGCAACTGGTGCTCCTAGTGCTGCTGCTGCTAGATGCCTAATCTCGGAGGCTGCATCGCACACCACACGTTTCTCTGTGGCAAAAACGAGGCGCAAAAGCTGTGGGAGTCCCCATCCAAAAGACTCTGGCTGACCCGATCAGCGGCTGCCTGCCTGCAGACGACGACTACCTGATCCACTTTTCCACGCGCTTTGACGACCATTTTTGGTAACAATAAATCGTGATACATCATCAAAAGTCAATTCGAATTTCGAATATGTAGACTGCTTTGCTCTGGCAGCCGCCGCTCTGCCAGCCTGCCGCTCCAACATTGGGGCACACAAAAAATATTTTAATTTTAATTGATTGTCGAGCGAGATTTACGTGCACCAAATGTTTCTTCTCACGCTCCACACTCAAAGGCACAGGCGCAGGCGCAGGCGCAGGCACAGGCAAAGTTTTTGCGATGGATTCAGGATTAGAGCATTGTCAAAATGGAAAGTTGTCCGCTTGGTAAACCGTTTCGTTTGTGCAATCATCCCCACGCAAAACTCACACACACACACAGAAGTTCATTACAAAAAGGAAGATAACCAACCTAAAACAGAAAAAAAAATAAAAATAAAAAAGTGGTACGCAAAATACCTTTTCAAGCTTCTCTCATTTCATTTCGGTTTTTGTTTGATTTCTTTGCCATTTCGGTTTGTAAACGGAATTGAAATCAATATACTACGTGACTCCAGCGTGTCCAATGCGTCACTTCTTGGAGATAAATTAATTTCCCTATTCGCACACGCTGTATTTCTGTGGAATACTTTGTGGCGCGGGTCGGGTGCCTCCATCTGTGGCAGTTGGAACGATTTCTTCGTGCCATTCATCCGAAAAGTCGGCACTGGATTTTGAACGAGGGGCACGATCGGAGATATGGTGTAAAGATCATGTAGAAGCCATCGATTTCGTATCTTAGAAGCATTCCAGATGTCCCCAAATCTTAGATCTCCAAGTCTCACATTTAAATGAAATCAATCTATTTTGGATCCATTGAACCATTTAACACACCCAACTTTTAGATGATACAAAGTTGTGGCGCCTCTCCACCTAGTAACTCCTTCTTCTGAGATCGGATTGAACACATGTTTAAGATTCTTTTTTCTTTCAATTACTTCTCTAAATATATGTTTCTATGCGTCTACTCAAGGTTAAAACTAAAGTTTCCAGGAAACAACGGAAAATAAGGATTTATCGACTAATTTTTGAATATTATCTTCCAATTTGAATTAAAAATCTTCATACCCCCAAATATATAATAATAACAGATTTTATGTTTCAAATCGAACCTAAG
The DNA here is from genome assembly GCA_008121275.1 of Drosophila lowei. NCBI lineage: Eukaryota > Metazoa > Arthropoda > Insecta > Diptera > Drosophilidae > Drosophila > Drosophila lowei. The sequence continues at coordinate 15,880,596 of CM017778.1, read as the reverse complement.
AGATTACATTCCTCATGTGTACATATCTCGACAGCATGCGATCCAAATCTGTCCGCTTTATTGTAGTTGGGAGGAGCATACTATCTCCCCAGAAGAACATCTGAGGCTGAAACTTCATCTTTGTTTACATACAACGTTCTTTCTTTACGTTTTTGATGTATCATATAAACAATAACTATATACTCTATTAATAATATAATAAACAGATCCAGGTACCTTATCGTTCAGGGGCAAAACCCTGCTGGCGGTTTTTCTACAAGGATGCTGCTTTTCGTCCTGGGGTTTGGTTACCTAAGCCGGGATCGTCTTTTCCAGCGGAAGTTCGTGCGCTCCGTATTAATCGGGTATTTTTGTTGATCGCCGCCGCCGCTGCGGCAGGCAGGCAGATAATTATATCCGGAAATTTGACTTTTCGCTCGTACTCGTCTATTTTCGATTTTCAGTGCCCTGCGATGTGTTTTTCTCGGTACGTGTGTGTGGGAATTCACTAATTAGGCATAATGAACCTTTCCGTGGGGTTCCCATCGATCGCTAGGGTTGAAGGACGAGAACGAGGAAGCTTTACGATGATCTTCAACCTGATGGTTATATAATAGGTGGGTGGGAATTTCGTCAATCAGGGTTCAGTGTTTTGTCTCGAAATTAGCTTGGATCTTTAAAAGGAATCACAGCTTCTGAGGACTTTTTTATTGTATTTCCAAAAGATCCAAATAATGTGCTCTCTTCAATGAAGATTCAGTAAGTACTTGAATCATTTCTTGTACGATTATAACTAGAGAACTTGAGAACCTAAGCAATGATTCTTCATTATTAAGAGACTATTTTGCTTGGACATATGATATCTTTTGGTAGGTAATACCAACATTTGTTTGATGAAAGGGCTAGATCAGTGCGATATATGATCGATAAATGATGTAGTCATTCGTACCAATCCAGAATTTTCCCGCGGAATCAAAATCCCCAAGGGAAAAAAGAATAACCCAAACGAAAATCTCTCGGGGCAATGCAGAAATTTCGCAGCCGCCGCCGCCGTTGAGAAAATCCAAAGAGCGCAGCGGGCGTCATAGCTGACGTCATACCTGCGTCGGCCATCGCCAGCGAGGGAGAGCCAGAGCGAGAGCGAGAGCGAGCTAGAGAGCCCGTCCCGAGTGTGTAAGCGCTTTGTGTGCGCAAGTGTGCGAGTGGGACAACTAGTGTGGCATCGGCGCGCAGCGAATGGCCGTCGAGCAGCCGCAAAATGTCAATTTGAGCAATGGCCGAAAGGATCGTGCGTCAGATGCGTTTTGTCGTCGAGTGTGTGAAGATCTATGAAGAAAAGCGAGCGCGTAAAACTCTGAGACATCGACCGAACTCCGATTCAAAGACAAAGTGCAAACCTTCGAGTGCCGATTCACAGAGAGAAATTGCAACATTTTTGACGATTGAAAGATAGAAATTGTTGATCAAAAGTATAGACGAAAGTTTTGCCACAAAAAAAGCCCCACAAATGATGAGCACTCGCTCCGTGTCGCCCAAAGTGCTGCTGGACATTAGCTACAAGCCCACGCTGCCGAACATCATGGAGCTGCAGCACAATGTGATCAAACTGATCCAAGTGGAGCAGCAGGCCTATGTGCACTCCAGCCACTACATCCACCAATCCCCCGTGCACCAGCACCCGCAGCAGCAGCAGCAACAGCATCCCCAGTACGCGCCTTTGCCATCGGAGTACGCGGCCTATGGCATTACGGAGCTGGAGGACACCGACTACAATATACCCAGCAACGAGATCCTGAGCACCAGCAGCAGCACGCACAGCAACCACAGTGCCCAAAGCGCCAGCCTGGAGCTGAACAACAACCACACGGCCAGCAACAGCAACGGAAGCAGCAACAATCAGAACGGATTCGATCAGCAGTCGGTGGCTGGATCGGGTTCCGCCTGGAACGAGCACGGAAAGCGGGCCAGGAGCAGCAGCGACTATGACTGTCAGTCCGGGGGAACTCTGGCAATGCAACCGGACCACAAGAAGCTGCTCCACCAGCAGCAGCACCAACAGCAGCAGCAGCAACATCAGCAGCAGCAGCAGCAGCAACAGCAACAGATCTATGTGGATTATCTTCCCACCACCGTGGATGAGGTGGCCTCGGCCCCAGACCTGTGCGGGGCCCCAGAGCACCTGCACCTCGCCCCACTCCCACTTCGAGTTCCCCGACGAGGAGCTGTCGGAGCACAAGGCTCAGGTCTTCCTGCCCCTCTACACGAATCAGCATCAGCCACAGCAGCAGGCGACACACCAACAGCAACAGCAGCAGCAGCCGCAGAACCCACAGCTCCACTTCCAGAACAGCTACCGGCAGACCTTTGATGGCTACGAGCCGGCCAATTCCCTGAACGGCAGCGCCTACTCAAGCTCGGACCGGGACGACATGGAGTACGTCAGGCACACGGCCCTCAGTTCGGTCAGCGATCTGGCCGCTGGAGGAGGAGTCAACGGTGGCGGCATGTCGCCCGCCTGCCTGGCGGATGACGGCAGCTCGGGCAGCCTTTTGGATGGCGTCGATGGAGGCGGCAAGGCCTTCCGCAAGCCCAGGAGACGCCTCAAGCGGAAACCCAGTAAAACGGAGGAGACGGACGAGTTCAGCAACCAGCGGGTGATGGCCAATGTAAGGGAGCGCCAGCGCACCCAGAGCCTCAACGATGCCTTCAAGTCGCTGCAGCAGATTATACCAACGCTGCCCAGCGATAAGCTAAGCAAGATACAGACCCTAAAGCTCGCCACAAGGTAAGAATACTACTCCCAGTCCAACTCTTCCTAGCATCCCTCTGGGTTTTCCCTTGTTCCCAGCTAATCCCAAGCTTGATTCTGTCTTGCAGATACATCGATTTTCTCTGTCGGATGCTCAGCTCCAGCGATATCTCACTGCTGAAGGCCTTGGAGGCCCAGGTTTCGCCAATGGGCTCCTCCTCCCCATACGGGGCGGCCAGCACGCTGCTGAGCGCCGCGGCCAATGGAGCTGATGCCGATCTCAAGTGCCTGCGGAAGGCAAACGGAGCGCCCATCATCCCACCCGAGAAGCTGAGTTATCTTTTTGGGGTGTGGCGCATGGAGGGCGATGTGCAGCACCAGAAGGCATAGCACCAGATCTGCATGTGGATCGAAATTAATATCCTATTTGTGCGCAGTTCCAGGGAGGGCTTCCAGCAACAACAATCGTGTGAATTCCAGAGCCCCAGCCGCTCTCACTCTTCAATTCTCTATCACTCTTTCCATATAATATATTACATGTCTAATAGATCGTAGATGTCTAAGCCTAAACTTATTCTTATTTAATTTTATAGTCTAAACTAAATTAATTGTAAAGAAAGCGACCAAGCGAGAGAGGGAAGATGAAAACCAATGAAAAAAAACATGGGAAAACCCAAATACAGAAACTCCATTTTGTTGATAATTATTTCTCTTTCCGTTCGGTGTGGTGCCCGCCCTTATCCCGCCATTAAATTGGGCGCGAAAATGTCTCTTCGTTGGGGGGGTCCCGGTCCCGGTCCCCGGTCCACAGTCCCCAATCGGATTTCTTTATAAGCGAAGACAATCGAAAAAGCGACAGCGAATGTCGACATACTTAGAGCGTAACGTCATTCCAAAGACGGACGGACGGACAGCTGTATGTATCTTGGAGATACATCTGCATCTCCTATAGATACTTGTGCGTGTGTGTACTCTTCTGGCAGCCTTTATTCATGGGAAGCCAACCCCAGACATGGAGCAGCAACACATTCACATCCGGTTGATTTATGTTCAAAAACATAAAAACTGTTTACAAAGTAGTATACCGAAAAATCCCAAACAGCACTGAACAGCAAAGTATTTATGTCGCCAAAAAGCGTATTTAAAATGCTCATAATTAGCCCAGTCAGATAATTTAGTCGCTGTCCCCAGTCGGGGGGAGGCATGGGCATGGGCACAGGAACTGCAACTGGACGCTGCCTCATCAAAGGCAGAGCAAGAGGCATCTGCATCTGCATCGCCATCGGCATCTCTACCGATTCATAGTTGTTGACTTAATTGCTTTTTAAATGACAGCTCTCGACACGGAGAGCTCTTTGCCAAAGTATTATTTGCTCTATATACAAAGTGGGATGCTTATTTTGGATCTTCTTAGAGATCTGCACACGAGTATTCGTGTTTATATGCAGCTATGTATCCATGTGTTTATGTGGATAAATTGGCATACTGCATGAATGTTGACAGGTTGTCGTGTTTTTGGGGTGCGATTGGGGTGGAGAGCATTCGAGTGGAAAGTGTTGGATCATCATAGAAAGGAAGGCGTTATAAGAGATTATAATACACACTTGAGAAGATCAGAGTTTTGGGGAATTCCACTTAGGAAATAGATCAAATTAATATCAGTTTTATTACTTCACACATCACTCAATTGTCTCTTGTGATCATATATCATCGCTTTATTATAATGATTGTATCACAAATTATTCTTAGAAGAAACTAAAGTGGAAAGATCTATCTGTTGACTTTACCAATTTGGTGGATATATCTACTATAGATCACCTGTATATCTTTCCGTTGAGCAGTCTGTTTACGAAATAATTAATTGGAATTAAAAAGATATGTAGACTACAGGAATCTAGATGATTCTCTATATTATAGGTCTATCTATATATATCCAACCGTAGAATTTTGTAGCTATTCATCCACTTATTCTAATGCCGGCATCGCTTCCAAATCAATAACCAACCAAACTTCACCATTTTCTCTATTTTTCCAATATTCTATGAAATTTCCCTAGAATTTCCACATCTAATTAAGCAACCAAGGCGGCAAACTGAGCTGAAATGAGACAGGAGTCATGAGACCCATAGAATGAGAGGGAAGGAGTGGAAGAACAATTGATTTATACGAGTATTGCTCGCTTGAACGACCCGAATGGCTGCCTGGCTGATGAATGAACCATGGCCCGAGGCATTATAGATCGTAGATCACACATTCTATGAGCGGGAGGATGGCAGCGGCGCCTATATTGGAGAGTCAGCGAGGGCCGAGCAGAAAAACATGGATAAAGGCTCCGATGCCCGGGCAGATCCTGGCATTGTTTTCATTTCATTTACGAGTCGAGTCGCTCGCCCACACCGCACATATGTTGGGAAAGCGCACGGTTTGTCCCCTGGCATGAGGTCCGGTCCTTCTCGCTGCGCACCGAGATTTGCAGTCCTTAGGAGGGTCCTCAGGCGCATAGCACATGCCATTGATTACCATGTGTGAGCGCGTCCTCCATGTGAATTAGCCTTGCGAAAAAAGTCTAGTTAAATCCTATAAAGAAATATCTCTGGACGCTGTCCTTGCTGGGTGTCGGTTGTCCTGCGATGCGCCTGCCTGCCTGCCATCTCATCCCTCCGCTATTTCTATATTTAGATACAGGATTTATGGCCGAGCGTCATTTGAGCCGCTCTTCCAGTACTTTTTACGGAACCCCTAGGACAACATTGATTTTAAGATGGAGATGGGGGCGTTGACAGTTCTGTGTCCCGCCTGAGTGCGGGAGCAATCTCCCATTTTTAGGTAGCATTGAATGCCATTCCCCTTCCCCTGCCATCTCAAGGTAGTTCTGAGAGCTCTTCCTGGTTTTCTTCTGGGGGGCAGAACCAAAACAGTGTTCGAAGGAAACTCTATGCTGCGATTGCAGCGACTGAAACTAATACGCCTTGAGTACAGTGGATAATGCGACTTGTCCTGACTTTCCCCTTAGTTTTTCTTCGGTTTTCCCTTGTATTTTTTAGAGGATAACATTTGAATTTGGGGTTTTCTTTCGCGGGGTATGACGAGTTCAAGTGCATAGGGAGCACAAATATTTACTAAAGAATTCGATCTTTGGGCTATTTAATATTTTGAGAAGGAATAAAGATTTTTCAGGCTTAAATCACACGTCCATATTTACATATGTTGTGTGATCTATAAAGTTAAATATATTTCGACTTACAATGCTCAGGATAACCCATCTTAAGTTTATATCTTCACAATTTCTTTTTGGGAAATACGAATTTAATAATCAATCAAAAAGTATATTCAGCATGCCAACCAATCTTGAACCAAGAAAAAGTTTACATTCCAAGGAGGTATATTCAAATATTGACTGATTCTGATCTGTATATGATAAAATCCCCAACCCCATTTCCTTAGTCATCCCCGATGCACTGAAGCAGATGACCGTGTCCGTGTCCATGTTAAAGTCAAAACGCTGTGTCCAAAAACTATACGAAGCGTTTCCGATTTCAAAGTAAAGAACCAGACAAACAGCCAGACAGACGGGGAACGGAAGCGTTTGGCCACTTGGAGATTGCATTGTTGTGACCCATTCGCAGACTCATTTGTGCCCCGCTGATTGATTGCCAGTGGGAAGCACACATATACACCCTAGAGCCACTGGCAGTACCAGTACCAGTACCCAGCCCCTATTCCTGGGGCCAGCGCCAACATCTGGTTCACGCAACGATGCCACCGACAGCGAAATATGCAAACTGCTCGAGTAATTAAAATCATCGATATGAGCGTACACCGTACTGCTAAACCGTGCTAAACATAGAGGTGCCGGCTGCATTTCGAGTGCATTTCGGCCAATCAATCAGCGATCAAAGTTCATATATGTTGCTTGTGGAAAGAGGGGCACTCCGTCCCTCTATGGGGAGGCTGGGGGGGGGAGGGACAGTCAGTGCTGACTAATGGCCACCGATGACGAAGTCGGCCGATCTGTCCATCAGCAACAATAACAAAAGGCCCAGCTAATGTACCGACATCACACACCACAGATACGTACACTCTATAGCCATACATCTACACATCGTTTGATATACATACAAATGTCTGCGTGTGTATCTATGAGCGTGTGTCAGTGGAAGTTCATAAAAAAGACAAGTGAAATATGGTTTATAGTTAAGGTGTATCGACTATGGCTTGCTCTTTAAACTATTCCCATTTTAACTAAATTTTACACCATACAACCAAAGACAATACAATGGTAAAGTATTTTTTTTTACAACGAGTTGGCACGTTAGTTTTGAAAGTGGCTCCAGGCTCTCTTAAATGTTTGTTGAAAAGCCACAAGAGAGCGCTCAAAAGCCAGCCTCCTGTATTTGCGTTACTCATCTTACTATTTGTATTGTCTTTGATATAACTACACCTAGAGAGCCTATAGCCTATAAGAACCTATAAAGACAATGTTCAAAGTCTTAAACAAGGCAATTCAATCACAATGATTCAATCACAACCCTATTGAGTCGTGTATTCGTTGTTGTATGACCGATTCAAGACCGATTTAAAACTGGTTTGAATCCATAGATAGCACCCACCTACATATCTCATCTCCCATCCCCTAGTGCATATACGCCATTGAGTTCAACCAAATTCGTAGGGTATCCGAATTCGAGTAATTGCTCAGGGGCGCGAAAAAGGGGCAGCAGCAAAACGATCGCTTTTAGCTCCATCTCTGTCCCACCCTCTGGGGCCGTCTCTGTCTGTTTCTGTTGGTGCTGCCATACCCCTGTATGGAGCCCCTCGTCGGTGGCATAAATATTTTCCTTTTATATTTTTTCAGCCGAAGATGCGCGAGGCACATAAAAAGCAAACTCATACACAGACACACACGCGTACTGGTACATAGTATATAGAAGACGGAAAGACCGATCCAAACGATCCAGAGTCGGGTGTACCCGTAGTTGTCTATAAACAAAAAACAATCCATAAAAAAAGCCCCATCGATGGCGATGCTGCGACGCGACGCTGTGCCTCAGCGTTGGCGGTCGACATCCAAAAAGGAAAATCAGAGGAGAACTGAAGAAAACCAAACCAAAGTTTTGTTTATTTACACAAAAACATTTTAGTGACTTGGCCCGAAGGCAAAAACTGTTGACTTCCTCCCACTCTCGCCAGGAAGTAACTGAAAATGGTTTTTCAAATTCCCCAATCCGATCCCCCGCTGGTAGCAGAAAGCCTTAAAGCCAGGAAAAGGAACAAGAGAGTTAAGAAATGAAACCAAGCAAAATGGCGATTTCCTTGTTCTGGGAATGAATCGTTACGATCTTGCTCGATTTTGATGTAAACGCTTGACACTTTGCACCAAGATCTCATCTTTCTCCACATCCATGCCCCTGTCACCTCACTTCCCCTTCGCTTGCCTTTGGCCAACCGCAGCCGGCGGCATTCAACATCTGGCGAAAGGGAAAAGATTAATTTCTGACAGCGCGGGAGCGTCCCCAAAGGCGTAGATACAAAGAAGAGGAAGATCTGCTGGCGGCAAAAAGACAAAAACAAAAACATCAATTGTAATAAGTGGATCGACTAGAGAATTACCCTGCAGCAAAAGTGGGGTAGGACCATTCAGAGATATTTGTTTAGGAAGCTAATTGGTAAACACACTCAAAGCAGTAACAAGAAATGTTTTCCGACATTGGAGTTCACTTTCCACTATGATCCCAACAACTAATCCACCATCTTGTCCTATATACCCTTAAAACCCAACCACAGAGAATGCAAAAGCGAAAATTATTTATGCCTCCGCTGATGGATATGTAGGAACATCGATGTGGCTGTCGATGCTGATGCTACAGGCAGAGTTTTCCACGCCGCGCTTTTCACGGTCGCATCCATCAATCCCTCAGAGCGGTGCGTAATACAATATCCCATATATAGTCGGAATACCAGAGAGTATAGACACTCGGATCTACGGATTTAACATAAACTCGCTCGTAGGAGAGGCGTCAGCACGTCTCTAGAACTAATCATGTGCCAAGAGCAGAGACACATAAAATATTGCCTTGAAATTGAATTCCTTCATTTTGGGACTCTCTGCTCTCTCTCTCTCTCTCTCTCTCTCTCTTAGTTTCGCTTCTCTGGGGATTGCTTCTTGGGGTTCCTCTTTAGTACTTCATTATGGACGCACTAACGATGTTGTTTTAATGATCTCAAAACTCGACAAAAATCCACTTGACAAAATCCACAAGAAGCATCTCAGGCAGGCAGCATCGTTCCTCCCATTCCCTACTCAAGTGCGCAAGGGCGAAGGGCCCGATCCCTGAAGGGGATCGAAACTATATACAAGGGAGAAGGAAGCATGTACATAAACATATATGTACATGAATGTATACGTATATTGTATATGCATTTTTGCACAGACACTTTATGTCTGGTGGGACTCGAGTATGTGTGAAAAAGACCATTGAATGTCGGGCATATCTTTGGAGCCTTGTTATTGGTGTGGGGCGTGAGTCGAGCTGTTGATGGGCAGGGACTATAAAAATGTTTAGAGCAGAAACAGCCATGAAATGCCATTGAAAGTTTCTGCTGAAAGATGGGAAATACGATGAGCAGGTAAATAAATATGTATACAAGCTAATGATGATGAGAGAGGTGACAAATTGTACAAGTTTATTTGATAGTTTCCTCTAAAACCGTGGGAAATACCTGCCGATGAATGCCTTCCAACAAACTAGAAATGTTGGTATACTTAGGAGACTATTCTTCTCAAAATTGGTATCTCTTATCATCGGAACTTTTCATCAGAAGAGCTTTGCTCTCTAATTCAAGTTGATGATCAAGTAGTCATAATTGTCTTTTGATTGCTGGCTAAGCTAAAGCTCAGTTAATAATAGAAGAGCTTTTGGTATGTGGTATTGCAGCTATAGTATTAGTTAACCTGAATTAGAACCTTGTTAACGGCGTTTCCAGTCCATAGTACGTAACAAGACTCGTAGAATCAGGCATGACCCGATGCCATATTGATTGTTGGACGACAAATGATTCGCTATGGAAAGCTTGTTGTTTTCTTATGACTGCAATTAATAGCAGTGCCAGTCATTGCGTGTACGATCAGCATCAACAGTCGTCTATCTATCCGCTTTTAACCCAAACGTTCTCAAAGATATGTACGTGTATATCTGATATGTTAAGACAGTTTATATCATTTATCTTTCAAAGAAAGACACTTCTATTCAGCGTTGGTAAGCGTTGAACTGCTTTACAGTGCCTTAGATTTGTTTGAATATGTAAAATGCTGGCAAATGCTGGTTGTGCAACACCCAATTGACCCAGTTCACCCGCCCGCTCCTGTGACCCCACTACATCTTCCCCTCACTTAAAGCCAACTGCTTTGCCTTTGCCTCTCTCTTCCGTCAGCGCATACCCTGCTATCTCTCTCTTTCCTGGCTGTTTAAAGCAATTTCGCTTAGTCATGGCAAACGATCTGAGCTGGGAAAATCATCATGCAAAACGATATGTAATAAACTGTCTGCACTGCACTTGTTGCAGGGCTTTGAAGAGGGGCAGTGGTAACGCATCAATTCCGCAGACTTATATAGAGGGAAATGTAAGGGCAGAGACAGAAAAAGAATCAGAGACAGAAGCAAAGACAGAAGCATATTCAAACAAGAAAAGCAACCCAACCAATAGAACCGAAGCTTTTAATACTCTCCCAAGCGATCCCTCCTATTACTGCAGAAAGTGATATGTGGTTCAGTATATAGCTTAGAATATAACACAGCGAACTATAAGATATAGGTCACGCGATATAGTGTGTTTCGACTTTCTAACGTGTTAACTCTGTGTATATACTCCCTCTAAGGGTATACAAAAGAGAGTCTAAAGTGAAACACGTGTTTTGAATTAAGTGCCTGTCCTCTTTCCCCACTCTTTGGACCCCTTTCTCTGCACTTGCCATTCCTTCTTCTCGCGGAGTTGGAGTGTACTCCTCCGCCGCCCATTAGAAGCGCATTCTTGACGCTGTGTGGTTGTTGACATGTTGATGGGCAAAAGGGAAACCCGCGTAAAAGACCAAATTCCATGTTGCGTGCGGAATAATCACGTGCAAGCCACAATCTCAGAATCGCAGCCGACAATTCAGCTTAATAACAATGCAAAAACACACTAACACACACTCAGACACACTCAGACACACCTGGCTCACCTGGTTTGCCTGTCTGTGTGGCCTGTGTGGCTCTGTCGCTGGCTTTGACTCAGGTGCAGAGCTTATTGCCTCGACCCGAAGCCAGCTTCGTGCGCTGTTTGCGACCTGTTGCGGCGCTGGCAGAGCTTCAGCTTCAGGCTGCGGACCGGCTGCTGGCAGGTTTTTGGGGCGCAGTTGATGAACGAAGCTGCTGGCCGAACGACGCGACCGGCTTTAAGCTCCCATAACTCCAAAACTCCGACATCTATCCGAAACCCTGGCTGATGTTCTACCCAGTGCGTGCCGTGAATCAATCAAGCGTTATCAAGTGCCTAACAATTTCATACGCAATTTCCTCTCTGATCTTATACTCGAATGATGCGCGATCCCCGAGACAGATCAGTGATATCTTAATCCCCAGAGCAGTACGAGATGTGAGGGAACCACAAGCAAAGAAATATAACAAAAGAAAGAAAAGGAGAAGAAGACTTTAGTGAAAGTGATGAAGCGTCGCGCAGCATCAGCTTCAACCGCATCCGCGTCTCAGGCGCTTGACGAGGTTGGGCTCTTAATGATGTCTGCCGATGTATGCCACCAACAGAAACAGAGACAAACAACAACCACAACACTTAATTTTTGCATACGCCAAATGTTGTAAAAGAAAAAAAAACTAATTTACAACCTGTGGACTGAAATTTCAGTTTTAAGTCCAACAGAAAGTGAGAGAGTGATGTTTATGCGGTGCTAAGAAATGCTCAACACGGGCAAAGAAAAAGGAGAGGTTTCTATACAGATTGCAACGAATTTGGATATTTGATTTTATCAATCAGAAACCAATTCAATCCAATCAGCCCATTTGAAGTCAAGGTCTTGATAGAGTTTTGTCATATTTTTTCTTCACTGGCAATTTTCCCAGTAACTAAATACATATTTAAGAAGTGAAGTCTTAATTCATCAATATATAAAAAGATTTATGATCTTTCAAAGATCTGTAAACCTTTATTTCTTCCTAAATATCTTTAATTGATCTCTTAAATCCTCAATTTCCTCTTTGTATGCCACCGCCTGCTACGTACAATAGTTGTACTTCCTAAATAATAAACGTGGTTTAATTGTCTCTGACATTAGACATGGCTTTACCACCCATTAACGGGTGTTATTAGGCAGCTTAAGCGTAAGTTTCAGCTAACTCTGCGATTCGACGCACATAAACAAGCAGAGCAGACCCCAAAACTCACCTTGAAAGTACTTACTCGCGCACAGATACTGACGCACACATCCGCACACAAATAGATACACTTAAAACAAAAGCGTCACAGCCTCAGTCAGCCTCAAAACAGGCCATTTTTCTTCATCTCCTTTCCTTTGTGTCACCTTTGCACTACAATTGTGGGTTCCCTGTACATCTCCACTCCTCTCCCCATTTCCACATCTCCATCTATCGCTCACCTCTTCTCTCTTTTTGTCTCCTCCTTCCGACTCTGCCTGTCGCCTAATGACCTATAATTTCGCTGCGAAAGTAGCCAACAAAAGCGATAGACACAACAGAGCCTAACTCCAAAGCTGTTAATCCCATCGACATACTAGCAGCAGCCACTGTTAATGTGCTACTAAGTCCGACACCATGTGCACCGCTCCCGCTGATGATGGGGCTGCCACAGCCACTACTGATGCTTCTGCCCCCATCCATGGTTCGACGGCCTTGAACTCCACCCAGGTAAATACCATTTACAAAATATATACACACACACAGACACACACACACAGAGGTAGCATACAAGTATTTATGGTTAACATATTTTCGGTTTTCGCTTGATTTGCTTTGTGATTCAGTTGGTTTGGGGCCGCCACCTTATCTGACAACAATAATACTCACGTTGCCATTAAAACTACTAAAAATAAAACCAGATCTTGGCCGAAGTAAAAGACACCCTTACATACATATAATATGATAATCCAATTTGAATTAAATTTTCGGTGAGCTATGAAGAAAGTCAAGAAGTCACATGGCTTAAAGTGGTGGCTCACGAACTTTACAGATAGTTCATATATGTTACATCCGTTCGTCATGCAGGAGATGCAAACATCTGATCTAAATTATAATACCCCTTTCAAAGAGTACAACAAGATCTTAAACTGAAACTGAAACCAGTTTACTTTTGCCTGCTGCTGGTCATAACCGGGACTAGGTCTGGGTCTTGAGAGTATTATGCGAACTGTCGTCTGTTTGGGGTCTTTTTTATCAGGTTTAAGTGGAAATATTATTGCATCTTGATGTGGTCCTATTCAAGTGTATTTTTGGCGCTTAAACGAACTTGAAAGTCAAGATCACGGGAACTGAAAATCGTAGTTAATGTACGGTAAATATCACACATTTTAGGGGGGAGCCAAAACACGTTTAAAGATGCATTTCAAAGTGACATCATTACCGTTCAACATGACAGAACCAACTTCCCTCGAAACAACTGTCAAAAAAATACTCGCACAAACTCCCAAATCAACCGAACAATTCAAGCGTGAGAAGAATCGAAAAAGCTGATCAAAAATTGTACACAAAATGATGAGAGACACCGACATCGATCTCCTAATAGAAGAGGAGGGCCAGCGTCTGACCATCTGGCAGAAGGTAAAGGGAATGTCCTTATAAGCACCCCCGCTATAATACCCAATCTTAGATCCTGTTCTTTATGCTGGGCCTCACTTCTGCTCTGACTATTTGCGTTTTGATACGGCTCTCAAACAAGTTGACTGCCGATGCGGAGCACAAGGCTATGATGCACTTCAAGGATATCTCCGCTAGTCATATTGGTCATAGAAACGGATACTAGTATCCACATATTATATTTATATTTTTTCTGTGTTTATATTTCGTTTGGGTTGTTTGCGAATTGTTTAAATAAAGTGCTAAATGATTAATACGGACTACCTGTATTGAAGTGCAAACAAAACAGCAAGCAATTAGCAGAAGATCAGGAAAAGCTTTGAATGAACTCAAGATGGAGTTGTCAGTGGTGGATTGAGTGGATCATTAGTTGGTGACTGTACACAGTTGTACATTCAACATTCAACGTTTACGCGACGTATTAAGAGTCTTTCATCTGCTACTTTAGGTCTCCATACCCATAGATCCCAGTCACAATCCGGTGGAACAGAAGAAGTCCAACTGGCGATGCTACCTACAGTGGATAATGGTTCCCGTCCTCTCGGGAGGAACAGCGCTGATCTGGTATTACCTAGGAGCTTGGTCGGGATTGGCGGCTCTCTATAGCAGCGTGATAGCAACACTCTTGGTGCGGCCCGGCTGGAGATGGTTCTACATAGCGGCGGTAACAGGTCCTCGCGATACTGTGTAGGCTCTTTGCGTAGCAAATACTCCCGAAAGCGAATCTGAATCCAGACTATTTTCGTTTTAGCGCTCTCATTGCCTACATTCGAGTGCTGATGTTTGTGAAGCGACAGGAGCGCAAGAACCTCAACATTGGCGACATTTTCGAGGCCAGTGTGGCTCGGCACCCGGACAAGCTGGCAATCGTGAGCGAGACCCAGCAGTGGACCTTCCGCCAGCTGAACGAGCATTCGAACCGCGTGGCCAACGTCTTTCACAGTCACGGGTACAAAAAGGGCGATGTGGTGGGCCTGCTGCTCGAGAATCGGGCCGAGTTTGTGGCCACCTGGCTGGGTCTCTCAAAGATAGGTGTTATTACACCCCTCATCAACACGAATCTGCGAGGAGCCTCCCTCCAGCACAGCATCACTGTGGGCCAGTGCACGGCCTTGATTTACGGGGCCAGCTTCCGATCGGCCGTGATGGACATTGCGAAGGATCTACCCGCCCATGTCGGGCTCTATCAGTTCAATGATGAGGGCAGCCAGGCCCATGCGGCTGACGAGGGCTTGAGTCAGGGTCTGGCCCAGCAACTAAACGGACTGCTGGACACGGCCGCCAAAGATAAAGTGGCCGCAGGCGCCACTCGGGCGGATCACCACGACAAGCTGGTCTACATCTACACCTCTGGCACCACTGGTCTGCCCAAGGCAGCGGTCATCACGCACTCGCGGTGAGTATTTCTTTCTCCTGATAATCCTTTCCTGCTTAGCATTCCTTGTTCATTCTTTCAATCCTGTAGCTACTTCTTCATTGCCGCTGGCATCCACTATGCCCTCGGTTTTAGAGACCAGGATGTGTTCTATACACCCCTTCCTCTCTATCACACTGCTGGCGGGGTGATGAGCATGGGCCAGGCCCTGCTCTTTGGCTCCACGGTGGTCATACGCAAGAAATTCAGTGCCTCTGGCTACTTTGCCGACTGCGCACGCTTCCAGTGCACCGTAAGTGCAGTGATTTACATGATAACCGCTTCTCTTCTCACGCATTGCATCCACGACAGATTGGCCAGTACATTGGTGAGATGGCCCGCTATATATTGTCCACTCCATCGGCACCACATGACCGAAAGCATCAGGTGCGCATGGTCTTTGGAAACGGGCTGCGTCCACAAATCTGGCCGCATTTTGTTGAGCGCTTTGGAATCCAGCGCGTCGGTGAGTTCTATGGAGCCACCGAGGGCAACGCCAATATCATGAACAACGACAGCACTGTGGGAGCCATTGGCTTCGTTTCACGGGTACTACCGCAGATCTATCCCATATCCATCATACGAGCCGATCCCCACACGGGTGAGCCGCTGAGAAACAAGAAGGGTCTCTGCGAGCGCTGCGAGCCCAACGAGACGGGCGTCTTTATTGGGAAAATTGTGAAGGGCAATCCCTGCCGGGAGTTCCTCGGCTATGTGGACACGAAGGCCTCCTCCAAGAAGGTGGTGTACGATGTCTTTGCCAAGGGCGATATGGCCTTTATCTCTGGCGACCTGCTGGTGTCCGATGAACGGGGCTATCTCTACTTCAAGGATCGCACCGGTGACACCTTCCGCTGGAAGGGAGAGAATGTCTCTACTAGCGAAGTGGAGGCACAGCTCAGCAACCTGGCCGGATACAAGGATGTCATCGTGTATGGGGTCAGCATACCCCAAACCGAGGGCCGGGCCGGTATGGCCGCCATATACGATCCCACGCGCGAGGTAAAGGTGGAGATGCTGGGCCAGGAGCTCACTAAGGTTCTGCCCAGCTATGCACGTCCGCAGTTCCTGCGCTTCCTCCGGAAGATCGACCTGACGGGCACGTTCAAGCTACGAAAAGTGGAGCTACAGCAACAGGGCTTCGATCCGGCGGCCATCGAGGATGAGTTGTTCTATGCAGGATCGGATGGTGTCTATGCCCCACTCACCCAGTCCGTCTACGAGCGGATTCAGCGCAACGAGATGCGCTTCTAGGAACGGGACTGGAGGAGGTTAATACTCCATGGTTGAGCTAAGACTGTGCCCCCCATCATCGAAGTTAGGGCCAATACCTCCACTTTCGATGCGAAAGGGAATGTATTTCCCGAGTTATAATCTTTGTCTATCTGTTAGGTTTAATTTGGTAGAATTCTATATTGTGCTAGCATAAAATAACGATAAAAGGAAACTTACAATGGAAAAAGCATCTTGGATCCATTCTCCCCACCAGGGAATCCGACCAGTTTTATTTGTTCGGAAAGGGGTGTATGTAGGTGGAGAGTAGATCAGAAATCTTATCTAAATACTTTCAGCAGTCTCGGATGGATGTGCTCAGTCATCAGTCCTTGGGCGGCACATCTTTGTTGAGATCGCTCTTCTTTTTCTGATCCATGCGCTGCTCCACCTGATCAAGGCGCTCGCTCATGGCATCCAGCGAGGTTAGCAGACCCTCCTGGATCTCCCCATACCGCTTCATGGCCAATATGAGGCTCTCCTCGATCAGTTCGCTCTGCTGTGCATACTCCCCGTTGTTTTGGGTGACCTGCTTCAGTTGATCCAGGCACTCGCTGGGTATGCTTCGGAAGTATTCCGCGCCCAGGGCCGGCTCCAGCTGCTTAATCCGCTCCAGCTGCTCGGCCTGGGTGTGCAGCTCGGGCGCTACCGCATTGAGATACACCTCCTTGGAGCGCACCTGCTGGTGCTCGTCCAGAAAGTTGGGGTCCAAATACTTCTCCAGCTCGGCCGCCCGTCCCACGCACTGCTGCAGCTGTGCACGTCCTGTAGTCGCCTCACTGAGCAGGGCGTTGGCGGAACAAAGAGAATCCACTATGCCCTCGTCGGTCTCCGCTTCCCGCACGGGCCCCAGGACTCGGGTTAGGGCATCGATGCGCTTCTCCAGTATGTCCAGTGCGTCCATTTTCAATGTTTTTTTTATTGTTTTCCCTTTCAATGAGGTCACTTGTGCTAGAGATGATACATTGATGAAATATACCGTCCGATACTCAGAAATATACCGAAATATACCGTCTCATTTTCAAAACATACCGTAAATATACCAATGAAAAAAATAACTTATTTAATAAATCAAAATATTTCTCAAATATAGCTTTTATATCTTGAAATTCTCTAATGATAACGACTCCGCATCCTTGTTGATTTGCGCCAGACTGTCCTCGGAAATGATGCGAACCACATCGGTATCAGGCTCGTCGCCCGTTGAATCGTCCAGCACACACAACAAGCCATCATTTTCCATGTACGGGAAAAAGAACTCTGGCTTGTCCCAGCTGGATCTCTCACCGATGCCGCAATGAGACTCCTGGGCCATGTGTTCGGCTAGCGAGTCGAGCTCATCAAACTGGATGTCACAGCTAACGCAGCGACGCATGCACAGCTGGCGACGTACATAGTTGACCACCTTGACGCGCTGATAGAAGTTCAGTGCGCTGGTGGCGACATCGAAATCTAAGCTATGGGCATCTATCATGTGCTGTTTAAGGCCAGCGAAGTGGTCGCCGAGGTGCGGGCAGTAGAGACACTTGAGCGAATGTGGCTCGCCATCCCCGGCCCAGTCAGACCAGTCCGAATCATGTTCACCCTCCGAGTCTGGACGAGCAAAGTGCTTGTCAAAGTCCACGCTGACGTTTTCCGTGTCTGCGGAGACTGACCCGGAGGGCTGTCGTCGTTTCTGGTGCTGCTGCTTTCTAGGTGCCGGCACCGGCGCCCGATTGTAGTTGATAAGGAAGTACTTGTCGTACTCGCGGCGATTAGGATTTATGCGCTTGTGCCCCTTCTTGCGCATATGTTCCTTCAGCGTGGTTCGATCCTTGAAGATCTTCTCGCAGTACAGGCAAACCAATTGGTTCAAATTTGCTTCCAGCTGGTCGAGCAGCTCATCGACATAGACCAACTTCTCGGGCTTTCCCACCAGTAGAAAGTGCTTGTCAAACAAGTGATCCAGGTAGTCGGCCCTAAGGCCCTTGATTACGGTTCTGCAGAAAAGACACTCCTTGGAGAAGTTTCGGTCCGTGAGCTCGAAATGGTGTCGCTCCAGGGCGGTTTTCAGTCGTTCCTCCCGCAGTCGCTGGCGAAGCTCGTAGTCCTGCGGCAGTATATCACAGAGCAAATAATATTTCTCGTTTCTGGCATATGTTCCATCGGGCAGCTGGTCCAGGAACATAGTCGTGCAGTATTGCTCGAATTCATGGCCTGAAAGAAACCAAATTGTATAAGGGAATCGCTCAAACGGCACTTTAGGCGCGCACTATGAAACTCTTTTTCCCAGTATTGCAAATAATCCTCCAGCAGCGCGATGTCCTCCACATCGGCGATGACCAGGCGATGCTCCAGATACAGGTGCGCCAGGCAGTCGTCTTTGTCCGCGGGAAATATATACACCTTGTCGCATTTCAAGCACTTTACGACCGTGTTTGCCGAAGGCTTCAGCACAGAGCTGGATTTATTTTCCAATTTGGGTGCAACTTCTTCTGGTACGGTGTCCACCGCGTGCTCCATTTTTTATTTGTCAACAAAAAAAACCACAAAATATATATGTGCAGTGACCCTCAGAAATATACCGAAATATACCGTCTCATTTTCAAAATACACCGTAAATATACTGAAGAAAAAGGATTTTAGCCCACTTAAGCCCCCTTTATTTAAGCCGGATAGCAACTTGAGTTAAGCCGCCGAACAAAAATCAAATAATAATAATTACTCTTGTAAGTGCATAAAAAAATCTCTAAAATTCTTCAAGATTCACAATTTTCGTGGAGAGTATTTTAATAGCTACTGGTCGACAATGGGTTAATTGTTCTCTGTCCATGATCTAGTTCGTGATATATTTTAGTGGCTGCCTATCGGGATTTTTGACGGTCATGACTTTTTTTTTGTAAATAAAAATATTAACAGAAATGCCATTGTTTTAAAAAAACAAAACAATGGCTAACGATAATTTTCCGGCATTAATTCTAAAAATGATCGTAGATGTGTGATCTTGAGATCTTCAAAAAAAAAATAAACAGTCCTATGAATCGCACAGTCGATATACATATGTAGATTCCTGAGCTACGAAAGCGGATAGGATACCATTCTTATGGCAATAGATTATTGTACTATGCTAGAATGAATATGAGGTATATAAAATCAATCCTATAGTTTTAGATTCATAAGTATTCCCATCCAACCAATTGTTTCTCGGGATATTGGAAATATTAAATCCATTTCTTTAATTCAGTTGCAAAGTCCCCATATCTTTCCAAGAATGCTAGATAAGTCTCACAGAAACGACAGTAGATTTTCCCTTTAGTTATGTGGCTCCACCGCAGCAGGAGCATCGTTCCAGGGCTGCACTTCGGCCTTGCCGAAGATCACGAACAGCCCGTTGCCCACCAGGTAGAAGCCAGCGGCAATGAAGAATACTATGCGCCACAGATCGGGATCTTCCTGTAAGGAACAACACAACATAAAAACCGAATCAGTAAGTGGAGGCTGGTCAAAAGTGTAGCCGAGTATCTTACCTTATCGGTGACAATGACACCAACCAACAGCGGAGCGATTATGCTCATGATATTGGCCACGCAGTTGGTGATGCCCATCAGGATGCCGGCAAAGTTCGGCGACAGATCCAGGTGGTTCATGTTAAAGCCCAGGTAAGTGGCGCTGCTCATTCCAACGGTGAAGCAGAGGAGGACCACGGCCAGGGTGGACTGGTCGGCCCTCACATATCCCAGACCGATGATTGTGATCATGGGGATCCACAGACCAATCGAGTTGAACAGCTTGCGACTGGTCTCCGTGGAGATGCAGTTGCGGTTGTTCAACTGGGCGGATATAGCCGAGAAGACGAAGGACATGAAGAACATGCTGACGTAGGGAAGGGACGAGAGCAGGGCGTTTGACTTGATGTCCTTGCCAAGGACGCTCTTCATGTAGCTTGGAATCTGTGTCAGGAGTGTCCAGAAGCCCCAGTTGAAGACGCTGTGCGAAACAATTAGGACCAGAAACGGGGGCGAGCTGAAGATGCGGAGCCAGGGAGTCTTAAGCTCCGTATGGCTTACTTGCCCGGCCTGCGCGAGTTCAATCTTCGACCCCTCCGCCAGCGTTATTCTTTTGTACTGCGACGGTGAGCTGGCGCCAAAAAAGAAATACACGATCGCCCATATTAAGCCAAATCCACCTGAGACGTAGAAGATACTTGGCCATCCAGCCGATGAGGCGGCCAGATGTCCACTGGTTGCCAGCATGATGATCGTGCCAAATGCATTGCCTGTATAGGCGCACGTGCCGAGCGTGGCGCGCTCCTTTGGCAGCATCCATTTGGAAAGGATCGTGTGGACGGATGGGAAGACCACGCCCTGGCACAGACCACACGCCACACGCAAAGCGCACACCGCTTGCCAGTCTCCAAGTTTGGCGCAGAGAGGCGTGAGGATGGTCAGCAGCGAACAGACGGTGAGACCAGAAAGGAACATTATTTTGCCACCGAATTTCTTGGCCAGCTGGCCAGCCGGCACCTGGGTGACCACATAACCCCAGAAGAAACTGCTCAGCAGCAGGGCTCTCGTCTTCTCCGACCAGTCATATTCCTATTAAGCAGATGGGCTAGCCGCCTATGGTTCGCATGATGTGAGGTTTACTTACGGGAAAGTCGGGATTCACGGAGGACGAATCTGTCATGGCCACCACTGCCATGGATAAATTGACACGAAGGGCGTAGGTGACTGACAGGCCCCAGAAGATCAGAACCACCTGCCAATGACGCACTCCTAGTCCTGCAATACAAAGGAGTCAAACACTAACATGTCTAAGGAGACCTAATAAGCATTTTAACCTGGCATGTCTGAGCAACAGATATGAACGTGTTCTGATCAATATTGCATGTATGTCAAGGCCCACTGGATGAGGTTGTGGCGGTCTCGTTCCCCCACCGCTTTTGAGAATCAAACACTCTTGTGGTTTTCTTTTCACATGCTGTCGCTGTAGACAGATGCAGCACACATATAGTACAATATAATTATTATTTTCGCCTCACTTTGTGAGTGCCCTTACATAATTAGTCGCTACAACAAAACCTAAGACGAGGGGAACGCGAATACAGAGTACAGTAACGAATAGTATAAAAATATACAAAAATATACACGGAGCGCGAATTAGTTCGGACAATGCGAAAATGCATTGCATTGCGCTCCATTACTCCATTAGGATTGACAGTCGGCCGACCACCGGATCGGATCGGATCTGTTCGGACCCGGTTCGGCTGGATTTTGGTGGAAAACTGAACTAGCTGACTAGCTGTTTCTCTTCACATTTCACTAAATTCGTCGGAGTTAGTGCTGCGACTCCACCTGAGGCGTGGAGTTGCGCCTGGGCTTCGCCGGGGGATCGTTCCAGGGCTGCACTTCGGCCTTGCCGAAGATCACGAACAGCCCGTTGCCCACCAGGTAGAAACCAGCGGCAATGAAGAATACTATGCGCCACAGATCGGGATCTTTCTGTAAGGTACAACACAACATAAAAACCGAATCAGTAAGTGGATGGAGGTGACAGGTGTAGCCGAGTATCTTACCTCATCGGTGACAATGAAACCAACCACCAGCGGGGCGATTATGCTCATGATATTGGCCACGCAGTTGGTGATGCCCATCAGGATGCCGGCAAAGTTCGGCGACAGATCTATGTGGTTCATGTTAAAGCCCAGGTAAGTGGCGCCGTTCGTGCCTACGGTGAAGCAGAGCAGAACGACGGCCAGGGTGGACTGGTCCGCACCCGTATAGCCCAGTCCGATAAGTGTGACCATGGGGATCCAGGTGCCAATCGTGTTGAACAGCTTCCGACTGGTGCCCGTGGAGACGCAGTTGCGGTTGTTCAACTGGGCGGATATAGCCGAGAAGACGAACGACATGCAGAACATGCAGAAGTAGGGAAGGGACGAGAGCAGGGCGTTTGACTTGATGTCCTTGCCCAGGATGTTCTTCATGTAGCTGGGAATCTCGGTCAGCAGGGTCCAGAAGCCCCAGTTGTGAGTGGAGTGTGCCACGATGAGCACTAAGAATGAAGGCGATGTGAACATGCTCAGCCAGGGTGTACGGGGCTGCGGCTGCTCCTTTTCCTGATCCTGTCCAGCGGCCACTTCACCGGCCTGCGCCATTTCAATCAGCTTCCGCTCCTCCGACGAGATGCTCTTGCACTCCGACGGCGAGCTGGCGCCCCAAAGGAAGTACACGATCGACCAAACGCATCCGACTCCGCCTGAGATGTAGAAGATGCTTGGCCACCCAGCCGATGAGGCGGCCAACAATCCACTGGTGGCCAGCATGATGATCGTGCCAAACTGATTGCCCGAATATGCGCACGTGCCGAGCGTGGCGCGCTCCTTCGGAGGCGCCCACTGGGACAGGATAGTGTGCGTGGATGGGAAGACCACGCCCTGGCATAGACCCTCGACCACACGCAGGGCGCACACCAATTGCCAGCCTCCAAACTTGGCGCAGAGGGGCGTGAGGATGTTCAGCACCGAGCAGATGGTGAGACCTGAAAGGATCATCACTTTGCCACCGAATTTCCTCGCCAGCTGGCCAGCCGGCACCTGGGTGACCACATAGCCCCAGAAGAAACTGCTCAGCAGCAGGGATTTTATCTTATCCGACCAGTTGTACTCCTAAAAAGCAAAAGAGTTAGCTTGGGGTTCGAGCTGACGTTGGGGCCAGTGAAATTTACTTACAGGAAAAGCTGGATTCGCGGAGTTGGAATCTAGCATGGCCACCACGGCCACGGATAGGTTGACGCGCTGGGCATAGGCCACCGTCAGGGCGCAGAAGAGAAGAAAGACCTGGAAGTGGCGTACTCCCAGACCGGAACCTGCAACAAAACGTAATCAATTAGAAGGTGCGGTTGGGTAATCTGATCATCGACTGCGCACTCCATTCAGTTCAATCAATCGATTGGCTATCAGCTATTGACCGCCCTATCTGAACCATGAGAGGTTCTGGTTGGGTTTTCATATTTCTGTAGAAGGCTGTAGGTCACCTGTAGGTCGCTTGCCTGTTGAAGTCTGTCCAAGATTTGGAATCGCGTTTGCGCTCAACTCAACTCGACCAACTCAAACTGGCTACAGCTGGAAATTGATTTATGGCAGACACTGTTCAAGTTCTAAACCTTTTTCGGGTTTATTTCTTCTTTCTGTGATTGCCGTAATGTAACTAAACTTTATCATCCCTTATCTGGCTGACAGGCAACTGTGAGATATAGCTATTTGCCTTTGCGGTTTGGAACGCTTCTGGTTCTGAATTACGCGGCGGATTCTTGCGGAAAAATTCCATTCATTCGTTCATTCAGCGAATGGCGCCGAATCAGGGACCGCCACTCCTTTATGATCTCTCTGCCAACAGTTAAATCTATCTATTTATTTATGTATATTTAACTATTTCTTTGTTGGTTTAATCCCAAGTGAGTTGGCTGAGATTAGTCTGGCCATAAGTGGGTGGTAAACTAGCAGCTACAACTGCTTATGAGTCCAGATTTTACGGCATTACAGTACTTGCAAGCACCAGGATTTATCCGCACTGGAACACACCCACTTTTCATTCTTCTGGTGAGGGGGCTCGTCTTCTTTGGATATTCTTATCTCCAACGGATAAGAGAATCAACGGTATCGAGACCCATCATGGGGTTGCATCGACATGTAAGAATTCTGAGGTTTAACTGGGAGTTTCTTGAGGTTACACTGAGCTGAGAGCATCTGAGGAGCGATTTGTGCATCAATCAAAACCAAACTTTTAAAAAGAGAGAATTGTAGGGCCTTGATGCAAGACTTTGTGTTGGATCTTAAGGACTTGGAGTAGGCTTATTGTGGTATGCTGCGAGAGTGATTGAATTTATTGAGAAGTACAGGTACTCGTAGTACGCACTTTAAGATACCCTTTGAGCCTTGAAAGGACAAAGAGAACTCCATCATATTCAAAGGATAAGACCCACCTTCATCCTCGAAACGACGATTCTTCACGGTGTTAACCATAATGGGATTCGTTAGCTCTGAACACAAAAATTACGGGCTTGCTCTGTCTGGCACTACTGTTCACCGCGAAGTCTGTTCACTAACTGATGGATACTTGATAGAGCATCTACCAGTGCTACCAGTTCTACTAGTGCTGTACGCAAATAGACTGATAATCTAACCTTTTCTAGCATTTCTGGATCTGTATCTGTATCTGTGTCTCTGCGTCTCTGTCTGTCTGTGTGATTTGTTAGTTGTGAGCAAATGAGCGTGCAGCTTCCCACAGTTACCCCCAGAACCGTGCCACCCCCTACATAAGCTTCGGGGCGTGTAACGCTTCCATTCAGGCTTATCAGCCGTATGTCATCCATTGCACCTTAAGGCCCCCAGAGCTGTAACCAATTCTGGTATTCTGGCATTACGTATGCATCGCTGATAACGGGGGGCTATCATTTGGTCAAGGCATGGCCAGGAGGCTACTTTGAGCCTCTGTCAGCTTTCAATCTCCAGATCCGATCAATCTGTGTTCGATTTATAGTCGGCCAGTTTTGAATCGCTTCATCGCTGTTGCCGTTAGCTTTGAACTTGAAGTCGTGCCAGTTGGGGAGCTTTTTATTCGCTTAAAAGTTCAAGCGCAAAAGCTGCGCTGCTCGCTGAAAGCTTCATTTCATTTTTTTGGTTTACTACAGTGTGCACCCGATAAAGAGGAAAAGTGGAACGTACAACCGCAAGTCACGCAATTACAGATGCAATTATCGCTCAACTAATTCTGCATTGAAATTCAAATTGTAATCGAATTGGTGTCAGTACTTCGACTGCTTCACATTCCCACACCACGCCGATGGGTACCGTACCCTAGTGATGAATGGATGGACAAATGATGAACGAGGTGTGGACTGGACGTCTTGACACGCTTATTGTGTAAATCATCAGAGCTTAACCGACTTATCATGGAGCACCGCTGGCTGATAACGATTTTAGCCCTTCGACCAGAGGCAGAGTTTCCCCAAACGACTTTCAAATGTCCAGTCAGAAGATAGCCAGTGCCACTGCATATCACACCTGTCATTTGAGTGGATTTAGAATCCAAAATCGATGTCACAACAACCTTAGACAATTGTGCGTTGGATTGCTTATCAGAAGAATTCTTTGGCCGACATTCGATCAAGCAGCAACAAAAAACAACAGACGGAGCAGGTTTGGTTGGATCCTCCCCTATATGGGGTAGCGGTATCTCAGTGGCTGGCACTGGGATAACCTTCCCTTCTAGCTGATTTGTGACCCGACTTGCGGTGCTGCCTGGAGCCGGGTGTCAGCCTTGTCTCGGTTAGGGGCGCCATGGCGCCTACCTTGCCAATTTGAATATTTAGTGAAAAATATTTAAATACTGCATATATGACAATTACATAATCCAGAGTTAGTTGTTTATTTCGAGCGCACTCGAGTAATTTATGCTCTGACGGAAGATTTCCCCTGTTTTTGTCAAGTGTTAATGAATTTGAATGCAATTACACGCAGCTCTAAAAAAAGATTTTGCAAATCGCAAATCAGTTCGGTTAAAGGAATCGCTATACGGATATATGCATATTTAATTAGCAGTTCGCCTGTCCCTTTCGACTGCCAAAAGGTTTCAGCTCTGATTTGGCTTCTGCTCAATTTCAGCTTTTCAGCTCAATTTCCTCCTGTGGAAAGCGGTTTGGTTTAGTCAAAGCAGGAACATAATAGGAAATATGCGAGATTTATGTTTTCGCCTTATACGCCTTATACGCAGCCTGCTATCGAGCCGACTCTAATTGTTCAAAGAACGTATCTCCTATCTAAATCTCTAGTCGGCGCTGCTGTTGTTTTTGTTTTTGTTTAGTTTAGTCGCCGCTGCCGCTGCTGCTGCTGCTGCTGCTGCTGACGTTGCTCATTAGCCGCCGGTACGCGTACTAAACTGGATTCGCGTTAGACTGTCTGTCTGTGGCGTATTGGGGCATTCTTTGTGTGTTTTGTTGCTCTGTTTCACACACGGAGTGGATTGACTGACAGACACCCAAACAAACTCGGAATAACTGAGAGATTGCCGTTCGATTCGTATCTGTGTGCACTATACTGATATACTGGCATTTGTCGGCTTTCCTCTGGACTCAAATTTGCATACGAACTTTGATGATTTATATTTATGGGCTTTGCGAGTGCAAACAAATGCCAGCTTCCTGTCTGAGGCGCCACTCCAGTTCCAGGTATTGATCAGTGTACGTATCTACGCCTAAGTCACGTTTAATTGGTATACCTTCGATTAGGGAATACCATTTAAATATGTACCTTAAAGCAGATGCACATTTGGTTTTTAATTGTGGGCTTGGAACCGATAGCCATTAGCCATTAAAAAGAGAAGACGCCAGACACCAGACTGTCACCGACTGGTACTTCAGATTTAATCACGATTGTTAACACCTGAAAATCGATTGCTTTATGTACTCGAACAGCACTTGAGGGCTAGTGAAACTTTGTACTAACTAGAATTTTCATTAATCAATAGTAATGTTGTGTTTGTTATTGTGAGAGAACCGCCATAATTTGTCCTCCCTCTAGCCAAATACCATTTTAAAAAGTGAACTAACATTCCTGATAATTTTACTAGTACATATTCCATTGTTGTTCCACTTACATTTGCCCTCGGCCTCATCGTCCTTCTTGGGGTTCTTCAGGTCCATGGAGTCGTTGCTCCCACCACAGCACATCAGCTTCATATTTAATGTCCTATTTAATTCCTACTAGATCCTACTGTAAGGGGTAAATTCGTGGAGCTTCGTGGAGCTTCGTTGAGAATAGTTGGGGGTTGTTGGAGGTTGTGGGTGTTATTTTAGCACTTCTATGGTTCGTCGTTCTTAATGTGGCGTGGCAATTCAGTCTCTCCGCCCGCTCACTGCTGGCCAGCAATTCGATCTGATTCGATTTCGATCAAGGAAAATGTGAGCATATTAACTACTGTTCCAGGTGCCACAACAAAGCAATTGTTTCTGTTTCTATTTCTGTTTCAGTTCGATTTCGGTTACGATTCTCTACCGCTCGACGGATGCTACCGTTTAGTACCGCGCTCTCGCCACAATTTCAGACCGACTGAACGCTGAATCGGCGCTGGGACTCCATTTATACGGTGTGGCTGGGGGTTGTGCTTGAAGCGCCGGCGCGAGGCGCAAGCCCCGAGCCGCTGACTGGCCAGCGATCGAGACACTCAAACACGCTCTGGGCGGCGGACGTCACTGGAGCAGAGCTCTCCACTCTGCCGAGAAAAGCCAGGGAGGCCACTTACGCGCCCCGTGGACAGTCCGTAAGGTGGCTAGGTGGCATACTGTAGTAGGTACATACATATGTTTGTACTTATATCCGTCGCGAATCGAATCTTATCAGAATCATCTATAGATTACACGTAGCACAAGAGACCAGGGCATGCCCACGAGCTTGTCAGGGACAGAATACATGTATATAAGACCATCCGTTGAAGTGTTTGAACCTCGCACTCGCACCCCATCAAAGGAGTCTCATATGATGCTCTTGACATAGTGATGTATTTGTTTGTAACATATCAGCGCCTAAGGCCCCGAAGTGATATGAAATTTTGCTAGCCCCAGAAGACACCGAAGCCAGCGAAGCCACCGAAATGGGACAATGGAAAATTTATAGCTACGAGGTTTTTTATTTGGATTTTTGAATCAATGAAACTTTGGGTAAACGAATTGAATTATTGCTCGGGAGTTACGCTCAGAGGGAACCCCGAAACCAACCCAACAAAGTGTGGCCGAAAAAAAAAAAAAAAAACAAAAACTGGTTAAACGATCACCTGCCCTACTCGTGGATGCCACCGAGTTCCGAGAGCTATGCTCGAATCATAGCTGGCATTCAGAGGAGTGAGTGGATTGCTCTTTACATTACATTACCCCCGGCAGGGCATGCAGAGTAAGAGTCGATCACTTTCACTTTCGCATTGGGAGCTTTAATTAGTTCTGAATAGTTCTGAACACAATACTCTCTCCCCAAGGCCACTCACCCCCCTCTGGGGTGGTTAGACAG
This sequence comes from Drosophila lowei, assembly GCA_008121275.1. Lineage (NCBI taxonomy): Eukaryota > Metazoa > Arthropoda > Insecta > Diptera > Drosophilidae > Drosophila > Drosophila lowei. The sequence goes on along the minus strand of CM017778.1, from coordinate 15,852,286 downwards.
TAACTATGTGTTGTTTAAAAATTCTTAGCTATGCATAGTTCATGCCTGGCTGATCCAATGGAATTCGTTTTGGTTCTGATTCCCTCGATCTCTCTCTCTCTCTCTCTCTCTCTCTCGATTGTGTTTTGCGGCTATTAGCAACCTATTTATTGTTGCTGCCAACGTGTGCTTTTGTTTAGAGAACAACTGGAATTTCTTGCAATTACCAATGGATGTACATAATGTACGTGGCAAATCCAGCTTCTAATCTTTGCTTCAGTCGTATTTACCAACTCGACTCTCACTTTAGACCCATTTACTGCCCCAAATGAAAGTTCGACCTGATCTTATGAGGTGCAAACGAAGTGTAAAACTGCTTTAGATAGCCCCCCAAAAGGTGACGCACTTTCTGGCACCCTTCAGCCACACGCTCGGCTCATGTCGAGCCATATGCAAAACAAATGTTAGTCCCGGTTCGACTCTTAAGATGCTAAACAATGGGACAATAAAATCAAACATTGTGATAAGCGGTCTTAAATCCTCCCTCCTTGATGCGGACCGGACGAGTCCGAGGGGTAGGAGGGTTTTCCTAATCCAATTGTCGTGATGCTTCTGGCTTGCGGTCTTACTTAGCAAACCTGTTAAAGCTCATTGGGGCACAATGAGTCTCTCAGGATTTTATTGATGGATTTGTCACGATATCAAACCAGCTTTAACAGTCAGAGCCGATTTATTTATGTGTAAGTTCAACTCATTTAGTAGAACTGGGCGTAAGGGAGGTCCAATGCCCTTCTTATAGGGCATATTCAACTTTGCAGCATACTTCTGGGGATCATATTTACAGAAAAGGCTGAAGGATAATCAGCTGATTAAAATCGGATTTTCAACTATAAATGTCCTTTAAGTGTTACAAATATCCGTTAAATTCTGTAAAACAGTTATAATTCCTACAAACCTAGTGGAATTCCATTCCAAATCGTTGTACCCTTAGGGTATTGATGCTGACCCACTAGCCGAATGTTGTTTCTGATTTACAGATCTCGTGCTTGGCACGACAGACCGCAAACGACGTTTGTTTGTAGATCAATAAATGTGTTTGGATCAGCAAAGTATATTATCAAATCGATTCTGGATTTTTATGTTAATGGGAAGCTCCCCCATTTCACGACTCTTCCGCTGCCAAATGATGCTGCAGATTTTACTTATCGTTCTCCTAGACGTCACCCTTCTCTGCCACCCTCTACATATGTATATAAAACTTCCAGCAAAGCCAGCCGCAACACGCTATGCTCTGGTAATAGATTGGTAGATATATCTAACACAGATGGATGCTAGTGTTTTAGTTTTTCTCGTGTCATGGGGGGCTGGCAGCGGGTGACGGGCGCAGAATTAGTGCACACAATAATTGCCAGTCAATGCAATTACACATCCTCCAGTAGATATTACGGGGAGCAGCTGTTTGACGGACTAGTAATTACATTCTGGACATATTTTTTACAGCACAGCACCACAAAATGAACAGTTGTAAATGCAATTCAGATTTATTTGTGTTTACCTCAATCTCTACCTCCCTCCTACTCTCACTCTTTCTCTTTGTATCTGTTTTGGCTTTCGAATCGATTGCATAAGCTCCCCCACATTCGATTCATGATCGAGAGTTTGCCGCTAGTAGTTCTAATATGCGAAACGTGCCGTTTCAGCTTGAACTTGACCATAGACAAGTCAGGCTCGACTTGAGTTCCTCAATTCCTGAGTACTCCACCCCCCACGCGGTAACATGTAAATTCAAGTTCAAGTGCCTGTCGCACTATTCAATGGGAAGTCGAACAGACTCCCGCTAAATTGGCAAGCTCTGCTAGGCCATGCCGAAAACATGCCTAGCTGCGATGAGTAGTGTTTTCGATGTTATGGTACCTGGCCATAAGCGAGCGGGTCGTTGCGCATGCTAATTGCCGTCTGATATCGCCGATTTTGTGTGGCGATTAACGCGCAAAGCAATCGACCAGCTAGATGACATTGATTGGGCCGTACAACTTCCATCCACTTCTCTTCCCCCTCTCCAACCTCCCCTTTAGAACTTAACTATTCTACTCTTGATTTTTGCGGTCTCTCAACCAATCTCATTATAAAATTCCAACATTTGTGGGGGGATTCTCGCTGGGCTGGGATTTCTCTGAATGCAAAATTATCAGCAATGAAATATACATTTATTTTCGGACAGAAATCGTAGCTGATTTCGTGCTACGTTGACATAGGCCCGTTGGCACCTTGTCGACGTCAGAGCGAAACTTCGCATCCATTAAACAGCACTTGTTAACTGATTTGGATCATATTGCAGGAGGGCAATCCTAACTTGTGCTATTGGCAAAACAAACAAGGAATTTTCCGCAACACTTCAGATGCTAATAACACAACGGAAAACCTCTTAGACGTTAGTAAAATGATAAAGCCTTAACAACGTGTTATAATTAATAACCCTAATCTAATCGTTGATGCCAATATTAATTACAAATCCATCAGTGAACAATTTAGGGCGATCGTCATAAAGCCATCGATTGTTTATCTGGCACTTCCGTATCAGGGCTAAGCAATAAACTCGTAAACAAAGAGAAGATCCTCAAATCGCAGCCGAAACAAACCATTGTCATGCCTTGAAAGCAAGCCTTAGGACTGTCGTGATAAGGTGGAGTGGCAACGAGACGTCAAAAAACCCCATAAATTCAAGGGAATCTATAATGGAAGTGCGTTTTCCGCTGAAGCAAACTTAAGATTAAATATAGATAGAAAAAACCCACAGGGAGGCTAAATTATACAGTTTGGTTAGCTCATTTTTAACATAACTTAGTTCAAGAAAACGAATTAATTTTTTCCTGTTTAATTTACATATAGAAATCTACATGCACGTTCAAATTCAAATTCAAAATTCAGTTGCGCGCTCAACAAATCGCCTAACGCGTTCACAAACATCGTATATTCGAACGATTTATTGACTATCAATCGCTCTCATATTCGTGGTGTGGTTATATATACACCTGTTTTAGTCAAATTACAATACATGCGAGTACTTAAAAGTAGTTAATCTTGTAGAAAATTGATTCGTCAATCATATAAAATTATGTGGGCATGGCTGAATGTTGCATCTAGCTATTAATATTCCACGGAATATCAAAATCAGGGAATATGGTTTCCAAACCTTGACGGAGACCGAAAATAATGAAAATCGTGGTTTTTTTAAGTTCAGAAGAAATATGGCATGGATCTACAAGAAGAATTTACAATCGTTAATGTTTTCCGCCATCTACCTCAAGTAGTTGAACTGTTTAAATAGAGGGGGCTTAAGTGGGCTAAGTTCGATTTCTTATCGATACAAGTTCAGGTAAATAGAAGTGCGGGTTTTCTTTTTGTGCGATGTAATTATGAAATTTCCGCTTATTAAATCAAAGCGTGCTCTGAAATAGTTTAACAGACAGATTCTCAGTATAAACTTCTTCATTTAGATTACAAACAACATGGCACAAAGCAAACTGAATGATCTTGCGGGCAAGCTGGGCAAAGGTGGCCCACCTGGACTGGGTATTGGACTGAAGCTCCTGGCGGCCGCAGGAGCTGTGGCCTATGGTGTTAGCCAGTCCTTTTACACAGGTAAATGGGAAATGGGATTGAACATATGTCGAAAAATTGATGGATAACAGCAGAAACACGAATGCCGAAGCGGCATGTGCACATAACCTCAACCCGATTGAGTGCCAATGTGTGAGTGTATGCGAGGGCCTGCGCTATCTCCATATTTCATAACTATTTAAAAGCCTTGCACAACCTTCGCTTCAATAGAATCTGTAATAATATTGGAACCTGCGTAGACCCATCCATGATATATAGTTCTGGCAACTTCTTATAATTCCACTCCAAATATTTCATCTAAAGACGATTGCATAACCAAACTCCATATTTTGTTGCTTGCAGTCGACGGCGGTCATCGCGCCATCATTTTCAACCGCATTGGCGGCATACAGAATGATATATTCTCGGAGGGTCTGCATGTCCGCATTCCATGGTTCCAGTATCCCATCATCTATGATATTCGCTCCCGTCCCCGTAAAATTGCCTCGCCAACGGGCTCGAAAGACTTGCAGATGATCAACATTTCACTGCGTGTGCTGTCGCGTCCCGACTCTCTGAACCTTCCCTCCCTGCACAAGCAGCTGGGCGTGGACTACGACGAGAAGGTGCTGCCCTCCATCTGCAATGAAGTGCTGAAGAGCGTGATTGCCAAGTTCAATGCGTCGCAGTTGATTACACAGCGTCAGCAGGTAAGTGGCTTGAGCACAATCAAATCTAATTTGATTTTAAACGAGAATTCCTTGTGTGAAGGTATCGCTCTTGATCCGCAAGGAGCTGGTCGAGCGTGCCCGCGACTTCAACATCATTTTGGACGATGTCTCCCTCACCGAGCTGAGCTTCGGCAAGGAATACACTGCCGCCATCGAGGCCAAACAGGTGGCCCAGCAGGAGGCGCAGCGCGCCGTCTTCTTTGTGGAGCGGGCCAAGCAAGAGAAGCAACAGAAGATTGTCCAGGCTGAGGGTGAAGCCGAGGCAGCGAAAATGATATCCTTTTACAAACACACAAGCTTTATCTTTTGATATAACAATTGCCATTTGATTTGTCCCCTGGTTTTTCCCTTAACCGATATGTTTACTTAGGTCTGGCCGTGAAGCAGAACCCAGCTTATCTGAAGCTGCGCAAGCTACGTGCCGCACAAAGCATTGCCCGCACGGTATGATATTCACCTCAATATGCATCTCAATGCGAATCTCAACATTTGCTCTTTCTCCACAGATTGCCACCTCACAGAACAAGGTCTACCTGTCGGCGGACAGCTTGATGTTGAACATTCAGGACTCTGCCTTCGACGACATGACCGAGAAGGTTTACAAAAGTAAATAGCTCTCGTTTTGATTAACAAAAAGAGTTTACTTTTAAGTTGAACGGTTTCTTAGCCTTAATATTTGAGTAACTTCTAACACGTTCTTCGTACTCTCTCTTTTTGCCAAATCGATTTCGTTCTGTTTACGTTTCTCCGATCCTTCCGCGCAACACAGTAGCTGGCGACTTGGACTAAGAATCGACCAATATTCCTTGTTGTTAATTATGTTCTTATCCCATATTTTCGAGGTAGTGCCTAAGTACCGTTTAGTTTTAACCACTCTCAAGCGGCTTGTCGTCTTCATTTTTTCACGAATTGTCTGCGCCGCAGCTTGCGCTGGTTGTGCGTTGGCCTTGCCTTTCGGAGAGAGCTTCATCCCACATCATCTTCGAATCGCAAGCGCCAAGGCACAGCAGCAGCATAGCGGGCCAAGCGCCCTCAGTTTGTGAGGTAGGGAGTCGACGAAGGCAGATGGCCGCATCAGCATTTAACGTTCATTGTCCCATCATCAAGAATCACGTGAAACTGAGACTTATAATAAATGCGTACTGAGAACTGTCGATCTGTACTTGTCGCTTGCTTGGTCATCCATTGGTCATGGCCGATTGTTAATATTGGTTTTAGCTCTCACCGATTGCTGCACACACTCGTGAAAAAACGAACTGACGTGTCCACCCAGCACTTGTTCGACTCTTCAATAATCACCATCCCCATCATTCTTACAGTTGGCACGGGCTTGCCCAAGGATTGGATTAATCCAGGAAAAATGATCGCCGCATCGGGCAATCAGCTGGGGCAGGAGGACGGCAACAACGTGGGCAATGTGGCACGCAAGACAGCGGGACGGATGATTTGATTCGGGCACTGATTGGGGCACTGTTCCACAATCCTAGTACAAATACCAAGATATTCACGAGGGAAACGAACCAAAGTAGCAGACTATGAGGACGCCGTTTGACTCTGACCGTCTTCAAATACGAAACATTTACTTATCATTATAATTGCGTGTATAAAATACATAAGAATAGTACATAAGAGTGTATATGGTATATAATTTATGTGTATAGAGATTTATTTATGTAAATTGTAGGCAGATTAGGTTGCTTCTCCATGTTTGTTGTTGATGTCCTTGCTAGCAGACTATCCAGGCCCCCCCTGCGGCATTCCCAAGTGATGTGGATGTGTGTTAGGGTGTGTGGGCGTGTCTAATGTGAGAGATCTTGACTAGAAATATGTGGTTGTAGCTCTGTTTTCCTATGTGTGGCATGTGTAAGGGGAATCCCGTTTTGTATTCATCCTGTTGTCCGTCCATTGTTGAGCAATTGAAGAACCGCCAGGGGCCGGTCCTCGGTGGCTGCTGCACGCATCTCCGTCTTGTTGAATAGTCGCACTTATGCGAGTATCTATTCCTATATATATATCTATCATTTATAACGAACTGAACAATCAATCAAATTCCTGCATTAGGCGTGGGGTTAGCTTTGTATGTAAGTGTTTTGTAGTTGGCTTAAAAACGACGCGACATAGACCAGGATCAGGCTGTCGCCGGTGGCTTTACTCCTACTCCTCCTGCTCCTGTCCCGCTGGTGGCACTGCTGCCACTCTCACTGCCGCTGCCACTTCCACTGCTGCTGCTTGCGTTGCTGTTGGTTCTCCGGGTCTCGGCCAGGCCGGGCGTATCGCGACGGTGGCGGCGTAATGTGGAACTGGCTGAGGGCGCCGAGCTGCTCAATGCAATGTTGGCCGTGAAGGCAGCCGCCTCCGCCCGACTGGGAACGGTCAGAGTTCCTCCGGCTACTGATGCTGCTCCCGTTCCGTTGGTGTTGCTAGCGGCGCTCGCTGACGCAGCGGCGAAGGACTCGCTGATGCTGGCCAAGGGTCATAAGTTCGTCGTCTGCACCAGTCCGCGCTCCAGATGGAAGCACTCTAGCACTGCAGCGCCCACGGAACTGCGTCGCGCCACCATGGCATTGACCACGCTCCACTTGTTGAGCCGCGGGTCATAGCGCTCCACGGAGTTCAGCGAGGAGCTGCCATCATTGCCGCCCAGGGCGAACAAGGCGCCCTCCACCTCGACCACTTCGTGGGTTGATCTGAAAGGAAAACGAATCATCCGTAAGCATTGAAAACCCAAGCATGGAATAACCATTATTTCCTACCTGCGCGAATGCATGGCTGCAATAGGCTCCCAAGTGTTCCGCCTTAGATTGTACCGCTCGCCGCTGGACATGCACATGGTGCCATCGTTTCCGCCAATGCAGTACAGATGGCCATCGGTGGAGGCCACTCCACAGCTGCTGCGACGTGCGGTCATGCTGGGAACAGGCTGCCAGCGGCCCACGCGCGGATCAAAGCGTTCGACACTCGACTGATAGTTGGTGGAGTCGAACCCGCCCAGGCTGTAGATGCAGTTCTCCAGCACGGCCAGGCGGCAGTAGCGACGTCGCGTGCTCATGGCCGGACAGGAGCTCCAGATGCCCGTGAGCGGATCATAGCGTTCCATGCTGCTGAGGCAGGAGGCACCGTCGTAGCCGCCGCACACGTAGATGAGGGCGTCGTAGGAGCAGATGCCCAGGCAGCTTCGCTTGGTGCCCATCGGGGTAATGTTGCTCCACTTGTTGGTCAGCGGATTGTAGCTCTCGGCTGTGGCCAGATCGCTGACCCCGTCGTAACCGCCGACCACGTAGAGCTGCTTGTGCAGCGACGTGACCCCGGATCGGGAGCGACGCCACAGCATGGGGGCCACCGGACTCCAGCTATTGCTCCTCGGATTGTACACCTCGCACTCGTTGTGGATGGCGAAGAGGCTGCCACCGCCGACGGCGAACACATACGGCTTCATGCCCTCTGGCCGCCGCTCCTGGGTACGCTGACTGCCCATGACGCTGCGCTGCTCCGGCAAAAGATGGTACTTCATGGCCTCCAGCAGCAGCTCCTTGCATTCGGAGTCGTCGCGCATCAGGGTCTCCGCCTCCACACAGCTCATGAGGAAGTCACGGCTGACGAGGGGCAGGCGCACGTGGGACATCAGCTCTGACGTGTGCAGCCGCCGCGTGGCCAGATCGTGCTTGACCCAGTTGACCACCGCCATGAAGACCTTCTCTTCGGAGCTGATGTTCAGCTGGCTGTTCGATATCAGCTCTCTGACCTCCTCGAAGGGCAGCAGCAGGAATTCCTCTGTCCCTACCACCTGCTGGAAGTTCTGCAGCGCGTACTTGTGGGATCGGATGTGCAGCTCCTTGCACGAGTGGGCATCCGCAAAGCTGCGGATCCCCAGGCAATTGGAGGGATGCAGCTGTCGCAGCAGAAACTTGCAGCACGCGTCGCGCACCGAATGCATCTGCAGCAGTCCCGAGGCGGGCAGCAGCACCTGCACGTTCTGCTCGGTGATTGTGATCTCTCCGGTGTAGGTGTAGTCGATCAGCTGGCGCAGAGCGGTGCTGTCCACGTCATGGAGCCGGACCAGGCCCTGAGTGCGTTCGAGCATGTCATCTGGAATGAACAGAGATTCGGGTGAGTCATGAATGAGGTAGCTCTTGTAGCTCGTTGAACTCCACTCACCGTTGAACATCGCATAGAAATAGGGCGAGACAGAAGCCAGCACCACTCGATGGGCATTGATGGTGTCGCCGCCCACCTCCAGACGAACGTCGCAAAGCTGAAAGGATAGTAGAAGGGCCATTACCACAGGCTGTTGACACATGCAGTACATGGAGTTCCCTTTCGATGGGGCCAGACTAAAGTGTCGCTTTACAAATCCGATTAATTCCTGGCTACGTGCTCAATTTTGCAGTGCGCCTTCTGCCTTGCTTGAATCCTGACAAGAGCGAACTTGCTCCAGACATACCTAGTCCATTAATAACTTTCGAAAGAGTCCCATCCTGGCAGTCAATGCCCTCGATTGAAAACCATCTTTAATGGCAAAGTGTCGCTTACATCATGGCTCGATTCGGGCTAAGGCCAAGTCGCCCGCTGGGGCTCTAAAACGGCAATTTGTTCAGATGGCCCCAACCCCACCCCTGCTGAACTCTGTGCTGGGGGTGGGGGTGAGGGACAATTAAATTTGCCGACTGACCAAATAAAGCGAAACGAAAGAAAGAAATTAAGTATGCGGCATGTGGGACCGCGTCAACTAAAACACTGGCGGCGGCCTCAATCACGCGCCCATTCTAAATAAATATTTTAATTATGTTCACGCCTAATGCAATTAGTATGGCAATATCAAGATCTGTCAATTAATCGGAAAGTTTTCAATGCCCTTTCAAGTACATTCACTGGGGGGAAACTTTTTCTTCTTTAGCTGTTTTCCGAAAAACAAGATACATAAATACAAGGATACTCTGAATAGAGCTAAGAGCTCTCAATGTTCTATCCCCTAACAAGTTTGATGGATTGTGACATACCTGGGCATTAGTTCTCATCTGGTTGATGGCCGCAAAGGAGGCAATGCAATGTCCTGGATTCTGATGATGCGCCTGGGGCAAGACCTCCTCGTTGGGTCCCGGTGGGCTCAGATCGCTGGGCGTTTGTGTGGAATTGTTGCTGGTGGTGGTGACATCCTCGTTGTTGCCACTCGCCTCTCCCGAGCTGCAACAGAATCAAATTTTATAATCATAATGATGATGGGGGCGCCAAGATGTCGCAGGAAGCATGAAAATTCCCCGGTCTACCCATAGCCCGGGGGTTGTTTATGCTCATGTTCATGTTTATGCTATGCAAGGGAGCGCTCTGTTTTCGGGGGTGGAATGGTGTCGATGGGGAGACTCCAGCTCGAATTTCACCGTCTACTTACTGATTTGATTTCACAGGCAAAACATTGCGGCTTCGTCTGTTGATGGTTTGGTTTATGTTTATATTGATGTGGATGCGTATGCTTATGTTGCTATTTCCTTATCGCAAGGCAGCAGCTACTCTTCCTTCTAGCGCATCTTCCCCTGCTTTGGTCCTCGGTTTGTTCAGTCTTTTCATTGGCAGTTCAGTTCAACTCCGACTCCAACTCCAGCTGAAATGAAGGCCAAAAATCAATACCTGGGACAATTGTTGTGGCCACCCGCACCCGCTTGGAATAGAATAGAATTTAGGTCACTGTTGGGGAGGGGGTGGGGGATTGCTCGTAGAGCGTGGGCAGAGCGGCGACATGATATCATTCCTGCGTATTTGGCATGTCAAAGTGAATGCGAAGCATCTGAAGGAAACTAAAAACTGGGTTAAGTGTCCTAGCCATTCTCTTGGCCATTGTTTGTTCTCCCGTTTGATGTCTGATGGCAAAGCATTGTTAAGCCAGGCCGCGACTGGGGCTGCAAGAGGATCAGGAAATGGGGCCAGGATGTGGCCTGGCCAAATTGCTTGTCGCATGCAATTTGCACATTCTGCCAGCCACATTTCCCTGTTTTTGATGAATACTAAAATGGCAAGCGAAAGGCAAACATCAACGAGGTGGGGTAGAGTTGAGTGCAGAGGAGAGCTTTCGTATCGCTCGGTGGAAAGTTCTCTTTGGGGTCAACAAAACGTGTCTCTGGCGGGGGACTGGGCTGCGTTTGGCTCTGGCTCTAGAGCTGTAGCTGTAGCTCCGACTGGAGCCAGCGGCATGTGTGTAAAACGAACGTCACGAATTTATCGCTGCATTAACAAAACGAGGCAACAGCTACAGAAATACACAGCCAGAGCTTGAAACATACTCGCACAAAAATTTCACTTTGCACACAAAACAAATTAACGACAATTTCAGTTTTGGTTTTAGTTTTTTTTTTTGCCAGAGGGGCAGCCGCCTCTGCCATGCTTGAGGGCGCAATTGTGTTGGAGGGCAATGTCCGGGCTCGGTCTCTACACAACGACACCCTCTTAAAAAGAAGCCCCATTAGGCATATGTTTACTGCCCAGCAAAAGGCAAAAGCAGAGCAAAGTGGTGGCGGCGGAGGAGGAGGAGGTGGAGGTGGAGAACAAGCTGCAATCGTGGGATAGCCCTCAATTCGCGGTGCATTCGCTGGGACCCCACTGCACGCTCCTCTTCCATTTTGGGCGGGGTCAGCACTCGTCACACTCGGCGTATGAGTAATTAAACGCAAGCAGCCAGGGTCAGAATGCCTTGCGGTTGTCTCAGTAACAGAGCCCAGCTAACGGTGCCTTGTGGCCAACAGCAGCAACACTGCTGAAATGAAATTATGTTAAAAGTTAACTGGAAACACGATTAGTTCATGTTCGACACACACGCAAAGCCCCTGAAAAAGGGAGCGCGGACTGGAAAGGAAGCGGACGTAGGTGGTTAAGAGCAGGAAGCGGCTTTAGTTAAGGTGTAACTCTGACTGACCTTCAGGTGGGGCAAAGTGGCGCGAGGGTGGCCAAAGCTTTTGCTTTAAATATAACACAAACCCCACTAAAAATATGGTTATCAGAAGGGGAGCAGCAAGAGCATTGACAGGGAAAGAGAATCTGTGTTTGTGTGTGTGTGTGTGTGAAATTCAAATTAACCAGCTAACGAGCCGGAGACGGAGCCAGAGCCAGAGCCAAAACGAGTGTATGCTCCACACGTAGCCCCCCCTACTACAAATGTGGGCAAAAACGATGGGAGAGCAGCCGCAGTCATTCAGTAATATTTAATGCTTGGCGACAGACCGAAAAGCACCGCAGAAAAAACCAACACCTAAAGAACCCAAACTCGACAAAAAATTGTGCAAACATTGAACCGGTTGTACAATAGTTGTGTGTGGGGCAGCAGAACAGAACTCTGCTGGTGGGGCCCATTGGCTTGGTGGCCATCTACCTACTAAATGCCGTACTATGTTCTCCACGTGACTGCGAAACTGAATTGCTACTCGTATCTTAAAGATTTCGAATCTTGTTGCACGCTTCATTGATGATTAGTGGGTTCTGCTGATGCAGCTTTGCATCATTGTCTAAGCGACTCCAAGGTTAACTGCTTTGGCATAAAGCGGAAGTGAAGCGATCGAGTCAGCCGTAATTACAGCTAAAAATCAATGACTAAGATGCAGATCTTGAGTCTTGACTTTGAATAGAGTCGGTTTGGCAGGGCATCCAGAGATCGTTCACTTGACTCTAGAAACTCTTACCATATTTAGCACATATGTATTTGCTCCCACAAGAGCATGAGGCTCTTGAGGCCGCCCCCAGAAATCAAGTGCTAGTGCGTGCTAGGCAAAGAGATTCCCACAATCCCCGAATATGGCTGAGAGTCACCCTCGCGGGATGTGGGCCAAGTAAACAGCGAACAGCCCACCAGCGATGGGCAGCTGTCAGGCTTTCAGCCATTGAGCATACGCAGCGTAAGCCGACAGATTGTTCTATTTGGTAATCGTTGTGTGAATCGTTGGGTGGCAGAGGGACATAGAAAACACCACAACCCCCGAGACGCGATGAACGAAAGTGAGTGTGAAGCCCCGGAACGGGCCCTGGCGATTGTCAAAGCCGGCTTTTTCCGTACGGCATACGGCGGGTCGTCAACCTGCTGGCAGCGCGGGAAATGTGAAAACAGCCGTTTCCCCAATGGCGTCTGCGCAATCATCCGGCAACTCCAGATGGAGGCACACGGGGTGGCAGTTGGCTCCTGGCAAATGCAACGGCATGTGCAGACCCTTACCCCAGTGTTCTGTTCTGTCCTTTCCGACCAATAATGAAAGTATTTCTTGATTGCCACACCTTTTCCTCAACTTGAATTGGAGTTTCTTTTGGGTTTCCTAATATTTTCCTTGGTTGTAACGGCACTTGAGCGGCACTTGGCGAGTCCTTTACCGGAATTCACTTTGCACCACGAATTTCGAATCGCTGCTAAGCCAATTATTCTGTCGCCTCCAACAACTGCGATGCGCAGGCCACAACTTCACGGCGCGAAAGCTCGAATTCGAGTGAGACCCACTAACCACAGTGGTGAGGCCCCAATCCCCAGTGAGAGCCCAAAAGCAAAGCTTGGCGCTGGAGTGAAACGATATGGCAATGGAACGGCAAGAGAGCTTTTGCGGTAAGCGACGACTTTGCAATCCGCTACAGCTGGCATTCCCATGTAGAAAGCGTCGACTTATTTTATGTACCCCTTATTACAATTGCGCAGAAGTTATTAGATATTATTATTATTATTATTCTTGACTAACGGGAACTCCTCTATACTATCTAGTCTCTCAGTTTTATCTCAAGAAAGTATCTTTATTATTTCATCCATAGACTTAGACAGGATAGTATTGCCAAAGTTTCTGGAAAGGTGAGAAAAGTGCTGCTGCAATGCCGATTAAATTCAGAAGAAATATAGATGAAGGGTGTGCTGCGGGTTGGTGGGGATCATTCTCTGACATCAAGGCTATATATATACACGATTTAAAGTTCCTTCTTCCTTCCTTCCAAATCTATTTATAAACTAAACAATCGGATTTCGGCTGTGTATACATATATGTATGCAGCATGAGTAGAGTAAATAGTTCAACTTTAAAGTGAAGCTGTTGTTGTCCTCTGTTGATCGAAACTTTGTTGAATGTTTTACAGGAAAGTTGCCGCCTGGAAGCGTGAAAACGGGGTAGCCTGGCTGTCTGCTGATGGCTCAATGGCTATTTTCTGGACTATTAAAACACGCCCAGAAGCTGCATGCGTTGCACACAAATCCAATTACGTATGCCACTGAAAGGGACCGCTGGTCAGGGCGGTGCAGTTGTGGGAAGGGCAGGGCTGTCCAAGGCCCAAAGCTGGTCTGGCCAGAGTAGCACAATGGATGGCTGGATGGCTAGATGGCACAATGGCCATTGGTGGCAAACCACTAGCCAGCCACTGACCCAATTATGTTAATACAAAATGCAAAATTGAAAAAGCGAAAAGCAAAGCCGTTGACGTCACATCAGACCGTTATCCGCTAGCGGATTGGCTTGGACGGGATATTGGCAAGGAGATGAGATGCAATACCAAAAACTACGAAAATTGCGCAATATGACAGTAATTGCGTCCGTTGCCCGAATCTCAAGTCCCTTTGGAACACCTGAGCCTTATTGCCCCGTTAACAAGCCAATAGGAATTGGGTTCAATGCAGCACTCGAAGCACAGACTCCTCGGACACTCGACTCCGCTTCCCATTCCTGTCTATTCCCATTCCCATTCCCATTCCGATTGCCATTGCCGTTGCCATTGCTCTGCATATTAGAAAATATCCCGGCTCAGGTCGCACTTGAAAAACCTCAAGCCAAAGGTAACAGGTCCGCGTCCAGAGCTGCTGCGCATGTCCCCAGCGTCGCCTTCGCAATCGGTGTCGCTGTCGTACGGCAACAGGTGCTCGCAGGGTGTGGGTGGGTGGCCAGTGGCATAGGATGCGTGTAGGATGTGTTGGGTTGGGTACAGCTCGCATCCTGGTGGAGCTATAAAAACGAACGAGGCTCCCGCCTTCATGGTCAGTCGCTTTCCGAAGCTTCGCCGTGGAATTCGATCCTTTAAGTGGGAGCAGCAGTTCCTTTGTCCTTTGAAATTGTGTAAAGTTTAGCTGAGATGTGTTTCGGAACTATACAGACAAAAGGTTAGTCTTGAGGTTTCCTCTTCAAGGCAATGTAACAACGCTCTACCAGTGCTCCACTTTAAAATATGAACAAAATGTTGCTTCCTTTGATGGGACGTTGGGTTCTGCCGCTGCTGCTTCTATCTGCAGGTGAGTTTTTAGTTGCTTCTCCTCAAAACATTCCCTCACACTCGCATACGAAAAGTGCGTTTAATACGCGTCCCTAAATTCCATTGTATAATTTATATTCATTGTACATTCATCGGTCCAGAGGGAGTGAACATCTTATAACTATATAGACATTAGCAACAAAATGGTTTCAAATACAGCAGATAGATAACACTAGCTTACAGTGATTTCGATCCACGACATTTGATTCTCCTTAGAACAGTCCAATATAGTTTCAATTATAAAAACAAGTTATTTTACTTGAATGTATCGAATGTTCGTTTCCAGTGGACGAATTTATATTATAAGCATTTCGGTAAGAATGCAGAAAATCGATTTTACTCATTTTCATGATTAACTCAATTTTATTGAATATAACTTTAATTAAAATCTTGTTCTATCTATGCATGATTTGGTTTTCATTTTATGTTTAGGGTTAGTTTCTCTTGTGAGAAACCAACAAAAGTCACCCATCATCGCTTGTTCCCAAAATCCATGATAGCGACGTCCCTTGGTCTTTAATTGTTGGTGAAAATTCGCGCTCTTATCACCAAAATTATTCTTGAAGAAATCCAAATGAGAGTATAGAAAAAGAATCTATATAGACATGCTGTTTTCGATTCAGCGTATAATTTTACAGAGCAAATAAGAGTCAAAAGTCGTGGATCGCAAATTTTTAAAAAATTTTAAACTTGTGTAACTTTACGGTTTTTGATTAGTACCATAAGGATTTTTTTTCCATTCGCCTCTGGCAAACGTGAGATATTCTGACGGAAATGCAGACGGACATCGCTATATATCAAGAATGTATATTATTTACGGGGTCGGAAACTCTTCCTTCTTGTACCTATACCCCTATACTCTTCGAGTAATAGCTATAAATACCCTTATGCTTAATATAGTGGGAATTCACTTAGATCAATTAACAGAACTCTATTCCCCAGTAACCAAAAAAAGTCCAAATTGGAGTCCGAAAAACTATTAATCTGAGGTGTAAAATGTACTCGAACTCGAAGTAACATTAAACGATCAGGGAAGACCGCAAAGAGAACAAGATATGAAACTATGACTATGTAGGGCTATGTTATCTGTAGACAGGTTATCAGTTCAAATATAATAAACTAGTCAAGTAAATCAAGCGCAGCAGAGTAATTTTTGCACATTGTCAAACTATTTTCTCTTTATCATTGACCTGGGCACTAGAGTGCACTGCGAGTATGTGCTCTTCAGTGATACACATTCATCTGATACTGATACATACTGTGAAATGGGAATTTCATGGGGATGAGTCAGAGAACATTTTTATAAAAGTTATACAGTGGAAGATCTTTAGTACAGACACACAGATGATTTCAGACCGTTTGGATGTGAAAGAGAAAGAGGGAGATTAAGAAATATGCCTAAATATGTATATATATTTTTAGTTAAAGTCCCACAATTAGTCCAGACAATGTCCGCAAATAGAGTTTTCACTATTACAATGCAATACAAATCAGGCACATGCATATACAGAACGTATATATAGAAGAGATCGCATCTTGTGGAAACCCCCACAAGAGTATTTCGTGCAAATGAGGTTTTTTAGCGCTTGATTCGAAATTGAACATTGACCTTTGGATGAGGGAAACTGCTGCTCCTATCAGTAATTAACATCTGTAGGATTGCTACGGAAATTGGACAGCACAGCGCACCCTTTCAAGGTCACGCCAACTCTCATGTCCTGAAAATCCTTGGGGAAGTCACTGTTAATGGCCCATCATCCCTCGATTCTTTCCACAGCAGTGCCGATGCGTTCGGCACCTCTCATCCGAGCAGAGGGGAAAACAGTGCCCTGGGACTTGCTGCCGGACAGCCGAGAGCTCCCGCCGGACAGGGATTGGGGATGGGTCCAACCAGAAGCCCAGAAGTCATACCCGTTCCAATTCCCATACCTTGATTATGTTGACAACGGAAGTCCTTTGCCAAAAACGAAGGCTGCGGAAATGGCAAACGAATTGGGCGAGGCGACAATGGCGGACTATTTCCCGCCGTTTCCGGAGCTCCTGAGCCGACAATGGCGTCAGCGCCAGGAAAACTATATCAAACAGTTGCTGGTGCAGCAGAAGTGGCAATCTCCGCCAAAACCCAAGCCCAAGCGGTCGCCGATCCAATGGCCCTTCGACACGGGCAGTCGGGAGGATGCGGAGCAGACGCCGCCAGATGAACCGCGCTATCCGTACGCCTACTTCTGGCCCAACGGGCAGCGGCCCGGGAAGCGCAAGAACCAGTTGCAGACGCAGTCTCTGCGGTACATGCCCTCGATCAGTGCTGGTGGGTAGCTGGGGCTTGTCCCATCTCGATGCCTCTGAGTGTTGTGTTCGTCTTCTTCTAGGAGCCATGACCAATCTGGGCAACTTTTTCAACCATCTTGAGGAAAACGTGCGCTTTGCGGAGCGGTCGCAACTGGGCGAGTCGGAGGCACGCCTGCTGGAGGGAAAACATCCCCATCCGCTCCAAATGAAAAACACCCCCAATGCGACAGAGGACCCAGTGCAGCAGCAGGAGCAGGACCAGAAGACCTCGAAGCTGCTGCATGCCATACGCAATTACCGACCCTCGCAGAAGATCCGCTCGCTGGTGTCGCGCAATCCGCAGGGCTATCGCGGCTCGCAGCTCATCGATCCCAGCTACATGTGGCTGGGGCTGGGCAAATAACAGTAAGCCCCTCTATGGCCGACTCTTATAGCCATATGACATTAGACTTTGCCAACAAGATATCAAGACGCAAAATTAGTGTCTCCAGACAAGTTTCCCGGAAGAACACTCACACCAAACCCAAACACGGTCAAACCCAATTCGAATTTGGTTCGAGTGGCCTTTAGTTTGACCGAGTATCTCTCCCTCGAACTGCCAGCAAAATTGGATCAAAAGGTATTATACTAATTTCAACAGCTCTCTGCATGCTTTTCTCCATAAGACTATCTCCGTTTTTGCGGTTACTTCAGTTGGCAATGTCCAATGTCATATGGCCATTAACACCATAAAATGTGCAGCTGCGCTGCTTTTTCTTTGTAGGCCCCAAATTATTGTTTGTTTTTTAGTCTGTGTATAAAATATATTTAGAGGAATCAGCAAAAATGGCAAATATTCTTTTGGCATCTTAGCGATCACATTCGAAGAGGAATAGGCATATGATACGGGTGTGTGAGTAAGTATATGTGGAATATAAATGTATTTTTAGGGGATTTTACTTTGTTCTGGCTTTCTCTTAAACTGCCTTCGACATTTTTTTGTTTCCAATTTAGATCTTGGTATAATTCGGATAGGTGGCGCCCGAGTGGTCGCCCGATCTTTGAGGTGGTCCCTGGATCAGCGGGCGCTGCTGATCGCTTGTGAGCTGGATGTGTTTGAACAGCGAGTAGATGCCGTAGTAGAGGTACCACCAAAGCACTGGAACAAAAAGAACAATACGCAATTAAGGCTGTGTGCTTAGGGATTTTTCTGTTTAAATGGGAAGTGTATGCATGAATACAGATTTACATATATGTATACTCGAATATGTATACATATATGTACACGCAATCGTGTATAGAACGTATACAGTATACAGAAAAGCGAGCGATAAGCGCTATGGCGTTTGCAATTTCACAACATTTTTTTTGTAAACCATTTCCAATTATAGCATTATATGTGTATAGTTGCAGGTGTGCATATGTGTGCGCTTCCAGAGCGTGATTCACGCTTTACATACCGACAAGACCGCCAGAAACGAAGACTACAGGAAGAGCCTCAGCTACTGAACCAGACCCAATAGCCTGAACCCATAAGAGCACAGTGGAGATGATGCTGAAGGCCAGAGTTATGCCGGAGTTGATCAGCCAGGGCAGCAGGAGTAGGTGACGCTCCTACAATAGAAAGAGAGAGAAAGACAACCATAATGCAGTTTCCACCGGGAAAGTCAGAGCCAGAGATTGGGATTGAGATTACCTTAACAGTGCCCATAACTAACAGAGCCGAAGACAGAAGATTGATAACCTTCAGAGCCAAAAAGACGCTGAGCACTATCACCAGTACTACAGAAGAATAACGCATACGTGTGCATACATATGTATATGTAGAAGAGACTCAGAAGCACATGGTTCATCACTTACAAGTACGTATTTGGCTGGCACTCATGTTCGGATCTTTGGAATTCTTAGCAATCTCCTCTGAGATTTCGTCGGCAAATCCCAGAGCAGTGGATATCAAGATCACTGCCAAAAACGACCAAATCGCTCCCAGCCATCCCACAACCACACCGTAGGTGTTCAACCGCATACCCAACACTTTGGTCAGCATTTTCACTGGGTTTTTCCGATTCTTATTCGCAGAGAAATTCAAGTAAACTGCAATCGTTCGCCAGCGCACTATAAATGCAATGAGTAAATTACGTCGCAAAAGCTGACGTCCGACAGCAGGTCTGCCAGATCAATGAAAAAAAGGCAGCAATGTCACAGAACGCTGACACTGAAATCACTACGAAAGGAACGGCATGGAATGGCTGTGAGCACCCGAGTGGATCTTCGATGTTCAGTTAATTGTTATTTGCGACTATATAAAATTATAAAAATATACAAGTTAGTTAGATCAAACATTTCTTATAGTAGAGCTTTAAATATTCACTACTGTGACTGCTACCGAAAAGCACTTTTACTCTGACAGGGCTGCCGTACATCTAGATTTTTAAAAGCTTTTTAAATATAACCGTTTTCATTTTAAATGTAAGCATTCCAATCTTAAACGTAAGTAATATGGTAAATTTGTGTATCTTTTTATCGATTGCTAGATTTCTCAGAACAAGCAACCGCCCACACATTCTGGTTCTCACTAGCGCTAGCTCTCTCTACCAAACACAGATGCACACACACACAGGCACCCACACGCTGGTATTTCTCCATTTAGCAACTGTTGCTCCGGCCGCCGCGCTCTAGACCGCAGACCTAGAGGCTTCATTCACTTTTTCATTCTCGCGCGTTGTGGTCGCTGTTGTTTGTGTTCCATAGCATCTCGACCGGTTTTCACTTTTGTGGAAAATTCAAAACACTACCGAAGCCAAAGAATCTCAAGATGAAAATCGATCTGACTGTCGACCAGGGGCCATGCAACACAGATCTCCGGAGCTGGTGCCTTGGCATAGCGATCTATTCGCTGGTGTCCATCACATTCAGTGTGCTCTTCGCGCCATCGGGTATGTGGAACTCAAGGCGTGGCATTTGTTTATTTGGACAAATCAGCTTGTCTTTTGTGGCAAAATATAATTAAATTGTATGATAGTGTGCCCCAGAAGCTATAGCTATGTTATAGCCTTAAAACAATGATAAATCCACATATACATGTGTAGTCTTCTGTATATTTCTGAATACCTAAACGTATATATGTAGTTATATACATATAACGCATGAGCTAATCGTCTCCCCAAACCGAAACACGTTCCCAAAGTCGCTGTCGTTTCTGTTTTTGAATAGAATAGCGTGAAACTTTTCTGATGATGACGACATGTGTTATGTGTGTCACACAATCAAAACTGACTCTTCAATTCTATATTTTCCAGTGGTCAACTTTGTTGGCTTTGCCATTGCCGTTACAGCTAATATTTTATTGCTGATCGGTTGCCTGAAGGTAAGTAAAGACATACGGGTCGCGGCTAGCTCTGATTCATCAATCCCTGTTTACCTTTTTGCAGTACAAGCGCCTGCTGCTCCTCGGCTGGCTGATATACGCCTTGCTCTGTGCCATTGGTTTCCCATTTGCCATATTCGGCGTCATCTTCCACTACGGAGGGTATCGCGAGTCCACCGGGTTCAATAATATATTCGCCGCCTTGCTTTCGTATATTTTGCAGATTGGTAAGTGCTATCCTGCTCCAACTGGTTGACAGAAAGTAAAGACCGCTCCTTTGTTGCAGTAATCGTCGCCTTCTGCGCTCGTCTTATCTATTCCTACTACCTGCAGCTGAAGAACCGCGAAGGCACTCCTCAGGCCGTGCCTGTTGTTTGAGACTCATATCCGCTAAAGACGGTGATTCCCCTAGTTTTGTGTCTCCCCATCCTCATCCGATTTCTTGCTGGGTTGTTCTTGGAATAAAATACGTTTTTGTATTTGATTGCAATTTGTCGTAAACACGTCTCTTATTCACTTCGACTTCGGCGCAACTATCAACAGTTTAATACATATACATTACATACAATACAAGGGCTTGGCTATTGGGCTATGGGGCAACTATTTCTCTTATACACTCAACAGTTAAAACGACTGATCACACTACAGATATCTATACTCGTATATATATATGCTATACGCTCGCCTCGCCTCGCCCATACTTTTCTTGCTAGCTATCTATCTATCATACTCGGCGTAAGCTTTACTTAGACATAAAATGGAAAGTTGGTCTTCTTATTGTTGTGGGTCTGCATCTGCATGAAGCTCGTCTCAGCGTTTTGGCTTGTGAGGGTCGCCTGCATGGCGGCGATTATGCGAGCTGCCTGGCCACTGCCGCGATGTGCCGGCTCCATGGCAAACTCTCCCAGATTCACATTCAGTTTGAGCTCAAACTGCGACAGGCGCGTCGTCTGCGTCTGCGTCGGGGTCTGCCTGTAGGGCGTAGCCAGTTTTCATCTGGGCGTTGTGAGACTGGGTAGCTTCTCCAGAAAATCATTGGCCAGTACATCCTCGATCTCCTCCAGGCAATTTGCCACATCCCGTTCCGTGTCGGCAAAGTTGCGCGGCTGCGGACAGCTGATGCCCAGGGTAGAGAAGAAGGCGTAGAGTTCCTGAAGCGATTGCAGCTGCTGGAAGTTCAGCATCAAATGGCGATTGCTGGGACGCTGCAACACCTACAATTGTAAAGATATGGGGATTAGTTGGCGCTAAAGATTATGAAATCTGTAGATAATGTCGTACCGGGGATTGGCTGGTGTACTTCATGTCCATCAGCCGAGCCACGCGTCTCACATGGGGCACATATAGAGCAGTCGGCAGCGTGGCCAGGTTCTCCAGGCTGCCATTGGGCAGACCCACCTCCTCTTCGTGCACATCGAACTCTGTGCCCACGAAGGCCCACCGATACATCTGAAAGTGGGGGAGTTTGGTCGCCGGCAGCACACAGCCAAGTTCCAGCAGCTTGCAGGCCTCCAGCTGAACTGATCGCCAATGCTGCATCGGTGTCTGGGCATTGATGCCGTTGCTGGCACCGGAACTGTTTGACCACGAAACATCTATGCTCGACGGCAGTCGCATTTGTTGGCTAAGGGAGATGTTGGTTAGTTGTTAACACAGCGCTTCACACCTGGCACTGTCCACTGGACTCACCTGCGCTCTTCGCTCTCCGACTTGAGTTCCTGTTCCATCTGCAGGAACACCTGCACCATTTCGGCTATAATGATGGGCCACAGCGAGGTGACATGATCGGGCGACATCCGGAGTAGCAGCACCCTAAAGCATAGGAATACAGCCGCCTGCACTGAGGGGCCCATAGGCACCAGACGCAAGCTGTTTGCCAGTTGTTCTGCGTGGAAAAGTGTGAAAAATTAAACGTTTGAGTGGATACATCTCCCTGATGATGATTTCCACTGATTTGCCCTCACCCTGAATGTCCGGCATATATTTGTTGTGCTGGTCGAATTCGCTGCAGTAGATGACAAAGGCCAGGCGCTTCAGCAGCATACCCCTTTGCTCGAACTCCTGCTCCCGCGACGTGAAGATGTTCAGACTGCCTGCCTGTGAGAGCGACACCCTGGTCATTAGTTCGCGGAACGTGGTGTTGTCGTAGGTCATCAGGCTGTCCATGATCATGCGCCAGAAGGGAAGGCACGAGATGTGCATCTGGAAGAAGGAGTTGTCCAGGAGCAGGTCCAACATGTCCTTGCGCCACGCCTTCCGCGTGTACTGGTAGCCACTGAGGCTGGCCAGGAGGGCCGAACAGGCATAGAAGAACGGCACATTGCGGGCCGTGTGGTTCTTCAGATAGGGCGTAATGTTGTACAGTAGAGGGGTCACAATGTTCACAACCTTGTCCTTCTCCTGCGACCCGTAGGCCACGTCCAAAAGGTTCGAGAGTATAGTGGCAAGGACGCTCTGGGCCTGCAGCGAGTACTGCTGGATGCCGCCACCGCCGCCGATGCTGTTGTCCTTGGCCAGACCATCGGTGTCCTCCTTCACGGCCAGGTTGCGACGCAGCCAAGTGGTCTGCTCCAGGCAGGATCCGGCCACACCCGACAACGAGTCCACTAGCCGCGAGGTGACGTCGTGCAGCTCCCTCACCTCTTTCTTGTCCTGGAACGGCATCTGAGGACACCGCTGCACGAACTCGTTGAGCAGCATCAGCAACGCAAACTGCGCCGGCGGCGAGAGATTGAGCCCGTCTCGAATGAGGGCCAGCAGCGAGCTCCAGGCGTCAGCCAGCTGGGAGCCCGGCGCAGACTTCATGTAGAAGTAGAACAGCTCCAGGGCGCTCACCTCAATGCTCAGATGGGCGGGCGGCCGATGGATGGGCGGGGGAGACCTCACCACCTGATGCAGGGTCATCACAAACGAATCCATGGGCATCACCCGTATACTGGACACCAGAGAGACTAGCGACAGCTGCCCCGGACAGGCCTGAAGGGTGGAGTTGCGCTGGAACTGATCGGAGATGCTCAATCCACTGCCATTGGAGGCATTACTGCTGCCCCTCTGCTGCCAGGTCACTGCCACGGCGGCCAGGAAGTTGCAGCCATGATGCAGTGAGACGGGCGACAGGAACTCCATCAACTGCTGTCGCACGGGACGCAGTTGTCCCAGCTCGCTGTCCCAAATGGCCGCCACACTGCTCATGATCCTGGGAAGGTGCGAGAGCACTGCGTTGCGGGCAGCTTGCAGCTGCGGGTTGCGCGGTGCCGGTGCCGATGTGCCGGTCGACGATTCGCTGGCCGAGAGGAACGAGTGTACAAAGCTGTTCAGCAGCTGGCCAGTGCTGGAGCTCTGGGCCGAGGAGCTGGTCTGGGGATAGGCCTGGTTGAATAGATGCGAGAGGGCCGTCTGCTGGGTGTTGTCCAGCAGGCAGTAGTGACAGAGAATGGTCAGGGCCTCCAGTTGCGAGAGGACGTAGTCGGGCGGAAAGTGACGCTGCTGCTGGAGGCCAAGTCTGGCCATGCGGTCCAGGTTGTTGCACAGCTGATGGACCACGCTAATCACGATGTTGGTCAGCGAGCCAAAGGTGAAACAGTTGAGCGATGAGGTCACCAGGTCCGTCCAGTTGCGGTGCAGGTGGCGCAGCCGCTCCTGCTGCAGGGCGCCCAAGACGGCGGCTAGGAACATAGGCTGCTGGCTAATCAGGCAGTTGGGCAGATACTTGACATTGGCCGCCGCTCCCTCTGCCAGACGAGTGGGCGAGGCATTGCCCGTCGACTCCTCGCCAGCTGCGGGCGGCGTGTCCTGCCGCAACTGGTGCACCTCGTGCTCCAGCCGGATCACGGACAGGAGGAGGCGCAGGAGCTGCAGTTGGAAGCAGTCCGCGTGCAGTTGATCGTCCTGCGGGTCGTTGAAGCTGAGCACTTGCTCGGCATAGCTTCCGGTGGGTGCCCTGCGGCCGTAGCTGCAGACGGAGCTGTTGAGGCAGTGCAACATAACCTTCTGCAGCTTGGCACGGGCCAGCAGATCGGCTATGTAGCATGCCAGACCTCTTCCCATTCCCTTCACGATTTCAATTAGCTCTGAGCAAATCAGGGTCAACAGCTCAATGCTCTCCAGCTGGATCCTGCGGTTATTGACAATATCCTGAAGAGTGGGCGTCTGCCGCTGTGCGTCCAGTGACTCGCGCTGGAAGTATCCGCGGGCATAGAATAGACACAGCGTGACCAGCAGCTCCAATTGCATGCACCCGCGATAGCCCTGGGCATACTCCGAGTTGCCCACACTGCCGTCGAATCCCTTGCCGGAGATGCTTTTGCGGTGACGGACAAGAAGCTGCTTCAAGCTGGCGCTCGAGAAGGACGTGGTAATGGACAGGCAGAGGAAGGTGCGCTTGTCGCAGCAGATGATGTTGCGCAGCGTCTGCAGGGCGTAGAGGGTCTGGCGCGTGTCGTAGATGGCCAAATAGAGGAGCAAGTGGTTGTGGTACAGATGGGCTGCGTCGGCCAGGGAGCTGCTGCTCTTCATGGAGCTGCGCAGACTGGTTTGCTCCTCCGCGGCAGCAGCCGCCGCTGCATTCTGTCGAAGGATCTCCACGTTCTGCTTGCCCTTCTCCAGGGCCTTCTGCCAGTCGGGCTGCAGTTTGCTAGTCTCCAGGCTGAGATTGCGTCGCTTGTCCTCCACATTGATGGTGGAGTCTGTGGCTGCAGTTGCTTCCTCCTCGCCCTGAAGCTCGCCCTCCGGAGCAGGCTCCGCCTGGGAGCAGGAGTTACTGAGGTTGCTGTCAGTGGATGTCTTTGATATGCAGCTGAGCCTCTTCTTGTCGCTGCTTGTCAGCAGCTTCTTGCGCTTACCCAGCTTCTTGTCTTCGCGGAAGTACTCATCCGCTGGCAGAGCATCCGCATGCATGTCCGCCAAGCTCTGCTCTGTCTGGTCTGTGGCCACAGAGTTGAGACTGTTCTCGCCGGGAGTCTTCTCTCGGGTAAGACGATACGTCTTGCGACTCTTGATCTTCTCGTGCTGGGTAAGTGCCTCAGTGACGCGCTCGCAGTCACCCACGAATCGCTTGACATCATCACTGACCCCGGCACTGGAGCTGACCGTGATGCTGTCCTCCTTCTCCAGACTGGTTTCGCGCAGTTCCGAGTCCGACTCGAAGTCGCTGCTATCGGAGTTGTCGGTTATGTCCTGGTCCAAGTGCGACGACTGATCCTGCTGCTGCTGCGACGGCGGTGGCGGCTGCTCTTGGGCTGATGGCTGATCGCTCTCGTCCATGGCACACGCGAGCTTCTGCTCCAGGGGCGTCTCTTTGTGGGGGATCTCGATGCGAGGCTCCTCCAGATCCGTTTCGTCGTCAAAGTCCGTGGCATTCTCCAGGGGATTGATGATCAGGCCAATGGTGTTCACATCCTGCGCTGCCTCCGTGGCCAAGGCCGTCTTGTCGCTCACGAAGTTCGATGTCTTGTTGGTCTTTCCTCCGCTCAGAGTCACCCCAAAGATTTTCTTGGGTAAATTTCGGATCGGACTCTTCTTCTTGGCCCCGCTAGTGGTCTCCATGTGGTGATACTTGACGTTTCCCTGCTCCGAGCTGATGGCGTACACATCCCGCTCGAAGGCAGGTGCAGTGTCTCCTTCGGCCTCGGCAGATTCCCGATACAGCTGCTGCATGTGGACAATGCCCACCCTCTTCGAGTTGGCCGAGAGGAGAATCTTGTAGAGCGGCTTGGTCAGACGCGCCAGATCCCCACGCAGCAGCGAAGCCTGCAGCCAGTTGGTCACAAACGTCCGCTCGGACATGTAGTGGGGCAGCGCCAAGGTGTCCAGCACCTTGAGCAGGGTCTTCTCGAATCCCCGCGACGTCTGCTTGTCCCTTCCCAGGTGCCACAGCAACTCGAACTTCTTGAAGCTGCGTGCCTGGCTCTCCCTCAGCCGCTCGGTGGACTCTGTGGGACACAGCAGTTGGGCATCGCCCAATCGCTCCAGCTGGAAGCTGCGCAACGCGGTCCTTCCAATTCCAGGGATTGGCTGAATCTGCAGCAGATGCTGCGCCTGCATTCGGTTGCCAATGACCGTCTCCACGAGGCCGCTCTCCAGGCAGCTGTGCAACTGATGCAGCAGCGCCACAGTTTGCGCGGGATCCGTGCAGGAGGCTCCCAGGTAGTCCCACAGAATGGAGCTCACTAGCTGAAAGACTCGTGTCTGCTGCTCCATGTAGCTGACGTGGCCGAACTTTAGCAGCGGCAGCATCACCACAAAGGTGACTCCCGGACTCGTTGTGTGCTCGATCTGGGAGCGTAATAAGCTACGAGGAAAGGGAAACTGTGCGTTAGTCAGGCTTAAGGCGGTAGACGAAACTGATCGCTTACCTGATTAGATCGAAGAGCGTTGTTATGGCCGACACCTGGAGTTCCTTGTCGCTTTGGGCAAAGCACGCCACCAGACACAGGACCTTCAGCCAATTCGGCAACTCCGGCTCTAAATGGGCACCACCATCAGATGAGATTGATCTCTTTAAAAGTCTGTACACCCACTCACCACTCCTGTCGAGCACAATGTGCTTGTTGCAGTTGGGGAACGTGGACATCTCCACCAGCAATGAGGCCGCCAGTTTCACAGCCCCGCGCATGCTCAAACTCAGCTGGAGTTCGGCAAGCTGCTGGACACTACGCTGCGTCTGGGTATCGATGAGCAGACTCTGTGTCTGCCTCTCCGGGGCCTCCGTGGCTTCGCTGTCGCTGCTCAGCTCGCTGGCACTGGCCAGCAGTGGCAGAGAGTGATTGAGGAGCCGCTGCAGCTGCTTGGAGCGCGGCACTTTGTCCACGCGCAGCAGATTGAAAAGACGCTCGATTTGTGACTCGCGAATGGGGCACTCATACTCCAGCACTTGCTCTACCAGAAACAGGCTGGAGGTGTGGCTTGAGCTGTGGGTGCTGGTGCTGCGCTGGAGCTGAACCTTCACCGAGCTCTCCGACATGCCATCCGACTCGATTTGTAGCAGTTTGCGGGCCACGTAAACCTCGAAAAAGATCTCGTACTGGCGGATGCACTTCTCCAGTATCGAGTATCCTCGCTGCTGGGTGGCATGGCTCTCATCGTCGAGATAGAACTGCGGCGACTGTGGGTCTGGGGGGGCGCTCTTTGGCTCCTCGGTATCATGAACATTCCCGGCAGAATCAGCGACGGCTGCGGACTGCACCAGCACAATGTCCTTGGGTCGCTGTTTCTTGGGACTGCGTATGAAGGGCACTTTTGCCTTGGCCTTGAGCTTCTTGATGCTCCGCGGAGTGTCTAGGTCCGAGGACGACTGCTGGCCCGTGTCCGAGGCGCTTATCTGAATGAAACGGATGGGATGGTTTGCCAGTTATTTCAAATAAATCTCAGGACAGGAGATACTCACATCCTTGTCCAGCTCAGAGAGACGTGAAATGGATTTTGCCTTCTTCTTGCTGGGACTCTGCCGTCCCACGCTCTGATTGGAGGCCGAGCGTCGTATGAGATCCTCGTCGTTGGGATCTGCGCTTTGCAGCGAGTTCTCCGCAAACTGGTTCAGACGCGAGTCCGACTTGCTTTTCTCCAGGGAACTTCCCTGTGTATGTGTGCCCGGCACTCCCTTTTTAGCATTGTCGATTGCTGCCGCCGCATTGACTGTAATCTTTTCATCCGATGAGGAGCCTGCGCACTGCTGCTCCATAAGCTTGTTTAGTTTAATGGGACTTCTGTGGGCGACAGACAGGCAGATAGACAGATAGGAATATGAACAGGTTACCAAAGATCATCGTGTGATTTTCTTTTGTTTCGCTTACGTTATCATGGGCTGCACCCTAGAGACGATCTTCATGCAGAGCTTGAGGGAGGCGGTTATCTCGCTGCTGGTCACGCGATCCATGTGAAGGGACAACAGCTGGGTGATGGCCAGGAACACTTTGGGCAGATAGACGCGCGTCGTCTCCGTGTACATTTCCAGGGAGACGGTCTCCAGAAGGAACTCGGTGAGCACGCAGATCTCCAGCACACACGGATCACCAGAGCCCACCTCGCAAGCAAATTTATCGCCGCCTTCAGCACTCGCCTGAGGCAAAAGCTTGTCCTGCTTGTCCGAGGAGTTTGCCTGCTGGCAGGAGCGCTCAAACATGTTGGTCATGTAGCTCCAGATGTAGGCCGGATCGAAGGTGGCGAAGAGAAGGTTGGCGGACTTGAGAGCCTCCGGATTGCCGCTGGAGATGTACATGGCGCGTATGATGTCGTGGAGGACGTAGTCCAGGACGGCGCTGCCAATCTCTGCTTTATCGAGCAGCGATAACATAATCCGATAGGGCTTCAGGTCCATGGGAGCACACTCCAAACTCAGTCGCAGCGTTGTGATCAAGGCCCGGATCAGTATGTGCCTCGAATGCTTCACAAAGTACGGCTCTGGCGGCTCGTCCAGCGGTGTTGCCGAGGCGTCCAGCGAGAGGGTGTCATAGGTGGGCGAGTTCTTGGCCACCTCGCTGCCCAGAAGCCAGCTAAACAGTCGCCTATTTAGCGACATGTCGCGTCTCAGTATTGTATTGAGGCCGTTGGTGACCAACTTGACAAGATCATCTTCGGCCAGCAGTGCCGTGTGCATGGGAAACCCGAGCAACAGGAACTCCAGCGTATTGCGCTGCACCAGGATCAGGGAGTCGTTCAAACAGGCACACAGCGCCGACATCATGATCTCCCGATTGTGGCCCATAACATAGATTTGTTCCTGCATGTCCAGCCGCTTATTGAAATGCTCCAGCAGGTAGGTGATGGCTGGCAGACGGATCGCCGCATTATTGGCCACCGACTCCCAGAGCACCGTGTAGAAGTGCATGGGATTGACGGCATTGCACACTTGCTTCAGCAACGCACTTATCCGCTCAAAGTGGTCCAGCCCGCAGTCGTAGCCGGGCAAGACCCCGTTCAGAAATCCACTCAGAGCAGGCCGCAGCTTGTCCCCGAGTGGAACGAAATATGTTTCATAGATGGCCAGCAGAGCGGGCCGCACATTCATGGCTGCATAGCCCAGCAATGGGAACAGGCCGGCGCTGGAAGAGCACGACAATTAGAGAATAGTCTTTGTGGATTGCTGGGCTGGATACTCACCTGTAAATGAACTCTGTGGCCAGACGCTCGGGTCCAGTCTTGCTGAATATCACCGAGTAGGTCTCAAGGGCCTTCAGATGCAC
The DNA here is from genome assembly GCA_008121275.1 of Drosophila lowei. Lineage (NCBI taxonomy): Eukaryota > Metazoa > Arthropoda > Insecta > Diptera > Drosophilidae > Drosophila > Drosophila lowei. Next base: position 15,822,920 of record CM017778.1, on the reverse strand, counting down.
GCCCGAGGGCAGGGCGGGATGCATGCACTGGGCCAGACGCTTGGCAATCTTCAGTCGTCTGGGTATGACCTGATACTGCGTATTGCTTGATATTGCCTGCCAAAGCAAAGAATAACAAAACAAAAAAAACACCAGTTAAAAACAAGCCGAGATAAGAATTGGTCCCTCGTCGGGAAAGCGAGGTAGTGATTCAGGTCAGCGCGACCCGGCCATATCTCAGTTGCCACATTGTGGCGATAAAAATCCCTTGTGATGTGATGGGCTGTGCTGGGCTGGAGTTGAGTGCTGGGTGATACAATACCTTGCTAAGTTTGCCCAGTGCCGATATCAAATCCGCCCACTCGCTGGAGTACTCGAAATTGCGCAGTGCTTTGTCGATGTTCGTCATGTAGTTGCGGTACTTGGCCTCGGCCATTAGCTTCTGCTCCTCCATGAGTGCGTCTGCAGACTCCATGGCGACGTCTTTTGCCAGTCGGCTATTCGGTTTTCAAGTTAATTGCTCTCAAGCTCTCTAGATTGAGTCGTTGTCTTAGTCGGAGCACTGCAAAACAAAAGGCAGAAAGCGAATAATCAATAGCAATTAGCAAAAAAGCAAACACAAACACTTGTTGCCATCGTCGGAGTCAGACTCAGATTCGTTGTGCTTGGTGGGTGAGTGGTCGTCATCGTGTCGCGTCGACTCGCGTCGCGTGTCCTTGGGCTTGAAGTATACAGTTGTTTCAATTTTAAAACGCTCCGTTCTTCACCTCTGCATATTGGAAAAGTGTGGCATCCAGAGCACTTGCTTGCTTGGTAACACAAGAAGGCGTGTGGGAGGGTAGGGTCTGTAAGCTAAATGCAGTTGTCGTAACAGCGAAAGGGAATTGAAACGGGAACGGGAATGGGAATGGGAACGGGCACGGGTGGCTTCTTTGTTGGCCGATTATTCCTACATACACACACAGCACACACACAACACACAAGTTTCGCTTAATTGAGTTTCTAAAGAATTTACAAATTTCACCTTGTTAACCCCCGTTCTGCATACAGCGTATTCAAGTTTTTAATTTGTTATCAACAATTCCCGAGAATAAATTCGAACCGACAAAAATGTTACCCTAGTGCGTGGCAGGATAAAGTGTGTTTCGACGCTCTCTCTCCGATCTGAATGAATGCAGCGACTGTTGGTGTTGGTTGGCAGACTACAGACCAGCTGATGACGAATTTTTGCTGTTTGCTCTGGCCAACGGGGGGAGAGGGACAGAGCGGTGCGCGTGACGATGGCGATGGCGAAGGGGAGTGAGGAGTTCGTTCAGACAGAAAGAGACAGACTTGTGTTTGTTTTCGCTTCATATATTACGGTTACATCGATTGAGCTACTGCACTTGGCAGTGTTGGTGCATACCGCAGCTTTCGTTTGTTGCTTTTAATACATTTCACATTATTTTATATTGCACTTATTCGTGTGATTTGTGATTGTGTTGTTTTTTTTTTACATGGCAAATTTTTTTGCTGTAACTTGCTAGAGATGGCCGATTCTACTTTCTATCTGTGACTCTTCACGAGTATTTTTAAGCAACCGATTAGTGACCGATACTTATCTTACTTCAAATCATCGCGTTGCGGAAAACCTTAGAAAAAGAAAGAAGAATAACATCCAGTCAGAGCGGGAGGTGCTGGCCGAACAGCTGTTCGGCTCTCACATGCAACAACAAAAATGAGTCGTCGGCTATAAAAAGGGTTAAGGAAAAAGCCGATTTTGTCTCAAGGTATATTAGGCAAAGGGGTGGATTTTACCTTGCATGCGTTGTTCCCAGCGAGCGGATTTGAAAGAACGGTTGGAATTTTAAATTACAAGTCAGACACGCGGTTCCAAAAAAAGCCCCAATTCGATTTTTTTCCTCGTTGGTGTCGGTCGGTGCTCATCCGTGTTTGTTCGGATTATAAGTTATAAGTTTCGGCCCTGGCATCATCAGGAGGAGACTCTGTCCGTACTGACGGACTTTTCAGCAAAAGAGGATTTTGTCTTAGTGCAGCTAACGGAGGAACAAACTACAGCCCAAGAATCCATAGCCGCAAGTCCAGCTACCGTAGAAGGATCCGCAGCCATATTTAGCAATCTCCGACAATCGCGAAAGGAAAAGACAATCTTGGAGAGTAGTGGGTATAGTATATGCAGGGAATAATTTTAAGTAGTTTTAATTAATTAAGTAAAAACACGCCATGCAAGTCAATGATTTTTTTCCATCTAAATGCTACTTCTTAAATGTCCGCAGGTCCGCTATTTGGAAAAACACATCGATGACCTCCCTGAATAGTGCAATGGCTTCGCCGGTCTTCTGCGCCTGCATCGCCTGGGCCGCATCCCTGTAGAGCTCTTCGATTTTCCCAAAAGACTATTAGTTGAGGCTCCCAAGCCAATTCATGTATGAAAGTCAATAGATTTAATGTTTCTTTTCTTTCGCAAACTCAATAAATTACTAACTGATTGCTGGCTACAATTCAAATAAATACAAAGTTTGTTAAATGCAAACGAAATAAATTAAGCAAAATGAGTGGAGCTGTGCCAGTCGACGACGAATGCGTGATTATGTTAGAAAGTTGAGGTAAAAATGTCCAGCATATTTATAGAGTATATTCCAAGCCTTACTTCTTCTTTTTGCCCTTGCCCTGTCCGCCAGCGGCTGGTGCTCCAGTTAGAGCCGCCAGCTGGTTCTTCAGGGCCAAGAGAATATCAACTTCGGGCTTCCATACAGACGCATCACCCTTGGCCTTTAAGGTTCGCACCTTTTCTGCCTGCTGAGCAAGTTTGTCTTCCAATGCTTTGACTTGGCCTGCATCGGCCGAGGCTGCAGGAGGAGCAGCTGCAGCTGCAGCAGGAGCTGCTGCAGCCGCTTTGGCTGCCTTCTGTGCAGCTTCGAGCTGTTTTTTTAGATCAAGCAGCACATTCACCTCTGGCTGCCACACCGTTTTGTCTTTTGTGCTACCCTTCAGGTTTCGCACCTTTTCGCCCTGCGCCTGTACGGCCTTCTCCAGATCCTGCACTGACTGTCCACCATTCGATGGTGCAGGAGCAGAAGCTGGCGCAGCTACAGCGGTCTTCTTAGCCTCCTCCAGTTGCTTCTTCAGGTCTAGCAGTTTGCTGACTTCTGGCTGCCACACTGTCTTGTCCTTGGTGCTCGTCTTTAGCTGTCGCACCTTATCGGCCTGAGCCTGCACGGCTTGCTCCAGGTCTGCGGTGCTTGACTGGCTCTGCACGGCCGCTTTCGTGTCCTGGGATCCGCCATACTTGGCTTTGAGCTCATCAATGAAGGACTGTTCCAGTTTGGCAAAGAGGGGCGCGGGCTTTCCGATCTTGTGCCCAGCGGGGAGTAGCAAGGTGGCCAAGGGTTTCCTAAATAATGACACACACAGGTTAAGAAACAGCTCTGATGAGCCACTGGACATTCACTTACCCTGCATTGAGCGGCGTCTGTTTGGCGTTGAGCTGGGCAAAGAGAGTTCGTGCCGTGGAGGGCATGTAGGGGAAGAGGAGGTTAGCCAACAGACAGGCAATGTTTGCGCACAAGCCAATGATGGTCGCAGCGCGCTTCTTTTGCTCATCGCTGCCCTTGAGGAGCACCCAGGGCTGCTGTGTCTGCATATAACCATTGCCATGCCGGGAAATAGCCAAGAGATGACGAATGCCATCGCGCAGCTTGGCCTTCTCAAAGAATTGATGTATCCGCGGAGCTCGCGGTTGACAAGGGCCAGCAAAATGAGCTCCTCTTCCGTGGCGACCACCTCGGGAACAATGCTGTTGAAGTTCTTCTCGCAGAAGACCAGAGCACGATTGACAAAGTTGCCCAAATTGTTCAGAAGCTCAGAGTTGTTGCGTGCCGCCAGATCGTTCCAACTGAAGCTCGAGTCCTGGCCCTCTGGTCGTGCCGAGGCCAAATAGAAGCGCCAGACATCTGCCGGAATGCCCGTCGCCTGGGCATCATTGCCAAAGACTCCGATTCCGCGACTTTTGCTGAACTTTCCATCCTCGTAGTTCAGATACTCGGTGGCCATTATGTGCGACACGAGCGTGTGCCCCTTGTTGATGGCCAGCAGGACGCTGGGCCACACAACCGAGTGGAAGGGCACATTGTCCTTGGCCATGAACTGGAAAAGCTCTACATCAGTGCCCTTGGCCGGCTGCCACCATTGCTGATACTCCTTGGTGTAGCGCTTGGTCATCGACACATATCCGAAGGGCGCATCGAACCACACATAAAAGACCTTCTTCTCGAAGCCACTGTGGGGCACTGGAATGCCCCACTTCAGATCTCGAGTGATGCATCGCGGCTTGAGGCCCTCCCTCAGCCAGGCTCTCGTGATCACTTTGGCATTGTGGGTCCAGCCATTCTCCGCCTTGTCCACCCACTCACGGAGCCGAGGCTCGGCCTTGGGTAGATCGATAAACAATTGATCCGAGGAGCGCAGGATGGGAGCAGTGTTGCACACTTTGCAGCGTGGACGGATCAGTTCGGTAGCATTCACCAGCTTGCCGCATTTGTCGCATTGATCACCGCGGGCATCCGCATAGCCGCAGCCAGGATGCGGACAGGTGCCCTCCACAAAGCTGAAGGCAATTCTCAATTTAGGGATTATATTTCAAGGCAGAAAGTCATGGAAAACTCACCGATCGGCCAGGAAACGGTCGCACTTCTGGCAGAGCAACTGCTCCACGCTCTCTGTGATGATATAACCAGCACTGTGAACATCCTTGAATGCCTCCTGCACAATGCTACAAAATCGGAGCAATCTCAGTTAGGAATCCACAGCCAGGTATACACAGATTCATTATTCACTTACTCTGTTTGCTCCTGAGTGGTGGTGCGCCCAAAGTAATCGAAACCAATGCCAAACCAGCGATAGATGGAATTGTGGAGCTCAAAGTACTTGTCGCAGATCTCCCGCGGCGTCAGGTTCTCGGCCAGAGCCTTGTTCTCCGTGGCCGTGCCATATTCATCTGTGCCGCAGATAAGCAGCGTGTTGTAGCCGGCGGAGCGGGAGTAGCGAGCGAAGATATCCGCAGACAGGACACACCCAATTATGTTGCCCAAGTGGGGAACATTGTTAACATACGGCAGGGCCGAAGTGATGAGCACGTTGCGCTCGCCCGCTTTGGGTAGCACTGTACGTTGCTCCTGGACATCCTTGGGGGCTGTGTACGTAAAGGAAGCTCCTGCTGCGGCTAGTTCCTCATCTGTGACTGTGTCCGCGACTGTGGATGCTGTTTCGGCCAATAGTTTGCCCGCATCCGCCAGGCTGAGACGTTTCAGCGGCACATGATGTAGTCCACCATAGCGATTCGACTGCTGCAGCGCATTGAAGCTAAGATCCTTCAACGGCTGTTCAGCCAGCACCTGCTGTACCTCGGGCAACGCCTTTACCCGGTTATACCAGCCGTGCAGGCTCTCCAAATTCTGGGCGCCCTTGAGAGTGCCATCCGGAGCGAGAAGCGACCAGACAGCGATGTCAGCAGCGCTCAACTTGTCTCCGGCCAGGTAAGGCGAAGCTTTCAGGCAATCGTCTAGCTTCTTCACCAAGGCGTTCAGCACCGGTAAAGCGTTTGGATCGGCTCGATGTCCCACGGCCATGTGATGGGCGAGGGCAGGCGCCAACAACGTGGTCGCCCATTCCAGCCACTGTTGGAGAAGATTGGTTTAACCTTGAAGGGTCATTGCTTAAATTAGGCGCAATTATGCTTGCTTCCGTACCTCATCCCTCAGCTGGCCCTCATCCACGAGCAGATACTTGGCGATGGCTGCGGGTGAGAACAGACGCAGTCCATTGTCCAGCTCCAGTGTGGGCAGAATCAGGAAATCCTTGAATTTTGCATCTGCAACGGAAACCAGTTATTGCATCAGACACGATTACCTAGTCATAGTGCATGCACTCTGCCGGAGTTCCCCACGGAAGTTGTTCTTCACCCACCATTTAGATTTAGGTTAACCAGTTGAACCGACCGCTTGGCGAATTTGGCCAGCATCAGCAGCTGCAGTCCCAGGGGATTGCCTTCGTTTGTGTATATTATCATCTTGCCGAGATCCAACTTTTAATTCAATTTACGTGGCAAAAGGGGGTAAAAATCTTTACGAATTTCTGCACCGCACACGCACGCGAATTGGTCAACAGCACCTTGAACGAACTTAACCCACTTAACCCCCTCTATTTAAACACTTCAACGATTTGAGGTAAATGAATAAAAAAATTAATCTGATTATAAATTCTTCTTGTAGATCCATGCCATCTTTCCTCTGAACTTAAAAAAAAAACACCATATCTTTCACCAGAACTGCGCTAAAATTCTTCAAGTTTCATAATATTCGTGTGTGTATTTAAGTACCCACTGCTGAAAAATGGGTTAATCATTAATTGACTGTCAAACAGCTGATTTGTCTGTGTCTGTTTTCCGTTCGTGCAAAAAATAACAAGACACCTTTTCTTGGCAAGATGTGGTTCGAAATCCTACCTGGCGCCGCTATCATCACCGTGCTCTTGTCCGTGCCCATATACGCCATGTACGGCGTGCAGAAGCTGACGCTGGGCAATGTAAGTTCGATCGCTGCCTCCTGTCCAAGCAATTCCCAATTCTTATATAACCACAGTTAATTGGGCACTATACGGAATTTATTGAACAAATTCCAAGCTCCGCGGATGTGCAGCTTGTGGCAAATAGTTTTCTGGCAATGATTTCTAATGGTTTTCTTTTACTCCCGCAGGCCTTCCGGCGCAACATGGACGAGCGTTTCAGCCGTGTGATGTACCAACGCGACTTCCGACTGACCGATAATCCGTACTTGATGAATGTAAGTGATATTTGTTGATCAGTGTTTTCGAATTCTCTGCGTTCCATTCCTCATTATATGATTGTTGGTCAGTGTTTCCTTTTTTTTTTATTTTCCACCTTTGTTTTTTTTTTAATTGAAAAAGTTGTTATTGCTTCATTGGTGATGGGTCGCTTCATTTCTTTCCCGTTACGCACGTTCATGTATAGTTTCCACAGCCGATCCTCCGTATTGAGACACAATTGATTTACTTGCAGGGTCTCGATGCCATACCAGACGAGAAAAAGGAATAAGTTGATCTAAGTTTAATTTCTTTAAAACTTAAGTGCAAAAGTGAATAAACGTAAAGTGCGGAAGTGAAAGATTGGTCGTTGTAGAGTTTTCCTGTAGTTTTCCTTCCTCTCCATGGAAATTCCATTGCCCAGGTCTATACCCAGCCCTCCTCTCTTTCTAGGGACTTGAGGCCATACCCGATGAGGAAGAAGACGATCAGAATAAGGAGCAGAATGGGGATTTTAATGTGGGCGATGATCCCGATCAGGAAAATTAAATCAATCCAAAAAGAAACATTTTTTATACTGTAATTTCAATTCAGAATAAAGTCAAGGGCCTCCCCTTTGCCTTGGCTTTTGCCGCGCATTTAACAACCCTGTTCTTGTGGTAGAAACCACCCCTGTGAACCCCTGTGCGTCGCCCAGTCCGTTGGCCTGTCGTCGCCAACTTTGTGGTATTCGGTGAAAAGGCGTCGTCGATGGGAGAATAACATTGCGAAAATAAACTGATTTCCCCGGGTATCCTCACTCAAATTTTCCCAGAAAGTGGCTAAAGATTAGCAGGAGAGCCAGTGCATCCGCCTGGAGCTGCGTGAGATGAGTGAAATTGGTAATCCCAGTGAGGATTTCGTTTAGAAAGAGTGCGCAAAACAAAGCCTCGTCAGTGCATATACAGAAACGCAGCCATGGCCGCCCGGTTGAGGGTGGGAGTGGGTGGCGTTGGGGGTGTGTGCTTGGGGCCAGCTTTGGGGATGAGGAAAATTCCGAGTTTGTTGGTTTTTGTGGTTTCCTTGGGGCTGTGCGTGTTCTTATTTACCAGTGGAGTGCACGCCAACTCGCTGAACGCCATCGAGGAGCCAGCCCGGCGACACCACCAGCACCAGCGTCATCACGAGCACGACAGAGAACGGGCCGAGGACAATGGCTACTGTGCTCCTTACAACGGCAAGGTGTGCAAGCAGTACATTGTCGGCCAGGTGTGGTACAGCCTGGACGACCCAACGGGTGGCTGGAAGAATGAGCAGACCACAACGGCGCTGTGGGACGAGCTGATTAGCGACCTCACCGGTCTGTGCCGCGAGGCGGCTGAGGTGAGCAGCCCAGTGAGCCCAACCTCTATAGGCGTCTTATTTAATCCTCTTGATCGATCCTCTACAGAAAATGCTGTGCGCCTATGCTTTTCCCAACTGTCACGTAGAGGATGGACGAGCTGTGAAGGCTCCGCTCTGCTTCGAGGACTGCCAGGCCACCCATCTGCAGTTCTGTTACAACGATTGGGTGCTCATCGAAGAGAAGAAGGAGCGCAACATGTTCATCAAGAGTCGGGGCTCCTTCCGGCTGCCCAACTGCTCTGCTCTGCCGCACTACGACACCTCCATGCGGCGGCCCAACTGTTCGTACATAGGCCTCACAGAGATCAAGGAGTCGGAAGCTAGCTGTGAGTTTGTCCTCCCACCATCCCTGATAGATCGCTCCTCCAATAACAGACAAATTTCTTGCATTCGCAGACGATTGCCGAAATGGCAACGGGCGATTTTATCTAGGGACTATGAACGTGACCAAATCGGGCATTCCCTGCCAGCGCTGGGACACGCAGCATCCACACAAGCACATCCAGCCACCCCTGGTGTTTCCACAACTTCTGGAGGGCGAGAACTACTGCCGGAATGCAGGCGGAGAGGAGGAGCAGCCCTGGTGCTACACGGTGGACGAATCCGTGCGCTGGCAGCACTGCGACCTTCCCATATGCCGTGAGTCGAGCTGTTTCTTTCCTTCCAACAGGAGCTCATTCTTGTTTACTTCTACTCAGCCGACTATGTGGATCCCAATGCCAACGACCTGAACACGCCCATCAAGATGGAGAAGTTCTTCACCCCCTCAATGATTTTCCTGCTGGCGGGGATCGGTTTCATTGGGATCGTGGCCCTCCACCTGATGATATTGCTGATATACAAGCTGTCCAAGCACAAGGACTACTCCCAGCCGCCGGGAGGAACTGGACCAGGGTCTGGCACTGGCGGGGGTGATTGCAATGCCTCGATGAGGGCCGGTGAGTGCGGAGGCAACTTGGCGACCAGTCGGGAGACACTAGGAGGAGCAAATACCAACACACTGGCCAAGTGGGGCACCATCCGCAGCACGGCCACCATCCACAGCAATTGTGTCACCCTCACCACGGTGGCCATTCAGGATACCAAGGGCCAGCAGAATGCCCGTCTGGAGAAGCTGGAGTATCCACGCGGCGATATTGTGTACGTGCGCTCCCTGGGCCAGGGCGCCTTCGGTCGGGTGTTCCAGGCCAAGGCCCCGGGTCTGGTGCCCGGCCAGGACGATCTCCTGGTGGCCGTCAAGATGCTCAAGGACGATGCCAGCGATCAGATGCAAACGGACTTCGAGCGGGAAGCCTGCCTGCTGGCCGAATTTGAGCATCCGAACATCGTGAAGCTGCTGGGTGTGTGCGCCCTGGGCCGGCCCATGTGCCTGCTCTTCGAGTACATGGCACCAGGAGATCTCAGCGAGTTCCTGCGCGCCTGCTCACCCTTTGCCACCCACCAGGCGCAGCCCCGCGACCGCCTGCAGCTGAACGAGAAGCACCTGCTGCAAATGGCCGCCGATATTGCATCGGGAATGCTCTACCTGGCGGAGCGGAAGTTCGTACATCGCGACCTGGCCACTCGCAACTGCCTGATCAACGAGCACATGACGGTGAAGATAGCCGACTTCGGACTATCGCACAAGATCTATCTGCAGGACTACTACAAGGGCGACGAGAACGACTTCATACCTATCCGCTGGATGCCGCTGGAGAGCATTCTGTACAACAAGTTCTCGCTGGAGTCGGATGTGTGGGCCTACGGCATCGTGCTCTGGGAGATCTTCTCCTTCGCCCTGCAGCCGTACTTTGGGCTGACCCACGAGGAGGTCATCAAGTACATCAAAGAGGGCAATGTTCTCGGCTGTCCGGACAACACGCCGCTCTCCGTCTACGCCCTGATGCGTCGCTGCTGGAACCGCAAGTCCAGCGAGCGCCCGGGCTTTGCCGAGATCAACCACTGCATCCAGCATAGCATAGCAGAGAACGAGTGCAAGGCCATGCTCTAGAGCACGTGAAGGGATCTGGATGTAGATCAATCGAATCCGAACAACAGCAATAACTCCGTCGCGTTTCACACGTTTGCAAAGAATCCGTAATCCATAAATCGTAAACAGAATGCTCGTCCGTAGTCTTCCGGGGCAGGCAATACAACGATTATATACAACAAAACACCCTTTTATACACATATACCACTGATATATATAGTTGATATACTGATATCCCAGATCAGAGGGGCAGGCAGATTGTGCTTAAGTTAAGTTTAACAGCTGTGAACCCTGCAAGGTTCCATTCCATATCTCTAAGGAATTGATGTCTCTAATTTGGATGCTTCCACGCGCAGCCTTCCGTAACCATGGTACTATTTTGCAATATTCATCAAAAGGCTCCCCTCTGACTGGGGTCTGGTCTCTACTCGACTTAGTTTGCCACAACGAACGCATCATGCATGTCAGCCACACGGATGGTAGCCGTACTCATATCTAGTCCGTAGACCTAAGTTTTCCATATAACCATATGTATGTAGATTGCATTTTAATGGGTTTTTACTAGGATTAAGCAGGCCACTACTGGCATGGTGAGCCAGAGTCCAAGCACTCCACACAAAAACTCAGTATGTATACATAGTGCTGTATTGTGCAACAGGAACCACACACACACCGAAGACCATCAAAACAATAAGGAAATATGAAATATTTAGAGAACTGTCTACAGCCTAACTTTCTTGAGACATTTACATAATCAGAATTTGTAACTAAAATGTTGAATGTAATTTGTATAAATAAACCCCACTCATAATCGTACCCAGCTCCGTACTACTCCTCAGCATGTGTAGTACCCGTAGTCGTCGTAGTAGCATCCGCTGTAGGCCACCGGCAGGGGAATAGGCAGAGGCACAGGTATAACGCCTCCGTATCCATAGCCTCCATAGCGTCTATATCCGCCATAGCCATAGTATCCTCCACCGCCTCCGTATCGACCACGCCCTCCACCGCCGCGTCCACCGCCGCGTCCACCGCCGAATCCACCGCCGAATCCACCGCCGCGTCCACCGCCGAATCCACCGCTGCGTCCACCGCCGAATCCACCGCCGCGTCCACCACCGTGTCCACCTCCACCGCCATGCCCGCCTCCCCCCCCTCCTCTGGCCTCAGACATCTGCCAGGGAACCAAAAGCAGAGCCAGGCATAGCAAAATCCACAGTCTTGACATTTTCCTTCCTTTTAGAGAACCTTTTCGATCAGTTTTTCAATTGCGACTGGGACAGAGCCTCAATCGGAACTTCGCGACTTGGACTGGGGCTGTGAATACTAATTATTCTCGATTAATTAGGAGCACCGTGTTAAGTGATATAGCGAAATTCCCCCAATGCATTGCAGATACAGATTCTTTGTAGTAATTTGTTTTTGTATTTGGATTTCACGACTCCCGCCTCGCCTCCGATTCACACTCCTCGATATCACAGAGCCTAAATGATTAGGCATGAAATTCAATATGTTCCTTAACCAAATGAGAACCTAAATGTACAAATGGGGATGACCCATGGAGCTGTTTTTTCAGAGCACCTCGGGGCAGTTTTTGTTTTTGCTGATGATTAATCTGTCCGGATCTAGCGAGAGTCTCTTCAGCACATCGTAGACCTTGGAGCGTATGTCGACTTCAAAGTCGCGATCACGCCCCAGTATCCATATCTGATCGGAATGGCCCAGAGAGCCAATGCTGCCGCAGGACCAAAGGATGGCAAAGTTCTCATAGTCCGTATAGAGCACTTGGTACTTCCCAGAGCCGGGCAACAGACGGGCAATCACATCCGGGAATCGAGTGGTAAACTACCCAAGTAAGCATTAATAATAATAATGAAAATGTTTAAGCAGCAAGTGAAAGAAAAGTCTCACCTTGAAATCCATGATGGAGGATCTACTGTTCTCGGGCGTAGCATAGCCTATATTCACATTCGGATTGCCAGTTCTACAGAGGGTAACACTTGCTAATAAAGCTGAATATCTAATGTCGGTTTTGGGTCTACTCACATACGATTGATGTTCTTGATGGCCACCCCTAGTTTAAAGTTTTGGAACTTGGATTGTTCCCCCTTGTTGTACGGCTCGAACTGAAACGTGGTGCAGCCCGAAGCGATCTCTGGAAGGTAAAATGAACGTTCTACCTCATACCAATGGCCCAGAACCTGGAATAAAGCAAATAAGTGGTTTATTTTTTCACTATTATCTAAAATATATCAAAATGTTGTACGTCTTTTCGTTTAAGGGACACTTTCATTATCTATGGGTGTATAATGGATACAGGTAACAAAGAAATGTTTACTCAAGGCACTCATTTATTCATTCATTAAAGAATGATATCCCCAGAATATAATTAGATCGCAGCTGCGTGGTTCTGAAAGTTGGGCCCTTTCTTGCGCTTGGCACGCGCTTTACCTGCGTTTCTCTCGCGTTAACTGGGTTACTACTACAACAAGTCCCCCCTTCTTCCGCGGTAGCATCCACCATTTAGCAAATAATGCGTAAAACATAAACATTTTTGTGTTGGAACTGGTTTTCGTGGCTGGCCATTAAAAAAGCAGAGCGGCGGCAGCGTCATCAGACATTTAGCTTCTTGCAGTTCAAAGTCACGCGTAGATGATGCATCTGTGGATGACGAGGCGAGGTCTTTGCCCCTAGGTCAGCAGTTCAGAGCTGGGCGAAGGGGGCGGTCGCTAATGATGTCAAATGATGTTTTATTTACGCCCGTCCAGAGCTCAATTGGATGATTATGTGGTGACGGAGCGAGCTCTCGCCGGGCAAATTATGAGAGATTATCGTTTATGCAAATCAAGGCTCAATCAATTTAATTCGTGCTGCTAAATTGATTGTACCCCAACAGCAAAGTGGCACTATTGGCACTGGTGGTCCCCGTCACCGTCAGGTCCCCTCCTAATGGGGCTCTGCAATTAGTTCACTGTTGTCCTTGGCATGCCTATGAATGCCGTTTTTATTGGAAGCTGTGCATTTACTTTTTTTTTCCAAAAAAATACAAGTAAGTGGCTTGTTTACCATCGGACGGACGGACAGACAGGCCAGGCCAGGCCATTATGCTCGTAAAGCTTTTGTGTGTGAAGTGTGTCTCCTTCTGTAAAACTGGTTTGCATTTTTACATTGGGGATGGATCGGATTTGATGGCCTTAAATTGGTTCAAGTTCATCTTTATGCACAATCCATAAAATGAAGAAAGGTCTTCGGCCGCCTTGTGCTAATTAATTGAAAAGGCGACAGGTTTAAATTTGTTTTTTGGAGACCCTCTCCTCGCCAAATGATCAGCTGTATTTACGGTGCATCTCAAAACTGTAAGGACAGTGGTAGTAAAAATTAAAGGAATTGGAAAAGGTTTGCAGGGTTTGATCTTAGTACCATCTAAAACTGTAGGTAATCACTAATTGGACATTGACAGAATTATATATAATATATTTATCATTCATGGAATGCATAGTTTTTATTGAGATGATTCAGATTCTAAAGATCCGCACGATGTTGAACTTACACGACTCATATTGAACTTTGGCATCGATGGATAGTTCGGGCAACGTCCAAATCCATAGGCATTCGTCTCCGCCACAAAGGTCAGTAGGAACACACTTGAGACGATCACCATTCCAAATGGCGAAATATGGCGAAACGTTTGCTTGCCCATGATTGCTTGATTGTATTTCTTTTCGTTTCTTTTCTTTTCCAATTTGATTTCACTTTGAATGCTCTTTGAATGTGATCTGGCACTTTACACGCGAGAATTGGCACAGATCCGATGAATGAATGCTTCTAACTAAACCGAATAGAATTCAGAAACGTGTATTTCTGTTATTAAGATAATTGATGTGATTCACTTGGCTATGCACAAAGTGATTTCCGTTTTGGGTGTCACTGAGCCTGGGGGCCTGGTGGCATGGGGGCTTGGGGGAGGAACAGGTTTACTTGGCCAACGAACTATGGATTTACATTTCCTCAAAGTACTTGTATTGGGTTTGCCCATTAATATTCCGCAAGGGAAATGTGCGATAATAAAAACGTGCTGCTACTGCTGCCGCTGCTGCTGCTGGTCGTCCAGTGGAGAAGCCGGCTGGAGGAGGAGCCACTCGACTCTGTGGCTCTGGACATGGATGACTGGCGAATGCAGTCGGCAAAGAGTGAAAATATCAGCCGAAACTAGGTTGACCAGCGGCGTTACGTAAAAGAAAAGCCCGAGCAGCGCCAAGTCAAGCGAACCCAGCCCCAAGTCCCCGAGTGCCCGATCCGATTCCGATCCCAGTCCCAGCCCCATGCGAAATGCAGGTGGAACAGGTTGGACGACGGATTTCGCGCACAGCTCACAACACACCCGAACGAACCGTAGGAAAATGATTGCGCATTCGCGAATGAATAAAAGCGAAATGGCTAATCAAGGAAGCGCAGGGAAACTTGATGCCGTCAATTGTGTCATGAAGTTAATCGAGTGCATTGCTCGATTTATGCTCGAATGCAGCGGGATCATCAAGTTCAAGATAAGCCCCATTAGCTGCCAGAAGGAAGTGGTACATAACTTTATTGCAGCCACTGTGTTTGCCATTACCACATTGGGGGAATATGATACTATTTGATCGGACAAATAGCGACAGGCAGGCCGCAGTCGCCCCTCTGGGCCCAATAGGAAAGTGTTAATTTCGCAGTCAACACAGAAATACGCTTAAACGAATCGCACAAATGGTAAACAATAGTGGCTGTCGTTGTTCAGTTGCAAAATATTGTTGCTGCTCGAAGTCTGATTTCACTTTGTGTACAAGCACTCGTATGCCAGTATCTTTATCCATACATACGCACTCATGGGTGTGTATCTGTAAAATGCACTCGTTGTACCGCCTTTTAAATGCTATCTCTTTGTTTACATCGTTATACGTATGTGGCGTGCGTACGCGTTCTTTTCATTTGTAGTTTTATCCCACGAACCGCGCTGAAGCCGTGGACCGACCGAACCGTTGAAAGCTAATGAACGGTGAACGGAAATTTAAATTGAACTTGATTCTCCGCACTCTGGTTACACTCGAACAGATCTATCGAAGTTCTGGTATCGATAGTAGGCAAAGACGATGTGCGTATATTTATTCAGATGTCCCTCACTTTATTTTATTAATATTCTGTTGCTAGCCAGTTAAGAATTGCTTTAGTGGTTTAAGAAATCTAAGTCAAAGTGGAGAAAGTTTGTGGAGAAAATTTGTGCCAACATATAATATTTATCCGATATTTGACTGAGCAGATGTCTATATTGCCCATCTCTAGCTAGCAGTGAAATGCCAAAGTTGTAAATTTTTTTCGTTTTGCTGTAATGTGAATTTTTCTAATTTATTTTCGAATATTTTATTTAATAATACGAAAATTAAGAGAGCACATATTAGCGTAAGTTGCCGGTCAGGTGCAAGTGACCGTGGACGTCCGCAAAGTCATATGTTAACCACGCTTTTCCCAGTGCCCTTTGTTCCATGTTCCAATATTTTATTTTATTTTATTTTCTAGGCAAATATGGACACGGAGAAATCTAGCAGCAGCTCCTTCGAGGATCTGACGAATGCCGAAGACACGAAGGATTTACGTAAGGCCACAGCCGAGGCAGCCTCTGAAGCCTCTGAGGAAACATCAGCAACGACTCTTGTCGGCGATGCGGATAAGGGAGATGAGGCCGAGAGTGAAAGTGAATGTGATATATTGGGCAACAAGCAGCTGATAAAGCGCATCATCAAGAAGGCACCGGAAGATGCGAAAAGTCCCAGTCGCGGTGAACTGGTCACCATAAGTTTTACCGGCAAACTCGAGGATGGCAAAGTGGTGGAGGAGGAAAAGAACTTTCAGTGTCATGTGGGCGACTACGAGGTGGTCCAGGGCTTGGATATGGTACTGCCCATGCTGAAAGTTGGCGAAGTCGCCGAAGTGGTTGTGGATCCCAGATTTGGCTACGGGACGCTTGGGCTAAAAAAAGACAACGACGGGGACTTCATCGTCCCACCTAATGCGCTTGTAAGTGTGAAAACCAGCCAAATCATGAAAATTTAGCTTCATGTGTGTCTACATCTTACAGCTTACCTATGAAATAGAGCTGCTGGATAGCAAATACGAAGAGTTTGCCGATCTGAAAACCTTTGAAGTGATCCGCAAATATGGGTTTGTTAAAGCACAGCTCCTTGTCCATAGCACACGATCACAAGAAACTCTCTTCCTTTCCAGAACCCGCAAGAAAGAGCGAGCCAACTACTTTTTCAAGCGGTTGGAATACAATACTGCCATTCACCTGTACAGACGCGCGCTCGACTATTTGGACACACGTGATGGGGATCCGGAATCTGAATTTGACAAAGAAGATTTGCAAGTAAGTAAATCGAATATTGACGTGTCCCATAGTGAACTCTAAAGGATCCCTTTGACTAGCTCTCCAACAGTGAAACGCAGGCCATTCTGGATGATCGTTTGATTGTCTATAACAACCTGGCCATGACTCAGATCAAAATTTCGGCCTTCGACGCAGCCTTAAAGTCTGTGGAGAATGTCTTGCGCTGTCAGCCGAATAATCCAAAGGCCTTGTATCGCAAGGGAAGAGTAAGTACAAAATATAGTTTCTATTCCTGATCTTAGTGTGGAACCAAACATTTCGGTTTAATCCCCTCTAGATACTGGAAGGCAAGAACGACACCCAGGGTGCTATTAAGTTGTTCCAAAAGGTGGCTACTCTCGAGCCTGAAAATCGTGGAGTACAACAAGACCTGGCCAGGCTTTTCATCAAGGCGCGTCGCGATCAACACAACGAAAAAGAAATGTATCAGAAGATGTTGGGCCAGGCCAAGAAAATGGAACAAAAGACTGCTGCCCGACAAAAGCAACCCCTCGTGGAGAATTCCAAGGTTCTTAAATCACAAAAATAGAATTGACACAACAACCTTCAACCACTCTATATTTTTGTGTGTTTGCAGCTGAAACTTCTGGGCTATCTAATGGGTTCTATATTGATTGGCGTCGCTGGCGTTGCCATTTATCGTTACAAGTACTAAGGACAAGACTTGCACTCGACATCCTCTGTGTAATTTGGGCAAATGAAATGCATTTTTAAAACTATACACAGAACAGTCAAAATTATGAACGTTGAAATGCCGTAATTGCTTACTTATAAACAAATGGCTCTTGTTGTACAACTTATACTATGCACACTTTACAGTAGTATGTATTTGTCAAAGGTATGGTTTTGGATAATATACATATGTATAATGTTAATGCTTAGTTCTAATCAATTACATTCTTTTTTAATCAAGTACCAGGAATTGTTAAATAAAGCATACTTTTCATTTACTCATTAATGGAATGCCTTTCCAGTCGATTGCAACTATTCGTTATAGTCTGTCTAGCCCTCTTCAACCGATGTGTGTGTCGTATCGGAGGAGATACCGCAACATCCTGCAATGTTGGCTTGTGGTATGTGTCATCTGTTATACGGATTGATATTCAGCTATAAATATATAGTGTGCCTCAATTAAACTTCTTGAGACATGTAACAGTTTACTTTAAGTATTTTTTTCACGGTTGGTTGCTTTTAATATATGTATATATCCGTAACATTTTCTTCACCTACGGCGCGGAAACTACTTTTCAAAAGTTATTGTGCAATGACTATTGGTTGTTATATATCATATATTTATAGAGCTTTGAATCTTATTTTTCTACTTGGATCGCGTACTTCTGTTCTTCGGCTGGATAGCGCCCGAGGAGGAGCGATAAAGAATCTCCTTTAATATTTGGACGGCTTTCCTGAACACTCAGTTGATTGTCCTGCTACCTATGGTGATTGTGGTGGAGTATGTTACTAGGCTTAAGAGCATCTCGCTGGGAGAGTTCCTTCGTTCGTACGGATGGCTACAAGAGATTTAAGAAAGCCAGAAATGTGGATCGCCTAGACCAACGCTGCACTAGCGATGGCGAACTTTTCAGTGTGCACTGCTGCGTTGCTCTGAGGGACATGTGCTACGTGATCTATCACGTCTTCTACTCGGGATTTATGAACATCAATTGGGATACGATATATTGGGCAGCCTCGCCTGTAGGTTACACCTTTCTGGTCTGGACTCTGATCTGGACTCTGATCGCCTCTTGCTCGCTTTCACATCTGTCTGCTAAATGAGCAAACTATGCTCGGATTCTTCTAAAGGTGAAGACGAGCAGAATGTGAACCTGAGAAAATGCATTCAGGATCATCGCTTGATATTGGCCTTCTGCTACGTGTGCAACATGATCGTCGAGGATTGCCTTGACCTCTCCGAGAATCTTTCGGTAAGAATGGATATTCTGTGCATAGTAAAACATGGTATAACCTTTCTTTTCTTTGAAGATGGTGAAGCTGGCTTTCTCTGTTACCACCTTATAGTGGAGAAGTTTCAGTGAGTGATGGAACACGGGAGAAGGTTAGTGAGGCCCAAGGTTCAAGTAGTTCGTATAAATTTAACATAATTGCTTTTAAATTATTGATGATATCCTTACATTTAATCTATTATTTGAAGTACTTAGATTTTATATTTCCGATTAACTCATTTAAATTGAACGCGTTCGAAGCGTCGGGCTATCGAACCCAACAATGAGCAACAATGCTGGTATATTTATGTTACTTCTAATGGTATATTTTTAGTCCATTTTGCGGTATATAGAGTACATTCCATCCATTTTGTGGTATACAATGGTATATTTAATCTATTTTGTGGTATATTTGGGTATATTTTAACAACACGCCTTAGGCCAATTTTAGCACATTTTCGATGCTGAATCATTGCCCCGCAATATTTAATTAACTGCACAAAACAGTTGTTTTTGCAGTGTCAGTGGAGGTGTGCAGCTTTAAAAATCAATTTTATATTTTAATACGTAGCAGCCGAAATGCAGAAGGTTCTACTGCTGCTGGTCGCTTGCCTGGCCTTGGCCGTGGCCGATTCCAACTCGCGTTTGCTGCGAGTACCGCTAAATAGATTCCAGTCGGCCCGCAGACATTTTGCCGATGTGGGAACAGAACTGCAGCAATTACGCATTAGATATGGAGGAGGCGATGTGCCAGAGCCCCTCTCCAACTACATGGATGCCCAGTACTACGGACCAATATCGATCGGCTCCCCTCCGCAAAGCTTCAGGGTGGTCTTTGACACCGGCTCTTCGAATCTATGGGTGCCGTCGAAGAAGTGCCATCTGACCAACATTGCCTGTCTGATGCATAACAAGTACGATGCCAGCAAGTCGTCGACCTACGCCAAGAACGGAACCACATTTGCCATCCAGTACGGATCGGGCAGTCTTTCCGGCTACCTATCCACCGACACACTCTCGATGGGTGGTCTGGACATCAAGGGTCAGACCTTTGCTGAGGCACTTAGCGAGCCTGGTCTGGTGTTTGTCGCTGCCAAGTTCGACGGCATTCTCGGACTCGGTTACAGCTCGATCTCTGTGGATGGAGTCAAGCCGCCATTCTACGCCATGTACGAACAGGGCCTGATCTCGTCGCCGGTGTTCTCCTTCTACCTGAATCGCGATCCAGCTAGCCCGGAAGGTGGTGAAATCATTTTCGGAGGCTCCGATCCCAAGCATTACACCGGAGACTTCACCTACTTGCCCGTCACCCGCAAGGCCTACTGGCAAATCAAAATGGACTCGGCCGCCCTTGGCGATCTGGAGCTGTGCAAAGGTGGCTGCCAAGTAATTGCCGACACTGGCACCTCTCTTATTGCCGCTCCAATGACTGAGGCGACCTCGATCAATCAGAAAATAGGTGGCACCCCCATTATTGGAGGACAGGTGAGCTTTCAGCATGAAGTACCCAAGGAAAGTACTAATCTCTGTCTGTATCTGCTTCTAGTATATCGTTTCCTGCGACCTGATCCCCAAACTGCCGGTCATCAAGTTCGTGCTGGGTGGCAAGACCTTTGAGCTGGAGGGCAAGGACTATATTCTCCGTGTGGCCCAAATGGGCAAAACCATTTGTCTGTCTGGTTTCATGGGCATTGACATCCCCCCACCAAATGGCCCGCTCTGGATTCTGGGTGATGTCTTCATTGGCAAATACTACACCGAGTTCGACATGGGCAATGACCGTGTGGGCTTTGCAGATGCTAAGTGAACAATTAAATACATTATACTCGAACACTAAAGTGTACTTTATAGCTCCCACAATTGGGACTTTACTTTCTTCGATTGAACTCGTGAAATAAATATTAACTTATGTATACCATTTCTTTGTTTGCTTCGCTCCGGAGTTGTTATTGTCGCAACGGGCTATCAGCTTTTTGCAAAATTATCAACAACATTTTTTTTTGCTTTGCGATTTGATAACGTTTGCTGGATTGACTATATTATGTATGTACGATTTTGTCTTTGCTTGTTAACATTGCACAGACTCATCTAGCAACACGAAGCGCTGCTTCTTTACACGCAATTAAATCTGTATAATATGTATTTAATATTTAAACACTATATACTTGATTAGCAACACGGTGCGCTGCTTCTTTACACGCAATTAAATCTGTATAATATGTATTTAATATTTAAACACTATATACTTGATTAGCAACACGGTGCGCTGCTTCTTTACAGTAAATCAATATGCATGTATGTATATTATATATTTGTACATATGTAATGGAATATATAATAGCATATAGAAAGCTTAGGCGCACCCGCCGATAACAAATTGCTGGGAATCAACCAAACCAACTGTGCAAACTGAGTCATCTTCAATATCAATCACTATAATCGGCCAGGATTAAAGTGCATGATATACAGAAATGACTTGAATATTGTTGGTTGCTGTGACACTATTGAAGTTGACTTTTATCAAGACTATAAAATACCAAGATGTTGCATGGTGGGGTATTTCATGACGCCCCGTAGACAAAGGGCGCGAGCGGTTTCAATTCGTCTATAACCGCGGCCCGCTCCTGTTGAACCTACATATTTCTATGGAATAGAATGTAGATAGCCTTTACCCCTGTAACCCGGTCTGAAAACAAGTCACGCGTGTGTGCTCTTCCGGATTAATCTTTACTCTGACGTACAACATTCATCATTAAACTCTATAGAGAGCTTTTTGGCGAGACTCGCATATACATACATACATATATGTGTAGCGGTTTGGATTCTTCAATGGAACTTCTCATGTGCGGTCATAGTGCCCATGGAGCGTACTTTGTACTCTTGACTGAATCAGCACAAATCAGAAATCGACAACGCCGAGAACCCTCTATAGATATACTTGAACATAGTGCCATTTTGTTGTTGATTTGTAAACAATGAGTTTATTACACTATAAAAATAGAATTTGGATAGATAGGGGGGGTGAGGTGACCGTTTAATACTAGGCAAAGACACTAAACTAGTAGATACAGGGTAGCGTGCTTCTGGGACTTGAACTTCTTATTTCGACTTGATATTGGCCGCCAGATCGTCATCGGACGTCACTGTGGCCGTTGGGGCCGCCACTTCGTCACTGGAGGGGACGGACACAATTTCGGGTTGGATCTCAACTGTCTTGGCCGTGCTCAGGCTTGGCTCGCGCTCCTCATCGGACTCTGTAGACTCTCGAATTAGCTGGAGAGGAGGGATAAGCCCACTATCTTGCACCTTGTACATATCACAGGTTTCGTTCACATAGCGGTTGAACACGTCCGGCTTGTCGGCATACACATGGTGGCCGGCGCCAGTTACAATCTTGATGTCTACCATGTTGCTGCCCCGCTGGGACTTGATCTTCTCGCCCGAGGAGGAGTCGATCCAGGAGCGGGACCCGTATATGAATGTGATGGGTATATCGCTGCGCACATCCTTGATTCGGTTGATCATCGGGTGCTTGGCCCAGCCAAAGGACTGCATCATGGTGTGGAAGGCCGACTCGCCGCTGGGATGCTGGGCGTTGCACTGATGTATGTACTGGGGCAACAGGTTGATGTCCTCCTCGATTGTGGTCTGGAACTTGCGCATTATGTCTGGTCGCGTCTTCTGCACCACCCACTGGCCAAAGGGTCCAGCTGCCCGCAGGGCCCACAGCGGATTCAGCGGAGTCAGCACTCTGGCTATGGCCCTAACCCACAGGGGAATCTGTTTGGTGTTGTTGGGGTCTGTGGGTTTCTCGGGAAATCCCCATGGGTCAGCCAGCACCAGATGCTTGACGCGCTCTGGATAGCTCAAAGCGTAGCTGGAGGCTATGAAGCCACCCATCGAGTGGCCCAGCAGGATCATGTCGTTGATGTTCATCTCTCGGCGCCACTCCTCCACAGATTTGACGAACTGTTTCTCACACACAAGGGCATCCTTGGCGAAGGTGGGGCGAGAGCTGCGGCCAAAGCCGAGGATGTCCATGGCATAGACGGGTCGTCCCTTGGCAAAGGCATCTAGGTTCATCACCCATAGGGCTATGCCAGCCCCCAAGCCATGCAGCAGGACCAACGGCACCTCCTTGGACTCTGTGTTCATGCTTACTGTCCAGATCTTGTCGGCATCTCCCACAGCTGGACCAATGTCGACGAAAAATCCCCGATAGGGCAGCTTCAAATACGAAAGAATCTTTTTTTCCACGGTACGCAACATGATCGGAGAGCTAGATGTCCAGTTACATATCCATTTCCATAGCCAAAAACTGTTGTTTCTCGGATCCTGAAAGAGAAACGAAAATCATATTAAAATGTTGGCCAATCGAACTGCAGTTTATCTACATTAATGTAAATGTCATGCTAACTGAGCGCTGGCCCCCTGTCTAGTCCATCCCCCCAGCGGTACACGGAATTACTTAACCCACGAGACACGAGTCTATTGCGCAGTTGGACAGAAATCGACACCAAGCTCATGGATTTTCCTGTGCTGTTTGGCTTCCGCTTCGCTGCTCCTTACCTCTAGATCCATTCCCGAGTTAAATCTCTGGGCAACTGTGGGGAGCGGCAGTGTAGCATTTTTCGCGATGTTGGCATCGTTTGCCAATGTCAGCGACTCGCTCATTATGCTCTTAATTTAGATTTTCGTCACTCTTAAGTTTGTTGCGTCAGCGCGGGTGAAATTGCACAAATTTAGAAAGGGGCAAACAAAGCAAACCGCACAACTACTGAAAATTAATGTCTCTCCTCCACCATATGCGTCTTCTGTGTGTGCTTCCGCCTAGAGCTCAGAAATTTAAATGTATTGTTAACACGAAAGTAAAATCTAATTGTACCCTTTCCTCGCCAGCTAAGTGTTTGTCGAGTTGTGATGACTTTGAACTTCTGTTAGATGGGATGTCTGGAATGCTTATCAATATTATGGTGAAATATAATTTGTAGGGCAGCGCAGTGGTCGGCCAGGCCCTATCTTTCGTGTAAACAACAAGAAACAATTGCAGCTCTGGTCACAAAACCAGCTGTTTCTGGCAGTGCTGGTAAACCTACCCAATTTAGCCGTTTTCCATTACTGCAGAAATTCAAACACAAGCTTATCATTAATTTCGTTTGTAGCCAAAAAACAACATAACTGTGTGAGGGTCTTCTTCTTCTTGTCGATCGAAGATTTCAAAAAAGTGGTTATCACAAAACCGTATAAAAACATATTCATGACCGGAAGGAGAAACTTATTCCGGATGAGATGTGAGGAAGAAGCAGAAACCCTTACACTACGGTCACTCTAAACGGGACTCACGCGGAATGGATGGCATTAATAAATACAATGAATTTGTGGCTCTCCACAAGTCCCAATTGGAATCATTGTCTGTGCCAGTGCACCTTTGGCCAGCTCTTTATCGGAAGTTGGCCATAGAATCCTTTGATGCCGGCGAGTCTCTTCAGCTGATGTTGATTGACTACGACGAGGATGAAGACGAGCAGAACAACCCCGACGATGACGATAGCACCAACCCAGTGTTCGCCTTGGGAGTGGCCCGTGAACAGGGAATTAAAGCCAGCGATCCCCTAGCCGTTTACTTGATAGACCATTGTTGGACCTTTCGGCTGGACAACGCGCGCCAGACACTGGAACAGAACCCCCAACTGGCAGATCGATTGTCTGCCATAACCGGCGTGGACCTGGAGCACGAGCAACGCGTTGAGAAGATACTGAAACGCCTGTGGAGGTACTGTCATGCCTATTCTATTCTTACCGGCGGTAACTCCGATGAGGAACGCATACCCATTTGGTATGTGATGGACGAAATCGGTTCGGCCGTAAACCACTCGGATGATCCAAATTTCCGGCTTGTGCCATTCCTCTACCTCAACACCCAAACCACGTATAGTATTCTGTTTCCAGTCAGAGATTGCGAGCAAAATGAGCTATTGACCCGGGATGTGATCGAGTATGTGGCCAAGGATGCACCACAAAGAGCTGCCCTGCTGTTGCCCTGGCGCGACGATAATTTAACTGGCGAGAGCTTCTTGCAGGTGGAGCCTAGTGCTGACTACTTTACCAGCGGACATATACCAGAAACGTATCCTAAAAAGAACACCAATGTCTTGCCAGCTCCGAATCGATGCGATTCATTAAAGGTTTATGCCGAGTACGAGGTGGTCCGGCAGTATTTAACAGATACAAATTTCCTCTTGGTCAACGCTGAAGAGGAAGCCGATGTGTTGTGGCTCACCCATCACTTTAAAGAATTTGAGGAATTTTCCGAGCAGACGCCCAGTAAGTTCGTCAATCAGTTTCCATTTGAATACGTGATCACCATCAAAGATCTGCTCAGCATTGTGTGTCGTCGCGCAGCCAAAGAGCATCACGATGGAGCCACTTTGGAAACATATCCCGCCTGGTTGCCCACCACCTACAATTTGTCGACAGAGCTGACAGAGTTTGTCGCCTATTACCAGTCGAGGGCAGTCAAAGGTCTGGACAACCATTGGATCGTCAAGCCCTGGAACCTGGCTCGCGGTCTGGACACTCACATAACCGACAATATCAAGCAAATTGTGCGTCTGCCTACCACTGGCCCCAAGATTGCCCAAAAGTATATCGAGAGACCTGTTCTGTTCCGTCGCACAGAACTGGACTGTCGGGTCAAGTTCGATATTCGGTATGTCATACTGCTGAAGAGCGTTCAGCCCCTGGAGGCCTATGTTCATCGGAAGTTCTTTCTACGCTTTGCCAATCATCCCTTCTCGCTGGACCACTTCGACGACTACGAGAAGCACTACACGGTGATGAACTACCAGGAGGAAGCGGAACTGCATCATGTCAAATGCGATGACTTCCTGGCTCTCTGGCAGGACCAGTATCCGGAAAATGATTGGACTGCCATTGAGCAGCAAATCTGCGATATGCTGCTGGAGGTTCTTCAGTGTGCCTGTCAGGAGGAGCCGCCCTGCGGTCTGGCTCCTTGCCGCCAGTCCCGGGCACTCTATGCCGCCGACATCATGCTGAAATGGACCGACGAGGAGAAGAAAGTCCTGCAGCCACAGCTGTTGGAAATCAATTGGACTCCCGACTGCAAGCGAGCCTGCGAATACTATCCCAACTTCTTCAATGACATTTTCAAGTTGCTTTTCATGGACGAGAACAATAACGAGATCTTTAGACAATTGACGCCAGTCAACTAATATATGTTCTTATCACTTATACGTGTATTTCATTTCATTTCATTTAAACTATACACAAAACTTAATTATTTTGCATTTTGTACAATATACAAATAGGTGTATGCTTCTATGCGTGGGATGATAACTAATTATGGTTATGCTTATGCTTAGGGCCTAATCTAGGACAGACAAGTCAGTAGTCAGTGGGTGGTGTGTCTATATAACTTATGGTCTATCATAGCTTGGATAAGGTAGGACAAATTCAAGTGTGGACAAAGTCTGTCTCTGTCTGTGTGGAGTTCAAAGAGTGAGAGCTTAATGCTAAAATGTTTTACAATTCTCAATTGCAAATGGCACTTGATGAACGATGTACGATAGTAAATGAAAGGCAATTTCCGTTTGTACCCAACTATAAGGGATATACATGAATCCATGAATATACAAATATAAGGCAATTTATAAGGCACCCAAAAAGTCAAGGGAAATCAGAAATAAAATAAATACGTTCCAATGCGTAACAAAAAAGTCCTTCTGTAGAATAGCATAAGAATTTAAATCCATTCTTCATTCTTCTTGGCCTAACTCTGAATAATACAATTACCAACTAATAGTGTGTGAAAATGGAGAGGGGAAAACCTCAATGAAATTAATGAATCTTACACTAGCTTCGTCTAACGTCTGGTAACCTCTAAGTGAATGCAACTAATGTATCGCTTACACAACTAACTATCGACTACAACGCAGACTTAAACGCAGACCTATACGCAGGCCTCGTCAAAGTCCAAGCGTATCTTCTCATCTGCGGAAGCTAGCTTATGTATAGTCTTTTTGATGCGCAGGGCTGGCAGACGAACATTTGGGTTCTGGTGCCAGCACTCCTTCATTAGCTTGGACATGCCGGCCAGCAGCTGTAAAACAAAACCAATTAGACTTCAAATTCAGAGAATTACAGAGATTGACCTACAGAATCTGAGCTCCAGCGATTGGGAATGGAGGGTCTGTAATTGTCCGTGCAGACCACTTTGCGCATATCCTCAAAGCTGGGATCCATGGGCACCACATCATAGAAGGGCACTTTGTATTCCTCAGCAATGCCGCACGAAATGGTGCGGCGACAAACCTCCCACAGCACCAATCCAAAGGCGTAAATATCCGTGCGGCGCAAGGCCTCAAAGCATTCCATGTCGATGCTCTCATCCAGAACCTCTGGTGCCATGTATCGCTTTGTGCCGACCTTCGGGTTGTGGCCCAAGTCCAGCTGTCCCGTGACATGAGAGTGGGTGACAGCCAGGCCAAAGTCGGCTATCACACAGGTCCCATTCGAAGTGACCAATATGTTCTTTGACTTCAAATCTCTGTGCGCCATGGCTGGCTTTCCCTCAGTGCCGAAGATTTCCGTGTGCAGGTGGACCAAGCCGTTGGCTATCGACAGGCAGATCCAAATCATATCGTTGTGACTCAGGGCATTGCGATTCAAGTGATCGAACAGCGACCCCAGCGGGTAGTAGTGTGTCATCAGCCAGAGCTGGGTGCAAGAGTTCCGCGACGTCATATCAGAGCCAATGAAGCCGAGAATGTTCTCGTGGCGCAGCAAAACAGTGCTGCAAGAAAGCAAGTCCAAGGATTGACTATCAGTTTAAAATTTGAGCATTAAACGTCAGTTCTCACCTGTAGATTTCCGTCTCCCGTTTCCAGGACTCCTCGTCGCGACTGAAGAATATTTTGACGGCTATGCTCTCGCCATGCCAATGACCACGCCACACCTCGCCGTACTTGCCCCGCCCAATGCACTCGATCAGGGTCACCTGCTTGGCCAGGGTACGCTGCACTAACAAGGGTAGACCACTGCCAGATCCAGACGTCACCGAATGCTGCAGGTATTCACGCAGAGTGCTGTCCCCGGCGCTGGTGGCTCGCAACAGCTCATCATTGACCAAATACGACTCAGGATCCTGTTTGGTGCGCGAGGCAGCCAAGCGTTTGCGGTGGCTCCGCCGTATATAATAGATGGCAACGGCGCCCAGCAGAGTTATGATCAGAAAGGGTCCCAAAATGGCGGCGGACATCTTGCTGATGTTGCTGGTGTCCGCTGTTATGACTGTCACATCACCGCTGACGATCGGCGGCAGCTCGGGAAAATCTCCGCTATTGCAGAAATCCCCGGTGCAGCAGGCCACGTTATACTTGGCAGCATTCCGCTTGGTCGGTCCATTTAGCTTATTCAGAGAGTTTTGGTTGCAAATCAGCGGCAATTGATCCGGTGATGTTGTGCAGCCCCGCCTCACGTTCTCCTGACCATCGGCATCCCGTGTGCGCGATTTCCAGCACTGAAGAAAATAGAAGAATAACTTGTCAAGGGAATGGATTCGTAGTTTAAATGAAAACTCTCACCTGAATGGCATTCTGGCATGTGTGTGACAACTCCAAAGGATCGAGACATGGCGGGTCACAGGAGTAGCATTTGTATCTGTTTATAGATAAATGGTAATTAACAAAGTGCGGAAGAGAGTAGAAAAGATTGCGATTATGATTTAAAGCCCCAGATAATCCCCCAAGCGTAGATTTTACCTTCTTTTCATGCGTCGCTTACTCTTTATGTGTCTCCTGTTCAGAGACAAGCAGCGTGAGAAATAAGGGTAGTAAAAGGGATTAGCAATATAAATTTCTAGCCGGATGCCAATGATTATAATAATGACCCATGAATTCAAGTCTTAAGGTAAATATGCATTTGTTTTTGAAAATCACCTGGGATGCGTTTGCACCGAGTTCTGTGGCACGGCTGGGAACTCCTTTCCATTCATATGAGCGGGCAATTCCATGTCTATTTCCTGATTCTCTTCCAGCAGGCGCTCACTGATTTCAGCTGCAAGACAACAGGAAGATGTTACACATACACCGAAAACCCGTCTCTCTCTCTCTCTCGCGTACACACACCACACACAAAATTCTGTATACGCACGGAGCGTGCGTGTATGTGTGTGCGCGAGTAAATCATTAAGAAAATGCACTTTTATGCTTCGTACGCCCACGAAAGCATACAATCCCGTTTATATAATGCCATTTCCCAGGCAGAGTACGTCGAGTTTTCACTCATTTGAATGCAACCAACTTATTTTCAGCTCCCGCATCGACATATACGCAGCACAATCGGTCGTATCAGTAGCATATGAAAACAAATCAGGGCTGTCCAAACACACACAATAGCCATAGCCGTAGGCAATTTTTCATCACTTTGTTTGAGCTGCAGAAGCCACCGTATTGGAGGTCTGTGATTTGCTCCCGATTGCTGACACATCCAGTTAAAACGCGAGACCGAATTAAACGTACCTCGTGCATTTTTGCATACCAAAAATGACAATAGAAAAACTAAAAATAAATGGGACTCCATTGCTCCATTCCGTTTTGGGGGTGGTGTGACCAAAGGATGCCAAACAGTGTGACCGCGAAAGCATCGATCAAATATACCGAATTCGTCGACCAATTTGAAGTGCTGGTTTAGATTAAATTTTAATTTTAAAAATTACATGATGCATTGTAAACGCAATTTTTTGGACATTCAGGCGGGCTCCGGATTTACTTTCAGAAAATGTTGCCGGTTTACTTTTGATATCACATAAATTGGGGCTCTGGGGCTCCAATCACAATCTTCGTTTTCAAAACGAAAACATTTTCCTCGATGAAATGAAAAGTAAACGGTTTTTAATACAAAAAAACGAATCATAATTGCAAAAGGAAAAAAATAGATGAATTATTGATGCATTAACATAAATTTTATGCCATTACCAGGGAAATTTAGCCTGTGCCTTTTTAATAAATCATTTTTCCTTAACCCAACTTCAAAATTTGGCTCGGAAATAATTGTCATCCAAACATCGATGACATCGATGTTAACCAGTGCTGCCGATTACGCTTTTTTCCCGCAGATCTGGCTTTTTTTGAAGACCAAATGCCGGATATATTTGTGAATTGAGGGAAGCGGGAATTCTTGATTTTTTTATATATGTGTTAGGCTTTTTTTCAGCTAAAAAGTAAGAAAATGTGGCCGGTTAATCTTTTTTTTAACGATATTTGCCAATACCACCACTAGTTTACCAAATAATCTAGATATTCTAAAACAGGTTGACTTTTTTCCGTCAACAAAATCTTGTGCGCTAAGAAAAATGGAACTAGCAAAATTTTGGATTACCTTAAAGTTTAAAATGTTCAGAAATTGAATGCAAATATAGCGATATTAATTTAATAAAGAGAGCACTAGGTTTTGGAGGATTACTTCTATAAAGATTCTGGCGAAAACAGCTGATTTCTTGTCCTGGCAGCTGTTGCACTGCAAATGCTATTATTGCCGTGGTCAAAAGCGGAAATTGAGCGGGTAAGCCAGGTTAATCTGGAATTCCATTAAACTAAGCAAGACCAATATCATTCTGTGCATAAGGTAAAGTTTTATTGTCGGTGAAAGGATATTACCAGTTTTTATTTAAATATACAGGTATGGCTCATAAGCTAGCCTTACAGAGCTGACTGAGTTAATGAAAATTATATAAAATACATATTAAATATCACTTTAATACAAAATTGTTAACACCATTACTTAGGTTTTTTTGTTTTTTTTTTTTTGAAAATTTTCAGCTATTTTTTCGTTTTCTTCAAGTTAGAAACAGCATTTTTTCTGATAAAAAGTTGACAGCACTGATGATAACATCGATGTTTCTCCCAGCTCTAGAGCCGGTCGAACCGAAATAGTTTCTAGAACGTCAGGGCGAAACTGCTATTAAAAAAAAAGGGATTTCAACTAACAAAACAGAATTGTATTGTATTTAATTTTGATAAGCTAAACGCATATTAAATCGATTTTAAGGTAAGTTTTGTTCTCTATTCAAGTTTTTCTCTTCTCCAGTTTGGAAAGGTCTGTAAAGTAGGCCTGCAATAGTCGATGCAGATTTGTTGTTCCACATCTAATACATGGAAAGGCATTGGCACCTACATACATATTCAGGACTGTCGATGGCTGTTTATATGATTTCTTCGCCGACCAGTATAGGCCCTCCTTTAATATCAAGTTTAGTCCGACCGGTTTCGCATCATTAGAGAAAATCAATTAGTTTTACTCTGTATCGATCAAACAAGAGTTTTCCTTCCATCCCCCTACCCCACACTCCACTCCGAACATGTGTTTGGTCACGTAACTGTTATAATTTTCCTAGTTTTCCCCCTGGGAAAGGAAAGATACACACAAACCGAACAAAAGTGTGTGTGTGAGAAGAGTCTTCTATTCCCCTATCTCTCTTCCAGACTTGTGCTTGCATGTGAATACATGTTACATACATTATTATCATTGGTACTACGTGTGTGGGTGGGGTGGGTAAATACGAAGGAAACCATAACATTTAGTATGGCTGCGCAACAAATCGCACTACATGGGGGAATACAATACATAGAGAACCTCGCTAACAGCAGAGGCAAACACAAACAATTGGGGGCAAGTGGTTTTTTCGCTTATCAAGAGCCCCTCTCTGCGCAGCTCCTCCACGCTATTCGCTAGTCTCTCAGTGCCGACAGCCCCAACAGCCGGCATTTCGTGTAGCTCTCGCCTCATTTCTAAATTCTCGCTCGCCGCGCAAGCACTGTAATAAACACACAAGTGAGTAGTAGGGAGAGAGGGAGAGGGATCTAAGAAATGAAACTACGCAGTTTGTTTATTTATTGCTGAACAAATAAAATACGCGTGGACCATACGCTGCTTACATAATGGGATTCTTGTGTCCGCCGACCACTACTACTACCGCCACCACTATAAAAGTTACCAAAACACAGTCGGGCCGGCAAATTTTGGCAAAAATAAAAAATTAAAATTTTTACGATTACCTATAGATGCAGATTAGAATTTCGTGATACCTATGTATATTTATTTGGGTGAGATTTAATTTTGTTGAAGGGGGAAGGGAAGCCAAGACAAGACCTAGGGCAATTGTAGGTGAAACTCTTAAGAGCGTTATTTTCCTGCCGGTAGTTTCCGTTATCACTGATTCCAATACAAATGTACTTCCACTGGCATTGCATCAGCCGTTGTTAATTGCTTTCGTTCACCTTTTTCTCTTTCCAGAAGCACAGCTTGACTGTTTCAAAGGCATTTTCAACGGAAAAATCAAAGTGTTCAAGTGTTTTAAGTATAGCCCCACTCCACAACAAATCGAAAATAAAAAATATCCAGAAATTATTATTTGTGTAAGAAATATCCAAGTGCAAGTGCAAGTGCGGGAAGAGAGATCATAGATCCAAGAGAGCCGTTAGAGCCATTGTGTAGTGATCGTCAGACAGAGCGCTATGTCAACTGCCACCGGCTCACGTAAGAAACACTCAAAGCTCCATAATGAAGAGCGCGCCGACATAACCAAGGACGAGTTCGAGGCTATCCGCGAGGCGCTCAGCAAGGAGGAGTTCCGCAAGCTGTTCTTCGATTACGTCGAGGAGGTGCAGGACCCGGAGAACCGCAAGATCTACGAGCAGGAGATCACGCAGCTGGAAAAGGAGCGAGGCGTTGACATTAAATTCGTACACCCCAAGCCGGGCTTTGTGGTGAAGACGTCCATTGACGGTGAGTTGAAATGCTTCATCAACATTGCCAGTTCGGCGGAGGTTGCCCGGCCCAACAGCGAGGTGGGCATGAATCCGGAGACGGGAGGTCGTGGCCTAAGCTGGTCCATACCCATGGCCCAGACGGGGGGGCGGGACGACTGCGATGCAAAGAACAACCACTGCAAGGTCTTTGATGTGGTCTTCCATCCGGATGCCTTGCACCTGGCCACCCGTGACTCCCAGTTTCGAAAAGCTTTGATCGACACAGCGCTGGACGCCGTCGAGCGCGAGTACGAGGTAGCCCTGGACCGTGCCAATCTGAAGTATCCCAAGCTGGATTACAAGGGCATAGCCCGACCCACTGTGATACGCAAGCTGGCCGCCAATCCCACACCGGAGGAGCAGGAACCGCATCCCCTCGAGCACATGTACCCCACGAAGCCACCCGCCTCCAATTCAGAGCCCAAAA
Source organism: Drosophila lowei (assembly GCA_008121275.1). Lineage (NCBI taxonomy): Eukaryota > Metazoa > Arthropoda > Insecta > Diptera > Drosophilidae > Drosophila > Drosophila lowei. Next base: position 15,790,159 of record CM017778.1, on the reverse strand, counting down.
TTCTACCCATGAAAACCAAGGGGACACCAGTGCCGGAGTTCACGGTGCCCAAGTATTCCATCAAGCAAAGTCACGACGTGGACCTGTCCGAGTACACCGATGAGCTCGATGCCAAGCTGCATGTGACCATGCCCCGCTCCCTCGTCGTGGAGATTGAACTGCCCCTACTCCGATCCACTGCCGAATGCCAGCTGGATGTCACAGCCAAGTCAGTCTATCTGCTGAGCGAGCGACTAGGTGCCAAGTACCGTCTCAAGGTTGATCTGCCCTTTGTTGTGGACGACAAGGCTGGCAATGCCCGCTTTGACACGGAGAAGCGTCGCCTCAGCATCACCCTGCCTGTGGTGCGCAAGAGTGTTAACCAGCAGCGCCAGATGCATGATACACTGCGTTACCTCAGCCGCGAGGACAGCGGAGTGGAGCTGCATTCCAACAGTGAATCTCCCGTGGAGGATGATGCCGATGGGGACATGCCGGATACCCCTGAATTAGGTAGGTGAAACGCTCGAACAGTTCTCTCTCCCTGATCCGTTTCTCATCAAATTTCGTCTCCAATCATCCACAGAGACAGCTGCACCCCCTGATCCGCCCGCCCTGACACCCAGTACGTTCTTAAAGGATTCCGTGCACTATCAACTGCCCAAATTCGACTGCAATGCGCTGGACAATGCAATGGCCTTTGTTCTGGATGTGGCCCACGTCCAGCCGGATTCCATCGTGACATTGAAGACGGAGAGGAGCGTATCCCTGCAGTTTGCCACCATTGGCAGTGGCTACTATCCCACGCACTATGCCTTTTATATGGAGCTACCGTCCCCGGATATGAAGGAGTACCATGAGGATCACTGTATCGAAAGCATCGAAGCAGAGGCCTGGGACAACAATGTGATAATGAAGCTGTTCCTCGGTGCCGAGAGCAAGGCCCCACCGAGCTATCTGGCCGGTCTGCATGCCAACGATCTCAAAGAATATCAGGTCTACGGGCACTACAAGCCAAAGACCGATAAAAATAATGCGTGCGAGCCCAACCCCCCCAGGGACGTACAGATTATGCGCACGGATGATGCCGTGGTGATCACCGTACGCCCACCACAGGCCTCCAACACCACGGAGGATGATGATGAGCAACAACAGCAGCAGCATAAAAAGCCAAGCAAGAAGCAACGCAAGCGAAACAAGAAGCAGCGCTCCTATTCGGAGTCTGCGTGTGAGGATATGCTCGACCAGCAGGACGGTTCACTAGGGCGCAAGAATGATGCCACCACACCCATGGTGCCACAGCGCAAGCAACGCAGCTACTCGGAGTGCAACGATAGCACCATTGGCAGCGAGAATGTCAATAGGGGAATCCTCAAGCGGTTCAGTCGCTACGGTCCGAGACCCTCAATGTCGGACAGCTGTTCCTCCATCGATGACTGTGGCTTCTCCTCGCACTCCTGTTCTGTGGATGCATCGGGCTCTCTGTTCTCGCAATCCTTTAGTGGAATTCCCGAGGAAGATCGGACAGAGGAAGGCCTTTCGGAGAGCTGCAAGAAGACTGTTAGATTTAATGACCAAATCATGAAGCAAGTGTTTAGGTGAGTTTTACGAATAAATAAGTATAATAAATGAATAATTTGTGTGTTTTTCCACAGACACGACTCCAGCATCCTCGGTCAGCGCAAGAAGAACCAGAAGCGTCGCAATTGCAAATTGCGTGCTCAGCAGCGTCGCCTCAGCGAGGGGATTCGGCTGACTATGAGGAGACCAGTGACACCGCCCTCAAGGTAAGATCAAGGCAGATTGGACCGATCTGATTAATGAGAGCTTGTTACGCTGTTAATTCAATTAGTGGCCATCAGCGAAATGTCGTTGTTTGGTCGGAATTTGCCTCAGACCAGACGCCAAATATTGATCCAACTCTTTGAGTGGATTTGTGAATTTAAATAGAGCCAAAGTTTGATTGAGTCGAATGTGGCGAAAGTTATTTTAAAACGTGTTAATTGACGTTCAGCTAGAATTTATTTCGCCTTCAAATGTCCTCCAAATGTCGTCTGTCCAAACGAATTGATGTCTTCTTTATTTTACCAGCAGCAAGGGGAACCATCTGGCAACAAGCTGCACGATAGCGGACTGGACCTGACGGGAGCAGCTGCTTCCCACCGTACGGACAGCAACTCGAAGTCCTATCGCACTCGCCAGGACCAAGCCGATGCCGATGCTGATGCCAAGAATGATGCCATGATGTTTGAAATGGATGATGAAGACGATGAGATGTAAAAGAAATAAAAGAGGAATATTTTTTTGTATTTTTTAAGAAAAACTAAAAAAATGCAAACCATTTTTTTTGTAATGATATATATTGTAATTTGTTAGATGTTTCTGCCCAAACTGCTCAAAATTAGAAATCCAAAAAGGAAAAATACAACAACAAAATATACAAATTGTTATAAATTTGGTTAACTATTGAAAAGAAATTGTTTAATCGTAGCATTAAACCATAATCAAAAGTGAAACACACAGTTGAATAATTTTAAACAACATTTACTTATAACTATTACATATATTCATGCACACACAATTATGGCCGAGATGGAACCGGAGGAGTAAACTCTGAGGCATTATTTAATCATACACATTTCATAATTACATTCATTCAACACACACACAAAAAATCACAAAAGTAAGCTTAGATATCAATAGTTAGCAAATTCCTCTAGTATTATAAACACACCAGAGCAACAATCCCTGCAAGTAGTGTCTAGGCCCATTTTAAATGTGTAGGAAATCTGGCAAACAAAATGTATGTAATTTTAACTTTTTTAAATGCGCAGAAAGTAACAAAATATACGAGTACATATATAGTGTGTTGTGGTCAATTAAATGTGCATGAACTGACTATATAATATGGTTCTCAGTGTATGATTTTTTACTGTCTGCGTTCGCTACTCTGGAGCATTCTTCTCCTTGGTTGTCCAAGTGCTCCATTAATTGCGTTACTTTGACAAATAATAATAAAAACCCGACATATACACTTGTTAGAAATTCTCCTCGAGCAGCCTACGAATGTGTGCAATCTGCTGGACATCGCGTCGCTTCACCTCCAGCACATACCGCACGGGACAGTCGAGGGAGTCGCACTGTAGGCTGCCCACACGGCCACAGCAGGACTGGCAGATCTGCTGCGTCAGCTGATGGCCGCGCTCCAGGCGCGCCACCTTGTCGGACAGTGTGACAACGCATTTGGTGGCGTCCCTCAGACATTCGGGACAAATGCCAGCCTTGGTCTGACGGCCGCAATCGATCACACAGCTGGTGGTGGAAAAATACTGGGAGATGGTGGACTTGGCGCCCCGACCGCTGGCCAACTCATTGGCCGTGGCTAGGGCGGGCATCATGAGGAGCTTGCGCGGCAGGCTAGTGAACCAATCGTTGACATCAGCTCCCACCAGCAGCAGGCAGCGGTTCAAAGGCGGAATAATGGCCTTGGTAATGTAGTAGATGGCATTTATCTTGTGTCCCTCGTTGGCCAGAATGTCGTGGGGACTGCGCACGAGACGAATGAGCTGCATACCCGGCGGCCCGTTGATGATGATGAAGGGTACGCGCTCCCCTCGTCGCGGTATCCGCCTGGGATCCTTCTGCATCCACTTGCTGTGAATGGAATTTGTTCAGGAGATGGATTCATGCCGGAGTAGTAACAGTTTCTACTCACCGCGTTAGCTGCAGGGCGGGCACACAGGCTGTTGGCTTGTGTAGCCATTGAGTCCGCGAAACTCCTTGGCAAAGATGAGGTCCTGCAGGTTGGCGCGTCCGGAAAGCAGTTTGGTGAACTGCCGACAGACGTACTGCTTCACCTGGCTGACGTCCGCTGTCTCAAAGAGCAGGCGAAGCACCTTCTCTAGCATCTTAGCCACTGCCGGGCAGCCATCTCTTCGCACCGTCTCAATGCCCTTGGCCTCGTAGACGGGCTGCGCCTGGTCGGCCGTCTCGTACATGTAGCCGACGTAGCGCTTCTTAGTCTGGAGCAGGCAGGGCTGGTAGACTTTCTCCAGCTTCAGCTTCACTGGCTGGGGACTCATCTCGGTGACGGCCTGGGCTATCTCCTCGCCTATCCGGAATGCTTCTGCCCGATTGCGCCCTGGGACCAAAACAAACATCGAGTCCGTGTCGCCGTAGACCACGCGCACCTTCCACTCCTCGTGGGCCTCCACCATCTTAATGGCACGTTCCAGAGTCTCGCGGCCCTTGGAAACGACAGAGTCGCCCACCTCCACGGCCGGCATGCGCCCGCTGAAGTTGGCCGCTGTATAGCCGTATGTCACGTTGGCCATCAGCTTCAGGCCCAACTGGCGGGAGTGCAGGATCCGCTGGAGGGCAGAGTTCTCCTTGTGGAGCTTCATCGACTGCTTGACCATCAGCCGTGTGTCCAGAATCTCGGTAAGCATGCGCGGTAGTATGCCTTCCCTCACCTCGCGCTTTACAAACACCACGCCGCAAGGCGACACCGTGACCAGGTCGTGCTCCAGCAGCTTCTGCAGCATTTGGCGGGACACACGCAGTTGGGACGCCCCGAACTCGAAAGGCGAACTCCCACCTAGATGCTCGACCCGGCCCAGGCAGGTGGAGAAGCAGTAGTTGTAGGCAATAATCATGCTGGGGTAGAGACTCTGAAAGTCGAGCACAATCAGGGGATCGGCGTAGAAGCGGGACTGAGGCTCCAGAATCAGCGCTAGATATTCCGGCGCCCGCATGTGCGCCCGTTGCTGGACGCTGGGGGAGAGCGGGACCACGTTCTTGGGCTTGGCAATTCTGGAATGGCGACAGAAGGTTACCAAAGGACAATAGTCCTCCAAAGGGCATTGTTTCACTCACCTGAGCATCATGCTCTCGACTCGAAACTGCGATCCTCGCGATAGAACCTCGTAGAACTGGATGCCAATGAGCTTGGCCATCTCGCTGGTGCGTCCCAGCAGATCCAGTTGATCGAGCAGCGCCAGCGTACCCCTGACCCGCTCCAGATAGTACTCCAGCACAATCCAGCGGCTGCAGGGCGAGGCAAACCACTCGGTGAGCGTCTTGGGGTTGTGCCAGGGACAGCGCTTGTGCAGGATATGGTACATTACGTTCTCGAAGGTGTACGAGGTGAGGGCAATCTCGGAGCGCATCAGCCGCCACACGTCCAGCAGGATGCGCCCACAGAGCTTCATCTCCACGTCCAGGTCGGTGAACTGCTCGCGATCCTCGTCGACAAAGTCGCGCACTTTCTGCGTGGGTACGCGGGAAAGCAGAGGGGCTATGTTGAAGCATAGATGCTTTGCCCGATCGATCACATAGCCCCAGGAGGCCATCTCGATCTCGTAGCCGGCATAGATATCGGCGTCCCAGCGAGCACACAAAGCCAACAGAGCCTCCATTGCCTCTGCCTCATTGGATACCACCTGAACTTCGATGTCCTTGTCCAAGCCGTGTATCAGTCCCTCGCTGAGCAGATCCTGCGGATGGTTGACCATGATGTAGCCACAAGCCTTGCTGGGCAGCGACCCATCCGCATCTGCATCCGGCAGGCTGTGTTCGATGGCATAGAACAGACAGCGCATCTCGTCGTGCATCGGATCGGGCTGCAGCTCCCCTCGCGTGGCCACAAACACCTCCAGCGTCATTATGGTCAAATAGTTGCACTCAATGTCCGCCTTGGCCTGCTGCAGGTTCTCCAAGTTCACCTTGAAGCCGAACGTGTTGTCCAGGGTGGCGTGGCTCAGGCCGAAGCTGAGCTCGTGGTGCCCCTCCTGTTGGTGGTGGCCGTCCAGCTGCCGCAGGAAGGATGTGCGGTCCAGTTCCGCCTGTGCGGCACTGCTAGACACGCTGCTTTGGTCGCTGGCCTGGGAACTGCCTCCGTCGGCGTCCTGCTGGGGTTCCCCTGCTTCGTCCAAAGATGCCATAAAGTTCAGTTTGGTTCCTCTTCTGGAACGCGAGGACTCCTGACCCTTACTGCTTATGGGAGTTCCTTTTGTCTTTGCCTGGGAAATGGGTGTGAGGCTGAGGCTACAATCTGCATCCTCCTCATTGTCAGTGTCGCCTCCATCGTTCTGTAACATCATGGTGATCTTCTGGCGCTTGACCTTGATGGGACTGTCGACATCGCTGCCTCTCTCTGGCTCCTCCCGCTGCCGGAGCAGCTGCCTGGCCTTCAGCCAGATCTTGGCCTCCTGACGGCTGGGCGCCGTTTGTGCCGGCTCAATGGCAATCCTCTGACCACTGCTGAAGTACTCCCGAATGCGTTGTTCACCCCGATGACGTTGCAGCATGGCCGGACCCCCGATGGCAATAAGCTGCTGACGGCGCCAGGCGGCCAACCCCTTGTCGTTGCCCAGGACGCTTTGAAAGGGATCGCAGTCGTTGAGCTTGTTGCCGGGAATGTGGAGGACCAGGAACCCCACCTCTGTTACCTTGCTCACATCGGCAGGATTGCTGTAGAAGGGCGGCTGGAACTCGTGCTCGGGTATGTCTAGCTTACGGCACCCGCGAACCACTTCATCGTAGGTGGGTGGCAGCTCCAAGGGAGCAATGACAAAGAAGTCGTCCTTCAGCGTGACAGGTGCTGGTGCAGGTGCAGGAGAAGGCTGGGGGCTGTCTATGAGATCACTAAATACCGACGGACTGTTGATGATCAATGAGTGCTCATAGAAGCTTTTCATTAGCTCCGGTGTTTGGCTCTCATTGCTCCTGGGACTCAACTGTGGAGTGGTCTGGCTCTCGACTGAAGGAGGAGTCCCTGTGGTTGGCGTCGCCTGGAGCTGTTTGGTCAACACCTCAGAGCGGAAACTCTTTCGCAGACGCCTCAGATTCGGAGTCTTTCGCAATTTTGTGAACATTTGATCGCCTTCAGTATCGGACTCGATCGCCTCATCATCGCTAATTGGCAGATTGGTCTCCTTGCTTTGTTTTGTTTCTTGATCTGGCTTTGCCTCAGGCCCAGAATCTGCGTCCTTCTTTTGCTGCGGATTCACATCCTGGGCTTCTGCAAAATTGATTTCTTGCACATCGCAACTCTTTCGACTCATACGACTGCTATTCTTATCTGGCGTAACTAAATCTGTACGGGATTCACCTTGGTCTTTTTTCGCCTCTTTCTGGGCATTTCTCTGCGATTTTCGGGGTCTCCCTTTACTGGCCACCGGTTCCAAAGGACTCTCTTTCTCAGCCTGATGACGCGTACTACGACGTGGCTTTTTCTGAACTTCCTCAGGATCATCCGCTGTTTCGAACAGGTCCGATAAGCTGGGATTTCTCACTCGCGGCGTCAGTGAGCAGATGAGGTGTGTCTTGTCCAGATTGCGGGTGCCTCTCCTGGTACTGCGCCGTGGGGTGAAGCTATCAAAGAAAAGTTCAATTTAATTGACTGCCAAAGAAAAGGAGGAGACTATTCCCCTACTCGTTCTGCAACAGGACGAAACTGTTTGACGACTCCTCGACACTTTTGCGGCGCAACTCCGTCATGGCCAGCTTCTTGCGCAGCGAAAACTCTGGCCTAAACGATAAGAAATAAGGAACAGACTGACTAAAAGGGTCTGGGTGTCGACATACCCTTGTGTGCCCGGTCGTTGGTCGAGCTGCAGACTGAGGCGAGGGTTCATGGATTTCCCTGTCGCTTCCACATCGTTTTCTGCAATATACGTGGAACAATTAGAGGCACATGGTTCCATCTACACAGCTGTACTCACTCTTCGTCGAGCTGCTGCCGATGGTAAGCGGCAGCGGGGCATATTTCTTGGCCGCACTGGACTTGGGTGTGCGAGGAGACCTCAATATGCTTTCCCTTTTAGGTGTGGTGGGTGTTTTGGGGGGACTCCCCTTTGCCTTGGCTTTTAACTTTTTCGGTGTGCGCTGGTGATCATCAGAGCCATCGATCTGCGGCAGCTTCGGTTTGGGATCTAGCTCCCCCTGCACTTTGGGTGTAGGTTGACTTTGAGTTAGCTTGAGCAAAAGCTCATCGATGTCGTCCAGGGCGGTGGAGAAGTCATGTTTGCTCCCAGGGTTCGTTTCCTCCTCCGAATCACAGTCTTCATCGGACCCCAAGTTAGGACCGACAGCAGCTGCTGCTGTCTCCTTGTCCAACAGCTCTGGAGTTAGTTCAACTAAAGGAACAACAGAATGAAATTAAGCCATTTTGTGATCATTTTTTAACTGGCATTTACAGTGTTTGTGCTGCTGCGACAAGGGCGCCAACGAGCTGTCCAAATCAATGCGCGATTCATTGGCACTCTGTTCCTCAAGCTGCTGCAGGACCTCAAGTAGCTCCAGGTCTTCTTCCCTCACTGAAGCAGAGTTAAGGATATGAACGGTTAATTAGAGATTGATGGCTTCTGGATTACCTACAGGTGGCATCGTGTGGCACAGCTCCATGGGGCTGGGTCAGGCTCAAGACTAGTTCCTCATCCACCAGTGTTTCATCCATGCAGACAGACTCGTCCTTTTCTGCAAAGGAAGCACCAAAAAGGCTGCCATTGCTGCTGCTGGCTACATGATTCTGGATAAACGAAGCGTTCACCAGCTGCTGCTGGTGATCCTGGGAGCATTCTTCGGGATATACGGCGTTGGCCATCAGTTTTTGCAGATTGAATGTGCGTCGCCGCTCCTTGCTGTTGGGCAAAGTGGTCTGCATGGTGGCATGGCCGAGATGTGTCTGATCTGACAGTGTTTGGTCAGATAGCGTCGACTGCTCCAGGGTAAGCAGTTTGCTCTCGAGAGCCGTGCGGTAGAAAACATCACTCTCGGCGACTTCCACATGCAGTCGAGGCTGTGTGGGCGGCAGTTGCAGGACTGGAATCTAAAGCAGCACGTGCTAGCTATATAATTTTCATACATGGATGGAAGCAATAACCAAGATCCTACCGCATTGAGTTTCTGCTCATCGGCTGCTGCGGCGTAGCTCTGGGCCAGCTTTTGACGGCGGACATTCTCGTCATTCCAGATGGCCTCAATGCCAGGATTGGTGTGACTGCCCTTGTCCTTGGCGACTAGTTGGAAGCGATTCAGTATGAAGTTGGAACTGACGTCCACTTCCAAGGAGCTGCAGGCCATTTTCTTGACGCTAGATATCTCCAGCAGCTGTTCGGGCTTCACATTCGGATAAGAAACCACTGAAAAATAGTTAATCGTTAGATTTGGCTAAAAGAAAAACAGAAACACTAGGTTGCCTTCATCCTCATGGCTACGGCGAAATTTGACCACCTCCAATGGTACATGCAGATAGCTCATCCCATACAGATTGTAGTCGATCATGAACTGCAGAATGTAGGGAACGTGGGACTCGTGTGGATTGAAGTTCTTGCTGAGTATGGCCCCGCTCTGGAGAAGATTGGCGGCGCGTCGCACGAAACGCGGATTGAACATGTATATTTTGAGGAACTGATGATCCACACGATGGTAGCCATAGAAGGGGCTGAAAAGTAAGACATGACTAAGATTCCCTTAAAGGATGATCTGATCCGCTTCACTTACATGCCCTTGACCAACTGGATCTTAAACACATGCTGGGCATTGGAGCTGCCCTGTCCCAGTGATATATTGAGGGCCTTGTCCAGGTGCATGGCGATCTGTAAGATGCCGCGCTCCAAGGATTCAAAGTCCTTCTTATCGTATGGTATGTAGAAATAGGGAAACACACCGTGCACATGCATGCAGGTTTTCTGTCCAGCGGAATTAGCCCCAAATACTCGAATGATCGGCACCTGTTTACAAACGAAAATTCCGTAATAATCAGTAGGAGTCGTTAAAGGATGAATGCACTCCAGTTTAGCGACACTAACCCGCTTGATTTCCTTCCCGCGCAATTCCGAGTAGCAGGGATCCAGGCCAAGCTGCGGCTTCTCCATATAAAAGTCGGCTATGACCAACCGAATGGAGTACACGCCCTCGATTCCAGGTGCTGCTGCCATTCCCGCCAGGATAAAACATCAAATAAATAAACAAAGAATAGCCGAGCCAGTTTATTTTTATTGTGAAATTCTACACCGATAGATTGCGCTCCCATCGTATCGATAGGTAGGGTTGCATTAACATTCTGTCCAAAAAAAACGGCATAGCCAATAGCCTTATGACACCAGACTTTCCTTCGCGCGGATTAGGAACATCCCAGATATTGTTGAAATTCAAATATTGGTAAAAGGCGTTGCTAGGCGATTTTTTCTTCAACTGTCAGCCGGCGATACAAAGAATCAAGTCACTGTTAAAAGAACCGTTTGAATGCGGTACAAGTCCAAGCTTATGTTAACAGCTTCTGCTCAAGAAGAGGCCGATGCTGTTAATAACATTTGTTTTGTTTATATTTTAAACTCGAATCAAATCGGCGCACAAGTGTTCTTTGTCGGTCTGTCCGGTTAGCAGTGTAAATAGAACAAATTACTCTCGATCGTACATCACCGGTAGTTCTACAGTTGTTGCAATATCGATTTGCACAACCAATTATCTCTATAGCCCCCCCCACAACAGCGAAATAATTTCCAGAAACTGCAGAAAACATATATCCCACGTATGTACACTATCTATTCATTTATCCAAACTGAACTAATATATACCTATACTCTTTTAGTACGGAGTAAAGAAAATCTAATTATTTAGATCTCTCATTCATGCTGTACTATCTGCAAATATTTTAATTAGCCTCATTAAATAGGTAAAATAACTGAAAGTAGAATGGATATCAGTGCAATGAAGATGTCACGGAATTTCACAAACATTTCCAAATCTACACTCGAGGAAGCATAGTTCGCAAATGGGGCGATTTGTGTTTATTTGCGGTATCTTATCTTAGTGGAATACAAAAATGATTGGGTCTGGTCTGATCTGTGCGTCAAGAGCGACAAAAATTTCATTCTGCCCTAAAATTACGATTACCTTATCGGATCGAGACTTCTGTGTAAAACTATAATCGTCTAAGCGAAACATAAATATAAAGACAAAGGCATAAAGAGTACAAGAATATTCTCATGTACAACTCTATAGGCATTATATGTGGCTAATAAAATCCTTTTTCCCATCCAGATTTTCGTACGATGGCGGTTCCTCCTTACGCATTCTGTCGAATGCCTTTTGAACCGAGAACAGGGCATAGCTGAGATAGGCTGCAATTAAGGGACAGATAATAGATTATTTAATCGAAATCAGTAGCAGGTAGTCTTGTGAGTATACCTGTAAATGGCAATACCATGATCGGAAGAAAGAGCCATTCTCCATTGACAATCATTGCAACCCCCAGGTAAACCATGAGGTACAAGAAGAATCCACAGGTTATCATCCAAGGCACGAAAAGCTTATAATAGTCCTACATTTAGACAAAGAGATAAGGAGATTATCAGTTGTAGAGCAGCTGGAAGGGAGGCATGCTTTTACGTACCTTTATGGCACCAATTACTAGGAATATGCTTCCAATAATCTGCAAAGCCGAAACATGTAAGCCCAGATCGTGCGATGTATCTACAAAGTGAAATAGGTATGAGCTCGGCTAAAAATTGTATTCAATTTTAATACATACACCAAAAATAGTCTTCCAATAGAACCATATAGACAATTGCAAAGACCACCGACAGCACTCCTGATAGGATAATGCCGTTTTTGCTGTCTAATTTAAGCATTTTGCTGATTTCACTTTTCTTTCTTTCGTGGACACTCCACTCCGTTCGGTAGTAAGACTATTTCACAAATAAATGTGAAATATTTAGACACGGCAAGGGGAGCTTTTTCTGCCTAATCTTATCACCAACCTGGCAATCTCCCTCTCTTATGCATACATACTATATATACATATATATACATATATGCATATGTGTATACTCCCTGGGCGTCAAAAAGAACCCGCATTGTTTATGGCCAATATTTGTTCTTTATTGCATTACAATGAAGCAATGGTGGTCTCAGTACAGTTGAGATAGACTGGAATTGATCAACAGAGGATAGATAGAACACCACACGAGAGTAGGAAGACCATCAGATTAGCTACAGGAAGAATCCTGTAATTATCATCCATGGCAGAAATATACAGAAAGAAAGTGACCATGGGTTGCATTTCCCCCTACCAATGTGGCAACAAATACCAGGTACATGCTAATCAGGATCTGCAGAGTCGTTACTTGCCCGAATAGATCACAAGAATGATATATTAGAGATAAACAGACAAACGTAAAAACTAATCAAAATACTAATCACAATGATAGGATAATGACGTTTTTGGTATCTCGATGTTGCTCTCTGCGTGGAAAGACTATTTCACAAGTACTGAAACAGAGTTCTTATCAATAAATCGCTCTCTGCTGGACGCCCGTTCGCTCAGTGAGAAAAAAACCCCTTGATGATTTGGTGTATAAATAATTTTTATTGAAAGTTTTGCTTCTTATTGCTTCAGCGTCATCAAGCCAGAAAGCCGAGCCTATTCTCCTCATTCACTTCCTCTGAACAGGCGGGCAGGGGCAAGGGCAGGCTTATAAAAATGTTTCGGCTCTTTGGTAGACCTTACAATGGATTTAGGTTTAGGTTTAGGTTTAGATTTGATTATTCTTGAATAATGCAATGGAATTGATTAGCTAACAAATCGATTGGTGGCGAGTGTGCAAAAAGTTTGTTAATTGTAAAATTTGTAACATGCAGTTTATTCATTTTGGTTTTGTTTTAACTAGAGTTACTTTTAAGTATAAAATTGTAATGCAATATCGCATCGCATCGCATTGCATGGCTTTGCTTTCATATGTGTTGATTTATGTATAATTATTCGATCTTCAGTTAACTCTTGATACCCGATCAACTTTAGTATATATTTTTTTGTTTTGATTTCGTCAAGTTAATTTCGAGCAGCCGTAATTCGCAGTTCTGCTTAAGAATATATCCGATTGATTTGAGTAAAGTTAGGATTGATTAGGTTGGGTTGTTGGGGCTAAGAATTTAAGAACATGTGGCCTTCTTTTCAAGTTAGTCAAGAGATATAAAAAATACGTAGATTATAACATTCGATTAGTACAAGTAGTATGTATAAATATATAAAAAGTACACAATGTGTAAATAAGACTAAGTCGATAGAGGAGCACGCGCACTCCTCTCATGCTCTTGTTCCGCACTGCTCTGCTCTGCTCTCTTCTCTTCTCATCATTTTCATTTTAATTTTTTTTTTTTTTTTTTTTTTTTGGCAAAATCACAGGAGAATTAGAAATAATTAACATAAACTATGACACATGGCCGTGCTCAGGCGGCGGCTCAGGTGTGTCTGTGTGTACGTGTGTGTGGAAAGCCGGGAAAACCACGAGTTGGATAAGCAGGACAACAATCATACAAGTGACGCGTTGCGATGAACCTCTCTCTTTGCCGATTGGAAAGATCCTTTGGATGGGTTCAAGTTCAACCATGCTTGCTTTCTTTATTTGCCTTCACTTTGATTGGAGTTTGATTTTAATTGGTTTTAAGTTTTAGTTTTGATTTTGTTTTGAGGATTTGTAAGTTCATTAAGTGTATATTTGTATAATAAATTATGACTATATATGCATGTATATGTATGTATATAGATGTATACATTTAAGAAGTAAGTAGGAGGCGCATTATTTCACTTTTCAACTTAAGAGTAACTGCTTGCTCGACTGACTGACTGATTGATTGATTTACTGACTGACTGACTGGCTGACTGAAATGGCTCGTTAGCAGCTTTATAACAATGCGAATCCCTGATCGCTGATCAACAAAAGTGACATTATCATAGGAGTAATCGTGACAAAAAAAAGGAGAATGCATATATGCATGTACAAAAGAATAAATAAAACTGCATATAAAAATAATGATTCTCAGTAAGCCTATTAAACGTCAACAACCATCTTCTTGTGTATGTCCGTGTTTCCAACCACCGAACAGAATTCGTCGAACGATATCTTGCCATCCTCATCCTTGTCCGCGAAACCGATTGTCTTGTCCACGATCTGTTGCAGTTGCGTGTCCTTCAGATTGTTGCCCACCATCATTTTTAAAACCTGCAAAAGTCCAATTTTTAGAGTAAGTTTTTTATCTTCATCTTGGTATCGTTTCGTTTAAGGGAGGAGGATTCGAAATCGGTAATTGCTTGCCTGAAAAAGTTCACCATTCGAAATGTATCCATCGTTGTCCATGTCGTAGATGCGGAAGGCGAAGCGCAGCTTCGACAGTTTATCACCCTTTACGCTGAACTGTGAGACGCCCTGGATGAACTCCTTAAAGTCCACCTCCCCGTTGCCATCGGCATCAAATATGTCGATCACGCGCTGCACCAGCGGATTCTGTTGCAGCTCCGGCAGCGACATGAACTCGTCCACACTCAATGCCCCCGAATTGTCCAGATCCAGTTTGCGGAAACGTTTGCCCAAACGTCGAATCTCATCGGCATCGACTGGTATGAAAAGATTACAATTTTTGGTCAGAGGTTATATCTCTAAGGTGCACCCCTACATAATTCAAATGTGAACAGTGTTATTTATAGACGCAGATTGTCTGTCTGCCCATCATCAGAGATGAAACACAGTGTGACAAGAACAAGATGAGCATGTAAGGGGGCTATAGACGATATTCCGAATACAAAATAGCAACCATAATAATGAAAAAAACACTCTGGTAACTTCGAAGTCTACCTAGGTGTGTGTTGGGGTTTTGGTTTGGTTTCACGTTGTTCCACGTTTCGCTTGCATTCCACTAAGTATTCCATATATACAATGCCTGTGCATACCTACATACCATTCCTACATACACACATTTGCATATTCATAAACAGCTGCCATACCGTTCAAATGACATTGACTGAAAAATGGTACTTACAATTGGAACACATTTCCATGGGCAGTGATGTTTCGTTTCCCTGAAAATAAAATGGGCTAGATTATTACAGAAAGCACTAAAATTCACAAATTTATTGCATCCCAAAGTAGGATGAAGGGGAAGTGGGGTGCCAAGAGTCAGTTTCTTTTTCCTTTCATTTAAGGAAAGCGGGACACTGCCTGCGGGGCTCTCAGTCCCCTTCTCTCGCTCTCCCTCGCTATCGTCGTTTCACTTTGCCCCTCCATTCCCTTTTTGACACTTGCTCTTCAACATGTATTTCGGTTGGCCGTTTTTATTACCATTTTGGTTTTGCCTTTTGTGGATTTCCTTGGGTGCTATCTATAGTACAACTAATTTCGAGATTTTGCACTGCTCTGCTTTCACTCTCCCCGCTAATAATTCGGTGCTTTCTATTATAATTTAATGCCTTGAAGTTTCGTGCACATTCTCGTGGGACTTATTTCGCGCAGTATTTTGGTTTTGTTGTTAAAAAATTAAATTTTCTATTGTGCATTTGCGACGCAACACGAGTTCGTTATCGTTAAAATATACCGTCCGACCCTCAAAAATACACCAAAATATACCGTCTCATTTTAAAAATATACCATAAATATACTGACGAATTCAAGTTCTATTTTACGAACTTAGCCCACTTCAGACCCCTCTATTTAAATAGTTCAACTACTTCAGGTAAATGGCTGAAAATATTAACGATTGTAAATTCTTCTTGTAGATTCATGCCATCTTTCATCTGAACTTAAAAATAACAACGCTAACTTTCACCTGAACTGCGCTAAAATTATTAAATTTTCATTATTTTCGGTGGAAAATTGAAATACCCCTTTGGCTTATAATAGGTTAATCGTTCTCCGTCAAGGATTGGAAACCATATTGCTCAATTTTGATGTTCCGTCGAACATAATTAGCTAGATAGAACATTTAGCCATGCCCACATAGTTGCATACGATTGATGAATCAATTTGCTACTTAACTGGTTTATTCTTAATACTTGCTTTTATTGGATTTTGCGTAAAAAAAGGTTTTAGCGAAAAAGGTCAAACAAATAAAACGTAAGAGAAAAATCGTTGATATTGCTCAATTTTGATATTCCGTTGAATACTGCTGGCTAACTAAGGGCCTTAGCTCTGCCTTTATAATTTTATCCGTTTGATGAATACATTTTCTACAAGACTGGATACTTTTAAGTACTCTTTTTTAATGTATTGTGTCTTAAAATCAGGTTTAAACAAAAAGGTCAACAAAAAAACAGGCAACGTAAGTGAGTATGGATGCGACGTAAGTGAGTATAGAATGTCACGTCATTTCTTACTTATTGCTTATCAACCGGAGTAAGGACATTTGTATACCCTATTTTGTTAATTTAATATCAAGATACTGTTTTCAAAGCTGCTTTTAAACGTTATTAGTAAAAACCGTATTAGACGTATTCATGCATTTGATTAGTATCTTGTATATATATCCTGATCCCGATACCCATTATTGGTCTCAATAAGCTGCAAAATGTCGTTGAAATAGCTTTAAAACAGAGACTGAATGTTTTTGCCTGGGATGACAAACCGTTCCTAATTCTATAATACCCTTTTCCTAGGGTTTGCGAAATGCTGCACAATCCGTGTCATGTTGAGGAACAATGCTACTCGATTTCTCATAAAGCATAAAGGCGTGACTGCGACCATGAAAATACTTGAATGAAAAATACTAAAAATATCGATGATTGCCGCCAGTTTGAAAATCAAAAATGTATTCTAAGCATCTATCAGATGATTATGGAATTTAGTCAGTTAGCAAAGTCTAATGTCAAATGTAAAACGGCTGTGTTAAGTAGATTGCATATATTTTTGCATTTGCGTAAACAAATTACTCGAGCTTGTTTTAAATTATGCAAAGCTCCAGTCATCAGACTGGCTTTTGCGGTTTCGCACTTGCTGAGCTTCTCTTAGACAAACGAGTTGCAGATATAGCAGATAGATAGCATTTACTGTGCATCTATCCAGCATAATCGTTCGCCTAACCATCTTCAGACCCACTTAATTGGTTTCCATTTCATTCCAGAAGCAGCAGCCCAAGCGAACAGTCAGTCCCATCACGAGGAGAAGTCATGGGCATCACAGGCATCATCTGCTCAGAGGTTAACGGCCGCGGGCGGCGGCGTACGAGGAGGAGCGACAGCGGCGCAGAGTGGCCATTGTCGGAGCGGGTCTGGTAAGTGTGATATGTATCCAAGATATGATATGATATCTAGATGCTGTGGATCCAGCAAAAGTAACAGCAAGAGTGCGTCTGCCCCTTATCAGTGGTGGGCCTCATAATCCCAGTTTGTAGAGCAAACTCTCTTATCAGGCAACATTTTTCGGCAGGTGGGTTCTTTGGCGGCCCTAAACTTTGCCCGGATGGGCAATCACGTGGACTTGTACGAGTACCGCGAGGACATTCGGCATGCTGCTCTCGTGCAAGGACGCAGTATTAACCTGGCGCTCTCCCAGCGGGGACGCAAGGCCCTGGCTGCTGTGGGTCTGGAGCAGGAGGTCCTGTCCACCGCCATACCCATGCGGGGACGAATGCTGCACGATGTGACCGGACGAACCAGTGTGGTGCTGTACGACCCGTGCACCCAGCAGTGCCTCTACTCCGTCGGCCGCAAGCAGCTCAACGAGGTGCTGCTCAACGCCTGCGATAAGCTCCCAAACATTCAGTGCCACTTCGAGCACAAGCTGACCAAAGCCAGCATCAAAGAAGGACTCATGGAGTTCAAGCAGCCACATCGGGAGGAGGTTGTAGCGGCCACCGCGGATCTCATTGTGGGCTGCGACGGAGCCTTCAGCAGCGTTCGGCAGCAGCTGGTGAAGCTGCCGGGCTTCAACTACTCGCAGGATTATATCGAGACTGGCTACCTGGAGCTGTGCATTCCCGCCAAGGCAGGCGAGTTCCAGATGCCGCCCAACTATCTGCACATCTGGCCACGCAACTCCTTCATGATGATTGCCTTGCCCAACCAGGACAAGTCCTTCACGGTGACACTGTCGATGCCGTTCAAGATTTTCGCCAGCATCCAGAGCCAGGAGCAGCTACTTGCCTTCTTTAGGCAGAATTACACGGACGCTCTACCTCTGATCGGCGAGGAGCAGCTCATCAAGGACTTCTTCAAGACGCGTCCTCAGCACCTGGTGTCCATCAAGTGCAAGCCGTATCATTATGCCGACAAAGCGCTGATTCTGGGTGATGCGGCCCATGCAATGGTTCCGTACTATGGGCAGGGCATGAACGCAGGCATGGAAGATGTCACCCTGCTGACCTCCATCCTGGGGCAGCAATTGCCTCTGGAAGAGGCCCTGGCCCAGTTTACCGATAACCGCTGGAAGGATGCCTTCGCCATTTGCGACCTCGCCATGTACAACTATGTGGAGGTGGGTTCAGTTCAGTGCTTCCCTTGTCCCTTAGTGGGTGTATGTACAACCTCTTCAATGTGTCCCTCTTGCAGATGCGAGATCTCACCAAGCGCTGGTCATTCCGCTGCCGAAAGTGGCTGGACACACTGCTATTCCGGCTTTTCCCTGGCTGGATTCCACTCTACAACAGTGTCTCCTTTTCGAGCATGCCCTACAGTGAGTGCATTGCCAACCGGAAATGGCAGGATGGGTTGTTGAAGCGCATTTTTGGGGGCTCCCTCGTTGCCGTTGTCCTGGCCGGCTGTGCGTTCCTTATGCAGCGTTTTCTTTCTCCTTGGACAATAATGCAATCAAACTAAATGATTTTTTGCCCTCATAAGTATGCTCCGAGAACATTAGAAAAGAAGCTGCTTTAAATACACTTGCGAATACATCGATTAGATTTCCTAATCGTTTTAATGGCAAATATTTGATAGTTAGTTCTCGGTTCTTTAAATATATCACACTCATGTAAATTTATTGAATACTTTCAACTGAAATTAATGAATAACAATCCGATTTGCAATGTAAGACTAATTCATGTGTTCACAGAAGGCAAAACGGATCAATGTATGGGTGGGCCAACCACTGTTATACACGTGTACGTGTTCCAATCACATAAGACAGGGGCTTGCCGACCGCTGGTCCTTGTAGTTCTATCTGCTATACGAAATAAGTTGTCTATTAATGCGATGTTGAAGCTAGTTAGTAGAGGATATGTCTATCCATATTGTTCCGATTGGCAGACATCAGGACAAGGACAGATCGGATCCTCCTGCTATTCATTCATTTATTATATTTTATCGAGAGAATGGAATCCGAAAATGATTGGGTCGATGATGGTCAGTTCAAGCTTCAATCAAAACTCGATGGAAACATTTTTCAGATCCCTAAAATCTCAAACTATGCGTGTGATAAAATGCTAAAGTACTCACATCACATACACACCTACAAATACATATTTATTTATTTACACAAATCTAACGACGAGTGTGTAAATATTTAAATGTGTGTGGTGGGAAAATAATTGAAATTTCTAGTTTGCCGCGTGGCCACGGGTACTACGCATCGCATTTGGGACTATCTACTTATAGATAGATATATTTGTGGTTTTATTTTGTTGGTTGGCTGGTTGGTTGTTGTTGAGGCGGCGACAGCCAAAAATACGCCCCGACAATGTGATTTTGGTATTTCTGCGGCTATTCCCGTTATATCGGCTATTTGTGGCCCATCAGTACGGTGCAGGCTTTGTCACGTGATCAGTGCATCGGCAGAGAGTTTCCGATTAAAGGATGGGCATGGACGCAGCGGCCCTCTTCGATGGTGCTCATAAATCATGATATTCATACATGGTCATAATCCGCCGTTGCTTGGTCATATGCTCAAAGCTTTTGAGAGTGGGACAGACATGGAGAGAGTGTGGAAATGAGAAAGAGCGGGTGTGAAAGCTTTCAATAAATTAGCATGTCGTTTTCTCTGCTCTTCTCATCACCGTCTTCCTCTATCACGCTGCTTGAGAGACACAAGGTCGGTTCGGTGCTTTCTCAATCGCACGCCAGCCAACGCCGGCCGGTATTTCATTACAGCAACAAATTCACATTGGATTTTTACACAGTCCATTTCGCTTTATGCTTTGATCGAATTAAAGCTCGCTCTCTTTGCCTTTACACCTCTCTGCCGGAGCGCCAAAGGGCATATAATGATAGATTCGATAGAAAGGGGGCTTGAAAAGTGAAATCCAAATCAAACAATGGTTTTAAGCCAGCACGGCTCTCTTGACCTACTACCCACTGCCCAAAACTGCCAATACACCCATCTGCCTGCTCATGAAGCTTTCGCGAGAGGAGAGAGAGGGAGAGAGCACCACCGTTTGCTTCTCATTTCCGACACAACTTTTGTTGCTAATTTCCGTTTCGCTCTCTAGAACGCCAACGCCAACTGGTCTCTGCCCAGCCAGCGTGCCAGCGTGAGCGCCGTTAGTTGCTTTGCTTGTCACATGTTCGTTGTTCGTCAAGTAGACCGATTGTGCCCAGCGATCCCCCGACCAGCGGACAATCTTCCACAGCATTGTGCAACCGTTAATTGAAAAGGCATTTGCAACTATAATTCGTTTTTGTCCGTAGAACAGGTGTATGTGAGTGTGTGTGCCAGTGCAGGCATTATCGAGTATCGCGCCCTTGCCCTTTCCACCCGCCACCCGCAACCCGCAACCCGCAAATCGTCCACCGTTTACCGATCTAATCCGGCCGACCGTAACGTTCTGGAAGCTTTCGACAAGCGATCCGATCGGTAACCAAAAAACGCGTGGCCCCTGCCAAACCATATGAAATAATCAGCAGCGAAAAATACAGCGAGGCAAAAAAAGGTAACACAAAAAAAGTGAAATTGAAATTCAAAGTCAAAATCAACAGTTTTTGGAGTTTTCTCTCTTTCTCTGTGTATTGAGTGTGTGTACGTGTGTGAACTGCAACGGTAATCAGAGAGAAGAAGAAGAGAATCGGCACAAAGCGATTGGGGGTTTACTTTGACACAGTAGCTTTGTTTCGGCTTGGTTTAGTAACGTTCACGTAATATTCCAAAAATAAACATATTTTTTATATGTAGAAAGTTACAAAATTGGGCAGCACCTATTGCAATTATCGCCATCGCCATCATCCATCCACTGCCACTCGACAGTACTCGATATTCGATTCAAAGAAAGTGCTCCCCCCTTTTTATGTCGATCAGTTTTGCTGTTTTACTTTTAATAGAAATTGTTTCGCTTCTGTGTGATCAAATCTTTTCGGCTATATACAAAATAGACTCTAAAGCTGTATGAAAACACATACATAGACATTTACAAGCTATATAGACGCCAGAGACGGCCGTGATTGCACTCATTGGGTTCGTTCTCTTCTTCGGCGCCGCCCCCACGGCCTACGTGAGTCTGGCCCATGCAGTGCGAATTGCGTGGATTTTGGATAAAGACCACCCAAGCACGATCTGTCCGAATTTTACAGGTAAATAGGGTCGAAATGATTGATAATAATTACATACATACATATGTATGGACATAGGTGAGACATATATATGTATATGGCTACGTGACTGCTTTGCAATCTGGTGATCTAGCGCATCGTCTCGTGTTTTGGGTGTCGGATGGGTTGCTTGTATAAATGAAAAGCAAACCAGAAATGCGGATAAGGTCTACACGCAGATGTATCCACCACCCACCCTCCCTTCCTCTTTCTCTCTCTTTCCCACTCACACGGTCATTTAGCTTTGGCATTTGGCATTTCCGGTTTTTGTTTTCGGTCGGGTTTATGGGCGATATTGTAGATAGCAACAGAGACACCTTCAAATGCTTTATTCCTTGGCACATTGGATTTCGTGCTAGATTTCGTCAGCTTCCTTTGCAGCGATCCTCTACGAACTGTAGAATATTCTATTGCTCTATTATGTCAGTCAGTTATCATGGGTCAAACTAATAGACTTGCTCATTAGGATCATTAGCGGGACTCTATCATCTATCATATGCGGTTCAAGCTCGGTTAATGTTCGACAGTAATTAGCTTTTAAAACTTAAAACTGCTTTAAATGAAAAGAAAGATCATGCAAAGCTGGAGTAAATTCATAGCAATGATTTCTGTTTTTCTTTTAAATGGTTTTTAGAGTTTCGCCGCTTGATTCATCTATGTTTTAATATTAATAACTTCAAGGAATCCCTAACCTAGTACATATGTACGTATGTACATTAATGGAAAGTTTCTGAATATAAAATAAGTTGAGGTTCTCCCTAACTTGTTTTACGAATTCTCAAATACACTAAATCGTGTGCAATAATAAAGAGACTTAATGAACAAATTAACGAAGGCATTTTACGAGACTCCCCAACAAGATCAATAACAGTTTCTGTTCGCACACACACACACACAATCGAATGTATATATGTATGTAGGTAGGATAGGATGGCAAAAAAGTGTAAAAAATAATGAAAACATTCCTATATAAAAACTTACATCATCGTATTAAGCAGAGAGGAACAAAGAGAGAAGAGGGAGAGAGAAAAGTGCCCGCCAAATGGCAAGCATTTACCCACACAAGCATCCATACATATGTATGACATACATACACATACTATAATGTATATGTTCTTGTTTTTTTTTGGGTAAACGCAAAAAAGTAACGCAAATTGCGCGTTTGAGAACGGTACTAATTCTTCGCAGTTCCTTTAAACGCACCACAGAGGAGAAATAGAAAGAAAAAATAGCGCGCAACTCAATGTGCAAAATGAAATGTGTAAAAAAAACTAAGCAAAGACCAAGGTGCATGAATCTACATAAGGTGAGGTGTTTCTGCACGCACCGAAACAGCTCTCTCTTCATACGTTTGCATAGCTTAAGGGCTTTCAGAGAGGGAGAGGAGAGAGAGAGAGAGAGAGAGAGAAAGACTAATCGATAGTGATCAAAGCGAGAGATAGAGAGAGCGCCGCGTTAAAAGTCGTGTTCATATTTTTGACAAAATTTTCTACCAAAAACAACCAATAAAATACATAATTTTGTTTCCTCTCATTTCTTCTCTTTTTGCATGTGTGTGGCGTTGGCGGCGGCACTCTTCCTGGCATCTCGACTGTTGTCTTCGTTGCGGTAAATAAATGCCATAGAAAGGGGTAAAGCAAGAACAACAAGAACAGCTACAAATACCAAAAGGAAGACGCAGTTGAACAAAAGGTGTGCAAGTGTTTGTGTCCGCGAGTGGAGTGTGTTTGTGTTTGTGTGCCAGTGCACAAAGAAAGCAAAAAAAACAGCAATAACACATTAATGAATTTCGTGATTAAAAACATTTCAAAGGTACAACAAAAGCTCATTTAATATAAAAATAAGAAGGAAACAAGGCAAAAGCAAGCAAAAAAAACCAAACAGAAATTAAATCAAATCGCGGCGCGGCGCCAACAACAAACGTGGCAAAAAACTAAACAGAAACGAAACAAAAGCTCTGCGGCCCGCAACCAAAACGAAACCGAAAACGCAAACGCAAACGAGAGCGGAGAGCAACGCGAGTGAGTGAGTGGGAGAGATAGTGGGAACAAGAGCAGAAGAGTGCGAGAAAAAGCACCAGCAGAACCAACGGAGCAACGGTTATACAAAAGCAAAAACCAAGCCAGAACCCAACACCAAAGTCAATTGCGCACGGAACCCGACGAACCATACAACCAGTTGGCAATACGGAAAAAGTTAACTAATCAAAAATATACAATCCATACGGTATATAATATACCTAACATCGATCGGTAGAAGTACCAGAAAATGGTCAACAAATCCAATGGGAAGGTAGTGGGGCAGCAGAAGGCGGACAAGGATAAGGAAAGGCAGCCAGAAATAATGCTGCCGGCGGCGGGCACCAACAGCAACAGCAACAATCAGACGACACAGATCAACAACAACAACAACAATAGCAACAAAGGAAAAAATCCAAATGTCAAGAACAACAACAATAACAGCAAAAAGAATCCTGGCAACAACAAAGGACAACAGCAGCAGCAGCAACAACATCCACAGCAGAGGAGCACCAAAAAGGGCAAACCACAGAGGCAACAGATCTTCCTGCAGTCGCTACCTCGCGACACCAGCAACTACAGAAGCTACAACCACAGCAACAGCAACAGCAACAATAAAAACAGTAGCAACATTCTGGTCACATCTGCAACAACCGACAATGGGGTGATCAAAGTGAATCCCGCCGAGCTTCTGACTGCCGCCCTGGCCGTGCCCTGCGCCAAGTGCTCGAAGCCATCGATGATCACCCCCCTAACGTCCGCCTCCGCCTCCACCTCCGCATCCCCCACCGCCGTCTCCACCGCCTCCATTGTCAGTTCATCGGCCTCGACCACCTCCAATTCGGAGACCGCGAGCAATCACAGCGAACTGAGCTTCCCCGAGCCGATGGTCTACTCGGCCAAGCAGTACCGCAAATCCAAATCATACATGGGCGTTTCACAGTACAACAGCTCCGGCTACGGTTCCTATCAGAATTCCTCGGGTCGGAATGGATCCGGAAATCATGCCACCTACAGACGCTCGCACAGCGATCGACGCAACTCCTTTGATCGGACATTCGCCGAAAGGAATCGCGACTTTGTGCCGATTGTGCCACCGCCGCGACCCGTCCTCTCGTCCTCGAACATTGCTGGAGTCATGGCCAGTTCCACCAAGCTGACGCTCATCGAACGGTTCGGCAAAGGACGACTCGCGTATCCCATAATGCAGGTGAGTTGCTATATATTTTTAGATATACGATATGTACCCTTTACTATTTTAAAAACCAAACTGCCAACTGTCTGCTTGGCACCTGTTTATCCTGGCACTAGCTCGTGGTGTGGCACTTACTGAAAATAGATTCATTTAGATCACGAACAATCGTAGGATATATCGTCAGCAACAGCCTTTCAGCATGGCGCAGATGTAATAGTTCTTTGAGTTCGAGATCTGGTTCAGGGTCAACAGAGTGGAGAACTTTCGTAACTTTCCATTTGTTCAGTTGCCACATTCGAGAAGTTCCTTCTAATCAGCACCGGGCCGCGCCGCTCTGCGCCGCCAGCTACTGCGGGAAGCAGTTATAATTAATGGCACAAACAAGAACTGCTGATAAAAAACAGAGGCAAAGAGAGTGAATGGGGCGCAAAAGCGCAGAGGCAGGTAGTTTTTTAGTCATCTATTTATTTTCGATAAGCTGATTTCATTTTCGGAGGCGTAGAAAGCAAAATCAAGTTGAAGTTGAAGTTCTTCTGGAAACTCGAAACAATCTCCAAGCTTTGTTCTTCCTTCAATGTTTTCTATTTCTATTTCAATTTCAATTTCTTATCTATTCCCCAATTGTTGTTGCTAATTATTTGTTATTTACGGCTGTGCATGGGCGCGGGCACGGGTAAATATTACGTACACGCCGTGACATCTTTGTACATTTTTGGTGAGTGCAATCGAGAGACGAGAGGCAAATGCGATGCTTGTATACGGAAATAGGGTCTCGCCTTGAGTATCCGCGTCACTTTTAATATGCAGATAATTTGTCTATAAAATCGGCTCCTCCTATCCGCAATCCGTAATCACAAAACGAAACAAAATGACACCCAAAAAACTTTGCCCAGAAGTTTTGAATCAAAAGTATTCATTTATGCAAATCTGCAGCTTCGTCTTTGATTTGATTGTGGAAAAATGTATAAAATAGCAACAACCGAAAGTGGTTTGATTAGCATGTGCGCCACTTAGTTAGTTGCCAAAACTAGTTCTGAAAGATATAGCCAAGCTTGAATTATGGAAAAAACAAGATAAATTGATATGAAAAGCGAAACTTGTTTGCGGTTTCAAGCTCTGCCGAGAATTCATCGCCAGACGGAGGTTTAAACGGAAATAAGCCGGTCACAATATCTTGGATTCCTGTAACAATTTCTTGGCCAGTAATTACCTTCGTCTCGGGTCTGATTGAACAACTGTTTTTCACTAAATTTGCCTGGCCTTAGCATTGCTTTTGTTGGCCTTCAAAAAAGAACAACAACTACTAAAACGAAAACATTGAAATGTTTTGAAAAACAATCCCAACACACATTTTCAAATGAATCATAAGTATGCCAGATCTCTCTCTCTCTCTCTATCGCTCTTTGTTGATGTCTTGCTCTTTTGTGCCAAGAACGTTCTTCCCCACGTGAAATTGTACTGCTGCTGCTTGTCTATCTGCGGGCACAGTGGTCTGAGGTCTCGCATGACATCCGTGAAATCAGTTCGCTTGGAAACAAATCTCGCTTCACACGTGTCACCAACACTCTGGCGAACGGAAATGGGCAAATTTGTGATAAGATAGTGGAGCAAGTGGTCATCAGCAAAGCAAATACTATATATGCATATTCTCATATCTCTTGAGGAGGGGTTCAGTACCTCTCTAGGAAAAGTATAACCCTTGAAGATTCGGTATTCGTTTCATAGATTCGTGATTGGAGTTCAACAAAGGTGTTTCGAGAAAATATCAGCTATACAAAATCAGCAAATTCTGAAACATAGTAGGTTATCGATATGAATCGATTTTAGTAGACATTATATCTATCTATCTATCATCTATAGTACTATCGAAAACCATCAGCATATCGGTATATCAAAAAGAAATGATCAATTATCGCTTCATTTATCTATCGCTAATGAAATGTATATTGAAACATAATAGGTTATCGATAACACTTTGTCGATATACCTTTTCAATTAAATTATTAAAAATCGTAGTGAATATATGCATGATACGATATAATCTCCCTTCCGTTTATCGAAATCAATTAAAATATCGGTATATCAAAGAGAAATAATTATCATTTATCCTTATCTATCGGAAGCAAAACTTATACAAATATATTTGTACATCAACTAATTTTCACAGTACATTTAAATTAAATTCTCGAATGTTTTCAATCAACTTGCTTAGAGGACGACTGTATTAGGGGACGCCCTGTACATAGTATATAATTGTATGTACGTATATTTATTTTCTATTTATTGTAAATACTTGTTTTTCCTCGGGGATAGGGGGAATTTCCCGGAGCGATTAAAATCAAGAAAAACTGTTTCCACTTATCAGCGGCTGCGATTCGATTCATTCGATAGTGTATTAAAACATTTTTAAATGGGCTCGTATGTATACTCGTATAAAATATGGTAATATTGAAACTCTTTCGCATACGTCAAAGTGCAGAAGAATAGAAACTGAATGCATATTTACATATACATATGTATGTATGAGTGTGTATGTGTGTATGTTTGTATGGACAGGTGAAACTGTTGGTGGAACAAAAGAACAGTTTGTGTGGCGAGTATACATACGTACCTTCTATTGGTATCCAGTGCCCCCACAACCCCACTTGGAGAGCAGTTGATTATTTTTGTGTGATTATCTAAATGGATAAATACATATCGTATTTATATACGTATTTTCATGAATGTTACGCTACCAGATTGCATATTGTTCTTCTGAAATTGCCACAGCTGCACGGCTCGCTGTGTGGGGAAAACTTTTGGCTCAATTTAACCTCCGGCTAACTGCGTAGTAGAAATATTTAGAAGTGGAAGAAACTGCAACTGTGTGCGCAAATTCTTTGATTATGGAAATCATTGGCAGTGAGAGCAACAAATAATTGAATTCTGAAGTGTAGGAGGAGTAGCAGAAGTGCCAAGATAATGGTATTCGGATAAGCGGTGGAGTTTCAGGGGGCGGGAGCGTGGGGCTTCTATCACGTGTGCTTATCGGCAACGGCGCTGCGCTGTGCTGACAGAAAGCGTGCAAAATATAATAAATTTGCAGCTCCACCGGCAGGAGCATGACATTCAAATTTCAGATTTATCAGTCCATAAAACAGGCCGAAAATAAGCCCGCCAAAAGAGCTGACGCCAAGCAGTCGTTGCGCCTAAAGAACGACTAGCGCAAATGCGGCTGAAATGTTTCTGAGCCAAGCCCAAAACTATGCAACGAAAGCCGCGGCTTACACTACCAGCATGTAGAATAAGTATAAAATCTGAAGAGTGGCGTGGCTCTGTCTTATACTCTGTCATAACCATCTTATTTAACAGCGAAACTCTGCAAATCTTATTCCAAATTTTACTCCAATCTCCTGTTTATCGTGTCGAGCACAGGAACAGCCTCTCTGGAGGTACCCCATGGCCATGCCACTGAAAGTTAAAGCAGTGTACATTCTTCTTTTCGATTCTCAAGCTTATAAATCAATTAAAAATGATGCTGTAGAATCTCATCACTCTACTTATGGCATTGAATCGCTAATCGATGTGTTTATGCAAGAAAATTACATACAAAATTGCATTAAGCTGGTGATTGAATTGGGAACAGCTTTGTGCTTTCCCTTTTCTATGGGTAAAGACATACTAGTACCTACATATCGACGTGTGTGTCTATGTCCTTTATCCTCCTGTCATTTGTTGTTTGTGTGCTACGTCCCCTAATTAGGTCAAACAAAGGGCCCTCTAATTAGTGGAAGACACCAAATACTCGACTGGCGCCTGCCACACATTCTCTGACGCTGTCCACACAAAATCAGAGAATGACACACGGCTGGAGCAGAAGCAGCAGCAAGGGAGCAACAGGAACAAAGTCTCTGTGTTTGGGTTCCAGACATGAGGTGGCTCTTAACTGAAATAAGACCCTCAACATTAGCTTCAGGGAACACTCTTTTCAGCGGCAGAGTGTCTGGATTATCGCTGAAACGATACTCTTGGCGCCTGTGTCCATCCGGCGATCGTTCACTGTAAATCTGCGTACATAAATCAAGCGAATGAATAAATAAATTATAGTAAAAACAAAGCCATCAAAATGCCCCCTGATAAGAGGTGAAGAAAGCAAAGGAGCTTGAAAATGTTTGCGGTCTCCCACATGAACAGATATTTGTATAGTAAATATGTATATTTATTTATGGTTTTTGTTGCTTTTCGACTCTGCGGCTGTTGCGATAACAATGCTTGTGTGAGAGGAGGGGCTTATAGAGATAGAAAGAGGGGAGGTGGAGGTACTGGCGAGAATTGTAGAAAAATACTTGTACAAGTTCAATTTTATTGTTGATAAGAAGCCAGCAGCAGACGCAGGGGCAGACGACGAGGCAACTGCGGACGCCGGGCGAGGAGTAGGGGCATGGGCATGGGTAGGGGCGGGGTTAGGTGCAGGGGCATTCCAATCAAATAAATTGTATTTATTTTTAAGGCACTTTTGTAGATTTGAGATTGAAGTGATTTCTGATAACAAACAAGAGAGGGAGAGAGATAGAAAGAGAGAGAGACAAAGAGAGTGTAGAGCAATTGAACGACACCCTGCTGATCTGTCGGAACTTCTTCTACTACTACTCGTATTGCTCAAGTCGAATAAAACCGCTTAAATTGCAAACCAAAGCAGAATCCGGAATTGTAAAGGAAAGTCATCGATTGCACTGCAGTTGATTGAACTCTCTGCGTTCGCTGGAACAGATAGCTTGGCGAAGTGGCTTTCAAGTGCTTTGGTAATGTTTAACCATTGTCTAGGAAATTCACACTACATTTCAGAACAATCGCCCCATAAGGTGCCTAAGAGGTACTTCAAAGCGGGTACTGTATGGCCAGGCCAATATTGTTCTAGAAAAAAGAGTGAAATATGGGTTTCTCGCTTATCGCTGTAGCTTTCAGACATTTACTTTCCAACTATTTATATCTTCCTTCGGAGTTTCATTTTATTTATAGAGAGTATGAAGGCAATAGGAAAAATTACTTCTAACTCCAAGGAATTCGACGAGTAATTTTCCATTCACTATATACACATACTATATATTAATTCAAAGTCTCTAAAGAACGGACTACAGATAAATATGTATTTATTCCTGTGCATTTGCGGAAATCTTAACGATTCAATGCTCTTTTAGGGATCACTTAATATAATCGCTAATTTGTTAGGGTGTTGCATTCGCTACTCTTCTAGTCCGTTATACTCGTTACTTCTGAAGGCGGTTGTAGTCTGTACTATTTGCTACTTTTCACAGCTGGTATATTCGTTACTTTTCTAGGGCTTTGCATATATAAGCACTCTTTCAAAATTTGAAGAGTTAAGTGGCACTCGATTCTGTAACATTCGCTTAATTTCTTTAGTTATAAATACATTTTTTAATCAATTGTTATATTTTGTCACCTCTGCTATGGACATATGCTCACTCCCTTAAGCTTTTTCGTATGGGGTACTCCTTTACCGGCTTCGATTTTCGGCTCATTTCTTAAGCGTACACCAAATCTATACATCTGTGTGCATATGTCTCTGCGTGGCAGTGTTTGTGTGTATCTGTGTGTATGGTAAATTACTTGTTAGACGTTGCCACTTGCATTCCTTTGTGGCAAATGCAACAAAATGCTTTGCAATGCACAATTCGCGTGCACCTTTCAAATTTTGGTTGTTGTTTTTTTTTTGCAGTTTCGCCTAATCTCTGCGTTTGACTTGCAATCGGTATTTTCTTGTTTCTTTTTCGTTGTTGTTGTAGTTTTTTTTCTTGGCAATTGTTGTTGTCTCCTGCCTCTTGTTATTGTTGCGAGAAGGCCACATGTTGTTGTTGTTGTTGCTGTTGCTGTTTGCTTCTTGTTTGCCAAATAGAATTAATATTTTGTTACGAGCAATCGTCCCTCCCTCTCTCTGTGACTCTTTCTGTGTGTGTGTGTGTGTGTGTGTGTGTGTGTGTGTGTGTGATGTGTGTGTATGTCGGTGGCCGGTGGCCTCCTCAATTTGGTATTTAAAAGACATTTAGCATTTATGCTTGACTAACTAACGGCTTGCTTTACAGCCGAATCGCCGGATCGCTGGATCGCTGGATCGCCGGATTTGCTGACATTTAAATCAGCGCTTCTGTTGCCTCACACCGCTAGGGAGGGGAGTGTGCCCAGCGATGCTGGAGTCTATGGAAAGCTTTCAAACGCAAAGCTCCCTTGAACGTTTTCTTCGAGGCACTAATCTTCAACGATCACCCATCTCTCTGTGACAGAATACACCTACTCCGATGAATTGTCCTGTACTTTCCAACGAAATAGTTGGTCGGTTCCCTTGGCTGATAAGCAATTACTTTTGTTAGTGCAGAGGCATTTCCTAGAAGCACAGCCTAGAAATAGATTCGAATGTGCTGCCAAATTGTTCTGCTGATAAAAGAGTACAATATATCGGCTGTCTATATGTCACCAAGTGTGAATGCAAGTGTATGTGTGTGTTTGTGTGTGTGTGTGTGTATCTGTGCGTGACACAAGTTACTTCCGGTAATTATCAACATTTTTGGTGGGTTGTGTCTTCGCGGTTTTTCTCTTTTTTTTTGTGTGTCTTTTTTTGTAGTAAGGTTAAATGAAATATTTCAACAATAATAAGTGGGTTGATCGCGTTTGATGGGATTTTCGTAAAATGTTGTTTGTTGTTTACGCTTCACTCTGACTTGCACAAAAAAGACCGTAGCCGAAATATGGGGGAACAAAAATAGCGAAAAATGGTGGAATAATTCGAGCCAATTTTCCTATAATTATGACCAGGCAAAATAAATTGCGTTTCGCGAAATTGTGGCACACAAAAAACAATAAAAAATGGGTCTAAAATTGTATCACAGAGTGGCCAAGAGGAGGGGACAGGGACTTGGATCAACTTTTAGCTCACTTTAAAATGGAAAACGAAAGTTCGATTGTCTTCTTAGATGTTCTATGGAAGTAGGTTGTACTTTTAATGAGAATCTTTTTGTTCCGGAAACTCCTCCAACATAGTGCCATTATGGGATACAACCTTTAACAACTGGCTCTGATCAATTTCTATAATTATTTGCCATGCAAAAACATTGTTGTCGATCTGTAATGGAAATATCACTGCCACTGGCACTGGCGGCAGTACAACTGAACTGCAATTCATGTAACATCGGATTTATAATTACTTTGAATCAGTTCGTCAGTTGTCATGCTAACAATTGAACAACAATCGGGCTGTGATCTGTTGCGATCTCCAGTGAGTCTCCAGTGAGTCAGCGTCACGTGCTGCCAGCCACTACTTTTAGCATTGAAATCAAAACTAACGTTTTCTTCCCTCTTGCGTATTAATTATAAAACGATGAAGTTTCAGTTGTGGCAGAATGCGGATGTGCTTTGATGAAACGGACGTTATTCGACGAGTATTCTTTTGAAATCTATTTATGACTCCGAATCCACTTTGCTCTCGATCGTTTATTGTTCCGCTATTGTTATAAAAGAAGAAACGGAGAGACCATTTTTTGTTGCTGCCAATTTTTCAGTTACGCTTGAAAAATCGCTTGAGCCGCTAATTCTTTTATTGTCTGGCATCTTGTTTTCTGTGGCCTAAAGATTGCCTTTTGGGCAAGGTCGTTCGTTCTCAGACAGACACAACTGTACTGTATGTACTGTATGTATGTATGTGCCTTTGCATGTGTGAGAGTGGCTTAGTGCAAGAAACCGTTTTATGCATTTGGATGATTTCTTGGAATTTTTGCAAAAAACCAAAATAAAAAAGGTTTTATTCAACAGGTGGTGGAATGCCCAAAGCCCAAAGCCCAAAGCCCAGAGCTCATACGAATACGAATACGAATACGAGTATGTGTATGTGTATGTGTATGTGTATGTGTTGAATGATTTATTTATTGTTTATATATTTCACATATTTTTCTTCTTTTTTTTGTTGTTGTTTTTATTGCCTTACGGCCATTCGTTAACTTTATTTCGCTGCTAATGCGCAAAATTACTCGTAAAAAAAAAAACTCAAGAAGAGCCAAACACTTTTGTATCTATTTTTGAAGGGTTTCCACACTTGTGGCGTGTGGATTGTGGACTGAGAGTGGTGGCATGTATGTGGGGGGGTGCGGAGACCTTATACCAGTCGCTGGTGTTGTTGGCGGAGCAATTAAATCGCGACTTAATTACATATGTATTTCGCATTTGCTTGGCGTTGGAATTTAGAGGCTCTTTTTAATTGTATATTGTATATATATCGCTTAACGCTGAGAAATCGGACAAATGTTATAAATATTTTATATTAAGTATTTCAAAAAGGCATGGCATTTAATTTCGTTTATAATGTTTTTAATCGATTACACATTAGTAACATTTCTGTTTCTTTCATCTATGAGATATACCAACCTTCGACTGAGATTTTGGACTTCATTGATGTTTATATTCCTTAGAGTATTCTTCGTTTGCCTTAAGTTTCATTCATTTTGGACCTTGAAAATGGAAGCGGAGCTGTTTTTATATCGTTATCTTTTAGTTTTAATTTAAATATTTGATATTCATTCGAAAACAAGACCAAGACTCCTTTCTAAGTTTTTTTTTTCTCATTGAACCGATTGCTTAGCTTAGCCCCCCATTCCATTCCATTTCATTCCATTTAATAAGTGGTTTAAGCTGATGTCAAAATTGAAACTAAAACTTAAACGGATCATTTTAATTGAGGTGGGACGGGGTGCTGTCTGTCCGTCTATATATGGAGTGTGAGTGCATATAGTTATTGTTTTTAATCATATTGTATAACGCTCTGTATGATTTTCTTTGGCATGCATATTCATTGAGATAGCCATGTTGTTTTTTTGCCGTTGATGTGGCTAAGCAGGCAAATTAAAACGCCAATTGCAAGAAATGAAAGGCAAAAGGCAAAGCAACAACATGACATGGAATGAACGCATAACAGCAACAAACATTTGTAGGTTTGGCCTGGCCTGGCCAGGTCTCTTGGTCTTTGCCAGGCCACAATAAACAAAACAACAACAGCCTTCAATGTCAATTCCATGCAGGTGGCTACTACGACTGCGCCCCAGCGTCAGCGTCAGTTTCAGCCTCAGCTTCAGTTTCATTTTCATTATATAGCAGCTATACTGTTGAGCACACTGGGTATAACCGATCTGCGCAGAAGCATGGGATCTCTATGCCATTCTGTCTGTGGGAGCTCGTTCTTTTTGGAGATCACACAGCTAGCTCTTTAAGGATCTACAGCGAACATTCAATGGTATCAATGTACCAAAAAGCATCGCAATGGGTTGGGTATTGCGGGCAGTATTTGTAAAACCTCAACAACAACCTCCCACATGACGCGGCACATTGATGCCCGATTCGAGACTCGCACAAGCGATTGCTCGAGAATTTTACAAAAAACAACATACATTGCGTGTGCATGATGCATGTGCGTGGGTCGTAAGTGCGCTTGTCTCGATTTACACTGATAAGAGCTTTCTGTTTCTGTTGTTTTTGTAGTTGGACCGCTACTATAAGGTATCCCCCTAGTCGCAAGATCTACTATACCTTTCCATACTTGTTTTCTGTTTCATTTTGAGTTTCAAGCTTTCGGTTTTGGTCAAAAACGTTGGCGCTTTGATTTATCTGTAACGCTCACACACACACACACACACACACACACACCACACACATACATACAGAGAGAGACTGTTGATGCTGTGGCCGCAGCTTAATTGTTTTTGCTCTGCTCGCAACGGTTATGTAATCGCATTACGGGGCTTATAGCCCGCTCGGTCCAAGGGGAAGGAGGTTCTACTGCAAATCCATTAAATTTATATACTATATCTGCACATACATATGTAAACCTCTTTGCCAGGGTTTTGCCATACCTTACGGACATCCGTTTCAATGGCCATTCGGCAGTTATCGCTTGAGCGTTTTCGCCACCTCTCATATCGAGAAAGCAATCTGATTCTGTCTGCTCTGTTATAAAAAGAACAAACTTTGCAAGCTATAAGAATGCCATATGTATCTACAAGGGTATCTTAGAGTTCGGCCTGTCGATTCTTGTTTTGTTGTTTGTTTTATCTGCACTCGAACCGCACCCCGATCGGCGTTCGGCGTTCGGCGTTCGGTGCAACCCAAATATTTGCTGGCCAAAGTAAGTGGCCCTCTCTCCATGTCCGATCAGGTGAATGATGAAGGATTACCACCGATTCAGATTGAGACTTGAGACTGGCAGAGCTTGGAGCTGGTCTCCAAGACAGTGGCTGAAAGACCTGCTGCAGAGCACCCCAGCAACAGCAGCACCAGCAGCACCAGCAGCAGCAGCAGCAGCAGCAGCGGTGCGGTTCACTGTGTCTCTGTTCGACAAACTGGAAAGATCGGTTTCAGGTTTCAAGGACTTTTCGGTGGACATTCACTTTTGTCTCTATGCATGCATATATACTCTCAAAAAATACATATATATATATCTGTATGCATTTCTGTACAGAACCACTAAAATGCAAAAAAAAAAGAGAAAAAAGATAAAAGAAACAAAACTGAAAAGCTGTGGTACATTTTTGAGTCTGTCTCGATCTCCGTTGCAGTTGTAACTGGAGTTGCCGCTGATTCCTCTCAGCCTCTTATTCCTCTCTTCCTCCTCTCTCTTCCCACTCGAAAGAAGTTCCAGAAACTAGCAGCAGACCTAACCTAACCCCACCTTCACCCCACCCAAAAAGCTTTCGATTTTTTGACTTTCAATTATTTTGTGTGCTGCCGCTGCTGCTGCCGCTGCTGCTGCCGCTGCCGCTGCTGATGCTGCTCAATAAAGCAACGGTACATTGTATTTTAATTGCTCTTTTCTTCTTTTTGCTGCTGTTGTTGTTTTCTTATCTGTTTTGCATGCAATAAGCATTGAATATGCCAGAATCGAAGAGGAGAGACAGAGAAAGAGAGAGACACACATGTAAATGCATATGTACATATGTATGTATGTCTTTTAAATACCCTTGCAGAGGAGTACAATATAAGGTTTTCGATTGCAATGCGGACTCAAAATATTATAGATATGTAAGTACTTTCCTTCTACTAAAGTTCGGCTTCCCTTCTGAGACTCTTTCTTCAAAAATATTCGCTGTGAAAGACCAAAGTTTTTGCCTTGGAACCCAAACAAATATAAACGCAATCAAATGTTGCTTTTATCTTGTTTTGAAATCGAATTTTCGAGGTAACAAACCTCGTTTGTCGGTGATTGCTGGAATCACAGGGTAGTCCAATAGTCGGTTCTGGATGGCTTTGCTGCTCCAAACATTTGTTGCATTCATTACACAATAAATTATAATACGGGTTTTCGTTGTGGAATCCAAAAAGGTTTTGCCTACCCCTACCCCTACCCCTACCCCATCGCTACCGCTACCGCTACCGCTAGCCCCCATCATCATCATTATCATTATCATTATCGTTATCTTCATCATGTTTTGCGATTATCATGCACATCATTAGTATTATTGTGCTCTAATGCTCTTTGCGGGTATAACTCGTTTCGATCCGGAGCCAAGTGCAAACTTGATTCGAAGACGTCGCATCTGCAATTTTGACATTTCGAATCCAACCTTGAAATCGAATGAGCCCCCCCCCCCCCCCACACACCACTCCGCACCACTCCACACCATTCCATTCCATTCCGATCCAATCATCCCTCCGTACAGCTCTTAGCCCGGCTCATAATTTGATCATTTGATGCCGTTGACAATTCCACGCAATCTGCTCGAGAGTTGGCTCGAGTGTAATTCTGGCCATATGCTCGCAGACTGCACTGCAGCTAAGCCGGCTTCAAAGTTGTTGTTGTTGTTGTTGTTGTTTTTTGCTAGTTCGTTAGGCGACATATTAGATGGGTGGGTGGAAGGAGGGCTACAAAAAGGTCACTTGCTTTTTTTTTTTTTTTTTTTTTGATTTGGTTTTAGCTTTCGCTCAAAAGCGATGCGTTTCACTCAAGGCCTGCGCACTGGCGAAGGTCAATGAAGGACTCGGCTCTCTGCCAGCTATCTGAAGGCTGCCTCGCTATCTCTCTCTCTCTCTCTCTGGTCTCTGTCACTCTTTTGACTCCCACTCGACGAACATTTTATGAATGAAATGCAAAGGTTTCGCCTCTAACTATCCCTCTCTCTCTCTCTCTCTCTCTCTCTCTCTCTCTCTTTCTCTCCTCTCTCGCTGTATCAGCCGGCGTGTGCCCAACCTACGACACAGCGCAGGGACCCCATGAATGAATGACGCAGTTTGTGTGTGTTGAGTGCTCGTTCTGGCCCTCGGAGCTTTTCAATTTTGGCCATTCAGTATGACGTCAGCATGCGTAATATTCTAGCGTGGGTGTAGCCGTCACCGTCGCCGTCGCCGTCGCCGTAGGGCGAGGCGGCTGGCTGTGGGCGTCAAGCGTTGGCGTAGGGCGTGGGCGTGGACATGCATCACGGAACTTACACAAAGCGGGGCAAATAACCTGATTTCA
Source organism: Drosophila lowei (assembly GCA_008121275.1). Taxonomy (NCBI): domain Eukaryota; kingdom Metazoa; phylum Arthropoda; class Insecta; order Diptera; family Drosophilidae; genus Drosophila; species Drosophila lowei. The sequence goes on along the minus strand of CM017778.1, from coordinate 15,753,200 downwards.
AACAATTCGCGAATGTTCAGGGCCGTATTAGAGATAGCAGCCACCCTTCCAGCCTGCCTTCCTGCCTCTGGGTGTGTGTGGGCGCTCAAGAGCGGGGAAATGGAGCATGAATTTGGGGCTACAAGCGTATGTTCCTCGAGATAAAGAAAATGCATTTAATATTTTCCTCATTTTTGGTCATTCGAATGCGCGGGAATTAGTCAAAGCAGAAAGCGAACTCCTGGCTGTTGTGGCAGATAACAGCCGCGTGCCTGCGTGTGGGCTGTGTGGGCGATGGCGGTGGCGTTGGGTTCAATTGGGTTACCAACCGGCTGTTCCATGAGATAAACCACAACACAAAGAAAGTGTTTGCACTTCACTTCAGTTGACTTATGGCCTTTGTATATCTAGATAACTCCTTTCCCGGGAAAAAGTCTGATTCAGTCCTTTCTCTCTGAGGGAGATTACAGCACTTTTCCTCAGAGTTTAAATAGCAGATGAGCAGAAGATCAGCGAGTAGCCACGATAGACACTCAGAAGATTAGCGAGTGGCAAAGCAAATAGCAAAATAGCATTAAAAGATCCGCGAGTAGCGAAGAGACAAACGCTACACAACAGCGAGTAGCAAAGAGCGAAACGCTGAAGATCAGATATTGGTAGCGAGAGAAACGCAAACATCAGCGAGTATCCAACGCAAAAACGCAGACAATTCATCGAAAGATCTTTATTTAGTGATAACAGAGATGTATTCAAATATTTAACAACCTTAATATCGGGGAATCATCCATTAAGATGAACCAGAACATACTAGAAAAAGCTACATCCCAAATGGGGAACAAATGAACTGTGGAATCATTCGTACAATTGATAGTCAAGGGGAAATTCATAGATGGATCTGATTACATCAGTATGTATTCCCTTGGGGCCGGCAGCTGTGCTGCAACCTCCACTCCACGATAAATATATGGCCCAGCAAAGCCAGCCAGCCAGCCAGCCGGCCCCTTCTGCCGATTCCAGTTCGAATCCAATCCTGACAGAACTTACGTAATACGCTAGTTAAGGTTAAATTGCACTTAATTGAATGTTGTACTAGTATTGTTGGTTATGCGCACGCCCCACGCCCCACGCCCACTGCCGATACCGATGCCGCCACATGGGCGCGCCAAACACGACCGATGGCCACGCCCCAGTCCGCCCTGTCCTGGCTCCTGTTCATGCTGGGGCCAGCAGGCGCCACCAGCCATCGGATGGATGGCCAACATGCAACCCATTCTCCATGGCGAACCACAAGAGCCAATGGGCGCCTGTCGGCTGCCAACCTCCTGTTGACTAGGGCCCTCACTCCCTCTCTCCCTCTCTCTCTCTCCATGTAGTGGCCTTTTGTTTTCCGTATGGACGCCAGTTGAGGCCCGGCTCATCGATTTTTCATTACTTACTCCATTTGTCGTTGGCGTCATTCGATGCGGTGCGGAGAGGTGTGGTGGGGGCGGGAGGGAAGCCCTGACTGACGATGGGCGATGGCTTGCGGTGTGTTTTGTCGTCCTGCTCAATTTCCCCCGCCGCCTCCTTTGGGCATATCCTTCAGCGCAATTTCCCTTGGCTTTTCCTGCACGGGAGTGTGTATCCTTCTGGACGGAGGTTGACGGAGGGATGGCTGAGGGTTAAGGTGATAAGTTTTGGCCGAGTGGGCGGCTAAATGAAGGTGAAAGTTGAAAATGGAAAGGAGATAACTTTTTCGATTATTTTGCTGCGGGAAATGGGGTGTTAGGTTACGATTGGGAGAGGAGAACTCTGGTTTTAATTACTTTTGTATAACTATTCTGGTATATATTCAATATTTAATAAGAGTGTATTCAGCCTTCGTTCCTGCCCAAGAGATAATTACACACGAGTACTTGGGGAGATTCCCTCTGCTCTGCTCTGCTAAGTGTCCCTTTCTTTGATCAATTTCCTTCTCTTCCTGTCTCTTCGCCTCTACTTCGTCGCTCGGGCTATTTCCGTTGCGCTGCCCACGCTTAAGTAAATGCTGGTTCTATTTTTAGACCAAAGTATGTTGCAAATAAGTCGAGTCACTCAGTCAAGTATAACGCAAATACGAAACGCGCCCCAAAAGCCAGAAGGACACAACGGATGGGTGGCGGAGGAGGGAGGAGGAGCAGCAACAGATTGAGCTTCAGCTGGGAAGACCTTTGCCCTTGAGTGTGGTCCTTGTTTCGGTGTCTGTGTGTGTGATAAAACCTGTAAATGCTTATCAGCAATTTACGAGTATTTTGCACTTGACACCCACTCACACAAACACGCACTTTGAGGTGGATTCGGGGAGGAGAGCGAGGCAGTAGAGCGAGAACTGCAGCGTGGAGTGAGTGGGAGAGAGGAAATTGTTTGGGGCCTGTGATTTGCAGCTGGCAGATTGCTTTTGTCTGGCCCTCTCCTGCGTTCCTCTTCAATGCGGCGCCACCAAGGCGACAGGATATTCATTTTTGTTGTTGTTGTTGTTGTTGCTGTTGCTGTTGCTGTTGCAAGGTGCCCCCACAGAAGGATGCCAAAGTGTTTTTTTTTTTTACGCTTCGGTCGTTACAAGACCCCAAGACCCAGACTCGACAGCCAACTTTCAATTTCCAACCGAAAGGAGGCTGGAAATAAAGCCAGAAAGAACTAGCACTAGAGTCGAGTGTCTCGACTGCGGGATACCCCAAAAGATAGATCGAACAGACATTAATTGATGGGATTCGATATTCCTAAGGCCCAAGGATTGGGATAAACCTCTTTGATATGCTTTTATTTGGACAAAAACTGTGCGTTTTTCTTACGATTCTCATAAATGGCAGAATATCTAATTATTGGGGGGGTTTTTTTTATTTTTTTTTTATTTTTCGATATTATTTAGTTATTAAAAGTTAGCATTTTCTTCGTATTAATAACAGAAAAACAAATTATAATTTTTAGTGTTTTAATTTAGAATCTTTTGGTATTTTTTCGGTATTAGTTTGGTATTAAGTTTGAATATTTTAAGTATTTCTTCGCATTAATGATAGCAAGTCTAATTATAATTTTTAGTATTTTAATTTAGTATCTTTTGGTATTTTTTTGGTATTAGTTTGGAGTTTCTTGCGCCTTCTCAAGAAAAAGTCTTTATTGTGTATTATATCTTTTGGCATCAAGTTGTAGTATTTTTTGGTTTGGTATTTCGAGCGCTGCTCTGCTAAGTATACCCTTTGCACTCTTTGCGCTCCACCGGGGGTACTGTTGTAATTGTTGTGCGTGTCTGTGTGTTAGTTGGGGCTTTGTGTATTATCAAATTGGTTCATGGCAATTCTTGTGCGTTGTTGCCGCAGTTGCAGTTGCAATTTGATTTGGATTTGGAGACGGTGCTGTGCTGTGCTGTGCTGTGTTGTGCTGTGCCTGGAGCTGCACGAGCTCGTTAGCGGAGGCTGCTGCTCTTGCCTCCATGGAGGCGTTTTTGGTTACTTGAGGCTGAGGCTGCAGCGGCAGCGGCTCTTAGGACACCAGTCGAACACCAGTCGAGCCGTGGTGGAGCAGCTGCTGCAACCAGTTCCAATTGAAAGCCATTCTAATGTGTCTGCGTCCGCAAAGTGAGCGTTGCCACAGTGAAGCCTCGATGGCCATGTCTTGAATCGGCTGCAGCCACCTCTCTGAACCCCTTCTTTGGTGCTGTTCTCTGCACACGAGTCTCTACTGTTTGCGATTTATGTATGTTGAGTGCATGCGTTGCACCGCTGCTGCTGCTGCTGCTGCTGCTGCTGCTGCTGCGGCGGCGTCTGGTACTGCCCTTGGAGCCGTTTCTTGACGTGCCACACAAACAAGCGGACACGGACACGGACAGACGCGGACAGAGAGACTCTCAAACACACGGCCAGAATTAAGGTCGTTTCTGCGTAGGCGTGTGGTGTGAGGAGATCGTAAATCTGTGTCCACGCCGCCACCTCCATGAGGACGGTGCCAGAACGTGTCTGGAATACAGACAGGATGCAGGCTTCCACTTCAATCTGTGATCAATCAGCGATCTCCGCCAGGCGGGCAGCCAGCTGCTCTTTTCTGCCAAGCCAGCCCCAAGCAGCCGCAGTGATCCACGCTGCGTATACGTAATGCAGCCCCCGACTGCCGTTTGACTTTCACTTTTTGTTTGTTGCCTGTTGCTTGGGCCTTTTGCAATTTGAAATTCTTGCATAAAAAGCGAATGCAATTATCTGTTAAATAATGAACTGCTTGGCAAAAATTGTTAACAATCCGCAGATAAGAAAATGTGAGGATTGTGGTCTAGAATGTGATATGCGGAATGGAATGCCCTGGGGAAACGGCCACAGTCTGGCCTTATTCCTTTGTCTCTTGGAAGTGCTCCCTTTCCCACAATCTCCTGTGATTATCAGATTCTAGGATACACAAAAACCTGCCTAAAACATAGCTCAGGAGAATAAATGTCTCCCTGGGGCGGTCACTCTGGGGTGTCTAGAGACTTGACCAGATCTTGGACCATAGACCAATTCACTTTGCATTCTCTCTGTCTCTTTCTGGCAGTCTACTTTAATCAAACGACATTTTTTCTATGCCCAACAACAACTAACTATAATAGCGACTAAAGAACGGCCACAACAGCTGCCGGCCAACACCCAATATGGCCAAGATACACATGCACACATACAGACACATATTTGATTGCATTGCCGCTGCACGGTGCAGGAAAGACAAGGAGAGCAATAGAGATACTAGTGGAGCGAGAGAGTGCAACTATTTGTTGCTCGACAGAAGCGAATAACTAAACCAGTCTTGAAAGGTGTCTTATTTGTTTGTTTTTTTTTTTTTTTACAATAAAAGCCATCTATCTACACATACTATACTATACTATCTATTAAGCCTGGCAGACACCTACAGGCACACAGGCAAACACAAACACAGACAAAAAAGTAAAGCGAAACATTTTGGTCGCCACAACGGACCCAACCAGACCAGACCGAAGGCAGGCACAGGCACAGGCACCCCCAACAAACAGCCGCAAAAGCAAAAGCAAAAGCAAAAGCAAAAAGAGTCGTCCCATGAGTTCCAATAAGAACATGTGTGGTTGTTGCTTTTTGATTGTGGATGCTGATATTGCTACTAAGAAGGCTCTTAAGGAGAGCGAGAAGAGCCGATGAGAGGAGCAGCGAGTAAGAAGTTAGGCTTGGAAGACGATCGAGTGGTCTAGAGAAGGGTAGAGAAGGGTAGAGGAGAGAGCATCATAGACCATAGAACCGAGCGAAAGCTCCGTTAGATTGAGAGGGCATTGAGAAGATCGAATAGGTTTAGGAGGTGGGAAAAAAACAACAACAAAAAACAGGTAATAGAGCGACAGGTGGCAACGGGGGAGCAGACTACAAAAATAAGAGGCTGAGCAAAATTTATAAAATTTACAGTATAAATGATTTTAGTTGTTTTTCTGTTTCTGTTTTTCTTCTTCTTTTTTTTTTTTTGGTAATTTATTTGTTTTTTTTTTTTTTTTTTTTTTTACTGTTTTTGGTTTTTGTTTCTTTTGCGATTTTGTTGTTATTCATAGTCGGGTTTCAGTGAATAAAACAGCAATTTGAACGTTTCTTGTTTTGCGACTCACAGTCTGAGTGTATTCGGGCGAGTGCGAGCGCGACTGCGAGTGTATTCATGAGTGTGGCTGTGTGTGTGTGTGTGTGTGTGCCACTGTGAGTGGATTAAACACATTTTGAAAATCGAAAGCAAGGTCTTTTCTGCAGACAACGTTGTTTTTGTTTGCGGCCATTCTTGTCGTTGTTGTTGTTGTTGTTGTTTTGGTACCTTCAAGCTTGGAATTTTTTTAGTTTAGAACGTAATTTATAAATTAATTATTGGCCGCACAAGTCACATGTTTGGCCCACGAATTCGATCTACAGAAGAACTCGAGCCCATTTCTTGTTTTTGTTTGTTTTGTTCTTTCGTGTCGTGTTCTCTGTAAGCCTTTAAGTCGCAACTATTTTTATATGAACAAACAAACGAATCACACAGTAAAAAAAAGAAAGAAACCCTTGGGCATCGATTGTTTCGATTGTTTGTTCCGGTTTCTATCAAATTTGTTTATATTGCTGAAAATAATAAACAAATTAGTTGTCTATGAGATTTGGTTGCTTTCTATAATAGCTTTTTCCAAGTAGATGAGAGAAAATGCTGTCCTCCCTCTGCTGTACCCCCTGCAAAGGTGCACAAACAACAAACAGCAAATGCATTTGTTTGAGATAACAAAGAACCTCCTGGGGCTAGTACTGTGCTCTGTGGCACGTGTCGGCCAGGCCAGTGTCTCTCACCTCATCGGCAACTAATTGCACTTAGCAGTGCCAGCAGCAGCAGCAGCAACAACAACAGCAGAAACGGTGGAGGAGCAATAATTTGTTAACGTTGTCAAGGGGACATGCCCACCGACCCACGATAATCTCATAAGTCCTCCCCGCTTGCTCTCTCTCATTCTCTACGAACAATACGTTCCCCTCCATCCACTGTGCTCTTCCGTTGCTGCATTTGCTGCTGATAGCTGGACGGAGGGGCCTCAACAGCAACAGCAGCAACAAATATTATATAAATTTCAATAAAAGATTATTATCTGTTTCAATATATGCAACATTCAATTGTTATTTATACATAAATTATATAGAGTATTTTCGTAGATTCAGACATGAAAGCAGCACGAAATTCGGAGTAATTTACAAGAAAATGAATACTCTCCGTGAAGCAGAAATGTTTGATTGAAATTCGTACATTTGAATTGTTCTCATTCACTAAAATGGTACCCATCCATCTATTCTATTTATCTAATTGCGAAGACACAAATCCTATAAATAATCTCAAGTAATTGCCGGAATGGAAGCCAAAACTTGTTGAAGAGCAGAACAAATAACGAAAATTGAAACAAAAATAAACTGATTGCGTCTAAAAATAAACTTTAAACAAAAAATCAAGTTGAATAGTTTACCAAACAAAGACAGAAAAAACATTCAACTACCATACCACCATACAACATTTAAATGGTTGTAAAAGGCGCACACACACACACACACACACACACACACACAGACTCGCAACGCTGAAGCTGAAGCTTTTGAAACAGTTGCTTTTGGCTTAGGCTGGTGCTTTCGCAAGAGAAAATGCAGACTGCATTGACTGATCTGATCAAACCCAACGCACAAACAATGCAAAATGTGAATATTTTTAGATAATTTTATATTTAATTAATTTTCTTTTGGGTCGAAATTCGAATGCAAAGAAACCGAAATATTTAGGCGCTTTTTAGAGTGTGTGGCGGCAAAAGCTTCGCCGCTCTCTCGCTCTCACTCTCCGCCGTCCGTCTCTACAAGCTTCTGACGTAATTGTGTCGTTGTGTTGTTGTCTTCTGATCGAAGCTTGCTGGCTGCTGCTGCTGCTGCTGCTGACTTGCCGGTTTCGACAAGAGCTAGTGGCAGCGGCAGAGGTAGCGGCAGAGGCAGCGACAGAGGCGACAACAACAACAACACAGCATAGCAACTAGTGTCGGTGGGGTAAATATAATTAAACTTTCGAATGGGATCAGTAAGCAAACCGAGCAACGAACAACGAGCAGAGCCAGCAGCAGCAGCAGCAGCAGCAGCAGCAGCAGTTTCGTTTCATTTCAGTTTCACTCAATTGAGCGAGCGCGTCGCGTCGCTGCTGTGCTGTTAAGCTTTTTCGGGCCGCCCGAAGCTTTTCGCCACTCAATTGGGGAATGGAATAGATGGTCGCGTAGTCAAGTTTCATGCCAGCGCCAAATGCCGTTGAATTCAGTCATTCAAAGAGAGTGACCGCGTGCGAAAGTCAGAGTCAAGAGGCACACAGAACATACATCATCAACATATATAGTACATAAATTAAAATAAATCTAAAGCATAGCCGCAGACGAAACAAAGCCATACCGAAGTCATTCTCGAAAGGAAACGAGAGCAGAAAACCCAACAAAAAAGCGAAAGGGAAAACCCAAAACAGGAGACGACACAGACACACGCAGCAGTGAGTCTCGCAAAAGGAACATTCTGGCAACAGGCAGACGACAGGCCTCGCTTCTCGGCTAACTAACGGTCTAGTCTCCTCACTCTCACGCCAAGCCACGCCAAGCCACGCCAAGCCACGCCACACCACTCTCGCTCTCGCTCTTCTGCACTCACCTCCTCCTGCCTGCCTGCCTGTCAAGTGGGACACGCAGCATATGTTTGGCAGGCTACACCCCAGGCGGCGATACCGTTGAACCATATGTTGGCGCCGTTCTAGGGCAAGAACGTGTGTGTGTGTGTGTTTGGATTCTCAAGAGATTCTCCAACAGAAGAGAACAAGTGTTTGTCATTGTGTACAAAGAAACAAAAACATAAAAAATACAAATTAAAACAGTGTGCATTTCTGTGCGCGTTTGTTGTGTGTGTGTTTGTGTGCGTACGTATCGTTCAAACGGTGCTCTTACAGTGTGCAAAAAGTGCAATTGAAAGAATTCAAGCGAACGAAACAGCCGAGTGCAGCCGCCACAAAAAAAGGTCGAGAATTAATTGCGTGTTTCGTACCGTACTGTACTCCAAGGTACTCCAAGAGCACTCGACTCGACTCGACTCGACTCCGGGACATCTGAAGAGTGCTGAAGCTGCTCCTGACGAGTGTGCACTTGATTGCCGTATAGCTATCTGTTGTGGTTGCTCTTCTTCCATATATCCTGTCGCATCCGCATCCATCCAGCATTCTTATGAAACCGGGAAATTGGCTGAAAACGTACAATGCTAAGGTAAATGTCACAGCCACGCCCATATGCCCACTCAACCGCCTCATCCACTTCATCCACTTCATTCTTTCCCCGCTGCAGCATGTGGCATATGTTGCGAAAATTTAATGCGCAAATATCCATCGGTATCTATATCCCTTTCTCTCTCTCTCTCTCTCTCTGTCTCTGTATCTCTTTGACGCTGTATCTATCAATGACAGAATTGCGCTAAAGTATCTTTTTTTTCATGTACATATGTATCTTTAAGTGCGTTTATGGCATTCAACAGAGTCTCTCGACTGTTTTATTGTTGTATTTCGGTTTTGGATCATTAGGTTTGAAGAATTTGCAATGAATATTGTTGCTGTTGTTTTGAATTTCCCAAAGAAGGTTGGGAGGAGAAAAATAAACGTATCTACAGATGTCTCTACAGAGAAAGACGATACGAAGCCACAAAGACCAGACATTAGATGTTTCACAGTATCTGATGGGCGAGGATTTTCCGTTGAAAATCGATCGAATTATGGGCAGTTTTCGTTGGAGAACATATAGATACAGTTGGGATCTAAAATCCTAAAGTTGGGAGCTATATCTCATGAATAGAATACTTTTCTAAAGAATAATGAATAAATACATTGAAATACTGTATCTTTGGTTGCTTTTCCAAAAATCTTTAGCTGGTGCACTGGAGATCAAAATAAATTATTTCTGTTAGATATTTGGTGTGTTCCTGGCTAAGCCAGGCTCAAGAGCTCAGTACAACAATCTGTACGCAAACGTGAACTTCGAATGGATTTCAATCATTTACAAAACTCCTTGAACAACAAACTACGTTGTTTGTGTGGTGTGCTCTTGTTAGTTGTTGTTTCTTGTTGAGATAGTTGTTTTTTCCATCGAAAAAAATGAAAAAAACAAAAACTAAAACTAAAACTAAAGTTCGCGTACGACATTCAAATGAATGCAGTGCATACTGTTGCTTTGCTTTTGGCTTGGAATTTCAAATTGGAATTGAAATTGGAATTCGAAACTGAAATTGAAATTCAAAATCAATTGCAAATACATAACACGGCAGACAGTTTTTCAGTGTATCTGTGTATCTTTCAACCTACGGCAGAGGTACACATCCGGGTTCAGGTACGAATGCGAGTACCCACGAGTATGTGCGTCAGTTGTTCAGTAGTGCTTTGCAGGCAGTGAAACCTCATGACATGTCTTGTGTCTGCCCCCTGTCTTGTCACGTGTAAGGGTAGGCCGTAGGCCCCGCATTTGACGTTGCATACAGCAAGCGGGGAGGAGAGGAGCAACCCCCCACTAATTACATTACATTACATTATGTATAACACTTGGCGCAACGTTTGTATCTGTTGTCTGTATGCAGTTTGTAGTTTATAGTTTGTTCACGTTGTCTCCGCCTCAATTGGAATTGAAAATTGTTTATTTAAAGTCTCGGATGTCTCGATGCAAGAAATAATGCAAACGAAATACAGAGGGAGACGATAAAGCATAAATAAATATAAATATAGGTAAATAAAGTGAAAGATACAGACGCAGATACAGAGTTAAAGAGTTACAGTTGTCTTTCTTTATGGCTTAGAACTTGAGTGCTCTCCCCATTGGAAATTGTTTAAACAGTTTGCCCATTTGTTTCTTTGTTTGTTTGTTATTGTCTGCCCTGTTTGCTCGTCTTTGCCTGCTTTCCACATTCTATTCCTCCACATGCCGCACGAACACGTGAAGAAAGTCTACTAAGCCACATCGATCCACTGCCGCCACTGCCGCCACTGTCGCTGCCGCTGCACTTGTTACGCGGCAAATGTATCTGTATATCTGCAAAATGTTGTGCGCACATGCAAATGTGTCCCCTCCCCTGCCCAACCCCCTGCGTCATGTGGACTCTGTCTTTGGCACATATTCGAGACCACGCAGTCGGTCGGTATTTCGTGCTCTGTGAAAGGTTAATAACCTGACTTTAAATTAGCCAAGCCACAGTCCCCAGTCTTCACTCCACCAATCTACCTGAGCCTCTGCCTCAGCCTCAGCCTCCACCTGAGCCTCAGATGTATCTGTAGCTCTGCTATGATGTTGGCTTCTGACCCCATTCAACCGTGGGCTCGCTGTCCAAAGAATACTATCCGCATACATAATAATAATAAGTCCCCAGGGCAGACGCAGACCCGTGAAATGTGTTTATTTCTCTTGAGATACGAGTATTAATGGGCCCCAGGCCGGAGCCAGGGCGGAGTCATGAAGAACGTGCCTGGCAGAGGGGTTCGGTAACCTAAGCTGATTAGGATTTCAATCCCTCGGATCCGACATGTAATTATGCAATTTCAAAAGCATTTGTCGGCTGTTCTTTTCATTCTATATCTTGTCCGCGCGTAGGTGTATGATTTGTATCTATGGTCGTATCTGTAGAATTGTGTTGGGATCAGGGAGGAATGGACACCTCCATGGAGTGCGAAGCAGGTCGCTGCTCTCTTGCCTCAAGACTAATTGCAGTTTGCCAGCCAGTGGCCCAACTTCGTGACTTGTAAAATAACAGAAATAATAGCGCAAAAGACTACAGAAAATGTTTTCGGCCTAATGATGATTGGACACCAGACACACACAAAGATGCACACACAGATGCAGCAGATACAAATGGAGATACAGCCGATACAGCAGATACAGATACAATTTCAATTGCGTGTTGAATAATTCTGCTAAGGGGAAAGCGCAGCACTTACGTTGTGGCACTTCCAGTGGGGCAGGGCAGGGCAGGGCAGGGCAGTTGTGCAATGAATTTGTATCTATGTATCTGTATCTACATCTATAACTGATTTCGGAAATCTATCATCGGATAGATGTCAATGTATCTTTTGTGGTGCATAGTATCCATTTACATGAGTATCTATCTTAACCATTCATCTTTAGATCTTGTATCTTTTATCCTGCCATCCTATCCACGATTCTATCTATCTTTTACATTTGTATTTATTATATTATACCTATTATTTGTATCTAGTAGTGTATGCAAGTTGTACAACAAACAGATACATCCCTTTGCTGTGTGTCTTTTAATCTTTGTATCTGTTAGCTATCCATTGTGTGTGTGTACAAGTTCCCCATTTATCCTTCTCCCCTTTGGGACCTTCCTGCTGGGCCCCCTATATCTATGTAGGTTACACACATTTGCATAGCCAACTATTGCTCTGGAGGGGCTTTCCTACGCGTGTATTAGCATGTCCTGCATTATGCATGAACCCACTATCTCCAATCGGAACCTTAAGAGCCCCCAAGTAACTCCACAAACCCCGAAAAAGAAAACCCTTTGAAATGCAATCAAGTTTGAGTTTTTTTGTTTTTTGTTTTTGTTTTTGGTTTGTGCTGTGCTGTGCTCTAGTTAATGTTGCAGTTGCTGCTATTGCTGCTATTGTTGTTGTTGCTGTTGTTGCTGTTGTTATTGATTGTCAACCTTCAGCGCACAGCGACGTTGTATGCCGCACACGGCGAAGGTCGGCCACTGCGTTCGTTCGTTGTCCGTCGGCCTATCGGCATTTATTTCATGCACAAAAAAGAAACAACAACAACAAAAACAAAAAGAAAACTAAAACTGAACAAGCTGCAAAGATATATACATATATGTATGTATGCATATGTATCTTTGACTTTGATTATATATAGATTTGTATCTGTATCTGTGTCTGTGTCTGTGTCGGTGTCCATGCATTGCGACGCGCTCTACGCGCCTACAGTTCTAATTAAAAATGAATACGTTCGAGTTAAGGACAGAGACGGCAGCTAATTGAATTAAGCCCAGGTCCAACACGCACACACACAGATACAAAAGTATCTGTGCATCTGTGGTGGTGGTGGTGCTGGTGTTGGTGGTAGGTGGCAAGTCGGTGGCCGCCTACTGCGAGTACCTGTTGGCGCTATTTCGGTGGTGTTCCAGAGTGGTCATAGATATGTGCCATCCCCAAAAAAAACCATCGGCCTCCCCCTCCATAGTTTCCCCCTCCCATTTGTCGTACTGTTTGCTTGAAAGACAATGGGGGAAAAACAGGGCAAACTTTCAGCTGTTTAAATAGCACTTAAAAGCCAAAAATACAATAATATCTGAACGACTAAATAATCTATATGGGGATACAGCAGATACAGCAGATACAGCAGATACAACAGATACAACAGATACAGATACAATATGTAGAGCACAAATGCGGTCTGTCCCAGATCGGACCTGAAAGAATGCGACAATTTCTACAGAAGACAGTGACAGCTCAAAGGAAAGGCAGCCTCCATTCTCCATTCCCCATTCCATATTTCCCTCAGAGGTTACCGTACGCCTTTGTCGGGGACCACTGTACACGAAAACAAAATAAATTAATTGAAGGAAAATGAAATTTCTGCCTTGGCTGAATCTGAATCTGATTCTGATTCTGAATCTCATTCAAGTGTTGCTCTCGATCTAGATCTCATTTTTTGGGGTTCCTCTTTCTTTCCATTCTTTTTTTTTTTCTGTTTCCGTTGCCTGGCAACGGCGAGGCGCCGCCGTCGAGTCGCAGATTCACTCCCCAAATATTTTCGGAATATCTTAAAATACGTTTTTCTATTCGATTCGTATCGAGTCTACACGTTTTTCGTGTCGTATACATAATAAATTATGTGCTGTCCGCATTTTGTGCTTTTATTAACCGTTTCTCCTTCTTCTTTCAGGTAAGCCCCTACTCTTCTCTTCATCCATATCGTTATCGGTAATCGGTAATCGCCATCGACTGGCTATCGCGTGAGTATCGATTGTTTTTTAACCGCCATCCCCACACACACAAAAGTTCAGTGACCAACAAAATCAGCCAGAAGCAGCGCCAAAAGCGTCAGAAAATCAAAGAAAAGCGCGTGTTGTTGTTGAAATGGAAATGGAAATGCAAGAAAAGATTTCACTTTCGCGCTTTAAGCGGCATGCCACAACGACAGAGGCAGAGGCGCGAAGAGCGACACAGTATTGTGCAGCTGGAGATGCCGCTGCGGCAGTTGCACATAGAAGTTCCCCCCTTCCCTCCAGCCGCAAAAACACACGCAAAATGAAGATGAACATTTTTCAACGGTTGTGGCTTTCACAAAACAAAACAAAAACTAAATTAATATGCAAAAGAAAAATGATGAATGGATGAGTGCATCGATAGACGGATTGTCCAGCAAACAGAAGATCCTTAAAGTATCTATTGTCCCATTATCCATTGTTGTTGAAGACTAGAGTGATTCGATATCGATTACATACGAGTTTATCGATGAGTTTCGATTACGTTGCTCTTTTGTATAAAAGAGAAGAGTTTTCAAAGTTCTTTGACTTTTTTTCATCTCGTTTTTCTTTTCTTTTCTTTCTGCTTACTTTCCACACATCTATGGACTCTTTTCTCTACCTCTGCATTTATTGCATACCTTTTTGTGTGTGTGTGTGTGTGTGTTTTGTGGTAGTTTTTCATAGTTTTTGCATATATTTTAGAGTTAGCCAAGAGATCTCGAGAGATCTCACAATTCATCTGTTGGATCTCTCGAATGCAGCTTCGGTTTCGGTTTCAGTTGCCTCAATCGGAATCCCAGACACAGGCACAGACACAGACACAGACGCAGAGACAGGTCTCGTCTCGTCTCGTCTCTCAGGTGCTTCGCCTGTGGTTGCTGTGGTGCTGTGGTTGCTGTGGTTGCTGTTGTTGCTGTTGTTTCTGGTGGCGCAATGCTTTGGCATGTGCATGTGCATGTGCTCATGTGCATGACTCTCCGGGTGCATTGTACAACACAGCCCACAAAAGCATAGAGAAACAAACTCAAACACACAAACACAATTGCCACAACAGTGGCAGGCGGCAGGCGGTAGGCGGCAGGAGGCAGGCGGCAGGCGGCAGGCGGCAGCCAGCAGTTTGTGGCTCATTTGGGGTTGGGCCGAGAGGTTTGCTCTTGCTTTTGCCTTTTGTTACTGCTGTTTCTTGCTAAGTGAAAATCAGTGTTTTCCCAGTAATTTTCACCGTCAAGCCAAGCTGTGGCTGTGGCTACGGCTGCTGCCGAGAAGCCACATGAAATTATGAGTAAACGGTTTTTTAATCCTTTGATGAGCTAATGAAGGAACGTGTTGTTTATTCTATGGATTCCCCTTTGAATTCATAATCCTTGGTTTTCCTTTCACTCCCAGAGGAGGTTTCCCCCAAGCAAATGTCAAATTAAATTAAGTTTTTCCTTAGATTTAATAACAATAATAGTTATAATAATAATAAGTATACGAAAGACGCAAACTCCTTTCACTTTTTTGTTCGAAAAGTTGAAACCAATCCGTCGTCGTGGTCGTCGTGCAACGGAGCATTGCCTGAAGCTGCAGCCGAACGTTTGCCACATTGCCACAGATACGATACGTGGCATGGCATGGGGCATGGAATGGTTGGTGAATGCTGAGGCAAGGCAGTGCGGCAAGGTGGCATTTCGGAGCTCCAGAGCTCCACTGACACAGAGACCAACTAAAGCGCAACGCAACAAAACGCAGCGCAGCGCAAAGCAAAAACAAAAACAAAAACAAAACCAGACAAAACGAATCGCAGAAAACGAGCTCTGCGCCGCGACGAAGCAGCCCCCCAAAATGTGGCACGAACTCTGCCACAGCCCAGCCACTGCCTTCCAACGAGTAACCTTTCGATGGGAGAAGTATATTGGACCGCGATGGTGGGGGCATGGCATTCCTAGGGATCGAAATGTTTGCCGAAGCGTATCGGTGTATCTAAAAGATACAGATAGATAGAGATACGTTTATGATAGATGAGGGAGAACTATAATTGAAATCGGATTTCTATTTTTATGCCATGATTACTGCTATGCGATGCGATGTGGTGTGGAGTGTGTGTGTGTGCTCCACTCGAGTGTGGAGCTCTGAGCAAACCGAAGCGCGAAGGCATCGGCGGCTCATGTCTAATAAGCAGATTACGCAGCTCGCACTTGAATGCCCACCGAAATCGGTGGCAGGGGTGGCCAGTCCTCCTCCTCCTCCACCGCCAGTCAACAGCTCTTGAACAAGTATGCTTTGTAGCTCTTCAGCAGATTGGCAGATTCGAGTGTGTCTGCTTTTGGATGGCATCTGAATGCCAAATACGTGGGGGCCAGAATAAGATTTCGTTTTCGATTTCGATTTCGATTTAGAGCATACTTAAGCCATCAACACAGATCAGCGTTAGATCGTCTATATTTGAGACTCTCTTTTGGAGGGCATGACGTAATATATGTATATTGTACATTAAAGTCAAAGAAATCAGATTGCATAACGATTTGTACTCTTTGTTTTTGTGTTTCGTTGCGATATTATTTGAAATGTTAACCACGTAGCTCTGCGCGACAAAAGAAAGTTCAATTACGAAAATTGTGCTATAATTTCAAATTCAAATTCAAATTAAAAAAAAAACAAAGAGTTATGCAGCAGGCCCCGATGTGGCATGGCCACGTCCTTGCCACCAACTGCTCCCATTGGATTCCACAAGTGAATTCTGCCAAAGAGAAGGCCCGAGAAGGCAGAGCTGGTCTAAAGTTTAGACCTAATTTATGGATTATCCACTGGTTTGCCTGAATGAATGAAACTTATAATCGATCGATTGTAGATTAAAGATTAAAGTGGATGATTATAGTGGTAGTATGAACGTGCGATTTGTTTGTTTGGGGGCCATTAACCGATTCGGCCTGCACGTGCAGGCGGACCGGACCGGACCGGACCGGACCGGACCGGACCGGAGCTCCATCTTGAGGCATCATCTGAGCGGCAGAGAGCGTTGCTTGATTGATGATAAGCTGCTCTGCTCTGCTCTGCCCCGTTGAAAAGTATCTACATATGTTTTAATGGCATTATACGAGTATACATATATGTATGTATATATAGACCGTCGACTCGGACCGATGTAATAAGCAATAATTTCTGAACTTTTGTGTTTGTGTAAGCAATTTTATTTAATTTTAATTTCAACTGTTGCCGAGTGTCTTGTCTCGTCTCGTCTCGTCTCGGCTCGTCTCCGCCATCCCATGACAATTTTAATATTATTTTTATATAAATCTTTCGGGGCCAATAAACCCTCGGCGACTTTTGCTCGCTATGGGGAAAATGAAAACAAAAACAAAAGGGAACAGGGAACAGGGAACAGGGAAAGGGAAAGGGAATTTAATTATTACTTGAATGCATTTAAAGATGGCCCAAATCTCGAGCAAGCACTTAGCCAAAGATGAGTTAATTAATTCTTAACAAACAAAACAAACAAACAAATGAATCAACAACTTGATCTAAGGCTCAGCCGTAATTCCCATCGGGTTAGTCATCATCCGTTGAATCAATCAGTAATCAGTAGCTCAATCGCAGTAATCGAGCCACTCCCCCCCGCCCACTCAACCCACATATGGAGGCATGTTGCATGAATTGAATGTTGTTTTTGTGGGTGGCATCTCTTTATCATAGAGCGAGCAACAAAACATCTTTCGAATGACTTTTTATTCGTGCTCTTTCGGTGCTAAAGAAACACTTGGCTAATCCACAGACGGAATCTGGCACAGCACATTCACCGAGCCTGTTGATTGTTTACACAACTGTTTTTTCTTGCTTTTTCTTGTTCTTTCTGTAGATATAGTATCTATATCTGTCGAATATTTTCAGCTTACCTGGCAGCAAGTGTTCCACTTTGTTTTGTCACTTCTTTTTTCTGTTATTCTCTTTTCTGTCGTATTTATCATTCTGCCAGCGGAAATAATTCTTGCGATATATTGCGTGTACGGGAGATTGGCCTTTCGGTGCTTTCACTGCCCCCTGCCCCACCGCTCAGCGGAAGTGATAGAAAGTGCACAGCAGAGACGGATATTGGAGGGAATACTCGGATTTCAAATCGCATTTTGCAACGATTGCTTTTCGATATTTGATTTGTTTGAGGAAAAGGCAGGAAAACGGCTGGAAATTGCAAAAACTTTGAAAAGTTCATTCGTTGTTGTTCCTCAGTAACTGCATCGCTAAGATACTTTTGCAGGAGTACTTCTCTTGAGATACATTTGAAAGATTCTTTGCTTTCTCTGTTTCAACTTTTCTTTTCTTTGATTTGCTGGAAGATCTTTCCACAGAACATTGTATCTGCTGGATGCGTTTGCATCTTTTAATCTGATAATAAAATTTTATTCCTGGATCCTCTTGAATATTAAATTTCTCTGCAGAATCAAGGAAATTATTCAATGAAATATATTTCAAAAAAACATCAATCAATCAATCTGTGAGATAGACTTTGAATGCTCTAATCTTCAAGAACAAAACATGCAAATATTTAAAGTCTGTGGATGCTGGAAGCTCTCCCCTGAAATATATGTACACTCACGTGTGTATCTTTCTATGTTCAACCACCTGTTGCCTGCTGGCAGAATGCATCTCCAGCCATCCCACAGATGCTCGCCCTCCTCCATATATTCATATCTAATGGATGTATCACGGGATTTATCGCAGCTGAGGTTGGTTTTCCAGGAAGTACTCGTCGTCGAGTAGTCGCTGAAGTGAAATCATTTATCAATTTTAATTACAAACTCCGTTGGCAACGAAAATTATCGACTTTGTTTTTCTTTGGTTTTTTTTTTTTTTGTTTTGGTATCGTTCTGCCTTTCGAAATGCTGTGTGGGGGGACGGATGGTGGGGGCTGGCTGGTGGCTTCAAGGTCTGCCGCATTCGGGGCGAACGCATGCCACCGCCGCCGCCGCCGCCTCGAAAGTGTATCTCAAAGTTTGTTTTTGTTGCTGTAAGCGATTTTAATTGATTCCGAGTCAAATTGCCATTAACTGATAGAAACACGAGTGGTGTGGAGCACACCTTTGGAGCCCCAGCCCCCACCATAGCCCCAGTCTCAGGCTGATTTTCTGAATCCGCATGCCGAAACTTCATTACTTGCTCTTCACTTGGTATCTGTGTGTGTGTGTGTGTATCCCATAGATACGTAGTTCGAGTAGTAGATACTCATCGTCACATTGTTGTAATTACAAGTTGCATGATTCTGGAGAGTCACGCCACAAAACAATGAACGCCATCGACGAAAGAACAACAAAACACAACACAACACAACACAACACTCGTAAAACACACACAAAATCAACAACCAGATAAAAACTAGACTAACAGCAAAACGCCATTTCAAAAGCCACAAAAAAACACTGAAGAAGAATCGAAACAGAATCAGAAAGAGAGAGAGAGAGAGAGAGAGAGAAAAAAAGACAGCAATTGAAAGTTTGTTTATCTAGTGGGTACCTGGGACTTTAATCGCTTAATTGAAATCAGTTGATACGCGAAATCAAATTAAACTCAACGCGAATGAAGCTGCCAATAACAGTGGAGTGGAACAATACTATCAAACGATTAAAGCCACAATCGCGTTAAAGCCATTTAACGAATACCAAAAAACAAACAACTAAAATGCACTGGAAAACAATTGTAAATCACTTTTTCATATTGGGAAATATGAATGGTTTTTTTTTTTAAAAGAGTTGAAAAATTTCATAGTTTTTTTTGAAACTCTAGAAACAATAGCCCTCCTTTTTGGGCTTCGAAATACCTTTCGCTTTCGAATAATAGTCTCAAATTTAATTTAAATTTAAGAGTCGGCTTAGCCAGCATTTAAAAAATCATTTAACCCAAGACAGCGATTACCTATTGGCCCAAAAATAAACTCCATACACTGCCATTTAAAGAAAATTTAAAGGTTTAATTGAAATGTTAATCAGATGTTGATATTTAAGAATGATTTTGTTGTTCTAAGCAATAATTGAAATACTTTGAATCTTTTTTTTTTTTTTTAACATCTGGCTCAATATTTGATGCAAAAATATTAGTTTGTCCGTCTGTTGTTGTTTACAGGTAAATGTTTTTCCCTTATTCCATTTCCCAGCCATTTCTCGAGAGCGGCAAATAATGGGTTTTATGAGGTATTATGACATCGAAAACAAAGACCCAGACACAGAATATTCTTTGTTTATTGTTCTGAATAATATTTGCACAAATGCCAAAAGCCAAAAGACAAAAAATACAGTATCTGTATCTGCAGTACATTGTATCCGCATTCTGTTTGATCAGAATCTGTTTGGGCTGACAGGGGATACGGGCTTATAGTATAGAGTATAGTATATATACTAAGTTGCCTAATCACAGGCAATTTTCTCACTAAACTCATTTTTTGTGTTTTTTTTTTTTTTGTTTTTTTTGGTAGTCGAGTCGTAAACTTTCTATTTTCATTTGGGCATTTAATGGATTGCTCAATTAAATTGCTCAATTTACATTTGTGTAGCCGACAATCAGACAGACAATCGGCAATTTACTTTTGTGTTAATAAAATTATTTAAGCCAGAATTGTTTTTGCCCATCATTCGATTAAAACACGAGCCACAAATCGACCCGAAAAGGTTGCATAACCCACAATCGAGGGGGGGGGCAGAGAGGGTTCATTGAAAATTCATTTGAGGAAACCCAAACGAAAATTAATTGAATAACGAGTTTTTAAGCTCAAATCTAAAACTAAAACTAAATCTTTCTTTCTTCGTCACGTTTTAACACACAAAAGAAACACAAAACAGCAGACGAAAGAGTAACCCCCAAACCCCCCCCCCAGGCCCCCTTCCATCCCCCGCCCTGAATGTAGAAGCAAAACCGAAAGTTCAGAAGCAACGAAATAGTAACGAAAGAAAGAAGAAAAAAAGAGGAGAAGAAAAGTAAAAACTAAACGAAATTCCATTTCCGGGTGAAAGACCATCAATCTACAAATCAGCTGTTTTCACTATTAATACAAAAAGATTTTTACTATATATATGTATATATTGCTATAGAATCCGCTGTGAAAGAACCGATGAAACTTCTTGGTAGATGATGTATATGTTTCAGGAAAGCCTTAGAAGGAACATCCTTTCCTTTCCAATTGAGGGAAATACATATCACACTGTAGGGCATTCAAAACACCTGTTGGCTTGGTTTTTTATTTGATTCTTGGGTGTGTCGCGGGAACTTTCGCTTTCAGTGTCTGCTTGGAAGTGTACTGCGAGGTACAGTACCACTCCCCTTCCCCCTTCCCCCATCCACCCACCACCCACCACCGTAATGTATGTGGAGTTATGCCAAAAAAAGCACCTCAAGTGAATCTGTGTCTGTGTCTGTGTCTGTGTCTGTGCCTGGCCATCATCGTATCGCTGTTGATTTTGTTGAATCGAATCGAATCGAATCGAATGGTATATGGAATTGAATGCGTATTTGAAATGTCGGTCGAACCGGTTCGGGGTCTGGGGGTCTGGGGGTCTGGGGGTTTGAGGTTGCTCGATGATCGGCATAACAATTAGCCGCGATTTGCATTTCTGTATTTTAGGGTTGGAGCTGTGGCTGGAGCTGGCGGCGGGTGGGGTTTGCCCAAGAATTCCAGATTTCCAGACACTTTCGTTTCGACCTTTGCGGAACTGGTAGTCTCCCACTGGGTCCTTCCTTTTGTTACTCGCTTTTGTTGCTCTGTGCTCGCTTGGCCACCGACACTTACTTGGCTAGATACAGATACATTTGCAATGGACACGGCTTATTGGGTCAGGGTCGCCCTGAATGAGTCTGTGTCTTGCCAAACAGTCAAACAGCGTAGCGGAGCCAGCCAAGACATCATCAGCTACAGATACAGATACAGATACAGATACAGCTAACACACAGCAGACAGATACAGATACAAGTATAGCAACAGCAACAGGTCTCCCCTTCCCCACCAACAATAGCAGTAATAATGGCAACAAGCTTGGCCCGACTTCGACCTCAGAGCTGTACACCGCTCGGCCGCACCTCCACCGCCGTCTTGTATTATATTTCTCGTGTGGTGCTGCGGTGCTGCCACTCGTAGTAATGCAGTGCACGAGTACGAGTATCTGCAAGATACATTAACGCTCTTGCCTCAATGCTGCTGCTGCTGCTGGGTTTCTTTTCGGGCATCCATCATGCGCAAATAAACATTAATCAAGCAATCAAAACAGCGCCAAGCTAAAATCAAATCTTGCAAAATGTTTCGCTACATTTTTGGCTAAATTATAACATTGAACCGTTATTCTGCTGTGCGCCGAAATAACGGTAAAGATAATGAAGCTAAATTATAACAATCATGTGTCTGTACGGCTGCTGTCGCTGTCGCTGTCGCTGTCTCTGTACGATTATTATGGCATCGCATTCTTGTTCATCTCTCATTAATGTGATTATTGATGTTGTTTTGGGGGCTCCGAATATAAAGGCCAACGGATTCGGAATCCCATTCGAAGCGGTCGAAACAAGTATAACACATACGACATGTGGTACTGCTATACAGTGTATAATATAACAGTGTATACAATGTGGAGGCAGAGATTATTGTTGCTACCGATAATTATTTACATAATTTTTATTTATTTTTGGCTTTTGTTGTGTCGCCTTGTGCCGCGGCTACTCCTAATTAACATCGAAATCTATGGGAACAATAGAGGGAAAGAGAGAGAGAGAAGAGGCCAGCTCTTATCGGCAGCCCTCCTTCTAAAAATATGTACATATTTCTTCCACTCTTATCAGAAAATGTTTCGTATTTTAGGTTTTATTTTATTTTGGTGTTTTTTTTTGTCGTTCCCGTCTGCATTTCAGTGACAAATGGGAATTTGTAATTAGCGTCGAAGAAAGAAAAAAACCAGACCCTATAAATAGAAAGAAATAGAAATTCCCCCATAGACGGGCTTCAAAATTCGAACACACAAAGTAAGTTTTTTCTGTCAGTGCATAAGGCAGTAGCAGCGGCAGCCAGACACAGCCGCTAAAAGTGAGGTGCGAGTGCGAGGTGCATACAAAATAATGAAATCGAAAACGGACGGCCTGCAAAAATGCAATACAAAAATGGCATAAATGCAGCTTACACCAACACATGCACACACTCTTCTAGGCACACGCATTTAAAGCAGACACACACACGCACACTGAAAGAGGGAGACAGAGACGAGACCGACCCGTTTGATCGCTTTATCAGCTGAGACCGAGCAGAGCAGCACCCGCATTGCATTGCACTGCAAGCATGAAGAAGTGGATAAAGAGAGAGAGAGAGAAGGAGCGGGCGGTGGGAGAGACCAGTTCGATCGGCATCGACCGACTAACCCAACAGATCGTGGTGTGTGTGTGTGTTTGCTTGTGTTTTCGTTTTCTGTGCCCTTCTAAAAAAGCCCCAAGCACGAAACTCACTCAAACACACGCAAATTCCACTCGACTCAAGAGCAGCTGCGCCACTGTGACGTCAGAAAAGCTTTTATTATTTCGTTGTGGGGAGGGAGAGTGGGGCCGAACCCGAAACGAACCGAACCGAACCGAACCACTCACTCGCGAATATTCTAAGCGGCGGCAGCGACAGAGAGCCACAGGCAGAGGCAGAGCAGAGTCGTCAATTCAATTCATTTTATTTTTTATTCCAATCCAAACGCGCAACCCAACGGACGGCTCTCGGCTAGAGTGCGGTGCCTGAACCAAGAAATATATTAAAAAGAGATATACCATATACGTGCGAGCAGAGAGAAAGAGATGCCAAAAAGTTAAATATTCGAATGAAATAAAAAGTCTGTGTGTGCCAAAAGTGAAGTGAAGAAGTGAACCGTAGTACCACTATTTCCAATTGTGATTCCGAAATAAACGATTTGCGAAACGAAATTTACATCCAAAGTCGATACAGACCGAACCAACGGCAGCCTGCTGCCATCCCATCCATACGTTGTACGTACGGGTACACAGATACCGTTACTCCGAGGAGGAGACGTAGTCGCGTTTCGTAGGCGCCAATCGGGCACCCGTTTGCTCCCCGCCCGGCCGCAAAGCGCCTCTCCTCGCCAATCCAATGGTTAGGCCGATGCCGCTACTGTGCTAAAACAAAATCCACACGGAATCCAAATTCGTTTTTGCGTTACATTTTTCTGCACTGTCGGTACGTAGAAACGTAAAACAAGACACACAAACACTTGAGGGAGGAGGGGACAGAGATAGAGAGAGAAATGGAAGAAAAAGCAACGATTTTCACTTTTATTTGAGACCAGTCCCCATCGTCTAAGCCAGCTAGACATACAGCAGCTACCAGTCTACACAGATACAAACATATGTACATATGTTTGCATGTACGTGTTGCACCTGTTTGCATGTTGCTGTTGAGGTTTTTGGACAACAGTTGCAGCCAACTGAAATACAGTTATGATAATGATGAACGCAGCTAGAAATTGGTGAAAATGATTCCTATTCCTGTGACTTGTATTTAGCTCTACTTAAACGATGCACAGTCTTACAGATTACAGAAAAAAATATCGCCACAGAAAGTGTTTAGTAAAGCAATAAACCACAATTTCCGAAGTTTGTTTAAACAATTTGATATGCGAAAAAGTGTGTTAATTCAATTTCAAGTGAATTATCAGATCAAAGAGAAAGTATATCCAAAGGTAGGGGATGCTTTTCTAGGAACAAATGCACTAAAAACCTCTTCAAGGGCAAATTCTTTGCAAGCCTTTTGTGGATTGCCTCATGAAAATGCAGTAAACAATTACAATAAATACACGACAGGCGCAATTTGTGTTGTTTGGTGTGGCGACGACGTCAATGGCAATTAATAAATAAATAATTGGCAAAGAAAAGCACAAAAAACAAAAATGAACCAAAGTTTAGATTGTTATTCCGACTAGCAGATACCCACTACTCGGATGTGTTTCCTAGTATGTGGAATGAAAAATGTGCTGAAAATATTTGCCCTTGTTCTCTGCTAATATACCCCGTATAATAAAAACAACTACAAAAGTATCCCCAGCCGAGAGCTAACTGGAACTGAGTGAATAATAATGCCCTCAACTCAACCCATCAGCGGGTGCCCCGAATGTGAACCCAGCCACGCGGCAGTTCTCATACGGAGATGCAAAGCAAGCAGAACGAACTCCCCGCGAGCCACACCACACCACACCATACTGAACCGAACCCGGACACAGAAAGACAATTTTAGTTAGTTATATTACTAAATTCACACGAAATTAATGCACCCATAGTCGCAGTCGCAGTCGCAGTCTTAGCCGCAGTCTGAGCTTCGCTGCTGTTCTCTCCGTTTGCTTGTGAATGATATTTTGTTATACAAAAAGCTTTTTTCAAATAAATTTGCATGCGATTTGTGCAAATCGTCCGGCCGGGTCGAGCCACGACGCACACCGCACACAGCACACCAGGTCTGCTCCGGGCTTAACTAAGTTATGTAGACTGTGAATCATGCGATAGGACGACGCAAAGAATCATCTATTTGAATTGTATTATGGCACTCTGGTCCAAGTGCCTCACTGCCGCCTGCCTGCCTCAACCTCAACCCCTGACCACACTTTCCCTCCCTCCGTTCTCCTGTGTGTGTGAGTGTATAGTATATATATATACGAGTGCGGTCGGGTCGGCAGCCAGTTATGCCGGAAAATTAAATTTTTACAGTGAACGGCACAAACAAAATGATAAAAAAGAAACAGAAAAAACCTAAAGCAGATAAAACTTATACAAGAGATAAAGCTAAACGATATAATAGTCCCATACCACACACACAAACACACAGTAGCACAGAAACAGAAGGCAAGAATTAGAGAAGTGGGTAATCGGGGAATGAGGAATTAGGAATTCGCACCCCTGCCCTGCACCTGCCTCTCCCTTCGTTCTGCCGTCGCTTTTCGATATTCTGCCACGATAACAACGCGGAACTTTTGACCGAACCGAACCGATACGAGCAGAGAAGAGCCAAAAATGATTGTTGTTGTTGTTTTTGTCGATTAAAATAAGCAATAAATAGAACAGAATTTAATGTTTAGCGCAGCGCGTAGGCTGCACTCAAACGACAAACACACGACACACACACAGGCAGCCGAGAGAGCGCAGACACTGAAAACGAATTTAGCAAAATTTAAAGCAAATTAATTAATTAAAAGAAGCCCCCGGGCGGCACATCACATTTGGCATTGGCTAGATAATACATATGTACATATATTTAATGGCAGAAAACAACAAATAAATTAATAAAACAGCAGTGACAAAACACAAAACAAAAACAACAAAAATTATGATGATGATGATATTGAAAGAAGCAGACCATTTATAGGGAGATAAATATACATTGTACGAGTATGTGTATGTGTATGTGTATGTGTATGTGTATGTGTATGTGTATGGGAGAACGAGAACCTTCCTCTGAGCAACGGTAGTGTTCATAGGCAAAAGCTTATCCCCAGAAGCTTTTGGCTAAAGAGAGAGAGAGAGAGAGAGAAAATGATCGATTCCACTCAAGGTTTTCTGGAAAGAATTAAATCCCAAAGGCGGCTTTCCAAAAGAATTCAAGATTCGAAAGATTCTTTGGTTTAGGAAAACTCCAGAAAGCCTTTGGAACACACTCAGCATGACGTTGTGTGAATTTCTCAACATTTTCAAGGCCTTTCTGGACAAATTTTAGACACAAAATTTCAAAAAAATAAGCTATAGGATCGAGTTGTCTTCTAATACCATAACTGGCTTTGAATTTGAGGCGACAACCGAAAGCAAATATAGAAAATATATTGTATAAAATCTAGAATCGATGTAATATTTATATTCAAGATATTTGCTCCGTTTTTGATCTGTAATTGACATTCTGCTGCGTTTCGTTTACTTTCGTTGCAGTGCGGGACACTAGACGGAGCCGAACAGGTATATCATCAGCAGCGCAGCAACAGAATGGACGTCTACCAGATCGACGATGGATTCCACTCAGATGGCGGGACCGAGACACCGCCGCCGTCGCCCAGCTCGGGATCCTCGATAGCCTCGACCTCGGACCACGGATCGCTGGAGAGCGTGGACACCGGGGGAACACAGCGCCTGGCTGTGCTCTCGTTCGAGCAGGTGAGCAAGCTGCACGACGTGATGGACGAGAAGGTGGCCATACATGGACGCGGCAACTTCCCCACACTGGAGGTGACGCTCAAGGACCTGGTCAACCTGGTGCGCCGCAAGCTGGAGGCGGAGGTGAACGCCGGCGGTGCCGGGGTCTTAGTTAAGGACATCCGCCTGAACGGTGGGGCAGCTAGTCATGTTTTAGCCAGCGAGGATCAGCCATACAATGACCTGGACCTGATATTTGCCATCGAGCTGAGTACGCCGCGCGTCTTCGACCGCGTGAAGGTGGCCGTGCTCAACACTCTGCTCGACCTGATGCCCGAGGGCGTCTGCAAGCGGCGCATCTACACGTGCTCCCTCAAGGAGGCCTATGTGGGCAAGATGGTCAAGGTTAACAACAACAATGACGGCGACCGCTGGTCCCTCATCTCGCTGGGCAACTCGCCGGGCCACAAGAACGTGGAGCTGAAGTTCGTCGACTCGATGCGGCGCCAGTTCGAGTTCTCCGTGGACTCGTTCCAGATCGTGCTCGACTCGCTGCTCCTTTTCTACGACTGTGCCGCCCTACCCATCTCCGAGAACTTCTACCCGACGGTGGTGGGCGAGTCCGTGTACGGAGACTTCCAGGAGGCGCTCTACCACTTGCAGAAGAAACTGATCTCAACGCGCCAGCCAGAGGAGATCCGCGGCGGCGGCCTGCTCAAGTACTGCAACCTCCTGGTGCGCAACTACAAGGCCGTCGACTCGCAGCTGATCAAGACACTGGAGCGGTACATGTGCTCGCGCTTCTTCATCGATTTCCCGGACATCAACACGCAGACCACAAAGCTGGAGGCCTACTTGCGCAACCACTTCTGGGGCGTCGACGAGGAGCCCCTCCAGTATCAGTACCTGATGCATTTACGCGAGGTGGTCGAAATGTCGACGGTCTGCCTGATGAGCCACGAGCGGCGACAGACGCTGCACCTCATCCAGTCGCTGGCCGCCCAGGTCCTTTACAACAAGCAGGAGAAGCAACAACAGCAGGCCCAGGAGCAGTATCAGCAGCACCAACAGCGACAGCAACAGTTCCTGGACTCTGCGCAGCAACAGCAGCAGCAGCAGACACAAGCTCAGGCGGCGGCGCAGCAGGGCACAACGCTCACCCTGGTCTCCCAGTCGCCGCAGTCGGCACAGGGACAGACCATCTACGTACAGCAGGCGGCTCCTCCCACGGTCTGCTGCACAAGCAGCAGCGATCAGTCCGCGGCAGCGGGCCCACAGACCATCCAGATACAGGCGCCGGGCCTCATCTATGCCAACGGCGTCTACTATGCACCTGTGATTCCCAGCACCATTTGCACGTGCAACTCCACCTGGCTGAGCACGTGATTGGGGCAGCAGCAGCACACCCAACAACACCAGCATCAGCATCAGCATCATAAGCAGCAACAGCACCAGAAGCAGCAACAGCAACAAAAGCATCATTGGTCAGAGAATGCGTTGGGATCATCAACAAGAACAACAACAACAACAACAACCATAAGGCTCTTGGCTGAAACTGAATTAACTCCAAAACCCCCACCACCACCGGCACCACCCACATCTTCATCGTCCCCAGCCCCAGCCCCACCTCGCATTCAAATCCAAGTCGCGATTAACAACAATAAGGGGAACGACTCAACTATAGATAAAGATGGAAATCCGACCACAACCATGACAGGGATTGAGAAAAGTCTCAACGATCCGAAGGAGACAGCAGCAGGAGCAGACGCAACAGACGTAGGAGGAGGAGGAGGAGGCGGAATAACTGGCAGCCTGGTGGTCACCACGAAGCAGATTGAAGGTGTACCCGTCTACAGCCGGGAGGATAGCAGCAAGGCGGGCACCTACAGCGGACAGTTTGCCTTCTTCTATCCCCATGATGGATCGCCGCCCAGTATGCTGCTGCTGGGCGAGAACTCCTATCTCAATGTAACCGAGAACCAGGACTAGGAGAAGGATCTACAGCATTTTGTTTAAGCGGTATTTCCGATTGCTAATGAATCACTTATACCTTCCTCTCTGTGCCCCTATCTGTACGACGACCCACTGTTCCATTTACACAATAATTCAGTGTGTCGAGCTACTGTAGACTTTCCACGACACATCCACACTCAACACTCAACAAAAAGAAAGCTCTTTTTTTCAGACTGAAGTCCAGCCGCTGTTAGATGTTGATCAAGGCCAACAAACAAAAAAAAATTCAAAAAAAATACCAAAAGAAAACGGGCTGAAAAACTCAAAGAAAAATTCTTAAATTATAAACTATAAAACAGGGTTCTCTGCTCACACCCACACCCACACCTACCCTACCCACGCACAGACTTTTCTAGGAAATTTCGTTGTAAAGAAACCAAAACTCATGTAATATCGAAAAAAACAAAAAAAAATTCTGTTGGGATTTACCAAAATTTCGTTCCTGTTTTTCTGATTTGATTTTCCTTTCATACTTTTTCTCTTTCTCTTTCCCTTTCCTTTTTTTTTGTGTAATAAAACAATAGAAACCCCAGAATTTGAATTTAACTTGGAATTATATATGTACGCCCTCCCTCCCCCACACGCCCATAATTTTTGAGTAGAAAAATACTTAGATACATACGATATATATAGCCTCTTAATTGTACGATTAAATTGAATGACTTTTTGGATGGCAAGTGCAGGAGTACGGGAGTACGAGGGTACGGGAGTACAGGAGGAGTGTCGTCGGTTCCAGTCCAGTAGAAATTCCAAGCAAAAGTCCAAGTGCAGGCAAAACAACGATGATATGATATGATATGATGAAACAAGTGATGAGATAATATGTAAATATTAGTCAAATTGAACTGTCGATGTCGGAAGAGGAGGAGAGAACGATAATGGTAATGAGAATGATGACTGGGTTGAGATATATAGGAGGATGAGGCGGAGGAGATGATGTATTTATCTGAGGGATGCTCATCAGCATCAGAAGAAGTTGCTCAATGAAATTCAATTCACAAAAACAAAACTAAAAATTAATTAATAACCAATATTGTAATCAAAAATCAAACGTAACGTAAATCAACAAAACGAAAAATCTCTAAACGGATAAGAATGAGAATGAAACATTTGGAATGGAATGGAATGGAATGTCTGGAAGAATGTAATGTCATATTTTGTAGTGTTTTTTTTTAGCAGTGAGCGTCAGGCAGCAGCAACATTTGTGAGTGAGTGATTGATTGATTGATGGATGGATGGATTGAAGTATGCTATGGGAGAAGCAGTTAATTTCAGATGGGTGATAATTTATGAATGCTTAACTGATATACATACATATATAAAATAAATCAAAATATGCTGTCAAAAAGCAACTATTTATAACTTTTGAATGCTACAAACAACAAACAAAAAACCAACAAAAAAAAAACAAACTTTCTGCTCTTTGCAATTGCAAACAACATAAATCAAATGACTAAAATATGTAGAAGCAAGCATATATTTATCTATATATTTGTGTATATTTATATCCACAACAAATGAAAGACAAGACAATGGTCCGAAAAAACGATATGATTCGATATTCGTGCATGCATGCTTGCTCGATGATTCGACGATTCGACGATTCGATGATTCGATGTCAATGACGTTTACGATGTTTCCTCTCTGTGTGCATTCTTTGAGAACTCTGAGAATTGTTACCACTTACGCACTTTTGTATAATGTTAACCCTGAACTTGTGTTTTGAATTTATGTATTAACTTTAGTTTAGACACATTCGTGACATATGTATGTAATGTACGATGTACGCTGTATGTTTGTATGTATGTGTATATATCCAGATTATCTATATGCATATTCGACAAGGTCCAAAGCCAACGTATTCCAATTTGCTTGCTGTTCGAGCTGCCTCGAAGGGCGAATGGAATGAACGAGTCGTCGTCGTCGTCGTCGTCGTCGTCGTCGTCGCCGTCGACGCCTTCTTTGCCAGCGAACAGGACAGCCTGCAAGACATTTTACTTAGTGCAAACTTTAAAGCAAGAAAAACTGTAACTGAAACAGAAAGCAAAAACTAAACTAAACCAAAAAACAAACAAGAAAATCCACACAAAAAAAAAAAACAAGAAAATGCAACATGAAAATTATGACAAATTTGTCGGCTCGGCTGCAAAAGAAAAAGGTTTATTATTATTTTTTTTTTTTTTGGGTCCCATAGCTAATGCTGCCTGGGCTAGGCGGATTTTGTCTTTACATACAATACCATACAATACAATACCATACAATATATAGATACATATATACACATATATATTATTTAGATATATGTTAGTTGGATAAGCCTGTAGAGAAGTGGACATTTTTGAAATATCTCTAGCGCGTAATCTTAAATTTATACATCTACATCTACAATACAGATAAAGATAAAGATCCAGATACAGAGACCAGATATAATTGTAAATTCAAGCAAATCAATCAACAATCCATTGAGATTTGTATATAATATATACTTAATTACGTATATCTAATTATTGTACCAACCAGCACACACACACACACACGACCCCCCGACACTCACACAAACACCACAACACACCACACATACATACAAAACACAACACAACACAATATATATATATATTACTTACATATTACATTAAATATATAAATGATAATAATAATGTATCTATATCTACATATATATACAACAATTACCATACATATTACTTCTGTGCGCTTCTTGCGATCTAAGGAATTTCAATAAAAACAATCAAAAATACCTAAAAAGTATAAAAACCGCGAAAAATTACCACAAAAAAAAATACAAAAAACAAAAAATATAAATCTATCCAGGCATTTCTTAATCCAGGGTTCGGAATGGGAATTGGAATGGGGATGGGGATGGGTAATGGAAGAGAAGGAGAAGTGGCCACATCTATAACCAGTTGGCCATTCCATCGGGCAGCCAACTGTTTCCTCCTTTCCAATTTCATGGCGGCAAACATCTGCTGGTTATGAGAGTGGACATGGACAGAAAGGCATCTTCGGAGCCAGACTCAGACTCAGACCCAGGCACAGGCACAGCCACAGCCTGCAACTGGGAATCGGAGCTGGACTCGGACTTGGACTCAGACCCAGCCTCAACCTCGACTTTAGCTGCATCTTCATCTCCAGCTGTTTGGCTTTCGCCTCTGCTGCTGGCTTCACGTTCGTTTTACAATTTAATTCGCATGTGTTTTTTTGGATTTTGTCTCAGGTAATTGTATAATGTCGTAGCATCGTCCAGTCTCCGTGTTACGACCCGCACCAGTCTATGAAGTTTTGATAAGTGGAAAATATGACAAACACACAAAGCCGCAGGGGAATCGAATGCTATGCGGCAGCGTCTTTGTGTTTGTATCTTGTATCAGTGATGATTTATGCATTTTGATTAAGTTGTTTATGGCCAAAAGAGTTTTTCGCGTGCCTCGAAAGATACTAAGCACGCCAAAAATAGATTGCAAGTCTAGGCGGATGAGCGGAGGCAACGACAGCCAAATGGACATTTGCTGAAAATGTCGAAGGAACCGGATCTACAGTGCATAGCATACAATGCCATTCAGGTGTTCAAATTCAAATTAGGCGCGCCAGCTACGCGATCGATTGGATGGCCTTACCTTGTTATTATTTCTAAATAGCTTGTTGGGTTAAATTCTATGGATAAATCCATACTTGCAGGAAGAAAATACATGCTATGTTTCCAATGTTTTTGAAATTCCCTCCAATTCATTTGAATGCATTTCATTTAAGCTCCTAAGTATGCTATGAACTTGAATTTCGATGGCTTTGATAACATTTTAACGAAAGCTTACATTTTCGAGCTCACTCGCGTAACAGTTCAAATTTTTTAACTTAACAGCTCGAATTTTCGAACTCACTCGCTTAAAAGCTCGAATTGTCGATCTCAATCGCTTAACAGTTGGAATTTTTGAACTCACTCGCCGAACAGTTCGAATTTTCGAACTTCGAGCGCACTTAACAGTTGATGGAACCACTAACCATACAGTATATGTTCATACACCGAACAAAGGAACTTTCTGGATTAGATCCCAGGGTCTTCGGCTCTGGCTCTCCCCGCGTCATCATGAGCCAGCCAGCCCCGCAACGCTTTGCATGTGTTAGTATAACACACACAATACACACACACATGTTCTCACAATATGTTTTCGTTTTCAGAGTTTGGTTTCTGTTTTCTGTTGTGGTTCCAGCGTATTTTAATGTATTGGTACACCAGTATACGCATTATCACATTCTGCATGTATAGGTTTTACGGTTGCTGGCATTTGTGGACTGTTTAATTTTTGGTTTCTGTGCTCACATACCCTTTACTTGCCTCACAATATCAGAAGAACTGCTATTTTATTATTCTCTTTTCCATTATCTTTTCCATTGACTATTTTTTCATGGTAAATCATCTTTTATTTTTGTATTCCCTCCAGCTCTATTGGCCGAAAGCATGTTTGGCCACAATCTGCGGGTCCTTGTCCTCCTGACTGGACTGAGGCAGTCTGTCCTGCTGCGGGCCATAGCCATGATGCCGCTGCTGTGTCACCGAGTCGACAATTGTTGGTTCACGAATCGAAGGCTGGGCTTCAGCTTCAAGACGCGTAAGTGAATCAGTCTATTATTGTGAACATATTTTAAAATATATCTTTCTTCACAGAGGACTTATGTACGCTTTGCCACAAAACCGAGTCGTATCCGATTTCCCCCCGCCAGACGGAGTCCTATCTAAGCATTACCAACGCGTATTCGAGACAGAGCGAGGACTATCCCAGCCAGAAATCATATTCGTATCCCAGCAGGACATCCTTCGTCCTGGCCATCGACAACAAGGACTTTGACTATGGCAACCAAGGGAGGGGCACTAGACTCTAGATAGATTTCGTTATTTATGCTTAGCTAAGTTATGATAAATAAAATTATTGAAAACTCATGCGTGATGTATCCTTTATCGGGGAAACTATCCCGACTACAAGAAGGCGTGGCACGCCCAGATCGGTTCACAAATAGCGGAGAAAACTAAATATTTTTGATTGGGGAAAATGTCCTTGATCCTTGATAAGGACTCCATCAAATCAGGGACATTTTTCGGTCACAGGAAGCCATCGCACGCCTAGATCGGTCCACAAATAGCCGAGAAAACTAAATATGTACGGTAGGGGTTAATGGAGTCCTTAGCGAAGGATCAAGGACATTTTTCCGAACACAGGAAGCCGTCGCACGTCCCGATCGGGCCACAAATAAGGGAGAAAACAACAAAAGTAGTTGTTGTCAATTGTTGTACAACAAATTTTTGTTATTGTACAACAACAACTCCCAACTTGCGACCGCTCAAATTGCCAAATCGAGAATTTAAAACTGGGTTACCAGGCGAACAGAAATCAGCAGCAAGCAACTCTACCGATTGCAAAAAAATTTGTAGCATACTTTAGGGGCTTGGAAATTTAAAAAAAATCCAGCGACCTTCTGCTGATTTCTGTTCGCCTGGTATCCCAGATCTGAAATTCTCGATTTTGGCCAAAGAAGAGTCAATTGTTGTCAAACAACTTGAAAGACCGCTCAAATGGCCAAAATCGTTGTTAAAAACTGGGATAACAATTGAACAACAACAAAGCAACTTACCGATGTTTTTAGCATCCGTTATTTGTTTAAAAAAAATCCAGCGACCTTCTGCTGATTTCGGTTCGCCTGGTATCCCATATCTTCCTTCTCGAATTTGGCCTCATTTGAAGGACCAAGGATAAAGGATATTTTCTCCAGATATATATATCTTGTTTTCTCCCTTATTTTTGGCCCGATCGGCACGTGCGATGGCTTCCTGTGTTCGGAAAAATGTCCTTGATCCTTCGCTAAGGACTCCATTAACCCCTACCGTACATGTTTAGTTTTCTCGGCTATTTGTGGGCCGATTTAGGCGTGCGATGGCTTCCTGTGATGGAAAAATGTCCCTGATATGATGGAGTCCTTATCAAGGATCAAGGACATTTTCCCCAATCAAAAATATTTAGTTTTCTCCGCTATTTGTGAACCGATCTGGGCGTGCCACGCCTTCTTGTAGTCGGGATAGTTTCCCCGATAAAGGATACATCACGCATGAGTTTTCAATAATTTTATTTATCATAACTTAGCTAAGCATAAATAACGAAATCTATCTAGAGTCTAGTGCCCGCGTAGCCCCTTTTTGGTTGCCATAGTCAAAGTCCTTGTTGTCGATGGCCAGGACGAAGGATGTCCTGCTGGGATACGATTCCCTCTGGCTGGGATAGTCCTCGCTCTGTCTCGAATACGCGTTGGTAATGCTTGGATAAGACTCCGTCTGGCGGGGGGAAATCGGATACGACTCGGTTTTGTGGCAAAGCGTACATAAGTCCTCTGTGAAGAAAGATATATTTTAAAATATGTTCACAATAATGTACTGATTCACTTACGCGTCTTGAAGCTGAAGCCCAGCCATCGATTCGTGAACCAACAATTGTCGACTCAGCGACACAGCAGCGGCATCATGACTATGGCTCGCAGCAGGACAGGCTGCCACAGTCCAGTCAGGAGCTCATCCCTTGGACTTCCCGAGAGGACGAAGAGCTACGGCGGAATCACCCGCGACCTGCTAAAATGAAAGGAATAGCTAAATAAAGTAAATTAATAAATAATTACTTAATAACTTTACCTGGCGGGGTACGAGGATGGGATCACGGCATAGCACTTTGTAGCCAGAGCGGGTCTCGGCCAATGGAGCTGGAGGGAATACAACAATACAGCGAACTTAACAGTTGATGGAACTTAACATTCTGCATACAGCAGCGAATGCTGTTGTTGGGATTTTCTCTCTTTTTGTGGGATTTGCTCTCTTTTTGTGGTGGGATTTTTTATCGCAGCAATGTCCTTATTCTCCGCGGATTAACTCAAGTTGTTATCCTGTTTAAATAAAGGGGTTTTTCATCGGCATATTTCGGTTACGGTAAATCTTTTTCACACTGGCGCTTCCATGGGGCTTATACGGTATATTTTGAAATTTGTGACGTATTTTCGGTATATTTCTGTGTGAACTGCTCCCCATTCACGTTTGAATTATCGTCGGCCTTGCCGCCCCAAAAAGTGAACATGCTCCTTATTCACGTTTGAATTTTCCTCATCGGGTATATTTGCGTTATTTCTAACGGTCAGACGGTCACACTGCGGCTCTCTCCTGCAACGAAAAAATGAGTCATAATTTTAAATGGGTTATGAAAAAGGGTATGGACAACGGGCAAAAACAGCCAAGGCAAATTGCAAAGTTCGTACGAACGTTACCTCACCTCGCGTGTGAGGACAATATACCCTGAAGTCAAAATCGGCTGTCTGTCTCTCAAATCGTACTTCCGTTCATTATTCCAATGGATTAAATTTAAATCATTGTCGCTCATTCACTTTCAAACAATTTCTATTTGGCGCGCACAATGATGGCTTAATTCCATTCGTTGAATAATTCGTCAGTATATATACGGTATATTTTGAAAATTAGACGGTATGTTTTGGTATATTTCTGAGGTTCTGGCGCTCAGTGTGAACTGCTCCCCATTCTCGTTTGAATTTTCGTCGGCCTTGCCGCCCCAAAAACTGAACATGCTCCTCATTCACGTTTTCACTGACAAAGCAAGTGGATAGCGGAGTTGGCAAAAGCGATAGAGAAACTCGAGAGAACGGGAAACGTAACGCGACAAAGCAATAAAAGAGTGTTCCGAGTGCCCCGTATCTGGTGTTGGAGCTCGAGTTTGATTCATTGATTAACGAAAAGAGTGCGTATAGTAAATGTGAATCCGATTTTGACTGCAAATACTCACAGAGACACACACTGGCACAAAGCCACAGACACACGCTCAGCGTTACTTGTGCATACATACATACATGCAGACACACATGTAGAAGACACGGACAGAGTTACCTGAAGCTAAAGCACCGACGCGCCTACAACCAACTACCGCGTTTTCTTTTATCTCATACTCCCCGCCACCCCCTGTGTCACCACACCCGTTTACACACGCGTGTGAGTGGGTGTCTATGTGTGTATGGGAGCGAGTGCTTGCGAGTGTGTGTGTGTTTGTGTTTGTGCATTACTTACTGTGTTTTCATTTCGAAAAAGTTGTGTGTGCATTTTTGAAAACGAGGCCAACAACGGTACTACTGGGCCACCTTTCGATTCTTGAGAAGTTATACAAAGGTACCACACGGGTTATACAATGCCCACAGTATTTTGATTCTGATTCGAAATTGGCAAAAAGCGTTGGTGGAAAAGGGGGCTTACTATATAAATACACAAACCCACGCGCACACACAGACACAGCCCCGCGCACACACTCTCAATTTCATAGATGCTATAGTATCCGTATCCGAAAGAGGAGAAAAAAAGATACAATAACCTTCAAGAGCGGGGCTTGTGCAACTTCCAGTTTGCGCTACAAGAGCCAGCCAAAGTTCCAGCAGCAGCAGTAGCAGGGCCAGAACGGGGGTTGCAGAGGCAGAGCAGTACTAATTATTTATGATTTCGGTTGATTAGTGAGTTGTCTCTACGAACTCCCCAAGCAAACATTTTCCGCCATGTCTGTGTGTGTTGGTGTGGTGTAGTGGTGGTGGTGGTTTGGGTGGTGGTAGGATTCAGTCAGTGACAGGTTTATCCACGAACTCCAGCTAAGGGAAAATTGTGGATACCCCTTTCTGTTCCCCTGTCCCCCGGTCCGTTTGCTAACAATGCCATGTGTACGTGCTGCAGGGGCATCGAGTGCATTACAAATTTATACGAAAATACATAAATAAGCGAGTGGTAAACCATTTGAATGAACAAACCCCAGCTCAGAATCAGAATCCGAATCAGAATCGAGCCGAACCATAACCACCATAAACACACCATCCCCCCAGCCTTGATTCAGCTTTCTCTAAGCCCGTGAGTTTTCCTTGAAATTCTGTGTTCTGAATATCAAATATGACTGCAGTACTCGTATACCACCCTCCCTCCCTACCCCTGCTTTCTGCCAACTGTGGCCTGACCTTTCGACTGACCAATGCCTGCCAGCCATCAATCGAGTTAGCTCAGATTCACCTCCGACTCAAAGCTGCAGCTGTGGCAAGGAAACGATGAATGCGAATACCAACCTGTCCGACTGTTAATTGCATCCCCAGTCAATCATCCGTAGCCCCCACACATGTCCTTCCGCCTGTCCCGGACGGAAGCTCTGTAGCTCAATTATCAAATTGTTTCAAAATTGCTCGGAGACCAACGAAATCACAGTGGGCCAAAACGATTGTAGATGGTACCTGTTTTGACTTGTGACTAATACTTTGAAACAGAATATTTCCTCAATAAAATTGTGAAAATCAGCTCATATCTCTACTGGTTACAAAAAAAAGGTCGTTGCATAGTGTAATTACTCTCCAAGTGATGTTTTACAACCATTCAACACACTCTGACGGTTGCTGTACATTGGAGTATTTGAAATGAATCAGTAAGATACCCTAAGAATTGTACCTATCTGCACCACTGTGCCCTTCGGACTTTTCCCTGCCAGCTGCTGCTGCTTCATTATAACAAACGTTTTAGCATTGGCCATGCAAGTGTGTGGCATTTCCTTAATAGATTTGTAATTTCCCCAACAATTCCGAGTAATGTCGGATCTATTGTACCGACGGACAGGCAGCTTATTGGGGTCATTGGAGTCGGCCAAGCAGAGCAGAACGTTCCTGGCATATATTCCGCCTACATCGTTCGATGCTTCGGCAGTGCCATTATATAAATGCACTCGACTCGGCCGCAGTTCAGGTGGATCGCTGGCCCGAAATGTGGTTGGGGTTTGGCCAAATTATAATTAATCATTTGGCTGTCGACAATTTGACACAGTTTAGAGGTAGATAATGCCTGGAAGATTGAAGCAATTTATCGTTAACAATGGCTTGGGAAATGAATCTCAAATTGGTTTCAGTGCGAGCTAGTGCGAGCAGTCGTCAAAGTACGACTATCTGCTAGAACAGAGCCAGTGGTGTGGTGACGTCACTGGTGTTGTCGTTGGGCTTGAGAATCGCCTGGGCTAATGATTGAAACGCGCTGCGAAGAGCATTACAAAGCCAAACATGGGCCTCGTCGAGGCCAGGCCAGGCCAGGCCCCGCCAATGACGCATCCGAAATAAATATAAACAACAAATATTTGGCTGACGCTGACTTTCCGCTGCTGAATTTCAAAGATACACAAATCGTTGGCGCTCATTGGACCGCTTCCCGGCTGGTACTGCGCTGCTGCTGGTATGCGACTTGGCTTGGGTTTGTCCCCGGGCCAGAGATCACAGAAGGCAAAGGACAATGCCAACAACCTGCACATACATGGCGTATACTTAATTTTCCAGAGTCTCGTCTCCCGTATCTCGCTCCGTTCACTCCGTTCCGTTTCGGTTCGGTTCGTGCCAAGCGCAGCCCCAATGGATTGTTGTCACTCTTCCACTGGCACTGCTGCGGGTGCCGTTACTGCCACAGTCCTTGCCCCCGCTCCTGCCCCTGCTGTAGTTTTACATGCCCCACGACGGCAACAAAAGCCAAGTTTCTTTTTTCTGTTCTCGTTGTTATTTTGGAACATATCCAACCAGAACAGAACGGCTGGACGGCTCGACTTGGCTCGGCTCGGATCGGGCCTTGGCATGTGGGCGACAATTTCGCATTTATTATGCAACAGTTTGGCGGATTGAGCGTGTAGCGTAAACAAACTCTGTGCCAGCTTTTCTTTTCCAAATGAGAACCGAACGGGTCGAAGGGTGCAACGGTGGAAGAGTGCTTGTGGAGTGGAGTGGGGAGTCCAAGTAATTCATATAGTACACTCGTATGTCATGATCGACAGGGGAATACTCTCGCGAAATCGTTATAATTTATTGGGTCTCTTAATATTGATATTGGAAAGTCTTACCCCATATCATATCTGGTATAATCTGGTATAATCCCCTGTCAAATATTGATTTTTTATCATTTCTTATTAATCGGGGAAAAACGAACTTATTTGCCACAATTTGTTGCACATTCGTAGTAATTGCACCTTCAATGTTGAGGAATTTTCTCAATCCCCTGCATCGACATTTACATTTACTTAATTTACGCCTGCGACATTTTCCAACAGTTTGCAACAAAATCTACTTATCTCTCTTCTTCTCTCTTGGAAATGATGGGTACGGGGGGAGGCAGCAGCAACCATGTCATGCAACACAGTTGAACAAATGTAATTGACTCGGGCACGCCAACTGGAAAGACGAATCAGCGCCAAGGAAGCACATGCCACCCTTTGGACCCCAGCCAGAAGCCCAGTCCATTGGCCAAGGGAGGTGGGGTGGTGGCAGTGGCAGTGGCAGTGGCAGTGGGAGGTCCTGCTGTGATTGCTCACATTGAATGCAATCAAAGAAGTAACTGCGAATCAAGTTATTGGTCATGGAGGCAGGAAGTGAAGCGTGCTCCTGGTTACCGTCGCCGTTGCCGTTGTCCTCGGCCTCGGCTTGCCACAACTGCAGCCACAAGCTGCAACTTAACTGGAATCTCATTTCGACAGCAAAGTGAAAGTTTTTGCCCTGTTTGTGTGCTGCTTCCTGATAAACGGAAAAAGAGAGAGAGGCAGAGCAGAGCGAGTGGCCGTGGCACATCACTTTGGCTGGGGTATGCGCGCTAATCAACGCAGTCCAACCCAGTGGAGGCGTCATTCGCCTCTCGTTTGCCTCTGTTTCTCCACAACAACAACAACAACAGCACCATATCATCATCATTATCAACAGCTGCTCGCAACGTAGTTAACGTAGTCTACGTAAACAAGCTGGACATTATTTGTCAATTTTGATTGCCGGTTAGACCTGTTGGACCCGTATACAGGGTGCCTGTGTCTGTACCTGTGCTGCATGCCGCCCCCACTGGCACGCTTATGTAATGAATGAATGAATGAATGACAGCAACCGATCACGTCAGGCTTATTTATTACCATTTCAAATTTACTGATGATGGAATACAAGTATAAAATTCTATTCAAACGATCTCTTACAGAACTGGCCATTCTCGTAGATTAAAAGTCTGTATATTTAGTCTATCTGAACCCACAAAGAACCCAAAGTACATAGTACATCCGTAGCTCGGGGAATACTATATTTAGACCTGAGTAATGCCTACGCCGATTACACATTGTCTTACATTGTTTCCACGGCACCTGCCGCACCCACAATTTAATACAATTATGTACTGTTTAACCATTTTCTGATTTTAAGTATATTTAAACAGTTGTTTTCCCCGATCAACTGTCATCTCTTTCCCTACTTACTCTCATTGTAATCCATCGTATTCGTAGATGCGGGCATCGGACATCGGTCATTCCCTTGAAATCTTTAATGTTTAAACAAGTGCGAGAAGAGCCTCTGTGTTCGGGATGTGGAAAGTTTTTCATTGTGTGTTTACCCTGTTCGAGGCACGACACCTACTCTTATCACACAGAGGCACTCGACACAAATCCGTAACAATGACTGGCACTGACACCTGCTTTCCTACCGTTCCTACCGTTTCCATCCAGCCTTTTTCCCTTGTGCAACTGGGAGTGGATCGAAAGGATGTTTTGTTGCACATGCATCACGCCCTGCATATACGCCCACATAGTTGGTTACACTTTTGGCCACCTCTGTGTGTGTTTGCCTGGCCAAAAAGGGCAAAGGTGGGCGATGCGATATAGCATATAGCCGCCCACAGCCCACAGCCCACAGCCCCAGCACCAGCCCCAGCATCCGATATGGCAATTAAGAGCGCAGCTGCAGTTACCAGCACTTGGCCAGCAGTTTGCACTTTGCAACATCTCTGGTGGCTGACTTTTATTTTCACCTTTCACTACGCTCGTCTCGTGACGCACATGAAGCAGGTGGGGCAATCGCTGGGTAGGGTAGGAGGAGGTGGGAGGGCATGGAGGGAAACACTGCTGCAGGCAGCCCTTCTGTGAGCCAATTTGTGAGCTAAAAACGAACAGCAGCTAACAAACACTCGCTGTACAATGGGACTTGGGCGTTTCTCCCGGCGGAATAAAGTTAGACACTTTTTGTCGTGTTTACTCGCGAATTAAGATCTTCCGACTACGTGATGACATCTAACGATGACAATTAGAAAGAAAATATTTATACTATTCATTCACTGCTCGTCCAGACCGAGACCCATCGAGGAGGAGGGGGCTATCAGACGTGACTCACTCGCGGAGTTGGAGATAACTTTTGGGCACTCAGCCACACACAAGATTCCACAGGCCCAAACTGGCTTTGGCCGGCTTTCACAAAAGAGTTGACTTTATCGTTAACAGGTTGCCTTGCCAAAATGGAAATGACCAAAGAACGAAAGAACCACAAACTGAGACACTCGAACAGGTTGAGTTTGGTGCTTACTGAACTTGGCCAGAATTACACACCGATCGGCAGATGCTATAAATAGATTTGATCTGATATTCACAGTCTTCCCCCTTCTACCCTTTCCAGAGAGTGAGCGCAATGCGTCTCGACACGAACTCAAATGTGGACTTCAAAGCATTCGAATCCAGCTCCAGCTCCAGTTCATGCGTGAGTAAA
Organism: Drosophila lowei; assembly: GCA_008121275.1. NCBI lineage: Eukaryota > Metazoa > Arthropoda > Insecta > Diptera > Drosophilidae > Drosophila > Drosophila lowei. Next base: position 15,710,991 of record CM017778.1, on the reverse strand, counting down.
GCTCGAAATAAAAACACAAGCGATGCTTATACCATACCATACCTGTCGATTCATCCTTTTTAGCTCGTCAAATTGGACAACTTGGCCACCTGGGGTGGCTCACAGAAAACAGACACTCGGCTGCCAATCACGGACTACTCGACGCTGGGCGGACCCCGGCACAATCGCAGTCCCTTTCCCCTGTCCAAAGATGTCAATAATCGCCTGGTGATCTGGTAAGTGGAAGTGGAACTGCAATTGCAGTGAGTCTGTCCTTCTGCCAGTGCCAGTGGGAATGATCTCTGTTTGTTTGTTGCTTTTCAGGGATGGCGACATGACCACACTGGATGTGGACGCCATCACAAACACCAGCGATGAAACTCTGACTGAAAGCAATATCATATCGGAGCGCATACTCGCCGTCGCTGGCAATCAGCTGAGGGAGGAGTTGAGCACAAACGTCAAAGGTGAGTGGGGGTCAGAGATGAGATATCTTTTTCCTCCCTCTTAAGCTTCAGCTCTCATTCTCCCCTTTCAGAATGCCGCACTGGGGATGTGCGCATCACGCGTGGATACAATCTGCCCGCCAAGTATGTGCTGCATACAGTGGCGCCCACCTACAGGGAAAAGTTTAAGACCGCCGCCGAGAATACGCTGCACTGTTGCTACAGGTAGGATGATCGTGCTACCATCGCTACCATTTGCTTTGCATCGCTTTCTAATGCTGTTCCGTACCCCCATTTCTATTTGTAGAAACGTTCTGTGTAAGGCCAAGGAACTGAACCTGCACACCATCGCCCTGTGCAACATCAGTGTCCACCAAAAGAGCTTTCCATCGGATGTGGCCGCACACATTGCCCTGCGTAAGTAGTGGAGTTTAGCCTGCTGCTTCTTGAGAGTTTCCCAATGAGAGTTTCCCATCGCCCGCAGGCACCATCCGACGTTACCTGGACAAGTGCACCCTTCAGGTTGTGATATTATGTGTGAACAGCAACGAGCGCGGGACCTACGAGGTGCTGGCCCCGCTCTACTTCCCCCGCGACCAGCTGGAGGAGCGCAGCGCCCTGTGGCAGCTGCCCAAGGACATTGGTGGCGAGTTCGGCGAGCCACAGCACCCCGATCCCGACCGCCAGATCCGCATTATTCGCAATCCCCAGCACAGTGTCCACATGCGTCACCGCCACAGTGAGTATTTCCTAATCTGATTGTCGTCACTATTTTCCCCCCACACTCGTATCTCGTCGGGCTATTGATATCGACTGTCGAAGATGAAAAAGCCTGTGCTTATCTTCCAGCGACTGAAGATTGTCGGGGTACGGTAATGATTCCATTTCAGCCCTGTTATTATCGTATTGTGGGGCTGTCGATAAGATTAGAGCCAAAAAAGCAGCACAAAGCACATGAAAAACAACAAAATATATGCAAACGCTGCTCGTCAGCTATGTTGACTTTCTGACTGACTTCTATGGCTTCAGTTACGTTGCAAAGTCGGTCGTGTGCAGGTCACTGGCAGCAGTTGCATTCAATTGTTCAGTACAAGTCGTTAAATTTCCAATTATTTGTCCACCAAATTGAGTTGTTCCACTAAACGTTCATTCCGCAGAACTAATTTTTCAGTGTTTCACCAAAGGAAAGTTACATTTTGAGTAGATATTTAAGTAGAAACGCTTTAAATTATCCCAAAAAATGCATTTAAAGTGAGCAAGAAATTTTCCATTTCAAATATTTATATTCGCAGACGACGCTACGCTGACAGCAGGCTGATTGCTATGAATTTGTGAGAGATTTCCAAGATACTTTTAGGCTGTGTAGTTTACATGCTACATGTCGCGTAACTTATGTGTATACTTGACATTTGTCATGTAAATATACAAATGACTAAGCTGATCGTTAGAGCCGAGATCTTTTTCGAAATAAGTGCAATCAAGCATTTTTGGGTGATAAGAATACAATATTACGGATACAATAATCAATTGTATGATATAAAATAAGTAATAGTATAATGAAAACCAACAGAATGTGATATTCGAAGCTTCCAAAAAGTGGATAATGTGGATAAACATAGTTGAACTCTTTTTAAACTCTGATCAACCTTGAAATTACAGACGTTTTTTTGTTAACTGCTCGTAAATTAATCTTGTAAAGCGTAACTTGAGAACTTGCTGGCATTTGCATTACGTTAGTTTGTCAACAAAAGTTCGTTAATTTACCTGAAGAAACCGCTTATCAGGACAGCCGCGACGAGTGTCAGTCGCTCCATTCTTTGTGGGCTACCAGGCCTAAATCATGTCAACACTGGGAAGCAGTACGCAGTCGCCTTATCGGGTTATCGCAGGGGGAGAGCAAAGGCAGGCGGGCAGACGGGCAAGCAGCAGCATCCAGTTTTTGTTTGCCGTTCGCTCATCTGCTCGCGCGCTCCGACAGCGCAGTCGGGAAAAAGCCGTGCCAGAGACCGCTTTCAGTTCAACTCAAATTCCGCACCGCTGAAGTTGGGCCGAGTATTATCTTTAAGCTGTACTCTGATAACAGCAAGCCCAAAATGATAAACAATTCGTTTGAGTTCTCATGTAATAGAATAGCATTAGAGGGACCATGGAAATACATTGCGAATCTTTATAATCAACCGATTCTCTTTCTATGCCTCTTGCAGCCGACGACGATTCCGACGTTAGTCCGCACGATATGGAGGGCAACAGCTCGGACCTGGAGTACGGAGCCAAGGACATGAACGGCCTCAGTCCGAACTCCTACAGCAGTGGACTTCAGACCCAGCTTCAGGTGAGTCTTGATTGGGTTTTCGAAAGATTATCGGATTATTTATAGAGACACACATTCTGTCTTCCCACAGCGCGATCTAGACAGACAGCATTTGCTTAGTGATCGTCCGCGGGCCGGAGTCTATGAGAATGTCATATCCGAGGGCGTCGAGGGGATCGAGCACCAGGAGAGGTGAGCAGCACAACACTATTCTCTGTCCCCCATATCGTGTTACGCATTGCGTCACTCGTTCTGGGGCGTACCTTACACCTAACGAGTGCTACGCGGGGGACATCTGCAGTTCATAAAACTGACAGCAAGACACGCAGCCCCCGACTTCGCACCCTCCCATTCCCCTCCATAAACACATTGTAATGGAACTCTTGGCCCAGAGCATATTTATTACAAAAGCATGCCGGAAATATCTTAAGCGTCTAACAAACGACTCGACCCACCTCAGCCTGCTCCTTATGGAAATTCCGATTCCGCTGCCGCTTGTCGAAATTTTACAGAGCATTGGCACGCAAGCAGCCACCGGGCGGGCTGCCAAGTGGAAATTGAATTGAACGGGAGAGCAGAGCGGGAACCGGAGAGAATTAGAGTTGAGTGTCAGTAGTGCTCCAGTAGTGGTCCTGCTCAACAGTAATCGCAAAATGCCAAGTGCCCGGTTTTCCATTTGTGACGACAGCAGTGACGATGGATTGACCATTTCGGCGTCACTGTTTGCATGACATCTCCTTCACCCAAACTGAAAACGAATCTAATTTTAATGCCAGCTAAAAATATTTGCTTTTACTGCTCAAGTCACAAAAGTGAAGCTTTGAGCTAAATATTTATGAATATTTATAATGGAATCATGAGATAGATAATTACTGTGACAAAGTCATGCCAAAATAGGCCATTTTAAAAGATAGATAATGGGTTGGTGGAGCCTTTTCAATGGAGAATGCTTCATTAAAATGAGTATTTACCATTAATAGTATCGTTTTTGCTCTCCCTTCACGCTCCTCGAATAATAAATGTCAGTTTTGATTATGCATCGCGTTAATTTAATGCACATTTTCGCCAAATATAATATTGCCAATTTCCTAATTAATATGACATATTATGGCATGCTTCAGTGCGAATGGGACCGGGAATCCACACGTAACCGGATCAGATCAGGTCGGCACATGCTCACACAACCTGTACATAGGAGTATGTACTACATACACATTCATATTCATATACTTATATCGAACCGTTGCAGTTCATTGAATGAAACCGCACAGCCGTCGCTGCGCACATTTTGTAGACGTTTAATCGAACATCTCCCCATGTAACGTAATTTATTCAAGCGGTTGGAAGTGCCAGTTGGAGGGGTAGGGAGATGGAGACAAGCAGGCGCCGCCGCTTCCTGAACGAGTTTCTTCGAGAGCGTGCGAGGGGAATGCACCTCGCGCAGCCTCTTCTTCTCTTTAGCTTTAATTAGAATCTCCCCCACAAACACACGTGCATGAGTCAGCGTCAGTGATGGTGATGTTGCTGTTTACCGTAATGTTTTCGCATTTCATTTCTCTTTGATGGAATTGTTATACATTGCGTGGGCGAAAGAGGGAAGGCACTAGAAGACAGGAAGCACCGAAATAGAACCTTTGCCATTACGGTTTCGGTTTTGTAGCTTTTTGCGCATTTAGCTGCCACTGACTACTGCAAACATTTGAACTGATTTCATTTTTTGGACAGTTTTCTGTTCGCTGGGAGTGACTGACATTAGCGCAAATAAAGCGGTTAGCATGTCCTTGGGCAATTGCCTGGTGCCGCTGATTTTTGTTGTTGCTGTTTGTTGTAACTGATGTCATTGAACAGGCGGCGATAGGGCGCACGCTCAAAGAGCACAAGGCGGAGAAAGAAAAAGAGAGAGCGGGAGAGAGCTTTGCTTTCATGCTGTCAAGGTATATTCATTTGAGGTGAGAAATTCCCACAGACCTCTCTCTCGGTCTCTCATCGCTTCAGGCGGATAGAGAAGGAGAGAGTGGCAAAACAACGCCTTGTTAATGTACACTGCTCTGCTTTGCTTGGGCGCTGCTCTCCTCTGACCTGCTGATGGGGTACATAATATAGATGCGAGTGATGGGGGCGAAAAAGCATTCAAGAGCAGCGCAGCACGCCGCTCCATCGCTCAGTCGAAAGGCGCCACTCACAGCGAACGCACGTGAATTGAAATACTCAAAGTGTTGCCACCGTCGGCGCCAATTTTTATATAAACTAGAAATAAATTCAATAATTTTACTGTGAACCGAATCGCACAGCATATTAAAAGCAAAAAGCGTTCATTAGTTTTGCATATTCACGCGCGGCTTCCGTTTACCAACCCAAAAGTCTGGCCAAGAAGCTGCCCACACATATAGTTTTTTTTCGAGACTTCTTAAACTATTTATACACTCTTAAAATTTAAAACGAATAAGACAATACTGCGTCAATTGAATACGAAATTGAGCTGAAAAGGAGACGACAATAAGAGAGCAAAAGGAAATCAGATCAGATCGGCCGGCCCGTAAAACGGAATTTTCTATTTTGACTTAAAATCGATAAACCGTAATTGTTTGAGAAGTGAAAGGCGAATAGCGAAAGGCGAAAGGAGGAGACACGCGAACTAGTGCCACCCACCGACAATACACCAACACCAAAACCAAAACCAAAACCAACAACTATGACAATGCTGGAAGGCATGACGTCGATTGACCTGGGCTCGAGCCCCATGCAGGAGACCACGGGCGACATGAACGATGTGCTGCCCGATGAGCTCATGGAGTCGCCGGAGGAAAGGTACATATCAGTCGGAATCCATTGAAAGGTGCCAATCACTGTAAGGAGTCGAGTTCTTTCACAATTGCGATGACGTCGGTTCGCTTGTTACATATTCATGACGTCAGAACAAAGAACATACCATTCTCAGTGCTATTTATGGAACCATTTATATGTATATCCTTCAATTCGATATGCATTTCCACTATTTCCCCTTCCTGGCTCTGGCCTTGGCCCACCCGCTCCATTATTAATAAACAAACAGGGGAAGATGCCTCTGTCGGCCTTGCCTGCGAGTACGTGCCAGTGAACAATAACATGCAATCCGTGATTGCAGGAAATGTGATCTAATAATAACATTAGTACCTTTCCCTGCTTTTGCTGCAAGTTGTTAAGCTGTGAGATTTATTCCACGGATTAGCATTTCGGCTTAATATTCATTGTGCTTTTCACACGATAACCATATTCGTGGGGCACCAACCAACACCAGCCAACACCAATCCCAACCCAAACCCCATCTGAACCCACTACTCGTGCATCCGCATCTGTATCTGTAGCTGGGCAAACACTGGGACTGAGATGGCGATTGTGTTGGGCTAAGACTGCGTCACAATGCGTCACTTTTGGGCGTTTTTGTTGGCCAGAATTATCTTGATCTTTATCTAGGAGCTTCCTCTGCAGTCGTTTACGGCTCTGCAGCATACTGCGGCTTATCGGTTGCTGCTACCGGAGTTCACTGCGGCACGATACGGATCTCTCACCTGAAATTAGTCAAAGACCCAATGTTTTAATGAGGCGTCAGTCGATAATGTGTCAGTCGAAAGTTGTTAATCGCTTTAGCACAATTTCGCACAAATTTGCAGCTCCCGAACATGAACAGATGTGTAAATATAGTCATGTGCATCCATTATCTGGCCAGTTCATATGTGACTCATGGAGTAATGTGCGCAGTGCATTACCAATCCAATTTCTGTTCAAATTAGAACAATTTTCATCATTTAATTAGGTTTTCTCACCCTCACTCACTCACTGCCCCTCTCCGTCATACGCTGTTTTGATCTAATTTTGAGCTTTTATCTGACAAATATTTGCCCAACAGAAGCTAAGGCAAAGCACACACTCCACACACTCCAGCGAAACAACAGCATTGCACGCATTTCAAATTTATAATTCAACAGATAAACATGATTTTGAACGCTTTTGCGAAATGAATTTCAAAAAGTTGGCCAATGCGAAATACAGCAGCTTATGCTCTTGACAGACAGACAGAAAGACTGACAGACTTATGGCAGGCACTAGCGACATTCGTCGCCTCGTATATGGCCTGGCATAATAATCGATGGCGCGACTTAACCCCCTTAGCCCTCTGTGTATCTGTAGTCTATAGTCAAGTGATTTCACATAATTGCTGTGGCAATACTCGTATCTATGGGCTTAGCTTCTCGTGCTTTCCCAAGAAAAGTACACAGATTATATACATACGAGTATGTATGTATGTATGTATGTATGTATGTATGTCTGAATAGATATAGTTAGTCATGCGTGTAATCCATTCTCTAATCGATCGTGATTCAAATTGAGGCCATCTACTCTACTACCTGTTTTGAGACGAAACACCCGACAAAGAACTGATTGATTCACTGTTGATTTTCGGTTGTCTTATTGCATTTACTCATGTCTATCGTTGATTAATAATTGTATTATCTTGTCTTCTTCAGATACGAGCGTCTCCTGCGTCGCGCTCAGGTCGAGGACTTGACGGAGGTCTCGGGCATTGGCTGTCTGTATCAGAGCGGTGTAGATCGCTTAGGTCGCCCTGTGATTGTGTTCTGCGGCAAGTGGTTCCCCGCCCATAACATTGACCTGGAGAAGGTAGGCAATCTAATCCCTTGCACGAATCAAAGTGTTAACTTAACTGAGTTTTTGCAGGCGCTGCTGTATCTGATAAAGCTACTGGATCCCATCGTTAAAGGAGACTATGTTATTTCCTACTTCCACACACTGACATCCACGAATAACTATCCATCGCTGCACTGGCTGCGCGAGGTCTACAGTGTGTTGCCCTACAAGTGAGTGTCCGAAACACCTGAGGGATTTCCAAACAATCTCTTATTGCTCTCCCTTCCAGATATAAGAAGAACCTGAAGGCCTTCTACATAGTGCATCCGACATTCTGGACCAAAATGATGACCTGGTGGTTCACCACGTTCATGGCGCCCGCCATCAAGGCCAAAGTGCATTCTCTGCCTGGAGTCGAGCATCTGTACTCGGCCATCACAAAGGATCAGCTGGAAATACCCGCCTACATAACCGAATACGACATGGCGGTAAGACAAAAGGACTATAGCCCAAGATTTGCTAGATTCCAATGTTGATGATTCTCTTTCATTACAGACCAATGGCCTGCATTACTTCAATCCTGTGCCGACTGCCTCGTAGATGGCGGCCATTGTGGCTGTCTAAAGACAGCGCAGCCGCCATAGCATATACATACATATATATACACCCACACATGTGAAGTTTTTATAGATTTTATAGAACGTATTTTGTTTTCTTGATAAGTAATAATTGTTTACTTGCGCATAACTATCGATGTTGTCGTTTACCGATTGATCTGACGCAAGTTTTGTTGAGCATTGTCTAGCATACGTTTGTGGAAGGGCCAAAACCCGCCCCCACGCCCCAACCAATTAGCTAAATGATAAATCTACATACAGATATGTAAATTCTAAATCCCCAAAAGCGAGAATTATGTAAAACATTCTTATGAAGTGCATGAAAATTAGCTAATTAGTTGATTCAGAAGATTTATTGATTGACAGCAGGCGAAGGACATAAGAATACACACGTTAAACTATTAGTAGGATGAGGATTAGTAGGAGGATGTGGATAAGGATGATGCTATTAGACGATGATGATACCAAAACAAACCGAAAAATGTTAGCAGTGCTGAACAAAATGAAATTTGATTAGATGACGGGCATATATACACTTATACATATATAAAAAAGATTACTTGTACTTCGGAATTTGGAAAGGAATATAGATATACTTATATATATATATTGTATTGTTAGTTATCTTTGCAATTACAAATTGTATTATTAATGTATTAATACTAGAGCCTAACGCGTCGTATGCAGTTTGATCCCCCGATATATACACATAAATACATACAATACATACGTACTATAAATTCAATTGTATTTATACACAAATAAATATACTAAATATACACAAAACTAACAATTAACAAGTTACAAACCAAAGGGGAGAATCAACGCAAGCGAATCAACACTCGGAACGCATACCTTTTGTAGATACAATACTAACTAGAGCTCACCGTGAGGACGGCCCCTTCCTCCCAGGAATCGAAACACCAATAAAGAACCTAACGAATAGTTAATGTTAAATGTTCAACTTTGATATGAATTATGTTTAGGCGAAAGACATACAAACACACAAACACACACACACACGTCCCTCTTTATCTTCCAAGCACCGTTTGCGCTCAAAAGGAACCCCAAGTCCCGACTCCAAGCCAAGAGCACGCCGTCGCCGTATACAACTCAGTATATGTATGCATAAATATACAGAGTATATATTTATATAGATATACATACGTATTGTAATTAGTCGAATCAATTATGGCACTCGCTCTCGCTGGCAGCAATCAGACAACAAAACACGCACACATACGCAAACACACAACAATCGACAGACGCTGAACCCACTCAATTGACAATTGATAAGCAAATGCCGCCAGAGAAACCAACATCTACGAGTACTCGGAGATACATAGATCCACAGCCAACATTCAACAGTTGATTAATATAGCAATTATGTACATGCAAAGCAAAATGCACTCAGGGATTGATTTAAAGAAACCAAAACACCAAAGTAAACGAAGTAAAGTCAAGGAACTTTAGAGGAAGGGCTAATGCAAGCAATGCAATGCGCTTTCCAGAACCCGCAGCACATTGCCAGCAGCAGCAGCAGCCTGGCTAGTACCTTTTGTAAAACGAGAAACCAAGTAGAGACATAGTTTTTGGAAATGTTCCTATATGTATATGTATAATCGTCGAGGATATGTATCATCCACTACAATAAATATACATATATATATATACAATTATGCCAAATACATATTTTGTATCGACAGCAATTAATCGGAATGCGATAGTGAGAGCAGAATTCAGATTTTAACAATCATCAGCGTTACGGTGAATACTTATTCAATTAGCTAAAAGTACAGCCTACTCAAAAGTTACGCTTGATGAGAGCTTAGGAGATCGAGGTTTTCATGGAACATATGGTACATATCCATGTATCCATGTATCTACGGCCTTGCCTCCTATTCAGCTCAACAAGAGAACTCCAATCGAAAACCCAAGTTATGCCAAGTGTTCCTTTCTCAAAGAATATACCATACAATATACATATAGGCGAATACTTTTCGAAATATTTGAAAATTTGTAGATAAGTCTCTAAGTCTACGAGTACTTGAAAACTTTGAAAAATTAAGCCAACTGCAAGTACTTAAAACTAGCATCCCAATTGAACCTATATATTCCATAAAATTTCAAATATTGCCATTGCTTTAGAGTTACAAAACCAAAACTAAAAACTAAAAACAAAAACAAAAACAAAAAGATAAAGAAAACTAGCAAGAAATTGGATAAATGTTGCTAAATTAAATTGTACCTTAATGAAATTCTGCGATTGAATCTTTCCTAGCGTAGCGCGTACTCTTAACAAAATCAAATTCCTTATAGTTGTTAAAGCATATACATACAAGGCGGAAGATGATAATTCAATTAATGAATGATCAGAACATGGCATCGTGGCACAAAATGCGCAATTAATTTAAGCTTTTCCAAATACGAATTACAAAATTACAATCCAGCTCCTTGTTCTTTTTGTATATATAAATAATTGGTAATAATTAATAAAAGGAAAACAACAAAACATATGTACAATATAGTATGCTTTCGTTAAACATAATCCTTAGACTCGATTTTGTGTGTGTGTTGTGTTTGTGCTTAAATGCTGAGAAAGCATTTACACTGAAGATCACTTTTGGCCGGAGAATATCTGAGGCAGTTACTGTATAACCAGCTTGCTGTTCTTTGGGTTCGGTATATATTTCTCCTTATACAGATCGAACATCCTCTCGAGGTCCTCTATGACTTGTCCATGCACTTTGTCCACATAGGCGGCATCCGGTTGCTCACTCCTTACCACATCGATGGGGGAGCCAACTGGGGAATCAAAATGTTTATTAGAGATTGAGGATTTTCTTTCAGACTGATTCCGTTGAGACTCACCAACTTGGACGATGCGACGGCGTTGGGGCAGGAACCCAAAGGAATAGTTGAAGATGCCACGACCCACTGGAATAAGCGGGGATATCCCCGTCAGTTTCTTCACCACAGACTGCACGCGACGCAGCAACGAGTCCGGCGGATTGGCCACCTGATCGAATATATCTACCTCACCGAAGGAAAACGTGGGCACAATAGGTGATCTGGATGGAGAGGAGATTACTTCCATATTTGAATAACATATTTCCAGCATTAACTCACCCCGTTCGAATGGCCATTTTGACGAATCCCTTGCGGTTCTTCAGGGTCAGAATATATTTCCCTGGATGCGAGTCCATGGCTTCCTGGGCGCCGCCTACAAGTATAGCCACCGCATTGGACGTAAAGCCATCGCTGTTGCCCGCATGCTTCGGATCATTCGATTTGGTTAGCAATCGGACCAGGGACTCTTTGGACACCGACACCATTCCCCACCAGCGCACAATTTCACGGAGAAGCGGTGTTCGGAAGTGTTGATTCAAGGTGCCTACCTTGGGCCGGATCTGGGGAAACAGCTCCAGCCATTTGCTGATGTCCAGGCCCATGTTGACACAAATTCCAGTTCTATTTCAGGAATCATTTTAATATATATATTCAGTTATATGTGTCTTCACTTAAGTGGACCGATAAGATTGGCTATCTGTCGGCCTGCTTACCCGAGTATGCCATGCGGAAAGCTGGCCAAGATGTAGTTTCTGTTTGGTGGCAGGTCGACTGTCTTTACCAGCTCCACGGGAAAATAGTCGCGATAGTTCCGATATAGACGATTTGAACGGTTTATCATCCAGCTAAGGGAGATTTTGATTATGATAGGATTATCTCTACAATAATTATGTTATAGACTTACCCATTGCCTTCCAAGATGGAGTTGTTTCTCTTGTGATCCACAAACATATAAACAAAATAAATGAGCATCAAGGTGCGGAGTATGAGGCCCCCATAGAACTGAGAAAGATAAACACTATGCAGATGATCAAGTTGACCAATGTCGGCACTCCTTTGGTTACCATCAGGACTGCTACAACGAGGCAGGCGAAAAGGGGCAGCGTGAAGAACGTGAGGGTGAGAACCGCTGTGACCAGGGTCTGCAGGCGTCGTGCCAGCGGGACGTGTAGGGGAGCCCACTCGATTTTCATGTTATTGTCTATTGTCTATTAGTACAAGCACTCCACGGATCTGACAGAAAAGTACCCGGTACTAGCGACTCTGTCGATGGCTCTCCAGCAACTAAATGACAGCGAAATAACGACAAACGAATTTCAATATACAATACTGATACTTATCCTTATCAACGAAGCGACCCGTCTTCGTCTACTCGTGCCGAGGGCGGGCGCTTTGGTAATCCTATATTGTTGTTAGCAGTTTAAGAACCCCACTTCGGGGAGATAAACATAAGTATTGATAATTGCTTAAGCGTCGACGCACTTGACGGAGACCATCAGAAATTGTAGTAAGATTTAGCGATAGCGCTAGGATACCCTACCCTGATTCCCGCCACCCACTCCACACCGATTTATGTGCTCAAATTATAGTCAAATTATCGTTTCATTTACCAACCATTCAATAGTTATTTCTGTGGGGTGGCTGTAAATTTTGATTACGAACCACGACAGCGGTTGACTTTTAATCGGCGCATAGCAAATCATATTTCTAGGTTTGAAATATAGTTCAATATGTGATTACAAAAATACTGTTGGCATGCGAGTAGTCATCTCTATCGAGTCTCTCACCCGACCTTTAAGCCTAACACTTTCGTGCTCTGGTTCGCAACAGACATTCTTCGAGCTATGCGTAGCTACAATGTTTGTTCCTTGATAAGATGCTCTGTTCAATTTCGTGGGCTACGGACTTGTGGCGGTCTTATCAGGCAAGTGCCTCCACGGCTGGGCAAGTGCTGATTCATGCAGCAGTTGTTACAGTCTCTGATGGAAAAATCTATTGTAACTGACGTAAGCACTCATATGAATATGAATATGTTGTGTTGTATCAATTAGAACTGGTTCTCCAACCTCTAATCGCTATTAATCAACAACACTGACAACCGCATGAAAATGGAAATGTACCACTTGAAATACATTTAGACAGTATGCATAGTCAGTATCACTCATGTTTTGGTTATCGACTTATTCTCACGATTTGGAGAACAATGCTCAACGACTTGCTTATTGACCCCGTCGCGGTAACGTTATCGCGTTTCTAGAACAGAACCGATGTCGCTGGCGAACAATTGTTAACTAACCAGACGGGTTGACAAGGGCAGAAAGCACGATTTGCGACGTGTTTAAGGTAAGCTAGTACATATGTATAAAGTATTTATAAGGTATAAATTATCTAGCCCTATTTAATTGCATGCACGCTCATAGTGCAACTTAGCCTTAAAAAATGCAGGCGAAGAAGTCAGTGCATTTGTAAATGTACCTGAATAAATAGTTCATTTGATTCTTAACAAACCGACTCGGAAGATTGGAAGCTTTAGTATAGCCAAGATATAGCGTACAGAAAAAGCAAGTATTTTAATTATTGGCACATCCAATATTTCAAAGGACCTACTTTCCCAGGATCGGAAGAATCCGGACTGTTGATCGGAAATTTAATAATTTAATTTATTTTAATAATTCGTGAAAATGTATACACATGTCCTTTTTTCTGATGCTAATAGGTTGGCAGATGCAGCTATAAATGGCAGAAACCCCAAAAGTTTGCCATGAATTATAAAAATCAAAGGTCCCCCTTTTTTTCCAACACGAAAAGTATGCCATGATTTATATAACCAGTCGTAGTACAAAATAAAAAGTTCGCGAAGCTACATCTCGGGAAAATCGATCCAGATCGGCGAACTTATAATTGTTTTTTGCAAAAATAGTAAAAAGATACAACAGAAAAAAACCAGTATTTAAATTATACTTAAGTTCGAATTTAAGTAGGAATTTCTGCTCTGCAAACAGCTCGAATAGTTTTCATTCATATTTATTGATTCTTCATACGCATGTTCATAATACATAATTGCATATTTGATGACTTATGATAGATATTTGCCATAATTTTAAATATATGCTTTTAAAGTGTGTGTGTGTGTGTGTGTGTGTAGGGGAGTGTGCTTTAATCGTTTAACATTATCATTGTGGTGTATGCATATTCAATATTCGTTTATACTTGTATAGCTTCCGGCATTCGCAATTGAACGCTGAACAGCTGAACGTAATCGGTTTACATATAATGGGCATAATATAGGTTTACGAATGTATGTATCTAGACGTGTGTAGGACTTAACTGAGCAATCCACATGGATATCCCAGGCAGTTTAACTTAGTAACTAGCAAGCTTGACGGCTAATCATACATGTTTCTGTATATACTCGTATGTAACGGGGTGTATGTGTGGCGTGGTTTGGAACTAAAACAATTTACAAATAATTAGCAACTATTGCGAGAACTAAAAAGTGTGATAAAACCTAGTTAGATGCTTGATCTGCCAATAATTACTTGTATGTTATATTATGTTTATGGTTTAGCTTTATGCGTACTAACTTTTCAACACTTAGATTCTAGGGAAAAGGTGCGGCCTGCCAATTGGAAAGATTTCACTATACTCGTATTACCATTCAATTCTTGCAATATCTTAAAGAGCCAGCAGCCTCGCTTAAACAGTGTAAATGCATCAATCGCTTGCTTGGTGATTGGAGTTCTTCTGTCTCATCTATGAATGTGTGAGAATTCTGTTTCTGCTTCAGTGCCTGTATCGTATCTGTATCTTTATCTGTGGTTGTTTGTTTTAGTATGAATTATGCAATAAAATCAGCCTTAGTTATAATAATTGTTACTCGTGAAAACGCATTCTATAAGTTTGGGTTGCCTATGACGATATTTGCTTTAAGCGCTGGCAAATATGTGAGAACCTTTCAATATAATACGCCACTTTCCTCCTTCGGCATGTTTAAGGGTTTCTCTAAAAAACAATTGTACAAAAAATCTATTAAAAGTAAAAATCTGTAAATTTTACTAGCAAAAATTTACGTTTTGTTTTCGTTTTGGATTTCTAAATTGTTTTTCTTGTTTTCTTCTTCTTTTGGATTATAAAATGTCCCGGCTATGGTATATCGTGTTATATTCATGTTTAAAAACATTACAAGTTTTAGTATCGGTTTAGTATTTAGTTTAGTTGACTCGACTTGACTGGAAATTCGGCTAAATGCTCAAATTCAAATCTTATTGTTACTCGGTGCAACGTCTATCGCATTCTCCCGCTCTTTAGGCAAATAAAACCTACGCTAGTTGTGTATTGGATTAATAATGGTTAATGTCGCTTAAATATTTTGTGCACTAGTCGAACACGAACACGAATACGAACATGAACGCGAATGATCAATGGATGGATACTGAAGAAATGAACCTGCCCTGGCGGCCCCTCAACATTACGAACTAAATCGGCTATGCATACATATATGTAGCTATTTCTATTGGGGCATTTAATCGAAACTGTGCAGATCGAAAGCAAACTAAAGAAACGAATACATTCAGTTCGATTCAGTTTGTTTTCAATGGTTGCAACGGGGATTTGGGTGGGGTTTTGGTGACTAACATAATACAATATTGCATACAAACGCGCACACTTTCTGTCGGATTAGAAATATTTTTGTTTAGTTGCTGCTCTCGGTCAGCCTACATAAATTTATATCACACTCAATAAATATAATAAAAGTAATTTAAGATTGTGTTTCGTTTAGTTTCCCTCTGGTATGGGCACTGCCTCGACAAATCGGACACGACACACATGCACGCACCTAACATCTGTCTCTATTTGCAATATTTGCATTTATAATTACTTTCTTGTGGGTTTAGCGCTTTGAACTTGAATGTTGTGTATTTGCTGTGAATATACATAAGTAGCAACGATTTGATTTGTGTCTGAAAGGGATCCATTGCTATGCCTGCTATGTATTCTATGCCTTCGTGTTGCTTAATGCTCTACTTGTGGCCTCTTTCCTCGGGTGCAGGCAGCCACAGCTATTCGTTATGAATGGCAATGACTGTTGACTAACTCTAATTAACGACTTAACGATTTGGCAAATGTTAGATTTGATTCCGCAGCTCGTGCAGCTCCTACAGCTCTTAGAGCTCAGCCTAGTGCAGCCGATGGTGATTGGCCTTGGGCATGGCGCCAACGATACGCACACGTCCTAAGGTGCCCACGGCTCCAGCGCCAGCCCCGCCTGACAGGCGCTGATGGTGGTGCAGCATCTGTTGTTGTTGTTGCTGTTGTTGCTGCTGTTGAAGCTGTTGTAGTTGTTGCTGTTGGAGTTGTTGCTGTTGAAGTTGTTGCTGTTGAAGCTGTTGCTGTTGAAGTTGCTGCTGCTGATGTTGCTGAGGATGATACTGTCCGCCTTGCAGATGCGGCTGCGACTGCGGCGCGTGCTTGGCATCGTTACAATCGCAGAACTGCGGCGGCGGCGCCAGGACCAAGTTCTCGGTGCACAGCTGCATATTGTTGTTGCCAGGCTGCGCTACAGTCGCCCCGCCCGGACCACCAGCAACAGCACCAGAGGCAACAGCCACCAACTGTCCGCTGGGCAAGACGCCCACAATATGCGTGGCCATCTGCTGCTGCTGCTGCTGGTGTTGGATCTGCTGGTGCTGGTGTGGGTGAGGATGTGGCTGCTGGCGTTGCAAAGTATGCTGCGGAACCTCGCCATCGCTGTCGGCCTCCAGAGGCGGCGGCAACTGCATTAGAGAGACGGCCGAGGTGCGAGTCACGCCCCGCTGCATGGCAATGGCCGCCGCCTGCTTGCGTGTGAGCGAGTTGTGCCGCTGGAATGCCTTTGCAGGCGGCGAGGGGCTCAGGTCGCCGTCGTCATCCTCCAGGTCGGAACGCTGCTCCATCTCCGATTCGTGGCCGCTGTTTCCCTTGTGCAGCTGCTGCTGATGCTTGGCCACCAGGGCGGCCGTGTTGCTGGCTCCCCCGGCGGCGGCTGCCTTTGCCTTGAGGATCTGCTGCAGATGTTGTTGGTGGGCCAGCTGCTGTTGCTGTTGCTGCAGGATCTGCTGCTGTGTGGCTATCAATTTCTGGTTGGGATTTGCCTGCTGTTGCAGCTGCTGCTGCTGCTGCTGCTGATGGTGATGCACGTTGGGTATGCGCCCCAGAACCTGTGGACTCATCACTGATGTGGCATTGTTGCCGCCGAGAGATTTCATGTTGATGTTGCTGGCCATTGTGGCCACAGTGGCTGTCGGCTTGGTGCCGAGCTGCTGCTGCTGCTGATGCTGCTGTATAACGGGAGCGTGCTGCTGTTGCACCAACTGCTTGACAGTCAGCGTGGTGGTGGCTCCTCCACTTGCTGCTCCAATGCTGATTGTGGTCTTGGCCATGGCCTTGGTGGAGGCCTTGGGCTGATCGGGTATAGTCTTCGGCTCTTCCACAATGGTCACTGTCGGCTTCTTCTTGATTGTGTCCGTGGGCTTGGCGACTGCCGCTGCTGCTGCAGCTCCTGCACTTCCTGCTATGGCCATCAGACCATCCTGATCGCTGCTTACTCCAGAACTGCTAGTGTCACACTCATCTTCGCCTGGACCTGGACCTGGAGATGGCTGTGGTTGTTGCTGCTGCTGCTGCTGCTGTTGCTCCTCGTCTGGCTTCTTCGCGAAACCATTGGGCGAGGACTTGGAGGTCTTGAGATTACTGCGTATGCGTTGGATTTCCTCCACCGACAGCGAATGTGAGATGGACGCACTGCCAGAGTTCGAGCTGCTGCCACTGTGGAGGAGACAAAGGGAAAATTAGCAAATCTTCAGTTCAGTTTAGAGGCAACCAAAAAACAACTCTTCGCCTAGGTCATAGATACCATCATACGTGGAAGGTATAGGATATAGGCCGGTGACTGGTCAGGGTCGACGGGTCTGTAATTACAACTCCTTCGACTTCCAAAGGAAATCCCCCAGAACAATCAGGAATCCTCAAGATGGCTTCTTAGCGGAACCAAAAGTCCATTTAGAAACACCTGTGTGAACCCCGCCCTAAAAAGCGACGTTAATTATGCAGCTTCGGGTCTATTTTGCAAAAGATAACACCATTTCTAGATATGTATTATCTCCCAAAGATAAATAACCTTTCTCACGAAAGGATTCTCGGCTTAAGGCTATTTTCTGCCCAATCCAAAGGAATATTTTCCACCGATGTTGGCCACAATGCAGAGCAAAAGAATCTTGAGCTTCATCTTCAATTTTGAAATGAGTTGGGTCCCCATCCTTCTGTGCCTTTTATAGAATATTTCTATTGCCCTCCCTAAACGAATTGGCAACGCCTTTTTAACTTTTGGATTCCCGATTAGGTCCGGTGTTTGCACTTGTCAGCAAAGGTCCATCGCAATGTAAATCAAACAAGAACTAAATGATTGGCAAAAGGAAATTTAATTGCCTGAAGAATGGAAGGAATACCTTCCATTGAGGTGGGCCACAATGAACAGCAGGAGAATCTTCAGCTTCATCTTGATCTTGATCTTCAGTTTTTGAATGACCCGTGACCACCACCTACTACGACTTTTATAGATGATTTCATAATCGAATTCTCAACGCCTTCATACAGCCCATATATAGTATTCCTGCATTCCCAATTCGATCGGGAATCGTTCTAGACTCATTCCAACACACCATTAGCCATGCATATTTGAGTAAAACTTTAAGATTCGATTGGCTTATGCTGCATGGATGCAAGCACCGGACATAATCGGGAATCCATAAGCTGGCACTCCTATGGAAGGTGTTTTAGTGACGTGGAAATTCTAGAAACGATTCAGATGAAGAAGAACTTAACTTAGGCTTGACTTATCGACATCTAAAGATAGATCTGAGCATTCTTGTAGTCATCCTCATCTACATATCTACACATATCTCCTAGATATGTACGTTCTCGCATGTATGTATGTATGTATGTGAAGGAGGAGTCTAAGAGCGTGGCTTTGGTCCAAATGCTAGTCAAAAGTGCAAAGAGAGACTTATGCAAACACCGGATATAATCAGGAATCCATTAGGTAGCTAAGACATTGCCAATTCAATTAGAGACGAGGAATTTCTGTAAAAGGGAGATCCACTCGAGGGAGAACTCAACTCATTCGCACGCACATCTCGGGTGGGATTCAAGGAGTACTATATCCGATAAGCGAGTTTGGGCACTGTGTGCAAACAGATAAGCAAAGTGAAAGGTTCGGGGGTCAGTCAATGGGGTCTTCGCTTTCCTATTCTCTAATCGTATGTCAGTCACAATCGCCTTTGAATCCGATTCTCTCTTTACTTGATCTGTGGCTGGAGATCTCTCGAGATTGGCCGCTTCGACTTGGCTTACCTGGCCTGACTGTTGCCGCTGGTCTCGGGCACATCGAACAGGGCTATCTTCTCGTTGAGCTTCGTGTTGCGCGCCACCAGAATCGAGTTCTCGTCCTCCCCATCCGACTCGCTGCAGCTGTAGTCCGGCTCGGGGATGGGCGGGGCTCCACCTCCACCTCCACCACCACTCCCATTTCCATTTCCATTCTGTGCTGCTTGCTGAACTGCAGCAGGCGCTGGCTGGGACTGGAACTGAGACTGTGAGTGAGACTGTGGTGGCGGTGGTGCTGGCGGGGACTGGGGCTCCGGCTGTTGTTGCTGTTGCTGCACTGGCACCTGCACCTGAGGCGCCGCATAGTGGGAGGTCACTCCAGTGGGCTGCTGCTGTGGCTGCTGTTGTTGCTGCTGCGGACGCATCTGTGTGGGAGCGGCATACTGGCTGACCTGGTGCTGTGCCTGTGGCTGTGCCTGGCTGTGCCTGTGGCTGTACCTGTGGCAGTGGCTGTTGTTGCTGAGAGCTCGCGGAGGTCTCTTGGGGCGGCTTCTCTTGCGCCTGACGCAGCTTCCAGGCCATCACGTTGCGCAGCTCCTGGGGCGAGGCATAGATCTTGGCGTTGGCCGAGGGATTGAAACTGCTCTGGACGCCATCGATGGCCGCACTGGTCACGGCATCGTTCTCGGTCCGCTTCTTCAGCTTCTGCTGCAAGGAGATGGTGCTCTCGTACTCCGAGACGCTGCTTCGGGTCTCCACCTTGACCACTTGGCCGACAGGCGGCGGCGGTGGGGGATGATTGGGCGGGGGAAGCACTGGGCCGGCTGCCCCCTTGGTATCCATGGTGTTGAGACGCTGCAGCGAGGCGTGCAGCGTGGCCACATCGTCCTGCGAGTGATGACCCTTGCCGGCCGCCTGCCAGATGGACGAGACTGAGCCGTGCAACTGGGCGCCGTGCAGGTCGGGCGTGGAGTGGAATCGCTTCAAGTCGCGTCCTCCAGCGCCGCCTACTCCCCCAGCTCCACCGACTGTGGGCGTGGCCACTGGCTTGCCACGCAGGGTGCCGCCGCTGCCGCTGCCGCTGCCAATGATCCCTCCGTGCTTGCTCCTGGCCGTCTTGCGCTTCATTTCCGCCACACTGCCGTAGACCAGGGGTCCGCTCCTCATGGGGGATCCGTTCGTGGCGGGAGGCGTGGCCGCGCCACTGTCCGTGCCCGACTGGAACCGGGAGCTGGTCATCATGGTGGCATAGCGGCTGGCATTGGCGGCACTGCCATCGCCCTGCTGCCGCTGGAAGAGCTCCTCCAGCTCGGCGGCGGTGATCCGACTGGATGTGGGCCGGGCCTTGATGCTGGCCGTCCGCAGCTGGACGGGGGTGCCGGGTCCCGTCTGATTGTTGTTGCCGTTGCCGTTGCCGTTGCTTGTGGCTGCGGACGCCGCAATGGACGTGGCAATGGACTCCACCGAATTGGACTTGGTGTGCGGCACATCGTCCTCCTTCTCGCCGCCATTCTCGAGGCCAGCCACCATGGACTTGGCCCTGGCCCGGCCCACGCTCAGCGTCGTCTTAGGATCCCTTCGTGGGGGCATGGGTGCCATCCGCACACTTCCTCCGGCCGAGGAGCCGCCGCCGCCGCCATGGCTGCCCGGCCCCATAGACATCTTGCGCGGCAATGTGGCGCACTGGCGGTGCGACGTCTGCGGAGTGCTCGGGCCACTCGACAAGTGCTGGCTGCCGGCCCTGGCCCCGCTGGGCAGGTACTGGACAGTGGCCTGCATCTGGTGGGGGAACTGCGGCGATATCACCGTCATGTTGACCAGGGCTCCCGCCGAGCGGATCATCTCCACCACCTGCTCGTGCGAGGCGGCGCTCACGTCCTCCCCGTTGATGGTCAGCAGGAAGTCGCCCGGCCGCAGGCCGGCCATGTCGGCCACTCCGCCCGGGTCCACGTCGTCCAGATACTGCAGAGCCGGAAAACGTTCCGAGGGTCGCAGCTGCATCAGCTGGGAGCTGGCCTTGGCCCCCCGTAAAATGAAGCCGAAGCCGCGCTTGGCGCGGTGCAGCACCACCGACCGTGGGGCATTGTAGGCGCTGCAAAGGATTTGGATTAGTTCAGGTTGGATTCGATTTCGGAGACTGCATCCGCGTACCTCTTCTTGATGCGCGGCGCTGTGGCGCTGCTGTACTGTCCAATGGAGTTGTTGTTGTTGTTGTGGCTGCCCATGGGGGCTCCGGCTCCTCCCCCGTTACTCTCTGCCAACTGCTGTGGCTGCTGGCAGGACCCGTTGCTGGTCATGGACAGCGAGGGCGAATGGTGGGGCTGCTGCAGCAGGGTGCTGGAGCTGCCCGAGTGCCCGCCGAGGCTGAGCTGCGGCGATCCCTGGTAGGAGGCGGAGGAGGAGGGCTGCTGCTGGTGCTGCTGCTGCTGTTTCTGCTGCTGCTGGTGTTGCAGTGGGGCCTGCTGGGGGGCGGCCATGCCCGTGCTGGCGGTCATCACGTTGGTGATGTGCTTCTGGCGCAGATTCACCTCCTGGACGCAGTCGGCGGGGAAGAAGCCCGACTGATTGGTGCCCCTCACATAGCCCTCGAGGAGGCCGCAGTCGGTGCTGCCCACCACTTCGATGACGTCGCCGGGCTGTAGCCGGATGTGGCCCACTGTGTTGCCGACATACGGCTCCATGCACACGACAGTGGTGCTGGGGTGTCCAATCGAGCAGGCGGCCGAGTCCGAGTTGGTTCCCACGCCCGACGAGTCGCTGATGATGTCGCTCGTATCGCCCAGGGATTTGTCTGTGCGGGAAGGAGTCGGAGGCAGAGAAAGAGTCAGAATGAGAGTCTCAGAATGGGTCAGAGTGGAGGCCACTCATTTGAAAGACATGCACATTGTGTGTGTGTGGGGTGATGGGGCACACAGAAGCCTCTGGCATGTGGAGGCAAAGCGGATGAAGAAACGATGCGTTGCGGAACTGTGTGATTCATCCGAAGGAAACGAAACGAAACGAAACGGTATGATGTGCGAGTGAATCATGGCAACAGTGTTCCTTAATTGAATCACAAATGAATCGATGATCACAGGATCACGGCATCCCTTTGCTAACATTCAATCAATATCCACAGACGAATCGTATCAATAAAACATGCAATTTGTACTTTTCTTTCGTTTAAAAAATCTACTTAAAATGCATGCCCAATATATATTGTACGTCATATAAGGAGTATATACTTATCCGCTTGTTGGGTTTGAATTATTATATCTTTTGCGTATGTACAGAGTGTACAGAGAGTACGATTAAGGAACTCAACTTAAACTCAACTTAAGATTAAACTTAAACACAAGCTTGAAGGCAAATCAAAGGGAAGAGACGGAAATGATGGATTACCTGTGACAATGCTGATGTCGTCCTCGTGCGAACGGTGTCCCGAGGAGCCCTCGGAGAGGCTAGAGCTGGCCGAACTGTAGGCGCCCAGCATGTGCTCCGAGGGGCACGGCGAGGGCGGACCGTGCAGCTGCAGCTGATGCTGATGCAGCTGAAGCTGGTGCTGGTGCTGGTGGTGCAGATGATGGGGATTGAGGTGCTGTTGCTGCTGCTGCTGCTGGTGGTGGTTCTGATGCTGCATCATCATCATCATCAGACCCCCACCGCCAACACCGCCATTGCCCGTTCCGATTCCGATTCCGTTTCCGATGCCATTCGGATGGGCACTGTCACTGACCATTGCACCACCAAGACCACCGCCAGCCGCAGCCAGCAGAGCAGCCCCGGCGGCTCCATTGGCGCTCAGCCAGCCGATGCCCGAGCGCCGCTTCGGATTGTAGCGCGGCGGTCCGCGGAAGGGTACTGTGGTGTAAGGATAGTAAGGATAGTATTTCGCTTTATATGGCTATGTGTATGTGTATGTGTGTGTGTATATGTGGCTGTGGTGCAAGTGGTTCTGTGTGTGTGTGGGTATATGTGGGTGGGGCATGTAGTTGGTTTGTAACCCCACTCCTCCTGCTCCTCCTCCACCTCCTCTCTGTTCGATGATCGGAGAAATGTTGGAGCTCTACTCAATCTATTCTTTTGGGGGATTCACTGGAGGATTACTTACTCGTACTTACTGTCTGGAAGGTACACGACTCTTACAAACAAAGCATTCGGTCAAGGACATTCTAGTAATGTCCTGCCAAAGAACAAACAAACTTCGCTATGAAACGTGACGTGATATGAGAGAGATAGACAAGAACGTGCCAAAACGGTTGGAGAGGCACATGTGGCATTAACAAATGAATGGAATGGATTGTGGTACATACAGATATGGGTAGTATACGAGTATAAATGGAAAACTATTTGGATACAGTAACAGTAACAGTAACAGTAACAGTGGGTAACATTAAGAGTAACAATTATAGAGCAAAGAGTACGAGTATGTATCGCAAACAAGCAAATGCAAAATGCAAAATACGAAATACGAATTACGAAAATGTGTGAATATATAGGTACATATATAATTTAGCATTATTATACATTGATATGAAGGAGATCTGATTGATGATTGATGATTTATGACTGATGAATGATATGAATGAATGCTCAAAGGGGTGGGGGGAAGGAGGCAAGGAAACTATACGGTTACGACCGATATGTACAATATAATAAGTAATAGATTGAGTAGAGAGTAAACACAAATCCAAACAGAGAGAGAGAGAGAGAGAGAGACAAATACAAAAATATATAAACTGGAAACTGTTTCAGTTCCATTCGTAGTTCGGAATGTTTGAATATATGAATGGGTATATATGAGTGGGTATATGAGTAAAATGACCATGAAGTTCTGTTGCGAGTACGAGTCGAGTGTTCAGAGTGGAGGATGGAGGATGTTGGATGGAGAATGCAGCAATGGAGTATGGAGAATGCACTTACCAATATCCTCCGATTTGTAGTTCTCAATGACTTCGGCCAGCTCCAAGTTGCCAGCTATGACAGCCACCTAGGGAAGAGAGAGAGAGACATCGAAAGAGGCATTAGATGACCAGGCACACCAGCCACCAGACACACTACCCAAAACCAATTGAAACTAAACTAAATACAAAATACTTAAGGGCTAGACTACAAGCGTAACTACAGTAGCAGCATAATTCCATTCTAGATATACGTTGGACTCTTTACCTGATAGGGGGTTTGGTTGGCAAAGTTCTGGGCACCGCGCTGGGCGCCGCGAAAGAGAAGCATTCGGGCACAAGCCTCTTGGTTGTTGACGGCGCACACATGCAGCGGACTATTGCCGGACGCATTGCGGCCATCCATGTCAGCACCGTAGAACAGGAGGTGTTCCAAGTGCTGAACCAGGCCGTGCCGACAGGCCTGTCTCATTGCAGATTACGGATTGCAGATTGCAGATTGAACAGTGCGGAAGGATGCAGATACAGTTGCAGATACAGATGCAGATACAGATACAACCCGCGGGTTACAACAGAGTTAGAAAGCGTTTGTTTTTGTTTTTTTTGTTTGTTTTTGTTTATAGAGTTAGAGAGAAGAGAGAAAGTAAAGAGAGAGAATTCAAATATTAATTGGCATTCAGCACTTTGCGGGCAGGGGTACAGACACCAGCTGGAGGACTGGAGGGGGGGGCTTCACCAGAGATTCGATGAGGGGGATTAAGCGTTGGCAGATACGAATCTGGGAATCTACGGGACCGGCGTTTTCAAAGGACCGACACCGACTCACCTGATGGACCTCGTTCCAGCCCTGGCTATCCTGGATACCGAGCGTCGCGTGGTCGTGCAACAGGCTCTCGGTGATCTTCGATTCGCATTTTCTGGTTATCGAGATGTACAGGGGCGTGATCCCACGCCCGTCGCGGTAGTTGGGCGAGGCCCCGAGCTCGAGGAGGGTGCTGAAAGGAGGGGTAGATGATTAGTATATGGATCGTGTGGCATTTGGAGACTCATCCCAACCTGACCGCCTCCAGGGAGTCGTGCTCCACAGCCCGGTGCAGGGCCGTGGTCCCGTCCTTGGTCCTGTAGTCCAACAGGGCTCCGCCATTGACCAGGGCAATGAGCACTTTGTTCGGTTTCTTGGCACCGGTGGCCACGCTCAGCGGCGTCTCGCCGCTCTCCGAGCAGTGGAAATTGGGGTCCAGTCCCTTGGCACACATCTTGGCTATCTTCTCCACATGTCCCCCGTTGATGCACTCGAGGAATCGGCGCAGATTGGCTCGCGTGTGCAGGGCCTTCAGCTGGCGCTCGTCCAGGGTCAGCATTTTGTAGACGCGTCGCTTGTACTTGAGCTGCACGAATGGAAACAAAGGTGGAGCATTTTAGAGGGATCCAGAGACCATCCGGAGACGCACACACACACTCACCTCCAAGTAGCCGACGGGTCCGTTGAACGGATAGTCGCCCAGCCGGCGCTCTTCATCCAGAAACTTTCCCGCCTTCCCGTTCGAGGGCGGGGCAAAGAGGCCGTAGTTGAAGCTCTCCTTAAGTTCCTGCAACAAAAAAAAACAGAGGAAAAGGATGAGTGCAAGTGCAAGAGTGTTTCTATGTGCGAATCAGGTGCTCCATTCACGTGCTCAAGTCGTGTGTGCGCCAGAGTCCTACAAAGGACTTCCGGCTTGCCAGTGGGCGAGCTTCCTTCTCATAAAAGAGTACAACATACATCACATATACAGTATGTGTGTGTATATAGGATGCTGTATCCTGTACACAGAATCCTTCACAATGTCCTCGCTAATGAGCGCGTGACAGGAGCGCCATCTAGCGACTGCCTCTCACGGGAGAGGGAGGGGGGACGGGGGGACTGTCATTATTTACCGTTGCGTTGCCTTTAAGTGGCAATTTCTTGTTTTAATTAAACAAAAAACTCTCTTCTTCTCTTCGGCAGAGCGACAGAGAGAGAAAGAGAGAAAGAGAGAAAGAGAGGACTCCCTCTGCTCAAGTGTATAACGGGTTTGCCGCTGCATTAATTATGCAAACTGCGTGTGTGTGTGTGTCCTTAAGTGGCAAGTGCCCCCAGGCAGTTGCATGTTGTCTCATAATGTGCCAAATGTTGCCATTAGAGAGAAAAAGAGTTCCCGTCGAAGGTTTCCAACCTGGAAGATGGCGGTCCCCCAAACAAAAACCATTAGAACAGATTGTGATACTTCCGTGGAATGGGAATACTTCTTAGGAAAGTGATTTCATTGATTGAAAGCCCCATCCCCCCCAGGACAGGGCAGGCCACTGGGTCAGGGTTTCCTTTCCTTAATTTGTACTTCTTAGATGGGTATTTGCTGGTTCTACATTCAATCAACTCTTCCATTTGCACTTTATCTGCTAAAATCATTAGCCAGTGGAGCCCTGAGAACAATTTAATGAGAGGCTGGCAAATGGCTGCAAGACTATCCTTGGTTCGATGCAGTTTCTCTGGCCAGTCACGTAGCCCAAGACTTTGCTGAGATAGTTGTATCCCAGATACAATATACGAGTAGACGGGTATACGGCCGCATGCAGCAGCTCTTCTTCGTGGGGGAAAACCCACCCCTGGGTCGCATAAATTTCAACCACACAAACTAACACGCCCCAAAAGTGGCAGTAAAGGTGGCCCCATTCCCCTCGTAAATGCCATACACCACTCACCCTCCCTCACCCTCTCCTGCTGAAACAACAAAACACGTTAACTGCTTTGCGCCAAATGGTTTTTATGGCGCCACCCTCTCTGCCACCCCGTGTATACCATCCCTTTTCCCTTTCCCTTCCGAAATCACAGCCATCCGAGTCCCAGTCCCAGTCCCAGTCGGAGTCGGAGTCCCAGTCTGAGTCTCAGTCATGCACATGCAAATTGCAGACACGTCGCTGCCCTAGACCCCCATGAGAAGGGAATACGAATACGCCGCCTGCCGCCTGCCGCAGGGCTGCCAAGGGTCGAGGGAGTGGTCCAACTTTCGGGTCTCGGGGGTTGCCCTGCCGTGCCCTGCCCTGCCCTACCCCGCCTTGGGAGCCCGGCGGGGGAGGAGGATGTGCTTCAAAGTCAAGTTGTTTGCGCAAATTGCATTTTTATGAGTTCTGATTCCGATTTTCCAATCCGTAAGACGGCTCATAAAAAAACGTCCACGTTCAGGGGATACTGGGAAGGGCATCCAAAGGGGGGCAATCCCCATCCCTGGCCGCACCAGGGAGCCCCCCCCCCACCCCTCCGTGGAAGCTGCTGCAAAAGTAATTTAGAACTTTTGCCCTCTTTTTGGGTTTAAAACACTTTTCCAACAGTTTTACTCATTTTGCTCACTTTTTCGGGGGGGTTTTTCCGTGTGGCAGCCAGCCATAAATTGTGTTCTGTTCGGCCTGCAACAAAGTGCGGGGGCATACGATGCGGAATGTGTATTCCATACATCGAGTGGGTGGGTGTTGGGATGAAAGGATATTGTCCATAAATCATGAAGAAATTGCAACTGCATCGGGCGTGCAACACAACCAATGGACCCACAAAATGCCTCTCGAAGGACCATTCATGGCTTTTTGCATAAAGTTCAATATGTTGTGACAGTTTGAGAGCAACTGTAGTGCAGTGCAGTGGCCTTTGTGGGAAGCTCTTCCTTCCCCAATGCCGCAGTTTGAGAGCACCGCACACAGTTGCACAGCCACTGGCCCGCAGCAGACGAGTGTCAAGCTCTCGCGGATAGAATAGAATCCAAAGTAAATGTCAATGCGATGTGTGATGTGTGATGTGCACTTGCCAGCAAATAAGCGACTTCCTGTTCCAATAAGAAGACCCCAAGGCGACAACAACAGCAGCAGCAGCAGCAACAAAAGAAATCATTGATAAATTGTCAAACAGTAGTGGACGTAGTTGTAGTTGTTGTAGTTTTTGTAGTGGCTGGTGTATGTACTTTTTGCTGGGACTGTTCTGTTGTTGCATTTGCTTGCCCGTTGATTGAAAGCAACGCTCAGACAGACAGGAGAGGGGAACAGAGGGGTAGAGAGGGGAGAGCGGAGAGACGACGCTTGGCAGGTAAGTATAAACAGTGCCAGCAAAAAGTAAATAGCCTTCTCCGATGGACTGGACTGGACAGCAGCCACCCCAAGCCACCATGGCATGGAAGTGGGTCGCCTCCGATCACTGACCATCTGTTGCTCGAGCTGCTGCTGCTGCTGCTGCTGCTGCTGGCGTCGTTTGTTGTTGCTGTTTCTAGTCGTAATCTCATTCTGTGGCAGCAATTAGAGTCGCAACTAGCTGCGGCACTGTTGTACTGTTGTACTGTTGCACTGTGGTGCAGTCACGGCTTGGATTTGCTTCGCGTTTTTTCGACTGCGGCTTTGTCAAATCTTATACATTTATGGCCTCATTAGCTTCAGCATATTTTTTATTTGCCTCTTTGTTTATTTTCCTGAACTAAAGAATTTTTGGTTTTTTGGAAACACAAAACCACAGAAAAGTTATCCGGCGTTTGAGAGGCACTGCTGAATGCGAATGCAGACAGTTCCAGTACAGTACAGTGCGGTGCAGTACAGTACAGTACAGTCTCCCATTACCATCCAACTCCCACTCAAAAGGTATCGAATATCCAAAGATCCACAACAGAATTTGTTGACAAAAAGCAACCAAAAGAAAAGCAGAGAAGAGCCCAAATGATAACGGAAACGGGCAACAGAGATGCTGCACTATGGGCCAGAGTTGAGCAAAAAGTTAGTAGAAACGAGAGGGAGAAGGCCACCTTTGAAGGCCTTTGCTCTCAAGAACAGGCGAACACGCACAAGTGAAAACTGAAAAGTAGACTGCCCCAGAGTGGAATAACAAAATACATGCCGTGTGCGAAACGCGACTCTACTTGAGTCTTGCTGGGGTGGTCTTTTATTGCTGTTGTCGGACTGCTCTCTAGAACTTTCTAGACAGAGACATTCCGCCTTCGGTATTTGCTTCAATTAAAAGCAAATATTTACACACACTTGTGCAAATACAGTCATTTATGTGGGACAAAAGATACCCATTTTTAGCGCAAATATGGCTTAAAGTGTGCGTCAGAGTCCGTCCCTGAATTATTTGAGTTTTCCTATAGGGAAGGCTATACTAAGGCCTGCTCTACCTCAATGTCATTAGGGTTAAATGGGAGAACTTCCTCTGCATTAGCTCCCGATTGGTCTTGGCGAACTTTTAAGTGCCAAAATTCCGTTTCTTTGTTATACGTTAGACGAATTGGAACTTCCTCTGCCCATTGTGCAGCAGCGGTCTTTGTTGTTCTGGCACATTCTCCGATTCCGCTGATGCCTCGACTTCTCAAGTTGCAGGCCCCAACGTGAAGCTTCAGCATCAATTTATGTATTCTTCCAGCACACAAGCACACCGGCACACGAGTCAAGACTTCTTGGTCTTGGACTTGGACTTGGTCACATCATCTTATAAATTTAGCTCGTTTGGCCAAAAGGGAGCAGCAGCAGCAGCAGCATAGCAGGAGGATGCCTGTGGTTAGCCACAGAGCCCCATCCCAGCCAGGCAGCCCCACTTTGAATTGGAGTTTGCCTGACTCTCGAACAATGCCTGGCTCCACTGGAACGTAGCCGACTTGAACCCCAAGTTGCGTTCTGGAAACCGGTTGTCCGCCTGCAAATGAGTTTCGTGCTCGATTTTCTCTGCCAATTTGGAGGCCCTGGACCTGGGGATGTTCTTGGTTCTGTATTACTCGGGCGGGGGGGTACCCTTTACCCCTTTACTCTTCTCAGTTGACATTTGGTTTATTTGGGTGTTGCACATTAATTTATGCGGATTTCTGTAATTAATTTCCAGTTGATTGCCTTTTCGGCTTTTATCAGCTGAGAAAGTATTCGGTGGCTTTGAGAACCCTGGATTTTTTGCTCAGTGCACAGAACAGAGCACACTCCCCTCTCGTTGAGGTCAATGACGTGTTCGGCTGCCTGCCGACTGCCGCCTGCCGCCTGCAGCTGGCGCTGCTTCAAAGTCAAAGCCATTCAGCAAACTTTACAAGCAACATCCCATCCCATCGCATCCCATCCCATGGCATCCCATCCCATCCGGATCCTAGGCTGAGTGGGAACCCTTAGGACTACACTCCTCCTCCTTCTGCTTGTAGAGCTTGGTTATCATATAAAGTAGTTGCCGCAGAGGAGAAGTTTCGAAACTAGTTTTTCGTTTCGCTAGATATTTCGTGGGCAAAAGTGCGCCTCCTTGTAGGTGTCTGTCTGCCTGGTGGCGGTGCCCAAGATGTTTGTCTTGTCATGCCCACCTACAGCATCAGAACAGCACCAGAACAGCACCAGAAACAGAAACAGAATCGGTTCTAGCCAAAGGAACTGGAGCTAGCGCTTCAGATGAGGCTGAGAATGGAGCTGGAGCTGGAGCTGGAGCTCTGTAGAGGGGTCTTCTGTTGCAGAGAAGAAAGTGTTGAAGTTGAAGACTTCTTTTGGGGCCGCTGACTGAACATTTATCAGAGTCAAGTGCATTGAACTTGCTGCATGCTCGTGCGAGTTGAAGGGGGCGTGGTGGCAGCGCATCGCTCTACGCCCATCAGCCATTCATATTTCTTACACTTTGCTGCATTTAGACAAACAGCCAAGGGCTGGGATGTGCTACAGGAATGCTGCGGGGAGTGCTAGGACTAGGCACAAAGGGACCTGACATTCATTCGATAGACAGCGTCGAAAGGTGAGCTAAGAGAAGAAATTGCAGGAATTTAGTTGCAGTCAAAGGATGCGGACATGCCACACGGTCGATGCACACGCTACGGATGCAAGCGGGGGGGACACAGAGGGGCAGCAGAGGGGCGGCAGGCACTATAAACCTCCTGTGAGTGCAGGTGACAGGCATTTGCAATAAAACTTCCATCTGCAAAATGCCAGTGAGAGGCAGCACGGGGTAGGGGCAGGGGCAGGGGGCAGGGGCTGCAGAGGGAGAGGAGCTGCTGCTGCTCTAACTAGAAGAAGAGAAAGGAGACCTTTCAGAGGATTAACCGTTGACAATGTTGCATGGAATGTGGCAGCAGTCCCTGGCCCCCC
Organism: Drosophila lowei; assembly: GCA_008121275.1. Classification (NCBI taxonomy): domain Eukaryota; kingdom Metazoa; phylum Arthropoda; class Insecta; order Diptera; family Drosophilidae; genus Drosophila; species Drosophila lowei. The sequence continues at coordinate 15,679,838 of CM017778.1, read as the reverse complement.
CATCCCGCCGCAATAGCCCCAACAAGAGAGCTTCAAAAAGCAAAGCCCAGCTCAGGCCAGGCCAGGCCAGAAACCATGACAGAATCATGTTGCAAAGATATTTTCATGTCGTTGGCAATGTCATGCCTCGTCTTTTGTTGCATGACGGGGGTGCTGTTGGCGGTGGGTTCCGGTTCCCAGCATAACAGACTTTTCCAGGTACTGGAAAAATTCCACTATTCAAGACTTATTAGAGGAGATTTTCTGCTGCCTTTGCAATTCTCTACACAGTAAACATTCAACTGTACAGTTTTGGAAGCAGCAGAGCAATCTACCAACTGGATTGCTAGCAAACTTCTTTATGCCCCGAAAGCGTCTTTCCTTCCCAGCCCCAGAGTATCATTTTTCATTCATTTTTCATGCTGGAAACCCAAACAAATTCCTCACAGAACTGGGGAAAATCAATATTTATACAGAAACAAGACCCGGGAGAACAGCAGCAACAGCAACAGCAGCAACAGCAACAAACAAAAACAAGCAAAAGCAGACATTAAAAACAAAAACACAAACAGAGAACATACATACATATGTACATCCATCTGTAGTATACCCGTGTATATACCGATTATGACTGGATAAGTAAACTCCTCTGTAAGCCCTCCATCCCTCCCATCCCCCTGCTGTCTGGGCAGAAAACATGCGACAAATTCTGGCGGGGCAAGGGCAGGGGCAGGGGCTGTTGTGAGTGTAAAGGGTCTTCCAAGTATTCCTCGTTGGCGTTGCTTTTCTTAGCTGCCGCTGGGGTTAAAGAACGGTGGAAATGCTTTCAAGCATTTTCCATATTCATCCGCACAGTCCACAGCCAGGGAGTCCACAGAGGGGAGCAAGGAAGGAATGTGGCTGGCTGCATGGCAAGCCAACAAACAACAAACAACACAAAATAAGTACATATAAACAAACCCAGAACGAACCAAAACGAACATGGGATACACTTAAATATGGTTTGGAGACGAGGTTTTACTCCACATATTATATAGATAATATCTGAAGAGAGATGCTACAAGATAGAAGCACTCCGTATATACAATATTCAATATTAATCTTCTATCCATTTATTCGTTACATTCTAGAGACACAAGACACAACAATCCTGCTTCCCCCCTTTAGTAAGGGGTACAGGAAACACCCACAATTAGTACTAAGGATAGCTAGATCGAAGCGAAAAGCCCATCCACACCTGTGGCACGAGGAAGGGAGCAGGAATGGCCAGTGAAAGGCCTCAAAGACTGGCCACGACTGTCCACGACTGGCCACTCCATTGTCCATTTCCATTTCTATGTCAAAGTCATTCCTCCGTTGGTCAATGTAGAACAATACAATGCGCCACTAAACGATAAACGATACACGACAAACGACAAACGACACACGACAGAAGACGTCGACACACAACACACAACACAAAAAAAAACGGCGAGGCCTGCTAATGATAATGACAATGTGATCATGATGCTGATGATGATCCAATCCAAGAGTCGCCTCGGACATGCGCAACGTGTCCAAGTCCATGTCCAACGATCATTTTCTTCTTTCACTGAACTGATCATTTGCTTGAGCACTCCAATCGCTAATCGATTTGATGCCAAACGTGCGCTCCAATCCGATCCGATCGTAGCTCCAATCCAATCCAATCCAATCCGCATTGGGCTGCATTTCTCCCATTTGTTCTGGCCACTTTCTTTCGGACGTTCTCTCTGTCTTGGCCAGGGTTATTTTTAGGTCAGACCCAGGGGAGTGTGCTCTGCTCTCCACCTCAATGGACGCCAACCACCTTTCGGCAGTGGTTTGCTTTGGATTTGCTTGGGCGCAGACCTTTACAGTTCTCTGTCAGGCATAAGCAGAGCAATTTGGGCATTCATTTCATTATGGCAATCCTCCACATCCACCCCACTATTACGGTTTTACGGTTGCTTTTGCTCCACTTGTGGGGGGGACTGGAAAAACTAACAACCCTCGTACAAAAAGTAAATGAAAATTAAATATTTTGTAAAGCAAATAGAAAAAACAAAACAAAAAAAGGAAAATTACAAGAGGGGGGAGCAGCTCTCCCCATCCGATTAGGATGACAAAACCCAAGGCAATGAAACTTATTTGCTTAACTTTTCGTTTGAGCACAAGAATTTTCATCTAAATTCGACAACTGAAACAATGCCATGCCATGTTCCATCTAGGCACAAAACAATTCCATCCTAAACCACTCCCTTTCCTTCCAAGCCACATGCCCATTGACCCCTTTCTAGATTTACTTTCGGCCTATAGCCATAGCCATAGCCATAGCCGTAGCCATGGCCTCTCTGTGTCCGTGTCCGTGTCCATGTCCGCTAGCAATGCTGGCAGTCATTCGGCCAATCAATGCAACAGCAAGGGGACGAGCGGACAAACCGACAAACAAACTGGCAAACAAGTTGGCAAACAAACTTCCGTCTCAGTGCACCTCAACACGTTGCAAGGCAGCAAGCGGCAAGCGGCAGCCGGCAGGCGGCTGGCGGCTGGCGGCACGAGGCATGTTCTGACTGATGTGTGGCTCCGTCCAGCCTAGTGCTGGCAGCTTCATGTGACCCAAATAGACTCCAATCGGTCAACAGTTGCAGCCGCCAGTTGCCACAGGAAAGAAAGCGCAACAAAGGTGTGGATAGAGAGGCAGCGAGGCAGCAATGCCGCAATTAGCCGAATAGATGGGAGTTGTCACCTGAAACTGAAAAACGCCTCAAACCCAAATGACAGCTCGGGGCCTCAGCCCTTCGGTCGCCTAATCGAATGATCAAAGCAGATCAGAACAGATCAAATCAAAACAGATGCGATTCAGATGAGCTGTGAGACCTTCCCATTGGTGTCGTATGGCAGTGGCAATCAACTTGGCCATCGACTGAAGCATACGCATAGATTACAAAATAAAGGCTATCAAAAGTAGTAAATTAAGCCTCACAAGAAGCAGGGAGCGCCTCTCCTTCGAGCTTAGTTCATTGGTTGTTATTGTATTTGTTTCTGAGAGAGAGAGAGAGAGCAATGGAATGAACGAATCGGGAGAGAGAGTGTGGGCGAAGATGAACTTAGTAATAAGCTGGCGTCGTCAGCACATCTGCGCTCTTTCAAGGACCATCCGTTTGTCAGTGTGCATGCAAACGTGCAGAACGTTAAACGTTTGCTCTCTCTTTCAAGCGCTTGTCTCTCCGGGAGCCGAGAGCCGAGCGTGGATGGTCCTCACCACAGCGGACGACGTCACCTTATTACTAATTTCATCTTGGTATGGACATTCACTGTAGAGGAAATCTGTTAGTCCATCTCTGAAATGTACACCTTAAAGCCTAGGCTCTGAAACAATGCGAATAATGCCCTGCAATACCCCCCTGCAGGGGTACAACAAAATCTATCAGTCAGAAAAGCAATTAACGTGGGAATGCGGCAAATGGGAGCTCACTTCAAACCGTTTCACTCCATAAACAAAATCGGAAAACTCTCAAGATTTGCAAAATTGTTGCAGTTTCAGGTGTGAAATGTGAATTGCGGGTGCTGGTTGAAGGGTGGAGAATGGAGAATGGAGTAGGGGGGTGGTGGTGGTGCAACAATATTTTCAGGCTATTCCGAGCAGCAGCAGCACACATGGCCTACCACTACTGGCTGATAAAATCCAGCTGCTGGCCAAGTGTGAAAATGAACAGAGATACGCGATACAGACGGAAATATGGAAAACTAGTCTAGTATTCGAAGCAGCTGGCATAACTGTCAAAGATTAAAATTGTTTGTGATTTTTACCTGGAGTGCACTGCATGTACAGCAGGGCCCAAGCTATGAATGAATGTTCTTTGGTGCTCTTCTCTCGATTTGAATTTAGCTGCTTAGTGGCTTAGTGGCTTAATGGCAGCAGCAGCTTACGGTAAATGGAGGCAAAAAGGGTGCCCACAAATGGTAAAAGCAACTTGAGTACGAAAATTTATGCAGCAGCAGCTGCCATGTCTGCAGAGGCAGAGTCAGAGGCAGAGTTTCCAGTTGCTGCAGTTTCCCCGTTGCAAAAACTGACCGCAGCCATATTTGACAACGGAACGTGCTCGGGCAGCATCTGAGAGCTCTGTCCGTTCTCCGTTCTTAGCTCAGTCTCGTTCTGGTTGCCCTCCCTCTCCCTCTCCCACTCTCTCTGTCTCTGTCCCCCGCCCCATCGGTGCATTAAATCAATCTCTGGGGCAGCTCCCTCTCGTGAAAGCCCTGGCCAGGAAAGTGGGCAGACCTGCGGCCTGGCCTGGCCTGGCTGCCCTTTATTTACGGTCCAGAGCTTGAGGTAAAAGAGAGCAGCGCGTCTCAGCCGCACAAAATTATATCTAATAATAAATTTGTTTCACTTGAATATAGAGCAGGGACTCAAGCCAATGAGAGCACCACAAAAGGAATGCCAAAACCAACTCTGGGGAAATTCTGACTTTAGTAAGAATTTTTAAGAATTTTCACCCACTATTCTAAGACATACGATTTATCCTTAGAATTTACTCACTCTTTGGGCCTTTAATTAGGGAAAATTTCAGCTGAGGCCCCTAACTACCGATGTGGCAACGATTTCCCTATCAGCTGGCCATCAAAGCCAGAGACCAGGGACCAGAGACCCGGCCAAGTGTTCGCCAACAAACAATTGGGGAAAAAATGCTGCCAATTGGTCGGGAAAGGCGGCAATGCATGAAATCTCACAGCTCGTAAATCGATGGCAGCTCCCCCCAGAGACAAAGAGACACACGACACCCGACCAGCCACCAGCCACCCGCCACCAGCCACCACCCACCGCCCAGCATCTGTGTACGTTTTGGGGCGTCGCCTGGCGCGCGAATTATGCCACCAACGAACGACCAAACAAATGCGAAACCCCAACATTTTTGCTATTTTTCCTCCCTCCTTCTGCTCGGTTCGAGATGGAATTGGAGACGCCAAACGAGAGGCTGCGGGGCGACTCGATGACTGCTGCACGTGCGCCGTATCTGCAAACGGGTTTCTGCTACTTTAATTTAGCCAGCCACATGGCAGCATCGGCAGCAGCGGCGGCTTGCATCCAATAGATAGCCGTGCAACGGCAGCCTGCAGCTGAAGGACACTCGCTGGCTGGGGCCTCTCTGGCGTCTCCGATAAACGAGGTGGAAAAACTGCGAGAAAACAGAAATTGCCACAGAGCCCAGGCCCCGGCGAAAGGTAAAGAAAAACTGTCTTGGCAGAGGCTAGAAGAAAAACAAATCGAATAGAATGGGGGGCAGACCTGATGGATACCCTGCAAGAATCGAGCTGGCAAGCCAAGAAGTACGCGTGGCACACCAGCCTTCGTTTGGGCCAACACGTTTACAGGGTGTGCACAAATATATAGAAGGCCCAGAGTGAGCCGCTCAGAAAATTGTATCTGCGAAACATATCTGCGGCTTGTTTGGCTTCCAGGCTAAGTTCGGTTCCTGCTGCTGCTCCTTTTAGCCAGAGAGTCAATTTGGCCAGAAATGAACTCGAGATATTTTGCTGCGATCCTCCTACTGTCCTCCCCTTTTTGCTCCTCCTTCCTCTCTTCAGAGGGGGCTCCATTCTGCGCTGCAAGCCTTTTTGCTGGCGTCAAATGTTCTTTTCTTTGACGTTAGTTTCAACTAGGGCCTGGCCACGCCCACTAAATTGCTGGCATACTTGAAGATGGGGGCAGGCCCCTACCCCTTACCCCGCTCTCTTTGCAACCAAGAGTGCGGACGAGAAGGAGCACAGGAACAGGAGTATTCCTCCCTCAGCTTGGGGCATACATAGTGCTGGCCGTGATTTTTATTCGCCCAAGAAAGAAAGAGTTCTCTGTCCGCATTTGGTCATAGTTAAACTCTGGCCGGGACCTCCTTTGTGCCAGCTCTCGAGTAGAGTCGACTCGAATCGCACCAATTGAGCTGTGATTTAAGTACGCCATAAATGGCTGAAGTGCGAGATTGAGATACTCGACGAGGACTTCTCTGCGATGGCAGCGACGACGATTGCGACTTTCGTACTCACTCAATGGCACTCAGGGCACACTACTCGAACGTACGTACGTACATATACGGGTCGGCTTTGGTTCTTACCTTTAAGCAAAATGAGAGAACAACAACGATAAAGTTGACTCGATAATGGTTAATAATTGTATGGTGTTGGCGGCAATGCTGGTCTGCCGCCCCCCTTCCCAGCACATGATTCATTATAATTATAATATCCGTTCGAGGGAGCTGTGGATTGGGCTGCTCCCCACCACCAGCTATCTGCTTGGATATCGTATAAATATTGCTATATTTTAAAACAAATTGATGCACACACACACAGACGCACGCAGACAGCAGCCGGAAATGGTTCATTGTTCTCCAGTGATGGGGCGTCGGAAATTGAAAAGCAACCCAAAACCAACATCAAATTTAAATTTGCACAGAAAAAATAACAAAAAATAAACCAAGCCGAGCATTAAATAAAAAAAAACAACATAAAATGCCATTAAAAAATGTAGTTTGACACAAACACACACACACACACACGCAAACACACACATGGAGGGGGTGCTGTTCAATTTGCCTTCCACTTAAGAGCGAGAGAGATGCGACCTCAGAGCGGCCTTAAATCGCTGGCTTTACAGTTTTAGAGGAGGTTCTACCCCTGTGCCACTAGAGCATCCACATTCGTCGCATAAAGCGAATGACGTATGTCGATTCGCTGTAGAAATTACCCATAAGCGAATGGACATGCCATTGTTTAGCCACAACTGAAAATGTTTCAGTAGATGTTAAACGATTTTTTATAGAAATATTATCGGTACCGCCTGTTTTTGTGTTTTGTTCAATTGAACGGAACTACCCGTATTATGAGCCTATTTTCCTCAGTTTATGGCAGCGTTTTTCGCATAGTTAGAAAGTTAGAAGCCCCCCGGCATGTACGAGTATTATATTGCTTTGGTGACGCATTTTGTAACGCAGCTGCTCTAAAGGCATTGGTATTTTACAGTTTACAGTTTTGCAGCCACTATCCGGGGGCTTGCCATTTGTGCTCGACTTTTCACTGAATGGGCGGTGGCACTCCCGCCCCTGATTGCTGCTCGATTATTGCTATTGTTCGAGTAAATTACCTGCGCTTTGTGCGACTCCCATTGATTCTCAAAGAGATAATAGCGCACCACAGAAACAACAAAAACAAAAAAAAAAAAGAGAGCAAAAAGAGCAAAAATTTCACAGTCAAGGTCGCTTGGAGGGCGGCTTATAGCGGGTGCTGGTTGTCATGTGGCACACGGGCTGGGGAGGGGGGGAGTTCTTTGAACCGCTAAAAAAAAACAAACTCCGTTTTTGAGCAACAATAATTAGCATTAATCCAGCGAGAGACAATGTATGGCTGTGTTTGTTTTTATGTGATGCAATAAATACAAAAATAAATAAATTAACAGCAGCTCGAAAATATCTATAATAAATGGCGTTACCGGATCCAAATAATCAATGAAACCCAGCCACAAAATATACTGAAATATTTGGACATCTCCTTCTATATTTTTGGGTAGTGCCGCAAAAGTTTCCCAAATTATTTGTTTGCCTACTGATAAAAAAACACAAAAAAAATATGTCAGAAATTCAGTTGAAATATTTTGTGGTTTCTCTCTTTGCTCCTGCCCTTCCCTTGCGGTTGTCTCTCTGCAAATGATAATGCTATCGAGAACTGTCCAAAGGCGACCCGAAACCACTCACAGGCTGTGTGAAACGGACAGAGACATGTGGCAACATGGAGTACAACTCCCATTTCCATTCCCATTCCCATTCCCAACTCCTTTTCTCGTGGTCCATTTGCGAATTGCCTGACGCCTGAAGCGCTAAAATCTTTTTCCTTTTTTGCATTTTAATTGAATTACATGGGTAGCCAGGAGAAGGGGGACGGAGTGCACCTCCACAGCTCCAGAGCGCCAGAGAGGGGTTCGAGGTGGAAAGAAAAGGAGTTCCTGGTCGCGTGGTCGCTTCGAGCCATAAATCTGTAACTGTTTGCTGTACTTGACACATTTCGTAGTTGGAACTGAAGTTGCCCCGTTTTGTGGCAGACTAAAGCAAATTTTGTGGCTAGTAAAATATTCACGTAGGTGGTAGGTAGGTATGTACATATGTTTGAGAGTCGCTGCGGGCCTCGAGTCCATTAAAATTAAACTTAAACTTAAATATTAATAAATATTCAATGAGGCAGAGGCCATCCCTTTTCCCCCCACATATACAAATATGGTATGGAAACTAAAATAATATTATTAATACTTAACGTTTGTGTTGTATAATATATAAAGAAAGGGAATTTATTCAAGTAAATTTAATTGAAAATTCGACTCGGTTTTATGCAACTCCAAAGGGTTTTCCTTTGAAGCTTTAGGCCATCCGTCATTGAATGGAATTATCTATACATACATACATAGATACATATATTTGTACATAGATAGAACCAAGCACCAACCTTAAACCAGAAGGCCACCTGAGCCACGCCAGCGTGTGTATATCATTTATTCATGTAGAAGACACAAGACGAATGCAGCAGTTACGATGGTGCCCAGTCATTTGTTTACACCACAAGTGAATTTCCATTGTTCCATTGCGTATACGCACACGAGATGGGAGTTGCCAGGGGTTGCCAGGGGCATCATTTCCGATTCCATCCGCAGAGTTGTCATCGTTGGTTTGGTAAGGTTTGTATTTTTTATTTTTGGATAACAAAATTAAATTAAATAAAACGCCAGAACACGACAAATTAAATTAAAAACAAAACAAAAAATAAACAAAATGTAATTAAAAATAATAGAAAATGCGGAATTCGTGCTGTTTTCAGTGGTTTTCTTGTGGTTCTGTGGCTGTCAGGCCGCAATACAGTTTGCTTATATAACTACATAACCAATGTACATACATTATGTATTCATGTCTGACATATCCTTTGCATATCACGCATACGCAGTGTTTGAGGCATGGAAGGATGGAATTTTGTACCCTTTGTGAATATGTTGATGGTTGAATGTGAGATGGATGAAGTCTCATGCTTTAAATCAGGGCTCAAGCTATGCCCCCACCATGACCTTTTCATGCGTACCCCAGATAATACAGTTGCTTCTTATATATAGTATATAGTACATATAAACACTTCTACTTCCACACTTTGGGCTCCCTATCGTCGGCATCTTTATTGTTCCGAACAATAGCCGAGCCTCAAGGAGGGGTCGCTACTGGTTGGGGAAGGGGCTAGGGGGTTAATTTATCCACAAAAGTATGTGACATTTCTTCGCAAAAGGAGGCGCCGAAGGCCGCAGGAAGAATGAGGATGGCTTTGTTGCAAGCTAAGTTCTCGCCGGAATTAACGGTTCAATGGAGAGACAGAGATTCAACGATAGACAGGCGGCACACACACACATGTCCTTGCGTCTTCGTTTACAACTAGGTCTCTATGCCACTTTGGCTCAAGAGCGAGAATGGGGCACGGAATGGGGCAGCAGCCAGTCGCTGAAATGAAATGATGTCGTGCGTGCCCAAACTATGCAGCATCATTAAATCTAACGAGCGTCGAGGGCGTAGCGGAGGCGGAGGCTGCCATGCCCTGCCCTGTCCTGCCCTGCAAAATGTCTACATTTTCAACATTTTCCATGGCATTAGAAGACTTTTGATAGAAACATCTCGCAGTGAAGATATGTGCCTGCCTCTCGTGTTACCCATTAACTTGGCCTAATTGAGGAATTGCCCATTATATCATGGCCTAATTACCATTGCCATTGCCTGGCTTTTGGGCAGAGATTCAAGGCACTTTCAGTGGCAGGCATTCATTCAATTGATTTAAGATTCTCTGGTCCAGCCATAAATCTGAACCGCGAAGAGTCCTGCGTCGTCATTCCCTCTGGCTAAAATCAATACATATATCTCTTTGCACCCTTTTATGTCCGCCACTCTTCTGCTTCATGCCCTTTGGCCTGTCAAGGGGATCCCTGCTGTCCTTACTCTGTCTGTCCATTCACCGATGCTTCCATTTTGCTCCCCCGCAACCTCTGCCTGGCATTCGATTGGAGATACTCTTTACACTTCGCTTCAAGCGTTTATAGATTCTGGGCAGGAATCAAACTGAAGCACAACTTTATCTGCGGCTTAAGAAGGTCTGCCTTTACTGATGGATTCGAATGGGAAAAACCCAATCGAAAATTAAAGGAAAAGCAAGAATTCGATAGGTATCATTAATCACGTTGTACTATTGTCGGCCATTCTCTTTCGAAGGATTCGCTGGTGCGTCTATGCCGCGACAGAGCAAGGAAGTGTGCCCAACCAAATAAACTGCCATCACATATAAAATTCATTCTTCAACAGCCAAATATATGATTTCCATATGCGTTGCCCACCGGTTGGCTGAGATCTGCTTACTGGTTTCTTATCTGCCAACGAGCCATAGAGCCAAAGTGGTTTAATAACTAAACCTCGAGCCATAGCCATAGCCATAGCCATAGCTAGAGAGCCCTGAGCATTACGAGTGGTAGTACATGGAAAGCAACTTAAATGGAAACCGGTACGTCGTAACGCCCACCCAGAAGCAACAGCGACTCGTACCAAAACAGATCATAGAAAACAGCTTCGGTTTTGAGTGGATTTGATTGGATTTGATTAGCAGGCGGAAGTGGCGATGCAAAAAGACTCCCAAGAGGCCCACACACACACCCTGCTCCAGAGTGGAGCAGTGACTGATTGATTGACACTCCAAACTGATTGATTGATTGATTGATTGACGGACGGACTCTGGTGGCGTGAACGCCACTGCAGTGTAAAGTTGAAGCAACCCTCGCCTCGATTGTAAAAATACTTTTCTTGGGCCATAAATTTATGATGAAACCTGATAATGCTTGAGGATCCGATAAAATGGTGTCTTTGGCCTTTGGTTCGTTCGGATTTAATCAGTTCTTCAGTTCCTGCGAAGGCAACACCTCGATGGAGGTGCAAATATTTGCACCATGATGCCATGAATCGTATACTTTATGGCACCTACTATGCGTACTATATAAATAGTTCTCTCTTTCTTGCGATAAGATATGCGACCTGCCGTCTGATTGGTATATGTACGTACCATACATATCTGTGAAAGCAGGAAGTGTGCTAAGAACCTGATATGCTATATGATACGAGAATTCAAGACAACCGAGAGTCGGCAGTTCTGTCAGAGGCCTCAAATTAATCACGTTTCCCAGTAAAAAGAAAGAATTATCTGCAAAGGTAAATCCTCTCTAGTTCTGATCCAATATCTATCGACAGAAGGAGGCCAGCAGTCTGTTCCCACACCGCAACACACTGCAACACACAGAATTTACAACATTATTCACTAAAAACCGAAACAGACACCACTAAAACCACTCCATCTCCCCCGAACACTGTCGACACGGCCGACACTGCCTGACACTGCCTGACACTGCCTGACACTGCCACTTGCTGACTTGGCCCAAAACGGAACCGGGACCGGGCCATGCAATTAGCTGGAGGTCATTGTTTTCGGTTCAACCGAGTTCACGCTGAACGCTGAACGTTCAGCAGTTCAGGTTCGGTCCAGTTTCCGTTCGGTTTGCAATGTTGCGGTTCCAATAATGAAATGGGCGCGGCCTGACCCGGCCCCCGCATCGCATTCGACAATGTTTGGACAACAATTTGTCCGGCAAATTGTTATTAAATGTGTACAATCGATTTGGGCCATTGTTTGGGCCTTAATTAACACAGGAAGAGTCACAAAGGCTGAGGCAGAAGCAGGCAGGGTTTGTTGAAGCGGACATTTAGTTTCCGGCATGCAAAAACGTGACGTGCCCCCTGAAGGGATGCCCATGGAGGAAGAGGATTATCATGGACAAGTGAATCATCCACGGTATTTAATCTTCGATCCGTTCAAAGTTTACTTCTTTCGCTCTCTCTGGAGTTTCCCTTGACAGGCGGGCTGCCATTCAACTGTCAAATATCTCTTCTATCTGCAACGTCACGATTTTCTGGGCACGACTCCGGCAGTCCGGACTTGAGTCTTGATTGCCTGAATTGCATTGAACTTCAAAAAGAGAACTGTGGGCAGGGCAGGGGCGGGGCGGTGCGTGGCGGGGCCATGCTGTAAGGGCACGTGGCAGCTTCTGGCTTGAATGCAGTGCCAATCAATGGAACGCTACAGTTATTTGTTTGCAAATTGATTTACTATCCACAAAGAAGTCGAGAGTCTTAGTACTCCGAAGGGGGAACGCTCATCATAGGGTAAAAGTATAGCCATCGATAGAGCCATAGGGCCACCGCATTTCGTGTGCAGAAACGGAGCAACGCGTATCCTGGTGTCAAGGCACGTGTGTCTCGACACGCAGGCGCTTCCACCTGATTTCTGTACGGAGTGAAGTTGGCTGCGCACTACCGCGTGAGTGATTTTGGTAATCAAAAACTCAACCTCGCTTTTACCTGGCTAACAAAGACTCCCTCCCTTTTCGGTCAACTGTTTTCAATCAAAATTATTTGTGAGTTTTCTTTCTTCAATAGAATAATAACTTGCAAAAGATGTTTTTTAATAAATGCTGCTTCTTTTTGCCGCTGGACACTGGGTGCTTCATCATTGCACTGCTCTTCCTATCCTTCCATGTGGGCGAGATGGTCACCTACTCCACCGACTGCATTTTCGTGAGAGACACAACCGACAAGACGTGGGCAGTCGTCCTGATGGCGGCCATACTAATGATGAGCATCATCTCCTCCGGGCTGCTAATCTACGGTGCCCGAAGGGTGGGTTAACAATCAAATCTGAAAAGAGTTCAAAGCCCAAGTCCATTTTTCTCTTCTGACTGCTTTATTTCAGAAACGCCGAGGACCTGTCCTCTTCTGGCTGACTGTCTTTTCCATTACACTGTTTTTCTACATCATTTTGGGCATTGTCGATATCGCTACAGAAAACCCGCCCGTGGTTACCATCTTCTGTGAGATATTGATCATAGGTGAGTGATCAACGATCTCTGTACCGATCTCTCCTCCACAACCTCTGAATATCCCACAGTATCGCTGATCTACTCGCTAATGGTAGTCCATTCCTTCTACAAATCCCTGAAATACGCAGACGACGACTACGAAGATTTTGTCCCCTAATTGTCATCCTTATCCCTGTTTTACTATCAAATAAACCTCGAGTTTACCTTCAAAATTCTCGCACAATATATTAGCCCCGAATTGAGCATGTTATTAAGATCATGTTGCGGTTGCTGTAGCTTGAAGTACGGATGCTTCCTGGTTGCCATCTACACGGGCCTCACCTATAGCCTGCAGCTGGTGACCCTGCTGATGTATGGATTAATCGAAGGTGCCTGGGTATGATCCTCCGGAGGCTGGGCAGCCATCACTGATCACTGATCTCTCCACTCCCTGAACAGAGTACGCCGAGAGTCAGATCTTCTACTTGTTTCTGACCGTGCCCTGCACCATCGGGGTGGCCGTGTCCGTGGTCCTGTTCGTGGGCGCCCTGAAGAAAAGGGCAAGGCTCTTGTGGCCCTGGCTGATAACCTTTAGCGTATTTGCGATTGTCTTCGTACTGACCCTCATCGGCAGCCTGATCGCGGGCTCCACCAAGGACAACGTGGAGGACAATCACGTTGGCTCCGGCTTCATGCGACGACCCCTCATACAGACCTTAAACCTGCGTGAGTATGGGATGACTCAATAGATTTTAGATCTCATGCAGTGCTACAACCCCGCAGTGATGCATCTGTATGTCCTGCTGGTCGTCTATTCCCACTACTCCGAACTGCAGAATGAGGATATTTTCTGATCAAGCACCCAACTAGTTTTCCGTCTGTCAACGATCTGTAACTCCAGTGTTTTTTTGCTCATTCAGTGAAAGAACATACATACAGCCTCACACCTCAGTACAAAATCATTTCCTCCAAAATATTTTTGTAATTTCAAATTTTGTGTCTAGTGTAGAAATTGAAATTCGCTAAGCAGCCACAACATGGCCTGTCACTGCAAGTATCTGAAGAAGATCCTGTCCAGCTGCTGCTTCTGCTATTCGCTGCGCATCGGCACCCTGCTCTTCGGATGCGTCTTCCTCACGTGGTACGTCTACATCGTGTTCGGCACCGCCTTCATGATGGAGTGCGTCTACCCCAACGAGTACCAGGAAAAGGGACACACCGCACCGGCCGCCCTCAAGACAACGATGGTCTTCTCATTCTTTGGCATTGTGGCGTCCGCCCTGCTCTGCATCGGAGTGCATAATGTGAGTCGGATCCTCATCTTGAGATCTCATCTTTATCCCCCCATCCGCCCCGCAGAACAACGAGATGCTCTTTACACCCTTCCTAATCTTCACACCAATCTGGATAATAGTCCACATAATGGTCCTGTTCATGTACCACCTGGTTCTGGTCCTGATTTTGCTGACAATTGTCACATCGGGTAACTTTTTGGCATATAGATTACAGATTCACATACATCTATATCGTTTACTTTTCAGCTGTCTTGATCTACGCCTGGCTGGTCATCTTTTCGTACTACGTTGAACTGGTCTACGCCTACGACGAGGAACTGCATCCCGGCTTTGTTTAGAGCGGCTGTCTGTCTTTATTCATGTTTCGCTACCATTGATTATTATTCTAGATAAATTATTCTAAATTTGTGTATGAGAAGCAAAAAAAAACGGTAGAGTTTTTCGTTTCATGCGAATGAATGCGAGTATCGTTTAGCAGAAGAGAGGCATTTCATGATTATCGTCTATCGCTTGCCATAGATCTAATTCTAGGAGGTAGCATCACGATTCCAGGTCAAACATGTGTGTATACGCATTGCGCATTGCGCACTGCGCTCTATATACAGTATGAAGAGATAATGATGATGGGCTGGGCGGCTGGGCGGCTGTACATACCTTTGGCAACGAGGCGAGCACCTGCTGCTTGACATCCCAAACGAGACGCTCCGATGGGAACTGCAGACACTTGTAGACGTTCAGCTCCGGCACATGGATGCGCACCAGCAGCCATCCGTCTCGCGGCTCTGGCGGCGGCTCATCGTCAAACGCCCCCGGCCCGGACGTGGCGTCCATATTGGCCGGGTTCTGTTTGACTTTGGGCGTTGGTGGGTGATACGTCGTAATTTTGACGGCTTTTCTCTCCAACTCTCCACAACTGCTCCCCTGTGCGGCAGGCAGGGGCTTCTCTACAGGGTATTCTCCTGTGTAAACAACGCCTTTCCTTCCTTCCTTCCTTCCTTCCCTCCTTTCTATGGTTTCTGCTTCCTTTTTGCGGCTTACGATTTATCGATTCGATTCGATGATTCCTTAATGGTAA
Organism: Drosophila lowei; assembly: GCA_008121275.1. Classification (NCBI taxonomy): domain Eukaryota; kingdom Metazoa; phylum Arthropoda; class Insecta; order Diptera; family Drosophilidae; genus Drosophila; species Drosophila lowei. The sequence continues at coordinate 15,664,531 of CM017778.1, read as the reverse complement.
TCTCTCTCTCTCTCTCTCTCGTTCTCCTCGTTTCAGTTCGGCTGTTTATTTGATTGGTCGGTAGGTTCGTGCCTTTTGCTGGTGGAATGCGTTTCGTTTGGACATTTCGTTGAAGTTCGTAGAAGTAATCTTCCGTGGATTGTGACACATCATGGATCTCTACAAGGCGAAAAAATAAAATAGAAAAAAAAACATGGAATTAGTGAAATTCAAGAGAAATGCAGCTGCTCAGGTATTCTCTATAAAAATTCAGATTAGAACCCGGGATGCCGTATATCTCAGTCGGTTTTTGGTGGCACCCGTTACTTGGTTCCTTCGAAGACCTGGGACCTGAATTTTCCCTCAAACGATAAAAGAGAATATGTCAGAATGCCTTGGTCTTTAGTGTGACCTGTAGGCTCCATTTCTCACCATAATCTTTACTGTGGATACATTCAGGTCTCTATTGGATAGCTTCCCTCCATTTAAGGGTTATAAAAATCACTTTTAACCCCAACTTATTCATTAATATTTCTCCACAATTTATCTTTACTGATGTTTTACCCATTTCCCAGGCAATTTCATTCACATATTCATAAGGCATTTACGCCATTGATGGTCTCCCCTCTCGTACTCCCCCACTCTCTCTCCCACTCTCTCCGTCACGTAAGTATAACCCGTTTTGCCACAGCACTTGGCGCTGCTGAATACTTAATTTGTAAATTGGTTTACATTTCCAGCAAACCGAAACGCAGATCCGTCGCCGCCACATCTGTCCGTCAATGTGTCTGTCAGAGACGCCAAAGGAGAGACTGATACTGCCTTAGACACTGCCATCCTCCAGCGACAACAAAAAAAGAAAGAGAGAAAGATATTCGCGTAGAGCATAAAGCATTTGTTGTGGCAGTTTTGGGATATTGACATTTTGCGGCTGCCACATTGCGTGGCAATTGCAGTTGCAACTGCAATTATGCACAAATTAAATTCACACGCTAAACCTCCACTACGCCAGGGAGGCGGGACGGTTGTGGCAGGGGGCGACATGTAGAGCAGAGCATTCGTTTGGGGGGGCATGTATGTAAATGTGTGCCACAGAGACCCGCGCGCTGACAGTTGTCGCTTTGTGTAACGGGTGGGGGCGGGGGGCGTGTGCAGAGGTAACTGTGGGCGGAACGGGTTACCCACCAACAAGTCTGCACTTTGTCGCATTTAATTGCGAGCGTGTTGATGATTGCATTCAACTAGTTGCGAGTACGAGTCGGAGCAGGAGCAGGAGCAGGAGCAGGAGGGGGGTGGAAAATGGAAAATGGAAAATGGTGATAAACCATAATGAATGTGTGGAGATGTGCCAGGAAGAATGTGTGTGTGTGTGTGTGTGTGTGTGTGTGTGTGTGTCTGTGGTGGGATTAAATGAAAGATGAAAAGGAATTCGCGCCAGTTCCATCCATTGAAAAGATACAAAGAGGTTAACAGTTTACAACTAATTGGTTTAAATGGATCTCCCACAGCATTTAGAAGACATTTAGACATTGACTCTAGTGGAAGAAGGTCCATGGCATGATTTACTCGTACAAATCTACAAGAAATACTCTACATTTGATACCCCCAGACTGTTCTTCTTGAATGAATGGAATGCTAGTGCATTCAGCATTCGAGATGAGGTGGAAGTAGGAATGAAGTACTCGAATCACTCGAAACCTCGCACACAAATTCCTACGAGCTCGGATTCTCATTCCTGAAGTTTCTTTTTCTTTTGCTCAATTTAATTTACACTCCTAGACTAAATAAATAAATAATATACGACTGAATGGCTCCCCTGGTTCAGTGCCCCCTTGAAAAAAAAACCAGAGAAAGAAAGAAAAAGATGTCACGGTCAAAAAACTTCACCGAAATCCATAAATTAAATGATAAAAGCTCGTCGTTCCAATAATAAATAATTTAAATACGAGAAATGAAGACCGCGTATAAACAGGTGACTCGGGCAAAGACAACAAAAAGTAAAGCCCGTTTACCTTGGCCACCACGCACCTGTCAATCAAACCCAAAAACAAAAAAAACTCATACAAATGCTCCTCAAGTGGTTCAAGTGAAATTATCAGCCACGCAACAATCGCGAGTCGGAGAGAGGGAGAGAGAGAGAGCCAGAGTAGACTTCTGTTTGATAAGACGGGAACGTGGCCAAGGCATTGATATTTGATGAGGAAAGAGGCCGACGCGTCGTAGCAACGTGCGGCGCTGATAAGTATTTTCTGCCGCAAAGTCTTTAATTGGCGACGACTCATACGCCACGTGGCCGCCTCACATAAATCGATTGGAGGTCATTAACGCAGCGCCTAATCAAGGCAGACAGATTAAAGCCAATGACCTATGTAAGGTGTACTATGGCAAAGAAGATGCTCTGTTGATTCGCTGCTTTTCCCATAAGCGAACGGACAAAGTCTTCTCGAAGATGTAACCATTCCAGTCACAACCGATACGGAATTTTCACAGCAAACCAACATCATCCGCACCTGAGAATTTGCTGCTCTTTCTTGAGGAGGGCTGTCTACCGTAAGAAGGTTCTATGCGAAGTGGATTACTGCTATAAGGTCTTATTGCACTTCTTTATGGCGAATGTATGGTAGGATTATGTGGAAGATCCCAGAATATTTAGGCTTTTAATGAAGGTAAGCACTTTGTTGGGTATTATCTCCGAAATCCTGTGAGGAGGTACTGTTGATCTACTTCTGTAGAAGGCAGGGCAATCACATGTTTCGATATGTCCATCTGCAGGAGACTAACTCTATCTATACCTATTAGTTTCAATTGCAATCTACTAGATATCCCCTAAAAGTTCGTATGTCGATAAGAACTCGCATCGAGAACTACGGGATTCTACTGGGGTTCTACAAGTACTACTACTACTATCTGTACACAGATAAAGAATATATATTTCCGATCCGCTTAGGTGCACAATAAACAATCGACCGACAATCCACTGATTCTACTGGCTCTCCCCTGGCTTTGCGGGCGCTCACCGGAGGCTCACAGGCTTTCACAGGCAGCACAGGTCAGGTCGGGTCAAAGGATTTACTTGGCATGTCATTTGGTATTACCGTTCAATGGGTTTTTTATAGCCGAATTTATTCCAGCCAGTCAGCATTTGCTTTGATTGAATTTTCGTGCGTTTTCCGAAAGTTTATTTCGCTTTTAATTGGAAAAGTTGTGGATCTATAATGTGGTGGTGTGGTGGTGCTGTGGTGGTGTGGTGGTGCTGTGGTGGTGTGGGGGGCCTGCTTTGATTTACAGATTCTGCTGGTCAGCAAATGGCCTCAGCTTCTGCATCTGCATCTGCTCCACTCCCATCCCCAATGGTCTCCCACATTCACTGATTGGCAGCGATTTTTCACTTGAACTAATGGGAAAATTATGCTCGACCTTTGCGGCTGGCATGGGGGACTGTCAGTAAAGTAAATCAAAATTTATGCTGTCGGTTTTTTGCCCCCCTTTTTTGTGAGTTTTTTTGTTAATATTCTGCAACCCCTCAGTGGCGACAGACAGACAGCTGTCTTGCGGCTGTCAAAGTAGCAATTTCTGGCCCTGTCCCTGATCCACCTTCCTCTTCTATCAGCTGTCTGTCTCTAGTGTGCATGTCTGCCTGTCTGTCTGTCTGTCTGTTGTCTATTGTCTTTGGTCTTCGGTCTGACATTTATTTGGCTTGGACACTTTGGACACATCCCGCCGCTAAGGTGTGCCACACCCTCTCTATCCGTAGGGCCCCAGACACATGACGGATAGTGTTATGGTTTGGCTGGCCGTTGGACAAATTTATTGCATAAGAAGGGTCCCATGGCACGTCCAGTGCGGCTCTCGAACTTCCAATATCCATTGAACAGTGATGCAGAATCATCCAGAATATCAGAACAAAGAAAATTAGTCTCCAGTTTCGCACTTTCGCACTTTCTCTCTCTCCCTCTCCTAGAGTGGCTTAACAATCAAGAGTTGCCTGTTTTTAGTATACATATTTTAAGATTTTTAAACATTATATTAAATATATTAAATATTTAATCTACTGCTGTTTCCATCTCGTATATTACTATTTGGTTCCTCTACTTCTTGTTCAAGTTTTCCCTTTTTTCCCTTTCTTCCATCTGCAGTCGAAATGTTTTCATGGATTTTGGCACATGACAAATTTTGAGCGGACACTTTTCAGCAGTGCTTTTCTTTTTTTGGGTAAGGTTTTGGCCTACTTGAGAGCGACAGACTTGTCAATGGTCTTGAGGGCTCTCTCCTGTACTTGTTGCCTGCCTGCCTCCCCCTCTCCTTCGGGCAGGGGCACCTCCTTGAGTTAAGTGTTTGTGACACTTGCCTCTCTCTCTCAAGGCTTTATGGAAGGCGATGAAATTTTATTTGGGCAAAAGTGTGACCAACTGGAATTGACACGAGGCTGTCGAGGCTAAAGGTTGGGGGGTGGGGCAGAGGTCATGTCTGTGTAAATTGAGTTTTAAATATGCCACATCGGATGGGCCTTAGCTGGGATTAGTTTCAGCTACGAGTCTTCAGCCCTGCAGTCTCTTTGGGGGCCGAGACCCGTTTGTGGGTCAGTGGATAGCGAGCCCCACTGCGACAATACTGCAACAGAGTGCTGCAGTTGCAGTCACACACACTCGAACACGCTTTTACAATCGTTTATGCATAATGGTCCATGCACATTTGAAATTGCTGATTCTCGTGGGCTGGCGCTGGGATGCAGCCACCTTTTTGAGGAGATTGGGGGGTTGGTTGGTGGTTTCCAGGCTCCAGGACAGGCCCTTATTGCGGCACACACTCTGTTGTGGCAGCGGCAAATAAGTTGCCCCGGCAACAGCTTCAAGACGAATGCAAAATGCAATCCCCACCCACAGGCCATCCACATAGGAAACTTAATAATGGCAGACTATTATTATTTCCCCCTGCACTGTGGAGCGCACAGTGGAACGAAATGGTTGAAAATACACACATTCGAAGGGATGTTCTATCTCCTTTCTTTCTTCCCATTTTAATGGTTTTCATCCCACTGTGCATGCGGCCAAATCGAAGAAGAATATGCCACTTTGCTCGCTGATGCTGTGGCGGCGCTCTCTCTCTTGGTGCAGTGTTGCGTGTGCCGGAAACGGAAATGCGCACATAATTCTGTTAGGAAACATGCCAACAAAATGGCGCCCGCACCGCAGACGCAGGACTTGTAGCGATGGAAACTTTAATTAAATAATATTAAATGCGATTTAGCCGGGAGAATTGTGACTTCTGCAACTTTTGCCTCCTCCGCCGACAAACGAGGCAGAAGCTGAGGCAGAAGCTGAGGCAGAAGCTGAAGCAGAAGCTGAGGCTGAGTACATTTCAAAGCCGTTTTTGCCTGAAAACATCTCTTGGCTAATTTATTTTGCTATTTTCTGTTTATTCCAAGAGCAGAAGCAGCAGCAGCAGCAGAGGAGTAGGAGTAGGAGGAGGAGCGGCGCACGAACGGAACGTAGCGAATGGAAAGCAAAATAAAAGAAGAGAAAACTTTAACCCCGACACTTGTTTTCCAGTCACGTTCATTTTCAATCAAGTGGCATCATTATGCTCCCCAAACAAACTCAAGATGGAATAAAAATCCCAACGAGAGAAGCCTCCAGGGAGCAGAAGGAGGAGCAGAAGGAAGAGCAGAAGGAGGCAGAAGGAGGAAGAGCAGGAGGAGTAGCAGTAGGAAGCACAGAAGGGTGAGACCACCACCAGCACCTCAGAAATGGGTAATACAATACGAAAAATTAACTCTGACCCTAGAGTCAGGGGCCACCCCGTGCCCTTAACTCTTTTCTGTGGCCACCAGCAATCAGTCCTTTGTCGGAGAACAGAACAACCACCACACAGACCACCAGCAGCAAAAGCAGCAGCAAATCAACCGCCAACTCAACTGAAACTGAAAACCAACCAAAAACCACACAACTTATTCGTACAGCCAGTACCCCAGAAATCCCACCTCCATTTAGAGAGGAAGACACAACACAGATGCTGCATCTGCAGGGAGTTCTACTACTCGAATGGCAAACAGAAACGAAAAGGAAAACTTGGAATTTATTCGAATGGAAATGGTGCGATAGTTGTGTTTATTTGGATTGTGTGTGTTTTTGGGCAACATTTGGGAGCGTCGGAAAAGGATAACAAGAAAAGTTGTTGCCAATAAATGTGCAAAATGTAGTCAACATAGAATTAAGCCTGAAACATGGGGACTGGCTGAAAATGACTGATGAAAGTATTCGCACATTAAAAAGGTACAACTTTCTGTGGGATAACTTTGTTGAAAGAAGAATTCAATGAAACCCAAAGGCCACTAGCTTTAAAAAAAGTAACCTCAGTGTGAAAGGTGGACAGGGAGGGTCCGCACACGTGCCTCGACATCGTGATACACGCCTTTATGCAGGCACATGCCAGGAATCCCAATGGAAGAGGTGCCAAAAACGGTTTCAGAGTTCAATTGGAATTGAGTGGATCCGTGGATGATTTATAGTATATACAATATGCATATTATTTGTATAGCAAACGAATTGAAATGCGAAAATCAATTGATAATCGTGCGGCTAATCAGAGATCTATTTATTAGGCCGCACTGCAGTTACTTCTGCTTCACTCCAAACGAAATTTCGCTAATTTCAGCATCCAGAATTGCGTCAGAGAGCCATTAAGTCCAAAAAAAAAAAAATAAAGCTGGATTTGTGCAATCAGCTAAAATCAAATGAAACGAAATTGAAATCGGGCGGAAAAAAAGCACAGCAGAACAAAACTGTATGCAAATGCAGAAATGACGTGTGTGCTGTGTGCTGTGTGTGTGTGTTTGTGTGGAGTCGCAGCAAACCGATTCGACCGGTTTCCGAGTGCAAAACCAAAAACAAATGGCAACCGACAGACAGGCAACAGATAGACATGGAAACATGACCATAAAAACGCTACAGTCCGGCGAGATTATAAAATAAAGGGTAAATATTAATAATTGTTGACTCGACCCATAAGTAAATTAAATAAAGAAAGACAAAAAGCAGGAGCCCGTTCGTTACTTGAGTACATATTTCGCTTCACACGAAAGTCCCGTATTTGCAGAGAGAGCGTCTCTCCCAAATGAAGCGCATTGTTGCTGAGAGAGAGAAAGAGAGCAATGGAATGACGTGCTGCCCTCTCGCTGCCCTCTCATTTGGTCATTGTTTTGTAGCTATTTCACTCTAACGCGCATTAAAGGAAGCCGCTCTCACGGAATGCGTCACATGGATCGAAAGATTTGCAGAGAGAGAGCATGAAAGGAATGAGCGAACATGCAAGAACAGGAGCGTATATACTCGTACTTTTGTGTATACAGATTTGACACTTACCACTCCGCTCTCTCGCCGACGGAACACTTGTTCAGGCAGACGTTCGATCAAGTGCAGCTCAAACTGGATAACTGCAAGGGAAAGAAGGAAGAAGGAAGGTATCAGTAAGCATTCTCTCACTCTCTCTCTCTTCTCAGGATTAATTTCAATTTAACGTGTAAATATGATTTCTGTCAATTTCCTCAATAAATTCAATTTACGAGCAGCAGCAGCAGCCAGGGATAGTTTCATATTTTACGAGAATGTCTGACTTCTCCGGAGAAGGACTCCTGCAACGTCATCTGGTGGCTGCTGCTGATGCCTGTGGCTGCTGGGCCATCAATCATACGCCATGTGAGCAGGCAGCTGCCACACACACACACGGAGCAAACGACAATCAAATCAATGATTGAGTGGAGTGGAGTGCAAGGAGAGTGCAAATCCGAGTACGAGTGAGGGACAAAGTGTTATGTTGTGGGTGTAGTACGACCATACGATCCATACACACATACATACATGCACATCCACAGTTCGACTCCAACGCCCACAGTTTGAGCATACAAATTGCATTTTCCAATTGGCAGCCATCGCAGCGCCTGGAGGGTAAAATTAACTTAAAATCAATTGCCATACACTTGGAGATCCGTTGGAAAATGTGGAATCTATCAAGGAATTTTACAAGCACTGGCACTGGTGTTTCGAATTGATTCATGGGCGATGCCAGAGCGAATCTACTCAAAGCATTCATTAGGAATTTCTTGGCAGGAAAGGCAGTAAATGAGATCAGACGCGGAATTGTAAGGGATTCGTTAGCCTGAATTCGGAATAAGTGAATTCGAATAACACAACTAAGGCTCGGCACTGTATGTATCTGCTGCTGCTGTCTGTTGCCTTTTTTTGGCAGAAGAAAAACCACTTTATTGGGAGATTCGCGTCTGTGGTTTCGGTGTCGTGTCCCACTAATAAATCAATTTTGGTTTTATACCAAACGCCGTTTAAATCTATTGACACATTTCATTTGGCCAGAACGTTTCAACGTTTCAGAGCGGGTGTGAGAGGAAAATGGATAGTAATTAGGCCTGATGACGTACCCAAAAATGTCTCGAAACTATTTTGTAACTTTTGCCTTTCATGGTGTCTCGACGCGACTCGACTCGAATCGACTCGACTTGGCCGTAGGCCAAAGCCCAAAGCCAAGCCAACCCGAAAGCCAGTTTGGCAGAAAAGCCAGTTGGCGGCTGCCATAACTGGCCAACAAACAGCAAATGATTTTTAATAACTTTGACACTCATTAAACTCAAATTACATGCATTTGATTACGCAGCTCTCTGTGCGTTTAGAGGTCTCTGAATCTTAAGCCGCTTAGGTTTCATCATCATCATCATCAGCATCAGCAGAAGACCATATGGGGCCTTCATGCCTGCCTCCTCGATAATGGGCCATTAGAGGGGACATCAGGGAAGAAGCATGCCTCTCAATCAAAGTAGAAGCTACAAAAGATGTACATAAATACTGTTTGCATAAGAAAGAAGGATAGGTTTGAAAAAAGCTCCTTCCATCTTTCCTTGGGGGCCCCTTCTACTCGTAAAACGAACTTCCACGAAAACTGTAAAAACCCCCTTTTAATTTGTGTTTAATTAAAGCAAAGCTCATTGAACTGTTTGCACAAAGAATTCAATCTTTTAAATCGCCACACAGTAAAAAAAAACAAACAAAAAACTCATTAAATCGAAAGTAAAATTCTATCCCAGCGGTTCCCAACATCAACCTCGTATGAGGCGTGGTTGTGCGAGGTTTGATAGATTAATTACTCACTTTGACAGACAGACAGACAGACAGGTGATTCCTGTCCGGAACCAAGGCCCAACCCCGAGACCTGGGCCCTTTGGCTCAAGTTAACCCTGAACTTGACATTTATGAACTGTCCCTAGCTGCCATGTCTAGGCTGTGCCGCTGTGTCGCTGTGACCATGTGCTAAGTTCTTTTTAATTACCTTCTCGCCATCGCATCGCGGATGGCCAAGAGCCGCCGCCACAGCCAAAGTCTCGCCCTGGCCTGCAATCGTAAAAAGGTTGTCGGTTTTTACGACTTTTGCCAACTTGGAGGAACGTGCTCGCAGAGTTTTCAGTGTACTCGGTGTGAGATATACGTAAGATGTAAGGGAGCAGAGCAAGGGAGATGTTTACGGGCGATTTTCACTAAACTCTCGACTGGATTGGCAGCTGGATCCAAGAAACGGCACGAACCTCCCGTGTGTACCTCCATAGAAAGTGGCCAACGATGGAAGCAGAAGCAGAAGCACTTGGTAGCAGCTTTCATGGGCGCTAATGGACATGCGGGAATGTGGCTTCAATGGCAGCTTCGTTTTCCACTTGGTCTGCCCAAAATTATTGCCCAGGCAAAACCCAAGTCGTTCTCCAACTATTCCACTGGAATCCTTCAATTATTCAGAGTTTTCAGTGGTTCCTATACTCCCAAGAATATCTTTAGCTTTAGATAAACCTCGGAACTATTTTACACCTGTCTATCCTAGAGGGATCATTCGGCGCACGATGCGAATGACATTCGCTGATTTGCAGTGAAAAATTCCCATAAGCGAACGGCCAGTCACTCGCGAACATCCACTAATGGAAGGCGATAATCCGCCAGTAATTTCAATTCCCACAGAAAATTATAAACAAATAAACGAAAACGCTCACGAATATGTACATATTGTATGATGGCCAACACTTTACCTACAAGCCCCCTCCCCCCCTGCAAAAGAGATAAATACGGATGCACGAACCAAAAACCATCCAATTAAATCCGAAACTATAAATCGACACTTGCCACAGAAAATGGACAAAAGACCAGGGCATGGAAAACTGTAAGCCAAGACGGACAGCGGAGGAGGCAAGAAAACAGGAGCGCGACACCGTTAGCAGAGGTAGAGGCGAGGAGGAGCGTGGAGAGGGGGGACTCATACCGTTGACGATGACATGCAAAGTGCAGCTTGGAGGTGGGGGTGCCTCTGCCACATGTGGCACGACAAAATCGCAAGAGGAAAAAGTAAGGAAGAACGAGACGAGACGTGAGACGAGAGACGAAAAGGGATTGATTCTCTCTGTCCATTTTGCTCGCGTCACGTGGGAAATTTTTCAAGTTCAAAGCAATTTTCCACAAAAGAAAACGACAACTGTAAAAAAACAACAGCAACAACAACAGCAGCAGCAACAACAAAACCAGCAACAGTGAAAAATACAATGAAGCATGCACTCACGTGAGACCCGATAATAATCGGATTTCGGGGGGAATCGTGAGGCGACGGCAACGTCGACGGCGACGGCGACCCAGGAAAGAGGAACACAACAAAATAATACCAAGAAAATACTAAGCACAAACAAAGAAGAAACAAATACCAGCACAAGAAATACCCCCCGCCCTATCGACAGTTGTGGAGCCACCTTTCAGGGGCAGAGACTTTGGTAGCGGCAGCAAACAGGTCTCCCGGGATGCCATCCATCCCATCCAGCCATCCAGCCATCCACCCATCCACCCATCAAGTCATCTATCCATCGATTCAATCGTCTATCCCCCACTCCCTAGTCACTTAGTGGCTAAGCACTTAATGGCGAGCGTCTTCGTCTTGCAACAGTTAGAATTAATTGACGTTAATAATGTCCCGATATCGAAGAGTTATGCCCAAGAGCACATCAAACGGCTGGCTACTGGCTTCTGTGTGCCAATCGCTTCATGTCTGCTCGAAGAACGGTTCATTCTTGACTCGTTCAGTTCAAGTTGCTAGTGGCGAGTAGCAAGCGACGAGTAACTGGTAGCGAGTAGCAAAAACAAGTGATTTAAGATCTCAAATAACTATGCAAATTTATTCATCACTCTGATGTACAGGAAAATAGTTGCATAGACGGACAGATGAAGGAATAGACAGATAGATGGGTGGCATCCACGATACTTCACTGTACAGAGCGCACTGAACATCATTTATTCGCAATTTGCTCAATGACAAAACCATTAATAATCAATTTTATACAAATTGCATTCACCGAAAGACAGACAGACGCAAAAGCCACTTGAACCACTTTCGCCCACACTCCACCGAGTGCTGCTGCTGCTGCTGCAGTTGCACCCACTGTGTGTGCCCCTCTCTCTCTCTATCTGTGTGTGTCTGAGAAAGCCATTTACTTGGCCAGGCCAAGACATACATAATTTTAAAATTAAAAACTTTTGCTCTGCGGCTTTCAGTGCTTAGAGTGGGTTTCAGTGGGTGACTTGCTTTGAATACTCGTATAACCCAAAGCCAGCACTCTTGATTGACATATAAATAATAGAGTGGCACAAGTTTTATTGGCTACAACTTTATAGCCTTATGTAGTGTCGCCTCACACGTGCACCTCGACTAGTATGCCGCAGCAAGTGTTCCTTCAGGCGCTGCTTAAAGCCAGAGTTTGCTACCAACCGAGGTGCTCTTCTGTATGACGCGTGGCTTGTGTAACTAACAACGGGATACTGCTACTCTCCCAGGAGAAGTTTCTTAAGAAAAAGAAGATGGCAACACTCCTCTCTCTGCGCCATTAACACCCTCCATATTCTCTAGCTCCTCTTGCTTCTCTAACTGGGTGTTTTCCCTCCTCTCTCCCTTTCGCCACTTGAGTTGGCTCCTGCAGGAGCTGTATTCAGCTCGTGCCACTCCTGCGGCACTTTCAGCTCTTTAAAGACCCTCCAGGCCACCCACCCTCACGCCCAGAGCTACTTTTCCCAGCTCCTCCCAGAGTCCTCCATCTGGTATGCATTTTTAAACAATCGCTAACCCAAATAAAGTTTCTTGCTTTCTGCTTTATACTCGTGCATATTTACGAGCTCTCCCAGGAGCGGGAGCAAACAAAAAGCAGTGCACACACAAATAGGCCTTATGGCCAAAAGGAAAGTGCCAACAGCAGAATGAGGAACGGGACGGAGGAAGCAGAACTTTTAAGGAGGCTTTTTGGAGGCTGAGAGTCTCATTAATTACTACTTCTATAACCATGTAGTATCGGTAATGTCTGTGGTATCTTTCTGTGGCTCTCCGGTTGCTGCCACTGTTCTTGTCGCTGTCTGATTTAATGTGGTTTTTCGAGGAGCATTCCTCAGTGGCTGCTAAATAATAACAAGAGCTTCTGTCAGAGAAATGTTAAACACAACTGCAAAACATTTGATTACGCGATGGGAGTACTCCTTTCCGGAGAATAGTGTAGGCGATTCCAGACAGATCGTACGGACTAAGACCCTGGCAATATCATTCGAATACTATGTCCAATCGATAGAGTAGTCTTTTTCCGATTCTTTATGGGTTTTCAAAGAGTATTCCATCTTCGTTGGGAATCTGCCTGGCAGCGCTCTTTTTCCATTCAATTCTGTTGTTCTAGTTTGTATCTTGCCACTTGTACCAACGAGTATCTTGTATCTTGTGTTGTGTGCACACAACTTTCGCAGGGGGGAGTCGAGAGACAGAGATACACATGCGAGAGATAGCAGCAATTTCCATTGGCAATTGTGTGGCATCTGTGCCGCCGCTTCTTTCAGCCATGTGAAACTTGGCCATTAATTTGAACGCCGTTTTATGGCAGCAGCAGCGGCAGCAGCAGCAGAAGAATCAGAAGGAGTCGTGCATATGAGCGAATCCATGGCCCCCAGTCATTAGATATTCTTCTCATATTTTGCATGCAGCAAAGCACCCCTTCTGGCCTTCTCGCCTTCCCTCTCGGACACATTTCCTTTTGTCTTCTACAATTATGCATTATCTTGAATCGTTGACGTTGTTGCCTGACGCTGTCGGTGTCGTCTTGGCGCTCGTCTTCTTTCTTGAGCTTTAAATTTTGCATTTAATTACTGTTCACATTTCTCAAATTTCTCCCTGTCTCCCTGTCTCTTGGTTCTCAGGCAGCACTCTCTCTGAGGTGTCGTCTGCGTCTGGCATTATCATTATCATTCGCATCTACATCTGCAGCGGCATCTGCTGTGGCATCGTGCAGCGGCAACATTATGCTCATTATGCATTTCACTTTGCCGGAGATGCATGCCCCAACTGCAACACCATGGGCCCCCAGGATTCTCTCTCTCTGAATCTATGGGAAAGTTCTCTCTCTCCATTCGTGTTTCACAGCAATTACGACACTATCTCTAGTGATTAATAATTATTAAATTAATTGAAATATATTAAAATTTATGTTGATTTTCTTCGTCAATGAATTAATTTCAGAATTCGCCAATGACCAGAGAACGTCATGGGTCATGAAATAAGCAGAGAACCAGCTCCGATTTGGAACGTGATTCAGATGTGACTGTGACTCCCGTGATCACATTTCTGTATGATGGGAAAACTTTTGTTGGGAACGTCGCCGCAAGGACCGCGACTCTACATCTCGCTCTCCTCCGCCAGATGTCGCACACTGCACGAGGAAGATTGTGTGTGAGAAGAGAGAGAGAGAGAGAGAATGAGTAAGCACGTAGCTGGGGGTTGCAATTTCATATTTTCCTTCTGGCACTGATGATGATCCGATCTGATGCAGATTCTGCAATCTGGTAGATACTGTGATTTTCTATAATTCTGCGTATCTTCGAAATTGTGGAGGTGGAACGGGGACGGGGAACTTACACTTATAACCGTGTGATATCATAGAAGTCTGGTTACAAAATTGTGTTGCTCTAGATCCACCACAAATCTAATGTACCCCCATACTCTTTTTGAGCATCGGGTGTACAAAAATATCGCATAGAGAAACTATCTAATGATTAAATCGGTTGGAGTCGCGGCACAATATATTCCGGCACTCAGTCTGTCCTCATTGATAATACTATCGCATCTCTTAATGCTGCGATACTCTTGCGATATCTATTGGTAGATCAATCACACATTCTAGATGCACGTTTGGGTGAAACATTTACTGCACTTTGCCTATAAGGAAATGCTTCGGAAACTGCACTCAAAGTCAGCCTTAATGATGAAGATCTCTCGTTGTATCCTTTAACTATGAAATGCCAGAAGAGACATCACTGTGGACATTACTTTGAGAGCCATTCAGGTTAATTAATTTATGCACCCTCAACAGAGAGCATCAGGAGCAGCATCCACTTGCAGCTGGCGCACATTTTTGCGGCCAAGAGAGGAGGCGACTCAATGATTGACTGTTGCCTGTTGCCTGTTGTTGCCTGTTGGCCGTGCAGCACAGCATCTAATTATGCACTAGATGCTGTTGCTACTGTTCCTACGGCTGCTGCCAGAAGGAGAAACAAAGACATCGTCAGAGTCGGAGTCAGAGTCGCTGCAGGTGCAATGGAAATTGGTGCAACATTGCGGTAAAAGGCAATAAAGTTGCAGGTCGCCATAGAGAATACATGCCTACATGCTGCACATGCCACATGCCCCCATGCAAATAGTCGCTACCCCCTCCAACCTTCATTCCTGTGTTCTCTTGCCTGCCTCCATTTGTGCCTTAATTAATTTTGATTGCTACTTGCAACAGAGGCACAGAGAGCACTCACACACAGAGAAGCTGTTGCACAGCGGAAATGTTCATCACACGCGTGTGGCAAGAAAAACAGCAGCAGCAGCAGCAAACAGCAGCAGCAGCCAAAGAAGAAAAGAACTACCAGCAAACGCTATTGGCCAGGCTAATTAATTGAATTTCATTGCAGAGATTGGCGGACCGCCCAACGGGCTGGCTGCCACACACTCGGCCATTATTAGAGCGGCCCTCGTCGTATGCAAAGTGGTCCAAAGAGGCGCTCTCTGTGCAGCTGATCAAATTATTAGCCTGTCCAGCAACTAACGAACATACGATGTTGGAATCACGACTCGACTGCAGATTGGCAACGTCTGCAAGGCACTCCATCTGCTCCGTCGCTGGGCTGTTAGCAAGAAATCATTCGTTTAGCCATTGGGCTTATTTATGGCCATAAAATGCAATTGAAATGGTGCCGCCGCTAGTCCCGAAAACAGCGTTGACAACGCCTGACGACAACCGAAACCCCAAAAAACCAAAAAACAGCAATGTCTACGCATAATTCATGGAGGAGCGGAGGCCGTGCCCGGCCAGGCGGCTGTGCGGCACAGTGGGTGAGAACAGCTCTAATTTGCTGCAGAAACAAAGGAGAATAGCAGGGTTATACTTTCTCCAACAGAACTCTTCATCTACTGACAAATGAAAGGATGTTATGTGAAAATAAACATTATTATTCCTCACTATTTCTAAAACCTTCCAACAAAAAACAGACACCTATTTGTTCAGTTATCGATTCGTAAAGTAGTCGAAACATTTTATACCGGATTAAACAATAATTAATTATGATTTTTCACCATCAAGTGGGCCCAGTCGAAGCTTGTTATGCGCCAGAATCTAAGACAGAAATGCAGTCGACCGAGGGGCTGTGCTGCATGACGCGAGAAACGAGTAACCGAAGCGCTCGTCGTTATGCAGGAAAGGAAAGATATTAGACAAATTTAGAAGGAAAATAGAATAGATAAATAAAAATATATACAAAATAAAAAATAAATTAAATAACAAAAAAAACTCATAAAAAATTATTTTAATATAATTAAATTAAATAAACAAATAATTAAAAAATAAATAAAAAGTAAAATTAATAAATAATTTAAGAAATTACCCCAGTCCAGGTGTAAGGCATATTTATTTATAAAAAACAAACTAAGTAATAGAAAAAGAAAAGTTTATGCCGTGTAAGGAAACAATATAACAGACAGAGCATCATCCATTATCATATATCATATCATACATACATACATACACAGTATGTGAACCTTTAACTTCGAAATTTCCAGAGCGGAACCTTAAAAACCAAAATTGCGCATTATTTGCCGAGACACTACCGGAAGCATATATTTCTTGGTTTTTTTGTATCTTTGGTCTCCATTTTCAACTCAATTCTGTTTTAAAGGGGAATCCCACCTTGGCCAAAAGTGCAAATCAGGGTGACGAATACAAATACAAATAAAAGCATACCATACCCATCCCCAACCTGATATTAATATACATCTATATACTTCGGCTTGCATTACATGTAGCCAATGTGTATCTTTAGATATATGATATGATCATTTTACTATTCATTGTATCCCACTGTAAGTCAAGAGTGCTACAAACATAATCATGTTGCATGCAACATTACCTCATCTCTGGTGCTGGGAGACTTACTTGCGGTCTGGGCCGGTCCTGGGCCGGGGATGGGGATGGGGCAGGTCGTTTGGTTCGGCGTCAAAAGCATACAAAATTTATGGTCAAATCAACACCAACAACGAACATCCATTTGGTTATTATTTAACAAGTTTTCGTGGGGGCGGGGAAGGCCACCGCCTCCGCCATCTTCTTGTGACTCTTGCGGCGACCCCATTCACTGGCGCATCTCGGGTTAAGTCTTGGACTTGCTTATAATTTAATTAGCTTTGCCTTTTGCCAAAGCTCCTATCGCACCGAGATCATCCTTACATAACGAAGGAAACCCGAAGGAAAGGGGAAGGGTTGCGCACGGGCTCAGAGTGCGCCCACAGCAGGTGGGGAGAGCTCTGAGCTCCTCTGAGGAGCAGCTCTAGGGTTAATTGTCTGCCAGAGTTAGTCACGATGCCAAATTTGACTATTCATTATCCATTCAAAGCGATTTTTCTCGGACTGGGAACAATCAGAGCCTTTCTAACAGGAAATCCGCACGATCGGGGTCACCATCTAAGCCACAGCCAGGGAGGGGGTGACCCACTAAATTAATATGAATGACCACATTTCACGGCAACTATTTCGCACCTATGTCAAGACACGTCAAATGTTTATGCAAATATCGCTGACTGCGGGACTCGCAGATACAAAGATACTGAGATACAGAGAGGAAGGGCAGAGAGACGCGCTACCAAAATGCAAAATAAACACACACAAAAAACACATCGTACAAACAAAAGACGAAATAAAAGCTTGGCTGCAAAATGAAATCATTTCGAACGTGTTTGTGTCGTGATTTCTTTGGGCAAACGCCGCTGCGGCTACCAGACCGACTAACCGACTAACAGCACTACAGCTGGCAGGGCGACCTTGTCAAATTAGTGCCAAAAATACCGGTGACAAAAGATACTCGCCCCAGATCCCGAGCCACACTCAAGCATCGCGTGTATTCATAAATCAGTGCACAATGAATAAGCCCAGGGAATCGACTTAGCGATCTCTTAGAGCGGAAAGTGGTTGACAAAATACGAGTTACGAGATTTCCAAGTGAATTCCAATTTCAATTTCAGCTTTTGTTTGAATGTTTCGACTGTTGGCTACTGTGGGGCAGAGCTCTGTCAAGATTGCGTATAAATCAAATGAAATTCATTTTATTTGGGCAATGTATTGTGTTCTAAATTGAGAACTGGTTCTAGCTCAAAATAGATGGCCAATAAAAACGATTGAAATGAAATGATGGCAGGAAATGGCAAACAATTTGGAGATTACGTGACTACCAATAAGTTTTTGATTATTCTAAAATTTGTGGCTGGTTTAAGTGGCTCTCAAAATGCCATTATGAAGCGTTTTGCAGTTTGATCTTTAAGCTATCGAATACTACTCGTTTAAGGAAGGATTACTATGATCTGGATCGCACGAAAGTGGACTTTGAACTAGTTCCCATTGCAAAAGGGTCAAAGGCGCCACCAACTTCATTCTGTAGAAAGCAATTATCAAACAGCTGTTCATTAGCCAAATCAAACAAAGGATAGATAGATCTAACAAATAAGATATCCCTTAGGACAGATGCCAACGTTACGGAACATCTTGGACTTGTGTTAGGCCAAATGGATGCTTTTCCAAATTGTTTAAAAGCTATCCATTTCTTTTTTTCTACATAACTATCGATCGTTTTACTCTTCTATTCTCTCTCCTGCTCACTCTTCATTTGCCTTCACCTTTCACTGGCTTTCGTATTTCAACCAACTCGATCGACAATTACTCAGCTCTTAGTCAATGCACTTCTAGACATGCCCCATAAAAAACTCTGGGGCCAGCATTTAGCTGAGTTGTACTGTACGTACCCCTACCATACCTCTCCATTCCCCTACTCCACCTCTTCGACTGTGTGTGTGTGTTTGCCCAATCTTTCGGTGGGCCCACCTCTTGGCCAAGCGTCAGCATTTAATTTACCCACTTAACGCGGGGCACAAGCCAAATTTTGGTCACTTTAAAAAGCCATTAGACCCTGCTTCGAGTCGGAGATGGAGTCGGAGTCGGAGTCGGAATCTGAGTTGGATGAGGAGTCAGCCAAGCGTAAACTGTACAAATCCGTCTTCCTCATTGTTGAGATTGAGATTGTTTCCCAAGCTGGCCCCCTCCCAGGCCAGAGGGGGGAAAAATGCTAATTCTGGACACAAATCAATGCGGATGAAGAAGTCTCTGGCTTGTGGAGGGGCTGCTTCTCCACAGCTCCGTTTACCTGACGAGTTAACACGTTCGTGTCACCCCGTTCTCCACTGTGAATGCTAATTGGAAGGATGGGTCGAATGGGTTGAAAGACACGTGCTTGACCTCGCATTCTAAACTCTGACCTCTGGGACAAGCTGCTTAATTATGTCATTACCATGAACGATGGCATGAAAAGAGCTGGGACCCAAAAGCCATCAACTAGAGCAATACATAATTGTCAGAAATTATCAGTGAAAGTCGGCAGTTGGAGTTAATAGTCGGTCGTTCTTTCGTCTCTGCCACCTCACTCTCTCTCTCTCTCTACTATAGCATAATGAAAAGCTTGAAAATGGTTGCATGTGAGGCGGGTATTAGGAACAGGAAATGGGTCTTCTTGGGTACGCGAAAGTGTCGGTGCTTGGACCTAGGGCCAGGCCAAGTAAAAGTAACACAATAGCCATCAAAGTTCATTCACATCATGATGAAATAATATATATAATATATAATGCTCAACCCAGTCATAACTATTTATAATCGGACCACAAAGTGCCTTCTCATGTTCTCAAAGAACTAAACAAAAAAAATTTGCAAACAAAGGAGTAGATTTCTGCTTTGTCCCTCGAATAAATTAATGGGGACTTACTTGGTGAAATATTCCATGAAATTGATGAGAAATTGCCATTTAATTACCTGCAAAGAAACAGAGAAACGGAGAGAGAGAGAGAGAGAGAGAGAGAGAAAACGATTAGATACAGTTTGCTTTCTGTTGAGTAAACAAAGTTTTCAACTGATTAACTATTCAATATTCAATATTCAATATTCAGGGAAAAGTTTGCCATAAATCATCATCGAGAAAAACCAATTTGTCTCCAAGTTTTGCCAGAGTTTCCTCCGTTGCATCGTTACTGTTTTCCCCCCTCTCGGTACCTCGGTTCTCGCGAGCTAGGGAATAGTCAGGGCATGTTTAGGCCACCTTTAACTTGGCCAAGAACTGTGTAGAGGAAGTATTTACATATTTATTGAGTCGTAAGTTCCATCTGCTTTATAATTGTATTACTTTTATTAATTGCTATGGATTGGTGTTTAATCTATCGATAATTATCGATTGGCCACAATAACCGTTAGATTAAGAAAATCATCATTTATTAAGAAAGTTTTGATTAAAGCATCTATGGATTTACATCGTGTGTGAACTATCCATAAATATGGCATGTATTTAGCAGATTTTTACACATTCACCCTTTAATATCCACCAGAGACTGTTGGAGGAAATTCGCGTATGTATCCCTGCCGATTCCAGCCGCCCCCCCCTTTCAAAACCGCTGTCTAGAAATAATCGTCCCGCGGCACGTACAACAAACAGGCACGGAAATAGGCATAGGCAAACACCTTGGACCGGGGACTTGGACCCCAGAACACACTCTCCATCATCTGCAGGGGCTATAGCTCCGCTCCTGCACCAGCCCCCAGCCACCGCTACAGCAGCAGCAGCAGCACCACCCACAAATGCAGAGGCGCTTTGGGGCTCCAGGGTCGCGTTAATCCCTCTCCCCCGGCCCCCCCTCTCTATATCCCATTGCACTAACCCTGCATTTGCTTTTGTGTCTCGTCTACTTTTTATTCTCTGCTTCTGCTTCTATTCGTCTGTTTGCCTCTTTTTCCTGCTCCACGGTGGTGCTGCTGCTGCTGCTGCTGCTGCAGCCGCTGCTGGCCATGTTAATGACCCTAGGAGGCTGCCTAGGGAGCGACCAAAAAGAGAGACAGAGAGAGAGAGTGTGTGTGTGTGTGTGTGCCCACACAGTGGCTGCCAAACTGTGGGCTGGGCTCCCTTTTTGTGGAACGCCTCGTTGGCTGCGGTCGCTGTTGCTGCCGCGGCTACGCGTTGCATTCATTTTAGGCGTCTGCGCATAAAATTGCATCGTTTGCTTTGCTTTGCCTTGCTTTACTTAGCCATGGGGCATGCTGCAGCAGCAACCACAACATCAACATCAACATCTCCCTGTACGCGTAGAGTACTTGTGTAAAGGGTGTTTTCTATTCGTTCATCTTTCTGCTTTGATCAAAAATTAGCCAATTTCAAACACATGTTCAAATAAAACCACCAAAAATCATTGCAATCGGCTAATTACTACAACCAGAATGGGGGAAAACAAGTTTTTCTCGTTTTGTCGGAAAGTTTTGAGTCTTTGAACTGTTTCCGATTGCGATTTAGGGTACCTTCGAATCGGTTTACGACTTATTTTTGCGCTAATTTATATAAATACATTTCTGTCTGTGGTACAGCTAAAACTCCCTTCCCAGATCGGACCATTCCAAGTGCTACTGAAGGGTGGATGATGATGATGATGTCTGTGGGTAGCAGTGTGGACACTGATTCAATATTCATCAAGAGCAGAGCAGAGCAGAGCATTCAAGAGTACATTCAATCTTTCACTTGATGTCAAAGCCGAATAAAAACAACAAAAACAACATAAAAGCTCAAAAATACTCGCATTCATACACCTCTGTTTTACCATAAACAACTTTTGCAATTGTCAGACTTCATGTCGACACTTCAGACACTCGAATGGAGGGAGCAGAGTGGAGTGGAGCAGGAGGAGGCCCATGAGGAGCATGAGAAGCAGCGGGAGATGTAGTAGGAGTAGGAGTAGGACTCAGAGAAGGCAACAACGCATTGCACTTTGTGGGCGAAACTCCCAATTGCAATTCCAGCTCCAAGTCCCCGTCCCTGTCCCCGTCCCAGTCCCGTTTCCATTCTCCTTTGCCCAGCCTCCAAAACTCACACACAAAATGTTGAGTGAGTTGTAAATGAAGCCCACACATGGTCCTCCTTCGCTCTGCCAGGCATTTGCCTTTGCTCAATTGGAGTCAATGTCTCGGCGGAGATTCATGCAGAGATTTTCTGTATCTGCATCTGCATCTGCAACTGCAACTGCAACAGCAACAGCAACAGCAACCGCAACTGCCTTGGGCCTCCCGCCGGCCGCAACGAACTGGAATGTTTTCGACGAGCATGCGGCGTGTGTTAATTGCAAAATGTTGCTTTTCGCCTGCCCCTCCAGACAATTATTAAGGTGATATATGTTTTTCCTTTTCTATTATGCTCACACACACACACCCCACACATGCACAGGGAGCTTTCACACGCATGTGGCACATGGATGGGAATAGAATGCAACGGACTGGGAAAAGCAAAAGCTCACCAATACCGAGACACACAGAAAGCAAATGATAAATGACTCGTTCTTTCGGTCGTTTAGAAGCATAATAAGGGGTTAACCGTTTCTTCCATTAGATTTACGTGTAACTTCCGAACGAAATAACCATTATATATAGAAAATATGTAAAGACTTATTGTCTTATGGCTTGAGGATTAGGCTTTCCATTGGAAAGCTTTTCATATTTCTCACCATATCATCGAAAAGACTTTCCCAAGAACCTGTGGCCCCGCTGGCAATCCATCCTACTATAAAAAATCATTTATTATTTTCACGTTTCTTTTCCGGAGTGGAGTCTTTAACTCATTTCACGCCCATCAGCATCTACCCTTGCCCCCATTCCTCGTCTAGTCAGTCATCATAAGACGTATAATTATTTTTCACTTGGATTTTTTAAACTGTAACTTTTGCAAGCTTCTACGTATCTGTATCTGTATCTGAGAGCTGTCACTTTAAATAAAATACAAGACACAAATACGAGTACATATGTAATTCAGTGTGTATGTACATATATGGTGGACCTGTAAATGTGCCTAATTAACATAATTACAGGCAGCTCCAGTAAAATTTAATTAATCTGCCAGCTTGCATTTGGCTTGGTGTCGGATTCGGACTCGCCAATCGAAACCAATTTGTGTGCAATCAATAATGCACGGAGGCATTCAATTGGCATCCAAATAAACTATTCAAATCCCTTTCAGGAAAAAAAAGCAACCAACCTTCAAGGCGACAAAGAAAATGTGGCATGCACTTCAAAAGGTCTGCTCCTCATTCCAATCATCATCTCAGGGCCGCCGCCAATCAGTCCCTCGTTTGTTGGGCGGCTATGAAAAGCGCAGCGCAGTTTGGAAATAAATCAAGCACAAAGAGACCACCAAAAAAGAGAAGCTGAACACAAAACAAACCAAAAAGAAGTGAATTCCAATCCGAAATGAAATGTAAATGCTGAGCCATCAAAAGATTCCAAGCTGCGCCGACAGCCGAGAGCAGATGATTCGTTTGTGAGTAACAAAAGCCACCAGCCAGCAGCCAACAGCAGAGAGGAGAACCGCCAGGCGGGAGGGGCAGGCAGGCACCAAAGAAAAAGAGCAGGTAAGACCGAATGTGGGATACCCCATATATATTCTCAAGGAAAATTCATCACAGAACCAATGCTTGGATGGATATCTACTCAATTCGTATAACCCCCTTGGTTGGACCAACCTCTAAGCCCCACCGATATACCCCTCTTGGCTTAGGGTAATCCGTAAAACATATTTTTATTTTTATTCGTATCTACAGAAATTTGAATGCAAAAGCAGGAAAAACTTGGTCGAGCCAACGAAAAGTGCACAATATGCAAACAAGGAAAACCAAATACACGAAAAACATAAAAGAGAAAAGGAGAAAACAAGAAGCAGAAGTTGGTGAAACAGGAGAAGAAGACGACTGACAGGCAGGTGTGGCAAGAGGGCGTTCGCGGGGGGAGAAAGATATTTATTTATTTATTTGAGCTGCGTGAGAGAGAAATGGCATATTGGAATTGGGGAATGGGGGTAAGGGGTATAGAGGGAATGGGGGATTCGACTATTCAAAGTCAATGGAATGGACTGGAGAGGGAGAGAGAGACAGAGAGACAGAGACAAATTGCAAATGGAATATGAGAGAGAGAAGAACAATGCAAGCCAGAGAGAAAGGAAGAAAACCAACGAAAGTGAAAGACTCAATGAAAATTGAAAATGGAGAAGAGCTTTAGTTGAATGAAAAAACAATCAATTCTAAATTATTCGAAACTATATGGAATGAAGGATATCAATCCGCACTAAGAGCACTGAGAGCACTGAGAGAAAAAATGGCATGGTAAAACCAAGCATACCCATTTTTAAATGAAATATGTGGTTTTTAAATACAAACTTAGGAAAAATTAAGTAGGATTTACATTGATTTAAATTTATATGTATTAAAAAGATTTTTTAATATGGCATATATTAAAATAAATATTTTATTTATATTTAATTTGTAGGAAATGTATTTTATTTAAATATGAAATATATTCAATTAAAATATGAAATATATTTAGATCAAATATTTCCACTCTAGGCTTCAAATTAATGGCATAAATATTTACAACTAAGTGAAAATATTAAAATTTCAGTGTTTTTTTCTCTGGGTGTACACGTGTTTTATCTCTTTTACCTATAAATATTACTACGTATATTTTTCGCATATGAACATCTGTTTTTCCGATGACACCCCTTTAACCTCTTTACAAAACCAAAGAGAGAGAGAGAGAGAGAAAGACAGCAGCAATCGAAATTCCCACATAAATTATTCAAGCCAAAACAAAACTTGGAATTGGCAAACATTTATCTTGATTGAACCCAATCACAATCACAATCACAATTTCCATTCAACATTGCCACTGATTGACATTGATTCAATTAATTGAAAGAAAAGAAGAAGCAAAAAAAAAAAAAGAGCAAATCAAATAAGAGTACAACATTTTTGGGGTGGCCCCAAAAATGTTTAGTGCATTCGCAACGACCTTCTTCTGGAGGGGGGGGGGAGGGCGAGGGGTTCATTCAACTTTCTTTCGCCGAAAATTGAATTGGATTTTGGGGAGCAGAATTGAAACATTTGCCGCCCAAAAGAAAATTGTTATTGAGTGCTAACGGACACGTAACGTTGGCGCTAAGCGAAATACGGTTTTATAATGCCACAAGAGAAAGAGACAGAAGGCAGAGCGAAGAGAGAAGAGAGAAGAGAAAGAATGTGTTGGCCCAGACTCGAACCAGTTGAAATTTGTTGCCCCAAAAACCGGTTACCGGTTACAGGGGAACCTTTAAGGAAAGTTGACCGACCAGCCAGCCAGCCAGCCAGGTATTTCTTCGTATTTTCGTGGCCAAAGACCATTTTTCGTGTTAATTGTTTTGATTAAATTTGTGTGTTTTATTTCCCAACCGATGACCCTCCATTTTTGGCACTCATCCACCGGTCTGTCGCATCGTCACATCATGTGTCTGTCCATCAAGTATCCATCAAGTAATTATTTATGAAAAATTAATGTTTTGATTTGGCAACTCACAAAAGTCCAAAAACCAATACAAAACTGCCTGTTGTTTGGCCGCCTACAAGAAATCGATGAAATGGCCAAAAAGCTTGGGCCAGGCCAAAAAATTGGACATGGAATTGAAATTGAGGTTTCATTGCTGTTTTGGGCAGCACATTACCAACAACCGATTCAGGCAACAGTTTAACAGCACATTTGATAGCATTTTGTGTGGATATTCCAGGTGGGGAGGGGTGGCCCCTTTGGGGAGAGGGGCTTCCACTGATTATGTGTGCTTTTTGCTCATCTTTCACTCGAAATTTGTTTCAAAATATGGCATTAATTTGCTTACATTTCAGTTTCCTTTGAAGTAAAGGTACATACATATGTTTACGTATGCATATTCTGTAATTTCGTTGGCAAAAGAACCTTTAAAGACCCTTTTTTCAGAAAATATTTACATGAACACATGCAGACAAACATACTCGAAATTATAATAAAAATCTGACAATCTCTGGGAGCCGGAACCCTTTTTAGAAGGAACCCCGCAAATATGAACAAATATTTATTCAAGCTCTCTGGCGCCTATTGGTTGACTGGAGGTTCTTTCCGTCTTCTTTCTTGTTCATTTTTTTACTTGGGGAAGTACTGTATTGTATGGTTGCATTATCGATTGATAAAGAAGCTAAAAATTGCTTCATAAACGAGCACTATTGCTTCCGTTTAAAGTGAACACCGTTCGCAGTGATGACTGATTTATATTTATTTATTTAAGATTTATTTGTAATGCCTGTATATTGTTAGAGCCAAGAGGATATTCTTCTTCAAAGATTTGCTTATTGGGTGTAGGAATCAATGTATTTATTCTGTATGCCAAACAGGATGTTTTCCTTCGTAGTACAAGAGCCACGCCTTTTGTCCACTCGCATAATCAGCATACTCTTTTTTTCCCTCCTTCTTTATCTTCTAATCCCAACACACACAGGCCCACAAACACTCGTATGGAGACACCCACATGTATCTGACAAATGTGTGTGCGCGTATCTGCGTATCTTGTATCTTAATGTGTATCTCTTGTTGCTGGCCATAAACGAGACTACAAGAGAGTATGTATGGCGCTCCTGCTCCTCAAATTGGCAGTAAGTAACGTGATTTGCATTTTAATGCGAAAATATGCAACAACAAAAACATAACAAATACGAATCTTCTATATGGAAGAATATATGTAGTATGTATGCATGGGGTGGATGGATACATTTGCCCTCCCACGGGAAGGTTTATGGAAATCGATTACAAGTCAAAAATTGTCCATGGGAATGGCAATGGATTCCCATTTGTGTAAATTGTTTAGTGAGCTGCCAAATGATTTCGAACAGAATCGAAATAAATAATATTTGGCCCATATTTGTGGGGTTCTTTCTAATAAGAGGTTTGATAGCAACTGGCGGCGGGAGAACACACAAGAAAATGTATGCATAACAAGAAAATCTTTCTGCAGAGCTGGAAAATATTCCTGAACAATTTCTGGATGTCCAAAAAGAAAAATACCCAAAAACAAACACGCAAGGAAGCAAGAGTATTTCTTTTTCTTCTTTTTTACTCGATCACAGGCTGCGCGCGCGCCCGCGCTGTTCAAAGTGTCGTTTGCATATGGATGTATGCGTGTGCGTGTGCATGTGTGCTTGCGGTTGAGAGATAAAGCTCTGCATAGAGATCAACTCTTTGTCTCGCTCTCTCTCCCACAAACACCTCTCTTGCGGTTTATTGCTCATTTGCAGACCCCTTCTTTGCAGCTCGTACGAATGTGTGTCTCTATTGCTCTGGTATTTGCTTTGCTTTTGTTTTATTTGTTTTTT
The DNA here is from genome assembly GCA_008121275.1 of Drosophila lowei. Classification (NCBI taxonomy): domain Eukaryota; kingdom Metazoa; phylum Arthropoda; class Insecta; order Diptera; family Drosophilidae; genus Drosophila; species Drosophila lowei. The sequence goes on along the minus strand of CM017778.1, from coordinate 15,637,702 downwards.
TCAATAAGAAGATCTCGCATTGGAAATATTTATGTGTTTGGTGTTAATTGCCAGCCTCGTGCTTAAGGAATAGATCTCAATCGATTTTGTAGAAGAGAAAGAAAACGCGTTAAAAATGTAACGATTCCCATTAAAAAAAAGATATTATGCCCACAGTCGCAGTCGGGCCTTAAATATTACACAATTTGTTGCTTGAGTTTTGCAGTTAATTAAGCCTCCTAGTTCTTGGCTGGCGCTGGCATCCCGCCCGCCCCTTCTGGCCACTCATTGGCCCCTGGCCCTGGGCCTGGGCCTGGGCCTGGCCCCGCTCTGATTGATTACAGTTACCCAACAACTGTAGCGCTGTGGCTCCCAGAGATTGCCTAACTGTTGCCACAGTTGTTGCTGTTAGCTGCCTTCCGCCTGGCTGTATGCCACGCCCTTCTGGGGTTTCTGGACTTGAATGGAAGTTTCAGCCTCGTCTTTCGCCCTCCCTCCACTGCCGACCCGTTAACATTCTATTAACGTATTTTTCTTCATGATTACTACCTTTGCCACATGGGCTGGCTGTGGCATCAAACGGGTTTCCAATCTCCGACGCGCGAGAAGCCGCAAAGAGAAGAGAACACGGAAGCGCCCTGTCCCCAGTCTGTCCCCACGTTTAAATTACATTTCTTTGAGTTTTTCTTTGAGTATCTTTTGAGGCTCCATCACTGGCTGATGGCTCTTGATCGATCCATTGATTGATTGATTGCTTGACGGATTGGGAAGTGGGGGATGGCGAGCCCTGTGCAACAGGATTTTGATGTGTCTTTTGCAGGTTCTAGATAGATAATAAATAAAATGAAGATTTACTTTCAGATATTTACAAACATTTTAAGAACAGAGAAGGCGCTTGTTTGATCTTCAAGTACCCGAAAGATATCCGAATAAAAGATAGACTGTTACCCAACAAAAAAAAAAAAAACCTGTTGTCAAGTGCTAATGAGGTTCTTTTGCTGTACTCTGGGGCCGTTCTGTTCGCTGTGCCAAATACTTTTGACAAATGCCGCTCAGCTTATAAAATATTTAAGCCAATTTCTTACCCCTCTGTTGCCTGGCTGTCATTACAAATTATTTGTTAATGCCACTCGTACTTTTGACACCGATAGATACTCTGCCAAAGAAACACCCAAAGACCAAAACCAAGCCCCAAAACATTCCACACTTTCGTTTTGTGTCCCATTGATTTCTATTTGATTTCCATTTTATTTCCATTTAATTTTATATAATTTCTGGCCTTTGATGCTTTTGTTTTTGCTGTCATTAAAGTGCGCTTCACTTCGAGTCTCGCGCTTTTTTTCAAATTTTCTTTTTGCTTTGGCAGCACTTTCTAAACAAAAGTTTCTGCTATGGAAATATCGTCGCGAAAAGCTTTACATAATTTATAGTTTCGTTTTTACATCACTATTTCCACTCGAATTCTCTTTTGATATAAAAAAAAGTCGGTTTTCATACCCTTCAATCGGGACCAGCCTTGCAAGGGTATATTATTGGATTCCCACTTCATATTCCCTCGATATCTTGTGGGGTATCAAAAAACCTCACAAGGCGCTATAGGGTTAATGGGAGGACTCCGCAAGAGCGAGAGCTCAAATGGAAAGAAAGAGAGACCGAATGGAAGGAATGGAAAGAGCAAGAACTAATGAGACATCGTGGAAAGGATCGCATTTGAGCGACACGGAGAGAGAGTTGTATAATGGGTGGATAATGGAGAGGAGGAAGGGCTCCCGTTAGAACGCGAATTGGCAGAAGGTTCTATGTCCATCGACCATGGAAGAGTGTGTGTGTGAAAGAGAAGATCAGGTGATGGAAGCCACGGAACGGTGCTGGCATATAGCATATAGCGTGTGTGTTCTGTCACACTTCTAACGGAGTTGCAGAGTCGTCACGTCACTTGATTGTCAGTGGAAAAGTACATTCACCGTGCCCTGCGAATCGCACATCCAATTGGATTGTCATCCAGAGTCTTATGAACTAATTTTTGGACTTAAAGCAAAAATTGGGATCGCTATAAAGAGATCTTAAATCTCTAACATGAGACAGAAGCCACCGGTTCTCCACGACAGCACTCATGACTCCGTTCAGAAACATTAAAGACTGTGGATATATTTATTTAGATGCTAATTTCTTCATATTCCACTGGTGGTTCGTTGATTTGCTGTACAAGTTTCCCATAAGAGAACGACCACAACGAGACACCGTGTTGGCGGGGTATCTTTATGGTCGGTAGCACTTCTACTTTTTTGTGTTTTTCTTCTGTAAGTTTTTTTTTTTGCTCCTGCACTTTTTAATAGCTGTTTCGCTTTGTTTTATTCATTATTTTCATTACGCTTTTACGTCTTCTTTTTGCACTTGGACGGCGGCAATTAGCGTAATTTAGTTGCATTCAAGAAGCGGAAATAAAACTATGAAGTGTTTTCTTTTTCTTTTTGTTTTTGTCGGAAACGGAGAAGAGAAGATGAGGGGAGAGAGGCAAGAAGATAAGATGAGTGGGGAGCGGAGAGAGGAAGAAGTTCCGATTAAAGAAATTTGTTTTGTTTGCGGTTTTTATTCCCCCCTTTTTTTTGTGATATTCGCTCATGGGGAAATTTATCATAATTCCCCTTCCTCAGAAAGGGTAGGGGGAGGGCTATACGTTTTAATTGGATTGTGGAAATTATTTGCAAATTAACTGGATTTTGGCTTTGAGCGAACGAAACTTTAATTGAATTCACAGCTGAGAAAGTTCTATCGAAACTTTCTTCGTGATTTAACTTTCTTCATCAGGCCTAAAGCCCCCTTAAAACAGCACCGCCTCCCCCTCTCTCCCTCGTCAGGCACTTTGTGAACTTTGGCACGTTCTTGGCTTCTGTTTCGGCTTCTGTCGGGGTTGGTGTCCCTGAAACCATGAATGTCGTGCCAAGGCAGGAAAACTCCTGCTTCTGCTGCCAATGAAAATGCTGATTTACCTTTCATTGAAGACCATTTTGCCCCTGCCCCAGCCCCTGCCTCTTGAATGGCAATCAACTTTTGCCCCTACTTTTGTTAGAGCCATAATTGTAATGGCCATTTGATGTGGCTATAATTGTGTTCATATTTTTAGAGAAATCTCTCAAGTTTGACGAAGGTTCGACCTTGCTGTAGGGCCAAGGGGAGAGGTATGAGGTATAATTCACGCCACTTGAATTGCATGGACTTTTTGCCCTTGAAATGGCTTTCAGATTCAATCGGCTCTTTAGATCCTTATCCGAAGAACTAGAAATGATAGTCCAGGGTGTTCCTTAGCAAGGATTCCCCTCCATCGGTCTGATATGCCATTTTGTTTGTTCCAAATTCCATTAGAAAAACACATCAAAGTAAGTGCCACAGAATGTTTCAGCAGTGGCAAGTGCCACAGAGCTGCCGCAGCGAGTGAGTAATTTATGCAGAAGCCAAATACAAATTTCCATAGAATTTTTGAGTGATAGACAGAGAGAGAGAGGCTCTGATGTCGATAAAACAATCTTAACCCCATGCGAACGCGTTTAACCTTGAACTCCACTCCGAGAACCGCAGAGGAAGTTCGCGTGGCTGTTTGTGGATTTTTTTTTTTGCGGATTTATCAAGCGAGACTCCTCCGCCGAAACAGCACAATCGGACGACAATAATAAATGAATGCAACAATAAGTTTTCATAATGTGGAAATGCGAGCCAAGGCAGTGCTCCACTGCGATAAGAGATTTCCTCCCATTGAATCATCGCTTCGCTGGGGGAAGTACTTCAAAGTCTCTTATTTGTAGATAATAAAAAAAAGAACATGAATATGTTGAAAAAAGAAACACGAGCAAACCATTATCTTATTTGGAACAATATACAATATAAAATAATGATTGAATTGGCAGATATACAGGCAAAAAACCAGGGCATTAATGCTTATTGAACCGATTGATTCATTCATTTTCATTTCGTTTATTTAGCTGTCACTTTCATCCAATAAGTGGATAAACAACAAAATAATTGGGTTTATTGAAGTTACTATTGACATTTTCCATTTCCATTTGGCTAACACAAACACACACTCTCTCCCTTTGCCGGAAGAGGCCTCCTCCCACAGAAACACTGGCGGCTTTAAAAAAAAAAAAAAAAACAAGACTTTAATTAGAGCCCGCGATTTACGACTGTTTGTTGTGGGCTTTCGGCTTTTGGTTCTGGTTGACTCTCTGAGATACCTTCAAATCTAAATATGGCCCCATCCTCTGATTGTTTGAACGATTTTAGAACATGGAAAAACTTTTTATTTCGTATGACAACGCTGGGTAATCTTTTTGAATTCGAAAACAGTCCAACAACAAGGAAAATCCTTATCATGTACACGCAATGTATGTTGTTTTATTGCAATTCTCGGGCATTGCGTCGCGAGCATCAATGGGATTGCACACCTTTAAGCAAAGGAAATTCTCTGCAGAATCTATGGCATGCAATCTACTTGTGCGTCCACGATTTCCACTTAATCCTGACACAGATATTCTCTCGTTGCACAAAGCACAGTTCTCTATCGATGACATAAGTCCTTTTTGATGAATTATTCAAAGAGAGCACTTTTCCACACAAATAACACTGGGTGGACACTCTATATGCATATGTACTGTATGTACATTGTACACCTGTTTCCACACAAGTAGAATGTTTTGCATTTGGCGCTTTGGGGACACAAATGGGGGGCACCCACATATATCATAGTCCCATTTGCATTATATATGCGTATATACTATATATCTACTGAACGTGTAGAATCCTTGGGCCAGATTGATTTTCCTTGCCACTGCCACTCCCCCCTTCTGTTGCTGTTGCTGTTGTTGCTGTTGCGCATTGTAGTGGCAGGTTGTGTTCTTTCTTTTTTCCATATTCCACATTCCCTTATTGATTTTTTGTTTGCTTTTTCCCCGTCTTTTCTCTCTCTTTTTGTTGTGGAAATCGTTTTTCTGCTGTTTGCTTTGTTGTGTTCTGTTTTAATTGCATTATGCAGGAAAATCACAGAGACAGGACAGGAAGGGTCAGGTGGGGAGGGGCCGCAGCGAAGGTAGGTAATTTCGTTTGCATGGGGCAGGATGTGGTGCAGGTCCTCTCATTGTTGTGCCCTGTTAAAAGTGCAAACCTTGCTTTTAAGTGATTTGCCAGGAACGGAATTTTTCGCATTTCCACTCATTTTTCATTGGATTGCTCAATAACTCGATGAACAAAGCTTTCCGGGAAATTTTTGCATCTAATTGACAAAGAGCAGAGGAGCAGTGGACCATTAAAGGACTTCCCCTTCCAAGCGGATTTATGAAAGTACAGAAAATATGCGGAACATTTTGAAATATACAGTATTAAATCAGGGCCAGCTTCCTTCCTTCCCAGAGTCTTCCTTCCTATGAAAGGGATAAAGTAAAGTAAGCTATTTTCACTTTTTTCTTCCATTTCTTTCTCTTTTGCTTTTTCTGTTGCCTTTAATCTGGTTCGCCATAAATCTGTGTGTGGGTGTGGATCGGATCATTAATACGGACACGCTTAAGCGTGGACTCATGAACTCTATAGCAGGCCAGGTCCAGGTCCACTCCATCCCCCTGATGCGGCACGTGCCCCACTGCGGTCCCTGTCTCCCGTTTATCACCTTCTCCCTTCCCTTATCAGTGCAATGACAGACAAAAGAGCGGGGACGGGGACGGGGACTATTAACTTCTCCCAGGGAAAAATGCGGTGGAGGAGGAGGAGGAAAACAAGCCAAAGAGAGAAAGCACTTAAAGGATCAGCCACATATAGAAAGAGAAAGAGCTTTGTGGGTGTGGGTGTGGGTGTGGGAAGGTAAATGTAAAAATGCTAATCATTTGCTCATTAAAACCGCATCAGTCGCTGCCGACGTTGCCGTCTGCCATGGCTGCTGGTGTTAATGACAGGACAAACACCAGCCAGCCAGAAAAAGAGAGATTAACCAAGAGAGTGAGAGAGAGAGAGAGAGAGAGAGAGAGTAAGAGAGAGTCTTGTCTGCCCGGGCCGTACGAACAGCTGTTGTGTGTTGTGTGGCTTCAAAAGTTCAACCAGAATTTTGGCACAAGGAAAATGAGAGAAAGAAAAGAAAAAAAACAAAACAACAACAGCAAAGAGAAGGAGCAGGGAGGAGGATGAAGATAGAAATAAAAGGAAAAGGCGTTTCAAAGGGAGAGAGAGAGAGAGAGAGATAGCCCGAAGCAAAGGGCAAGTGAGGGGCATTACAGTTACAGTGGTTACTCCTTCAAAAGAAAAAGAGAGTACACCCACCCCATATATGTTTTTATAATTATCTGATAATGAGCGGAGGCTTCCATGATTCTAATTGTAATTATTTTCCAACGAGTGAAATCTTTGCTATGATTTCATTATAATAATGATACAATTAGAATGTGAAACTATACCATTTGCAATCATTCTATCGAGCGATTAGATTATAATTTATGCATCTCTTAGCCAGCATGGTTCTGTTATATAGCCCACATTCAATCCACAATCCACAATCACTTAAGCTTTCTCACACACTAAGCACACACTCCATCTCGTTCCATTGCGGAGCACTCCACTGTACCATGTCCTTGGCTGAGCAGCAATCAGCAGAATAGCAGCAGCCTCAGTCTCTCTCGCTCTCCGACAGCACCGTGCAGACGACATCTTAACAGCCTGTGAAATATTAGGCCCTGGGACTGGACTGAAACTCGGGCCTGCGACAGGGACAGGGACAGGGACAGGGACAGGGAGGGGCAGCAAGCAGCCCGTTGCGGAGGAATGTGCAAGGGGGTGAATGGCAAATCATCTGTTTAAATCGATTTTCCGTGTTTTTTGTTGTTTTGTGCTGGTAATATTTCTTTGTTGCCCGCTTTTCTCTTTCCCGAGCCTACCATCTCTCCCTTTTTTTTATGTGTATGCGTCGTTTGTTACCCACTTTTTCTTTTCGCTCTCTTCTCTAGTTTGTTGAGAAACTGCTAATGTTTGCCTGGGACGACGGGACCCTACGGGTGAGTGGTGGGTGGGCCCTGTGTCCGTGCTGGAAGGCCGTGTCATAGCTATATTTCACGTCCTAGATCTATTTTTAAAGCATTAAATGTTTGAAGAAAGGTTTTTAATAGCTTAAGCCACCACTCCTCTATGCCCCTCTATCTTTTCCTCGCTGATACGTTCCATTCGCCATTTAATTGACCCCAAAAAAAGCTACCGAAAATTGCCAACAAATTCAAAATTTGTTAAACTTCAACAGCAGCCACAAAATCTCAAATCTACGCCCCCGCGGATCTGCAGAAGGAGAGAAAAAAAACCAATTTTTTTGGCTCATTAAATGAATCAAAAATTGCTTGTGGCTCACTGGGTGACCATAAAAGTCGAATCTTTCGAATTTGGGCCATTTAAATGAATCGAATTCTTGTAATTTATGCAAATTGGTCGAAATGCTGGCCGAAACGCAGAGCAAATGTCAAAATCACTTTTCTAGAGATACTATATCTCAAACCGAAAAGTTGTAAATTGTTTTCGGGGGAAATGAAACAAAAGAAAACGAAAACAAAAACAAAAACCGTTGATATATCACGCACTGGGGCCGAGCCCCAAGAGAGTACACTGAGCCTGGAAAGTATTTGATCGCCTTGATTGCAGGTGGATCAGCATGAGCGTAACATTTTTGAAAATTTTTAAAGATTTAAAGATTATTTGTTACCATCAAAGACTTTGGATAGTATTCTGTTGATGAAGAATCGTACAGTACTTTCCTGAGTGGAAAAAACTTACTTCCTTACATATTTTCCATTGGTTAATGTGCTATTTGGACCCACTGTACGAGCAGTATATCGCATCATATCAAAACTTGTTGAAACAATTACACATCCATCCAGCCGCCTAGCCGATCTAGCTCTGATCTCAGAGATCTCTACGTGCCTGCCCCTCTATCCCTCTACACAGAGCCGGACCGCACCGAGCCGCACCAAAAAAAAAACGAGCAAAGCTCCATTGGAGAGCGACGTTACGTGCCGCAAGCGAGTGACTATCAGATAAAGCACGATTGTAACAGCACATATAAAAAGTTTTAACTATTTCGTGGCGGTACCAGTTTAAAATTTTATTGTTACGCTTGTGTAACAACAAAAACAACAGCAACAATAACAGCAACAATAACAGCAACAATAACAGCAACGAATATAATAGCCATGGCATGCGCTAAAACAAGAACCAGTCACGTCATGACTAAGTTCAGCAAAAACAACACTGAAGATAACCCTCCCCCCAGCCCTCGACTGAAATGCATTTGTGTAGGGTGTGTAATAGAGAGGGGAAGAAAGAGAGAAAGGCAGTGAGAAAGAGGCGGCGTGCGGAATGCGTGCAATTCCCAAATCAAACCCAAAGAAAACGAAGCCACAAAAGAAACACTCGAGAGTGGAAGGTCAATAGCGGGTCCATAAAACGATGCGATAATGGGAAAAAAATAAATAGAAAATGAAAACAGTTTGAGTTTTGGAATTTCGAAAACTCACCTTTGGAGGGGAGAAAGATAAGAATCAGATAGGTATCAACGCTTTAAATAAATATGAATTGATTGCAAAGAATACTCGTGTGATACACTGCAGAAGGAAAAGAATAAAGAATGAGAGAAGTTCCAGCAATAGAACAAGAACCAGCAAATGGAAAACAACGTGGGGAAACAAAAGAAGAAACAGGACAAAAGTAACAGTTGAGAACAAGCAACAAAATCGAAGAATACGAATCATTGAAGGAAAAAAAAACAGAACAGAACAGCAATCATGGCAAAGTAAATGCCAATCGGATCGGCAATCAAAGAAAAGCAAATGATTCCAATGACTGTATTTATTCCACAGAAAAGAGAGCGAGGGGTAGCCGTCCACATCCTATCGTTTACCGCCTATCACCTACCGCCACCTAATGGCCGTTTCACAATCGAGTAACCATGACCGTGTGCGAGCAATTACGAGTACCGATGGTCAGGGCAAAGGGTTAACTACTGTTATTCAGTTTTCAGGGGTGCGGGATGCGGGTGAAGGTCGAACCTGTGACGGGGACAGTCGGGGGGAAAGAGACAATGCATACATCAGTTAACTGCATAACGCAGAAAACAAAACACACCTGTTAAATGCTTTTTCATTTTATTTTTAGCATTTATGTAAATACATATTTTGAAAAGGAAAATACATTTTGGAGCTCCACACGATCCAAAATTATTTCGATCTTCTACAATTCTTTCTTCTCGCCCATTCTTCTGTTGACTCTCTTTCCACGAACTGACTCTCACCCATACACACGTACAAATATCCCTCTACTTTCATCTTCTTCTTTGATCCCGTATGATCGATTCTACACCTTCCATCGACTGGAGACTGGAGAATATTTCTCACGTGTTTTCTCCTCTCTTTTCGACTTTCATTTCGTTATTTCCAATCTTTCACACACGGTATCGGTATCATAAAACATGATTGACATTGCCAGGATACTGACCTCTCTCTCTCTCTTTGATTTCGTTGCTCTTCCAGAATTTTCCCGGAATCCGGTTCAAATTTGTTTACTTTTGTTGTAGTCTCCCGATGGTTTGCATTTGTTTTTGTTGTTGTTGTTTTCAGTGGTTAGTGGTATTTTTTTCGTCAGGTTTTCGTTCTCAAATTTTTGGGCTGGGTAAAAACAGGACTCGCTCGCTCGCTCTTCCTTTTCCGCTCTATGCGCGCGCGCTCTGCCAAATTGATTTTCACTTTTGGCGATTGTCAAAAAAAACCGAAAAAAATCATAATAAAAGACAACAACAGAAGGCAGGAATTTTCACTTGTGCCACTTTTTGTGGCAGCAGAGCCCGTCGTCGTTGTTTTTGTTGCAGGGAACAGGTTTCTGCTTTTGTTTTTGGCGTACCTTTTCTTTTCCCCGAGATGCTCGCACACACACACACGCACAAACACACGGACGCACCAAACGGCGACGACTACGACGCCGGCAGCGCTACTTTGGCCAAACAACAAAAATTCTTGCGCTGCCTTTGATTTTGGTTTTGCTATTGGCTTTGCTCTTTGCGGAGGCGAACCGGTTTCGATTCTGTTTTTGCACTTCACTTGACGAATTTTAATTGATTTGGGGCCAAAATTTTCGAATATTTTTAAAACGATTTGGGAAAACGCTTGCACCGGAATCTTAGTTTAATTCTTGATGCACCGTTATTTCCGTTATTATCATCATACACTTGTTTTCTCGGCTGCTCCCGTCTCACTCGCACCTCAATCGCACGAAAACGCGCCCATCAACCGTTCAGTTCGAAAATTTAATATTTAAACATAATTTTTTTTTGATAATATATATATATAATAATTTCGTTATTTTCCTTGTATTTTTGCAATTTTTTATTGTTTATCCACGGATTTTTCTGAATTCAGAAAAAAATTCGACACTATCTCGTTGTTGCACGGTGCGCGGCGGCGATTGGTTTGAATGCTTTTGCTTTTTTTTTGCGTTTTGTTTTTTGTTCTTTCCACTTAAGCCCACTAAAGCCCCCTATATTTAAATAGTTCAACTAGTTCAGGAAAATGTCGGAAAATAATACTAATTGGAATAATAAGAACTCTTCTTGTCGATCCATCCCATTCTTCATGTTTACTTACAAAAACCCCCACTATATCTTGCACTTAAACTCCGCTAAAGTTATTCAAATTGTATTCTTTTCTTGGTCTACAATGGGCTAATTGGACTTATCGATAACAACATTTTCCGTTTCTCGGCTACAGTGTGCCCATTTCTTGCATGCTTACGACTCATGTTTCCGCAGCATGCTGATACAATGTTTCGATAAGTTGTGTCTCTGTGTATATTGACAACTTCTGTCGTCCCCTTTCCATTATTTTGTCATTATTGGCACTATGTTTCTAAGAAAAACCTCTGTATTTATTGCCCCAGTTTGTTCAGCTCATTAAAAAACCGCGCGCCTATCGATATTAATGTAAAAAATTTCGCCACATTCTTATCGCATTGTGTTGCTGGCTCATGTTGCTAGAAAACATGCTCAATAATTTCCCATTGCTGTTAAGAGCAAAAGGGAAATTCTTCCGAAAAAATCCTTCGCTGTTTATTAGGGACATTTTATACCCTGTACTCAGACCATAAATAGTCCTCTAAATGGAAAAATAGTCAAATATAGTAAACCACTACCAAAGTGTTGTCTCAGAAAATTGTCACTTAATATTTCATATAATACATAAGAACAAAAAATGTTATATAGACAGGGCTACTTAATTAATATATGTATATACAAATGGGAATACAACTTTTTAAAAATTGCACTCTTTATTCTTTTGTCTTAAGATGTTGCCCCGGAGACGTTGCAGTACACCTCGACTTCTCTGCACATAGGAAAAGCCATTGACTGCGGCCCCCTTGTCCACTTTTTTCGTCCAAGTTCTGGGTCACTTGGGCATTTCGATCCGTTTCTTGAAGGTTTTTCCTCGTTTCTTTCGATTGCACTGCTCTCGTATCGTTTTTCATTTTCCTGACATTCCGCCGGTGGCCGGCTCAGGTGCATGGTGGGGGGGTGGCTGTGCCCCATGGCTGGGGGGCTGGTCTGGGTTGTTGTGGGCGACGTTTCATCCATTTAAAGGCATTTCTTTGCCGGACGGACCATTGTTCCCTTTTCCCCTATTGTTAATTTTTCCTGTTGTGTTGTTTTTTTTCCTAAAGTTTGTTTCTGGAGGCGCCTCCCATTGTGGTCGTTATGGTTGTCCGAGTTCGGTTTGCCCTATTTTTATTGCCTTGAATTGGAGAAGATTGAGCCAAATCGAGGATTACTAATTGCTGGCTTATGGAATTGTTTGCCAGAGACTTCTATGATTTCGCAAACAGTCAAAAAAACAGGCAGAATGATGCCTTCAGAAAGGCCTATTTTCTAGTTATATGGTACAAAATGCATTCAACTCTCAGTTGCAGCAAATGTAAGGTTGAAATAATCGTTAATGATGTTCTCTGCTTTAACTTTTCAACGCTCATTTGCTCTCCGCCAAATCATTAACTTCTGAAATCCATTTCTCATTTGATTGACTGCTTATTTGATTTTATGTAAATCTTTCGCTCGTCCGTTCGGCAGGAAATGGAAATGTTCACTGAATAAACGTGAGCGGCCACCAAAATGATGACCCCCAAAAAAGGTCAGCCCGAGTGGAGATGGGAAGTGATGAGTGGCAGTGGCAGTGGCAGTGGGAGTGGGAGGGCCTGCATTTTCCTTACAAAATTGCAACGTGGCCACTGAATGGAGCTTTCCGCTGCTGCCACAGCCACTACATTTCGTGCATCTAATAATTCAGTGAATTTCCATTAGGTTTTGAATTACCTCCCACCCCCATGGACCCAACCACAGGCTTTGTGGTTCACGCAGTATTATTTGGTTGAAGGTAGCGGCAATCGTAATTATGCCCCGCCACACCCTCCTCCTGAACACCACCCTTTTCCGGTTCAATTCATCAACATCGTCCATTGATTAGAACGCACATACCCTTCCCTGTCTCTGTATCTGTCTGCCGTCCTCGCAGAGTTGCCAGAGTGTGGAATTTTCGCTATGTTTTGGAGGGGACTGTACCAGTACCGGAGTGTACTTGCAGTGGCTCTCATTGCAATCATTCTGACTAAATATTGACTCCAATCGATCGCTTGTGTCATTTTCCATTGTTGATTGTTTGTCTTTTCAAGCTTCAAAGTTGTTTCTGCGGAATGGCGTCGCCCTACAGCTGATAATCGTATTTGTTCTGGCTTTTATTTGTTATTTCTGAGATTATGATAATTGTGCCGTTGCAGATTATAACTTGCAACACGTGCTAGTAACTGTGGGGCAGTGGTACAAAATGGAAAAATGGAAAACTTAGGGGCCAAAGGCTTGAATAACAGAATCTTCACTCATTTTATAGGGTTACTCCACGAAGATATCGACCGATCGTTCTGAAAAGCTTACCAAATATCACTTACATCTGCAATGGTCCTGTAACCGAAGGATTCAGATGCCTACAAATCTTGTATGACTTGGTCAACTCTTGCCACATCTTCTGTGCACCACTGTGCAGGCGGCATGAACAGCCACAAAGAGGCTGCAACAACCGCAACAAGACACTTGCAACAACAACAGGGAACCATCGCAGACCTTTTAGCCCGATAAATGCAACTGACAATGGGTTTACGAAGGAGAGAGAGAGAGGAGTCAAGAGTTCCCTGTCTGATTATATCAGTTGCATACATCGCTTAACGGTCTACCACTCGTTCCCTTTCCCCCAGCGTCTCCGTCTCCCCCGCACGGGGGCTATGCGTGCCTAGAAAAACAGTTTGAGAGCCACTGCCACTGCCCATGCCAGATGGATGTTTCGACTCCATCCGCTGCCTGTTTATGCGCGATTTATGAGCCGGCCACTACAACGGGCTGCTGCTGCTGCTGGTGCTGGTGCAACATGCTTGATGCATGACACGCCCCCACCACTTGCACTCGCTTTCATAACGGCCCACGCCGGGTGGCAGACCAGGCCTAAAGTAGCAGACGTACATATTGTACAATAAATAATAATCAGTACTTGCCCCCGTGTGTGGATCGGTGGGGGATAGCTTCGGGCAGACCTGAGGATCGCATTAGATTGTGGCAGTCTGATCCCACTAGCTTCCTATCCTGCAAATGAAGGATTTTTGGGATTGCAGCTACTTTTTTTTCTCCCAGCAAAATATTGTACGAGTGCCCGGTACAAAAGACTCTGAGATGGTTCGCGGATGGATCAATGTTTGCCGCTCAGCAAAGCAGAAAAATGGCCAGAAATGCTGGCAAGTGAAAGTCCAACGACTTCCACCGACCCGACCAGCCCCAGACCCACAGCCACAGCCAGAGCCAGAGCCAGAGCCAGACCCACAGACGCTCCGACGCTTCGTTCACATCTCACTAACCTCGTGATTTACATTTGCATTTTCGTTTTCATTTACATTTACCGCAAACCTGACTGACGTCAAGACAGGCGGGCAACGGTGCAGGCCGGGCAGGATGGCATGGGGGCATGGGGCGTGGCATGCGTCGAATGCAGCAGGGCAGAGATGGGAGGGGGGGGAGACCAGAAATCTGCATGGACGTTGAGGAAAGTGAAAATTGGCTCAGATATTCCGGGCCAAATGAGCGAAAGTGATCCCAGGGAGAAGCGAGAGTGTGTAAAAAGTTCGAGAGAGCAGGAAATGCTTTTTGAGAAGCGTTTAGCGATTGGCAATGCTTGTCCAACTGCATTGAATTACAAATTTCAAAGTTTTTTTCATCACACGAATGCAGTGTACTCCGTCCCCGTTCCCGTCCCCTTCCCGTTTCGTACTTATGCAACAAGATTATGATTGAGAGATTACTGTTTGAGAAAAGTTCGCGTGCGGCATTGCCAGATGTGAATGTGAATTTGAAATGTAGCTGTAAAAGTAAATGTAAACGTGAAGAAGAGCCAGAAAGTACTCCCAAAATATAGACCAAAATTAATCAGTTAATGAGGAATTTATGCAAAATATTTAGACACACAGCAGAAGCTTGAAATGGGAATTATGCAATGAATTTATGTCCTTCAGTTCTGCCCCCCTCCTTTTTCCGGGCAGCCTCCCCCTGTGCTGTGCCCTGTCAGCACTTACACGAATTACGCGACCTGAGAAAATTGTAATTCATAATATTCCAGGCACCAGGCACCAGACCAGACCAGACCCGACGACGACCAGGCTAACAAATCCTTGGGGACTGCCATCGTTGCTGTGCTGCTGCTATTTTTAGGCCTCAAGGTTGTGTGGTGGGGGAGGGGTAGGAGGATAAGCAGGATGACAGGAGATGGCAACCTGCCTGTATATTTTTTGTTTTTGTTGCAAACTTCTGGCCATCGCAGCTCCCAGCTATCCAGTGGGGCTGAAAGGAGACAAAAAACGGAAAATTATGGGATAAGGGAGAGAAAATTTAAGCGATAAAGCATACACACTCCACTCACTGCTTCCTGGATAACATAACAATGGCCCAACCACTGCTTGCTGATGTACAGTTGGGCACTGCTTGCTGGTGAAACTGCTTGCCAATAGAAAGCTTAAAGGTTTAAGCTACTTGTTCAAATTGTTGCTGTGGAATGCTTTCCAGATTTCGATAAGATTTCATTACAGGCTTCCAGACAGTTTGAAGCCCTTCTGTTGAGTATCTATTAGTTTTAACTAGTATTATAATGTCATTGTAATGATTATTTGTGATCAATTGTATAGATTATGAACTGTTTTCGTAAGCTAAAGATTCAATGTACATTTTGTTGTTGACAACGCCAGGAATGTTCCACTACGTCACATCACATGAACTATTCAAAGAGAAACACAGATTAACGTAGATCATTGCATTTCGGTATCACGTGACTGCGAGGTAGTGGCCAATTCCCGAAACGCTGTTTGGTTCTTCTTGGGTACAACCTTTAAAAGAGAACAGAACAAATAAAATCAATTAGTTCTGTAATACGTCTTTAAAAATATAATATAAATATATTCTGGTCCAAAAATAGCAGAAAGCCTATCACGCCTGATGGGCACCCCCACCCACAGTTTGCAGGTTGATAGGCTCCGAACCTACTGCTGGTTCCGCTTCTTGTTTTTGTTTCTCTTCTCCTGCTCCGCTACTAGCTCCTCGTTCTTGAACCCTGAAAAGAAATAATGAAAGTGTCAGGCATGGTATATTTATAAAGTGAGGCAGGGCCAAAAAAAGCTTTTTGGCATACAATACATTCTCTTAGAAGAGTTAAAAAGCCTCACCTTGCATTAACACACCTTGATTAAAAGTGTCTGACAACAGGATAAGAGATTAGAGATAGGATGAGCGCGCAGGAGTGGGCGCGAGTGAAACGAACGAAACGTCCGCGAGATTGCGAAGTAAGCAGCTCCCCCCCCCCCGGATTCCATTTGGCCGTGCATTTTCCCATCATTTGCATGTTATTAGGCGCCATTCGAAGGGCGGGGTAGGGGGCGGAGATGAGCGCAAGAGACGGGAAACAGGAAAGGGGTTCCAGTTCCGTTGCAGTATTTGTAAAGCAAACTATCAGCATTTGCTTCTCTCTCTCTCTCTCTCCGTCCAAAGAGTATGCAAAATTAAAAGTGCTTGTCGCCCTCTCCCCTCTCCGCATCGGCTCCTTCCGCATCCTCTTTTCGGGGACAGCTTTTTGCGCGAGTGGCCGCTTATTAGTATTTGTGCAAGGGATTTTGGCGAAGGATTTGCGGTCTTTACTCAAATATTGCATTTGCCAGGGAGCTGTGGGCTGAGGGGGGTGCATCGAAGAAAGGGAAACGAGAAAGTGACACGTTTTGAGGGGATTTTGAGTTGAAGTTTGAGCAGTTGACGCAAGCAGTGTCCTGCTTAAAGTTTGAGCCCCACTCGAATAGGCAGCTTGTAATAGAGATAGAGGTAGAAGAAACGTTGTTCCATTAACCCAAAACGCTCATATAATCGTTCTTCAAAAGTACATCCGAGTATGGATGAGATTCCACTCAGGAGCATATAGAGGATAAAGCTTTTGGTAATTGCAGTTTCGGAGCATTGGCAGATGAGAAAATTGGAATTGGAGAATCAAAGTCATTCCCAAAATGTTTGAATTTCCTACATTTCCTATTCCTACAAACGAAATAGTTCTGTTCTGGCGATTAAATGTTTAAGTTTTACCGGAACTCTGCATCGAAAGCAGCTTTCGAATTCTAATTTGTACAGCCACTAAATGCGAGGATAAGGAGAAACAGAATTTGACTATTTATTTGGAGATTGGTTTTAAAAATGTTTCTACAACACTGTACTTTCAGTTGAAGATCGGATCAATTGCCTGTGCTGAACTTCAAATTGAAGATCCTCTATGAAGTAATCCAACAGTTGGACAATGGGAGAATAAAGCTTCAACTGCACTGCGGCCATTGAGTTGGCCAAAGACAGACACAGGCCTCGGCCTCTGCTGTTGAACAAATTATGGCGAATGTGCAACAAACTTGCCAGAAAATTAGGTTAAACAGAAAAAATAATAATCACCGAAACGCACATGGGGCCAGGGGTCCAGGCGGCCAGGACCGTTCCGCTGCCATGTGGCAACCGAATGTGGCTGCTGCTGTCTGCTGCTTGCCCGCTGGCCCAGTGGGTTTCTGGTCCAACAAATTGCCGCGAATTAAGACCGTCGCACAAAAACTATAAACAACAAAAATCCCCGGCAGGTGGTAGGACCAGGCCAGAGCCCGCCACCAGCAGCAGTTAAAGACATTTTTAAATCAGATTCGATTTGCGTCTTGGCATTTGGCGATTTACGGATCGGAGACTCTGGGAATCGGCCTGGGCTCTCCCTCCACTCCACATCATTTTCGAATTGCGTAAGCAGCTGAGCTGGGAAAATGTCCAAGAAAATAGCCTGAATTTCTTTGGATAATTGGGTTTAATTTTTTGTATATAAATTTCAATATTAATTCTTTTTTCATTTCAAACTTTTATGGATTTTTCTTCGGATACATTTCTTTCTTCCATTTTCTATCAATCGTACAGACTCTTTCAGTTAACACTGCACTGATTTATGCTTTATTTGGTCTATGTCCTATGAATGATCCGTTACTGATCAACTTCGGCGCGATACTGAAGTCGGCAGAAGTCGATCCAGTCGCCATTACCCTTGACGCCACAAAAAAGATTTATTCAAAAATGTATGTATATATGTGGTCAAACTGTACATAAAATGTAATTAAATATATGCCACATACGAAGCAAATAAAACAAAATCTCAAAAATACTCCACAGTTCCAGTTGCAGTCCAGGCTCTGCTCTCCTCTGTTCTTTGGGTTTTTTCGCCTCGGCTCGACTCGATCGAGAATTTGCCGAGTGGCCAAAAAATTAAATTAACCCTTCAGAGGCCAGCAATCAAGAGAAGATATTTTTGACATTTAATTTTTGATGATTGAATTGACGGATTTGCCAGTTCTCTCGTGCTGGGGCCGGATCAGTCCATCAGTTGGCTGGAGGAGCATTCCGCCGACCCCAGATGCTTTCCACAGTCGCACCTTGACTTTGAGAAGCAGCCCAGTCCCTGGTGCCTCATAAATAGGAATATATTGTAAGGAATATATTGTAAAAGTTTCATAAATCCCAAAATATTGAAACTGACAACAGGGTATTATAGTGTTGCGGCACGTGTGCCGCGACTTCAAACTGTTGTACATAAATATATAACCCCTAACTATAGGAATGGGTTAATTCTGTCTCCATAGCCGCACATGAAAATACCAAGAAAATTCAGATATATGTAATATATATATAAACCCTGGGACTTCAATGAAATTCTAGCTTCAACTACACAAAAAGAGACCACGAAATGCAATTCTAAGCAAAAATGCTACAGTTGGACAGCCGCTGGCTGTGGTCGTGTGAACACACGTGCTTACATAACGTCAGCGGCCGCCCGTCGTTGTCGTGTCTTCCTTTGGCAGTGCAGTGGCTGGGGTTTTATACGAACGCACTTTGAGGACAGAACGGAAAAACGTTTGTCAAATTCCATGGAACTTTTGGTGATTGGATAATAATTTTCTCACGCCGCCAGCGCTTCCTGTACTCTCTTTCTCTCTCTCTCTCTCTCTGTAGGTGATCTTGGGACAGGTACATAAGGTACATACTGTCGAGCCATGAATAAAGAAACCAAAAACCAAGCTCAGGAATTCGCGGAGGTCTGCAAATGATATGAAATGACACTTGACTCTCTACAGATTTTCCCAGAATTTTTGATAAGCGGCAAGTTTTTATTTTCTTAATGAATCTGTCGGTGTTCTGCTCAAGACTCAAGACGCACAAGTAAAATGCTTCAAAAGAGAATGTCCCAAAATTGTGGAAAGAACATACATATATACATCCTTATTCTATACAGTAAATGTACCGATAAACATGTGTGCATTACAGAATGAAATATTAGCTGAATCTTAGGGGTAATTTTATTTCGATTTAAATAACATTTTGCAACAATCTACATGGGTTGGGGGCTGAAAAGATTAATTAAAATTTAAAACTCTCTGTAAAACTGATTCGGGATCCGATCCTTACATCCATATTTATAAATTGTAATTGTTTGATTCCTTCTATATCTGCGATTCTTACTTCTGATTCTGCTTTGTAGGTGGCTGCAGCTTGACGACCTTCGAGTCGGCGGAGGTCTGGCCAGAGCTCAGCTTGGAGACAGAGGCAATGTTGACGACACGGCGGACAGCAGCGCCGCCAGGAGTAGTGGATGCTGGGGACGACCCGGCACGATTCGCCATCATCAGAACGGGCACCTGCTTGATGCCTGTGCCAGACTTGATGCTCACACTCCCAATGGACAGCTTGCCGTCTCCGCCCACTGTTGTGACCTTGGGCTGCGTCCCTGGGCTGCCACTGTTGATCACCTGGAACTGTGGATACGTCTTGTTGCCGACGCGGAGTGTGCCCGACGACACGGGCGACGCCTTCACACTGGACACTAGGGATCCTGTGGAGGTGTCCAACAGAAGCGGACTACCTGTGCTGCCGCTGGGTGTGGCACTCTTCGGGCTGCTGCTGAGAATACGTATGGGCAGGCGTTGTCCTGTTGTCACCATATTGCTCATTGGCTTCATCTGATTCCGATTAAGATAGACCACCTTGTTTTGGCCAACAATTGTGGTGGTGGTGGTGGTGGCTCCGCTCGGTGAGGTTGTGAACAGCTGCTGGATTCCCTTGTTGAGGACGATATTGTTGCCTACCTTGCTGAAGACGGGTGTGCTGCTTGACGGCATTGTCTTGGAGGCATTGGCCTCCTTGATGATCTTCTGACTGATGATGACTGGACTCTTGCTGTTGGGATGGCGACCGGGGGTGGCTGGCACTGTGGATTAGAATCTTCTGGTTAGAACCGACCGCAAGAGCGTACATCCAAAAACCCATACCCTCACCTATCTTCGGATCCTTCTCCCCTTCGGGTATGTTCCCCTCATTGTCGGCAAACACAATCGGCATATCAATGATGTTCGATAGGTCCACACTGGTTGACTGATTCTTGTTCAACTGCAGCATGGTCATGCCGCTGGCATTCTTGAACACCGTATACTTTTGTTGTGGCGGTGTCACTCCTGCTGGCGAGGAGGTGGCCACAAATTTCGTTGTCTGTCCCGTCGACGTCTTGAGAGTAAAGTACTGTTGCCCGCCGGAGGCAGGGCCCGCTAGAGTCTTCACAATGCTGCCAATGGTGGACGTTGTAGAGGGCTTGTTCACCGTATAATTGATCAGTTTATTTTGCGGCGTCAGGGATTTGAGCTGCACAAATTGATTGGAGGGTATCATCTTGATTTTGGTGCCAGCTGCCAGGTTAACCGTCGTCGGTTGCGATTTGAAGGCCATATCAAATGCCCCTGCCACGGACGTGGTCACCTTGGGGATGCCTGCGCCAGCAGCCACTCCACCAGCTACTCCTACTCCTGATACGGATCCTCCAGATGCAGATGCAGTATCATCGCTGTCCATGCTGTCATCTAGTAGGAATTCAATGGATTGATTTAGTGTGTCTGCGCTGAGAGCACCTTTGTTGTTGTTGTTGGAGATGCCAGAACCAGCTGGAGTGGCTGCATTCGGCAGTGGGCGTGTACGAGGTCTTCCAACTGGGGGGGGTAAAACTGTTAGTCGGTGAAATAGGGTTGCGGCACAAAAATAAACAGGGCATGCTGTTTGCACTTTGCATGGTTTTACCCTTTCGCTTGGGAGCAAATGGATCAACGAGGCGCGGTGCCTTCGGCCTGCGGACTATTTGAGATAGTGGAGTTTTTGATTGATGGTTTGGGGGTTTATGATTTGATTTGATTTGGATTGGATTGAGTTGAGTTGAGTTGTACATGCGGGGGAGGTATTAGTAGTGGGATGGATGATCAGAACTCGAGGATACTTACTGTGCGGCACAAACTTGCTCTTGGTGTTCGGCATTCCGCTCTCGTCCAATCCAACCTCCACTTTACGCTTGCGATTCTGTTGGGCTCCTCCCTTGTCGAGGCCCAGGGCGTGCTGCTGCTGCTGATGCAGCTTGTTTTGGCCGCGCTGTGTGCCTTGGTTGGGCAGGCCTATGGGTACACGCGGACCCGGAGGATCCATCAGCGTTCTGTTCACAAACTCATAGATTTCGTCCTGTAAGCAGAATAAACCAATGAGAGTACATTTGCACAGCCTTCAGTGCCAGACTTACCACCACCATGGAATCCACCATCGATTGGGTGACGCCCTCGATGCGTCTCTTGCTCTTGGGCACACGCAGGACATCGTCCGCACTGCCGACGACCACCAGCGAGGACTCCGATTGCATACGCTCGCGCAGCGACTCCATTTCCTCCTGGCTGCTCCGTGCCGAATTCTGGCCAATCACAAACAGAATGGGCGTCTTGATGTCCAGCATGCGGTCATCGGGAGAGCCACGAGGACCACGCAATGTGTTGTAGGCGAAGCCCATGCAAACGACACACGCCAGGCTCTCCGAGAGGGCCACCTGAAGGGCCAGGGATGCGCCGGCATTGAAGCCGACAAGAATGATGCCACGATTGGGATTCTCGGTGCGCAGCTCGTTGATGCGGACACGTGTGAGGCACACAATGACTTCGGCCACCTGATCGAGATTGTTATTGGCAATCCGATCGTCTGCGGGTAGAAGGAAGGTCAGGGGTAAAGGGTAAATGGTAAGGAAATCTCATATGAGGTGGATGCTCTTACTCGTATTGGGCATGGTGATCTGGACAACCTGGCAGATGGTAGCCAGCGAGCGATACCATTTGTGCATGCGCTCAGGCACATTGCTGCTGGCGGGCATATTTGGCAGCACCACCATGATGGCGTTGTGCGGCAATTGACGATTCTTGGGCAGAATAGTTGGCTCCCATCGCTTCTTCATGACGGGGGCGAGCAGCTCCTGGTTACTGCTGAGCGGCCGACTGAACAGCAGCTTGTCCATCAGGGTCGGCAGCTTCGTTTTCAGTGTTTGCATCATGTCCAGATAGGAGGCCATGTACGAAGGCGGCAGGGACTGCATGAGCAGTGTGTGTAGCCATTGAGTGATGCGCTGATCCCAGGCAACGCTGCCCAAAGCCCGCCGCATTCGCGATGCGGATTTGTCAACGCTCACACGACGATGGACAGCCTCGTGCTGGCGCTTGTCGTTGGCCAGACGCGCCAACTGATCCTGGTCGAGTATGCTGCTTACCCTCTCGAACAGCGTCGTTTGAATAGGGCTCCAGGTAGATCTGAGGAGAGCAGACAGAGGGTTAGAAAATGATCCTCCTGGATCTGCAGCTTAATACTCACTTATTTATGCGTGCCACCCAGTCCTGATCATCGGAATTAGTGTTCTTCACATACTTGGAAATTCTGGCACACTCGTTCATCATCTCCTTGGCGGATATCTCGTCGTAGGGTGGCGCATGGGTCTGATCTGGCTCCAGGTCCTGCTGCGGATATGTGTGGCAGCTGGTGCACTGCGGAGGATGGTTAACCAGGATGTGGCGAACCGGTGCCAGCCCATTGGACAACTCGGCACGTGACGTATCGCGCATGTAACTGTGCTCCATTTTATCGCCAAACGAAGATTCACTGTGGGCCGAGATGGTGCTGGACTAAAGAGCAATAGAGAGAGAAAGAGTGGAAATGCGATTAGTTGTGGCATGGAAAAAAGGATGCTCTGGCTGGGATTGTGAAAACTAAAAATAGGAAGTAGGATTTCTATGGATTTCATTACACTCTCTGTTGGCGTTGAGGGCGACGTTGTCACTATCACTGGTCCGGGGCTGATGTGAATCGGTTGTGTGGGGGATCTTATGGCAGCGGATGTTCCTGTGGGGGCCTTGGGCGGCGAACTCATTTTGATTGCTCCTGACATCGAGGCAGCACTGCCCAAGGACCCCGCGCTGACCACATAATACGCGGGTGTTCCGACTACCGACGATTTATTTGTTTTCGCTGCACCCGCTACTGTTGTCGCTGCCGTTGTGTGCGTGTGCGTGTGTGTGTGGGTGTGTTGTGTGTCTGTGTTGTCCGAAGATTCGACTTTAGCCAAGAATTTACTGGGACTGTATGTTATAATCGATGATGCAGGCGGCTGGAGCTGCTTCTTCGGTTTGTTGTTGCCGCTTTTGTTTACTGTTTGTTTCATCATTTTGTTGTTTGTCTGTGTCTGTACGTCTCGCGGATTGTGGTTGATTTTGTGTTCTACTCGCTGCGCTGCCTGAAATCGAACTGCTTCTTCTTCTACTTGGCTGTAGCACTCGCGGCGACGGGAAATGATTCAACTTCTGCCCAACTACTGTTCGCCCAAAAGCAACTATAGACCAACCCCACACAAAATTCAACTTTTCAGTTTTTTTAAGGGATTTTTATCCCTTTTCTTCCACAACTTCGACGTGTTTTCGCTATTGGTTTGGTTAAATATGGCGTGCCCACAGCAAGAGTTGCCGGACCCGCGGACTCGACTCTGAATCCATTGGCTTGGTCTGGCAGCACCAACCAGCAGCTTGAGACCCACCAAAGCATCAAATATTTGTGCAATTTCCGTATAGCTACGAATTCATGCAAATATGTACCAGCACAGGCATCTAAGAGAATCGGCGAAGCACGCGCTTATATACTTACACCATTACTGGGCGTGGGAGATATGGGCGCTGTCATTTCCATTCTTGACTGTCGCGGCTGCTGTCCCTCTAGCGTTTTATCTTCTGTAGCCACATTCTCCTCTACATTACCGCCTTTTTGCACAAAATTGTTGAAACAGTCGAAGAACGAAGACATTACGTCTGGCGCAACTGAACTAAGCAATAACTAGTTGATTTGTTTTTTATAACATACGTCAAAACATCAAAAAGCGAGCGTCAAGTCAAATAATCACGTACTATTGAAATGGGGCTGCCACTATACACACAAGCCAACTCCGTTTGCCAGCCCTGCAGCCCAGGAACAGCTGATAAGTCGGCGTGCGTTGCATTTTGTTTGTGGTTTTTTGGTTGAAAAGAAGCGTTCAATTGCAGTGAAAAGTTTGCAAAAGTCGAAATCGAAATCGTTAATGCTCTGCCGAGATGGAGGAGCTGCAGCAATTGGAGTATCTGTCGCTGGTCTCGAAGATCTGCACAGAGCTCGATAATCACTTGGGCATCAATGACAAGGACCTGGCCGAGTTCATCATCGATTTGGAAAACAAGAATCAATCGTATGATGCCTTCCGCAAGGCTCTGCTCGAGAACGGCGCCGAGTTTCCAGACTCCCTCGTCCAAAATCTGCAGCGCATCATCAACTTAATGCGTCCCAGTCGTCCGAGAGGCGGGAGCGAAGAGAAGATCGGCTCCGGCAGCAGCAGCAAAGATGACAAGAAATCGCAGCTGATGAAAATGTTTCCTGGCCTGGCCCTGCCCAACGATAAATACAGCAAGAGCGAGGGCCAGGACGAGGAAACCAAGGAAAAGCATTCGGTTGGCAAAAAGACAGACTTGAGTGACGTGGACGCGGCCATGATGGAGCTTGAGGCTCTGGCGCCTGGCGAGGGCAAGACCGAGGATAAGAAAGAGATTAAGGAATCGAGAGAACGACCCCACAAGCGAAGGGAACGCAGCAGAAGTCGCGAGAAGGACAGGGATACTCGGAAGCGGAGCAGATCTCGAGAGGATAGGAATAGAGAGCGCCGCAGGAGCAAATCACGCGAGGACCGGCATAGGGAGCGTCGCAGGAGTAGATCTCGCGACAAAGAACGTCGCAGACGCAGCAGATCACGCGAGCATCGCGATCGGGAACGGGAACGCCGCCGAAGCAGATCCCGCGACGATCGCGAGCGAGATCGTGGTCGCCGCAGATCCAGCTCTCGAGACCGCCACGAGCGTCGACAACGCAGTCGGTCGCGCTCTGGCGATCGTGGTGATCGCCGCCAGGACAAAATGCCGCCCCCCAGCACGGTGATGGCCGACGATCCCGAGGCTGGCAAGATCTACTCCGGAAAGGTGGCCAACATTGTGCCCTTCGGGTGCTTTGTCCAGCTCTTCGGACTGCGCAAGCGCTGGGAGGGGCTAGTGCACATCTCGCAGCTGCGAGCCGAGGGCAGGGTCACCGACGTGACCGAAGTGGTGGTCCGCAATCAGACCGTGAGGGTAAAGGTGATGTCACTGACGGGTCAGAAAGTGTCGCTGTCCATGAAGGAGGTCGATCAGGAGTCAGGCAGGGACTTGAATCCCCTCTCGCACACCCCCGAGGATGATGGCTCGCTAAGGGACCGCAATCCGGATGGTCCCTTCAGCAGCAGCACCTCCATGCTAAATCTGCAGGGCAACAGCCTTGACGGGGACGAGAACGAGTCAAGGAAGCGGGTTACCAGGATCTCCAGCCCCGAGCGATGGGAAATCAAACAGATGATTAGCTCTGGGGTCCTGGACAGGAGCGAAATGCCGGACTTTGACGAGGAGACAGGTCTGCTGCCCAAGGACGAGGATGACGAGGCGGACATCGAGATTGAGATTGTGGAGGAAGAGCCGCCATTCCTCTCGGGCCATGGCAGGGCCCTGCACGACCTATCGCCCGTGAGAATTGTCAAGAATCCCGACGGTTCGTTGGCCCAGGCAGCCATGATGCAGTCGGCCCTGTCCAAGGAGCGGCGGGAGCAGAAAATGCTGCAGCGCGAACAAGAAATGGAGGCCCTGCCCACGAACCTCAACAAGAACTGGATCGATCCCCTGCCCGAGGAGGACACTCGCAATCTGGCGGCCAACATGCGTGGCATGGGCGCCGCCCCCGCGGAGGTGCCCGAGTGGAAGAAGCACGTGATTGGCGGCAAGAAGTCATCCTTTGGCAAGAAGACGGACCTCACCTTGGTCGAGCAGCGCCAGTCGCTGCCCATATACAAGCTGCGCGATGATCTGATCAAGGCCGTCACCGACAATCAAATCCTGATCGTCATCGGCGAGACGGGTTCAGGCAAGACTACACAGATAACGCAGTATCTGGGCGAGTGCGGCTTCACGGCACGCGGCAAGATCGGTTGCACGCAGCCGCGTCGTGTGGCCGCCATGTCCGTGGCCAAGCGAGTGGCCGAGGAGTACGGCTGCCGGCTGGGCCAGGAGGTGGGCTACACCATCCGTTTCGAGGACTGCACCAGCCCGGAGACGATCATCAAGTACATGACGGACGGCATGTTGTTGCGCGAGTGCCTGATGGAGGCGGAGCTGAAGACCTACTCGGTGATCATGTTGGACGAGGCCCACGAGCGCACCATCCACACGGACGTTCTCTTTGGCCTGCTGAAGACGGCCGTACAGAAGCGGCCCGAACTGAAGCTGATCGTGACCTCCGCGACCCTGGATGCTGTAAAGTTCTCGCAGTATTTCTTCAAGGCTCCCATCTTTACGATTCCCGGACGAACGTTCCCCGTGGAGGTGCTGTACACAAAAGAGCCGGAAACGGACTATCTGGACGCCTCGCTGATCACAGTGATGCAGATCCATCTGCGTGAGCCACCCGGCGACATTCTGCTCTTCCTTACCGGCCAGGAGGAAATCGACACAGCCTGCGAGATCCTCTACGAGCGCATGAAGAGCCTCGGACCCGATGTACCCGAACTGATAATACTCCCCGTCTACTCGGCGCTTCCCTCCGAGATGCAAACGCGCATCTTCGATCCGGCCCCCGCCGGCAGCCGCAAAGTGGTGATAGCCACCAACATTGCGGAGACTTCGCTGACCATTGACGGGATATTCTATGTGGTGGACCCAGGATTTGTCAAGCAGAAGGTGTACAACTCCAAGACTGGCATGGACTCTCTGGTGGTGACGCCCATCTCCCAGGCAGCTGCCAAGCAAAGGGCGGGCCGTGCCGGACGCACGGGTCCGGGCAAATGCTATCGTCTGTACACGGAGCGCGCCTACCGGGATGAGATGCTGCCCACGCCCGTCCCAGAGATTCAGCGCACGAATCTGGCGACCACAGTGCTCCAGCTGAAGACGATGGGCATAAACGATCTGCTGCACTTTGACTTCATGGATGCCCCGCCCGTGGAGTCGCTGGTTATGGCCCTCGAGCAGTTGCATTCGCTATCCGCGCTGGATGATGAGGGATTGCTAACGAGGCTGGGTCGGCGCATGGCCGAGTTCCCCCTGGAGCCGAATCTCTCGAAGATGCTCATCATGTCTGTGGCTCTGCAGTGCTCGGATGAGATCCTCACCATTGTCTCGATGCTGAGTGTCCAGAATGTGTTCTACAGGCCCAAGGACAAGCAGGCCCTAGCCGATCAGAAGAAGGCCAAGTTCAACCAGGCTGAGGGTGAGTCCCACCAATTGAATCACATCGGATAACCTAAGCCTAACCCCAATCCAATCTCTCTTTACACAGGCGATCATCTTACCCTCTTGGCCGTTTACAACAGCTGGAAGAACAACAAGTTCTCGAATGCCTGGTGCTACGAGAACTTTGTCCAGATCCGGACACTCAAACGGTCGCAGGACGTGAGGAAGCAGCTGCTGGGCATCATGGATAGGCATAAGCTGGACGTGGTATCGGCGGGCAAGAGCTCGGTGCGCATCCAGAAGGCCGTCTGCTCGGGCTTTTTCCGCAATGCGGCCAAAAAGGATCCACAGGAGGGATACCGCACCCTGGTCGACTCGCAGGTGGTGTACAT
Source organism: Drosophila lowei (assembly GCA_008121275.1). Lineage (NCBI taxonomy): Eukaryota > Metazoa > Arthropoda > Insecta > Diptera > Drosophilidae > Drosophila > Drosophila lowei. The sequence goes on along the minus strand of CM017778.1, from coordinate 15,610,049 downwards.
TCATCCATCGAGCGCTCTGTTCAATCGCCAGCCGGAGTGGGTGATCTATCACGAACTGGTGCAGACCACCAAGGAGTATATGCGCGAGGTGACCACCATCGATCCCAAGTGGCTGGTGGAGTTTGCCCCGTCCTTCTTCCGCTTCTCGGACCCCACCAAGCTGAGCAAATTCAAGAAGAACCAGCGCCTGGAACCGCTCTACAACAAGTACGAGGAGCCGAACGCATGGCGCATATCGCGCGTGCGGCGGCGTCGCAATTAATTCAACTGCTGGTCCATTTGTCCATTGTAGAATTATTTGTATTTTAAACACTTAGAAATATATCAAATTAAGTTTGAAGATCAGTAGCCTTTGCGTCCGCGAAAGCGTTGTCGGTTGTCCAGCTGAAATGGTGGGATAAATTAAAGTCGGTTCCAAATTAAGCCACCCTTTCAGATGTCAGACGTCAGGACCTACCAGGGAGCGCTTGCATTCGTAGAAGGTGTTGCGGAGCACCTGGCACTCGGGCGGAACGTTGTTATCCATAAGGCACTGGCGCGGCGTTTTGCGGTCCACTCGACAGCAATCGCTCTCCAACAGGCACATTTTCAGGTCGGCACGCACTCCGGCACAGGCCGTTTCGTCGGCCAACTTTTCGTTTCCCTCGTAGCGCATCATTTTAGGCGTTGGCTAGGGGAACTTTTATTTAAATTCTTTCAAAGTTACAAAACCAAATCCAGCTGAGATAACTGTGTTTGGCCAAGTGTTGCTAGCGTCGTCTGTCGGATGTCTTGCAGCACTAGACCATCAGCTGATTTTCAATTTGTGTTTAACAGCACTGTTACTTGTACATTTTGTTGTTTTCCAGCCGCAAAAAACATTGAATACTTGAAATTGTTTAAATGTAGTTGCAAGTCCTACGGAACACAATTGGCTAACTTAAAATGGCTTATGAAGAGCGCAGCAGTGACGGCAGCAGCTCCAGCGAAGCCCAAGACGTCTACGCGAACATGATTGGCGGCAAAACGCCACCGTCCCAGACGCCGGGCAGCACCATGCCCAAACATGTACCATTTCCGGAACACTCCAACACATCCGAGTGGCTAAGTGAGCTGATAATGTGTGCCTTTACTATGGGAGCAGCCATTGTGCAGTTCATAAACATATATCGCACAAACTGGTGGCTGTCCCAGGCTCACACAAGGCACATGGTGGTGGGTTTCGCCAGAGTTTTACATACATAGATGTCTATAGAACCTTTGCTTTTTCTTCCAGAACATAGAGCTAATCGATCCGTATTTACGATATCTGATACTCATACTCAATACGCGAAGGCTGGTATACTGTGTTCTGCTGGCCAAAGTGAAGGCAAACGAGAAGACGCAACATATAATACGCACGGCCATCAAGTACACATTTGGTGGCTTGGTGCAGCTGGGCTTGGGTTTGTGTGCTCTGAAACTGTATCAGAAGCACAGCTACATATTGCTGCTCTTCCTGACATATCCGTAAGCATTCCTAAAAATCGTATCTGATCTGTAAATCATATCACAATGGAGTCTACCTCTCCACAGAGTGATCATCTATCTGCTCATCTTTGGCTTCCAACTGGAGCCATTTCTGCGCACCCGCTTCGAGCTGCCCGGTGTCTACATAAACGACATGCCTGTCCACAGCTGCACTACCAACGCCGTACGCATTCGCGAGGAGATCGAGACGCTGCGGCACGACTTCAACAAACGGTTCAAGCAGCTCATATTCACCTCAATGCTCAATGCCTACTACAGCGGTCTGGTGCCATGTTGTCTGGCCATGAAAGTCAACTATAACGTGATGCGGGCCGCACAGCATTGCATCATTGTGTGCCTGGGGGCGTTTAGTTTATGCGCTGCATACCTATATCCCGCCAGGTACAGCGACATTTTGCACAGAGCCACCTTGCACTTGGGCTGCTGGCAGCGAATCGACCGGGATCCGGCGCCATCGCAGCTAATTGTGGCGGCTAGTGCGTTCACCTGGTCGAAATTTACGGCCTACGGCCATGGCATTGTGGTTAAACACAACGGAGGACTCTATCGCAGCCTGGGACTGGTGACGGTGGCCACACCGGGAAATGCCAGCCATGTGCGCTTCTATGTGAGTGTGGACGTGGACCGAGACACCCACCCATGGAATAATGCGACTACATATTCTGATAATCTCTCTCCACAGAAACTATTCCACAATCCCACTGTCATTTACTCGACGCTTGCCACTCTGCAGGCAGCCATATTACTGGTGGAGATCGCCTCTCTCAGTGCAGCCACCATAGAGTGGCACTTTGTGCTGTCCATCAGCTTTGTGGCATTCACCAGCATGGGAGCATTCTTCAAGCTAGTCCGAGACTATCTCATAACCAAGGATCTGTACAAGGCTGAGCACGGCAGCACCCCACCCGAACGACCATTCAAACTGAGTCTCAGATCTGAATTTATGTAATAATAGCCATGACGTAGACACAACACTCATTTCCATTTTGGGTTTTCATTTGGCACAGCCAAATGCTTTCACTGTTTGCTTTCACTGGCGGCGGCTCGAGTAGCGTAGACCCAAGAGCTGCCTTCTTTATGGTCACGTATTTGGATGCCATGCTGTTCCAGCAGGTTGCGCAGCTCGTCGCATGCGGCCAACAGGGGAATGTTCTTCTGATGCCCGGATATTGCTTCTCGTCGCAGTTTTCCGCGTATGGCCAGGATGTCCGCTATCAAAAGAGCGGGGTCCAAAGCCCCACCCGCATTCGGTAAAGATATATTTAGTGGAAGGCTCTCCGTCTCGGCCAGTTTGGTAATGCCAAAAGTTAGCATGGCTCGGTTTATGTAGTTGCCGGCTGCCGTCAGGAGATCCAGGCAATAGGCTGGCTCTTCCTCGGCATCCACTTGCTGCTCATTTATGCAGCGACTTATGCTGGTCATCTGATCGATCAGCACGCTGACGCCACGCGCCGTATCGAAGTCATCACGCAGGCTGCTGTCGAACTCGGTTACCATGTGGGCAATCTGTGCCTTGAGGGCCCCCTCATCCAGCTTCCGAATCGGCTTGAGGAACTGCGTATAGGCACTGAGATCCGCCTGAAAGTTCTTGAACCGCTGCAGCGTCTGACGGGCGGTCAGCATCAACTGCTCGCTATAGGGCATGGCGTTGCGGTAGTTGGACAACAGACAGGCCATTCTGAACTCGTCGGAGGTGTAGCTCTGGAGCATCTCGCTGATGGATATGGTATTGCCCAGAGACTTGGACATTTTCTGCTCGTCCCCTGATATGTACAGCTGGCCCGTGTGCATCCAGTAGTTTACCCATTGGTCGGTGTGGTAGCGGACACAGCATTGCGCCTCCTCATTCTCGTGATGGGGGAACCTCAGGTCCAGGCCGCCAGCATGAAAATCCAGTTTGTTGCCGAAAAAGAATCCCGCAATCGCACTGCATTCAATGTGCCAGCCGGGGCGACCCTCTCCCCCCCAAGGAGCCGCCCAACTGGGCTCATCAGCCTCCTTCTTGGCCTTCCAAAGAGCAAAGTCCGCACTGTTCTGCTTAAAGAGATCCGACTTCTCTTCGGTGCTCATACCCAGCCTCTGCAGTTTGCCGTAGTGTGGGTACTTGGACACGTCAAAGTACACAGAATCGTCCTCCGTCACGTAGGCATGCGAATCATTGATGAGCTCTTCTATGAATTGCACAATCGCCGGCATGTTGCTTGTGACGTGGGTGCGTATGTCCGGTGGCTGGACGTTGAGACGCAGCATATCCTGTTTAAACTCGGCTTCATAGGTACGGGCCATTCCCAGCCAATCGCAGCCGGAATCGCGGGCTTTCTTAATGATTTTGTCGTCCACATCTGTGATATTCATGGCAGTGACGAGATTTATATTGAAATAGTTCCGTAGGATGCGTTGAATGATGTCCACCTTCACATAGGTGCTGGCATGGCCTAGATGGGCAGAGTCGTAGACTGTTGGGCCGCATGTGTACCAGGTGACCATGTTCGGGTTACGTAGTATAAGGGGAACTTTCCGGCGCATTCCATTGTTGTAGACTCTTATGTCCGTATGCTGGCCCATGGGCTTGTGCCAATGGTACGGCGGCGGCTCTGTGGGACTCTCGCTGAAGTTTCGTCGGCAGGACTGAAAGTTCCGCCAGGACCAGTGTCTGAGGAGCACCTCTTTGCTGTAACTGAGAAGACTCTGAGGTATTGGTATTGGCCAAGTGGCAGGGTAGCTATCTTACTTACTGACTCAACATGTTTCTGTTTGTCCCAATTTTATACAAATTTTAAATATCTAAATGAATTTTTAACAATAACAACAATCAACAATTGACTGGATTGACAAAGGTTGCCAGACCATGTCAATACAGTCGCTTAACGCGTAGAGCTGCCACCCAGTCTGAATTGGATGAAGACGAAGCCGGCAGAATGCAGTGGCTTAAATTAAAGTTCCCTTTTATTTATTTAATTTGTACTGTAACAGCCGCAGCATGGGCCAATTTGGAGCGCGACCCCAACGGCTATCTCACCTACTGTCCCTGCATGGGTAAGTCTGGCGTTGTATCTCTGTTGGATCTGTATTAAAGTACAGTATTGATACTCCCCCTTAGGGCGCTTTGGCAACCAAGCTGACCATTTTCTCGGCTCATTGGCCTTTGCTAAGGGTCTGAATCGCACCCTTATCCTACCACCATGGGTGGAGTATCGCAAGGGCGAAATGCGCTCCCGACAGGTGCCCTTCAATACGTACTTTGATGTGGAGCCGCTCAAGGATTACCATCGGGTCATACTGATGTCGGACTTTATGTGGCATCTGGCGGACGACATCTGGCCTGAATCGGAGCGTGTGTCCTTCTGCTACATGGAGCGCAAGAGCCTACAGCAGGAGAAAAACAATCCGGACCAGCCCAACTGCCATGCTAAGGATGGAAATCCGTTTGGCCCGTTTTGGGACACCTACAACATTGACTTTGTCAAGTCGGAATTCTATGGACCGCTGCACTTTGATGTGCACCACAGCTCTATGGCAACCAAGTGGCAAAGCAAATACCCAGCCGACTCCTGGCCAGTTCTGGCCTTTACAGGCGCCCCAGCCAGCTTCCCTGTCCAGTTGGAAAACCGTGAGCTACAGAAGCATATGCAATGGAGTGCCAAGTACAGGGACGCTGCTAGGGACTTTATCCGGAAAGTACTGCCCCGGGGAGCTTTCGTGGGCATCCACCTGCGCAATGGCATCGACTGGGTGAGGGCCTGTGAGCACGTCAAGGATAGCCAGCATCTGTTCGCGTCGCCCCAGTGCCTGGGCTACAAGAACGAGCGCGGATCTCTCTATCCCGAGCTCTGCATGCAGACCAAGGAATCGATAGTGCGACAACTGAAGAGGACCATTAAAAATGTGCGCCAGACGCAGCCCAACAATGAGATCAAATCCGTATTTGTGGCATCCGATGCTAATCACATGATCGGCGAGCTAAATGTGGCGCTCAGTCGCATGGGCATCTCCGTGCACAGGCTGCCCGAAGATGATCCTTATTTAGATTTGGCCATTTTGGGGCAATCGAATCATTTTATTGGAAACTGTATCTCATCGTATAGCGCATTTGTGAAACGTGAGAGGGACTCCCACGGCTTTCCATCCTACTTTTGGTCCTTCCCCAAGGAGAAGGACCGCCAGCAGTCCAAGGCGCATGAGGAGCTATAAATCTCCGGGAGAAATCTCAGCTTAAACGCAATCCAGACAGACGAGGACCTACTGTAGTGATAAAGCTAGAAAAGTAATCCAATCCACGCATTTAACGAGAAATGGCTTTTACATTCGATTTACTTAGAAATTTATTCAAGCTATCCACGCATTCTTGAAAATAATTTAGTTTGTAATTCAAACGCCCCGAAATATTTGTTTTTTCTTGGCCAATCATTTCGATTATGTTTCGTTTTTATGTACCATTTATGACGGCTGCCTAGTGTATCAGCTTTTGTGTGCGGGCCAGATCCAATTGCGCGGATGAAACATTTGTGAGACCATCACGGACTGAGCTCAGGTTCTCCTTCCAGGCCTGCAGTAAGTCCCGCAGCTGTTCCCATTGCGGTGCGCCAAATGTACGATGCATGGTCGATGAAATGTGTACCTTGCGGTTGGCCTGATCCAAGCGAGCACGCACCAGTTTTGTCTTGAGCACCTGGATGACGAAGGGTTCCACTTCATCTTCGGTGATTTGCAGCTCCTTGGTCAGGGTTTCGAAGGTCATTTCTGGATTGCTCTCGGCCAGCTGCATGAACGTCAGCAGGCGCATCTTCTTCATGTTCTGTTCGTGGTTTAGTCCCTGAGAGTTGACAAACTCCTTGTGATCCTCGTAGAACTGAACGTACGATGGCAATTTGTCAGAGACAAAAATGGAAAGCAAATCGTGGATGAGATCGCCCTCCAAGAAGCGCACTGGCTTCAACGCTAGCAACGGATCCAGCAGGAATGTATTGGGATCGGCCAGGGCGGTGACAATGCACTTCATGGCATCCTCGCGTGCCACACAGGCGTTGTCAGCCGTATATGTGCCCAGCAGCTCAATCATTACCTTGGAAGACAGCTCCATGTTAGTATCCTTGGTGACATCATGGAGCAGGCGGTACAACTTCTGCATTTGTTCAGAGGATGGCGGGCAATTGGCAAACTGAGTTTTTAGCTGATCCACTCCAGTGAAGACTTCCAAAACTTGTTCGCATTGCTTGGCCACCTGCACCAGATGGTAGTAGACATGGTAGCGCAAGGGTGAGGCCGTGTCCAGATTGTTGAACAGACGCCACAGCGACTGCAAGCACACCTTGCCCAGCGGCTGGTTCGGCGCCTTGGTCATCTTTTCGCAGTAGGCCAGCACAATATTCTCTCCGCGGTCCAGGGGGATCTACAAATCAGAAGTAATTAAAACCTGCATCTTGAATGTTCTGACGCTTGCTCACCGTTATCATTATGGAAACAATGCTATTCAGGATGCCATCGATCTGAGAAGGCTCTCCATCTTTGAAGCAAACATCGCAGACTCCAATGATTTTGTGCAAATCATCTTCAACGCCTTTGTTGGATTTCTCCGATGAGATTTCGGCTCCCAACTTCTTGAAATACTTGCGCAGCTCTTGCACCTATTGCGAATTTGTTTAAATATTAGCTTCCAGTTTGTTTTGCACCCTTTCGAGATAACATAACCTCAAATTCGGTTTAGTCTGTCGAAAACGGGACACATAGCTGTAACCCAAACTTTACCTGCTCGTCCAAGGAAAGGTCAATAAAAACCGGATGCGAAGTCATATTTCTAGTAATTGTATTCCAATTTATTGAATCAAATCTTGTTGAAAATAACACGCACGCACACACTTCGGTGCTATGACAGTCGAAAAAGGAAAGAGAGCTAACAGTGATGCCAAAGTGGCGTTATTCTAGCTGCTTTCGGGCTGCAAGCCTGCGCCAGCAGATATTATGGAATATAACACAAAATAATTAAGGCTTTCTTAGCAACAATTCGAAATTAGATCTTTTCTATATAATTGTATTTTAAATGTATGATTCCAAGTCAAAGATATATAAATTTTGTATTTCTACGTAGCTTCTTTTTCAGAAGCAAAAGCAGCCAAACAATGACAGAGCTGCCAGATATTGTCGATGGCACGACAAACAATGTTGGTAAACGTAATACAATTATCCGGCTGTTTTAGAAGGATACAATGGATGATTTCGACGACGATTCTTTTAATGATGTTTTGGGCTCCATGGAAATGCCCACATCGCCCAAGAAGCCTAAGGTGCAGCCCAGTACCAACCAGCCCGTCACCGCTGCGACATCAACCGCCAACAGCAGCAACAACACTTCCGCTTCAATCACAACCGCCAAGCCGGCTTCAAATCCTCACAGCGTCCTTGTCCACAGCAAGCAGCGAGGCAATCCAATACTAAAATCTATACAGAACGTACCTCTGGAATTTCGCGATGACATTGTACCTGACTATGTTGTGGGCCGCACTTCCTGCATCCTTTTTCTATCGCTCAAGTATCACAATCTCAATCCAGATTATATTTGTCAGCGACTGAAGGCTCTGGGCAAGATGTACGAGCTACGTGTCTTGCTGGTCCAAGTAGACACGCCGGAGCCGCACAACGCTCTTAAAAGCTTGACTCGGATATCACTGCTAGCAGATCTTACTATGATGCTGGCCTGGAATGCAGAGGAGGCTGGCAAAATAATTGAAACCTACAAGCAGTTTGAAAAGCGACCACCTGACTTGATAATGGAACGAGTCGAATCGAATCCCCATCAAAAGGTGCAGTACAACAATTTTATCAAATACATATATACCTACATATGCTCATAATATTAATAATGCTTCTTGATCTTAGCTGGTGGCCGCTCTGACCAACATCAAGCCTGTGAACAAAACGGATGCCGTCACGCTTCTTCAGACTTTTGGTAACCTGGGAAATGTGATCACTGCCAGTGAGGAGAGACTGTCACAGGTGATGGGTCTGGGGCCCCGCAAGGCCAAAAGGTTGTTTAAAACCCTGCAGGAACCCTTTCTTAGCAAGTAGTATTTAAGATTATTTAAGAGAAAAAGCCTAGGGGAGCATTTATTTGTTCAACATTATCTGTAATTTAAATACTTTTATTTCTTATTAGGAAGAAACTTTATTCGTATACAAATCAAACTACTCTGTGCTTAAACACTTATAAACCTACAACACATTGATCGGATTGCTAAGCAGCCACCTTCCATATCTTGATGGTGCCATCATCGCTGCAGGAGATCAGTTGTCCGGCTGCAGCAGGGTTCCACTCCACCGCGTTGACGTCCTGCTCATGAGCACTCTCCTCAGCAGTGAGTTGTTCGAATGTTGGTTCATCTCGCTTGGAGTCGCTGGTCTCCTTGAATATCCGAATCCCATCATCACCACAGCCGGTGGCAATCAAACCCGTCAGCTTGCACCAGGACACATCATAGATGGCTCTCGAATGCTGACCAGACAAGGTGCAGACACACTTCCAAACGGATTGTTTATCTGGCGTGGCTATGCCAGCATCGTTGCCCGGATGGTAGGCTCTCCATATCTTGAGCGTGTTGTCATCGCTGCAGGAGACCAACCGGTCGCCCTCGGCGTCAAAGTCAATGCTCCAAACTGTGCTCGTGTGGGAGGACAATGTGGCTGTGCAATCCCAGTCGCTGTCCAACTGGCTCTCGGCAAACATTTTAATGGTATTATCATAGGAGGCGGATGCCAAAATATCCTTCGTCGGGTGCCACACCACACGCTTGACATCCTGTGTGTGAGCATTTAGTACGGCGGCGCATTCGAACTCATCATCACCTGCCACTTCCCAAATCCAGACAGACTTGTCCCGGGAGCAAGTGGCCAATAGTCCACCGGACCTCGACCAACTAACACTCTTCACCTCGTTCTCGTGACCTTCCAGCGTAGCATTGCATTCGAATTCCCCGGAGGACTTTGACCAAATCGCTGTAGTTGCATCAAAGCTGGCCGAGGCCAAATACTGACCGCACGGGGACCAGCGTATTTCGCGTATGGTGCGCTTGTGTCCGTCCGAGAGAATGGTTTTCGTGCTCCAAGTACTCCCCGACAGAGACCATACGCGTATAGCTTTGTCTTCGCCACAAGACGCAAAGACATTCCCCTTCGGATGCCAGGCCACACCCCAAATCCGTCCCTTGTGTCCTTGTAGGGTGTGCTCCAGAATTAAACGTCCCATGCTTACAATAACTAAGTTGAACTTGATCTTTCTCGGAGTTTTTGATAACAAAAGCGCATGTGGTAAGAAGAAGAAAGTCAGTCATCAACAGCTGATTTTCTAGTGCTACCAGGCAACACTGTCTTTTGGCGGGGGTGGGTGGGTGTTGGATTGAGTGCTGCCATTTTAGCCTATTTAAGGCTGGCCTATTTAAATAAAGCTTATTTGAAAATGGATATGCTTGAAATATTATAAAAATTCTTATAGCCTTAAATCTAGCCTTTTTTAATTTCACTAAAAAATTCACTTAGTCCCTTGGCAAAGTACAGACACTATAAAGCTATAAAGATGCTGGCAAAAGCCCACCTTTTGAAGAAATCGCTTTATTTGCCATTGGAATTTTAAGGTATTCAGTCAAATGAATATCGTTAAGACCAAACTTAGGAACAAAATGACTGTTAAATCCTTAAATTTAATATTAAGAATAAGGTTTGTTTTAGAAATATTTAATTGTTTGATGTATACGACTAAAATTCTTTTGAAATTTAACGGATATGGATATATTTATTTAGATATATTTAAATTGAATACGTTCCAGCTATAAATATACCGATTCGAGTAATAGCGAATTAGATGAAATAAAGACACAATTAGAAATCTATACATCTATGTTGTGTTTCATTTGTAGCCTATTTTTTAGCCTTTTTTCTACAATTTGTAGCTTGTATTTTTGTGAAATCTGGCATATTTTGACGCTCAAAATCTGGCAGCACTGGTTGCATTAGTTACATTCCGCATTCCGTTACGTTACCCAGCACCAGTGAAGAAATTTGTGTATCCTGTATTTTCCTGTTTTGCTAATTAAATTATGAAAAAATGAACGGCATAATCGTATTTAACAGCGGCAACGATGTTGTCTATCAAAAACTGAACGCTCCACTGACCCAGAAAATCTGCGATGTGGCCGTCACACAAGGTCTGCTGGAGTCTGCCCCCGATCCCAGCTGCCCGATTGACAGTAACATCCTGGTGCAAATCTTCAGCCCCATCATCAGCTCGCAAAAGATAATGCAATGCCAGTTTGACAACGCGTACTCCAGCTTCCAGTGCGAAAAGGGATTCAATTTGGTTTTTGGCGAACTTTTGGGATTTACCTTCCTGAAGATTGGACATATGCCAGTCGACACGCTGACGCGACAGATGGGCGTAGCAATCACTCTATCGCGCTATTGCTATGGAGCGAACATCTTTGGGGCCCAGGCAGGGCAACAGGAGCTGCTGACGCAGTGCCTCGAGTGCTACGAAACATTGCTGTCACAGGAAGAGCAGGCATATTTGATCGAGGCCATACCCAAGCTGGTGATCAACACGGAACTAAAGAGAACAATTCACTTGACACTCGATGCTACGCTGGAGCAGCTGCGCCAGGACGGACTACCCCGGGCCCATGTCCTGCTGATGGTCTCCAACAAACTGGTAGCCGTTAATAGTACCAAACACGCAGTGCTGCTGGCTGCAGCTGATCTTCTTTTTCTGAGCATTTTGTCACGGGCGCTTGAGTCTCTGAATTCTCCATCGCAGAGTGCTGTGCCGGTCTTTCTGCAAGGTGCTTCCCACGACGAGAACTCTGGATGTGTACCCACCATTGTGCACATTTCTCGCTTGCATGGCAACCAGGTGCTCCTCCAGGTCATCGAATACGCGAATATGCCGCTAACCAGTTGCATCTACGACTGCTTTTTTGTAGTGCAAAAAATCAATACAGTGCACCAACAGGGAGACTCGGACGCTTTGAAGCCAGCCTTTGAAAATTTGGAGCCCTTTATTGTACAAACTTTGGCTGCCCTGAAGCGGCATTTGAAACAGACGTGTGGCGACTTGAATGAATTGGAGAGCTGCATTAAAAAGTTTACGGCTAAATGGGAAAATCTTCGCAAAATGTACATGGAGTACTTTAAAAACTTTGAGCGGGAGCTGCTTGTGAGGATTGAGTCGAACGTGCCCTCGTTTATAGAGGAGCTAAAACAGCTTTTCACACTGGCCTCGTGCGATAGCGCAAGCGCGCACCTGGATTACCTGGATCGGAATTCTTGCCGCGTCGAGGCCAAGCTGCTTGAATTCGCAGAGTTTCTGGCTGTAAAGGCTACACGGAATATATCCATTGATGCTTACTTGGAGGACTTCCCCGGCCTGGTTCACTTTATGTACGTGAATCGCAGCAGCGGACAAATGTTGGGCCCCGATCTCCGACCGAATCAGCTGGTGACGAAGACAAAATTATGGAATATGGTGGAGTTTGCCCGAAGGTATCTCAAGAAGGGCCAGACTACAGTCATGTGGAAGGACAAAGTCTTTCACTACTCGTACTTCCTCTGGTTTGAGGATCAGTCGGGCGGCGTCCTCAGCCCAACGCTGGACCTTCAGCACCATTTTCTTGCAACAGCTGCTTCCAGTGGCAGTACCGTGAAGGCGCCATCCGAGCCTGGAGCCCTCTCGGTGGACTATTACTTTGATCTGGCTGAGCTCTGCTTCCCAAAGCTGGCGCCTGGCAAGGTTCGCGTTTACGAGTTGTTCTGTATCCATCTGGGACTGGTCACAGCCACCTGCGCTGTAGAGCATGCCCGACGTTTGGTGGCCACGATCAGCGATGTGGTAGGCGAGGAGACATTTTAAATCTATATGAATATGCATGTTATCGTTAGAAAGCTTAATATTCCATATAAACATTCCAGCGGCCGGGCGCTTGAATCTAGTCAATTTATGGGACATATGCAATATGAAACGTCAAAAGGACAGCTCTCCACTGTTATAAGTTACTCAATTTAAATGTTAAATATATAAAACTAAATTATAAATCGTTCAAAGTGTAACAGAAAATATGTTTATTGGGACTCGGTCGGTGGCTGCTGTGCTTGCGCCTTTTGCAGCTCTTGCAACTTTTCCAAGAAAAAGGACTTGCGTGCCGTCAACGGCATTGATTTCTGACGCAGCATATAATTCTCATTGCCCAAGGCGGTGTAGGTGTTATCTCCAATGAGTTCCCTCAACGCAATGTTCTTCTTTAAATGCTTATCATAGAAGCTGGCACCTGCGGCCACAAATTGCGGCCCCAAGGTGGCCAGCTTTTTGTCAATCTCAGCATCCGTGGACACCTGATTAAAGTCTTTCATGAACGTCCAACTGCCGACGCCGAAGAGACCCAGTATGGAGTAGAGGACAAAGCGGACCTGAGAAGATAAAAGCCAAATGATAACTGAATCTCTCGTCCCCCAAGTATATGTATTTTACTTACGCTGCCATGGCGGGCAAACAGATTGAGGCGCAGGTTCAGATAATGTCCCATGGTGTAGACCATGAGAAAGCTGACGGTGGGGAATATCGAGTTAAGCAGCACACGATACGTTTGCAACTGGAGGATGGCCTTGCTCAGGCCAAACACCTGCTCATCTTCGGTCAAAACAATAGCCTGTTCCAGCAGCTTTCCGCTGGGAGAGCTCCAATTAATTTGCTTGTCCCTAAAGCGGATATCAGGCCGCTTGATCTCTGCGGGACTGTCGTAGGCGTAGTTCACAGGTATGCCCAGAGCGGACCCGAATCGGAATTTCGTAGTCCCAGCTTGAAACAGATCGAAGCCGAACACGGTGAAGGGTTTGACGAACTTGCGCTCAAAGGGTTCAACCTGCAGTTTGTCCAGCGCTTGTTCCAGGCGTTTCTGTACTGCTTCAGGTACGGGTCTTTCCACGCCATGTCTGAAATAAAGCGTCAGACATTATTAGAGTGGCTTCTTAAAGCCAGCCATTTTCTCACCCACTGGTAGCATTGCACGAAATCGCGGTAATATTTCAGTCCAAATGTGTGGGGGAGGAAGTTTCCAACAAATAGGCCAATAGTCGTGGCCCCCGCTGTGTAAAAGACTAGTTTCCGTCCAGGCTCAGTCTTGAAGTAGGCAAAGAAGCCACCAGCGGATTTCGGTGCTATATGCATATTTTATTTATTTAATACCAATGTATATATATTGGATAAGCGCAACTTTTTTATGTATTTTCGGTAAAAAAAAATTGATCAAAACAACATTTTTGAATATTGAATAATCACCTTAACCCTCTTAACGCACCATTAACAACCCTATATATATCAGGTGAACAACTTGACTTAAACCGCAGACAACAATATAGTTTACTTTAAAAAAGTTACCATGCCTGAACTGCGTTTTATAAATGAACCAAATTATTGAAAAGGTTGATCTAATGATATCTGAATATTTGAGCCCCTCAGCCATACTTTTTACGCGCCAAAATTTGATTTTTCTTGATAATTACATTAAAATGTAGTTAATATGTAGCAAATGTGTAGTTACCATGTACAAAATTAATTTTGGGGAATATGTAGTTGACCTTTTTTGTTTAAACGAGTCCCTAAAATGATCTAGACATATTTAAAATTGATCATAAATCGGATAAAATTATGTGTTCAGGGCTGAGGATCCTATCTAAATAGTAAAATCAAATTGAATATCGAGGAATACTTATCGGAGAACGATTAACCCATTGTAGACCAAAGGGGTATTTTAATATCACACCGAAATGAATAAAAATTGAACAATTTTAGCGCAGTTCAGGTGAAAGATATCGTGTTTTTTTAAGTTCAGTGGAAAGATGGCATGGATCTACAAAAAGAATTTACAATCAGTAATATTTTCCGCCATTTACCTCAAGTCGTTAAACTGTTTAAATAGAGGTGGCTTAAGTAGGCCAAGTTCAGACGGTCACACTGCTGCTCTCTCTGCGACGAAAAAATGAGTCGTAATTTTTAATGGGCTATAAAAAAGGGTATGGACGACAGGCAAAAACAGCCAAAGCAAACTGCAAGGTTCGTAAAAACCTCACCTCGCGTGTGAGGAGAATATACCTTGAAGACCAAAAGCCGATTTTGTAGCAAATGTGTAGTAACCGTGTAGTTGCGATGTAATAAATTGAGCAAAATGTAAATACTGTAGATACGAATACAAATCACAAAGAAATCGAAAAAGCAATCCAACGAAGCGCTTTCGCGGTCGTCGCGCTGTGAATTTTCTGTGTAATTTTTAGCATTTAGATTGAATTAACAGTGATTAAGAATCGAACAAATAGTACTTTGCTGGCGGAGCCCTTTTTCTGTTCGGTTTGATACGGGGTGATAACTTAAGTTAGCAACTGTGGGCGTTGAGAGGGAAAACGTAGCCGACGCGCACTCAACTCATTGATTTTTTCACGGCATTGCCTGGCCGGTGAGGAGTCGCCGTTAATAAGTGTACTTGTATTTGTATCAATAATATGACATAATCGGCTTGGGCTGGGTTAATTGACACAGTTGTAGAGTGCGGAATACCTAAAAGTGCGGAAAGAGAAGCAAAAACGAAGCAATTCTTGTGGTCAAAGTGGCGAAACAGGACTCGCGGCGTTGTTGTTTCACATATTCGTCCCAATACATATGCGAACGCACACACACACCCAACATAATTGTGAATGTATTTGGGCGTAGCAGGATGATACACTTCCAGGCCGCTTTCCAGCTCTCGAACAGCTCTCTCTATCTCTCTTTCTGCTCTGTCTCAGTCGTGCATAGCGACATGGCGTCACAACAATTTGTACATTATTTATTCTGAAATAGTTTTTTATTTCATTAATATGCCAGCTCTCAATTTTAACTGTCCCCAATTTTTAATTTTTGGAAACACTGCGCCTTTTTAACGTTAACGAACACTGACGACCGGACCGCCTTCCAGCTCTCCACTCTCGTTTTTGCGTCTTGTTCTTCGAGTTGTGCGGACGTGTGCGTGCGCCTCTAAAATAAGCAACGTTAAACGTTAAATGTGATCGTGCAGTGTAAAGTGCCGTTTTGAAAAGAAAAAACCCTTTGGTCAAAAGAAATAAATCTTTAAAATTTTCTCCTCTTTTCATATTAGTCTATGTTTTGTGCATTGCAAGAGCGAGCGAGTGTATAGCAAAAAGCGTGTGCTCCCATAGTGATTGTATTGACTTGTACTTGTGTGTGTGAAACGACTGGAGGATCGGCCGACCGACATTTAGAAAAGCAGGCACGGTGAGTTTCTTATAAATTCGAATTTCTACTGGTGAAAATGTGCGCTGTTCGTTGAATTATTCTTTTGGAAACTAAATGGAATCTTTACTGTTATGCTGCTACTGCTATGATGGGCAGAGGTTATGGCCGGTGACGCCATCTTTTGTACTTCCCTAATAAGTGTTGTTTTTGTTTTTTGGGTTTGGTCAAGCACACGCAACATTCCTAATTGTATGCGTGTATTTGTGTGTGTGTGTGTGTTTTGATGTTATGCTTTGCGTTTGATGTTCTGAAAATTTTTGACGCGGCTTTTTCTCTCTCTCTCTCTCTCTCTCTCCCTCTCTCTTTCGTCTTTTGGGTGGGTGTGAGTACCTTTTCCTTTTCACATGATTCATGCTTTCTTTCTTCCCACTTTCTATGCCCCCCTGTCGGATTATGAAAATACAGTTGCATGTCGTACGGACTTCGGATTTTAGCTGTTGCTTTTATAACTAATTTGTTATCGACACACACACACACGCCATCTTGGTTGCAAAATCTTCACGCTCGAAGTGCATATGTGTGTTCGTGTGTGTCTAATACAGTGTGCTTTTGCTCCCCTCCCCCTCTCGCGACTGTGACCCACATTTTCTCTTTCGGTTTGGCGAAAAAAAAACTGCGACCTGCAACAAGTGATAAACAGATTTGTAAATGTTGAAAACTTATTTATTGAAGAACGATACGCTGCACAGTAGTTTGCAAACGTAAGTTTTCCCTCACAACAGATTTTTTTGTTGTAGGCCGGCCCGTCTATAACTTGATTTGTATTTAGTGTTTATTCAGTTGTTGTGCAATCTTATCGAAACTATGGCTTGTGTTTTCTAGTTAGATTCCTTTTAAAAAAAAGCAAAAAATGTTATTCCTTAGTTCATTTCCATGGCCTAAGAAGTTTATGACGTCACTCCACCTGCTCTATCTGGCTTCCGGCATGGCCTGGATGTACTCGTGCATACTCGTATGCTCTCATATCTCTGCATCGAGCTTTTAGACTGCTGATAAATTTAGCTACCTTTTATGTCACATGACGTCATTTCGCACACAAAACCAAATGAAAATGTTCTCTTTTTTGTTTGCTGCTTTTTTGTTTCTAATTCTAATTTGCTATACCCTCACACACACACAGCGTGCACAATGATGTTTCTATTTGAATTTTTTAACACGGTTTCCCCTTGTGTCTGCTGCGTCTCTTTACCCGTTCCACCCCTCTTATCATTTTTCTGTTGTCTAGTTCTTGCTCGTCTCTTTTTAAATTAACTTCATCGCCTGGGGCATTTATTCTGACTGCAAACCGCAAAAGCATTCAGCCAAGTGCTTGTCTAAAATCGTTGCGGCATTATTCCTATATTCCACACTCCCAAGGGATAAAGGGAGAGAACCAAATGATTGCGCATCGTTATTTGCCTGTTGTGCCGTCACTCGAGTGCAAAATAACTGGGGAAAGTCAAAAACCGCTGTTTATTCTTGTTTCCTCTATACATACAAGTGACAAATTAAGTTGCACTGAGAGCGTCAAGGTGTGAGAGAGACAGTTGGATGTTTGTGTGTGTGTGTGTGTGTGTGTGTGTCTGTGTGGGTGGGGGGAAGTGCATAGTTAAAACTGGAAACAATGGCGGGAGAAACCAAAACCTGACCTAGAAATGTGTTCCAATAAATGACGGAAATACAAAATTAAGAACGTTTGCATATAAACAACAAGAGACAAAGAGGTCCCTCGATAAGAGGGAATGCAATCCCAGCAAACAGATATTGTGTTCAAAGGCCATCGTCTCAAATACTTTCTAACGACTTAGGCGTGCCCCTGGCCCTCATCCCATCCAACAATGCAAATGCATTTGATAGACACTTGAGTAGAAGGGTAAGGAAAGGAAGGTGAGGCAGAAAATGATTTTTGATTGGAAATTGTTTACTCAAGCGTGATGTGGGGTTGCCTCTTATCTAATTTCCCACTGACGTCACTTTGTGATTAATTGATTTGGAAATCGTTGGGATCGAGCTGCATAATTGTGACGTTCATTCTGATTAATGGAGTCCATCCAGAAGGGTGGAGAGAAGGGGATCTTGACTAGGACAGAACAAAAACCCTGGAAGCCACTTTTGCTTCTTCCGTTGGATTCAACAAACGGTGAAAAGTGCAGAAACCATTGGAGCAAAAGGGAGAACTAAAGCCAGCTTACTTGAAGATGGTGAAAAAGAGGGGGATGGATAGACAAATATACAGACATAAATAAAAGAGGCGTACGTGCCAAGCTTCAAACAAAATAAAAAAATGTTGCTGCTGGCTAAACAACTGCAGCTCATCAATAAAACAGCAACAACAAACAGAAAATCGGTAGAGTGGAGCCACGAAAAGGAAGAGAGACAGAGAGAGACATGCAACAACAAATGTACAGTTGCAGAAGCAGCAGCAGCCGCATTACCAGCAACAACAATGAAGAAGAAGAGACAGGGGCAAAAGAAAGTCGAAGTTCCTATACCCTATATATAAGAGCATCTAGCAGCGACAGAGAGAGAGAGACACAAAGTATGTCAACTAGAGAGCAGTCATTTTGTGTTGTTTTTCTGTTTATCGCTTTTATGTTAAGCACTCGCTGCTTTGCATCATTCGTGATAATTCCTAGTTTATGATGTACTTTAAGCCCGGTCTGTAGAGCGGCAGAGTGAGCGACAATGTGGATAATTTATACCTAAAAAGTTGGGAAGAGAAGCGGGAACAGCGCAGAAGAGTAGCAGAGACGAGACGGATGATGAAGCTGTGTCTCTGCATTTCTTGCCTTTTACATGTTGCTGGTATTTCTTTTTGCTGCGCCGCTGCTGCTGCGCTTGAACTTCAATTGGAAATTGTCTTGAGAGGTTCTCTCTCGCTCTGTGTATCTGTCTGGTCCGTCTCTTGCAGCTGGAAAGTGATTGAAAGCCTGTTATTATGTGGCTGCTGAACTGTATTCAAATGGGAATTTGGGTTTTATTTTATTCTCTTCTGTTTGTGTTTCTGTTTGTGGAGGCGTGGGAAATACAGTTTTGTTTTTTTTTTTTTTTTTTCTTGTTAAATTGCCACAATTTGTTGTAATTAAGTTTAATTTGAAAGTAAATACAACGAGATTAAATGTAATTTAGTTGCAGCTTTCAATTTGTCATTGGAAGACCTGAGAAAGCTAGTAAGAATGATTGGCCTTTTGCTTCCTCTTTAGGAGCTTCTGCTACTTCTATGCATAACCCACTTTGTCAGTGCAAATGTCAATAAAAATCTCGTTTCTGAACGGCTTTTCTTCATTGTAGCATTGCCCAACAAGAAATCAACAAAAGCAGCCGCGAACAAATGGCATTAAAAATGCCGACCGTCATCAACATCATCATCCTCATATAACAATAGCCGGGGAGGCAGCAAGCCAAAGTACTCCGTCCGTGGGCAACAATAAACGCAAACGTGTTGCTGCATAAATGAATTCATAATGCAAAAACACAAAAATGAAGAGAGAGAGAGGAGAAAAAGTTTATTGTGAAGCGCACGAAAGACGGCTTACATAATCTTTTATATCTTCTACTCCTCTCGATCAGCTCCCATGCCATTTGACGTTGGGTGGTTGCTGAGGGGAGGAATGGATCGACCGCAACAGCATTTAGCCAGGCTCCAAATGAAATTGTTGATTAACACACCAGAAGAGGTGGGACTCGAACTGGGCAATCTTTCATGTCTGCGTCTTCACGCATAAACTTTTTAGAGCCTATTCCGTGCTGTTTTGTTTTGTGCTCTATTGAGCAATCCAGTTATTAAATTGTGCGGGAAAAGTGAAAATGGGAAGCACTCCTGAGTAATTATAATTTTGATAGTCTTGATGAGGATATTATAGTTTTGCTTAGACTCTCCAAACAAAAATTCATTTAAATTGTATTATTCTTAAATAATTTAATCGCTGAACAATTTTCTAATATTTCCTGACTTCATTCGTATTGGGGCTGGGCCTTTTTCGTAGTTACTGTTTAACAAATTATCGGCTCATAATAATTTAGCAATTCGTATGCAAATTTTTGCTGATGGAAAGTGTACAAATTTATGGAAAACATGCAAATCGTTCCAGCTGATAAACGTAGCTTGCAGAGCGAGTGGAAGTGTGTGTGCCTGTGTGTGTACGAAATGGGAATGTACAAAATTACGGTGCTTGTTGGATGGCCCCCATCGCGATCATACAACCTCTCCCTAAATAATTCAATTATTTTGTTGTATACTGAGAGAGTTCGGTCTCTCTATCTCTCTCTCCCCCTCTTTCGCTCTGCGTGTGTTTGTGTGGGGTAAATAGCAGTATAAAATAACGAGTAGTATAGAAATATTTAAACCCGCGCCAACTAAAAATATTGGCATGACATCATCGAACAGCGACGTCGGCGCAGCAGACAGCATCTCTCAATGAATCTCAGTTTTGGTTGGCGCTGAGCAATGAGCAGTCTCTATATGTTTCTCTCTATTTTTGGCTATACAAAAATATAGTAATTTGAAAAAAGTGAAATGCAAATTTCCCATTTTCATTTACTAATCAAAGTCTTCTCTTTTTTCCCACTTGCAGCCACATATTGATAAGGAAGAGAGCAAACAATTTAAGGTGAGTTATGGGTATTTTTTTATCCGACATCAACAGGCTATGTCACGTCACACTCTGCTCTTGTCTTGGTTTGTCTTTCGATGGCATATCTCAATCTCTTGCAGGTTTTGTGTTTACTCTCGCTTTTGTTGACTCTTGATTGGGAGAGGGAGTGGTGGGACAGAGAGCTGCACCACCTCGCTAATGGTCAGATGTTTGTAACCCAGAGAGGGCTAATGAAATATAAAATAGAAGGATAAACAGAGGGGTGGGGCTTGAATTTGCTGTAGTTTTTCATACTAATTGAAAACAAATCGTGTTACCCTTCGAATTGAATAAATGTAAAGATAGCCAAAAGTATTCGTGTTTCGCTTTGAAAATCTAAACAAACAAACAACCAATGATGATGTGAATTGGGGCTGCTCCATAGCTGGGGGGACTAAAACAAAAAACCGTAATCAAGTTTACTTTTACAAGTGTACATCTTTGTTACGAGGGTATCTTATGGTCGAAGTATTCTCACTGTTTGTTTTGCGATAAGCTCCTAGAATATACTGTAGTAGATATAGAAATTATTCTCTTTTAGGGCTCTCTTCTCCTTGAATCTCTTTTACATGATGACACGCATAACTTCACCTCTAATTCAATTAAGACTGACCTTTGTTTTTGTGGTTTTTTTCATGTACATATGTACATTCTTTCGCACTAGTCTGCTCTGCTCTCTCTTTTTGTCTCTGCCTCCTCTGTTTCCCTTGGAGCGTGTGCTCTGCTTCAGTTGAAATTGAATTAAAAGCCACTTGAGCGTTGAGTCTGCTTTTTATTCCGATGTCGATATGTCATACCACAAATGTGTACATGTTCGTATGTCTCTATGTACATAAATATCTCTTTAAATAGTGCAAAAATTCAGATTTACCCCTCCATGCCTTCGGGCATGGTACACTGGGTTTTTACACATAATGTATGTATGCACATATGTATGTATTTCCATCTTTATAGGGGGAAATCAAGAGGATAGATAGAGGGATAGAAATGATATTCTTTACGCTTGAAATTTTGTTGGCTCTTATAAATGGGTCATTCAACCAAACTCTAACCGATGGCAAACTCTCATTTCTCGCTTAATGGTCTTAAAATGGGGAAAAAAACGGAAAACTTGAAAAAATAGCACGGTTCTTTGTAAGTTTTTAGAGTCCATCAAATTGAAATGGATATTATTATATTATTATATATTAGTTAGATAACTTAAATTAAAATTCAAATATACCATTTTACAAGTATTTGAGTTTTTTGTTGTTGTTTGTGTTCCACCTGTGCTACAACCCTTAAGTAGTTAACCGGATCTTGACTGTAACTGAGGTTCAATTAAAATCCCATTTAATGCATGTAATGTGCTCCTATCAGGATTGAGTTACTGTCGTTGAGGACATGTGCTCTTACAAACTCGTATATGCGGCTCAAACCAATTGTAAACACGCATCAGGCTCTGAAATATCCACATTGCCCACATTTCCTGCGTTGCTCGCGTGTTCGGGTCAACGACCCACAACCTCCCACCCCCAGCCCCGAACCCCAGAAATTGGGCACAAGAACAAGGACACCCATCGAAAGCAAACAGACACCCTCTTGGGCAATGGAGCGAGGGGGTTCCTGGTGCCCTCTGGAAATACCTGTGCGGGACACGCCTAGCATTTTATTGGATTTTCCTTAGAGCATTGTTAGTTTAATTCTTTTTTCGCCGGCAATTTCACTGTCGCCGTTGCCTTGCCGTTGCCATGCAATTTTGAATGAATGGCGCCGGCCAAATGACGGAACTGTGGCGCCACCAATGAATGTTTGTTACCACGCGCCTCGTAAAAATATCCTGGAATTGGGATTGGGTGGTTTGGTGGGGTTGCTGCTGTTGCTGGGCCGTCGTTGCTTCTGTTTGCGTTTTGAGTTAATGACAGGAAATGACGTCATGTGCCTCTCAGGGGGATGAAATTATATTTGCTTGTCTTTAAGTGCCGGGAGGGTTGTGGGTGTGGGTGCCACAATGTCCTGGATGATGTCATAGTCTACAAATATGATTACTTCACGACTAACTAGATTACAGAGCAAACAAGAGACAAGGAAAGGATACACTCTTGAAGATCTCTTAACAAATCTTTTGAAAACTGATATTGAGGGATTTTCCATGCAATAAAAACATATTCATTTATCCCCTTCCTCTCCGGACGTCAGCAAATCTCATCAGCTGTGCAGATTTCAAGTTTATTTGGCAATTTTACAAAACCAAACCAAATTTATGTGTATCAAAAATACTACAAATTGGCCAACAGTTTTGGCCAACTTCCAAGTGAGTCAAAGACACATCGCCAGCCATCGTCCATTCAACAAAAGGCTTTAATCAAGGGCAAACTTAGAAAAAAGAAAATATACAGACGAAGTTTTAAATACTCTTTGCTGTGCCAGCTAAATGATATGCATCAAATTTTTTAAATGATAAACAAATTTCTTTAGTTTCGTAAAACTATGCCGATATTTACCGTATCTTGCGTTTCAAGGGCATAAAAAGCGAACGCAAAATCATTATTTATTTTTCTTTGGCGATTCACTTTCTTTTGTGTCTGTCGCCTTCCATTCATTCCTCTTTGGGACTCTTGCTTCTCGGCTGGCAGTCTGTTTTTATGCAATATTGCTGCACCACTCTTCATAAAGAGGGCGTTGGCGCCAACTTTTCTGCCAGCATTAAGATTTATGTGCGGATTTTGTAATTCAAGCCACGCGACTCACAGGCGACTTTCGGTGCCGTCAGATACCAGAAGCAGCGGCAGCAACAACGGGTTGTCCAGAAGAGTGGAGAATGGGGCGACGAGCTCGACCAGACAGAGTGGCAGCTTGTTAGCAAAACAAACAAAATTAGCAGAGGGCAGGGGAGAGAAGGCCAGACGGAAAAGCCTCACGGCTACGGATAGACCAAAACCAAGACAAGACAAGTCGCTGGCTGCTGCTACTGCTACCTTGTTAAAAAATTTCACACGCACAAGAAATTCCCAGAGAAGAGCTACAGGCCCAAAAGAATACATTTTAACGATAACTGTGCCTAGATACGAGACAAACGAGCACGAAACAGACATCTTGGCACACTCCATTTTGGCCAAGTGGTTATAATTAATGCTTAAAAAGCCATTTAGTCACGAAAAAATTAAAAGGTTACCTTCAAAAAAAGAAAAAAGTTATTTGAACCTGTTTCCGCCCGGGATCGAACCGGGGGCCTTCTGCGTGTTAGGCAGATGTGATAACCGCTACACCACGGAAACAGCTGGCTTTTGAACGGTCAAATACTTATTAGGGCCTAGCTGCTATTGGAGAAAGAGGCAGTAAACGAATTGAAATATTATTTTAAAGTTTACTATGTACTCATAGTTTAAAGTAATTTGAAACGTTTTCGTGTCTGTACCTAAACCTTACCTTGCTGATTTTACTCCTTCCATAACTGTCTCGAACTTCCCTAGATTTTATCAAATAAAAAGTTATTCCTGTTTGCCCAATCCATGCTTCCAAGGTTTGGATTTAATATAGGGTTCAGATAAAACTAAACTTGAAAATGAAGAAAATAATGCAAAAAAGTATTCAACCTGTTTCCGCCCGGGATCGAACCGGGGGCCTTCTGCGTGTTAGGCAGATGTGATAACCGCTACACCACGGAAACAGCTGGAAGCAGGGTGACCAAACACGGAACAGTTTCTTTGTACCATAGAAATGTTGATGGAAAAATATAAAAATACTGTAGAAATCGCTTATTACGATGAAATTCTAAAGTATTCTATAGTATACTTTATAAGTAAAATAGGCTCTACTGGATTATGTTTTTGCTATCGGTTACAACTTGATAATTAAATAAAAAAGGTCAGGTACAGTTCCTTGAAAGTCGCAAGAATGTCAAAGTGCTGTCCGACAGTATGTGCAAATTCATTTCGTGAAATAAAAAAGTCTGTTCATCTCTTTATACGCTACATTAGTAAAAATTAATACTGAAAAATATTTTCGTATTAAATGTGAAAATTCATTTCATAAAGTAAAAGCATAAAGTGCAAAAAAAGTAGAAACTTTCATCGCAGCCGGTAGGATTCGAACCTACGCTCCCAGAGGGAATCTGATTTCGAGTCAGACGCCTTAACCACTCGGCCACGACTGCTTGTGGAAGATTCATGTCCAAAGCTGAATATACCAGAGATGGGTGGCGAAACTCTCTACTATGCAATATCTATTTGACAAAGTTCCGCATACGAAGTGAGTAAATATTAGCACGTTTCGCGTCAAACTTGTGCAACAAATTATTTAGAATCTAGGTTAAATACTTTCCATTTAATATATTGGAATGCCTGGGCACAAAAAAATATGACTTCGACAAATTAGCACAGTATAAATGAAGGCATAAAAAGTAATGATTTATTGCACTTTTTCTCTGTATTTTTTTTGTGATCATTTTATTGTCGCCCCAATATGGGGTGCGTTTTTATACAAATGTCTGGCTGGATGAAATGCTTTTTCAGACGACAACAGATTCATTATCATCATCAGATCTCTGGCGGTGTCCCACTGACTGAGTGAGCGACTTGTTGCATTATTAAAACTGAATGAATTCATTTTCTGTGCGACCTTATGGCCACTCTGTGGCATATCACACTTGAGACGATGGGACAGCTCCAGCTCACTCCCTCCTCAGCTGTCTATCTGTGCTCGATGGAGTGGAGGAGATTACGTAAGATTTCTTCTTTGGTTGCGCGATAATTGAATACTTGGGAAATTTAATTAACGCCAGCGCATACGAGTATATGGATTGTATGTGTGAAAATGATGTACGATCATTCAGAGGGTGTTCAGTTCTTTGAGTCAATTTGGTTGCGAAGATGTTTGCTGTTTTGGCTTTAATCTTATCTTTTATCGTAATGCTGGACTGCATGTTTCTGCTTCTCTCCCTCTCTCCATTACCGCTCTCAGCATTCTTGAGCTGTCTGTTTTGGGGCCACACTGGCACACGACGCTACCCATTGAAAGACATGGGTGTGTCCGCGACGTCGTCGTCGCCAAACAAGTGTGATGTAATTGCATAATGTCAACAAGAGTCAGGCGGCGGCAAACAAACTGCGGCGCTGACAGGCCAGGCCGGCGGCGGCAGCGGTTCGCGTCATCGATGGCGTCGCTGTGGCGTTAGCTGCTCCTAAATTTAATTGTTTTCTTCCGCACAAAAAGGTCAGAAACAGAAAGAAAAGAGAGAAATAGAATGAGAGAATGGTGTCTGCAGCGTTGACAAAGTTAAAGTTCAATAAACTGAAATGTTTTGATAATTGTGCTCAAATTGGGATTTAACAAATCAATTGGTTGATCCATTGACACTGTTGACTATATTGGCCAACCAGTGTTGCCTTATCTCAGTGGAAACGCGTGGATTTGGCAGAGAACAACTTTAAAGGCATTCCTCTCTTCGTTCTTCAATGCATTGAGTATTGAGTTTAGTCAAGTCTCTGCCGCCACCTACGCAAAAATAATAACTCTTTTTTTTTTTAGGGCCACTCTAGTGGGAGGGAGTTGATGATCAGCCTACGCACTAATTGTGAATACTTGTTGGGGATCTACTCCATGCGCCCACACACACACAAACCCTCTCGCACGGGAGAGTGCACTTAAAAAGCGTTTATTCAGCATTATTCCGTTTGATTGCAGCCAAAAGAACGTCTTATAGCACCCACGCACCCAGGCATAGTCAGGAAAGGGAAGAGAGCAAAAGAAAAGCAAAGTTCAATTACCTTAGCATCACGATAATTCTGCAAGAATTGGTTCTGTTGTGGGTTGTTGGTGGGATTTATATGTCCGGTGGGCAATACGTCATCATTTGCTCCTATCTAATAATCCAAGAAAATGGGGAACTAAATCAACCGCTCGCGGTAACAGAACTTGCAAAGGCAATGCTCTTCTAAATTGGGTATATGTATGCATGTAGAAATTGGTCGTGGGTGAAGGGAAGCATCGGAGGGAATTGGGTCAGCATAATTTATACACGTTACTCGTAATTATTGTCTTTGTTGTGCCAGTGTGCCAGAAAGCCGCAGGAGCGTATTCCACCGTTCTTCAGTTGAGCCAAGAAATTTCTTAAACGATATGTTTTCTCAGCCGCTCTGTGCTGATGACATTCCCTACTTTGTTTACCTTGCTTATTGCATTTGTTTATATGTTCGAGTGCATATGTATGTATCCCCGCCTGCGGCACCAATACACCAGCATCAGGGTGCAATTTGAAGGTTAGTACTCACAGTGGCTGGGATCTGAAACACCACGCCTAAGATTTAAAGAGCAAAGCATTTTTTTTCCCGGTCTTGTGTTTATTTATTTTCGATACATCTCCTCTCTCTCTTTGCTCGGTATTTTTTTGCTGTTGCTTTTCTTAGTTTTGATATCCGAGGCATTTATTTGAAATTCGTAAGAACCAAAATGGATCTTAAAATAGTTTTTTCTGTGTTTTTCTTTCTGCGTTGCTTCTGCTCTGGGTTGTCGCGCTTGTCGTAGCACGTGGGCAGGAAGGAAAGTGTGTGGTTTATTTTCCAATGGTTTTCCCCCCACTGTGTAAAGTGTCAGACTGGGAAGTAAATTTTTTTTTTAGCCAAAATTAGAAATTAAATAAAGTGAAATATGCGGCACAACTCCCTCCTTGGTCCCATCCCTCTCTTTATATCTCTCTGTCTCTCTTGCACTCTCCCCCAAAACAGTTTTGGCCATTCACAGGGAAAGCTGACAGCAAGCAAGTTCTCTCATCGCTATGCCTCTCGCTTAAATTTTGGGTGGTTGTGTTTGCCCGCTCTCTCTCTCTCTGTCTGTTGCCACCCCCTTTTTCCATTTCGCATGTGTGTGTGTGTACATAACGGGAGCAGTGTAGAACCGTGCTCTGCCGTTTTTAAGGTCAGTTGAAAATTTTCCAGCTGAGCGTAAAGTAAGCGTAAAAAATGTGAAGGAAAAGCAATTCTAATATAAAATTCCCTTTTCTCCTTTCCGTTTGCAGCATATAAACAGAAAAGGAAGCAAACATGACTGAAGTCGAGCAACCGCCACAGAATGGCATAGACCCAACCGCCGGCGATCACGACGAGGACAGCAAAGCGCGTCCCGCCGATATTGAACAGGTAAGTGGCGATTGCAAGCTATTTCTGCCGATGCACCATCACCTCTGGGTCTCCTCTTTCACAGGATATGCGCGAAATGGAGCGCCGCAAACGCGTCGAGGCCATTATGGGCTCGAGGCTGTTCCGCGAGGAACTGGAACGCATCGTCGATTCGGCCCGTGAGGGTGGTGGCGGTGCCAGCGGCATACTGCAGCAGCTGTCGGACATTGTGGGCGTGCCGGTGAGCCGGGTGGGCAGCGTTTTCAAGAGCAGCAGTTGCATGGTGCCCATTAACGATATACGCGGCGTGGAGTCCATGGGCTATGCCAAGGGCGAGAAAATACTCCGTTGCAAGCTGGCTGCCACATTCCGTCTGCTGGATTTGTACGGCTGGACGCAGGGTCTGGGGGCACAGATCACCGCACGCCTAAAGGTCGACCAGGAGTACTTCCTGGTCAATCCCTATGGCCTGCTCTATCATGAAGTCACTGCCTCGGCGCTAAACAAGGTGGATATGCAGGGCCATATTGTGGAGCAGGGCACCACTAACTTTGGCGTGAACAAGAGCCGTAAGTCACAAACACACCCCTTGCATTTAATATTTGCAAGTTTTACCATTTACTTTTCCCCCTACCAGACTTTGTCCTCCACTCGGTGGTGCATGCAGCACGCCCCGACATTCGCTGCGCCATCTACATTGGCTGCAGTCCGGTTGTGGCCATCTCTTCGTTGAAGACCGGCCTGCTGCCCCTTACCAGGGATGCCTGTGTGCTGGGCGAGATCACCACGCACGCGTACACGGGTCTGCTCGATGAGGAGGAGCGCAACCGCCTTGTCCGCAGCCTGGGGCCCAACTCCAAGGTCATACTGTTGGCCAACCACGGCGCCCTATGCTGCGGTGAGACCATCGAAGAGGCCTTCTTCGCCGCCTGCCATATTGTGCAGGCGTGCGAGACGCAACTAAAGCTACTGCCCGTTGGTGTGGACAACCTGGTGCTGATTCCCGAGGAGACGCGCAAGATCATCTACGAGCAGTCGCGCCGGCCCCCAGAGGACCTGGAGAAGAAGTTTGCCGCCGTCACGGCTGCCGAGGATGGAGCCACTGCCACGGAGCCTGCTGTCGCTGAACAGCCGGCTCCCACGCCCAAAATCGGCAGTCCGCCCAAGTGGCGTGTTGGGGGAGCCGATTTCGAGGCCCTTATGCGCATGCTGGACAATGCTGGCTATCGCACAGGCTACATCTACCGCCATCCCCTGATTAAATCGGATCCACCCAAGCCCAAGAACGATGTGGAGCTGCCACCGGCCGTGTCATCTCTGGGCTATCTGCTCGAGGAGGAGGAGCTCTTTAGACAAGGGTAAGGAAAAAGCCAAGGCTCTTCCAAGAGTGATCCTAATGATTCCAATTATCTAATACCTCCAACAGCATCTGGAAGAAGGGAGATCTGCGCAAAGGAGGCGACCGCAGTCGCTGGCTTAACTCCCCAAATGTGTATCAGAAGGTCGAAGTTCTGGAGACGGGCACCCCAGATCCCAAGAAAATCACAAAGGTAGAGATCATTAACTTTCGAAGATAAACACCAGACCACGACAACGTCCACACAGCAGCGGAATGTTGCTAGCCTTAAGGAGATTGAAGGGAATTAGTTGAGCCGACCAACCCACCTAAACCCAAAAAACCCCACACTACCCAGACATTCCACTTGCTCCTGCTCCGCCTCCATTTATGATTTTCCCTTTAGCTAGTTTCAGTTCCGATTCTGCTACTAAACTTGCGAATATATTCACGCATAATATTTGTCTGCCTAGCCACTAAGTAAATCAAAGTAATCGTCTAAAATATTAGTACATGAACTATATATTTATATACATTCTTATATATTTTGAAAATAGATTTTTAAATCGTGCTAAACACAACAAAAAGATATTTTACCCGCTTTGCCAGCAAACAAATTCTGTAATTTGTGCATTACATTACCCAAATAAATATTAAACTTAAAACCGAAAATAACTCTTGCATAGATGGATGATTTTGTGCCTCCTTTAGGGGTCTTCCCCTGCTGTCTGTCTCTCTGCTTTTCTTCCACTATAACGAATCGAACGAATGCTCTGTAAAACAATGCAAAGAAAGAGAAAGAAATTTGTTATTAAGTATTTAATCATTCAAATACAAAACCGTTTCATTTATATTCATTTCAAACATTTTCACTTCACTCTCACTTCATTTGTTAAAACATTTGTTTGTTCTGTTGACATTTAAACAAATTTTTCTTTGCATGTTTTATGGTTAAGATTTCTTTCAATTTAATACAAATATTTTTTTTTTTTAATTTTTATATTTTTATAAAATATTTTCTTTACGTTTTTTTTTTCATTTGTTCTCAAGGCACAAAATCATTTCTGATTGTTATTTTTGTTATCTTAAGAAAATTTTCGATAATACAATAGTTTAAAAAAAAAACATTGCTTACAAATGCTTAAAGAATTGTATTTTTTATATACTTAACACTGAAGCGTATATATGTATAAGGTGATTGGCTAAGAGACCCGAACAATCGTTGGGCTAACGACTATAGACAGCATTTTGATGTACCTTTAAGTATTTTAGATTTAAGTATATCGGCCCCTAAATTAAACAAATTTCTTTCTCTTTCTTTTCTACTTGCATTGTCCCACCCCATTCCCCCACACCGTACAAATGCTTGTGTGCTCAAATTGAACACTATAACCTTCAAAGTGGGTCGCTGAGGGTTCACCCACCCATTCGACGCCCGTGAGGATCGAAGATCCGCTGCAGTTTGTGCCATGTGGGACGAATACCAAGGAGTTTAAGCGCGTCCAACAGCAAGTCAGTATTCATTTAGTTGATTCAATTCCCATTTAGATCGTCCACTATATATGCTTGTCTTAGATCAAGGATAATCGACGTGCGGACAAAATCTCAGCTGGCCCACAATCTCATATACTGGAGGGCGTGACCTGGGACGAAGCGAACCGCATCAAAGATGCCACTGTCTCGCAGGCCGGTGATCATGTGGTGCTAATGGGTGCCGCCTCCAAGGGAATCATTCAGCGGGGCTTCCAGCACAATGCGACTGTCTACAAGGCGCCATATGCCAAGAATCCCTTCGACAATGTGACCGACGATGAGCTGAATGAGTACAAGCGGACGGTGGAGCGCAAAAAGAAGAGCATTCATGGCGAATGTAAGTGTGCATCTAAGATCCTATCATATCATATATCATTCACCCAAATATTTGTACATTTTTCAGACACCGATACGGACTTTTCGGAATCAGAGGCTCTCAACTCGATGCAGGCAGCGGGAGCTTTAGCTCATGCAAAACATGCACAGAGCGAACCCGAGACGGGTATGTCATGGTCGTGCCATCCGTTTGGATATTTTTGGCTAGATCTGCATTAATAACCCTCCAAATCTGTTGTTTCCCATAACATTTCTGTAATATTTTAGAACACCAAATTATCCAGATTCAAACGCAACAGGCGCCCATTCCCAGCCAAGCGGAAGTTGTATTGAGCGATGGTAAGTCCAATCCATGTTCTCTGTTCCTATCCTTTTATGTTTTGCTATTATCTAGTTCATATAATCGTGATCGTATGATTTACAATACTCCAATACAATACTCCGAACACATCCAAATCATGCTCAGAGTTATGTCTTTGCTTAGCCATTATATGAACAAAATTTCAATTTTCAGATGTCTTATGTTTTCTTAACGTGTTAAGTCCTTATGTATTTCCTTGTTATCCCATTCCATTCCTTTGAATGCATTTGTTTTATGATTGTATCAGTTTTTTACGTTTATAAGTTACATAAGTTACACACAGAAAAAGATGCTTTATTTCCGATAAATCTACCGTAGCTATTTTTGTTTTGTTTTTGTTTTATGGATCTACTAGTTTAAGGCATTTATTATAATTATTAGACATCTAACATTTGATAACCTATTTTTTTCTTATGCTATTTTCCCCTCTTTATTTTTTTTTTTCTGCCTAACACACACAAACATACACACGCCTACAAATGAATTTACAAAATAATGCTACAAAAACGTATAGTTAACAAAAAAGTACTCGTAGCACTTGATACAGTCTCGACTTCGTTTCTGTGAGGAAAATAATGCCAAATTTTAAATACTTTCACTACATTACTGTCTCTACTGTACACCACTTATGCTGCAGTTTAAAAGCTCCTAACTAACGGTCCTAAAACTGTTTTAGTTAGTTATACTAACTAGATGTAGATATCGATATTTTTGCATACTAATTGTACGTACTAGTCGTGTTACTCCTATATTTGTATATTACATACTTTAAATACTTTTCGGTGCCAAGGAACAGCCAACTGTTGTACGCCGTGTATTAAATGATTATTATTTTCAACGATCAACAACAAATCACAGCACAACAACAACTACTACACACAACAAATATAGTACAACAAGAGAAACGCTAAGCTATAGATCAGATCGGATCAGATGTCTCGTATGTTGTTTTTGCCATTCTCCTTTGCAGAATTTTCTTGTGCGTCTCGGGGTCGAGCATTTATATCCATCTAGGACAGTCCCCCGTCCGTGTATTAGTTCGGTATTTAATAACTTTCCTCTCCGTCATTCCGCAAATAAATTGGCGACTAACAGAATACAAAATCAAAGCTAGAACATTGAATAAAAACTGTGTGTAGGGATGTACGAATAAAACCAATTACAAATGTAATATAAAGATAGTGTAAAGAATAAACCAGACCAACCATCAACAACAAGAACCAACCAGCCCCGAAGCGCTCAGCAGAACACAAAACTTGTACTTCTACTACCACTACATACAATACTACCTTTTATACTACTACTCTACTACTACCACCACCACCACTACTACTACTTCTACTACTTCTGCTGCTGCGCTCTATAGTGTAACCACAAAGTCAGGCTTAAAACAGCTAAAAAACTTATTTTTGAGCTAGAGGTGAGTGCAGCCCCGAAAGGTTTAGTGTGTAGAAACCAAATCCATCACAAATCGAGTAGTATTACTATATAGTTTATAGAAAACAAAAGAACAGAACATCCACATCTGCACACTAAACCCCATTCGACATGACATGTTAACCGCCGCTGCCTTGCCTTGCCTTGCCTTGCCTTGCCTATAGACGGCTTTGCCACAGAACTTTCTGCTCTGCTCTGCCCTGTTCTGTTTGGTTTTATTTTGTGTTGCCATTCAGAGCCAATCAATCATTCTTCTGGCAATCTTAGAGTTCGGTTCGCATCATTCTAGCTCCATTATCTAAGGAATTCTTTGGCTGTTGCACAGCTGTTCTAGTTTAAGCCTTTTAGTCGATACTAATGCACATCTATCCAGCATGCTTGCTTAATCAATACTAAACCTATACACCTTTCAGCTCACTTTCTACACTAAGTATTTCTAGTTTTAAGGCAATCAATTTAAAGGTTTTACACGCCGTTTTCGTGTGTTTGCCATGCCATTTAATTGTTTTATTTGATTTCTCAATACTGTTTTAGCCACACTTAGTTTTATAAATGGCGAACGCTCTCACACAGCAACAAATCGCAAGCCGCCAACAGGCCGAGGTAACGAAAATTCCCCCTACACCCAAAAAAAAAAAGAAAAGAAAAAAAACGAAGAGTTTTCCTTCAATGTACTCTGGCTATACGCCCAGGAACGCCCATGTATATATAATATCCAAACTAATTAATTGGTGTATATTTGTATGCAAAGATAACCCTTTTATATACTCGTATATAATCCACCAAAACGTCACCAAAACAAAAGCACCCGAACTAAACTCTAGCTCTAGTCCATCCATACTATACTGGTTAGATGATAGAATATATCATTCAGAACTATTCGGTTTGGTGGAAGCAATCATATTACCCCTTGCAATGGTCAGGAATATTTACTATTTGTACTCAAGTTTCAGCCTAGGTACAGACACTTATGGATGTAGACACTCTTATACATCCAAACAAACAAAAAATACGTATCGAAATCTATCTATGTATGTACTACCACCCTACCCTCGTATGTATTCATCGAGTCCCAGACTCCCCTTTACGTATTTTGCCATAGATACTAATTGTACACCTCTTTGGCTCTTCTCTCCATATTTTCGTCTTGCATTGTGAAGCTGTGCAAGTCCATGAGAAGTCGTCTATGGGTAAGGAGACCGAGACCCCCACCAGTTCAGATGCGAACAGCCACGAGCATGAGCTGGACAAGGAGAATAACCATCTTCGGAATAGAAGCGTCTCTTCGACTAGCAAGTGTCGCCGCGATCTATTCCCAACGCCAAAGAGCGACCCTCCGTCGATTGGTTTAGATATGGGGTCGGGGTCGGGCTCGGGCTCAGGATCTGGGGTTGCCGACTTGGCACAGCACCTGGTTCCTGCCCAGCAGGGGCAGGACCAGCTTTATTCCTATGTTTATGCGGCAGTTGCCGCCGCCTCTTTGGGGCAATGCTCTCAGCCGGAGATTTGCTCGGCCCTGCTGAGGACCCTTCATACCGAGCAGTTGGTTAATCTGGCCACCTACTATCGCAGCTCAAATGGCACGTCTAGTACGGGCACGGGCACGGGCACAGGCTCCTCCAACATAGTCCGGCGCCCGCTGGAGCCGGCCAACACCAATCTCATTCACCCGCCGTACCGTACCCACTCGCACTTTGGATTCCAGTCCCCCCGTCAGATGCCATGCGCGACCCACAAGCATCTGCCAGGGCGCGACGGTTTGGCCGCACTGGGCTACCGGCCCATGCAGCGGGCCATCAGTTACGAGGAGATCTTCGCCAGTCCCCGCTACGAGCAGCTCTGCCAGCCCTGCATCGACAAGCTGCTGCGCCTCAAGCCGGCGCTGCAGCGCGTGCGCGGACTCAACAGTTGCTCCTGCGAGGAGGATCTGGCCAGCATGGGCAGCAGCAGTGTCACGCCCAAGCAGCAAAGGCTGGCGCCACTGCCGGAGATACCCGGCATCGGGCACCAAGATGCCAGCACGCAGACCCCGCTTCAGTCCCCGAACTTTCTCAGCGAAATCGAACGCTTCAACTTCTCCGAGGAGTCGACGAATGTGGGCTTCACGCCAGGCGTGGTTGCCATCACCAGTGATTTTAGTTTGCCAGGCTTGGAGGGCAGTCCGGGCGCCAGTGCGACCAGTGCACCGCCGCCCAGAGCTTATCCCCCAAAGGAGCCGCGAACGGGCACGAACATAACCGAGGTGTGGAACTTTGGCAACTGGCAGGAGCCAACGAATCGGAATCCAGAGGATGCTGCTGATGGGGAGTTCGAGTTCCGCCAACAGCCGCTTACCGAGCGTCGGATTACCCTGGAGATCACGCAACACTTCCAGCAAACTGGAGAGGAGCAGAGGCAGGACCAGGACCAGAACCAGGAACAGGAACACGACCAGGACCAGGAACAGGGGCGCCAACTAATGACACGCGATGAGCGCCAGCGCCGCAAGTCCGAGTTCCAGGAGCTCTGGCAGGACCACGTCCAGTACTTTGGGGACAAGGAGAAGATGCAACAGGAGCCGCCGTCCAGGGCAGAGCACCCACTGAAGGTGAGCCTGGATGAGCAGGAGGTCAGGGCTTTGCGGGCCAATGGCTGGCTAGGCCATGAGGGGGACCCAGAGATGGAGGAAAATCTAGTTCCGATCGCTGAAGATGTGTCGCTCCTTCCGCAGGATGACAATACCACAATGACTGACAATACGGCGGATGATCTGCCGCAAATCCTGCAAGATTTCGAGGATAGCCTCAGCCTGGCCGGAGAAAACCTGCAGAAACTGGTGGCAACCACCAAAAGGCTTCAACCCCTGGAGTTGGATGAGATTGAAGTGCCAGAAACTGGTACGCTCTTCCGATCGATCAGCCTGGAGAACATTCCGAATGCCAACGACTCTGTTTGCCTGGTGGAACGGTCGACGGAGATAGCCGCGGACACGAGCGATTCATCTAACGATTCCATCATCCATTTTGAAGAAAAGCGTGACGATGAGAAGCCCGTCACACCCGTTCCGAACGACCCGGAAGAGGCCACTGAAAAGGAGAAGGTCCAGATTGAACGCAACGATGAGAAGGATGTCGATGAGAATGAGAACGAGATCGAGACAGAGACAGAGATCGAAGGCGTCACCAGTAGCTCTGAGTCAGCAGAAACGACCGAGGCAGAGCCCTTCCATGGAGAGGAGATTCCTGCCAGATACCAACCCCCACAGGACAGCGAGACCTTCTCACCGATGGAGCTGGAAATCCTGCAGCGCATCGAGGTGGACAAACTCAAGGAGAGCGAGCCCATCTTTGGCAAAATTGATCACAGCATTCGCAACAAGCTGACGCCCAAGAAGCTGCAGCATCTGGTCCGCGAGGAGATATTCCGCACCTGCACGCACGTCTACACCTGTCCGAATCCGAGTACGAGTCGGATCTCAACCAGCACAAACTCTGCCCTGTCCATGCACAACATCAGTGCGCCGTGCAGTTCCACGGCCCACACGCACCTGGTGACGCGACCCTGTCTTCGATTATCGCAGTCTTTGTCAAATCCCCAGCCACAGCAGGAGGAGGAGGAGGAACAGTCGGAGGAGAGGGACCCCCTGGACACCCAATCGAGTAGCCCTCTGAAGCGTACCATCTCCTCCACGACCTTCGTGTGCCGCCGCAGTCCCAACAGAAAGCGCAATTTCATCCAGGAGAACATCCGCAATGCCAGCAGGCCGCGATCGACCACTAAGCCAACGACCAGTTCGATCAAAAAGCAAAGGACTATGTCACAGGCCTCGAGCGCTGCCAGCGTGTCATCCGTGTGTACCTTCGAGATCGGCCAGAGAGACAACGGGTCTCGTCTTTGGGTGTCCCTACCCACGCCACCGCGTGCCCAGAACCGGAATGCTGCAAGCAGTCCAAGCACCCCGCGCCAAATACCACGCAGTCCGTACCCCCAGAACAAGCGACGCAAAGCGGGTGTTTTTCTTTGGCCTGCGCGGCGTTACGCCATGAATCCGAACTGGAACCTCGATCGGATCTCGTCGGACACATCGCTGAACTACTCCTTGGACGGCACGCTCTCGAGCAGCACGTTCTGTGTGCCTACAGAGGGTGAGCCCGAGGCGGATAACGTTTCGACAACAACATTCGAGGTGGACTGCAGTCAGGATCAGGAGCAGGAGCAGGAGGATCAAAGCCCAGTCTCCACTCAAAATGAATCTTCAGCAGCTATGGGAGGAGACATTGGGAATGCCACCGCAAGCAGCATGTACTACAGTGCCAATGACAACACTCACGATCAGGATCACGAATCGGTACGAACTCTAAGCGATAAATCTGTCGAGAACGAGGGCGAGACATCCCTGACAAGCGATGAGCAGCCAACGGAAGGGGAGACTGCCGGTGATACCCAGGATGATACCAGGAATGATGATACAGATTCGACTAAAGACTCCTCCCACGTAATAGAAGCTGATACTGAGACATCCTGCAAGAGTTCCGAACGGATAGAATTAATTGAGTTCGAAGTTCAAGGGGCAGATTCCCAGACAACACTAGATGCCGCTGAAGAAGATTCATCCTCGTCGGATAGTCAATCGAATATGGAAGATGAAGAAACCCCTGTAGAGGCCGAAGTAACTAATCGCGACTCGAATGCTAGTAGCTCTACTTCATTCAAAAGTGTTCTTGAAATGTCCACTCAAAGTGGGGACGGAGACGAAGACAGGGACAGAGACTCCGGACAAACTCCAATGGCAAAGCAGCTTGTGGACTCCGATGCCGAAGCAGAGGAAACGAACGACGACGAAACGGATACAAAGAATACTTCCGATAATGCTGAGGACAGTCAAGGGGAACAAGAATCCAGTGTAGTCGAAGAAGAGCAAAGACGGATTGAATCAGAACGGATCGATAATCATCCCACTGACACTGGAGTCTCGACAAATGATGGGGAAAATTATGGCAATGTGGAAGAGATGCCTCCGACTAGTTTAAAATTGGAATTTCGCGACGGGGAGGAGAAGGGAGCGACGGCCCCCCCGAGCAGTGCCTCCGTCGAGGTGTTAGTTATGCCTGAATCTGGAACAGATGACGAAAAACCAGGAGATGCGTCAAAGGAAACCCAGAATCGCGAAACTGGGGGAGTAGGAACCGTCTCCTCTGATGACGATGAGGAAGTTGTCCTGGTAACGAATTGCACTTTGCAGGGCACGCAAATCCATGTGTGGGAGAACGTGGTACAAGAAGAGGATGTAGATCCTAATCTGGATAAAGATCTTGATAAACAAACGGATGAAACTGATTGATGGTCCAAACAGAGCCGAGCAAATCCCCAACATTTCTTCTCTTTTCTTCTTCACTTTTCTTCTCCACATTTTCTGTGTCCAAGCAGTCAGTCCTCCAGGCCCCCGTCAAATCTGTCATATATTTTTATTTTTGTAGGTCTTAAAAGAATCACCTATTTACAGTTTTTATGTACCCTATTGCTTGGCATGAATGGAATCTTGAGTTTTAGCCTTGTTTATGTGCACTTTTCATCGTATCATATGTATTCTAAACCACACGAAACACGAGTAATTAATTGTATGTATGGCAAAGGGTTTGTATTGAAAGAAAGTACCAAATAAAAATTTATTTTGTAATATATTTATTATTATTTAAATGGTTCAAGGTGTAACAATCCTCCAGAGGTCCCCCAGTGTTTGCGTTGAGTCCTGTGGGAAGCTACGTCGTACAATGTTAAATGTTTGATGTAATAAATACAATACATAGTATACTATTAAGTGGAATCTGGATACCATCGTCTGCGTCTGCGTTTTCGTCATTGTTTCGTGCAGTATCCCCCTCTATATCCCTCCTCACACACACCTACCAAGCATTTATACATACTCATACTCATGCTCATCCCACCACGCCCAACATGCACATGCTCCCTCCCACTTTCTCACTTTCAGAGGTACGGTCTTATTTGACCCGGAAATATTCATTTCTGTGGGATCCCAGGCAGTACCTTGATGCCTGCGTCGGTGCCACCCATCGAGTCCAGCAGGTGAATGTAATACACAAGGTAGATACCGTCAGCAGGCACAACTATCCCCCATCAACAACAACAACAACAACAACAACAACAACAATACGACCATGGAGAACACTGCGACAAGCGCTTGGGTGAATCTGCCCAGCAGTACACCACATCGAGGTCCTATCGTTACGTCACCGAATGCAGGCGAGACGGTCCCATTCCGGACAATCTCTCACTTTGGATTTAATTGTCCACTCAATAGTGCACCCAGCATCCTGCTCCATCCAGAACACAAATCCATTTGGCAAGAGGTATCTGAGCAGCGGGAAATGGTGTTCTCTTTCATTAATCTGGCGATCTTGACCAAGGAGAATCGGAAGATGCTCAATGTCCTGACAGCTGCTGCTGCAACAACAACACCAACATCGGCGTCGACAGTCAAGCAGCAGCCATTGTCTTCACCCACTTATGTCTCGGAGAAGCAGATTCGATTGGAGCCAACGCCCCCGCAGAGGAAGCAGCGCGTTAACAGTGCCACGGCAAGCAGTGGCAGGAGCTTTGATGATTCTTTGGACGAGCTCGAGTCGATGTTGGGATCCATGACTTTGGCCAGCCCCCAAAGACAGCCGCAGTCGCAAGACTATAGTCTCTATCGCAGCTATAACTTTCTGCCGAGAGACCATGCCCTGCCAGTGCACACGGACGCGAATGGAAGCGGGGTGGAGCACAGCAGCCGGCCCGAGGCAGATCAGAGCATCTACCAAAACGGCGACGACAGCGGCTTGGGTAGGCATCAGACGTCTGGGCGGCGCGAACGAGCCACCACGAGCAATGGTTCATCTACGCAGGAGGCCGAGGCCTATACCCCGGGCAAACATGTCAGGCTGACCTTGAGCAGCTCGCCCCTGGCTGGCGCTACATCTCCGACCCCCACGACCATTGAGGTTTTGATCAATGTGTCGCTGCGCAACGCCGAGTGCGTCCAGACGGTGCAGACGCACGAGCGAGAGTTTCGGGCCAAACTGGAGAAGGTCATCGATGAAGAGATCCACTACATCTCGCAGCAGCTGGCCACACAACAGCGAACCGCTCAGATTCTCCAAGAACAGCCAACCCCTACTCGTGCTCCGCTGGCCACGCCCACGCCCACACCGTCCCAGTTGCTGCAGCGCAGTAATTCGGCCCCGGCCCTGTGCCACGCCTACAGCTATGTGGACCTGGCCGAGTCCGATATGACTGGAAAGCCGTTGCCTTCAACTATTTCCGACGGTGGTGTCGGTACCGGTACAGCGTCCGCCTCGTCTCCATTGGTGTCCCCAGGGGAGGAA
Source organism: Drosophila lowei (assembly GCA_008121275.1). Taxonomy (NCBI): domain Eukaryota; kingdom Metazoa; phylum Arthropoda; class Insecta; order Diptera; family Drosophilidae; genus Drosophila; species Drosophila lowei. Next base: position 15,570,149 of record CM017778.1, on the reverse strand, counting down.
GTTCTGAATACCCATCTCAGCTTATTGGAGAATAAGTTGCAGCGCTTGCTGAATAACGTTATTAAAGCCCATACGCTGCACAACCAGGCCTTCATCACGGACTGTCGTGCGCGCTTTTCGCAGCTGGCCGAGGGTCTGGCCTCCGGCGGGATATCCCCCGTCAAGTCTCTGAATCATTACTAAATCATAATATTTGTGAATTTTTAAGTTTTGAAGTTTACATTTTTTTGTTCAAATTTGTTTTATTTCAAATATATTGTTTATATACTGGTTAAGTCTTAACTTAATTATTGCCCAAAACTCACTCAAACGCAATCACTATCGACGAACAGGTAACCTTTTTGCATTTATCATTTATCGCCTGCTGTTGCTGTTGCACTTGTATTATATTAGTTGTTGATCCTGCGCTGCATGTCCTTTCGTTTGTTCCAACCCTAACCCAAGGTCCATAAGTGTACTAACACACCTCAATAATACACCACTCGATACATCTAATTCTTGTGACAACCACTTACATATGTACATGTTTTAGTTAGATTAAAATTTGTGTGTTTGAATTTTGTGTGCGTTTCATAGCGGTGAAAAGAGAGTATAATGAAATTGTATAACATATTCTGTGCGCGTCCATTGAGTTACATTTGTAGGAACCGCCGCTTGCGGCCCGTTTCGACCTTTGAAAATCGTGCTAATCATGTGTGTTTACTCTTTGCCTTTCCCCCAGGTGAAAACGTGCAAAATGGCGACCACTCGGAGGCACACTTGAGCACCTTCTCCCAGAGCAGTAAAGAGGTAAGCGAGTAAAGATGATGACCTTAGCTTAGTAGTCGGCAAAACGAAAACGATATTCTCAATGCAAATTTCTATTACGGTTCCAGGATGTGTCCACGGACGGATCGCCGAAGAAAGACAAAAAGAAGAAGAAGGGCCTGCGCACACCATCGTTTTTGAAAAAGAAGAAGGAGAAGAAGAAGGCCGAGGCCTAAGCTGATGCTGGTGCTGATCTAGAGCGGCATCCGTAGCAGCAACACAGCAATAGCAATCATTACACCCACCCAACAGCAAACAGCGGGTAAATGCGGGGACAAGAACAATGTGTAACCGAGGGCACTAAGAGAATAAACGATATGATGAAACGAAGAAAAATAAACAATAACCAGAGCGAAGCAAGCATTGCACGAGAGAAAAGAAGAGAATAGAAGAGAAGAGAAGAGGCATAAACCAGCAACAAATGAGCAGCTAAAGTTGATCAAGACGCAACTAAGAAGTAACCGAAGGCAGCAGTTCAATCAATTAGCATTCACAGCTATACATACATATATCTTCTAATATAATATAAATCTATTTTTTAATTTATACGATTATCGCAGCACACACAATCTGCAACGCAAACCACATCATTTTGTATGATAAAAAGAGACTACCGAAATTCTCAAATTCGCATGCAATACCCGACCCCAACCACCCCGACAGACACGCGGGCCGCTACGTTCTATACGAGAAGCGGTTAAATCTTCTAGATGTATTAGCGCTTAAATATACATACTACGTAAACCACATTACATAGTAATCAAAAATAACAACAACATATGCAGTAACACTTCTTAATGAAGTGCAGAAGAAACGAGACTTTTGTTTTGAAGAATTGGAAATTTTTGTGCACACATAGAAGCAGACGACGAGTGTGGTATTTGAGGGAGCTTGCACTCAACATAATACTTAAATGCAATATTTTTTTATAAACGCAATAAAATTGATCAAATGAAACAACACTTTGATATTCTTTACATATGTATGTTTTGTGTTTTTTTAGTTGTGTTAATTCATTCAAAAAAGTGAATATAATAGGTATATGTTTGTATACATGCAGCAATTGTATTAGGTTTTTATATAAATAATTATATACTGTTTATACATAAATACACACGCAACATATATATTTATAAAAACAAATAAATTATGGAGAAAATACAAAACACAAAACAACACACTCTCATATGTATGTATGTAAAGCCGAGCGATAAATGCAGAGGAAAGCAGAAACAAAACCAATCGCAGAAAAATAAGAAAGTCGAGTCCCGTGAGATATTCCAGCATTTCTTCTGTAAGTAGATATGCTGCTGCATCGAAAATACATATGTATGTTCGATAACTACACTCCAGCAAAGTATATATGACTGCCATAGCATGTAAAGCCTAAAGGCACAATTTAATCGCATTTCAAATAATAACTAGCATTAAAACTAAAGCCAATCAAATCAATCAAATGTTTCTGCTTTTCCCGCCCGCTTATCCACACAAAAACACCCACACCCACAATACTAGTACACACTCTATACTCTATATACACAACACACAAATGCATGCATTGCGGAGCCTTAGACAAAAACGACAGAATAAATATTTATGATAATTACGAGTATATATAAAGAAAGAGAAACTTTAAATGATATGATTGTTTGCACAACGACAGAAGCTTATTTCTAGCAACTTTTTGCGTCATCGAAGCAAAAGAGTTTGTTTTGTAGAATTCTCTCGTTAGACTAAACTTAGAAATTTGTCAATATTCTCATTCTCTGTGCAAATAATAAAAGGAAACTTAATGAAAACAACAAGAAAAGCTGGACAGCTGTTTCTTAAAATTCGTTTAGATCTTAAGCAAATGCATATAATTATATTTAAAATCGTATTATACAAAATGTACAACACACACACGACACACGAACAGAATAAATAAACACTTGGAAATTGTACAAAATTCGAAAATCATTTGGATATTATACACATTTTTTGCAAACTTCTTCTAACTAACTAATCTACGTAGCTCCTATTGCCCTCCTTTTCGCTGCTGTAAAATGTGCATTAAATCGAGAGCGTACTGCCCCATTCGGATTTCACCTAGGTGGCAACTCTAACCAAATAATTCTTTCTTTGTTTGGTTCGACGATTTCTGACTCGGAGAAAAACAAACCCTCAGTATCGAAATAAGAATTTAGTCAGTCAGAAAAATAAAGGGCGTCAACATGTCTCTCGTCACAGATGACGAGTGGGCCGAATACAAAGTAAAGTACTTTTTTGAACATTCTTTATTTGCAACGCAATATACGAAATACGTCATTTTCGTCCATTGATTCAGGCGAAGTTCAACAAGAGCTACGAGGCTGCGGAGGATCTTTTGCGACGGGATCTGTACGAGAAGGCCAAGGCGAAAGTGGTCGAGCATAATCGAAAATATGATAGCGGCGAAGTAACTTGGAAAATGGCAATCAATCATTTGTCGGATGACACCGAAGAAGAATTTGCCAAGCGTTGCGGCAAGAGGACACCTCCAAAGTAAAGTATGAATTCCATGAATCTCAATGAAAGTGCATTTTACAATGGCTGCAAACGGAATATTCTCTATTTTTATAAATATTTGTATCTGTATTTTTTACCCAACAAACAATAAATTAATCAATAAATCAGCTGTTCCACAAGTGAAAGATCTGGTCCCACATTGAAGGTAAACAGTTCATTGAACTACAGTGGAATGATATTTATTAGTCAGCCGTGCGTTCACATTTCACAATTGTCATATTGTACCTATGTATTTTAAAATTTTATATATTCATTTACGTATACATGTATACTGTCTTTTTTGGCATATGCATTCCCGCCTATACATCTATACGAAGCGCAAACGTACCAACAAATGAGCACGGTTCATCACCGTCACCTGATCAGAACCAGTTCATATTATTCATCCAGCTCCGTAACTCAGTGGCGACGAGCGGCACACAACATTTAAAACGTAAACTTTTCCTTTCAAAATAGACATGTAACTACATGACAAATATTTTAAGAAACATCAACGCGCACGTACAAAATTTTGACTAAAGTGCCACTCTTTTGCAGAATCTAGACAACACTAGCCACCTCGAAAGCCCAGCCGCAAACATGTCAGGAATCATGCGTGTGCCATCGATTTTGGCCAAAAATGCAGTCGTCTCCATGGTAGGTAGCCCAGAAACTCCTTTCGCCAGGCATCCACATCGTCGCCCACCTGTCCACCTTCTTGGATAGCGATTATACAACGAGGAAAACGGATTTTATTTGCGCGTGACGTGAAGTGAAAAAATCTTAAGAAGTTGACCAAAAAACGCGCCCCTCGTAGCTGTTATGTAATTTCGTTGAATTTTGATGGCCAGGTGTAATGGATGGACCCACTCGTAGTTAATATCCCAGAAGGGGAGCAACTGTTGATTTTGCCCCCATCTCTGGGCAGTTTTTAAGATTTTAGTGGAAAATTTTGTGCTCAACGGGCGACGAGGTTATGTTACCTGCCCCGCCCCCGCTGTCGATGCTTCCGTGTTTTGTTGGTCTGCTCGAAAGGCTGTGCGTGCAACAAATGCATCTGAGACATTAAATGCAAGTGTACAGCGGTGGCTCATTGCTATAGAACAAGCCTTGATAAGCTCAGAAAATTTTATTCAGTCACACGAATGTCCAGAGATGCAGGGAGGCACAGCCGCGGCTAACAACTGAGTTGATTATACAATGGGAGCTGGCCAGTGCTACTGATGTCTCTAAAACTGTTTAATTTATCTATTGCATAAGCAACTGTCGCACTGTCACTCTATGTAAAAGCACCATCAAGTCTAGTCTCGCTTCTTGAGCATCCCAATCTCGAGGCTGTCGATGTCATCACTGTCCCCCCCTGGGAATATTCCTCGGCGGCGGCGAGGGCCATGGCGCGTGCGGCTCTCGACTTATCTATCAAGTTGTCGTTAATTGGCGATCGTTTTGCCAAAACAAAACGAATGCATCTTATCGATGTACATATTTATATATTTACTGTATATTTTTCCGTCTGCGTGGGGCGTATTAGCCAAGTGGTGCCGGATACTGCTGATAAGATATAGCTTCTTACTAAGGGATCATCCAGAGAATCGCCAGAGCCTGTAGTTAAAGCGTTTTCGTAATTATATTAGCGAATTCCGTTGAAATATTCTTAATTGAAAAGTGCAAATAATGACTAAATGACGGATCCGTTGTGCAAAAACCTGATTTCGCAACGGCCTGGTCTCATCACAGCGCGGCGGGCGGCGCGTTCTATCAATCCCCTTGCAAACAGCAATCAACTAGCTCTGATCCCATCTCTCTCTCTCTTTCAGCAGCGCGCCGCTGCGATTGCAGGGCAACGTAGTTATCACATAACGCACGGTCGCCAACAGGCGACGGCAGCTAATCCGGATAAGATATCGAAGCAGTATCCTGTCGTCGATCATGCCTACGATGCAGTTGTGGTGGGAGCCGGCGGTGCTGGTCTCCGGGCCGCTTTTGGCCTTGTGGCCGAGGGATTCCGCACGGCGGTGATCACCAAATTGTTCCCCACCCGCTCGCACACGATTGCCGCCCAGGGCGGCATCAATGCGGCGCTGGGCAATATGGAGGAGGACGACTGGAAGTGGCACATGTACGACACAGTCAAGGGATCCGACTGGCTGGGCGATCAGGATGCTATACACTACATGACCCGGGAGGCACCCAAGGCTGTCATCGAGCTGGAGAACTACGGCATGCCCTTCTCCCGCACACAAGACGGAAAAATCTACCAGCGCGCCTTCGGTGGCCAGAGCTTGAAATTCGGCAAGGGCGGACAGGCGCACAGATGTTGTGCTGTGGCGGATCGTACCGGACACTCCCTGTTGCACACCCTCTATGGACAGTCGCTCAGTTACGATTGCAACTACTTTGTGGAGTACTTTGCCCTGGATCTGATCTTCGAGGATGGCGAGTGCCGGGGCGTGTTGGCCCTTAACCTGGAGGATGGTACTCTGCACCGTTTCCGAGCCCAGAACACCGTTATTGCCACTGGCGGCTATGGACGTGCCTTTTTCTCCTGCACCTCTGCCCACACCTGCACTGGCGATGGCACTGCTATGGTCGCTCGACAGGGCCTCCCCTCCCAGGACTTGGAGTTTGTTCAGTTCCATCCCACTGGCATCTATGGAGCCGGATGCCTCATCACCGAGGGCTGCCGCGGCGAGGGTGGCTACCTGATCAATGCCAAGGGCGAGCGTTTCATGGAGCGGTATGCCCCAGTGGCCAAAGATCTTGCCTCTCGGGACGTCGTGTCGCGTTCAATGACCATCGAGATCATGGAGGGTCGCGGTGTTGGCCCCGACAAGGATCACGTCTACCTGCAGCTGCACCATTTGCCACCCAAGCAGCTGGCAGAGCGACTGCCCGGCATCTCAGAGACAGCCATGATTTTTGCCGGCGTAGATGTAACACGCGAGCCAATCCCCGTTTTACCCACGGTGCACTACAACATGGGTGGTGTGCCAACCAACTATCGCGGCCAGGTGATCACCGTTGACAAGGACGGCAAGGATATCATTGTCCCCGGCCTGTACGCTGCAGGGGAGGCAGCCTCCAGCTCCGTTCACGGTGCCAATCGTCTGGGTGCCAACTCTCTGCTGGATCTGGTTGTTTTCGGACGTGCCTGCGCCAAGACCATTGCCGAGGAGAATAAGCCCGGCGCAGCTGCTCCCACTCTCAAGGATACAGCTGGCGAGGCCTCTGTGGCTAACCTGGATAAGCTGCGCTTTGCCAACGGCCAGATCACCACTGCCGATCTGCGTCTGAAGATGCAGAAGACCATGCAGCATCATGCCGCTGTGTTCCGCGACGGGCCCATCCTCAAGGAGGGTGTGAGCAAAATGCAGGAGATCTACAAGCAATTCAAGGACGTCAAGGTTGTGGACAAGTGAGTGCGCGAACATTTTAATTTTGGTTTGAGTTTTATTAAATCTGAACTCATTTTTAGGTCCCTAGTCTGGAACTCGGATTTGGTCGAGACGCTGGAGCTGCAGAATCTGTTGGCCAATGCCCAAATGACCATTGTGGGAGCCGAGGCGCGTAAGGAGTCGCGTGGCGCTCACGCCCGTGAAGACTTTAAGATCAGACTTGACGAATATGTAAGGATTCGGGGCTACAAGTAAGCCGGCACAGGGTCTTATCGTGTGTTTCTTCTTGCAGGATTACAGCAAACCCGTCGAGGGACAGGAGAAGGTGCCCTTTGAGAAGCACTGGCGCAAGCACACGCTCTCCTGGGTGTGCAACGACAATGGAGATGTTCAGTTGGATTACAGGAACGTAATCGATACCACGCTAGACAGCGAGGTGTCAACGGTGCCGCCAGCGATCCGCTCCTACTAAATTGATATGATTAGATGGAGGCTACCCGCATACACATAAAAAACCACAGCCAACACACACCACACACACGGATGTCTACTTAAGGGGTCGCAACCTGAGGAAAGGAAAGTGATTTAGAGTCGAGTCGCAAATGTTGTGCTATTTCCGGGGACCTCTGCACCCCAACGTCTTGCGACGGAATGTAAAGCCAGTTATCCTATATGCATCCTACATATATATATTCTCTATATATCCTATGTTGCTCCTGTTTCTATTTATTTTCTGTACGCCCTGTATGCCCTCCCTCCACCTGATGATTACTTTTTTCGGTTGTTTATATACAATTTACAATTTTACATTAGCAAAATGTGTGTAATGGCATTACTGAGAGACGATTGCGACGATAAGAACAGAACGAAGCTTTGCTGTGCTTTGCCTAGCAACAAGCAAAAGAAAACAAATCCAACAAACATTTTCTAGTATTTGTTAAACTTATTAAATTATTGAAACAAAAAAATGTAAAAATCACAAAAAAACCAAAATCTGAACTATTTGCTGTATAGCAAATAAAGTGAATGAAAATGAATTTTCGTCAAACGATAATTTTAGCCGCGGAATATATGAATCTGATGCGGCTTAACATTCAGGCTCTTCAAAACATCTTCGGCAGCAGTGTTGAAGGAGGCTGGTCCACAAATCGCCGCATAAGTACACCTATCCGGCTGCTTTTCCTTGAACAAAGGAGACAGCAGCTCCGACGATATTCGTTGCGGCTGCTCCTCTGCCTGGGACAGTATGTGGGTGCAGATGAAGCGCTCGTCCTGTGTTTGCAGATTCTGCAGTTTGTCCCGCAGCCAGATGTCCGCTTCAGTTTTGTTGAAGTAGAACAGGTGCAGGGATTCTCTGTGGATCAAATAAAATTTGTTAGTGTACGGATTGGGCCAACTTTCTATTTCCTTGCCAACTTACATGCGATTTGTGTTCCGCTTTAGTAGATGGGGTATTATACTTAAAATAGGTGTCAGACCGCTTCCAGCTGCCAGTAGAAGGATGTTCCGATTTGCGGTTAGGTCTGAGAGCATAAAACCGCCGCGAGGCGCGCTTAAATGTAACCGACAGCCTGGCTGCAGTTGGTGCAAGTGCCTAGAGACAGGTCCATTAGTATATTGCTTAATCAGAAAGTGTAGGCACACAGAACTCGCCAGGGAGTTCGTTTCGGAGGGCAAATAACTGTGATCGACTGGCGTATAGCTCCGCTGGATTTCATCCCCGTTCACAGGGACTTTTATGTTTACATGATGGCCCACTGGTAGGACCATCAGTACCTCCATCTGAACGCTTTGTAAGCTCAGCTCAAAAGAGTCGTGATTGAAATCGTTAGAGTCAAGCACTTCATATTCATACATTTCCTCTTGTGTGTCAAGAGAATCCAGTTTGCATGACGTGTGCGTACCGTAAGAAGTCCAAGGAGATGGCTCTTCTTTGGCCAAGACCAGCTCGATCTTTCCAGTCTCAGTCCCGACTCGCATGGCTTTCGGTGGCCACTCCACCTTCCCTGCTAGCTGCAAGTCAAACGTGTGCCAGCTGCTCTCCAGGAAAACACGCGCCACCAGCTGCTGCGGATCTTTTCTTCTGACAATCAGTCCGGGATTGGAGAAGCTTCGAGTGTAAAAGAATAGGGTAAGCTCGCTTCTTTGCTGTATCCAATCGAAGCGAGGAACAATCTGTACTGGCTTTGAATCCCGTGTGTCTGTCTTGAGGGGATCAGTCTCCGTCAATGGTCCAGGGGCATTCTCCTTTAACGGTCCTATGTAGCATTTTCCCAGCAGCTGTGGATAATTGACCCAGGCATGAACTTTGTCAAACAATGTGGTAGCATCTTGGCCAACTCCACGCATTAGCTCGTCCACTCCGCCCGGATGAAAATCCATGTATCGAGTAACATTGAAGACTCTGCCACGAATGGCCATCCAGGCATCAGTAACTTTGTTGTGCAGAGCTAATTCGCTTCTGGTAACTGGAATCACCCGTCCTCCGGTCCCTGATAGATCTGCTCCAGAATTGCACAGCCGTATCCAGCTCATCAGCGAGTAGCCTGGCTTTAGTGCACATTTGTTCCGCGGATTCCCTGTCGCCGAGCCCGAGCAATCTGAATTGGACTTGAGCTTTTGCGGCGTTGCGGTGGGCAGTTGAAGGCCAGCAGAGGCTCTCGGTAAAGCCACTCCCTGTGGCGGCCCAAGCAGCGTATTGCTGGTAACGGATTTGTGCGATAAATCTGACATAATCTGCTAAATGGCTTGGATTCGAAAACCACAACAAAATTCTGGTATAAACAGCTGTTGCGTGCAACTAGTTCAATGATGTACATTTTTGAATTACAACAAAATTGGAACTAGATCAATGAGCAATGCGATATCGTCATCCGTTTGATAGTTCAGGAACAAATTATTCGATACAATTTTGAACTCGGAATCGGTGGTTTTGTGCGATAAGTGGAACTTATCGGCGTGTTTTTTTTCTAAAGAACAATCAAAACTATGGTCAAAATACCGTTTATACGTATCTGATCTCTCTCCTTTCTTGTCTCGTTGATCGGGAACACGAATGGAATGAAAACAGTGCTGCTATGTTGCTCGATAATGAGAAAAATATCTTCGTTAGCGCGTCACAAACAAACAAATTCTATATATCGCTGGGCTCTCAGCACTAGCGGAACAGAACATCGATTGCTGTTTGTTTTTGTCACGAGCTGCCGAGCTTTAAAATTTTAAATAAACTTTGACCGTGCGACCGAACGAAAGGAAATACTCCTACCTTTAAAGTACGCCAGTATTTAACCAGGAAAATATCACACAGAGCCACATTGCTCTTTCTTCGCGGGTAAATTATAGTGTTTGGTTTTAATCGACGCGCAATAGTGCGCAGTGTGTATCTGTGTGTACTTTATCTTTTTTGTGCATTTGTCCAACGAAGCTAATTGTGTTTGCACATTCATTGCATTGCACAGCATTCATTGCTAACCGCTTTTGCTGTAAACCGGTTCCAAAGTAATATTAAACGAAACAAACTACAATTATTAAGTGCGTTGTGTGCATCTCTGATCGAATGAACATGAATTATACGTATTAAATTGAAATCCGTCTGTATAGTTTGGTTCTTGTGACGTCAACCTCTACTCCTGGGTTTCGTTTGTGGTTTTTTTTTCCGCTCCCAAGACTAGAAATGAACACTCGGAAAATGAAACTTGATGAATTTAATTTATAATCCAAACAAAAGATCTGGCAAGAGAAATGATGTCATTGCCACACGCAGTACGCAGTTCGGATTGTTGTCCTGCATACATATGAATACCACATTACACACCCACCCCATACAGATATATGCATGCTTGAAAATGTGGTCGTATTTGCAAATCAATAGCTTTCCTATTCTACTATATTATTATAGCTTGTGGAAACGGGCGCGGATAGCAACAGGTCTTGTTCGTGCCGGTCTCGTGTTCGTAAATCAGAATAGAAGGTTTTCAAGACACACTCGAACTTGTGCTGGGACTTTGTCGCTATTTGCGAAATCATTTATAGACTATCTTATCCAGATTGTCCACTTAAAGGCATGCTATTGTGCGATTATCGTTGTGCATCACTGCCCACCAAAACATCAAACTTTGCCCCAATAGCCCCTACCGCGTCTCTCGATCCCCAGCCCCCCATGTGGAAGTATTTATCACATTACAGTCCCCATTCGAATGTCTGGAAATTCATTTAGCCGACCTACGAGCTGATAGCCTGATACCCCAATGAATGGCTCTGCTCTCGACATCCAAAAACCAATGCGATAAGCAGTAAGAAAGTAAAATTCCATTCCTGGTAATCACAGACCAGACTGTTGCTTTACACACTAGTTGCTGTACAAGTATTGCTATTATTACTTTTATCGCGTCTGGGCAGACGGCTTTGACCCTGATGTATGACTCATTTGGGTATACATTCTCCCTGTTCTCAGAGCGCTGAATGCTGATAAGTTTGAATGTATTGCCTCAGCTTTTAAGCAAAATAGTTAATGTTTATGGGCATTGGTATATGGGTTATTGGGGTTCGGTTCTTTACTCCACTGAGGTATGGGGGGGTCCCCTTTATTTACCGATACTTGAGGCATCGTAAATGCTGTCCCAACCTAATTCGGCTGAATACTACATTTGTGATAAGATATGAAATCACGTCTGTCGAAACTAACGCGAATAACCAGCCGGGCCATTTAGGAGTATACTAATTTACACGTCTATCCAAATTACGACCAAATAAGTTGCTTTCGATATCCCTAGGAATCTTCTGCATTTCCCACATTTTCGATCTGTTTATCAGGTGGATATTTATTTTCCTAATTTGCAATTATAATGTGAAATATGTCGGTTTCTGTTTATTGGCTACTCCCACGTATGTATTTGTGTATAGTATTCTGGAGTGCAAAGGTGGACATGAGTCAGCGAGCCCCAACTGTGGAGACGTGGCTCGGTCAAAGCTATCAGATTATAGCCGCACGGCATCCAAATAGATTGCCTGCAGAGCCAAGCAGCCAGAAAACTAGTATTGGAATGATTCAAAATAGAGTGTAGATGGGAAATTTTTCAAAGTAATTTTTTTACTAGGTTCATAATTGGGAACTATTATCCTGTTTTTTCCCCCGTAATTATTGATTTATCAGCAACCATTAATCCAAAAATCCTGACTTTAACTCCACAATATGTTTACTTCTAAAGGCTGCAATATTGTGTATATTTTGAGCCACATACAATTTATTTCAGACAGAAATACGTATTTTCCTAATATGTATTGTTGATAGACTGTTTGAAAAAAATGTATTCTTTAGAAATTATTGCTACACATTCGTAATTTTTTTTCGCTTATCGAAATCTTTCAGATCCACAACACATGGCCCAGAACCAAGGCACATACGCGATCATCTGCCATTTCCCGTAAAAAATAAAAAGCTAAAAAGCTACATTCCACCCACGCAAGATGGCGCAGCACGTGCCCTTGTCACGCGTCATAGGTTCCTATATCTTTGGTATACTGCAGGCCTGCATTCGTTTCGTTTTCCGCCTGATCTATGGGGCGAAGGGCGAGAGCATGCCACCCATAACGGATCCCATTCTGCTCGAATCGGCCTCGTCGCTTGCAAGAAAGATACGCAACCAGGAAGTGAGTAGATCTTGATATAGATACCTACACTAGCCATCAGTATAATAACTTCACATGTCATCAAATAGCTTAACAGCGTTCAGGTATTGGAGTCGTTCATACGCCGCATCAAGGAGGTGAATCCCATATTGAATTGCGTGGTGGACGAGCGATACGACCAGGCTCTCCAGGAGGCAGCCGATGCAGATAAGCTGATAAAGTCCGGTCAGCACACCGTGGAGGAATTGGCCAAGCAGAAGCCCTTTCTGGGTGTACCCATCACTACAAAAGACTGCATATCGGTCAAGGGTGAAATCGAAATAACTAAAACTGAACTAAAACAGTTATAAATGAAAGTTTACCTGTCTTCTAGGTATGCTCCACACAGCTGGCTTGTATGATCGACGAGAGGTGCGCGGGTCAAAGGATGCCGAAGCCATGGCTCTGATGCGAAAGGCGGGCGCCATTCCCATTGCTTTGACCAACGTCTCCGAGGTGTGCATGTGGTGGGAAAGCAATAACACAGTGCATGGACGGACACGTAATGCGTATGATACAAATCGAATTGTCGGCGGCTCCAGTGGCGGTGAGGGCTGCATACAGTCTGCGGCTGCCTCGGCCTTTGGTCTTGGCTCTGACATTGGTGGCTCCATTCGCATGCCGGCCTTTTTCAACGGCATCTTCGGACATAAGCCAAGCAAGCTGGTGGTTTCCAATGTGGGCCAGTTCCCTGCGCCCTTCAGTGACGAGCAGAACTCTTTCTTGGGGCTGGGCCCAATGTCGCGCTTTGCGGAGGACCTGCGCCCAATGCTAAGAATCATGTCTGGCGAAAAGGCCGATCTGCTGAATCTCGACAAGGAAGTAGATCTAAGCAAGATGAAGTTCTTCTATCAGGAATCAGATGGCGGTGCCCGCCTAGTGTCTTCAGTAGACCCCGATCTACAAAAGGTATTAGTTTATAATAATTATTGATATACTGATTATCCAATCTTTTCACTGCAGGCCATGCAACGAGTTGTGCGGCACCTAAGCGAGAAGTTTGGCAGCAAGCAGGTTGAACGCATCCAGCTTCCGCTGTTTCGCCAATCGGCTGGCATTTGGTTTGCCAACATGCGGGACGACAGTGGACACGGCTTCGCCTACCAGTTGGGCAATTTGGAGCGTGACATCAATACGTATTGGGAGCTTTTCAAATGGCTGTTTGGGGCCTCCAAGCACACGTTCATTGGTCTGTCAACGGCTATCATGGACAGTGCTCAATGCAAGCACGGATCGCCGAAATATGATCACATGGTGCGCAAGCGCAACGATTTGCGGGCCGAGCTGCAGCGTCTCCTTGGCGACAATGGAGTGCTGATCTATCCCACACACCCCACCGTTGCCCCTATCATAATGAACCCGTGACGCGACCCCTTAACTTTGCCTACACGGGCATCGTGAATGTTCTGGGCTTCCCAGCCACGGCTGTTCCGTTGGGAAAGGGCAGCGAAGGTTTGCCCCTGGGTGTTCAGGTCATTGCCAATTTTAACGAGGATCGTCTCTGCCTGGCTGTCGCGGAGGAGCTGGAGCGAGCTTTCGGTGGCTGGGCGCGACCCCAAGTCAAGGTGTGAAGCCTACAAGAAGCCTAGTTAGTAGATGGGGGACACTCCAGCTCTCACCTGTCCCCGCCCCCACCCTCTGTAACACAAACAAACCCTCCCGCCTGGCGGTATCGACGTATGTTGAACCTGCGGCCTTTGGCCTCAGAAATGTATTAATTGTATGGGTGTACTCCAGTGCCTCCTTATATCAGTTTTTATGTGGTTTTATATATTTCATAGATGTTTTTAATAATTAATAATAATAATTACTGGGTCTCGTGCACTGCCTGGGAGGCCGTGCATTCTCCATATGTTTCTACAATGCATTTATGTATAATAAATAATTGCAACATGAGATACCGCGTTTACTTTCAAAACGAATGAGCGCATGGAACGTCTCGTCTGGTTCCGCTTCTAAACCAAATAAACAAAAATGATAGCACTGTTAAATTTGATCCGATATCGATTGCGCGTAAACAAATCTTTATTTGTAAGTTAATCCTTTTCACACATATCGAGTGCAGCTCCTTCTGTGGGGTGTGTTATTTCACTACCGTGCCTGGCACTGGTTTCCACATAAACATTTTCTAAATGTCTTCGTGGAATTAAATCAAAATTAAAATTAATTCATGGGTATCGTATCCACATGTTTGCGTACCTCTCTCGCCATTTTCAGGTTCCATGTGTGTGTGTGTGTGTGTCAGTATGTATGTGATTGGAGGTTTTGTGTAAATGTTACATTTACAATATTCATTGGGTTACTTAAAACTAGCAAATGGAGGAAAGGAACGACGTCTAGTCCTTGCCGCCCAGCGACAAGATCAGCTTGAGCAGTTCCGTGCGTTTGGCTTTAACGGTGTCAACCTGCAACGGCGGTAGTCCATCAATCACCTCATACCTATTTAGGTAGTCGGCAATGTGGTCGGTCATGCAAATGACATGTATGCCGCAGTCGTAGCCGTTGGTCTGTTGCAGGCAGCGCATTGGTCGAAACTTGGCCGAACGCATGTCCATAGTTTCCTTCACCTTGTTCATCAGCTCCACAGAGTTGCTAGTGTTGTTGTTTCCGTACGAGTCAAAGTGATAAAAAGTCTTCTCCGGTCGCGAGAAGACCAGCAACGACCAGTGCGTGCCACCGGCCTCGAAGCTCATGTTATCGTTCAAGGCGAAGAATATAAATGGCTTCCTAGTGGCTTTGTTCTGATCCATGAGTTGCTCCAGCTCCTGGTCATCCATGTACTTCATGCACTGGGTCACCTCGGGGGCTATGAACACGATATCGTCGTTTGTCTTGTACTTCACGTGCGTCAGGTACTCGTAGTAGAAGCTCAAAATCTGGTCGTTCAGCCAGCGGGGCCCATGCAGCAGCTGCACGTCGGACATCCGCAGACACGAGTCGTGGAAGCTCAGTGAGATGGGATCCGCCTTCGAGTTGGTGTTCATCTTGGAGTGATGGTTGTTGTTGGATCTATTTGGGGTGCCGCTCTTTCCACCGACGCGTCTCGAAGCCCCTGTTTGATTCGAACTCTGGTTCTGGCGTGTATGTTGCCTGCAAAAAATTGTATTTCTGAAATTATATGCTCCGCATTCAAATTTTCGAACTAATCTAGCACCTCAAAATTTTTCTATCTTGTGGCAGCATGTTTTTAACTTATTTTAAATAATATATTTGCTTTGAAAAGTCAAACTTATCCACGAACAATTCCCACGCACAGCTTGTGCGTTTCAAAGTCGGCGTTCAAAATTTTTCCTTGATTTCCTTTTGCTTTCGTTTTCGTACTGCCGTACTGCTCGCCGGCCGGCGGATTTTGTTGTTGTGCCTTTTGTTGCAAACGCCATGTTGCTTAATTATCTGTGCGGCGTCGCCTTACAACACAGCTTCAGTGCAGTGAAAAAAAACAGCACAGCTCAAATTTTTAAATGTTTAAACGTTAATTTTAACATTTAATTTTATTTTTGTGTACGGGGGCGAATACGCGAAGCACAACAAAGGCCGATAATAGCGGTTCTTGGTATGGTACTCATTGCGTCACACTTACCAGAAAAAATGGCTGCGCTGCCCCTGCGAACTTTATACCTCCGAATAAATTTACTAGTCGCTATAATTAAAGATTCCTTGCGTATTATCATTTATTTGGGTATGACAGCAACGATACTCGTGGACTTAATATCTTTTTATAAATTTTTAAACACTGCTCAATATTATATTGGATGAACTGATGCTAACTTTATCAATCTGTCTGCTTTTGGGGCTAATTTTTCTTTGTTGATGGGGGATGGGGGCGCAAAAGGGGAGCACGCGCATCTAGCCTGGCAACGCTGGCGCCCCACCAGTATTGGTAAAGGAGAGCGGATTAATGTTAACGTGCATATTATTTCCTAAATGTAAATAATAATAAATAGTAATGGCTAATAACTGGAAAAACCATTTTGGGTTTCATGGAAACTTTGGCAAAGAAGTTACAAAAACTTTGTATGCTGTACTTAATTTTGTATGTGAATTATGAAACGAAAACTATTCGAAATTAAATAAATTGTTCGGTGTTCTCATTTAACCCATTACGTGCCGCTCTTTAACGGCTTTAGCGGCGTAGTAATTGATAGAGAGAGATCAACAACATTTTGTACCTGTGCAAACACCATCAACACATGCAGCCCGTTTATTTAAATACCAACATACTCTTTTTCGGAAACATGTTATTGTTTTTCACCACAAATCGTAATATTATTTTGATCTGGCTGTTACTTCAGATAAAGTTTCTTCATATAGCAACATAATTGCATTTTCGGGTTGTACAAAAACTCGTTTGGTATGTAAATTAAATTTTCTTTACTCTTAATTTGCGAAACTGTATAAATTATGCTGTCGGAAAATTCTCCTCTTTACTTAACAAGAAGAATTATTGCAACATCCTTCACCAGTTGGGCGCTAAAATACACTTTAATGGGTAAACAGATAAAATACAGGAAAATAAAATTAAAAAAATTAAAAAAAAAGAAAACCCGACTCCGTGACAATGCATATTTGCAGCATTGCCGTGACCAGGATTCGAACCTGGGTTACCACGGCCACAACGTGGGGTCCTAACCACTAGACGATCACGGCTACGTCGGGTTGTTGGAAGGTCGCGGCCAAAAACGAAACGTTATCGACCAGCATTTTATTGATTGTTTTGTACATTTGGAGTTCAAGTGCAGTTTACTTTATTAATATGTAATAATATTAACATTAAATAATTTTCCCAACAACTTTAACAGTTAATTCTAAAATAGCACTGCTCTACAATAGTTAGGACAAATAAATTAAACTCATATAGGCTTCTTATTCATTTATAAAGTCAGGTTTAATTTATGTATCCTAATTTTCGAATTCTATTAAGCCCCAAATCATTGAGGCATTAGCGCCAAATTTAAAACAAGTGTTTGGTAATTTTTAAGTATTTATCCCGCCATTGCTCAGCACTCAAAAGCTACATGCCCTCCCTCAACAAATAATGGGATATTTCATCATTACTCTATTTAATTTCATTTTTTAAGGGGTAATAAAGAACATAGGGTATAGAAATATCCATACGAAGGTTATTTAAATTTTTGATTTCTCAAATCGTACTTTTAAGCAATTCGACCTTGGCGCGCAGCTCTAGCGATTGTACAGTCGTTAGTCTATAGCAGTTTTGTAGATTAATTGCCTTCATTCAATCACTTTCAAAGCTAAATAGTAATATGTACTTAAACGATTATGATGGCATATAAATACAAATAATTCGTCAGTATATTTACGGTATATGTTGAAACTGTGTCGGTATATTTCTGAGAGGCAGACCGTATAATTTATCGACTGCTTCTCGGCCCACCAACAACAACAATTGTAAACAATCAGAAATTAAATGTACAATTCCATTGAAATAACAGATGATTCTGACGAAGAGGCCAATTTCGTCGTGGATGCAATGGAGCCAAAATGTTCTGAAACTCGGCGGCCATCAGGCGAATCAAAAGCAAGCGCAGTAAATGAAATTACTCCAAAAAAAGCCAAGCCGGCGTACTTGGAAAAGGGCGCATCAACGTCGCCATCTTCCTCGGATAAAACAGGCACATCCCCTAGCACAGGAGCAGACGTCAACGACAAATCCAATGCCAAAGGCCCAGGACGACAAAGGTCTCGCAAGAGTCAGCATCAAACCCTTCGTATGAGCCCCGCAGACATACAGTTCGAGACCATTGCATTGGATGATGAAGAAACACGAAGAGCCAATAAGATGGCCAATGTACAGACAGATGAGCCACAGCTACAGGGAAATGTGGTGGACGCCATTGCAAATCTGATAAATGGCCCCGAAATGCAGGCGCTTATCAAACGCATAGCCAGGGAGCGAGTACGCTGTAACTTTCTGCTGGCCACCTATCAATTGCCCGACATGAATTTCGCGCTGAACACTCATATTGATACACTACGTTATCAATTTCGGGATCGTCTTAAACAGCGGAACGAGCGGAATTTATTAAGTGCAGCGACAACATCTCGTCCTACCGTACCGACTGCATCTCGCCCTAACTTACCGACAACCGTCAATCCCAACAAAGGGACGACCAGCAAGGGAATCGTCAGAGCCAGACAGCCGCAGTCGTAGCCCGTGAAAGTTTATACTATTATTGAATAAAAATAAAATGCACTCCGCCTTTGTCCTTCCACATTGTAAACTAAGTTTGAATATTTCGATTTCTGTGATTTGGCTTTGATTTCATGGTCACGCTTGTGAAAACAGCGTTTTGGCCGTCGGCTCTCAACAACCCGACGTAGCCGTGATCGTCTAGTGGTTAGGACCCCACGTTGTGGCCGTGGTAACCCAGGTTCGAATCCTGGTCACGGCAATGCTGCAATTATGCATTGTCACGGAGTCGGGTTTTCTTTTTTTTCTCACCTAATACTTCAGTTACGATGAAATCTTTTCGCAAATACAGTCAAACTTCCATATAGCAAATCTCAAGGGGACCAAAACAAAGTCGTTATACGAAAATTCGTAATATAGAATTCGTAAAAAGAAATTGTTTTTAAGTTTATTTTGCTTCAAAATAATTCGTAATTGTTGTTTTCAACAAAAACTTTAAGGATGTTCGGGCAAGCAAATACCTTTGTTTAATTTATTCAACTATCCTACACTTGCCTCAAACTCTTAGTGCCCCAATGCTAAAGCGAATTCTTTTGTCTTCTTTCTGATATGGATGGAAATAAATTCGTTATATAGAAAACTTCGTTGTACGGAAGTTCGTAATAGAGAAGTTCGACTGTAGTTGATAATGAAGGCAAAAACTGTGAGTAAATGAAAAGCACTCGACCATGAAAAGTGAAAGGAAATGTTTTCAGATCATGAAAGTCGGAATTATACTTTACCACTACCACAGACATTTTTTTTAACGTGAAGATAAATTTAAATCTGTAAAATAAAATAAATAAATCAGTTTGTGTTACAATTTTGAGTATTAATCGACAAAAGCTACCGTCGCCATCTATGACTCGTTACGCAGATTATATCAAGAAAATATTGAGAGAACGCACAACTGTTTTTGGGCATTCTCTTGAAATAGGTGTTTTGGCTAGCACAACCCATCAACCTAACGTAGCCGTGATCGTCTAGTGGTTAGGACCCCACGTTGTGGCCGTGGTAACCCAGGTTCGAATCCTGGTCACGGCAATGCTGCAAATATGCATTGTCACGGAGTTTGGTGTTTCTTTTTGTCAGAATAGTTTATAATTCTTTTTTGTTGTTGTCTATTTGGGCTCAATATCGATAGAATCATCCTTTGAAAGCAATACGTATTTTCACCGAAGAAAGTTTAGTTTCGACTCTGGATTGAATATCAACTTAATTGCAAATTATTGATGAATTGGCATTATCTTTGATTGTAACCGAACAGCTTGTGTTCCCGGACGCCGAGGTCCAACAGCCCGAGGTAGCCGTGATCGTCTAGTGGTTAGGACCCCACGTTGTGGCCGTGGTAACCCAGGTTCGAATCCTGGTCACGGCAATGCTTCATTACGCATTGTCACGGATTGGGCTTTTCTTTTGCCGGCCCTTTTCTATACCTCCTATTTACCTTCAAAAGTTTCGTGGTCGTCTCAGTATACGGAATGAAAACAACCGATAATTCGCATATGCATAATTATAATTTTTTGTATATTTAAATTTTGATTATTTACAGTTGCCTCTTTGCATAACATATCGCACTCGTACAGAAGATATAATTAGTTAAATATTGATAAATTAAACTAATTGCGTTACTAAAGCTTTTAAGGGATTTCTTCTCAAAATTGCGGTTAAACAATTGTCGATTTTCTGGATGTGATTTAGTACATATAGTTAATCAGATAATAAACACGCGCCCAGGCGGAATGTGTTCTCACTATAGTTTGGGGGGAGGAAGTAGGAAGAGGAGGCATAAAAATAAACAAATTGACACAATCTTAGTATTACTACGAAGGTTTCTTTCCACTACAACACAAGACATATGTTAAACAAATAATTCAGAAGGGACTTGCAATCATGTTTCAAACGCA
The DNA here is from genome assembly GCA_008121275.1 of Drosophila lowei. Classification (NCBI taxonomy): domain Eukaryota; kingdom Metazoa; phylum Arthropoda; class Insecta; order Diptera; family Drosophilidae; genus Drosophila; species Drosophila lowei. The sequence continues at coordinate 15,549,657 of CM017778.1, read as the reverse complement.
GTTTACTGCTGGCCATAGAGCAGCTCAGAGCCAGGCGGTATACTGCTGGGATCAACGCTCGCGTTAAAATAGTTGGCTGGAGTCGCCGCAGTGGGAAAGGGGATAGCCACACCTTGGCCGGGCTGCTGATGTTGCTGCTGCTGGGAATTCTGCTGGAGCGTTAGGTTATAGGGATTCTGGACATATTCCTGATAAATATCCGCTGCTGGTCCACCACCACCGCCAGCTAATGGCGGGGCCTCGTAAACAGGGGCAAAGCTATGAACAATCGACGATTGAGGCATCTTAGGCAGCGAGGGATACGCGTTGCCGGCCAGCAGGTGACTGATTGGCACATTAATGGCGGGATCGCTGGACTGAGCTGGCTGATGTTGGTGTTGGTACGCCTGATATTGCTGATAGTATTGCTGGTAGAGCAACTGTTGTTGCTTAGACTGATCTTCAAGCGCTTCCGATGGAGCGGGCAACTCAATGGCATAACTATTATACGTATTGTTGGAGGTTATGTTTAACTGCTGCACAATCGGTATTGGAGCAGCGTGGGTTGGCTCCACTGCCTCCTGGGGCCCGTGCACCGCTGCAGCAGTAGCCTCATTCACAAGATCCGGCAACATTGGGATGGGCTGGGAATCCACTGTAGCCGACTGCTGGGGGGCCAATATTAGGGGCTGTAAAATGGATTGGAGAATGACTGATTAACGGACTGACTATAAATTGGGATGGGCGCAGGCTGAGCTTACCTGAGCAAAGACGAAATTGGGTGCCTGCTGCAAAGCATCTGCCATGGGAGGCTGCAGTATAATGCTCCGCCTTGGAGATTCTACTGGGGATGCCGTGGCCGCCGTCTCTGTGGCCTGAAGCTGTGGCTGCAGCTGGGTGGGCTGTTGTTGCAAATGCTGGTTGGGCAAGATTGGTTGGGCAAGTGGCGGCACCTCTGGTTGTGTATTGTGATCACCAGTTGGTGCAAAAGGCGCAACCACAGATGGAGTGTTGGTTAGTGTGTGGGAGCGTTTGCCTGAAAGATGGAGGATGTTTTCATATGATAACTAAGTACATATGTAATTCTATCAAAATATAATGAAAGGAACGCAACACGAAGCTCAAACGAAGTGGGGAAAAGGTTCAATGCTCAATTCTTCTTGCCCAGTCCCTTGAGCATCTTTAGCTTTGATTTGAAGCTAGACCAGGGCTTTGGTAGCTTCCGCTGTTTGGTTTTGGTTGACTCTTTAAGAGTTTCATATTTGCCAGTGGCCGCAAAAGCGATACGAAGCCCATTGCTACACAGAGGCAATGTCAACGATTGCTGGCCAGTTAGGAATTGAGACTCATATACAATTTTTGTAAAGTCCAGCGATATTGCTGGTGAAAGCAGATCTGATGGCAGGGTCAAAAGTTAAGCGGGTTTAAAAAAGGCCGCCTCACGCACCTTCTTCACGGAAGAGTTCCTCCTTCAGATTGGGCAAAAAGTCACCAATCCGACGCCAGGTGAGCTCCCATAGCGCCTGATGCAGGCTGCCGTCTTGGTTGTGGAACACACGGACCGAATGCATAACCAGCAGCATGTTCTTCAGTATCTCCTGCATCTGCTCCGACAAAGTGTCCGATCCGACCTTCATGAATCTCTCTATGTAGTCCAGTATGTCCAGCCAAAGCTCGTTGAAAGCGGCCCCCAGCTCGATGAGAGTGGTGAGGTGCTGCAGGAATACCTTGGACATAATGGTGGCGGTCCGAATGCGTGACTCCTCCAGGAGCGCTGCATCCAGTTGCCCAGAAGCGCTGCTCTCTGGCAGCAACTCGTTCAGTAGCGGGAATAGTACCTGAACAAAGCAGGAACACCACTCTGCTCCAGAAAGCGTTTGCAGATCGTGCACTAGCAAAGCCCTTTGCTGAAGACACGATATGGCATGGGTGCGTACTTCACGCCGCCGATCCATTGCCAATCTTGCTATGCCCTGCAGAAGCGGGCACCATCCTGGCGTCCACAAAGCCGCCGACTGAGGAACAGTGCAGCCTTCTTCCGCCCACCATCGGAAGATCTGAGCTGTTCGCGTATACAGAGTGTACATCAGATCCAGCAATTGAATGGACAACTGCTCGTATCGCTGGGCCAGGTCTTCCTGCTCGGCCGAATTCACGGGAAGATTGTCGGCAGCGTCGCCCGTCAGTAGACTCAGGTTGCTGCTCGAGCCGGACGAGGCCACACCTGGCTTACGATCGCTTCGCTTTTTAGCACTCCTTTGCTTTCCTGCCGCTTCCAACTTGCGTCGCTGACGAATCCCTCCATCCCGACAGGCCTCCACAAAGATGCGAATGCAGCGAACGCAGGCCTCAAAGTTATAGGGCGTGATGTGGGCCACACTCCTCACAATGAAGGACAGCGAGTCCCAGCACTTGAAAAGGGCAAATGGCGCATGATCCAGAAGCTGGCAATTGTAGACGAGGCTACTCGAAGAAGTTGAAGCACCTGTGGTGGAGCTGGGCGGCGATTGCGGTCTGTCAAAGAGATTCAGTTAGAATTGGAGATTACGATTTCAGGAAACTCACCTGGAGGCCGTGGTCAGTTCACTGTCTTTGTTGTTGACCAATATCCAATTCTCAGCACTTGGACTGGGTGCAGTGGGCACAGCCGTTGCTTTGGAGAGTTCAGAGTCTGATGTGTAGCCACGCTCAGGGGGTGCAGAGGCATCTTCCTCACCACTCAATGCACCATCCGATTTGGCGCCTCCATTGGGCGGCAGCGGCAACTGGGTATCCTCGTAGTTGGGGGGGACAGCACCGGCACCCACACACTCAAGCAGATTGAAGATGATCTGCCAGTCCTGCTCAGAGTGAATGTTCTGGGCAGAGGTCTTCAGCAGCTCGTAAATGCCAATGGAAATCTGCTTGGATATGCGCAGCAGAAGGGCAGGCTTCAGCATGAGCAGCATCTTGAGAGATTGGAGAACAATGGGGCACAGTTCCTCGTTGCGCATAAGGTAGATGGCCAGCTTGAGGACTGCCACAATGCAGCGATTAAGAAGATAGTCGTAGCCGCACGAGGCGCTGCCCATTAGCAGAAGATACATTTGATCCCGAACCGCTGGCCACAGGGGAATCATGCGATCGCGATTGTGTACCACGATCTTGACCAGAAATTCCATCCAGAAGACGGTTTGATCTTCAGCATAGGGCAGACCAATCGACTTGTGCCCCTGAGGAGCCTTCAGTAGACCCAGCACACATTTGAGCAGCTCTTGCAGGGACTCTAGTTGCACGAACTTCGACTCCTGCAGCATTTGATCGAGTTGGCATTCTTTGATGCACTTACGGCCATGCTTAATAAAGTCCTGCTCCTCGTAGGTGGGCTCACGCTGACCCTCTGAGCTGATGAACGAGTACAGACTAGAAAAGAGACCCGATTCCTGTTTCTCCCGCGGCTTCTCTAGTATCAGCATAGCCTTGCCGTTTGCCTCGCAAAAGTCCTCCACCTCGATGAGGGATTTGGGCAGGAGCTTCAGGCGGAAACAGCTGCAAAAAAATGTCGAGGATGTGCTTCCAGCTCTCCCTCAAACAATCGCCATAATCGTGAACCAACAGGAATACTGTCCTCATGGCTGCCTGCGCCTTGGCATTCAATCCAAAGTTCACCGCCTGCTGCATCTCATTAGGCGCCGGTGCCGGCTCATGTTGCTCCACGCTGCTCAACAGCGTTGTGAACTTGCACAACGTCAGAACGAGGGCATCAAAGTCCGCATGCAGATTGTAATGCGCTGATATAGCTGCCGACTTGCTAAAGCCTGAAACGAATTCAGATGCCGAATAAAACTCATACTGACGCTCCTCGGACTGGTTGTTCACTTACCCGCCAGTGTTCTCTGGTAGCCAGATTCGGTGCTCTTATCGAACATGAAGCTCAGAGCGCTCAGGGAAGCTCCCCACACAATATTGAATATCTCCACATCGTAGGAGGCATCGTGAACATAATGGAAATGGCCGTCGTGGGTGTCCCCACGTCGAAGCAACACTTTCCACAGATAGTTTTCACGCACTAAGCCGGTTTGTTCTGCAGGCATTACAATCTCTTCGTTTCTGGAATAGAATAAAAGCGGAAATAGGCAATCTATGCTATGTTGTCCCAAGATTAATATCAAAATGTACTCACTTGATGGCATTGAAGACCTGAGCCAACATCTCTTGATCAAAGTCTTTGCCACCATTAAGGCCACGCAAATTCTTGGTGAAATCCTCCAGAGTCATTGGAACATTCAGGCGCTTTGCATTCGAGTTATGCTGATCCATATTCAGCATGATGATGGCATAGGCCAAGCGGAATGCGGCATCAGTGTTCGCAAACGGCTCAAGATTTTGTGTCTACATAAGAGATTTGAATTATAATTGTTCCATTGCCCATGCCCACGCTCACTTACATGCCAGTGATCGGAGAAGTGTTCCAACACCAGAAAAATCAACGGTGCCTCGCCAGGCAATCGGAATGTCTCCAGATACAGGCGCAGTGCCTGATCCACACGGAGACCAGTAAAGTCGAATGAGTCGACAAAGTTGATCAGAATCTTTGAATCGACATTCTTCTTCTTCGAAATGTATTCGCCAATCATTTTCTTGTCGAGTCCAGGATTCTCGCGTAGGAATAGCGCCACTTGCATGGGATCGAGTTGAGCATTGAGAACCCCGTGCTCCTGAAGATACTGGATACCCTTGTCTGGTCGTTGATTGAACCGCTCTGTGCCCTGGGAGAGCAAGCGTTTCTTCTGTTTGACATTGGCCAGTTTTTCACTGGTTATTCCGCCACCCATTCCATTCCCTCCAGACTGCGACTGCAGCCGCAGTCTCTGCGAGCTGCTGTTAATGAAGTTGGAGATGTTTTCTACACGGCCTTGTTCATCTACGGCTGAAGATCCGCCACCAGCATCAATGACAATCCCCTCCAATCCGCTGTTGTGTCGCGAGTGGCGACTTCCGCCGGCTGCCGGACCGGCTTCTGTCACAGCATCTCTGCTGTGACTGTTCTTGGCTGCCGCACAGTTCCGCTCAATGCTGTCGATGACACTGATGAGTGTGTCCATGGAGATGATGTGAGTGCTGTATACCGCATTGGTGGCCGATAGGGTGTACTTGCTCAGCAAGTTGGTCAAACTCTCGAACATATCCGTGCAGTACAGATCGCAATCATAGTTGATGTACAGCTCGGTCACGAAGCCAGGAATGCGCCACAACTGCAGTAGATTGTCCAAAGCCAGTTCTCGCATCTCGTAGGGCGTCTTGGGATTGTCGCTGGCTATAATCTCGCTCAGCTTCTTGAGGTAGCCTTCTAGCTGGAGCTTCAAGTGTCCGCGCAACGACTCGAAAAGCAGGAAGCATAGCTGCAGATCGGCAGCGAAGATACTCAAGCGCTCCGACGTTAGGAGCTGCAACAGAAAGATCAATACAAATTATTTCCAATCTATCTAATGTGGGGAAAAATGTCTAACCGATATCAAATTTCTGCACAAATCATCCTTGACCAGCTCCAGTAAACCCTCATATTTGCCAATATTATCGGCAGCCACTTCAAAGGCCACAGTGAGCAAGCTCAAGCCCGTATGCATCATGCTGTCAGAGTTCTGTTTGTCCAGCGGATTGCACAGGATGATGAGGAACCGGAAAAGCTCTTGGATGAACGGCAGACCGTACGGCGACAGGGTGGCAGAGATTAGCGCTCCATCCTTGTCGGACGATTGCTGGGTGAAGCGAACGCCCACCGAGTTGATATACTCGCTGCTGTTTGCGTCGGTCAAGCTGTTCTTTCCATCTCCCCCTTCTACGATCTCCGATTCGGCGGCACTCTCCACTTGAATTGCAGGCACATCCGCTGCGGCATTCTCCTCAACTCCCGAACTTACGGATGCTGTTGTTGTTGGCGTTTGCGTGATCTTGCCCTGCATGTCCAAAATGTTGCCCGCTGGGCTGGCTGGAGTGGTGGCCAGTATGGGAGCCTTGAGGTGATTTGGCGCTGCAAGACTGCATTGTGGGGTCTGGGGAGGATCTTCTACTGTCGAAGACTTGCGTTGCACCGATGGAGGAGCTGGGGTGGCGGCCACTGCAGCTGTCTTTCGCTTGTGCTTCTCCTGGGCGGCACCGCTGGCAGCATCGCCAATAGTAAAGCGCTTCTGCAAGACGGTATCGCTGGGCTCCTCCGCAAATTGCGGCAGACGCATGAAGAACAAAAGCACCATGTCCTTTAGCGATTGCTCCGCCGAGCGTCGCAGCAGCTCACTGAGTCTTGGCTCAAAGCAAATCTTGAAGCAACTCAGCATGACCTCGCACATCGACTCATTGCTGACGGCTGCTCCCTCCGGACTGCGGATTAAAGTGTGCAGCACTTCAATGACCCGCATGAAAGTAACACTGTCCGAGGATTGATCTGTGCCCATAAAGCGAGCATGCGTCACGGCATCCGCTATGCGTTCCACAATGTCTGCTATATTGGGCGAAGTGGGATCTGCAAAATGAAAATGCGATAGGAAGCGAGCACGGGAAAGATTGGACAGCAGTTTATCTCACCAATTAGGCCATATGACAAGAATTTATTGACTGAGGCGAGAGCCAGACTAGTCAAGGGTCCCGTCGTATCCGCCGTGCGTATCACCTCCAGAAACGGAGATAGAAACACCTTAGGTTCAATCAAACGCAGATCTTCAATGCGATTTAAGTCCTGCTTGAGGTCTATAAATAGCTTCAACAACGAGTCTTTCTCATCGTCCTGCAAAGCGGGGAGTACGGGGTATGTCACAACTTTCTTGTAGTGTTAGAATAATTAGTTACCACGTAGGCTGTGGCATTCCAACGCGTTCCACGTCGCATGGCCGTCATCAAGGTGGCCATTTCGCCGCGCACCACGTAGATGCCATTGCCAGGCAGTGACATTGTGTCCAGGCCTTTCTTAATTATTCGTCAATAGCAGCTAGCTGGCTTCCGCCGAAAAAAAATTCTCAAATTCGTGGGCAGCTCCTCTCTCCTTGCCTTGCGTTTTCATACATATGTTTTCCGACCTGCCCTTTCTACCGCACACATACACACAGCCGCAGTCCTCTTTTGCGTGGAACAAAGCTTGACGCGCCTTTTAGTAACACATTTTGTACTTAATTATTAATAAAATAAATGTAGATTGTTTGCAAATAATTTTTTGGTGACGTTTACGTGTCTTGTATGTTCTTGTTAGAGCTGGAGAAGTTAACATCGATATCATCGATGTTTGGGTTTACACTGCAGACCAGTGTTGCCAGATTTTGAGCGTCAAAATATGCTAGATTTCACAAAAATACAAGCTAGAACAAGCTAAAAATTGTAAAAAATAGGCTAAAACTGGACTCATCCATCATAAGGCCAAATTTGGACGATCCAATGTCCGTGCGCAGATCATCATTGAAGTGCAGAGCCAAAACGTTGCTTATAATTTGTGTGCATTTAGTCCCTTTTTAATTTTATCGACGGCGGCTTTGCAGTCGCTGAACTGTTGCACATACATAAGCGAGAGGTGGTCTATAGGAGCAATGGCCGAGTGCTCGGCAATATAAAGGCATAATGCCGCCTCATGTTCCTCCGTTTTATGGCTTTTTTGTATAAAGCTAATTCTATTCTTTTGGGCAATGCCTCCAATTGGCGCCAACTACTTCTTTGTTGTGCATTTGCAAAAGCAACAGTAAGCTTTTGACTGATCCGCAGGTACCCTGCGCAGCCACTCCTTAAATTCGACCAAGTTGGTCCATGAGTCTCGAAAATTTTGTTTGTAAACTATATTTGGCATGTTTTACAATTTCACAATTTTGTACACGACCGAAACTTTTCAACGACAATATACGATAAATGAATTCTAAAATACCATGATACACCAAAATACGTACAAAAAGTATACTTTTTGTTCGATTTTTTAAAAAATACTTAAAAATATATGTAGGATATCAAAAGGCAAAAATAAGCAAAGTGAAATTAAAAAAGGCTAGATTTAAGGCTATAAGCATTTTCATAATGTTTCAAGCATATCCGTTTTCAAATAAGCTAGATCTAGCCATAAATAGGCTAAAATAGCAACAATGCTGCAGACATCGGTTTTTCTCAATGTTTTCTCGATTTTAGATTACATTAGATGTACACTAGAAGCATCTTATAGCCATTTATTTATTGCTCCTTTTCCCTCAGCCATAATTATTACGCTACTATTATTAAGTGGTGATAGTAGACACGATAGGCAGAACAGGGATAAAACATTAGGAAAATCGAACAAACGTAACTGAAAAGCAACCATAACTAAACTTTTTGCCACCAGTAAGCCCCTATGCTTATCCAATGTAAAAAAAAACTGAGTTTTGCCCAAGACTCAATAACTCAACCTAGTGTAAAAAGGATTACAAGATTACAAAGTTTCTTTTTCCTTAGATACATATTGTGGAATAAATATATGGAAATTTTGAAAAACATCGATGTTTTGCTCTCAAAACATCGAAAACATCGATGTCCGCTAACATCGATGTTTCTCCATCTCTAGTTCTTGTCTAAGATGTGCAATGCGAATTACTCCTATTCTAATATTTGGTAGCAGTAAGAAATCCATGGAGACTTAAAAAAAATCTCCATACAAATATTTCGCCCATGCCTTGTATAATTTTACCATACAAAAAATGGCTAGACTTTGCGGAAGCAAGCCAGTTGGCCAACACTATTTAGAGTCGCAAAGTACATTAAAAATTTTGTAAAACATTTCAATATTTTATAGATATGCAAAATGTTGCCATCGTAATATTTACATATAATTTCAAAAAGGTAGTGTAGGGAGTTGAAGATTTTAGCCATTTTTTGGATATGTTTTACGAATCTAGCTTGTATTTACTCAGAAAATCTGGCAGCACTGACGACCTGTCAACAGTGCACAACAACAACAACAACAGAGCTGGTTGCTTTTTCTGCGTAGGCGAATTTGTGAATCTTTCGGATTTTAAACAGAAAAGTATTTAAATTCTATGTAAACTCATTTTAGATCACTGGTAACACTTGAATTGGGTCGACCGCACACGGGGCAGGTGGAAATCAGGCACTCAACAATACCAAAGCACATCAGAGCCCAAACAATATGGGAAACACAGATTCAAAGTTGAACTTTCGCAAGGCAATTGTGCAGCTGACGCAAAAGAATCAGAAAATCGACCCCAGTGATGAGCAATTCTGGGAGCAGTTCTGGCAAGGCCATCAAACAACGCTTGAGGATGTGTTCGCTTTGGTTACATCGAATGAAATTCGACAAATAAGGAACGATAACCCAGCCAATTTGGCCACTCTGTGCTATAAGGCTGTCGAGAAACTGGCCCAGGCGGTGGACAGCAGCTGCCGCACTCAAGCAGAGCAACAGTGCGTTTTGAACTGTGTGCGCCTCCTGATCAGATGTTTGCCATACATCTTTGAGGATGATAAATGGCGCGATTTCTTCTGGAGCAGTTTGCCGTCCCAGGAAAAGACAATGCCCTTGGCCCAGTCTTTGTTGAATGCCATTTGCGATTTACTTTTCTGTCCAGATTTCACTGTTACCTCGGCACGTCGCGCGGGTCCGGAGAAGGCCGAGGAACTCGCCAATATTGATAGCTGCGAATACATTTGGGAGGCAGGAGTGGGATTCGCCCAGTCCCCACCTCACAACGCCCACATGGAGCGCCGGCGCACGGAGCTATTGAAGCTGCTGCTCACTTGTTTCTCAGAGCCTATGTACCGTTCGCCTCAACAATCCGAAGAGCCCAACAAATGGATCGCCTACTTCACCTCGGCCGACAATCGGCATGCCCTGCCTCTCTTTACGTCATTCTTAAACACAGTATGTTCGTATGATCCAGTTGGATATGGCGTGCCCTACAACCACCTGATCTTTGCGGACACCACGGAGCCCTTGGTCGAGGCTTGTCTGCAACTCCTTATTGTCACGTTGGACCATGACATGGTGGTGCAGCAACAGCTCACCCAACCTGGGCAGCCCTCCTATGACGAAGGAAACTGCGGGGACAATTTGTTCATCAATTATCTGTCGCGTGTCCATCGGGATGAGGATTTCCATTTTATCCTCAAGGGCATAACTCGTCTGTTAAATAATCCACTAGTTCAAAACTATTTACCCAATTCCACAAAGCGTTTGCATTGTCATCAGGAGCTGCTCATTTTGTTCTGGAAGATATGCGACTACAACAAAAAGTTTTTGTATTTCGTTCTGAAGAGTTCGGATGTTTTAGACATACTCATTCCCATATTGTATCACTTGAACTACTCTCGGGCGGACCAATCCCGCGTAGGCCTGATGCACATAGGAGTATTCATACTACTGCTGTTGTCAGGTAAGCGAGCCCCTTTATAATTGACAGTGTGCAACGACTTAAGTTCTCACGTTTCAGGGGAGCGAAACTTTGGTGTTCGCCTAAATAAGGCTTACTCCGCCACTGTACCTATGGATATACCGGTCTTCACCGGAACTCATGCGGATTTGCTCATCACAGTGTTTCACAAAATCATTGCAACTGGCCATCAGCGCCTGCAGCCGCTGTTCGATTGTCTGCTGACTATTCTGGTGAATGTTTCACCGTACTTGAAGACCCTCTCGATGGTGGCCAGTGTGAAGCTCCTGCATCTGCTCGAGGCCTTCAGCACGCCTTGGTTTCTGCTTTCAGCGCCCAGCAATCATCATTTGGTGTTCTTCTTGCTGGAGATCTTTAACAACATTATACAGTATCAGTTTGACGGGAACTCGAATCTAGTCTATACCATAATACGGAAGCGTCATGTGTTCCATGCCATGGCGAATCTCCCCACAGATATGGCCGGGATAGCCAAGTGTATGAGTGGGCGCAAGGCAGGTGGAAAGTTCAATTTGCCACGTGTACCGCAGCGGAGGATAGCAGCTGCTTCGCAAGAGCTGCCCTCAGTCCACGTGCCGGAAGAGTATAATGATGATGAAGATGAAGATGAGGAGGAGGACACGATAAATGAGGAGCCGAAGGCAGAGGAAGATCTTGAATCGGAAACGGAATCCCATGAACGGTCACAAATAGAAGAGCCACAGCCAGAGATACTAACTGCTCAACCAGCCGAGCCGGGCACTTTGAAAACATCCTTGCTAGACACACCAGCCATCAGTCAGATGACTGAGCGTGAGCAGGCCCATCCAAATGATAAAACGCAGACGGAAGAGTCTACAGAAATCGTCCCGTATGACAAGTCCCCCGTCACAACACCAACGGGTGGTCGAAAATCTACCTCACCCACCAACCAGTCACGGCTATCGGTGGCCCATCGGAGCAGCATTCGCATGGTTCCCGGCGAAGGGGATCGATGGGCACCCACACCCGAGTGGATTGTCTCCTGGCGCTCAAAGTTGCCGCTGCAAACGATAATGCGTTTGCTTCAGGTTCTGGTACCGCAGGTGGAGAAGATATGCATAGACAAGGGCCTTACTGACGAATCAGAGATCCTTAAATTTCTGCAACATGGAACGCTGGTTGGCCTGTTGCCTGTTCCACATCCCATACTAATACGGAAGTATCAGGCGAACGCGGGCACCACAGCCTGGTTCCGCACTTACATCTGGGGTGTCATATACCTGCGAAATGTGGAGCCTGCCATTTGGTATGATACGGAGGTCAAGCTCTTTGAGATTCAGCGCGTCTAGGTCAGTATCTGGAATCAGCAATGCAATCAAAGTGGCAACAACGTAACTAAAACGCTTTTGGCATTTACTGTAGGTAAATTATTTAGTGCATATATCATTCCAAAAGTTTAAGTGAAAAAGTCAATGTTTAATGAATTCCTTTTACCATATTGTATGTCTTCTTATCCGTTTCAAATTCATCAAGAATATCTCCAATATGAGGCTTATCAGTTGCAACGATATAGCGTGAGTTCTTTTTTGAGGATAGCATTTTGTTAATGGCTTTTTACATTATTATTTAATTTCCTCTTTTTGTTCTCTCTATCTTTCTATCCAAACACATATATTAATTTATTTCAGCCGTTTAAGCATAAAGTTTTTGTGTGTTTTAGTCGTAAACTAAATTATGAAGTTAATCTTTTATTTATTTCTGTAATATGAAAATGTTCCTTGTGTCGTATTTTTAGTTGTTTGCTTTAATTGTTTAAATTAAAATGTAACTTGTAGGCCGCCTGTAATTTGTATCCAAACAAAGAAAAATTCACTGATATAGTCGTAGGCTTTTAGGTACACGAAATAAATGAATGTCCAAAAGTCCACAAACTTATGCTCCGATTTGTTGCTTTTTCAAGTTTCCAATATGATTACAAAACAACTATTTATATTTATTTCAAACCAAATAAAAGCTTTACCTGCTCGTGCAACAATAGTAGACTTTAGTTCAATTGTAAGCTTTGCTTTAAACTAGCGACTTCATATTATAAAGAAAGAGTGTAATATTTCATTAACTGTGTGTTTAGAATCTATACAATTAATAACACATGCTATATACAAAATATATAACTGACAAATACCAATTAAATTAATGGCACCTATATAAAATCAACACAAATCAATATGAGAAATAAAAAGATATCGAAGCGGATATATTGGAGTTTTAGCGTCACCATGGGCTAAAAGAAAAACTTCGAATTATCTTGAGGTTTTCTGGCTGTTTATTAATTGGCTTTTTAATACAAATAAAAATTATCTTAACGAAAATGCTGAGCATAAATCAGATTAAACTTTTCAAGCATTCAACTATCCTTCTTAATTAGAGCGTGCATCCAGAAGACATATTTCATGGTAAATATAAAAATAATTGATGCAGCCGCCACCTTTCCAGGTTTGGTTGGATCAGTGGGTCGTCGTCCCCCATTATTTTGCGTGGTGGAGTAGTTACGGGCACTCCGTCTAATGCCAAGGGACAGAGGCAACGCCATTGCTGTGAAATCATTGGGATTTATCCGAGGCAATGGCGTTAGTTGTCACGACTGGGCGGGGGTAGGCGTAGTTGCTGGCTGAGTCACAGGCAAAATGCTAAATTTTATATAAGAACCTTTGCTGCGTTTTTGAACTATTTTGCCAATGACCTGCGGCTCTGTAATGGTTTGTCCAATTGCCTTGACTATGCGCTCAGCGCTGCTTTCGTCAGATCCGCTAGCACTTCCCTGGATGAGTATGCGGACTTCGTGTCGCTTGCCCAGCCATTTGACAATATTCTTGAGTCGCGACTCAAGATCATGCTCCGCGATTCGGGCACCTATTGTCAGTGATTTCTCAGACTTTTTGTTGATTTTGTCGGTAGTGGTGTTCGTTGAACCCCCATCATCGGCTAACATTTCCGCAGAGGTGACAAGTCTGAAAAAATGTATTCCAATCAATAGAGAGTTTCCCTATAACTGCGTATTTAGTACCAACTTAAACATGGCGCGCCCTGTTTTGGTGTCCGTTTGGTCCAGACGCAACAGGTGCAACTCTCGCCGCTTGGCCAACTTCTGTGCTTCCTCCAAGGTGGTTATGCTCAGTGCCTGGTTGTGCTGAACAAGTGTAATCTTTTGTGGCGGATTTTTTGGTTTCTGGTCACCACCTGACTTTTTTCCTGCTCCTGGAGCTCCAGCCGTCCTCTGTGATTGTGCCAAATGCCAAAAAGCGATAAATTACGGAGTTGTTGTTGGTGTTGGGCCATTGCTGCAACCTGTTGCACCCTCAACATGCTACGCATCATGAATTGAAAACGTTGCAAGTGCATTTCTGCTTATATTGTTATTTTTACTTTTCACTTTTGCTTTTCTTTGTGCTTGTGCAATTTTCGTTTCGTGGTTGTAGGCAACTCTGGAGCACAGCTGATTATGGTGATATGACACTAGACTGGGCGAACTTGACAAAGCGTGAGCGACAAACCGCAAAATTAGTATTTGTAACCGTCTCAAAATATTCCACAGAGAATTTATTAAATTTATTGATTTGTAATAATTTTTCATAGACTTCAAAGGTAATTCGTCGTAGTTCGGGAAGCCTCCTCGCGATTCTTATCGTACTATCGTAACTTGGCATATGCACACGTCGAGTGCTAATTATCAAAGCAAAAACACAAACAAACACCTTGTGACGATCGGCAAGCGAATTCTTTTTGATAATTTTCTGTGCAGTAGAGAATTCACTCGACTTTCGGTTCATTATGCCCCTCAGTCCCACGGAACTGGCCAACTTCTGCGTCTAAAGACGTTAAGCAGCCGAGAGATCCCCGACAAACGACTGGGTAAGTGGCCGTTGTTGCGTCTGTCGCATTTATATCGAAATACAGGCTCAAAATGGAGTCCACTTGATATTTAAACTCGTCTGTCGTCCCACGTTCTGCAGAGTGCAAGGAATTCTATATATTCGATCCCTTTGACACGTTCTACTCTATCAGAAAGTCGAGCGGCTTTTATGCCGCCTCCATTCGGAACCTGATGCAGTCCTCCGACCTGCTGTCGAAAAGCTGGCCCAGGGCATGACAGAACAGCTCGACGGCCTATTAACCATTTTACACTGTTTTATCCATAATATATTATCAACTAAATACATATATGGCTAGAAAACTTAATGGAATAATGCAAACCTAAAAAAGTATTTACTAAATATTAAAACGTACATAGGTATATTTAATTTCTACTGCGTTGCCGTTGGCCACCGTAATTGCGTCTTCTATTCGACGCTCGTTGCTCTTCACGGACTCGCTCCTCAGCATACCATGTGGCTCTCAGTGCCTGGCATTCCGGAGAATTGGAGCGGTGCTGCTGCAGAGGAGCGAACTCAGGCAGGCGGCACTTCTCGCACTCCTCCCACCTGCTGAATTTGTTCAAATTGCGATCGCAAGGATCTGTTGCATACAGCATACACTCATCGGCACAGAAGTTGTAGAACCAGAACTGTCCCGTAATCGTTTGATTTTGGCAGCGCGGCTGAACGGTGTGCAGCATTTGGAAGCAGCGAGTCGACAGGACGGGATCAGTGTCGACATTGTGGTGGCCATTGGGTCGTGACCATGCCTCCTGCTCTGTACCAGCGCTAGGAATGTCTGTATCAGATGTAAGGAACTCTCTGCTGTGTGTGTTTTCGGGACCCTGTCGGTGCCAAGGAGCCCGTTCTACATCCTCTAAACGCGACGGCTGGTAAATGTCACTGGGACGTTGGCGTGACCAGGGTGATGGTGGTTCCGTTGTCGGTTCATAACCGGCGGCGACATTGTAATTACTTTGAATCCTTGGCTGCTTGTAGGACGGTGGCTTCTGGATTCGAGTTGTCTGTCGCTCTGGCAGCCACACAGCATCCGATTTCTGTGAGTTTTCGCCCCAAATGGGAGTGTGGCCTTTAAGGTTGCCAACCGCAAAGCCGAATCCCGGTCGATCCTGATCTATTGGAGACTCATCATAGCCTCTGTTAGAGTTTCCCTCAAATCTATTGGCGTCTAGTTCTGAGGGTGGACCAAACATGCCTCCGCCGCCTCGTCCGCCCATGGGCTCTTCATAAGGTGACATAGCAATCGATCCTGGTAGATTACCGAGGCAAGCTCTGCCCTCACATTTTCGCGTCTCCTGCAACTCCATTCGATGCACACTCTGGCACTTCGGTTCGGCTCCAGGATTGAGGTACTGGCGCTGCCTCATTTCGTAGCCCTCTCCGCAGGTCACGCTGCATGCACTCCAGCTGCCCCAACGGCTCAGTTGACACTCGGGCCCTCGTTGCTGAGACGACTGACGGATGTTTCCGCCCATTCCCACGCCCATGCCAAAGCCCGTTCCCATTCCCGTTCCAGGGCCCAGATCATCAAAGTCTCCAACGTTCCCCATTAGATTGTGTGCACCGCATATCTGGCCCTGGCACTCGCGTTCGTCGTATTGCGGCACATTGCAGTTGTAGATCCTCGCCAGCTCAGGCTGCTTGTAGACGCGTCGCCTGTACTGCATGCCATCGCCACATTTGGATGAGCAGTCGCTCCAGCTCGACCAGGGATGTGTAAGGCACTCACGGGGTACTTCTGCTGGATTGTTGGCTGGGGATTGTGGGATCAGGTGATTGTCATAACAAATGGGAGATGTATACTCTCGCTACACTCACAGTCTTCATCCGCACAGCGCCGCTCGTAGATACGTTGGCGTCGCACGGTCAGGATTGCCATGGGCTTCATGGGAGCACCCGTCTCGTCGTAGAAGGGCGAGCGCGGATCATTAGGAAAGTCGGAACGCATGCGCCTGATAACATCTGGCGGGACCTGCGGCTGGTCAGGTGACTATCAAGTAGAGAGGGCCAAACTTAGTGCAAATTCAGCGACTGATCCTGCTATCACCTACAGTATAGCTTGGCCCCGCATCCGTGCCGATATCCCAGGGATACAAATTGATAACCTTTCCCTCCAGCCACGTGCAGTTCCGTAGACACAGCTCCAGTCCACTGACGCCCACGATCCAGTCGGGGGATGGCTCTATTTTGGAGGCAAACGACACCATGTGATGCAATGGATCCACTCGCACCGAGGCCATAGACTTGCTACTCATGTTGGGGAACGACGGGCCGCGTGCCTTGATAATGGTGCGGATCTTTTGATCCTGTTAAGACTAGACATTACTTTGGATTTCCAGCCGATCTAGAGAGATATCAATTCACCCGAAAGTTGATGCTGAATTCCCGCTCAAGCAGGCGCGAGCTGCAGTGCTCCGCATACTGCTTGAGTCCCTCGCTCGCCAGGGATCCGGATTCCCAGAAGCGGTAGTCGGAGCTGTGGGCAGCCCCCAAAAGCTCACAAAACCGCGTTTCCCAGCCTCGAGCTGGAAAGTCCCTTGGGTGCAGGTTGCGGGACCAGACGCCTTCAAATGTCAGCTGTATTGATGGTCAACAAAAAGGTTACTGGAGAACTTCTGGGCCTTTGCTATACAACTCTCACCTCATAGCGCGCCTCGTCGCAGGCACAGCAGGGTATATCCAGCAAAGTAGCCGTTGGCTGGCTCTCCACATCGTCAACGACTTCCTCGCAAATGCGTCGCGTTAGACCACCGTCATCCATGTGCCATACGTCGCGATGCTGCAAGACCGTGGCCCGCATGAGGATACAGCCGCTGCCTGGCTCGCTGGGCGCCACCCAGGTCAGGTGCATGTGTGTCTTTGGATTGGTGTTGGTGTTCTCCACCATGTTTATGCAGTTGGGACTGAAGCGCGACTCGGTCATGTCGCCCAGCTCAAAGCGTCCGAGGTCATCCGCATAGTTGAAGTCCCCGTTTTCGTTCTCTAGCGCCAGAATGAAGCTAATGTAGCGATGCCCGTTGAATGCATTCAGGGAAACTGTAAGATCATTCAGTTCTTGAGCTGTTATCGTCGACCTTGAATAATCGTATGCCAGGCTTTCGAATTCGCAAGGGCCCGCGATAAGCCAGATCGACTCAAGGCACATGTGCGTAATTTGTTTACAAAACAATAAACATTGCGAAATCTTGGAAGCATAGCGATTCAGATGATGCCTCAAATCCCAAGGCTCTCTTCCCATGAAGTTCAAGCGCAAGGGCCAATGAACTTTACTCACCGTTGTACTCCTGTCCGAGAATGTATGTTTCCGGATTGCCTGTTATGCTTATCACATAGTTTTCATCCACTGGCGACTTGGGCGTGGCCGTGTTTGCCGGTCGGCGTGTACAGATGAGACTGCGGGCTGTGCCGATCGTCAGCGCCGCCAGAAGCAGTGGAAACAGAGGAAGAGAGTCGGTCCGGCACATTCTGGAGAAGTCTATAACCATTCGACTTGGGCGACTGTTGCAAACTGAGCGAAGCTTTTTCCCTTTTGCGAAAAGTGAATCAGAAAGAGAGACTTGGCTGCTGTTCCGACGGTTCCCCGATAAGCCCCAGCAGTGTAGAGTGTACTGCGGAGCGCCTTACTTTTCTGACCCACTGATTCCAATAGACTGCGACTGGGGCCTTATCAGCGCCGGAAAAACAACCAAAGCTTTGGCTCTCTTCAAAACTGCGACAGAGAAACCGAAACCCAGCTGAAGTATTCTCTTTCAACTCTGGATGGAAGTCAAGAAAAGAGACCCTGACTGGCCATTATTCACCGTAATACTTTATTAAGCAATCCGACCACTCTTCAGCTGCCATAACGACCCGTTCTGTACGAATCGTATGTGTTCTTTGTGTGTGACATCGGCTCAGCTATATCCCCTAGCGCTTCGCCGAATCGAGCAGCGCCATAAGCTCCGCCTGTCCCCCGGGCATAGGATCCCCCGGTCGGGGCGTAAGCTCCCCCGCCATATAGATCCATGGCTTCATTTTCGCTACGCTCCACGTTCATCTGGGGCTGCAGACATGTACCCTCACAGGCCATCAGCGAACGGAAACGATTCTTGTTCTCATCGCAGTTGTCCGTGGTGAAGATCTTGCACTCGTGGTCGTCGTGGTCGTAGAACCAGTAGTTGCTCACAACCACCGGATTGGCCAGGCAGGGACGAGTGGAGGCAATGGGCTTCTCGAAGCAGTAGTCCTGGACCACATTGTAGTTGCTGTTGCTGTTGCTGTTTCCGCTGCTGCTCGGCTGCTCAGCCATGTCCTGCTGGCGACTGGGATAGCGTCCAGCGTAGGGAGATCTAGTGGTGAAGCCCAGGCCCGGCCTCAGGTTAGGGGTCGTGTAATCATTGCTGTTGTATCCCAGGTTGTAATCATTGTAGCTACTCCCGGGTCTGTTACCCACCATCTTCTCACTTCCGTAGGTATTATAGTTGGGCCGCTCTTGATCGAGTGGCTGGCGATTTGCGTTATAGCCCCGTCGACTGTCGGTTGGATGAAACGGTGAACGTTGCTGGCTGTCTGTCTGGCCAAAGGGCGAGTTGGTATCTTGCGATCTATCCACAGAACCGTACGGTGACCTGTCAAAAGCATAGTCATTCTCAGCGGGGCTGAAACTCTTTCTGTTCCATCCTTGATTAGCTGATCCCCCATACGGACTATCCAGCCTGTTATTGTGACTATTAGTGTTCCAGTTGGGAGTCTGATTGGGTTCGCCGAACAGCTCTGGCTCCGGCAAACCATCAAGCTCCCCGTTGTCGGGTATGGTGCCGCCACAGTCCGAGCCCAGACACTGCCTTGTCTCCTCCAGGGGAAGCCGCATGACCGTCAGACATCGCGGCCTCGCCTGGGGATTGTAGTAGTCGCGGGTGCGTGTGGAGATGCCTCGGCCACAGGTTTTTGAGCATGGTGACCACTCACTCCAGTTGCTCAGCTGACACTCGGCCATGGAGCCTGTCGCACCCTCCCCACCCAAGCCCAAGCCTACATCCACACCGGGGCTCGCAATGGCATACTCTTCCTCCCCCTGGCCGCACTGGGTGCCCTGACACTGGCGAATCTCCTCCAGCTGAATAGCGCAGTTGTAATTGGCCGCCAGGTTGGGATTCTTGTAACTGCGAATGCGCTGCGTGTAGCCCTGACCACAGCGGGTGCTGCAGTTGCTCCAATCGTTCCAAGGATGGACGGCGCATTCAAGGGGTCCCCGTCCCCCCTGCGTTACTGATCAGTGAGTAAACCAAGGGTCAGATATATAATTGAATCATAATGTTTCTGGTCACTCACCCTCCTCGCACTCGCGGATGTAGAGTTTCTTCCTCGTCAGGTAGAGCGTGGCCAGGGGCTTCATTGAGGCGCCCGTATCGTCGAAGAATGGCGAACGGTAATCGCTGGGATACGAAGAAGTTATACGTCGTATCACATCTGGTGGCACCTGTGGCTGATCGGGAGACTGAAGGAGAAATCCGTTCTTCAAATAGAAATCTGTGACCGGCAGCATGTGATCTGTGATCTTTACCCACCATATATGAGGGTCCTGAATCGGTGCCAATGTCCCAGGGGTACAAGTTCAATACCTTTCGCTTCAGCCACGTGCAATTGCTGAGGCACAGCTCCAGTCCCGCCACACCCAGTATCCAATCGGGCGAAGGATCGATTTTGGCAGCCAGCGAGATCTGATGATGAGCTGGATCCACCCGAGCATTGGCCAGCGTGGAGCCAAAGGCATTCAAGCGATGAGGGATGCCCGGGGCTTTGATGATGGTACGCACTGCGCCATTCTGTAAGAGATCAGCAGATGGAACAAGAACCCCCATGAAAATAAAAGGAATAGCCAAACTTGGGTGTTGTCTCGTATCTCCTGCTCCAGGGTACGGGTAGCGCCATGCTCGGCCATCTCTCGCATGCCTAGGCTGGCTCGTCCTCCGTAGGCCCAGTAGCGGTATTCATTTCTGTGCGAGGCGCCAATCACCTCGCCCAAGCGTGTGCGCCAGGCCTCGACTGGGAAGTCCTTGGAATGGGTGTTTCTGGTCCACTTGCGCTCCAGGACGATCTTGAAAGGGAATGGAACTGTAACAGCGTAACATTCAGGGCCAGTCTTGGGCGTCCCACCTCGTACTTGGCCTCATCGCAGGCACAACAGTTCTGGAGTGGCGGCGTCAGGCTGTTCAGCTCGTCAATTTCCTCGGGGCAGATGCGTTTGGTGAGAAAGCCTTCATCAATGAACCATACATCGCGTTGCTGCACCACTCCCGCCTTGATGAGGACACAGCCGCTTTCGGGAGACTTTGGAGCCACCCAGGAGACTTCGATGTGGGTCTTGGCGTTGGTGTTGGTGCTCTCGACCATGTTCTCGCAGCCGACGCTGAATCTGGTGTCCGGGGAGCCCAGGAGTTCAAAGTGCCCGGTCATGTCCAGTCCATTGAAGGCCACCGCCTGATCCTCGCTCTCGATGACCAGCGTGAAGCTCACGAATTTTAAATTGATGGGGCAGGAAAGCGTCACTGTGAAAATTTATGATAGAGAAACTTCCTTTGGATGTGCACGGGACCCCTCACCGTTGTACTGATGCTCGGGGACATAGGTTGCTGGATTTCCATCGATCAAAATCCGAAAGTTTTCATCGACAGCAGACCGTTCGCCGCTGGCTCCTTGTGGGATCCGATTGCATGCCCCCCGCACGCCCCGAATCACCAAAATTTGTAGCACAAGCACCCGTACAAGTCGCCACATCGCGTCTCGATCCATAGCTGTCCACAGCTCAGCGTCGACTGACTGCTCGGCGGATGGGTCAGTGCCGAAATTGGTGAATCGTCTCTATTAATCGTTGAGCTTTTCAATTATCTCATCTTGATTGAGTTGCCGTCAATTGGTATAGTTTTTTGTTTCTTCTTGTGTGTGGCACGCTCTCCAATTGACGATTTGGCGCTTGAGTTCTTTGAACTTGGACCAGGGCGCTGAAGGAGGCAAGGGCCGTGCAACAGTCGTACAGCAGATTTGGGTCAATGACGAAAGTGGCATGAAGCGGAAATATTATACTACGACTCCCCAAAACAGAAGTGGAACTTAAGCCCATTCTTCCCTATCAACAGTCAATGGCCTGGAGCACCTGGGGGATTCTTATATATTTTGTCATTCATTCGCTTGCGATTACATAATTGGTGTGTACGACTAATACTTGTTGATAGATCCTCCTCCTCCTTCTCCTTGTTCCTGTTTCCTTACCACTTTTCGGCCTCGTCGTTGCTGCTGAGGAGGCACGGCATCATCATACACTTCTCCATGCGGACACGATCCTTGCACTTGTAGCTCAGATCCGTGTTGAGCAGAGTGCGGGTGCGCTGCCGGACGGCGTTGTCGCCACACGTGGCTGTGCAGGGCGTCCAGGCAGACCACTCCGAGTAGCGGCACTCATCGCGCGGATCCGGTGGTGGCGTCTTGGCCACATGACGGCGCTCACCGAATCCCCCACCGCTGATCGAATAAATGTCGTCGCAGCGCTGGTAACAGCGGTCGAGTCGCACCAGATGCTTGGGGCAGGGCTTGCCACCGTATTTCGGGGTGCGGAGGACGCGACGAGTCCGCAGTTGGTAGCCGTCGCCACAGGTGGCGTTGCAGCTGTGGGTGACCCACTCGGAGACGAGACAGTCGATGGTTTGGAGGCGGTCGTTCTGGAGTTCTTGCTTGTGGCGAGGCAGGCGGCAGGTGTCCTCACACTCCTCCTTCGATTTGAACTTGTTGCGGTTGGTGTCGCAGCGGTCCGACCAGTAGATTGCGCATTGGTCGCTCACGTGGTCGTAGTACCAGTAGTTGGTCACGTCGCTGTCCCGGCAGGGGCTCTCGAACAGGTCCTCGTAGCAAAGATTGGGAACGATGGTGTCACAGCTGGGGTTCGTACAGTTCACCTCCTCGTGGAGCTTGATGTGGCGGCAGGGATCACTGCCATCGTCGCTGGGGTCGCGCACGCCGTACACCTGGTTGTTGTTCCACACCTTGCGTATACGCTGACGCTTCCCGTGGCCTCCGCACGGACCCTGACAGGGCGAGAAGTCCGACCAGGGCGTAATCCCACACACTGGCGGTATGTACTCCTCCTTGTGCTGGCTGTAGCTCTCGAAGTTGCGAAAGATCGAACGCTTCTCGGCCCCATCCTCCGCGTTTCCAGCTGCGTCATCGGGGACTATGTCGCCCCCGCACTCCATGGCCTCGCACACTTTGGTCTCCTGCAGGCGCGCCTTGCTCGCCTTCTGGCACTTCTTCTTGGCCTTCTTGTTGAGGTAGTGGCGCGACCGTGTCTGCTCGCCCATGCCACACGTCACAGTGCACGAAGACCATTCGCTCCACTCGGACAGCCCGCACTGCGGATCGTTGGAGCCCTCCGTCGGATATCCAACCTCGGGCTGCACCCCGTCGGCTGTTTCCTCATTGAAGCTTGCGCAATTGCGTCCCACGCAGTTCTTCTCCTCCCGCAGGGCATTGTTGCAACGATGACGCTGGGAGACATGTAATCAGAGGTTATATATATGCATCTCTCAATCTGTCTTCATCTCTAGGATGGCCTCACCGATGCCAGCACGGGATTCTTGAACTCCCGCGTCCTGTACTGCTTGCCGGGTCCGCATTTGGTGCTGCACTCGTCCCATCTGGTCCAGGCCTGGGTGGCGCACTCCGCGGGCAGCTGCTCCGCTGGAAAGGCATTCAGGAGTTTGGCATCAGGCTTGTTCAGAGTGGGTATTAAGTTATTGTGCCTTACAATCAGTCGACTCGCAGTTCTTCTCGTAGAGACGCCTTCGGTTGATATGCAATGTGGCCAGAGGCTTCATCTGAGCTCCGGTGGGATCGTAAAAGGGTGAGCGAGGGTCGTTGGGGAAGTTGGACTTGATGCGACGTACTACGTCGGGCGGCACCTGCGGCTGGTCGGCAGACTGGAACGAAAAAAGAGGGATTGAGCATTGATCGCAGAGAGCCCTTTGGAGATATGCATGTTACCATATAAGATGGACCGCTGTCAGTGCCCGCATCCCAGGGATACAGATTGTGGACCTTGGTCTCCACCCACGAGCAGTTGGGCAGGCACAACTCCAGCCCTGAGACACCCACAATCCAGTCGGGCGAGGGATCCACCATGGAGACCAAGGAAATCAGATGATGATTCGAGTCGACTCGAAAGACGGCGAAAGTCTTGCCAGTCACATTTGGATAGGCGATTCCCCGCGCCTTGATGATCGTGCGGATGTGCTCGCTCTGGTCCTTCAGCTCGCTTTCCAGGGTGCGTGTGGAGCCGTGCTCGGCCACCTCCCGCAGCCCCTCACTGGCCATCTCCCCGTACTGCCAAAACCGATAGTCGATGGTGTGGGAGGCGCCGATGATGTCGCTGAATCGCGTGCGCCAGCTGTTGGCCGGAAAGTCCTTGGGATGCGTGTGCCGCGACCACTTGCCCTCGAAGGTGAGCTGATAACGAGAGAAGCTTAGGTTGTTGGAAGTCATTGAACTTATTGAACGATACCCACCTCGTACTTGGCCTCGTCGCAGGCACAGCACGGATCCATAATGCTGGGCTGACTGTCGATGTCGTCCACCTCCTCCTCGCACATGCGCTTGGTCAGGAAGCCATCGTCCATGAACCAAACATCGCGATGCTGCATCACGGTCGCCCGCAGCAGGATGCATCCCTGTCCGGGACTTGACGGTGCCACCCAGACCACATCCACGTGAGTCTTCACATTTGTGTTCGTGTTCTCCACGAGATTGGCGCACCGCGGACTGAAGCGCGTCTCGGACAGATCCTGTAGCTCAAAGGTGCCCACTGCATTCGGATCATCCTCGCCATCTCCCGTCTCGAGGTCCAGGGCCAATAAAAAGCTCACGAAGGACAGGCCCGAAAATGCACTCAGAGTCACTGCAAGAGCAGGCGAAGTTTGAAGGTGGCAGATTACTTGTCTGTGGTTGACCACTCACCGTTGTACCTCTGGCCCGGCACATAGCTCTGGACATTGCCAGCCACGGACAGCACGTAGTTATCGTCCACTGGAGACTTGGCTGCGGTGGCCCCCAGCGGGATGCGGTTGCAGGCCTCGATGCGCGGCCAAGTGCGCATCAATGCCAGGAATAGGATGAGGCACTCGATGGCTTTCATTGCGGATCGCTGCAATCGGATAGCAGAGAAGGAACTTTTATTCTGAATTGGATCGGCTCTGTGGCATCTGCATCCCCCGCGTGGATAAAAGCTGTTTCTGGAACCCATTTGGAATTCCCTTAATTGTCTTAATTATCAGCACTCGTACCGAATGTCAATGGCAGGCCAGTTGTGGATCTGAATTGAACTTGAATTCGTTGGTGGCCTGCGCAATCGTCTGTGCATACACAGCGATATATGTACGGTATACCTTCCAATTGAAGCACTATGCCCATTTACTTTACCCAGTTTCGATGTCTATGAGTATTTCTGTTTTTACAGACACTTTCTATTTCCTTTCAGAGCCAAACCGCATCATTGCCATGCGGAACTTGAACTAAGAGGTGTCTGGTCTGCGCTGTTTCCCCCTTGACAATCGCATCGCATTGCAAGCCCATATTTAATCATACATATAGTACGATATAGTATACGAACGAGTACTACTGCATAGTATATAAACCGTCTACGTCACTGATTAAATTCAATTGAAAAACGCGCCGACTATTCATAGGAAATGTGAGCAAAATAACAGCCCCCAGACGGCTACAAAAACAATTCCCATAGATTTCCATCATTGAAAACACTTTTGGGGCTTCGCCCTGACAGTGGAAATCCGAAGTGAGTCCAAATAATCCCAGACTGACCATAGGAACACTGCAACTTACTGGATACGTAATTTTCCAATGTTTAATGAATCCTTTTAAAGTCCTTCAGGACGTTTTTGACACTTCTTTGGCTCAGTATTGATAGATCTCATGGGATACGAGTTGAGAATCCATTTCGCGCTAGACAGATATGTCGAAAAAAATGAGTTCAGAACGGAACGTTCTCTGGAGGCACTCGAACGGCAACTGAATGCAAATTTGCACGAGCATCGGAACCGACAGCCCCGCCGATTACTGGCCTGCCCAGACGATGTGCATCATATGATTCGGGTTGGACGAGTGGCTAATGGGAGAGCGAGAACCGACGCGATGCTCTTCTTTCCTATCCATCGTTCAGCACGGCTTCCGTTTTGTGCGTGTCTTCGCATTTGTTGATGGGCTTCTGTTTTCACTCGCCCATCCTAAACAAAGGGGGACTGCAACTGGAAACTGCCAGGTACTGTGGAAATACATGCAATAATACCAAATAAAAGCCTGAGTACCCTTAGTACATGTGTCGGCATTAGCTGTCAGGGCAGGCAGCTTAGCAGCATAATATCGAAAACAAACTAAACTCTCAAATTCATTAGTACACTGAAATCTGATCACTATCAGTGTTAAGTGCAAAATTGTTCATTTTGTTGTATTTATATTATATTTTTTAAACAATTACTGCATTTTGTTGCGATATGTTAAAATGTCGACTGGCACAGTATTTGTTCGCTGTGAGTTCCTAGTTCTCTAACCAATTGAATCTAAATAATTAATCCCCTTCCCGATCCTGTGCAGCTACTAAAGCCAACGATTTGCGAGCTAAGGCTAATAATTTGAGGGTAAGTTCCTGCGGTAAAAGGGGGAAGGAGCCTCATTCCAATCTAAAATGGAATGTTCTACAGGCTTCGAACGAAAGCCGATTTATTTATACGCTCTGCGGCACTGGAGGGTGTAATCTGAGCACCTGCTCGATGCCTAGTAAATTAAAGGACATAGAGTCGTGCTCCGGATCCGTCCACGAGCGTATGTCGTTGCCAGAAAGGCCGATGCCACAAGCCAAGATCTCTCTCTCGAAGAACACCCTTGCTCAGGAAGGTAGTACCGCAGTCGCCCCACGTATGTTTACCCTCCAACTAATTATCTTACGGTACTTTTTTCAACGTTCGTCCAATTCAAGGCACGGCCCACCAGTGGGTCCTCATTCGAAATCGTGTGCGTGCTCTCCAGGCACAGTACCAGAGTATACAATGCCTTCAAGCGGCTTTTTTTGAGAAGCTGCAATCGTTGGGGCCGGAGGAGTCCAAAATGATTGGCTCGTACAAGTTGTTTGCCATTGTGCTCAACGAGGACAGCAAGTGGGTTCATAGGAATGAAGATCCGATCCGTTTGCTCCAGAACTTGCGTGAGTTTCTATCGATTCCATCCTCAGCCTGTGGACACAACAGTGCCATTCTTTTTGCAGCCATCGAGAGCGCCCAAGATCTGAAGAATCGTTGCCAGGGGATCGTCGATTCGGGCTTTATGATGTTGTACGATCATCTGGATCACATCCAGCTGGCCAAGGACGAGCTGGAGGCGTGCAATCAGAAAGAGAAGCTCACAGTCAAGCTGAAGGATCTTCTGGTACGTCTGATTCAGGCTCTTTGCCATCTGCTCCAGTGCTCAGCTCTTTCCCGTTTATCCACAGAACCGGCAAATGTTTAGCATCGTTGAGAGCATCGACCAGGTGTGTGTGACACCTGTCAGCCAACAGGTTGCGCCCAACAAGGATCAGTACAGCGACAAAAGGAACTGCGGAAGCAGAAGCAGCGCATGGAGGCTCGGTTGTTACAAATCCATAAGGCCTACAATGGAGAGATGTATAGGCTCAAGGCGGACCTTGAGGGAAAGCTGAAGGCGGTGGAGGAAAACTGGCAGCAGACGGTGGTCGAGCTGAAGCAGATGCTATGTCTCTACGAAACACAAAACAACGAAAACTTAAGGAAACTGGCCCAACAGAATGCCTCTTTGACGACTAAGGACAACACCATCGCGTCGATGAAGGCTGAGATGGAGAACCTAATGTCTCGGTGAGCGGAGCAGCCAGATGGGGATTTCTGATGAACTTTTACTGAGTTATCTATCCTTAAACAGCAATACGACGCTGGAGCAGCTAGTAAAGGAGTCGGAGGCTATCGTGCTCCAGGCACAGAAAGAGGTCGAAAGAAACGGGGAATATGTAGTCTCTCTGGAGAACAAGTTTAAGGTCCAACAAGAGAAGCGTCAGGATGTACTCGACCAGGTCGTGGTGAAGAGAGATCAGACAATAGCCGATTTGAATCTAAAGGTCCTGAATCACAAGCAATTCAAGACCTGGGTCCACCGACAACGGAAGAGTACTGGCAAGCTACAGGCGGGGAACGACGAGCTGGATGTAAAGCTCCAACAGACGAGGGCCGAGATCAGGTGAGGCCCTCACTGTAGAGTTCTTTTTGATACACAGTTCACCTAAAAGTTTCCATTCCATATCCGCAGTGAGCTGGAGGAGCATTTGAGGAGTACAGCAGTCCAGCTTGACTCCAGTTACCAAAGAGAGCAGCAGCTGCACTCGCATCTGAAGGATGTGAAAACGGAGCTGTTCAGGTCCGAGCAGCTGGTGGTCCAGATGCGCGAGGAGGCGAAGGCGGTTCGGCAGAGAAAACCCACGCCCAAAGACCACCAACAGAAAATTGACCAACTATGCTTCGAATCTGCCAAGAAGGACAAGAAAATAAAGAAGGTCCGTGGTCGAGGCCTCGGCATAACCGGGACTATCCTAATTATATATATTTCTCGTTGCAGTTAACCATCCAGCTGGAGTCGAAGGAGGAGCAGCTACGCCACGTCTTCGAGAAACTCAATCGCAGGCAGGGGAAGCTCAAGTGCATGGAGAAGTCTATAAACCTGCTCACGGAGCAGAATATTCGCCTCTCCGAGCTCCGAAATAGGCAGTGTGAGAATGAGTTCTTGATGGAACAGGAAATTTCCCAACTAATGGGCTCCATGTACGTATTTATTAGCTTGCCATTGCCTTAAACACACTCGATCCCCTTAAATCGGGGCTATGTTATGGCAAGCTAAGGAAGCAAAGAAATTTTAATGCGATTTTAAACGAATTGCAATTTTCAGAAAGATGTATCAAGATCATATCAGCAACAGCAGACAACCAGAACAACCAACTGAACTGAATGGACGCTGCCGTATAGATCCCTCTCTCCAAAATCAGCAGACGCAGGAGAATTTTCAATTGCATGGAACCTACTTTCGGCCACTCCATAGCCACCTTGCCAAGCGGCAGCAGGTGCACCATCGGTAAGCGAACCGCCAATAGAGATTCCATAGCTAAAGCCTGTTGCACCACCACTTCCCGCAGGCATTAGATTAGCATTAGCTCTGACCAGCAATACAATTTCGTGATAGCAGCTGGAGCAGATACCAGACAATATGAAATGGCTCAATCAGACAAATTTATTGTTATAATTTTGCGTTTTTAGTAAATATTGAAAGTACTACGGGTATACATAATACTATTTGAGTGGGTATTATATAAGTATATCTCCCTGAATTTTCTCTGGGGGCATCGGCAGGGGGATTGAGGAAGATCAGTAGAGATGCCGCCCGGCTGAATCTGAATCTGGCACAGTTAATTGAAATGATTTGCATTTTGAGGGCAGGGTCGCAGTAATTAATGTTCGTTGGATGGGGTAGAGATACTCCCAAGCGATGATCAATGTGAGTAACGTAACCCTTCGTGAGCCGATGGATTCATATGTAAGATCTTGGGCTTGAGTTCCCCTAATAATTCCTGTTTGGTTGAAATTCTCAGCGCTCAACGAGCATCGCTATAGCACTCAGCGCTCATCTCGGCAAATATCAGATGGTGCCGCTGCCTCGGCTCCAGAGGTTTCCTAGTCCATTATCAGTTATGCTTCAGTTAGTCGCACTGGGCCGCTTGCTATAGACGGTTGACGGTGACAATTGAAAAGTAGAACAACTTTCGGGTGGGACATCGGGACGTCTGTTGTATGCGAGATTAAGAAGATTCCAAGTGAAAGTGTAAGAATAAAAGTATATTTTATCTCTTGTGTGATTATGTGGTGTTGGTACTTGATCTTTGTGTGTCGTGTCCAATAGATAAGCAGATATTGCCAAGAGTTTACAGCATATCTGGTCTACTAGCTACTATCTAGATCA
This sequence comes from Drosophila lowei, assembly GCA_008121275.1. Lineage (NCBI taxonomy): Eukaryota > Metazoa > Arthropoda > Insecta > Diptera > Drosophilidae > Drosophila > Drosophila lowei. Next base: position 15,520,352 of record CM017778.1, on the reverse strand, counting down.
TGCACTTAGCTGGGCAAACAGTCTGGAATAGACCCGAATTATATGCGGCCAACACTCTGTCTTAGACAGGCATGCGTCCAGATTAGATATTCTTTTCACGATTCCAAAGATTCCGGTCATATTTGGACACACCGTGGTTCACGAACTGCGGAACCGGGCAGAGATTGCCAGGGATGTGAGTGATGATCGCATTGAACCCACTGACTTGCGATTTCGGAGTGCATTTTGTACTATCAGCATTTTGCACGGCGCCCGTACAATTTCGCGTTATAATTAATTGCCGTAATCTGTGGCAGCAAAAATCAAAATTAAAATTTTACTGCCATTAATTCCTAACCAGTTGGGAATACGGCTTAAAATTTAATCCATCTATTTATAGGCCAATTTGGGCAAAGGATAGAGTCGCACCTGGTTACTGGTTTAATGACACGCGATGAGTGGCGATTTAGAAACTCGATCACCACTTTTATGCGATCAAATATCAATAATAAAACAAGAAAATAGAAGTAAACAAATTCATAAACTATCCCAATTTATACCGCAAAACTTGAATCTCTAAGCGCGCCATCCACTTGATTTCTTTGTCTCCTGATCTCGGTGACGCCACTGCTAATGACCTGTTTATAAGTAGCCCCGACCTTGGAGTACCATACTGACCCTGACCGATATCGACATTTCCCTGTCGTCTATTTTATCGTGCCATCCCATCTTCATTAATTAATGTGAGCTTTTGTGTCGTGTTCTGCCAGCTTCTTCGTTTATTGTCCTAAGAATTAAGTCAGCCCTAATCCAATAACTATGGATGCTGCTGCAGAGTACCAGAGACTGAGCCAAAAGATGGATAAAAGCCAGGCCAAAGACCAGACAGAAAGGAGCTCCGTTCTCTATACCACATCCAGCGATGAGGTGGGTAGTCGGATTACTGTACTTTGGAATATCCTTGGCACTACCTCAATCCTTTCAGCTTACCATTAACTGTTGCCTGAACAAAATCGAGGGACAGCTTCCGGTGGAGGCAGAGGCGGTGGAGAGGGGTGTGAAATCCTCTGGCCAGCGCGACCAGTGGAGTCGGGGATTGGAGTTCCTCTTCTCGTGTATTGCTCTGTCCGTGGGCCTGGGAAATGTCTGGCGCTTTCCGTTCATCGCATTGGAGAATGGCGGTGGAGCCTTTGTGATCCCCTATGTAATAGTACTCGTCCTGATCGGCAGACCGATCTATTATCTAGAGGTCGTCATAGGACAGTTCTCGAGCCGGGGCTGCATCAAGGCCTTCGACATGGTGCCCATTATGAAGGGTGAGTGCATCCTCCTCAGACACTGTTCGGTCTCTCAACGCTGAATCTCCTGTCCAGGAATCGCCTACGGCCAGGTATACTCCACTGCCCTGGCCACCACCTACTACGCCTGCATTATGGCCTTAACCATACGCTATCTGGTGGCTAGCTTTGACGCTGTCCTGCCGTGGACCTACTGTCTGGTGGAGTGGGGCAGCGCTTGCGTGGCCACAGGAGCCACCGTCGCACCCAATGGAACTGCCCTCGGCCAGGGCGTATCTTCTGCGGAGCTTTACTTCACGTGAGTTGGACCAAAACAATATTTCTCCCCGAGTAGCTCTCAGTAGCTTACCCCCTTGTAGGCATACGGTGCTCAGAGAGCCTGAGAACCTGCAGGAGAATGGCCTGGGAACTCCCAGTTGGGACTTGGTGCTCTGCTTGTTCGCCACCTGGCTGATCATTGGCACCATCCTCTTCAAGGGCATACGCAGCTCGGGCAAGGCATCCTACTTCCTGGCCCTCTTTCCGTATCTGATCATGCTGATCCTGTTGGGCAGGGCGTTGACCTTGCCCGGCGCCTGGCGCGGCATCGTCTACTTCCTCGAGCCGAAGTGGTCCGAGCTGCTGAATCCGCATGTCTGGTATGCGGCCATCACCCAGATGTTCTTCTCGCTGGCTATCTGCTTCGGCACCCTGGTCATGTACGCCTCCTTCAACGACTTCCACAAGAATGTCCACAAGTAAGTTCGCGTATATGCCTTCCTTCTTTCCTCCCTCTATCTAATGCTGCCTCCCCTCCCATCAGAGATGTGATCATCATCACCAGCATTGATTCCTTCACCTCGATCCTCGCTGGCTGCATCATCTTCGGCATCCTGGGCAATCTGGCCCATGAAACCAACACCGAGGACATCGCTAAGGTGGTCCAGGGAGGGGCTGGACTGGCCTTCATCTCGTATCCGGAGGCGATTGCCAAGTTTAAGTATCTGCCGCAGCTGTTTGCCGTGCTGTTCTTCTTCATGCTGCTGGTGCTGGGGATCGGGTCCAACGTGGGCATGGCCAGTTCTGTGATCAACGTGGTCAAGGATCGGTTCAACCATCTGCCCCACTGGCTACTGTCCGCCACCTTCTCCCTAATCGGCTTCCTTTGTGGGCTGATCTATATGACGCCGGGCGGACAATTCGTTCTCAACCTGGTGGACTTTTACGGCTGCACCTTCATAGCCATTTTCCTGGCCATTGCCGAGCTGCTGGCCGTGGGCTGGATCTACGGGGTGAAGCGCATCTGCAGCGACATCGAGTTCATGCTGAACGTAAAGACAAGCTTCTACTGGCGCATCTGCTGGGCCATTGTGGCCCCCGGCCTGATGTTCCTCGTCCTGGTCTATATGCTGTCCAACTATGAGCCCCTGACCTATCGAGGTTTGGAGTATCCCCGGGCTGCTTATATAGCGGGCTGGGTCATCTGGGGCCTGGGAGTGCTTCAGCTGCCCATTTGGGCCATCTACACGATCTGTCAGCAGCCGGGAAAGACTCTCAGCAGCGTAAGTAGGGAGGAGGGATACATCCCAAGAGAACTCTGTTAATTCCTTTCTCTACAATACAGAAGTTGAAGATGTCCCTGCAGCCCACGCTGGACTGGGGTCCCCGCCAGCCACAGGAGTTCGAGGCGTACATACTGCACAGGAATCGCCAGGCGGAGTTCAAGCCGCGACGCGGGGGCTACCTTTGTGACAACATCTTTGGCTAAACTATCAAATAGAATTAGTTATCATTTAATTTTACGCTTTATTATTAATGCCAAAACGCGCATAACTTTCGTTTGCTGCAAGCTTTAGTTGTGGCAAAAAAGTTGTTGTTTGTTAAGAACTAATGTCGAACAGTTTTTAATTAATATCCTATATGGCTTAGGCTTAGCTTAAGCGTTAAAAATGTGGGTTTTAGGACTGCAAGTACTCGTAACTAACTAGAGAACAAAAACCAAGTTAATTTTTGGATAAAAATATAAGCCAGAGACCTCTGAAGCATTTCAATGGCAGCTACTTAGATGGAATAATTGTCTTTGACTGGTTGAATCCCACGAACCCCAAATTATAGGAAAATATGTTGCCTTCTATCACCATAGAATGAGAGATACATTATTGGTTTCGGCTTACACAATTCTTCGCTTTGTGTTGCTCCTTTCTGCTTTAGTTTAATTATCACAGCACTTTTTGATATTGTTTTTATTGTGCAAAATTATATGTCCCTCCAACAGAGTCCTGGTCTGTGTGTGAGTGTGTGGAGTAAGTGCCTAACAAGTTCACCAACACATACATATACTCCCTCTCTCTCTATCGCTTTTCCTATGTATATTTGTATATATCATTAGGCTATTTAGTATGTCTCTTAATAGTAGGCTTAGTGGCAAGCTTTAGCCAAGCAAAAATTTGTTAATTAATTATTGAAAAACTTTGGTTTGGTCTGCATCGCATCCTTCTTCTTCTTAGCTACATACGAGTATATAAAAGTGAAATTTTATATAAGTTTTGAACCCCGAACGGATTTTTTGTTTTTTTTGCTAATTTTTGGCAGATTGTTAGATTTGGGCAAAGTTTTCCCTCGACCACATTGCGGTTTCTCTGATCCTTTCTGATCAACGTTTTCTAGATTTTATGCTAAGAATTGACTCTTGGTTTGCGGTTTTGTTAGCCTACTTTTCAGCGCGAAAAATTCAGCGTTTATACATCTGTCTATTCTACATACATACGAAGTGGTGTTAAACTCTTGATATATCTAGGTTCGAATACATATACATAGCTCTGATTGATTCGCTATTTATTGTGGCTAAAATGGAAGTTCTTCGCTAGCAACTCACACTAGATATGGTCCTATTTACTGGGTCTGTCTCCCGAGATGTTTTATAGAAAAATCTAACATACGATATGAGTTACCTTGAGTATATTGTCTCCTACTTATATACGATATACGCCTATCGAGTGTTAATTGGCAGATGCTGATCCGTATCTGAGTTGAGAGTGTTTTAAAATTGGTTTAGGGCTAGTAAATATCGAATCAGAATCGAATCACGTAACAGGTGCAGAGTCCATCTCAGCCGTATTGCAGTGTTTGTTTCATTTGAGTTTTAGTCGGACTAAACTATTTATAGCTGATAGAAAAATATAGGGCGATGGCGATTCCATCTAGAAGGCCTGTATTGGTCGATAGAGTCCCGTGTAGCCGCAGAGCCTGGCCCGCATGGCCGGGATGAGGAAGGCGGCCAGCGAGATGTCCTTGAGCAAGTCGGCACACTCGCAAACCAGGAGGTACATCTTGTCCCCCTTCTGTGAGGTGCTCTTGTGCAGAGCGATGCGCCGCAGACCCGCCGCCCGTGGCAAATATCTGAAATGTTCCATGCACGAGTGAGGGAATTAACAATGAAATTCCAGGCCAAGCCAGGCACTCATACCTGTACAGCATCCGGGCCCCTGTCCAATAGAGCCAGTTCTTTTCAAACCTTTCGCCATCGTCGCCCTCGAACACCTGCGGAATTAAAATTGAATTTTTCATGAAATCCGTGGAATCGTTCGACCAGGGGCGGCGCCCCCAACCACCTGCCTTGAACACGGTAATAATGTAGCCGGTGGCCGCGGTCTGTGACTTTTTAAAGCTCCCGGCCTCGTTCGAGGGCAGCACCAACGGCGGCCGGTAAATGGATGCCACCTCGCTGTAAAGATCCAGAGTGTGGGCGGCAGTGTATCTGAAATGGGTTTCAATTGGAGATTGCAAACATCAGGGGAACACATTCGTGTACATTCAAATGGACAGGCTCCATTGATTGGCCAGGCCAACTCACTTGAGGGCCTTGGGCTCGAACTTGGACAGCGATGAGACGCGCAGGCTGGCATAGAAGCTGGAAGGATCCGTTTGCAGCGTATTGATGAGATAGTACGAGATGAATGGGAACTCGGCTGCAAAAGACAACAAGCTAAGTAAGAACTCTACGGTCTACATTTGTATTTCCCGACACTTACAGCTCTTCTCCATGTTGGCCAGGAGCATGCCGCCCACAGCTGTGTTGGCCTGCTGCACCTCCGACACCAGCTCGGAGGCAATTGAGCGCTGCTTGAGCAGCGGGTGCGCCAAGGGTGACTCCATCACGGGATCGATGGCCTCCAGCGGGCTCATCAAATGCACCAGAATGCATAATTTCGGATCGGAGACCTCCAGGACGCTCAGCGGACTGGCTGTCTTGCCATCGGCACTCAGAGCGGGTAGCTGCAAGAGGCAGCTTTAGTCTGGGAGAACTCTGAGCGTGGATCTGACTTACCGGTATACCGGCCGGCAGGAAGCGGTCCACACTATGCACAGGAATGATGAAGCAGTCCCGATCCAAGGTAGCCAGGGAGATCGGCTCGGCTCGCGTGACTCCAGAGTGGCCACCACCACCAAAGTTCACTGAAAAAACGCAGTAGCCCAACATTAGCGGGCGGGTTTAAAAGGCTTAGCAGGAATACAAGTACAGTTAGCAATTTAGTTGAATAGATAATCAACGGAGTAGCTGGGCTGGCAAGCTTTCGATGACAATTACAGAACTCAAATGACGAAAGCCTCTCATTGATCCAGTGCGTTTGTGAAGCATAGAAAAGCATTGCCTTAGCATATACTCTGTTAGCAAAGAGATTAGTACGGTTATAGGATGACAGATCGATCTCATGGTCCTTTTTGGTCCATTATTGGCTCCACCCAATGCTCTTTCTGTGGTGTTTTCGAGAACATTTTGTCTCGATTTCAGTATTTTCTTTAATAAACACAAAATAGAAACAAGACTGAACTTGCAACAAAAACGAAGAAGACAAAGAACCGCAATTACAAAAGAATTCGTAATCGGTATCGGTATCGTTATCGTTATCGGAAAGTTTGAGGTTAGCTACAACGTGCGAAAAACAGAAATTAGAGGGGGAAAATCGGTGTAAGTTGTGGGCATTTGGGAGTTGGATTGGATTGGAATGGTGTTGTAGATCGTTTAGGTTTTGGGTGGAAAATAGTTCAACAAAATTGGGGAAATGCTAGAGGGCTTTGGTTTGTGTGTGTGTGTTTGTTTGTGTGTGGGTGCGTGTGCGTGTGAGCATTTGGGCAATGACGTTAGTGGCTGATCGATTGGGCAGCAACAACAACAACTAGTTGAGACCACCGTATCCAGTCGGATCGAGTCTGTGTGGGATAGTTGAGGAGATTCAAACCTTGCCGCGTGGCTGCAGCCGCGGCCGTCAGCAACGTGGTCGTTGCCGTGGCCACTGTTGCATCACCATGACCGTATCCCAAGGTTGTTGTTGCTGTTGCCAAGTGCTGCTGCTGCTGCTGGTGATGCTGCTGCTGCTGCAGGCGTAGCAAACTGTTATTCGCACTGCTGCTGACAGTACCCGGTCCGCTGCTACTGCTATTCCACCGCATCAGGGAAAAGGACGGCCGGCGATCGACCAGCGGCTGGGGGGCGTCCAACTCATAGGGTTGCAAGTTGCCGGGCAGGGCGAAGGACGTGGCTGTGCTCGAGATTGGGGTACTCGGTATGCCTGAGAATGCGCTACATCGTTCTGCAATGGATTCTCTCGATATTTATAAGGACACAAACACGCAGCAATCAAACAACAAACAACATACGAAATGAGTGTGTGTGCGAGGGGAGGGGTTACAATTACGGAGCTTTTTGATGTTCGGGGGAGCTGGGAATCACGCGATTCGAGACACATTCATCAGTTCCATCAGTTTCAGCAGTTTCGGGGGGTTAGTGGGGTCTACTGGCCTTCTTTTGGATATCCTCCTTCCACCAAAGTGAGATTCAAGGCCATTGCCAGGGGAGCAGGAAGTGCAAAAGTTAAAGGGAATTACAAAAGTAACTTACATACGGCTGTGCTCTAGCGTTCTGTACGAGTGTGTGCTCTGTGCCCCTGAAGCCAAGCCAACTGGAAATCGGAAGATTAGCTTATGCTCCCCACTCACACCGATAGTAGGAAGACCTACAGCACAGGACCAGGCACAGGCACAGGCACAGGCACTGGCACATGCAGTGAAAATGACAGGTGAATGGAATTCAGCAATTCATGAGGCATTAAGGCATGATAACTCTCTGGGACTTCTGACTTTTGTTCTACTGGGCATTCTGTGGGCATCCTTGTTTTCTCTCTCAAGATGCCAATCGGTGGTGCCAAGAGGGCACCCAATTGTCATTTAATTCTTTTTAAATTATGACTATACATACTCGTACATATGTGCGCTATAATAAAACGTGTAATAATTGAATTTAATTGAAAAACTGTCGCCAATTGATTAAACTCTCAATTAATTTTCGAATGACATATCACTCTCATAAATATTGAGTCATACCTTCCCCCATCCATAAGCTGTTTGTAAAACTGATGGAAATATTTCAATTGAATGCTCTGCATATGGATGAAATGCAAATGACAATGTGGGGTTAATGGAGCACAAGTGAAGCAGTGACGGAGTGACGGAGGGCCATGCTCCAGCGAATACAAAGGAATACAAGAAGAGACAGAGAGAGAGAGAGAGAGAGAGAGGGATGGGAAGGAAGAATGAGAGAATGAGCGAAGGTGAGCCATGTTTGTGGATGATTGAAATGGGCGCTAGGAGAAACGGAACATTGGCTTGTGCTGCTGTTGTTGCTGCTGTTGCTGTTGCTGCTGCTGCTGCTGCTGTTAGTGCCGCAAGGCGAACGTCAATTTACCTTCGCCGACGTCATAGCCAGGACGATTGGGTGAGAAGAACAGGTGGGTTCGGTAGTGGATCTCCTCCGGCTGCTGCACGAGGCCCATGTCCCGCGACCGCTTCGTCCGGTTTGCCTTCGATTGTAGCTTCCCGCCGCCGCCGCCAGACTTGCTTGCCCCCTCGCGGAAATTCTTACGGAACATTAAATTCATCGTGAGTTCGGTTACGGGTATGGGTACGGGTACGGGTACGGGTACGTATACGGGTATGTGCTACGCAGTGTGGGCGACTTGTCGCTGTGGTTTATGGTGGTGGTGCTGTTGGTCCTCCTACTGTTGACCACCAAATCGGATGGAGCTCGTGTGGGTGGGTGGTTGGGTGGTTGGGTGAGTGGTATGTTCTGTGGGTGGAGTACTGGTGTGTGTTTGTCCGTTTATGTGGCCGGCCTGTGCGCTTTGTTCTTGCTTTTTTTGCTTTTTTGGTTTTTCTTGTTTCCGTCTTTGTTTTTGCTTGGTATCTCATTTGCTGTGTGCCTGTGGATTTCATTTGGATAACTTTCAAGTATTTGTGTTGTTTTTGTTGCGCTTTCGCTTTGTTAACTTTGTTATTACGTGGAATTCGTATTAATTTTTGTTTTAAAGGACTTGCAATTTATTTGCCTTCGCCCCAAGTACGGAAAATCACAGGTGGAGAGAAGTTATCTCCATGTTCTTTGGTTATTCGACTAGTGGATACCCTGTCTAATGAGTGGATTATGGGTGTGTGTGTGTGTGCAGGATAAAAGTCACAACATCAGCAATTATTGAAATAATTGAATGGGCAAAAGAGTCTCAGGAGGCGATAGTTAAATGTTTAGATAATTGTGATCACACCTAATACAAGCTTCTATTTCGTATCCATTTTTGGTAATCTTAGTAATGTACATTAGGGTTAGTATATAGAAGTGTTCGGTTCGTGTTAGTGTTAGAATTTGTTCGGTTCGTTGACTTGTTTGTGAAGCCCAACCAAAATGGTTGTTGTCCGGAGTGGAGTGGCGGACCAAATGACTTTCGGAGTGTTTGTGCAAGTGTTGGCATGTACAGGTGTGTATGTGCGTGTGAGGAGCCGCTCAACGACTTACGGAAATTGCCGGTTTCCGTCTCAAAATTACTTAGCTCAACCGAACTGCTGAACCGAACTTGCAGGCTACGTGGAAAGCAAATGGCAAACCAAACAACAACAACAAAAAAAGAAGGGAAAAACGGGAAAAAGGGGAAAGGGGAAAATCGGAATGGCCGGAAAAAGCGGGAAAATAAAATTCCAAATGCTCGGCAATTAGAAATGCCTCCAAGCTGAGAGTAGGGTACTCTTGTGGGTGGCTTGTGGGTGTCAGCACAGGTTTGTGTGAGTTTAATTAGTTCAAGACACGGCGCAATTAGTTTTATGGTAGCTTATTGATTTCCTGGCGCGATAAATTTAGACAGCTGCTTCCGAGAGCCGCACGGTGGGGAGACTGGGGGGCCGGCTTTGAGTACAAATTGAAAAGCGCTTAGCCAAGTCCTGCGGCCATTTATAAGCAGCCTAAGGGCGGGCGCAAATGAAGCATGAAAAGGGTGTTTCCTAGTTGTTGGGGAAACCCACTTAAAAATTAGTAAAAGTCTGTGAACAAAAGGCATTCCACATAGAGGAGAGGGAACTCTTGGAGCTAAGGCGATTCCGGCTAATCTCATTAGGCCTGATGATTAGGACGAAACGAAATTGACGAACTTAATCTTAATGAAATCTCAAGAAGTTTTCCCATAATTCAAAGAATGATTAGCCCATAAAGAAAGCATAATCTTCATTTCAGTTATGTGCGATTTACTGTACCAGATCGGTTTCCCCATCGGCTGCCCCTACTGAGTGCATTTCCATCAGCGGGTTTCCTTTTGGCACCCACTTAAGCCCTGCCATCAGCACTCCCTCAATCACGCAGGCCATCAGCGAAACTAAGAATCAAACAGAGCCACGCCAAAATGGATCGTAAACATTTTTACACCGTTTTCAAGTGGCTGGGCCTGGACTATAATTAATTGCTTTTACGACCCCAGTTACTGCAATATTAATGGCACACATCGGAGCAAATATACATACACTCGTAGGCCAAAACAATCAAGCGGCCTGAACAACAGCGGGCCAAGATGCGGGAGATAATAATCCAAGAAAATAAAAGAAAACACTTTTGGGAAGCCGCATTTCGTTTCGTTTTCTGGCCAAAAATAAACAAGCTAATGAAATACAATTTTTGCGTTTTCTCCTCTGCCAAAATAAACCAAAACGGGCAAGAAGCAGACTCACGAAAATTATAAAATTAGAATTGCCCCAACAAAGAGGGCGTGAGAGTGAGAGGGAGCGTGGGGTAGCGAGCATCGAGCATCGAGCATCGAGAGGGTGCTGTGACCTAGACAGGGAGGGCAGGCGGGTCGGACGGCCCTTGACCTTGCCTTGCCGTGTGTATATCGTAAACTACATTTTACGTGCATGTGTGTGTGCGTGTGTGTGAAGTGTGAATGATTTGGGGGCTGCACCACAGCCTATGGCCGACTATGGCCGATACCTACATACAGATACATGTGCCTGGCTCTGTCGATTAGCAATCTGAAATCTGATTGCTCAAAAGAGTCAATTCATTTATTCCTCTATCTGTTTTCTATATTTTCCATTCGTGGATGGAAATTTTTAAGAGTTACGAGTTCTTTAAACCATGGCCGAATGATTTGATCACCACACTTGTACCTCTTCAGCTGAATATCTATATTTGATCCACTATTTTGATATCTGTCATGTCTGGGAACAGTTTGGGTTTGTCCAAATGAAGAAATTATCTTTATCAGTGCTCCTGTTTCACTTGGAGGAACTTTTGTTTGTGGAAAATTGCACTTTCACTGCTGCTTGTACACATGAATCCACCGAATTATGGTTTCATTTGAATCGAATCAATTTATATATTTATTTGTCAAGTGCAAACTTGGTGGCAACGTTTTGGCAATTGACAAATTAGTTTCAGCCAGTTTTAGCCGACGCAGAGGCACAGACCGACCGCAGTTGTTCGTTTGTTCGTTTGTGCGTCGGGGCGTATGCGTAATATTCAGCCCAGGACTGCTCGGCACACTAATTGGTTTAACTCCACATAAGTGTGCAGACCAGACCCGAGTCACGACCCTTAAACGAGCCCTATCCCGGCTATGCGTCACCCACTGCGGGGGCAGGAGGCAATCAATTGAGAAATTGGGAGACCTTATCGGTGGGCCCATTAATGGTTTATCCAATACGTGTATTTACGCGCTTTATCCCACGCGCTCCTGCCGACGCAACAACTCAGGGAATTATGAATGTTTCACGAAAATGAAAAGCGTTTTGCCCGCGACACGTCAGATGTACAACTGGCACTTGGAGAGCTTTTCCGCTGACAGGCGGCCATGCCGTCGCCGTCGCCGTCGCCGTCAGATCTCTCATCGTTCGCACGGCGAGCGTTTTTCATTAACTTTGTATGCGACTCTATGACTTAAATATATGTAAAGTGGCAGAACAGAACCAGAGACAAGCGAACGGCAGACCAAAAGCTCTGGCCTGCCTGTGCTCGTCACTTGTTGCGCATACGCCCCTTGTGACGGACCGCCTGGCCCTCGCCGTTCGCTGCTACTGCTATTTGTCAAATTTATTAAATATTTATGGCATTATGGGCATATTTGATGCATGTGTAAAGCATTTCAGGCCTCCTCGAAACGCCAATTAACGCCAAATAAAAATGAAAATGAAACCCGGCGAAGTGGGTCAAAGGTGGACTTGGCAGAGCTGTAGAGGAAGGTTTTTTCTTTCTGACAAATGGGTAGGGTTTGCCATACCCCTGGGCTAATCATCAAAAACCCATTTGTCTACTTTCTCAGCTTTAAAAATTATTTTCAGTTCCATTTCTACTCCATTATTTCAATGAAAATTGTTTCCCCATCTAATGGCAAGATTTCATAAGTCACCAGCACCAAAGAGCTCTATTTCACATTAGCCGTAGTACATTTTCTTTTCAACCCCTTCGCAGGTTTTTTTGTATGCAAACTTTACTCATTTTTCCCCAGCTAGGTCCTTTGCTATAGAATAGGCTTTTTTATTGATTATTTCCTGTCCATGTGGCTCCTTCTAGCCACTATTATTTCCTACCTTTTCCCTGTGAGCGGCAGGACAACTGCCAGAAGTTTGGCTGCCAAACGGAAGTCATTCCATCTTTAACTTTGTTGTTTCTTTTCTAATAAATGTTCGAAATTTGTTGCTATTTGGTGAATGCTAAGGATATCCTCTCTGTGAAATGTTTCTGCTTTGTTTCCAATTTCAGATTTTCCAATCTGATATTCCAAATTTATTTACGAACAGACAACCCGCAAGCCGCAAGCCGTAGACAAATCGCATTAATTTCCCATTTGTCGAGCAAACCGATGTGGCATTCAGTATGCCAGCTAATCAATACTCGTTATTCAAGAGGAGATTCCCAACCATTTTGTGGCAGAACACGGACACGGCCCGAAAGCGATTAATATGTCACACTGAAATTATATCCAGATATTTCGGGAGGAAATAGTTTAGATATCACTTCGTCTGCAGCTTGGCTAAGCCCCAACTCAAGTGCAACAAGAGCGGGCCGCATTTGTGGGGTTTTGGGGCTTTGGAGTGCCTGTCTGTTTTCTACTTGAACTGGCCCGGAGCCCAAGAGGCCAGATGTGATTTACATGTGTCTAAGTTGGGGCGCTTGGCCTGCCCCTTGCCCCGACAGCAATTGTCATGCAGCAGGGTCGGGATTAGTGCCGTGCGAGATGACCCTGCCACAGGACCTGCTCTTTCCCTTCTCCATTACTTTTGGGTTGCATGCGGACTAACTGCGGCAAACAACACGCAACAATGCCACTGTCCTGCCACTAAAGGACTGCTGCAGCGATGGAAATACCCTGTCCCTATAAAAACCACAAGCTTGGGATCCATCCGGACAATTAAATGTTCCTCCCTTGATTGCTTTGTTGATTGTGGCTCGCGGATTTGGTTTAATCGCTTATTGAAAGCCCTTTTTCCAAGTACTAGTCCTTGGAGACGCCCTTAGAGACCCGATCTAAATGAAATTCCATGCTTTATAAATTCAAATGAATTCCGTTTTCATGGCCTTCTCAAGTGCTGCTGGACGAGGTAGTACTGCTGCTGGTGGAGCACTGGGAAAAGTGTTGAAAATGTCGCCGTTTTCCATCCATTCTGCACTGCACACTAAATCTTTAGTTGGCTCTTCGGCTTTTCCTTTATGAGCTGCTTAACGTGTGCATAAATTTACTGTTCTCTTGCCATTTCCCTGCTCCTGCTGTTGCTCCTGCTGTTGCTCCTGCCTCACCCTCTTCCTCCGTGCGCCTTTAAGCAGGTCATAACTTTTACCGTTTCTTGTTGATTTTTTTATTCTGTTCGAAGTTGGTGCTAGGCACGTGATTTTCCCCCTCCACCTCAGCCTTCTCCCTCATTAGGGTTCCTACAAGGCAAATGTCATTTTGATTGTTAGTTATTGAGTCCTCCTCCATGCCGTAATAATCAGAATCAGAATTTTCTGCCTAATTTATGCCATAGTCGAGCTTTGCTCATTACATCTGCGGTTAACGGAACAGTCGGAACACGCGTTCATCCGCTTTCCATGTCATGCGGAGAGAGAACCAAGTGGTGTACTGGTTCGTCTAGTCGGAGCTGATTTTTAACGATCTATTGTCTATTGGATGTATGAATACTGCCTATCGTGATCGAAATCATTTATTTTTGTATGTTGCTGCATAAGAGGTATCACACAGTCGAAGTCTCTTTACTTTTAGACGTCAGTCACACTGTTCCATGACTAACGCTGTCATAGTAGACTCCCACTGTCAATGCATGTGATGCATGTCAATCCAGAATATAGTACAAGACATACCTCTGCCTGTGCTTTGATTCTGATAAGCGGGTGTCAAAGATACGCGGTTGATGGACAGGGGAAGTGGAACTACGGGGAGTGAAGGCTAGTACATACGAGGGTATCCCCAACGTCACACAGCAGGGCTTGTTCACAGTTTTGTGGTGCCTATTGTCAGGGAACCCCCATTAACCACATGAAATGCCAAATTCCATTAACCCTACCATTAACGGAAAACGAAGAGAGGGGGCGAATGATTGGAACGGAAATTATGACGGGGTAGAAACAGAGACCATAAAACGGTAGTGCAAATTACAAGTAAATCTGTGTCAGCATTTCAGCTCTGGCTGCATCAGTTTCAATTTTCCGAACTGCTTTTCCCCAGCCAAGCTGATGGAAGGGGGAGACGCAGGGGGGGCTGCCAGAGGGCTGACAAGATGGCCGGCGCACAAAGGAAGAGCATAAATAACGGCATCATTCCATTTCCGCGAACATAAAATTGAAAAATGTTGTGCAAATTACGTGCAAATACCGAACACAGACCCAAAGAACCAGCACCGAAATCGCAATGAAACGCGCTGCAAATTTTGCGGCCGGAAACTGTTTCTTCGTGTTGGTGTGTGTGTGTGTGTGCGCACTGCTCTTTATGTGAATGGCTGTGTGCGTTTGTGTCATGTGTGAGAGAGGGAAAGAGGGAGAGTGTGGCAACTGCATTGGGGTTTATGGCGACAGAGGCTGATTACACTCGCATTCGTACCACGTGCATCAAACTTTAATGGTAAACAGCGTTTGTACATTTTTTGTTTGTATAAACGGTAATAAAAGAACCTGTAAGATAACTACAATTTTAACGGACGTGTACAGACTTGTTTGAAGGATTAAGGATTTTTCTATAATTTTTATTACAAATTTAAAGCACAAAAAGTTATACGAAGTCACTTTACGGGCAGAACCGACTCTACAATCCTTCTGTAAAGATGTAACAGAGCGGCAGCGCTGTTAGCAACAGTCTGTTAATGCCATGGGTGCCGTACCGCTCTCTGTTGACAGCCAGTTACAGAGCTCTGTAACCACTGTCTAACAGCGCTCTGACAGCGCTCTCGCACTCGCTCCCAAGATCGAAACAGCTCTCGGGCGGCCTAAGCTTTTACATAATTAATTACGTTTCAACCCCCGCTTCAACCGGCCGCAAATATTGGACTTGGACCTTCTTCGGGCTCATCTTTGGAAGCACTACCTCAGCGATCCGCCCTCCTATAACCATTTGTTCGTGTACAGCAGATGCAAATATCAGAATGTACTGAGTAGATTGATGGAAAAAGGTTTCTTCTATTCTCTATATTCTCTCCTCTATACATACATTCTCCAAAATGTTCCATAGTTTAGAATTATTTATTCCAGTTTCCCCATTAGCGGCACTTCCTAGGGTAATTGTTGGCAGGCGGTAAGGCGTTATGATATTTCACATGATATTTGCATAATATGCAACCACAATCGATTGAAGCATGTGCTGCATCGCATATATCCAATTACCAAATAGAGAGAATTGTGGCATAAAAACTTGTTGGCCATTGGCAAGAGCCAGAATGCTGATACTCGTATATAAATAATTCCGGCCCATTATGGGTATGCTGACACAAGTGGCCATAACCTCACATAACAAACAGTCAGTGCTCTGCCCCCCCGCATCCGCCTCTACGCCCTAGGAAAACACCATCAGCACACACAAAATGTTGCAGAGAGAAGTGGAGAGCATTTGCACAATTTACATGAAATTGGTTTGCACTTAAAGGCAGCCCCCTCCATCCTACATGCCCCATGCACATAGAAATATATGTAGCAGATGCGGACTCACTCATATAGTCGCATTTGAGGGGCTCCGGTGGGGGCTCGTTGAACTGCCTGAGCCAGTTCATCAGGGTGGCCAATTTGTTGGTCTTCGTGTGGGTCCGCTCGCACTGGAGGACCGCCTCAGAGTCAAATTCGAAGCCCGGATTGAATTGGCCCATGTCCCAGAACTTCTGCACGGCGTTGCGATACATTTCGTACGTGGTGCAGCTCTCTCAACAGGTGTCAGCAAACTGACGAAGAGGCATACCTGGGAAAGGTGTTCTGATTGATAACTGGGCCCCGTGCAGCCAGCCATAAATTTGGCTCAGGCGCTGATAAAAAAGCCCAAGTTACATGTCAATCAAATGTGAACTTCTTTTCATATTTGCCTTCTTTTTTTGTTCGTTGAGCAAGCAAACCCACACACACCACACAAAATCCCAAACTAATTTCTGCTGTCATTATTCATAATAAGCGCTGAAATCAAGGCTCAGACAAAGGCAGGCCCTGATATTTATGGCAGTGCTGCAAAAACACATCTTGCTGGCAAGTAATAACTCACAAAAATCCACAACAATGGAAATCGTTAAATTGAGAAATTTATTTCTATGGAAAGTCTCTTCGTGGGGGTCCAACGAGGCGGAAATATTTTGCGCGGATCCGAAATACTAATTAAATCAATAAATACACTTTTAAAGTTAATTTAAATCAACGTAGATGGTTATCAGTTGCTTCCTTAAACAATAAACAAAAATGTTCTTCGTTTTCTCTCTCGTTTCCCCTATACATATCTATCATTCACGCCCGCACTCTCACCCTGGACTGGTGTCATAAATTATTGCATATTTTTAGGGGCGCACATAGGGCCTTGAAATCCACCCCATACGGCGCCCCCAAATTGGTTTGTGGTCCTTTCAACTTGGTCCATTGCTGCAAATTATGGACTAGAACGTGAAAATAATTTTTTTTCGCTCTTGTTTTATCGTTTTTATGGGAAACCCCTGTTCGGAGCATGCGAATTGGTAAATAGCGAATAGGGAAAAAGAGATTGGGAGATTGGGAGATTTGGGGAGGCTTCTGGGTGGCTTAAAGTATCTGAATGTTTGGGTTCGAAAAGTATATTCTGTGAGATTTGCCCAAAAGCATTAATCATCCTGAACGATTGCCACAAATCAATTATCCACAAAGACGAAGATTCAGGCCCCCGGCTCCGACTTCCACTAATTTTGTGCGTCCTTGGGCTTGGCCCCGGCTCAGGCTCATCAGAAGGGCTTATCACCACCGCTCAAGTGACGAACGCCGAAACTTTGTCGCAAAACCAACAAATTGCAACCAACAGCAGTATTCCAGCAGAGGGGGCGACCGAGTGACAGAGGGAATGCGAGGGTGAAGAGCTATTAAGAGCAGCTCCCTCTGGTTGGTGTCAGCGATTTTTCACTTTAACAGCTCCGCATTCATCTCTAATAAGCCCCATTAAAAGCGCATCTGTGTATGTGTGGCGGCCTTTCGGTGTGTGTCTGTCCAACATGGAAACTCAATTTAGTTTCTTCGTGGGCTTTCCTTATTGCATTTGCATGCCGAGCAAAGTTTTCCCAAGAAAATGGCACAAAATCATGCAAAATTAAACAAATGAGAGGCAGCGCAGAGCCAAAGACGTACTTGGATTAAGAAGACTGAAACTTTTCCAACCAATTTTCTTTTGCATAACTGCTAGCGCGACTTGAGGTAATTTTCCAGTTCCACTAAGAGCTATCCGAGCTCTCATCTTTTTCGGCTTATTCTGGGAAGGAAAACTACTGAGGAAGTTTTTGAAAGGGGGCTTATAAGAGCGCGTTTGTATCAAATCGATATCTCTGCAGACCGACATCAACAAATCGGAACAGCACTCCCCGCCCTTTGAATCTTCAATACACAACAGAAGAATATAACATATTATGCCTGTATCTACATACGAGTATCTCTCATGCATCAATCAACTATTCCCACAACACAAAACATCCCCCTTTATATGAAGATCTATAGAAGAGGTGCCTGCCTTCCGTTACTGCCTTGTAGAGACAATTTACATAGGTTTTTATTTGTACTTTTGTGAATATTTTCAGTACATGTGCCTCCCAGAGTCCGACGTGACTCTCCATTGAATGCATCCTCAGCAGGGGAGTAGGCAGGCGTTGTCGGAAGTGGGTGCTGCAGCATCAGGATTCATGCTTTGGCATTCATTTTATTTGCGCATTTCTTCATCATTCATTCGACGGCAGGAAAATGCTGTAAGGGAGCCCAGAAAAAAAGGTGGGACTACCGCGACTGTGAGCGCGGACAGACCATAAATTCCGCGTGTATAGAAGGGGAGGCTTCACCTCCACCATCGTAAATGAAGACATTTTGTGGCTCGAAAAGGGTTTTATGGAGTCCTTAGCCAGGCATATGCATTAAAAATTTTTATTGTTAGATTTCCCTGGAAATCGTTGAGCCCTCACACATACAATACACATAAATATGTACAATATAATGTACATAAATAGCCAGCATACTTCTTTATGGCATTTTTGCTTTCTGCATAAATAAATCTGAGCGTGAAGGAAAAAGGCTGCCAAGTGGATTAAATGTGATGGAAAAGGGGAAGCCAAGAAGGAAGGGAACGGCCCAGAGGATGTCGGGGCACTTGGGCACTAAATAGAGCATGAAATCGAGGGGGAAGCCCCAAAGATTAACCCAAGCCGAAAGTGAGCGAAGAAATATTTATGGGTTAATTTACAAAGAATGTTTCCATGGGAATGCATTTCATGGGGAAAATCTGTGCTAAATATTGTATGTAGCCAAAACATTTTGATGGACTCAATTGCATCAGAGAACCCTTATCCCCAACTTAGACTGCGATGATCTTTGAATGCGATACCTGCCAGCATGGCCTGCCAGAAAAGGATTTATCTAAAGCTGGCCTTTGGAAGCTGCGGTCTGTTCTGGCTGACCCGCTACAACTACAACAACATGTACTTATTTCTTTGTGAGTCAGCTATAATGAGATTGACCTTACTGAGGGCTTGGCCTTTGCCTGTCACTGGCAATCGCATGGTCCGACCTCCATGGACAGGGTCCAAGGATGAGACACAAGCCGCCAGATAAAATACTTAAAAAAATGTATCAATGGATGGAGCCAAAGTTCTGAAAGTAGCCAAAGAAACGAACACCTGCAGTGGCAGTGGCAGTGGCAGTGACAGTTGCAATCTGCATCTTTGTTGCCGATGCAATTGCTGTGCGGCCGTTGGCAGAGCCATAAATTTTGATAAATGAAGTGGGGTGCCGCCGTGTCGCCAGCTAGTTATCAATGTTGTCATTGTCCGGGCTGAGGCTGAGAGGCTGAGTCTGTCCATCCGTCCTTCCTGTTCCGTCCATGTTTGGCAGAGATCCAAAAAAGCAACACCCACCCAAAGATTGTGGCTGCTGCTGGGATACCCTTTCTATAGCCAAAAGGTCTCTTAGCCCCTGAAGAGCATCCAAGTTTGTCTGCTGCCGTTCCGTGAGTGGGATGCCTTTGCCTTTGCCTTTCCTTCTAGTTGGCTTTTCAATTTACTGTTTGTTTGCGTTTTTTTCTATGGAATTTCCCATTGTTGCATTGCGGCTGTTGCAATTTCGTTTTCCCCGATTCTCTTTCTCCTTCTGCTCACCTGTGCAAATGATGCTCATGCATATGCAACAGCTTCTGAAACGCTGCATAAATCATACGCAGCGTTGCACGCGGAGCGAACGTTTCCGCTTCCTACGTTAGGGGGTAGCAGCAGGAAGGATCAAGGGGGGTTTGTACGTTACCCCTTTTATTGACTTTTTCTGGCCACCTGGGCAAAGTATTAATTAACCAGAGACAGAAAGATACAAAGAGATTGGTGCCAGATTTATGAGTAGCACACGCTCTGGCGCTGGCCTTTGCCGCAACTCTTTTTCTGTTTCTGTCGTAGTCGGTGCTCTTAATTAAGTAGTTATTTACATATGTGAGAACATGTGGCTATAAGCAATAGAAATGGCTATGTCAGTTCGTCTATTCATGCCGATCAAGAAGATGTGTATCCACATAATGAATCGACCCTTGCGGCAGCCTAAAGATCACAGCAGCTCTGGGCATTTAAATAACCAAATAATTTCCCCCTTACTGTAGCTTACTACGAGAACACCAACAATTTCATTGAAATCTATTTTGGTGGCAATCAAATCTAGTTCTGTGATCTTTAATATAAACTTTGCGGGTTGTGGGGCTGCCGCTGTTTCGCGTTGGTTGCAATCAGCTCTGACAAATTGCCAATCGATTTTGAAACGCCAGACGGCGTCGGTCTTTGGCCAAAGGTCTTTTTCCCTCTCTAACGCTCTACGGCTCTACCGCTCTACGCTCAGTTTGTATCTGTGGAAAGAAAAACAAAAATTTTGTTTGCGTTTTGACGATTGCCGAAGACAATGAAATGGCAATCAAAGTCACGTGCCGCCCATCGCCAGCTGCAAAAAGTTGCATTTAAATTTGTTCGAAGGGGAAAATGAAAAAAAGGAGGGGGACAAATATGGGAGAGGAAAGAGAAGGAAAGGAACGGAACGAAACGGATAAAGCTAACAGAAGCTAAGGTAAAAATCTATTTTCGCACTTATTCGTTTTGATTGCCGGGAACAAATGGTTCGATCGGATGCCTAGACCTAGACCCAGAACAGATCAGAGCCCAAAGAGAACAGACATAACAATTGCATGCCAAAACCGTGTCCGATGTGCTCATTAGCCCTATTAGTGTCAGATAGCATACATTTACCAGATTTCATCTCTTGTTCTTCTTTATTTGATTGCCATATCATGACCCTGACCCCCACTTACCTTTGTTGCTGGGTCCATTGGCCGTCTGCAGCGAAGACATGGGTATGGCCAGGCAATTGCGCGCTGGGGCCGGCACTGCCAGTGCCAGATCCTGTGGCGGCTCGGAGCGCGGACATGGCGTGTACGCAATCTTACTGCCACGTCCGGGCGTGGGACTGACCCGGGCATGACGGCCACCGGTGACGGTGCCTCCGCTGCCGCGTTCGCTCATCTCTCCCTCGCACTCACTCCTTTACTGAGCGGATAAATGCATATTGCAGCGGCATCCGCTCTGTCCCAGAGCTGGGAGTGGACAAGAGGAGCAGCAGCCCTGTAGTTGACTTATGACATGTGGCAGTGGTGTGGCATGGCAGCCTCAGCCTCAGCCTCCTTCCGGCTCTTGTGTGTGTCGATCCCAGGCAGTTTATGTTAATTCTAATGCATGGATTCCAAATATCTTCGTGGGGGGAAGGGGGCTTTTAGCGCTCGGAATAGCCTGAACTTTTGCATTCAATTGGCGGAGGCTGGGTAAGGACTGCGACCTGAGTGCACTCGTGAATGGCTGGCGGATGAGCTGGTGGAGGGGCTGCGGTGTGGGGTTGTGGCACCTGACCGTGAGCAAGGCTATGGATAACACACGCGACGCAAGGACAAGGACACGGGGATACAGCCAGAAGCAGCGACAACAGCAACGGCAACGACAACGACAACGACAACAAATCGAAACTTTACAAAATCCAAAACTGCACTCTACTTCACTCACTGTCAATGCAACGCCAACGGCAAGACGGGGCTACACCAACAACATCTGCCACAGCCACGTGCGACCAGTCGACTTGCACTGCTCGATGTCCTGTTGACGACTGAGACGAAGGCGGAAAGTGGAAGTGCAGCCGCAGACACGACACGGACGTTCGGTGGGAACCAGAAGACGAAAAGGCAGAGGAAGACGACAGCTTCTCGTGCGGGCATAAAAATAACACGATGCCAAATGCCGACGACAACGCCGACGATGACACCAATAACAACGACAAAGGCCGGAGCAAAGCAAAACAAACAAAATACTCATACAACCCCCCAACCCATCCCCAACCCCACCTTACAAATATGCGAGACTCTCTATCGCTTAGCATCCATCTTCCATGCTCTTTCTCTACATGTAGTTAGTATGAATGTAAAAATCGGCAACTACATACGTATGTAAAAAGTGCAGAAGAGCTTTTGGGCACTGTTAACTTTTGAGAAAAGCTTTTCGCCTCTGTTAGCGTTGAAGAAAAGCTTTCCGGCTCTGATGTTCAGATTTCTATCCTCCGTCCTTCTTTTTATTTAGGAAATACACAAATACACATGAAATTCAGACGTAGAACAAATGTCATGACATGTAACATAGAATGTATATTTAATGATGGCGGACGGCGCTGCCGGAATTCAATCACGTATACGACATGTTGTAATTCCTATTGGTTGGAATACAGAAAACGCTGTATTCATTTCTTTAATCCCTATAAGAAACATTTTTTAAGCAACAAAATCACAGGCTCCGCCTTGATGGTTCATTTTCTGCAAATTTCCCCAATGAGCCATGCCCACACCACCGAAAAGGATTGGCAAATAAAAAGTTCACTTTCTCATTTAATTTGTATATTCTGTTTTTATTGGTTTTAGTTCTTGCCTGTTAAGTAGAATAGAATTATTATTAAAATTGTTATGTTAGATTCGTTTCGGTTTCTGCTTGCTCTCAGATCACGCGGATCGAGTGTGGAATTAGTTGTGGCATTTGACTCTCTGTTTGTAGCTAACTCTGATCTGATTATGGGCAGCGCTACCACCCTAATACTTTTCGCACTTTCTCACTGCAGTGTTCTATTTTATCATGTCTCTCGAGAAGTTAGTTGATACAAACGGCTTCAGTTCCGGTTTTTGGATATTATTTTCGATCAGTTAAATTACAATTTAGGGCTTAATAGTTACAGTTCATATATGTATGTTTCAGTTGAGTTCTTTCCTATGGGTGAAATTATAGTTTTGATTCGGAGTTAGGTGTTTTCGTGTGACTATATATGTAAGTATGTAGTTATGACTGCAGCTGTACTGTTGCACTGCACATTGTGGTAGGTAAAGCTTTAGGTATTTCAATATCGATACTCGTTATATACTCGTTTAACAATTATGCTCACTTAGGGCTAAAACATTGGAATCTGATGTCGCAGAGACACTGTAGCTGCTCATTCTGTTTCTTTTTTTGTTTTCTTTGAGTTGGAAGAAAAATTCAATCAATTGTTGCTGTCATCAGATCGCCGGAAAAACCCGGTACATGTTTTCAGTGAATGTGTTTGAAAAAGTCCGTATATATATGTGTATGTGTGTGTGGTGTGTGTGTGTGTGCTGACAGAAATAAAAACTTGTATTAATAATACTGAAAATAGATATCAAATATATTCTTTGTGTGTTTTAAGATTATTTTCTGATTATCCAAAACAATACTTAAATCAAGCCATGAAACAATTGCCTATCACTAAATTTTATACACATTTTATATTTACTCAAAATGCTTTAGTATCTATATGTATATCTTTTGTTGCATACCCTATAATATCCATATACATATATCGTTTAAAATTGGATTCGTTCGAGGCCTAAACGTACTTTCCACACATATTCGGATATCAAATCTATAACACGCCCGACAATTAATTCAAAGAGTTCAAAGAGCTGAAGGAATCGTTGAATTTCGGTATCAATATGGGGTTATACAGGATTCGGTTATTCTCGTAGACATTTAGTGCAGTTCCGAATTGGGGAAAGGTGCGGAACGGGCCAACTACTTGCCTGGGTTATAGGTACATACGGTTATGGTATATTGGACATCAAGAATAACGTTCATATTTCGATATACATATGCAACATATTTACTATATATAGACAAATTTCTTCATGATGAAATCTCTTGTTAGGTGGTTTATTGGGCATACATTACATGTATTACTTTTTAAATTCTTATCGCATTAAAATGGAGTGCGCATATGGCGTGCCTGGGGGTCTCTCCAGTTCCTGTTTGGGGGCTGGCCGCAGATCCTCGACAATCCTTAAGTCCATGCCTTTACACGAGTACGTATGGACTATGGCTACGCTTAACTTAATTAACTTGACTTTGGAACTCGTGCTCGTCATCGACCACAGCAAAGGCAAACACACAAGAGTACAGTACTGGGAACAGTCTCCTTTAGGCCAATTCGTATCAATGAAAGGGGATGATGAAGCTGTGTCTGTAGAAATGCTTGTAAGCCAATCTAGAAACCAGAAAAGTTCCCAACAGAAAACACAAAAGAAAATAAGAGATTTTTTTTGCTAAAAAAGAAAACGACAATTTGTTGGTTTTTTGTTTCGAGGTTTTTAAAATGTTTGTGTATTTTTTTCAAAGAAATTTCTGTTTGTTCTTGTTGTCTGTTTGTTTTCTGATGCGTTCTTCCTCATGTTCTGTTGCAATTTTTACAATATTCGTAAATATATATATATATGTATATATATTTATGTATATATAGCATTGTTCATATATATTTATGTATATATAGATATAGGCGCAGGTTCTTTTGTTTTTGTTTCTATGCCCCTCAAAATATTGTAAGTTGCTAAAAACATCTTTTTTGTTGTTGCATATTTTAACAATTTTCGGTTGTGTTTTTTTTTTTTAATAGTATTCCTTCTAATTCTTTTGCCTTTTGCTTTGCAAACGAAAATAAAAATTGATGCACGTTTAGAATTGAAAAAGTTGTGAAATCGGGATATCCAGCACTTTTGCTGCACCAAAAATCTGCTGCATACTTTCGAGGGAATTGACCCCGCTGCTCTGACTGTACCGACCTTGGCCGTTGCTCTTGTTAGAACAATTACATTTTCATTCCGAGTTTAACCATTTTTAGAGATTTGAAAAAATTCGTGTTTGCCATTTGCCTGCAATTTGCTTAGATTTTGTGTTATAATTTCATTGTTTTAAAACGCACAAATTTTCGCTACAAAATGTTTTCATTTTTGTTTGTTAAAAAAAGTTATAGAAAAGTTTTTTTTTTTTTTTGTTTGTTTTTGTTTCTTTCATATCGTTAGCGCAAATGGTGTTTTCGTATTATAGTTTTTTCTTTGTTGCCCTTCAGCGACCTGTCCAAAGTCAAGCAAACAAAAAAAGATCAAATTTCACTTAATTATTATATTATAGAAAACACGCAAGATTTGTGTGTGTTCCTTTTATAACGTTCAAGTTATACTCACAGTTGATTTATGCAGTGGAGAAGAGTTAGAGTTAGCATTAGAAAGAGATGCTTGGATCAAAGTGGGATGGAGGGTGTGTGGCGAGGTATGGGGGTGGGTGTGTGTGTGTGGATTGATCGGTGAAGAGACATCACGACGATTTCGGTTTAGTTCAGAGAAGGAAACAAGGTTTTCGATATTAAATTAAATTAAAACCAAGTACAGTTGTGTACAAGTGACAGTTTGCTTTGGTCGCGCAGACTTTCTTCTTTTTCGTTCATTAGGCAGCAGTACACAAAGAGAGAAAGATAGATAGACAGATAGATAGATTGATAGTTGGTAAGGCTGTGTAAGGTTAGTGTGGAGACAGAGCGGGTAGGTTAAAGCTTGCGATTTGCTGTGGGTGCCAAGGATGCCAGGTTCTTGCTGACTGGCTTGAATTCCCTTAAACTTAAACCTTTACGTTTATATATTAGAATATATGCTAAGCTTAGTTGTTGGCTCTGTGTCCTTTGTCTAAGTTTGATTTGGTGATCGTGCTTCTATCGTTTGCATTTTTGTTTTACATTTAAGACAATTGTCTTTGCATTTTTCTAGTTTTGTTCATATGTATAATTTATTTATAAATATATATTAGTATATATAGCTGCTGCTTCTTCTCTGCTTTGATGCTGCTTCTTCGCCATCGGCTTTGGTTGTTCTTAAAAGTTGTCCTATTCGGGAGCCGCCGCTGTTATTGCTGCTCCCCTTCTCCATACTTCTTCCTTCCTTATATATGTGTGTGTTTGATGAAATCGTCTTCTTCCTGCTCTTCGTCTAGCTCTTCTTCCGCTTCGTCTCGCATATAAATATTTAATTTATATTTCTTTATAATAAAATTATATTACCTTTATTAGTATTGTATTTGTATGTATATATAGATTTTCCTTTGTATTTATATATATATATAATAGTAGTAAATATTTTTGGTTGCTTGTTGTTGCTGCCTTATATACTACAGAAATGTGTATTTTAGTTGCTTTTTTGCTTTGGGGAGCGTTTGCTTTGCTAAATGTTAAATCTGCTCATATATGATGTATATATGTATATCTTTGCTTAAGTCTGCTACAAATATCGCCGACAAATCAGCTGTCTATCAAGGACCTTCGGACTGGGATCCTGCTGGCCCTCGTAGAGCCCCCAAAAATATGCCTCTTCTGCTGCGCGCCAGGCATATGTATGTATGCGTTTGCATATAAGTCGCATATACATATATATATATGTATGGATCGTATATATATATATATATATCATTGTTTTGGTTTTAAATTTAATTTTATATCGAAAATGTATTTGTAGTTGGTTTTCTTTTTGTTTTTTTTTTTTTTTTTGTAATTTTTATTTGGTTTTATTTTCTTTATATTTATTAATTTTAAATTTAAATATAATTTAATAAGAAGAATTTGTTGTTTGATTTTACATTATTTATAATATATATATGTTGTATTTATAATATATTTTACTTCTTGTTTTCTGACATGTCTGTGTGTATGTGTGTTGGTGTTGGTATTGGTGTGCTGTGTAAGTGTGAGGGTGTAGTTGTGGTTCGGGATGTGGGTAGTGTGTCTATATAAACTTTGCCAGCTTGCAAAAATTTTCAAATATTCTTTCTTTAACAGTTTTTTAGTTTTTAGTTTTTATTTGCTGTTTGTTTAGCTTTTATTTTATTTATTTTTATTTTCTCTCGCAACGAAATCGACAACAATTTTGTTAATACCTAAACACAGTTTGCTTTTGTTATCCATTAGCTACAGATTCGAGTCTTCTTCTTTTTCTTCTTAAAACGAAAATTGAGAAAGCAAAATGCAGCCGCTTCAGTTGTCGTCGCCAGATGGCGCCGACGCCCGAGCGGAAGTGGGGGCCCTCATGCGGCTGCTGCTTTTGCCTTCTTCTCCCGATACTGCGTGCTTGTGCTTGTTTTTGTTCTTCTCGTTTAGTATTTCTTGATAACATGCGATTTACTTCTTGTAACTGTAATTGTTGTTGTTCTTTTAAACGGTGACTTCATTAAATTGTATGTTGTTTGGTTGCATTACAAATTTGTTTGTTGGTGTGTAATTTTATCAGGACTTTTTGGTTGATGTTCGTTCATGTGTGTTGCTTGTTTAAATTTGCATTTGCTTTTACTTTTACTTTTGCTTTTGCGTTTGCGTTTCTTTAAGTGTAAGTTTCATTTGTATTAAAGTTTCTTAAATGTTTTTTTGCTTCTTCTTCCTCCTCTTCATGTTGCTTTTTGTTGTTGTTGTTGGTTTTTTCTGCTTAACTCTTTGTTGTTTTGTTTTATGTTTTGTTAATAAGATCTTTTACTGGGGTCCATAGCAACAGCGTGGCGCGATGTTATTGCGCACAGCTACAGTCTTCGTCAACATCTTAAACAAATAGAAAGGCTTAAAAAGAAATAATTTAACGCTTCACTTCGATGTCATCATGGTCACGAACTCTGCAAAGAAAGGAACGACAAAAGTGTACCGATTAGTATGGAAATACGAGTACAATTCTCCACGATCTCCAACGGAGAAAATAAGTTAAGTAGAGCAGGCAATGAGGCAGCACAAAAACACGTGTCTATATGTATGCACGAGTACTAGTTAAGTTTGTCATTGGGATAGTAATAAATTAAAGAGAAATATTCTATTTTGCGTTGTCAACTCTCATTGACACATGAGGTGGCAGCAAGTGCAGAACTTGACACAGCAAATCACACATCGACCAGAGCTTAGTGCTGTCATTAACCTTCTACTAAATTAAGACGGCAATTAATCAGCACAGCAAGCAGTGCAACAGCAACAACAACACCCTGTGGTGTGGACGGGCTACAGAGGCAGGCAGCCAATCAATAAGACAAACGAGTCAGTCACGAGACGCCCGAGGAGAACACTTCGCAGCAACACACCCACACCCACACCCACACACACATACACGTACAGACTGGCACACAAAAGTGTCGCCAGGGCAGATTTACTAAGTGCAAAGACTCGGAGATTATAGACTCTCTTTCGCTCTTCCGAAAATAGAAATCAGACTGGCAGAGACAGGAGCATACAAGGTGAAGCAGTTCCCAGAGAGTGCTCTCACGTAAGTTTCTTGAATTGTTTCTATTTTGTTTGTCGCATCAAACGAAGAGTGGGAATAGCTCACCCTGCCTCAACTACACCTTGAGAAGAGAGAAGAGAGAAGAGAGCAGAGAGCAGAGGCAGCAGAGACAGTAGCTCGAACTGTGGAAGAGGGAGAGGCAATGACAAAATCACAAGCAGAGACTGCCGGAGTAGCGGAAGAAGCAAAGCAGAGCGAACTCGGGCAGCGGCAGAATTCGCTGCTGCGAATGCAATATAAAGACTCCCCTGTATACTGCAGCCTCTGCGGCAGCAGATTGGACACAGTCGATAAAAAAGTTTTGCATCATCAACTCAATCAATGCCTGATAATGGGGAACAAGACGAAGTGGTAGTGACGGTGCCAGGCTCTTCCTCATGTACTTGGTAAATGGTATCTGTGTGTGTGCTTGTGTGTGTGTCCCCAATTTATCAGGTGTTTGCATTTTTCTATTTTTAACAAGAGAAATAGCTGTTCTCTGCTACTGCTGCCGCTGCCGCAGGCGCTGCCAACTGTTCTCGCTGATTGCACTTCTTCCTCTCCTCTCCTTCCCCTTCTTCTTGTTTTCTACTAGGGTGACTGCATTCTTCAGATATTTGAACGAAGGCACAACAAGAAAGAGGGCGTGGGACGTGTAATTAGCAAGATTGCTTCTGGCCAGGGGTCAGGGACTTTGAATGTCCAGAACTATGGGCTTATGGGAGTACTTCTCAAAGAGTATTCCTACGAGTATCTTCCTAGCCCCAAAACTGTGGAACACACCCATCTAATAAAGGAAATCCATTTTCTTGGGGGTCATAAAAGGTTTAAAAATAAAACGTTATTGGACTGGAGAACGCAAAGAACCGAAGAATGTTTATGGGCCAAAGTTCAGGCCCGCCCGGAAATGGGCTTACCCAGAATGCAAAATACCCGCGACACACCCCCGCCGCTCCTCGGATAGACCTTGACATTTGGCACGGGACGCTCGCGCCCTTTTTGATTACATCTCCGTTCGAAAAACATTAGCCCACAGCCCATTTGGGGGCGATAATTGGGGATTCTCGCGAGTCGAGTCCGCTGCCGGTTGGGGAGCAATTAAAATGAAATTAGACCCGATCGCGTTTCAACCTATTCCATCTGCCGCGCCCACTGCTGCCACTGCTGCCTCTGCTGGACGACTATTGCTCGTGCTTAGCAAATTTTCATGAATTTTCTTTCCGTCTTTTGGCAAGCTCCCTCCATTCCGTTGTTTGGCGATTTTGTGGTTCTGGTGTTTATCTTTGTTCGCTTTGTTTATATTCGCCAACTTACTCTCTACAGATCGCCGCTACCCCTGTCACCATCCCATCTGGCTTGCCTTGCTTTGCCTTGTATACCCTTGCAGGTGAGAGAGGGTATATTACAGGCAGCACCTTACAACACAGATAAAGAAGCAGTGCCATAATGCCCTGCAACCGACTCGATTGGTGGACCCCACAATATTGCTATAGTTTTCTATATCAGGATTATGCCAGCAAACAAATCGCTAGTTTGTACAGGAAATCTACCCAACATTTGTATTTAATTGGTCTGTTTTGAGGGTATCTAAGGCTTCGGTATATTTTTAACTTTGCGGCAAACGCCCACTCTTTCAAGCTTGCCTCGTTGCTGCTGGGCTAATGTTTAATTTGTTTCTTCATTGTATTTTGTTAAACATTTTATTTGATTTCTGACTTGCGGCTGCCATTGCTGTTGTTCATTTTTTGCTGCTGCCGCTGCTGCTGCTGCTGTCTTTCAGCCAGCTCCCTTTTTGCTTTTCTGACAACATTTTTATATTTGGCCATGGGCCAAGTAAGTCTCATTCCCATTCCCCAATACTTGGATGTTCCTCCACACACACACACACACGTTCATTGTTTCCCCCATATATATATATATATATAGATATATATTACCCCTTGCAAAATGTCCAAAGGGGTGTCGCAGGAAATGGAGATGGGGGCCGGCCCCTGTACTGAAGCCGGCAAGACAACAATAAAGACTTTGCTTAATTGGCAATAAGCGAAATGGCCACCAGGCGCTGCTGACTGAGAGAACGATCCTCAGAATTGCAAAATTTGTATTTAAATATATTTTATTTTATTTTTGTTTCTTCTTCTCGGTTGCCCCCTGCCTCCGTCTGCTCTACAGGTTAATCATTTAAGTGTGGAATTTACGCGCGACATTTATTTTTGCTTTTAAAAACATTTCAATTTTCAGCAAAAGACATAAAAAAAGAACAAATTACAGATTGGGTTGATGGGAGGGGGGAAAATGTTTCAAAAGTGGAAAGTGTCGTAGCAGTCAGTCTTTTGGGCGTTCATTCTTTATAGCAGTCGGCTTTTTGATTGACAAAGGGGATATCCCCTCCCGTATAGCTTTAAGGATTCTTTTGTGCTCATCCTCGATGGTTGGGGGTTTTTTTGTTATTTTGTATTGGTCTTATAACAATTTCCTGAAATTATTATTTGCAATTCTCAATAGTATCTCTGACCTGATTCCTCTCTGCTTGGGAGTCTACTAAATATTTTCCCCTGAACCTCATCACGATCATTGACTAGATCATCATTTTTGTTGGCATTT
The DNA here is from genome assembly GCA_008121275.1 of Drosophila lowei. Lineage (NCBI taxonomy): Eukaryota > Metazoa > Arthropoda > Insecta > Diptera > Drosophilidae > Drosophila > Drosophila lowei. The sequence goes on along the minus strand of CM017778.1, from coordinate 15,489,841 downwards.
CCATCGTTTCTCTCGTTTCGTAGAATGCTGTTTCAAACTGTTTGCTATTTTTATGTATTTTGTTCATAAATTACTTGTGATTAATCTATTTGATCCGAAAAATGCTTGCAGAGGCAGCAAAGACGATTTCTATTTGAACTTGAAGCATACTCGTATATACCAGAATATACATGGATATAGGTAAATATATATGTATGTAGAGATCAGTGTGTTGTCCGATTTTAATAGCTACTTTGGTAGATTGATTGTGTGCTCACAACAAAAGGAAATTTCAGGAAAGAGACCGGAATGGGAGTGGGCATAAGATTCTATTCCAAAACATGTTCGATTTTCTTCTATTTTTTTTTTGTTTTATTGTTTTTCCTTTTTGATGATCATGATGATTGCTTTGTGTTGTTTTTCCTTTACGCTCCCCTTCCCGCGGACGCGCTTTTCACACACTCATTCCTTCGTTTGCTCAATTGAAAATTCAATTTTCGAGCAATTAAAAAATTACGAAGAACACAGAACACAAAACACGAAAAATTCGTATAAAATACTGAGAGATGCTCATTTGTTTTCTATATACTTTTCGAAATCGGCAGGCAGCGTATGGCCACGTGAGTCAGAGCGGGACAAGGCGAGAGATCATGTGCATCAGATGACACAACCAAGTGCCGCACAACGACTCGTTCATGACTCAAATGGGATATGTCACAGATTAATCTTTGGTGCTGTTGCTGGTGCTGTTTGCCCGGCGAAACAATAGCACGCCGATACAATACAATTAGTGGGCCAAAGCCCGCACGCAACCCCTACAAAATGTTGCTAGTGCCAGTCAGTCAGCTCTCCGTACTCACCTTCGTAATTGACCTGACCATCACCATCGATATCAGCCTCACGGATCATCTCATCGACCTCCTCGTCTGTTAACTTCTCGCCCAAATTTGTCATCACGTGACGCAACTCGGCCGCTGAGATGAAGCCGTTGCCGTCCTTGTCGAACACTCTGAAGGCTTCTCGGATCTCCTCTTCGCTATCGGTGTCCTTCATTTTGCGTGCCATCATGGTAAGGAATTCTGGGAAATCAATGGTACCGTTGCCTGTGCGGGAAAAATAATAAGATTATCAATTAGTGTGATTGATCATTATAATAATTTTAACCCACAAACAGGATTAGGATTAAGGCAAAGTCTCTCACTCTTTTTTCCAGCGGCTGTGTACACTGCTTAAAGTCTTGTTCTGCTTCGCTCACCTTCTCGACAAGTCCCTGGCATATTTCAAATTTGCCTAAGCCCCAAACAAACTTATTCCAACCCCATTACCCCCTCCCGAACTTCTATCTGGCCTGGGCACACGTGCGCCGTTTTGAAGATAAGCCTGGCTAAGACTCTTTCTGTCAAATCACTCTCTCTCTCTCTCTCCCCTCCCTCGCTTATCTCCGTTGGCTCTGGTCTGGCGGAATGAAAATTTGCTAAAGAATTTACCAAACATTTTCCAGAGGGATTTTTTGAAGCACGAAAAAAAATAAAACACAAATGAAGTGGTTGAACCGAAATTCTTGTTATACTAATTGAAAAAGTTTCTGTTTAAAGTTGGTAAATAGTTTTGAAGAGCGATAATACATACAGAAGGAGCAACTTTTGGCCTTAATTGTTATTGACTGACTCTCGACCAGGCCAGGCCAGGGCAGGCCAGGCCCTGACTCTTTCGTCTATAAAATGGTAAACATGATAAAAAAAAAAACATGAGAAAATGTTTCCCATCCAAATGGAGTATCATTTTGATGTGTGTTTTTACGACTCGTACTTTCCCGAAAATGGCTTTTCTCCGGGTCAAAAACTTTTTAGATATGATTGCTGAAAACAAAACGGAGATCCAGCGCTCCTTTGAACTCAAGCTGAACTTGTTTTCTCAAGTGGAATTTAGATGTAATGGCAAAGATACGCAGAAGGAGAAGGAAGGAGAACAAAGGAGGGTTAAGGGTTACCACAAGACTCTTAGATACTGAAATGAATGGTATTTTAACCCTAGAGAAACCTCGAGGGAAATCAATTCCACATCCATCCATCCTACCAAACACCTGAGGCAACCTTCCGCAATTAGAGGCTATAAAAAAAAGCACAAGGAAAGGAAATTAAATCGCATTTAATTGAGCTAAAACAAATAAATAATGCTTGCCCAAGTTCAAACGAAAAAATAACAAATTAACAAGCAATCCACACTCGATTCGAATTCGATTTGCGGATTCGCCAATGAAAGATTCATAAATACGAAATGAATACAACAAAAATTGCTATTGCACTTGGGGCTGGCTAATTTAAGTATTATTATTATTCAATTTGGCAACATAGAAATCCAAAAATGTATTCCTTCAATAAAATATCGACGGGTGGGCATCGGCATCGGCCTCAGCTTCGACTTCGGTTCATTTCTGTTTCGATTTTGGGATTTTTTTGGGTGGGCGCCGGCGGGCGCTTGTTTATGATTCTATTTAAAACATTTGACGCGATTTCTGTTGCTTTTGGCTTTGTCGATAGGAATTCCCCAAGAAAAAAAGAAAGAAACCAAACCAAATACCAGAAGAAACCCCCGCCCCCCACCACACACACAGGCCACAAATCGAGACAGACACAAATCATTGAGAAATTTGTTGCCATTTTTGTTAGACGCTTCTTAGACCGGGCCCGCAGAAGAACCCCAGAACCAATTATGATGATCCCCAACACGATGATGACGACGATGATGATGATAATGATGATGGGCCATGTCTGGCGAGGTTTTCGGTTTCCATTACGTTTTCAGTTCTTTCTCCTCACTCGGGTGATTCCGCAACGTTGCGCAAAAAATTTTGCAGACAATTTAAAATTTTAATAAGTTTTGCTTCCCTCTGGTGCTGCTGTCGCTGCTGCTGCCGCTGCTCTTTGCAGTGGCATCGCTAAATTTAGTTTGGGGCATCCATTCCAATAGCCAGCCCCAATACCCCCGCTTCGTGCCACACTCTATAAATAACACATGGTGATTCCGTTGGTCTGTCATCTGTCCCCCTACCCCCCATCCGTCTCGACGGGTCTTGCCATTTTTTTTCCACTCTCTCAATTTTATTTTTATATTCGCTGGACAATACCATTTGCATGCAAAACTCCCTCCCGCCTCCATATACCCTCTGGAATCTAATGCGGTCGTTTGTATGCAACACGGCGACGGGGACGGTGGACGGGGACTGCGTCTGAGACTGGGTACCGGGTACCGGGGACTGGGGCTGGCCATCGTCAACGGGCCGCCGGGAGACGACGCCAACAAAATGTTAAGTAATGAATGTTTAATGTTTCCGTCAGTGTCTGTTTTCTTTTTTTTACTTCTCGTTGCTCTTTTTTGGGACATACGAGTGGGTGGAGTGATTCGGTGCTCGACTCTGGTGATTTGTCCACTTCTGTACGATCTGATCTCCTACAACTTATGGGGAAGACTTGAGGGAGGTAGGTTCTCCTACAGAACAGGTCTCCTTCATGAAAAATATCAGAAGCTACGAAATTGATCCTGGCTTAGTCGAAGCTGCCAGCTAAAAGGGTGCCCGCCACTGTACTTTCCCAGCATAAGGATTTTCTTGAATAGGAGGGAAATTTGTCTCCCAAAAAAGTTGCCAAAAAGTTGACTCCCAAATGACAGCCCCTACAACCCACCAACCCCACAAACCAAACCGATTCTAGCTCTGATAAACAGTCAAGTGGTGCTACCCCTTCTTCCCCTTCCTTTCATGCTGTCTTTCCCCAATGCCAGCTCCTTCAGGAGTCTGCGCTGCTGCCGATGATGTCTCTGCTACTGAGAATGCTCGAATGCTGTGCAGAAATTTTGCAGATTTTGTCCTGGATATTTTCATGCACATGCGTGCAAGAGGAGCGACAGAAGAACACACACACAGAGAGAGAGAGAGAGAGAGAGAGAGAGAGAGAGAGAGAGAGAGAGAGAGAGAGAGGGAGAGAGAGAGAGAGAGAGAGAGAGAGAGAGAGAGAGGGAGAGAGAGGGAGAGATTGGGTGGGGGCAACAAAAACACTTGCAAAAGAAGAAGGACGGAGACTTAAATGCACAGAGAGAGAGAGCGAGAGAGAGGGTTAGAGGCAGACTCCTTCCTGCTGCAGGCAAATACAATTTTTGTTGTTTCCTTTGTTGCCTGAATTCTGATTTACTTGTTACGCTTTCCTCTCTTATTCTTCTTGTGCAACAGAAGAGTTATGTATGATTAGGCAGACACACACAAAGACAGAGACAGAGAGAGAGAGACAGACGGAGTGTGTAAGCGAAAACAGTGGGAAGGAGCAGGATACGGCCTAGTTTAAAATATTGCCACTAGCAATTTAATGGCACTTTAAAAGCACCGCCAGACACAGTTTAGACGAGCGGAATTTATAATTTATACAAACTTTAAAAAACCGCAAAATGTTTTACGTATACGAGTATGTTTAAAATAAATTAAAATGTGGAACCATTTATCATCCACGACTGCTATTGGAACTGCATTAAGCTTTAAAAAAACAGTCCACATAAAATAATCATGGAATTGCTCTCTCTCCATCCACTCTCTCTCTCACTCTCCTCCTCCCTCTCTCTCTCTCCTCTGTTGGTGCCACGCTGCCTTCTAGTTTTCGGCGAAAAGGTGAAAAACCCCGCAATAAAAACTGGCGACACATTTTCAATATTTGGCGCGAGGCGCCTGTCGCTCGATTTGCCCCACGAATCGGTTAAATATACAGAAAATGTACCAAAATAAAAACCGATCTTCCTCTTCGGCAAAAGAATGTGTGTTTCGGTTACACCAAAAACCTGTCTAACGGAACAACCACCTTTTGTCAAAAACAAAAACCAGGAAAAACAAAAAACAAAAACAAAACAAAATTCTGACAGCCGCCGCTGCCAAAGACAAGACAAGACAAGAGCCAAAATATTTCAGTCATCTATTTTTAATGCCTATGACGTGTTTTTGTTGCATATTTTTAGCCGACAAAATGATTTTTCCTTTTGCTGCTGTTGTTGTTCCTCCTCTCCCCATTGTTTTTCGTGTATAGGGTCTGATATGTGTCTGGGATTAGGCCAGAGACCAGCAATAGATTTGGCCAGAAACGGGTTAAAGGGGATTCGACTGGTTCGTCGTTTGCCCTGGCTGAAAGACTTGGAACCCTCATCTCTAAATAGACAAGGACTTGGCTATGCCATCCCCATGCCCCATGTCTATCCCAAATGCAGCTTATAATCTCTTTCCATTTCCCATTTCCCATGCCCCATCTCTCAACTTACCATCGGCATCGACCTCGTTTATCATGTCCTGCAGCTCGGCCTCTGTGGGATTCTGTCCCAGGGAGCGCATGACTGTTCCCAATTCCTTTGTTGTGATGGTGCCATCGCCGTCCTTGTCGAATAGCGAGAATGCCTCTTTGAACTCGGCGATTTGTTCCTCTGTCAGCTGATCGGCCTGGAAAGATGCAACGATACACGGACCGGTTAAATAAACGTTTCACAATTTCACTTAATAAAAGCTGCTAATCTAAACGCACCATTTTTATATAGTATTTTTATATATCGGTCGAGTGCGAACACAACTTTTTTGTTTGTATAATAAATTTGTTGTTTCAGGAATCGACACAAGTTTTCGAATGAGTTTTCAACGACAACTACGATGGGGATGGGGATGGGAATGGGGATGGGGAATTCAATGTCATATGTGAAAACGTCTCAACGAGTACACAATTAGGAATAACAAAAGACGAAAAAGGAGAACAATTGTACTTTGAATAATTTTGCATATTGTCGACTGTTTGTTTGCAAGTCGAATCGAGATACAATTGTATCTGTGTATCTATGCAATGGTATCTCGAAAAAGGTGTTAAGTATCCGCTGAATCCACAAAAATCTTGACGTCAGCGCCACTGAATAAACGAAACTGCAGAGGTAGAGTGAGGAGTGAAGAGAGAAGAGAAGGCGACACGACACCCAAAACCGTTTTGTTTTTTATTCCTTCCATCATTTTTTTTGTTTTTTTTTTTATTGTCATTCGAATGATGAGCGACAAGAAACGTGCCAGTTGTCAGGGTCTCATGCAACGTCTCATCATGCTCGAGAGGATGAAATTATTGCTTATCCGTATATAATTTCCATACTTCACTTCATATAAATGTGAGCAAGCAGCAAGCATTCGCGCTCAGGCGATAGGCTCAAGAAATTGTCTACACACACACTCGCATGTATTTTTTATTAATATATTATCATTATTCATGAGGCAAAAATGCAAAAAAAACTTTGACTTTGCGTCAGAGGATGACGTATACATATTTGTTCAAGCAGACAATTGAAAAGGCACGGATCAGGGCGTTTCATGGGTGTACGATCGTAAAATATTCGGAAAGGGTTTACCAATCTATCCTAGGATATTGGATGTTTCTCTAGAATTCAAAAGTACATACAAATGTACTTGAAAATATACCCCTCGCCATCATATCTAATCGGATTTGGTAACACTTTTTTGCCCTCAACTCTAGCACATTTCAAGGTAAAATCAGGCCCAACCACGCCCCGTCGGTATGCGCCCACTATCTTGTATAACAAGCGACAACAACGACACATACTGCACATGAACTACCATACAAATCTGATATGTCGGCTGGGCCAAACATTTTTATGGACAATTTCCGTCTGATTCTGGCCATAAGAAAGCGCTTGAGGGAAGGCAGGGAATGGAAGGCAATCGTAACCCACTAAAGTCAAGCCAAATCAGCAATTGGCAATGGAATTATAGCGCCCCTTGATCGTTGGCTTTATCTAATCGGGCAAATTCAAGAAATTAAGTGCTGCTTTTGGGGTTGCACCTGTTTTGGGCCAGAGTTTGTCGCGTTGGCGTCGTGCGTTCAATTGATTTTTGTTTGGCTTATCGCTCTCGGCCCTCTTGCAGATAAAAAAAATGTTTCAGCAGCGTTATGTCATTGCCGGGCATGACTAAGCCACCCAGCCCCAGCCCGATGCCAATCTCAATCCCCGCAGCTTGGCGCAGATTAAAGCACAGCATTGGGGCTCTCTCTCTCTAAATGGTAGCAAACAACAACAGACCCCACCCACCCAGCAGATCCATTAATGGCAATTCGTTGGGTGAGAGGGTTGGGGAATGGATACCTAATTGGTAACACATTTGTATGCACAATCACACGCCCACAGCTCAGCGCTAGAGGGGGATGACACATCCCTCTTTGCTGCTGAATATCTTGCCACGTTGGAGCAGGACTCAAGCTGTGCAACTCCATCTAATGAGTCATGCTTCTGGGAACAAGTGTTGACCAAGCCAAGAGTTCAACTCCCAACAAGTTTCAACTTGTTTGGGCCAAAAGTTTGGCAGACTACAGCAGTTTGTGCCGCTTTGCCGGCTGCTCAAACCGGTTCGGTTCCGGTGGATTAAAGTTTCATTTTATGAATGGTATGCTTCATTTTGTTTAGTACACTTTTTAGCTGTAACTTGGTTTCTTCATGGATCATTCAAATGCCACCTCACATCATGTTCATTCGAATGATCGATGAAGTCAGCCAAAGAAACTGACTCATTAGAAAATGCTATCGAGCATCGGGAATGTACAGCGGATATCATCAAGAAATTCAGATTTTGGGTGCCTTAGACATACTCGTATAATGATAAACAACAGACTCGAAGAAATTTAAAAAAATAAACAAATCGAGTTACTGTCACTTTAACTGTTGAATAAAATATGTTTTCCGTCGGCCTTTTTAGCTGAAGATCCGCAGACTTTGAGATCAGGCACAGACTCTGTAACTGTAACTGTAACAACACATGAATCACGGCAGTCGAAAAGATATCAAGAGAGGAGAGGAGGGGCCAATGAAGCAGAACGATTTATTTTAATTAAAAGCTGTTTGCATTCTGCGTGAGCTGTAAAAATTGCTAATTAAATTAGGCATCCGACCATCGCCTATGGGGGGACACTTGGACGCTGCTTATCAAAAGACAGGCGCAAAGGCCAAATACAAGTAACATACAACTACAAGAAGAAGAAGGCGACGGGAAAATTGGATTATGTGGTTAGGCGGCGTCTAGCAGGAATTTTTCTTCATTTACAGCCGTCGGTTAGTCCGCACCCCCCCTCCACCCAGGGGCCGGGAGCTGAACCGTTACAATAAAATTCTTTGGCGAAAATAAAAGGCAAAGTGGAACAGGCAGCCGCCAACACATACACGAACACGCAAACACACATAGAGCCAGAGGGGCAAGGCAGACAGGCAACAGCGAACCGAACGAATAAACGAAAAGAGACGACGACCGAGGACGCCGAGCACAAAGCGAAACAGCAAAATAACCGCAATGCGGCAAATGAAACGGTTATAGAAGAAAACAACAAAAGGTAGGCGCCGCGACAACGAGTCGGCACGAAACGAAACGAATCCGAATGGGAAGAAAGCGCACGCAGATAAAAGTGCAAAACGCAGAAAGCAGCAACAGAAAAATACTCAACACACATCCAAAAGAAACGGAAAGAACAGGCAGAGAGACAGAGACAGAGAAGAGAGAGTGAGAGCAGGCAAGCGACGCAGCACAAAACGGAACTGATAACAAACTGTGCAGAATGCGAGAGTGAGAGAGAGGAAGCTCACACCATTTAAACAGAATTCTCACACCAACAGGGCAGAGAAACTGTGTGAAACGGTTATGAGAGAGAACCAGCGAAGCGAAGTACGCTCTCCTCTCTGAAACGGTTCCACTGAGAGCGTGCGCAAAGCAAATGAGAAAGAAATTCCTCAAGCCAAAATAATTTTTTCATCCATTTCGTTTCCAACCTCAATTTAGCGGCCAAATATGCGGTAAATAAAAACGCAAGCAAAATACAAGCCCAAAGCGGAGCGAACAAAAAGCAAAGAGGTTGGAGAGACCAACAATATGCCGGGTCCGGCGGCATTATTGTTGATCCCGTCCCCACTTCAAATATGATAACAGCAGGAATTGGGGCTTTCCTATAGTTTTCTGATAAAGGTGTATCGCTGGGGCCATGCGTGTGGTGTTCCTCAACGATAGTCCCTTCAACCGCTGCAGTCTCCACAACAATTGTGATCTAGAACAGAGGGAGTGGGGAACCGTTGCAAAGGTGTTTTCGAGATGCTGATAAGAGCTGCCTGCTCGAAGGGTGGGCCTGGGCCGAAAGCGTCATGGAATTAAATTGAGACCTGATAGTGATAGGGAATGTGTGTGCTGCGGCCTCGAAAAGTGTGATCAATAACTCATGGAATATCCATGTAAAACCGGAATATCCAGAACGATATTTTCCATTTTTACATATTACATCTTTGCTATTTTTAAGTTTTCTCCCAGTTTAAATAATAATTTGATACGTCCAGTAATAGATGAATACACCTGCCTATTCAGGGTACACGTGTTATTGTTGGGCAAACGCTTTTGACAGAAAATTGACATTAGAACCTGGTTTTCAAACGTTTTTAATTGCCGCTGTGGCGGCTTTTATAATTGGAGTAAATTCTTAAGAATTACATTACGTTTGAGGGGTAACATTGTAAATAAATATGTATGTACATATATTTTTTATAGAACAGGAAAAAAAAAACCCAGTTTTCCTATCCCCCGAGCAACATTTTTTTGGGGTGCGAAATGTAAACGAAATTTTCGGGGACAGCTGCTTTTTAGGGGTTGTGCACGTGTGTGTGTTGTGTGTGTGTAGAAAGCCGTTAAAACCATATAAACAACATATAATTGGATGGGAGGATGCCTCTCCCTCCAGCCATCTCCGCACCCCACATCACACCACATGGGAGGCCGCTGTACGACTTTGATTTCTCGCCAAAATTTTGTGAAATTTCAATGGAAAATGTGAATTCTGTTTCTATAAACAAAAACGGAGATGCACATGTTTTTGGGTATTCATACACTTACCATTTTTATTGTTTTTTTGGTGTTGTTGTTGGAAAGAGTAACTAAATGTTAATCCGCTGCGGCTGCCTCTGCTGCTGCTTGTTGGTATGTGTGTGAGTGGAATTACGTTGTTGGGGGGGATTGGAACGCGCGCTCTAACGTTTAACTAGAATTTTATTTGCGCTTAACACACTGCAAAGATCAAGAAGAAGAGGGATGTGTGAGGAAACACGCAGGTTGCTGGAATACCCTTAACGGCACAGCGGCAGCGGCAGCAACAACTTCTTCCAGCTGAAGAGGAACGGAACAACAATTGGCAAACGAAAGAACAAAAGGGGCGATAGAGACACGATGCTCCGTGGAGACTTTTGTGATATGTTTTCTATGCTGATGTGATGCGCTGCTGTTGTTGTTGTTGCTGGCGTTGCCGCTGCGTTGCCGAATTTAATACAAAATTTCCCCTGGCATTATTTTTTGTTGCTTTTCATTCGGTTTTTGCTTTTCTTTTCTTATTTTAATTTGTTTTCTTTTTGCTTTTGTGCGAAATATGCCAAACACACGCGCGCACACGGCAAGATTTTCGTTTATATAGTATCTGGTGAGTGCTGGCACATATAGGCATTGCTCGGACTCGGGTTTTATACAGATATTTGTTTCAATTTCTCGTTTTCATATATTCTTTGGCGTTGATTTGCTTGGTTTTAGTGGCTGTTTTTCGCGGAATTCGTCGAGGCACAGAAGAGCAGATGGAACTTTTATATCTTTTTTTTTCTTTCGGCTCCTCGCAGCCCCTTGGAAAAGTGTGTGCTTGGGTGAAATATTTGGACTCTGGGCAACTCACGATTCTAATCAGAATTTCCGCAGGCGACTTGTTCACGAGAAAATCAAAATTTCGACTGTGCCCGCTGCCGTTACCGTTATGTTATATATACGTGTTGTACTAATATATATACCTTGTAGATATAGTTGTACCGATTCGCAGCGCAGTCGTGAGAGCAAAGAGAGAGCGCCTGCTGACAACAACAACGGCGAGAGTGAGTCGGAGAGAACTGGCTGCGAACCGGTTCCGCTCTCGCGCTCTTTTTCGCTCTATCTGCAAATTTTTGCCTTTTCTGGCTCTTTTCTTTGCCGTTCCTTCGTAAACCGAAGCTCGAGGTAAGGCAGACAAAAAATATATTTAATATTTCCCCTGTAACGGTCGCGCCGGCGCTTTTAACCGAAGACGTACCATGGGCTTAATAGTTTGTAGAATGTATATGTACAGATATATGAAACAGATACTACGTGGATTTTCTATAGAAAATTAAATAACTAAAATTAAGGTACGAATGAATGTGAAAAAAAATAATTGCTTAAGATTTAATTCTGCAATAAATAAGCTTTCGAAGTCAATGAAATACACACTATATAAATATAATATAGACCGAAGGTACCAAATTCTGATAGACTATATCAGCGGTCGGCAGGGCCCTATCTTATGTGCATACGAAAGTGCGCTGCCTCTCACGCACGCGTGTATAACAGTGGTTGCCTGTTCCGTTTTGCTTGCCGCAAACATGCATGTATGTATGTATGTATGTATGCGTGCCGATTCCTGGACAAGATGGATTTAATAAGAAAATAATTTGATCAGTCTAGAAGGGGGAATAATGGTGCGGGGTGTCATCTCGTATGTATCATTTGATATCTATTTCTTTCAAATATTTACATACTATCTAGAGGATTGGTTCGTTCATGAACGATTGGGTTAAACGGGGAATTTATTCATCTTTCTTGTGGCGTAGACTTGTTCGAAGCAGTCGCTCGGTTTTATCCGCCGAATCCGAATCCCGGTGTTGCGGGTGCGACATTCTTTGCAGGAAGTTCACAATGCTGTGGGTGGTGACGAAGGAGCTGAAAGTGGAAACCAGCGTCTCGCCCCGGTTCTCGGCTTCCTGGCGCTCCCTCAGCCGCTTCTCGTGCCGCTCCAGACGCGCCTGGCGCTGATATACAATATAATATATATGGCTGATATAAATAGATATATGTATGTACAAGCTCAAGGACTTTACCTGACGGTCTCTGACCGCCTCCGCGTCAAAGTCGTCCACGTCGAAGTGCGTATCGGCCACGGGGTGGATATAGACGCCCTTCTTAAGATATATCTCCAGCTCCTCGGGCGTCATGTTTTTGGTCTTGATCAGCTCTGTGAAGGCGATTTTGGCCTCCAGCTGCTTCGCCTGAGAGCGCTTCAGGCGGTAAAAGTCCTCCCGCTCGAACTCCTCCAGTTCGGCGCAGATGTAGTTGTAGGTCCGGACCAGCTGTGGGATCACCACGTGCTCCAGAGCGTTCACCCGCATGTTAGTTTGCCGCGAGGCTGCTGCCAGCATCCGCACCATGTACTCCAGGGAGCAATACGCCACCAAATCCTTGAGGGCAGCGAGGTACTGGGTCCGCACCTTCTGCACCTGGACTCCGCCGCAGCTGAGGCCAGCCAGCGGGAAGGCACCTCGCTCCTCAGCCTCCAGCTCGAAGTAGTTGAGCGGCACGCCCACGATCTTCTGCTGGGTCTTGCGCAAAACGGCCGTGGCCCTCTTGTTGTCCGCCACGATCACCGGCTTGAAGTCCGTGCCCAGTAGATTGGCCTTGGCCACCGAGAAGATGGCCGCTCGCATTTGATCGTCCACCTGGTTCTCCTTCGCGTGCATGCTGCGGCGCAGCTCGCGCAGCTTCAGGTCGATGGCGTCCCGTTTCCGCTTCAGCAGACTGATGCCGCGCTGCCCGGCCTGGACTCGCAGCTTCATCAGCACGGAGTTGGCCCGCGAGGGGTATATGGGCAGGATATCTTTGTTGGACATGGCCCTGGATTGGATCCTCTGTTCGGTTCAAGCCAAGAAAAAATGAGTCTGCCTGGATTGTTTAATTTGGATGGAACCAAGAGCCTACTTGATTGAGTGAGATAGCCCAAATACTACATACAGACACATACAATCCATACAGATTCAAATTTATTTAGCAAGTGCTCCTTCATATTATTCGGTCGTTGTCTTACAGAAAATGCTCTTAGATTATCCAACTAATCCGCGGTCAGCGATGGTCAGAAGTGGCAGAAGAAGCAGCAGATATCTGCAATTACAATGTGGAGTGCAAACACATATACCCACACACACACACACACACTCACACATGCAGAGGAGCAAAAACATAGTGAGGGGCGCACACACTTGTGTCCATTCCACTGGGATGGGGACCAACGATTTTGCGCATTTTCCAGCTGCGGTACATATTCTTTTGCCGCAGCAAAGTGTCGCAATGTTGCGCCGTTCGGTGCAATCGCAAGAGCGACAGCGACAGCAGCAGCCTTGCAACGCATGCCAACAAGTTAAGTATGTTAACCTCTGCGAAAATTAGACATGCCAAACGGAGGAGGAGGAGGAGGAGGAGGAGGAGACGAATGGGTGACGAAAACGAAAATGAAGTAACAATGCAGCAAACATGGGGCAGGGTCAAAGGGCGACAACGTCGTCGACGCTGACGCTGGCGCTGGCGACGACAGCATTGCGCCATTTTTCGTTTGCCCCGTAAGACATGAAATTCGGCTGCGGCTCGTACTCTGTCTGTGTCGCAGCCCTCTCCCCCCCACTGTCCCCTTCTCTGTCACATCGCGAGTGTGTGCGTGTTGGGTAAACATTTGGACAGACAGAGAGCCATTTCTTTCTCTTGGATTGTCGCTGTCGAAGAGGAAGCCCCTCAAGCGATGTTGGGGTGCACGTGCACCTTGCCCTTTTCCTTCCAAAACATATCGGAATTCGTTGAAAGATCAAATGCAATTCGGATTTGTTTAATCCAATTGTTTAACCCTGCCCCATGTTTGCTGCGTTGTTACTTTGGCTGTTTCCTTTTTAACCATCTGTGAGGATCAGGAATGAGTATCAACTAAGTATAGCTCCTTATCAACCCAAAACTGTATGCTATGCCCACCCAAATGGATCTTTATGGAAAGCCTTTTTCGTGGTGGCTGGCCCTTTTTCACCGTTTATTTTCGGAGTATTAATTGCATAACTAACGAAACTAATGAACAAAAATATATTTATTTCCCTAGCCCTTGCCCTTTTTGGCCTTCTTTAGGCGCTTGTTCTTCTTGCGCTGATCTTTGCGCCACTTGCGCCAATATTTCTGTATCTTCGAGGCCGCCCGATTCATCATGAAGACGACGAGGCGCTGCTGCTGGCGTCGGCGCTCCTCCTGCTCCCGCCGCACAACAATGTCATTGTAGACGGCCTCCTCGCGCCGATACACGACCATGAATTTATCGAGCTCCTTCTTTGCCACCATGTATTGGTCCTGGAGCACCAGATTCTCCCGAATGACATCCCCCATGTTCGCGTCGTACTTCTTCACCAGACTCTGAAGCTGCAACAGTAGCTTGTTCCTGTAGGAGAGGCGGAAAGTGTCGAATGGGAATGCTATAGAAAGGGCAGGATCTTCTACTTTTCATTGCGAGCGTCCTGCTCTTCAAGCAGATGCTTATGGGTGAGCTTTGCGTAGGCCTCCCTGGCAATCTGCAGCTGCTCCTCCAGCTCCTTTTGTTTCTCCAAGCTGTTCCTGTGGTTTGTGCGCATGGCGCGGCTGCATTTCGTGCTATCGAGAAAGGACAAGAAGAAGAAAGTATTAGGATCGAAGAGCGGTGAAACAATGCCATCACTCACATCTCATTCTGAATGCGGACATTGTTCTGCCACTTCTTGTAGGCCAGATCGTTCTCCATCTTTACCAGATAGATTGCTGTGGACGCCGTCCTCCATTTCTCCATAACGCGGCGCTTGGTCAGATCCCGTCGTACGCTCTGGAGCTTCTTCCGGATGTCCTCGTTCTTGTGGTACATCTCATGGAGCATCCGCTCCTTGCTGATCTCGCTCTTGGATGATCGGTACAAATGCTCTTTGGCAATGTCCAAGAGGAGTGTTAACGAGGCTATAAGGGTGCGGTCCCTGTCGCTCAGGTTGCGCATTAATTGGGGGAAGAACTTGTAGATCTGGTAGTTCTTCTGGAAGTAATCGAGTATCTTGATCGTTTGGTGGTCGATGGGAAAGGTGGGCTCTGAACCGCTGCGGGTCATATGGCTCTCCAACAGATCCTCAACGGGCTTCAGGATCTCCTCGTAAGAGGTGCCCTCGAGCACCCGCCGCAGGCTTTGCGGATCCCCCAGCAGCTTGGGCAGCAGCACCGAGATCTTAACGATCTCTACAGCTTCCTGGAGGAATTTCAGCACGCACTCAATTCTCACGGTACGCAGAGCGCCTCCGTCTAAAGGAGGGTTTTTGGTTTGGGTATACCGTACTTATATGCCGTTTCAATTGGAAAACTATCATTATAACTCACCCATTTTATCTTTATTCGGGAAACTCGATCTGTTCTTAGGTGTAATCTTTCGGTTGTATGTCTCTGTTCATAGCCATTACAGTTCTGAGCCAAGCAGGTGATATTTGTGTGATTACAAAAGGCCTGTTTACTTGGTTTAAACTGTTGCCTGGTTACCGCTGCAACGCTGGGATTGACTGTTTTATACATTGCTGAAAACGGAAGAGGTGGATTGGGGGAGCGCTTTGGGGGGCTTTCCTCTGCAGCCTGCGGAAAATTGTCCAAAGTGCTCCATCAGGCAATGACAGGGGGAGGAGGGATGATGCTGTCAAGAAGGTGGTCTTGGCCATGTCGCATTATGTCAACTGCCGCGGCATGAATGAAACTGCGCCTAACAGCCAAAGAAGAAGTCAAGTTATGAAGGACAGAGGAGTGAGAGGGAGAATGAGAGGGATGGGGAGGTACTAGATTGAGGGGGCGACCGAAAGACCATGACACACACAAATGCGGTAAAGGAATGCAGACTTTTCACCAGACCAGACGATGATGAAATTTATAAAAAAAAACACATCAATTGGGTGGTGTATCTCGCTACCATTCAATATATTGAATATTCATTGAAGCTGTACAACATTCAATGCGAATTTCATACTCGAAAATTGCACTCATAAAGTGAGAAGGTAATTCCTCATCCCTCATCCAAACCAACCAATCCCGGGGCACACTAAAACCGCAATCGGTCCCGTTCATCGGCAAAAGAACTTCCACAGCGTCCGTCCTTCTTAAACACATTTCATTTCCATTTCCTTACCCACTTCCCATGGCCCATTCCCATTCCCATTGCCACTTCCATTTCCATTTCCATGCACACCTCCACCATTATTCCACTAAAACCATTTCCCAGGGCGAGGAGCCACCGCAATGACAGCTGCTGCGTCAGGCGTCAGCGCAACAAGTAAGAGACGGCATCTGGAGAGGGCAAAAGAACACACAACAACAGCAAACAGCAACAACAGCAGCCCAAAGCTTCCAGGCAGAAGCAGCACCAATACCAACACCAACACCAACAACGATAGCGATAGCGACAGCGATGACAAAAATGAATGGCGAGCATTTGCCGAAAGCCAACCCCAGCAAATGTGCTTGACTGAGTAAAATGCTGCAATGCTGACGAACCAGCGCAGGAATACAAGAAACAAAAAAGGAAATAAAATAAAATGCAAGAAAAGAAAAGAAATAAAATTGAGCAAGAAATAATATTTTTTTGTTTGCTAAAGATGGTAAGAAAAGCGTTGAGCGATAGACGAACCACCCAAGGGATAGAGAGAGGAGAGAGAGAGAGAGAGTCAGTTACAGCAGAGAACGTAAAAAATGACGCATAAACAGCTCAGGGAGAGAGTGAAGCGAAAGAGAACAACAGCGCAGCAGAGAGTGTGCAGCAGATTTGTTGCTCTGCTGCTGCTGCTGCTGCTGCTGCTGCTGCTTCTGCTTCTGCTTCTGTTGCTCCACATACGTAACAAATGGCCATGCAAAGCGCCACAGCAGAACAACGACAACCTCTAACGGTACTGCAAAGCCAAGGAATGTGCAGCCCAAAAGGAACAAACGAAAACCGTAGCTCTCTTTTAGGTGCTCTCTTTGAGACGCTCTCTCACTGAGCAGTGGCCCACATTGTACCGTTTCGAGCCGTCTGCTGTCTGCTGGCTTTGGCTCATTATGAACCAGCGACGAGGACACGACGTTGCCGCTGCCGTTGCCGTTGCCTTGGCAGCATTTCACAGCTTTTGCTGCTTATTGTTATATATTTTCATAGTCCTTACTTGACTTTTGCTTCTTCTTCTTTTTGCTGGTTCGGCTCCTTCATGACTATCTACGACAGTGAGTGCAAATTTCACAGAAATGTTTCCCCGTTATGCTTGGCCTGGCCGCATTGCAGCTATAAATTTGTTTGTGGTTTACTTTTGCCTTGGAAGATTACTTTAGGGTATATGTATATGTATGTACGTATCCAGCAGCGGGCGGACGAGATAGTGTTAGAGACAGAAAGAGAGGGAGAGGGAGGGAGAGAACGGGAATGGCATGGAACAATGGGCATAAGGAAAGGGAAACGAGAAACAAGAAACGAGAAACGGCACGCTAACGGTGCTTGGCGACTGTTTTAATGGTGGGTAAGAGGATGGTCCGCATGAAACCCCATAGAGAACCCTTTCGAAAGTGTTATTATAATGCTTGGTCTGGCAATAGGAAGGTCACTCTGGTTATTTTGCCAACGGAAACTTAAGATATCCCCATGAGGCCTCCCCTGAGCCAGGCGGCAAAGGATGTTTGCGATACTCGTAATACATACATATACATACATATATATACATATACTTATATGTATGTAGTATATTGTTTAGGTGGGTAAAGGTGGATTAGTTCCTGTTCTTTTGAGAACAGTTGAGGAAATGTTATGAAATTCATGTGATGTTAGTGGGAGATCTGTTCGTTCCGGCTTTCTTCCGACAATTGAGTTTAGCTGTTGCCAGGATACATTAGTCACAGCTCTTGCCCCCTCAAGAAAGGACCTAGGCTGAGGGAAATGTTCTCAGTTGATAATGAAGTCACACCCAAACGCTCAAACGAACTAACTCGGCCGATTTCTGGACAAGTTTCTGTTGAATTTTTCATGGTTTTTTCTTCGTTTTGTTTCCTGGCTCGTTTCCGTTTGCCAGTCACACTGTAGCGACAGCACACTTTTGCACGGGAATGTCCCTGTTCTGGCCTTAGTTTGTGAGTCTGTGTTTCGGGGCAGTCTAGCTTGTATTTCGAGTCGTTACCGTTGGAAGGAACCTGCCGCTGTGTGCCACGCTCAAGTTGTCTCAAAAACTTTTGGCCTCCACTCAGCCTTTCTTCCGTTTGGTTTGACTCCCAGCCTTCTCTGTAATTTGAATTCTTTGAACTGTGAATGGAGCGACACAGAAAATGACGTTAGTCGCTCTGGGCAGAGTTAGCTTGGCTAATAAAGTGGGCCTTGCTTCACGCTTGTAGAGTCTTTTGATCTTTCTTGGCCTGTCTGCTTACGACTTTTATGATGTTACAAAAGTTTCGTAACTAGCGACTCATGATGATATGCCAAATATTACGTACATGACATCAAAATTGTTTCCACTCTTTTCTCATTGAGGAGGATCAATGGGGACGGAAATGAAAACCTATCGGTGTAATATTTATGATTGATTTCTCTTTCAATACCTTTAAATCAGCTTACACAACACCTTGGAGATCTAACTATTTTTGGAATCCCTATACTGCTGTCACGCACTGTGCCTGCCAATGGCAGACGCAGACTACTGTTCCTACTGTCCATTAATTGTGAAAAGGAAGGAAAATATTTTGTTTCACATGACCCCAGGCACGTGCTGGCTATCAGTCAGCCAGGATCATCTTCAAATATTATCTTTCTATATATTTTTGTTATATTTTGTATACGTTTCTGTTTGACCAAAGTCAACAATAAATGGCAAAATGCCCGCACGTGCACCGGGGTCGTGTTCAATGTTACTTCCTGGGCCCTCGTCCTCTCCTTCTTCCTTCTCCTGGTGCAACTTCCCTGCTGCTTGTCATCCAGCTATTACCTCCTGATGCTTCCTCCTGGCCTTACCCGCACTTCGGCTATTTAATTTAGGCCAAACATCAAATGTCCTGGCCGAGTGATTGATGAGACTGCGAAAAAATTCAGCTGTTGGTGGTTAACCAACCCCAGCACCCCCAGCCCCCCCAGCGCCCCCGGAAAGTCTTACCGAAAATCTCTCCGACAAGTTAATAAATTCTTTTCGTGTGCTGCATTTAACGCCTACAGGATTCGGTTTCTTTTTTTATTTTTCTTTTGTAAATTTTGCTTTTGCAAAACTTTCTAATGAAGTCGCTGTGGGAGAGAGCTTTATCAGGTTGCTCTCTGTTTGCTTAGTCTCTTTTTCTCTGCCTCACGTTCTGTATGCAAGGCACGCAAATTTGTTGCCAATAAGCAACCGAAAACAATTTTTATAAGGCCTGAATGGGGTGTATAAAGAAGAAAGGAAGATGGGAGGAAGGGAGGAAGGTGCCATCCACTTGCCTATGCGTGCTGCGTGCCTTCTGGACTGGTTTCTTGCCCCTTTGCTACTTCGTGTTTCGGAACAGAGCTGCTGCCTCCCAGAACCAGAACCAGTCCCATGCCCTGGTCCAGGCCCAGGCCCAGGCCCAGCAGTTGCTTAGCTACAGAGGCCCCAGGACCCGAAAATGTAGGTCATGTTGGACTCTGTACTGGGGAGGCAATTCGCCAGAAGAGAGCGGCAGTGGGAGTGGGAGTGGGAGAGAGTCAGTTAGAGAGTGTAACCAAAAAACACACATACACCGCCAGCAAACCTTATACATACACAGAAATTTCGGTTGCTGTCCGGGCTGTATCTGACTTGGAAGGAAAGAGAACAAGCAAGAGAGAGAGAGAGAGAGAGACAGAGAGGAAGGCAGTGAATGGGGGAGCAACACTGTGCTTCCCATGAATACTTAAGCATGGGCGTGGCACCGTCTACCCAGACTCCTACCACCCACGCCTACGCCTACCCCCCGCCACACATTGGATCTGTTCCGTCTCGTGCTTTATTACAATGAAAATTTCATTAGAAAATTGAATGTTGACGTGTCGCATATGCTACATCACACAACACCCTCCCCATTCAGTTCGCACATCGTTCCTTCCTTCCATCCAATCTTGAATTGACTTTTCCTGTACCTACTATTGTTTCTCTGATATTCATATTTAAATGGGGGTGTGCATAAGAAAGAAAGGACCGAGGCGTTGCCTGCCAATTGCATGCAACAATTTGCTGAATTTCTTCGTTTTTACAGATACTTTTTCTATAATCGATGTAGCCTTACTCTATTTACCCATCGATTGAAATGTGAAGAAACAAATGAAACAGCCTAAAGCCTCTTTAGTTTGATGAGGCGACAAGTTTTTCCCCAGTTCTAAGGCATGATATCGACATATATTTGAGCAGATATCCGAGATATGATATACTAGACTTCGAGCTTTCAATTTGAGCAGAAGTTTAACGCAGCAGAGAAGGAAACACCTTCGAAGCATAGAGTACTGTTTGGCAGACCGTCAGTTTCTATCAAAAATAGATATTCAGCAAGTGCTTTCATTACAGTTTCATATAGTTGATCACATCTACAAACGTTCACATTTACAATACAGATTTGACAGAAATCACAACACTGGCTTACTGATATTACTACTATTACTGTTTTGGTGTTCATCCCCAAAGCACTTGATTGAACGGTCCTTCGGACCATAGCAAGGCAGTAGGTATGAGAGGAGCAGAGGAATCAGAGGCCTGGGCCTGTAATAGTTGTAGGAACTTAAGTACCCAAGTGGCAATCCACCCAAGGCACTTTGTTCTTGTGTTAGTTGAACTTTTGTTCAGTAAACTGAACAAGCATCTACACTAAAGCAGTGTGGAGGATACACCCAGCAGTCAGTAGGATGAAATGATTAATTCCTTAATATGAAAATAATTATTATTAAATGTCTAACCATTTCTATTCCATCCAATCAAGCATATTCTCTACATTTATTGATGCGAATAGTCGCTGGAAATGGATACTGATACCGCCTTTAATAGCTGCTCAAAAGTTGCCTATTTTGTAAAGAATGCAATACAAATATTAAAGGAAACTCAAATTCCTTTAATTTGCAATATATTTCTGGAGTAAAGTGGCTTTCCATTATGTTATGCGAGCCCCCAAAAAGGCATCCCAATCTACGACCATAAACTTTTCCACTCAACTGTCTGACAGCAGCCACATTGCGTATACTCGATGCGGGCGAGGTCGTGTCCCGCCATCTATTCCCCAATCATCCTAGACAAATGAGGGTTCTTGTCAATATGAGTAATAGCTCATCAAAGTTTCATTTTCACAGACCTTGCCATTGCATGTAAATCATGTTCAAACTCGTATAACACGAAAAAAAATCGAGAAAATTTGGAACTTTCGACAAACCGTTTAACCCGAAACCTAAAATGAAACTACAACAAAGACGAATGGAAAACTTTTTTTATGACCGAACCGTGGGTGGGGCTTAAAGGCAAAATGTCTTGTAATACATCTAGTTATATGGTCGATAGTCGTACATATATTTCGCTTGGATATTTTGTGTTGTTTGGCCGTGTTTGGGGACCCATCCGAGGAATCAACTGAAAGTTTGTGACACATGCAATAATTTGATTTTGCTCGCAAATGTGTCGGGGAAAATGCAAATAAATTGAACCAAAGAATAGCGATAAGTAATTGAAAGCAGAAAAGTGGGGAAAGAAGAAGCCGAAGAAGGCCGGGGAAAGAGCTAAATGAAGAGTGAAGAAGTGTGCTTTAAATTAAAGAGGAATGAAGACTGAGAATTTCCTATAAAAAGTAATAGGTAACAGATGAAGCTAAAGGAACAAAGCCGTGATAAAGAGGAGGGACTATGAGGCAGTAGAAGAGGCTGCGAAAATCGTCCATCAGAACACGATGAAGAAGGAGAGCATCAGCAAAAATATGGTGAAAAACAAGCAAAAGAAGTGGAGATAACTGTAAATAATTTTGGGCTCGCTTTCGTTTTCAATTTTCAGTCAGCCTCCCCGCTCTCCTCTTTTCACTTACATGTTCGTTGGGGGGCGTAATGAGGCAGAGTTTCCCTGCCAGTCCTGCCCCTGCCTTTTGGTTCCTTCACACCCCACCATCATGGAGCATGTTTTATCGATAATTCGTGAGTGCGACGCAGAAAACACTGTTCGAGGAGAGTGTGAGCCCTCCAACCACTCCACCCACTCCATCGACCCCCCATTCATCCCACTCACATCCATTTAGTCTGTATAACAAACAAATGTTTTGTATGTGTCAGGCGCCGGTTTTCCTTATTTTCCCTGCTTTTCCCTTTTAGTGTTATTATTATTATTTCTCTTTGTTTTTTTTTTGTTATCCGAAAATCGGTTTTTGCGGACGCGCAGCTGACACGGAACTTCACAGAACAGGATATCGCTGTATATACTTGTGCATGTACATACGTATGTATATGCATGTGTATATGTGTGGCTCTAGGTGGGATCCATTCGGAATGTATTGACAGGAAATTGGAACCGGTGCCCAGACGGGAACGGCTATGACTTTTGTTGACTGTCGACGTTTCGTGGCTGGTTTGGGGGCCTGAAGGCCTCGGGCCCCTGCTCGTGCTGGCAGTAAATGTGGGCGTACACATCTTACTGGGACATGTGCCCAATAGGCGCCCCCTCAGAGCTAAAAATAATATGAATTTTATTGCTGTAAATGACAAAACAGAATCTACCTATGGAGAAAAGTGTGTCTACAAGTTTGATTTATTTGTTTTTCGCCCGAGACAGGACAGTTCTTTGACTCCACTGATGACGGGCTGATTGACATTAGAAGGTTACGAATGGATTGAAGGTACAGTCAAAAGACCCATAACACGGACGTCTTACAACAAAGTCTTTGTAGGCCATACATTCTTCCTGGGCATGTGTTCCTAGGTAATTCGACTCTGGTTTTCCGTGCTCACAGAAGTATGCTATGGAAAATTAAATGTACTCTTTTTCCATTAAAAGGCCAGCATCAACCATCCACTCAAAGACTCATATATTATAGAATTATTATTCAATTAGCGTGACAAACAAGACCCATGCATAATGCAGCACTAGGAAGAGTGTGGGTCCGAGTGGGGGTCCGATTGGGGGTCCGAGTGGGGGGAAATGCCACCGAAGACATGCAACAACAAATACAACTGCAGTGTTAAGCTTATTAATAGAAAACAAAGAAAAGAAGCAAAAGCAAAAGCAAGAAGACAACAGCGCAAAATGTCAGCGCCATGTCAGAAAGCGCATTAAACAAGAAAGCAGCAGCAGAAGCAGGAGCGAAAGAAGAACGAGAACCAGAAAGGGAAAGGCAAAGGGAAAGGGGAAAATACTTGGAAAACAAGGCGGGCGAAAGTTAAATGAAAATGAAAAATAATTAGCAAACAACTGCAGTGAAAAGGCAGCTCGGAAAACAAAGTGAAAAGGGGAAAACAACGAGGGGGAAAATGGGAGAGAGCGAGGTCTTGCCTTGGGGCAGAGATTACTATAATTATATTAAAAAATGAATATTTTATGATATTTGCATTTTGCAGTTTTATTATTATTATGGCGCAACCAGAGGAAAAAATTCCTTTACATTCATGAATATAATAATAAAAGTCCCGATCTATGATTATAGACACAGTCAGTGGGTATTTTTTAGGGTGTAAAACCAAGTACTTACTCCATTTTTGGTAGCCTCTCATTTGTAACGGGTCAGAAACGTCATACATAAAATATAGCCCTGTACTCAATGTGTGCCAGGTGCAACTATAACGAGCCTCTGCAACAGCAGCAACGGCAACCCGCGATAAGCGTGTCGTATGACATGCAATCCGATCAAAATGTTCCACTAATTAACGGAGCGAGCTTTGCTCACTCTCTCTCTCCCTCCCTCTCTGCTACTTCGTGCAAAGCTTAAGCTTCGAGTTCCACAAAGAGAACCAACGCTCAGCCTTTCTTGCTCGCTCGCCCGTTCTCTTCGTTCATTTTTTTCGTCTTACAGTTAAGTACTGGCCAAACGAGCAGCGCCTCAACTCAGTTATGGCATTTCGGGAAGAGAGGACCCTTTTTAAAGCAAATACCCACTTGGCTGGCATTTTTCGGTAAGCTTTTATTTTTTAAAACAAATAAAAGAAATAATTAAAAGCTGCAGGCTACAGACTCGTTACAGCCGTTACATACTTTTGTGCGAGCAGGCGAAATGACAAGGCGAACATGCCATGGCATGCGAAATGCAATTGGAAAAAATATTTTAAGAACAACAACACGAAACGCAAGCGAAGCCGAAACGCCCCGCACTTTATCGCCTTCATTCTTGTCGGAGAGAGGCAGAGAGGGGGGTGGGGGTGGGGGTGGAGTCGACCTGAGGTTGCGAAGGTGCGATAAAAAAGTAAAACAAGAGAAAGCAAGCAGTCGGGAAACAACAACAACAAACGGCAACGAACAAGAACGTGAGAGAGAGCAATGGGAGAAAACGAATGCGGAATACCCTACGAAGGGCGGCATAACTTGACGATATTTTACTGTCGGCTTATTCCCGTAGGAATATCCACGCCTGTGTACGAGTACAAGTCCGGTTGTGTGGTCACGGACCAACTGTGTTTAGGAGGAAATGTACTCTGGTCGTTGGTTTCTTTCGAAGAAATAGCACTCGCACACACAGGGGCGGAACATTTACAGTTTTACATGCAAATGCAGCGAAATGAGCCCATGACATGACATGCCAACGCAGAACTGACATGAAATTTTGCCGAGACATACTCGAGTCTAGGGTGGGGAAATGAGGAAATGGTATCCAAGGGACTGGCACTGGCCCCTCACATGACATGATGGACAGACAGAGTACGGCGACTGATGGCCCTGAAGTAGTCTAAAAGAGAGAGAGCGAGAGAGGAATACTCACAATTGTTCTTACATCCATTCTTACACGACTCCTCTCCACCAGACACGACTGCACTTCACTTTTCGTACCACTCAACATTGCTGTGTAACTGTACAAAACAATGCCAAGGCCACGAATATTACTAATGAAAATCCGAAAATGTTGACTAAAAATTGACAAAATCGGGAATTATGGAAGAAGAATATAGTAAGTGCAAAGTGTTAACCAAATCCAATCGAATAATCGACCAAAGGTAGAACAAGAAAAATCATACGAGGCACATATCAAAGTTCAACAAAACGAACATACTTTAAACCAAACGATCCTATGTTTAGTGTCCATCTATAGTATAGAATAGTATACCAAACTAAGTGCGTAAATTCATTTAATGCCCATTTCCAGTTACATTCGATGCTATTTTTAGCACCGCCTCTAACACCAGTAATAGCCCCACTCCGAGCTCCTGTCCAATTGAACCGGAACCCACCTGACCAAACCATACAAATGTGGTCCCAGCGCAATCAATTGTTATTTATTCATTAGCTCATTAACCAAATGACTGTGGAGCACTGTCACCTTCTGTTTGTTCGGACAAACATTTACTCTGACTTTTTCCGTGACAAGATTTTGGCAAAGTTTGGTTCGGTCGCGTGATAGCCCAGTTTACAAACTCGAATTTCACTTTCATTCGGGGCAAATACTCGTATTTGTCTTAAACAAAGAGCCGGCAAAGGTAGCTACTATAAAACGGAGAGGGCCGATTGGGTCCAGGGCAGTCAGTGCCCGGCACATCAATCTATCAATGCATCTATCAAGCAGTACCATGAAGGTCTTCGCTCTGCTCGCCTGCTCCTTGCTGGTCCTCAGCTTGAGCTCTCCGATAGAGGGACGCCTCTTCCTCACCAATCGCAGCGGCATCTTCTGCGTGTGGACTGCAAAGAAATCGTGTTCCAAGACCACGCCCGTGTGCGTCGTTGTACAAACCACCGCCACCACCGCCACCTGTAAATACTATCGCAATGAGTGTCAGTACAGCATCGATAATTGTCTGGGCAAAACAGGTAATTGAATTATTATAAAATAGTCAAGTGTAGATGTGAATAGTATGTTCCTATAATTTCTGACATTTTTCTTGCAGTGTATGGCCAAACTGGAGTCGTAGATGCTACTCTGGCTAGCTGTGTGGGGGTTGTCCCTCTAGGAGGAACCGGTGCCTGCTAGAAAAGATATTCCATCGTTCCATAAATAATTATCCTCAGCTATACCGATTAAAAATTGCATATTTATTGTCTACACTCGCACAAATACTAGTCGTTCATTCATTTAATGATTGTGGCAGACACACCGAAGGCGTGCCGGTTTTGTCATTCAATCACGCCGCTGATCAGAGCTTGGATTCGTTTATTTAAATGGTTTTTGCAACTCTTTTGGCATTTTATGACCCTCCGCACATACCCACTCGCACGTCCCATCGCCTATCGCCATGATGTATGCTATAAAGTGGTTCCCTTCGTCCTTTTTAATTGCAATCGCATAAATTGCACTTTTGCGTAGGGGAAAAAGGGGGGGGAGGCGGAAATTATGGTTATGGTCACGCAGACAATGTAAATTTATAGAGCTTTTGCTTTTTAGTTTGCAATTTTTCGCCACTTTTTTGTTGTTGCAAAACGCAAGCGGACGTGAATTAGAATGCCAGAGAATCCTACATATATTCTCGTTCATATGTACATACACCGCCCACGGCTGGGAACTGGGTGGTTTTCGAACAATTTAAGCGTTGAAAGTTTGAAAAATGTTCATAATTTAAGCAAATATTTGTGCTCCCTAAAGAGGGTGGAAACAGAGGGTGGCTCCACTACTAGATCGTATATCCGCTTATCTGCTTAACAAAGTATTTCATGGATATAGAATTTAATATCTATGAAATACTTTATTCACAACTGAGGAGCTTTAAATACTTGAGCTAACTATGCAAAAAAGATAGTTATCGATACTACTTTCGACTTCCACTTCACTGTTGGTTTTTTATTTCATTTATTTTCTTCCCTACGAATTTTGGTTGCATTTACATATGTCTATGGAGGTCTAACCCGTTCTTATAATTATGGGCGTTATGTTCGACGACGAAGATGAGGAGCCCAGAATAGACGACAGAATGCTGGACCAGCCACTAGAGGACGATGAGCTCGAAGACGAGGACGAAGATGAGGAGAAAGTGCTGACACAGGTTCCCGTCTGATTGACCGAAATACTCGTACAATTGCCCAGATTGACCACATTCCAGCCTATGGGATAAATTGATAAATACAAGACATGCATAGAGGTGTATTCCTTGATACTCACTTGAGACACTTGTCCGGCAATTGGCTCGCTCCATTAGGCAGCGGTTCTTGAACCGGTGACACCGGCGTGTCTTGCTCCAGCGCCCGCAGACGTGAGAGGTGGCATAGCAGCTGCTGGTGGTGCTCACACAGCGGGAGGAGGGCGTGGAGCTGCTACTGCTACTGCTGCTAGAGCCGTTGGAGCCATTAATGATTATCACCGATTTGCCTTTGGTGTTTCCAGTTGACGTGGCGCGAAGTCCGCTCACTGATCGCCGGCGCACGTTGCTGGTGCCGGCCTTAACACTGCTGCTTGCCCTGGCACGCACCTGACGAGGCGTTGCACGGTTCAAGGCCTTGGCCTGTGAGCGTCTTTGCTTGTTTTGAGCCTGAGAGGCCACCACGATCAGGGCGATCAGCACCAGAAGAGCCAACGCGAGACGCATTCTTCAATTATTTTGGCTTGTGGTTCAACCTTCAGAGGAGCTCTTCGGTTTTATAGCCCCCAAAGAAAGCTTCTCTGCCTGGCCTTGGAAGATGTGTATTATAATATTTCTTCCTCCGTTCTTTAACCACATATTTGATTTAGAAATTTCTTTGCCCAATTGTGTAAATACTTGAGAGGGACTACGTCACGTGAGTGGAGTAGATATGTATATTTTAGGAAATATGGCAAAGAACAAAGAAGACATTTAACCAACTCTTGAATCGTACAATATATTAACTATACTTTTAGGCAGTTGAAAAAACGTAAGATATGTACGAATTTTGTGGTAGAAGTATGTCATCGTATGATAGCGAATGTCCTGCGGAAAGTGCATGTATTCGCTTCTACTGGGTAGGTTATTGTGGAACTATAACTATACAAACCGTTTCCTCAATGTTGAATACACTCGCAGCCTTTGCAGGAAATTTATTTAAGATAAAAAAGAGATATATTTAAATGAAAAATTTTCAGATTAATGTAAAAATTTAAGTAAAAACCTTTACTGTACAAACAGTTTCTAATCTCGGAGAAAATCTATTGTTACACATTTCAGGACATTTTTCGCTGAGTGTAATACACAAGAAAAGAAGAAATTAATTAAAATATAAATAGGAATTTTATTTTTGTAATGCAATATACATACATATCATCTGTCTGGCATATCAGATAACATATATTTTCAGAGGGATTAATCATGTAAAACCTACGATTTCTGTATGGTATGGATTTAGTTATCAAATTCATGGCCGCAGAGCAGATTTCTTCGCGTACAGATAGATAGATCATTGTGTTATATGAAGTGATTCGATTTAAGTATTGTGAGAGTGAAATAGGATGGACGACTGACTTACTTGATCCGCCCTTCAGAATCCACGAGCGTCGATCTACATACTTTTTATGTGCCCGTATCTTCGGTATTTTTCTGGGGTGGACGTACATTTATGGATTCTTAATCTAAGCTAGGGATGCCGTATTGGCTGATATAGGTTGTAATGGGGCTGCCGTACTGAGTGATAGGGGTTATCCTACCACAGTATAGTTCATCATTTTCTTATTCATCATTTCTTATTTTAATCATGGATCTGCGTCAACTATGACTTTAACTAGGGCTATACATTACTCGTCAGCTCAGGATTTCGTTATTCTCGAGTACTTCTCAAACCGTATATAGGATTCACACAATCATCATCATATTTGTATGAACATACCACCATTATAATTAACAAAATAAGTCGATCATTGGAGCACGTTTTGTTTGTTTGCTAATGATATTAAAATATAACGTTTAAATTTATTTGTCTATTTAATTGTAAATATTTATGAGGATTGATTCAACATCAACTCGTAATCAAAGCTATGGATATCCGATGGAATTTCGAATATGATATTATTTTCTATACCCTGTCGGAGCAATACCAAATGATGGACAATCGAATTGCCAGATTTGTATAGTGGGAGCGAAGGATCCACTCCTGGATAGGTCTCGCAGACGGACATCTGTTCTGATTAGCCAGATTCTTTAATGTTTTTTGTTGTTGTTGCTGCTGCTGGCAACAGAGTTGCCGCTTATTGTGTTGCTGCCACTACCACAGGGAAGCTTCTTATCGTGAGGCATGTTTTTGCAGAGATTCGGACTGACTTTGCGATATACTGAAATGGAAATTTATGGATTAAAGTCACGAAAATCCGCATATTCCACGTACATATGCCCTTGCTGTTGCAGTTGGATATCCTGCGTTGGCAGTCGTTCTTGAAGGCCTGACAGATGTTGGCCCGTCCCAGACGGGCACAGGATTGGGTCGTGGATGTGCAGCCACTCTGGACCTCCTTCTTACAGGTCTGTGCTCTGCGGGAACTTTGTTTAGCGCGGGTCAAGGAAATGCTTACAGGATGATCAAACCCTTCGGTGTTGCTGCCGCTGCCGCTGGAAATGGCCAGGTGGAGGATCAGGCCCAGGATGATAAACAAGTAGCAAGAGGCTTTCATGGCGGGGCCTTTGTTTGAACTAAACTGAATGATAATTGACAGAATAGCTTCTTGGCTTTTATACAATTTCATCTGTATTTGTTTTGCAAAAAAGTTTTGATGAAAACACTTTGCTCTAGTTACCACTCGAATCTAAATTGATTAACAGCTGAGCTAACAGATCTCTCCGTCTCTCTCGCGGAAAGAAGTTTAGAGATTTTAACCTTGAGCTGCATAATGAGTTTAGTTTTTGTTTTTCTGTGGTTCTCAAAAAGTTTATTCACTTAACAAGATTCAGCCCCGGCGTATGATGATGGGAATAACATTCGAAGTCGAGCTGGAGGAGGAGGTGGAGGAGCTGCCGCAGATTCCGCGACTGTTCAGGGAGATCCCCGAGCACTTGGACAGGCTGACGGCCGTGTAGGTGGTGGAGCTGACACACGACTGGTAGCGCAGCACGCAACTGTTCTTGAAGCGGGTGCACAGATTGGAACTGCCGTAGCGACCACAGGCATTGGTCGTGGAGTTCCAGCTGCAGTTCCTCAGCACGCAGACCTTGGCCCCGGTGTTGCTGTTGCTGGTGCTGCCAGAGAGGAAGGCGCAGGCCAGGGCCAGGATCGCCAGGAGTGTGGAGATGGCTAGAGCGACTTTCATTCTGCTGGTTTGGTGATTTCAATGGTTTTGATGCCACTTTGCTCGACTGTCTGGACTATTTATAGTGCGCCTTGCGATTAGTTTCGGCCTAGAATATTTCCAAAAGAAAAGACAACCGCGTATAGCGTCCATAGTATGCAGAGATGGAGATACCAACACCTGTCAAAATAAAACGAGCGTCACGGTTGACATTGCAAGACGATTGTAGAAGGTGGAGTGGGTATTGGCTTGGCACCTCTCCATTGGGATATAATGGCCATTGTTATAGACCTGCGCGAATCAGGCAGTCAGACCCTAGAAGGTCTAATCTAGAAACCCCTAAACCGAATTGTATATACCTCTCTTTGAATACTGGCTTGAAAATGGTGATAATAGAAGTCTACGGCTCATGTTGACTTTTAATTTGACTCTTTAACTGTGACACGCCCCTTTATATGATCCCAAGAAATGTTTGCCCGAATTTACCAACTGGTTTCTTATGGTTTCAATCTTATTTCTTCACCGTGTGTAGATCTGTACTTGTAGTGGCTGTTTAAAACCTGTGAACGAATTGATATGAATAGGGAGACAGCGAGAGATGGCAAGAATGAATATATATGTTCATCTTATATGCGTTCTAGCCAGATAATTCATCTTCATACATTCTTCTACGTTTTTTTAGTTTTTACATTGTGTATAATGTACATGTAACTCCAACGCGACATTTACATAGGAAATACATGTGTAGGACATGAAAAACTAAAAAATGTGAAGCATAGCATACTTTCGGGCTACGGTGAATAATTCAAGTAAAAATCCTGTAGAATTGCCATTTGTGGGTGTGTCATATAATAATCAACAACGAAATCTTCTACAATTAATTTCTTATACTAATAGGGGACTGTATTATTATTAGATTAAGCGTTGAATCCGTACAATACTATTTTTATCTTATCAATGATAAAGTACAAGACCAACCCTCATCCTACACGCAAGAGGACCTAACAATATTCTCAGGGGAACTTTATAGTTGACCAATCGTTTTGGCAGAACCCCTTCTTTTCAGTCGGCTCAAGGGCCTGGCGGGCACTAAGCGTCCGCGAGAATACTGCTGTTTCTAATCGGTCAATCACTGTATCTACTAGTGTGCCTTTGCATCTGCTCCTATACTGTATGCAGATTCAAGTCACGATGAAGGGTGGAGCCGCGCACATACCAGGGATTTTGCAGGTATTCCCCAAATCTGCCCACCGTAAAGCCAGACCGGGTCTACTCTGTGCTCCACTGCCCTTTAGGCTCTCAGTGTGTAATGGAACTCCTTAGTAGGCACTTGAGCGTGACCTGGCTTCTCCAATTAACAACGATTGACAGCAGTTCAGCGGATAATCCCTTCCATTTGCCCCACAGCCCATGACTCTACAAGACCACCTTCTAAATGGAATGCGTGAGGCAGAAAAACAAGCGCATAAACCAAAATTAAAGCACAAATATTAAAAAAATCAACTATCTCATGTCCAACATTATTATTATTTTTTTGTGTTTAGTTGAGTGCGTTTAGTATTTTTCTTTTTTTGTTCGTTTTTGTTTGTTATTCAATTTGGAAAACGCACTTTTATAAAATGCTGTTGACGGCATTGTTGGAGTGACTGCTGGTCAAGGCTGGAAATCAGTTTCGATAATTGGCTTTAGATGGAGATGGAGAGTGCTTAAAGAGCTCTTGCCGTCGCTCCCTCTTGATGGGGGGCTGCACTTTGCAGTGGGTTGCTTCTAGGAGCAATCAAAAAATATTTATGCAAAAAAATAACGTTTATTTCTGGCAAATTTTGCAGGCTAGCCATCAAATTTGCATTTATTTGAGGAAAATTTCATGTGCGTGTCTTGTGCAGTTTGAAGTTTGGCTTGCGGCAAATTGATTGAGCCAAGTCAAGCATCCATTTAGGCCAGTCAATTAGTTGCCCATTGAATCGATAACGTCTTAGACTTCAACCTCATATCACACGATTCTGCTTGCCTGCCCAACTATGGCGCCAAAATAGACTTGCGTCTTGTGTGTTGGTTGGATAGTGACATCAGAGCACCACTTTATATTGATTCAAAGTGAGTTCCACCCATGAATTGTGTCTTTAACTGGGAGCAGTCGAATGATCTTTTCATTAAGTAAAAGTAAATTAGATAAATAGTTCTAATATAAGGCTTCTAAAAGCACTTTCTTTGGTTATACAAATACTCATCCCCATTTATATATCTTCTACCGCGTTTTATTGTGATTATTGTAGGAGTATTTCGTAACTAGAGCCACATCCCCCCAAATGATATCTGGTTGGATGGGTTCGCGGTGCTTATCAATTCGAAAACTCATCAAAATTATGCATTTACTAACAATAGCTAATAGATAATACTTTAATTAAGTTCATATCGTAAATTGATCCAGCGAACATTGTTAATCTGATGAAATCCCATAAACCGTGGAGTGCATTTCTTCTTGTTTTGTGGGTCATTTGAAATGAAGCTGCTGCACATTGCCAGCCAGCATTAATCAATTTGTCAGACTCAATTAAGCTGCAGTTGCTCTAAACAAAAGATCGATTATATAATCCGAACCAGTGGCAAGGCGAGCCCCAAATGGCTGCCGATTAATCAGCCATTGGCAGTGAAAATGGATGAGCACAAAAAGAGACTGCAGAAAAAGCATACCCAAGAGAGAGAGAGAGAGAGAAAGGGGGGGGAATGCAGACAGAGATGCGGCCTGAAGATGCCACTTGAAGTTGGGGCCAACGGGTTTGGTCTGTGCTTTGTCGCATTGCAGGAAGTTGCAAGTTGTCAACGGGTTGGCCGCATTTGGCCATTTGCTCTGGCATGGGATTGATGACGGGCCTTAAGCAGGGTATCCAAGGGTATGAACGACTTATGTTGCAACTGCCTGAAGGGAGGAGCATTCTACAGAAGGATAGGAGAGGGAAAAGATGTGTTATTTGAATACACATTAAGAGTTGAAGGAGCCTCGCATAAGAATGGTTTTTTTTAGCTACCCTTTTGCTTCATTCCAGTGAGAGGATACCAACTACTCAAATATTTGCTCATATTTGAAGAATATTATCTGACTAGCCGTAGACCCCTTATAGTATGTGCTATAGATCTATCCCTGCTTGTATATATCCTTCTGAATTGTCATCAGCCAGTCGGTCCTCTGCTGCACGCAGCTTCCTTATACAGATCTGTATTTGATTGCTGGCGCTGCAATCAAAATTATTTAATTTAGATGCGGCAAATGAATTCGCGGCCTGCAATTCGCGTGATGCTGCCAATGCGGCAACCAGAGACGCGACTGCGCCCCCGTTTATCGGCAAACGGAAAGAAAGAGCAACAACAAACTTTCACTTTCGACCGCGTTCGCCTCGCCTCGCCTCGTCTCGTCTCGTTTCATTTTGTTTCGTTTCGTTTCATTGTGCTGTCTTTTTCTTGCACGCCTTCTTTTTGTTGGGCAGGTCAGTTATAGCACAGCGTTGGAGTTGCAGTTGCAGTTGGAGTTGGAGCTGGAGCTGGAGCTGGACT
Organism: Drosophila lowei; assembly: GCA_008121275.1. Taxonomy (NCBI): domain Eukaryota; kingdom Metazoa; phylum Arthropoda; class Insecta; order Diptera; family Drosophilidae; genus Drosophila; species Drosophila lowei. The sequence continues at coordinate 15,456,138 of CM017778.1, read as the reverse complement.
TTGTCTGGGACTGGGGCTGAGACTGGGACTGGGGCTGGGGCTGGATGTGGACCTGGGGGCTGGAGCCGCCTGCCATGGCTGAGTGCATTTTCGATTTGGTCTCCTCTAATCATTGGGCTTTTGTTGTTGTCTAAGAAAATGTTGTAATATAATTTTAATTTGTACCCAGAAATGATTGCCAATTGCCGCTGCCTAATGTTGATTATACAATTCTCTTGTTGCTCATTTTGTTTTTCGCCTTAAACGAAAGTGTTTTGAGCGCTTTGGCGAGGGTAATACTTAAGCTACAGATTTGAACACACAAAATTCGGGTAATTATTTGTTGTGGAGAGGCAGGCCTGGGGCGTACACAATACAAGACCATTGGGTATGCGCACGGGCATTGACTGGTGGCCATAGGCGATGGTTAGAAGGTCTAAGGTCTCTGCGCTGTGGCCAAAACCCAAATAAATGCCCAGTGGGCATGGGTGCCTCGGAGGCCCCCAATGCGAGGCGCGCATGCGTGAGGTCGTCGTACTTAAATGTCAAACGGTTCAGTGCTCTAATGAGACCCGACCCGCCGCCAGCAAGAGCAGGTCTGTCCGCCCCAGACCAAGCCAAAGATTGGTCAATTCGATCGGGCCAAGTCGGCTGTCAAGTCTATTGCGGGGCTTGTCGCAATTGCTCCGGCTGCTGCCGTCTCATGTGGCAAGAAGAATGACCATAAGCAAGACGGATTATTGCCGGCCTGTCTAATTTATACAACTCATTGCGAGAGAGGCGACGACAGAAAATTCGTCGTCCAAGTTGGTCGTTAATTAATGCGATTTCGGTTCGACGGTAATTAAACTTATGGCTCTTTTACACACCCCGACAAATGGGCTCTACCCTGCCACAAAATTGGCAACTATGGTATGATCGCTCTCTGACAAGGCCCCACCTTATACGAATACACCTTGGAAAGGCACACCTGTGGGCATTGCGCAGACGTGTGTTCTTTCACGTCGCAACATGCTCGCACTCCAACATGTTCGCTCTGATAAGCCCTCTCTCTCTCTCTCTCTATATATCTATATATATATATTTATCTGATTGTTGTGTCTTGCATGCAAATCGAGCGAATGTACGCCTGCAGTTTTCTTGGGGCTTTTGATATTCTGTTTTATCCCCTCCCCGATCAGCCTCGTCTGGCGGCCAAATTTGTGCGTTTAACGGTGCCCGGTGTCTGAGCGAGCGGCCACCAATCCATATTCAAGCCATCCATAGGTGGATAGCCTCCAAATGCCACAAGAACCCAGTATATGGACGTGGCCAGTTTTTTAATTGCCTCAAAATCATACGCTTTTTCGATTTGGTACTTTGTAGGCCACAAACTGTGATTGCAAAATCCGCACGGGTGGAGGAGTCCCAAATGGAATATTAATAAATATACTACATCCAACGAGGACTTCGAGAAGGACAGAAACTTCTTCTGAATGCTAAATTCAAGTGGAGCTTCCTGGGCCTATGGGTTCCACGTTTGACATTCGATACCAGGCGATAAAATCCTTTGAGAAACTATTGTTTTATCTATCAACTCTGTAGTGACTTTCCCTAAAATAAAACAGTTTAGTGCTCTGAACTTAACGTATTCTATGGCCAACTCAATATGTTTCAAAACGATGTCTAACCATTGAAAGATCACCATTCCCATTAACACTTTGCTATAAAATTGACCACAGAGAAGTGTTTAAAATTCCGTTCTTAAGTGCTAATCAAAGCAAAAAGGAATTTGCATAAGCAGAAATGATTTCCTAGTATATATTCAATTCTAGAGATCGAAACTCTGACTCCATCGAAAGGTGTTAAGACTTTCGCGATTCTGTCAAGATCAATAATACGATGATGATAAAGATGATGATGATTATGATCATGAATGGTGACGATCACACAAATCACACAAAAAAATCAACAGATTGTTTATTTATGTATTTATTTTCGAGGCGAAGCAAATAAAATCGTATTAGTGGCAGCTGCCTCCAAACACTCTTCGATGTGCCAGTACTCCACTCCATAGAAAATCTGGCTTCGCCTCCGAAATACCAATAGCTTAAAGTCAAATCTCTGTTTTCCTTTCGTCGCTGTCATCGCATAGGAAATGATCATGATGGGTTAATAACAAATATTAAACATCACGATTAAATATTATTGCTTGGCAAATGCCAACAGCCTTGAGCGGATTTAAGCCGCCCAGCGGCTTGGCCATCAACGTGTTAATTACATCGCCAAATGTGAAACCTAGAAACCAAACTAATTATAACACTTTGGAAATCAAACAGGGTAATTGGTTAACTAAACGTAGAACAAATCCGTGGGTAGAGCAAGAAACGGAAGCAGAGAGTCGTAGTTGAGCTTCAACGACAGAAGAATGGAAATCACAGAGAAAGAAGATGGAAATTAAACCAGTACTGAGTCGACATTATAGTACCCGGTACTCAGTTGTTATATGTGTGCTGCTGAACACCGTTTATCCTCTTGCTACCTAATGACAAGTAGTCTACGGTTTCACGTATGTAAACAGTTTCTCAGTTTAACATAAATGGATCATGCACAGGAAAATCCTTGGTACCTAGAAAGGAAATAGGATGGGTCCGACCTTTGACTCAAATGAAATTTATTCTGACTCTTTCGAGTTGATTCTTCCAAAAAGACTTGCTTGTTTAGGGGAAAACAGTCGAACAGAGAGTAGTAGTAGGTATTAGTACTATTCTGGCTAACTTGCTATGAAACTATGTATTGAATTTCATAAAAAACCATCATTTATTGGTCCAGGGATCTGTATCTCTAAGGTATGATAGTAAAATCAATGTGGTTTCACTTTTCAATGCTAGCCGTTCCCCATCTTTCTCTTAGCTAAATTCAAACTAATAACCTTTTTAATTTGTTTAGTAGTATGATTATAATCATGAGTTGGCATACAGTTTTAATTGGCAAACTTTCCATGCAATTCAAAAGGAAATTATGCAGATTCAAGCTCAGCGTACACCATGTCGTATGTGTAATTGCAGGGCTAATTAAAACGAGAGCTCCAGTCCAATGCCGAATGCAAATGCCAATGCCAATGCAAATGCAAATGCAAACAATGCAAGTTGCTCATACGCCATGCCATTGAACTTGTCATCCGCCATCATCTGTGGCATCTTTCAGCACACGCCATCCTGCCACTCGATAATTATTGTTATAGGGAATTAATATGGTGCTGCCGTTGGGGGAATGAGCATATGTGCATAAAATAATCATAATTCATTACAGATTGGTTTTAACAAGTTTCCGTGTTAGGTACAGCCTGTAGTACATTAATGGCTTGTGCTGTACTTCCTGGGAGGAAGAAATCTCATATTAATGAAAGAAACGAAAGTTCAAGGATCTGCTTTACGGATTTGTTGAGCTATATTCTATAGATACAATATGTTGTATTGTTACAGTCCAATCTACAGATACTAATGCCAGCTGTAAGACTATAATTATTCATGCTCGCACTATTCTTTCCCCAACGCTCTGGTATTTTTAAGATCAGCTAGATAATAAATCCGGCTGGCACTTGAGGCACTCGGAATCTTTTCTAGAATATTTTCCCAATTGTTTGGTTCAGAGATTTTACTTTTCAAGGTCATTCTTTGGTTGGGGGGGGGGAGCCAAAATGTTTTCCAAATAAAATTTGAATCATTATCAAGTTAATGCCATCCGTTCAATCTAGTTTAGGTTTTGAGTTTTCGGTTTCTAATTTGCAGGTTTTTTTGTTGTTCGTGGAACATTAATTGATTTAATGATTTCGTTGGCTGCGAGTATTATGTTAACGGAGCGTTGCAAATCACAAGACAGAAGCAGCGGCGGCATTAAGTGGCAACAAACTGTCGGCGGCTGTTGTACAAATATTGTATCTGGCAGATACATCGGACTACAGGCTACAGATGCCAAGCTCTTCACGCGTGGCAACGTTTTTTCAAGTGCAGCATGCAATTTTGCAATATTGAAAAGAAGACTTCAGAAAAAAGTGAAACTCAGCGAGATTGTGTGTGTGTGTGTGCGTGTGTGTGTGTGTATCTGGGAGATACACAAGCATAACTGTAACCATAATTACCGACTGCAATGAAAAGCGAAACAAAATTAATGAAGTGTGTGATACGCGCTGAGAGCAAAAACTAAGAGAAGAAACGCAATCCCAGCTCCAAGACAATGCCACCTCCTCCTCCTCCTCCTCCTCCCTCTCAGGCACTTGCACCTGTTGCCGCCGCAGCGGTGTGAAGGTTGCCACCGATGTATCTCTGCGCCGTGCAGAGAGTACGGACTATGTATCTTGTCCAGAGACGCGGAAGTTCGGGAAAAAAATGTTTAGTTGCCCCGGCCCAAAACAATGCACAATGTACCAGCCCCACACTCACTCACTCGCTCACTCACTCACTCACACGCCAGATTGTTTTGTCCGCCTCAAAAGTTTTGTATCTTGAACTTGAGGCATCATCGGGCAAGACAACGTTTCTGTTGTTGCGTTCGCTGTGTGGGCGCTGCCTGTTGCAGGGGTGTTTTGGCAGCGGCTTCAGCCAACTGAAACAAATGGCCATGAAATCGTTTGTTAACAAGCCCTGAATAGCAAATAGTTCTAAACACAATTGTTAAATTTCTATGCTCCCAAAGATGGAGAAGATATACCCATACACAATATGTAGATTACATCATAAGTGCAGTCTGATGAATTTTCTTGGTTGTTTGGTGGAGAATATCGATGGTGCAACTGTTCAAGATGGGATAAAGCTCTCACTTTATGGCTTAAGCTCATAGCCAAGAGTCGAAAAAGGCTCTGAGGAAGCGGATAGCGATCTGCATACTTTCCCTTTAGAGCTGAAAAAACAGTGGTAGTCAAATGTGAAATCTAAGACTAAACGAATCTGAAATGCGGTGTTTCATGTGGTGGCATCCTTAACCAGTTTAGAGAACCAAACAAAAATAATATTTTATTGGGGCAGACTTGGCATTAAAGAGTGTATTTTCATTTACATTTAAATTGATCCATTAATTGCACATAATTTATTTACAACAAGGTGGTTAGGTAGATATTTATGTAAATAAAACAATGCACCAGAGGTGGCTATATACAAAAATGGTAGATCAAAATGATACAAAGATTGATTAATATATATTGTAGGCCGATTTGTCAACCACGAAGGCACCTCAAAAGCTGTATTTTATTTTATTTTCTTAATTCTTGTTCGAATGTTCTTAGAAAAAAATCTATAAAGAAACCATCACCAAGAAGCGCAAATTGTTTTGACCAAATCTTGTCAAAGCTGCCTCCGATGTTGTCTAGCTCCAAGTGGTGTCATTATTTTTGTTGTTTTTACCCCAGACGATGCGATGTGTATTTTTGTTTCTGCAAAGATGATTTGTGCCAGTGCCACTTGAACTATGCGTCAGACAGACAATGAATGGGGGAGATGACGGAGATGAAGATGAAGCTGGAGACTTGGATGCTTGAATGCTTGAATGCTCGGCCCTCAGTATGTCAGATGTCGATGATGGCGATGGCGATGGCGTTGGAGATAGAGATGGCTGGTGGCTGATGCTGCGATGCTGCGATGCTGTTGCTGTTGATTTTCTTGGTTTTTGCTGCTGATGATGTCTGTCTGTCTGTCTGTCTGTCTGTCTGTACTAGGTATTATTGCATCATCAAACGGATTGAGCAATGAGTGGATTTAAATACACATTTAATGGTTTCAGTTATGGCCCATTGTGCCCGGTCGTTCAACTGAGCCCCACAAGGGATTATCGATTTGAGATCTGTTAAAGATTTGCATTTCGTTTATTTATGACCAAATAATAAATAATATTTACATTAAAAAATAGGTTTAAGTGAACTAAAATAAAGAAATTAACATTTTCCTTTGATTCAGTATGAATTACTATTTTCTAGAAGATTATTTATTGCTTTTATCACTTGAAGGGTACCTAAAACAGGGTACTTCCTTACTGGTTTTTCTTTCCATAAATTTTATATATTCCTTCAATTTAATTCCCTAGAGTTTCGGACACTTTTTCTGCGTTGTTAATGGAAATTGTATCTCTCGATTCGTGCTACCGGAAATGAAGTGCAGAAACCAGAACCCCCAATATGAAAGACCCAGAATATTAATTCACCTTTCTGTATGCCCCAACAGCAATCGAATGATTAATTTATGTTTATTCTGTCATTGAAGAGGAACGGAAAATCACTTTGGGGAAAAATGAATTTTCCGAGCTGACCGTTAGGAAAGGGAACCCCACAAAACACAAAAACATTTCTGCTGACACACAAAAAATGGGAAGCACACAATTACGAAGCATATTTTCCGTATTTCCCTGTTGCTGTCTCTCTCTCTCTTGGCTGTTCTCCCTCCCCATTTACCTGTATCTCCCTCTCTCTCTCTGTTTCCCTTTTGTGGGCTGAACACGTGCAAAAGTACAAGCAAATGGGGACAAAGAGGTAAACGCCATAAATGACCAGGTCCACTCACAATTATTGCCACAGCGGAGCACTGCCTAGGGGAGGTATGAAAAATCGAAAGTGGCAACTCGAGTGACAAGAGGAGACCGAACGGTGCCTCGGCTCGGCTCGATTCGGTTCGGTTCGGATCGGTTTTGGGTGCAGCACAATCTGCGACTCAGCATCTCTAATGGTGGCTGCAGCTGCCACCAAACAGGAGGAGGGGCAGGCTTTTCTGCCATATCGAAGAGCATGTTGCACAATGTCGATGGTGCGAGCACAAGACAGATACAGATACAGATACAGCAAGTAGAAAAAAAACCGTACACACTCATTGGAATTGGAGCAGAGATCAACGAGTCTGCCGCCAGTCAAAGGCAAACATCTGGTCGAGGGGCCCACATCACATCACATCCCACCAACCCACCATCCCCTTCCCGCAGGGGCAGGGTGGCCAGGTGAAGCCGGTTTCCTGTGCGTCGTGTGCAACGTGTGCAACGTGTGCTGCAAATCCCAAAATGCTTGCAACCATCACGGGTGTCAAATTGCTCTGAGAACGCCTGAAAGAGGGCGCTCAGATTGGGGAGAGCAGATTTTATGAGCTGGAAGGAGGGCCTCCCCTGAGCCCCTCATATGGTCGGTATAATCTTCAAAGAACATTTCTTTAACAAGCTGCGGTCATGCCGATTGCATAAATCCCAATAGATGCCAAAACAATTATTTGTTAATCACCTTTTCTGTGGTTTTGGCTAACCGCAGTCTGTGGGCCCCTTCAGCTGGCTTAATTGAAATGTTTTCGGTTTGGTTTGGCTTTGGGCTATTGGCCATCAATAGATTGTTTGCACTCAAAGCGCACCACAAAAATGGTGGAAAAATAATAACTTACCTTTCTGAATAAAAGCCATAAAAATGCACACGTTTTCTGGACAAAAACAAAACAGAAACGATCAACCGCCACCGCATTGAAAGTGAAAGCTTTTTTTCTATTATTTGGTTTAAAAATAAATTTTTGGTTTTTGTATGCAGATGCATAAATTATTGAAAAATATTTTCCAGTCAAAAGAAGAAGTGTTGAGCCCATCACCGGTTTTCTTTGGCGGATTCGAAACGCGTAGACAATGCTCCGAGGGCTGCCTGTACCCCACCCCACAAAAGGTGCCAGTTCAAGTTGAAGTTGAAGCTAAACCCCAGAGTGATGTAATTTCTCTCGGGCTTTCAACGCCAGACTCGAGTTGAACTTGGCAGATGTGGTATTACACCTTGCACAGTACTCTTCCCAAGGTTATTTCCACTTTTGGGAGAAGTTTAGGCAGAGGGGAGTAGAATCTGCTCGGATTGCCTACTCCTACCTCATTACTTAGAGGTATTTGGCTTATTCCCATTACATCCACCCACATTTCACGGGAGGAAGAGTGACTCCGCTTCGGTGTTTGGTATTCCTTTTGTGTGCTGCCTTTTTCCCTGGCATTTCTCTACCGCTTGCCACAGCAGCAGCAGCAGCAGCAGCCGCATTTCAGCGTTTCCCAAATTTGCATGTCAATGAAGTGACTTTGAAGAGCACTCTGCCTGTGGCATAATCACTGTCTGTCACATTAATCAGCTCTTAATTAATTAACAGGGACCAATTACAGCAATCACACTTGAAACAAAGCAGTGAAAACCCAATGCATATTTAAATTTTGATGGAAATTGGCTAAATCAGAAAGATCCAACCGCAAACGAACCTCTTGCACCCATCGAACCGCCTCGAACCTTGTTCGAACCAAGACGAGACAGGCACGATCGAACAAGACACGATCTGTCTGCGGCGTATTGCTTTGCTCTTCTGTCGCACGCAGCGGCCTGCTGCTTCAAGGCCTTCGAACATGTCGTAGGCGATGGCGACGGCTTGTGCCGGCCTGAAACCAACATCAACATTTGCAGCGTTATGCTAAAAGCTAAAACTTTTTTGGACGCAAAGGCGAACGGTACGCGAAGCGCATGCGCGGACGAAAGATCATGCCAGCAGAGCCCATCAACGGTATTCGTGGGCCGCGACTAAAACGTGTCTGAAATTCGCAAATGAAACAGCCGCGAAAGAACTGTCCCCAAAAGAGTTCTCCCCAGCCAGTGACAAGTGCAGAAAACCCATCAAACACATAAATAAATCCCCCAACCCAATAAGGTGAATGAAACGGCGGAAACTGTGTCAAAAGCAAAGAAAGTTGTCCCAGCCCAAGCGATTATGTACGAGTATGTGGGCAGAGTCCCAAGATCATTTGGGGCGAACGAGTGTGCGGGTATCTTCAGCTACATCTGCTTTGTTGAGGGGATTGGCGGGCCTGTCAAGTTTGAGTTATCTTCAGCGTGGGCCTCCTGCAATCCCAATGTAATGAGCACTCACAACGGGAGGCAGTACGCCCAGGCATGCGGTAGAATGCTTCTTCAGCCGGTGAATCACTCACAACACTCTTTCTTTCTGGGGGTGCGGCAGAAGCTCCCTGTGAATACCCTGCGAATACCAGGTTGAATATTCATGTAAATACGTCTGTGGGTATGATATCACCCGATCAAATATTCAAAATCGAAGGCTTAACAAGGTCGCCCAGCATTTGGCAAACTAGTTTCCAGTTATTTTGCATTAGCATTCGATGTCGAAATATTTGTATTTATTTTTAGGTTTCTTTCATGCATAATCTGAGGCAGAAGCAGTCCGCTAATTACTGTCCAAATTGACTTGACTGAAACTCAAAAGAATCCGAAAAATAGTTGGCCAAAAAAAGCAGCATCAGCTTGAATAAATAATTAAATATCTTAAAGCTAAAGAAACAGTTCCACGGAGGCTGCCTTCCCCATTCAACCATTTTTAATTATATGATGTAATGCAATTATTTTTCCGGAAATTGTGCATACTACACGATGAACCCTGCCTCTGACAGCATCTGATTGGAATATATTTTTATCTTTCAAAGGAGAAAGTTACCAGGCCCGCCACCACCCCCTCATTAGCTCTTGGCCAACTCGCCTGCATACAAAAAGTAATCTCCCTTGAGCTTGACACATTTTAATATGCAAATGGCCCAAAGCCAACGCCAAAGCCAAAGCCGTAGTGGCAACTGACGCTGCACCTGACATTGAGGCTGAAGCGGAGCCCGACCACGGCTTTTATTTGACCGCAAAGCGTGGGGGAAATATCCGGCAAAGATGCCAATTAATTTGTTTATTAATTGCCATCTTTGACAGGGAATTCATTTCACAGAGTGCACGCTGCTTATCAGTTATAATTGGTCCTCGGAACCAGTTTAATTATTGGTTTTTTAAGCACTTGATGTCCAAGTGGCGTATACGTAACCTGAGAGCGGTCCTGTTTTGCATTGGTATATCCAATCTTCAATATGTTATCTAAAAACGAAACTAAATGAAATGAGCTCAGAATAGATAAGCCTCTCCTGCGGCATTGCATTCTTGTCTCGAATTCCGAATGATGGACAGACAGACAGCTCACAAGGTAGCCAAAGCCGAAAACAAGTCCTAAGCTATTTTCGTTTGCGTGCAAATTTCTCAAAATGCATTTATACGTGTGCCCGTCTTCATATAATGCTTTGATATATGCCATGTATAAATATGCTCCCTGACAGACCCCCAAACAGGCGATTTCATTTGCGTGCCACAGCCAAGTCACGTTGCTTTTTTCTTGGGTTTCTTTTTTGTGTATTTTATAAATTATTTTCCCAATACAAAAGCGCCTCTGGCTGCTTGTTTAAGCCATACAAATGTTAATCGATAACCGAAGCGATTAAAACAAAACACCCAAAACAAAAACAAAGAAGACAACACAAGACAGAAATTTTATGCAAATGCAGAAATTACAAATACAAATGCCTGGAAAGGATTGCGTAAGACATTGTCGAATGGGCTGGGGCTGGGACTGAGAAAAAACCCAAAAAAAGAGTCCAGAGCCCACCGAAAAATATCATAATTTTGGAGAGCTTAGGCAACCTTGGAAAAAAACCATATCAAAAAGGGTTTGGCCGGGTTTTCAGTGGATACTGTTGATGGAAAAGGAACAGAAGGAAGAGAATTGAGAAGTTTAACTCCAATAAAAATTATAGATCCATATACTCGAACTTTCATTTATTCCGAAGTTGCGAAGATAACGATTTCATTCATCGAAACAGAGTTGGAAAATCGGAGTACATTAATGCCTTCTGCGAGGAAAAAACTCGCAGTTTCTAAAGCTTTGGTTTGAGGAACATTCTCTATAGCTAACATGCAGGTTAAATATAAATAATATAAATATTTGGGAACCATTTTTGTTCTGTTCTGACCGTCACTTCCAAATAGCCTTCTCTGCCAAGCCCTATTTCGCCTTATTTCAGTTGATCAAAATATTTTTCAAAGGCCATTTTCCAGGTGGTTTTGTTTTTGTTTTCCATGCATATTTTAATGAAATTTCTGTTGAGTGGGATTTGCATTTCAGTGCATTTAATTGTGCATTTAATTGAAAAATATTTGTTTGATATTGGATAGCAAAATCCATTTTGATTTGATGGTCAAACTAATTCATGTTTTGGGCGATTCGCATACCGATACTGATACCGAGGACAAGAGCAAACGATATGTACAAATAAACCAGTTGGTCGGCTAATGGAAAATGCCAATTGGAATGCCAATTGAATGGCTATGCAAAGTTATGCAGATCCATAAACCGGCTAATGGTCGAGCCAGAGCGAAGTGTAACACCTGCACGGAGCTGGGAAAATTCGCGGCCAGCATCGAGGAACGGGTTCGATGGTTGACGGAAGAGGTCCCGCCGGTTGCATAAGCGAACCGTTGAATGTGCAACCAGTTGATGCACTTACTCACGCTCCCCTGACTCTTTTTCTCCCTCTCCCTCGCAGCATGCGGGAACGCAGTCAGACAGCTCCCAGACGCCGTCGAGCGGGTCCCAAGCAGGCGCTTCCCGGCAGCCACGAGGGAGTTGGGGCCCTGGAGTCCCCCTACTACACCATCGACAACACGGAGGACATCTACGGAACCACGCTGCTGCCCTCGCAGCGCTGCTACGTGGATCCCTGGGACCTGGAGAACTACGACTATGTGCGCAAGAAGATCGATGATGGTACCGGCCAGGAGGTGGATGAAATCCACTATGGAGGCTCCCAGACCCCAAGTCCCAGCTACGGAATGGGAATGGGCATGGGCATGGCTGCTACCATGCCACGCCCCCACACACAGACGCGTCGCGTGTCACGCTCCCAATGCCAGCTCGAGTGCTGTGTGCCGCAAAGAAGCCGGCGGAGGAGCAGGAGCAGCCGCAAGGAGCCCCTCTATACAGCCAGGAGTGACATCTACGGAGCTCCCAGTCGCTACGACGACTACATGGCCACGATGACCAGGCAGCTGCATCTCGACAACGATGAGAATGATGCCGGAGAGGAGGAGGAGGAGGAGGAGGAGCTGCGGGCGGAGCTCTACGCAGAGCAGCGACAGCTCTACAACGGCTACGGAGGTGAGCAGATGGCAGACAGTTCTCTTACAGTATTAAAATCCTTGAATATTTCATCCCCAAAGGCTTCTCCAGTGCCAGCTCCACCGAGCACCCCTCCTCCATTGGCGACGACCTGCCAATTCCCCAACGGCGAGCAGTCACCCTGCAGCGCCGCTCCGCCCCCAGTCAGGTCCCCAACAGCAATATTTATGGCACGGCACCGCATCCGAGACGCAAGCGCAGCGGCAAGTCTGCCCCACCGCTGACCGCACCACCGCAAATCGACTTTCCCGCCCCGCCCCCCCTTTCGCCCGCCTACGACTACTGCAATCCCTATGCTACACTGCCGTACTGCAGCATTCCGGATTGCAGTGAGTGTCAGCAGCACGCCACGTCCCTCATCTACGCGGCACCCTCCACCCTCTACGGAACTCTGGGCGGTGCAGGGGTCGGGTCGGGGGCAGGTCGCGCACGGACTCAGTGCGAGTCCCCGCACTCCACCGGAGGCGACTCCTCGCTCTACTCGGGAATTTACGCGCGTAAATTCGGCCTGAGCAAGAAGGGTCTGCTCCAGATCGACTACTCCTGCAGCTGGAACGACTTGGATCGGGTCATGCAGCGCCAGTTTTAGGCACTCTCCCTGGGTGCTCGAGTGTTTGGGTGCTTGGGTTCGGAATAGGATTAGAGCGGAACAACATTATGTCCTTAAGTCATCATCTTATAAACAAATACTCACACACAGACACACACACACACAATACCAAATAGCTGAACATATTCGTCGTAGCAAGTAGTGTTTCAACATTGAAATTGATTGAATAAACTTTTGAAAAAGGTTAGCCATGTCCTCGACAGGGTTGTAGGATCCATTCATCCTTCAATGTACTTTGCATATGAATAACGAGAGATCATTGTGAATGTTTGAATAGAGAACACTCTCGGATGTTCGCAAAGAATCCAGTCTAAGAGCTTCAAGCTCCAGTACCTATCCTTACCTCTTAAGAACATAGTTTGGGGAAAACCAATTCCCAATTCCCTTTTCACGGGCCCGGCCCCACCTAATTAATAGGTCAGTGGCAGCTATAAATTGCTCTCTTCACAAATGACAGGCGGCCTAACATGGTCTAATCAACTAATTTGGGTGTGCATTGCATACATGGTGGGAACGCTTTTCCAGAATTTTACTCTAATTAAATATGACGTCATGGCGCCCACAGCACGTGGAAAATGTACATAATTTTAGTTTGACAATTTGTTCTTTGGGCGACAGCAACAAGGAAATGGTTTTAGAGACTGACGTTGATGAATGTCCGGGGATTGTCAGCAAATTCAGCCAGAAAGGTGGGAGGATATGTGTGTGTAGTTGGAAGAAGATAAAAATAAGTATAGCATACAATTCGGAGCTCGATTCGGGAAGAAATCCATTAAAGTTTCTCCACTAAAATGGAAATTGTACTCCACACTCCCAACTCCCAGCTCCCAACTCCCAAATACACAGACAGCCAAGGGGAAAATCAATAAGGTGAATAAAATGCAGTATATTTTCCACTATATCTGCGCCCCCCCCCTTTTCCGCTCTCGCACGGTGTTGCTGCTGAATGCGATTTCAATTTCTCAATCCAATTTACCTTTGCAACAGTGTAGACACACCGATACCCGCTCGAATTCAAGCACAAATACGAACGCGAGCGAGGCTACAAACACAAAGCACAAGTAAATCATGAAAAAGGGGAAAAGAAACCAAAGATAGCAAGATAAAAAGATAGAAAGCCCAGAGCTTTGGATACCCTTCGATGGGTGGACCGTTCCCACTGCCTACACCAGGAAAATAGTGATTGTTTTTCAGTCTTTTGTAGTTCCCTATCCCCATTTTGGAGGTCTCATCGAGCTGCAACCAATTGCTCAGAATCATTGGACCCTCTGACAGGGTAAGTAAATCTGAATGCCTAAAAGGAAAAAAGGGAAAAAGCGTGAAAGAAGGGTGGGGAATGGGGGGGTGGGGCTCTGGCTTTGCACATAAAAGCGCAAATATTTGCGCAACATTTTCGTCGACGACGATAAAAATCGAGTAAGAAAAATATGCAAAGAAGTAGAAGAAATGCAAATAAAAGCGTCGCAAAATAAGCACACAAAAAAAGTATGCTTTCCCTTTGCTTTCTTTTGCTCGGATTCTCTTTTTTCATTGTATAACGTCAAACATTTGCATGCGGCGACGCCTAAATGTGTGCCACACTCTGCGCCCCACAGGCACCCCCGCTCCTGGCTACTTTTGCATTTGCATTTATGTGCGGCGCCAAATCAAGCCCCTTGCCTCTTGCCCACAGCACAAATGCCCATGAATCGCAGCGAAAATATTTCGCACTTGCACGGAATGGAGTTTACGGAGGGGCCTCCGCCCCGAGGGCTGGGCTGGTAATGTGCCCTCAATTTGCCAGTCCACCTGGAGCTCGGCAGACGAAGATGTAAAATCCTGATTGAGACGGAGGGTGTACCCCAATCCGATATCGCCTTTTCCGAAATTCCTTGCGAAAACTTGAGAAACTGTGAAGAAATCATTCGCCAGAACTCCATTATCTGCCTAACTTGACGCATTTTAAGCGGATTCCACCCCCCCATCGTCCTCTTTCTTTCATTTTTATGGGTGGACTTACGGTGGAGCTGCCAACAGCAAAGAGGTGTAAGAGTTTCCGTTTGACTGTCGAAAAAAGCGGAGAATTTGTCGGCGACAATTGTAAGTCCTTTGCACAAATTGCAAGTTAAATGGATCCTTTGCCACTGCCTCTGCCGCTCCATTTGGCGATGCACCCATACAAAAAGAGTAAAGAAGATGAAAAAGTTCCCCAAAATGGGTATGAAAAGTGCAAATGAGCTGGGAGAGGGTCTGGCAGAGCGGGCAATCACTGGAGCATTATCTCTTTCAAGAGCTGTCGAACAGATGGCATAATAATCCAATAACAATGAGAAGAGGGAGGGGGACGGGGAGGGGGAGGCGGAGGCGGACAGCTTAGACAACAGATGGTCAGATGCATACGAGTATGTAAGAGGATCTGAATGGGAAAACCAAAGCCATCAAGATGATAAAAAGGAAACGAGGTAAAAACGGAAAGTACTTTTCTGGACCCATCTGGACCCATCAAAGTGTTCACTGTTTTTCATCTTTAAAAGCTTTATCGGCTTACAGTAAATTGTCTAGAAATTCATAAATCTAAATTTTAATTAAAACCTCGGCTTGAGCTTACCAAACTCAAAATAAATTGTAGTTTAAGCCCACAGCAAATCCCCCAAATTTGATCTCTATTTCAAGCTCTCCATCATTTTTGACGGTAAAGTTTCCCCGAAAGCACAGCCCACACATGCCACATGCTCTCTAACGCACTCGGTTCGGTTGCAAGTACACACACAGACGTCAGACGTCAAAAATCTGCAACTAAATACCGTTATAAATTACAGGCAGGCAGCTGTCTAGAGTCGCCTCATTGTTGTTGCCACGCATGCAAAAGCCGAGAAACTCGAGCTAAAAATAAACCTGAAAACTTAATTAAACTTTCCTTTATTCTTTGTTTTTGTTGTTGTTGTTTTTTTGGTTTTGTTTAAAACAGCAGAACAATGGCCAGAGTGGAAGTGGGGGCGGTGTGGGGGAGTGGGGTGGTGGTGGGATGCCAAACAAACTGCAAAACGCAGTCCCTCACTCAGTCAGTGGGTGAGTTTATTTGCGAGTGTATTGTGTCAGCGGAAGTGTGTGTGTGTGTGTAAGTGCCTCGTTAGGAAAGCAACTCAAAATGGCGCCCGAAGTCCTGCCGCAGGTCCTGTCCGCTGGTCGGGTCGGGTCGGGCTCTGCCTTGTTTTCTCTATGCAATTTGCCAGCTATTTCGCACCTGCAATGAAAATGTTTTTTAATTAAAAACAAGAATGAAAACTTTGCCAAATGTAGCCCGAAACAGGGCGAGTGGGGAGTGAAGCCTTGGGGAATACCCTGTATTTAATGAATAATAATTTAAAAACGATTAAATTAATAATTTAAAGCCTAAAGAATCAGGTGAGAAAAGTGACATTAGAAATAATAATGTAGCTAATTATTTCCAAATCAATTATTAATAGATCGGCAACGACAGACAGGCATACATTCCGCTGCCAACCTTCGAATAAAGCCAGTTGTTTCGAGTCCCGCCAGCTCAAAGAACCTCCCCGATATACCCTGTACTTCAGCCAGAGTGTGACAGCATAGGAGACGACTTACGGCGCTCTGAGGTGCAGAAAGTGTCTGACATTTAGCGCCTTGGAAAAATGCCGCCAACTTCCTTCGTACGAATGTGGGTACACATAAATACAAGTACATATGTATGTGTGTATGTATGTGCGTATGTATGTTTGAGCCTGGTCCCCTGGCTGCCATTTGCTAATGAATAAGTTAATTTCGTTCTGTCCGCAGCAGGGAAATGGGGAAATGGTGAACAGAAGACGGGGCTGGCGCTCGTCGTGTTATTTATGTGGCCGCTGCCTGACTGTCGCCCATTTTAAAACCCTCAAAGTGGTCATTAGAGACTTTGGCTCAGTTGGTAGTTCCAGCCAACACGGACAGGGCGATGGAGAAATGAGACACAACAGAGGGGCTGCACTGCGTATACTTAATTTATATATAGTCAACGCTGTCACCCTCTACCCTCCACCCTCGAGCTTTCAGGACTCCCTGTTTCCTGCAACAATAGTGGTATCACAGCCCTATACATATAGCCCATCCTATATGTAGTGGTGTCGTACGTGCAAAACGCTGTTGCTGTAAATGCAAATTAAGTCTTAATTTTGCAGCAACAATATCGCACCAAGGGTGCGGTGCACAGCAGGGGCAGAGGGCGGGGTGGGTTGGGGTGGGGTGGCTCGGTGCCGCATTATGGCCAAAGTGTTGAAGTTACGTAAGCCCGAATCCATTAGTTGAAGCAGCTAAATTAAAATAGAAGGCTGCCCCGGGCTCAGCCCGGGCCCAGAGCGGGGGGAAAAGCCAGAGTGAAGGGTGGCCATGGCTTGACTCGAGCAAAAAACGGAGGTGTCTGAATAGTTGTCAACAAGTGTCTGGACAGGTCTCATGGATCTCCCAGTGCACTTCTCACTGCAGCTCTCAAAAGAATGCCATTGCCATCAAAAGAGGGAAGGACAAGGACTGGGGGCGATCATAATCAAACCCTTAGCCATTGTGAGGTGTTGGTGATCTTCAAGTGCTATTCTGAATAATTTCCACTTCAAATTCATAACCAAAAACCATTTTTATTTATTTGATTATACATTTATTTACTCCCAATTATGCTTTGTTTGAACAGGTCTCGGGCGGGTTACATAAACTTTGAGGATTACATTTTCATGTTCAAATGTCAACACGGGCCACCCCAGCACAGCCACAACCCAAACACGTAAATCCAATTTATGTAAGCCAAAAGAAGTATAAGAAAGAAGCAAAGGGTGTGTTTGGACCAGACTTTAAATAGCATTTCAAGGATTCCGAGGTCTGATGTGCATCAAAAGTGTTTAGGACTTGATGACTGAAGAATGTTTATAGAGTAAAGAAAACTTCGGCGTACTGAAAATATTCCTAAAACGACGTTACCAATTTGTGGAGAAGAGGGCATTTTAAATGGGCAGAAATCAGCCTCTCCAAGCGGCTCCGACTGAGACAGAGGGGGGAGGGCAGCTGCATCAACGGCACTATTGCATTTTCCTGTCAAGGCTAATTGACATGAATAAATGTTACGCAATCAGCAGGATAATAAATTCAACGGCGAAGCGGAGCAAGAATTTTTATTTTCACAGCGCTGACTTTGTAGAGCAAACGTCAGCACGCAAGAAGTGATTCGACGGCGGGATACTCTAAAAGAAAGCCAGGAAGGACATGGTCTAGGAGGAAAAGAGACTTGGGGGGAAATGCTTGATGAGTATTATAAGCCGCTCTTAGTTTTTAGTCCTCTTCTTGGCAGTACTTGGCCAAATTCGATCTGATAAATTTTCGTATGCGGTATCCCCAAGCATCTCCTAGTTGTCTTTGGTCTTGTTTACCCTTTGGGTTCCCTGGCCTTGGCTGGATAACTTTATGGCCCACACACATACGACCCGACCCGAACGTGACGAGTCCTGGCAGCAAAATAAATTTCACACCAGTGCCAGGACTCTGGGTCCTGATCCTGGCTGCTGTCTCCTTTCCTTTCCGACTGCTATTGTGGCTCGTCGTTTCAGTGTCAGTGTGTCAAGCAGGCTGCGATGTGGAATAATTTGCAAAATGTCATTATTAGTTTGGATTTTGCGCAGCAGAAACGCCAAGTGCAGGATGGGAAGGAGCCGCCTGACACAGATACGAATACAGATACAGATACAAATGCATGATACGGGACACAACCCCGTCACGCGCCTTGTGCGTTAGTGGATATGGGGTGAATGATAATGCTTGCCCGGGGCTCTCGGCTCCCGTATTCCGTATCCCGTATCCCCAGCCCACTGCCCCCCGTCGTATATCATCATCAGAAGCATCAGGATAGAGTTTATTTGACTCTCCATTGGTGTGGATGATGCTGTGCCGGGCCGTGGCTGTGCTCTACCTGCAAGACACGTAGGACATTTGTTGTTTCGACTCCCTGTCACAGGACCCCCTCCGCTCTGGTGCCACATGCATAAGTAAGCAGGGAAATTGGTTTCACTTGCTCCCACAAAAATATATACATATATTAAGTCCTGCCCGACTCAAGCCTAATACGAGTGTAGCTGGAAGACCTCTGATGGATGATAATGCCGCTTGGGATCAGTGGGATTGACAGGTTGCCAAAACTAAATTAAGGCAAATAAATGCCAAAGGAATCCACTTAAATTAGTGGCATCGAATCCGATTTCAATCCACTTCCTCTGTATCAGGAATATCGCTTTTAAATTAAACATCTAAAACGAGTACAAGTTAATTTGATTGAAAATCTTATTTTGAAAGTCAGGAATAGGAACTGAAGCTGGCAAATGGTAGCCCTCAAAATCAATTCAAGGATGCATCAATGCACATCTTCATTCGGTTTGTTCTGATTTGATTATTCATATTCAAAAGCTTATAATAAAAGTAATAATTCATTGCTTTTCTCCAGTCTGGAGGTAGTGGAAGAGCCTTCGAGTCCAGATACCCACGGCTTCGATTGTCCCTCCGAGGCAGTAAGGAAATTGAATATTACAAAGGAGTTGTCCACTCGCTGCACTTGGCCCTTATACATAGGTACATCCGTATGTATATACGAGTATGTACGTCTATAGTTTTACCAGCCAATCCAACCAGTGGAGAGCATTTCCAAATCAAAGTCAATCCACCATAAGAGTTGAGTTTTCTGACAGGCCAGCACTAAATTTATTTGTCAGTCATAAACGAAATTCCCATTACTTCCAGCCATATGTCATGACAGCCTAGACGTGCTCTGCTGTCCGTCGGATGGGGGCTAGGAGGAGCCCCCAAATCGATTGACTGTTGTGGCTGAACTCTGACACCACTCCACTCACCTGGCCAGAGCCAAGTGACAACTTTGGGGCTGGCTCAGCTAAATGAAAGAGCAGGGAAAGCATTAATCGTTCAGTCAGTCATGCATACACCTACATATGTACATGTGTGGCCATCAAGCGCGATGAGAGGTGCGTGTAAGCTTCTGGCATCTAATAAGGCGTGTGGAGCCACAAATTGGGTCTCTCTACATTACACACGGAGCTCATACACCGAGCGTTAAGGTGGAAATCGAAGGGCACAAGGCATGGATTGGTCCTTTACCAGTTTTCGTTCTACTTAAGATTCTTGGTGAAGCGTGAGAGCTGCACTCAAAGGGAGTTTGGAGCATTCCAGAGAGCATAGGGCATCAAGCAGGTCATCACTCCGATCCGTGAATAAACCTGGATGTCCCTGTATTTTTGTTGATGGGCGTGGCGTGTATGGGAAGGTCGTAAATAAAACCAGGCAAAAGGGAAAAGAAAATCTGCACATGAAAAAGGGAGAATGCACAACATCCTCCTGCTCTGCCCACTCCGCCTGTAGCCGCCCAACATCTGCATACGAGTCCTCTGCCGGCTGTTCCAGGGCCTGGCTAAAGGTCACCATGACGCGTTTTCCTACGCTTGGTCTGCAGTCCTCCCTAGGGCGTTCGCTACTGGTGTGTGCCTCTGCGGTTTGTGCAGCCGTTTGAAATTACGAGCAGAGCAGAGCAGGCAGAACGGGACCCATGCAACGGGGTGGAGATGGGCCAGCTGGTAGAGCAGCTGGTTAGTGTATCAAGTGGCTTCAAGGCTGAACGAACAGCTGAAATGAGATGAAAATTCGACTGGATGGGCAATAAACATGCTACAGGAAAAGGAGGATGCACAGCTGGCCAGGGTTGTCAGGCGACTGACTGACGGCAGAAACTAATAATGATTCCACGAACTGATGCGGCTTGCATTTCCCAGATAGGTGGGAGGTGAGCCTGGTGCCCTTGAATCACCCCTTGGTGACTCCAGTTCTTTTGCATTTGATAGTTATATATATATATATTATTATTATTCTGTGGGTGAACGATAGACTGCACTCGACAACCCATTTCCATCGATCCATGGAGCACTCTAACTCCCTGTCTATGTCCGAGAGTTAATTCCCCCGTTTGCCCGCCTGGGATCGACTTGCAATCAAATTACTTCATTTGCATGCGGAAAGTGCTGGGGGAGGCAGTGCGGAGGAGAAAAATCGTGTTAGGGCAAAGTATGTACATGCATAAATAGTTTGTGCCCACCCCTCGCGCCCTGCCTCTCTCCCTGGCAGCTCACATTACACGGGGAAGTGGAAGGGCAGGAGCCTTGCTGTACACCACGTGGCGCACCACGGCGTATGAGTAACGCAATGCCTTATTACTAAGCCAAAGTGCCTCCAGAGAGCGCCCAATATGGAAAGGGGATCTGGAGCGGGACGGAGGGCGTCCCAAATGTGCATTAAAAATATCGGTTTTGCAGGAAAATTGTTTTCCTCGACTAGAGGAAGGAGGCCCTTGCAAAGAGAGCACGTATCATAATTTTATAAAGAAGTTTGCAGTAGTCCAGCGAAAACAATGAAGCTTACAGATCTTTCTTACGTAGATCTTACGCAGTAGGATCTGTAATCCAAAAGGTATTTGATGCTTCAGCTTGGCGAAGTATCCTTTGCTTCTTTTTCCTGTTTTTGTTACTGCGTTTTTCTGCCTCTTGACGTTGTTTAACACAGATATGTAAATGACATTTCTTAAACGAATTTTCTTGTTAAACGACAAAAATGGCCACGCCCCATGCCGAGCTGGTCGAGTGCACTGCTGCGGAGGGGGCTGCGGAGGGGGCTGTGTTCTGACAAGCCCTAATGCCCTGCACAGCGAGAATCCGGACGGGGGCGACACATTTTTGCATACAAGCGGGGAATGGCGGTGAATGGCTGGTGAATGGCTGGTGAATGGCGACTGGCGACCACTTGACAGGTCCGGGCCATAGCCGCAGGCTCAACATGCATACATATACTCGTATTCGTTCTACCCTGGCCCCCTTGTTTCTTTTGTGGCAGGACGCCGCTCACTTGCCTCGTCTTTTGTTTAGGAAACAAAGCGACTTGTTGGTGGGGTGCGGGGCGGGGGCGGGGGCCAACCAGCAGCAGGCCATAAATCAATTGGCAGCGTAGAAAAATTGCAGAAAATTACTTGATATTTACGGTCACTGAGCACACAATGGAGACAGAGGCAGCAACAGTGAAACAGAGACACACACACAGAGAGAGAGAGAGAGAGAGAGAGAGAGAGAGAGAGAGAGAGGTGGAAGCAACAGCAGCTGTCCTCGGCTCCCTGCTAGGAGACATGCAACAAGTATTGGCTGGCATCTATGACACTCAAGGACGGTGACAGGACATTTACTGGGGCTATAATTACACGTACCTTGAAGCGGGTCACATGGCGTATAAGTAATACGTGCTCGATGCAGGGGCGTACACTAACAGGGTGCTTTAAATGTAGGGGAGGCCAAGGGACATCTTGTAGAGATCACCATTGCTCATTCTGTGATGACGATGATGCACTGCTCTGGCCCTGCTCTCTGCTGGCACATTAACCTCCCGCTGAGAGAGCGCCCAGGTGGGAGGCCTATGATGGCTCTGAGCGTAATTATTCTGTCAACCGAGGAATGCCAGTGGAAAGGTGCAGGAGACAGTTGGGCAGCTGGCCTTGTCCTCTGGCCTGGTCCTGGTTGTTTACGAGTCTCTCTCTCTCTCTCTCTCTCTCTCCTCTCTTTCTGTCTGCGCCTGTCTGTGTGTGTGTCGGCCATAATTGCATTGTTGCCGTTGTAATTACAGGCAAACATGCAGTTAATTAAAATCATTAAAATGCCTTTGAGCCAAACATCAGACAGCAGCTACAGCAGATGTGGGGACAGATCCCAGGCAGGGGTCGAGCCCGGGACTGGTAGGGCTTTAATTTCCGTCGAACAAGTGACATCCTTGGGGCAGGATACGTCTGTAGCAGCAGCTGTCGTGCCACTGGGTAAAAATTACTTTAGCTTCAGTTGCCAATTCGTTCGCTTTTATTACGTGCCTGGCACAGATTTTTTTCTTCTGGAAAGGAGACCCGGCCCGCCTGACGCATGTCGTCTGGCACGTTCCCACGTGCCCATTCCAGTCGCAACAAATATATTGATTGATTCTGATTAATGCTACGTCGAGCCAAAGTCGAACAAATGATTTAGGCGTTGGCTAAAAACATTCTGATTTGACATTCTCGGCTAAAAGTCAAGTTTATACAAAGAAACAAGGAGTAACTATGGCTTTTTTCGATAATTATCCATGTGTCAATCCCATAAAAGTCGTTGGCTGAAGTTCCAGGAATTAAGTACCAAAACAACACAGAAAACCCGCCCCCGAATCTACAGATCTATTAACGGCAATCATTTGGGCTAAGTTCGACCATCATTCAGCCCCAGGCAATCGAAAGCATATTTAATGTTGATGGCCGCTCATTGGCAAAGTTGATTACGAACACATTGCAGTATTCATGGTCGGGCAGGCACTATCCTACAAACACACATCCTTTCCTGCACAGCCACAGGCAGAGCCCCACCCAAGGACCTTCTGTATAATTAATTAGCTTAGTCTCAATCCTTATCCGATGTGGCCTGAGGAGGAGCTGAGGCTGGGGCTGGGGCTGGGGCTGGGGCTGCGAAGTGCTGCCATCATCGTCATTTGTTTATGCCTCTGTTTGCAGCTGCTATTTTATTCAGGCGTTTGCCTTGAAGATAATTTGCGCACGTGCTTCAGAATCCCTGTGTATGTGCGTGTCCTTGTGCTACCCAAATCCAGGCTCTGTATCCATCCTGTGCTCCACTTACGAGTGTTCATAGATTCCTTAGATAATTGCCAGCATTTCTCTTTGTCTTTCGGTGTTCGGTGTTCGGTGTTCGGTGTTCAGATGTGAACCAAAATTGGTGTCTCGAATTTCCAACTGGCGCCCAGCAGCGATTTCAATTAAAAATGTATGCCTCCGAATGACAAAAAGGTGCAATAACATCTCAACTGCCTCCAAGTGTGTGGATGTTAAATAAATTATCTCTGATGGGCCCAGCTCGGGGACACACTCGCATAATCAATTTAATGGCTACTATTAATGGGAGTTTAGTATCGAGCAAACGACTATCGCAAATTACAGCCGCTGTGCTATCGATAATGCTTCTCAAGAGAGCAAATTAATGGAAACTTAGTTGAAATTTACAAAGTTTACAAGGATTTCCTCGCTATCTCTCTCCTATCTCCTCTCCTCCCCCCTCTTTGACGGACTTAGACCGAACGCCCCGCCAAAGCTGGCATTTTCGTCCGGACTAAATTGATGAAACCGAAATTGGAGTTGACTCCTGGGAATGGAAGGGACAGGGACAGGGACAGCGACGATGCCGATGCCAATGCCGATGCCGATGCGGTTAGCGCTGCCTTTTTGGCCAAATAACAGCGACATGCAAACAGAACGGAGAAAGCTTTTAGCAGATACTTTACGCAAATCCCATGGGAAAACATTGGCCCACTTTGAGCTGTAAAGAAGCTCTGCCGCCGAAGCCAAGAGCAGAGGAGCAGCAGCTGAGCAGAGGACGTCGACAGCCCCATCATTAAAAGTTAAAAAGGATTTTCAACGGATTTACGAATTGGGAGCTCAGCCCGAAAGACAAACAAAGCCATCAATTTACATATGCGAGCAGGTCAGAGCTCAGTCCCCCCTCAGCCTATAAATTCATGAAACAAAATTTAAGATGCGTCCCACGACAGACGCCCCAGAATACCCGCAAGTAGTGTGCAACGTCTGAGGAGGGGATGGGGATGCGGCTCATAGAAACAAAGCCCAGCCATGACAGTCAAGTATTCGCATCGTCCTGCCCCATCCACTTACAGAGGCCATCCACTCCCGCCCACTACTACCCATTCCGCCCTTTATCGTAGTCTGCGTCGCAAGGACCTTGAGCTTTCTGGGCCTCCAGTTCCTTCTGCCTTTGTTGTGCTTAACTTGTGGATTAGCTAAATGCAGGCTGGCATGCCACGGCATGCAAGCAGCTCATTTCCCCCCTGCTTTTGCCCCCTTTGACGCTCACTTTTAACCTAAACATTTCGCCTTGTTGAGTCGGGGACTCTCGCTTTCCCCACATTCTTCGGGGGGCGGGGGGAAGAGGGGGGTTTCATTTACTTACACCTGATGTTCAGCTTATTTTGCTGTTCTGCTCTTCTGCCCTTCAGCAACCAAGCCCCCTCCCCTTACGCTGAGCTGGCTAAATGTCAGTTTTGTGTGGGGAGCTTTTTAATGACTGAAATTGTGCCTTACGTTACCAGAAGATACAAGTGCGGTACTGAACAATTGAAAAGCTTTAACGTGCTGGAACAAATGGGGTTTCTTGTCAATGAATTCCATCTTTTGAATCCAGCGATATAACATCATTTTCCTAGCGATTTTCATTCAAATTTTGACCCATTTCTTATTAAGTTACCTTTTGATTATTTGAATTCCCGATTGGAGAGCAAACCTATTTGATTACACATTTGTCCCGTCTGTCCCTTAATGAGACCCATTCGAAGATCCTTAGATGCCAGAGCAGAGGTGAGGGGGATGGAGACACGCCTCCATGGCCAAGAATCAAAATCACTTGAATGCAATAGGCTGGAATAATTTGGGGCGGTGGGATGGCCAAAGAGGGCGTACCCAATGGGGCGTTAATGAAATAATTAACGCATAAATACGATTTTCTGGTCAGAGTTCAAGGAAACAAGCAGCGAGCAGCTAACAAGAAGGGCCAAAGGGCCAAAGGGCCTGCAAATTTACCACTACTGCTACAAAGCCATCAATTTGCCGGCTGGCACATCCCGCGTCCAGTCCCTCCGCCTGTAGGGACTTGGACTCGAATTCGGATGAGGCAGCGAAGCGTGCAATTTGCCAGCTTATTTATGGGGTCGACCCAAGACAGCCGAAATGGCAAAAGATGGCCGCGAGGGCGGACCGGGGCCGGATGCATGGGGAAAACTTTCGCAAAATAAAAGTTTTCCGCTATTTGATTTGTTGGTCATTCGGTTTTGCAGTTTTCCCAGCTTCCAGGACTTCTTCTATTGAGTCAAAAGCCGAACCAGTTAAAAGCATTAGCCTGGCTACCAGTAAAGGCCACAGTTACTCCCACGCAAAGTAAAATTTACTATATAGAAATAGAGAGAGTAAATAGAATTTGGATAGTGTTCTGTTCCTGGCTTTGGTTCTGGTTTTGGTTCTGGTTCTGATTCTGGTTCTGGCCCCACTCCGGATACACATCCTGGTGCGCTTTTATTGGTCGAGTCGAGCAGCGAAATATACAATTTCTGGCCGCTGGTACAGCAGGATGGCCGAATGGCAGGATGTGCGCTGTTGGACCCGCCAGGATGCGCCAAAAATGACTGCACTTCCTTTGCAGCCCCGCTGTGTGTCCACTGTGATATTTAGGGCTGACTGTCCTTAAAGGTATAGCGCTGAGGACCGGACGAGAAACAAAAGTTTTCTTTGTGAAGTCACTTTTGATGTGGTTGAAACAGTCGAAAGGAGTCTCTAAAAATACATCTCCAGCAAAATAACTGGCCCAGAAGCACTCGGAACCTCATGTTCTACCCATTTCACTTGTCACGACCAGAGAGGCCCCACTCCAAGGGCATTGTGTGTGAGTGTGTGTGTGTGTCCATGGGCATGTGTGAGGTGGATGGAGGTACATTTGTATCCTTCGTGATGGGGAAACTGGGAGAGCAAACAAACGGTTTGCATGTGCTCGATCGCCAACAACCATAATAAACATTATTATGACTATGACCATGCCCGTGTCCGTGTCCGGCCGGCTAAAAGTGGAAGAGGAGCTGGGTCGGGTCCGTTAAGAGGTTGGCTCTGCAGCAAGCATCTCCGGCATAAAGTTGGACGACGTTAAGTGGATGATTATTTGCGATTGCACGATGCCAGCAGGGCCCGCACATGGCAATGGCTACGGATGCGTATATACGTATGTGGATGCGTATACGGGCACATCCTTGATGCGAAGGACACTCTGGCGGCTCACACACATGGTTGGCTTTGCTTTGCCGGAGATTTAATGAAGGTGGCGGCCAGACTGCCTCAGACGATGGTCTCCTCTGGCCAGTGCTGGGTGATGATTATGTGTTAATGGTTATAGCGATTGCCAAATTGGCAGCTAACAATTGATGTATGTCGGCAATTAGAAATCGGGCATTACTCATCCAGCTCCACTGCACACCGCGGACGCCCCAGTCCCCGGGCCAAAAGTTTCCCTATAAATGCCACTCGTAAATCCTTGTCGTTGCTTACAATAGTTCTGCCCACTGCCCCTGTGCCCCTTTGCCTCTCCTGCTGTCTCCTTTATCTATCTCTTTCTTTTTGGGAGCAATCGATGATTTCAGCAACAGCGAAAACCATAAACATGAGCCACTATTGTCCCATGAATCCCATAGTTCTGGCTCTGGTTCTAACATAGCTATGGGTATGGCTGTGGCTATGGACGTGGATGTGGATGTGGCGGATGCAGAGGCACAAATCTTTGTTGGCCCAGTTCCATGGTGGACCGCGCATTCGAATAGCATGCGTATGGGATGAGCAAAGAATGATTTATGGGTTTTCATTATCTCATTGAACTTTAATTTAATCTTTAAACAATCTTCAAACAATCTACAACAAACAAATACAGATCTATGTATATCCTTTTTATTCATTAATCATGGATCGTTTGCCTTCATCATGGGAATATGAATCAAATTCCTCGCCTGTCAATCGATTTTTAAAAGCCTATCTTACCATTTGCCCCCACTGTATGTGGGACGAATAGCAGAATCCACTTAATACTAATTTACGCTAAAATTTCATATAAATCATGACAATGTCGGGCATAAATTTACGATGAACAATGGGCCAATGCTGAATCTGTCCAAAGAGAGAGAAAAAACAGACCAGGACAAACTCCAGACAAATAAAAATCGCTTTAATTAACGGACACGCAGTTTACAGTCGATACATACATACTGCTACAATTCTGTATACTATAGATTATCGGGTATATACATATTTAATCAAGTTAAGCTTTTTCTTTGCTTCGATGGCCTGGTTTTTCCTCCGCCGTCTCCCACCGTGCCTGCAGAAGACGCTGCCCAACAATGAAAGAAAACACAATCTTCGTCTTCTACTACCATACTGCCCTCTGCCTCTGCCTCTGCCACTGCCTTCTGGTGCCTCTACCGGCGTCGTTTGTCTGCCTGGGCGAAGCTTCAATTTAAGAAATTAATGCGAATTTCGTTTTTACGGTTTGCCAGCGGGCGCGGCCAATAAATCCACGCCTCACAGTCCCCGCGGCGAGGTGGAGGATGACAGGGAGATGGAGATATACCAGAAGCTCCAGGCCACTTAGGCCGCCAGGACCCAGTGGCAAACGGTAACAAATACCAAGCAAGATCCAACCCAAAAAAATACATTTTATGGAACAACAAGTCGAGTATTTAATGCTCTACATGGGCCATGTAAACAGGTGAGTCTAAGTCAAGGGAACAACAACCTTTGGCGAATGCGAAAATATAACATCGTACATGTATACTTCCAGCACTGCCGATTCAACAATTACTTATCAATTGATAAGTACTTCCTTCCCAGACCAGAGCGATAACAGAACTGCTGTCAAACTGAAATGCTGGGTAAAATTCTCTTGAAAGCCTCAAGTTCTGGGTTCCCCGGAACAAGCTTTTATGGCCAGCGCCGCAACCATCGTTGTTGCTCTTTAATTTCGAACGTGGGGGATGGCGGCGGTGGCCCAGGCAACGTTTTTACGTCCTTTTATGCGGACCCGGGAGCACGAAAACGAGCAGGAGTTGTGTTGTATGAGGGAAAAATAGAGATAGCGGGGATGAATGGTGATACCTGAAATAGACCAAGCCACCCAGACATGGGCCTGGCCTGATGCAGTGCCTCCCACGGACGAATCAGTGGGTGGCGCGTGTTCCTGACTCTTAGTTGGGGGATAGCATGAAAGTTTTTCAATTAGTGGGCCGGAGTGGTAAGGTGGGATGTTCTGTGAACAGAACACAGAACACACACCCAGGGCAGGCTTCATTAGAGTTGTTTGTTGTGTGATTTTGGAGATTCCGACGTGGATGGTGCTCCGATTAGGTAGTCAACTACCGTTGTGTTGTTGTACGCGTCTAATTAACAAGAAATCCGGGGGAACTTTCGGATAGATAGAGTCAATACACAGGTTACAGTACCGTGGGAGAAGTGGTTGTTCTTCTGTGTGTCTTATGGATTATCTCTGATTCCCTAGGGGTTGCCATGACTTTACAGAATTAGCATAATCAATCCGAAATAAGGCTGTTGCATAATTGACAAGCCGGAAATTGACTTTACGTTTCCTAAGCTAATTTCCGTTCAAGCTGTCAGATTTCCCAATAATTACCCGGGAAGCGTCAGAGCAATGTTGGGGCTGTGATCTGGCAGGCAACCTGCTGATAGCAAGCATTTCCATCATTTAGGCGTGCGATTTGGGGCCTTCGGCGCAGGAATTTATTTGAAAATATTTTGAGAATGTTACGTTTACGGAAAATTAACATAATTACGGCTTTCAACCCTTCTCCTGGCTGGCAGGTGAGGGTCCAGAGGAGCGAAGCAACGTTCCCAAAAAAATACAGCATCGTAATAATATCTTTCCATTTGCCTTTTACGACGAGAACGAGAGGTAGGCAAACTTCTGTCCCAGCCACACCCACACCCACACACGCAGCGCATAAATTTACTTGTTAAACAACAACCCACCAAGAGAGGATCCGGAGGCAGGGACCGGGATGGGACAGAACCCTGGGCTCAACCACAGCCCAGCTGCTGCTCATCAAAGCTGCACGGTGAGGAGGGAAGCTCGGGAAGAAAGTAAAACCAAACAAAGCATGCCAAAAATTATCTCGGTCACTTTTCAAATACACGCCCTGTCCACCGCACACCACAGTCCACAGTCCACATCCCACCTCGATGTCCGTCCGGCTCCTTTAATGGCTTTCAACCCAACCCACTTTCAAGCTTCAAGTATACCCGTACACACACACATACACATATGTATGTACAACACACACTTTTGTTTTGCCTCGCCCGAGCTGACAGCACTGTTCTGTTTACTTAATGTACCGTTAAGCTGCGCACTTGATGCCGCTATCTACTAGGAGAGCAAAGCAGAGCAGAGCTCGTTGTCCCTTGGCTTTCGGCAGCATGGAAATTATTTTGCTTAATTTGGGGGCGAAAGTGAAAAGTTTCTGACTTTAAAGTGTTTTACAATATTAAAGCAGCATTGCATTTAAATGGTTGCAAAGAAACTTTGGCGGCCATAAAACTTTTTTCATTTTCCACGGCACAAAACAACACCAATAATGGCAATAAGCATGAAATCATAATAACAGAGCCAAGTGCAGGGGCAGGGGAGAAAGTTATTAACTTTGTTACTGCTGTTTATGATGTCCCGGGGGTTTATTTAATCAATAAATACCAAATGATGTTCTGCTGCTCTGCGAGTCGAAATGAGGAATACGTATAAACTAACCTCAAAGTTACTGGGCCCCATCCATCCACATTCCTACCGTTTCCGTTACCTGTAAGGCATGTGATGTGCGGGAAATGCGGGATTGGAGGACAGTAAAAGGATTTCATTACCATCATTGCGCTCGGCTCGGCGGTTTCACCTTGCCAAGGCATGGAAGAAGGACGATGGAGAAAACCTTCACCGGCACACGCATGCCACGCCTAATGGCCCCGCCAGCCCCAACGTCAGTGCCCAAGGCAGCGTTCGCCGTTCGTTTATGCTGCAGACATCTGCATTAACAATGGCAATGAAATGCAGGCAGCAAAAGCAGCAGCAATAGCAGGTAGCCTCCATTCGTGACGTTTTAGCCCTAAACGGATTTACAGTAGCTGCAGCAGCTTTCGCCTTGGTCAGACCAGAGAGAGAGAGACAGAGACAGCGCGAGGTGGAGAGAAAAAAAGAGAGTGAGGGAGAGGGAGGTACTGGCAGGCATTTCAAGGCCGTGCACTTGCACTCGTTTATGTTGTCATTATTTTTAATCCGACATATTTTTCTGCAGCCTCCAGAGCTATGTGGAGAATTCGCGCTGTGGCATTTCCTTTAAAAGTTAGTGTGCTGTCATTTTTTATACGAGACATTGCCTCAGAAGTGCGTGGGGAGCACCAGCTATGATGGCTATGATGTGCTTGACAAAACTAGAACTACCAAACGCTGGCACAAAGACATTTCTTTCGAGAAAACCTCTTAAGTGGCGCTAGAGAAATATCTGGCTTGGCTTTGGCAACGTCAGCTAAGATGAAGGTCAATAGCAGAGACAAAGTTGCATCAGCGATATGCTAATTCAAGTGAAGTGTATCAAAAGACCGAGAAAAATAAATTATTCAAATAGTTAACGCCCCACCAAAGCAGCCCTGTCAAAATCTTGTCCAAAAGCGCCATCTACAGATGTGTAGATGGCTGTAGGATATATACATATGTAGTTGGAGGCTGGACTCATGTAGAATGCATGTCAAATGTCGTGTCAGTTTCAGTTTATTCAATTCTGTCAACATATCACTTTTAGAATTAATTAGGCCAAGAGGCCATTAATTCCTATTCTGACGATCTTCCGTCCTGACTTCCGTGCATCATTTATTCCAATGGATTGCATTTAAATTCTTTTCGCTCATTCACTTTCAAACAATTTCTATTTGGCGCTCAAGTTTGGTGAACTTGCTCTCTTTTTTTTGGGATTTGCTCTCTATTTTGTGATGGGATAGCCTCTCTTCGTGGAGGGATTTTTTCTCGGCACAATGTCCCTCTTCAGCTCAACAACGTCCCTACATTCCATACTCACTTACGTTTTCTTACGTATTATGTTGCTGGGACTAGTACTAAAATTGGTACTGATAAGTTAGTTTTAGTATGTATTTGATATACACCACTTATAATATATCCATATAAACTTAGTTTTTCATGTGCTGGGTTTAAATATACCGCCATTACGAACCGGTTAAAACGGAACGACGTGATTTTTGCTTTCGGCCAATGAAAATCTTGAAAAAAGAAATGCAAAACATGTTGCATTTTTCGGCCAATGAAAATCGACAAAAATATTCTGCAAAACATAATGCTGCAGCAACATGTTGCGTTCCATGTTGCGGCAACATGCAGACTCAAATGCATACTCTAGGAAAGGATATTATAGAATTGAGAAAATGTTTGTCATCCCAGGCAAAAACAATTTAGTCTCTGTTTTAAAGATATTGAGAAATTGAGCAGCATTGTCCCTCGCGGATTGAGCAACATTTTGCATACCCTGGGGAAATGGATATTATGGAATTGAGAAAATGTTTGTCATCTCAAGCTCCAATATATGCAGAAACTAGTCAGTCTCTGTTTTGAAGCTATTTCAACGATATTTTGCAGTTTCTTGTCTTCTTGCAGAGACTAAGAATGGGTATTAATTACGTTTTAAGCAATATCTTCATATGAAATTAACGAAATAGGGTATACATATGCCCATACTCCGGTTGACAATCTACAAGTTAGAAATGACGGGACATTCCATACTTACTTGTTGACCTTTTTTGTGTAAACCTTGTTTTAGACACAATACAATAAAACTGAGTACTTAAAAGTAGTTAATCTTGTAGAAAATGTATTCATCAATGGCCTAAAATTATGTGGGTAGAGCTAAGGGTTTTAGTTAGTCGGCATTTTTCAACGGAATATCTAAATTGAGCAAGAGGAACGATTTTTCTCTTACGTTTAATTTGTTTGACCTTTTTCGCAAAAACCTTTTTTTAGACAAAATCCAATAAAAGCAAGTATTTAAAATAAGCCAGTCAAGTAGAAAATTGATTCATTAATCAGATAAAATTATGTGGGCAGGGCTGAGGGTTCCATCTAGCTAGTAATATTCGACGGAATATCAAAAACGAGGAGTATGTATAATATAACTTGAATTCAACAGTGTATGTATTTACTGTGTATTCAAAACGATCGCGGACAAATTAAATTCGCTTTTCTGCTAAACGAAAGATTTCTTTGTTCATGCTATCAAGAAACATTTTCGACGGCTGAGTAAGCTCAAATCTGAACAATCTCATTTAACGTCTACAGCGGATATACGATGCGACTCAAGCTGTTTTTGCTGTTTGCCATCCTATTGATCCCATCCGCCCACAGCGTGATTCACGAGGCCGTGGATATAATAGAGATGATCAGAGATGTGACCAACGCAATATTAAAGGCCTGGGATGTAGTAGAGTCTCTAGAAGATAAGGGCACCGGAACCTATAACAAGCAGCGCCAACTGATGAACCGCATCGAGGCGGTGGATGACCACATCCGTAGTTTGGAGCAAATGGAATCTCTTCGCACTGCCCTGACCATCGAGACCTTGATCCAGGAGCTTCACCAGCAATCCCAGCTACTGCACAAGCTGAATCTGGTCAAAGACCTCACCACAATCGTAAAAACGCGGTACGCACAGTTGAGTGACTACGTCCAGCATAAGGATGCTCTTGAGACAGCCACGCTTCTCAAATTTGCCGAGTGGAACGTGGACCCAGGCTCCAGCTCGTTGGCTTTCCAGCTAGAGCTGCTACATTCGGTTCTGTTTGGGGATGACGAGCAGGCGGACAACAAGACCGACTCTGCCAACACCCTGCTGTCTCAACTAACGCTCAACTACGAAGAGTCACCTGTACAGATTTGCGTGGCCAAACACTCGGCCCAGCAGTTTCCATATCAGCTCTACACAAGTGTATCCCTCACCGAGCTCAAGGCCTACAGTATGATGGAGTTCTCCTGGATGATCCAGCGGGAGCTCGGGCAAGGCAACTTCACCCAGGAGATTGCTTTGATGCGCAAAAACTACCACCGTCGTATGGACTCCTCCGTGAAGGTTCTCAGTCAGGTGATGGCTCGCAGCGGACGTGTCTACTGGCGCTGTGATCCCGGAAAGGATAAGCACGTGTCCGGAGAGACCTACGATCGGGTTACGCGTCTCCTGCAGGGCTACGTGGAGAACGAGGCCAACTTGGGCGAGAACCAGGGATGCTGGGGTACCTGCGGCGACTATCCGGACACTCGCTCCAATGGCTGCTACAAGGGAGATGAGGAGCTTTGCGGCAAGCAGACGCCTTGCAACGGTAGACTCTACAACTGCGGCGCAATGGACTCGGAGGTGGAGATCTGCCCGTCCGGGGGGAACTCCTCGCGACGCTACGAATACATTCAATCTGATAATGGGGCGATTCTCGGCAGGAAGAGCTCCAAAGGCAGATGCGAGTCGGCCACTAAAACGGCCTCGTCATCGTGGCACTATATTCTCTGGCGCTGCTCCTACTGCTTCTGCCTGTGCGACGAGCAGGGACCTCTTTCTGATCGCTACTTCAACCTGCGTGACTCGCTGTCGGACTTCATGGAGAAAAAGGTGGTAACAGGTGTGCGCTTCGTGAAGAGTAATCGCGTCTTTCACATGCAGCTGCAGCAGGGCGAGCTCTTGCCTCGTGGAGCAATCAATGTGTCCTCTCTGGAATGGCTGCCGCTAGACGCATACCACCTTACCGATGTGGATGTTCGCAACGGCTACGACTACCACACTCTCACCGTCGACAGCCCCGCCATGGACCTGGACGAGATAACTTCCGGATCGAATCGCTCCCTTGTGGTGACTGGGGCCCGCTTTCGCGTCTGGCACAAGCACCTCAACCTGGAGGTGCGGTTCAGCAATTTCGACTTCCCCACTGGACGCCTGTTGGAACCGAAGCGCAACAGCGTCTGGTTGGACAACAGCAACACGGAGAAAACCGGCAAAAAGCCACGTCAAGTGCTGATCGTCGAGGAGGCTGATGTGCCCACAGCTGCAGAGCAGCCCTCGATGCCGCTGTCCACATCGAATCAGTTTATGAACTTTTTCAGCTCCAGCAAGGTGAAAGACGCGTCCCAGAACACTTTACCCTTCATTGATGTACAGGAGGTTGTGCCCCATCCGGCTGTTCCTCTGGCCGGCCTAGGCATCTTTTACAAGGGTCGTCCTGGTTTCGGAGGCTTCTTTGCCCCCAAGGTAGTTACCTATGATTACTCGCAGTATATCAAGGACATTTATAACCAGTAAAAGCTGATTAAAATTATAGCCTACATATATTTAGAATTTCTTTCTACTTATCCCAAAAGTGAAAAATATATAATTATGTTCAGAAACTCAATACGCCAGTGCAAGATGTGTATTTTTTAACTTGAAAATTGATATATATGGCCAAAAAAATCGCCCTAATTTCAAATAACAACATCTATATTTGATCGCTAAATCCGCGGTTACACTGATTTTCTTGCCACCACGTCTAGCTCACACACCTTGCAAATTCAATACTTTTCATAAAATATTCTAGTATTTTCTAAAATTTTCCAACACCCTCTGGTCCAATGCATCATTGTAGAAATTGTGTAGAAATGCCATTTAAATCCATGTATGGACAATTCAAAATGCAAAATCTGAATTTATTCAAAAATGTCGGAGAAAAAGATATGTCAAAAAGTGGACAACGGAGGTTTTTCACATTGGCGCTTCCATGGGGCTTATATGAAAAATATGAAAGACATTTCCCCTTCAGCTGTTGCTGTGTTGGTAATTACATGAAAATTTAGTTAATATG
Organism: Drosophila lowei; assembly: GCA_008121275.1. Lineage (NCBI taxonomy): Eukaryota > Metazoa > Arthropoda > Insecta > Diptera > Drosophilidae > Drosophila > Drosophila lowei. The sequence continues at coordinate 15,420,986 of CM017778.1, read as the reverse complement.
TAGCAATTGTGTAGTTAGCGTGTAGTTATGATGGAAGGAAATGAATTTAGTGGAAATTGTTGTTTTGTTTAAACCTCATTTTATAAGCAATGCAGCAAAAATGAAAACTTAAATTTAGCCAGTATTGTATGAAATTGATTTATCAATAGTAATATAATCGGTAATATTAAACCGACTATCAAAATCGAGGAACATGATGGAATATGAATGCAAATGATTCGCCAGTATATTTACGGTATATTTTGAAATTTGTGTCGTATGTTTCGGTATATTGCTGAGGGTCAGACCGTATACGTTATTATCGATAAGTCCGATAAGTTTCTTTCTTTTGCTTCAAAATGGCTGATCAGGTAAGACTTTCGGGAAATGTGTTAAAATTAATCATTTATAGCGGTTTAAAGACGGATGTGAGATAAATACATAGTGCCAGATGGAAAGTAAGTGAGTTGTGCGTGAATAAACTTTATATGGAGGGATGTAAAGTGATGCGGAAGAAGAAACTGTGGTCCACCTTCAACCTAACCCTACTTTAGCGCATGGTATCTGACAAAGTGTACACGAAATGTATTCCAGCAAACTGAACGTTCATTCCGCAAACAACATGCGGTGGCTACTGTGCGGCGCAAGAGTATCAATCTCAAGAAGCGGCCACGTTTCTACCGCCAAATTGGCTTGGGCTTTAAGGCTCCAGCCGAGGTAAGAGGTTCAAAGGCAAACTTTGACTAATGTTGCGCCCCCCTCGTTTTGTTTCCGTTTCAATCCCGCACGCTGAATGTTCCTGCCTGCCACCCGCCCACGATACGCTCCCACTTCCACTAACCAGAACGAGCGCGCCTTCCAAAAACAATTTGGTGTGAACCTAAACCGCAAGGTGAAGCCTGGCGTCACCAAGAAGAAGATCCTCCGCCGTTATCGTGATGTCGGTCTGGGTTTCAAGACCCCTCGTGAGGTGACAGTCCCGCTCGATGCTTAAGTATTCCACAACTAATATGTTTGTCTTCTCCACCGCAGGCCATCGATGGTACCTACATTGACAAGAAGTGCCCCTGGACTGGCGATGTCCGTATTCGTGGTCGCATCCTGATCGGTGTTGTCCGCAAGACGAAAATGCAGCGCACCATTGTCATTCGTCGTGACTATTTGCACTTTGTGCGCAAATATAGTCGTTTCGAGAAGCGTCACCGCAACATGAGCGTCCACTGCTCGCCCGCTTTCAGGTAATATGCGAATCTCGGACGCCACGAACATACCTTCTCTGATGATAAAATCATGACGGTCTTCATAAAACAAATTGCTGAAGAAACTTGACTCTTTTTACTAAACGTAAAAATACTGAACGAACCCCCGGACCTAATACGATGTGCAACTGAATGGCGGAAATAGTTTCTAATCAAAATTGTTAATTTGTTTTCTTGCAGAGATGTTGAGCACGGCGACATTGTCACCATTGGCGAGTGCCGTCCCCTTTCAAAGACTGTGCGCTTCAATGTTCTGAAAGTCAACAAGGGTCAGGGGGCCAAGAAGAGCTTCAAGAAGTTTTAAATGAGGACACCAGCGGAAAAGATAATATTTGTAGAATTTATTCTTTTTGAATAAAACAAAAATTTAACTTTAATCGCTATTATTCCACAGTCCAGTCCTCTCAGTTTCCACAGCATTTTCAGAAGTTGCCGGCAGCCATTTAACTCAAAGGTATGTTTCAAATTACCTTATGATATATATGTATATTTAATTGATATTCTGATGATAAAATCATGACGGTCTTCATAAAACAAATTGCTGAAGAACCTTGACTCTTTTTTACAAACTGTAAAAAAACTGAAATTTTCCAATTAAATGTTACATTACTTGGAAAACGTACCAATTCCGTACTAATGCAATGTTATTTTTTTCAGAATTCAAGATGACCACTCGTGAGAGATAAATCAATTAATAACGGGAACTTGTATGAGATGTTGGTTAATAAAAATAACTTTCAATCCGAAATAAAGGTTGTCAGAATAACGAATTTTAATATATTTAAAAGGTGCAGAAAACACAGAATGCAATACAAATTTTTAATTAAGAAGAAGCAAGAAATTCTCAATAAAATCGGTTGAAAGGACCAACTGGGATTTGGAGTATTTAGAAGATTATCAAACATCGTGAAGATTAATTTTACCACGTTTAAAGTAGGGATCGATTAAATTCACGAACTCATTCCTAGTAGGCTGATGTCCCTGACATTCTGCTAAATAGATTTTTTACTTTTTCGACTAGCTTCTTATCCAACTGTTGTACTCTGACCAGTGCGCGGGCTCGTCTGGGTAATTCTTGAACTAAATGAGTGAGAAGGCGAGATCCTGCTCCATACATTTATGGAAATCGGAGTTTTTTGGCAGCACTTGAAGAACCAACAGTCCAAGATTCACTCCTTATGGAATGTGGCATGAGGTTTCAAGCCATCACAAGGTCTTCTAGAAATCTTGTTGGAGCGGCACTGGAAAACCCCTGAAAAAGAAATAGTTTCAATTAGGATCCAATAGGGTTCTGTTCGCAATGGTTATTCTTCTTACCTGCGCAGTTATAGTCACAACAAAGACCAGGGACTATCGCAGAATTTTCCAATGAGCGACTGCGAAGAACTGATTAGAAGAATGGGATTACAGTATGGTATGGGATCGATTCAGAGCACAGTTCTTGCGAACAGAAAAAGGAAACACGGAGAAATGTCATCAAAATGATGAAATTCATGGAGATGCTGATAAATGCTAAGTTATATTGAATTTTCCGTACATAAAGTACGTTGTATATAATTGAACGAAAATTTTTGAAATTTTTCAGCTGGCATTAATTAACACTAAGTACCGATATAATTTCGATATGCGAAAAAGCAGCTGTCCACAGTCAGTTAGGCAACACTGTTCACTGAACTGAATACAAAAAGAAAAACAAGAAAATGGAAACTGGACCTAGTGCGGAAATTGGTAAAATCAAATTGAAAAGAGTAGCTTATCTAGTTAAATATTAGAGGCCCGGTTCAGGTCAGGCCTGAATCAAGGCACCTATCGGCTGGAAACGAAGAAGTTGGCCTATTGAAAAAACAACTTGCATTCAATTTTTCAGAGCTCTTAGAGCGCGTATTGTTGCGTCTGGGCAATACAGACAGCGATGAGAAGTTGGAGGCCACGGTGGGAAAGTTTCTAACTCCAGTGATACTTAAAATCAACTCCCCCCACAATGAAGTCCGCACAAAGGCAAGTAAATGGCCAAAACAGAGCCGCAATGGTGCCGGTTGTCGTCGCCCTCTAGTACCATGACGGTGCAAAAAATTAAAGAGTCATTTTTGACTAATACATTGCACTTCCGCCCCTGCAGGTAGTGGAGGTGCTAACTCACATCAAGCGCCGGCTCGCGTCTCGAGCACAAGTGCAGATCCCCGTTGAGGCTCTTTTGGACCAGTATGCAGCCCATAATAGCACTACATTTCTCAAGAACTTTGGCATCATATTCATCGCGATGGGATTCCCGCGTCTCTCGCTGGAGCAGCAATCCGCGTTGGCCGCCAAAGTAGTTGGTAGCGAGGACAAGCTTGAAAACTACCAGGACAAGCTCTTCACACTTCTGTTGCCAATATTGAGCGATATGAAGATACCGGATGATCCCGCACAGCGAGCGTCGCTGCTGAATCTGCAGGGGAAGCATTCGATAAGCACGAATTTCCTTTCACTCCTTCAAGACGTACTGCTCCTTCCCTATGGCATCACCCAGGAACACGATGTCCCTCCAGGTCTCAGTGTTTACAACTTTAAGCGGGTTATTTCCAACAACTGGCGGGCCGAGGAGCTGGAGAAGGTTAAGAAAGGCATCGTTCGGTTCCTATGCGCCGGCGTTTTCAGCGATCTCCAAGTCTTTGTGCCGCTCGTGGTGGCATCGGCAGACACTCGCTTCAGTGTAGCCACTCCGGCCATAGCTGAGCTAAGCAAGCTTTGCACTATGCTGGACTTCAGTAATCCAGCCGTCACGGCTCCCCTCTACACCCTCTTCATTGGTAATCAGAGCAAGTTGCCAGATCGCCAGACGCGTCCCTGCTGCGCCCGTGTCCGTCAAAAGCTGCTGCAGTATCTGATTAGGTGCCGTGGCAAGAGCATCAATGTCACCAAGGGACTGCAGGTCATCTTTGAGGGATTGTTTGGCACAAACACCAATCAAAAGTGCAAGGTTTTGGCCCTGCAGTTTGTGGAACTGGTTCTAAAGGAGTAAGCGATAGATTTATAGATAATCAGCATTCATGTTCTCATGTTACTTTTCCCTTTTTTCCGCAGCGGACCACGTGATTTGGTCTCCAAGGTTTCCAAGGTAATCCTCACTGGCATCACCAAAGTCATTGGACGCGACACAGCCGAGCCCAATGATGTGCAGAATGCGGCTTATTCAGCCCTGGCCCAACATGCCCGCAGTTTCCCTAACGACGTTAATCAGGACTTAAAGCTGGTGTTGAGCTATTTCAATAACCTGGCAAACAGTGAACCGGACTTGCACTCCGCTATACGGGAGGCTTTAGTCTCCATGGCTCCGGCATTCGCCTGGAAAACAAAGGAGACCACCGATGCCATGGATGTGGATGATCCTTCCGTGGACCCATCCGAGGTGAAGCTGGATGGACAGCATCATCTGCTGCTGGCCATGCTGCTGGACAACGCCGAGTCGAAGGTCCAGATTGTACAGAATGTGACGAGCGTCTTTCTAACCAGCTGCTATCCGGAGTATTTTGCGCCTGCCAGATACCTGCTGCTGCTCATCGCAGGCGAACGGTAACTGCATGTCTTGATTCATTAGGAATCTATGTTTCTTATTGATGTATTTCTCTTTCAACGCTCAGCAATTCTCTACGTGAGAATGTCACCACCTATCTGTATGGCACCTCGAAGAAGGATCATGTCAACTACAGCCTGATCTCGTCTATTGAGAAGGCGGGAAACCACAGCAACAGCGAAACTATCAGCGACTTCAACCATCTCTCGCTGGAACAACGCCGTGTGGTGTTGCCAAGTTTCAAGGTAATGATGTCGCATGTCCATGAAATGGCCAACAAGCGACTGAAGAAGAGCAGCTCGTGTGTGGTGGTAGGACGTACCAAGCTTCCCTACAGCCTGGAGGTATATGAAGAGCTGCTTGACTATCTGCGTCTGTGTCTGTGGTACTCGGCTGGGGTTGTGGCTGCTCCGGGCGATGAGAAGTATACCACCGAATTGCGTGAATATATCAACATCAACTACGATGACGAGGAGGGCAATGCCATCAATCAATATGTTAAGTTTGTACAGCGTGGCGTAGAAGCCAAAAGGAGTGAGTAATCGAATGGAATCAATGCGATGTTCTACTAACATTTATGTTTTTTTCCAGGTGAATCGAATCTTATCTGTCTGTACGACCTGTTGACTGCCGCCCCAGACCTGTTTGCGGCCAAGAACTTGCATCTATTGGAGCCTCTGAGCAACTCCCTGAAGGATGTGTCCGAAACAATGCGCATCCATGTATCCCAGGTGTATGCCATTCTGTGGGCCTCAGGCCTGGATGATGATCAATTCGATGAAGAGGTCGCTGAGTGCATGGTCAGCCTCACGCAGAAAACTCTAGAACACAAGCATGGCTGGCTTCTGGTGCTGGGTCACGCATTTAATCGAAAGATTGCTATGCTCAAGCAGTCGAACACGCCAAAGGATTATTCCACATGGCCGCAGTTTATCGAGGCAGTGAAGATTATTTGTAAGTGATCGCTTGAACGCTTGAACGCTTGATCGCTAAATAGATATTTTACCATTTATTTATTCTTCCAGCCAAAAACCTGTGCGAGTCGCAATGGTTGCTGGTTTCGGCCGCCGTAAAATGCTTATCCATGATCGGCAAGGCAGTCCAGATACCAAATGTCAAAGTGGAGATTCAAGCGGCCGTCAGCAGCAATGGTGGCGACGACGATGAGGAAATGACCGAGCTCCAGAACATTGAGGCTTCCACCAAGCTGCTCATCTTTGGTGTAGTTTTCCAACTGCTGCGAAGCTCTTCAGCCCGCCAAAAGAATCGTGAGGAGGCGGCCAAGTGTCTGGGCTATCTGGCAATCGGCGATGGCGAACACTTCACCCAGCGCAACCTAGAAAAGTTCCTTACTTTGACCAAGGTACAAAAGGATGCAGCCCTCAATATAGCCATATCGGAGGCGATTGTGAACACCCTTTGCGGCTATGATGTCAACAAGGGGCAACCATCCGAGGACTTTGTGAATGTCCATTGCGACGACGCTACCTTTGAGCAGTTCCTCAACTCCCTGATCCGACTGGTCACTGAGCCCAATCCACACTCCCGTCAGGCCATTTCAGTGTGGCTGCTCGCAGTGGTCAAGCACTGCAGCAAACGCCCCGCTGTGCTCCGCAAGAAGGAGCTCCTGCAATTCGCATTCACCGAGCTTCTATCCGACGATAGTGGTATGTGAAACAACATTTTATGCTTTTGAAAAGTGTATGGTCCGGATCGGAGCACAGCTGTATGCTGAGCTACCATAGAACGTCGAGATACGGTTCCTTATTCTTTATTTTAGCTTATTATTGCCTTTAATTGCAGAATTTGTGCAGGATGTCGCCTCGCGTGGCCTGGGACTAGTGTACACCCTTTCCGATGCGGGCAGTCAAACCGACTTGGCCAACTCGCTGCTGGATCAGCTTATTGGCGGCAAGCGGAAGGTGAATCAGGTCTCTGCCGATACCGAACTCTTTGCCGAAGGTATGCTGGGTAAGACCCCGACCGGCGGAAACATAACCACCTACAAGGAGCTGTGCTCCCTGGCCTCGGATCTCAACCAGCCGGACATGATCTATCAGTTCATGCAGCTGGCAAATCACAATGCAGCGTGGACCAGTAAGCTGGGAGCTGCTTTCGGACTGAAGACCCTCTCGGCCGAATCCAAGCAGAAGATGCAACCGTATTTGGGCAAAATTATCCCGCGTCTATATCGCTACAAGTACGATCCTACGCCCAAGATACAGAACTCGATGATTTCCATATGGGACACGATTGTTAGCGACTCCAAGGAGGTGACCGAGAAGTATTACTGGGATATCCTGCGCGAGCTACTGGACAATCTCACCAGCAAGGAGTGGAGAGTGCGTATCGCCTGTTGTTTGGCTGTAAGGGATCTATTGAAGCGTCCCAATGGCCTTAAGCTTCGGTCAGAGGAACTGGTTCGGCCCATTGGCAGTCCAAGCCGTGTCACACCCGACGCCATGCAGGTGGACGAGGCGCCCGAACCGGAGTTAAAGGAACTCTGGTTTCAACTCTTCCGTGTCATGGATGACATACACGAGGGCACTCGGGTAACTGCGCATGGCACGGCTTCATTCCTGGGCAAGCTCTGTGTGATCGCCGCCTCCTCGGACCATGGCAAGTCAGGCACAGCAGTCGCTGCCTCCATTCTGCCCTACCTTCTGGAGACAGGAGTGGGCCACAAAGTAGTCGAGATACGCAAAGTGAGCATTAAAACCATATCAGACATGATCGACTCCTCCGGCGCGCTCATAGCCCCGCACCTAGTTACTCTGATTCCCTGCCTGCTGCGCGCCACCGGGGAACTTGAAAACACAAAGCTATCCTATGTGTCCACACGCCTCGGCGCCGATAACGAGGCCCAGGAGGTGGTCGACACGTTGCGCGCCGAGGCAGCCAAGTCTCACCACACCATGGAGACGATCAGCAAGTGCGTGCGGTACATCGATTACCCAGTGCTAGAGCGCATGACTCCCGAAGTGCTCGAGCTGATGAAGTCCAGCGTGAATCTCGGCACCAAGATTGGATGTGCCCACTTTGTCTGCCTGGTGAGTCAGGCCAATAGCTTGATTGACTGTTTCCCCGATTACATCGATTGTAATTCTCCTTTTTCAGATCAGCATCCGCTTGGGCAAGGAGATGACGCCCGTGGTGGGCAAATACCTACGCGCCTGCTTTGTGGGCATCAAGGATCGCAATGTTACTGTGCGGAAGTATAACGCCAGCGCGATTGGTCATCTGCTGGGACTGGCTAAGGAACCGTCGATCAAGAACTTTTTTGCCAAATTGGATGAGCTGTACTTGGAGCAGCCGAACAACCGCTCAATCGCCCTGACCATACAGTCCATCAACAAGCGTCACCACGAACTGCTCAAGGACTACATGGACAGCATGCTCCCGCTGATCTTCTTTGCCATGCACGAGGAGGCCACAGAGGAGTCGAAAGCCAATGTGGAGCTGTGGAAGGATCTATGGAACGACACTAGCCCCGGCGATGCGGGAATTCGTCTAAATTTGAACGTGATCATTCCCAAACTGGAATCCTCGCTAACCGATGCCAGCTGGTCACGCAAGGCGCAGGCGGCCAATGCCATCCAGACGATTGCCACCCGTTTGTGCAGCACCCTCGAGGAACCGGAGCGAGTCCGTCTAATCCGACTGCTGTTGAGTGGCCTACAGGGACGTACGTTCGAGGGAAAGGAGCGACTACTGCAGGCCCTGGCTGCTCTCTGCAAGGGTCTGGACCGGAAGAACGAGATCTGTCCGAGCATTATTGAGGCGGCAATGCGCGAGGCCCGCAAACGGGAGCCAGTCTACCGCACATTGGCCCTGGCTGCCCTGGGCGACATCTTGGATCAGTTGGAGGCTGATCGCTTTGAAGAGGTTTACGACATGATCTGGAATTTGCTGGAGAAGAAGGATCTCCGCGACCCCCAGTCGGATGATGAGGATGAGCCAAGCAAGGATCTAACGGCTGATGAGCGCAACAAGCGAGCGCAGACACTTAACAAACTAAAGGAGGTTGTCTGGGAGACGCTGGGTAAGTCGTGGCCGCGCCATTCGATCGAGACCCAGCACAGATATCAGCTCTTCTTCGCCGCGAACTGCACCAGCATCCTAAGCGAGAGCACGCGTCCGGTGCAGGTGAGTCTGCTCGCCGCCCTCACCAAGTACATCGAACGGCTGTACATCTTCGATGAGTCGGCCAAAATACCCGATCTCTCGCAGATCAATCAAGAGAAGAAGCTCAAGACAGAGACGCCAATCCTGCAGACGCGTGAGGCCATTGTGGGCAAGATTTGCAGCGATGTCCTGGCAGCAGTCTCTCTGGCCGCTGGTGTTCCGCACACGGGCCTCAAGAAGGAGGCCCTCAACATTGTTCTCATGCTCATCAAACGCCTTAGCATGGCAAAAGATCAGCAGCCGTTGTCCCTTATAAAGCAGAGCTTCGAATCGAATCTAACTAAGTTTCAGCGCGACTCGGCCCCCGAAATCCGTTGCCGTATCAAAGATATTGAGGATAAGCTCAGCCAGTTGGACAGTGTCAATTAGAACTAAGGATCGATGGATATAATTGTGGGTGAAAGAGAAAGATGCCAGCTCCGCGTAGCTTGGGGTTAAGTCTGGAAGTAAATCTTGGCTGAATTTAAAAGAGATTCTCCTTTTGGAGAAATATTTATCTTATATATGTGTCTGTGTATAAAGTATTCAAAATGTAAAGAAAATATAATTCGCTTTCGAGTGAACGATAATCCTTATTTTGTGTATCTGTTGACCCCTAACCACGGTCGCCACTTAAATTACCCAAGAAAGCAAAGGTGTTTCATCCCAATAAAACAATTCAATTCAAATATAACATTTTTTCGAATTCAAAATAATACTTTCCCTTTTCCATACCCAAGTATCACAGCCACGCGGTGAAACATTGCATTTAATTTATAGCTTATCCCTGTAAAATCGCAAATAGATCTCATCCTTTGATTCCAGCATGAACGTTTTCGGATTAAAGCGTATCTGCGGCACCGTTTGCTCGCAGACCTCCACCCGGCACAGCCTCAGTATATGGGCCAGACCCAGTTTCAGCTGCAAAGACCCCAGACGACTGCCGATGCAGCCATGGGGCCCAGCTCCGAAAGGTATGTAGGTCATGGGCACGATATCCTTGCTCCGATCTGGATCAAATCGTTCGGGATCAAAGCGGTTGGGATCGGGCCAGTACTGGAATGGAAATGGAGGAAAGTAGGAGGTGTGAGCTGAGGTGAGCCTGCGGGAGAGCTTCCCTCATTTTTCAGTCGTACCTTTTCATCGCGATGCAGTCCCAGGATGGAGATGTAGGCAGGCATCCCGTTTGGAACCACAAAGTCCACGTGTGGCTGCAGGGAGAATCCCTTGGGATCTGAGCTGGTACACTCCCTGTTGATGAAGGCAGCGGCTGGATATAGACGAAGTGCCTCCAGGCAGACCTTCCGAAGGAAAGGCAGGGTGACTAGCGTCTCATAGGTCAGTGTGGGAGCCAGTGAAAAGGCCTCTGCCAGCTCCTCTCTTAGACGCTTCTGCAGATCGGGTTGTTTGGCCAGCTCGTAGAGGGTGAAGCCCAGCAGAGCCGAGGAAGTCTCGAAGCCAGCGAGCAGAATAATGCTCGCTTGAGAGGCGATGAAGTCCGGATGCTGGGCGTAGTGGCTGGAGGGTCGACTGCTCTGAAGATGCAGCAGCTGATCGATGAGATCGCCCTTGCTTCGTTCCCTAGGATGCCCGACTAAGCTTCGCATGAACTGTGCGTATTCTTCGCTGAAGACCTTTGCCCGCAGCAGGTTCGTCCACTGGGGCAAGAAGAAGATGCTCATGAAATCCAGGACTTTCCGAGGATCGGGGTCAAACAACTCCTTGGTCTTCTTCAGCAGCTGGGATTTGCCTCTGCGCAGTCCGCCCACATCCATGCTGTAGAAGAGGTTTCCCGTCACATCAGTTGTATATAGCTGACACATTTTACTCAGAGGTAGCATCCGCTCGGACCGGTCTCCTAGCTTCCTTTGCAGATATTGCTCCAGGTCGGTCACCACTCCCATCATCAGAGGGTACATGGACTCGCGCATCCGGCCGCTGGTGAACAGCTGCGCCATGGACTGACGACTTTCCCTCCAGTTGTGGTACTTGGCCAGCGGCAATGTCAGCGATCCCATGGGATCACCAGCAGCGTCTGCCGCCTCATAGCGGTTCAGAAAGCTGTTGAAATGCTTGATCAGCACGAGGCGTATCAGCTCCGGATCGCGGACCATCAACGCTGGGGTCTGAAACAGGAAAAAACCCACTACTTTGGCCTGACCACAGCGCGGATCCGCATAGATGTTGTGAAATAGATCGCCAAAGGAGATTCGCAGCAGCAGCAACTTCCTAAGGTGTCCCAGTGGTGTCCACGCGGAGACGGGCAGGTGGACGATGTTGTGGCGCTCAAAGTAGCTATACTTTTGTCTCAGCCAGATGTAGATGGAAAGGATGGCGAGCATCAGCAGCCACAATGGAACCATGATGACACTACCTATGAAAAAACGATACAATTTTTCTAAATCATTATCCGATCAAGTTGGTAGCTTGATATATCCGCAGAACATCACATACATGCCTTAAACTGTTCAAGTTTTATGTTCATTATGGCTGACCTTTCGCTGATTTTCATATATATTTTCAGGAATCGCAATTATATTAATAAACGATTATGGATCACCCAGATGTGACGACGGTACAACTAACCTTGATCTTCTCCAAAAAAAACTTAACATAACTGGAACAAATAAGAGAATAGAACCCAACCTGATCAGCATCACAAAAACTTATTCTTCGTCCATTCACAAACTCTGAGCTTCACAAACTCATTCATAACACAGGGCACCATCTTGATGAACCCCGCGTTGAGTTCCCGCTACCCAAGCAGCTTCCAAGGCAGCTTAAACCCGTGCTGGTCTCGCTCAGAGCTCGTCAGTAGCCAGAGGAATCTCTCAGGGCAAACATGGTACTTGGACTGCTGCTGCTGGTGGTCATCTTTTTGGCCACTCTCTGCTTCCTCCTCCAGCAACACTATGCCTACTGGCGACATCGAGGAGTACGAGAACTGCGACCCCACTGGATAGTGGGCAATCTGGCGGGACTGCTAAGCATGAGGGACAGTCCGGCGGACTTTATGGGACAGTTGTACAATCATCCGGATGCACTAAACCAGCCCTTTGTGGGCATACACGTGTTCCACCGCCCGGCTCTGCTACTGCGCGATCCCGATCTGATCAAGCGGATCCTGATCAAGGACTTTGGCAAGTTTTCCAACAGATACTCGAACTCCGACTACAAGGGCGATCCGTTGGGATCGCAAAACATATTCTTCCTGAAAAATCCTGCCTGGAAGGAAGTGCGCTTGAAGCTGTCGCCCTTCTTTACCAGTAACAAGGTGAAGAACATGTTTCCCCTCATCGTGGAGGTTGGCTGTAATCTGGACGCCTATCTGCGCGAGCAGCCGCTGCACAACGAACGGACCCGCTGCTTCGACCTGGAAGCCAAGGAGCTGTGTGCCCTATTTACCACGGACGTGATTGCTTCGGTGGCCTACGGGGTCCAGGCCAATAGCTTCACCCAGCCCAATGGCGAGTTCCGCAGGCACGGCCGATCCGTCTTCGAGTTTAGCCTGAAGCGGGCGGCGGAGTTCACGCTGGTCTTCTTCTTGCCGCATCTGGTCCCGCTCTTTGGCTTCAAGGTGGTGCCGGCCGAGGCTACCCGGTTCCTGCGCAACACCATCAACTATGTAATGGCCGAGCGCGAACGGTCCCAGCAAACGCGAAACGATCTCATCGACATCCTCATCGAGTTCAGGCGCTCCACTCAACAGGCCAAGGCTGCCGGGGATCACGGCCAGTTTGTGTTCGAGGGCGACATCCTAGTGGCACAGGCGGTGCTCTTCTTTACCGCCGGCTTCGAGTCCTCCTCTTCCACGATGGCCTTTGCCATGTACGAGCTGGCCAAGGATGCCGATATCCAACTGCGTCTGAGGCATGAAATCAAGGAAGCTTTGATAGCCAGCGGTGGACAGGTGACCCTTCAGCTGATCGATTCCCTTGAGTACATGCAAATGGTCTTGCTGGAGGTTCTGCGCATGTATCCGCCGCTGCCGTTCCTGGACCGAGAATGCACTGCCGTGGACGAGGATTACTCCCTGGCGCCGTATCACGGGTTCCGCGTGCCCAAGGGAATGCCCATCTACATACCCTGCTATGGCTTGCACATGGATCCCCAGGTGAGCTTTCTCAGCATAGCAACTGTTTTTTTTGGCTGATATTTTTCTTCGTTTGTAGTACTTTCCACAGCCGCGGAAATTCCAGCCGGAGCGCTTCTCCCCCGCCAACCGAAAACTTCAGACGCCCTACACCTACATGCCCTTTGGCCTGGGTCCGCATGGCTGCATCGGAGAGCGCTTTGGACTGCTCCAGGCAAAGGTGGGGCTGGTGAACCTTATGCGCAATCACCAGGTAACCACATCGGAGCGCACTCCGCGGCGCATGAAGCTTGATCATAAGGCTATAATACTGCAGGCCCAGGGCGGGATACACTTGAGGCTCGTGCGCGATCCTTTGGGTATCTGATATATATATATATAGTATGTATGACTCACCTAGTTTTTTTTGGCTCCGGAGCAATGCAGCCAACAGCACCTGAATGAGAACTAAGTCCGAGATTCGCGTGTTCTGTCATTTAAAATTGAACTGGGAAGCCGAGACTGTCACATCTTGGAGTGCATTTTGATTGGGAAATTGCGTGTCTATCGGAGCAATAAGAAACGCATGCGGCTTGCCGGTTAAATCAGATGAGACTACACACACACGAGTATGTACACTCACTCTACACTATAGAGATATCAATTCAATCTATCCTCCCTCTCTATAGGCATTTTTCATTCACTTATTCCCTGCTCTCAGCCTCAGCCGCCTCTATTTTCGTACTCCCTAATACTCGCCTAATCCCATCAACAATATAGCGTTTCGGAAACGTTTATAAGTGCATTCAACTAAATTTAGATTATATTTATTTATTGGTGGCGCAGTTTTACAGGTTTTCAAGTTCAACGCACAACCACAAAAAGTGAGAGATTAAATGCAATTTGATAACTATATTATAATAATTTTGTTTTTCTACAAAAGACAGCTATAGGTCGCTTGTATCCCACGTGCGCCAATCAATAGCACAACATAAGCATCTAACAGTTGATATGATTATATGAATTATGTATAATTAGCACACATCACATACCATATTCCCTCTGTATATAGAAAATAAGTACGTACTAGACAAAACTCTACTTCGAGCCGATTCATTGGACCTGAGCTGCACTCTCCTCATAAAGGCGATCGTTGACTATCTCCAGGTAAATGCCTGCCAGGGACTGCAGGACGAATCCCTTGGGATCGAATTTCATTTCCTTTACAGTGTCTGCACACATTTTAACCGAATGATTTTTGAGTATGTGGACCAGTCCTAGCTTGGTTTGCAGCAGCCCAATGCGGCTCCCAATGCAGTTGTGGGGACCGGATCCAAAGGGTTGATAGGCCATGGCCACAATGGATTTGCGGTTCTCTGGCGAAAAGCGCTCCGGATCGAACTGTTCGGGTTTTGGCCAGTACTGCATAAAAGAAAATACATCGAGTTTTCCTAATCACGGATTTTGATCTTCATATTTAAAGTTACCTTGGGATCGTGCTGCAATCCGTAGATTGGTATGAAGACCGGGGTACCGTGCTCGAACGTAAAGTCATAGTAGGGTTTTAGGGACAGGTCCGGCTGGTCCTTGATGCTGTTGTATTCGCGGTCAAGGAATGGAAGCACTGGATACATGCGAAGCACCTCATCCACCACCATGGCAAGGTACTCGAGGGACTGAATCTTCTCGTAGGAGAGATTTCCGCCGCCCTCCACCAGACCCTCGTTGATCTCCTGGCGCAAGCGGGTCTGCAGATGCGGATTCTTGGCCAGTTCATAGAGGGCGAAGGCCATGGTTGAAGAAGAGGTTTCAAAGCCGGCCGTAAAGAATACACTGGCCTGGGCTACCAGGAAATCAAAGTTGCCGGCATAGTGTGGCTTGGAGGGCTCCTCGGACGCTTCCTTGCGGAGGCCAACCAGGACATCGATTAGGTCGTTCCGAACGAAGCCGGTGCGCTCTCGTTCCTCCATGACATGGCCTATCGTACTCCTCAAGAAATGAGCAAAGTCCTGGGGGAAAAACTGTATACGCAGCAGCGACACCAGCTTCGGCAAGAAGAAGGCCACAAAAAAGTCCTTCGCGCGAGAGAGTGTGAAGGTGAACAGCTTGCGTCCATGGTTACGGAACTCCGCATTTGGATTCTGCAGACTGTTCGCCCGAATGCCAAAGGCAATAGTGGCTATACTGTCCGTAGAGAACAGCGCACAGACTTCTTTGATTTCGGTGATATACTTGCCCGAATTGCTATTGTTCTGGACATGCGTCTTCAGATGTTCCTCTAGATCGTGAGCTATCTGCAAGGAAAAGAGGACGAACTGAAATTGAATTGAATCTTACTTTTAAATACAAGAGGTATTTACCTCTAGCATCAAGGTATACAGTTGCTTGACCTTTCCACTGGTGAAAACCGGCGTCAACTTCGTTCGGATGTCTTTCCAGTGCGTGTCCCGCACAAAGAATAGATTGTTTGATCCCAGAGGATCGCCATGGGGATCACAACGAGCGTATCGATTGTGGAATCGATTGAAGTCCTTGACCATCACTGACTTGATCAACTCCGGGTCGCGTATGATCAGGCAGGGCTTGTTGAGTGCATACACTCCCACCACAGCCTCGTCCTGCATCTTGGGATCGCTGTATATCTCCGACAGATGCAGCCCGAACGAGTTCTTAAGCCTGAAAGCGGGCTCTGTGTTGCCGATAATGGGTGTGGGTGGTATGTAGGGAATGCCTTTGCGCTGCCAGTAGCTGTGGTTGCGCTGGAACCATATGTAAACGGCACTCAAAGCACCCACGATTAGGAAGAGAGCCTCGGTCAACGCCATCTTATTGCTGAAAATTTTAGTAAACGATGTCAATCATTTATAATTCTGCTTTTAATTTGGTATGATACGAGAAGGTCAGTACTATTGTCAATCTTATCGCAGCCGTTTCCAAAATGGTGCTTGAGCCCCCCGTCAAGTGTTTTGCTATACTTGTTTACTGCGGATTTAAATTAATTAAGTTCTTCGAATCTTATCTTTCACAAGTGATTATCCAGGCATAGAAATTTCTGATATCTATTCAGTCCTTAGTTTATGTTACATATAGCACCGATCGTAGAGAACTTGCAAGTCATGATGTGTCTTCATTTTTGTATGGACTTGAATTTTTTAACAAACATAAACAAATTTTTTTCTACATAATTTTAAACTTTATTGAAAATACAAAATCAACTGGTATCAATTTATACACTTATTGTTTTTGAAAACCATTTCCCATTTGAAACTGACCTAGTTTGCAACTTGTTTTTTGTCCGTCAAGTAATTTACAATGTTTTTTGTAAGTCTACGCTTTTAACCAAACGACCGACAATTAAGGCTTTTCGTACAATACTCAACGCGAATTGGAATTGTGCTTCCATATTTATAGATGATTGTGAGATAGCGATACATTGTATGTATGACTGACTGGCATTAAATATATTGCTCAAAACAAACACGGACACGCGTATGTCCGTGCAAATGGAAGACTACCAGCACTTAATGGCTTGGATGGGGCATAACACAATTTTCTGATTACAGCCTGTAGAAGTATTGGGTCCATTGTACATATTGATAATATATATAATAAACATATAGGGGTAATGGGAACCGAGTTGAGAATGGTACTGGCTAACAACAGCATCGATCAATTATTATATATTTAAATTATTGCGTGCTTGGGTTTAATTAAATTCTACGCGGAGCAGGTTTTTGACTTTGATCGATTAATCAATGTCAGAGTGTGCATACGCCAGTTGCTGCAACGTTTTGAGAGCCACAATTGCAAAGTGTCTGGGCGATATAACAGGATCGAACAGATCAATCAGATAACTGCGATCGTATCCCAGCTCCTTCAGGTAAAGCAGGCGGTCTATCAGAATGACGCTCTCCAATACCGGAGCAAATGACATGCGTGTGAGGTAGAACATGTCCAAGAAGTGCTTGTCCAAGGCGTATTCCTGAAGTACGCATTGGAGCTCCGCAGTATCAATGGCTGCCAACCATGGAGCGTCCAATTTACTAGCACATTTTTGTACGTAATCCTGGAAGTTGTCAAACTTACGCACTTTGCCCACCTGCAGTTCGTTCTTTAGGTGCGGGGCGTGCCGACAAACTAAAACCTCCAGCAGTGCACGATAGTAGAGCGATATATTGGGAAGTTCCTTGCCATTCAAAGTGCGTTCAATGGACTGGGCCGCCAGCATCCTGGCATTGCGGCCCAATTTGATCTGACGCTTCTGGAGATATTGACTAAGCGGAAATCCAAAGTCTGTTTGCATGTCCATCAACGCCTTATTCCCGAAGAACTCCTGCTGCGAGTACCTTTCCTTTAGCAAATGGTAGCAGCAACCAATGTTGCACAGTATCTGGCAGTCGGGCTGAGTATGGAATACCTGTAGGCAGGTTGCAGCCAGATTTCCACAGGTGTGCAGACCCGTCAGGCATATGCCTAAATTACCCGCCGAAGAAGCTTTCGGGAAGTGCTCGTCTAGCAAATTACCAAAATTAGTTTCGGTGTTTATGAATCTTGCAGTCGTTTTGTAGTTTTCCAGAACGGGTATACTCTTCGCTGTCTTTCTCGTTGGTGATTTTTTTCCGCGCCGTTTGGGTGTGATTCCTTGGCTCTGAAGTTCAGCGCGTTCTGTAAGTCCATTCCAGGCGCGCTAAATTAAAAAAAAAAAACCATATTTAAATTCAAATTTTCCCACTTTACAGCACCGCTGAACGCGTATTTTTAACACTAACTAAAAATGATATCGATAATTGATATATCAATATATATATCATCCCTAATTCTGCTTCTTCACACCTTTTCCACGCGAAAACCCGGCATTTTTACCAGATTTTCTTGTTTTCACTCCAAAACCGTACAATAATAAAACAAACACAATGTCTGCTGGCATGCCAATCAACCCCAAGCCATTTCTTAATGGGCTTACTGGGAAACCCGTGCTGGTGAAACTCAAATGGGGACAAGAATACAAAGGCTTCTTGGTCTCCGTGGACGGCTATATGAACATGCAATTGGCCAACACAGAGGAAGTCATCGAAGGTTCTGTCACCGGCAATCTGGGAGAGGTGCTGATACGCTGCAACAATGTGCTCTACATAAAGGGCATGGAGGATGATGACGAAGAGGGTGAAATGCGCGACTAGGAACCGCACGGCAATCCAGCCGTGAGCCGTTCGCAGAGAAAGGAAACTCTACTCTACTTATATTAAGTGTATAAAACTAATGAAATAAAGACGTATTTATTTTGTAGTCGATTGTTACCTGAAGTTTGCGATTACGGTTCAAAGCGTTTTCCGTGTTGGCCGCATTGGCATCGACGCCGAGCACACGATGCCCATATTGGAGCGCCATTCGAGAGGACAGATACCCTTTTCCATCACCGGCATCCACAATGAAGAAATCATGCTGATGTCCAGTGCTCTGTATCAAATTGTCGACCAGCGCGGCTGTAAGCTCTACCTGGTTATAGGATTGCAAAGGACGGACATGAGGCTAGATTTAACCAGACATGTTTGCTTTCTCGTACCTCATGACACTTTTTGGCGCTCATGAACTCCCTGATGTTGAGCTGGGACGCCTTTTCCTGCTCCTCTATAAGTTGGTCCACGGTTGTCAGTAGTTCTGGATGTGCAGACAAACGTTCGTGCTCTGCGTTCGTTAAAAAACCTTCCCATTCAGAAAATTCCGTGGTGGAACGCTTCTTCTCCCAAAAAAAAAAAAAAGATTCTCTATGGCCAAATCTAGATCTTTCTTGCTGTTGATCTCGTTTCGCATTGCCTCTGGGAGAAACCTGGTCCAGTGCTGATCGGTTAGGTAGTTAACCATATGACAATTGAGGAAATCCCAATGTGGCTGGAGATATAACAGCAGCGCATCGAGGCGCTTTTCCAGCTGAGTTACACCTTTGGCCATTACGCTAGAAACTATAATCCTTGCGATTGGCAGGGGATGGCTCGGGAGAAGCGTTTCCTTTGGTACCCAAAAGGGCACGAAGGCGCCGATTAGTATTGCGGATGGTTTCTACGGCTCCGATAATGTCCGCTTCCGGCTCGTTCTTCCGGGGAAATCCTTCAATGAGGGACCGCAGCTGGTCAAGGGTTCGTCGCACCCTCTCCGTATGCGGCAATTGTTGCTGAGCCACAACCTCACCCAGTATTCTGCCAAGCTCCTCGCCCAATTGAACGCCCTGCGAGTAGCCCAATTTATAGCCCTCCTCGTTCCCCTGCGATTTCCCGTCCTTCAAGCCTTCGTCGTAGCCAAGGCGAGCGTGATTCTCTTCGGTGAGCACTATATCATCAAACAAATCGTTGATATCTCGTGACGGATTGGACATTATAAAAGTTGCTAAATGCTCCGTAGCATTATTTATAAATTATATGTTTGTTGTTGTTTTTATCGAACCATGTGAGATTTTTAAGTGTTGAAGAACGTCAGAGCGTAGTAAGGGTATTCGCGCCCTTTTTATAGCGTATGAGTGGTCTATGGTGATGGGTGAAGAAACTGCTAGCGGCACCTCGGAACTGAATCAAACTGCTTTAATTTGTATACCCTTGAAGGGTATTATTTTTGTATTTTATTAAAATTTAAAACTTTACTAATTTGCATGATTGCTGGGGCATTGCCAAAAATTCAATTTAAGAGGTAATTTGATGCTATTTTTTAAAGCCATGGAAGGCATATGAACCTGGTGCTAAAGCATATTCGTCTAGTTTTATTACGTCCACGCATCCACGTCCTCTTCAGAGTGCTCTTCGTCGCTTGATTGTGGGGATTTTCTCGACTCTACAGGTGGCGGTATAACCTTGGACAGCTGGTGCATTAGCGGATTACCAGCGGTAGGATCTCCAGGATTCTGACTGCCCGAGATTCCTTTGCGTCTTAGCAGAAGCTTATTGTGGAGATCCGCCATAAGATCACCCGTGGCACTGGTTCCTGCTTTGGATCTCGTCGTGTCCACCACATCGAGTGGTGCAGCCGCAGCCGAGTGGAGACGTCCGCCAAGGGCTCCTCCAGCCTTCCGTATGGCAGCCATAAGCTCTGATCGTGGGTCAGCGGGGAGGGGAGGAGGGGGTGGCATGATAAGGGGAGTTTCACGAGAAGGAGAGAGGGGTTTGATGGGACCTCGGGTAGGAAGGGGTGGATGCGTGACCACATTTCGAGGAGTCGGGGGTGGTGGTGGTGGTGGAGGCGGTGGCGGTGGTGGAGTCGATACAGGAACTGATCCAAATGATCTTCGTTTTGTCTTCTTCTCTGGCGCTGGCATGTGCGTTTGCGCTGCCAGAGCCTGCACTGTGATCTCCTGTTCCTCCACCTCCAATCCGGGTAAATCTGGCAACTCTCCAAACTGCTGGGAGGGAGCAATGGGCGTGTTCTCTTCAACAGGCTCATATTGCAAGTCGTTGGCTATGCCAGGAAGGTCGGGCAAATCCAAGGGCACATCGATGGCTGGGGCAGGCAAGGCGGCTGGATTGTATCGCAAATCCCCGGCGGGAGTCGCCAACTTTGTGGTGCCATAAGCCAGTGAATGCGGAGCCGGGGCTAGTAGGTTCTCTGTCGTGATCTTGGCTTGGCTGGCTGTACGCCTTGTCCTCTGCGGGGGAAGAGAACGCTTCCAAGCATTCAAATCATCACCGTAAGCAAACTCGTTGGTGTTGAAACGCATCAATGCTGGGACCGATTTTACGCCAGTCAAGGGAAGACCACCCAAGCCGGAAGTCCGATTAGTCATTTTTCTCTCGGCGACCAACGGGGCTTCATGTTCCTGCTCGGCTCGCACATGAAAGGAAATAGGATCTTCATCTGCCACTGATGCCGTCTGTTGCTGTCGACAGTGTGCATTTTCGTGATTCTCTTCCATTAGTTGGCCAGCCACCTGTGGAAAGGTGGAAGATATGCTGACCAGCACGTCGCCGGCAGGAAATCGGGCCGGAGCGAAGATTTGAATGGCTCGTTTGGACCCGACCAGTGCATCTATTTTCGCCTGCGCCCGTTTCACACGCCTGTTTATGTCCTGGACCTTGGCACCATTTCTTTCAAGGCGGGCATCAATCCGCTCGAAAATAGAATTTATTGTTTTGTGTAGGCAATCCAGAGACTGGGCTGCTTTGATTATGGTCGCCTCATGATGTAGATCTGTCGGTACTATCGCAACGTGGTAGGCGCTTTGTAGGTAGGTGTTGGCGTCCATTTTAGGATAAATAATACTTTAATAATTGAATTTCCATTTGCACTTCAATGATAAGCAATTTTCGACTATCGATTAAAAAAAAAGCCGGAATAGAGTTGCCCCTGCGGTGAACGTCGTCCGAAAAAATATCACCCTACAAATATATTATCGACCAAAAATATCGATATAGGTATGACGTTAGGAAACGCTGGACGAATTGCTGTTTGTTGGTTTGTAGAAAAAAATTGTGTAACTTATTACATTCTCGGGCAATCCTAAATTAAACTCTTGTCTGATTAGGGGAATTCTGACCGCTGGTGGAGTGTACGCTTTTGTGCTGTCCAAACAATCCGTTGATAGCCGGCGTTACGAGAGCATGCGAGTGCGTGAACGCATGAGAAAAGCAAATCACGGCGACTACGACTCTTCCTCTTCTGAAAGGCGTTTTGACTAAGGTCGAACATATTTAGTTAACCATCAATTAAAAGCAGCACGACAAACCGAACCATGGACTTGTCCCAGATCAGCCCGGCCGACCAGGCCAAAGTACAGGTCATGCAAGAAATGGAAATTGAAATGATGTCCGATTTATATAACCGCATGACGACCGCATGCCACAAGAAGTGCATCCCACCGCGCTATTCGGAGTCGGAGTTGGGTGAGTGTTGCGAGAAATAAATTTGAGCTCTCTGGCTAAATATGGCTCGTGTTGTTGCAGGAAAGGGCGAGATGGTCTGCATCGACCGCTGTGTGGCCAAGTACCTGGACATTCATGAGCATATTGGCAAGAAGCTGACGGCCATGTCCATGCAGGACGCAGAGCTCATGAAGAATATGACTAGTTAATGCGTTGGTATACAAAACACCTGTCATATTAGCACCATTTCCTACATAACCAAATCGTATTGTTTCCTGTTCCCCTACCGGCTAGAGCCTGCATTTCGAGCGGTACGATATGTTGTTAAAGGTCCATGTACAAACACACAAATCTAAACAATAAATAAAACATTTATGCGTGCTGTGTAATACTGACAAGCTCATACTTCAAACTTCAAAAGGATGTGATATAACGCGACATCGCTGGCAACATTACGCTCAAATCTTCAAGTCTATTCTCCAACGAACTCTCGTCCGTGGTGTCCAGCTGGCTGGTTCGCGCGCTGTTAGCCCAGTCTGACGTCTCCGTGTCATCAGTCCCGGCCTGGTGGTCCTGATGCTGATCTCTATTTGAACATGCAGCAGCAAACTCATCGGCTTCGTCCATTAGATGCTCCGGCAGGTCCATGTAGATGTTTGTTTGGCGCTGTAAAATCCAGTTACTCGATGTTCAGTTTGACCTTATAATTATTAACATACCACTGCAAGAACCTGCAAGTCCTGATGAAGACAGATTGGATTCCTTTTCAAGTTGAGCATTTCCAGAAAACGCAGCTCTTGCAATTGGAAGCGTGTAGGCAGTTCGTCGATTATGTTCTCGTTGAGGAATACGAACCGCAACTTCTCCATCGCAACTAGCACTCCGGGGATCCGTGTGAGACGATTGCCTCTCAGATTGAGGTGCACCAAGCTGCCCAACAATGCGAATGAGAGTGGCACCTCGCGCAGCTGACAGCCTTCGGCCGTGAACCAGCGCAGTGATGCGAGTGATCCCACCGACGAGGGTAGCTTTGTCAGGCGATTTCCGCGCACTCCCAGTATCTCGAGACGCTCGCAGTTCCCGATCTCCGACGGTAGTTCCAGCAGCCCCGTGTTGTTGCACCAGAAGGTCTCCAACTGGGTTAGGTAGCCCAATTCCGGGGGCAGGCGATGGATGTTGTTGCAGCTTATGTTGAGGGACTTCAGTTGCACCAGTTGACAGATGGCCAGTGGAAATTCGTCCAGCTTGTTGTAATCCAAGGCCAGAACTTGCAATCGCACGAGATTGGTAATGGTAGAGGGAATCTGTAAGTTTGATAATCAGTACGGTACGTATTGTCACCAAATGAGTTCAGCAGTTGTGTGCGACACTTACCTTTGTTAGTTTGTTCTGATTCAGAAAGAGCTTTATCAAACTTTCGCATTTGCCAATTATTTCGGGTGCCTCAGAAATTTGGTAGTGGGAGAGATTTAACGAGAACGCCTTCTTGATGATGGCATTCTCGCAGTTGGCCAGCACATAATTTTTGCGGAAGAACTTGAAAATCGTCTCCATTAGGATACAAATTTAGTTTTTTCTTAATTTACAGTTATTTTTCAAAACATAATACTGCGTTAACGGTCTGATCGAAAACTCAAACGTAGTGTTCTTTTCGAATCTGCTTTCCTATTGTTTATAGCCAAATCTATAGGCTTGCAGCTCATGATTTGAGTGTTTATTATATAACGTTTGCCAATTTGTATATATGCATAAATAGCTACATATGTATTAGTATGCACATGTATCGTACTAAAATTAAAAATTACATTGGCTCTCGAGAAGCATGCGCAAAATGATAATTTGTAAATGTACGATAGGGTGTTCCTGTATAGTTTGTTAAATGTGTATGGTATAAATACATTGGAAGTGATGATCATACATATGTACATACATACGTCTGATCATATACTATGCAGTCTGACATCTGATTTCACCCATTCTCAAGTTCTTTTCTACTAATTGCCGCAAGATGGGCTCGCTCTCGCGCTCTCTTCCCTTCCGACGTAATTTAGTTGCTTCATATATAAATAGATTTTCGCGAAAACTGCGCTCAGTTCAAGCTGGGCGTTGAAACTGAAGCTGCTGCATTCACCATGAGCTATTTCGTTGTCATCTGTATCGTTGTTGCTAGCATGCTGTTTGCCGGTAAGCTCTGGTGACCTCAGACTTAACGTGATTGTTTTTTTATTATTCCGATTCCCACGCAGCGGTAAGTGCGCAGACGAGTTATGAGGGGAATGGCCCGCATCAGTTTGGCAGTCCGGAAAATGGAATTTACATACGCGGTCAGAATGAAGGACCCTACAATGTCCCAGGCGTGGGTGGCACATTCCAGAACTCGCCCTCAAGTGGAAGACATGCGTACACAGATGAGAATGGAAATACCTATACTCACTTTCACTCCCAGTCGGGAGGATCAGCCGCAAAAGGTCTGCCTTGGGCCATCCCCTCTGTATTGGTATTCATCTCGGTCATGTTTACGCGTTCATTTTAATTAATAACTGATGCTTAAATAAATATTCTCAACTACTCTATCCTCCCCCCTCATAACTATCTACAAGGTCGCAGCACTTACCATACAGTATATAGATGTGTCAGTTCATTCTGTATTGGCCACCGGAACTGACACTTTTTGAAGACGCTTGCCCAACAATATCAGAAGAACTGTTATTTTACATATGCTTTAGATGCTATTAATATAGAATATACGAATATAATGAGCGTATATACATGACTTCACATTGGAATAATAATAGGGTATTCACGGTGCGACGTGTGGACGGTTAAAAGGTCGTGGGTTTCAAAGAATCACAAACAGTGTTGGTTAACTCCGATAACGTTATCGATAGCTGGCCAACGATGCCACTCTGCAATCGCCATTCACAGCAAATGTGTAGTTAGCGCGTAGTTACCATGTATGGAAATTAATTTAGTGGACATTTTTGTTGACAGGTTTTGCTTAAACCTTATTTCATAAACAAACCAATAAAGATGAGAACTTAAAGTTAACCAGTCTTGTAGGAAATTGATGTTATAATCGGATAAAATTATCAGTTTTGACCCTCAGGTCTTAGCTAGCTAGTTATATTCCACGGAATATCCAAAACGAGGAATGTGATGCAACTTGAATACAAATAATTCGCCAGTATATTTACGGTATATTTCTGAGAGTCGGACGGTATGTTTTAGCGATAAGTCCGCGTCACACGGTGCCCATTCCCATTTGCTGTTTTGTTTTTGTTTTATTTGTATTGAAGGATATCGAAATTATTATTATCAATTAATAATAATTAACACGCGGGATAGAAGTGTAAATATTTGACTTGTATACCATATTCGTCTATCTGCACCTCAAGTTAATTGCATACGCGTCTCACCGTCTTCAGAAATAGCCAGAAACATGGATCAAATGCTAAGTCCAAACTTCTCAATTCCGAGCATTGGAACGCCAATGCATCAGATGGAGGCTGATCAGCAAATTATAGCAAATCCCGTTTATCATCCTCCGGCAATACCACAGCCAGAACCTGTAATATCCGCCCCAGTACCGGCAGCGGGACAACAGCAGCAACCAGATGCCAGCAACGCTACAACCGGCGGCAGTGGACTTTTTGGCCACGAACCGTCATTGCCCTTGGCCCACAAACAAATGCAGAGCTACCAACCCTCAGCGTCATATCAGCAACAGCAGCAGCAGCAGGGACAATCTGCCGGAGGCACTACACCGCAGTCTTTAATGCAGCCACAGACTCCACAGAGCATGATGTCGCACATGATTCCCATGAGTGAGCGCAGTGCGTCAGGCGTGGGGGCAGGCGGAGACTCCCTCAGCAACATACACCAGACCATGGGTCCAGCAACCCCCATGACACCGGCAACGCCTGGCTCAGCAGACCCCGGAATTGTTCCTCAGCTTCAAAATATTGTGTCCACAGTGAATTTGTGCTGCAAGCTGGATCTGAAAAAGATTGCACTGCATGCAAGAAACGCCGAGTACAACCCAAAACGTTTTGCTGCCGTCATCATGCGTATCCGTGAGCCTCGCACAACCGCCCTGATCTTCAGCTCCGGCAAAATGGTATGCACCGGCGCCAAAAGTGAAGACGACTCCAGACTGGCAGCGCGGAAATACGCTCGCATCATACAGAAGCTGGGATTCCCGGTAAGTACTAAGGCCTTCACAATCTAGAGAACATTTCTTAATGCTTTGCTTGCAGGCAAAATTCCTTGATTTCAAGATTCAAAATATGGTTGGCTCGTGCGATGTTAAGTTTCCCATAAGACTGGAGGGCCTGGTGCTGACTCATTGCAATTTCAGCAGCTACGAACCTGAGCTCTTCCCAGGTCTGATCTATCGTATGGTGCGTCCGCGTATTGTGCTTCTCATCTTCGTTTCGGGGAAAGTGGTGTTGACGGGCGCAAAAGTCCGACAGGAGATCTACGATGCCTTCGACAAAATATTTCCCATATTGAAAAAGTTCAAAAAACAGTCATAAAAAGTTTAAGAAATTATTAGTTCTGTAATGTGTGCGCGTAGGGATAATAGTTTTTCTAAGTTAATGTGTTTACTTCGCGTGTATCTCTAAATAAAACTAATTAGTTAGCTGTATGATGGGCCGGGCGTTTATTTATCTTTTATATTATGCACTTTCCGTAGAAATTTAGACAAAACTATGAATGTAGAGAGATACCTAGAGGCACTGTGCCATGAGTGCACCAACGTTCTCGAACTCGATCTTCTCTGTGATATTTTTCGTCTTGATTTTGTCGTCCTGCATGGCGACAACAATCAGATCCTGGCCCTGATGCTTCCATCCGTTGCGCTTGATCCAGCTCTCCAGTGTCGAGTCCTCAATGCCGCCCAGAAGTTCCTTCAGCAAATCCTTCTTGATGGTCTGGAAAGTGATGCTCACAACATGGGAGACAAACTTGCGAATGGAATCATGGAAGCCGCTGATGTGGCGGAACATGGTGCGGTTAACCTCGGCGCGCTGCCAGAACAGGGTGAAATCGGCACGCTCCAGTATATCTGCCAGATCGATAATGGTCTGAATGTTTTCGTCCTTCATCTGCTGCGGCAACAGCAGACACTTGGCCATCACGAAGTCCGTGTGTGGCAGATTTGTCAGCGATTTCAGTAGAATCGTATAGGTGATCTCAAAGTTGAGCATGTGCGGATTGAACTGGTACAGCTTGAGAACGGCCAGGTTGGCTTCCAGGTCGTAGGTATTATTCTTGGCCTGGTCCTGAATGTACGCCTCCAGAGTCTTCAAATGGTCGGGGTTGTAGCTGTGGCCAGAAAGCGAGGTTATGTGCATCTGTTTATTTGTTGAACAAAACTCGGTGGCGGAGGACTAGGCTTACCGTTCAATGCAGCCAAGCATCTCCTGTATCGTCTGGCTCTGGCCATTTTCCATCTTCACAAGGTGCGACATCTTTATACAGCCAAAATAGTATATTTTACAAAATTCGCAAACTGACGTCGTGTTTTTATAATGAACGCCGTCGAAAAAAGAATCCACCCTGCTTTACCAGAACTAATATTCGATTGGGTTTTTACAGCACTGGCCAAATTTTTCGATAGTTTTGCACACCGATATTTACAGTTATCTACAGAAAATTTTAAGCAAAACGCGCAAAAAAACTCGTGTTATTTTAGTGGAAGTTTAATGATTTTAATACATAGTAAGAGTTAAGTTCTGTTCAAAGGAAGTATTGTTCCACTTTACTTATCATGGAAGTACATTTGGAAGTGCATGTGTCTGTGGAATCTACAGTTTTGTACAAAGGTATGTACACAATTGTATAAAAAATCTCGTCCCGTTGAATGTGTCCTGTTGGACTGGATTACTATGTCTTCGCCGGCTCCGTCTCACCAGCCGCAGTGGCCGCCAGTTGGGCCTGTCGTTGTTCCTCCTCCAGTTCCAAACGTTCCACCTTTTTGATCTTGCTCAGTTTCCCTACGATTTGGGCGAATCTTTGGTAAAGTATGCGCTCAAAATATTAGACGGTAAATGACCACACTTACTTGCACACTTTAGCATAATAGTACCCCACCAGATGGACCAGCCCCAGCCCACGAAACAGAAGAGTACACAACAGAACTGCGACACTGCCACAATAATGTTGATTATGAAGGATCCGATTCGAGCCCGGGCGCTGTCGTACTGCGAGAAACGTGGAATGCCCACACACAAGCAGAGGAGGCCCGACAGCAGTGTGCCTAAGAAATCATAGAAGTCTTAGAAGCCGTATATTCAGGAAGGTGCATCTGTGGAAAACCCACCTAAGCCTGGAAAGACCACGTTACAGAAGGCACAGAACCAAGCCAAATACAGTGGCAGCACAGGAATAGCTCCCTTCATTTTGGATGCGTGTTCCACTAGGTCGTTATGCAGCTTCCGGCGTGTGTCCTAAGTGCGGGAAATGTAATTATAGAATGTTGTAACCATAGATCAAAGTGGATCATCACTTGCCTCACTGGGCGGCGGGGCTCTGATGCTCTGTCGGCGAGCATTCGATTCGCGACGCGGTTTCTTGCGACAGCAGAGCATCATTAGCCAGAAACGCTTGCAGCAGCCCCTTTAACGAAAATGGCAAGAGGTTCTTAGCTCCACATCAAGTAAAGAAGTATAGAGTGTCTGCCAGACTTACTCTTTCGGTGTTGTAGCCGTAGCATCTGCTGCTGTTGATGTCATTGAGGCCTCGGACGCACCTTCCAGAACCGATGTATCAGTGGGTTTGATACCAAGCTCTGGATCTTGATCCCGCCAGGAAACGGAGCTACCTTTCGGCTTGCTGCGGTTCCTCCGATATGGTATGCAGAAGCAGCACTTCTTTAGCTCGGTTTCATTACCCGTGTCATCCACTTTGTTCACCGAGCGACAGCAGAAAACCTTGCTCAGACAGAGGCCGCATTTGCCTACACGTTTTGGTCCCGTACTCATACTTGCCTCCTGCTTCACGCTTGTCGGTTCCGGCTTGTCCGTGTCCCCGGGCGGGGGTTTCTTCCGGCAGCTCCTGCAGCAGCTCGACTTGAGCCAGTCTGTCACCTTTTTCTTCTTCGGCTTGGTCTCATCAATCACTTGGACATTGGTGGCGGTTGTGGCACTACTGTTTGCACTCCATAGCACGGGCTGGTCCTCGGCTGAGGGGTTCCGTTCACGTCGATAACAGCAGCGGGAGCATCGAGAGCGACGACAGGGCATGAACAATGAGGAACAACAGCGACACAATCCCTTCTTATTGGCATTATTGTCCTTTTCTTCCAGGAACTCTTGGCTGCTGGTTCTGGTGGGAGAAGAGTAGATTGAAAATAGTCTCATAATAATTTGTAGTTGCTGGAAAGTAGCTCTTGTTCGCGGTTTCTGCATGCCATCCTTGACTGGGACCAAGGACCGGATATAAGCTTTTATGGCTTTAGCAAGGCTTGGAAAGGTGCCAAGAGCCGGAAGTTCTGTATGATTGGAAAGTTGTTAGGAGAGCTGCGGAGCCAAAGTTCAAGTTTATGGGATAGTCCTGAACCACTTCCGCCCATCGTTGTGCATATATAATCGCAGTCGGAACATTACCACTACTTTATGTGTATAGTATAAACTACTCGTATGGAAAACAGCAACATCTGATGGATGGATTATGTAGATTTAAGACTTTGTAATGTACTATTTTCTTGGCTCGTTCATCTGCTTATGAGAGCAGGGACTGTTTTCCTTCCTTAAAGAGCCTTTTGTTCAGGTAATTCGCTCACCAGAAATGTCAACTCAAAACATGAAAATCCCTTCGAGACGCTTACACAATTTTTATAGGCTCAAAGCCCATGAAATGTATAGCCCGTATACTGTACTCATGTACATGTACATGTATGTATAGTATATGATTTTGGGGCTTCGAACGCCTTTAATTCCGTTGTGCACGAGCCAACGACCAAACGCAATTTGGAGGTCGGTAATTTATTTGACCCGCTCTGAACGGCATGGATCCAAGAAACTTCGAGTTGGAGTACTCGTGGAACAGTGACAACAATCGGAATGAAAGAAACTTTCTTCGCATTTACTTGCCAGTTGTGTATTTAAATTAATCCACAAGGTCGTCGCCGGTGCGTTAACTACCCAAAGCTATGCCAACTGATGGAGAACGATAAAATATAATAGGAATCTGGAAGCTAATGCTCGTTACCTAAAGAAATACTTATCGCCATCTATGAACGAGTCCTGCGTCAGATCAACCGTATATATAACCGAATTTTTGCTCGTTTCGTTCAGCATTTTTGCAAATTATCTGAATTGTTTTCGGATTAATTGTTGGAAATTCACAGGCACGGCACTCTCTTTGGGTCTTTGGTACTTTGGTACTTTGGTTCTTTTGGGAGATTCGGGAGTCGCCTCACGGGAGCTAGGCTGCGGTTAGCGCGATTGTCCGGCCGAAACTGATTTGTTATTGCGGCAAGAAACTTAAGTCGTGTTGCGAAAATACTTTTACCTCCGTGCGATATGCACGCTATACCATGCCCGTACGGTGGGTGTTCCCTAGAGTGGACAGCGTAGCTCATTTCTCCTAGCGACTCCATAGGGAAGGGTGCCCACTGTAATGGGTCGGTCACACGTTTTCTTGGGGTCTCGCATGGCTAGGGATGCACACAAACACACGCAAACACACGGACCCGCGCATATCGGTTGGCTGGAAAAACAATGCAGTGAAGGACATCGTTACCTTCGCCGACTGCGACCGACCTGACGACGGCGACGACGACGACGACAAGGCAGAGAACGGATTTCCTCAAAGGTGGTCGTCTGGTGTGGGCTCGTGGTCGTGGTCTAGCGTATAGGGGGGGGGGACACTAGTCGCTCCATAGACCCCACTTCGTGTTTGTATTCAAAATTTATTGACGCACTTATGAGTGGCTTGACGGACCTGTGCCCGCCCGAACCACCACGAGAAAGCCAGCGCCAGCGGCAGCCCTCACGGCACTGTAAAGTGTTGTTGCTGCTGCTGTTGTTTGGGTGTTTCCTGTATGCAAATTGACGACTGGCCAGGCGCTGTAAGCCTTGGCGAGCTCTTTATGTGGAGACTCTACGGTCGAGGCAAAAAATTAGTACTCTCCGCTAGCCTTCCCGCCTAAAATGTCCACTTGAAACAGGACAGATCCTCGTGGGGCTAGCCCATGAATAGTCATGCTTTTTTCATCAATATTAATCAGTTTTTCAGGAGTGTTTCCCTGTTACTCACTTTGCCATGCCACCACTTCCCGCTGCGGAGCCGCCCTGTCCGTCTGGAGAGCGTCGCTTGGCGTCCACCTTGAAGTCCGCTCCGCTCTCGGGTGTCGGCATCACATGGCCGCCCAGATCCGACTCGGACACGTCCAGGACTGTGGGCAGGTCTGAGCTCTCGCACTCTACCTCGGGCACACTGGATATCGTTGCCCGCTCGTCCGGGTGCACCACCGAGACGGCGGCCTCGATGGGCTGCGTGGGCGTAAAAGGAGACTTTGCCTGCTCCGCCGACCTCTGGGGAGCATTCCCACCATCCGCTGTCCCTGTCCGAGACTCAGAGTCGCCTGGCTTGGCCAGCATCGTGCCAGAGGTGGGTGTGGGAGTGGGAGGGCCATCTGCAGTCAGGCCCATGTCGTTCTCCAGAGTCTTCAGATCGGTGAGGTTCTCGCTGATGGTCTTGTGGATCTCATCGGTGGCCTCCGTGACGGTCTTTTGTATGTTTTCGAGCGTTTTCTGTGACTTTTCCAGAATGGCGGCAGGCAGACTCCCAGCGTCGTTGGACTTCATCAGAGAACTGTGGGTCGTTGCTTCTGAAATTTAATAGAATAAGATGTATTCATTTATAAGAAAATCTTGATTCTGGTGGCCTCTTAGACTAAATCTTACCTTCCTGTTCCTGCGCTATCTCTGGCACTGTTGCCACCTTTCGATTCAGCGGCGAATCCGATCGGTTCTTCTGGCTGAGCATGCTCAGCCGGGAGCTCATCCGCACCAGCTTGGACATGTTCGCTCCTTGGCTTCTGCGTCCTGGAGTTGAGGGGACGGTCACCTCGCTGGTCACTGCCGGAATGGCTTCGGCTGCCTGGAGCACCACGCTGCCCACCTGGGCAGCCAGTGGAGTCATGTTTGTTGGAGCATCTCCTCCATTGGCACCTTTTTCGTGTACAATCCCCTGAGCTTTGGTGGCCGTGGGTGCGGGAGGTCTTTTGGCCTCCGTTGTCGGCCCACCAGATGGCTTGGCTTTCATCTGCTGGGATTTGGTGCGCGGGGGCGCTGCTGGTTGTCCCTGTGCACTGCTCTTGGTTGCTGGCTTTCCTTTCTCGGCTTTCGCTTCCTTCGCTGCTGTGGATGATGGCGCTTTGGGAGCTGGCTTCTTCCTTGCTCCCTGTTCCCTTCTGACAACTGGAATCCGCTCCGCGGTTTTAACAGCTCTCACAGATTCTGTCCTGGACTTGGGTTTGGCACTTGCAGGTTGCTTGGATGTGGGCTTTGCCTTGGGGCTTCCCTTTGGCGGGACTTGGCCCGCTCTGGTGCCCTTGGGTGTCATCGCCGGTGTTCCCTTGGTCTTCTCGGGGGACTTTGAACGTTTCTTGGAGGAGGATGGCGGCGACTTGGACTCCATCTTTCCCGACTGTCGTGTGGGGATGCGGGAGCGGGAGTTGCGGCGCGACAATGTCTCCGGGATCTCCGGCTTCCCTCTAATGGACACGGACATCCGTCTTGCCTGTGTGATGGCCCCCGGACTTATGGACTTTCGACGACCTAGCATGCCGCTGGTCGGACTCAATGATATGGACTTCCTGCGACTGGGCTGCGGTGTGGTTCCCCGTATGCTTCTGTTCCTGGCCATGGTGACGGGCGAGACGCTAGAGGATCGCAGCGAGGAGTTTATGCTCAGTCGGGAGTTGGCCCGCGAGTTGCTTCGGGAGTTGGCCTGCTCCCGTGCCTGCTCCATGCGAGAACTTGCCCTAGAGGGCGGTCCCCTGGACACAGATCGCGATTCTCCGGGTCGCGCACTCTCCCGTGACGGCGTCCTGCTGTGAACCATCGCCCGAGAGGGAGAGCGACTCGTGCTTGCCCGTGAGGTGCGCCCAGATGCGGTCGGAATCGTGGCCACAAAGTCCTTCGACGGCGAACTGGAACGAGACTCCACCCGGGATCCAGGACGACTGCGAATCGGAATGCGGGAGAGCGAGTCCCGACGCGTCGACACCTCGGACTGGGTGTCGACAGCGTCTGCACGGTGACCAATTAGCGAGGATTCATGGTGCCCAAACAGCGATGATGTGCGGTGCCCAATCAGCGAGGATCCGTGGGTAGGACTCTGCCCTGAGCTGCTGTCCTTGTTCGGGGTGCCGAGAATCGGTGACAAGCTGCTAGGCTTGGCGATCTTTCCATGCTTCCCATGCGGCGGTGGCTTCGGATCCCTCTGGTAGATGGACTGTCGTCGCGGGCTACGCCCGGGGATTGGCGCCTGCACCGACTTGCGACGCAGCCGGGATGCTGGCAGTGTTGCGAGCGATGGACGGCGGAAGCTGAAGTCCGAGGTGGTGGCGGTTATGCTGCTCAGGTTGGAGCTGCGTCGGTCCGAGGCCGTTTGCGTGGAGCTCCTTCGCTCGGGCGAGGTGGAACTGGAACGACGACGACCCTGGGCGTGGCTGGCGTCGAAAGATGGACGGGGACTCGGTGCCAGAGCTAGGTCGTCCAGGCTGCACCAGTTGGAGCGGGGCGGGATGTGGGCGAGCGCTTCCTCCCGGTTGATCACCTTCAGGAGTCCGCGCTGCTTTCGCGTGGGGTTGTGGTTTGGCTTCAGTGGGCGTGGCAGTGCGCCCGGCGGAAAAGCCGCCGCTTCCTTGCCCAGGTCCATGGTGGAGTAATGCAGTCGCGGAATGGCGCTTCGATAGGGATCCGTTATTAGCGGCAGGCTCTCCATGCTCTTGATCCTCTGGCCATACGACAGCTGCTGCTGGGGACTACTGGGGGCCACGGACCCTCGTCGCTGCGCCCTGGGCGTGTAGGTGTCTATCGAGGAGGTGAGCGAGTCCCTCTGCTGGAGGATTCCCTTGGAGGGCGTCGCCAGCTTGCTGCGATTGTGTCGTCCACTCATGTTGAACTGCACCGAAGGCCGTGGCGAGTCATCGGTTGTGTGGAGTGGATGCGGCTGTGACTGCGGCTGCTGGTGGCTGGGGTACGGCGAGTGGGCCAGATATCCTGGCAGCTCAGGCAGGCGGGAGTCGCTGGGAGTTTTGCGACGCGGCAGGATCGGCGGCTTGGTGGTCATGGACGAGGTAGTCGATGTCGACTGTATGGAAGCGTGCCTCCTGGCGGCGGCTCTCCTGGCGGGGCTGTACGCCGGCGAGGTCTGCGGCGAGCGTACTGTGAGGATGGTAAATGCAGTCTTCTTGTGTGGTCGTGGCTGGTCCACGCTGGATGGGGATTAGCAGAGATTAGAACTGGCCAGGGGAGGCAGAGAGTATCGTTCCCACTTACCGATAGTCTCCGCCCATGGAGATTGAGTCCTTGATGATGATCGGGGACATTTCTCGCTTCATGGTGGGTGGGCGTGAGCAGACGCTCTCCTCCGTGTCTCTGCGGCCACTCTGGTGGCAAGAAGGCGGCGGGTCAGCCGGTGGAGGCGACGGCGGGCTGTAGTCCTCAAGCAGCTGCCGCTCGCTGACCGCAGTCATCCGTTCCAGCTGCTGCTCCAGGTAATGCTTCGGTGAGAGTATGACGTCCATGTCCTGCATCGGTGACTGCTTCTCCCCATCGGGGGCTACCCGCTCCTCGCCTCCGCTGCTGGAACTGTTCATGTCCTGGATCATCGTGGCCAGCGGGGAGAGCGGCACCTCCTCTTGCTTCATGGACATGATGTTCTTCGAGCTGGGCCGCAGCTTGGGGATGCGCGTGAACTCCGGAAAGTGCTGCGGAGCAGGTCGAAACCAGTCCCTGCCCGAGTAGGAGTCACTCAGCAAACTAGAACGGATAAAATATAGAATCATTCATTGATTGATGGATGGGATTGGCTCTTACCCGTGGTGATGGTCATCTGAGGTCATGGTGGAGACACTCTGCTTGCCCGCCGTTCGGCTGGGAGTCTGCGTTCGCTCCTCCTCCCGATCGAAGTCCAAGCGTGGCATGTACTGCGATTCCTCACTGGGATTCGCCAGGTCGTACATATCCGGTTTATTAAAGATGTCGTCCGGGGCCAGGAGTCGATAGTTGGGAGAGCCCAGCTGCTCCGAGCTGGAGCCGCCGCTGGAGTTCGGCAGGATCTGGATATCGGGCGGCTGCAGGTGCGGGATGAGCGATGCCCGGGGGGTTCTCGTGTAGGGAATATTCGAGAAGATCCTCTGCCTGACCCGAGCCTCGTTGCCCATCAGCGCATTGAGGGCCACAGCGGCCACTAGGGCATCCTCCTCCGAGCTGGGGATTTCCAGCGAAGCAGATCGCAACGTCTCAAAGGCCGCCGTCCCGAAGTATTCATCCACCTGCGACGGCGGGGGCACGGGGTCCCCAAAGAGGCTGCTGTATGGCTGGGAGTCCCGCTCCGAGCCCAGCTCCAGGACTGTGCTGGCCGTCGGCTGGCGGATGAAGCTCTGTGTGGATGTGTACGTCGAGGGGGCCATGGTCGTTTGGCCGTACGTGTGGGAGTGTGAGTGGGGGTGGGTGTGTGTGTGGTAGCTGTAGTCAACCGGAATAATGGCCGGCTGAAACCTGTTGTTGGGATCGCTGCCTGTTGAGCCGGGTCGTGGATGGGTGTGGGTGGGGGCATGGGTGGTCGCTGGGGGATGTGGTGTTCCGGCTGGCGTTGGCATCGGAGATGGGGATGGCGATGATGATGAGTACGAGAGGGTCTGCTGCATGATTTGACATTGGTACGGTCGCTCGATCGATCCCTCTCTCCTCCACTATGAGTCCTTGTCCATTCTTCTGGCCATATCAAAGGATTACGCAGGATTACTTTGCTATATTTGTTTGTCCTTCGCTTCGTTTCGTTCGGGTGCAACAGAACCAATGACGCCAAAAGCTGTTTATTCAAAGCAACAGAAATATACAAAAATCATTCGCACACAAACGTATGTACATATATGTATATATGTATATGTATTCTAGGGACAGACCAGACCTTCCGGCCATTGCAGTGTCAGTGAGACGAGACGTACACGCGACGCGGGAGACCGTGGGCAACTGCCTCCTAACTTTCCGATTTGCACAGCCAAACTACGGGCATGGCAAAAACAGTAATTATTATTATTTGTACGAGTATTTTCTAATGCCATTTCTCTCCATTTCGATCCTATAAATAGCTGCGTGTGCCGCGCTGATAAACCCCATGCAATCGGAATGCACCTGCTCCAGCAGCACATCTAACTCCAACTCCACATCCAACTCCCCCCAAGCCGTTAAGCCAACGCTAACGAGAGCAGAACTTGATGAGCGCTCAACAGTCTTCAGCCTTATGGATGGGAGATGGATGGTGTGGCATGGCTATGGTATGGCTATCGGAACGAATTGGATTGCATGTTGTAAATTGCCGCATTAGTGACTGCACTTGAAGAGTGCATCGCTCGAAGATGTTTGGGGCTGGCTGCCAGACACCAACTATCAGCTGAACATGATGTTTTAATTGCTCTCTCTCTCTTTCTGTCTCTCTCCTACTGGTTTCTTTCAGATACTCCGAACATTGGATGGGACTGGGGTACGCAAATAGCAGTTATATTTTGCGGCATGACGCAGGCCGCTTGAGGATTGTGGTATTGCGGAACCGAACCGTAGGGACGTGGGGAGGGATGGCAGGTGTGAATGAGTGCCTTTCTTCGCATTGATTTTCCTTTGCCTAATATTTAACCTACATTTTATGGGGCGCTACTCGAATTTCGGTGACACACTTTGGCTCACAGGAAGTGACTAGACCGGTGTGCTGTGTTATGGCCATGACGCGTGCCGGGCGCCTGCCCGGTCCTGTGCCTGTGCCCGTACGTTGGTTTTTCGCAAATTTTCCT
This sequence comes from Drosophila lowei, assembly GCA_008121275.1. Taxonomy (NCBI): domain Eukaryota; kingdom Metazoa; phylum Arthropoda; class Insecta; order Diptera; family Drosophilidae; genus Drosophila; species Drosophila lowei. The sequence goes on along the minus strand of CM017778.1, from coordinate 15,384,085 downwards.
TCTCTTCTAAACACTTTTCTGGATTACAGGCACTTTTTCTGCATCTCATTACGGCTGGGGTCACACTTTAAGAACCGTTTTTAATTGGAGTCCCCTCGGGATATTGGTATTGGTATAGGGTAAGTGATGCCCAGCCTTATGTAATTGTTATTTAAATTAGTTTCAATTGTGCACGAGAGTAACTCTAATACAGTATCATTACACAGAAAAGCCGCGAAAAATGAACATTGGAAACGGAGAGCGAGAGCGATAGAGCCCACGATGGGACGTTGGCACTGACTGAATGGAACTGGCTCCACGGCGTCACGGCGCGGTAAGTGAGCAAAGAAACCTTCAAGAGAAATATTGCCTACACTTCAAATTCAAACAAAGCACAACACCAGGGGAAGCACCACTATAATAATACTAGTAGTGTGCACACGCAGACACGCTGAGATACTGCTACAAAAGAAACAACCAAGAACGCTGTATTGCAGGTGTCGACTATGAGATACCCACTTATGTCCACTTAGAATTTACAATACTCCTTGAACATTCAACAATCTCTGTGAAATTGTATGGGCCAGAGTTGTAGGTTCCATATCCTTAAAAAGGCAATAATTCTATGAATATGTTGAGGCTTAAAACCGTGTCATATGGTTTGGTACGGACAAGGCTATATCTTAGAGTGTAATCAGGAATGGATATACATACATTCATACACACTCTCCTGCCTGTCCAGCGTCACTTGCACGAATACTATACACTCCCCGAGTACAGGGTAGAAAAATAAAAGCAACCGGGGGAGAGGAGCCAGCCAGTGCTGCCAATTCGCCGCACTATTTCGCCGCACGGCGGGGCGCTGCAATGGCCGTAGATTCTCTCCGGCCGTGTTTGCATGTTTGTTCATCTGCCTTCTGCTGCTTAGACAACTTTTGATTGTTTCCCAGCGCTGGCTGTGACACCTGTTGGCATGTCTCTGGCACGCGATGTCCCTACACACTCACACACACTCACACTCAATATATCCATATATGTAGGTCTTATATTTTTTTCTTGATACGCTTGCACACACTTCTGAACTTCCCGTTCTTCAATCATATTTTTGGGATGCTCCCACTGCTGGGGATCTTTCCGGGTCTGCACGCACGTGACACACCGCATGAGAGGCACTTCAAGCCACGGGACGGGGCTAGGATGTAGGATGTGGCAGCCAGGACATCGCCGAGCCGAGCACGGGTAGGGTACAGTGCGGTTTTCCTTGGCTTTGGAATAGGGTCAAAACCGCAACAAATTTCCTTTTGCCTTGTGCAGCGGCAAAGAGTCAACAACACTTGGGCCCCACGGCTCTCCTATGCCACGGCGCACTGTTGCAACATCAAGACAACAGCAACAGCAGCAGAAAAAGCAAAAGCAACAGAAACAGAAACAACGCCTATACTCGTAAACCCTCTCACAAGACCCTCTTGGTTTCGGACTGGGGGCTGACTTTTAAGTGGCAGTGACGGGGGAAAATCCTTGGCTAATGTCGTGATAGCCCCCGACTACCCCATGGCGACCGACTCCAGCAAAAAGTTGAGTTCGTTTCCTCAGACCAGAGTCCAAAGCCATAGGAATTCCTGGAGACATCTATGAGTTAACTTTGCCGTTGGATGGTTCGGCGTTGTTCCCTTTTCAGATATTTTTAAATTTAGATGGTTTAGTTTTCTTGTTTTTTTCGAGTTAAGTTTCGGTTTGTCGATCGTTTCGAGGGCGATTTTGGATTGTTCGCGATTTATTGTACTTTGGCGATTTTTTTGAAAATATTGAAAAAATCAAATTGAATTCAAATGGAATACCCAAAAAATCAACGCGCATTGGCATCGATCCGATGCACTGCACTCGCCGTTTGTAGAAAAACTAATCCGCTAAAGGCAAATACCTTCTTATACGTGGGGCTATCGTCGTCCTGCGCTCTGGGGATGACCAGTCGAGGCGGCCGCCGAAGGAGTCGCCGACCGAGGACGACGATTGTCGAAGCCGCTGTTTGGGCGAACGTACACACGTACGGGTATACGTGGGTCAGTAAACCTACTTCCGGTTGACATAAATACGCCTTGGACATGAAAACTTGGCACTGGCGGCGCGCCGCAAGTTGTTTTTATTGTTTCAAACTTTTTACCATGACTCAAGCCAAATGGACACCCATAGTCCCTGGGGAGCACAGCACACCACACCACAATGGAGGAGAGGAGTGCAGATCTGGATTTCTGTTTGGGGAAATTGAATTCACGAAATCGTGTCTCCCCAGTGATGGGGCTTCCTATTGCTGCCTTCCTTCCTTCTCCCAAATGAGGAGCAGCTCATCAGCCTGATCTGGGCTTGGCTCCTCGTAGAGGGACTAATCATCTCGGCCTTCTGCTGACCCTAATCAGCCATGCCAAACCCAAACGAAACCCGAGAAAGCAAAAATCCCTCTGACTGTGCTTTCATAATAATTCATATAATTTTGAACTGCACCTTTGCGCACAAAACACAAGGAGCGGCTAGCAATTTCGCTGCAATAAGATTTTCCCACGCGATATTTGACTTTGGTTTCTCCGCTTGTCAGTTCATCCCAGTGTGTCCCACACCTGTACTATATAGGGGCACATCAATGTTTGACCCACATCGTGCCCCAAATTAATATCAATTGCTGGTCCGAGATTGCGTGTGCGAATATACAAATGTACGAATCCCCATGGGGATTGAAAGGCATTTAATTGTAATTGACTGTGACCGAGGATTACACAATGACTAAGTGGCAGTCAGTGGACGCACCTTGGGCGAAATTAAGTAATACTCGTAATTATTATTATGTGTATATACACATATAAATAGCTTTACGCACAACAAATAAAGGTCACAGTTTACTGGGGCACAGGGAATTCCGTGGGCCAATTGTGTGGCCTCTTTGGAGGCTAAGGCTAACCAAATGAAGTTTTTGGTAATTGTTTTTTAACCTCCCGTATTGAGGGGAAGCTTTTGAGCGGAGATAGCTTGTTTTTATTTATTTTTATACAGATACATTTTAAAGTTGAAACAATTCCAAATGCTGAAGGTAGCTTCGGCTATTTCCGCTTACCAATCCACTGGCTGTCATTAGAAAACTGCACAAATCTCCCTCGCAATAAACATGTACAATAGTTTAAAGTTGATCTTGGCCGCCTTGATGCGATGCGCATCGTTAGGCACAGTAAAGCCTTCGAACCAGTTGAGCGGAAAACATCGCTTTCAGCTCGAGTAATCATCACTCTTCGATTAGATTTTAAATTGGCAAAGGTTCACAGCTCGGAGGTTCAGCTTAAAATCCAGCATGGTCTTTATTTTGCAAATTTTGTATTGTGATTACTTAGAGCTAGAGTACATATTAATGTATCAATAATTTAAAAGCGCATTCACTTAGATACTATTCAAATATTGTCGTAGTCTTCGTCTAATTCGAAAATGGTTTCAGTTGGGGTCGTTGATGCCACAGTGGCCTTTGGAATGATGGGAGCGCTGCTCTTTCCAGCCGTTCCAGCTGCTACAATATTCGTCAGATCGATATTGATAACTGGAGCCGCAATGTCAAAGTTGAAGGCGGCGTTGGCATCTGCCTCTGCCTCTGGGGTGCACAGGTTGGTGGTCGGCATCTGCACGTTGCTATAATCGATTTTGACTATTGGTTTATTGAGTTCATAGCTGCAGATCGGAGCAGGTATGGCAGTGTCGTGCGACTGTTTCTTATGGTAGGAGTTTTGGTTGGGCGGTCTGCCCCGCGGTGTGTAGGACGGAGTTGATTCCGAGCGAGCCAACTTGGCGGGCACGTGGCCCATCTGAAGCTGATTCGTGTGTGCCACAGATGGCACAATTACCGATGGGGTGTGTGTGGATGGGGGGTACTGCTGATGCTGCTGCTGACGCTTCAGGCCGGTGCCATTCAAGCTCATTGAGCGCATGTAGGGGCCGATAGCGGATCCGCCTCCATTCGGCAATGACCGCATAGATGTGGATGGCAGGCTAAGATCGTATGGCGTATCTGAGTCCGGATATTGCTCTGGTGAGCTGTCATCGTTGTAGGAGCTTGCCTCCTCGGCCACACTGATGTCTGGTATATTCCGGACGAGCTCCTTGAGGAAATCGAATCGCTGCTCCGACATGATGCACTGCTTCATATGCGAAGTGGACAGTGTCTTGGCATTGCGTGAATTCGTAATACGCATTGTCTTCGTTAGCAGCGACTCCACGAATAGCTCCAGCGTCCGGGAAATGATAACGGGTACCGCCTGTGCAACCTTACCAATCTCCTCATCGCTCTGCATGATCTTCTTGATGCGACCCTGCGGAGTAAAATATTAAAATCGAGTCAACGATAAATCACACCGGGCTCGTGCTGTTCTGCCGCTGCGCCCACAACACGGAGCCTCTGATTATGTGAGTATGTATGTATGTACACATGCATAAAAACTGATAACCATTGTCGGTGCACGCCAGAGCCGAAAATATTGACCACTTCCGCTTCGTCCGTACTCACCGCTGGGAAGCGCGCGTTGTATTTTTTCTTTTTTGATGGCATTTCGGGCTTCGTGAAGTAATATACCAAGTCCTAGCGAAATTAACAAATGTGTGTGCGTTTTTTACACAAGAACAGTTCCGTTCCTTGGTGCCCAACAGTGTGACCGCGGATTTATTGACCTAATATACCGTCTGACCCTCAGAAAAATACCGAAAAATATCTAAAATATTTAGAACAAGTACACAGTTTTTTAACAGTCTGGCAATATTGCGCGATTGCTCAGTGAATGGCAAGTGCCGCAAGAGGCAAGAAGAACAGTGCTGCCAACTTTTCAACAGGAAATAGGTCTTTTTAACTTGAAGAAAACGAAACAGAATCTGAACTTTTTCAGAAAACATAAAGAAGAAAGCGTAATGAATTTTTTAATAAAGTGGGGTTTGATATTTTTTTTACAATATTTCTATTAACCCTGCTAGCCCTGCTAGGGGATTAGTTTTAGATTCGAGTTCGGACGACATGGTCGTACCAATCCTGCGTAGATAATTATTAGACACTTTGTAGGCAAAGTAGCATTTTCCAAGTCTTCGCAAGTCATACCTGTAGATTTAAATACAAATTAGTAATATCCTTTCACTGACAATAAAACTTTACCTTATTCATAGAATGCTGTTGCCAGTTCAAACACCGAACATGACGCAAAGGAACTTTCTGGATTAGATCCCAGGGTCGTCGACTCCGGCATTCGGCTAACGCGGCGTCATCATGAGCCCGCCATGACGCCATTCATACGCCGCCGAATCAAACGCTGGGCTTCAGCTTCGGGACGAGTAAGTGAATCAGTATATAATTGTGGACACATTTTTAAAATATATCTTCCTTCACAGAGGACCTATGTACCGTACGCTTTGCCACAAACCGAGTCGTATCCGATTTCCCCCCGCCAGACGGAGTCCCATCAAAGTATCCCAGCCACACAGAATAGTATCCCAGCAGGACAGAAGCGCACCCCTTGCAGGATCCGAACCTAACAAGCCATCGTCAACATTCGACCTGGCCATCGACAACAAGGACTTGATTATGGACACCAAGCGAGGGGCTACGCGGGCTACTAGACTCTAGATAGATATCGTTATTGTTAGGTTTAAGGATATACGCGTCCATATATTTAGATAGTAGATACAAACGTTTTCCACTTGTTTATTTATTTATGCTAAGCCAAGTTATGATAAATAAAATTATTAAAAAATCATCCTTGCTGTATCCTTTATGGCTGTATCCTTGCTTTATCCTATCCCGATTACAAAAAGGCGTAACACGCGAAGATCGGTTCACAAATAGCTGAGAAAACTAAATATTTTTGATTGGGGAAAATGTCCTTGATCCTTTATAAGGACTCCATCAAATCAGGGACATTTTTTCGATCACAGGAAGCCGTCGCACGCCTAGATCGGCCCACAAATAGCTGAGAAAACTGAATATGTATGCTTGGGGTTGTTGGAGTCCTTACCGAAGGATCAAGGACATTTTTCTGATCACGGCGGGCCATGGCACGACGCGATCGGGCCACGAATATGGGAGAAAACAAGATATATATATCTGGAGAAAATATCCTTGATCCTTGGTCCTTTGTAAGGACTCCATCAGATTAGGGACATTTTTCCGATCACAGGAAGCCGTCGCACGCCTAGATCGGGCCCACAAATAACGGAGAAAACAAAACTGGCTTGTAACTGGCTTTGAAAATGTAGTTCAAGAAATCACCGATGGAGGCGCCACCGTACAAAAAAAAGTGTCGTCAAATGACCAAAAACTGGCTGGGATACCAGGCGAACAGAAATGAGCAGCAAGCAACTTTTGCGATTGCAAAAAGTTTTGTTGCATACTTTTGGGGTTTAAAAAAACCGCGAGGAAAAAAATGAATTAAAAATTTAAAAAAAAAAAACCAGCGACCTTCTGCTGATTTCTGTTCGCCTGGTATCCCAGTTTTGAAATTCTCGATTTTGGCCATTTGGGCGGTCGCAAGTTGAGGGTTGCTGTTTTACAACAACAAAAATTTGTTTGTACAACAATTGACAACAACAACTTCAGTTGTTTTCTCCGTTATTTGAGGTCCGATCGGGGCGTGCGACGGCTGCCTGTGTTCGAAAAAATGTCCCTGATTTGATGGAGTCCTTGTCAAGGATCAAGGACCTTTTCCCCAATCAAAAACATGTAGTTTTCTCCGCTTTTTGTGAACCGATCTGTGCGTGCCACTCTTTTTTTTAAAGGGATAGTTTCCCCGATACAGGATACAGCAAGGATGATTTTCCAATAGTTTTATTCATCACAACTTAGCTTACTATAAATAAATAAATATCTTAAACCTAATAACAACGTGATCTATCTAGAATCTAGTAGTCTAGTCAAAGTCCTTTTTGTCGATGGCCAGGTCGAAGAATGACGATGGCTTGGTAGGTTCCGATCTTGCGAGGTGTGCGCTTCTGTCCTGCTGGGATACGATTCTGCCTCGCTGGAATAGGACTCGGTCTGTCTGGAATACCCCTCGGTAATGCTTGGATAGTACTCCTTCTGGCGGGGGGAAATCGGATATAACTCGGTTTGTGGGAAAGCTTAGTGTACATATGTAAGTCCTCTGTGAAGGAAGGTATATTTTAGCATACATATATCCACAATTATATACTGATATACTTACGCGTCTCGAAGCCCAGCGTAGGAGTCGGCGGCGTGTGAGTGCTGACATTATTTCCTGGTCCCTGCTGCAGCACATTGTCGACTCAGCGACACAGCAGCGGCATCATGGCTATGGCCCGCAGCAGGACATCCAGTAGCTGCCACAGTTCAGCGAGGAGCACATCGCTTATATGTACATACCGATTGGACGAGGAGCTACTGGAGGGATGGTTGGCTCATGATGGAGCGGCTGTAGCTGAACGCCAGAGCCGAAGACCCTGGGACCTAATCCAGGAAGTTCGTTTGCGACATGTTCGGTGTATGAACTGGCACATCTATATACTGTATGGTTAGTGCCTTGACGCCCTGACCACCCACCAATCGACAACAAACAACATCAATCAGATCAATGCGCTGGTTGTTTTCTTTTAACATTTTTATTTGAAACAGCATACGCGGTAGTTGTTCACATTAAGAGTAGATTTTAAATATGTTTCCTTGAAATATACACGCATATTATGTTAAACGTATTTTGATATATGTATATTTGAGTGTATATGCATTAAATAATTCAATAATTTACATTAATCAAGCCCAGCCTGCACACGCCCGGCTCAGGGCTCTGTCCAGTGCTCTGTCAGCAGTAATCTGTCTGTCTGTCGTACATTTGCTTTAGCTGCATATAACATTTACATTTAAATACATTCAATAAACAGTAGTAGTGACATATACACCTCCTATATATGCAAGTATATATGCAAGTATATGGTTTTATATATGTGTGTGTGTGTTTGTGTGAGTGTGTATGTAGATAAAAGCATTGCCAAGCCGTTGAACAAATGTACCCGAAATGAGCTCGGATTCTTTATTTGCATGTGTAATACTTGAGAGAGGTGTTTTGGGTGCGAATGTTTGGGTCCGGTATCTGGTTTTGTGGTTACGGGGTTTCGGGGTCTCGGGTTTCCGGTGTCGGCGTGATTAAAAGCACAGGTTGAAATACGAGGCATAACATACCCCTCCCTAATAGATTTAGACTAACTTACGCACTAGAAAGAGGACCTAATGATGTATACAGATTGATTTAGTCAAATACATATGTATGTATATGCATGTACATAGTGTGTACATGAGTATATACGGGTAGTAGTGGGAGGAAAGAATATATAAAGAAAGAACCCAACAAGAATCGAAGGCGCCTCGTCTTTGTATAGGTTCTCAACAAATTTGTCGATTCAGATCAGAAATCGAATCACTGTAAATATCACAATTTAGTTAACACATATACAATTATAATTATAATAACTAAAATAAGTGTAAATGTACGTAAGCTGCTCGTCATTAACAATAGATGCTACCGGTAATTGCATTTACAGCAGCTGCCCTTACGGGTGGCAACTGTCGAAGCCTAACGCCTAACGTCTCTTCTCCTCTCGTCTCGTCTCGTTTCGTTTCGTTTCGTCATGATGCTATACCTTGCGCATAGGAGATCCTCTGCCTAGCCCTGCAAGGCAGTGACCTCCTCCTCCAGATCGGCATCCACCTCATCAATTTTGGAACCACTGCAGCCGCGACACTTGCAGCAAATGATGCACGGGGCAGCCAATAGAAGTAGCGGCGAGGCCACCAGCAACAGAATCCCAAAGCCAGCAAAGATCCCGATGACCTGGGCGCGATGCCACACAACAGAGGCCCGCGAGTGGCCCAGCTTGTTCTTGCACGGCCCCTTGTCGTAGTGGCGCAGCAGGAAGTCATCCTAGGAGCAAAAAATAGACAGCGTTAGCTACTCGTCAACTCGAGAACACATCTCGCCGCCACTCACATCCAGACTGGCCAGGCAGTACCAGCAAAAGACGTGCTTGCACCGCTTGCACATCATCTGGGCACAGCCCTCGTCCTTCTCGATTGGCACCGCGCACATGGGGCAGCACTTGATGAGCTCATTGTCGAACGGAATGCCAATATCGTCCTGGCCATCGGCAATCAGGCGGCGACCGAATTCCTCGCAGCCTATGTTCGGATGATACTGAAATGGCAGGGCAAAGGAAAGAAGGATGAGTGCCTGCTGGGCTTAGGGGGAAAGAAGTTAATTTCCCACACTTACAGCCTTCTTGCACAGTGCACAGAACTCGTCCTTGCAGGAGGGGCAGTGCACGGACACTGAGAGTACGGCTGCTCCTGCAGTAGGTCCGCCCTCGCTTCCTACGCCTCCACCTCCGCCACCGCCTGCGTCCGTTTGTGGTGTGTAGCTCTGGGAAGTCGATGGCGACTCGTCCATTTGGCAAATGGCGCTAGTTTGTCCATGCGCTGCTCCGCCCACCATGCAGATTGTCTCGCAGCCTGCCCGGGGGCACCAGGTGCGTGTCTTGTCCAATTCGATTTCTATGAGTAGAAGGAGGAGGAGAAGGACAGTTGTGTTTGAAATGTACTTGTGACTGAATTACGCGTGTTTCATACCTCGATTCAGACGGTAGCGATGGTGCTTCTTCAGCAGATTCTTTGTGGTTAGATTCGCAATTTCGGGAACGGAGAGTGCGCCCTGGGCCGGGCACTTGGCGTCCGGACAGGAGATCTCATAGGCTCCCTCGGATATCTCGAACTCCACGTAGGCGCGCATGCACTGTGGAATAGTGGAAGGAACGCCCAAAATGTTATCAATTAGCTGAATAATTTTCACGTCTTAAACATAATCCAATTTAAGCGGCAACAACGGATATACTCGTATGTACATATGTATGTGTGTCACCCGCATTTTGTTCCCCTTGCCTCCTCCTCCTGCCTCTGAATGTCTCCCTTGGTTGAGGGCAAAACTTTGTCCAAGGCATTTAGCACACATTTTGTTCACATAGTTCGGGGACGACCGCAAAGCTGTGGCTGTCAAAATTATTCCATTCACCCACTCGCACAGTGGCACAGAAAAGTTGATGCCTCAGCGGAAGCTTTTATAAATAAAGATTTAAAAAGTTTCGTCCTTTCCTTCCGTTTCCCGTTTCCCACATTAAAGTAATGGGATTGCAAACGGAAGGGAGCCCCAGGATGCCCCCAAACGCTTCGACACCCCAACCATATTTCTCCCTTTTCTGCTGGAATGCAGGCGGCAGCACAATTGAGAAAAAGTTTTCATGTCCGTAGGACACAAAGTGTCTCCTGCGGCCACTCTGCTTGTGGCTAACTTTCTGTTTAGCCGTAAATAATTAAAAGTGAATTTCCCTCTTTCTCTCGGGCTCTGACTGTGACTGCGACTGTGGGCCCAACTTTCTGTTTGTTGGCCAAGATAATGAATACAGATATTCGACTGAAATTAAAGTCTTCATTTAAAGCAGCTGCCATCCATCGCCGCAGCTCCGCCCTCGCCTCTGGGTAATCCCTGTGATGAAGGCTTTACCTGGCCATCAGTCACAGCCGCAACACCCTTTGTAGGATCCCGGTCGGTTTGTGCTGGCGGTTTGGGAGATATCGTTTGGCCAGATGGCTCTGTGCCATGCCAGCTGGCAGCTGCTGCCACAATTTAGTGGCCTGCAGCATGGCCTGTCCACAGTTAGTACACTCAAATTTATTGATACACCAGGAGATTCGAAAAAGTTTAATTAAAATTTCTGCAAATCGAAGGCCTTCAAGGAATTTCAGTTGAAAATGTTGCCCCTCAGCCACTGCCAAGTGACAAACACGAGTATGTTGAATATTACCACATAAAACATTTATTGACCCGGCAGGCCACACATTTTCCACATTTGGCAGTTAAGGTCCTTTGGTCAATTGGCAGAACAACAGCCTCCTGGGCGGGCAGGGAAATCGGCAATTGTGTTGGCCATTAAAAAGCCAACTGCCACAACAAGATTCCAAAAGCCGCACAAGACACATGACATGTGTATAAATTTGTATTAATAATGTTCTAGCCATAAAATATACATGCATATACGAGTATGTACATATATGTTTATTTATTTCCCAGAGACAGAGTCAACGTCAGAGCCAGGGAGATAACGTTTTCTGTTTGCTGCAGCCGTGGGAAAAAGGCCTGAATTTACAGTAGAGATGGGCAGGGGCAGGGGATTCTCAGAACAACTTGATTGAAAACAGCCCAGACCTGAAAACTCGGGCTTCAATGCTAAGCTACTCTGTGAGGGAGAAAGAGAGAGAGTAGATGGTACAGCCACGGGCCATATTTTTCTATATTCTGGTCATAATTTGTTAGATCCTATTATTCTTTAAGATGGATACAGTTGGAGATCACAGGAGGTTGGACACAAAATCCGATTGTTCTAGCGCTTATAGTTCGAGAGTTTTCTCCGTTCTGTTTGGGCAAACCTCAACCAGCTTTCAGAAATGTTCGTTGTCGTGTTGCCAGAAAAACCCAGGCCCGCTTCCATCACTGCTCCTCCGCCCGCACCATTTGCTACCAGCATTTCCATAGTTATTGCTGAATAATTCTGATAAATGGCTTCTGTATAAATTTTACTTTCGGTCTTTCTCTCTCTCTCTCTCTCTTTTTTCAAGAGGGACTATACAAAACGAAACATAAAACATTTCTTTGCCTTCCATTCATTTGATACAATTTCAAGGCTTCGCTTGAAGCAATATTAAGTTTCCGCCGCTTTTAAAATAATTTTCACTTGATGGAAATTCAATCAAGGAGATTTCCGCTTGGGGAAAAAATGAAAGAGCGAATGAAATGAAGTTTCAATAGGTTAATCGCGAGTGTATCGACTATGGAATGCTTCCTTATTTAGGTTTTGTATTTGGTTTTTAATTTACACACATAGAATTTATTTTTTTTTTTATATTTATTCTTCGGCAGGCAGTCGCACAAGCAGTCGGCTGCAAAGGAGAATGGACCGAGAATGCAAAAACAAAATACACCCAGTGCGGGATAGCTGCTCGGCTTGAGTCGCGCCTGATAAGGATTGTTTCTTTCTTTCTAAGAATACAATATGCCCTCAATCAATGTGCGAACACGGGGGTATATTGTGTTGTGTTGTAATTAGACTGGTGTATGTCATAATCAAGTTTATTGTAGCATACTCTTCTGCGACCAAGACGGACTGGTAATTGCAGGCAGAGAAGCAGAAGGGGCAACATTAAGGGACAACGTGCATAAAAAGCGACAAACACACCAACACACGGTGTAATCCTTGCACAGATATTGCCAATTACACGCACGCTCACACCGAATGAAAGGATCCGCCTGTCCGCTTTAATCTAACTCATTAGCGACGACACTTTAATTAATATGCCACCTCGTGTCGCCTCTCTGCGCTGCCAAGATGTCAGGATCGCGCCAGCCACTAAATGAATTGCTCTGACAACGAGCAGGAGACGGCGCGGGACGCGTCATAAATGCAAATTTATGGCAAATGATTACATTAATGTCCTGGTGCTGGTCCAGGTTCAGGTCCAGGTCCAGGTCCTGGTCGTGGTCATAGTCAGGGCCGTAAACTTTTAATGCCGCATTCAGATTTAATTAGTGTGATTTGCACTGGAGGCCTTGGCGACGTGTTGAATGCCAATTGGCAGAGCAGCTCGCATTAACATCGCCATCACCCATCGCCACCCATCAGATGGCATTTGGCTCTAGCAGATATCATGTGTTCCGACTGATCTATTTATAGTGTGACAGCAGCAGTGGTGAGTAGTGGGTGGGTGGTAGGGCCATGAAGTCAACTCAATTCAATAACAAAGGGACACAAGGACAATGCGGCACTATACGTGGGAGCAACACTGTCTGCGCCCAGGATATGAGACGACACAATCCGCTTAGCATTAGCCGCTTTCGCTGTGACTTGTTTGTGACAATCTAGAACACACACAATATTGTGTGGCAGTGGCAGTGGCAGGAGCAGGATCTGTGGCTGTGGCATATGCGGTTTCCTTTTGAAATTCCGCATGCAGCGAACGGAATAAACATCGGAAATTTAATGATGCTGCCGTCAATTGAAATGCAAGCGCAGACAGGGACATAAACATTTATAAATATATAAATATAAATATATGTCTTGTATGTGGATGCAACAGGAATGCAACGACTGCAACCGATTCACTGTTGAATCATGCGAATTTCTTTCTTAGTCGGGAATGTGTTTCTTGCCCCAACCTCCCACCTCCCAATAGAGCGCATTGATGCCCCATATGTACATACAGATATCAACAGTTGAACAGGGATGGATGCCTTCTCAGGGGCGAGGCATTCCCAACCCCAGTCCCATTCCGAACCCTGGAATGGCATCCTTCATTCCTCGCCACTAGGAGTACAATTTCACGAATCTCCCGCTTCAATGACAGTTCGAATCCTTCCCCCCCTCTTGCTATTCCTTTCACATGTCCTGGTCCTGGTCGAATCGAGCTGTCATAAGAGTTTCAGCACTTAACAAGCAACCAACCTTTTTCGCACTGTTTCGGTTTGTGTGTAAAAATTGAATTTAAATTGCATGTCCAAGGCTCCACTTCCGGATCCGTTGTTAATGGCATCCCGCCCCGGCAGGAGCATTGAATTTCAATTGATTGGAAATGCTCCTGGTGCTCGGTCCACGACAAATATCCAGCATTAGTGCCAGCAACTATTTCGTTCCAAACGAAACGGAAGGGGGAAAAAAAACGTTGAAGCTGGGATTTTAATTTGAAATTTTTACGTCACGCTAAGCGGATTGCCGCTAAGTCGCTTTTCCATCCTTCCTTTCGGTCTCTTTTTTCAGTTGAAAATTTATTTAAATTATGCTAAAACCTTAAGAGGCACAGCACAATGGGAAAGCACGAAAAGAGGGTTTCTATGATACGGAGTATCTATGAAATTCGACAGTCCACCCAAAACCCAAGCACCTGCTTGTCCATGGTTCATTGACCGAAGGCATCCTCTGGCAGCAGGAGCAGGAGCGCCAGCCGCGGCAGCTAGGGAAGGTTGGGTTTCATTTCCGGTCTAGACAAATCTCAATCGACCAGAAATATTTGACAAATATTGCAATTTGCATTGGCAATGACTGGTCTGTTTCAATTCAGCAAATGAAATGGAACTGATTTGCCAGCAGGAAATTGTATGCCCCAGCTATGAGGAAGAATGAAATGAAAGCAGTTCTTACAGGACTTACACTAATTTCATCCGAAACCAGGAACGAGGATCCTCTCTGAGCGAGTCTCAGAGTCTTGGTGAGAACCAATAGAACAGGCAAATGACGAGAATAACGGACAGACAAGTAAAGGAGACAAAGCACATCAGATAGGAGCTGAGAACAGACTCGTATACGGTTCGAAATATGCCACGAACAGAGAGTGGAGAGCGGGGACTGGTTGTGCCTCCTGTGGTGCCTCAGCTCCCACCAGAGTGGGGCACGCGGGAAATTTGCTAGCCATTTACTCATCTCCGATGGACTGAATCCAACTGCTGACTTCAATGGCTCTCGCCTCACAGCATATGTATGTAGGGATGTACATAGATCGCATTCACTGGCGCGTGCGTTTATTCGACATCTCGCGAAATGAGAGAAACATGTTGCAGCAGCCACGTGTGAAATGTGCAAATGCAATTTGGCAACATTGTCAGTCCTCGACGCCAACGCAAATTGAATCAAAATTCAATTTGCCAGCGAAGGGAGCGGTGCGTTTTTGTCGCTGCACTTTTGTCAAAGTTTTACACCTGATCCTACAGGGAACGTAGTCAATTAAAAATAAAAATACAAATAAGTAAAGAGAAAACGACACACACACACACACACACATACACACATCAAAAGCACACGAAACTTTTTCCATTTTGGGGCGGGAAGTCGCTGCTACGCAGAGAGAGAGAGAGGGAGAGAGAGCAAGTCAAATATTCGAGCTCTGTAAATGGTATAAAAGCACACATCTAGCCAGATCCAGTTACATGTTCTCGCACCCTCGCACCCTCGCACCCCCGCACCAGCCGCCCTGTCGGCCACAATATGCATTTGCACATCTTACTCTCCGGGAAAAATGCCTTTGCCGAATGTCGAAACTTTCGTATGGCAAAGTTTTATGCTCGTCCCACTATAAAATACCGAAAGAGAAAGAAAAAAAGCGAAACGAAAGAAAGGAAGCTGTAAAGCAAACACCAACTAGCGGTTTCTATGCGCCAACGAACAAACTTTTGTTGCGATCCATCCCCGCCCGTTCTTTGGGGCAAAGTTTTGCTTGTTTGCAACTTGTTTCGCTTCTGTGCTGCATGTCATCAAAAATGAGAACAGAAATATGGAATGTCTGTGGTGCATTCGCCCGCAAACTTTGTGCAAAGTAGCTGGCTCTTCCAATTGCCACTCTTCCAGCTGTTTGCGATTATATGGCATTAGTTGATACTCTTTAATACTGGTACAGCAACATTTCCTCTGAAGAATTCGTGTAAGGTGGGGCTTTAGAATCCCCGCAGGGATTTTCATTTCGAGAAGCCACAGACACAGTCACTGCCACAGCTCAAAGCTGAGCCACAATTGAAATGCCGTCAAGCCAATGTGTTCGGACTACAATTGAAACCACACCGCACAGCGCTCGCCTCAACACCGTCAAATGCCCCAAGCAAAAGCCATGGCAACGCAGCCTCCCACACTCCACCACCCCCGCCCCTGCTGGGCGAGGTCAGCAAAACAGAACAGGACTGCCAATCAGAGCCTGCGGACACTGCAGGAATCCTGCACTGCTCTGCATCATCAGAACCTGGGCCAGAACACCTGCTGCTGCTCGTCCCCCCCAAAAACGGGGTGGCGGCAAGCAGCTTTGAATGTTCCAATCAGCAAATCAGGAAGATAATACACACTCAGAGCATATTGGCGCTGAACAACAATGCTGATAAACTAATAATAGCAACTATTCCAAGGCTCTCAGAGCTACGCCGAAACCCCATCCCTATATCTATGATGCTTTGTTATTTGCACTGCCTACTGTACCGCAACATTGCCTGCAGACGGCAGCAGCTTTAGATGTACCGTTCTTTTGTTCATTGCCGCTCTCTTTCGGGTCTTATTTTACGCTCAGCACTACTGAGAGCGCTTTGACGCCACGTTTGATGTGAGAGAGAAGACAAGCAAACGAGTAGGAGCGAGCAGAATAGGCACCGCAAAGAGAGCGCGTTGCGTGGTCTCGCTCTTTTTCGTTCGCTTTCGGCTGGCAGCAGCACCAAAGCAGCTCTCGCTCTCTAGCTCTCTCGCGCTCATTCCAGGCTTTGCTTGCATTTAGGGAACGGCAAGGCCACTGCACCCAGCATTCAATTAATCAACTGACATCGCCTTGAAACGATCTAACTCTTGCACGGACTCGTAGTGAACCTGGTCTTGAATTGTCTTCAATCGAACATAGCCTTGAACATAGAACATGGTAAACCTAATATTTATTCTGCAATTATGAAAGCTCACTTGAGGATTCAGAATTCAGAAGAGCCATGCGGCCATCGTACAAATCACTGAAATAAACCTCAAGAGTTCTAAAGAGTTCTTGCTCCATACTAAAGACATTGCCAAAGCAATCGATTCGACTGTCATGTCCGAGCGACTGCTGCAGCTGCTCCCTTTGCCATCGACCACATGCGGCTCATTATGTGGCCAAAACATTGGGGCCCTCCTCTCAGGGCTGCAGGCACTGGCGGCACTGGCGGCACTGGCGGCACTGGCAATTGACCAACGAGAACACACACACACGACTACCAGCCATTCAGCTGACCAATGCAGTTGTCCGCTTCCATTGGCATTCATGAGTCCAACACTTCCGCTTTGTCCAGCCCAGACACAGACACACACAAATAGAGTGATAGAGAGAGAGAGAGAGACAAAGGACATTAGGGTTGAGGTTTAGGCCATGCCAATGGGCCTAACTTGGCCCCTAGCAGATGATGATGCCTTTGCAATTTCACTGCCAATTTGCTGCATTAATCGCTCCACAAAACAGAAGAAGGAACAAACATTTGCCAGGCAATTTGCTACGCGACCGAAATTTCAATTTCTTCCAACAGAAAAACGGGAAAAAAGGAAGCATTTGCATACCAAATGAGCGGAACAGAAACAACAAAAACAGGCCAAAGGTTAAGGTTATATTCTACAACGGATTTGGGCAATTTTTAACACGTTAACTTATTGCTTCGACACGGTTCAGATCACAATAAAAACAAGAAGAACGGAGCAACAAGAAGAGCCACAGCTGAGGGACAGATCCCTAATAAATCGTAAATCTATTGGGCCAATTTTCTGGAAAAAGATGAGCTGCAAGCCGCAAAAAGCTGAAGCTAAAGAGGAAATGACGCTGCCCCACCAGGAACCGACACAACCCGGGCGGAAATTGCTTTAGCTGGCACCCCTTTTCGGGGGCCCCCAGAGATCCGCCTGCTTTTGCATGTCAGGGAGCATGGATCTGCGACGTCAACAAGTTCATAGCCAAAAGGCCAAAGGTTGCCCCTGCCCCTCCCTCTGCAGCCGCTTCGGGTGCGGTTTTCGCGCGTCTCTTCGGCCATAAACATTTACATATTACAAGCATTTTTTTCGGTCTATGCCAGTCACGTGCTCTCTGGCTTTTTATTTGTTTTCCCGTTCTGCCGGAAAATGTTAAAATGTTGACTGCAATTACCAGGCGGGCGGGACTCCGCATAGAGCGAATGTCTTCCCTTTAAGCCACTCAGCCCTCTCTATCTGGCGGTCATAAATTTCCACTGCTTGCCCTGAGTGTGGGGCTCTACATAAACACACATACACACATACATACATACATATCTACAGGGATACCGCACAATGGGGCGCCAATTTCTTGGGTCTGTTGCTAGTAAATGTACACCAGTCCAAATGAAATCATTCCAGCAGCTGCTTCCCATAAGTCTCCGTCGAGTCAAATAGAAAATTAGGAGCAGCCGAGAATGACAGTAAATGGAAATGATTTCAAATTAGATACCCAGGGTGCACCCACTACGCTCTTGAATGGAGTTATATTCGACACTTTATGGACTTCCGCCAAGTCACATAATCAAATAAAGTCGGGGTTTCTTTGCTACTTATCCTCTGAATAGGGAATTTGCATTTCTAGATTGAACCTCGATTGATACCATGGAAGTTCTATGAGGGTTTTTTCAGGAGGAGCTACGATTAGTTTTGCAATTACCATTGACATTGTCAATGCAGGAGCTGCATTTCCATCCCCCAACATCCCCCATATGTCTTTACATAGGGATTCATGAAATGGCACTAATTTAATACTTTTCAAATGTGATTTAAAGCTCAGACAAATGTTTGCATTCCCCTAATTAATCCAGCTTCAGTGTAAATTGAGTGGACTGTAATTTTGTTTGCTGCCTTCGCTCCCATCTCCCTTCTGTCTCCCTCTCCTTCTCGCTCACTCTCTTGCGCTTTCTCCCTTTTGAATTTTGAGTACTTGACAGCAATTTGCTGTGGAGCTTTTTAATTGCTCTCGCGAGTTGTTTCGCTTGGCTTTTCTTTTTGAATCTCTCATTTCGTACGGACCCTCTCCTCTCTCTCCCTCTTCCACTCGCATGTGTAAATACCATTCATTCACACAGATGTGCATGATGCGGTCGTGTGTGTGTGTGTGTGTGTGTGTGTGTGTGCATGAGTGCTGTTACCGTTTATAGGTACAGTCAGCAGGTGCAGCAGCTTCTCATCTGCCATGCTCCATGTGCGCGCTTTTTCGTGTTAATTTACTTTTCAGCTTGTGGCCAGCAACCGCAGGAGACGGGTCGGGACGCTGCTGCAGCATCTCAATTAACTGCAAAGAAGTACCGAGAAGAGAAAGGGAAATCCTGCCACATCGGCGAGTAATGAAAGGGACAGACGAAGCACAACAACAAACAAATTGCAAAAATGAGTATGGCCCCCAGAGGCAGCCAAAGAGTTGAAATGTAAGCCAAACAAATAGGAGAGCCCCCTACCGAAAACAAAATGCAGACCCCAGGGAGAAGCCTTTTCAACATTTTCACGTTTGAAACACTCACAAAAGACTCGTACATACATATGTATGTAGCTGGAAAAATGGGAACTGCATGCCTTTCAATAAGTTGCCTTCTCTGCGGCGTCTGGGCTGGCTTTAACCCCTGGACGGACGGCCCAAACTCCGACCAAAAGGGGCTCTAAAGGTGCTGAAGAGGACACAAAATTAAGGCCAGACGACGACGACGACGACGACGACGACGATTCTCTTTTGTCTGACCTGACCCACTAAGTGGATACGATACCCATACCCTTGCCTCTGTCTGAGGGTCTCTCTTGTTATTCTAAATGTATTACTCTCTCTCACGCTTTCTCTGTTTCTCCGACAACCACACCCCACTAACTAACTCAAACTAATGAGCGTTAGTGGGTTGACATTAAACACAAAAAAAAAAAAGAAGAAGCTCACTCCACCTTGGGGGAGACGAGTCCGTTCGCTCCTCGAGCACATCAAATGGCAGAGTTTAAACCTCATCGCTGGCGCATAAATTTCTACCAGTTTAGGGGCCCCTGCTCATCCTCTGGCCCTCGATGGAAATGAGACTGGGATGCAGCGCTGCCTGTCCATTGGAGCATGTTTAATAAGCGTCGCCATTTCTCATGCAGCCAGGGGGGGCCCTGCCATGCAAATGACGACGAGCAGAGCAGCAACTATGAGAACCATGAGTGGCACGTGAAGAGTGTAGTGTGTGTTTTGTGGCGTGTGTGTGTGTGTGTGCTCCCGGCGAAGCCAGTTGCAAAATGTTTGAACAGGATGTGAAGAGCAGTGCTTGAACAAAAGCTGAATGCGACTCCCACTCGAGAGAGAATGTCAAGGGATCGCAGGGAAATCTGAGGAAATCTTCTGTTTTTATTTCATTCAAGCCAGCGGTGGGCACGCTTTTTGAAGCGCAAGACCAGTCCAGCGAGACGAGAGTCATGCACACGACATGTACATACATACATATGTTGCTTTTGGCAATTCTCGAGCATTCTCTTTGGCAGTATTCGCTTGTGTCTCTCGTAACGAGCATCAATGTGCAGCGTCATGCACACGACATGTTTCCCATACTGTAAAATGAGTTCTGCAGGATCCAGTAACTATCCGAAGAGAGTTTTTTCTTGCTCGTGAAGAAAACTTTCTGCTTTTAGGGATACCCCAATAGATAGAACATCTAGCAACCATTTGCGTTGGGTGTACGGGTATGTGGCATGCCCCAAGCCCTCGACTAAATGTGAATTATGATGATGCTGCACAAGAGTGACATTCCGTGCTCCGTGCTCCGTGCCATTCCACGCAAGAATATCATATTTTCCCGGTATTCTGCTGTTCTGGCTATTCTGTTGATGTTCTATCGCCCATTCCCGTGCTTTTCCCCCTGCTTTTTCACGGGAAATTTGTCAACTCAGTGAATCAAAAATGCTATATGAAAAGAGACAGGCATCAAGCTGGAGGCAACAACAGCGACAGGGAGAGGGAGAAGCAAACAAATGGAATGTTGTTTGCATTGAAATTTGGTTGCGTGGCTTCGTTTGGTTTTCAATTAGACGAATGCTGCGAATGTATGGCCAATGTTTGCCAATAATTTGCGGAATGCCTCAACAACACACAAAAAGAGAAACACAAATGCCAAGAAACTGAAGGAGCCCTGACCCGGCAGCAGTTTGGTTTACGACTGACAAACGGGCAACAGCAGCCAGGACATTCCCATACATCTGTAGCCACTGGACACGCCCCAAGGACGTGAGGACGTGAGGGCCTGGGCCAATAGCTCACGTACGGCCAGCGATCCGACCACGTTTCAGCCAAGTATATGTCTCTCCATCCGTCAATTGCAGAGAGATATGCAGGGTATTATATGGAATTCGTGTGGCCAGAACAGAAAGTAGGAAACAGAAGAGAGCTTCCCGAATAGTGGGTATCACATAGTCGCAACACTTGCTCTCTGAGTCTCTCAGGATGTGTGCGTGTAATAAATATCACCTGCAGCCAGAAGGAAACTCACTTATTTAGTGACAGCCAGCGTCTCGTGCTGCCTGAGAGCATCTCTCCGCTGCTTTAGCGTGTGAATTTTTGTTAATTTATTTAGGCTAAAGAAAGACTTGTGTACGCTCCGCATTAGACACATGGAATTAGATTCCAAGGGCACCAGAAGAGCTGCTCCTGCCATGGCCCAATCATTTACTTAATTATTTAAAATGCTGCATGCACTTTGTGCTGCGTGCATCACCTTCCCTTCATAGCGGCTCCACTGCCGTTGCAGCTTCAATTTGTTTATGGCAAAGCAGAGTGGGGCAGAGAGCAGCAGCAGAGCGCCGTTAGGGCACCCAGGCAGGACATGAAGCGAATCGTTTGTTTCAAATTACTTTAACATTTTGCAAGAGCAAAACAGGAGCTGCAAGAACAGCATCTCGGATGAGTCACCTTGCAGCATTAAACCCTTGAAGCGAAGCTACCTTCCTTCGTCTTCGTTCCTTTCATCTTTTATATTAAATTTTTGCTCTATGAGCAAATTGTTATGCAAATTCTAGGAATAAATGATGCTGGTGCAGATGGGGATGATGATGATCATTAGCTTTCTCTTTGCCAACTTTTTTCTTCACCTTTTGACCTGCAATTAAAGATATTTACCTGGAAATGGCAGGGTGGGAAGTCATTAGGATTGTTTTAATAAAATACTACAAGTATTCTGAGAAATCTTTGAGATGCAATTTTATATTGAATTAAGTCAAGAATAAACATGAACCACTCGACACAGTCGTAAGAGCCCTTTAATTTTGCGATAAACACGAACCAGAACTAGCCAGAACTTATTGGGGGAAACCATTTCATGATCCACAGATCGTAATTGAAAGTGCGCATACGTACATCGAGAAATCAACCTCATGCACGGCGGCTAATAGTCTGGCATTTTAAATTTTAAAATTTAGTGACATCATTCGATGGGAAGTTAAGTTGGGATCTGACGCAGGTATACCTACTAAGATACATGTACACCTTCGTGACTCTACGAGCAGGGGCAGACAAGTATCTAAACGCATCTAAACATGCAACTAGAACGTTACGTCTTTGCAATCTATAGTCATGTATGTGTCGAATCGTAAGATTATTCTCAGTGTACGAGATTGTCCCCAGTGGATGATCTTCTGCTGGCTTCGCATTCTCCTTTACGTGTCTGTCCGTTATTCGTGTCATTTTCCTATTGCAGCGCTCGTGTGCAGAGAGAGAGAGAGAGAGAGAGACTTGCTTAACTCGCTCACAGAGGATCGTAAGAGAGAGATGATGAGATGATGAGTTGCCAAGTTTGAAGGCTTTGCTTGGTGCACTTGGTGGAAACCTAACAAATATTAGCCCAAACCCGACATACGATGTATTCAGACAGGCAATCCCAAGCTTCTTATGCGCGGATGCTAGGGAGAAACAAGAATGTGAGCCGAGGGACGCTGCCGCATGACGAGCGGCTTGTTTAACCGTCCTACGGACCAAGTATTGAGTATTTTATGATGACGAAGAGAGTTAAACAGTAAACTTAAGCGATATGTTCACCAGTTTGAGATAGGCTAACGCATCCTTTACGATCCTTGACTTTGTCAATCCGGTTTTTAAACCAAAATTATAATTAAAGTGCTCGAAAACATCATAAAAGCAGCATCGGCAAGCCGTAAATGTGATTACTAAATCGAAAAAATGTCGGACCAGACAGCAGCAAGCATTTCTGGCCGCAATTTAAGCTGAATTTAAGCCACCAAGACCAAGTTTATTTATACATGTATTCAGTAAGTTATCAAATAACAGAAACACACACATTTTTCCAGCTCCCATTCCCCAGTACCCTGCTCCGCACTCCCCACTCCCCACTCCCCCATTCATTGGGCTAAGAGCTGCCAGCTACCAGCAGATGCGAAAAAATATTGCGTCTGCCTTGGCGTCATTTTTCAATTTCTTTCGTGCTCCAGTGACTTGCCCTTGCCCCACCCCTGCCCCAGCAATAAGAAAGCCAACATATGCACCTGTAGCGGTGTGGCGGTGTGGCGGTGTATCTGTGTGGCGGTGTAGCGGTGTATCTGTGTGCATAGAAAGGAAAATCCCCTTGCTGGGGCTTAGTGGACTTTTGCCCCATTTCCATTTTTACGATTATGTGTTCGCTGCGAGAACATAAAATCCGAATCTTATCGAATTTCGAATCTAAGGATCTCTCAATATTTATAGAATTTTCTTGACGGGGAGTGTGCCCTCCACCGCCACGAATACTCACCTCGATACAGAACTGACAGTCGCACTGCAGCAGGGACATGGCCTCGCCCGCATCCTCCACGTCGATCAGACACAGCTTGCAGGTGAATGGCTGGAAAGTGCTGGTGGGCGTGGCCGAGGGTGTGACATCCACGGAGGCGAGCATCTCGCGGCGCTGCAGGGTGATGCCGTCCCGCACGCAACAGGCCTGGGCCGCATGATTGGCATTGGCCATCGACAGCAGGGAGCTGACGGTCAAAGGATAGGCATGATTGGTCCCAAAGGGACCGAGCTCCCCGCCAGTCGCTGGCGACTGCTCCTGCTGCTGTTCCTCCTCCTCCTCCTGCTGATGATCTTCCTTGGCATGGAACAGATTGTTGTTGGAGCTGGAATGGAGCGTGGCCGTGGTCACATTGGACGGGGGACTGGGGCTGCTGGAGGGTGCCGACACCGCTCCGCCGCTGAGTCGGATCTGGGCATTCACGTTGATGTGTGGCTGCTCTTCCTCCGTTCCGGCTGCCGAATCCGGGCGAACTACGAATCCGTTGGCCAGGGAGTAGCGCGATCCGGAGGCCGCCAGGGACAGCAGGCTGGAGCAGCGCGAGCATGTGGCCCCGCCACCGCCATGGCCGTTGATGCTGTTCACGCTGTTCCGCAGCCGATTGAGAGGTCGTATCTGCTCGACGCCGGCGCTGCTGAAGATCCCACTGCCATGGCCGGCCATCGAGTGGCCCTGGCTCCGGCTCTGGGACAGGCTTAGACCCTGACTGTGACTGTGGCTCTGACCCTGCCGTGTGAGGGCCAAGACCGTCTCGCATTTGCGCAGTCCCGTGTACTGGACAATGGACTGGGACTTCTCTTGGTGGAGGCTGCTGGCGCTGCCCTCGCGCCGCATGATGTGCCACAGCTTGTGCTGGACAACGTTCAGGGAGCTGCTCGATCCACTGATGCTGAGGCTGCCCCTGGGCCCGTGCCCATTGGCTAACTGCTGAGGGCCGGCTGGATCCCGGAGGACCACGTCCTGCTCCGAGGGTGTGCGTGTGATCCGTATCTCCGGGGAGGCCGGACGCTGCAGGCCAGTCTCCCGATCCTTTTCCCGCTCTCGACTGCTGTTGCTGGCCTTGAGGCCCACGAGAGATTTGAGAAAGTTCTCGAAGCGACGCCGTCGTGGCAGCTGTCCGCCCCCGGACAGCCCCAACGAGCTCTCCAAGTCATGGCCAGCTCCAGCCAGCCCTCCTCCAGATCCGCCGCCGCCGCCTCCAACGCCACTGAGGCTGCTTGCTCCGCCAGCATCGCCATTCGCCGAGGAAATGATGATCTTGTTGCGCGTCTGCGTCTCCAGCAGCGCCACCGTCTCGGCCTCGTGGGCGTGCTCGAGATGGGACGTGGCATGCAGGGAAGCAGAAGCGGATGGGGCCTTTTGGCTGGCGGAGCGTTGGTGCTGCTTTGTGTTTGCCAGATTGTGAATTGGCGACGAATCCTGGGGAAACAGAAAGACAAACAACCGATTAATCTCCTCTCACAGAGTGGCTTAGCAGCAGACTCACCCTCGAGTCCTGTTCGAGCTCCTCCTCGAGGGCACTGTACACGGGCGCGTACCAGGAGTAGGATAGCTGCTTGCGGGCCGTGTGGGCCGGGGGCGGTACGGCGCCTCCTCCTCCACCAGCGCCTGCAGCAGCACCCCCCACACCAGAGGTAGCCGTGGGTGAGGTGAGGCCCAGGCCGTGATGCTGATGATGCTTGTGCGGCACAAGTTTCCCGCCTGCTCCTAATCCTGCTCCTGCTCCTGCTGCTGCTGCTGCTGCTGCTCCTCCTCCTCCTGCCCCGTTGGGAGCGTAGTTTGTGCCGGCGGTGGTCACCAGATTGCTGGCGTTCGTGTGGCTGTAGCTAAGTGGCAGACTACGTCGCTGCTGCTGTCCACGCGTGGGCGGCAAATGCTTTGTCGTCTTGCGGGTCGTCCGCTCGCCGCCAGCGCCGTAGAGGCTGCTGTGGTGCTGTCGTCTCTGGTTGTGGCCCAGACCCAGCTCCTTCTTTGTGAAGATGAGCGAGGCGCTGTTCTTGCTGAGGCGAATGGACCGCTGCTTGTCCACCACGGTGGCCTCGACGTGGGTCAACAGGGGCACCGTCTCGGACAGGGGCAACAGTTGGTGCTGCGACGTGGCCGATGACTCTGCCGGAAAGTTGATCACAAAGCTCTCGGCGGCGTCATCAAATACGCTCGCCCTCGCAGCACTCACACAATCCTCGCTGGACGAGGGACTGCTGAGGGAGTTCCGTTTGTTGGATGCTCGGGAATGGGATTGGGAATTCGAGTGGGAATGGGAATGGGAATGGGATCGGGGATGGGTTTGTGTTTGGGTTTGGGGATGCTCTGAGATCTGGCGACTGGTGATATGTGACGGCCGAGCCGCTGTAGCTAATCTTGTTCTCTACCAACAGCTCCAGGGGCGGCAAGAGCTTTGAGTTGGGCGTCGCGTGCCTCTGCTGTGGCAGACTCCTGTCGGGGTCAAGTTGTTCTGTCGAGTTCTGGTGAATTCTCTGCTTCTGCTGCTGCAGCTGCTGCTGCTGTGTCTGATGCTGCTGCTGCTGCTGCTGCGGCGTGGCATGGGCGTGGGCCTGCACTTGGTACTGCACTTCATTCGGCTGCAATCCCGTCGATGCAGACATTGGCGGCATTGGTGGCCTCATCCTGGCTCAGAGAGGAACTGCACTTGGCTATGTGGCTGGAGAGCGAAATGGTGGTCCTGCACAGGTCCTTAGCCGTGCCCGGCAACGGCAGCAACATCTTGATCAAGGCCTGCAAGCGAGACATCAAAAGAGAGCAATGAGAATCACAGATTCGACAAATGGGAATAAAAGATGCCAAAAGTATACTCGGAAACCATTCAGATTCAGAGCCAATTATACGTATGATTTTATGCGTATTCTTGTTGGTACAAATTGCCCCTAAGCGAACGGACACACTCGTTGCAGAAAGGCACCAACACGAGAGACCATGCCCACTGATTACTCGAATTACTGTATGCCCACTTCTTGTTTCTTTAATTTCTTACTGATTCGCGCCTCTTCGTTTACATTTTCGGCGTCGCAGACCAGGCCTCTAGTACCCCAACGATCACCCCCGCAAAGAGCCCAAGAGCTACAATTGTAGATTGCACATCCAGTATTCAACAGTTGACGACTCATCAATTAATCCATAGCGATACATTTTATGCACAGAGAACACAATGGCTTCTGTCTGTTGGCTTAAATGATGCCTAAGCCAATTTGCAGAAATTTCCCATTAAATCATTTGCTGCAGGAAATCATCAGCAGCTCGGTTAATAGTTTCCATGGCAGAGTAATCTGATTATGCATAATTTTGAAAGGAATATGCACATGTGCAGATGAAAACAGGCAGGACAGACGGAGCTGCAACAGGGCCAAATATGGAGTGGAGTGTGCCTTTGAATGCCTTGAATGGGAGCCCGAACGAGAGAGCAGGTGCCAATTGGAACTTGGAACTTGGAACTTGGAACTTCTGAAATGTTGTGGCATTTCAATTTATTTTTATGTTCAAAAATACTAAAAAGTAAATTGCTACCTCAACGAATTCCATCCAACATTTGGTTATGCCCTCGCATTTTCATCTGCGTTTTATTGGATTTGTTCAAGGGTTCCGGGAAGGTTTACCTTTGCTTTTCCACCATCTATCATTTAATTTTGAATTTGTGTCAACTGTCAGCCTGTCAGGTGAAAAGTGAAAGGTCAGACCTGACCGCATTAAGTGGCTTTCAATGTTATCCGATGCCATCCAGCAGCCAGGCAGTAAATTTGATTGAGTTCTCCAATCAATCATGGCCCAGGCAGGGGCCGCTAGAGGTTTGGCTTTTGGGCCACGATTTTCATGGCCCACTAATCCGTTTAAATGTTGTTCGGTGTGCAACAAAGAGGCAAATTTAACCGGGAAAATTCTCGTATTCCTGGCAGAACTTAGGCAACGGAAATATTTCATTCTCAATTCCCAGCGCGAGTTACGCCACGCTTTTTTCCGCATCGATCCGTGGCAGGTGCCAGGTGGCCAGGTGGCCAGGATGTGACCCAAGGACTCCCCGGACAATGGAAATTCATGCAAATTGATAAATGGCATGACGGAAAATAGAATTTTGTGAAAATTAGATAAATTCTACAGGAAGCACATGGATTACAATATTCACTAAATAATTTACGTTTTAAAATTCCAGCAAATATGTAAATTATTTTTTAAACATTCAACAGAACAATGGGGGAATTATCAATGAATCTAGTCAATCATAGATTGAGCCTAAACAATTATTGTTTTATTGTTTTGACTTTAATTTACTTCAATTTCGTTTGTAAAGGATTTACTCCCTCCTTCCTCTTTACTCCCCTTAAAGATTATAGGATTCTGTTGTAAGAGACCTCACTCTCTCTCTCTCTCTCTCTCTCTGGCTGCAATCCATAGATATTGCCAGTAATGGCAGTCTGTGGTCGCACTGTTCATTGTTCAGGACTGAAGGTAATGGCATTTTTCCATTAAGTTCAACTTAATTACGAAGGCAGCGAATTGCTCACGCTTAAGCTGCCCGCAGAGAGAGAGACATCCGAGGAATGTGGCTATATTAATTTTTGGCATGCCATTCCTGGGAGGAACACCCGACGGGAGCAAAGGCTCCCCCTTCGACGCACCGAAGTGTGCAACGGAAAAAATGCGCATTACGCATAATTGCCGAGCGCCAAGGAGGAAGAGGAGTGGCGTGGCGTGGCGTGGCGTGGCATGGAGGAGCACGGAGAAAAGGAGCCACAAACCGCAGCAGTGAAAAATGTGAAAGATAAATTGCTTGCACCGACACACAGACACACACACACACACACACACACACATCCACACACACCCACACCCACACATAATCGGCTGCTGCTACAAGGCCAAGTCCTTGGGAGGAGGAACAGAAACAGAAGCAGGGGGGCAGGGGGCAAGAGGGCGGACATCTACAAGACACATTTGCCGCCTGGCTGACACTGACTGGGGTTTTCGTGCTGCGGCATGCCCCCGCACCCGCACCCGCACCCGCACCCGCCCCGCCCCCGCTCCCGCCCAGAAACCGTCTTTGTTTTTTTTGGGGCCAGAATTAATCGCTTTCGTCGCGCATTGTGAAATGCCGAAATTTGTCTCGTGTTTTTTTTCGTGCATTCCCATTAAACGCCATTTAAGCCACGTTAAGAGGAAGCTCAAAAGGCGGGCAATTGCAAAATGAAGATTGATAGAGCTCTGGCTTGCACACACGACTTCTCCTGCTCTTGGAGGCCCTTGGACACCAAAGAAACTATCAAATCGACAGCAATCGAAGTGGAAAGTGGAGAATCTTCGACTGAAAACGGTCTAAATGGGAGCCCAAAAGCACACACAATCAATTGGTCGGCAGAGCAGTTGTGAAAACAAAAGGAATTGGTCAATTATGCATAACTTACCATAATTTAATCTGCCAGGAAATGCACTCAAATGCCAAAGTTCTGCAATGAAGCTGGAAAAAAAAAGAGATGGAAATATGAATTATTATTATTCGATTGCAAGATTGGGGATTTGGGGATTTAACAATGGAATTCGATATTTACTACATGTATCGTACATCGAAATGCGAAACCGATTAGAGGAGGAGCTACTGGGCTTCTTCAGCAGCGAATTGGTTAATATAGCAACTGAATCGAATGTGTTTTTTGGGCTTGTAATATATATATGTGGGTTGGTGTACAGTTTGGTACGAAAAGCCCAACCAAATGATGATTAGATCCCTAGACAAAGACGAGCAGCAACGATGATACGATCCCTAGACAACGACGAGCATCAACGATGATTCCATCCCTAGAAAACGAGCATCAACGATGATTCCATCCCTAGAAAACGAGCATCAACGATGATCCCATCCCTAAGAAGCGACGGTGAACGGAAGGGAAATTACGCAGGCAACGCGAAAAACCTAACGACGTAAAAGAAAAAGACATATTTATCCCACATTTATTGAACATTAAATACAAAAATAAACTATTAAACATTAAATAAATTAAGAAACCCACATACGTATATAAAAAGAGCAAAAGCGATAGCGATAGAGTCAGTTTTCTTGGACCAATTCAAAGACGGTGACGGGTCGGTTCCAGGCGGTGTCGGATTGAAGAACTAGAATCCAAGACAGAGTAAATTCAAGGGCGGGCGAGCCGAATGCAAGCGAGGCTTCGACAAGAGCGAGACAGATCGAGAGAGCGAGAGCCAGAAAGACGCGAGATGAAGAGAGAGCAAGAGAGAGCGGCTGCCGGGGCTGCTGCTGTGTGCGAGAGTATAAATTCGACAATGCGGTACAGTGGGCAGTGCAAATAACGAACAGGGATAGGGATTTACTGTACTGCTGCACCACAGGCTATAGTCTATGGATTATTGTAGACCAAGAACCCGATTATGCGTGATTAAATGTAAGAATTAATTAAGGCTGAATAACCATAACTGCGGTCCTCCAAGTAGAAATTTTAATTGCCTTTCTGTACGTAGGTTTGTAGCATTTTCCTCGGCGGCTAATTAGCGTGCCCTAGGCACACACCCGGGGTTAAGCGTGGCCAAGTGGACCACCAGAGGACAGGAGGAGGGAACGAGGCCGAGGGCTGCCCTAAGAAGTGGGCTATGCTTTATTTATGGAACAAACACACACACACACACCCCCACACTCTGCTGCTGCCTGTACACATGTCAGGGACAAGCCCTCAGCTGCTAAGCCACACTGCGAGAGAGGGACAGAGATCATCCCAGACGATTCATCATTTATCAAGTTTCAACGATTATAGATGATAGCTTTTTCCTGATGACAGCGTACAATCCACAGTGTAATCACAGCAAACGAAAAACGAAAAAACGAAATGGGGAAATGGAAAATGGAAAATGGAAAATTGTAAATCGAAAATGTCACGCAATTGCTGACGTCTTTGGCATGCAACAAAACAGCAAACAACTTAAGTGTGAGATTTATCCAGTGGCCATCAAGCGTCTGCTGCACGGAGCGTATGCGTGATATCTGTCATCCTGCGGGGCAAAGGGAGACGCTGCTCCCGCTGCTGTCTAATTATCATGACTAAATGGTTTACTCTGCGTACGTGTGTAAGCCAGAAGATGGAGACTCCAGAGACATGTGCCAGCCAAAGGATTACGACAGCCACACTGCCTAAGCGGCTTAAGGCCTTGCCTGGCTGGGCTCAGAGCTGCCTCGTGGGTCAACGATAGAAGCAACAAATTAATCAACATTCGCCATAAAGTCGCAGCTTTGCTGTGGGATATACAGGTTATCCTATAGGTACGGCAAACAATGGCTTGGGTTCATGATTTGTATTATTATTTTGGAATAAAGTGGTTCCAATTTACGAGAGTCTACTGTATTGCGTCTCTTGAATCGAGTCTTTAAAATTGAAGCACTAAGAGACGAAATCATGTGTATTTTTGTATAGAATTTGTATCTTTCTTTTCCACAAGGCACTCCCTTTGAAAGACTCACAGATTTCCTTCCACAATCACAATCACAATCACAATAATACTCAAAAGTTGTCTCCTGCCAAAACGATGGCAGTTCCGATCGGCGTTAGAGCCACAATTCGATTGAAATTTCAATCGCAGCCAACACGCAGCCAAAGTGCCTGGCGATAGCCTGACGATCGGATCGACATTTGCATCGCCAGTGCATTTAAAGTAAGAATAGCTTTGTTCCAATAATAGATAATCATAGACAGATGTTGCTTACACAACTGAAATGAGGTGTAGGAGGAGGAGGAGGAGGAGGAGGAGGAGGAAACCTTTCCAGTACTTTGAATAATCATACGAGTAGCACTGCCAAACAGACGCCCTCTTTTCAGACTACTACGTGGGCCATCCCTGGGCATCAAGTCAAAGTTCTGGGCAACCATTGGTAATCCAAAATGGAGTCTCAATCAACTACGTGACGTATGGCACGGCAATGGCGGAGGGCGGTAATGGCGGTGAGAAGTCACCTAGAAATCGCAGTCTCGAAAATGAGATCCTGCCTGCCTGTCTGGGACATGGAGCCGCTATTCAAGAGATGCACGTATCCGTAATGGGAGCCTTTTCACTTGCCACACCCTATGGCGGCAAGAGGCACTTGAGAGTCTAGACGACGGCAGCGGCAGGAGCGCTCGAATGAAAGCCCAGGCGCAACTCTTTAAGAATGAAATTAAAGGCCTCTACAAAATCTCAATTCTGATTATTTCGCCTTAGCATAGGACGCCACTGCAGTGGCAATGCCAGTGGCAGCTGTCGCCCGCTTGTGTGTGGCAAAGCCGCAAACAACACAAAAGCCACATCTGGCAGTCGCTTCGACTTTTGCACCAGCAGCTGTCACACAGCAGCATCCTTCCTCGTTTCTGTGTAGCCATCCATTAAAGTGCCAATTGCAGAAGCTCTTGGCCATGTGCTGGGACTGCCCACCAGTGGCCAGTGGCATGATTTGCTGAGAACTTGCTGAGAATTGTATGAATGGAAAGCTAAGCCTCACTGGAAGAGACAGAGAAAGAGAGAGTTTCCAGCTTTTGAGAACATTTTTGGCGGCTGCTCTGGGTACATCAACCCTGGACTGCTAAGCCACACTGGAAGAGCGAGAGGTGGAGAACATCTTTCCTTCAGCATAGCAGCAATCATTATCAGATTGCTTAAAGATTGGTAGATAATAGATACGATTAGATACACACATCTACAAATGTGCAACAAAATGCTGTCGCATTGCATTATGAAATTATACAACACACATAGGCACTGCAGCGCTGCTCCCAGGTCCACAGGAAAACTGGAAAGCTGGACGCATATATCTCTCTCGCACTCAGTGTATGCTTTGCCCATTGCAGCCAGTCCAGCTTCAAAATGAAATGTCATACAGCTATAACATTTCCGGTTCGAAAAAGTCATAAAATGGCAAAGGAAAAGCGGAGGAAAAGCGTAGCACAGAGACCAGGGGGCACAGCGGGACTGGGAACCGGGGCTCCCGGGACACCGGGAAACTCGGACACCCGGAGGAACTGCAGCAGCAGACAGCTGCTGGAATATTGAATGCAAAAGGACGCGGGAGATGAAACAACAGAGCCAAATGATGGACAGAAGCGGAAGAGCAAACTATTCCAACAGAAGCACAACAAAAAGACATACTTTTGCCGTAAAAGCAAATGTTGAACGAACGAGAAAAGTTGCCACACGGCACGGCCCCACTGAAACAGCGCGCTTTTCGATCCTTTGATGCTTAAATCGATTGCAGCTGCACCTTTTTCCATGGCAGAGACATACATTACGATAATATTTAACAGAGACTCACTAAACACACAGAGGAGAGAGCCCTTGTTTTCTTATTCTTCATTCTGGCTATCATAGAGAAAAACAGTTTCCCCATTCATCCAGAAAGTTCTCCATTTAAAATGTATACCCCAGATCATTCCATTGGGCCAAAAACTTTCGCTTAAGCATCCCATTGGTTGCAACAGCAAAAAGTGCATAAAAACCAAAAATAAAGAGGAAAAGAATAGCTTAAATTGTCACCGCTTTTGCCTGATTTATAGCCCTGGGCCAAATTAATTGAGAATAAAAGCTGAAATGGAGAGGGGCCCCGAAAAAGCCAAAAGCAAACAACAGTAAAAAAGTAAAAGCACACAGCAAAAATTAATTGCACTTCTGAACTTACGATGCGATGCTGTTTGTGTGTTTCTCTCTGTCTCTCTGCCTCTCTGCCTCTCATTTGTTACAGAAAATTCAATTAAACAATTCTGAAATCGTATAAACAAAATCTACCCCTTTTGGGCAGGGCGCAGGGCTAAGCCACATTGGGAGAGAGAGACAGGGTGCCGTAGGGCAGTGCAGTTTGCAGTGCAGTGGGCGCCATAGTTTTTAATTGAAAAATGTGCAATTAAAACTCTTGAATGCATATGGAAAACGAGCGGAAAACGAGTGGAAAACCGAACAGTTAACCGTGAGCGATCAATGGGGCGTGTGGGCAGCGTTGCAGCGTTTCAATGTGTATAAATTATATGTAAGTCGCCAGCAAATTAATTAAAGCACTTAATTTTGCCACAGATTCAATTATACTACATGGCATTCAATTAAGCGCATAAATGTAGTCCCTGCTCCTCTGGAAATAAAGTGAATAAATATCTGGCGGCTTCGAGGGGCGTACACAGGATAATTCCACCTACAAAAGGACCAACAAACAGTAGCATGTGGCATGTGGCATGTGGCAAGTGGATGGGGCACATAATTTGGCACATGACAATGTTAAATATTGACTGTAGCATAGGGGAAAATTTCCAAATGTCAAAAGTCACTAAATACGTATGTATTGTGGTGTGGGTGTGTATCTGTGGCACACATTGATGTTTTTGTGGTCGGAATGTGTCATGCAAGTCAACACAGAGACACACAGACAAGGTGTGCTACCACATCACACAGTTATCCTGCCCATCCAATCATTGGCCCCAAAAAAAAAGAGCAAAGAAAGAGTGTTGTGCTTACAGTACGTTTCGAAAGAATAAAACAATGACTGCTAAGCCAGACTGGGAAAGAGAGAAAGGGAGAGCGGCGACACGTTGGGCAAATTATGTTTTACATTCTTTATTCTTTATTATTTTTATTTATTTATTTCTTGTTCTCATTTATTTCTTTATTTTTATTTATTTATTTTATTTATTTATTTTTATTTATTTTTATTTATTTATTTTATTTATTTATTTTATTTATTTATTTTATTTTTATTTATTTATTTTATTTTTATTTATTTATTTTTTATTTTTATTTGTTTATTTTTATTTAATTATCTTTTATTTATTCTCATTTCTGTATTCTTTCTTCATTCTTTGAACAATACAGAATGTAGTGTCATGGCGTGTCTTACAGTACTGAAACGCACTGTTCTTCTTGTGCCACCCTGTATATCCGTGTATCCGCGGATCTGTTAGGGTCACTGTTTGTTTTTTCGGCTATTTTTGGAGTTGAGCAAACAGATTATGGGTAAAAAATTGAAACATTTTCGATTATTAAATGCCTAGGCTTTCCCCCAACTTTCTACATACATACTTCCATTTGCACACACACACACAACATTATTAGCTCAAATATGAATGTATCTGTATCTGAATTTTCTATTGTTTGCATCTAAATTAGGTAGACAATGGATGCATTGTTCAGCTGAAAGGCCACACGCGAGAGCCCGCAGCAAATCAATTTCAAACATTCCATTCGAATTATTTGACATGGAAATATTTCTGATTAGTTTTCACAATTTTCCATGCGACCTGACACACAAATTGTTGCTGAAAATTTAACTGAATTAGAGGGCAGGATTTTCAATTCGTGATCAAAGTTCAAGGACACTCAGGTCGAGGATGTCAGTGAAACTCTGAGCAGCATCCGGCAGTGCAGTTGACAACTCATCCTAGCAGAACCATTTCTGATTTCTGATTGATGTTGGTGCCCCCTTTTGGATTGACACTTGACTGGGATCCCCCCTGCCCCACCCCTCCCGGAATTGTGCAACTTGCAGCAAGCACAAATTGATACCGATGACGGGGCCGTCCAGTGCCAGTTTCGGGGGATAAGTGCTTGTGCGAGCTGTCTCCATTCAGATGAAAATAAATGGCTGTATTTTCAGTAATTTTCAGTTCAGAAGTCAAATATTTTCAATATATATTGCTTCCTCTTCCATCGTCAGGGAAACTACATATTGTTGCATGCAAATGAAAAATAAAGAAAGAACAAAGTAAAATAATACCTGAATAATAAACAGAAAAGCCAAACGAAGCATCAATTTCCACATGTGAACCGGCCACGCCAGAGTAAATAATTTGTTCAACCTTTATTTGCACAGCAGCGGAATCAATCGGAATCGGACTGATGTTTCCATTAGGCATTTCCAAGCACTCAATCGGTTTTTAATAATGGCAGTACTGCTTTCAGTGTTAAGTAACGTATGAACAGTATCTGCCAAAACTAGCATCAATATGCATCAATGATCGCATTCTCTTCGCTGAAAGTTGTGGAATTCTCACTTGTTCACCCGTGCCAATGCCAAATTGATTCGATAATGTTTTTTAGTAATTTTTGTATATTATAAGAACTTAATTTTTGACCCTCTCACTCTGTGCATTTATTCCCTTTTTGCTGTCTTCCAAAATTGCACAAAATTTGATATGTTTATAATTCGCATAAATTATTCACCGAATTGCGTTTATTTTCGGTCTGTGACTTTTAGAGGGTGCCCCCGCATCAACATCATCATCAATGGGGAAATGTTTAAGAATTTAATTTCTGGCTTCGGGCCAAAGCGGAAAGACTTTGTTTGGCTTTTGATTATGCCAGAAGCGAATATTCAGCGTACATTCGGATAAATATTATTCAGTGCACAGCCCCCAAAAACGGGGAAATTGTGAAGAAAGAGCAGGAAAATTTTAAAGTCATTTCGAGGCTCCAAGCCGTCTCTAACCTTACCCCGATTAATATTTCACATTTGCTAGTCATTTCAGACATAGTCAATGGCCAGGGCCACATTGGAATGACTGCATACACACTCGTACATATATGCATATGCATATTCGATAAATTGCACTTTGAAAAGGGGAGCCCAACGATAGAGACAAAGACAGAGCCAGCGACAAGTTTCGATTTGGAATCAATTATTGCACACTATGGACGTTCAATCGCAATTCATTCGGATGCACTTTTTCAATTGCAGTTTGCACATTTTTAAAATTTAATTTTTTGTTGCTCCTAATTGAGTTATTGTCTACTTGGGCTGCATGTGAATGCATGTGAATGCAGTTGGGCATTGAATTAATAATTGTGCGATGAGTTGCATAATTGATATGGCTATTATGGCTATATGGTGGGGGTTTTTCGCTGTTGGAACATGATTAAACAACAAAGAGAAGCCACAACAGCCACACAGTCACAGTGCATGGATGGATGATTCATGGAATGACTCTGACAAAGACCAGAACACTTAATCGATTCCAATCAGACCATGAATCAGAGTTCTCTTCGATCGTCCATCTGGAGAGTTTCCAGAAGAAAGAAAAACCCGACAATTGCAGAGAGGGAGAGTGAGTGCCGAACGAGCGAGCTTGATAAACTTATTTGCTTTGCAGGCTATCAATTTCGATTGATTGCCTGTTGAGATAAACGACGGCAATTGAAATGTGTCCACAACAGCCAGAGTTGTAAATCAGACAGCGAATCATTATCGTTCAAGATAAATGAAACCAAAACAAGGTATTACTCGTGCAAGAACACCAATAAAAAACAAGGAAAACCCAGACCAGACTGTTTTTATCAGTTTACGATGACGTTGTATGTCGTGTCGCGTTTTCGAGCTTCGAAATGCATAGATTATTATTATTTACTGTAAAAAAAAAACTAAAAAATAAAAGCAAAAAGGAAAACACAATTTAAAATTAGATAAATAAAAAACCATGTAGAACCAAATAAAAAAAAAAAACAAAATACTTTAAGCAAATTTAAAACCCC
Source organism: Drosophila lowei (assembly GCA_008121275.1). NCBI lineage: Eukaryota > Metazoa > Arthropoda > Insecta > Diptera > Drosophilidae > Drosophila > Drosophila lowei. Next base: position 15,347,246 of record CM017778.1, on the reverse strand, counting down.
AATAAAAGAAGCAAAAAAAAAATACCACAACAGAAAAAATTAAAAAAATATAATCAAAATAAAAAAAATAATACAGAAATTGGGAAAATATAGAAAAAACATAAAAAGTAAGAAAAAATAATCAGTAATAGATTAAAAAGAAGTGCAATAAAAAAAATAATTAAAAAAAGATAATTAGCAAAAAGAAAATTAAAGAAAGATAATTAGCAAAAAGAAAATGGTGTAATTCGGATTCAGCGATTTAAAATACGAATATAAATATTAAAAAAAAAAAAATTCGATATACATACATATGTACATATGTACATGTATGATGGCTCAATTGATGACCCTATACATAATTCAGCCCTAGTCGCCTTTTAATTATCATTAATAATAATATAATTAGTGATCTCAATTGCTCAAATGCTAGATATGTGGATATAATGGTTGGAAAGGTATCATTTAATACAAACTTTATCGACAGATGATTCCAATGCAAAGATATACCATTATTCCAGACGATAAATCAATAAAATTATATGGGATGTAGGAGGACCAAAGCTCATACGACTAGTTCATTAACAGCAGATTCGGATTCTGTTCAAAAAGTGATGTTCTACTAACCTCGATATATTATCTGACTCACTCTGACAACCAAAACGCCTGATTTGGTTGGAAGCTATGGTTCATGGATCGCTGAATGCGAATTTAACATTCAGAATCGGTTGAAATATGTAAAGTTGGATATCATCATGGTGACGATACATAAAATAAAGCCATTGGCCAGATGTCGCGCATGTGTATCTGTATCTATATCTGCAAATGGCACCAATGGCAAGGCATTCGATTCAATTTTCGATTTTCGATCTTTCTATTTGGCTGGGGATGATGACTCAGCTGTAAAGTTGAAAAGTTTTATGTTCGTGTTTGCCATGCTGTTTGATGGCCTTCTCCTTCTCCCCAGCACATCAGAGCACAGCACAGCACCACACCACACCACACCACACCACACCAGACTACACCAATTCACAATCTACGGAACGGGCTTTGTCTAGAGTCTAGACCTTACGCAATTCCACGATTCGCTTCGATGACTTCATTAGCGTTCGCTTGTAAATAAATTTAAATTACACACGAAAAAAATGAGAAACAATCGACAGCATTGTAGCCATGTTTGGGCAGGCAGTACACATCGCAGTACACATCGCAGTACTACATCGTGCACATAAAAATATTAATTTATTCCCAGATTCAAGTTCAATGTCAGGGACAGGGACAGGCACAGGGGCAGCCACTCTCCCACGATAAAAACAAAAACAACAAAAAACACGCACATCAAAAAATAATAACAGCTGCATTTTTTATAATATTGTTATTATATATGTTTGTACATTTATTCAATTAAGCACTCGAACTGACTTCAAAGGAGAGTTGATTGAATTTGATCATTAGCCTCAAAGTGGAAGCACGACAGGCAGAAGGACTTACAAAAAAAGGAGAGAAAGGAAACTTTATTAATTTCCATAATTTACTTTTCCGTCTCTGTCGCTGTTTGGTTTTTTCCTCTTTTTAATTAGTTTATTTTTCTTTTATTCAATTGGACGCATGCGAAAGTTGAATTGTTGTCATTCACAGAGAAAGCTCTCTCTCTCTCTCTCTGCTCTCTCTGTGTCGCTCTGTCGCACATTATACCTTGCATTTCATGGAACATACCACTTTTCCATTATCCAAAGATGTACGTGTGTATATTTCAGTTGGAAGATGACTCTCTCTCCACCCACTGATCCCACGATTATCTTTGGTGCAGTCTAAGGTGCATTCAACCCTTCCAAGAGCAAGTGCAACTACATGGGCAGTGGAAGCTAAAGGTTTATTCTTTTATGGCCGTAGATTCCTTATCAATATTCGTGTCCAAGTGCAGGCGAGAGGAACAGACAAGGCGACAGAGATGGGATGGGAAGGGAGTAGGAGTAGGAGTAGGAGTAGGACGGTATCAGCTTTTAAAGCTATGAAAGTTTCACAATGTTCCGTCTCTTTATTTCTACATATTGTACAGCCTTTGGTGGAGAGGGTATGACAGGTTTGCCCGGGGGTTTGCATTTATGACTCTATGGGGTTTCTGTCTCTTTTGTTTCTGTTACTTCTATGCACGTTTGACACCGCACCGCACCGCAAACGGCGTATCGTATGCGTGTTACTTATTGAATATGCCAGCCACGCGCCCTAAACTGGCCCCACCCATGCCCCACCACCCCACCACCCCACCCTGTGTGCCTGATTCGTCATGTAAATTTGTTGATGTACGCCAGCCATAATTCTGCCCGAGTCAAATTTGAATTTGCGCCTCAAAAATGGTCAACAGATTTGTAAAAAACTGTAAAGGGGGCTGGGGGGACTGTGGGGGTGACTGACTGGGCTGAGGGGCCTGGGGGTCAGGCAAACACTTTATTTTGAGTACTGTCGTTGCACTCGAGGCATTGAAATGCCGCACCTCACACCTCGCGCTCCTTCCTCCATTTCCTCCTCCTCTTCCTCCGCACAGTCATTCTCCTTTTGGAAGGCAATTATGGGACTGGCGGCAAATGCCGTTACAGTTCCGCTTGATTGAGGCGCAGTTTCTGCGCCTTTTAGCAATTGCCTCGAAGAATTGCCGCGAAAATTCCGTTAAATGCTTTGCATATTGCGAATTACTACACAAACAAGAGCCGAAGGTCACTGCGGCGAGATGAGATGGTATACATATATTTACATACATACATAAATGCGACGGGGTAGAGCGGCGGAATGCACAAACTATGTGCATGCATAAATATGCACTCGAATACGCCTGTTTAAACAGCACGCGCCAGGCATTTCGGTATTCCTTTATTCCGTCATTCCAACCATTCATATCAGAGCAAGGCAGTGGGCATGGGAGAGTGCTCGCAAGTCAAAGAACTCGTAAGTTCAGCAGGCGATCTCTCTCTCTCTCTCTCTCTTCCTCGTACAATAGCAACAATAGCGGACACCGCAAGCTCCCCAAAGTGCATTCACCGTCAAGTGCAGTCGGGGTGGGAGGGAGCGAGCAACCAAAGGAGCACTGGCACAGGCAAAAGCTCGCGCTCGCCTTCGCTCACGTGCGGCAGACCAAAACAAAAGATCTGAAGCACAAAGGAGAAGACGGAAAGAGGCAAAAAAAAAGAACTGTTTTGTGTGCGAGACTTCACTTCATTGCATTCTCTTGAGGAAACGAATAGAAAGGAATGGGAGAGAGAGAGTTGCCGAGAGAGCAGAGGCTGAGAGAAAGAGTGTTAGCTAGCGGGCGCAGAGACTGTCACACCGGCACATAAATGCCCTCTCAACAAACTACGACTGCTACTACGAGCCCCATGTATTGCTAGCTTAGGAGTATGCAGATTAATGTCTGCCTCCCCGACAGCATTAGCAATATCCATTAAATTAGCATAAAAACATAAAAACCCAACTATCCTTCGCCCCCGCTTCAACTCCAGCCATTCGCGAAACACAACAATGTAAAAATTGCAACAAAAGCTCAAATTCTGTGTGTGTGTGTGTGTGTGTGTGTGTAGAGGGAGAGTCGGTGTGGGGCGTGGCCGTTTGGTAAAAGTTTATGGACAAACTTGTTGGACAAACAGAAGGAAGCCCGCCTGCCGCTCTTTTGGCGAGGACAGCGAGAGAGAGAGGGACTGTGTGTATGCCCCGAGATAAGCGCGTTAAAAAGTTGCCTGCGCGCCACTGCTGCATCGAATTGTATGGAAAGGGGAGGGGGATCCTGCCAGCTGTTTAATTCCTTGCACCCCCATCAGCGTGCTGCAGGCGCACATAGTTTGCCTAATAAACTTGGTCCTTCTCCAATACCCCCTCCACTCGTTCAACCGCTACACTTTACGTGCGCATCCGTGAAATATTTAAAAAGCTTTTGTGTAACAAGATTTGTTTATGCCGGCCGCCAAAAGAAGGGGAAAATGGTGCAGTGGTAGCGCCTACGGCGCGGGAGGCAGCTCTTCTCTTCTCTCCTCTTCTCCTTCTCTTTCGAGGCACATGTCGGACATAAATACATACATATGTGTGTATGTACATAATTGCATATTTATAACTCCAACAAATCCGATGCAGCAACAGCCAGCCACCCTGCGAGCCAGCATGCAGGCAGACGTAGGCGAAATCAGGAGGACCACCAAAAGGGAGAAGGAAGACAATTAAGCACAGCCTGAGAACGCTTTCGGCTGCACTGAGCGAAAATACTTTATGGAATTTCCTATATATACATGTGTATAAGCCTTTATTGGAGTTATTGTTACTATAAGTTATTGCTGATCTTGGAGGGTCTTGCCCCCTAATAAATGAATAATTTAGTTTAACTCGACTGCTTGTTTTTTTCTCAGTGTATATGCTCCTCCGCTGCAATTAATGAAGCATTTGTGTATACCAAAGGAAAGTAAGGAAACTAAAGATGTGCAAGCGGCTGCAGATGGGGATCTTGGTCGAAGAGATGGAAATTTTGGCATTGCGAAGCAATTGAATAACCATGAGTGTTGGCTTGCCGGAGAGAGAGACAGAGAGAGAGAGAGAGCTTTGAGACCAGATGCGGCCTCTTCCAAGAATTAATTTAACGTTTTTAAAGAGACTCGGATTCAGATTCGCCTTTCCAAAAAAAATCCAAGAAAGTACAAAAAGAGAGAATAAAGTTAGAAAAATTAATTACTGCTTTTCGTCTTGGCATGATTCACACTCGGAAGATAATTATAATATTTTTCGTTGACGAAAAAGACAGAGACATCAAAGAAGTCCAAGAAGGCAGAGAAGAGAAAATAATCGACATACATATGTACAACCAGGCATCTTTTTTTGAGGCTGAATTATATAGATTAAATTCATGGCAAGCACAATGATTAAATCATCGTATAGTTCCTAAAGTACATCAGTTACAAGCCTGGAATGGCTGTTTTTTCGCCACAATAAATCAATAATTTCAATTTATTTAAGCTTTTTCATTTTTTTCCTTTTTCAATATTGTACATGTTTACCAGTCCAATGTTTGTTGTTTCACGTTTTATTCTATTAATGTTTCTCCCTTCTGAATGTCGTTTTTCCCATTCTCGCCACACAACAAATAATACAATTAAATATTTTATTGGCAAAGCCAAAATAAATTGGCTTTTTCTGTACATACAATTTAATCGTGAGTGGCATGTTCGATTCGCATTGTAAATGCTTCAATAAGTACTAGTACGACTTTTTTATGATTATCGAAAAGCCGAAAGGTAAATAGAAGAGAGAGAGAGAAAGGCAAACACCGAAAAGCAAACAAACAAGCAGCAGAAACGTGTAAAAGTCGCGTTTAAAATTAAAATGCTTTGAGAGCAATTGTTGAATTTATTTATGCAAAATACACAACTTATAAATAAATAATAAAACCATAAAAAAAATTGTGGAAAATTTATTGAAGGATTTCGCAGTTGTTTTTTTTTTTTTTTCTAAAACATATACATATTTCACAGATTGTAATCATTATGCAAATGCAAATGAATCCGATTCGAATCGATTCCAGCAGTTCATTAAGTTGCAAACCAGTTGCAGTTGAGGGTAGAGTTGAATAAATAATTCAGATATGAAATCCCCGATGGGAAGCTACACTTTCTGCATGGAGAGGCCACAGACTTTGTGTTTTTTCCAGCCACGAACTATTTTGATGGCTGACAACTTGATTACTGCATTTTACTCGCATAGTGTAAAAAGTTTTCATTACAATGTCCGAGAAGTCTTTCCCTGAGTCCCTGGATCCTAATAAAGAACGTAAATGATGTATCGATGCATCGCATCGACTCGAAATAATAAAGATACACATTGATCCATTTTATATCTAATCTTAGATTTATGATATATAAATGAAAATTGTATAAAAATAGAACCTACACCCGGACAAAGAGTCGCACCAACTCAATGCCCAGGACTGGGCTCTTAAATATGGAATTTATCATGTGGCAAGAGTGGGGTACACACACGAGTATATGTATTTCTCCTCCCAGAGAGGGTGTGCGAGCAGGGAGCAATTCGTGTGTTTATGAAAATATTTACAGCATCTGGATAATGGCATGCGAAGCAATAAAGTTGCTTCGTGGCAGATGAGTGGATGCAGGAGGATGGGTCGACGCCGAGTTGCATTGCTCTTCTGCTTGGTTGGGCTGGAAAAACGTGACGCGAGTGAAAGCCAAGTGAGCCAAGGAAACGGCTTTCTTTTCGCCACCAGAGACACAAGGCGCACATGCTCATACATTCACTTTCGGCCACAAAACACACACACAAAAAGTTGGTCAAGTGCCGCAAAATGCATTTGTTTGAATTTGTGCTGGGTGCTGGTGATGGTGCTGTGTGCTGGGGAATCAGAGACTGCTGAATGCCACGGGGAATGGTCTGACTTCGAAAGTGGGTCAGAAGCCGAAGCCCAATACGAGCAACGGACACTGGCTGGGCCCGTCTTTGGGCCGGGCCAAGAGCAGCAGGCCGGTGAAATGTGTGCGGTAAATGCAGGAATCATGATGATAAATGAAAGGCAATAAGGCCAAAACTTGTGCCCAACTTCTGCCCTGCAACGGCTGCAGAGGGACTTGTTGTCGTCATAATCATAAGAAGGCCATATCGATAAGATACAGGGTTCCATAAACTCTCCGAACCATCCCCAGACGAACTGATAAGAAGAGCCGACTTATGACTAGAACTGGTATCTTTGGCTGATATACAAATATGTACATATTTTACAATCATATTGCTGTTCCATTAACTGTTCCCCTTTCTGGCACTGCTTTTGCTGCTTTAAATATTATTTCCCCCTCCAGAGCGTATGTTCGGGTCAATAAGGAAACTGTGGGCCAATCCCAAACCTGTTTGAAGATGGCATTTCGGAGAGTTTCATAATGGCTTAGCACAGATGGCGGATAAGGAAATCACTTGATGGTATATGTAGATTGGAGTTGGAGAGTAATTGAAGCCCGGTTATGGTCTCTAAACTTCTTATTCAGATAATTTGTTTGGCTAACTTTTTAGAGAAGAGTTCCACGAAATGCGGTTGTGTGTATGCTTTAAAGAGCAGCCAGTTTTATCTTCTTCTGAATGCTAAACCACTTCCTCAACTGATGCTTTACAGAACATGTTCCTGGAAATGTTACAAAACATCAGATTAGCAAGACAATTATCGCCATTTCCATTTTCATTCCCATAATTCCCATAATAAGCAAAATCGCACGTTCCGCCATTATCAGTTCTCAAAGCAGAAATAATATAAAACGAACAGAAATGTAATAAATTATAACACCCACATGGCACGGCACTCAATGGTGGGTAGGGGTCAAAGGGGGCCCTGAAATGCAACTACACAATTAGCAGGCAGACAAGGAGAGCGAGTGAGACAGGCAGACAGACGGACGGAGAGTGAGTGGGAAGAAGAGGAATACATATACATATTTGCAATAATGAAAATAATTAGAAATTCAAATTCAATAAACGCAAAAACGACAAAACAATAAATAACGAGAAAGGAAGGCACGAAGCATCGGATGCCGAAGATTTAGATACGCTTCCAGTTCCAGTCGTTCCAATGGATCCGATTTTAATTGATCAGAAAGATATGTACATACATATATATTGCAGCTTCAAACCAATTGATTGATTGATGCTGCTTCCTTGTGAGAACTGCGAAAATATCTTTTCCTAATCACGATACGCTCCCCTCAGCAAAGGGTATACAGAAACAACTCTACGGTAAATAGAAATAGAAAAACTCATAAATAATCAAACAGAATTTTTATATATTTGCATAGATTAAAGCCTAGGGACACGATCGTGCATGTCTGTGTGTATATATGAGCAAAAAGAAGACAGCAACAGCAGCTGCGACCCAACATGTGGTGGGGGAAGTAATCAAATAAAAAGAAACAGCTGTAAATTCGTGCGAGCTTCTAACACAGTAGGTGCTACTCTCTTCTCTCTCTTTCTCTTCGCGAAAGCTGCGAGACCGAAATGGCAACGCCGTCCGTTTTTTTCATACCCAGGATAATATTATTTCTTCATGCAGAAGAAAATTATAGAAAATCGTATCTAAAATAAGGAAGATAAAAAACTTTTGCGGTATTTTCAAGGCTACGAGTATCGTCCGATTCAAATAAATTTTACAGCCGTAATAAGGATAAAATAGGTATATTCAATATGCGAGTAGTGGGTATTACATATTCGCATAGTCTTTGACTTGTTTCTTGTTGTTGTTCTTTCGGCTTAAAACCAGTTTTCAGCTGCTCACGCATTTCGGCAACAGCGACCACCACAACAACAACAGCAGCTTTGCCGACCATTAAACCGAAAAATAAGCCACTAAATAGCACCACAGCAGTTTTGAGGTTACAAATTCTGCTGTTGTTGCAGCAATAAAACCAAACAAAACAAAAAACAAAACAAAAACTTAAAGAGCTCTCCAAAAATAGCCAAAGTCTACTCTCCTCTCGAGCAAGCTCTTATCGCCGAACCACACACAAAAAAAACAACAACAAAAAAACAAACATGGCTGACTGAGCGACTCCCGGACGACTCTGAATGACTGTCTCACTGTCTCGTCTGGCACGTCGTTCAATTTTCTTAATTTTGCTACTCTCTGTTCTACCTGTTACCTGTTGACTTGGCCATTTTATTAGCGACTAGCACTTGTCACACTGACTGAGTTTTCTCGACAACTGCTCTGAAACTTTACGATGTGTCAGGTCTTTCAAGTCGCTTTATTTTTTGCGAGCTTACTTCCATGCAAATGAAAAACGAAATGAAACCAAAGGGTAAACAGCAACAATGTGCAATGGCAAATACAGTGAATCTTCACTACAGTACGACTACAGTAAGGACTCGACTGGTACAAGTTTCGGATTAGCAGCACGCTTTTGTTTTTGTGACCCATAACTGACCTTAGCGGAACCCACATAACTGCGAGATGAAGATACAAACAAACCAAAAAACAGTTGTATATATCACTGTCTAAAGATATATACATACAAATGTGCAAAGTTATGCTAATAGGCCGTGCGCACGCTTTAGACTTCGATATTAGATCCAGACAGATTCGGATCGGGGGCGCAAAACAATGATACGTAGTATAAAGTACATATCGTCGCTTCTTTAACTTTGTAAACATTTTTATTTCTTTCTGGCTTCAGTAAATGTTTAATTATAAGCCCCACAATGTATGAAAATGATCATTCAATGACCCAGGTAGGTATTTATAGGGCTATAAACCTGGGATAAGTTAAACTGGTTCTATTTAATGATTGAAATAGTTCGATAAAAGCAGATTTAACAGCTGATAACTCACTAAAATCCCTTATTAATCTTTTTCGATCATTATGGATCTTGAAACGTACTTCTTTTGAGGAGAACTTGTTCTGGTTCTATTATACTGCAGTGTTCCGAGTGTCTGACCAAGTCGAACGATCAGTCGAGGGGATTCAGTAAGGGCTACCATTATGGCAGGTCGTGTGGCAGTCAGGCAGTGGGTAGAACAACAAATATTGTTTATCTATACAGCGACTTGTTTGGCTAGCAATTGAAACCCAGTTCTGGAATCGATTCAGCCAGCAGAGAAAACTTTAATTTGAAATTAGGTAAGTCGTTGAATCGGATATTTGGAAACATGATAGCTCTGGGATGGCGGTGTTTTGGCTGTGTTTTTGATTAGATAAGCAAATTTATAATGCCTGCGGGCGGTATCAAATGTAAATTCTGTCTGACAGTGATAATGTCGATTGCCATTCTGCCTGCCTATCTGCTGCTTTGTTTTTCCATGCGCGGAAGTGTGCGATTGCCAAATATGTACGTCTGTCAATCAATCAATGAAAGGTTTTACTGAAGTCTCGTTTTGAATAAATAAAACAAATAGTAGAAACGCCAAGAGTCAAAAAAGTTTTGGGCCTAAAAATTGAATGAAATCTCTTGAAAATGAACTATTAATTAACTGAATATAATGGATTCCCTATACACGCCAGCATTTAAGTGGTAGACAATCAATTATGATCGGGAATGCATAGTTTATGGGGCTGAAAACCTGTTCAAAATGATAGGCGAAACAAAAATAGATCCGAAAGCTCATTCTAAATGTAACCTTTTTGGCCCCCGGTAATCTTGTACTTGAAAATATTCCCAAGATCACAGTCACAATGCGCACTTTTTGTTTCAAAGGTCAGAGGATCGTATGACCAAAAAAATATATGTGCAAGGTTCTATAGAATAAAGGAATAATAGGAATTTGTGTACTCTACTAAAAATACCAAGTAGTTGAGAGGAATCCCCGTGAAAAAGCCAAAAATTGAAGCACAATCATCCCAGATGAACGGCCCATCATCCCCATGGGGATTTTAAGATTAAAAATTATATTTAAATTCAAATTCCATGAAAATACATTAATTACGATGATTCAGAAACAAAACAACACAACCGACAATCATCCAAACATTTATTTTTATACACAAATTTAATTATAGCCTTTATAGACAGCGCCAAACAATTGATTAACAGCGCAGAGAAGGGGCAAGCGGGATCAAGTGGGGTGCTGGCTTTTCTCGGGAGAGTTCAAGTGAATTTATTGCACTTTGGCAGCTCTGGTCTCGGCTCTGATACAGCGCATACCACACAGAGATACAGATGGAACGATTTGAACGGAGTGCACGAGCACGCGTACAAAAGCAATTCAATGTCAACAAGAAAGGAAAGCAGGCTTTCGGCTACCGACGCTATTGATACCCTATGTAAGCTATTGTCAATCGGTTGTTTCTATGTCAGCTTTATGAAAGGAGCTTGTTTCATTAATTAGGCAAGTGATTCTTATTTGCAATTTGTACTATGTTCAAAGTCTGGTCAAACATGCCTGCCCTCAGAAAGGGTACCGCAAAAATCAATGGATTTCAGGCTATACAAATTAAACAATTGGTAGAGCCACGCCACTGAAAATCACAACTCGTTAATGTTCAAATTGAACAACAAAGTTCCTGTGCAGTTTATTGTTTGTCTAATTTCGCTGGCTCATCTTTTTGTAGCCAACACAAAGCGCGACAACGATTTTAGGCTGGCAGTGCCGTCCATTCCGAGAGAGAGAGAGAGAGAGAGAGAGTGAGAGAGAGTCCGATTTGTTTGGATAAAACTTAAAAGTTGTTCCTTTTTATTTCCAGCCGTTTTTGTTTTCTGTTTGCTTCACAGGCTGCTGTTAACAGAAATCAATTAACGACTTGGTAGTGGTGTGATGCACAAAGAGCCAAAGCAGAGAAAAATCTTCCGCACAGAAGCAATCAAGGTACATTTAACAGACGGTAAGGCCTCATCGTATAGTGTACAAGGCTGCCGCACTCTCAGCTTACCCTTTGTTTCATATACCATGGCAGCAACGTGCTAAACGCTGACACAACACAGCTGACTCGTCTCTCTCTCTCTCTCGCGCACCAACACAGCTGGAAATGTACTGGCAACGGCCATTGAGAAAACAAAACCAAATAAACACAAAAAACGAAGCAAAAAGATAGAAATTTCGCAACGGCTCGAGATTTTGCTGCGCTACCGTCTCTTTTTTTAACAAAAAATAATAATAATAAGCTACCGATGACGACATTTCGCCCGTTAGCACGATTTCTTCGACTGTTCCCAGAGGAAATGTTTACAGAAAAATACACTGGCACTCTTACCTCTCTTTTTACTGTTGTTGCGCGCAAGAGAAAGATGTTTGGCGGAGAGAAAGAGAGCTGCCTCTGCCTCTCCAGGTGCCTGCCTCCGCACAGACTTGACTTTCACAAAAATAAATCCGAAAACTGAGCAAAAAATATTTATTTGCGTTTTCTTTTCACTTTGTATCCGCTACTGCTGCTGCTGCTGCACTTTCTCCGCAGAGGAGTCTCACACACAATTTTCACGTGCCCCGGAGGAAAACAGTTTTCTTTTGTATGATATTTATTTGGTCAGTGCCGTTGCTGTTTTGTGGGCCATTGAGCAATTTTTAAGACACTTATACACTCACACTCACACTCACGCACTCCACTCACACAGGTACGAGACGCACTCATGTACTTTTGTGCGCTTCTTTTGTTGCTGGGGCTGCACTTTTTCGCCTTTTGCTTATATTCTCGCTCTCCTTCACAATTTATTTACCTATTTACACAAACGTACGCAGCCCCATCCGGTGCTGGGGGGTGACGAGGAGAAAAAACAAGGCAACTCTGGCCTGTTTACACGACTTTTGCTGTTTTTTGCCCACACCACGGCCCGACCCGCGGATTTTTCGATAAAATATATCGTCTGACCATCAGAAATATACCGATATTCCGTCTCATTGGAACAAATGTTGCTGGTGCCTTAAAATGTTCCTCGGCCACATGTTGCAAGAGAGCGTATGTTGTTGAGTGAGGTGCAGTTCGTATAACATTCCGTTTAGGCTGCTGGGTCTGTTTCCTCGTTGTCCATACCTGCCACATCCCATAACAAAAACCAGACTCATTTTTGCGTGCTTACGATTGAACTTTTATCAGTTTCTCCCGCGATCGATTCGATTACGCTCCGTGCGGTCACAGTGACGTTTATCGAATCTTTCTTTAAAATTTTTTGAATGAAATATTAAATACACTTATTCAGTTTACAACACACTTTTGGTGGAACAGAGGTAGAGATCTTAAATTTGCATTCATTAATGTATTTTTACGTGTTGACGACAAGCTAATTGAAGTGATCTTACCGATCGGAAAGCAGCAATGAATTTATTTGATTTTATTTTGAAAATTATAAGACATGATCGATCAGCTTGAAGTGTCTCAAACTGGAACCCTATCGATCAAGGAGATTTATACGGGAGATCAATACAATTTTACGAGACACATATACATATGTATGTATTTTATTTATGCTACAGAGTATCTACATCCCAACTACATGGCCCGTGGCGAAACGATGTGCAAATATATTTTTACATTGGTTATTCTACATGGATATCAATCTCTAGCTCATAGATTGGTTTTTATAGAAAGATGAAAACAAACTCACTTTAACAACTTAAAGTCTGCAGAAATTCGACCATTAATGGCTATATTTGAAAATTCCACTTTTATATTTCACCCGCTTTCTCACGGCTAGAATTTATAAGTATTGCTGCTTATTGTAATCTAGAATTTAAAATTAAAACCAAAATAGGGTAGAATATGTGTAGTAATATCTGAGCATGACATGAAATTTATATAAAAATATATTTTTCAACAATTTTGAAAATATCTCTACAATCAATCGACTTGCATTCTCTAGCATAAAGTAACTCCAATCAAGTCGTTTGAAACTCCGACGAAATGCACTTGCAAAACTTAATTTAATCATAGAAAATGCGGTTTCCTTTTGTGGAAATTGAGCCAAAGATTATGAATAATAAACAAAGGAATGGAAACGAAATTATAAGCTTAAAACCACATATACCATGAGTTTCGTTAGAAGTTTAATCTATAAAATCCAAAGTTCCAAAAGAGCTTCACCAAATCCATTAGGGCTCCTTCCCCAACTCTGAATACAACGCTTTGCTTGAATTATCTTCAAAACCGACTTGTTTTTCCACAGAATTCTCCTATGTACCGAATATGTTGTGAACTGGTCAGGGGTTTTTCCTTGAAAACGTATTAATTTGCAAGGAGCTGTTCCTTTAGATCTGTCCGAAAAAAGACCCCATTAAGTACTCATTAAATTCAGTCAACTGGAAATTGACTAGGCTATAGTCCCTTTATCCCCGTAATGATTATTCAAAGTATTAACAAGCCCAGAAATTTAATTACTCCAAAACAAGGAACCAGAAACAGCAGACAAGAAACAGCAAAAAAGACAAAAAAAAAGAAATGAAGGCCAAAACGAAGGCATTAATTGGACCCTTTTCATGACCCTTTTTGGTAAACGAAAGGGGGGGAATGGGAGGCATGGAAAAATCACAGAAACAATATCTTCATTCAGAGGTCCTCTCAGTAAATTGCTGCAATAAAATTGAAGAAATGCCCAATGGAAGTGCGACTGTTTGTTCCTGTCAACTTTTATTTGTTGCCTCTCGCGTTGATTACGGGAGAGCTGCCTGCCCGTCCCCCTCCGCCTCCCCCTCACCGAGTGTCCTGCTGCCTGACGCAGCAAACAGAAGTCAAGCGAAACGCCAACATCACCACTTGCCACAGAATTGAGAGGCCGAGCGGCCAGAGAGGGAGAGGGAAAAAGCGGGAGAGCTCTCGTGTTTTTGATGATGATGACAACGCCACAGGAGCAGCAGGAGGATGATGATGGAGTGAGGCAAGAGGAGCGATAACGATGCCGCTGTCTACCCGCCACAGCATCAGTCCTTTTCATTATTCGTGGGGCAAAGTGTTGCCGAGTTTATAATGAGCGACAGGCCCCTTGCTTCCAGCCAAATTCACGAGCAGCAGGCACTGCATCCAGCAATTGGAGCAGGAATAACGGACAGCAGCGGGATTTTGTTCCGATTCTGCAAAGCTCAGTAAAGTTCGAATGTCGTAGATCCATGATTTGAGGACTCAGTAAACTTAAACTGAAAGTCATCAACCAGAGAGGTCGTCTCCATCCGATGCACCTGACTAGCGGATGAGGATACAGAGAGATAAAACGAGGGTACTGGTCTTGGATCCCCATCAACACAACTAATCCCAGGAATTTTCCAAATGATGGACACATCTGATGGACACAATGTGCCCTCCGCCAGCGCCTCCTCTTCAATTCCTCTGTTGTTTCATTTTTTCATTTCTGATTACTGCCCAGGGCGCACCGCTCACTGAGAGAAATTAGCAGAGAGTGCAGCAGAGAGAGGACCATTCCATAGACATATATGTGGATAAAAGTATGTATAGATATTTTCCTGAGTTTCAGTTTCTTCTGTTTTTCTTTAGTTTTTTCTGCAAGTGTTTTTTTGGTTGAACAGATGCCTGGACAGGACCTCTCCATACACTTCTCTGCTGTGGCTCTGTTTATCCCTGGAAAAGACGACTGCCTGATTGCAGGCTCTGTGCCATTGAAAGATGCTTTGACGCTGAGGAGGACCCTTAGGAGGAGGCTTGGTCGTCGTCATCGCAGTCCGGAGATCTGCTTCCCCCCCTTCTGTTTATCTTCCTTGGACTTGGATGGCAAGGCAAACACTTTAGCCAGCCGGTACAGTAAAGGGTTCATGGTCCAGCATTTAAGGAAAACATCAACTTGACCACCAGGCCCCACTTCAGCATCATCCAATGAATCATTCATTCATCATCAGTTGCCTGTCGGTCGCTCTCTACCATTCAATGCCAGAATCCAATTAGCTCGTGCTGATGTTCTCCATTCAAAGTTTAAGCCGTGCAGCCGCGGAAAAGCCGTACGCCGCATAAATTATGGCTCCAATGCCGCTGACCACATGGCAAATGTGGACCAGAGCTGGCACTGATTTATCATAAATATAAAAGGTAATTCGATATGTTCCCAAAATGGGAAATAACTGGTGAAGCGTTAATTATGGCTGAAAGCGGTCTATAATTATCATGATTTTGGCCGAATTGTGAAGATAATGAGGGATTTGACACTGAATCTATTAAATTATTAAAGTCCGCGAATAGAAACGTCTGCCTTAATCTGTGAGAGACATTATTAAGTAACCACTAATTCGTTTGAAAGTGTCACTTGTCACGCGCCATGCAGCAGCGTCTCTCGGCATTCTGCCTGGTGTTTACACGCCCAATCAGCTTCAGCTTCGATCATTTGTAGTCCCATTATTTGGCTTTAGGAGATCTACTTCGGTTTGAGGCACTAAAACGTGTAGCTACCGTGGAAAAGATAGCCCGAAAATGAAGTTTCTGTGTAAATTTCTTAGTAATTCTCTACACCCAGAGAAAAAAGCCCCGAGACTTTTTGTATATTTAAATTAAATATTTTCTTATTTAGATTAAATGTGTATGTTTTCTGAAATGTTATACAATATATTTAGATTGGAAGACCATATTTAACCATATTTAACCATATTTAACCATATTTAATATTTACATAAATATTTAATATTTACAGCCGAATGTTTAATTGTAATGCCCTTTTAGTTACATTATTTCCCGCACTCAAAATGTCCATTATTAATGAGGAATTATCAAAGTTTTAGCTGCCATAAATTGCCTTTCAATTAAACACAATTTATGGCCCAAAGTCGATTTACAATTATTAAATAATATATTCTAGTGGTGACCTTTTTTTGTTGGTCACATATCCTTGGCCCGGCCCGCAGCCAAAGAGCTTTTCGAGTAGCAGGAAGGGGGAAGGGGTGGCTCGAGGCGAAGGGAAGGGGCTGGGAGATCAATAACATGTTAAAACACGTAACAAACTCGGGGCTCGTCACGGCGCGACACGTAAAAATACGGCAAAGCGAAGGAGAAAGGGAGAAATGGAACGAAAGGAGGAAACAAACAACAACAAAAAACAATAAATCGATTCGCCTTCAGATTGCAAAAAAAACAAAAAGGGCAAAAGAGAAGGCGGGAAAAGAAGGGCTGGTGGCAGAGGGTGAGGCCCCCAGGCTGATGCCCCAGGGGGCGGCGCAAGAACAAACAGCGCCTGCCATGGCAATAAAGTTAGAAATCACGCTGGTGGCATGCAAAATCCCGCAAAGATTTTGGCCCCATTCTTCCCCAACGCCCCAACGCCTGCGAAAACAAAAGCAAAAGCTCGGGGCAAACGCCATGAAAAATTTCACTCCAGACCAGACCGGAGACAAACAATAGCCAGGGCTTGATAGAGGGTGTTCCACAATGGAAACAAGTTAACTAAGACAACGGAAGCCAGAGAGAGGAACAAAGGACGCGGAGGAGAGGAGCTGCTGGCACGATAAATGCATATAAATCGCGTTAATTTCAACCGCGAGCACAGTTTAAATAACTCAAATGGCCCGGAAAGCTGCTGCCTGCTGCCTGGCTGCTGCTGACACCTCTCCCCAAAGCGGGAGCTCCTGACACTGACTGGACCTGCATCTAAGCTTGATAAAATGGTCTTCAGCAAAGCTCAAGACAAATAACCGAGGCCCCACCATCCCGTCCCCAAACGGCACGAAGGGAGAAAAACGATTGGAATCTAGAGGAAATTACGTTGTGAAATGTTTGCCACAATTTGTTTTGCTTTTTAATGAGTTATTCAGTATGCAGGGGCAGGCAGGCATTCATTCATCTGCAAGGGGCTTGGAATGAGCAGTCGAGAGGCCATTTAAGACGCTTTAAGCTGAATGCTCCCTCCGCCCCAAGGCGATTCTCATGCTCCAATAATGCGACCAAGTGTTGGCGAGTTATTTTAATTGCTGGCAATTATTATCCGCATTAATGGATTTCTAATTGGTGGCTAATACAAAGCGATTAATGAAAGATTTCCAGCAATTTACCATGTTCGCACATTAACGATCGAACAGTCGCTTAAAAGTTGCCAGAAGAACTGCTACGCTACTCTGTGAGAGAGAGAGAGAGAGAGAGAGAGTGCGTGGGGTAAGGGAGTCAGTCACCGTACATTTCTTTCTTTATTCTCGCTATAATAATGATCCAAACGCAACCAGATAGATCAGATAATTCTCTATAGATCTACATTTTCTTTCATCTTCAGAATTGTAGATGACACAGAATTTTCGGTATTTCGGAGGGCAAATCAGAGCAAAAAGGCCTCTAAGGTTCTCACCTTATACATAGAAGATTGATTGATAAAGGATAATGATCATCAATTGATGATTAATCTTTAGAGATCTTACAAATATTAAAAGATCTTAAAGTTCTAAAAGTCTTGGAGTCTTCCTTTTTTCCTAATAGCTCATTTGAAGGCCCGTCCGAAAAAGGATTACGGTGTCCTTGTCCATTTGGGTTGATTTTTTCTCCTGTCTTTCTGGCAGTGTGCCGCTTCATTTGCCTCAACGAAAGTTGAATCAAAAGTTTTGTGGGGCTTCTCTCAGCCCTCTCCCTCCCTCTCTCTCTCTCTCTCTCTCTGATTCGCACATCCAACAACCCTCGAAAGGAAAGCAAAAAAGAAATGCCCCCAACAATCCCCGCCCGCCAAGAACCCCCCAGCCAAGCAGCCAAGAAGCGACATAAACGTTAATTGTCGTTGGTCATGACATAAGAGGCAACAACCATGAAATGGCCGCCGGACCCCAATGACATTGCTAGAAAATACAATTTTTCTTATGCATAAACTAAGAAGAGACTGAGAGAGCGAGCTGGAAGAGGCTTTTGCTAATGAACCATCAAGGATATGCGACAGGATTGGCAGCAGCAGAGTGGCACTCGCACAGATGGAGCCCCCCCGTCGAAAACAAGGTCATCTGGAATTTCGCTCTGAAATATGTAGTTATGGTTGAGCGATTTTTGGCCAACAAATTGCATTTGATTCGATTTAGTACAACACGAAACTTACTGAACCGAAAGTACATACATCTGCAGCCTCCTGGCTGAAATTCGAATGAAAACTCCCTTTTGCTGCAATCCAATTAGCTTTTATTCGCTTTGTAAACAGAACCCATAGATCTGAGAGAATATACAAAGATTGAGGTCCCATATTTTCATATCCTTTCCATATGCAAATCCAATGCAAACCGAAGAAACCGAGTGCCAAATCTCGCATCTTTCAACGTGGAAAACATTGGCACTTTTCCGCTCCGGACAAAACGTGTGTTTCCATAATCAATGAGAAGAAAACACCAAAAAAAAACCAAAAACACTCTGACAGAAAATGAGACCCCAAAAACTGGTGAAAGGCAAAAAGCGATGCCATAATCGAATGAATGACAAAAGTAAACAAATGGCAACGCAGAGGAGAGGCGAAACCCTTCAGGAAAACCCATTAATCTTTGCTCTGACGCATCACGCACGCAGCGGGTGAGAGAGCAGAGGGCAGGTCACTATGGCCGTTGCCCAGCTGATGGTGGGATGGTGGGATTAGCAACGTTCTGCACTCGAAATCCGACCAGGAACACACACGTCAGTTGTTGCGTCAAAGTGCCAGTCCATCTGTGGCAGCCATCCAACCATCCTCTGGGCCTAAAGGACATGGAGGGGACTCTATGGAATCCGTCCACTAAATTTTCTTGGGATACAGCTAGCGGTCCGGCAACGCTTCCTTCCGGAGAGGAATAAGGATACAACGTATACCCGTAATGCTGATATAAATAAAATGTAACGTAAGAAGCCTTTGGATCATTGAATTCTCATCAGATATATTGTACTTTTTGAAAGGTAAAAGCCGTTGGAAAATGTTCATCAACTTTAATCCGTTTCCCTCCTAGTCATGCCAGTCATTTCCCCCCCTCTCTGCAAAAGCACCCACCACGCCTCCCAAGCCTCCAATATAATTTGTATTATGTTGTAACAACACTACACTCTCCTCCCCCCAATTATTTGCTTTTGCCTTTTTGCCTGCCAAGGGACGGACGGCCTCCCTTGGCTGGGAATGAAATTTAAAACTGAGTAGACTCTGTATTGTCTGTGTTGGTGTGGGTGTGTGTGTGTGTGTCTTCCGCTGTGGAATTAAATTAATGACAAACAATTCTTCAGTGTCTTTTCAGTGGTGCGTACTTAGCACGCGCCGGATATGTATCCATATCCGTTTGAAATTTTTCCATTGTTTTCCAGCCCGTACGCCGAAGGAGCACATGAGTTGAAGCCCTAGAAGGGGGCCTAGAAGCCCCCAGCAAATTGCCGTTAAGTGGAAAGAGCTAGTTAAGCGAAGGACTATCATTAGGCCCAACACTCGCCAAGGCCGGGACCAGCACTCACACATTAACAGTCTCAAAACTGATGCCCAACACCACGCGTATTAGCCATCATCGACAGCTGTGTCGTGGGTTCTATGTACGGTCCGAAAATCGTATTCTGCACCAGGGAACAGCATCATTGATTCAATTTTGCCTTGGCCCAAAACCGCATTGGCCTTGGTTAGATTTAATCAATTTGCAAATTACACAAACTGTTCGAGCCAGAGACTACTTTGACACTGCCGAATCGGCCTCAATGATGGCCAAGTTTTGCGGTATTTGGGTTTTGTTTGATTTCCAGAGAAATGCCAATGACAAACTGAGACATGTCCTGCAGGACCATCAATTAGTCAAAGCACAAAATGCGGTTGGACAAAATCAAACTTTTGCTACAAAATCTTGTGGTTGGATTGTGAAAAATTCCATTAAAAGAAAACCATAAAAGGTATTCAAAAATGGAATAAAAAGATTTTGAATGAGAAGTCACTTTGTAAATTGAAAGTCATATAAAAACCCATATGTAATTGCAAATAAATGGATTACACATTCAATCCGTTAAACACTTTTCCACATTGAAAAGGAAGCCTTAACGAACGTAGCTGTCAAAGGTTCATATATCATGGTAAATTCTTTGTATTTCCCAGCGAAAAGTGAGTAAAAATACCATCAGTTTATTGGTCATCGATTTGTTGTTTGCAAACAACTATTCGGATATATCCTTATTTTAGACGATCCAAGTCCATTAGGAGCTCTAAATATAAAGAGTTGTAGGAGATCCCTTAGAGAGAGGTATCCTCACAGTTTTTGCTCTTTGAATGCATAGAGTTGGACTGATGAAACTTCGTTTTGCTCAACGTCTAGCTCGAGAGGTTTTGGGGAATAGTACCGCCTGTTACACATGTCCATACAATACCATAGAAGCCCTCTCGCTGTACCCAGCCAAGGGTCGGAAGAGCAATTGAATGGCAATTTTATTTGTATTATTAAAAAATGCCCCACATGCCGGCCCTAACTGCTGCTTCGATACACTGTTTTTTTCTTGGCAGAACGATTTCCAAGCCCAAAAGCGGCTTTCAGGACATTCACGGCTTTCTTCGGCACTGAACTGGAAACACTTTGACGGGCGGCAAGAGCAAAAGCAAAAGCAAAAGAACGACCCAACCGCAAATGTATAAATTACCGCAAAATACTTTTTTGAGAAAGTCAAACTTGACTTACCTGGCCATGGCTGGGTGCTGGGTGCTGGGGCCTCCACCAATGTCCTTGAGAGCTTTGTCTGCTAGTCCTTTGTGTGTCCTATGCCCTAGACGGTCTGTGGTGTGTGTGGTGGCATGTTTACAGAGCCTCGGCAAACGGAATCAGCATGCAGGACGATGATAAGGGTGCCAGCTCCAGCCTCTACTCCTGTTCCTGTTCCTGCTCCTGCTCCTGCTCCTGCTCCTCCTCCTGTCACAGTTTCCAGCAGCAGGCAGCCACTTATATCGTTTGTCTCTTTGCAGAGGCGAGTGTCGCTCTCTCTCGCACTGCTGGATGATTGAGTTGGGAGATTTATGCCTTAAGTGCTGCCTGGGGATTTTGTTATCGTATCCTTTTCGGCCTGGCCTATACTTTACACGAATATACAACTGGATTGTATCTCCCTCTAGTGGATGCCGATATCCTTTGTCTGCTCTGATTTCCTTTTGCGAAGTTTCTCTTTTGTGGTTTCGATTCGACTGAAAGTGGATAAATAAAGACTGTTTTATAGCTGACGATGATGATGATTCAGATGATTCCCTGTCCGTCTCTGGTCTTTTGCTCTTTGCCTGCTCTGCGGTTTCCTTTCTGCTTTCAATTTACATAAGCAGAGACATCATTAATATTGCAAATGTGCGAGTGTGTGTGTGTGTGTATCTGCGGGCTTCTGCCCGCTTCGAGCACTTCTGTAATTTCATTTCCATGCTCAACAAATTCGTCTTTTATCATACGACCCGTGTGCCCCGCATTCTTCCCAACATAAATCACCCCGGGACAGCTCTCGCTCCCGCTCCCGCTCTCGCGCTCTCTGGCCCAGCCAATGGACCAATGCAATTATAATTCGCCATTCAAACAGCTCTTAATGCCAGCCGACAGCTGCGCTGTTCGCCAGAGTCCGCCCCTCAATGGATTCCGAGTTACTTCTGCCTATTTCAGTTGAGTTTTATGGATTCGTGCATGATTGATTGAGCAGCCTGTACTCCTAGGAACCCTTCAATGGATCGAGTCAGTACTGCAGCTATTCGCAGACTCCTGAGGGGGTATTTTTATATAAATAGTACATAGTACGTAGGGGAATCTGGAGTGAATATTCCACTCGATATTCATGTTCCAACGGACATTGAAAAATAGCTCAATTGAAGAATTTCAATTTCATATTTTAAGCTCTTTCAGAATTTTCCTCCTCTTCATTTCATTTATCAACAAAATCTTTCCTTCAGCGACTGCTTTACCAATTAAGCCGAGTTTTAAGCCGTTTAAAAGTTAGGTTTACCCTTGAATCGATTTCGAACCACTCACCCTGGAATTCGCATTTAAGCTTCACTTTCAAGCCAACATTTCAAGCAGTTTATTCAACCAATTTAGGGCCAAATCAATGTTCCAACACTCGAGAACAATAACAGTAGCAGGAGCAGGAACAGGAGCGTCCCAAAGCCCAAAAAACGGCCATTACCAGAGCAGTTCTAAAGCCCCGTTCCCGCCTCTGTTAGGTTGTGTGGGGCGTGTGTTATCAGCTGTTTCCCATTATGACTTCAGCGGAAATATATGTACACAGGCGAGCATTCGAGGCGGAAGGAGCCGCTCGCCTCCCGGCAGAACACTCGCACACATTTACCCGCTAACCGATCAAAATAGAGGCTAAAACAAGGAAAAGGGGAGCAAAAATTGGAACTAAATGCGTATACGTAATGTGAGAAAACACCGAAACACCCCTTGGGCAGGAAAAAACAAAACAGCGATGGAGACGAAGACGGAGACGGCTACGGGGGGAGAGGAAAAAACAATAGCGACGTTGACGACGAAGTTGGCCCTTGCCAAACAAACAAAAAGCCCAAGAAGAGAAGGAGAATGTGGCTAACGGGCTTCGGAAAATGTGGGTCTCTTTCAAACCAGGGTATACTCGTATTGAACCAGCAGGAAGGCGAATACTAGTAGGTAAATAGAACAACAGCTATGACATCTCTAACAGCCAATAGCCAATGCGTTATCTGTGATCTTGCTCTTTTTGTATGGCCGAATAGAGTTGTCGGTTGTGTGGTTCCATCCGTATGCCGAAAGTAGGAGAGATCTCCAATCGAAAGTTACAAATACGGACGGAAATTGCATATCAAAACAACGATGAAGCAACTTAAAAAAAGAAGTGCTGCTCTCCCACAGAAAACTCTAAAGTTTTTGATTCCAGAAGTTTTCCCAAATCGACTGAAAAATCCGTAGGTGACACAGAATCTCTAGAGATTTCATTTTTTAAGGCACTCATTTCGGAGTGCCTCTATTTTCAATGCCACAAATGCTTCCACGTATAAAAGAGGCGACCAAAAGGCAAAGAAAAAACGAAAAAAACGCCGTCAGGGAAATCGCAAAGCCCACACAGATACACGCATACTGAGCTACTTAAGCGCACACAAACACACATGGGTGAGTAGAGAGAGATGGAGCTAGTGAAAGGAGAGGCAGCACCAGAAACAGAGATGGAGATGGCGATGGCGATGGCGACAGACAAACAGTGGAGCAAACGGATGGGGCTTGTCACTTTGTTTGACTCGATTCGGTTTCAATGTACTGTGGAGTAGGAGCCATAGCCATAGCCGGAGTCGGAGTCGGAGTCCGATTCGAGCATATTAGTATGCAGAGCTGATAATCATTAGGAAGGACTCCCATACTCGACGCTCGGCAAGGATTGCGTCGCAATTTGAATACGGATACCCGAATGTGCCAGCCAAAGGTATCCTATCCAATCGCAATCATTGCAAATTCTCGACTGAACAAAGGACCAGAAAAAAGAAGCCAGCAGCAGCAGCAATCTCTCTGGGAAATCCAACTTTTTTTAATTAATGGAAATTGGCCAAAAGAACACTGAAAAGCTTTTAGTTGAACTGGTCCCAACATCAATGTAATGACAGATCAAAGTGCGAAAATATGTGGGCGAAAGCACAGGGGGTGGGGAAAGACTCATCAGAGAAGTGGCATCATGGGAGTGGCTGCCCAGAAAGACGTTTGAAAACTCCTACATTCGCAATGACTATGGCCTATCATGACAAACATCAGAGTCAAGATCGAATTTCCTTACCTACATAATTGAACATAAAAAGCCACCTGTAAATACCCAGCTCGTTCACTTTTCCGACCTTTTCCAAGGCAACTCGTCTTGGCCCTTCTGCGTTTTTATTACCGCAATTTGCCATTTATCATCCAATTGATGGGCGTGGCGTGGATGCAACGTAAACAAGCTACAAATGGCTGTAAAATACATGTATATATATATATATATATATGGCTATATATGAGAGAGAGAGAGTGCTTGATGATGTATGAATGGATCCACATCAAAGGCTCATTCACAGCAACTTCTGTTGCTCTGCTCTACTCTTCGGAGTGGCATTAGCAAAAACTATAGCATTCTTAGGGGCTGATGAGAGCTGTCATAAGGAGCTTAATAACTGTAACTAGGAGAGGGGCGGCGGTGCCTGGGTTGGGAGTACGTGCCAATGGCCCTAGTCGCAGTAATAAACACACGCACAGCCCAGTTAACACTGGAAATGTGCCCCAAGTGTCAGACAGGGCAGGGGCAGGGGCAGGGCAGGGGCAGCGCAGGGCGGACAGAACATGCAATGAGCGCGGGGTAAGTCCAAGAAAATGGGAAATGGATTTTTAGTGCTCGTTGTTTTGTTGTTTTTCTTTTTTGTGTGTTTGTGTTTATACCCTTGCAGGGCTTTCCAATTTCAGTCAGATTAATACAGATAAAAAAAACCAATCCGTGTTCATTTTTTATCCAGATCAGTCCCTGAATTTCGAAGGTATGAACTTTGTACAATCTATTTATAAGAAAAAAACTTTGGCTGAGCCTCGATGTAGAGCTGCCAGAGGGACGACCTATACAAGGTCTTCTGTTGTCTGCTCAAAGCCTTAGAGAAGGGGGGAGATGGATCTATTGATATCTATTAAAATCGAGGGTATATAAACTTCGGCCTGCCGAAAAGACCTTCCTGCTGGTTTGGTTTTATTTTTGTATAATTACTTGGATATATGTAGGCTTTTTTTGTGTGAGTGTTGTGCTTTGTGTGTGCTATGGTAAGCACACATAACGGTAATTTAATTAACATACATAAACACACACACACAGAGCCAAGAAGGGAATATAGAGCACAATAAATCCAAGGGACGGGGCGGCCTAGCTGGCCGATTGTGAGGGGGGGAGGGGAACAGTTTGCTTGAGGCACTTACAAAACGTTTCGGCCAAACGACTCTTCGTAATCGATATTCAGTTTCGACAAAACGACTCTTCGTAATCGATTTTCAGTTTGTAATCGAATAGATAATGCGAATATTTGCGAATAACTTTAATTAGCAAGCACTTGGTATTTGAATTATTTGCATTATTTTTGGTTTACCGATCCTATCCACGGCACAAACTTATTCTTAACATTTTATTTTCGTCTCTTA
Source organism: Drosophila lowei (assembly GCA_008121275.1). NCBI lineage: Eukaryota > Metazoa > Arthropoda > Insecta > Diptera > Drosophilidae > Drosophila > Drosophila lowei. The sequence continues at coordinate 15,321,820 of CM017778.1, read as the reverse complement.
GAATCTGGCTTAAAGCTGTTAAACAGCGCTTGAACCTGTTCCTTTATGATAACCGCGCACAGCTGTTTATATGCCGCCGGAAGTTAGACCGCTGACCGCTTCACTCTTTGCCGGGTCGACACAACCGTTAAGAGGCGCGCTCCGCAAGCGTATGGAATGGAAGCTAGAGGAGGACTCGACTAACGGTTCTGGGGCCAGTGTTGCCGTGCTACGAAAGTACTGTCAGCGTCTGCGCAGAGTGTCCACACCAAGAGAGAGAGAGAGAGAGAGAGAGAGAGAGAGCGACCTGCTGACTGACGGAACATGTGTTTTTGTTATTATGCAGGCAGCAGCAGGCAGAAGAGAGGCAACGACAACAACTTCGACAACAAATTCGATTGTGGTGAGTGGAACATACAGAATACAGTTGTTTCAATAAATAACCGTCGAATAATTGATGGCGCACACAGAGCTAACGGTACTCTGATTGGAATTAACCGTACTGGTGGCCTGGTGGTTCATGGATAGGGTAAGGGTAAGGGTTGCCACGGAGGACTGAAGCCCAGCCACGCACACTGGCACAAGTACGTAACGTATCCGTCGTATCCTTGCCCGGACTGGTATGAGTACTGTGTGAGTTCTGTGTGCCCCGACAAACTAATGTCAAGGTTTTTGGCTGCTGTTCAAAATCCCCCCAGCACGGCACGTGGCCACGCTGCCAAAGAGGCACTGGCCACGGGCAGGCGGTTGGGGATGGAGCGTAGAAGCGATTATGCCATTACCAGGCCAATCCTGCCGCTCTCTGTCTCTCGCTGTTCCGTGCATCTTTCTCTCCGCCGTACTGCTGCCTCGCATGAATGAGCAAAAAAGTCGCGACAAACCCAGTTCCAAAGCCAATGTCAAGTGCAAGCGGAAGCAAGGATAGAGGCAAAATCACTTTACATGCACCACGATTACCCCCACTCCCGACAAAGGCCTTCGCTGTGGGTACCATTGGGGCCAATGGCGATGGGCACTCACTCAAGTGACCCCCAAACCGGACGGCACACTCACGCAAATGGGCGTGCATCTGTGTATATTTTATAAGTCATCGATTGCACTCGTCCTTCACTGCCCCATTCCGCCACTGGCCCTAGACTTAATGAGTGGATGTGTACTCTGCTGTGCTGAGGGATACTGACCCAGGCAGGTGCCGCAGGTCGAATGCTATTATACACCAATTAAGCAAATGACAAAGGAAATATTGGCACACATACTACACACTATGTACATACTACTATGTATATCCGCGGAGGGCAAGTCCTTGCTCCCATTGCTCTGCGATTGATTCTTCGACAATGCTACAAAAACAGCATACATTTCGGGTGCATGACGAGGAATTGATGCTCGATGCGTGTTTCGCTGATAAGGATTGTTATCCCCAGTACTCAAAGAATATAGGTGCATAATAGGTGTATTTAACAGCCAAAAAATATATCAAGGTGCATAATAGTGCCTGTCTGTCCGTCATTTTTGTTGAAATCTCTGAGACTATAATAGCTGGAGCAATTGAAAAAGTAGGGTAATGATGATTTATAACAGAAATAATAATAATATAGTAAAACCACTTTTACTAATTACTGTTTTTTGGTTTTCTTTCTTCTGGCAATTTATGTACATATGTATGTCACACCCCATAGTTGAGGTTATGTTTATATGAGCGCTGTATCTATTTTCTTTTCACCTATGCTTCGTCTCTGACCTCGTCCCCGCTGTTGTCTTCGTATATTCCTCAATGCCTTGGTAAGCTGAGTCGGTCCCAGAATCCAACAACAAATACACAGTCTTTGGCGACTCTTAAAAGTCAGTCTCGAAGTCACGAAATAGCGGCGTCTCTCTTTCGCATAGGTGAGTAGAGCAAAAGAGAAGGACGGTACGAATGCACGGCGATCTACATATATGTATGTATGTATTGTATCAAAGACGATTCAATACCAAAATATTGCATATTGCAAATACACAGTCTTTGGCGACGCACAACGTAGATCGAGGCTTGAGAGCCTTCTAGGTCGCAAGATTGTAAAAACAACTACATTGCTTGGGCATGATTCAGCCCATTGATGCTCAAGAACACACGTACATAACAACTACATACATGCATATTTCTGAGTTGGCTCGAGCTCGTGCTCGTGCATTAAAATACGTTGGAGCCACAAGAGAAAACATAAACAGAACAAAACATTAGCGCTGAAAATGAAATAGGCTTTACAATCACATATTTGTTTGTTGGTGAGACAACACATATGGTACAATTGCGCCGCGTCATGAGCTGAACGTGATGCCACCAGAGCCGAATGCATTAAACCGCGGAGCCGAAGACTCTGGGTCCGCTTGCAGAAAGTTCGTTTGCATCATATTCGTTGTATGGTTAGTGTTTTGACTTCAAAATATATGGTTATGGGTCGTACAGCGCATACTTATCGTCCTTCTGCGCGTTTCAAAAGTAAGACCAAAACTATTTTACTCGAAAGTATTTATTTATGCTGAATACAAACATATTGTAAATGGAAAATGCAGGCTGTAGCCTGTTCAAATCACAAACAAAATATGTACAAATGGAAAACGTATGCAAAGGACAGACTGCACTAAACGCCGAATCAGTTTTTAAAAACAAAACAAAATACCCTTGTGTAATACCATTATTTTTCGATACAAACATCAAACGTACCTTAAGTTCTTTTCTCTATCGAAGTTTCGCTCTTTTAATATTTATTCAATGTTTGTAATATTTCATGTAAGTTTAGAACTTAATTATCGGGAACAACTGAATTAAACAAAATCATTAATATACAATTTAAAAAAAAAACCTTAGGCCGGCCTTATGGCAAGATAAACGTTATCCGTAATTTCCTCGGGATTGGATTTGAGTACCTACTTATCCTTTTACACGACTGTTAAATTGTATCTTGACATTGAGAAATAGGCGCTTAAATATGAGCTAATTATTCAGGCTACTTTTAACATCATCGGGTAGGCCCGATGCAGATATAAATGTGGGAATTAAAATTTTAAAAGAAGCTGAAATGCCACCATAAATAAATTAAATTACAATATAGTTATAGACTTAAAGTAAATAAAAAAATATGATCCCGATTACGACCAGGTTTTGGGTACGCTGAATGATCCGAAACGCTGATGAGCGTCCACGCCACGCACAGCGAAATAGTAGCGTTGGTTCTCTTGGAACTGATTGAGCGTGACAGCCATGGGCAACAGCATGGCTTTGACATCACCCACGTGCCTCCAGGAGTCGGTGCTGGGCTCATGAAGTGTCTCCTGGTACGCAAAAATCTGATACGTTACGCAGTCAGCAAATTTACTACTCGCATCCTCCAGATTCCAGGAGATGACAATGCCTGTATCCATCAGGCTGATGCGTATGAGAGGCCGAGACGGCGGAAGCTTCCACGCGGGATTGAAGGGCTGTGCAGGCGATGATGGCAGCGGCGCTGGATGCGAGTACCTTAATCGAGTGGCGGCAGGCGGCGTGTTCTCCGACCGTATCTGCATCGTCACATTCGATCCAAGAGAATTGCGCTGACCTGTTGAAGACGTCGAAGCGAGTCAGCCAACGATCGTGGAATCAATTAAATGCAAGACTCACCTCCACCATTATTAGTGACTATTTGTCTGGCATTGGCTCTCGGCATTTGCAACGGCGACAATCTCACAGCATTTCCACTAGCAAGTGAACGACCTGATCCACCCGAGGCTCTTGTCTCAGACACTGTTGCCCCCAGAGAATTCCTCTTCACGGCCATGTTGGATGATTGCCGTGAATGTGCGTTGCCCTCTGCAGCATTAGCTGCAGCCGCCATAGCTGCCGCAGCATCGTCTTCATCTGTGAGATCAATTACACCCTTCTCCTTCGGCTTGGCCGGAGCCAGGTTTGGTTGGCCATAATTGACGGCACTGCCGCCTGGTCCTCCACTGCGGGTTGAGGAAATAGGTACAGAAACCATACCAGCTCCCTTAGGACCCATTGAGCGCACTTTTGTTGCACATTTTGGCCCCTGCTTACCCGGATTAGGACCAGGAACAGTGCGGGTTCTGCGAGGGGTTAAAAGAGCATATATTACAGGAGCAAACTTGGTAATCGAATAACTTACGCTTGATATTGCTGCTTTTGGCTTGTATATGGACTCCTTGTTCCGCATCGCAGCCGCCGATGCAGTGCTTCCTGTGTGCTTTGAGGCATGCATAGGCCTTTGAGGTCCAGGGGCAGAGGTCTGTAAGCGACTTATTGTGGTCTGGCTGTTCACCTGGGATGCTGGCAATACGTTTCCTGGCACTGGTCGTTGTGGGGTAATCTTCTGCATGCATCCCCTGCGTACAGGGGGCGCAGGAGTAGAGGCAGTCGAAGCAGGAGACTGATTGTAGGAAACGGAGGAGCGTTGTGGTGGCAGTTGCTGCTGCTGGTTCTGGTTTTGATGATGCTGTTGCTGTTGCTGCTGCTGCTGCGTATTGGAACTCGCGACCGAACTAGCTGCCCGCATCGACTGCAACGGCGAACGCATAGGAGATGTGCTCGCCTTGGAAGGACTGCTACTAGGCGGCGCCAACATGCTGCCCGCAGCATGTGTCTGATCTACAGCACTGAGTGCAGTACTCGGCTTCATGACCTTGAAAGGAATGCCTACTTGCAGTCCAACAGCTCGTGTAATTCTTACCGGTGCCGTGAAATGTGCATTCTTGGTCTCCAGATCCTTCAGCACCCGCTTGTGCACCGTGTCCAGGTCGAGGAACTGTTTGGATACTTCGGCTATCCTGCGACGATAGATGGCAAGCGTCTTCTCATACTTGTCCAGCTGGCAGCGGATATCCGCAAACTCGCTTTTCACCATCATACCCTCAACGACCTTCTGGAGGACGAGTTCTTCCAGATCATTGCGGGTCAAGTGGTCAAAGCTCTTACGAAAGCTCTTAAGGAACTCAAGGCGCAGAGGTTTAGCGTCTATTTTGCGCTCTGGCTCTGGTTTCAGCTGCAATTTAAGCTCCTTTTGTTCCTTTATATTTACTGGGTCTTCCTTCTTAACCAACTCGGAGTCCACCTCTTTGTCCTGTACCTCCAAATCAATTTGAAGTGTGCCATCATTAGAGCTACTCGAATCGAAATCATCAGTCCTGAGCTTCTTACTGGGAATCCCTTCCTTTCCTTCCACGGGGCTGGAGTCTAAGGAATCGTGACTACGCTTGGCCACAGTGGAAATGGGTTCGGTCTCGCTGCCATCGGTGGATATTCGAGACTGCTTTGGCTCCGCATCCAGATCTGCATCAGCTTTCGCCTCTGACTCCACATCGGAATTGGCTTTCTCCGCGGTGCTAGCCTCGACATTGTTCGGCTCAACTGGTTCGACATCTTCAGCGGGACACAATAGATTGCTGCTCGAGTTGCTGTCAGCGTCTTCCGTGGCAGTGGTCTTTATGTTATTGTGTGGTTTCAGCTTCTGCTTCTCGAACTGATCGCATGCATTGTCGGAATTGTCCGCTTGAAGTTCTTTGCTTTCAGTGGACTCTATTGGTATGCCCTTTGGAGTGGGGAAGGACGATTCTTTTTCAGAACCCTGGGTTCCCTTATCTTTGGGTTTCTTTGGAGGTAGTTCCTCCTCTTCGTCCTCGGATACCAAAACGACGTCATTTTCGATATTGTTAGTCACATCTGATTTAAGTTCCTTTTCCTCCGCAGGATCTTCTGAATCCTTGGGTTTTTCAATAGGTTCAAAGAAAATGACTTCGTCATCCGAGTCTGCATCTTTGAAAGCTGCTTCAGGAGATTTTTTTCCCTTGTACAACTCCAATTCCATGCCCTTCCCATCAGACAATGTCTTAGGTGGGATCTCTAGTTCGCTATCTGTAAGACCATTAGTCGTTGGTTCCTTTTTATTTTCTCTAGTTTTATTTTCCTTTGCATCCTTTGCCACCTTTTCCACCTCTTTGCCAGCATCTTTGTCGGTTTCTCCTGTAACTTCCGCTACGATCACATCAGTGGTACTCGTGGTATCCATTGTTTCCTCCGTCTTAGCTTTATCCTCTGGCTTCTGGGTATCTTCTGGGTCGGCTATCTTTTTATCTGTTTCGTCAGCATCCATTGGCTCAAATGAATTAGTATTTTCTAGAGTCTCCTTGGCCTTATCTTCAGTAATCTCATCTGTAACCTCTTTCTGATCTTTAGCTAGATCGGCAATCTGCGGATCTTTGTAATCTGTTAGGTCGTCCTCGCAAACAATACACTCATCCGAAGAATCTAAATCGATGACTGATACAGTTGAGGGATCCTTATCAGGGGTCTTTTCTTTAAGAATTTCCTCATCTGAGGAAATGTCATCTAGAGCATAAGTGGGACTGTCACGAGAAATCACTTTATCCTCAGAAGCCTCAGCGGTTTTCTCGTCGGATGTCTGCGACTTCTTCAAGTCCTGGGAGCTGGTGGCATCAAAATCATCTGAACTCGATATGTTATCCAGAGCATCCATAAAGATATCATCCGTGGATTGGCTTAGCTTTGCCTTGATCTCGACTGCAGAACTATCTCCATTGGTTTTCTCCCCAGGTTTTTCCACATGTGATGCTTCTTCTTCAATTTCCTCCACTGTCTCGGAATCTTCTTTGTTGTCTACCACCTTTGCCGAGGGTTCCACATAGCTTTCAGCTTCAGCGGAGTGCTTGGGTTCTTCAATATCCTCCTTTGCTTTCACGAAATATTCAATCTCTTTCAAACTATCTTCAGTTTCACTTTTCTCCTCCGATTCGCGCGTCACGCCGCTTTCACCCGCTCCGGCTATTTTGCCTTCTTCTTTTGTGTCAGCTGTGTTTTCCTTGTCGACCGCAGGGTTGCTTTCCTTTTCCTTATCGCCATCGTCTGCTGGTTCTTCGACGAATGCCGCCTCGGGTTCTTGCGCAGCCTCTGGGTTAGAACCTGAAGAATCCTTGGGACAATCAACAATTGAACTGATTTTATCCAGCAACGCGTCCAAGTCATTTCCAGCGTTTCGTTTTTCTTTAAAGCCCTCTGTTGTCTTGAGACAGGCGATTGCCATTGCTTCATCGCCATTAGTCAATTCACTGAAATCTTCGTCATCCCTGGACGATCGTCTCGATCCATTGCCGATTTCTATAACAATTTATGGCATAAAAAAGATCCGTATTTTTTTTTAAATTTTATTTGCACTTACCACTGGGGCTGGTATTATCATTGAGTTCTTCGGGCATTGCTCCCATGATTGCGCCTTCTATTGACAGCTCTTTTAATTCCGCATTCTGGCTTACTTCCATCATTTTATTAGTGTTTATTTTATTTTTTTTGGTTGCAAAACATTGAACTATCAAAAAATTTCAAAAAAGGAATATCAGTAACTGTCAACCGGATCAAGCGTTAAATGGTTTACCAAAGGAATGATTCCTCGCAAATTAAAAACCTTAAAGTGTTAAAAGCTTTTAGGAAAAAGCTTGTGCGAGCTTTGCAAACTTTGGGCTTGATTGGTGCAAAGGTCGAGAATTCGGTTTCCAAAGCATGTCTCAAACCAAAGACCTAACCAAAGTTGGGTCTACTAACGTCCAAGGGACAAACCCTGGAACACCCATCCAGCCCGGGGAAGACCCACCATATTTCAGCGAGACAAGGCTACTAAGGGATTTTTAATTATTGTTTTTTGTTTCCTAATAATAGATAGTAACACTATCTAAACCACTGATCCCAAAAATCCAAACTCCAAACCAGAAATATAACTCAAGACCACCAGCTTTCTGCCTGACGCTTTGCGCTATTTCGGTTTCGGTGTGTATCTATCAAACAAAACCATGTGTTGTTGTTGCTTGTTCCGAGCGGTCGGTCGTCGGCGCTTGTCGGCGAACGCGAGCGCAACAACAACGAAGTGATTGCAGCAGAAAGAAACAAAGCAAAGCAAGAGAAACGGCGTGCAAAAAGAAGAGAAAGAAAGATAAATGAAGGAAACTGGAGGAAAGGCGAAAAATGCTCAATGTGTAGGATGGGACGGGACGTAAAGGAAAACTTTTTCCGAATCGTCGCTATAATACTAACAAAAGTGAGGTTATGTTATGTCAGAAAACTGTGTCTGAGAGTATGAAAGATATACATATGCATGTATGTACATCGTCATGCACATTATATATTTTCATTCATTATGTACATAAGTATCGAATTATTGTTTGAGGTGACTTACTTATTTTATGAAAAGTTGGACGGCTTGAATTGTTTTGTTTGGTATTTTATTATTTGAGTTTAACTACACTTGAAGAAATCGAAATGACTTGGAGTTCTCGCCGAGTTCACGGCACCACTGAAACACAGTGCCCGTAGCGAACGTCAAACCAGCTGACGGCGAGCGCAAAGAGAGAATAGCTGCGGCTGAAAGCGGCGAGAGAGGAAGAGAGCACGTACAGCGGTGTGGTGGTCGGTGGTCTAGGGAAAGAGGGCGTGTCAAAGTGGGATGATAAGACTCGATAGTGATTCTACAATGGAAATCACTTTCACATCCATCTTAAAGCCCTTACGCTTATTTCCAACCGTACATAATGAATACATGTATGTATGTTTGTACTGATTATGTAGGGCAGCAGCGAAGTCTGGCCACAGTTTCACCTCAAAATGTCCTAGAGTCTACAGCACCTGGCAAACGACGTTGTACGGGTTTCGCCATAGCAAGTTGGCAGTCTCGTTCATGACGTCGTTGCCCTACTGGATGGTTGTACGGGGTAAGGGTAAGGGGGTTTTTTAAATTGACCAGGGATCTTCGTTGGTTGACGAGTGAACCCCGCACCGTTTTGATAACAGCCAAAGAAAACGCAAACGTAAAATAATGGCAAAGGTAGCGCCGCGTTTTTACAAACAGATGCGCTTGATTGTGTGCGAGTGGGAGGGTAAAGTGTGAGAATAGTCTGCGAGAGCGGGACGACCGTATGATTTGGTGATGGAAATGTAAGGGGGGAGCGTAAATTAAATAAATATTTTTAGTATTTCTTTCTTTCCGATTTTAAAGATTATTAAACACTAAATACCAATTACCAGGGCAAAAATTAAAAAGTATACAAACATACATAGCTTTGTATGTAAAACTAGTCGTCATAATAGAAAAGTGGGTGGGGTGGGGTTGGGTTGGGTTGGTGTTATGAAAATAATGTCTGCCGAATACAAAATTTAACGTTAAGACTTGGAATCTAGGGTTTTGCAGTTAGGACCTTGTCAGGATACCGGTTTAGAATAGAGTTGAAGAGTGAGCGAGATGGAATGAGAGCGAGAGAGTAAGGTGAAGAGAGTACGAGAGAATAAGAGAATACATATATACATATATGCAGCTACATGTATGTATGTGTGCATGTACATATAATTGAATAAAGTTCGCGTAGCGCCGAATACAAAACGACAAAATTGTTGTTGGCGTCGTACGACGAGACGAACCGAAAGATACAGCAGCAGAGTGGAAAAGCAACAGCCAAGACCAACGCAAAAACAAATTGAGGCGAGGATAGCCATATTTTCTGGTGGAATCTTGTAACTCTAACTCTATGAAGAAAATTGGTCCTACCAGGGGAGTTGGATGCGTATGATCCCATTCCCATTTCCTAACAATATGAGAGTATCTCGTTCTCCTCGAATAGTATTTAATGTACTCATAAGTGTTTGCACAAGCAAACAGATACTAACATAGTACATAGATACATTTATCTTTGCATCTTTTCAAATAAAGACAAAAAACCAAACTGGACAATTGGCTTTAAAAATCTGAATTTCACCTATGGCTCGGTCTGGACCCGCTTGGGCGTTATGTCCATTATATCTGTTTCGCTCACACACACGATTACGCCCGCTTAAGCAATTGTGTGTGTGTGAGCTCGTGTGTATATCAGAATGTGTCTGTGTGTGTGTGCAATTTTGCAACGCGTTCACATTCTTTTTAGGTTACGTATCGATTTTGGTACAAAGTGAGGTTAGGTTGAAAAATATCTACGTTCCCGAAAATTTTAGGGATCTGAGGACATGCATGTAATCCTCATAGCATTCTCTATAAGGATCAAACATAAAATTGCCAAAGTGCGAAAAAAACCTGAACCAAACTAGCTTCAGCCAAAAGTAAAAGCAAAAGGGGCACATTTTTATTCATCTATTAAACATTTTAATGTTTGCATGGTTGCCAGGTCTGCAACTCTGGTTGTGATATATTAAATAAAATGGAAATGCATATACGTTTATATGTAAATATATAATTGTGACCATATTGTGGAGCCGGGTTGTCACCTGCCACAAGCCAGACACCTCAACACATATATATCTGTTTAGTGGCTATTGTTAAGCTGTTGAGACCAGGTGCTTATGCCAATGGCACACGTCGATTTTTCAACATAATCGTTCGAAAAGATAGATCTGATTTGATACTATATATATATCAACATATCCAAAACGAAACTGCCTGACAACTCTGAAACACACAAACAAATGATTTGGGAATGGTGACGACGAACGAAACCAATCCAAATTGGATCACACAAAGTGTAATTCCAATAAACCAGCTAATTAGTAGCTTATATTCTAGAGCCCATACTGGTACACAATTTCAAACAACTTAAAAATATAATAGTCTCAAAAAAAATGACCACTTACCTTCTTAGAGCCGATAAACGTGTTTATTAACTGGATTATAGTTGTTATAAGGCAAATTATACGATGACCCAGCTGAGAACGGTTGATATTCAATAGTTTAAATCTTGTTAACAGTTTTTTTTTAACAGATTTGTTTACAAATCCGCAAGGAGAATCCGCGTCCCGATAGCCGATGCCGCTTCTCGATGGAACAGTGACCAAATCGGAGTAGCAACAACAAAGGTGTAAGAAAAGAACCAGTTCAACCATTACTAGCTCAAAAGTACTGGCACCACATCCCAAACAAAACATCTGTTCGCTTCTAGGGGTGGAAAAGTACCACCAAAAAAGGCGTTTTACTAAGCGAAGTAAGAGACAATGCAAGAAACTCAATTCTGATCAATCAGTGAGGAAAGTACGACAAGGGTTTTTATTTTTTTTTTTAGCTATGAATGTTGACATTAACAATATGTTTCACACATGAAACATAATAATATAATAATATAATAATATTACTCAAACGAATCAGTATTTAAAATTGATAGTTCATTTGGTTCGCGTAGACACCAACCACTGCTGCCACCCCTGAAGCTATGGTATGAAACAAGTTCCGGTTCGTTCGCATGAAAACATAAACATCTGTTTCTAGGTTATTTTGTTTTATAATAAATGCCAATAAAATCATAGAAATATCAATTAAAATGAGTAATCTCATAAACTTTGCCCTAAGAAAGGGTGCTAGTTTGTTGACACGACATAGCCTGCCATGTTTTCGACTAACAGTTCCGTGTGTGGTTAACAAAACGCCGGTTTGTGGCGCAATAAAAAACTATTGCACTCGAGCTGCGCCATTTGATGTGAACACAAGTCTGCCCAAGGACGTAATTCTCTTTAAATATGAGAATCCAAAGTTCTACAAGATGCTAAACTTTTTCGGAATCTGCCAATTTGTGTTTTGGACCTATCTTTCCCACTTTGCGTTTACAACGCTGAAGGATGCGCCCGTGGTCGAGAAGCCAGGAGAAGAGCTGAAGTGGTTTCAGCGCATAAATCTTGGCGAAAACAAGTACAGGAATGGCATCACTGCTTGCTGCTTTTTGATTGGTTCGTATTTGGAAGATGGTGTGGTTCAAATTATGTCTATAAATTTATAGGCTACGGAATTCTGTTTGCGGTTTGGATGTTTACACTTCGTTCCGTGCGTTTTCTCATCCTGCGCAAGGGCGGTCAGAGCATCTCCTTTGTTACCTATGGACCCTTTAACCGGAACCGTATTATGACTGTCCCCCTTAAATGCATCTCAGCACAAGAGTCCCGTGAAATGGCCAGGGTACAACTGCCAATCAAGGTAAAGGACAGGACACTTTACTACGTGCTGGATATGCGTGGAGAATTTCGTAATCCCCAACTGTTTGACTACACGGCGGGGTTAAAGCGACGTATTTAAAATTAAATAGACGTATTTGTTTAGTTCATTGAAAATTTTGTAACTTATTATTTGTAAATACACATGTACCCTAATTAAACTTCAATTCTACTCTGACTTAGTAGACGGGCTCAGGCTTCTGTGTGAGCAGCAGACTAAAGCGCTTCTTGATGGTAATGCGCTGGCGGGAGTACTTATCTTCCGGAGAGAAACGGGCTGGGTGGGCCGACAAGGTCGGACGACCATCTTCGGTGCGTTTCTGAAATATCAACGAAACATTAGTTTAACATATTAGAAAAGCTGGAGCCCTTTGCATTTACCTTCAAAGTGTAGACGCGGTTGCCGCTTTCGTTGATGGTGTACATAAGATACATTTTGGTGAGAAAATTCAATAAATTTTGCAGTAAATAAAAAAAACACGTGTGGCGTGCGTTGTCTTTACAGTGTGACCGCGGAATTATCGTTAAAATATACCGTCCGACCCTCAGAAATATACCGAAAAATATACCGTCTTATTTTAAAAATATACCGTAAATATACTGATGAAAAAAAAACTTTGCCCACTTAAACCCCCTTTATTTAAACAGGACAACTTGACTTAAACCGCGGAAAATAAGACTAATAATAATAATACGGCGTACATAATCACGTTTTCCAGCTTAAATTGGCGCAAATTGTTTGTAAAAAATGTCAAGTAAGGTGGACAAGTTACACAAGCAATTGATACGGGAGCAACAAAAGCGAATCAAACCAGGAGAATGCCAGAAATATGTGCGTATGGTTATAGACTCTGGTTTCTTAGACATTGCGGTTGGACAGGAGCTTTTGCAGCAAATAAACTCCGCCGATTTGAAGTATGAAATTCGCAGGCTGCCCATCAAAAACTGCATCATCTGGGAACGCAGTAATGGCCAGCACACAATAGTTCCAGGAAGTAGCGGTTCTGGCATGGACGAAGCCTGGAAAATGGAGAACTACGTTCTCCACTGGATAACCGAAGCAAATTTGCATCACTCTCAGAAGGAGCAAAGAGCTTGCCTGGGCCACAAGTTGCAGGTTGCATTTCCCGACTGCCAATATACGGTGGCGTTGCCAAAACTGCGTCACAGTAAGCACAGCTCGGGTAGTCAGGATCCGAGTGGATTGATCGAGCTCCAACTGTTGCAGCAACTTCACGTTGAGCAGCTGGCAAGTCCTGAGAGCCAAGAGCTGTTGTGCCTGCTCCAACGCTATACAAAGGCAATTGCCGAAGCCCCGTTTAAAAAGCAACGCGATGAATCTTTGGGCTTCTTCAAGAAGTACTTGGCCAACGACAAGAAGCAGTGCGTCCGCGTCGAGCAGGGCAATGGCTATGGACGTCTATGGCAGCAGCATCTCAATCGGTTGCCGCTGGTCACGCTCGAGGTGGCCGAATCCATCATATCTCAATATCCCTGTCCCAAGAAACTGTTGGACCACTTTTCGGATGATCCTACGGCTGTGCAGTCCCTAGCTGATTTAAAGATCAAGCGCTGTAATGGACCACAGCCCCTTCACACCGAACGACGCATAGGGAACGTACTCAGCAACAAACTTTACACTTTGTACAATTCAAGGGATCCCAATACTCTGATTTAGTTTTAGAATCTGCTCGTGTATTCGGCTGGTATCGTATGTACAATTAGAGTAAATATTACAAGTAAGAGCTAAATATTTTACATTATTCCTCTGGTCGTATATAGTATATGTATATTTAAAAATCACAATATTCTTATACGCATATCTATGAATTTTAATATTGGTTGTCGAGCATCTTTCAAGATGTTCTGCGAAAAACGAATAAAAAAAAGTATGAGAATGATTACAAAAGAAAATAGCGAACGGAGAACGTTCTGTGATGAAATTTTAGACCATAATCTAGAGCGTGGCCAAGATTCGGGTGAAACCCAGGCAGGCCGAGACTATGGTCTGCCCAAGACCCCAGACCATTGCATAAATAGGCGACATGGGCAGGCTGGAAGCGCGATGCACAAATGCAATTACCGCACTGCTAATGATCCCACTAGAAGCCGGGGACAAGAATCCCATAACCAGAATTAGTATGGAGAAAAATCGACCGAATTTATGCTTTCGAAGCGTGACAAACGCCACGAGGGCGGCACAGGTGTGGATAAAAATGGATGAGAAGAGGGCCCACAGAAATAGGTGGTACCACATTTCGCGAAATGTGTTTAGGCGAGCCTGTGAGCGGAGTCCCATGACATCGGCAATGGTGTCCAGCTCATCGGTGTCATACGCTTCGGAAAACATGATGGGCGATGCGCAATTTTGACCTTAAGTTTTGGAAGAATATCGGGCTTGATTTGCTACTAATTACGTTGCTAATTATTGCTTTTCCGTTCCTCTAAGTTGGTCATTTGTGTGCTTGATTGCTTGTGATTGATTTCTCCTCCGACGTGGTCCGAGGGTATCAATGGTGCTATCAAGTGACGATCGTGGACCTGTAAGTTTAAGTGGATCATGCTTTAGTTCTGTTGACCTTTTGGCAGACTCGTACAATACTCACGCCCACACATACCCTCATTAGCTTGATTGTTGTTGTTGGCCGGAATGCACTTTCTGACTACACCGTGTGACTTGATTATAACATTTTTACTGTTTCCTTTTTGTTAAGTTTCTTTTTTTTTTATTTGCGTAGCAATCGATTTGGCAATCAATACGCCCATTCAATTGGCGACTTGCTTGCGGCAGTGAATCTCTAAGTCATAATTTTTGGCCAGCCCTTTAGGGTGGGGGCATGAGTGCCGTTCAATATTGTCCAAATAAAACACTGATTCTATTTTAGTTATTATTAAATTTCGTGTTTTCCTTTTAGCAACTGGAGTGAAACGCCGTGGGAATGGGCCAGTTCGGGAGTAGTCAGCTGTGATTCATAAGTGAACCAGCTCCGATAAATGAGCAAAATAGTCGTACAACGATTGAGCAGCATTTTGCATACCCTGTGAAAATGGATATTAGAGAATTGAGGAAATGTTTGTCATCTCAAGCTCCAATATAAATCCAATAAAAGCATGTGTTTAAATTAAACCAGTCAATTAGAAAATAGGATCATTAATTGGATAAAATTATGTGGGCATGGCTAAATGTTCTATCTAGTTAGTA
The DNA here is from genome assembly GCA_008121275.1 of Drosophila lowei. Classification (NCBI taxonomy): domain Eukaryota; kingdom Metazoa; phylum Arthropoda; class Insecta; order Diptera; family Drosophilidae; genus Drosophila; species Drosophila lowei. The sequence continues at coordinate 15,306,641 of CM017778.1, read as the reverse complement.
ATATTCCACAGAATATCAAAATCGAGGAATATGGTTTCCAATCCTTGACGGATGACTATTAACCCATTGTAAGCCAAGGGGGTATTTTGATCGCCACCGAATATGATGAAAATTGAATCATGTTAGCGCAGTTCAGGGGAAAAATATCGGGGGGTTTTTTTAGTTCAGAGGAAAGATGGCATGGATCTACAAGAAGAATCTACAATCGTTAATATTTTCCGCCATTTACTCAAGTCGATGAACTGTTGATGAACTAAACAGAGGGGGCTTAAGAGGGCTAAGTTCGTTTTTTCATCTGTATTTTCTACGGTATATTTTGAAAATTAGACGGTATGTTTTGGTATATTTCTGAGGGTCGGACGGTATATTTTAACGATATTATCGACTCCGCGGTCACACTGACAACAATCCATAAACAACAAATTTTGTGTAAACTAAAAAAAATATAAGCGGAAGTTTAAACGGACCTGACCTCTTTTGCCTCTTTTGCCTCTTATCATTTGTTAAATTTTTGTTCAGAGTATGGAATGCTAACAGGCCTTTACCAGGTGTAAGTAATTCTCCTGCTATGACACATTCATACCGCAGACATATGTACATAAGTAGGTACATTGTGTTCATACATATGTCGTGTTTATGTATCTTACGCACTTTACGGACAGATATGCATACATATGTGTGCGTGAATCTGCAACGCTTTGTGCTGTGACTCCACCGATCGGAGAGAATCAGTTATAGGGTCCATGCATGCATATGTGCAGTTATGTGACAGCGTCGCGAAGAAGATTAATTAATTGCCCTTCATTGCAGACTATTGCAGAAGTATATTCAGCCCAACCACACCAACAACGCATTTAATCAATGTTCTCCAACGGATTGCCGTGCAATCTGTCGTTTCCGAGCTGTCTCAGTGTTCCAAAAGACGAGATTGGTAATGAAGAGCTCTTGCCATCCAATATGGGGACTAGAGAGCCTGTCATCCTCAACGTCTACGATATGGTGAGTAGTTCACTGGTACTCCAAGAATATGTAATTTGATTTGTGGTTTGGGTATGGTATTTTCAGTACTGGATCAATGAGTACACAACGTCAATTGGTCTCGGCGTATTCCATTCCGGTGTAGAAGCATTCGGGACTGAATTCGCCTACGGTGGACACCCATTTCCCTTTACAGGGGTATTTGAAATATCTCCGCGAGATCACGACGAACTGGGGGACCAGTTTCAGTTTCGGCAAAGCATTCAAATAGGCTGCACCGACTTCACGTACGAGGAAGTGCGCCGGATTGTTGAGGAATTGGGCAATCAATTTCGCGGCGATCGTTACCACCTTATGAACAATAATTGCAATCACTTTTCTGGCTCTTTGACACAGGTGTGATGTCACCCTAATTAGGTGCTACAATTCCAATATAACTTACGATTTGGTTTCAGATACTTTGCGGCCAAGAAATACCTAGCTGGGTCAATCGTTTAGCGCATTTCAGCTCCTGTGTGCCATTTCTACAAAGGTGTTTGCCCAAGTAAGCGACCTTCATACCTCATTGTCCATCTGTACTGTACGCCATTGTATTGCTTCTGATTTCAGAGAGTGGCTGACACCGAATGCCTTGCAGCAGAGCATAACCACAATCCAAGAGCGCGAAGACTCCGACAACAGTCCCCTTTGAGACATTACCTGATCGAAAATCACTTGCGAACACCCTCCCAAGCGATCATACAAAGTTTACTCCCAATTGCAGTCCGAAGACCAACATTGTTAAGTTAAATTGTGCGAAATGCCGGGTTACTCAAATTTACATAGGCATATATACATATAAACATTCATTTTCAAGCCAACAAACGCCCCAAATCCAAACAAGAAAGAAACAAAAACAACTATTATTAATAGACTTAATTAGGCGATATACATATACATATACATGCGAAGTGACTAAATTATTGGCTATTGTAATTTGTATTTGTAATACGACTATTCAGAATTAAGATTAATTATTAAGTGGCCGGTTAAATGTAAGTAGCAGGCGAAGTCAGCAGCAGCAATAGCAGCAGCAGTGTCATTTATAGAATTTTAAATTAACAACTGAAAGAAACATCGAGAAATCATTATTAGGCACTCGCTAAATTGTACTAACAAGAAAATACCACAACAGACATACATATAAGTGGGTAAATGATATCAAATGTTGCCCAATTTACTGGTTTACGGAGGGGGGAATTTTATTTTTTGAATTCCCCGACCGACCATTGGAACACGATTATGGAAATAGTTTTCTGTTTAAATTCGTTGTAGCATTATACAGAGCGCTCTCATAAGCAGCCGCATGTCTATCTAAACACCAAAATGATCTGTTATCAATAAATAATATAAATATATGTACTTGACATTCTGATATTTACACATGCATAAATACTATTATTAAACATTTTTAAAGAAAAATATATTTTGATCGAAAACATTTTTTTTGGATTTCATTCAGCTATTTAGAGTCCACCGATGATTATCAGGTGTACTTTAACTTTGAAATACATCCCATCCCTGTTGGGTTGATTTCGTGTCTTAAATATGTATAAATGTGAAACTTGCTTAAGCTCCGTCCAACCTCCGCTACGCGCAATTTTCACATTATAAAGATTACAATTTAGAAATGCTTGCTAAAGTTGATACTTCGAATTTATTAATTTGGGCAGTGTAACTAGTAACTAGTATAATTTATGGTAATTATGGGAAGCTGTCAAAATTCTGCTCTAATCAACTTAGCTAAGTCACTCAAATAGATCCCATAAGATGCCAACAACTTTTGCGTGTAATATTTATGTATGTATTTTTAAAAGCCATCTGGACAGGACTCACCAATTGAGAATAAATTAATTTGTTGCTTTAGTACAGTATATGATTAAAATTATGATAAATATATTAGGAATAGCTATGTACAATAGAGAAAAGTTACATCCGATTGGTCCTCGAACTAGTCCTTGTCTGATCAAACCAGACTCGAGACATTATTGTATAAGCCAATGGCCGACAATTCCTCCACATCGATATCGTCCGGTGGCAGGCGGTTCTGCCAGGCAATCGGATGTATGCTGGGGTTGGGCGTCACAAGTCCTTGGGAATGGGGCGACTGAAGAGGCCTATAGGTGGCTCGATTAACGTATTCTCCGCTCATAGATATATTGGATTGGGGAGTGGTGAGCACTTGTCCCGCATAGAGTTCTTCATTGCGATAGAAATTTCCATTTGGTACGTAGCCAGAGCTGATCCGCCTGTGCTGGGGCTGTGGCTGAGGTGGCGGGGGCTGGGAACGATGTGGCAGCTGATGGAAGTAGGCATCCTTTGGAATGTGTCTGTCGGGAAGGCCAAATTGGGGCACAATTCTGTGGGGTATGCTGTAGGTGGGTGATGGGTTCAGCGAGGCAGCTTCAATGTGCTGGAAATTGTTGTTCAGATAGGACGGCGATCGCGAGGCCATCAAAGTTGCTGGCTGTGAGTCCTGCTCCTGTCCCTGCTGTTGATTAGAGTCTATTGTGCTCTGCAGTTGGGCCACCATGCCTCTGACCTGGCCCGTATTGGGCTTTTTGAGGCATTTGATTTCGCTGTTTCTGATCTCCACTTTGTTTACGGTCTCGTTGCCATTCTGCCTGATCTCTGCTTCCTCGGCATACTCCATAATGGGGTTCGAGTAGAACATATTCGGTATGGTGGGAAAGCTGTCCTCCAGACAGAGCGGTTGTCTCTTCGTTAGATTTGAGACCCCTCTCTGACTGCTAGAGTGCGGCTGTCCAAGGGCTGCTACTTCGCAGGCCTGTTCTTTGTACAATAACTTATCGCCACAGATTCTGTCTGCACTCTCGTTGAGGGCAGCTTCCTCCTTGCTCAGCTCCGCAAAGGAGGCGTCTTTTCTTAATGCCTTGATCACGGAGTTGAGCATGTTCTCTCCTCGGCCGATTCGATGATAATATTTCTGATAGTCGCCTGGGGGTGGGTGACTGCCGGTCGGTGATGCCTGCCAGTCCCAGCTGTTGGAGTTCTGGGAGGGATTTGACGTTTCACTGGAGTTCGGATAGCGACGTAGCACGTGCGTGTACTCATCAAAGTTTGGGCTGTTGACACTCTCCTTGTCTTCTTGCAGACGGGCTGAGTCGGCTCCCGGACTTGGTTTATACGGAGGGGAGAGCGAGGAGAGCTGATGTTTGCTCTCCTGTTCGCTATCTCTTTCCATAATCAACGTGGTTTTCTCCAGTAGAACGCCCAATCGTTCCGACACTTTCAGGAAATCTAGCTTCAGCTCGTCGAGCTTCGAATGCTCCAGTTGCTCGACTTCTTCCGTCTGTTTGGCCTCCGCCCGGCATGTAGCCAGATCAACAGCAGCATCCTCTCTGGCCGCATCCGAGTCGTCATCTGTGTCGCTATCGAGCTCTACTTCGGGTGATTGATGAACAATAGCTTCTACTGCCTGATCCTCCAGGACATCCACACTTTTGGAGTTGGTGAGCCTGCCAGTTTCATAATTTTTCTCTAGCTCCAGCAGTTCCAGGCTTCGACAACGCGAAAGTGTCCGCTCGATCCTTGAACATTTGTTTTGGTTATCGTATGTGGATCGCATGGGCTCACCTCTTCGCAGAAACTCGTTGAGATGCTGCCTCTTGTTCTCGCAGCGCAGCCGATCCTCGATCATTGTTCTCGTTAGCTGCTCTATCTGGTCATTTGTCTTGATGGCCAGGGCTTGGACCTTGTGACCCAATCGCTCCTTGGTCTTATTCACGTACTTCTTCAAGCTCTTGCGGTTGCAGTTGAGTTTGTTCTCAATGTGACGAAAGAAGGGACCACAGTAGCAGGTATTGCCCACGCTCACGGGCCCCTTGTGTATGTGTCCGGCTAGATCCAGAAAATATTGCTCGCCCGGCTTCAGTGGGTCTTTTGGAAGGGTTTCCAGCTTTGGTGAGGGAAAGGCTCGCGGATCGGGAAAATAATGGCAGCCATAGGGCGACCAATTAATGCCCTTATCCACTACATCCCTATCCCTATCCTTGTCGGACCTGCTGCCCTCCTTGTGCTTTTCCTTGCGGTTTCGGATTTTCTTCGGTGTATTCAGTATCTCAATTATTTCGCGATAGTTCTTTCTGATAGCAATGTGCATTGGGCAATCGCCTTGAGCGTTCTTGATCCCCAAACGAGCATCAGCCTCGAGAAGAATTCTGGTTAGCTTTCTTCGGCCCATTGCGCAGGTGATGTGCAAAGCGGTGTCTCCATTCAGGTTCGTCTTGTTGGGATCGCACAAGGCGGAGAGCAAAATCCGTGTGACCCCGGCATGCCCATAGCGGCAGGCCGTGTGCAACGGCGTGTCGCCGTACTGTAAAGTCGATGGAAAACATATTACAGCTGGTAAATATTTACAAACGAACCGTCTCGCTTACATTATTCTGCACATCAGGATCGGCTCCAGACATCAGCAGCTCCCTGGAGCTCTGATTGTGCCCGTTCTGGGCAGCCAAGTGCAGGGCTGACAGGCCCTCGTGGTTGACAACCCCAACGTGCTATTGTGTAGGGCTTCAATTGTGTTCGCCACCCTTGCCTTGAGCCTGCTCTTCTCTTTGGGCTGCACCTTGGCTGCGGGTGGGGGTGCGCAAATCAGTTTAACACAGCGACTGAAGCCTCGACTGGCCGCCTCATGGAGTGGCGTGTTCCCGAGACTTGACTCCTTGGCCATGCGGTCTGCATTGGTGGACAGGAGAACCTCCAGGCGCCGATCGTCCCCTGCGACCACTGCCTCATGCAGGGCTGTCCAGTTGCTGGAGTCGGGCTGAAAGGTTAAAGGGTTAAGCGCCACACAACTTGGACGTTGCTGAACTCACCCCAGAAATTGCGTTTGGCAGAGCTTCCTGTTTCTGAATGCGGGTCGATCCATGCTGCATCGTCTTCAGGAAATCAAGACACAACCACTCGAATTAAACTACCTCAGATGGCTGTGGCCATTGACCATTGATCTTGTCGGAGCCAGACATCAAGACTGTCAATTGTGCGATTACATACAAGTGTTTGCTTGTATGTGTCCCATGTACGAGTACGTAATGGCGTACACGTAGTAATTACAATTTCAAATCAAAATACTCGTTTGTAAAACCGTTTTAAGAACCCTATCAAACACAACTTGATTTAACCCGAACCAAGAAGTTCTTTCTTCGGACTTGCAAGAACTCAGCAATGGAATTACATATATATCCGGAGCGACTACATTTCACTTAATCCTCAGGTTAAAGCCAACTTGAAACTGCGTCTTGCCACAAATGCGATCCGATCCACTTACTTTAACTTGGATTCTAAACTGCGCGCCCTTGTTTACACATTATTGGTTTCAGCTAGGACGCATGCGCACATGCTTCTGTTGAATCAGATTTCCAATTCCGTTTTTTGCACTATTTTGCCTACGTTATGTGGAACGCCCAGAGAGATAATTTGGCTAAGCCAGGCCTAAAAGAAACTACAAGAAGAAAGCCATTCGGGCAAAATTGGCAACAGGTTTATCCAAGAGTTGCCATATGCTCAAGTATCGGCTCATTCAGGTGTATCGATAGTTCAATAGAGTCAGGATTTTTGTGTTGTATTTCTATTTGCCGAGCGCGTCCACACTTTAACATCTGCCTTTTTGATGCATCGATTTAAATATTTTTCGCGCCAACGGGGGTGTGTGGCTGTGACGAACGCAATCTCGTTGGAGACTAATCAAACACTAATTAAAACAAGCCAGTCAAGTAGAAAATTGATTCATTAATCGAATAAAATTATGTGGGCAGGGCTGAGAGATTTAAATAGCTAGTAATATTCCACGGAATATCAAAAACGAAGAATATTTTCGAGTATTTTTCGGTATTTTCGGTATTTTTCAAAAATGACAAAAATGACGTCAAAATGACAGAAAAAGGAAGAAGAAGAACAGAAATGACGTCAAAATGACAGAAAAATGAAGAAGAAGAACAGAAATGACGTCAAAATGACAGAAAAATGAAGAAGGAGAACAGAATGACGTCAGAAAGACAGAATCGTACCGACAAACGCTGCCAAATCCGAAGGCGCTGGTGCAGCCGAACAGCTGTTTTCGTCGACACGTGGCGGAAAAAAGGAAAATTCCTGTGCAGAGTGGACAACGCCGAGGGCGCGCATCCTGGAAGGAGTGGACAGCCGGACAGAGGTCGCCCCCTCCCCTCGGACTCCCTACGCCGGATCCGAGCTATAATCATGGCCGGGAGCTCAGATTCGATTGGAGACGACGACTGGCGACTGGATTCTGGCGTCTGGTACGATGGAAAGACCGTGGGGAACGTGCGAGAGCCGTGGGGAATGGGGCCTGCTCCACCTCTGCCTGTACCAGTGCCTGCCGCCTTCCTTGCTGTTCTCGCGCCAGGAGCACATTGGCCGCATCTCGACCGAATACAGCGAGGGGAACGGAACCACGGCGACGAGCGGATACCCTTCAAAGATATGGGCGATACGCACGCCCTAAACGTGTCGGTGGCTGAGGGGTGCATTTACTGGACTGACCAGCAACATCTACTGGTCCGATGCGGAGGCTCGTCTCATCGAGATCACCCGCTTGGATGGCAGCAGCCGGCGCGTGCTCTTGTGGAAGAGGGTGGAGAAGCATCGTTCCCTGGTCCTGGAGACGCGTCGCGACTACATGTACATGGACAGAGTCGCCTCGGACTCCATACGCCGCGCCACGATGGACGACATCTTAGCTGCCAGCTGTTGTGTCCCCACCTAAGCTTCAGTTTCCTGTCGTTGCAGCTCCTATCTTAGCCCCTGCTGACCAGCCAAGGGAAGCTGCTGCCAATAGGACACAACCACGTCCAAAGGAATCATGAACGTGACTTGTTTGCTGCCCTTCGGCAATCACCGGCAAGCGATGATCCGCCTTCTACTTCATCGTCGCCTGCCATTGGCCACAGGAATACAACTGCTCGCTTGCCAATTGCATCGGAGGCCTCTCTGAGCTCCAGCAACAGCAGCACCGTCCATCACCCACCGCCAAGGCTATTCGACGAAGCTGTTCCCCCACAAATTCACAGGAAAACCGAGGCTAATCCCAGCCCAATAAAGCGCAAGCCAGTGAATCTCTTTAATGATGATGAATTCAACTCTTTGATGTCTGAAATCGTGGACAAAGTGCAGACCAAGGCGGGAAACAACTCAACATCCGCTGGAACATCGCATCAACGGAACAAGTTGTCCGAAGAAAAGAAGCCAGTGGTTCAGGCACCCAAACAGGACACGCCCAAGAAGATCAATGAGATTGTATCAACTCAGCCCAAGCCCAAAACTGTTGATCTCTTTGATGACAGTCCACTGTTGAGTCATTTTCCAACGCAGACTTTAAACAGTATCTTCATATTTTCAAAGGTATATTTAAGAAGAAAGGATATAGAAACTTCCGTACGCAGGTTTTTTGAATTTTCGCTCTCTCAAATCGTGCTTCCGTGCATCATTTATTCCAATGGATTGCTTTTAAATCCTTTTCGCTCATTCACTTTCAAACAATGTATATTTGGCGCTCAAGTTTGGTGGGACCTTGCTCTCTTTTTTTTGGGATTAGGGATTCGAGCAGCACTGTCCCTCAACATGGCGCGGATTATCAACATTTCGCATACCCTGGGGGAAATGGATGTTATAGAATTGAGAAAGTGTTTGTCATTCTAGGCTCTAATGCAGAAACTAGACAGTCTCTGTTTTAAACATATTTCAACGATATTTGAAGCTTATTTTTTTCTTGCAGAGACCAAGAATAGGTATCAGGATCGAGATATATATATACAAGATACTAATAATAAACATGAATATGTCTAAGAAATGTCAATTTGAGAAAAGGTCTTTATTAGTTACGTTTTATCTTCATATCATATTTATACTTTCATATACAATTAACAAAATAGGGTATACAAAGGCCTATACTACGGCTTACACGCAACATAGCGACTGTTTTTTTGTTGAACTTTTTCGTTGAAACCTTTTTTTACAATAAATACAATAAAAGCAAGGATTAAAAACTATCCAATCTTGTAGAAAATTTATTCATCAATGGGATAAAACTACGTGGGCATTGCTGAGAGATTTAGTTAGTCAGCATTATTCAATGGAATATCAAAATTGAGCAATTTCCTTTTTCGTTTGTTTTGATTGACCTATTTCGCTACTTGTTTTTTGTTTGACTTATTTCGCTGAAACTTCTTTTTACGCAAAATGCAACAAAAGCAAGTGTTTAAAATAAGCCAGTCAAGTTGAGAATAGGTTAATTAGTGGGATATAATTATGTGGGCATGGCTAAATGTTTTATATAGCTAGTAATATTCGACGGAAGATCAAAATCGGAATATGTAAAATAGAACTTGAATTCGTCAGTATATTTACGGTATATTTTTAAAATGAGACGGTATATTTTGGTATATTTCTGAGGGTCGGACGGTATATTTTAACGATAAATCCGCGGTCACACTGGGGCTATATGAGTGTGTTTAACGTGTGGGGCTCGAATCATATCAGAACGTTGGGGCCCAGCTGTAGCCCAAGACTAGACAATATAGTCAATCGTTTGAGAAGATTTCACAATACGCGCGCCGCACAATAAACATTGCAAATACCGTACAAAACATCTCTCCGCATCCCGCGCTTATAATTACTTTTATGGCGCATCAGCAGCAACAAAGACGACGCCCCACCACGGCCCCCACAGCCATCAAAAGCCATCAGCAGGAAAGCCGCCGCCACTATATTAGCAGCTAACACTGGCACACATTATTGCGTTTAAAAAAATATTTTGCCACCATTTTGCACCGTCTTGGGCTAAAGCTCTCCATTGATTTATTGGACCAAGCAGAGGAAGTACCGCAAGACATTGCCAGCTGTTGTGAGAGCAGAGAGAAGGAGAACGAGAGAGAGAGAGAGAGGAAAGCGAATTTTTTGCCGGTCAACGTCCTGCGGTGAGTTGAAGGTGAGCGAAAGGACATTGCGCCTACATACCGGCTTCCCTCTCCCACGCACAAGAACACGAACACTCTCACTTACACACGCTCTCTGGTCTAAAGTGCTTTCGACCACATTGGGGCAAAAACAAAGTTCTTAAAGATAAGCGAAGACCGGTAAATACCCACAACAGAGTAATCGGACTACGCGCCCTCCGTAACCGACAACCAGCAAACAGCAACCAGTAAGCACTCAATCCCCCCCCGCGAAGCAACAACACACAGGATATGCGCCTGTTCCCGGTACGCCTCTCGGCCGCCTCCTCGATGGCGAGCCTGACCAAAATGCTCGACTTCTACTCGGGCTTCAACCCATCGCCGCTATCCATCAAACAGTTTATGGACTTTGGTGAGTCTTATTAAATATTAATTATTCAATGTGATTTGTACAGGCTATAGTTTGACACGTTCTGCTTTGATCTTATCCGATTTCCCTTTCCCCCATTGCATAATCGATAAGCTACTGGCTCGTAAATAGAAAATGTGTATTGGAAGTGGAAAATGCCCTCAAAAGAGTAATAATCGGTAGATTGCGTCAGAATATATAGTATTTCCTATAGCACGAAATAAATAAAAAATTTCACTTATACTCGTAGACTTATACTTTTAGAACTTAGAGAAACACAATTAAGAAAATTTTGTTCGATTATCTCCAGAAATGATTTCTCTCTCAGAAGATTGACGCAATGCGGCTAAACTGCGCGACATTCCCGTTATCTAATGCCCAATTGAATTGTCAATTAAGCAGCTTTTTTTCCGTCCAGCAAACTGTTGATTGTTCACGGGGGGAGGGAGGAAGAGAGGGAGCGGGCACGAGAGAGAGCCGCTCAAACAATTGAATGCTCAGTTCTGTTCAATTCAACTCGGCTTAGTATATATCCTCCGCCGCCGCCCCCGCCCCCGCCCCAGTTGCCTGTTGAACTGAACGGAAGTTAGAATGAGTCAAGTCGTTGTCTCTGAATATATAAACATGTTTTGGCAATGAAATTCTATATGAGTGCTGGGAAAACGGCTTTCCTGCCACCCCCCACAAATTGGACGGCACGTGGCCTTCAATGACGTTTCAATGTCAGTCGACTTTGCTATCCCTGAACAATATGGTTACTCCCTTCTAAGCCTCACCACAAACCTGCCCCAATAAGCGAAAGAACCCAGAAAGCGCTCGAACACACTGACACACACACGCGCACACTCACACTGCGACAGTGCCAGCAGCTGGAGTGCCTTTCATAGCATTCAGGCCCTGTTTGCCTCGCGTGCTTAAGGTTCTTTCCACACTGTTCTTGGGGGTCTCTCTGCTGGCTACCGGCTGCTGCCTCGACATAAATGGCAACTGACTTGCACAGACACAAAAGTTAAGCCAAGTGGCAAGTGGCTGGAAACTGAAAATAGCTAAATGGAGGGCCCAGGCTCTGGAGAACGATGCTTAAAATACCCTTGCAGATGGCACATATACTCGTACATCCATAAATTGAAATTGAGGGCGGAATATGTTATATTTTTGGTTTGCCGATTTTAATCAGACTAAAAGGTATTAAACTACTATTCCAAGCCTTTTTTCCCACCAAGTCGTCGATGTTCCAATTATATTTTGTATAAAACCTGCAGCAAAAAATAAGGTGTTCTGGAACGTTGTGGCAAAATGATATTAACCTCCCTCTGCAAGGGCATAAAAATACCTTTTGACGGGCCGAGGGCTTGGGTTGTGTTGGGTTCAGGATACTGTGCTATTATCATCTATATTTAGACTCAAACAGACTCGCCGTTGGTATTCTTTAAAAGGCTTTGTTTGGATTGAATAACCCCAATGAGAGGATTCCTTCCTTCACTCTTGTTTCATAAATTATTAAGTACTCGTACAACAAAGTTGGGGATTCCGACCAACAGCTAGTAGTTCACTAGTAAAATAAATAACTAATGTGGGCGCCTGGGCCATACTTGAACTTTGATGCCAGGCAACAGATAAGGCCTGTTTTTGTCGTCAACTGTACCCCGTACTTAATTGTTGTGTACTTTAATGGCTTTACTGCCAGTCTCATATAATTTGGGTAATTTGTGGGTTATATCTATAGATTGGGTTTTGTTATTAGTTTATACCTGAATCACTAACTACTAACATAGTTAATATACATGCCCGTTTACGAACGTATGTATGCACTCGTGTGATTCAGGTGAGCCATCGATTAGAGCCTCCCGGGCCTGGGGGGGCTCCGTTTCGATTTTCACGAACCCGATCTAAGTGTACTGAAGCAGGTATGATCTTATGTGGTCAATTTAGACAAGGGTACGAAAATTCACGTCTGCTGACGGGCCCCATTTACACTGCCCCTTTTTTTTAGGGGGAGGTGCTGCTATCGTGTGCTATCGCACGCTGTTTATGGGGAGAATTTATAGTATTTTTTGTGGCTAATATCTGAAGGTTAGTTTGTGCTCTCAATGGAAAATCTTAACAAAAACATAGGTATATTATAATGGGGGCCCGATTTGGGTCTGATGGTTATATCTATTGGCACGGCCCAAGTTGATCATGTGCCAATTCAGTGCGTGGGCAACACAACACTTTTTTCTGTGACAAAATACAAGATTTTTTATATTTTTTGTCATGTGCATAAACGTATATACACAAGGTATAATGGAAAAATTCTGATGGTTCAGATCATACAGTGACCGTATTGGGCAAAGTCCAGGATGCTGTCGGCTCTTCTTAACCCACCCACAATTTGGACTTTGTTTTGGCCAGACCCAGACCACACAGATCTCTCGGTTAGGACTTTGAACCTGCCAGAAAAAATAGCGAAAATACATAAACAGCAGACGTCAACAGTTACCGAAAAAGTGGAAAGCGATAATAAAAGACGCAGTTTGTCCGGGCGAATGTGAGTCAAGTATACTCGAAAGAGGAGGATGGCAGAGGGTAGGGGAGGATAGGCAGGGGAGGCTCACACAAAATTGATCCAAATTGAATGCGGAATGATGATGAGTAGGAGCTGATGCAATAGATGAAAGCGACTATCAGGCAAAATATGTACGTATGTATTTAGATGAAAGAAATTGCCTGGCAAACAGCTGCTGAGAACTGGTCAAAGCGAGGGGGCAGAGTGCAAGCGCGAGGTGTGTCGTCCTCAGCCGTTCTAACATGTTGCTTTCTTCCTCCATTCCTAATGTAATTGCATTTATCGCATTGGAAAGTGTCTAGGGTGAGGGAAGTGGGTGGAAAGCAGTCACAAATTGAATTGCATTCCTTAACGCAATTTCTTATATTGCGAGCGAAAGACGAACATCCGTTTTAGTAATTTAATGCGCCACTGACGATAGAATTCCATCAAAGTGACGACTTTTCCAACCGATAATGCGAGATTCAATTTAAGGTAATTTCAATTCCATTCAATTCCCATGCCCCGTCCCCCTGGATCGAATGCGTGTGGTGCTAAGCTTTCAATTTACCGTTGCCAGCACGCAACCATTTCTCGAGTGGAAGCTTCTGATTTGTATGGCAGTACTCTGGACTGAGGCAATTATCCAAGTGTGCATATATAGTATAAATGATTAAATAGCTTAATACGTTTTCAATTTATCGCCAATGAAAGTGAGGGTGAGGCGGTCTTATCATCGGCACTGAAATGAGCGATTCATCAAATTAGTGGCCAGTGCCCAGACGGAGCAGACAAGTTGATCGAGAGAGCTTTGTCTGGCGGTTTCTTTGGCTTTGACGACAACAATCGAGAACGTGCGCTGCAAACAAACATCTACGAAAGAGAGCGGAGAAATATGGCAAACAAGCAAACAAAAACAACTCATCGAAAAGCTTTTTTTTGAGGTCATATCAGCAATCGGCAACTAGAGGGGGAGACTAGTGCAAGTGAGGGGAGTGTGCGCGTGTGTTCGCTCGCTCTCCAACACAACTTTTTCTCTCTCTCTCTCTCTCTCTTTATCTTCGCCTTTGTTGTGAATCTCTCCCCCTTTGCCATCCGTTCGGGCAGCTTCTGGCAGGTTCTTTCAAGTGGAATCTTGCTTTGTTTTTCTTCTCTCTGAACAGAGAGTACTATTCATTTTACGAGATGTTTGCAACGCAAAGATTGAAGCTTTCTGTGCCATATCCATAGATCAGCATCCATCGATAAATATGAACAATACTATGGGAATACTATGGGAATGTACGATCTGAAAGGGCATCTAGAGCGTGGCCCCCTAATCTAGCCGGTTTCTTGTTGTTTCCGATTTGATTTTCGGCCCTATCCATCAGGTTATCGCTTCTCTTTCCGTATGTTTCGGCTAACGATTAATAACTCGTTTTATTGATTCTGTTTTGTTGGCCCCTTCGTTACAATTGCCTCATAAACGGGGCGGTTCGAGTCTAATTTTTGTTTTAGTGTATACCATATTTATATCCAATCTTATATAGTATATCTTTTGTTTTGTTTTCGCTTCGTGTCTGGAATTTCAATTAACTGCGACTTATTTTATGAAAGTGCCCCCCATCTGGGTTAATTATCAGTATAAACTTTGGGGACTCGGCGGCATAATAATCATTACTGAGAAACTGCCCACAGAAATGTGGGCGTGTTTGACTGGCAGCCGGTCAAGGCCTGGGCCCAGGCCCCTTCGATGAGTTCGTTTCTGTTGAACGTTATCAGTCGTCTGTACGTACGCCACAATCGGCTGTTTCTTTCGTTTCTTTTTGTTACGAAACTGTTGACAATGGACAAACAAGCAGAAACAGAGAGACACACACACACACACGCACACAGAGAGAGATACAGAATTGAAAACAAATAAGCACAAAAGCGAATGCAAAAAACTTGACGGGGGCAAAGTTTTCTGGGGTTTATTTTGTTAATTTCTTCGCCTCAAGAGCTTTGAACTTAGGAGGAGCTGACTTGCCTTTAAAAACACACACCATATACATGTATACCATGTACATACATATGTACATACAATTTGCACGTAAATTGTACGAGTATTTGGCTCAAGTACATTCGAGGACTTTGATGATTTATTCAATTGATTTTAAGTTCAGTTTGAGAACGTCTTAAACCGGTTCAAGGTAAATAATTTGTATGTGAATCTATAGACGTTTTTAGTACAATAGAAAAGGGATTCCAATTTGAAAGATTATAATAGTTAGAGAATTATTTATATATGTACAATACAAACTGCTAAAAAAATGTGTATGTAAATGAGCCTATGTACATAGCTTATAAATACTATGTATCTTATAGACTGATTGCTCGTTTCGTTTCGGCGTGATAGACATAGATTGAGGCATGAGACTTTCATTTGTCTGCTCGTGATCGATGCATTTGAGGCGTGACTGCATTGATAAGCCTTCATCAAACTAATCTAGACAAACCAATACTAAATACTAACTAATACATATCTTTCCTATTTCTAATCGCTATTCTTGTTTACTTTCCAAATTAGGGCAAAATGCCTGCGAGAAAAAGTCGTACATATTTCTGCGAAAGGAGCTGCCGGTACGATTGGCCAACATCATGAAGGAGATTGCCCTGCTGCCGGACAATCTGCTGCACACCAGATCCGTCAGCGAGGTGAGCTCCTGGTACGTACAGAGCTTCGAGGAGGTGCTGGAGTACGAGAAGGCCGATCCTACACACGACAATTTGCACAAGTGAGTCAACAGACCGACATCGAATCGATGCAGGCAAAGATTTTAATGGCCTGGCTGGATTTTTCAGGTTTGTGCATCATCTGGATCTCATAAGGAATCGGCACAACGATGTGGTGCAGACGATGGCCCAGGGCGTCATTGAAATGAAGGAGAACGAGGGCGGTACGGTAGATGCGCCCACCGAGAGCTCCATACA
The DNA here is from genome assembly GCA_008121275.1 of Drosophila lowei. Lineage (NCBI taxonomy): Eukaryota > Metazoa > Arthropoda > Insecta > Diptera > Drosophilidae > Drosophila > Drosophila lowei. Next base: position 15,290,803 of record CM017778.1, on the reverse strand, counting down.
GTACTTTCTCGATCGGCTGTACATGTCGCGTATCAGCATCCGGATGCTGATCAATCAGCACAGTGAGTAGTCGAGGTCTCCCTCAAGATGATCGATCCACTCAGCCATATCCACTTATTTCCCCAGCTCTGCTCTTTGGAGCGAATCCCCATTCGGGTGGTCGGCACATCGGCTGCCTGGACCCAGCCTGTGACCTGTCGGACGTGGTGCGCGATGCCTATGAGAACGCCCGCTTCCTCTGTGATCAATATTATCTGACGAGCCCAGCGCTGGAAATCCAGGAGTATTGCCGCGAGCCAGAGGGCAACCTGCCCATCCGCACTGTCTACGTGCCCTCGCATTTGTATTACATGCTCTTCGAGCTCTTCAAGAACTCCATGAGAGCTGTGGTGGAGCACCACAATAATGACAACTGCGACACCCTGCCGCCACTCAAGGTGGCCATCTGTCGCGGCCAAGAAGACATTTGCGTGAAGATCTCCGATCAGGGTGGCGGCATTCCGCGCTCCCAAACTGACCAGCTTTTCAAGTACATGTACAGCACGGCTCCGCAGCCATCCAAGTCGGATCTGCACACGGTTCCTTTGGCCGGCTATGGGTACGGTCTCCCTATATCGCGGCTCTACGCTCGCTACTTCCATGGCGACATAGTGCTGCTCTCGTGCGAGGGCTTCGGCACGGATGCCATAATCTACCTAAAGGTTTGTACAGGATACTTGATCTTGTTGAATATATACCTAAAAATTCTTGATTTTATTGTCAGGCTCTGTCCGATGAGGCCAACGAGCTATTGCCCATCTTCAATAAGACGAGCTCCAAGTTCTATCGCGCCACGGTGCCTACGGGCGACTGGTCCAATCAGGTAAAATACGCTAAAAAGAAGAAGACGAGCGCCGTCGTCAGCCAGTAGGCGAGTGAGAATGCCAAAAGATACCGCCTGGCTGTGTAAAGAGTTTGCCCCCATCCTGCATCAATCCAATCCAATCAAAACCAAACCAAACCGAACCGAACCGAACCCAGCAAGCACCCGCAATCGCCTCCAATCCAAGACCCGATCAAGTGAAAAGTGTTTATTTATTTTGTATGTTAATGTTAATGTTAAATACGACTTTTGTTTGTACCACCTTCCCCCTATTTTAATTTTACACTTGTAATCAGTTTTTGTCATTTAACATTTGACATTCCACAAGCATTTGAATCACTCCGAAGCGGGGCCCAAGTTCTGTTCTATTTTCGAGGCGACGATTGGAGCGGCTACGGCTATATTGGCTTTAATAATTACGTTTTTAGCAATTAAACACGATCTACAAACATATTTATATATAAACTACATATATACACACACACATACTCAAACAGCAACAGATGTTTTGAGAAAATTTACGAAAGTAGCTATAATTTGTGGATTTTATTTAGGCTAGCGCCCCAAAACTGCATGCAATAACAAAAATTACACAATACATTTCTCCTTTTGAGCACACTATTTAAATTTATATATTAAGTGATGAAAGTTTTAAACAAATAAACTGTTGAAATTATATTTACACACAAAAAAGAAAAAAAAACACGGATTCCTTATATTTCTGTTTTTATTCATTGTTTTTGGTTTATTGTGAAGTAAAAGATGCAGCCCATAGCCACCATAGGATGTCTGTATGATATTATGGTTTCATTTTGATTATATTTGAGATTATTATAAGAATGTTTCAGAATATAATAGACTGTTGCATTTCATATGCATTTGTCCCATCTTTCATTATTTCCCTTAATAACAACTTGTTCCGAACTAAACCCTTTGTCTGCTTTGATTTTGTTTAATCTGATTTTAATTTTTGGTTTACCTGTACTCTACTTATATTTCTGCTCTCAAATGATTTATTTCTTTTAGAACTTTTCCAATCGGTGGCGGTATATATATGGTTTTTTAAAAAATCTATAAGACTGCTCGGAATCAAACGAAAACCGAACTTTATGGCCGGTTTTGTTTCATTTAGAACACCCTTCTGCCTGCACTTAGGATCGATATTCGTTGGCCTTATGAAACTCTCTGATTTTCTAGAGCTCTGATATGAATGCCCGACAGCTGTCGGCCACCACGCCGAAGCGCTACAACGACTTGGTCCAGGATGCTTAAGACGATTCCACGCACGCAACTGCTAACTGCTACTCAGGTTAAGGACTTACATATGACGATTCAGGAACAACAGCAACAGTTGGATATACAAGGACATACATCACTAGCTCTAGGCAAAGACATTCCCAAACTGCAGCAGCCGTTTGTCGCCGCAGTCGTACTCATGGCAGCAACGTTAGTGAACTAAGTTTTCGTGTTGTTATTAAAAATGAAAAATGAAAGGTAGAAATACATAATGCAAATTGTTAAAGATCAACTGGCGATGCGATGGTGTTTTCTTTTAGGCACTACATTTTATTCTTTACATACACAATAATAATAATAATAATAATTTTCTATATTGCATCGATAACATTAAATATTGTTCATTTTGCTGGTGGTGCTATACAATAATCGGTTCTCATTCGTTTTGGGCTTCTCTTTACAATTATTTTATACAAGTTCTCACATTTAGTTTTAGTTTTGTTTAGCATTGTTTAGCGTTGTTTTTTTTTGTTTTTTTCTCACATTATCACTTGTTAACATTGTTCGCTCGACATTCATTTAGACTATTTTCAGACAACAGCAACAAATTAGATGATGTTTAAACAAAAAGTGCATTACATTATGGATTGCTGTTGTTCTTTGTTTTCCTTTGATCTCGATCCGATCTCAGATAATAATCATATGTATTTATAATTACAATAATAATAGTGGGGAATCATCATAATAATATGCAATATAAAATCGACAAAAAATCAATGATAATAAATACAATACAATACAATAGAATATATATATAAACAATAATACACATTCATTCAATAATTCGAATTGCAATTGAAATTGGAATGAGTGCGATTTGGAGAAACGTCGGGGAAAACGTTTAAACGGATAAAGGATAACGTTTAACGGATAGACATCCATCCAGTGGGATGAATCTGAAATTGCTCTCCCAGCTGAAATGGCCTTGATAGCACTTCCTTGATATCTACTTTCGCAAGGGATCCAAACTCTCCAGCGAAAAGTCATCGATGTTCAGCTGATTCTGCTGTAAAATGGGAGGAGTAAAACAATTCCAGATGAATTTCGTATCTTGTGATACGTCCTTGGTATATCAAGGACTCACCTTAAAGATGGTCGGACCATTGCTCATCTCGAAAGGATCCGAGCCGAATAGATCTGTGTTGCCATTCAGCCCATTGCTCGTTGTCACCGAGGTGCTGCGTCTGGGTGCAGCAATCTTTGGCGGCGGCGCCACTGCAATGACAAAATAACCAACCATTATCCATGAAACTTTAGCTTATGGAATGTTTCAACCTACATAGAGGCGGCGTTATGTTCAGCTCGCTGGAGAAGCCACTGCTGTTTATGCTGATGCTGTTGCTGCTGTTCATCAATAAGCTGCTATTGGTAAGGTTATTGTTGGTGCTGTTGCTGTTGGTGTTGTTGTTCTGCAACTTGTGATCGTTGTTGTTGAAGAAGAGCTGCTGGCCAAAGCTTTTGGGTGGCTCGAAGCCGAACAGATCATTGCTGATGGCATTGCGGCCATTGCTGCCATTGTCCTGGGTGGCCTCTTCGGCACGTGGATCGAAATCGCTGTCCGAATCGGAATTCAGCAGCAGCTCATCCATCTTCTGGCTGTTGCTCTTGCCGCTGATGCTGATCTGGCTCGACAGAGTGTTCCGCGGCGGCACAATGGGCAAGAAGGAGCTGGGCGACGCTGAGTGGACCGAGGCCGTCGTGGAAATGGTGTCAATCAGCAGCTTATCCTCGTCTGCAATACAGTTGGACAATCAATTGAAAGGATATAGCCGCGTTTGATTCAATCTTACCCAGCTTGCCGTTGCTCAGGGCCTCGCCGCTTGCATCGATTCCATTCTGCAGCTCACTGGTGGGTGGCGCCTCCAGAATGTCCTTGATGCCCAGTTTAAAGAGCATGGCATCCAGCTCGGCCTTTGGCAATTTTGCGGATAATTCGCTCAGTCGCTCCTTGTACTGGGTAACTGTTTGCTGCAGATGATTGATCTGCTGTTGCGCCTTGCTCAGATTTGTCTTCTCGGTGCTGTCCATGTACTTTCTATAGCCAAAAACGAATTTCAGTTTAGTTAAAGCTAATTAGTTTGGATGCCTGCTTCCGGCTGCCCTCCCCTCACCTGTAGGCCAAATCAAAGGCTTGGCCAATGGTCAGCGTTATGTCGGAGGCCAATTTGTTCGAAATAAAGACAAAGCACTCGTGGGTCTCCTCGGTTTTTGTGCTGCCGTTGCCGTTGGTATGGCCGTTCGTCGTTATCGTCGTCTCGCCCTCCCGCGTCTTGACCGTCTTGGCAATGAAGCTAAAGAACTTCTTGACACCCTTCTCGTCCGCACAATACGAGATATTGTACAGCGGGAACTGGTGCAGAATCTTGTGGGTGCGTGGCTCTTGGATGGCCACCCCCTTGATGCTGATTGTTATCTCGAGCTTCGTGAACTTCTCCTGTGTGCCCGTGGCCGCCTTCTTCATTTGCTGGGCAAACTGTAGCTTCCGTATGGCTTCCTTGACCACCTCGATGCCCTTGGGCTGGTCCACGCTCAGGTTACCAAAGAACTGCACAAAAAGAGAAAAAGAGAGACAATGGTTGAGTGTCAGCTGGAGGTCGTCACACTTGGATCTCTGATCACACTCACCTTGACTAGATAGACCGCATGTCCGCTGATGAGCTGCTCGGGCGTGTGCAGCCAGTTGCGCTTGCCGTTCTTTGACTCGCTTTTGGAGTCGCCACCGTTGCTGCTGCCGCCGCCGCTGTTGTTGTTGCCGCTGCTGATGTTACCCTCGTTGGCCGAGTCCTTATCCTTCTCCTGCTGTTGCTGTTTGCTGTTATTTTGCTTATTCCAGAACTTCAGCTGCGCCATCTTGGCAGCCGTTTTGCTGCCCCCGGTGCTCCCACTGCTGTTTGCTGGCTGATAAGGCATCGTCGTCGTTGGCGTCTTCTTTGTCTTTCGAGGCTGCAATCGGAATTTAAATGAGAAATGAGATTCAGTTTGAACTTTGGCCAGCGGGGTTTTTCCCCATTCATCCCATCAATCCCTCTCTGATTGGAAATACAAATGAATTCCAGCTGTCGCCAGAGTTGGATGCTGGCTGCTGTACTGCTGTATTGCTATACTGCTAATTATTGTTATACAACCAACTGAATCTAAATGTATTCTTTTGGCTAATTGCAAATCGTGTTCGCGATACACACAGAGACAGAGATAGGGAGAGAGAAGCCTCTAGGGGGTACTCAGAGGCTGAGAAAGACACGACGGGAAGGGAGGGAGCTGTGGTTCAGGTGCAGCCTCATGTAAGCCAATCCCCACACTGTCATCTACGTCAGCGGCAAACCTGTTGCTGGGTGGCACTACCAGGCAGCAGGCAGCAGCCATCAGCTGTCGCCATCATTGCACTTGGACCTGGATATATCCCACAAATGTACATGCATACATATGTATGTATATGTAGGTACATGAGTACTTTTACAGTGTTTCTACAGTGCGTTTCAGAGCTGGGAAATCACCAAAACGATGGTTGAGTCTTACGGCATATGCGGTTTGGTTTAGCCTCAGAATGAGGTCACGGATCGGCACCATTCGATGCCACCGAAGTGAGAACGCTTTGGGATATCTTTTGTTATTGAATATGGATGCTAATCGCATTGAGTCATGAACTGGATGGCAATCACGTGAATTATTTTGAAGTCCGAGGGGACTTTTGCATTGATTTCTAAGAAACAGAATAATAATAAATGTCCATTTCAATTGTATCTGATTGTAGAATTATTTCCGGTTTATCGAGAGTACTCGTAAAATTTAATGATTGATTTTTGAATTAAATCGAGAATGGAATGGAATATCTCTTTTTAATATTTCCATACAAAATATTCTTTGGATCATTGTCGTAACTTTTCCCACAGCAATATGGGATGTCGTACAGTGTCGAAACGCACTGTCTGCAAGTACAGGTAAGTACATTTGGACGTCATTGTGTCTGACACCGCCAAGACAGACAATAAGACAAAAGTTTCTCAGGAAAAAAAACGCCAAAGAAAAAAGCAACCCAACCAAAATTAGAACAAAGTCGCCAAGCTGGCTTTTGGATCAAAGTCACACCTTGGGGACGGACGCGGGACCTTTTGTGGGTTCTCTCGTGCAATTCTCACATTTCGTGCCGTCTCATAATTAAGAAAAATCTTGCAAAATTTAATGAGGCGCTGGTGTTTTTGTTTTTTGTTGCTATTTCTGTTGATATTTCTCTCTTTTTTTCTGTGATTGTTTCATGCAAGCTCATATTCGGTTTTGTGTGTGTGTACACATGTATTTCTTAAGTTTGATTTATTTTGGAGTTGCCAGCGGCATTGAGGAGGGGCAGGCAGAGCAGAGTGTGGATAGCGGTGGTGGCATTAGGCAATCGCACAAAAGCGAAAGCTAAATTGGCCAAAAACGGACCGAGACGACTACGACTGCGACTGAGACTGCGGCTCTACGATGACGACAGCGTCAGCGTCAGCGACCGACCGATGGCGGGCTATAAAATAGAAAAATTCGAAAATAGCACAGCGCCAGAGCTTAAAGAGCTCACTGTAAAAACAAAACGATTCGAATCGAATCGAATTGAGTACCAGGGGCACCCTGTGTGGTGGCAATTATGGGGAGAGGCACACCACACACAAAAAATTAACTAAACAACTAAACAGCAGCAACATTTTCAAACGACGTACAAAAGATAATGTCGACAACTAAACCGCAAAAGCATACATATGTACATACGTACATACAGCAATGTACTTATCTACACACACAATCTACAAGTGTACAAATGTACATATACTATATTTAAGAGATGTCGCGGAAGTCGTTCTCGACGTCGCACTTATAGATGCTGCTCCCCCCCGGCCTCACATCAATCCTTCCCGCATCATTTGGAATGCAGACAGCGTAGGCAAAACACAAAAATAAAGCCTGATATAGCGGCATCAATAAGTGAGTGCTGGAATGAGCTGAATTGCTGCTGATAATGTAACAAGAGCTGCTTGACACTAATCCCCCACATTTATGGGGATACAGTTCAGAATGGGAAATTCTCTGTGCCACAATGAGCTCCAAATTGTCAAACTTATTTGGAAGATGAGTTTTTCTATTTTCATGTCGGCTCTAAGAAAAGCTTGACATATACGTAGCTAATCCAATTTCAAGTTAAATTTTAACTAATTTCCGACATTCTAATTCCCTTCTTTCCCATATTTCTAAGAAAGCTAGATTTAAGTTTAAAAAAGCTATGCAGTCATCACTGGATACCGCAGAGGGAGATTAGACAACGGCAGAGAGTCGTTAAGTACATCCAATATGTAAATGGCGGTACGAGAATATGCCCGAACATGCTCTGAAGTGGGGGCAGTGGGGAGCGGGGCGGACGGCGGCAGGTGGAGGCGGTTTGTACTCAGATCCAATTGGACCTGCGCTGTGCACTGACTGTGAAATGATTGTGAACCATTTTCGTTTCTCTCCAGCGTTTCAATCGTTTGTCAGTCATATATTTTCTGCCCAGCTCTCTGCTGACGTCGTGTTTCCCTGTGTTTATGGGTATTTTCTTTCCTTCCCTGCTGAGCAGACACTTTCTTTGGAGCTGGGCAACACACACTGGTGGCACAAGCACGCTTCACTCTTCAACAGGTGTGTGCGTTTGGTGGACAGCGACTGTAGAGCATTGCACAAGGCCAGTCAGCCAGCCAGCCAGTCAGCTAGTCAGCCAGCCAGCCAGCAGAAACAACAAACAGAAGAGAGCGGCTTTTTTATGGCAAACTTTCATAATTAGCAGAAGGGGGAAGCGGGGTTGGGCTCTGCGTGATGTTTGCTTTTGTGCGTGACTATTTGTTTGCGGCAATTACGGGAATGTGTTGCAAGATGGCCATGCAGAAAACACACACAAGAGATTTCATTGAGCAGCACACTGACACACAAATGCTAATTTTTTAATGCTCACTGTATTTGGAGACTAAGTACATGGGCACTTTTGCTTTTCTTTTACAGTTAACCGCAGCATCAGATCAGCCACAACACGCATACCGTAAATCCCGACAGTCGGCGAGGAGGAGAGGAGAGGAGCGCAGTTACAAAAGTGTTTGACCGCTATTTCTAGAGCGCCACGGCGCCAATCACATACGTACACGACGGGAGACAGCTGCGGACTACACAACAAAAAAGCCCAGCTCCAACTTTTTCAAGTCGTTTCGTTTAATTCACTTGCACTCGCACACACACTCTCAAAAAGGGGGGAACGTGGTATAACTATATAAGGTAAGGTCATACCACGCCATAAGCCATAAGCCTCCAAACCAACGCTACTAAACGAGGCCGCCTTACCTTATAATGGTATACCATGGGGGGAGAGCAAAAGAGAGCCCAGCGCCAGTGAGATAAACAATTGTTCAGATGAGATTATGGAGAAATACTGTGAGAGAAACAGGGAGCAGATGAGTGATTGTTTTTTTGTAGTTTTAATGGTTTTAAGTACTTTTAAACAAATTTCAAGCCAAACAAAGACATCAGTGTTGCACTCTGCAGTCTCTCGCTCTCTATGTCTCTCTGTACCACCCACTCACTGATCGGGCGCTCTCTCTTCTCTCTTTTTCTCTCATGACCTGCCTTTCGTTAATGACTCTGCAGAAAATGACGTGTAAGACAAACAAACGTTTAGTTTTTTGCAGACACAAAATCCCAGGGAAATTTATCTTTTGAGCGCGGATTTAGTTGCTGGTAATCGCACACTTACTTTAGTTACTTGTTAAACAATTTTCGCTAGTTTCACTCGTTTAAAATCTGGAAATCTTGGTTTCGTTATGGTTTGCCTTGTCCGTTGATTGAAGAAATTAGTGCAATTGATGCGATGATGGTGCTCTGCGGCGGCACAGATTTTTATAGTTACACGCGACGGACGCGCACGGCAAAGGCACCACGACGAGGGCAAGGATGCTGCGGGATGCTGGAAAGGTGGCTGGCACGGCAAGGCAATAAGGTGCGGCGACGCAGGCGGCTTGTCGTCTCTTTGTAATGCAAAAAAATATACAGTTTAGTTTTTGCGCGCGCTCTCTAGTCGCTGTCCCTCTCCTCTCATTTTTTCTATTAGCCAACGAACTGCGCAAATTTACGATAACAGCAGCCGCAGCAGCAACAGCAACAACAACCACCTCTACTACAACAACCATGCGATGTGGAATATCCTCAGCACCTTCACGGTCCGATGGTTTGTTTTCGATCGCGCCGTCTGCCAAGAGACTGCGGGACTTGATTTGACCAAAATACTTACGGGGCTCTTTCGCTTTGCACCGACATGGCTTGCCAGGGCTGCACACCGCTGGCTCTCCTCGGGCACGAAAGACTTGCGTGCAGTTTACCACCCAGAGAACCCAGATCGAAGCATTAGTCGTTTTTACTATGAGAGCGGAGCGTTTTACACCAGCCCTGGTAGGCAATGTAAAACTAGTTATTGAGCCAGAGGATCGGTTAGGTGTTTTCTCAAATGCTCTACATCAAATGGATCTGTGAAGATGGACCTTGAATGCTACTGTTTCTTTTTAGATAAGGTCCATAAGGTTTCCATTTGTTAATTTATTTAATATCATTTCAAGGGAAGAAAATATATATAATGCGTAAGCCAAAGATAAAAGAGCCTCTGCAGATAAAATATACATTGTATGTATGTATTCACATACCCACCAGTTTCCAGCGTAGGAGATTAAGCGTAGTTTTCTCTTTTGTGGTCGGAGTTGCGGACTCACTCACACACACAGTCACAGATTGGAGCGAACATATGTCCGCCTAGGTGTGTGTATGTGTGGGTATTTCTGCTTGTTTACCTGTTGCTGCTTGTCAATTGTTTTTACATTTAGCCAGAAAAATGTTTTCCTTCCACAATTGCGAGAACATATGGACCCAACTCCAGATCCTCTATTTAAATGGTTTCGACAAATTAAAATTACAACGACAGGTGGGCACAATTAGGAATGCAATGCACAAATAAACACCCAAACAAACAGAAATGGCAGTCTACATTAGTATTTATGTGCATGTGTATGTGTATGTAACTTTAGCTCGACGCAAAGACAAAGACCAGGCTCAAAGACAATATTGTCGTTGTTATTGCTGCTGCTGGCAGCCGCAAAAGAAGAAGAAGCAACACAAAAGCAAGAAAGTGAAGACAAGCTTTGGGAGCCGAAGCTTAATATACACTGTTGATTGATCTCTCCAATGGCTTTTATATGAAATAACCATACGATTCAAATGATTTGCTTAGATTATCTACCGGCTGTTGATGCTGTCTATAAGCATGGTAAACAACTGCTCAAAATAATAGCACTTCTTGCTAGGGTATAAAAATATTTATTTTCGTGATACGTAATTTCTGGTGCTGTCTGATCGGTTGGAATTGCAATGGAACTGGTTTCCTCAGTCAACCGTATAATGTACGACGAGAGGATTTTGATTATTTGTTAGCCATATCGTTAGCTATCGCTGTAGCTTTTGTTGTCGCTGCTCTTGCTATTGTTTTGTTGCATGCCGTGCATTTTTCCAGCACACATTTTTCCTTTTCTACGTTTTGCCACATTTTGACTGCTGTTGGGTTAAGGCTCCCCCAAAAACCGGCTTCACATGCAAGAGTATGCGTTCTTGTGCCTGCGTGTGTGTGCCAACGGCATTCGACTGCAGTTGGCGGCGGAGCACGGAGTAATGTAATGGAGCTGAGAGCAAGCACGGTGGAACGGGTGTCATTTCAGAATGGAAATGTAGCCAAAAAATAATAAGATTTGGGCAATGTCGAAATTTGCTGCAGAGATCTAAAGCCAAGGCCTTCCATGTTGGTTCTAGGAAATGATCTTCACCTGATTGTCTTCTCTCCCACTGTGCGCTCTCCTGGTCTTACATGGCCTGAGTCTTATCGCTTCCATCTACATACCTGCGATTTTTGCACTGATTCACACACTCTCTCATACTACTCTCTCTCTCTTTCTAACTCTATTACTCTCAAGCTGAACGCATTTAAAAAAAGCAACAACTACACACATACCTACATATATTGGCCATTTACAGTTAGAGGCCGCTCACTGCGATGTGGCTGCTGCAGCTACTGATTTTATTGGCATTTTCTCTCTCGCTGCATTTTTATTACCAGTTGCCTTTCCGCCGGCCAAAAAAAACCTGCATTTTGTTTTCATTGAGCTATTTCCTAACTCTGTTGCCACAGTTCACAAGGTGACTCAGATCCTGATCATGTGGGGGTGTCCATCTCCATCCCGTACGCCATACGCCCCCTGAAAAGAACGTGAGATTATTGGTATAATTAATATATGGATATTTCATATTGCAATTGCATTTTGATTGGCGTATTTTTATTTTCATTATCTTCGTCCGCCGTCGCCAAGGGGGCGTTGACAGCGTCGCGGCCCTCTCCGTAGGGGGTGTTGGTCTGGAGGGGATTCGCGGGGATACGCTTTGTTTTAAATCAAGTTTCGTCGCGCATGACTTTATCTCTGCTTCGTTTTCATCATCGTCTCTCTGTTTTCGTCTTTGGCGACGAGTTCAAAGGCCCAATTAACCAAATAAATGCATAAAACCAGAAAAAGTCATTGCAATCCGTCTTGGAGCGGGAGGTGTGGTGGGGTGGAGCTGATACCCGGTACTCGCGGTATACAAGGGTAAGCAAAACTCTTCGGAGTCTACAAGAGAAGCAAGAAAGCTCCGGTATCCCCAATTTATATATATAACAGTGTTACGAAGTTCTGTTTCCAATCAAGTCCAATCATTACATGAGTTTATTTCTCTAAATTTAAGAGGTATCCAACAGTCGAGTACTGATTATTTACAGATCAGATTATTTTTGTGGCCAAATGTCATTAAATGGTATTGTAAATATTTGTGTGCAGCGATCAAATGGCAGCCGAAGCCAGTTACCAGCAATTCTTTCGGGTCTGGCTGGTAGAAACGTGCTGGTATTTTTCAATACCGCAGCAATCATTGGAATTGTGAGCTTGAGCCTGCCCTGCCCTGCCTGCCTGGCTGCGGGGAGTGGCAGATACAGCCCCGTGTCATCAGCATAATTTACGTGCCGATGCTCTAGCGGAGGGACAGTCACGTTTTCGATTCACGCTTAATTCCAAATGCGGTTCTTATCATACGTAAGAAGCCGAGTGAGACGGGACGAGAGGCACCCTGTGTTGATAAACGAAGCGATCTCTGGGGCGCTTTAGCATTGATGGAGCTTGCTTATCAGTACCCGCCACCCTGAACGCCCCTTACTCATACATGTACATATGTACATGCACACACCACATTTCAAGTAATTCAATTATTTTGTATATTATTTTCAATGTGCAACAAAAGCGACAACAACGACAAATAGATAGCCAGCCTGGAACACTGGCACCGACTGGCACTGCCAATTACACTAGTCAACAGCCAGAAAAAAACCCTGACATCAGACCCACTTTTCCTGATAGACCACAATTGATTAATGAATTATGATTTTTTTATTTATTGTGCGATTTTTTTAAAAAATTTTTATAACGTATATTTTTATGAAAAGTCGCTTAGATGCCAGAAATTTGGTGTATTTTGTCGTGTTTTGTTGACTAGTGCCATTCTGCTCCGTCGCCGCCCGCCCATTGAGAAAGCGAGATGGAGATACTTCCGCTTCGCCGTTAAGCAACGGAAAAGGGAAGGCTGCAAAGGAAAGTGTGGCGAAAGTTTTTGGCTTATTAAGAAAATGGATTTTATGACTTTTCTATAATAAAAACAAAAACATTTAGAGAGAAGCTTTAAAAAACACCAAAAACGGAAATAAAACTACTATGCGAACAGAACAAATTTCAAATTACCAAATGCAGGCGCCAAAATGCTTGTAACTAGGTGGCAGCACACTCCCAACAGCTGTTGGATTAATCGATTAATTTTAGTGCTGTGAAGTGGAAACTCTGGTACATTTAACAGCACTAGTTTTGGAGTAACCAAATATTTTCGCTAGTTTTTTTTTAATAATTTCGTGTGTGAAAAGGAATATTATTGATTTTTTATTGCATTTAATGCATCTGCAGACAAGGACACATCACAACCCCCATAAAACGTGCACGCCCCCCGTAGCAAGACAAAAAGTCGTGGAAAAGTTTTGTTTACCTTTTTTCGATATCTATCCCCAGAGTTCTGATCCTACACCTGTGTTGGTGTGAACGCGTGCGAGTGTGTGTGTGTGTGCAAGGTGTTGTGTGTGCAAAAATGCATCCGAAAATCTAGTAGATGTCCCGCAGCGAGGTTTTTGTTCGTTTTAAAATTGTGAAAAAGCCAGGCACATGGAAAATGTGCCCGATGCCAGCTGCAGCGCCTCTTCCCTGAAACTCCATCGGCAGCAAAGTAAGTGTCAATAGCCATAGCCCTGCACCCCCAACAGACCCCCTTCCCCTGCCCCAGTGCGTGCCACAATCTGCTTTTTTTTGCCGACCTGATAACCGTTTAGTGTTTCGATTACGCTGTTAACGTATTGGTTTTCCAATTAGTTTTGTTTTACTCTGCTTTGCTTTGTAGGCTCAGCGGAGGGGAGGTTGGCGTGCCTTAACCCATTGATGGCAGATGGGACGGTCCGCATTTCGTTTTTGTTTTCATTCGTACAGAATGTGTGTCATTACTTACCAGTGTTTATTTATAATTCCCTCTCTCTCATAGTTTAGATTGAAAGTATGTACATTAGGTGCGAACATTCCATTCCTTTATTGAAAAATTCCTTTAGTTCCAATCAGCTGTTTGGTGTTGCACGATCTGGCAACCTTCTGGCATGTGAAAATTGCGCCGCGACATTCGCCCGTTAAATTTATGTCCTACGATCAATTTAGATGATAATACTCATCGAAAGGAAGAGCTAAATGCAGAGGTTGGTGTTTCAGTTGATAGATTGCGAAAAAACCAGACACTGAATCACTGAGAGTGCTGAAATCTAGATCAAACTACTGATAATTTCAAATATAATAGTATTTTTGGCTTCCATTCACACTTGATTGGCCCCCACACACCGTTCCCCGCCTATCGCCAGACGACACAGTGTCGTTTTCTTTTTCTTAGCCCTCACTTTGCTGCTGGCAATCTCTGGACAAACATCTATTGACATATTTATCGAACCCCTTCCCAAAATGTTGTCTGGCAGATCTAACGCTCTTTTGATTTATGCTTCTAATAAAAATTCAATAGACTTGCAATTTGTCGTGTTGCACAGCCACCACATAAGGCACACTAGAACAGACCACAGATTTTTCGGCGATTCTAAACAAAAGTTAGAGCTTCCCACACTTAGGGCCACCTTGCACCACTGTGCGCGAGTGCCCAGGGCCCAGTACCCATCAAAAGCCGCGACGAACGCAAAAATATGCGAAACTTCAGCACAACGGAAAAGTGTTTTATGTGTTACGCGGACTCTCTGGGCCTATGCTATGCTCTCTGCTCCTCTGGTTGTTGGTGTGGCTCGTATTTGGTTGGTCTATGGGTGCCTGCCATACATTACAATGAAGTATGTGCGCCTGGATGAATGGGCCAAGCGGCGGCCACTACTCCGGTGTCCGGCTCCGAGTCCGGGTCTGGGTCTGGCACTGCCACTGCTACTGCCACTGACTCTGGCGACCTTTCCACACAGACGCAGAGACTGGGGATGGCTGGAGACAGACACTCGTCCACTTGGGTCACATGTGTACGTGTGTGTGTGTGTGGCAGGAGGGAGGTCGGAGGGCAGAGGGCAGCAGCAGGAACAGCAGCTGAAGGCGGCTAATTATGACCCGCACGTTTTTTCGAAAACAAACAGTCACACAGTGGGCTAAGAGTGGGGGGGTGGGGTGTTGGGGTGGTGTGCCGGACACGGGCATAAAGGCCGGACAAGTGTTTAGGCTACATTTTCAAATGTTTCCGGCGCGCACTTTACGTTTCGTGTCTGTTGTCGCCTTTCAGCCTTGAGGAGAGTCTATATTTGGCAACGCATGTAAGCCCCTGCCAACCCTTGCCCCCCTCCCCTACCCCTCCCCATCCCCTTGCCACCACCCGCCCCTCAGTGTCAGCCCCGCCATTACTTTCTCCCCCTGTGTGCTCTGTTTTGTTTGTTTGTTTGTTGCACTTTTATTGCGTTTTGGCTGGGGCCTGTGCTAAGTAGTCCTCTTACGTAGTCGGCAAGTCCTTCGTACCAGCCATAAACATGTCGTCTTTCGCTTGATTTAGCGCCAGTAGCCCCACCCTCTAGCCATCCCACCACTCATTGTTGGCCAAACAAAATGGTGTGTGTGTGTGTTCGTGTCTAAGCCACTGACCGCTCAACATTTGCTGGACTCCTCTATTGGCGGCCCTGGGAAAGTGCAACAATGGCCCAACTCTTGGCCACGACGCCGTCTGTCGTCTGTCGTCCGTCATATTTGTCGCCCGTCCCCACCCTCCGTGTGTGTGTGTGTGTGTGTGTGTGTGCTTGTGTCGATTTCTAATGCCATATTTCTCCAGCTTTCGATCCCCGAAACCGATCCCTTTGACTGGCCATCGAGATGCGAGTCATAAATCTTGTTTGCGGTTATGAAGTTTTCAGTTTCCATTGAATCTGCATACAATAGATGCTTGTTTGCCATTTCCGGGGGGCTTGTCAGCTTTTGGGGTCAGCGAGTACACTGGACAGCGGAAAATGACATCCCAAATCGCATTTTAACCTTTTGTTTCTTCTGCTTTCAGCTCAAATCAAAGCCAAAAATGTCCTAATCAGATCCCAAAGCAGCGGAAAGCTTAGCAGAAATGAGGCTGAATCCACAGCAACAACAACAGCAACAGCAAAAACCACAAAAGCCACAACGAGGACTCTCAAGATCGGGGCCATGCAACAGAAGCAGCTACAGCCACCAAATGGAGTCAACGCCAGTAACATCATCCTGCTGCGGGGCACACGCAACGAGAACGGCCAGATCATTATCCAGAACAAGCAGGACATTCTCACCCTGCTCAACGAGCAGCATCAGCACCAGGAGAAGGCAGCCCAGGCGGCCCAGGCGTCCACAGCCATCACACTCAATCAACTGCCAACGACCACCACAGTGGCTCGCAAGACGATTGTCCAGAGCTCGGGGAGCAGCACCACCAGCACCAGCTCCACCATATCCATCGTGGCCAGCAGCAACAGCAGCAGCGGTGTTGGTGGCAAGGATGCCGTTAGCAACACGATCCTCCTGCAGACGCCCATCAATGCCAGCCAGCTGGAGAGCGTGCTGAAGGCCCAGGAGCGAACGAAACAGGCGAACGGCACGGCGCAGACCAAGCTCATAGAGAGGCCCTTCCTGCTGAAGCATGTAAGTAGAGATAACTTTCACACGAAATGAAGATCTGTCACACCTTTAACCACTCCGTAGGCCTCGCGGAGCCTCAGCTCGGAGAGCAATTGTGACAGCAAATCGCCGTTCGTTCTGCAGACGCTGAAGCGACTGGAGAAATCACAATCCATTCTGGTCATACGCAACTCCACATCAGGCAGCACTTCCTCAATGGCCGTTTCTCCGCCTGTGAATGTTTCGGCCTCCGTATCATCGAATGTTTTAAGCGTGACACGCACTTCAAAGGCGGCCAAGGGCATGGCCGGTGCGCTGCACAAGCTCAAGGCGGCCGCAACAGCAGCAGCCGCAGCGGGAGCAGCAGCAGGGGCAGCACCATCCGCATCATCGACAGGCACAACAATACTAAGGCTAGGCAAAAGCGCCACCACATTGGCCATTAACGGAGCTGGGGGCAGCAGCAAACTCGAGGCCGCCGCCGCCGCCGCAGCAACAACCACAACGTCAACAGCAAATAAATTGTCCAACACGGTGACATCGGAGCAGCAGCAGCAGCAACAATCGACAACGAATGTGCCACTTGGGAACGGTAAGTCTCTGGGATTTGCCAGCTGGAGAGCGTTTCCTCAATGAATTTCAAATGCGGTGCATAAATTGTTAGGGAGGATGCCCAGCAGGTGCTGGGGCAGGTGCAGATGCAGGTGGGCATTTGCATCCAGGCCAAAACGAAATCCTGACGCAGTCTCTTTTGGGAAGATATCCACGCTTTTGTTTGGACAAAATTCAACCAGCAACCATTCCTTGGTGTTGCCTATGAATTCGGTTTGGTTTAAAGGGTCAGTCGAAATTTTCGCTGATTTAGGAGGCGGTCTCTCTCCGCGCTCTCGGTTGTACGTGGCATGCCTAACAATTATTCAATTAAATCGTGAAACGTCTTAGGCGGCCCTCAGGGCCGGACTGCACTCAGCTGTGAATGGGCGATGCTCATTGCCCATTGATTTTCACACCCGTCATCAGCTCTAGCTCTGGCCCCAATAGACTGAATGATTTTCAGGGGTCCCCCGAGTCCTGGATCAGCGCTCTGTTTGTTTCGTTTCTGGCCAGGCAGGACAAACAAACATCGAACAACATATTCTCCCTGCCTCCGCCCCGCCACAGAGAGTCCAGGGTCCAGTGTTCATTAGCGATGTGTGCGCTGAGTAACAAGTTACAAGTTATCGGAGGAAGTTTCACGAGCATCCTGGCCAGTGGTGGGGCTGGGGGGACCACTGATTTCCTTTGCGTTAGCAAAATACATGTATCCAAGAGGGAACAAATCAATTCGCTTGAGCGTAAAGTGCTTAAGACTCTCAACGACTTCGAATTGGAAGCAATTGAAAGTTTCAACTCAACTTGAGGGAAATTAAGAAATTGTTATTTGTACAAATTCTGTTTTCTCCTTTGTTTACATTATTCTGATCTTCCTTGCAATAGATGGCGCCTTTGTTGTCTATCGATTGGGAAGCTTTTTGTAGTGGCTGTGACCATCGCCCATCGATATTTATATCGATCTGTAATTGCATCCCTGGGTCCTAGGGGATAAACTCACATCCTAGCTAGCATCAGGTCTTCCGCTGGTCCCTGCCCACGCATTTTGGCAGCGCCTTAAAACGATTCTTATTCGGAGATCCCCTGTGCCGATTAGCCAAGTGACAACTTGACAACGACGGCCGGGCCAAGCCAAGCCAGCCATTGCCTGGGGGCCATTGAGCAAATGTGCTGATGTCCACAGAAATCCGGTAGTTCGCCCGACTCGAGGAGGAGTAGGAGATGTTGATTATTGCACTCGATACATGAGTGTCCGCCATTTGTGCTGACGGGGTCGGAATGGCAGGAGACACAGAAGCAGCAGCAGCAGCCAAGAAGAAGTGGCCAAGGCGTAAGTGATTTTTCAACCAGATTTTCAAGGCGTCAGAGTCTCTTGTCCTAGGTCCTCGGTGTGGGGGTGTCGGCATATTGCAAAGCTCAAGTATTGCTGATGTTTCAATTGCTCGAGAGAGACCCCAGAGCAGTTGCTCCCCCATCCTCTCTCTCTCTCTAGCTTCCTCTCTCACAGGCCCACCCATATGTGTGGTATGTGTTGAATGCAGACATTTGAAAGATCCTTATCTGATTTGCCCGTTAAACAAATCCAAAAGCAAAGCACACAAAAAATAAAGAGAGAGAGACAGAGACAGAGCATTTTATTGATAAAACTTTTGCCAGCTCGGAATTTAAAATATTTTAATTTAGTTTGGCTTTAGTTTTTCGCTATATCACGGCCATTAGCTAAAAGGCGGCCAACCTTCAACAGAAATACAAAAAAAAAAAATGAGAAAGCCACGAAATTTGCCTTTGGGTGAGTTATTCTCTATCTCTATCAGTATAATGTTGTTTTGATGCCTATTTTTTTTTTGTTTTCTTTGAAAGGAAAGAAAATTAAACAAATTACCCCCCCACACACATGGATGGGGGATCTGTGAGATACTTTTGCATGCAAGTCCCGTCATGTGTTGAGTCCCAATCGCTTCAAGGCACAACAACTCGACTAAATAATACCGATTGGTACAGATTCCAATTGGCATATGGCGTGAAAAAAGTTATAAATATTTTTAATGGTAAACGATTCTGGAAATAATTGTACAATTTGCCAGATCGGTAGATTAACTTGTAAATGTATTTAGTACGAGATGGATGAGTAGATCACTTAATTCACTTGTTTAATTTCTCTTTTTTAAATTATTTGGTTGGTGACTGCGCAATTTCATAATTTTTACACGGCATTTGCAGTGCCGATATCCAAAAACAGTGAATGACTTTTCCATGGGATTTTTTACTCGTGTCGATGCAATGTCTAGATCGGCTTAGCCCCTATATATCCTGGCACTCCACGTTTTCCTGGGTACAACGAAAAAAAAACTGTTACAATTTGTTCACTTCTTTTTGTGCGCTTTTCTTCGAAAATCCTTTCAGGCAGGGCCGGGCCGTGTGCCTTGTGTGCTTCATTATCATTATTTGGCTGTACCTCTGCTCCTCTCCTATCTCTCACTCTCTCTCTGGCTCTCCCTCCTTCTCCTCCACTGCCTTTCTCCCTCTCTTGCGTCTATCTCTTTCCTTGAGCACATAATTGCCAAGAGAAATAAAAAAGTTTGACGCTTTGTTTTGCACAAAACTTTTGCATTTCCGTTGTTATGAAACTTGAGCGCGTCCAAAAAGAATACAAAGAGAAGACCCAAAAAAAAGAAGTGATTGCAAGAGAGTGAGTGAAAAAAAGAGTGTTCAAAAAAGTGAAGAAAAACGAGGCAAAAAAACGTCTTTTCGTGTGAGTTAAATTGCAAAATATGATGGCCGGCGCCTGGCACCACTTCACACACACACGGACGCACACAGCCGTGATAGAGGGGCGGGAGGTGGTGGGTCCTGGGTCCTGGGTCCTGTAGGTGGCTAATTAGATAACACTGTGCCTAATTTGACGCTGCCACGCCTACTGCATACTGCCTTTCTTTTCCCTTGTTTTGAACTTTGCCAGAACACGCCCATCCCGCCCATCCCACACTTCCTGCCCTCCCCTTTTCGTTTGATTATTGTGTCAAAGTTCTGTGTTTTTTGTTTTGTTTCCCCTCCGGTTTTAGGCCGTATTTGCCATGCCCTGATTTGCTTTGACCATTTGTGCCGCACAAAGATAGTTTTTCACTGGTTTTATCACTCTAATCACACATTAAAATGTCTAAATTGTGTGCATAATTGTTCAACATTAGTTCCATCGAGCACACATAATTATCTACCTGTACATAAATGAGCTTTCAATCAACAGATTTGCTTTGCAATTAAGAGATCAACGATTCCGAATTTACCATGTGCCAATCAGTTATGTGCTGTAGGCCGTCGAAATAGTGTGTTATGGGTTATGAGTTTTGGGGTGCGATTGGACCGTATTTAAAAAAACAGCCCGGTAATTCTAGAACATATCTTTTATCAGACGCGCTTTTGCGCCTCTCTTTCTGATCGCTATTTACAAAGGGTCCCCTCTCTTTCCTATTCGATATTTCTTTACCGATATAACGATTGGTATCTCCCACAGAGTGTTTCGATGGTGAGGTAGATACCAACGCCAGCTGTGAGTTACTTACATTCTAATTACATGCCTTATTAATGCTACAGTTGTTAGCTCTTGAACGATGTATTTGCGCTAGGAAACCCCAAATGTCAAAGGTTATTTCATACGAGTATCATATCTAATTGTTTTATGTATTTAGATTTTATTCGATTCCTATTTTATCATCTCACTAAATTGGCTAAACTGTGGCCCATACGTTTAGTGATATTTTTGGTCGTTTTGCATCTTAATGCTTAATGCGTTTTGGCATTTAGGGTTTAGGTGTTTACCCTATCCTATCACAAAACTTACGGCTCAAACTTAAATGCAGCAAAGCAAAGACTTTAACTGAATAATTCGTATTAAACAGTGGCTCTTAATTTGTCTAAAATTCTTATGTACATCCATTCTAAAATATATTCAGCGGGTTTCGAACACTAGAAATCGTATGTGCACTGTTGTGGTAGTATAATTAGGAATCTCGGAGCAGATGGCACTACGAGCTTAAGTGCAAAAATAAATCACTACTTATAAAACGTTAAACAATTTTTATAAGCTACTCATTTGTGAGATATTGTTGAACACTATAAAACATATGTTCCACCTCTCAACACTGTTTTGAGAGTACAGTTTTGAATCTGAGATCAGATTGAATTAAGAATTGAATTTCGTAATGCTCCTGAACTTGATTTATTTCTTCATGTTGCCACTCTTTTATTTAGTGCTCTTTGTAGTTGTAGTACTCTATTGAGCCATTGATTGTGAACCTCAGAATCCTTTTGTAATACACACCGAAATGGGCAGCATACTCGCCCGTCTCAATGGGGAAACGTTCGCGCAACTTATTGATATCGCACTCAAGGTTCATGATTTCCACAGTGTAATTGACCTACAGAATGGACTGAAACTAGATACAAAATTATGGATATACATATATGTCCAGGCTACTCACAGGAAAGGGACACGCCCAGGCCTTGTTCAGATACGGAGTGATATAGGAAAAGGCCAGGCCAAAAAGAAAGCCGTTGGGGGTGTTCTTGTTCTTAACACTGTCCATGAATTCGCATAGGTTCAGAGTGACATTATAAAGAAAGGGACGCCAGCCATTGGCCCGCTTGAAGAGCTCCATTCGAACCTGCGGGAAGAGCACAAAAAGCGTGTCGTTGCCGGCATTCGGCAATATTTTCTCAATGTTCTCACCATTAGATTATTCTTGATTATTTGCTTATGCCGATACCCAATACTAATCGAGTTCCTGTACCGATTGATGGCCTTTATTTTGCACATGTAAAACTCAGTAAACGCCTTGTCGACTGCGGCACATTTGAGAGTCTTGAACTTGGCCTCCACCTGCCAAGAGGCCAACAGCAGTGATCCGAGGATCCATACCAAAAACATGTTTGCTGAACAGTCAATTGAGAACTAAAAATATACTGTTTCCAGTGGGCTTTTTAATCGTGTTTCAGTCCACTATACTATACATACGAGTACTTGTATATCTAATATATTATACACTTGACCACGTCGTATAATACTCGTACGATGACATGTGTGGTGTGATGACGAGGAAAGCGACTAGATAAGATAAAGTGATATTATACAGGAAAGGACTCCAATCGAAGCTGAGGGAGGAGCAGTTATAGGTCGAGGATGAGTCCCTACTGATCTGATCGAGTTCCTGTACCGATTGATGGCCTCTCCATAGTCATTCCTGTCTCTGCTTCAAACATGGCTTCTGGAAGGCTGCTACACTTGACCACGCCTTATAATTTACATTATCAAAATATTGATCTAAAAAGTTGAAAACCTTCCCCGACCCAAAGGGAGTGTAAAGTGGTTCTTTGAAGGGTTTAAATTTGTATTCCTTCGAGGTTCAAGGTACAATAAATGATAAACGATGAACGATGATTTCATGCCGTATTTATTTTCTCTAACAATATGGATATTTAAACGGACTACTAAACCGAAACTGTATTTATTAATTTATTCTAGCAGTTGTTGGACTATGTGGATTATGTTCCATATTCACTCATCTGAAACGTTGTTGTCTCCTCAATAGATTGATTCAATAGCTTGATTCGGCACTGGCATCACTCCGCCCAACTAGCCGTGTAATTAGTTGGGATTCTAGGGTCTTTAAAAACTCTACTGTCACGATTTTTCGATTCCAAAATAATGTCATGGTGCGAAATACTCAACGTATTAAATGCTTAAATTTCAAATGGCCCCAACCCATAAATCCCCATAGAATTTGATCATCAATAACCCAAATATTTGCCTGATATTAATTTCCATCTAATGAAATATATTATTATTTGCTATATAAAATATATTTAATTATTTAGCGAATCTCGTGTGTCCGCCACATGTTGCAAGTGCATCGGTGTCCGCGTTGCATAGTTGCACGTTGGCGTTACGCTTCAGTTTTGATTAAAAATTCCAGCGCTACTCCGGTATGCTCCTCCACCTCGTGTCTTCTTCTGGTTAGGGGCTTGAAAAGGTGTCCAAAAGGCTTGCCAGGCACGTGCAATTTTTGCCCTCTCTTCCTGTGTTTCTGCTCTTTGTTATTGTTCTTGTTTCGGGGGTTTTGTGTTTTTGTTTTTGTTTTTTTTGGGGTAGGACCAAATGGAGCCGACGAGCCTCGAAAGTTTTAGGCTCTCGTCGGCGGTTGGGGTTGGGGTTGGGGGATAATAATCTATTGCGCAGGTCTCTAACAGTCGGGGCACCAACCCCTAAAATATGTTGTGCAATAGAAATGCCTCTGTGTGTGCGTGTGTGAGTGTGCTTGTAGGTGCTGTTGTCGACCAACCCACACACAGTACCTTGGTCATCCCAAAAAGCGCAGGGAAAGGGAAATTAGGCTAATACCGATTGTTGATGGCCCAAATGTGTGTTTGTCTAAGGAATATTTATGCCACAATTGCGTTCAAAATAATAGTAGGTGCATCCATCCATACGATAGTTTCCATAATTATGATTATTTTGGTCTTATTCAGAGGACAATCTAGAGTTCTGGCATCCTAGATGCCTGTCCCTGTCCGGGAGCTCCGTTGAATCACTTTTCCGATGGATGATGCTACTGTTTTGACCATGGCTGTATATAGGACCTTGATGTACGTTCTACATCAAACCAATTGGAGAGAAACACACCCACACAACTATTGAAACCTCCTACACTATCCCTATCCCCCCTTTCTCCAGTTCTCCGACTGAGCCACTGCCAAAACAACACCCCCACCCACCCCCACACCCACACCCCTACTCCTTTCTCGTATCCATCATCTCGCAACACAGAGGCCATGTTCCATCCCTGTCGCTCTCGTGGAGGCGCCAGGGCACAGCCAACCGACGAATCCTGGCGCTCGGATTGTCCCGTTAGCCGACGGCAGCCAGCTCGCGAGCCGAATGGCCTTGTGTGTGGCGCTGGATTCCGTTATTTCCGTTTCAGCTTTCAGTTCTCAGACCTTGGCCAAGCACGTCGCACGTGGGTCGCGCTCGCTCTCTCTCTCTCATTTCGCTCTCCTTACGGGCGCCACCATTACGTTACGTGTTACGTGTATTTCGCGTGCTTCCACTACGTGGAGGACGACGGGCAGCGCGTCGAGGATGTCAGCGATAAGCCAATATTTGGCCATCAGCATTAACGCACTTCCTTCTCCGGCCTGATCTCTCGTTCGGGCAGGAGCAACAAGGTTCCTCTTCTGTCCCCCACATTCACATCCACATCCACATCCCTACGATGATGGTTTTCTGACCGGGGAAAGACATGTTTCAATCTTCCAATTTCCCTCAATTTGTTTATGTAATTTGCTTACACTTCGCCTCTGTTTGTTTGTTGGTTTATTTGTCGTTGTCGTTGTCGTTGTCGTTTTCGATGTTGTGTCCATGTTAATGTGATTAAATTTAATTGGTGTACTTAAGATCTCTGTCTGGACTCTATAGCAACTATATCAATATCCTATATCCTATATACCATATCCCATATCCATTATATATACTATGTGTGTGTTTTTATGTAGTATTTTATTGATGTTGTCAATTGGTGTTTTAGCTAAATAATCCTATTGATTCTTCTTGTGGAAATTTTAGGCATTCTGCGATTAAGATTTAAGAGATTCTTGTGTTTCCCCATAATTTGTGACTCATAAAATTCTTGTACCTACATTGTTTATGGACACGAGACCAGCCGGGGCTTATCTCGGTCTAGTTTCTCCCCTCTGACAGTCTGTCAGTTGATAGCTCGGACGAATATCGTGTCTGAACCACCTTCCTCTTGGAGGCTTCTTGGGCAACTCGTTTAAGGTTGAACTTTAGTTCAAGGTTCCCCCACAACAAATGTAAACAAATGTAATACGAAAACCAAAGAAAAATAGCTAAAAATTTAAATTTGAAAACAATAAATATTTAAACATTAGATGCTGTTGTCCAGGAAATTTTGTGAAATTTTTTAGTGTATCTAGATTTGATGTTGACACACGACTCGACACGGGAGAGACTGGAGATTCGTGATTCGAGACTCGAGATGGGGATATGGGTAGAAGGTAGATTGAGATGTCAAGATAATACGCGGGGCGGACCTTATCATCGTCACGGAGTGACATTATCAACCCCGAACTAAGCCTAAAATCTACTCTCCCCCTAATATAAACGCCAGGAAAATTTACTCAACTTACAAATTGAACGTACGAAAAATTGTAGGAAATAATCTCGCGGAGGGCTCGGGCACTTAGTCGACCCTCGGATTCGCAAGCGAAAAGACGCTCAAAGCGGCAGCCAAAAAAAAACAGCAAGCAATAAATGAAAGAGATCGGATTGTATCGGATCGGAACGGATCAGATCTGTGTGTGAGATCAGTGTGAGTCAGTGCGAACAGTGAACAATAAATTAGAGAGAGTTTGAGGATCCCCTAGAGGATAGATCTATGGCCGGTTATCGCTCGTTGCCGCTGGCCCCCGTTTCGGCCAGCAGTATGGCAGCGGCAGCGGCCGCCGTTCCGGCCCAAAATGTGGGTCATGCCGGACCCACGATGGCCTATGCCCACCACCAGTCGATGACGGCCATGTCATCGAATAACGGTATTATCTATCAGTCGGCGGTGCACGCCTCCATACACAGCCTCCCGAGCCAGCATCGCTCATCCACCACGCATCATCACATTCTAGCCACGGCCACCGCCACAGCAACGGCCGCAGCAGCAGCAGCGGCAGCCACAGCCGCCGCAGCAATGGTATCCCTGCCGGCGACAGCAGCAGCTGCACAGCAGCACGGAACCTATGGACACCAGCAACAGCAGCAGCAGCCACACCACCCACAACAGCAACAGCAGCAGCAGCAGCAGCAGCAACAGCAGCATCTTCCTCAGCAATCCCATCAGCAGCAGCAGCAGCATCAGCAACAACTGATGTCCCATCAGCAGCATTCTGCGTTGCAGCAGCAACAGCAACAGCAGCAGCAACAACATCACCATCTACAGCAATCCCATCAGCAACAGCAGCAGCTCCATCAGCAGCAACAACAGCAGCAGCAGCAGCATCTCTCTGCCGTGCACCACCACCATCATCACCACCACCAGCAGCTGTCGCTGCACCAGAACCACTTGTACTTCAGCGGTGCGAGTCTGGGGCACCATCACCACCATCGACAGATCTTCAGTCACCTGCAGAGCGCCCTAATGCCGCTCAGTGTCAGTAAGTATGCCAAGACCTATGTGGGCGTGGTGGTGGCCGTATCCACATCCATTGAACAGCTGAAAAAAGGGAGCCCCAGAAACAAGTTTGTACCGGAAATTATGCCCTTGGTTGGTGACTATTCAAATTGGAAGCTCAATCTCTGATTGCTTGAATCTCTGATTGAATACGAAAAAGAGTTTTCTTTTCCAATTTAAATGGTCACTGATTTGTTCTGTTTTTGGTGTCGCATGTTCTGTCTATAATCATGTCTCATTTGTTACTCTGGATGTTGTGCTTTATACGAATATCTATAACTATATGTGTGTGAATATGAATATGAATGTATCTGTAGGATAACCATTGTTGTTGTTGAGTAACGATGAAGGGAAACTTAGGGATTATAAACTACAAATATCCTACTAGCCTAAGAATCCTTGATGTGCCTCTGATCTATTCTGTTCTTGGTGTCGCATGTACTATCCATAATCGTTTCAATTGCTTTTATCGATGTTGTGTTTCCTGTATTTTAGCAAAGGATTAGTTTATACAATTAAACACATATTCTTCTTGATCATTTCAAACTGCTTTTTGAGGCTCTTTGTTGGTGAAATATGGCATCGTATGATATCATATCATATAACCTTATGTGTTGTCTCAAGAAAACGAAAGCAATTCTAAATATATCATAAATGTGTAGCTTTAAAATGCTTTTTAAAGGATATCTTGTCTTATGTTTAAGTTCTCGGAGAGTAGCCCAGTAAAATATTCGATTTACGCTCAAGTGAAACCCCTATTTCGAAACATATCCAACGAAAGGGGACAACAGGGAACCGAACCGAACCGTGAATGGGGTTTTTGCATTTTCTAAGCATTTCATTAAATTTTATTTCATATCTTCCGTGGGCAATAATTCGCACGCCATTCCAGAGACGCGTGCACGTTGCACAGGAGTGGAGTCGAGGAGCTTCGCGCATATGTTGACAGTCGTTTATTGTCTTTTACACACACACACACACAACACATACACATGGGGATATACAGTTACAGTTACAGTTACAGTTACCTATAACGAGGCTCGCACACGCCTAAAACCAAAACTACAGACAATTGAAACAAAAGGCCGCCGCTGAAGAGGCCACCAAAGGGGGAACAGCGAGAGAGAAGGAGTGAGTGAGAGAGGGAGAACCCTATCTTGAGTGCGTGTGTGTGTGTGGGCAACAACAATGCAAAATATGCCCAACATTTGGCGTTTTCTTTTAACCATTTCCATTTGGAATTCTGCTTTTGTGTTGGCTTAGTTTTTTGTCACCTTCTCTCTCTCTCTCTCCCTCTCTCTTTCTGTTTGTTGCCCTGTTTCTTCCTTGTCTTTTGTTGCACATTGTGAAATATGTCAGCAATTGTTGCAACGTTTGCTGTTGTTGCTGTTGTTGTTGTGGCAGGCCTTTGTCACATTAGATTTTGTTGCTGCCCGGCGGCCGCTTAACTTTATTATTTTAACTTAACGGCATTTTAAGTGTTTTTTATGCCCCATGCGAGAACAATGGCTCCTCTGGGCAGAAGAGGGGCGTGTGCTTGGGCGTGGGCGTGGGCGTGGGCGTGGGTGGGGAGGTGTGTGCCTTAGCAAGTAAACATTTCACACACTCCGAGACACACACACACACACACACATCCTGAAAATCAGGGGCTTTTATTCAGCCTCGTTTATGAGCAGCTTCATTATGCGCTGGATTCCATTTTTTCGTAGCATACTTTTTGGGGTCGGGCGGGTGTTGCAAAAACAACTCAATGAAAAACCCAACAAGTGTGTGTGCGGGTGTGGGTGTGGGTGTGGGTATTGTGTGCTTGTGGCAGAGTGTTTTTGTTGCTGTTGCTGCCACTCAATGTGGAGCCCCAGAGAGGTTGGTTCGTTGTCTTCTTAGGGAGTTTAACTGGAAAATGCCTTAAAGAATTGCATTAAAATTCTCTGAAATCGAAAAGAAGCCTGTCCAAAGGCCTAACTGAGCAACGATTATAATGAATGAGTTCTACTGGGACCAGTAATGATAAAAGATTGATTGTCGGGAGAGATGGTAGGGAAATATATTCTGCATTGGGGGTTTTACTTATTTTATTTAAAGATCTGTCGAAATCCTTTAAATCCTTCAAAAATTCCATTTGAAATAATTCCAGCTGGACTTTAATGATGCCTGGGGTGGCCGAAACCTCTGGCATCTTTGGCTAATATATATGCATAGGCCAAGTTGAGTGTGAAAAAGTCATAAAAAAGTGCTTCTGCCTCGTGCTCCGGCTCCAGGGGGAAGGCTGAGAAAAGGAGTTGCAAGTTGACAAAATTTTTAATAAGCCACTTCGCCTGTCCGCCTTTTGCATGCCAAGAGGAAGCCAGAAGTTGGCAGCTGTCAGGACTCGCACACACACACACACAGAGAGAGAAACAGACACATATGTATGTTCATGGAGAGGAGGACATTTCAATGGTGTGTCCGTGCGTCCGGCATCCCGGGGCGCAATAAAAAATTCAAAACTCTCCGCTTACATTCGGATTTGGTCAGGAGATCACGTACTCAATAAATATTGCTCAAGCTTCCCCCAAATGCGCTCTCCCCATACACAGTTGGCTACACTTTGTCCTTTGGCCTGGCCTAATGTCCTGGCCTTTATAGGTTTCTGTCTTTAATTTCGATGTCAGCTGGTGGGCGTTCTTTTTACTATTTTCCCCCTTTTCTTGTTGCGGTTGGGTCGCTTTTGATGTGCGCCTATTAATTTCGAGTTTGTTTCGTTTTCAGCGGCAGCAATTCAATTAGTTCTATCCCTGGCAGATCCGTCCTGGTCCTGATCCGTCACGTAATATATTTGCTCATATTACTAAAAGCCACATAAATCGTGCCAAGGGCTTTGTACGTACATATATAGATACAGGGAACGAGAGAGACAGGGGACACTCTTGAAGAGGAAGACACCTTCTCGAAGGGACTTTAAACTGCAGCAAGTGGAGTGTGAGCCTTGTTTTAGCCTGATCGATGGCCAAACGTTGACAAAATGCAGCCCAGCAGAGCCCCACCTGCGGCAGCAGACTTTTTGGGGCCGGTTTACAAGCAGCAATGGCCTCCTCATGGCCGGAAAAGTGGAAAAGTGTTTGCCAACGCTGAAATTCCAAGCAATTAAATCACTTTGATGCTAATTTGGATTAATATGTTGTTGTTGCCTGCCTGCCTGATGCCGGTCTTGTGCGTATCCTATCCCTGGCAATTTGTTGCCTCTGCCAGGTACTACTATTCCCTGCCCCTGCCCCTGCCCCTGCCCCATCCCCTTCCCCCGCTGTGTTTGTGTGTGCGTTTCGATTAGAGGCAAAATAGATTTATTGAACAATGCATCCAACGTTGTGGCATGATGTGGCTGGCCCTACGTTGCATGCTGCCGGCTGCCGGCTGCCTGCTGCCTGCTGCGTTATTTATTTGGCTTATCGCTCCAAAGGTTCCAAGCCCTGAAATGGTCCCGGGTTTGGGTATCAATTGGGCCTCGGAATGAGGGGGCCACAGGAGGATGCATTGCCGAAAATTGTGCTACATTTTGTCGTTTGTTTTTGGTTAGACAAACAGTTTTTGCGACGCCCGCGTCTCCCACTCGGTGTCTCTATTTGGCTTACAAACCATATTAATTTTGTTAGATAAATATTAGTTTTCCCAGTTCGATCGGGGCGGAGGGGCAGGGCAATGGCCGAGGCCGGACCGTGTGCCCATTTTATGTATTTTTAATGAACCATTACCCCGGACATTACCTGGGGGTATCCATGTGTTTTTGGGGTGCCCGGCATTGCCAATTTCATGGCACTTTAAATGTTTAATTTACAATTTATGTAAAAACAAAATACGTAAAATAATCCACATAGAAAGCAGCGGGGTTTTTTTTTGTTGTGTGTCCAACCTGGAGGGAAACGTATGTGTATCATGATAAATACCCAGCATTAAAATAAATTACAGCTCCTGGCCTCCAGCTCTATGCAAAAACCCCCTTCCATACGGAGAGGGGTATGCATATATAGAAAAAAGTATTTTTAATATACTCCAAACGAAAAAGAAGCAACATTTTTGGGGTAAACTTATACAAACTTTGCATGCAAACGGAATGGCAGAAAAAAAAGGGAAGAAAACGGAAAAAAATATATGATATGAAGAGCCCCAATATTAATATAATTTGCAGGCAGCTTAACTGGTTGCTCCCCATTCCCGGAACCCCAGGGACCCTCAGCGTTAAGAGAGAGCAGACATACATATGTACCTATGTAGGGGAGGCGGTGCACCTTCCTATGTCGCTGTCGTGGTTCTACCACTAAAGTGCATTAAATTCATTCTTTTCGTGGCACATGCCAAGGCGTTGTAGCCCCCAAAAACAGGGGACTCACAACTGAAGTATAGTCGAAGTCAGGCATTCCCTAAATTGATTCCACAAAGCACATTTGTGGCGATTCTTTCAATGGTATTTGCGTGATAAAGTGTCTCTTTTTGCATGAAAAATTCCTGCAATTCATCAACTTTTCCAGGAGGATTCTTCTTGCTTAGAAATGCTGTTCTATGATATCTAAAAATATGAATTTACAATCAATCAATTCCACTATTGGTTGGATTAAACATTTGCCTTAAACTCAAGAATCCGTGGTTAGGCTGCGTATACGTAATATACTGAATATTCAGGGAAATTGGCTTGCCTTCGAAGTACTTTTTGCACTAGAATCCTACTGACAGAGAGTCAGACATGGATATAGGGTGCTGTTTGTTCATCGTGACTTCTCCTATCATAGAGTATCCTTACCTATGAAACGAAAGGTAATGAAATCCGCACGTAATTGCATTGCCCGTAGACACAAAAGACGATGACAATGTGGACCCACCTTAGGTCACACTGTAGCCACATTCCCACCACATTCCCCTTTGTGCCATAACTTGTAAATAATTTATAACATTTTTGCCAACTTTTCTTCGGCTTTGGCTTTGCTTTTTTTTGTTCTTCGTATTTTGTGTTTCTGTTTAGATTTCATTCATTAATAGGACTTTTATGACTTGCAGAGCTTTCCCTCCACTACCCGCCTCTCTCTATCTCTCTCTCGGTCGCTCTTTGCGACTGGGTTTTGTTGCATTTTTATGTTAATCGCTGTTTGTGCTCAGTTCTGTTGTGTTTCTGTTTCTGTTTCTAGCACTCCTCTACCTTCTCTCTGTTTAAGCTTTCACATTTGTTTGTTTCCTTGTGGCTTGTGTGCAAATATTCTTCATTTTAGCTCAAAATTGCATTTTCCCTTCTGTTTTGGGGCTAATTATTACCTTTTTCCTGCCCCGTTCCGTTCCGTTCCCTCCCGTTCCGTTCCGCCCCGACATGCATATTTGCTGTTATGTGTCTTTTAATTGCTGTTCTTTGCCGAGCGGCAGTGGCGGAATATGCAAAACCAGATGAGAAATGTTTCCTTGTAATGGCATTGACGATGGCCCCTTGCCTGTGGTGGTGGAGTGCAATAGAAGCGGGAGAGGGAGTGAGATACAGCAATGAGTGACTTTTGCCTTTGCCAAAATGTGATTTTTATCAACCGCAACGTTTTCTCTGTTTATTTGTGTGTGCCTGTGTGTGTATGTGAGAGAGGAAGAGAACGGACGGGCGCGTGTGTTTACTTACGTTATAAATCATCCGCACATCTGTCATTTATGGAGAGCAAAGCAAAAAGTAAGAGAGGGAGACTGAGAGCAGTAGGAAGCTTTTATCTAGTCTGCAGAGGCGTGTATTCGTAGAGGGGTGTCGTCTCAATGAACTTATTCCAGTTGATGTGCCAAGTAGAAGCTTTTCCTTCTTGCAGATCTCTTAAGATGTCTTGAGATTCAAAGAATACATTTCATAGAAATTGTAGTATATTTTGCATCATAAATATATCGAAATTAACTTCTTCCGTCGTCAAACTCTCTCTCCATCTGTCACGCCCCCTGCTTGCACTCTTTTACTCCACCGGCCCCTGTCTAGTTGCACCGTTTTCTTTTACACATAAACACATATTTGTATTTATTATCTAGAAAAACTTTTACTTCTCGGTATTTCTTTTTATATTTGGTTTAACTATGACGTCTTTTGTGGCCTTCTTTCTTACACACTCCCACTCTCCCACTCTCTCCTATCTGTTCATTGTTTTTGCATTCTTATTCCATGTGTCGGCGACGTCATCGTACATTATCTTCCGAAAACCCGCTGGCAAGATATTTATATTCGAGTTTCTTTTGGGCCATCCATCCCTCTCATACGAGATAAAGAATTGCGTAGAGAACTCTTCTATATATTGTAGTTTTGGGTCTGGTTTTAGTTGTTGTTTTAAGGCCGTTTCGCAGACACTTTTAATGGCTTTTAATTGTGGCAAGAGCAAGAAATATATACAGAGAGAGAAAGAGAGACAGTTCGGACTCTAAACAAAAGTAATTTCACACTCGCTGACTTTTCGGCGACGGCGGACCAAAGTGCAAAACAATTTTTCTTTTGTATGTTTTATAGGACCCAAAAAGCGCCAACCTACCCTACTCCACCCTTTGTACAAATGGCCCCGTTCCTGTTGCCATTTTTTGGTGAGATATTTATTAGCCACAATTTGGCAGGCAGCAAAAATTGGCAGGTCTCTTTCGCTCCCCGGCCACCTGGCTAGGCCTTTAAACGAAATCATAAAACGAAAATTTATTATTTATGTCAACTCTTTTGTGCTATTTGCCGTGTCAATTCGTGACTGTCCAGGACCAGGACATGGGCGAGGCCATCCATCGTCCAGCTCTCCCCAGAGTCCGCCTGCTGCTTCCCCCTCCTCTTAAATTCTCTGCCAAATTATGAGAAAATCTTATGTAGCAAAGCGCATTTGTCACAATTAAGCGTTGGATAAAATTATGACTGAGGCTGGAGGGAGACTCTTTCACTCCCTTCCTCTGTTGAAGTGCTTAAATAATACAAAAGCCAAAAGGTGGGCGCCAGCTTGTAATACTCTTATAGATAGATGATTCCTCTCGGACATTTGAAAGCTGAAGGGTATGTACTAGAAGAAATGTGCATGGAAAAAGGCTTACGATATGGGTTTACCGATTCGACTCTTGATCCAAAATAAACCCGTTCCTATTTGCGTCGGCAAAGCATCTCACTAAATGAATACTATCCCCTGGAAGGGTATTACAAAGGGAAACAAAAAGATGAAAGAGTCGCTGCCACGTTGACGTCGCCATCGACATAGTCGACATGGGACCGACTCTCTCTCTCTCCAGGCTCTGCCTTCATCTCCTCTCTCACCTGGGCGCTGAGCTGTGGCTGTGGTTTCGGTTTGTCTTCTCTTTTTTTGGCACTGCTCTGGCCCCTGGCTCTCAGTCTCTGCCGCCCCTCCCGCAGGGCAGTCTATTATGATGGCGGGCCAACCGTCAGTTTTTGAAGCTTTTTGCCATGAAATATGCAAAGAGCAGTTAAAAAAACTTTTTATTTGTATTAATCAAACAGAGTTATTCCTTCCCCAGTCTCACTTCATTCTCACTTTTGGAAACAATGGCAGCAACTGCATTATAAATAGGTGCAAAGGGTAGACTGTCGGAGGGAGACGGGACGGGATGGGATGACTGTGATTGTTTCGACATTTTTGACAATTATCGCTTGAGCATTTTTCAAAA
Source organism: Drosophila lowei (assembly GCA_008121275.1). NCBI lineage: Eukaryota > Metazoa > Arthropoda > Insecta > Diptera > Drosophilidae > Drosophila > Drosophila lowei. Next base: position 15,256,910 of record CM017778.1, on the reverse strand, counting down.
GAGTGCACGTAAGTGGGGTGGGAGCGGGTGGGGACCCAAGGCAGCGATGACAAATTAGTGTGGCCATAAAACTTGAGTGTGCGATCAAAGCAAACAATTTGTCGCCGATTCCCAGCCCCAGCCGCTGTGTCCTTTGCGTTCTCTGCCAAAACGTGAGCCATATAAAAGAAATCGCATAAAGAACTACATACCAGTACTGCCACTACAGTAACGACAACAAAATGCCCTGAAAAAGTAACTACATCAACGTCATCATTGTGTCCAAAGGGTAGAAAAGGAGAAGGAGGAGTGCCGCCTTAAATTCTTCTCTGGCTAGAGATGTGTGCGTGATTTTAGACAATTTATGTGCGTGAAACGTGAGTGCAGTGGATCACAGCCAAGGGAATTTCGTGTATTGTCCATAACACGTGACTCTCTTGCTTTTATCTCAAATGGGAACACGCTCCGGAAGAAGAATCTGAGATAGGAATCTTTGCAGTGATGCAATGAAACTAAAGAGCATGATGAAATTATACAAGGTGGTCCGCTTACTCTCTTTCGGGTCTTATTTTACGCTCAGCACTACTGAGAGCGCTTTGACGCCATGTTCGAAGAGAGAACGAAGTTTGCTGTTGTACTGAGCACAAAAAAAGGCCCGAAAAGAGAGCGCGTTGCGGGAGCGGACCACCTAGATCAGAAGAGCCATCTCTTTGATTTTTTGTACATTTTCACCCTGACCTGTGCCGCTCATCTCTAGTTCGTAGTTCGTATGGGTGTTTGTGTGTGTCTGTGTGTGTACGCTCACCTCTCGAAAAGGGGCGCCACGCCAACCCCACGCACTGTCTGTGCCCTTCTCCAAGTGGAGCTCCTGTCCCCCTTCCTTTCGTGTCCGCCGCCAGCGTCTGGCGGTTTGCAATTTGGCAACACATTTTGGTTACGCGGCTCTGATCCGCCCCGTGCTGCTCCGCTCTACACCGCTCTGGTCCGGGCCAAGAGTCGCTTCGAGCACTTTATATAAATTGTGTACAAATACTTTTTTATGGCTCTTCGAGTGCAACCTATTGGCTCGTTGATATACGACGAGTGAGCGGTGGAGAGAGAGCGTAATGGAGAGAGATGTCGCGTAGATGTGTCCGCTTTTATTACACATTTTTGCTAAATTACAGTTTGGCCGCAAAGTTTATGTACCCCACACCACACCACTCTCCTGCCCCTGCAACTGCCCCTAGCCCCGTGCCACCCCTTTGCCTAACCGAGTTGCGTGGCGTGGCATTTTAATAAACCAAAAGTTGGTTTCGATTCGATTTACGGTTGCAAGCTCCATTAAGTGTGGGTAATTATTCAATGACGACTCAAAATCGGCAAAGTTTTCCACGCATTCTCCCAGACCATGCGAGCGGTGAGTGGGGCGGGGGTGGAGAGGGTTGCCGGGAGAGAAGTTTCTTGGGATTTTGATAAATGGACAAATGGAGAAACTCGTTTATTAACGTTGACATTATAAGATTTCTTTTCGCATTTTTTTTGTGTGTCTCTGTCTCCACTATAAATCATCGCTGCCGCTCTCTAAACTGATTTACATTTTTGTCGCATTTATGAATGTCCGACAGCTGCACCTGTTGGGCGCCCCCAAAACAGGACGAGCGGAGGAAGAGATATGCAAAATTGATTTATAAAAGCCAAGTCAAGTGGAGTCCCGAGTCCGGAGTCCGGAGTCCGGTGTCCGGAGTCCGTGTCGCCTCTACTTACGCTTTCAGTGCATTTTCCACATCTTGTACTTATTTTTTTCCCCCAAACGTTTTACAGATGGCGAACCTATCAAACTACCCGACAATTTGGAGAGCCTGCCAAGAGCTGACAGTTTTCCATCACAGCGTCATCGTTGGAATACAAATGAGGTCAGTTTTAGTCCTAAATAAGTTGGTATTTGTGTTGTCTGTTCACTGTTTTCTGTTTTCTGCTTTCTGTTTTCTCCTTTTCCGTTTCTATTTGCATTTGATTGCACATAAAATTGTCGAAATGGGGGAAGCCAAGTGAAAGCCAGAAGGAAGTCCATGACTTGGCCGGGGCGGCACCCAAGCGATCCAATCCGATCCGAGTGGAGTTGGACAGAGACAGTTGACAGAGGCGGATGAGCCTGCCAGTCGTGGGCCTGGACACTTTGACAGCCTTCGAGGACGGTTTCCCCTTTTACTTTTGGGCCCACAGTGAAAGGTCTCTTGGGTGGAAAATCTTGGGTCATTGCTGCCACCCTAGGGCTTCCACTCAAGACAGTGTTCACTGTATTTCTATATGCAGATTAATGAGATGGCTTGCCAGTCTATTAGGGAGCCGTTCGCGAAGTTTTTATTGCGCCACAAACTATAATACAAACACGAGTTGAACGTGGATAGGACCAGGACCTCCTCTGACCACTGCACGTGCGATACACGCGTCTCCAAAAGTTCGCTTTCGCGTTTGTCCTTTTTTCTGCGCGTTCCGTTCGGCTTGCAATAAAAGTTTCCGCTGAAAATGGAAAAGAGAAAATGCCTTGGGATGAGCTTGGCTTGTTGTTTTACTTGTGAATTAAGCGCAACCGCAAATATTCATTTGGACAGTTGTAAAGTTCCCGCTGTGGAGTGCTGGAAGCGGCATTTTACACACTCGCCCGACAAAGTTGACTAAATTAAAGGAAGCTGCCCAGGCGGCATGAAAGGAGGTTCGTAGTGAACCGAAATGTGGAATACCCTGGAGCAGAAAGAGTCTGGCGACTGCAGAAAACGATTAAAGATCCTGCTCCTAATCTAGAACCCTGACAGCATATAACCTATGAATATCTGATATTATTGTGATATTAACAGAGTTCATGCACTGATCCTAACTTTGGGACAAGCTGGACAGGAATAGAGGGTTTAAAAATATAAATAATATTATTTTGCATTGATTGTTAGTCCGTTTTCTGCTTCTACATATCCTTACACATCTTTAGGCTCTTAATGCCAGTGAGGATTCCCTTCGTTCCTTTGCTAATGAACTAAAGAACTTCTTCTCAGAACAAGAGCATTTTCAAGTTGATTAAAATAAAGTTTTCCAGCCAAAAACGGGAACAATCCCTGGCCAAACATCTGGACATGGACATGGCCAACTCCAATAGCAGCACCAGGGAGGAGTAGCCGTAGAGGCAGCAGTAGACCACCCTATGAACCCCTGAACCCACCACCACCCTTACTGCATCAGCATGCAAAAATTACAAAATGTGGCCGTGTACCGGGCATAAATAAAATTACGCACGCTTATTTTAGTCCTGCTTACAGGCAAACGAGGAGGCCCAGAGCAGAAGGCAGGCAGGACCCAAACCCTCCTCGGACTGTCGCTTTAACCACACAGTTTTAATTTGGCATTTAAGTAGCAGCCAGGGTGGGGGGACACAGAGCCACTCGACCCGGCTCATAAAGCAACAGCAAAAAATAATACGAGTAGCAACGACCACGCCACCAATGAGCCGTACTCTCTGTCCTGCCGTCCCTCCGTCCGTGTGTGTCTGTGTGTGGTTGGAAAAGGCGCAGCTTAAAAATCAAAAAGTTAAATTGATAATGAGTCGCAATTTTATTTGCATTTTTCTGTGTGACTCCCAGATGTACATAGACTTCTGCATCGGTCAGCCCAGGGGGCAGGACACTGACTGGAAGTGATTAAGTGGCCATGGAGCCTGCTCCTAAGGCTTACCTTTTGGAGAGCTTTTCAGAGATCCTTTTAGGGGGTTCCATGGTGTTCCGCTTTGTTATTTTTTTAGGTTTTTTTTAGGCTGTCTTCATGTTTTCCAGGAGTAAAAAGTGATCGCACTTTATTCAATCCAAGCTTACGTTTTAATCGATAGTTGCACACATCGATACATTGCTAGTGTCACCAAAGTTTCATATCGATGTTGTGTACAATAAATACTAGATTATTCTAATTGATATCTAACAGTTAATATTAAAAGTTCAAGGATCAAGTTTTTAGAGAGCATTCCAATTGTTTTTCCACCTTGGGGAAATGTTCTTAGATTTCAAAAGCATCTCTACAACAACATCAAACAGCATTAAGTATTGTTATATTGCTTTTTGTTTGGATTCTGCTTTAAATATTGAACTTCTTTCTTTCCCTTTCTAATTGTTTTCCTGTGCGATTCGATGGATGCATCGTTTTGGTTCTCCACTTTGGGTGAAAGTGTTGAAAGGTCGCCTGAGTAGAGCCCATGGCCACGCCCATACATGTCTAGGTTTGTGGGGAGAATGAGGAGCGGGGCGGCATCAATTTTTAATGCTTCGCCTCCTCAAAGTTCCGAGGCCTGTTCCTCCGCGTATGTGCCTGGAATTCATCATAAAAAGCAGAGAGATGCCAGAGTTTGGGAAGCAGTTTGGAGTAGGTCGCTGGAGCCATGCATAAATAACCAACACACACATCCATCTACATATATCTACGAGTATCTTTCTATCTTTGCCTTATGGCAACCAAAAGGGCCAAGTCAGAGGCAATTTTGGCCAAAATGCAAACGTTTGCCACTTGACAAACACGCGCCTGTGATTTGCCCCAACTCCGCCCTAGCCTTGGGGGTCCCCTTGTGTGTGTGTGTGTGTGTGCATACAATTTTTATGACACTCGCAAATGTTGCGATTTCTTCCGCCAACTGACATATGGAAAATGTTTTGCTGCACAGCTGAGGATGGCTCCACTGCTCGAGGGATGGATGAATGAATGAATGAATAGATGGATGGCCACTTTGCATTATTCATGCAACGTCAAGGAAGGCAAACAAATTGATAACTTTATCGGCAAAACATGCAATGAAAAGTCAAGTCCAAATGGTCCAAAAAAGCCAAATTCCCTGTGAACTTTCGCTGGCTGTTGTGTGATTTGCATTTGAATGGCATCCTCTTCTGCCTTCCTCCAGCTTCTGTGCCCGTCCTTTCAGCGAATCCTTTCCTTCCTTCCTGCTTATCAGGGGAGAGGGAGGGGGCAGGCAGAGCATTTCAAATATGCACACAAATTGCACTCGGGATGCGTCTGTGCCACTTGGTGGTTCTTGGCCTGGCCAGCTTGGTTAAGTGTCAACTGCCGGGGCGACACCTGTAAATTGTGGTTAACACTTTGCACCCTTCCTCCGGTCACTCCTGGTCCTCTTCCTGCCTTGTGGCAGTGTCCGCTTTGCGGTCAAATGAAATTTCTAAAATGTTTTCCTTTGTTTTATGGCGCAGAAATCCCTTCTGCTCTTTTGGTGGAGTTTAACGGAGGAAATGCCGCGAGTGCCGTGACTGGGCAGCGTAGCATTTTGGCCATTAAGTCAGGAAATTGTTAGCACGTTAGTTAAGGGGCCAGTTCAAGCGGTTACCGGTTAGTGGATAACTTTCACCCCTTGTCGCACTGATGATAAGACTCGTGTCTCGTATCTCTGGATAATTCCATTAACGTACTATATTCGAGATCAGTAAATAAATAAAGTGTATATATTTCAGGAAATTGCTGCGATTCTTATCAGCTTTGACAAGCACAGCGAGTGGCAGTCCAAGGAGGTCCGAACCAGGTGAGTCACTGGACCCCATCTCCCCTTCATCTTTTATCATCTTTTGTCGCAGACCCAAGAGCGGATCCCTGCTGCTGTACTCGCGGAAGAAAGTGCGCTATCGCCGCGACGGCTATTGCTGGAAGAAGCGCAAGGATGGCAAGACGACGCGCGAGGATCACATGAAACTGAAAGTACAAGGCACGGAGGTGAGTCGCCATGTCACCAGGGGCGCACAATTAGGCAATTAGTCTCAAGTCATTGGCATCGTTTGTCAAGGGGCAGCAGCCAGGGCAATCCACGGGTGGGCTTCCTTCTGGGTGACCGTATGAGTTATGATTTCCCGCCGGAAGTAGACAGAAAACTGACGGTGTCCGTCGTCGCTCCCGTTGCAAGGATTGCCCAAAGGCGTCGCCCGCTGCCTGCTAATGAAATAAGCCCTGCCAAGGGTTAAGCTTATTTATAATGTCTGAAGGATGTCCGTCCGCCAGTCTGTCCGCCCGTCTATCGCTATCTCATACGACTTTCCCCCTATTATGGAAACATAAAAACATTTGGCAATTTCACGCCAATTTTTTCCTCCACTTTTCTTGAGTTTTTCTTAGCTTTTTTTTGGTTCTTTGCTGTTTGTTTTAATTTTTATTCTTAAAACATTTGCTAGTAAACGTGGCAGGGCTGAGATTTATGCAGTTGGCAGAGCTAGCGGGGTGCCGTCTCCTTACATGATAACCGAAACGAAGCCCAGGCGTTGGGGCAGGGGCAGGGGCACAAGAAATTCCGCCGCCAAGAGAAAACAGAAGAAGTCAGCGGTATATCGCGGACAACGAGAGCCAACAAATTTATCAGCGGGAATAGAAAAAAAGTTTACAAAAACTACAAAAAAAAGAACAATGAATAAATAGAAAAAATTAAGAGGCAAAGGGAACTCCAGAGAACAAGAAAAATGCGCAACGAAGTGCTTTACAAGTCGGGGAAACCCTTTTCCTTTTGGGCTCTGATTTTTGGCACTTACCGAGTCCGTATCCGTATCCGAGTCGAAGTGGAAGTGGAAGTGGAAGACGAAGACATGGCAGCGCTGTGGCGCCCCCCGCTATCGTGGGCGGTTGGTAATTTAATTTGAGCTCCGTTTTTATGTTTTCCAATTAAATGGATTCGCTCCCAGCAGGGGGCACGGCACCCCAAACCAATCCCTGGTCCTGTTTTATGCTCTTGTTTTGATAAATTGAATTCCCTTCGATCTGCCTCACAAATCTCCGCTGCTCCTCCCCTCGTCCACAGTGCATCTACGGCTGTTATGTACACTCGGCCATATTGCCCACGTTCCATCGCAGATGTTACTGGCTGTTGCAGGTAAGTGGGGGAATGCTCCCATCATCCCCATCCCCATTCCCATGCCAATTCCGATAACCTTTTCCATAAACTAAACCTCTTCGTTTGCTGCCTTCGGTTCTACACAAAACAGAATCCGGACATTGTTTTGGTGCACTATCTGAATGTGCCGTATCCGGATGATAATAAAATGGCAGTGATTGCCCCCAGCATCACCCTGTGGGGCGACAAGAAAGAGTGGACCAAGGAGGAGCTGGTCAGCCAGCTGAAGCCGATGCGTGAGTAGAGCCAATGCTTTCTCTTTCGATTGGTAATCCATTCCCCTCCTTCCAGTCTCCACAGTCAACTCCGATGATGACTCCGACTCGGGCAACGACATTGAGATATCGGTGAGTAGATCACGGGCTAGACTAGAGTTCCAGCTCAATTGTTCCTTCCCGTAGACGGCCGAGACCGTGGAGTCGATTGTGTGCCAGCTGATGGAGAAGCAGCGCTTGTCCCGCCAGGCGGCCCTCGTCAAGCAGCTCGACTGCGGCTGCGGGGACTCGGGCTGTGCCGACGGCAAGACCTGCACGCATCCCGTGATGCGGCGCACGGGAGGCATCATCAAGTCCGCGGTGGCCACATCTGCCTCAGAGAAGCGACTCAATGAGGGGGCCTTCAACAGCGGCACGCCCAATGTGGTGGTGGCCAGCAAGCTATACTCCCGCTGGGCGGAGCGGCCGCGCCAGCGCAACGATGGCATGCACCTGGACAATCCGCACGCACAGTTCCACAATGCCACGCAACAGCTGCCCCAGGAATCGGCCATCAAGTTTCAGATCATTCCTCCTCAACAGCAACAGCAGCAGCAACAACAGCAGCAGACGGGACATGGCGATGGCAGCTATCAGCAGCAATATCGGGGTGCCAATCAGATGCTGGCCGCAAGAAGCAATCTGGTGATGCAGCAGCAACAGCAGCAGCAGCAGCAGTATCACCAGCAACAGCAGCAACACTTGAGTCTGCAACGATTCGTGGCCAGTCAGAGCCAGAACTCGGCTCATTTGAATCAGCATCATCACCGCCTGCAAATTGCCAATACAACAATCACGGCCACAGCGAGAGATCCTTCCACAACAGTAGCAGCAGCAGCTGCAGTAGCAGCAGCAGCATCGGCATCAACAGCAGGTGGAGGAGGAGGCTCCGTCTTAAATGGCATGGATACGGAACTAATTGAAATCCAAAGCCACATGACTGCAAACAAAATCACTAGCTCCGTCAGCAGCAATGGCAACGGCAGCGGCAGCAATCCCAGTGCCAGTGCCAGTGCCAAGCAATTAGCAGCTCAAACGAACAACGAATTAAATGTCGTAAATAATAACGACCCCAGCAACAATAACTTCATGTACAATCAACAACAGCAGCAACTGAATACTTCCAGCAACAGCAACAACACACAGCAGCAGCAGCAGCAGCAACATTATTATAAATTGCAACAGACATCAGCAACCCCAAACAGTGGCCAACTCCAACTCCAAACCCAAACACAAACCCCAACCCTTGTCCAACCCCCTGTTGAGGCCATGTGTATGTCACCTGAGCATCGCAGCGGCAGCAGCAGCAGCAGCAACAGCAACACCAACACCAACACGGCCTCAACGTCTTCCGCTGTCAATAGCCATAACACCTCCCCCTCCACAGCCATAGCCACAACCACGTCCATGGCCGCATCTATATCTATATCCACATCTACGTCCGGCACATCGTCCACCTCGAGTTCCTTACAATCGATTATCGATGGCAATCAGCAGCAACAAATTACAACGACATCGACGGCAGCAACTTGTGATAATTTAATGAGCGCCAATGCGCTCACTGAGGTGAGTAGAAACCGCAAAATCGCCTGCACTCATTGTATTTATGTTGATTAAATTCAAACTTATTTGACAGCTGAATGGAGGGAGCAGCGGCAGCAGCAACAATCAGGCCACAGATGGCCATAACAAGATTCAATCCCAATCGCAGTCTCAGCCTCAAACTCTGAGCCAAAATGGTTGTGCAACATACAGTGCTTCCAGTGATAATAGCAGCCAAATTAGCGCCAGCGACGAGAGCAGCAGCTTTGGGGCCAACAATCAGAACAACAGCATACACAGCATCCACAGCATCCACAGCAGCCATAGCAGCAGCAGCAACAGCAGCGAGGACGAGCCCCAGGGGGGCAATGCTGCCGAGACCCTGAGCTTCTTCAACGAAACCCTGGATCTATCCCATGAGGATATTCAACGTACACTGATAGCCAATATGCAGCCGTACAATACGGCTGCAGGAGAGGCAGCCACAACAACGACAGAACCTTTGGCAACAAGCGGCAGCCACAGCAACAGCAACAGCAATCCTCAAGAAGTGGAGAAGAAACCTTCAGTCGGCCAGGAAGTCGAAGCCGAACCTGAGGAGGATGAAACAGACGATGTGTTTGCCAATCTGGATGCCTTCGATATGCTCGTGGAGTTCCCCGAGCTGGATCTGGATGATAAGCAGGCCCTGAACAACACGGCCCTGGAGCAGGGCTCCTATCTGGGACAGGCGGCCGCTCAAACGCAACAGCCCCGCAAGATCCACAACATCTGCGACTTCAGTCCGGAGTGGTCCTACACCGAGGGCGGAGTCAAGGTACTTGTAGCCGGACCCTGGACGAGCAGCAATGGTGCAGGCGCCTACACGGTGCTCTTCGATGCCCAGCCCGTGCCCACGCAGATGGTGCAGGAGGGAGTGCTCCGTTGCTACTGTCCTGCCCACGAGGCGGGCTTTGTTACGCTCCAGGTGGCCTGCGGCGGCTTTCTCGTGTCCAATTCGGTCATGTTCGAGTACAAGCTGTCGCTGCTGGCCGATGCCCCGTTCGATGCGAGCAGCTCCAACGATTGCCTGTACAAGTTCACGCTGCTCAATCGCCTCTCGACAATCGATGACAAGTTGCAGCTGAAGACGGAACAGGAGCCGACGGTGTGTCCCATCCACAGATGTTTTTATAGCTGTATTCCAACTGAATTCCTCTCTTCTTTGCAGACGGACCACACGGCTCTCTATCTGGAGCCGAACTTTGAGGAGAAGCTGGTCGCGTATTGTCACAGGTTGACGAAGCATGCCTGGAGCATGCCCAGCACAGTGGCCAGCTGGAGCGTGGGCCTGCGGGGCATGACGCTGCTGCATCTGGCCGCAGCCTTGGGCTATGCCAAGCTGGTGGGCGCCATGCTCAATTGGCGGGCGGAGAATCCACATATCATACTCGAAACGGAGCTGGACGCCCTCAGTCAGGATGTCTACGGTTTCACGCCGCTCGCCTGGTCGTGTGTGCGCGGCCATGTGGAGTGCTCCCTGCTGCTCTACAAGTGGAATCACAATGCGCTGAAGATCAAGACGCAGGGCCAGCAAACGGCCCTGGATTTGGCCAACCTCAAGGGACACAAACATCTCCTGGCCCAGATATTTCGACTGGAGAAGGAGCGCTGCCGCAAGCCGCACTTGCGCGGCGGCCTGGCCAACCTTTCAATGAACCTAGGCGTTGAAACAGAAGCGGAGGAGTCGCAGCAGCAGACCTACAACAGCTTTGACCTGGAGATCCTCCAAAGAAAACACGATGGCGTCTTCCTCAGACCTGGGGCAGTGCATAGGTGAGTCGTCCAGCTTCCTAAAATTCAGCTAGCGCCACGACACCCATTTCTCTGTGCTTCTCCAGCAATCAAAGTCCTCCCAACAATGGCAGCAGGTACTCCAAGCGCTCTTCCATAGACAGCGGCATCAACATGGACATACGCAGCAAGTCGGGCAAGTCCCTGGCCAGGCTGCACAGGTAATGTAGACGCAATGTACCCTCGCATTCACTGACTGTATACGATTCCCTTTCATCGCAGCAACTTTGAGGGGCACGACAGCTATGCATTGGGAGTGGACTCGCCGCTGGATACGCTGACTGGGACCAATTGTCTGCTCTCGCCGCTGCGTAAAATGGATTTCGCCCTGTGTAAGTTTCTGGGATCCCCATGATTTTGTGCATGATCAAATGATCCGACGTAGTGCTTGGTTGATACTTGCAAAAACAGAAATGCTCAATGTGAAAATGTTTTCGGTAAATTCTAAAACTAGGCGAGGTATCCACGGGCGAGTCGAGCCCCATACACGACAAAGACATCGATGGCGATGACACCTCGACGAGCGCCACCGATGTGACCATAGGCAATGACCTGGCCCTGGCCCTGGCCGCTGCAGTTGTAGGTCAGTGATGGCAGAGAGGCTTCTGCTTCTCTCCGGCTTTCTCTCGCTCTCTCCCACTCACCCGTACTTAATCCGTATTGTAGCTAAAACGTACTAACCAAAACCATGTGGGGATGGGGGATGGGAAAGGGGAATCTATGGGGCTATCGATGTTGTTCATATTGTTGTTGCTGTTTGTTGTTGCATAGGTGTATCTATAAATATATATGTATTTGTATGTGTGTATGTATTGTGGAGCTCGTTTAATCAATGTACTCGTAAATGTTCGTTATTAATATTGGTTTCTGGTTGCTGGTTGCCTTTGCTGGTGCACACGTCCAAGCGTCGCGCTCTAGCGGACTAGAACTAACCCTTAACTAAATGTGCGTTTATATCGATGTCTATATACTATAATCAACCAATTACAAACTATAAACTGATAAACTGACAAACACTCGCTCGCCTTCCGCATAATCAGCCACGAATTGATCGTTCGTTGTAAATATTACTACTACATCTATCGAAATGTGTTTGTATGTATGTAAATAGCTAGACATTACACACACACACACACACACACACAAACGAATTGCTTGTCGGTGTATAATATAATAAATATTAATTATAATATTAATGTACTTAAATATCGTCCAAGCATTTGAAAATAGAGTTGGGTCCTCTGCTTGTACTTTAAATGAAGCTAAATGAAAGATGAAAGCGAAAAGGGCCCAACTCTATTCAGTAGACTCGTTTGCCATGTCTCTGCATTTGTATATATTCGAGTAAACTGCCAACAAGTATTGATAACTGGATACTGGAATGCTTTCAGGGGACTCGGATGCCAAAGTGCTGACCCTGGCCGAACACATTATAGCAGCAATGCCAGAGCGCATCAAAGTGAGTTGAAGCCAGCGAATTACTGAACCCCTTCGATTGAGAAAAACGATCTAAACTAAAATTTACAGAATGAAGCCGATGAAATGATGGTGCTGGGCAGCCCCTTGACTGAGCCACTGACCTCAGAGTCCTCGGCCCTGACAGACAGTTTTATGGATCCCCTGCTGGACTCGCTGCCCAATACGCATTTTGACAGCGACTTCAGCTTCGACTTCCACGACCACAGCTATCGGTACCACGATGTGAGCACTCCCTGCTCCAGCCTGAGTCCCGCCAGCTCGGGGCCGCTGCAGTCACCGGCCAGCTACTCCATACTGGGCACAGATCCGTCTGTCAGCTCGCCCAGTCCGCCGCCGTCGACCAAACAGCTGACGGAGTTCCTGCACGCCTCCAGCCTGTCGCAGTATCCGTTCGAGGCGGACTTCTCTAAGCTGACGCTGACCGACACAGAGCAGCGGGAGCTGTACGAGGCGGCCAAGTGCATACAGAAGGCCTACCGCTCGTACAAGGGCCGCCAGAAGCTCGAGGAGCAGAACAAGGAGCGCACTGCCGCCATTGTCATCCAGAACTATTACAGGCGCTACAAGCAGTACGCCTATTACAGGCAGATGACCAACGCCGCCCTGGTCATCCAGCATGGCTATCGTTCCTATCGAAAGAACAAACGCTTCAAGAAGAGCGGCCTGTGCCAGGGCATGGCAGGGGGCAGCGATCATGGCAGCGTCAGCAGCAACTCTCAGTGCCTGTCCAGCTTCTACGACCACTATAAGCAGGATCAGCAGCAGCAGCATGAGATGGGCTCGCAGCCGAGCACGCCCAAGGAAACCAGTCCCTCGGGTCCTTTAAAGTGAGTGTGGAACCACAAATTGAATCATTCTGTACTCATTCGAATGGCATTTCGCAGACGAACCTACTCGCAGTCCACCCAGAATCAAGCTGCCAGGAAGATCCAACAGTTCATGAGACAATCACGCATCAAGTAAGTTCATCAATTAGTCGCTAGATATCGTACTATATAGTAGATATAGGATAACCATAAGCTAACTCTTGGGTACTGTAATTGCACGCAAGCATTTGGGATGCCAATTTGACGACTTTGGTAAGACGGCGCCGAGCCGAACAGTATTATTTTTAAACACATTTGCTTTTGTTATTTATGATAGTATATTTCTATGTTGTCAGACTTACTAATGGCATTTCTCTTTTCCCATCGCACACAGACTACAGAGAGAGCGAGCCGAAAAAGAGAAGCTGGTGCACCAACGCAGGGCGGAATACCTTCAAAACTTGCAGTATCAAGGGCAGCAGGAAATCTTGGCTTGCCTAGAAAATAAGTAAGTCCCATTCCCATCCCCATCCAGTATAACCATCCAGTAATATCTCTTAATCTCTAAACCATTCGCAGCAGTTCTGCCCAGAGCAGTGGCAGCAACACCTATACGAACAGCATCAACAATCTACAATCCAATCAGTGAGGGTAAACTGAGTGAATTTTTAACATAGGAACGGGCCACAACAGGCCGCCACGTTCCATAAGAATTTATGAATAGCTTTAACAACTGAGTGAAACGTTTCTACTTTCGTATTTATTTTCGATTAAGACTACAATCCCGAGCACCTCTGTAGTGGAACTTTGCTTCCAGCTCAACTCTCTCTCTCTCTCTTTCTCTCTCTCTATCACTCTATCACTGAATTAGTAGAAAGAACTACCTGCACTTTGATTCATTTGCGTAACGAATTTTAAACTTTGAAAAACTGATTTCGAAATGAACTTAGCCTAGGTTAGTGGTTTTTACATAAGAGTACTACGTATTACTTAACATAATCTTAACTGAAAATCGAAAATCGAAAATCGATAATCGAAAATCGAACCGAACTCCAGGGAGATGATAAGAGCACACAATTTTTCCATTTGTCAACTCGAAAGAACTTATTACCGAAGCCTTTGAAAAACTTTTTAACTCCAATTGTAGTGGAAACCGTAGTCTACAGTATATATATACACACATACATACATACATATTATATACAATGAACCTAAATCAATATAACTATTAGCAAGTGTATGCCCCTATATAGTTACATTTTGTATATACTATAGATACGCCCAACTAACTAAATTCTAGTCTATTTTATCGTACTACCAAGCAAAGCTATGCAACGTCTCTGAAGGCAAACAGCGAACCCAAACCCGAACCTAAGCCCCAATCCAGATTAATCCGACATTAATCATCGACTAAACTACGTTAGATAGCCAGTTAACTAGTCGCTACGCTAACTGCTCTTTAGGTCTAAGACTATGGACTCCACCGCAGAGTCCGCAAATGTTGTTGCTGATTTCTAAAATCAGAGTAGAGTTTGGAGTGCGCAGCAGCTGCAAATCTACGCGCCTACGGCCGTATATATATCATGTTTCAAACAAAGCAAAACTATGTAATCTTATTTCCCTCACGCAAGTACTTAAAGCTATGCATGTGTGCTAAGTCCTAATTTATGTGACTACTTCGCTTAGTCTAAGCCTAGTAAATGATAGAATAGAACAAACGTAGAGATAACCTTGTTAAGCTCCTTGGATGATGACTTAAGCTGACCCAGACTCGACCCAGCAAACACGGAAGGAGGAGGGACTGGACGGGACGTCCCGTTGGTATGGTTGAAATCTCAGTCTCAACTTTCTGCTGCCTCAACTGGTTGATCCTCGATCTATAATTGCTTGAAGACGACACAGCCAAAACCCAACACCGAAAACCGAAAATCGAAAAACCAAAAGCAAGAGAGAAAAGTTTTTAAACTAAATGTAACAATAAATGAATTTTTGTAAATTATTTTTGTCCGTCCACATTGTTAGCTTTCATAACATACCAACAAAAGCATATATACTTACAAATATACACCAAACAAATATATACATACCTATATAGAGAATGAACCGATACTGAGCTGATAGGCGGCAATCTGATGCAAAGAAACAATTTTTAAGAACCGTTCAAGTTTGAATAATTAACCAATAAACCAAGCAACAAAACTATAATGTACAGACACCAAATGTAAAACTACGGTAAGGAAAGCAGAAGACCTCACAAAAGCCCGACTTGCTGTAACGTAATCCAATTTTCAACAGCGATTGCCACTGCCACTGCGGGAGTCCTGGAATGGAGGCAGGGCAGGGCAGGGCAGGGCAGGGCTGGGTCTACTCTACCACATTGTTAACTATTCAACTAAAAAACTATTATAATTAATTCGCACTCTAACAACTACTCAACGGAACTTTGATTGCATTTTTCTCTTACTTAACTTAACTTATACATAGATCTGATCAACTCAACTGATTCGGAAACTGAAATGAAGACTAAATACGATTTCACTACTCAACTGACTTAAGAATTGCAATCAATTTTGTTAACTTGCTTAGGCAGTCTGTTAGACATGTGACAAAACAGCAGCTAAAAACGAAAATGAAAATGAAATCGATATCTAATTAAATGCAATATTTGCACATACACACATAGACTCTTAAACTCTCACCAACACACCACACACCAACACACACACACACACACATGTAGACGAAACCTGAGTGTGTTTAAATGGAAAACAAGTCTTTTAAGGTAGAGAAGAAGCGGCCAAAGGGCAAAGAAAAACTTAAGTACCTTAAGCCAATTGGCACTAAAAAAAAAAACTAATCTAAACTAAACTAAAATCTAACAACAAATTATATACAAACATATGTATAGAACGCAATACCAATACCACACTATGTATATCTTCTATCGAACAGATCGTAGGATATAGGCATTTCGCCCTCGCCTAGTTTCGTTTGAAGCGTTTTTTCATTCAACTGAACTAATTCTAATGCAACACCAAAATTGTTGATATTTAACAAAAACTTTATACAACCAAAAACCAAAAAAAAAACACAAAAAATATATACATACATACATATATACTATACATATAGTATATGGTATATGGTATGGTATATAGCATATTGTAGCTAATATAATTGGATATTTGGTACTCACATATCTGTTAGATAATTTCTACCTATCTTCGTCCTAATAGAACTTCACTTCCAAAGTGCGGCGCATGTACCAGGCAAACATTCTTCTCCAATTAAGTACTCCTATTCCTAATCCTAACTGAAAACCGAACCTAGTCCCTCGCCCCAACTAATTGAAATCGAAATCGAAATCTGAATTGTTTGTTTCTGCTTAGTAGGGCAAATATTAGAGGGGAGGGTAATGTGAAACTGTTAACTAAACTTTTAAGCAAATTATTGTACACATAGAGTGTACACTCTTTTTAAATATTATACCTACTTGTATGGGATATTCATCATATATGTATACATACTATATCTACATGCAAATAATATATGCAAACTAAACAAATGTTTAACGAATCAACGTATTATACATATATACAAATACATACATATATGTACAGACACAGACAAAGACACTGATACACACACACACAAGAACACAAAACATAGAGTTATATATACACAAATTTATAAATTGTATAACGACTTTCCAGTTTCTGTAAAATTGTAATTAATTCAATAAAGTTTAATTCAACACTTTAGTCGATCCTCTTTAATCCTCCCACGATCGGCCGATCGGCCTGACATCCGTCCGACACACCAATTAGCGATCAATTTGTCCAACTGGCGCCAGTCATTATCAATGGCTTGTCCTTGGCCCTAACCCTATCAGCCCGGCCCCGGCCCCGGCTCCGGCCCCGGGTCCGGGGAAAGTGTCGGTTATCTGCAGGTAAAAGACACGAAAAAACACCAAAACCTAAACGAAACGAAAGACCTTCTCCTGGCAGCTGCCTGGGTCAGCAGCATTTCCTTTTCTATCTCTTCGTTTTTTTCCTCTTTTTGGTTTTCAGCTCAATTAACACTTGCTGCTACCTCGCAGCGGGACGAGGGACGGGGTTGAGGATGAGCTAATGGGCCGTAGATACATCTGTATCTTTTCGGAGGTGTCGGCCGTTGTTTCGTAATTACGAGCACAATGCAAAATGCCACAGCACTCGCAGTCTCTTGTTAATAAATCGCTCCTCCACTCATTCACTGGCTCCGCCTCGACCTTTTGCCAGTGGATGAAATCGGATGCGTTGGCCATCGCCAGAGGAGAGTCTTCCTGCCGCCGCTTTTCCAGCTCAGTTTACACTTGTTTATGGGCAATCGCTGTTTAGCCCGAAACAGCATTTTCCCAATGCGATTTTCCGCACTTCTACTCCTCGGACCTGATCGCTTCACTGGCTGCCATGCCCCCCTCTCCACTCCCCCCGTCCTCGTTGGGCGTTCGACGGGCAGCGGAAGCTGCTCTGCTCCGTGGGGAAATGTGAAACCGAGCGTTGAGCCATAACAAATAACAATAAACCGAAAGCAATTCTCTCTCTCTCTCTCTCTCCCTCTCCAGCTTTTTGTGTTTTTATTTTTGTATTTTTTGGTAATACTGTTGTTAAAATGGAACTTTTCGGGCTATTCATGATTATTTCATGGCTGCTGTGCCTTGTTTTTTGTGTGCTTATATATTGTTTTATGGTCAGCTGCCAGTGGAGCGACACACGCTGGCTTTGGGGCAAAGGTAGCCAATTATTCTGATGGGAGTTGAAGCTGGGTGGAAAGAAGTGGAGAAGGGAACTTTGAGCTACGAAATTTCAATGGAATCCAATGGGAGACAGTAGAAATCTTCTAAAAAGGACAGAATCTGCTCTTCAACTGTTGCCAAACAAAGAACTTGGCTCAGGGCAGTCTCAACAAAGCCTAGACAATGGATCGATATGGATTACCTTCCCCTTCAGCCAGCCCAGTACCCGATCCTCGAGATCCGGTGAGGCACAACAATGTTGCAGCGACATTTTCGAGCTGCAGCTAATCAACAATCGATTGCCGGCCATAAAGAGTGGCTGAGGCTCCATAAAACAATTACCTCAAGCTAAAAATTAAAAGTCTTGGCACACAATAAACTACGAGTGTGCTGTGGGTACGGGTACTTGAGCAAGACACCACTGGCTGTCCCTGTCCCGGTATCTGGGTCAGCCAAGACTCTGATTGTGCTCACACACGGGGTTTCTACCTCAGAGTCGGAGACAGAGCCAGAGCCAGATGCTGACAATGCATCGGGGCAGAGATTGGCAGTAATTGACGTCAACTATTATTGGGATTAACAGCTCATCATCATCATCGTTCTAATCATCGGGGTTCTGGGTACCGTACTAGCGACGAGGATGACGACGGGGATGGTGACTCAGGCGGCGGCTAACTAAAGTCAAGTAAACAACAATGGATTTTCAATTGTTTTTTTTCGAGCTGGAACAGCGGGCACCTGCTGGCTCTTGGCTGTTACCTGTCAACGACTGGCTTTCCACCAAACTGTTTAAATTAACTTAATTGCATTTAATAGGCTGCCAACAGAACACGTCTTGTGTCCAGATCCAGTCATCAAGAGCGTCAAGAGCGAAAGAGCGACTGTAGCGGCTGCTCCGGGTCCAGGCCGCCGCTGGGCCCCAGGCCTGGCCAGGAATTAGCATAAATGACATATCAATTAAGACGACACAAGTATCCGAGAAATGCATTAGATGCTGCAGCTCCTGCACAGACACTGTCCCACAGTCCCACAGACCCTCCTCCCGGCTACCGTATGCCTGCAGTTGTCATTGAAGAGGCGCGTGAAAAATAAAATATCGAGGCTTAAAACATTTCCCAACGTAACCGAGAGGCGGACTGCAAATAACCGACAATAAATCACTTTGCACAAATGTTCAAAAACAATTTGTAAAACTGCAGACTGCAGAGATCGCTGCTGAAGCTGAAGTCGGAGTCGGAGTCGAAGTCGGAGTGGAAGTCGGAGTCGAAGTCAACACAAGTTATAAATTTTCGCGGGGAAAAGCAGCAACAAAATCTGGGAAAAATCTGTAAAATACACATTTGTAGCCACACTTTGATGAACATGATTTGTGTTTTGTTCGACACGCTGACAAATAGCCCAGGCAGGTTGTTGGGGGGAGACGGAGCATGCGGCACTCAGATTCGATCAATTGTCGAAGGGGAGCCCAGACCAGCCGTTTAGCCTGTCCCGAAAATTCTCAGACGCGAAAACACGACTTTTAACCGCATAATTGAATTGATTGCAGAAGAAAGTTTTCCCCCAACAATCATTAAAACGAGGCCTCCGTCATTATCTTTTTTAAAATGGCAAGAGAGACCCCAGTCGCGTGCAGGATCAGCGGCCAATCGCAGTCTCAATTGGGGAACGAACATGTTGCGCCTACAGCTTCATCGAACAGGGCTTAAACTCCAGTTGGCTCTTGCGGCATGTTTGAAGCGAGCCAGGTTCGATGCAATTCGTGATCAATTGATCAATTACAGTGGAAAAACAAGAAGGAACACTAAGGAAGGGGCCCAGAGCTTAATGCAAACTAGTGTTAGCTTTTCGATCCACATCGATTCGAGTCACAGATACGAATCCATTCTTTTATCTAGTTATCTATACAACTGGGAAAGGGTTGATGGTTGATTCTACATTAAAAATAGTATAAATCCGCTCTTGGGACATGTTTCAATCAAAGCCCAAGAATGACACAGTATTTTCCAACTGACTATTCATTCGTTCATTCACTATTCAGGCCTCACATCAGACTCGAACATGTTGGCTGCCCGCTGTTTCGGTGGTGTCTGAATATTTTTCGGGCCGCTCAAACTCAAACTATAGCTCGGGCGCGACGGTCGGTCGAGCGGGATACGATACCGTATATAGCGATATAGCGCATTCTGGCAGATCGGGTTCGTGCGGCGATCAGCCATCAGCCATCAGTGCCTCCATCCTCCTTCTCGCGGACAATCGATCGGTGTTCCTGGCTCCGTTTGTCGTTTGTCGGCTCGGGTCTTTAATTGCGTCACTAATGAGCTGCATTTATGTTAATCTCTGCACCCGGGACGTCTAAGCATTTCAAGCGACACTCAGCGATCCAGCAATCCCGCGATCCCGCGATCCCGGCTGCATTCTCTCCAGCATTCGGCACTTCTTCTTTTCTTTTCTTTTCTTGTCTTTTTTGGTAGTTTTCACCTGCTGAGCCGTTTATGGTTATTGCCGCAATTCCGTTGTGACAGTCGGAGGCGCTTTATCATAAATTAAAAAATCGTGTAGTCGGACAGAGCCCGGACCCCGGGACCCCCGGCCCGTCCCGTGGCCCAACTGATGGATGATGGTGCCGCCGCTGATGCCAGTTTCGGCTCTGAGTTATGGCCGGGCCAAGGCGGAGATTTGCATGAATGAAACGCACGCGCTGATAAACGAGCTGCTGGCCACAACAGCGCCATCAGTGCCAGCCCCAGCCCCAGCCCCGGCTCCAGTCCCAGTCCCAGTCACAGCATCATCATCATCATCTCGAAAACTGTTTTGTGATCCGATCTTGGTGCTCTCGCGATGACTTAATTGAAACGCCGCTGGCAGAAGCAGAAGGTGTTAATTAGCATATGAACAACTGGACAAAAAAGTTTGCCGTCTTGTGTATTTTGTGTTTCGATTTTCGATTTTCGGTTTTCGGTTTTCGGCTTTCGGATTCCGATTCGGTATTGGTCATTGGCTGGTCCTCTTCCTCCAAGTGTGTATTTGTGTAGTGTTATTGACTGCTGCCGTCTGCGTTTTCGGATCATTAATAACAGCCAGACATTGAGGCATTAGCTTACATCCCATAGAAGTTCTGTATCCGTTCGGTTTCCTATGGCAGTGGAGCCATAGGAAAGGGTCGCGTCGCTCGAATAACAGCCGCATCAGCGAACGGGACTCCCGACTCTCAGTGCGAATGGGATATGATGATAGTGGCAATTGTTGCGCCTGTACTCGTGTTGTGTGCCGCCTCGGATCTGCATCGTCATGTGGAAAACACATAACAAGCTCTTAATCTACATGCTCTGGATTATGGAAATAAGGTATAGTAGCTCCCATAATCGGTGTGCCTAACAATTCGGTTTCTTGCCGTGTCGCCTGCCAGGGGAGAGGAGAGTGCCAGTTGGTTGGGGTTTTCCTTTTATCGCTGACAGATCTGCTCGGGTTGACAACTCTTTCGTGGCGTCCTCCTATCGCGCACATCGCTGGACACGATCGCTAATTTTTATCTGCAAAAACCACCGCGAGATGTATGTAAATTGTTATTCCTTATCGAACGCCCAAACAGTGTACGACGCCTCAATCCTCAAGAGACTCGTGTTCGGATAGCATCCTATTCTATGGTTGGGAAATGTCGGCAGGCGTTGCCATAAATCGACCGGGCGACTGGGTAGAAAACGCGCTGGAAAAAATCTCATTAAAATTGGCAATTAAATGGCAGGCAGCAACTAAAACACAAAACTGACAGAAAGACAGCCGACTCGTCATCAAGGCGACTGCCATTTGTACCAAAAGCGAATACAGCGAGGAGCAGCTCTATTCGCGGTACGGAAGGCGGGATTGAGGGGATGGGGATGCAGAAGGAGGAGGAGGAGGAGGAGGAGGAGCACCAACGACAACTTGAAATCAATTTTTGCCATAAACTCATCAACGTTGCCTTGTCCGTGTGCCGTGTGCCGTGTGTCCGTCCGTATCTGTGGCTGTTTCGACTGCTATCTAATTGCCCCGATGCAGTTGCAGTTGCAATGAGTGGAGTGTATCTTTAAGATACGCGGCCCCACTCGGCTCCTCTCTCCCTCTCTCTCTTCTCCATCCTTGTGGCAGTGGGCTGGACTGGACTGGTGGGCCGACCCGATGCTGAGCCTGTGCACACAATGCATGCCAGAGCCAGAGAGCATCTCCGACCGGGCCATGGCCCAGAGTTTGAACCAAGAGAGCAACGAGAAAAAAAAGGGTCTTAACCCAGAAATGCTTAGCTCATGTAATTGAGGTTACTGCAATTTTAAGGCGCATGCCTCCGCACCAAGCAGGAAACAACTTCCAGCTGCAGCCCCAACCCCCGCTCCCCCTCCGCGGGCACATCTCCAGCTCTGCTCTGCTCTCGTACATGGACAATTGGAACGCATGAACGTGCAGACAAACGCTCAAATTGCGATCAAGATCACTCTGTGCCGAGACTTGTTGGCCAACCCGCTGCATTTACAAGCCCAAAATGGCATAAACTCTTGTTGCAAGTTCCCAGTTGTCGGTTGACTGTTGCTTGTTGCCTGTTGCCTGATGCCAGTTTCCCAGGGCAACCTGCAGAGCTGTGCGGGAGCCGTCGGCGGCAGCGGCAACGGTGGTCGAGGAATCTTTTCTGCGGCTGCGGCTGCGGCAGTCATTGGTGGGGTTCTTTTACTACTCGTATACTCGAATACGCGAATACTCGTATATGGAGTCGTAGCTCCGGCTATGGATGAGTGATCGACTGCAAACCTCAAAGCACAAACAAAACTATCTGCCGTTGATCTGTTTGTCTGGCCGTGATGGCAAGGGCGGGCGGCCAAGAGCCACAGGGAGAGCCAGGCGGATGGCTGAGTGGCCATTCGACCACTTGGTCTCTGCCAATTGTCCATGACGAACGATCCGTTTTGGCTTTTACCTGTTACATGGACACGGCAAACATACACTGAGCGAAACAATCGTAGGCAAACAAAGAGAGTGGTTCGCTTGCTTGCTCTGTTTTCCCCCTGGAGAGTCGAGTCGGATGGAGTCGAGCCACTTCAAAGAGCATGGAGCTCGGGTTACGTTACCCTTTGAGAAAGGGAAGCTTAGACTGTCATTGGATGTATTGTATTTCTGTTCTTCTCTCTGGTTTCCATATTTCCTATAGCTATACTTATTGTACTCCCAATACCTCTCTATATTCTCTATAACGCATTATGGTAAAATCGAAATAGATGGATTTTAATTACTTAATTCGCTTTATTCTCCAGAATTCTATAGGATTCTGTCTAACTAAGCTCTTGCTTTCTTGCAACTCAAAATTGTATACTCTTTGGAGTGCCTTTTTTCTGTCAGTGCATCTATGGTACATATGTCTTTCTCTGGTCAATTACGTCGTCGTTTTTGTGGCCAGGATGGGGCTGCAATTGTTGCTGGCCGTTTGTCTGACCGTGGCAGCGACATTTTTCTTGGCCATGACCATGGTCTGCTTCGCTTCAATGCTCCTTTGGGCCGCTCGCCACACTCCTCTACTCCTCCTCCTCTCTGCAGCGGCCCCTGCAGCCACCCATCCGCTCCGTGGTCTTGGAATATTTGTATTTTATTGATGGCATGTTGAACAGCCTTTATGGGTTTTCGGTTTGTTCGCTGCTCCCCTCCGTCCCCATTGGGCTCCTCCGTTGACCACTCCCTCCCGGCACCGCCCACTTTACATGCAGCTGTAGAGCAAAGTTGTTGCTTTTATCAGCGCCACAAAACTTTCAAATGCCCCAACAGAGAGAACAGAGAGAACAGAGAGAGGGAGAAAGACAGAGACCCAAGGCATTGCATTGTTTTGTCTGGATTAAAGCGCCTTTGTTGCTTCCGCCTCCAATTGGTGCTAAAAGAGCCATAGGAGATGGGGGTGGGCAGGGACAGGGGCAGGGGCAGGCAGGTCCAAGGAGAGCCATGAACATGTCAGCAAGCCATGTAATTACCAGCGAGAGCGCCAGTCATATATTTCTGCCTGCTCTTGGAGGCGCTACTGGTGTAGTACTCGCACCACAGCCGCCTTCGCTGGAGTCCCAGTCCCCGTCCCAGTCCCTGTCCCACTCCCAGGTCTCGACACAGCGGTGGGTCGAAACTATGCGGCGGACTAGATTCGCACAATTATGACAGGGCCCTAACCAGATCGGGCGCAGATCGGGCCCAGCGGATCGCCCGGCCACTGCCAGTGTCTGGCCTGTGCAGTGCAGTGGAGAGCAGAGGGAAGAGGAGATCGGGTTCGGGTTCGGTTTCGGTTCGGGCTTCTACGCCTGCGCGTGAAAATATTAAAGTCATATTTTTATGAGGCTCCAAAGTGCGCATTAAGGCGGCCTCTCTCGGACTTGGCTATTGGTGCTGCGGCTTGTTGCGAGTATTGACTCGGTCTGGGTTCGGGCATTTATGCTTTGGTCAGCATATAAGTGGCTTGTCCCCCGTCCCCCGGCCTGGTCAAGCTCCGTCCCAGCTGCCGGCGTTGAGTTATGCCCCTGGCTTAATCCATTTTTAATGATTCCGCGTTGTCGTGGCAAATATTTTTGTGCAAATTAGTGGCTGAGGAATCACCAATTTGTTGCAGAGCAGAAGCCATAAGACTGTCAATGGAACTAGTTTCGTTTTTCTTAATGCGAAACTCTATTTGGGATACTCGTAGATGAGAGGGAAAGGCTGAGTCTGAGGCGGAAATGGTATCAAGTTCATGACAGGTCCTTGCTCTCACGCAGCAGAAAGGGTCACGAAACCGAACCAAACCGTTCTCGATATAGAACCAGAGATAAAACTCCACTACGAGTGAACCACACAACAAAAAGTAAAGCAGTCTAAGGACAAAACAGAAAAAGGGACCCGAAACAAAGCACAAATCAAGCACACACGTGACTTGGACTCTTCAAGAGGATGGAGATCATTAAAGGGGATGGCGTTGGGGATGGGGATGAAGATGGGTTGGGCAGGGCCAGGGCACGGGCACGGCGGAAGGTAATGGCGATGATGATGATGATGAAATTGTCGGCGTTGACATGCAACAGGCGGAGGCAGCCGCAGAGGCAGGCAAATAAAGCAGCTAAAAACAAAAGGGTTGAGGAGAGATGGTTGCCTTGATTGTTCGGCTGGAGGTTGGAGTTGCTATAGAAGAAGGGCAGGGCCCAGGGAAGGGGGCATGACGGTCACGCTGAACGAACGCACGTAAAAGCTATTGACTGACTGACTGGCTGACTGACTGACTGTCAGAACGGATGCACCACCGACAGATTGATCAGCTTGTTTTCGGGCCAACTGAAAGTTGAAGGTTTGTGGTTGAGCCCTTAGCCAGACCAGGCTGCCAGTTGCCAGTTGCCAGGTCGTGCCGTTTAAACGAGCCTAATTATTAGTTTTGCCACCAATTTTCATCGTTCATCGATCGTCCCGGATCGCTCAAGTCATGTTAACAGCATGTTTAACAAGCCAACAACAACATCAACATGAGCCAGAAAGAAAGGACAGCCACGAGGGTCGACTGCTGAAGTACCCTGGTATACATATTATATCAAAAGCGGATCGTTTATACTACAGCTATAAGGAATTCAGGGCTATGTGAAGACATGGGATTACAGTATACCAATGTGTATATACTTTATGGGATGGAACAGGCATTGGAAACTATATACCTTTGGGAGGGTATAACATCAACGACTTCGATCGCATATCAACCAGCGACGATCATCGTTCACAATCGATCAGCCGAAGGTTCGTTCAGATCTTGGGGAGGAGACGACTCCGTGCTCTTCTGCGGTTGGTAAAATGTGTAATTTCTGTAAATTGATTTAATTGCCGCAATTAAAAATGTCTTGTAAGAGTTGGAGCTCCAGAGCCGAAGCTGAAGCTGAAGCTGGAGTGGCAGCGAAAGCAATTTACATTTGTATCCAGATGTGGCATGGCCATGTGGCAACCAGTCGAAGTTGGAGTTTGAGTTGGATTTGCCCACCCAATTGTTTTTTGGCCCGAGGATGTGTTTGGCACGGCAACAGTCCCAGTTTCAGCCACACTCCCCCCCGTCTGGTGCGGACAAAAGGCGATCGATCTACGACTTGATTATGGAACCAGCTGTTTGATGCTGATTGGTTTGGCAGCCGCAAATCGACAGGTTAGACAGTCGGACACGTCTCAAGAGTGGGCCGGAGAGTGGGCCGCATGAAAGGAGAGAGAACGGGAGACGCCCCCGCCTGGCTCTGGCTCTGGCTCTGGCAATTTGCAACTCATTGTCAAAACTCATTAATCCCATTTGCCATTTTTGACTGTTAGCATTAATTTGGCCATTTAACTCAACAACTGAGATCAGCTCTGTTGAGATCAACGTGGCTCAAACGGAGTTGATTGGACACTCCATCGAGCCACGATGACTGCCTGCCCGAGCTTGAGCTTCTCCATCTGCATCGCCATCGCCATCGCCTTAGCCATCGCCATCTCCATATCCATGTAATTATGGCTAATAATACAGCTGGCGGCAAAGATTTGACTAAAACTGACAGAATAACGCCCCGAAAGCCCCCTCTGCACTGCCAGCCCTCCCACAGCCACCTGACAGAGTCGGCAAACAACTGCAACGCATTAATCTTGGCCAGACTCGACTTGGCCTGGCTTTAATACGTTTGTCTTCGATTGGCCGAGATGTGGGGCTGAAGCCTCCAATGGCAAACGAAATGGAAAATGAAAATGAAAATCGAGCCGCAGCTCCAGTGCTGGCGGCGTTTTCTGTGCACGACTTTTCAGCCATTGCCAATCGAACGATCCCAGCAGCGATCGATTGAACGATCCAACTGTCCAACGATCGATCGGCGTTTGTTTGTAATATTTTATTCGATGTCGCTTGGTGGTCTACAGGGTGTTATTTATGGTTCTGTTTGCTTTGATTTCTCGTCAGATTAGTGTCCAGCTTTACATCCGCCATGCTCTGCGGCCGCATACCGGGCCTGACCTTGCCGCAGCGCCAGCTGTGTGGGGAGATGCCGGACGCCCTGATCGCCCTGGGCGAGGGCCATCAGCTGGGGGCCCAGGAGTGCCAGCAACAGTTTCGAGGCCACCGCTGGAACTGCTCGGAGGTGTGGCAGCGCAACGTCTTCGCCCATGTCATACCCATAGGTGAGGAATGCACGAAACCCCATTTAATAGCCCTCTAATCATGGCTTCTATTTGTTTCTCAGCATCGCGAGAGGCTGCGTATACGTATGCCATAGCTAGCGCTGGGGCCGCCTATGCAGTCACCGCTGCCTGTGCCCGCGGCAACATCTCCACCTGCGGCTGCGATGTGCGCCACAAAGCAGGCCCCTCCTCGGATGGCACTCCAGCAGAGCCCTGGAAATGGGGCGGCTGTTCTGCGGATGTGGACTTCGGCATGCGATATGCGCGCAAGTTCCTCGATGCCCGGGAGCTGGAGCGCGACTCCCGCACGCTGATGAATCTCCACAACAATCGAGCCGGGCGAACGGTGCGTATTATCATCCATGTGTTCCCTGTTACTGAATCTCCGTTCTCTTCCCTATCAGCTGGTGAAGAAACTGCTTCGCACGGACTGCAAGTGCCATGGCGTGAGCGGGTCCTGCGTGATGAAGACCTGCTGGAAGAGCCTGCCACCGTTCCGCCTGATCGGCGACAAGCTCATGCAGAAATATCATAAAGCCAAAACTGTTCAAGCCGTTCGAGGCAAACGTGGACTGAGATTAGTAATAAGCAGGTGAGTGAGTGATCAGAAGCAGGACTTTAAGCCCATGTGAATGAAAACTCATCCAACGAACTCATTCATTCTTCTCCATCCCGACCAGAAAAAAACATGGCAGTTCCGGACCCCGCCCGCCGAAGCCTGCTTTGGTGTGGCCAAAGCGCATGGAGCTGATCTACCTGGAGGCGTCGCCGAACTACTGCGAGCGCAGCCTCCAGTCGGGCACCCTTGGCACGGCGGGTCGTCTCTGCCAGCGGAATGAACGCGGACCCCAGAGCTGTGACCTGTTGTGCTGCGGGCGTGGCCATAACACGCAGCACATCCGACGCAGCAAGCAGTGCCGCTGCCAGTTCCGATGGTGCTGCCAGGTGGAGTGCGAGTTGTGCGACGAGAGCTACGAGGAGTTCACCTGTAAATAGTGGCAGACCCGCCCGAACCCACAAGTTGACATGGAACCCTCAATGTTGATAGGATTAGCATTAGGATTAGGGCATAACTAAAGCTAAAGTTAATTAAGTATTATCAGAAATGTATTACACTCAGACAACACAAGAAAAAAACACACACAGACACATTCCAGATTACAATAAAACCATTGAAGATCTACCTAGAGTCCCCGAGACTACGGGCAGATCGGTAGAAAATGGCCATTAATAAAACTGTTCAAAATGGATCGATACATAGAGATTGACTATTCAAAGATATTCTATCTGAAATATCTGCTACATGGCATCTACATATATACAATGTACAATGTACATTCCAAGTCCCAAAAGACACCCGTTTGAACGGCAGCTCAAATCTTCCGTTATCAGAAATTGGACTTTTCTTTGGGTAATATTTGAAAATAAATATCTGTTTGATTCAAATTTTGAATTTGCAACTGTTAGGATTTCGATACAAATCACAAAATGCGCTTTTAATAAAGGCTTGAAACGAAATTTAACGGCAATTCTACACGATACATACTCTACATACACATGTCTCCATAATATAGCACATGAATCGTTGCATACTTTTTGGGTTGGGATTTTTCACACTGCCACTAAAAGATATTCCACGTCCCAATTCGCCCATAAATAGCCGAGATTTAACCAAAATAAAACTTGAAGTAAATCACCTCTCAAATGGCCAAACGACGAAGAAAGTTCAGAACGCGGTACCAGGCTAACGACGAAATTCTGATATACTATTCAATTCGGTAAGGTCACAAGAATTCCAAATGTGATGGAATCCGCTGATCCAAACTGAAGGCCTTATTGAAGGTGGTGCACTCCCTGGCTTTCTGGTCTTGTTCATATTCTTATTTTCAAACCCTTAAACACATCCAATCATAACGAAGTTGCTGTGGAGTTCTTATTGTGGCATTAAAGTACAATCCGCATTTGTAGGATAGTTTTCATAAATTCTACAACTTCCAACCAACTTCCGAGCATCTTTTTGACCGATTTTTAAATCGTGTAAGATCCAACGAAAACACACCTTTTTTCAACTCGAGGTGATCATGGAACATCGTATTGACGGACGTCCAAGGATGACATGGCTATTTTCTCAATTATTTCTTTCAGTGCACTGAGTGCACACAGGGTATTCGTCGTGTTGCACTACATTGCAAATGAAGAGAGTGATACCAGCAATATATGTACTATTGCTTTTGGAAAAACCTTCGAGAAATCCTGGGTACGCCCTAGTCATGTGCTGTTGTTGTTAACGTTGACGCACCAACACCGGTGCAGAGCCACAAGCGCCATCGTAATTGAAGTGCATTGAATTCCAACTCGAAATAAAAGATTCAAGACCTAGGGTAAGCATATTATAGAATTTATTCATCAAATTCGTTGCTCGACTCATCGTTGGTGCCGTCTTCGTTGCTCTGTACTGCATCGTCAGTAGACTGCATTTGCATCTGCATCGTGTCCAAAAGAGATTTCAAGAGACGTCTGTTCAGATGATCCGTTTGGGTCAATTCACGGGCGGCCTGGTGTGGGTGTGGATCGTCGGTGTCGGTTTGCACCGAGGTGGCAGCGGGTTCTGGGGTTGAAGCCATGGCATCAATGTGTTCCAAACCGGGCATATTTTCGTAAAACAACAACTTTTGCTTTTTACTGATGACTCACGGTGTTACTGGTTACTACACTTTTGAGATTATCTTAGGCCTTCGTTGTGTTTTCGCTTAATTAAGCGAGAATTAAGAGAATTTTCTCTTGTTTTCTTGTCTTCGTTTTGTGTTTGTTGTTTTCCGACCCTCAGAAACGAAACTACGTCACATATTTCACAATATACCGTAAATATACTGACGAATTATTTGTATTCAAGTTGCATCATATTCCTCGTTTTGGATATTCCGTGGAATATAACTA
This sequence comes from Drosophila lowei, assembly GCA_008121275.1. NCBI lineage: Eukaryota > Metazoa > Arthropoda > Insecta > Diptera > Drosophilidae > Drosophila > Drosophila lowei. Next base: position 15,227,273 of record CM017778.1, on the reverse strand, counting down.
GCTAGCTAACACCTGAGGGTCTGAACTCATAGTTTTATCCGATTATTAAATCGATTTCCTACAAGACTGGTTAACTTTAAGTTCTCATCTTTATTGGTTTGTTTATAAAATATGGTTTAAGCAAAACCGGTCAACTAAAATTTCCACGAAATTAATTTCCTTACATAGTAACTACTCACTAACTACCCTTTTCCTACATATTAACTACATTTGCATGTAATTATCAAAGGTGACACCTGAAGGGGTGTGTACGTTTCAAAAATGTTTGCCCGTTTTTTTCATATAAGCCCCATGGAAGCGCCAGTGTGAAAAACCTCCGTTATCCACTTTTTGATATGCCTTTTTTCCCGACATTTTTGAAAAATTGAAATTTTAATGGCAAACGATCAGTAATTCGATTCTGATCACGAATTAGTATTCGATGTGGCCTGGGACATGGCTCTAAGTGGCATTTCTGCACGGTTTCTACATTGGTGCATTGGACAAGAGGGTGAGTCCATAACGCGTCTAAAAAATATACTGGAAAATACTAGAAAAAACTATGACAAGTATAAAAATAGCGAGGTGTGTGAGCTAGACGTGGTGGCAAGAAAATAAGAAAATCCGATAAAGTATACGGTCCGACCCTCAGAAATATACCGAAATATACCGTCTCTTTTTAAAAATATACCGTAAATATACTGACGAATTCAAGTTCTATTTTACATATTCCGATTTTGATATTCCGTCGAATATTACTAGCTATATAGAACATTTAGCCATGCCCACATAATTTTATCCGACTAGTGAATACCCATTTTTATTGAATACCCATAATGTTTTATGGTATTGTCTACGTCTGGCAGCACTGTGTTTGTGCTTGAACAAAATCTCCCGCTCGAATTTAATTTTGTAAACAAACCGTAAACCATAAATAAAATAACATTTAAAATGTTTGCGCCTGAAACGGAGGACATGTTGCCGCGCTCAGCGCCAAGACCCAGTGCACCGGCACCATTAGGTCTTGCCGCCGATCAAATTGTCAGGCCAACAGTGCCTGAAGTTTCAATATTGTTCGGACAACCACCATCGCAACCGCAGCCGGAGCCGATCCCGCAGCAACCAGCGCCAGAGTCCGACCCTCGGCCCAGCTTTGCTTCATGGAAGAAGCAAATGCTGCCCCGAGTGAACTTTTCCCCGATTCTGGCAACAGAACTTGGCCCGCGGTCGGTCCAAGCCAGCGCCAATTTTCCGAGCAGCACCTCCGCTTCATCCAATGATTATTATATTATTCCTCGAGAGCGGGCTTACGCAAATGAGGCACCATCGAGTAAATACCAGGCATCCAGTCATTCTGGTCCAGGTTACGCGGAGCCAGTGAGGCAGTACCATCAAGCGATGCGCCCACCCGTCCAGGTAGCAACGGATGTGCTGACGATTTGTGCTGGAACACAAACAGAAGCTGTACATATACCACCCTCTCAAAAGTCGCTGCCGTCCGTTGTGTACTCTGACATCGACATCAGCAATTTGGTCAATAAGAATGACTTGGCAGCAGTAGTTGATCTTCTGGAGTCCATGCATCAGGAGCAGCAACAGCTGAGGAGGCTCTGCGAGACGTTATTGAAGAGCCAACAAGCAAAGGCAGGGTCCAGCTCAAAGCCTTGTAGGACAGTTGCCTCCCAGTGTGATATTTTAACGACCAACAACAGTGAGTAAACCAAACGAAAAGAAACGAAACTCTAAACTAAAACCCTTCCAAATCACCTACAGCAAAGCGGGTAGCGCCTGTTATTCATGATTACATAGTGGAAGAGGATGAGCCATCGCCTGCACCACTTTCGCGAGGCCTCGCACAATTCCAGTCGCCCCGGGCCACACCACCAAGAGCCCAGTCCACTGAATACCGTGCCAACACACCGAAGACTACCCGAATGCCGCCTACCGGTGTCATGTCCAAGCCGAATACGGAGAAGAGCATGGTCATGAAGGAACTCGCCCTGAAATACTTGCGACAGCCCGTCGACGATCTGATGCAAGAAATGCGCTTATCCCCGTCGCCTGCGGATGTCACTTGCATTCAGAAATCCCCGCCAGCGGAACCGCTTCGGCAGATAGACAATATAAATGTAGTCCACTCACAGAGTCCCAACGACATGTCGAATGCATCTTACAAGTATCTTAAAAAATATCGCCTGTTACCGGAAGAGCAATTGGACTATGGAGCTCATGAACAAGTACGCAACCCATCGCCCTTCAAGGGCGGGCGTGCGGCTTCCGCTTCGCCCCAGATGCAGCTTGATCTGGATAATATTAGGAATCAGCCAAAGCTGCTATAGGCCGAAGATCAATGCAATTGTCATTTGTAACGCAATTCTGTTTTGTTATGCATGCACATGTCCACTCTTCGTCTTGTGCGGAAATATAATTCATTACACGTTTGACATATAACAGACAGAATCCAGGAATACATTGACAAAGGGCGAATACAGAAACGATAGTAGACATTTAAAAACAAAATAAGTAGACGTTGAAGGGGCCCGACTGGGGCGGGTACTTTCGAACACGTAACGTATGTAGTATAAGGTTTAGCGCAAGACCAGCTGCATCTCGGATGCCGACTGCAACAGCACCTTCAATCCCTGCATGAAGCCCGCACACTGCGCAAAGTCCGTGCCAAATGCGATTCGTGTGTGTATTTCCAGGGCATTGGCGTAGTCGGATATTTGAATGTACTGTATTATTTGATTAAGATATTGTACGGTCGTGGGTGTGAGCTGACGTGAGAAACATAAAGTTTATGTTACATTAAGAAATGCGAATGCTCTGATCCATGGCCGAGTCTTACCTTTCCATCGCGTAAGCAATCGTAGAGATTTTCCAACCGTTTGACGACATCCACAAACTTGCGTTTGGTGCGCTGTTGTTGGGACGAATATTAATAGGGTTTGCCATAAAATAAGTGTAGATTCCGTGTCCACTTACCGGATCATTGGTTGCGCTCAAGCAACGGTTTTTCAGCTCCTCCAGTACCGTCTGCAAGTAGATGTATTCTTCTGGAAGTGGTGGCTTCTCCTTCGGCACTTCCGGCTGGCGCTGTTGCTGAATCGGTGCTGGCTGCTCGGTGTACCCAATGGTCTGCTGCTGCTGTTGCCCCTGCCAGTTCTGCTGCTGAGGTGGTCCCTGATTGGGAATCACCTGTTGTTGGGGCTGGAGGTATGACTGCTGTTGCTGTTGTGGATTGTTGTTGAATGCAGCTGGATTATAGTACGCATTGGTTGCCCCGCCAGCGGGTGGTGCATTCTAAAAAGGGGTTTTAAAATTAGAATAAAGCTTCTTTTGTTTACTTTGCTGCGCTATACCTGATATTGAGCAGGATCCATATAACCGTTCGGGTTTTGATTGGGATCGACAGGGAAAATCGGATGAAATATGGGCGCAGCACTATTATCTGCGACTGGCTTTGGCTTTGGCTGTACAATTGAACAATAACGTTATTCAGACATTTCCCTTCGAGCCACTCGGCTGACTAAGACTATGACTTACCGCACGTGATGACTTCAATGCGGGTGGATCGTTCCAGCCCGGTGGCGGTGTGGGATTGCGCTGCACATTCTGTATAATAGGTGGCTGAGCAGCTTGTGGCATTGTCTCAATGGGATTAATCCCCGGTAAGTAGGAGTTTTGCGGGGCTCCGGAGAAGGGTGTTGGATTGTACCCTTGGGCTGACGACAGAGGGTTGGTATTGAATGCATTACTGTTGTATGTGGGCACGCTGGCCGGTTGTGGAAGAGCTCCAGGTCCTGCTCCTCCCGTGAAAGGTGCTGCGGATGGGGCTGGGGCAGGAACTGGATTGTATGGCATGCCATAGGCACTGGTGGGAGCTGCTACAGATGGATCCAATAGATATTTTGAGCGCGCATGTAGCCCTAATCCACCAGACGGGCCACTTGACGATGGTGGAGGCCCTCCCGAGGAGCTGGCGTTGCTGAGAGGCCGCGGTGGGTGGTTTAGAGGTTCTTGCTTAACCGGTTGTGGATTAAATATCTGTGGAGCCGGCTGGGACACTGGATACGTTGCTGGTGCGGGTGGCGCTGGCGTAGGCCAGCCAGTGTTAGCGGGGCTTCCATACTGATTGGCTGGTTGGCCATAGGGCAGTGGAGCCACAGGATGCTGCTGTGAGAAGGAGCCTCTACCCCGTTGCTGCGGGCCAGTGCCAGGGTAACCAAATGGAGCTGGAGCTGCAGCTGCTTGCGGCTGAGTATGTTCCAAATTCACGGCGTTGTTGATTCGATCTCGCAAACCATGCAAAATTTCATTTTCACACGCTGCTCCACCACCCAACGTGGTTATGTATTGGAGAGCTGCCGTGAGGGCTCCTTGGGAGGCTAAAAGGCCGCCATACTCAGTGAGAAAGCCAGCAAATCGACCAGCCAAGTCCACGGAGATTCCCTGCTGTTCGAGGGACTTGCACATAAGCATCACAACCTCGGCCAGGTCCTGCAGCTCGGTGGTGTTCAGCTTGTAGCTCTGGCTCTGCTGCTCCAGCTGCTTCAGCTGATACCAGGCGCTCACTAACTTGTCAATGCTTCCCGCACAGATGTAGCACAACATGGCGTTGCGCGTAAACTCCACGCTGTTGGCGCACTCGTTCAACAAGCGATCCCCCAGGCGCTCACAGATATCGACCACTTTGCGCTCGCTGTGCTTGAGGGCAGCCACCAGGGCTTCCTTCCAGGAATCCACAGTGCAGCGGTTGACGAAGTCAAGCCAATCCCGGGTAACCAAGGCCGAGATCACGTGCGACAGCTCGCTCTTCTGCTGCACTAGGTACCGAGTTTGGGTTCGAGTAAGGGTCTCAATGCCGGCTGTCGAGGCTATGATGAGGGCCTCTGGTATGCGATGGGCTTCAAGACACAGCTCCACGGCAGCCTCTACGTTGCCGGTGAGTATTGCCTCGGCAATTAAACTGTCAGAGTCTGCAAATATCAAATCAGTTAGCAGACATCTAGTCAATGGCTAAATTAATTGGTTCTACTAACGTTCTCCGCTGGGAACTTTAAACTGTGGCCTCGAATGCGTGGCATAGTCGTGATTTTGAGAATCGGTTCCATTTCCATCAAATTTGTTGTCCAATGTTGCCTATATATACAAACAAGAAGAAAATTTAGATGAGGCTACTACGATTGCATCGAAGATGTTGCACTATTTAGCTGCATTTTCTCTTTCTGTTTCAGATTCTGTCTAATCTTTTCTATTCTTTGCTAATCTTAAATCTCTAGTCTTACCGAATTATCGGTGCTATAATTTGTACTCTGATCGCACTCAACTTCAGAAGAGTCGCTCTACAGCCACAGCAACAGAAACAGCATAGCCCCACGATGTTTGGCAATGCATGGAGTATGTTATCGAATAGAAATAAGTACACAAGGCAAGATGAGCATATGTATGTATGTACGTGGAGATGGTAGGTCAGAATTGATAGTGCGTGGCGCAATGTTGCTTTTGGGAATGTCGTTGAACTGATAAGGGCTTCTTGTTGCGCCACAGCGGGGCGGAAACTTACATGGGTGAGTGTGGAAATGCGGGTCGTGAGTGTATCCACATCTGATTGCGAGTTCGTCTCATTTTCCTTGATAAACTTGCTGAACTTGATATCAATATCATCTTTGTTATAGCCTAACGAGAGAGACATTAACAATCAACATGAACTATTTGTGTCATCGATAAGCTACGTGGCCTAACATACCCAAAAGATTGAGCATTTCCTCCTTTGGGTTCAGCTCAAAGTTTGCCTTGATGAAGTACCAAAGGTAGCGACCGTGCTGATCCGGTGTGTCATCTGCTCTCTGTCGGCAATAATCAGCGTAGTTGGCATCGGCCAACGAACGCTCCAGGGCACTGGCACGTTCTACGAGAGCGGCTTCGGTGGTTAACTGAGATACCTTCACCCTTTTAGAGGTACCATCAAAGCTGATCAGCTTTCCACCAAACTGTTGAAAGGAAAACCACTCAATTATATAGAACATTTCTACACTGTAGGTTGAAGAGAAACTTACCCCAAAGGCAACGCCACAGGGTCGTTTCATCCACTTGGGTGCGTGCGTGAGGTCATGATAAACCACTTGCGTGGCCTGCTGAGGAATGGGCTCTTGGGCAAACTGATCCATTCCCGGGAAGGAGTCTGCAATTTTGTTTGCCGTCTGCACCAGATGGTGGGTGCCTCCATGGAGGGAGTATATAGACACGGCCCCTTCCAAGCTGGCACTGGCAATTAGTGCCGGATTGCGTGGACAGAACTGCACATCGGAGTACCAGGATGACGTGGTGGCCACTTCCGAGAGAATTTCACCTTCGGGTATTTTAGTATTGGGATTCCAGCAGTAAATGCGATTGTCCTTGCCGCAGGACACCATTAGGTCGTTGTCCTGAAGGCACCACGACATGCCCAGTACTCCGCGCTCATGGATTTGATATGTTTTCGCCGGGGCGGTGGCATACCTCAAGTCCCACAGCTGCACAACCGGCGCCTGGTCATCTTCCGAGGCCAGCCACACCTGAGTCGCTGCCTCTGGATGCCACTCGATGGCGTGCCACCGCACACGAGATTGCGAGTCAGAGAGCTTAATGATCTGCTGGCTCTTGCGCAGATCCCAGATAACGCAGCGTGTGCTGAAAACCGAGGCCAGAATGTGCTGCACTTGTCGATTCCAGGCCACATTTTTTACGTCCTCCAGTGGCTGCGTCTTGGCGCCCGGATTCATGTGCGTGGCTGGGTTGTTGAGGTCCCAAATAAAAATCTCCGATTCGGAAGCACACGAGGCGAGCAGATTGTTTTGGAATGGATTGAAGTCCAGGCCGCTGACAGCCCCAGTGTGCTTATCCTGCCGAGCCAGCAGGGGCTCCTCGTTGCCATTGGCGAGTAGCTTGGCAGCCGAATATATATTGATTTGGCCCGCCTCACATCCTCCCACGATGAGGCCGCTTGGGTGCGGACCTATGGGGCTCCATATAAGTTTCTGGAACCTGCATACGAAAACGGATTAAATTGAGTCCGACCCCATACATGAATATATCCAAAACTCACTTGTACTGACTGGCCACGCTGGCCTTAAGCTCCAGGTCGTAGGTTGCATCACTGAAGTTTGGCGAGTATATTTCCAAGGTGGAGCTTGCATTTGAATCAAACTGCTGAGCAGCCGTGCCGGCAGCCAAGAATATTTGCTGCTGCTGTGCCGGTGACCAAGCAATGTTAACCGTCTTCTGCAGTTCCTTGATTTTCATGTTGCAAATGTTTTAGTGCTGTAACAGAAATAACAATAAATATTTCTCTAGAGTTTTGTCTTTTCTTGGACTGCTGCCTTCTTGCAAATGAAATTGTGTCACGTCCAATTGGAGTGCGCCCCGTCATCACTTTTTCTTGAGGCATCTACGCTGCCTATGTGGCCGCAACTCGACTAGACTCTGGACAGCATCAAATTTTGTACAAGGAGAAACTCACTTAGACTTGCAAATACAATTAATATTCGCTAACACTATAACCACTTTAAATTGTTCTTAGTTTTTTAATTGGAAACTGTGGATACGTTTCAGACAGTGTGACCGCGGATTTAACGACAAAATATACCGTCCGACCCTTATAAATATACCAAAACATACCGTCTCTTTTTAAAAATATACCGTAAATAATCTGACGAATTCAAGTTACATTATACATATTCCTCGTTTTTGATATTCCGTGGAATATAACTAGCTAGCTAAGACCTGAGGGTCTGAACTCATAATTTTATCCGATTATTACATCAATTTCCTACAAGACTGGTTAACTTTAAGTTCTCATCTTTATTGGATTGTTTATAAAATACGGTTTAAGCAAAACCGGTCAACAAAAATGTCCACTAAATTACTTGATTTACATGATAACTATACGCTAACTACACCTTTGCTACATATTAACTACATTTTCATGTAATTATCAAAGGCGACACCTGAAGGGGTGTGTACGTTTCAAAAATTTTTGCCCGTTGTTTTTCATATAAGCCCCATGGAAGCGCCAGTGTAAAAAACCTCCGTTATCCACTTTTTAGACATGCCTTTTTTCCCGACATTTTTGAAAAAATTGAGATTTTGATGGCAAACGATCAGTAATTCGATTCTGATCACGAATTAGTATTCGATGTGGCCTGGGACATGGCTCTAAGTGGCATTTCTACACAGTTGGTGCATTGGACAAGAGGGTGAGTCCACTGGAAAATACTAGAAAAAATATAACAAGTTAAAAATTGCGAGGTGTGTGAGCTAGACGTGGTGGCAAGAAAATAAGAAAATCCGATAAAGTATACGGTCTGACCCTCAGAAATATACCAAAGTATACCGTCTCATTTTTTAAAATATACCGTAAATAGTCTGACGAATTCAAGTTATATTTTAGATATTCCGATTTTGATATTCCGTGAAATATAAATAGCTAGATAGATCTCTCAGCTCTGCCCACATAGTTTTATTGTTTTGATGAATACATTTTCTACAAGATTAACTACTTTTAATTACTCCCATTTATTGTATTTTGACAAAAACACGATTTCAACAAAAATGTTCAACAAAAAAACAGTCGCAGTGTTGTTACGTCAATGTTGCTGGTATTGAAGACTTGTTGCTTGTCAACAGAGTATGGCCATTTGTATACCCTATTTCGTTAATTTTCTATATAAATACTGTTTTCAAACTGTTTTTAAAACGTAATTAATAAAGAAATTGTCTCAAATTGATTTGTTTTAGAAGTACTCATACATTTGATTAGTTTCCTGTATATCCTGATCCCGATACTCATTCTTGGTCTCTGCTAGAAGACGATGAGCTGCAAAATATCGTTTAAATCAGAGACAAACTAGTTTCTGCATACATCGATGTTTTCTGTGACACCAACAGAAGGCTGTTACGCGCGCAGTTCAGGCAAAAACGCTGCCCTACTCCCGCCCAACCGACCAAGGGGTGATGCTGCATGACGCGCGGCGCGTTAACCGAACCAAACAGGAACATGCAGGAATGATAGCTGTTGGACTAATATTCGAGGAAATTAGAACTAAACTTACTAACAGAACTAAGCATGCATTCACAATACAAATTACAAATACAATTACTAAATGCACGGGAAAGGTACGTGAGTATTAGTAATTGAATAAGAAAAAAAGAATTAGTGGTGCATATAATGTGGTAGAGAGAATCAAAAACCGAGCGTAAGACCCTAAATGCAGGGACAACGGTACATAGTTTCTAGTCGGTATATAAAATAAGTACATATATAGTTATTTGAAAAACATCGATGTTTCATCGATGTTTTGCTCTCCAAACATCGAAAACATCGATGTCCGCAAACATCGATGTTTCTCCAGCTCTAGCACACGGCGCGACAAAGGAAAATGGCGGATGATTAAACTCTCCAGTGTGACCCTCAGAAATATACCAAAATATACCGTCTAATTTAAAAAATATACCTTAAACATACTGACTAATTCAAGTTATATTTTACATATTCCTCGTTTTGATATTCCGTGGAATATTACTAGCTAGATATAACCCTCAGCCCTGCCCACATAATTTTATCAAATTAATGAACCTATTTTCTAATGGACTGGCTTATTTTAAACACCTGCTTTTATTGCATTTTGCGTAAAAAGAGGTATTAGCGAAATAAGTCAAACAAAAAACAAGTAGCGAAATAGGTCAACCAAAACAAACGGAAAAGGAAATTCGTTCATATTGCTCAATTTTGATATTCCATTGAATAATGCTGACTAACTAAAAAACTCTCAGCAATGCCCACATAGTTTTATCCCATTGATGAATAAATTTTCTACAAGATTGGGTAGTTTTTAATCCTTGCTTTTATTGTATTTATCGTAAGAAATGGTTTTAATGAAAAAGTTCAACAGAAAAACAGTCGCTATGTTGCGTGTAAGCCGTAGTACAGGCCTTTGTATACCCTATTTTGTTAATTTAATATGAAAGTATAAATATCATATGAAGATAAAACGTAACTAATAAAGACCTTTTCTCAAATTGACAGTTTTTAGACAAATTCATGTTTATTATAGGTATCTTATATACATATATCTCGATCCCGATACCTATTCTTGGTCTCTGCAAGAAAAAATAAGCTTCAAATATCGTTGAAATAGGTTTAAAACAGAGACTAAATTGTTTTTGCCTTCTTTGGAGCCTGGGATGACAAACATTTTCTCAATTCTATAATATCCTTTTCTCTCAGGGTATGCCCTGAAACATTGCGCATGGAATTAGCAACATGTTTGTGTATGGAATGGGACTCATTGTTGCAATAGCGAAACTGCGGCGAATCGGGGTATTGCCTACATTTCAAGCTATAGATGCCCACTTAGCTTTATCCCATAGATAAATGCATTTTCTACAAGATTGCTTCTTTTAATTACCTTTACGTAATTTATTTTGACTAAAATACGGTTTTCAAGTAAATGTTGCCGCAACACTGCGTATGGAATGCGCAACATTGCGTATGGAACTAGACTCATTGTTGCTACTGCGGCGAACTGCGGCGAACTGCGGCGAACTGCGGCGAACTGCGGCGAACTCAAATTTGATTCAAATTCTTTCTTCCGTTGAATACTACTATCTATATAGAACATTTAGCCATGCCCACTTAATTTTATACGATAGGTGAATCAATTTCCAACTTGATTTGCATAATTTAAATAATTGCATTTATTGGATTTCTATATAACGTTGAAAAGATGACAAAAACGAAGACAAACGCTAGCAGTGTGACCGCGGACTTAACGACAAAATACACCGTCCAAACCCTCAGAAATATACCAAAATATACCGTCTCTTTTTAAAAATATACCGTAAACAATCTGACGAATGCAAGTTATATTATACATATTCCTCGTTTTTGATATTCCGTGGAATATAACTAGCTAGCTAAGACCCTCAGGTCTGAACTCATAATTTTATCCGATTATTACATCAATTTCCTACAAGACTGGTTAACTTTAAATTCTCATCTTTATTGGATTGTTTATAAAATACGGTTTAAAAGCAAAACCGGTCAACAAAAATTACTTTTTACCACTAAATTAATTAATTTTTCACATGGTAAAAATTTTTGCCCGTTGTTTTTCATATAAGCCCATGGAAGCGCTAAAAACCTCCGTTATCATTTGCTACATTTTTTGAAAAAATTGAGATTTTGATGGCAAACTATCATTTCGATTCATGAATTAATTCGATCAACATGGCTCTAAGACACCTTGGTGCATTGGACAAGAGGGTGTCCACTGTACGTTAACAAAAAATTTTGATCCGATAAAATTAAGAAAATAAGAAAATCCGGTCGGTCTGACCCTCAGAAATATACCAAAATATACCGTCTCATTTTAAAAATATACCGTAAATAATCTGACGAATTTTTTACATATTCCGATTTTGATATTCCGTGAAATATAAATAGCTAGATAGATCTCTCAGCTCTGCCCACATAGTTTTATCCTTTTGATGAATAAATTTTCTACAAGATTAACTACTTTTAATTACTCCCATTTATTGTATTTTGACTAAAACACGGTTTAAACAAAAAAGTTCAACAAAAAAACAGTCGCAGTGTTGTTACGTCAATGTTGCTGGTATTGAAGACTTGTTGCTTGTCAACAGAGTATGGCCATTTGTATACCCTATTTCGTTAATTTTTTAAATAAATACTGTTTTCAAACTGTTTTTAAAACGTAATTAATAAAGAAATTGTCTCAAATTGATTTGTTTTTAGAAGTATTCATACCAAATGTATGAAAATGTATTAGTTTCCTGTATATCCTAATACCGATACTCATTCTTGGTCTATGCAAGAAGACCACTAATTGCAAAATATCAGTGAAATACCTATAAACAGAGACTCACTGGTTTCTGCATTAATTAGAGCCTGGGATGACAAACATTTCCGCAGTTCGATAATATCCTTTTCCCTAGGGTATAAGAATGTTGGGCAATCCGTCACATGTTGAGGGACAGTGCTGCTCGTTTTCTAGACACATGAGTCTGGCCTGTACAAATTAATGCTGCCGCAACTTTTGTGTATGGAATGGGACTCATTGCTGTTACCGGTTCATACCGATTCAAGACCCGATTCAAGTTCGGTTATCGATACTATCGACAGGATGCGAGTGGAGCGCGCCAAATAGAAATTGTTTGAAAGTGAATGATAAAATTTGTTTAAAGTGCTTTCTTGAAGGGTTTATTTTTGCTCCTTGTGCCTGAGCCATAATTATTACCCCACTATTAATAAGTGGTGATAGTTGGGTCCTGGCAAGTTCGAGAACTGCTGCTGCCAGGGATGGAGAAAACTAGTTATGGTAATCATGAAACCGATTTTGTGGGTCAGCTGTTCCATGCAAGTGTTCAAAGGCGCAATGGGTTTTCAAATCCAAATCGACCGTGCCCCTAATGTTTCTTCTTATCTTCTTATTTGTGTTCATAATTTATTTAAAAATGTTCATGGCCGTTTGGATTTAAATTCATCCATTAATGACATATTACTTCGAACTCCACCAATTGGCACGATAAAACCTTCAGATCAACACAGTGTGTCCGTGGAAACGATTGCAAAATAATTTGCTTTATATATATTTATTTATAAAGAATCCACTGTAAACATCTTTAGATCAGATTGCAAAATAAATTCAATTTTAAATTGATAGAATTCTATTGATCAAAATCTATCTTCCAAAGAACTAAGAATATTACATCTGATGCATTTTGATTACTTTTTAAAAAAGACTCGAATGTTTATTGTTGATTAATAAATATAAGGTATATTATAATGGAAATACATATTTCGTGTGCTGTGCATTCACTTATTTAGCTGTCGATATTGCCGTAACGCGCTGCTCAACTTTAGCCACTTTGTTGGTGATGGTCTCCAGATTTTGAGCAAAGGTCTCCTGTACGGAGTGCAGCAGTTCCTTGTTATTGACCAGACTGGTTGTTATAGTACCCTGCTTCTGCTCAATTTCGGCTATAATCTTTGCAAAGTTGTTCGCTGAAATGCATTGATGGCAATTAATGAAATGTTAATTATAAAACTGACGGCTACTTTACCATATTTATGTAGGGACTCTAGAGCTTGCATACGCTCGATGACATGCGGCAGTATTTCTACAACAGGCTCCGTACGCTTAGCAATATCATAGAGTTCCGAAATTTTCTGGTCGCGCTTGGCGTCCTGAGAGCTTCCGCTGGATTTCTCTGCAATGGAGTCCATTTTTCCGGCCAGAGTCGTTAGGCGCTGCTCAATGGTGTCCAGCTTGTCCGGCTGCAGCAGTGCAGCCTTGGTGCTGAGTTGTCGGACGGCTTCCAGCACATTGGTCGTGTTGGTGGCAGCGTTCAGACGGCTTAGCTTTTCTGGTTGCGTTCCCACGGTCTTCTCCAATTGGTATAGCCGTTGTTCGAGATTAGCCACACGAGCTGTGGATGCCAAATCGGTGCCTGGCGTTGGTATGGCGGTGAGTACGCCGGACTGCTTGAATTCCTCCACTTGACTGATGAGTGCTTTCACTTGCTTGCTGTTGGGCACCTGCTCTTTGCCAAGAACCTGCTCCAGCTTCAAAGTATCCAATACTTTCTTTGCTGTGCTTATAACAGTGGCAACAGCGTCGTAAGATTGCTTCTCTTCGTCAGCAATTTTGCGATCCACTTGCAGAGCAGCAACCTCATTCAAAAGTTCGTTCATTTCAATTTGCAGCCGCTGACACTTCTGCACGGGAGTCTCCTTTTCACCCTGCCCCACAAGCTCATATTCGCCAGCGCCTCGCATATCGTAGCCCCGGCCAGCGCGGCGGCCGATGCGGTCCGTGAAGTCAACGCTTCCCTCGAGCGTTGCTCCGCTAAATCGTTTGTGGGCAGCGCTTGCCGAAATGTGCATTCGCTCTATGGCCTCATTCTCGGGCTCTTCTTCATAATAATCAGAGGTGTCCGTCTCAGGATCGTCGGGCGTTTCGTAGACATCAGGTTGATCATAGGCCTGGGAAAGAGACAAATGTGCAAATGACGATTTGGAGGCCAGCCTATTGCTCAACTTACAATTCCTGGAAGGTTTTGAAACTTTGGATCGGCCATAGCTGTGAGCACGGTGACTACAATGTCCTGGGGTCCTGGCGCAAGGAAAATGTAATGTTTTTCAGCGAAAAAACTTTTTTTGCAAAAAATCTGAGGTCATAAACAGTGTGGCCGCGGATTTATCGTTAAAATATACCGTCCGACCCTCAGAAATATACCGAAATATACCGTTTCATTTTAAAAATATACCGTAAATATACTGACCCTTAAAGATACATTAAAATTAGACAGCACTAGTTTCAGGGGGGTGGCAGTTGTTGTGTGGGTGGTAAATCGCTGCAGGCTGGTCAAATTTCAGTTATAGATTCTTGCTAGCATCTGCATAAATAGAATGTCGTCTTTGGAATATTCTTCCGCCAGATATGACGAGCTACCGTTAGAGGTAAGTCAACCGCCACTGGCAGTCCCGTGACTGTGGTTCCAATTAGATTCGTATCTCCGCCTTTTATGGCTGTTATGGGCGACAAAACAGTCACCTGATTCATTACATTTCCCTTTCTTTCCGCAGATTGTTTTGAAAATATTTAGCTATCTGGACTACTCGGATCTGCTGGCAGCTGGATCGACTTGCAGCAGATGGCATTCGGCTTTGGATCAAACCGAGTTTAAAGCGCGCACCCGTGTCTGTTTCTCGAAAGTTTTGCTCTCGGATCAGCAGAGTCCAGCCGTCGATTTGCTGCGATGCGAAAGACGCTTCAACCACTTTATGCTCGAAGATGTGACGCTAGGCCAGGTGAGGGAGCTGCTGAGGTTCATAGGTCAAACGGCCCAGTCTCTGGCTCTGGATAATGTCGATCTGAACGACAAGCAGTTCTACGGCATGTTGGGGGTGCTGCCGCACCTCCATTCGCTTTCCCTGAAGCGTTGCCTCCCGTTGTTCATGTCTGGCTCCTTCCTCGAAAGCTACACCAATTCCTGCTCAAATCTCAACGAATTGGCTAATAACTTGGCAGGCATGCGGGAGCTGGCGCTATGCGATAACCAATATCTCACCGACGCCATTCTTATGCGACTTACGTCGTTCATGCCTCGCCTGGAGGTGATCAATATGTCTGGCTGTCAAATAGCCTTCCACAACGCGCTGCAGCGACGCTTTTACCCCAACGCGAACGCCTCGGACAGTCTGCTGCCCAGCGAATCGGTGCTTACATTCAACTTTATTCTGACCATTCTCAACCTGCAGCGGAGAACGCTGCGGGAGTTGGACTTTAGCCACACCCTGATCGGGCAATCTCTGCTGTCTCTGTGCGATTTCGATCTCCAGTTGCAACGCCTCTATCTGGGCGGCTGCAGACAGCTAAATGCCATGACTGTCAAAACCTTCCTCGCCACTCAACCGCTTTTAACAGCTTTGGACTTGTCGGCGACTACGTGCGTGACAGATGATAACTTGGCCTGCATTGCGCAGACAAATTCCCAGCTAGAGAATTTGAAGATTAACGGATGCACGGGCGTCACCAACGCTGGAGCTATCCACCTCCACAAGCTGCGGCGCCTGAAAAGCCTGGACATCTCCAACTGTGTTGGCATAACCAGCGATGGCATTACCGCGGGGGTGGCAAGCGAAGAGAACCACGTGCTGCTGGAGCTAAATGTGTCGCACTTGCAAATCTGCGAGGAGTGCATCAAGTCCATTGCAAGCAATTTGCGCTCCCTGCGATCGCTCCATCTAAACAACTGTGTCAATGGGGTCACGGATGAGGCTATACAGTTCGTGATTGGTCAGCTGCGTTGGTTGCGCGACCTGTCCCTCGAACACTGCTCTGGCGTAAGTCCAATCCGATATTCCCAATCTCATGCTGAAATCTTATCTTTTAATCTTTATCTTTTGAACCTATGTAGTTGACAGATGCAGCTCTCACCGGCTTGAACATATCTAAGCTGGAGCTTAGTCGAAAGCAATCGGGCTCTCAAGCGTCTACGATGGAGAACTTCTACCCGCCGTATAGCCACAGCTTGGGGGAGCGGGACAGCTCTTTGCAGTCCATTAAGATATCGCTGAGGAGCAAAGCAGAGGACGAGATCGTGCGCGACGCCAGACGCAAGCAGGTCATGCTGGCTGCCTACGAAATGAACCTGATACATAAGGAGGACTTCGAGGGGCACAACATTCAGCAGCTGCGCGGTCTGCGCTCCCTGAACTTGCGTGGATGCAACAAGATCAGCGACGTCTCCCTGAAGTACGGCCTGAAGCATATCGAGCTTCGGCGATTACTGCTCTCGAATTGTCAGCAAATATCCTTGCTGGGCATGGAGGCTCTGGTCAATAGCTGCCCCTCCATCGAGGAGCTGGATCTGTCCGACTGCTACAACATCACAGATAAGACCATGCAGGTGGTCACAGGTAAATTGCCTCGCCTGCGCGCGTTTGCATATCAGTGGCTGCAGCCAGCTGACGGAGCATACCCTCGACGCCATCATCGTTAATTGCACTGGTCTGCAGACTCTGTCCGTCTACCGTTGCCGCAGCATGTACGCGGACATCGAGGAGCGTTTGTCCGGCGTACACACGCTGCGTAACCTCAATATGGACAATATGACGAGCATCGACCATGCCGAGTTCTTCCGCTTAAAGAAACGTCTCGATTACTGATATTTTGCCGCCGTTTTAATTGTTCTAGTATTGTATTATTTTCAATTGTACAATTTTCGCTAGTCACAGGTCCCCGGCCCCCGGTGGTCCCAGGTCCATACGGCACGGGAAACCTATTTTTATCACATGACCTTCGGAAGCTGTATTTAGATATGAAATAATTAGCAAAATATACATAATATATATAGTATATGTATACATATACATAAGTATGCTCACATACATATAAGTATGTACATTTACTGCACAGAACATAATAGGAAAATGAATATGATAAATTTCAATTGTAAATCAGTTAACTTTTATAAGCAAACATCTGTCCACATGTATGTACATTGTAGGAATGTATGTGTGTATGTAGCTGTGATTTTTTTTATCAAATAAAATTCGTATTATAATACGAATACGAATACGAATATATTTAATATGTATGTAATTGTTGTAATGTAGTGTCAGTCCATATTTTGTGGAACTCTAAATTCAATTGTTTTTTTTGTTTGTTTGTTATTTTTAAGTGTTGAAAATAAAATAAATAACTTGACTAATCCTTACCAAACCTGGGCTCTGCATATTACTAATCCGAATAAGAACATTTCTGCCAAGAGGGGTATTGTATTCGTTAAAAATGAATAGATTTATTTTAAAATGAGTTAAGAACATGTTGTTTTATACGTGCTAGAATCGTCATCATAATCTTTTGGAAAAAAGGTCGTCTCCCACCTACATACGTACACATAGATAGTTATACATATATGTATGTACTCGTATGTTTAAACAATTGTGTGGGGGCACATTGCATATGCGCAAATGTATGCAAGTCTTAAATTACATCTATAAAGTTGACTAGGTAACAAATTCCAGATGATATCAATATACCAAGCGAATCAGTAAAAGTAAGTAGTAGATACAAATTAGATGCCGAGTCCTTGGACCGACTTGGGCCCAGAAAGCGATCAGATAGTTGGTAGGAATGCTGGCGACAGCGGCTAACCGCCACCGCCGCCGCCAGATAATTCATCCTCGTATTGCTTGCGGAAACAGTCACCCACCGGGAAGAAGTCCCAGCTGCGCTGCTGGTACATATTCCACACGTACGTCTCCTGGCCGGTGTACTCGGTGTCCGGTTTGTTGATCAAATGCATCAGGAAGAACATGTAGTTGGCCAGGTTGTGTTCCTTCTGGACGTGGGTGTCGAAGCCATGCGGCACTATGTCGAAAAAGTCCTTTCCCATGCCGCATATGAAGCAGTTGGACTCCATGTTGTCCTTGACCGACTCCAGCTGGTCACGGAGCTCACCGAAGGCGTCAATGATCAGACCCTGGATGATGGCCAGCAGGATAATGATGACGAAGAAGAAGAAGGTGATGTCGAAGATGATGCGATACACCTCATACTCGTCCCCGACAGGATCGCCAATCTCGTCTCCAATACCTCCGCCCGCTCGCACTCCCTTGTACAAATGGAAGACGAAGCAGGTCAGCATGTCGTGGCACTTCTTGTCCACCATCTCGTCCTCCTCCTGGATGTAGAACTTGCGGAAGAAGTTGAACGCTATAACCGTATAGATGTAGACGATAATGGTCAGCAGCATCACGGTCAGGACCAGCTGCTTGCCGTTGTGCGTGACCGACTGGAGGATCGTCCGCAGTGTCTTGAAGCCGACGGCCACATCCAGAAGATGGGCAGCGAAGAAGAAGTTGTTGAAGTTGCCCATCACCGAGAAGCTGAAGTACCACAGCGAGTAGAGGAAGGCGTTGTCCGTGAAGGTGACGCCCGCCTTCCACACCTGGTAGCGCCAGTCAATGTTCATGATGTACTTAAAGATGCCCGTCTCCTCGCTCTCCTGTGCCGTGAATGCGCTCTTCTCCATGCCCAGCAGATTCGATATAGAGTCGAATTCGTACGTCTCGCTGTACTTTTGTCGCACCTTCTTCTTGACGAACTTGTCCCAATAGTTGACAGGGAAGCTTTTGGCCGATATGACCAGCTTGTCCCAGTGCGACTTGAAGTCATCGTCCTCCGGCTGCTCGGCAATGAAGAGGCCATCGAACTCCAGGCGTCGGGCAATCTCCTTCTCGCGCTTGAAAATAGCCAGCGGCACCTTCAGGTGGTAGTAGGCGATCAGCATGGCCAGCGAAACGAGCGAGTGGAGACACGCGGCAATGCGCAGCACGTGCGCCATATAGAAGAAGTCCTCGTTCACGTGCACAAGCTCTGGTATCTCATCCTCCATTTCCCCGTCCCCGGATCCGCCGTCACCAGAGCCACCGAATCCAGATCCATTCATGTCCACACCTGCCCCCGAACCGGAGCCCAGAATTAGCTCCTCCTCGGCAGAGCCCTCGGATTCACTCTCGAATGAGGTGACCTTGTAGAAGAGCAGCATAAAGTTAATGCTAAAGGCAAGCACCAAAGCGACGTATTTCAGATTGTAGAAGTTCCTCGCCAGGAAGCTGACGGCCCTGTGCGTGTACTGCGAGAAGTCGATCTGGTGCACCGCGGGCGTTTCCTGTGGGGCTGCCGAAGACTTCTTGGCCTCGGCCTCAATGGATGCCATGGCCGCCTCCTGGGCCTTTTGCGCCTCCTGTCGCTCCTGAGCCGCCTTCTTGGCCGCGTCTCCGCCCAGCAGATCTACAATGCTGATTGGCTCCTGGTAGGGCTCGCCCTCGGCCAGTTCCCCGGCCACGGCTGCACCATCCTCGGGGCTAGATTCGCCACCTTCCTCCACCGAGGAGTTGCCAGGAGATTCATGAACCACCACCTTGTACACGCCGTTTTCCTCCTTGTTTATGTCCAAGCCAAATGCCTGAACGGTCCCGGGCGGCTCTTCCAACGGTAGCGGCGGCAGTGCTCTGCCAAACGTCTCCTCCTCTGCCACCGGCAGCTGATCCTCCTGCTCAGGGGCGGGACCGCGCATCAGGTTGAGGAGTATGCCAAAGATGTAGCGCACCACACAGAAGTGGGCATAGCCAGTGTAGTAGAACATGTAGAAGATCATCTTGAAGAAGCCGACAATCAGCTCTGGGATGGACTTGGTCTGCATGACTCCAATCTGGTGCTTGATGTTCGCCGGACTCAACATGTGGATGCCGAACTTAAGGCCCTCCTTGACGGCGGTGATGGTGCGTCTGATGGGGTCCCGAGCGGCGCGCTCCTCCTCCTCCTCGCTCATGTACGAAGTGTATGCTGTGTCGCGCCTCACGTTGCCGCCGCCGTCGTCGGTCGCCATCAGGCCAGAGGCATGGGTCATCTCAAAGATGGCATCCTCGCAGAAGTTGACAAAGGCCTCGAGCTTCTCCTTGTCGCCGCCCTCGGTGACGATGGAATAGAAGAAGGCACGCTTCGATTCGCGGATCTGCGGCTTCTCCCACTGCTCGATGTTCGAGTCCTTGATCTCGAAGTAGACCCGCTCGATGCGCTTCGAGCTGCCCAAGATCTCGATGCGACCCAGGAACGGCTCGAAGTAGTTCAGCACCGAGCCGGCCGTCTCCAGGAAGCGCGCCAGGCGCGGCTCATTCGGCATATGCTCGCTTAGGTTGGTCAGCAGAACGGCCAGGTTGAAACCGATCTCCTTTGATGGTTCGTGGAAGCGTTCCACGAAGGCTCTGTAGTCGATCTTTCCCTCGTGATTGCGTTCGCAACAAGCCAAAAGGAAATCCATTTCTTCCCTGCAATATTTCATTGGGAAAGATATTACCATTAACTCGAAATAAATTCAAGAATTCCTTCTCCTTACAGTGAGTAGTTCTTGGATTGCTCCATTTTCTCCCTAAAGTCCTTGGGCGTGACCCAGCCTTCGTTCTTCATGTCGATCTCATGGAAACTGGGCGATTCAATGAGGTCGGCCAGTTTAAGGAACATATCAAAGTACTTGAGGATCAGCTCCACATTCGATGCGGACTCCACCAGAGTGTCCACCATCTGCTTGCCAATAGTACCTGAAAGTGAAAGAAATTATATTTAAAAGTCGATCCATTGAGTCCCCGTTTGATGAGACCGTACCATTGACGACATTTCCTTCCAGCATAGACAGCATCATGGTGATCATATCCTTTTGCAAATTGAGCAGCTCCTTCAGCAGATCCACTTGACTGGAGTGCTTCGATAGCTTGTCCTGCATGTGGGAAAACAGAAAGAGGAAGCCTCCGACAGCATCCCACAGACGAGAGTGGGCCAGAGCCTGCTGATTGAGGGTGCAGGGACCCTGGATGACCTCGGTGAGGGTGTTGAACACCTGGCTGGCCACACCGATGGCCTTGAAGAAGTTTGCCTTGCCGGCGGGATCGATGATCTCCTTGCTGGAGTAGTGCCAGTAGAAGTCCATGATGGACTCCTGCAGCCGCAGCAGATAGTCCACAGTGCAGATGACCACGTTGACGGTTGTCGTGTTGCCGGCCTGTGTCCTCAGATAGTTCTGCCATTCTGCAAGGCGATAAAGGTTGGGGTATGGTCTGGGGGTATATGGTTGTGGACTCACCCAAATTGTGGCCCTCGCAGGTGAGCTGGATGAACCGGAAGAGTGCGCACGTGAACTCGGCATCGTGCATGTTCTTCTCGCCTGCCGCCCCCTCGGAACCTACACCAAGACCTGCACCCGCACTCGGAATATACTCTTTGTTTTTTGTGTTTTGTACAACGATACACGATTCGGGGATATATCGGGATGGTTTGGTTTTGTTTTTGGTTGTGGTTGTGGTTGGCATGCGAGACATGGTGGTGGGTGGGGGAATAGTTGGTTGAAAGGAAGTAGAGTAGACACAAATCAATATCGAAAACTAAGAAGAATATGTGGTGGCACCAGCGACAGCGGCGATCCCAGCAGTAAAAACAAAAGTCACAGAAAGAGCAGGCGAAAGAGGAGGAAGGATGGCAGGAGGCAGGCCAGATGCTGTGGAACTTACCCTCTGCTTTGGTGTTGCGCTCAAAGGCGTCCAGATCGAGGACACTGCACGAGTTCATTAGGCCAGCAATCGATGTGAAAAAGCCCACGTCCTTCTTCTCCTTCAGATGATTGAGCATGCCCATTTGGATGTCGATGTTGCCGCCGCGCAGTATGGCGATGCCGAGATTGAGTGTCGTCATTACCATCTCCGAAGGTATACCTTTGGAGGCGGAAATGTGCAACAGCACCATTTCGGCAACGCCACGATTCGAGAGGCGGGCCTGATGGAAGAGCAGCTTCTGCTTCTCCATCTCTTGTTCCTATCGAATGATGGTTGTCGAAGCAAAGAGATTAGCCCAAACAACAAAAGTTCTGGTGTTAGTAAGATCCCCCCATTTCCATTCCCATTCCCATTCCCTTACCATTAATTCCCTCATTCGCCACTTGGTTAGACATGTCCCAAGAGGTTAGTTTTATTGTTAGTGAAGGGGATCGGTTAGTTAGTACTTACATGGATGCTGGTGCCCTCCCCCTCTTCGGCACCCTCACCGCCCTCCTCGTCGCCGCCCTCCTCCTCCTCCTCGCCACAGGACTTGGCCGTAATCTGGGCATACGACATATAGAGCAGATCCTCCTGCAGAGCGCCACTGCGTTCGGTCATGGCACCGCGACAGAAAGTGGTCACCAATTGGGTGAGTGGATCGGGCTTGCTATCGGTCTCCTCCTCATCCTTTTTGGACTTCTCCGAGTCCTCGAATGACTGCGTCAGATCCTCCACCATCACCTCCTGGCCGACATTCTCCTCGTTCAGCCATTGCTCGTGATAGGTGCGGGCGAAGATGTTGCAAGCGCGATGTCTGCAGAAATATAAAGCTCATTAGTTGGGTGGATCAATCAATCACAGATGGACCAAACATGCATGCCTTGAAATCAAATTAGTAAACGAAAGACAAACAAAGAACAAGTAAACCAAAAAAGGAGGAACGGAAGAACGGAAGAAGTGATCCTCTGCCTCTGCTCTTAGCAGATCTCTGGGAATGTTGGGAAAGGAAATTATAGGGATTGAAAAGAGAGAGACCGAAATAAATGAAACACTTATTTTGATGTGCGACTAGTCTACCACCTGCTCATGCGATATAGATGCTTGGCGCGTAAGCTTGAAATGACCGCCTGGCGACGCGCCACCGAAATCTTTGAACTCCAGCGTTTGGTTCTGTTCTTGGAGGCGGCTGCCTAAACGTGCAGAGTGGAGCGGAGGAGTGGTTGGAGCGAGCGTTTGGTTTGATTTTTGTTTTGTGACAAGCATTTGGTCAAGCATTTTTCATAAAAATATACAATAATACAAATGGATTTTAGAGAAGAGCAGCGCGTACACATTAGTCAAGTTTTTGTTGTTGTTGTTGTTGTTGTTGTTGTTGTTAGTGGTGTAAAAACAGTACGAAACAAAAAGATGATTGGGTTTGATAGACGAATGGATGATGGTAGGTAGAGTAGGGGTTTGGACAGATCCAACTCAAGGCTCTGATTAGTACTATTATAATATATATGGAGACATATAGCAACAGTCTCGCGAGTCGAGCATTCAAGGAGTTAGTCAATCGGCAATCAACCATTTATCGCCTGGGCATTAACCTGGGTAGAGAGTGTAGCGATGTCTGACGGAAACATGCGATTACGGCACGCTTCCTTTGGATCGACACAACGCTCCTGTACACATTCTTGCTCTGCTGTTGCGGATGGTCGATCTGTAAATGTCGATTCGTACACGGATACGGTTACAGATACGGTCATCATTTGGGTTAAATGAGAGAGAGATTGATTTTGTAGTTGATTTTGCGAAAGGAAAATAAATATAGAATGATTAAAAGTTTGTCGTTGAGAGAGAGAGAGAGGGATTTCAAGAGATCAAGAATGAGATATGGACCTCCTTTGAGACCTGCACTTACCATATGAAGGCCAAACAGAACCTTGGCCATGGCCACTATGCGATCCACTGTCTCCTGGGTCTTGTCCTTGCCCTTCTCGTTTGAGTTGACGTTCGCCTTCTCCAGCGCCTGCTCGTCCACGGTCTCCTCGCTCTTGCCCAGCTTCGAGTAGAGATAGTGCTGCCAGGACATCTCGTCGGAGGGATCCAGCTTGTCGGGCAGCGTCAGCTGGTTGCGCGCAAACTCGATCACATCGTACTCGGTCATCTTCTTCAGGTATCGATCCTTGCAGTGCTGCACCAGCTCCTGCTCCCGTCCAGCAAACAGATTGAGGCCGACGGGCAGCAGGCGCTTCAAACACGCCACCATCAGACTCGCCTGCACCTCCTTGTCCTTGTCGCGCTTCTTGTCCCTGTTTTCTTCTTCTTCTTCACCTTGCCACCGACGGCGGGAGCGCCCTCCGATATGGCGGAGCGACGCGTGGCCGTGGGCATGATCAGGGCCATGTTATCGATCTCATTCGCAGAGATGAAGTTCTGCTCCTCCTTGAGGAAGTACTGGCTCTTGGACCAGATGTTGAAGATCTCGGCCACATGGTTGTAGAGCTCCTCGGCCTCGGGGATGTTGTCCTTCAGCCAGTGGTTGCGTTGCAGATCCACGTACTTGATGAGCAACGGATAGAACGAGTAAATGTCGCGCACGAGCAGATTCCAGTCCTCCTGCAGTTGCGTCTCCACCTGGGACGTGTCGTCGGTGGCCGACTTGATGAAGCCCCGCATGCTGTCCTCCTTGTGGAGCATGTTCTCGGTGCGCTTCTTCACGCGCTCCGCCAGAGGCAGGAACGGGTCCTTCAGTAGCTCCTCGGACGTGTTGATGATTATCTGCTGCGTGTAGGCCGCAATGCGGGTCATCCAGGGGGCATTGTCGTTGCCAATGTTCTTTTTGATCATCTTGAGCACATTCCGCAGCAAGGGGTTCATGTGATCCGCCGTGACCATGGTCACATGATTGCCACTGGTGGGACTCACATTGTCCGGGCCCTGGGACCACCAGAAGGGCAGGTAGGCGCACAGCAGCGGCAGGATGACGTCGATAATGTGCGGTGCATCGTTGTACGTCTTGTCCGACTCCACGAACTGGTCCACCTCGCTGAGGATGGTCTCCAGATTGGGCATGCACTGCTCCATCTTCACCATGATGTCCTGCGCCTCTAGCGAGTGGTCCGCGATGCGGTTTAACAGCGAGTACTGGTTGTGCTTGTTCAGGTGCGGCTCCAGATAGGCCACAGGGAAGCAGGAGCTGTAAGCGCCCAGGCACGAGCCCAGGGCCGGACGATGCCGCTCGATCTCCGTCTTCAGGTACTTGCGGTCGTGCGTGAGCGTCCCGTCTGTGCCCAGGTGGTAGAGTGCGGCCAGTATCTTATATGAGGCCACCTGGATCTCGTCGAGCAGCAGATCGCTGCCGTAATCGCAGGCCGCCAGGTGATCGAACATCGCCGTCAGCACGGGCAGCACCACCTGATTGACATAGCCCAGCGATGTGGAGGTCTTCAGGTGCGTGCCCCTCAGGTGGCTGTACTTTCCGTCTTGCAGATTGAGGATGGTGTTGCCCAGATCGTCGGACGTCTGGTTGAAGAACGTCAGCATGGAGGTGCGTATGAATTCGGGGCAGTTCTTGGTCAGCGTCCTGGCATCGATGCCCTTGACCAGCACCTGGAGGCAGCGCACAGTGATGCGCACATCTGGCCCGAAGGCGCTCAGGCGGTTGCGCAGCAGTGCCGCCAGTTTACAGAATATGGAGGCAACCATTTCCTTCTCCTTGAGCGAGGCCGCTCCAATGTTGTTGGTGGCCGTGGCAATGGCAATGAAGTAGTTGCGGTGCGTCGAGAAGTACTTCTCCATCAGTGGCAGGACCACCTTCGAGAAGAACTTGATGTCGCGCGTGGCCGTCTTGAAGGAGGTGCGACGACTAAAGGTGGTCGATGGCTTCAGCAGCTTCATGTTGATGGTGGCCCTATCCAGATAGGCGATGAGCTTCTCCAGCAGCGAGTACGAGAATCTCAGCTCAACGGCCGCCTGTGTGGCTCCACCCTCCTCCACAGCGCCGCCCTTGGATGGTCTACAACGAGGATATGGATTGTGGCTGGTATTATAGTAATCTGAATGGATCTCCCGCTGGTGGGGACTCACTTGTGCAGCTTGTATCCCTGGTACTGCATGTACTTGAGGAACTCCTGCGATCGTTCGCGATCCTTCTTTTTCTCCTTGTCCGTGAGCAGATCGTACGGCACCAGCTGTGGATGGATGACACCTCCGCAGCCATTGAGCTCTTCGTTCTTCTTCTTGGCCCAAATGTCGTGAGAGTTCTCCGCCAGACGTTCGGCCATATTCTGCATCTCCCTGCTGAGCGTTAGGTTGCTCATATCCACCGGATGGGGATTGTAGTTGAAGGGACTACCCTCGTTCTGAAAATCGTGCTATCGTTGTTAACGGAGTGGTCAGCAGAGGGGGCGGGGTTGAAGTTGCAGATTCGAAACAAATGATGAAATGTTGGAAATATGGAAAATGCGTTAGAAAGATTGGTGTTGGATTGGAGCCAGATGGGGGATTGGATTAGTCGGGTAAACGCTGGGAAACTACTACATACAATCTGAGGCTTCGATTGGCGACGCGTCGATCCACGATGATTGAGTGGGACCTCCACCTCCGAGTGTTCCACGGTCCAGCCAATGGCCAACAGACCCTTCAGGCACTCACGCACTGGATCACGGTAACGCTCCCGTTCCTGCGAATGCAAATTACTTCATTATTCAATATTTCTGCACACAAAAAATCGGATTTGAAAAAATCTGTGAAAGTATTAGATGATTATATATATATATTAGAGATTAGATTATTAGATGATTATAGATCGGATTTATATATATATATTAGATGATTTTTTAGATGATTAATAAAATCAATCAATGGATTGACAGATCAGATGATGAAGGATAATCAATAGATTTGATTTGATTCGTTTCCCACACGTACATATTCGGTGAGCATGTTGTAGGGCTTGAGGCGGGGATGCTTGCGATCGTTTTCGGAGCGGATGTCGCCATAGGTCCAGCTACCCTCCAGGCGGCGACTGGCCCAGGCGTCGTGATAGTGCTCGCTGAACTTCTGCACCAGAGAGTTCAAATCGTTGTCCAAATGGACGCTGTTCGTGTCGATGGGATGGGGCATGTATTGCGGCTGATCCGGGGCACCCATCTGGCGGCCATAGTAGTCCTCGTCCGTGTTCTTCGACAGACTGTAGTCGGGCGGTAGGGCGCAGCCGATGGCGATGAGGCAGGGCAGTGCTTTACCGAACAGTTCCGGGTCATAGTCCATGTTGCTGAGCGAGTCAAAAATGTTGGAGAACAGGAGCATGGTCAGGCGCTTCTCCTCGTCCGACGACGCCCCGTACGAACCCTGGCCTTGAGTCGACCCATAGTACTTGGCGCAGCGATCGAAGTGAAGGGTGAGCAGCTGTAAAGGCAGAGAGAAACCGTTTGAGCATATGGGATATCTCTATTTTTTGAACCAAATACTGAACCTACCCTCAGTGCCACAGTGGTGTACTCGGACAGCTTGGACACATCCACAGTCAACTTGCGCAGCAGCTTGAGCAGCATGGCAGGTTGCATTTGGGATGTGAGGGCCACCAGGAAGTCGGAGACGGCCTCCCGCTGCCCCTTGGTTAGCATACGGTTCTTCGATAGCCGGTAGACCGTGTGCAGAGTGGCATCCAAGAGGCTGGCGTAGTTCTCGGCCTCGTTGTAGAACTTGGAGTGCTTGATGAGGAGGGGTAGGATGGAGTTGCCGATGTAGCGATTCATGGCCAGGGCCATGTCGCTCTCGGAGCCGTCGCTCTTATCGAGAATGGTGGCCGTGCGCAGATCGGGCAGGAAGGCGTCCTCCAGCAGGCGATAGAACAGATCCTGTGTCTCGATGCCGTAGACGCGCTCCAGGAAGAGCACAATGCTCTGCTTGTTGTTGGGCAGTAGGCCGGAGGGCATGTCCGTTTTGGCCTTCTCCTCGCCGGGCCCCGTCTGGGTGAGAGTGAACTTAAGGCTGAGCACACCCTGCAGGTCCTCCAGCGGCACCAGAGATCTCAAAATAGCTCTAGCTCTCAGCGACTCGTTCTTGCCCTGCTCGATGACAGAGGCGTCAGGGGCACAGCGGCCCAGCAGGTCGACGAGCGTACAATAGAAATTGAGTATGGCGGCACCCGTGTCGATGTAGTCCTCGTCCTCGTCGCTCTCGGGCAACGGATGCGTAAAATTCAGACCGGCTATGGTGGTGCCTTCGGCCTCGTCCCGCATTTTACAGCGATCCGAGATGCGCTCCGACATGCGATTGGCCTCAACGATGGCCCGGAAAAGACCTTCCCCTTCTCCTCTTAGAGCCGGTCCCAAGCACTCTGGACGACGGATAAGAAGACGAATGACAAGGTTCGCATTCTCCTCGACACTCTCGCCATTGACCCACACGCAATAGCGCAGAAAGTCCAGGTAACGCTCGCCCTCAACGGGATCCCAGCCGAGATCGGGATACCCTTTCTCGATCAGTTCCGAATTGCTCTGCAGGCCGCACCTGGACAGATACACGGCGATCTTCTCCAGGTAGTGTTCCCTAAGCGCCAGAGCTAATTCTGTGTTCTCCATCAGACTCGAATATGCCACGTCCAGGGGTGTGGAGCCTCGCAGGCTCGGCCGTGCCAGCAGAATGTTGGCGTTGTCCAGCAGGAAGTCAAAATGATCGAACATGGCCTTTTGGTTCTGGCGGCCGGTTCGGCAGAAGTAGCACAGGAAGCGACAGCAGGCCACGACCATCTCGTGGGACGTGTCCTTCTCCTTCGAGGGCACACCCTCGCCTCCCTCGGGCTGGGCGGGTGCGTCGCTCTGTGCCTGGGCCCGCCGTCCCAGCGTGTTCATCATCACGGCCATGACGTTCTCGTGTACGCGCAAGATGCGTATCAGATCGGGGTGCTGGAAGAACGTGGCGTTGTTCACCAGCTTCCAGAGACGTTTGCGCATCAGTTCCTCCTCTTCCTGGCTCATTTGGACGGGCAGCAGGGCGCGTATCTGGCTGAGGCCCACCCACATTTCGGCCACATCCTCGCGCGCTCGATTGTTGATCACATAGGTCTTCTCCAGAGCCCGCACCAACTCACCAACGGTGTCGTATTGGCGCAGCAGGAGGCTGAACATTTCGCGAACCAACTTGGGGTTCTCGATTGCCGACTCCTCTGCCCAGCTGACGATTTGCTTGATGAGAACCTTGCGGAACACCTCCTCAGGTGTCTTCTTTTCCGGCTCCTCTACCTCCTTGGGCCCCTCCTCCAGCTCCTTGACCGTATTGATGAAGTTGTAGATCTTCGTGATGGGCCCTGTTTTGATCTCCTCGATCGCTGTACCGCTCTCGGTACCGTCGGGCTCCTGCAGCGCATTGAGCGACACCTTCTGCATGAGGCTGTCGTGAAAGTCGCCCAGTCGGCCGCGCAACTCAAGGCCACAGGTGCAGTTGTCCTGGTCATCGGACTCGAGGTTCTTGAAGCACAGTATCTGATTCATTTGCTCGCGCGGCGGACACCGGAACTCCTTGGTCTTTTTGGCCGCCACAGCACTGGGCAGATCCGATTGTTTGATCTCGATATAACGACGCAACTGATCGGTTTGCAGATCGCCCACAAAGTCATGCGAGAACGCAATGATGCTCTCCACCCGATGCCGCAGCTGGGTATCGTACAGATGATGCAGCAGATAGCACATCTGCAGCTTGGCACCCTCGGCCATCTTCATGGTCAGCAGTCCCTTGCGGTGTTCATCTTTGCCCTCTGAAAGGGATCAGATCAGATTAGATCATCTTTTTATAAATTATCAAGTCGAAACGAATAGACGTTCCGGGACGTTGTCTTACCTTTCTCGAATTTGGCATCCCATGTCTCGGGATCGACCATTACCAACAGCCTCTGTACATCTTCGTCGGTGAGGACACCGACCAAGAGCAAGCGATCTGTTAGCTTAATGAGGGGTCTAAAATCATCAAAAGCAATCGTTTCATGAGGCAGTTCGTATCTGGAGCTATGGCAGCTTCTATGGGGGATATACTTACAGGAACAGGTTCTCGTTGGTCCAACCGATCGGATCACGATTGTGCACCTGATTGATCTCCACGGCGTCTTTGAGGGCCTCCATCACGAACTGCCTGACTACTTCTAGGGGGAACTTCGGGGAGTACAATTGGTCGATGTCGGGGATCGGTTCGCTGGAAACACTTGGCATACTAGATGTTGCAATCACAGGGGGTCTGGACGGATCGGATCAGATGCACGGATTTTGTTGTTGTTGTTGTTGGTTTTGTAGTGATTGTAGTGGTGCGTTGGTGCAGAGTGTGTTGGATGCAGGAGCAGGATATTTTGTTGATTGAAAGTAGAATGTTTGATGCAAAGTAGAATGAGGCATGAACAAAATCGAATGCAATGCAAGGTATATTCTATGGGCAGGGAGCAACTACGGGTAAGAACTCACGTGATTTCCGTCATACGAAGCTGGGGACGCACCGACTCTGTGACCAAGGATCGCAGCGAGTGCTGCATCTCTTCTTCCGCATAAAGCTCCTTCAGTTCGGTACCCAAGGGCGTGATATACTCATTCTTGCACACCTCCATCGTAGTGGCATGCGACTCCAAATGCAGGGCGATCAGCAGATCATAGAAGCCCTGCCGCAGCGGACCGCTCATGTACTCCGACCGGATGGCATAGAGCAGCTGCTTCTGGTCCACGTGCTGGCAGAGGGCGTGCGCTGCACGGTAGTTGGACTGATAGCACAACGCCGCATACAGGGTGAGGGTGTGCGCATGAAAGGAGAGCAGCTTGTCCATCTCGATCAGCTCCAGTATGTCAATGCAGCGATCCTCCTCGGGTATGTGCAGAGCCAGCATGGACACAGGGTCCTCGCACAGCATCGACCAGCCGCGGATATCGGACAGCTTCAGGGCGTGCACCTGCAGCGAAGTGTTAGGCACTCGGGCCCACTGATGCGGACGCAGGCACTGCACCTTGAGGCGCGGCGGGGACTGGGGATTGATGTGCTTGTCGCTGGTCGGCAATACGGCTGCCGACAGTGGCAGTGTGGTGGGTGTGCGACCCAACTCGATCTGTAGGATCTCCTTGCTGGTGGCCTCCACAAAAATGGCCGGAAAGAGCTTGGTGTCCGGCTCCATCATCCAGCGGTGCGAGGTGTCCTTACCCTCGCACGTGAACCGAATTATGCCCGTGGCCGTGTCCACGAAGCAACCCACGAACATGCCCTGGGAGGCACCCTTGCCGGAAGCGTCCTGGGTCACCTCGTTGAACAGTTCATCGGCTCGCACCACATAGCAACTCTGGCGATCGATCCGCTCGATGGGCACCTCGTAATCGTCCTCGATGTACACGGATCCCCGGCGCACCTTGTTCTTGTTGAACTCCCGGCTGTGGAGATGATACTGGGTCGTCACCCAGCCAACGTACACGTGCGTGGGATCCTGGCCGGGGAATATGCGCACGCCGTAAAAGTATTCGTTGATCAGTTTGAGGCAATCGGCGTCGAACATCTCGTTTCCCGACGACTCCACCGGCGGTTGTCCCAGATTCGAGGAGCTCAACTGCTTGGGTCCCTGTAGAGCCTGTTGCTGGACCGGAGTGGATGGGATCTCCGCCTAAAAAAGAATTTCTTTCAGATTGTCTTAATCCTTACATTCCATTCTCGATACTCACATTGTTTAGACGCAGGGTTGGGGCGCGGGTTGTCATTTGCTGGTTGACCACATTCCGGCCATGGGCCACCGTGTTGCGGCGCTCCAGCGAAGTATCCAACGTTCTGGAGCCCATTTTCTCGCGACTCTGATCGCGCGACTTCTTGGAGAAGAACTTGAATGGACTGCGGCCGCGCTTCTTCTTGTCGTCGATCTCCTCGCCCAATCCGTTCATATCCAGCACCGATGTCGATCGCTGCATTTCGTCCAGAGCGGCGGACATGTCGCTCTCGAAGGTGATGTTGCGAGTGAGGCTGCCCTTGCGCGACGTCCGAGGTGGACGCATCATGTGCTCTGCCTCGGCCTCCGCGTGATCGTCAAAGTTCCCCCGCGTCAGCCCCTTGATGTCGTTCATGTTGAAGCCGCCTGTGAGCATGTGGTCCATGTGGGCAGCCGTTTGGGCGTTCTGCATCTGGGCAGCCGCCGCCTGAGCCTCGCGCATCAAGCGATACTGACGGATCTTAATCTCCTCCCACCGGCGCGCCTTCTCCTGCTCGCTGATGAACTCCCCCATGCAGGTGACGGGCAGGGAGAGGCGCAAAAACTCCCAGTTGGCCTTCTCCATGGTCTCGAACGTGTTGTGGGAGATCTTCAGATGCGGCGGGGTGTCTGCCCCCCCAGGAATACGCGTCACATCGATGCGACAGTCGGGCATCTCCTCGGTGTTCTCGAAAATGGGTTGGTCCTTCGTATACCAATGGGTCACTGGCCGACGCATGTTACTGTTTGAATGTATGGAATGCGAAAATGTAGAGCTACACGGATGCAGGGTTCGATTTTACTCACACACAGAATGGCTCATAGCCCTCTTGAAGACCACATGTCGTGAAGAACTTCAGGGAGTCCACGTCCTGGCCATAGATGAGGCGTGCCTTCTGGCCCACGCCCAGTGTGCAGGCGGGCACAAAGCCCACCCCCTCGGCGGTGACCTCGGCAAAGGTTGTCTCCCCACCCAGGGCGTCCATGAGGAGTTCTCCGTTCAGTGAGAAGCCTGCACAGCACACAGATTGATATTAATTAATGGATGGATGCAGGGGGATAGCATATCTAAACGTATCTAAGCCAAGAACCAAGCAGCTTTCTATTTCGAATTCCAAAGGGGGAATGGAATCCATCAAGCAATTAAAATTCCTCTAGCATATTCGTGCGGATTAATTTGCATTTGGATTTGTATTTGGACTTGCCTTGCAGTATTCATATGTTATGTACGTCTGGACTGATGCGTTTAGCTTGGGTTAACTTTTGTTTTGGGTTAAAGCTAGTAGTAGTACAATATATAAAATCACAAGCAGACTATACTATATAATAGATGTACGAGTGAGTATTACGGTGTTAGCTCTCATGCTAAATACATATTGTACATTGAATTTTTGATTAGTAATTACAGGCAGTTTAATTGAGAGAGAGAGAGACGAGTGAGTAAAAAGCTTTAGATGGGCTGATGTGTCGTCACCTTCTCCTCAGGCCTTCGGCCACTCAGGCCTTTTCCTCTCACGCCGTGCGTTTCTGTTGTTCAAAGGTAACAACATTGTATTCATATGTATGTACTGAACGTTAGAGCTTAAGATTGGTTTTTTGGGATCAAAAATATGTACTATAAAAAAGCGTTGCCTATAAAAGCTAATGATCTAATGCAGTGGGGGCAGAGCTCTAGCAAATAACCAAAAACACTTTTAGGATGTAAAAGAAAAAACAATTCTTTTACGAACACAATGGAAAGACATCTTCGATTCTGTTTCAGTTTGCTCAGACAATCATCCTTTATTTTTTGACTATTTGGTCCGTTATGAGCCGCGGCAAGGGACGCCGCTCTACTTAAATATATACCCGATACTCAGTCAGTGTATATATATGATCTTATGATTTATTTTATGTAAACTATTCACTCCATTTATCCTCTTTCCACTTATTGGCCTACTTGATGAGAATTTTTTGATTACTAAATCCGTTTCCATTCCTTCGCTTTGGGGCGCACACTGCACGAGGAAGAGTGTGTAAGAGAGAAAGAGTAAGCGCGTCGAACGAGATAGCGGTCAATTTAAACGTTCATTCTTGCTATAATAATGATCCGATCTGATCCAGATTCAGCAAAATCTTCGAAATTGTGGATGCCACCGATTTTCACACTTTGTGGGGGCACTTGTATAAAATGTGATACCACAAAAGTCTAGATACAGAATTTGGTTGCTCCAGCTTTTATAGTCTCTGAGATCTGGACGCTCATGAAGACGGACGGGTATATAAATGTCTTGGAGGTTATTTGCGAGCTCTGATTGGTGTGTGGGGCAGGGGGGTCTCTTCATCTGGAATGATTTCAATGTTGATCTAATGGAGCTAATTGCAGGGGTTTTGCTAGGGGCATAGGGGGGGATAGGCTATTGATTGTCCTTCCAAATCGCTGGGAGCCTGCTGGGGCCGTCAGCACTCGGCTCGTTCTGTTTCTTGTTCTGGTTGCACGTTCTGTTTCACGTTTAGTAGATATCAAAAGCACGGAATAGTACATAATACATTCTTTAGAAAGTGGGAGTCGGGGTGGGGGAGGTTTCTTTCACATTACAAAAGTACAGAGAGAGAGAGAAAGAGAGAGAGCCTTAGTGGTTCGGTTCTTACTAATTGTGTGATCGGCTAGGTCGAGAAAGACCCCAACTATGTCACCGGGTCCGCACTGTTTACCAAAGGATTCACTGTTGCCACCATAGACTTTCTCTTCCTAAAAATGTTTCGGAATGAATTTCAGAATAGAATCTTCGTAGGTGATAGTTTTCCCTGTTTGAATGTGGGTTTTAGTTAATGATCGAATGTGAGAGTGTCGCTAAATGAACAAAATTAAGAAGAGAACGTAAGAGTCTTCGATTAAGTAAGAAAATAGAGTTAAACAAAATGCGAAAAAATAAATCAACGTTGGATATGCGCACGCGCACACGTTGGCAGTGCGTCTATGGGTCCTTACTGATGGTTTGCTCCTTGACATCGATAAAACAACCAATGACATCGCCAGCCTCATACCGCACCCCGAAGTGCTCAATGGATCCGGCGTGCATTTTAGTCACCTATAATCATGTGGGGGTTTCAGAGGAGGGTTTTGAATCGATCATTGCATTAATGCCCGTATCCCGCATTAGCCCGCACTAGTATTAAGGCAGCAGATCCCTGCATCCTGCCCTAAAAACAAGCTTACATCGATGCCGTCCCGATCCTGATCCCCCCCACTGGGGGAGGGGGCATACTCACATTGTGTCCATCGAAGGCCCAGCTGGTGTCCTCGCTGCCCAGCATCGCACCCGGATAGCAGTCGGCCCGCGCCCATCCCACGCGCATCGGTCCCGCGGTGAGGACCTCAAACTCGAAATACCACTTGCCAGAGGTCACGGCATAGTTGCGCTCCACGCGGTACGTCCGGAAGCCGGAAAACTTCAGGCGCTGGGCCTCGGCCAGCAGGGCTTCGGTGCCCTCGCCTGTGGGCGGATCCAACACATAGCCGTAGACGAGCAGAGTGCGCACCGTCTCGGAGGCGGTGTCCCGATTGGCCTTCTTGATGGCCTCGTCCACCTTGCCGTACGGCACCAGATGGGGGCTGCGATGGTTGTCCGAGTCCTCGTTGAGGCCATATGTCCAGCCCTGCTGGATGCGTTCCCTGGCCCAAAGGTTGTGCGTATTCTCGGCCAGCTGATCGACGAGCTCCTCCAGCTTTGGCGTGAGGGTGACGGCACTGAGGTCCAGCGGTGCTGGCTTGTAGCCATTGCCCTGCATGAAGATCTCGTTGGGCAGACGCACCGGACGAATGCGGGCGGGTGGCTTGTCCATGGTTATGTAGTAGCCCAACGAAATGATTGTCCTGCGGGGGGAAATAGAGCAAACTGTTAGCAAAGGAAGCCCATCTCTGGACTAATTTCTTTCTCACTTGAGTGTTTGAACAGCCAATTGATTGTCGTAACGCTTCTCGGCTGCCGGCAGCTTCTCGAACTGCGTAAGGCACGGATGAATGCGATGGTAGTCGTCGCGATGTTCGCCCCACGACCACCCCGCCTCGATCTTGTTGAGGGCCCACATTTCGTGAATGTTCTCCGCCAGCTTCTCTTTGATTTGGTCCACAGAGCTGGGCAGGGTCACGCCCGAGGTGTCCACGGGCTTGGGCACAAAGGCCGTGTCGTCCTCGATGAGCCAAGGGCCGGCCAAGACGTTCTTGTTGAGATTGCCAAAGTAGAAGCACGGATCCAGGCTGAGGATCTGGTGCGGCATCAGACACTGCACCAGCGCTGAGAAGCCCATGGGTGGAGCATACTTCAGGCGGCCATGATCACCGCCAAACAGGAAGCGACAGCTCAGTTTCGAGGAGCAGCTCATCACCGGAAAGAACATGCCGTCCAGATTGAAGTCCCGGAAGCAGCCGCGCACCTTGACTCCATTGAAAGTGAAAGTGATGACGGGCACCGACAAATCTATGGCAACGCCAATGACATCGCCCTTTCGGATGAAGGGCTCTTCGGTTACGGCATCCACCACCAAAGACTTGCGCCCACCGGTCCACAAGTAGGCGCCATCGAAGCCAAACGAGTACAGATCATCGCCCACTCCGTTGCCGCCCCACTTCTTGCCACCGCCCGGATACGGCACATAGCCTGAGGTATTGGCCCACCCAATCCGCAGATGGGGCATCATATGGGTCGTCTGCTCAATGTGGTCCATGGTGATCTCAAAGTACCACTTCTGGTACATGGACGACCCGTCCACGCGTCCGACAAAGATGTTCGGCCGAATGCTGGCCACATGGTCCACCAGGAGCGTCTGCAGCAGCAGGTTCTTGCCTGGCAGCAGGAAGTCGCAGATGTTGTTTTGGGAGGAGCGCACGGCTACGCCGTTACCGACGCACAGGGAGCACAGGACATCCAGGACCTTGGGGTCACGTCCATGCTTCTCCAGCAGGGAGATAATCACCTTGATGTGCTCATCCCGCATCATATTCAGCGCCTCGGGCGAATCGATGAGCACACAGTGCAGCACATCCAGCATTCCAGAGCCCTCGCTGGAGGCCTGGGAGCCCAGACGAGAGAACAACCAGTTCAGGCGGTTGCTATTCGCGAACTGGGCGCAATTCGTGTGATTGCCCTTGATGATGGCGGCCAGCAGTTGATAGAGGTACGTGGAGATGAGGTCCCAGCTTTGGCCGGTCTCGTCGCCAGCGAGAAAGCTGGCCAGGAAGCCCTGCGACGTGATGATATTGATCTTGTCAATGGCCTCCAGTATAAGATTGAGAACGCCCTCCTCTTGGAACAGATCCTGACGATTGCGCAAGGCACGGAAGCGATTCTGCTTCTCCTCGTGTTCTACGGATAATCGGAGAGATTAAGGGAGCCATCAGCTAAAAAAGGGGTCAACATACCCATATCGTCCTCTGGTTGAGAGAAATAATTGATCAAATCCTCCAGGCACATGACCATCTCGTTGAGGTTCACCTTCTGGAAGAATACCGAGTGTCGGCGATTCGATTGCAGCGTCTCCAATGCCCTAAGCAAATGATTAAATAGGAAATTATATTGGCTCCAAGAGCATTCTCTGATATTCTTGGGATATTTACGTGATAAACTGAGTGAAGAGACTGCTGCACTTGCGAATGACACGCGCCGTTTTCGATTCCTCCTCTTGGGAGCGCGAAAAATCCAGGCAATCGTCCATTTTGCCCTCCTCGTGGAGAATGGCCTGCTTCTCCTCAACCTTGCCGACGCCCTTCTTCTTCGTCTCGTAGCTCTTGTAGCTGAGCCACAGGCTCGTCTCGCAGTGCTGGACAATGACGGTGGTGTCACCGTACTTGATGATCGGCGACCCGATCACCTCCAGATCCTTGTCCTCGAGCACCTTCTTCTCGTCGTCCTTTTCCTGCCTGAGGCAGAAAGTCGTCGTGGCAATCGAAGCCTCCTCCTTCTTCACTAGAATCAGTTCGTTGCTATCGTTGACGCCCAAGTAGCGTCCAGTGGTGATGTGACGGATGCGCATGGGATGGTACCAGTTGATAAAGCCGCCCGTCCACTTGGTACGGGCCAATTCTAGGCGCCACAAGGATCGGGCCTGGGCCATGACCACGCCGCCCTCGTAAACGACAATGCTGGACGACAAAAGGGTTTAATTAAAGCCTGTCAGTTTACGCATATCTTGTCATTGGATCCTTACTTTTGACCCGCTTCACGACCCCACGTGCTCGGTATGGTCAGGCACTCGTCACCGCCGTGAAAGAAGCGCAACACGTCGCCGCCAAAGACATAGCCGACGTACTTCATGCGGGAGATGCCCGTGCCGTAGGGCTGGACGGACCAGTGGGTGACATGGAAGCTGGCATTCACAATCGACTGCTCGTTCTCCTTGGTCGTGTGCAGGTACCGCTCCGTGGCTACGGACACCAGGATCAGATCATCGCCGACGCGCACCTTCTCACCCTCGGAGCGCTGTTTGCTCGCCGGATGCACTGTCCACCAGCAGGCCTCGCCTTGG
Source organism: Drosophila lowei (assembly GCA_008121275.1). Classification (NCBI taxonomy): domain Eukaryota; kingdom Metazoa; phylum Arthropoda; class Insecta; order Diptera; family Drosophilidae; genus Drosophila; species Drosophila lowei. The sequence continues at coordinate 15,189,444 of CM017778.1, read as the reverse complement.
CTGTGCTCCTGCAGACCCACATCGAAGGATAGCTTATCGTTGGACGACGAGGTCGACAGACAGGCCAAGTACTGAAAGTATTTAAAGATTATTATGGGTATGTTTTAATCAGGAATGGCATCGCACCGGCGGCACTTACCATATCACTGTTGTGATGTCGGAGCAAAATGGCATTGCCGTAGAGCAATGTCCTATGTCCCGATCCGGTACCTTTGCCCTATTGAATGTCGGAAATGATTGATTAATGAGTGAAGATCCTTTCGTATAAGGGTACAGCTGGAGGGTTTGGCCGAAAATACAATCTGCTTTCTATTTTCTACAGCACAACAGTGAGCAAGGGGTAAGGGGCATTCCAAAAGCGTTTACTCGTGGGTTATACTGGGTATTAAGGATGTGATTGCGTTGTGGGGTTACGGGATTAGCCAAACACGTGGTAGTACAAGCAGAGAAATGATACCATCTTTCTCGGGTAGTACTCTTCAACATGATCCATTCTTGTTTCTTATCGTACCACATTTCCAATAGCAGTAGCGACCACATTTCGCTGTAAGGTACGTAAGCGAACGGACACGTTTAACCATTCACCACGAACGTTTCGGGGTTGTACAGTTGTCAATTTGAATGCTAGAGGAAATGTGCTATTACATGATCTACATACATATTCTTGTTTCTTAAAGAGACAGACAGAGCGCTTAATGATTATTCTCGTAAAGAGAAGCAGTAACGGCGCGATCAACAATAGCGAGAAGTAATAGCACTACAGACATTACACGGACAAAAGTGAAACACATAGAAAGTAAAACAGAAAGAGAGACAGAGATAGAAAGAAAAAGAAGCGCGAAAGAAGAAGGAGAATTTAACGGTATACTTACAACTTGACTATCCTGTTTTTGTGGGGTTTTTTATAGAACAAATTTTGAAAAAACAACGAAAAATTTATAGGTTACAAATGTGTAGAAGAATAAGGAACAGAGAGAGAGAGAGAGAGAGAGCATGCAATAGGATATTTCCGTAATACATCAAAGTAATTTATTATAATGTGTGGGGTGGAATAGGTGGGAGAACAAGCGACATGAATCTCTGAGCACAACATAAAATAAGTTTGGATAAAGTAAAAATTTGGAGGTTTATTGTGGAAGAGTCCCTAATGAAAGATCTGTATATACCGCGTACAGATAGATGGGTGTTTACTTACAGTCTCGGATCCCGCCGCCGTCACCAGCTCCTGCAGGGCACGCACCGACAGGGCCTGTTCGATGACGAACACACACTGCGACAGATCCGGCGGCACATTCTTATCGGCAATGTTCTCGAGGAAACAATGCCGGTTACCAAATCCCTCGGCGGCCAAGCAGACACGTTCTCCCGTCGCTGTACACGAGAGTGTGACCATGTCCTCCTGTAATTGTATTTAGATGTGAGTGGAGATTGTAATGGAATCTCGGGAAAGGGTAGGCATAGTGAAGAATGGATAATGGAGGCTGGTGGCTGGCGGTTGCTAGGTAACAATTAAGTCGTTAAGAGGCCTAAAGTTCTGATGCAATTTTAATGAGACTTTGGCAGCAATTCCAACCGGCAAGCAACCACAACACCAATTGGTATTTTCCCCCTCACACACACTCGCACACACATACACGTGTGCCCTTTGGGGACAGGTTCCAATGCCACATCAAGCAAAGGCAATGCACACGCAAATTGAGGGAATTGTTACAGGGCACTGAATGTGCAAATGAATGGACAGGGCAGGGAGCGACAGGACTCTCGGACTCCGGACTCCGGACATGGACACGGATGTTCCCTGAACCACGGACCCACTTGGATGAGATTTGCGTTGCGCTTGGGTTATGTGATGTGTGAATGTGATGTTGTGTGTAGCAGTCGAAGTTAAATGAACGGTAATGGATTTCGAATCGAGCAATTTGCATAATTTAAATCCGAATGAAGTGCCTGCCGAGCGAGTCCCTGACCCAGCAGCTTCCACTACTGTCCTCTGTCCCCTGTCCTCCCCGATCAGGATGATAAAACTGTTTAAAATTTAAACTTGACCACATCCACACACGCCCACAATGCCCACAGCGAAGGACTTGGCCCCAAAAACTGCAGCTCATTGACGAAATTTGCATTTGACTTCATTCCGATTCCGAGAAATGTTTTTGCAACCTTGCACTTTTCCGGTCAATGGTTTTGTGGAACCGCAAATTGTCTCCAACAACAAGGAGGCGGACACAAACACATCTTAAGGACACCATTCCCCTGGCTTCCATATTTATTGAATTACTGCTGTGGGTCTGGGATTCAGGGACTGATATACAGAAATGCAGGTCTGCGGATACTTTCATCTCAACAACTTTTGGCCCTAAACATATTTATTTATTGCGGCAAGGTGTCGTCGTTTCAGCTGACCCTTACAGAAGGGGGGTGGGCAGCACTGCTACTACGAAAGGGGGAGCAGGAACAGGAAGTATCACTATTTACTTATACCCCATAATGACTGTCATTTGGAGCACCAGCTGTGGGCATTGATATATAGGAGCATTTGTCAGCTGACGATGTGTTCATCGCCAGGCTCCGGCCTCCGGCTTCTCCCGACATCTGGGGAGAAATCTATGTAAAGTGGAGAATGAGCCTCAACGAAAGCTACATCCGAAATGGAGGCCCCCTTTTGGTGACTGTGATTGAATTTGTGACTCGAGTTTTGTATTTATTGCGTGCCATAAACAAAAGTTAGGGGCGCCCATAAATATGCATTACAGATACACTGAGGGACGGAACATCTTTTATGGATTGGCCCATCGGTCGGCACTCCTCCCTCCCTTCCGACGACGACGCCGCCGCTTTGTCGTATATTTTATGATACCAATTGTGAAAAATCCCCCATGGATTTTATTGAGTGGACGTAATTGATTTTAGATGATCTCCCTTAAGGCCGGATTGTCTGTCAGTGACAGTGTCCGCATAGCCCCCCGGATGACCAATCACCCCCGCCCCCCGTTACTCACCGTTCTCAGGAATGAGACATCATCCTGCTCGGAGCCACCTTCCGCTTCAGCCATTTCGTTTGGTTAACGCCAACGACTGCAGCGCCTCCAGGCAAACAAGTTCAACCCAGCAGCGTAGTGTATTTAATTTGGTTGGGAATTTCCCTTTCAGCCACTCGTATCGCTTTTCTTTTCCTTGAAGAAAATTCAAATTGTTTTTTTTTGTTAGTTACGTTATTCTCTCGTTGCATTATTTAAACACTCTCGTCATGACGCCGCCGAAGAATTCGCTGTGTGGATTTTTGCATGGGATGTCAGAATTTGAGTGAAACGTGCGCGCACATTTTTATGTTTTTCATAGTTTGTTACTTTCTCCCGCTTCGTTTTTGCACACACACACACACACACACTTAAATACGCATACACGCAATGCATATGGTAAAAACAGAGAGCTCTCTCTTTCGTTTTGTTTCTCACTCGCTCCCACAACCACTAGTCGGCTCTTCGACACTTTGTTTTGGTTTCGCTCTACGAACAGCTGATGTGCTCGCTCTGCTCTCTTTGCTTTTTTCGCCGCATTTTTTCCTCGTTTCTCACTTTTACCGTTATGTGTGTGTGTCACGATTTCGGAAAGACGAACATAAATATGTATGAATTTAGGGTAAGATATGCCATTGTAGCACTTGAGACTTTACTTTGTAAGAAATCTATTACACTTTACTGCCGATCGTGTTAGTTTGTCTAATTTCTAATTCCTTCGACTAAGCGATATTCTAAACTTAGTGTATCGATAGAAGCAGCGAATATGGAATCGATAGTGATCAAATGGCTAAAAAGTGTTTTTAAATGCATAATATGCTGATAAATATGTGCAATTGATTTGTTTTTTAAGCTATTAGTACTGCCACAATAATTCTGTAATAATCAGAAGCTCTACTCTTATCGATAGTGTCTTCAGAAGCAGGTGGTGCGATCAGGTGGTTAAAAGAAAAAGGCGCGAACACTGACAAGAATGTCCGCGGAATCACGAATTAATTTGTTCAATACAAAACCAACAATTTGCTGTTTTTAAAAAAACAAAAAGAGTGTCCGGAAATTAAGTATAGTGTATATTAGCTGCGGCTAATCAAAATCCATTCCATCTAGTGTTTTTTCTTTTTGGGTAAGTGCCAAAGTTACTTTGTAGGAATGGCGTGTTCGACACGGCTAATCTTTACATATATTTATATATTTTGTTCAGGTGCTTGTTATTTGTGCAACATGTTGCCGTTTGACAACTATTCACATATAGAATAGGCTTGGGGGTATGTCATAGATAATTGCTTGGTTGTGCGTGGGCTTGGGGTGATTCGCTTTGTTTTATCCTTGAGCCAAGGACTTTCTTTCACTTGTTTTACTGGCGACATAATGTCTGCAAGACAGAACGCGACGATACGACATACGCGTCGGGACGCCCCCACTGCGTGGCCATTGGTAATCCAAGGGTCCGGATGACAACGCAGTGAACAGCTGCCGCCATTTTGCCAGACCGGCGGCTCCCACACCCACGTCTCAACCCGGCGCGCCACTTGGGATTTCGTTATAGTAGAGGGGTTTTTTTTGTTTTTCAGAAAAGATTCTTTAGTTTTCTTGTAGAATTTGAATTTTCCCAACGAATTGTTGGCGTTCAGCGGTGTCGTGTGTTTATTTTTGGTTTCACCGCCGCACGAACACCGCCCGAAGGCGCACAGAGCCGACGAGGAGCGCACACATGTCCAAAAATATCACACGCAAAGGCCTGGGCAGCGCACAAAACTAGAACACTTTTCAGAATTTTCCTCAAATTTTCATATTTTTACTTATTCGATACGGAAAAATGATAATTGCAAAGCTTATGCAATTGGAATCAATCGAACAACCGCACTGGAGACCGGCTCTGGGATGCGGCAAACGGATGCGCAGGGGCCAGGCGAAAGGAAAGCATGGATTTTCCACGTTTTTCCCCCAGTTTCACAGCAGCACACAGAACGCACATATAGATTCTATACTCGATGCTGGGGGCCCAGTACGGGGACAGCAGAACCACGGCGAACTTACTTTTCGTGTCGATATTACTCTCTAGACTGACGACGAGCCCCAAACGACGGCGACTACGAGTGCAGAATGCTGAAGACGAACGAACGAACGGACTGCGGCACGCAACACGCAGCCAGCCTCCGCAGTCGGGAGGCAGAGCGAAACAGTGGGTCGAGTGGTACAGTGTATATGTATATGTAGTATGTGAATTTCAATTAATTAGAAATGGGATGCTGTAATTTCCATGTGCAATTTGTGGAAAATGGCATACATATTATTTTAAAGTGTTCTTTGCTAATCAGGAGAGATAAACCTTAGTGTCTATAGACAAAAAAGAAGCGTATATGCCCTGCTTTGTCCTAGATCTATTGAAAAAGTGAAATGGGAAATTCTATGTTTTGCCCCACTGTGCGACGATATTCGCCCCGAAGCACTCTCTCGCCGGCTTTGCCGTTTTGGCCGTGATTTTTGTTCGCCTCATCGCTTGTTGCTTGTTTGCCTGCTGCACACACACACACACCACACTCGCACGTACACTCTTTATTTCGCTCCAATTGCTCTCCGGTATTTTGATGCTTTGGGGCCAGGAATCAGCTGTTGGCGGCTCGAGGAAATGCCGAAGACGAGTGCCCTCCCGCACACCACCGAGAAAACAAAATAAAAACACATTTTTAAAAGGTTTTTCGGTATTCTTGTATAATTGTCAGCGCATCGCTGTCTTTGGCGTCTCCTCTGTGTGGGCCCCCGCTTCCTCGCTGCTAAACGAAGGCCTGCCAAGACGCCGAGTCGTTGATGATGATGATGCTGTAATAGGTGTGTTAAAAATAAATCATGTGTCGACTATATTCGTGCATCTATCGTATACACTCATTCAACTTGAACTTGTCAGCTTTTAATGAATGAATTCATATTTTTGTGGCCAAACTCATTCGTTCTTCGAGTCTCTTTTTGGCTTGACAGCGATGCGTTCAGGCGGAACAATTTTAGACATTCGACCACAGGGTATTCGTAGCCAGAATGAAGGAAGGAATCAAAACAACATTCGCTTTGACAGACGATTGGAAAGATAGCTCCCAACCAACCTAGGTGGTATCTCACAGTCGGAATATCGACTAGTTCTAGCATTCTTGCTTATTTCTATTTAAATTATTAGGTGGGTTTAGAAAAGGGATTGGTTAGGGCACTTTCTATCTGTATCATGCGGCGGATGCGTAATTTGAATTATGGCGCATTTCATTGCAATTCCTTCCAAGGCATGCACTTGCGCCACTAGCAGGGCAGGGGCACAGCCAGATGGAGGCTAGGCCCCAAATTAGCCAAGTGTAAGGCTCCTTCCGGCTGCTGTTTCTGTTCTTTCTGCTGTTTCTGCTGTTCAAAGATAAAACTTGCCCGCCCTCCCAAATGGGTTTTATGAAAAACAATACGGATGAGCAGAAATCAGAGCTTTCTGGTGCATTGAAGCCGCAACAAAAAGGATGTTGTTGCAACTGCATGCGTGATCCTTTTAAGGAAAGATCCAAAGAATTGTGCAGCCAACCGGAAAGGGGTAGATATACCCGTACTCGCACTCGCACTCGTACTCGTATGCAAACTGCCTTCCATCATTTCCAACTGTGTCTCGCTGTGTATCCCTCTAAGTGTGTTTTGGCATTATGGGTTTTCGGGTTCGCCACAATTCATTACGATGCCGGGGGAGAGCGATGGGGCACGGGCACTCCCCCAGCTGCCATTTGCGGTTCCCATGGAGCGGAAGCCGTAATGGCTGCGGCTTCGACCTCAGCTCTCTGGGCTGTTTATGGGTGCGGCTTCTTTGATTGTCAGCTGGCTATTCCGCCAAAGGCGTAATTGCTGTCTATGCCAGCCCCAGCCTCAGGCCCCTTGCTGCGGTCCAGACACTGGGGCTACCTTCTCTCCGGTTTCCCTGCCCTCTGACCCAGCCGAATATTAAATTTAATGATGGAATTTTACAGTGGTTCTGCCACGGCAGCTACTGGCCCACGTGGTTGCCATGTCGTCGCACATGGGTCCCGGGTCCAAGTTGTTTCCCTGATAATTTGCAAATCCTTGCGTCAATGGCCATGACAATGATTATGCCACCGACAAAAAGTTTTTCGGTCGTCATTGTTTCCTTAGTGACTCTGCGGACTCTGGACTGTGGACTTCAGACTTGCACCTTCCGCTCCACCCTCTGTCGTCTCTCTCTTTTTGCTGCCCCAAAAGTTTAGCAAACAAAACTTTTCCATTTACTCGGCCAGATGAACTGTTGGAGTACTTGTGACGTGCATTTCCACGCTGTCGCCATTGAGGTTTGTTGATTTTGACGGCCATCGCTGCCATCTGGAAAGAACAGTCTCGTCTCTCTCAGGTGCGGCCCTGAGGGGGGTAGACTGTGTCACCTGCATTCACAAAGAAAGCCAAAAAAGAATGCCGAACAAATTGAATGATAGTCACATTTGTCGAAGTTTGAATACCCTTGGAAGGCAATGGGAATTTCTAAATGATTGATATTTTGATTTTTTATGCATTTTATGTATATAAGAATGGAGTGAACAATTCAGAGATTGACAACGGCTGGGCCGATTTGGATCAAAATGGGATCAAGAGTCAACTTACATAGTCGGAGATCAATCAATGAAACAATCAATGGGGTCATCCTCATTTCTTGTCCGTCTATATTTTTTTTTAGCAATAATATGACCCAAATTGAAGTCAGACATATTTTTAAATGTTATATGTTAAAAAAAGAATAGTTTTCTATATAGAATATTTTAAAATTCAAATAGTAAGCAGCTTCTATAGTTTCATAGCAGACAGCTTTAGGCGTTTCATAGCAAACAGCTCTAGGGGTCACATAGCGAACACCTCCAGGAGTTTCATAGCAAACAGCCTTAAAGGTTCAATTCAGACAGCATTAGAAGTGTCATGTCATAGCAGATAGCTTTATAAGTTTCACTTCAAATAGCATTATGGGTTTCAAAGCGAACAGTTTGACCGGTTTCACACCGGTTAGCTTCACGAATTTCATATCGGAAATCTTTGATAGCTTCACGGCAGACAGCATTTCAATAGCTCCAAAGTGTCTGAAACTCCTTTTCCAATAAAAAACTTATTCTTGCTGTCTCCAGTTTGAAGAGTATTTGTATATGCCACACGGCAACCGCCCTACGAGCTGCCAGAAGTTTCGTGTCCTGCAGGTTTTATTCGTACTTACTTGCCCAGTTGGTTCGCCGACCATCCCACCTATTAATTGAGGGCCCATCACGGGCAGGCTTCGCTTGTTTGCCCCAGTTTGTTGAATCAATTTGCGGCAACAACTGATGAAGCAGCAGTAGCGCAGTAGCGGAAGTGGAAACTGAAGTGGAGGTGGCAATGAAAGCTAAAGTTTCCGTGGAAGTCCCAAGCAGAACAGGAAGCCTGGCAAGTGGATGTCGAAAGGGAATAAATCAATCAATTTCAGCCAAAGAATACTTTTGACCACGCCCTGTTTGGCGAGAGGTACATTTTATTTTCCCTTTATTCGGGCTTCATTCTATTGTTTTTTTTTGTTGTATTTTTTTTTGTTTGGCGGAACTAATTAACTTCCATTTAAATGAAAAACGAGCTGCTATTTGTGCAGCCCATCGAATGAGCGTCATAAAGTCAGTCAGGAGAGAATAATGGCCTGCCCACCCCCACCCGGTGGCCCTTCCTTCACGCACCACGCACCCACATGTCCGCTCAATGGGCCGTATACGTAATTTGAAGGAGGCGGACGGCGTACGGCGGACGGCGTCCTGCCACCGCCTGAGATGCTGTTAAAATTAATGCCAGCTCGTAAGTTTTACAAGGAATTCAATTTTTTCTTTTTGTTTCTGCCACACCGGATAGCAAGACGGATAGTGGTGTGGCTCTGCTCTGCCTTTACTGGAGCCGGAGTCCTGCCTATCAATGGAAAGTTTTGCCATTAAATTGTCTTTTGTGAACCGTAATCGGTTCTGTCTTTTGTCCCACGCAGTCGGGAGTAGGGATCTCCTTCTAGGGACAAAAAAGGAAATGCATTTCGGATGATTTTTGGTATTCATTGTTCGTTTTTTATATTATTAATTTATTAACAGATCTTGGTTTAAAAATGCAATAGGTTTCATATGCATTACATTCCATATTTTTTTTCTCGGTATTTTCTCTTACGAGAGTGTTTTTCTTTTCTTTTTTTTTACAATTTATCAGAGATGGCGATTGCGTCTATAAACTATGCATTTTGTGTGTGTTTGTGTGTTATTTCTTATGGATCTTACGCTTTTTTTAATTATTGTTTTGCCCCCTGGCGGCTACTGTACAATGCTTTAGCCCTTGTCTATATTTAATCTCAGAGCTTAGACATACATACATACATACATACATACAGACTAAGTAAAACTCAATAACCATTCATCTGACATTCCCCTGTTACTCTTTAGGTTTAAGTTCGAATTAACATTTAGCATCAATCATTCATCTTTTATCTATAATCTTTAATCTAGATTCTGGTATTTCAAGTCTTGTGTGTCTTCTGTTCGAATTTTACTCTCCGTTTACTCTGTTACTCTGTTACTCTGTTGTATATGAAATGATAGATTGGGGATAGAATAGATGGGCTTAATCGTACTCGCACAACAATTGAAAATTGATTTAATTATTTAAAGAGTGAGAGAGAAAGAGAGTGAAACAATCAGCAAACAAGCAGCACATCGTTGTTTTTTCTTTGTTTAACAAATATATCTCTTTGGCAAAAACGTACAAATCGAACAACTTGATTTCGTTAATTGTTTTCAACATAATAATTATCTACAATAAGTCTTATTTCGTTAAGTGTAAGTCCTAAACTATATAAAGGTACTATAAATATAAATACGTATTCAGATCGAAATCAATGACAAACACAGAAACACAATCGTCAGAGTTACTCTCCTTCAGAAGCTGGCGGGGGAAGACATACAAGATTCGGGCGCCCCGGGCGGTAAGAATGCAAATAGATAAAGATTTATTTACTTTTACGAGATACTTTCCATTCAATAATTGCATATTGTGAGCAATCGAATTGAGTTATCCCTAAGAAAACAGCGCGTTATTCGACCTGTTCCACTAGGGCACACGGACACAACATTCGCTGCACAAGTTTCCCATAAGCGAACGGACACATTTCGGGATCCGCGAATGCGTACATATGTGCTGCTAGTGGAACTGTGGTATTAGTTATAGCTATATATCTAAATATATATACTTTATAGTATGTTCTGTCGTACGTCCTAAAGTACATATTCCCTGTCAAGCACCGAAACTTTTGGTTCGGACTGAGAGCGGGTTTCTAAGAGATACATACTTGAGAGTTTCGAGTCAAGATTCTATTCTACGTTTTACATCTTTGAAATCGGTTCTTTTTGTATGTGTGTGTGTTTGTGTGTATTGATATACCTGCATTTATCCTTTCTTTATCGTTAATCGTTTATAGTTAATCGTTATTCGTTTATATTTAATCGTTAATCGCTCGTAGTATGTTACAATTGGAAAAATGTGTTTTTTTTGTTCTTTTTTTTGGCTTGCTGATTGGATGAGAGTAGTTCTGACATTGAATTCGGTTTTTCTGCGGTTCTTAGCTACTTAGATATATGTATCTATATCCTAAACATTTCACACACACGTACACGAGTTGCGAGTAAATGCTAATTGTTAATGCAATTTTGGCCGCACTAAGAGATGGGTAATAAGCTATACAATACACGTATCTATAAGTTGTAGAGAGAGTGGCGATGTCCCATGACCTCGAAAGCCCCTGGCTGTCCGCAGCGTTGGTTCCACTTTCACTTCCATTTCCATTCCCATATTAACTTTTCCTTATGCTCAAAAATGGAGTTCCTGACCTCAACAACAGGTTATGACCTCCCACCACCCACCATTATAATTCCCCGAATTTTCCTGTTCATTTAACTTTTATCTGTGGGACCTGCAATCACAATTATTCAATAGCGGAAATCCCCACCAGAAATGAGGATACGTACAATGTGTGGGCGTGGTGGATACACAGATACACGCACACGCACACGCACACGCACACGCACACAGAGACGCATACAATAGCGGCTTCATTTTAATTCTTAATTCCATTTTCTGCATTTCGCACATTTTTTCTTCATTTCTTTTTCTGGGTTTTTTTTTTCATTCCTTTTTCAGCAACTTTTGGAGGATTCCTCCTTTGTCTTTGTGGGGGTTTCCTTTTCCCTTTGTCTATGCGTTAATTTCAAAGATAATTTCACTTTTAATTACACACTCAAGCGAGTTTTCTTTGGGTCTCCTTCTTCTCCTCCTCTTCTGGCCCACCATCTTGAAATTCCCCAAAATCAGAGCAGAGAGCAGTTATTCATTTGTGATAATCCACCGCAGAAGGGGGAGGAGCTGCATTGAGATCCCGCTCCAGCAATTACAACTAAATGAATATTAAAATCCACACACACTGGCTCTCTCTCTGTCTCTATGTTTCAAGGAGTTGGAATTGGAGCTGGAGCTGGAGCTGAAGCAATTATCCACGATGCTTGGAGATCTCGAGAGCTACAAAGTCAAAGACAAATCCAAAGCCAAATCCAAAGCCAAAGCCACTGGCATTCAAGAAGAAAGAGCAGACAGCGTGTGTTTTATGCTTTTCGCCTCAACAAGGCTTCAAACGGGTCCTAGAAATTCTCAGATTGTCTTCAATGCCACAGCTAATGGGCGTCGTTGTGCACATTCCCGTTCCCATTCCCATTCCGATTCTAGTTTCCCCTCCCCCATTCCCACTCCCACTCCCACTTCCACTTCCACATCCAAGGATTCTCCCCATGTCACGCTCGCTGAACTGCGACGAGTGGCAAATGAAAACTGTTTATGTGCGGCAAAAGCCACTCCACTCCACTACCACTAGTACTCGATGAATGCCTTCTGAAGGATAGACCCAGAGAATGCTTCTGTGTGCCACTGAGGGCGTGGCAGAGGAGCCTTTCCATCTGGGTATCTGGGATATAAGTATCTTTTGCCATGAATGTGTTTACAGAAGAGTCTGAATAATGAATTTCAAGGCTCCTACACTCCTACAACCTTCTGCAACATTTCCTGCAATTGGATAAAAGGGGAATATACCTTTTACCGGTGATAATGGAATATCCAAATATAGAAAAAGATATTCAAACCCGTATATTTCTTTATATTTCAAAAGATGGCCTTGTTTTCTAGGTTTTTGAACCAGAAACTTTCATTACAAGAAACACTCCTGTTCTTCATAACCTTGTGTGTGAATCCTGTTTCTCTAGGGTGTCCGTCTAGTCAAGAGTCCTGCCCCAACATGGGGATCTGTCAATATTTTCTAGGAGCTGGGGAGCAGCCCAGCTAGCGGCTGTCAACCTTCAACTTTTGGCGACCATGGCCGCCACCGGTGCCGATGCTGCTGCTTCTGCTGCTGCCGTCCGTCCAGGGCAATCACGTGCCCAGTCGACTTGAGCCCCGAGCACGCCCCAGGGAGCTGTCAAACGGCTTTGGACCGTTTCGCGTTCCACTAAAGAAAATTTCAAATTATTTTCACTTCCCTCCAGCGAGGGAATTGGTGCTGCCACTACCACTGCCATTGCGCCTCTCTGTTGAACGTTTTTGTTATTCCTGCTGCCGGCTAATTAGTAAAACTCTCTGCAAAATTATGCTCACTCCCAAATGCCACCCTCGGCATGGACATGGGCCCCCCCCCTATTCTGCCGCCGCTTTTCTTATCTAAATAAACACCCAACCATTGAGTGGGCGGGGTGCTGGGGCTGGGCTGCTTGGGCTTTAACGAAAAAAGAGAGCAACAAAAATTTGGATAAAATTTACATAAACTAATTCGTTGGCTGATTTGAATAAGGTAATGGAAGGAACGTTAGAGCTGTCCTGTTCTCTAGGATGGACAGGGATGGACAACCGCTGCCTGCAGCCAGGGACTACCCGGAGACACTGGATGCCACCTGAAGAGAAAGCTCCTAAACTACATCGCTTAGATATATTCAGTATATGTTAGGTAGGTTGACGATAGGTTAACTTCATAGCTGTGTGCCCGTGCCCCCGCTGCCTCATTTGGGGCACTAGTACCGGGACTCAGTGACGTTGCCGCTGCCGCTGCCGCTGCTGCTGGTGGCGATTGTGACACCAGCCTCAGCCTACAGCTATACGAGATGCCCGTCCGCATCCGTGTAGGCCACTGGGATGCCACTGGCGGAGGCGGCAGAGACGGCGGCTCCCCCGTTGAAGCTGCTCATGGCCGCTCCCGTGGGGTCGTAGGTGGCGCTGGTGGTCATCAGCAGGTTGCTGCCCATCCCACCGCCCTGCGCTGGCAGATTGAGTATCTGCAGGCTGCCCATGGGTGCGGAAACGGGCACACCCACGCCCACCAGGCTGGCGTTCAGAAGCTGCTGATGTTGATGCTGGAGATGGTGCTGCTGCTGGAGCTGCTGCTGCTGCTGATGCTGCTTGCTGCGGTTCGGATCCTTGAGGATGCCGTGGGGCTGGCGGGGCAGCGTGCTCGTGGCCGCAGCCGTCGTCATGCTGCCGTTGAGCATGGTGCTCGTGGTGAGGGTGGTGGCGCTCAGATTGACAGGATGCAGGTCGTGCAGCATCTGCATGGGACTGCCGCTGACCGCCGTCGTGTGGTGGGTGACATCCGGCTGTGGTACACCGCGCAATATGCCCCGTCTCAGCGTGCCCGATCCTCCGGCAGTTCCGTTACCGATGAGCGTCGCTCCGCCATTGCTGGCCAGGAGCGCCGCCGCCTGTGACGTCACTGTAATGGGCTGCAGATGGGCCATGGACATCGGTGGGGCGGCGGTGAAGTCCAGGGCTGCTGGATATTCCTACAAAAAATGAACAAAGCGGAGCAGAGCATTAGCTGGGATGCATTAGGTGGGGGCGTGGGTAGGAAGGGGGGGACTTAGGCTTAGGACGCAAAGCTCTCTCTTTCGCTCTCTCTTTGTTGGCTTAACGGCTTGTGAAAAGGGTAGATAGAGAGAGAGATAGAGTGAGAGGCCAAAAGTTTTCCCATTAAACTGTCGCCAGAGATATGAAACAATGAAAATCGCAAACAAGAACCGTTTTTCCGGCTAAGTAGAAGCTCAAATACGTTGCAATACTGGAAATATATCGAAATAAGCAAACAAAACATATTCCCCAAAGCGGAAAACATGTTGAAAATTAAACCACTTCTACACGAACATTACCACACTATTGTATGTGTATCTGTGTATTTTAATGTGTTAATGCCTGCCATAAACTAATCAATTTGAATAAATAATATCAGACTGTTCGAAATTATTATAATTTTATTCAGATGCTTTCAATTTCTACATTCTCCTTTTGAATAAAATATTCAAATAATCCTAAATAAAACCCAAACGCTCTTCCCACATTGGACCACCTTGTATGATTTCATCATGGCTCCGATTCTTGCATTGTTTTTTTTGCCTCAACCCTTGAGTGCTGTGGAAGCCTATTACTGAGAGCACAAGCTGCGAGAGTACTAAGAGTGCCGGGAGAGCAGCAGCAAACGAAGAGAACAGCAAGTGATCGGACTGGAGTCGGCAGGCAGTGCAAGTGGAATTGTCTGTGGTTCTTCCTCTCTGTGTCTCTCTCACTCACTCACTCGCGATCGCAATTCCTTCATTCTTTTGCTCTCGCAGAACTTATATTACTCTCAGCAAAAACAACAATATCATTAAAATACAAAAACACGGCGTGTAACCAACGGCACTTTGTCTTCGAATTATAACGAATAGGACATGTACCGTGATGTCCGTTATTGTTGTCATTTTGTGAAATGGGTATAGTTTTCTGTACAGGTAAATCACTCTAATAAATCTCCGATACGACCACTATTAAGGCCCCTTTATATTAAATATCCATAAATATTTAGCTTTTCTAGAATCTCAACTGCCCAGAACTGCTTTAAAACTAAAAATCTCTTCAACACAAGGAACGAAAAATATTGGAAAATACTAATATATATATAAAGTGTGAAAATACTACAAAAATTAAGTTTGAAAGTTCCCATAATCGATCAGACTCTATCGTTAGAGTATCCATTCTTTGACTAGTGTCTGCCCCGTTCTATTTTGTTTGCTTCTGTATGATTCAAAAGTCTGTGAATTCAGGCAAAGATTGACTCTAACGATGCCATAATTATGACAGCTTTTCAGCCCAACACAAAGAATTGTGAAAACATAACTTCCTGCAAACTTTTCCGAGGAAAAACTAGGAGAGTAGTATTTCGTTACTGCTGCTTGTTGGCTTGCCTGTTTGGCTGTGGGCGGGAGAGGAGCAGAAGCATAAAAAAGATAGAACTGAACTGTCTACGAGTGGATTTCTAGTTCAATTGACATGACACTTTGTCATGTTGCCAGCAGCAGCACCTTCCTCCAGGACCCTGACCGACGAGCAGCAGTGCAAGAAGTTTTGCCCCACGCGTGGCCACGTAGCAGTTTTCAAGTTTCCAGTTGCGAAACTCTCTCAACTTGTGCACCTAATTGGAATATTAACAAGAGTAAAGTGAATCGAACACCCTTGCGTGGCACCTCCAATTGTAGTATCTATTGAAGAGCGGATGCCGCTAGCCACCAGCCGCCAGCCGCCAGGCCAAGGATTATCTTGGGGGGAGGAGCAGCGGCACCGCCGTGCTGCGCTCTGAACAACACATTAGAGCCACATTCAGCACTGATTAACATGGCGCAGGGCTGGAGGGACCTACGGGCGGACATTTTGTATCAGTTTACAAAGTTAAATTGTCTTTAACGAAAACTTTGAGCCGAGGCTGAAGTTGGGAAGATGGGTTTTCTTGTGTCCTGTGGGTAGTTTAGGGACAGGGACCCTGCCACTGTAAAGGGGTTTTGGCCGAAACTTTTGGCCACTTAAAGGCTTTTGTATGCCGCGTTCGCTAATTCTCCATGTTTGCAGAGTGGCTGGCAGGCTCCGGGGTGGTTTGTGTCCGTGTCCGTGTCCGTGCCTCATTATTGCCGTTGCTATTGTGGGCTCTGGCGAGAAGTTCATTTTGTGTAAATAGAATAACCAATTGGCATCGGGGGCACTCGACACTCGACACACTCTCGAACACAAGCGCCACATAAAAAGAGCGCAAAACTTTCCGCATTAAGCCCCTAAACTCGAGCGGCGCCAAACTCTATGAAGAATATCCACAGATACAGCTCCAGCTCCAGCTACAGATACAGATACAGATACAGCTACAGTTACAAATGCAGAGCGGGTGTGGGGCGCTGGGTGGAAATTAAATTATGGTAGAGAGAGCCCTGGCAGGGAAGTGGATGTGGGATCCCCTTATTTATTTAATCGTCGCATCAGCTGCTGTGCCACTTACTCGCTCTCCCATGAATTTTAAAACAGAACAAGAAAAAACCCAAACAATTTTGTATCTCGAATGCGTAAAGTATCTGACGAATGTCGGATGGTTGGTTGGAAACTGCTGCTTCTACTGCTGCTGCTGCTGCTGCTGCTGCTGCTGCTGCTGACATTTCCCAGATTCCAGATCCACAGACACAGTCACAGAATTTCAGACAATGGGTGCTGTCTGCGAGGGGGGTAGGGGAGTGGCACGCAACAACTAATTGAATTTAAAACTGTGCAGAACTCAACTTAACAAAGTGAACCGTAGTTAAGTTGTCCAACGAAAGTCAGGGACAGAGCCCAGACCCGGACACAGACCCTTCAGGGTGCTGACCCGTGCTGCTCATCCTTGCTGCTCGTACTCCCCGTACCCCGACAGCGGCTCGTCCTTGCAGGCTGGCTGCTCCTCCACATGTGAGTGCACGTACTGCCACCAGACGAAGTCCACATCCACATCCACACCCACGTCTGGAGCCAGCATTTAACTTATCAACGATGAAAGCCAGCTAAATGAAAGCCGAGAATTTTCGGAATGATATGGGAGTGCAAAACTGCAGAAGGAGGAGACGTCTGAGTCGGAGTCAGAGTCAGAGTCCAAAGTTGGCAATAAAATACAAATTGCCGCTTAAATAGTTACAAGATGGTTTCGAACACAATACTCCTCCCAACGACTGGATGGTTGGATGGATGGATGCGTGGCGGTGCCCTGAAGGATGGGGGGGTGTGGCCACAACTTGTTTTAAATTGCATTTAGTTTCGGGGGGCCAATTTGCGTGACCTCTGACGCCCTCTTGCTGTCTGATTGTAGGATTCAAATGGAATCTTAGACGGAAGATGGAAAATGGAAAATGTATACGCCCAGAGAAAAAAGCCCAGTGTAAAATATTTATGCCATTGAATTTTGCAACGAGAGGGAAAATATTTTATCGAAATATAATTCATATTGAAAACAAATATATTTCATATATAAATTGATTATTTGTGTATTTCATTTAGATATATTTCCTAAAAAAGTTATTGAAAAAAATAGGTACTTTATTATTTATTTTTTAAAGTGTTTCCTATTTAGATAGTTTTATGCTAAGATCTCGTATCGGAGAGGGATCAAGTAGCGGTGCCTTTGGCTACGTGCAGGCTGCCAACCGGCGATGGCGGCAAATCATCGATAAGGCCATGCCGATTAAAGAAACGCTCGGCAGAGTTATACGGACTCAGCAGAGTATAGTGCGCTGCAGTTACTCGAGCCATCACGGGACGCTTCTTCTGCCATGGCCTGGTCCTTGGAACACAGATATTTCGGATCTATCTGAAATCAAACCAGGGATCTTGTCCGAGGACGAGGAAGAGGAGGATTCGGTACCACACTTCTTTTGCCATTGCCCGGCCCTTGGAAATTGTCGTCTTCGGTTTCTCACGGACCTTTCCGAAATCAAACCGGATGGGAGTGCCCTTAATTTGCAACAGTTTGCTCTCCACGGTGCCAAGGGGCACGCCCATGCGGCATCACAATGGACCTTTTACAGGTCCAAGTAAGCTTGGGGGGGGTTTATCGCTCCCCCAGGCTACCGCCATAACCTAACCTAACCTATGGGTACCTTTTACTATGCCATTTTTTGATCATACTGCCTGGAACTGTTAAGTTTTCTATCGATCGATTGGCCCAGTCTTTGCATAACTATATCCATTGCTGAATCCTGAATATATGCAATGTTTCAATGGTAATTCAATCTCTGTCAGTAGTCAGTAGTCAGTGGCATTCTTCGACAGTTAATTAAGGACTCACTTGCTTTAGGACTCATTCATTCGTTCATTCATTTGGCCATCATTTGGCTCTCAATCAAACGATGAAATTGATGCGATTGATACGAATAATTTGATTGCGGCATCCCAATGGATGGGCTCAGCTCCCAGCTGCCTCCCTCCCTCCCTCTCCCTTCCCCCTTGGCGTGTGGAAAACAATTCTCAAAACTTTGCTGGATTGCCATTTGGGGGGCTTTTCTTTTGTTTTTCCCGCTCTCTGTATGTATGTGTGTGTGTGTGTGTGTGTGTTTTGTCAAGTTTTCCAATTGAAATTTAATTTGATTTACTGTTATAAATTGTCCTTATTCATTTACTGGCCATACGACAGGCATACACACAGAGAAGCAGGGAGAGATCCGAGGAGAATCGGAGAGCCAGAGAGACAGCTGCTCTTCGAAAAGTAATTTAGTGCTGGGCCAAATGTTTTTGGCCAAACCGCTGGCATCCCCCCCCTCTGCACCCTGCTGCCACTCTCTCTGGTACCACTCTCTCTCTCTCTCTCTCTGGTACATTTTGTAATTTTTCTAATGATGTTTATCAAATAATTCAATTTGGCTTCCACACAAAGCATTTCTTATGTGCGGAAGGACCTTCCAGCGATGTGAAGTGGCCCACACACAGACAAGTATACATACACAGACACACCAAGATACATATATATATATATATATAGTGGAGTGTCATTGTTGACCAAACTAAACCGAAATTGAATTTTTCTCCCTCGTTGACTAAAAACCGCAAACAAAAGGTTTAGAGTCCCCATACAGTCCCCCATGACCGTTGGCCAAAAAGGAAGGAGCACTGAAAGGACACTTTTGGCCACATCATTTAACAGTGCGATCTCTCGCTCTGGGACAGGGCAGGGGGATGGGGGCAGGGGGCAGGGGGATCCCGAATGGGAATGCGAATGGGAATTGAAACTGAAACTGGGACACAATTGAATAACAAATCGTAGAAGGCCCATAAATTCGAGTGTGGTCGACTGCTAAAGCATAAATATTATTATATTAGCCAAGTTAAAGCGTGTGCAATGTGAGTGTCGCATGTGGCATGCCACTACTGCCATCTGCCATGTGGCATCTGCAGTTCATTCGTTCCTCCCCCTCTGCTTCTCGTTCATCTAATTTATACAATTATTGAGCGCCAGAGCCAGCGACAGCGACAGTGCCACAGTTGATACGACACATAAATGGAAACGACCACGCAGGACATAGCAGGACATCCCAGGACATCCCAGGACAGCGGCTGACTGTCATCCCCCCATCGCGTGTCGTCTTATGCTGTCGCATTTGCACCCCTTTAGTGCCAGAAGTCATCATCATGAGAGAAAAATGGGGGGCGGGCGTTGTAGAAATCTCGGAGCCCGGAAAAGGCAATACATAAATTCCTAAAATTGATTTTCTCATGTTTATTGTGAAATTTTGTGTGGAATTTATATTGGCTTGCAATGCGACAGAAGGACCCAAAGAAGGTATCGAACGTGTGGACATAACATGTGGGTGTTCGTGTCCCTTTGGATGATGGTTGCTGACATACCACCGGCATTCTATGGCATGCCTTATCCTTTGACTGCCATACGCTGCGTATGCGCAATATTAAATTATCTTGGGTAAATGCTGTTTACTTTTTGGCCGTCGTGGGGAGTGGCTGGCGCTGAGCTCCTGCTGGGAGGAGCTTACTTATAATGCTTTTAAGTTTGTCATTTGTCTTTACACTGTTGCTGCTGTTGCTGCTGCTGCTGCTGTTGCTGCTGCTGCTGCTGCTGCTGTTGCTGCTGTTGCAGAGAAGCTGAATCTGAAGCGGGGGATTATAAAAGTCGAAGCGCGTTAAATGCCACAGCAAGGGAGATGGTGTGGCAGATGCCGCTACATCTCTGCCAACCCCATTCCGCAGCAGTGGCACACTCCCTGATCGATACCATGTATTTATGGACACCCCCACCCCCTTCGCAAGGCATGGCATGGCAGGATGCAAAATGCCAAGTCGTCCTCTATAAAACTTGGGTTAATTGAGCGAAATAATCCACGGGTGGGGTGGGGGGCCCAAGAGGGGGAAGATGGCCACGGATCAAAGAAGGTAACTGCAGATGCGGGCAATTAAGCTTTCCGCTGCTGATGCCACTGCCACTGCCACTGCCACTGCAGCAGCTGTTTGGTTAAGCTTGGGTCTTAGCCAACTCCTACCCGCCCAACCCCTTTCGGGCTGCCACTCTGCCCCATTGGCGGTTCATTGATCTCTGTATCAAGGGGGAGTAGGAGGAGTATAGGTTCTGTGGCACTCACCATCGGCGGATAGGACAGATATCTGTCGCTGTTCATATTGTAGTAGGAGCCATCTGGCGGCGGCGCTGGCGACGGGGACGGTATATAAATGCCCTTGCTGATTAGCATCTGATCATCCCGGCTCATGTGGATGGCGGTGGCATTCCCATTGTTGTGCCTCGGATGTGGCAAAGTGCAGGCATTCACTGGAAACAGAAAAACACAGAGTAAAGGGATATAGAGAATGTATTTCCAGTTAATATAGGGCTTAAAAAAACTTTTAAAATTCATTTCTGTCAGTTTTTTGTACTCCACTTGTCGGAGGGAGCACTTGAACCCCCTCTCGAATGGGGCTGTTGATTATTTTCTGCATATTTTCTCCCCCCATCCACATCGTTTTTGTTGGCAGAGTACTTAAGCTTTGATTGCGGCCTTAAGCGGTGCACGGACTCTCTCTATCTCTGGACCGCAAATGGAGGCAAGAGGCAAAACGCAAATTCAATTTCGAATTTTTAAAACTGCCAATGACAGATTTTATGTATTGGCATTCGTAGGAGATATGCCGGAAGATTGCACATTCAAAACTACACCCCGGCACGTACTCGTACTCGTAAATATCTACACTGAGTGAAAAAATGTTCCTAACTCGCGAAGGCACCCTCACAAATAGTGAAGAAACCCTCAATCAGTGATAGGGAATCTCAATCGAAATTGAATTTAATTTAATAAGAGGTTTATTTCCGTTATAATCATTATAAATGCTGATTATAGAAACTTAAGATTGAGATATGCCTCAAAATGTTTTCTTTTTCATTCATTTTAGACTGATTTCTCTTAAAAGCTAATAGATTTACAAAGATCAGCGGTGGGCAGGCTTTTTTAATATTAAGGAACCCCAAAATAAAATTCATGCACACGCAATGTATGTTGTTTTTAAAACTATTCGGCATTCACTCTCTAAGCATTTGCTTGTGTGTCTCGAGTCTAGCATCAATGAGCCGTGTCATGTGCCAGCAATGAACGAGAATATCCATTGAATTCAAAAATTTCTTTCAATTGCATGCCACATCGTACAGCAGTGTACACATCTCCAGTGCAGATGCAACACTTTGCTGCTTGGTTCTGCCTGATTTCATGTGCAAACGTTTGGAAAGAAACTGAAAGCGAAGGCCATTAATTGCAATGGATACGAGTGGAGGCTGCGAGTGTGGGTGTGGGCCACTGCCTGATAAGCCTTCCCAATAAATATGCAAATGTCAATGGAGTCTTTCTGGCTGGCCATGACTGCTGGCTGCTGTGGCGGCTGCTGCCACCTTTTTCTGGGGCGTGACAAATTGCTCCGACATACACACATATTCCCACATGGCCCTGCCACACAACACATCGTTCCACTAGGAGTTGTAGCCACATCACGGAGATGCTGCCGCTGCTGCTGCCTGCCTGCCTGCCACCGCAAGTGAGATGCTGTCACACGGATGGGCGTAAAACCCGCAAACGTAACAAATTTGATTGTAATTTTCCAAAATAGAACAAGACACACTCCACTTCCAAAGGCAGACGGGGGGGAGGGTAAGTTCCTGTAGATGGGGAGCAGAATTTCCTGTTGTTCGGGCTGCCCGCAAAAGTAGGCAACAATAATTTCGTTTGCCAAAGTTCGAGCAGAAGCTGCGGTGGCGGCGACAAATCGAAGGGAGGACCCGACCGTAAGCTCCTTTTGGGCCATGTTCATCTTGTGGCTTGCTTACTTTTGTATATGTGTATGCGTGTGTGTGTGAGCCATGAATTATTGATTTTTCGATCAGCGCAAAGCAAACGAAAAGAAAGAAAGCAATGGATCTTTTCTTTTCCCTCAAGATGCCAGCTTCTGTTGGATAATTGTTGCGAGGGTCAGGGATGCGACAGGGATGTGGGAACGGCCCCACATTTCATTCTTTTCGTTCATTTGTTATTAATAACATTTGGGGAAAGCCAGAAAAACCAGAAAAACAAAAAAGAGATACTCCTTAGAGTTGCGGAAGGCGCAAGGTCACAACTGAGTCACAGATTTAGTTGACTTGTTGCCTCACCCAACACCACCCACCCCCCTTCTCTTTGCCACAGCTGACGGCACGTTCGTGTCTGCTCATTAACAAGGCAGCGCGTGGAAAAGTATCTCATTAAAAGTGCGGTGCAACTGCCTCGGTTTTCCATTTTATCTTCTCTTTTTTTTTGGGTAAATGCATTTGCAGCTCTCGGTTTGTGGGGCAAAGGAGGAGGAGGCGGGGGCAGCAGCTCAGCGGCTTCCCAAAATTTATATTCACAAAAATATCCCATCCAACAAAAACAACGACGGGAGATAAAAAAAAGATATTTGACGCCAACTAACAAAAACAATTTCCGCTTGCCCCCGCTCTCCCGCCTACCCCAAGCCACCGACCGACCGGCACACCCCCTTAAGCTTATGTGCCTGGCATGCCATGGCGGCAGCTCCTGCTCCTCCCTCTCCTCTCCCTCCTACTCCTGTACCCTCTTTCGCCCGCTCCCCAATCTGCACGCTTGAAACAACAGCCTTGGGCGCTCTCTTGTTTGAGATTCAGCTTCCGGCAAGCATTTTAATTTTTTGTGCCACGTGGGGGATTCTTTTGCACTTCCCTCTCTATCCTCCACTCCCCTTTGTCTCTCTCTCTTCCTATCTCTCCCTCTGTCTATCTGCTTTTTTGGGGCTTTTTATGCTTCTTTCTTTCATTCTGTTTTGTTTTTCCAGTGGTTTATACCCTCGCAAAGGGTATTATGATTTTGTGGTAGTAATTAGTAGAAATCTGATTGGAATCGGTCCTCTATAGTCCAGTCGTAGGTTGACTATTCATGATTCAATTCGATTTCATTAAAATCGAATGGGTAATACCACAGTTCCCTGTTTCAGCTACCATGAACACGCGCGACTCTCGATTTTACCAATCAGTTGTATTTTTCTGCGAAATATTTCTTCTAAAAGCCAAATATTTGAGTCAACATTTGTTAAATGTGTTCGATATTGTATTGGGTATTTTTTCCATTGTAAAAAATAAAATTATTCACGTTCTTTGGTTAATAAATATTTCATATTCATAGTATCTATGTAGATATATTCATGGTATTCATATTCATATACACAGATATAAAAAAAGCATTCGAATCACTGCAGTGCACTGTATTACCACTGAATTAATAGCTTCTAGCATATTTCTGTTAATATATCGGGCAATACATAGTACATGCATATGTATCCCTTCGCTTATGGGAAATTTCGAAGCATCTGATCACTCAGCTTCATTTTAGGGGGCGCCTCCACAGATGGGGATTGCAACCACGGTGTCTGATATGCTTACATGGACATATCGGGTATAATGCACTCCAAGGATGAGAAGCTATATCAAATACACAGCACAGGGATGTATCTCATCTAAGTACTTACATATGTCCAGATATATCCATCAAAGAGACAGTGGAACTGGCAAGGGTATCAAATGCTTCAAGGACCCAAAAAAGTTGCTCTCGCACTTTCTCCCTTGTTCTATTTTGCTTTCCTTTTTTTGTAAGTGTGTGTATGTCTGATTTCTCCTATGGCGTGTTTTCCTTTCTATCTGTTCTTCTCCTTCGCTGTTTTATTTTTTTGTTGCAAGAAGAAAGAACACACACACACACACACACACACACACATACAATACATACATACATAATTATGCGTGTCGCCCCAGAAAGTTTTCGTGAGAAGAGGTGTACCGCACGCACTTGGGCTATCTATTTGCTGGAATTTCCTAGCGACTGCTCGGAGAGAATCTCTCATGTACTCCTCCAGTTGTTCCGTTCTCTGGCCAAGGAAATTTCCATTTCGTTGACATAAGGTAATTGTATTTTGTCTGCCACCCCTTGGTTCAGGGCATGGAGTCCCCCGTTGGGGATAAGTTTTTCTGCAGCTAATGTATTTGTATTATTTCTACGCTTTTGCATTTCAAATGCATTCAATTCTTACTACTTCTTGTGGCACCCGCGGAGATGTCTATCTTTGTCTTTACTTTCCGTCGTCTCTCTCTCTCTCTCTCTATCTGTCTCTTTTGCCCCTGGCCCCTCTGGTTTTTCATTGATTTTATATGTAGAATGTGGGGGGATCTTCCTTCGATGGGTAGGTGTCTGTCTGCTGGTGCTTTGGTTATTATTCTTTAATTTCCATTTGTGCTTTTCTTAAATTCCCGAACTTTGGAAGATGTGTGTTGCTTTTTCCTTAAATTAGCGCAGACATGAACGTGATTTGGTAGCAGCTGCCTGGAGGCATGTGGCAGAGACACACACACACACACACTCTCAGAGAGAGAGAGAAGAGGCATACATCAATTGAAAATCAAGACTCTGACAAAAACTTTGCTGCTCAATTACAATTAAGATGGAGATGCTGTGCTGAAATTGAATTTTCATCGTACCCACCCTTCCCTTCGCCCCACACTCTGCCCCAACTCTTTCTTCGATCCCTTGGTCCTGTTTCGTTTTCGCTTTATTTATCTGTATTTTTTTTTGGTATTTCGGTATTTCATCCTATTCAGTTTTTGCGATTTCCGTTTCAGTTGGATACCCTTTCGAAAAGTTGCACGCCTTGGCTGAAGGAAACACTTAAGGAATATGTGTTTCTGATGCTCCGAATGCACTCCATGTGTCCTTCGAGTATAAAGGATTATCTTGGGCATGAGAGTGAAGAAAATAGAACTACTCTTTCTCATATTTGAGGATATTCCCAGCAAACTTTACACCCAGCGGAAAAAGTCTTTTGACCCGAATATTAACACCTAGCCATTCAATTTTTGCACCGGCAGTGGAAATACTAAAGTGGACCTGTTTTCACTTATATTTTGATTTTAAAATGAAAATATTTGATCTAAATATATTTCATATTTTAATTAAATATTTTTTTCATTTCAATTAAATTTATTTCCTACAAGTTTAATATAAAATATATGGTTTTATATTTAGTTTAAAGTTGTACCACGTTAAAAAGACTTTTTAATACATTTATGCATGTTTAAAGTATTTAAATGGGTATGTTTCTTTTTACTGTGCCATTTTTCTCTCAGTGCATGTCTCCTATGTATATGGTGGAGTTCTAGGAACTAGACCCTTTGATTTCTGCTATTTTTCAATCTTTCGGCAAAGGGCATCTGGCCATCCCCACTGGCATCCTGCCCTTTTTTTTCACTCTCTTACATTTGCTTTGATTGCGCTGCAATCATGGCATAAAAATCAAGCCGAAACTAGTGGTCGGTCGGACTGGGCGGGGGGATCGGGGGTCAGGGGTCAGGGTCAGGGTCTCTGCATTGATGTGCACAACTCACGAACTTTGTTTTGCTCAAAAGTTAATTATCTAAAGCGTATTTTTTTTTGTTTTGGCTGGGAAAATCCATTGACTTACCAATATTATTCGGATATAATACTGGCAGGGTGCCATCCTTTTGATATCTGGGCGGCGGCATATCCGCACCCTCCACCAGATACGTTGATGCCGCCTTCTTGCGTGCCTCATCCTGAACAGAGAGTGAGAGAGAGGGGAGAGAAGAGAAGAGAAATATAGAGTGTGAGAGATATATGTGTGGTGTATAGATAGATATATGTTTACTATATTTATATTCCCATTCCACGTTTGAGTAATGCCCCGTAATTACTCCACACATTTTGCCTTTTGGCATTTACTTTCTGGGCAAAAAGGCGTTGAAAGTCGTTGGCCCGTAATTGACAGCCGCAATGACAGCGGCGACACACGGGACAGCGGCAAGGACGACAGCGGAGGGTACTCAGGGATCGGGCATGGCATTCGGCCGGGATCTGTCTGATTTATAACACGCGCGGTCGCAGTTAACGCAGTTTGCATACTTTTCAGGCGCCAAATCAGGCCCCAGTCCCCCAGTCTCCAGCTCTTTAGCTTTAGCTGTTGGCGGTGGGTTTTCGAGGCAGTTTCTGCGGTTTTCCTGCCGCTGCAAGATTACGGGCGATAATAAATGATTTTAATAATTTGAAACGATTTGTTTGGAGCAGCCGAAAGCTGCGTCGTTGTCTGGTTCTTCCCGGAGTTGGTCCACTCTCCCGGGGCTCATCATTATCATCATCATCAGCGTCGCGTAATTAATCACGACGTCTTAGCGCCGACGACGTCGAGGCATGCCGCTTCCGTTTCCGGCTCGCTGGTCTCTCTCTCTCTCTCTCTTTCCCTGGCTCTCTGGCCTGCCACTTCCTGCCGTTGGTCCTTGAATCTTTCATCTCAAGCATTGGTAATAGCTTAAAAGCCAGTGGCGCAACCAACTCGAAAGATGGCACTCCTTTAACCCCTTTTAAGGCCCGCTCCTGCCTCTCAGCAGGACATCCATTTCGGCATCATGGGGAAACTGCCTAAAAATGACAGAATTCTTTTTCCTTTCTCTGCTTTTCTCCTTTTTTGTTCCATTCACAAATTGCATATTCATGCAAACCCCCCCCTCGCCCCTCGCAAAAAATGGAACTAAAAAATAGTTTGGGGGCTGGGTCTGTGTCTATATATATGTATGTACGGTAGAGGGGACCCGTGGTGTACTCACAATATATTCCGGCTGGCTGCCGCCCTCATTCGAGTAGGATTCGCTCTTCTCCGAAACGCTGGACAGCGTCTCGCCGGTGACGGTGTCATTATACGAGCTGGGCGCGTACATCTCGATGGTTGCCGTTTTTCCTGGTTGATTTGTAGTTTCCGACACTGCCAGCGGCAAGAATTTGCGGGGAAAAAAGGTGGGAAAAAACGTGTAGTTTGTAGGCGGCGGCGGCGGCGGCGGCGGCGGCGGCGGCAGTGCACAAATATTGAAAAGGTGTAATTGGCAGTGACATTCCGAAAATTGATGATTGGGAACGACATCATGGAGCAACAGCAAAGGCGGCACACCGGCCAGAGACAGAGCCAGAGGCAGGTCCAGGTCCAGGTCCAGATCCCATTGAAAGGTGATGGAGTTTTGAGGTGGCGTTGGGGCCAATTGTATGTTGGTTCCAGGCAATGCAAATCAAATGCAAATAGCCAAGAATGCCATTGACCCAGACGAATCGAGGGGATGAGAGTGGTTTAAAGGAGGTTCAAGCGGGTTAATGGGAGCAGTGCCGTTCGACAGGGATTGATGGGGGGTGGGGGTGGTGCAGGCATTGGGGGAGGGCATTGTTTTAAATTATTCACATTTGTTGCAGCGTTCGTTGATGTTGTGCATTTCGTTGCAGTTCGATAAGAGAGAGAGAGAGAGAGAGAGAGAAGAACAGAGATGAAGGGTATAAAAAGGATAAAGAGCGGGTGGGACAAAAAAATAACATCGTAATGAGATCCAGGCGGCATTTCGAGGAAAAGAGTAAATTTCCAATTAAATCATTTATGGCACAATTTCCGCAATGATTAACAAGTGATTGCCACAGTGTGTGTGTGTGTGTGTGTGTGTGTGTGTGTGTGTGTGTGTGTGTGTGTGTGCCACATGCCACGGATTGTGTTGTTGTTGTTCCATTCCATTATAGCGTTGCAGGATATGAAAAAGAGTTGTAAGAAATTCATATGATATAGTAAATATTATTAACAATTTTCAGTTGGAAACTGCCATTGTTGCTGTTGTTTGCTGTTGTTGCTGCTATTCAATTCCAAGCGAAAGCCATTGACACGTGTGCCCCTTACTACATGCCCCAATGGTAGGCAGGGGGGCCTGTGTGTTGCCGATAGGTAAATGGCCACTACTCTGCCGCCTATCGCCATCATCAGCATCATCAGCATCATCGTTGTCGTCGTCCTGGCCATTCCGGGCAAAGATTATAGCCAAATGGTTTCTTAATAATACATTCTCCGGCGCGAGGGAGAGGGGACACTTTCTTCGTTCTTCTACTCCGTTTACGTGACATGCGGGGACTATTAGCCCCATCTCGTCCGGAATTGTTTTAGGTATTTTGTTAATTTGAGAGCACCAGGCAGCACAGAGAGCAGAGGCATTTCGGCCACACGTGTGTTGCACGAGTGTAATAAATATTTAACAAATTGAAAATGAAATTCGTTTTGCTTTGTTTCCCCCCCCTGTTCAACCTTCACATTCAGATTCAGATTCAGTTGTTTTTCAGTTTACCAATTCCCATGACATTTGCACATACATGCACATATCGCAATTTCCATGGAGTTGTTTTCCCTCCTGTCCAGTTGCCCCTTTTTGGTTATTTGTTGGCGGCTTTCGTCTGCATTTTTTATGATTTTAACAACGTTTGCCTGCATTGAATTATGTACAAATGTAAATACATATGGAAATGTATAACAAAGGAAAAACTATATGCCGCCGGAAAACTATCTGCGGGAATACTCTTCTGCCGAATACTCTTCAAGCTGTAGTAGCTATAGTCGATATTGATATCTCTTTTGCTTTTGGATTGTGTATAGTGGATAAGGAGATATAGAAGCCTCTATACGGTCTTTAGGTGCACTATATACATACATATTAAGTACTACCAGCGGGTACTGATGAAAATCGGCACAAAACACGTAACACACTCGATGATGGTTATATTTTGTATGGGTTATTTGGATATTGTTCGTACAGTAATACTGAAATCCCGATTAAAAAATGGCTAATGGTGGTAGGAAGGTGAAATATACTTAATAACTCATTCTCAAACCTACTAAATACACAAGCAAAATTTAATACAAATTGTTCGATCCGTTTTGGGAGAATATGAACTACAAAACACTGCGACACGAGGTTTTAATATATTAAAAGATATAGAACGCTTGCCGACCGCTGATGCAAATACATTTCGGATCGTAAGATGATCTTCGGCTCCCTGTGTAGGCATACTATTTTCTTGTATCTCCGTTACTTTGCTGGCCGTTATTCTTCTCATTTTCACATGCCTTTTCAGACAATAATAATATTCAGCTCTATCTCGGTACTGATCTCAGAAGACCCGAGAGAGACAGAGAGGACAGAGAGAGAGAGGCCGAACATAGCCGAAGCACAACTGGGCAACCTGAGCATCTCTCTCCATCTTTCTCTCAACCGCGCGAGAGCAACACCAGAGAAGTTTAAAGGCAAACCAATAACGGTTGAAAATTCAAGCTCAAACTAAAAAATTTAAAACCGACATATAACTATATATGTTTTTATTCTATTTATGATGACTCCCCCGACGGGGGGCTGGGTGGAGTGGATTGGTGAAGGGAAAAATAATAGACATGGCTTTAATCAATTAAAGCAATTAAAAGCAAAAACCGCTTGCCTTGGCCCCAGAGGGAAAGTGAGTGAGAGAGAGAGAGAGAGAATCAACAACATAAAATAACAAAAACCGAATGGTTGCTAAGCTCCGTGTATGAATAGAAATACTGCAAATACTGTAGGCATACGACCAGGCGGATACCCTTTAAAGAGTGCCGCTATTCACATATGGGCATCAAAACTTTGTTCTTTATGGAAGCTAAGCACTAGCCAGAATTGTTGCTATGATAACTCTTTAATCCGTCAAACGATTGAGGTACATATCCGCGAGTGTACCACGGCTGGTAAGTCCCCTTTACAGGTAAATCCCAGATGTGACAGACAAACAGATGTGGGCAGACCTCTGCAGATCCTCTGGGAGGACAAACGGCCCAACACATTGGTTTAACCGAGCGCACAGATGTGCCAAATAATCCGCATCCGCATCAGCGTCCGCATTCAGCGTCTGGCCACACTGGCCCGCTGCACTCCTCCCGCATAGAGATTACATATTTTGCACTTGTTGTTGCACTGTTTTTGTATGTGTGTGGGCCACGGCTTAGAGAGGATCCTGCGGTTGCTAATGACGCCGCCGTCAGCGGCAGGAAAACGTCTGCTTTGAAGGTCTTTTCATTTAATCTCGTGTTCGTCCTTGGAAGCAGTCGCCAGCAGTCCTCGCAGAAGCTTCTATTATTCGCTGTTTTTCCTGTCCTGCCATTCTCCATTCGGTCATTTGAATGGCGGAGTGCATTGCAATCGACTTGAGTTATTTCTTGCTTTTGTCTTTGCTCTTCAGAAATTTATGATTTCCCTCTTTGAATGGATATTCCATCCAGAGAATGTCGCCTTGGAGGTGGCGGTGGAGCTGGCTCCTCCTTGCAGGAGGTGTCCACGGACAATGTCCTAAGCAGCAAACTTTTCGACATTGCTGACCCAGCCTTCTGCTTGTGCTTGTGCTTTTGCTGTGCTCTTGGCCCGAACGCTTATCTCTTCAGATTCGATGTCACAGCTCTCTCTCTCTCTTACGCACGCCCCAAACCCAAACCCACTTCCACTCCCATTTCCCCCTTCAATTGTTTAAAGAGTGTCAAAGTCAAGTGCTTTCCAGTGCTGGACTTTGGGGCTGCCTGCGATGGCGGGCGGTCCATCGGATTGAATAGAGTTTCGAAGTTGGGGCTGAGGGATGCCTTATCGCTGGGAGCAACGTTGGCATAAAAGTTTCGACTCGCCAAGTCGTAAAAGTGTCGCACACTCTCTCAAACTCCACAATCCACGGATCGGGTTGTTTGCAATTTTATTTTTGCGCCACTCAACCGACACTCTCCGCCAAATGGGGCTTTTTACCTTTTTGCGCAGCCAAAAACTCTAAAAGAAAGTGAGTTTTCACTAAGATAATACTCGAACTCAAAGCTGGTGGGAAATTCGAGTACTCGGACAAGTTGCAGTTTGATCAGCTTGCACCAGGCAGAAATAGACACACCAAAGACTTGACTTGACTTGCATATATTCAGGGTGTGACGAGCATCCTTCATTGTGCATTTTTTCCCAAATATCTGCCAGCATTCTGCGCTGAAGAGGACCTTTTTTGCACTGAGGGACAAGTCTAGCTTAACATTTTTTTTTGTCATCTTTGAACCTCTTGTTTCTGTCAGTGTAGATGCCTATAGATTTGAGAGGCCCCGCGAATGGCCATAAACATTAGAAATGACGCTATTCAGGATGGGCCAGGCTCATGCTCAGGCTCAGGATCAGGGTCCAGCACATACGAAAATGAAATATGTGGCACTGGGCACCGGCACCGGCACTGACACCGACACCGCCACTAACTCCGACTGGAAGAGGAGGCTGTGGCTATGTGGCAGTGTGGCAGTGTGTGTTCACTTGTTCGCGGCGGCCATGGCGCGGTGGCAGTGGTCGATGACCGGACCACTGGACCAGCTGCCAACCGCAGACTTTTGGCATAGTTTATCGGGACACGACTAGAGAGAGAGATGGAAGAGAGAGCGACAAGTACAGTGAAAGGCTTCTTAGCCTAGCCAGCCATTGCGGTCAGTCGTTTGGTCGTTTGGTCGTTTGGAGATGGCCTGAGGCCGCCCCCCAGATGCGATGAGATTGGACCAAAGAAGAGCCGTAGCTGGAGCTGGAGTAGGAGTAGGAGGATGAATTTTCGACACAAAAGCACGAATGCACATTAAAAATGCATATCCAAGGGATGCAAACACCAGTCAAGTTTTTCGCCAGCGAATAATACATTGAAATATGCAAAGAGAAATATTTCCAACGAAAGACCTTGCCTTCGCCGCCCACACCCGATGGCTGGCTGGCTGGCTGGCCAACGCACCAACAGTTTTCTCTCTGACAGCTCCACAAAATATACAAAAAATATGACAAAACTGGAACAGGGAAAAGTAAAAAAAATCCTTTTGGGCATTGTCAGTTATCGGCTTTTGAGAGGGACAGCGAGAGAGAGGGTTGTGGGATCTGGGCTCTGCCTAGGGGTTGAGTGCTTCTACTCCACTCTTCGTGCATTGTCATAAAAATGTTTGTTGGAAGGAGAAACCCCCTCCGTTTGTATACCCTTCCTTCAGAGGGATTATGATTATATTACAGAGCTTGAAAAAAAACCTCCATGAAATTTTTCCATCTGGTGGATCTGCGCACTGATAAAGCAGAAGAAAAAAAACTAAGCATGCACGAACATGTGCACTCTCTTTCGGTTGATTGAGCCGAGCGCACACGAATGTGTCTCGTCTCACAACAACAACTTAAACAGACACAGGTGTGTGTGTGAGAGAGAGAGACACAAGCCTCTGGATCAACCAAGCTTTATCTTTTTCCAAAGCTCATCTCTCAAGCACAAGCACAAGCACACGCATACTTATGCAAAATAGACTTTAGCAGCGACTGTGAGTGATCGACTGCGAACAACCGATTCAAAAAAGAAACGAAAATGAAAAAACGGGTGATTGCTTAAGCAAAAACAGAGTCGAATGTGCCTAAAGGGCATCTGAAGCTTCGGCTAGTTCATTTCATGTTTGTTTTTGTAGCATTTTTGAAATATGAATTTTCCTTTTCTGTGGATTGTCGGGAGTGTGCGTTCGTGCCCCTCAGCAGCAGCAGCAGCAGCAACATTTCCATTGTGCCTCACACACACACACACTACTGGAAATGAAAGACAGAAATAATGGAGTCTATGCCTGGGACTGGTCCTCGTCTGAACAGGAGAAGAAGAGCTGGGCTGTACTGTGCTGTGCTGTGCTGTGCTTGGGGATTCTTACGGAAAATATCTTATTTATGCCCTGCAGCCTCAGCTGCAACTGCAGCACACTCTCTCGTGCGTCGTCCGCGTCGCCTATTCGTTTGTAAATGTCAAAAAATTTTTGGCCCACATTTTCCACTGTTGCCTACGATTAAGTCTATTTTGGGTTGGGGCATGCCACCCCCCTCCACCACTCTTCTCCCCCCCACTTAATGAATCAAAAGTTTGACTAAAAGTCAAACGTTTGCATAAACTCGATGTCTTTGGGGGTGACAAATATGTATCTTTTGTCGAGCGGGAAAGACACACAAAAACTAACAAAATTGTTGGTGGAAAGGACTTGCATTTGCAGCTGCAACACACACTATTACTAAACGAACACGTGCATGTGCATAATGTTGCCTCATTCTTTGTGCGTCTTGCCCCCTTCTGGCTGGGGAAATAATTTGGTTAGCGATGTTGCGTGCAGGCATGCGGCACGTCTTACCGGTTCGTAGCCTGGCATATCGCGCATACGCCAGGCATGCCACATGAGCCAAAGAATTGGGTCGAATTTGGTGTGTGCCTCTGCTTTAAGGGATTGGCATTGGCCCTCTTGAAATATAATTTCATATTAATAAACAATCCTCAACTCAAGACTAGGTTCCGGGGCTTGTGGAGCCTGGGCAAACATGTCCAACACTTGTCGACACGTGCTCCTTGCTGTATGGTCTCTGCCCCCGCTCTCTCTCTCTCTGTCTGTCTTTCCTGCTGTCTGCAGAGAAAGCAATCTGATTTCCGAAAGATTGTGCATTCAGCTAAGAAAACGATGCACATTTGTCTTGCGCCGGAATGGCACAGTAGAGGAACTTCTTCGGGCTAAGCTCCTGCTCAAGCTCCCTTTCCCTGTCTGTCTCTCTGTCTGTCTGGGGGACTAGGATGCATCATTATTTTCTGTCATCATTATATTCTTGTCTTGCGTTGTCTGTTCGAAGGAGCAGAGCAGAGCAGAGCAGACTTCTTGCCACGCTCTCGGCCATGGTTTCCCCCACGGAAATTACAAGACTTCTCTCTGGCATATGCGGCGGTATGAACCGCCTTATCCCTCTGACCCCCAGAAGAAAGGATTGTGTGCAGGAAATTGTTTAGTGCATGCATATCTGCGTATCCTTAGTCGGCCATCGGAAGCTGCACAACGCGCTTGCATTCCCATCTCATCCGCATCCGGCGGTGTCACGGAACTGTTGCCGTCTGCCGAGGCAGCTGCAACATGGCATGGATGATGCTTCAGCGGAGCCCAAGTGGCCAGCGCCTCTTCTCTGTCTCTGTCTCGTAACAGCCCAAATTAAACGGAATATAATATAATCAAGAGGCAACAACAGGCAACAGCAAATACATAAATAACATAAATTATATAAGAAAAAGGAATACAACGAACCTTTCTTGCGGCGCTGGTGCACAAAGAACCAGGCAACCAGTGCGGCATTCACCAGAAGAAACCCAAAGGCCGCCAGAGAGATGCCAATTATGACCAGGTTCGGTATATTTCCCGTCGCCGAGTCCTCGGTTAACTCCGCTGGCATCAGTTCAAGTCCTTGGGACCAAACAAAAAACCATGAAAATAATCAAGAGTACAACAAAAAAATAAAAGAGATGGTTGCAAAAATAAAATAAAACAATAAATAAATACGAAATGAGAAATTGTAATACAGAAAAAAAATAAATAAAAGAGAAAAATATTATAGTATATCAAAGGGAATAAAAAAAAGAAATGAATGCGACATCGTACATAGTTCCAAATGAATGCCCGTCGGACTTCCATTTCCCCATCTCGGATTTGGGATCTGGTTGCCATGGCGAGGCGCACGCAGCAGCAGCAGCAGCAGCGAAATCAAATAAAGAAGACCACGAGTGGCGCAAATCACGTAGTAGATGCTACCCTCCCATCCCCTCCCGTACATGTGATGGCAAATGAAATTAGCGACGCCATCGTCATCGTCATCGCAATGGCCGGGCCAACGTTTGACCACGAGGGGCGCACGTGTACGCGTCCCGGGCAACGCCCACAAAATTAAAAGGAGCGCCCGTGCATCGACAAAGGAGCGACATCGGGTCGCGGCTATTATAAATTCTAATTTCTCCTAACGCTATTCTCCAGAATAGAGACAACAGCAACAACAGCAACTGTAGTAGCAGCAAGGAGCAGGCTACTCCTCTGTCCATCCGCATACCACGTTTGAGCCGCTTCTCGTTCCGTTTGTGCAGACAACAGCCGATGACAAACACGTTGAGCAGCACAACAACAATGCCGGCACCGACTCCGACCAGCAGCATGGCAGATGTACCGCCCAACGGGGTCTGACTGGTGGTGGGTGGCCCGCCACCCAGCGACGATGCCGGCTGTGAGGGCGGTGGCGCCTCTGCTTGTTGATGTCCATTTTCCAGTTTCCAGCGATGACCATCAGATGTTGTCGTCGTTGTTGTTGTTGTAGATTACAATTAAGTGCAGCAAATGGGTTAAATGGAGATCGTTCGTTGAGTGCAATGCGGGAATAATGGCAAAAAATAGCAGGGAAAAGAACCGGGCGTCCCTACGATTATACGGGTGGGATAATGTTCCATTCTGTGAGGTCCTTTTGGGTTCATTCTAAGAACTTCATTTCATTCATCCTCTTAACTACGAATGTGTATCTCTTGAAATTGTTTTCATTCGAGGAATTGGTTTCATTCTCTGAGCTTAATTGATTTTAAGTACTGGCTTACAAACATTTTTACATATTATTTACGTAGTCTAAGTAGTCTAAGCTGTACCGTTCATTTCGTCTGTTTACCTCGCCCTTTTCGTTCGCTTTCTGCTGGCAACAGCATCTAAGCTGCTCTCTGTATTACTCACTATGGTTCGCTCTCCCGCTCTAGCTCTCTCTATTCCTAGCTTACGCTCGCTTTCTGCTAGCAGCAGCGTCTAAGCTGCTCTCTCTATTACTCGCTTTGGATCGCTCTCGCGCTCTAGCTCTCTCTATTCCTAGCTTACGCTCGCTTTCTGCTAGCAGCAGCATCTAAGCTGCTCTCTCTATTACTCGCTTTGGTTCGCTCTCCCGCTCTAGCTCTCTCTATTCCTAGCTTACGCTCGCTTTCAGCTGGCAGCAGCGTCTAAGCTGCTCTCTCTATTACTCGCTTTGGTTCGCTCTCGCGCTCTAGCTCTCTCTATTCCTAGCTTACGCTCGCTTTCTGCTAGCAGCAGCGTCTCAGCTGCTCTCCCGCGCTCATTTTAAGCGTCGTTTGCATAGACGACGATTATTCGGTTCTGCTGCCCGAGAAATTATTCCTCCGCTGGCTTTTCGTGAACTTAGTCTTAAAATAGTTCTAATTTGTATATTAGCTTGTTAGCCGGCCAGCTTCTATTCACATTTTGATCAAATTAGTGGAGTTCTGTGGCATCCTATACTCTTTCTCAGATAACTCAATTCCAAGAGCCAACACATACATATGTGCGCTTCCTGGCAATTAATTACGCTGATTGCGGACTATCCACTGTTTGGGATACCTAATTAATTCCATGGTTGAATCTGGTGAACCATTTCATGACAACAGACCAGACTGCCACCATGGGATAACCATGCGGTGTCCTATTCCTAGAGCCTAGAGGCAGCGAAAATCAGCTGCCATAAAAGCCGAATGGCGAACTTGCATAAATCAATGTCGGCATCAGCAGGACTTCGAGCACAGGACTCGCGGCTAATTTGAATACCACTCCTACTAGTCCCAGTGGGGCGGTGCTTACCTTTGGTTTGGGCCCGCGTCAGGTCCGGCAGGTAGGCGCTCTGGCCGAGCTCGTTCCATGCCATCACCGAGAACAGATAGAGCGTATCCATGCGAAGTCCTGCGATGGTCAGTTTGTGGCTATTCGGCAGCCCATCAATGTACTTGTACTGCTCACGGTCGACGATTCTGCAAATGAGAAATGAGATGTTGTTGCAGTTGTCGTTGCCGTTGCAGTTGCAGAATGCGGAATGGATGGTATGCGGAGGAGAATGCAATTTCATTCGGGCACATACCTATAGCGCACACGATAGGAGGCCTTTAGACCGCCATCGAAGCCAGGTGTCCAGGCCACAGTGACGGCATCGTGGGTCACATTCAGTATGTTGAGGCTGAGCGGTGGATCCGGCTGGGAGGTGATTTCCAGCCGCACCGTCTCGACGGTCTCGCCCAGCTCGTTGCGGGCAATGCACTCGTAGGCCCCATAGTCGGCGGGGGCCACCTTGTCGACGATGAGGGTGGACTCGTAGGTCAGGGAGTCTATCTTTCGCTCCTCCACCTCGTACTTGTAGGTGCGATTGATGGGCAGATCCTTCTTGTCCTGCCGCCAGATGAACTGCGGCTTTGGTGATGCCTGGGCACGGCACGGCAGCCTGCCCCGCTCCCCCGTACCGCTGGCCGCCCGCATCATGGTCGGTGACTTGGTAATCTCCGGTGCAACTGCAACACAAGAGGAAAGAGTGAAATGTGCACCCGGTGGCATTGATTCGACCACTACTTACACTTGACAACGAGAAGGACATCGCGATTGGTGGGATTGGCCACTCGATTGTCGGCCACACAACGGAAATTGCCCACATCCTCGCGCTGGGCATCCTTGAGGTGCAGGTAGGAGGTGCCGTTGGCAAAGGTCGTCGATGTCTTGACGGTCATATCGTAGCCCACACGCTCCCACTTGACATGCTCCTCGGTGAGCGGTTTGCCCTCGACGCTGCACGAGAGCATCGCCTCCTCGCCGGGATTCACGATGATGTTCTCCGACACCGTCTTGATGGTGGTGCCATCTGTTGGTACAATTGAGAGCACGATTATTGAGGGGAATCCTCTCTCGCTCGCTGGAGAGCCACACAACTCACATTCCACCACCACGGTGATGTTCAGCGTGGCCTTGCCCTGCGTATTGCTGGCGCTGCATGAGTAGACACCCGCATCGTCGCGATGCAGCCGTGAGAAATTGAGACTGCCGCCGTCCGCAAAGATGCGGTGCTCGCCGCCTTGCGGGATCGTTGCTCCATCTTTGGCCCACTTGTACTCCACCGTCGTCGGATTGGCCTTCGTCTGGAGCGCCACCTGCAGCGACTCGCCCTCCACGCCGACTGCTGTCGATGAGGGCGGCGGCACGAACTTGGGTCGATCTAGGGGGAGGGTCAGATTTGGATCTCGCTCTCTCATCTAATTGCTCAATTAGGGAACTTACACAGGACATCCAGGCTGACGGCCTCGTGGACGCTCCGCTGCAATGCCTCGTTGGCGCTCTGGCAAGTGTAGACCACGCCGTTCATTTCCTGTGTGATGTTTACCCTGAACTCCAGCGTGGATACTGTGCCGCCCCAGAGGCCTGGCTTGGACGTGTTATTAATGCCTGTGTGTCGGTGGATGGGCAGATAGAGCGCGGGGCACAGGGCACAGGGCACAGGGAGCATTGTTGCAACCGAGAAGCGAACAGAAATGGGCGTAATTTTAGTGACTGGCAAGCGAACCGGATGCTGTCTCGTGGCAACGCCTCGCAGAAGCAGCAAAAACAGATAGACAGGAGGTGGAAAGTGCATTATAGGCGCCGCCAAGTCCGTGGCGAATGGGCAAACTTCCAATTGCCAAAATCGCCATAGTACAGAGCGCATCGTACATACCTTCAATGGGTATGCCATCCTTCCACCAGGACAGCTTTGCAGGCGGATTGCTGGAGCTGGAGTCGCAGATGATGGCCGCCTGCATGCCAGGTCGCAGCTCTTCCGGTTCAATGCGTATTTTGACCGTCTCGGGGGCAACTGCAAGAGAGGATGGATATGGAGCCAGGGATAATAATGGGCGAGGCATAATGGGATGGGCATGGGAATCCCACAATCTACTCACAATGTACGCTAAGCGTGGTTGACTGAAAGAGCGGTATTTCTGTGGCGCTGTTGGAGGCCTCGCATCGGTACTGCGCCTGATTGTCCGTCACATTCGCCAGGATGGTGATTTCGGCCGAAACGGACTTGTCTGCCGCTCGTATTACGGAATTGATCTGCAAATCGCACATAACGGGGAAAACGGTACAGTTACGGCAGAGTCTCACTGTGGGGTATGAATTTTTCATTTTGTGGCTAAAATACAATCTTATCTGTGGTTGTGGTCTGCGAGAGCTGAAAACACCAGGACTCTGGGCACAGATGAATCCCCAAGGGGGGCTTAGAACAACAGGAAGCCGCACCTGCAACTGCAACTGCCACACACAGCCCTCATATACAAAAGTATGCAACAGCAGCAATAGGAGTAGCAGCTGTGATTTGTTGTTTTATATGGTACTTTGAAAGGGTATGCTCTGCGCTTGGGGCAGTTATGATAGCTATGATAGCTGGATACGAAAAGTGTAGCGATTTTTGATGAACCAGAACCAGTCACAGCACATTTAAATGATTTTTCTCATTAAATATGAATATAGAAGCACTTAAAACCCCACTTTGAGGTGGGCATAATGGAGTATTCTCATGGAAATCGATTTATTTCTGTTATGTGAAGATTATATCCTACGTCTGCAAAAAGACCAACCAAAGTTTACAGATTTTGGTATACAAATACATGCATGACGAGGCACATGGACGCTTAACTCGAGTCTCGTCTCACCGATAAGGGTCGGCTCCCAAAATTCTCTCAATTTAAAATATTACAAACAAAAAGTTGCATCCTTGATAGACTCTAGAGCAAAACCTATTTTATCACATTTTAAATGATATGTCTTATTAAATAAGAATAAAGAAGTACTTAGACCCCAGTTTGAGATTGAATTAATTGAAAATCGATTCATGTCTATTATGTATTATAAACAGAGTGCATTTGAAGGTTCGACTTGTTCTTTCCTTTCTTTATCCATCATGCTATTCGCTCTCTGTCTCGCTTTGTATCTGATAACTACGTATACCATGATAGTTTGCCCTGATAGTTTGTGCCCCGCTTTTATGGGATACAGATAGAGATAGAGATGGAAGGTGTGAAACCCCCAATGGATGCCGTGGTTCTGCTGGCATACAGAACCGTGCAAAGAGCCCAGGGGCCCACAGATAGAATGTGGCGCGGTCGCAGGGTGGCCTCATTAGCACTTTAAGCCCATAAAGCGGAAGCGGAAATGGTCAACAAAAGCGCCATTATTGTTTTGCGGATGTTTGCTGTGGCCTGGTGTTGATAGTGCTTTCGTGCTGCTGTGTGTGTGTGTGTGTGGGTGTATATTTGTGTGCTGCAGTAAAAGGGGGGAAAACAAAGGGAAAACACTCACCCTCTTGTCGTTTTTGTACCACGTGAGCGTCGCCAACGGATTGCCGCCTGATGAAACGCAAAGGAGTTTTTGCACAGAGCCAGCTGGGATAATTTGTCCCTCTATATAGCCGGAAATTAATGGCGGTGCGGGAGGATCTGCAGAAGACAAACACAAAAAAAAAGTGACATAAGAAAAACGTTTGCTGCCGCAGAAAGAGAGGCACAGCGACAAAAAGCCAAACAAAAGAGCAGAATGTGGGGGAACGAACAAATTGTGGCTCGACCCCCACCCGCCCAAAAAAAAAAACTTGGCCACGAGGCCAGGAAATTATGGCCTACAACAAGAGCAAAGGACTAGGAGTCCAGGACCCACCGCTGTGTCCTGCTTGTGCTGGAAGCTGAAGCGTGGATCAGGGGGAGCAGGGGGAGCTGCCAAGCGGCCAAACAATAAAAATTAAAATTATTTAATTTGCCGCGCATAAAGTACAAATATCTGCAGGGTGTCCGCATCCTCAAGGCGTCCTTGAATGTGCCTTGCGAGTCCGCTGTCCGAGGCAGGACAGGCCGGCCCGGCCGTGGGGTCCTTTGCTCATTACCTTCGGGGCCTGTTAGTCATTTTCACAGTGCTTTTGTGTATGGGTATGGGTAATAAATGTAAATCTCTCTCTCTCTCTGTGATGTTGGTCAGTGAAATTAATTAGCGCTGCAGGAGGGCCGAGAGCGCGCACAAAGGCTGTGCCAGGGACCAGCAACAGCATTGGGGCGGGGGACTGGCCTCGGACGACTGGCTGACTGGATAAGCCGAAACTAGAAATCGCAATTACTAATAAGCCACGTCACCCCCGCCCATAAGCGCTCTTCTACCCCCCATCAAACACATTTTCACCACGCCCATTCCAGGTACCATTCCACCCCTCTTTC
Organism: Drosophila lowei; assembly: GCA_008121275.1. Lineage (NCBI taxonomy): Eukaryota > Metazoa > Arthropoda > Insecta > Diptera > Drosophilidae > Drosophila > Drosophila lowei. The sequence goes on along the minus strand of CM017778.1, from coordinate 15,148,298 downwards.
CATCTTGTATTTTCTATATTTTTTCGTATGTTTTCCTTCACGAATGCCGCACATACATAATTGAGCCAAATGAGGATTGACATCGAACACCGGATAATGGAGTCGCAGGACACTTGCATTTGTTGCGTGGCGACAGTCGTGTCAGGTGTGGGGCCTGTCATCTAATTGGACCTTTATTTGTGTCCTTCGAAGCATGAAGAATGGGTAGAAAAGTGGGTAGACTGTCTATGTGTGTGTGTGCACATCAAGGATTTATTATACAAACAATTTCGTTAAGAGAGCGACACGAGCGAGAGACATACACAGAGAGATTTTGGGGGATCCCGAAAGTCAGCCCTAGAGCAGCCCACAGCTGGTGACGAGCAGACCACGGCTGAGCTTCCCATTCTTGGTGCCGTAGCTCTGGATGCACTCGCAGATTTTGCTGCCCTTGACAATGCGTCCGAACCCCACGCGGGTACCATTCACGACCGTGAGCGGCTTGAAGGATACGGCAAAGGACAGGCGCTCGGGAAAGCCCGAGCAGTGCGTTTTGCTGAAGGACAGCACATGATTGTATTGGCCATGGTCGATGACCTTGGCATCGTACTCGAGCGGCTGATGGAGCAGCGAGTCCTCCGCCAGCTGGAGTTCCGCCTCCAGCCACAGATTGGGAAAGAGCCGCCTCACGAGGAACTTGCTCGCCTGATTGCACAGGCAGGAGCGCACCATCTGGAGGACCACCAGGGGGGCGGCCTCCGTGTACAGCTGCACCACGATCCTGCCCAGCGGTCGGGCGTCCTTCAGGTACATGTCCAGGTAGATGCGTGGCCGGAAGAGGCGCTTGCGTTCCGCATCCGTTTCCGGCAGCTTGATGTCAAAGTCCTTGTACTTGGCCAGCGCCTCCAGCGGCAGTTCCAGCGGTACCTCTTCGATTTTCTTACGCATATTGCCGCGCCGCGTCTCCGTGCCGAGGCCCGAGTCCACAATGCTATGCACGTCCAGGAGGCGCTTTGCCAAGATCCTTGTTCTCGCGCTCCATACGCTCCAAATTGGCAAGGGCCACCGGAAGGCCAGACATGGCGTACACCTGCTCGTAGCGGAAGGGATTGACGGCGCCGTGGGTGCGCATGATGCGCGAGATCTCCACCAGCAGCTGGATATTCTGCTTGGTGCGGTTCATGAACACATACGCCTCGTCCCGCAGTCCGTTGATGCCGGTGATGCGGGCGGCCTGGAACGTGGGCGGCTCTGCGTCCAGCTTGCTGACGGCATTCTTCACCCGCTCCCGGTGCGTCCTCCACATCTTCTTGTGCATGGCCATCCCATGCGACACGTGCTGAGCCTTCACCGCCTTCTTGACCGCCTTCTTCTTGTTGCTGGCCTCCAGATCGGCGGCCAGCTTCACCTCCTGGGTCATTTTCATCAGCTCCCGCGTCGAGTCCGACAAGCAGAGCGGAAACTCGGAATATTGCGGATTTTCTGATGCCATTGCAAAAAGTCGAAACAAAACTCAAAATAGCTAAAAGAAAAACTAAACAAAAGAAAAGTCTACGCCAAAAAAGTGAAGTGTAGGGAAAACACAATCTGATTTCATCCTGTTGAAAGGCATTAAACAAGACAAAACAACAACAGCATTATGGCCAGAACGAAGGGGACTAGAAATGCAGATATTTTGGACTGTAAGCTGGGGATTTCTGTGGGGAACTTACACAGAACATTGATCGTGTGGGTTGAAACCACGTTCTCCGTCAGCTGCATATTGAGGCCGTGGCAGATGACGACCAGGGACCGCTTATGGGGCTCCACGACGGCGGTGATGTTTGAGGTGCTCGTCCAACCGCCTGCAATGACAGAGAGCGACAGCGACAGAGACAGAGACAGATACAGAGATGTAGATGAATGGTTATATGGGAACAGGGGGGCCATCTGTGGCCACTTACCTTCGGGACTGATAATCTTGTTGAAGGTGGTGTTGCGCACCTGCCGTCCGCCCACCATCCATTTGATCTCGGCGGGTGGATTCGATGGCGCTGTGGTGCATGTCAGTGGCACAATATCGCCGACGCGCGCCTCTGTGGGTCCCATCACGGTGACGTGGGTGGGTGCAACTGTGTGTGAGTGTGGGGGAGGGAGAATGGGAGAATGGGATAATGAAGAAGGCTTCCACAACGCGGCGCATAAATATTTCACAAGTAGATGTGCCACAGAAGCGCTGCCTCAGACACCGCTACTTATGCAGAGTATCCTTGGCATACCAGACACCCCTTAGAGCTCTTTGTACACTTCCTGAGGGTATTATGAACTTGACTATAAGCATGTTTTCTGTGTTTCTTCCGTTGCAAGATAATTAACTCTGGTGTTGCACAGACAGACCTCTTCCCATCCCATTTTTTGTATCTCTTTTGTGGTAATCCTTCGACTTAATTTGCTTCGTCAAGCCCAAGCAACGTATATAGTTTTTGGTTTCTTGGGACCGAATTGTACGTGTATTTTTTTATTGTATTGATAGAAAAGCTATTGGGAAATTGTCTATTCTTTGATATAACTGAAATATTGTATCGCTAAGGAATAAATCTACTAAAACTATTGAGAGTGTTCCCAATCATATTTCTTTTGCACAATTGACAGTATCTCTCTCTCTCTCTCTATATATCGCTATTTCTGTATTAAATATCAAGGGTATGCAACTCTTCGTTTCTTTCGTTCCACTAAGCCTTTCTTTCCTGTTTCTCTAATAGCTTTTGGAGGAGCAGGGAGATTGCTGCTTCTGCGGCTGCTGCTACTTCTCCTGTATGCAAATTATGACTGAGTGACTGACAGGTGTCCGTCCTTCCGTCCGTCCATACTGTGGGTGTGTTCCCGTGTCCCTACCCTGCTGTGCCATGCCGTGCCGTTATGCGCCGAGCAGCTATTACCTAATGCCAGTCTCGAAATGGAGAAGTGCCAGCTGCAGCATCTGCTGCTGCCTCCGCTCTTGATGGATAAGTGCATATATTACGCATACGCAGCGTTTGCCGTTCGTTGTCTTCTAAGAGGGAGATGGGGGTGGGGAGGTTCCTTCCGGACTCTCGATAGATGTTCCGCATATAAATAAACATTATGAATTCTTAACTTCTCGCATCCTTCGTCAGTCCGTGATGCTCCATACATCTTCATTCTAGTCACAGCTATCGTGAGGGGCGGGCGCTGCTAGTGGGAGGTGCTGCCACGTCTTCGGTTTTGTTGTTTTGTCGAGGAGTTGTGTGCCACATTCGTTATACATAAATAATGGGTGTGTGTGTGTGCTAGGGGCCAGAAGTGAGCCATCCGCCATCTGATGCTGGCTACCAGATCTCTGCCACCAAATGTGGCATACTTATTGGGGCAAGATGGGGAGGCCTGACCTGCTTCCCCACTCTGATTGGTATGCGCATAAACAGAAACTGGACAAGTTTTCGCTTCCCTCGAGTTGGCCACTTAAAGAAGGGTAACGTTGATAAGCGAAGCACACATATTTGCCACATGCCACATGCCGCATTTGCTTAAAGACCCTGTTCTTCAGGTAAAAGATGCCAATTTCAGTGGCGACTGCCGGAGATACTTGAGATTTGAATATCGCGGCACCCGTTGAGCGGTTGCTTAGGCCCCCAAGTGCCTCCAGTCTTCGGTCTTCAGTCTCCTCATTCATTTACATGTTAGAAGGCACTCACACACACGCGCATACATATGCATAAGTAGTAGTAGTAGCAGCAGCAGGAAGAAGATGCAGATGCATATGTGCTTGAGGATGGGGCATGCAAATGCATGCATGGGTCGGAGAGACTTTTTGTCTGTCCGAAGTGTCGCTAACGACTTTGGCAACGCGCCTCCCCCACCCCACGCCCCACGCCCCACGCCCCACTCTACCCATTGCCTGGCTTTGTGTCGCCTGATTGCAATTGTTGTAACTCTAACAAGCTGCTGGAGCAGCCAGGGTTGCCAACGCTATTTGGCACTTGAAAAGAATTTGCATTGCTTGATTTGACAAAGCCAAGTGGCGAAGAGGGACACAGAGAGAGAGAGACAGAGACAGAGAGAGAGAGAGAGGCTTTCAAAGTGCAAACTTAAGCTTAATTGCAAAAGAAAGCAACAGCGGAACGGAGCGGAGTGGAGCAGGCTGTTGCCAGGCTTATTTCAGTCATGCATCCACCTCTCTTGCCTGCCTCTCTTCGTGTGTGTGTGTGTCGCGTGCCAAAATGCTGTACGGGGCCTTGTGCTTGGGCTCTTGTGGAATTTAGAGGATGTTGCAGTCATCCCAGGCTGTTGACAGACACACACACACACACACACACACCCGGCCTGTCCGTCTGTACAAATATGCATGATGAGTGGGGTGGAGTGGGGTGGGGAGCTTTGAGAGCCCGTAAACTATCAGATATCCTGTGTATACGATCCCCGGGTATTTCGTAGCCTCCCCCGCCTCGTGTCGCGTTTTCTGTGCGTATAAATATGAGCCGAGCCCTATGTACAATTAGGCATTTAACCCCGTAGGCGCCTGCAGGAGACGACATCCTTTGATGGCTCCATTAGAGCGTTACGCGGGCTCTACTTACACAAAACAGAGAGTTCCACTTCCGCCTTGAGCGGCGTCTGGGACATGACGTTGCTCGCCTCGCAGCGGAAACGGGCCTTGTTATCGCCAGCCTCCGCGGTAAAGGCATATATATTCTCCGACAATCGGCCAGCGGTTCTAAGAGAGGGAGGATTTATGTACATACCACATATATAGACATTTACATCGCAGGGTATTCCCGTTACTCACCTGTAGGCCATGCGTATCTGGGATCCGTTCTTGTACCAAATGAGCTGTGCAGGCGGATTGCCACCGCGACTGCGGCACATAAGCTCCACGCTCTGGCCACGCCTCAGCGTGTCGCCCTGCGAATAGCCCTCGATATAGGGCGGCCCAGGGGGATCTACAAAATCGAAATCGAAATGGAAATGGAAATGGATTGCTGTGTTTACAGTTGGCATATTTAATTGCAACTACTGCTACTGCTGCTGCTGCTGTCCCGCAAATAAATTCAATTTACACCAAATGTAAAAAGCAAAATGTGGCTAGCGGCGAGAGAGAACAGAATTTGTGTGCAATTTTTAATTGCTGTGTTTGCATGTAATCCGCTTGTGCGGTCATATGCATTATATTCCGATTTCTCTCGCTTATTATGTACCCTTGATAAAAGGGTATTACGATTTGTAGAAGATCTTTGCAAAACGGAACCTCGAATATACTCCAATACTCCGAACATACTTAATTCTCACTGTCCCTATTCATATGTTCATCATAGTACTTGAACGCTTAAGCACCTATTTTTATGCTCATAATTGCGTTGCTATTGCCTACGTCCGAAAACTAACTGTAACGCTCTCGCATGCATAGCTTAAACCGCAGCTGCATGCGTTCGCTCTTTGCATTCGGCCCGTCGCTCTCGTGATCTTCCGATTCCCCTTTGCTCGACTTCTTTTCTTGGTGTTGAGTTGCTTGACAGAGTTTGCTCTTTTTCATTGTTTGCTCTTCGCCGTCTCTTCGCCTCTGCAGTCGTGTACATGTCGACCCATGCATGTGTCACAAGCAGATTTCTTCCTAGTATTCGCATGTATTGAATGTTCTTTGAGAGAATAAATAAAGGAATTTATCTGATTGTAACCTGCAGGGGGCTCGCATTGAGACTCGAAGAAATCACTCTTTAAGTAAGGGCATCAAGAGCTTCGGCCATCGAAGGGTGGACTTTTTCTTTGTGGTTTTTTCTTTGTTCTGGCATTTGGGGGCGTCTGTAATTTCACTTGTAGTGGGGGCGTCACGCTGGGCGGTTAATAATAGTGTAAAATGCCGCAAAACAGTACAGAAATACAGGGCCCCCGACAGGGGGGCGGACGGACTGTTGGGGGGAACAGCAGGCTGTAAAATGTGCGGAAGGAAAATTGTATCTGGTCGAAGGGAAATTTGTGTGTGCCACGGGGAAATTCTACATAGATAAATTCCGTTATCAATACGTTCCGTGGGGTCGAATATTTTTCCAAAACTGCCAGCTCTTATCCGGCGTTTTACGGAGAATGGCAATCGGCTTTCCGCACAATTCTCTTAATACATATTTTTCGCTACAGGTGTCCTTATCAGAATTTGACAGGCGGTCAACCGTGTTGAATCAACAGCAGAAGCCCAAACAGCAAAAGCAGCAGCAGCAACCAGGTGATGCATAAAAGCTGCCACACGCACCCACACACCCACACACCCACACATACAGACATGCGTATAGGCGGATACATGGGGCAGATGCAGTTATGCAGCGGAAAATTAAATTAAAATCACTTGAAATATTGCATGACGGAAGGAAAGGACAGGAAGGATGGGCAGCAAGGGAAGCAGACCAGACCAGACCGGACCAGGCCGAGAGATGCAATAATAGCGGCATAATTAAGGCCCAAAACGAGAGAGAGAATATAAAGCTCTGCCATACACTCTGCACCCCCACTCCGGCATGCGATACAGATAGCGTGAAGCGATTTCTTTCCGCGTTTTTCCCCCTCCAATTACAACGTGCGACGCACGAGGACGAAAGGATCCCTGGAGTGGGACTGGGGGTCAGCAGTGCCATTTGCCATTTGCCAGCTGCCTATGCATAAATAACAAAACATAATTAATTTGAATGTACGTTTGGGCGGGCTGTGCAGGTGGAGGCAACAATCAATAAGAGAGCTCCTGGCAGCCCCACAATGGGTGTGGGTGGGTGTGTGCTGTGGCACAGCTGTGAGGCACATTAGAATTTAAAAACTAATTAATACGCGTGCCAATTGCGCAATTAGCGGCCTTGATGGCAAAATGGCAGCCGCATTGGGTACCGTGTCCGCGTCAGGACCGAAGTGGAGCAAAAAATCACCATGGAGCACAGCCTGCCGCTGCCACACACGCACACACATACACACACACACAGGCATGCACGTTTGTTCAATTGTATCTCAAATTGAGGCAGCTAATGAGGTCGCATCCCCAGGACACCCCAGGAGTTCACTCCAATCGTTAGATGCGGAAGCTGTGGCGGCTACTCACACAACACGGACAGTTGCACGGTGGCACGCATGGGCATGTCCGGGGAAAGGGCCTTGTGCTTGGCCTGGCACGTGTACTCCGTGTAGTCATCATCGGATCCCGGCTTCAGCTTCAGGCTGGACGTAGTTGTCCAGCGTTTCGGTATGGATTCCTCCACCAGATCGTCGCGTTTTTCTGCAAGTACAAGACACAAGATAAAATGTTTAAGTCACAGATCATCATCATGGAACTTTCAATGGTTTGCCCCCCTTTGGGGTTGCGGCTTAACATACGAGTACATACAATATTTCTGACATCATTTTTTCATTCCAGTTATAAATTGTGAATGTGGGCCGCCTCTGCGCTGGAAAATATTGGCCCTCAAAAATGAGTGGGTCCCCAACCAAACTATCGTCGTGGATGTGCCACTGTCCGTGCCCCTGTCTGGGGGTAATCACCACAAAGATGGCCGTCTGCCCACATTAACCGCCATTTACGCGTCTCCCTGCCACACACACGCACACCCAGAGGCACATGACCCACCATTCTCTGACAGCTTGCAAATGATACAAGAACCAGAAGCCCCCACCCCACACCATACAAAACTGGCCATTGTCGTAAACCCTCGTTTGCGTAGCGGGAGAATGGAGTCCTGTTGCAGGACTCGGGTTCAGTACGGTCCGGTCCGGTTGGAGATCCCGCCTGCCTGCCTGCCTGCCTGCCTGCCGCAACATATTGCGTCATAAACATAATTCATCATGCAGCTTCCTCGGCTTCCTTCCGCTGCCCACATTTCCTTGCGGATTTTCCTACATTTTAACGCCGTTTTGCGAATTTTCTTCTTTTATTTTGTTGTTGTTGTGTGTTTGGGAGGGCGGCCGGGGCCTTTGTTTTTTATATGTTTAGCCCCAAAAAAAAAAGAAGAAAATTCCATCATCATCATCATCCTCTTATGGCGGCCATCGTTGTCTACGCTTCACATTTTGGAGCGTTTTTAACGCGCCAGTTGTGCTAAAATGATTTCGTTAGTCGCCAAATGACAGTCGCCTCTGGCCTCCACCCCCACCTCCAGCAACCCGCAAAAAGGGGCATCATCCACATCCTCACTCACACCCCCCACCCACATGTAGGGGGCCACATACCCATAATCATTATGAAAATTAAAAGTCGTGAAGGCGGCGGCTAAACGCCGTGTGATGGTGCCCCAAACACTGGTGGCGTCGTTGGCGTCGGCGGCGGATCCTTCAGCCATGCTGACATTTGCATTTTTCCATATTTTCCGAGGCAGCCAGGCTCTCTGTTTTCCAATTTGCCAACTGCCCGGCAGCGGCTAAATGACAAGGCAGAAAAACACGGGTATCCCCATGCCACAGAGCCGCACAGCCGTACAGCCGCAGAGCCGCACAGCAGATAAGGGCAAAACATCGACAGTCGACGCTTTGTTGGAGTATAAAATTATTATTTAAGCACCGTCATCAAGCCGAAAGTCAACGTCCATTTCCCTGCCTCTCCCTCTGTCTCTCTCTCTATCTGTCTCTCCCTGTCAGGCCCTACCCTCGTCGCCTCCACATGTGGCATGGCCGAACGGTTGACAGCCTGACAGCATTTGCCCCACCTTCACGGGGAATCCGGTTCATCCGCACTTATACCTAACAGATGGCAGAGAGGGTGGAGAAAGGGGCAGGGCATGCCCCAAAAACCCATTTACACATTTCGTATTCTGTATTCTATATTCTATATCCCTGCCTGAGCTAATAGCAGGTGCCCCCTTCCTCGCCCCACATATAATCCTACTCCTTGTTTTCCGTGTTCGGTGCGAAATTAGCATCCGGAACAATACCATTGTTGTAGTCCGATTAAATTTCATTTTCCACTTAATTTTAAGCATAATCCCTTATTCTTAGAAACTGCTTAATAGGGGGAACATAATAGGAATATATCTTTAAGATTTAAGATATATATTATGTACTCGACATTGGAGTCCCTTTGGGGGATATTTCCTGTTTCCTGCATGCCAGAAACGAAGAGGAAGGAAAGAGAAAGGGAGTGCATGCGGCTGTCATCGGCTCCGATGCTGCTTCCGGAGCGTTTACTTATTATAATCATAAGCTTGCTGAGTACCGGGCTTAAAAGTAGAGCCGCAGCCCTTGCCGCGGATCACAACGTTCTCTTTGGCTATCCTTCACGTTTTTCCATCTTCTATCCTTTGGGTACTTTCTTATTTTATTATTTCCTAATGGCAGACAGAGTATTCCACCATCGCTGCGTCTCAGCGAGTCTAGTCTTTCGCATTTCCGGCGTTGACACATTCTATTAGTTGTCTTCGTGGGGACTAGTACTAACCTGGCTTGTATTCCACATTGCCGCGATACCAGACAATTTGAGCCGCCGGCTTTGCATTGGCCACAATGCACTTGAGCTGCAGGTCCTGATTCTCACGCACCTCCACCTTGGAATTGTGGCTGTAACCTTTGATCTCGATCGAGGCAGGTGCAGCTGCAAGCAGAAAGAGAGAGTGGGAGAGAGAACGATTAGAGGTTGCAACAACAGGCTGTAGCGAGTATATAAGTGTGTAGGTGTATGTGTAAGTATATGTATTGGAACCAAAACAAAGGACTACAGAGCTTTGCTCATTATGGTCGCAATGGCATTGCCAGGGGACTGGGAATGGGCATGGGCGTGGCAGTGTGGCAGTGCCTAATGCATTGTCTGTGTATGTGTGTGTGTGTGTGTGTGTGAGAACATAGACGACATTGTTGTTAAAGGCCCAGGTTGAATGGCCGTGTGGCAGCCTGTGACTGGAACATGTCATGGAGGACCTAGAGAAAAGGCAGCCAAGTCTCGCTCTGCCATGCCCTGCTCTGCCCCCCTCCCTGGTCCCCTCGTTAATGTGTTCAAATATGAGTTTCAATATTTGCACACCCGAAGAGGAGTGGGGTCCCCGAGTGGGAGCCTTGGCAAACTGTTGAAATATACACGACGAGGCGACGAGGCAACGAAACAATGCCCCGAGTGGGTGGTTGCACGCGTATGAATGCAGCACAGATCCAGAAACAAACAAACGAACGAATGAACGAGGGGTGGGAGGACAAGGAGAACGAGGGGGTTGGGGGCTGGGGAAAACACAAACACGGAGGGAACGTGGATAAAGTTAAGTGCACGTGTGCATTATTTTAATGCCACCTGAAGGAGTTTTGGGTACCAGGACGCAGGACGCAGGACCTGGCCATTGCCATTGCATTTCCTTGTGCAGCACTAAGCAAGGGCCTATGCCGCCGCCCCCACACCCCTCCTTCCAGCAGCTCATACACTCGCAGCAACAGAAGAGTCGTTTTTGGAGCATTTTTCAGCCCCCAAATGAAGGAGATGTGCATGTTATTTCGCCCAGTGTAAGGCAAGCCAAGCTGCTGCTGTTTGCCTCAAGTGAAGAAAGTCCTGCATTTGACATGCAACATATGTTGCCGTCTGTTGCCTCCGCGAACTCCGCTCCAGAAGTTGTTGCATGCTAGATGAATGCTTAATGTCGCACAAGGAGTGGGTAGCGTAGACAGTACTCCTGGCTGGGAATGGGGGGCATGGGGCATGGGAATAGAGAGTGTATGGTGTAGGGTGTAGGGTGTAGGGTGCAGGGAGTGTGCTTTACTCGGTCTGGTGTCTGAAACGTTGCCATGCGTTGAGGTAATTGCTTTTGTGGGAGCCGCAAATGAAATCAACACCGCCAAAAGGGACCAGCCTTATGCCTTTGATTTGTTTTCGGATCGCCAACGGCGGCTTTTGTGGACAAAATTATTATGCACAAATCAAATAGATAAATGAAATTCCGCAATCAAGGGACCCCACACAAGGCAGATTCTTGGAGCACAACATTCCGCTCTCATAAGCATAATTTGTGTCGCTCTACGATGGTTTTTGGGGTCCTTTGCCGAGGACGCTTTGCTGATTGTACACTCGCATACCGTACCGCACGAGGGTATCCCTTGAGGACACCCAAAAGGTGGAATGTACATATTTAATAAGCTTTACATAGTTTTCCGTTCAAGGGGCGGCCATCTGCGGCTGCCCCACAACTTTTTGGGGCGCCTAAAGACAGTTTTGTTTATGAAGGCATTGTGCGGGGGAAGAGGCAGAGAAAATTGATTGATTTGATTAAAGTTTCTCTAATAAAATTAGCTCTAGGTGAAAATATATCTTTCAGCATCGAAAGCAGGAAAGTCTCTCTCTCCTTATTTTGAAGCATTCCTCATACGCTTTTCTTATGTACTGGGAAGTCTGCTTTCATTTCCAATTAACTGGCACTCCCTTGCAAGTACACCTGCATCCCTGCTGCAGAATTCAGCAGGATATGGGGATGCACTCCTCTGGTTATTCTCTGGGGAAAAGCTCGCTGCCTGAGGTAATGCCAATGGCAAGATGAGATCATCAGGCAGGCATCTCCAGGCAGACATCTCCAGGCAGTCCCGGCATCAGCAGCCCTGACTAAAGGCTTTGTGCCACCGAAATTGGTGTCGCCTCACCAGGGTACCGCGGGCGTGGGCCATGATTCGGTAGATGGCGATGGGGATCGGGTTGGGGATGGGGTTACGTGCATTGAAAATTCATAATATTTGGCACATCGGCGAAGGGATGAAGGAGGATGTGGCGGTACAGCGGTGTGTGTTGCATATTTAAAAAGCGAAATGTATGCACAATATATGATTTTTCCGTGCACCAAGTCCCAAGTCCTGGCAAATGCAACTCGATTTATGCCTGAGAGCGTGTCCTGCACTCCTGAGGAGGCGCTGCAAGGTAACAAAACCTGTGGCAGGGTCACGGATATACATATACATATACATTGTCGGTGTGTGTGTGCATTTTTGATTGGTATGCAAATTGTATTTGATTATTGACATATGCATGACTACGGGTGGGGTGTGCTAGGGTGAGGGGCAGGACAGGACTGTTGGGAATTTTGCTAAAGGACAATAGAAAGAAAAATATGGAGAATATGTAGGTGCTATCTGCCCTCTGCAGACCATCATTTGATGGAGAACTTGTGCCTGCCCCGAAGCGATTCCCACTCCTCCAGCAACTGGACGCATGCGACATGTGGTGCGTGCCCCCCCGTGAGTGCCCTGAGAATTTGTTGCTATTGGGTCCAGGTTGCTGTTTGTTTAGCCAGCCTTTATTTCTGGTCTTTGATCGCTGCTAAAATGGGACCCTTTATTTATATTTGATCGGTTGTGGGCAGGTCCAGAGTCTCTCTAAGTCGCGTACCAGCGGCAGTTCCAGGGCTTGCCAGCACAGCCTCTGCTTCTGGCTCTGACTCTGGTCTTTGATTGGTTCTCAGGTGGCAAAGCAAAGGAAACTCTAGTGTCGCCCCGCTGTGATGGCCTTTTATTCAATCCGAGCTGACGTGCTAATAGACAGTGGCACACATCGAAGCCATTGAGCCAGTGAATCCTTTGTGCCCTCCCATTGGATCGCCTGTGGCCAGGTCCAGAAGGTCTCGCAGTGACTCAGTTTTTTTGGCTGGGCTTCAAATAATTTATGCAACAATGGATGCAATAACGCTTCTAGCTACTGGAGCACCAGCTCCAGTCGCTCGTATCCCGCCGGATTCCGGATTCCGGATTCCTGCCTGCGAAGGGAGGTACACAAAGTGCAATTTGCCGTGAACATTGGACTCCCATTCTACCCCCTTCCTCAGGGGGAGGACACACCAGCGCTAGCCCACTAATAGTACGCCTCATAAAAGTTTTATGCGCTGAAATACTTTCCAAGCCCTACTCCATGTCCTCCGCCAATCCACGTTTAACCCGGTCCCAGTCCATCGCCCGAAAGAAAAGCCAGAGCTGGCCATTTTTTTCGTTTGACGTCAACTTTTGAAGGCAACAGCTTGAGGCGGGAGTGGGAGGCGGGAGGGCGGGTGGCTAGCCAATGCTGCTTGAGCCATTTCGGGACACAGTCACACCCGAAGTGCGGGCCCCAAGACGGGCGGGTCCTTGGAGTGGACTGGCTTTAAGGTCAGCTTCACATAACAAATGCTGGGCGATATTTCTTCGGGAAAGCTGAGAGATGAAAACTTTCCTCATTTGCACTTCAATTACAAGACAAGGGGCCAGCCCTCGGAGGGCAGGCAAGAGGGAGAGAGTGTGTGTGTGAAAAATGTGCAGACATTTGAGAATCAATGAAGTGCGTCTATTGGCCAAAATCCGCATTCGGTAGAACTCCTCCGAGTGGGTCTTAAATTTGTGCAGCTTTGTATTCAAAAATGTATAACTTTCAAGAGCTGGGGAGCGGTGTGAATGTGGGAAGAGGGGAAAGGGGGAGGAGGCTCTGGATCTGGTAGAAGTATCCATTCTTTGCCTGGATTTCGCATTGCCATTGTGTGGCCCGGAGCCCACCCCTGCCACCCGTGCGTCCCGCTGCAGTAAAAAGTTTCAACTCTTCCCTGGACTACAGGTCTCCTCGCACTGGACATGGACATGGACCGTAGAGAGGATAGCCTTGCGGCATATGTGTTTTTGGCTCCATTATTACACTGGTTTTTTTTTCCTTTTTTCGTTTTTCGGGTCTTCTGTTATTTTTGGAATTTTTTATTTTAAAATTAATGGCATGCGAAAATGTTCTGTAAATTTCCATAAATTTGCAGGTGGACTTTGTGTGCAAAAGTTCTTTACTTTCCCAAACTTATAATCTAATTGCACCCTCACGTACATATGTACATATATACTATATATACCATGTGCGAGTATACATATGTAGGTGTGTATCTGTGTGGGCAGAATAATTTCAAAACTTTTACATAAGCACGGGACCAGGTTACATCCAAATTGGCTCCCACAGAAGCTTTGCAACTTGGTCTACAAATTAAATTTTGGGCAGGGACAAAAGGTGAATGAATTTAAATATTAATATAGCATCTGGGCAAAAGTTGTAATGAAACAAAGAAAGAATTGACTAAATATGAGAACCGAATATGGGTGATAGTTGAACAAATAAATTCGAAATTGTCTTTAATTGGTAGAAATCAATCGGGGCTTCTGAAATACCAAACACATTTTCCATCCAAATAATATTTTGTATATATTCTTTGCATTTCTCGCTGTTGGGCTACAATAAATGGAATATATTTCCATATAAAACTCAGACTCTAGACCCACAACTGCATTGCGGACGCGATGGACTGAACAATTCTTGCGGTTACTTCCTGTGGCTCATGCCGGAGAAAATTCACTAAGAGTCCCCGCCGGACCACGCTATTCGGTTCACCTTTGGGGATAAATCAAATAAATGTAATTCGAACTTAATTGAATTATTACGCATTTGTCCCCATTTCCCTTGGGCTAATTGCTGCAATAATGTAGCACGTGCCCCATGCCACATATTCGCCCACTTTGGAGGACAGACACATGTCATCTCCACTGTGACCCAGGACTAGAGCCAGAGCCAGACAAGCATTCCTTCCATTACAAAGCAAAGGCGAAAGGGAGTGGCAGAGGGAGGGGTTGTCGGTTGTCGGGGCACAAGTATCCACAATTATGACAAACATTCCGTGTGAGGATGGAGGAGGTGGCGACCTTTCGCCGCAGCAACACCAGCAGCACAATTACTAACAAGCCCAAGACACATCAACCAGCAACACCCGAAGTCCCTCCTCCCATCGTCTCTGAAGGGAGTATACCCTTGCAGAGGGGCACTACTCGTATTATGGGCACTTTGAAAAACTTTTCTAGACATTCTGCTTGGAATCAAAAATCATCTGTTGGGTGGCGTATAGACATACGGTTTTTGTTGTTCAATTATTCAAAGGAAGGGTGTACGAACTTCGGCGCAATTGAGATAAATGTGAGTAACATTTTTCTCGATTTCTTTTACTCTCCTTCAAGGCTTCTTGTGCTTCTATGACACACACACACATTGTCACAGCTCATGGCGCGTAATTAACTAAACAAACGTCATTAGGCATGCGCATGTATGCGTGAGTGGGTGGAGGAGTGTGTTGTGTGCTAGCGAGCCTTGGGCTTGATACGTCCTCGTAGTCACCTCTCTCCCCCCTCTCTCTCTCTCTCTCTCTCTCTCTGTCAAAGAAATTCTTTAGAATAAGACAAACGAGGCGCAGCAAATGAGTATCGCCGTCAACAAATGTAGCGCAATTTCTTGAGTGATTACAACAACAACAACAACAACGAGAACAAGACAGATACGGATATGTACATTCCAAGTGATTACTCGGCAGGCGGACAACAAAAATGCAACAAGGCCCAAAAAAGTAAAACAGGAACAGCGAGAGAGAACACCAGAAAACATAAAAATTCAGTTTTGCGATTGCATTCAAGGATTCTTAAATAAAAGGTAAGGCAATCCTTTATTTGTTCGATTGCGTATCAGAATTTGGAAAGTGCGGAAGCTGAAAAACATTCGAAGCATATTAACAGAAGGAAAACAATAAGGAAGAAAAGAAGAAGTGCCTGCATTCCTGCGGGAGTGCCGGCGGGTCGCCTTAGAGCACTCCTACTATGCGGTAACTCAGCCCCTCCATTTCTCTCATTACCTCTGGGGCAAAACCACATATCCTTGACGTGTAGTGTTCACTGGATACCATCTTGCTTATCAGGTTGCCGGCGTTTAGCGTGTCTCCACCAATATTGTGCAGGCTCTGCGGTCGCACGTCGGGCAGTCGCTTAGGAGTTGGGTTGGGCAAAAGTAGACTTCTCCATCCCTACCGATGTCTGATATTAGGTTATACGTATGTCCATCTGCCCTTCTCTGAGTTGGCTCTGCGCACCTGGCATCTAGCTAGGCCTTACCTTCTATTAGATATACCTTGCCTGCAGCCAGAGAGCTCTATCTAGCTGGTACTCTCTCACTCGCTCACCCCACCCCACCTCAGTTCTGTTCCGTACAGTTTTCGTCTTCCCTTTCCTGCTTGATTCGTTAGCTCCTTGGAGCAATAAACTGCGCTAAATTCCATTCCTCTCGTCTCCCGTCCTCTCGTGATGTTGTTGCTGTTGCTTTTGCAAATTGCTGACAATAAATGCTGCTGGCATCGCAGCCAGCAACAGCGACGAGTGCCGGAGCGGGAAAGGTGGAAAAGGGAGCAGAGCATCGCATTTAAATTTCACAAGCGACAATTCTCTCTAGGTGCAATGAGCAGGAAAGAGCACGACGCGCGCGTTTGTGTGTGCGGCAGTGTGTGATTCGTTGGTGTGGCGTCCCCTGGTGACAAATTCATTTGTATTTATTACTTAAATTAATTGCAGATCCAGAAAACAGTCGAACGAAACGGGAACAGAGACAGAGAGAGACAAAGAGAGAGAGCGGTAAAGAGTGACCCAGAAAGAAAAGTTACGGACTCTGTTGCTGCGAGTTTTTATCGTTATTGAAATTAATTTTAAATGTTAAAATACCTGAAATCTCCGAATCAGGTAAGAATTATTAATAATATCAAGAGCACTATATTAATTCTACTTTAACCCTATCCAGGCAACCCTCAAACAATGAAAACATGAGTGGAAGGATTACTTTCCAGGATAAGCCTGGGCTGGAAAATGTTCGGATTGTGACCACTGTTGGATCTTTCATGGGACTATCAGGATACACGCGTATCCCGAGTGATTTGGAAGCCTTCCTTCACGGCCTCGATATGTTGGAAAGTTTATTCTCAGTGTAGAATGCAATTATCGTACTTACATATGACAGTCAGCTTGGCATTGGCTCTGATGGCAGAGTTGAGGCGCGCGGGTCCCACCTGGCACTGGTACTCCGCGTCGTCGTTGATGGAGGCATTCGAGATGCGGAGATTGTAGACGCCCTGCTTCCGGTCGCCGAGAACAGAGTAGCGCGGAAAGCCCGGGATCACGGCGGAGAAGCCCAGGGCGAAGCCGTCCTTTGTCCATTGCACGGCTCCGGCCACATTGGTCACCTCGCAACGCATCATGGCCTCGGCGCCCTCCAGTACTTGCAGATCGTGGGGCGTGGTGCGGAACTTTTGCTGCTGGGCATGGCAGGGGGTGGGGCCGGGGCCGGTCAGGGACAGGGCGATGACAGCTAAAACACACACAGAGAGAGAGAGAGAGAGAGAGAGATTCATTAGAGATGCAGTTAATTAATTGTCCTTGGGGTCATTTGTTGTCTTTGGTCCGTGGTCTGCTATTCAGGACTCCGGTCCGGACTGGGTTCCATTGGGTGCTCTATTAAAAACGTGACTTTCTATCACGGCGACTCCGTCGTCTGATGAATTATGAAATATATGTTTACTCAAAGAACGAGACCAGACCAGGCCAGGCCGGGCGATGGAGTCCCGCTCAAAGCGTATCCTGACCGCAATAAAACGGGATATTCTTCTGTCCTCCCTCAGACAGGACCACGGAGCACCCCATACACTCTCCTAAAAGTCCCGAGGCCCCAGCTTTAGCGTCAGCCGAACTTTGACCATTTTCCCGCAATGGTGAAGTTTTTCCTCTCTCGCCCCATGGGCAGGGGATCCCGGAGTCCGTTTTTTTTAATGAAAAACAAACACAAAAACCGTTTGCCGTTCCACAAAAGCCAATTGTGGGTGTGGTCCGTGTCCGTGTCCGTGTCCGTTGTCTGTTTGCCAAGACACATTGCAGTCTGCAGTTTTGGAGTTCATTTCTTCTGGCCGCCGCCGAAACTATTAAATTGTGCGCGGGGCAGGGCAGTAGTTGCGCCATGGTTGCAGCATGAGGCAGGCACATGGACTGGGGCAGGGGCAGGGTTGCGGCTCTAGTCCCGCATCTAGAATCAACAAAAGCATTTAACGCCGGGCCTGACGCTGCAGTGGCAGTTGTTTTTAGTGTCCTGACAGAAAGTCCTCTAAAACGAGTCTACCCACTAGCCACCCCCTGTTAGCACCCACTTTTCCGGGCCCTATTCCCACTGGGGACTGGTGGGGGAAGCCCGTTAACCATTCTTTGGAGCGAGCATTTCATTCGCGTTTTCATAAATTGTCCTTGCTCTCTTGCTCTCTCCCCTTCGCTGTGTCTCTTCCTTTCTCTTTCTCTGATTATTTATAAGCTACAAAATGCAGTATTATTAAATCTGGCCAACACTCTAGTACTCTCCCGCCTACTATGCCTCCCCACCATCTGGCAGACCCCCTCGGAGGGGGGAAAAAACTAAACTCTGGCAATGATTAATATGGTCCACAATTTGCATACGCATCATGTCTGAATGGTGGGTTTGGGTGGGAGGAGGAGGGAAAACAGGGAGACAGGGAAACAGAGGGGAAGAGAGAGAGTGTGTGTGTGCGTGGGAGAGACAGTGATGAGTTACCACTGGAGAATGGAGAGCAGAGAGCGGAGTGAGGACATAAATGAATTTTAAATAAGGAAAATATCTTCCAGGACGTCAGGCCTCCCCACCCACCCATAGTCTCACCCGTTGCCAAACTCTTTACGATTTCATTATTTTCCCTTTTTTCACTCCCTCCCCCCACCCCGCACTACATAATTTGTTTGGCAAAAGAATGTGGCAAGAACAAGTTCGGGAAATCAACAACAACGTTCGCCCCCACCCCACTCTCAAGCACCCCGCACGAGTCCATGCCCCACGATAGATGTTGTCGAACCAGCCAGCAGCATTACGGGCAATTTATATAAATTTTCTCCGAATGGGTGCTGCAGAGGGGCGGCATGGCATGGGAGGGAGGTATGTCAAACACAGACAGAAAGCAAACTGAAAGACTCGGAGACCCTTCCCTGGAGTAGCGGAGGAGCAGCATCAGCGGCAGACAAGGATCAACATAACCTTTGGCCTGTCGCAAATTTTTGCCTATTTCACAGACAGACACACACACACACACACACACACACATGGGAGGGGGAGCGAGAGTTCATAGTTGAGTAAATTTTTACCTCGTTCTTGGCGGAATACTTCCCAACCCCTCTGTCCCCTGCCCCGCCCCCCCCCCCCGCCCCCCCCGCCCTCGCCAGCGCACCAGACATTGTTCCATGGCGCCCTTGGGTCCGTAAGTGCGAATTTGCTCCGCTCCTTATGGTAGCCTTCTTCAGCTGCGTCGTCGTCGTCGTCGTTGTCTCTCATATTTTTCAAGCGAAATATTTTAATAAAGCAAATTCCTATTTTACGGCCCTGTGCCCCTCTAAAAAAGAGAGCTGTCTTTCCCTCCAGCCCCCACCATAAAGTTGAAATTAAAGCGTGAAGATCCCCAACTCCTGATTTATCCATGTGAGGCCATGCAACACCATTCCATACGTCATACGCAGTGTTGTCCCCCGGAAATAGTCGAAATGGAAATTCACACGCAACAAGCCAGAAGGAAGAGTTGCAGGAGGAGGAGGAGGAGCAGGAGGAGCAGGAGTGGCCTCCAGAAGAACGCTTCAGACAGCCGAAAGTGCGAAAAGGATTTAAATGCTTTAGGCGACGCCTTTTGACCTGCCCCCCTGACACCTCCTGCTTCTGCTGCTGCTGCTGCTGCCTCCTTCTCCCGGGTAACGTCAAGTGCCATTGTCGAATTTCTCTGCCTCTCAAGCGTGTGTGTGTTTGTGTGTGTAAGGGGGGAGGTGCTTGGGCAGGACGTGCGTGGTTTTTAGTGTCGCGTTCTCTTGATTGTTTCCCAGGCTGGGGCTAAAACAACAGCACAAGCGAACGAAAGGAGGCCCGAGAGCAGCCATAGAGAATGGGGCCACACACGCTTGGACGAAGACAAATCCCGGCCAGAGCTCCCATTCCCTCCCCCATTCTCCCGAAAAAAGGGTTTGCTGGCTTGGGTCTTGTTTTACGAGCAAAGGACTATCAGTGTTATTGTTATGACTGAAATTTGATGGCCCCAACCACTCGCTGGGCCCCAGCCCAGCCCGCGTCAAGAGTGATGTGTGAACGGACCCAGCCCTCCACATATATCCTGGCCCCTTGATAAGATTCGTTCCAGGCAGTTATCTGGGCATGGCCTGTGCTGATTAAGCCGCCCGGGATCGGATTAACCAGAGTGACACCTGAGTGGCCTTGCACCGTATCCGGTTGCCACACGCACACGCACACACTCACGCATACGCAGGGATCTTTAGCCGCCTCCCTGCCACACATTTTCACACATTTTAGCACTTGAGTTTTATTTGCTTTCTGCTTTTTGCTTTTGGCTTTAAATGGTCTCACGTTTGCAGGATTTTGGTGGATATGACGATGACAACCCTAGAGGGTTGCCAAGCGCCGTTTTGGAGCATGGCGAAAATTCCCGGCGCGTATTAATTTGACGATTATGATTTTCCCAGAGAGAGGAGAGGAGAGAACAGATAGAGATAGAGATGGAGATAGACATGGCCATGGACTTTATTTTTATAGATATTCCCCCTTATTCCGGCTTTTATCTTGTGTGCGCTGTGGGCGTGGCCACACGTAGGCTGCCAAGAAGAAAAAATACAACAAAAAAATAATAGCGCCGCCTCAGCATATTGTCGCAGTACATCCGCTTGGCTCCTCCATCATCAATCGAACGTAGCAGCGTGGCTGCGGAGTCTTTTGGGGGCTGCCACCTTTTGGCTGGCGCTTCCTTTTTGGCTTTGGGGCTGCTGGTGGCACGCCCCCTTGTCAGCAACGTGCTTGGCATTTGCATGGGAAGTCGTACAAGGAGTCCTGCTCCAGCGCGGCATTTGTTCAAATACGATATAACAATAGACGGAGCGACATTTCCGTTCTAATGGTGCATGCTGCTTGCTGCATGCTGCATGCTGCATGACGCATTCTGCTCCATGCCAGCAGCAGCTTTGGCTACGTGGAACGTGCCACTCCCTATCAGCATCATCATCGATCTCCCTGCCGCACGACTATTGTGGCAAGAGGCGAATCGAATCTTGAACCGAATTTAAAATCCATCCGATCGAAGGAGATCCCCCATCAATCCCCCTCCCCCCCTCCTCTGCTTAATTTTGACTAGATTTTTTCTTGTTTTCAAGATCTTAAATCGTTTTTTATCCCCTCGTTCTTTGCGGGTACTGGGGTGGTCTCTGAAGGACAAGAGTGACAAGAACTGCATCCTACGTTGGCTCCTTCTCGATTGAGGGTTGAGCTGCGGCATCGCATTACAGAGAGGGGGAAGGTGCGATTCGAAATGATTTGTCTGTGGCCCCTAATGGAAATCCAAGTTAGATTGTTTTTAGCTGTACTGCTGCTGCTGCTGCTGCTGCCACTGCTGCTGCAGGGGCAAGCAACAAATTGCAATTACTGGCAACACTTTGCCGCACAGCAGGCAGCAGGCTTCAGTCTCTCTCTCTCTCTCTCTCTCTCCCCCTCTCCCCCTTCATCTCCATTAACAATGCGGCAGGACGAGGAACAAGAGCATTATTAACATCATCAACGATGGAGCTTTTATTAAAAATGAGTAAAAGGAGCTACCCGACACCTGCTGGTCGAGCACCTGCAGCCTCTCGACCCTCAGACACCCAAGGACACCAGCAGGAGCAGCTTGCAACACTACGAAACAACGACCTATGTACAACAGTAGTAGGACTACGAGTGGAGGCAGACAACTTGCAGCTTGCTGCGTAGAGCGGCAACAGTTTTGTTAATAATGCTGCAGCCCAGTTTTGTTTTTTGTAGATTCCATTTTACGAGTATTTATTACCTGCCACGAGTACAGCTGGAGAGGGGTGGGGGTGGACTGTGGGGCTGTTTTTCGTAATTAAAATATGATTCCTTGTTCTGTGGTGCCAAATCCGCGGTTGAGAAACTTTCTGCCACAACAAAACAATCTTCCAGGGGTTCGTGACCAAAATCCGTTGAGTTTTGGGAAGACTTAGCATAAAATTATAATTGGGCTTTAAAGGTGGCCAATACGAATAATATTCGAAGAACTTTTAATTGGATACTTTCGTAGAGCTATGTTGGTGCTGCAGGCCACCCGCAGGAAGCAGTGGTTCTGGGCAAAGAAGGACCCACCAGGGACACCACCCACCATATAGCCTTAAATACCCTTGATAATCCACGAAAAATGTGGCCGAAACTGAAGAGCTTTCGGCCACTCGCAACATTCCATATCTCCGAACCATTCATTCATTGATAAGCCCTTGGCAAGCCCTTGTCCCTCTTCCTATTGATTACTCTTCTATTTTCTAATTGGCGAATTGTAGGCACTACTGTGGGTACTTGCTTTGGTGGCCCCTCAAAAAATGCTGTGAGAACTGCTGCGAAACTTGTTGAAGAGTTGAAGTGTGGCCGTGTGGCGGTGGCAAGTGGTTTTGCTGGTGGTCATCGCGCTGACTCGTTAGGTTTTTTAGACAGTGCTGTTTGTACCTGTTGCAAGTAGGGGGCTTGGTGCGGGGCCATTGCATTGGCCCCTAATTGTGGCAGAGGGTTCTCACACAGCAGCCGCACGCAATGTCTGCTGCTGGCAGGTTAGGAATAGGAATAGCGATAGGGATAGGGATAGGGGTAAAGGAGGTTCAGTTGCGTTGCCGCAATTAGCTGTTACGTTTGGGGGAGATTTCCCTCTCTCTTGACTTGCGGTTTCTGGTGGGAAGTTTTGTGGCATTGTTTGTTTGTACCTCCGTTGACCCGACCTCCCACAAACACACAAAGACACACAGAGATTACGATATGCGTTGGACGCATGTTGCAATGTAATTTACTTAGTATGCAGACAGTCCCCCAACTGATTCTCTCTCCATTACAGTTCATCGTCCCAAGAGTTTCATTACAAAACCCCCTGCACTGAGGGTTACAGTTTACCCATAATCAAACCTCACGAATTCCCAGACTTTCCAACTCTACTTTGCACTACCCAACACTGCATTCCACTATCCAATACTACTCCTCCACATTCCACTACTTTTGTCATTGTTCTACACCCTCCCAACACTACATTACGCTCTCCAACACTGTTTAAAAGTGACCATCCCTCCGGTCTACTGCTTGGCTACCCAGGGGACGGTCCACTGCTCCAATCAATTCTAAGCACCATTTGAATTAAATGACAATTCCAGAGCATAACCAAACAGAAAAAGAAAGCGAAAAAAACCCAAGGGGGAGGAGTATGGCGAATGGTGAATGGGGTATGGGGTATGGAGTTTCCCTGGCAGCGAATCTCCAAGAGATTGCCACCCAGAATGCTTGATTTATTTATAACACATGCTACGCATCGCATCAACTTATGAAATTCACAGAATCTCAAGGAAGCGCCAACCAGAGATGGGGGTACAATGTCGGACGGATGTCGGGGAGGGGGGGGGGGATGAGCACAAACGACATAAAAAGCGACATCATCCAATCAATTTATGCGGCACTGTCTCCTGTCTCCTCCATCGGCTGCAGGCTTCGGGCCCAAGTGGGTTTAGATATTGGAAAATGGATAATTGGAAGTGGGGCAAGGGATGAGGCTCTGGGGCTGAAGTGGAGGTGGAGGCAGGGAATGGCTCGGCAGGATTTTCTTTTACTTTGATGGGTTTTTCCTAATATTATCTTTAAAAAATCATTTCAGTAAAAATCGAAATTGAAGCGAAAATGGCACATACACACACACACGCACACACGCACACAAAAAAAGGAAAGGATAGGAAAGGAATGGAAAGGAAAGGATTCGTTCTGTCAGAATGGGACCCGAGGAGTTGGAGGTAATTGGAAGGCATTCTTATGGTAGGTAGGTAGCCAACGCATTCATATCCCACCCATCACTGGACTGAAGGGGCTACAAAATGGTTAAGGAAACCATCGTCATCATCATCATCATCATCATCAGGAGGGTCATTATGAAATAGAGGCAGGTCCTGGGACACATAGACAATTCCCCTGCCGTGTTGTTATTGTAAACGCTCTTCTCCAAAGTTATTTGCTGTCCATTTCCAAACATTAAACCAGAGTGACTTGAATAAATTTCATATTTGAAAGCCCCTCCCCCCACACCACACAGAAAGCGGCCACATTCCGGCCAGGACCAAAAATATCCAAGGCCAAAATAAACCTACATGGCTAATACGAGTGTGGATGTCCTCCAGCCTTGAGGTGGGTTCGTTCTTCTGTCCTTCTGGCCTTCTGGCCGAGCGGCGGCTGCTGTGCCCCCTCCTGTGCTGGGAATGTGTGTATGTGTGTGTGTGTGTGTGTAAGGACATAAACCAAAAATTCCTATACGCTGATGCAGCAAATATCCGGCTACTCGAATGGTATCTCTTTGAGCACTGTATCCAGCATTGGACACTCAAAAATCCGGCTTTTCCCATTCGGCTTTCCCGCATCTGACATTCACAGAAGAGAAAATTGCCATCCGTACACTCTTCTCCCGCATATTCATACATTTTCTTGTGCTCCTCTCTGACATTTTCCTTTTTTTCTTGCCTCCTAGATAGGAAGTTTCTCTGAAGTCGGACTCTGAGTGCGAGTATGCGACAGTTGCTTCATTACACGCACACTCACACTCAGCCATAAAGCCAAACTATTACTGTATATATGGAAGAGGGAGGCTGGGGGAAGCCCCGAAAGTTATGGCCCCACAGATAAACGAGTGAGTGGGCGGCGGGGGACAGAAAGTTGCATTCAACTTGAAAATGCAGTTTGCCCGAACATCATCGATAGTTTGAAACAGAAACAAATTCTATATTTTATTGTATTCAATGAATTGATGTGTATCCCCAACAACAGAGGATGGCCGTTTGCTGCCCCTTTTTGTGTGGCAACATTCGAGAGAAATAGATATCTATTCTGATTCAGAAATTGCCCAATTTCATGCAACCAAATAACTTTAATAGTCCTACCCAAATGTCACATTAACATAATTATTTATGTGTAGCAACGAACTTCGATAGAACATTAATTAATTGAATTAATTGTTATGTTTAATTCTGATTTTGCACATTGATAGGCAATGATCAATGGATTACCTGAGGAGTTTCTTTAACAGATCTCCCAAATAAAGCTTCTCAAATGTTAATTTTCAAATTTGATTTCTAAATCATTCTACTCTTCAAAGACGAACCCCATTCTCTGGGAGGGCGTCATTCTATATCTCTTCCTAAGTTTTGTTGACGGCCAAACCCTAGATTGGCTTCAGAATATGGTTATTTTTGGATTGTTTTCGTTGCTTGAGATGCAATCTCTTCATTCTCCATGTTTTCGGTATTTAGGATGATAGGAGAATCCTTTTTCGTTAGTTTTCCTATCTTGAAATGTAGTGTCCCCGGGAGATCACTGAATACAGCATCATAGTCTTTTCCTTCGATATATTTTCGGGATGCATCCCACACTTTGAACCCTTTGTTTTCGTTGAGTAGAGAGTGTTATATAAATCTAAATAAGCGGGCAAATTAGAAGCTGAGACATGGACGGGCAGCTCCTGTACATCCCGCAGCCTCGTCCCCATCCCCTTTTGCCAGCCCCGAGTGTTTGTCAGCTTATTGTTTGGCTTAATTGCCATTTGAGCTGCAAAAGCGTGTGCGGTGGGGCACACAATCTCGTTCACACACATCTTGAGCTTCATCTCCAGCTCCAGGCTCAACTCTATTCGCATTCGCATTGGCAGTGGGAGTGGGAGTGAGGCATTGTTCGTCCAAATTATAGAGCCAGGGGTAGCCTTCCAGAAGTAGCCGTCGAGCAGGGGTTAACAATGCTGCGATGCTGCTGGTTGGATAAGGGTTAAGTGTTACCCTACCCTCCCCTACCCTACCCGCCTGGATGCTGCAGGCTGTAGGCCGGAGGCTGGGCGGAGGCCTGGGGCATGTGGAATGCAAAATGCTTTCTCGTTCATGAAATAATGTTTGCGCAATCGAATGACAATGCGATGAGGATTGGACAGGTTCCAGCGACTCGGGGGGATGGCTGGAACCAATGAGGCATGTCTGCGTATGAAACCTGATCTGCTAAGGGGGTTGTACGGTGAGGGGAGTGGGGGAGGGGGGGAGTGGAGTGAGGCAGCGCAATGAATGGTTCCCAGCAGAATGTTGCAAGGGAAAACGAATTTTTCTCTCTGTCGCAATTAAACGAAGTGGAGTCGTTAAAGTTAAAGTTTTCCCAGCCAAATGCCGCGTCACAGATTTCCACACACTCACACGACGAGGGAGCGAAAGAGAGAGAATCGTCGAAGCGGAACCACACGTCAGCCGGACAACTGGACAACCCGCCCCCCCACCAACACACACACACACACAGTGTGCCCCAATCCCATCCCCATCCCCATCTCCATCCACTCAAAAGGTGTGCAAGTGACTCGGACAAGACGAGGGCCGCCTGGCTGGCCGAAGAGAGAGAGAGAGAACCGGGATTACTGAAGCGTGCAATGGACATGGACCGACCGCGAACGGTTCACACGTTAAAGCCAAGAAGTCATCAGCCATACACACACACACACACACACACACACACACACACATAGGAGGGTACGCGGCTTTGATGCGACAGTTGCACAGGTTGCAGCTGTCGAAGCTGCCACTGCCGCTGCCGCTGCCACAGCCACGAGCTAATGGCACATCCAACCGGTTGAACACGCGACTGACTTGAAAGGGAATTTTGGCCAGAATTAGGCATGGCAGATGCTGAGATGCTGCTGCTGCTGCTGCTGCTGCAGCTGCCAGGAACACACTTCAATTAAGTGCCGCATGAATGATGCATGCCACAAAAGCCTGCACAGGCAGCCACTACTTCTCAGCATGCTCGTAAATATAAACATTTGCCCGATCAAATATTCATTTTTCAATATCGTTGTATCAACAGCCTTAAAATATGCAAGTCTTTCTGCCTGCCTGCCACATGACCCGTGCCACACACACCACACATGCACGCACACAGACAATGAAGCCACTTGCCGCTTACCGAAGTGAAAATTCATCCAAACTTTCTTTGAATTTGATTTGCTGAAATCGAAACAGTGTCTCAAGTAAAACTGTGACTGGGGGCGGGTAAGGAGAGCCCCATCCTCTGTTGGCCCACATATCGGTATCAGTCTTGCCACACGCACTCCCCCCACAAGCACAGACACACACACACACACACACACACACGCACACAAAGTGCTGGCTGGCGCACAAACACAAAAGGAAATCGACTCTCTTTGAGGCTGAATGATGCAATTATTCACACTTGATTAAATACTCAAGAAAAGTGAAAGTCCGTGGAAGGACGGCTCCCTGGCATCGATGTGGCTGTGGCTATGTATTGATATACATATATCCCTCTTATATTGAGATGTTTTTCCAAAATTCATAAATTTAAATTAGCAGCCAGCCCTGAGAGGGCTCGTAGGGATGGCCTGCGATGAAGCCATCCGTCTATTGGGTCTCTCACCTTGAAATGGTT
Source organism: Drosophila lowei (assembly GCA_008121275.1). Lineage (NCBI taxonomy): Eukaryota > Metazoa > Arthropoda > Insecta > Diptera > Drosophilidae > Drosophila > Drosophila lowei. Next base: position 15,121,042 of record CM017778.1, on the reverse strand, counting down.
TTTCAATTACTCAACTGAACCGCAAGGAACTGAAGTGAGCCCGAAGTGAGCCCAAAGTGAGCCGGCGAAGCAGCAGGAGGGGATGGGATGGGAGGGCCATTAAATTTATTCCCCTCTAAAAAAGAAAAGTGCCAACCATCGTATCAACCGCAGGAAGGCTCTGTCTCTGTCTCTGTCTCTGTGTCTGTCTCAGCCTCCTTCATCTATGGGTTCTGTCTATGACGAGCCTCATTTGGCATCTTGCTTGATTTGCCCCATTTTTATTTATTCATTGAACTGCCAGCTGCCCCTGCCGCCCCTGCCGAACCCTGCTGTCTGCGGAGGATGTCATGGCGGGAGGTAGGAACTGCTCTCCACGACTGTCCGACATCTGACTAACCAAATCAATTCGCATCAATGTCGGAGGCAAACCCATCAAAGCCAGTCGTCGGCGGGCGGCAGTAAAGGGAGCAATCATCTATGTGGCATCCCCATCCTTCTGGGGTCTGCGGATATTCTGCGTAGGAAGCACGCCAGGCTGCACATTGCTAATATCCTGCCACGGCCACTGCCGCAGCCCCTGCCCCTTCCCCTGGACCCTTGCCCTGCCTTGCCCTGCCACTCTGTACACAATTGATATCCCGATAATTGAAATTCTGAACCAATTCTCATCGAGAATAGTTTTTCCCTGCCGTTTGCAACTCTTGAAAACAGACAGAAAATTACAAAAATTTCACGTGTGTGAGAGCTGAACCGTAGCAAGGGGCCATCTAATGGTGGCATGTGTTGAAACCCCATAAATCTGTGGTGTGGCAGGGGCACATAGAAGACGCAGCCTCGGGGCCAATTACCACATGCTACGATACGCGACAGAGGACGGACGCAGCGGGAGGGACTTCTCTGCCATCCACTTGGTGTGGCGACTTCAAGTGCAACTGTATGACAACTGCCCCTGCCCCTGCCCCTGCCCCTGGCACTGCCACTGGGACTCTGGCTGCACTGCTGCACCTTTGCCACATGCTGGCGATTGTATTTATAAACATATGGATGGGTATTTTTATGGCCTATGCTAAACAAGATTCCGTTTCAGTTGTCAGTTTTCCCTTCCACAAATATTTTCGTTTGTTTTTGATTCTTTGGCCAATGCAATGTCTATCTGTCTATTTTTGGGTCCAGCCAGGCATACACTGAGAGAAAGAACAGGCATAAGGGAAACAAATGTTCCTGGAACTAGGATCTTCAACTGAAGCAAAAGGCAGCAATTTCAGGAAGTTTATAATACGATGAAGTATTTAACAGGGTTTTAGAAGTAGCAGGAAAACAACAATCTGACCTAAGACAAGTCTTATTCATATCTGGGCTGAGGAAAGGCAAGAATTACAGATTTATTCTCAAAAAAAAATCCTCAAAAACTTCCAAAAACTGGAATGTCTCTATGGAAATGCCATGAGCCTTTGATTTTGATTTGCAAAACTGTTGTGGATGACTTTTTCGATTACCAATTCGATCTGATAAATCTGATACGCAAACTGGATTCGATTCCCTTTTGCCGCTCCAGTGTCCCCTGTGCAACAGCTTTAGATATTTGATTTATAATTACGCAAGTTAACAGACGCGTCTTAAGCCCACGCTCCTCCACAGCCCCCCTCCCCCCACTCCGCTGTTCTGCACTTGAGACTGAGCTTCCACTTGTGGCCAGTGTGTCAATCGGCTCCGAGCGAACCGTGTGGGTGGCTGGCTGCCGCTGAACTGGTTGGAGCCATCGTCTCAAGGTGCCCGCAGGGGCGTAGCATGGCCAGAGGGGGGGCCTCACAAAATTATAAACTGTCGCTGCCTCTGGCTCTGGCTGTGGCTCTGTTTTTGTGTCTGGCTCTGGCTCTGGCTCTCGTTAAGCCATCGACAAGTAGTAGCTGCAAGTCAGTGTTGGCCAAACATGGGCGTTTCTCTGACTGCTTTTTGCCAAGCGTTTCTTTCAGTTTCAGCTGCCCACACAGATACAGATACAGATACAGATACGGAAACAGAGAGTGCCACACCATGGAGGGCGTTTCAGCCGTGGAGCAATCTCTCAAAAGATTCGCTTTCTGGCTCTCTGGATCCGCAATTAACTTTTGCCAGCCAGAGACCAGAGAATGACAGCGCGCCGCACACAAAGTCAGTTGCAGTCAGTGTGGCACAGAGCGAGGGAGAGAGAGAGAGAGAGAGAATGCCTTGAAGATACTGCCTGCAGATTGTGCCCCTGGACTCGAGTGTGGGGCAAGATTATCTATCGAGATATGCTGCCAGCACTCGGACTCGCTCTCTCCGTTCTTTGTGTGTGCCTAACACTTTGCCCCCTTGAATCGAGGGGCAAGCAGTGCTCTTTCTCTGGTTCTGCGCTTCAAGTGGCAAGCCCCCCTCTCCCCTCTCCCACCATATCCCTTATCCTTTCTGCTCCTTTTCGCTTTTGCTATTGGTTTTGGTTGGTCAAGCGCTGTGCTTGGTTCGTGGTATTGTCAATGCACTTCAGCACATTTGCCCAACTGTCAAAGACACAAAAACGACAAGTCGCGACGCGACGACTTTTCCAGAGGGGGCCCTCATGCCCCCATGCCCCCATATCTGCCACCTCCTCTATGGCCGTCCGCTATATCTATTACGGAATGTTTGTCCTACACTTTTCCTGCTGCTGCTGCTGCTGCCTGCCTCAGATTCTGGCTTCAGCTTCAGCTTCGGCTGCTGCTGCTGGTGCTGGTGCTCTGGTGGCACACATTTCTATACATTCACCCACACACATGTACAGACACACACACACACACACACACTGATACAAACACTTTGACATACGCAACTTTTCTGCGTTTGGGGTGTCCTTGTGCTTGTTTTTTTTGGCCCTGTCCTGGTCCTACGCTCCTGTCCTCAGACTCGGATTCTGTGTCTCTGCCGCTGCCTCTGCCTCTGCCGCTGCCTGTCTGTTTGTTGACATATTATGATCCTTGATTATTTTGTGCTGACAAATACATGCTTTTCCTTTTTCCTTTTCGCACAAACACTCACACTCAGACACCTATACATAGCCCTACGGAGATATATAGATGGACTTCCGTTTCTGATTTTGATTCTGTTTTTTGATTTACTTGTTTTTCTTTTTTCTTTCTTTGTGGTTCCATCCCCCCATAGGCTTTCCAGCAGGTGCTTTCCTCTTCAACTAATTGGTCTAGAACCCGCCCCTCCTTCGATGGGCCCTATCAGTGAAGCTTTTAATGATGGGCGTTCTCTCTGGCACACGCCCACAAATGTCGAGTCAAAAAACCACAAAAAAAGTACAGTGGGCGTTATCAAAATATTTTGTAAATTATATTCGATTGTGGGTTTTTCGTTTGGATTTACTCTGGGCTTCGGTTTTGGTTTTGGTTTTGCTGTGAGCCAAAAAAGCAGCAGATTGGGGGATTGAGGGGCGGAAGCTCTCGATAAGACCACAAGTGCATGACATGCACACCAGAACCGATTCCCAGTCCCAGTCCCAGTCCCAGTCCCGTTCCCGATGCCAATACCAGTTCCAACCTGTCCAGCTATAATGCGTTTGATTGCAGCGGAAGTCGAGCGCAGGGGCCGACTACTGGACTGCCGTACGTGTGTCCGGTTTGTGGGGCCCGGTTCTTGCTCCGCATAGTATTGTGTAATTATTAATTAGTTTCCAATTCCACGCTACCCCTGAGGCACTCTTCTGTGGCTATTCCTACGAGAGGCATTTGGCTGCTGACCACCGGGGGAGGAGTTCCAGATGCCGTCCACGTAACCGCACCCAATAACTGATGGACAGGGGTCTGGGGGAGGGAGATGATCTCTCATCAAGGCATTCCCTTTTGGACATCTGAGACCGCAAATGTCTATTAGGAGCATGTTTGGGCTCGTCAATTCGAAATGGGCCGCATGCAACTTGCGTGCAATATGCAATATGAAATGGTGCAACAGCTGTTGCTATGGTTCGTCCTCCTATGGTTGTCCTGCCACTCTCCTGACTGCTTGAAGACTTACCCATTCCCAGAATTTGAAGATTTTTAATCCAATGTTGATGGCATCGTCGACGCTTCGTTGCATGTTGCTGCCATTTGGTTTGTTGCTGTTGCTGTTGCTTTTGTTGTTGTTGTTGCAGTTGAAGTTGTTGAAATTCCTGATGTTGCAGGTGTTGCTGTTGCTGGTGTGCCTCTTCTTTTGTTAATACCGGATTCAAAGCCATGTTGCAGGCCATTTATTCTAACACTAGTGGTGGCTTCTGTTGTTGTCTCTAAAGATGTTGCTGCTGCTGCTGTTGTCGTCGTTGCACTTGGAACTAGAAGCTATAACAAGCAGCAGTCACCGCTGTTGACACTGCCACACATTTATTTTGGTTTCTCGGCGTGTTACATTCGCACCACTTTGCCTTTGCCTTTGCCACAACAATTTCCAATTTCAATTCTCGGCCGACGACGACACTCGCGCAAGAGTCTCTGGGCCTAACGCCGCATTACCCCGGCTGCCGCCCCGAAACGGTGGCGGCGGCGTCAGAGGCACAGGGCAGCAGCGGGAGCCACCAGGACATGTGACATGACCCCCGACGACCACGACCACGACCACGACGACGATGGCGATGGGGGTACCGACAGCGGACGACGAGGGGCACCGAACCCGTAACCGAAATGGTGTGCGTGTGATTTAGGGGGGCACGGGCACGAGCACTGGCGGGGACAGTTATTGCAACTTTTTTTTGGGCGGTTTTTAGGGATAAGCGGGAACCTCTTTAAGATTCGCAATTGCCATCACTTTTGGCGCAGACTCGATAATTTGGCGTTGTTGTCGCTGTCGCGGCTGCTGCTGCTGCTGCTGCTGCTGCCGCCGACTCCACTGTGCATACACTCTATCTGTGTGCGTGTGCGTATTCGGATATATGTATGTGAGGCTCCATGCGACGCGCAAATCGAAGAAACGGACCGATACGGATACTAGACGCTGGTCGAGGGCGAAGCGTCCACACGGAATCAGAGCTAAAACCGAACTAAAACCTCGATTCCGGCAACACAGCAGCCAAACGACGACAACGAAAACAGACGACAGCAAAGACGAAGACAAAGAACGATGCGATGCCCACTGCTCGGTGGCATGCAGCATGAGGCAACAGAGAGAGCATGAGAGCGAGAGCGAGAGAGAGAGAGAGCCCATGTGGCTGTCTGTAAACAGTTGGAGCACATTGTTTATTGCTGCTACTACTACTGCCAGTCGTACTGCTACCACTTGCCACTTCACTGCTGCAGGTGCGTTGGCTGGAGTCCCCCAGTCGACCAGAAGCCGGTTTTGAATGGCTCCAAGACCTACTTATACGCGAACAAGCTCTCTCACTGGCTCAGGTATAAGTATAAGCTTATAGAGTTTTAGATTGAGTGAGAGCGAATACAACGCGTGGTAGAAGTAAGAGTATAAGTACACTCATATGCGAGTATAATGTTTATCTGAGCGCATACTATACATGGTTGAAGTAAAGAGCGTACGTAGGGCATACAACGTGGGGTGGAATTAATGCAAGAATACAAAGTGGGGTGGTATAAGTACGAGTATACTCTCTCACGGCATGCTAGAGCGCATACAACGCGTGGTAGAAGTACAAGCTAAATGCTATACCAAGCAGAGCAGCCTGTATAAGTGTATATGTTGTATTAGTGTCGGTTGCTGCATCGTATAAGTTCGTATACGTACCTAGTGGCAGAAAGTAAGTCTACTACAAGCAGTATGCGTACGCTACTAATACTGCTACTTTCGTAGACTCATCGGCCGCGTACGAGTATAAGTATTGGGCAGTAGAAGTGCCATCATCAGTCTTCTATTCGTGTCTCAGACTGAGTTTCTCAGTGAAACTGTTATACACCTACTACTGTGTGTATAAGTTCGAAGCCAACTCCACGGTTCGAAGCATTTTGCTTGTTTTATTTACAATTTAATTTGGGATTCCGTCTATGTATTCCGCAATTGTGGGATATGTTGGGGCAAATGTCTTTCGTCATACTACGCAGAACGCCAAAAAAATCTACATATCCTTGTTTCCGCGTGCTTCATTACGCATTATAATTTTTTCAGAATATTACCTAGGACAGACTCCATATGTGCCCCTCAGGGGGTGGAAATTCCGTTGTGCCACAAACACTTGTTACCATACTTGTTGCCATACTGTGAATCCCCTTGGGATCGTTTGGCCTGCAATTTTCCAGGTAAATGCCAATTGGGAGCGAAAAATGTGAATTTTAAGGAATTCTTTTTCGTTGTAATTTCGTCGTTACCTGTTTTTTTCCTCCAAGGAGGGGACCTCATTATACTTGCGAGTGAGAAGCGTAATTAAATCTATTTTTGCACAATATGGTGCGAATTCAACGGAAGACAGACTCAACGATTCCCCCTCACTTCCAGGCCCAGAGCCCCAGGCGAATCATTTCATAAAATTTGCCCCCAATTCTTGAGGCCCCAATGTTTATACCGAACAGATGGACCTCTGGCTGCGGCGTCTATAAGTTGTAGAGAGTGAAATTTATTTATAAACAGGAAAAAAAGGTTTATCGGGAAACAGTGCAGGATGCAAGAATTTATTTAAATGCTCTTCATAAAAATCGAAATAAATAAGGAAGTTAAGGAAGACAGCGAGAGACCGAAACCGAGGCTAAGATAAATTTGTTTTCTAATTTCATTTAGGCCATCATTCCGTGTCCTCGAGAAACTTTTCTTGCGTTCGTCGAGTGCAACGTGAGTGGCGGGGGACAGAAGGGAGCTACGTGAGCGAGTCCACAGCCACAGTTTCCGCCAAATAAAAAAAATTCTCCTCCTTGATGAACTTTATTAGTCGGCACCTAGAGCCAGTCCCTTTTCGCCTATCCTGCCGCTCCTCTTCCCTCTCTGCTCTGCCTCTGCCTCTGTCGCTGGGGCAGCTGGGAAAAGCTGTTGAAGGAAAAACAAATCAATAAAATACAACAAGAGCTATGTACCCTCACCCCCGGCCGATTGAAAGCTTCGAGCTTAAGCTACATTGCTTCTAGACTAAGCCTCCAACCATCCAACCATCCATCCATCCATCCATCAAGGCTCCAATGCTGCGCCTCTTCCGCTCGTCCTCTGGGGCGACCATTCACACTCGCAGGATCCGCCACATCAATCGTGAATCGAGTCTGCCAAGCACCTCCTACCACGCTCCACCTTCTCTCTCGCACAGCTCGTGTATTTCCTTACTAAGTACGTAGTCTAGGGTGGCAAAGGGTATATTCATATTCGTGCATATTCATGCAGTAAGCGTATAAGTTATAGGGTATCTTGAAGTGAGAAGTTTAGGAGAGCGATTCATTTGTAGAGTGCAAGTAGAGGGTATCCCATTGTCGGACCGTAGCATTCATGGTATGTATTGTACTCTTATTTTGAAGACGTAGCAGACATTCGTAATCTTTAGATTCATTTTCCTTCCCTCCGCTCTCTTTGGGCACTCCTCCCCCCATGGTGAGTGTGGTGCAAATGGGGATGGGGATGTTGTGGAGGTTTCCGTATTTCCTTGAGGATGTTTTCGTTTCTGGTTTAGCTAGAGTTTTCTCCCACACATTGTTGATGTTGATTCTCTTCACAGTTCTTCCTGCTGCCGTTTCCCCTACTGCAGCCCCTACTCACAGCCCCCACTTCGTACCTACGAGTGCAACACTTGATGCTTGTGCAACACTTTTAAAAAAATTAAACATAAATATTTCCATACAATCGCATCATAAATATTAGCATGCAAAGAGAAGCAGTCCCAATTTGAGCTCATAAATAAGATGAAAAACACGAGAACTCATGCCCCCATTCCTCGATTCCCAATTCCCCCGCATGGCACTTAGACATTTTTGGAAGATTAATTTGCAAGACAATGTTCTGTATATAATTCAGGAATTCAGGCAGGATTCAGCCAGGATTGTCCAGACACGCAATCTCCGGTGGGACTCGGCACTACTGACCAGAGGACGGGTATAGGAGGATATGGTTCCACTGTCCCGAGACGACTCCATTCGATTCCGGTCCACGTTTTTGAATAAACTTTCTCTCTCTCTTTTTATCTATCTCTGTGTGTGTCTCTTATTTTTAATTATATTTTAATTTATTTTTTTTCGGGGCTCGGGCGAAATGGGGAACACTCAAGGAGACATTTTTGCGGTGTTTTCTTTTCATTTTCTTTTGTATTTTTGTCACTTTTGCATCATAGACGGAAGGGGGAGGGGTTGGAAGCAAGAGCAGGGCAAAGTGGTGTACACAAAAATATTAACACATTCGCATTGGGACTTCAAGGACCTGCTGCCTAACGTCCCTCCCTACTTTTCAGACAACTTCGAGCTTCCTCTCCCCAGCTCCCAGTTACGGCACAAACAATTGCAAGTTATTTGTGAAAATTTTATTGTAATTACAAAAGTTTTCCCATGCTGTTTCGCCACGCTTTTCCCGTTTGTCTGGTCCTTCCAAAAGGTTGTGTGTGTGTGTGTGTGTGTGTGTACGCACGCCTCCCGATGCCATGATACCTTTGAATAATACAGGAAAATAGCATTCCCCCCTCATTCCACTGCTTTTCTGTTATTTCTGCTCTATTCTCATGGCTTACAGTCTCCCTCTCTCTCTCTCTCTCTCTTGCCTCCTTTTCCCACTGTTCAATTTTGTATTTGGATTTCGGTTCGAAAACTCAATGTTTCAGCAAAGTTTATCCACTTCATTATTTGCTCGTTTCCATTGCGCTGTTTCGCTGTTTCGCTGTTTTCGCCGTTTGGTCTGTGTTTGTGTTGGCTGCCTCTCGTTTTCCCCGATTTTAATTGTGTCTGCGTGCAGAGGCCTGCCACCCCATCCCTTTTGCCACTACCCCAACTTCAAGGGTATATTAAATACCAACAACTCCTCGCTCAGGTCATTGAAGGGCAACAACTATGGGCCCAGGGGAAAACAGGGGAAAGCAGGTGAATAAATGAGAGAACAGCTGGCTCAAAGCAGTGGGAGAGCAGTTGGCGTCGGACAAGCAGTGCGAACCGTACTGCAAGCTGTCTGAAGAACCATCTGGCAAGCAGTAGATCCCTCAGCCTACTGATAAAATTTTATAAACAGTAATAACCATCAGTCAAGCAGTTAAATTAATTCTGGCAAGCAGGTAAAAGAAACCTACTATGACAAGCAACAGGAAAAGCAGTCAGGCAAGCAGTTTGAAGAACCATCTGACCGACTGTAGATCCGTAAGACTGCTGATAGAAGCATGAGGTAAGCAGTTTGAACTATTCAGCAGTTAAATTCATTCTGGCAAGCAGTTAAATGAAGCCTATCCCCCATACTTGAAAGTTCTTCCACTGAAGTACAGAACATGTACAACCTTCAATTGCCAAATATTTATTGAGTTGCAGTTCAGTAGCCTTGAATTTAGTTGTAGTAAAAGTTGCCGCAATACCGCTGGCCCTTCTGAACCCGCTGGAACAGCTTTTTCGAGGGCACCCCGTACGGCTCCGCTCCGAGTGCGAACCGCAATGTCCTGGGCATGGTCTGTGTGTCATATAAGTCCTCCGGCTGGCGCAGCTGCGACTGGAGCATGAGTGCGTGCTGATCCTGATATTCAGGTTGCTGGTAGAGCTGCTCCTGCCGCAGCTGTGTCTCCTTGGAGGAGGGACAGGGCATGCCCATGATCAGGCTGGGCCGACCGCACAGCGGAATCCCACACCACTTCTTCGATCTGACCGGCCCGATCTTCAGCCGCGGACGACGATTGTGTTTGGTCATCGAGCATGAATCCCCCTCGTCGGTGGGTGTCGTTGGGGTGTCCCATGGCCCCGTTCTGGCATCTAAGAATTTTATCTTCGAGAAATCAATGGACCTGCGGGGCGACTGCCTTCGCTGTGCAGAGAACACACTCCTCGAAGGCCGCTTCTTCTTAGTTTGCCTTGCATCCCCAATGGGCTCCTGCTCATCCTGCGATCCAACCTGCTTCAGATCATCGCTCGGCTTCCGCTCCAGATCATCGGTCGGCCTGCGCTCCAGCTCATCCCACGACTTGGGCTCCAGCTTATTCTTTGGCCTCGGCCTGGCCTTCTCCTTAGGCTTGGCCTTATCTATCCTATCCGCCTCCTCTTGGATGGAAGCGCAAAGATTGGCGGGATCGGTGGCCATTTGCCAGCACTTGTTAAGCTTAAGTTTCGTTGGACGTGCGGGTTTTCTGGATTGTAGACTAGAAGTTTCGGATTTGATCGGTTTTCTGGAGAGCAGGCCAGACTTAGGGCAGTTCGAAGTGGCTGCCACCGATCTGGTTGGATGGGTGGGACAAAGGAACTTCCTTAGGGCATGGTTGGACCCCAGTATTTTATCCCAATTGGGTTTCTTCAACTCTCTTTGGTGCCACATTTCGCTGCCTTACAAATTATTTCAATTTTCCCAATTCCAAATACATTTTCCTCGATTTAGACTTGTTTTTCTGTGTATTACCCTACCCTTACACCTCAATTGATGTTGAAACGAAAAGAAGGAAAAGGCACTGTTGTCCCAGTTCCCCAATCAAAATTCATAAATACTCGTACTCGTACTCGTACTCGTATGTATGTATTTATTTATTTATTGGCTTGACCCCTTCGAAGGAGAGCACTCTGCTTCCACCCGCTCGGCAGAATTGTTTCAGTCTGTTCGGGCTTATGTGCCCCGAAATCCACCCACAGATAGACAGACAGATGGAGAGACAGTAAATCGGTTCGTGGCATTAATGCAAATAAGTGGAAACACAAATATTTTCAACGTTTTTGTGGCCAAAAGTCAGCAGCAACAACGAATGAGAGACCTTTTTTATGCCCTTCCAGAGGGTATAATCCATTTTGCTAAAAGGCTTGGCAATGCAGAGCTATTGAAGCATCTCAGAGACTCCTAAAGTATAGAAATTTATCAATTGTGGTTTAATATTTTTGATGAAGCCAAATATATGAGAGGCATAGGCGGATTTTCCTGCAATTTCCCTATTCAAACAGAACCCAGGTGTAAAGAATTCTCCTCTGGCATAGGAGCTATTCATTTTCAGTCTTTATTTTCACAGAATGGAATTGTTTTCCAAAGGGTATTTCAGCCATCGGCTTGTGCTTCTTTTTGGATTCCTTTTTTTTGGTAAGTCCAACCCATGACCAATGCCCAAAAACTGGATGGGACCGTTTTGGGACACCAACACGAGCGTCGATGGATCATTTCCGCTCTCCTGCCCGTCCTGCCCGTCCTGCCCGTCCTGCCCGTCCTGCCCGCCCTGCCACCGTTTTCCTCTTCCGCTGCTACCATCGTTCGTTGGCTGTTGGCTGTTGGCCTGGCAACCGTTTCCTGTCGGCGAACGCAGTTAAATATTGAAATTTATATTTAAAATATTTCAAATATACAGTTAAATGCTGAGTTTTTCCACCACCAAGCCCCCTTACGGTTTTTATGCGGCACTGCTCTGGCATTTTTCACGTTAGTTTATGTGTGGGGCCATGTTTAATTTATGAGAATTTGCTGGTACCCAGAATCTGCCCTGAAATCCTCCCCCATTGCCAATGAATACCTAAAATCAATTTTGAGTATGGCCCGGTCTTTGAAGGTCATAAGGGGGGGTCTTCTCGTTTTCCCCACCTTTCGAATCGTGTAACGATTCGTGGCGAATCGGTTTCGAAGCGGTTCGTGTGGGTGGGTTCTTGGGCTCTGTTCCTTGGAGCCTAATTCGATTGTTACATTTCGCATTAATTTCCTTCAAAATGGACAAACATTTTGCGACGCTTTCCTGAGCATTGACCAACGTTGAGCCTTTTGGGAGGTGGGAGGTGGGAGGAGTGTCTTTGCTTCCGGTTTCCTTGTGGCGCAAGTCTTTCCCTTGATTTCCATCTGGCTGCACTCGCCCGCGATGTCCTTCTGCCGTTTACTCCCCTCGATTTCCAATTAGCAACAGAAATTACCTTTTCGTCCTATTGTACCCCCCACCCGCGTCTGTCCTGCGATTTGTTTCGTTTTGTTTTCGTGTTAATTGAGGATCTGAACAGCCCTCCATTTGTATGTCCATTTTGTGCAAGACAGTGGGATTTCTACGAGCCCAGGCCGGGGCTTGGGCATCTTTAATATCGTGCAAACTTCTTCGATTAAATGCGCAGATGAGGAGTCAGCCAAGGGCCTGGACACGCGCCGAATAATCGTTGAATTCGATGGATGGATGGTACCAGAAGTAGGCAGAGACTGGCCGGATGGCCGACGGTGGGATGCTGGGACGGGGGCTTTCGTTGGAGCGAGCCAGGCCGAAAGACCCTTTTGCCCATTTGCCTTGGGCTGGGGCCCAAGAATTTGGACAAGTTTTATGGATGCTAAGGATTGCATTTCCTGTTTGGCAGGCACAAATGCAGGAACAGGAAACAGAGAAATGGGGTGGGGTGGGGTGGTGTGGTGTGGTGCGGTGCGGTGGAGCGATGGAAATCCACGAATCCACTTAGAGGCGCATAAATTTCGCTCGGTACATAAAGTACAAGTGTACAAACAAAAGGACTTTTGGCGCACGGCATTAAAAAACATAAAGAAAACCGCATCCCAGGACCCAGAACCCAAGTCCAAGACGCAGCAGCAGCAGCAGCCTCCTCCAACGAGTGACGGACGAGGTGCAACCGGGTTTGGGGGCTATTCGGAGGTTCCGGGTCAGGAGGAAGCGGCAGAGGCACGGGCAGGGGCCACACATAAACCGTGGAGAGTGAATAAAATCGCAGCCAGAAGATGGGGCAGAGACTGAGGGAGAGGGAGTGGGAGAGGATGGAGTCCTGGAGAACGATGAGAAAATCCCAGTACAGGCCAAGCCAAGCCAAGCCTCTGTGCCGGGACACGGCATTGCTATTTACAAATGTCCTCGACCAAAAAGGAGCCACCGAGTGAATCATAAAGAGTCCTTGCTTCTCCTGCCCCTGCTGCCTACCCCTGCCCCTGCCCCTGCGTCATGCTCCTGTTGGAGCTGAAGATGGCAACAGAGAGAACTGCACGTAAAATAATAAACAAGGCTTTGCAAACAATAAATGTTGCGCCTCACCACCCGCCTTGCCACCCGCCTGCCACATCTCTATTCCTGCCACATCTGGCAGCTGCAATGCCACGAGTTGTTAGCGACGCTGGCGACGAGATTTCTGGCCCAGTGTCCATTGTTGTCGCATTCTCTTCAGAACCTCTTGGTTCTGGTTCTGGTTCTGCTTCTGCTCCTCCTACCGGCCATGCCCCTTCTCCTGCATCTACTCCTGCATCTCCTCTGCGTTGCATGTTCATCTTTTGCCTCGTTGTTGTCGTTGCTGCTGCTGCAGCGATAAATGCGAAATTCTTGTAACTGCAATGCAAATGTAATGTGCAAAGGACATTTCACGCTCTTTCCCTCCCCCCTCTTCTGAGGCAGGAGAAATACTGGGGTCAGTCAGTGGGGCAACCCCCGAAGAGTGGCTGCCTGCCGCCCGACCAAGTGGCAACGCACGGCAGACGCCGCTTGCTTTTTGCCCGCTGGCGACATCCTTATTAATTGCAACAATAACTGGGGCCCCGGCGACTCTGGCGCGGCGTCTGTAGGTGTAGGTGCTCTCTTGCAATCCCGGCTACACTGTGGGAAATATCATCAACAACAGCCAAACTCGAATCGAGCAGCGATAAAGTTGTAGGTAAAATGGTAGATGTAAGAGCGATGAACACGCAGAATGAGCGGTTTAGGTGCCATATACATATGTACATACATATGCATACATACATTCTAGCTTACAAGCTAAGCCGCTAGAGAGAGTCGTGCGGATCGTGAGAGCGAGCGCGATCCCATTCTCCGAGCGCTAACAGTAGCTGTAACCGTGAGCGTGCACAGGCTGTTAACAGAGCTGTTACCCTGTTAGACCTGCAGGCAAGAACAGCTCTCTCGGGGCCTACCTGCAGTTCATTCTCGGGCATTCTCTTTAGCAGCATTCGCTTGTGCGTCTGGCATTGCGTCTGTTTCGGTTGTCGGAGGAACGGGAGCGATGGCAACAGTTAGGAGATCATTCAAGGGTAAGGGATACTTAGGGGAAGATATCATTTCTTGCTGCAATTTTCAGACCAGTCAAGGCTTCTGCAAATCTCACTGAATTTCTCTCAGTTCATTTTAAATAAGTTGCGCCTCTGGCGGATGGCCGAGGGGCAGCAGCGTAAGTCTTTCGCCTTTTTGCCTGCAAATTTATGGCCCCGGGCTCGGACCTGCCGCTTTTTGTGGACCAACGACCAACGACCACCGGAAGCGGCACTTAGCTCTTGGCACAGCCCTGAACTGCACTCCACGGAACTCCACGCTGTCCTCTCCTGTCCACGTCCGGTTCATCATAAGTAGTAGCGCAGGTCAGGCTTCGTGGCGTAGGAGGTGCACTCTGCACCATGATGCAGATCCTGCCGCCCTCCCACTCGCCCCTGCCGCCGATGGGTAATTGTGGGGAGTCGAAAGGGTTTGGATAGTCTATCAGCCGAAATTTGGACCGTTTCCTGCGGCTGTAAAAACAATTCCTATATCAAAATTTCTATGCTCCCACCCGCTCTAACGTACCTCCCAGTCTAGGTTTTATGGCAAAAGGCTTTCGCGGGAGGCTAAAAAACATTTAAAAGCAATAAAGAGCGATGCAAACGTTATCGGGAAAACTCTCTGGAGCAGCGCAAAAACCAGAAGCAGCGCCAGAAATTACCAAACAGATTCTCATTCTCAGCCAGGTATTCAAATTAGAGAGAGACTGGAGCTGGAGCTGGAGAGAGTGAGGTGAGGGATCCCGCGCTCAGGAGTGAAATGAGGCAAATGCTGTTCTGGTTCTGGTGGCCATAAAAAGCGCCGACGACCATAAAAACCAAGCCAATTCGAAGAGAGGAAGGGGGTTGGGGAGGAGGGGTTCAGCTGGTGGTGGGGGGAGGGGGTGGATAAAGGGACCAAAGTGCCCTAGCCGTGATTTTGCTTCTCTTTTTTTTCCTTCACTGTCGTTTTTCCAGGGCCAAATAAAATGAAAATGTACTCGCGCGTTTTTGTAGAAAAAGTTTATTTTAATGAAATTCGCACCGACATTTGATGGGGCAGGAATGGGTGTAGGGTGGGGCTTCTGCCTCTCATGTTTGATTGTTGCCCCACAAGGCAAAGCCCCGTTCGACTTGGGCTAGGGATAAGCACTTTTGCGCCATGACCAAAAGTTAACTCTTGCCAGCAATTGTCTTAACATTTATTCAATTTGACTACCTGGAAAATCGTAAACTTTATTCGCCTTTCCGGGGCGGTTGTAGGTTGTAGGGCTCTGTGCGGGCTGGTAGGCCCTGAAACTGGAGAAGTTTTCCCTTTTCTTGGCCTCTTTTTTGCCGGGCTTGGCCATAAATCTGTGACACAACAGCAACCACAGCAAACATGGCCCAACATTTAGAGCGGAGGTGGGGCCTAAGTGGGGGCGGGGGATGCGGTGGAGTCAAGTTTGAGTTAAACATTTTTAAAAGCCATAAATTTATTGTTCTTGTTGCCGGCTCTCTATCCCTCTCTCTCGGATGTTGGTGCTGTTTTTGCGGTGCAGTCAAGTTGAAAAACGCACAAGTAGGTCGTGTTTATGGCTGTTTGGTATTGCCACTGCCACTGCCCCCGCCACTGCGGCTGCCACTGCCACTGCTCCTGTTCATTCGCTTATTTAATTCGATTCGTAAGCTAATTTCTTAAACATTATCACAGATCGCATGCCACCACCAGAGTGTTCAACTTGTGATTAAATTTAAAGGCTTTTCAGCTTACAATATTCAATATTTCCAAATTAATGCCATACCTCTGATAAGAAAGGGATACCACTGCCTTAAGGATGGGGCATTCAGGTGATTCATACATCAATCTGCTGCGATACTTGTGCAGTGTACATATCATTAATTAGTTGAAGGATTGACTTAAATACCAACTCTTGGAGCCCGTAGGTATGCCAATCAATTGTTTCATTGTCTGACAGCTAGAGGAGCTTATTAATTCAAGTAGAATGCATGAAGTTCAAGTGAAGTTCAGTTAATTACTGTCTCCTTCAGAAGCATCCTTTCGGCTCATGTAACCCGACACTCGTTCAGGGGAAAACCAGGAGCTTTGGGCTATTTCGGTGAGTGTTCGGAGAGAGAAAAGCTAAGACCGGAAATCAATAAATATGCTTTGGCACATTTGCACCATAATATTACGAGTATTACCTGATTTTTCTTTTCATCCACTTCTTTTATTTTTTCAAGGTAATGTGCATCTTTTCTTTCGATTTTGTTCGGTTCGGTTCTGTTCTGTTCTGCTTTTCTTTCTTTCTGTTTTTCTCATTCAACGGCAAAGACAAAAGCTCGAAACAGAAATAAGATGAAAACGAGACGCCCTGTGGCGTAAGCTACTTTAGTTTGGGGCAAGTTTAGTGGGAATGGGGGCAGGTGGCAGGTGGCAAGAGGGAGAGAGCTACTGCTGCCTTTTTTCGAAGCGCTCATTCATTCATTCGGAAAGGCTTTAGCAGTAAAATAAACGCGCATTGATGCGGAAAATGTGCTACGCACGACGGTGACGCCTCCATCATGGCACACGCCCACGCCCACATTTGGGGCAGGGAGCGGGGGGCAGCTTTAGGCTGTGGCTGTGGTGTGGTGTGGTGGGACAAACTCAGAAGCGATACATTTCCTTTGCTCTTTTTTTGTTCTCTATTGGAAACTTTTCAAGTTGCACTTGAGTGCCTTAAGTTGACGTACAGAAGGGGGTAAGACTCACCTAAAGGGATGAAACCTCCCCGCCATTCCTTCTTCCGTGTGGCAAGTGGTGGCGGGGGCAGGGGCAGCCAGTCAGGTGGTGGCACTTCATCATTCGATAGTGAATGTCCAACTACGCAAATACGCGTAAATCTTTGCCGATGAAGGCGATGCTGACCGCCTGGTGACCGCCCAAAATGCCTCCCGCGGTCCCCATGCGGTGCCCCGCCTCGATCGTGTTTCATATTTATGTGCGGCAGCAGCCAAGGCCATGAAATTCAATAAACCTGCCTCACTTACTCCACATCATTGGCTTTACGCTCTGCCACTTGGACTCGTATTGCGAGGCAGGACCAGCGTTGGTCCCAGGGCACTTACGAGCATGTACCTGCGAGAAGAGGAGGAGGAGGAGGAGTGGTCGCTACCCAGGGTCAATGGCCGCCCCTCTCTCCGCCTTCTACTCTGCGTATGTAACTCTTTAGCCTTTGGACTTGCCCCCTATTTAAAGCTACAGACACTCCAACGATCGGTCGTAGGAACTATCTCTGGATGCAAAGATCCTTGTGCGAAAGAAATGACATTCCCAGCATATCCTACATCTAAATATGTATCTGCCATGTACATGTGTATCTGTCCAGGGTATTAAAAGCGTCTGTGCTCCAATCTACAATTTCTTTCGACTTGCTTGCTGGGGAAACTTCCTTAACTCAATTCGGCACGTCTTTTGGGGCTGCTACTGGGTGCTGGTGATTCCTGCTAATTACGGCCCAGAGACCAACTGTGCGGGACCCAATGGATCATAAATAATATATGTAATACTACCCAAGACGCATATGCATTGAGGGCGTGGCCCCCTCGCCCCGTCTGAGTGGGAAATAATTGATTAGCATCGAACGTGTTTGCTAACTTTTTGCATATGTAATTTCGATTAGGGCTTGTCAGGCAGGCCTGCCACATAGCCAGTCGCCCGACCGCCGCCCTCTTCTACTTAATCCACCCCAGCTCTTCCATTTGCTACTCCTTTCCAGCCCCCACTCTTGGTGCTGCCTCCTTTTTCAAGTGCGTGCAACAGTGCGTATGGAAAATGTGTATGGCTTTGTCTGGGGGTTCGGCTTCCAGGACTCAGATTCAGATTCAGATGTATGGCTGCTGCTGCTGCTGCCTAAGCAACATTTACTCTCTCTCTCTCCACCCCCCTCAGCCACTCTGTTACCATCACAATGCAAATTTACAGTTACATGCTTCGATTGGCAATTTAATAAAGGTAACTTTTTCACACACACAGAGCCAGAGCGAGGCACAGGGAGAGGGAGAGCCCTGGCCAAGAGGCACCGACAAACCCTTTCACAGACAAACCGCATGGCACACGGATGAGAGGGGGAGCGGGGTAGCGGGGTAGCGGGCTGGTGGAAGTGAGTACGTGGGGTGAAAAGTGGTAAAGGGCTAAAGGGGGGAAAACGCGTTCACACAGAAACTGACGTGCTTTACATATTTAATGTTTAACTGTAAATTAGGTTAAAATGTGTTTGCGTACTGAAGTTTTTTCTTCCTGCGGCCGCCGCTGCTGCTGCTGCTGCTGCACAGCTAACTAGCAGAGTTTTCACCGTGGAAAACTGTGGCATACATCATGACACACCACACACCACACGCCACACGACACACCATTACCCCGCCTGTGTCCTGCTCCTTTGGCTCTCGTTTCCTGTTGCGGCTTCAAGTGTTTGCCTTCCATTTGCGTCTGAGGCTCCTCAATTCGCCTCTGCTGTTGCTGTTGCTGCTGCTGATGCCGGAGGATGCTGGCATCCAGTCTTTGTGGTGTCCTCCCCCTAACCCGCTTTGACCCCTAGATGACGGCCATGTGACCTTTGTCCGCGCTACGAATGAACTGTTCAATCCACAGTGGTAGCCCCCTGGGGTGGTTGGGCGTTGCAGTTCGGGGGAAAACTGTTCACGCATTAATTAACAATTTATGATTGTGCCTGTGGGTGGACGTGGACGTGGACGGGGACATGGATGGTGTATGCTTCCGTTCGCCTGCGTTTGAGTGCATTTGCAAACGCATTAAAAATAATTTCATTTGCTGACGCCAGCCGCCGCCCGCCCCCTCTCTTGTGGATGGGCCAAGGATGGGATATTCCAGAAACTACCGCATCGCATGCTAATGAACAGGACCTTAGTCGGTCGGATTTCAGGCATTTAAAGGGGATTTCATACGAATTTAAGTATCCCATAGATGGGAATATGCACATCTAAGCAGGGGGCGAGAGCTTAGAGGCCACCCATGGCTTTATTTCGGGCTGGGGCTTCTGGGAATTGTTTGTCCACTTTTTGGGCCATAAAATTGAACAAATTTTATGTACAAATTTGTATATTTTTATTAGCACTTTCTCTATATGCAAAGCTCAACAGCAGCAGACCAGAACGCACCCGAGTACCGCAGCTAAAGATACCCTGAAAATGAAAGCATTTCTTCAAAGTAAGAAAACAATGGTTTTTATCGCATTAAAACAAAACGATTAAGGCGCTAACTGCTGTGCAACAAAAGGGAGGGACTTTGAAGAGACACAGCCAGGGATATCGTTTTCATGGAAACGGATGAGTAAGGAATCTGCTCCTTCTTGAAGGGTATCCAGAAGCGGCAGCGTCAATAGGACTAAAGAATGTCAAGAAATTGTTCTCTCGTAAACGAATAAAATGAAAGAAATTCTTCATTTTACTTTTCAATACGAGGATGCTGCGAAGCTCGTATTTATAGACTTTAAGGATAAGCCAGAGCAGAAACATGAAAATGCATTTACATAACAGTTGTGGAACGAGAACGAGAACGGGATTGGGATTGGGAACGGGAGCATTGGGTGGACAGCCAGAAGAGATGTTCCTGTGCCCCTCCCTCTGTTTCTGTTTCTGCCCTTCCTCACAGAATGTGTATCTGGACAAAACAGAAGCCAGCAGAAGAAGAAGACGAAAACGAAGACGAGGCAAGTAAGCAGGAAAATGTAATCCCAGCCAAGCGGAGCAAACTTCCGGCAAACGTTGGAAACGGACGCTTCAATGTATTGGGTACGGGAAATGGCAACAATTGGCAACAGCAGTGCAGCAGTGTGCACCAGGAGAGGACGGGGGCCCGGCCCGGCACCAAGCACGTATGCGGCAGTGGGGAATTGGGGATCTGGCGAGGGCGTGGCACCAAACCCAAATCTAGCAGCAGTATCCAAGACTCTGCATTCAAATTCTAAGCTGTATAATCACTGGGCCTGAACCGAAGGAGAGCACAGGCACAGACACACAATGCTGTCAACAATAGACTTTAGCCGCCCAGAACCCCCTACGGTGGGCGTGGCCCAGGGGAGAGGCGCAGAGCTAAACAGGCAAAATGTATTGCCAGGTATGATGCGTCTTAGAAGATCATATCTGCGTGCAATTATCACGCATCATCGCTAAGCTCCAAAGGAGTTGCAAGAACAATGGACAGCTTAAAGCTGATTGGCTGATAACTGGATGGGGGAAAGTCAATAGTCAGAAGGGCAGGCAATGAAACAATGCTCTGTAGTACAAAACATTCTATGGATCTATAATGCTACAACGAGTAAATACGGAAATAAAGAGCAGTTTTCAAGTGTCGCCCACATCCCCTGCGAAAAACTCTCCGGCAGCTTTTTCGAGTTTTTGAAAATTTCATAATTCTGTCTACGCGATGGGAGAACTTTGCTTCTATGTTCGTTTGGCCCCCTCTTCAGCCTTGGGGCCTTGTGCTCTAATACAATTTGCATTTTTTGGTATTGAGGCAAATTTTGTGGGCTCTTTGCTCGTCGTTTTTTTATATTTCGGATAAAGTTGTTGAAGGTCTTTTTTAATTGAATAACTGACATGCCAGTGGCAGTGCCACAGCTACTGCCAGTATCAGTGCTAGTGCTGCGCCTGTTGTTGGTGTTTTTTCCGTGCTGTGCGGCAAAACTCAAAACTCAAAACACACACTCACACTCACACTAGTACTGCCACGCGCACATGTGGTTCGGCTTTTACAGTTTTTGTGTGTACATTTTTGTTTTGAGTCGGCTTTATTTTGATAAACAAATGGCAACCCAATTAACCCACGCGATTGGTGGCACAATAAACAAAGCTCTAGGCCATTAATACTCCTATGTTCATATATGCACTGTGTATGGTATTAATGTGCATATCAATAGGGTACTAAGCATACCAATCAGTTTCAATTATTTGTATTAAAATTTCTCACATACCTTGCGGCTCTGTAAAATGTTTACAAAATGCTTACATATTTATAAAGCGAGCTTAAAGCCAATAAAAGAGTGTCAAGTCTTTAATTTTTGTAAGTGTATAATATTCAAGAACAGAACCTACTGTTTAATGAGCTTAAACCATCAATAAAATGAATGCTCGTAATTCTCTGAGACTACAAAGTAGTCAGGTCAGAGTGCATCTGCTTTAGTCGACTCTACTGCGTTTCATCCATAACATGTCTACATTTCACTTTGGCGTTTTCATTTTCAGGTGCAACTTTTTGAGTGCGTTAAAAGCAAAATTGAGCACAAAAGCCCCTGTTATGTGTCAGAGATTTTATTCTGGTGTATCGATAACCAAATCGGGCTGCGATAGCTGTTAGCACGAAAACGTAAAATTTTGTTGCCCTGGCCAATTATTTCAAAGCAAACTTTGAGGTCATTTATAAAAAAAGAGGGGGAAATCTGTCAATTAAATTTTAATGAATCAATAAATCATCCATTATTCTGTTTCTTTTGGCATTAAGAATCGTTTTGTTTTATAAAATGAACCAATTTTTTCGTTTTCGAAACAGAATCGGAAAGTTTTTGCCAAATTGAAAACCGGAGCCTAGCCTGATAGCTGCCTGATAGTACATATTTGTCAGAAATGGACTGTTTTGGTTGCTCCTCATCTTCCATTTCGTTTCTGCAATGCGTTGAGCCACCAGTTGCCGTCGCGATTGTCTTATCTGTTGATCTACGAGCTTTGCTTCTGTCACGCCATACTCAGCAATTCCAACAACAAAATTAATGCGCCCACCTTCGGCTGAGACGACTCTCACTCTTGCTCTCAGCAAATACGAACCAAAGCCTAAACAAAGCGCTACGCGCTCTCTTCTCTGATCTTTTTTTGCTTAGTACAACAGCAAACTTCGTTCTTCTCTCTCTCATCAAGCATGGCTTCAAAGCGCTCTCAGTAGTGCTGAGCGTAAAATTAGACCCGAAAGAGAGTTAGAGAAAGAGAGTTGTATAATTTCATCACGAGCCTAACAAACGGGACTCTACATAAGTACATCTGTACTTTGCTGCGTAGTTTCTGTGTTTGTGTTGATGTTGCTCCTCTTATTGCTGTACATTTTGCCTTGACGACTGCTGATACCCTTTATTCTGCAAATCTCCATTATATTCTATTATTTTTCATCTATTAAAACTCTATTCTCAATCATTCTGAAAACACAAATTCATTGCTTAAGCTACTTGTGCGTATATATGTATGTAGTATTTACATACTTTGCTCTTCGTTTATCGTTTATCGTTATTCTGCTCACTTGCCCTACCACTTGCCCAGGCCAAATAGTACATAAACCTAATTTATATTGAAATTACCAAAGTTGGGATTGACGTTATAGCCAAGCACTAAAATGGGAACACACACACGCACACTACTGCCACAGGTCCCTACCCTTTCTATGGGGCCCCATCCCCCCGTGTCCCTGCCCCACGAAAATGGACCCGTAAATGTGTGCCAGAGTTTAAAGAAGCTAATAAATTATTAATAGCTCTGGCATTGATTGGAAAACTTTTCAAATATGTTGCCACTTTTCTACACGAATAATTTGCGAGAATTTTCTTAAACACACACCCATCCAGATGCATACACGCACCACACTATCACACACACACACACACACTCATGACGCTAGTGAGGGAAAACCAATCATTTGGTTTATTATTAAACTCAAGTTTTCCAGCATGCCATTTTCCAGCAGCTTATTTGCCCGCCTTTCCCGCTCTCCCCTCTCCCCGTCTACCACTCTATCCAATCGAATGCTGTAAATATTTATTTGTTTATTCTGCGGTTGAATTTTCCTTCTGCTTTAGAGGATAGCAGACATACTCGTACCTAAATTTATGATTGGATATGCCGAACAATATACGGATCCGTGTACTGTGTTGACCCTTGACCATCCGTCTGCCATAAAGTGTAATTTATTGCTTGCAGTTTTCTGCAAGGATTCTCTGCTCTATCCTTTCACGTTTAATTTCTGCAACTCCCAATACAATCTACTCGTTATTTCAGCTTTTATGTGTGGTAACTGGAAGAACCCATACCGGTAGAGGCCACACCTACTGGAAGGACAGACTTCAAGTGGTAAAATTATGAAACTTAAGTCCCATTGTGCCATCGATCTTTTCTAGAAAGTTGTTGCACAAGACAGAAAAATGTTGCAAGTTCCCGGAACGCTCGCTCGACTTTCAAGTGGCACTGAAAGTGCAACAAATTTGCTTACGACATTGTCGGCAATTTGCATTCCTTTCCTGGCTGTCATGTGTCGCACAGACTCGTGCTCGTATGTATTTCGTCTTGGGCTTCGTCTCGGACGGAGTGGGTACTGCCTCAACCTTTTCTTTGTTGACGCCTCCATACCGACACAGACGCGTCGAGTCGAGTCGATTACCAATTTATGTATATATGTACCTGTGTCCCCAAGCCAATCTGCATCCTGTTCCCCCGTGGCCTTGCCTCACCTGGCGGCTATTCAGAGACACCCATTCGCGTGGTGGGGTGCGGCTTGTGGGTATCCACGTCATATGTCAGCTGTCAAGCTGCGTTTTCCTCCTAAATCGTTTACGGCCAATACACTCGGAGGTGAATACATAGAATCTACAGCTATTTAAAGTCCTTCAATAGAATTCAATGGCAGAATGGAAGGGAACTCCTGGTGTATCAGTAGGGATCACGAGTGATGCGTTCCCTCAAGCATTATTTCCTTTTTCTCTCAGTGCACTGCAGTGTAGCGAAATAGAAGTTGGAATTTTGCGTGCGTCCCGTCCCCGCCACGCCCAGTCCCATAAAAACGGTTCTGACATTTCGGTTTGCCATATGTACGACGGTGTACGAGCATGAATGTACGTATGTCGTTGCCCCCTGGCATGGCTGGTGTTCCCGTGTCTCCTACTCGTATCCGTATCCGTAACCGGGTCCGTGTGCCGTGTGTCGTGTGCCGTGTGCCGCTTTTGTCATAGTTAATTATTCGTGCATTTAAGTCCATTATCTGGCCCCCCACACACATCAGAATCGGATCGAATCGTTTGGGGTCGAGTATATTGAAATGCAATTAGCGTTTGTCTCCCTATGCCATCACTGGACGGGCTGGATAGATGGAATGCCATCTGACAGATGATGTATGCCCTGGCAGTGCCCGTGGGCGCAGGACGTCACGTGCTGGATGCGGCAGAAAGCAACAAAATTAACGCCAGACAAACGGTCTGTCTAATTGCATCACTAGGTTGCATCCACATTATTCCCTTGAAATTGTCCCCAAAAAAAGCTGCAAATTGAAATTGTGTTTTTTAGTTTTTGTGGCCGATGCCTGGATGGTGATGCATATAAATCTTGTTTGACCATTATCGAACCCTGACACCCACCCAAACCCCCAAACCAATGGCATGACACACTCAACAGAAGAGACATGGCAAAATGTGGCAAAAAAAAAGGAACTGAGCAGCGGGCAAACAATTATTGTCAAAAGCAGAGAAGGACATTCGTGCATGCGTTGACAATTTAGTCGAGTGGAGGTCCTTATCGTTGCATGTAACAAGTCCTTTTGGCCACCCGCCCCACTCCCTGATGTGGCTCTGGCTGCCAGAGGAACGCTTTTAGTGTCGCATAATGTCGCCCTGGGTCTGGTATTAGTTTAAGGTTCATTAGGAGACTGCCACACACACTCCCTCGCCCAAAAACACTTAACTAGGATTAGGATAAAGACGAGATTGAGGTGGGGTTCCAGTTGGTTATGGCCTGGCCCACTGTTGATATCATTAACTTATTGCATTTTCGTTCTACACGCTTCTTCGTACGCCCCAGAGCCACCTTCCTCGAAACGCGAACGGGAACGGAACGGTCACATTTATGCATAACATCATCATCATCATCCTCACAAAATATTCATCCATCATAGTCGTATGGGCACAAGGCGGGCGTGGGGGTGGCTACACCCACCTGGGGGGGGGAAGGATATAAATATAATTTATGCACGTAACTAGTTTGTCATGTTATCCTTTTGGCCAGGGAACAAGGAGCAGGAGGATGTCCTCGATTGGGCTCTGACGTCATGGACTCTAAGCCAAAACAAAAGTTACACTCAAACCCTTAGAGGCTCCATAGCACTCTTCTATCGCCGAAGCGGAAGCAACCGTACTCTTATACGCCAGGGAAAAGCAGGTTGCTGAATACGAGAGCGAAAAAGGAGTCGTTCGAAGAGAAAGTCCATGTTGACCATGAAAACTGTTTGGCTAGAAACGAATAAACACACAAATCACAAAACACCGGTGGATGGCGGCGGGAAGGGACAGCTGGGTGGGGAAATCCACTCTAGACCATAACCCTAATCAGCGTCCAGAGCGTGCAGCAGGGTAGCGAAGCATAAAGTCCACTTTTGGTGGGTGCCTCATCAAAATCACTTTATGCTAATGGCCCAGACATTTGCATAATTTGCCAATCCCCATCCCCATTCCCACGCATCCATTCACTAAATAAACTATATATATATATATATATATATATATATATATATGTATATCTCTGTGTCATATGTGGCATAAAAAAGTAACTGAAAACTTTTCCAATGATTCGGAAACGTGGCTTTAAATGTAAAATTATGGTTGAACATAAATTTCGTCCAGGCTACGGGAACAACAATTATTGACATTTTCATTGCATGTGAATTATTATAAACGGACATGTGTGCAGGCCCTCCCCCCCCTGGGTCCTGTTGGAGAGCAGGCACGGCATCCACCTGCCCCAGCAGTCGCAGTTCCACGCCACGGAAACTGTTGGTTATACGTTCAAGTTCCGGTAATTATTTGATATAGGCCGACAGCAGGGCCTGTGGACTCCAGGGTGTTGGTGGGGGCGGGGAGGTGGAGGTGGAGGGATTGTTATGGCAGTTTATGGGAGTTTCTTCACAACTTTGTATGGTCACGTAAAGCACGTAAAAACCTGTTACGTTTCGGTGGGATCCAGATCCAAATCCGAGTCCAGGCAGTGATTCATTCGGGCATTGATTCATGGCAAAGTTCTTCTTGTGGTCTGTGGCTCGCTCCGTGGCTCAAATTTAATCTATGGCTCAATTAGTGGGTGGTCGTCGTCGTCGTCGTCGAAATATGAAGTCCTCCGATGATGTCGTCCTTACAATTAGACCAGATTTATGCATGGCCATCAAATCCAGTTCATTTGGGTGTTGCCTTGTTGGCTTGTTGGCCATGAAGGCATCCCATAAAAACTGTCCTGTGGCTCGTTTTTATGGCTTTTAATTTGATATACACCTATTTACATAAACAGCTCATTTGGTTGCTCTAAGCGAGTGGTCAAATCACTCTTGGCTCTGGCCCCTGCCCCCTGTCATTGGCTCTTTGGCTCTTTGTATCCTGGAAGTTGGCTTACGACAGAGATTCGGTTATTTGAGCGGGCAAACATCACGCTTTCGGCACCCTTTGAGAGCTGGCAATTATTAATTACTCACCGTCGCCCCTCTCCGTGGCAGTGATTGCCTCTCCGCTCCACTTGAGCTTAATGCGTTGCTTTCAACTGGGATCCGAGCCGAAGCCGGGCTTTTGCTGGCAACATTTCCTGCTAATTACAGGGAGTTTTTGAGCTTCTAAGCCACCCCACACCGAGTGGCAGTCGTTACCACCTGTGTCTATATGTAATGTGGAATTGCAATTGGCATTTCCACACAATCGCACATCCATCCTCGCCATCCTCGCCATCACCCCCGCATTCCGAGAGAGAAAGAGCATTGAAGTGGCTGGGAGTCATGTGGCATCTGCAGCAAACTGAATATGCAATGAAGTCGAAGCCGGGAGAATGTTGGTACGTTCTCGTGTGGCAAGGATACGATTGGCAGGGGGGCAGAGACTAGAACAGCATTCGACACGAATGGGATGGGATGGAAAGGATGGGGAATGGATGTAGAGTGCACTCCGGAGTGCAGTTGATGTTGCTGCTGCTATCTCGTTATCATTTGGTAAATGGTAAATTGCCTACAACTGCCAGAGCAATTACCCAGCATAAAAGGCAAAAATTATTAATTATATGAGAGTGTTTTCGGTCGGATGGGGGGCTGGATTTTCCGGGAGACAGAGTGGAGTAATTGGCAGCATTGTGTGCAATTGATTGCATCTGCCCCGGGGGCGCCAATATAAACAAACCAATTAAGGTCCAAGTGCACAGCAGCAGCGGCAGCAGCCGCTCCACAGAGGCTCCACAGAGGCTCCGCATCTCCATCTCCGTCTCCAGACCCCACATTCAATCACTGCTCCATGTGTCACTAGGAGGCGAGCCGGGGTCATCCCTGGGCGCACAAACACACACACCAGTCAGAGACGCCAGCCCCAGTCACAGCCCCTGTCCGAGTTCTAGCCCGATCATGAGCCCAAGCCCGAGGGCTCCTGGTCATCGCAGGTCACACAAAATGGCAGGCAATGAAAATCAGAGCAAATGGAGCCAATTGTTTTATGAACTTATAGCTTTTTCTCCCCTCTCTCCCTCTATCTCTCTGTCTCTCTCTCTCTCTTGTGCTTGTTCTTTTTGCAGCCATAATAGTTTCACTTGAGAGTCGGGAGTCCAAGACGAAGGCGAGCCAAAACGAAATAAAAAATTATCGAGCTGAGAAAAATGCTGATGCTGCAGGGAACAGCCAAGGGAGGAGAAGCAGATGTCGTCGATGGCGGAGGGTGCGTGGAGTGGGGGCGCAGCAGTTTGGAGCGGAAAATGTATTGCAAACAAATTGTCAAGTATTTTTGTGGCTTACATCTTTGGTTTTGCCGCCACGGGTGGTGGTGGTGGTGCTGCTGGTGTGCTCTGACATTTTCCAGACATTGCTCGGCACAGTTGGGCATTGACTTGACACACACATGGCATGTGCTGTCCCTCGCCAGCATGCAGTCCGCACGTGTGATGGAGATGGAGATACAAAGAGAGATAGATAGATAGATAGATAGATAGATGGATACAGAGGGCGGCAGATTGCTCTACAAATTATGGCCAAACGATGGCCGGAACTTTGAGTGAAAGTGCAAAGGGAATCATTTGGCTAACAAGGTCACAGCCCCCACCCCTTTCAGTGACTGAAAGGATTGCTCATAATTGCATTTGAGAAATTAATTGCAAAGCAGCCCAAAATTAATTACAGCTCTGTCTCTCTGCCACACACTCACACACACTATCTCTCTCTCTCTCTCTCACACTCGAACTCGGGCATTGCTCATACGCCAGGTGTGCCGTGTGCCGTGAGGCCCTGTGTTCTCGCTGGGGAAAATTATCTTGCTTGTGTGCGTCTGCTTAATTATTTGTGTACACGTAAAGGTTGGGGAGGGCCGGAAAGAGGAGTGCTGTGTGTGTGCGGCTAATCAAACTTTAAATAGAATTTGGGGCTGCCCCACTGCCACATTCCCCCACCGCTCACGTGCACATCCGAAATGTTTTACAAAGTGAAAATGCATGAAACGTGCTTCTTTCCATTCCATTCCCATACAAAAACTTACTTTTTGGGACTGGCTAACTTGCTTACTTTCCCATTTCACTTATTTTTCCTTGTTGCTGCTGCTGTTGACTGCACTGCAAGAAAAACGGGTGCGTAATGATGCAGAAGCATAACTTAAATACATTCATGTTTAAATCAAAGTGAATTCTATTTAATTTAAATATGGCTATGTTCTTTAAAACTATTTTTCATTATTTAAATCTCAGTAAATGAATGAATAAAGTGTATATTTATTTGTGACTACTAAGGTATATCCCCCTTTTAAACAGGCCTTTTTATAATTGGCGATTTTTCCTTCAGTGTATTGTTGTTTCTACTGGGCTGTGGCATCCACGAAATAGCATTTTGTATCTACTCGCTGTGCGGGGGAGGAGAGGGGTAGGGAAAAGTCAGCAAAGATTCCTATTTCTTAGGTGCCGCCTGCCACACATTGTACAACAAGTTTTCGCAGCTCAGCCCCCGTTGCAGGGTGCAGGTTGCAGGTTGCACATGGCGCAAGTTTTGTTTTGGAGAGCTGCAAGAACAATAACCGAGGCAGCAGCAACAATCGGGGCAACTACAAGTGACGACACATTTCTGACATTTACCAACACATCTCAGCGTGCCCCTCTGCCACAGTGCCACCGTGCCCCCCCATTTATTCTCATCCGCTATCACAATTGTTTTGAGAGTTCTTCGTAGAACCTAGAAGCTTGCAACATTCGACAGAGGCCGCAGAGCCACCAAGCGGTGGTTGTTGTTGGTGGTGCCCCGGAGAAGCGGCTCATAAACATTAAGCTGCTTAGAAAATGCACAGATGGCAATGCAGGAAGGAGCAAGAGAGAGAGAGAGGGAGAAGGAGTGGCGGGAGAAAGACAGTGAGAGCGTTGGCAAAGTGGACTGGAAAGAAGAGTCCATGCCTTGGCATACTTTTCGCTTTTATATCAATTTAAAAGTGAAAAACCTTTTTAACACCAAATCCCTTAAGTCCCAACGCACCCTGCCCCCAAAGCACCGCAACCCAAGCCCGAAGCAAGGAGCCCGAACCCTATCCCTCTCCCAGCCGGAAGTAAGGAAGGGACAATATTTACTTTAAAGCAAATAAGTTCATAAATGCGAAGCGCGACAGAGCACCAGACAGGGAGGACTGCTCCTCCTCCTCCTCCTGCTAACCCCCTTGTGCAGACGATTAAGCTGTGCGTATGCGTATGCGTATGCGTATGCATAGGGGATGAAAGCTAGGAAACAGGAGACGAGGCCAGGCAATAGGTAGTAGTCTATGTGTATCTCTGTGGCGGGATGGGGCCTGGGGTCTGTGTGTGCGGATATCTGAGACAGCTTCATGATTCTCGCTAATTGCCTCGTGGGCTTTTGGGTAAGCCGCGCATGCCTCTGCATTTGTTAGGAGCGTGGCTCTGGGTGCCCCATTATGCAGTGCACATGCCCACCGCCGCCCGCCCGCCCGCCCGCCACGAATCAACTTTGAGATAAACTCAACAGTTCCACAGAGGATCTGTCATAAATCACGCATATCAACTCTCCCGGCAATCAAGTAATTTGTTTAAACAAAACACTTTGCCTCTCGCCATTCATTTATCAAGTGCTGGAATGCATCAATGATGATGAACACCAGGCGGCAGGCGGCAGGCACCCTTCACCAGATGAACATCTCCAAGGCAGCCAAGGCAGACAAGGCAGCCCAGGAGTAGAAGCAGTTGGTAGGAGTAGCAGAACCAAGAACCAAGAACCCTGACAACTGTCAGCTGTCAGCGGGAAGAACAAGCGGGACCCGACCAGGAGACAGCAAACAGGCAAACAGGCAAGTCGTGTCCGTCGTGGCGCTGAAAAATTGTTGAGCATTTGTTTTGACAGCGCGTTTTGACAATTCAACAAAGGAATTGTCAGACGACAAATAGCAAACGATGTAATGACAATGCCACTGGCGAGGGGGCAGGTGGGAGTGGCGGTGGCCAGGTAGAGAGGTTGAGCATATTAATTGTGTCATGTGAAGTGAGCAGAGATGAAAGGGATAGCAGAAATACCAAGTGGCAGCTACAAATCATTCAAGGGAAATCCATTTCCAGTGGCGAGGCATCCTTATTTCTACATTAGAGATCTGGTCATACCCTCTGTGAGGGTATCGAGAGATAAAACACTTGACCGCTTCATTGGAATTGCCTTTGGACATTGGACAAAGTTTCAGGCACAAACGATTCCGAGAAGCCACGCAATAGCTAACTGAAATCACATCAAGGCCTCCTTGATGCGGTGGATAAACACACAGACTTTTAACTGGAAATTGAAGGCAATCAAAGCGGCTAATAAGCCCTGGGCCCTTGTCAATAGAAGGCAAGAGCAGAATCAAATTGATGATCTCTGAATATTGCAAGTTGTTACCCGTCTCATTCCTCATTCTCAAAAGCAATCAAAAGTGCATGAAAAAGAAATGAAGTGGAGTGAGAAAAAGATATAAATCTACTCGTATGCACATCCCCAGGACCCAGTCACCAGTACCCAGTACACAGTAACCAGTCGCACGTCTTGTTTGCGCAAATTTCAATTTGTATATTACCTCATATCATATCGTATATTGGGGCGCATTACTTATGCACAATGCAGACAGAACTTGCTCCATTCCTCTGCCACTCGAGCATTTGGGTGTGCGTGCGAGAGTGCAGACAATGAAATTTATGGAATAGATTGGATGGGGATGTGGATGGGGATGGGGACGGGGATGGTGATGCGGATGCGGATGCGGAGGATGCCGGCAACAGTTGCTGGCTGTGTTGCAGAAGAAGAATATGCTGCAAATTTGCTTTATTTCACATGCGAAAAAGTTGTAAAGTTTTTTGCTCACACTAGCACCGACACGAGATACAAATACAGATACAGATACACTCGAACAACCCTGCGAAGGGCACACGGGGCGTATACTTTTCAGGCAAGTTTATGCACTGACAAGGTGAACAAAGTCAGGTCTGGCACAGATTCTAGATGGTGTGCCGCCAATTGAATCACTTTCTGGATCAGTTAGTCAGCTGTCGAGAACTTTGTCGATGGGTAATGTCAAGGTCGAGCAGGGGCGGAGGGACGTATGTAATGTGCTTGCATGTGATGTAATTTCAGCGCTCTCCTGCAATTTTGGAGTGACAGGAGCGTGCTCCAGCATAACCATATTCCCTGCAACGTTTATCCTTCTGGCCAGAGGTGCGACCTCTGCCCCTGCCTGGCCCTGACTCGGGGCAGCTGTCATTCCGCCCCCCACTTTGACGGTCTTGGCCAGCATTGACCAGCAGCAATTTGTTGTGCAATTTGCTGTGAATTTGGCATCGCACGTTGCACAAGCCAGGAGCACCCGGAGCAGCAGCAGCAGCAGCAGCAACAACAAGAAAAAAGAGTGAAACGAAACAGAAAACAGACGAATGTGGCGAACAAGGATGTGGCAGTATGTGTCCCGTCCTGTGTGTGTCTGTGCGTCTCTGCGTCTCTGCTGCTGTGCGGCAGTGGCCGGGCAACGCTGCAACGCTGACAGCAACAGGGACAATGTGTCCTTATTATTGTCGTAATTATCTCCCCGGCGTGTATCTCCGAGCGCGAGGCAAATGTAAATATAATAAAAATAAAAGCAGTTAAGTGAACAAATTGAGTTGAGACATGGCAACAGGCGTGGATGGGATGGGGCCCAGGCCCTTGGAATTCCCTCGCTCGTTTCCACTTTCTTTTTAATTGCGTTTTTTATTTATTTCCCCCTATCTTTTTATTTGTTCTTGTGTGTGTGGCTTCAGTGACCCAAAACCGAGTGAAACAGTGAAGCAGTCGGCGGACGACAAACGACGGTTGACAATGATTTCCCCCCTGTTTGCCAGAAGGACAGATGAGCACACACGTCGTATGCGCCATGTCGGGTAGCAGACAGACAGACAGACAGGCAGAAAGGCAGGCAAAGACAGTCAGACGGAGCACTCGTGGCGTATGCGTAATAGCTGAAACCCTTAAAGCTGTAATTACACCTTTCAATGCCTTTCAATTTATCGGCTATTGATTTTTTTCGACTGAAAATCCGTTTTAACAAGAGAAGCACTCCTCTTCATTCGCCTCAAAGGAGCATAGAAATGTTTTCATTCCCCTTTTCACAGACACCCAACAGCCAACAGTTTCGGAATTTGTTTAGGGCCCTGCCCACCACCGACTTGGTGGCTATTTTATGGTCAGTTTAGTGGCCATGTCACAAAATTTAATTAGTTTACAGCAGCAGCAGCAGCAGCAGCGCATCCATGGGCACTCCATTTTATGCGAGTGGGTTTCTCTCGGCTTAAAAACACACACACACAGAGACACAGAGACACAGACACACAGCCACACAGACAGAGCCTTATTTTATTTGTCCGCATTTGTCAGAGTGGAAACCGCAAAAGCCAAACTGGTGAGAGAACACCGCGGAGGACAGGGACAGGTGCCGCAGGACATTTTATGAATCATTTATAACTCAATAATCCCGTTGAGTTGATTTTAACCAATAATTGATTATTGTTTCCGTTTCCTCCTCTGGCCTGCCTGTCTGTCTTCCTGTCTTCCTGTCTTTCCCTCTCTTTCTGTTGGGAATATGCAGGGCATATATTTTTGTAAATTCATTTGAATATGAACTTTTTATGGAGCTTTTTTAATAGCTGACACCCAAACAAAAAACGAAAAAACGGGGCTTGTTTTTCGCTGTATTTGCTCGTAAAGTAACCGGTCGCAAGAGGGGGTGCGGGGGAGTCGGTGGCTCCGGGGTTGAACCCCAGACCAAAAGAAATTTATGCAAATATTCTCAGAGGCTGCCTTTTCTCCAGTTCAGTCTGGCATGAGCGATTCCCATGAATATTAATGAGAGACAACACATGGAAATTAGATAGAGTCACAAGTGTCTGTATGGCTGTGTGTCTGAATGTATATCTGTGTGTGTGTGTGTGTGTGTGGACTTTAAGCACGTTTGTGTCTGTATGTACTGCCATACTATTTCCGATCAAAATCAAAATTCCACAATAGGATTCGCCACGGCACCTAGAAGGCAGCAGCCCACACACCGCCCGAAAATCATCATCCCGGCAGAGGTGTTGGAGCAATGAAAATATATACAAAACCGGCAGGAGAGGAAGGCTACCTTTGAGGACCGAAGCTGTGGGATACCCTTGCAGATCCACATTTGCGAGAGATTGTTTCTGCTTCTCTACTGTATTTTAAAACCAGAAAAGACACACCAGGCAGCTATGCTGATTCGAAATTACATACTGTTGCAGGGGATAAAATAGTAATAGTACCCTCTGCAGGACCATACTAGTGCAATGCTGAGAGGGTATTGCATACATGTGTATAGGTATATGCTTATGGACAACAGCCAGCAGCATAGGCTGTGCTGTGCTGTGGTGTTGCAGTTGCAATTAATGATACGCCCGAAAGTAGGCAACGCAGTGTAGCAGGTCCTGCATTTGCATTCAGGAACGGCAACAGGAGCAGCAGCTGCTTGCATGCATAATTAACAAAGCCAGGGAAAAAATAGAAGGTAAATTTAATGTTGCTGCGGAATGAAATGAGTATTATGCTCCAGCTACGGACTCTGCGAGTGAGAGAGCG
Organism: Drosophila lowei; assembly: GCA_008121275.1. Lineage (NCBI taxonomy): Eukaryota > Metazoa > Arthropoda > Insecta > Diptera > Drosophilidae > Drosophila > Drosophila lowei. Next base: position 15,086,988 of record CM017778.1, on the reverse strand, counting down.
AGAGGGAACTTTCAGCCCGGCCTCTTGCCCCCTGCGAGTAGTTGTGGCACATTATAAACTTTTGCCGACTCTTAAATAACGCTTACCACCAGTTGTTGCAGCTGCACGAGGCAGCCACAGATTCACCCCGACTCAGGTGTGGCCAGGAATGCACAGGTGCGAACCTGTAACCTCCACAAAGAATGTATTTCCATGTTAACTGAAAAGAAATCATAAAAAATAATGCAAACTATGTTTTTATTGTGTCTGGCGATTTCCTCCAGCACTCATTTCTCAGTTCTCTTCCATTCTTTGGACATTATTTTACTTAGATGCTGCGTTTATTGGAGTACAGCAAGTAAGTTTCCCAAGTTCGTTATTCATGAATGCCTTCCATTAAGGCTTCTCTTCTGCTTTTGCACAACAGCAGCCACCTCAATCTGACTTATTCCTTTTGTGCCATTGTTGTGCCAGTAGTTCCAGGACAAACATCACCGCCCGAACTAGAAACAAACATTAAGGAGCCCAACACAACTTGGAATTTTGGTAATAAGTATTATGGCCGGCCATGTCTGGAGTACAGTACGTGTAGAGGTAGCAGAATAATGGGCATTCCCGGGCAGATGGAAGACCAAACAATACATATTTCAGGGCAACTTCTGCTGTCTGCTTTCTGCTGTCTTCTGGCTTCTGTCTGTCTGCTGCTGCTGCCATTTGATGTTTTTGAAAATGTGGTGATAATTGAAAGAGCAGTGCCCAGGGATAATAGGTCATGACTGCGACATCAACTCCAACACAAAACAGACGAAAATGCAGAGCAGAAACTCTGACCACTCTGCTCGGCCCGGCTCTGTCGGTGGCAAAAGTTTTCAGCCCAAATATTCGATACCCAAAGACATTTGAAAGCGACATTGGCCGAGCACTTAACTTGAGTCAAACTCCTCGCCAACACCCGGATACACACACCCAGGCGGACACACAGACAGATAGACAGACAGACATCTGTTCGGGTGACATCTGATATATTTGCCTAACATTTGCCTGTACGAGAGCATAGTATAGCAGCGATGGAGAGGGGAGCGGAGGGTGGGGGATTAGCCAACCCTTCTACTGGCCTTCGATGGAGACCCCGGACAAAGGGCTGGAAACATGCAATCTTTTATTTAATGAGTGCGAGAGTCAACAGCTCAACTTCAAACTGACACTTTGCACCGCAATCTTTGGGGGTCATGTAGCAGTGGCAGTGCCAGATTCGGGTCGTCGTTGGCAAATAGTTGCTGCCATTGACTGCTTTATTGGGGAATTGGGGACACGCACACACGCACAAGCGCACACTTGAAGGAAGGAGACACACTCACACACACACACTCTCGGATGAGTTATTAAGCCATGTTTGTGCTTGTCTCTGGCTGCCACACATTTTCATTGAGGAAGTATTTGCAGCCGCCCGGGGCCTTTCAGCATCTGGCTTTTCAGGCGTGATTTAGAAACTTTTCAAATATGTTGCCGTTGCCGTTGCCTTTGCCACTGTTTTGACCGACACACGTTCTGGATGAGGTGCGGGGTGTGCTGCAAGAAATCTTGGGCCAAGGATCTATTGAATCTTTAGATTTTAAGAGATTAAGTTTGGGGGCTGGGAAATGTCATCCTCGTAATTAAAATGGGAAACCATCAGTGCTCTTACCTTTGGGTAATACAAAACACCACAATCTTTTCTCCCTGTGCATGGCTTAGCTTCCGTATGGTCGGGTCTCTTCGTCTGTGATCTTTGGCAGGCCAAAGGCTGTGCATTTGATTGAAAAACCCAGTGGAGCAGAAGGACATCGCGTGGCGCTACAGGTCCATGTGCTGGTTGGTCAACAGATGTGCAATGGCAACGGCAGCCATCTGATAGCCACAGCTGCTGACTGCCCCCCACTGGAGTCGCCATGAGAGTTTGGTGGGAGTTCACTGGAGTTTTCTTTCCATTGGATCGGCTTCAATCAGGTGAACGCGCTGACCCATTGACACATTATGCATAAATAAAAGCACAAAGATAGATATACTATTCGTTGTCGCTCTCGTGTATGTTACAGAATCGTTCAGTCGACCGCAAATTAGTTTCGAGTCCCTGGGCATTCGCTCCTGCGGTGGGAGGATCCACCCACCGAGAGGGCATAAATAAATTCATGGAAAATCGTCCATTCGCTCTGGTCATATTTGCTCGGACCTCTCTGTTGTTTATGTGTTTATTTTTGCGTTTAATGGTTGCCAATTGCAGCTGCCCGAAAGCAAACAAATATTCCGACACGTTGGCGGGATTATCAAATCAAGTATACCACGCGTTGGCCCCACCTCAAGGTTAACCGAGCCAAACAAAATATATACCGATTCCTGACCATGGTCAATGCTAACATGCAGCAGGCATGCCCCCATCCCTCATCCAAGGCTCTCCTGCGGTACTGGTAGAGCAGGGTATATTGTATTCGTGCACGGTAACACATTATCAGTTTACTGCGGTTTTAAGAGCTTTTCCTTCGCGATTTTCTAATGAAAACTAATTTTATCCAATTAATCCAACAATTTTCTTTAAGATGGGCTAGTTTTCATAAGCGTACTTTTGTTAAATTATTTTTTAGAAGTTTTCTAACGAACAAAGGTCTAAAAAAAGGATTCGCACACTTAGTTTTTAATGTAATCTTCCCATCTGGTCAAGGATTAAAGTTCCAATCTGAAAATAGCCTTCAATGGTCGCCAAATCGCTCAAATTTAAAAAACTGAGAGGTTTGTAAAAATAAACCCCAGAATCTCAAAGGAAAACCACTCTGCAACATATAAAAGTAAACCTTAGATAGAGCTTTACTGCCATTTCCGTCTCTTTATCTGTAAGCAGACCCCAATCTTAGGCTCTTAAAGATCTTTTCTACGTAGTCCAAAAGGGCACTTTAGGAAGCCCCCCGCAAGGGGTATCTTATGGTCGGATCGTTGACCCTTGCTTTTTTAGTTGTTTTGTTTACGCTCTCTGCTGGACGCGACGGACACATAATTTATTTCGGCTGCGATGTCCTTCCGTGTCCTGTCTGTATGTTTACGAGTGCGGTTGGGGGGTGGAAAGTGGGTGGGTGAGTGGCTGCTGCCTGCTCCACATTGCTGGCTGTCAGCGCCTTGGAGATAAGCTGACTGCGAGAAATATGCGCGCCCGCTCCTCCCTAACGAATGTGCGAATAATGAGGAAATGGAAGGCGTAGCGAATGTGGTGCCCCTCCGCTCGGATCCCACAGACCTTTCCGGCTCTCTCTGTCCTGCCGGCCGCAAGAAGACATAAATAAAAGGCACTACATCGACTTTAATTGGTCACGCCGGCCCGTAAGAGAACAGCGAACGCGGCTAAAACGCGGCGAATAAACAGTTAGCGGTTTCAGATGGCTGCAGATGGTGGCACGGCTCCTCACGGACCTTTGAGGGCAGATCTTTCGAACACTAGAGACAGCTGCTTCCAGCAGTTAATTGTACTCGTATACCTTATTAAATAGTTCCGCAAGTGCAGTCCCCTCGTGTTGTATCGTGACTTACATGACACGAGCACATCCCCAACGAAATGGAGTGTCCTGCCACTGTGCTCGCTCTCTCTTTTCTGCTGGAGAGGAGGTTAATATGGGCAACTGATTTATGTTTGGCAACAGACAGGGAGAGGAGCAGAAACAGAAACAGTCGGTACACGCCACGGACGTGGCCATCTTCAGTAGTCGGCGCCAGACGCACGCGGCACATCCTTCATCCTTCAACGTTCGCCAGCAGCGGAGTCCGTCTCCGACTCCGACTATGGCCATGGCCATGGCCATAGCCATGGCTATGGCTTGCGTGGCTCATCGTCATCGTTGGCATTATAAATGATTTTAATAATTTGAAACGATTTGTTTAGTTCTGCATCAAGTCGGATAAACGTCGATGATTAATTAGCAGAAGAAGGCGATGGCGAGGGCGAGGGCGATGGCGGTGGCGGAGAACTACTATCCCGGCATTACATAAGGGATGCTCTTGTGTGTGTCTTGGCGGATCCTTTTCGGTATCCACTTGGCGTCGCTTCCGCATTTAAATGTGCCCCATATCTGCCCCTTCCCCGCAGTGGCGTTTCCCTAATCAACTTTCTGGTTTCCTCTCCATTTTTTTCTGTCGGTCCTGGATGTTGCGTTTGCTGATGCCCTAAAGCGAAAATTAATTGGCGCCTCTCCATGGAGACGACGCGCGTCCTGATTCCGCGCTCTTGGTTAATTGATAAATGGTTGTTTTAGGGGAGGGCTGGGGGGTTATTGTTTTGTGGCACTATCTGCCTCCGACATATGCAAATGCTGTTGTCCCGTTGTATTTTTTTCCAGAGAGATTGGCTATCATAAATGGGATTTGTGTCTACCTCATGCCCAGGCCTCCCCTTGGGTTTTTTTTCTGCACAGCCCCCAGTCGGCGCGAATCGATTGAAGTAATTAAATTTACAGAAATATAATTATTTACACCATGCAACCGTTGGTGTCTGCACTTCCGACAAAACCAATTTATGCCCATATATGTATACATGTGTAAATATTTGCACTGAAATGCGAACAGAACTCAAATTGAAATTATTGTTAAAGGCTGCAGCTTGCAACTGCAACTAGCCACACAGAAACACACGCACACAACTGCGAATATCCCTTGTTGGATGAAGCCCCCTCCTGCTGCTGCTCCTGGCTCGACCTCGGGTTCTGGCCATTTATCTTGAATGCCATGCTGGCCAGCAGAACATTAATTCTAAAAATGTTTGGGCATTAATTAGGACTACTCATTGGAGCAGGTTGTGCTGCAGGTTCCGATGGCTAGATAGATAGATAGAGTATCTAACGTGTCCTGTTTCCGGCATCCGAGTATGGCTCACTTCTAGGCGCAAAAACCCAATTTGTCAGCACTCGTATTATTGACACATTTAATCCATAATTGTCAACATTATTTGCCCGGATTAATTCAAGCCAATAAATTGAACTGAAAAGAGTTGGGCTCGTAGATTGGCTGGCCAGCGCGTTGGTCCTCTCTCCGCCTCTCCCTTGCTCTGGGCATTATTATTGATGATTGTAATACAATTTCACTCTCTTTTGCCTGTCGACAATCAAATGTGGGGAATTAATAATCGACACCAGGGGACACTTTTTTAATATTTTATCTCATCATGTTGCCGAAGTCAATCCCCGCTGATTGTTTAATAATCCACAATTTGCATACACGGATGGAGCCCGATTACACGTCACCGTGAAAAGTGTACCCACGCAAAGCCGGGAGCCGGAGCAGGGCTTCTGTCAAATTATCCTCTAATTAGATAGATTCGACTAATTAAAAATAGCATTGCCGCATTAGGGGGCATTCCAGCATCCAATCGCCGAAACATTTAATCGAAAAGCTTTTCCCATTTACGTGGCTTGAATTTGTTAATTCATTTATCGCACACTCCGTGGCAGGTACAGCATTTCTTTTCTTTTGGCTGGCCCCTGTCCGCACCATCGTTCCGCCCTTTTGGAGTCTTAATTACGGAAATGCATTCAATAATTCGTAGTTTTTATGCAGCTGTCCTTTGCCACTCGAATACTCTTAATCACATTTCTTGCGCCCCATCCACTCGGGGGCGGCTCCCAATGCGTTTCAATTACTTAGGATAATTAAAAGTCCTACACTTTCCAGGAAAATGGGCAGGTGAATGGACAAGGATAATGAATAAATGGCAAAAAAGGGAAAAAACTGCACCCATCGTATGATGACAGATGATGATTGTCTTCAAGGGACAATAAACAACAACTCACTTTGCGTCCGCATTATGTCAACGTTATTTCATATCCTGTGAGTACTCCTACCCGTACTTTGCGAGAGAGAGAACGAGGGAGTCCACATGGATGTGTGGCACTCAGACAGTGGGTAAAGAGGTGCTGATTGAATGACGCTGCCACTGCCACTGCCACTGCCACTGCCACTGCCTGGGCGGATTAATAACCTCATCGTCCACGTCATTGGAGCCCCATTAGAGTCCGGGGCGCTTATACTGTTATCGCGAGAAGGCCAAGAAAAGCGAATTTCCCAAATAAATCTTGCTCCGCTTCAAGAAAATATTCCATTGCAATTTTTTCATTACTTCTCTTAGGTCCTCCTTCTCCTGGAGTACCCTTGGAGAGGGGCATATTGATTTCGGGCATGTGCTTTAGACGACTCAGACGCCCAGACCTTTTAGAATCGTAAAGATCGGATCTCTACATCATATAGGATGTAATTTTCAACATAAAGAGATGACTATAGCCTGGAGCTCTCATAGGAACGATATCGATCGGCAAGGGTACCTACAGGTTCGACTCCAAGGATACCCCACCTTTCCTGTTGTTGTTCGCTTGCAGCATAGTTTATGGGGGTGGGTATGTCGGGTGGACCAACGGATTTCCATATAAAAACAAATGGACGCAGCAGAGTTATAAATTTATTGCTTAACTTTAAAATACCACGGCCTCAGCAGCCCTCGAGACGGAAAGCGGGAAAGTCGAGGGGGAAACGCCAGTATTCTCGCAATTACGAGTATCCTGGAAGTGGCAGCATCCAGAAGGGACGAAGCGATGCCCTGCAGTGGGAGAAAGTTGCAGAAGCGTGCCGGAGGAAATGCGTTTTTTCGCTGGCTGTTGAGTGTTGAGTGTTGAGTGACTGCGAATAATTTATTAGCTGCGTGGAAAAATAATTTATGTTGAGCTTTCCACCATCTCCTGCCGATTCCTGTTGCATGCTGCATACGGGCGGGAGTCGTGGCGGTGTTACTTGGTCGATTTTTTAACGTCGGTCATGGCCTCTGCAACAGATGCGTCCACCAGATGCATTCAATCTAAATCAAAAACATTCAATCGCCGTTCGAGAGTCACTGTCGTGCGGTTGGTAACTCGACTAAGCACAGTTGTAGAGCCATTGGGACATGGGCTTGTGTAAAATACCAGCGTACCATGTAACCAGCGTGTAGAACGAGTGTTTAGAAATGTAGATGTAGAGTCGAGTGCGACAGTGGGATGGGAAAGTGTTTTTCGTTGAAAAAGCGCACAGTGGGCTGGAAAAGTGTACAACGAAATACTATCCGAAGTTGAGGTTCGTTTAAGTTAAAATCTGGTATTTTTATTAATGTATAATTATTACTGGAATACGAATACGATTAAATTTTACATTTCACATTTTAAAAATATGACGAGAATTGCAACAAGGGTTAAAGAATTCCTACAGACTAAGCAAAGGCATATATCCATATCCCCTCACATCATCTCCTCTCTCTCCCATCTGGGATCCATCTGGGATGCTGCAAGTGATTAGAAATACGTTTTCGTCGGTGTCGAATTAAGGATTACGATTAGAGGACGGCTAGGCGTGGTTACTCGGGGACAGGACAGGACGGGGCGGAAGGGGGACAGAGCACCGGCAGTGGAGCAGCTGGGAACGGAGCGGAGCTCTCTCACTTTGTCTTGGCGCTTCGTAAATTCGATGCGGAGAGCACGGACCGGGGCGGCGGCGGCCGATCGAGGCTGTCCATGTGGTAGCGACGCGACGGCGTCGACAACGTCGAAGTGTCGTTCTTGCGGCCCAGGCGACTCAAGGTACTGGCACTGGTGGCTCCATTGTGCGGCGGCGGCTTACGTGGCAGTGTGGACATCTGCAAAGGATAGGGGGCATGAGATGCTGAAGGAGGAAAAGCCAGGATGGGGACACTCACCCGCTTGTTCTGCTCCTGCGAGTAGTTGATCTCGTAGCCCTCGCTGATGTGCTTGGGCTTCCAGGGGGCCAGCATGGACACGGACCTGGATACGGTACGCGTCATGGGCTGGAGAGGCGGCGGCTGCTGCGGCTTGACGGCTCCTGCTCCTGCTCCTCCCTTGCGCAGGTCCTCGCGGGACACGGAGCGACGGCGCAGGTTGTATGGCTGTGGGATGTCGCCCACTGTGGTGGCATGCAGGTAGACAACGCTTCGCTGGCTGTGAAGACTGGACTCGCCCTCGGTGCCGGAGCTCTCGGCCGGAAAGCGATCCCTGAAAAGGAGTTTTTCCCTTAGAGCGATTCTCTCTAGCGGTCCAAAAAGAGCCCAAGGACTCACCTGCCGTAGCCGACGTTTTCCTGGCCCAAGCTGGAGAGGAGTCCCCGCCGCTCTGCACTACGTGCGGGCTTCGGTGGCCCCATCAGCGGGCGATCCTCGAAGCGTTGGCCCCGCGGCCCCTCTGCTGCCGATCTCTCCAGCGACATGGCCCTCTGCGTGGAGCTGCGCTTGTGCCGCTCCGCCGGCTCTGGCTCCGAGCCGCTCTCCGAGATGTCATGGAGCTCGCGGGAGCGAGAGTAATGCCGCCGCTTGCGAAAGTCCACCTCGTCGCTGCCGTTGTCCAGGTGTTGCATGGAGCTGGCACGCTGCCGACTGCTGACTGCTGATTGACCCTGCGACTGCCCCGAGAGTGTGTGGCGATAGTCCCTCGAGGGCGGAGGCGGACTGCGGTCCAGATTATAGGCACTCTGCGAGTGCTTCGACTGACCCAGAGACGGACGGCTTCTAAGGATGGGAATAGCACATTTAGATGAGTCCTATCCAAAGGGACATACGGAGGGTATACCTGGGCATACTGCTGGCCTTGGAGATGGTGGGTGGATTGGAGTCCAGATCGGTGTCGCCAAAGAAGCGTAGATTCTTGGCCGGGGCCGCCGTCGCTCCGTTCCGTTTGCTGCGCTTCAGGCTGGAGGTGTTCTCACTGTGTCCATTGACAGACACGTTCAGCTAAAGGAAGGGACAGCAAGGGACTAAGAGATGCTGCATCTTGAGTTATTAAAGGGGATCTCTCACCTCCTTGGGACTGCTCTTGGCCCGCCGATCCAGGGACTTGAACCAGCTCGTCTTCTCCACCTTCACTGGGGACGCCGTCGCCGTCGCCTCCTTGGTCTTCTGTGAAAGTTTCTTGGGCGGCTTATCCGCCGAACTGCGCTTCAGCAGCAGGGGACTAGCTTTGGGCGTGGACAGTCTGCGCCGCATCGAGATATCGATAGTCTGTTGGTGGGCGGGGGTAGGGAAAGGGAAAGATAAAGATAAAGGGTTTTCGGTTTAACAGGAGAGGGATTTATGTTTTGCTTTCGCTTTCGGGTCAAAGGTTTACGTCACTTGCAACAGGTTGTGGCCTATGTGGGGCAGGTGGCCTTTGCACGAGCCGCGTGGCTGAGATACAAAAATAAACTTGTTTTGCCTTTTGTGAATGCGACGACTGTGAGTCGACAGTCGGCACTGTTTTTGGCCGGCCCAATGAAACTTTGGCCCACTTGCGGTTGGAACTGTATTAGGCAGGCGATAGAGGGAGGCAGGGGGAGGCTAAGGCCTGGCCGAGTGATTGGTTAAGGCCGCAATGGATATATTGGCTATTGGATATCGAGTAAAGGTTTCATTCTCCTTCGATTGCGACACCGATTGCCCCTAAAGTGGATTGCCACTAGAAGATCGAATGGAATGTCGCGCCACAATCGAACCGCGATCCGCGATCGAAGCACCCACTAAATAATCAAATATTCAAATATTAAAATAACCCCCAGAACCCGACGCTCAACGATCGATGCTCGAATATAGTTTATGGCCAAGTTGGGGGCCCATAAATATTCAAACAGAATTATTGACACAAATTTGTTCGTGGTTTCTTTTTCGGCATGTAGAATCTTTGGGAATGAATGGCCAGGCACTTAACGATTTCTTCGGAACACTTCGGGCGGCATGTTTTTATGAGCAGGCCCCCATGAATAATGGCAGCGCATTGTCCCAGAGATTGGGGCATGTATTTACCACCAATCGATGCCTCCGCGATCCCTTTCATTGCCCATTGCGATCTCTCGCACGCAAACATAATTTTTGACAACGGTCAGATGCCACACCTTTCCCCGTGTGTGTGTGTGTGTGTGTTTGCAGCCCGAACAATGGCCAAAGTGTGTACTCCTGCAGGATGGGGCATGCCGCGCTCTTAGATGGAGGCTGATTGTGTGCTTTTTTCGGGCCGCGTTGGGGTTGGGCCGCGCCGCCCCCACATGGGACATCCGGCAGAATGGCAGAACGGCAGAGCGTACGAAAAGTGGCAACATCCTCTGGCCGCTCTTAGACTTGGCCAAGAAACGCGCTCAAGCATTGCAAATTAGCTTGCAGCACGCAGTGGCAGTGCCAGCAGCAGCAGCAGCAACAGCAGTTGCAAGCTGCATGTTGCATGTTGCATGTTGTGCAATATGGACAGCAAACACCTCGACAGTAGCTCAAATCGTTTTGGAATCCGAATCGGATTGGGAGTGCGGGTCTTAGCCAAGTTTCTGAGCCATTTCCCCTCCGCTTGCCTCCGACTCGATCTGTTTGTCGTTTCGCTGTCAGCTTTCTTAATTTGCGAGCAAGTGACAGACAGACAAACTGACTGAATGACAGAGTGACAGCGGCTGCGTGGGCCCTGTTTCTACTTCTACTTCTGGCTGCCTGCCTCCCAGCACCCAGCACCCAGCACCCAGCACCCAGCTCCCATCTCCATCTCTGGCTTTAAGCCTCACTCTTGACGCTTTTGTTCTGGCTCGAAAATTTATACGACGCCTCGTCGCCTGAATAGTTTTCGTGTTAACGTTTTCGTTTCGTTTGCAATCTCTATTTGGCCAGTTGTCGTTTATTATTTAAGCACAGTATCTGTCTCTGTCGCTGTCTTTGCCGCTGTCTCTGCCTCTCGCAGTCGAGTATTTCTTTATGGTCTTGACTGTTTTGATTAGGTGCGCTATTCCATCCGCTGTGGCAGCCCCCTCCCGTTTCCGAAGCCAAGATGTGCCTCTAAGTGGACGTGACGTCTTGTCGTCTTGTCGTCTTGGCCTGGCACCATTTTCGGCTAGGAACAAGAGCCAGATTGAGACGAGACGAGAGGCGACGCCCACCCGCCACCTGGACGCCCATTGATGCCCCCGACTTGAGCAGGAAGTGGACAAAGACAAAGCAGAACAAACCCCGAGACCCATCGACGCAAGTCTTGATTAATTCGAAATTAATAATAGTCGGCAATGACCAAATGATCTTCTGGAGGGTCTTGAATCCCAAAAGCCTCGTACCCATAGCCCCGACCGATCTCCATGGGTGAATGAACTCTGGGTGCTCTGGGTGCTCTGGTGCTCTGTTTGTGGCGCCATCAATTGGGCATTAGACAACCCAAAAGGGGAGGGAAGGGATCTTGGGTACTCACCTTTGGTTCGCGTGAGGTCTCCTCGGCTAGGGCCTGATGCTCACGGTAGCGCGAACGCATCTCCTCCTCTCTGACCATATAGCGCTCCCTTTCCCTCTCCTTCTCCCTCTCCTTCTGCTTCTCCTTGTCGCGGCGACTCAAGGTGCTGCTGTTGCTGTGACCGTTGCTCAGGCGCTCCTTCTTGCCACTGGAGACGTTGCTGCCACTGCTGCGACCGCTTCCGCCTTGACTGCCACTTCCAGCGCCGGTGAACAGCTGTTTGACCTTCTCGAAGCCCCCCAGCTTCTTGTTGCGCTTCAGCGTGCTGGAATCCTCGCGAGACTGCGTCTGCGACTGCGACTGGGACTGGGATTGGGAGTGCTGCTCGCGTCGTCGCAGGGTGCTGGTGGCCACCGGGTACTTGTCGAGATGCGGATCGAAGTGGGAGCCATCGTCGATGGAGCGTTCCCTGTACACGTAGCTGTTCTCCCGCCGCAGACGCGCGGGGATGGCCTGTCGTTGCAGTTGGCGCTGCTGGGCGCTGTCACGGCGCTCCTTCCGCAGAAAGGACTCGCACGACCTGATGTCATCGAGGGCAGTGCGCTTGCGCCACCTGGAAAATGGGAGAAAGATCCATAGAAAACAGGGGTTTTTCTCGAGCAGAGTTCCCACTCACCTTGTGGTTAGATCCCCGTTGAAGGACTCCTTGCGGAAGTCATTCTCAATGCCCGAATCGCCCTTGTCGAAGCTCCGCTGCTGCAGCTTGTCCCGCTTGAGGCTGCTCTGCCAGTGGTGGTCCTGCGTCTGGTGCGACGACGCCGCTGTCTGGTGCTGCTGAGCGCGCAGCTCTGGCGAGGAGCGGTAGAGGTCCGTGCCGCCCGTCAGCTGCGAGTCGAGGCTCTTCGGCTCCTGCTCCAGTCTGTCCGCCGAGTTGTAGTCGCGTTCGCGATCCCCAATCCGCTCGCGGTGCCGCGACTCCCGAATCTGTCCGTCCTTTTGCGTCTCCCGCACATAGGTCTCCTTGACGCCGCCATGGCCGTCGTCGTAGTACTTTGTGTGGCGATAGCGCGACGTCTTCTCCATCTTGGGCAGAGTGCCGTCCACCTGTGAGCGCTCTTGCAGTGGATACTCGCTGGACAACTCCGGCCTCACTGCCAGGCGATGGAAGCGCTGCTCTTCTTCTCTCTCGGGACTCAGGTAGACACGAGCCCTATCCCTCTCCCGTTCTGGCTGTTGCTCTACTCTGTGCAGATCCCTCTGGCGCTCCAGAGTGGCGGCTCCCTCCCCGAAGCGACGGGTGAGTATGCGGGTCTCCAGCTGCGCCCTCCTGTATCCCAGCTCGTCCAGATACGGCGAAGGACTGACGCTGCGTATCACGGGCACAATGGGCGGCTCGGGCCCCCGCCTGGACGCGTTCGGGTACTCGTCCTCGTAGTAGACCTTGCGCGGCTCATAGCCCAAGCCCTCGTCCTCGTCGCTGAGGTTACGGGGACTGAGCTGCTGCCACGGGGAGGGCGAGTGAGTGCGAGTGGCTCACTCGAGCGGGGAGCGGAGCTCCTCCATTGGAGGTCGGGGAGTAGCTTCCCTGCCCCTGATCCTGTCCGGGACTGTGCTGGGATCTGTCGTTGGCCCGCGGTGGCCTGGGCGGGGCATACTCCCGTTGAGGGGAGCGCATGTCCCGCCCCAGAGGTGACCGCTGGCGGCTCTCGTCCAGCGGACTGTGGTCCAGCTGGGCGTAGGTGATGCCCTCGTTGGGCCGGATGTAGGAGAAGCCCGGCTGGCTGATGTAGGGCTGCGGAGAGAAGCGCTCCATGGACAGGCGCTTCACCAGTCCGTCCACGGTGCGTCCCTTGGTGAGGGGCAGGCGCTCGGCCGGCTGCTGGGAGCTGTGCATGTTCTCGTTGGACTTGGCCTTCAGGGTCTCGATTCGGTCGCGTATGCCCGCCGATATGGAGGCGGAGGCGGAGGAGGAGGGGCCTTCTGGTGCAGGTGGTGGCTCCCTCTTCAGCAGAGAGCCGTCTGGTTCCACCTGGGAGCGGCTGCGGGTCAGCAGTTCGCTCAGTCCCGACTCATCCTTCTCCCGCAGGGTGACCGCGTCCGACTTGCGCCTCTCGCGCTCCCTGAAGTAATCCTTCTCGAAGAAGTCCTCCCTCTGGGCCTGCTCGATGATGGGACTGAGCTGCTGCTTGGAGGCGGAGGTGCTGGCTGCTGCTTCTGGCCTCTTGGTTACTCTGCTGTTTTCTGCGGGACTCCGCCCGCCCACATCACTCTTGCTGCGCACTAGACGCCTGGCGCCGCCGTCCTCGAAGCGCGGATCCCGCTCCAACTGGCTGACATTCGAGTCGCTCTTGCGGCTGAAGAGCCCAAAGATCGAGGGCCGTTTGCTCGCTGGCTTCTTGGTGGAGGCGTCGCTGGCACTCCTGGCCACCGGTTTACCCTTCTTCTTGCGCGTCGGCAGCGAGTGGAATCTCTGGGCGTCGCTCTGGCGCTTCTGTTTGTTCCTGAAGTTCGATATATTGTCCCCGTTCTCGGCCTTGCTGTGATGCCTGCCCGCCTGGGCGATGACCAGTGCTGCCTCCTTCCTTATGTCCGCTGGATCGATGTCCGGCGGCAGTTGATGGTAGCTCTGGACCTGGCTGGATTCGTATTCGCTGGGACGCTTACCTGTGGGGGGCAAGGAGGCAAGGGGATTAGCATAGGCATACAAGTAGTTCCTCGAACTAGTTGCTGGCATAATACATGTAATGACAAATTAGCACATTAGCCAGGCGATGATGTAATATCTGAGCCACAGCCAGCAGTTGGAAGAGACAGCCGCCCGTCGCCCGTCGCCCGTCGCACGTCGCCCGCCGTTTGGGCCACAAGTGTGAATTGGCCACAGCTGGCTGCTAAATAAGGCAACCCGTCCAGAGCCCCCAGTCCCCCAGTCTCAACCAGTCCACGTCCACTATTCAGTGCCAGAGCTGATCGCGCAAGTCTAACAATGGATCTGGCCCACGTCTGCAGCAGCAGCGGCAGCAGCTTGTCGGTCTGTCGGTCTCTTGGATCGGATCGGGGGCTGTGATCGCATCACAGATGTGTGTGGAACGCTTACTCTGTAATCGGGCGCTGTAAGCGCTAATGGCCATTGAAGAAGTCTCTTCTTCGCAGTCCCAGTCCCATACCCCAGGCCCTGCTGATCTATCAGTCTGCCAGTCTGTTCTGTTGAGGGAATGTATCTCATAAAGATTCCTCCACTTCCTCACATTTTTTTCATAATCATTATTATTTAATACGCCGAAAACAACAGCAAAAACAACCACACAACACACACACAGAACAAAACACGAAAAAAGAAAAGAAAAACGTGCCACAGAAGAGCAAAACTAGATTTTCTGGCCAAGATGCGTGATCTCTCTGCCCAAACAGCCACACAGCCAAACAGTCAAGCAGTCAGACGGCCAGCCTTCTCGTTGGACCTCTGGAGATCCCAACGAGATGATGAGGGATCTCTGGGATCGTACTCTTTCTCATTGCCCCTCGACGAGGTCTGACCTTGTCTCTAGATCAACTCGAGATCCCGTCTCGGGCAGTCTCCAGATCTCCGGCTGTGCCGCTGTGGTGCTGTGGTGCTGTGGTGCTTGACCATTCACCTGCACAACCTGTCACATTTTATGGGCACCCCACAAATCGTTGCTGGAGCGGGAACCGCTCCCACATTCGCCTCGATTCGTGGCAGCCAAATGGCAAAGTGACACCGATGTCTAATCGAAACTCAAACAACAATGAATAATGACAGAGAGCTGGGCGTGTCGTGTGCCAAATTGGTTTAGGCCAAATGGGATTGAAAAACTGAGCAGAGAGAATTAAAGGGAGTTCCAATAGAATCGCAGAATGGAGAAGGAATGCTAGGGGAGTGGAAAGCCAAAGCCAGAGCCAGAGCCAAAGGCATTCCTGCCACTACATGTGGCACCCATCGTCCCATCGTGTGGCATCTCTTCATCTCGCAATCAGCTGTCAGGCGATATATGTGTCAAGGTGAAATGTGGCCATGCTGCAGCAGCAGGGGCAGCACCAGGGGCACCCATGATGCGATCATGATGGTTACAAGGTTTCGTTTTGTCGGGCTGCACATCGCACATCGCTGGGGGCGTTTTTTGTTGGTTTCTTTTTCTTCTTTTTTTTGGTGGAGTCAACAGGAAAACATAAATTCGCACTAAGCGACAGCATGGCCCGAGTTTGTGGCTCGAAGCTGAATCTGAATCTGAAACTGAATTCAATGTCGGGTAACCGTAAAGTCGTTTCCCAGAGACAGACTGGCTTGGCTCTCTGCCACAATGAGTGCTGCTGCTGCTGCCGTTGCTGCTGCAGTTGATTGATTACCAACTGAGAAAAGGCAAAGGCGAAGGCGCTGAAAGCCATTCATTAATCTAATCATTGATCCACTTAATGGACGCCACGCCACGCTCCCATGGGGCTCTATGATTTCCAAATGATCTGATCCCTGTCCAGATCTCATTCTATTCGATTCGATTCCACTCCACTCCATTCCCTGCGATCTCTGCGAACCTTTTTTTGTTCGCCGATGATTTGGAAAAGTTTTGCGATAAAATATCTGATCCACTTTTCCCGACTGGTCGCTCCGTTGCGGGCTGCCGTGTGCCCCCGGGGGCTGTGGCAGGCTGTGTGCCATTGCTGCTTCGGTTCCGGTTTCGGCTCTTGTTGCACGTAATTTGGCTGTCGTGATAGCCAAGGTGAGCCTCCACTCAGCCGCCTGCCGCATGCCACAAAACACACTGACCAACTTCCAAAAAAAAAGTACGTAAGGAAAACCAAACTCAAGCCAAACCAAAACCCAAACCGAAACCGAGACAAAAATCAACTGAAACTCATATAAATAATGAAATCTCCGCTTTGTGGCACGACTTTCACTTGCCACAAGGCGGTTGTATTTGTATTTCGTGGTGGGGTGGGGGGAGCCAAGACCTGGTCCTGTTTGTCGATGGTTTTACCTTAGTTTAATGATACAACGCGCGGTAATTGTCTGTCGATGATGATGATGATGATGCGACCTCAACTCCGCTTCATTAAGAGCAACCAAAAACCAAAACCACAAAGACACACAGCCCCCTTTCCATCCCATCCCATCCCATCCCCCACCCCACGAAAAGATAGCAAAACGTTTTAGTTGGCAAAAATGCTTTATCCCCTGCTGCTGCTGCTGCTGCTGCTGCTGCTTCGGCTGCTGGCCATGTCAGTGACAAGATAAGGTCGAGTCGAACGTCTGCTAAATGGGAATTCACCCGCATTCTGCTCTGCCCCTGCCCCCTGCCCTTCTGCCGCTGCCCCTGCCCCTGCTACTGGTCTAGCTCTGGGATGGGTCTAAGGATGGGCCCGTCTCGTGGTCTCTGTGGCATGCTAAAGATCTGCGCGTAGGCTGCCATGGGGTATTTCAATTAACCGAAGAGCGCACTTTCGATTTCGTTTAAAAAGCATCCGATGCCGATGCCGATGCCGCTGCCAATGCCGCTGCTGTGGCCATGGCCGTGGCTATGCTTTATCTAGCCCTGCGACAGGCCGCATTTATTTTCTGTATGAAAATAATTTAATGCTCTTCGCTGCTAATCGTCTCTGCCCCTGCCCCTGCCCCTGCTCCTGGCTCTCTGTCGCGGTGGCTCCTCCACCTAATCACATCAAAAGCGGCGCCGCGTCCTTGAGTCCCGGCCCAAGTATGCAAATGGGCGTGTTGCATTGACATGATCCCTACGCCCCCCACCGCCCCTCCCCATCGATGCAGTGCAGACCAGTGCAGACTCCAACTGGAAACCCAATTAAAATTGCTGGCTGCCCATTCCCGCACGGATTTCAAAGGTGAGGGGGAAGGGCAAGGGCAAGGGAACTTTCGCCCAAGAATAGATGGAGGCGAAAACAAAAGACTCTGGCGACAAACTCGTTTCACCCTCGTCTCGAGAGAGCGTGAGCGAGGGAGAGAGGAGAGAGGAGAAGCTGTCAACAAAAACAGACAAAAAACAGAGTTAAAGAGCTCTAAAAATAATCTGCGACTCATTTCAATACACATTTCGATAAACAAATGACGCAATCGTCTGCAATTCCAATTCCAAGTGAGTTTTGCGTTTTCCCCTTTTATTTATTTATTTGTTTTTTCTTTTTTCTTTTTGCGACAACTGAAGTTGAGAATTGATCCGGGGGGCGATTGATCGACAACTCCATTTACCCGAAATTTAGCCGAAACAGAAATGAAATTCTTAATATTCCACGGGGCACACACACGCTGGGGGCACGCTATTACCAATGCCAATCAGGCTGAGAACACCCGACTGCGTCCAATATCAGCCACGACTGAAAGCAATCTCGGAAAGCAAACAAGCGAGCAGCAAGCACAGTCTCCCAGTCCCAGACGACGACAACAACGACTGCCTACGCCAATGTCATTCCGGCCAAAAGCCAACACAGAGCCAGAGCCAGAGCCAGAGCCAGAAAATAGTGCGAAATTTGTGGGCAGGCAAGCCAAAAGCCAAATGCCGAGAGACTTATTAATTAAGTCTGCTCTGAGGCAGAACAGAGCACACAGAGCACACAGATATAATTCGAATATAAAACAAAATGTATGCAAATTATGTATTAATAAAAAAGCATAAATGGCATTTTAATAGCAGCCTTCCCAGGCCTTCCCAAAGATGGCACGAGCAAGAGCAGCAGACCCACACTGAAAGACTGGTAGACAAACAGACAGACAGAGACAGAGACAGAAAAACAACCAGTCGCCAGAGCAGTGGACTCTTTTTGACAAAGTTCGCACTCGGGCAAATCAAATGTGGAGCTTTGGAGCTGTGGAGCTGTGGAGTGACAGCGGAGAGTAGGAAACGTAGCAAATCTCATAATAATGACTTGCTCTTTGCCTAATTAAATTAATTAATTAAATGTGTATGATCTCATTAAAGCGCAGGCGCGCAAGCAGCCAGTCTTTGTACGGCTGCCACATAATAGGGGGAAATGTTGTGGCAAACGGGGAAAAGGTGAGAGCAACTATTACGCAACGGTGGCAACTGTACTTGCGCCTGAAGCCGTAGCCTGAAGCCTGAAGCCTGTAGGTAAACCAGAAACTGTCCTCCCAGCCCACGCTTCTACTGGAAGTAACGCTGTGGACTTGTTCTCGCTTAACGCTTTTTTAATCGCCCATGAAAATTATGTCATCGACATCGACATCGACATCTCTCGGCTACCCAGATACTCGTTCAGATTCGTTCAGATACATGTACACGAACACACCACACACCTGCTACTAGACAGAAGGTCTGTCTGTAAGGACGTCTCCCAAGATTGGCATAATTTCAAGTACGAATAAAGGAAAGACAACAGCATTGTCCGCCTTCAAGGAAAGTTCAGTTGCTAAAGTGCATCGGATCCACCAGCTGTTGGCATCAGAGACGGGAGACGAGAGACCCGACCCAAGACTCGTTTTAGCCAAATTTGTCGCTTCGCAAGGTTGAAAGCTGCATAATCGAGGCTTGCCTGTTCCAGCAGCAGAGCAGCAGAGCATCAGAGCAGCCTCAAATTAGTCGTCTTTCAGTTTATTTCTCTCGTTTTACAGTCAACAACTTTGACTTTTGACTGCACTGTAATTTAGCCGTAAATTCACATGTTAACTTGAGTGTGGAGTGGAGTGGAGAGGAGTGGAGGGGAGGGGAGTGAAAAATGCTGCCATGTGCCCAGCGGGCGAATAATTTTCCTTCGTTTTTATTTTCCTTCATTTTCTGCTTTGCTGCTTTGTTGCGTCAAAATTAAATCATCATTAAATCTCTGTTTTACACATAATTGCTTTAATTTGCATGCTAAAAACGCAGAGAAAGAGTGACTGAAATTCGTTTTCCAGTTGGGGATTCAATTACGCTAAGCGTTCGTGACAGATGGAGAAGGAGGGAGGAGAAAAGGCCAAAAGAGAAACAATTAACATATCCATGGGATGGCAGAGCGATCTTCCAGTAATCGCATTCAAAAGAGTGTACAAAAAGCAAAGAATCCCACAAAGATATATAGATCTCCGTCAATAGGGTGATTGCGGAACAAACGAAAGGGAAAACCCAGTAACTATGCAGTATGCAGAGGAGTTCCCTTTGAAAGAAGGTACTTGCTAAGAATTGGTGACCCCGAATTTCATATTTTTGCCCAAAAACAAATTCAGAAACTCGCAACTCCAATTAAACGTCTAATTAAAACCAATTTGATCTTATTTGCGGAATGACATAACGATGGCTCTCCCTGGTGGATTGGTGACCCCGACAGAAATCATAGAATCTGAAGCAATTGAATGGCAGATTGCCTCAATCTTGTTACATTTTGGACCTCGACCTCGGCTAGCAGCAGCTAGTGCAGAACACAGCAGTAGTAGCAGCATTTAACTAAACAAATTCAGAAATTGCAATTAAATTCGTTAACGTCAAGTCAATTAACTCGAGGGTAACCCGAAATGGCAGGCATTTAAGGCTGCGCATTTCGCATTGCGCAATGTCGAAATCTGGTCCATAACCATTTTGGCCAAAACCGAACACAGACAGACACTTTCGGCTTAGCCATAAGGACTTACGAGTATGGTTAATTAGCAATGGAAATCCATAAGGAAATGCCAGACAGATAGTGAGTACTCACTCGTATGGCCATTGGCAATACTAAAATTGGGGAACAGCAGAAATACAGACAGACAGACAGACAGACGTGAGCTGAGGTGAATGGCTGAACCTGGAGCTGAGACTGAGACTGGGGACTGGAGACGGGAGACTCTCTGGCAAGTCTAAATAATTAACATTTGTGCAGGTTTTGTCATAATCAATTTTTAATTTCTCCATTCCCCCAGCAAGATCACGACGACAGATGCCATAAATTCCATTCAGCTATGAAATAAATCCCATGTCGTTGCTGTCGCTGCTGCCAGACATAATCATAACAATAATAATATAGTCGAAGCCAAGTCCAAGGGGGGTAGGACAGATACAGATACAGATGCAATGGCTCTGGGTCTTGGTCTTGGTCTGTCGCTGGCTCTGGGGTCCACTGGGGTCCGTCCGATGTCTCCCTGTCCGACTGAGAGATGTGCAAAATGATACTGCAGCTGACTGCTGGCTGGCTCTCTGCTGTTGTTGTGGCTGTTGTTGTGCCTGTTGCTCTCTGAGCTAGGAGTAGTTGCTGCTGTGCTGCGACTCGTAATGCCTTATAAAATATCAACTTATTTTAAATAGTTATATATGGGGGGGAGCTCTCTACTTTGTCTCGAAGTGAGTGTCAGTGCGAGTGTGTTTGTGAATGTATCTGTGTTTGTGTGATGATTATTCTCAAGGTAAACTACATTTTATTGTTGAGGCGGCTTTGTTATTATTATTATTTTTATCGCTTTTGGCATTCGTTCTGGCTTTATTCGCCCACTAGCACGAGGTTTCTTTTTGTTTTTCTTTCTTTTTTCCCCTTCCATATAGAAAATCTCATGTGTTGTTTTTTTTGCACAAATGAATGAAAACTTCAAGAGTTTCTCAATGTTATGCAACCGAAGATGGAAAGCCTCTGGGCCATCCATCATGACTGTGTGTTAGAACCACTCACTGGCTGACTAACTGACTGACTGACCAACCAAGTAAATGAGTTGCATTCGAGTAGTGTCGGACGATGGGGGGAGGGGGCGTTGAGGGGAGTGGATTGAAGCTTTGTGTGGGTTGCAAGCCTCCGTCATTGATTGACCAAAATTGGGCCACACACTACACCAAAAGAATAAAGAATTAAATGCTACAATCGGTGGGGGCTACGAAGCTGTAGATACCCTTAAAGATCAATCAATGTACATACATACGAGTATATAGAAAAATTTGTCACGCAGAATCATAGAAAATTAACATATCGAACAGACGGCCAAATCTGAATGAGAACGGATCATTACTGCAGTGATTACGCGCTTACTTAATCTCTCTCTCACACACTCTTTTCCTCGTGCAATGTTGGCGCTAGCGGAGCCGCGGAGTAAGGCCGCAGCCCTTGCCACCTCTCATAACGTTCCCGCACGTTCCCTAAGTGTATGTGCGGTTTATTCTATCGTCTCGGCATAATCTGTTGCAAAAGTCTAGTAGGCCACACAATACGCTTTCCTAGGGTACACAATCGAAGAGTTTGATGGTAAATTATGGGTACGTATCGTATACATGTTAGGTGCCACTTGGTTAGTAATTTTTTTGTGTTGTTGGATCGTTATTGATGAGGTTTCTTGTGGCTGGTTTTTTGCTTAGAGTATCATTAGAGAGAGGGGTTCGTGTTGTTGGTTGTTTGGACTCTTTTTGCTTTGTTTTTTTTTTGGATGATGCGCGTGTTGGTTATTTACTGGCGATTGGGGTTACGCTTCTGCGAGGGAGGTGGTTTCCTTATCAACACACACGCACACACATACACACACACACACACACACTGACCTATCCGCTTCACATGCACATCCCGATTGAAGCTGACGCGGGGTCCACCATTTGCTGTTGTTGCTGCTGTTGCTCCAGATTGTTGTTGTTGTTGTTGTTGCATCTTAGATTAGTGGATTCTCCTCAATTTGAAGTTGTTCTCTTCCTCTTCCTCTCTCACTCTCTCTCTCTCTCTCTCTCTCTCTCTCTGTCTGTTTCTCTTGATCTGTCTTTGTGTTTCTCTCTCCTTTTGGGGTATCTTCTTTCTTTCGGAAGAATCGAAACCCTAAGTGAACTCTTTGTGTGACAGTCTCATCGAACTGCTTGAACTTTTCGCATTTTCCATTTAAGCAGGGCAATTTAAATGGTTTTCAGCTGCAAGAAGAAACAATTCTCAAGTAGTATAAAACTCTATTCTCTTTGGGGAGGGGGGTTTCTCTGTTTTTTTTGGGTTTGTTATTTGTTTGTTATTTTGTGATTATGTTCCATCTGATTATCGGATTATCGTATTATCCAGCTCGAGTTAGGATCACAGCTCGCAGTTAGACCTCCACTTCACTTCGCTCCTCTCGTGTTTGGTTTTAGTTTTAGCCTGGTTTTTATTTGTCTTGTGTTTGCTGTAGGGTTTTAGCTCGTTATGGATCTGTATTTATGTTTTATGTGTACTGTACACAGGCGAGAGAAAGTGTTATTGCGATTAAATTTGTTAATCCATTTCGGGGGAGAAAATAGATAAAAAGAAAGCACAGCAGCCAAAAGAAAGGGTATACCCCTTAGGATTATTAATATTACCTATGTATAATTCCCCCCACACACTAAACCGATACTGATATATATCTAAAGACATTTAAATATCTATTAATGATTGCATTGAGTGTATCTGTGTTTTAGACACAGAAAGTAGACCGACCAGCAGTAGATCCACTGGCAATTCCTTACTTCCTTTCACACTTTGCAACATTTCAATGAATGTTGCGCATATCCGCCCCCCCGCCCCAGCCGCCGTGAGGGTACAAACATGACAGCAGTCAAATGAATAATTGCCAATTAATTCGTATTCTTATTCTGATTCTGACTCGCACTCTGACTGATCCCTCAGTTTCGGGAGTGGGCCCCCAATCGAATCGGCTTTTATTTATTTATTTTTATTGTTTTTTGTTCTTTTTCTCAGAGTAGAGTAGAGTGGTTGTTGGACAACTACAAAAATAGACACACGATGAGGGTGCTTGGTGCTTGGTGCTGCATACGAGATTCAAATTCGATTTGCCATTGTCACAGCGAGGGGACCAGACCGGCAACCAGCAACCAGGGACCAGAGACCAGAGACCAGAGACCACAGACCACAGCAGAGAACGGAGGCGGAGGACTCGCCAGGTGAGTTTTCCAGAGTGCTCTCTCGAGTGTTTGCCCCGAGGAGTGGAGGGAAAACTGTAGAAATATTGATTGCGATTAAGCAAACGCGATAATATTCATATTTGAATACGGAGAGCACACAAAACTCTATTTAAACAATGCACCATGCCCGAGGAAGAACTTCGGACTCCCCCTCCCAGAATGGATCCCCCAGAAGAACGTCCAGTTTAGACAACAGCCCCATAGACACGCACACCCACCACCCAGGCGTCGCACACATGCACGGACTGCGAAACGATGGACTCTGGTTGGGTTGGCTCTTTGGGTTGGGCAAATCTCGGATACTCTTCTAAGATGCTCTCCGACTGGGAGGACACAGGTAGGACGATGAATGATTCTTCAGTCACTCCTGGCGAAGGGAAGAGCATAACGAGGGAGCGCAGTAATGTGTGGAAAATGCACGTCTATTATGGCACCTGGACAAGGGCCAGGGCCAGACCGATTGGTCGGTTGGTTGCTTGGTCATTCACTTACTGGCTTACTTACTCGAACACGGAGAAGGAGCCAGGCCAGGCTCAGACTGTTACTGTGACTGTGCCTGTGACTGTGAGGCCTTTCCGCTCTAACAAGCACAATCGCCCGGCTAGACATCAATGGGCAGCATCGTCTGTCTGATCATGGGCACCGATGGACAGACACAGGGGCCAGGCTCAGACTCAGACTCAGACTCAGGCTCAGGCTCCTCGGCCATGCCATGCCATGCCATTCCAGGCGCTGGCCTGGCTAGCGGTGGGGTTGGGTAGGGCAGGGGTGCGGTGCGGTGCGGTGGGGGGAAAACGCTGCAAGCTGCCAATAAAAATCCTTTACCATATAATTTGAGTGCGCATGCGTGCGCCCTGACTTTGATGGGAAGCTGAAGCTGTAGCTGGAGCTGGAGCTGTAGACTTGGCAGATGCCGATGTCTGATTCCTGATGCCGATTGCTGAGCGTTGATTGCGCCATGAACGTGATTTGTTTGTAAACACGCATTATTAAGGTGTAATAAACATAAAATTTGTATCGCTTCGCGGACCTTGGAGTCAAAATCAGAGTCAGAGTCAGAATCGGACATGGAGATGGAGCTGGAGTTGGAGATGGAGTTGTACCCGTAGTTTGTGCTTGGTGTTGGCTCTCGGTGGGGACACCAACGTCTTTCAATTAAACTAATATGTCTAGACACACAATGTCTCACTCAAGTGCAATTTTATTCTAATTTTCGTTCGTTCATTCGTTCATTCGTTCATTCGTTCATTTGTTCATTCACAGTCCCCGCATTTGCATTTGTGGCTAATTTCGAGCAGAATTGCCTCAAATTATACAAATTACATACATGTACGTACATGGGAATGGAAATAGGATTAGATTAGTGCGCAGAGTAAACAATTTAGCCATAAAATGTCTGCCAACACATCCCACAAAGAACAATAATCATTCTGAACTTGAACTTTAACACTGCGGTAATGATAGGAAGACCCCCAAACCCGAAACCGAACCGAACCGAACCGAACCCCACCCCAATCCGTACTCCCCCTTCAGCACCTCCTCCAGCAACAGCAACAGAAACAGCAACAGCACCGTGTGCCCGTGTGCCCGTGTCAAGTGAAACCAAAAGTGCGCCGCAATCCGAGGCACAGGCAAAAGCAAACAAACGTCTCGCCGGTTGCCCACTTTGCGTGTGTTCCCAGCGGTTGCCGCGTCTCTGACCTCTGGGGCTCTGGGGTTCGGGCCAAGCCAAGGGAGAACGAGCCGTGCACTGAGAGAAAATACCATCGGGAGGCAAAAACCCAAAGAGAATGGGAGTATAGGAGAGCAAAGAAGAGTCTGAGGCGTCACTATATAAGCGGGAATTGCCATGATAATGGATATATATCTTCCATAGATATGGCACTTTTCCAAGACAAAATTTAAGGCCTGTGATCGCTCAATCCGAACATATCCGAGTACTGATTTCTTTCAACGAGTACCACCACTTTTCTCTGAGTGCAGTCCAGTCTGAGTGAGATAGACGAGTGCGGCCTTTTGGTATAGAAGTGAAAATGAAGGTGTAGTCCAATTTGTAAGTATGGCCAAGCCCTGTGGCCATTCAAAGTCCAAGTTATGCAAAGATCAGCAACAGCTCCGACCACAGCTCCTGCTGGTGCGCTCCAGCTCCAGCTTCAGCTTCAGCTCCAGCTCCCTCTGGAGTTGGGAATCAATGTGGACTGGACCTTGTCTAGCGCACATTTTTCCATGCGTGCCTCGCCTCGCCGAGCGGTTCTGTTCGGTTCAGTTCTGTTCGGAGCGGAGTGGAGGAGCCGCTTTGTTGGTGGCGCTCGTTCGCGTCTTCGACTTTGGCAAATACTTAATTGCATTTCGATATCTATGCTCAGGCATCTGTGAGTGAATGTGAATGCCGCCGCCGCTCAATACCCCAGACAGTGGACGGTCGGACAGCCAAAGAACGCGCCGGCGCTGTCTTTGGCAAGAAGGTTCGGGTTCGGGTTCGGAATCGGGATCGGGATTGAGTCTGGGGCCCACTTCGATGGCGAATGCGAATGCGCGAGGTCTCTGGCGAGTTGGAGCTCCAGACAGCCACCACACAGACAGACAGACAGACAAACAGACAGGGAGAGTGAGAGAGAGAGGAGTGGCGTTGGGGGTATTGTCAATTCTTACAACTAAATTCCCCTTGAGTCGAGCGTGCGCTTTACTAAGGAAATTAGTAATTGCTACTCCCATTTAGAGCCATCTATGCGAGTGTGTATGAACGTGTGGCATTTGTAAGATGATGACAAGACGATCACGATGACGATGACGAGTTCTCCGCTCCACTGTCGCTGTCCAGCGCCCACTCACATGCGTTCAGAGGCGTCGTTCTCGGTCGCCCCAGGGGTCTGAGAGAGCCTGAGAGTTGGCTAATGAATGGAGACTTTCAATAGAATGATGGGAATACCAAATGAAAATACGAAATTTGATTCATCTGGAGAGTGGTTCTGGCATCCCCCTCATGACACGCCATGCCACACCAATGCCGTTCTCTGCCAATGCCAAATCTGGCCGCATTGTTTGTCATCGCTTCTGTAGTGCACTGCCGTCGTTTTCACGCTTTGTTAGCCACCTAAACTGTGCGAGTATCTCTATCTGTGTGGCTGTGTATCTGTATCTGTGTCTATCCGTACTGCTGGGTGCCGCCTAGAGGAAGCTTCCTTGCCTTTGTGTCGTCTCAGACTTGGACACGGTTTATTATGTGTGTTAGAAGGTTAATCTTTGTGGCATTACATGGCAACTTTTTCCACCATTCCACCACTCCACCAAGGGTGGCAAGGTGTCGGTGCCAGCAGTTGCAAGCCGTTGGCCAGATGGCGGAAAATGTGAATCAATTTCTCTCCTTCGTACGAGTATTTTTTGCATGATTAATATGCTCTTCTCCGCTTGAGTCCGCCGCTGGGCAAGAGGAGATTTCACTTTTTTCAAACTCATAATTAGCCCAGCGTCCATCAGTGTCTCCGTGGACTACATACAGACCCAAAGTACGAGAGATGCCTGAAGGGGGTAGCTGGGTCTGGACCTGCCATTCTATCCATGTCATAGCTGCTGGCTGGGCGACTTTTAACCTGCGCGGAAATCAATTAGGCAACCGACACGTACCACACACACACCGAATGTTCGGACGGACGGTAGAGAGTTTGCATCGATCGATCGATCAAAAGTCGAACAAAAAATCCACTTAAGATCTGGGCCTGGGAGCCCGATCGATCTCCAAATGAGATGCAAATGAAATCATGTGTAAGTAGGTCTATGAGCATGTAATTATTATCAAACACAAAACGTACGTCTCTAGCTCTTTCTCGTGTCACGATGGGTTCTCGTTTAGCGCCATTCCCTATTCCCTTCCCCTACGATAGGGTGTGATGGGGTCTACGTGCACTCGACATCACGTTCCCATCTTCCTGCTCCATTCTCCGTCCGCCCGCTCGTTATCGATTGAATTTATCGACAATTGTGCGCAATTATTGAGCCGCGACGCGACGCGACTGAGTTGTGCAAAAGAATTCACAAAACACGAAGCGAGGCCAGGCTTTCTTGGGAAATCAATAAAAGCAGCAACCGTCAAAAGTTTCCGGCAACGACTCAAGCGCGGTGGCAAAGGTCAGCAGCGCCGCTCCGCTCCCATCCGCTCCCATCCGCTCATCCCATGCCATCTCTTCTCATCCACGAAAAGAGCCAAAGAAAACGAATGTTTTGGAGGCCAGGAGGACTCCGCCTCCGCCTCAGCCTCCTCCTCATCGCTCGTTGAGTGGGAAAAGGGTGACTCTGCACGCGATGCTGGCGATGCTGGCGATGCTGCCGACTGTTTTCCTTAGCCAGTGGCTGACTGGCTGATTGGCTGGCTGGCTGGTTACCTTCTTTGGGTCTGTAGTGCATGTCATAATCAACGGTGGATGCGGTGCATGCGCCATCTTCCATACCATCTTCCGCCTTGCATAAGACACCACCACCACCGGGAGGGAGAGTTTCACTTTTTCCATCTTTCTTTCTATTTCTGTTTTTGGTGGCCATTGTCGCTGCTGCCGGGTAATTAATGGCAGTCCGTCCGGCTAGCGGTAGCCAAATACTAATTTATGCAAATTTCAGCTAATTGATCGCCATCAGGCCTCCAGGCCCAGAGATATCCAATTCAATTCAAAAACTGATTGACAGAACAACGACTTTGCCATTCATTCACTTTCGGTGGGGATGATGCTATACTCCTCTTAAAAGCAGATCCCCCTCTGGTTCATTGATATGCAGTTCCCGAAAGCTGGAGTTTCATTCGGTTTCGATTGCCCCCGAAATGTTGTTGACCGCGAATCAAACAGTCGCAAAACTCGAGTGTCGAGTGTCGAGTGGGGAATACAAAGTACATGCGCTTTCGACACTGCCCTTAAAAGAGTATAGTATACATTTACGTATCGTATCGGATCGTATACTATATATATTGTATATATTTTTTGTGTGCTTTTTCTCATTGAGTAATGTAATGCAAAGAGTCAATGCGGTGCGTCGGGCGCTTATTACATTATGAAAGCGTTACAAATCTTTTTGAAGCTTTGAATAAAACACTTCGGATAGGCCCCGACCAGTACGTGATAAGGCAATGAGACTGCCACTCCGATGACGACCCATCGTAGACCACAAATCGAGTCTCATTAACATTTCCAGCCATAATGGGTTCAGTTTGCTGTTTGCCTTCTTCTTTTTTTTTGTCGGGCATACAGATTATTTATGTGCATGTAGCAATGTCGCTTGGCCAATGATATCATGATGAACGAACGGCCCACGCCCCATGCCCCCTGTCCCATGTCCCATGGCCCAGAGCGGGACCCAGTTCTACGAAATTCGTAATTGGCTTGCCCCAAAGCGGCGAAACTATCAACCAATACATCAATTTAATGACTTCATTGAAAGCATTTTCGCCCCAAATAAAAGAAGAACCCAAAGATTTCGATTTTCGGATTTTGGATCCATTTTATTGACTCCCAAACTTCGAAACTCAGAACGAGCGGGAGGCAGAGGTAGAAAGAGAGAGAGAGCGAGATCTTCCAGCTTCCCAGCGTTATCGAAAACTGCCCTGAACCGTTTCTTACCTGTTTCCCAGGGCGTCGGATTGCACCTGCGTAGCGACACTTGATATCCCCCAGAAAGGTCACCCCAAACACAACGAACCCCAGAGGCCCACGGCCCAGACCCAGACCCAGACCCAGACCCAGACCCAAAAGCACAAACACCAACACACAAAAACAAAATTAAGCCAAACGAGCGTGTCAAACGCCGCTGATTTGCAATGAATGGAAGCGGGGCAGCGGGAAGGCGGCGGGGCTACGCGGGGTAGAAATAAACCCAATTGAGATCCAAGTACTTCCGCAGCAGCAGCTCTATGGAGTGTCGTATGCCATTTACCGTTCAATTCGATTCCCGCGCTCCAACTTCCGCCGACCGACAGAGGCCTCCCCAATGCCACTCGACGGACTCCAAGCTCGGATCGGCAAATGTTTTGCCTTTTAAATGAAATGCGACCAAATCAAATAATTTGTTAACACTGCCGCTTAAGTCAACAGTTAAACAATCAGCGGTCCGGACCGGGCCGGACCGATCGCCGGACGATCAAGTGTCTTTCTTTCAGGCCGTTTGCGATTGCGCCATTTGACAGACATTGATTTTATTTTGTATTTTGATTTTTGATTTTATTCAGCTTTTGTTTGGCTGTTGGCTGTTGGCTGTGCTGCTGAACCCCCATGGGCAATTAAAGCTGCACGATGCCAAAGTGAATGTGGTTCGATGAGCCAGTCCACGCACCTTCCATCCATCCATCCATCCATCCATCCATCCATCCATCCATGCTGCTGCTGTGGTTGGGTAAGGTCACCAGGGAGGACCACATCGCCGCAATGGGTGTGGAATGAACCGAACGACAGGGAAGTGATTGGATTTTGGTCGAAAGCTAAGCGGTCAAATGGGAACAGACGCAAAGGCGCCATATAATCCTGCCTGCCTATGTGGCAGGGGACACCCATTTCGAACTAGATATAACAAATATTACAGCGAAAGAGTAATTGAATCTGGGAGTGGGACAAACGTAAATCTACGGCAAACAACCCATTCTGAGTACTCCTCAGAGGTAGTGTTTTTGTGTGTTTTAGCTTGGCAAATAGCTACATGCATTAGTTCCAAGAAAGAACTCTCAAGCCCGTTCGGGCGGTGCCTGGGCTTTGATGTCAGTGACTAATTGTTGGAACCGCGTCGTAGTGGGTGTAAGTGCTAAATGCCGGACCGGACACTGACTCAAAGCAGGAAGCTACCCAGCACGAAATGAAATGAAAAATTGAATTAAAATCGAAAATCAAAAATCGAATTGCAGCATTCGCCTTACATGCACAAATACAAATCATCCTTGACGCAGGCACACCAAAAACGGCAGCCCAAAGACAATATCAAGATACTCGTAATACTCGTACCCGTGTGTACGTGTGTACGTGTGACCGTGTGTACGTGTATACGTGAGTACGGACGGAGGCAACGCAGCTTCCCAAAAAACGAAAATGAGACAAGCCGTAGGACTGCATACATGGCAAGGCTGTAGACCTTTTTTGGCCACATCAACAAAAGCTGCTTTTTGAGAATTTTCCATTTTTTTTTTTTGCTGTCGTTTTTTTTGTTGTTTTTGTTGAACAAACCGCCTGCCTTCTACCCTCCTGCCGCCTCCTGTGTGGAGGTTTCGTTTAAATTGACGTTTATTTCCAGACGATGGCGGTCGAAACTTTCGAATTTTTTTCGACTTTAATGAGGAGTCGAGTTAATTTGGCCCGGCATTTGAAGAGGCTCACAAGAAGGAGAACGAGAGCGAGGACAGCAACCAAGCAGCAGCTCCGGAGAGTTCTGGAAGTTGCAGCACAACAAAACGAGGTGTTTATCAAGACACCCAACACAGCCACACACACATTCAGATATATGTACATATGTACATGTACATATATATTCTGGTATTTTATGTGCAGATACAGACAGACTTCTGACGTCATTGGCATTGGCAGTGGCATTGAAATCCAAGGTTAAGTTGGTCAAATCTTTGGCAGCAATAAAACATCTCCCACGCATACAATACAAGATCTACATACAATAAATATGAAAATGAATTAGAACAAGTTGAAAGAATATCAGTTTTGTGGATCCTTCCATACAAGAAACAGACATCGACCCCAGGGCCATCAGGTCACGATCTATAGACAGATCGAGGAACCAGATTAGGGACTTCTGCAGAGCTTCGGTTTCCCTTTATCGTCTTCAATATATCGACTTTAAAATGACTCTAGAATGAGAACCAAATCCCTGGCGATAAGATTTCAGCGACTGTCTTATAATTAAGCAAAATCCACACAAATAAAAAATAACTTTGAACCTGAATTCAAATGTGCCGATTCTCTGGCCAATTACTAATGTATATTTTGCCAAAAAGCCACAGAAAAACAATAAATTTCAAACAAATAAAAATTCCTAATCGCATTAAAACCCAAACTAATGTAAATGCTAAAGTTTTTCTGTCTAAATATTTGCAATGCTAATTCCCAAGAACTTGGATCGCCCAGAAAGAACATATAATACGTATAGTAGTATATAAAGATGAAGAATAAGATTGAGGAATATGTAAAGAGAAGAGCATCGAAAACTTTCACTCAACATTGAAGTCATCATTGAAAAATGTTTGCTTTCTGTTCAGTGGAGATAGACCTTCAAAATTCTATTTCTATTTCCGCCCTAAACAATAAAGACGAACGCATTTCAGCGGCCTTTCAGCTCTCCATCAGAGTCGAGCTTTTATTAACATTAGAATTGGTTATTAATTTGCATCCACATGCAAAGCTCTCCAGCGATCCGACCGATCGTTAAGTATATTTCATATTAATGTTTCGAGCCCAAAAAAAACCAAACGAGAGGAGAATAGAGGAGAAACACCGAAAGAAAGTAGACGATATTTGCGGTCGGGTCGGCTCTTCTTCATCGCGAATCTTCTTCGCAGCCGAATCGTTGAACCCCCAAATGACTTCCAATTAACCAGATCGGGCGAAAGGTTGCCCAGATCAGGCGAAACGAAATGGATTTTTGGGCTTACGAGTGGAGTGCCAGCAAAACTTCTACGCAATCTGACTCATGGTCGTGTCTTGACTTTCGTTAGTGCGTTGGCTGTGCTGTTGCTGGCTGACTGCTGGCTGACTGCTGACTGTTGGCTGTTGGCTCCATCCTATATATGGCCCAGAGACAGACACACTCACACACCCACCCACATGGGTAAGTGTGTAACTGGGACAGCCTCAGCATTATTCGAGGCTCATAAAAGCTTAGATCTAAGATTCGGGATTTGGGATTTGGGATTACGAATCTGAATTATTCAAGGCAGCATAGAGTAGAATCAGAGAGCCTTAGTCTTAGCGGATTTAGTAGGAAAGAGTTTTGCAGTTTCAGTTTGTTATCGGAGTGGAGTACAAGCATCTACTGCGTTAGAGGGTGTTTTTAGGGGTGTTCTACTGTAGTATCGCTTCGACTCACCTCATAACAGCATTCCGCCTATGTGTGTGTTCGTGTGTGTTTTTGTTCAGTTCTAAGTAATTTGCGCAGTTCTAATTACTTATTTGTTTGTTTAGGGTGGGGGGCTGCTAAGTCGTATCGGGGCTTGGGGTTATTGTCGCTGTTGTCAATGGTGAGGGCGACGACGATGATGTATCAACAACTCACTCGTTAGGTGGCACACAAATGTGTTTCACTTGCCAGGTGTCGTCGCGGAGTTTTTTGTTTTCGGAGTTTGCGGATGCACGTCAAATTTTAATTAGTCGATACCGAAATGGTCTTTGGCCGAAAAACAATTCATCGAATAACGTTTGCACAATTTAAGCGAACATTTATCACGATTTGTATTTGTATTTGAGTTTTTGCCTTAGCTTTAGCTTTTTGCAATGCGCACAAAGTCGTCGATTTGTGTGGGTTGTTGTCGACTCGAGAGCGGTTGAATGGACGTGCCGATGGTCGGGTCGAATCAGTGATCGCCACCAAAAGCCAGCTTTTGGTTGTTGTGGGGGGAGTCAGCGTTTGTCGTGGAAGATGGAAGATGGAATCCGGAATCCTCTTCAGTGGGGTGTTGGGATGTTGGCAGATGGGCGCTGGCCAGTTCGTTGTTTGCTTGTGGGCTGTGTTTACTAGGCTCGAACGCGACGCAGTTTCGTTTTGGTGGATCGGCAATGAGCGGTCGCGGTCACGTCTGAGAAGCGACTGAAGCTAGCAGCCACTACAGCCGTTGATGGGGGCTCAGCACGATCTCTGGCAAAGCTCACACAAAGAGAACGGAGATTGAGAGAGCGAGAGCTTAATGAGCCGAGGGCAGGTAAACAAGTGCCGAATGTGACGAAGGTAGCAAGCTAGGTGCATTGGTGTACGTAAGGTGAGAAATTCCCACTCATTCAGCTCAAGAGAGATTGATAAACGCCAAATGTGAATGCAACAGCAAGGTGCTCTCTGGCAATGGCCTCACCGTGTATTGATACACCTTGCTAACAAGTAGCCGGCATTTCGAAAGCCCCAACCAAAGAGAGGGAGAGAGATCGAGAGAGCGAACGAGAGCAAGTTTGTGTTCTAGACTCTTTCGTATGAATCGGAAACAAGGTGCGAGTACGAGTACGAGTACTTGGGGGGAGCTTTGTGCTGGTAGTGGAAGTGGAAACAAGTGAAACCAGATCGCCCAAACATTCTTGAGATGTTTTCCTACGTGCCCAGGCAAATATGAAAATATGGTTAGAGTCGGCAGATGATATTCCAGTTTTGACTGGCTACTGTACGCTGGCAAAGCAGTGACCCTATCCCCCCCCTCGCTGCCGCTCTCCCTATAAAGGCCACACCCACTCATCAATCACTAGTCATTAAGGCCCAGCACTAATTAATTCATCTTCTAGATACGACGACCATTCGAATCTGCGGAACAGGGCGCTAATCTCTGGGTAAATAAAAACCATTCTGGACATGTGTCGTGAACAAAGCGTAAAATATTGCCACTCGGCCCGAGAACTCAACGCCGGAATCATCTCTTTTGGAAAATACAGAATATACAGACGAGTGAGTATACATTTATGTAAATGTGAGTATATGCTGAACACACTTGAATATTTGAATATCACAGTAATTAATCAAAAGATCTCGGAATAAGCGAAATACAAATAAATCATCGATCGTCATCGTCGGTCAAGAAACTATAAAGCACCCCGCCTGTGTGAGACCACGTCCACTTTGATAGCTCTTCTCCACCCCGCTCCACTCCTCGCCACACTCCTTTTCTCTCCCCCTCACCCATCCCACCAAGGAGCCCATTTAGGCTTAATAAAGTTGTCAACGCACGAAACTGGCGTGTGAAGAGAGCCCCCCGACAGCAGGCCAGCTCTTTTCCGCAGCCAACACACCAACACCACACACTCTCCGTTGTCCGCTGATGGTCGCAATTGACAACATCGAGTGTCCGTGGGCTTGACGATTCTCGTTTTGCATTCCATCTTTCGAGTGTTTAATTGTCCACTGCATAACGGTAAACGAAGCGAATGAAT
This sequence comes from Drosophila lowei, assembly GCA_008121275.1. Taxonomy (NCBI): domain Eukaryota; kingdom Metazoa; phylum Arthropoda; class Insecta; order Diptera; family Drosophilidae; genus Drosophila; species Drosophila lowei. The sequence goes on along the minus strand of CM017778.1, from coordinate 15,052,893 downwards.
GCCCTGTCCTGCCCTGCCCAGGTCCCCTCCCCACTGCCACTTCATGAATGAAAATCATACGCGCAAAGCTTACTTTTTCCCCTGAGCTTTGCTTTTTCTGCTGTGCTTTTGGCGGCGAAGCCTGACAAATGTGGTGGCAGCAACAGAGCTTTTGTGCAAAAAGTACATTTTCTCTAACACACATTTTCCATTCAGTTTGTTGTTTCTGCCGTGTGCGGTTTGAGTTTCAGGCCCCAGCTGCCGTTATCAACCGTTTTTAGATTTTATTAATTGCATTAAATATCTTTTTTCAAGAGCAGTAGCGTTTTAATTGAACGAGTTGCGAGCTTAGAACAATTATTTTTTGTTGATTAGTATTCAGAAATGTGTGTCAAAACAAATAAAGGGGAATGGCATCATTAGCCCGAACCCCGAAAGTGGGACCCCCTGTGATATAAGTGGCGACAATGGCAATAAAAAGCTTGGAGACAAGGCGAGAGTAGCTTTACCCCCACTAGGTCGGCCATCAGCTGACTTCAAGCAACAACAAACGGAGATAGACGTTCGCGCTAAAAATACTCAAAGTTCATGGTCAACATCCTGCAGGGGGGAGTGGGACATTCGTTCTTAGCGATATCTAACAATGGCTTTGTTACGCTGCTGCTTTGAGCCGCCGGAATTGCCGGAGTTCTTCGACAGTTTCGTGCAGAAATGCACTGATCCAAGTTGTAAGTATAAATTATGATCAAACATAAGGTTAATAAGAAAACTGGTTTAAAAAAGCAACGGTCAATGGAAGTGCTGCCAGATCGTAAAATTCTCCAAGACAAAAATAAATTTAATGCGGGAAATGTTAAAAGCACGTTTAAACTTTGAAAGTATCGCTTTGGCACAATAGATCCACAATTCTTTCACTGATAGCACTTTGGAGACGGCTACCAACTTTAATTTATATTGATAAATGGCGTCTAGTGCTGTCTTTGTCTTGCACTCTAGATTGAACTTGAAGTTTGGTTGAATACTAACATACTGGCAGGCTCCGATTTTAACTTTAACAAAAAATTTCCGATTTAGTGCTCCCGCTTTCACAAAACACAAGATTTTTTCCGTTTTCAAAACACTCAAATGAAAAGTAAACGTCTTTTAATACAACAAAACGAATCTTGACTAGAAAAGGAAAAAAATAGACTTAGTGATGCACCAACATAAATTTGACACCATTACCAGGGAAATTTAGCTTATGCTTTCTTCATAAATACTTTTTTTTTAATCCAATTTGGCTTTGAAATAGTCAGGGCAACCACACTTTGCGTTTTCGTGCCAACAGCTGACGCAGACCGATTTGGTTGTCAGAACGTTGGCAAGAAATAACAGAACATCTGGGTAAAGACAGCTGTTTCCAGCCACATTAATTCAAAATGTAAGTGCAACAAATTAATTTTTTGTCCCTTAGCAATTTAATTTTCAATATGCATGCTGTTATTCACAGTACGTCAGACATTTTAAATACACAGGTGTGGCATCTAAGTGTCTTGATCTTCTTAAATCGCGCATTTTCTGTCGTCGTTTTGCTAAAAAACAAGTAATTGAAAAAAAGCTTTTTATTACTCTGTATTTTAACGAAGCCACCAGGTCAGCTGTTTTTGCTTGCCTGAATCAATGAGACAACATAACATATCGATAACAAATATTTGTGAAAACGGGAGTCCCTGGCGCGCATCACTGTTGTGCTTTCATTGGTTGTTTGTGTTTGCGAAACACTCAAAGAAAAATAGGGTATATTTGTTCTTGAATATGTATGTAACAGCCAGAGGAAAACAGAATTTTAATATTTCATACATCTATGTATATAAAACCATAAGATCAACATTTATCGAAAAATGAGCAACATTGCCCGCACCATGGGCACGGAATTAGCAACATTCGGCATGCGCTAGGGAAAAGATACTATTGAAATGAGGAAATGTTTGTCATTTCAGGCTCCAATAAATGCAAAACCTAGTCAGTCTCTGTTTTAAACGATATTTTGCAATTGGTGGTCTTCTTACAGAGACCAAGAATTGGTACAGGGATCAAAATTTATATACAAGAAACTAATCAAATGCATGAATAGGCCAAAAAAATACAATCTAAGACAAGGTCTTTATCAATTACGTTTGAAAGCAGCTTGGAAAATAGTATCTTTATATAATATTAACGAAATAGGGTATACAAATGCCCATACATGGTTGACAAAAAATGAGTCTGCAAATACCAGCAACATTGACGTCACAACACTGCGACTGTTTTTTTTGTTGAACATTTTTGTTGAAATCGTGTTTTTGTCAAAATACAATACATGCAAGTACTAAAAATTAGCCAGTCTTGAAGAAAATTTGTTCAGCAACGGCTTAAAATTATGTGGGCAGAACTAAAGATTTTAGTTAGCCGGCATTATTCAACGGAATCTCTAAATTGACAATATGAGCGATTATCCTCTTTCGAGGGTTTTGTCTTGACCTATTTCGCTAAAACCTTTTTTGTTTTACCATTTTCGCTAAAACCTTTTTTAACGCAAAATGCAATAAAAAAAGTGTTTAAAATAAACCAGTCTATTAGAAAATAGGTTGATTAATTGGATAAAAATATGTGGGCAAGGCTGAGGGTTCTATCTAGCTAGTAATAATCCACGGAATATCAAAAACGAGGAATATGTATAATAGAACTTTAATTCGTCAGTATATTTACGGTATATTTTTAGAATGAGACGGTATATTTCGATATATTTCTGAGAGTCAGACCGTGTATCTTCTCGATAAATCCGCGGTCACACTGGCCGTAAATTTTATCGAAACTGCACATAGCTTTTATCGCACTTTAATAAAATAATAATAATAATAGATTATTAGATACAAAAAATAATAATCTTATGCCGCGATAAAGACCCACAAGCAAATTACGCCCTTGGAACTAACGCTGACATGCCTGGTAAGCAATCGGGAGAGAGCCGGTTGAAAAGAGCTTGGCGTGATAAAGGCCATTGAGAACGATATGACCTCGACTCCGAAGTGAAGAAAATGACGCCACCAGGTGGGAAAATCCTAATCGATGGAAAAGTCGGGGGAGTGGGAGTAGACCGGAAGGGTTATATTATGAGGGAACAGGCAAATATCGCGGAAGAGCGATGAAAAGCACAATCACTCATCGTGGCACAGACTCAGACCCTCACACAAACGCACACAGGGGCACGCGACAGCTGGAAATCCGAACAGTAAAACTACAGTCCGCTATAACCATTATCGCGATAAGATTACAACGGAAAATGGTGGTCGCACCCATTCGACCCGACCTTACCGAGCGCCACCCGCTGACTGCTGCCGAGCAGGCGAATCGCCAGCGCCCGGGTCGCTCCCCGTAGTCGATTTTCGCCAACCGCTAAACTCGGACCACTCCGATGACGTCGCATCGTCATCGTTGCGATGTTTACCTACCGCTGCATACGCATCTGTCTTCCAAATCCGTCTAATAGCTGTGCCTTTCCCTGCGCTCTTCTAGGTTGCTGCGGGTGCTGCTCGGCGCTGCGGCCGCGCTACAAGCGACTGGTGGACAACATCTTCCCGGTGAACCCGGAGGATGGCCTGGTCAAGTCGAACATGGAGAAGCTGACCTTCTACTCGCTCAGCTCACCTGACAAGCTCGACCGCATTGGCGAATATCTGTACCAGAAGGCCACCAAGGACATCAACCGCAAGCGCTATAAGTGAGTAAACCTACCAGATCTGCTGTTTGAATGTCCGTGAATGTGTGTTTCTTCCCTCTTCGTGCCCTTGAAGGCTGGCAGAGATCGCCATGGAGGCCATGGACTTGCTCCTGCAGGCCTGTCACGCCCAGACCACGCTTAACCTGTTCGTGGAGTCGTTCCTGCGCATGGTGCAGAAGCTGCTGGAGGATTCGAATCCGAATTTAAAAATCATGGCCACCAATTCGGTTAGTAAATACGAGCAGCAGTCTGCCCAGTTCAGTCCTATGCTTACCGGGCCCTTCCTTGCAGTTTGTCAAGTTCGCCAACATAAACGAGGACACGCCCTCCTACCACCGACGCTACGATTTCTTCATCTCGAAGTTCTCGTCGATGTGCCACAGCGAGGGCAGTGATCTGCGGGATAGCCTGCGGCTGGCCGGCATCAAGGGACTGCAGGGCGTCATACGGAAGACAGTGTCCGATGATCTGGTCGAGAACATCTGGGCGGCACAGCACATGGAGAAGATTGTGCCCTCGCTGCTGTTCAATATGCAGGTGAGAAGAATGATCCCTCCCGCCATGTAACTCCCGATCCAGAGGTGCTTGGATCGGATCCCTGACATTTCAATGATTGGATAACGAATCAAAATTTGCTGCGACTTGAACTAATTTCGATATATTCTGCATTTCGTTTTCGTATATTCTGTTAATGCAAACCAAACCCTAACCAACCAACCAATCCACAACACAACCAACACACAACAACATGAAACAGTTTTGTGTAAACGTTATGTTCGTGAAGAAAAATTTACTGGCGGTAATAATTACTATAATCGAATCGAATTCTAGCATTAAAAGCGCACCTTGAGCTGTAGACCAGCATCTGTGCGAGTAGTTTAGTAGATGATAAGATAAAAAATTCTATACGGTACCCTGACTCTAACATATTTCTCTATCGCCCGCCGCAGTCTGGCGACCTCACGCCCGTCGAAGATGCCACCAATGTGACGCCACCAGCACTGGCCGAGGAAGTTCTGCGGGAGCTGGTCGGACGAGCTTCGTTCGGACACATTCGGAGCGTGCTCAAGCCGCTGTTGACGTAAGTAGTAGCCATCAAAGCATCGAACTATCAGTCAATGTGCTCAATCAATGTTTACCCTCGCAATCGCACAGTCACCTCGATCGGCATGAACTGTGGGTGCCCAACACCTTTGCCATTCACACTTTCCGCATTGTGATGATATCGATCCAGCCGCAGTACTCGTACACTGTGGTGGAGACTCTGATGCAGCACCTGGACAGCAACTTCAAGTCCTCGCCCAAGACGCGCACTTCCCTGGCGGTGGTGCTGTCGAAGATCATTGCCATTGCGGCTGGCGAGAGTGTGGGACCCTCGGCCCTGGACATCATCAACAATCTGCTGACCCACTTGCGCACCAGCGTCAGCACCACCAGCGAGATCACCGCTGAGGAGTCTCAGTACCAGGAGGCGCTTATAAATGCATTGGGCGAGTTTGCCAACCATCATCCCGACTACCAGAAGATCGAGATAATGCTGTTCATCATGAACACGGTGCCGGACCCCTCCAAGAAGAGCAAGGGCGACCAGATGCTGCAGAACATTCTGCTCAAGTCGCTGCTCAAGGTCGGCACCCAGTACAGCACGGTGTCCTTCGAGAAGGCTTTCCCCGCCTCGTTCCTGCAGCCGCTGCTGAAGATGGCCCGCGCCCCCCATGATCCTACACGCCTGATTGTCATGCAGATCTTCCAGGCCCTCCTAGATCGCCACCAGAACGATCAGGTGCTAAGTAGTCTCAGTGTCAAGCAATATCCGGCCCTTTCCCAGGAGCCGCCCTCGCGCTCTGACATCATTTTCACGCACAAGCATGGAGCACACATTATGCAGGCGCTCATCGATAGCATGGCCCTCTCGGATCGCGTCGACGCACTGTCCGCGAGCTACAACACCGCCGCCCTGCTCATCGTGGAGATGTCCAGCAGCGAGACAGTGCAGGAGTTCCTGTTGTTCATCCTGGGGTGAGGCATCGGCGTCCCATCAAGAGCGTCAATCTTTTTAATAAAACTCTCGTTCTACCATCTTTAGCATTCAGGAGGTGGCCAACACAGTGGAGACCTTGGGAGCCGTGCACAAGTGCAATTTGCACGCCATATCCATTGCATTGCTGGTGCTCATCTCGCGAGTTAGTGGCATCAACAATCTGCTGGAGTATGCCCAGAAGATTGTCGATGCGCGACGCGAGGAGGCCACCTACTATCTTCCGCCGCTGCTGGAGTCCAAGAAGGCCGCATCGAAGAGCCTGAATCTGTCGCTTCCACACCTGGCAATCGACAAGTTGGCGCTGGGCGAGTGTCTGCAAAATGCTGGCATGGATGCCCAACGTCTCAATACAGGGGCTCCCTATACGCTCAACCAGACGGACAATCCCGGCCATCGCCATTCCTGGGTGGAGTCGGTGAGCTCCCATTTGACGCAGCGCAACAGCTCGGCGGATCTGACGGTCTACAATGGGGATGTGGACAGTGTGAACAGCTCGCCGGGCGTGTGCAAGAAGATATTGGCGCCCGAGTTCAATTTCGACGCGATGAAGCGGGCCCTGGCCGAGCCAACGGAGGCCGCCAAGCGGGAGCAGCGCGAGCGGCAAATGCAGATCGTCCGCACCTTCCGCGAGGGCGAGTTCGATGACCTTGTGAGACGCACAGAACCAAAGGTAATTCCCATCCATACCCATCCGTATTTATGTAAATGAAGAAAGAAAGCATGTTAACTCTTGGGTTTATTTTCCATTTCCAGCACGATCTCATCCAAAACCGCCTCAACGAGCTATTCAACTCGCTGGCAGTTGAGCGTCAGATAACGCAAAGCGACAGCAAGGTGGCCCAGCTGCAGGGCAGCAACGAGAAGCCCATCTACGAGACAAACTTTCCAGAATTATTCTATTACTAATCTGTATTACTGTGAACCGCCTCAGGCGAAGCGAATGTTCTGTACTCAATTTATGCATATGATGGTAGCTGTGAAAGCGAATTGGTTTGGTGTCAGTAGATAAATTTAATTAAATTTTCCGTTGTTAAATGCCAGCAACTCAATTGTCCCCCAAATATGTATATATGTCCCATGCATTAGTTGTTATACAAATACAATATACACCTATTGTATGTCGATTAAAATTCTCTATTTAAAAAATGGGAAGTTGTACAAAAATTTGTTATGGCTTGGCCTCTAAGCTGTCCTCATCCTCATGTAAACCGAAAAATTCGTGCTGTAAACAAATGCCTGCTGTGGAAGGGACCGGACGCAATCCTTTCGTCAGGTTCCTGGTGCACTTCAAGAGGAACAACAAGGAAAAACTCTGCAATATGCGGCCAACTCAGGTATTACGGTTCGCCAGCAAGAAGTGGAAACAAATGAGCTGTGAGGAGAAGTCGCCCTACGTCCAGGCGGCCCATAAATCGAAGTACAAGTTTTGGTCGCGAAACAAGGAGGCCAATAGGATTATGGTGAAGTTTCGCCAAACTGTGGGATGTGCAAACCCCCAGACACAAGACCTCTTCAAGATGATGGGTGATCTCGACTCCTGGCGGCAAAGCGTCCTGGATGATCTGCTTGGTGATGATGAGTAGTATACGAATTTGGAATTATTTTGCAATTAATCGAAGACTTTAATAAACAAAATCGAGATAATTGTTACTGTGCGTACATAGCGTACAAAGCGAATACAAAATGTGTTAGGACAGTTAGATGCGTAAACATACTACATGACTATATAATCCGAATACGCCTCAATCTTAGTTACATTGCCGCGTTGCTCCCTACTTACTCGTAGGCTTAACAAGTAGATCATCTTTCAGTGAGTTGAGTAATATCTGAATCAATTACAATATGCAACATCGATGTGCGAACGCACGAGCGATTCCAGTCTACTCCAAAGAGTAGAGTTCCATAGTTAATTATTACATTACATGTACATGTAGGTTCTAATGAAGTAAACGATATACAAAAATATAGATCTAGGCGTACCAGAACGATCTTCGGTGTGCCTGAACTTAATTTACAAACGTGTGGATCAAGTCACACGATTATCGTAATCGTAAGAGAAACTAGCAGATAACGAATTTACAATTACATCTAAAACGAAACTCGACCAGTACGAGTCCATGAACAGGAAATGGTGGTAGTAGTGCTTATGATGGTGCTATTGCTATTTGGTGGATGTGCGCGCTCAGCACGCTATGTCGCCGAACAGTGCATCAGCGTCGCTGGACACACCGATCTCTCGGTGCCAACTTATCCTTCGTCGCGGTGACGGGGACGTGGGCGTTGACCCCTCAGAGTCGCCAATGTAGACCGCCGAATCATCAGCACTGGCCGGAGTCAGCGGCCTCTCGCAAGTGGCTCCAATCTCCGAAATGGGTATGGAAAGCGAAGTTGTCGTCGTTGCCTCCTCGCTGTGCGGCACAACCTCCTTGAAGCTCTGATTGGGGGGCATGACGACGAGCATGTTAATAGATATAAGCAGTGGATGGACCAGTTTCGGGTCGAGAACCATCAGTGGCACCTCCTCGTTTTTCTCAAGACTCAGCGAGCAGATCTCAGAGGTTTGTGTAAAAACTGGCTGGCGTTGAGCATTGATCGAAGTGATAGTGGTGCGGATCATGAATTTACGCTTGGTCTGCAGGCTCAGGACTCGTTCGTGCTCGTGCCGGTGGTGGCGCCGAATGTTCAGTCTACGCGAGTCCATGATGAGTATGAGATCCATGCCGAAATTGAAGCCCGTCCAGCGCCACTTCTGGTACCCTGGCTCGGTCAGGAGGCGGCCACATCGCATACAGTTCTCGAAGAACTGATCGTCGTCCAACTGCTGCGGACTACTGTGGGAGCAACAAAAATGTTCAATTATCTCTTGAGACTGGGCGATGGGATAGACTTACGTGTCCTCTTGGCCGTGATCGATCCTTAGCAGGGCGTCCCAGTGACTGTGGATGTGGCTGTAAAGCCACTCCTTGGGTATTATGTTGTCGTTATAGATGATCTTCAAGTCCATGTAGTGATTTGTGAGGTACTGGGTGCGGAGCTTCTGGAAGACTGGAACAAAGGGCTGACCCTCGGGCGTGGCCAGAAAGGAGCGTTCCTCCATTCGGCTGGTGAAGTACGTCCACTGGGCAACATCTACGCTGGGTGTGTGCGTATCTACGCCAGCGTTGACCAGCCGATCCTGCGTCCTCTGCGCCTCAGCCCGCTGCACCGGATCTTCGGGATCGTGATCCGGGTGCAGGCGCAAGAACATCCACGTGCGCAGCAGCGTATACAGGGAAAACTCTGTCTGCATCACGTACAGGTCTTGGCTGGCAGTCAGGGCGGTCATCAGATCGATGGAGATGTGCCGCAACAGGTTGGGTTGCTTGCTGTAAATGCTGAGTAGGTTGATCTGGAACCACTGGAAGGTGGACTTCTTCACCCCCACCACTCCGTACTGGCAGGCCGCCTCGTAGTAGTGAATGGCCGTCTCCGCATTGATGGTGTCCACCATCACCTCGGCACACTTGTCGATGATGCCGTCCAGGTGAAACAGCGTGGCCGTGGCCAGCACTGGTATCACATCCTTTGGATCTATCTCGATCTCATCCGAGTACATGGAGCCGAAAACCGCATCCAGGCTCTCCACGTTGATGCGGTCGTCGGGAATGGTAATCTGCACAAAGTTCTGTTGCGCCTCCTTCCACGTCCCATTGAACATCGTGTAGAAGTAGGGGCTCTGGCTCAAGTATACCTTGTGCAGGTGCCACACCTTGTCCAGCACCATCACGGCCACATCCGAGTTCTTTTGCTCCTTGAACAGTGCCTTGTAAATGTATTGCGTGGTCGTCAGCAGTTTCTTCCTGGCGGTGGAGGCAATAAATAAATTAGCAAATGGAACCACAAACAATGGGGCTCTCTGGGAGCTGCTTACTTCTTGGGCAGAGTGGTACCCAACTGCGTCTGCTCATCCTGGCCCAGGGAGGAGTCCGTGCTGCGCTTCCGCTTCCGGCGGTTGCCAAACACCTCGGCCACATTGCTCTGCATGGAGCCCATGATCTGACCCATGGCTGGAGTCCGCTTCCTGGCGCTCGATTGTCTGAAAGTATTCGTTCAACCTATCAATACATGTGTGCGTGTATGTTGCGTTTGTTTACAGATATTCGGGGGAGGAGGAGGAGGAGGAAGATTTGGGTCGAGTTTATCGATTTGACAGGTTGCGTGTTGATAGTGCCTCCCCGGGCCGGCCTGCCTGAATGGAAATGGAACCAGTGACCCACTTTCGTTCCACCAGGGCGCCCCCGCAGCTGCTTAAACGAAAACCTTTTCCCCGTGGGCGTCGAGTGGGTGCCCAGCATAAGCCCTCGGTCCACTAGAAAGTCTATTCATCAATAGCCCAGCTCAACAGATGGTGATGTCATCATTATCATCATAATCACCGTCGTATGCAGTGCGCTTCGAACTGTTCCGACAGTTGCAATCAAATCGCACATGACAATGGGACAAGATGCACAATTTTATACGATTGTGATAATTTTTGAATAGTTCTAAAAGCAGTTCAGTCTTATAAACGAGTCTATTTCATATCTAAAGCACGTCTCTTGCTGTCCTTATTCAAAATCAGACTCCATAAAACTATAAATAGCTGCAATATATCTATGAAGCCCCACTGTGTCTGTGAACATTTTCATGTAATTTTGGGGGGGAGGTGGGATATATAATTAGAACGAGATCAAACGAACTCGTTTTCGTGGCGTTGTTGTTTATGTTTTCGCGTTCAGCTGGAGCTGGATGAATGTTGTAACCATGTCAAGGCCGTTGATTCCAGTGGTTACACTGCCCATAAAGAAACACACACTCATATTTGGGTAATGTTGATTGTCTCTATCAGTGGAATGTTGAAAATACGGTTCGAAGTGTGATTTGTTGACCCCCAAACGGAAGTAATCTTCTGCACAATCAACGGAAGAATACAGAGTTTAACAGTTAATCCAGTCAGTTTATTAAGTTTCCCAATCATTAATCGGGTCTGAATCGACGGCTTTCAAAAGCTATATTGTGTTGACAACACCGCGATTCGCATTGATATGGATGGCCAGACACGCTCGATGGTCGCCTTCAACCAACCGACTTATCCAGTCAGCAGTCAGGCAGTCAGCCCCATCTTAAACTCACATTTCAATGAGGTGATATGGGATGGTGTTAGGGTGGGAGCAGCAGCAGATGGAAGTTTGTTTTGGTGCGGCGCAGTTCCGAAAACAAAAGTAAACTATTGGGAACCGGTTTGCGCAGCCATACACATTTCTTATAAGACCAAAACGAGAAAAGCGATTGCAGCAGATTCAAATTACGTCACCAGTTAGAGGCACAGATACACACATACAGAGAGAGAGAGAGAAACGGAGAGATAGAGAGAAACTAAACAATTGTCGTTATATTTGAATGACGATGAAATCACACTGCAAATATCATCTCGCATTAATACTTGTGCACAAGCACAAGGGAAAACCCTAACTGGAAAAACCAACAAAATGGGGAAAAAAGAAAAAAAGTTAATGTAGCCCAAGGAGTAACGGCTAATTAACGTGAGTTTTCGTCGAAGAAGCCAACAAGCTCGGGCGGGATTTGAACACACGAACGAGCGAGCGCGATCGTCCCTACCTAACCTAAAACCGCATGAGAAATTTTCAAACGTCTAGACCGCATAGCCACGCCAGCTAGAAGTTTGATTGCTTCCCAGAGCAAACATACATGCTCATGTATGCATATGTATGGAATAAAAATTACACCGAAGAACAGCTGTTGTCGCTGTTGATCCCAGCCTGATTGGCACTCTCCAAATTCGCACTTATGTATTTACGACGGGCTGTTGTTTGGCACTGATAACGCCACAGGCCCCACTGTGATATGGCGAGTGGGAGCACACACACCATCTATCTGATCACCCACCCGCGTGGACGCTTTTGTTCTCTCCTTCTCTCTGATTCCATGGCGCTTCGTAGAGTGCAGTTAATCTCTGGCTCTATAAATAGGAGATAAAAGTGAATTCGGAGTATGACGTAGTGCAGAAGTGTGGGACAGGGGAGGAAAGGCAACTAGTGCGTTTGCTGAGAAACAGCAACACCGCGCAGCGAGCAAACGCGGAGGAGAAACAACAATCGAACGACGCAAAACTATAGGCAGACATAGGCAATGGCGGTGGTGGGCACTGAGATAAAAGGAAACTTACTGTAAAAGTGCAGTTACAGTAACGCAATTTTATATAACTATAGTTGCACTCCACGTTCACTTTTGCTTATTTGCTAAAAACACCAATTAAAAAAAGAGGTCTCTCTGTGTCTTTGAGTAGGACCTATATCAGTTCATATTTAAAAGCAAATGTTTCTATTTGTATTTTGTACGCAGGTTCCTCTTTTCCACAGAGCGATGCACCAACCCTACAACCTCTCAGAGCGAAAAAAAAACAAAGAGTGGCGCACACAATACAGTGGGATACAGTCCCACTGAACGCAGGAACCGAAGAACTGGGAGCGTACGCTGTAAATTCGTTTGGTACATATTCGTTGTATGAAGTGACACATCTATATACTGTATTGACCACTTTTAGTCTTGTGTCCCTTGGACTTGCAGTCTGGTGGAATTATATGATAGAAAATATCAATATATTTTGGCAAAAACTATCACGATATAAATATTAACAACTGTCAACGTTCGATACCGTATCATAACTTACACAAAATTGAAAAAAGCGGCAACCCTACCAGAGGTGTCTGAAAAAACGCGCGAATCTACAATTGAACAAAATAAAGTCTGCAAATCAGCAATAAACTGTTGGAATATTCGGCGGGCGTCACACCTCAGCATGAGCGATTCGTATGAAGCAGCAGTGCGTGAAAAGCGGTCATTTCTCATGGCTCGAGATCCCAGCATTGACCGGCATTGTCGACCAAGGCCGGACAAAAAGTTGCGTCTGTTCGATGACATACATGAATCCACGGAGAGCACAGAAGGCTCAGACTCTGAGTCAGAGTGCGCATCCAATGGTGGAGACTATGCAACCAGTGGCCCGAGTGCAGAAGATAGCAGTGTCGGGGATACTGGGCCACAGGTGTTTCTGCGTCTGCGTCCCGTGGGTGCCGCCTCCAAAGCATACTCGGTATCAGACGATGGAAAAGTTCTGGTTACCAGCGCGAAGAGTGAAAACACCAGCAACAATGTCAACAGAATGGAAAAGCACTTTGGATTCACATCTATATTCGATGGCTCCGTTGGGCAGCGGGATGTCTACGACATCTGTGTTGGTCCCAGGATTCTTGAAGAAGAATGCGTTACCATAATGACGTATGGCACTTCAGGCTCGGGAAAAACGTACACATTGCTTGGTATGTTCGCTATTTTACTGTTTGCACCAAAGTGCAACTGCTCATAATGTTTTTTTCTCACGAAGGTGATGATGTGCTTGCTGGTGTTATACCCCGCGGCCTAGAGCACATATTCACCATCTACCTGGAGAACTTGTATCACTCACCCAAGCTAAAACTGGTCAACGGCTGCATTGAGTTCCTTCAGGACGAGACCACGCTGCGCGAAATGCAAATAAGCAAGAAACTGCTTAACTTGTGCCCAGATATTGGCGGCCATCACGAGCGACTGAAGCAGGCGATTCAGGGGGATCACACCTTCGAGACGAAGGCCGACCCTAACGTCTCGGTAATGATTTGGGTATCATTTGTGGAGATCTACAATGAACTGGTATATGACCTATTGAGCATACCGCCGCGTCAAGAAAATCTTGGTGCTGTTCCACGAAAACCCATGAAGATCTCCTGCAATAAAGGTCAAGTATATATCAAGGGCCTGACGACTGTGTTCGTAAGAAGCAGCGAAGAAGCTTTGCGGCTGCTGCGGCTGGGACAGCAGCGTTCCACCTACGCTTCGACCTCGGTGAACGCGAACTCTAGCAGATCCCACTGTGTCTTCATCGTGGATGTGTTAAAGTACAACAGCTCGGGAATGACCACTCAATGTTCGTACAAGTTCTGCGACCTCGCGGGCTCGGAACGTGTAAACAACACGGGCACCATCGGGTTACGCCTCAAGGAGGCGAAAAACATCAACACCTCCCTCATGACGCTGGGTCGGTGTCTGGACGCGGCCAGTACTTCACGGAAGAAGCCAAACACTGACGTCATACCATTTCGCGATTCAAAGCTAACCATGCTGTTGCAAGCAGCTCTGCTCGGAAAGGAACGCTTGGCCATGATAGTGACGGTCACACCGCTGGAGAAGTTCTATGAGGAAAACCTGAACGTGCTCAACTTCGCCTCCATAGCGAAGAATATCATTTTTAAAGAGCCTTTGATAAAGCAGCATAGTACAAGATATTCTGGTTTCTTTGACAACTCCAAAGGAATACCCAGTACGAATACATCAAAGAGATTGAGGAGGATAATATCAGGTATAGAAATCTAATGAGCTCATCGCTTTTCGGCATAATGAATTACATGTATTATATCCTATAATAAATTTTTTACCGTACAGCCTGCGAGAAGAGATCGATCGATTGAAGTTCGACCATATACTGAAGATGCAGCTGCTGGAGGAGAAGCTGCGAAAAGAACTTTCGGAGACCTACCAAGAATTGATGCGGGCAAACAAAAAGCAGTGGGAGGAGGAGACCGCGAAGAGACGTCTGATGGCAGAGAGGGAGTTCGAGTTTAAGGTTTGTACGCCTTTACATAAGATGGTTTGCCTTTCCATTGCCACTAACCAATCGCGTATCATTGCAGCTGGGATCACAAAAGCGGCGGTACGAAGAGCAAATCGAGGATCTCCAGGATGAAATCGAGGAACTCAAATCTCCCTCAAGCGAAATCGACAGTATGGACGAAAAGGAGGATGAGCCCAACCCGTCCATAGAAATACTCGATGATGAATAGTACATGTTATATTTGCCATGTTGTATTTTTAAGGATTTGTTATAGTCTAAATAAAATCACATTTATGAAATCTGTGTGTATTCTGAGAACTTTTCCACACCGAGTATACAGACAATCCCCATTGCGGTTTTTAAATGATATGAACAATATAACATTTTATTATATGTAATTATATTTAATTTAATTTTTTTTGAAATATGTTCAGTAGCATATGCCATTTGTTTTGGTAATTGAAACGGCTTTAAAACGGAACGACTATGTTGCTGGCAACATTCAATTATTTGTATGGGCCAGACTCATGTGCCGAGAAAACGAGCAGCATGTCCCGCAACATGGGCAACATTTTGCATACCCTAGGGAAAAGGATATTATAGAATTGAGGAAATGTTTGTCATACCAGGCTCTCATGAACGCAGAAACAAGACAGTCTGTGTTTCAAAGGTATTTCGACGATATTTTGAAGGTAGTGGTCTTCTTACAGAGACCAAGAATATTGAGCAATAGGAACGATTACTCCTTACGTTTTTTTTGTTTGACCTTTTTCGCTAAAACCTTTTGTTAGGCAAAACCCAATAAAAGCAAGTATTTAAAAAAAGCCAGTCAAGTAGAAAATTGATTCATTAATCGTATAAAATTATGTGGGCAGGGCTGAGAGATCGATCTAGCTAGTAATATTCCACGGAATATCAAAATCGAGGAATATGTATAATAGAACTCGAATTCGTCAGTATATTTACGGTATATTTTTAAAATGAGAATAGTCTATAATTTTAGTCTATTTCTGAGGGTCGGACGGTATATTTTAACGATAAGTCCGCGGTCAAACTGATGCCCATCTCTAATGCAAATGCTAAACAAAAAAAGTGTCAATAAAAAATCAACAGAAATCGCGTGATAGTGACATCATGAAAGTAAGTGTATGGCCGATGCATTGAGAGAATTAATTACATTTGCTCAATCAATCACATTCTGAGCTCGCAATTGCAAACAAAAGACAAAAAGGAGCCGCAGAAGCGAATGAAAGAAAAACGTGAGCGCTGCTGGGTGGTGAGAGCGTGCGAGAGAGCGCGACCATGAAGGAGAAAATAATATCGTGGCAAAAGCAAGCGGCGGCGAAAAATTCGAATCAAAACCAAAACCAACGCCGCCCAACGCAAAACGCAAACGGTTGTGCACGCGTTGTCGTTGTCGTACAGAAAAGAGAGTCCAACAATTCGATTCATACGGGCGCCAAATTAATACGGCAAACTAACTAAAATACAAGCGAAATTCTTAAAACGCAGTTCAAAATCGCTTCTTAGGAGTGTGTGAGTTGCTGTAAGTAACGTGATCTATACATACTACGGGTGTGCGCTAGTGTTTGTCAGTAATTGTGCAGTTTGTGAAAGTTTTTTGCGAAAGTTTTGTGATCACTTTAAAGCGCATTTGAAAAAGCGGCTACCGAATCACTCACTAAACATATATACATATATATAGCGCCTGCAAATTCTGAGGATAAAACAATCAAGAGTAGCGTGTTCAAAAATCAAACGCCAACGCAACATTTTATGCTGGCAGTGGCATTACGTTTATGCGTGAGCGCCAGCGCCTGTGTGTGTGTTCGTGTTCTTATTGGCAAACGTCATTTTATATAATCGTCGATCGCTGATTTATATTTTATCTCCATTGCATGTGCGAACGCTCTCCCACCAAAACAAACCGACAGCTTTCCCTCTGTCCAGAACTGAGACCAAAATCATAGGTAAGTTTCCGAGTTATGTTGTGACGTAGGTGGCTTTCCTCCAGTGAGGCTCAGCTGACAAGTCTCTCTCTCTTCCTCCATATCTCTCTTAGATTCTTTCACCCCCTGCGCCGGCTGTGTCTTCTCTTTTTATAGTTTTTCCGAATGTCACGCCACCTTATCAATGACGTGTGCACTTTGTCTAATGAGAGTCTTTAAGGAATCGACTATATTTGTCACTATGACGCTGACCCAATTTATCCTACACATATATACATATGTATGTACATATATTTGTACCTAGTGCCAGTGCAACTGCACTTTGCCTTAT
The DNA here is from genome assembly GCA_008121275.1 of Drosophila lowei. NCBI lineage: Eukaryota > Metazoa > Arthropoda > Insecta > Diptera > Drosophilidae > Drosophila > Drosophila lowei. The sequence goes on along the minus strand of CM017778.1, from coordinate 15,036,168 downwards.
GCAATTGGTTGCCATTGGCAGCGGAGTGTTTAGGTATTGTTTTCTTGATTTGCTTATTGATTTGTTTTTGCAATGAAAAAACAGTTGTGGATTGATGCGGCGACTTGGTTCCACTCCCTTGGTGTACCGTTTGCTTTCACAACCTGTTAATTGGACGGCCCTCCCGCAGGTAATCTAAATTTCAATAAGAATTAGACGGCAATGCTCATTTCATTCTTGGGACCTTCGCACATGCATATACCTCTCTCTCTCTCTCTCTCTCTCTCCTCTCTACCCTCTCTCTTTTTATTGTTATACTCTCTCTACCCTCTCTCTTTGGATATTGCTCTTTTAGTGGATTTCCCCTACTTTTTTCCACGTGTAAAGTTCTTGTAATTTATTTTGCGCAGACGCTCTCCGTATCGTGTTATTTCTCACTCTCCCGGTCTCCCTCTCTCTGTCCCACTGTCTCGCCTTGATATACCAACTGAAAATCATGCGAGTTTTGCTTTGATGGGTGGCAGAAGAATGCCGGGGCACAAGGCAGGGGCTTCCAGTTCGGGGTCATCTGTGGCTGCCTCTATATGTGTGTGTCTGTGCGTGTGTGTGCTGGTGTGACGTGTGTCATCTGTTTGTGATTCCTTGGGACCAGCTGAGCGGCTGGTTGGGTGTCGTGCGGCCGTGGGCCTGCGTGGGTGTGTTGCATTCGAAACGGATGTGGGGGGTTGGGTGGTCGGTAGGTTGGCCCCGTCTTGTTTCTAGGGCGCGGCTTCGCAATGGCCGGAAGCAGGTCGTACTGTAAGCAGTTTAGAATCGGAATATCGCTCATATCGCTGCCGTTAGTCCAGAGAAACGGCACGTCGCGGGTCGTGTTGCAGGTGGAATGCATTTTAAATGTTCAGCCGGAATAGATAAACGCGACAGATAACGGGATTGCAAGCGGTAAGTGCTATAATTTGCAAATGTGAGATGTCAAAGAAGCTCCACGAAGGGAAACCTTGCAGATAGATGTTTCCTATGACTGCTAAAGAATATATTAGTAATCTGATTTCAAAGGAGAAATAACTAACGTTATTCATTGGTTAATTGGTTTACTGTTGTGATTCCTCGATAAGAAGGAACTGCTGTGATAGCCCCATAATATTATAAGAAATGTATTTATGCACATATCTGGAGTCTCAGGCATTTCCGCTTCATCATTCATCATTTTCATCATTTTTGTATACAGAAGTTGAAAGATAAAACTTTGTTTCATGAATTATTTTGTTGTAATTTATGCATATTTAATGTGTGTGAACTAACTTTTCAAAGAAAATCTAATGTTTTAGCGCCTGCTTCAGCTCCCTCCACTTCCTCGCCGTGTCCCCCGTCGAATGAATTTGCCGGTCTCAGTTTTCATTCATGGCCAAGACACCCATCCACATCTCAGGGCATTTCTCCAACCCATGAGGTGGTTTCATGTAAACAATCTGCTCTTTGACCTTTCCACATTTTCCCCTGACCACATATACACCAACACATACCGTTTCTCTCCGCTCTTCCACAGTACAGTTGACGCACACTCTGTGACTCTCGCCCTCTCTGAGTCACTTGGTTACTCTCTTCGCCGCATATTCTTTTACTTTGTTTTAAGCTTACAGGGTGGGTAGGTAGGCCAGAGGCAGAGGCAGCATTTCCCCTGAAACTCGTACGATTTTCAGCTGGTATAACGAAATGCCATCGAATGAAAGAAAAACGTGCCAGCAGAGCCCGCCACACCACCACCCGGCTACCCACCCCCTTTCGCCATGCCTCGTGACTCTTGTTGGAGGCTTTTCCGTTTGCCCGTTGCAGTTGAGGCTTTTCTCTTTTTCTCTCTCGCTGGCTCGCGCCGGGCGCTGTATCGAAAATAGTCACGCGATGTCTGGGGCGTCAGAAGGCAGACCAGACCCTCCAACCCTGCAACACCCTCCGACTGGATTTCAGATTGTAATGACATTTTGTAATCGGCCTGTTGCCCAACCCCCTTTGGGCTGTTTGCCAGGGCTTCCACAGTTGCGCCGTTACTTTTTTTTTTCCTTTCGCGATGTGCAACATCGCAGCGTCAGCTGCCGTTTTTACTCTCTATTAATCTGACCCTCTTTGTCACTTTGGTACCCATTACAGCAGAGGGAATTTTTATTTGTATCACAACGTTGAGAAAAAACACGCAGTGTAAAAACAAAAACTTATCAAATCTTTCTTCAACTCATATTGATCAAAAAGCACAGTATCTGGAAGGGTATTAAATGCCTCGGCTTGCGAAACTAGACTAGACTTCTGTCGCGGACTTGTTTCATTCCATTCGTAAATGTTACCCCCTGCATTCCTGTGACTTTGTTTGTTTGTCCTCATATCGGTGCATACAATTTTGGATGAGCAGCGTATTATTTGCACTTGAATTTACTTGAACAGCTATGACTGAATCGAACAGCTTATGTTTGTGATTTCGATTTCAGTTTCTATAACATTGTGTTGGTTCATGTTTCCATTTCTAGTTGTCATGCCATTAAATTCTTAACTTGTTTTCAATTAAAAAAATTATATTTTCGGCATGCGGCAGGTTTAGAAAACATGACATTTTTCACCGTTGGAATGGACCGCACAGAGTCCGACGAGATAAGCGAGCTGCAGTGGAGAGATAATCTGGGGAAACAGTTCCTCAAAGCACATCGTTCAGACCCCTGCTCGTCTACGCCTGTGCATCGTACGAGCATTATTTGTGTTTGTTTTAGTCATGACTTTGGTAGATTTTCTAACCGGTTTTTGCAGTACCGCTTCGATTAAACCGGGCTCTGGCCTGGCTTTGGCTGTCTCTCACGATCATTGCCAAAGCTGATTCGATTCCATTTTATACGAGTATGTGTGTTTCTGCTTCTTGTGGAAAATTTCACTGGAACACGTGCTTTGGTGTGTGATGGGTGATAGTCACTCTAAAGATAAGTACTGCGTCGCGACGCAAGCGCTTGTCTAGGTCATTAATTTTATGTTGCTACGTTGTTGCCTTACTTTTACACACACCACGTACGCGCACGTACGCAGCAGACAAACGTTCAACCAGAGGCAAAAAAAGAGAGAGAGGAATCTTACTTGCAAGGTGAATTAATATCGGAAGAGGCATGATCATCAGCGGAAGGAGAGGAATACAAAAATGCCTCACCTTTCCAAATATCCCATTCTTTCGCTCTGCCTCTGCATTTGGTGATAATCAAATTTATTTTAAATTCGCCCCCCAACAGATAGACACACACTCACCCACTCACAGAGAGAGAGACACCCACTCTCTCCCTCTCTCTCTCCCACATAAATGGACAGACTCTCTCTGGCAGTTGTGATCTTTCTCGCTTGTTTGTTTTGCATGTTTGTTGCTCTTGCTCTTTCCTTCTCATTTCCATTGAATGAAATATTCAACGCGCCGTGCAAATGCTCGCAAGTTCTCGTCGCCGTTGTTTTCTTTATTTCAATCTCGTTTGAGTAATTCTCATTGTATTTTATGTGTGTAGTGCTTGTTTGCTTGCTGCTGCCTGTGCTGTGCTGTTGCTGCAAGTGGAAAAAAGTATTTTTATTTTGGACTTTGGCACAGTCATACGATCATTTCGTTACCCCATCATTTGCCAGAGAGAACTTTGCCAAAAGAGAACACACCGAAGAGAGAGAGAGGAGAGAGAGAGAAAAGAAACACTGATGCAGCGACGAAATGCGCTTGCTCGACACGTGCATACACAGTAACTCAAATGTTGCATATCAATTTAATTTTTGCACATAATGCAAATTATAGACTGAGAGGAGACGAAATCAGAGTAGAGCGGCGTCGGCTCGTGGGGCTGTGTTCAAGGCTATCAGCTGATGAATAATTTCCCGTTACAACTGCTTGGAAGGCACCTTGACCAAGGTTCAAGTAACTGTAAACGAGGAAAGACGAAAGAGAGAGAGAGAGCAAGCGCACTGTTCCCCCATATGCAATTCTAAATATTTACGCAAGTGATTTTTTTGTTGACTCGTAAAACAATTTTCACAGTTAAACAGCTGAGCGAATACTCGACAGTACCCCTCATAGTGAAACAGCTGTTCGGATGAAGGTTCCCTTCTCAGGTAGTGCAAGAAACAACCGATTCATCATTGAGAGAGAGCTTAAAATACCCTTATTCCTCCCTTTCGCACTGGTATTTCTGTAACTCCTATAGTCCCTGCGATTTAATAGATTTGCGGAATTTATTTGAAAAGTATCAGGTAGAACAGAATGAAATGCAATCAAAGTAAGTAGACACGTTAGCGTCTATTTGGTGCAACATGACGTGGTCTTGTTGTGTTCATAATTGTTTCAGTATTTGGCATGAGTAACACAATGCCTGACCGTGCAATTAACTTGTATATAGAAACGACGATAAACACTCGCATTTTGACATGGTTTTTGCGGTTTCGTAATGTCCGACACAAAACTTGAATTTTGAACCGTAGCAGCAGAAGCGATCTTGGACTTTGAAAGCTGGCGTTTTATATTTAGTTTTGTTTTTTATTTTCCTGAAGTTCAGTTCTTCGGAATTTGGGCGGAAAACAAAGTTGTTCGAGTCTTTAGCACTGCGGTCAGCGAATATGATGCAAATGTATGCAAACGCCACCAAACAGAAGCGTAGAAAAAACTGCATTTTCAAGTTCGAGGTTTTGTTGTATTTATCTTTTTGTGGGATTTCCACACCAACTCAAGCACAACGCTTTCTGCCTGAATGATTTCAGGAAACTGCAATTCGTTGTGCAATGTATGCAAAAAGTAGCCGCAGCAACTGCGCAAAGTGCAGTTAAAAGCTGTAATTAATAAGTTTCACCCTCACATTAAACACTGCTTTGTACGAGCAATGGGCAAGCAGTTCGATGGGAACTCAAATACGAGTAGATTGCAATCAGTATATAAACGGCATAAACAGACAAATAAACGCTGCTATTTCTGTAATCTGTATTTAAAGTTGAAAACCAAAACTAAAAAAATAAAAATGGATCCCATTTGCTTGGTTTTTTTGTTCGACTATTATCTTAAACTCGAAATTGTTGTTTTTGTTTTAGAATGAACCAAAAATTGATTGCACATTTTATCGGGCCTTGCAATAAATTGTGGAACAGCAACCCCACCAAAATGTTCCACTTTAAATTCTTAAACGTTTTCAAATGATTTTTTATTTATAACTTAGATTAGTGCAATTTTAAATGGTAATTCTGTTGTTGTTTTAAGCACTCGTTGCTTGACCTGTGTTCGGACTCTGGACTTAAGGTCTCACTGTGCGACATTACGCATACGCCGCGTGTGTGGTTACTTAACCCTGAATGGCCATGATTCGGATCTGATTGAATCAGTCAGTGCTCTGCTCTGCTCTGCTCATTTTATCACTTATCCAGCATCATAGTGCGGATTACAGTAATCATCGCTTAATGTGCACAATTTCCCCATTGTCTTAATCCGCACTATGTACATACATATGTAATCGTACATAATATACACAGACCTCTCTCATCGGTTTAACCTTTGTTCTCAACACGCGATTGTCGGCTTCCAGCCTGCGCTTTCTCTCTCTCTCTCTCTCTCTCTCTCGATCTCTGTTTTTGTTGCAACTTTGACCAGGGGCGCCATTCGCGATTCACGATCTGCGATTTATAGACACACGGACGTACGTTGATTGGTGCACGTTGGTGCACGGTGGGAACGCGCTCAAAGTCTCCGGCCATAGACACAGGAGGGATTAATTAATGTCAAACAGAATAGTTTTGCATTTTCATTCGATTTTCATGCATTACCAACCCACAAACGACTGCTTTTACGCCACTTGAGAGCTTCGTCAACTTTGCACCATGATGGTTGCCCCGTGTCACCGTGTTACCCTTTGCCCCAAGAATCTTTCCTTTCCTTTCTTTCTTCTCCTCTTTCACTGGCAAATATTTAAATGCCGAATACTGTTGGTTTATATTTAACTTTATGCTTTTTGGCAGTTCTCTCTTTCTTGGCAAACAAAACACGTATTAAGACCGCGTTTCGCTTCGAGTTTGGCTTAATCGTGAAGGCGGTGGGAGGGTTCAACGGACTGCACACGATGCGTAAACATTGTCGTCGCCATTCCACCTCAGTTGAAATAAACTGAACTGAAAATTTGATATTTATACACTGGATCCCTTATCAAATGGTGGCATAACCAACGAACTTTGTTAATTTTTAGAGGGGGCTTATTAATTGCGTTTATCAGGAACGGCAGATTCTAAAGAACCAGTTCTCTATATCAATCTCCAGAACAGAACGGATACACGGACTTTGGCCTGTGCTTTGTTCTTAGCCAGAAAGACATTGAAAGAACTTTCGTCTATTTTGTTGGTTAATTAATTGGCAAGCGCTTTTCTGTGATTCGATCGAAGGTGCCCTGACCTATGTCAATGTTTCTCTGCCACTAGGGAGAGCGAAAGAAAGAGAAAGAGAGTCGACCAGAGAGAGAGAGAGAGAGAGTGTGTCTGAGAGAATTCTATTATGCAATCTCTTACGTCTTTTAGAAATATCTGTCTAAATTTAATTTTTGCTCTAGATATACCATGTGCCTAGCTATACATATACTTTCTATAATTTGCTTCTTTATTTTCTTATCATCAGCCTTTGGGTTTTTTTTGTTGGTTTTTTTTGGCAACTATCCAAAAAAGAAAACAAGCCAAAACGTAATAGAAACTTGTGTTTGTTTCCTTTGGTGCTGCTTGCTTTCGATTTCTGATTTGATTAGAATATTTATGATGGTTGAAACTAATTGAAAGACTACTTGGGATGGATATGATTTTGTATCTATTTGTAGAATTTAAATGGAGGTTATTCCACTAGTTTATGCTTAAGCATAAACCAAGGAAATATATATACACCTAATTCTGTTTTTACACGGTCTTTTTTTACACGATTTTGAAATAACACGGTTTGAAAATCAACAATTTTTCATTTTTTACACGGTTTTATTCCATTTAACACGGTTTAAAATAACAACACAGATATATAAAATCACACACAGCTCAAAAGAAAGCTAGAAACCAAACGAAAACAAGAAAGAGCATTAAGAGAATATGTAAATATTTGTTTCTCTTTCGTTATTTTGCGTATACGATCAATGTCTTTTTTTACACGGTTTTTTTACACGGTTTTTTCAGGAACCAATCTACCGTGTAAAAACAGAATTAGGTGTATATATGTACATATTTATGTTTAAACATTTTTATGAAATATAAAAAAATGTGGTACTTGAAAGAACAAAACGTTCGCTGATTCAAAGAAATATATAGCTATTGTTTACTACTATTTTTGTATTTCTTAAATTTATAAGATAAATATTTGATACCTATATTTAAACGTAAGGTAAAGCTTTTTATGTATTATTTTTGTTAATATCTGCAGAATATCTGCTGAATCCCCTTTGTTCGCCCCTAATGTTTGTCCATGGTTGAGGTTGATTTTAAGTTTTTATTTTTTGCTTATTTTCTGTATCCCATAATCTGTTTTGTTGATTCATTGTCATTACATTCATAAATGCATATTCCTGTGCTCTTTCCGCTTACAGGGAAACACCTCATCATCAACAAAAACAACAACTACAACAACAACAGTAACATCACGCTAAGGAAACGTGACGTCATTTCTCTGTTGTTCCATCCATTCGCCGTGTGCCGTCTGTGCCGTTATACACAGAAGCCAGCCTTTGCCATCAACATAAAAGCAACAACAAGAATTAACTTTTGTGTGTGTGTGTGTGTGTGTGTGGTGTATCTTTGTGTGTGCGTGAGTTAGAGGCCGCACTCTTCGCCCACTAACCCCGCCCACCTGTAGTTCTGGGCAGCCCCACTAATCCCGAAGATCGGACAAAGAGAAAGAACAAGACATAGCACACGACGAGATGTTCATCGAAGATGATGCGCAGTAAGTACTACCAATGCCAGACATACATATGTATTTAAATACCTTTTCTGTTTACCTTCATTATTGCTTTTCTCGTTCTCCACATGAATATGGCTATCTGTAGTACATGTACTTGTTAGTTACCCTAGTACTAGTGGGAAAGGCACTTGGTGGTGGTTATTGGTGGGTGTATGTGGAACGTGGAACGTAAGTTCCATTCCCTGCTGATGTTGGTTCCAATGGAATGTCACATTCGACGTTCACTCGTTAATGGCAACATTCCATTCCATACCCGTTCGTTTATGGGAAATTTGTACTGCGAATCAGCTGCATTCGACTAGGAGGGAGAATCCACATAATAATATGTATTTGTAAGAAAAAAAAGATTTCATCTTAGATTTATTTTGGAATCTGGAAGATCTGCTTTTAATATTCCTTACAGACAACCGAAAACTGTCTTCTCCTGATGATGCTACCCATTATATGTATATACTTTCTAATATCGAAATTACTTTCTCTTGTGGAGTGCAAGCATTCTGGTTATAAAATCAATTCAAATAATTGTAATTTTCGTATTCACATTTATCACTTTAAACAATTAGCCGTGACTATCACTTAAATCAGCCATTTCATGACCAATCAAGCTCCACATTAAAAAGATTCATCGGCAATGACACTCGGTGACCCCTGGGAGCGCACCGTGTTCGAGATATTGACGTCACCCCCGCGTTGCGCATGCCGCCAAGTTCAAGGACACGGCTTCTCTCATTCGACGATTCCCGCTTATCAGGCCACTCGCCTACGATCGAGTTATCAATTATTCAACGGTATTTTGCATTATTGCAATGGATCCGCTACTTATATAGCTATAGTATATGAATAGGAACAATCTAGCCGAGCGTTGCCACGCATGGATTGGTTTATCGTTTGGTTCAATTTATCAAAATTATTTAAACTAATTTAAAGTTTGTCACGGGCGGAATGATTATTAAAGTTATTTCATTATGCCTATCAATGATGGTCATGGTACATGCCAATACAACAAATCCAGTAATTGAATATCGATAAGAGAAGCGATCTATTTCCGCTTGTACCTTTTTTATAGCGAAGAGTGGAAAATGATATGCAGCGTAAACAAATTGAGAAAATACGAAAAGCGTTACCTTTAAACGAAATTACAGTTGAACTGCCATAAGTCCAAAATATCTGGTTTATTTGGAGCAGAGGATTACTGAGTACAGCAATGTGACTCGTCACGCACACGACATGTATTTCGTTTTGGATTCTCTTTCGCACTTTTCGATTATGAGCAAATTGGTGGCCGGGGGCTGGTCGTGATGAAGGTCAGATAGATGTGGAGATAGCAGGAGAACAGTCCCCGCAGACGAAAGCCGAAAGGAAAAACACTGTAGAGTCTGATAAAAGCGTCGCCGGGCGGAAAACAAACTCATCCGGAAATTGCATTAATTTGTAGACAAATTGTCGCTATTTTTTGTTGCAGATAAGTCAAAAATTAATCAAATTGATAAGTGTGTTTCAAAAGGAAACTATCACTGAGTGATAGCTGAAATTTGGTTAATATAATTAATAATATCGATAAAAAAACAATAAGCCAATCAATTTTTCCTGAGAGTTTTCTTTTACTAGGAATATAGCGTGCAGTAAAGATCACAGTTTATATCACGCGCGGCGTATACTACGAGTATAAATTGTGTTTGTGAGCCAACGCACTTGATTTTTGAGATATATCCATAAAGCCGTTGGCAACCATTGTAGTGGGGGGCAGTTCGACGCGCTAATGGCTGATAAGAAATCACACCGTGGATAACCGTGAGTCCGTAGACGCAACAAAAGAGCAACCGGTAGACCTGCAACACGTGGAGGAACTACATGCCAACCCGTTACAAGAAGAGCGCCCTGTTTGGGGGAGACGGTCGTCGGGGCCTTTTGCAATCTCCGGCTGATAAAAAGCCGAACCCCTCAATCCCGGCGCTCTCCAAATGTTATCGCCTTTCCGAAAAGCGTTTTCTGAGCACGCCGTCGAGCTGAGAGAGAGAGTGGGGGGCGATCGAGTAAGCGAGTGAGTGAGCGGCATGAGAGTGCGAACGAACGAGCGAACAAACGAACCCCTTTTCCGATTTTCCAACTTTCGGACTCAAGATTTGCCAACTGTGGTAGCAGGTGATATCAGTTTGTTTTCGGCTGGCGACGGCGGTGCTACAACGAGTGAGTGGGTGGGTGGGTTGGTCACCTTTTGGCGGTGGAGAAGGGAAGGGAAGGGTTCTCCTTCTAAGGTTCTTGGCTCTAGAATATAATTTGCATATCAATTACGATTGAGCTGCCTCTAATTTGTATCTGATTTGTGTATTTTTCAATTACTCTTCCAGAATGGATAGCTTCTGGGTGCAGAGCGCAATTGGGGCGATCAAGGCGATCGCATTCGTGTACGACATCATAACCCTGCCGGTCTACTTGGTCCTGCAGAAGCCATGGCAGCGACGACAGGACTCGCGACGAGTAAAGGTGAGTACAACACACGACCGTTCCATTCCATTCCCTTCCCTGAAAGCGTTTTTAATCAGCCAATCAGCGCTGTAACTAACTAGTATCTCTAGAATCGCATTGGAACACTTTCGACTTTGCCCCTGGCCGCCGCTCCAAAGTACACCAGACAAACACTAAGAGCGCCCTGGCTTAGTTCTGATCGGACCATGTACTTGTCTATATAGTTTTTTGAAAAACTGCACGCTTGCTATCAGTTTGAATTCCATTTTACTTCACGTCACGTCACGCAATCCCTTGTGCACCTTGAGGCACTAACTATCGCTCTAAAGCCTCTGCCGCTAAATCTATTTCTATTTCTGCTATCTGTCTCTCTCTCTCTCTCTCTCTCTCTCTGTCTCTCCATTTCCCCGTAATCTACTATCTACCTATGTATATGACTGGCGGGATGACTTTTGATTTATTGACCCGGTACGGCTATACATTATCTCTTGTTCGTTGTAGTTTTGCTTTTATCAAAGATTCATTCGATTTTGTATGCGACAATTAAGCGTTGAGGTTTGTTTCCTTCTTTGGTCGCGAACATCAAATCATGGCAGTTTCTGTTAATTGCACCTGTTGTTACGCCATATGCGGACTATTGGACGATTGCAGGCTGTGTCCTCTTCCTGATAAGGCGTACCATGCAGCGTAAAAACCTTCGAATTTGATAAGCGATAGAGACCACGGCAGGGAGGAAAGAGGAGACTATGCATTAGAAAATTAGTTCTTATATGTACTCTAATATTCTAATCAATACCTAAATATAAAACAGAAATTATCAACGGCGTAAGAGCATAAGAAATGTACTTGTTATAACTTTCTAATGGATTACTTCCTAGGGTATTCCTATATGTATTCGCTTCTACATCTGATGTTTTCCCTATCTACTGCTGGGGAGCACTTTTTTCTGGCTTAGAGCCTGCCCGATAAGGTTTATGTGCGCTATGGGGTCTATGGTTATGGCCATAATAGCATGTGCCGTAAATAGGGTATACAAAAAGCTAAAAGGTAAAATACAGTTCCCGAATGGGTATGGAACGAACGATTAAATCTATACAGTAAGACACCCACACAGACAGCCCGTTAGGAGGCTTGTTCTCATCGCATATACACATTCCATACATATATTGTATCACTCCTTGTATCCTTCCTTCCCTCCTACAGGCCAAGCCCATTAACCAGAAACAGAAAATGTTGGTCGATGAGTCCAAGTACGCGCCGGATGACATTGAGGTTTAATTTTTGCCAATTTCGGTTTTTTAATTATTTATGAATTCTAATATTTGTTGTGGAACAGTACACAAACACACGCACACACACACACATACACTGGCACACACACACATCAGACACACATACACAAAAAGAAAGCACAATAAATGTTCCTAGGAATTGGTGTTTCATTCAAAGAGTTGGTTTCCCCCCTTTTTGGCGACTCTTTGGTGTTGGTCCCAGAAACATGTTCTCCCCGTGTTATGGCCCCATCCCAAACAACCCACAATCACCTTCAAGCTCACGTGACTGTAGTCTCCCTCCGTTGATCGCCCACTCCCTGCCCACAACCACCTCACGCCCAATCTGCCGTTCATTTGAGTCGATCCTTGATATGACATTCCAGTAATCAATCCATTGCTTGCCCCTTCTCTTTCAGGCCAAGATCATCAAGAAAGATGAAACCGAGCTGACATACCGGACCACGGATCCGCCACGCGATGTGCACGTGAAAATGCTGCAGGAGAACATCGATACGCTGGAGAAGGTCTTCAACTATGTGGCCAAGACGCACTCGAACAAGCGCTGTCTGGGCACGCGCCAGATCCTCAGCGAGGAGGACGAGGTGCAGCCGAACGGACGTGTCTTCAAGAAATACAACATGGGCGACTACAAGTGGAGGACCTTCACCGAGGCGGAGCGGCAGGCGGCCAACTTTGGCCGTGGCCTGCGAGAGCTGGGACAGAAGCCGCGTGAGAATATTGTCATCTTCGCCGAGACCCGTGCCGAGTGGATGGTGGCCGCCCATGGCTGCTTCAAACAAGCCATGCCCATTGTCACTGTCTACGCCACCCTGGGAGACGATGGTGTGGCCCACTGTAAGTATATGAGCCATTTATTTTACCATTTTCGAGTAATAATGTGAGAAAATTAATTGTTCGCCAGGCATCAGCGAAACGGAAGTCACCACAGTCATCACCTCGCACGATTTGCTGCCCAAGTTCAAGACCCTGCTGGCCCAGTGCCCCAATGTGGACACCATCATCTACATGGAGGACCAGCTGCACAAAACGGAAACCACTGGCTTCAAGGAGGGCGTCAAGGTCTTGCCATTCAACCAGGTTGTCAAAATAGGACAGGACAGCAAATTCGGTGCGTTTCTAGAGAAGGATGAGAGTTGAAACTGATATGGGATAGATGGTTACCACAATTCAGGACACACCCTTGCTCAGTTCTCATCTCCAAGGTGATGCGGCACTGCCTTAAGCTTTGGGACTGATTTTGATGTTGAGGCGTTGACATCTTCATCATCCACTATCTGAGTGGTCCTTGCGAGATGGTCCATGCTGGGTGTAGTCAGCTCACTGTAAAAGCACCAGCTATGCAAAAGAGAGAGAGAGGGCAAAAGATTGAGCTATTAACTAATTGGATAGTGTCCCTTTTCGTGTCGGTTCCTACCTGTTCTCGGCAAGGTTAATGGACTCGAACATCAGCTGAGCTGGGAGATCTCTCAACTCAGAGACGAGAGCCGCTGGCAAGGCTGGTATCGCATCCACTGGCCTTGGCGCTGGCTCCGGCGATGTCTCAATGTTGGCGACATAACTGCGATATGCCCGATAGGCCAACAGCCCACAGTACGCGCCAAAGAGCGAGACGAATACGTAGCAGGTCTTAGGTTTTGCTGCTGTGGCCTCCATTAGAGCATTGCACTGCTCCACACATGTCAGCGGGGTCAATATAATGAACTCTTCCAAAGTTTTGTCCATATCTCGAAATAATGAAACTCAATCACGTTAAATTTTGAGATAATTTATATGTTTTATGAGATCTTTTATAAATGACAGCACTGGGCAGGCATTCTACTATATTCCACTAGAGACATACGACATTCGACATTCACTGATTGAGTTTTGGTTTTTGTTTGTGCCCACAGAGAGCGTGCCACCCAAGGGCGATGATATTGCCATTATTATGTACACATCCGGATCCACTGGAACACCCAAGGGTGTCTTGCTGTCGCACAAGAACTGCATTGCCACGATGAAGGGCTTCGTCGATATGGTGCCCATCTATCCGGATGATGTGCTGATTGGCTTCCTGCCGCTGGCTCACGTCTTCGAACTGGTGGCGGAGAGTCTCTGCCTGATGACTGGCGTTTCCATTGGCTACTCGACGCCGCTGACCCTCATCGATACGAGCAGCAAGATCAGGCGGGGCTGCAAGGGCGATGCCAGCGTCCTGAAGCCCACGTGCATGACGTCGGTGCCACTGATACTCGATCGCATCTCCAAGGGCATCAACGACAAGGTCAATTCCGGATCGGCCTTCAGGAAAGCCCTCTTCAAATTCCTTTACCAGTACAAAGTCAAGTGGATACAGCGAGGCTACAAGACGCCCCTCATTGACAAGTAAGATGGCAGCATCGGAGATTCGATTAAGGATCAGCTAACAAATAATTCGTCTTTTGTGCAGATTGGTCTTCAAGAAGGTGGCTAAGCTGATGGGCGGCAAGGTGCGCATCATTATGTCAGGCGGTGCGCCGCTATCGGCGGACACACACGAACAGATCAAGACCTGCCTGTGCGTCGACTTGATTCAGGGCTATGGATTGACGGAGACCACATCGGGAGCCACTGTGATGCACGGTAAGTGGATGGTGAATTGTGCCGCTTTAAGCTCGAAGACTCTACTTCTCTTCCCATTCTGTGTAGAGAGAGACATGACCTATGGACGCACTGGTGGACCATTGACCGTCTGCGACATTCGTCTGGTCAACTGGGAGGAGGGAAACTATCGCGTCACCAACAAGCCATATCCGCAGGGCGAGGTGCTCATTGGTGGCGACTGTGTCTCCCAGGGTTACTACAAGCTGCCCGGCAAGACCAACGAGGATTTCTTCGAGGAGGATGGCAAACGCTGGTTCAAAACCGGCGACATTGGCGAGGTGCAAACCGATGGCGTACTTAAGATAATTGGTAAGTCTCGCATCTGTCTGCAATGTGTTTTTAGCAGTCACCTAATAATCTCTTTGGGCAGATCGCAAGAAGGATCTGGTTAAGCTGCAGGCCGGCGAATACGTTTCTCTTGGCAAGGTCGAATCGGAGCTGAAGACATGCGGCATCGTGGAGAACATATGCGTTTATGGCGATCCCACAAAGCAGTTCACCGTGGCGCTGGTCGTGCCAAATCAGAAACATCTGGAGGATCTGGCCGAGCGTCACGGCCTGCAGAACAAAACCTATGAGGAGCTGTGCTCGTCGCCTATCATGGAGAAGGCCATACTCAAGGAGATTGCCGATCATTCACGCAAATGTAAGTCGTCAGACGCCATCTGTGTGTAAGAAGGGTATAAGATGAGAATGTACTAATTGTGTTGTTGGTTTTACTTGTAGGCAAATTGCAAAAGTTCGAGGTGCCCGCCGCCATTACGCTGTGCAAGGAGGTCTGGTCACCGGACATGGGCCTGGTGACGGCTGCCTTTAAGCTGAAGCGCAAGGACATTCAGGATAGATATCAACATGATATTAACCGCATGTATGCCTCATGAAAGTCAATGTACTAAACACCAACCAGCCGCAACAGCAACAGCAACGACAACAACAACAACAACCAGCATTACGATAACTTGAGTCGAGGAGCAACGAGTTGCAACGAGTTGCAACGAGACCCAGTGTGTACTGCACGGCAGCCCAGTACCACTCCCACGCAGAGAGACACCAGCGACACAACGAGGAGCACGCAATACCAAATCCGATAACCAAATTAGCTCAAGAACCAAGAGATCTAAGAGCCAAACCAGACACACGACATGAGACGAGACAAGTTCAGACAAGCGCATGTAAAGAGAGTTTTCGTTTATATGTATATCGACTGTGTTTTCTTTGATTTGCCAGAGTTCTTTTGTTGCGAATTATACTTGTTCTTAGCCCAATAATAAATTGAGTTCTTGGAAGCCGATGAGGGGTTTGGTTTGGCAACAATGCTTTGTGTCTGTCGGTGCTCAGAATGGAATGCAATGCTGTTGAACAGATTGACAATGATAAAGATATGCAATTTATGATGACCGAATGCCTATGATAATGATATTGATAATGATTATATTGATGAATATTATGAATGAGAATGAGAATATTGTCTAATGTACAGTTTTCGGTTTTTAGTACACTTTGTGGCAAAAACAATTTGCATAAACAATACTTATTTTTATAGAAAAACATTAAAGTAAGCTTAAGTGGTTGCCTATTAATTATGTACATAAAATATATAAACACACACACACACACATGCATACAAGTTTATATAAAACTTATATATATAGTGTACTTCTTTATTATAAGTTCGATGTATGGAAATCCTGAAGTTATGAAATGTAGCAAAAGCAAAAACCTAAGCGACTTGATTATGAATTAAAATATAAAATGCAAACAAAAAACAGAAAACAGGAAAACAAAAAACAATATAAAATAATTAAACACATTTTCTTTGGCGCATCAAACAAAAAGAAAAAGCAAAACAAAAGCAAAAGCAAAAGTGGAACCCTCCATAAACTATTTTTAGCACACACAAATGGCAAAAAAGGTTACAAACGGCAAATGTAATATATATTTTAGCTCAATTTAGTTCAATGAAAAGGAAACGGGCCACAAATGTATTTTATGAAATCCAGTTTTTCAAAAGCAAAAGCGGAAACTCAAAATTCAAATGCAACTATTGAAAGACTTAGTACTAAAAAAAATAAACACAACAAAACTCAGATGAAGAATATATTCCCCAACTGGGCCAACAAAACAAAAAATGCCTAAACTATAAAGTAAAGAAACCAAAACAAAAACCCCATTTGTTTTAAACGTGCAAGAAGTTTTTGGAATACATTTTAGTCATACTTTTTAGTTCAACTATGTATGTATGTATGTATGTATGTGCGACCTAGTGCGAACGTATAGCAATTTTTTTGTGGGAAACGTTGCGTTTCTTATAAAATAAATTAATTTTATTCAAACGATTTGTTTGCAATTTTTACAAAGTGCGTGAGTGGTGGATTGTTTCATAATTAACAGTTATGTTCGTGTTAAATATGGAATGATACGATGCTAATAAGACACATTTTAATTATATCTGGATGAGTGGCAAGCAAAACAAAATATTTAAGAACCTTTTCTACAAATAAGTTTCATTGCATTATTATACTTTTTTGATTGATCGTATCAAATACTGAGATAATTCAATAAATACAAACAATTTTTAGTTTTACCTAAAGAGCAAGCATTCAATTATACAGAGGGAGTGGGAAATACCGAATGGAAGATGTGATGGTCAGAGCTTTTTCTACAGAACTCTTGGTCCGAATTGTAGAAGCTTTCGGCTAGATCAATTGGCACAGACAGTTTTCAATGCTGCCTTCGCTTAAGAGTGAGCTGGCATGTACGTTGGTCAGCAGTCAGGATGGCCGAGTGGTCTAAGGCGCTGCGTTCAGGTCGCAGTCTACTTCTGTAGGCGTGGGTTCGAATCCCACTTCTGACAAGTCAGTATCTTTTTTGATATATTTTTCTTTTTTAACCCATTTTACACCAAAAGCCAACGGTTGGCTTCTCTCACAGAAAGGCAAATAGTCGCCGGCTGTCGTTAATTTGCACTGTGCAAAGAGCTGCGGAGATGCGCTCATCCGCACTAATCTGTCTGAGCCGCTGACTTATTCACTCGCACTTGTTTGCCAATGTAAATGACACAATTAGCATGGCTCGCTGCGCTGCCTTTCACTCGCTGCAGTGTTTACTGTAGTCGTAGTTTCACTGTGCTCTGTTTATTTGCTCCCCCGCGACTTTGTGCATGTTTAAGGCATGAAAAAAGAAGAGAGAATTGTTAATGTTCCGCTGGCCGAAAGTTCAGCGCTTGAGTGGAAGAGAAGAGCCATAGTCCGAGTCTGGCCATTTATAATACAGGAGAGTGCGTTGCACCTTTAGGTACACCTTCGGGCCCCGCAGGCTCAGACACTCTGAAGTGGCCGCCAGAAACAGCTCCTGCCGCTGCTGCCAGCGACATTCACTAATGCAACAAATAAATCATAGAAAATAGGAGTATAAGCTACCACAGAAGTTTCCAGTCCTGTGGGGCGACAAGCTAAAGCTGGGACACATCCAATCTGATAGAAAGAGAGAGAGAGAGAGAGGAGCATGTAACATGCAATAGTGCAACATCCTTCGCTTCTGGACAGGGCAAAGAGCATCTCCTGGTCCTATATGGGCAGTGGCCGCCACACGTTTAGTGCATTTCCATTCGACATTTTTTGCTACTGATGCTGACCGGAGAACCGGCAACCGGAGGCGAATTTATTGCACTTTTTTGTGGAAATTTGAGTACTCATGGCATGCAGCAGATTAAATTAGACTTTCCCCCTCACAAAAACCGGGTGCAGAGCAGAAAAAGTTGAAGACTTGCATGGGGACTCCACTGCCAGCCGTATCATATGCAATGGCACTTCTGAAATTAATAGACTGTGACAGGAAAAGGACGACGAAGGAAATCATGTAGAAGGAAAGCTTCGATTTTCATACATATACATATGTACATATGTCGGAGATTCATACAAATAAAGCGTATCTGCAGTCGTTGAGCAGAAATGATAGTTGAAGAAAAGAAGCAAGAAGGAGAATCAATAGACAAAGGACACTACGCAGTAGAGTGATCCGTTATTCTTTTAATTGGTATTCGCTGAGGGCGTTGCCTGAGAGCGAAGGAGAGTCGTCTCAGCCGAGTACGTCGCGGTAGTGTTTATTTCTCTCTCACAGACACCAACACTACCGAGACACACTATTTCTCTCTCACAGACACCGTATTTTGCGCGTTGCCAAAGTACTGGACCGAAAAGTACGTATTTTCTGTGCCTTTGTGTTTGTTGTATGATTCTGGGACCGACTTACCTGCCCAGACGAGCCGAACAGACGAAGCATAGGTAAAAAGAGAATTGAAACCCCGCGACGCTCCCTAAGTGGCGTCATGAAAAACGCCGTCATAGAACAGCTTTTGGTCTCCCATGCAACATCTTGGTATTGTATAGACTTTGGTCACAATCAATGGATTCTGGGCGACAGACAGAGAGACTGAGATAAGTTGCGGATAAAAATCGACTATTTTCAGTGAAAAGTAACAGATCGTGCCATGGGTAGCATCTCTAAT
This sequence comes from Drosophila lowei, assembly GCA_008121275.1. Classification (NCBI taxonomy): domain Eukaryota; kingdom Metazoa; phylum Arthropoda; class Insecta; order Diptera; family Drosophilidae; genus Drosophila; species Drosophila lowei. The sequence continues at coordinate 15,017,342 of CM017778.1, read as the reverse complement.
TGGCACCAGAGCATGCCATCCATTTCGTAGAGCTATTGAATTCAGAAGCATATAATTACGAGCAGTTCCTAACTAAATATTTGATTTAGAATACATTTCCGTCTCTCTTGTTAAGTACATAATTTCCGAAAATAAATGAAATTCTACTCTTTCCTTTGTTTGGCCAAATCTGTTGCACAGGCTTATTGTACATATGCAGATACATATATGCATTGGAAACATAATCCAGATCAAGCTGAAAATGCAACCGAAACGAACTCAATGCAGATGCATCTCAATCTGCATCTGCAACTGCAACTGTAGCTGTATCCACAAGTCAAATTTGCGCAGGATGCGTGACTGAGGTCCTGTGTGCGTTTGATGCATTTGACAAAACGAAACTTGGTCAAATACGAATTTGCATGCGGGAGAACCTCTGACCTTTGTGCCCGCCCGCTCTACTCTTCTCTATGTGCCGCAAAAATTTGCATTTTAACTGCAAATTCAAAATCGATTCGACCGATTTGGGGTTACAACAACATATCTATTTCTATTTCGGAAACTGCAGCTGCGTTTTGTTCGGCCTCATTGTCAGGTTATATGCTCCCGTCTGTGGGCAACGATTATGTTTGTTTTACCTAGTCAATTTCAATTTCGTAATCCAACTAGTACTTTCGCCATGCTGTTGTGGCGCACACCCTAACATACGTTCCATTTCCGCACGTCCTTGTCGAACACATCCGCCCGATATGGCGTCCGATTTCCGCTTTGCGCTTCAGCGAGCAGCGGACGTTTTACTGAGATTGACAGCCGTTCGTCTCTGTCAATCCCCCTTTCTATCGTGTGAGTGCATTTGAACCTGTGCGTGTGCGTGTGTGTGGCCTTTAAAGTGAAAGTATGCGTTTTGCTGTCAACTTTTCCAGTACAAGTTGTGCCCAGAACGGGAGCAGGAGCAGAAGAAGGAGCTGCAGACTATTTTCCCCCAGCAGCCTTCGATGTCATTGGCGGCACTCTCACTGATTCTGAATGACTCTTGGGAATTCAATTGACTTTCGTTTTCCTTTTCAATTGCTGCAACATTTTAAGCATCAATTATGTGCATTATACACGAAAATCTCGTTATTTTTTCTGGATACCCATTAGCTAGCCATCAATTCAGTCATTTCGGTTTTAAACTGGACAAAAATGAATACAAATTTATTCGAAAGAATTAGTAATCCCAAGTGGTGTACCTGCCAACGAAGTAATATACTTATCTGTTTGTTGTCCTGTAGTTGTCGAGCCATGTCTGATTAATCGAAAATATCCAATAGAATGCTTCTCGAAGTAGTAATATCCATTGCCTCTGAAGAGTTCTATATGTATAGGGATGACTGTGTATATGGATGTGCCATATGTATGCAAAGTAAAGCAAAGAGTCTCCCCGTAAGCTAACTGCTGCGCTTAGCACGATTTCTTTACGCCATGTTGCACATTTTGCGAATGTTTCGAAGTTCAAACGGCTGTGAAAATGCACACGCGTTGCCCCGGACAAAAGCTGGAGGGGGATGGCTCTGGCGGGACACTCCACAACTCTCTTCAACTATTCAAGGCAATAGAGGGGCTATTGGACAGGCAATTTAGAGAAACTTTCCCTATTATCTTGTGCGCACTTGATCCTCCATAAAATACATCCAAATTAAGATTTACTCTAATGATAAGAATAAGGACAACGAAAAACGGGAACCGCCGGTCTTAGGTTATGTCCAGGTAGTGCACTGCATCCAGGGAACGCAGAGCCTGCAGGCGACCTCAACCTTGACTTCTGCTCTGCGAAGGGTACCCCTCGACGGGTTTCAATCGTGGAGACTTTCGGTGCAAACAGTAGTATTTATCTCTGTATAATTTTGAAAAAATAGTATTTAGGTAATGCTAAAATGTGCCCTGATGTGAAGTTTCCAAAAACAGAAGTGTTTTTTGGGGTTGGGGTGTGAAAATTGCAACACTCTTCGAATTGGGTAGGACTATCTGTTTGCGGGATTACAGACCGAAATCAGGTGGAGGAGTACCACCACCTGAAAAACGCAGTCACCTATCTACCTACCACGGAATGACTGCAGACTGTTAGTGGGAATATTCACAGGTCACTGCCTGGCTGCAGCGCTTGCAGTTAAACTAGCCATCACCAACCGAGACAGCTGTAGGAAATGTGCAGGACCTGGCCACGGGCAAGGAAAAGATACCTTGTCGCCCCAGTACTGGCATCACTGGAAGATGCCTCCAAGAGGAATATTATCGTCAAAACCATGCCACTTTCGGCCCCCATTCACTCATGTAACCAAAACACCGATTTCTAAAGGAAACACATAAAGTAGACAAGTTATGACTGTTCGGGTGCAAACAGAGATCTGTAAGCCATTAAAAAATACGACAACAAAACACAAGTGGAGAAAACACATAACCAATGCAGTCCTAAAATAACACTAATGTAAGCATGCACTCAAATAGACACCCGCAGTAAAATGTATTCTTTGCGTGGGTCTAACGATGATTATAGAATACGAAATTGTACCGTATGCCTCATTGTTAAATCACATATAAGGCTCTGATAAGGTCTTAACAAGGACGCTCAGGGATCTTGCCTTTGCCACAAATACCTCGATTCTCGAGGACTTCCAAACCTCATAAGCACTCCCGCGACGGTGTATACCACCCATCCGGATAAGTAAGGACCATAGTGGCCTATGCGTGCCTCCTCAGAGGTCCCCTAACCTACCGCTTGCGAGATTGGGCCAATTTTCTGGGATTTCTTTAAGAGGGTTCAATATTTTAGAGAGACTTTGAGGTAAACCTCAAGAATCATCTTTCTTACAGGAGATAATACCGAAAAAGTGAACTTTTTGCTAATTTTAATAGGTTTTCACATCAAAGTTAATGAAATTATGTCAATTGGTGAAATTAGTTAACTTTCAATCTATTCAGAAAATAATACCATGTCAAATGTATATGGAAATCGGTTTTGATTGACTTTTAATGTTTTTTGGAATGTTGGAAAAGGAGGACTTTTGGCGAAAATGTCCCTATAGAGCTGAATATGGGGTAGTAGCTGTATTGCAAAGACTACTATATCTAGCTGGAGATCTCTGGGGGGTTATCAGTTCTATCCCATATAACTATGGAAAACTGACAGTAAAGAGGGGGAAATCATCGCACGTACGGGTATTTCTCCTTCCAACCTTTACGCTCTCTTTCTCTCTCTCTCCAGACCACCCCTGTATCTCTCTCAGATAACTAACGGTTAGATTGGGACGGCCTGCAATGCGCAGTCGCACAGAGGGAATTTTGAGGAGAGTCGAAAGCTCACTGCAGTCGCAACTGAAACGAATTTAAATCAAAACATTCTTGCCCCCCCCAGGACTCAAAGTGCTTCCCTTCCGACCACCCCCCTCTCCCACGTTACTTGTTTCCATTCGAAGATTTCCATAGATGAAAGCAGGGAACATTTGATTGAATTGTTATTGTTATTTGACTGTTGGTTGTCTGTGTGTGTGTGTGTGTGTGTGTGTGTGTGTGTGTCTCTATGTGGATTTCCTATCCTCCTCCGAAGGAGTACCATCTTCTTCTTCCTCTTCTTGTTGTTCTTGTTCCGCCATTGCTTTTTTGCGGCCATTCGGAAAAGTGCACAATTTAGGCTTCCATCTATGCTCGGAATGTGCTTGTGTGTGCGAACAAATAGCTACAACGTACGTGAGTGGATTTTTGTACTACTGGAACTCGTCTTCTTGTTTGTCTTCGTTTCGGCCACGTGTTTGAGTGTATTGTCTCTGTGTGTTCTGCCAGAATTTTTGGTCAGTCGAAAGGTGGCCTAAATGGTTGAGTAGCCCCATCTCCAGCCTTACAATAGAAAGGCAAGCGACCCTGACCTACTCACCATGTACGAGCATGCCAAGTCTCTACTTTTCCCCCCTCGTCCTCTGGGGGTACATGTATCTATTGTCATGTGTGTGAATTGAACTCAGCTATTTGCATTATACGTACGGCCTTCAGACCCATGCGGAGCTACGAGTACAGCCATGCCTGCATGTCACTCATTCTTTGCCCGCCTGCCGCTCAAAGCCGCGCCAATGGCAATTGTAGCGCCTTCGTCCCATTTGACTGGCAGGAACCGGCTCCATGCCATGCCCATGGCAAAGCCGGAGTCAGAGTTGTCACAGTCAATCGCTGGAAAAGTGTCGGGCCCCGACTCGCAAGTGACATAATTAGCCGCCTGCCACTGCCACTACTACACTGTTGGTGTTTTCACTTTCCTCGTTATTGTCTTTAGAAGAAGAAAACGAATGGGACCTGTTTTGGTATTAAAAGTCCTGAAATTATTCTAAAACTCTATCAGGGCCGGCTTTAGATGCTATATTCGTTGTTTAATTTATTTCTGGGATAAACAAAGTAAAGCAAATGTAGCCAAAATTTGTGGATGTTTAAATTTGTATTATAATCAGGATTTTTCTGAATTTTTCTATAGTTTTCGATCAGTCAAGCTGGCAGCAGTTACTGGCAAAGGCAGAAAACTTCAGAGATTCTAGAGCTTGCACAATTTTCAAAAATAATGGAATTTACTCTGCGGCAAAGATTGTAGACTCATATCAATTAAAGGTTAAATGGAAACGTACATTGGCCAAGAAGCCAAATATCCATGGCACCCGGCACTCTCTACCGAGCTAACATGAGACACAAGGACCCTAGAGCAGGCCCTGAACACCATTTAAATCTTGTATTAATATCTGTTTTTACTAGTTTTCATCTAAGTTCGGAAGCCCACATTAAAGAGTCCAGTGCCAATGGGCGTTGTTGAGTGCCGGGCAGGGGTGTGACAGGAGTGATGGCTCTGTGTTCAAAGGGACCAGATGCACGGATCACGAAGGACACCTGGATGTGCATATGAACTGACGGGGACAAACAATGAACTTATGAACCAAGCCGGGTCTCTGGACGATGGCACCCCACTTCCGTGGAGGGCGTGGGTGGTGCAGGACCAAAGGGCTTTGTGCCTTTGGATCATTGTTATTGTTTGATTCCCGCTGGTCCTTTGTGAATCGCAGTTGCTTTTTCCTCTATTTCAAAAGCAGAATATGCCTAGAATTGGTAAAGGAAAATCACATAGACCCAACAGAGCGATGCGGGGGGGGAGCGGAAGCTTTTCTTTAAATGGCATCTTCTTTCAACGCAAAAGTTCTCTGGGTCGCTTGCATACACCTGCTATGAAAATTGGTGGAATGAAATGTTTTTCCAGGGATGTTGTCGACATTTTTATGGCTGCCACGTTCATTTTGCTTACTGCCTCCCTTCCCCCCGTTCCGCCATCAGCCACTTGGCTGCCCAATTAAAAGTTTTAGCACATTTTCACTTGAAATTAATTGTCGGTAAACGTAATTCATGTCCAAGACACGGCTGCGCCAAGGGTAGCACAGGGCCCAGAGCCCAAAACAACCAACAAGCCACCAAAAAGCAGCGGAAAGGGGCAACAGGGGGATCTGAGGACCTGCAAATGTTGCCAAATGCATCAGGCCCCAAACGAAGAGAAAGGTGGAGCAGCGAAAGAGAGAGAGAGAGAGAGAGAGAGACACTCACACAGGCATTTAGGGTCTGTGCCACTTTGTTGCATTCTCTGTTGCACTTCTGTCTCATTCTGCCGTTACGAGATTTCGGAAGGGGCAACTTCCCGCTTCCGAGAACCGAAATATACGGAGCACATTCATTGCCAAAGAATTCCAAACGTTTTGGCATCACATATAAGCCATGTACTAAATTATTTACTACCTGTTAAAGCTACAAGCTATACAAATTTCTGGAAAACTTGAGACTGCTCAGACAGAACTTCTTCTTGCCTTTCAGTTAATGGCAGCCAATTCGGAATGATTTTAGCTTTCTAGCCGATGCCCACAAGCGAACAATAGAAAACATCATTGAACACAAAACGACACCAATCATTTCTAGCCACTGGTGATGGGTCGTTCGGGGCCAACGCCATAAATAACGCCGAGTGGCTAAAACAAAATGAGAATTTTTCAATTAAACTAAAGGCCACTCCCGATAGTGATAGCGGGCCAATGTCATTAGCAGGACTACAGGTAAGAGGACAGCAGGAGCATTGGGACCAGGAGTGGGAGGAGGAGCAGGAGCAGGAGCAGCAGCAATTGGAGCAGGACATAAATTAAAATCGAAAACCCAGCTCTGGCATGGCCTCAACGGGACTTTTGTTCAATGGCGATCCGCGGCAGGTGGGTGGGTGGTTGGATGGCCATTAAACGGTAGAGGCCAGTGTTTAAATAATGCCAGAAATTTCATTTCATTTGGTTACTGGCTATGGCCATCCCATGGCCATGAGGCAATACCTCAGCTAATTGACAATTCAAAATGTTTTGAGTGTGGCAGGAGGTGCTGCAGCTTGGCTGGCTGGTCATAAAGTTAATAAGCAATTTGCATAACAAATTGTCTAAAACGCTGACAACATGTCGCATGGAATAGCCAAATGCGGAGACCTGAATGCGCATGCGAATGTGATAGGTGGGAACATGGGGCGCATACCTAATTTGTCGCCCAGTGCATTGCGTATACGCAGCGTGGAACTGGAACTGGTACAGGGACAGCGACAGGGACCGGGACAGGCATGCATTTAATTGTTTCGAACAGGACAACCTTCCCTAAAGGCAGGCCGGACCGGACTTTTTCCGTTTCGGATTTCGCGCAAATGTTCCATGTTCGTAATTTATTCTCGGGCTGTTAATTAGCGCGACAACGATGTGGGGATGCATGCATGGGTGTGTGTAATTCTTGGACTGTGGGTGAATAATCCGAACGATCATTCGCGTTTCTAAAGGGCCTGGGCTCCCATAGGGTATCGGAATAACATGGTTATGCCTGCGTTTGACAGACCTTTCTCTGCAATTAGCCAGTGTGTGCGAGTGTGTGCCTGCCACATTAGTGGTTTGCTGTTTTTTACATATACAGATGACCGAATGGGGGAACGATGGACGGGGGAGGGCGGCTGCCACTTGCAGCTGTTTCCATTTCCGTTGGTCGGCCACAGACATGCAACAACCCCATTCCCTCTCTACATAATGCCCAGAGAGGAGGAGTACAGAGATAGAGGGAGAGAGAGAGAGAGAGAGGCAGCTGGCAAGGAACTGTGCCCCAAAGTATGCAACACAATTGCGGTATGGGGCATTATAATTGCAAGCACACACACACATACACACTGCAAATCATTCGCTCAGACATACCCACATGCACACAGAGCTAGAGATACATGGATACATTTGCATCTGCATCCATTAGCTACATTTTGCATTTAGCATTTTGCATTGTGCTTCGTTGTAATTAAATGATAATCAATTTGGCAAATATTTGCTTTCAACAAGCTTGCGAAATGGAAACTCAATCCATATTCAGCATAAATGAGGCAAGGGCCTGGCAAACAAATGGTTCAAATGGGCATCTCCGGGCGAAGAGGCATCGATCAAGTAGTGCAGCCGGAAATCGGAAAGCCCGAATCGATAGCTTATCAACTAAATTTAAAATTATGAGTGTAACAACTGCTGTCGAGAGATTAGGAGCCCAGAACCCCTATAAAAGGGGCGGGTACAGGTGACCCACATTAGTTGATTGATCAAGATGCAGCTGTTTGTATTCACCAGGCCCATTCCGTGAGGGACATGCCAAGTGCGGCGAAGATCCAGGGTCGGATCACCAACGGCAATCCAGCATACGAGGGCAAGGTGCCGTATATCGTGGGCCTGAGCTTCAACGACAACTATTGGTCCTTCTTCATTGGCCACAACTGGATCCTCACTGCCGCCCACAGTTGACCCACTGGGTGAGCCGCGACGACATGATCACACATCCCGACTTAAACGACCATCTGAACAACGACATCGGCCTGACCCGCACTCCCCACGTGGACTTCTGGTCGCTGGTGAACCGCGTGGAGCTGCCCAGCTACAACGATCGCTACAACAGCTTCGCCGGCTGGGGGCACACCTCCAACGACAGCGGCATGTCCAACTACCTGAACTGCGTCGACGTCCAGCTGATGGACAACAACGACTGCCGCAACGTCTACGGCGATACCTACATTACCACATCACCGACAACACCATTTGCATCCAGACCCACGGCGCTCAGTCCACCTGCAACGGCGACTCGGCGTTCCCCTGGTCCTCCACGAGGGCAACCGCATCGTGGGCATCACCTCCTTCGGCCAATGGAACAGGTGCACGGCCGGCGAGCCCGCAGGCTTTACCCGCGTCACCGGCTACCTCGACTGGATCCGCGACCACACTGGAATTTCCTACTAGTACGATCACTCGTGTACGAGTTTCTGCAATAAATCAATGAGTATCAGCAAAAAAACCCCTACCCTTCCTCATTCTGTTTCGATCGATTCAAACTCATTTAAATCTGACCGAGAGGGGAAGCGATAAGAGGGCTGCAAAATTCAGGCGATAAGAGAAGTATCAAAATCTATGGGGACTCTTCGATGAATTTTCATTCAAGGAAACACACAAGATAAGACTGATAGAAGATTATAGACCAAGCGATGGGAGAATCGTTTCCAGAATGCCCCATCCTTACGATGAAATAATCGAACAAAATCAGTATGAAAGAAAGGCGAGTGGCCTGAAAATTGCCAATAAATACTCGCAGCAAAAATGAAAAACAAAGCAACGGAAAATACTCAAACCATTTACTTGAGAAATGAGTTTTTAGAGCAACCTCCAGGCCAATGAAATAGACCAAGTCGCGGGGGAAAAGCCATAGAAGGAAAAGTCGTTGTCTGGAGGCGGAGGAAGAGCGTGCAAGCAAGAGCGTGGCAATTCGTTCAGCCACTGGTACAGCGAGCAATTTCTCAATCTTGTGCCCCGCCTGAGCCTCCACTCCCCTCCATCGAGATGCCTGTGTCCTACTTAATTGCATGTCCTGAAGAGAGGGAATCGGGGAAGGTGGGTGGGTACCCGGTCTATACCGATGAGTATTTATAAGCTGCCGGCATGAAGATGCTTTGCAGCTCCATTATTTCTGTTCTAATATTTCAATAAATCAGTCGACTGGGAGGTACGGCCCTCTCTAAGGAACCCAAAAATTGTATGATAGCCATGGCTCTAAGATCCCATTTCAATATCTATAATAATTACCTCCCATTTCTTTATTCGAATCCTGAAGGTTAAGATTAAACCTAAGAAAAGTATTATCCTCATGGCGCCGCCACCTGGAGGCCGAGACCTTTGATTTTCTCATCGATCCAGGAGCGTAGATAGGGCACGTTCGCATACACTGACGGAATATCCGCCTCGGCGCACTCAATGCCCCAGGAGACGATGCCGGCCAGCTGGTAGCGGTCGGTCTGGCCGGGCAGTGTGCAGAAGAGCGGCGATCCGCCGTCGCCCTTGCAGGTGTCCTTGCCCTCGATGCCGCCGGCACAGAGGAAGCTGGGGCGCAGCCGGAAGTAGTCAGGCAGGCGGGTGTTTCGCAGCAAAGCCTGGCACTCGTCGTGCTCCACTATTGGCAGGTCGATGCGCTTCAGCGTCCGCTCCAGCTGGTCGCTGTTGGGGTCCTTGGCTCCCCAGCCGGTGGCAAAGCAGGTGGCTGATAGCAGATCGTCTATGACCTGCGGCGACTCCGGGGGCGGTAGGCAGAGGGGCTGGATGTGGGGGGCCAGTTGGACGGGCTCGTCAAGGACCAGTATGGCAATGTCGTTGAAAAGTGCCTCCGGATCGAACTCCGGATGCAAGATAATCTGCTTGATGCGCCTTCCCTGGTGCTCGTACGGTTCGTCCAGACTCTTCAGATCCCATTCGCCCGCCCGGGCCATCAAAGTGTCCACCGTCTCGTTCACGATGTTGTGGGAGCTGGTGATGACCAGCTGGGGGTGGATGAGCGTGCCCCCGCACAGGTACTGCTGGCGACCGGTGAAGATGGCCACCATCCAGGGGAACTGGCCGAAGATGGACACGTCCTCCGTGTAGTTGTACTTGTCCTTGTCGGGGATGAGGCCCTGGGGGTTGCTCCAGCCGCAGTTCTTGTACCTGAATCCGTTCAGCTTCGCGACATACGGACTCTCGCTGGCATCCACCTGGAAGTTGAGGGGCAGTTAGCAAACGAATCTGCTCATCTGGGAAGAGAGTTCACCTTTTGGTTCACCTCACAGCAGCGATGCAGGGACCGACTGCACTGTCCAACGCCGATCCTGGGATTGATGATGTTCCGTCCGTCGTCGATGATGATATTGTCGCGGCACAGTTTCCGCGGCACGCACTCCATGTTCATGCCGCAGCTCTCGTTCGCTTCCGGTTCCAGCACGTGGCCGTTCTTGTCCCTGATCGAAGACACCGCTGGCCTTTTGCTCGTCCTCTGCTGACGCTCTACCCGGTCGGCCAGCGAGGCATTCCAGCTCTCCAGCTGGGCGCGTTCGCAGCACACCCTCCCCGTGCCGCAGAAGCGGGAAATGCGCGGTCCAATCCCCTTTCGTCCAGAGTCGTCCGTCTCCGTACAGCGGGTCACTGTGGTGCAGAGCTCGTCATCACGGCACATCGGCGACGGCGCATCCTGGGCGTTCACCAGGACAAGAGCTGCAATGGCCATCGCCATCCACAGCAAGCGGCATCTGCTCGTTGTGCCTGTGGCTGTGGCTGTGTTGGTTGATTGTGCCACTCATCGTGGCAGAGCTGCAATTGCAACTAAGAGTAACAGATCGAAAGAGAATAACGATTACAGAAACCAGACGAGGCTGCAGCAGAGGTTATCAGCAATCAATCACTTCATGAAAACGATTATAATGGATTATCATGCGCACACACACAGCAAGTCGCACTATTGGGAGTTCTATAAGCAAAACAAACCTGCACTACATGTATATCTTTTTCTTTGTTTGTTAATAGAAATTGAAATGGGAGCCCAACAGTAAGTATTCGAATTGAATTCGTTGGAATTGATTTATCACCACAACTTGAACGAACATTACTATATAGTATATATCCAGCAATCGGTGCACTTATGGGCAAATAATCACTTTTGCATACTTACATATTAATGTATATTTATGTAAGTATGGAAGTATATAGGGATAGATCTGCCGCAGATCTCAAAATAAAACTCGTTGCTGGTTGCACGCAAAAAGTCGACTGAAATATTTCAGTAAAACGTTAGACACTTTATTGAACCGGCTTGAAATGATGAGTATTCTGAGAGAGAGAGAGAGAGAGAGAGATCGTAGATCAGCTGCTGGCTGATTAAGAGAACGATCAAAGTTCTTAATAATCTTCTCAGATGAGAGCTCCACTTTGTCTGTATCAGTTTGTTGAGCCCATAAGATCGTCTATTGTTCCGTCCCAACATTCAGTTGTAATCGCGCCGTGCCCTCAAAACGATCTCGACTGAAGCGAAATTGCGCATCGAACTGATTGAAATTGGATTAAATAAGTATAATAAGGTGTGTGAGTGGGAAATACCGATTCCTTGTATTCTGTGACTAACTTTGGGAACTCCTCTCCTCCTCTTGATTGCTTGACTGTTTGGCTGCTTGGCTGCTGGGCTTGGGGGATCACATGGCGTATACGCAACGAAGTTTGAAAAATCTGGGACTGGTTTTTCCCCACTATAGACAGCCTCTCTATCTCTCTCCCTCTCGCCCTGTACAGCATATCGCGATGTGTGCTGAGCGATTGGTAGTGCTGCTCTCTTTGTTCTCTCTGCTACCCGCTGGCTGGACGCAGCGCAGCTGCTCCGATCTCGAGATTTGCATCGCCAAAAAGCTCTGCGATCAGACGGATGACTCCGGCCGGGGCCTGATCGGTACTCGCATTCAGTACCGCAGCTGTGGCCGTGAATTGGTTTGCTGCGAGAAGGAGCAGCTGGAGAACTTTCACGCCCAGGAGGCCGAAGTTGAGTACCGCAGCCAGCGAAAGGGAAATCAATGGGTGGGGACAACGGCAGCAACGTCCACAAAACCAGAAACAACGACAACAGAGATCGCTGTGGCAGATCTCGGCGAGCCGGAGGACTACAAGAGCTGTGGCGAGCAACGGCTGTGCGTGCCCCGGCACTTGTGCACCACTGGGTCTGTGAACATGGATGGCCGCTATCTGATCACGGCGCGCATCAACGAGGCGAGCAACTTCGGCTGTCGCTCGATGGAGATATGCTGTCCCGAGAACGAGCAGGTGAGAGATGCACTGGGCACTGGGAGGACGAGAATAAAGTACAGCCCATTTCCAGATAGAGGAGGGCCAGAGTCGCATGCAGCAAAACCTGAAGGAGTTCGAGTACAGGGGCTGCGGCTACAGCAATTCCAAGGGTCTCTACTACCAGCTGGATGGCTACAACGACAGCGAATCCACCTTTGCCGAGTTCCCCTGGATGGTGGCTCTGATGGACATGGAGGGCAACTATGTCTGCGGCGGCTCTCTGATCCATCCCCAGATGGTGCTGACCAGCGCCCATAATGTGGCCAACTACAGCGAGGACTCTCTGCTGGCCCGCGCCGGCGACTGGGACCTGAACAGCCAGCGGGAGCCGCATCCCTACCAGATGCGTCGCATTAGCCAGCTGCACCGCCACGAGGCATTCAACAAGCTGAACTTCTACAACGACATGGCTCTGCTGGTGATGGAGCGGCCCTTTCAGCTGGCCCCCCACATCCAGCCCATCTGCCTGCCGCCCGCCGAGACGACGCAGGTGCAGGAGGACATGCGGCAGGCCCAATGCCTGGCCACCGGCTGGGGCCACAGCAACAGCACGACCAAAAGCATGGAGCACCTCCTGAAGCGCATCGAGCTGCCGGTGGTGGAGCACGAGAACTGCCAGCGCCTGCTGCGGCGCACGATCCTGGGCCGACGCTTCCGCCTCCACGACAGCTTCCTCTGTGCCGGCGGCGTCGAGGGCAAGGACACCTGCAAGGGCGACGGCGGTTCGCCGCTCTTCTGCTCGATGCCAGGGCAGACGGATCGCTTCCATCTGGCCGGCATCGTATCCTGGGGCATTGAGTGCGCCGAGAAGGACATTCCGGCGGCCTACACGAACGTGGCCCACCTGAGGGACTGGATCAACCAAAAGGTAATCCAAGCGGGCTTCTCCCTGAGCGACCTCGTCTAGTGCTAGCCAACCAATTTTATATACGTAATAAAGTGTAAGCCAACGACAACAGGGGCAGTCTTTTCGTTCAGTTAAATTTAGCTTAAACGCATTCAACAGCCACTTTCCTCTACTCGTATTTGCAGGGAACACAATTCATTGTCTAATTTTCAATGGCATCGCTGAAACAAGCCAAAGAGTGGTTTTCCAGGCACTGGCTGACAGCGCAACCAGTCCCTCAGTCCCTCAGTCCCTCAGACCATTTTGATTCTCCCCCGCCTGGCCATCGTCGTTGTCGGGGGGCGTTTAAGCCGAATTGACTGGCTGCAGTGGAAAAAGGAAAACGGAAAATGGAAATTTATGGCGGAACAGGTGAAGGTTCTCCGTGCCATTCCACTTAACCCATTCAATGCAAGATTTATGTGCAGCTTAAGCCGACGATTCCGACTCCAAAGCGGGGGTTTCTGTGTGGCTTAAGCTGAAATTCGGTGGCTGAATGAGATTCACTTACTTGCCAGCGTCTTTCCATCCGCCCATTTCCATCATCAAACCCCCCGCCATGGAAACCATTTGCATTGTTAATTGGCATTGGTTGTGGTTCGAAAAACCACAAGAAGCAATCAACTGCCAAAATGCCTCCAACTCCGACTCTGACTCTGGCACTGACGCTGCTTCCGCTTCCGCCTCTGCCTCTAACTCGAGGACTCGTACTGTTAGGGACTCTCGATGCTGGCGCCGTTTGTCTATTTAGACAGAGTCGAAAAACCACAGAGATTCATTTGAAATGCAGAAACCTAATTTGCGATTCGCTTTTTCTTCGACTAGTAAGCAAATTTACTCGCTGTAAACAAACAGCCCTAAAAAGGAACCTCTCATAATGATAATTAATCCCACAGGAACACAGCTCAGCCGGGGAATAGAATGCTGAGACAAGAAAAACCTGGAAAAACCTGGAAAAACCTGGAAAATGCTCACAAAAACCATTCACGTTTCGCAGATTTTAAAGCATCTTCCGACTGCTAGGGGAAATTTACACTAGGCCAAGCATAAATGCAGATATCACTAGCTAACTGACTCACTGACTGGTTGACTGATTGCTCATACGCACCGTTGACTGCCAGTGCCACTTCTCCTGCTCCTGCTCCTGCTCCATCCACTGCTGGCGCACTGTCAGGCTATCTGTTGGATTTCAATAACCATGCCTGGCATTTCGACTCTTTCATGGCGTTTTTTGTTGGATTTTCTGTGCCAGCCAAAACATTTTATGGCGCTACAAATCAAAATTTGTTGAGCCCCAGTCACATAAATCAGACTTGTCCGTACATGAATCTCTTTGATCCTAAAAATACGGGGACGGACCCAAAAATGCAATTATTGTCCATATTTTTCCTTCATGCATGAAAACCATTTGACAATTTGCTAAAAAGAAATTGTATTATCTAAACATTTTGGTCTGGCCCTCCCCCTCTCCCACTCCCCCTCCATACCGCTCCCCTTCCCAGCCGTGAGCGCAATAATTAAGAATTCAATTTAAACTTTTGAAACTTTTGGCGTATGGGAGTAAGGGACGCACGCGACAAGCGAGGGGCCAGGGCGAGGCATCGCATCAGGTGGCTCAGTGCTGCGGCTTTCTCTGTGACGGTGTAAAGTCAAAAAGCCGCAACATCATTACGCTTTTGCATTTGCATGCAGCTGGCATGCCACAAACTTCGGCTCGCACACACCCCAGCAAAAGCAAGGAAGTCTCTGGACTTCCGACTACTGAATACCCCCCAATCGAAAACAGTGTCTAGAAAACTATGCATACTCCGCAAAGAATACCAGTCGAGAAAGGCCATTCCTTAAACTATTACTAGTATCTGGCACTATTTTCGCCTCATTTTACTTTGCTACGAATAGGTACAGTACAGCATACCCATGGACGTGTACGGGGTGTTCAAAGAGTAAACCCACATGCCGCACGACCAGCAATAAAATGCATTTGTGCAGAGGCGCCCCAGATGCTGCTGTTGCTGTTGGTGGTACTTCCAAAGGTTCTCAGTAGTTTCATTTAATTAGCAGCACAATAGAAAGACGCACACATTTAAATTTAATCACAAAAATATTTGTAGTGGAATAAGCAATGACAATTCAAATTTGGTTTGGCGTTTGAGCTCTAGTGCGGTTTTCCTCTACAGGGTTTTCGTTAACAGCTTTCCAGACCATGAGGTGCGAGTACTTATTAAATTATAAAATATATATTAATTGATTCCATAAGACCGAAATATTTGCTGGCCACACAGCTATGTTTGCGTAGGTCCTCCTTCATTTTAATATATTTTTGGGAATAACCGGCAGAGTCCTTTAGAACGGTTAATAGTTGTGCAATTATCTTTAGCAATTTGCAATTAGTGATTTAGTGATCTTCGACACGCCGACGAAGAATCGATCGGACATCCTTGGTAAAGCGCAGGGCGTCCAGGAATGGCAGCAGCTTCAGCAGCTCCGTGTCGTTGGGATCGTAGATGAACGACTTGATCGGGATGGCGTTGTGGGGAAAGTCCCGATACGCATTGGGCGTGTTGTCGATGATGAGCGTTCTGCTCAGGTCCCGGTTGACAATAGTGAGATCCTTGCTAACAATGGAGGTGTTGGAGCGGCAGTGCTGTCGGTAGAAGCGCCGCTGCAGCAAGCCCCGTCCGGCGTCCAGCAAGTCCACCACCCGAGCGGCGTACGACTCCACACTGGCCGTATAGATGACCAGGTCATACCACTGGGCCACATGATCGAGGAATTCGTCGACATGGGGCCGCTTGAAGACACGGAACAGAATCGGCTCTATGCCATCGATCGTCAGATGGACCTGGTAGTCGGGAACTGCGTGGGCCGGCACTTGGCTGCCGCCCACGTTCTCCTTGGTCTCCGGATCAATGTAGCACGAGTGAAGCAGCGTCTCGTCCAGGTCCAGTATCAACGTCTTTCGCGGCACACGTTCGAGTTGAGTGGCGCACATGCGCGACGGAGGCACCTCCTTGTAGATAATGTATCGATCCGGTCGAATGAACTCAAGCGTCCTGGCCGCCAAAAAAGCCAGCAGTCGTCGAAGGCAGCTGTAGAGTTCGCTGCGAACCAAAACCAACAACGATGGCGTTGGGGCCACAGACGGGTCCACAGACGTGTCCACATCTAAGGCTGAAGCCGAAGAAATCTGTAGATTGATGTTTTTAGCCAAGACCGACGACATTGGCGGCACCAGACTGACCATTACAACGAGTAGGAGTTGTCCCCAAATCATCAACGGATTAACTTCCAAGCGGTACCAAAATTTGTTGACTTTTGCCTTCTATTTACACATTGTTTATTGGCTTCAATGACATTTGAATTTCATTTTTGCTGCTCGGAAAACTATATGAAATCGTTCTATAAAGTTATATGTGCTATGTGGAAAAGGCTATGCTAAGGCTATCTATTTTCGATGAATGTCAGTTGGAACATTGTTTTATATTCGAACACACTGCCCTGAGCGGAGCTGAGCAGAGGGCACACTTGCACACTTTTCACAATGGCAGAGTCAGAGGATGTGGAGCACAATGTAATGGACGAGGAATTCGACGAGTTCTGGGACAAGGTCAGCTGCTACGTGGTGGCAAACTTTCCCTATGACGAGAGATGCGACTTTGTGTTGAATGCCACGGATTGCATTACCGAAACCATATTCGTGCCCTACATGCGGATGCTGGCGTGCGACCTGAAGTGCAGGAACCAGTTCCAGGAGATAGTCTACCTCACGATATTCGTGGCATTCTGCCTGCAGCTGCTGATGTGCCTGACCCACGTGGTGGACATGTAGTAAGTGCACTCCCGCAATGAATGCACCCGATACCTGATCGATATCCGTGTCTCGTCTCCCTATAGCTACAGTCCAGCCCTGAAGGTCGTCTCCCAGATGCTGCATATGAACGAGCATTTGGCGGGCGTAACCCTACTGGCGTTTGGCAACACCTCTCCGGATCTGGCAGCCAATCTGGCGGCCATCAAGGAGGAGGTGCCAGTGTTTGCCAACTCTCTGGCAATGGCTCTGTTTGTGTCAATGTTCACTGGTGGCATGATCTGCTACATAAGCCCCTTCAAGATGAATACGCACGGCACTGTACGCGACATACTGTTCTTTATTTTGGGAGTGACCCTGCTGGAATATGTAATGGCCTCCCACGGAGAAGTAACCATGAACGAATGCTTTGGTAGGCTTTACAACATCATCTGGTTCGCTCACTATCTGATCTCTGTCTCTTTCCCGTCAGTGCTGGTTCTGGTGTACTTATCCTACATTGTAGTGAACATCTTGGACGTGTACCTGATGCGGAAAGCCATGATCAGTGAGTGCTGAAGGCGGGGCAAATTCATGGCCGATCCGGTGTATATCCCTCTATTCTATTTTTAGTACTGGAACGCCAAATAGGCGAGCTTCAGGAGCAGCAACAGACTGTGGAGGTCAGAAAGAAACTGGGAAGACTGGAAGAGCAATACGCAGAATATGCCGAAGACGCGATGGTGGAGATATTGGAGAGACCCGGCACTAGGGTCTCGGTTTTAAATCCTGTCCACGATAATTTCAGCTACGCCACAAAGCGTGTCTCGCGGGCGCGCCAAAGCGTGAACCAACAGGCCACACGGAGTGTGTTTTATAACCTTACGACTGCCAGGAACCACGGACTCTGGAGGGATTTCGCCACGTCCCTCAATCCCATCGATATCGACGAATGGCGGGAGGAGAACATGTTTGGGCGAGCCTTCCACCTGGCCATGGCCCCTGCGAAAATTCTGTGCGCCGCCTACATACCCCTCGTCGACCATGAAATGGAGAAACACGGCTGGAGCAAGCTGCTCAATTGCATCCACACATTCCTGAATCCGGCCGTTACCATTATCGTCTCCGTGGGTGAGTTGTCCCCTCTTTCCCCTCTGAGTTGTCTGTTGGGCATTCTCCCATCTTGCAGCGTTGTTTACCTCCGGTAAGAAGACATTTTGGTACTCGGAACTGGCAAACACATGCATTTACGGGGTGTATTCATGTGCGATCACTGTTCCCTTCGCCCTCTTTGTCTTTGCACATTCTCGGACCGATGTGCCGCCCGTCTACCACTGGGTGAGTACTGAGTGCAGAGTCAAGTTTCGGGGTGGAGGATCTACCTGGTGGTTCAATCCGTATTTCAGTTGTACACGATCATGAACCTGACGGGCTCCACCTTCCTGATCTTTGTCTGTGCATCGGAGATCGACAAGCTGCTGGGAGTGGTGGGCAACATATTGAATATAGACGAGGACTTCATGGGCGTCACAGTCAACGCCATTACCCAGGCACTGGGGGATCTGGTGGCCAACACGGCCATGGCCTATCAGGGCTATGAGAAGATGGCCTATGCGGCAGCCATCGGAGGTCCCTTCTTCAGTGAGTCCAGCTGCCGTTGCTACCGAACAGAATACTTTACAGAGTTCTTCCTTTCTTTTAGACGTCCTCCTGGGCACGGGTGCTGTTATGTACTTCAAATTAAATATTGACATGAAGGTCACCATAGAGGAGCAGACCGGAGAGTATGGCACCAATGCGTACATTTTCCTCAATTTAGGCCTCTTTGCCACGCTGCTTTGGACCTCAACGCTGGACTTTTTTGCGCGCCGCTCCATGGGAATATTCTCAATAATGATATACATTCTATTCCTACTATTTGCATTCCTAATTCATCAGAACACCATTCATTCGTTTGCCAGCGATCCAACGGTTAGGCCTTCGCTTGAGTTGGACTGACAGGAAAGGAATATCTTTGGACATCCAATCGGAAGTACATAGTTGATTATATTAAGAACCACTCAAAGACCAAAACGAACTGAATAAATTAAACACAGCTCTGTATGTATCCCTTTTATGTCAATTGCTTTTCAGTCAATCGCTGGCAGCCTGCCACATCGGAATACAGTACGTAGTACTTAAGAGTACGTATCCTTTTGGCAAAGGAAACCAAATAAATATCATAACGAAGCAACTCCAGTGGGGCCTCAAGTGAGGACAGTTCAATGTATAACTAATAGGTTTCCTGTCGAGTGGAGGAGGTCCTTGCAAATCCTTGCACAGCGACAGCCGGAAGCCAGCAAGCAATCCTTGGAAAAGAAAGAAATGGCAACGGATGTTGCCTGACGTGGCGTTCTGTGAGGGGAGGGAAGCCTTACCCTTGTTCATACTGGTTTTTCCAAAAATATTCTAGTTTTTATGCTGCTTCCATTGAAGGGAAGTAATAGATACAGCAGACTTTGAAACTCGACAACGCTGGAGCATTCGTACGGGGGCTTTAGGTCCTAGACATCCTCGAAGACGAAGCCAATTCAGCAGAAATATATTTCAATACCCCATCCACACACGGCACGTAATCAACGGGAAAAGGCAGCCTTACCCACAAGCAACATATCCCGTGCACAGTGCACCAGTACGAGTACGAGTACGAGTACTTTTCACACCTCAGCGATGACAAATCGGTTAAGTCAAACGTAAGTCTGCGCTAATTGCAACGAGGCAGGTCACAAGCCGATTCCTGGCAGGCGATTCATTAGCCACACAACAAACACACGGACAGGGGGACACCGCAGTGACCACCAAGAACAGCCACAACCAGAGCCAGGGCCGGAGCCAGAGCCTATTTAAGTAGTGGAGTGGCAGTGCCCTAGTTTCAGGGCCAGTCGCACTGACATTAATTAGGGATTGCATAATTTACAGTTGTACAGCTGTACAGTTGCAAGTGTAACTGTTGCTGCTGTTCCTGCCACCGCGCTGCACTGGCCGACTTCCGGCGGTGCAACCTGGCGTATACGCAACGTGCCAGCCGGCTAATTGAGTTATAATGCTAAGCGGCAATTTATGGCGAGAAGCAGAAGCACCAGCAGCAGCCAGGACCGACCGTCTTCAGACATAAATCACCACGCAATGCAGCGCCGGGATGGCCGCCCCCTTGGGTTATTTAATATATCCCATAAATATGTTTCTGTCCAATAAACCCCTCCCTTCCTTTCGGACATATTTTTCCCCCTTTCGCCAGCCGACAACTGCAG
This sequence comes from Drosophila lowei, assembly GCA_008121275.1. NCBI lineage: Eukaryota > Metazoa > Arthropoda > Insecta > Diptera > Drosophilidae > Drosophila > Drosophila lowei. The sequence continues at coordinate 14,997,185 of CM017778.1, read as the reverse complement.
CTTCACTGCAAAGTTTCTCGGCGGAAATGGCAAACAGCAAACTGAAAGTTGTGAGATATTTTCAGTATTTCCTTGGTAGATTTTCCGTTTATTAAGAAAAATGATGAAGTTGCCCTCGCTACCAGAACGAAGCGACGCCACCGACTCAGCCACAGCCCGACCCGCCCCTATCCCTTGTAATTTTTATGCAACTTGTTATGAATAGTTTGTTGTGGCAAGGGTCCTGCCAGAAAGTTGGTTCGAAAACTTTGCAAGTCTCCCAAAATCCCAAAACTATAAGAACCATTTGATCCAATTGGAGTCCATGATTGAGCTGGAAAAATAACCAAGCTCTGTCCACGAAATTTTCATCTGTAGTTCAGTTTGTGATATATAATGGGATATATTACAATAAAGGCCTTGTGTGCTTTCACATACAGCAGCATACATACATACATACGGACCTTGTGAGCCGCGGCAAGGGCCGCAGATCTACTTATAAACATCTAATAAATATTCAAGAAACATATCAATGGAGTAAGAGATCTTTCGATGAATGATTTTCACTATTTCAAAATCATACCCACACGTGTGCTCAGCCCACTAGAAGTTTATGATAATCGCCGACAAATTCCCATTCTGATAATTCAGAGATTGACCATCTGTCGAGATACCTTAGCAAAACATTCGAGTTGAAACTAGATCAGCTAATCGACCGAGGAGGAAGCGGACGCCAACTTTTGTAAGGACTCTTCAAGCCATCTGCATCGGTGGTCCAATCTGAATGGCTCCGTAGAACTCCCAACGGTCTGATCCATCCAAATCAATTTTGGCTCATGCATAAGCAAGCAGCTGCCAATCGGAATGCGATTTCGCACTTGTGCATTAAATATTTGATGACTTTCACACCGAATCATGGCCAAGACCAAGGCATTCTCCCTTCTCCATTCTTATTTTTTCACATTCCATTCGGGAAAGCGTGCAGAGAATGGGGAAATGCAAAACAATTTGGTAACAAGCAAAATGCATCAAATCTCATGGACGTCGGGGCTGGGCCCGGGCTGGGACTGGGACTGGGATTGGGATTGGGGCACACTCGGAAAGACTGGAGTGGCGAAAAGAGAAACCAAAGCTGTTGCAAAAACATGTCCCATTAAGTGCACGGATAGAGGGGACCGCCAGATAGACAGGCAGATGGACAGGCGGCAGGCAGGAACTCTGAGGGTCTTGAGTGCTTTTATTGCTGCCGGAACTCTGTGTTGCATTTGCCTTTGAAGCTGACACTGATGCTGATGCTGAAGCTGATGCTGTAGCTGATGCTGTAGCTGATGCTGGAGATGGCTTCCGCATCGTTTTTTGCCTCTCTACGAGTACGAGTACGAGTACGAGTATGTGCCTCCCCTTCTTGGTTATGCAATTGTACTTAAATGTAATGGTTGTGCTTCAGCTGCAGCCGGAATAAGAGCCGGAATCAAGTGAAATTTACATGTAAGAGTCAATATTAATGGTGCCCCAACTTGTGGTCCAGATATGAACTATGAAAGTAAGTTCCCCTCTGAAAGACGCTGCAACTGGTTTGACCTACTTGTGACCCTGGGTCTGTCTCTATCTCTGGTCCCATCTTTGCATCCACACTGACGCACAAATCACTGGCTCCTTAACCGCTGACAGCACACCAACCCCGGACCACTTTAACCCTAATTAACGCGACGCTTTCGTCCTCGTTGCCATCAGTTTTCCTTCATTATGCAGGGCGCTTTTTTCTGAAATAGAGATGATGCTGGCGCTGATTGCTGGTTGCTGGTTGCTGGTGCTCAAGTCTCAGGACAGAACTTGGCAGTGGTTGCTCCACTGAATTTCAATGGACCGTCAGTTCTTGTGGCTTGCATTTCACTGGCGCCTTAATTATGATACTTCATTAGTTTAATTAGTCTGTGTGGCGGTTCAGTCTTGTTACACTGAAGGTGGTAATGTTATACATATGTACATAGCTAGGTAAAATTAATGATGAAGGATGCATAAGTACGAAGACTTCTTTACATTGGATTGAAGTACTGGTCCTTTGAGAACTCGTGCACAACGTCCATCTCCACGCCAGTACAATAAATAATGAATATTACAAATATCAGCCACATGAAGATGCCAGCCGATCGGCGGGCGTAGAAATTGAAGATCATGCACCACCACAATGTGGCCACGATGGTGATCATGAGGAATATGTAGCAGTTTTCGCCGTGCTCGCCATACAGCCAGAATGCAGCACCAGCCGAGCGAACTTTTTCATTAAAGGCAAAGGGAATGGCCATGGTAACCACAAGAGCTGGGGGCAAAGAAGTGTGGGTTATTTTGAGAATACAAAAAATCCTGCATCCTTACCAAACACGGGACCTCCTATAATGGCCGCAAAGGCCATTTTCTCGTAGCCCTGCAGGGCCAGGCTGGAGTTGGCTATTATGTCCGCCATCGCATTGGACACGGCGCCAAAGGTGATGGCCATGAAGTTTCCGGAAAGATTGAAGACAATGCCCACAATGGAAGTTAGCACCTCCATTTCGCTGGCACACACCCAGATGATAACGATCGAGCTAGTAAAACTGAATATGATGAACATCTACGGAGCGACGAAGGGAGAGAGTGAGCAGGAGCATTTGCAGATCTTTCGAAGTGGATGTCTTACAATGTGATAGAAGGGCGGTACATCTGTGCGACTGTGAATGAGGACAGCAGTGGCCAGAGGCAGTGTCACGCAGGGAGACCACATGGAGATGTTCAAATTGGGGACTATGTACCAGGCGTAGTACTTACTGGTGGCCGAAGCTAAAGGAAAGGGGAAGAGGAAAGGCGATAAGGATGATATTACGGACCCCTGTGGAATACCGACAATGCACCAGGGTGATCATGAGGAAAGGGTTCGTGATGATCTGCGTACAGTTGAGCAGCTTGCTCCAGCCGTGCTTGTCCTTCTCAAAGTCCACAACGGGGATAAATAAAATGAGGAAAAAATTCAGAGGGCTCTTGACGATCAGAAGAATGCGCTGACACCAGCCAGCCAACTGCCAGTCCTCCTTGTCGATGGGATTGAGGGACTCGAAGAACTCGGTGAGTAGAAAAAGGTTCTTCGGATTCCCCACATTGTAGAAGATAGTTCGGGTGGCTATATGGTCAACGACCGGGGGACGAATACGCTGCTTCGGTGTGCTGAAGAAGAATACCTTCTCGATGGATCCAGTCGGAGCTCGATTGACCTGTTTGGTGTCGTTGATATTTAATTCGTCATCCCGTTCCAGCTCATGCAATAAGCGCGTTTTTTCAGCGACCACGCGTGCGTTGCCAGGTGAAGTTTGCAGTTGAATAACTTCCCTTCGAAGTTCTACGATGATCAATAGATGATGATCAAATGGGAATGTTGGTTACGATTTCTACATATGTTCAGGCCTTACTCCTTATGGTGTAGCGCAGCAGCAACAGGTCCAGTATATTGATAATCAGATAGGAAAAATAAATGCCCATCAACACTAATCCAAGCCATAGGAAATGGTTATTTTCCAGTAGAATATTGAATGTGCAGCGGAATCAACATACCAATAGACTCTATAGCGGTCACGTTTCCCTCGCTGAATATTATGGAACGGAGCGTCACCAGACTGAGGAGCAGGAACAGAAGATCCCGGACGGTGCTGGGGCCATTCATCTTGAAGGGCTTCAGAAAGCAGACCATCCCCCCACTGAGTAAGATTATAGCGAGGGAATTTCCCACAGTTATCGTGAATATCGGTGCGTCGGCCCGAATGGGCATTAGATTGGCTATCAGATCGGGACATGTATTGCCAAAGGCCAAGAGTGTAACGCCCGCCAGGTACTCATTCATGTGCAGCTTCATGGAAATGATCTTCATGGTAGGAGCGAAGCTGCGGGATTGGATTGGGTAGCAGCTAGCATTGAGAGGAGAGCACCACATCGTTCCCCACTTACAACACGTCAATGGTTAGAGTCATGAGAAAAAGAAAGGCAATCACAACCAGGCAAAACAGCACCATCACCCCGATCTCCGTTATCATATCCGATATATGGAACGCACAGTACATCATCTTGAAGTAGTTGAACAGATTGATGATGTTCTGACAGTCCAACACTTGTTGGGACATCATGCAGCGTCTATCATATGGCAGTTTCATCACCGTCATGCAGCTCATCTGCTTCGACGCAGGGAATGCTAATGATGCCTAGGAAGCCTTAGAGGATTCAACATGACTTACGTTCTTGAGATAGCTATAGAACTCATGGTCCAAGAATGTCCAGTTCAATTTATCATCTTGATCAGTCATTATGCGGATACGGATTCGTTCGGAATGTGATGTAAGCACCAATATCACAACTATTTTTATAAAACTATAAAGCGTTGAAGGAAATCGAACAAACACCTATATTCATATTCGCAGAGTCTTTCAACCGAAACAGACATATTTCCCTGGATGAAAATAGCAGAAACCAGAAATAGCACTGTGATTGCCAGCCAAGATGTGACCCGGCGATTTGATAAGGAGCCACCGTATAAATCAATTTCAGAGGATTGTTTACTCCTAGGTTCTTCCCCAAATCATAACCCATAATATGAATGGGAGAAAAGACTGCTAGTGGCATTGTAAATCAGTTTTATATGCCTCGATAACACCCCGTTCCAGTGCATCGGTTTGGTATAAAAGCACCGCAGCGGTGAAGGGAACCCCTACAGCATTGGCATCAGCTTCCTGGGCAACTACAACTGGGACACCCTGGAGCCAAACATGATCGTCGCTGCCAAAGAATTGCTCAACGACGCCGTCAATCGTGGCCAGATCAGCTCTGGATGCGTCCTCTACGGCCATCGCCAGGTCAGCGCCACCGAACGCGGCTGGTCCCACTGGTCCGGCTAGGTTATTCCGATAGAGACACATAAATAAACGACCCAGAGCACAAACATTTGTCATTAGAGCGTCTTCATATAACCCACACAAAACTGCACCATTTTTATTAGGGAAAATAGGAACCAATATCGCATTGCAAGGAATCAGTAGTCAGAATTACATGGGATACCTTTGGGGATCATCGTTGAAGCCGTGCACAAAGCCCCACTCCATGCCAGCTGTGTAAATAAAAAACAGAACAAATATGAACCACAATAAGATGCCAGCGGAACGTCGCATAAGGAAGTTGAAGAAGAAGCACCAGCACAATGTGCTTATAATAGTTATCATGATGAATACGTAACAGTTCTCCCCGTGGGAGCCATATAGAGACGCCGTTCCTTCTTGGCGAACACCCTCATTATACCATAGGGATATTCCGATGCTCATTATGTTGTCTGCAAACAAAAACCAGATGTCAGAAGTTAGAAGTTAGAAGTTCGCGAAAAAGTCTAGACCTCGCACTTACTGAAAAGTGGTCCACCTATTATGGCCGCAAACACCATCTTCTCGTAGCCCTGCAGGACGAGGGTGGCGTTTGCTATTATATCCGCAGCCGCAATCGACACTGAGCCAAAGGTGATGGCCATGAAGTTTGAGGATATGTTGAAGACCATGGCAATAACAGTAGTTAGCACCTCAATTTCGCAGGTGCAAATCCAGATGTTCACAATGGCAATGGTGAAGCTCAGGCCGACAAAGACCTAGGGGCGGGAAAGTGGGTGTGGCGTGGTGTGGTATGTGAATTGTGGCCTTTTCTTACGATATGGTAGAAGGGCGGCCGATCTGTGCGACTATGAACGAAGACAGCTATGGCCAAAGGAACTGTCAGAAGGAAGGTCCACTTTGCGTAGGAAAATTGGAGTACGATGTACCAGCCGCTGTATTCGGCAACGATCATTGCTTAAATGAAAAGAATCGAAGGTAGGAATAATGAAGATTCACCGCATTGCTCCAATACATACAATGCACAAGGATAATGTAGAAGAACGGAGCCGTAATGATCTGCGTGCAGTTGAGCAGCTTGCTCCAGCCGTGCTTTGCCTTTTCATAATCCACATATGGAATGACCAAAAGCATTAGGAAAACCAGTGGACATCCAATGATCTGATATAACCGTGAAAACCTGCCACCCAGCTCCCAATCCTCCATATCAATGGGATTCAGTGACTCGAGGAAATCGCTGAACAGATACAGGTTCTTCGGATTTCGGTCATCATGGAGCATTTTTCCAGTAGCAGTAAAGTCAACTGGCACGTGATGGTCCAGCGCCTTGGATGTGGTAAAGAAAGCCGTATTGGTATTCTTAAAGAACTGACGTCTAGCCTTACGCCGGTAACCGGCAGTGTCCGTGATAACCATGTCGTCGTGAATTTTTAATTCATATATTGCTCGTCGTTTTTCTGCGATCTCTTGGTCTCGATGCGCGCCAGGAGGATGACCCATCAATTCGTGAATTTCCCTTCGAAGTTCTTGAAGATGCAAATCGAAAAACCAGAAATTCGTTTAATTCGAAATTGGTTTCAAATGGCTTTCACTTACTTCTGATGCTATGGCGCTGAATGACGAGATCGAGTATATTGACAGATAAATATACAAAGTAAATAGAAATCATCACTGAGAATGAGAATAGGAATGGGAATAACTTGAGAACAGTGCGACCGTAAGATATTAAACGGAAACATACCAACACTTTTGAGAATGGTCACCTCTCCGCCCTGTAATATTATATATCGTGAAAGCTCCACAGAAAGCAGCAGAAACAGAAGGTCTCTGGTGGTGCTGGAACCGCTCATCTTGAATGGCTTCAGAAAGCAGACAATACCCCCACTTAGGAGTATGATGACCAGTGCATTGCCAACGACGATAGAAAATATCGACGCATTGCCCCTTATTGGCGCCAGGTTGCCTATAATGTCCGGTATGGCATTGCCAAAGGACAGTAGGGTAACACCCGTCAGGTACTCATTCATATGCAGCCATACAGAGACGATTTTCAAGGCAGGAGTAAAGCTATCCAAAGGAAGAAATGGAAGAACGGAAAAGCATCAAAGCCATCTCATCATCCACTTACTATAGCCTAATGCTCGATGACATCAGCTCCAGAAATGCGAGGCATATCAGAACGAATAAAAACATCACGCAAATCTCCATAAATTGATCGGTAATTTTAAACGAGCAGTACATCATCCTAAAGTAGTTGAAGATATTCACGATTCTATCGCAATTCTGCACTTCAGTGGCCATCTTACAACGCTTGCTGTAGGGGAGTCCCATCACCGTCATGCAGCTCATCTGCAACAGGGATATGGATAATGTGCTGTGCGTACTCGTTGCAGGAAGTAACAGCAGGCTACTTACATCCAATAGAAAGTGACCGAATTCATAGGAAACATCACTTTCATTAAAGTCCTTAACAGGCATTATGCAGATTTTCTCTTTACTTGAATGCTTGAACTCGAACGTAGACTAGAATTGAGCTTCGAATTAGTCAACAGACTGACGGGAACTGTACGACCAACTTTGTCTTTGTAAAAATACGAAAAACTCGAAACTCTGCTAATGAGAATAACCAATATCTGATGGCTTGTAATCTCCCGATGGCGGAGTTGCAACCTACCGTTGCAATACCTCTAGAGATACGATAGACCGTATTTAGTGGAGGAATGGAGCGCTACGAAAAGAGTCGAATGTTGAAATACGAGTATATGAATATCTGGCTTTTCTGTTTCAATCACAACTGCAATAAACTTTATTTCAGTCTACATATACACATCGCTCGGCTATGAATCAATCATTAGAAACCCATGATTCTTACGCGTTCTCCATTCACTATGATGAGGTAAGTGATTTCCGATTGGTACAAGAAAGTGGACTTAACTGTATGTTCACTTATGTACGGCGCAGATGAGCTGCTTTGCCATAATGGAGTATCATTTTGAGGATCGATGCGCGTTGGCCCACAAGGTGCACGAGTGCGACACTCTCTCGACTTTGTTAAATTATTTCGCCCTTATGTACTGCGCGCTGAAAATACGACGCAAGATGGAAGAGTTGTTCGCGCTTTTTTTTATCTTGTTGCTGGTCCTTTCTCTGATGGTCACTATTTCCATTGTCGTGGAGACTCAGTGAGTGAGCTTATCTGAGGGGGAAGTTCTTTTGCTTATGTCCAGTTATCCCTCAGTTTCAGTCCCATGCTGAAGATTATATCGATGAAGATGGGCATGAGTCAGTACCTAGCCGGGACTACGCTGCTCGCCATTGGCAATTCCATGCCGGACGCATTGGCAAACATGATGCCAGTGAGGTCCGAGGCCCCTATGTTCTCCATATCCATTAGCAATTCGTTGGCCGTCGTGCTGGTAGCCGGCGGTATGGTCTGGTACCTGAAACCCTTCAAGATGAATCCCCACACCACCCTGAGGGATCTCCTTGTTCTGATACTGTCGTGTGAAGTCCTGACTTTGATATTGTTACGTCCCAAAACACTTACCCCTAGAGATGGGATATGTAAGAAGCTCTATTTCGTAAATTCAAAAGATCACTCAGCCCTAAGCCAAGCCATTTACAATAGATCTGATCAGTGGGTACTGCCTTTACTTGATTATAATCTTTACCGATCAAATCGGGGTGCGATTGACCATTAATTGTGAGTATTCTTTACACAAAACTCTTCGAATGTTTTTTCGTCAGTCGGACTGCCTCCAGCGCTACGAAGACAAATTGAGGAAGCAAATCTGATGCCAGCATCAGCGGAACGCAATGCCCAGATAGGGCAGATGAAGAACACTCTTACGGAATTGGAAAAAGATCATCGCCTGAGCATTCACCGATACGGGAATAAACGACGAAGTGTCTCTTGGAGAAGCTCCAGCTCCAGCGAGCATCCATTGAAAGCTAGCCGGAGGATTTCTTTTGGATTCGCCACACCCTATCCAACAGCACCAAATCCTGAAGTGGATTTTGAGGCAACACGCACGATACTGCATTCGAGGCATAATTCGAGAAACCTATTTCTCTTCTCAGATTTCTTAGAGAACCTGACGCCCATAAATTTGGAGCAATGGGGTTTTGTCGGATATTTTCGGCGGTTCTTGATGATATTAAAAGCACCTTTCGTACTCCTCTGTACATTATTTCTGCCCGTTGTGGACTACGAGATGGACAGGCACGGCTGGTGCAAGCTGCTCAACTGCATCCAGATAATCACTACCCCCTTAATTGTGATCACTTTGGTGCACTGTAAGTGCATATATAGTATTGCTCTCGGCACACACTCCACTCCTACCTATGTAACTGGATTCTCCTTTACCTCAGCAATCATTGTGAGTGAATTCACTGAATGGTTTATTATTCTTCAATTGTCATATGCCCAGTGGAGTCTTTGCATCACAATTCCCCTGGCTCTCATTGTATTCGTGCATTCCCGAACCGATATACCGCCCGCGTACCATTCGGTGAGTACTGAACCTCAAACCCATGGCGAAGCGCCTGGTATTAACCTAGTACTCGTACTCCTACCCATGCATCCCTCGATAGATGTACCTTGGTTTGAATGCCGCCGGTTGCCTGCTAATATTGGGGATTTGTGCTGCCGAGCTGGAGATCCTGTGCTGCATTGCGGGACTGATCGTCTACCTTTCCGAGGGCTTCGTGGCTGTCACCTTCCGATCGATGGCAGGTTCCATCGCTGACACGATTGTGGCTGTGTCCCTGGCCATGGAGGGGTACGAACAACTGGCCCTCGGCGCCATCCTTGGTGCCCCCATCTTTAGTAAGTCATGACTTTACTGTATCTATTGCGCTAATTTCCGAATCACCTAATGAAGATATATTGGTTAGCATGGGATTGGCTATCCTGCTTCAGGAGACTGTCCGCCATGGCTCTGCATGGTTCCTGTTTGGAAGGCATGGCACGAACTGTTACATCTTTTTCCTTGTGGCCGTCGGATCCATGTTGTTTTGGACCATGACCTTCAACTTCTTCGCGCGCCGCTCAGCTGGGATATTCTCATTTATTTTGTACTTCATTTTTATCATTTATGCCGCTTTCGTTGAGTGGAACGTGATTCATGAGTTCTCCAAAGATCGTTTTATAGTTCCAAAATAAAATCAAAAGGACCTATTTCCTAACAGAAAAACCATAAAACAACTAGGCAGTCAATGGGCCGCCCATGTGATTTGATAAACCTGAACCCCATTGGAAGGGCCGATCTTATAAATCAGAGACCTGTGACGAGGCTTGCTCGGAGGTTCTTACCCCAACGAGAATTAATGATTAGTGGCATTGTAAATCAGTTTTATATGCCTCGATAAGACCCCGTTCCAGTGGATCGGTTTGGTATAAAAGCACCGCAGTGGCGAAGGGCATCTTCATCTGAACCATCACAGTCCATAGTCATGGTGTCCAAAGTTGCTCTTCTTCTCGCCGTGCTAGTGTGCAGCCAGTACATGGCGCAGGGCGTCTACGTCGTCTCCAAGGAGGAGTGGGGCGGCCGTGCACCCAGCTGGACTGTAGCCTTGGGCAACTACCTCGGCTACGCCATCATCCATCACACGGCCGGCTCCTACTGCGAGACCCGCGCCGCGTGCGGTGCTGTCCTGCGCAGCGTCCAGAACTACCACATGGACTCCCTGGGCTGGCCCGATATCGGCTACAACTTCCTCATTGGCGGCGATGGCAGTGTGTACGAGGGCCGTGGCTGGAACCGCATGGGTGCCCATGCCGCCGAGTGGAACCCCTACAGCATTGGCATCAGCTTCCTGGGCAACTACAACTGGGACACCCTGGAGCCAAACATGATCGCCGCTGCCAAAGAATTGCTCACCGACGCCGTCAACGTGGCCAGATCAGCTCTGGATACGTCCTCTACGGCCATCGCCAGGTCAGCGCCACCGAGTGCCCCGGCACCCACATCTGGAACGAGATCCGCGGCTAGTCCCACTGGTCCGGCTAGACTTGCCCACGGAAATAACATATTAATAAAATTAATAGTAATTCTTGGATGATCTAGGCGACTTTTTGGCAAGTGGACTTTAGATTCGTTTGGAATTCCATTTAGGGATCGCTGTCATTTAAATTTCTAAAGTAATGGACAAAAGGAAATTCCATGGCCAAATGGGTGGCCCGAAGTGGGGACCGAAGGCGGCGATATTGCTCCCGCTCTCCATCTTCGTTTACCAGCCAAACACTCACGTTCGAGCTGTCAAAGTATTTCATTCGTTAAAATTGACCAAAAAGTTTTCAAATTTTCGTTCAGCGGGCAACGAGCTTTCAACGAACACATTTTCCGCAGAGGCCAAGACGGAGGGGGAGGCGAGATAAGAGGATGTGTGGATGGATGGAAGCCGTTGAACAGCCATTCAAGCATGAGAAACTTGTAGAATATCATTAAGTCGTCGTCGCACATCTTACGCTCAAATTGTTGAGCTAAACTTTGACAGAAGCTGGCTAGAAGACGGCTTCGTTTTAACAATAGCAGAGAACGGAGTCGTGGCCCATTCGGACAAGGGACAATGAGAAATTCCAGCTAAGGAATTAGGAATTGAATTCGAAAACTTTTTGATTTAAGACGTGCAATGTAGCTACAAATTGTAATGCACTGTTCACTACCGTCACTGAACCCAAAAGTCGGCCAGAGAGCTCCACAATTGGTAGCGGACCAACACGAAACCGCAACTTGAAGAGCATTCTCATTAACAAAATCGTCGTTAACAACGTAGTTCTGAAAAGTTTGCAGTTGTTTTTATGTTTAGGGTTTCGGTTTCTAGATGAATCTCGGTTTCCTTTTGCCCCGTGCTTCCTTGACCAACAATGAAACCGCGAAAGCGCATTCGGGGATAAGTAAAGTGGCTTGGCTTCACTTTATCCCCCTCCAGCGAGAGTCAAGCCCCGCACAAAGCCCCCCCAAAGATCTAGCTGTGGATTGCACCTGTCCCCCGCCCTATACTCGTACTATTAATGATTACCCCTCTCAAAATGATTGAAAATAGTCAATCCAAAAAAACACCTTAATCAATCCGAGTCCACTATTAGAGATTCTGATTGATTCCAATTGCATTACTTATTCATTTAAATATTGGCCCCTTCAATGACGACGAGTAAATACTTTTGCCAGACAACAAAACAGTAATAAACAAATCCACTATGATCGTCGGCCATAGTATGTAAGTACTACATATGAATAATCTTCTCAAAGCTGACATGTAGTTCCCCTACAATGTGCAGGCATTCCTTTCCTATATATTTCGTGGCTTAAGCTTGCTAGATTGTCCGAAATATTAGTATTGTTGAAGCGTGGGTTGGGTGCCGAGTCTCCTATAGATGGTTTTCTTATTCTCTTTGTTAATACACTGCAATACTATACTCTTGATCATGCCGAGAGTTCTTGTGAGACTACTGTCATCTACCTCTCTGGGGGCTGCAGTTCGATACGCTCACATGTTGCTGAATTCGCTCACTAAGGTGGTTCTTGTGCTGGCAATTTCTAAAGGTGCACTGTATGCTGACTAGAGTTGAACAGCTTGGTTCTCGCGGAACCAGTGACGCGCAAAATCAGTCGTTCACTTGGTCGAACAGTCCTGTGGTACGAGTATCAGTCTCTACGTCATCCAAATAAGAGTGAGCATGAAATAAGTAAGTTATCTTGCGATTGTTCCCATCAGAGGCGTGTGCATCAAAGGAGATAAATGTACAGAGTCTGCCCCCTTCTAACCATTGTAGAAAATAATGATGGAGGACAGTAATCTAATCAAAATTCCAAATGAAATCCTCTCATCTACGCCCTTATATGTATATATTTGGGGGGAGAATTTGATTTAAATCATATCAGCCACTTCATCGTTTTCAAGACGCTCATAAATTAGTATAAAACCCCTAATATCACATTGATAACAAAAAATAAATAAATACAATTTATAGCTTGAAGCAGATTTGAAAATCGTATGATGTCCACATATTTTACACCCTGGGAATGTGCAAATCGTAAATTTTACATTGTCTGTGCATAAAATTACACGATAGTTACACCATTTCGGTGCCATGGCGCTGCGACTGCGTCATCTTTTATAGGAAAGCTTTCATTCGAGCTTCAAAGCCCAATGTCCTGTAGACTTCTACTTCGAAAAACAACAGATTTATCCGGATTACATCTATTCCTATAAAAGGTCATTGCATATTGAGCTTTTATATCGAAGGTCTTCGAAAGTCCGCACGGTATAAGACATATTTCAGGGAAATTCTAGACAAATTAATTAGTGCCACTTGTGCTGATTAGAAGTCCGATTTGGTCGTCATCACGGCCATATCAGGATGTGCTCCAGATAGCCGCCATATCAGATGTGAGCTCGCGCGAACTCAACTGACTCGCGCGCCTGTTCATCGCTGGCGATAAGCCTGCTCGGGTTCGATTCGATGGGGTATATAAGGCGACCATGAGTGGAACAACGCACAATCGATCTTCAACAATGGCAAATAAAGCTCTCGTCCTTCTGGCTGTGTTCTTCTGCGCCCAGGCCGCTCTGGGTGTGACCATCATCAGCAAGTCGCAGTGGGGAGGCCGTTCGGCCACCAGCAAGACTACCCTCGCATCGTCCCTGAGCTATGCTGTGATCCACCACACCGCCGGCAACTACTGCACAACCCGAGCCACTTGCCAGACCCAGCTGAAGAACATCCAGGCCTACCACATGGACTCCCTCGGCTGGGCTGATATTGGCTACAACTTCCTGATCGGCGGCGATGGCAACGTGTACGAGGGTCGCGGCTGGAACGTGGTGGGTGCCCATGCCACCAACTGGAATTCCAAGTCCATTGGCATCTCCTTCCTGGGTAACTACAACAACGACAAGATGACCTCCGCCCAGATCACCGCCGCCAAGGGTCTCCTCGCCGACGCCGTCTCTCGCGGCCAGATCATCTCCGGCTACACTCTGTACGGCCACCGTCAGGTCAGCGCCACCGAGTGCCCCGGCACCAACATCTGGAATGAGATCCGCACCTGGGCCAACTGGAAGGCTTAGGCGATCAAGGTCAATGCATATGAAAAGCAAAAAAAACACAAAAAAAAACTTGAATGCAAATAAAATCTTAAAAATACAATATACACACTTAAAAACAACATCGGGTATTTTTAGCTGCGGGACTTCCCTCGAATTCTACGATCGCTTCGTGTGGGCCAGGAGAAGAGCTCAGAATCGTTATCAAGTCAAATGGAAAGCCTGATTGACTCACCGTAGAACTCGGTCGCATACACGACCACAGCCCCAGACGAGCTGGAAGCGGTCGATTGCCGTGATCCATCGAACTTAGGGCACCCACGAGAGGGATGTGATTTATTTAATGATTCCTTCCATATTCTCTAGAAGTTACACAATGTCTTGTACGTGAAATCTCTTCCACGATCCGCAATTGATAATGCAAGGAATTACATTTTGAATTAAATACAAACTAATATTTATTCGAATATCTTTGCATATTTAGTATACAGTATACATAGACAGATATCGTACACACATAAAACGATTCGTTTGCTGTTAATTGATACACAATAGTAAAATCCGGGTGATATATAGCATCGTAAGTGATGGGGTTATGTACGCCATGTGTTCCGTATCAAGTATCGAGTATATAATATGCATAAGAGTCTTACGAGATAGCTTAACACATAGAACATCCATATCCATATCCAGAGACAGGGCTTTCGGGCTGTGGGCTGTGGGCTGCGGGCGCCAATTGAATTTATCTGGTAACGAGCTACTTGGGCTTAATCTAATTGAAATTCTCATGGTTAAACGAATGAAAACGTTTATAACAGGTTGTTGTTGCATCTACTTTCGAATATCGGATGTGGCCGAAAAGGAATTGAAGCTTTTCTGGCCCACACCAAAATCCTTGTTCCGGTTCTTTTTTTGGTTTTGGAAATTTAAAGAGAAGCAGCCATATATATTTATAGCATATGTATATGCATTCACAAAGACAATCTGCTTGCGTTTTCATTTTACCTTAAACAACAATATAATGAGCGACGGCTATAAATGGGAATTACTTCAAATTTTTCATTTGCTAAAAACACTTTTCAACACATTTATGCATAAATACATACTATATATGTATAGATAGAGGTATATATAGCATATAGGTATAAACGCAAGAGTGCACCTGATTGATGGAGGAAACGGAATGAGCCAAGTAATGAAAACCAAAAAATGTTGTGCGGCTGGGCAAGACGAGGATGTGGATGCGAGTAATGCGAGCACGCGCTCACATCACGGTTACATAGTGAGAAACAAACTTAAAGAAATCACAACTTAGGCCTGGCTCTCATTGCGCCCAGGTGTTATGTTGACCTGACGATCTACCGGGGACGGCGATGGCACCTGCACTTCGGCATCGGCCACATCGTTGTACGGCGGCGGCGGTGGAATGCTCTCCATCGCGTCTAGGCCTGCGTCGATCACCTCCAGATCATCATCGTCATCGGAAATGGGGCCAAGGGCGACATCACTGCGTCGCATTGGAGGCGTGTTGGCATTCACGTGCATCGTGTTGTTGTTGTTCGGCATTTCGTTGTTGTTGTCCATGTTATCGTTATCATCCATAATGGAGGCGGCGTTTGCAGTGGCCACTGCATCCAGAGCCACGAACAGGGGGGCCACACCAGGATTTGCTTCAGCACCGCCAGCTTCTCCGGCCTGATCCTCTTGGTAGTTGGACATGGCCACCTGATAGGATGGCGGCGGTGCCTGCTTCAAGTACTGGGCAATGGCCTCATCATAGTTGGGCAACAGAGTGGAGTAAGCACGCTCCTCAGCCCCAAAGGTGCCGCCCACACCATTGATCCCGGATCCAGTCTCGAGGAAAGGGAACAAAGTGCGGATATGTTGCTGACGCAGAGTCAAGTACTTGTAACAGCGCCAGACGATGCCAATGCAGTAGGCCTTCAGGAATACGATGCACACGAAAACGACGAGAACCACCACGACCAGCTCCTCTGGCGGCAGCTCCAGCAGCTTCTCGCGCCAGGGCAAGCGGTGAGATTCGGCAATGATGCGATGGATGGCCTGTAGGTAGCACAGATAGCCAGCGGCGGTGAGGCTGCAACGGGAAAAAAAGAGATAGGGAGGTTGCCCACAAAACGATTTAAAATGATATTCTTACGTGGTTATGGCAAAGTCAAACAGCTGCAGACAGAAGAAGGGCAATAGATGCGACGGTTTCCCCTTGATGGTTCCATAGATCATCATCAGCGTGATGGCTATCATGCAGGTGCACACCAGTCCGCCCATGTCAAAGTTCTCTACAAGCATGCGAATAAAACCAAAACGATAATTAGTAATCCATCCACGGATCCACTCTGTGTCACTGCTTACGCTCACGCTTACGATAGTTGAGGGAATGGTCGCGGTAGGCGTAGGGCGGGTCCACTTTGCTCAGGGGCGTCGGCAAGGCTGGTGCATTGAGATCCACGGTGTAGTCATGGCTGCCGCTTTCCAACTCGTCCATCATCTCGGGATTGCGCCAAATTACCGCCAGAACGCTCAGGGCCAAAATGTTGAGGAACTGCAAGTGAGGCGGAGACGGATACATGAATACTACGCTGTATGATACCATCGTATAAACTTATGTGGGAACAATGAGCTAAGTTAGGATCAATCCAATGGAATGGGTATCAAGATATATATTAAACATTTTCGCAACAAATGAATACAACGGAAACGGGTTTAGCGCTGGTCAGCTGGGTCCAAGGACTCCAAGCTTTGGGTTAAGTGGTGGCAGCTAAGGCACTGGACGCCGCTCGGAGCCACTGCCGACTCCAGCGATTGCCAGTAGTGCTTGGGCTGGACCTGCAAATGGTTGAGATATCCAATGAACGCTTGGTAGGAAAAGTCCAGTGCTAACTTGCAGTTAATGCGATGGTGATGGCTGCAGGCGGGGTCGAAGATCCAAGTCCTTGGCTCTGGTACGCTCATGGCCGATTTGAGGAGGTGATTTTTGAACCCCTCTTGATCGGAGCCGTAGTAGATTCGCGTGGTTGTGTAGGCAATGCCATCGTGGATCAGCTGACGCACATTCGGGTCAGTGACAACCTTCAGCACTTCCAAGGAAGATAATTCCGGATTTTGGAGTCGTACTAAATGCCAGGGCGCGATCAAAGCAAAACGTACACAAGATGCGACTTCTGTTACCTTGTCCTGCCGCTGAGGCCACCGGCAATTCAACCAACGCACTGCAGACAGTAGGACCTCCAGCTCCGAGTTGACACCGAGCATACTCGAATTAAGCAGAAGAAGGAGTGGCTTCAGCGGCAGAAGGAGGAACTCCTCAGAGGCCACGAGTGTCAGAAAGAACTTGGAAATTCGCAGAAGGAAACGTCGCTGAGATCGCTCCATGTTCAGGCGCCTCGCCTCCACGTACAGCAATGCGGCTGCGTTCTCTTTGCAGCCATCTATCAGACAATGCTCGCACTGGCGGACCAGCTGTGTGATCTTCAAGAACTTTGCCGCTCGAAGGACCTCGAGCAGGCCCAATCGGGGCAGGAGTGGCTTGTCCGTAAGCATCCATTCGTAGATAAGACCGAAACTCCTTGCGGTCACGTACTCCTCTGGTAGCTCCAATTCAATATCGTGGGCGGCATCGCGAAACGACTGTGAGTAGCTCTGCAGAACCATGAGATGCACGGGGAAGTGACATTCGCCGATTCTGACAACCGAATCTGTCCTCAAACGATTTTTGGCCAGCTTCACCAGTAGTGTATACAGATTGGGCTTATTCTTCATTTGGCAAGGAGTAGCTTCCAGTGTCGACCACTTTTCGGATGCGGCATAGCCCAAGGAGAACAGGGAGCGCTCCTTAGGCTCGCCAGCTTTGATAAGCCCGGACGGGGACGAAGGATAATTTAAAGCTGGGTTCTTGTACAGCAAGACTAGGCCATTCTCCTCGCTCTCCACGTCCCCAGAGCTGCTACTCTCCTCCGTCTGCTCCTGCTCCTCTTCCATCAGGCTCTCTTCTTCGTCATAGCTCAGGGAGGTGCTCGCTGAATAGGAATCAGATTCTTCGTAATCGCTCTCTGCTCCGTGGTACATTGCACTCGAATCTTGCACAAGCTGTGTCGAAAGCTTCTTCTGGAAGCGATCTCATTGGAAAGGAGCAATCATTTCAAATTGCTCCTGTGCGAAAAATGTAGATTCGAATGTTAGATTTAATATTATTCCAAAATGACTGGGAAGGCAAATGCCAGCTTATATCGTAGGGGATACAGATAGACAGATTCATTAAACACATTTTTTGAATATCTCGCAGGTGTTTGGGTATTCTATGGCTTATCATGACGATGAGCTGGCAGGCGGAGAAAAAAAACCACAACAGATAAGGAAACTTCAGTAGATTTGATTTGCGATTTGTGTGCTGATAAGTGACAGTTGAATTAACAATTCTCTAATTTATGGCAGCCTTCTGTTGCGCTGTTGAAACTGTTGACCGAACAGAAAGATGTTGTACATACTCGTCTGTATGCATATCTGAGGGGAAATGTTTGCATATCATCTGGCGAGTACGTGGATTTTTAAAAATAAATGGAACAGCTCATGGATTCGGGTTTCTGGTATCTGGTATCTGGTGGTGGCTGTTTGCACATATGGCCCGTGCTTAGACATCACATCAGGTTCAAGGCTCTGTTTTTACTGCAAATTGACCTTTAATGCGACACTTAAATGGAGGCGCATGGTTTGTTTGATATAGCTCTAATGATACCTAAACCAAGTTGGATCAGTCAGATGCTCGCACGATGACTGTATCATTATATGATGATCCAATCGGAATATTCAATACGCGGCTATACGCTACATAAATAAATAAATAAATGAGAGCGTATGAACAGCCGATACTCGACTCGAATTGGAGGGGCAAACAAAGAAAAGGGGGAAACTGGGACCCGAAGTGGTATTAAATTGCACTTGAAGTTGATAAGAAGTGAAACGGAACACCATCGACAAGGTTTCAGAGCCCCACTGTTGCTGCTGCTGCTCAAACTGTAATCATATTCGCGACGCATGTGACGATTTGTTACTGGAAAACGTGAGGCACCGGTGCGGTGCGGCGAGCGGCTATGAAAGCGTGTCGCAGGGGACCCCAATCATAAGAGGCGGAACGAGCATTGAAATACACAAATTATGCCAATTGCTTATGCCAAGTCATGTGTAGGCGATGCCGCTCCACAATGGGCTGTAGTAGGGGCTACATTCAGACGGGGGCTGGACAAAAGGCCCACCTTAGGGCTTGTGTAATCGCACTATTCCGTTTGCCAGGCACGGATTCGGACCGACACTTCCGTATTGGGATGCAAAAGTGATGCAGTCCCATCTTCGCTGGCACTGTTGCAGATCAGATGACGTACGGATTGACGTCACAAGGGGAGGAAAACCCACGCAGGGAAAGTTGGACGTGTGCAGTGCGAAAGTTTTAGAGCTGCTGGATGCGTGCAGTTTTTGAGGAACTGCGCAGGCATGGTCAATTGATTTTTCCCTTCCTTGACACTGAAAAGGGTCAAAAATGAAGCGGCAACAACTTGCATGCGTGGGAATGCAGCTGTGTATACACATTTTGAGACGCCTGCTGCAGCTGTGTGTGTGGGTGGGGTAAAGGTCAGAGGGTGGTAATTGAGTTTCTTACCAAATGCCACAATCCAATCATCAGGGTGGCCGTATGGACATGCAGACCAAAACAGCACGTAAACTCCTTGTGCTGGCGATTGCCATTGCTGCTGGTGGCGGTGCCATTGCTGTTGTTGTTGTTGCTGGGATGATGACTACGTTGCGGACCCATTTTGACGTGAATCCTTAACATTTCACGCCCCGCAGACAGAGGTGGGTGCCACAAGCTGCAACAAAAGTAAATCACCAGGCATTAATTATGTTTATAATTTCACAATATCCTCGTATAAGTGTATACATAAGTACACATTATTTAGTACATATGGCTGCGGTTACAGTCAATGTCAATGTGTGTGTATATGCGTGGGTTTATTATTGTGTGCCACTTTATTTGATGTCTGCTTGGAAATTTGCACAATGGTTTTTATGGTTTTCTGCTTTCACTATCATTTTCGTTTAACCACTTATTATTAGATGTACCTTTGGGGTGT
This sequence comes from Drosophila lowei, assembly GCA_008121275.1. Taxonomy (NCBI): domain Eukaryota; kingdom Metazoa; phylum Arthropoda; class Insecta; order Diptera; family Drosophilidae; genus Drosophila; species Drosophila lowei. Next base: position 14,977,123 of record CM017778.1, on the reverse strand, counting down.
TAGATATATTAGATTAGATATCTATAAATCTGGTCTAGTTGTTAATGCAACTGGCACTGAATTCCAAATCTATCTTTTTAATGAACTGCGCAGCAGTGTGATAAAATATACCGATAAAATATACCGTCCGACCCTCAGAAATATACCAAAATATACCGTCTCATTTTAAAAATATACCGTAAATATACTGACGAATTCAAGTTCTATTATACATATTCCTCGTTTTTGATATTCCGACAAATATTACTAGCTAGATAGATCTCTCAGACCAGCCCACATAATTTTATTCGATTAATGAATCAATTTTCTACTTTACTGGTTTATTTTAAATACTTGTTTTTATTGGGGTTTGCCTAACAAAAGGTTTTAACGAAAAAGGTCAAACAAAAAAAACTATTGCTTCCTATTGCTCAATTTTGATATTCCGTTGAAAAATGCTGGCTAACTAAAACCCTCAGCCTTGCCCACATAGTTTTATCCCATTGATGAATAAACTTTCTACCAGATTAATTACTTTTAAGTACTCCCATTTATTGTATTTTGACTAAAACACGGTTTTAACGAAAAAGTTGAACAAAAAAACAGTCGCAATGTTGTCACGTCAATGTTGCTGGTGTTTGAAGACTTGTTGCTTATCAATCGGAGTATGGGCATCTGTATACCCTATTTCTGTTTTTAAAACGTAATTAATAAAGAAATTGTCTCAAATTGATATGTTTTAGAAGTATTCATACATTTGATTAGTTTTCTGTATATCCTGATCCCGATACTCATTCTTGGTCTCTGTAAGAAGACCACTAATTGTAAAATATCGTTGAAATACCTTTAAAACAGAGACTGACTAGTTTCTGCGTTCATGAGAGCCTGGTATGACAAACATTTCCGCAATTCTATAATATCCTTTTTCCTTTCGTTTTCTCTGCACATGAGTCTGGCCCATACAAATAATTGAATGTTGCCAGCAACATAGTCGTTCCGTTTTAAAACCGTTTCAATTACAAAACCGGTTCCGTTAATGTGCGATATATTTAAACCTGTGGAAAAGAGCACCCAACCACTTGAAAAAATAAGTTTATATGGATATATTAGATGTTGTGTATATCAAATACCTATCCACCGGTGCTTGAGGACCCCACTGATCCCGACAACATCACACGGAACCGGCTTACCAGGGAGGTGGCAGAGGTGCAACGCTTGGTTGAACGGGTTTGCTCCTACCCGGGGACGACACATTTCACCACCTTGAGCAGGCTGAACAGCACGAACCTGGAGCTGTGCGGGTCGGTGATTGTTCGCCAGGTTAAGCAGGTGATTCATATGGTATGGACGTTGTGCCTGCATATCGGCAGGAATATGAGAGACAACTCTATAGATTCATGGCGATTGTCGTGGGAGGGTCTACGTTGGATAGCAAACGCCGACAATGCGTTAACAAATCGGTCCTTCTCAGGACCACCAAAAATGCATAGAGATGCAAATATTTTCATTTATTCACATTCACATTTTCGTCCAAGAATTTTCTCCAGAATTTTCTCCAGAATTCCTCCAGAAGCCAAAGCAACTGCTGAAAAATTTCAATTGGCGGGCATTTAAAATTCAAAATATAGATTTCTCATGCAGGAAACGGCAGCGACAGAATGTCCGGATGTGTCGTGTTAATGGTATACCATCCAGGGCCAATTTCGCACCTACTGAATACGTATATTTCCCGTTGGGTTGACCTTTTCAATGGTATAGATCAATCATCACCTAATAGATCCAAGTACAGTTATTTAAGTAAATAATTTAAAAGTATGGAATGAGACTCATTGCTGTCAACCGGTTAAAGGAAGTCCTTACCCGATTCAAGTTCGGTTATCGATACTATCGCATAATACAAAACGTTGACTACTTGACCATCACTAGGTAGACAGCGAGTTTCGATATATTGAACTGAATTTGATAACGATAAAGATAACGTCCCATTTGTCAAAATCAAACAGGAAATAGCACTGTCCATAAAATCCTCAATTAGTAAAGGCATCTTTATTGATTTTTAAGTTTAATTTCAAGTAGCATAAGAGAGAGAGGACAGAGGAGAGGAGACAGAGATAGATTGAATGTAGCACATTGGTCTGCGATTGATTATAAGTAGTTTCTTGATTGTTATGTCTTCTAGAATTTTCCGTTTGACTGGAAACGATAACGTTCTTGCTCACGAAAAGCTCGTTTGGCAGCAGGGCTATTGCCCTGCGGGTTTGTTATCAAAAACTTGTCGTTCCAGTTGGCTTTGGGATCGTAGGTGGGAACATCCGGCTCGTCGTCCCAATTCTCAGTATACCCGACTTCCCCTTTATTCTCTTGATCAACGGCGACATGCGGAGTAGACGCCGAGCGATTTGGACGTTTATCGCCATTAGCCTAGTCGATATATAAACACAAGCGATATATATATTAATTGAGTTAAAAATGGCCAAATCTCACTTACCTTAGCTTCGTTGTGTGGGCAGCAGATCTTTCCGGAGACCTGATGACAAAGTGCGACTTTCGGCTTTGTGTCCGGGTTTAACAAATTTTCATACATCGATCTGTCCGGACAGTTTTCGTAATGTTCCTAGATGAAATGCAGGCACATCTGAAATATTGTTTAATTTAATGATGATGAATGGCACCGCTTACCTTCATTTCATCGGCCCCTATTAAGTGAGTGCTGTTCAAAGGACAGCGAACCTTTTTGGAGCCAGGATGATTTTTTTCGCAGCGCACCAGGTGAGTGGCCATGCGACTGCGAAGGATGACATGATTCTCGTCGAAAGGACAAATAATGAGCTTTTCATATTTGTTTCCCGACATTTTCAAAAAGTTCGTTTTACGCTTTAGTTCCTTTCACACTGAAAACTAAAAATGAAATAACAATTGTAATTTTTCTCAGGCAAAAGTGTTCAGGTTTGTTTTTAGACAGTGCTGTGACATCGGCTTCAAATTGAAATCGATATAAATGATTTTCTTTAACAAGAAAAGTTGCATAGGTGGAAATAGGTGAGACGTCTGTAACCAAAAGTCGCCGGGCATGTATGTATATGTATATGGACTAGCGGCCCTAGACAGAAAATATTTTTAAACTTGCTGGTTGGCGCTTTCCAAAAGTACCTAATCACTATATCGATATGCTAACAACCCTAACGTCTATGCGCCGGCCTCATCACATTCTCCCGCCCTCCCCCACTGCGCATGTCCAGCAAAGTGCGCAGATCGCGTGTCTAGGGTCCTGCTGGATGTACATATGTGTACACGTATGACATCAGAAATAGCACATTCTACGCCAGCCAGTGTACAGCCAGTCCTACAGGGTATGGAACGCTATAAACAAAGGATTGATGACTACATAATCGTACAAGTACTCGTAGGTTTTCAGCCTACTTTCTTATTTTTGTTTAGTTTTTCATCCTTGCCGCAAAAGCCACTGGTACAGCGAGCAATTTCTCAAAGAAAGGAATCGGGCAAGGTGGGTGGGTGTCTTAAAAGGAGAGTACCCGGTCTATACCGTTGAGTATTTATAAGCTGCCGGCATGAAGATGCTTTGCAGCTCCATTATTTCTGTTCTAATATTTCAATAAATCAGTCGACTGGGAGGTACGGCGTCGGCGTCTCCCCTCTAAGGAACCCAAAACTTGTATGATAGCCATGGCTCTAAGATCCCATTTCAATATCTATAATAATTACCTCCCATTTCTTTATTCATATCCTGAAGGTTAAGATTAAACCTAAGAAAAGTATTATCCTCATGGCGCCGCCACCTGGAGGCCGAGACCTTTGATTTTCTCATCGATCCAGGAGCGTAGATAGGGCACGTTCGCATACACTGACGGAATATCCGCCTCGGCGCACTCAATGCCCCAGGAGACGATGCCGGCCAGCTGGTAGCGGTCGGTCTGGCCGGGCAGCGTGCAGAAGAGCGGCGATCCGCCGTCGCCCTTGCAGGTGTCCTTGCCCTCGATGCCGCCGGCACAGAGGAAGCTGGGGCGCAGCCGGAAGTAGTCAGGCAGGCGGGTGTTTCGCAGCAAAGCCTGGCACTCGTCGTGCTCCACTATTGGCAGGTCGATGCGCTTCAGCGTCCGCTCCAGCTGGTCGCTGTTGGGGTCCTTGGCTCCCCAGCCGGTGGCAAAGCAGGTGGCCGATAGCAGATCGTCTATGACCTGCGGCGACTCCGGGGGCGGCAGGCAGAGGGGCTGGATGTGGGGGGCCAGTTGGACGGGCTCGTCAAGGACCAGTATGGCAATGTCGTTGAAGAGTGCCTCCGGATCGAACTCCGGATGCAAGATAATCTGCTTGATGCGCCTTCCCTGGTGCTCGTACGGTTCGTCCAGACTCTTCAGATCCCATTCGCCCGCCCGGGCCATCAAAGTGTCCACCGTCTCGTTCACGATGTTGTGGGAGCTGGTGATGACCAGCTGGGGTGGATGAGCGTGCCCCCGCACAGGTACTGCTGGCGACCGGTGAAGATGGCCACCATCCAGGGGAACTGGCCGAAGATGGACACGTCCTCCGTGTAGTTGTACTTGTCCTTGTCGGGGATGAGGCCCTGGGGGTTGCTCCAGCCGCAGTTCTTGTACCTGAATCCGTTCAGCTTCGCGACATACGGACTCTCGCTGGCATCCACCTGGAAGTTGAGGGGCAGTTAGCAAACGAATCTGCTCATCTGGGAAGAGAGTTCACCTTTTGGTTCACCTCACAGCAGCGATGCAGGGACCGACTGCACTGTCCAACGCCGATCCTGGGATTGATGATGTTCCGTCCGTCGTCGATGATGATATTGTCGCGGCACAGTTTCCGCGGCACGCACTCCATGTTCATGCCGCAGCTCTCGTTCGCTTCCGGTTCCAGCACGTGGCCGTTCTTGTCCCTGATCGAAGACACCGCTGGCCTTTTGCTCGTCCTCTGCTGACGCTCTACCCGGTCGGCCAGCGAGGCATTCCAGCTCTCCAGCTGGGCGCGTTCGCAGCACACCCTCCCCGTGCCGCAGAAGCGGGAAATGCGCGGTCCAATCCCCTTTCGTCCAGAGTCGTCCGTCTCCGTACAGCGGGTCACTGTGGTGCAGAGCTCGTCATCACGGCACATCGGCGACGGCGCATCCTGGGCGTTCACCAGGACAAGAGCTGCAATGGCCATCGCCATCCACAGCAAGCGGCATCTGCTCGTTGTGCCTGTGGCTGTGGCTGTGGTTGTGATTGTGCCACTCATCGTGGCAGAGCTGCAATTGCAACTAAGAGTAACAGATCGAAAGAGAATAACGATTACAGATAACACAGACGAGGCTGCAGCAGAGGTTATCAGCAATCAATCACTTCATGAAAACGATTATAATGGATTATCATGCGCACACACCCAGCAAGTCGCACTATTGGGAGTTCTATAAGCAAAACAAACCTGCACTACATGTATATCTTTTTCTTTGTTTGTTAATAGAAATTGAAATGGGAGCCCAACAGTAAGTATTCGAATTGAATTCGTTGGAATTGATTTATCACCACAACTTGAACGAACATTACTATATAGTATATATCCAGCAATCGGTGCACTTATGGGCAAATAATCACTTTTGCATACTTACATATTAATGTATATGTATGTAAGTATGGAAGTATATAGGGATAGATCTGCCGCAGATCTCAAAATAAAACTCGTTGCTGGTTGCACGCAAAAAGTCGACTGAAATATTTCAGTAAAACGTTAGACACTTTATTGAACCGGCTTGAAATGATGAGTATTCTGAGAGAGAGAGAGAGAGAGAGATCGTAGATCAGCTGCTGGCAGATTAAGAGAACGATCAAAGTTCTTAATAATCTTCTCAGATGAGAGCTCCACTTTGTCTGTATCAGTTTGTTGAGCCCATAAGATCGTCTATTGTTCCGTCCCAACATTCAGTTGTAATCGCGCCGTGCCCTCAAAACGATCTCGACTGAAGCGAAATTGCGCTTCGAACTGATTGAAATTGGATTAAATAAGTATAATAAGGTGTGTGAGTGGGAAATACCGATTCCTTGTATTCTGTGACTAACTTTGGGAACTCCTCTCCTCCTCTTGATTGCTTGACTGCTTGGCTGCTTGTCTGCTGGGCTTGGGGGATCACATGGCGTATACGCAACGAAGTTTGAAAAATCTGGGACTGGTTTTTCCCCACTATAGACAGCCTCTCTATCTCTCTCCCTCTCGCCCTGTACAGCATATCGCGATGTGTGCTGAGCGATTGGTAGTGCTGCTCTCTTTGTTCTCTCTGCTACCCGCTGGCTGGACGCAGCGCAGCTGCTCCGATCTCGAGATTTGCATCGCCAAAAGCTCTGCGATCAGACGGATGACTCCGGCCGGGGCCTGATCGGTACTCGCATTCAGTACCGCAGCTGTGGCCGTGAATTGGTTTGCTGCGAGAAGGAGCAGCTGGAGAACTTTCACGCCCAGGAGGCCGAAGTTGAGTACCGCAGCCAGCGAAAGGGAAATCAATGGGTGGGGACAACGGCAGCAACGTCCATAAAACCAGAAACAACGACAACAGAGATCGCTGTGGCAGATCTCAGCGAGCCGGAGGACTACAAGAGCTGTGGCGAGCAACGGCTGTGCGTGCCCCGGCACTTGTGCACCACTGGGTCCGTGAACATGGATGGCCGCTATCTGATCACGGCGCGCATCAACGAGGCGAGCAACTTCGGCTGTCGCTCGATAGAGATATGCTGTCCCAAAAACGAGCAGGTGAGAGATGTACTGGGCACTGGGAGGACGAGAATAAAGTACAGCCCATTTCCAGATAGAGGAGGGCCAGAGTCGCATGCAGCAAAACCTGAAGGAGTTCGAGTACAGGGGCTGCGGCTACAGCAATTCCAAGGGTCTCTACTACCAGCTGGATGGCTACAACGACAGCGAATCCACCTTTGCCGAGTTCCCCTGGATGGTGGCTCTGATGGACATGGAGGGCAACTATGTCTGCGGCGGCTCTCTGATCCATCCCCAGATGGTGCTGACCAGCGCCCATAATGTGGCCAACTACAGCGAGGACTCTCTGCTGGCCCGCGCCGGCGACTGGGACCTGAACAGCCAGCGGGAGCCGCATCCCTACCAGATGCGTCGCATTAGCCAGCTGCACCGCCACGAGGCATTCAACAAGCTGAACTTCTACAACGACATGGCTCTGCTGGTGATGGAGCGGCCCTTTCAGCTGGCCCCCCACATCCAGCCCATCTGCCTGCCGCCCGCCGAGACGACGCAGGTGCAGGAGGACATGCGGCAGGCCCAATGCCTGGCCACCGGCTGGGGCCACAGCAACAGCACGACCAAAAGCATGGAGCACCTCCTGAAGCGCATCGAGCTGCCGGTGGTGGAGCACGAGAACTGCCAGCGCCTGCTGCGGCGCACGATCCTGGGCCGACGCTTCCGCCTCCACGACAGCTTCCTCTGTGCCGGCGGCGTCGAGGGCAAGGACACCTGCAAGGGCGACGGCGGTTCGCCGCTCTTCTGCTCGATGCCAGGGCAGACGGATCGCTTCCATCTGGCCGGCATCGTATCCTGGGGCATTGAGTGCGCCGAGAAGGACATTCCGGCGGCCTACACGAACGTGGCCCACCTGAGGGACTGGATCAACCAAATGGTGATCCAAGCGGGCTTCTCCCTGAGCGACCTCGTCTAGTGCTAGCCAACCAATTTTATATACGTAATAAAGTGTAAGCCAACGACAAAAAGGGGCAGTCTTTTCGTTCAGTTAAATTTAGCTTAAACGTATTTAACAGCCACTTTCCTCTACTCGCATTTGCAGGGAACACAATTCATTGTCTAATTTTCAATGGCATCGCTGAAACAAGCCAAAGAGTGGTTTTCCAGGCACTGGCTGACAGCGCAACCAGTCCCTCAGTCCCTCAGTCCCTCAGACCATTTTGATTCTCCCCCGCCTGGCCATCGTCGTTGTCGGGGGGCGTTTAAGCCGAATTGACTGGCTGCAGGAGGACTGCTGAATAGCATGAAACGGTCGCGACAGAATGTCCGGATGTGTCGTGTTAATATTCCCCAATAATTGCGGCATACTCACCCTTAGATCATTCAACATCAAGAACTCGTTTGGCGATACTGTTTTGCACATCGAGGGCCCCATCTGCCCCTGCAAGTGCTTTAGTGATACCAATTTCAAGGTATTGAGCGCCAATAACGAGGAGATCGGCAAGATAAGCAAACAGTGGTCGGGCCTGGGCAGAGAGCCGTTCACCGATGCAGACTATTTTAGCGTCACGTTCCCCCTGAATCTGGATGTGCGCATAAAGGCCTCATATTTGCAGCACTCTTTCTGATTGATGTGGTATACTACGAGCAATATGCCTGATGCTACAATTCGATTTATCGACAAACAGACACACATACACACACACATTATATTTGCCGACTGCTTAGTGGCTAGACGTGTTGCATCGTCATAGCATTTAGGTTTTTCTTTACACATCACTTAATCGCATCCAACCGCATATGAGCATATGAGAACGTGCAACTCTTTGATCAACTTGGAATCTCCCGCGTGAATCGAAACCGGATGTGAATGGAATCTCCACTCCTCGAGAATGGATTGGAATGATTTGCATACATACTCGTTTGTACTCGCACAATGTTTAATTGAAATGCCGCTGAGTCGTTGCTTTTCTGGCTTGGCATTTAAACCGCACAAAATCTGTAGCAGCGAAACACTGAAACACGAACAAAAACGAGATCGAGTGCCTTATGACGTCCTAGTTGTTCCCCCACGGTTCCCCAATTTATATGCCTCTACATATGTAGCTTTGGATCAGACACAGCAGGAATACTTAATAACAGCAACAATTGGTAACGGATCGGAATCACAGCAGGAATACTTAATAACAGCAACAATTTTGCGTAACTTTTAACTTTTTTAAATGGTTCAAAATAACAACACAAATTATAAAATCACACACAGCTCAAACAAAACAAAGAAAGCATTAAGAGAATATGTAAATATTTGTTTCTCTTTCGTTATTTTGCGTATACGATCAATGTCTTTTTTTATCGAAAAACAGAATATTTGTATATGAACATAATGGAAATCGAATTGTTAACATTATTCCAGATATATGAACATGTTTTTGTAAAATTTTTGGTTTCGTTAGTTTAGAGCCACACACACACATTACTTATTGCATCACTTGCATTGCATATAACTTAAGTACTTCATCAATTTATTTATCTCTCAGTTATGCTGTATGAATCTGTAAAATTAGCGACTGTCCGAATGTTTCGGCCATTAAAGTGGCTCTTCCCGAAAGGTATACCATCCAAGGCCCAATTTTCGCCGAACAACATTCTGAATCTGCTTCAGCTCCTGAATATGAACATCACGTAAATTTCCCGTTGGGTTCACCTTTTCAATGGAATAGATCAATCATCCCCATACTTCGATTCAAGCACAGTAATTAAAGAACATAATTTAAACGTATGGAATGGGACTCACTGTTGCTAGCCTTTGAAGAGAGCGAGAGAGCCAAAAACTCTCAATTAGGCCCTCATTGAGCACGCCAATACAAATACAAGCTGGTTGGAAAGTGAATGAGAGACAATGATTTGAGAGAGCGAAAATAAACAAAAACCTGCGTATGGAAGTTTCTATACCCCTTTTTAAAGCCCATTCAAAATTACGACTCATTTTTTCGTTGGTTAATATACTGTTGTATTATTTGTATTAAAGTTCAATAATTTTCCTCGCTTTTGATATTCGGTTGAATATTACTAGCTAGTTAGGAACATCAGCTCTGAATTCATAATTTTATCAGATTTACGAATCACTTTACTACAAGACTAGCTAATTTAAATTCTCATCTTTATTATATTGTTTATAAAATAAGGCTTAAACAAAAAAAGGTCAACAACAATTTCCACTAAATTAATGTCCTTACATGGTAACTACACATGTGCTACATAATAACTACAATACCAATAGCGAACCGTTGAACAAATTTTTGGCCCGTTATCCACTTTTTGACAAGTCTTTTTTTCGACATTATGAAAAAATTGAGATTTTGATGGCAAACGATCAGGAATTCGATGCTGATCACGAATTAGTATTCGATGTGGCCTGCAACATGGCTTTAAATGGCATTTCTACACGATTTCTACATGATTGGATTAACAAACCGGAGGACAGGCACTTACTTTCTTTAACCTTGACAACGTGATCACTGCTCAGCAGCTGCCACAGGAGGCACCATTGGCGCTACAGCACGTGGGACGCCCAATGGAGTGCACGGACGAGTTCAGGAAGCCTGTTGCTGGGTGAGATGGTGATGTAAGTCGCCAAATCCCTCGGGAGATCCCCTGGAGAGCGGCTATGAATCGCACGATTCAGATTCGGATGATTTCAGTGACATTCAATCCGAATGCAGTTGAAAGTGTCCTATGCAGTTCTTTTCTCGAATATATCACTAATTTGCAGATAATCAATCCTTTTGCAGACCCCGACGAAGCCAAATAGCACGAGCCCGATCGCTGCCTGCTGTCGCTGTCGATGACACCGTTCCGCACAGCGGAATTCGGAATCGCCAAATCCCCAGATTCAGGAGACGCCGGCTCCGGCTGGCAGTCCGGCCAACACCATCGGCTCGCGGGAATCATCGCAGCCCAAGCGTGGTGTGCTCCTTCACATAGCCAAAGCCGCCGTTTTACTACCAAAAGCAGGAATATTATTCCCCCAATCCCGAGGAATCCAAGTCTCTCATGGATCTCACCAAGAGACGGAGCTCGAAAACATCCATGCCCGGATCCATCTACCGCTCCTCGTGTCCCTACTTGTCCAAATCGCAGTTACAGCAGATGGCAATGACTTCATGGAGACCCGACCCTCATCTCGGTGTAGGACAAGATGCGCCGAATATCAAACTCGAGGAATATGGCTAATTACTTAAAGTGCAATTAAATTTGCTTTGATTTCCATAATGTTTTTCATATATTACCCCAGTCTCAACAGACCTGTGGATTGATTGGTCTTCAATGCTCATTACAAATGGCATATGCTACTGAACATATTTCAAAAAAATTAAATCAAATATAATTACATATAATAAAATGTTATATTGTTCATATCATTTAAAAACCGCAATGGGGATTTTCTGTATACTCGGTGTGGAAAAGTTCTCAGAATACAAACAGATTTCATAAATGTGATTTTATTTAGACTATAACAAATCCTTAAAAATACAACATGGCAAATATAACATGTCCTACTCATCATCGAGTATTTCTATGGACGGGTTGGGCTCATCCTCCTTTTCGTCCATACTGTCGATTTCGCTTGAGGGAGATTTGAGTTCCTCGATTTCATCCTGGAGATCCTCGATTTGCTCTTCGTACCGCCGCTTTTGTGATCCCAGCTGCAATGATACGCGATTGGTTAGTGGCAATGGAAAGGCAAACCATCTTATGTAAAGGCGTACAAACCTTAAACTCGAACTCCCTCTCTGCCATCAGACGTCTCTTCGCGGTCTCCTCCTCCCACTGCTTTTTGTTTGCCCGCATCAATTCTTGGTAGGTCTCCGAAAGTTCTTTTCGCAGCTTCTCCTCCAGCAGCTGCATCTTCAGTATATGGTCGAACTTCAATCGATCGATCTCTTCTCGCAGGCTGTACGGTAAAAAATTTATTATAGGATATAATACATGTAATTCATTATGCCGAAAAGCGATGAGCTCATTAGATTTCTATACCTGATATTATCCTCCTCAATCTCTTTGATGTATTCGTACTGGGTATTCCTTTTGGAGTTGTCAAAGAAACCAGAATATCTTGTACTATGCTGCTTTATCAAAGGCTCTTTAAAAATGATATTCTTCGCTATGGAGGCGAAGTTGAGCACGTTCAGGTTTTCCTCATAGAACTTCTCCAGCGGTGTGACCGTCACTATCATGGCCAAGCGTTCCTTTCCGAGCAGAGCTGCTTGCAACAGCATGGTTAGCTTTGAATCGCGAAATGGTATGACGTCAGTGTTTGGCTTCTTCCGTGAAGTACTGGCCGCGTCCAGACACCGACCCAGCGTCATGAGGGAGGTGTTGATGTTTTCGCCTCCTTGAGGCGTAACCCGATGGTGCCCGTGTTGTTTACACGTTCCGAGCCCGCGAGGTCGCAGAACTTGTACGAACATTGAGTGGTCATTCCCGAGCTGTTGTACTTTAACACATCCACGATGAAGACACAGTGGGATCTGCTAGAGTTCGCGTTCACCGAGGTCGAAGCGTAGGTGGAACGCTGCTGTCCCAGCCGCAGCAGCCGCAAAGCTTCTTCGCTGCTTCTTACGAACACAGTCGTCAGGCCCTTGATATATACTTGACCTTTATTGCAGGAGATCTTCATGGGTTTTCGTGGAACAGCACCAAGATTTTCTTGACGCGGCGGTATGCTCAATAGGTCATATACCAGTTCATTGTAGATCTCCACAAATGATACCCAAATCATTACCGAGACGTTAGGGTCGGCCTTCGTCTCGAAGGTGTGATCCCCCTGAATCGCCTGCTTCAGTCGCTCGTGATGGCCGCCAATATCTGGGCACAAGTTAAGCAGTTTCTTGCTTATTTGCATTTCGCGCAGCGTGGTCTCGTCCTGAAGGAACTCAATGCAGCCGTTGACCAGTTTTAGCTTGGGTGAGTGATACAAGTTCTCCAGGTAGATGGTGAATATGTGCTCTAGGCCGCGGGTATAACACCAGCAAGCACATCATCACCTTCGTGAGAAAAAAAACATTATGAGCAGTTGCACTTTGGTGCAAACAGTAAAATAGCGAACATACCAAGCAATGTGTACGTTTTTCCCGAGCCTGAAGTGCCATACGTCATTATGGTAACGCATTCTTCTTCAAGAATCCTGGGACCAACACAGATGTCGTAGACATCCCGCTGCCCAACGGAGCCATCGAATATAGATGTGAATCCAAAGTGCTTTTCCATTCTGTTGACATTGTTGCTGGTGTTTTCACTCTTCGCGCTGGTAACCAGAACTTTTCCATCGTCTGATACCGAGTATGCTTTGGAGGCGGCACCCACGGGACGCAGACGCAGAAACACCTGTGGCCCAGTATCCCCGACACTGCTATCTTCTGCACTCGGGCCACTGGTTGCATAGTCTCCACCATTGGATGCGCACTCTGACTCAGAGTCTGAGCCTTCTGTGCTCTCCGTGGATTCATGTATGTCATCGAACAGACGCAACTTTTTGTCCGGCCTTGGTCGACAATGCCGGTCAATGCTGGGATCTCGAGCCATGAGAAATGACCGCTTTTCACGCACTGCTGCTTCATACGAATCGCTCATGCTGAGGTGTGACGTCCGCCGAATATTCCAACAGTTTATTGCTGATTTGCAGACTTTAGTTCAATTGTAGATTCGCGCGTTTTTTCAGACACCTCTGGTAGGGTTGCCGCTTTTTTTTGTGTAAGTGACAGCTGCGACCAGTGATACGGTACAATACAAAAATAGAATACAATTAGAAACATTTGACAACATTACCCAAATATGAGTGTGTGTTTCTTTATGGGCAGTGTAACCACTGGAATCAACGGCCTTGACATGGTTACAACATTTATCCAGCTCCAGCTGAACGCGAAAACATAAACAACAACGCCACCAAACGAGTTCGTTTGATCTCGTTCTAATTTTATATCCCACCTCCCACCCAAAATTACATGAAAATGTTCACAGACACAGTGGGGCTTCATAGATATATTCCAGCTATTTATAGTTTTATGGAGTCTGATTTTGAATAAGGACAGCAAGAGACGTGCTTTAGATATGAAATAGACTCGTTTATGGGACTGAACTGCTTTTAGAACTATGCAAAAATGATAACAATCGTATAAAATTGTGCATCCCCCTACCCTGGGACGACACCTTTCACCACCTTGTGCAGGCCAAACAGCACGAGCCTGGAGCTGCGCGGGTCGGTGATTGTTCGCCAGGTTAAGCAGGTGATTCAACATATGAGACAATATGAGACACAACCCTATAGATTCATGGCGACTGTCGTGGGAGGGTCTACGTTGGATAGCAAACGCCGACAATGCTTTAACAAATCGGTCCTTCTCAGGACCACCAAAAATTCAGAGAGATGCAAATATTTTCATTTATTCACATTCACATTATTTTATTTCATTTCATTTCATTGATCGTGTTTTGTTTACGTTTCAGTAAGAGCTTAGGATAGTGTGACCGCGGCAATATTTTATAGTATTTTTGCCGTATAGTATATATACCATACACTATTCGGTATATTGCAGTTCCGGACTGTTCTCCAGAATTTCCAGAATCTCCAGAATCTCCAAGCAGCTGCTGAAAAATTTCAATTGGCGGGCATTCAAAATTCAAAATGTAGATTTCTTATGTATTTAATTTATTATTATTTATTAATTTAATAATTACTAATTTATTAATTAATTATGGCAGGAAACGGCCGCGATAGAATGTCCGGCTGTGTCGTGCTAATATTCCTCAAAAATTGCGGCATATTCACCCTTAGATCATTCAACATCAAGAACTCGTTTGGCGATACTGTTTTGCACATCGAGGGCCCCATCTGCCCCTGCAAGTGCTTTAGTGATACCAATTTCAAGGTATTGAGCGCCAATAACGAGGAGATCGGCAAGCTAAGCAAACAGTGGTCGGGCCTGGGCAGAGAGCCGTTCACCGATGCAGACTATTTTAGCGTCACGTTCCGTTCCTGAATCTGGATGTGCGCATGAAGGCCCTCATATTTGCAGCACTCTTTCTGATTGATGTGGTATACTACGAGCAATAAGCCTGATGCCTCAATTCGATTTATCGACAAACAGACACACATGTTTGAGGACTACGAGACCAACGGGACGGCTGAAGAGAGAGCAACATGAACATGAACATGGCTATCCGGGAGGGAGCTCTCTTTAGCCACCCACAAAACGGAGGCGGTGCTCATAAGCAGCAGGAAAGTAGTGGAGACGGCCACGATCCGAGTAGGTGACTGCACTATTAGCTCCAGTCCAAGCCTGAAGTACCTGGGGGTCATGATTGACCACAGACTCAGCTTCAAGCACCACATGGTGTATGCAAGCAGCAAAGCAGGAAAGACGGCAGTGGCCCTATCCCGCATCATGGCTAACACCGGAGGCCCGAAAGCCAAGGCGAAAGCTATTAGCGAGCGTAGTTGGCTCAACGCTAATGTACGCAGCACCAATATGGGTTGATGCAATGAAGCATGCCACGCAGTCCAGAGGCTGTGTGCCCTGAGAGTGTGTTTTGCATTCAGAACGGTATACCAAGACGCCGCACTAGTGGTAGCAGGAATGATTCCAATCCATCTGCTGGCAAGAGAAGCCGCAGGAATCAGGGCACAGCGAACCCTGGGGACTACGGACCAGGAGACCAGAGGTGCCGTAAGGCAACGCACAATCCTACATTGGAAAGACTCGTGGGATAACAGCAGCAAAGGGCGATGCACCCATAGGCTAATCCCAGACCTGAAGAGTTGGCTGAACCGTAGCCATTGACCTGACCAGCCACCTGACACAAATGCTGACAGGACACGGTTGCTTTAAAGCCTACCTGCATAGGTTTAAGCACGAGGACGACCCCTTCTGTGTGGTCTGCGCAGGGGTCATCGAAGACGCAGAGCACTGTTTCTTCGAATGTCCTAGATCTCGGCAAGATCGAGAGGTCCTAAGCAACAAGCTTGGAAGAATGCCAGCGGTGGCAAACCTGGCAGAATGCCTGCTGGAGTCGGATCAAAATTGGGCCGCGATTAGATTCATGGCCGCAACTATGGCTACCAAACTGCGTCGCGAAGAAAGAGCACGCAATGCAAGGAGATAAAGGATAAAGGAGATTATTAAGAGAAGAGCCCTACGGGCATATTCCCCCGGCGAAGTAATATCTCGCGACAGTACCGCCGGGATCCGGGATAGGTCTGGTTGGTTTTAGAGCGGTTAGAGTCCCTCACTTCGGCTTCGGCTGAGTCGGCATGAAGCTTTCCTGTAGTCACACAACACAAAAAAAAAACAAACAAAAAACACACACACACATTATATTTGCCGACTGCTTAGTGGCTAGACGTGTTGCATCTTCATAGCATTTAGGTTTTTTTTTACACATCACTTAATCGCATCCAACCGCATTTTCTGGGAATATGAGAACGTGCAACTCTTTGATCAACTTGGAATCTCCCGCGTGAATCGAAACCGGACGTGAATGGAATCTCCCGTCCTCGAGAATGGATTGGAATGATTTGCATACATATGATTTATATGCCTCTACATATGTAGCTTTGTTCTACCCAAAGGTCGGATCGGAGCACAGCAGGAATACTTAATAACAGCAACAATTGCGTAACTAACTAAATGGTTAACCTACTTGTAATCTGTCACACAACATATTATCGAATATTTTTATATGAACATAATGGAAATAGAATTGTTAA
Source organism: Drosophila lowei (assembly GCA_008121275.1). Lineage (NCBI taxonomy): Eukaryota > Metazoa > Arthropoda > Insecta > Diptera > Drosophilidae > Drosophila > Drosophila lowei. The sequence continues at coordinate 14,960,679 of CM017778.1, read as the reverse complement.
CATTATTCCAGATATATGAAAATTTGTTGTAAAATTTATGGTTTCGTTAGTTTAGAGCAACACACACACATTACTTATTGCATTACTATTGCATAAGATATATATTCTGAAAAAAAAACATACAAAAAACTTTCTGCAAGAACAAATATAGTGAATGCAGGAAAACCATTAGTAATCTAAACGGGGAACTAGTGCCAAGTAATCCTGAATTGTATATTTTTACGTTGAAATTGAGCACACTATATATTAGTAAAAAAAAATTAGTAAAGATTTAAAAAAAAAAAGTAGAAACAGGATCAAAAGAATGGCTTGCAGAAGCAAAAATACAGTTGATGGGTATTGCTTGCAATATTAACATTATAAGTCGGATTGCATCAATCAATAAGGAAATAATGAGAATCTCTTGTGGCCAACCAAAGGTATAAGCATATTTTTATACCCTATACTCAAAATGAGTATTGGGGTATATTAGATTTGTGGTGAAAAAGGATGTGTGTAACGTCCAGAAGGAAGCGTTTCCGACCCCATAAAGTATATATATTCTTGATCAGCATTAATAGCCGAGTCGATTGAGCCATGTCTGTCTGTCCGTCAGTCCGTCCGTCCGTCTGTCCGTCCCTATCAGCGCCTAAGGCTCAAAGACTATAAGAGCTAGAGCAACGACGTTTTGTATCCAGCCTTCTGTGATATGTCACTGTTACAAATATATTTCAAAACATCGCCCCGCCCTTTTCCGCCCCCACAAAGGACGAAAATCTGTGGCATCCACAATTTTAAAGATACGAGAAAACCAAAAACGCAGAATCGTAGAGAATGCCTATATCTTCTAGACTGCAGAATCTGAATCAGATCGTATCATTATTATAGCCAGAATGAAGAAAACAATTTCTTTTTTTCTCTCCCTGTCTCTCTCTAACACACACGTATCATAGCCGGCTTTGCCTATTGCTGAATGTGAGGTCCTAGATCTCAGAGACTATAAAAGCTAGAGCAACCAAATTTGGTATCCACACTCCTGTGATATCGGACCTTGACGAGTTGTTTTCAAAATTTCGCCACACCCCATTCCGCCCCCGCAAAGGACGAAAATCTGGAGCATCCACAGATCTCAGAGACTATTAGACCTGACTGTCGAGCTCTCACTGCTACAAAACTATTTGTAATTTTTCACTGCAGAACTCACTGTTGACAGCTCACTGCTACAAGTGTGTTTCAAAATTTCGCCCCACCCCCTTCCGCAGACTTAAACAACGAAAATCTGTGGCAACCACAATTTCGAAGATAGGAGAAAATTAAAAACGCACAATCATAGAGAATGGCCATATCTACCAGATTGCCGAACCTTGCCGAATCCGAATCAGATCGGATTATTATTATAGCCAAAAGTAACAAATCAATTTGCAGTGGCTACGCAGCGCCCGTCGACACGTTCTGACTGATTTTCTGTCTCTCTCGCACGCACTCTTTGTCGTTAAATGTAGCCATACTGATTATGTATCGGGTATAAATGTAGAGTTGCGGTCGCAGCAGCAACTCACAACGTTCCCCCTCGTTTCTTACTTTATTTCATGATTTTATAAAAAAAATGCATTAGCCATCGCAGTGGATATTCAATAGCTCTGTTAAGCTTGATAATTTGCTTATTCTTGTGACTGCCAGTATGTCTATCCAGGTGGTTCTCAGACATGAATCCCATCCCTCCAACAACACAGACGAACGAATCATATTGCTTTATTTTGATATTCGCCCTGTACACAGAGTTTTATTCCGATGATGAATCAATTTTCTACAATATTAACTAATTTTAAGTACCCTTTTTAATTTGATTGTGCTTAAAATATGGTTCAAACAAAACAGATTTATTAAACGTGAGTATGGATTGAAACGTAAGTGAGTATGGAATGTAGAGATATTGGTGCGATAAAAAATCTGAAAAATTTAGAATATTCCACCACGAAAAGGAGAGCAAGTCCCACAAAAACAGAGCTTTTAATACTACCGATTAGTTAGTAGACTCGCGCCTAAGCTTGAAAGTGAATGAGTGAGAATAACATTGCTAATAACATCACCAACAAGTGGTAAGTTAAGGTCCTTGGCAATGTCCCGGTTACGGATATACCACTCAGCTCCGGAGATCCTACGCAGAAATTTACTCTGGAACATCATGATCCTCGCAAGGTTAGTTTTGGCTGCAGTCCCATACACCTGAATGCCGTACTTCCAGGCAGGTGCTAGTATGGCTTTTTATATCATAACTTTGTTTTTTAAACTGAGCTTGTTGCTTTGTTTAAGTAGCCAGAACATTTTCTGGGCCTTACCCACCAGCTTGCTCGTCACGCTACGGATGTGACTGTCGAAAGTTAAACGTGCATCCAGTGTATCCACTCCGAGGTATGTGATTCCTACGCTGCTCCACGAGTTTCCCAAGCAGGAAGACACCAGGGCTAGAGCCCATTCTTAAAGTGTGCGTGACCACTGCACACTTATCAGGGTTTATGGAGATGTTCCATTTGCAGGCCCAGTTTTCAAAAAGCTTGAGGTATTGCTGTAGATTGTCTGTGGCATCATAGACACAGCTAGCCCTCGAGAGTACAGCTGTGTCATCAGCAAATGTTGCCACCTAAAGGGTCTGCCCTGGTTGCCTTCAGACCGTAGAGGGATTTGGCATATCGTGGGTAAATAAGCAGTACAGTGTCGGCCCCAGCACGCTGCCTTGCGGTACTCCTGCCAAAGGAGTCCTCCTTCTTGGTCAAAGAAGCTGCACCATCCTGGACTACACGGAAGGTCCTCTCCGTCAGAAAGCTTTTAATAACTTCATACAGCTCACTTTGATCTTAGCGAGTAGTCCCTCGTGCGACACCCGGTCGAAAGCCTGTGAAATATCCAGGTAAGCAGCTACAGTGTACTGCTTGTTTTGGAAGCCGTCTAGTATGTGTTCCACTACCCTGTGCAGTAGTTCGGGTGTGCCGTGCTGAAGCCTGAACCCAAATTGGTAGATGTATAGATAAAGAACTTTTATTTAAAATGTGGCTACAATGTATTTGAATTTCTGCAGCTTTGGCGGTTAAACTGTCACTGTCACTGCCAGAAACTAAACTTAAACTGTCACTGTCACTGCTGTCAATATTTGGGGTGGGGCCTATCGATCTCCAAGATATCGATATTTATAAATATCGCTTAGCCGATGAAAGTTGCATGGTGTGTGACCTAGAGAGGGATCGCAATCTATCGGATTTCTGCAGAAGCAAGCAGTATTCATTAATCTTTTAAGATGCAAGCAGTTAAACTACACTGCTTCTGCAAGCCGACCATTCAAATTTTAATTCAAATTTTAAATGAATAAAAACGTTACGTTTCGCTTTTACAAAACTGTATATTTTATTTAAAAGAAAGACAATCAGTCTTTGTGCAACAAATGTACATGGATAAATGCCGCGTTTAGAATAGTTCTTCCATTCTTATTCATTTCCATTAATCGATTTCCTCGTTTTTTTTTTGCTTTTCAATTATGTATATATATTTTCATTTTATTTTGGTTGTAAGTACCGTTACGGGGGAGGGCTTTTTTTGTGGTTTTTGTTTTTTTGTGTGTGTTTGTAATTGTTATTTCTCGATTTAGTAATAGTAATTTCTTTTCTCTCGTTTCCATATAAGCGATACTATTTTGGTTCAAGTCCTTGTGGTTCTTTTTTGTATGTACATATTTAAACTAAATTATAGACTATAAATTACTAGTTTGTTTTTTGTTTGTGTGTGGGTGTGGGTGTCGTGAATCTCGCTTTCAATTGTGCTGGTGTGTGTAAGTACAGTGTGTGCTTGTGTGTGTGTGTTACAATAAATATGTATCTCTATGTATAAGAAATGTCTTAAGAGCTAAATACATACATACAAAGCTGCTAGGCAGAGGAGTGGGTTGGGTAGAGGGGAGAGTGGGGTAGTGGGGCGAAAGAGGTGACCGGGGGTGACGGACAGTAGGAGTAGGAGTAGTAGGTTGTGGGGCATAGCAGCTGCTACATATAACGGAACACTTAACTCGCGGAAATTAACTAACATGCATACACATATACATACAATATATATATAGTTATAGTTATATAGTTACAGTTACAGTTAAAGATACAGTTAAAGATACTGGCTAATGGCTACAGGAACTAGTGCTAACTCGTAAAGTTATAACTGCGCACCGCCCGCCCGGGCGTGACCAGCTCCACCTTGATGTTGGCCGTGGCCGTCACCTTGGTGGTGTTGCTGTCCGAGTGCGTCGTCTCCACCGTCACCTCCGGCTGGACAACGATGCTCTGCAGCTCCGGCGGATACTGCTGCTGCTGCTGCTGAGCGGCCTTGTGGTACGCGGGCGGTGGTGCTCCATACGAAGCGGGTCGCGATCCGCCGCTATGCTGGTAGTTGCTGTTGTTGAAGTTATTCGTTGTCTGTGCCGGCGCCGGTGCGGGGGCACTCCAGTCGTTGTGCATCTGGATGGAGGAGTTGCTGGACTTCCAGGACTGCGGCTCCTCCGTAATGGTCGTCAGCGAGGGATCGTTGATGTTGACGTCCTTGTGGTAGTGGTGCGCCTTCTGGCAGTTGTTGCGCGACGACGAACGCGAGCCGTTCCCACTGAACGACTTGTTCGAGCGCTTGCTGCTGCGCATGGGCAGCGGCGATGGCGTGGATATCCTATCGGGATGCTCCAAAGGCACCAGCTCCGCCTCTGGCCCCAGCATGCTCAGCAGAATGGGGAAGACCACCAGACTGTTGCAGGCCCCCACGCAGAGGACCACGATCAGCAGGAAGCAGAAGTGGCGGATGACGAACTCGAAGGGGGACGTGGAGAGCATGAAAACGGCCACCCCTGAGGTGAGCATCCCATGCACCAGGGGACCCAATGACAGCTGCAAGGCCAGATGGACGCGACGCTGACGATTGCCGACCGAAGTCATAAAGCCCTAAGGAAAGGTCGAAGATTAGTCTCGGTTTTGAGCCATAATGCAGATTGACGACTCACCAGGGAGATGTGCACATTGAAGCAGAGCATCATGCCCACGCTCAGTATGAGTATGACAGCGGGTATGGCCGACAGCTTGATGCCCAGCAAGGTCATGGCCCCAAAGATCTGGGCCAGCGATGCCAAGACACTGAGGATCACCAGCACGGCGGCCCAAACGGACAGCAGCAGTAGGGAGACCAGCACCAAGGCAGCCAGCAACACACACGCCAGGATCATGGCCAGCGAGGAGCGTAATGTCATGTACTGCTCCCAGAAGATGAAGGGAATGCCTGAAGATAGATCGGTTAGCTGGCGGAATTATACTTTTTGATGGGCTTGGACCTACCGGAGGGATAGTTGGGCAGACCAAAGCCCTCGAACTTAACGCTCAGGTCGCGTATGTGTCCGATCAGGGTCTTGATCTGCGAGGTGTCCTTCAGGCCGTGCAGATAGAAGGGCATCTGTGCGTAGACCAGGGGCAGGCTCTTGGGTATCTTCAGGTCGTACTCGTTGGGCGCATGATAATACTGACGCGGTTCTGGATACAGTTTGCCCTGGAAAAACAAATGAAGTATATCCAAGAGTTAGTAAATATGGCACAGCAAATGAACGATCTTAGAAGGACCTACCTGAGAGGCACCATAGGCGAAGACATCGTTGGTGGCCCAGGCAGAGAGATAGTTGTAGAAGGCCTTCGGATTGATGATGCCATCGCTGAAGACCAGCCGATTCGTCTTCACCAGCTCCTTGTCCACCGGATTGTCCACATGGCCCGTCTGCACGATCAGCTTGTACGCCAGGATGGCATCGCTGCTGGCATTCGGGTACCACACCTCCTTGTTCAGTCGTCCGTCCCGGATCTCATCGTCGAAGATGCGCTGCAGATTGCTAAGCCAGTCGCGGAACAGCAGCAGCCAGAAGTCCGGCAGGCCCCCGTTATCGTTCTTGATCACATGCGGCACTCGGACGAAGGCGTCGTGGTAGTCCCTCAGGAGCTGCTGCTGCGTGGGGTACTCGAAATTGCCTTGAGTCACCGCGTACATGCTGTAAAAGCCGAATAGGCGCGTCTGCGCGTCGAGGAACTTGTGCTCGTTGCTGTGCTTTGGGACCAGGTCGATGATGTCCAGGCCATCCTGCAGCTTGGTGGAGGCATACAGACTGAAGATCAGCGCCACCAGGAAGCCCATCACGGCCAGAAATTTCACCCAGCTGCGCATCAGGAAGGGCGTGTAGTACTCGAAGGCGAAGCTGGACAGCGAGAAGGACGGCAGGGAGCTGCTGCTGCTGCTGCTTTTGCTGCTGCTGCTTTTGCTGCTGGCAGAGGGGCCGCCGCTGGCGTGCTGCTCCAGAAGGGGGTTCTGGGATGGTGGCTGGGGAGGCAGACCCACGCGGTTGTTGTTGCAGTTCTTCACGTGCCGCGCTCCCCGCAGGCTGTTGTTGTTGTTCATCGGCATCACTTTGGACTGCTCCTTCCACACGGGAAAGCAGCAGCAGAAAATGTCAGCCCGTCCGGCAGTGCGCCGCCGCAGATCCAAGGAGATCATGGCCGGGAAGACCAGCAGAGCCGCCGCCAGATTAAAGCACATCACGATGGCCGCCTGCAGGCAGAAGACCTTTAGCGCAGGCACCGGAATGAAGGCGGCCGCGAAGAAGGAGCCGGCCGTGCTGCAGGCGCTGAACAGGATGCTGGGTCCGACCTTCTTCAGGATCAGCTTGGTCTGCTCCTTGCGATTGCTCTCCGCATACGCCGCCGTCAGCATAAAGATGTGGTCCACTCCCAGGCCCAAGGCCAGGAAAGGCACCACCTGGGTGCTGGCCGCATTGAAGACGATCCCCATCAGGGCACACAGTCCCAGGCCAGCAGCCGTGCTGAAGCACATGAGCAGGACACCAGCAACACCCACGCTGCTTTGGCCCCGAACGGGATCACGCCAGCGGAGAAGCGTGCAAAAGGCGTACAGAACGGTGACAGCGACGCCGATAACGATGCTCAGGGCACTCGGATGCGAGAACTTGGCCAGGATGTCATCCAGGGCGGCCGAGCTGAACACGTAGATGTCGTAGTTGGCCGCAATGCGGGACTGTTTGCGGAGGAGGAGCTCCACCTCGCGGGAGAAGTTCCGCTGCCAGGCATTCAGCACCTCGGCGGCCTTCTCCTGGGTCCAGCCGATGTGGTGCACCTTGTAGTTGTCCTCCCACTGGTCGTACATCTCCTTCTCGGTCATCAGCTGCACCACCGTCTGCAGAGCCTGGGCCTTCTTCAGGTGTCCACTGCGATTCCGCTGCGCTCCGCCCACAATCAGCTGCTCCGGCCAGTGCATGTGCTTGGCCGCATACCCGTAGCAGCCGCCCGACAGTATCGCCCCCACATCTGGCGGCGTGGTGCTGTTCTTGTTCGGGGCCGTTTCCGGGCAACTGGGGTTCAGCGGATTGAGGCAGGGCTTCTCCATGTAGCCGCTGCCTATGGCCGCCCGTTTCAAGTACTGCTCGACGGTCTCGAAGTCGAAGCTGATCTTCTGGTCGGACATCTGCTGCTTCATGAACTGCATCACCGACGCGGGGTTCAGGGTGCTCCACATGAGGCGTTGATTAAGGCCACTGTCAGGAGGGGAGAATATCGAGAGGCAGGATTAGGTAACTGGAGGAGGGATGTTACGATTTCTAAGGATTACTCACGGTATATTCACGGGAAACTCCGGTCCCAGCAACTGGCTGCCCTCCCAGAAGCAATCCAACGGCGTGATGATCGAGCACGGTATCAAATGCTTTAGTATCTGCTCGATGTAGTAGTGTCCCTCGAAGGTGGGCGTCGTCGGAGAGTTGCACATGTCTCGCAGTCCCCACTCAGCGTCGTACATGTGCACCTTGACGGCGGTGGCCTTGACCAGCACCTCGAGGTGGGAGAGCAACGCCTGCGGATGCAGCACCGAGGCATTCGGATCGTGGGCCGTCTGGATGAGCAGCTGATGCGTGGAGGACTCGTCCTCGCCGATGGTCTTCTGCGTGTATGCCAGCTCCGATTCGAGGCGGCCGCCCTCCTGTATCCAGAGCTGGTGCACCTTCGAGTGAATCTGGGCGCTCTTCAGGCCCACACAGAAGGTGCTCAGCACCAGGATGGCCACGAATAGCACCTTGCCCGCATGCTTCTGCACAGAGCTGCCGAGCGTTTCGAGGTGGGACTGGAATACTGAACGCAGATAGATGGCCGTCCGGCTGCCACGCGCTTTACCCTGCAACAGAACGGAACAGAACGGAACGGAACGGAATTAGTTTCCATGGATCTGATCTTGTCGATTTCGTCGTTTCCCTTTCGGTGGATGCCATAAATAACGCATTAAAATTATAACGAAACAGCGTGTGGCCCCGGCACAGCCATATAATTTATTTGTGTGTTTCTCGTGGCATCTGCGACCGACCACAGAGGGAGCAGAGCAGAGCAGAGCACAACAGAGCAGTCGCCGTCCCGATGAAGCCATCATCATCATCATTCCCATTCCCAATCCCAGCGAACCCCGGCCCGGCCCGGCGGGCCCAACCCAACCCAACTTCCAGCCGCAGCAGACCTACAAAAACAACACAAGACGCCGCTGTCGCCGACGACGTTGCCAGGCCGAAAAAAATAAAAGAAAAGAAAAAGAAGCGAACCTATAATCGCCTGCTTGGGCAATTGGATCGATCGGCTAGGGGCCTGGCTTTCTGGCTTTCCCTCTCTCCTTCGCTCATTTCGTGTCTGTTGCAGCGCTGCACGAAAATTGAGGCACCCCGTTCCCAAAAAAATAATAATAATGAGGCGCGCGCTAACGCTAACGTCTCAATCGAAGTTTGAGCCGAACAATCATACAAACAGTGGGTCAAGGCTGAGAAAAAATGCATTGAAATATTCCATAAATCTTGATCATGAATAGAAGCGATTGGAAAAGTGGAAGTAGATTTTTGGGTTCCTTAAAGAATTAATGATATGGAAAACTAAATTGTATTCCATATTGATCCTATACTAAATTTTCATGACAAATTGCACACAATTTTAAGTCCATCCAGACCCACTGTGCACACAAAGGCGCACCCAGAGCTCCCAGGAACAGAACGGAACGCATTCCACACAAAACGAGACCGAGACCGAGAAACTTCGAGAAGTTTAGCTCTCTTCTTTGGGGCCACATTTTATCGCTTTTCACAGATTTTTCTCCAGCCAGAACTCAGTTGAAGTGAAGTCAGGTTGTAGGTAAAAGAAAGGCCGTCATTGAGAGCCGAAGCTTTAGATGCCCTTACATATGGAGTCCTCCAATGGCCATGATAGCCATACAACGGAGAGGTGTTACTATTCTGTGAAAGAGTATGCAAAAGATGAGTGAATAGCGGGAGATGCTGGTGGGCAGTGGAAAGGAGAGAAGGAGCCACCACAGAGTGCCTTTGTTGTTGGGTTTTTGAGCATATTACGACTACCGTTAAGATAGAGCAGGAGTCACCCATAAATAATCCACGCTTAATGGCTTTGTTTGCTCTCTCTCCCACTCCATCCTCTCCGCCAGAATGGGAGTTGGAGTGGGAGAGGCGGCACTTCCTGCCGACGCCACTGCTGCTGCTGCTGCTGCTGCTGCTGCCGCTTGTTTATGCAAGATTGTCCGCTGCACTTCCGCAAAGAGAAAGAGAGATAGAGAGAGCACATCAAACGCTGCGCGTTCGACTTTGTCGCCATTAATTAAGTCATTGGCGGCGAATCCCCTTTGAGAGACTCCGAGGCTGCCACTGCGCCGCCTGTGGCGACCTGTTCGTGGAAATTTTCCATAATGTTGTATGCTCCTCGCCGCTCCCTTTCCATTCAGCTGCTGCTTAGGTGCAAGAGTGAGGCAAACAAAAGAAGAGGCAACACAGTATTCTAGGAATTTTTCCGTCTCTCAGTCTGCCGCCCCTATGGAGGGGAGGTATAACATTGTTGCAGTGGGCCCCGAGGGGGCAGCCACAGCTAAAAATAAACATAATCTAGATTTGGCCAGGTATTCCAGTTCACCTCAAACTGTGCGATTTGTTGAGACATCAACCTGGTCGCTTACTGTTAACGCTTGTCAGCCAGCACTCTCCGTCTCTCTCGCTCTGTATCTGCAACATGATGCCCTGCTTGCACTGTGTGTGTGACACATATCATCAATCTTGTTGTTGCTGTTTTTCCTCTTCTTGATCTGCGTGCCTCTGCGACACACACCCCCCGATGCTGCCACTGAGGCTCGTTGTGAGGAAATGTGTCACATATTGATTTATGATCATGGCTCTTTTTCCTGAAACTGTTCCTTTGTAGTGCTCTCTCCCTCCTGGAAACGTCTTCATTAGAAATGCGCACACACCAGCCTCGCCTCTAGGCAGGAGCCTTCTTAATCCCGCCGGACTAAGACCCCAGACGAGCTTAGGCCTCGGACCCCATGACCAATCGCTCAGAAGGAGAAACAGAGATGGGTAGAGAGAGAGAGAGCGAGAGGCAGCGGTGCAGGTGCAGGTACAGAAGAATAGGGTACCACTTGGGATAGAAGAATAACGATGGTTTCGAAACTATTTAGATCTCGGGTATGCCTATAATATTTATTGATCTATAGATGATAGTATTCCTCTTTATAGTTACAAAATTCCCTATAATTTCAAAGTTCTATTAAATTGAAAAAAAAAGTAATTATAAGTTCCCTAAAATAAAGATTTCCAATCAGCCGTCAATCAATCAAAAGAACCGACACAACATCCACCATCAAATCAAAATTCCCCTGGACGGTGCCGGCCCCCCACAGAGTTTGACTACTTAATTACACGGCCCCGATTCGGCAGGGCAAGGAAACCACTCCACAAATATGAATACAAAAACTTTTCCATGCCGTTTGGAAATCTAAAATCCACTTGAGCGGGATATGGCGCGTCAAGCCATAAAATATGAGCACACCCAGTTATGCCGCAATAAAAATCGAATGCAAAACAGCAAAAAGAAAAGAAAAAAATAAAAGAGTTTTTAGCATAAAATGAAATTCAATATGGCAGACCACCCAAAGGCAAAAGGCAATGAATATGAATATGAATAGTGAATGAATGTCTCTATAGAGCACCATATGCGTGGTATGTATATGGAGAATCTCTACCATTGTCGAACCAAATTTATGGGCAACAGTTTGTCCGAAGAAAGGAAAGAAATTACAGGGAAACTTTGAAGCCCGCACCTGCTTTTCAGCGACAGCGCAGCTTTTGAGAGGCTCACAAAGGACGGATGGATCGGATCGGATCTGCTCTATATATGGGATCCATTGTGTGTGTGCGTGTGATGACCAGCGCAGCTTTCCCATGTTTCTCACGTAAGCGTGTGCCATAAAACTTGTAGCTACCATAAAAGTTATATGCCACTTGATAACGTTTTGGAATACAAAATCCCCGACATTGCCCCATACATTTCCGATCTTCTCGCTTACGTCTCTGTATATCTTATGGTCTTTTTCTCTTTAGTATCTGTGTGTTTTTTTTTGTATCTCTTTCCTTTGGCATTTAAATGGAGCTCTGTGTGCTTTTATTTTCACATGCCATTCACACAGCTGCGGCAGCTGTCAAACGGAATGGGAGAAGAAATGAAAACTGCGTCACTGGGAAGAAAGACGCTATTTAAAGTATATTTTTAGTGTGAGGGGGGGATCGACAGAGTCGAGTGTGGTGCCCAGAGCTGTGTGGAGTATTTACAAGATGGAAATTTGTGGAATCTATTCGTCCCACTGTGCCAGCTAGTTTATCTTTCTCCGCTCTCCGCTTATCTACTCTCCACAAAGGACCACACACCCACAAAAATGACAACTACGAAATAGACATTTGCCGGACGGAAAGTAAATTGAATTTGCGGCAATTAAAAGAGAAGCACAACTAAATGTAAAACCGTTGAATGCAAATTATCGCCTGCCGCCGATTTATGGCGCCCCCAAAACGTGACTAGCAAGCTGTTTGCCGCATTTATTTCCATTTCATGTTCTTCTTCAGGTATTTTTTTTGGAGACCGAACCCAAAAATTTGCATGCCCATAAAATGAAATCGTTAAAAAAAAGGTCTGAAGGTCATTGGAGCAGTGCCTTTCAGAGCAGGGGAGAGCCACTGAGCCACTGAGCCACTGAGGTGAGAGGTAAGCCGAGGCAGAATTTTTACAGTTATGTAGCTCCAGCCAGAAGTGCCAGGTGCAAGGGAGAAACAGAGGCTGCGAGAGTGACCACCACCGGCGCAGCTGTCGCGGCCTGAAAAGAGAGCATGAAATGGAGAGGGGCCAAGGATCATGCAAAAGCTCTTCTGCTACAGTCTCTCGAAGAAGTATTGCAACAACTCCAATTTCAATTTTATATGGAAATAATTTCCACCTGCCTAACAAGTTGCTGTAACAATTTTATTTTCTTGATTATTTTCAGACGAACCTCGAAAACTCAACAGCCCCGGGGCTACTTTTTCGGCCTACCTGGCCGATTCATCTGTCCTCGCTGTCGTCACAGGTACACACACACGCACTACTCGTACTCCGCGCCGAGTCGTCCGTCCGCACAGTGGTGGTGGTGGTGGAATGGAGGCTTTGTTGCTGTCCGGACCGCTCTGTCTGTCCGTTAACTGCTTTTTTAGTGAATTCCGTGATTATTGCTTGAATGTTTCTTTCCGGTATTCGGGCCCCCTCTCTTCCACTCAGTCACCCGCTCACCAGCTCACTCGCATTCTCTGTTTCTGTTTCTGTCTCTCCCTGGCCAGTGTCACTGTGTGTCTCGTCTGATTCTTCTTGTACCTTTTTGTGTACCTTTTTTCGTTGTTACTTTTGGTCATAAGGTTCGGTTCGGATCGGATCGGTTCGTCTCTTCTCTTCTCTTCTCTGCTCTCCTCGTCTCGTCTTGTCTCGTTTTCGGGCTCGGGCTCGGACCGGGTCGGACCGGGCCGCGTGCTGTGTGGTCGAGTTAATGTCTTCATAATTCTTCTGATTTTTCTTCTCTCTTTTGTTGTTGCTGTTATGTCTTGCTTCGTTCGTTGCTCGTTCGTGTGGGCCCGGCAGACAGACGACTGATGAAGACAATAACAGTTTTATGTGCGGCCGCTTCGAACCCCACCCCCCTCCTGGGAGCACACCTTTGCCTTTGGCCTGCACGAACCTGGCCCTAATGAAGCCCAAGCTGTGGCCGAGTACATATCGTTTTTTCCGTCTTTTATTTTGAGAGTTCCAGTTCCCCGCGCCAGCTGCAGATGCCACGCACACGAACATCTCTATAGAGGTGTGTGATCTCTCTCCGTGTGGTGTGTGTGTGTGTGTGTAAGTGTGTAAGTGTGAGTGTGTTTCGGGGGCCTCGATTCGCTTGATGAAGCTGTCAATCCAATCGTTGGGATCCCCGCGTGTGGGTGTTATGTGGGCCATTGGGTATGGCTCTGTGTTTCTGGTGTTAAAGGCGGAGGGTACCAGGATCGATAAGCTGATAATGGGTCATGGGATTACGTAAAAAGAGAGAGGGAGCGATACAGCGTGATGGTATTTATGAATGGAAGAACATTCTGCATAAGAAAAACGCTGAAATCCGATTAAATATTTAAAATTTATCAAAATGATCTCACCAAGAAAAGTTATAGAGTAATAGAATCGAGCTAAATTCGATTTATTCGTAGACAGAAGGTTCTTTTTTCAAAGAACAATTTTAAAACTCTTAGCATACCCAGTAATTTTCAATGTTTATATAGAGATACCCTTTCATAAATCCCATCCTCGGAGAGTCATGTTCTGTTCGAAGGGTCCGTCCGTAAAGAGAATCTGCATTTCTTGGAAGGAGTGAACATTTCTAGGCGTAAACTTCTTTTCCACGGTCCTTATCTTGTTTTGCTTTCAACACGCCCAGCATGTCGAATTACCGTTAACTTGTTAAGCACTTCCTCCCTGTGTCGGTCTCTGTAGCCATCTCTATCGCAGTGTCGTGTCCCTCCTGTTTACCCACTCGTGGAGTAACCGTAAGCCGGAAATGCTTGTAGGCGTGAGATATCTTCATCGACATTGTCGTCGGGGCCGGCCTTCTGGGAAGCAAGCGACGCATCGATGGATCTATTCCACCCCTGCTGAAAGGGAATGGAATGGCAATTTATGCAGGTATCTCTCCACCAATCCCTCTCTCTCTCTCTATGTGTATGTCACTCCTCAAGTGAGTTTGCCCAAGGATTACTCTCCACTCCACTCTCCTCTCGCCACTTGAGATCCCGACTCACCCTCGCTTTTGCTTTCGGTTCACTCCCTTTGATCTTTACTGGCTCTCCTCATTTTTTTTTAGTATTTCGTATTCACAAATACTTTTGGTATATTTTTTGTATATTTTTTGTTCCGTGTTCTATTGTGTCCCCATGATACGAGTATCTCCCCATGGAAATATCATATAATAAATATTGATCGAAAGTGTGACAATGATTTATTTGCCTTGCACCTTCCCCACACTTGAAATCTTATCTAGGAGATAACAATCTGGAAATTATAATATTTGACTTACGGTCTCTGAAAGTCAATAGACAATGCTATCTGCCAGAGGTTGAGGTCTTGATTAAATATTTGTTTTACCTACATGGTGGCTTGAGTAAGGTTGGAAGATAGAGATGTATTCCTAGGATAAGGAAGTTATCTTTGATTGGTCTTGAGATAGTTAAAAGCTTTCAGTCCTGTAGTATTTTCTCTCTCCCCCTATTTGCAAATAAACAAAGGTCTTCCCCACCATCTTTCGTACGTCCGATGTTTATCCAATCCATTAGGATCCACTGCCTGATTGACAATTTCAGAGTTTGTGTCACTGAGCTACTGGTTTTGGTTTTCTTCTTTCAACTTTGGTTTTTTATCCGTTTTGGCCATGTTAATTTGAGAAATGTTTGCCCATTGTTCGTGTGTGTCTGTGGATGCCACAAATATTTGTGTTTGTGTTTGTTTTTCATGGACAGTTGTGAAAAGAGTGCGACGAATGAAATGGAAGGGGGCAATGGACAGTGGACAGTGGACAGCGGCGGATATCGCGGCATGACTAAACAAATTTATTGCCTACTGCCAGCAGCGGCAGCAACGTGAAGACTTCTTCAAAATGCCGCCAATGTTTCCCAACTTCCTGTGCAAAGTGTGTATCTCTGTTTCTCTCTCGGTGTGTGTTTGCTTTACAATTGGCACAGCACTAAACGACGAAGGGGGAGGTAGGCAGAGGAGCCGCGACAAGCGATTTCATTCATGAATTTATACGAATCTCATAGATACAACGGGCGAAGCGTCAGCGATTGATCGCGTACATGCCCTGCATCGATAGTGCGGCACTGCCTTAAATGAGACTTCAGTTTGGTTTAATTTTTTTTCTTGATCCGTTGGCCGGACTGTTGGGGCACATGACAAATATACATACTATATCGAGGGACAGGCCAAACGGATACAGTAGAGACCTAACCAAAGCGGACTCAAGCGAATTTTAGGGAACTTTTAATAGATCAGTCCAATAATCAATCTATGGAATTGTATTGTATTATGATTCCATTGATTCATGAACCTCTAAACTGACAAACTTGATCCCTCAGCTGTAGTAGCTCTTGAGTAGAGCATCTTTATTTACGCTCGGCTTCATTGGCATTCAGATCATGTGAGGAAACGTCATCCCCTCAAAGCCCGCCAGCCAGCAAAAGACCTCCCAGTAGCGCAAAAAAATTGATAAAATAAATACAAACAATAATAATGATCACGTTGAGTAATTTGCATAGTCTCCAAAAAAAGTAAACGCACTTTGACAGCGTTGTTGCTTTTGTTGTTGGTTGGACGTGTGTGTTCGCCCGGTTCGTTAGACAATTTTAATGTCTTAATATATTTCGTTAAATTGAGTCATTAAAATAAATCGCCATGGACGATGCCCGATGTCGATGACGACGACGACGACGACGTCGGCGCCATCACGATCGATCGTTTGCTGCAACTTTCCAGAAGAGTTCAGGGCAGGAGAAGACCACGTTACAACAGAGCCCCAAGAGACTTTACGAGAAATAATTGAGATACAGAGAGAGAAGACAGAAAGCACGGAGTTGCAGGAAGAGATCGAGAAGAGGCAACCACGAAACAACAACAGAGCAAGACACGCCACGCGGAGCAGCAGCAGCAGCAGCAACAGCAACAACCGGAGGAGACCAGCAACATCGACAACAACCATGATGAAGACATCAAGTTGTAACAAGAAAGGAAGGCCATCTTCGGTGGGGTCGAATCGTTTTATACCCTTTCCAGATCGCTCAATCTTGCGGCAGCTAAGCAGATTGGGCAGCAGATGATTGAGTGATATAGTGATCCGATCAAAGCACAGCAAAATGGCTTTGCCAGAGAGAGAGTCCAAAGAGAAGAAGCGAGAAATGTTAGGGGCTCAACGCAGTTTTACCAATACTGGAGTGCTGCAGCAACAAAAAAGCGTGTGCGTCAGTGAAATCTTTTATTCGGTATTTTTTTTTGTGCCTTTGGGCCACCCGTATCGAACCACCTCGCTCGCCTGCCCCGTCTACATTTGCACCAGCCACAACAACAAACAAAAATGCTTTTTGCTTTTGGCACTGATTGTTTACAGTTCTCTTTGGGGCTTAGCAATTGAGATATAGCGATCTTTGCATACCCTTTCTCCGGCCACATGCTGATATTGGATTAGCCCGATCTGCATTACGTCACGCATCTTTCTAATCAGGCCGCCAAGGAGTGAGAGCATTCCCGACAAAAGCCATGCTACAACCACAACGCATTCCATTCGAAAGAGCATCTGCAGCGGGGGGTTGGACAGAGAGAGCGAGGGAGAGACAGCAGCAGCACGTACGAAACGACTCGACTCTCGCGGAGAGCTCTGAGCAGAGCAGAGCCCGCGCCCACCCATGTTGGGGCTAACTGAGGCTGCGGTTGCTCACACACACACACACACTCACACATTTAAACAAACAGCATTGTTGTTTATGATTATACCCTAGCGGTAGGTATTCCTATTTTGAGCAGATGTTTGCAACGCAGAGAATGAAGCAGTTTGAAAACCATATAGTAAATGCGTGTATGAATATCTTAATATTGATAATTAGCAGCCTCTCGGTTTAAGGGCTAACTGGCAATATCAGATCGGATCACTGTCGATATTTTATAGCTGCAAATCGCTCCGAAAGGGTATCAAGGGCTTCGGCACACCCAGCTAAACCTCCTTTCTTGTTTTCATGTTGCGGCTTCCAAAGCTTTTTGCCTTTTGGAAGGCTGCTGCTGCTGCTGATGTTGCTATTGCTTTCCCTTGGGTCTCCTGCTGCCACACGGACCTGGTCTTTGCTGTTTTTGGCGCTAGCTGCAGTTGCAGTTTCTGTTTCTTTACTTCTTTTGCGGTCAGACCCCACTCTGCTGCACAGTAGCGCCAAAGTAATGAAGTTGTCTGTGGATATGTCTGTCCGTCCGAATCCAGATCTTGAGCCCTGCTGTGTGTGGCAGCCCAGAGAGTGGAAATAGTCATTTTGGGTCTGACATGAGTGGATTTCTGTGTGTCAAAAGGATTGGCTTTGAACATATTGTAATGCCTGCGAACAGATACCAGATTTAATGGCGTACAAAAGTCTTTTTATAGAACTAAATCCTCCACGCTCTTTAGCCATAAAAAAATACATTTGCATATAAGCCGATTGCCAGCATATTTCGCATAGATTTTGGCTAATCACTGTAATTAATAGGCTGACTTGTCTGGGGAACAGCTCAATTAACCAGAGGGCGAGCAAACCTGATCAAAAGAAAACGAAACAAGGCGAAAAGAAATGAAAACGAAAAATATTGCGAGAGATATTGGCAATAAAATTTATTGGAGACTGTCTCCACGGCTTAATGGCCGCATTAAGCAAAAGTTACACGGGGAATGGCTCTGTTTTTTCTGTTTTTTGCTGATTTTGACCACTTACCTTATCAATTTGATCGAGCGCCACTTGGGCATCCACCCAGCTGGTCCGTATGTACAGATCCGAGAATAATTTCTCATCGACCACGTCGCCGTGGGTGTCCGGTACGCGTGGTAGGCTGTCCCTGTCCATTGCTGCAGTATCTTTAGCTGTTTTAGCGCTAACACAGGCAGTGGAGTGCTGCCAATCTCTCTCGCTTTCGATATACAGTGCCTGCTGTCTGTCTGCGACCTGAGGTGTAGACAGATACAGTGCGTGCTGTGGAATTGTCTTCGCTTCTTTATTTGATTAATTTTCCTTGTGTTTTAGTAATTTGTTCGGCTGCATTTTGCCCTGCACTCTGCATTCCCTCTAAAAACAGAGTGCTTCTCTCTCTCTTTATCTGTTCTCTCTCGAGCTGTGTATCTCTGGCCTCTCTTTTGTGTTGTTTGGTTTTGTTGTGATTGCTGGCTTCGTTGCTCGAATCTTTTTTCGACTCGGATTTTGGTTAGATCGAATATCGGGTTTATTTGCTTCACTCACGGCCGGACATTTGGGCACAATTTGTTGGGAAATTCGGTGAATTTTTCACACATCATTTACACATGGAAAAGCAAGCGCGAACGCGACAAACGGACGCCTCACGTTTTTCTTTGCAGCTCGTTTCCTTTGCTTTGCTCTCTCTCTGTATTTCTCTTCTCTGCTTTGCTCTTCATATACACTTACACACACATACACTTTGCGCACGTAGCCAGACGACGGTTTCGTTTCGTTTTGGATTTTTGTTGCTGTGTGGCATTTAATTCATGGATTCGTTTCGTTTTTCGTTAATTTTGAACATTTCCTCTTCTGAACTGATGTGATACTCTGATCTATCTTTTGCTGTTGCTGGTATATACCACACACTGGAGGAGAGGTCTGCTCTGCACACACAACCGTTTCGTTTGGGGATCGCGAGCGTTTTGAGAGATGTATCTCTCAGATGCGGCACGCCAGAAGGCAGGCAGGCCAACAACTTTATTATGCGAGCGAGACAGTTCTCTCTCTCTCTTTTTCTCTCTCCCTCTCTGGAACTGTCTGCGGCCATTTTTGTTCGGACATGGTATAGTTATCATAAGGGTAGGACAGCTCAGAAAGCGGCGTTTTTTGTGCCTGGCCGAGAACTTAGGCTCCTGGAAGAGCGCGATGGCAGGCCATACCCCTCTACAGTTTTACCATGGGCTTGAGAATGTTTACTGCGAGGGTAGATCGAGAGATTTTTGTTCGTCTTGAAGAATATCGAATGGTATTGAACGATATTCATGATATCGGCTGAGCGTCTATTGTAAACTGTTTTATTAGTGAAATTTTAAGATTAAATTAAATTTTAAAATGGCAAAGAAGCCTGCAAATATATAATATGTGTATCTCTCAAAGTGGCCATAAATGTATGTTTGTTTATTTCGTTACTATGATCTGCCTGTTCAGAAAAGAAGAACTCCGTATAATGTTAATATTGCTTGCAGTCGGTCATGGCCATATCGACTCGGATTTTCATGCAAAACGTGAGTATATGCACCCACTGATAAAACCCAGTAGAGGCAAAGCTGAGAGGCGGGGCGCCTGCTCGCTAATTTCTATTGTTGGTGGTTTTTGGTACCACGACCACCCAAAAGGCTTTTTGATTGTTGGTGTAGCAGACCACCCAAAAATATTTTTGCTGCTGTTCTTGTTGTTGTTGCCTTCATTAAACTCAACGACCGGCGTTGTGGGTGGTCTTAGCCTTAGCCCGACCGCGTTTCCTCTCTCCTGGCCTGTTGCTGCGGCCTTCAGCGTCGACGTTGGCGCTGGGCAGCACAGCTTTTATTGTCTGTAACTTTTGTGTGTATTGGTGGGGAGCGCGTGCGTGGCAGGCTTTGGCGCTGGCTGCGTGAACTGTTGGCAAATTTGTTAACTTCGTCTTGCAGTTGTTGTTGCTGCCTCGCTGCCTGGCTGATTTCTGTTTTTGCATGTTATTTTAATACAAAATTATGCGGCAGGATGTTTTGGTATTCCTTTTGTTTTTGCCCCCATCACGACTGTGTGTTCGAGTGTGTGTGGACCACACAGGTCGAAAATGCTGAAAAATATATCACAGCGAATATATTGGGCGAAAATACAAAAAAAAATTCCACCACAGTTCTACTTAAGAAAAAAATAAAAATAAAAATTGTTTGGAATTTTACCAAAAACATTTTAAACACACAAAATACATACCAAATATATAAAGTACCGACGAACCTCTAAGTTTTTCAGTATAGCACAACCAATTTCATAATTAAAAAAAAAATATACAAACAAAAATCCAGGAAAATACCTTTAACAAATATTCATCACTTCCCGTTGAGTATTTTTTGTTCCAACTGTAGCAGAGCAGAGGCCACATCGTCTTTCAATTTATGAATGAAAATGCATCTTTTACATGACCCCACACCCCACCCTGGTATCCACACACCGCACCACTTCTCCTCTGATTTCTCTTTCCACTCCAACAACAACAACACCAAAAAAAAGATGCACCGCAAAAATTGGCGCTCGATTCTGCTTCGGAATTCCAATTCGAATGCAACTGCAGCGTCATGGACCATTGATGGAGGAAGAAAGAGAGATGGCGGGGCCGGGGATGTGAATGTGGATGGGGACCCACCACCAAGCAGGGGGCTATTACAATCAAACAGTCAAAGCAGCAGCAACAACAACAACAGACAACATTGATGAGGAGCAGCGCACACGCTGCAGTTGCCTCTGCCTGCCCCACTCTCTCTCCCTCTCATTTTCTATCTCTGTCTAACTCACTCACCTGAGCGCTGCATCAATGTGAATGGCTGGCCTGGCTCTTGGTCTCTCATCAAACGTACTCTCGCGCTCCCGCTCTCTATCACTTGGCCTGCGTGTGGCGCTTTTTGGCGACATGGGCGGCATTTTTTTGCCATAGCAGCTTCAGCTTGCATATTTTAGCTTTATCCATTGCTCTCTCTCTCTTCTACTCTCTGAAGATTGCGCCATCTTTACATACACTCACACACACGCAGAGCGTGCTCGCTCTGGAGTTTCTGCTCTCAATGACTTGCATTTTGTTTTGCTTTCGCTCAATTCGCCTGCAGCAGCAGCAGCTCCAATCCCCCAGTGCTCCCCCATAAACACAGCACAACAGAGAGACAGAGAGTGAGAGAACACGAACGCAAGAGAGGGACTTACTCACATATACTGTGGGCTGCGCCTGTGTGGCGGCGGCAGCTGCCACTGGACCACCAACGTTGAGAGGAGTTTGCTTTGAGAGCTTCATTTGCCGTTTCATTTGGAGTTGGAGTTGGAGTTGGAAAGGGAGCCCCGGAGACAGAGATGGAGGCAGAGGCTGTTTTTATGGCTGGAGTTGAAGTTTGGATATTTTTTTTCCAGCCTGCGGAGGGAGCTTTGGTCCAGGGCTGATTGATCGTTGATTGTCATTCACAATTTCGTTAAGAGAAACATTAAAGGTTCTGATAGGGTCCTAGTAGTAAGAAAATTCATCTGCTGGGAATGCATTCTTCGAGTCGGAGTTGAAAATTACAATTTGTATTAGTCCTAAGGTCCAATTTACAGAGAGTGAATGATTTCATTTACTTCGTCTCGCTTGATTTCTATGACGCCTGATCTTCTCTCTGCACACTCCACTCTCCGGCTAACTCTGTTACTCCTTCTGCGACTTTAACGACAGGCTGTTTGTTTTTAATCGTATAATGTCTTAATTTATAGTGCAACGTTGCCTAGACCTCCACTTGATATCCCGTCCC
This sequence comes from Drosophila lowei, assembly GCA_008121275.1. Classification (NCBI taxonomy): domain Eukaryota; kingdom Metazoa; phylum Arthropoda; class Insecta; order Diptera; family Drosophilidae; genus Drosophila; species Drosophila lowei. The sequence continues at coordinate 14,939,013 of CM017778.1, read as the reverse complement.
CGAGCGAGCGGACCCCTTTCCTCTACCCACCATCCATCTATACAAATGCAATTGCATTTGTCATTGGCCCATAACGACATTAACATTACTACATTGCCCGGCTGGTTTCATTCTTTCTCTGCCTCCTCCTTCTTGGCCTTGCTTCTCTTTACAGCTTTGGTGTTTACTCTTCTTCGTGCTCTCTCTTCCTGTTGCCATCCCAGGTGACGATCACTCGCTCTGCCACTTAAAGTTTAACTGCCTCGCATTCGCATTCGCTAAGAAAGCTTTTCTGGCTGCAAGGAGAGCAAGGAGAAGCTCTGGGGAGTGCAGGTAATTTTTATGGCTGAATTTTGTTGTTGCTGTGTTGCCGCTGCATTATTGCGGTGCATTTAATGTAATAATTACTATTTGCCACCGGTAATACGTAGGCCGGCAGTGGCAGTGGCAGCAGATCGCCCAAGTCTCAATTCCCCTGCGATGGGATGTGGATGGGGATGGATGGCGTGTGTGGTTTGCTCTTTTTTGCTCTTTCTGTAGCTTTTGTGGTTGTTGTTGTTTTGGTTAACTCGTTATCTTGGCGTCGGCTTTTGCGGTTGGGTCTGGGACGGGGACTTAGACTGGGACTGGGGGTCTGGCGACTGGAGACTGGGTCTGGGGACGACTGGTGCAGAGGTAGCCTTCGGTTCGGTTCGGTTCGTTTGTTCATGTAATCAACCGCCCCGTCCAACAGCAACTGGCAACTGGCAGCCGGCAACAGCAACGGCAACCCCCTCCTGATTCGCTGTGTGTGGGCTTTTCCAGCTTCTTGTGTGGTCCTGTCAGGCTTTCAACTCTGCTGCGCTCCATCTCTCTCTGCCTCTGCCTCTCCATAGCCTCTCCCTCTTTGGGTTTTGGATTTTGTTTTCGTGGGCCTTTTTTTTGTTGCGATGCCTAGGGATCGATGGCTTTTTGGTTATCATTTGGCAAAGCCTACGCGTGACGACATTTCCAGCCAGAAGTCCATTCCAGATGGAATGGAAAGTGCCAAGCGGGTGGTCTCTCTCTGTCTCTCTCTGTTGGGTGGATCGTATGTGGGTGGCTGGGTGGCTGAGAGGTTTGGAAATTAATTGAATTAAGATATCAGGTTCGTTTCTAAATTGCATGGGTAATATACCCATAACAGTACCCTAAACCTACCACTGAGACGCAGGCTTCCTTTACTGAACATTAGCAAAAGATTCTTTCTACCTTTTTTTTGAGGCAATCGACCCTGCTCTTCCCATAAACACCTCCCACATGGTCGGAGATCTCACTCAATTTCTGCGATTGCAGCTGCAAATCCTTCACCCATTAATTCTCTGGTAATCCCCAGTCCTCTGACATCAGTTAAGCTCTGCGCATAACCCATTTCGAAGTCGGGATGTGTTAATGTGACTGCAACGACGATAACGACAATAAGAGAAAGAGAGGGAGAGAGAAAGAGATCGGAACGGAACGGACCCAGAGATCGGAGAGAGGCAAGGCAACAACAAGCTTAAGATAGATATAAAAGTAAGGCGATAAGCATGGAACCGTCACTGGGTCTGTCTCTCTGTCGACGTCGATTTCGATGGAGATGTGTGGATGTGGAGATGGGAGAGCGGAAAAGGGGTACCAGAAGAATGTTGACGATGCATGCGTTTTGCGTTGGCTGTCAAATTAATTTCGTACGCTTCCCCGACTGCGATTACCCGAGAGCACGACGACAATCCGAGTTCGACTTCGACTTTGACTGCGTGGGCGAGCTCCGCTCCGAAGGCCCAGGTCCGAAGAAGTGGCGATATGGAGAGAGGGGGCTAATTTACATATCTTTGGAGACGCATGCATAATTTTGAGTTTGACAATATCCACGGAGCGGAGTGGGATACGGGGAACAGACCCTACACTCATGACGCAGGCAGCGACATCCTTAGCATACTTAAGGCTGGTGAAATGTGAAATGTTACCCCCACTCGCACTCCTGCTTCTCCTCCTCCCCCCACCCATATGTATAGAATTCGCCACAAAAGCCCCCTGCGTCCGAGAATTCGTGGAATGACTGCACAAATCGTTACCTGGGTGGTCCCTCCACTCGACTCGACTCGACTCCACTCCACTCGAGTCGCCTCGACTCGGGTTTGACTTTGGCTTTAGCTCGAACCTGGAGATGGCGACTCGCCCGGTGGTTTATGAGGCACGTGCGCTGGCGTTCACTGCCCATTGAGTTGCTTATTTACGGCTTGAAGGTATTTCGTTCCCCCAATACCCTATCCCAATCCCAATCCCAGTCGCAATCACAATCACCATACACCGTGTGCCCCATCCATCCATATATTGGTGTGAAGTCAAGTGAAGTAATAAGAGTGGCAATTGCCGGGCCTGCCTTGGTCTGTGGGATACGTATCTGATGATTGGATTGGGTGTGATACTGAATAGTACTTTTGGGCCAAAGGTACACTCGGTTCATTCGATTAAGTTCCTACACATATTGCAATTACTCTAAATTCAAGTTTTTCTTAGTCAGCATTTCTCTGAAGAATCATAAATCATAAGTCACTATAGGTATTAACTTTAAATCGCAAACAAATTATCATAACATCGCTCAAAAGACCGCCAGCTGGTAGGCATCTTGGCAAAGGATCACCCAAGAGCCATCCACATATCTCAGACTGCACAAACTACTTTTTCCATTGGCTAATACGATCAATTAGGCAAATGTTTCAGTTAAGTCATAAAAAGCCAGCATTGAGTTGGCCGCAGACGTAGATCGGGATTGAGAGCGGTACCGTCATAACTCAACGACACTTCACTTGCCTGCGGAGCTGCGTTGACAACTCAACTTGTTTGGGCCGACATATCTGGCCAGATACGATCGCTAGTCGGACTCCGAGTCCGAGCCGGAGTCGGAGTTGGACCACACCAGTGCCAGTCAAATGTAAACCTAACCACAGGCCCGCGTTTTTATTGCATTTCAGACAGCAACAACCCAGAGAGATGGAGGAAGCGAGAGGTGGGAGAGGTAGGAGAGGGAAAAACGACTCAAATCAAATGAAAATCTCTTTCAAATTGATTTGCTGCGACTGCAGGCAGTGCCAGGCAATGAAAACCCATGTCGCAGCAGCGCAGCGCAGTCGCCGTCCAGCTGTGCGGCTGTCGTTCTGGTCGAAAAGGTAGAAACATTTCAATCGGTGCCTGGAATCGGGCTCGCTCGGGGAAAATGGAACTGGAACTGAAACTGGAAGAGACCTGGTCGGGGGGTGGGGGTGGAGGCGGCCCTGTGACCGTATATCATTTGTTTACATTGTATTGAGTTGTTGGCTCGCCGCCTGCTGCCCTCCGCTACATTTTAATTGGTCCATGGGTGGGGGGCCAGAGGCCGCACACGTTGATGTCTCGATAAGCCCAGTGCCAGTGTCAGGCGATCTCCCAGTCGGGGTCATGCGTGGGCCGCCGCGCCGTCCCACCCATACGATCTCCATGGCTTTTCCCTCTTTCCCTCTATGTCTCCTTCTATTATTTGTTTTTTTTTGGCCAGCAGAAGACTTTTTTTATGAGCTTGAGCATGTCCGTGCCGTGGCATGGCCTCTGCCGGAAGTCTATGATTAGACCAAGTCATTTATCAAAAATGTGTGTATACCCCGAGAGTATCTGTAAAAAGAAACAAAATTTCCAGTTAATAACTTGATCGACTCCGAATGCGGGCCGAAGTTTTCTGGGATCTCCACTGCGGTAGGTACACCGCAGCAACGCAGCGAATAAATAGTAAAAAAAACTGGAAAAGGAGAGAAGAATAGAAGAGAAAAGAAGAAACGTTAGGAGCGCGTTAAACCTCTTAAGTTCCTATTCAGCTTTGACAGTTTTCTTAATGTATTGTGGCCGGGCTGCGCTTCCTCTATTCAGGAAAAAAATGAAAATGAAAAAAGTCAGAGGAAAATGAACAGAGAGAATGGAAGACTCGAAACGCCTTTGTGTACGGAACCCACAGGGGAATTTCATCTTGAGAATCTATTTGTTTGTTGTCGCACTCGGTGTAATGATCTGCGTTTGTCATTCGGCCAGAGAATCCGAAAGATACGAAAGCATACGGCAAACAGTGCGTGGGAGTGGAGGATGGATGACGGTGGAGGAGGAGTAGGAGGGAGTTCCTACGAACAGATGTTTCACCAGAAGTGAATGGGACAACCCTCTAACGTTTACTCGAGAATCTTTCACTTTTTATGAAATTCATTAGGAATACGAACAAATATTTGGGACTGAAAAGTAGGTACAATACAATACACTCGTACATTGGTAGATATTATTTGTTTAAGCTTCTGCTAATGTGCTCAAGAACTTTCCTAACCTAAGAATTTGATCATCGTGCCAAAACTCAAAAGTTCCATGGGTCCAGTACTACTATTAGGGTGCATTCTTTGTGTCACAGGGACAACAGTTGAGAGATCATTTCAGATCAATTGGTTCAGCTTATGTCGGGTTTCGGTTTTCGGTTTTCGGTTTTCGTATAGGTGTTCTATGCGGAAAAGTCAGAAATTTACGAGTTCAGTGCAGAGAAAAGAATTCGTTCTACCTTCCAAGAACACTGATTGTTCCCGTTGCCCGGTGATGATGATGATGATGGGCCAGCCAGACACCGAAGGAGGTCTGCACTCATAACTCATCATTAATAACCGAACCTAAATAAGACATTTTATTGTTGTAAACCAAATTGAATTCCCGCTGCGAGAGAAAGAGATCAACATCAACCCCGGACTGAGACCGTACATTATCGATGCGAGTGTCCAGAGAGTTCTCTCAGGTGTTAGCCCAGTGTCGGCACCGAACCAAAGGACCAGACCTGACCAGCGTTTCGGGGGGAGAAAGACATCAAAGAGAACTGGGGACTGCCTGTCCTTGCCTGTCCTGTCCGTTGTTATTATTGTTATTACTATATTATTGTTATTCCTGACTAACACTTCCTACACAACTATACACCTACATACACCCTGGGCAATGTCGTAATTAAAACCATTTTCGGGCCCCTCTCTCCCTCTGCCATAATCTGATTTCGTTGGGAATCTTGCAATCTTTTCTTTCCTTTCCGTTCCTTCTGCTTCTGTTTCTGTTTCTTTTGTTTTTTTGGGTTTTTGCGCAAGTGCAAAAGTCGTCGCTGCAGATCAAAGTCAAAGTCGAAGCCATCTCGCCCCGAGCATTAATCTGGCGTATACGGCTACCGCTACCTGTTGTCTTGGCCCATCTGCTGACGGAAAGGCTGATCTCTACTGTCGGATCTGGCTGTCCGACTTCTGTCGTCGCTCAGCCCCTCTTCTTACACCAGTTTCCGTAGTTTCGTAAAAGCGATTTGTGTTCTGATTTTGGCTGGAACGATTCTGCGAAACTAATTGATTATCTTGCTGGATCTCCCTCTGTCTCATTCTGTTGGTTTGCCTCTTGCTGGCGGCAACGGAAGACAAGTTAATTTTCTCACACCTTTTTCTACGAATTAATTTGTTGGAGATTTCAATGGCTAATCAAGGGAGAACCAGGCTGATCTGATGGAAGTTGCAGATAATTGTACAATGTTTAATGGTTGGCCGATCTACGGAAATGGGTTTCGTGTATCCCAAATGGGCAATTGATGGGAAATTGGCTCCATCAGGCCTGGCCTGGGTTGATCAAAGCGAACGATTTCCATTGAAAATCTAACCAAATAAAAGTCTGTGTAGCTAAACGTCAAGAAGTACCTATAAATATGTTAGTTTTCAAGTTCATTAGGGAACTGATCCGTTTCCATTAAAACCATTAAAGATTATCGTATTGATTAGTGATTTCTGCAGAAGATCCGCGTGCTTCTAGAAATCTCATTAAAATTTTAAACGTTAGTGTAAAATCAATTGAGCAAATATTTGTTGAATAAGATACACCGAGCACCTAGGTTCCCTTCAGTCCCCATTCCCTCATATGATTAGGCGCCTAATTTAACAAGGACCAGGCGGACCTTTCTCATCCACCAAGCCATTAAAATAATTTGAGAAGGATGGGGAAGCCTCCATCAGGCCAAACTTTTTCGAGGGACCACCACGAATTAACCTACCTACAAATTACGCAGGAATAGAAAGAGACCAAGCTCGGGTTTTGGACGTGTACGTTTCGGATCAGGGCCAAAAAACTGGCCGACATACAAACATCCGGATATGTATGTATACTCCGATATATGTACAACAGACAGATGCTGGAAGCATTGAATAACCCAAAACGAAGACGAAAACCTCTGCGGTTGCCTTACATTTATTGATTTCATCGCAACAACATACCCGACGACGACGACGTCGACGATGAAGAGGATGAGAGGAGTGGGGAGATGTATCCCCTTGTAGCCGGAGCAAACGGGTCTTCTGGTTCTGCTGCGCATCGCATTAAGCGTAGAACAGTGGCAGCCCAGCCGCACAGCCCAGAGGGATTTACCCCACACCCATCAACATTTCAACTTAATTCCTTTTTTGAGTCGCTTTCTGTCAGAGCCTAAGATGCTCCCTGGATCTGGCATATGCGACTTTTTATATCCCTTACTCTTTGAAAGGTGATGGCTATGCATATAAGAAATGAATATTCCCAATATTCTCGAGGAACTACTAACATAACTCTTTCCTAGAACCACTGGAGAGTAGCTCATTCCTCACTTCTTCCTGGCCGATCCTTCCTGGGGGACTGGTTGTTTGACTTGCTGATTGCCAAGGTGCTGCCTGCGATTGCCGCGTATGCCATGAATTTGTTCCACTCTACGTGCAATCATGTTGACTGAGTCCGACTCTTCGGTGGCGACTCCCTCCTCTGGCTTCGACTTCTTGCTCCTTTCGCAGGGCGATCCGATACAAATGTATCTACATACAGATACTCGTACACATACATACATATACATGTGTATGTACGAGCATGTATAGATGTCTGCGGTCGTCGCGGCTTGTGTGTAAATCAGTAGCTCCGTATTGAGTCGTTGACGTTACATGAACTTTGGCTACGGTTCAATTCGGACCATGGTCCCAGGGATGGTCCACTCTGGTAGCTCTTGCCTCGTCCGCTGTAAGCGGCTTAGGGGAATTGCATTTTACAGGATATATACTTTGGGCACGGGCATGCTCGACTGGCTTTGATGCGATCACTCCGACACTTATTAGAGATTTAAGTTTCGTTTCCTTTGGAAATCATCTCTAGAATTTTATTCTAAGCAAATTATAATTATCACATATAGTATCTCGACATTTCTTGGTTATATTTCCAGCTAATCTGCTTAGTTGCTCCGGCTCAAAGAACAGATCTTTGCCTGCCTTGCCGAAGAAAAGAGATTCCCACGCAAAAAGGGCCTAATCCTGCGCACCTAATCCAATCAGAGTCGAGCAGGAAATGCGGCAAAGGCTGTCACTTATCACTTCAGTTACGGCCACCCGCATACGATGTCAACAGAGTGGACTTATCCCTCCATCCAGTGCTATCCATGACATAGCCAGACCCAGACCCAAACACATACCCATGCCATACCCCAAGCCTATAGACATTTCCAATGGCCATTAGTCTGTCTTGGCAATTATCAACGCCCGGGAGTAGATGACTCACGTATGACACTCAAGTCATAATGGAGAGGCACTTAGCCAGGGACCCGATGGCTTTTTACGGTCAACACCGTTCGGGCCAAATTTAGACATTATCGGGGGATTGGGCCACATGCTCGTACGAGAGAGAGACACGACACCATACGGATCATTGTTTGTCCAACTGTTTTGCGGTTGTGTAAATGCGTATAATTCCGTTTTATGGCTCCTGTGCTGCACTGCTCATCATCATCATCAGAGGCAGCTCCGACAGCGACAGCGATCGCGACTGTGACCGCATCCACCTCCACTTCCACCTCGCATTCTTTGATGGACTTTAGAGACATACCCCAAAGGGAGTGGGAATATGAAGACCGGGTACCGGGTACCGGGTACCCGGCTACATAAAATTGTATTTAGTCATGCTACATCACTTTGTAATAATTTTCATTTTGGCGCTTGCTTTGATCTTCAGCCGCGTACCGTGTGTGCGGCCTCCGGGCCCGGCAGCAGCAGCAGCAGCTCCACCGCATCGCCATCGCCATCGTAGTAGTCGTCATCCTCTTCCGAGCCAACTGCCACTGTGCGGCGTTCGTCGAGCTGTGTTAAAATTTGTGAAATTATGATCATCGCAGCGCGATGGAGGAGATAGAAGGGGTCCGGGAATCGGAGCGCCAAGTCTCTTGTTTTTTCTTTAGCTGTTTTTCCCCCATTTTTTTGTGCTGGCCTGGCCCTCCAACCCAACGAATGTAAGTAGTCTGCAATTTGATTGAGCAATCATCAATTGTGCATGAACCAACAGATTTGCGGTGAATGGAATTGAAGGGTCTTCCAAAGGCATAATCGATATTTTGGCATGGGATTGGGTTATGCAAATAAGTTCTGCAGCACTAACGCTTGGGATTGTAATTCTTCAGAACTGATATGTACTCAAATTGGAGGTATAGGGCTTGAGGTTGTAATCCTTCAGATTAATTACATCTACATTTTAATAATGATAGAATGTGGCGGAGAGAAGCTAGATAACACGGCTGGTGTTGGTGTGAGAATAGAAAAATAAGAGACAGATGTAAAAAAAATGTAAAGAAAAATTGAAACAGATCAATTCTAATATATAAAAATCTCCCAAACTGTTCGCCCGATTTTTATGAAATTGTTTTTGGCTAGAAATCAATGCGTCCCTTTTGCGAACAGCGATACCAAACGACATATAAAATATATTGTATAAATTACATATTGTAAATCATAAGCTCACATACATACAATTTAGATTGTAGATAATTGTTAGAGTGTACGCAGACTTTTGAGGTATCACATATTTTTTATGTTTTTTTAATGATTTTTTTTCTTATTTAGTTTGTATTATTAAACAAAAATTGATAAGTTTATAAATAAGCAAAGAATATTATAAAAAAAGAATCGTTGCCCAAAGTGCCTTAAATTAAAAGTTATCCACAACTGAACATTAAAATGTAGTTCTTTTTCTAAGTGTACGCAGAGATATGCGAGCAAGTGTATGTACATATACACTGACTGAGTACCGAGTGTTAATGTACTTATTTTTTATATTTATAATTATTTATTTTTAAACTTATTTATTAATACAGTCGAACTTTCTATAAGTTTTCTATACAAAATTTTAATTTCCAGAACACTGCAATTTCGTTCAATTTCTGGTACGTTTTGCTCTCCTTATAACGAATTTCCTTATAGCAGATATTTCTTTACTACGATTTTTTTCCATGCCCGTAACTCGAATGCTCATGAGCTTTCGATCTCCCTATAACGAATACTTTTTTCAATTATTTGGAATGTGGTTTCCTTACAAAAGTAAAAATGTATTTGGGGAAGTCCCATACTATAAGTGTGACGTTAACAATCGATAAAGATAATGTCACCATAGTTGTTTTTGCATCAGTTCTCAGTTTGTGGTTGCTGTAGAGGTGGAGGTTGATAGGAAGCAAAATGTCGAAGCGTAATTGCATTTCAGTGGAGCAAAAGCTTTTGATAATTGGTGAAGTTGAAAAAGTTTTCTAAAATTGTAGAGTTCAGGATATCTCAGGAACCTTTTAAGTTGTTGTTAAAAAAATATATTCTGAACATTATTCCAGATTCAGATAAGGATGAACAAGAAGTTTCTTCAATCGTTAAGGAGGTACCCACATTTCAGCAAACTTCAGCAGCAGTTTAAGTAGGGCGGAGAAGTAGAGATGTGGAGATGAGAAATAATGTATCTGAATATGTATTTGCTTTCCTTAACGTCCTTGAAGTTTCTGTTGAGAAAGAAAAGTGGAAAAATCAAACGCAAAAACAGATTATGAACAAATTTCTTTTTACGAATTCTGTATTACGAATTTTCCGTATAACGTTTTATTTTGGTCCCCTTGGAAGTTCGACTGAATTATTTTTATGATATATGTATGAACATACTTATGTACCAGCTATATCTTATGTGTCAAAGAAGAAAAATTGATCTTAGAGATTGAGTTCTGATAGCTTTATCTTTATCAGATATGTCAGATATGTCTGCTAATCACAGGAACATAATTCCAACAGTAAGTCTTTTTCCGAGATTTTCACAATCTTTATATAATTAATATCTAAACTTTGAACAACTCTTAGACAAATAATACGAAATATAGTTCACTTCGAAATGATTGAAAATAGTCATTTTATAGGGATTTTGCTGAAGCATAGCCGAGTGTCCTTATTATTTTAAACATGACTGTATATCTAGATATTCTTATGTGTCAAAGAATGAAGATCGATCCGAGAACTTCAGCTGTAATGGCTTTATCTTTATCAAAGATGTTTGGCAATGCCAGGAACCAAATTTCAACAATAAATCTGTGTCCGAGCTTTCTATAAGAATATCGAAAAATATCTCAGCCATCTTAAGATCACACTGTACACAATCTCACTGCAGAAGAACTAAAGGAAGTGAGCCACCCAAGAGCTCGCTACTGAGATCCTTTAGTCCCCCTCCCATTTCCCACTCCCTCGGCTTCGGGCTCCCCCCATATGGTTTCTGTTTACCCACAAGTCTGTCACGGCCAACAATTCGGAAAATCGTTGACATGCAAATGGCAACGAGCCATGTAAACTGACCGGCAAAGTGAGCAGTGGCTCATATATCATCGTGTACGGGGCAGTGTAGGTAGTTTACCGACCGTTTTTCCCTATAAATAGCACGTGTTGGCTGTGTGTTTGACCTTAGCATGGTTTCCAAGTGCAATGATTTCTTGGGAAATGGCATAGGATCTGGTTTTATGGTCTGGACTAACTGCTTTGACCTTGTTTTCCTTCAGTTTTGTGCGTTGTTTATAGCTGTTGACGTTGGCAATTAACAAGATGGCCTGGCCTGTACTTGGCTGGAAGTTCAAGGGGGAAAAGGCTTAGATCTGTTGGAGATATGGAAACGTATTTGTAGAAAGTGCTGCCCCAATATCTTTCATTTATATTGAGAAACTCGCTCAATCCGGTACTCATTAGAGTTTGAAATTAGCATCGGAACCAATTGCTCGGATCGAGTTAAGAGAGCGATTAATTATAGCCATTGGGCTGGGACAATATGTGTGACAGCCATGAAACACGAGCAAGACCGGACCGAGAGGAGTGGTAAACACTCAGAGATGGGCGCGAGCAACAGGCAGCAGAAACTGGAACTGGAACTGGAACTGGACAAGGGATATGGGATCTGCGATATGGGATCGGGGATCTGGGATGGGACCACACGCATCGTGTGTGACGGCGATAAAAATCACAGCATGTTGCAAACAGCCCATTGACGTAACTCTCCTTCTCCTCTGTCCATCTCGCTGTTGTTGTTGTTGTTGGGCAAATCTTTTGACAGTTGTGTTGAAGCATAAAGATGCCAAAAGGAACAACAGCAACAGCAACAACAACAGCATAAAGCCGCCGAGTGCGTATCTGAGGCGTCTTGCCACTTGCAGCCACGAAAAGCGCATCAATCAAACACACCGCCAACGCCGCTGCCCCATGCCCCATGCCCCAGCCACCAACTGATCCCCAAGCATACACACACACACACACACAAACACATTCGATCAATCATTTATTATGGCATCGCTGATGGCGGCCCCAACGTTGGTGGCCCCACACCAAAAATACAAAACTAACAACACACAAAAAAAGAAAGAAAGAAAATACTTGGAAAATATAGCTAATTTTCTATGGGCCATATAAATTTTTTTTTAGTTTCTTTTTTTTTGGATGTGTAAGGGGCAGGAATGGAGGGGCGGACAGCCAATTTTGAGCACGAAAAGCAATTGTATCGTATGGCTGTCAGATCCACTTATAGAGACGGCTGTCCAGAAGCCCAGGGTATTATGATGGGGTAGGGTTTCTTCGATCTACATATATGTATGAGAAGTATGGGAAGTGGTGTAAGGTGGTTGGTTAAGGGCTTTAAAATTGGTTCATGGGGGCATGACTTGAGGTATAGATGATTCTCAGTTGGATTAAAAACTATATATGTACAAATAATGTCCACAAGGACTTGGCAAACATCCACTAAAGTTGGGTGAGAAGGGGTACTGTGGAATAAGGATTATCCATTAAATTCGACTCTTGCAAGGCTCTTCCTAAAAGGTTCCTTGCTCATTGACAAAATGTGATCCCTTATCAATTTCCAAATAATTGAAAGATCGTACGATCATTGTCACCACTCAACCCAAGCAAAGCATTCGTATTGCCCAATATTCCCTACAGCAAAAATAGAACCAATCTATTTGATTGACATTTTGTGCCTTGCCGCCGAATAAACATTTCAATTCTAATTAAATTTCGTTGAAATTAATTGCGACACATACCCGAAGCCAATACAGAAACGAAACGAGACCCAAAACCGAATAAAAACAGAACAAATCACGCAACTGGCGACCGCCCAAGTGGACGCCGGTGCGGAGTCGCGCCATCGGCGTCGATGTCGGCTTCGTTGGTGGTCCAGATTATGGTCTGGCCCCTCCCCTCCCCTCCCCCGAGAACCGGGGGTATATCCCCAATCAGAGGGCAACGAAAATTTAGTTGTTTAGCTGTGGCTTTTGTTGTTGCTGTAGCGCTTTATCGGCTACATAAATATGGAAATTTTTCATTAGCGATTTCCGTTTCCGATTTATCTTAATGGCCGTCAAGCTTTGTGGCAGGGGATTCTTGTTACTTGTTGCTTCTGGATGTTGGTGTTGTTGTAATTAAGAGGAGCTACCGTTTGATGCTTGCTTGCAAACGCAATGCTGCCGTTGAGACGACGACAGCCACGATCGGAGGCGGAGGCGAAGACGAATACGAAGTTCGTCTTCGTGTGTGGTCTTCGATCAGGCTTTTGGCCAATGAAAGCGGCTATTAAGTCGCGGCCAAGCCAGCCAACCGAGGCACAGTTGGCAACTTGGGTGGCAACATGCCATTCACCAATCACACATATACCAGTACTCGTACCAGCAGCAGCAGCAGCAGCAGCAGCGGTTGTGGCAGGCAGCCGCGAGGGGAGTCTGTCTGTGAGCTGGCGGCGCCGCACAAAAAAGAAAGCGCGTGCAACAGCCAGAGGACCAGGGGCCACCGCCAATAGGGGCAAAAGCAACGAAAAAAAACCCAACCGACCGGAACTGCAACTGGCGCTATAAGCAATTATAAGACTGTGTGTGTGTGTGTGCCAGTGTGCATCTGCAGCAAACAGTAGCAGCCACATTTGCCTTTGCCAAAGATTGACAGCAGCAACTAAGCCCCGAGATGGAGGAGATGTCGAGACCACCGTGCAAGATGCCGCCACCGAGTGCCGCAGTTGTCCGGGTTGGTGGGGCTTGGGGATAGCTCTTTGAGTGGCCTCTGCGTGGCACTGTTGTTGCTTGTCGCCACGCCGTTGCGTTATATTGTCAAAAGTACGAGTAGCATGTGTGGCTGTGGCAGGACAGGGGGCTGCTGCTTCTCTTTGCTCCGCTTTTTTACTTTTTTACTTTTTACTTTCATAGAAGGCAGCTTTAGTAGTTTCATAGCAGCCAGCTTCAAAAGTTTCATAGGTGCCAATTTTACAGCATCTAGCTTATAGGAACTAGAATTAGATCTGTGTAGCGGGTATATTATAGTCGGAAAGGCGACTATAGCTCTCATACTTGGCTGATCTTCTTGCCATCCCAAGAAGTTGGTCCAGTTGCTCTTCTGTTTCTGGTCTCTTGTTGCTGCCGCTGCTGCTTCTATTGTGATGCAAATTATTGCTATCTATCTTGCTGTCAACATCGGAATAATTGTTGGTAACATTCGATGTTGCTGCCGTTGCTTGTCATAATTTGATTGCCGCCGCGGGGCAATCTTTCTAAATTGTGGTACAGTGCAACGTGCCTAGTGGGAATCTCACAAGGGCTCAAGGATTAGTCGATTAAAACTAACATAATTTTCGTTTTCTGCGGAACCATAAAAGTTTACTAAAAGCTTACGATCTTTTTGCACACTACAATAGTTCCTAGAAACCCAAGAAGAACAACATTAAGAAGGAAACGAAAACGAAAAAGTTTCGCTCGAATTAAAGCTAAAAAACAAATAATACCACCATATCATGGGAGAAGCGACCGACCCGGTACTGTATCGGATGGGACCACACACAATGCTCGCCGAGGCCCAGGAGCACACACACACACTTAAAAGGCGAATAAAAACGAGGCAGCGAGAGGGAGAAAAACAAATAATTGCTAATTTTATGCTCGAATAAATGAGCTGAGCGTGAGTGTGCCCCAAGAGTAAAGAAGGATCAAAATGGGGCGCCCCGCCACCATTCCACCATTCTGGCGGCATAAATTAGTGCGAGTGAAATAGCAACACTAAAACGTCACGCACTATCAAACGAGAGAATGATCAATGGGGGCACAACCGACCAACCGAGCGCATACACACATATACGCGGGCATATAGAGATCAGAGGCAGAGCGGGCTAATAGACCACCCATGACGATGACGACGACGACGACGAATCAAATGCCACCCACGACGCAGAGCGGAGAGCAAGAGCCAAGTCGCTGCGTGCCTGTGAGTGTGTGTGTGTGTGGTGTGTTTGAGTTAAAAGACAGAAGACCTTTGAAAACAATTTCAGCATTGGCTGTGGAGGGGAGACGAGACCCGCAGCAGATAATTGAAATATGTACAACTTGAACATGTGTGGTGTGGCCTGAAGTGGGTATACCATATATCTAGACGAAATAATAATAAAACAGATGTTTGTGGGCAGGCGGGCATAATAAATAAATAAATACATGGAAGAAATTTAGACGAAAAACATATTATATCTATGAAATAGTTGTCTTGTTTAAAATAATTTTAAAATTACAAACAAAAATTACAAAGTCTATGTCAAATATTTAAATTTTGGCGCCAAACTAACATACCTCCGCACAACCTATAAATCTCTGCGTTAACAGTCTTAGTTCTTGCGTTAACAGCGCACAAGTTCTAGATAGAGAGCTGCCAACTCAATTGACGGGAAAACAGGTTGGCAGGGCTGCCTCTTGTTCCAGCGTGGTTGTCAGGGTGACCATTTACGGTATACTGTTTGGATGTCAAAATTGAGTTGAAGGTATATTTACGGTGTATCGGTATTTTGATTTGATCAATTTCATCAATCTATTTAATTTGGCCAGTTGTCACTCATTAACTTTCAAACAATTTCTTTTTGGCGCGCAACAGTCGATAGTATCGGTTGCCGTTAAATTTAACCAGTCGTGTAGGAAAATGATTTAATAATCGGATACAATTATGAGTTCCAGAGCTGAGGGTCTTAGCTAGCTAGTAATACTCAACTGAGTATGAAAAACGAGGAATATGGTTGTGACATAGTTTCGGTATATTTCTGAGGGTCAGACCGTATATTTGATTGATAAAGCCGCGGTCACACTGGTGGCTGTGCAAATTTTTTTTTCTTATTTTCTAATTTGAACGGGATGTTTTTCAAATAACCTATATATGTACTTATTTTATACACCGACTAGAAACTATGTACCGTTGTCCCTGCATTTAGGGTCTTACGCTCGGTTTTTGATTCTCTCTACCACATTATATCCACCACTAATTCCCTTTCTCTTATTCAATTACTAATACTCACGTACCTTTCCCGTATTTAGTAATTGTATTTGTACTTGTATTTTGAATGCATGCTTAGTTCTTTTAGTAAGTTTAGTTCTAATAGCTATCATTCCTGCATGTTCCTGTTTGGTTCGGTTAACGCGCCGCGCGTCATGCAGCACAACCCCTTGGTCGGTTGGGCGTGAGTAGGGCAGCGTTTTTGCCTGAAATGCGAGCTACTTATCATAAAAAAAGAAAGCAAATACATACATATGTATATATGTTTACTTATTAACACAAATTTCAGGTCTCTCCATTTTGTATTGTGCCTGTTGTATTTTTTTCTTTTTTTAGTTTTCAACGATTTAAAATTCGAATTAAGATTTGAAATATGTGTAGGCGCGAAATATTTTTTATTGCCATTCATTGCTTTTTAGGGTTGCATTTGAAAACCATCGGCTAACTATCGCATAGAAACGTGCGGTTTAGGAACATCCAAAATGGATGGTGGACTAACTGGGAAATTTTCGGAACGGCAAATGGATGGTGGATGGTCCCAGAAATGGATGGTGGATGGTCGTCAGCCTTCTGCTTCAGAAAAACATCGATGTCTGCTGTGTACACCCAAACATCGATGACATCGATGTTTCTCCAGCTCTAATTTGAACTGCCAACTCAATTGACTGACAAACAGGTTGGCAGGGCTGCCTCTCAGCGTGGTTGTGCAAAATTTATTTTGTTGGATTTTATTTCTAATTTTTGGATTGTTTAACTAACAAAACCGGCCACCAAGATGCCGCCGAAGAAAGCGCCGGCGGGTCCCAGCAAAAAAACGGAACAAAAGAAGAAGGAAAAAGTCATTGAGGTATGCTAGAGTTCGGAGATGACTGCTGCTAGACTTTCTTTGGCCGAATAATTGATGTTCAAAGATGTAGAACCACGATGTGGCATAATAGCTCTACGGAGATATTGATTTCTGAATATTTATCGGTAGGACAAAACCTTTGGCTTGAAGAACAAGAAGGGAAACAAGCAGCAAAAGTTCATCCAGCAAGTCCAGAAGCAGGTTCAGGCCGGCGGCCATCATCCACGTCAGGATGGCGACAAAAAGAAAGATGAGAAGGAAAAGAAATTGGCGGATCTGCGTGAGATGGCATCGATCTTCAAGCCCGTGCAGACGCAAAAGGTGGATAAGGGCACCGATCCCAAGTCTGTGGTGTGTGCGTTCTTTAAACAGGGACTCTGCACCAAGGGAGATAAGTGCAAATTCTCCCACGACCTGTCCCTGGAGAACAAGGTGGAGAAGCGCTCCATGTATGTTGATATGCGCGACAACGAAGATGACCTCATGACCAACTGGGACGATGCCAAGCTGAAGGAGGTTGTGGATAAGAAGCATTCTGAAGAGAAGCGACGACCCACAACTGAAATCGTAAGTCAAGTTCCGGCCGCTCATGATCAAAGAATAATTACTAAAATTCCGGACAGATTTGCAAGTTCTTCCTGGAAGCTGTGGAAAAGTCCAAGTACGGTTGGTTCTGGGAATGTCCCAACGGAGAAAAGTGCATCTATCGTCACGCCCTGCCCCCCGGTTATGTTTTGAAGCGAGACAAGAAGAAGGAGGATAAGCCCACGGAAATTTCGTTGGTCGATCTGATTGAGAAGGAACGCGCTGCTTTGGGTTCCAACCAAACGCGAGTCACCCTGGAAACCTTCTTGGCCTGGAAGAAACGCAAGCTGCAGGAGAAGAAAGCCAAGATGGTCGCTGAGGAGGAGCGCAAGAAGAGCGACTTCAGCAAGGGCAAACAGTTTGGTATATCTGGTCGTGAGATGTTCAGCTTTAATCCAGACCTGGTCGACGACGGACCCATCGAGGAGGGCGATGCCGCCTTTGATGTCTACAAACGTGAGGACGACGATGATGACAATGCCTTTGAGTTCAAGGAACTCGATCTGGCTGCCCTTTCGCTGGCTGCCAAGGAGGTTGATGGTTCTGGCACCATAGCATCTAGCACCAGGCTACTAGATCAAGCAACGGAAGCAGCCAAAACCGCAGCAGCCGAGGACGGAGCGGCTTCTGATGATGAGAACCCATCATCGTCTGCACCCGCCAACGATGCTGCACCCTTCAACAAAGATCTCTTTGTTGATTTGGCCGGCGAGCTGGATGACTTGGATCTGGATGATGAAGATGACTAGCTTGCTCAATTATTTCTTTTTAATTTTGATTTGTCAAATCACAGTGCGTTCATATAGAGATTTCTGCCTTTAGCTACTTTTGATCAATAAAACTGTAGCTTTCAAATGTTGCATTTCTGAAAAATCTATTTACTGTTTGATCTGGATAAGGATCTAAGGCCCTTTGAAACTATTGCCATGATAGAAGAAAAATGTTGGTTAAACTAGAAGTGCCACAAAAGAAACACTTAATTTTATTACTCATACGGGAACAATATTTATACATAAAGTTAAAAATGTGCATCAATTGTAAAACTACCAAAAGCCAGGAGGCAAAAGACCCACAGTCTGGGGGATCTGGCGCTCGCGCAGGAACTTGGCCAAAAGCATTTCCAGCCGCGTCTTCGGCCCGCCTTCATCGTAGATGGCCAGTTGTGGCATGTAGGAAATGTGAATGTAGAGCAAGAGCTTGAGGAACTGTTTGCCATAGGTGCGCCACAACTCAAAGCCCAGTGTCTGAAGTATCTCCATGATAAGGGTGGCGCTTATGTCTGGCAACGGTTTCACATGAACTACATGAGCCAGCCAACGCCAGCCTTCCTCCAGACCGAAACAGTGGGCAGGCCCGTCTGCCTTTCGTCCAGGCGTAATAATCACAGCAGCGTACAGACGGGCGATTCCAGTTTGACGCTTGAGAAACATGTCGGGCTTCTCCAGCTCGTTTTTGTCGGACAGCCGATAGCCCATCGATTTGAGATATTGCTCTGCTGTCTGTCCCGGTTGCTGCGGTATCACATAGGGCACCAGATATGGCGATTCTTTGTAGAGATACGCCAGGAAAACCTTTCCGAAATCAGGCAGCAACTTCCAGAAGGTCACAATAACCGAGGCAAAGGGAAAAGCGGCTTGGGGATTACCAGATATAGCCGTCTCTGATTGACTAACGAACTTCTTTGCCATCAAGAGCATGCAGTAGTCACGAGCCAATGGATGGTCATTAATAGTAATGGTGGCGTCATTCATTACTCTCACGCTGTGGCCAGCAAAGAAATTGTATAGTTTTTCAAAATTGTTGCTTAGATGCTGCGGACTGACTGCTGTAATGGCATTCAGGGGCAAGTTTATTGCCCTTTGGCAGCCAGTGCGATACTGCTTCAACGACTCCTCAGACTGCAAGGGCTTCACTGCATCTACTTTGGTTTGGTAGAGAGAAATGATTTCATTGTAGAATGCTAGCCGCGATGGGTGGACATAGGAGGCAGATATGTTGCCTTCCGTCGGCGAAACATCAACGGAATTTTCCTCAGGAGGTGGCGTAGTCTTGGCGGCTTCGGCCTTGGCAGCTTCTTCCGCCAGTTGCTGCCGTTGCTGAGCTTCTGACTCGTCCTTTTCCTTCTGTCTCTGCGTCTGTTCTTCAAACTGCTTCTTCTCTTCCTCCAATTGCCTCTGTTTCTCTTCCTCCAGACGTTGTGCAGCTTCTATTTTAATTTGCTGCTGTATTAGCTCTGAGAATTCCGCCAGTTCTTTGATCATATCAGCCTCCAGGTCGTCTAAGTTTTTGCAATATTGCTCGGCCTTAATGATCGAGCTTAAATATTGACTTTGCTCGAAGTTGCCCATTTTGACAGTACAAACCAGGTCATCAAACTTTTCACCCAGCTCCCGGAGTTGCTGATTTTGGGCGGCACAGACCTGGACCGTCTCCTTATCCAATGACAGCAACAGCTTTATGATCCCCTCATACTTGTGGCCGAATCTTCTTTGGCATCGCGACACTCCCTCCAAGGCCAGTTTATGCAACTTTTGGTCAGTTTTCTTGCGCAGGTCCAACTGTTGACGCTGCTGTGCCTCCAGCTGCCCCTGAGCCAACTGTTCCGCCTTCTGATTGATCAGATTATCGTTCTGCTCTCGTAATGCTTTTTGGGCTAGACGCTCTTTTTGCTGCTCCTCTTCCCTCTGACGGGAATCGCACTGTATCTGCAGACCTTTACGTGCCTCCTTTAATGCTTGAATCTGCTTACGCACACTCCTCTTGCACTGCTCTGCCATTTCCCGCCTAAATATACTAGCGTTTATTTCCCCTGCATCTGGGAAGCAGGACAAACTCGGTTCCTTGTCTCTGATGCTAGGAGAAACAATGGTTTTCTCTGCAACAGTCTCCTCGGCATTCACGATGCCTTCGTCCAGACTTTCCTTCTGACCTTCCACCCAAAATGGTTCCCGGTCAGGGCCCAATGTGCGTCCTTTGCATGTGAGCGAAGCAATAGCTGCATGCTTAAATACAGTTTCTAGGTGCAAGCTATCCATTTCCCGTATCACATTCTCTACGCTCTGTGAGGAAAATAGTCTGTATAAATCAGAAATTCGGATATTCCATTCCTTACCATTTTGTTTGGGTGTACACTGCAGACTGCAGGCATCGATGTTTTTTCTCAAACATCGATGTTTTTGCTACATGTTGCTATATGTGATAGTTGACACGATAGTTTGCACGAATTATATTTCACGGAACTCGACTGTTTTTGCGCTTTACCGCAGACTTTTACACTTTTTTGTCTATCAGCAAAACTATTCCCACTAACAACAACAAAGAACCGCAATAATTATAGTTGAAGGGCAGTGGAAGGCCATCAAAAGTATATTATTTTATCCAATATCGATAGCACTAAATGAATCGATACCGAAAAATCGCCTATCGTGTACAAGGCGCCAACTTTTCTACTTCTTGTGTGATAATTGTGAATTTAAATAAATTGTATATTATCTATTATATAATTTACTGCATATTATATAATATAATTATATACTATATATATGGGCGTTTCCGTGGAAATGTCAACCGATGCCAAAAAATTAAAAGTAAGAGTAAAAACACATTTCCATATCCTTTTGTCCCGATATTTTTTTCTAAATTGATTGAAACCACTAGCCATACAGTATACTGAAACTCAGCTAATTTAACCAATTGGCATATTATTTCATTAACTTTGATCGGAAAACCTAATAAAATATATAAAATTTATAAAAATAAACAAATAAATACATACAATTTTTATAGTCATGTTTTCCTATAAGAAAGATGATTCTTGCTAAAAGTTTTGCCTCAAAGTCTCTCTAAGCTAAGGTAATATGAAGGGATTTATGGAAGAATGTGAGATGATAAAGTAAAAAAAAACACATGGAAAAATCGTACGTTCGCGACCCGTACGTTAGCGACCGGTACTTGATTCAATTTAAAAAACACCAATATAGATAATTTATTGTGTAAATATTCGATAGAAACCTACATTAATCCTCATTTAAAATAAAATAAAATAACTGCTTTAGAATACTCTGTTCCGTTTCGCAGATTTTTCCATTTTACTAGATGAAGCCAAAGTCAACTTCTATTTCACGTACGTTCGCGACCACAGGTTTATTGCTGGAATTGGATATTCCCATATTGGATGAACCCCATATTTTGTACTAAACATAGAGCTAACCAAATTCTATCGAATTGAATAAAAAAAACTTGTGGAAAATTTTTGTTTTCTAGATTTTTACAAGATTTTAGTCCATTTAGCACGATTCAAAATAACACAACACAAATAGAATTTCCGACCAACTTAATTACAATATTCTGAGGCCAGATCACCGTGTTTGTCCCCGCTGAGAGCCTCGCTCTGAGCCCTTAATCACACTAGTCAGCACTCGAGTAGCTGGATCTCAATCAAATCAATATTAGAGTATTAATTTAGCACATCCCAAGGCATTTATTTAACAATCGTTTTTATATCAATTACAAACGAATCTCTACAATAAAGTTTATTGCTTCTCAAGGAAACTTTCGCCGACTAGTGACTTCAGCTTGGCTAGATGCGTTTCGTTCAACGTAAAACCATCGTGGATGCTCTTGGCGAGGACACTCGACTCCATATTGTTTTCGACAGCATACTGGAGGGCAGCCAAGGCCTGGCTGGGCGCTTTCTCCTGGATCGAGGCCTCTACGTACTCTTGCAATGCGCTCTCGGCGGGTGTGCCGGGAATGCGATGCTGATTTTTGTCAATGTGGGAGAACACTTCGCTGGCCTTCTCGTAGTTGTCGCCTCGGACAAGCAGTGTTAGAATGTCGCCAAGCATTTGTCCAGTGAACGAGACCTTTTTGATCCGCCTCACCGACTCCTCGATCTTGTTGTACATGTCCAGAGCCACCTTGGCACATTGCTCCGGGAGCTGGGATTGGGCGGGCGTGTCCGCATTTGGTCGATTGTCCACCATAATACGCAACACATATAGCAAAAGGCTTTCGCGGTGCGTGTGGTCGAAAACAACCATGTCGGACCAGATGCGAGGCACGTGTTCGACTGCGGCATTGATCTCAATGGCCCGGAGTACTTCCTCCATGATGCCCGGCTCGGGTATGTAGATGTTGGGCACCAACAGGTCGTAGGTCAGCATAAAGTCCTCTATCGATTCAGTCTGGCAGAGCAGGGCCAGATAATTGCGGTAATAGACAGATTCTTTAAACGAATCGCCTATCAAATCGTAGTTGTTACCGGTATGCAGCAGCTCGTTCACTTTCTTGGCCAGCGATTTGTCATTTAAATGATTTCGGCACACATCCATGGCAGTGGCAAAGAAGTACGTGTCCTTGGGATGCTCAACCCTGAACTCCCTGCCTGCAATCTCGTTCAGTATGTCCACTATGACATGGGACACTGGACCGCGCTCGCGGCAGAAGATGATCAGCAGATAATAGTAGGTGCCTAGGCTCGGGTTAACACCAAGTTGCTTGAACTCTGGCAGAACTTTGAGGGCCGACGTGCGGGCAAGTTTGAAGTTGCCAAAAGTGCTAATGCACTGGAGAATGGCATTCAAAGTGCCCAAATTGGGGCGCAATTTCTGCTCCGACATATGCTGCAGCAGCTCTGTGCACAGCTGCCATCTCTGCTCGGCATTGTCCTTCAGAAAGCTGATGATTTGGATAATCGAATTGAAAGTGTTTGTGTCCAATCGAATTTGCTTTTCGCCAGCCTCCTGAAGCAGGGCGTATGCCCGCTCACACTGCAAATACTTGGCCATGCCACGAATGAGGGAAGCGTAAGTCTTGGGCGTCTTTGGTTCAATTTCGGCATACAGCTTCTCAGCCAGGTCGCCGTCCTTCCACGTCTTTCCATGTCGCTCACGTCGTCGGTTGTTTTGGAGAAACCACCGTTCCTCAATGTACTCTTCTGGTAGTGGGTCCTGATTATTGTGGAAGCACACAAGTTCTAAAAGACTTTGCTTTAACTCAGAACTGATGGCGATTCCCTTCTGTTCCATCAGGTTGTACACAAGCACGGCGTCCTTAAGCTCCCCCTGCTCAATTAATTGCCCGAGAGAACTCTCGTCCACCTCGGACGCTTCAGTGTAAACCATGCTGGGAGCGAATTTTTCAATGGCTGGTTGAGCTTCTTGGTGCTGCATTATATAAAATAGTTAACTAGAGTTAATTAGCAATCTTGTTACTGTCTACCTACCAAAAATAGTTCATGGTGCTCTTCTTTTATCCATTTGGCAGCCTTACGTCCAGCCTCCTTCGACATGGCGTATGTGCGCTTTGCCATATTGGACATGGGTATCAGGAACGGATCATCGTGGTACTTGTAATGGGGCGCCGTGTGGTCGCGTCCGACGGTGCTGGCCAATGCTTTAAGTATGTCTGTGGGCGAGCGTTCTATGCGATTGGGGACTTCAATGTGCTCCCCAGCCGGTGCAGCGCCTGTGGTGGTTGTGTAATGTGTGCTGCTGGTAGTTATGCTGCGTCCAATGCTGGCCTTTGGCAGCAATCTGAGCTGACGCGTGAGGTACATGGTAATGCAGGTGCGGGCCTAAATCTCGGCTGTTTTCACTAATGTTTTTACAATTATAAATATTTTGTGATATCGTGCGGAAAATACTTCTTCTTCTTGAATATATCGATATATGTAATTCCACTACACTTCAGCACCTAATGGGAAAAGCATACATGCAGTGAGAGTAGTGTAATGTGACTATAATATTTGGGTGCTATTTTTTAGGAAGTATTAGTAGTTATTAATATTTCTATTAGTTTCTGTTCTCTCATTAAAAATACCCACGGTTTTCCTCATTAAATTTAAACAAAAAATATCGATACTTTTGTGCGATAACCGGGCTGTGCTTTCTCAAGAAATGGCCGACTTACTTTTGAAAACGCAAAAAATGGAGCTCCAATCTTCACAAAACGTACGTTACTTTCGCGGCAAGGACCGCGGTTCTACATTTAAAGACAGTCAGTATACACATATTTAAGCTTATGATTTATGCAACTAAAACCATATATGTATTTTATACGTTATTATATGTACGCGGAGGAATTGGTATCGGAGCCGATGACTGCCTCATGCTCTCCTTGTCTCTATATTGTGGTTGTTGTTCGCAAAAGGGACTTGTTGGTTCATGCGGGGAGTGGAATCTGATCTCTCAATTTGGCTCGCACTTGTCATGAGAGTTGACAAAACCTAGAGAGAGAGTGAGAGGTACCACGATCGCTAGATAGGTTATAATTTTACCTCTCGCATTTAGTATATCCCTTTTCCACCTAATGCCCTATTTTATTGCCCTATATTTTTATATGTTATTTCCATTTTGTCCGCTACTGATTTGTATCCCGCTACATCTCTTTTTCTCTCTCCCTTCTCACACCAACATCAGCAATTATAACCCTCTATTCTCCGTCAGGGGGCGCACACTGCACGAGGAAGACTGTTTGAGAGTAAGTAAGCGCGTGGAAAGGGTAGCGCAACCACTGCAAATGGATTTGTTCCTTCTGGCTATAATAATGATACGATCTAATTCAGATTCAGTAATCTTCTAGCTAAGTTTAATCTCAATTATTCTGCATTTTCTCGTATCTTCAAAATTGTGGATGTCCCAGATTTTCGTCCTTTGTGCGGGCGGGTCAACATTTTTGAAATACACTTGTAACAGTGTGATATCACAGAAGTCTGGATTCAAAATTTGGTTGATCCAGCTGTTATGGTCTCTAAAAACTAGGCGTCAAAGAAGAAGGACGGACAGACAAATAGATTCGGATTTTGATGCTGATCAAGAATATGTGTACTTTATGTGTTACACACATCCACTTTCACCACAAAACTATTATGTCCCCAAACTCTTCAAATATCGGGTATATTAAATGTACCTTTTGCTAGAGCTGTAGCCTCCCAGATGGGATCAGAAAGAGTCGCAGATATTATTTGAAATATATTTTATTGGTAGGCAGTTTTGAAGAACATTTTTAATGACATTTATATATAATGAACATGTTTCAAATAATCATTTTCATCTCGCAATCATTTTCCGTTACGTTTTTTCCATTGTAATATTCTTCTATGTATGTATGTATGTATGTATATAATAAATTTATTTACTTTATTATTATTATATATATTCCGTCCACTCGCTTTGTTTTCTTTTGTTTAGTTGCTGCGGTTGCGTTTTTGTTGTTGTTGTTGTTTTTCTTTTTGTGGTTGTGGTTGATCTTAATTTGGTTTTGTTTGTTCTGTTCATATACCTTGTAAACTTATGTAGTTTCATATATGTATAATTTATATATATTATGTATATATATGTGTATATATAATGGCTTATCTATAAGTAATGTTACTTAAAAAACATTATATAATAAATATTTACTTTATGTATGCCATCTCTTGTTACCATATTCCTTCTTCCTACTGCATCTTTACTCATATATTTGTATAATATATGCATGTATATGCATTTTCTTTTATTTTAGTTATCAATAATTATTACCAATATCGTAGATCACCAAACTTGTTTAAAAAAATGTTTACACGAAATTGTTTTTGTTCTTTCTCATGTCTCCGATGTCTCCGGGGGTTTTCGGGTTTCGGGTTTCTGGTTTCAGTTTCAGTTTCGTTTTCGGCTTGGTTTCGGGATTGGTTTCGGGCACTCGGAAGTTTCGGTTTCGGACTATGGGGTTTGCTTTCCTCTGTTCCGCCTGTTCCGCCGCTTCCTCTCTAGCCAATATCGGACTGCTCTGACTGCGATGTTCGGCTCTGATGGATGATGTGGCGGTATTTATATAATTTGCGCTCGCTTTCCATATCTGCTATGCATATGTTAATATATCTATATGTATTTATCTGTATGTATCTTCCTATATTCATCTATGTATCTTATGCATTTTCTCTAGTCATAAATATATATGTATATACGTCTATGTACAAAGAAGTACACAATGGGATCTAATCTGGGATTTTTCCTCTTTTCTGGAGATCGTTTGCCCTAATTCTACCTCGACTCTTCTCCTATATAAATTCATTTAGTGGCTCTTCTTGCGATCTATCCTATGTTCTCGGGTCCGTTCCGTTCCGATCCACTTGTTATCTAATAGTATTTATTGGGTGTTTGTTTGGTTGCCTTTATTGAGTTTACAATTTGCTAAATTACATTATTCGAGATTTTGTTTGGTTTCTTTATTTGTATTTTTGCTAGAGTTTTGTATAGAAAAAGTTGTTGAAGCTTTCCGCATTTGGTTTTTCTGGGTTCGTTCTCCTTTTCTATCCTTTAGCTTTCTTTGTCTCGTATTTGTATTTGTAAGTAGGGTACACGACGGCGGGGATAATATGATTAAAGTGTTTACGGTAAGTTCTATATTGTAGATAGTACCGTTAGTTAGTTCTCCTCCTCTTCCTTCTGCTGCTGCTGCTGTTATAATTGAAACTATCTAGGCTAACAATACGATACGTGGTAAGTTTAAGTAGATAAAGGCAAACGTTTCCTCTCGCTGTTCATAGTCTACAATTGGAAATCTATATCGAAGGGGAAATCGAATTCGAAATCGAAAGTGATGGTGAAGGTGAAGGTAAAGGTAGTAGACGTGTAAATAGAAGAAAGAGTGAAAGTGAGGGAGGAAATCGACTAGTATCGATAGGAAATCGATATTGAGACATGTTTTCTAACCTTAGTTAACATGAGATCAGCGCTATCTTTTGTTGGATATGTTGACTTCGATTTAGCTTTATTGTATCGTAAAAAATGATTCAACGTTGATCCAACGATTCTTAGGTTTATCTGTGGGGTGTCTCTTCAGTGTTTTTATGTCGGTGTATGTATGTGTATTAGTGTGTATCCGTGTGTGTGTGTGTTTAGGGTGGTTATATTGTCAACGTTATGTGTGTTTGTCAATGTTTGATTTGTCGATAGTTAATTGCTTGTTCTCAAATGGCTCGTGTATCGAATCCTGAATGATTAATTATCGATCATTCACATCATTTATGCAGTTTATTGCATATAGTTAATTTTCATATATTATACAGTTTCTCTTATGCTTACATAACTACACACATATGTACACACTTGCCAAGCCAGCCTGGGCTCTCGGCTTCAAAGGAGGGGTGGGAAATATCGAACTGCTCGATTTTTCTAAATTATTACTTGACTTGTAAACTCATGTAGGTTTTTTTTACTCTACAACTCCGCTTTGACCCGTCGTTCCAAGCTTAGGAACTTTGTCGGGGGAGAGAGAGGTTGGGGTGGAGAACGGGGTTGCGGGTGGGGGCTACTTATATACAAAAATGCTATCGATGCTATTCAAGCGGAACTAAGGTCAAAGCAACGAATACTATCATAATTTACTTGGTCGTTAATCGATTATCTATTTGGTAAATGGTATTGGGAGGAATTCGCATAGGGCTCTCCAGTGAGATCTATTAGAGAAGTATTTCATCTAACTCTATAGCTTTGTTTTGACCTGATCTCTGCGAATTCTGTGTGGTAGGAGGAGGATATTTTAAAGCGTTACAAATTTTCTTGAAGAGTTCTTTCGCCCTATTTCATTATCTTCTTTTTCTTGGGTTTGATATAGGTTTGTATGATATGATTGTGTTGTGTTTTTGCTTCGTTTTTTTGCTGAATGTCATAGTGGTTTGGGTCTGTAGCCGTCGTAGCCGAACCTATCTGGTAATCTATTTATATAGCCTAGGAATACACTGACTTCCAACTATCTCTCTTTCAATATTCTTGCTTTACATTGGCAGTGATTATTCCGTCATTCTCCGCTTCTCTTTCCATGATCTTCTTTCTACAGTCAGTGTTCATTCTATACTCGTGTTGTCTCAGCTAGGTTTTAAAAAAGCAAATTATAGGGGGGTGGGGTGTGTGTGAGCCAATAAAATAAAAATACTAAAATTTGTATCTATGATATATAGTAAGGTATCGTATAAAATGTTTATATCTTTTTTGGTAAATATTATCATATTTATGTAAATATATCATAAACATTTACAAATATACTATAGAGCACATATATGACCGATAACATTAACACTTTCTGCACTCCATCTAGGCCACCTATGTACATACATACATATGTAAGAGGGACTTCAGGACTAGACTGGCACTGGAATCTCCTATATATTTCCTATACGTTCGAGTTCGAGTAAGTATGGATGTTTAATGCACATTCACAGCTGACAAAAGTAAAGCTTGTGTACGAACTAGATTAACTAGTTGCGAGTTGTTAAAGATCGTATTATTGTTGTAGTGATGGATTTAATGGAAAATATAAATTGTGATGGTACGATGGTACTATTAACGTTTAACGGAGTTTATTATTATCGGAGTTATACATATTAGTTTTTACGATTTATAGGTATTCTCTCTTTAAGTTCCGTTTGTTCTTTGTCCATCCCAGATCCCGATTGGATCTGTATAGTTCTTTGGTACACCCCTAAATAGAATTTTTAATAGCAATCCATGTAACTACAATATACATACGAGTGAAGTACATAATATATAGTACTCATATCTTTATCATATCTGTATTATTTTTGATGTATAATTTATTGCTCTACATATGGTATTTGTATATTCTGTATCAATACTTTTCCCGTTTTGTTTTTCATACTGTATGAATTAGACTACCTTGGATGTCATGTCTATGCTTTATGTACAGTGTGGAATGTAACCTTGTGTGAGTGGTGTGGTTAATGTTTTACTAACTATAACAGAGGCTAGCATATCAGATGCATAATCTACTCGTACTGCGACAGTATTAAATTAGTTAATAACTTGTATTTAATAATTATTTTCTCTTTTGTCTGTTTCTTTTTTGTTTCCTTCCCTTTGTAAATCACATTCGCGCAGTTTGGATGCAATGGCTGATGCGTGGGGACATTGGGGCCTTCTTGAGTGGTGCCTAGCCTCTAGATGTAGCGTAGTCACGTTCCTGAGCTTTTACAATAAACTCGACAGCGAGCGACAGAGAGAAAGTGTTGGACTGAAAGCTCTGGTTTGGGTTTTTATAGACAGAGAGGGGAAGTGAGACAAGGTTGTGATTGGTTGACTAACGGTAAACATTGAGTTGTGTTCGAAAAAGGATCGAGATCGAGATCGAGAGAGAGAGAGATAGAGATAGAGTTAGTGAGAGAGAAAGAGAGTTAAGAAAGTTCGAGAGAAATTAAGCTTTACGAGCTGACATTTAAATGCATCCATAATTTGAGTATAGCGGCAACCTAGTTTTACACAATACACATAAATATCAAATAATTTGCATTCTGCACTCTGCATTCTGCATTTCGTATTCTGCATTTTGCATTTTGCATTTTCATTTCGCATTTACATAGTGTCATTTACAAATGTGTTGGTGTGTGAGAGTTGTAGAAATACTGCATATGTATGTATGTAGTTGGTATAAGTATCTGGCATCGGTAGTATACAAAATAGTAGACAGTGCTTTTGGTATATTCTTTTTTCATCTTTATCGTATTAGGTAAATATCTGCATCTGCATATGTAGCTGTGGGTGTGTGGGGCTTGTTTTTCTCGCTTGCGGGCACTGTTTAGAAAAAGCTCTTCAAGAAGCCAGCTGGTCCAGCCTAAGGAGAGAGAAGAGGAAAGGAAAGGAGGGGGCTTAACTTTGCTGAACGGTTAAGGGAGCGAGCCAATGAGAACTTACATCCTGCTGCTGCTGTTGTTGCGTTTGTGCTTGTTTGACTTTGGCTTGAGCGATCTTTAAGGCTCTATAACGAAAGGGGCAGAGGATAAGCTTTTGATCGGTCTAGTCTGCTTGATGGGAGCTACTCACTGTTGCAAATCCATGATGGTCTTCTCCTTGGCATTCTGCTCCTCCTGCGACATTTGTACCAATTGCAGCAAACGCTCCGTTTCGGTTGCCGCTTTCTTGTGCTCCTCCTTTGTGTTCTGCAGCTCCTTCACGCACCTGAGGGGCACCAAAGCGAAAGAGAGAGCATCCAGTATGGATCAGATAAATGAGAACGGTATAGAAGATTTTTCGAACTTACGCTTCCAGTTGCCGTTGCGTGTCCATGAGCTTCTTGTTGAGCTCGCCCGCCGCCGCCGCGCCGCCTCCCTGAGTCTGAAGGGATTTCTCCAGCTGGTCCATCTGCTCCTTGCGCTTGCGGAGCTGCACATCGAAATCGGACATCTTCTTCTCCTTGTCCTCGATGTCCTTGCGCTTGGCCTCGATCTGCTTGCGCTGCTCGTCGATGATCTTCCGCTCGCCCTCGGTGGCCTTGGCCTGGTTGTCGATCTGCCTGCGCACCTCCTCCAGCTGCTTCTGCTGCTGCTCCAGCTGCTGGCGCTGCACATCCGTGGCGGCTGCTCCCGCACTGCCAGCCTGCTGCAGCTGCTGCATCTGCTGTTGCAGCGTCTGGATCTGTTGCTGCAACTGCTGCACTTGCTGTTGGGCGGTCTGCAGTTGCTTGGCCTGCTCCTGATTCGAGAGCTGCAAGGAAGGCAGGAAATTTTTATTAGTTTGATGATGATTATCCCCTGGTGATCGTTTGGTTGAAAAGAACGAACCACTCACCTGACTCTTTTCGAGTTCCTGGACCAATAGTTCTAGCTGCTGTTGGAAGCGATCCCTCTCGGTGCAGGCGGCTTGCAGCTCGGTTCGGACCTTCTCCAGCTCCTTGGCATCGGCACCGGCTCCGGCTGCGGCACCTGCCGCAGACTGCTGCTGCTGTGCCGCCTGTTGCTGCATCTGCTGCTGCATCTTCTGCATCTGAGCGTGCTGATCCTTGATGTGTTGGTCCATTAACTGGAGAAGATTTCCCAGATTAGTCACCTCTAAAAGAGGGGCCACCAAGTCTGACACTCACCTGGATGCGCTTGTGCATTTCCTGGGCGGCCTTGTCGGCCATGTCGGCGCGTCCCTTCTCCTGCTCGATGACCTTGCGCCACTGCTCGATCTCCTCGGGTCTGGCGCCCGCCGCCGCTGCTGCCGCCGCCGCCTGCTGTGGTCCTGCCGCGGACAGAGCTCGCTCCGACTCCTGCAGCTTCTGCTGGAGCGTTTGGATCTCCTTCTGCATGGCCTGAATTTCGGCGGGGGCTGCCGCTGGCACCTGCTGGCCGTTTCGCAGCTTCCGGTTCTCCTCGCGCGTCTTTTGCAGCTCCGCCTCGGCGTTCTGCAGCTCCTTCTGGAAGTTCATGAGGATCTCCTGGCTCTTTTCCAGCTGCAGGACGAGCTGCTCCCGCTCCATGGCTAGTTGCTTGATATCGGTCTCCAGCTTCTGCACGTGCTTCTCCAGCTGGGGATGGGCAGCACCTCCTGCTGCGCCTGCGCTGCGGCTGGCCTGGCGCAGCGACTCCTTCTCTGACTCGGACTTCTCGAGCCGGTCGTGGAGGCGTCCCAGCTCCGCGCCCATGCGCTCGAACTCGATGCGCGTGGACTCGGTGTTCTCCTGCTGCTTGGCCAGATGCATTTGCGCCTTCTCCAGTTCCTTGGCCAGGCGACCGGCCTCCAGTTCGGTGGCATCGCGCGACTGCAGCGCCTTCTCGAGGCGATCGCGCAGCCGGTCGATCTCTTGCCGCTCGCCCGCCGACAACCCCGAGGTGGAGGCGGAGGAGCGAACCGGATCGCCGGGGCTCACCGAGGACTGTTGTAGGCGCAAACGATCGACCTCCTTCAGCAGCTTCTCGTGCTTGTCCCGCGCCTTCTCGCGCTCGATGTGAGCCCGCTCCAGCTCCGAGCGCTGCTTGTCCTGATTGGCCAGCAGCTTGGCCACCTCTCCCTTGGAGAGCTCCAGCTGCAGGCTGGTCTCGTGCAGCTTCGACTCCATGTTCTGGATCTCGTTCTCGATCTTCTCGTACTTGTCCTTGTACTTCTCGAACGACTCCGACTCGTACTGCGACTTGCCGCGGATCGTCTCCAGCTCCATGAGCGTCTTGTCCAGCTTCTCGCGCAGCCGCTCGTTCTCCTCCTTGAGGCGCCGCGTCTCCCGCCCAAAGGTGTCCACGTCCTGGAGCTTGCGCAGCTCCACCTGGCTCTTCTCGTATCGGTCGCGCATCTTCTCCAGCTCGACCGCGTAGTGGGCGGCCTCCTCTTTGGCAGCCTCCACGCTGGCTCCCGCCTTGGTCTGGGCGGCATGCGCCCGTTCCAGCTCATAGGTGACGCGCTCCAGCTCCGACTGGAAGTGCTCCTTCTCGCCCTGGGCCCGGCGGATGTCCGTCTGCATCTTGTCGAAGCGATCTCGGTGGTGCTCCAGCTCGCTGCGGGCATTGTCCTCGCACTCCTTGGCTCGGCTCAGCTGCAGTGCCGCCCGATCGCAGGCCTCCTGGAGCCGCGTGCTCTCGTCTTGGAGTTTGCGCAGATCCTCACGGGCCTTGCTGGCGGCCAGGCCCGATCGTTCCGCCTCTACCTCCAGGCGGGCGCGATCAGCCTCGGCGGTGTCGCAGCGAGATTGGAGGCGGTAGATCTCGTTCTGGGCGCGATCGTACTTCTCCAGCATCTTCTCGAACTCCTTGTTGGAGGTGTCCTTCTCGTCGATCAGCTTCTGGCTGGCGTATAGGGCCTTGTCCAGCTTCTCCTTGAGTATCTCCACCTCGGTCACGGCATCGTCCCGCTCCATCTAAAAGAACATAACGAGGGGAATAGGGTTTACTGAGTGGTCGTAGTCTTGTTCGGGGGTTCCAAGCAGTGTAAGCTACAGATAGATTTACAAACAGCCAATTTCACTGGTTCAGTTTCAGTTCTCATGCGGTTTTCGATAGTTAGTATGCAGCATAGACAAGTCATATATAGAGTTTAGATAGAGCCAATTTTGTGGGGGATATAATTTGAGCGGGATACCTTTGTTCGGTTCGGTTCGGTTCGGTTGGGTAACTTCATCTGGTTTTCGGGGTGTAGGAATTACCTGGAGTTTCTGCTGTACGGCATGCGACTTCTCGTAGCGCTCCTTTAGCACCTCCAGATCCGTTTGCATCGCCTCCCGGTCGCGAGCCGCCTTCATGAGAAGCGTCTGCGAGGACTCCGAGCGCTCCTTGAGCGTTTCCAGCTCGTCTGAGAATTGATCCCGCTCCTTCTGGATGCGCGCCAGATGCATCTGATCCGTGTTCCATGTTCCATATTCCATATTCCATGTGGAGGTGTGAGTTTTATTTTATTTTAACGAGTGGGGGTGGGTAGTCGGTAGTGGGTGTGTGGGACAGTTGAAAGATAGTTACGCATACGTAGATATATTGTATATAAGGGGAGAGATATGTATGTATATATGTATAGATATGCATGGTTTCAGCTTTCAGAGGGTTAAGCGGTAGGGTTACGTTCACAATAAGTCAGACACCAATCTAAATGTGTGTTCGGGTAGTGTTGAGTGTGCTCTGAGCACGGATGCCATGTTTATACCAATGTCATGGGAAAGGTAAGTGCATTTTTCCTTAAAATATCAAATAAAAACTAAAACCCACATGGCAACCGTGACTCAGAATATACGTAGTCTATAGTCTGTGGGGTTAATGTACTGTTAGTTACAGATCTGGGGTTAGCACAACAGAGTTACGATCACAATCACAGATATCTATGGCCGGGGCTGCTATGTCTCTTAGAGGACCTTCCAAGATGCGTGTACGAGTAGTGTGGAGTGGAGCGGTTTGAAGTGGTGGGGCTGGGAGGACGGGATACAGGGATACGGGCTTACGGGCTTACGGGCATACCTGAGTCTTCTCCAATTTCTCCCGGATGCGATCAGTGTCCAGGGAGAGGGTCTCGCGCTCCTTCTGCATGCGCGCCGCCTGTCCCAGAGCCTTGTCCAGTTGCGATTGGAGGTTGTCGTAGTCGTAGGTGAGCTTCTCTTTCTCGAGCACCAGGCGTCGGTTCTCGGTGCACGCCTTGTCCAGCTTGTCCTGCAGGTGATCGACCTCGTTCTGGGCCTTGTCCAGCGAGTTCTGCAGCTTCTCGTGCTGGAGCTGCGCCTTGCCCAGCGTGGCCTGGGTGCGCTCCATCTCCTCCTTGATCTTTTCAACCTCGGAGAAGGCCTAGGCAAAGGATTTCGGGCAGTGAAAGTGAGTGGGTTGGGTTCAGGAGCCCTGGGAGGAGGGTAACTATAGCTAGACTGTTTTGCCTACCCGGTCGCGATCGGCATGGATGCGCGAGACGCCGCTCTGCGCCTTCTCCAGCTCCTGGCGCAGACTCTCCTGTTCGCCCTGCGCGTTTTCCAGCTTCGCCTTCAGCCGATAGACCTCGCCCTGACTCTTTTCCAGCTTCTCCTGCAGGGCGGCGCCCTCTTCACGTGCCCGTTCCGCATCCGACTATTCGATTGGTTGGGTTATCGGGTTATCGGGTAAACGTTATCAAGAGTTGGAGCCGATCGTTCGATTGATCGTTGGGTTCATTGGTGTGTTATATTGTTGTTGTTGTAGTTTAGGGGTAGATTGGAGGGTTGGATAACGGATATTATTTACAGGCAACCAAATGAGGAAGGTTCTTAAATGACTGACTTGACTGACTGAGCGACTGATTGTCTGACAGATTAGTAGACATAAAACAAAGGCTAAGGTGAACAACAAATACGATAACGATTACTTAAGGTACGATAGCGATTAAAAACACGATTACAACGTCTAGCGAGCGATCAATTTATTCTGCGAGCGACTGACAGAGACAGAGAGACAGAAAGAGCGAGTGGGAGAGCACAAGAAGCGAGCAAACTATTGACAGATGACAGAGGACAAAGGATGGGAGGCAATGGTGCAGTCTTTTCTGGATAAGGTTAGTTTATGATAGTTTATGATAACAGATGAAGAACATATGGCTGACAGTTGGGGAGTACTATAATTATGGATAACGGAAACAGATCAGGAACAAAAGTTTTGACACGGAGAAAGAACAGATTGGAACAAACGGACTGAGGTTTAGAAAATATTGTGTATAACACTTTGGTGATGAAAGGAGCATTTACATGGCGCTTGGAAGAAGCAATATGGAAAGTACGAGTAGCGAGAGACAGAGAGCGAGTAAGTAAGTGATTAAGGAAGAAGAGAAAGTGCGAGAGAGAGCAAAGTAAGGCAAAGTGTAGGTAAGAGTGTGAGTATGAGTGTTTGTGAGTGAGTGAAAGTTAGAGCTCAGCCAAATCAATTGATTGAGAAGAGAGCTAAGCAACCTTCCGCTTCCGTTTTACGGCTTTCATTCTACGGGTACTCCATCCTGGCTATGCCTTTGGGTGTGAGTGTTTAAGCCGTCTTTCTGTGTGAGTGTGTGAGTGTGGGTGGGTGGGTGGTATTAATGCCAACATCAGCGCAGGGGATACGAGTACTTTGTCATACTTTGCTGGCATCCGGGATCCGGATCGGGGGCAGGAACTGAGAGATGAATTTCAGGCGATGTTTCTTGTACAAGGTCAATACACAAATGTGTGTGAGAGTGTGATTATGATTGTTATCATAAATGTATATACAAATGAATGTATACTATATGGATAAGTTGGTATATGTATAGGTATATGTATATGTATATGTATATGTATATGTATATGTATATGTATATGTATATGTATGGCAGGTTAGTATATCAGGCAATGCATTTAAGTTACATTAAATTGAACAAGTGACAGATGGCAACTATTTTTGGTATTCTTTTTGGTTTTCTTTGGATAATTTAGATACTTTGGCATATGGTCAGATGCAGTTCAAGTTTGAATTCAAATTCGAATTCGATTACGATTAGTTGCTTTACTAAAAACTTGTTTGTTTTTTGGTTACGTTTCTTTCGAGGCAGTTTTACTCACAAAACGTTTTTCAGTTTCGCCCTATATTTAGAGAATGAATGTAAGCACAACGGTTTAGATAGAGTATTGGTTTTAGTATACATTGTCGCAAGTGTGTCTTGTTAACGGGTTAAAGATTACAGTTTAAAATAAATTACAGATTACAGCTTATAGCTTACATTTACAGTTACAGTTACAGGACAGTTACGTTAGGTTTAGGGAGAAATCGAAAAAAAAGAAAAGAAGCTCAAATCGTAGCCGTTTTACTCGTAGTTTAGCAAGTGCTGCAGTGTCGGTCTGTGTGGGTCACCAATGCGTGGTTTGTGTCTGTGTGTGTGTGTGTTTGTGTTTGTGGGCTTATCGGGGTCACCAATGGCAGCGAAGGTGTGATAGGCAGGACAAAGAGATAGAGAGGCAGGTGGAGTCCCTCCTCGAGTGTGGTGTTTGTGTTGTGGTGTGTGGAAGTGGGGTCTCCTCATCGCTTGTTCAAGAGTTTGGTCCATTAACAGAGCACACGCACACAGAAATATGTACACATATATAGTTGCATGTGAGAGTTTCAATTGCAATGCGTTTCTGAGTTCGATATATATGTTAAATATTATAAATAGGTATGTAAGACTAACTAAAAGAGCATTCGGTTATGCATATCGATATATGTATATGGCTGTCACTGTACAAAATATATATTCTAAGTGCGAGTGTAGCAAGGACCGTACCTGTGTGACTCTCAGCTCTGCTTGGGTGCGCCGCAGCTCGGCGGCCGCCTTGTCGGCCCGCTCCGTGGCCCGGTCCAGCTCCTGGGACGTGGTCATCGTAGTCCTGCCAAATGATGTCTGGACGAGACGCGAAACATTTGAATTAGTTTATTTCAACCGGAGCGGAGTCGCTGGGGTAACAAGTGCAAACAACTATTAAAAGCAGATCAGGCCATTAGCAAATGTGATTAAATAGATGTGGTGCGAATAGTATGTGTAGATGAGTCCAGCAGGCTAGCTGTCTTAGGAATAGACCCGATCCATGAGGCTGTGAATGATTCAATGAGATTTGCATTTTGGATTTGGTTTTTGCTTCCAGCTTATGCATATGTACAAATGTATTTCCTGATTGGACTTTTGGTGTGCTTTGGGTGCATTTGACGCTTGTTTCTCTATGCGTATACGAGGATACGTACAATATGTACGTATGTGGGTCTAGGTCTGTGGCTAGTCTGGGTCAGCGGCTTGGCCGACTTACCGATATCTTGCCCGTTTCGAACATTAACTTTTGTACATTCTGCAAGAGTACGATACGAACAAATGTTTATATACTTATGACTTAATAGGTTTGCACATATGTACATTTATTTGTATGCATTTATGCATGTTCAGCAGCCATTCAACACGTTCTCCCTTTCAGGGAAACACTCTCATTTGTCTGCGCATCGATTAAATCAAAACCTAACTAGCCGGATGGGTGTCGGGTGGCGGGTGGCGGGTGCTAGGGGCACAGGGGCTACCTAAACTAACAGGCTACTGAAGGTGCTGAAGGTGTTAATCCAGTCTAAGCATCTAAAAGAGTGCAATATGTCAGGTCTTTATCGGATCTGGGTTTGGTGGAAACTAAGTAAAACGTCAGCCTGCCTGCTGGCACTAAATGCAAGAGCCGAGGGAGAACTAAGGAAAAATAAACAAGAGTTGCTACCAGCAACGAGTGTCGGCTACGTGATATACGATACGATATACGATTAAGGATTAAGGAGATGCGGTGTGCGGCGTTGCGGTGTGCATAATAGCGATATATGTATGTACGTATTGTCGATCCGCCCAGTTGCGATATGTGTTATTACGATATGCTCTTGAACGATATTCAGGATTTTAGTGTACAAACAAATTTATATACATAAAATTACAAATCACTGCATTTAAAATTTCGACTCTGTGATTTACGATATTCAGTATTACGATATTCGCAATAAACAAGTTCAGAAATACGATATTCGAATTACGATTTACGCTGTTGGATGTTACGTTATTCGCATCAATAAGATTAATATGCAAAAAAAACTACGATATTCATGTCCACGGTATTCGACAATAGAACTTTCGAAATCACAATACTATATATACAAAATGTTGTGGTGCTTAACTGCTTAACGGTATGAGCAGATACGATATTCGAAATAACGATATACGAATTACGAATTACGATATTATGCAGTCTATGGCTAATTGGAAGATGGAATTTGGCGTTTAAATCTTACTTTGTGTAGTGTGGTCTGTTCTTCTAGCTGCAGCTATATTTGGTTTATGTTGGGTGAGTTTTAAGTTGGTTGTAGTTGTAGTTGTTGTTGGGTAGTTGGGGATGCGTTACGTGTACATGTAAATACATATTCAGATATAGATATAGATATAGATATAGGTATATAGATATTGATGTAGATATTGATATTGATAGGTACACATGTATGTATGTGTGTAGATTCATGTGGGTAGATAGTAGATTATCGATATTATCTATGCATGTCTTTAGATTATATATACAAAGCACACACATACAGATACAAAGATAGCTTTTGGGGGTAGTCGAGGGAACTGGCAATAATGCACGAGTACCTGGGAACGCTCCAGATCGTGTTTCAGCCGCTCGTTCTCCAGTTCGAGGCGGGCGATCCGTTGCTTGGTGGACTCCCAGTCGGCGCTGCTTCGTCCCATCTCGCAGGTGGCCTTCTCGAGTTCCGCCTTCGACTTGCCCAGCTCGCTCTGGGAAGCCTCCAACTTGATCTCGAGCCTCTCGCGCTCGTTGACGGCCCGCTCCAGGCGGGTCTGCAGCTTCTCAACGTCGCTCTCGGCGGCGCGCAACTTGATTTTGTAGTCAGCCACCTCACGCTCGTGCAGATCGCGCTCCTCCTGCTTCTCGTGCTCGGCCCGATCGCGCTGATCGCGTAGCTGGGCCATCTGCTTCTCCTTGTCGCCGATGGCTTCCTCGAGGCTGGTCA
Organism: Drosophila lowei; assembly: GCA_008121275.1. NCBI lineage: Eukaryota > Metazoa > Arthropoda > Insecta > Diptera > Drosophilidae > Drosophila > Drosophila lowei. The sequence goes on along the minus strand of CM017778.1, from coordinate 14,900,246 downwards.
GAGCACCTTCGGAGCTGCTGTGGTGGGCCTGCATGGCCGACAGACGGGCCCGGGCCATGTCCACCTGGTTGTCCTTCTCCTTGAGCAGATCCTCCAGGTTCTCTATCTGTTAATGAGAGTGAACCGAGATCGGTTTCAAGGTGAGTTCTGGGGGGGGCTGGGCGGCTAACTGGGGGAGAGCTAACCTTGCGCTGCAGCACACTGATCTTGCGATCCTTGATGTCCATATGATCCTTGAGTTCGGTCAGCTCGCTGGTGAGACGGTTGCGCTCCTGCACCGTCTGCAGGGTGCCCTGGGTCTTCTTCTCGATCAGGCGGTTCTTCTCCTCGAGGCGGGCCCGCATCTCCTCCACGTCCGAATGCAGCATGTTGTAGTGCTCCTCTTTGGCACATAGCGACTCCTTGAGCACCGCTATGTGCCGCTGATAGTCCTGGCGGGAATTACGTTACTGTGCAAACGACTATTTTTGGATTGAGGCCCTGTTCAGGCGTTTATTTACCTGATGCTGCTCCTCCAGTGTTTTCATTTTGGCCGCCATCGCCAGGATCTCTTGATCCCTTCTTTGTATTTCAAGACGAAATTCGTCCAACTGTGGGACGGGTCGGGTTTATTGGTGTTTTTTCAAATAGTCGGGGCAGGCAGGTGGGGAGGTTGGTTGGAGAGGTTGGAATGGACAAAGTACACAGATAATATAAGATCAGAAATTGTTGTAACACTCAGTGCCTCGGCTGGGGATGGTCGATCCTTAGCCAGGACTACAAATACGTGATGTGGTTCTTGTTGTGGTTCTTGTTTTTGTTTTTGTTCTAGTCTGAAAGTGGTTGTTCTTGTTTTTGTTCTTGTAGTGAGGATGTTGCTATTGTTGCAATTCAGTGTGGGTGAGCGTTGGGATGGAGGAGCGTGGTTCGAGCCTACGCCTTGTGGATAATGGATCTTGTTGATGAGGAGAGTGGAGGAATGTGTCTGTTTGGCCCTGGCCCCCGGTCTAGGTTCGAGTTCGATGTGTGTGCTTGTCTCTGAGTATCTGTATCGGTATCGGTATCAGTATCGGTATCGGTGTATTGCTTGTGTGTGAGTGTGTGTGTGGTTGATGGTTGTAGGGGATGAGAGAGAAAGGTAGATAGATAGAAGTCGGTTGGGTGGTCACTCCTGAACTACTATTTTCATTAGTATTTCTTCGTTCATCGATATTCGACGTTCGATTTCGTTCGTATGTAATTTTATTGTTTGCTTTTCGAAAAGTTTCCATTTTATAATGCTTAAATGTAGTTTAAGTTTAACAGATTTCGAGAATATTTGCTTGTTGAATTAAGTCTGAATGCAATCTTAATTAGGTTTACAGTTAAATCATTGTATAAATAGTATGTCTCGTTGGATCATAAATGTATATGCGTTTAATCAGAATATTAACCATAATTATTCAAATACAGTATAAGTATAAGTATAAGTATAAGTATATAGATTTATGTATAGATTGTATATATATTGTATGTATATATCAATATTCAAATGCCTCGTTTTTTGGTTGTTTGTCGTCTTGTAGAAAAATGGTTACAAAAAACACTAACTGAATCGAAGAAGAGAATCAATCGAGTTTGGTTAGGTAACGAGAACAGAAGTTAGTAATAGTATCTAATGGATAGTAACAGTATCTTTGTAGCTATGTATGTATGTATCTATACTCACGCACGCACAGAAATGCCTTTCTTCCGAATTGATTGGCAAGTGATACGCTTTAATCTTCTCTCAGTTATACATATATATGCATTTGTATATGCACATATGTATGTAAAGCCATTATCTATGAACACAATTTCTGTTTCTGATTTATCTTGGCTGCATACTTTTTGGGGCATTGATTGACTGGAACTACGACTACTACGAGCACAACTAGGAAAAATAGCTCCAGATTGTTGTTTCTCTATAGGTACATATATGTACATATATCTATATATGTATATAAGTATATATATGCATGTATAATTTAACCACTACTTTAACAAGAATTTTTACTTTCTTTGAGAAATGTCTAGGCATAAATTTTCAATTCTGAAAGACAGCAAAGAAAAACGAAACAAAATGGGAAAGCATCCTAAAATTGATACATAAATCGATAGATAAGCGTATAAAAAAGAGCTTCTTCGAATACGAAATACCAACACTAGTAGAGATCAAAACATACATAATGATAATGATAATGATAATGGTAATGATAATAATACAATATAATATTCGCATAGACACATTTTGAATGCTTCTTCGTTTCACTTTTGCGGTTGCTGTCTCAGACAAGCAAACAATTAATTCCACTAGAAACGGTCCGTTCCTATCTCCATCTACACACATAGATTTCACATATGTATATGTAAATTTGTATCTTTATACACATAATTGACCTTCATTGCTAATCACACGCTAGTTCGTCTATAGCTTTTGCTGTTTCTGCTTTTGCTGGGGAAGGCATTAGGAAGTCAGAACTAAGGAGCAGCAAGGGGAAGCGGAAGCGGAAGAAAGATCAGTTAAGTTAAACAATTTTTCTAGTACGATGGAGAGGAAGTGTAGAGAAAGGTTCTAGTTTCTGGGTATAGTTATGGCTAGATAGTAGGTTGGGTATAGGAGGTACATACTTGACTTGCCCTTGCCTGGCCGGGATTACGATTACTAGAACTAGAACCAGGCAAGTTCTCGTTTCTTTGGGTTTACTTTACGCGTACGAGTACTTTCTTAGAGATAGTCGAGTGTGTGTCGGTATTGCACTAACAATTTGCTAAGATCTTGAATTTCCATACTAAGTACGAGTTTATCTATAGGTTTTGATTTAATAACGTTTAAATATTTTTCGTTAGCTCGCAAAATTTGCAAATTTCACAAGTTTAAAGTAAATTTCATGTGGCTTCATTTTCGTTTTCATTTTTGTTATCGTTTTCGTTTCCATTCTCTTTTCATTTGTATATTTAAATTGTTGTTTATTTGCGAGTAAATCTCATTTAGTTTTATATACAGTCTTTTACTTTTGAGAGTCAAGAGCAAGGCTCTACAATTCTCCAGAAGATCAAAACATACTAAACGTTTTATTCCCTTCTGAAAAGTATCGCCCTGAGTGCTCTATGCAAAAAACCTAAATCAGAATTGCGAATTTAAATATGTAGAAAGTAATTTAAATTTAAATGTAAGTTCTCCTTTGTTTCTACTTTAAAATGGCACATGAAACAATAGTTCTCCTTCCCTTAGCTTAGCCTAGTTCTATTAAGAGTATTCCGTATTATTATCATATTGTATATTATATGGTATGGTGTATATTTATATAGGTATTGTATGTATAATACTTGGTGTCTTTTCTTCGGGAATCCCCACTCGGGAACCGTTCACTACAGATGCTTTACCAGATGGCTGGAGAGTATGCAGAGGAAAGCGTTAAATGCAGTTTGGGCGCCTATCTATATAAGCAAATGCATATACCAGTAGATCTACATATGTATATCTATGCATACGGGTATATAGATAGATGCTCCTTCCAATTCGGTTCGGTTTTGTTGCCTTCGAATCGTTCTCTGATTGTTATTGTTATTAGATGCTGGGGTTGATGTGGATGTCGATGTGGATGTGGATGTCGATGGATGATGATGATGATGAGGCGAATTTCTTTGCTTTATTGGGGGTATTTTGGGGGAACTTTCGAATTCGAATTCGAATTCTAATTCGGTTTCGGACTTTCGGGGTCGCTTAGGAGTCTAAGGATAGCGTGTCTGTGTCAAATTTAAAACTTACTTGTCGCTTATGCTCTTGCGGCAGTTTCGGATAATCTAAGTCTAGTTTTGAGTATGGCAGATGGTGATGATGATGCGGCTGCTGCTGATGGTGCGAATGCGAGTGCGGGTATGCCGAGTGATGGTGATGCAAGTGCGGATGCAGATGCGAATGCGAGTGATGCGGATGCGAGTGATGCAGTCCCTCGTAGGCGGCTCCGGCGACCGCGTCCCTGGCACTGCTGGCCAGAGTCCCTCCAAACGTTCCACTCGTATTGGCTAGCGACGCCAGGGGGTGGGTCTGAAGGTGGTTCTGGTGCTGGTGCACATGATACTGGTACTGCGGATGCATCTGCTGCTGCACAGAGGCCTGGATGTGCGAGTGTCCCAGCGGCGGCTGTCCCCCGCTCCCGTAATGATGGCTTCCGGCGAACTGCTGCTGCAGATTGTAGGCCAGGGCCGCGGCGGAGCTGGCCGACGGCTGGTGCTGCTGCTGATAGTACTGCGAGATGGCGGGGTTGGAGGCGTGCAGGGAGTGTGACATGAGCTGCCGCTGCTGGAACGGTCCCAGGCCCAATCCAAGTCCTCCGTAGCCGGAGGAGGGCTGCATCTCACTCTGATAGGGATTCGCGTAGCCCGTCATCCCATACTTGCAGCCCCCCAATCCGAGTCCCATTCCCATTCCCATGCCCTGGCCGGCAGAGCCCGGATATCCCGACATCAGGTTGGTGACGGAATACGCGGGCCTCAGGCGCGCAGCCGCTGCAGCGGCGCTCTGGGCGGCCGTCAGCTGCGTGGGGAGCGGCACCTGCTGCGGCTGCGGTTGGAAATACATGTTCGGTTGGGAGGAGAAGCTCGTGGACATTTGCAGCAGATTGTCGTTGAGATACGGGGGCGAGGTATCGCCAGGGTGCAGGGTGGGGTAGCTGGACACTACCCGGCCGCCACCGACACCGCCAACCCCGAGGGGAGTGGTCACTAGTTGGCCCAACTGGCGTGCCTGGTTTGTGAGATTGAGTATCTGGGAGGAGCGCGATATCGACTTGTGGGCCTCGTTCAGCAGGTTAACGATGTTCGAGGAGCTCGTCTGGTGCTGGGGCGGGGCCGGGTAGCCGTATACGTCGTTATACATGGTGGCCGAGGGCAGTCCGGCGATGCTGTAGCGCCTCCGGCGTATGGGCGAGGTCTGGCTCTGGCCGTAGATCTGGGCAGCGGCTGCTGCAGCAGCAGCTGCGCCCGGGTCATACAAATATCCTCCCGACGATGTGGAGGGTCCGTACAGATCGTACGCGTTACCATAGCCGTTTCCAGGGCCGGGGCCGGGACCGTATGCGTGGGCAGGCGGGCCGTAATATTGTCCGATAATGTCTGGCAGTGGGGGGCTGCATCCGCTGATGCCCGTGTAGTTATTGTACATCTGAAATGGGCGATTTCAAATGGTTGTTGCTGTAACTGTAACTGTAACTGAAACTTGTTGTTGCTGTGTCGAATCCCTAGATCTCTCTGGGACTGTTATAGTTGGGTTATAGTTTCGTTTGGTGTACTTTAGCATTGGCATTGCTCATTTCTGCCGTTTCGGTTTCGGCTTCGGTTTCGATTTCGATTTCGATTTCGGGTTTCGTTGCTGTATCTGAGATCGGATCGTATCTCTCACGGCTCGCGTTTTGGGTTGGTTTTGTGTGGATCACGATCATGGTTAACAAACATTAGCTAGATATATACGTATATATGCATTACAGGACATAGTATATCTACATATGTGTATATCTTTGAATTGGATTACATTTAACATAACCAAAGCGATCTTCGCCCGAACACTTACGGACTATCTTGGCCCCATATTTGAACGTTTGCTTGATTAATTTGTTTTGTTTTGGTTTTGGTTTTTGGTTCGGTTTTCTTTTGTTGTTAATCATTAATTATTAATTTGATTATTTTTGTTGTTTTTCTACAAGTTTTTGTCTGCTTTCTTTTCGGTTTTTACACTTTCTGCGCTTAATTTACAATAGGGTTTTGTAATAGAATGAGATTTTTGATCAATGAATGATGGATTGTGAATTCGGTTCTGGTTCTGGTTCTGTATCTGGTTTCTGGTTTCTGGTTCTCTTCCATTGGTTATCTTTCGGTTTTCGTTTATAGTTATAGTTAGTTCTGAGCCGCTTTCAACGGCTCTTGTTAGCACCCAAAAAAGGTTCAACAAGGGCGGGGGACGGGTGTATTGTATGGTGTGTGTGTGGTGTTGTGTCGGTGTTGTGTCGGTGTGTGTGTAAAGTGTTTCGGGGGCGTGGTGTAGTGTGTGGGTCGCAACATGAAATGTGTGTCACTTTCTTGACGGGCACGAGCCTGTCGCTGCTGCTGCTGTTTGTTTTTCTGTTCGTAGCTATTTATGTGTGGATTGCCGTAGTGTAAGTGTGTGGTTGTGGGTGTCCCTAAGCATGTGTTTGTGTGTGTGTGTGTCTCTATATCTTTATTGTCGAATCGTTTGATCAACGTGGCATACAAATGCAGCTCGGATTCTGATTTCGTATTGGTTTCTGAGTATTCATCTCAACTTTCGATATTCGGTTAAGTATTTTTGGGTTGGTATTTTGCTTTGGTTTGGTTTGGTTTACAGTGGCATGTGGTATGTATTGTATGTATTTTTTTCATTCGGTATTTTGTTTGTACGCAGAAAAGAAACATAAATTTACGTATAACAATATATAGTTCAGATGCATTATAGAAATAACGTGCAAAAGTATATTTGTTAAATAATTGATTTGGTTGTTTGTTGTTGTTTTTGTTTCGGTGTTCGGTTGGAGGAAACAAACAAAATATTTTATTCATATAGTAGTAGTAGTAGTAGTAGTAGTAGTAGTAGTAGTAGTAGTACTTGTTTAGACAGACAGTGAGAGGGATAGAGAGAGACAGAGAGAGCGAGAGAGAGAGAGTGTGTGGTGTGAAAGAGACAGTTAGAGTTTGTTACATAGACTTAGAAAGAGAGAGCGTGATATAGAGAGAGAGAGACAGACAGAGCAGAGTATCTTTTTTGTGGTTTCTTTCTTTTCTTTTCACTTTCATTTCCTTTCAATTCAAATATAAATTGTGTTTTGTATCTGTGTTTTTGTATCTGTGAATGTGTATCTTTGTGTATGTGAGAAGGGTTTGGAGGTTTAAGAGTGTGTGTGTGTGTGTGTGTGCTGGTATAATCCCATCTTGGAGAAGTGTTGCAATACGTTGTGTTGTGTGTGAGATCTGTTCGATTCGGTTGGAACGAATTGGTTCGAGTGGTTGTGGTTCCGGTCAACGTTTCTATAGATATTTTGATATTTACAAAAACCAAAAAGTAATATATCATACACAAGCACATACCACACGCATATACATATAAACATATCTATATCTATATGCATGTGTTAATGTGAGGTGCAACGACACGGCAACAGGCTTCCGTACAGGTTTTTCTGTTGGGGCGGGGTTTTTCGGAGGGGGCGCTGGGGGCCTTGGAAGCTCTGGAGCTGCGTCTCGGTCTGTCGAAGCAGAGTAACGCAATATATGTATATATATATACTATATAGCAAAAACAACATACTTGGGAGTAATATATGCAACATATATGTATATATATGTACGAGTATGTATGTATAAAGAACGACAGAGAGAGAGAGAGAGAGAGATACAGAGAGTGAGGACAGAGAGAGAAAGATAGAAATAGAGGCTGGAGGAGTATATTGTGGATATACACGGATATATATATACACGTCGTAATTGTTTTATCATTTTATCGTCAAAGAGTTGTCAGTAAATGAAAGTCTTTCGCTTTCGATTTCGATTTCGCCTTCGATTCGATCGATTTTCCTTTCATCTTCTTCTTCTTGCCCGTTTTACTCTTCCTCTTCTCGATTTGTTATTACTTTTATATTGATTTTATGTTGATTTGATTGTTTTTGATTTGGTTTCAGTGCGAAAATATTACAAAAGCATATTGTAAATAGTTGCATACGTTTTTTTTTTTTTTTTTTAATTCTTGGTAAGCAAATTCTTTTTTTTTCAGTTTTGCTATTGCGTTTCTTCTCTTCCTTTTTTTTTGGTGATTGCTTTTAGAACAACAACAAAATAGATGTTTTTAAATGTAATTAAAAATGATCAATTCTGAAAACAAATATATTTTGCATTTATTAATTGAGTTTTTGATTTGGTTTTATTTTTGGTTCAGGATTTAGACCATTTTTGACGTTTGAAAGTGTTTGTATTTTTTAGTTCATTTTTCTTCGATAAAAGTACCAATTATTGGAGCCATTACAATCGATAAGTTTCGTGAAAAAATCATCAGCATCTTTTGGCAATAAAATGACAAAAGAATTATTCTTGTATGCTAAATAGGATCACAGTTCACTAATGGTTTGTTAATTATTATCTGATCTGATTGTTTCTGCATGGATGTTAATGTTCTTTCTTTTTTCATTGGTTTCATCTTTGATTTGCTTTGCTCTTTGTTGGTGTTGGTTTTTTGGTTAAATGTTATATATTACTTTTTGATTACGTAAAAACAGTAAGAAAGAGGAATTCAAAAAGCAGCGTACCGTTCAAAATGCTAAGTTTAAAGCAGAACAAACATTGTGTGTATGTGCGTGTATTTGTGAGTGTTTGGGTGTTTGTTGGAGTGTGTGGAGTGATTGAAAAATATAAACAAACGAAACTGAACTGAACTTAAAAACGTGATCGAAACTAGAGGATATATACACAGAAGGTAGGGCTCATCTATTAAATGGAGAGGAAAGTTTATGAAAAACTACATAGAGGCAAACGCATGGTTTATAAATATATGTTTTTAGAATATACAATAAAAGCCAAGATTTGAATACAAGTAGAGAAAAAAAAAGCCAAGTCGAGAGAGAGAGAGAGAGCGAGAGAGAGCGAGAGATGGAGAGAGGAGGGAGAAAGAGAGCTAGCGCAGGTGAGCAACACACTTAAAATAATGCCAAGAACTTTGGCTCACCCACCCACACCCACACCCTCACTCACAAACACATACACATACACGTGGAAATTGCGGACCGAAATAACAGTATTTTGGTTACAAGGTTACGTGTGTGTGTGTGTGTGTGTATGTGTGCTTGAATAGAGACTACAATAGTGGTAACTGGAGGAAAGACAGAGACAGAAAGCCTATAAGAGAAGAGGCAACAACAAAGAACACAAGTAAGAGGCAAAAGCAAAAGCCAAAAGCTGAGAGTGTGTGTGTAAGTGTGTTAAGTGGGGAAAATACATGTAACAGAGTGGTAGTTACTGCCTTCCTTCGGATCTGTGGCTCCGTGGCTGTGCGGCTCTGGGGCTATTTTTATGTTGTTGCATGCCCAGCGAAAATCATAAAAATTTTAAAATAAACACATAAAATGGATATTGCAAAAAGAAGCGAAGGCAACGCAAAGCTCTTTAAAAAGAGAAGGCAAACAATTTTCAGTTTAATGACTGTCCGCACGGTAAAGGGAATACTGGGGAGAGTGAGGCAGAGACTGTGTGTGTGTCCCCTGTCGACATTGACATGTGAAAACATGACAGAACACAAACAAAGCAGGCAAGGAGACGGGGATGAGCATCTCCATATCTAAATCCATCCCCCCCTAAATGCTCCCGCCCGGTAATCATGACAAATCATCACGTTTCTCTCGTGTGAGCGTGTGCAAGGCCAGACGGATTCGAGGACGAGTCCTAGTCCTAGTCCTAGTCCGAGTCGAGTCGAGTCCTTTTCCCTATTGTCTCCTGTCATCGTCTGCTCGGTAGCTGTCATTGTCCCATCTTTTTTTGTGCTTCACGCACGTGCCCCTGATGGAAATGTATTTCAAGTGACATTTATGAAGTGCATCCCTGTCCCGTCCCGTCCCGTTCTGTGCCTGTGCCTGTGCCAGTCCCTGGCCCTCATTTCACTCTTTATGAATTTCGGTAGGCTCTTCTGCTAATGAGCAGATGAAAAGGGCTCTGTTGCAGAGGCGTGGGTTTCAATGGGGTCTGGTGTTGGCTGATGTGCGCCTGTCTGCACTTACTGTCTGTGCTGTAACCTCTCCCCCAACCTCAACCCCAACCTGCCCCTCTCTCCATAAGTTCGCCCTGTTGCCGAATTTCACTAATTACGCAGAAAAGCAGGCAATGCGTTCTACGCTGACTAATGTCAGTGGTTGTGTGTGTGTATGGGCGAGTGTATTGGTGTGTTGGTGCTAGTGTGTGCGGAAATTAATTTGCCACTCGAGGCCACAGACGACAGAGAAAACAGAAGAAAGTTTACAGTTTTATTTGTTTTGCGTGCTTGGTCTTTACCTTCCCAAGCCACCCTCTCTCTGTTCGCTCTGCCATTGCTTAGGTTACGGCTTTGCAGGACATTCAAATGGGTCTTGTGTCTCAGGGTTCATTGGTGCGTCGATTGTCATTTGATTTACATGTCTATCCACATCCTATCATACCCTATCCCTATCCCAATCCCAACCGATTCGATCTCCCCACACACCCCGAACATTTTGTCGTTTGCATTTCGTTGGTTTTTGTTATTTCGAGTAGCCTTTTGTTTATTCGACCTTTCGACTTTTGAATGGAGCTGCGATTGTTGCTGTGTTTTCATGATGATGATGATTTAATGACGATGACGTGATTGTTGTTGCTGAGTTGTTGTTGATTGCTGATTTTGGGGTTCGTTTCAGTTGCTGTTGGAGGCGGGCGTGCGAGTGTTCGCTGATGAACTACAGTACCTTATAGTATACATAGGCATTGTCCATAGGTTTGTGGTGCGACTACGTGGGAGTCTCGCTGGGTCTTTAAAAGCTAATGCTGTAGTTCTCGTTGTGGTTCCTCGTGTGTGTTCCTCCTGCCGTACTCTCGTATGCTCGTATGCAATGCAAATGAATGGCAATTGCAGTTCGTTGTACTTGGACTTAGTGCTGGCGTTTGGTTGTTGCTGCCACTGCTGCTGCAGCTGCAGTCGTTGCTGTTGTTGCAGTTGTTGCAGTTGTTGCAGTCGTTGCAGTTGTTGCAGTCGGACTATTTATGTAATTTGAGTTGGCCTCAAGTTGTGCGCAGGTGTCTGAGTGCGGGGCGCTGCTGCATTTACTACTTATACGCGTTTATACATACATACATGTATGTGTGTGTGTGTTGGCGTGTCGTATGTGTGTGTGTCTTATTGTAATATAATAATAAACCGTTGGCCGGGCACTTCCTCGTTACTGAACACTGACTAAGTGTGATAGGCGGGGGTAGGTGGCTGGGCTCCCACCCTCTATTATCTTGACGCTTCCTGATTCTTAGCGTTGTCTGCTTAGTGTAACGGTAGCTCTAGCTGTAACTGTAACCTTCTGGCCCATCACACACTAACACATACGAGCGTGAGCGAACACACACACACACAAACGCACACAGAGCCAGCTGTGGAATAATAAGAACAAGGGGACGAGGAAGGCGTAGGAGACGTCGTCGTAGACGCCGAGAGAGAGAGACTTGATGGCGGCGGTTGGGGGTTGCTATAAAAAGAAATTGTTGTTTCTGTGGTTCCCCGATTTCGTTGTCTTTGTTGTTGTTGCAAGTTAATGTTTGCTCCCCGCTACTGCTGCTGCTGCTGCTGCTGTCGGGAGAGACTTTTTTTTGGGCTGCTGCGGCTGCTTAAGCAAAAATTATTGATTTTATGCTGCTGCTGCTGCTGCTTCTGCTGACTGATGCTGCTGCTGCTGTTTCTGCTGCTGGGATGTGATTGAAAAGTTGCATTTGCACTAATCTCGAAGCGTTATTTATTATGCTTTCACACACTGAGGGAAAGTGCAAAATATAGGAAGAGAGAGACACAAACATTTACAGGTAAAGGCACAACAATGAAATGCTCGAATTTCTTTTTGCTTTTTTCTACATCCTTCGCGGGGACTTTTCTTTTTGCAGCACTCGCGTTCGCGCCACGTCTTTTCCCCCTGCTTTTTATTGCGAAATTGGAGCAGTTTCTCTGCTTTATATCATATATTCATAGGCGTATTCTATTGCTGGCACAATCCTAATTCACTTGGCTTTGGCTGGCTGCCCACTGTGCACTTTTTAGCCTTTTGCCGTTTGCCGTTTGCCATTTGCCATTTGCCTATGCCACACTTCTCTGCGTTTGCGTTTGCGTTCGCGTCGCGCTGCTGGTCGGTGCGACTCTGGCTCTTCCGTGCCTCGTGCTCGTCAGCTAGAACGTTGGGTATACAACTGTTCGCGCCTGCGGAGCTTTTGCTACCACGAGGCCACTCCGTCGGCGGGCCCCGATTGAGCGAAAAATCCTCAACTCAGCTTCGGTTTAGCTCAAAAACGCTGTCATGTGGTCTGTGCTAGCGCGAGCTTTACAAGTCAGCCGAAAGCTTTTACGCTCATTTACGAGCACGCTGAAAAGCTCAGCGTCTCCTTTCTGATGTTATTGATTGCTGCGGCGGAAGGGATGGTGGGTGGGGAGAGAACTCGTTTTGTTCTCGCTTGTGCCCAAGAATTTCACAGCCACCTACTCGTTGGCTCTCTCTCCTGTCCCTACAGCTTCGGTTGCAGCTTTCTGCTTAGTGCTTCTGCTTCCGCTTCTGCTGCCTCTGCTTCTGCTTCTGCTGCAGTTGGCATTGCCATCCTTGCGTTTGACGAACGCAGCGGGGTTGCGCATGACAGGGGTGCATTTCTCGAGCAGCTGACTCGGCCAGCGGAGGTGGGTGGCGTGGCTATTTTCTCCTTCTGGATTAGCTGGCAGAATTCCATTCCGGTAGAGCAAGGAGCGGCGGGCGGCGTACGGTCCGGAAAAGTAGGCAGCGCTCTGCATATTTAATCAGCCTCCATTCCATTATTATGCTAAGTGGAGTCCGCATTCTATGGCTGAGAGCAGGACCAGCTCATTAGATAGTCATTTTCTTGGATGCCATTTCAAATTGAATTCCATTCGGAAAGGAAATCGATAATACGAAATTGAAAACTCGATTTGCAACGGATCCGGGACCACTCTATCCTGGGGCCACAGATAGAAGTGCACTTTAGTACTCATTTCCACTTGCAACTGTCTCTTTAATTGTTTTCATTTAATTTTCTGCAATCTGACCTGCAACCAGCCTGCCCCTCAGCCAGCTCTTTGGGTTTGTTTGGTTTTTGTTCTGGAAAAATGAATTTTGCGGTAGGCCGTGTAATTATTTTATACGCCCACACCCTCAGAACAAAGATCTCCGAGCCAAAGCTCCACCAACGCCCACAACGGGCCTTCCCGCCAGCCAACAGCATAATATATCAGGAGTTGAGGCTGGCTCGGTACGGGAACGAGAACGAGACCCGCCATTCCCATTATTATTTATGCGTATGCATAGGGCACAGGGCATAGGGCACAGGGCACAGGGCACAGGGCACAGGGCTGGCTGGGAGTTCGACCCTCTGTGGAGGTGTCACGGGGGCCTCGTAGTCCCCTGTCAGAGGAGTGTTTGTCACAATTGCAGACGAATGGCAAATTTAATGCGATGTCAGTGCTGAGGTTTGCAATCTTTTAATGCTGTTTTGGTCACATTCCTTTCAACGGATGATGTCATGTCATGTTCTCGAAAATGTCATGTTTTCCGTCTCACAAATATGTGAAGTTGCTCAGTAAATTACAAGTATCTTCATAGTCAACTGATTTTGTATCTATTCCCCATTGAAAGTCTGCAATATTTGTATGGGGGCTGTAGTTTTGAGAAGAAAATAACAGACTAGATCTACAATTAAAATAATATAGATTAAAAACTAAGAAAGAATTAGGGAATATCTTAAGTCTGGCAAATTTGTTTATTATTAACGTATAAACCCCAACACATTGTAGTCCGCTCCTGTCTGGGCACGTGCCAATCCTCGTAAAACCTTCTCCCAGCATTATCCTTTGGCTTAGACTGCTAATTAAAATTCTGCCATTGGCATCGTTTTGCATAGTTTCTAATTTGCCTGAGAGGGAACAAAGGAGGAGGAGAGGGCGAGCCAAACAACATGAATATTTGAATATGGATTTGTGTGGTCTGGCATACTGAGTAGCTGCCTAAGCTTCGGTCATCAGCAGGCGGCTGAAGCGAAAGGCATGGAAAGGATTGGGGTATGGGTAGGGGCGGCGGTCGTAGTAGGGTACGCTTGGTTGATTCCTAGCAGGTCTTCGACTTTGGGGTCGACTGAGTGTTTTTCATTTTTTTGTACAGGCGGTTTCGTTTCTCTCTAGCTCAACGTGGCTTAGGCTCACACACTCACCCTGACCCCCTGCTCCTCCTCAGCGTATTTCTTGATTTCACGCTCCAAATCAAGCTGTTTCGATGTTGGTTTCACCAGAAGTGAGAGAAGGTTGAGTATCGCAAAGGTTTGTTAGATTTTGTATACATTATACATACGAGTATACGTACGTGTATGTGTCTGTGAGTGTTGTGTGAGTGCGAGTGCGAGTGTATGGGAATGGGCTATGTTCGAGATAGAGGGCAAATGTAAGCCGAAAGTTGAGAGCATCGGGCAGACAAAGTGGCGTCAGTTAAATGGCCATAAGAAGCGGACAATAAAACCAAGAAAAGGCTCGTAAAAAAGTATCCTACAGTACATGTATATATAGTATATATATATAACGGGGAGATACATGATGATGCGTGTGCTGTGTTCTAGCTCTGGATTATATAAGAGTGCCAAAAGTTAGGCCAATCATGGGGGAACGAGGAGCAAAACGGGCCAAGCTGTTTAGATACTCGAGATTCAATGCGGCTCAAGATGAGCTATGGAGAGTTTGTGCTCTTTTCTAACAAGATCATTGAAGAGAGGCAAAGATAGAGGGCATGTAAGGCAGTATCTGAGAGGAGGATAGATATGCGCAGAGTTAGAGGGGATCGGAGGATGGTATGGTAGGCTGGCAACTGCAGCAGCAATAAATAGGAAATGTAAAACGCACTGACCTCGAAAGAACCCTCGAACCCTGCTACACACACTAACACACACACGCGCGCCTGTAGGCCCGAATACTGGTGGAAGTGCAGCGATTGCTCGCTTTTTCGTGCCTGCCAACGCGGCGTATACGCAACAACTCTTAATTGCTCAGGCCCGGCCAAAAGCGAGGCTTTCTCTTTTTTTTGTGTATTTTTTTTGCAATTCGGTTTGGTTTTGTGGAATGGGTTTTAATTACTGCTGTGACTACCACACACTCTTCAGAGCCGCTGTCTTCTCCTGCTCCTGCCCCTCCTCCCAATTCCATTTTCCTTTCCATTGCTCGATTTGTTTGCTTTAAAAGTGACAAATGAATTTCGAGCCTCACCAATCGCCGGTCCAAACAGTTGTTGCTGGGCCTCGTCCTTTCAATTGCTTTGTGCTTTAATATAATAATTCCCCCTTCATGAATCCCACTCCCGCGGACTGCTATTGTGGGGAGAGGGAGGAAAATAAACAAGGCTTTTCGCAGAAATAAAATGCGAGTCCCGGAATTGTCAAATTGGTACGCTGCCAAAAAATACGGCATCTGAATACGTATTGTGCAGAGCTATCCAATGGATTAATTCTCCTTAGGGGGAGTGATGAACCCATCGAGATGGCTGACAGTCTTCTGGATTCTGACATAGACGGCGGTACTTTGCGCTACATTAACATTTGCATACCTTTCCTTTTTGTAATCAAAAAAAAAAACACCAATAAATATCATACTAAATGAACCACTCCAAACGGTTTTTTTAAACTGATTCTCGGAATATTTCTCGGCATCCCACCAATCCCATTTCAATCGATTGGGGAACAGAAACTTTTGCAGTGCTATAACACTGCTATTTAATGTGCCCCACAGGGTATTCCCTGTGGCCGGGCACCCTACTTTCGCTCGCCCTTTTCTGGAGGACGAGTCCGTTGTCCTTAAATAGATTTTGCTGCTGAATCAAGGTTATTTATGCTGTCCGATGGGAATATTCCCATGTGGCTGACCACCAGCATCAGCTGAACATGGTTTCTGTTTGCTTTTGTTTTCTGTGCTTGCTTCGCTGCCTTTTGTTCGGTTTCAGCTGGATATTACGTATACGCAGCGAACTCTCCTCTCCGTACGAATAGTATGTGTGGGATAAGCTTAGGGCAAACATGTAATTACAGACGGGGGAATGTGGAATGGCGATTGGGGGGTAGAGCTCTTTTCTGTTCTGTTCTGTTCGGTAATAAGCAGTTGGTTGTTCGTTTCGTCCTTGGGGAAGACAGCTGGCTAAAAGTTAAGGGCCAAATGCAGTTGCTGCAACTCCAGACATAATGTGGCAGGCCATTTTAGATTGATTTCCCTTGTGGCGGCACGTTGTCCCCGCCATTCACACCATTCCCTTACTCCCTTCTCACACACTCCTTACTTGAGGGCAGCCCCCTACAGTGAGAGCAATAAATAACGTCTGGCAATGGCAACAATGAAGAGGGAAACGTATTTCGGTGTGCAGCAAAGATGCATCCCCATTATGGACGCCGAAAAGTGTGCAACAAAATGGAAATTTTATTGCTTGCCCCATATATCGAGGGTGCGAACAATGAAATGACTAAGCCGTCTGTCTGTCATGAGTATCTGTGAGTGAGTGAGTGAGTGAGTGAGTGAGTGAGTGAGTGTGTATGAGTGTACTGCACTTAATGGTAATTTGAATGACGTTCATTGATGTTGACTGCCTTCAGTGTCCTCATTCTCGTTGTCGGCACAAAGTTGCAAATTAATTAAGCGACAACAACAGCGGCAAGAACAAAAAAGTTACAGAAAATGCAACAGAAAATATGCAAAACTGAATGAAACATGTCAAGCTGTGTGTGTATGTGTGTGTGAGTGGGTGGTGTGTGTGGGTGTCTACTTTGAGTGTGTTGGAATGGGAAATTAAAAATCAACAGTGAGTGTGGAGAAACTACGAAAAACTCAAGCTTCAGTGAACAGCTCTAGGGTCTACATTTTGGTCTAGTTTTTGTATCAGTTACACGAGTATAGAGGTACAACAAATATGTACGAGTATATTATATATTTATGTACCTATATGTATATGTATGTGTGAGTAGAGTATATATAGCAATATGTGTATGTGTGTGTCTGTATGAGGAGGGGATCATGAGTGTATTCGAGACTGGGGGTTGGGGAGGGGGAGTTTCAAATAAATATTGTTACGGATCTGATGTGTGGCATCAAATGTTTCAAACTTAAGATGTACATAGGTATTGAAAGATGTGTTCTCTTGTTTTTTACGTGTTCAGAGAGAAAGAGCAGTCGGAGAGAGAGAAAGCCCAGAGAATAGTTCTACTTGTTCACTGTCCTCGTTCTCTCTCCCACTGTCCGTGTACGAAATCATTCTCTAGAGCATTGTTTGCCGAACGAAAGAAAATTAGACATATAGATTGAGATTGAGATTGAGAGATATATATATATAGGTATATGTAGATATATAAAAAGAGAGCGACAGAGAGAGTCCCATGATGAAGAGGTGGGGAAAAGATCTCAGTAGAAGCAGTGGGAATCTTACCTGCTTCTGGGCCATGGCCTGCATCTGCTGGAACATCTGGCGCTCCTCCTCTTTGCCTAGGGAATGGACACAAGGGAGAACATAAGGGAAGGATTCGCTTCCAGGTTCCTTGGAGACTCACCCATTCCCTTGGCCTGCAGCATTTCCAGCAGCTTCTTGATGCTCTCGTCGCGGGCAATCAAAGTCTGCTTCTGGGTCTCGACCCGGCACTCCAGATCCTTGATCGTCTCCCGCAAGATGCTGATCTCCCGCTGCAGATGATCGTTCTCCGCATAGATGGCCTCCATCTGCTGCTGCATCTCCAGGTTGGGCTGTCGCATCCTTAGACGAAGCTCCTCCTCCAGCTGGCGCACCAACATTGCTTGTTTCTGTGATAGAGATCGGATATGATGTAGTCACTCTCTGGTGGTGGGGTGTGGAGGGTTTGATTCCCACCTGATTCTCTGTGCTGAGCAGCTTCAACTGATCGTTGATCAGACTGTACTTGGCGCTCTCTTCCTTGCGCAGCGCCCGCTCCTTCTTCAGCTCCGGCGACCAGAACGTCTTTATGCTGTGCATCGAGCTGCCCAGCTTCTGGTTGGTCAGCTCCAGCTCACGCTTGAGGTTGCCCAGCTCCCGCTGCAGATCGGTGTTCTGGTGCTGCAGATCCCCCAGATAGGCGCGGTCCGAGGTGGGCCCCATGCCCGTATTGTAGCCGCCCATGGCACTTGGACTCTGGCGGGCCGACCGCCCATACAGCTCGTCCTCTAGGTAGAGGCCTCGCTCCAGCGATCTGTCCCGCGAACGATCGCGAGGCTCGCGTATAGGTATGAACTCCCGATCGTGCGGATCGACGAGCCCCCCGCGATCCAGCGACTGATAGCGGGTTCCTGCAAGTGCGCAAGTGGGGAGAGATGGGAGAGGCAGAGAGAAAGGTTAATATGTGGAGGGGGAGAGTGAACGAGCAGTGGGAGGATTACTTGGATAGTCCATGGCATGGGCCATCGGTGGTCTGCTGGCGCTCCGGCTGCGATGGTGGCCCGCTCCGGCGGGACTGGTTGGCTCATCCATGTCGCGGTAGTATGGACTGCCCATTGCTGAAATTCACACACACACAGAATTCATGACGATGATCAAATGAGTGAATGAGGGGGTCTCTGGTACGGTTTCGTGTTCGTATTTCTCGCCGGCATCCGGCACTCCACCTGAACAAAGGACTCTCGCAACTCAAAAGTGTTGTCTACTGTGGCAACTAGTGCAGTGGAGTCTCTGCCTCATTTTCGGTGTTTCTCTTCATTTTTTTGTTTTGTTTTAGTTTTGGTTTTTTTGGTTTCTGGTTGGGTTAGTGGCGGGGAACGCAGGTAACTCAAAGGAACGAATTGAAACGAAAATAAAGGAAAAGTCAACGAAACGAAAGCAGGGAAATTGTTTGTCGTGTCCTGGCTTTGGTTTTGCCCCCTTCCCTTTCCTTCCAAGCACCTACAACCCTGTGCAAACAAAGTAGCTGTTGGCTTTGTGTGTCCTGAATCCTGGCTGGCTCATATTTCAGGCATCCTGTGGCTCTTCAGCCCCTGCCCAACCCAACACCCAGACGGCATAAACTAAGTTTTCCCGGCACGAAATCATTTTGCACGTGAAGAGCACGAAGCCAAATTTGCGGTTCCTCCAACGTCCTTGTTCGTCAGCGTATACGTAATATTCCACTCATAAATACTTTAGTACAACCCTCCCACCGCCCCACCCACCTCAACCTATTTTCCTCCATTTCCCATTCCCCATTTTCATCCATACATCTACAGCCGTGTGGAGGAAAGCCTGCATTCTAATTAGCTGGGAGTGCAAACGCAGCCGGCCTCTAATTGACTTGAGTGGCGACCCCACTACACCCCACCGCATACAGGAAACCAGTACAGGAGACCCGTACAGTAGGGTCGTTCAGGAGTACAAAACAGTTTAGCCATAACCAACCATAATTGTAATCCAGTTTGAGGCTTTGATATGAGGCGCGGCCACCAGCCAGTTATATAGTTATGCAGATTGTAAGGCTTTTCTTAGTGGTTTCCTTCAACTTTAACTTTCCGCTCAGCTGTGAGCCATACTGCTGCTGCTGCTGCTGCTGCTGCTGCTGCTGCTGCTGTGCTCCAGGTCCAGGTCCGGGTCCGGGCGCTAATGTGATTTACTAGCTACTACAGAGAAGCTGCTTGTTGCACGGTTTAAGTGGATTCCAACCCAATTCCCCGGAATGCAATTCAATTGAATTTCCCCATTTCCCAAGTGGTCGTTTGTGTGTCAGTGTCCGTGTCCGTGTGCGTGTTAATTGAAATGAAAATTGTTAGAGTTTTTGCAAGATGAGTGAAGCGAAACGAAGTACAAAACAAAATCGAATTCAAAACGAAATCAAATCAAATATTATGTACCATGCGCATGCGTGTGATGTAAGACAGAAATTATAGACTTTAGTTAGAATTGCATTAGTTGAGTTCAGACTACGAATAGTACGAAATGAAAACAGATATACCATATACCATATACCATACACCACATACTATATATGTATGGGTATTATGGCAGTTACAAAATACAGAAATAGAGCTAGCGGGCGATGTACAAAACGGAAATTGACACAAAATTTTGATAATGAATTTCGATAAATGTTCAAGCCATGTTGCATCTCAAGTGCATGCAACATGTGAAATATTGTAGGTTAGTAGAGCAATCAAAAACGAATCGAAGAGGTTTGCCAATGGACCAATTGAAATCATAAACTAAAACTCGGTTCGCCAAACTCTCGCACAAACGTTGGGTGCATTTTCTTTTCGGAATATAGTTTGTTTTGTTTTCTTTTTTGGGGACATTTGCATGTTCGATTCCGTGCCGGACTACATTTGTGCTAGGATTTGGATTGCTGGGGCCTTGGTCTATTAGGGGGTTTATTCTCTAGAGTGGAAGCATCATTCACCTAGAGGACTTCCGCGTGGGGCGCCGTAATCCCGTGATGGTGACCGATCGACAGTTGGCAATTCCTGGAGCCGCCGCACGCGACCCGGACTGCGCACACCAGAGCTATTCACTGGATTATATTCGTCACGTGACATAATCCGCGGCTCATCCGCGGCATGCAATGACCCGTAGCACGCACACACTCACAGGCGATTCGGTAGTCGGCGAGAGAGAGTGCCAGAGAGTGCCAGAGAGTGCTATGGGCTGAGGCTGAGGCAGAGACACAAGTATCTATATCCTTGGTGTCCTTTAAATGCAACGAAGAACTTTGATTATGGTTCTCTGGTTTCTGTTTCTTTTTGGTTTCTTTTCGGTTTCTTTTCGGTTTCCTCTCGGTTGATATGCACGGTTTTGATTGATTCTATTTGCGATTTAAATTCTTTCTCTTGTGCGCGCTGCATCTGCAAGTGGAAGAAGTGAAAAGAGAACGGAAAAACAAACACAATTGTACAGTCATGATACATATGTACTTTCTCTATACAAAATACAAATTATATTACATTACGCATACGCCCCGCTGCACAGCGAAAGCCAAGGCCCCTTCTTGTACTGTACTCTACTGTTCTGTTCTGCTTCCTTTTTAGCATTTAAATTGGCTCTCGCACAACTTGCATATCCTTAACCTTTTTACCTAAATCTCAGCCAGAAATCCACTGTCCCACTACCGGGCCATAAGCGCATAAACAAATACCATAAACACACAGAGAGCAATGGATAGAGGGGGGAGTGGTGTGAGTGAGGGTTGGATGTGGAAAGCACACATCTCGTCGAGCAGTGAGTGCATTATGGCAGGTCTATGCAAATTTTCTCTCTCTATAGAGACGGCAACAAATCGCATGCAAATTGCCCCTTGAGCAGTCGCTTCTTGGCTTAGAATGAAACAGAATCCACAGACAAGAAGAACCCCGCAGTAAGCTCAGTTTATGCGGGGGGAAAGACTTTGACCAAGTTTATCTCAAGCATCTTTCTTAATAAATCAAAGTGGACTCTGAAATATATTTTATTTGACCGATACAGACACAGATCATCTCTCAAGTGATTTCAGATGCATGAAAGGTTGCTTACTTCAAGTTCTCATACGTTATATGAAGATATTTGCGTACTGAAAGTCTCCATTAATTCCCCCGCATAAACAATTCCCACTGCGGCACAAGTACGAGTACTATACGCAGATGGCGAGAATGACGTGCTCAAAGTTGATGCCTCAGGAATGGGCCAAGCAAGAGCACACGTATCAGCAGGCACAGCAACGACCAGAATAGGAGCGCCTGAAATGAATGCTAAACGAATCAGCAAACCGGAAGACCGTTCAAGTCTGTGAGAAGGAAGTCTTTGCGCTGGCTTTCCTCTCTGTGCGAGTGTTTGCTAGTGTGCGTGTGCGTGTGCGAGTGGCGACAAAGTGTGAAGGAAGCGCTGCAGATGAGGTCAGGATATGGCAGACAGGCCATAAAATATTGGGCCCAGATTCGATTACATCGGCATGCCATTAGGGAACACCAAGCACTGCACTTTGCTAAGCAAACAGCTCGGGGAGACACAGAGAGGGAGATGGATTGCACTCGTTGCTGCATATTTGGTAGGGACAGGAACAGAAACAGAAGCAGGAACAGGAGCAGGAGTTGTGTTGGGATGGATAGATGGATAGATGGATGACGAAATCGTGTACAATTGTTGTCCATGCTTGGGGCATGGCCAGAGGAGGTTCGCTTATCATTCTACTCGCACTACACAAGTTATCTGCTTTGGGGCGAGCGACGACCCTCCGGGCAGATGGGCATAGGCCCACCCCACCCCACCCCACCCCAAACAAACATGTTGAATTTCCCCCCCAATAGTCTTTTTCTTTCTCTCTCTCTGGTTCTCTGGTGAGAGAGAGTGCTGGATGGTAATCCACCACAGTGGGCTGTGCGCAAGAGCGATGCTCCCCACCAGGCGGCACTCTCTCACAACAATAGCGTCATCGTAAAATATTTGCCGTATATTGTTGTTACCACTGCCCCAATGTATGGATTGGCGGCGTTTTCTTTTGCTTGGTCTATGCTGCAACACCCACACCCACACATACAGAGGCACACAGGCACACTAAAAACAAATAAGGTTAAAATTTGAAATCAATAAAAATTATTCCACTGATCTAAAATTAGAGCAGGCAACTGATACTCGCACAACAAATAGTAGAGGAAATACAAATAACGAGTACACTGTAATAAAAATACATTGACACGCAAACGGAGTTGGAGTTGGATTTAGGGGCAAGACCCTGACTGAGACTGACAAATCATGCGAGCAATCCAAATCGAAACGACCTCCCCCGGTGCGTTATTCGTTGAGCCTGCCATCCCACACATCCATACATCCCATTATAAGTTTTCAAATTGCTTGCCAAACTGATTGACACAGCCTCGACTGGCGGCAGGCGACTGGCGGCAGGCGACTGTCGGCTGGCGGAGCGTATGATGGAAACTTACATACAATACTATTCTAAACCGAACTACAACTAGACTATAGATCTAACTAGGGCTAAGAGTTTCGGGATTGGCAAGTAAATTAAATGAGGAGTATAAATATGCTGGTCACTGGACTCGTATAACAATTACATAGATAGGAAATTGGAAAAGATACGAGTAGGAAGTTGAAAGAAAAGAGAAGGAGATAATGTTAATGTTAATGTTAATGCATACAACACACACAAGACAGAGAACTGATTACCGACTAGTGACAGTACAGTACTCACTGGCTACACAAGGCATACACTGGCTAAACAAATCAGAAATCAATATACATATATCAATATCGCTTACAGCTCTCACATCTTCTGGAGAGTGTATCTTTGTGTCTTTGTGGGGGTGATTATGGATAGATGGGCCACTGGCCCAGTGCCCGTGTCGTTGTGTGGATGTGTGGTTGTGTGGTTGAGTGGTTGAGAGTGCTCACCCGTTTTGTTTAGACGATGAATTTTGAATGATTTTCGCTGACGAACTGGGGGCGTATGAAAATTGCTTCTCCTCCTCCTGCTGCTGCTGCTGCTGCTACTGCTGCTGCTACTGCTCCTCCTTCGCTTCCTGTTCTATTAGCCGCAACAATTTGTTGGCTCACACACACACGCGCACGCACACACACACACCGAATGCACTGGCTCACAAAGTAGCTACATGTGTGAGTGTGGGGGGCAGTGTTGTATCGTTACTTGTATTGCTGTTGTTGCAGTCGTCAGGCGGTGGCGTTGTCGGCTCAATGGGCATTTCCGTTTCCGTCTGGCCCTCTCCTACCTGTCTCCTTCTGCTGCCTGCTGCCTGCTGTTTGCTGCTTGCTGCTTGCACTAATTTAGTTGATGGCACTTTTTAGTTAGTTTGTTGACTTCTGCGGTGCTTGTTAGTGGCCCTCTGTAGTTGGCTAATTGCATTTTGTGTTTGATTTTAACCGGTTTGGTTTTGTTTTATGTACATGGCTGCGTGCGTGTGGAGGGAGATAATTAAATCGAGACCGTGCCGCATCAGTTAAAAACTCTCTCAAACTTAGTAAACTAATTAAAATATGGCCGCTTTTTTTGTTCTTGTTCTTGTTGTTTCATTGTTGTGCGCTTTGAGTGCTTTTAGTGGCTCGTGCCCAACGACGATTTTATAACGATGGGAGTTTGGGGCATGCTCCACGCTCCACACTCCATACTCCACTCTCGACACTTCACACTCACTCCACTGACCCCCGACAAAGCCACTGACACACATTCAACGCACGAAGCAGACCCACACACACAGACAGACACAGCAGAAAGACATAGAGAGACCAGTGAGGGAGTTGAAGAGTTCTCCGCCGCAGATTGGAGTGGTAAAGAGAGTGAAGAGAGAGACAGAGAGAGAGAGAGAGAAAGAGAAAGAGCGAGTGGGAAAGCTACGCACGAGATACGTTCCCGAACAGCGTAACGTTCGACGTAACGATGAACGAATTACGAGGAAAGTCTGTGGCGCAGGGCAGGGCGCGGTAGGGGTCTACAACATTATGCTGGCACCACCTTCTGCTTTACCATCCTGCTTTACCGTACAGCTTATAGCTTTTCCAACTTAATGTCTCCCTGTAAACGTATGCGTATGCGTATTTGTACGTGTATGTGCATGTGTATGTGTATTCGTGTGTGGGAGTTCGCGTTCGTGTATCGGTGGGTGGCTGGGACAGCGTTCCGTTGTGGGGTATATCTCGCATGGCTTATACATATGTAGGTTGAAGCAATTTATAATAATTTTCCTTTTTCCCTCAATCGATACACCGTTTAGTGGGGCAACAACAACAAGAACCGCACTTCACTTGTCCGCTCTTTGATTGATGAATAGTGCATACATACTCGTACATATATGTAAATATGTATATCGGGTGAGTATTCGGGGAGTCAATCACTCAACTAGCGGTATTTATTGGATTTCGTTTGGATATCATTGAGTTTTCCTCATGTGCGGCACTTGGTTTTCTCTCCCGTTTTAGTCGCGTTTCTTTTTCCACATTTTACAGGAAATCACTTTTCTGTATCCAGGGAGCAGCCTCTAGCGCAATTGCTGCTACACACGCATACAAAAACACACTCACGTTTACGTTCACATTCACATTAACATTAACATGTATATATACGAGTACACACACATACACCATACACCATACACACATACACAGAGAGACTAATTTGGATTTGATCTATTTCGAAGACAATCGTGAGTGTTGATGGCACTTTTTCTGCCTTCTATTTCACTTTTCTCGTTTCGAATGCAATTAAGCTGAATTTTTCTTGGCCTTATACATTTCTCAGTCAGATACATATACATATACATGTACGTATACTGCTTGTGTGTGTATGTGTACGTGTGAGGGAATTCGAGTGTGTGCTGGTGTGTATATTCCTAACCCAAAAATTGGTTGTGCGGCAGCTGAGGTGGCCCGTTTTCGGCAACGCCGTTGTCCAACTAACTACCCTCAAAGAACTGAGCGCCGCTCGTCCGTGCCAGTCGCTGTTATAGTCGCTACTAGTGGTGAGTTTTCCGACCTCTCCCCAGCCGCTAGCCTAGGCATAGTAAGCGACCAAACGACAGCCGGAGAGAGCGGCCGATTACAATCAATGAATTTTCCTGTCGGCGCTCGCGCACTTTTCCGAGTGCTGGCATTTCTCTGTACGACAGATAAATTCCGCCATTCCAAAGTCAAACCACATCCACATTGCGTTATGCTCAAAGAAAATTCTGTTACGTTCTCACTTACGTGCACTATTCAATGCTGGCAATGCTGCGCGCCAAAGATTTGAACTGTTTCCGGCCCGCAAAAGTATGCTACAATTTCGTATTCTTCTGAACAACAAGCAACACGCAAAAACCATATGCCCTAAATCGTAATACTCTTTGTAAGACTATATGTTCAAAAAAGGAGAAACGCTTTTTTGGAATGTTACGTTGAAATGTCTTCAGCAACAAACAAGTTTTTCTTACAACTACTCGTCTTAGTCCAAGGTCCAATCAGTAAGGAAATCTACCATAAATGTAAGACGAAAGTTAAATATAATTACTATATGTACATATATACATATAAGCATTTCCATTACAATATGTCGATTACTTACCATTACTTGACCGTCAAACACATTTGAATTAAAACATTTGGACTATTAGAACTCCTACGAGTGGGATGCCACAGATTTTCGTTCTTTGCGGGGGCGGAAGGGGGTGAGGCAAAATTTTGATATACACTTATAATAGTGAGATTCAACAGGAGTGTTCATAATATATTTGGTTGCTCTAGCTTTAATAGTCTCTTAGATCTGTGGATGCAACAGATTTTCGACCTTTGTGAGGGCGGAAAGGGTTGGGGCGAAATTTTGAAATACACTTGTGCAGGTTCGTTATCACAGGAGTGTGGATACCGAATTTGGTTGCTCTAGCTCTTATAGTCTCTGAGATCTAGGCGCTCATTTTTAACGATAGGCAAAGGTGACCATGAAACGTGTGTGTTAGAGAGAGACAGAGTGAGAGAGAATGGAATTGCTTTCATCATTGTGGCTATAATAATGATACGATCTGGTTAAGGTTTTGCAATCTAGAAGATATACTTATTCTCTACGATTCTGCGATTTTAGTTTTCTCGTATCTTAAAAATTGTGGATGCCACAGATTTTCGTTCTTTGTGGAGGCGGAAGGGAGCTAGGCGAAGTTATGAAATACACTTGTAACAGTGACATATCACAGAATTTTGGATACAACATTTTGTTGCTCTAGCTCTTATAGTCTTTGAGCACTAGGCGCTCAAAAGGACGGACAGACATGGCTCAATCGACTCGGCTATTGGTGCTGATCAAGAATATATGTATATACTTTATGGGGTCGGAAACGCTTCCTTCTGGACGTTACACACATCCATTTTCACCACAAATCTAATATACCCCTATACTCATTTTGAGTCATTGCATTCAAATCGCTCCAGCAGCGATCAAATACCAAAAAAAAAAAATATAAAAAATAAATAAAAAAAACACGTCAGCAACAATGAGCTGTCAAAACTATATGAGACATCGACTATGAGGCACCGTAGTCTTTTTTGCGATAGCAGAGTACTTTGGCGGTCAAAGAGTTTACTTTTCACCCCACCCAGTAACAACAGCCTGAAGTCGGGACACCACTACAACCATTGAACGCCTTGGGCCGTATTACAAATATTTTTGAATACATTTATGCTTAGATTAAAGTGCATTCTATTTAATGAAACTATTTTTGTATAGAAACACCGAATATTTAATTTAAATATGGGTGCCTAGTAAGCCATTTTTCTCTGAGTGTAGCCTCTGTATTGAAATTTTTTAATTTTCAGGGAACCAGCTTGGCCTTGAAAAACTCGTATCATTGTGCTCGTGCTTTACACCAGTCACTCTGCAACCACAGGCAATAAGAATTGTGAAATACTCGTAAAACACGCATACTTACTGTAAAAGCAAGCTGCAAGCCGAAATACCCTTCAGAATGGCGGATGCCAACCCCAATGACAACAACAACGAGCAGCCCCCAACAGCCAAGAAACAGCGCCTATCAGATGTTGCAAGAACAGATGAAAATACTGTGCATGAGGTTCTGACAACTATAGACGGTAGTGAGGGTGAGGTCGGTGGGTCGGAGGGTGGTGGCGTCTCCGATCTTCATGAGCGACTGCAGAACATACTGACGTGCGTTGTGTGCTGCGAGGTTCCACATCCAGACGAAATCTATCAGTGCAGCCGTGGGCATGTCATGTGTGAGGACTGCAAGACCGCCATTCTGGCTGTTGCCAACATCAATAACATGGAGGCCCGCTGCCCCAATTGTCGGTTGCTCATTACCTACCACGAGCTGAAACAGAATCTGGTGGTGCGCCAGACCCTGTGGGAGCTACCCATCAGCTGTCCCAGCTGCAATGGCCAGCTTTCAGATGCGAAAGATCTCTCAAGACACTTGAAGTTCGTTTGTGAGGAGCGTGTGGTTTGCTGCAAGTACCACTACCTGGGGTGTGACTGGAAGGGCGCCCACAAGGACAGCGTCTCACATGGCTCACACTGTGGGTTTCCCCAGAAGAAGGGAAAGGAGATCCTAGATCTTCTTCTGCAGGCCGACGCCAAGGAGTGTTGTGCCCAAAAGCCCGTGTTGCAGATCCATCGGGTGCTGAGTGCTAGCCGCGTTGAATTTTTCACCTTGAAAATTAATTGGATACCGCGCCTGATGTCAAGCAGCTCAGAGGATTTACACACACGGACCCTCGAGTCTGAGGTAAGTTTTTGGAGAACCAAAACTAGTCTGCAGCATATCTCTGATGATCTCTCATCCCGATCCCCACAGACGATTTGTGCCTTTGAGGAGAATTGGGTGTTGCGCCTACAACTGAAAATAACTGGGGAAACAAGCACCGTCAGCTGCCAGCTGTTGTTATCGACTACCCCACGAGAGACCCTCATGGTCGACCACTTGATCCAGATGCCGCAGGGTGTCTGCAGCGTCAAGCAGCAGCAGGGCATACGCACGCAACTCTACCGCCATATTTTTGATGCAACCAGCAAGCGCTCAGAGCTTCAGGAGCTGCCCTTGGCGGGACTTCAGGCCCTGTACCGGCTGTTTGCCATGCCCCAGATCGAGCTCCGTTTGTGGATGTTTTTGCATTGCTGAGCTGACGTTAACAGCCTTTAAATTGTAGTTTTAACCTTTATTGGGCACAACATCTTTTGATTTGATCTTAAAATTCGTTGACACTTTTCTTGTAAACTTGGGTCCCCAATTTTTTTTGTATGGGTCAGGTTTATATTAGAACTTTAATTTAATGCAATTTTGTATATTTTTTCAAGGTAAAAGAGGTTTAGGATAAGAGGTTTTGTCTGCCCTCTGCCATAATACCGCTACACGCGCAGGTCGCTCCTTCTTAAAGAGGTCTGATTGAAGATCTGATGAAGCTCTGATTGGGCTCTATCAATCTGTCGTTTTTGGGGATTGTCCGTTTGTCAATGTGGACTTATCGCACAAGTAATTTTCAATAGTTATATCGACTTTAAAGTACATTGAGCGGCATCATTTCTGAGGGGCAACGGAATCATTTAAGAGCCACGAGCCTGCTTCGACAGAGCCCCGAACGTCTTACCGGCCAGCAGACAGATCTTTCAGTTGGATGGGAAAAAGACGACCGCTAAATAGTATTCGTATTTCGTGACTATAATTTACGGTTTCCAACAAACGCATTTTTTCCCCCATAGATGTGTCCCCTGCCACTGCCCCTGGATGGCCAGCCATTTAATGTGAGTTCAACGGCTCCCCGCTTCCCCCTCCCTAATCAGGATTCATGGTTTTGATGTATCTTATTCGAGCGTCAAGTCCATCACCGATCTTTAGTTCCCGCTACAGCGGGTGGTGGAATACAAAAGCAACAAATTAGTTTCCGTGAAGAACGGTTCTTGGCGGGCGGGTCCATAAATCGGCCATCATTTACGGTGGTAAGCTGTTCTACAATCAAGTGGAAGATTTCAAAGAACACGTGAGATGTGAGGTGAATAAATATTTTCCTGCAGGTTCAGAGATCAGAGACCCCGTACATTGCTGAAGAATACCATGTTATTGGGTGCCGATATAACTCATCCTTCACTATGCCAGCGGGAGATTCCCAGTGTTCCAGGCCGCCTCCCATGACACTCTCGAGCACTTTCGGGTATACCATTAGTATCGGAAGTGCTATCCCGACCACATAGTCTATTACAGTCTATTACGAAGATATAAAGTGCATTTCTGCAGTCTGTTTTAAGTTGATTTGAACCATGCAGCCAGAACCCTCTTTATTTTCTTTTATCGCTGTCCATCGACAGCGTACGTTCCATCATACGTTGCAGAACAGAAATGCAATCAACATGCTTTGTATCTTCTTATAAATTAATAAAGTGAGTGCCGGGAATAAAATTAATAAATTATAATATCCATACAATCGCCTTTCATTCGACTGCTTTAATGAGTAGAAATTTGTCTTCATTGCTGCATTTTTCTAGCCGGCTGGCAGTTTTTTGCTTGTTTCACTACATTTTTGTTGTGCCCTCGTTTTCTACATCTTTACGAAAATTAAATATAATTACTATATGTACATATATACATATTAGCATTTCCATTACAATATGTCGAACTTGACCGTCAAACACATTTGAATTAAAACATTTGGACTATTAGAACTCCTACGAGTGGGTTACCACAGATTTTCGTTCTTTGCGGGGGCGGAAGCGGGTGAGGCAAAATTTTGAAATACACTTATAACAGTGAGATTTAACAGGAGTGTTCATAATAAATTTGGTTGCTCTAGCTTTAATAGTCTCTGAGATCTGTGGATGCAACAGATTTTCGTCCTTTGCGAGGGCTGAAGGGGGTGGGGCGAAATTTTGAAATACACTTGTGCAGGTTCGTTATCACAGGAGTGTGGATACCGAATTTGGTTGCTCTAGCTCTTATAGTCTCTGAGATCTAGGCGCTCATTTTTAACGATAGGCAAAGGTGACCATGAAACGTGTGTGTTAGAGAGAGACAGAGTGAGAGAGAATGGAATTGCTTTCATCATTGTGGCTATAATAATGATACGATCTGGTTAAGGTTTTGCAATCTAGAAGATATACTTATTCTCTACGATTCTGCGATTTTAGTTTTCTCGTATCTTAAAAATTGTGGATGCCACTAAGATTTTCGTTCTTTGTGGAGGCGGAAGGGAGCTAGGCGAAGTTATGAAATACACTTGTAACAGTGACATATCACAGAATTTTGGATACAACATTTTGTTGCTCTAGCTCTTATAGTCTTTGAGCACTAGGCGCTCAAAAGGACGGACAGACATGGCTCAATCGACTCGGCTATTGGTGCTGATCAAGAATATATGTATATACTTTATGGGGTCGGAAACGCTTCCTTCTGGACGTTACACACATCCATTTTCACCACAAATCTAATATACCCCTATACTCATTTTGAGTCATTGCATTCAAATCGCTCCAGCAGCGATCAAATACCAAACAAACAAAATATAAAAAATAAATAAAAACACGTCAGCAACAATGAGCTGTCAAAACTATATGAGACATCGACTATGAGGCACCGTAGTCTTTTTTGCGATAGCAGAGTACTTTGGCGGTCAAAGAGTTTACTTTTCACCCCACCCAGTAACAACAGCCTGAAGTCGGGACACCACTACAACCATTGAACGCCTTGGGCCGTATTAAAAATATTTTGAATACATTTATGCTTAGATTAAAGTGCATTCTATTTAATGAAACTATTTTTGTATAGAAACACCGAATATTTAATTTAAATATGGGTGCCTAGTAAGCCATTTTTGTCTGAGTGTAGCCTCTGTATTGAAATTTTTTAATTTTCAAGGAACCAGCTTGGCCTTGAAAAACTCGTATCATTGTGCTCGTGCTTTACACCAGTCACTCTGCAACCACAGGCAATAAGAATTGTGGAATAAAACACGCATACTTACTGTAAAAGCAAGCTGCAAGCCGAAATACCCTTCAGAATGGCGGATGCCAACCCCAATGACAACAACAACGAGCAGCCCCCAACAGCCAAGAAACAGCGCCTATCAGATGTTGCAAGAACAGATGAAAATACTGTGCATGAGGTTCTGACAACTATAGACGGTAGTGAGGGTGAGGTCGGTGGGTCGGAGGGTGGTGGCGTCTCCGATCTTCATGAGCGACTGCAGAACATACTGACGTGCGTTGTGTGCTGCGAGGTTCCACATCCAGACGAAATCTATCAGTGCAGCCGTGGGCATGTCATGTGTGAGGACTGCAAGACCGCCATTCTGGCTGTTGCCAACATCAATAACATGGAGGCCCGCTGCCCCAATTGTCGGTTGCTCATTACCTACCACGAGCTGAAACAGAATCTGGTGGTGCGCCAGACCCTGTGGGAGCTACCCATCAGCTGTCCCAGCTGCAATGGCCAGCTTTCAGATGCGAAAGATCTCTCAAGACACTTGAAGTTCGTTTGTGAGGAGCGTGTGGTTTGCTGCAAGTACCACTACCTGGGGTGTGACTGGAAGGGCGCCCACAAGGACAGCGTCTCACATGGCTCACACTGTGGGTTTCCCCAGAAGAAGGGAAAGGAGATCCTAGATCTTCTTCTGCAGGCCGACGCCAAGGAGTGTTGTGCCCAAAAGCCCGTGTTGCAGATCCATCGGGTGCTGAGTGCTAGCCGCGTTGAATTTTTCACCTTGAAAATTAATTGGATACCGCGCCTGATGTCAAGCAGCTCAGAGGATTTACACACACGGACCCTCGAGTCTGAGGTAAGTTTTTTGGAGAACCAAAACTAGTCTGCAGCATATCTCTGATGATCTCTCATCCCGATCCCCACAGACGATTTGTGCCTTTGAGGAGAATTGGGTGTTGCGCCTACAACTGAAAATAACTGGGGAAACAAGCACCGTCAGCTGCCAGCTGTTGTTATCGACTACCCCACGAGAGACCCTCATGGTCGACCACTTGATCCAGATGCCGCAGGGTGTCTGCAGCGTCAAGCAGCAGCAGGGCATACGCACGCAACTCTACCGCCATATTTTTGATGCAACCAGCAAGCGCTCAGAGCTTCAGGAGCTGCCCTTGGCGGGACTTCAGGCCCTGTACCGGCTGTTTGCCATGCCCCAGATCGAGCTCCGTTTGTGGATGTTTTTGCATTGCTGAGCTGACGTTAACAGCCTTTAAATTGTAGTTTTAACCTTTATTGGGCACAACATCTTTTGATTTGATCTTAAAATTCGTTGACACTTTTCTGATAAACTTGGGTCCCCAATTTTTTTTGTATGGGTCAGGTTTATATTAGAACTTTAATTTAATGCAATTTTGTATATTTTTTCAAGGTAAAAGAGGTTTAGGATAAGAGGTTTTGTCTGCCCTCTGCCATAATACCGCTACACGCGCAGGTCGCTCCTTCTTAAAGAGGTCTGATTGAAGATCTGATGAAGCTCTGATTGGGCTCTATCAATCTGTCGTTTTTGGGGATTGTCCGTTTGTCAATGTGGACTTATCGCACAAGTAATTTTCAATAGTTATATCGACTTTAAAGTACATTGAGCGGCATCATTTCTGAGGGGCAACGGAATCATTTAAGAGCCACGAGCCTGCTTCGACAGAGCCCCGAACGTCTTACCGGCCAGCAGACAGATCTTTCAGTTGGATGGGAAAAAGACGACCGCTAAATAGTATTCGTATTTCGTGACTATAATTTACGGTTTCCAACAAACGCATTTTTTCCCCCATAGATGTGTCCCCTGCCACTGCCCCTGGATGGCCAGCCATTTAATGTGAGTTCAACGGCTCCCTGCTTCCCTTCCCTAATCAGGATTCATGGTTTTTGATGTATCTTATTCGAGCGTCAAGTCCATCACCGATCTTTAGTTCCCCGCTACAGCGGGTGGTGGAATACAAAAGCAACAAATTAGTTTCCGTGAAGAACGGTTCTTGGCGGGCGGGTCCATAAATCGGCCATCATTTACGGTGGTAAGCTGTTCTACAATCAAGTGGAAGATTTCAAAGAACACGTGAGATGTGAGGTGAATAAATATTTTCCTGCAGGTTCAGAGATCAGAGACCCCGTACATTGCTGAAGAATACCATGTTATTGGGTGCCGATATAACTCATCCTTCACTATGCCAGCGGGAGATTCCCAGTGTTCCAGGCCGCCTCCCATGACACTCTCGAGCACTTTCGGGTATACCATTAGTATCGGAAGTGCTATCCCGACCACATAGTCTATTACAGTCTATTACGAAGATATAAAGTGCATTTCTGCAGTCTGTTTTAAGTTGATTTGAACCATGCAGCCAGAACCCTCTTTATTTTCTTTTATCGCTGTCCATCGACAGCGTACGTTCCATCATACGTTGCAGAACAGAAATGCAATCAACATGCTTTGTATCTTCTTATAAATTAATAAAGTGAGTGCCGGGAATAAAATTAATAAATTATAATATCCATACAATCGCCTTTCATTCGACTGCTTTAATGAGTAGAAATTTGTCTTCATTGCTGCATTTTTCTAGCCGGCTGGCAGTTTTTTGCTTGTTTCACTACATTTTTGTTGTGCCCTCGTTTTCTACATCTTTACGAAAATTAAATATAATTACTATATGTACATATATACATATTAGCATTTCCATTACAATATGTCGAACTTGACCGTCAAACACATTTGAATTAAAACATTTGGACTATTAGAACTCCTACGAGTGGGTTACCACAGATTTTCGTTCTTTGCGGGGGCGGAAGCGGGTGAGGCAAAATTTTGAAATACACTTATAACAGTGAGATTTAACAGGAGTGTTCATAATAAATTTGGTTGCTCTAGCTTTAATAGTCTCTGAGATCTGTGGATGCAACAGATTTTCGTCCTTTGCGAGGGCTGAAGGGGGTGGGGCGAAATTTTGAAATACACTTGTGCAGGTTCGTTATCACAGGAGTGTGGATACCGAATTTGGTTGCTCTAGCTCTTATAGTCTCTGAGATCTAGGCGCTCATTTTTAACGATAGGCAAAGGTGACCATGAAACGTGTGTGTTAGAGAGAGACAGAGTGAGAGAGAATGGAATTGCTTTCATCATTGTGGCTATAATAATGATACGATCTGGTTAAGGTTTTGCAATCTAGAAGATATACTTATTCTCTACGATTCTGCGATTTTAGTTTTCTCGTATCTTAAAAATTGTGGATGCCACAGATTTTCGTTCTTTGTGGAGGCGGAAGGGAGCTAGGCGACGTTATGAAATACACTTGTAACAGTGACATATCACAGAATTTTGGATACAACATTTTGTTGCTCTAGCTCTTATAGTCTTTGAGCACTAGGCGCTCAAAAGGACGGACAGACATGGCTCAATCGACTCGGCTATTGGTGCTGATCAAGAATATATGTATATACTTTATGGGGTCGGAAACGCTTCCTTCTGGACGTTACACACATCCATTTTCACCACAAATCTAATATACCCCTATACTCATTTTGAGTCATTGCATTCAAATCGCTCCAGCAGCGATCAAATACCAAACAAACAAAATATAAAAAATAAATAAAAACACGTCAGCAACAATGAGCTGTCAAAACTATATGAGACATCGACTATGAGGCACCGTAGTCTTTTTTGCGATAGCAGAGTACTTTGGCGGTCAAAGAGTTTACTTTTCACCCCACCCAGTAACAACAGCCTGAAGTCGGGACACCACTACAACCATTGAACGCCTTGGGCCGTATTACAAATATTTTTGAATACATTTATGCTTAGATTAAAGTGCATTCTATTTAATGAAACTATTTTTGTATAGAAACACCGAATATTTAATTTAAATATGGGTGCCTAGTAGGCCATTTTTGTCTGAGTGTAGCCTCTGTATTGAAATTTTTTAATTTTCAAGGAACCAGCTTGGCCTTGAAAAAACTCGTATCATTGTGCTCGTGCTTTTACACCAGTCACTCTGCAACCACAGGCAATAAGAATTGTGAAATACTCGTAAAACACGCATACTTACTGTAAAAGCAAGCTGCAAGCCGAAATACCCTTCAGAATGGCGGATGCCAACCCCAATGACAACAACAACGAGCAGCCCCCAACAGCCAAGAAACAGCGCCTATCAGATGTTGCAAGAACAGATGAAAATACTGTGCATGAGGTTCTGACAACTATAGACGGTAGTGAGGGTGAGGGGTCGGTGGGTCGGAGGGTGGTGGCGTCTCCGATCTTCATGAGCGACTGCAGAACATACTGACGTGCGTTGTGTGCTGCGAGGTTCCACATCCAGACGAAATCTATCAGTGCAGCCGTGGGCATGTCATGTGTGAGGACTGCAAGACCGCCATTCTGGCTGTTGCCAACATCAATAACATGGAGGCCCGCTGCCCCAATTGTCGGTTGCTCATTACCTACCACGAGCTGAAACAGAATCTGGTGGTGCGCCAGACCCTGTGGAGCTACCCATCAGCTGTCCCAGCTGCAATGGCCAGCTTTCAGATGCGAAAGATCTCTCAAGACACTTGAAGTTCGTTTGTGAGGAGCGTGTGGTTTGCTGCAAGTACCACTACCTGGGGTGTGACTGGAAGGGCGCCCACAAGGACAGCGTCTCACATGGCTCACACTGTGGGTTTCCCCAGAAGAAGGGAAAGGAGATCCTAGATCTTCTTCTGCAGGCCGACGCCAAGGAGTGTTGTGCCCAAAAGCCCGTGTTGCAGATCCATCGGGTGCTGAGTGCTAGCCGCGTTGAATTTTTCACCTTGAAAATTAATTGGATACCGCGCCTGATGTCAAGCAGCTCAGAGGATTTACACACACGGACCCTCGAGTCTGAGGTAAGTTTTTGGAGAACCAAAACTAGTCTGCAGCATATCTCTGATGATCTCTCATCCCGATCCCCACAGAGGACTTGTGCCTTTGGGGAGAATTGGGTGTTGCGCCTACAACTGAAAATAACTGGGGAAACAAGCACCGTCAGCTGCCAGCTGTTGTTATCGACTACCCCACGAGAGACCCTCATGGTCGACCACTTGATCCAGATGCCGCAGGGTGTCTGCAGCGTCAAGCAGCAGCAGGGCATACGCACGCAACTCTACCGCCATATTTTTGATGCAACCAGCAAGCGCTCAGAGCTTCAGGAGCTGCCCTTGGCGGGACTTCAGGCCCTGTACCGGCTGTTTGCCATGCCCCAGATCGAGCTCCGTTTGTGGATGTTTTTGCATTGCTGAGCTGACGTTAACAGCCTTTAAATTGTAGTTTTAACCTTTATTGGGCACAACATCTTTTGATTTGATCTTAAAATTCGTTGACACTTTTCTGATAAACTTGGGTCCCCAATTTTTTTTGTATGGGTCAGGTTTATATTAGAACTTTAATTTAATGCAATTTTGTATATTTTTTCAAGGTAAAAGAGGTTTAGGATAAGAGGTTTTGTCTGCCCTCTGCCATAATACCGCTACACGCGCAGGTCGCTCCTTCTTAAAGAGGTCTGATTGAAGATCTGATGAAGCTCTGATTGGGCTCTATCAATCTGTCGTTTTTGGGGATTGTCCGTTTGTCAATGTGGACTTATCGCACAAGTAATTTTCAATAGTTATATCGACTTTAAAGTACATTGAGCGGCATCATTTCTGAGGGGCAACGGAATCATTTAAGAGCCACGAGCCTGCTTCGACAGAGCCCCGAACGTCTTACCGGCCAGCAGACAGATCTTTCAGTTGGATGGGAAAAAGACGACCGCTAAATAGTATTCGTATTTCGTGACTATAATTTACGGTTTCCAACAAACGCATTTTTTCCCCCATAGATGTGTCCCCTGCCACTGCCCCTGGATGGCCAGCCATTTAATGTGAGTTCAACGGCTCCCTGCTTCCCTTCCCTAATCAGGATTCATGGTTTTTGATGTATCTTATTCGAGCGTCAAGTCCATCACCGATCTTTAGTTCCCCGCTACAGCGGGTGGTGGAATACAAAAGCAACAAATTAGTTTCCGTGAAGAACGGTTCTTGGCGGGCGGGTCCATAAATCGGCCATCATTTACGGTGGTAAGCTGTTCTACAATCAAGTGGAAGATTTCAAAGAACACGTGAGATGTGAGGTGAATAAATATTTTCCTGCAGGTTCAGAGATCAGAGACCCCGTACATTGCTGAAGAATACCATGTTATTGGGTGCCGATATAACTCATCCTTCACTATGCCAGCGGGAGATTCCCAGTGTTCCAGGCCGCCTCCCATGACACTCTCGAGCACTTTCGGGTATACCATTAGTATCGGAAGTGCTATCCCGACCACATAGTCTATTACAGTCTATTACGAAGATATAAAGTGCATTTCTGCAGTCTGTTTTAAGTTGATTTGAACCATGCAGCCAGAACCCTCTTTATTTTCTTTTATCGCTGTCCATCGACAGCGTACGTTCCATCATACGTTGCAGAACAGAAATGCAATCAACATGCTTTGTATCTTCTTATAAATTAATAAAGTGAGTGCCGGAAATAAAATTAATAAATTATAATATCCATACAATCGCCTTTCATTCGACTGCCTTAATGAAAAGAAATTTGTCTTCATTACTGCATTTTTCTAGCCGGCTGGCAGTTTCTTGCTTGTTTCACTCCATTTTTGTTGTGCCCTCGTTTTCTACATCTTTGCTTTCCCTCTATTAATCGGTTGCGGTTCCAGTATTAATCGGCTTTTATTTTGTTATACATTTTGCTGATCTGAGTACTCGGTTCATTTATTCCATACGAACATCATCTCTGGTTACGTCGATGGAAAATTGTACTGATCTGATCTAAGTACATACTAGTCTTAAATCCAGAATCTACAAAATGGACGCCTGCATATTTGTTCGGTTCTACAGCACTAGTTTTGTAGCAAAGTTTCTCAACACTGTTAAATGCCGCTTAGCTTGATGGCCTTATTTTGACCATTGACCATTTATATTTTTTAACAAGCATGGGCTCAATGGATACCAAGAAATACAGTGAGAAGTGCTCGATTCCTGATCTCGACGACTTGCTGCCCAACCGCAAGTACTACTGCAAGATGTGCCCTCGACAAGTATTTAAGGCGCTGCACCTGTATAATCGCCATATGAAGAAAATGCACAAAATAGAATTTGAAGAACAGGATTGTTTTCATTGCCCGGTGAAGCAGTGTCGGAGCCATGAACATATGCCGAATAACGTCATGATGACAAAGCTCCACATGGTGCGTCGCCACTACCAGGATCATCACTTGGTGAAGAAATACAAATGCCAACAATGCAAGCGAAGGTTCATTCTGAAGGAGCAGTATTTTAAACACAAATGTCTGCGTTTTGTGGAAATGGTCGAACGTCTGAAGGAAGGAACCGACTCGGACACCGAAAACGATGAGAACCAAAGTGTGGATGTGGAGAATATAGATGATACGAAGAGTAATACGAGTATGGGCGTGGAAACACCTCTGAAGGAAAGCATGGAGGAAAGCGCCAAGGAGAACCATTTGTTGTGCTGCTCTGGCGGTAAACAATGTACAAAATGCCGTAGGAAGTACAAGCGCAAACATAGCTGCCAGGAGTATGTCTGTAATTTGTGCAGCCGTATATTCTATCGCAGGTCAGAACTGACCGCGCATATGACTACTTTAGCCCATATTTCAAAAGAGAAGAATATGGTCCTTATGGAAGATATGGTTCTTATTGAAGATATGCAGAATTTGATTCGCAGAATAGAATCCAAAGAATTCCAGGACGAATCATTGATTAATACGTTAGGTGCCCTTGTCCCGACATTCCAGGAAATACAGGATTCTACTCCAAAGACATGAGCGCGAACGACTTAAATTTTTTTCTACACACATCTTTAAATAAATTTGTTTTTCATTTTCAATTATTGGTCCCCATGTTTATTTGGGATTATTGGTGGTTGGTGTCGGCGTCTGCTGTGCTGAGGATCAGACCCGACTGCGCGGCGGAAAATTTTATTTAAGACTTTGTTAACTGACCATCTGATTTTCCGTTTTGCGAAAACGGCAGCATGTTTGCAAAATTAAGTCGGATCGCTTTGTGCAAGTGAAAACCGAAGCCTGCCTGAGTACCAGATTTTAAACTTGCATACATTAATTGTAAACATAAGGCGTATCTAGATGTAGATGGCTGGAATCCCAATCCCTAACCCAACGGTACTCGTTATCCGGAGTGAAGACAACTTCGCTGCTGCTGCATGAAGGAATGGACATTTTAGTCTTTTGCTAGTCTTTTGACGCGCCGTCCATGTGGGGCTCCGTCTCTGAAGCGCGTCTCTTGGTAATGGCCAGCTCCCTGCTCTGCCTAGATCTCGCGAGTACAATTTTTGTTGACCACCTTTTCACTAGACGCGATGCAGATGCAATCTACTGAAGATGTAGTACAGTACAGTATTATACATACTTTATAAGAACATTATTTTGTAACTTAAGCTACATATGAACTATAGTTATTTATTGTATTTTTATTTTCCCGTCCGCGCAGTGCAGTTTAAATGCGACGACGCTTGTTGCTCTGCACTGGCGGTGGTGTTGTTGAGGGGCTAATAGATTCATTTGACATCGATCCGCGGGTACGCTTGGCTGGACGTTTGGGTAGATCAATTGGCTTTGCCGATGACTTCTTCTCGGCGTCTTTAGAAGTGCTGTGCACCTGTGCTTTGGTTGTAGCTGGCGGAGCTGTAATCCGAATACATTACATCAGTAATTTAATGCGCATGCAATTGAATACTTTACCTTTGCCGTTGGTGTCTGGGGTTGGAGCAACAACAGAAGCTGGACCGTCTGTGGTTTCTTCGCTGGAGTTAACCTCCACTTTTTTTTTGGTTAGTAGCGTTCCGTACTCTTGTTCTGGCAGGCAAAACTCTCGCTCTTCGTTTGGAAACGGCAGCGTCTCAAGATCATCCAGCTCTTTCAGCTTGTACATGGTATTTAAGTGCTTCCAAATCAGTTCACTCGGCATCTCGCGATTAAGAGATTTTGAGAGCCGCTGCGCAATGCACGACATATAGAAATGTTTATTGATGCCAACCGGACGTAGTCCTTCCATGGCGTGGAAAAGCTGACACTCCTCTTCCGCAGACCACTCGTGGTCGCCTGTTGCCGGTAGTGCCGCCCCAGCTCCAGCCATCCCCTTATCCTTGGCCATCATTTCTTTTTTGTGATATTTTTGATAGATATCTCTGTTTTGATGTCCGCAGCCGAGAAAATAAATAAGCAACGCCGTTCGGCAAACAGCATAAAAACAAAACACCGACGACTAGGGATGGAAGTATCCATGTGAATTTTTTCTTGTTGCCAAATCAGCTATTTTATAGCTAGCTCTGGCTTGGTAAAGTTCGTGTTAACAAAGTTTCATGTTTTTAAAGCTATTATTTTTGGAAAATTCAGCTAAATTTCATTTTATATTTGTTTACTTTCATATCGATATACGCTATCGATTGCCTATCGCAACGGAGAAGTCCCTAATTTAGTGGTTGTTTTCTGCTGGACGTATTGTTTTGCAGCCCTATGTAGCGACAAGAATATACACAGATATATATATCGATGTATTGATTACATCCCTAGTTTTGGGTGTGTATCTGTTCATCAAAATTTGCTGCTGTCGTTCGGAAATAAAAATATATAAAACAACAAAGCTGGTAAATAAAAGGTTATGTTTATAGTTGTGTGTTGTGTGTGCATTTACCTAAATTCTGAACTTCTAACGGTGTCACTGTGTTCGGCAAAGTCTGTTAATCATGTGGCATACATCTGTATGTGTGCATATGAATCTTCCTTTATAGCTGCAAAAAAAATATATATATAGTACTTGTTTTATGTATTGCAAAATCCATTCTGAGATTTATATGTTATGCTGTAAATAGTGCCCGCCTACACGCCTACCGTCTCTCTTCCTCGTATAATTTTAACAAAACCCTGCCCTTGTTCTGTGCAGAAGTCAAGGTTTCGGGTGCTTGCGCTGAAAAGTTAATCATCGATCGATTAACTATGCTATGCCTAATCACGTTTTCATATGTCGCGCTGTGTTAACCCCTAATGGAATTTCCTAATTTATATGTGTATGTACGAGTGACTCACAAATCTATCTCTTTCGAATGTCTGAACCTCTACCTCTACCTACTCCTACTTAACGTTCTTTCAAGCTGTGTCCACCTGCAGAACAGAATATCTATTATGCGTACATAGTATAGTGTGTCTAGCATTGTGTCGCTGTCGCTTGTTTAATGTTGTACTGGTGTGGAAAACACACAATTGAAACAAATGCTTAAACGATTACCATGCTGCAATGCACTTCTTTTATTATTATTTCCAGCGAACAATTAAGAATCATCCAAAACACCAAACCAAACCGACATCCCTACAGAAATAATCAGATCAGAGCTTTTGAGCTCGCTAACTTTGTCCAGACCACACAACCACAACCAACCATCCCCACCCACCCCTGTAATTGCATATCACAGTATCACTGAGAAACTTTTCAACCATAGGCCTATCCGAGACAGCCATCATGGACGTAATGTCATCATCTCTACAGCAGCAGCGCATTGTCGTTGACCAGCTGCGTCGCGAGGCGTCGATGGAACGACAGACCATTTCGGAGTCGTGCGCCAAAATGATGAAGTACATCACGGAGCACGAGCAGGAGGATTACCTTTTGACTGGATTCACCAGCCAGAAGGTAAATCCATTCCGTGAAAAGTCCTCATGCACCGTTCTTTAAGGAGGAGATTGGAGTTGGCGATAGGAGGCGGACTGCGGACGGAGCAGTTGACTTCTGCATCAATACGCAGATCGTATAGTTTATTTTTAGTTTAGCAAGATGGATTCTAAATATGTATATGTCTAATAATGACACCAGTACCAGTCAACGCCACCTGGATCAATATATCTCAATATAACTCTTTGTGCAAAAGCTATAATAACAACAAACAAATTGTCTCAAGCAATATATGCTAGAATATATAAAGATATATCAATATGTACCACTCACGTTAACAGTTGTATAAGGTTATACAAAGCCCACAGAAAGATTCCAAATTCATAATCGAAGCATTTGTCCCAAAGATATATCAGAGTTGTCTCTATCCGTATAGTAAAGCTGTTCAGGTACGCGAGTATCCCAACTAACATGAAAATCAATGCGCTGACTATAGCATCTACTACTACTACTACAACTACCTAAACTACAAGTATAAACCGAAACTCACACATATACTATAAACCCTATTATCAACTATTATCGATCCGACATACAAATTTATCAATAAACGTAAACCCAACAGAAGATACATATATTTTGGCTTCTTATTTCGAGAAACATCTGTTATATTTATTGAATATTGATAAATGACAAGACAACCTAAACAATAAAATGAAGAAAATCGGATTGAGAAACGGAGAATATCCTTGTATTTTGAAGAAGAGCCACGAAGCTCGTTAACCACCAATTGCAATGGGTGGGTCATGGAAACTACCAACAAAATCCAAATACATATACGCAAATATATTATCGAATTACTTTAAAAGCTTTAAAATGAGCAGAAATGCAACAACCCACAAGCTAGTTGAACTTATCGCAAACTTTAGTGCGTTCATTATCAAGTTTTTCTTAGTCAAAATATATTACGAACCGCTGTAGTAGAGCAGCAAGAATATAATAATACCCAAAAATGGAACAAATCCAAATATTTAACTCTTTCTCTAGCGTAGTTTATCCATTTTGATTCACACAATATGCCAATATGAAAATATCCAATGGAAATGAAACATTTGTATTTGCATTTTAGAACAATAATTAATTTCAGTTAAACCAGGCAAAATCCGAAAATTTTCTGCACTTTTAAGCTTACCGAAAATGACAATTAACAAAAATGTGTGATTTTTTTCCAACCCTCTGGGAAAATATCCTAAATTTATGACCACTATTATTTTCCTACAGACTACAGACTCCACATACTCGCAGTACACAATCCCCATCCATTCATGGTCATGGTCATATAAAGGATTTAGAGGCAATCTATTAAAATGTAATTAGCATGAAACGCAAAGTAATAACGGGAGAAAAGTTATTTTTATACACTCTAACGTGGCATTGGGCATATTTGTATGGTATTGGAATGAACAGTAATGAGATTTCAGTTAAGGAAGGCACGCTTATAGTACATCATACATACCATACCATACCATACTCGTACATGTTAAATAAGAAAAATACAGTATATGTCGATTTTCATCGTGACAATCTGTCAGCCTCCGGCCAGAGAAGACATGTTGTGATGATGAAAATGATGCAAATACATATATAATTTAATCGGTCGGTTCTTCCAGTGTTGCATTTAAATAGTTATTAATTGGCGGTGACTTTAGTTGATAATGAAAAATCGTAGAACACAGTTAATTTAAGAATCACACATTTTTGCAGAGGCGTTTTGTTTTGAGAACTTTGTCCGAGATTTTGAACCACAGTTTGCTGTCGTGAGCAAACAGCAAAATGTGGCACAAAATGAACATTCGGATGGATTTTAAGAATTTTAAGTTTGGGGCCTTCAGATCAAAACTGCAGTTGGTTTAGGAGCCTGCCTATACATACTTTCCGACATTTAGCAGAAGAATTTTCGATTTGCCAGACAATTGCATTCAGTTATTTATTATTTGAGAGATTATTTCATTTGTTAGGGCCAGCCAGGGGATTTGCTGCGGCGGACGGGCGAACGAACCATCCATTGGAGCACGGATGGACTCGTTCCCGTTCGCTATGCGCAGACCCCCCGTCCAATTATTACCACTATTAATACTAAAAGGTAACCAAAAATAACGAATCACCAGCACACGCATCTTACTCAAAATCATGTACATCGATCAGATATCACACTTTAACAAGTTTTATTCACTTCAATTGCAAAGCGACAACGAGATCGTATTTTATTCGAAAACTAATAGAAATATTTTGGGACGGCACTGTCTCCGCACTGGGAGACGT
Source organism: Drosophila lowei (assembly GCA_008121275.1). Taxonomy (NCBI): domain Eukaryota; kingdom Metazoa; phylum Arthropoda; class Insecta; order Diptera; family Drosophilidae; genus Drosophila; species Drosophila lowei. Next base: position 14,856,070 of record CM017778.1, on the reverse strand, counting down.
TTGCCGAGTCCACACAAATATTATTGAAATGTATCTGCAAATAAGCATTTGAAATATCTATTGTACTCAACTCAAATGAACAAAACAAATAATCGTTTGCTTATATTCCAAAAATAAAAATGCGATAACTCTACCTTAGATGAGTTATCCTAGCGGAGGCACCAGGTTCGGTGCGAAAACACACCCAAACATTGTTTTATTTTTTCAAAAATGAAAGACTTAACTCAGTTTTCGTAAGTTACGTTTATTAATACAAGAAACTGTGTGCATGTAGGCATGAGTGTAAGTGAGTGTGTGAGAAATGTTAATGAAATTTATAATTTCCATGGGGCCTCGTGTGTGAAGCAATTTTTGCAGGAGCTGGAGAAACTAGGGGTAGTATGTTAGATGTTAGGGGAGATGTTTAGCTCTCATCATCACTGCCGGCAGCCTGACGCGGCTTGGGACCACCGGCACGCTTGGCCATGATAATCTGATCCACCTTCAAGATGGTTGTGGCCGCACCAACAGCGTACTTGAGACCCCAGAACTTTCCCTGATACAGGTCGAAGATCTTTGCCTTCGCCGCATCTATTGTGCTCGCCGTCTCTGCTTCAATGTCGAAGCCGATGTTCTTGCCGCTCTCGGAATTGTGAGCCAGATACAATAGGTTAACAGCTTCGGTGCCATTGAATCCAGAGTTTTCGGCCAGGGCCTTGGGGAACACTTCGAGAGCCTGGGCAAACTTGCGCACAGAGTACTGCTCCAGGCCTGGCAAAGTGTCAGCATACGCCGACAGCTGGGTGGCCAGCTCAATTTCGGTGGCCCCAGCTCCTGGCAGATAGCGTCCATCGCGTGTCAGGCACTTAAAGCTGTTCACGGCGTCGTCCAGGGCGCGCTCGATGTCGTCCATGAAGTTGTCTGTGGCACCACGGATCACAACTGTGGCAATGCGCGAGTCTTTGCCCTCATTTCTAAAAGAACATGAGGTTATTTGGACAGTTTCATGACTCTACTTAATGGCATTACTCACCTGAATGCTACGATTGTCGTGTCGCCTAACTCCTCAATGCACACCTTGTCACAGTAGCCCAACTCTTCCTGGCTAGGCGTGGTAATGCGAGGCAGAACTGTGGCGTTCACAGAACGACTCAAACGGCGCAAGTCGAACTTGGAGTTCAAACGTACAGCCATGAGGCCATATTTGTTGAGGAAATGTAAGGCCATGTCACCGACCTTGCCACCGGCAACGATAACCTTTACACCGGCATCGGCAATGGCCTTGATTTGATTCTCCAGCAGACTCTCCTCTCCAGATGAGAACTTCATGAGTTCATCCGCCGACTTAATTAATACTGTGCCCTTGGTCTCCGTCTGAATAATGTCGACGGGGCACGAGAATATGGCGATCTTGGCCTTTTCGGCAAATGTGACATCGCCCTCCACGAAGCGCTTGAAGACCATACCGCGGACTACTTCCGACTTGGGCAGACCACTTCCAAGGATCTTGCATATGCGAATGTTGTCCACGTTGAATGTGCCTTCATCAGGCAGTATGGAGACACAGGCCTTGCTCACCAGGTCATTGAGGAAATCCTCCTGGCCGTACTGTTTCGACATGATGGTTGTACGAAGGACATCCTTTACCTTGTCAACATTACGATAGTCCTCAATTTTATGGCAAACCAATTTGGGCAGAATTTCAAGAGCCTTTTCCAGTGCCTTTTCATAACCATCCGCTATTTCGGCGGTGGTGATGCCCAAGCGCAGTAGCTCCTCTGCAGACTCGAGCAGAGCGCCGGCCAGTACGACAACGAAGTTTGTGCCATCTCCGACCTCAGCGTCCTGCATTTGACTGGCCATAACGATCAGCTTAGCGGCAGGATGTTCAACATCCAGCTCTCGCATTATGGTTCCGGCATCGCTTGTCACAAACTGCTTCTCAATGTGGTTGATGATCATTTTGTTCATTCCATTGGGGCCGTAGGCGGAGCGCATTGTCTGAGCAAACTCCTTGCAGGCACTGATGTTGCGGTAGACGGCTTCCTCCAGCCCGCTATACATCTGAGGATATGAGACAAATTATGATTTCGAACATTTTTCAAGAAAATGCATGACTTTTGCCATGGCGATGACTAATCACGCGCCTCCCCGAGACGGCATGTTTTCATTTTCAACAGAATTTCAATGAAATCGCGTTTTATATGGGCTATTTGTTATATATTCTTTATATTACACTTACCCGTGCGCCATCCTTTAGCATCTGCGATACTCCGGGTGCTTTTGGTACAGATAAAGCCATTTTTGTACACAGATTTCAATACACAGCTAGTCGGTCGGTAAGTTCCAGCAAGAGTTTGTATAACCTCAAAGAAATTTGACGGCGGCGAATATTCTGGACCTATTGTATTGAGGTGCTAGCGATGAGACTAATAACTATTGTATCGGATCGTTTTTATGGAACCGTGACTGCTACTTATAAATATTTGCTATATATTTTAGTTTAAAATACCCTCTGCGGATTCCTGGAACAGCTATAGATTATATATAGACTATTTAAATCTAAAAAAAATACGTCCGACTTACAGATTTGATTATATGTCCAACTAAAAGTACTGAAGTGAAATGTTTCGATAATCTTAAAAATAGTTTACTGTCTGCAAAGTTGAGTATATATACAGTATGGTTAGAGGTTGGGAGTTTTTGTTAACCACCTCTGGGGTATGAAATCGGTGACTTTTGGTGACTACCGATATATTCCGGTTTCTATCGATAGGTATCGATAGGAGCCCTATTGCCGCAAATACGTAAATTTGTAAAATAACAATGTCGCAAGGCAAGAAGCACGTGTTGGGGTTTTCGCCCAATGGTGGTGAACTCTTTGCTTCTGTTGACGAGCTGGGAATACTGCGAGTATGGAACACGGAAACGAACACGCTGAAACAGGAGTTCACCCCCAACCTGCAGCTATCTGGCCCCTGCACAGCGCTCACGTGGGTTTTGGTGGCAGCGCCGCGACCCAAGAGGTCCCGCAAGAGTCTGCCGACCCAAGAGGCGCCCAGCGACCAACTCTACATTGCTTTGGGCACGCTGAAAGGCGGCGTTGTTATATATTCATTGGCCGAGGGAAATGTAAGAATTGATTAGTTCAAGGGAACACAATCCCCAGTAATGTTCTCGTACCATTGCAGATTGAACGTACTCTGAGTGGCGACAGTCACGATGGTCCAGTCACCTCGATTGCTTACGACAATGCGGGGCTGTTGTATACCGTGGGAGCTGACTGCCGGGCGCTTGTCTGGTCCTTGGAGAAAGAACGCTGCATCAGTGACTGGCAGGTTGGACCCGAAAAGCCACGAAATGTTGTGTATCTCCCAAAGAGCCGGGCCTTGGCAGTTGGCTCGCGCCAGTTGAAGGTCTATGATGTTGATACTAAGGAGTTGGTGGAAACGTTTACCGGGCACTCTGGCGAGGTTAATGCCATCAGCAGCGTTATATGCACTGACAATGATGAATTCGTTCTGACTACAGCTCGAATGGAGAGAGTCATTTGCTTCTGGAAGATTGAGAAGAAGGGCAAAAATAAGGCCTCTTCCTGTACGCTGCTCATGGAGGATCTGGCCTACTGTTTGTCCAGCGAAGTTCACGACGACGGACAGCTGCGGGTGGCGAGTGTGACGCGCAACGGCATCATACACATATACCTGTTGAATGTGAACAGGTACACCATTGAGATTTGAAAAATAATACATAATCATGCTTATACTATCCGCAGTCTATCCGCCGAAAAGTTCGTCAAGCCGAAAACCTCCCTGCAAATCGTTTCGGATGGCGCCGATACGGTCGAGCCCATACATGCTCTGGCGTCTCACTTTGTAACTGACACAAATCGTTCGCACGAGATTCTTTTCGGTTACGGAAATCGCAAACAAATACAATTCGAACGCATTACCCCTAACTATGGTGAGAAATTGAATGTTATCGTTCGCGCCGACCCGAAGAAGCTGTATGCTAAGAAAAAGGGCAAAGAGCAGGCCTTGCAGGCCGCCCACAAAACTCTCACTCCTGTAGTGAGTCAGAAGATTGTGGAGTACAATAGTGCTCTGCCGATTTCCCAGAAGAAAGTACAAAATGACGTTCCAATGGAGGCGCGCTTGCAGCACCTGCAGATCAAGGCCACCAAACAGGGTGCTGGAAAACTGCAAACACAAAGCAAGACACAGCTTCTGATGCAGGCGCTGCACAGCAAAGATCAGGCGTATGATGCTGATATAAATTGTATGCTGAAGAGCCCACTTAACAGTCTTCCATTTTAGCATGATTGACGCAGTCCTCAGTACCCATGACACGGAGACGATACAGTTGACATTGGACCGCCTGCCGCTCGAATATGTCAACCCATTGGTGAACGAACTCTCAATACTTATACAAGGAAAGCATGCCAAGTAAGTACATATTTCGTTGCGTGTACACTGAATGTCGGATTTACTTAAGTGGTTCCTCAAATTACAGAGTTACATCAGCCATACGCTGGCTGCAAGTGCTGGCCTGCACACACACGAGTGCCTTGATGTCTGAAGACAAACAGGCATTGCGCGAAAAGTTGGGAATTTGCCTTGGTGTTGCGGAGCAACGCATGCATTGTCTTTCGGAGGCACTACAGTAAGTTTTTGGTAAATCGAAACAGTTTTATTGGCATTCAATTCGCATTAGAGCATTAGGGCTTGCCCTTCTTGGTCTTCGTGGATTTCTTCGGCTTCTCCACAGTGCCGTGGCGGCATTCGCAGATTTCAGCGTAGAAGGCCAACTTGGTGTGCAGTATGGTATCAATGTAGAATCTTTGAAAAGAGAACGAGCTCTGCGAACGCTCGCCCACCGCATAGTATAGAGTGTTGTAGCCCTCAAAGCGGTATGTGATCATTACTGGATAGTGCTTCTGCAGCAGCTTTGAAACGGTTATGATGAATCGCACCTTTGCCACTGCCAGTGGGTTAGGACAGCGGGGCGTGGGCCGTGAGAAATGTGCATCGGCAAAGTAGATCTTTCCCTTGATGGGAATATCGTGTTGAATGTGGTTGCTCAGAACCGCACACTTTGTGTCCGGCGATAGCTGCCACAGGGCAATAAAGTCCTGGATCTCGGAAAGTACAGTGCTGTACTCGAATGCCCCAATGGTGGTCGGTTTGCGAAGCAATCCACTAGAGCCCGAGCTCGGACCATATTCACCCACTGCAATTTTTGTGGCAACAGTTGTGGTGCCATGTTCCTCGTCAGCAATTGTCGTCACCATAAAATCGACCAGAGTAGACACACTGTCCACTGGCTTCGGTTTTTCTGGAAACTTGTAGCAAAACAGTCCCCGTGGATCGGACTGAACTATGGTCAGGGCTTCGCAAATGGTGGAATCGACCAAGTCCATGACGCATTGCATGTCGGCGTCATCACAAACTGGCTTATTGCAATGGGCCACTGCATCGGCGATGCTTGCGATATTGCCTATGGGGGAGACGAGCGCATTCAAACCGTCATGCTCATTGTCCGAAGTCAGGTTCAATCGTCGCGAATTCATCAGAATGGAGACTTGCGAAAATTTTCGGTCATTTAGATCCGAGTCCGAGACGAGGTTATCCATTTTAGCTTAATTTCGTGTTTTTTATTCCAGTTAAATATATTTTGTATATATACTGTTTAAAGTCAGATTTGTAATGTCTACTTTTAGAATATCTGGACGCGTCAACCTGATCATCAGTCAAATGAAGCGAAATGCAGATAACCATTTGAACGAAAGCAACGTTTTAATTGTGGAAGAAGAAGAGGAAGGTTAGTATTGTGAAAATATGCTTTACCATAGTCCCATAATTTAATTTTTCTGTGCTTCAGATGAGCCCGCAGATGCGCAAAGTGATAGCGCAAAAGGTGAAAGCAATTGGAGCGACCTGGAAGATCAGAACATCAGCTTAAACAGTATTGCAGACGAAGACCTGGCAGCAGACGATGACGTGGCGGCCGATGAGGACGATCTGGCAATGACACAAGGCTCTGATGATGACGATGATGACTTGAGCGATTAAACGACTGACTCCAATGAATCAGCGGATTAGCTTACTCCTCTATACGTTACGTTAGGTACCAATGCAATTTCTTTATTGTCCTATGCCCCAAACAATTAAACTAGTGCAGTTTTCCACACTGAATTCTATGCAATTTTTATTTGTGTTTATTAACTACGTGCAACAACGAATAGGGAGCCAATTATTTTTTCTAATTAACGACAATGAGATTTTGTCATTAGCAAGCAAACGTAAACATTTCATTTCCATTTCCAATCTATAAATATGGTAGAATATTGTGCCAAGAACAGGGGTTTCTTTTCTATAGGTAGTTTGAGTATACATAAGTAGAAGCTCATCCAATAACAGCTCAGTAACTACTAATAGGTGTTTGTGTGTGTGTGTTCGCGCGAACATTTTTATCTCATTTTAATGGTCAACAAATGGTCGAACAAACCTACTTCCAGTTTGCCTTAAGGAAATTAATTAGACCGTTCGTTGAACTGTCGTGAGAAGAGACCTCGACACAAGTGTCGAGCTCCGGCTCGATGGCTTTGGCCAGCTGCTTGCCCAATTCAACGCCCCACTGATCGAACGAGTTGATGTCCCAAATGATGCCTTGCACGAAGATCTTGTGCTCGTATAGTGCTGAAAATTGAATGAAATCAATAATTAATTGAAGTGTCTTGTGAAAGTCAATTCGCTCAAACGTACCAATCAATGCGCCCAGTGTAAATGGCGACACTTTCTTCACCACAATTGAGTTCGTCGGCCGATTGCCAGCGAACACTTTGTGCGGCAGCAGGTTTTCCAGCTCGTTGCCGCACAATCCGGCCTTGGTAAGCTCCTGCTTGGCCTCATCGGCCGTTTTGCCGGCCATTAGAGCCTCCGTTTGGGCTAGGAAATTTGAGAGTAGAATTTTGTGGTGCTTGCCGCCGGCAATGGGATTGTGCGTCTGGGCGGGGGCAATAAAATCGCATGGGATCAGGCGAGTGCCCTGATGGATAAGCTGGTAAAAGGCGTGTTGGCCATTGGTGCCTGGCTCGCCCCACACAATCGGACCAGTGCTATATTTAACTGGCTTGCCCGACTTGCTAACGAACTTTCCGTTGCTCTCCATGTCGCCCTGCTGGAAATAGGCAGCGAAGCGGTGCAAGTACTGATCGTATGGCAGAAGGGCGTGCGTTTCAGCATTGTAGAAGTTCGAATACCAGACTCCAAGCAGAGCCAGAATGACAGGTGCCTGAAAACCATAAAACCAAATATTTAAACATGGTAGGGGCTGCCCAAAAATATCAATCTTGACTTACATTTTTGTCCAGTGGCGACGACTTAAAGTGATTATCCATGTAATGGGCACCATCCAAGAGCTGCTCGAAGTTCTCGAACCCAATGGACAAGCAAATGGAAAGCCCAATAGCCGACCAGAGCGAGTAGCGTCCTCCCACCCAATCCCAGAAGCCGAACATGTTTGCGCTATCGATACCGAAGGCAGTGACCTTCTCCTTGTTGGTCGACAGAGCCACAAAATGCTTGGCAACGGCATCCGCCTAGAAGCGGAAAATGCGGAAAATCTATAATAAATTCATACAACAGAATCTGGCAATACACCTACATCCTTGGCATGCTCCAACAGCCAGGTCTTTGCCGATGTCGCATTGGTGATGGTCTCCTGAGTGGTGAACGTCTTCGACGCGATAATGAACAATGTTGTCTCGTAGTTGACTTTCTTCAGAACCTCCGCCATGTGGGTGCCGTCGATGTTGGACACGAAATGGGAGTACAAGCCCTTGCCGTAAGGTTTCAGCGCTTCGGTAACCATCAAGGGTCCCAGGTCGGAGCCACCGATTCCAATGTTAACCACGTCGGTGATCTGTTTGCCAGTGCTTCCACGCCACACTCCAGAGATTACCTTGTTGGTGAACTCCTTCATGTGTTGCAGCTCGGCACGAACATCAGGCATCACATCCTTGTTATCTACCAGGACGGCGTCCGCACTCCGGTTGCGCAACGCTGTGTGCAGGACGGCACGGTTCTCGGTAATGTTGATGTGCTGGCCGCTGAACATAGCATCGCGGGCCGTCTCCACTCTCCGGGACTTGGCCAACTCGATGAGCAAGCTCCAAACATCATCGTTGACGCGATTCTTTGAGTAGTCCAGCAGTATTTCGCCATCGTTTGGGGTTCGCAGACGTAGGCTGATAAAAACGTATACGTTAAAATGGAAAATCACATAACATTTGATGATGAAAGTAAAAGTACGTTCATATATACATACAAAAGTGTGTAGGCATACACACACTCGTCAATTTATGTATGTATGCCTAAAAACTTGTTGGTATACTCATTCGTAATGCATATGTATATATATAGAGAGGTTTATCCTTTTGAAAGGATACTACACTTCTGCCGCCCACTTACCTGAACTTCGAAAACCGCTTTGGATCATTCACAAATAAATCTTTGATAATAATTTGCTTGTGATTAGCATCGTAGTACTCCTGAAGCTTTTTGAAAGCGGGGTCCTCGTTTAGAGCGGGCAGTGTTCCAGCCATTTTTCTTTGGGGAGGTGGGAGGTGGGAGGTGGGTCTCGTTAACACAACTTTAAGTCACAAAAAACACAAGTCAACTGCAAGACCAAATCGCGACACTTCACTTAAATACGGTTACTGTTCTTGGCACTTGACACAGGTTCTCTATTCTATGAATCCGGTATAGTTCCGGAACACAGGCCCACAGCTTCGCCGTTATAAATATCGTACTGAACCGCTGAGCAATTTTTCCAAAAGTTCCAAAATTTTTCGTTGTCGGCAACAGCTGTTTTCATTTTTTTTTACAACTTTACTTTACATTTAAAAAAAATGTACATTTTACGTCATTTTGCGACACGACCTTTCACTTTAACCCCACGTTTCCACACGCCAAGTGACCTTAGAATGACCTCGCGTGGACACGAAATTTACAATGTGGCAACGCTGTTTTTCAATGTTAAATGAAAGACTCAGAGTTGCCACGCTGTTTTTTTTCTTCTGACAGGGTGGTACCGCTGTGAAACTAGTGTTATTTGTTATTTTGAATCAAATCAAATATCGAAATCGGGTAATTTGATTTCCGATCATGAACGGAAACAATTACCTAAATTAAATTACCCGGACGGGCGCGACTGTGTGGTGCGGATCGTAAAACTTCGCTCAGAAAAAAGCGAACGTACACGATTTGTGGAAATAATTGCAATAAACATTATTTGTCATTGTTTTAGATGAAATTAAATCAACGAAATACGCCAGCGGAGGAGGGAGGGGCACTTGAAAATTTTGCACAGACATTTTTGTTAGATAAAGGAGCTTTGTGGCAGAGAATCTTTACATTTGCACTGCGATTCGATTAAAAAATTGATAGAACAATTAAACACGCACTTGGCAGATCAAATTATTAAATATTATCAGACACATGAATACATACCAAGAACTTTTAAATTTGAGAAATTTAAATCCAGATGATAGATTTTTGTCAAATGAAAAACAAGACTCGGAGTTGCCACGTCGCTGGTCAGTATTTGTTTTGAATCGCAGATCAGGCCTGACACCGGATGGATTCGTATTCCGAAATAGTTAAAATTTTGAATTTATTTAATTTGACGTCCCTTATTATCGTTCTCATGAATCTTTTTTCAGGCTTTTTCTCAGTGGCACCACTGTGAAACTAGGGCTGCCAAATATCTGGAATTCACTCTCAACTATCGACTACGAATATCAATTTCCAATTGACGAATCGATAGTATCGATGGCACTCTTCGTGGTGGAATGCAATACCCTCGGGGAAAAAGGATATTATAGAATTGATGAAATGTTTGTCAATGAATGCATTAATATACTCACGGAATTACTACTTACTGTACTCTTACTGATACCGAGAACATCTAGCGGGATTGAGATATGTACACAGTAATGCATGAATAAGTCAAAAACATGTCAATCTGGGAAAAAGTCTGTATTAATTAAGTTTCCAAACAAACACAGTTCCACTCCATAAATATGTAGTTGGTTTGTAGCAAACGTGTAGTTACCATGTAAAATATTACATTCTTGTGGATCTTTTATGTTTAACCCTTATTTTATAAACAATAAAAGGGAGTGCCTAAAATTAGCTCAAATTGATTCATCAATCAGATGAAATTCTGTGTCATTCTGTTCCGTATCATCAATTTGTGCATCATGCACTCAGCTCATATGTACATGAGTGCGAACGCACGAGCGTAAGAACGAAGTAGAAAACCAACGTTAAATGTCCTTTTTTTGAATTTTTGAATTTATGTATCGAGCTAAAATCTGCTGATAAAACCCCTTTATCGATTTCAGACTTCAGTATTTCATTGAATGTGAATACTTTTATAGGGTCACACTGATTGCTCACACGTTGCTCGCTGCAACGAAAAAATGAGTCGCTATTTTGAATGGGCTATAAAAAAGGGTATGGACAACAGGCAAAAACAGCCAAGGCAAATTGCAAGGTTCGTACGAACCTCACCTTGCGTATGGGGGACAAAATCGACTTTTTGCCTTCAAGGTATATTTAGCAAATGGGGTGGATTTTACCTTGCATGCGTTGCACTTTCTTGGCCGTTTACCGTTTTGTCCATACCCTCTTTTTCCTCCCATTAGCAGCAAATAACCAGTAACGAGTAAAAAAAATTGTTTTACGAAAAAAAATATGCACTGCCTAAAGATGGCGACGAGCTACTTGTATCGGAAAGAGAGGTAGGGTAGTTGTTTTTTCAACAAAAATATAGGAAACAAAATAAAAGTGGTGCAAATCTCATAAAAAAGAGGAGCTGGCTGTTCTGGCCAACCGTGTGCGTCGCAAACCGTAGTGAAAGACGAGCAAAAGCAGCGTCGAGAGAGTGAAGTGAAACTAATACAAACATTGGCATGTCAGTGGCGAGTGAGCAACAAGTGTCTAAAAAACATATTGTGGTCGTAAAAAATGTTAGGAAAAGGCATCAGCCCACCTGGCTACAGGTATATTGACTGCATCTGCCATAAATAAACAAGCATAACTGGTAGAAAAGAGCATTTCCCACCAAGGAATCGAGTCTCTGCACACGTAACCTTGTGTGCGCGTAGCACGGAAGCTGTTACTGGCTTGGGTTGTGGCAGTGCAACGCCAACAAAATCGGAATACTTGTTCGTATGTATGTGGATTCGGTTCGTGAGCTGTTTTGATTTTATAACCTAAACGGACCTATAAATTACAGCGGATACGTGAAGCATTAGCCAGTAAAGTAAATATTCCAAAGACGTCGGGTACGTCACTGAACATGGACACCACATCTGGAGCTGGATCTGGAGCCGGAGCTGGCAGTGGTTCAAGTGGCAGCATCGCCGATGTTTGCCCCTGCTCAACGGTCGCTGCCACCGCTCACAACGAACAGCCGCAGACCAAGAGACAGAAAATTGAGAAGCAAATCAAAGTTGCCTCCAAGTCATTGCCCCCGCCACCGTCACCGCCGGATATACTAGATCGGCGGGATGCCCTAGATGCCAATAGCAACAACAATAAGAATCATCACCTATGCTCATCGCTGTCATCGTCCTCCACGCACTCGCTGTCAACACCCAGCAGCACCAACAACTCACCCACAACGACGCCATGCAGCTCGCGGGCAACCTCCTATGCGCAGCTGCTCAGTGTACAGAGCTTAGTCCACAATATCTTGCCACAATCCGAGCTGCAAACCGAACCAGAGGCCACGAAGGATGAAGTGGATCGCGCCGCAAAATTGCCAGATCTGCTGACCATCACCACCGGCAGCAGCAGCATCAACAGCATCAGCAGCAGCAATAGTAATAGTAATATTAGCAATAGGAGCAACTGCATTGCGTCGGCATCTTCATCGATTGATGATATGCTGGAATTCGAGCAGTCGCTGACGCGCCAGTGCCTGTGTGGTGTTTCGGAGCGAACGCTTCGTAAGCCGTTCCAGTCGCACTACTCGCAGGACACAAACGGCCAGAAACGGATCGCCTACCTTAGGGAATGGCCCACCAACAAGCTGCTGCAGTTCCTGTCCAACCTGCAGCTGCTGTTCGACATCTACTTGAAACAGAATGCCAAGGGCTTCATTTGTACGAGAATAATGGACGTTTGTGATGCCCTCATTCGGAACGACAACAAGCTTATCGACGAGATCATCGTGCTGGCTGGCTACAACAATTCCTATGTGCAATTTCTGGCGGGACGTGTGCTAGCCGCATTTCTGGTGATTGCTAAACAGGAACTGAATGATGAGTGGCTGCAGAAAATCGTCGACCAGCTCTTCAATTTTGAGCATCTCGACCAGGCGGCGGTGCAAAAGATCCACTTCAGCCTGGACATTATCAAGCGAATTGTCGAATGGAAGGATATAGAGACGCATCCGTTGGATGATGACTGGATGACGAGTACCACGAGTGTTGCTGGTGCTGCTGCATCGTCCATGGCCCTGCCAGCGGATACCGCTGTAAGCTACATGCACTTTCCAGTACAGGACCAGCCGCTGGCGACCAACTACTTTGCTCTACAGTTCAGAGAGGAAGCAGTGGGCGAGGCTGAGAGGGAGAGAGAACCTGAAATCAGGGATAGGGAGACGGAGAGGCGCAGGCGGAATGGCGGCCTGTACGATGATGATTCGATAAGCCCGCACCCCGCACAACCCGCATCCGGACCCGGCGGCTGTCACGTGGTCACTCTCACCGACTCCGAGAGCTTTGACACCACACACCTGAAGTGCATCACGATACAGAAACTGGAGCACAAGTGGCCCACGCTGGTGAAGAACATGTCGGAGCTGATGGCTCCCACCCACCAGGACACAGCGGAGCACTGCGTTCTCAACTTTCTGCAGCTGTGGGAGAACATAATTTCGGTCAAGGCCAATCTGTCCATCGATGAGACGAGACCCTACTACGCACAGCTGGACAAGTTTGAGCTCCTGCTCAACCACAGCCTGTCGTGCACCGTGTACAAGCAAATGCTGTGCCTGTTCAATGAAGCGCTGTGCTATGGCTCCACGCTAGCGCTGCAGGACATGCTGCCCGAGGAGACCTGCAAGCTGGCCCACCAGATCGTGTGCCATGTCCGTGGGTTCCGCATACTCGAATCATTGCCGCGACGCCAGCCGGACAATATGGTTAGCCTGATTGGCTACAACGGCACACCCCTTGTTTATGCGAATGGTGCCATCGCCATAGCGACGATGGCGCGATCAGCGGATGCTACAGCACAAGATTCAGGCGAGGATGGGGCGCCAATGCCGCCGCTGGACCTAATAGAAATGGACAAGACGCTGCTGCAGAAGATGGTGCTGCTGGTGCTAAAGTCGATTGCGGTAACAGTGAAAGAGATCCGCAGCGATTCGTCCGACTCGTCCATTGACTCCAGCGACTACGATGCATTCCAGGACATGATGCTGATCGAGCGCTCCATTCGGGATGTGCTAAGCAAGCTGGAAACGTTCATCAAGCAGACCCTGGAGTTCCACCCGGAGTGTCATTTCAGCAAGATACTGATTCACCTATTCGACGACCAGGACGATCACTTGATTGAGGCCATGGTCTGCACCCTGGACGTGACGTCGGGCATCTCCTTCCGCAACAATGCCTTTCCCGAACTGGTGGCCATGCTGAATCCTGTGTATACGTTTCTGGAGTTCCTCAAAATGACTTCGAATAGCTCGGACCTGCTGCTGGACCTGCTGGTGAGCAACGAGACCTGCTTCCTGCTGTATCTGCTGCGCCTGCTCAAGTACATCCGCATGAACTGGACCATGTTTGTGCACAGCTGCCACAGCTTTGGCATGGGCAACGCCATGCTGGACGAGGCCATGGGCGTGCTGATCAGACTGCGCCTGCAGATATCGCGCCTGGTCTCCCGCCAGCTCTATCCGTATGACATATCGCCGGTGCTGCGCCTGCTGGAGAGTTGCGAGAGTCTCTACGAGGGTAACGAGCTTAGTTAAATGCAACGGAATAAACACCTGTCCTGTCCTGTCCTGTTTAACCACATGCAATTAAAATACGTAATTTATTTTAAAATTTAATTTAATAGGAGAAGCTAGCGCAAAAATCGATAAAGAAGAATCCTTGTAGAATATCCTTGTAGTGTACTAGATCTAAGCCATGTCGTGCCCCTGCTGATTGCAGCTCATATTCCATCTTTAAATTAACGTTCCGTTCCGACTCAATAATCCAATACGATACGAGTATAAATATGCTATTAAGTTTTTTGTACACCCTGTCATCCGCTTTGAAGATCGACCTATCAATCTAGATACATAAACGTATGTAATTGTCATTGCAATGAGCATCACAAGATTGTAGCTAGTTCGTAGTTAATGGTAATGTTGTAGGTACTGAACTCCAAACTACGCTGTACGCTAGCCTAAGATTGTTGTAATCTTGCCTTAAGTAGAATAATGTACCATAGTAATCGGCATCCTGGATGGAGGGAAATACATTTTGCTCGTTCTGCCGCTCGCCGCTTGTGCAATTCGGGAAAAGTGTGTACAAATGTTGGTGTCTTCGCGATTGCATCGGCGGGTACGTTTTAAAATACTTGAATAATACTATAGTTTAATGAATTAATTAACTAATTAACTGATTAAAAGAAACGCATTAAGAACAACAAAAAACAACACACACATGACAATGGTTTATCCAATTAATATTGGGAAAATAATGTAGTCTTCTTTCTGGGTAGGTTCTCTTGGAAATCTCGTTCAATAGATTCGATTGGATCGTTGTTGAAGCATTCTTGGGTGGACGCCAGATTTAATGACGATTTATCATACGGACGCGACGTTTCAAGTCAAGCGATCCACTGGGCACAGCATTTGGATCTACATTTGGCGTATTAGGACCCGTGAGGCTAATAACAGAGCCGCGTCTGGCCAATTCGGAAGAGTATGGACTGATATTTGATACATGAACTGTTTGATAGTCTATGCTGATGGGGACGGATGAGCGGCGATTGAGGCGCGTTTCTGCAGGAAAAAACAGTTTGGCTTAGAGCTGTTTTCGTGACATACCATACCGTGACAGTGACTGTGTGCTGTACCCGAGCGTGCTGCAGGATCTCCTGCCGGTCTGTATGCTAACGGGGATGTGGCCCTGTGCTGATGATCGAGTGTCTTTGGGGGGCACACGGTGTGGTATCCCTCCTCGTTCAGTGTGTACTTGTAGCGATCGACCGACACTGACCGCACCTCTCCCAATAGTATGTGGCTGCGTCGGAAAATCGCCACATCTTCGAGTACTGTGATGAAAGGCGGGTGAAAGCGTGTGTGCGTGCAGAAAGTGAAGATCAGATAGTATCAGATCAGGTCATATGGAGATCGGCAGAGTTTTCAGTAACAGTAACACCCATTTGGAAAGTCAAATAAATGAAACGCAAGCTCATAGGCAGGGCTACATACTCGTAAAGTGATCACAGGAAGCACACAATAATTGATTTATTTTACGTTTACTTACATACATATATAGTATAATAGGACAGAGTTTGCCAGTAAGTAATAGATACATAGATACATATATACACATATCTTACATTCAGTACAGTTTCACACAGCACAGGAGTGAAGATAGGCAGAGTGTGAGGACGATTCAAAAACACATATCAACAGACTAGTACATGTAGAGTTATCACTAAGTATAGAGGTGCCATAGAAGGATTGTACAGATCAACAGTATACAATATATAAAGGATTTGTTTTTCTGAAATAGTCAGAAAGGTAGCTCTCATACATGCATATGCATGTGCATATATGCATGTACGAGTGGACAGTGCTTCACAGTAGAGGAAGTTTACTAAGTACACAAAAAATAGTAAATACGAGTAGAGTAGAGTACATTTAGATGTTTAAGTTGTTCCCTTATTAACCTGATCAGATGTGTAATCTCCGGCCCATGTGTAATAACACCCCTAAAATTTTGGCAAAGTTTTTGGAGAAATACCTTTTGAGGCCCTCCGATCCTGCTTGTGTATTTGGGCATAGGACTGCAACGAGCAACGGCGCAAGCGTTTGTCCCCTTTGTTTTGCTGTTAGTAAACAAAATCAAAGTAATTGTAGTACTTGTGTATTCCCATATGTCTTAGGAAGTATTATTCTTACCGATTTGTAGTGCTGATTAATGTCGGATGCTGCTTTTAGCAGCAGATAAATAAATACCAGGGCAAAAAGATATATTATGGGCTCTGCGGTGTTGCTCTTCTTTGGGGCCTCCTGCTTCTTCCTGTTGCTCTCCACAGCTTTACCCCCTCGGGGGCGCTTGCTAGTGCCGACTCCAGTTGCTCCATTTCTTGTTCGCTTGCCAGCCTTGGACTGATATGGCTTTGCCATTTGTTTGCTAAAAAGATTGCTGTCATTTTCTTGTGCGGGTTTTTTTTGGAAGATCTCCAGCTTCTCGCATGTCAGGTTGTTTACTGGCTTATCCTCAATAGTTTCCAGCTGCGGGTAGCCTTCATCGAGAGAAACATCGGGAGCGTGTAGGTCGAGGGCAGCGACGCCGGGCTCGAAATAGTATCTGTAATTGCGTTGCGCCCCAGCAACCACGAGATACATTGTGCAAAGTACCATGAGGATTCCCAGCGGGACCACATGGTGGTTGTTTCTTCCTTTGCTGACCGTGGACGAGGCCTCGACTTCAGCCTCAGAAATGAACTTTTCGGTAAATTGCGATTGCATGGTCTATCGTCTAACCATATAGAATTTTTGGTTGACTTTTAAACACTCAACAAAAGCTGTATGTGTCTACCAATGATTAAAGTCGTACTTCTGTTCGAGTCGAAAAATCGATAGGCAACTACTGCGGCCACACGGCTTCACATTTTTCAATTGGGCAGCCTTTAGATGCCAAAAGAGCACTGCTACTCCGTTGTACAACCGAATGTACTTTTTATTTTGTATTTAACTTAATTTATTGCTTTATTTTTGCAACAGCCAAACAACTGTTTCGGATAAAACATTCTCCACCATCAAAATTCCATACATAACTGCGTGTGTATGTCTCCCTGTACTCGTCGCACCTGCCCAATGGCATTTAGCTTGTGATGTACGTTAATTCAAATCGTGAGCCTTCGATTACGGAGTGCTTAAGACTATTTTCAATTATTTACAATCTTATGACGGAAGTTCCGCAGTCAGCATTCAAAGACACCAGTTGACATTCCGGTAAGTTGTTCGAGTATATCTAAAAAAATATTTCAAATAACTGTGTATTCAAACAAATTAGTATCGTCTTTTCCGACTTACCAGTTATCTGGAGGTTTGCGGATTGATTGCTGATTGTGAGATACATGCGTTTGCTTTCCGCCATATTTTGTCGCTTAAACATAACAGTGCGCAGACTTTCTCCTGCAAATCAGCACATTTTTAAGAATATTTCAGAATTTATAATGCTTGCAATTTTACTTACGGCGGCGCACACTGTAATTAACTGACTTTATGTTTTGATGATTACTTTCTTTAGGCTTTGTATCGTGGGTTCTAGTCAATCTCCTCCTACGCGCTGTGTCGTAGAGGATGCTGCCTTGACTAGTCGCAATGCCCGACAAGCTGGGTAAAAAGCTGACTGTTTCAGTCAGTTCTTCTTGTGATTCGTCCATTAAATGGGATTCCAAGTCGTCGGGCCCCTCTTCACGATACTTTGAAGCTCCGATACAGCCATGCAGCTTGCGCAAAATCGTCCGCAGGATCTTGAAGCGCTTGATGATACGTTTTGGCTCCACCTGGGACGCACACATCAGAATGGCCTTGCACTCGCGTAGTATTCGGATGAACTGTTGCAAGTACTCCTGCCCGATCTGAAGCTTTGTTTCAGCCAAAACCGTTCGATTGACTTCCACTTGAAAATGCTCCAGCACGAACAGGGCCATTTGCAGCAAGTCCTCTAATGGGACCTTTTCGTAGTGCTTTTCGGCAGCACTAATGCCGGACGTGAGTATCTCCAAACAACAGCCAAGAAACGCGCGACTGTCAATGATCTCCTGCAGCGCCGCCTTAAACTTGGCCACTTCCTCGTCGAAGTGCTGCTCCAAAACCTCCGAGTGCAGGTCGGAACCGTTGGCCTGCAGGGAAGGTATCAGGGAGGTGTCCAACGACTCAAAGGAAGCCAGACAGCTGCGCATAATCGTTTTCACTATGGGAAAATATTTAATTGGATTTGCGCATTTTTCTATTAAGGATATTCAAAATTTAAGGATCGCATACTTTTCAAGTTGGGGGCAAAGGCAATTGCAAAAATGCCAATCTGGGTGGCTCGATCGATATTCACATCAAAATCGGCAATAAATTCATCAGCTATAGCGTCATCATCCGAACTGCTCTTCAGAAGTGTGCGGATTTTGTCCACTGAGAACTTTTGAAAATCTAAAAAGCAGGTGAACACCAAACGCAGCAAGGCATCATTGATGAAATCTTCTAGCTGATAAAGCGCCTGTTCCAGTGTCATTGCTTTCAGTTTGAGATTGGAGTTCGAAGAGTTAGGGACTTTGCATTCATCTTGAAATGCGTTGAGTTCACGAATTACCTTCGATGAAAAAATTTAAGTCTAATAATAAGTAAGGTACATCGATCTGCCTACCTTCTGGCACAGTGCACTTAGCGCCCTTTTATCCTGTTGCAGGGCCACATTCGCGAACCCCAATGATTGGCCCAATAGCAAATCAATGTTAACGCGCAGCTGTGCGCTTAGGCCCAGGATTTCTGAAGGTGTATTCGGAAAGTTCATCAAATCACTGTTTTCTTCATTGTTCGAACTAAACAGAGCTAATGTGTCCAGCGTGGAGTCTAGCAATTTGAGAAAGGAGCGCCCCTGGCCATCTTCTGTCGCCTCCTCACTCGAATAAAAATGCAACAGGCGTTGCAGACACCAGCGAATGCGATCGAGGAAATAGACGTGGCTCGCCTAATAAAAGAGATGTAGAAATATGTGTATTTATGCAATTTCTTGAGATATTTACCGAAACTGCAGAGCCAGACGCCAGTTTCATTGTGCACTCTACCTGCCGCACACAAACCATAATCTGAGTGAGGCAAAGACAAACCAATTCTGCGGACGCGTGACCTTTGTCGTTCTGCTTCCGGTCGCTTAAAGATTTGTGGACAGCAGATGCAAATTCCAATAGAGCCGCACAGAAATCCTGCGAACAAAGAACCATTGCAATATCTTCTCTGACATTGCGGACCTTTTACCGTACATTCAACCAGTTCATATTTCTGACACTAGTGGTTTCAATACTATTGTTTAGTATAAGAAGGCACGCGTCTAGTTTTTTCCTCAGGACTTCCATATTTACTGATATATAAGACTTTAATTGGGCAGACTCAAATCGTAAACAATATATTTGAAAGGTGGCTTGCTTTGAAGCGGCACTCCTAAAACCGTCTGGCAAGGCCAGGTACACACTGTTGCATTTCAAGGGCTGAAAAACCTCCGATTAGCCCTTTAAATGGAGCGTAAAAATAGTACTTGCTTTTAGCTTATATCGATATGACGGATGAATTTAAGCAAAAAATATCACTAATCATCGGCACCATCGTATGAAATCCATCACAGAGCGCTGATCAAGTTGTGCGCCCAATGTATCTTGAGAATACATTTGCATAAGTACTTGGGCTAGGTCCTTAAGCTGCCTCCAGCTGTACGCAATTAGCAGGGAATACAATCGACTAAGAAGCTTAAGGATTCCTTAAAAATATATTTTGTGTACGGTAATCTTATAAGAAAGGGTTTTCGAAGTCAAAAAACATATATTCGATTGTAGCAAACCATCACATGCAGAATTTCGCGATCGATATGGCCATAATGATCCAAGAAACGCTCAGCAGTTACCCGAACATTACGGGACACTTTGCCTTTGCACAGTGGTCGGGCTTGTATAAAGCTAGTGGCCAACAATGCTTACAGTAGAAATATCAGTTTAAAATTGTTGTTATTTTAATATAGCAACATTAAAAATATATTGTGAGAAAAAAGGGGCGCAGTTTCACCTCTGTACGCCTACATATCATAAACAATTCTGTTGAAATGTATGTAAATTAAGTCAAAATAACAAAAACGAATAAAACAAATGAAGGAAATTATAATAGGTTAGATCTTTAAATGATTCAAAACAACTATAGATTTTAATAATATTAATCTTAGTCATCTAATAGGTTGTATGCAGAATTTATAAATGTCGACTTTTGCGTACATGCTAATTTTCTTTGCCAGTAATAAAGGGATCAGAGCTTTGGGGCATTCTATTTATGAAATCAGTATTTTTAGCAATACATAAAATCTTTCGTGCATTCGTGTGCTGCCTTCTTAACATTTTAATGTCCTTATTGTCCTAATGAAACTTTCTATTCAGGAGCATGAATTAAATCTGAGATACTACGAAGGATACAAATCTATTAGTTCATTGAAGCTTGAAGCTCATACTTTCCAAAGTTTTCCAGATTCATTTTATACCCAGATGACATGCCGCAATCGCAGCAGTCAATTTCGCGTTGTTAAAAAATTGCTGTCTTGACGTATTGACGTCATTTGTTGTCTCTGTTGGCTTCGCTTCACATATATATGTAACAATTAGAAGCAGATGTTTCACTAAGTGCGTTACAGATTTTTCCATCAACCATAATTAGTCTCAAGATAAGTACAAGTACAAGCGCCAACATAGCTGCCAGGAGTATGTCTGGAGTAGGAGTAGTCCCGACGTTCCAGAAAATACAGGATTCTATTCCAGAGACATGAGCGCGAACGACTTAAATATTTTTTTTTTAAAAACATATGTAACGATCTTGAAATAAATTTGTTTTTCATTTTTAATCACTGGCCCCAGGATTTCTTTGCTAAATTTGACTGCCTGACTGAGTAATCGTCTGCGAAAAGCCAGTTGCGAATATTTTGTCTTATCGTTTCCATATGAATATTATCCCTGATTTGGTCGGCGTATGATGATCTGAGTACTAAGCTATACAGCTGTAAGACATTAAAATTTTACTAACTGACTATAGTGTTGGGTAAACATTGCTCATTTTGGTGAACATATTCACTTGTTCTTTTTTTGTAACTGAGTCAACTCACTCATATTGCTCACTTGCTCAGTTACTCACTTGCTCACTTGCTCAGTTGCTCACTTGCTCAGTTGCTCACTTGCTCAGTTGCTCACTTGCTCACTTGCTCAGTTGCTCACTTGCTCACTTGCGTAAGTAAGAGTTAACAGCTTTGCCGGTAATACAAAAAGTGTGAAGTAAACGCAAATATGAGCAACAGCTGCCAGATCGCAAAATGCCCTTTGAGGAGCAAAATTGCGCAAAAAGTGAGTAGAGAACAAGTGAGCAAAAATGAACTAGTGAACAACAAAGAACAAGTGAGCAACAAAGAACAAGTGAACAAAAAAGAACAAGTGAGCAACAAAGAACAAGTGAACAAAAAAGAACAAGTGAGCAAAAAAGAACAATTTGGAAAGAACATGTTCAGTTGCTCACTTAAGTGAACAACTCTTTTTTGTTCACTCACTCATGAGCAACACAACACTAACTGACTAGCTAATTTGCGGGATTTTGCGCATACCACGCAGACGTACACCAGGGTGATATTTTGTCAATTTTATCAATCTATTAAATTTCATTTTCAAATGTATATAGAAATCCAATAAAAGCAAGTATTTAGAATAGACCAATCTAGTAGGAAATAGATTCACTAATCGTATATAATTATGTGGGCATGGCTAAATGTTCTATCTAGCTAATAAAATTCGACGGAATATCAAAATCGGAATATGTAAAATAGAACTTGAATTCGTCAGTATATTTAAGGTATATTTTTAAAATGAGACGGTATATTTTTGTATATTTCTGAGGGTCGGACGGTATATTTTAACGATAAATCCGCGGTCACACTGACGTACACTCTTTTCGGTAAAAAACTTTTCTGATAAAACCAAAATTAAAAATTGCTTGTTTGTCTCCATGCAAAAGAATAGATAAGGTCTAAAGCACCTCTTCGTCTCCCACGCCACGTTGCACTAGCGCACACGTACAACATCAACGTACATTCACAAATATCAATACAATACATCGGAGCGGAGCGAAGAGACAAGTGCAGGAAAATGAGTTCTTCAAATGCAGGCCAACGCACCAAACTGATACAGGAAAAATGTCAAACCTTATTAACCCAAATGCTACGCGACGAAGATAACAAATATTGCGTTGACTGTGATGCCAAGGGTAGGTGCAATACATAATTTATAATTTATGATTAATTTCGCTCCTGGTGACGCACGGATGTACATCGGTACACATATGCATCAATACTTATCTATGTATATGTGTACATATGTACACCACATTGTAAACAGAATAGAATGGGCGGACTCGTGAGATAAATAAAATTGATTGCTTGCCAGGATTGGAAAGAATTTATCTTTATCTTTTACATATGTATGTAAATCTATGTACAGTCGCTTAAAAGCACTATAATACATGAACTGCATTCATTAACAGGTCCTCGCTGGGCGTCTTGGAACTTGGGCATGTTCCTGTGCATCCGCTGCGCTGGCATCCACCGGAATTTGGGCGTTCATATATCACGTGTTAAGTCGGTGAATCTGGATACCTGGACGCCGGAGCAAGTGATCTCGCTGCAGCAAATGGGAAACTCTAGGGCCCGCGCCGTATACGAGGCGCAGCTTCCAGACGGATTCCGACGGCCACAGGTGGACACCGCATTGGAGAACTTTATTCGTGCAAAGTACGAACACAAAAAGTATTTGGCCCGCGAATGGGTGCCGCCGTCACCACCCAAAGTAGACTGGGCCAAAGAAATCGATGAAGAACTAGAGCGGCAGAAGAGGAAAAAGAAAAGTACCCAAGCCAGCTTGGGACTTAGTGGCGTTGTTAGCGCTTCCGACAAGCGCGCCTCCACCTCGGCGACTGCATCGAAAAACTCGCCACTACCCGCCCCATTGCCCAAGCCCAAGCCGAACCAAGTCGGCGGCTGCAGCCCAAAGACCACACATCGTGTACAATTAAATAGCAGCAATAGCAGCGCCGGCGAAAGTGATCTTTTGGGACTTTCATCGCCCACTAAGCCAATAGTCGGCGGCGGTGCTGCCACCACGGCTAGCCAAGACCTTCAAAACGAAAGTTTCACCAGCTTTCTAAGTGCCAGCAGCTGTGGCATCATCCCGACTGATACTGCCACAGGCCACCAAGAGAAATTTAATGGGAACAATGGGGATACCCTGCTGGCCTCAAAACCCAGTTCATTGGCCCAGGAGGAGCAGGACTTCTTCAACCAAGGCTCGCTGGGGAACGGGGCCAGTGACAAGGACCAGTCTGGAAAGCTGTCCAAGGATAGTATCCTCGCCTTGTATGGAAATGCATCTACCACTCATAGTTCTCAACTGAATTTCGGCGGATTCACAGGCATGGCTCCTGGGGGATACATGCATCAGCAACAGCAGCAGCAGATTCCGCATCAGTTTATGACGCCCCCGAATTCCGTTAGCATGTACAATGCTCCTGTAATGGCTGCTCCAAACGCGTTCAGCAACGCCCCCATCAGCTCGAGTGCCAATTCAATGAGCCTGGCGGGAGTGGGTGGAGTCGGCTTTGGCGGTGGCCAGTTTTTGAACTCTGGGGCCAGTCCGTATGCTGCAGGCGGCAGTTTGCCCGTGCAAGGATCTGGCTCGAATCTGATGCAGACAAATCAAAGCATTCTTAGTGGGATGCCCCTGTTTGGGGCACACCCGCAAGCGGTTCCACAGCAGCAGCAACACCCGCAGCTGGCGGGCCTCTCCATGAATGTCATGCAACCTCTATCCAGTGGCTTGCCTATGGCGCCCCAAACCGGCCCGATTGGATTCCCCGCCTCGGCTGGCCCCACTGCCTCCTCAGTACCATCCAATCTGAATCAGCAATTCGGAAACTTAAATATCGGTAATGTTTGGCAATAAATACAGATTGTATTTATGTATATGTATTCCTTTAATTAATTTTAAGACAAACGTATGTCTCGTGTTCCAGCATGTGTGCGAGATGAGATGATAAGTAATACTTGTTTATATCCATTTGATGTACAACTTGCCAGTTAGTTAGTTGTGTTGAGACGTGTTTGAGCAAAACATACGTATTGATAGCAGAATTATCCACTTGCCTCTCGCGTCGAGCCATGTATTAGATAATGTTCAAGGTTAGCAGGGAGTGCAGTACGGCGCCCGTTCGTCGAATCTATTCCAATTATACCATAACTATGTGTAACACCAAAATAATAAAAATCTAACTAAATCTAAAACCAACGCAACTAATGCACTTCCGAATCAAATGTACATGTTCTTTTGAAATATTAGCTAGGTATTTAATAGGTACACATACCTTCTTTATGCCTAAATCGTCCATGCAGGAAAAGAGTATGTAAAGTAAAAGATTTGGCTCTGTACTTTTAATTGCTCCGTATCTTAAGATAATCTCTCATTTGTTTCTCAAGGTGATTATTAAATATCATGGCTGGAGTGTTGGCGGATTAATGTATGCATTCGTTTTGTAAGTGGCTACATTTAAGGAATAAATTAAACAACTTCGAACTGTGTAATATTAATTGATTTAAAATCTCGTGCATTTATTCTTAATACCCTGTGACACAACCTGGCGCACTTGATGCAGTGATGCTGAACCTAGATTCCAGGGACTTCAAAGTGGAACCAATGATGCAGTAGTAACTGATTCAATGGGTCACTGATCGGGCACTCGACAGCTCAATCGCCTACCATACCTAAGGAGATGATGAAGTGCAAGCATTCGGGAAGTGTCTCAGCTTTGACTGAATAAGTACAATCCTACCACGCTCCTCAGTGCCCAGGAATTTGCTGCCGAGAAGTTGGGTGATCTCCCTGATAGAGCCGTTGTGCCGTTGGAAGTGGATGTGGTCTTCACCATTTCGATTAAAGATGGCATCTGCAATCCTCAGCTCGGCGCCGTAAGCAGATTAATTAAGTGGCACCCATCTGCAGTATTCATCCTAGACTTTAAATATCCGTAGCTTTGAAAAAAATCAAATTTAAATTCCAGGCCTTATCCCTGAATGAAATAATCCGAACACGAGTGTTAAACTTTTAAGGCGATCATCTGATTGTTGGAAGGTCGAACAACATCGGGTAGTAGCCAATCTCAAAATCTCCCTCCCGTTGGTGACAAATGATAAGGCGAGGAAGTACATTTTCCGGATATTCATTTTATCCAGCACCAATGAAGTGTCCGAGAAAGAAAATTTTTTGCGAACGAAGGCTTTAAGCCTGTACCGCTGATCTACCGTAAAGATCTGCTCAAGGTTGTAGGCGTTTCGCACTTGGTGCTGCGCATGGTCCTAAGTCTCCGCATGATAAGGGGCCTCGGGCGGAGCTAGTCTACCACATGCTCTACACCAACCTGCTGCAGCTCTATTTAAAGAATTACACCGACTTCTTCTATCAGTTCCAGGCCATGACTGCCCCCATTAAGGACTGGCACTTGATTGTAGCCGCTTTGATTCTCCATAGTGCCGGTCAGAACCTGGTTAACCGGACATGTGGCGGAAACCGCGCCTCAAGCTGGGTCAACTGCATGATCTGAGCCAAACGGACCCCCCACAGCGGGCGAAGAGATCTTCAACTGCTACACGATGGTCTACAAAAAGATCATTATCGGTCAGAGGTCGCAGGCGTTGCAGCAAGTGTACAAATTTAACTTTTACACAGTTGAAGTTCCATTGGTATCGCTGGGAAAATCCGGACTTCAAGAAACCCCAACTGACGGATACACCCTTCGGATGCAGCGGTGGCTTCCGTTTGCTGCCCTTCCGATATATCGGCATCGATAAACATCGCGACGCAAACATCGATGTTATACACGTCAACCTAGTAAAAAAAAATTCATAACAACTAAAAATTCATTATTTCGAGAGAAATGAGCGAGCAAATCGAAGAAAAGCTGCAAAAGCTTCTTACTGACCCCGCAGTCAGCCAGGACCTGACAACGAAGGAAGCGTATTTCGCCAGTCTTTCCGAATGGGCAAAACAAGCATCCATCGCCCAAAATGCAATGGCGATGTTTCCATATTACTTGCTCGCCAACTACCCGCAACTGTTTCAGACGAATCCCCTCCTGTCGAGTCCCCCTCTAAGGGCACAGGAAACTGGAAATGCCCCCGCTCCTGCGGCAGCTCCGCCCGCCTTCCACCGCTTCCGGGTGCTGGACGAAATCCAGCAGCAAGAGACCATACAACGCGTGGGCGGTTATGAGTATGTGGTGGCGCCGTTTTGGAAACGAGCCGTTGCGGAGGCCATAGACATGCTCATCCTATTCATATTGAAAATAATTGTGACCTTTGGCATAGTGAATCTCTTTGAGATCGATTTTGACAAGGACGTCATGCGTAGAACGCTGGAAGACGAGGATCTCTTTGTGAACTTCTTCGACATCTCCATGGACTTTATAAATATGTCATCAGATCTGCTCATGATCGAGATGCTAACCAAGATGATAGTATGCTGTTATGAGGCTGTTTGGACGGTCTGGTACAACGGAGCTACGCCTGGAAAATCGCTGATGAAGATACGCATACACTATGTGGAGGCAGTTCTTCCTTTGCAGGCGCCCGTCGTGCCACAATTTGTTTTCCAGCCGCAGCGGGAACCACTGAGAGCCCTGCTCTATCCCGCTGAGACACCAAAATTGCTGAGGGCATTCGCACGAGCCCTCGCGAAGAACCTAGTAATGACGCTGCTGTTTCCCATCTGTGTTGTTATGATATTCTTTAAGAACAATCGAACCGCCTACGACATAATGACAAAGACTATAGTCGTCGAGTCCAATTCCAATGCCATATACCGTACCGAAGTGCCGCAGCAGCAGCAACGTAATCGCTAACAATCAGTCAGTTATAGGAAATCCAATCGCCCCCACACGCACCGCCAAATTGTGTACGGAGTATTTATGCATATACTTCATCTATACATATACAAAAGTTACTGTTAATACTAAATTTAATGTCGTTATGTTGATGTAAAGTCCTGTAAAATAAAATGAAATCCCTGAAGCGCTGAGTAAGTGGAGTACGAGGCGCGAGTGTCAGAATTTTCAGAGTAGGTTCGTTTATTGGTTTACTTCACATTGACGTTTTTCAGTGATTGAGACACAACATTGCCCTTGCCAGGAACATGCAGAGCTGAGCCCTTGTAGCATGCCACCAGGTCGGCATTGGTCATTAGATCAGGAGCACATGTTTCGAAGATCTTCTTCTTAGGATTTAGCTGAGCATCCGGCTGCCGTGTGTATCCCTCGCAGTGAACCAGATCGCCGGGAACTGCGCCTACAGGTGGGCTCAACACTTCCACTTTGTCCGGTGTCGATGCACACATCACCATGGCCTCTGAGGTCACGCCACGCATTTTAGCTGGTTTCAGATTGCACATTACCACAACCATACGGTTTTGCATCTCCTCCAGCGGTACAAACTTGACCAGGCCTGAGACGACCGTGCGTGGGGCGGCTTCGCCACAGTCAATCTTTTCAAGATACAAGCTATCCGCATCGGGGTGACGACCCACCTCAATAATCTTTCCAACGCGCAGATCCAAGCGGCCGACATCAACTGGAGCCTCGGCGACAGGACTGGGCTTCTCGGCAGCAGGTTTCTTTTCCTTCACCTTTTTCTCCTTTTGTGGAGCGGAAGGGGCTTTCGCCTCACTTGCAGGTCCATTTGAAGGGGCAGCCGCTGCTGCTGTCTTGGAGCCAGCTTCCGCCGCGGCGTCGGTGCAGAATTCTCGGGAGCCTGGGACCAATATCTGCTGCTTGCCATTTCTTAGTTCCAGTTGCACTAGCTGTGCCAGAGCCGCTTCGATTTCTTTTTCAAGTGCGGCGTTTTCCTTAATTAGCTCTTGTTTCTTGCGGAGCACGAGCTGACTTTGGATCCCGGCCATCTGTTTTCGCAAAAGTGAGATGAAAATAGAATTTCACAGAGCCCTGCAATACTTGCCTCTGACTTGAGGGAGTCAACCAACGCTGAAGCGCGTTCATTGTTTTGCACAATTTGCTGCAACGCTGGCATCTTTAAAAATTATTCGCAAAAAAAATTCCAATTCCGTATTTCCTGCTGACGTCAGATGTCAAACCATCGATGACACTATCGATAGTATCGATGGTTTTGCTACTATTCACTATAGAGCTCTTATCGGTCGCTTCCCCATCTCTTCTCTGATTTTGAAAAGTGCGGTGGTGTCAACCGAAAAACTTGAAGATCCCTTTATTCATTCGTCAGAAAACATAGCCAACTCAGCGAAAGGTTCTGGTTAAGTGGGTGTTATTGTAACTGACAATGCGAGTGCCATGGTTAAGGCATGTGACATTCTTCAAAAACAACACCTACACCTATGACCACTGCTTAAATTTAGAGGTGCAAGACTGCTTGAGCCAAGAAAATTTGAAGTCAGGGCTGACAAAGTGCAAGCGACCTTTTTTAAAAGTAGCACGATCGCATATAAATTGTTTAGGGTTCAAATGTTTGCAGGCAAGTCTGCTTTTTTTTGCAAGAGAAATAAAAGAAAAGGCTTTTGATATTTGAAGATCGCTCAGCAATCAGCCTTGCCAATATATAAGATCCCCGATATAAAAAATAAGGATTTCGTTCGCAGTTCAATGCAGATAAAGCTGCCGTTTTACTGGAAAACATGTTCGCTACTTCCAAGAAACCCTTCTTAAATTTATGCAGCGAAAATGAAACTAAGAAATAATAGAGTCTTTGAGTTTAAAAAAGAAAATTCTTCCTGAATAAAATGTTTAATTTTGAACACTTTTTATTTAATTTTGCTTGATAAATAGCCTTTAAAAGATTTTTCTAATCTTAGTTATATGAGCCCGATACTATCGATCTTTTAGCCCTGCCACATAATTTTAAAAAATTAATGAACCTATTTTATTGGTTTATTTCAAACACTTGCTTTTATTGCATTTTGCGTAAAAACAGAAGAGGACAGTCGTTCCTATTGTTCAATTTTGATATTCCGTGGAATATTACTAGCTAGATAGAACATTTAGCCATGCCCACATAATTATATCCGATTAATTAACCTATTTTCAACTTGATTGGCTTTTTTTAAACATATGCTTCTATTGGATCTTGTCTAAAAAGGTTTTAGCGAAATAGGTCAAACAAAAAAGGTTTTAGCGAAATAGGTCAAAGCAAAACAAACGAAAGAGGATAGTCGCTCATATTGCTCAATTTAGGGATTCCGTAGAATAATTCTGGCTAACTAAAACTCTTAGTTCTGCCCACATAATTTTAAGCCATTGATGAATAAATTTTCTACAAGATTAGCTACTTTTTAGTCCTTGCTTTTATTGTATTTTGACTAGAACAAGGCTTAAACAAAATAGTTCAACAAAAAAAACAGTCGCAATGTTGCTGGTATTTGAAGACATGATGCGTGTATAGGCCTTTGTATACCCTATTTCGTTAATTTAATATGAACCCATATGAAGATATCACGATAAAACGAAATTAATAAGGACCCTTGATTAGATTAATATATTTTAGACATATTCATGTTTATTATTAGTATCTTGTATATATATCTCGATCCAGATACCTATTCTTGGTCACTGTAAGAAGACAATAAAATTTAAAATATCGTTGAAATAGGTTTAAAACAGAGATTAAATTGTTTTTGCATTAATTAAAGCCTGTAATGACAAACATATTCTCAATTCTATAATATCCCTTTCCCTAGGGTATGCCCTGAAACATTGTGCATGGAATTATCAATGCGTGGAATGGGGCTCATTGTCGGCAACCGGTTATTACCAATAAATAATCGTTTTTGATCTTCCGTCGAATATTAATAGCTATACAGATCTCTCAGCTTTGCCCACATAATTTTATATGATTGATGATTCAATTTTGTTCAATATTATTTACTTTTAAGTACTTGCATGTTTTTTATTTTGACAACAACACGGTTTCAACAAAAATGTTCAACAAAAAAAACAGTCGCAGTGTTGTGACGTCAGTGTTGCTGGTATTTGCAGACTCATTTCTTGTGAACCAGAGTGTGGCCATTTGTATACCCTATTTCGTAAATATTATATAAAGATACTGTTTTCCAACCTGCTTTCAAACGTAATCAATAAAGACCTTGTCTTAGATTGCATTTTTAAGGCCTATTCATGCATTCGATTAGGTTCTTGTATACAAATCCTGATCCCGATACCAATTCTTCGTCTCTGTAAGAAGACCACTAATTGCAAAATATCATTTAAAACAGAGACTGACTAGTTTCTGCATTAATTAGAGCCTGGGATGACAAATATTTTCTCAGTTCTATAACATCCATTTCCCCCAGGGTATGAGAACATGGAATTAGCAACATGTTTGTGTATGGAATGGGACTCATTGCTGTGAACCGGGTATTGCCAAAAATATCTTCCGTCGAATATTTGAAGCTATATAGATCTCTCAGCCTTGCCCACTTAATTTTATCCCGTTGACGAATGCATTTTCTTCAAGATTAACCAATTTTAAGTACTTGCATGTATTGTATTTTGACTAAAACACGGTTTACAAATTAATGTTGCCGCAACAGTGTGTATGGAATGGTCTCTGTAAGAAGAAAACTGAAATAGCTTTAAAACAGAGACTAAATTGTTTTTGCATTTCCTGAAATAATATCCTTTCCCCTGGTATGCATGTTGCAGCAACATAGAACGCGATTTTTGCTTTCGGCCAATGAAAATCGTCAAAAATAAAATGCAAAACATGCTGCTGCAGCATTATGTTTTGCAGAATGTTTTTGTCGATTTCATTGGCCGAGAAATGCAACATGTTTTGCATTTCATTTTTGACGATTTTCATTGGCCGAAAGCAAAAATCGCGTCGTTCCGTTTTAACCGGTTCGTAGTTTGGCGGTATATTTAAACCCAATACATGAAAAACTAAGTTATATGGAATGCGCAACATTTGTGTATGGAATGGGACTCATTTTTGTCAACCGGGCCATTACCGACTAAAAAATACGACAAATTTCTCAATTTTGATCTTCCGTCGAATATTACCAGCTATATAGAACACTTAGCCATGCCCACATAATTTTATACGATTGGTGAATCTATTTCCTACTTGATTGGTTTAATTTAAATAATTGCATTTATTGGATTTCTCTATATCACGGAAAATAAATTCCAATTCTGTATTTCCTGCTGACGGGGATGTTATACGCAGCATTGTATTTCGATGAGTTTAGTGGTATTTATCGAAAATTGAATATATTTTGTATCATATACTTGTATTTTTTTATTGGCGAATCTATGGAATAAACTTACCTGCGTCGCTACTTTATCGTTACATTGATTGCTAGACTTCAAATTAAAAATGTCAGACAAAAATCGTGAAGAAAATTTATAAGAATAGTCGGTTTTATTTTTGCTTCTAGTATATTAAATATATTGTTGTTTTCGGTGGTCCCACGGAGTTGCCTTTAACGGCCGATATTCTCCCGTAAGAAGTAGTTGATTTCGATAAGCCCGTTTAATTCTGTTGTAAAATATGGTTACATAACCTAGCACAAGAGTTCAAAGATTCTTTACCGCACTAAAAACGCTTAAAACTATGGCGCCAACTCATGGCGGCCGAAAAATAAGCCCGCTCATTGCTCATTACAAAGCTCAAAGCCCACATATTTCAACATACTAAATACTAGATGTTCTAAAATGCCTATTGCGATCAACTATCAACGCTTTGCATGTGTTAGCACACACAATATGTTCTTAAAAAAATATGTGTTTCTATCCTTTTTTTCGTTTTCAGAGTTTGGTTTGTTTCATTTTTGGTTTCTGGGCTCAAAGTCTCTTTTCGGGTCTTATTTTGCGCTCAGCTTTGACGCCATGTTTAATATGAGAGAGAAGAACGAAGAAAGTAGAAGAAAATTATTATTTAATTCGAAATCTTAGCTGCCAGCTGCTGTTGCACCTAATTCTGTTTTTACACGGTAGATTGATTCCTGAAAAAACCGTGTAAAAAATCTTTTAAAAAAACCGTGTAAAAAAAGACATTGATCGTATACGAAAAATAACGAAAGAGAAACATATATGTACATATTCTCTTTATGCTCTTTCTTGTTTTCGTTTGGTTTCTAGCTGTTTGTGAGCTGTGTGTGTTTTTATATATTTGTTTTGTTATTTTGAACCGTGTTAAATGAAATAAAACAGTGTAAAAAATTTAAAAAAATATAATATCCAAACCGTGTTTTTTTCAAAACCGTGTAAAAAATACCGTGTAAAAACAGATTTGGGTGTATCTTCATAATAAATTAACGAAATAGGGTATACAAATGCACATACTCCGGTTGACAAGCAACAAGTCCTTAAATACCAGCAACATGTAAGAAATGACGTGACATCACTTACTTTGATACTGTTTTTTAGTTGAACTTGTCTATGTCACCATGTCTAGGTCGCGCACTTTGCGAATTTTATACTTTTCATAGTATTTTTTCTAGTATTTTCCAGTATTTCTCAATATTGGACCTTACATGTCCAATTTCGGGCTGAAAAAGAGACGTTCAATTTCGGGTAGAAGAAGAGATTAGCGAGACTTTTTTGTTGCTCTATCCCTCTTGTCCAATGCACCAATGTAGGAACCATGTAGAAATGCCATTTAGAGCCATGTCTGAAAAAATTTGGTAATTACATTGAAATGCAGTTCATATGTAGCAAGTGTGTAGTTGGCGTGTAGTGACCATGTAATGAAATGAATTTAGTATAAATTGTTTTTGCTTAAACCTTATTTTATAAGCTATGCAATAAAGATGAAAACTTAAATTTAACCATTCTTGTAGGCAATTGATTTAAAAATCAGAAAAAACTATGAGTTCTGAGCTGAGGGTCTTAGCTAGCTAGTAATAATCAACCGAACATAAAAAACCAGGAATATGATGCAACTTGAATACAAATAATTCGTCAGTATATTTTGTAATTTGTGACGTATTTCGGTATCTTTCTGAGGGTCGTCACACTGATGCAAACGAAAACAGTGAAACTAAACTTAGTTCAACTAACTAAACAAAACAAAAAATATATATGCAGACGAGCACAGTTCAGTAGATGGATTACGTTTATTGTGGCTCCGAAATCGGTGCCTCAGAGGATATTTTAAGTATGTCAAACGTCAGTCGCATTTCACCGATATGTGCTGTGCATACGTTTGCATATGTATGCGTCTGCATTATTTGAATTGACACAAAATCAGAAAAGCTTTCTCCTTTGTTTACGTTTCAGGTGTCTACGATGGGGGACCAGCGCGCGGCACTGGACAGTTTTCCCCAAGTTTTAATGGCTTCAATATAGGCACCACCGATCCGGACTATGTGGAACTTGCCCCAGTTCTTGCCGATGGCGGGGAGCACTTTGGCGTCTCCAGTGTGGTCTTCGATGACTATGAGGAGCTGCTGTGGATGGGAAACCAGGGAGTAAGAAGAAGCTAATTGAAGCATTGATATTTGTCACCTAACGCAATGCGTATCTTCAGGGCCATGTCACCTCCTACTATACGAGTTCCATGCAAAAATATACATCATTCCAAGTGCACGCAAGCGACATAGTCCGTCAAATCGCAACCCTGGACTCGGGAGTGCTTGTGCTAACGCAGACCTCGCTGCGTCACCAAATTCGAAGAGGTCTTCCCAAGTTCACTCACAAGTAAGTGAAGAAATGTCTAAAAAGCTGAATGATTTCAATGGATCGGCTGGGATCCTTACAGATCCAATCATATGGCGGAAATGGTGTGCATGCTGCAACTATCCCCCAACCGCTTGGTTATGGCTGGGCTCCAGGAGGAGCTCATTGACTTTGACTTGCGTACGCTCAAGGAAACCCGATTGGAGCATGTGGGCGCCGCCGGCTGCACAGTTCTGCGCAAGAACTCGCGCTATCTTTTTGCCGGTGATCAGTTTGGGACGGTCACGCTACGTGACTTGAACAGCTTGAGTGTGCAGCATACAATTAAAACTCATACCAATGTCCTCTCCGACTTTAGTGTGCAGGGCAACCTTCTTATCTCGTGCGGTTACAGCGGGCGGCAGAACAACTTGGCCATAGATCGCTTCCTCATGGTTTACGACCTGCGTATGCTGCGACTAATTTCCCCCATACAAGTTCTCATTGATCCTCAAATGCTCAAGTTCCTCCCGTCTCTGACATCCCGGTTGGCCGTCGTGTCCAGCTACGGCCAAATTCAGTTGGTTGACACTGTCGAGCTAAGCGAGCCGCGAGTCTCAATGTATCAAATCAACACAAATGGCAGCCAGTGCCTCAGCTTTGACATAAGCTCCTCTTCGCAGGCGATGGCGTTCGGCGACCAGTCGGGCCACATCAACATGATTGCGTCAGTGCAAACCCCTCAGCCGCAGTTCAATCCCTTCTCGCGCAACACCGAGTTTGCAGATGTGGTGCCGCAGCTGCCTATGGTTTCGATTACGGATACGAACTTTCCGTTGTCATCGGTCATGCTGCCCCACCTGACGACGGGTACACAGTGGTTCTCCGATTGGCCCGAGGAGCTGCTGCACTATCGCTACCACAGACCCAAGACCATTGAGCCCGATGTCTTGAGCAGCATGAAAATGCAAGGCCCCATTGGGTACTCGCCAAATCCACGCACAGCTCGACGGAATCAAATTCCGTATGTAATTGAACCAGGAGGAGCAGGCAGCACTAATTTGAACGGAGCTGCGGCGGTTACCAAGGCAGAGAACGGCGTCAAAATCATTCCAAGACGATATCGTAAAGTTGAGCTCAAGTATACAAAGCTGGGCACTCAAGACTTCGACTTTGATCAACATAATCAGACATGCTTCGCTGGATTGGAGGCGACGCTGCCCAATTCCTACTGCAATTCCATGCTGCAGGTCCGACATTCTGATTAGCCAATGATAGCCAATGCATTTTAATAATTGTATGTACCTTGTTCAGATCCTGTATTTTACAGAGCCGCTGCGCATGAAACTCATCGAACATGTCTGCATAAAGGAGTTCTGCTTGTCCTGCGAACTGGGCTTCCTGTTCAACATGCTGGACAAGAGTAGCGGTTGGTCCCGACTTGCCCCAGAAACAAGCGGTGAAGTACATTTGATTTCGCTTTTGTTTTGCAGCTTCATCGCCTTGTCAAGCCAGCAATTTTCTGCGCTCCTTTCGCACTGTCCCGGAGGCCTCGGCCTTGGGCTTGATTCTCACTGATAGGTCGGCAAATGTAAACCTAATCACATTGATACAGGTAAGTTTTATATATATATGTAGTATTATCCTGAACTTTGGAGACAAACATCTCTGCATCTACAGAACTGGAACCGATTTATACTGCATCAAATGCATTACGAAATCTTCGATTCCAGCAAGAACTCATCTGTCGGAGGCGGAACCGTGTATGCCCCGAATAGTGGTAACCATGAACAATCTTGATTGGGTGTGAATACTAAACAAAGTTTATGTTTCAGCTGAGAGCTCGAGCACAGTCGACGCAAGTGGCTCCACAGATCTATACGACTCAATTTGTGGTAGGTGTATGAGAGAGAAACTTCTTGAATTGTATAATGTTGTATATACCCGGGTTTCTTCCACATTAATAGATGACACCGCCAAGGATGATGACAGGGAACGCAGCAAGATTAACGCAGAAACGGATATAAGCAAAATATTCGGCACCAAGCAGATCTGCATAAACCGCTGCATCAAATGTCACGTTGAGGTAGAAATTAATAAATTATATTGTGCATGTGCAAGGTTTTTAAAAGAGTTAATTGTACAGAAATCGAAGGAAAACCTGCTGCTGGCCTGCAACATGTCGTATCCCACTCACATTAAAGATAGTGAGCAGTATTTCAACTTTGGAACTATTTTAAAGCGTTCTCTCAGCTCGGAAAAGAGCATTCAGGCATTCTGCGAAAACTGTAAAAAGTTTTCGCC
Source organism: Drosophila lowei (assembly GCA_008121275.1). NCBI lineage: Eukaryota > Metazoa > Arthropoda > Insecta > Diptera > Drosophilidae > Drosophila > Drosophila lowei. The sequence goes on along the minus strand of CM017778.1, from coordinate 14,820,034 downwards.
AACTAATCAGAGCGTAAAGGTAAGAGATTTCACGCACCTGATGGCGAGATTGACATTTACAATGGAATTTACTCTTCGCAGGTCACATCTCTTCCGCAGATGCTGGCTATCAATTGCGGTCTCAATAACGAAAAGGACATAGGCTTTCTAAAGCGCCAGCTCAATCGCTGCAGCGAAAAGCCATCTGTGGAGGTATCCGCTTCCCTCAGCACAAGCAAACCCTGTCGCTATGGAGCTAACTGCTCGCGGAGCGACTGCCACTTCATGCACCCGGATCGGTTAGCTCTGTTTAGATATATTTAAAAGCTGCGTCTGTAAATGTTTATGACCGTATTGCAGAAAGTCCCCGTCGCACACGAGCCAATCAAACAACTCTAGCAGTTCGCCAAGCGGTCGTCAGAAATCATGGTTCCCGCTGACCTTCACCATGACCATTACCGAGCAGGGAGAACTGGTCGTGGAAACGCAATCAGATACTGAGAAGGGCGAACAGGAGGAGGAGGGGGACAAGCCTCCCAAAGAAAAAGGCGAGATTAATCGAATGTATTCATTACACGCTGTCGTCTGTCAAGTCGATGATGGCACCCAGAAGAACCTTGTTTCCTTGATAAATGTGCGACGGCAGTACCACACCATGAAGCTGGCAGCCTCGGAGTCCTCGGAGGATTCCCAGCACCAGTGGTACATTTTCAATGATTTCAGGTAAGTTATGTTGCAACTAACACTGACACTGACGCTAACTGAGCTCTCGGATTGACCATCCTCAAATGATACAATCCTTAGCATTTCCCCTGTGTCGCCGCAAGAGTCGGTTTGGTTCACTTTGGATTGGAAAGTGCCGTGCGTGCTCTTTTACAGAAGCATCGAGGAGGAATCGGATTCGGCGAGCAGCTCCGAATCTACAGAAGTTCCCGAAGAGTCGCTTCCATCAGACGAAGCAAGCGATTCATCTGTTAGCTTGTCCAATCCGTTTTTACAAGTGAGTGTAACGAACAATTAGCTTGTTGAATGTAGTACTGATCGGTGGAATTTATTAGGACATGGTGAGTCCCATTTCAAGCAACTTGAGTACAGACGCAACTCTGAAGCCGCTGCAATCCAATGAAATGCCACAGTCAGGAGACTTGGTCGCAATGGATGCAGAATTCGTGACCCTAAATCCGGAGGAGAATGAAATTCGTCCGGATGGTAAAACAGCGACCATCAAACCATGCCATATGAGCGTGGCCCGCATTTCATGTATTCGAGGGTAAGTAATTTCGCAAGTCGAGTACTTGAACGAGATCCCTTCTATAAACAAGAAATCCTTTGCCCATAGACAAGGAGCGAGCGAGGGAGTACCATTCATGGACGACTACATCTCGACACAAGAGAAGGTTGTGGATTACCTAACACAATTTTCTGGGATCAAACCGGGCGACTTGGATGCGAACTTCAGCAATAAGCGGCTGACGGCCCTCAAGTATTCGTATCAGAAGTTGAAATATCTGGTTGATGTTGGTGTCATATTTGTGGGACACGGTCTGAAAAATGATTTCAGGTGAGAAACCGAAATATGTCAACGTTTAACAGACATTACAATAGATTCGGGCCACTTTAGGGTCATCAACATATATGTTCCCTCCGAGCAAATAATCGACACGGTGCACCTGTTCCACATGCCACACCATCGAATGGTGTCGCTGCGGTTTCTGGCCTGGCATTTCTTGGGTTTGTAATTGTTTCGTCCCCTGGATATACCTTATGCTAATTACTTCTTCGATCGGTCAGGCACAAAGATACAGTCCGAGACACACGACTCCATTGAGGATGCACGGACCACTCTGCAGCTTTATAAGCACTATTTAAAATTGCAGGCCGACAAGAAGTTCACGAGTGCCCTCAAAAACCTGTACGAGCGCGGAAAGCAGCTGCAGTGGAAAGTGCCTGAGGAATAGCTCGTTGGCGAGCTCGAGAAACTCATTGCCAACGCCAATTCAACGTCAGTACAAATGCTACACCGATCTACCGCTACTACGAAACTGCAGCTTTCCTTTAAATGGGTGGTTTTTCTCAATTGGAATTTTATTTGTTTGTCGATTCACCTTGTAACTAAAACTATGGAACGAAGTAAAGGATTTTAATCGTATAAAATAATTATAATGTATACAAATTGTTCTTTTCTTTGCAAAAGTTTCGGCTTTTCGATAGATTTCAGTTGGAAAGTTTGACAGGAAATCTGCATAGAATATAAAATTCAATCAGTTGGGTAGACAAAGGCTCGTTAAAACAATTGCCTGGTTGCTCTGGGTCAATACTGCAATACTGTATTGTAAGATGTTTTCTGAAATTCCCGATCGCATTCCCTTATCAAATAAGATTGTGACGCTTGGGAAATTCAGAGGCGGCTGCTGAAAGCTCACCCAGCTGCTAATGTGATAGGTAGTTGATGTCTTGATGTCTGACGACCGCTTAGCTACTATAAATACTGGCAGCCGGTCAAGCAGAGCTCAGTTGCAACTCAGAATTGTGTCTGAGAACACCACTGAATATAATGAAAGCGTTTGGCTCAGTGGTTTTAGTGGTTTGTGGCGTTCTATGCGTCGGTGAGCAACCTGAATGGCCTGGATGTCCTCAACAGTGTTAAACAAAAATATATTTTTCCTTATAGCGGCCGATCCCCAACACACCTACGACGGACGCGATGGGCCCCATGTATTTGGAGCTCCTGGCAATCAGGTATATATACGGGGACAAAATGAAGGCGCCTATAGTGTGCCCGGTGTAGGCGGCCAATTTCAGAACACTCCATCGCGGGGCGAACACGTCTATACGGATGAAGGTGGCAACACTTTTGTACACCGAAAAAATGCCGGAGGACCAGGTACAGTCAAGTCATACGAGTTTTATAAATTCCACTATAAGAGTATATCTGTAGGAACGCACACCATCAGCGGTCCTAGCTTCTCAGCTACAAATGGACAGCATACAATTAATGGAAACCACGCTGACAATGATTTGCACGCCGGACGTCGTACCCGACGTGACCCCCAATTGCACGTGGAACGTCCCGGTCGTACAGTAGATGTCGGTCCGGCAGGATATGTTATTCAACGGGGACGCCGCAGCCCACAATTTCACGTTGAGCGTCCTGGTCGAACAGTAGATGTTGGTCCCGGAGGATTTCTAGTTCAGCGTGGACGCCGGAGCCCACAATTTCACGTTGAGCGTCCTGGTCGAACAGTAGATGTTGGTCCCGGAGGATTTGTAGTTCAGCGTGTACGCCGCAGCCCACAATTTCACGTTGAGCGTCCTGGTCGAACAGTAGATGTTGGTCCTGGAGGATTTCTAGTTCAGCGTGGACGCCGGAGCCCACAATTTCACGTTGAGCGTCCTGGTCGAACAGTAGATGTTGGTCCCGGAGGATTTATAGTTCAGCGTGCACGCCGTGGCATTAACGATGCTCGGGTGCAGGGAGAAAACTTTGTAGCCCGTGAGAATCAGGCTGGCGTGTGGAACTCGAAAGTTTCAGTATGGACGCGTCCGGATGGCCGCACAGTCTCTGTCGACGAAAACGGAAATTCGATTGTCGGCCGACCAGGCCGACCCTCACAGCACGTAAGTGATAGCTACCTCAAACGAATTCAACTTCTAAACGCCTTTACATTTTCAGTACTCCGGCTAATGCAAAAGGAATACATTAACACCTAAATCATACAAATTTATGATAATAAAAATATTTAACAAAACTTGTGGTCTTATATATAGAATATAATAAGTTATGAGTAATTTTAAAGTCAGATGCACCTTGACATTGAGATTTCAGCCCCGACAAGCAAACAGCAAGATTAAAGCACCGCAATACAATATGTTCGCTGGATGTAAAGAATAACAAGTTGCGTTGGGAATTTCCCGATCAGATTTCATTATTGGATGCATACTTATACTATGCACGAGTGGCCAGAACACTTGGTTAGGTTCTGAAGCCGCAGCCTGTACAGAGCTCTCACAATCGGCAGCAGGTCGTAGACAATGTTCACCATTTGATAAGGATCCTGTCGCAGGTCATATGCCTCGGAAAAGTGCTGGTACAAAGAGATAATAATTTGGAAATGTTTTTTTTTTTTGTGGAGGTTGATACCTTACCTCGTTATCACTAAACTGACAGTATATGCGATCGTCATTGTATTTAAAGTCCCGCAGGCAGGCGAATGTGTTGTTCCACGAATCTTGGCAATGACAAGCGGCTTCAGGTGTACATTCCGCCAATCGATCACTGCGTCGCCACGGGCATGATGGATTGTAGGTGTCATCGTTGCCCTCGCCCCAATACTCTATTAGCAACGAGTGGCGGTATGGGGGAAGTAGCGAAATATCCCCGTCTGCCCGACCCGCCTGTAACAGATCCCCGTAAATTGATCGCCCATCCATGTAGGGGGGAACGGTTATGCCGGCCCAATCCAGAACTGTCGGCGCCAGATCTATCAAGCTGACGGCTACGTGTAGGTGGCTTCTTGCAGCTATGCCTGGACCCCGTATTAGCAGGGGTACGCGAATGTCGGTTTCATACGGCTGCCGCTTGTCAAACGGCTGGGCGAACTGCCCCATATGATACCCATTGTCCGAGGAGTATATGATGTAGGTATTGTCGAGGGATTTCGTCTCATTTAGCACTGCCACCAAGGCGGCCACCAACTCGTCGACAGCCAGAAGTGATTCCCAGCGCCCCTGAAAGTATCTGTCTATTGTGGCGACAGTTTCCTTCGACAGATGCGTGGACGATCCAACTAACCAATGTTTATCTGGGGCATTCAATTGGACAGTCATACAAAAATACTCAACAATATGTTAATACGATAAATGTGGCAAAGCTTACCCTCTGTAGGATGGTTGAAACTAGGGGTGCGCAGAGCTTTCGTATTGGAAAAGACTCCCCGATGACGCGGTGCCGGTGTGTATGGGGAATGAGGTGCAGGCGGAGCAACCATTGCAAAAAATGGCCTATGCTCGTCGCCTTGGGTGGCATTGCGGAGGAAGTCAACAGCACGATCGCGCAGCAGGTCAGTTAGATAAGTGGATGTATAGCTGACATTCTGTGAATTCTCGCGCAGCGTGTAATTGTAGTAGCGGGAGTTTCCATGCAGTCCATAAAACTCGTTCCAACCGCGCGGCACCCTCGCCCCCCTAAACTGGTTTAGATATTTTCCAGCGAAGAACGTGCGGTAGCCGTGGTTCTGAAGAATAACGGGCAAAGCCCGGGGCTCAGACCGATCTAGCCAGTCCGGGCCGTTGCAGCCTCCACTGACAGAGTTATTAAAAGTTCTGTGATTGTGCGCATATTGCCCAGTGAGAAGACTTGCCCTGGCGGGACAGCAAATGGGCGTGGGCGTGAAGGCATTGTGGAACTGTGCTCCGGCTTGTCCCAAGAGCTTGCTGGTTTCATACATCGGGTACATTCCGTGCAGCTCGACATCCTGATCATCTGTCAAGATCAGCAGTATATTGGGCAACTGATGTCCTAAGACCCAGTCTACACAGAAAATACTGATGGCGAGAGACAGCAAGAAGCTGGCCTATGTATGTTTTGCATGAGAAAGATTCAAACAAAAGATATTATACAATTACCATGTTGATCGGAATTTTTTACCGTTTTCCCGGCACGCTTTGTTTGGAAAATCATCACAAATCATATTAATCGTTGAGCTTTCAGTGCTGGTAAGTGCTTAGCTGGTAATATTTCATTGGGGTATTCTCGAAAGTGTTGTTGGCCTGAATCACAACTGTCGACAATAACTTTCACCAATTACGCAATTATTGTGAAAGTAACACTACCCCACTCAGTTATATACAAATTAAACTAATTTCGAATATACCAAAAGCCCTCAAATGTGGTGTGCACATTTTGGTGGTTGCTGTAACTGGAATGTAAAGTTCTCAGCGTATTTGTAATATAATATTTTGGAACCAGTAGAAAACATAAATAATAAATTATTGTGCTATAGTGCTGTCAGTGGAAGAGCTGCACTTGTTCACAAAGAACAAATCTGGAATACGAATACGGCTATAAACGATTTCACTTCACTTGGACTTGACTCTGTCCCGCCCTCCTTTAAATAGTGAAACTCATTGTCGAGAAATATGATTTATTTTCAACGAATATATATAAATGATTTAGTGACCAAAAAATACAGGATCTATGCCGACAGATTTCAATGTTGAAATTTAATGCTTATATAGGTACAAATGTTTACAGTATTTAGTTACTTAGATTTAGTGTTAGAAAAAGAATGCAAGTCTGTGTCCGTATCACAAAGCAGCACAAAGGATAAGGACAGATACGAATGACATGATCGAACAAATTTCAAGCCTCTTCACTATCTTTTCCGATCTTAAAAAATAAATAACAGCAAAGATATTCGCATATGTGTATGTTCCATATTTAATATTCGTATGTATTTATGTATATGTACTATATGTTGCTCCTATAAGACGTTTAAGTTACGTTACTGTGAGTGTAATGTAAGACACATAAAGAATAAATGTTATTAGTGTGATGTTTGGCCTACCAGAATAGTGATTTCTTTCTCTTCTGCTCAGGTGCTCTGATCGTAATATTTTTATGGGTATGTCAGCTATGCTATCGCTTCCGTACAAACCGTGTGTGTTCAAATATAAATGTTCATGTTATCCCTTGGGATTAGAATATGTACATTGGTAAGTTATCATTAAATTTTGTTGCTGTGCTGGTCCTTGCGGTAGCTGCACAGCCCTGCGATTCGAACGTCGTCCCTCCGGGACTAGTTGCCTTCGGGTTTTGGCAAATTGGTATCATATGCACGTATAACTATAGACTGGGGCACAGCTCCACCCTCCTCCTGTGAGAACGCGTATCCATCTGAGAACATAAATAATATAGTCAATAATCGTCATATAGGCTTGGCCATTAATGTATGAATGCAGGTCTTGATGTGTAGTATCGGTTATGTGTGGATGAGCTTTGTGTTTATTTGTGTGTGTTTGAGGTACACGGTATAACGATTCTCCTTCTAAAGGAAACAATTCCCAGAAATACGATATATGAACCATATTTATTTCTAGATTTCTAGAGGTTCGGTTCGGACCAGAATTGAAACCTACAGGTCAAGTCCTACCACTCCACTGAGTTCTACGAGTACAGGTATATTCCTGGAACTGAGTGGTTAAAGGCGGTTCGGTTGTACTCACGGGATAGTTCTAGTTCCGTTTCGACTCTCGTGTTGGCCCGACGAGTAAATACATTACGTAGCAGCCTCGCAGTTTCCGTGAATCTGTAGGGTTAATTTTTTGAGCGGGGCGGATATGGTTTAGTATCGGATTTAATTTTGTATAGGATTTGAGTTTTGAGTTATTGCAGTTTAAGTTAATCTAGGATTTTCCATTTTGAATTGTTAGCACTTTACTTTACACAACATTACAATTATTCAAGTATTCAATCCAATCTCTATTGTATATTGTATAGAAAACGTAGCTGACACAGATCGAGGCGTAAGTCTTGGCGGGGGCAGGTCAGGGCAGGGCATTAAGTACATACATATAATCAAATCAGGATGATCAACTGAATAACGAGGTGTGTACACTGTACAGGTGTACAAAATTGTAGGGGCATGCAGAGTACATAATAAATGGAGAAGAGCCTACTAGTATTTGAGAGGTGGCAAATAAAAGAAAACGATGCGAGTCTTACAAAAATTACAACGAATCGTTGACACTACGAATAATAGTAAACAATAAAATCCGTAAATAAAGTGTTTGAATATAATATACGCGTATTTAATTGAGTGGTGTCCTGTTCTAATCCCAATTGGGTTTACCACTGATTTCGTCCCCCAAACCCCTATCCTATCAAAACCCTTTGTGGCGGTGTCAATGGTATGGTATTGTATGGTATGGTATGGCAGTGTGATGTGATATAGTGGCTGGCTGTGTGTACGAGTACAGGTGGTGTGGTTTGGTGTGGCTTGGTGCGGTGTGGTGTGGTGTTGTCTGGGAATGGGATGTCAGGTTTATCTACGATTTACTTACACCGAAGAATCGATCCCAAGGCATACATAGTACTGCGCACACAGACATTTACGCAGAAAATGTTCATAGAAATTTCAATTAAACATTTTAAATAATTTTGCTGTTGACTTTTTGATTTATTAAGTTATTGATTATTGGTTATTGTTGTGTGTTCTTGGGTATCAGGTTTCAGATGCTGGGTGTGGTTGGATTTGATTGGTTAAAGTCGCTTTGTTGTGTGTTGTGTTGATTAATACAAAATAAAATAATATAAATACAATATACATAAGTGCAGAGCAGATCGGATCATATCTAATCCGATGAGAGTCAAGATTAAATCATTCAACAGCCATAGAGTAAGTGTATATCATCGGCCTAGTAAAATTGCATGCGGGCTGTGAAGGACGGTGCGGTATACATAAATACATTCATTTGCATATAATATATATTCAAAACTGATACATACATAAATATCATCTGGGAATATCATCATATTCCGTTAATATGTATATGGGTAGGTAGGAGGTATACGTAGTTAATAATAGATTGTTAGATAAGATTGAACAAAGCACCTCTTACTAGGGTGAACACCCACTTAAGTACAAATAGTCGCTGAACTTTTACAACCTTTTACGACGTCTCTTAAAACTGTAAATTATAGTACATCCAGCCATAGAAAAAATACAACCAAATACTAAAGAACAATATTAATTATAAATTATTTATATATATGTACCTATATGTATACCTATGTATGTAATATATGTTGGGAATGCTTTTGACATTAGGCTGTCTATCCTAGCGTGTCTATCCATCTACATATGTACATATACATATACTCTTCAGACACTATCACAGTTGGCAAATAGTTAGCACATACAACACCACATACTTGTTTGTATAAATATTCCGCATTCGCACGTTTCCATACATTTACACATTATACATTGACTTATGCTCGTTGTGATATGAATTCGACAGTTGCTAGAAGGTACTCAATGCGCATACTTAAGAATTTATGTATACTTATTCACTATAACAAATATTAGACTATGAAGACAATACGACTGACATATTGCTTTGCTTTTCCTTGCCTTGATCCGACTGATACGCTTGATTTGATCCAGTTGTTCACATATGCAGCGTAGTAGTGATAGTGGAGGTGGTGGAGCTGTTGCTCATAACAGACTCGCCGGCAATCCGTCGCGGCTTGTTGCTGGTTGGCCTTCCTACCTCGCTCCGCTTCTTTCTGCTCCGCTGCTGGCCAACGCTGTCGTCTTCGAGGTCCAGGTGCTCTATGCGCAGGCTGGGAGCTCGCTGGACGACTGCGTGTTCTTTGCTGCCAGTGAATGACGACCGGCGGGATATGAGGACTGAGCTAGTACGCAATAGCTTGCCCAGGGCGTAACCAAAACCAGAATCTCTAATGACGGCAAATGGGTGCATGAATTTTGATTGTTTGATTGATTTGATTGATTGATTGATTGATTGATTGCAAGGAGAAGATTAAGGAGCCATCAGCGAAAATGATGTACAAAAGAGTTTGCAAGTTGATTGTATTGTGGATGGATGGGGGATAGAGAAGGATAAAGAGATTACATTTTAGGGAATTCAATTCAAAAGATACTTGCTCAAAACTGAGCAAAACACTGAATAACAAACAATCCATGTGGTAAGGTAAGAGTAACAGTGGGAGTAAGAGTAAAGTCTGATTCTGATGGATAGTTTTGCATTCTGGACTGGAGCCAGTGAAATTGTGTTTGTTTCTTTAAATGCGCTGATTTCAATCAATGGTACACTGCTAGCAATGCAATGCTGCCTCAAGAGTTCCAATTTTCAATATAAATTTCATTCAAAATTGCTCAATAAGATCTAATCTTCAAAATGCGTACAGAACTAAGTAAACATACATATATACTCGCAAGTAAATTCAAAAGAAATCTGATCTTTTCATTAGCTAAGTGTGCATTAAATTGTATAAGTATGATCTATAGTTTATATAGTTTTGTAGGTATAGTTATGTGTCTGTTACAGTTCATTGTATGAATGATCAGTAGTTAAAGAGTGTTTGTGCTGCACTGGAACAACTAATAACTAATAACATGTTCAGCTCTAATACTATGTACACATTTTTTTTCTATTACTAAGTATGTTTCCTTGTAGGTTTCGCACACTGGTGTGTGTCCTCGTGTCCTTATGTCGATTACATGTTGGGTTCCGTTTCGTTTGGATATTTTGTATACAATTTTAGACAGGGTTCGAGCAATTTTTAGTGACCAATGTTCCACAAGAGACTTTGGTTGCACGAAACAAAGCACTAACATACATCGAAAGTTCAACAAACACAATTTGGGGAGGTGGATGTGGGAGTGGAAGTGCGATTACTGGGATGATGCATGAGGCATGGCGTAAGATTAAGTTAATGCCAAATGCATAATGACCCAAAAAGAAACGCTAAGTAATTATGAGAGCTAAAGATACTGTAAATTTTGGTGCAAACTATTCACTACAGGAAGCATATCGATATATATATATATAGTATATGTAGTATAAGGCATGTATGTAGGTTTAATCAGCCTTTGTTCGGTTAGAATTGAATTGGTAGAGATAGAGGTAGAGGGGTCTACATATTCAAGTTTCAACAAATGCGCAACAATTCAAATTGAAAATATATGTATGTACGAGTAGTTGTTGATTCTCTGTTTGGAGACAAACAAAAGACTAAATACGAATACATATGCATGTACGATATGTATTGTAGAGGGAAAGCGTGACTCTACGAGAGGTGTGTGGCGTGGCGTGGCGTCGATACTTACGAAGATCGAGGCTCGTTCATCACTTCGGCGAGATCGTTGCGCCTAATCTCGCTTTCGCGTACTGCCTCGGTGAGTGTCTTGAACACGGTGTTGTGTATCCTGTAACGAAGGCGGACAGGAGAGGAGAGAGCACACATTGTAATATACCGAATATTTAGGGTAGAGTAGGGTTGTTCAATGACGCACAGTTTGCAGATGACATCGATCAGCAGGGTGGTGATTGGCACCAGAACCAGGCCCAGATAGAACACCGGCGTGCTCAGCATCATAATGTCCATGCCAGGGAAGTTGCTGCCGATGTTGAAGGTCGGAAAGCAGTGACTGTAGATCAGAACAAAGCCGAACCAGAGCACTATCGAGCCCCAAATGGCCATATGCGTCAGCCAAGTCCAGGAGTTTGTGATGAGGCCCGCCTTCAAGCAGACCGTCACAATCACATACTGCAATCGAAGTGCAATGCAAAATTCAAACTAATGTCGAATTGACAATTGAGAAGAGTGTGGGCGCCTCACCGTATACACCATATTGCCCATCATTAGGTAGTCGTTGGTCTTGCCATCCCTCCAGATGCCATCCGATGTGTACGCGGCCATGGGCAGCCAGAAGAGGAACACCGAGTGCAGCAGGGCGTTGAAGATCCAGATCCAAAATACCTTCACATTGAACAACTTGGCGTTCTGCGAGGGCTTGTACAGCATCGGGTACTTGAGCATCGTCTCGGCCGTGCAGAACTTCTCGAACAGACCCATGGCGAACGGGGGCATGGCCGTGAACACCACATTGTAGAGACCAATGGTCCACCGCTCGAACAGGATCTGGCCCGACCAGCCGGAGTAAAGGGCGAACCACAGTTCGATGACGTAGAGACAGACATTCTTGTAGAAGCTGTACAGGATCAGCTTGCTGATACGCGCATAGTTCCAAGCCCCGTGCACGAGCAGCAGTCGCTGCAGGTACCGAAATTGGGCAATCGAATAGTCAGAGGCGCAGGCCGCTTGCAAACCCTCAACGCCGGATATTCCAATGCCAACGTTTGCCTTCTGTATCATGGCCACATCGTTGGCTCCGTCCCCGATGGCCAGCGTCACCGCCTTGGTGCTCTGGGTGACCATCTCGACCACCTCCGCCTTCTGCATGGGCGACACGCGGCAGCAGATGACCACGCGGCAGAGTAGGCAGAGCTCCTGAAAATCGCCCCGTAGATCACAGCTCAGGGCGTATTTTAGTGTGGTGCCATCGATGACCAGGGCCACGTTCATGTCGTTGGCCGTCGAGCTCTTAAATTCCCCTAAGTGGCGAAGGATGACGTCGCGGGTTGCCTGAGGAGAGAGAGAGAGAAAAATTGAATTGGTTGCTCAATTTGTTGATCAAGTGACACTTGGGCTTACGTCAAGGCTTTCCTCGTTGAGGATGATTATGTCCATGGCGTGGGAGATCAGCCTGCAGGAGTATCCTATGTTTATGGCCGTTTCTTGCTTGTCGCCTGTCAGCACCCAAATATAGATGCCGGCATCCAGCAGCGCTGCAATCGTCTCCGGAACGCCGTCCTGCAGGCGATCTTCGATGGCCGTGGCGCCCAGTAGGCGCAGATTGATCTCAATCAGGTCCGCCGCATCCTCCAGCTTGCGTTCGCGGTAATGCAGCGCCGTCGCTGCCTTGTGGTAGGTGCTGCGCCACTCCTCGTACACATCTGGCTGAATGTCGGCCACAGCCAGACAAAGCGTGCGCAGACCCTCCGATGCGAACTCCTCGAGGTGCTGCAGCGTCCGGTCACGGTACTGTCGATCCTGGGCGGAAAGGCGTTCGTAAATCACCGAATCGGCGCCCTTGCAGAAGAGCTTGATCTTGCCCTCTGGCGTCCGCACTATCAGCGACATGCGCTTCCGCGCCGATGTGAACTCCAGAACATTGAGCACCTCATATCGCCGTCGCTGGCCCAGCGCATTGATCTCCACGTATTCGGGCGTGCGGGTGTCGAAGATGTAGCCAAAAAAGTGGGCGCCCTCGACTAGGGCGCGTTCGTCCGGACTGGCGGCGTGGTAGATGATGCCCTCATCGCCTCGCTCAGGTATTACGGTGTGGCAGACGGAAAGCAGCACCAGGAACTCCTCGATGACCTCTGCCGACTCGTGCCGTCTGAGGATGTTTTGGACCAGCAGCGACTCCTCGGGAGTGCGCTGCGGGGCATAGACATGCCCCGCTATTGAGCACTTCTTGAAGACCATCACATTCTGCGTGAGCGTGCCTGTCTTGTCCGAAAATATGTACTTTACCATGCCCAGCTCCTCGTTGAGGTTCGAGGTGCGGGCCATGGCCGGCGTGTCCGAGGGCTCGTGGTACATCTCGATGTCGTAGTTGATGAAGATGGCCTGCAGGAAGCGCACCAGCTCGAGGGTGACCTGCAGCGATATGGGTATCAGGTTGTTGTACAGAATGAAGAAGGTAAGAAGATTGTAGCCGAGGCTCAGGCTCTTGAAGTCGCTCAGGCCCAGATACCAATCCGTTTCCGAGTGCTCTCGGGTCCAGAACAGATTGCATAGCCCACTTGTGATGCAAAGCGAGATCAGGATCATGAACAGCATCAGGATCTGGGTGTTGGTTAGCTTGTCGACGGTGGACCGCTTCAGCGGCGCTGAGGTAGAGTTCTTCATGAGCTTCGTCTCCTGACCCGAGTAGACAACGATCCCAAACACCCAGGCCGTGTTCCGCAACATAGCGCCACGCTGCAAGACCTGATCGTTGCCTAGGGACACGGATCTTCAAAGGACACATAAAGAGATAAAGATTGAACAGTGACACAAGCGATTGAACAACTCACTGCTTTCCGAATTCCTTTAGCACCCCGTTAAACTCGTACAGATGCCGATTGGGCAGCTCGCACTCGATCCTTCCCTGCAGCATTGTGAGGTCCTTTGTCTCCAGCAGTCCCGCAGTGGCAGTCACTCCCTGGCGTATCTTCAGGTTGGTCTCCCCATCCAGGTTGGCCGTCTCAATGAAACACATGGCCTGGGGCTCACTGGAAAGTGGGTCAACGGGCTAGGATCAACATATGGCCACAATGGAGTGTGCTGGCGCTTACGCTTACCTGGACGATAAGATAATTAGGTCCGCGGGGAAGAATGTGTTTATCGACACTTTTATAATGTCCCCCACGGTCAGCTCCGCCCAGCGGACTGTCGACCAGGTGCCGTTCTCCAGCCGCTCGATGGGTCGATGATTGATCTCATTATCAGCGCGATGGCGCTTCTGTGGATGGGGAAAAAACCGTATGAGCCTCGTATGCAAAGTAAGCCCTCGGCTGACAAATACTTACCACATCTTCGATGATCTCCTTGATGGCGCTGACAGACAGGATGAACATCAGGGGCACCAGAGTGGTGTAGCGACCCGTGGGCGATACATCTGGGATTTGCTGCAGCAATGCGATTAGCAGGAAAAAACAGTTCGAGTACCGTCGGAACTGCTCGAACAGGAACGAGGGCAGAAAGCTGATGATGCTGCAAATGAAACAGATACAAATCAATCAGTCAGTATCGTATCGAATCAATCTCATTAATTGATACTGGAATGCTTACTTGTACTTGGCCGTCGATATACGATTGTTGCAGTACTTTACGGGCTGGGCGCCATTCAGGATTATGACACGCCTCTCTCCATCCTCTGCATCGTAGCCGGCGGACGAGGTGATGTCCTCATCATCTGAAAACAGGCGGCAAATATTCGAGGAATAAGTATTTTATAAGAACCAAAACAGCTTAAGAAAACTATAATATCTATTTCTATATTGTTCATTGGTTTATTTTTTTTTAATTAATCGGCAGTCCAACTCCAAGCCCATTCCCACTTGGCCACAAAGAAATTCGCGGCAATGGGACTACCCAAGGCGTACTTCTTCGCGAACCCATTCACATCGAAGTGGGCACGTCCCTCCGTGTCGGCGGCCGTCAGATACGGCTCGTCGAAGTCCAACTCGAGGTACTGTTGGTAGGCCAGGAAGAGACTGCGATGGAGTTCCTTGCCCTCCGACGTGCGCTGGTCCATGTAGGCCACAATCCTCTCCCCCCGCACCACATCGCAGCCGGGGATGTTGCCCACCAGCCAGAGCAGGTAATGGCCCTTGGCCTTTGGCATGTCCAGGTCGATCATCAGAAAGGTGTAGAGCTTGCTTGTATCCGATTTCCATCGAATGATAGGCTCTTTGACCGCCTCATCGACTGAAATGGTGATGCCTGGCTCCACCTCGATGTCGCAAGGGTACAGCACCTGAATGACTGCCTGCGGCTCGCAGGTCAGCACATTCGGGATGATGCGAGCCTGCCTGAGCATCTCGACCAGGTGCCTCGTGGGGTTCGGCGGAGGGCAGCTCACAAACATGGCGCTATCGATTCGAAGAGCAGCAATTTCGAGATCCGGTATAGAAAAGATTGAATTTCCATAGCTTCCTAGGATTATACGACACTTACGGCTCCAGCGCATGCGCAGCGCCTTGTAGACGTTCCGGAGGGCCATTCTGTACCAACGGCGTTGGTGCTGGTGCTGGTGCTGGGCAGGTGCTTGCCGGGGCCGATCCGCAAACGCAGATGCGCCAGCGTTGGCGCCGCTCGACTCCAGCGTCTCTTCTTCCTCCACCTCGGCCGCGTGCAGTTCTTCGGATCCCGAATCGCACTCACCGACGGGCACGAAGGCGATGCTCTCGCCGGGCGATTCGTTTTGGCGTCCGGAGAAAAACAGGATGACAGGTCTCGACTACTCCCCTGGCCAGAGAGATGCTGTGCCACAAGTGGGCGTAAACGTTCGCGCTACAAGAAAATCTGACGCCTGCGCTCCACTCGGTCACTTTGCATTCGAATTCGTGTTTTTACTTCAAATCCACTGGATTCTGCTTCTGGTGCAGGCGATTCAATTCGATTCGATTCGATTGCTCTTCACTTTAGGGTTCTTCGGAGTTCCTGGCTGCCGCGAGCATAGAGAATAGTACTTCTGTTGGCCCATCACCATCGCCTGGCAACAAGGTGCGTAGCATGTTATGGGTACCGTCTAACGGTATCGATTTGTCACACCTCGGATGAGATAGAGCACGTGATGGCCGAGCATTGTTGGATTATTAACGGCTTGGCTTTACTGGAGCTTTGTTCCTAGAGTCGGATTCTGTGGAAGTTGTGGATTCTGGAGCGGTGGTGTCGAAAAAAACACAGCTACACTTAAACTGTTATCCTCTTAACACACACAAACAAAAACACAGATACGCCAATGAAATCCACGAGCAGTATTTTTTTGAGAACTGTTCCGATGTGCTTCTCTCCTGCGACTGAAATTCCACGACGGAATGTGTGCCGTTGGGGCAAGGCTGCAAAAGGACAACGATACTCGTAAAAGGGGTGAAGAGGAGAGGAGGAGCTCGCTTCGGCTTCAGGTTATTGTGCCAGCAAGCCACCCCCCGAACACTCGGAACGGATACGCCCGAAGATGCGCCATGCGTGTGCAGATAAGGGTGGGAATGGGAGTCCGAGAAGGGATGGAGAGGTGCAGATGCAAATACAAAAGCGAAAGCGAATGCTCTTAGCAAAACAAAACGAGAGAATCCAAGAGGGAGGGAAGAGAGAGCGCCGGCGCTGTTAATCGAAAGCTTTAAGCTGCAACAGCAACAACGCAACAAAAGAAAATAAATGAAAAAAAGAAGCGAAGGTATAGGAATAAAGTCTTTCGACTAAGGGATACTCTATATACAATCGATCTTCCATATAGCGAATCTCCAGGGGACCAAAAAAAATCTCGTTATACCGAAAATTCGTAATATTGAATCCGTAAAAAGAAATAAGTTTTTACAAAAACTTTAAGGATGCTTAGGGACTGCTTCCCTACATTTATTTAACTTCCTACACTTGCCGCAGACTCTAAGTGTCCCAATGCTACAGCGAATTGTTTTGCCTTTTCTCTGATACGCTTCGACATTTTGCTTGCTATCAGGTTGCTCTGGGGTTGAGAACTGATGCAAAAATATCTAGTGGGTGACTGACATAGCGTCACATTTAGAGTTCGGGACTTCCCCAAATACATTTGTACTTTTGTTTTGGTAGGAAACCACAATCAAAATAATTTTAAAAAATTGCTTATAGGGGGATCGAAAACGCATGAGCATTCGAGTTACGAGCATAGAAAAAAATCGTAGTAAAGAAATATTTGCTATAAGGAGAGCAAAACGTACTGAAAATTTAACGAAAGTATTTTGATAGATTTTGATTTCGGGGCTATATATGTATATTATATACAAGATTTCCCATTACACCGGCATATACTTAATATTTCTCATTATCTATGACACCAGTAATAATCTTCAGCCATCCGGATTCCACTTTACGTCTATTCTTACTTCCTTTTTTACTAAAGAACATGATTAAAGAACATGTCCTCAAAAGCTGTCTCGCATACGGAAAACAAAAGGGGCAACAATTCGGTGCTTCTACGGACGGAAACAGCCTTCCTTCCGCCAGAGTTGCTTAGGAATATCCCATAAAAGAATCGAAACAAATAAAATAAGCCTTAGGACTCGTTATTCCAAAGTCTCGTACGTAAATGTACCCGTACCCGTACCCGTATGCATACATATTTATGCACGAAGGAAAGGAATTAGGTTTTAGATGTCTGTATATGATATAAGAATATGAAAAGCACCTTTACGTAAGTTCCTTCTTATGCCGGTTTTATCCAATAGGTAGGTGGTGAGCCTGTTCCCCACCCGGGACGAGGCAGTCAGGCGGCTGTGATTGATGCTGGCATCGGTCTCCGATCGATCGACCGCACTCGCGTTCTCGCCTATCCGCGACGGGCAGGTCGTTGGGGTGTTTCCATCGGTGGACGGTTCATGCTCCGCAGGAGGCCTTCCGCCGTCCTCCCCACCAGGGGGCGGTCTGTCGCCTCCCTCGGCGGAGATTCCCATGTTCGATGGTCCCGTCGATGCCGTCCTCCTCATCGCCTCCCCCCTCAGCCAGCGCACGCTGCTGGCAATCCAACTCTGCACCCGCTCCGGCAGGCTCCACAGATCGACGCTGGCTTGGGCGGGGGTCGCAACCGGATGAGTCCTGCTCCCAGCTGCCTCCTGCTGCTGTTGCTGTTGCTGTTGCTGCTGTCCCCGGCTCTGTCCGTTGCCATTATGGCCGACTCCTCCGTCCTGTGCTGAGCTGCTGCTCCGTGTCCTAGCGATGCTGTCGCTGTCATTCTTTCTGCGATCTGCCATATTAACATGGTTGTGGAACACCCATTAAGTACACTGTTGGGATCTAATGCGTTGGGAATTTATTTCATTAGTTTTTTGAAGGTTTCACTGCACTTTTGATTTTACGTTTATGTCACTTCGATTGGTTCAGATATTAACAGTATGTATATTTGATTTTCAAAGGCTTGCTGCGCTGATTACTGCTTTTACGGTATTGATTTGCTGGCCAGAGCATGGCTTTTCCATTCTATTGTGAGCAAGAGCAAGCACACAACCCAAATCCATTATCGCTAGCCATCTAGAATAAACAACTTGGTCTCGACATTGGCAGGACATTGCCGACATTTCACACAACGCTAAGTGCCATATTTTCCTGTACAGTGAACGCTCTCTTGTCCGCTTTGATTACAATATATCGACCCTAACCGAAACGCCCTGTACGCTCGAAACGTGGAAATAATTAAAGCCGACAACTGGTCAAGCTCCTGGATGATAAACACGCTAGACAGACCCATAGATAGATCCATACAAATAATTAACCACTCGTACTATGGTTTGGGGGACTGACTAGGGAACATCGACCTCGTCTGCGAAAGCGGAAGTCAACGAAACTTTCTCGGTTTGTCTGCTCCGTTCCGTTCCCTTTTGACCGATTGATAGGAACGAAAGAAATTCTATTTGCGTGCACTGTGGTTGCCTTACGTGTTTCCCGGCAATAACTGTGTGGCCCATTACTCGGTGCCCGAAACATACTCACGTATGAGCCGAAACATGACACTCAAAAGGCTTTGAAATGGTCATCAAGAGAGCCGTGCAGTGCCATTGCCATTAGCTCCGAACCGATTTGATTCCTTTGGCAAACGGCATGGACTTGAGTTGGCAAATGTCAATATGAGTGAGTAGCTTATCGATTGTTCCAGTTTCTTACAAGTGTCCTGTCCTGCACTCCTCAGGCAGCAACAAACGCTGTGTGGGGGTGGGCATCAACTTCCGCTACGCGCCTGTCCTTGATGTGTCCACCTGGGGCTGGGGGGCCTATGGGGGCCTATGCCCAGGCGGGTAATTGCATACTAGGTCTCAGTGGTTAACGGGAAATTGGCCATAAATATTTATTAACAAAGTTTCCAAATAATTGCCGAAATAGCAGACGATGCTCCTCAACGAAAATTTGTCTGGTTTGTACAAATGTATGTACATTCATTGTATGTATGTTTGCATATTCACGGCGCTATTCAAATTTATTCCCCCAGCCACGACGCGCTCTAAAAAATACCAGCATCAAACATAGGAATAAGTATTTTGGATTCATTCCAATCGTATTTACTTATTTGTGGAATTTATATACATTCATACATATGTATATGCACTAGTAGAACCAAATGGATTCTCTAGATCTGGGACTTCTAATTGCTTCTCAACTGGAAAAGGTCACTCCAACGAGTGCACACGGACTTTTGTATGGGGAATCGGTTGTCAACTCGCAAGGAAAGATTCAGTCGAGTCGAATGCAAACAGGTGATAATTACCCCTCAGCCACATCAAGCAAACGACGTACAGTACGTACCCCTCCAAGCAAAACATGACAATAAGAGCAGTTCATACGAATACTCGAATGAATCGTGTTTATTATCCGGTGGCGTAGGGGGCTTCTAACAACAACAAAGGTAAACACACACATCCGTCGCACCCAAGATACAGAGAGAATACGCGTCTATGTCACCGATTCGGTGAAGTCAGAACTGCGACAGTTCAACAAAGACGTCCACAATTGTGAAATCAAATCGATAGAAATTATTGGCAATCGACCAACATTAGCGGGGGAATACACATTTCGATGTCACCACTAAGCGGCGGAATAAATCGCTTGTTAGGGCCCCAATGGAGCATGCCTCCCTATGGATTTCCATGTGTACAGGGGAAACTCTATCGACGGAAAGGTATCTTAGCCCTTAGATGGATGTCAGCCGAAGAGAGTATTTACTGTACTTATTTCCACAGTGCAGTCATAGTAAAATAAAAGTACTGTTTGGTCTTATGTAAGTGGGAGTGGAATGTCAATAGTTGTGTGACTAATTTTTCGAATCACACATTCGAGTTAACAAACAATGAATATGTGATGTTTCTTTCGCTCTATATTTATTAATTTGCATTTGGCAAATGAAAGCAAAAGTGACGAAAATTATTAAAAGAAACAACATTCTATATGCGGTGGCAGTGCAGCACAGTTTTGGCATCCGATCAGCGAAAATCAGCTGTGTATTAACTTTTTTGAAATACCACATTATAACGATGACGAACCCCATGACTGACTCACTGACTCAGAAGAGGTGATGTTAGAGTTCATCTGTCGAGTCGGCATCATCTCAGTGTGTTCTCTGGAACAGTCAACCGCCTCGTGGAAAGAGGTATCTTAAGTTCGTTCCACCTGTTCAAGAGCATAGGAGTGGCTCTGATTGCCAAAGAGAGCGATCGTGCAGCACTTACAACAATTAAAACACTGGCAGACAGCGGAGAGAGGATTTCGAGAGTGAATAACGGCTTGAAAGCGAATTAACAACCACTTTCTATGCGAAACGGCACACACGCGTATGCAAGAGAGTCTGAATTTGCATTCGTATGGGAGGGGTACACAGAGAGAGAGAGAGAGAGAGCCCGAGCTGCTTGACAATTCCATGGATTCTACAAACTGTATGCTCTGGCACAGCTGTTTCTCTTCGTTTGGGGCCGCACGGCGTATGAAAATCCCACCAAAAATTCACGGCGCACTCTACCTGTATACATAGAATGCTATTTCTTGTTTCCATGTCCATTCAACAAACGTCCAATCAAATATAATTACAAATGACCTTTATTTAGGTCTCTGCACAAGTATTTTTCATACAGTCCCTAATATCTAATATCCAGCCATTCTCAGGCATCTGATACCGGGCCAGACGGACGATACGCACTGTGAAAACAACGTTAAATGTAGAATTGGCATCCAGTTTATTTACTTGGTTTACAATTTTATCTCGCGTTTATTAAACACGTCGACCTCGTTAACCGGTCCCATACACGAGTCCCGTCCCACCTGGCGCACAAACGTTTTTCTTGGAGCTCCGAAAGCAACTGAGCAAATGTCGCACTGGGCATCAAGTGTTTGCGTGTGGGAGAGAGGCGATTTGTATACCCTCGAAGGGGGTATTATATAGTTGGGCTGATGTTTGTAACACAAAGAATAAAGCCTTTCGAGTATGGTATAATGTGAATCTTCTATCGTAACTGGGCTCTCAGTTTTACCTGCATCTCTACGATAAATAGATATATGGGCATTTCCATTCGAGCGTACCACAAAATGTTAAAAAAATAGTGCAAAAGTTCTAGTTTGAATACAATTTTTTCCTACTTGAATAGTAATTGGGAAGCCCTATATTCATCGGAAAAATGACAGCAATCAAAAGTATGGATTTAAATATATAAACCAAACCATTTTATATATTCTTTGAGGAAAAACTTTTATCAATAATAATCTTTTTTATAGGAGACACTAGTAAAGCAAAACATGACTAAAAAAACCGAAAAACTGATTTTTTCCTTTTTTAATAGGGGTTCTCATTAAAGTTATTGCAATTTTATGTCAATTGGTTAAATTAGTGAACTTTCAATAAATTTTGAAAATATGTTCTCTTTTTATTGACTTTTAATATTTTTGGCATGGTGGACAATTTTTTTGGAAATGCTGATAGATAGATAGATTTATTGGTAAAAGCGGGGGATTGCATTGGTCGTCAAACCTCGAGGGTATACAAGGTTCGACTAGAAAAAGTAAGCTCTTACCG